>CM062289.1:85055222-90267667 GCA_031216915.1 Pictodentalium vernedei
TCAAACTGATGTGAATGGGAATGTCACTCTATTAACATGTGCTTACTGCAAGAGCCAGGTCAAAGAACTCCGGCTTCATCGTTTCTTTTCACCAGCGTGGGTCGAGGGGTCGAAAATTTCAGACTTTCTAACGCTATTGACCATGCTGAGAGTCGAATGCATAACTTTGCTAAAAGACGATATTGTATTTCTGTTGGGGAAATTCCAGAACCTGATAAAGTTCCAGTTAATCAATCCACAATACCTCACGGATTTTCTGCACTTTCTAAAGCACAAGTTGAACAATTGGAAAAAAAATTCCAGGTTGCTTACTTCGTGGCTGTTAACGATATCCCATTCCGAAAGTATGAAGATATTTTGGACCTTGAGAAGCATCATGGTGTCGATGTTGGTACCCAATACACCAATAGGAAGATGTGTGCTGAATTCATAGGACATATTAGTGAACACCTTGCATTAAAATTGAAAACCTGTCTTATGAAAGCCAGATTCTGGTCTGTATTTGTTGATGGGACCACAGACGTCAGCATCAAAGAAAAGGATGGTATACTTGTGAGCTACTTTGACCCAGAGAGTAGTCAAGAGGCCGTGGGTGTAAAAGTCAAAATGGTTTATTTGAAAGACGTTAAAATGCCAAATGCAGTCAGTATTAAGCAGGCTATAGAGGATAGCTTCCAAAATATTGGAATTGATAAAAATACTTTGTATGAAAAATTAATTGCTTTTTGTGCTGATGGCGCTGCAGTAAATTCTGGGAAAAAAAGTGGTGTTAAAGCTTTGCTTCAAAAAGAAGTTCCAGAGTTGTATTTCCAATGGTGTTTGGCACACAAATTGGAACTTTCTTTGAAGGACTCTCTGAATGGAACCTTTTTCGATAAGATTGACAAAATGCTTAAAGTTCTGTATCGTGTATACAACAGATCACCCAAGCAAAATGGACATTCAATTTGTGGAGGGTGGCGTGAAACCCAAGAGAGCATCGGGGACACGTTGGATAACATTCAAACTGACTGCTATGAGATTGGTCATCGATAAATATGGAGTGTATTTAAAACATCTTGAGAACTTGAATGATTCGGAAATATCCGGTTATGTAAAAAAATGGAAACGATGCAAGCACCTTCTTTACATTTCATTTTTTTGGGACTTGCTTACTCCAGTATTAATTTTGTCAAAAGCATTCCAAACTGATGGGCTTGATATTGCAGCCGCTGTAACTGACGTGAAGATTGCCAAAAGCAAATTAGAGGGTTTGTGTACAAAAGAGCTGAAACAGCTGACAACATTAAAGTTCGTCTTGAATCAGATGACTGATATGAAGCTCAATACTAATGAAGATGATTCACATCAATCAGACTCGGATGTGTCATACCAGGGAGTTACTTTTTCAAAATCTGAATTAGAGGCTGATTTAGACAAGCTATCATCAGAAAAGTCGAAATACATTGATTTGGTGAGAGACTGTATTGATGCCCGGTTTGGAGAAAACATTAAAATTATGGAGGACGCTTCCAAAATTATAAATACTCAGACATGGACTGCAAACACAAGTGTTAGTAACCCTGAACTAAAGAATAATGAAACGTCGGATTCTCCTGAGGCTGATTCGGTCAGGAACTTAGAATTTGCAGATACTGTATTATCCAACATTTATCAGCAGTTCAAATGTCAGTTGAAAAATGCTGGACTCACGTGTTGTTTCGGGCAATTGCAAGAGGAATTTCATGATATTCTTCAGTATACCATTGACTTTTTAAACCCAGATAGAAGACCATGTAAAGAAACATGGAAGAGTTTATACAATTCATGCTACAAAGATGAACGATGGGCAAACATATGGATTTTAGTTGAGCTCATTTTTACTTTACCAACTTCTAATGCCAAAGTTGAAAGCCTGTTTTCCAAACTGAAACAAACTAAAATCGACTGTAGAGGTTCTCTCAATGAGGATACCCTCTGTGATTTACTTCGGGTGAAGGAAGATGGACCTCCTCTCAAAGAGTTTGACTTTACTGCTGTAGTGAAGTCCTGGTGCAGACATCCCAGGCGACTGAACCAGAAAAGAAGAAAGAGATACAAACGCAAATCAAAAAAATTGAAATACTACAATCAACCTGAGTCTTCCTCTCAATCGGAAATTTTGGAAGCTGAGAGTCATATAGAATCGGGTAGTGGCCAAAGTGATTTAAGTGAAAGTGATGACAGTGACTGTAGCGACATGAGTCACATAACTTACATTTCTGGGAATAGCTCTGATGAAGATGATATGGTTTCAGATGAATGGCTTCGTGATTTTTTTGAAACTAGTGAATCGGATGATTCCTGTCAGTCTGATGCTATTGAATTTCCAGGTTTTGATGTCGGGCACCAGGATTCCACTTTGAATAACAGAGTTAACTGATCTATAACAGTGTCAGGGTTAATGGTATCTCTGTCACATCTCACATGTTGTGACATTGATAACAATAACACTGTTACAGGCTTACAGCCATTGCAATATCTAGCCCATCAGTTTATTGATCGATTGTGTGAGTCTTAGTCATGTGACAGCGACAACACTTATTGTGACTTATGTTTTATAGTAAGCCAAGCCTTAGTCTAAGCAATAAGGAAAATGTAATCCATGGATGTATTACATTTTCAGTGACACTGAACGCACTGATGAGAATGTAATGTATATGTATTACGTTTTCAGCAGTGTGTTCAGTGTCACTGTCACGGCATGGGCATGGCAACTATTAATATAAGTAATTTTCAGTT
Organism: Pictodentalium vernedei; assembly: GCA_031216915.1. Taxonomy (NCBI): domain Eukaryota; kingdom Metazoa; phylum Mollusca; class Scaphopoda; order Dentaliida; family Dentaliidae; genus Pictodentalium; species Pictodentalium vernedei. Next base: position 85,057,983 of record CM062289.1, read on the forward strand.
ATTTTCCATTGTTCTATGACAACTGACAAGAGGGTCGAAATTATACATGTACGTTTGGCAAGTAACTGTTGCCATTGTGTTTAGTCGAATTCTCTATTTTGGGAATTTGTGTTTTCATTCATGATTCATGGCAAGTTGCCATTGTGTTTACAAGTAGTTAAATTCTCTATTTTGGGAATTTGTGTTTTAATTCATATGTTATTATGTTAAGGTGTTAGTTGTTCGAAATTGAATCAAGTTATCAAACTCATTCTTCAAATGATTCACTCAACGCTCACGTGCAGGACAGTCAGTGTTCGGAAACAGTTTGTTAGTCTGTCCGAGGTGTGCACATCATCTGCCATGCATTTCATGCATACATGATATCTCTTATCTCAGGTTATCTGTGATCTGTCATCTGATCAAATTCATCTTACTATTATTCTTCTGCAGAATAGCATCTAGTGGACTTGTGAGTTGGAACTTTTTTAAGGAACACTGAACCAACCCCGTAAGTTATTCACTGAAACTCTATTGAGTATCAATTATAATTTGTAAGTGTATGCTACGGTTTGCAGTGAAGAAAACTGAAAAAGCAAATGTCAACACTAACTCAGTCTGTCTGTACTTTGAGAGTGAAAGACACTCAAAATATGATACACCTCACACATGCCAGCTTTCCCCCTGAATAGCTCTGTGATACAGAGCCATGCAGGGAAAACACTGACCTTTATCAGGGGTAAATATTATTTAAAGTGATTACAGTCGTGCTAGGCTTTTTGACTTGTCTGATTGAAGTTGAATCATGTCAAATCATGGTAAAGTTACTAAGTTCATATATAGCCTATTATAGGTTTATGGGCTACTCGAGGATAGCACTGCCAAGCAGCAATCGTCTGCATGGAAGAGGGTATTGGGGGGGGGGGGGGGGGGCAGTCAGTTACAGTCACCCATTTGTGCACTTTCATTACATATCTGTCCACAGAATCTGCCTGTCTGTCACGTCATATTGATCATGATGAACATTTTATTGGTGTCCGCTATTCCTGGATTGACCAGTTGACCTTCTGCGTGTTCATGATGCTGTCCTTAACAATTTCTCTATGTTCTCTTTGCCACAATAGTGAGAATACTTTAGCAGGGTTGCCTGGTGGGCAGACAGTGGACTGTGGATATTATTATATTAAAGACTTGATAAAGTGCTACTGGAAATTACAGAAATTTAGAAAGGAGAGGGAGCTACTTGTACTGGTTTACAAGTTACAACCAGCAACCAGCCAAGTTGTGACTTGTAACGCAGTACTTCCAGCACCCACCCTGTGATCGTAAATTATAATGTTATAGTTCCACGTTGACTTTCAGATGGTCAGAGCCCCTCCCCCACCCACACACAGTCACACTGACACACACACATGATGACACATCTATTCACTAGTAATCAGTCTTTAGTTTAATGGATAATCTTTTGTGGGATTTGAATAAATAAACTCAATAAAATATAAACCTTCTTTTTATTTTTCTAAATTCTGACCACTTTCACCACGTTATCACATATGCATGTATAATTCACATCATTTAAGGAGTTTTCCAAGTAAATACAAAATAATGATGTACAGTGTACTGTACTGATACACTCATTAAACTTGATGATCTCTATTTCCCAACAATCGGGTCGGCAGGTCCAAATTGCCAAAACCGACAGTGAGTCTTTGGGCTGTGTATTGTGTGATCTTACATGAGATTACATTATTTCCTTGTAATCTCATGTTATGTCACTTATGTACATGGTCAAAGTTGAACCACAGTTTAGTAGAGTAGCCTGAGTAGTGAGTAGACAATACTGTGTCGGTATATAATTTGCAAAACCGATCTAAAATATTATGTATCCCATTCAGTAAGGTATAATTGCCAATTATGCTTTGCAGAATAAGATACATCACATTTTACATTGGCTTTCAATTAATTGGTCTCCGTTGACCTTTTAAATCATTTGACAGACAGTGTTACAAAATGACAGACAGAGAGGTGAGACAGCCTGTCATTTTGACAGACACTCAATTTAAAATTATTTCCAGGCTTGGCCTGTCGACTTCTGCATTGAATACAAGTGAGGCTTCCATAATTTTCTCACCAGCTGAATGCCTGCTGATGTCCTAAGCCATTTATAACAATAATCAGGAAATATATTCCTTGATGCGGCATATTATTTTTCTCTCTCCATCAGGACCCTTCTTGCTAAACCCTGGCAACCATTTCTGTTCTCCAAGTTAAAAATGCGTAATGTCTGCCAGTTGGGTTATAGTTTCCACTGAGGTTTTGATATTTCCAGTAATCCTTTCATCTGCTGCTTTGAATACAATATAGGCTTCCATAACTTTATATGAAGAATGTTTGTGGCCTCATTATTAGCAACTCAGCATAAATTCATGTTGACTCAAATCCATCATCTATAAAATGCATTATGGCCTCATTCATCCGCCGTGACAAATTCTTTCATCAGCATAATTCCACCCTGCAAGCTCAATGCATACAGGCGTCACCTTCCTGTTGCTCAGCCTGGGGCTCCCTTAACCCGTTCAAACTGATATGCATAAATATTTCAATAAAAGGAAAACACTGGCATTTGACGAGCAAAGAAAATAAATACCAAACTGGGATGGGGATCAGTAATAATTTCATCGTGTAGGGCTGAAGGATTAAATAATTAATGAACCTTTCCACAAATACAACAAAGCGGCATCCATTTACCTGATGACATTTGTACATAATCTTATACCATCCATCAAATCAGTATTGAGAGTGAGAATAGTAATTTAATCCATTGATTTATAGTTCAGCATTGGCAGTTTAATCCATCCTAGCAATAAGGAAATATATTCCTAGATCTGGCAGGTTATTGTTCTTTTCAGATGTTGTCCATTCTGACTGCTCTCATGGCAACCATTTTACGTTTTCTAATAGAAGCAACCCTCCCAATGATAAAAGAGGCCCTTGGTATATGTGGTTTTCATTCATATTTCAAACTTTCCACATATCATATCTTTGTCTTCCATTTTGTATACTCTTTTGTTGTCTCACAATATTCAAATTGAATGTGTATGGATGAAACAGACAACTTTCACACCCACATGAAACAAAATCCACCAACAGAGAGTATGAAGAACACCCTTGTGACACAAAGTCTGCCCAGACAAATAACAGCATGTTTGCAGAATTGATGTCCAACATCCAGTCACGTAATTATAGCCAGCTGCATCATTGGATGATTCTTTTTAGCATGCTGATATTCTTTCTGAAAAAGCAGCAAATACAGGTCTCCGTTTTGAGCTGAATGCCTGGAAGCATCCTTAGCCATTGATAACAATGATCAGGAAATATATCCCTTGATGAGGCAAATTGTTATTTTTCTCTCTCCTGGTGGACCCTTCTTGCTAAACGCATGGCAACCATTTGAGTTCTTCAAGGAAAAAATGCGTAATGTCTGTCAGTGTGGTTATAGTTTCCACTGAGGTCTTGATATTTCCAGTAAGCCTTTCATCTTCTGCATTGAATACAAGTGAGGCTTCCATAATTTTCTCACCAGCTGAATGCCTGCTGATATCCTAAGCCATTTATAACAATAATCAGGAAATATATTCCCTGATGAGGCATATTATTTTTCTCTCTCCATCTGGACCCTTCTTGCTAAACCCTGGCAAGCATTTCTGTTCACCAAGTTAAAAATGCGAAATGTCCGTCAGTCAGGTAAAAGTTTCCACTGAGGTCTTGATATTTCCAGTAATCCTTTCATCTGCTGCTTTGAATACAATATAGGCTTTCATAACTTTATATGAAGAATGTTTGTGGCCTCATTATTAGCAACTCAGCATAAATTCATGTTGACTCAAATCCATCATCTATAAAATGCATTATGGCCTCTTTCATAAGCCTTGACAAATTCTTTCATGAGCATTATTCCACCGTGTAAGCTCAATGCATACAGGTGTCCACTTCCTGTTGCTCAGCCTGGGGCTCCCTTAACCCCTTCAAGCTGTTATGCATAAATATTTCAATAAAAGGAAAACACTGGCAGTTGACGAGGAAAGAAAATGAATACCAAACTGGAATGGGGATCAGTAATAATTTTATACTGTAGGGCTGAAGGATTAAATAATTACTGAACCTAACTACAAATACAACAAAGTGGCATCCATTTACCTGATGACACTTGTACATAATCTTATACCATCCATCAAATCAGCATTGAGAGTGAAAATAGTAATTTAATCCATTGATTTATAGTTCAGCATTGGCAGTTTAATCCATCCTAGCAATAAGGAAATATATTCCTCGATCAGGCAGGTTATTATATTTCTCAGATGTTGTCCACTCTGACTGCTCTCATGGCAACCATATTACATTTCCTAATAGAAGTAACCCTGCCCATGACAAGAGGCCCTTGGCATATATGGTTTTCATTCATATTTCAAACTTTCCACATATCATATCTTCGTCTTCCATTTTGTATACTCTTTTGTTGTCTCACAATATTCAAATTGAATGTGTATGGATGAAACAGACAACTTTCACACCCACATGAAACAAAATCCGCCAACAGAGAGTATGAAGAACACCCTTGTGAAACAAAATCTGCCTAGACAAATAACAGCATGTTTGCAGAATTGATGTCCAACATCCGGTCAGGTAATTATAGCAAGCTGCATCATTGGATGATTCTTTTCAGAATGCTGAAATTCTTCCTGGAAGAGCAGCAAATACAGGTCTCAGTTTTGATCCGAATGCCTGGTGACGTCCAAAGCCACTGATGACAATAATCAGGAAATATATTCCTTGATGACGCATAGGGTTAATTTTCTCCCTCCTTCTGTCCCTTCTGGCTAAACTCTTGGCAAACATTTGAGTTCTTCAAGGAAAGAATGCGTAATGTCTGTCAGTGTGGTTATAGTTTCCAATGAGGTCTTCATATTTCCAGTAAGCCTTTCATCTTCCGCTTTGAATACAATATAGGCTTCCATAATTTTCTCACCAGCTGAATGCCTGGAGACCACCTAAGCCATTTATAACAATCAGGAAATATATTCCTTGATGAGGCATATTGTTATTTTTCTCTCTCCTGGAGGGCCTTTCTTGCAGAACACATGGCAACCATTTGAGTTCTTAAAGGAAAGAATGCATAATGGCTGTCAGTGTGGTTAGAGTTTCCACTGAGGTCTTCATATTTCCAGTAAGCCTTTCATCTTCTGCATTCAATACAAACGAGGCTTCCATAATTGTCTCACCAGCTGAGTGCCTGCCGACGTCCTAATCCATTTATAACAATAATCAGGAAATATATTCCTTGGTGAGGCATATTGTTATTTTTCTCTCTCCTTCTGTCCCTTCTTGCTAAAACCTTGGCAATCATTTCAGTTCTCCACAGAAACAATGTGTAATGTCTGTCAGTGTGGTTATAGTTTCCACTGAGGTCTTCATATTTCCAGTAAGCCTTTCATCTTCTGCATTGAATACAAGCGAGGCTTCCATAATTTTCTCACCAGCTGAATGCCTGGTGACCACCTAAGCCATTTATAACAATCAGGAAATGTATTCCTTGATGAGGCGTATTGTTATTTTTCTCTCTCCTGGTGGACCCTTCTTGCTAAACCCATGGCAACCATTTGAGTTCTTCAAGGAAAGAATGCGTAATGTCTGTCAGAGTGGTTATAGTTTCCACTGAACTCTTGATATTTTCGGTAAGCCTTTCATCCTTCACTTTGAATACAATATAGGCTTCCATAATTTTCCACCAGCTGAATGCCTGCTGACGTCCTAAGCCATTTATAACAATAATCAGGAAATATATTCCTTGATGAGGCGTATTATTTTTCTCTCTCCATCTGGACCCTTCTTGCTAAACCCTGGCAACCATTTCTGTTCTCCAAGTTAAAAATGCGTAATGTCCGTCAGTCGGGTTATAGATTCCACTGAGGTCTTGATATTTCCAGTAAGCCTTTCATCTTCTACTTTGAGTACAATATAGGCTTCCATAACTTTATATGAAAAATGTTTGTGGCCTCATTATTAGCAACTCAGCTTAAATTCATGTTGACTCAAATCCATCATCTGTAAAATGCATTATGGCCTCTTTCATCAGCCTTGACAGATTCTTTTGTGAGCATAATTCCACCCTGTAAGCCCAATGCATACAGGTGTCCATTTCCTGTTGCTCAGCCTGGGGCTCCCTTGACCACTTCAAACTTTTGTGCATAAATATTTCAATAAAAGGAAAACACTGGAAGTTGATGAGCAAAGAAAATAAATACCAAACTAGGATGGGGATCAGTAATAATTTTATCTTGTAGGGCTGAAGGATTCAATAATTATTTAACCTTTCTAGAAATACAACAAAGCGGCATCCATTTACCTGATGACACTTGTACATAATCTTATACCATCCATCAAATCAGCATTGAGATTGAGAGTAGTAATTTAATCCATTGATTTATAGCTCAGCATTGGCAGTTTAATCTATCCTAGCAATAAGGAAATATATTCCTAGATCAGGAAGGTTATTGTTCTTCTCAGATGTCCATTCTTACTGCTCTCATGGCAACCATATTAAGTTTTCTAATAGAACCAACCCTGTCAATAAGAGGTCCTTGGCATATGTGGTTTTCATTCATATTTCAAACTTTCCACATATCATATCTTTGTCTTCCATTTTGTATACTCTTTTTTTGTCTCACAATATTCAAATTGAAGGTGTATGGATGAGACGTACAACTTTCACACCCTCATGAAACAAAATCCACCAACTGAGAGTATGAAGAACACCCTTGTGAAACAAAATCTGCCCAGACAAATAACAGTTTGTTTGCAGAATTGATGTCCATCATCCTGTCAGGTAATTACAGCCATGTGCATCATTGGATGATTCGTTACAGTATGCCGAAATTCTTCCTGGAAGAGCAGCAAATACAGGTCTCAGTTTTGAGCTGAATGCCTGGAGACGTCCTAAGCCATTGATAACAATCATCAGGAAATATATACCTTGATGAAGCATATTGTCATTTTTCTCTCGCCTTCTGGTCCCTTCTTGCTAAACCAATGGCAACCATTTGAGTTCTCCAAGGAAAATATTCGTAATGTCTATCAGTGTGGTTATAGTTTCCAATGAGGTCTTCATATTTCCAGTAAGCCTATCATCTTCTGCTTTGAATACAATATAGGCATCCATAATTTTTTGACCAGCTGAATGCCTGGTGACCACCTACGCCATTTATAACAATCAGGAAATGTATTCCTTGATGAGGCATATTGTTATTTTTCTCTCTCCTGGTGGACCCTTCTTGCTGAACCCATGGCAACTATTTGAGTTCTTCAAGGAAAGAAGATTCTTTACAGTAACGAAATATATTCCCTGATGAGACATGTTGTTATTTTTCTCTCTCCATCTCGTCCCTTCTTGTTAAACCCATATGGCAACCATTTCAGTTCTCCAAGTTAAAAATGCGTAATGTCTGTCAGTTGGGTTATAGTTTCCACTGAGGTCTTGATATTTCCAGTAAGCCTTTCATCTTCTGCTTTGAATACAATATAGGCTTCCATAATTTTATATGGAGAATGTTTGTGGCCTCATTATTAGCAACTCATCATAAATTCATGTTGACTCAAATCCAGCATCTGTAAAATGCATTATGGCCTCTTTCAGCCTTGACAGATTCTTTCATGAGCATAATTCCACCCAGTAAGCCCAATGCATACAGGTGTCCATTTCTTGTTGCTTAGCCTGGGACTCCCTAAATCCCTTCAAACTGTTATGCATAAATATTTCAATAAAAGGAAAACACTGGCAGTTGACGAGCAAAGAAAATAAATACCAAACTGGGATGGGGATCAGTAATAATTTTATCCTGTAGGGCTGAAGGATTAAATAATTACTGAACCTTTCTACAAATACAACAAAGCGGCATCCATTTACCTGATGACACATGTACATAATCTTATACGATCCATCAAATCAGCATTGAGAGTGAGAATAGTAATTTAATCCATTGATTTATAGTTCAGCAATGGCAGTTTAATCCATCCTAGCAATAAGGAAATATATTCCTAGATCGGGCAGGTTATTGTTTTTCTCAGATGTTGTCCATTCTGACTGCTCTCATGGCAACCATATTAAGTTTTCTAATAGAAGCAACACTAACAATGATAAAAGAGGCCCTTGGCATATGTGGTTTTCATTCATATTTCAAACTTTCCACATATCTTATCTTCAACTTCCATTTTGTATACTCTTTCGTTGTCTCAGAACATTCACATTGAAGGTGTATAGATGAGACGTACAACTTTCACACCCTCACAGGGCTCAAAATAAGCGGTGTTGCGTCCTTTTTTGCTATGCAAAACTTGCAAAAAGCTAAACAATGTTCAATTATGTATAGCATTTTGCGATACAATATAACCAACTGCAGCCTATTAGGCTGCAGTTGATTATCAGGTATCACAAAATGTAAATGAAAATTTGCAAACAAATTTGAAAACTAGTTCACTAATGCTTTACTTCGGATTGTGGAACATTCCAGGCATAACTCAGATCAACTCTCCATCAAGCATAATTATCAACTTCATACGTAAGATGAATTCTTTCCCACATAAATCTCCCAAGTTTGAGGGTTAACTAGCACTTTGCTCATTGAGATCAAACACGCCGGTCTCGCTTTGAAGTGTTCAGAAAAAAATCATCACACCTGAACCGCACGGACTGAGTCAGGTACACATTGAATAAAAGCCCCACTCGATAGTTGTAGAATCATATTTGCTTTTGAGACTCATGCCGTAATTATGGGGAAAAAGCATGTGATAATTCGCATACTAAAAAACTAAAGTACGATTTACAATCTCATGATCAGCCATCAACTTCGAAAGTTAATGTCGATGAACCCATTCATGATCACGGAGTTGATATTGATTTTACTAATCCGTCAAATATTCTTCTCCCTCTTACTGATCATACTGACAAAGATGCCATCAGTCTTTTTGTTTCCGACTCTGAGGAACAAAATTTGAGTGGATTTGATTTTGATATGGATACTGGAAAATATGTTGGTTATTTGTTCTAAAACAAATGATGATGCAATGACATTAATTGGGCAAGGTCAAGTCACGAAGGGAGGTAACAATAAAATCTCCAATAAGAAAACTACAAAACGTTCGGCCACTTCCGGTTCGAAATTTTCACATGACAACAGCAACAATCTCGACTCAGTCGTCACTCAGTCACTGGAAAATGACAGGATTTTAGGTAATAAATTAAGTTCTCACGACAAAGTCGTAACACGGAATGCATCCAGGCCAGAGGCCTTTTCTGAATCTCCACCTAAAAAACCAAAACTGTCCAATTATGGTGGAACGATTCAAGCTATTCCACTTCTCAATACCGACGAATCTCATGATATTCTGTCTCAAATCTTGTCTAAAATGACAAGTATCGGTCAAAGACTCGACATAGTCGAACCAACACATACTACACCATCACATACTGTCACCAGGGAAATGTTACTTGATAATGACGACACTCGGGCTAATCGTCCAAATACCCAAATTAACTCCGCTACAGAGGATTCCTCAATGCATACCAATCCAATTCCTGACATTGATGACCTTTTTGGTACTGACACTGACAATTCTTCCAGATATCACTTTAGATTTGGCTGCCCTTAAAATCAGGCCCAAAATTAATGACACTATGGCTGACTATGTCAACACAAATTGTACCACTCAAAATGACAAGTCTAAAGTTGATAAAGTCTTGGAGCATTCTATTATCCCTGAAAATGCCAACCTCATTCAACCTCCAAGGGTCAATGCTGAAATTTGGTTGCAAATCCGCAACTCCCAGACAAGGGTGCGTGATTGCATTTTACAAAAAATTCAAAAAATGTTGGCTGGGGTGATGTCGTCAACTTTACATGTTACTCAGGAACTGAGGAAATCCTCGCCTGATTTGTCAGTTATTAAAAAATTCACGATTAATAATCTACTCCTGACAGCCTCTTCTCAATTTGAAATGTCTATGATGAGACGTAATTTCTTGAGGCCGGTCGTTAAAAACTCGTACAAGGGAGTTTTTTCGGCTGAAAATAAAATCTCTTCTCTCCTGTTCAGGGATGACATTTTCAAAAAGATAAAAGAGATTAATGAGCTGCATAAAACTGCAAATGCTCGATCATTTAAAGAGTCTTTTTTAGGGCAGGGTCGAGGCAGACCCCAATACGGCCGGCCTTACAACCGGATTTTCAACCGTCCAGCCCAAAGAGGCTCATGGCAAAACAGGAATTTTCAGAGAGGCAGATACTGGCAGGACAAAAGACCTACCAGAACAAAGACAATATGCCACAAAAGTAAAGGTAAGTTCTACTCGTACTTCCATGTATGAAGGTGTGAAAATGGCTGGCAATCTTCGTAAATATACTAGAACTTGGGAGAATATCACTCAGGACGATTGGGTTCTCCACAACATTCATGGTCATGATTTAGAATTTATTCGCACACCCACACAGTACAGTTTGCCAAAAACAATCAACTTTAGCAAATCTGAAATGTCAATCATGGATGAACTTATTGTTGAAATGTTAGGAAAAGGTGCTATTAACATATCAAAATCTGAGGAAAATCAGTTTGTTTCCAATATTTTTTATGAATGAAGAAAAATGGCAAATTTCGTCCAGTTATTAACTTGAAAAAGCTGAATGAATTTATTGTTTACCATCATTTCAAGCAAGAAACCATTGATGTTGTTCTCCAGGCTATTCAGCCATTTCAGTATTTCACATCAGTGGACCTGAAGGATGCTTACTTTAGTCTGCCCATCAGTGCAGATGATAGGAAGTATCTAAAGTTTTTTTGGCTAGGCCAATTGTACGAGTTCACATGTCTACCTTTCGGCCTGGCCAGTGGGCCCCAAATCTTCACAAAAATTTTAAAACCCATTTTTTCTCACTTTCGAAAAAAGGGTATACAGTGTTTTTACTATACTGATGACTCTTTATTCGCAAATGAATCTCTTGATATCTGTCGACAACAACCCAAAGAAGCAATCAATCTTTTTGAATCTTTAGGTTTTTTCATCAATTTTGAGAAATCTGTCATAGAACCATGCCGGAAGATACAGTATCTTGGGTTTATTATAGATTCATTTGAATTTAAGATTTTTCTTCCAGTCGATAAGGTTGAGAGTATTATTGAATTTTCTAAAGAGGTTCTGACCTCTGATTCTCTGACAATTGGAAAACTAGCTCAGTTGATTGGAATGTATACTTCGGCCATGAAAGCCATATAATTGGGCCATTTCCATTACAGATTCTTAGACTGGGATAAAACCAAAGCATTATCGGTTCACAACTCTAATTTTGATGCCGTTATTGAATTATCAGATCAGGCTAAAACTAACGTTCTTTGGTGGATAGATAACATCAATCAACAGAATGGCAATGACATTCGGTACCCCAAAATTTCAAAATATTTACAAACAGATGCCTCATAACTGGGCTGGGGGGCAGCATGTGATAATACGGCCATGAAAGCCGTATAATTGGGCCATTTCCATTACAGATTCTGTAATTTTGATGCCGTTATTGAATTATCAGATCAGGCTAAAACTGACGTTCTTTGGTGGATAGATAACATCAATCAACAGAATGGCAATGACATTCGGTACCCCAAAATTTCAAAATATTTACAAACAGATGCCTCATAACTGGGCTGGGGGGCAGCATGTGATAATACCAAAGCTAATGGTCGTTGGGACACTGCTTTTATTCACCACATAAATTTGCTGGAACTCAAAGCTGTTTTTATGGGTCTTCAAAGTCTGTGTGGAAGTTTTCATGATATTCACATTTGTATTCTGTCAGATAACACCACTGCTGTAGCATATATTAATAATCTTGGTGGAACTATTCCCGACTTATTTAAATTAACAAAAGAAATGTTTCTTTGGTGCGGGGAGAGAAATATTTTCCTTTCGGCTACTCATATTCCTGGAGAGTTGAATTCCACTGCCGATACCCTGTCTCGGCATTTCAATGATACAACTGAATGGATGTTAGATGCACAGATTTTCCGACGCATATGCCAACAAACCTTTGAGCCTGATGTAGATTGTTTTGCGTCACACTTGAACTTCAAAATCAGTAAATTTGTTTCATGGAAGCCAGATCCATTATCTTTTCATACTGATGCTTTTACTCTTGACTGGGGAGGTTATTTACCTTACCTTTTTCCTCCTTTCAGGTTGATCACGCAGACTTTGGTGAAAGTAAAGGAAGACCAGGTAAGAAAAGCTCTTATTTTGGTACCCCTCTGGTCAACACAGTCATGGTTTCCACTTCTCATGGAAACCCTCATAGATACACCCATAGCACTGCCAAAAAAGGCAAACAGGCTAACACTTCCACCTTCAGACCACATACATCCACTCAGTCAACAGCTGCAGCTCATCGCATGCACTGTATCTGGAATTCAGTCAGAGCAAAGGGATTTTCAGTCGGCTCTTCAGAGCTTTTACTGCAGTCGTGGAGAAAAACCACAAGAAAGCAGTATGATCTTGCCTGGAATAAATGGGTATCTTGGTGTACATCACAACCTATTGATTCCTGTACGCCACTTGAAATAGATGTTGTAAATTACTTCCAATTTTTATTTGAGAGTGGTAAGTCATACAGTGTTATTAATATACACCGATCAATGATTAATCAAACATTACAACTCCTTAATGGGGTTTCTTTTTCTCAATCAATTGTAGTCAATCGTATGATGAAAGGTATATTCAATACCAGGCCTCCTCTTCCACGATACAATGCAACCTGGAATGTATCAGCCTTGCTCAAATTTTTTGGCCACTCTCTATCCACATAATACTTTATCTTTACCATTACTGACAAAGAAATTAGCATGTCTCGTTGCTCTTACCACGGCCCAAAGATCTCAAACCTTAATTGCCTTGGATATTCGGTTTATGAAATTTGAGGGCCAGTTTGTTCAGTTTTCCATCCAGCAACTTTTGAAAACATCTCGGCCTGGTAGAGTTAACACTACCTTCAATTTATATGGGTTTCAGAATACTAAGTTATGTGTCATCTGTACCCTTAAAGAATACTTGCTCTGAACCAAAACCAAACGAAAGTCTTCTAAATTGTTCATTTCTTTTAAAACCTTTCAAGCTGTAACAACAACTACTTTAGCACGATGGATATCTGACAGCATGTCCATGGCTGGTATTGATACCTCAGTCTTTAAGCCACATTCAACTCGTGCAGCTTTAGCATCCGCAGTATTCCATGCTGGTGGTACCTTACAAAGTATCTTGAAAACAGCTGACTGGGCATCCTCTAAGACGTTCTACCACTTCTATTTCAGGGACAGCACCATTTCAGACAAGGAACTTTTTGCTAAGACTGTTCTGTAGTGATCTGATTGTGAACTTTTGTGATGTGTTTGTTCTTTCATCTACATGTAGTGAATATCCAGTGGGGATAAGTACAGATTACTAGATTATATTTGTATTTCACATTCATCTTGAGTTTTATTTTTCATTTTCTACTCTCATGAATTATTCATTTACTTTATACATATATGTTCATCAATATCTTTAAACTGTGCTAGTTAACCCTCAAACTTGGGAGATTTATGTGGGAAAGAATCCCCCTCTCATCCTAGCTATGCACTGGATGAGATGGATTCTTTGTTAACATAAAGATAACAAGTTTGAGGGCAAACGGCCCAGCTCGTTCACTTATTCTATTGTCCCACCCTTATATGCTATTGCTGAACATATCTTTGTTCCTTAAAATATGATTCTGCAACTATCAAGTGGGGCTTTTATTCAATGTGTACCTGACTCAGTCCGTGCTCTTCAGCTGTGATGATTTTTTTCTGAACACTTCAAAGCGAGACCGGCGTGTTTGATCTCAATGAGCAAAGTGCTAGTTAACCCTCAAACTTGTTATCTTTATGTTAACAAAGAATCCATCTCATCCAGTGCATAGCTAGGATGAGAGGGGGATTCTTTTGGTTTAAATTCTTCCTATTTTTACAACATTTTTCATAAAATGTCCATAAAAATAACTTCAAGCCCATCAAATTAAAAATCCCAACTTCTATTTTGAGAACTCTATTGAACAACCACTGCGCTATTTGAAAATATCCAAGTCCATGCAACCCTTAAAGGCAGTTCAGTTAAAAGAAACATAGTAAATGTTTCATGTGTTGCAGATCATTTGGAAATGCCCAGAAATGGATGGAAACTATTCTATCTACTTAGAAGAATTCAGTACAAAACAGCATAACATAACTCTGGTATACAAAAATACCTATGTAATTTTTACAAAACGCTATTCATTTTCTGGAAATTTGTAGCACTTTGCTACACAAAGAAAAAAAGTTATTTTCAGCATTGCACCCTCATGAAACAAAATCCACCAACAAAGAGTGTGAAGAACACCCATGTGAAAGCATAATTTCACCTTGTAAGCCCAATGCATATAGGTGTCCATTTCCTGTTGCTCAGCCTGGGGCTCCCTTAACAACTTCAAACTGCTATGCATAAATATTTCAATAAAAGGAAAACAATGGCATTTGACAAGCAAAGAAAATAAATACCAAACTGGGATGGGGATCAGTAATAATTTTATCCTGTAGGGCTGAAGGATTAAATAATTACTGAACCATTCTACAAATACAACAAAGTGGCATCCATCATTTAACTGATGCCACTTGTACATAATCTTATACCATCCATCAAATCAGCATTGAGAGTGAGAATAGTAATTCAATCCTTTGATTTATAGTTCCGCATTGCATTGGTAGTTTAATCCATCCTAGCAATAAGGAAATATATTCCTAGATCAGGCATTTTATTATTCTTCTCAGATGTTGTCCATTCTGACTACTCTCATGGCAACCATATTAAGTTTTCTAATAAAAGCAACCCTGCCAATGATAAAAGGCCCTTGGCATATGTGGTTTTCATTCATATTTCAAACTTTCCACATATCATATCTTCGTCTTCCATTTTGTATACTCTTTTGTTGTTTCACAATATTCAAATTGAATGTGTATGGTTGAGACGTATAACCTTCGCACCCTCATGAAACAAACTCCACCAACAGAGAGTATGAAGAACACCTTTGAAAAACAAAATATGCCCAAAAAACAGGATGTTTGCAGAATTGATGTCCAACATCCGGTCAGGTAATTATAGCCAGCCGCATCATTGGATGATTCTTTTCAGTATGCTGAAATTCTTCCTCGAAGAGCAGCAAATACAGGTCTCAGTTTTGAGCTGAATTTCTGGAGATGTCCAAAGCCACTAATGACAATAATCAGAAAATATATTCCTTGATGAGGCATATTGTTATTTTCTCTCTCCTTCTCTCCCTTCTTGCTAAAGCCTTGGCAACCATTTCAGTTCTCCAAGGAAAGAATGTGTAATGTCTGCCAGTGTGGTTACAGTTTCCAATGAGGTCTTCATATTCCCAGTAAGCCTTTCATCTTCTGCTTTGAATACAATATAGGCTTCCATAATTTTCTCACCAGCTGAATGCCTGGTGACCACCTAAGCCATTTAAAACAATCAGGAAATGTATTCCTTGATGAGGCATATTGTTATTTTTCTCTCTCCTGGTGGACCCTTCTTGCTAAACCCATGGCAACCATTTGGGGTCTTCAAGGAAAGAATGCGTAATGTCTGTCATTGTGATTATAGTTTCCACTGAGGTCTTGATATTTTCGGTAAGCCTAATACAATATAGGCTTCCATAATTTTCCCATCAGCTAAATGCCTGGTGACGTCCGAGACCATTGATAACAATAATCAGGAAATATATTCCCTAATGAGACAAGTTGTTATTTTTTATCTCTCCATCTGGTCCCTTCTTGCTAAACCCATGGCAACCATTTCAGTTCTCCAAGGTAAAAATGCGTAATGTCTGTCAGTTAGGTTATAGTTTCCACTGATGTCTTGATATTTCCAGTAAGCCTTTCATCTTCTGCTTTGAATACAATATAGGGTTCCATAATTTTCTCACCAGCTGAATGCCTGCTGACCAGCTAAGCCATTTTTTACAATCAGGAAATATATTCCTTGAAGAGGCATATTTTTATTTTTCTCTCTCCTGGTGGACCCTTCTTGCTGAACCCATGGCAACCATTTGAATTCTTCAAGGAAAGAATGCGTAATGTTTGTCAGTGTTGTTATAGTTTCCACTGAGGTCTTGGTATTTCCAGTAAGCCTTTCATCTTCCGCTTTGAATACAATATAGGTTTCCATAAATTTCTCACCAGCTGAATGCCTGGTGTCCACCTAAGCCATTTAAAACAATCAGGAAATGTATTCCTTGATGAGGTATATTGTTATTTTTCTCTCTCCTGGTGGACCCTTCTTGCTAAACCCATGGCAACCATTTGAGTTCTTCAAGGAAAGAATGCGTAATGATGTCTGTCAGTGTGATTATAGTTTCCACTGAAGTCTTGATATTTTCGGTAAGCCTTTCATCTTCTGCTTTGAATACAATATAGGCTTCCATAATTTTCCCACCAGCTAAATTCCTGGTGATGTCCTAGACCATTGATAACAATAATCAGGAAATATATTCCCTGATGAGACAAGTTGTTATTTTTTATCTCTCCATCTGGTCCCTTCTTGCTAGACCCATGGCAACCATTTCAGTTCTCCAAGGTAAAAATGCGTAATGTCTGTCAGTCGGGTTATAGTTTCCACTGATGTCTTGATATTTCCAGTAAGCCTTTCATCTTCTACCTTGAGTACAATATAGGCTTCCATAATTTTATATGGAGAATGTTTGTGGCCTGAATATTACCAACTCAGCATAAATTCATGTTTTTTTCAAATCCAGCATCTGTAAAATGCACTGTGGCCTTTCTCAGCATTGAGAGATTCTTTCATGAGCATAATTCCACCATGTAAGCCCAAGGGATACAGGTGTCCATTTCCTGTTGCTCAGCCTGGAGCTCCCTTAACCCCTTCAAACTGTTATGCATAAATATTTCAATACAGGGAAAACATTGGCAGTTGTCGAGCAAAGAAAATAAATACCAAACTGGGATGGGGATCAGTAATAATATTATCGTGTAGGGCTGAAGGATTAAATAATTACTGAACCTTTCTACAAATACAACAAAGCGGCATCCATCATTTACCTGATGACACTTGTACTTAATCTTATACCATCAATCAAATCAGCATTGAAAGTGAGAATAGTAATTTAATCCATTGATTTATAGTTCAGCATTGGCAGTTTAATCTATCCTAGCAATAAGGAAATATATTCCTAGATCAGCCAGGTTATTATTCTTCTCAGATGTTGTCCATTCTGAGTGCTCTCATGGCAACCATATTAAGTTTTCTAATAGAAGCAACCCTGCAAAGGCTAAGAGGCCCTTGGCATATGTGGTTTACATTCATATTTCAAACATTCCACATATCATATCTTCGTCTTTCATTTTGTATAGTCTTTTGTTGTCTCACAATATTCAAATTCAATGCATATGGAAGAGATGTCCAACTTTTACACCCTCATGAAACAAAATCGACCAACAGAGAGTATGAAGAACACCTTTGTGAAACAAAATCTGCCCAGACAAATAACAGTATGTTTGCAAGATTTGATGTCCAACATCCAGTCAGGTAATTATAGCCAGCTGCATAATTGGATGATTCCTTTCAATATGCCGAAATTCTTCCTGGAAGAGCAGCAAATACAGGTCTCAGTATTGAGCTGAATGCCTAGTGACCTCCAAAGCCACTAATGACAATAATCAGGAAATATATTCCTTCATGAGGCATATTGCTATTTTTCTCTCTCCTTCTGTCCATTCTTGCTAAACCCTTGGCAACCATATCAGTTCTCCAAGGAAAGAATGTGTAATGTCTGTCAGTGTGGTTATAGTTTCCAATGAGGTCTTTATATTTCCAGTAAGCCTTTCATCTTCTGCTTTGAGTAGAAGTGAGGCTTCCATAATTTTCTCACCAGCTGAATGCCTGCTGACGTCCTAAGCCCTTTATAACAATAATCAGGATATATATTCCTTGGTGAGGCATATTGTTATTTTTCTCTCTCCTTCTGTCCTTTCTTGCTAAAACCTTGGCAACCATTTCAGTTCTCAACAGAATGAATGCGTAATGTCTGTCAGTGTGGTTATAGTTTCCACTGAGATCTTGATATTTTCTGTAGGCCTTTCATCTTCTGCTTTGATTACAAGCGAGGCTTCCATAATTTTCTCACCAGCTGAATGCCTGGTGACCACCAAAGCCATTTAAAACAATGAGGAAATGTTTTCCTTGATGAGGCATATTGTTATTTTTCTCTCTCCTGGTGGACACATCTTGCTAAACCCATGGCAACCATTTGAGTTCTTCAAGGTAAGAATGCGTAATGTCTGTCAATGTGGTTATAGTTTCTACTGAGGTCATGATATTTTCGGTAAGACTTTCATCTTCCACTTTGAATACAATATAGGCTTTCATAATTTTTCCACCGGCTAAATGCCTCGTGACGTCCTAGACCATTGATAACAATAATCAGGAAATATATTCCCAGATGAGAAAAGTTGTTATTTTTTATCTCTCCATCTGGTCCCTTCTTGCTAAACCCATGGCAACCATTTCAGTTCTCCAAGGTAAAAATGTGTAATGTCTGTCAGTCGGGTTATAGTTTCCACTAAGGTCTTGATATTTCCAGTAAGCCTTTCATCTTCTACTTTGAGGACAATATAGGCTTCCATAAATTTTAAATGGAGAATGTTTGTGGCCTCAACATTACCAACTCAGCATAAATTCATGTTTTTTTCAAATCCAGCATTTGTAAAATGCATTGTGGCCTTTTTCAGCATTGACAGATTCTTTCATGAGCATAATTCCACCATGTAAGCCCAATGCATACAGGTGTCCATTTCCTGTTGCTCAGCCTGGAGCTCCCTTAACGACTTCAAACTGTTATGCTTAAATATTTCAATAAAAGGAAAACACTGGCAGTTGATGAGCAAAGAAAATAAATACCGAACTGGGATGCGGATCAATAATAATATTATCCTGTAGGGCTGAAGGATTAAATAATTACTGAACCTTTCTACAAATACAACAAAGCGGCATCCATTTTTTGTAAGAATTTGCGTTAAAGTCAGCTTTTGTGCAGATCGTGGTGCTTTAACTTCTCATTACTGTTGATTTTCATATTTCAATAACAACTGTAGGTATTAACCCGACTGTATGCAGAAATTTAACGGAAATTTTCTTTTTTTTCAGTCAAAATTTTCATGTTTTTCTCGGACTTAGTAAATTTTAAGTTCTAAAAGTTTGTGTTTAGGTGAGGTGTTAAGGTGAGTTCTCAAAGATCAGTGGGCTCAGGCCTTTGATATTGCATATGTAGGTTGTAGGGGACTATCAGAACAGTATTTAACCCTGATACTATGACTTTTTTCCAAATTTCACCTAAAATTTTCTGCCAAAAGTTATTGTAAGAATTTGCATTTAGGTGTTGTAAGAATGAATTTGCATTAAAGTCAGCTTTTGTGCAGATTGTGCTGCTATAACTTCTCATTACTGTTGATTTTCATATTTCAATAACAACTGTAGGTATTAACCCTACTGTATGCAGAAATTTCACGGAAATTTTCTTTTTTTTTCAGTAAAAATTTTCATGTTTTTCTTGGACTTAGTAAATTTTAAGTTGTAAAACTTTGTAAACTTTGTGTTTAGGTGAGTTGTGTTTCTGTGTGTCTTTCCAGGCGATTAATATTCTACACTTGGGTTACTGAACTCCATTGCAGTAATATTTAACCCTCATTACATGCATATTTGAGGAATTTGAGGCTGATTATCTGCCAAAACTTGTTGTAACAATTAGCATTTAGGTGTTGTAAGAATTTGCGTTAATGTCAGCTTTTGTGCAGATTGTGGTGCCTTCACCTCTCATTACTGTTTATTTTCTCATTTCAATAACAACTGTAGGTATTACTGTATGCAGAAATTTAACTGATTTCTTTTCTTTTTTTCAGTCACAATGTTCACGTTTTTCTCTGACTTACTCAATTTTAAGTTCTAAAAGTTTGTGTTAAGGTGAGGTGTTAAGGTGAGTTCTGCTTCTATGTGTCTTTCCAGGCAATTGATATTGTACGCATGGGTTACTAAACTACATTGCGGTAACGTTGCGCGCTTATTACATGCATATTTGAGGGGGATTTTTGGGACTTATATTCACTTTCTTTAAAAAAAATTTTTTTTAACTTTTTTTTTTATTTAATACTTTCTCATACTTGTTACTAGTAACATTAAGGCTTATTTTAGTTGGTGATGTGATGTATTTTTGTTGAGACTTATAGTCACTTTCTTGAACGAATGTTTTTCCGTAACTCCTCTTTAACCAATGAATGTACTTCAATTACAATTTCAGTGATTTATGAAAGCCTTTCCTAATTCTTATTTATGATTTAATATCTGGCTTCATGATTCATATTCTTAATCATAAACATTCCTAAAAGAAAAAAATGCTTTTATATCCAATGATTCTATGTTGAATTGATATATAATAAATGCAGAAATATAGACTTTCCAAAGCCATCACATAAACCACATTAATCATTTGATGCCTAGTTAATGATTTATATTAACTAAATATTAGACATGTTACATTGGAACGACATTATCAAGTGCGAATGTAGGTGAGCGTTGGGATGTAACATCCCTCTTGTTTTTCTCTCTCCTGGTGGACCCTTTTTGCTAAACCCATGGTAACCATTTGAGTTCTTCAAGGAAAGAATGCGTAATGTCTGTCAGAGTGGTTATAGTTTCCACTGAAGTCTTGATATTTTCGGTAAGCCTTTCATCTTACGCTTTCAATACAATATAGGCTTCCATAATTTTCCCACCAGCCAAATGGCTGGTGACGTCCTAGACCACTTGATAACAATAATCAGGAAATATATTCCCTGATGAGACATGTTGTTATTTTTTCTCTCTCCATCTGGTCCCTTCTTGCTAAACCCATGGCAACCATTTCAGTTCTCCAAGTTAAAAATGCGTAATGTCTGGCAGTCGGGTTATAGTTTCCACTGAGGTCTTGATATTTCTAGTAAGCCTTCTAATAGAAGCAACCCTGTCAATGATAAGAGGTCCTTGGCATATGTGGTTTTCATTCATATTTCAAACTTTCCACATATCATATCTTCGACTTCCATTTTGTATACTCTTTTGTTGTCTCACAATATTCAAATTGAATGTGTATGGAAGAGATGTCCAACTTTCACACCCTCATGAGACAAAATCGACCAACAGAGAGTATGAAGAACACCTTTGTGAAACAAAATCTGCCCAGACAAATAACAGTATGTTTGCAGAATTGATGTCCATCATCCAGTCAGGTAATTATAGCCAGCTGAATCATGGGATGATTCTTTACAGTATGCTGAAATTCTTCCTGGAGGAGCAGCAAATACAGGTCTCAGTTTTGAGCTGAATGCCTGGAGACGTCCTAAGCCATTGATAACAATGGTCAGGAAATATATACCTTGATGAGGCATATTGTTATTTTTCTCTCGCCTTCTGGTCCCTTCTTGCTAAAACCATGGCAACCATTTGAGTTCTCCAAGGAAAATATTTGTAATGGCTGTCAGTCGGGATATAGTTTCCACTGAGGTCTTCATATTTCCAGTAAGCCTTTCATCTTCTGCTTTGAATACAATATAGGCTTCCATAATTTTTTGACCAGCTGAATGCCTGGTGACCACCTTAGCCATTTATAACAATCAGGAAATATATACCTTGATGAGGCATATTGTTATTTTTCTCTCGCCTTCTGGTCCCTTCTTGCTAAAACCATGGCAACCATTTGAGTTCTCCAAGGAAAATATTTGTAATGGCTGTCAGTCGGGATATAGTTTCCACTGAGGTCTTCATATTTCCAGTAAGCCTTTCATCTTCTGCTTTGAATACAATATAGGCTTCCATAATTTTGTGACCAGCTGAATGCCTGGTGACCACCTTAGCCATTTATAACAATCAGGAAATGTATTCCTTGATGAGGCATATTGTTATTTTTCTCTCTCCAGGTGGACCCTTCTTGCTAAACCCATGGTAACCATTTGAGTTCTTCAAGGAAAGAAGATTCTTTACAGTAAGGAAATATATTCCCTGATAAGACAAGTTGTTATTTTTCTCTCTCCATCGGGTCCCTTCTTGCTAAACCCATGGTAACCATTTCAGTTCTCCAAGTTAAAAATGCGTAATGTCTGTCAGTTGGGTTATAGTTTCCACTGAGGTCTTGATATTTCCAGTAAGCCTTTCATCTTCTGCTTTGAATACAATATAGGCTTCCATAATTATCTATGGAGAATGTTTATGGCCTCATTATTAGCAACTCAGCATAAATTCTTGTTTTTCTTCAAATCCAGCATCTGTAAAACGCATTATGGCCTCTTTCAGCCTTGACAGATTCGTTCATCAGCATAATTCCACCCTGTAAGCCCAATGGATACAGGTGTCCATTTCCTGTTGCTCAGCCTAATCAGGAAATATATATGGAAGAGATGTCCCTTAACCCCTTCAAATTGTTATGCATAAATATTTCAATAAAATGAAAACACTGGCAGTTGACGAGCAGAGCAAAGAAAATAACTACCAAACTGGGATGGGGATCAGTAATGTTTTTATCCTGTAGGGCTGAAGGATTAAATAATTACTGAACCTTTCTACAAATACAACAAAGCGGCATCCATTTACCTGATAACACTTGTACATAATCTTATACCATCCATCAAATCAACATTGAGAGTGAGAATAGTAATTTAATCCATTGATTTATAGTTCAGCATTGGCAGTTCAATCCATCCTAGCAGTAAGGAAATATATTCCTAGATCAGGCAGGTTATTATTCTTCTCAGATGTTGTCCATTCTGACTGCTCTCATGGCAACCATATTAAGTTTTCTAATAGAAGCAACCCTGCCAATGATAAGAGGCCCATGGCATATGTGGTTTTCATTCATATTTCAAACATTCCACATATCATATCTTCGTCTTCCATTTTGTACACTCTTTTGTTGTCTCACAATATTCAAATTAAATGTGTATGGAAGAGATGTCCAACTTTCACACCCTCATGAAACAAAATCGACCAACAGAGAGTATGAAGAACACCTTTGTGAAACAAAATCTGCCCAGACAAATAACAGCATGTTTGCAAGATTTGATGTCCAACATCCAGTCAGGCAATGATAGCCAGCCGCATCATTGGATGATTCTTTTCAGTATGCTGAAATTCTTCCTCGAAAAGCAGCAAATACAGGTCTCAGTTTTCAGCAGAATGCCTGGTGGCATCCAAAGCCACTAATGACAATAATCAGGAAATATATTCCTTGATGAGGCATATTGTTATTTTTCACTCTCCTTCTATCCGTTCTTGCTAAACTCTTGGCAACCACATCAGTTCTCCAAGGAAAGAATGTGTAATGTCTGTCAGTGTGGTTATAGTTTCCAATGAGGTCTTCATATTTCCAGTACGCCTTTCATCTTCTGCTTTGAGTAGAAGTGAGGCTTCCATACTTTTCTCACCAGCTGAATGGCTGCTGACGTCCTAAGCCATTTATAACAATAATCAGGAAATATATTCCTTGGTGAGGCATATTGTTATTTTTCTCTCTCCTTCTGTCCCTTCTTGCTAAAATCTTGGCAGCCATTTCAGTTCTCCAAGGAAAGAATGCGTAATGTCTGTCAGTGTGGTTATAGTTTCCACTGAGGTCTTGATATTTCCAGTAAGCCTTTCATCTTCTGCATTGAATACAAGCGAGGCTTCCATAATTTTCTGAACAGCTGAATGCCTGGTGACCACCTAAGCCATTTATAAAAATCAGGAAATATATTCCTTGATGAGGCATATTGTTATTTTTCTCTCTCCTTCTGTCCCTTCTTGCTAAAACCATTTCAGTTCTCCACAGAAAGAATGTGTAATATCTGTCAGTGTGATTATAGTTTCCAATGAGGTCTTCATATTATTGAACACAAAATGGGCTTCCATAATTTTCTCACCCGCTGAATGCCTGGTAACAACCTATGCCATTTATAACAATCAGGAAATGTATTCCTTGATGAGGCATATTGTTATTTTTCTCTCTCCTAGTGGACCCTTCTCGCTAAACACATGGCAACCATTTCAGTTCTCCAAGTTAAAAATGCGTAATGTGTGTCAGTCGTGTTATAGTTTCCACTGAGGTCTTGATATTTCCAGTAAGCCTTTCATCTTCTGCTTTGAATACAATATCGGCTTCCATAATTTTCTATGGAGAATGCTTGTGGCCTCATTATTAGCACTCAGCATAAATTCATGTTTTCAAATCCAGCATCTGTAAAATGCATTATGGCCACTTTCAGACTTGACAGATTCTTTCATGAGCATAATTCCACCCTGTAAGGCCAATGCACACAGGTCCATTTCCTGTTGCTCGGCCTGGGCCTCCCTTAACCCCTTCAAACTGTTATGCATAAATATTTCAATAAAAGGAAAACGGTGGCAGTTGACGAGCAAAGAAAATAAATACCAAACTGGGATGGGGATCGGTAATAATTTTATCCTGTAGGCCTGAAGGATTAAATAATTACTGAACCATTCTACAAATACAACAAAGCGGCATCCATCATTTACCTGATGACACTTGTACATAATCTTATACCATCGATCAAATCAGCATTCAGAGTGAGAATAGTAATTTAATCCTTTGATTTATAGTTCCGCATTTCATTGGTAGTTTAATCCATCCTAGCAATAAGGAAATATATTCCTAGATCAGGCATTTTTTATTCTTCTCAGATGTTGTCCATTCTGACTACTCTCATGGCAACCATATTAAGTTTTCTAATAGAAGCAACCCTGCCAATGATAAAAGGCCCTTGGCATATGTGGTTTTCATTCATATTTCAAACTTTCCACATATCATATCTTCGTCTTCCATTTTGTATACTCTTTTGTTGTCTCACAATATTCAAATTGAATGTGTATGGTTGAGACGTACAACTTTCACACCCTCATGAAACAAAATCCACCAACACAGAGTATGAAGAAAACCTTTGTGAAACAAAATCTGCCCAAAAAACAGGATGTTTGCAGAATTGATGTCCAACATCCGGTCAGGTAATTACAGCCAGCCGCATCATTGGATGATGCTTTTCAGTATGCTGAAATTCTTCCTGGAAAAGCAGCAAATACAGGTCTCAGTTTTGAGATGAATGCCTGGAGACGTCCAAAGCCACTAATGACAATAATCAGGAAATATATTCCTTGATGCGGCATATTGATATTTTTCTCTCTCCTTCTGTCCCTTCTTGCTAAAGCCTTGGCAACCATTTCAGTTCTCCAAGGAAAGAATGTGTAATGTCTGTCAGTGTGTTTATAGTTTCCAATGAGGTCTTCATATTCCCAGTAAGCCTTTCATCTTCTGCTTTGAATACAATATAGGCTTCCATAATTTTCTCACCAGCTGAAAGCCTGGTGACCACCTAAGCCATTTATAACAATCAGGAAATATACTCCTTGATGAGGCATATTGTTATTTTTCTCTCTCCTGGTGGACCCTTCTTGCTAAGCCCATGGCAATCATTTGAGTTCTTCAAGGAAATAATGCATAATGTCTGTCAGTGTGGTTATAGTTTCCACTGAGGCCTTGATATTTCCAGTAAGCCTTTCATATTCTGCAATGAATACAAGCGATGCTTCCAAAATGTTCTCACCAGCTAAATGCCTGCTGACGTCCTAATCCATTTATAACAATAATCAGGATATATATTTCTTGATGAGGCATATTATTTTTCTTTCTCCTTGTGGACCCTTCTTGTTAAACCCTGGCAACTATTTCTGTTCTCCAAGTTAAAAATGTGTAATGTGTGTCAGTCGCGTTATAGTTTCCACTAGGTATTGATATTTCTAGTAAGCCTTTCATCTTCTGCTTTGAATACAATATAGGCTTCCATAACTTTATATGAAGAATGCTTCTGTGGCCTCATTATTAGTAACTCTGCATATATTCATGTTGACTCAAATCCAGCATCTGTAAAATGCATTATGGCCTCTTTCTACCTTCATAGATTCTTTCATGAGCATAATTCCACCCTGAAAGATCAATGCATACAGGTGTCCACTTCCTGTTGCTCAGCCTGGGGCTCCCTTAACCCCTTCAAACTGTTATGCATAAATATTTCAATAAAAGGAAAACACTGGCAGTTGACAAGCAAAGAAAATAAATTCCAAACTGGGATGGGAATCAGTAATAATTTTATCATGTAGGGCTGAAGGATTAAATAATTACTGAACTGTTCTACAAATACAACAAAGCGGCATCCACCTGATGACACTTGTACATAACCTTATACCATCCATTAAATAGGCATTGAGAGTGAGAATAGTAATTTAATCCATTGATTTATAGTTCAGCATTGCCAGTTTAATCCATTCTAGCAATAAGGAAATATATTCCCAGATCAGGCAGGTTATAGGTTTTCTCAGATGTCCATTCTGACTGCTCTCATGGTTACCATATTTAGTTTTCTAATAGAAGCAACCCTGCCAATGATAAAAGAGGCCCTTGGCATATGTGGTTTTCATTCATATTTATACTTTCCACGTATTGTATCTTCAACTTCCATTTTGTATACTCTTTCATTGTCTCAGAACATTCACATTGAAGGTGTATAGATAAGACATACAACTTTCACACCCTCATGAAACAAAATCCACCAACAAAGAGTATGAAGAACACCCTTGTGAAACAAAATCTGCCCAGAAAAATAACACCATGTTTGCAGAATTGATGTCCAACATTCGGTCAGGTAATTATAGCCAGCTGCATCATTGGTTGATTCTTTTCAGCAGGCTGAAATTCTTCCTGAAAGAGCAGCAAATACAGGTCTCAGTTTTGAGCTGAATGCCTGATGATGCCCAAAGCCACTGATGACAATAATCAGGAAATTTATTCCTTGATGAGGCATATTGCTATTTTTCTCTCTCCTTCTGTCCTTCTTGCTTAACCCTTGGCAACCATTTCAGTTCTCCAAGAAAAGAATGTGTAATGTCTGTCAGTGTGGTTATAGTTTCCACTGTGGTCTCGATATTTCCAGTAAGCCTTTCATCTTCTGCATTGAATACAAGCGAGGCTTCCATAATTTTCTCACCAGCTGAATGCCTGGTGACCACCTAAGCCATTTATAACAATCAGGAAAATTATTCCTTGATGAGGCATATTGTTATTTTTCTCTCTCCTGGTGGACCCTTCTTGCTAAAGCCATGGTAACCATTTGAGTTCTTCAAGGAAAGAATGCGTAATGTTTGTCAGTGTGGTTATAGTTTCCACTGAAGTCTTGATATTTTCGGTAAGCCTTTCATCTTACGCTTTCAATACAATACAGGCTACCATAATTTTCCCACCAGCTAAATGGCTGGTGATGTCCTGGACCACTTGATAACAATAATCAGGAAATATATTCCCTGATGAGATATGTTGTTATTTTTTCTCTCTCCATCTGGTCCCTTCTTGCTAAACCCATGGCAACCATTTCAGTTCTCCAAGTTAAAAATGCGTAATGTCTGTCAGTCGGGTTATAGTTTCCACTGAGGTCTTGATATTTCCAGTAAGCCTTCTAATAGAAGCAACCCTGTCAATGATAAGAGGCCCTTGGCATATGTGGTTTTCATTCATATTTCAAACTTTCCACATATCATATCTTCGACTTCCATTTTGTATACTCTTTTGTTGTCTCACAATATTCAAATTGAAGGTGTATGGATGAGACGTACAACTTTCATACCCTCATTAAACAAAATCCACCAACAGAGAGTATGAAGAACACCTTTGTGAAAAAAAATGTGCCCAGACAAATAACAGTATGTTTGCATAATTGATGTCCATCATCCGGTCAGGTAATTATAGCCAGCTGCAACACTGGATGATTCTTTACAGTATGCTGAAATTCCTCCTGGAGGAGCAGCAAATACAGGTCTCAGTTTTGAGCTGAATGCCTGGAGACGTCCTAAGCCATTGATAACAATGATCAGGAAATATATACCTTGATGAAGCATATTGCTGTTTTTCTCTCGCCTTCTGGTCCCTTGTTGCTAAACCCATGACAACCATTTGAGTTCTCCAAGGAAAATATTCGTAATGTCTGTCAGTCGGGTTATAGTTTCCACTGAGGTCTTCATATTTCCATTAAGCCCTTCATCTTCTGCTTTGAATACAATATAGGCTTCCATAATTTTGTGACCAGCTGAATGCCTGGTGACAACCTTAGCCAATTATAACAATCAGGAAATGTACTCCTTGATGAGGCATATTGTTATTTTTCTCTCTCCTGGTGGACCCTTGTTGCTAAACCCATGGTAACCATTTGAGTTCTTCAAGGAAAGAAGATTCTTTACAGTAAGGAAACATATTCCCTGATGAGACATGTTGTTATTTTTCTCTCTCCATCAGGTCCCTTCTTGCTAAACCCATGGTAACCATTTCAGTTCTCCAAGTTAAAAATGTGTAATGTCTGTCAGTTGGGTTATAGTTTCCACTGAGGTCTTGATATTTCCAGTAAGCCTTTCATCTTCTGCTTTGAATACAATATAGGCTAGCGTAATTATCTATGGAGAATGTTTATGGCCTCATTATTAGCAACTCAGCATAAATTCATGTTGACTCAAATCCAGCATCTGTAAAATGCATTAAGGCCTCTTATAGCCTTGACAGATTCTTTCATGAGCATAATTCCACCCTGTAAGCCCAATTGATACAGGTGTCCATTTCCTGTTGCTCAGGTTGGGGCACCCTTAACCCCTTCGAACTGTTATGCATAAATATTTCAATAAAAGGAAAACACTGGCAGTTGACGAGCAGAGCAAAGAAAATAAATACCAAACTGGGATGGGGATCAGTAATATTTTTATCCTGTAGGGCTGAAGGATTAAAT
The DNA here is from genome assembly GCA_031216915.1 of Pictodentalium vernedei. Lineage (NCBI taxonomy): Eukaryota > Metazoa > Mollusca > Scaphopoda > Dentaliida > Dentaliidae > Pictodentalium > Pictodentalium vernedei. The sequence continues at coordinate 85,086,951 of CM062289.1, forward strand.
AATTACTGAACCTTTCTACAAATACAACAAAGCAGCATCCATTTACCTGATGACACTTGTACATAATCTTATACCATCCATCAAATCAGCATTGAGAGTGAGAGTAGTAATTTAATCCATTGAGTTATAGTTCAGCATTGGCAGTTTAATCCATCCTAGCAATAAGGAAATATATTCCTAGATCAGGCAGGTTATTGTTCTTCTCAGATGTTGTCCATTCTGACTGCTCTCATGGCAACCATATTAAGTTTTCTAACAGAAGCAACCCTGCCAATGATAAGAGGCCCTTGGCATATGTGGTTTCCATTCATATGTCAAACTTTTCACATATCATATCTTCATCTTCCATTTTGTATACTCTTTTGTTGTTTGAAGTATTCAAATTGAATGTGTATGGATGAGACGCACAACTTTCACACCCTCATGAAACATAATCGACCAACAGGGAGTATGAAGAACACCTTTGTGAACAAAATCTGCCCAGAGAAATAACAGTATGTTTGCAGAATTGATGTTCAACATCTGGTCAGGTAATTATAGCCAGCTGCATCATTGGTTGATTCTTTTCAGCATGCTGAAATTCTTCCTGGAAGAGCAGCAAATACAGGTCTCAGTTTTGAGCTGCATGCCTGGTGACATCCTAAGCCATTGATAACACTGATCAGGAAATATATGCCTTGATGAGGCATCTTGTTATTTTTCTCACGCCTTCTAATCCCTTCTTGCTAAACCCATGGCAACCATTTGAGTTCTCCAAGGAAAATATTTGTAATGTCTGTCAGTCTGGTTATAGTTTCCAGTGATGTCTTCATATTTCCATTAAACCTTTCATCTTCTGCTTTGAATACAATACAGCCTTCCATAATTCTCTCACCAGCTGAATGCATGGTGACCACCTAAGCCATTTATAACAATCAGGAAATATATTCCTTGATGAGGCCTATTGTTATTTTTCTCTCTCCTGGTGGACCCTTCTTGCTAAACCCATGGCAACCATTTCAGTTCTCCAAGGAAAGAATGTGTAATGTCTGTCAGTGTGGTTAAAGTTTCCACTGAGGTCTTGGTATTTCCTGGTAGCCCTTCCTTTTCTGCACTGAATACAATCAAGGCTTCCATAATTTACTCACCATCTGAATGCCTGCTGACGTCCTAAGCCATTTAAAACAATCAGGAAATATATTCCTTGATGAGGCAAATTATTTTTCTCTCCATCTGGACCCTTCTTTCTAAACCCTGGCAACCATTTCAGTTCTCCAAATTAAAAATGTGTAATGTCTGTCTGTCGGCTTGTTGTGTCCACTGAGGTCTTGATATTCCCAGTAAGCTTTTCATCTTTTGCTTTCAATACAATATAGGCTTCCATAACTTTATATAAAGAATGTATGTGGCCTCATTATTAGCAACTCAGCATAAATTCATGTTGACACAAATCCAGTATCTGTAAAATGCATCATGGCCTCTTTCTACCTTCATAGATTCTTTCATGAGCATAATTTCACCCTGTAAGCCCAATGCATATAGGTGTCCATTTCCTGTTGCTCAGGCTGGGGCTCCCTTAACCCCTTCATTGATTTATAGTTCCGCATGGGCAGTTTAATCCATCCTAGCAATAAGGAAATATATTCCTGGATCAGGCAGGTTATTATTCTTCTCAGATGTTGTCCATTCTGACTGCTCTCATGGCAACCATATTAAGTTTTCTAATAGAAGCGACCCTGCCAATGATAAGAGGCCCTTGACATATGTGGTTTTCATTCATATTTCAAACTTCTCACATATCATATCTTCAACTTCCATTTTGTATATTCTTTTGTTGTCTCACAATGTTCACATTGAATGTGTATGGATGAGACATACAACATTCACACCCTCGTTTATTTATTTATTGGTGTTAAAGGTCACATATTTCTGCACAATGGCTAATCATGACCGCGACAGTTTCATGGGTGGGGGAAGCCGGAGTACCAGGAGAGAACCACCAAGCAATGGCGAGCAACTGTCAGCTCCTCAACAAACTAACACTACAAGCAGAGTTAGCATTAGTGGAGGACAGGTGCACCACCGACGTGCAGTACACCTTAGCACACAACATCACATTGCACACACGCACACCCTCAAGAAACAAAATCCACAAACAGAGAGTATGAAAAACACCTTGGTGAAACGAAATCTGACTAGACAAATAACAGTATGTTTGCAGAATTGATGTCCAACATCCGGTCAGTTAATTATAGCCAGCCGCATCATTGGATGATTCTTTTCAGTATGCTGAAATTCTTCCTGGAAGAGCAGCAAATACAGGTCTCAGTTGCGAGCTGAATGCCTAGTGACGTCCAAAGCCACTGATGACAATAATCAGGAAATATATTCCTTCATGAGGCATATTATTTTTCTCTCTCCTTCTGTCCCTTCTTGCTAAACCCATGCCAACCATAGAAGCAACCCTGCCAATGATAAAAGAGGCCCTTGGCATATGTGGTTTTCATTCATATTTCAAACTTTCCACATATCATATCTTCGACTTCCATTTTGTATACTCTTTTGTTGTCTCACAACATTCACATTGAATGTGTATGGATGAAACATAAACTTTCACACCCTCATGAAACAAAATCCACCAACAGAGAGTATGAAGAACACTCTTGGGAAACAAAATCTGCCCAGACAAATAACAGCATGTTTGCAGAATCGATGTCCAACATCCGGTCAGGTAATTATAGCCAGCTGCATCATTGGATGATTCTTTTCAGTATGCTGAAATTCTTCCTGGAAGAGCAGCAAATACAGGTTTTGAGCTGAATGCCTGGAGACATACAAAGCCACTAATGACAACAATCAGGAAATATATTCTTTGATGAGGCATATTGTTATTTTTCTCTCTCCTGGTGGACCCTTCTTGCTAAGCCCATGGCAATCATTTGAGTTCTTCAAGGAAATAATGCATAATGTCTGTCAGTGTGGTTATAGTTTCCACTGAGGCCTTGATATTTCCAGTAAGCCTTTCATATTCTCCATTGAATACAAGCGAGGCTTCCCAAATTTTCTCACCAGCTAAATGCCTGCTGACATCCTAAGACATTTATAACAATAATCAGGAAATATATTACTTGATGAGGCATATTATTTTTCTCTCTCCTTGTGGACCCTTCTTGTTAAACCCTGGCAACTATTTCTGTTCTCCAAGTTAAAAATGTGTAATGTGTGTCAGTCGGGTTATAGTTTCCACTAGGTATTGATATTTCTAGTAAGCCTTTCATCTTCTGCTTTGAATACAATATAGGCTTCCATAACTTTATGTGAAGAATGTTTCTGTGGCCTCATTATTAGCAAATCAGCATATATTCATGTTGACTCAAATCCAGCATCTATAAAATGCATTATGGCCTTTTTCAGCCTTGACAGATTCTTTCATGAGCATAATTCTACCCTGCAAGATCAATGCATACAGGTGTCCACTTCCTGTTCCTCAGCCTGGGACTCCCTCAACCCCTTCAAACTGTTGTGCATGAATATTTAAATAAAAGGAAAACACTGGCAGATGACGAGCAAAGAAAATAGATACCAAAGTGGGATGGGGATCAGTAACCATTGAGAGTGAGAATAGTAATTTAATCCATTGATTTATAGGTCGGCATTGGCAGTTTAATCCATCCTAGCAATAGGAAATAAAAGGAAAACACTGGCAGTTGACGAGCAGAGCAAAGAAAATAAATACCAAACTGGGATGGGGATCAGTAATATTTTTATCCTGTAGGGCTGAAGGATTAAATAATTACTGAACCTTTCTACAAATACAACAAAGCAGCATCCATTTACCTGATGACACTTGTACATAATCTTATACCATCCATCAAATCAGCATTGAGAGTGAGAGTAGTAATTTAATCCATTGAGTTATAGTTCAGCATTGGCAGTTTAATCCATCCTAGCAATAAGGAAATATATTCCTAGATCAGGCAGGTTATTGTTCTTCTCAGATGTTGTCCATTCTGACTGCTCTCATGGCAACCATATTAAGTTTTCTAACAGAAGCAACCCTGCCAATGATAAGAGGCCCTTGGCATATGTGGTTTTCATTCATATTTCAAACATTCCACATATCATATCTTCGTCTTCCATTTTGTATACTCTTTTCTTGTCTCACAATATTCAAATTGAATGTGTATGGAAGAGATGTCCAACTTTCACACCCTCATGAAACAAAATCGACCAACAGAGAGTATGAGGAACACCGTTGTGAAACAAAATCTGCCCAGACAATTAACAGCATGTTTGCAAGATTTGATGTCCAACATCCAGTCAGGCAATGATAGCCAGCCGCATCATTGGATGATTCTTTTCAGTATGCCGAAATTCTTCCACGAAAAGCAGCAAATACAGGTCTCAGTTTTCAGCAGAATGCCTGGTGACATCCAAAGCCACTAATGACAATAATCAGGAAATATATTCCTTGATGAGGCATAATGTTATTTTTCTCTCTCCTTCTGTCCGTTCTTGCTAAAATCTTGGCAACCATTTCAGTTCTCCAAGGAAAGAATGCATAATGTCTGTCAGTGTATAGTTTCCACTGAGGTCTTGATATTTCCAGTAAGCCTTTCAACTTCTGCATTGAATACAAGCGAGGCTTCCATAATTTTCTCAACAGCTGAATGCCTGGTGACCACCTAAGCCATTTATAACAATCAGGAAATATATTCCTTCATGAGGCATATTGTTATTTTTCTCTCTCGTGGTGGACCCTTCTTGCTGAACCCATGGCAACCATTTGAGTTCTTCAAAGAAAGAATGCATAAAGTATGTCAGTGTGGTTATAGTTTCCACTGAGGTCTTAATATTTCCTGTAAGCCTTTCACCTTCTGCTTTGAGTACAAGCAAGGCTTCCATAATTTTCACACCAGCAGAATGCCTGCTGATGTCCTAAGCAATTTATAACAATAATCAGGAAATATATTCCTTGGTGACGCATATTGTTATTTTTCTCTCTCCTTCTGTCCCTTCTTGCAAAAACCTTGGCAACCATTTCAGTTCTCTGCAGAAAGAATGTGTACTATCTGTCAGTGTGGTTATAGTTTCCAATGAGGTCTTCATATTATTGAATACAAAATGGGCTTCCATAATTTTCTCACCTGCCGAATGCCTGGTAACAACCTGTGCCATTTATAACAATCAGGAAATGTATTCCTTGATGAGGCATATTGTTATTTTTCTCTCTCCTAGTGGACCCTTCTTGCTAAACACATGGCAACCATTTCAGTTCTCCAAGTTAAAAATGCGTAATGTGTGTGTCATGTTATAGTTTCCACTGAGGTCTTGATATTTCCAGTAAGCCTTTCATCTTCTGCTTTGAATACAATATCGGCTTCCATAATTTTCCATGGAGAATGCTTGTGGCCTCATTATTAGCAACTAAGCATAAATTCATGTTTTTCAAATCCAGCATCTGTAAAATGCATTATGGCCTCTTTCAGCCTTGACAGATTCTTTCATGAGCATAATTCCACCCTGTAAGGCCAATGCACACAGGTCCATTTCCTGTTGCTCGGCCTGGGCCTCCCTTAACCCCTTCAAACTGTTATGCATAAATATTTCAATAAAAGGAAAACGGTGGCAGTTGACAAGCAAAGAAAATAAATACCAAACTGGGATGGGGATCGGTAATAATTTTATCCTGTAGGGCTGAAGGATTAAATAATTACTGAACCATTCTACAAATACAACAAAGCGGCATCCATCATTTACCTGATGACACTTGTACATAATCTTATACCATCCATCAAATCAGCATTCGGAGTGAGAATAGTAATTTAATCCTTTGATTTATAGTTCCGCATTGCATTGGTAGTTTAATCCATCCTAGCAATAAGGAAATATATTCCTAGATCAGGCATTTTATTATTCTTCTCAGATGTTGTCCATTCTGACTACTCTCATGGCAACCATATTAAGTTTTCTAATAGAAGCAACCCTGCCAATGATAAAAGGCCCTTGGCATATGTGGTTTTCATTCATATTTCAAACTTTCCACATATCATATCTTCGTCTTCCATTTTGTATACTCTTTTGTTGTCTCACAATATTCAAATTGAATGTGTATGGTTGAGACGTACAACTTACACACCCTCATGAAACAAAATCCACCAACACAGAGTATGAAGAACACCTTTGTGAAACAAAATCTGCCCAAAAAACAGGATGTTTGCAGAATTGATGTCCAACATCCGGTCAGGTAATTATAGCCAGCCACATCATTGGATGATTCTTTCCAGTATGCTGAAATTCTTCCTGGAAGAGCAGTAAATACAGGTCTCAGTTTTGAGCTGAATGCCTGGAGACGTCCAAAGCCACTAATGACAATAATCAGGAAATATATTCCTTGATGAGGCATATTGATATTTTTCTCTCTCCTTCTCTCCCTTCTTGCTAAAGCCTTGGCAACCATTTCAGTTCTCCAAGGAAATAATGTGTAATGTCTGTCAGTGTGTTTATAGTTTCCAATAAGGTCTTCATATTCCCAGTAAGCCTTTCAGGTTCTGCTTTAAATACAATATAGGCTTCCATAATTTTCTCACCAGCTGAAAGCCTGGTGACCACCTAAGCCATTTATTACAATCAGGAAATATACTCCTTGATGAGGCATATTGTTATTTTTCTCTCTCCTGGTGGACCCTTCTTGCTAAGCCCATGGCAATCATTTGAGATCTTCAAGGAAATAATGCATAATGTCTGTCAGTGTGATTATAGTTTCCACTGAGGCCTTGATATTTCCAGTAAGTCTTTCATATTCTGCATTGAATACAAGCGAGGCTTCCCAAATTTTCTCACCAGCTAAATGCCTGCTGACGTCCTAAACCATTTATAACAATAATCAGGAAATATATTACTTGATGAGGCATATTATTTTTCTCTCTCCTTGTGGACCCTTCTTGTAAAACCCTGGCAACTATTTATGTTCTCCAAGTTAAAAATGTGTAATGTGTGTCAGTCGCGTTATAGTTTCCACTAGGTATTGATATTTCTAGTAAGCCTTTCATCTTCTGCTTTGAATACAATATAGGCTTCCATAACTTTATATGAAGAATGCTTCTGTGGCCTCATTATTAGCAACTCAGCATATATTCATGTTGACTCAAATCCAGCCTCTGTAAAATGCATTATGGCCTCTTTCAGCCTTGACAGATTCTTTCTTGAGCATAATTCCACCCTGCAAAATCAATGCATACAGGTGTCCACTTCCTGTTCCTCAGCCTGGGGCTCCCTCAACCCCTTCAAACTGTTGTGCGTGACTATTTAAATACAAGAGGCCCCACGGGGCCTGAAGCGCTCATCTTGTACAGAACACAATTTAAACAGAGTCCAAGAATGAGTCTACATTAAGCAAGCCATCTCCATAGACTACACTGTCAATCCTTGAGTCCCTCAGGAGTGACAAAAATAATCTGGGCATCATGCCGTTTCTTCAGCTGATCATAAGTAAAATGCAGAGCTCCCCTATGAAGCCCCTTGATACAACCTATGTGGATTAATCTTAGTACCTCTAGAGGGTACTGAATACAAAATTTTTAATTCTTCAGCAAAATGGCCAATTCCGGCTCCCATAGAGAGCCCAAATATTAACCCAGGCTCTTGATTTGAACACAGTTAAATCTGACTTCCCTAGAGATGTTGTGTACCGAATATGAAAGCATTCTGACTGTTGGATCTGAAGAAGAGAAATTGTAAAGACATTTCTTCGAATTGCACTAAGTTCAAATTTGGGCTACCATAGCGAGCCCAAATATTGACCTATGGATCCGATTTGAACAAACTTGAATCTGACCCCCCTAGAGATGTTGTATACCAAATGTGAAAGCATTCTGACAAGTGAATCTTAAGAAGAAGATTTTTGAAGAAATTCCCTCATATTGTACTAAGTTAAATTTCATGTTCCCATATAGAGCCCAAATATTAACCTAGGCACTCGAATTGAACAACCTGAAATCTGACCCCCCTAGAGATGTTGTATACCAAATATAAAAGCATTCCGACTGGTGGATCTGAAGAAGAAGAAGATTTTTAAAGAAATTTTCTCATATTGCACTAAGTAAAAATTTGGGCTACCATAGTGAGCCCAAATATATACCTACGGATTTGATTTGAACAAACTTGAATCAGACCCCCATAGAGATGTTGCATACCAAATATCAAAGCATTCTGACTGATGGATCTGAAGAAGAAGATTTTTTTAAATTACCCTCCATATTGAACAAAGATAAAATTTGGGCTTCCGTAGGAAGCCCAAATATTAACCTAGGGACTTGGTTTGAACAATCTAGAATCTGACCCTCATAACAATGATGTATACCAAATATTAAAAGATTCTGACTGGTGGTTCTGAAGAAGAAGATTTTTAGAGAATATTCCCCATATTACCCTATGTTAAAACTTCGGGCTCCTGTAGAGAGCCCAAATATGAACCAATGAGCTTTATTTCAACAAACTTTTATCTGACCCCCCCTATGAATGCTGTATACCAAATATCAAAAGATTCTGATGATTGGTTCTGGAGAAAAGATTTTTTTTAATTTTTGCAAATATGCTGACTCAGCATTTTTTCGATGCCCATTACAGAACACCCTAACATAACCGATGGCAATTTTTTTTTACCATTCAATTCTACTGGTCATAAGGATACTTCATACCAAATAAAAGCTCTCTGTTCCGTGGGGTTTGGGAAATATGGGCGTTTGAAAATATTTCTATTTTTAGCTCCCAGGGCTCCCACGGGGATGCAGGAATTTTTTTTTTCCATGGGTCAAGTACTTATGACCCAATACGACCACAAACCAAATTTGGTTCATACCGGACCATCGGTTCAGAAAATAGAAATTTTGGGCGAGGCCAAAAATCTTACCCCTCCTATTACAAAGCCAAATATTACTTTACGAACTTCGTTTGAACAAACTTGATTCTACACCTCATATGGAAGCTCCATAGCAAATATCAACTCATTGCACACACTGGTTCTTGAGAAGAAGATTTTAAAAATATTTTGGAGCATTTTCCCCCACTCCCTCCCTATAGGGCCGGGCATACTGAGTTGAACAAAAATGAAATGCCCCTTTGGGACCATCACTCACACAAACTTTCACTTGAATTGGCCCAGTGGCTTTGGAGGAGAAGACCAAAACATGGTGTTGACGGACGACGGACGGGAAGCGATTAGATTAGCTCAGCTTGACTTTGTCAAGATGAGCAAAAAAGGAAAATACTGGCAGGTGATGAGCAAAGAAAATAGATACCAAAGTGGGATGGGGATCAGTAATAAGTTTATCCTGTAGGGCTGAAGGATTAAATAATTACTGAACCTTTCTACAAATACAACAAAGCGGCATCCATTTACCTGATTACACTTGTACATAATCTTATACCATCCATCAAATCACCATTGAGAGTGAGAATAGGAATTTAATCCATTGATTTATAGGTCGGCATTGGCAGTTTAATCCATCCTAGCAATAAGGAAATATATTCCTAGATCAGGCAGGTTATTATTCTTCTCAGATGTTGTCCATTCGGACTGCTCTCATGGTGACCATATTAAGTTTTCGAATAGAAGCAACCCTGCCAATGATAAGAGGCCCTTGGCATATGTGGTTTTCATTCATATTTCAAACATTCCACATATCATATCTTCGTCTTCCATTTTGTATACTCTTTTCTTGTCTCACAATATTCAAATTGAATGTGTATGGAAGAGATGTCCAACTTTCACACCCTCATGAAACAAAATCGACCAACAGAGAGTATGAGGAACACCTTTGTGAAACAAAATCTGCCCAGAGAATTAACAGCATGTTTGCAAGATTTGATGTCCAACATCCAGTCAGGCAATGATAGCCAGCCGCATCATTGGATGATTCTTTTCAGTATGCCGAAATTCTTCCACGAAAAGCAGCAAATACAGGTCTCAGTTTTCAGCAGAATGCCTGGCGACATCCAAAGCCACTAATGACAATAATCAGGAAATATATTCCTTGATGAGGCATATTGTTATTTTTCTCTCTCCTTCTGTCCGTTCTTGCTAAAATCTTGGCAACCATTTCAGTTCTCCAAGGAAAGAATGCGTAATGTCTGTCAGTGTGGTTATAGTTTCCACTGCGGTCTTGATATTTCCAGTAAGCCTTTCATCTTCTGCATTGAATACAAGTGAGGCTTCCATAATTTTCTCAACAGCTGAATGCCTGGTGACTACCTAAGCCATTTATAACAATCAGGAAATATATTCCTTGATGAGGCATATTGTTATTTTTCTCTCTCGTGGTGGATCCTTCTTGCTGAACCCATGGCAACCATTTCAGTTCTCCACACAAAGAATGTGTAATATCTGTCAGTGTGGTTATAGTTTACAATGAGGTCTTCATATTATTGAATACAAAATAGGCTTCCATAATTTTCTCACCCGCTGAATGCCTGGTAACAACCTATGCCATTTATAACAATCAGAGAATGTATTCCTTGATGAGGCATATTGTTATTTTTCTCTCTCCTAGTGGACCCTTCTCGCTAAACACATGGCAACCATTTCAGTTCTCCAAGTTAAAAATGCGTAATGTGTGTGTCATGTTATAGTTTCCACTGAGGTCTTGATATTTCCAGTAAGCCTTTCATCTTCTGCTTTGAATACAATATCAACTTCCATAATTTTCCATGGAGAATGCTTGTGGCCTCATTATTAGCAACTAAGCATAAATTCATATTTTTCAAATCCAGCATCTGTAAAATGCATTATGGCCTCTTTCAGCCTTGACAGATTCTTTCATGAGCATAATTCCACCTGTAAGGCCAATGCACACAGGTCCATTTCCTGTTGCTCGGCCTGGGCCTCCCTTAACCCCTTCAAACTGTTATGCATAAATATTTCAATAAAAGGAAAACGGTTGCAGTTGAATGGCAAAGAAAATAAATACCAAACTGGGATGGGGATCGGTAATAATTTTATCCTGTAGGGCTGAAGGATTAAATAATTACTGAACCATTCTACAAATACAACAAAGCGGCATCCATCATTTACCTGATGACACTTGTACATAATCTTATACCATCCATCAAATCAGCATTCAGAGTGAGAATAGTAATTTAATCCTTTGATTTATAGTTCCGCATTGCATTGGTAGTTTAATCCATCCTAGCAATAAGGAAATATATTCCTAGATCAGGCATTTTATTATTCTTCTCAGATGTTGTGTATTCTGACTACTCTCATGGCAACCATATTAACTTTTCTAATAGAAGCAACCCTGCCAATGATAAAAGGCCCTTGGCATATGTGGTTCTCATTCATATTTCAAACTTTCCACATATCATATCTTTGTCTTCCATTTTGTATACTCTTTTGTTGTCTCACAATATTCAAATTGAATGTGTATGGTTGAGACATACAACTTTCACACCATCAGGAAACAAAATCCACCAACACAGAGTATGAAGAACACCTTTGTGAAACAAAATCTGCCCAAAAAACAGGATGTTTGCAGAATTGATGTCCAACATCCGGTCAGGTAATTATAGCTAGCCACATCATTGGATGATTCTTTCCAGTATGCTGAAATTCTTCCTGGAAGAGCAGTAAATACAGGTCTCAGTTTTGAGCTGAATGCCTGGAGACGTCCAAAGCCACTAATGACAATAATCAGGAAATATATTCCTTGATGAGGCATATTGATATTTTTCTCTCTCCTTCTCTCCCTTCTTGCTAAAGCCTTGGCAACCATTTCAGTTCTCCAAGGAAATAATGTGTAATGTCTGTCAGTGTGTTTATAGTTTCCAATAAGGTCTTCATATTCCCAGTAAGCCTTTCAGGTTCTGCTTTAAATACAATATAGGCTTCCATAATTTTCTCACCAGCTGAAAGCCTGGTGACCACCTAAGCCATTTATTACAATCAGGAAATATACTCCTTGATGAGGCATATTGTTATTTTTCTCTCTCCTGGTGGACCCTTCTTGCTAAGCCCATGGCAATCATTTGAGATCTTCAAGGAAATAATGCATAATGTCTGTCAGTGTGATTATAGTTTCCACTGAGGCCTTGATATTTCCAGTAAGTCTTTCATATTCTGCATTGAATACAAGCGAGGCTTCCCAAATTTTCTCACCAGCTAAATGCCTGCTGACGTCCTAAACCATTTATAACAATAATCAGGAAATATATTACTTGATGAGGCATATTATTTTTCTCTCTCCTTGTGGACCCTTCTTGTAAAACCCTGGCAACTATTTATGTTCTCCAAGTTAAAAATGTGTAATGTGTGTCAGTCGCGTTATAGTTTCCACTAGGTATTGATATTTCTAGTAAGCCTTTCATCTTCTGCTTTGAATACAATATAGGCTTCCATAACTTTATATGAAGAATGCTTCTGTGGCCTCATTATTAGCAACTCAGCATATATTCATGTTGACTCAAATCCAGCCTCTGTAAAATGCATTATGGCCTCTTTCAGCCTTGACAGATTCTTTCTTGAGCATAATTCCACCCTGCAAAATCAATGCATACAGGTGTCCACTTCCTGTTCCTCAGCCTGGGGCTCCCTCAACCCCTTCAAACTGTTGTGCGTGACTATTTAAATACAAGAGGCCCCACGGGGCCTGAAGCGCTCATCTTGTACAGAACACAATTTAAAAAGAGTCCAAGAATGAGTCTACATTAAGCAAGCCATCTCCATAGACTACACTGTCAATCCTTGAGTCCCTCAGGAGTGACAAAAATAATCTGGGCATCATGCCGTTTCTTCAGCTGATCATAAGTAAAATGCAGAGCTCCCCTATGAAGCCCCTTGATACAACCTATGTGGATTAATCTTAGTACCTCTAGAGGGTACTGAATACAAAATTTTTAATTCTTCAGCAAAATGGCCAATTCCGGCTCCCATAGAGAGCCCAAATATTAACCCAGGCTCTTGATTTGAACACAGTTAAATCTGACTTCCCTAGAGATGTTGTGTACCGAATATGAAAGCATTCTGACTGTTGGATCTGAAGAAGAGAAATTGTAAAGACATTTCTTCGAATTGCACTAAGTTCAAATTTGGGCTACCATAGCGAGCCCAAATATTGACCTATGGATCCGATTTGAACAAACTTGAATCTGACCCCCCTAGAGATGTTGTATACCAAATGTGAAAGCATTCTGACAAGTGAATCTTAAGAAGAAGATTTTTGAAGAAATTCCCTCATATTGTACTAAGTTAAATTTCATGTTCCCATATAGAGCCCAAATATTAACCTAGGCACTCGAATTGAACAACCTGAAATCTGACCCCCCTAGAGATGTTGTATACCAAATATAAAAGCATTCCGACTGGTGGATCTGAAGAAGAAGAAGATTTTTAAAGAAATTTTCTCATATTGCACTAAGTAAAAATTTGGGCTACCATAGTGAGCCCAAATATATACCTACGGATTTGATTTGAACAAACTTGAATCAGACCCCCATAGAGATGTTGCATACCAAATATCAAAGCATTCTGACTGATGGATCTGAAGAAGAAGATTTTTTTAAATTACCCTCCATATTGAACAAAGATAAAATTTGGGCTTCCGTAGGAAGCCCAAATATTAACCTAGGGACTTGGTTTGAACAATCTAGAATCTGACCCTCATAACAATGATGTATACCAAATATTAAAAGATTCTGACTGGTGGTTCTGAAGAAGAAGATTTTTAGAGAATATTCCCCATATTACCCTATGTTAAAACTTCGGGCTCCTGTAGAGAGCCCAAATATGAACCAATGAGCTTTATTTCAACAAACTTTTATCTGACCCCCCCTATGAATGCTGTATACCAAATATCAAAAGATTCTGATGATTGGTTCTGGAGAAAAGATTTTTTTTAATTTTTGCAAATATGCTGACTCAGCATTTTTTCGATGCCCATTACAGAACACCCTAACATAACCGATGGCAATTTTTTTTTACCATTCAATTCTACTGGTCATAAGGATACTTCATACCAAATAAAAGCTCTCTGTTCCGTGGGGTTTGGGAAATATGGGCGTTTGAAAATATTTCTATTTTTAGCTCCCAGGGCTCCCACGGGGATGCAGGAATTTTTTTTTTCCATGGGTCAAGTACTTATGACCCAATACGACCACAAACCAAATTTGGTTCATACCGGACCATCGGTTCAGAAAATAGAAATTTTGGGCGAGGCCAAAAATCTTACCCCTCCTATTACAAAGCCAAATATTACTTTACGAACTTCGTTTGAACAAACTTGATTCTACACCTCATATGGAAGCTCCATAGCAAATATCAACTCATTGCACACACTGGTTCTTGAGAAGAAGATTTTAAAAATATTTTGGAGCATTTTCCCCCACTCCCTCCCTATAGGGCCGGGCATACTGAGTTGAACAAAAATGAAATGCCCCTTTGGGACCATCACTCACACAAACTTTCACTTGAATTGGCCCAGTGGCTTTGGAGGAGAAGACCAAAACATGGTGTTGACGGACGACGGACGGGAAGCGATTAGATTAGCTCAGCTTGACTTTGTCAAGATGAGCAAAAAAGGAAAATACTGGCAGGTGATGAGCAAAGAAAATAGATACCAAAGTGGGATGGGGATCAGTAATAAGTTTATCCTGTAGGGCTGAAGGATTAAATAATTACTGAACCTTTCTACAAATACAACAAAGCGGCATCCATTTACCTGATTACACTTGTACATAATCTTATACCATCCATCAAATCACCATTGAGAGTGAGAATAGGAATTTAATCCATTGATTTATAGGTCGGCATTGGCAGTTTAATCCATCCTAGCAATAAGGAAATATATTCCTAGATCAGGCAGGTTATTATTCTTCTCAGATGTTGTCCATTCGGACTGCTCTCATGGTGACCATATTAAGTTTTCGAATAGAAGCAACCCTGCCAATGATAAGAGGCCCTTGGCATATGTGGTTTTCATTCATATTTCAAACATTCCACATATCATATCTTCGTCTTCCATTTTGTATACTCTTTTCTTGTCTCACAATATTCAAATTGAATGTGTATGGAAGAGATGTCCAACTTTCACACCCTCATGAAACAAAATCGACCAACAGAGAGTATGAGGAACACCTTTGTGAAACAAAATCTGCCCAGAGAATTAACAGCATGTTTGCAAGATTTGATGTCCAACATCCAGTCAGGCAATGATAGCCAGCCGCATCATTGGATGATTCTTTTCAGTATGCCGAAATTCTTCCACGAAAAGCAGCAAATACAGGTCTCAGTTTTCAGCAGAATGCCTGGCGACATCCAAAGCCACTAATGACAATAATCAGGAAATATATTCCTTGATGAGGCATATTGTTATTTTTCTCTCTCCTTCTGTCCGTTCTTGCTAAAATCTTGGCAACCATTTCAGTTCTCCAAGGAAAGAATGCGTAATGTCTGTCAGTGTGGTTATAGTTTCCACTGCGGTCTTGATATTTCCAGTAAGCCTTTCATCTTCTGCATTGAATACAAGTGAGGCTTCCATAATTTTCTCAACAGCTGAATGCCTGGTGACTACCTAAGCCATTTATAACAATCAGGAAATATATTCCTTGATGAGGCATATTGTTATTTTTCTCTCTCGTGGTGGATCCTTCTTGCTGAACCCATGGCAACCATTTCAGTTCTCCACACAAAGAATGTGTAATATCTGTCAGTGTGGTTATAGTTTACAATGAGGTCTTCATATTATTGAATACAAAATAGGCTTCCATAATTTTCTCACCCGCTGAATGCCTGGTAACAACCTATGCCATTTATAACAATCAGAGAATGTATTCCTTGATGAGGCATATTGTTATTTTTCTCTCTCCTAGTGGACCCTTCTCGCTAAACACATGGCAACCATTTCAGTTCTCCAAGTTAAAAATGCGTAATGTGTGTGTCATGTTATAGTTTCCACTGAGGTCTTGATATTTCCAGTAAGCCTTTCATCTTCTGCTTTGAATACAATATCGGCTTCCATAATTTTCCATGGAGAATGCTTGTGGCCTCATTATTAGCAACTAAGCATAAATTCATATTTTTCAAATCCAGCATCTGTAAAATGCATTATGGCCTCTTTCAGCCTTGACAGATTCTTTCATGAGCATAATTCCACCTGTAAGGCCAATGCACACAGGTCCATTTCCTGTTGCTCGGCCTGGGCCTCCCTTAACCCCTTCAAACTGTTATGCATAAATATTTCAATAAAAGGAAAACGGTTGCAGTTGAATGGCAAAGAAAATAAATACCAAACTGGGATGGGGATCGGTAATAATTTTATCCTGTAGGGCTGAAGGATTAAATAATTACTGAACCATTCTACAAATACAACAAAGCGGCATCCATCATTTACCTGATGACACTTGTACATAATCTTATACCATCCATCAAATCAGCATTCAGAGTGAGAATAGTAATTTAATCCTTTGATTTATAGTTCCGCATTGCATTGGTAGTTTAATCCATCCTAGCAATAAGGAAATATATTCCTAGATCAGGCATTTTATTATTCTTCTCAGATGTTGTGTATTCTGACTACTCTCATGGCAACCATATTAACTTTTCTAATAGAAGCAACCCTGCCAATGATAAAAGGCCCTTGGCATATGTGGTTCTCATTCATATTTCAAACTTTCCACATATCATATCTTTGTCTTCCATTTTGTATACTCTTTTGTTGTCTCACAATATTCAAATTGAATGTGTATGGTTGAGACATACAACTTTCACACCATCAGGAAACAAAATCCACCAACACAGAGTATGAAGAACACCTTTGTGAAACAAAATCTGCCCAAAAAACAGGATGTTTGCAGAATTGATGTCCAACATCCGGTCAGGTAATTATAGCTAGCCACATCATTGGATGATTCTTTCCAGTATGCTGAAATTCTTCCTGGAAGAGCAGTAAATACAGGTCTCAGTTTTGAGCTGAATGCCTGGAGACGTCCAAAGCCACTAATGACAATAATCAGGAAATATATTCCTTGATGAGGCATATTGATATTTTTCTCTCTCCTTCTCTCCCTTCTTGCTAAAGCCTTGGCAACCATTTCAGTTCTCCAAGGAAATAATGTGTAATGTCTGTCAGTGTGTTTATAGTTTCCAATAAGGTCTTCATATTCCCAGTAAGCCTTTCAGGTTCTGCTTTAAATACAATATAGGCTTCCATAATTTTCTCACCAGCTGAAAGCCTGGTGACCACCTAAGCCATTTATTACAATCAGGAAATATACTCCTTGATGAGGCATATTGTTATTTTTCTCTCTCCTGGTGGACCCTTCTTGCTAAGCCCATGGCAATCATTTGAGATCTTCAAGGAAATAATGCATAATGTCTGTCAGTGTGATTATAGTTTCCACTGAGGCCTTGATATTTCCAGTAAGTCTTTCATATTCTGCATTGAATACAAGCGAGGCTTCCCAAATTTTCTCACCAGCTAAATGCCTGCTGACGTCCTAAACCATTTATAACAATAATCAGGAAATATATTACTTGATGAGGCATATTATTTTTCTCTCTCCTTGTGGACCCTTCTTGTAAAACCCTGGCAACTATTTATGTTCTCCAAGTTAAAAATGTGTAATGTGTGTCAGTCGCGTTATAGTTTCCACTAGGTATTGATATTTCTAGTAAGCCTTTCATCTTCTGCTTTGAATACAATATAGGCTTCCATAACTTTATATGAAGAATGCTTTTGTGGCCTCATTATTAGCAACTCAGCATATATTCATGTTGACTCAAATCCAGCCTCTGTAAAATGCATTATGGCCTCTTTCAGCCTTGACAGATTCTTTCTTGAGCATAATTCCACCCTGCAAAATCAATGCATACAGGTGTCCACTTCCTGTTCCTCAGCCTGGGGCTCCCTCAACCCCTTCAAACTGTTGTGCGTGACTATTTAAATACAAGAGGCCCCACGGGGCCTGAAGCGCTCATCTTGTACAGAACACAATTTAAACAGAGTCCAAGAATGAGTCTACATTAAGCAAGCCATCTCCATAGACTACACTGTCAATCCTTGAGTCCCTCAGGAGTGACAAAAATAATCTGGGCATCATGCCGTTTCTTCAGCTGATCATAAGTAAAATGCAGAGCTCCCCTATGAAGCCCCTTGATACAACCTATGTGGATTAATCTTAGTACCTCTAGAGGGTACTGAATACAAAATTTTTAATTCTTCAGCAAAATGGCCAATTCCGGCTCCCATAGAGAGCCCAAATATTAACCCAGGCTCTTGATTTGAACACAGTTAAATCTGACTTCCCTAGAGATGTTGTGTACCGAATATGAAAGCATTCTGACTGTTGGATCTGAAGAAGAGAAATTGTAAAGACATTTCTTCGAATTGCACTAAGTTCAAATTTGGGCTACCATAGCGAGCCCAAATATTGACCTATGGATCCGATTTGAACAAACTTGAATCTGACCCCCCTAGAGATGTTGTATACCAAATGTGAAAGCATTCTGACAAGTGAATCTTAAGAAGAAGATTTTTGAAGAAATTCCCTCATATTGTACTAAGTTAAATTTCATGTTCCCATATAGAGCCCAAATATTAACCTAGGCACTCGAATTGAACAACCTGAAATCTGACCCCCCTAGAGATGTTGTATACCAAATATAAAAGCATTCCGACTGGTGGATCTGAAGAAGAAGATTTTTAAAGAAATTTTCTCATATTGCACTAAGTAAAAATTTGGGCTACCATAGTGAGCCCAAATATATACCTACGGATTTGATTTGAACAAACTTGAATCAGACCCCCATAGAGATGTTGCATACCAAATATCAAAGCATTCTGACTGATGGATCTGAAGAAGAAGATTTTTTTAAATTACCCTCCATATTGAACAAAGATAAAATTTGGGCTTCCGTAGGAAGCCCAAATATTAACCTAGGGACTTGGTTTGAACAATCTAGAATCTGACCCTCATAACAATGATGTATACCAAATATTAAAAGATTCTGACTGGTGGTTCTGAAGAAGAAGATTTTTAGAGAATATTCCCCATATTACCCTATGTTAAAACTTCGGGCTCCTGTAGAGAGCCCAAATATGAACCAATGAGCTTTATTTCAACAAACTTTTATCTGACCCCCCCTAGGAATGCTGTATACCAAATATCAAAAGATTCTGATGATTGGTTCTGGAGAAAAGATTTTTTTTAATTTTTGCAAATATGCTGACTCAGCATTTTTTCGATGCCCATTACAGAACACCCTAACATAACCGATGGCAATTTTTTTTTACCATTCAATTCTACTGGTCATAAGGATACTTCATACCAAATAAAAGCTCTCTGTTCCGTGGGGTTTGGGAAATATGGGCGTTTGAAAATATTTCTATTTTTAGCTCCCAGGGCTCCCACGGGGATGCAGGAATTTTTTTTTTTCCATGGGTCAAGTACTTATGACCCAATACGACCACAAACCAAATTTGGTTCATACCGGACCATCGGTTCAGAAAATAGAAATTTTGGGCGAGGCCAAAAATCTTACCCCTCCTATTACAAAACCAAATATTACTTTACGAACTTCGTTTGAACAAACTTGATTCTACACCTCATATGGAAGCTCCATAGCAAATATCAACTCATTGCACACACTGGTTCTTGAGAAGAAGATTTTAAAAATATTTTGGAGCATTTTCCCCCACTCCCTCCCTATAGGGCCGGGCATACTGAGTTGAACAAAAATGAAATGCCCCTTTGGGACCATCACTCACACAAACTTTCACTTGAATTGGCCCAGTGGCTTTGGAGGAGAAGACCAAAACATGGTGTTGACGGACGACGGACGGGAAGCGATTAGATTAGCTCAGCTTGACTTTGTCAAGATGAGCAAAAAAGGAAAATACTGGCAGGTGATGAGCAAAGAAAATAGATACCAAAGTGGGATGGGGATCAGTAATAAGTTTATCCTGTAGGGCTGAAGGATTAAATAATTACTGAACCTTTCTACAAATACAACAAAGCGGCA
This sequence comes from Pictodentalium vernedei, assembly GCA_031216915.1. Taxonomy (NCBI): domain Eukaryota; kingdom Metazoa; phylum Mollusca; class Scaphopoda; order Dentaliida; family Dentaliidae; genus Pictodentalium; species Pictodentalium vernedei. Next base: position 85,106,941 of record CM062289.1, read on the forward strand.
TCCATTTACCTGATTACACTTGTACATAATCTTATACCATCCATCAAATCACCATTGAGAGTGAGAATAGGAATTTAATCCATTGATTTATAGGTCGGCATTGGCAGTTTAATCCATCCTAGCAATAAGGAAATATATTCCTAGATCAGGCAGGTTATTATTCTTCTCAGATGTTGTCCATTCGGACTGCTCTCATGGTGACCATATTAAGTTTTCGAGTAGAAGCAACCCTGCCAATGATAAGAGGCCCTTGGCATATGTGGTTTTCATTCATATTTCAAACATTCCACATATCATATCTTCGTCTTCCATTTTGTATACTCTTTTCTTGTCTCACAATATTCAAATTGAATGTGTATGGAAGAGATGTCCAACTTTCACACCCTCATGAAACAAAATCGACCAACAGAGAGTATGAGGAACACCTTTGTGAAACAAAATCTGCCCAGAGAATTAACAGCATGTTTGCAAGATTTGATGTCCAACATCCAGTCAGGCAATGATAGCCAGCCGCATCATTGGATGATTCTTTTCAGTATGCCGAAATTCTTCCACGAAAAGCAGCAAATACAGGTCTCAGTTTTCAGCAGAATGCCTGGCGACATCCAAAGCCACTAATGACAATAATCAGGAAATATATTCCTTGATGAGGCATATTGTTATTTTTCTCTCTCCTTCTGTCCGTTCTTGCTAAAATCTTGGCAACCATTTCAGTTCTCCAAGGAAAGAATGCGTAATGTCTGTCAGTGTGGTTATAGTTTCCACTGCGGTCTTGATATTTCCAGTAAGCCTTTCATCTTCTGCATTGAATACAAGTGAGGCTTCCATAATTTTCTCAACAGCTGAATGCCTGGTGACTACCTAAGCCATTTATAACAATCAGGAAATATATTCCTTGATGAGGCATATTGTTATTTTTCTCTCTCGTGGTGGATCCTTCTTGCTGAACCCATGGCAACCATTTCAGTTCTCCACACAAAGAATGTGTAATATCTGTCAGTGTGGTTATAGTTTACAATGAGGTCTTCATATTATTGAATACAAAATAGGCTTCCATAATTTTCTCACCCGCTGAATGCCTGGTAACAACCTATGCCATTTATAACAATCAGAGAATGTATTCCTTGATGAGGCATATTGTTATTTTTCTCTCTCCTAGTGGACCCTTCTCGCTAAACACATGGCAACCATTTCAGTTCTCCAAGTTAAAAATGCGTAATGTGTGTGTCATGTTATAGTTTCCACTGAGGTCTTGATATTTCCAGTAAGCCTTTCATCTTCTGCTTTGAATACAATATCGGCTTCCATAATTTTCCATGGAGAATGCTTGTGGCCTCATTATTAGCAACTAAGCATAAATTCATATTTTTCAAATCCAGCATCTGTAAAATGCATTATGGCCTCTTTCAGCCTTGACAGATTCTTTCATGAGCATAATTCCACCTGTAAGGCCAATGCACACAGGTCCATTTCCTGTTGCTCGGCCTGGGCCTCCCTTAACCCCTTCAAACTGTTATGCATAAATATTTCAATAAAAGGAAAACGGTTGCAGTTGAATGGCAAAGAAAATAAATACCAAACTGGGATGGGGATCGGTAATAATTTTATCCTGTAGGGCTGAAGGATTAAATAATTACTGAACCATTCTACAAATACAACAAAGCGGCATCCATCATTTACCTGATGACACTTGTACATAATCTTATACCATCCATCAAATCAGCATTCAGAGTGAGAATAGTAATTTAATCCTTTGATTTATAGTTCCGCATTGCATTGGTAGTTTAATCCATCCTAGCAATAAGGAAATATATTCCTAGATCAGGCATTTTATTATTCTTCTCAGATGTTGTGTATTCTGACTACTCTCATGGCAACCATATTAACTTTTCTAATAGAAGCAACCCTGCCAATGATAAAAGGCCCTTGGCATATGTGGTTCTCATTCATATTTCAAACTTTCCACATATCATATCTTTGTCTTCCATTTTGTATACTCTTTTGTTGTCTCACAATATTCAAATTGAATGTGTATGGTTGAGACATACAACTTTCACACCATCAGGAAACAAAATCCACCAACACAGAGTATGAAGAACACCTTTGTGAAATAAACTCTGACCAAAAAACAGGATGTTTGCAGAATTGATGTCCAAAATCCGGTCAGGTAATTATAGCCAGCCGCATCATTGGATGATTCTTTTCAGTATGCTGAAATTCTTCCTGGAAGAGCAGCAAATACAGGTCTCAGTTTTGAGCTGAATGCTTGGAGACGTCCAAAGCCACTAATGACAATAATCAGGAAATATATTCCTTGATGAGGCATATTGATATTTTTCTCTCTCCTTCTCTCCCTTCTTGCTAAAGCCTTGGCAACCATTTCAGTTCTCGAAGGAAATAATGTGTAATGTCTGTCAGTGTGTTTATAGTTTCCAATGAGGTCTTCATATTCCCAGTAAGCCTTTCAGGTTTTGCTTCAAATACAATATAGGCTTCCATAATTTTCTCACCAGCTGAAAGCCTGGTGACCACCTAAGCCATTTATTACAATCAGGAAATATACTCCTTGATGAGGCATATTGTTATTTTTCTCTCTCCTGGTGGACCCTTCTTGCTAAGCCCATGGCAATCATTTGAGATCTTCAAGGAAATAATGCATAATGTCTGTCAGTGTGATTATAGTTTCCACTGAGGCCTTGATATTTCCAGTAAGTCTTTCAAATTCTGCATTGAATACAAGCGAGGCTTCCCAAATTTTCTCACCAGCTAAATGCCTGCTGACATCCTAAGACATTTATAACAATAATCAGGAAATATATTCCTTGATGAGGCATATTATTTTTCTCTCTCCTTGTGGACCCTTCTTGTTAAACCCTGGCAACTATTTATGTTCTCCAAGTTAAAAATGTGTAATGTGTGTCAGTCTCGTTATAGTTTCCACTAGGTATTGATATTTCTAGTAAGCCTTTCATCTTCTGCTTTGAATACAATATAGGCTTCCATAACTTTATATGAAGAATGCTTCTGTGGCCTCATTATTAACAACACAGCATATATTCATGTTGACTCAAATCCAGCATCTGTAAAATGCATTATGGCCTCTTTCAGCCTTGACAGATTCTTTCTTGAGCATAATTCCACCCTGCAAGATCAATGCATACAGGTGTCCACTTCCTGTTCCTCAGCCTGGGGCTCCCTCAACCCCTTCAAACTGTTGTGCATGAATATATAAATAAAAGGAAAACACTGGTAGTTGATGAGCAAAGAAAATAGATACCAAAGTGGGATGGGGATCAGTAATAAGTTTATCCTGTAGGGCTGAAGGATTAAATAATTACTGAACCTTTCTACAAATACAACAAAGTGGCATCCATTTACCTGATTACACTTGTACATAATCTTATACCATCCATCAAATCACCATTGAGAGTGAGAATAGTAATTTAATCCATTGATTTATAGGTCGGCATTGGCAGTTTAATCGATCCTAGCAATAAGGAAATATATTCCTAGATCAGGCAGGTTATTATTCTTCTCAGATGTTGTCCATTCTGACTGCTCTCATGGCAACCATATTAAGTTTTCTAATAGAAGCAACCCTGCCAATTTTAAGAGGCCCTTGGCATATGTGGTTTTCATTCATATTTCAAACATTCCACATATCATATCTTTGTCTTCCATTTTGTATACTCTTTTCTAGTCTCACAATATTCAAATTGAATGTGTATGGAAGAGATGTCCAACTTTCACACCCTCATGAAACAAAATCGACCAACAGAGAGTATGAAGAACACCTTTGTGAAACAAAATCTGCCCAGACAAATAACAGCATGTTTGCAAGATTTGATGTCCAACATCCAGTCAGGCAATGATAGCCAGCCGCATCATTGGATGATTCTTTTCAGTATGCCGAAAAGCAGCAAATACAGGTCTCAGTTTTCAGCAGAATGCCTGGTGACATCCAAAGCCACTAAGGACAATAATCAGGAAATATATTCCTTGATGAGGCATAATGTTATTTTTCTCTCTCCTTCTGTCCGTTCTTGCTAAAATCTTGGCAACCATTTCAGTTCTCCAAGGAAAGAATGCATAATGTCTGTCAGTGTATAGTTTCCACTGAGGTCTTGATATTTCCAGTAAGCCTTTCAACTTCTGCATTAAATACAAGCGAGGCATCCATAATTTTCTCAACAGCTGAATGCCTGGTGACCACCTAAGCCATTTATAACAATCAGGAAATATATTGCTTCATGAGGCATATTGTTATTTTTCTCTTTCTTGGTGGACCCTTCTTGCTGAACCCATGGCAACCATTTGAGTTCTTCAAAGAAAGAATGCATAATGTATGTCAGTGTGGTTATAGTTTCCACTGAGGTCTTCATATTTCCTGTAAGCCTTTCATCTTCTGCTGTGAGTACAAGCAAGGCTTCCATAATTTTCACACCAGCAGAATGCCTGCTGATGTCCTAAGCAATTTATAACAATAATCAGAAAATATATTCCTTGGTGAGGCATATTGTTATTTTTCTCTCTCCTTCTGTCCCTTCTTGCTAAAACCTTGGCAACCATTTCAGTTCTCCACAGAAAGAATGTGTACTATCTGTCAGTGTGGTTATAGTTTCCAATGAGGTCTTCATATTATTGAATACAAAATAGGCTTCCATAATTTTCTCACCTGCTGAATGCCTGGTAACAACCTGTGCCATTTATAACAATCAGGAAATGTATTCCTTGATGAGGCATATTGTTATTTTTCTCTCTCCTAGTGGACCCTTCTTGCTAAACACATGGCAACCATTTCAGTTCTCCAAGTTAAAAATGCGTAATGTGTGTGTCATGTTATAGTTTCCACTGAGGTCTTGATATTTCCAGTAAGCCTTTCATCTTCTGCTTTGAATACAATATCGGCTTCCATAATTTTCCATGGAGAATGCTTGTGGCCTCATTATTAGCAACTAAGCATAAATTCATGTTTTTCAAATCCAGCATCTGTAAAATGCATTATGGTCTCTTTCAGCCTTGACAGATCTTTCATGAGCATAATTCCACCCTGTAAGGCCAATGCACACAGGTCCATTTCCTGTTGCTCGGCCTGGGCCTCCCTTAACCCCTTCAAACTGTTATGCATAAATATTTCAATAAAAGGAAAACGGTGGCAGTTGACGAGCAAAGAAAATAAATACCAAACTGGGATGGGGATCGGTAATAATTTTATCCTGTAGGGCTGAAGAATTAAATAATTACTGAACCATTTTACAAATACAACAAAGCGGCATCCATCATTTACCTGATGACACTTGTACATAATCTTATACCATCCATCAAATCAGCATTCAGAGTGAGAATAGTAATTTAATCCTTTGATTTATAGTTCTGCATTGCATTGGTAGTTTAATCCATCCTAGCAATAAGGAAATATATTCCTAGATCAGGCATTTTATTATTCTTCTCAGATGTTGTCCATTCTGACTACTCTCATGGCAACCATTTTAAGTTTTCTAATAGAAGCAACCTTGCCAGTGATAAAAGGCCCTTGGCATATGTGGTTTTCATTCATATTTCAAACTTTCCACATATCATATCTTCGTCTTCCATTTTGTATACTCTTTTGTTGTCTCACAATATTCAAATTGAATGTGTATGGTTGAGACGTAGAAATTTCACACCCTCATGAAACAAAATCCACCAACACAGAGTATGAAGAACACCTTTGTGAAACAAAATCAGCCCAAAAAACAGGATGTTTGCAGAATTGATGTCTAACATCCGGTCAGGTAATTATAGCCAGCCGCATCATTGGATGATTCTTTTCAGTATGCTGAAATTCTTTCTGGAAGAGCAGCAAATACAGGTCTCAGTTTTGAGCTGAATGCCTGGAGACGTCCAAAGCCACTAATGACAATAATCAGGAAATATATTCCTTGATGAGGCATATTGATATTTTTCTCTCTCCTTCTCTCCCTTCTTGCTAAGGCCTTGGCAACCATTTCAGTTCTCCAAGGAAATAATGTGTAATGTCTGTCAGTGTGTTTATAGTTTCCAATGAGGTCTTCATATTCCCAGTAAGCCTTTCAGGTTCTGCTTTAAATACAATATAGGCTTCTTCCATAATTTTCTCACCAGCTGAAAGCCTGGTGACCACCTAAGCCATTTATTACAATCAGGAAATATACTCCTTGATGAGGCATATTGTTATTTTTCTCTCTCCTGGTGGACCCTTCTTGCTAAGCCCATGGCAATCATTTGAGATCTTCAAGGAAATAATGCATAATGTCTGTCAGTGTGATTATAGTTTCCACTGAGGCCTTGATATTTCCAGTAAGTCTTTCATATTCTGCATTGAATACAAGCGAGGCTTCCCAAATTTTCTCACCAGCTAAATGCCTGCTGACGTCCTAAACCATTTATAACAATAATCAGGAAATATATTACTTGATGAGGCATATTATTTTTCTCTCTCCTTGTGGACCCTTCTTGTAAAACCCTGGCAACTATTTATGTTCTCCAAGTTAAAAATGTGTAATGTGTGTCAGTCGCGTTATAGTTTCCACTAGGTATTGATATTTCTAGTAAGCCTTTCATCTTCTGCTTTGAATACAATATAGGCTTCCATAACTTTATATGAAGAATGCTTCTGTGGCCTCATTATTAGCAACTCAGCATATATTCATGTTGACTCAAATCCAGCCTCTGTAAAATGCATTATGGCCTCTTTCAGCCTTGACAGATTCTTTCTTGAGCATAATTCCACCCTGCAAAATCAATGCATACAGGTGTCCACTTCCTGTTCCTCAGCCTGGGGCTCCCTCAACCCCTTCAAACTGTTGTGCGTGACTATTTAAATACAAGAGGCCCCACGGGGCCTGAAGCGCTCATCTTCTACAGAACAGAATTTAAACAGAGTCCAAGAATGAGTCTACATTAAGCAAGCCATCTCCATAGACTACACTGTCAATCCTTGAGTCCCTCAGGATTGACAAAAATAATCTGGGCATCATGCCTTTTCTTCAGCTGATCATAAGTAAAATGCAGAGCTCCCCTATGAAGCCCCTTGATACAACCTATGTGGATTAATCTTAGTACCTCTAGAGGGTACTGAATACAAAATTTTTAATTCTTCAGCAAAATGGTCAATTCCGGCTCCCATAGAGAGCCCAAATATTAACCCAGGCTCTTGATTTGAACACAGTTAAATCTGACTTCCCTAGAGATGTTGTGTACCGAATATGAACGCATTCTGACTGTTGGATCTGAAGAAGAGAAATTGTAAAGACATTTCTTCGAATTGCACTAAGTTCAAATTTGGGCTACCATAGCGAGCCCAAATATTGACCTATGGATCCGATTTGAACAAACTTGAATCTGACCCCCCTAGAGATGTTGTATACCAAATGTGAAAGCATTCTGACAAGTGAATCTTAAGAAGAAGATTTTTGAAGAAATTCCCTCATATTGTACTAAGTTAAATTTCATGTTCCCATATAGAGCCCAAATATTAACCTAGGCACTCGAATTGAACAACCTGAAATCTGACCCCCCTAGAGATGTTGTATACCAAATATAAAAGCATTCCGACTGGTGGATCTGAAGAAGAAGATTTTTAAAGAAATTTTCTCATATTGCACTAAGTAAAAATTTGGGCTACCATAGTGAGCCCAAATATATACCTACGGATTTGATTTGAACAAACTTGAATCAGACCCCCATAGAGATGTTGCATACCAAATATCAAAGCATTCTGACTGATGGATCTGAAGAAGAAGATTTTTTTAAATTACCCTCCATATTGAACAAAGATAAAATTTGGGCTTCCGTAGGAAGCCCAAATATTAACCTAGGGACTTGGTTTGAACAATCTAGAATCTGACCCTCATAACAATGATGTATACCAAATATTAAAAGATTCTGACTGGTGGTTCTGAAGAAGAAGATTTTTAGAGAATATTCCCCATATTACCCTATGTTAAAACTTCAGGCTCCTGTAGAGAGCCCAAATATGAACCAATGAGCTTTATTTCAACAAACTTTTATCTGACCCCCCCTATGAATGCTGTATACCAAATATCAAAAGATTCTGATGATTGGTTCTGGAGAAAAGATTTTTTTTAATTTTTGCAAATATGCTGACTCAGCATTTTTTCGATGCCCATTACAGAACACCCTAACATAACCGATGGCAATTTTTTTTTACCATTCAATTCTACTGGTCATAAGGATACTTCATACCAAATAAAAGCTCTCTGTTCCGTGGGGTTTGGGAAATATGGGCGTTTGAAAATATTTCTATTTTAGCTCCCAGGGCTCCCACGGGGATGCAGGAATTTTTTTTTTTCCATGGGTCAAGTACTTATGACCCAATACGACCACAAACCAAATTTGGTTCATACCGGACCATCGGTTCAGAAAATAGAAATTTTGGGCGAGGCCAAAAATCTTACCCCTCCTATTACAAAGCCAAATATTACTTTACGAACTTCGTTTGAACAAACTTGATTCTACACCTCATATGGAAGCTCCATAGCAAATATCAACTCATTGCACACACTGGTTCTTGAGAAGAAGATTTTTAAAATATTTTGGAGCATTTTCCCCCACTCCCTCCCTATGCGGCCGGGCATACTGAGTTGAACAAAAATGAAATGCCCCTTTGGGACCATCCATCACTCACACAAACTTTCACTTGAATTGGCCCAGTGGCTTTGGAGGAGAAGACCAAAACATGGTGTTGACGGACGATGGACGGGAAGCGATTAGATTAGCTCAGCTTGACTTTGTCAAGATGAGCAAAAAAGGAAAATACTGGCAGGTGATGAGCAAAGAAAATAGATACCAAAGTGGGATGGGGATCAATAATAAGTTTATCCTGTAGGGCTGAAGGATTAAATAATTACTGAACCTTTCTACAAATACAACAAAGCGGCATCCATTTACCTGATTACACTTGTACATAATCTTATACCATCCATCAAATCACCATTGAGAGTGAGAATAGGAATTTAATCCATTGATTTATAGGTCGGCATTGGCAGTTTAATCCATCCTAGCAATAAGGAAATATATTCCTAGATCAGGCAGGTTATTATTCTTCTCAGATGTTGTCCATTCGGACTGCTCTCATGGTGACCATATTAAGTTTTCGAATAGAAGCAACCCTGCCAATGAAAAGAGGCCCTTGGCATATGTGGTTTTCATTCATATTTCAAACATTCCACATATCATATCTTCGTCTTCCATTTTGTATACTCTTTTCTTGTCTCACAATATTCAAATTGAATGTGTATGGAAGAGATGTCCAACTTTCACACCCTCATGAAACAAAATCGACCAACAGAGAGTATGAGGAACACCTTTGTGAAACAAAATCTGCCCAGAGAATTAACAGCATGTTTGCAAGATTTGATGTCCAACATCCAGTCAGGCAATGATAGCCAGCCACATCATTGGATGATTCTTTTCAGTATGCCGAAGTTCTTCCACGAAAAGCAGCAAATACAGGTCTCAGTTTTCAGCAGAATGCCTGGCGACATCCAAAGCCACTAATGACAATAATCAGGAAATATATTCCTTGATGAGGCATATTGTTATTTTTCTCTCTCCTTCTGTCCGTTCTTGCTAAAATCTTGGCAACCATTTCAGTTCTCCAAGGAAAGAATGCGTAATGTCTGTCAGTGTGGTTATAGTTTCCACTGCGGTCTTGATATTTCCAGTAAGCCTTTCATCTTCTGCATTGAATACAAGTGAGGCTTCCATAATTTTCTCAACAGCTGAATGCCTGGTGACTACCTAAGCCATTTATAACAATCAGGAAATATATTCCTTGATGAGGCATATTGTTATTTTTCTCTCTCGTGGTGGATCCTTCTTGCTGAACCCATGGCAACCATTTCAGTTCTCCACACAAAGAATGTGTAATATCTGTCAGTGTGGTTATAGTTTACAATGAGGTCTTCATATTATTGAATACAAAATAGGCTTCCATAATTTTCTCACCCGCTGAATGCCTGGTAACAACCTATGCCATTTATAACAATCAGGGAATGTATTCCTTGATGAGGCATATTGTTATTTTTCTCTCTCCTAGTGGACCCTTCTCGCTAAACACATGGCAACCATTTCAGTTCTCCAAGTTAAAAATGCGTAATGTGTGTGTCATGTTATAGTTTCCACTGAGGTCTTGATATTTCCAGTAAGCCTTTCATCTTCTGCTTTGAATACAATATCGGCTTCCATAATTTTCCATGGAGAATGCTTGTGGCCTCATTATTAGCAACTAAGCATAAATTCATATTTTTCAAATCCAGCATCTGTAAAATGCATTATGGCCTCTTTCAGCCTTGACAGATTCTTTCATGAGCATAATTCCACCTGTAAGGCCAATGCACACAGGTCCATTTCCTGTTGCTCGGCCTGGGCCTCCCTTAACCCCTTCAAACTGTTATGCATAAATATTTCAATAAAAGGAAAACGGTTGCAGTTGACGAGCAAAGAAAATAAATACCAAACTGGGATGGGGATCGGTAATAATTTTATCCTGTAGGGCTGAAGGATTAAATAATTACTGAACCATTCTACAAATACAACAAAGCGGCATCCATCATTTACCTAATGACACTTGTACATAATCTTATACCATCCATCAAATCAGCATTCAGAGTGAGAATAGTAATTTAATCCTTTGATTTATAGTTCCGCATTGCATTGGTAGTTTAATCCATCCTAGCAATAAGGAAATATATTCCTAGATCAGGCATTTTATTATTCTTCTCAGATGTTGTGTATTCTGACTACTCTCATGGCAACCATATTAACTTTTCTAATAGAAGCAACCCTGCCAATGATAAAAGGCCCTTGGCATATGTGGTTCTCATTCATATTTCAAACTTTCCACATATCATATCTTTGTCTTCCATTTTGTATACTCTTTTGTTGTCTCACAATATTCAAATTGAATGTGTATGGTTGAGACATACAACTTTCACACCATCAGGAAACAAAATCCACCAACACAGAGTATGAAGAACACCTTTGTGAAATAAACTCGGACCAAAAAACAGGATGTTTGCAGAATTGATGTCCAAAATCCGGTCAGGTAATTATAGCCAGCCGCATCATTGGATGATTCTTTTCAGTATGCTGAAATTCTTCCTGGAAGAGCAGCAAATACAGGTCTCAGTTTTGAGCTGAATGCCTGGAGACGTCCAAAGCCACTAATGACAATAATCAGGAAATATATTCCTTGATGAGGCATATTGATATTTTTCTCTCTCCTTCTCTCCCTTCTTGCTAAAGCCTTGGCAACCATTTCAGTTCTCGAAGGAAATAACGTGTAATGTCTGTCAGTGTGTTTATAGTTTCCAATGAGGTCTTCATATTCCCAGTAAGCCTTTCAGGTTTTGCTTCAAATACAATATAGGCTTCCATAATTTTCTCACCAGCTGAAAGCCTGGTGACCACCTAAGCCACTTATTACAATCAGGAAATATACTCCTTGATGAGGCATATTGTTATTTTTCTCTCTCCTGGTGGACCCTTCTTGCTAAGCCCATGGCAATCATTTGAGATCTTCAAGGAAATAATGCATAATGTCTGTCAGTGTGATTATAGTTTCCACTGAGGCCTTGATATTTCCAGTAAGTCTTTCAAATTCTGCATTGAATACAAGCGAGGCTTCCCAAATTTTCTCACCAGCTAAATGCCTGCTGACATCCTAAGACATTTATAACAATAATCAGGAAATATATTCCTTGATGAGGCATATTATTTTTCTCTCTCCTTGTGGACCCTTCTTGTTAAACCCTGGCAACTATTTATGTTCTCCAAGTTAAAAATGTGTAATGTGTGTCAGTTTCGTTATAGTTTCCACTAGGTATTGATATTTCTAGTAAGCCTTTCATCTTCTGCTTTGAATACAATATAGGCTTCCATAACTTTATATGAAGAATGCTTCTGTGGCCTCATTATTAACAACACAGCATATATTCATGTTGACTCAAATCCAGCATCTGTAAAATGCATTATGGCCTCTTTCAGCCTTGACAGATTCTTTCTTGAGCATAATTCCACCCTGCAAGATCAATGCATACAGGTGTCCACTTCCTGTTCCTCAGCCTGGGGCTCCCTCAACCCCTTCAAACTGTTGTGCATGAATATATAAATAAAAGGAAAACACTGGTAGTTGATGAGCAAAGAAAATAGATACCAAAGTGGGATGGGGATCAGTAATAAGTTTATCCTGTAGGGCTGAAGGATTAAATAATTACTGAACCTTTCTACAAATACAACAAAGCGGCATCCATTTACCTGATTACACTTGTACATAATCTTATACCATCCATCAAATCACCATTGAGAGTGAGAATAGTAATTTAATCCATTGATTTATAGGTCGGCATTGGCAGTTTAATCGATCCTAGCAATAAGGAAATATATTCCTAGATCAGGCAGGTGATTATTCTTCTCAGATGTTGTCCATTCTGACTGCTCTCATGGCAACCATATTAAGTTTTCTAATAGAAGCAACCCTGCCAATTTTAAGAGGCCCTTGGCATATGTGGTTTTCATTCATATTTCAAACATTCCACATATCATATCTTTGTCTTCCATTTTGTATACTCTTTTCTAGTCTCACAATATTCAAATTGAATGTGTATGGAAGAGATGTCCAACTTTCACACCCTCATGAAACAAAATCGACCAACAGAGAGTATGAAGAACACCTTTGTGAAACAAAATCTGCCCAGACAAATAACAGCATGTTTGTAAGATTTGATGTCCAACATCCAGTCAGGCAATGATAGCCAGCCGCACCATTGGATGATTCTTTTCAGTATGCCGAAAAGCAGCAAATACAGGTCTCAGTTTTCAGCAGAATGCCTGGTGACATCCAAAGCCACTAAGGACAATAATCAGGAAATATATTCCTTGATGAGGCATAATGTTATTTTTCTCTCTCCTTCTGTCCGTTCTTGCTAAAATCTTGGCAACCATTTCAGTTCTCCAAGGAAAGAATGCATAATGTCTGTCAGTGTATAGTTTCCACTGAGGTCTTGATATTTCCAGTAAGCCTTTCAACTTCTGCATTAAATACAAGCGAGGCATCCATAATTTTCTCAACAGCTGAATGCCTGGTGACCACCTAAGCCATTTATAACAATCAGGAAATATATTGCTTCATGAGGCATATTGTTATTTTTCTCTCTCTTGGTGGACCCTTCTTGCTGAACCCATGGCAACCATTTGAGTTCTTCAAAGAAAGAATGCATAATGTATGTCAGTGTGGTTATAGTTTCCACTGAGGTCTTCATATTTCCTGTAAGCCTTTCATCTTCTGCTGTGAGTACAAGCAAGGCTTCCATAATTTTCACACCAGCAGAATGCCTGCTGATGTCCTAAGCAATTTATAACAATAATCAGAAAATATATTCCTTGGTGAGGCATATTGTTATTTTTCTCTCTCCTTCTGTCCCTTCTTGCTAAAACCTTGGCAACCATTTCAGTTCTCCACAGAAAGAATGTGTACTATCTGTCAGTGTGGTTCTAGTTTCCAATGAGGTCTTCATATTATTGAATACAAAATAGGCTTCCATAATTTTCTCACCTGCTGAATGCCTGGTAACAACCTGTGCCATTTATAACAATCAGGAAATGTATTCCTTGATGAGGCATATTGTTATTTTTCTCTCTCCTAGTGGACCCTTCTTGCTAAACATATGGCAACCATTTCAGTTCTCCAAGTTAAAAATGCGTAATGTGTGTGTCATGTTATAGTTTCCACTGAGGTCTTGATATTTCCAGTAAGCCTTTCATCTTCTGCTTTGAATACAATATCGGCTTCCATAATTTTCCATGGAGAATGCTTGTGGCCTCATTATTAGCAACTAAGCATAAATTCATGTTTTTCAAATCCAGCATCTGTAAAATGCATTATGGTCTCTTTCAGCCTTGACAGATCTTTCATGAGCATAATTCCACCCTGTAAGGCCAATGCACACAGGTCCATTTCCTGTTGCTCGGCCTGGGCCTCCCTTAACCCCTTCAAACTGTTATGCATAAATATTTCAATAAAAGGAAAACGGTGGCAGTTGACGAGCAAAGAAAATAAATACCAAACTGGGATGGGGATCGGTAATAATTTTATCCTGTAGGGCTGAAGGATTAAATAATTACTGAACCATTTTACAAATACAACAAAGCGGCATCCATCATTTACCTGATGACACTTGTACATAATCTTATACCATCCATCAAATCAGCATTCAGAGTGAGAATAGTAATTTAATCCTTTGATTTATAGTTCCGCATTGCATTGGTAGTTTAATCCATCCTAGCAATAAGGAAATATATTCCTAGATCAGGCATTTTATTATTCTTCTCAGATGTTGTCCATTCTGACTACTCTCATGGCAACCATATTAAGTTTTCTAATAGAAGCAACCTTGCCAGTGATAAAAGGCCCTTGGCATATGTGGTTTTCATTCATATTTCAAACTTTCCACATATCATATCTTCGTCTTCCATTTTGTATACTCTTTTGTTGTCTCACAATATTCAAATTGAATGTGTATGGTTGAGACGTAGAAATTTCACACCCTCATGAAACAAAATCCACCAACACAGAGTATGAAGAACACCTTTGTGAAACAAAATCAGCCCAAAAAACAGGATGTTTGCAGAATTGATGTCTAACATCCGGTCAGGTAATTATAGCCAGCCGCATCATTGGATGATTCTTTTCAGTATGCTGAAATTCTTTCTGGAAGAGCAGCAAATACAGGTCTCAGTTTTGAGCTGAATGCCTGGAGACGTCCAAAGCCACTAATGACAATAATCAGGAAATATATTCCTTGATGAGGCATATTGATATTTTTCTCTCTCCTTCTCTCCCTTCTTGCTAAGGCCTTGGCAACCATTTCAGTTCTCCAAGGAAATAATGTGTAATGTCTGTCAGTGTGTTTATAGTTTCCAATGAGGTCTTCATATTCCCAGTAAGCCTTTCAGGTTCTGCTTTAAATACAATATAGGCTTCTTCCATAATTTTCTCACCAGCTGAAAGCCTGGTGACCACCTAAGCCATTTATTACAATCAGGAAATATACTCCTTGATGAGGCATATTGTTATTTTTCTCTCTCCTGGTGGACCCTTCTTGCTAAGTCCATGGCAATCATTTGAGTTCTTCAAGGAAATACTGCATAATGTCTGTCAGTGTGGTTATAGTTTCCACTGAGGCCTTGATATTTCCAGTAAGCCTTTCATATTCTCCATTGAATACAAGCGAGGCTTCCCAAATTTTCTCACCAGCTAAATGACTGCTGACATCCTAAGACATTTATAACAATAATCAGGAAATATATTCCTTGATGAGGCATATTATTTTTCTCTCTCCTTGTGGACCCTTCTTGTTAAACCCTGGCAACTATTTCTGTTCTCCAAGTTAAAAATGTGTAATGTGTGTCAGTCGCGTTATAGTTTCCATTAGGTATTGATATTTCTAGTAAGCCTTTCATCTTCTGCTTTGAATACAATATAGGCTTCCATAACTTTATATGAAGAATGCTTCTGTGGCCTCATTATTAGCAACTCAGCATATATTCATGTTGACTCAAATCCAGCATCTGTAAAATGCATTATGGCCTCTTTCAGCCTTGACAGATTCTTTCTTGAGCATAATTCCACCCTGCAAGATCAATGCATACAGGTGTCCACTTCCTGTTCCTCAGCCTGGGGCTCCCTCAACCCCTTCAAACTGTTGTGCATGAATATATAAATAAAAGGAAAACACTGGCAGTTGATGAGCAAAGAAAATAGATACCAAAGTGGGATGGGGATCAGTAATAAGTTTATCCTGTAGGGCTGAAGGATTAAATAATTACCGAACCTTTCTACAAATACAACAAAGCGGCATCCATTTACCCGATTACACTTGTACATAATCTTATACCATCCATCAAATCACCATTGAGAGTGAGAATAGTAATTTAATCCATTGATTTATAGGTCGGCATTGGCAGTTTAATCGATCCTAGCAAAAAGGAAATATATTCCGAGATCAGGCAGGTTATTATTCTTCTCAGATGTTGTCCATTCTGACTGCTCTCATGGCAACCATATTAAGTTTTCTAATAGAAGCAACCCTGCCAATTTTAAGAGGCCCTTGGCATATGTGGTTTTCATTCATATTTCAAACATTCCACATATCATATCTTTGTCTTTCATTTTGTATACTCTTTTCTTGTCTCACAATATTCAAATTGAATGTGTATGGAAGAAATGTTCAACTTTCACACCCTCATGAGACAAAATCGACCAACAGAGAGTATGAAGAACACCTTTGTGAAACAAAATCTGCCCAGACAAATAACAGCATGTTTGCAAGACTTGATGTCCAACATCCAGTCAGGCAATGATAGCCAGCCACATCATTGCATGATTCTTTTCAGTATGCCGAAATTCTTCCACGAAAAGCAGCAAATACAGGTCTCAGTTTTCAGCAGAATGCCTGGTGACATCCAAAGCCACTAATGACAATAATCAGGAAATATATTCCTTGATGAGGCATATTGTTATTTTTCTCTCTCCTTCTGTCCATTCTTGCCAAAATCTTGGCAACCATTTCAGTTCTCCAAGGAAAGAATGCATAATGTCTGTCAGTGTGGTTATAGTTTCCACTGAGGTCTTGATATTTCCAGTAAGCCTTTCAACTTCTGCATTGAATACAGGCGAGGCTTCCATAATTTTCTCAACAGCTGAATGCCTGGTGACCACCTAAGCCATTTATAACAATCAGGAAATATATTCCTTCATGAGGCATATTGTTATTTTTCTCTCTCGTGGTGGACCCTTCTTGCTGAACCCATGGCAACCATTTGAGTTCTTCAAAGAAAGAATGCATAAAGTATGTCAGTGTGGTTATAGTTTCCACTGAGGTCTTAATATTTCCTGTAAGCCTTTCATCTTCTGCTTTGAGTACAAGCAAGGCTTCCATAATTTTCACACCAGCAGAATGCCTGCTGATGTCCTAAGCAATTTATAACAATAATCAGGAAATATATTCCTTGGTGACGCATATTGTTTTTTTCTCTCTCCTTCTGTCCCTTCTTGCAAAAACCTTGGCAACCATTTCAGTTCTCCACAGAAAGAATGTGTACTATCTGTCAGGGTGGTTATAGTTTCCAATGAGGTCTTCATATTATTGAATACAAAATAGGCTTCCATAATTTTCTCACCTGCCGAATGCCTGGTAACAACCTGTGCCATTTATAACAATCAGGAAATGCATTTCTTGATGAGGCATATTGTTATTTTTCTCTCTCCTAGTGGACCCTTCTTGCTAAACACATGGCAACCATTTCAGTTCTCCAAGTTAAAAATGCGTAATGTGTGTGTCATGTTATAGTTTCCACTGAGGTCTTGATATTTCCAGTAAGCCTTTCATCTTCTGCTTTGAATACAATATCGGCTTCCATAATTTTCCATGGAGAATGCTTGTAGCCTCATTATTAGCAACTAAGCATAAATTCATGTTTTTCAAATCCAGCATCTGTCAAATGCATTATGGCCTCTTTCAGCCTTGACAGATTCTTTCATGAGCATAATTCCACCCTGTAAGGCCAAGGCACACAGGTCCATTTCCTGTTGCTCGGCCTGGGCCTCCCTTAACCCCTTCAAACTGTTATGCATAAATATTTCAATAAAAGGAAAACGGTGGCAATTGACGAGCAAAGAAAATAAATACCAAACTGGGATGGGGATCGGTAATAATTCTATCCTGTAGGGCTGAAGGATTAAATAATTACTGAACCATTCTACAAATGCAACAAAGCGGCATCCATCATTTACCTGATGACACTTGTACATAATCTTATACCATCCATCAAATCAGCATTCAGAGTGAGAATAGTAATTTAATCCTTTGATTTATAGTTCCGCATTGCATTTGTAGTTTAATCCATCCTAGCAATAAGGAAATATATTCCTAGATCAGGCATTTTATTATTCTTCTCAAATGTTGTCCATTTTGACTACTCTCATGGCAACCATATTAAGTTTTCTAATAGAAGCAACCCTGCCAATGATAAAAGGCCCTTGGCATATGTGGTTTTCATTCATATTTCAAACTTTCCACATACCATATCTTCGTCTTCCATTTTGTATACTCTTTTGTTGTCTGACAATATTCAAATTGAATGTGTATGGTTGAGACGTACAACTTTCACACCCTCATGAAACAAAATCCACCAACACAGAGTATGAAGAACACCTTTGTGAAACAAAATCTGCCCAAAAGACAGGATGTTTGCAGAATTGATGTCTAACATCTGGTCAGGTAATTATAGCCAGCCGCATCATTGGATGATTCTTTTCAGTTTGCTGAAATTCTTCCTGGAAGAGCAGCAAATACAGGTCTCAGTTTTGAGCTGAATGCCTGGAGACGTCCAAAGCCACTAATGACAATAATCAGGAAATATATTCCTTGATGAGGCATATTGAAATTTTTCTCTCTCCTTCTCTCCCTTCTTGCTAAAGCCTTGGCAACCATTTCAGTTCTCCAAGGAAATAATGTGTAATGTCTGTCAGTGTGTTTATAGTTTCCAATGAGGTCTTCATATTCCCAGTAAGCCTTTCAGGTTCTGCTTTAACACACCATTGAGAGTGAGAATAGTAATTTAATCCATTGATTTATAGGTCGGCATTGGCAGTTTAATCGATCCTAGCAATAAGGAAATATATTCCGAGATCAGGCAGGTTATTATTCTTCTCAGATGTTGTCCATTCTGACTGCTCTCATGGCAACCATATTAAGTTTTCTAATAGAAGCAACCCTGCCAATTTTAAGAGGCCCTTGGCATATGTGGTTTTCATTCATATTTCAAACGTTCCACATATCATATCTTTGTCTTCCATTTTGTACACTCTTTTCTTGTCTCACAATATTCAAATTGAATGTCTATGGAAGAGATGTCCAACTTTCACACCCTCATGAAACAAAATCGACCAACAGAGAGTATGAAGAACACCTTTGTGAAACAAAATCTGCCCAGACAAATAACAGCATGTTTGCAAGATTTGATGTCCAACATCCAGTCAGGCAATGATAGCCAGCCGCATCATTGGATGATTCTTTTCAGTATGCCGAAATTCTTCCACGAAAAGCAGCAAATACAGGTCTCAGATTTCAGCAGGATGCCTGGTGACATCCAAAGCCACTAATGACAATAATCAGGAAATATATTCCTTGATGAGGCATATTGTTATTTTTCTGTCTCCTTCTGTCCGTTCTTGCTAAAATCTTGGCAATTATTTCAGTTCTCCAAGGAAAGAATGCATAATGTCTGTCAGTGTGGTTATAGTTTCCACTGAGGTCTTGATATTTCCAGTAAGCCTTTCAACTTCTGCATTGAATACAAGCGAGGCTTCCAAAATATTCTCAACAGCTGAATGCCTGGTGACCACAAAAGCCATTTATAACAATCAGGAAATATATTCCTTGATGAGGCATATTGTTATTTTTCTCTCTCGTGGTGGACCCTTCTTGCTGAACCCATGGCAACCATTTGAGTTCTTCAAAGAAAGAATGCATAAAGTATGTCAGTGTGGTTATAGATTCCATTGAGGGGTTAATATTTCCTGTAAGCCTTTCATCTTCTGCTTTGAGTACAAGCAAGGCTTCCATAATTTTCACACCAGCAGAATGCCTGCTGATGTCCTAAGCAATTTATAACAATAATCAGGAAATATATTCCTTGGTGAGGCATATTGTTATTTTTCTCTCTCCTTCTGTCCCTTCTTGCTAAAACCTTGGCAACCATTTCAGTTCTCCACAGAAAGAATGTGTACTATCTGTCAGTGTGGTTATAGTTTCCAATGAGGTCTTCATATTATTGAATACAAAATAGGCTTCCATAATTTTCTCACCTGCTGAATGCCTGGTAACAACCTGTGCCATTTATAACAATCAGGAAATGTATTCCTTGATGAGGAATATTGTTATTTTTCTCTCTCCTAGTGGACCCTTCTTGCTAAACACATGGCAACCATTTCAGTTCTCCAAGTTAAAAATGCGTAATGTGAGTGTCATGTTATAGTTTCCACTGAGGTCTTGATATTTCCAGTAAGCCTTTCATCTTCTGCTTTGAATACAATATCGGCTTCCATAATTTTCCATGGAGAATGTTTGTGGCCTCATTATTAGCAACTAAGCATAAATTCATGTTTTTCAAATCCAGCATCTGTAAAATGCATTATGGCCTCTTTCAGCCTTGACAGATTCTTTCATGAGCATAATTCCACCCTGTAAGGCCAATGCACACAGGTCCGTTTCCTGTTGCTCGGCTGGCCTCCCTTAACCCCTTCAAACTGTTATGCATAAATATTTCAATAAAAGGAAAACGGTGGCAATTGACGAGCAAAGAAAATAAATACCAAACTGGGATGGGGATCGGTAATAATTCTATCCTGTAGGGCTGACGGATTAAATAATTACTGAACCATTCTACAAATACAACAAAGCGGCATCCATCATTTACCTGATGACACTTGTACATAATCTTATACCATCCATCAAATCAGCATTCAGAGTGAGAATAGTAATTTAATCCTTTGATTTATAGTTCCGCATTGCATTGGTAGTTTAATCCATCCTAGCAATAAGGAAATATATTCTTAGGTCAGGCATTTTATTATTCTTCTCAAATGTTGTCCATTCTGACTACTCTCATGGCAACCATATTAAGTTTTCTAATAGAAGCAACCCTGCCAATGATAAAAGGCCCTTGGCATATGTGGTTTTCATTCATATTTCAAACTTTCCAAATATCATATCTTCGTCTTCCATTTTGTATACTCTTTTGTTGTCTCACAATATTCAAATTGAATGTGTATGGTTGAGACCTACAACTTTCACACCCTCATGAAACAAAATCCACCAACGCAGAGTATGAAGAACACCTTAGTGAAACAAAATCTGCCCAAAAAACAGGATGTTTGCAGAATTGATGTCTAACATCCGGTCAGGTAATTGTAGCCAGCCGCATCATTGGATGATTCTTTTCAGTATGCTGAAATTCTTCCTGGAAGAGCAGCAAATACAGGTCTCAGTTTTGAGCTGAATGCCTGGAGACGTCCAAAGCCACTAATGACAATAATCAGGAAATATATTCCTTGATGAGGCATATTGATATTTTTCTCTCTCCTTCTCTCCCTTCTTGCTAAAGCCTTGGCAACCATTTCAGTTCTCCAAGGAAATAATGTGTAATGTCTGTCAGTGTGCTTATAGTTTCCAATGAGGTCTTCATATTCCCAGTAAGCCTTTCAGGTTCTGCTTTAAATACAATATAGGCTTCTTCCATAATTTTCTCACCAGCTGAAAGCCTGGTGACCACCTAAGCCATTTATTACAATCAGGAAATATACTCCTTGATGAGGCATATTGTTATTTTTCTCTCTCCTGGTGGACACTTCTTGCTAAGCCCATGGCAATCATTTGAGTTCTTCAAGGAAATAATGCATAATGTCTGTCAGTGTGGTTATAGTTTCCACTGAGGCCTTGATATTTCCAGTAAGCCTTTCATATTCTCCATTGAATACAAGCGAGGCTTCCCAAATTTTCTCACCAGCTAAATGCCTGCTGACATCCTAAGACATTTATAACAATAATCAGGAAATATATTCCTTGATGAGTCATATTATTTTTCTCTCTCCTTGTGGACCCTTCTTGTTAAACCCTGGCAACTATTTCTGTTCTCCAAGTTAAAAATGTGTAATGTGTGTCAGTCGCGTTATAGTTTCCACTAGGTATTGATATTTCTAGTAAGCCTTTCATCTTCTGCTTTGAATACAATATAGGCTTCCATAACTTTATATGAAGAATGCTTCTGTGGCCTCATTATTAGCAACTCAGCATATATTCAAGTTGACTCAAATCCAGCATCTGTAAAATGCATTATGACCTCTTTCAGCCTTGACAGATTCTTTCTTGAGCATAATTCCACCCTGCAAGATCAATGCATACAGGTGTCCACTTCCTGTTCCTCAGCCTGGGGCTTCCTCAACCCCTTCAAACTGCTGTGCATGAATATATAAATAAAAGGAAAACACTGGCAGTTGATGAGCAAAGAAAATAGATACCAAAGTGGGATGGGGATCAGTAATAAGATTATCCTGTAGGGCTGAAGGATTAAATAATTACTGAACCTTTCTACAAATACAACAAAGCGGCATCCATTTACCTGATTACACTTGTACATAATCTTATACCATCCATCAAATCACCATTGAGAGTGAGAATAGTAATTTAATCCATTGATTTATAGGTCGGCATTGGCAGTTTAATCGATCCTAGCAATAAGGA
This sequence comes from Pictodentalium vernedei, assembly GCA_031216915.1. Classification (NCBI taxonomy): domain Eukaryota; kingdom Metazoa; phylum Mollusca; class Scaphopoda; order Dentaliida; family Dentaliidae; genus Pictodentalium; species Pictodentalium vernedei. The sequence goes on from CM062289.1 coordinate 85,129,287, forward strand.
AATATATTCCTAGATCAGGCAGGTTATTATTCTTCTGAGATGTTGTCCATTCTGACTGCTCTCATGGCAACCATATTAAGTTTTCTAATAGAAGCAACCCTGCCAATGAAAAGAGGCTCTTGGCATATGTGGTTTTCATTCATATTTCAAACGTTCCACATATCATATCTTTGTCTTCCATTTTGTATACTCTTTTCTTGTCTCACAATATTCAAATTGAATGTGTATGGAAGAGATGTCCAACTTTCACACCCTCATGAAACAAAATCGACCAACAGAGAGTATGAAGAACACCTTTGTGAAACAAAATCTGCCCAGACAAATAACAGCATGTTTGCAAGATTTGATGTCCAACATCCAGTCAGGCAATGATAGCCAGCCGCATCATTGGATGATTCTTTTCAGTGTGCCGAAAAGCAGCAAATACAGGTCTCAGTTTTCAGCAGAATGCCTGGTGACATCCAAAGCCACTAATGACAATAATCAGGAAATATATTCCTTGATGAGGCATATTGTTATTTTTCTCTCTACTTTGTCCGTTCTTGCTAAAATCTTGGCAACCAGTTCAGTTCTCCAAGGAAAGAATGCATAATGTCTGTCAGTGTGGTTATAGTTTCCACTGAGGTCTTGATATTTCCAGTAAGCCTTTCAACTTCTGCATTGAATACAAGCGAGGCATCTATAATTTTCTCAACAGCTGAATGCCTGGTGACCACCTAAGCCATTTATAACAATCAGGAAATATATTCCTTCATGAGGCATATTGTTATTTTTCTCTCTCGTGGTGGACCCTTCTTGCTGAACCCATGGCAACCATTTGAGTTCTTCAAAGAAAGAATGCATAAAGTATGTCAGTGTGGTTATAGTTTCCACTGAGGTCTTCATATTTCCTGTAAGCTTTTCATCTTCTGCTTTGAGTACAAGCAAGGCTTCCATAATTTTCACACCAGCAGAATGCCTGCTGATGTCCTAAGCAATTTATAACAATAATCAGGAAATATATTCCTTGGTGAGGAATATTGTTATTTTTCTCTCTCCTTCTGTCCCTTCTTGCTAAAACCTTGGCAACCATTTCAGTTCTCCACAGAAAGAATGTGTACTATCTGTCAGTGTGGTTATAGTTTCCAATGAGGTCTTCATATTATTGAATACAAAATAGGCTTCCATAATTTTCTCACCTGCTGAATGCCTGGTAACAACCTGTGCCATTTATAACAATCAGGAAATGTATTCCTTGATGAGGCATATTGTTATTTTTCTCTCTCCTAGTGGACCCTTCTTGCTAAACACATGGCAACCATTTCAGTTCTCCAAGTTAAAAATGCGTAATGTGTGTGTCATGTTATAGTTTCCACTGAGGTGTTGATATTTCCAGTAAGCCTTTCATATTCTGCTTTGAATACAATATCGGCTTCCATAATTTTCCATGGAGAATGCTTGTGGCCTCATTATTAGGAACTAAGCATAAATTCATGTTTTTCAAATCCAGCATCTGTAAAATGCATTATGGCCTCTTTCAGCCTTGACAGATCTTTCATGAGCATAATTCCACCCTGTAAGGCCAATGCACACAGGTCTATTTCCTGTTGCTCGGCCTGGGCCTCCCTTAACCCCTTCAAACTGTTATGCATAAATATTTCAATAAAAGGAAAACGGTGGCAGTTGACGAGCAAAGAAAATAAATACCAAACTGGGATGGGGATCGGTAATAATTTTATCCTGTAGGGCTGAAGGATTAAATAATTACTGAACCATTCTACAAATACAACAAAGCGGCATCCATCATTTACCTGATGACACATGTACATAATCTTATACCATCCATCAAATCAGCATTCAGAGTGAGAATAGTAATTTAATCCTTTGATTTATAGTTCTGCATTGCATTGGTAGTTTTATCCATCCTAGCAATAAGGAAATATATTCCTAGATCAGGCATTTTATTATTCTTCTCAGATGTTGTCCATTCTGACTACTCTCATGGCAACCATATTAAGTTTTCTAATAGAAGCAACCTTGCCAGTGATAAAAGGCCCTTGGCATATGTGGTTTTCATTCATATTTCAAACTTTCCACATATCATATCTTCGTCTTCCATTTTGTATACTCTTTTGTTGTCACACAATATTCAAATTGAATGTGTATGGTTTGAGACGTACAACTTTCACACCCTCATGAAACAAAATCCACCAACACAGAGTATGAAGAACACCTTTGTGAAACAAAATCTGCCCAAAAAACAGGATGTTTGCAGAATTGATGTCTAACATCCGGTCAGGTAATTATAGCCAGCCGCATCATTGGATGATTCTTTTCAGTATGCTGAAATTCTTTCTGGAAGAGCAGCAAATACAGGTCTCAGTTTTGAGCTGAATGCCTGGAGACGTCCAAAGCCACTAATGACAATAATCAGGAAATATATTCCTTGATGAGGCATATTGATATTTTTCTCTCTCCTTCTCTCCCTTCTTGCTAAAGCCTTGGCAACCATTTCAGTTCTCCAAGGAAATAATGTGTAATGTCTGTCAGTGTGTTTATAGTTTCCAATGAGGTCTTCATATTCCCAGTAAGCCTTTCAGGTTCTGCTTTAAATACAATATAGGCTTCTTCCATAATTTTCTCACCAGCTGAAAGCCTGGTGACCACCTAAGCCATTTATTACAATCAGGAAATATACTCCTTGATGAGGCATATTGTTATTTTTCTCTCTCCTGGTGGACCCTTCTTGCTAAATCCATGGCAATCATTTGAGTTCTTCAAGGAAATAATGCATAATGTCTGTCAGTGTGGTTATAGTTTCCACTGAGGCCTTGATATTTCCAGTAAGCCTTTCATATTCTCCATTGAATACAAGCGAGGCTTCCCAAATTTTCTCACCAGCTAAATGCCTGCTGACATCCTAAGACATTTATAACAATAATCAGGAAATATATTCCTTGATGAGGCATATTATTTTTCTCTCTCCTTGTGGACCCTTCTTGTTAAACCCTGGCAACTATTTCTGTTCTCCAAGTTAAAAATGTGTAATGTGTGTCAGTCGCGTTATAGTTACCACTAGGTATTGATATTTCTAGTAAGCCTTTCATCTTCTGCTTTGAATACAATATAGGCTTCCATAACTTTATATGAAGAATGCTTCTGTGGCCTCATTATTAGCAACTCAGCATATATTCATGTTGACTCAAATCCAGCATCTGTAAAATGCATTATGACCTCTTTCAGCCTTGACAGATTCTTTCTTGAGCATAATTCCACCCTGCAAGATCAATGCATACAGGTGTCCACTTCCTGTTCCTCAGCCTGGGGCTCCCTCAACCCCTTCAAACTGTTGTGCATGAGTATATAAATAAAAGGAAAACACTGGCAGTTGATGAGCAAAGAAAATAGATACCAAAGTGGGATGGGGATCAGTAATAAGTTTATCCTGTAGGGCTGAAGGATTAAATAATTACTGAACCTTTCTACAAATACAACAAAGCGGCATCCATTTACCGGATTACACTTGTACATAATCTTATACCATCCATCAAATCACCATTGAGAGTGAGAATAGTAATTTAATCCATTGATTTATAAGTCGGCATTGGCAGTTTAATCGATCCTAGCAATAAGGAAATATATTCCGAGATCAGGCAGGTTATTATTCTTCTCAGATGTTGTCCTTTCTGACTGCTCTCATGGCAACCATATTAAGTTTTCTAATAGAAGCAACCCTGCCAATTTTAAGAGGCCCTTGGCATATGTGGTTTTCATTCATATTTCAAACATTCCACATATCATATCTTTGTCTTCCATTTTGTATACTCTTTTCTTGTCTCACAATATTCAAATTGAATGTGTATGGAAGAGATGTCCAACTTTCACACCCTCATGAGACAAAATCGACCAACAGAGAGTATGAAGAACACCTTTGTGAAACAAAATCTGCCCAGACAAATAACAGCATGTTTGCAAGATTTGATGTCCAACATCCAGTTAGGCAATGATAGCCAGCCGCATCATTGGATGATTCTTTTCAGTATGCCGAAATTCTTCCACGAAAAGCAGCAAATACAGATCTCAGTTTTCAGCAGAATGCCTGGTGACATCCAAAGCCACTAATGACAATAATCAGGAAATATATTCCTTGATGAGGCATATTGTTATTTTTCTCTCTCCTTTGTCCGTTCTTGCTAAAATCTTGGCAACCAGTTCAATTCTCCAAGGAAAGAATGCATAATGTCTGTCAGTGTGGTTATAGTTTCCACTGAGGTCTTGATATTTCCAGTAAGCCTTTCAACTTCTGCATTGAATACAAGCGAGGCATCCATAATTTTCTCAACAGCTGAATGCCTGGTGACCACCTAAGCCATTTATAACAATCAGGAAATATATTCCTTCATGAGGCATATTGTTATTTTTCTCTCTCGTGGTGGACCCTTCTTGCTGAACCCATGGCAACCATTTGAGTTCTTCAAAGAAAGAATGCATAAAGTATGTCAGTGTGGTTATAGTTTCCACTGAGGTCTTCATATTTCCTGTAAGCCTTTCATCTTCTGCTTTGAGTACAAGCAAGGCTTCCATAATTTTCACACCAGCAGAATGCCTGCTGATGTCCTAAGTAATTTATAACAATAATCAGGAAATATATTCCTTGGTGAGGCATATTGTTATTTTTCTCTCTCCTTCTGTCCCTTCTTGCTAAAACCTTGGCAACCATTTCAGTTCTCCGCAGAAAGAATGTGTACTATCTGTCAGTGTGGTTATAGTTTCCAATGAGGTCTTCATATTATTGAATACAAAATAGGCTTCCATAATTTTCTCACCTGCTGAATGCCTGGTAACAACCTGTGCCATTTATAACAATCAGGAAATGTATTCCTTGATGAGGCATATTGTTATTTTTCCCTCTCCTAGTGGACCCTTCTTGCTAAACACATGGCAACCATTTCAGTTCTCCAAGTTAAAAATGCGTAATGTGTGTGTCATGTTATAGTTTCCACTGAGGTGTTGATATTTCCAGTAAGCCTTTCATCTTCTGCTTTGAATACAATATCGGCTTCCATAATTTTCCATGGAGAATGCTTGTGGCCTCATTATTAGCAACTAAGCATAAATTCATGTTTTTCAATTCCAGCATCTGTAAAATGCATTATGGCCTCTTTCAGCCTTGACAGATTCTTTCATGAGCATAATTCCACCCTGTAAGGCCAATGCACACAGGTCCATTTCCTGTTGCTCGGCCTGGGCCTCCCTTAACCCCTTCAAACTGTTATGCATAAATATTTCATTAAAAGGAAAACGGTGGCAGTTGACGAGCAAAGAAAATAAATACCAAACTGGGATGGGGATCGGTAATAATTCTATCCTGTATGGGCTGAAGGATTAAATAATTACTGAACCTTTCTACAAATACAACAAAGCGGCATCCATCATTTACCTGATGACACTTGTACATAATCTTATACCATCCATCAAATCAGCATTCAGAGTGAGAATAGTAATTTAATCCTTTGATTTATAGTTCCGCATTGCATTGGTAGTTTAATCCATCCTAGCAATAAGGAAATATATTCCTAGATCAGGCATTTTAATATTCTTCTCAGATGTTGTCCATTCTGACTACTCTTGTGGCAACCATATTAAGTTTTCTAATAGAAGCAACCCTGCCAATGATAAAAGGCCCTTGGCATATGTGGTTTTCATTCATATTTCAAACTTTCCACATATCATATCTTCGTCTTCCATTTTGTATACTCTTTTGTTGTCTCACAATATTCAAACTGAATGTGTATGGTTGAGACGTACAACTTTCACACCCTCATGAAACAAAATCCTCCAACACAGAGTATGAAGAACACCTTTGTGAAACAAAATCTGCCAAAAAAACAGGATGTTTGCAGAATTGATGTCTAACATCCGGTCAGGTAATTATAGCCAGCCGCATCATTGGATGATTCTTTTCAGTATGCTGAAATTCTTCCTGGAAGAGCAGCAAATACAGGTCTCAGTTTTGAGCTGAATGCCTGGAGACGTCCAAAGCCACTAATGACAATAATCAGGAAATATATTCCTTGATGAGGCATATTGATATTTTTCTCTCTCCTTCTCTCCCTTCTTGCTAAAGCCTTGGCAACCATTTCAGTTCTCCAAGGAAATAATGTGTAATGTCTGTCAGTGTGTTTATAGTTTCCAATGAGGTCTTCATATTCCCAGTAAGCCTTTCAGGTTCTGCTTTAAATACAATATAGGCTTCTTCCATAATTTTCTCACCAGCTGAAAGCCTGGTGACCACCTAAGCCATTTATTACAATCAGGAAATATACTCCTTGATGAGGCATATTGTTATTTTTCTCTCTCCTGGTGGACCCTTCTTGCTAAGCCCATGGCAATCATTTGAGTTCTTCAAGGAAATAATGCATAATGTCTGTCAGTGTGGTTATAGTTTCCACTGAGGCCTTGATATTTCCAGTAAGCCTTTCATATTCTCCATTGAATACAAGCGAGGCTTCCCAAATTTTCTCACCAGCTAAATGCCTGCTGACATCCTAAGACATTTATAACAATAATCAGGAAATATATTCCTTGATGAGGCATATTATTTTTCTCTCTCCTTGTGGACCCTTCTTGTTAAACCCTGGCAACTATTTCTGTTCTCCAAGTTAAAAATGTGTAATGTGTGTCAGTCGCGTTATAGTTTCCACTAGGTATTGATATTTCTAGTAAGCCTTTCATCTTCTGCTTTGAATACAATATAGGCTTCCATAACTTTATATGAAGAATGCTTCTGTGGCCTCATTATTAGCAACTCAGCATATATTCATGTTGACTCAAATCCAGCATTTTTAAAATGCATTATGGCCTCTTTCAGCCTTGACAGATTCTTTCTTGAGCATAATTCCACCCTGCAAGATCAATGCATACAGGTGTCCACTTCCTGTTCCTCAGCCTGGGGCTCCCTCAACCCCTTCAAACTGTTGTGCATGAATATATAAATAAAAGGAAAACACTGGCAGTTGATGAGCAAAGAAAATAGATACCAAAGTGGGATGGGGATCAGTAATAAGTTTATCGTGTAGGGCTGAAGGATTAAATAATTACTGAACCTTTCTACAAATACAACAAAGCGGCAACCATTTACCTGATTACACTTGTACATAATCTTATACCATCCATCAAATCACCATTGAGAGTGAGAATAGTAATTTAATCCATTGATTTATAGGTCGGCATTGGCAGTTTAATCGATCCTAGCAATAAGGAAATATATTCGGAGATCAGGCAGGTTATTATTCTTCTGAGATGTTGTCCATTCTGACTGCTCTCATGGCAACCATATTAAGTTTTCTAATAGAAGCAACCCTGCCAATTTTAAGAGGCCCTTGGCATATGTGGTTTTCATTCATATTTCAAACATTCCACATATCATATCTTTGTCTTCCATTTTGTATACTCTTTTCTTGTCTCACAATATTCAAATTGAATGTGTATGGTTGAGACGTAGAAATTTCACACCCTCATGAAACAAAATCCACCAACACAGAGTATGAAGAACACCTTTGTGAAACAAAATCAGCCCAGACAAATAACAGCATGTTTGCAAGATTTGATGTCCAACATCTAGTCAGGCAATGATAACCAGCCGCATCATTGGATGATTCTTTTCAGTATGCCGAAATTCTTCCATGAAAAGCAGCAAATACAGGTCTCAGTTTTCAGCAGAATGCCTGGTGACATCCAAAGCCACTAATGACAATAATCAGGAAATATATTCCTTGATGGGGCATATTGTTATTTTTCTCTCTCCTTCTGTCCGTTCTTGCTAAAATCTTGGCAACCATTTCAGTTCTCCAAGGAAAGAATGCATAATGTCTGTCAGTGTGGTTATAGTTTCCACTGAGGTCTTGATATTTCCAGTATGCCTTTCAACTTCTGCATTGAATACAAGCGAGGCTTCCATAATTTTCTCAACAGCTGAATGCCTGGTGACCACCTAAGCCATTTATAACAATCAGGAAATATATTCCTTCATGAGGCATATTGTTATTTTTCTCTCTCGTGGTGGACCCTTCTTGCTGAACCCATGGCAACCATTTGAGTTCTTCAAAGAAAGAATGCATAAAGTATGTCAGTGTGGTTATAGTTTCCACTGAGGTCTTAATATTTCCTGTAAGCCTTTCATCTTCTGCTTTGAGTACAAGCAAGGCTTCCATAATTTTCACACCAGCAGAATGCCTGCTGATGTCCTAAGCAATTTATAACAATAATCAGAAAATATATTCCTTGGTGAGGCATATTGTTATTTTTCTCTCTCCTTCTGTCCCTTCTTGCTAAAACCTTGGCAACCATTTCAGTTCTCCACAGAAAGAATGTGTACTATCTGTCAGTGTGGTTATAGTTTCCAATGAGGTCTTCATATTATTGAATACAAAATAGGCTTCCATAATTTTCTCACCTGCTGAATGCCTGGTAACAACCTGCGCCATTTATAACAATCAGGAAATGTATTCCTTGATGAGGCATATTGTTATTTTTCTCTCTCGTGGTGGACCCTTCTTGCTGAACCCATGGCAACCATTTGAGTTCTTCAAAGAAAGAATGCATAAAGTATGTCAGTGTGGTTATAGATTCCATTGAGGGGTTAATATTTCCTGTAAGCCTTTCATCTTCTGCTTTGAGTACAAGCAAGGCTTCCATAATTTTCACACCAGCAGAATGCCTGCTGATGTCCTAAGCAATTTATAACAATAATCAGGAAATATATTCCTTGGTGAGGCATATTGTTATTTTTCTCTCTCCTTCTGTCCCTTCTTGCTAAAACCTTGGCAACCATTTCAGTTCTCCACAGAAAGAATGTGTACTATCTGTCAGTGTGGTTATAGTTTCCAATGAGGTCTTCATATTATTGAATACAAAATAGGCTTCCATAATTTTCTCACCTGCTGAATGCCTGGTAACAACCTGTGCCATTTATAACAATCAGGAAATGTATTCCTTGATGAGGCATATTGTTATTTTTCTCTCTCCTAGTGGACCCTTCTTGCTAAACACATGGCAACCATTTCAGTTCTCCAAGTTAAAAATGCCTAATGTGAGTGTCATGTTATAGTTTCCACTGAGGTCTTGATATTTCCAGTAAGCCTTTCATCTTCTGCTTTGAATACAATATCGGCTTCCATAATTTTCCATGGAGAATGTTTGTGGCCTCATTATTAGCAACTAAGCATAAATTCATGTTTTTCAAATCCAGCATCTGTAAAATGCATTATGGCCTCTTTCAGCCTTGACAGATTCTTTCATGAGCATAATTCCACCCTGTAAGGCCAATGCACACAGGTCCATTTCCTGTTGCTCGGCTGGCCTCCCTTAACCCCTTCAAACTGTTATGCATAAATATTTCAATAAAAGGAAAACGGTGGCAATTGACGAGCAAAGAAAATAAATACCAAACTGGGATGGGGATCGGTAATAATTCTATCCTGTAGGGCTGACGGATTAAATAATTACTGAACCATTCTACAAATACAACAAAGCGGCATCCATCATTTACCTGATGACACTTGTACATAATCTTATACCATCCATCAAATCAGCATTCAGAGTGAGAATAGTAATTTAATCCTTTGATTTATAGTTCCGCATTGCATTGGTAGTTTAATCCATCCTAGCAATAAGGAAATATATTCCTAGATCAGGCATTTTATTATTCTTCTCAAATGTTGTCCATTCTGACTACTCTCATGGCAACCATATTAAGTTTTCTAATAGAAGCAACCCTGCCAATGATAAAAGGCCCTTGGCATATGTGGTTTTCATTAATATTTCAAACTTTCCAAATATCATATCTTCGTCTTCAATTTTGTATACTCTTTTGTTGTCTCACAATATTCAAATTGAATGTGTATGGTTGAGACCTACAACTTTCACACCCTCATGAAACAAAATCCACCAACGCAGAGTATGAAGAACACCTTAGTGAAACAAAATCTGCCCAAAAAACAGGATGTTTGCAGAATTGATGTCTAACATCCGGTCAGGTAATTGTAGCCAGCCGCATCATTGGATGATTCTTTTCAGTATGCTGAAATTCTTCCTGGAAGAGCAGCAAATACAGGTCTCAGTTTTGAGCTGAATGCCTGGAGACGTCCAAAGCCACTAATGACAATAATCAGGAAATATATTCCTTGATGAGGCATATTGATATTTTTCTCTCTCCTTCTCTCCCTTCTTGCTAAAGCCTTGGCAACCATTTCAGTTCTCCAAGGAAATAATGTGTAATGTCTGTCAGTGTGCTTATAGTTTCCAATGAGGTCTTCATATTCCCAGTAAGCCTTTCAGGTTCTGCTTTAAATACAATATAGGCTTCTTCCATAATTTTCTCACCAGCTGAAAGCCTGGTGACCACCTAAGCCATTTATTACAATCAGGAAATATACTCCTTGATGAGGCATATTGTTATTTTTCTCTCTCCTGGTGGACCCTTCTTGCTAAGCCCATGGCAATCATTTGAGTTCTTCAAGGAAATAATGCATAATGTCTGTCAGTGTGGTTATAGTTTCCACTGAGGCCTTGATATTTCCAGTAAGCCTTTCATATTCTCCATTGAATACAAGCGAGGCTTCCCAAATTTTCTCACCAGCTAAATGCCTGCTGACATCCTAAGACATTTATAACAATAATCAGGAAATATATTCCTTGATGAGTCATATTATTTTTCTCTCTCCTTGTGGACCCTTCTTGTTAAACCCTGGCAACTATTTCTGTTCTCCAAGTTAAAAATGTGTAATGTGTGTCAGTCGCGTTATAGTTTCCACTAGGTATTGATATTTCTAGTAAGCCTTTCATCTTCTGCTTTGAATACAATATAGGCTTCCATAACTTTATATGAAGAATGCTTCTGTGGCCTCATTATTAGCAACTCAGCATATATTCAAGTTGACTCAAATCCAGCATCTGTAAAATGCATTATGACCTCTTTCAGCCTTGACAGATTCTTTCTTGAGCATAATTCCACCCTGCAAGATCAATGCATACAGGTGTCCACTTCCTGTTCCTCAGCCTGGGGCTCCCTCAACCCCTTCAAACTGCTGTGCATGAATATATAAATAAAAGGAAAACACTGGCAGTTGATGAGCAAAGAAAATAGATACCAAAGTGGGATGGGGATCAGTAATAAGTTTATCCTGTAGGGCTGAAGGATTAAATAATTACTGAACCTTTCTACAAATACAACAAAGCGGCATCCATTTACCTGATTACACTTGTACATAATCTTATACCATCCATCAAATCACCATTGAGAGTGAGAATAGTAATTTAATCCATTGATTTATAGGTCGGCATTGGCAGTTTAATCGATCCTAGCAATAAGGAAATATATTCCTAGATCAGGCAGGTTATTATTCTTCTCAGATGTTGTCCATTCGGACTGCTCTCATGGCAACCATATAAAGTTTTCGAATAGAAGCAACCCTGCCAATGATAAGAGGCCCTTGGCATATGTGGTTTTCATTCATATTTCAAACATTCCACATATCATATCTTTGTCTTCCATTTTGTATACTCTTTTCTTGTCTCACAATATTCAAATTGAATGTGTATGGTTGAGACGTAGAAATTTCACACCCTCATGAAACAAAATCCACCAACACAGAGTATGAAGAACACCTTTGTGAAACAAAATCAGCCCAGACAAATAACAGCATGTTTGCAAGATTTGATGTCCAACATCTAGTCAGGCAATGATAACCAGCCGCATCATTGGATGATTCTTTTCAGTATGCCGAAATTCTTCCATGAAAAGCAGCAAATACAGGTCTCAGTTTTCAGCAGAATGCCTGGTGACATCCAAAGCCACTAATGACAATAATCAGGAAATATATTCCTTGATGGGGCATATTGTTATTTTTCTCTCTCCTTCTGTCCGTTCTTGCTAAAATCTTGGCAACCATTTCAGTTCTCCAAGGAAAGAATGCATAATGTCTGTCAGTGTGGTTATAGTTTCCACTGAGGTCTTGATATTTCCAGTATGCCTTTCAACTTCTGCATTGAATACAAGCGAGGCTTCCATAATTTTCTCAACAGCTGAATGCCTGGTGACCACCTAAGCCATTTATAACAATCAGGAAATATATTCCTTCATGAGGCATATTGTTATTTTTCTCTCTCGTGGTGGACCCTTCTTGCTGAACCCATGGCAACCATTTGAGTTCTTCAAAGAAAGAATGCATAAAGTATGTCAGTGTGGTTATAGTTTCCACTGAGGTCTTAATATTTCCTGTAAGCCTTTCATCTTCTGCTTTGAGTACAAGCAAGGCTTCCATAATTTTCACACCAGCAGAATGCCTGCTGATGTCCTAAGCAATTTATAACAATAATCAGAAAATATATTCCTTGGTGAGGCATATTGTTATTTTTCTCTCTCCTTCTGTCCCTTCTTGCTAAAACCTTGGCAACCATTTCAGTTCTCCACAGAAAGAATGTGTACTATCTGTCAGTGTGGTTATAGTTTCCAATGAGGTCTTCATATTATTGAATACAAAATAGGCTTCCATAATTTTCTCACCTGCTGAATGCCTGGTAACAACCTGCGCCATTTATAACAATCAGGAAATGTATTCCTTGATGAGGCATATTGTTATTTTTCTCTCTCGTGGTGGACCCTTCTTGCTGAACCCATGGCAACCATTTGAGTTCTTCAAAGAAAGAATGCATAAAGTATGTCAGTGTGGTTATAGATTCCATTGAGGGGTTAATATTTCCTGTAAGCCTTTCATCTTCTGCTTTGAGTACAAGCAAGGCTTCCATAATTTTCACACCAGCAGAATGCCTGCTGATGTCCTAAGCAATTTATAACAATAATCAGGAAATATATTCCTTGGTGAGGCATATTGTTATTTTTCTCTCTCCTTCTGTCCCTTCTTGCTAAAACCTTGGCAACCATTTCAGTTCTCCACAGAAAGAATGTGTACTATCTGTCAGTGTGGTTATAGTTTCCAATGAGGTCTTCATATTATTGAATACAAAATAGGCTTCCATAATTTTCTCACCTGCTGAATGCCTGGTAACAACCTGTGCCATTTATAACAATCAGGAAATGTATTCCTTGATGAGGCATATTGTTATTTTTCTCTCTCCTAGTGGACCCTTCTTGCTAAACACATGGCAACCATTTCAGTTCTCCAAGTTAAAAATGCCTAATGTGAGTGTCATGTTATAGTTTCCACTGAGGTCTTGATATTTCCAGTAAGCCTTTCATCTTCTGCTTTGAATACAATATCGGCTTCCATAATTTTCCATGGAGAATGTTTGTGGCCTCATTATTAGCAACTAAGCATAAATTCATGTTTTTCAAATCCAGCATCTGTAAAATGCATTATGGCCTCTTTCAGCCTTGACAGATTCTTTCATGAGCATAATTCCACCCTGTAAGGCCAATGCACACAGGTCCATTTCCTGTTGCTCGGCTGGCCTCCCTTAACCCCTTCAAACTGTTATGCATAAATATTTCAATAAAAGGAAAACGGTGGCAATTGACGAGCAAAGAAAATAAATACCAAACTGGGATGGGGATCGGTAATAATTCTATCCTGTAGGGCTGACGGATTAAATAATTACTGAACCATTCTACAAATACAACAAAGCGGCATCCATCATTTACCTGATGACACTTGTACATAATCTTATACCATCCATCAAATCAGCATTCAGAGTGAGAATAGTAATTTAATCCTTTGATTTATAGTTCCGCATTGCATTGGTAGTTTAATCCATCCTAGCAATAAGGAAATATATTCCTAGATCAGGCATTTTATTATTCTTCTCAAATGTTGTCCATTCTGACTACTCTCATGGCAACCATATTAAGTTTTCTAATAGAAGCAACCCTGCCAATGATAAAAGGCCCTTGGCATATGTGGTTTTCATTAATATTTCAAACTTTCCAAATATCATATCTTCGTCTTCAATTTTGTATACTCTTTTGTTGTCTCACAATATTCAAATTGAATGTGTATGGTTGAGACCTACAACTTTCACACCCTCATGAAACAAAATCCACCAACGCAGAGTATGAAGAACACCTTAGTGAAACAAAATCTGCCCAAAAAACAGGATGTTTGCAGAATTGATGTCTAACATCCGGTCAGGTAATTGTAGCCAGCCGCATCATTGGATGATTCTTTTCAGTATGCTGAAATTCTTCCTGGAAGAGCAGCAAATACAGGTCTCAGTTTTGAGCTGAATGCCTGGAGACGTCCAAAGCCACTAATGACAATAATCAGGAAATATATTCCTTGATGAGGCATATTGATATTTTTCTCTCTCCTTCTCTCCCTTCTTGCTAAAGCCTTGGCAACCATTTCAGTTCTCCAAGGAAATAATGTGTAATGTCTGTCAGTGTGCTTATAGTTTCCAATGAGGTCTTCATATTCCCAGTAAGCCTTTCAGGTTCTGCTTTAAATACAATATAGGCTTCTTCCATAATTTTCTCACCAGCTGAAAGCCTGGTGACCACCTAAGCCATTTATTACAATCAGGAAATATACTCCTTGATGAGGCATATTGTTATTTTTCTCTCTCCTGGTGGACCCTTCTTGCTAAGCCCATGGCAATCATTTGAGTTCTTCAAGGAAATAATGCATAATGTCTGTCAGTGTGGTTATAGTTTCCACTGAGGCCTTGATATTTCCAGTAAGCCTTTCATATTCTCCATTGAATACAAGCGAGGCTTCCCAAATTTTCTCACCAGCTAAATGCCTGCTGACATCCTAAGACATTTATAACAATAATCAGGAAATATATTCCTTGATGAGTCATATTATTTTTCTCTCTCCTTGTGGACCCTTCTTGTTAAACCCTGGCAACTATTTCTGTTCTCCAAGTTAAAAATGTGTAATGTGTGTCAGTCGCGTTATAGTTTCCACTAGGTATTGATATTTCTAGTAAGCCTTTCATCTTCTGCTTTGAATACAATATAGGCTTCCATAACTTTATATGAAGAATGCTTCTGTGGCCTCATTATTAGCAACTCAGCATATATTCAAGTTGACTCAAATCCAGCATCTGTAAAATGCATTATGACCTCTTTCAGCCTTGACAGATTCTTTCTTGAGCATAATTCCACCCTGCAAGATCAATGCATACAGGTGTCCACTTCCTGTTCCTCAGCCTGGGGCTCCCTCAACCCCTTCAAACTGCTGTGCATGAATATATAAATAAAAGGAAAACACTGGCAGTTGATGAGCAAAGAAAATAGATACCAAAGTGGGATGGGGATCAGTAATAAGTTTATCCTGTAGGGCTGAAGGATTAAATAATTACTGAACCTTTCTACAAATACAACAAAGCGGCATCCATTTACCTGATTACACTTGTACATAATCTTATACCATCCATCAAATCACCATTGAGAGTGAGAATAGTAATTTAATCCATTGATTTATAGGTCGGCATTGGCAGTTTAATCGATCCTAGCAATAAGGAAATATATTCCTAGATCAGGCAGGTTATTATTCTTCTCAGATGTTGTCCATTCGGACTGCTCTCATGGCAACCATATAAAGTTTTCGAATAGAAGCAACCCTGCCAATGATAAGAGGCCCTTGGCATATGTGGTTTTCATTCATATTTCAAACATTCCACATATCATATCTTTGTCTTCCATTTTGTATACTCTTTTCTTCTCTCACAGTATTCAAATTGAATGTGTATGGAAGAGATGTCCAACTTTCACACCCTCATGAAACAAAATTGACCAACAGAGAGTACGAGGAACACCTTTGTGAAACAAAATCTGCCCAGACAATTAACAGCATGTTTGCAAGATTTGATGTCCAACATCCAGTCAGGCAATGATAGCCAGCCGCATCATTGGATGATTCTTTTCAGTATGCCGAAATTCTTCCACGAAAAGCAGCAAATACAGGTCTCAGTTTTCAGCAGAATGCCTGGCGACATCCAAAGCCACTAATGACAATAATCAGGAAATATATTCCTTGATGAGGCATATTGTTATTTTTCTCTCTCCTTCTGTCCATTCTTGCTAAAATCTTGGCAACCATTTCAGTTCTCCAAGGAAAGAATGCGTAATGTCTGTCAGTGTGGTTATAGTTTCCACTGAGGTCTTGATATTTCCAGTAAGCCTTTCATCTTCTGCATTGAATACAAGTGAGGCTTCCATAATTTTCTCAACAGCTGAATGCCTGGTGACTACCTAAGCCATTTATAACAATCAGGAAATATATTCCTTGATGAGGCATATTGTTATTTTTCTCTCTCGTGGTGGATCCTTCTTGCTGAACCCATGGCAACCATTTCAGTTCTCCACAGAAAGAATGTGTAATATCTGTCAGTGTGGTTATAGTTTACAATGAGGTCTTCATATTATTGAATACAAAATAGGCTTCCATAATTTTCTCACCCGCTGAATGCCTGGTAACAACCTATGCCATTTATAACAATCAGGGAATGTATTCCTTGATGAGGCATATTGTTATTTTTCTCTCTCCTAGTGGACCCTTCTCGCTAAACACATGGCAACCATTTCAGTTCTCCAAGTTAAAAATGCGTAATGTGTGTGTCATGTTATAGTTTCCACTGAGGTCTTGATATTTCCAGTAATCCTTTCATCTTCTGCTTTGAATACAATATCGGCTTCTATAAGTTTCCATGGAGAATGCTTGTGGCCTCATTATTAGCAACTAAGCATAAATTCATGTTTTTCAAATCCAGCATCTGTAAAATGCATTATGGCCTCTTTCAGCCTTGACAGATTCTTTCATGAGCATAATTCCACCCTGTAAGGCCAACGCACACAGGTCCATTTCCTATTGCTCGGCCTGGGCCTCCCTTAACCCCTTCAAACTGTTATGCATAAATATTTCAATAAAAGGAAAACGGTGGCAGTTGACGAGCAAAGAAAATAAATACCAAACTGGGATGGGGATCGGTAATAATTTTATCCTGTATGGCTGAAGGATTAAATAATTACTGAACCATTCTACAAATACAACAAAGCGGCATCCATCATTTACCTGATGACACTTGTACATAATCTTATACCATCCATCAAATCAGCATTCAGAATGAGAATAGTAATTTAATCCTTTGATTTATAGTTCCGCATTGCATTGGTAGTTTAATCCATCCTAGCAATAAGGAAATATATTCCTAGATCAGGCATTTTATTATTCTTCTCAGATGTTGTCCATTCTGACTACTCTCATGGCAACCATATTAACTTTTCTAATAGAAGCAACCCTGCCAATGATAAAAGGCCCTTGGCATATGTGGTTTTCATTCATATTTCAAACTTTCCACATATCATATCTTTGTCTTCCATTTTGTATACTCTTTTGTTGTCTCACAATATTCAAATTGAATGTGTATGGTTGAGACGTACAACTTTCACACCATCATGAAACAAAATCCACCAACACAGAGTATGAAGAACACCTTTGTGAAACAAAATCTGCCCAAAAGACAGGATGTTTGCAGAAGTGATGTCTAACATCTGGTCAGGTAATTATAGCCAGCCGCATCATTGGATGATTCTTTTCAGTTTGCTGAAATTCTTCCTGGAAGAGCAGCAAATACAGGTCTCAGTTTTGAGCTGAATGCCTGGAGACGTCCAAAGCCACTAATGACAATAATCAGGAAATATATTCCTTGATGAGGCATATTGATATTTTTCTCTCTCCTTCTCTCCCTTCTTGCTAAAGCCTTGGCAACCATTTCAGTTCTCCAAGGAAATAATGTGTAATGTCTGTCAGTGTGTTTATAGTTTCCAATGAGGTCTTCATATTCCCAGTAAGCCTTTCAGGTTCTGCTTTAACACACCATTGAGAGTGAGAATAGTAATTTAATCCATTGATTTATAGGTCGGCATTGGCAGTTTAATCGATCCTAGCAATAAGGAAATATATTCCTAGATCAGGCAGGTTATTATTCTTCTCAGATGTTGTCCATTCTGACTGCTCTCATGGCAACCATATTAAGTTTTCTAATAGAAGCAACCCTGCCAATTTTAAGAGGCCCTTGGCATATGTGGTTTTCATTCATATTTCAAACGTTCCACATATCATATCTTTGTCTTCCATTTTGTATACTCTTTTCTTGTCTCACAATATTCAAATTGAATGTGTATGGAAGAGATGTCCAACTTTCACACCCTCATGAAACAAAATCGACCAACAGAGAGTATGAAGAACACCTTTGTGAAACAAAATCTGCCCAGACAAATAACAGCATGTTTGCAAGATTTGATGTCCAACATCCAGTCAGGCAATGATAGCCAGCCGCATCATTGGATGATTCTTTTCAGTATGCCGAAAAGCAGCAAATACAGGTCTCAGTTTTCAGCAGAATGCCTGGTGACATCCAAAGCCACTAATGACAATAATCAGGAAATATATTCCTTGATGAGGCATATTGTTATTTTTCTCTCTACTTTGTCCGTTCTTGCTAAAATCTTGGCAACCAGTTCAGTTCTCCAAGGAAAGAATGCATAATGTCTGTCAGTGTGGTTATAGTTTCCACTGAGGTCTTGATATTTCCAGTAAGCCTTTCAACTTCTGCATTGAATACAAGCGAGGCATCTATAATTTTCTCAACAGCTGAATGCCTGGTGACCACCTAAGCCATTTATAACAATCAGGAAATATATTCCTTCATGAGGCATATTGTTATTTTTCTCTCTCGTGGTGGACCCTTCTTGCTGAACCCATGGCAACCATTTGAGTTCTTCAAAGAAAGAATGCATAAAGTATGTCAGTGTGGTTATAGTTTCCACTGAGGTCTTCATATTTCCTGTAAGCCTTTCATCTTCTGCTTTGAGTACAAGCAAGGCTTCCATAATTTTCACACCAGCAGAATGCCTGCTGATGTCCTAAGCAATTTATAACAATAATCAGGAAATATATTCCTTGGTGAGGAATATTGTTATTTTTCTCTCTCCTTCTGTCCCTTCTTCCTAAAACCTTGGCAACCATTTCAGTTCTCCACAGAAAGAATGTGTACTATCTGTCAGTGTGGTTATAGTTTCCAATGAGGTCTTCATATTATTGAATACAAAATAGGCTTCCATAATTTTCTCACCTGCTGAATGCCTGGTAACAACCTGTGCCATTTATAACAATCAGGAAATGTATTCCTTGATGAGGCATATTGTTATTTTTCTCTCTCCTAGTGGACCCTTCTTGCTAAACACATGGCAACCATTTCAGTTCTCCAAGTTAAAAATGCGTAATGTGTGTGTCATGTTATAGTTTCCACTGAGGTGTTGATATTTCCAGTAAGCCTTTCATCTTCTGCTTTGAATACAATATCGGCTTCCATAATTTTCCATGGAGAATGCTTGTGGCCTCATTATTAGGAACTAAGCATAAATTCATGTTTTTCAAATCCAGGATCTGTAAAATGCATTATGGCCTCTTTCAGCCTTGACAGATCTTTCATGAGCATAATTCCACCCTGTAAGGCCAATGCACACAGGTCTATTTCCTGTTGCTCGGCCTGGGCCTCCCTTAACCCCTTCAAACTGTTATGCATAAATATTTCAATAAAAGGAAAACGGTGGCAGTTGACGAGCAAAGAAAATAAATACCAAACTGGGATGGGGATCGGTAATAATTTTATCCTGTAGGGCTGAAGGATTAAATAATTACTGAACCATTCTACAAATACAACAAAGCGGCATCCATCATTTACCTGATGACACTTGTACATAATCTTATACCATCCATCAAATCAGCATTCAGAGTGAGAATAGTAATTTAATCCTTTGATTTATAGTTCTGCATTGCATTGGTAGTTTAATCCATCCTAGCAATAAGGAAATATATTCCTAGATCAGGCATTTTATTATTCTTCTCAGATGTTGTCCATTCTGACTACTCTCATGGCAACCATATTAAGTTTTCTAATAGAAGCAACCTTGCCAGTGATAAAAGGCCCTTGGCATATGTGGTTTTCATTCATATTTCAAACTTTCCACATATCATATCTTCGTCTTCCATTTTGTATACTCTTTTGTTGTCACACAATATTCAAATTGAATGTGTATGGTTTGAGACGTACAACTTTCACACCCTCATGAAACAAAATCCACCAACACAGAGTATGAAGAACACCTTTGTGAAACAAAATCTGCCCAAAAAACAGGATGTTTGCAGAATTGATGTCTAACATCCGGTCAGGTAATTATAGCCAGCCGCATCATTGGATGATTCTTTTCAGTATGCTGAAATTCTTTCTGGAAGAGCAGCAAATACAGGTCTCAGTTTTGAGCTGAATGCCTGGAGACGTCCAAAGCCACTAATGACAATAATCAGGAAATATATTCCTTGATGAGGCATATTGATATTTTTCTCTCTCCTTCTCTCCCTTCTTGCTAAAGCCTTGGCAACCATTTCAGTTCTCCAAGGAAATAATGTGTAATGTCTGTCAGTGTGTTTATAGTTTCCAATGAGGTCTTCATATTCCCAGTAAGCCTTTCAGGTTCTGCTTTAAATACAATATAGGCTTCTTCCATAATTTTCTCACCAGCTGAAAGCCTGGTGACCACCTAAGCCATTTATTACAATCAGGAAATATACTCCTTGATGAGGCATATTGTTATTTTTCTCTCTCCTGGTGGACCCTTCTTGCTAAATCCATGGCAATCATTTGAGTTCTTCAAGGAAATAATGCATAATGTCTGTCAGTGTGGTTATAGTTTCCACTGAGGCCTTGATATTTCCAGTAAGCCTTTCATATTCTCCATTGAATACAAGCGAGGCTTCCCAAATTTTCTCACCAGCTAAATGCCTGCTGACATCCTAAGACATTTATAACAATAATCAGGAAATATATTCCTTGATGAGGCATATTATTTTTCTCTCTCCTTGTGGACCCTTCTTGTTAAACCCTGGCAACTATTTCTGTTCTCCAAGTTAAAAATGTGTAATGTGTGTCAGTCGCGTTATAGTTACCACTAGGTATTGATATTTCTAGTAAGCCTTTCATCTTCTGCTTTGAATACAATATAGGCTTCCATAACTTTATATGAAGAATGCTTCTGTGGCCTCATTATTAGCAAACTCAGCATATATTCATGTTGACTCAAATCCAGCATCTGTAAATTGCATTATGGCCTCTTTCAGCCTTGACAGATTCTTTCTTGAGCATAATTCCACCCTGCAAGATCAATGCATACAGGTGTCCACTTCCTGTTCCTCAGCCTGGGGCTCCCTCAACCCCTTCAAACTGTTGTGCATGAGTATATAAATAAAAGGAAAACACTGGCAGTTGATGAGCAAAGAAAATAGATACCAAAGTGGGATGGGGATCAGTAATAAGTTTATCCTGTAGGGCTGAAGGATTAAATAATTACTGAACCTTTCTACAAATACAACAAAGCGGCATCCATTTACCCGATTACACTTGTACATAATCTTATACCATCCATCAAATCACCATTGAGAGTGAGAATAGTAATTTAATCCATTGATTTATAAGTCGGCATTGGCAGTTTAATCGATCCTAGCAATAAGGAAATATATTCCGAGATCAGGCAGGTTATTATTCTTCTCAGATGTTGTCCTTTCTGACTGCTCTCATGGCAACCATATTAAGTTTTCTAATAGAAGCAACCCTGCCAATTTTAAGAGGCCCTTGGCATATGTGGTTTTCATTCATATTTCAAACATTCCACATATCATATCTTTGTCTTCCATTTTGTATACTCTTTTCTTGTCTCACAATATTCAAATTGAATGTGTATGGAAGAGATGTCCAACTTTCACACCCTCATGAGACAAAATCGACCAACAGAGAGTATGAAGAACACCTTTGTGAAACAAAATCTGCCCAGACAAATAACAGCATGTTTGCAAGATTTGATGTCCAACATCCAGTTAGGCAATGATAGCCAGCCGCATCATTGGATGATTCTTTTCAGTATGCCGAAATTCTTCCACGAAAAGCAGCAAATACAGATCTCAGTTTTCAGCAGAATGCCTGGTGACATCCAAAGCCACTAATGACAATAATCAGGAAATATATTCCTTGATGAGGCATATTGTTATTTTTCTCTCTCCTTTGTCCGTTCTTGCTAAAATCTTGGCAACCAGTTCAATTCTCCAAGGAAAGAATGCATAATGTCTGTCAGTGTGGTTATAGTTTCCACTGAGGTCTTGATATTTCCAGTAAGCCTTTCAACTTCTGCATTGAATACAAGCGAGGCATCCATAATTTTCTCAACAGCTGAATGCCTGGTGACCACCTAAGCCATTTATAACAATCAGGAAATATATTCCTTCATGAGGCATATTGTTATTTTTCTCTCTCGTGGTGGACCCTTCTTGCTGAACCCATGGCAACCATTTGAGTTCTTCAAAGAAAGAATGCATAAAGTATGTCAGTGTGGTTATAGTTTCCACTGAGGTCTTCATATTTCCTGTAAGCCTTTCATCTTCTGCTTTGAGTACAAGCAAGGCTTCCATAATTTTCACACCAGCAGAATGCCTGCTGATGTCCTAAGTAATTTATAACAATAATCAGGAAATATATTCCTTGGTGAGGCATATTGTTATTTTTCTCTCTCCTTCTGTCCCTTCTTGCTAAAACCTTGGCAACCATTTCAGTTCTCCGCAGAAAGAATGTGTACTATCTGTCAGTGTGGTTATAGTTTCCAATGAGGTCTTCATATTATTGAATACAAAATAGGCTTCCATAATTTTCTCACCTGCTGAATGCCTGGTAACAACCTGTGCCATTTATAACAATCAGGAAATGTATTCCTTGATGAGGCATATTGTTATTTTTCCCTCTCCTAGTGGACCCTTCTTGCTAAACACATGGCAACCATTTCAGTTCTCCAAGTTAAAAATGCGTAATGTGTGTGTCATGTTATAGTTTCCACTGAGGTGTTGATATTTCCAGTAAGCCTTTCATCTTCTGCTTTGAATACAATATCGGCTTCCATAATTTTCCATGGAGAATGCTTGCGGCCTCATTATTAGCAACTAAGCATAAATTCATGTTTTTCAATTCCAGCATCTGTAAAATGCATTATGGCCTCTTTCAGCCTTGACAGATTCTTTCATGAGCACAATTCCACCCTGTAAGGCCAATGCACACAGGTCCATTTCCTGTTGCTCGGCCTGGGCCTCCCTTAACCCCTTCAAACTGTTATGCATAAATATTTCATTAAAAGGAAAACGGTGGCAGTTGACGAGCAAAGAAAATAAATACCAAACTGGGATGGGGATCGGTAATAATTCTATCCTGTATGGGCTGAAGGATTAAATAATTACTGAACCATTCTACAAATACAACAAAGCGGCATCCATCATTTACCTGATGACACTTGTACATAATCTTATACCATCCATCAAATCAGCATTCAGAGTGAGAATAGTAATTTAATCCTTTGATTTATAGTTCCGCATTGCATTGGTAGTTTAATCCATCCTAGCAATAAGGAAATATATTCCTAGATCAGGCATTTTAATATTCTTCTCAGATGTTGTCCATTCTGACTACTCTTGTGGCAACCATATTAAGTTTTCTAATAGAAGCAACCCTGCCAATGATAAAAGGCCCTTGGCATATGTGGTTTTCATTCATATTTCAAACTTTCCACATATCATATCTTCGTCTTCCATTTTGTATACTCTTTTGTTGTCTCACAATATTCAAATTGAATGTGTATGGTTGAGACCTACAACTTTCACACCCTCATGAAACAAAATCCACCAACGCAGAGTATGAAGAACACCTTAGTGAAACAAAATCTGCCCAAAAAACAGGATGTTTGCAGAATTGATGTCTAACATCCGGTCAGGTAATTGTAGCCAGCCGCATCATTGGATGATTCTTTTCAGTATGCTGAAATTCTTCCTGGAAGAGCAGCAAATACAGGTCTCAGTTTTGAGCTGAATGCCTGGAGACGTCCAAAGCCACTAATGACAATAATCAGGAAATATATTCCTTGATGAGGCATATTGATATTTTTCTCTCTCCTTCTCTCCCTTCTTGCTAAAGCCTTGGCAACCATTTCAGTTCTCCAAGGAAATAATGTGTAATGTCTGTCAGTGTGCTTATAGTTTCCAATGAGGTCTTCATATTCCCAGTAAGCCTTTCAGGTTCTGCTTTAAATACAATATAGGCTTCTTCCATAATTTTCTCACCAGCTGAAAGCCTGGTGACCACCTAAGCCATTTATTACAATCAGGAAATATACTCCTTGATGAGGCATATTGTTATTTTTCTCTCTCCTGGTGGACCCTTCTTGCTAAGCCCATGGCAATCATTTGAGTTCTTCAAGGAAATAATGCATAATGTCTGTCAGTGTGGTTATAGTTTCCACTGAGGCCTTGATATTTCCAGTAAGCCTTTCATATTCTCCATTGAATACAAGCGAGGCTTCCCAAATTTTCTCACCAGCTAAATGCCTGCTGACATCCTAAGACATTTATAACAATAATCAGGAAATATATTCCTTGATGAGTCATATTATTTTTCTCTCTCCTTGTGGACCCTTCTTGTTAAACCCTGGCAACTATTTCTGTTCTCCAAGTTAAAAATGTGTAATGTGTGTCAGTCGCGTTATAGTTTCCACTAGGTATTGATATTTCTAGTAAGCCTTTCATCTTCTGCTTTGAATACAATATAGGCTTCCATAACTTTATATGAAGAATGCTTCTGTGGCCTCATTATTAGCAACTCAGCATATATTCAAGTTGACTCAAATCCAGCATCTGTAAAATGCATTATGACCTCTTTCAGCCTTGACAGATTCTTTCTTGAGCATAATTCCACCCTGCAAGATCAATGCATACAGGTGTCCACTTCCTGTTCCTCAGCCTGGGGCTCCCTCAACCCCTTCAAACTGCTGTGCATGAATATATAAATAAAAGGAAAACACTGGCAGTTGATGAGCAAAGAAAATAGATACCAAAGTGGGATGGGGATCAGTAATAAGTTTATCCTGTAGGGCTGAAGGATTAAATAATTACTGAACCTTTCTACAAATACAACAAAGCGGCATCCATTTACCTGATTACACTTGTACATAATCTTATACCATCCATCAAATCACCATTGAGAGTGAGAATAGTAATTTAATCCATTGATTTATAGGTCGGCATTGGCAGTTTAATCGATCCTAGCAATAAGGAAATATATTCCTAGATCAGGCAGGTTATTATTCTTCTCAGATGTTGTCCATTCGGACTGCTCTCATGGCAACCATATAAAGTTTTCGAATAGAAGCAACCCTGCCAATGATAAGAGGCCCTTGGCATATGTGGTTTTCATTCATATTTCAAACATTCCACATATCATATCTTTGTCTTCCATTTTGTATACTCTTTTCTTCTCTCACAGTATTCAAATTGAATGTGTATGGAAGAGATGTCCAACTTTCACACCCTCATGAAACAAAATTGACCAACAGAGAGTACGAGGAACACCTTTGTGAAACAAAATCTGCCCAGACAATTAACAGCATGTTTGCAAGATTTGATGTCCAACATCCAGTCAGGCAATGATAGCCAGCCGCATCATTGGATGATTCTTTTCAGTATGCCGAAATTCTTCCACGAAAAGCAGCAAATACAGGTCTCAGTTTTCAGCAGAATGCCTGGCGACATCCAAAGCCACTAATGACAATAATCAGGAAATATATTCCTTGATGAGGCATATTGTTATTTTTCTCTCTCCTTCTGTCCATTCTTGCTAAAATCTTGGCAACCATTTCAGTTCTCCAAGGAAAGAATGCGTAATGTCTGTCAGTGTGGTTATAGTTTCCACTGAGGTCTTGATATTTCCAGTAAGCCTTTCATCTTCTGCATTGAATACAAGTGAGGCTTCCATAATTTTCTCAACAGCTGAATGCCTGGTGACTACCTAAGCCATTTATAACAATCAGGAAATATATTCCTTGATGAGGCATATTGTTATTTTTCTCTCTCGTGGTGGATCCTTCTTGCTGAACCCATGGCAACCATTTCAGTTCTCCACAGAAAGAATGTGTAATATCTGTCAGTGTGGTTATAGTTTACAATGAGGTCTTCATATTATTGAATACAAAATAGGCTTCCATAATTTTCTCACCCGCTGAATGCCTGGTAACAACCTATGCCATTTATAACAATCAGGGAATGTATTCCTTGATGAGGCATATTGTTATTTTTCTCTCTCCTAGTGGACCCTTCTCGCTAAACACATGGCAACCATTTCAGTTCTCCAAGTTAAAAATGCGTAATGTGTGTGTCATGTTATAGTTTCCACTGAGGTCTTGATATTTCCAGTAATCCTTTCATCTTCTGCTTTGAATACAATATCGGCTTCTATAAGTTTCCATGGAGAATGCTTGTGGCCTCATTATTAGCAACTAAGCATAAATTCATGTTTTTCAAATCCAGCATCTGTAAAATGCATTATGGCCTCTTTCAGCCTTGACAGATTCTTTCATGAGCATAATTCCACCCTGTAAGGCCAACGCACACAGGTCCATTTCCTATTGCTCGGCCTGGGCCTCCCTTAACCCCTTCAAACTGTTATGCATAAATATTTCAATAAAAGGAAAACGGTGGCAGTTGACGAGCAAAGAAAATAAATACCAAACTGGGATGGGGATCGGTAATAATTTTATCCTGTATGGCTGAAGGATTAAATAATTACTGAACCATTCTACAAATACAACAAAGCGGCATCCATCATTTACCTGATGACACTTGTACATAATCTTATACCATCCATCAAATCAGCATTCAGAATGAGAATAGTAATTTAATCCTTTGATTTATAGTTCCGCATTGCATTGGTAGTTTAATCCATCCTAGCAATAAGGAAATATATTCCTAGATCAGGCATTTTATTATTCTTCTCAGATGTTGTCCATTCTGACTACTCTCATGGCAACCATATTAACTTTTCTAATAGAAGCAACCCTGCCAATGATAAAAGGCCCTTGGCATATGTGGTTTTCATTCATATTTCAAACTTTCCACATATCATATCTTTGTCTTCCATTTTGTATACTCTTTTGTTGTCTCACAATATTCAAATTGAATGTGTATGGTTGAGACGTACAACTTTCACACCATCATGAAACAAAATCCACCAACACAGAGTATGAAGAACACCTTTGTGAAACAAAATCTGCCCAAAAGACAGGATGTTTGCAGAAGTGATGTCTAACATCTGGTCAGGTAATTATAGCCAGCCGCATCATTGGATGATTCTTTTCAGTTTGCTGAAATTCTTCCTGGAAGAGCAGCAAATACAGGTCTCAGTTTTGAGCTGAATGCCTGGAGACGTCCAAAGCCACTAATGACAATAATCAGGAAATATATTCCTTGATGAGGCATATTGATATTTTTCTCTCTCCTTCTCTCCCTTCTTGCTAAAGCCTTGGCAACCATTTCAGTTCTCCAAGGAAATAATGTGTAATGTCTGTCAGTGTGTTTATAGTTTCCAATGAGGTCTTCATATTCCCAGTAAGCCTTTCAGGTTCTGCTTTAACACACCATTGAGAGTGAGAATAGTAATTTAATCCATTGATTTATAGGTCGGCATTGGCAGTTTAATCGATCCTAGCAATAAGGAAATATATTCCTAGATCAGGCAGGTTATTATTCTTCTCAGATGTTGTCCATTCTGACTGCTCTCATGGCAACCATATTAAGTTTTCTAATAGAAGCAACCCTGCCAATTTTAAGAGGCCCTTGGCATATGTGGTTTTCATTCATATTTCAAACGTTCCACATATCATATCTTTGTCTTCCATTTTGTATACTCTTTTCTTGTCTCACAATATTCAAATTGAATGTGTATGGAAGAGATGTCCAACTTTCACACCCTCATGAAACAAAATCGACCAACAGAGAGTATGAAGAACACCTTTGTGAAACAAAATCTGCCCAGACAAATAACAGCATGTTTGCAAGATTTGATGTCCAACATCCAGTCAGGCAATGATAGCCAGCCGCATCATTGGATGATTCTTTTCAGTATGCCGAAAAGCAGCAAATACAGGTCTCAGTTTTCAGCAGAATGCCTGGTGACATCCAAAGCCACTAATGACAATAATCAGGAAATATATTCCTTGATGAGGCATATTGTTATTTTTCTCTCTACTTTGTCCGTTCTTGCTAAAATCTTGGCAACCAGTTCAGTTCTCCAAGGAAAGAATGCATAATGTCTGTCAGTGTGGTTATAGTTTCCACTGAGGTCTTGATATTTCCAGTAAGCCTTTCAACTTCTGCATTGAATACAAGCGAGGCATCTATAATTTTCTCAACAGCTGAATGCCTGGTGACCACCTAAGCCATTTATAACAATCAGGAAATATATTCCTTCATGAGGCATATTGTTATTTTTCTCTCTCGTGGTGGACCCTTCTTGCTGAACCCATGGCAACCATTTGAGTTCTTCAAAGAAAGAATGCATAAAGTATGTCAGTGTGGTTATAGTTTCCACTGAGGTCTTCATATTTCCTGTAAGCCTTTCATCTTCTGCTTTGAGTACAAGCAAGGCTTCCATAATTTTCACACCAGCAGAATGCCTGCTGATGTCCTAAGCAATTTATAACAATAATCAGGAAATATATTCCTTGGTGAGGAATATTGTTATTTTTCTCTCTCCTTCTGTCCCTTCTTCCTAAAACCTTGGCAACCATTTCAGTTCTCCACAGAAAGAATGTGTACTATCTGTCAGTGTGGTTATAGTTTCCAATGAGGTCTTCATATTATTGAATACAAAATAGGCTTCCATAATTTTCTCACCTGCTGAATGCCTGGTAACAACCTGTGCCATTTATAACAATCAGGAAATGTATTCCTTGATGAGGCATATTGTTATTTTTCTCTCTCCTAGTGGACCCTTCTTGCTAAACACATGGCAACCATTTCAGTTCTCCAAGTTAAAAATGCGTAATGTGTGTGTCATGTTATAGTTTCCACTGAGGTGTTGATATTTCCAGTAAGCCTTTCATCTTCTGCTTTGAATACAATATCGGCTTCCATAATTTTCCATGGAGAATGCTTGTGGCCTCATTATTAGGAACTAAGCATAAATTCATGTTTTTCAAATCCAGGATCTGTAAAATGCATTATGGCCTCTTTCAGCCTTGACAGATCTTTCATGAGCATAATTCCACCCTGTAAGGCCAATGCACACAGGTCTATTTCCTGTTGCTCGGCCTGGGCCTCCCTTAACCCCTTCAAACTGTTATGCATAAATATTTCAATAAAAGGAAAACGGTGGCAGTTGACGAGCAAAGAAAATAAATACCAAACTGGGATGGGGATCGGTAATAATTTTATCCTGTAGGGCTGAAGGATTAAATAATTACTGAACCATTCTACAAATACAACAAAGCGGCATCCATCATTTACCTGATGACACTTGTACATAATCTTATACCATCCATCAAATCAGCATTCAGAGTGAGAATAGTAATTTAATCCTTTGATTTATAGTTCTGCATTGCATTGGTAGTTTAATCCATCCTAGCAATAAGGAAATATATTCCTAGATCAGGCATTTTATTATTCTTCTCAGATGTTGTCCATTCTGACTACTCTCATGGCAACCATATTAAGTTTTCTAATAGAAGCAACCTTGCCAGTGATAAAAGGCCCTTGGCATATGTGGTTTTCATTCATATTTCAAACTTTCCACATATCATATCTTCGTCTTCCATTTTGTATACTCTTTTGTTGTCACACAATATTCAAATTGAATGTGTATGGTTTGAGACGTACAACTTTCACACCCTCATGAAACAAAATCCACCAACACAGAGTATGAAGAACACCTTTGTGAAACAAAATCTGCCCAAAAAACAGGATGTTTGCAGAATTGATGTCTAACATCCGGTCAGGTAATTATAGCCAGCCGCATCATTGGATGATTCTTTTCAGTATGCTGAAATTCTTTCTGGAAGAGCAGCAAATACAGGTCTCAGTTTTGAGCTGAATGCCTGGAGACGTCCAAAGCCACTAATGACAATAATCAGGAAATATATTCCTTGATGAGGCATATTGATATTTTTCTCTCTCCTTCTCTCCCTTCTTGCTAAAGCCTTGGCAACCATTTCAGTTCTCCAAGGAAATAATGTGTAATGTCTGTCAGTGTGTTTATAGTTTCCAATGAGGTCTTCATATTCCCAGTAAGCCTTTCAGGTTCTGCTTTAAATACAATATAGGCTTCTTCCATAATTTTCTCACCAGCTGAAAGCCTGGTGACCACCTAAGCCATTTATTACAATCAGGAAATATACTCCTTGATGAGGCATATTGTTATTTTTCTCTCTCCTGGTGGACCCTTCTTGCTAAATCCATGGCAATCATTTGAGTTCTTCAAGGAAATAATGCATAATGTCTGTCAGTGTGGTTATAGTTTCCACTGAGGCCTTGATATTTCCAGTAAGCCTTTCATATTCTCCATTGAATACAAGTGAGGCTTCCCAAATTTTCTCACCAGCTAAATGCCTGCTGACATCCTAAGACATTTATAACAATAATCAGGAAATATATTCCTTGATGAGGCATATTATTTTTCTCTCTCCTTGTGGACCCTTCTTGTTAAACCCTGGCAACTATTTCTGTTCTCCAAGTTAAAAATGTGTAATGTGTGTCAGTCGCGTTATAGTTACCACTAGGTATTGATATTTCTAGTAAGCCTTTCATCTTCTGCTTTGAATACAATATAGGCTTCCATAACTTTATATGAAGAATGCTTCTGTGGCCTCATTATTAGCAAACTCAGCATATATTCATGTTGACTCAAATCCAGCATCTGTAAATTGCATTATGGCCTCTTTCAGCCTTGACAGATTCTTTCTTGAGCATAATTCCACCCTGCAAGATCAATGCATACAGGTGTCCACTTCCTGTTCCTCAGCCTGGGGCTCCCTCAACCCCTTCAAACTGTTGTGCATGAGTATATAAATAAAAGGAAAACACTGGCAGTTGATGAGCAAAGAAAATAGATACCAAAGTGGGATGGGGATCAGTAATAAGTTTATCCTGTAGGGCTGAAGGATTAAATAATTACTGAACCTTTCTACAAATACAACAAAGCGGCATCCATTTACCCGATTACACTTGTACATAATCTTATACCATCCATCAAATCACCATTGAGAGTGAGAATAGTAATTTAATCCATTGATTTATAAGTCGGCATTGGCAGTTTAATCGATCCTAGCAATAAGGAAATATATTCCGAGATCAGGCAGGTTATTATTCTTCTCAGATGTTGTCCTTTCTGACTGCTCTCATGGCAACCATATTAAGTTTTCTAATAGAAGCAACCCTGCCAATTTTAAGAGGCCCTTGGCATATGTGGTTTTCATTCATATTTCAAACATTCCACATATCATATCTTTGTCTTCCATTTTGTATACTCTTTTCTTGTCTCACAATATTCAAATTGAATGTGTATGGAAGAGATGTCCAACTTTCACACCCTCATGAGACAAAATCGACCAACAGAGAGTATGAAGAACACCTTTGTGAAACAAAATCTGCCCAGACAAATAACAGCATGTTTGCAAGATTTGATGTCCAACATCCAGTTAGGCAATGATAGCCAGCCGCATCATTGGATGATTCTTTTCAGTATGCCGAAATTCTTCCACGAAAAGCAGCAAATACAGATCTCAGTTTTCAGCAGAATGCCTGGTGACATCCAAAGCCACTAATGACAATAATCAGGAAATATATTCCTTGATGAGGCATATTGTTATTTTTCTCTCTCCTTTGTCCGTTCTTGCTAAAATCTTGGCAACCAGTTCAATTCTCCAAGGAAAGAATGCATAATGTCTGTCAGTGTGGTTATAGTTTCCACTGAGGTCTTGATATTTCCAGTAAGCCTTTCAACTTCTGCATTGAATACAAGCGAGGCATCCATAATTTTCTCAACAGCTGAATGCCTGGTGACCACCTAAGCCATTTATAACAATCAGGAAATATATTCCTTCATGAGGCATATTGTTATTTTTCTCTCTCGTGGTGGACCCTTCTTGCTGAACCCATGGCAACCATTTGAGTTCTTCAAAGAAAGAATGCATAAAGTATGTCAGTGTGGTTATAGTTTCCACTGAGGTCTTCATATTTCCTGTAAGCCTTTCATCTTCTGCTTTGAGTACAAGCAAGGCTTCCATAATTTTCACACCAGCAGAATGCCTGCTGATGTCCTAAGTAATTTATAACAATAATCAGGAAATATATTCCTTGGTGAGGCATATTGTTATTTTTCTCTCTCCTTCTGTCCCTTCTTGCTAAAACCTTGGCAACCATTTCAGTTCTCCGCAGAAAGAATGTGTACTATCTGTCAGTGTGGTTATAGTTTCCAATGAGGTCTTCATATTATTGAATACAAAATAGGCTTCCATAATTTTCTCACCTGCTGAATGCCTGGTAACAACCTGTGCCATTTATAACAATCAGGAAATGTATTCCTTGATGAGGCATATTGTTATTTTTCCCTCTCCTAGTGGACCCTTCTTGCTAAACACATGGCAACCATTTCAGTTCTCCAAGTTAAAAATGCGTAATGTGTGTGTCATGTTATAGTTTCCACTGAGGTGTTGATATTTCCAGTAAGCCTTTCATCTTCTGCTTTGAATACAATATCGGCTTCCATAATTTTCCATGGAGAATGCTTGTGGCCTCATTATTAGCAACTAAGCATAAATTCATGTTTTTCAATTCCAGCATCTGTAAAATGCATTATGGCCTCTTTCAGCCTTGACAGATTCTTTCATGAGCACAATTCCACCCTGTAAGGCCAATGCACACAGGTCCATTTCCTGTTGCTCGGCCTGGGCCTCCCTTAACCCCTTCAAACTGTTATGCATAAATATTTCATTAAAAGGAAAACGGTGGCAGTTGACGAGCAAAGAAAATAAATACCAAACTGGGATGGGGATCGGTAATAATTCTATCCTGTATGGGCTGAAGGATTAAATAATTACTGAACCATTCTACAAATACAACAAAGCGGCATCCATCATTTACCTGATGACACTTGTACATAATCTTATACCATCCATCAAATCAGCATTCAGAGTGAGAATAGTAATTTAATCCTTTGATTTATAGTTCCGCATTGCATTGGTAGTTTAATCCATCCTAGCAATAAGGAAATATATTCCTAGATCAGGCATTTTAATATTCTTCTCAGATGTTGTCCATTCTGACTACTCTTGTGGCAACCATATTAAGTTTTCTAATAGAAGCAACCCTGCCAATGATAAAAGGCCCTTGGCATATGTGGTTTTCATTCATATTTCAAACTTTCCACATATCATATCTTCGTCTTCCATTTTGTATACTCTTTTGTTGTCTCACAATATTCAAATTGAATGTGTATGGTTGAGACGTACAACTTTCACACCCTCATGAAACAAAATCCTCCAACACAGAGTATGAAGAACACCTTTGTGAAACAAAATCTGCCAAAAAAACAGGATGTTTGCAGAATTGATGTCTAACATCCGGTCAGGTAATTATAGCCAGCCGCATCATTGGATGATTCTTTTCAGTATGCTGAAATTCTTCCTGGAAGAGCAGCAAATACAGGTCTCAGTTTTGAGCTGAATGCCTGGAGACGTCCAAAGCCACTAATGACAATAATCAGGAAATATATTCCTTGATGAGGCATATTGATATTTTTCTCTCTCCTTCTCTCCCTTCTTGCTAAAGCCTTGGCAACCATTTCAGTTCTCCAAGGAAATAATGTGTAATGTCTGTCAGTGTGTTTATAGTTTCCAATGAGGTCTTCATATTCCCAGTAAGCCTTTCAGGTTCTGCTTTAAATACAATATAGGCTTCTTCCATAATTTTCTCACCAGCTGAAAGCCTGGTGACCACCTAAGCCATTTATTACAATCAGGAAATATACTCCTTGATGAGGCATATTGTTATTTTTCTCTCTCCTGGTGGACCCTTCTTGCTAAATCCATGGCAATCATTTGAGTTCTTCAAGGAAATAATGCATAATGTCTGTCAGTGTGGTTATAGTTTCCACTGAGGCCTTGATATTTCCAGTAAGCCTTTCATATTCTCCATTGAATACAAGCGAGGCTTCCCAAATTTTCTCACCAGCTAAATGCCTGCTGACATCCTAAGACATTTATAACAATAATCAGGAAATATATTCCTTGATGAGGCATATTATTTTTCTCTCTCCTTGTGGACCCTTCTTGTTAAACCCTGGCAACTATTTCTGTTCTTCAAGTTAAAAATGTGTAATGTGTGTCAGTCGCGTTATAGTTACCACTAGGTATTGATATTTCTAGTAAGCCTTTCATCTTCTGCTTTGAATACAATATAGGCTTCCATAACTTTATATGAAGAATGCTTCTGTGGCCTCATTATTAGCAAACTCAGCATATATTCATGTTGACTCAAATCCAGCATCTGTAAATTGCATTATGGCCTCTTTCAGCCTTGACAGATTCTTTCTTGAGCATAATTCCACCCTGCAAGATCAATGCATACAGGTGTCCACTTCCTGTTCCTCAGCCTGGGGCTCCCTCAACCCCTTCAAACTGTTGTGCATGAGTATATAAATAAAAGGAAAACACTGGCAGTTGATGAGCAAAGAAAATAGATACCAAAGTGGGATGGGGATCAGTAATAAGTTTATCCTGTAGGGCTGAAGGATTAAATAATTACTGAACCTTTCTACAAATACAACAAAGCGGCATCCATTTACCCGATTACACTTGTACATAATCTTATACCATCCATCAAATCACCATTGAGAGTGAGAATAGTAATTTAATCCATTGATTTATAAGTCGGCATTGGCAGTTTAATCGATCCTAGCAATAAGGAAATATATTCCGAGATCAGGCAGGTTATTATTCTTCTCAGATGTTGTCCTTTCTGACTGCTCTCATGGCAACCATATTAAGTTTTCTAATAGAAGCAACCCTGCCAATTTTAAGAGGCCCTTGGCATATGTGGTTTTCATTCATATTTCAAACATTCCACATATCATATCTTTGTCTTCCATTTTGTATACTCTTTTCATGTCTCACAATATTCAAATTGAATGTGTATGGAAGAGATGTCCAACTTTCACACCCTCATGAGACAAAATCGACCAACAGAGAGTATGAAGAACACCTTTGTGAAACAAAATCTGCCCAGACAAATAACAGCATGTTTGCAAGATTTGATGTCCAACATCCAGTTAGGCAATGATAGCCAGCCGCATCATTGGATGATTCTTTTCAGTATGCCGAAATTCTTCCACGAAAAGCAGCAAATACAGATCTCAGTTTTCAGCAGAATGCCTGGTGACATCCAAAGCCACTAATGACAATAATCAGGAAATATATTCCTTGATGAGGCATATTGTTATTTTTCTCTCTCCTTTGTCCGTTCTTGCTAAAATCTTGGCAACCAGTTCAATTCTCCAAGGAAAGAATGCATAATGTCTGTCAGTGTGGTTATATTTTCCACTGAGGTCTTGATATTTCCAGTAAGCCTTTCAACTTCTGCATTGAATACAAGCGAGGCTTCCATAATTTTCTCAACAGCTGAATGCCTGGTGACCACCTAAGCCATTTATAACAATCAGGAAATATATTCCTTCATGAGGCATATTGTTATTTTTCTCTCTCGTGGTGGACCCTTCTTGCTGAACCCATGGCAACCATTTGAGTTCTTCAAAGAAAGAATGCATAAAGTATGTCAGTGTGGTTATAGTTTCCACTGAGGTCTTCATATTTCCTGTAAGCCTTTCATCTTCTGCTTTGAGTACAAGCAAGGCTTCCATAATTTTCACACCAGCAGAATGCCTGCTGATGTCCTAAGTAATTTATAACAATAATCAGGAAATATATTCCTTGGTGAGGCATATTGTTATTTTTCTCTCTCCTTCTGTCCCTTCTTGCTAAAACCTTGGCAACCATTTCAGTTCTCCGCAGAAAGAATGTGTACTATCTGTCAGTGTGGTTATAGTTTCCAATGAGGTCTTCATATTATTGAATACAAAATAGGCTTCCATAATTTTCTCACCTGCTGAATGCCTGGTAACAACCTGTGCCATTTATAACAATCAGGAAATGTATTCCTTGATGAGGCATATTGTTATTTTTCCCTCTCCTAGTGGACCCTTCTTGCTAAACACATGGCAACCATTTCAGTTCTCCAAGTTAAAAATGCGTAATGTGTGTGTCATGTTATAGTTTCCACTGAGGTGTTGATATTTCCAGTAAGCCTTTCATCTTCTGCTTTGAATACAATATCGGCTTCCATAATTTTCCATGGAGAATGCTTGTGGCCTCATTATTAGCAACTAAGCATAAATTCATGTTTTTCAATTCCAGCATCTGTAAAATGCATTATGGCCTCTTTCAGCCTTGACAGATTCTTTCATGAGCACAATTCCACCCTGTAAGGCCAATGCACACAGGTCCATTTCCTGTTGCTCGGCCTGGGCCTCCCTTAACCCCTTCAAACTGTTATGCATAAATATTTCATTAAAAGGAAAACGGTGGCAGTTGACGAGCAAAGAAAATAAATACCAAACTGGGATGGGGATCGGTAATAATTCTATCCTGTATGGGCTGAAGGATTAAATAATTACTGAACCATTCTACAAATACAACAAAGCGGCATCCATCATTTACCTGATGACACTTGTACATAATCTTATACCATCCATCAAATCAGCATTCAGAGTGAGAATAGTAATTTAATCCTTTGATTTATAGTTCCGCATTGCATTGGTAGTTTAATCCATCCTAGCAATAAGGAAATATATTCCTAGATCAGGCATTTTAATATTCTTCTCAGATGTTGTCCATTCTGACTACTCTTGTGGCAACCATATTAAGTTTTCTAATAGAAGCAACCCTGCCAATGATAAAAGGCCCTTGGCATATGTGGTTTTCATTCATATTTCAAACTTTCCACATATCATATCTTCGTCTTCCATTTTGTATACTCTTTTGTTGTCTCACAATATTCAAATTGAATGTGTATGGTTGAGACGTACAACTTTCACACCCTCATGAAACAAAATCCTCCAACACAGAGTATGAAGAACACCTTTGTGAAACAAAATCTGCCAAAAAAACAGGATGTTTGCAGAATTGATGTCTAACATCCGGTCAGGTAATTATAGCCAGCCGCATCATTGGATGATTCTTTTCAGTATGCTGAAATTCTTCCTGGAAGAGCAGCAAATACAGGTCTCAGTTTTGAGCTGAATGCCTGGAGACGTCCAAAGCCACTAATGACAATAATCAGGAAATATATTCCTTGATGAGGCATATTGATATTTTTCTCTCTCCTTCTCTCCCTTCTTGCTAAAGCCTTGGCAACCATTTCAGTTCTCCAAGGAAATAATGTGTAATGTCTGTCAGTGTGTTTATAGTTTCCAATGAGGTCTTCATATTCCCAGTAAGCCTTTCAGGTTCTGCTTTAAATACAATATAGGCTTCTTCCATAATTTTCTCACCAGCTGAAAGCCTGGTGACCACCTAAGCCATTTATTACAATCAGGAAATATACTCCTTGATGAGGCATATTGTTATTTTTCTCTCTCCTGGTGGACCCTTCTTGCTAAGCCCATGGCAATCATTTGAGTTCTTCAAGGAAATAATGCATAATGTCTGTCAGTGTGGTTATAGTTTCCACTGAGGCCTTGATATTTCCAGTAAGCCTTTCATATTCTCCATTGAATACAAGCGAGGCTTCCCAAATTTTCTCACCAGCTAAATGCCTGCTGACATCCTAAGACATTTATAACAATAATCAGGAAATATATTCCTTGATGAGGCATATTATTTTTCTCTCTCCTTGTGGACCCTTCTTGTTAAACCCTGGCAACTATTTCTGTTCTCCAAGTTAAAAATGTGTAATGTGTGTCAGTCGCGTTATAGTTTCCACTAGGTATTGATATTTCTAGTAAGCCTTTCATCTTCTGCTTTGAATACAATATAGGCTTCCATAACTTTATATGAAGAATGCTTCTGTGGCCTCATTATTAGCAACTCAGCATATATTCATGTTGACTCAAATCCAGCATTTTTAAAATGCATTATGGCCTCTTTCAGCCTTGACAGATTCTTTCTTGAGCATAATTCCACCCTGCAAGATCAATGCATACAGGTGTCCACTTCCTGTTCCTCAGCCTGGGGCTCCCTCAACCCCTTCAAACTGTTGTGCATGAATATATAAATAAAAGGAAAACACTGGCAGTTGATGAGCAAAGAAAATAGATACCAAAGTGGGATGGGGATCAGTAATAAGTTTATCCTGTAGGGCTGAAGGATTAAATAATTACTGAACCTTTCTACAAATACAACAAAGCGGCAACCATTTACCTGATTACACTTGTACATAATCTTATACCATCCATCAAATCACCATTGAGAGTGAGAATAGTAATTTAATCCATTGATTTATAGGTCGGCATTGGCAGTTTAATCGATCCTAGCAATAAGGAAATATATTCCTAGATCAGGCAGGTTATTATTCTTCTCAGATGTTGTCCATTCTGACTGCTCTCATGGAAACCATATTAAGTTTTCTAATAGAAGCAACCCTGCCAATTTTAAGAGGCCCTTGGCATGAGTGGTTTTCATTCATATTTCAAAAATTCCACATATCATATCTTTGTCTTCCATTTTGTATACTCTTTTCTTGTCTCACAATATTCAAATTGAATGTGTATGGAAGAGATGTCCAACTTTCACACCCTCATGAGACAAAATCGACCAACAGAGAGTATGAAGAACACCTTTGTGAAACAAAATCTGCCCAGACAAATAACAGCATGTTTGCAAGATTTGATGTCCAACATCCAGTCAGGCAATGATAGCCAGCCGTATCATTGGATGATTCTTTTCAGTATGCCGAAATTCTTCCACGAAAATCAGCTAATACAGGTCTCAGTTTTCAGCAGAATGCCTGGTGACATCCAAAGCCACTACTGACAATAATCAGGAAATATATTCCTTGATGAGGCATATTGTTATTTTTCTCTCTCCTTCTGTCCGTTCTTGCTAAAATCTTGGCAACCATTTCAGTTCTCCAAGGAAAGAATGCATAATGTCTGTCAGTGTGGTTATAGTTTCCACTGAGGTCTTGATATTTCCAGTAAGCCTTTCAACTTCTGCATTGAATACAAGCGAGGCTTCCATAATTTTCTCAACAGCTGAATGCCTGATGACCACCTAAGCCATTTATAACAATCAGGAAATATATTCCTTCATGAGGCATATTGTTATTTTTCTCTCTCGTGGTGGACCCTTCTTGCTGAACCCATGGCAACCATTTGAGTTCTTCAAAGAAAGAATGCATAATGTATGTCAGTGTGGTTATAGTTTCCACTGAGGCCTTGATATTTCCAGTAAGCCTTTCATATTCTCCATTGAATACAAGCGAGGCTTCCCAAATTTTCTCACCAGCTACATGCCTGCTGACATCCTAAGACATTTATAACAATAATCAGGAAATATATTCCTTGATGAGGCATATTATTTTTCTCTCTCCTTGTGGACCCTTCTTGTTAAACCCTGGCAACTATTTCTGTTCTCCAAGTTAAAAATGTGTAATGTGTGTCAGTTGCGTTATAGTTTCCACTAGGTATTGATATTTCTAGTAAGCCTTTCATCTTCTGCTTTGAATACAATATAGGCTTCCATAACTTTATATGAAGAATGCTTCTGTGGCCTCATTATTAGCAACTCGGCATATATTCATGTTGACTCAAATCCAGCATCTGTAAAATGCATTATGGTCTCTTTCAGCCTTGACAGATTCTTTCTTGAGCATAATTCCACCCTGCAAGATCAGTGCATACAGGTGTTCACTTCCTGTTCCTCAGCCTCGGGCTCCCTCAACCCCTTCAAACTATTGTGCATGAATATATAAATAAAAGGAAAACACTGGCAGTTGATGAGCAAAGAAAATAGATACCAAAGTGGGATGGGGATCAGTAATAAGTTTATCCTGTAGGGCTGAAGGATTAAATAATTACTGAACCTTTCTACAAATACAACAAAGCGGCATCCATTTACCTGATTACACTTGTACATAATCTTATACCATCCATCAAATCACCATTGAGAGTGAGAATAGTAATTTAATCCATTGATTTATAGGTCGGCATTGGCAGTTTAATCGATCCTAGCAATAAGGAAATATATTCCTAGATCAGGCAGGTTATTATTCTTCTCAGATGTTGTCCATTCTGACTGCTCTCATGGCAACCATATTAAGTTTTCTGATAGAAGCAACCCTGCCAATTTTAAGAGGCCCTTGGCATAAGTGGTTTTCATTCATATTTCAAACATTCCACATATCATATCTTTGTCTTCCATTTTGTATACTCTTTTCTTGTCTCACAATATTCAAATTGAATGTGTATGGAAGAGATGTCCAACTTTCACACCCTCATGAGACAAAATCGACCAACAGAGAGTATGAAGAACACCTTTGTGAAACAAAATCTGCCCAGACAAATAACAGCATGTTTGCAAGATTTGACGTCCAACATCCAGTCAGGCAATGATAGCCAGCCGCATCATTGGATGATTCTTTTCAGTATGCCGAAATTCTTCCACGAAAAGCAGCAAATACAGGTCTCAGTTTTCAGCAGAATGCCTGGTGACATCCAAAGCCACTACTGACAATAATCAGGAAATATATTCCTTGATGAGGCATATTGTTATTTTTCTCTCTCCTTCTGTCCGTTCTTGCTAAAATCTTGGCAACCATTTCAGTTCTCCAAGGAAAGAATGCATAATGTCTGTCAGTGTGGTTATAGTTTCCACTGAGGTCTTGATATTTCCAGTGAGCCTTTCAACTTCTGCATTGAATACAAGCGAGGCTTCCATAATTTTCTCAACAGCTGAATCCCTGGTGACCACCTAAGCCATTTATAACAATCAGGAAATATATTCCTTCATGAGGCATATTGTTATTTTTCTCTCTCGTGGTGGACCCTTCTTGCTGAACCCATGGCAACCATTTGAGTTCATCAAAGAAAGAATGCATAATGTATGTCAGTGTGGTTATAGTTTCCACTGAGGCCTTGATATTTCCAGTAAGCCTTTCATATTCTCCATTGAATACAAGCGAGGCTTCCCAAATTTTCTCACCAGCTACATGCCTGCTGACATCCTAAGACATTTATAACAATAATCAGGAAATATATTCCTTGATGAGGCATATTATTTTTCTCTCTCCTTGTGGACCCTTCTTGTTAAACCCTGGCAACTATTTCTGTTCTCCAAGTTGAAAATGTGTAATGTGTGTCAGTTGCGTTATAGTTTCCACTAGGTATTGATATTTCTAGTAAGCCTTTCATCTTCTGCTTTGAATACAATATAGGCTTCCATAACTTTATATGAAGAATGCTTCTGTGGCCTCATTATTAGCAACTCGGCATATATTCATGTTGACTCAAATCCAGCATCTGTAAATTGCATTATGGTCTCTTTCACCTTGACAGATTCTTTCTTGAGCATAATTCCACCCTGCAAGATCAGTGCATACAGGTGTTCACTTCCTGTTCCTCAGCCTGGGGCTCCCTCAACCCCTTCAAACTATTGTGCATGAATATATAAATAAAAGGAAAACACTGGCAGTTGATGAACAAAGAAAATAGATACCAAAGTGGGATGGGGATCAGTAATAAGTTTATCCTGTAGGGCTGAATGATTAAATAATTACTGAACCTTTCTACAAATACAACAAAGCGGCATCCATTTACCTGATTACACTTGTACATAATCTTATACCATCCATCAAATCACCATTGAGAGTGAGAATAGTAATTTAATCCATTGATTTATAGGGCGGCATTGGCAGTTTAATCAATCCTAGCAATAAGGAAATATATTCCTAGATCAGGCAGGTTATTATTCTTCTCAGATGTTGTCCATTCTGACTGCTCTCATGACAACCATATTAATTTTTCTTAAAAAAGCAACCCTGCCAATGATAAGAGGCCCTTGGCATATGTGGTTTTCATTCATATTTCAAACATTCCACATATCATATCTTCGTCTTCCATTTTGTATACTCTTTTCTTGCCTCAAAATATTCAAATTGAATGTGTATGGAAGAGATGTCCAACTTTCACACCCTCATGAAACAAAATCGACCAACAGAGAGTATGAAGAACACCTTTGTGAAACAAAATCTGCCCAGACAAATAACAGCATGTTTGCAAGATTTGATGTCCAACATCCAGTCAGGCAATGATAGCCAGCCGCATCATTGGATGATTCTTTTCAGTATGCCGAAATTCTTCCATGAAAAGCAGCAAATACAGGTCTCAGTTTTCAGCAGAATGCCTGGTGACATCCAAAGCCACTAATGACAATAATCAGGAAATATATTCCTTGATGAGGCATATTGTTATTTTTCTCTCTCCTTCTGTTCGTTCTTGCTAAACCCTTGACAACCACATCAGTTCTCCAAGGAAAGAATGTGTAATGTCTGTCAGTGTGGTTATAGTTTCCAATGAGGTCTTCATATTTCCAGTAAGCCTTTCATCTTCTGCTATGAGTACAAGTGAGGCTTCCATACTTTTCTCACCAGCTGAATGCCTGCTGACGTCCTAAGCCACTTATAACAATCAGAAAATATATTCCTTGATGAGGCATATTGTTATTTTTCTCTCTCGTGGTGGACCCTTCTTACTGAACCCATGGCAACCATTTGAGTTCTTCAAGGAAAGAAAGCATAAAGTATGTATGTCAGTGTGGTTATAGTTTCCACTGAGGTCTTGATATTTCCTGTAAGCCTTTCATCTTCTGCTTTGAGTACAAGCAAGGCTTCCATAATTTTCTCACCAGCTGAATGCCTGCTGATGTCCTAAGCCTTTTATAACAATAATCAGGAAATATATTCCTCGATGAGGCATATTGTTAATTTTCTCTCTCCTTCTGTCCCTTCTTGCTAAAACCTTGTCAACCATTTCAGTTCTCCACAGAAAGAATGTGTAATATCTGTCAGTGTGGTTATAGTTTCCAATGAGGTCTTTATATTATTAAATACAAAATAGGTTTCCATAATTTTCTCACCCGCTGAATTCCTGGTAACAACCTATGCCATTTATAACAATCAGGAAATGTGTTCCTTGATGAGGCATATTGTTATTTTTCTCTCTCCTAGTGGACCCTTCTTGCTAAACACATGGCAACCATTTCAGTTCTCCAAGTTAAAAATGTGTAATGTGTGTCAGTCGTGTTATAGTTTCCACTGAGGTCTTCATATTTCGAGTAAGCCTTTCATCTTCTGCTTTGAATACAATAGCGGCTTCCATAATTTTCCATGGAGAATGCTTGTGGCCTCATTATTAGCAACTCAGCATAAATTCATGTTTTTCAAATCCAGCATCTGTAAAATGCATTATGGCCTCTTTCAGCCTTGACAGATTCTTGCATGAGCATAATTCCACCCTGTAAGGCCAATGCACACAGGTCCATTTCCTGTTGCTCGCCCTGGGCCTCCCTTAACCCCTTCAAACTGTTATGCATAAATATTTCAATAAAAGGAAAACGGTGGCAGTTGACGAGCAAATAAAATAAATACCAAACTGGGATAGGGATCAGTAATAATTTTATCGTGTAGGGCTGAAGTATTAAATAATTACTGAACCATTCTACAAATACAACAAAGCGGCATCCATCATTTACCTGATGACACTTGTACATAATCTTATACCATTCATCAAATCAGCATTCAGAGTGAGAATAGTAATTTAATCCTTTGATTTATAGTTCCGCATTGCGTTGGTAGTTTAATCCATCCTAGCAATAAGGAAATATATTCCTAGATCAGGCATTTTATTCTTCTCAGATGTTGTCCATTCTGACTACTCTCATGGCAGCCATATTAAGTTTTCTAATAGAAGCAACCCTGCCAATGATAAAAGGCCCTTGGCATATGTGGTTTTCATTCATATTTCAAACTTTCCACATATCATATCTTCGTCTTCCACTTTGTATACTCTTTTGTTGTCTCACAATATTCAAATTGAATGTGTATGGTTGAGACGTACAACTTTCACACCCTCATGAAACAAAATCCACCAACAGAGAGTATGAAGAACACCTTTGTGAAACAAAATCTGCCCAAAAAACAGGATGTTTGCAGAATTGATGTCCAACATCCGGTCAGGAATTTATAGCCAGCCGCATCATTGGATGATTCTTTTCAGTTTGCTGAAATTCTTCCTCGAAGAGCAGCAAATACAGGTCTCAGTTTTGAGCTGAATGCCTGGAGACGTCCAAAGCCACTAATGACAATAATCAGGAAATATATTCCTTGATGAGGCATACTGTTATTTTTCTCTCTCCTTCTCTCCCTTCTTGCTAAAGCCTTGGCAACCATTTCAGTTCTCCATGGAAAGAATGTGCAATGTCTGTCAGTGTGTTTATAGCTTCCAATGAGGTCTTCATATTCCCAGTAAGCCTTTCATCTTCTGCTTTGAATACAATATCGGCTTCCATAACTTTATCTGAAGAAT
This sequence comes from Pictodentalium vernedei, assembly GCA_031216915.1. Taxonomy (NCBI): domain Eukaryota; kingdom Metazoa; phylum Mollusca; class Scaphopoda; order Dentaliida; family Dentaliidae; genus Pictodentalium; species Pictodentalium vernedei. The sequence goes on from CM062289.1 coordinate 85,173,771, forward strand.
GTTTGTGGCCTCATTATTAGCAACTCAGCATATATTCATGTTGACTCAAATCCAGCCTCTGTAAAATGCATTATGGCCTCTTTCAGCCTTGACAGATTCTTTCTTGAGCATAATTCCACCCTGCAAGATCAATGCATACAGGTGTCCACTTCCTGTTCCTCAGCCTGGGGCTCCCTCAACCCCTTCAAACTGTTGTGCATGAATATATAAATAAAAGGAAAACACTGGCAGTTGATGAGCAAAGAAAATAGATACCAAAGTGGGATGGGGATCAGTAATAAGTTTATCCTGTAGGGCTGAAGGATTAAATAATTACTGAACCTTTCTACAAATACAACAAAGCGGCATCCATTTACCTGATTACACTTGTACATAATCTTATACCATCCATCAAATCGCCATTGAGAGTGAGAATAGTAATTTAATCCATTGATTTATAGGTCGGCATTGGCAGTTTAATCGATCCTAGCAATAAGGAAATATATTCCTAGATCAGGCAGGTTATTATTCTTCTCAGATGTTGTCCATTCTGACTGCTCTCATGGCAACCATATTAAGTTTTCTAATAGAAGCAACCCTGCCAATTTTAAGAGGCCCTTGGCATATGTGGTTTTCATTCATATTTCAAACATTCCACATATCATATCTTTGTCTTCCATTTTGTATACTCTTTTCTTGTCTCACAATATTCAAATTGAATGTGTATGGAAGAGATGTCCAACTTTCACACCCTCATGAGACAAAATCGACCAACAGAGAGTATGAAGAACACCTTTGTGAAACAAAATCTGCCCAGACAAATAACAGCATGTTTGCAAGATTTGATGTCCAACATCCAGTCAGGCAATGATAACCAGCCGCATCATTGGATGATTCTTTTCAGTATGCCGAAATTCTTCCACGAAAAGCAGCAAATACAGGTCTCAGTTTTCAGCAGAATGCCTGGTGACATCCAAAACCACTAATGACAATAATCAGGAAATATATTCCTTGATGGGGCATATTGTTATTTTTCTCTCTCCTTCTGTCCGTTCTTGCTAAAATCTTGGCAACCATTTCAGTTCTCCAAGGAAAGAATGCATAATGTCTGTCAGTGTGGTTATAGTTTCCACTGAGGTCTTGATATTTCCAGTAAGCCTTTCAACTTCTGCATTGAATACAAGTGAGGCTTCCATAATTTTCTCAACAGCTGAATGCCTGGTGACCACCTAAGCCATTTATAACAATCAGGAAATATATTCCTTCATGAGGCATATTGTTATTTTTCTCTCTCGTGGTGGACCCTTCTTGCTGAACCCATGGCAACCATTTGAGTTCTTCAAAGAAAGAATGCATAAAGTATGTCAGTGTGGTTATAGTTTCCACTGAGGTCTTAATATTTCCTGTAAGCCTTTCATCTTCTGCTTTGAGTACAAGCAAGGCTTCCATAATTTTCACACCAGCAGAATGCCTGCTGATGTCCTAAGCAATTTATAACAATAATCAGGAAATATATTCCTTGGTGAGGCATATTGTTATTTTTCTCTCTCCTTCTGTCCGTTCTTGCTAAAACCTTGGCAACCATTTCAGTTCTCCGCAGAAAGAATGTGTACTATCTGTCAGTGTGGTTATAGTTTCCAATGAGGTCTTCATATTATTGAATACAAAATAGGCTTCCATAATTTTCTCACCTGCTGAATGCCTGGTAACAACCTGTGCCATTTATAACAATCAGGAAATGTATTCCTTGATGAGGCATATTGTTATTTTTCTCTCTCCTAGTGGACCCTTCTTGCTAAACACATGGCAACCATTTCAGTTCTCCAAGTTAAAAATGCGTAATGTGTGTGTCATGTTATAGTTTCCACTGAGGTCTTGATATTTCCAGTAAGCCTTACATCTTCTGCTTTGAATACAATATCAGGTTCCATAATTTTCCATGGAGAATGCTTGTGGCCTCATTATTAGCAACTCAGCATAAATTCATGTTCTTCAAATCCAGCATCTGTAAAATGCATTATGGCCTCTTTCAGCCTTGACAGATTCTTTCATGAGCATAATTCCACCCTGTAAGGCCAATGCACACAGGTCCATTTCCTGTTGCTCGGCCTGGGCCTCCCTTAACCCCTTCAAACTGTTATGCATAAATATTTCATTAAAAGGAAAACGGTGGCAGTTGACGAGCAAAGAAAATAAATACCAAACTGGGATGGGGATCGGTAATAATTTTATCCTGTAGGGCTGAAGGATTAAATAATTACTGAACCATTCTACAAATACAACAAAGCGGCATCCATCATTTACCTGATGACACTTGTACATAATCTTATACCATCCATCAAATCAGCATTCAGAGTGAGTATAGTAATTTTATCCTTTGATTTATAGTTCCGCATTGCATTGGTAGTTTAATCCATCCTAGCAATAAGGAAATATATTCCTAGATCAGGCATTTTATTATTCTTCTCAGATGTTGTCCATTCTGACTACTCTCATGTCAACCATATTAAGATTTCTAATAGAAGCAACCCTGCCAATGATAAAAGGCCCTTGGCATATGTGGTTTTCATTCATATCTCAAACTTTCCACATATCATATCTTCATCTTCCATTTTGTTTACTCTTTTGTTGTCTCACAATATTCAAATTGAATGTGTATGGTTGAGACGTACAACTTTCACACCCTCATGAAACAAAATCCACCAACACAGAGTATGAAGAACACCTTTGTGAAACAAAATCTGCCCAAAAAACAGGATGTTTGCAGAATTGATGTCTAACATCCGGTCAGGTAATTATAGCCAGCCGCATCATGGGATGATTCTTTTCAGTATGCTGAAATTCTTCCTGGAAGAGCAGCAAATACAGGTCTCAGTTTTGAGCTGAATGCCTGGAGACGTCCAAAGCCACTAATGACAATAATCAGGAAATATATTCCTTGATGAGGCATATTGATATTTTTCTCTCTCCTTCTCTCCCTTCTTGCTAAAGCCTTGGCAACCATTTCAGTTCTCCAAGGAAATAATGTGTAATGTCTGTCAGTGTGTTTATAGTTTCCAATGAGGTCTTCATATTCCCAGTAAGCCGTTCGGGTTCTGCTTTAAATACAATATAGGCTTCTTCCATAATTTTCTCACCAGCTGAAAGCCTGGTGACCACCTAAGCCATTTATTACAATCAGGAAATATACTCCTTGATGAGGCATATTGTTATTTTTCTCTCTCCTGGTGGACCCTTCTTGCTAAGCCCATGGCAATCATTTGAGTTCTTCAAGGAAATAATGCATAATGTCTGTCAGTGTGGTTATAGTTTCCACTGAGGCCTTGATATTTCGAGTAAGCCTTTCATATTCTCCATTGAATACAAGCGAGGCTTCCCAAATTTTCTCACCAGCTAAATGCCTGCTGACATCCTAAGACATTTATAACAATAATCAGGAAATATATTCCTTGATGAGGCATATTATTTTTCTCTCTCCTTGTGGACCCTTCTTGTTAAACCCTGGCAACTATTTCTGTTCTCCAAGTTAAAAATGTGTAATGTGTGTCAGTCGCGTTATAGTTTCCACTAGGTATTGATATTTCTAGTAAGCCTTTCATCTTCTGCTTTGAATACAATATAGGCTTCCATAACTTTATATGAAGAATGCTTCTGTGCCCTCATTATTAGCAACTCAGCATATATTCATGTTGACTCAAATCCAGCATCTGTAAAATGCATTATGGCCTCTTTCAGCCTTGACAGATTCTTTCTTGAGCATAATTCCACCCTGCAAGATCAATGCATACAGGTGTCCACTTCCTGTTCCTCAGCCTGGGGCTCCCTCAACCCCTTCAAACTGTTGTTCATTAATATATAAATAAATGGAAAACACTGGCAGTTGATGAGCAAAGAAAATAGATACCAAAGTGGGATGGGGATCAGTAATAAGTTTATCCTGTAGGGCTGAAGGATTAAATAATTACTGAACCTTTCTACAAATACAACAAAGCGGCATCCATTTACCTGATCACACTTGTACATAATCTTATACCATCCATCAAATCACCATTGAGAGTGAGAATAGTAATTTAATCCATTGATTTATAGGTCGGCATTGGCAGTTTAATCGATCCTAGCAATAAGGAAATATATTCCTAGATCAGGCAGGTTATTATTCTCAGATGTTGTCCATTCTGACTGCTCTCATGGCAACCATATTAAGTTTTCTAATAGAAGCAACCCTGCCAATTTTAAGAGGCCCTTGGCATAAGTGGTTTTCATTCATATTTCAAACATTCCACATATCATATCTTTGTCTTCCATTTTGTATACTCTTTTCTTGTCTCACAGTATTCAAATTGAATGTGTATGGAAGAGATGTCCAACTTTCACACCCTCATAAGACAAAATCGACCAACAGAGAGTATGAAGAACACCTTTGTGAAACAAAATCTGCCCAGACAAATAACAGCATGTTTGCAAGATTTGATGTCCAACATCCAGTCAGGCAATGATAGCCAGCCGCATCATTGGATGATTCTTTTCAGTATGCCGAAATTCTTCCACCAAAAAGCAGCAAATACAGGTCTCAGTTTTCAGCAGAATGCCTGGTGACATCCAAAGCCACTAATGACAATAATCAGGAAATATATTCCTTGATAAGGCATATTGTTATTTTTCTCTCTCCTTCTGTCCGTTCTTCCTAAAATCTTGGCAACCATTTCAGTTCTCCAAGGAAAGAATGCATAATGTCTGTCAGTGTGGTTATAGTTTCCACTGAGGTCTTGATATTTCCAGTAAGCCTTTCAACTTCTGCATTGAATACAAGCGAGGCTTCCATAATTTTCTCAACAGCTGAATGCCTGGTGACCACCTAAGTTATTTTTACAATCAGGAAATATATTCCTTCATGAGGCATATTGTTATTTTTCTCTCTCGTGGAGGACCCTTCTTGCTGAACCCATGGCAACCATTTGAGTTCTTCAAAGAAAGAATGCATAAAGTATGTCAGTGTGGTTATAGTTTCCACTGAGGTCTTAATATTTCCTGTAAGCCTTTCATCTTCTGCTTTGAGTACAAGCAAGGCTTCCATAATTTTCACACCAGCAGAATGCCTGCTGATGTCCTAAGCAATTTATAACAATAATCAGGAAATATATTCCTTGGTGACGCATATTGTTATTTTTCTCTCTCCTGCTGTCCCTTCTTGCTAAAACCTTGGCAACCATTTCAGTTCTCCGCCGAAAGAATGTGTACTATCTGTCAGTGTGGTTATAGTTTCCAATGAGGTCTTCATATTATTGAATACAAAATAGGCTTCCATAATTTTCTCACCTGCTGAATGCCTGGTAACAACCTGTGCCATTTATAACAATCAGTAAATGTATTCCTTGATAAGGCATTTTGTTATTTTTCTCTCTCCTAGTGGACCCTTCTTGCTAAACACATGGCAACCATTTCAGTTCTCCAAGTTAAAAATGCGTAATGTGTGTGTCATGTTATAGTTTCCACTGAGGTGTTGATATTTCCAGTAAGCCTTTCATCTTCTGCTTTGAATACAATATCGGCTTCCATAATTTTCCATGGAGAATGTTTGTGGCCTCATTATTAGCAACCAAGCATAAATTCATGTTTTTCAAATCCAGCATCTGTAAAATGCATTATGGCCTCTTTCAGCCTTGACAGATTCTTTCATGAGCATAATTCCACCCTGTAAGGCCAATGCACACAGGTCCATTTCCTGTTGCTCGGCCTGGGCCTCCCTGAACCCCTTCAAACTGTTATGCATAAATATTTCAATAAAAGGAAAATGGTGGCAGTTGACGAGCAAAGAAAATAAATACCAAACTGGGATGGGGATCGGTAATAATTTTATCCTGTAGGGCTGAAGGATTAAATAATTACTGAACCATTCTACAAATACAACAAAGTGGCATCTATCATTTACCTGATGACACTTGTACATAATCTTATACCATCCATCAAATCAGCATTCAGAGTGAGAATAGTAATTTAATCCTTTGATTTATAGTTCCGCATTGCATTGGTAGTTTAATCCATCCTAGCAATAAGTAAATATATTCCTAGATCAGGCATTTTAATATTCTTCTCAGATTTTGTCCATTCTGACTACTCTCATGGCAACCATATTAAGTTTTCCAATAGAAGCAACCCTGCCAATGATAAAAGGCCCTTGGCATATGTGGTTTTCATTCATATTTCAAACTTTCCACATATCATATCTTCGTCTTCCATTTTGTATACTCTTTTGTTGTCTCACAATATTCAAATTGAATGTGTATGGTTGAGACGTACAACTTTCACACCCTCATGAAACAAAATCCACCAACACAGAGTATGAAGAACACCTTTTTGAAACAAAATCTGCCAAAAAAACAGGATGTTTGCAGAACTCATGTCTAACATCCGGTCAGGTAATTATAGCCAGCCGCATCATTGGATGATTCTTTTCAGTATGCCGAAATTCCTCCTGGAAGAGCAGCAAATACAGGTCTCAGTTTTGAGCTGAATGCCTGGAGACGTCCAAAGCCACTAATGACAATAATCAGGAAATATATTCCTTGATGAGGCATATTGATATTTTTCTCTCTCCTTCTCTCCCTTCTTGCTAAAGCCTTGGCAACCATTTCAGTTCTCCAAGGAAATAATGTGTAATGTCTGTCAGTGTGTTTGTAGTTTCCAATGAGGTCTTCATATTCCCAGTAAGCTTTTCAGGTTCTGCTTTAAATACAATATAGGCTTCCATAATTTTCTCACCAGCTGAAAGCCTGGTGACCACCTAAGCCATTTATTACAATCAGAAATATACTCCTTGATGAGGCATATTGTTATTTTTCTCTCTCCTGGTGGACCCTTCTTGCTAAGCCCATGGCAATCATTTGAGTTCTTCAAGGAAATAATGCATAATGTCTGTCAGTGTGGTTATAGTTTCCACTGAGGCCTTGATATTTCCAGTAAGCCTTTCATATTCTCCATTGAATACAAGCGAGGCTTCCCAAATTTTCTCACCAGCTAAATGCCTGCTGACATCCTAAGACATTTATAACAATAATCAGGAAATATATTCCTTGATGAGGCATATTATTTTTCTCTCTCCTTGTGGACCCTTCTTGTTAAACCCTGGCAACTATTTCTGTTCTCCAAGTTAAAAATGTGTAATGTGTGTCAGTTGCGTTATAGTTTCCACTAGGTATTGATATTTCTAGTAAGACTTTCATCTTCTGCTTTGAATACAATATAGGCTTCCATAACTTTATATGAAGAATGCTTCTGTGGCCTCATTATTAGCAACTCGGCATATATTCATGTTGACTGAAATCCAGCATCTGTAAAATGCATTATGGTCTCTTTCAGTCTTGACAGATTCTTTCTTGAGCATAATTCCACCCTGCAAGATCAATGCATACAGGTGTTCACTTCCTGTTTCTCAGCCTGGGGCTCCCTCAACCCCTTCAAACTGTTGTGCATGAATATATAAATAAAAGGAAAACACTGGCAGTTGATGAGCAAAGAAAATAGATACCAAAGTGGGATGGGGATCAGTAATAAGTTTATCCTGTAGGGCTGAAGAATTAAATAATTACTGAACCTTTCTACAAATACAACAAAGCGGCATCCATTTACCTGATTACACTTGTACATAATCTTATACCATCCATCAAATCACCATTGAGAGTGAGAATAGTAATTTAATCCATTGATTTATAGGTCGGCATTGGCAGTTTAATCAATCCTAGCAATAAGGAAATATATTCCTAGATCAGGCAGGTTATTATTCTTCTCAGATGTTGTCCATTCTGACTGCTCTCATGACAACCATATTAATTTTTCTAAAAAAAGCAACCCTGCCAATGATAAGAGGCCCTTGGCATATGTGGTTTTCATTCATATTTCAAACATTCCACATATCATATCTTCGTCTTCCATTTTGTATACTCTTTTCTTGTCTCACAATATTCAAATTGAATGTGTATGAAAGAGATGTCCAACTTTCACACCCTCATGAAACAAAATCGACCAACAGAGAGTATGAAGAACACCTTTGTGAAACAAAATCTGCCCAGACAAATAACAGCATGTTTGCAAGATTTGATGTCCAACATCCAGTCAGGCAATGATAGCCAGCCTCATCATTGGATGATTCTTTTCAGTATGCCGAAATTCTTTCATGAAAAGCAGCAAATACAGGTCTCAGTTTTCAGCAGAATGCCTGGTGACATCCAAAGCCACTAATGACAATAATCAGGAAATATATTCCTTGATGAGGCATATTGTTATTTTTCTCTCTCCTTCTGTTCGTTCTTGCTAAAATCTTGGCAACCACATCAGTTCTCCAAGGAAAGAATGTGTAATGTCTGTCAGTGTGGTTATAGTTTCCAATGAGGTCTTCATATTTCCAGTAAGCCTTTCATCTTCTGCTATGAGTACAAGTGAGGCTTCCATACTTTTCTCACCAGCTGAATGCCTGCTGACGTCCTAAGCCATTTATAACAATAATCAAGAAATATATTCCTTGGTGATGCATATTATTATTTTTCTCTCTCCTTCTGTCCCTTCTTGCTAAAATCTTGGCAACCATTTCAGTTCTCCAAGGAAAGAATGCGTAATGTCTGTCAGTGTGGTTATAGTTTCCACTGAGGTCTTGATATTTCCAGTAAGCCTTTCATCTTCTGCATTGAATGCAAGCGAGGCTTCCATAATTTTCTCAACAGCTGAATGACTGGTGACCACCTAAGCCACTTATAACAATCAGAAAATATATTCCTTGATGAGGCATATTGTTATTTTTCTCTCTCGTGGCGGACCCTTCTTACTGAACCCATGGCAACCATTTGAGTTCTTCAAGGAAAGAATGCATAAAGTTATGTCAGTGTGGTTATAGTTTCCACTGAGGTCTTGATATTTCCTGTAAGCCTTTCATCTTCTGCTTTGAGTACAAGCAAGGCTTCCATAATTTTCTCACCAGCTGAATGCCTGCTGATGTCCTAAGCCTTTTATAACAATAATCAGGAAATATATTCCTCGATGAGGCATATTGTTAATTTTCTCTCTCCTTCTGTCCCTTCTTGCTAAAACCTTGTCAACCATTTCAGTTCTCCACAGAAAGAATGTGTAATATCTGTCAGTGTGGTTATAGTTTCCAATGAGGTCTTCATATTATTAAATACAAAATAGGCTTCCATAAGTTTCTCACCCGCTGAATTCCTGGTAACAACCTATGCCATTTATAACAATCAGGAAATGTGTTCCTTGATGAGGCATATTGTTATTTTTCTCTCTCCTAGTGGACCCTTCTTGCTAAACACATGGCAACCATTTCAGTTCTCCAAGTTAAAAATGTGTAATGTGTGTCAGTCGTGTTATAGTTTCCACTGAGGTCTTGATATTTCCAGTAAGCCTTTCATCTTCTGCTTTGAATACAATATCGGCTTCCATAATTTTCCATGGAGAATGCTTGTGGCCTCATTATTAGCAACTCAGCATAAATTCATGTTTTTCAAATCCAGCATCTGTAAAATGCATTATGGCCTCTTTCAGCCTTGACAGATTCTTTCATGAGCATAATTCCACCCTGTAAGGCCAATGCACACAGGTCCATTTCCTGTTTCTCGCCCTGGGCCTCCCTTAACCCCTTCAAACTGTTATGCATAAATATTTCAATAAAAGGAAAACGGTGGCAGTTGACGAGCAAATAAAATAAATACCAAACTGGGATTGGGATCAGTAATAATTTTATCGTGTAGGGCTGAAGTATTAAATAATTACTGAACCATTCTACAAATACAACAAAGCGGCATCCATCATTTACCTGATGACACTTGTACATAATCTTATACCATTCATCAAATCAGCATTCAGAGTGAGAATAGTAATTTAATCCTTTGATTTATAGTTCAGCATTGGCAGTTTAATCCATTCTAGCAATAAGGAAATATATTCCTAGATCAGGCAGGTTGTAGTTTTTCTCAAATGTTGTCCATTCTGACTGCTCTCATGGTAACCATATTTAGTTTTCTAATAGAAGCAACCCTGCCAATGATAAAAGATGCCCTTGGCATATGTGGTTTTCATTCATATTTCAAACTTTCCACATATCATATCTTCGTCTTCCATTTTGTATACTCTTTTGTTGTCTCACAATATTCAAATTGAATGTGTATGGTTGAGACGTACAACTTTCACACCCTCATGAAACAAAATCCACCAACAGGGAGTATGAAGAACACCTTTGTGAAACAAAATCTGCCCAAAAAACAGGATGTTTGCAGAATTGATATCCAACATCCGGTCAGGAAATTATAGCCAGCCGCATCATTGGATGATTTTTTTCAGTTTGCTGAAATTCTTCCTCGAAGAGCAGCAAATACAGGTCTCAGTTTTGAGCTGAATGCCTGGAGACGTCCAAAGCCACTAATGACAATACTCAGGAAATATATTCCTTGATGAGGCATATTGATATTTTTCTCTCTCCTTCTCTCCCTTCTTGCTAAAGCCTTGGCAACCATTTCAGTTCTCCAAGGAAAGAATGTGTAATGTCTGTCAGTGTGTTTACAGCTTCCAATGAGGTCTTCATATTCCCAGTAAGCCTTTCATCTTCTGCTTTGAATACAATATCGGCTTCCATAACTTTATCTGAAGAATGTTTGTGGCCTCATTATTAGCAACTCAGCATATATTCATGTTGACTCAAATCCAGCATCTATAAAATGCATTGTGGCCTCTTTCAGCCTTGACAGATTCTTTCATGAGCATAATTCCACCCTGTAAGCTCAATGCATACAGGTGTCCACTTCATGTTGCTCAGCCTGGGGCTCCCTTAACCCCTTCAAACTGGTATGCATAAATATTTCAATAAAAGGAAAACACTGGAAGTTGACGAGCAAAGAAAATAAATACCAAACTGGGATGGGGATCAGTATTAATGTTATCCTGCAGGGCTGAAGGATTAAATAATTACTGAACCATTCTACGAATACAACAAAGCGGCATCCATCATTTACCTGATGACAATTGTACATAATCTTACACCATCCATCAAATCACCATTGAGAGTGAGAATAGTAATTTAATCCATTGAATTATAGTTCAGCATTGGCAGTTTAATCCATCCTAGCAATAAGGAAATATATTCCTAGATCAGGCAGGTTATTGTTCTTCTCAGATGTTGTCCATTCTGACTGCTCTCATGACAACCATATTAAGTTTTCTAATAAAAGCAACCCTGCCAATGATAAGAGGCCCTTTGGCATATGTGGTTTTCATTCATATTTCAAACTTTCCACATATCATATCTTCGTTTTCCATTTTGTATACTCTTTTGCTGTTTCACAATATTCAAATCGAATGTGTATGGATGAGACGCACAACTTTCACACCCTCATGAAACATAATCGACCAACAGGGAGTATGAAGAACACCTTTGTGAAACAAAATCTGCCCACACAAATAACAGTATGTTTGCGGAATTGATATCCGACATCCGGTCAGGTAATTATAGCCAGCCGCATCATTGGATGATTGTTTTCAGTATGCTGAAATTCTTCCTGGAAGAGCAGCAAATACAGGTCTCAGTTTTGAGCTGAATGCCTGGTGACGCCCAAAGCCACTGATGACAATAATCACGAATTATATTCCTTGATGAGGCATACTGTTATTTTTCTCTGTCCTTCTGTCCCTTCTTGCTAAACCCTTGGCAAACATTTCAGTTCTCCAAGGAAAGAATGTGTATGTCTGTCAGTGTGGTTACAGTTTCCAATGAGGTCTTCATATTTCCAGTAAGCCTTTCATCTTCTGCTTTGAATACAATATAGAATTCCATAATTTTCTCACCAGCTGAATGCCTGGTGACCACCGAAGCCATTTATAACAATCAGGAAATGTATTCCTTGATGAGGCATATTGTTATTTTTCTCTCTCCTGGTGGACCCTTCTTGCTAAACCAATGGCAACCATTTCAGTTCTCCAAGGAAAGAATGTGTAATGTCTGTCAGTGTGGTTATAGTTTCCACTGAGGCATTGGTATTTCCTGTTAGCCGTTCATTTTTTGCATTGAATACAAGCAAGGCTTCCCTAATTTACTCACCAGCTGAATGCCTGCTGACGTCCTAAGCCATTTAAAACAATCAGGAAATATATTCCTTGATGAGGCAAATTATTTTTCTCTCTCCATCTGGACCCTTCTTTCTAAACCCTGGCAACCATTTCAGTTCTCCAAGTTAAAAATGTGTAATGTCTGTCTGTCGGCTTGTAGCGTCCACTGAGGTCTTGATATTCCCAGTAAGCTTTTCATCTTTTGCTTTCAATACAATATAGGCTTCCATAACTTTATATAAAGAATGTATGTGGCCTCATTATTAGCAACTCAGCATAAATTCGAGTTGACACAAATCCAGTATCTGTAAAATGCACTATGGCCTCTTTCTACCTTTATAGCCCAATGCATATAGGTGTCCATTTCCTGTTGCTCAGCCTGGGGCTCCCTTAACCCCTTCAAACTGTTATGCATAAATATTTCAATAAAAGGAAAACACTGGCAGTTGACAAGCAAAGAAAATAAATACCAAACTGGGATGGGAATCAGTAATAATTTTATCATGTAGGGCTGAAGGATTAAATAATTACTGAACCGTTCTACAAATACAACAAAGCGGCATCTACCTGATGACACTTGTACATAACCTTATACCATCCATCAAATAAGCATTGAGAGTGAGAATAGTAATTTAATCCATTGATTTATAGTTCAGCATTGGCAGTTTAATCCATTCTAGCAATAAGGAAATATATTCCTAGATCAGGCAGGTTGTAGTTTTTCTCAAATGTTGTCCATTCTGACTGCTCTCATGGTAACCATATTTAGTTTTCTAATAGAAGCAACCCTGCCAATGATAAAAGATGCCCTTGGCATATGTGGTTTTCATTCATATTTATACTTTCCACATATCGTATCTTCAACTTCCATTTTGTATACTCTTTCATTGTCTCAGAACATTCACATTGAAGGTGTATAGATGAGACATACAACTTTCACACCCTCATGAAACAAAATCCACCAACAACGAGTATGAAGAACACCCTTGTGAAACAAAATCTGCCCAGAAAAATAACACCATGTTTGCAGAATCGATGTCCAACATCCTTACAGGTAATTATAGCCAGCTGCATCATTGGTTGATTCTTTTCAGCAGTCTGAAATTCTTCCTGAAAGAGCAGCAAATACAGGTCTCAGTTTTGAGCTGAATGCCTGATGAGGTCCAAAGCCACTGATGACAATAATCAGGAAATATATTCCTTGATGAGGCATATTGCTATTTTTCTCTCTCCTTCTGTCCTTCCTGCTAAACCCTTGGCAACCATTTCAGTTCTCCAAGGAAAGAATGTGTAATGTCTGTCAGTGTGGTTATAGTTTCCACTGAGGTCTCGATATTTCCAGTAAGCCTTTCATCTTCTGCACTGAATACATGCGAGACTTCCATTATTTTCTCACCAGCTGAAAGCCTGGTGACCACCTTATCCATTTATAACAATCAGGAAAAGTATTCCTTGATGAGGCATATTGTTATTTTTCTCTCTCCTGGTGGACCCTTCTTGCTAAACCCATGGTAACCATTTGAGTTCTTCAAGGAAAGAATGTGTATTGTCTGTCAGTGTGGTTACAGTTTCCAATGAGGTCTTCATATTTCCAGTAAGCCTTTCATCTTCTGCTTTGAATACAATATAGAATTCCATAATTTTCTCACCAGCTGAATGCCTGGTGACCACCAAAGCCATTTATAACAACCAGGAAATGTATCCCGTGATGAGGCATATTGTTATTTTTCTCTCTCCTGGTGGACCCTTCTTGCTAAACCCATGGCAACCATTTCAGTTCTCCAAGGAAAGAATGTATAATGTCTGTCAGTGTGGTTATAGTTTCCACTGAGGTCTTGATATTTCCTGTTAGCCCTTCAGTTTTTGCATTGAATACAAGCAAGGCTTTCCTAATTTACTCACCAGCTGAATGCCTGCTGACGTCCTAAACCATTTAAAACAATCAGGAAATATATTCCTTGATGAGGCAAATTATTTTTCTCTCTCCATCTGGACCCTTCTTTCTAAACCCTGGCAACCATTTCAGTTCTCCAAGTTAAAAATGTGTAATGTCTGTCTGTCGGCTTGTAGTGTCCACTGAGGTCTTGATATTCCCAGTAAGCTTTTCATCTTTTGCTTTCAATACAATATAGGCTTCCATAACTTTATATAAAGAATGTATGTATGTACTCAGCATAAATTCAAGTTGACACAAATCCAGTATCTGTAAAATGCATTATGGCCTCTTTCTACCTTCATAGATTCTTTCATGAGCATAATTTCACCCTGTAAACCCAATGCATGTAGGTATACATTTCCTGTTGCTCAGGCTGGGGCTCCCTTAACCCCTTCAAACTGCTATGCATAAATATTTCAATAAAAGGGAAACACTGGCAGTTGACAAGCAAAGAAAATAAATACCAAACTGGGATGGGGATCAGTAATAATTTTATCCTGTAGGGCTGAAGGATTAAATTATTACTGAACCATTCTACAAATACAACAAAGTGGCATCCATCATTTAACTGATGCCACTTGTACATAATCTTATACCATCTATCAAATCAGCATTGAGAGTGAGAATAGTAATTTAATCCATTGATTTATAGTTCCGCATTGGCAGTTTAATCCATCCTAGCAATAAGAAAATATATTCCTAGATCAGGCAGGTTATTATTCTTCTCAGATGTTGTCCATTCTGACTGCTCTCATGGCAACCACATTAAGTTTTCTAATAGAAGCAACCCTGCCAATGATAAGAGGCCCTTGACATATGTGGTTTTCATTCATATTTCAAACTTCTCACATATCATATCTTCGACTTCCATTTTGTATACTCTTTTGTTGTCTCACAATGTTCACATTGAATGTGTATGGATGAGATGTACAACATTCACACCCCCATTTATTTATTTATTGGTGTTAAAGGTCACATATTTCTGCACAATGCCTAATCATGACCGCGACAGTTTCATGGGTGGGGGAAGCCGGAGTACCAGGAGAGAACCACCGAGCAATGGCGAGCAACCGTCAGCTCCTCAACAAACTAACACCACAAGCAGAGTTAGCATTGGTTGAAGACAGGTGCACCATCGACGTGCAGTACACCTTAGCACACAACATCACATTGCACCCACGCACACCCTCATGAAAGAAAATCCACCAACAGAGAGTATGAAAAACACCTTTGTGAAACAAAATCTGACTAGACAAATAACAGTATGTTTGCAGAATTGATGTCCAACATCCGATCAGTTAATTATAGCCAGCCGCATCATTGGATGATTCTTTTCAGTATGCTGAAATTCTTCCTGGAAGAGCAGCAAATACAGGTCTCAGTTGCGAGCTGAATGCCTGGTGACGTCCAAAGCTACTGATGACAATAATCAGGAAATATATTCCTTCATGAGGCATATTATTTTTCTCTCTCCTTCTGTCCCTTCTTGCTAAACCCATGGCAACCATTTCTGTTCTTCAAGTTGAAAATAGGTAATGTCTGTCAGTCGGGTCATAGTTTCCAATGAGGTCTTCATATTTCCAGTAAGCCTTTCATCTTCTGCTTTGAATACAATATAGGCTTCCATAATTTTCTCACCAGCTGAATGCCTGGTGACCACCTAAGCCATTTATAACAATCAGGAAATGTATTCTTTGAGGAGGCATATTGTTAGTATTCTCTCTCCTGGTGGACCCTTCTTGCTAAACCCATGGCAACCATTCCAGTTATTCAAGGAAAGAATGCGTAATGTCTGTCAGTGTGGTTATAGTTTCCACTGAGGTCTTGATATTTTCAGAAAGCCTTTCATCTTCCGGTTTGAATACAATATAGGCTTCCATAATTTTCCCACCATTTAAATGCCTGGTGACGTCCTAGACCATTGATAACAATAATCAGGAAATATATTCCCTGATGACACATGTTGGTATTTTTCACTCTCCATCTGGTCCCTTCTTGCAAAACCCATGGCAACCATTTCAGTTCTCCAAGTTAAAAATGCGTAATGTCTGTCAGTATGGTTATAGTTTCCACTGAGGTCTCGATATTTCCAGTAAGACTTTCATCTTCTGCATTGAATACAAGTGAGGCTTCCATCATTTTATATGGAGAATGTTTGTGGCCTCAATATTGGCAACTCAGCATAAATTCATGTTTTTTCAAATCCAGCATCTGTAAAATGCATTATGGCCTCTTTCAGCCTTGACAGATTCTTTCACGAGCATAATTCCACCTTGTAAACCCAATGCATACAGGTGTCCATTTCCTGTTGCTCAGACTGGGGCTCACTTAATTCATTCAACCTGTTATGCATAAATATTTCAATAAAAGGAAAACACTGGCAGTTGATGAGCAAAGAAAATAAATACCAATCTGGGATGGGGATCAGTAATAATATTATCCTGTAGGGCTGAAGGATTAAATAATTACTGAACCATTCTACAAATAAAACAAAGCGGCATCCATTTACCTGATGACACTTGTACATAATCTTATACCATCCATCAAATCACCATTGAGAGTGAGAGTAGTAATTTAATCCATTGATTTATAGTTCAGCATTGGAGGTTTAATCCATTCTAGCAATAAGGAAATATATTCCTAGATCAGGCAGGTTATTGTTTTTCTCAGATGTTGTCCATTCTGACTGCTCTCTTGGCAACCACATTAAGTTTTCTGATAGAAGCAACCCTGCCAATGATAAGAGGCCCTTGGCATATGTGGTTTTCATTCATATTTCAAACTTTCTACATATCATATCTTCGTCTTCCATTTTGTATACTCTTTTGTTGTCTCACAATATTCAAATTCAATGTGTATGGATGAGAGGTACACCTTTCACACCCTCATGAAACAAAATCCACCAACAGAGAGAAGGAAGAACACCCTTGTGAAGCAAAATCTGCCCAGAGAATTAATTATTTAATCTCCAGACAAAATTATGTCGCCGCATGGATGGACAGACAGACAAGGTGATTCCAGTACACCCCACCCCTTGCAACTCACCGCAGGGGTATAAAAATACTCAAGGTATGTTAGTCTTGTTATAGATAATATCCGGTAACCATTTATCTCTTGACACCTTTACATAAGCAGTGCTGTCGATTTGAGGAGCATTATCACTCGTGCTTCTTCATACTTCTAAACTGGAAACTAGAAGATCTCTTTTTTGAACTTGAACATAAAATAATATCATCCATCGCATCAGCATTAAGAAGGATAGTGACAGTATAATCCATTGATAACAAGACTCAGGAAACATATTTTTAGAAGAGGGAGGTTGTTATTTTTTTCAGACATAATCTCTTCACACCGATGCATGGCAACATTTCAGACTTCCGATAAAAACATCCAATAGAAAATGTGGTCCCGGTTATATGTGGTGTCCAAGGACTACAGGAGATGTGATAAAATCTCCCAACAGTTGGCCAAACAGAGCAGCTATACTTCAAGCAGATGCATGCACCTGTGCAGATGATGATTGGTTGATGCTCAACATATTTCCACCATTCATTTGTACCAGATCATTCAACTTGTCGAAAATTTTCTGTGACAATTTGGCACGCCCCATGTTTTGTTCACATATTTTTAATTTTAGGTAACTTCCGCACAACTCAAATGCCTGTTCACCTTAAATTGACAGGCCTGAAGCTTCTAAGTTTGACAAAATCCAAATACTTTTGAAGGACTGTGTGAAATAGAGGTTTTCAAGCATGTATCCTTGAAAGGTGAGATGCAAAATTCATTTCAATAATTATTTTGATTGACCATTCTCCTAAATAGGAAAGAAAAAAATCAACAAAAAACTTGCCTGTTGTGCGATCTCACCAATGGATGATGAGTATTTCTTTACCTTCTTCTCTCCCACTGAAAACCTAAATCAACAGTTTCTTCTGGGGTCAACATTTTTTAAAATTCATATTATACTGTTTTCAAGACTGCATGAACAAAACAAGTCATTTCTCAATTTGCAGACAGCACAATAACAGAAGAGACAAATTTTTGATGAAAAGATAATAATCACTTTTATTTGGAAGTCAGGCTGTGGCTCATGATTTTTATGTATAATTTTCGACACTACTATACAGTTGTAAATATTCAGAGACTTTTCCTTCACTTTCAAGAGCTAAGGGAACTGTAGCCAAAGAATGATGTCATTCCATTGCCAGTCATTTGGCAGTGCTTTTAAAAACGTTAAGTTGAGAGAAATTCTGTTTTTTCATGTGTATAATATATACATAGCAGGGCCTTGCACTTGACAGTAAAAAAAACCTTCCATACTTTTCCTGACATGTCAGTCTATTTTCCATGTTGATTTGAATACCTCTAATTGATGAAAATCTGACTGTAGGAAGATTTTTACAAAACCTCCAGCAACACAACATAGCATCTTTGTTTTTTTTTTAAATATTTGCAAGGATGTCATTTCTTCATACTCATGTGGTTCAGCAAAGCTTTATTCGCATAGACAAAGACTATTAAATTACTAGGAATCTTTATGGTATTTATATTTTGGCCTAGGAAAGTTAAGAATCTGTTTCTCAGGTCCTCTCACGTGGGCATTTTGGGTGCCACATGCTATCTTTTTGTAACCAATGCAAACTCAAAAAATAAAAATTAAATGGTTTATGTCTGATATTTTACCCAAGTTAATAAAACTGATAAATTTGTCCCTTGAGTGCAACAATCTTTGCAATGCTTTAGCATTGCAAAGCCTTCTTGCATTCAAGGATGAAATACACCACCATCCCTGCTATTCTGTAGATTATAAGGCCTAAAACATAAAACAAAGCAAGAACATGAACTTTTGATGGCAAGAGAAATAATTACAAAAATATAAAAAATGTACACTTACGTCAAAATAAACAAAATATAAGTGGCAAATTTTCCTATAATACAATAAGGCAGTTGTATGATCAGACCCTTCTGGTTATTAACTGGTAGAGTGCTAAATTATTTTTGGCCATCAAATCTTGTACACATGTGTTTGCCTTGTTACAATTTATGGGAGAGTGCCCCAGGCACTCTCCCATAAATTGTAACAAGGAAAACCCTTATAGACTGAATAATATCACTTCAAAGATAATACAAAGCACATGCATTGAATATGAGCCTTCATTCTGTGGTACCTGCCCTTCAGAATAAAGCCCAAATATGGGCTTCCAGCACTCTACCAGTTAAGATAATTCATTAACAAGGGCAATGAGTTGGCACAGTCAACAGATGTTCCTGCAAATGCCAAGGGTGACTATACCCCCACCCTGAATGCCAAGCATGAATTTCTAGTCAAGTCTTTCTTGACATTGAATTAATCAATATCTTATTTTATCTCCATTGAACCATAGCAACAATACAGCAGACATCCAAATGTGTCCGAGGACACTAATGCAACCATATTATGAAAACCTATATTTTATTGATTAATGATGTCCAAAATGGGGCCATAACTCAAATAAAAATTACTGCACCACATTCAAAATAATAATGTCTACAGTAAGCTATATTCCAATTTGGATTGAAATCGGGACACTTATAACTAAAGTTATCACCTGGAAACCAATATCAGCATATCTTCCAAGTTGGAAAAGGGCCATAACGCTATCAAAAAATGTCGGATCAAGTCCACTATCAATCCCAAACAGTATTATGTGGTTATGCATAAAATTGTGTTTCATTTCCTTCAGTCAAACTAAAGTTATCATCCAGAAACCAATATGAATATGCTTTCTTAGTCAGAAAAGGGCCATAACTCTGTCAACAAATAGCAGACCAAGCCCACTATCAATCCCAACCTGTATTTTATGGTTATAAAGCAAAGAATAAAATTTTATTTCATTTTGCTCGTCAACCTAAAGTTATCGCCTTTAAACCAATATCAACCTGCTTTTTAAGTCGGCAAAGAGCCATAATTCTGTCAAAAAATATTGGACCAAGCCCACTATCACTCCCAACCTGCATTTTATGGTGATAAACCTACGTATAAAATTTTGTTTCATTTTGCTCAGTCAAACTAAAGGTATTGTCTGAAAAACAATATCAACATGTTTTCTAAGTCAGAAAAGGGTCATAACTCTGTCAAAAAATATTGGACGAAGCCCATTATAATGTGGTTATAAACCAATGCATAAAATTTTGTTTCATTCTGTTAACTCCAACTAAAGTTATCGTCCGAAAACCAATATCAACATGTTTTCTAAGTCAGAGAAGGGATATAACTCTGTCAAAAAATATTGGACCAAGCCCACTATCAATTCCAACCTGTATTATGTGGTTATAAACCTATGTATAAAATTTTGTTTCATTTCGTTCTCTCAAACTAAAGTTATCATCCAGAAACCAAAATCAACATGTCTAAGTTGAAAAAGGGCCGTAACTCTGCCAAAAAAATACCAGACCAAGGCCACTATCAAACCCAACCTCTATTTTGTAGTTATAAACCTATGTATATGATTTTGTTTCATTTTGTTCAGTCAAGGTAATGTTATTACATGGAAACCATCTGTTTTGGACAGACAGACAGGGCAGCGACTATATGCTCCCCCCAAAAGTTCGATTAAAACTATAAGCGCTGGTGCACAGGTTCCCATGGTAATGAACATTCTTTCCCAGTTTCGAACAATAAATGTCTGAGAAAATCTTCGGACAAAATTCAGGCATTCTAAGATGAAAATGGCCATAACTCCGATCAAAACTATAATTGCTGGTGTGCAGGTTCCCATGGAAGTGAACATCCGTACCAAGTTTCAAAGGAATCGACCTATAAACATCCGAGAAAAACTCCAGACAAAATTAATTATTCCAAGATGAAGAGGCATAACTCTGGCAAAAAAATCCCATCAAATCTATAAACGCTGGTGCACAGGTTCCCATAGTAGTGCATACCAAGTTTCAAAGGAATCGACCAATAAACATTTGAGAAATTCTCTAGAAAAAATTCTAGCATTCTAAGACATGTGCAAAAGGGGCATAAAAATGGTAATGCATGGCCCATCAATCATCTAATATTCATTGTAGATTCAGACTTGACGACCGAGGAATGATGAACATTTGTTGTCTGTGACAGCAGTTGATGTTTATTTGAAAACTATTTCATTAAATTTGTGTCGTTAAAAACAATATATTCTTCATCAGAGACATTTAGGTGACTTTTGTGAGCTTTTCGGATCATATATATAATAAATAGAAACTTTAACTCACCCCCAGTTTATATCGATTTTTACAAAACTGGTCCAGTTAACCCTTTACCTAACACAAAAAGCAGACAACACATACAAATAAAATTCTTGAAGCACTAATTTTTTGTTATTTTTTGCATCAAAAACATAGTTTATAACCCCTTATTGGAACGAGTTCGATCAGATCATTCCAATGAGGGGTCATAAGCTGTTTTTGTGACAAAAAATGAAAAAAAGTAATAAAAATTGAATGGTGAATTTTGTGAATAGCGCTGGCCGGTTTTGGCCGTTACATTGGGTAAAGGTTTAATTAGGTCCAGAATGAGTAGTTGAAAAAATATACATCTTTTTTTAAAAAAAGCCATACAACGTTACCCCTCACTGGAATGAGCTTGTTCCAATGAGTGGTCGCGTGATATGGTTTGGTTGCCATTTTTTTAAAAATTTGAAAACGCAAGAATTAAAATAAGAAATTTTGATATCCTGTGAGTTGGAGGTAATGGGTTAGGCAAAAAAAAAAAAAATCAATTGATTCTCAGGCAATTTTTTTTTCAAATCAATGAGGGAGGGAGGATTTTATTTTTATTTCTTCCAGATGGTGAGCAAGGATTGAGAGGCAAAAGACACTTTCTGATGTCTGTTTTTACCTAAAAAGCATGGAAAGTGCATATTGTAAAATGGTATACAAATAAAACTCATTTCATTGAAAACTGAACTTGTTTTTCTTT
The DNA here is from genome assembly GCA_031216915.1 of Pictodentalium vernedei. Taxonomy (NCBI): domain Eukaryota; kingdom Metazoa; phylum Mollusca; class Scaphopoda; order Dentaliida; family Dentaliidae; genus Pictodentalium; species Pictodentalium vernedei. The sequence continues at coordinate 85,195,721 of CM062289.1, forward strand.
ATTCTTTGCTTTTAGTATATAGAAACAGAACTCTGACTTTACTTTTAAACTTTTACAAAGCAGAACTATTTTATGAATATTCAAAGTAAGGGTATCTCCCATGAACTGACACAGTTTGGTTACAAAGAACAGTCTCATTCACAAGCATGTTCTAGTGACAGGATCATCCAAATTGAGAGATAGGTTACATCTGTGTATACATTGTCAGATAATAACATAAATTCTCAACCCCTCTGGTGGGTGGGTCTTTCTTAATTAACTGGTAGAAGGCCAACTTATTTTGGGGTATCAAAATTTGTCCACATGTCTTTACCTTGTGACAATTTATATATTATTTCAATAGCACCAAGAATGCTTATGTAGGACTACAATTTGAAAACAATTTGCACTGTAACCTGCACAGTTGTTGTATTCATATTGGTTTTTCCTATCACGTTCCGGAAAAACCAACATAACATTCTCTTGACAGGGATGAAGACATTGGGGTGATAAACAAACAACAAAAAATAAATAAATGCGAGTATTTTTTAAATCTTTAATAATAATTTTCCTTTATTCTTTTATCTTATTCAAAACGTGATAACTCGTGAAAACTTACCCATTTCCGTTGCATCCCAAATTGACAAAATGTAACTTGCAACTAATTCTTGTTGATTAGTGCATCAATCAGTTGATACCTGTACAGAGTCAAGTTTGCATCTGAATTCCCCTGCCGTGTACGTCCAACCTCTCAGAAATATGGCAATAACCTTTCCCCTCTCATACACAACACACGCCTGTGCCTATTTACCTGTTTATTTGTTGGTTTTGGGCCTTAAAACCAATGTACCATTTTCAATTTCCCTTTTTCCCATTTTCATACAATGACGGTCTAAATAAAAAAAGGCCCAACACGGGCCATTTATTTCAACGCGGTGGTGCCTGAGAATCAATTCCTTTTTTTTTTTTGGCCTTAAAGAGAATGAACCAAATTTCTTTCAATGTCAAGTTAAAGTTATATTATCTTCAACCCTCATCTTAACAAACCATTTGAATCTGCCACTTGCTTATAAACACTTATCATTTTAAATATTTTTTTTTTTATTCAAACCAAAACTTTCAATCCCTAATTTGGACAAGTTTCATGAGCTCTAAGCAACGAGAGTGTTTTACATTTCAGACAGAATTTGGACCTCTTCACTGAAGCTTGTTTTGAACATAGGTTTAGCTAGTCTTGAACACAGTATTGAGATCATAAAATCGTCATTTATTACACAAACTTGGAGATCAAACTGGAATAGTCTTCATGAAATTAGGGATATATTCATGTTATAAAGTTTCCACGAAATTAGGCAAGTTTTCAATTATATTCCTTTGTCTATTTGCATCCTATCTTATGGTTCAGAGGGTTGTAGAGTTTTAGGGGTATTTTGGTGTTTAGGCTGTTGTACATACTGCATTTTTGTTTATGCAGCTATCTAGTATTTCGGTGTTCAGGCTGCTGTATCGAGTTTTATCTCAACACAAATCTTGTATTTCGGTAATCAGACTGCTGTCTTGAGTTTTATCTCACTACAAACCTTGTACTTCGGTATTCAGGCTGCTGTATTGAGTTTTATCTCAAAACAAATCTAGTATTTCGGTATTCAGGCTGCTGTTTTGAGATTTATCTCAACACAAATCTGGTATTTCGGTATTCAGGCTGCTGTATTGAGTTTTATCTCAACACAGATCTAGTATTTTGGTATTCAGGCTGCTGTATTGAGTTTTATCTCAACACAATTCTAGTATTTCAGTATTCAGGCTGCCGTATTAAGTTTTAACTCAACACAAATCTAGTATTTCGGTATTCAGGCTGCTGTTTTGAGATTTATCTCAACACAAATCTGGTATTTCTGTATTCAGGCTGCTGTATTGAGTTTTATCTCAACACAATTCTAGTATTTTGGTATTCAGGCCGCTGTATGGAGTTTTATCTCAACACAATTCTAGTATTTCGGTATTCAGGCTGCTGTACTGAGTTTTATCTCAACACAATTCTAGTATTTCGGTATTCAGGCTGCTGTATTGAGTTTTATCTCAACACAATTCTAGTATTTCGGTATTCAGGCTGCTGTACTGAGTTTTATCTCAACACAATTCTAGTATTTCGGTATTCAGGCTGCTGTATTGAGTTTTATCTCAACACAATTCTAGTATTTCGGTATTCAGGCTGCTGTACTGAGTTTTATCTCAACACAATTCTAGTATTTCGGTATTCAGGCTGCTGTATTGAGTTTTATCTCAACACAATTCTAGTATTTTGGTATTCAGGCTGCTGTACTGAGTTTTATCTCAACACAATTCTAGTATTTCGGTATTCAGGCTGCTGTATTGAGTTTTATCTCAACACAATTCTAGTATTTCGGTATTCAGGCTGCTGTATTGAGTTTTATCTCAACACAATTCTAGTATTTCGGTATTCAGGCTGCTGTATTGAGTTTTATCTCAACACAATTCTAGTATTTCGGTATTCAGGCTGCTGTACTGAGTTTTATCTCAACACAATTCTAGTATTTCGGTATTCAGGCTGCTGTATTGAGTTTTATCTCAACACACTTTGGTATCAACTATTCCAGCATCAAGTTTTTTCTACTTAAGTTTGTATATTAAATAACTTTTCAATATTTCATAGAATTAGTGTTCATTAACTGGTAGAGCGCTAAATTAATTTCAAAGGTCAAAATGTATTTCTGCAGATATTCTGTTACAATTTATTGGCACTCTCCAATAAATAACAAGAGAATTTCATGTCATCAAAATTTTTTTGCTTTCAACTGAATACAGAGTGCATCAAAAAAATAATGATCCCTTTAATTGTGGTACAGTGGAGTCCTGTTAATTGAACAGCCACTTAGCCAAGAAAAATTATTCAATTAACCCTTTACCCAATGTAACATCCAAAACTGGACAGCACTGTTCACAAAAATCGCAAATTAATTTTCATTATTTTTTGTCTCAAAAACATAGGTTATGACCCCTCATTGGAATGAGCTCATCGAGCTTGTTCCAAACAGGGGTCATAACCTATGTTTGTGAGACAAAAAATGAAAAAAAAGTAGTTATTCAAGAATTTTATTTGGAAGTGCCTTCTGTTTTTCATGTTAGTTAAAGGGTTAACAGTATTCAATTTACAGGGATTGTGTCTTCTGTATATTAGAGATAAACTTAGCGCTTACTCTGTCAAACAAGATATAATAGATTAAATGCCTGTATTGGATGTACTGAGGCTAAATAGGTCCATAAACAAAGGAAGACTGGGGAGAGTCAAGGTAATGACTCAAAAGGTGGCAAGATTTTTTATTCAATTAACAGTCCAAATTTGTACTGGAGGTATGGTAAAAATGTTTTTGTGTTGGGAAATTATATTCAATTAACAGGCTATTCAGTTAAAAGATATCCAATTAAGTGAGCTCCACTGTACCAGTATTTTTAATAAGGCTCAAATTTGGATTTCAAACACTCAACCACTTAATTGTGAAAAGCAAAAACATGCAAATATGTCAACAGAATTTCTTAACAGAAATATCACCAAATTCATCATGAAATGAAAGTGTCAATGACACTGTAGCTCAACTTGTTAAGACATATACATGTATAGTATGTGACACAGCAATGACAAACATCTAGGTAATGACCTGATAACAAAGATACATATGAAGTATTGTAACGGTCTGTACATAAATACTGACCGTAGCCTGTAACAAATGTATAGGTAAAGTATTGTAAAGGTGGGTGACAGTCAGATGCTAACCTAGAAAAGAAATCTTTGTCCCAGAGTGGGTCTGACTGAACCCCCAAAAATTTGTTCTCATAGCACAGTGATAACAAAGGCACCCCAAAACACACTCGTTCCTGTCCCAAGGTGAAAACAAAGGTACCCAAGAAATTTCGTGAAGATCAGTTCATAAATAGGAGCTGTATAGAAGTTGTGACAAAAAACTGATTGGACCTAATTTCGGTACAAAATGGCCACTGGCAGCCATCTTGAATTTTGGACCGCACCCAGAAACACTCGTTCTCATCCCAAGGTGATAAGAAAGGTACCCAAGAAGTTTCATGAAGATCGGTTGATAAATACAGCCTCTAGCCCGATCTGTATTGACATGGTCACTTACAGTGTATAAGTAGCACTGAATAAATCAAAGTTCATCTAATTTGCATAATTTCTGCACGAGAAAAAAAACCCGTACTGTATGTGATGTATTCCATGTTACTAAACATTCATACAAAAATGTATTCAAATCAGAACTTTCATACAGAAGTTCTGTACAAAAGACTGATTGCACTAATTTTGGTACAAAATGGCTGCTGGTGGCCATCTTGAATTTTGGACCACACCCAAAAACACTCGTTCTCATCCCACAGTGATAACAAAGGTACCCAAGAAGTTTCATAAAGATCGGTTCATAAATACGGTATATAGCCTGAGCCATATAGAAGTTGTGTACAAAAAACTGATTAGACCTAATTTCGGTAGAAAATGGCCACTGGCAGCCATCTTGAATTTTGGACGCACCCAGAAACAGTCTTTCTCATCCCAAGGTGATAACAAAGGTACCCAAGACGTTTCGTGAAGATCGGTTCATAAATACAGACTCTAGCCCGAGCCGTATTGACATGTGTACTTACTGTGTGTACGTAGCACTGAAAAAATCAAAGTTCATCTAATTTGCATAATTTCTGCACGAGAAAAAAACCCGTATTATATGTGATGTATCCCATGTTACTAAACATTCAAACAAAAAATTATTCAAATCAGCGCTTTCATATGGAAGTTCTGTGCAAAAATCTGATTGCACCTAATTTTGAACAAAATGGCTGCCATCGGCCATCTTGAATTTCGGACCGGACCTCAAAACACTCGTTTTCGTCCCACGGTGATACCAAAGGTACCCAAGAAGTTTCGTAAAGATCAGTTCATAAATACGGCCTCTAGCCCGAGCCGTATTGGCATTTGCACTAACAGTGCTGAAAGTAACACTAAATACATCAAAGTTAGTCTAATTTGCATAATTTACGCACAAGAAAAAAACCTGTATTATATGTTTTGTATCCCATGGTACTAAACATTCATACAAAACATTATTCAAATCTGCACTTTCATATGGAAGTTCTGTGCAAAATTCTGATTGCGCCTAATTTTGTACAAAATGGCTGCCAGCGACCAACTTGAATTTCGGATCAGACCCAAAAACACTCGTTCTCGTCCCATGGTCATAACAAAGGTACCCAAGAAGTTTTGTAAAGATCGGTTCATAATACGGCCTCTAGCCCGAGCTGTATTGAATTGATGACGGACAGACAGATGACGGACGACTGGCCATGGCATAAGCTCAAATTTGGCTTCGCCAAAGTTGAGCTAATAAAACTTAAACAAAATGCATTAAAAACATAAAAATTATTTTTTTTGAATTTTGGTCCAAAATTTCGAACCAGATGCTAAATTTTCAACCCAGGGACTCAATTTGAACAAACTTGAATCTGTCCCCCCCCCCTCCCCCCCCCCCCCCCCCCCCCCAAGAGATGATGTATACTAAATGTTAAAGGATTCTGACTGGCACATCTGAAGAAGATTTTTAAAGAAATTTCCTCATATTTCACTGTTAAATTTCAAACTCCCAGCCCAAATATTAAGCGAGCAACTCGATTTGAACAAACTTGAATCTGGCTCCCCTAGAGATGATGTATATCAAGTATGAGAGGATTCTGACTGGTGAATCTGAAGAAGATTTTTAAAGAATATTCCCTGTATTGCACAAAGTTACAATTTGGGCTCCAATAGGGAGCCAAAATATTAACCCAGTGAGTCGATTTGAACAAACTTGAATCTGACCCCCCCCCCCCCCGCCCCTCCCCCCTACAGATGTAGTATACCAAACATGAAAGGATTCTGACTGGTGGATTTGAAGATTTTTTAAAGAAATTTCCTCAAAGTGCACAAAGTTAAACTTTAGGCTCCAATAGAGAGCCCAAATACTAACTCAGGAACCTGATTTGAACAAACTTGAATCTGAGCCGAGCCCCCCCCCCCCCCCCCCCCCCCCCCCCCACACACACCCAGAGATGTTGTATACCAAATAGGAAAGCATTCTGACTGATGGATCTAAAGAAGAAGATTTTTAAAGAAATTTCCTCATATTTCACCAAGTTGAAATTTGGGCTCCTAAAGGGAGCCCAATTATTAACCTAGGGACTCAATTTGAACAAACTTGAATTTGACCTCCCTACAGATGCTGTATACCAAACATGAAAGGATTCTGATTGGTGGATCTGAAGAAGATTTTTAAAGAAATTTCCTCAAATTGCACCAAGTTAAACTTTGGACTCCAATATAGAGTCCAAATACTAACTCAGGGTCCCAATTTGAACAAACTTGAATCTGACCCTCCTAGAGATGTTGTATACCAAATAGCAAAAGATTTCAACTGGTGGATCTGAAGAAGATTTTTTAAAGAATATTCCACATATTGCACTAAGTTACAAGAGGCCCCAAGGAGCCTGAGGGCACTCACCTGACATGGTAGCCTAAATATCAACCCAGAGAATTGATTTCAACAAGTTGAATCTGCTCCTCCTAAGAAAAGCTTATACCAAATATCCAAAGATTCTGACCAGTGGATCTAAAAAAAAAAGATTTTTAAAGAATATTCCTCATATTGAACTAAGTTATAATTTGGGCTCCCACAGGGAGCCCATATATGAACCCAGGGACTTGGCTTTAACAAACTTGAATCTCACACCAAATATTAAAACATTCCGACTGCTGGATCTGAAGAAGAAGATTTTTAAAGAAAATTCCTCATTTTGAACTAAGTTACAATTCGAGCTCCCACAGTGAGGCCAAATATGGACCTAGGGATATGGCTTGAACAAACTTGAATCTCACCCCCCTAAGGATGCTGCATACCAAATATCAAAACATTCTGACTGCTGGATCTGAAGAAGATTTTTAAAGAAAATTCCTCATTTTGAACTAAGTTATCATTCGGGCTCCCACAGTGAGTCCAAATATGGACCTAGGGACATGGCTTGAACAAACTTGAATCTCACCCCCCTAAAGATGCTGCATACCAAATATCAAAACATTCTGACTGCTGGATCTGAAGAAGATTTTTAAAGAAAATTCCTCATTTTGAACTAAGTTATAATTCGGGCTACCACAGTGAGCCCTAATATGAACCCAGGGACTTGGCTTGAACAAACTTTTGAATCTCAGCCCCCTAAGAATGGTGCATACCCAATATCAAAAGATTCTGCCTGCTGGATCCTGAGATGAAGATTTTCAAAGAAATTTGCCTGAAATGCACTAAGTTCGAATTCGGGCTTCTATACTGAGCCCAAATATGAATCCAGGCAGCAGATTTGAACAAACTTGAATCAGATCCACCCCACAATGTTGCATACCAAATATCAAAAGATTCTGCCTGCTGGATCCTGAGATGAAGATTTTCAAAGAAATTTGCCTGAAATGCACTAAGTTCGAAATTCGGGCTTCTATACTGAGCCCAAATATGAATCCAGGCAGCAGATTTGAACAAACTTGAATCAGATCCACCCCACAATGTTGCATACCAAATATCAAAAGATTCTGCCTGCTGGATCTGGAGAAGAAGATTTTTGAAGAAATTTGCCTGAAATGCACTAAGTTCGAATTCAAGCTTCTATAGTGAGCCCAAATATGAATCTAGGGAGCCGATTTGAACAAACTTGAATCAGATCCACCCCACAATGTTGCATACCAAATATAAAAAGATTCTGCCTGCTGGATCTGGAGAAGAATATTTTTTAACAAATTTGCCTGAAATCCACTAAGTTCGAAATCGGGCTCCTCCTATACTCAGCCCAAATATGAACCCAGGGGGCCGATTTGAACAAACTTGAATCAGATCCACCCTACAATGTTGCATACCAAATATCAAAAGATTCTACCTGCTGGATCTGGAGAAGAAGATTTTTTAATCTTTTCCCCATTGCCTACAGTGTTAAAAAGTGCTGACTCAGCACTTTTTCAAAGTGTTGAAAAAAGTACCTTGTGATCAAACCGATAGGGATTTTTTTTAACCATTCTATTCTACTGGATAAAAGTAAGCTTTATACAAAATAAGAATTCTCTGTGCCGTGTAGTTTTGGAGATATGGCAGTTTTAAAGTTTTTCCTATTGTTAGCTCCCGAGGTTCCCACGGGGCAATAAGAAAATTTTTTTTTGTATCAATCAACTACTTATGACCCATTATCATCTCATATCAAATTTGGTTCAAATCGACCTCACGGTTCTGAAAATAGAAATTTTAGGCGTGGCCAAAATTTTTGCCCCTCCCATAACGAAGGCAAATAATGCCCGACAAACTTCTCTTGAACAAACTTGATTTTGAACCTAAAAAGGACTCTGTATAGCACATATCAAGTCTCTGCTACTGGTGGTTCATTAGAAGAAGATTTTCAAACAAGAGGCCCCAAGGGGCCTTAATCGCTCACTGGGCAAAGTGATTCAAACAAAGTGGTTCAAGAAGTATTTGAGGTCACATTCAGTTAGACATGGTTCATCAACACTACAAAGGAATGAAGTCATGAGAGAATGAGAGACAAATTTTATGGAACTAGGGACATGGCTTGAACAAACTTGAATCTTACTCCCCTAAGGATGCTGCATACCAAATATCAAAAGCATTCATCTGCTGAATCTGAAGAAGAAGATTTTTAAAGAAAATTGCTCATTTCGAACTAAGTTATCATTCAGGCTCCCACAGTGAGCCCAAATATGAACCCAGGGACTTGGCTTTAACAAACTTGAATCTCACCCCCCCCACCCGCCCCCCCCCCCCCCCTAAGGATGCTACACACCACATATCAAAACATTCTGACTGCTGGATCTGAAGAAGAAGATTTTTAAAGAAAATTTCCTCATTTCAAACTAAGTTACAATTCAAGCTCCCACAGTGAGCCCAAATATGGACCTAGGGATATGGCTTGAACAAACTTGAATCTGCCCCCCCCCCCCCCTCCCCCTTCCCAAAGGATGCTGCATACCAAATATCAAAATATTCCGACTGCTGGATCTGAAGAAGAAAATTCCTCATTTTGAACTAAGTTATAATTCGGGCTACCACAGTGAGCCCAAATATGAACCCAAGGACTTGGCTTGAACAAACTTGAATCTCCCCCCCCCCCCCCCCCTCCCCCACTAAGTATGCTGCATACCCAATATCAAAAGATTCTGCCTGCTGGATCTTGAGAAGAAGATTTTTGAAGAAATTTGCCTGAAATGCACTAAGTTCGAATTCGGGCTTCTATACTGAGCCCAAATATGAATCCAGGCGGCCGATTTGAACAAACTTGAATCAGATCCACCCCACAATGTTGCATACCAAATATCAAAAGATTCTGCCTGCCGGATCTTAAGAAGAAGATTTTTGAAGAAATTTGCCTGAAATGCACTAAGTTCAAATTTGGACTCCTATACTTAGCCCAAACATGAACCCAGGGGGCCGATTTGACCAAACTTGAATCAAATCCACCCCACAATGTTGCATACCAAATATCAAAAGATTCTGCCTGCTGGATCTGGAGAAGAAGATTTTTGAAGAAATTTGCCTGGAATGCACTAAGTTCAAATTCGAGCTTTTATAGTGAGCCCAAATATGAATCGAGGGGGTCGATTTGAACTAACTTGAATCAGATCCACCCCACAATGTTGCATACCAAATATCAAAAGATTCTGCCTGCTGGATCTGGAGAAGACGTTTTTTTAAGAAATTTGGCTGAAATGCACTAAGTTCGAATTCGAGCTTTTATAGTGAGCCCAAATATGAATCCAGAGAGCCGATTTGAACAAACTTAAATCAGATCCACCCCACAATGTTGCATACCAAATATCAAAAGATTCTGCCTGCTGGATCTGGAGGAGAAGATTTTTTAAGAAATTTGCCTGAAATGCACTAAGTTTGAATTCGGGCTTCTATACTGAGCCCAAATGTGAATCCAGGGGGGGGGGGGGGGGGCCAATTTGAACCAACTTGAATCAGATCCACTCCACAATGTTGCATACCAAATATCAAAAGATTCTGCCTTCTGGATCTGGAGAAGAAGATTTTTTAAGAAATTTGCCTGAAATGCACTAAGTTCAAATTTGGGCTTCTATAGTGAGCCCAAATATGAATCCAGGGGGGCCGATTTGAACAAACTTGAATCAGACCCATACCAAGATGCTGAATACCAAGTATCAAAAGATTCTGCCCACTGCTTCTGGAGAAGAAGATTTTTTAATAATTTTTCTATAATTCATACGGTGCTATCAGAGTTATACAGAGCCCCCATGGGACGTGGCCATTTTATTTGAACAAACGTGAATTGCCATTCAGCAGTGAATATCCACATGAAGTTTCGTGAAAATCGGACCAGTGGTTTCAGAGGAGAAGTCGATTGAAAAATGTTCATGATGATGGACGCCGTCGGACGACGGACGACAGACGGCCGGTGATAAGTTAAGCTTCCTTCGGTGAGCTAAAAATTTGGCCATTTTCTCCCCACACCTCTGCTCAATATGAGCCGAAACCTAATTTTGATAAAAATCAAAATGCCCCTATATAACCACTATTACATGAAATTTAATTAAAATGTGGCCAGTGATTTAGGAGAAAGAGGCTCAAACACCACCTTCACGTAGGACGACGGACGACGAGTGATAAGAAAAGCTCACCCTGACTTTTAGTCAGGTGAGCTAACAATTCAGGCTCCAATAGAGCCCAAATCTTAACCCAGGGACTTGATTTGAACAAACTTAAATCTGATTCCCCTAGAGATGTTGTATAACAAATATGAAAAGATTATGACTGATAGATCTGAAGAAGATTTTTTTGAATTTTTGAAAAAAATTATGGATGCTAGCAGAGTTATGCCCTTTGTGGTGCCCCTTGTGGGCGTGGAAATTTTTTATGAACAAACTTGAATTGGCATATGATAGGGAACATGCACACCACATTCGGTTCAGTTTGGTCTAGTAGTTTGTGAGGAGAAGTCAATAATGTAAAGTTCACAACAGACGATGACGGACAGCAAGTGATAAGTTAAGCTTCCTTCGGTGAGCTAAAAAACTACCCGCCCACATAAAATTTTACAAATGAAAGTGTCAATGACACTGTAGCTCAACTTGTTAAGACATGTACATGTACAGTATGTGACATCTAGGTAATGACCTGATAACAAAGGTACATATAAAGTATTGTAACGGTCTGTACATAAATACTGACCGTAGCCTGTAACAAATGTATAGGTAAAGTATTGTAAAGGTGGGTGGCAGTCAGATGCTAAACTAGAAAAGAAATCTTTGAGTCCCAGAGTGGGTCTGACTGAACACCCAAATATTTGTTTTCATAGCACAGTGATAACAAAGGTACCCCAAAACACACTCGTTCCTGTCCCAAGGTGAAAACAAAGGTACCCAAGAAGTTTCGTGAAAATCAGTTCATAAATATGAGCTGTATAGAAGTCGTGACAAAAAACTGATTGGACTTAATTTTGGTACAAAATGGCCACTGGCAGCCATCTTGAATTTTGGACCCCACCCAGAAACACTCATTCTCATCCCAAGGTGATAACAAAGGTACCCAAGAAGTTTTGTGAAGATCGGTTGATAAATACAGCCTCTAGCCTAAGCCATATTGACATGTGCACTTACAGTGTACAAGTAGCACTGAATAAATCAAACTTCATCTAATTTGCATAATTTCTGCACAAGAAAAAAACCCGTACTATATGTGATGTATTCCATGTTACTAAACATTCATACAAAAATGTATTCAAATCAGAACTTTCATACAGAAGTTCTGTACAAAAGACTGATTGCACTGATTTTGGTACAAAATGGCTGCTGGTGGCCATCTTGAATTTCAGACCACACCCAAAAACACTCGTTCTCATCCCACGGTGATAACAAAGGTACCCAAGAAGTTTCATTAAGATCGGTTCATAAATACGGCGTCTAGCCTGAGCCGTATAGAATTTGTGTACAAAAAACTGATTAGACCTAATTTCGGTACAAAATGGCCACTGACAGCCATCTTGAATTTTGGACCGCATCCAAAAACACTCGCTCTCATCCCAAGGTGATAACAAAGGTTACCAAGATGTTTCGTGAAGATGGGTTGATAAATACAGACTCTAGCCCAAGCCGTATTGACATGTGTACTTACTGTATGTAAGTAGCACTGAAAAAATCAAAGTTCATCTAATTTGCACAATATCTGCACGAGAGAAAAACCCGTATTATATGTGATGTATCCCATGGTACTAAACATTCACTCAAAAAATTATTCAAATCAGCGCTTTCATATGGAAGTTCTATGCAAAAATCTGATTGCACCTAATTTTGTACAAAATGGCTGCCATTGGCCATCTTGAATTTTGGACCGGACCCCAAAAGACTCGTTCTCGTCCCACGGTGATACCAAAGGTAACCAGGAAGTTTCGTAAAGATCGGTTCATAAATACAGCCTCTAGCTCGAGCCGTATTGGCATCTGCACTTACAGTGCTGAAAGTAACAATAAATACATCAAAGTTATTCTAATTTGTATACGAGAAAAAACCTGTATTATATGTGATGTATCCCATGGTACTAAACATTCATACCATAAATTATTCAAATCAGCGCTTTCATATAGAAGTTCTGGGCAAAAATCTGATTGCACCTAATTTTGTACAAAATGGCTGCCTGCGGCCAACTTGAATTTTGGATCGGACCCAAAAACACTCGTTCTCGTCCCACGGTCATAACAAAGGTACCCAAGAAGTTTCGTAAAGATCGGTTCATAAATACGGCCTCTAGCCTGAGCCGCATTGAATTCTTGACGGACAGACGGACGACTGGTCATGGCATAAGCTCAAATTTGGCTTTGCATGAGCTAAACATGACTTGAAACAGAAAAATTGGGGGACTTATCCTCGCTCATTCAGGATTACACCATTTATCTAATTCAAGAAAAGGGTGCCACGAAGCCTCAAAGTACAAGCTTGAGTGGGAAAGGGCAAGAAAAACAACATAACTGCATGCTGTTAGTAAACCACTAGCCTCATTGTATTCTTGGAAAGCCAATGATTCCAACTTCATGCTGTATATCACTTGTTCTCATTCTTATCTTTCGTCATTTTTCCCCAGCTGTGATTGAAGTTTTCAGAAATTCTATTGTTCAAACCTGAAATTAAGTACAAACATGCAAGTTTCATATCAATGAATCAAAAGAGATGGAAAGTTGTTATGATTAACAATTTACCCAGTCTTGGGGATTATATTTCATCTAAATTTGAGAGAATCTATTTGGATTCTCACAAAAACAGAGAATCCATACCTGCTGATTGTCCCAGGGTCCCATGAAGTCACCATGGTTGAGCCCCTGTTCTGTACTGATAACACATGTTAATGCTTTACCCAACACAGCTTTTTAATTGTTAAAACATCAACTGGAATTTTAAAACCACCACAATGTGTATTCTTAATCAACGGGATATACAAGTTAAACAACATATAAAGCTTAGAATTGAGCATACTTGCAGCAATTACATTCATACCAGAACAAGAAGCACCACCTAGCGGAGCAACATACACCCGTCAAAATTGGAAAATGCACAAGTTTCTCTGGGGTAAAGTTTGAAATTTTTGTTGACTCGACTCTGTCTGCCCCCCCCCCTCCCCCCTCCAACCATTGCCCATTCCCCTGCTCTGTATGAGGTAAAGGGTAATTCACCTGTTTTCACATTTTCATATTAATTGATCTGAGGTCTTCACAAAATAAAAAAAGGCTGCTGTAGAAGATTCTCTTCGCCGTTTACAATGGTAGCGTCCATTCATTGACAGGTTAACTTCATTGATAACGATTGACGATAGGTGGCGCCAAGAAAAAGGACATTTTGAGGATCATAATAGCTATAAACGGCAAGGATTCTTTTAAAAATAAAATGGTGTTATCTACTCCTGTCACATGCACAATGACAACTGATGATCAACATGGGTGCAAAGTTTGAGCAATAAAGCAAGTAAAATGTTGGAGTAGGCGACACAATAGTGTAATGTTTCGAGTACTAAAAGGGGGCATAACTCTGGAAATACAAATCAGTTACCTGCTCTTGTCACATGCACAATGGCAATTGCCAATCAACATGTGTGCAAGGTTTGAACAATATAGCATATAAAATGTTGAACAAGAAGGCGACACAATACTGTAATGTTTTAAGTACTAAAAGGGGCATAACTCTGGAAATACAAAATGGAGTTACCTGCTCCTGTCACATGCACAACGGCAATTGGTGATTACCATGTGTGCAAAGTTTGAACAATATAGCATGTAAAATGTTGAAGGCGTAGGCTACACAATACTGTAATGTTTTAAGTACTAAAAGGGAGCATAACTCTGGAAATACAAAACAGAGTTACCGGCACTTGTCACATGCACAACGGCAATTGGTGATCAATGTGTGTGCAAAGTTTGAACAATATAGCATGTAAAATGTTGAAGGAGTAGGTGACACAATACTGCAATGTTTTAAGTACTGAAAGGGGACATAACTCTGGAAATACAAAATGGAGTTATCTGCCCTTGTCACATGCACAATGGCAATTGGTGATCACTATGTGTGCAAAGTTTGAACAATATAGCATGTAAAATGTTGAAGGAGTAGGTGACACAATACTGCAATGTTTTAAGTACTGAAAAGGGACATAACTCTGGAAATGCAAAAGAGAGTTACTTGCTCTTGTCACATGCGCAATGGCAATTGGTGATCGTGCAAAGTTTGAACAATGTTGCATGTAAACTTTTGGAGGAGTAGGCGACAAAAATTGTTTACCGACAGACAGACAGACAATGCCATAACATAATACGTCTATCAACTGACGGGCATATGAAAATAAAGGTTGCACTCCACGGCTACAGGTCGCAGTAAAAATTACCATTTGAGCACACTTGGGTTGTAAACATGGCTCTAAGAGCTACATTTACTGCCCATGTGTGTGCAACTGATAATTGGACTGGACCTGTGTCAACAGAGTTTAAAACTGTGAAATATATTAAATTTAATGCAGTTCTTTTGAGTCTGGACTTATCCAGTAGAGAACTGAAAACACTGTAAAATTTGAAAATTTAATGTTGTTCTTTGTGAGCCTCAGCTTGTCTAGTAGTACATGGAATTATAATCGGAATCAGTTGATTGTGAGCTCAAATTACCACTAATCGGCCATTTTTGGTAACTGGTTGAACACTAGGAGAGTTTGGGTTTTTTTTTTACTCTTCTCATAAGCTGTAAAAAAAACCATAACTGATGAAAATTCTATCACCATTTTTTATTTAAATTCAATTTTATATTTGTTTGTCCCCCTGCACCAGCCCCGACTCTTACAGTCATAAAAACCGACTTTTGATCAAGTTATCTCCTTCGAAATTATTAGACACATGAGGAAGGTTCAATTAGGAAGCAAGTAATTGTTGAGAGAACACTTGTGTCCTTTGACGTCAGTAGAAAAGAAAGCCAAGTTTCTCTTTGTTACTTTTTTAATAAATGAAAACAACACGAAACTTGTTTTTTATGGCAAGTCAAATTGAAGCAACCACTTCACAGATAAGCCATCATTTAGAATATCTTTCAGTATCACACATACCAACACTAAGTAATGTCCACTTTAGCTCTTTGTTGAGCAAATGTGTTTTTACACTAATTTGCAAGTTTATTCTTTCCAGGAAAAAAAAATTAGCAAATCTCACCTCCTCGAGTTTTATATAAATGGAAATGACAGTGTCTGTGTTATATGTTGGTATCAGTCAACTTCATTGCCTCACAAAACTTATTGTTCGGATGGTAATCATACATAAATAATGTTAAAATAAATGACTAAGTGTAACTACAGCTATATTAACATAAATACCATCTGCACTTGTGCCACTAGCCATGCTAATTCCAATATCACTGTTCTCTACCACTGTTAAATGAAAATGTAAAGTTTCCAAGCAATGTCGACGATGAACTATAATCCTTACAGGGTAATATTCCAACTACATTGTCAAGGCATGCCCTCTATGAAGGCATGCCTTGATAATATAGTTGGATTATTTTATCAGTCAGGACTTGAGCGAGCTATTACAGTCAGAACAAATCATGTTTATAGCACCACAACCTCCAGCAGACATCTTCAAGTCACCACTGATTTGATTCAATTTCGAATAATAAAAGTGATTTGATTCAATTCGAATCGAAAATGGGCGATTCACAGGACTCCAGATTGAAGTCATATCAGCCAGGCTTGATAATGGGAACTTCTGGGAAATAAAGTCCAATCTAAAAATTAATCTACAGTATCAATGGAATCTTTTGAAGAGGATTTTTTATTTCAACAAGAATATAGCCGGAGGTTGTATTAGGCAACACAAAACAAGTTTCAAAGGAATCAACCCATAAACATCTGAGAAAATCTCAGGATAAAATTCATGCATTCTATGATGAAAATGGGGCATAACACTGGCAAAAAAGGTCCGATTGAAACTATAATTGCAAGTGCATGGGTTCCTATGGTAGTGAACATCCATACCCAGTTTCAAAGGAATCAACCCAAAAACTTCTGAGAAAATCTCAGGTGCACAGGTTCCCATGGTAGTAAACATCCATACCAAGTTTCAAAGGAATCAGCCTGTAAACATCTGAGAAAATCTCTGAACAAAATTAAAGCATTCTAAGACAAAAAAAAAGGGCATAATCCTGACAAAACAGTCCGATTGAAACTATAATTGCAAGAGCACAGGTGCCTATGGTAGTGAACAGCCATACCAAGTTTCAATCTCCGGACAAAATTTGCACATTCTAAGATGAAAAGGGGCATAACTCTGGCAAAAAAAGGTCCAATAAAAACTATATTTACCGGGTGCACAGGTTCCCATGGTAGTAAACATCCATATGACGTTTCAAAGGAATCAACCCATAAACATCTCAGACAATATCCTGACAAAATTCTAGGCAATTCAGGCATTCTAAGATGAAAGGGGGCACATAACACTGTCAAAAAGAGTCCAATCGAAACTGCAATTGCAGGTGCACAGGATCCCATGGTAGTAAATATCCATACCAAGTTTCAAAGGAATCGACCCATAAACATCTCCGAAACTCTCAGGACAATATTTGCACATTATAAGATGAAAAGGGGCATAACTCTTGCCAACAAGGTCCAATCAAAACTATAATTGCAGGTGTACAGGTTCCTATGGTAGTAAACATGTATACCAAGTTTCAAAGGAATCTACCCATAACCATCTGAGAAAATCTCTGGACAAAATTGTAGGCCTGCTATTCCAAGTTTGCAAAGGGGAATAACTCTGGAAAAAATAATCTGACCGGAACTATAATCACATGTGTGCAGGTTCTCATGGTAGCAAACATTCATACCATGTTTTGAGCAGATTAGTTCATGAACGTCTTAGAAAATTTCTGGACAAAATTATGTCTACAGACAGATGAACAGACGGAGGGCGAACAGATGGACAAGGTGATTCCAGTACACCCTACCAACCCCCCCCCCTCCCCAATTCGTTGTGGGGGTATAAGAAATTAACTTATTCTCTGGCATTTTTTTTTAAATCGGTGAGGGAGGGACGGTTTTATTTTTCTTTTGCAAAAAGTGAGCAAACATGGAGAGGATTTCAGTTGTCTTTTTACACACAGAAATATAGAAAGTGCATATTTATACTAGTAAATTCATTTTTTTTAATTTGAAAAATAAAACATTTTTCTAAAAACAATCTGCATGTACAGCAATTAAAAGGTTTCATATTCTTTTGTTGCTCTTCATATTATCATTGAAGTAAAAGTATTTAATCTATGGATATTGGCCTCAGCACAATGTATGGGAGAGTGTATAGGCACTCTCCTATAATCTGTAACAAGGCAAACATATTAGAGATGCAACTAATTAAATATGCATCAATCAAAAAATGGAAAAGGTTTTGGGTCTCCCGGAGTTAATTGAACTAATATTGGAAGATGCTGATTGGCAATAAAAATGCCCAATTAGGGGGTTCAAATTCAATGAGGGATTGCCTGAGATTCAAAACACTTTTTTTAGCCTTATTACGAAATTATACCATTGCAGCAATAGCTTAAACTCTTTTGTTCATGAACGATTTTGTGCAGCATTGCTCTTCTCTAAAAACTGATATGAGAATATGAATCTCGTGTTTTCTTTTTTAAAAAAAAGTATTTTTTCCAAGTGACTGGTAAATTCTTACCACATTTATCAGTAGAAATTCTCCATCTACCATGCTCGTTTAATCTATCATGATTGTTTTTATTTACTTGTCTAACACCCATCAAATACATTTTGTCCAAATTCGTTAATACATGAGAATTTTTGTTCCCTGCTTCAGTTCTAAAAGCAGATAGATAAAAGAATTCCAGATTCAGCCATCTTCTAGATTTCTTTACTTTGGAATTGATTTATTTCTGGGGCTTTAGGACTGCTTAGTTCAGGACACTACATGTGGATTAAGTTTTTGATTGAGCAGGGACCGCAACTTTGAATTTGGGAGTTGAAATTGGGAAACACTGATAGACATTTATGTCCTTGCTGCATCAAATACAGGCATTTAAACTATTGGATTTTCTTTGATAGAGGTGAGCTCTGTCAAACAAAATATAATTGAATACATTCTTAATTTATCATTCGAAAATAGATAATTGTCTATTCCTGTTAATTTAATATTTTAACTGGCAAAGTGACTTCTCAATTAACAGGATTCCACTGTACAAATAAATGCTGGAGCAAGAGATTTTCCTTTTAAAAAGCAAAATATCAGAGATGACCCAATATTAATTTAATATTGTGTCAGCTCTAACTTATAAGCATACTCTTATAAGGTTCCACACAAATGCCAACAAATTGACAAAATCTTGAAATTTTAAAAACTAGTCTGTGCACTAAATGACTTTGTTCAGTTTTTTCCCATTTTAAAATAATAGATTGTACTTACAAGAAACTGAAGTCATTTCACAAGCAAATTTCAATGGGACTAAGGAATCGGAATTATGCATACATCTGAAAATATATGTATATATGTTTTAAAAAAGAGAAGTACATGGCAGATACAGTTGAACACCATTATTATTACCAGGATTATTCTGCCCTCTTTGAGAAACGGTTCAGATCCCATGCATTTGGGAAATTCGCACCATGAATGCTTCAATTGGGAATTTGTTTTGGAGAAGAAAAACATACAAAGATTAAGAAATATCTTACCTCCTACAAGTATCTGGAAATTTCATTGGTTCAAAGACGTCACATGCAGACTGCATATAAAACCATATACTGCCTGTCAACATCAATATACGCTGACAGCTATGGGTAATCTCCCCTTTGTTCATTGATTATTCAAAATGGCGACAGCCGATAAACGCTTCAAGTTGAAAGATTGAGTGTTGAAAGCCCATATTTGGTCTGAAGTGCAGGTTAGGCAACTTAAAAGGCTTCAAATTCTGTGGATGTGTGTCATGTTACCTTCGAAATGAAACTGTTTGGTATGTATGAATTTGACTTGTTACAATTGAAGGCACTCTCCCATAAATTGTAACAAGGCAAAGACCTGTGAACACATTGTGAGAATTCTCTCATTTAATTTTGATCGCTGTTGTTATTAGTTCTGTGCATCGATACAGTAGTCGGTAAGATATATTCGTTACACAGTTTGTTGGTGGCCTAATATGGTATATATTTCGCTCTCGTCCAATATGAAATTAACTGACACCATATGTACCATATTGGGCTACCAACAAACTGTGTAACTAATAATATTACCTTCAAATTGAGCCCAGAACATACATAGGCTACATTTGCCGACTTTGTAGTTGTTTCTAAGCAAGTTTTGGCTGCCTGTATAGGCAGCCAAAGCTTGCCTAGAAACAAATGAGAAGGTTCTTAGACTGTAAAACCAGTTGGGGCACCTATTCTGTTGTGGTAAAAAGTGATAAGTGATCAAATCAGAATTAGATCTTTAAGAGTTAAAGAACAATGCACCTGTTGTCTGTCCTTGAATTAAAATGCTTTTTATTATTCGTTAGGCTGGTAAATATTGATTTTCTAAGGGCTTGTGTCTGCGCAGTTCAGGATACCAATTGTTAAAAAAAAAATTTTGTTTGAATTGGGACTGGGATTGGGAAATTTTTAGCTTGAACTGGGAAAGGGTCCCATATTCAGCCCCTTTAGACACCCAGAAGAATCCCTGCATTGTCAAAAAAATCAAATACAAAAAATCACTTTACAACTACTGAAATATATTTTACTTAGTTTTTGATAAAACCTGCAAAATAAAATAAAAATGAATTTACTCACATTTTTATTTTTCATTTTTCTTACTTCCACTGCCATAAAAGATAAAGGATATCTCATGTTTTTGAGGGGCTACCAAAAATTATCTCACGGGTGACCGAGACAAATGTTTATTTTTTGCGAGCGCTTGCGCTTGCGAAAATAGCCATTTGTCCCAGTCAAAAACACCAGATTTTCTTTTTATTATACAATTTTTATAAGAATCTGATCATTCCTATTGATAATTCCACTTGTTTCGACCTTGAATTGAAGCATGAAAGTAAACAGCTGATGCGCACTGAAAAGTGAAAGTAATTTGATCGATACTCGGAACAGGTAGCGTTTAGCAATCTGATTCAGCTGGAAGGTTTAATGCATCAATTCAAGGTGAATACGGGTTGAATTATTGCTGGAAATGGTCGGTATCTACTTAAAAATGCTGAATTTTCTTATTATATGTTTTAAAACAAATTAATCATTTCCAGTGGTAATTTGACTCGTATGCACCTTGAAGTGATGGTTTGATTGATACTGTGAGAGTGAAAATGTCTATACTTTCACAGTGGGGGATACTCTAAAGTACTCAGTATTATTTTTATAAGTATATGCTTTTATACCATGATTACCTATTCTACTATATATAAAAAGCCTATGACATAAATTTTAGCTTTATACACCAACCGTGGTGAACATGCCAGCAATGGGATTTTAATAGTCAAAATTTACACCTACAGTGGAACTACATCGAAGCTGACCTTTGGTGACATCAACCTGAATGCAAACTTGTCTAAATTTATCGCACGTTGCCGCGCAAAGAGTGAAATGAAAGTGGCAATTATTTATTACGTTTTTAAATGAGTTTAACCCATAAACCCCCAAAAATTAACAAACATGCATTGTCTCATGTTAATAAAGCACTCGAAATAGTATGTTATTATGTTATTAAAATGAAAAAGGTCCTATTTCTTTTTCTATTTTGTTTCGGTGATAAAACTGACAGCGGAAGTATGGCCCACCGATCCTCAAGTAAACAAAAACAAATTTGCACGTTTGTACAGCAGCTGCTCAGTAAAATCGAGAAAAAATAATAGTGAATCTTAATAATCTGGCCATCATGTTATAAATAAAATATACCCAAAATAGCTTTGTGTACCAAATGTTCACCACTCGTGATGAAGTGGTGTTAACCACGTGCCAAAAGCTCGCGGTTAACACTACTTCACCACTCGTGCTGAACATTTGGTACACAAAGCTACAATGGGTATATTTTATTTATAACATGATGGCCAGATTATTACGAGTCACTATTATTTTGTCTCGATCTCGGTTGCAAATTTGTTCTTGCTATTTATTTTGGCAGAAATTTTGTAATGAAGTAACCAGCATGGCTGGTGTCATAATAACAAAGTACAAGCCTGTCATTTTCAGGAGAGCGAATTATTCGCTCCCTTATTGCGTGCCTTAAAAAATTAAGGAGGGTGAAAACTAGCCTCCTGGCCATAGAAAATAATGAGGACCATAACAGCCTATTCCTAAAACCCACTTTTTTAAGACCTCTGCTATGTTAGTGGTCTCCATAAGATGGCCACACTGCCTCTTCCACACCTCTGGGCCATCCCAAGGTGAGGGAGGGGCACTTATCCATCTCACACAGACTACCTCATTAGTAGCATCAAATAAAATATACAAAGCCCACTAGACAGAATTCATTCATAGCAAAACTTCATTTTGTCACATTTAGCTTTTGTAATCTTAAGAGCTGACCGCTCCTCTAGGCCATGCGAGGTGAGCGATTTTAGCCCCCTTGCATTTTTAAGAATACCAGGCCTGAGAGTAGGCAGAAAAGCATCAGAACACTTTTTGCCTATAGGTTACTATCCTGTTACAAAGCAAAACCTGTTTATGGCTTATCCTGTAAGCTCTTTATTTCCAGGTTGGAAAAAATCTATCACATCACTTTTTGATGAAACTGGACAAAAATGTATAATTAACAAATCAAAACTATCTGTTTTGCCTTTTAATCTGGAAAGATTCCTATAATAGACCATTTTAGTATAGCGCCATCGTACATCCAGGTCTCAATATGCCCATCAAAACCAGCCAATCAGATTTGTTACTAAAAATTGCACCCACATATGCTGTACAGCACTGAGTGCCTCATGCACATCATTTGTTTCCACCTTATATTTTTTTTCAAATGCTGTTGTTCTTTTTTACTAATACTGAATTTTTACCAATACTGAAAATGGCTTGATTATTCGGTAATTTGTTGATAGAATAATGTTGATGTTGATTTGAAGTAGAGACGAATGTCAGAATGAACATGAATGATGAAGGGTTGTAACACAAAAATGATAAATATGGAAATACAAAGTCGCAAAATACACAAATTTCTCATACACAATCTTTGTTCTTTTTTGGGATAAAAACAAATGCAAAGAAGGGAAATTGTCAAATTCTATTTGACAAAATGGAGCTGAAAAATGAAGCTTTCAATGCCGATCAGCTGTTCAGTAAAAGTTTTTGCATTGTTGATAAACAAAGCCAGTTTGAATGGGCATATCAAGAACCGGATGTAAGATGGTGCTATTCTAAAATGGTCTATTTGGGGACATTGGTTACCACTGCAAATTGGGTGGGATTTAAAGGCCTATTTATAAACAATACCTTCTTACTTCACTAAACTAAAGCTCTTACTTGCTGGTATCACAGTATCTTTGGAAAAACAGATATATGCATTACAAATCACCTTTCAAAAATAATTGAATAAACAGATAAAGCTGTTGTAATCATGACATATTCGTAGAAATTCTGTCACATTTTGTTACTAACAGCATCTGATCAGCTTTTAAAAGAAAAAAGAATGCTAAGCTTACCTTATCAATGCCCCAAATCACTATAGTACTGAAATAGCCAAATGCAAAACATTACTTTTGAATTCCGAGTTCAGACTAATAACTTTGAACTACCTAGCATTTTTTTTCAGTCAGTCATTTATGAAGAACATTATCTGAAACAACACCTGAGAACTTTGTATTACAGTGGAACTCTGTTAATTGAATAGCCACTTTGCCAATGAAAATTACTCCAGTAACAGGAGTATTCAATTAACAGGGAT
Organism: Pictodentalium vernedei; assembly: GCA_031216915.1. NCBI lineage: Eukaryota > Metazoa > Mollusca > Scaphopoda > Dentaliida > Dentaliidae > Pictodentalium > Pictodentalium vernedei. The sequence continues at coordinate 85,219,187 of CM062289.1, forward strand.
TGTGTCACTTTTCTGTAGCCAAGAGATAAAGTTACCATTTATTCTATTAGATCTTGTTTGACAGAGCTCTATGAGCTTTGTCAAACAAGATACAATAGATTAAATGCCTGTATTGGATGTACTAAGGCCAAATAAGTCTATAAGCAAGGGAAAATTAGTGAATATCAGGGTTACAAAATATTTTATTCATTTAACAGGAGTTTACTCTTTAACCTATCTTCAATTAACAGGTCAAATTTGTACTGGAGGTATGGTAAGTGGTTTTGTCTTAGGAAATTATATTCAGTTAACAGGGTTATTCAATTAAGAGATATCCAATCAAGTGGGCGCCACTGTATCTATAACAATCCTTAGGCCACAAAAAATAAATTATTGTTTATTCAAAACAGTGAGGGTATGAGGGTTTTATTTTTAATTTATCTTTTTTCTCTTAAATATACCAAGAATGGTTTGAGAAACATGCCACAGGTAACAGATAGAAACAAGCCAGAAAATAAGCAGACTGTCATCTGCAAAATGAGGTCCCCAGTGGGTGAATTTAGTGATGCTACCCTCCATAGCAGGGTAGCATCACTAAATTTACCCTCTGTGAACCTCAGTCTGAATCAGGGTCTCAAAACTTAAACAGAAAGAGGTACCCAGAGGATAAGTTGGCCCACAGTATGGGATAGCATCATCAAATTCACCCTCTCGGGACCTCATTCTGCAAATGTCAGACTGCTTATTTTTAGGCCTGGACAGAAAATACAGACCGATAACAATTAACTTATTTAGTTTATACCCTCAAGGGCATAATTCTAACTTTAAACACTTTTTACTGTAACAGAACAAATGCCCCAACATGCTGTCTCTGGGGAAACATGCATGTTACTTTCTAAGTGCATTGACAGTAGATTGTAGGCGAGTGTTGGCTGCCTTTATAGGGAGCCATCACTTGCCTAGAAACAACTGCAAAGTCACAGGATGTAAACTGTCTTTAGTTCAGGGTTTCTGCTACCATGACTGAGGATCTGTCAACAGGACCCATTCCCCTCGCCTATCATTTACTGATAAAGCATAAAATCTGGTTGAAACAACAAACAATAAGACGTTGTAAAATTCAAGTCAAGATGCGGTCATTCTCCCAACAAAGTTGACACATTTTAGGAGCACTATTTCCAGAATTGGCATTCTGCAACTTAAGATTGTTGAGTGTCATTCGGAAACTATTGCTATTTTCTGCCGTTTGCCAATTAGGTAAGATGTCACATGCCGGTTGTAGTGAAGAAACGGTAATAGCTTTGGATGTTTTCCTGAAGATTCAACATAATTATTCTCACAATATCGTTCACTCTAAAACATGAATCACCATCTCAAATGCAATGAAATGGCCTTCCTGCATTGTTCAATTCTAAATTTTCTGGTCCGCTTTAGTTAAACTTAACATATTTTACTGACATAAATCAATCAAAAAACATTAAACGTCTGGTGTCTTCCAATTTTGTAGTATTATTAAAAGACACCACAAGGCAATAAAAATGTCCAATGAGGGGGGTTCAATTTCAGAATCAGAACCCTTTGTTTGCCATTTGCTACAACTTTACAGCTTGAGAGGTTCAAAATGATTCTTTTAACCCTTTACCCAACATAACAGCCAAAACCGGCCAGTGCTATTTACAAAAATTGCCAATTAATTTTCATTATTTTTTTCATTTTCTGTATCAAAAACACAGGTTATGACCCCTCATTGGAACGAGCTCATTGAGCTTGCTCCAATAAAGGGTCATAATCTGTGTTTTTGATACAAAAAATGAAAAAAATTAGTTATTTAAGAATTTTGTTTGCAAGTGACATCTGTTTTTCATGTTAGGTAAAGGGTTAAACCACCACATTTGAACAAATGTCTCCTTACCAAAAACCAAAATGATAAATTTTCTAATTACTCTGTTGTTGTAAAAACTATTCTTCATCAAAATTAAATTATGGGTTAATCTACATTTTTATATAGTAAAGTTAATGCACAGAAATAAAAAAAGACCAAGTTATGCAAGTCAACTTACTGTGTTAATCTGGCCGAATGTCTGAGATCTAATCTCTCCACTCATCAGTTCACAGGTGCAAAATGTTGCCGTCCAGCCCCATTTACATGTAGTTACAAATCAATCAAATTCTATGACCTGAAAAAAAAGAAACAGTTATTTACTTTATAGCATTTTAGAACTAACATTTCTCAAGAAAACTATGTGCACTCTGAAGGTTGATAAATGACTTGTGAAAAGCAATTTCCAAACTATATCAATTTTTACAATAATCTTGGAAATTAGTTTTCATATAAGATAACTTGGAGATGTTCTCTTTAGTTGCTTTGCGGTTTGATTCCCAGGATTCATTTGCGCTCCATTTCACGAGAATCCACTTAGATTCACCCTAAATTAAGCAAAATTTTGACTGTGGAGCCATGCAATTATTTCTAACTCGGGTTGTCCATGCCAGATAGTTTTTCTAGTATTCAATAGTACCTGGATTTCCAGTAATGCTAAACCAGAGACTCAAGTGAGCATACTGGGTGAAGTTGTTTAAAAGGAAATTAAAGTGCATTAGAGAGAGAAATCATGAGAGAAATATGGTGTTTAGTGTTAAGGAATCTGAAAGACCGAGGCAAAAAGGAGGTTTAACAGGCTTGCTGTTTTAAAAATTTGGCATAACCCATTTATCGTTCACCTAATCTGAGCTTTGAATACCTATCATTCGTTCCCATGTACTTGATTCAAGTAACCCATTAGGCCATCTAAATATATCTGTATCACAGCTATGCTGATATACAAACTTGTATCAGAGCTATGTTTTTGCTCCTTTGGTCAATATCCTGATGAATAAAGATGAATCCTCAGAAACAGTAACGAGGCATGTATTGCAGCAATCCAGATACAAATTAGTTGCAATTATATCCTAATCTTTGTATGGGCTAACATGCCATAATCACTATTTGTGGCAGAGACATGAGTTATTGCCATTTCCAGATTTTGTACTTCTGTTACATCTTAACCCTTTACCCAACGCAACGGCCGAAACTGGACAGCGCTATTCTAAAAAATTGCCAATTAATTTTCATTATTTTTTCATTTTTTGTCTCAAAAACATAGGTTATGACCCCTCATTGGAACGAGCTCGTCGAGCTCGTTCCAACGAGGGGTCATAACCTATGTTTTTGAGACAAAAAATGAAAAAAATTAGTTATTCAATAATTTTTTTTGCAAGTGTCATCAGCTTTTCATGTTAGGTAAAGGGTTAAGATAATCAACAGTTTAAAATGATGTTGAGCATCAACCAATCATCAGCATAGGTGTTTGCATCTGCCTTTAGTATAGCTGCTCTGTTAGCTAAATATTGACCAACAGTATCTGTTGGTCAAATTTTGGCTAACAGAGCAGCTATACTTCAGGTAGATGCAAACACCTGTGCAGCTGATCATTGGTTGATGCTCAACATCATTCCACCAATAATTCATCCTAGATCATTCAACTTGGAGAACATTTCGCATGCCCCCAGTAGAGAGTTGCGGTTGTCATTTTTGCCCCTTCGGTTTCGGTTTCGGTTATTGTTTACTGAAAGGATTCGGTTCGGTTCGGTTGTTCGGTTGTTTTTTACTTTTTGTGTCTTACTAGCATTTCTCAGAATATCATGAACTTTTTTGACTAGATAATGCATTTGTATTATGTATAGTATATAAAGGTTGACTTACAATTACATGTATAAGAACTCAGGGACGGGTTGTCCCGCATAACTGTTGGGGCGTGTTGTCCCGGGGCAGGTTGTCCTGGAGCGGGTCGTCCCACCTCGTTTGGGACGGGTTGTCTCTGGGGCGGGTTGTCCCGTTCCCGTCCTCGACTGCTGATAATGGGCACATAAATTCGGGAAACGGGTCAATTAAAAGACAGTAACGAAAGTTGTTTGAGACGTCAAATTTACAGGCATCAAATGGAAAAACAGGTGACTTGTTGCAACACTGTACTTATCCCGGTATCAAATAGAACTGTAATACTATACTGTATTATGTACATTTTTGGGAGTTGAGGTTTTTGTGTAATACATTATGTCTGTCTTCAGTGTAATAAGTCTTTATTAAAAAATTATATATCCCAAGCAAAATTGACTTGTTTATTTTTTTTTTGTCAACCTCGTTTTGGAAGCTGTGACTTGTTTCAAATAAGTGTGCAGACTGTTGTCAATAGTTGTCTGATACACGCCCATAACATATAGTTTTCACGGTGGTTGAGCATCATCCCAAAGATACTGATTGAACACTGCCACTTTCGAGCGGTGCACAACTCAATGTGAAAGAACACTGCCACTTTCGAGCGTGCACAACTCACTGTGAAAACGGGTGTTCAGAAATTAATGAGAAAGTGGTAATTGAAAATAAAAAATAATTACAACTGTGGTATTTGATAATTATATAACAATTTAACCAGCCATATGATGTATGACTTATTGGTTTAATAAAACATGCTCATTTATCATTTCATCATGCTCTGCAACATGTGAAGTTCTGACTTTCAGTGTAAAATCAATTTTTTGAATGTCGCCAAGGGAGGCAACTATTTTGTTATTCATATTCCGCTGTGTAAATTTTATCTGGTCTTAATATTACAATTTTTTTTTTATTGATTTTGTGTGAAGCTATATTTTGTTTATTCGTAATAAATGTACATATTTAAAACAAAAACAGCTATTTTTAAACGGACTATGTTTGTCTGTTTTCAAGGGGATGGTTTGCAGTGTTGATTGACATACTTAACTTACGACGTCCATTTCAAGCTTCGAGAGTAACCTGTACAAAAAATGAAAACAACACCGCATGGTTTTCTGTTTGTTTTATTCATTAAATTGAGAATTAAAACCCGAAATCTGAAAATGAAACGTATGTACAAGATAATTATGATAATTTTTAAAGCAAGGGCAATTGTTATCATTTGTTTTTACAGAAACCGAAAGTACGGTTGTGTGCGCCCATGCTCGGTTGCGATTTTCGGTTTTCTTATACAACCGAGACCGAGTCGTTTTTTCGGTTAACCGCAACTCTCTAGCCCCCAGCAACAATTTGGCGCAACCTGTTTTTCATTCACATGTTTTTCATTTTAGGTAGCCTCCACTCGACCCAAATGTCCATTTGCCTCAAATCGACAGGTCTGGTGCAACCTTGTACGTGTGTGTATATTGCAATGACCATCAATAACAAGAGGCCCCAGGGGGCCTGAGGGCGCTCACCTGACATGGAAGCTTAAATATAAAACCCAGGGAATTGATTTCAACAAGTTACATCTGCCCCTCCTTAGAAAAGCTTATACCAAATATCCAAAGATTCAGACCAGTGGATCTAAAAAAAATATTTGTAAAGAATATTCCTCATACTGAACTAAGTCATAATTCGGGCTCCCATAGGAAGCCCAAATATGAACCCAGGAACTTGGCTTGAACAAACTTGAATCTCACCTCCAGTGGGATGCCGTCTTCCAAATATCAAAAGATTCTGACTGGTGGATGTGAAGAAGATTTTTGAAGAATGTTCCTCATATTGAACTAATTTGTAATTCAGGCTCCCATAGGGAGCCCAAATATCAACCCAGGGACTTGGCTTGAACAAACTTAAATCTCACCTCCCCTCCCCCTAAGGATGCTGAATCCCAAATATCTAAACATTCTGACTGCTGAATCTGAAGAAGAAGATTTTTAAAGAAAAATTCTTCATATTGAACCAAGTTATAATTCTCCCACAGGGAGCCCAAATATGAATCCAGGGACTTGGATTTAACAAAACTGAATCACACCACCAAAGGATGCTGCACACCAAATATCAAAACATTCCGAATGCTGAATCTGAAGGTTTTTTAAGAAAATTCCTCATTTTGAACTAAGTTACAATTCAAGCTCCCACAGTGAGCCCAAATATGGACCTAGGGACATGGTTTGAACGCCCCTCCTAGGAAGCCCAAATATGGACCCAGGGAAATGATTTCAATAAACGTGTGAAACAATCTTCCAAAGATGTTATATGTGAAATTTGAAAGCTTTTGAAGCAGTGGTTTGGGAAACAAGTAGTATTAAATGTTTTTCCCATCACCCACAGTGTTAAACAAGAGGCCCCAGGGGGCCTGAGGGTGCACACCTGACATGGTAGTCTAAATATCAAACCAGGGACTTGACTTGAATAAGCTGCATACGCCCCTCCTAAGAAAAGCATATACCAACTAGATGAAGTGATTTTGCCCACACAATACACAGGATTTGCCTTCTATTTTCAGTTCCTGCACTTTTACGTTCCAAAACTGAGATAAACACATAAAAAAAATGATTTTTTTTTTATTTTTGTTCGGAAACAAAATATTTTCAGCCCAAAATTTTGTTTTCTTCTTAAAATTGACCAAAATGCATATAAAAACAAAAAACTAATTTCCGGAATTTGGTCCAAAATTTTCAAAGTCCAACCCCCCCCCCCCCCCCTTCCCCCCCCCAAATTTTCAGTGTAAAAAAAAAAAAAAAATTGTCTTAAAATTGACCAAAATGCATGAAAAAACAAAAAACTCATTTCCGGATTTTGATCTAAAATTCTCTAATTCTGGACCGGAAAGATGAACCCAGGGACTTGGCTTGAACAAACTTGAATCTCATCCCCCTAAGGATGCTACATACCAAATATCAAAGGATTCTTATTGGTTGATCTGAAGAAGATGTTTATAGAATATTCCTCATACTGCACTAATTTAAACATTTTGGTTCCCACAGAGAGCCCAAATATGGACCCAGGGAATTGATTTCAATAAACGTGTGAAACAATCTTCCAAAGATGTTAAATGTGAAATTTGAAAGCTTTTGGAGCACTGGTTTGGGAGAAAAGTAGTCTTAAATGTTTTTCCCATTACCCACAGTGTTAAAAAATGCTGACTCAGCACTTTTTCAAAAGTCCCAGAAAAGTACCCCATGATAAAACCGATAGCAATTTTTTTTTACCATTCCATTCTATTGGTCCTAAGGAAGCTTCACACCCAATTATAAGAATTCTCAGTGCCGTGTAGTTTTGGAGATATGTGCATTTTAATTTTTTTCTATTTTTAGCTCCTGCAGTTCCCATGGGGTGACGGGAAAAAAAAAATTGGGCATAAATTAAGTACTTATGATCCAATAAGCCCTCATATCAAATTTGGTTCAAATCTGCCTCTCGGTTTGGAAAATAGAAATTTTGGGAGGGGTAAAAATTCTCTTGAACAAATCTGAGTCTACACCTCAAATGGAAGCTGCACACCAAAACTCAAGTCTCTGCAGCAGTACTGCTGGTTCATGAGAAGAAGATTTTTTAAGATTTAAGCACACTTTTTGGGCGTGGCCCTACCGAGGGGCGAGGCAACTTGATTTGAACAAAATCAAATTGCGATGTCATAACAAACTATTATCTCAAATATCAATTAAATTTGTTCAGCGGTTTGGGAGAAGAAGACGCAAACACCATGTTCACTGACGACGGACGGTGAGTGTTCACTGTAGCTCTCCTGACTGAAAGTCAGGTGAGCTAAAAATGCCAGTTTCTCAACCCCCTCACTAACATACATCCTATGTTCGACTGAAAATTATACTGGAAAACAATATTCATCCATATCTGAATGAAATTTGGTCCCGTGGTTTTAAAGAAGAAATTTCAAATTAGTTGATGGTGTTCAAGAATGATGATGAATCAGCATTTTCCCACTGTAAACAGGGTTAAAATGGGCATCCCCATACAGCACCCTAAGACAAACCCAATTTTTTTTATCCATCTCATTCCACTGGTCCTTAGGAAGCTGCATACCAAAAGACAATATTCTGGTCGGTGCAGTTTTCAAAATATGGGCATTTGAATTTTTTTTTTATTTTTAGTTCCTAGGGTTCCCACCAGGCTGTGAAATGTTTTTTTTTGGAGGGGGGAGGAGTTGGGGGGGGGGGGGGGGGCATCAATCAAGTACTTATCACCCAATCATACTACATGACAAATTTGGTTCAAATCATCCCATCAGTTCTTGAAATACAAAATTTGGGTAGAGCCCAAAATGGGCCTACTTCCACAGAGAGCCCAAATATTGATCTACAAATTTCCCTTTAACAAACTTTAATCTTCACCGCCAAATGAAGTTCCATACCAAATATCAAGGCATTCTCTTAGGTGATTCATGAGAAGATTTTTAGGCTTTTGTGGTATTAACCGCAGCCTGAAGATTGTAGCAGCTTCATTTGAACAGAGTAGAAAGGGTATACTCCAAAGATGGTTTGTGTCATATATGTTTGATTTGATGGCAATAGCTTCCACTGACTTTCAGTTAGGTGAGCTACAAAGGAGGATAATTAGGGTCAGTTGAAAGCCTGTGTATACCAAAGGAAAATGAAATTTGATTATCCAAACTGAACCTATAAGTTCAAGATAAAATATTTCCAAGTCCAACAAGGGGTCACAACTCTGACAAGAGGGTGTGGACAGAATCTGTGCCATGTGGAGATTCTTTACACCCATGCTAGTCTATAAGCATATCAAAGGACAAAATTTGACTATCCATGCCCAAGGTCCAAGACAAAATGTTAATATGGATGCATTTTCTAAAATTGAACAAAGGACCACAACTCTAGGAAGGAGTGCAGACAGAAGCCTTGCTGTGTGGAGATAATTTCCACCATGTTGGTCTACCAGCACATCAAGGACAAACAAATTTGATCATTCACACCTGATTTACAAGGAGGAATGTTTGTATGAACACATTTTTCAAGTCCAAAGAAGGGCCACAATTTGGGCAAGAAAGTTCAGACAAAATCCATCTTGTGTGGTAATACTTTCCTACATTATAAGTTATCTCCGCCTGTTAACATGTATGGTATATGGAGATTTAATACCTGGATGTCGGTTTTTAAACACAGAGCTGCAGGTGAGGTGTTTAAATGAGACATCCAGGTATTAAATCTCCATATACCATCCCTGTTGACAGAGATAACATTTTTGACCTGTTTGAAACACAATACAAACATAGTGGAAATAAATTTGTGGACATATTTTTCAGCTCCACAATCACTTGTACCAAATTCGTGATAATTATTTTGTTTTTATAATCTCAGAAGACAACAGATAGAGTTACATCCCTTGGGTCGTTAAGGAAACGAGTAAACAGTATTTTGTTGACATATCGTCCCTTGAGTTCCAATATGTTCTATGTGCCTACTAGCACATAGAACACATTGGTACTCAGGGGACGAATTATTTGCTATTATTTTATTTTTATGATTGAACTGTTCGAAATCTGATATTTGTGAGTATTTTCAGGTTTTTTGGTTCGATTTTTATGTCGAGGCGAGCAAACAGAGAAAGCTTTCGTTTAAACCATATATACCCCTGATGCATGTTTCACGTGTGCTTACACCCTGGATGTTGCACGCTCTCATATACCGTGGATGTTGGGTGCACCCTTTGTCAAGGCTATTTGTCTAAGGCATTCTGACCAATCAAAAGACAGAATTTATCGGTATAAGATGGTTCATCAAAGGACAATAAAATTTGATTATCCACACCCAACCTTCAAGCCAAAATGTTTGTACAGATGCATTTTCCAAGTTCAACAATACCGGACATACTTTCAAACAGTAGCTAACCCTGCATCATTTTATTCTCTTACATTGATTATTTGGGTGCCATCTGCTGGAAAGTTTTGATTATAAGTTAAAAATTAATGTTTCACAGAATTCGCCTAGCAAGCAGTGCAAAAAATGGCCACATACACTATCTTATCTGGTTGTTTGTTCACAACTGTATTGCTCAGATTGAAAATTATATGCTCAATAAGTCAATTTATTTATCATAAAGTAAAAATACCGAGTAATTGCAAACTCATCACAAGTGAGGAATAACTAGAGTAATGTCACGCATGCAGCCCAACTGTCCCAGCAATGGCAATGCTTAGACGCAAAATAGTCGGAGCCATTTTTAGTTAACAGTTTACCTAACGAATCTGCCATATCTGCACTCGTGATATACAAAATTTGCTATTCAAATTTTATTTTTTCATTTCTCTACTTCAAAACATACCTCATGATCTATTAATGGAACAAACTTGATGAGCTTGTTCCAATAAGGAGTAATAAGCCATGGTAAGAAGTAAATAAACAAGAAGGACGCCAACGCCCTATAGCTCACCAACATTCCTCTTTGATCGTAACTTTGCCAAACACAAGAACTGTATCAAACAGGCTCATAACATGCGACAAAACTTACCTGAACACAACCTCTTAAAAGTAAAACACAGAAACTGACATAAACACTAAGTTAAGCATGAAATTCTGAGCTAAACAGAAAACTAAACGCAACTAAAAATGTCAAGAAAAATGTCTAAAATGCAGGGTATGAGGGGTTAATCATGGAACAATGATACTGAGGAACATGTATGAGGAATATAAGTGCCATGGGAAGAAAAGGAGCACAGCAGCTGACCTAAACACTTAGTTAAACATGAAATTCTGAGCTAAACAGAAAACTAAACGCAACTAAAAATGTCAAGAAAAATGTTTACAATGCAGGGTATGAGGGGTTAATCATGGAACAATGATACTGAGGAACATGTATGATGAATATAAGTGACATGGGAAGAGAAGGAGCACAGCAGCTGACCTAAACATCAAGTTAAACATGAAATTCCGAGCTAAACAGAAAACTAAACGCAACTAAAAATTTCAAGAAAAATGTTTAAAATGAAGGGTATGAGGGGTTAATCATGGAACAATGATACTGAGAAACAGGTATGATGAATATAAGTGTCATGGGAAGAGAAAGAGCACAGCAGCTGACCTAAACACTAAGTTAAACATGAAATTCCGAGCTAAACAGAAAACTAAACGCAACTAAAAATGTCAAAAAAATGTTTAAAATGCAGGGTATGAGGGGTTAATCATGGAACAATGATACTGAGGAACATGTATGATGAATATAAGTGCCATGGGAAGAGAAGGAGCACAGCAGCTGACCTAAACACCAAGTTAAACATGAAATTCCGAGCTAAACAGAAAACTAAACGCAACTAAAAATGTCAAGAAATATGTTTAAAATGCAGGGTATGAGGGGTTAATCATGGAACAATGATACTGAGGAACATGTATGATGAATATAAGTGCCATGGGAAGAGAAGGAGCACAGCAGCTGACCTAAACACTAAGTTAAACATGAAATTCTGAGCTAAACAGAAAACTAAACGCAACTAAAAATTTCAAGAAAAATGTTTAAAATGCAGGGTATGAGGGGTTAATCATGGAACAATGATACTGAGGAACACGTATGATGAAAATAATTGCCATGGGAAGAGAAGGAGCACAGCAGCTGACCTAAACACTAAGTTAAACATGAAATTCCGAGCTAAACAGAAAACTAAACGCAACTAAAAATGTCAAGAAAAATGTTTAAAATGCAGGGTATGAGTGGTTAATCATGGAACAATGATACTGAGGAACATGTATGATGAATATAAGTGCCATAGGAAGAGAAGGAGCACAGCAGCTGACCTAAACACTAAGTTAAACATGAAATTCCGAGCTAAACAGAAAACTAAACGCAACTAAAAATGTCAAGAAAAATGATTAAAATGCAGGGTATGAGGGGTTAATCATGGAACAATGATACTGAGGAACATGTATGATGAATATAAGTGTCATTGGAAGAGAAGGAGCACAGCAGCTGACCTAAACACTTTCTGAGCTAAACAGAAAACTAAACGCAACTAAAAATGTCAAGAAAAATGTCTAAAATGTAGGGTATGAGGGGTTAAATCATGGTAAAATGATAATAATCATCATATAGCAGCATTATAAAAGACATGATATGGAAATAGGGCGAATAAGTGACCTAAACAGAAACTTTAACATTATTGGACATGTATGCTGACGCCGACCGATCGAGCCATTCCATAAGCTCACACAACTAAAGTTGGTGAGCTAAAAATGAAAAAATCTGATGTTTCAGAAAAATAATTTGTACACTGTTGGCTTCAACTTGTGTTAGGTAAAGGATTAAAGATGCAGTACATAAAGCAATGTTGGGCTATATGAGTCAATTTTCTTTTTTGCATGTAATAACTCCCAATCCTTCAAAATGCATTTTGGGAATAATTGCCTAAGTGACACGTGTGTGTGTGTGTGTGTGTGTGTGTGTGTGTGTGTGTGTGTGTGTGTGTGTGTGTGTTTGAGGTTAAAAAATCGCACTGGCACAGACATTTCATACTGAAACGTTTTTTTCTTTTAATATGCCGCTGAAAAATTGTTTTCATTTACTGAACCCTGATTGGTTTCAAACATGACAAAAAAGTACATTTGTTGTTTTCCCAGAACTGTACCGGCAAAACGAGGTTGAAACCGTTAGTCCACACAAAGGACAGACAATGGGGTACCTCGGTATGTAGGGAAAACAAGACTCTGTGTGTGTGTGTGTGTGTGTGTGTGTGTGTGTGTGTGTGTGTGTGTGTGTGTGTGTGTGTGTGTGTGTGTGTGTGTGTGTGTGTGTTTGTCTTACCAACTTGACGAGGGTAACTAGACAAAAGAGTTTGTGTGTTTCGCCTTAACGAGGTACAAAAGACAAAAGAAACCCTTTACCTCGGTTGTTTTCCCAGAACTGTACCGGCAAAACGAGGTAGAAACCGTTAGTCCACACAAAGGACAAACAATGGGGTACCTCAGTATGTAGGGTAGACAAGACTCTGTGTGTGTGTGTGTGTGTGTGTGTGTGTGTGTGTGTGTGTGTGTGTGTGTGTGTGTGTGTGTGTGTGTGTGTGGGTTTGTCTTACCAACTTGACGAGGTACCTAGACAAAAGAGTTTGCGTGTTTTGCCTTACCGAGGTACAAAAGACAAAAGAAACCCTTTACCTCGGTTGTTTTCCCAGAACTGTACCGGCAAAACGAGGGTAGAAACCGTTAGTCCACACAAAGGACAAACAATGGGGTACCTCGGTATGTAGGGTAGACAAGACTGTGTGTGTGTGTGTGTGTGTGTGTGTGTGTGTGTGTGTGTGTGTGTGTGTGTGTGTGTGTGTGTGTGTGTGTGTGTGTGTGTGTGTGTGTGGGTTTGTTTTACCAACTTGACGAGGTAACTAGACAAAAGAGTTTGCGTGTTTTGCCTTACCGAGGTACAAAAGACAAAAGAAACCCTTTACCTCGGTTGTTTTCCCAGAACTGTACCGGCAAAACGAGGGTAGAAACCGTTAGTTCACACACAGGACAAACAATGGGGTACCTCGGTATGTAGGGTAAACAAGACTCTGTGTGTGTGTGTGTGTGTGTGTGTGTGTGTGTGTGTGTGTGTGTGTGTGTGTGTGTGTGTGTGTGTGTGTGTGTGTGTTTGTCTTACCAACTTGACGAGGGTAACTAGACAAAAGAGTTTGCGTGTTTCGCCTTACCGAGGTACAAAAGACAACCCTTTACCTCGGTTGTTTTCCCAGAACTGTACCGGCAAAACGAGGTAGAAACCGTTAGTCCACACAAAGGACAAACAATGGGGTACCTCGGTATGTAGGGTAGACAAGACTCTGTGTGTGTGTGTGTGTGTGTATGTGTGTGTGTGGGGGGGGGAGTTGTGGAACCTATATTAAAACCTGGCCTGTATTACTAGCTGGAAAATACACATATCAACTTTCGTTGTAATCAAATAATCGAAACTGGAGTTATCAGTCAGAAACCAATTGTTTACAGACAGATGGATGGACTGACAGATGGATGGACTGACAGATGGACGGACGGAAGTCATGACTATAGCCCTGACTATAAACAGCCAGGCTAAAAATGCATTTTGTACCAAAGAAAAAATATTGCATGAATGGCCCTGGGTAAGGAGGAGGTGGGGTGGGGGGGATGACGGGTGGGGGAAAGTGGGGGTGTGTTAGAGGAGTCCATTTTTTTTCCACATGTGGTCAGTCTAAATCCTTCAGAATGCATTTTGAGCAGAGAAAAAAAAATACCTAACTGGCACCATGGGGGTGGGTGGTGGGGTTTGTCTGGGTTTTTAACCACAAACTTTAACCAAAACTGTAAAAAAGCATTTTTGACGAAAGAAAAAAAAGTGCCTAATTGGTCCCCCGGGTGGTGGGGGAGGAGGGGGGGTGTGGGGTGGGGTGGGGGTTACGTGAGTTTAAAAAAAGGTTTTGCATGTAGTGACTGTAAATAGTTCAAAACGCATAATCGAGGAAAGAAAAAAGAAAAAAAATGCCTAATTGGGATGGTGGGGGGGGGGGGGGGGGGATTTCTGTCTGGATTTTTAACCACAAACTTTAACTAATACTGTAAAAAAGCATTTCTGACAAAAGAAAAAAAAAGGTTCTGCATGTAGTGACTATAAATAGTTGAAAATGCATATTGGAGGAAAAAAAAAAAAAGCCTAATTGGGGGGGGGGCGGGGGGGGGGGGGGGGCAGTGGTGTTTGTCTGGGTTTTTAACCAAAACTGTAAACAAGCATTTTTGACGAAAGAAAAAAAAAGTGCCTAATTGGCCCCCGGTGGGGTGGGGTACATAAGTTTAAAAAAAGTTACTGCATGTAGTGACTGTAAATAGTTCAAAATGCATATTGGAGAAAAATAAAAAAAGCCTAATTGGGGGGGGGGGGGGGGGGGGGGGGGGGTAGGGGGTGGTGGTCTTTGTCTGGGTTTTTAACCACAAACTTGGAGTCATCCTACCAAGCTACAATGAAATCCCTTCATAATTATGACTTGTGGAATATTCTAAAGGTTTTCGGGCTTCGGGCCTCTGTTGCCGTCACAGTTGCCCAATAGGGGACATTCTCATCTAGACATCATATGAAATCAACCTATCAAGTTACAATGAAATCCCTCCATAAACATGACCTGTAGACTGTGATAAAGGTTTTCGGGCTTCCGGCCCCTGTTGCCATCACAGTTGCCCAAAAGGGGACGTTCTCATCTAGACATTATATGAAGTCAACCTATCAAGTTACAATGAAATCCCTCCATAAATATGAAGTGTAGACTGTGCTAAAGGTTTTCGGGCTTCAGGCTCGGGCAGCCATCATGGTTGAATGATCGCAACCAAAAGGGGACACTCTCATGTGGGCATCATGTGGATTAATCCTACAAAGTTACAATGAAATCCCTTCATAAATATGACCTGTAGACTGTATTAAAGGTTTTCGTGCTTTGGGCACCTGTAGCCACCACAGTTGCCCAATCACGTCCAAAAGGGGACTTTCTCATGTAGACATTATATGAAGTCAACCTATCATGTTACAATGAAATCCCTCCATAAATAGGACCTGTAGACTGTGCTAAACGTTTTCGGGTTTTGGGCTCAGGCAGTCGTGACGGTTGATAGATCATGCCCAAATGGGACAATTCTCATGTAGACATCATACGGAGTCATCGTATCAAGTTACAATGAAATCCGTTCATATTAAACATGACCTGCAGACTGTGCTAGATGGTTTTGGGGTTTTGGGCTTGGGCAGCCATTATGGTTGACAGATCATGCCCAAACGGGGACGTTCTCATCTAGGCATTATACAGAGGCATTCTATGAAACTGCAATGAAATCCCTTCATAAATACGACCTGTAGACTGTGCTAATGGTTTTCGGGTTTTGGGCTCGGGCAGCCATACCAGTTGACCGATCACGACCAAATGAGGATGTTCTCATGCAGACATGACTTAAAACCTGCATATGAAATTTTGTGACGATCAGACAAGAACTACCAGGTATAGCCTGTACTTGAAGGTTGAATAAAAAACTTTAACCACAAACTTTAACCAAAACTCCAAATGTCAACTAAACAGGAAAAGAAAAAAAAAAACCACTTGAACCTTCAGTAAAAAACTTTAACGACAAACTTTAACCAAAACTCTAAATGTTAACAGACGGACAGACAGATGGACAAACAAAAGTCATTACTATACCCCTCACTGTAAACAGTCGGGCTAAAAATGAAGAATTTTATTTGGATCGAAATATATCTTGTGGTGTTGTGATCAAAGTTATTAATTTCTTGATATGCAGGAATAACTAGCTACCTTGTTCCTCTGAGCTTCTCCTGTGTTGTATCTCTTTTTCATGTTCAAGATGGGAGCACTCTGGCTAAGTTGTTACGGAATTGGACTTCAAACCAAGAGGTCCATGGTTTAATTTCTGCCAGGGGTAACTGTGTTCTGTCCTTGGGCAAGGCGCTTAATCCTGATTGCCCGTGTGGAGCATGGTGACGCCGTGTACTAAGGTGTACTGTACATCGATGGTGCATTTGTCTTCAACCAATGCTAATTCTGCTTGTGTGGAGTTGGGGAGCTTGACAGTTGCTCGCTGGTTTGCTCCGGGTACTCTGGCTCCCTCCACCTGTAAAACTGCTTGCCATGAAGTGACCCTGGCTATCAAAAGTATCATTAAACCCCAGTAAATAAATATGCAAGATAAAGGTAGGTTGTAGATACACTTGCAAGTTACATTCTAAATAGGCAGCCAAGACTTGCCGAGACACAATTGAAAAGTCACAGAATGACACTTTCGACAGCCAGGGTCAGCTCATGTCAAACAGTTTTATGGGTTGAGGAAACCGGAGTACTGTCAGACTCCCCAGTGTACTAACTCCACACAAACAGAGTTAGCATTGGTTGAAGACAAGTGCACCATCGACATGCAGTATGCCTCAGTACACAATGCCACTGTTCCCCAACATGGGCAAATAGGATTAAGTGCCTTGCCCAAGGACACAATGTGGTTGCCAAAGGTTGGATTCGAACCGAGGACCTCTCAGATTGCAGCCTGCATCTCTACCTACTGAGCCACCCAGCTCCGTAATTTGAAGGTAATAGTTCTTAATCTTTGTGTTTCTCTCCTCCAAAACAAATTCCCATTTGAAGCATTCATAGTGTGAATTATCCAAATTTATGCATTGATCCCAGACCCTTTCTCAAAGAGGGCAGAAGAATCTCTGCACAAAATCAACTAAATTTTACAGATTACAATAATTTTATAATTCAAATCAATTACTCACCTGACATTTTGTTCCTGTATAATTTTCTAACAAATCAGGGAAATCTGTTAAATTCAATATTATCTGGGAGATTTTCATCACACATTCACTCACTGCACTCACATCAAAGCCTGATAAAAAAAATGGTAACATTTAACTCTTAACGCCACCGGGTATTTAAGTTTTCTTCAAATCCAATCATGGCTGCTGTAAATCAGCCATAACTCTTAACCCACCAAGTATTTAAGTATTCTTCAAATCCAATCATCACTGCTGTAAATCAGTCATGAGTGGGAATTATGAAAAATTCATCAAAATCAAATTCCGACGTTGGGTTCTTTTTTCGAGTCTAGCGATTTCTGGTTTGCCACAAAAACTGGAGGAAAAAAAAAACCCTGCCAAGCTCTACTCAAAATGATAAAGAAACTATAAATCGATATTTATTTATTTAGTGGGGTTTAATGACACTTTTATCAGCCAGGGTCACCTCATGTTGGACAGTTTTACGGATTGAGGAAGCCGGAGTACACAGAGAACCACAACCAATGGCAAGTAACTGCCACTCTCCAACAAACTAACACCACACAAGCAGGGTTAACACTGGTTGATGACAAGTGCACCATCAATGTGCATTATGCCTTAGAACACAACGCCACCATGCCTCCACATGGGCAATTGGGATTAAGTGTTTTGCCCAAGGACACAACACGGTTGCCGCAGGTGGGATTCGAACCAAGAACCTCTCGACTCGCAGTCTGCATCTCTTCCTACTGAGCCACTATGCTACCATCTCTGTAGATTATTATTCCTGATACAAAATAAGTCAGAAACAAAAGCATTCACACGAGTACTACTTAACATTTTCAACTGACTGCATATTCCAAATCTTTCCTTTTAAAGAAAGCTTCTTCCACAATGCTTCCAGGGTGACCACATGTACCATCAGGATCATAATCAGTTGAAAATGACATTAGCAAACTTGTGTCAAACAAAAGGCACACAAAACAAGTCTGAAAATATTTTAAAAAGCTCATTGAGGAACACACAGTGTACTCTAAATTTAAAGTGCATCAAGTAATAAAGCAGCGAAAACAAATATCAAAGAAAAATATTTTATGCACTAATAATATTGAAAACTCTTCCTGCATCTATTTTTTAAGACTGTATACAGGAAAAATTAACACAATCTAGTGCTGAAATGATTTTTCAATGAGTTGACATGTAAAAAACACTGACATGATTAGTACTAAACAAATCTGTTAACCGATTAGTGAATCACTCATTGATTAGTCACCTGAGTGTATTCTCTAAAGCCTTGAAGTTTCCACTTTATGTTCCTTTAAGAAATCAATACCCCTCTGTTCTTAATGAAGTTTGGCTACATTGTCTGAATTCCATTACGCACCTCACAAGACCAACGGTATCGCACTGCAATATGCAGAAGTGAGAGACAAGATAAATAGGAAAGCATACATAACATAACATAAATAGGTTCTTCTACAAATAACCTACGTCCCAGTTATTACAGAAGCAAAACAAGTTCCATTTGAACTCTGACATCATATGAATGGGGCAGATACACTTACAAGATTGAGATAAATACGGTCGCCATTTGTGCTTAGTTCAACTGCAGATAGAATCTAATCGAACACGATAACAAGTTGTATCACAACTTGTGTGTGTGACTAATTGGGGTGGGGGGGATACAAAACAACATGAGTATTATAGGAAATGTTAAGAGCTAATGAGCTATGCCACTATTCCATTTAGAAACATTAGTTACACATATTACACTGGGTTTGGGATTTTTTTTCAGAACCGAAGAGCTCCAGTTGCTGCTAATGACCATGAACACAGGCACCAATAACAATGAGAGCTGTCTACCTACTTTTTTTTACAAATCGTCACCTGTGAAAACAATATTTGATGGAACTGAATATTCTGGGCCCTCTTCTCAATTCCCCTTAGGAAACAGAAACACCAAATATGTATTATTTATTTTTTGTGGCATCGGTTGTTGTTTGGTTGTAAGGACATGGAGACATCGACTTCCATAATGTCGAGCAGTTAGAACCATTAAATGTATTGTAATTTGGAAGCCACCCCAGCCAATGAATTTAGTTAAACCAGTCTTGTAAGCTTTATTGTTTAGTTTAGCACCTGACATTGCATAACTGACTAGTTGATTAATCGTCAACTACTACCCGAAGATTAGTCGATAAGTAAAAATCCAAATGGCATAAATCATTTCAACACTTGTATTAATTAACTGGTCGAGTGTGAGAAGCTACTATCGGGGCTTTAATAAAAATGAGGACACAAATATTATTTTTTTATATAAATTTGTTCTATTACAATTTACAAATTATTGGAGAGTGCCTATTTGCAGTCTCCAAAAATTTATAATAAAAAATTTTGAATCACAAATTCCGACCATCAAAAATAATCTAGCCTTCAACCAGTTAATAGGGGAATCTTCCAATCACCAGAATCTTTACACTTGTAGTTCAGTCTCAATGTGCTGGCAAGAGAACACAAATAAAAATAAAAGTGTGAAAATGCATATCAAGGGAGCTAACCATAAGTACAGAAAAGATGAAGACTTGAAAAAAAGCAGGCCTAGTATATCAAGGGAGCTAACAATAACTATACAGGTCATTACAATCAACTCGTGGAGTGCTAAATTATTTTTGGTTGTTAAAATTTGTTACTTGTTACAATTTATGAGAGAGTGCCTGTAGGCACTTTCCCATAAATTACCATGGCAAATTCATACAGATTAAATAATTGCACTCCAAAGATTATATGAAACATATTCACAGAATATAAATAATTAAAGTTGAGGTACCTGCACTTCAGAATAAAGCCCAAATATGGGCTACCAACACTCTTCCAGTTAGTGAATTACATTTCTAAGGAATTATTGACAGAATTATATCATTATTTTGGACTTGTGCCTACATAGATTCCACACAGAATAGGGGGTAGAAAGAATGTGAAATTATTGTAGTTTATTTTTTTCAAGTTAAGGAGTTCAAAGTGTTATTTGCTATATGTTTATGTTCTTAACACATAGAAAAACCAAACCAAAGCCGAGGTTTTTTCATGAAACCAAACCAAAACTGAATCTGAAAACTTAAAACTGTCCAATCGAAAAAGAAAAGATAGATAAACATTCTATTTGGAAAAAAATACACAAACATTCTATTTGGAAAAAAATACTCAAACATTCCATTTGAAAAAAAATACTCAACTCCTGAATGTTAAGCAGTTTGAAATCTTACTTATACAATTGTATTCACAATATCATCATAAAACCTAAACTTACTTCAGTTTGCTGAAATGAATTGCCTTATGTGAACATGTCAGACTGTTCAAAAGAATATGTTGGAATCCTGTATGCATGAGTTCACTTGATTCTTGCGCAATTTTTTTTCATGATATACGATCTGAAATGGAAATATTATGGAATGAAAACAGGCCTGGAAATAAAAGAACTTATATCCACATATATTTCGGCAAGAATCTGAGAATCGATTCATGCAACAAAACCAGCAAGAATCCATGTACATTCTCGCTGCACTTCTGCTAGGATTGAAGTGACAAGAATTAAGTCAATTTAACCCTTTACCTAACATAGCAGCAGCAAATTAACCAAAACAAGGCTAACATGACCTGACGTATCCCGACTCCCGTGTCTATAAAATTGAACAAATATGGTCATCATTGAAACCAGCTCGATGAGCAGGTTCCAATGACATCCATATTTGTAAGGTTTTATTGGTAAATATTGTTTTAATTTTTTTTTTTAAATTTCAATTGATGTTTTAAAAACTAAAAAGCTCTGTTGGATAAATGGTTTCCATGCATTATCAATATACAACAGGGGTTCAACCATGGTAGCCTCATTGGATCCTCGGACACTCATAGTAGGTAGGGATTCTTGTAACCATTTTTGGAGAATCAAAATTAATTCTCCCAAATTTAGATTAAATATATAAACCCTGCATTTTTTCTTACCTTCGTAACTTAGAAAAGGGCATCATAACTCAAACATATTCTCACAAAATACTGCTCTTGAGCTCCTGTACAGAAACTGTACACATCAGTAGGATCCCCAGTTACTGGCATTCCCATATTTCCCATAAGGGAAGGATTGCAGAACTGCATCAACTCAAGGACACAAAGCTAACATTGTTGTGGGTAATCTTCCCCAAACAAATTCTGAAACGTCTCTTCTTAAGTATTAGGCTACTCTTGTGTTCCAAGTAAAAGTACAGGTGGGAAAAAAATCAATAAAAGTATGGGGTGGAACAATTATCAAATTAAATAAAGGTACAGACCCAAATAATGGTACAGGGTGGAAATCCATTGAGCGGGGTGGGGAAGTGATGATATCTAAAAGCCAACTTATTTTCCAGTATTGAGGCTAGTTTTAATTTATTATTAAAGAAAACTAATATGCATTTTGGCATCATGATTACAACAATGAACACTCTGTGCTAAAAAAACCTATCACACAATCTAGTGAAGATTTACTACTTTGAAGATCTCTCCCCCCGATGGAAGGGCAATTTTTATAAAAATACAGGCCCAAATAAGGTGCATACAGGGAGGGAAAATTCCCCAAAATAAATAAACATACATGTATGTTTATTTATATTAGGAACACAAGAGTATTTTACTCAAAAAGTGGCTTATGTTAAATCTTGTTAACCCAGGTTTGCACCATAGGTTTGTTTTTTTCCAATATTTATTTATTTTTTTATTGGTGTTTAAGGTCACATATTTATGCACACTGGCTAATCATGACCATGACAGTTTTATGGGTGGAGGAAGCCGGAGTACCCGGAGAGAACCACCGAGCAACGGCGAGCAACTGTCAGCTCCCCAACATACTAACTCCATACAAGCAGGGTTAGCATTGGTTGAAGACAAGTGCACCATCGACGTGCAGTACGCCTTAGTACACAATGCCACCATGCCCCCATGCGGGCAATGGAGATGAAGTGTCTTGCCCAAGGACACAACGCAGTTGCCGCAGGTGGGATTCGAACCGAGGACCTCTCGGCTTGTAGCCTGCACCTTTACCTACTGAGCCACCACGCTCCCCGTTTTTTTCCAATAATTTCCACACAATTCATGATCACTGCACTGCACAAATATTTGGTGGTAAGACTGTACATTGTCTTGCAAGCCTGGAAATAACCCATGAATGATCATTTAGGTTACATGTGGATTACGTAATCTGGGTATGCAAACAACTATGGGTTACGATTAAGTAATATGAAATACTTTAAATTACTAATCTTGCATGTTTTACCAGAAAGACTTGGCAGTCTTTTGGAACTATCTTAGTTTAACCCTTTACCCAACGTAAAGGTCGAAAACCGGCCAGCGCTATTCTCAAAAATAGACAATTAATTTTCATTATTTTTTCATTTTTTGTCTCAAAAACAGATTATGAACCCTCATTGGAACGAGCTCGTCGAGCTCATTCCAACGAGGGGTCATAACCTATGTTTTTGAGACAAAAAATGAAAAAAATTACCAATTCACAAATTTTTTTTTGCAAGTGTCGTCTGCTTTTCATGTTAGGTAAAGGCTTAAGGGATGAGTATTGCATCTACATATGAATAGAATAGCATGATCTTTCCATTTTAAAGAATTTCAGGGATTTTCTGCCCTCTTTGGGAAAGGGTCCAGAGCCTATGCAATTGAGAAAATTTACATCATATCATGAATGCACCAATTGGGAATTTGTTTCAGAGAGGAAACACACATAATAAGAAATGTTACCTTCATACTGAACTGAGAACATTAATACAGAAGCTACTACATGTATGGAACAAAACACTTGTCTGAATGTCGTAACAAAACAGTCACATGAAATAAAGATCAATCTCTGTAATCTCTTTTAAACAAATCGTTCTTATACTATTAAATGATGAAGATATTTATGCCTTTCCCAACAATTCAACAGTGTATATTCTGAGGCTCTGTAGTTGTTTCTAGGCAAGTCTTGGCTCTGTTTTATTATCTAGTGACTCTAGACAAAATTAGACCTTCAAGAGTTAAAAAAGAACTAAAAAATTTTATTTGAATGAGAGCCGAGATTGGAAATTTTTTGGTTTTAATTGGGAAAAATCATGCCAAAATTCCATTGGGAAAGTCGGAACCTGTAGACACCCAAAAGAGTCCCGGAATTTCCGCAAAAATAGATAGCAACAACTAACATGCGATCTTGTTTGGCGAGATCAAGCAGTAGTTGTTGATATTTATTAAGGTGGAAATCCTGTTTAGACATAAAATAGCATGACTGGCATAGTAAAAACACAGAAGGCAGAGAAACATCTCAACACTTATTTTCCTAAACCACCCTGCTATATAGTGTAACCTGCCAAAAGGTTGCAATCTAAACCCTTTATTTCACCTTTATATCCAGGCCTTGCAAGTCCATGTTCTAATGCATTTAATTTTTTTCTCTTCCTTGGCTTTGGGCCCTCCCAATTGAACAAGCTCATCAAGCTCATTCAAATAAGGGGTCATAAACTACAGTAAAAGACTGGTGGATTTCTATTAAATCATGTTGGGATAATCTTTTTTATTACTATTATTTTTTGGGAGAAAGCACAAGGTGCATAAGAACACTTTGAGCTCATGAACCACTGAGTTGCCCTAGTTATTTATTCCATATGTTGAAACTTTGTTAAGTAATTCGTGTGTCTTTTCCATAAATCATACATAATTATTGGTTACTATTCCACCATGTTTTTTTTTTTTTTAGGCCTGTCATTATTAATAGGGAAGTTAACTAATCGTCAGAAACATCCACAACTGACTGCAATTTAAAAGTCAACAATTATGGAGTTTTCTATAAATTATTAGTTATACCTCTCCTCTCCACCATGCTTATAAGAGGTGTCAGAGGCTAGGGTTTGAACCTGAGATGATCAAGAGTCTAATAATAGCTTCATTGAGATTTAAGAAGGCAATTGCACTCCTTGGAAAACTGAGACTCAGAGAAGGGCAGTTATTTATACTCTCATACTTTCCAAAATGCCAGACCTGATGTTATTTTGTTACACTTGTTTTCTCATGCCAGTTCCAATGTATTTTGAAAATTCTACAGCCTCTGACATCTCTTATGAGCATGGTGGGGAGGAGAGTTATAACTAATAATTTATTGGAAACCCCATAATCGTTGACTGTGAAATTGAGCCCACATCTGCCCGCATAGTTTGCAAATTTAGCAGTTGAAAGACAGAAAGACAGAAAGACAGAAATTTTAAAAAATGTTTCAACAAAACCATATCATGTGACCCCCTCATTGGAATGAGCTCATCAAGCTCGTTCCAATGTGGGGTCACATGATATGCTTTTGTTGAATTTTTTTTTTAAATAGTAATTAAAATAATAAATTTTTAATTAATAAATTTTTAATCGTCTGCATTGGGTGAAGGGTTAATAGGGCAATCTTCCAGGGGTCGATTTAATATGAAAATTTTGATTAGCGCTTTGCTAGTCATAATTTTGACTTGCATTTTTGCATTGAGTTTAAAAAGATGAAAAAAACTGCTGACAATAAAAAGAACAAATGGAAATTGC
Organism: Pictodentalium vernedei; assembly: GCA_031216915.1. NCBI lineage: Eukaryota > Metazoa > Mollusca > Scaphopoda > Dentaliida > Dentaliidae > Pictodentalium > Pictodentalium vernedei. Next base: position 85,243,779 of record CM062289.1, read on the forward strand.
AATGTATGTGACTGGTGTTCAAAGCTTTTTGCACTGGTTCTTTATGAGAATTGAGAATAGTGTTACATAATATATAATTCAATCGTGTTTTAAAACACTTTTGGTCACTGATGTATTTCTTAAATTAGTGTGCACCAACGAACTGACCAATCAAATTTTGTTTTTTAAGAACCATGTGCTTTCAACACTTTCGGGATTTGGGAAGACAAAACCCACAAATATTATGTTGTACCAGGGCTTAAAATTTGTCTGGTATCACGCGAATCTAACATGATTCTCACGAAATATTTTCACGCGAATCCATTTAAACCATGATATGAAATCCCCCGTGGGAACTCGGGAAGTAAAGCCAATGATTGAGGTGGAAATCCTCCAAAATGTGCAACATGGGGTATAAATGATTGACAACCCTTGACTTTATATCCATATTCTGGTCATGATTAGCCATTGTGCATAAATCTGTGACCTTAAACACCCTTAAATAAATAAATAAATAAATAAATAAATAAATAATGATATGAAATTCTGCAAAAACTAGCTGAATGTTGCTGGTGAGATCACGAAATAAGTTGTCGAAATTTCCACTCATGATTTACCACATGCTTCACATTTTCTTGAGTTTGGTATCAAATCAAGTCATGGCTGCTACAGCAGCCATGACTTGATTTGATATCAAACTCAAGAAATGTGAATAGACAGTTTTTCATAATTATATATTTTATGATAACCCAGGTCAGAACTTCATCATGAATCAACGACATCATAAAGAGAATCGAAGCAGTAAACTGACGCGAAGCCAGTGTAGTTTGCCAGAATCATTACGAGAATCGATTCGCGGATTCGCATGTAATTTTAAGCCCTGTGTACAAACCTTAAATAATGGCAGAAATTAAAGAGTCCCATAACTAATTCCATATACATGTAATGCCGCAGAGACCAAGCACCATCAATAGAACAGGGTAATTATCGCTTCAAATAAACACATTCACAGACACAGTGCACTGAACTGCAATAAAATTCCCTAACATTAAAAATAAAGCAGAGGTCAGCATGTGAGGACGGCTGTTGATGGGTTTCCCAAAAATTAACACAATCAAAGCATATCAGTATTTGACATTTTATTTTTCAAATTTCCTCTGACATCTGCAATGTACAGAGTATGGGTTCTAAAATCGAAAATGGTAAATACAGGAGGTACTGGAGAGAAGATACCCACCATTACTTCAGTTTACCTTGACGTCTGCATCATATTTTGGGGAGGGCGAGGGCACAGGTACTCTGCACAAGCTGAGAAAGCAGCACGAACTGTGCGGAATACAGGTTTATTTTATTTAGCACCAACCCCCACCCATCCGATTGCTATTATTTAGAAAGATGGGTGAAAGGGGCCGTTGGTTGTGAAAGTTGTATGGTTCCTTTACTGCTGAAGCAGAAATGTGCTGTTCTCCCCCAAAAATTGCCAGAGGCAGACTATACTTGCCAATTATAGCCCAAGAACCAGAAAAAAAGCAAGTGGCAGATTAAAGTTGCCTGAAGACCCTACCTCATCACCTTCAGGGAGAGGTAGTGCCTTTGTTGAAAGGACCCTCTCTCAAACAGGTCCTCACCCGAGGGAAGATAACTTCAACCAAAACATAAACAGGAATGCCACATCCTTTTCCCACAGTCTTTCCTCCTCTGCCGACTCCTGCCATGGTCACGACCTGCGTAAAACTTCAATCCAAAACATCAGAGAAAGGTTGAAAGAGGCTTGCCTCAAACTGTCCGTGACTCCCTGTGCGCATTCAGCGCACAAAACTATTTATTGTCCAATTTCGCAAAAAGCATGTCACAACCGGCTTTCCATACATTTCTATACACCGGTGGCTGTTAATAGTCTGTTATTGAATACATTGCTCGAAGCCGATCAATGAGGGTGCAGCTAATATAAGTGCGGTGCTGAATAAGTGGAAACGAAAAAAAAGATTTTCAATTCAGGCCAAATTTTCTCTAACGAAAAAACTGTGTAAGAATCTGATGTCAGAGAGAAATTATTGTGTGAAATTCTCAATAAAGTTTATTCACAAATAGCTAGTGAATTACGCGGAATGTATCGCAAATCTCAAATTATGCATCTCAAATAGCGATGCGAATCTGGTTAAATCCAGCCCTGCAATTTTCCAAACACCAGACTTGCCCATACCAACCAAGTTTTGTGTGTCATTCTGCTGCAGAGAGAACATAAACAATGAAAAGATGAAAAAGCATATCAAGGGAGCTAACACTGGGTACAAGTAGAGACAAAATGATTAATTGAAAAAGCAGGTTGACATATCAAGAGAGTTAACTACAATTACAGAAAGGATGAGGAGTTGAAAAAGGGGAGTTAATAACTATAAATGCAATGATTGGGCTCCACAAAGTAGATCTTCTCATTTTTTGTAAAATTGTAAGTGGGTGGGCTATTTTTCATTTTATTTTTTATTTTTGTAATTATTTCTTTGCCATCATTAAAAGTTCATGCTCATGTTCTTGGTTTGTTTTGTTTTCGGCCTCATGAATAATCTACTGAATAGCATTGATGGTGGTGTATTTCATCCCTCGAGTTCAAGAAGGCTTTGTAATGCTTTACTTTACAAAGCCTTGTTGCACTCAAGAGACAAATTATCAATTTTACTAACTTAGGTAAAATATCAGGCATAAACCATGTAGGCCCTAGTTTTTATTTTTTCAAGTTTGCAATGGTTATAAAGAGAGCTTGCTGCAGCCAGAAGGACCATGCTGGAGGGTCCGAGAAATAGATTTGTAAATTTTTTAGGCCTTACCTGTAAATTTAATATGGGAAAATGACCATTTGTGATGAATATTCAAATACTTTTCTACCCAATTATTGGGAGAATTATATATTATATTATTTTGCGATTGTGACTGCATTTATTTGGTCTACACTGCACAGAATAATGTCTTTTAGGCCTAAAAAAAAGAGACATGTTTCCACTAACGGACTAAAAAAAATAGGGTCGGTACATAGGAAAATCATTTTATTTTTATTTATAGATTTTTATATTTTTCAAGAATGCAGTTCCCTTCACCCATTTTATGACCTTATCAACATAAAATAGGCCTCTCTGTATGCAATATAGAAACATTAAACTCAGATACAAATCTAAAAATTGTCGTTCAGTTCTGCGTCGTGTCCTTCCCGAAGTCTGAACAAATCCTAGAACTTGTCCAACATTCAATAGCCACCGCATCTGAATTATCTTTGTGAATCACAGAAAATTTCTTCCATCGTCATGGAAACATTTAAACTTCATATGACTCTTTATTTTTTCGCTGCAAAGACATTTTTCAAAAAGTCATCACAAGTAGCACATTGTCAGTCACCATTGTTTTGTTTTAAGCTAGAATAACGATACCATATCAGGGTATTTGATGACTGGATCTGCATCGCAAAATGCTATACAAAAATGTCCAAATGCAAACCATTTTTCTTTCATATTGGCCTTATATTCACTATTTATCATCACTTTTTGAAACCAAGATGGAAACTGCTAATCAAATTTTTAAAAACGAAAAATACCCTGCCTATTGGCCCAAAATGGCTAACCTTACAGCACCCACAAATGACACTTGTAATTTTTTGACGATTAATATATGTGCTGCGATTTAGAAAAGCACCATCGTTTGTTTAACTTTTCAGTGATTTCAATAAAAAGCCTAGACTCGGAGGTTTAAAATACGGTCGGTCGGGTCAGGAGAAACAAACGTCTTTTTTTAGGCCTAAGCTGAAATTTGTGGAGAAAGAGTGGTGAGAAATTGGGAATTTTCAGCTTAAAATTGGGAAAAGCTTGCCTATTTTGCCGAATCTCTGCATGAAAGTTTGTAAATATGTGAACAATTGGACTTGGTTGTAAATATTGTAAATATGTATGTCAAATGTTTTGTAATCGATGTTTTTTAAGACTTTTAAATAAACATTGAAATAAACATTGAGACTTGGCCTTCAGTGCTTTAACTTTTTTATATCAATATTATTTCTCGAGGAGAAATATCCCAATTTTATGAACAAAGTGACAGGATATTCCAGGTCATGTTAGCCCTGCACTGGTTAATTTGCTGCTGCTATGTTGTTTAAAGGGTTAAACTGACTAAATTCTTTTCATGTGAATCCTATCAGAGGTGCGGTAAGAATCTACATGGAGTCTTGCTGGTCTTGTTGCATGAACCTTTGCACGGATAGATTCTCATGTAAGTATAAGTCCCATACTCTTGTGTCCCTAATAAACATACATGTATGTTTATTAATTTGGGGGAATTTTCCCACCGTGTGTACCTTAGTTGGACATGTATGTTTATTAAAATTGCCCTTCCAACAGGGAGGAGATCTTGAAATTACTAAAACTTCACTGATTGTGTGATAGACATTTGTTTAGCACAGTGTGTTCATTGTTGTAATCATGATGCCTTTTAGTTTTCTTTAACCCTTTCAACCCAAAAGACCACTTTTCCGGTCCAGGGTCGTGATATAACCCGACTTCATTAAGAACATCTAGATTGTGTTGCTTGGTGAATGTGTGGTAGACCAGTCACGATTTTCAACGTGTCCACCTCCTCAATGGATATCCACCCTGTACTGTTATTTGGGTCTGTATTTATTTAATTATGATAAATGTTCCACCCTATACTTTATTCCCACCTGTACTTTTATTTAGAACACAAGTGCAGCTATTAGGGTGGAGAAAGACTACATCCCCTACTCAAATCCACCACCACCATGGGTATAATCAGAATTCAAGAGTTGTGTTCAAGTTTTGTTTTCAACTGATATAATCTGATATAATGCCAAATTATTTCTTGAAGGAAGGTTACTTATGACATGAATAATTTTCTCAGACACCATACTACTGACAAGAGGAGCCTTAACCAGATTTTGTTCATAAAAAACTATTTTTGGGGGTTATATCATATGTTATAAATTATTGGGGAGTGCCTGAATCTGATGGCAATCTTCAATAAATTGTAACAACATAATTTTATACTTTGCCAACTTTTATTTTGTCTACTTACCAAACAGTGCATAGCCACTAAGGTGGCTAAAGTGATAAAGCCATAATATAGCCTCTAACACTCAAACATTTTTTTTTAGGCCTAAGCTGAAACTCACTGTTTTGTATAGCAGTGGCACCAGAATTTCCCTGAGAGGAGGGCTTGTACTCCCAGATGCTAAGATATCCCCCCCCCCCAACAAGCACACAATAAAGAGGCAGTTTCCACGATGGGGGAGAGGGGGCGGGCTATGGAATGCATGGCAATGCAACCAACTTTTGTGGCAATGCATCAATACAAATTTGTAAGTTTATGATCATTATCAACCAGTGGCACAGCCTGGGGAGGGGGAGCTGAGGGGGAAATATGCCCCCCCCCCCCCTTCCCACCAAGATTTGGCCTATTTATTGATGCCCTTCACAACTTATAATTTATGGACACAGACTCGGAGTCAAGGAAATCGCATTGTTTGGTTTTGAATTTCATTTTTCCCCAGGGGAGCCCCCGTTCCCCTCCCCGCCCGCCCCCTCTTGCCGCTACGTCGCTCGGATGAACTAGCCCCCCCCCCCCCTACCCCCCCCCCCCCCGATATTACCTCTAACTTTGAGATCCTGCCTACGCACCTGTTACCAACCAACCCCTCCACCCAGAAAAGTACCACGCTACAATAAACAAGCGATTTCTGTTTTCGATTTAACTCTTTTTAACTCGTGAATATTATTTTTTCACAAAGGAAAATCCATCGTTCAACAGCGAGACAACGCCAGAAACATTTTATGGGAACATGTAGCCGTTAGCAACTTGTCCTGCAGCGATATATAACTATAGTATTAAATTATTATTGAACCTCCAAAGATAAAGTAATCCCACCCTCTCAAAGACCTCATGGTCGTTGTTACCCCCCTCCTTCCACTTCCCTTCTGTGGGAAGTAACGGGGTAACGACCATGGGGGCGTAGTTTGGAATAAGGGCAGAAGTTGATTCGGCCATATTAGTCATTATTGGCTTCAGACTTACCTGTTTTCAGCTCTCCTCCTGCCAAGTTCCTGAATTCCAGATAAATCGAACTAAATCACCGATCAGAAAACAAAGTCCCTACCAACGTAACATCAGTTCTAAACACCCATAACACATGTGCTTTGTTCATGAATAAAGACAGTCAATTTGGGACCAGCTTCCAAGCCGCATCTTGTAATGGAGTCCCCACGAAACGACAGGTTCGTCTGACTCGGCAACTTTTTGGCGGGAACTGATAGCCTGCCCTGAGATTGTGCGCCGAGATATTTTACTATATTTAGTATAAGGGTTGTCAATTTCATTTTACTGCTGCCAGTGCCTTCTCCAGACTCGACAGCATAAGTCGCGGGAAACTTCTGAATCATTAATATTTTTTTTCAACAGTTGCATCAACCCTCCGCTCTCGAGTCTGGGCTCTTCAAATGTTGACTGAAATGATTCCTTGGGCGGAACAAAGCGTCATCTGCAATGCTGAAGCATTGCAGATGGCGCCATGTTCCACCTCAAGAGGTGATTATGTGCAAACTGGGCGAAACTGCATGTATAGGATGAGTTGCCATCATCAGAATTTGACAACACAGAAATGTTTGAAATCCAAACTTTCCGAGATTCGAACTCTTTCAAATAATCGAGATGGTTTCGAATCGAATCAGAGAAAATGTTCGAAACCGAATCGAATCTCGAAGGTTTCCCTGACCCTAGAGGGAGAGAGAGTTCTTCAATAAAATGTAGCAAATCAATTCAATGAACTTCAATTTACGATAATAATCTTGCACTCTACTGGTTAAATTGTTCCATACACGAAAGATAATAAGATTTGTTTTATTACAATTTATTCGGTAGTGCCTTTTGGCAATTTTCAAAAAAACTGTCACAGAATTTAAATTAAAATGATTCTTACATCCCAAATTAAACTGGGGCATTAACTGTTACGGACCATAAAATTAAACGTTGACACAGTGTGTGTGTGTGTGTGGGGGGGGGGGGGGGTTCGTCCAAGGCTACGATCACCCCTCTCCACATAAAGTCGTGAATTTAGTCGAAAATTCAGACGGTTCTTTCGAAATTGTGCCAATTGAAGAACGAACATTTCACGCTAAAATACCAGCTGGCAGAATGGTGGTTCTACAGTCACACTTTAGAAACACATTTCGAAAAAACCTTCCACGAGGGGGGTCATTCTCTCTTAATAGGAGGGTCAGAACAAAAACTTAAATAAACAATAATTGGCGATGCTATGCGTCGGTGCATTCCGACACTACAGTTCATAAAAAAAAGAACGCGAGCTTTGTTTTTTGATTTATTCAACATAACCTTTGGAACTTTCCAGTAAATTGTCATAAAATTTGGAATAAAATGATTGTTACAGACCAAATTAATACTGGGCGGTATTTTTAAGAGCCAGAAAAATAAAATCTAAGACAGAAAATTTGCGATGCAAAACGTCTAAGGTTGCAGACACTGGTGGCATGCCGCGATTCTGTGCTTCGCGAAATTTGTAGAAAGTTTTATGTGCTCGATCCACCCCCCCCCCCCCCTCCACTCCCCACCCATCACCCTCCCCATAAAAAACAGTCTATGTCACTGATTTAACGGTACCAAAATACTATATCACCAAAACGCCGAAACTAGGTCGCCGGATTCGAGGCGGAGGGTGAAAGTTTCTGACAAGGGTACTTATGTGGCATGCAGCAGGCATACCTCCAATTGTGAAGCACTGGGCTAGGAGCAGGGTGCATCTTCCATTGATGAGCGGGGATTCATAAGGAAATTCTGAAGAAACCAGGCTTAGTTCGTACTATCTGGAGCTATCAAGTGCATTTGTTTGTCTTAATATTTCAATGGACTCTCGGCATTCGTGGAATTTCTTGCGCCTTCGAGCTGCTGTAACCGACAATTCAAGTCCCAGATTACAAGTTTGTTACATTTATTCTTTAGTGATAATTTCAAGCCTTGATATCATTGTATTTTTTAGGGGTGGGGGGGCTTCTCAAGAAGTGATGTCAGGGCTTTTAATCGTCAATAGAGGAAAATAGGAAAGAAATTTACTATTTACAAGTTCTTTTAGCTGGTTATTTTCCCACAGACGAGTTTATAGGAGGTCAGCCGCACCCAACCCCCACCGAAGCTTGGACGCCTGGCACAAGAGGGAGGTATGAGGGAAGTTACTGACAAGGGTACCAAAACGGCACGAAACGGACAGACCTCTAGTATATATGAAAACTATGGGTTGGTGAGCGTCCTGAGACATCGTGTGGAAATAGTGCTACCCATCAGGCACATCTGTACTAATTCTCAGAACAGTTTGCTTAGAGGAGTCGCATCATCACCTCTCCTTCAGGCCTCGGGCCTTCTATAAATGTTAAGTCCCAAGGGAAACAATGAGATGGGATATCGGTTTTCAACTTATCGCGACGGACTAGGATTCTATAATAGGAGGTGCCCGAGCCAGTTTTTGGGGGGGTGGGGGGGGCGGGGGCGGGGGTATATTTGAATGGCCGTCTTGTAGTGTTTCGGAAGCCTACCCTAGACCCAATTAGAACCCTCCGGTATTTGTCGGAGGAATGTGGGGTAGGGCAAGCGACAGGGGAGCTTTATATTGGGGTAGTCCCCCCACTCCGAGAAAATTTTGAGGTATTTGTAGCGTGTGTATAGGGCCTATATTGGAAACCATTTTGAGGCTCCATGTTGTGCGAAATTTGCATTGGGACAATGATTTTTTTTTATCCCCGCATTTTCAAAAATGCGGGGATATAGTCGGGATCTCCGTCCGTCCGTCCGTCCGTCCGGCCGTACGTCACACCCTGAAAGGCTCCTAGGGTATTCAATTCTAAACGTTTAAACTATGCTAATGTGTTCAGGTAGCAACTCTAGATGTGCATGAAGGTTTCAAAATTTTGATTTGGTTCCAGTGGAAGCACTTTTATCGTTAGAAAATCAGTTTTCACCGAAAGGCTCCTAGGGTATTTAATTCGAAACGTTTAAACTATGCTAATGTGTTCAGGTAACATCTCAAGATGTGCATGAAGGTTTCGGAATTTTGATTTTGCCCCAGGTAGTTCCAGTGGAATCACTTTTATCGTTAGAAAATCAGTTTTCATCGAAAGGCGCCTTGGGTATTTAATTCGAAACGTTTAAACTATGCTAATGTGTTCAGGTAACATCTCCAGATGTGCGTGAAGGTTTCAGAATTTTGATTTGGACCCAGGTGGTTCCAGTGGAACCACTTTTATCGTTGGAGCATCAGTTTTCATCGAAAGGCTCCTAGGGTATTTAATTTGAAACCTTTAAACTATGCTAATGTGTACAGGTCGCAACTCTAGATGTGCATGAAGGTTTCGGAATTTTGATTTTGCCCCAAGTGGTTCCCGTGGAACCACTTTTATCGTTGGAAAATCAGTTTTCATCGAAAGACACCTAGGGTATTTAATTCGAAACGTTAAAACTATGCTAAGGTGTTCAGGTAACATCTCTAGATGTGCATAACCATTTCGGAATTTTGATTTGGCCACAAGTGGTTCCGTTGGACCACTTTTATCGTTGGAAAATCAATTTTCATCGAAAGGCTATAGGGTATTTAATTTGAAATGTTTAAACTATGCTAATGTGTTCAGGTAACATCTCTAGATGTGCATGAAGGTTTCGGAATTTTGATTTGGCCCCAGGTGGTTCCAGTGGAACCACTTTTATCGTTAGAAAATCAGTTTTCATTGAAAGGCTCCTAGGGTATTTAATTCGAAACGTTTAAACTATGCTAAGGTGTTCAGGTACCATCTCTAGATGGGCATGAAGGTTTCGGAATTTTGATTTGGCCCATTGGAACCACTTTTATCGTTATAAAATCAGTTTTCATCGAAAGGCTCCTAGGGTATTTAATTCAAAACGTTTAAACTATGCTAAGGTGTTCAGGTACCATCTCTAGATGTACATGAAGGTTTCGGAATTTTGATTTGGCCCCATGTGGTTCCAGTGAAACCACTTTTATTGTTAGAAAATCTGTTTTCATCGAAAGGCTCCTAGAGTATTTAATTCGAAACTTTTAAACTATGCTAATCTGTTCAGGTAGCATCACTAGATGTGCATGAAGGTTTTAGAATTTTTATTTGGCCCCAGGTGGTTTCAGTGGAATCACCTTTATCGTTAGAAAATTTGTTTTCATCGAAAGGCTCCTAGGGTATTTAATTCAAAACGTATAAACTATTCTAATGTGTTCAGGTAACATCTCTAGATGTTCATGAAGGTTTCGATATTTTTATTTGGCTCCAGGTGGTTCCAGTGGATCCACTTTTATCGTTAGAAAATCAGTTTTCCTCGAAAGGCTCCTAGGGTATTTAATTCGAAACTTTTAAACTATGCTAAGATGTTCAGATAGCATCTCTAGATGTGCATGAAGGTTTCGGAATTTTGATTCGGCCCCCCAGGTGGCTCCAGTGGAACCATTATATCGTTAGAAAATCAGTTTTCATGGAAAGGCTCCTGGGGTATTTAATTTGAAACATTTAAACTATGCTAAGATGTTCAGATTGCATCTCTAGATGTGCATGGAGGTTTCGGAATTTTGATTTGGCCCCAGGTGGTTCCAGTGGAACCAGTTTTATCGTTAGAAAATCAGTTTTCATCGAAAGGCTCCTAGGGTATTTAATTCGAATCACTAGATGTGCATGAAGGTTTCGGAATTTTGATTTTGCCCCATGTGGTTCCAGTGGAACCACTTTTATCGTTAGAAAATCAGTTTTCATGGAAAGGCTCCTTGGGTATTTAATTCGAAAAGTTAAAACTATGCTAAGGTGTTGCTAAAGAAATGCGGAGATACACCACAAATAACTCGATCTAGTTTGCTTTGTTTTTTTTTGGGGGGGGGGGGGGGGGCGAAAATTTTAGGTGGGCCAAGCCCCCCCCCCCCCCCTCCCCCCCCCCCCCCCCACACACACACACTTAGCTACGTCACTATAAAAGGCCTACCTGAGTGCTGGAATCCAAAGAAATAATGGTTCCACAAAACCTATAATATGTTCCAGTCTAAACAACCGTTTCCTATCAACCGTAAAGCTTTCTGACGTAGGCTTAAACAAAATTCTTGAACAACTAATTTTATACATTTTTTGTCTCAAAAACACAGGTTAAGGGTTTTGGGGCGAGCTCGACGAGCTCGTTCCAAAGAGAGGTCATAACCTATGTTTTTGAGACAATAAATGAACAAAATAATGAAGATTAATTGGCGATTTTTATGAATAGCGCTGGCCGGTTTTGGCCATTACGTTGGATAAAGGCTTAAATCGTGTCATGTTGGACAGTTCCCGAGGAAGATGAGCGATGTCTGACTATGCAAAATTTCTGGCCCCAACTGACAGTTTGCGTTATATAAGACTGACAGGCAGCGCACCAGAATATTTTACAAAATTTGTTCTTCAGGTTGTTGATTTCATTTGATGGTAGCAAGAATATTTTCCAGACTCGAAGACAGAAATTCCGGTTAATTGTGTCATAACGAGAAATCCTCCACAGGTGCACTGAACATCCGACATGAGTTTGGGTTCTGAAACATTTGGAAATGTCTATTTTTCCCCTGGGCGCAGATAATGGAAATGAGTGTGTCGAGGTGGGGTGTGGTGGGGTGGGCTATATGGTCAGAGTGAAGAAGCACAATGTACCAGCTTATCCAGGGATATAGCAAACAGCTGGAGGGCCTTCAATTGGGAGGGAAGGAGATGGTGATCACTTAGATTTCGATACCGTCACCCTCAACTTGTCTACTGGGACGTAACGCGTTGCGGTAACGTCTGGTTGTCCCTGTTGGGATTTATGCGCCATGGGTATTTGCAGTTTATGGTTTCGATCCCAAATCGTGACAATATCTACTTGTGTAAAGTTATGTAAATACATCACCCCACTCCCACCCCATTTCACCCCCTGCACACTGATGTCGAAAAGTCAAAATTTCAAGTGACATTTTTTTTACTATAGGCCTAATCCTACTAGGTATTTAACCCTTTAAACTTTTGTACGTCTTATGACGAACGAAATTAAACAGCGCGTTGGTTCTTGGTGGTCATTTATTTTATTATTATTTTTCGATTTTCTAAAGTCTTAACCCTAATTCCTATTTTCTCCCGAATAGTGCTTAGTGACAACCGTTGAGCCAAATGTTATCGCAGCTTAAAATACTAATATAATCCTGCTATCAAGACTTCTTAACTGGTTACGTGCTAGAGCAAAGACGAAGACTTTCCTTGCTTTTATTTCATATTCAGTCAAACACAAATAATATTTTGCTTATATAAATTTGTATTATTATAAATTATTGGAGATATTGTGGGCACTCTCCAATAATTTGTAATAAAACAAGTTTTGAATAACAAATTCAGACTACCAAAAATAATCGAGTCCTCAACCAAATAATCACAAATGTGAAAAATATCTGGTTATTTGTACTTTCCGACGTTTGACGTCGCATTTTGAAAAACATTGAAGAAACTGAATTCCCATTGGCGTTTGAACATCAGGATAATTAAATTCTCAAAGAGTTAACCCATTCAATGTTGGTTGACAGAGCTCTATGATTGGTTAAAATATTTTTCCAAATTAAAATAAAAATCCTTTTTTTTCTAAAAGGTTGCTTCTTTTCCCCTGTGGATCAAGCTCGACGAGCCCGCTTCAACGAGGGATGTAGGCGATGTTTTTCAACAACAATTTTGAAGAAATAAACTTCATATATGGTGATTTCTTTGTGTTCAGCCGAACAAATTTGATCAATTTCCGTCATGAAGGATAAAGGGTCATTGTCTTCTAGACAAATATTCTACAATACTTTCTTAGCTTTATCGAAGAGACATTACTTTTTTGAATAGTAGAACTGGATGTTACACAAAGCATCATTTCCTTGGTGCTGTCAGCAAACTTTTTATGTTTATTTTCCATGCATCAACGAGATCGCCAGAACGGTCCGTAAAAACCCTAATATTTCTCAAAATTTTCAACCAAGACTTTATTGTCAAAGATAATTTATTTATTTACTGTTTAAGGTCACATATTTCATTTCACTTCACTTCCAGGGTTCCCATGGGGAAGTGTTAAAGATGAGTGTGGGTTTGTTTGTTTGTTTGTATGTGTGTGTGAAGGGGTGGGATAAGGGGGGGACCCTCTATATTTATACAGCTAAGAGGGGCTGATATTTCATGCCCAGAATGTTCAATTTTAAAAATTATATAACGTTATAGAAAGTCGGCGTCAGTTTTAAATAATTTTTTTATAATGTCAACAATCACAAATAAACCAGGACACCCACCAGATCTATTGAAAAAATATTGGTATCATGTCAAAAAATTTATATTTTTTTGAGTATGCTGCATACTCGCCAGCTTCAGAATTGTCTCGTCTGTCTCTATTTATTGGAATGAGCTAAGTCCACAATAAATTGTGCCAAACTAGACTTAACCCTTTACCCAACGTAACGGCCAAAACCGGCCAGCGCTATTCACAAAAATCGCTAATTAATTTTCATTATTTTTTTCATTTTTTATATCAAAAACATAGGTTTGGACCCATCTTTGGAACGAGCTCGTCGAGCTCGTTCCAAAAAGATGTCATAACCTATGTTTTTAAGACAAAAACAATGAAAAAAATAGTTATTCAAGAATTTTGTTTGCAAATGTCGTCTGCTTTTTCATGTTAGGTAAAGGGTTAACATGATTCTAATATCCAAAAACAACGTTTCAGTATTTGTTTAGAGCTTCAAAACTAATCTTACATCAGTGGTGAATATAATGAGGTGTAGTCAAGTCTACGATCCCCACCTCCTTTCTCAGACTACCAGGCTTTAGTCTGGAATTCAGAATTCTGTTGGACTTTTGTTTTTAACCCTTTACATAGCGTAACGGCCAAAACCGTCCAGTGCCATTTACAATAATAACCATTCAATTTTCATTATATTTTTAATTTTTTGTCTCAGAAAAATAGCTTATGACCCCTCAATGGAACGAGCTCGTTGATCTCGTTCCAATGAGGGGGCATAAGCTATGTTTTTGACGCAAAAAATGAAAAAAAAATAGTTATTCAAGAATTTTATTTGCATGTGTCGTCTGCCTTTCGTGTTAGGTAAAGGGTTAAACGATTCTCCTTCACACAAAATACCGTTTGTCTCAACCGTTGTCCAGTAAGAACAGGGACGCTGGAAGGTTGGAGGCCCGGGAGGGGTGGGGGAGGGTCAGAATATTCGAATTGAATGCAGACATGGGTCCATTAATCACGTCCGCAAGGCTAAGTTTAATTAGCAAATCGGTGTCTCACCAAATTTCTCTTTATCGATTCCATATATGTTAAGAATTCAAACTATTATTGCATAAGGTCGATACTTTGAATTAAAAACAAGCATTAATTTAAACCCTTTGAACCTTAAAGGCCACTTTTTGGTCCGGGAACATTATACGTCATAGTTTCACAAAGTACGATGACTGTTCAGTGAATGTGTGGGGAAACCAATCAATATTTTCAAGGTGCAGCTCGAAGGATGCACGTTGGAAATATTGAATAATATACCCCTAGATAATGAATATGGACTCATCCAACTGCTGTCATTGAACTGGCTTGGAAAACCCCATCAGGGTTCAAAGAATTCAAAGTTGCAAAACAGGCAATTAACAGTAGTTGAATCATAGTTGAATCGTAATCACAGCATATCTTAATCCATATGCAAGAGCAAAACAGATTCAGCCACAATGCATTTAACATTTCGTGAGATTTAACTCAGGCACACCGTTGCTAACGCGATCAGGCAAGTGTGAGGGGGGGGGGGGGAAGCTCCCCCATAACCATCATCATTTTCAATAGTTGGGAATTCAAAGAATTGGAACTTCCTTCTTATTTTTAACTTTTCCGACCAGTCGATTTGAATTTTAACCCGTGATCAGTTTTTCCCACTGCGGTTGGCGATCGGCTGCGATTTTCCACTTTTCGATTAAATTCTCCGGCTTTTCCAAACATCTGACAGAATTTTCCGAAATTCCAACTCGAATCTGTGACCCGTCCGAATTTTCGAATCCATCGTTCACCCTCCCTTACAATGAATGACCAGGCTATACAAGGACTATAGACTGGCAGCTATTCAGCCAATGCCCACTCCTTTAAACTGACTGCCAGTCCTTGTGTAGCCTGGTCTTTGTTACGGAAAAGTCAGGGACCTACCTGAGGAAATACACTTATCTTGTGGATAAAATGAGTCGATTTAAATCAGAGTGGGCCTCATAATCCATCTCACGGGCTAAAAATTAAAAATCTTACCCGGGGCAGCCCCTTCCCCCTCCATCGAGAGGGAGATGTCCCCACTCGAACTCTCAACACCGGCCTGCGCACCTATGGTATGTCGTGCCGAGACCCCAACCCCAGTTAGAAATCGAACTGATCACACTCTCCCCCATTAAAGGCCCTCTAGCTACGTCCCTGAACGCGATACGCCCAATATTGTTATGGGATACTCCTTCCCAAACCTCAGATCAAGCAAACGAAACCGTTCATTACGAAACCAGGTTCCGACAACATAAAACTGTTTTTAAACATTCGTAGAATGTGTGTTTTGTTTATAAATGTATCAAACCAAAGTTGGTTTGCCCGACAACAATGCTTATGTGCCCAGACAATCTTTCTGGCGCGAAAAAAAAAACCAGACAGCGCACGATAATATTTTACCATATTTGGGGTTGTGCTTGTCAATTTCATTTTATTGTGTCACGTATCGTCTCAAGGCTCGAAAATAGAAGAAGCACGAAGAATATTAACAACACAATACGTTTCAAATATTAATTGGTACCTGGGTCTATACCACCAAATAATGACACTGAATTGTCATGGACGATATCACCAGTGTTCAAAGGGTTAACCCTTTACAGACATTACGACAAAAACCGGCTAGCACTATTCTCAAAAACCTCCAATTAACTTTCATTATTTTTTCATTTTTTCTCTCAAAAAATAGCTCGTCGTGCTCGTTCCAACGAGGAGTCATAACCCATGTTTTGGAGACAAAAAATTAGTTATTCAAGAATGTTTTTTGCAAGTGTCGTCTGCTTTTCATGCTAGGTAAGGGGTTAACAACACAGCCATCGATTACGTTAAACACAAGCCTTGAATTTGGATTCTAAAAAAATTGCCACAAAATGTCTCAAATTGTATTTTCCCTGAGTGCAGATCACGAGCAACGGTGGAGGTATATCCCCTCTAAAATAATAATAATAATAATAATTAATAATCATAATCATAAACGAAAGCAAAAGCACAACATAATTCTGCATTTCAGGGGGAAAGGGGGGGGGGGGTAAATTTCTTCTAAACCACGCTGATGGGGCGTGTCACATTGGAAAAATGCCATCATCCGACAAGTGCCAGTTCATTCAAATTTTGAACTATTTCCCCATTTTCTTCCAAACCATAGTTTGAGACTTTATCAATGAAACAGGCTCACAGGGCTCATTCCAATCAGATGTCACAAGCTAGAATACAGGGTGGCAAGTTACGACTGTTTCTAAACACCCCCGATTACAGAAATGTTCCAAAATTAGGGGGTATTTCAGATCGTTTGGTTTGTTCTTATACTTTCAGTCATATTTCATTCGTGATTAAACTCAAAAATGTTTAGAGAATTTGGGAATTTATACTACATACGACCAGTTTACAAATTGTGAGTTTGCTGTTTTTCTATGCGAGTCTTGGCTGCCTATACTGGCAGCCAAGACTTGCCTAGAAACAACAGCCTGGGTATTTGTAATGTAACTTCAGTTTTACCCAGGGACTGCGTGTTGGGGCACATGTTATGAGGCAATAAAACCGACCAGGGTTGGAACTGGACCCCCCAAAGGTTAATAAGTCGTCTGAGACACCAGTGAAAAGCCAAACAGGGGCACTTCCGACAGTCAGTATTACATATATTTTCTTCAATGCGGCCAAACAATCACTGACTTGGAATCTCCCTGGCAACCCTGGGAAATGAAGCAGTGCTTGTTTACTGTGGTAAACAAGCTCTGTTTTACTGGTAAAATAGTACCCGGTAACCAGTGCCTGGATCGACAATCCTCTGAAATGGGCAACATGGGTGGGTATACACGATTGTTGGACTTAACTTTAGATACATGTTGTGGTCACGATTAGTGAGTGTGTAGACATATGTGATATTAAACACTAATAAATAAATAAATAAATAAAAATAAATAAATAAATAAATAAATAAATATTGACTAAGAAAATCTACAGTGTCCCATAATAAGAGTTACGCGGAAAACCTGCTGCCACCGAATTGCACCCAGTGGTCCGCGATCTGAAACTTTATTGCTGATTCTTTTGACATTTCCACAAATCGTAAATATCTGAAATAACAAAAATACTCAAATCTTTGGCAGTGATTTCGGCACCCTGCCCCGCATTGTACGGTCGGGAAAACGGCTGTCTATTTTAACAGGGAAAATATTTTTGCTGCCGAGAGTAAATTCTGTACGGTATTGGGCTAAAAGATGCAAAAAATATAAACTGTTTGGCTATCCAATGTTCGAGAGGAGAGCTCAGATGATGTCAAGCCATACAGCTGACAATACTTCTAAAAATGCATCATAACCACACCCCACACAAAAAAGAGTGAGCTGTTGTACAAGAAGTCCTAACTAAACAGGGATCTCCAATCACTACCCACGTCACTCACTGTTGGGGCAGCGACTAAAGGGTCCTATTTGGTATTCAGCCGGGATGTACTTATTTCGGTGGGGATATTCACTGAAATTTAACGGCCCTTCCCCACTCCCCGCGTCACGACACGATATCTGCTTGTTACAACTATACACTGGCGATGTCCACTTAACATCATTACATCAATCCAACCGGCAGAACGATTCACAGCCATCAGGTTAACATTTTAGCACTAAACGCAGGTAACACAAGCGCAAACCGTTTTTTTAATGATAGTACCTTTTTTTCAGACAACAGACGGACCCAGCGCTGTGCAGACCCCCCCCCCCCCTTTCCCCTCCCTCAATCCAAAAAAGAAAAAGGAAGAAAAAAACTCAGTAATTTCACACATGGGATTTTACTCAGTAACTGTAATGCTACCCCCAACACCACGATCCCCACCCCCGTACTTTGAGCTGAACTTGACATTGGATGGTACACAATCTTCTAAATACCGTAGCAACATCTATTTTACACAATAATTGCGAATTTTTACCAGTGAAAGATTAGGACAGCCCATCGAAACGAGCTCCAAGAGAAACTCGGCGAATTTTTTTCTTTAACTGTTTATATAACAATAATAACATAACGGCCATTATATCCCGCCACAGCTATTCACAAAAATCGCCATTCAAAAATTATATTTTTTCAATGTTTGCCTCCAAAAGACAGTTTATGGTGCTCGTTCCGATAAGGGGTCATAAACTAGGTTTTAGAGGAAAAGATATTTTTTTACTTAATTCTTTCACCATTCTGGTCGTATTAGATAAGGTGGACACCTCCAACTTACTTGAAATAAGTTAATCATGACTTGGCTCTTCCGGTCGATCAACCCTTTACCCGACATGAATATAAGACGACAGTAAACCTTGCAAAATATCATTCTTAAACACCTAACATTTTTTAGTTTTACCACATAAACACAGCTTATGACCCCACATTGGAACGAGCTCGTTCCAATGAGGGGTCATAAGTTTTGTTTCGGAACAAAATATGACAAAATTATAAAAAATTGAATCGAGCTGACCGTTTATTTCAGGTAAATAATTAACAAACTTTTAATTTTTCACTTGGGAAACGAGAGGTGCGGATAACGACTGAAACCCAGAGTGGGGAACTGATGAAAGTGTGTGTGACGGGGTGGGGGTCAGTTATAGTTTTCAATTTTCGCAATCCCTCCCCCCAAAGCGTATGACCCCTCACAGGAAGAGGCTCTCCATCCCTAAGTAGACTAAAATTAGAGACGAACGTAATTGGTTATGAATTAGGTGATTACGGCAAAGGGTAAGCAGTGGTCCCAGATCCTTTCCCCGGCTATTCTTATCTTACCGATAATGAGTTTTCCCTAGTTTGATGACTTTTGCCTTCACTGGACACCGACAGATGGCGCTTGGACTGCGAGAAGAACCGTGCCAAGTGAAAATGTCATAACCGGTAGCCCCGTGGGAATGGTTTTTTAACAGTTTTAAAAGGGTAAACCCAATGTTTCAATTGAATTTGAAAAAACATGATAAGGAATAGTAAGAAGGACACGACGAGACGTGCGTGTGTGTGTGTGTGCAACCAGAATTACTGGAAGTTGAGGCTGCAACCACTGTTTTCACCGTTCACAATGAATGCACGACATCAGTCATAACCCCGTGTTACACATACAGTAGTCTATATTATATAGACTACTGCATGTGTAAGTTGTAACACGGGGTCAGGACTGATGTGGTGCATTCATTGTTATCGGTGAAAAAAGTGGTTGCAGCCACAACTTCCAGTAAATGTGGTCCAACATACATTGCAGTTCTCCAGGGATTCTTTAACCACAGACTCTCGCCCCCGGCAATTTGATGAAATAAAAATGCTGGGAAACTCTCCATCCTTACAAACAAATGAGCTCGTGTTCATTTATTTATAAAGGGACAGGGGCGACGGGACGCTTTTCAAAGTGGAGGGGGTGCGGGGGTTCTGGATCGGGTGGTGGATGGTCGTCGGTATTATTCGACCATTGTTCGGTCCGTGGTACGAAAATTTTAAATTTCATGGTCCCAAAACCCCTATTTCCATGCATCTGAGCGGATATTTTGAGATTTCTCAGGAGATGTATTTAAATGATTTCACTCTTTGAGAGCCGTTAAAAACGTCGATAAAGATTACAGGTGAGGTCTATTTATCAGGTTTGGTCGTAACGACCAAGCTGATAAATAGACCTCACCTGTATGCTTTACCAGACGTTAACAGCAATTATACTGTCTGTGGGTTATCTTGTCTGGGGGTGGATTTGGTACTTGTTTGTATGTCTGTATGTATGATTATCATCTATTTCAGTTAACCGATTTTTTAACAGACAGTATAAATTTTAGCGTTTGCTGCCACTTACTGCAAAAAATTATCCGAAATCCATCGAAACTGAACCAGTACGACAGAAACATAGCTGGCGAAAATATGGGGGGGGGGGGGGGGGGGGGGCTCTGGATCCGCCTCTTGTTTCACCAGTCATTGGGTTGTTTTAAAACATATGTATACAAAAACATTGCCCGGCAAAATAGTGGGGGGGGGGGGGGTGGAGCCCCCTCCCCCTAGACCCCCGGTCCCGCCGCCCCTGAGGGAGATATTTTTTCTTAGAATTTCTCTTTCATCAAATGGCCTGGAGCTTTTGCCTGTGCTTCAATTTATCAAATTAAGCTACATGAAAATTTGTACGGTATAGACTGTGTGGACCGGGTAAATAATTATTTTCAGCCAGCGCCCGAGACACAGAGGTTCAAGCTTAAAACCAATGATGACCTTTACGTTGTTAACCCATTACCTAAACGGAAAGCAGACGACATTTGAAAAAACTATTTTTTTTTGTCTCAAAAACATAGGTTATGACCCCTCTTTGGAACAAGCTCGACGAGCTCGTTCCAAAAATGGGTCATAACCTATGTTTTTGAGACAAAAATGAAAAAAATAATGAAAATTAATTGGCGATGTTTGTGAAAGCGATGGCCGGCTTTGGCCTTTACGTTAGGTAAAGAGTTGAGTTATTATCTAAAGTGAAAATAGGTCCATGCTAGATTGTAGAAGAAGAATAATTTTCAGCCAAACTGAATCTTACCTTTGATGAATCTTCCAATTCTATTTTTGAAAATGCTTTCCATATCCCGAATTGCTCCTTCCAAATGTCCTCTGAATTAAACAGATTCAATCAACACAGAACTTTGAAAGTATCAATGTTTCTTCCTCTACATGCTTAAAGTTGATTTGTTTTTGTTTTCCCAAGACGCCTGTTTTTGTTAGTATTGATAATATAATATATATCATACTTCTACATGTACTAAATTCTGCTAAAACAGAAAGGTCTCTATCCCTCTGATGAGTGCAAGCAGTGTTCCGAAGTCGCTGTCTCGTCCTGAAGTGCGCATTATCAGACTGATCAAACGGGACAAGTCGTCTGCTTCACAAACTCGTTGCGCGCCTCGGTATACTTCCATATTTGGTTGAAGTGTTGTTAATTTCATTTTTTGCAGGTGTCAGCGCTTCCATTGGTATTAACCCTTCAACACGATTTGCAAGGAAGACAAAGTGAATGTGTAACGTGGGGGGGGGGGGGGGGGTGAGGGGGGCTGCCTGAACAGCAGTGAGTTTACAATCGTAAATTGTTTGTCCCAGGGAAGCGGTTGACGACAGGGTGCCATTTAAAATCAATATCTACAAGTAGACCTACAATACCCTGAATTATTCTGGGAAACTTCCCCGGGGTGGGGGTTTTACATATCTCTTCTCTCCCTTCTCTTTAAAATAAAATATTTGAATTTCTAGGAAAATACAATTTTACGATAGATTCGACAATGGATCAAGGATGCCTGGACATAGGGGTTGCATGGGCGGGCCCATCTCCGCTATACTCCGTTGTGCGTGTGTGCGTGGGGGGGGGGGGGGGGGGGGCTTTTAGTTATTCTCGAGGAAGGCTCCGACTGACGAAATCATGATTATATTCTGTATCACCCAGCGACGGTAGAAATGTTCTGCAAATGATATGATTTGGTTATATATCTAGGCTACAGACCTCGCCTACCTAGTTAATCTTCCATACCTTCTTTCTCAAAACTCCACTCCCCCACCCACCGTTTGTGTTTCTGAGGCACCTGAACCCCCCACCCAATGCAAGTTGCCAACGACAATATTCGAATAACTAAAAAATTGTTGACTTTCTAAAATTTTAAATCTTTCTGCATGTTTCTCTGTCTGTCTGTCTGTCGGTCGGATGGTCGGTCGGCCCGGCGGGAGGTGGAACGGGGGGGGGGGGGGGCAAATGAACCGAACCGACTGGTCAATGAGCCGACCGACCGACCGATCGGCCGTTCGTCGTTCCGTCCGTCCGTCCGTACGTCCGTCCGTCCGTACGTCCGTCCTAATCGATTAACTGGAGAAAAAAACAAGGACCGACAAGCTTCCTTGGAGACCCAAAAGACGCAGGCGTTTACCTGACACAGCAATGTGTTGAAAACATGTCAAATCATTGAATTTATTCTATACACGTTTTGGTTTTGAAGAGATCGTGAGAGTTTGTCCATTTTTCTTTTCGCACAAGATTGAAATCCGCACAAACACGGGAATAAACAATAACGATAAAAGAGATACAAAACCGTTAATATTCCGATTTTTGTATAGAAAATAAAAGCTGAAATAAACTCGTTGTCACAACTACTCAATAATAACTATTTTAAAATACAGAGAAATGAACGCCTTTTTGAAACATAAGTAAATTGACAATTGACTTGGGGTGTATGCCCCCTCACACCACCTCGGAGGGATTGTTTTTCAAAAGATTCTTGTTATATGGAGACATTTTGAGATTCGACAGTGCGTAAATTTACACTAAATGTAGTACATTAGTTGCCAATCCACGCAGATCATTGACTTCGAGATTAGGGGCGGGGATATTGATACACCACTGGGATATTTGATAATTTAAAAATACAGGGACATGGGCCTCCCGTTACAGGATTTGTGTATGTTCTTTTCCCATGTGCTATTAGTTACCCCTCCACTCAGATCATAAATATTGGGATTTTTCGCATTTGCTGTATGGAAGCTGCGAAAAAGGAGTAGTGCAAATCGATTGAGATTCTCATACACAAATTACGTGAAAATGGAATTTAACGTATGTAAAAAGAAATGCACTCCAGCCGAATCGATTTGTACAGAGGCCGATGTTTGGGTGAAAAAACAGCAGGGGCTTGTTTCTGGAAGCTTCTTTGGCTTGGGGTTTGTTTTAATTTAACATTGTTATCGAATACATGTGCCTCTTTGATAAGTAAATCAGCAGGGTGAGCCCCCTCCCCACATCCACCCGAGATTTTCTTGGAAAAATATTCCCCAGATGATGCTATCTGGGGACATTCTGAAGCTAGACAGAAAGTAATTTACACCAAATGCGGTGTTATCTGTAATTACATCAGTTCTTCTTCCACCCCGAGATCATAGATCATAGGCTTTGGGGTCTTACCGGGAGATATATGATAATTAAAAAATACAGGGATCACTGGAGTATATGATAATTAAAAAATACAGGGGCCTCCACACAGATCATTGAATTTGAGAATTTTGGTGCATGCCGCTAGGATATTTGATAATGCATGTAGAGGGGAATGCGCCCCCCCCCCAACACCTAAAAAAAAATAAAATAAAATATAAATAGAAAAAAACAAAACAAAACAACAAGAACACCCCCTTCCCCCCCCCCCCCCCCAAAATAAAAAAAACCTTGATATTTCTTTTTTTTCACGCGCCATTTGCTGCTCTTCCACATAGATAATATAATCTGAGGTTTTCGGGGAAAGCCACTAGAATATTTGATAATCGACAGGGACTTGAGCCCCCCCCCCCCCCCCCCCCACCACCACACTCCCCCCCCCCCAAAAAAAAAACAAAAACAAAAACAAAACAAAACAAACAAAACAAAAAAACAACAGAAAAAAACAACCACAAAACAACAACAACAACAACAACAACAACAACAACAACAACAACAACAACAACAAAACACAATTCGATGAAGATAACAGTTATGGGCAACGGCCAAACAATCGGTCTCTGTGAAACTGAACTGGCATGTACTCCTATCAACGGCGACTGTATCAGTAAACGACTCAGTCAGGCTATTTTTCGAATCGGTCTGAGGGGGATTTTTTCACCGTTGCGGCATTGCCGGACATGTACTATGCGGCGAAATTCCTGAAACGCACGCAACTCGCTTTCGAGAACAGCACAATGAGACTTTGTGGACTTTCACATAGCTACTATACATTTCGCCAGAGAAGTCAAAAGCGATCACCGTCGTCAATCAGGGGCCAATATCATAATGCCTGCGTTGGATACATTATTAGACTAATGAGAGCCATGCAGAACCCTACAGAAAGAGCATTTTGCGTATGAATGAGAAATACAGATTATCTCCGACAGCTGAGCATACCATGACCGACATTGGATTGCCAAGCAGTTTAAATTTTTTGCATCCTCTTTTAACCCAATACCGTACAGAATTTACTCTCGACAGCAAAACTATTTTCTCTGTTAAAATGTACAGCCTCTTCCCTGACCGTACACTGCGGGGCAGGGTGCGGACATCACTACCAAAGATTTGGGTATTTTTTATTTCTGTTATCTACGATTTGTGGAAATGTCAAAAGAATCAGCAATAAAGTTTCAGCTCGGGGACCACTGGGTGCAACTAGGTGGCAGGCTTTCCGACTAACTCTTATTATGTAGATTTTCTAAGTCAATATTTATTTATTTATTTATTTATTTATTTATTTATTTATTTATTTATTTATTAGTGTTTAAGATCACATATTTCTACACACTCACCAATCGTGACCACAACGTGTATCTAAAGTTAAGTCTAACAGTCGTTTATACTCATGTTGCCCATTTTAGAGGACTGGCGATCCAGGCATTGGTTACTGCGAACTATTTTACCAGTAAAACAGGGCTTTGTTACCACCGTAAACTTTTCCCAGGGTCTCCACTGGGATTCCAAGTCAGTGATTGTTTGGCCACATTGAAGAAAATATATGTAATATTGACTGTCTGAAGTGACCCTGTTTGGCTTTTTCGGGTTTCGCTGGTGCCTCAGACGACTTATTAACCCCCAGGGGGCCCAATTCCAACTTTGGTCGGTTTTATTGCTGTTGAACCCCAACACGCAGTCCCTGAGTAAAATCGAAGTTACATTACAAGGACCCTAGCTGTTGTTTCTAGGCAAGTCTTGGCTGCCAGTACAGGTAGCCAAGACTTGCATAGAAAAACAGCAAACCCACATTTTGTAAACTGGTCGTGTGTAGCTAAATTCCCAAATTCTCACAACATTTTTGAGTTTAATCACGTTTGAAATAGGACTAAAAGTGTAAGAACAATCCAAATTATCTGAAATGCCCTCTAATTTTGGAACATTTCTGTAATCGGGGGGCGGGGGGTGGGTGGGAATGGGGGGGGGGGGGGGGGGGGGCAGTTGCCGCTGTGAGTTTAATGTTTGTTAGTAATTCTTAGGCTTCTTCCTTAGAAACTGTTAACGCTCCCATTATGGTTTTGTAACAGTCACATCCCTGTATTCTAGCTTGTGACATCTGATTGGAATAAGCTCTGTGAGCTTGTTTCATTGAGAAAGTCGCAAACTACATGTATGGTTTGGAAGAAAATGGGGACATATTTTAAAATTTGAATGAATGGGCACTTGTCAGATGATGGGTTGGGAGTAGGATGTCTCTTCAAATGTTTGAAAGAATAACGTAACAATTTTTGAATGTGACACGCCCTCATCGGCGTGGTTTAGAAGAAATTCACCCATCCTGAAATGCAGAATTATGTTGTGCTTTTACTTTCGTTTATTATTATTATTATCATTATTATCATTATTACTATGATGGTGAGGGCATGATGCCTTCTTTCTAAAATTTTAGAGGGAATATACTTTGTGTTCTCGTTGCAACTAATAACCAGGCTGATGATGTTATCCAGTCTGAGTTATGCGAGAGAGTTCGCAAAAGCACATTTTACGACTCGGAGAAACTTGGAAATTATTTGGCCAACATTCTATAAAATTATGTGAACCACTTGATTTTGTGCACATTCCAGTTGGTAGGCACGGAACAAGGTATTTATTTATTTATTGGTGTTTTAAGGTCACATATTTCTGCACAATGGCAAACCATGACCGTGACAGTTTTACGGGTGGAGGAAGCCGGAATACCCGGAGAGAACCACCGAGCAACGGCGAGCAACTGTCAGCTCCCCAACAGACCAACTCCATACAAGCAGGGTTAGCATTGGTTGAAGACAGGTGCACCATCGGCGTGCAGTACGCCTTAGCACACAACGTCACCGTGCCCCCACGTGGGCAATGGGGGTGAAGTGTCTTGCCCAAGGACACAACGCGGTTGCTGCAGGTGGGATTCGAACCGAGGACCTCTCGGCTTGCAGCCTGCACCCCTACCAACTGAACCACCGCCCCCCCCCCCCACGGAACAAGGTAGCTATCATTAAAATTTTATTGTTATTTGGATTCCAATAGACCGCGGGTGGACACAACTGTATAGTGTTATTAAGAATGCTAACTTATTAATTCCTTCAAACTATTTCAGTGGAGAATGCTTACTGGAGAGTTTAACAGTATGCTTCCGACACCTGCCGACGAACCGAGGGCATTGTGAATTCGTTCACGGTGCTTTTGGTTCGCCTGCAGATGAGGGACGCTTGCTGATGCCCCGAATCGTTTAGAGTCTGGATCACAGAAAAGGGGCAGTGTTAGTCCTGGGAACTTATAATTCAATGTTAGCCTGCGAATACACTTAAGGGGTCGTCCAACCTAACTTTGGTCAATTTGTTGACATTTTTCCCAATGCCCCAGAAACAGATAAGAGAAGTAAGGAAAGGCAAATTATATATCAAAGTAATGAGTAAAGTACATAGAAAAGGTACATATAATTTTTTTCAGGAAAAAAAGTGAATGTTATGATTTTGAAGAATATTAATTTGCCAATGGCACAAGTAACGAACCCGAAAAACCACAAAATGATCGGTAATTCGAAAGCCTTGTCCCCAACGTAATGACAACATACCACAGACTCGGAGAAAGCATTTTTATGACACACACTTTAGTGTGTTTTGATGTTGGAATGCAATACCATCAACACAAATTTTGGATGTTCCGGATGTGGCCATGTTTCAATGATGTTTATTCCGGTCATGTGATTACAATGTGGTTCTTGCAGGAATACTCATTTTGGGCGATCGTAAGAATGAAAGGACGTGACCACGCCCTTTATTTGTTCGAGACAAAAAAAGCGGATTTGCAAACAGGTTACAGCAAATACTTGAGCTGTTAATGTTATAACTGCAAAATATGGTTTGAAATTCCCTCCAGTGACATCCAGTGTTTATAGGCCGTCTAAACTTTTTTGTTGACAAAAAAATCTGAATTATTGCGCACTAAAAAGACAACATGAACCACTTGTAAAAAAATAACCGAGTGTATAAAATCGGGACGATACACATAAAATAAGGTGATATTCATAAAAAAACAGTAAGCTGAATGCTTCAGAAATCACTTTTTTTCTCGAAGTATATTCCAAGTGACTCGGAATTATATTGAACGTGTTGATTTCCCCGATGTTGTGAAGTTATTTACTTTCCCGTAACCATGGATCTTTGCCGCGACTGTGTTGATGTCCGCAAAGGACCGATTGAAGATGGGTTGAAAATGATGCATTCGCGCTTTTAAATAAAGTGCGATTGGACGATGCTGTGAATTTAGTTTTTTCTTGCAATCAACCATACAGTACGTGGAGAGTAGATTGTAACTAAATCACCCGCGGGGTGGAGTTATCACCCAAGCTATAATTTTCAAATTTTGTACATATCGACAAAAAACACAAGCAAAGTTTCAGCCAATGGACCTCCTGGTTTAAACCCGGAGGTCCATTGGCTGAAACTTTGCTGATGCTGTTATGCTTTGCAACAAATTTGCAATTATTGCTCGAGTGGAATCTCCACTCTGCGGGTGATTTATTGATAATACACTCTCCACGTACTGTACCAACACAAGCGTCAATCAGTGTCTTTTGTCATCGTTTTAGACTGACAGATGTGACAAATCTCCTTTACCGGAAACTATCTCCCAATTTGCATATCATAATAAACATAACAGCGGTCAGCGTGGCCGTGATGGACAAAACCCAAACGAATTATCGAATCCACGGTCAAAATTAGCCGCAATTGGCATTTAAATAAATGAAATACACGAAATATTCGCAATTTCTTCATTATCCGTGCCGAGTTACTTTTTAACCTGACCACATGCGTTCAGTTTCGTTTGTCAGCATCACACTGCCTGCAGATGTTGGTGGTAATAGTATGAGAAGGCGAAAGAAGCCAAATATTTTCCCATCATCTATAAATTAATTAAAATTGATAATTCTGTTTATTTTACTGAAATGATGAATTAATAAGGTGGGTGTGTTGTGATTATTGTGCCCCAGACTTGGAAGTTGGAAAGTCAAAGGCGTATCTAGTGCCGTGGAGACCTCTGTCCTCTAACCCATACCAGATTCTCCCTTGTATCTCAACCACTGCTATTCCAATTTGAATGATATTTGGTGTTGTGATCGAGCATCGTGGGAAAACGATGCCTGTGAAGCTGCTGTAGTATGTGTTTCTTCCACACACTTCTTCCAGAGTTATGGTCCTTTTTCACTCTTTCGAGCTAGAAAACTTTGTTTATAAGTTGATTTGTTGGAAAGTGCCTGCTGACACCCTCGAATTAATTGCAACAAAATATGTTTTGTGAATAATTTGTTCCTATTACTTATCAAACAACAAGCTAATGAATATTCTGTAAAGCCATCAATCTAATGTTTGACACTTTTATTGGAGCTGTTATGGAGGCTTCGGGAATTCAACATGTTAATTATGGCAGGGTTTTTCTATTCACCCATTAATCGGGTGGTCATTAAAAGAAAGCGGATGGTCGTCTACTGCCCCTGTTTATGTACTGTTTGAAGTTACAAAGCCGAGAATTATCTGTAATATTTTCCGGGAGATCGTTCCACAACTTGGTCATTGACGGAATGAATGACGTCTGATATGTTTTGTGCGACAATAGGGGTGTGAAAGTTACTGCTATTGCGAAGATTTTTGCTCTGATTAGTTAGTATGGATGGTTGAGTCTTATTCGCTAAATAGCTTGGGACCAAGTTATGATACATTTTAAAGAACTAAACTAATTTGTGTTTCTCACGTTTTTGCTAAGGGGCTACCAACATGTTTCTAAATTTCTAAATATAATCGGGCTTTACTTGTACTGACACTAGGGCCTGTTACAATTCTGACGGCAGCTATCTGTATTTCCTCTAACTGGTCTGAGCTTCTGTACAGTTATCCCAAACAGTGTCGGCATACTCGAGAAGTGGTCTTACAAAGGCAAAGTATATCTTCGCAAGTATTTCCGATCCAGTACAAATTTATGCCTACGCATTAGATTAATGCGTCTCCAAACTTCGGGGCTGATATATTTAACGTGATTCGTCCAAATGCAGTTATTGTTTATTATGACCCCTAAGTGTTTGTGTTCGAGGATCTCTGTTAATGGTACATTAGACACTTTGAAAGATGGGTGAGGTCTTCGATCCGTTTTACGCGATATTGTCATCGTTTCTGTTTTTGTGCATTAAATTCGACTAATCAGGTACAGTGTATGAACCCAGAGTTCAATTTTGGCTAGGTCTCTGTTCATGATTTCTGAGGTTTGTGGGTTTTTTTCGACGATTAGGTATAGAGATGTGTCATCTGCGAATAGGCGAATGTTGCTGGCCAGATTGAATACGATATCATTCATATAAATCAGAAATAGATAGTAAAGGGCCAAGGATCGATCCTTGAGGAACCCTAGCGCCGATTGGGCTCAAAGCAGAAGACCCATTACAAACCACGACTTTCTGCATTCTGCCACTAGGATAAGATAAAAAGAATTTTAGAAGATTCCCTTAATTCCAATTTTCTCTAACTTGTATTAAAGTCCTGCGTGTCAGACCTTATCAACGCCTTACTTACGTCACAA
This sequence comes from Pictodentalium vernedei, assembly GCA_031216915.1. Taxonomy (NCBI): domain Eukaryota; kingdom Metazoa; phylum Mollusca; class Scaphopoda; order Dentaliida; family Dentaliidae; genus Pictodentalium; species Pictodentalium vernedei. The sequence goes on from CM062289.1 coordinate 85,273,615, forward strand.
AAGACTACTCTTATCTCTTTGTCTTTGTCTTCGTCTAATGCATGTTACGAAATTAAATAAAAAGTCTATCGATCTGCGATCGTAAATGCTGACTACAAGTACTGAGAGAACTACGGAGCCCCATCAAGCGCGAAGTCCCATCAGCCCGTGGCGTTTTGTGATTCCTCACCAGACGATATCAGACACAGGCTCCAGATTCTGGGTTCAGCTTGGTTACCTCGCGAACTTTCCGTGTTCAGCAAAACGAAGACCAGTTTACCAGTTATCTACGATTTTTATTAACAAATAAAACTCAACTACCATCGTTATCTCTGGCATAAAGTAAAATTTACAATGTTCTGTCAAAGTTCATAACTTATAGCAATAGTGGCGGCATCCATCTTACTTCTTGTAGGTAGGTACTTGCTCGTCGGGAGCCCAGAGACAACTTCCCAAACATCCAGAAATCAGTGCTTATATCCACTAGATTTTTAATGCCAAACCTCATCACGCGACTATCAGTCAACGGAATAGTTAGGGAACCCCCACGTGACGTAGCTGTCGCCATTGTTAGACACTTGTACTGCCACGCAGACTGTCGGCAATCTGCATGCAATCTATCGAGTGGTTGTTCCACAAACACATTCCACCGGGTTTCTGTTAACCGGTAGAATTGTGTGTTAGAATTTACAATTCTGCAACTTCAACATTAAGTGAATGCCCGTTTGTTCTGGGTGTGTGATTTATGGGTTGATGACAGCTATGACAGTTCCAATATTACCAATTCGGAGATTTCTGTCCGTGATATTTAACAAATAAAACTCGACTTCCGGCGTTATCTCTGATCAGTTCTTCCACCGAGTGAAGGTCAGTCGGTGTGTAGGTCAGAGTATTTCTATACTCTGATTCTTACTTTATCGGTTAATAGAAAACTTTTGTTTCTATAATTTTCATGGAAGAACTATTGCTCTTCTTTCGAGATTAATTAACCCGGTGGGCCCACTTCGCAATAATTCATGACAGAATTCATTGTAAAGGTCCGTGAGCTGGGAAACTGTAGAATCTCGTGGTGTGAATCCCAATTGGAACTGACCGAATATAAAAAGCCTCATAATTTTTAAAGACGCACCTTTCAAATAATTTACCAACACAGCAAAATAGGGATATTGGTCTGTAGTTGACCAGTCGATTAGAAGGCGATTTCTTTAACACGGTGTACCATTCGCTTTTTTTTCCAACTAGTAGGAAAGTAATAGTTATCAAGTAAGATGTTGAAGAGGGCAGTAAACGGCTGACATAACGAGAGACTACATTCTTTCAACAACCTTGGAGTAATCAAGACCGGACCAGAGGCTTTTGATGCATTAAGTGCTTTAAGAGCCTCAGATATACCAGAGAGGTTCAGAGTTATGTCACTCAAGGTTGGTCTGTCGGGGGAAATTTTGTGGTGGACGGGATGCATTTGAGGCATCGATGGAAGCAAGGGAGCAGAAGTAATCGTTAAATGATTCAGCTTTATCAGCATTCGACGATGAGAACTTATTTTGATAAAATATTGCAGGGATTGCCGATTGATTATTTCCAAGGAGGTTTTTTAATGTCTTCTAAAATTCAGCGGGCGATGTACCGTAACTACCTAAAATGGATTGTATTTTACAGTTATAATTGTGTTTTGCCATTCTAATAGCAGCCACTACCTCATTCCTTTTGATACGATATTTAACCCAGGTCTCGCGCAAACCAGTACGTTTGGCGTGTCTGTATAATGTCTTACGCTGACGGATAAGCAGTCGTATTCCGCCGTGCATCCAGTCGGGTTGGTTTCTTCTGACTGTGATTGTTTTATTGGGTATGTTTCGGACCCAAGTTCAAGTAATTTAGAAGTGAGACCATCAGTCAGAGTCTCCAGGTAATTCTGGGAGAGAAGACTCTCCCAGTGCTCATTTCGGATAGCCGAGTTGAGGCCTTCATAATTACCTTCTTTGAATAGCCAGATACGGCGTTTGGAGTTTCTCAATGGATGCCTTTCGAACCTGATTTCTGAAACCGTTAGACAGTGGCATCGAAGCAAAGCAGGAAAAATGTGTCCAAAACTTCACAGGCTATGACATTTACAGAACTACATGTACTTACTGAGCACTATCAAGTCAAGTGTAGAGGACGGAGCTTCAGTAAAGTGAGTTGGTTCGAAAATTAGCTGCTTTAGGTTGAAGGTACATGTATCTACGGCTTCTTTAAATTAGCTCCGCCCAAAAGAAATCTGGCCATCATTGAAGTCACCAAGAATTAAGATTTCTGATATCACAGTATCTTTCGCTTTTTCAATCAAAGATGAAATTATGTCCCACTGAATTCTGTCGGAGTTGGGAGGGCGGTAATAGGTTCCTATTAGTATGGGTCCAAGACGAGTTGGTATTTCTACCCATACATTTTCAAGATTTGGCATTTCAAGATCGAGACGGGGTATAAAACCTAATTGATCTTTCACATAGAGGGCGACACCACTACCTCTGCCTGTTCTGTCCTTTCTTAAGGGTTCCCCCAAACCGGGTAAGTACACAACAGAATCAGGCTCAGTCGGATCTAGCCAAGTTTCTGAAAAGGCACAGATAACAACGTTTGAGGCCTCACATTGGATTACGTCTAGTTTGGGCTTGAGGCTTTGGACATTGAGATGAATAATTTTCAGACTAGTACTGTGAGCAAATACGGGCCCTGGATTTGATTCTACATATCCCGATAGGATTTGAAGAACACAAATAAGTACACCGAGAGAGGCAAAACAAAGAGGCGTATGTGTATCAGGGTGACACATTTCCATGAACTACAGTTATATTTTCCTGTCTGATAAAATCTGGGGTATGATTGAGCAGTCGAGTGTCCACACATATTACAGTATAGTAAGTAGGCTAACATCAGTCTGACTCCCTTGGAACGAAACCTCAAAAGTAGGTTCGCCAGTAGTATGCAATTGAAATCCAAGGTATTTTTATGTGCCCGTGCAATGAATAAGCCCCCTCGAGCTCAATAAGTTGCCAAATCAGCCATTATGTGTACATAAATAAATATTACTTCCAGAGCCGAGTGGGCACCCATGCAGCATTCCTAACCGACGGTTCGATTCGGCAAACAAGACAGACTTTGATTTGAGGAGTGATATAGGCTGATTTTGTATGAAATCAGTTGTGTATACAGGCATGTTAGAGTTGGAAGTACAAAATAGGTTGTTGGGAGGTGTCGTTTTGTTTGGAAAGAATAAAGTACATGAAAAGCAGACAAGTAACATATTTACAAATGAAACAATCAATATCAGCAAACTGAAAAACATGTGAGCGGCACATGGCTTCCTGTAACCGAACTGCTTATCGCAGGTGGATTAATCGATGAAGCCAGAGGAGAAAGATGAATTTGAGAGGAGTGTTCCTACGACTACCCCAGCACTGGAATGGCATGCAACATTTGTTGCAAATACTGTTGACCGACCAAGCACAAAAATATTTCAGAGATAAAAGAAAAAAACAGAGAAGAACAAAAGAGGTCTTCTGTACTCAGTACTGGAGTATGTTGAAAATTCGAGACCAGTGTAAATTTACGGTCTTGACAATCCCACAACATACGATATAAGCAGCTAACTCCAAGTTTTAGAATAATGGTGAGCTTGTTATCCATACATACGTTACGCATGGGTCGTGATTTAGGTGTATGAGCAGAGAGTCTATAATGTGGAGGAGGGGGGGGGGGGGGTCTATTAGATTTCTCACTGGAGGTTTGGGTCCCAACAAAACATGCCGCTTACACATTCACGGGGCATGTCGTGCCAGGCTCCCACACCCCTGTAGAGGGAGTGTTTCCTCTCGATGGTGTGGGTCGGGGTCTCCATCGGGGAATTTATCATTTTTGAACACCTGCGATTAATTCTGGTACCTCACTTTATCTTAAATTTGTCTAGTCTTTTTGTCTAACTGTGGGTTGGGATCCCAGCACGACATACCACAAACCCGTACCCGGGGCCAAAAGCCCTCGGAACTTGCCTACGACATGTCGAGCCGAGACCCCAGCTCCTCCCTACCCCGCACACACCGCTGTCCAGGGAGTATTCACGGAGGCCGTACACGGACCATATACTGGCATCTAATCATCTAACACCTATTCTTCCCAGTGACAATCCAGATACAAAGGGGAACGATGAATTCCAAAGTCCAGACCCGTCAGAAGTTCAAGTTCGAATTTCGGGACATAATAACAGCTAATCAGTATATTCGGAGAGAGTGACAAGAGCAAATTAAATTTGTATTTATGAGTTCCCAATTCGTGTTATTGAATTCCGAACACTTGGGATTTACATCACCGAATTTCCAACGTTTGTAATGTTAGGCAATAATTCGGGGGACACACCACCACCCCTCTAGCCACGTTCACGCCGTCCTTGTGACTATTCACTCACTGGGTATCATTTTAGTGTTCGATCACCATTGTTGAGTTTGGAAAAAAAAATACGTTTTTTTTTTGGGGAGGGGGGGGGGGGGGTATTTTACATTATTTCGGCTTGCCAGGTCTTGGCTAATATGTAACCTACAAATTCTGGTCACACTAAAATAGTAACTAAACTATACTACTCAAAGTTTGCTTAGCACCACATATTTGACACATCATTGTGGAATTTGCGTGTGACATATTTGCGATATATTTGGTGGATATGATTGAGGACAGACTTTTCGTGACAAGTCATGGGAAGCATGTACCCCTTGATTTTCATGATGTTTTCGTGTACTGTCCACATATACATGCCATGTGTAGGGTATTCAATCTTTGTTTTAACACAAACCCTTGTGGTTTAATGATTGAATATGGCAAATGCAAATGTAAGAAGACATTTGTCTGACGCAGAAATGTGGCGGGCTGTTGGGATGGTGGAGCAAGGGGCTACGCACCGTCAGGTTGTTGAAGCCCTTGGTGTGCACCATACGCTGATCACAAGAGCCTGAGCAAGATTTTAGCAGTATGGCACACCAGTAAGACAAAGACAGGGCAACATCTGCAGCTGAAGACCGGGTTTTGATCATTCAGACCCACGGGTATCGCTTTGCAACAGCAACCCAGCATCGCAGTGACCTTCAGAATGCATCGGGTTAAATGTTTCGACGCAGACTATTCGGGCAAGGTTGCACGAAGGTGGTCTCCGACCTAGAAGACCATGTATTTGCATTCCGTTGTCCCAGAACCACCTTCAGACACGATATGAATGGGCCATGGACCATGTTGGATGTACCAGAGAAGACTGGCGACCTGTCCTTTTTACAAAAGAGTCGAGATACTGCCTAGACTACACACATAGACGTTCTAGGGTATGGAGAAGTCCAGGAGAGCGATTCCATGCAGTCAACATTGCTGGACATGACCGCTAAGGTGGAGGGCCAATAATGGTCTGGGGCGGCATCAGCTCTGTGTCCTTGGCCGTGGTACATTGACTGCACAGTGATGAGATCCTGGATGTCCACGTCAGATTGTATGCATGTGCAGTGGGTGATATATTCATTCTGATGGACGATAATCCCCGTCCTCATGTTGCCTATGCTGTCCGGGAGTATCAACAGGGGGAGGGGATTGAGCGTATGGACTGGCCAGCAAGATCCCCTGACCTCAATCCAATCGAACATGTCTGGAATGAGTTGCAGCTTGCAATTTCATCCCGTCCAGTCAAGCCAAGAAGTGTCCACGAGCTTGGTGCCATGCTGGTCCAAGAATGGAACAATATCCCACAAAGGACCACCAGGAACCTAATTGGGTGCATGAGAAGGCGTTGTCAAGCTGTAATTAACAGTAATGGATCTCATACTCGGTATTGAAGCCATACCAGTTCGCTTCGTCAACTTTTTGGCAAATTTGAAAAAATTCCTCTTTTACCAATAATATCCATTTTCCATGGTTATCGTATTCAAAAGCTAGAAAATAATGTCAAACACTAATAAAATCATAATTTCTGTACTTAAATCTTTAAAGATATAAGTAAATAAAAAATATATACACTTTTCATTACAATATTTCAACTAAAATGTAAAACAAGTAGTTGGATATACTTGGTGCTTAGCAAACTCTGAGTAGTATATTTGTTCACAAGTGTGTCAGTTGTAGTAAAGTACCGATGTGGACAGAAAAACCTGGACCTCAAGCTGGAGTTCGAAAAGAATTCCAGTCGCATGAACAATATGAATAAAAATCACAAGCTGCGCTGTTAATTTACCATTAGTGAACATATCTGAGAATGACTAAATACTAAAAATGAAATGGTTTCGTGCGCCGAAGGCGCGCAGGGACGCTGTGAGACAAGCCTCTTTCGACCCTCTGTGACTGTATGAGATCTGGTAGCTGCATGTCAAGACGTGTTGAAGGAGGAAAAGGGTCGAGTACTCAGCAGATGTCCCAGGCTAGATGATCAGGAGTTTTGGGTTGTCTTAGTGAGGATTGTTGACTGAACCCTCGGATGAGGACCAGTGCGAGAGGGGGTCCTCTCACAAAGGTGCTACCTCTCCACGAGGGTGCTGTGATTTTTTATTCAGGCAAGTCTTCCACTTCGACGATGAATCGTGCTGCGGTGGAGGGCCATCAGTGCACTCATGGCGGTTTTATACCAGTTTTTATTCACAATCTTTTGTCTCAACAATTCGTTGCATGTACCCACTATCTCATTTCTATTACCAGCGTCTCTACTGGCCACCAAGAGCTCCAACCTACAGTACGTGGAGAGTGGATTGTAACTAAATCACCCGCGGAGTGGAGATATCACCCGAGCTATAACTTTCAAATCTTATACATATCGACAAAAAACACAAGCAATGTTTCAGCCAATGGACCTCCGGGTTTAACCCGGAGGTCCATTGGCAGAAACTTTGCTTGTGCTGGTTATGCTTTGCAACAAATTTGCAATTATTGTTGGATGGAATCTCCACTCTGCGGGTGATTTAGTGATAATACACTCTTCACGTACTGTATCTACTACAGCACTAGGATCATAAGGAATTATCGTCATATTACCACTATCACAGCCATTCCCGTTCCTGAGAACGATCCGACGAATACTTTATTATCGTCCCATATAGGTTTCCCCACTCGTTTCCATTTTAACTTTTACTCGACTTTGGTCTCTTCGAGTTAGGATCGTTATTCCTTTTGATGGCATCGTGTGGATCACGATCTCGTCGTAATTGTTGAGATCCTTTTCCCTGTAATTATCAGCATTCGGTCTAGTCAACACGAGTGAGGAAAAGGGTCGAGTACTCAGCAGATGTCCCAGGCTAGATGATCAGGAGTTTTGGGTTGTCTTAGTGAGGATTGTTGACTGAACCCTCGGATGAGGACCAGTGCGAGAGGGGGTCCTCTCACAAAGGTGCTACCTCTCCACGAGGGTGCTGTGATTTTTTATTCAGGCAAGTCTTCCACTTCGACGATGAATCGTGCTGCGGTGGAGGGCCATCATTGCACTCATGGCGGTTTTATACCAGTTTTTATTCACAATCTTTTGTCTCAACAATTCGTTGCATGTACCCACTATCTCATTTCTATTACCAGCGTCTCTACTGGCCACCAAGAGCTCCAACCTACAGTACGTGGAGAGTGGATTGTAACTAAATCACCCGCGGAGTGGAGATATCACCCGAGCTATAACTTTCAAATCTTATACATATCGACAAAAAACACAAGCAATGTTTCAGCCAATGGACCTCCGGGTTTAACCCGGAGGTCCATTGGCAGAAACTTTGCTTGTGCTGGTTATACTTTGCAACAAATTTGCAATTATTGTTGGATGGAATCTCCACTCTGCGGGTGATTTAGTGATAATACACTCTTCACGTACTGTATCTACTACAGCACTAGGATCATAAGGGATTATCGTCATATTACCACTATCACAGCCATTCCCGTTCCTGAGAACGATCCGACGAATACTTTATTATCGTCCCATATAGGTTTCCCCACTCGTTTCCATTTTAACTTTTACTCGACTTTGGTCTCTTCGAGTTAGGATCGTTATTCCTTTTGATGGCATCGTGTGGATCACGATCTCGTCGTAATTGTTGAGATCCTTTTCCCTGTAATTATCAGCATTCGGTCTAGTCAACACGAGTGTTGATGACTTATGGGGAGTGTAATCATATTGAGGAGGGTTAGGCTCCTCAGTATGATTACACTGAGAGATAGTCAAAGAACTGAAACTCTTCACAAGTCCTGCATTCTCTGACAGGTTTCAGTTCTTTGACGATCTCTTTTTTCGTCTGTTCCTGATTTTCGATCACGGGTTTGAATAACCTTGTCGTCTCGCTTTTCAGTTCGATCTCCCCCATCCGTCTCACCATACCGCTATCTTGATTCTTAGATTTCAGAAATCGTAGACTCGTACCCTCTCTCTTCTTAGGAGTTTTGATTTTTTAAAATGACATTTTTTTTTTGTTTCCTTGGTTTTTTTTTTTAAATATTTGATTAATTACGATATTTTTAAATTTATTTATTTTTTTATACAATAAAGACAAAACAGTAATAATGTTGGGGAGATTGAGTAACTTCTAAGACATCTATGTCCGTTATTTTCATGTTGGGGGAATGGGGGGGGGGGGGGGGGGGCTTGCTTTCGGGTCCCAAGGCTTTGAAAAACTTGAAGCCATAGCTATAGCCACATCCTACTCACCCTACCACCCAATTTTCCACTCCTAAACAATCGGATGTTTCGTCCAAACTAGCGGATGTTTCGTCTAAAGCTATCGGACGTTTTGTCAAATACCATATGTGAATTCTTCCAGAAAATCGGACGTTTTATCTAGAAAATATGACGTTCCATCCAGAAAATCGGACTTGTTACCTAGGACATTTTAGAACACCGGGCGTTTTGTCCAACCCCCGATGAACTTCATCGAAGAGTTTAAGGCATCAGTTTTCCCTGTTTTGAACAGGGACACCGTAGAAATGAACAGCAACGGGTTGCAGAAGCTCTTGGTGCAAAGAACTCTCTGCCGACATCGTTTTTTTCTGTCGGGACTGCGGTGGCAAGTCCGAGAGTAATGTCTCCATTGATATCGCCCGATTGCACGTATCGAATTCAAAGTCAGCTCTTGTGCATTGTTTTACAAACATTCTTTACTGTTTTCGCGGTTTGTAATTTGAATGCTGAGACGGAAGTAGTTGGAGAGCGATGAACCGGCCTTATTCAGTCGAATCTCATGCCGGATCTCATGCGACGTCACAGTCACGTGACCCAGAGGCGCCATGTTGTGTTGTCACGGTAACCCGCGTGAGTAGCCATCTTGTGACGTCATCACCATAGTGATACGTGGTGTTAGTGCATATGCGAAGCGCGTGTTGTTAGGGTGATACGTGTTTCGGTCGGCCATTTTGTATACAGGAGGCCGCCATGTTGGTTTCTATGATAGGACGTGGTTGCTATGTGACCCAAAGGTTTACAACAAGACAGGGTATGTCCGGATGGTATGTTCCATTGTACAAGAGTAATTTCCCAATTCGCAGAATTACCCAAATAAACCCGACAATTTCTCCAAATCACCAAAAATATCTTTTATTTGATATAAAACCCCAGATTGGGCTTTTTTACTCCATTAGCAGGGATGTTCGATTGAACTAGAGTAGGTTTGTGGCTCGGGTTTTCCCCAGAATCCTTTTTAGGACCACCATATTATGGATTTTAATAGTAGCACGTAGTGCTACAGTACTGAGGGGCCCCGTTGGATTATAGCCAACTGATAGGCAACCTCCATGAAAGCCGATATCATTCCTAAAGCCAAGAATCTATCGAGTAGTTACTGATAAGTCATTGCTTGAACGACTCTAATCCCATCGAGCAAATGAGCTGAATAACGGTAGCCAACAGTAATGGTACAAGGCCGCAATGACACAAGACTACAAGACTATAAAAGAGGCAAATCACAGGACATATAGTTGTAAACATGCTGTAAGCCATCGGTAAGACCACCTGTATCAGAGCAAGGAACCATATAGGAGCCAGGTCATGGGTATCCTTAAATACCGAAATGAGGCTAAGAGGGATAGTAAATTATACCTCATTGAGGGATTGTTTTATGGCCATTATGGTCTCAACCGGAATGAGGCTAAGAGGGGTAGTAAATTAGACCTCTCTGAGGGATTTTCTCATAGCCCTCGTGGCCTCTTACGACTAAAAAGGGCTGTCAAAGGCCAGACGTTTTCCAAAAAGGGGTGCTGAAACTGGGGTGCCACGGGATATGAGTGGTAAATACCGAGATGAGGCTAAGAGGGATAGTAAATTAGACCTCATTGAGGGATTTTTTTCATGGCCCTTATGGCCTCAAACGAAATGAGGCTAAGGGGGATAGTAAATTAGAACTCATTGAGGGCTTTTCTCATAGCCCTCATTGCCTCATTCGACAAAAATGGGTGCCGAAGGGTGCCGAAGGCCAGACGTTTTCCAAAAAGGGGTGCCAGCACAAAAATTGAGGTGCCACGGGATATGGCTGTTAAATACCGAGATGAGGCCAAGAGTCGTTTGTGCGAGTCACTCGGACGAGCAGTTGCTCGATAGCTCATTTGCACGATAACTTATCAGTAACTACTCGATAGATTCTTGGCTTTAGGAATGATATAGGCTTTCATGGGGGTTGTCTATCAGTTGGCTATAATCCAAAGAGGCCCCTCAGTACTATAGCACTACGTGCTACTATTAAAATTCATGATATGGTGGTCCTAAAAAGGATTCTGGGTAAAATCCGATCCAGAAACTACTCTAGTTCAATCGAACAACCCTTTTATTGGTGAAAAAGCCCTATCTGGGTTTTCATATCAAATAAAAGTTGTTTTTGGTGATTTGGAAAGATTGTCGGGTTTATTTGGGTAATTCTGCGAATCGGAAAATTACTCTTGTACAAAGGAACATACCCTACAAATATACCCCTGTCTTGTTGTAAGCCTTTGGGTCACATGGCAACCACGTGCTACCATAGAAACCAAGATGGCGGCCTCCAGTGTACAAAATGGCCGACGGAAACACGTATCACCCTAACAACACGCGTTGCACATGCGCACTAACACCACGTATCACTATGGTAATGACGTCACAAGATGGCCGCTCACGCGCGTTACCACGGCAGCACAACATGGCGCCCCTGGGTCACGTGACTTTGACGTCACATGAGATAAAGACTGAATAGGGCCAGTTCATCGCTCCCCTACTACTGACGGACGCTTCAAAATACATATACGTATATCAGACTGATTTAAGATCGCAAAGCGAATCATCAGATGCCATTGAACGTAGCACAGCCGTTTGGGCGGGCAACTTTTATGTGTATATGTCGATATTTGAGGCTACGAAACGTTTTTTAACCCTTCCCAATCATTAGCGTGTTAAACGAAGGTGTTAGGAATAGCAAAAAAATTGAAGTAGAGTAAAAACGTCCAAAACGGAGATAAGTCAGTCAAGCACTTGAAAAATGCAGGGTTTCTATTTTTCGGAGCTCCGCAAAATACTACAATTTTATGAAAATCGAACGCACTGTTGTATTTCAGATAGTGATCCGCCGTGACACCATTATAAAGTTCGGCACAAAATATCGGGAATTTCTGAGGGCAGGATAACACTTTTATGAGAAAAAACATGTTTTTGTGGAGATCATATTCCTGAAATGTTGATAGGCTGAGGCCAAAAAAGGTAAAGAATAAACCGTAAAATCGCATCTAGTGTCTAAGCTCAATATCAAATGTCCAGAAATGGGCGTGTGAAGTTTCGTAACTCTATCCCTTATACATATGGAGCTACTGGGCCCACAAACCAGTAGCCAAAATGACCACTTGGACTTTCCGATGACGGAAAATACGTTTTTAGAAACGGTTTTGTGGAGTTCATATTCTCCAAATTTCGAAATGCTGAGGCTCAAAGTGAGGCTGAAAATAAAAAGTAATGACAAAAACGTAAAACTGGCACCACTTGTGGCGAAGATCTAAATTTAAAATAAAAACATAGACGTACACAATTTCAAATGACAAGAAACTGGAATGTGAAGTTTAATATTTACTGTGCCACTTAGACATCTGGAACTACTGAACCCACAAAACAGCGTTTTTAATGACAAATGTCCACAATGACCTAAATTTCGAAGTGACGTAAAAACTTCAAAATGGTGATAAATCCCAAAACTAAACAAGAGCTACGCCTAGCTTTGCATCATACGTCCGTTAGGCTTTTTCTAATTGTACATAATCGCTGTTTTCATCCAACAGACGGCACGCATCGAAAAGCGCTAAATTCTTCAAAATGAATTTTGGAGTAAAGACAAAAACACTTGACTAAGTGACGGGGGGGGGGGGGGGGGGGGGGGTTGCCTAAATGACACGGGAGCTGGCTGGGCAATACCTCTGACAATTTTCATCGGATAAGGGTGGTCTTCAAACTTGAGGTAGATTTTGTTCCCAAAAAGATATATACCAAAAACATTGATATTTGTTTGCTAATGTCCAAGTTATTCCATAAACAAGCATTACACGATATTTATTAACAAAGGGCAGTAACTCCCATACTTTTCATCGGATATCGCTGGTCATCGAACTTGCCATAGACACTGCTGCTATAGAGACATATACCAAAAAAAGAAGTGAAATCCGTTAACCATTGTTCAGGTTATCCCATAAACAAAGTTCTGGAAAAAAAAATGCTCATGGGAATATACAATTTGCAAGTCAAAAAGCCCCATAACTCTTGTAAAAATCATCGGGCCATGCCCCAATATGAACTTAACCTTTATTGTGATATAACTGAGGCAGACAGCAAGTTTGGTCCTGATCTATGAATCCAAACTCAAGTTATCACACGGAAACCAAAATGTTGATGGTGATGAGAAATTTCTAAGTCGAAAAGGCCCATAACTCATGTGGAAATAATTGGACGGAACCCACAATTAAAGATGGCCTTTATTACCAGCCGAGAAATACACGTACCAACTTTGGTTGAAATCAAATAATCCAAACCGGAGTTATCGGTCGGGAACCAAAAATGTTAATAGAAGGTCACATTCTTAGTCGAAAAAGTACCATAAGTCATGTAAAAATAATTGGACGGAACCCATATTTCAAGTTGGACTGTATTACTAGCTGGGGAATAGAAATACCAACTTTGGTTAAAATCAAATAATCTAACCTGGAGTTACCGATTGGAAACCAAGCGGGCGTATAAAAATTAGGCTCTAATTTTTTTTTTATCCGAACAACACACTAAAATTTTAAGAAAGAAAATCGCATAAACTTTAAATTTTGTAGATGTCGCTCCTCAAGACGTCACCCAGAGTTCGGTCATAACGTTTGGAAATTTCCTAGGACGGCAAAACATTTTAGATATGTTTTTTTCAAAGATTATATTCCCCAAATTGCGAAAGGCCGAGGCATAAAATGCCGTTGAAAATAAAATGTAGTGACAAAAACGTAAAATTGGCATCGCTCTCATCGAAGATCTAAATGTGAAATAAAAATATAGAGGTGATCAATTTGAAATGACCAGAAATGGGTGTGTAGAGATTTAAACTGTGTCTCTACTGTGGAGCTGCTGGACCTACATCATAAAGGCATGCCCTCTTCGAAGCCGATGATGATGTAGTTGGAATATTAGGTTGTCGAGATAACAACAAAAAATAAAAACATATTCGAATTTGGAATATAAAAAACTCAAGACTTATTGGAGTTTCTTGAATAACCTTAATTTTGAAGTGATGCACAGATGTCAAAATGGTGATAAATTGAAAAACTAAAAAATACATGCCTTTTAATTTTTTGAGCTCCACAACATACTATATCCCCCGTCTCCCTCCCGAGCCGCCACCTCAGAATTCTAACGTACCGATTGGCAATTTCCTAGGACGGCAAAACATTATTAGGCAAATATTTTTTCTGAAGATTATATTCCCTAAATTTTGAAATCGCGAGGATGTAAATGAGGTTGAAATAAAAACACAGAGCTGAACAACTTCCAAATGACCAGAAATGGCGTTAAATTTGAAAAGTATAAAAATACGTGTTTCCAATTTTTTGAGCTCCACAAAATACTAAAACTTTAGGAATATCTGCGGAAATGTTTGACGTTGACTTGAATAATGTCACCCGAGAATTCGTCAAAAGCCCGTATTTTATTTTGGGGGGTTTAGTACGTCCTTTGAAAGGACGTACCAAACAAAAAAAATAAAATAGTCTTTCAGGCCATGTGTGGACTAGGGGGTGGGAGGAGGACAGCCTGGGAAAGACCTAACCCAAAAATCCCGGACTCCGGGGCCAAAATCGAGCCCCGAAAGTTCCGGGCCCTGATTTACTATCCCGGGCCCCCACCCTCTCCCGACCCTGGCTATTCGAATTATTTTAATGAACGACGAGGAGTTGGTCTTCATAGAAGCAGTTTACTACACACTAAAAACTAAAGTGTTAAAACTGACACTTTCAAGGTGTTAAACCCATTCTAACTCTCAGGGTTTGATTTTAACACTCAAAGTGCAGTGCTTTAAGCACTTAGACATCTGAACATCTGAAACTTGAATGGATGGCACTTCCCATGTGTCTAGCTTTGGTGGTTCTTCCAGAATCGTCCATAATTCGATTTGCGCTTGGTGGGTACATAATTAAAATGACACAACGCAGATGACGTGGAGCAGGCTCGAGAGTTCGAGCCTGATCCGCGTCAATTGCGTTGTTTCCTTTTAAGTGTCGCGACATTATACTTGTCAAGTGGTATTATTGTAACACCTGTCAAGTTCTGGGATATCTACACTTGAACAAAGTGCTAGTTCAGCACTTAGTAAGTGTTAAATACAGCACTTCAAGTGTAGTTTTTAACACTTTAGTTTTTAGCGTGTGTTATCTGTAATTGGAGAAGACAGATGTCTAAAATAGGGGCGTCGAGAAGATGGCTGATTGGGAAAGTGTAAACCTGATTTGTCCCGAATATGATGCCTCATATCCCGACTCATAAAATATTCCAACTACATCATAAAGGCATGCCCTCTTCGAAGCCGATGATGATGTAGTTGGAATATTAGGTTGTCGAGATAACAACAAAAAACAAAAACATATTCGAATTTGGAATATAAAAAACTCAAGACTTATTGGAAATGTGCATGTAATAGCCGTGTTGCAACTTTTTTTTTCAATTTGAAACACCGTACCGTACCGTACTTCAAAGTAGTGATGATGGGTCACCAATAGCCCGAATCGAGTTATACAGACCTCCACTGTATGACCGACTGTGTGTGTGGCATAAACACACAGAACGACACGCGCGCGTCGTTCCGTGTTTTTACACGCCTTTATGTCTGTAAATAAACATTATCATGACCATGTGCATGTCCTGGAATTTGTATCAGATTCGAGGTCGTGTTCTTTGCGATCCGACTGCAAACACGACCGAGAATGTGATATAAATTACAGGACACGTATTTGGTCATTATAATACATTTATGTAACAATCCCGTTAAATAAAGACCGTTTTCCCCGTTTTTCGGTTTAAATTGGGTTGGAATTGGTAAAAAAAAAAATAGCATTTTATATTTTAATGCGTAAGCACAATACATATTACTTTCATGACGTTGCATAATGTGGTAGGGCAGTGTTTACCGGAAGCTGAATCTGTCTGATACAATCGGAACAGGGGGGGGGGGGGGGGGGGGGGGCTGGTACAAACGTTTTTTTCCGAGGTTTTGTGTGCAAATTAAGTTGATTGTTAGAAAAAACAATTATTAGAAGGACACTCAGCAATTCATTTGACAACTATCAACAAGTTATTTTGCAATCGATTCAGTTTCGGGAGATCAATCGCCTGCTAATGTTTACAAACAAATGTGTGATTTTGAGGGAATTCCCGTGGGTAGATTTATAGGTAGACCAAACATGTGATGCATGCATGTTTGTACTATCGTAGTAAAATAGGTAAAACATGTGGCGTACGTATGGTTGTACTACCATAGTACGTGCATATTTGAGCTAGTTCTTATCAATTTATCATTATACAGCTAATAATGATTGGTTTGACCTCTCCCTTCTAAACTTTAGATGTAGTTCTATACGCAAAGATGTTTGTATTTAGTTTGTTGTCTTTCCTATAGCTTATTAGAACGTAATCGCTCCGTTTAAACTGTACGGCTTCCGTGATTGAAGGTCAAACGGAAATTCCAAATAGGCGGGGTTATGTTAAGTTTTGACAGACGACGTACCGGTATTCGTCCAAAAATAATCCGTCGACGATTCCCGTTCGGCACATGTGTGCAAAGGCGGCGGAAGCTCGATAAAAGGGGAAGTGCACAAAGTTTTAAGGCTACAATGGTTCGGCCCAGTGGGATATTTATTTATTTATTGGTGTTTAAGGTCACATACTTATGCACAATGGCTAATCGTGACCGTGACAGTTTTACGGGTGGAGGAAGCCGGAGTACCCGGAGAGAACCACCGAGCAACGACGAGCAGCTGTCAGCTCTCCAACATCGTAACTCTGAACTCTGCACCGCAGCACAGGCAGGGTTAGATTGGTTGAAGACATGCGCACCATCGACGTGCAACACGCCTCAGTACACAGCGTCATCGTGCCCCCATGTAGGCAATCGGGGTGAAGTGTCTTGCCCAAGGACACGGTTGCCGCAGGTGGGATTCGAACCGAGGACCTCTCGGCTTGCAGCCTGCACCTCTACCAACTGAGCCACCGCGCCCCCAGGCCCAGTGGGAGAAAAAGTTACAATTATATCAGTAAATGTACCGTGACACACTATAGTCTCTCGATTAGATGAGCATGTCGCGGTGTGTCACTGTCCTGTCCATTTCTTCTACTTCAACCATCTTCCAACCCGAAGGCTAGCCTTCGGGTTGGAAGATGGTCGAAGTAGACAAAAACGGACAGAAGCGACCGAAGTTGCGATTCTTTGGCCAAATGTTGTTTGAATTTGCAAATAATATATTACAGGAATGCCTGTATATTGGCACGTTTTCATGCGCCCATTTTAGCTCATTGTGTAACCACGCCACATGTCTGCGGAAAAAAGTGGAGGGGCACGTATCCCATGTGCCTCCCTGGTTCCACCGACTCTGCATGTGTGCGGAACGGATTTTCATTTTGTGCATGTTTAGTGTTGATGTACAGTACGTGGGGAGTGGATTGTAACTAAATCACCCGTGGAGTGGAGATATCACCCAAACTATAACTTTCAATTATTCATCAGGTAGTTGCATCTAAGCACTTAATTCTATGAACTGCACCTCAGAAGAAATCAGCGACAGTACTTGTCTTTTTCGTGTGTTCTGTACTGGCCTCGTATATACTTGGTTAACTAGCATTCCCTTTTGGGTCTGTCGGTGGCCGAGTGGTGTGCGTGGTTCAGTATAGTTTCGCTAGGCGGTTGGTGCCGAAGGAAACTCTCTCGGCGTGGGTTCGAACCCCCGCCATGCCAATGTATAACTTTCAAATTTTGTACATATCGTCAAAAAACACAAGCAATGTTTCAGCCAATGGACCTCCGGGTTTAACCCGGAGGTCCATTGGCTGAAAGTTTGCTGGTGCTGGTTGTGCTTTGCAACAAATTTGCAATTATTGCTCGGGTGGAATCTCCACTCTGCGGGTGATTTAGTGATAATACACTCTCCACGTACTGTAGATGGGATTTCATAGAACAGGCGTGTAATAAATTAAAGTATCAAATCTGTTGAATTGAAGTAAGATGGTACATGATTACTATCAAAAACGAATCAATATCTTAAGAATATATTATCCCTTTGAAATTTAATGGTGTCAGCCCCCTCCACCCTTCACTCATCCCCTGGTGTAATGTAATCTGTATACAGTTTTAAAGCTGGACTCCAATGACCAATAATGTGCTCTGAGAATGTAAAAGACCTCGCTACTTCAACTATTTGGAAATCCACTGTGACGAAGTGCATTCCCCACCCGGTAATGTATTGGGAATTTGATAATATTCTCCCATTGAACGACACCAGGATGACTTGTTGAAGTTCAAGAGGGAGCCATGAAGTTGACTCGTAATCTCCGTCAAGTATTAACTGAAGTGACAATGTCTTTGGATTGGTGCTTCATAATGTTTTTGTCTTGCTCGACCTCCATTACATCTTGCAAGGCTTCACCTCGTGTCTCAGGCAAAGTAAATGTCAGCACCGCCGATACGATCATTATTATACCCATAATCAGATACATAATCCGACCATTCAGCTCTGTCTGTAAAATAAAAGAAATATTCGTTAATTCAGTGTTCAGTTTGCCTGTAAACAAAACAACGTTCGAGTGAAATCTGGAAAAGCAAAATAGCGAAAAGAAATTTCGTCTCAATAATTTAAGCCTTAGCGTGTATCTCTCCTCAATGTTGTCGGCTTCGTTGCTCTCCCCGTTCAATTTCTGCCACACGTAATATGTTCAACTTTTACTAAACGAAGCGGCCGCATCCACCCGCGTAATTTACAAATTGGAAGTTGCAAAAATTAAAACGCAAAATCAACAACTGGGCTCACTTCAATGAGGTGGCGGTGGTGGTAACGAAGGGTGGGGTGGGGGGGGGGGGGGTGCGGGGTCAGACGATATGGTTTTGTTGAAATATTTTTTAAAACTTGTAAAACATTATAATGAAAATAGTAAATTTTGATATCACGTGGATTGGGTAAAAGGTTAACAAGGCCCGACTCTATGCTGATGAAGAATGCAGCAAGATATTGGCAACCCAACATATTCTTGTTTTTACCCCATTTCTCCAATCCATTCTTTATGATCCATGGTGAAGCCAGCTACTCACAGATATATGATTATTATAATCAATGGGTGTGGTGATGGGAACACTCACTCAAGGGGCAAGATAGCTGACCAGGCACAAGGTGGGGGGGGGGGGGGGATATTTTTTATTCTAAATCCTGCTCCGGAAGGCGAGATTAGTCCGTCACGCACCTAACACACGTCGTTGATAATTTTCCCTCACCAAAATGCTAACGACACATCATTTAGGTTCGAAGACGACTCACATGTCATCCAATCTACCAAAAGACAGGTTGACTCTTGATAAAAGTTAATTACAAGTCTAACGACTTCCATATCCTCCGCCCGACTTTTCTGCCTATTACATACATAAAATGTGAACTGGCATTGCAATTTTGTATAACTTATTTGTGCGAAGAACAGAACCCAGTTGCTTTCATTTGATAACTTAATTTCTGCAAATTGCGGAATAGGTACCAAATGTTATCTCGTTATCTCTGAAAAAGCATTGCTCTGTTTGTAATGGTTAATACTGGAAGAGTTAGCGTAAGGTAGGAGGTAAAATACATCCTGCCAAAGTTACTCTTGACAACAAATTACATTCAGGCGTCAATTTTTAGCTCGATATCTCTTAAAATATTCTGGTTGATGGTTAAAGGGTTATGGCAATGCTACACGTAAAATTCACCAGGTCGATGTTACTCTTGCTATAAAATTACCATCAGGTGCCAAAGTTTGCCTCAATATTTCAGAAAATGTAGGAGTGCACCCTGGTTGGCTTTGGTTGAAGGGTTACCAGAGCGTTGGACGTAAAATTAACTTAGAAATTTTACTTCAGATAAAAAAATGACCCCAATGTGCCTAATTCCAGCTCGATATCTCTAAACATGTAAGAATCTATTGTATTGTATTTGTGACTGATAGAGTGACATAAATTCGCTCTTACAGTACATATATCCGGTCATAAAGAGGGCTATAACTCTCATAATTTGTGAAATGGAAAATCCTTTGGAGATGTACATTTAGACTTCATACTCATAATTTATACCACGTTTTGAAAGAATCACACCAATAGTTTTGGAGTTTAGGAGACAAACAATTCTAATAGAATTTAACAACATAAAAGGCTATTACTCTGAAAAACCCCTGCGGAATCAAAAAATTCCTTTCCACATGCACATCTATACACTTCATGCTCATACTGCATATAATTTTTTGTAAAAATCCACTAGGAAAAGTTGGAGGTGTTAACCCTTTACCCAACGTAACGGCCAAAACCGGCCAGCGCTATTCTCAAAATTCGTCAATTAATTTTCAAAATATTTTCATTTTTTGTCTCAAAAACATAGGTTATGACACCTCGTTGGAACGAGCTCGTCGAGCTCGTTCCAACGAGGGGTCATAACCTATGTTTTTGAGACAAAAAATGAAAAAAATTAGTTATTCAAGAATTTTTTTTGCAAGTGTCGTCTGCTTTTCATGTTAGGTAAAAGGTTAAACGGACAAACAGTTGTGACAGGCATTCATAAAAAGCTGCAAAAAAGCAGGCTAATAAAAAATCCCTTTCCACATGCGCACCAACATTTTAGGCTAATACTTCACATCAACTTCCGTAAAATTCCAATTGGAAATGTAAAGCAGTTAAGTTGACAAACGTTTGTGATGAACAGATAGACTGGCCGACGAAGATTATTTCAGAGTCTGACTCCCGAATTTATCGCGCGGCGGAGAAAGACAAAACGTTAAGTAAATACCAAATTTGTAAACATGGAGAAAGAACAACAAATAGACGGATAAGTTGCCGAAGTGGACTGGCCGTATGGTCCACCAGGAAAATTCCCGGTGGGCCTCCTTATTACGTGTCATCCAGGGGCCTCCAAAATTGATGCAGCCCTACACCTGTTGGTGCGTGAAAATTCGTGAAAATGACCAAAAGGCAAAATGGATCTTTTTGCATGGACTGTCGGAATATCGAAATGTTCTCTCTGTGAACTGCCATTGACTGTCCACATAGAGGACATTTCGATATACTAGCTGTCTAGTCTGCCGCCGATCGCTCTGATGAATGGAAACAGCGTTCCTCCAGTTTCAAAAATCAAAATTTTCTCCGATTGGGCCGAACTATGGTCTTCCTGATGGGAACTCCCGTACAACCATTTTTGCCGAATGATCGATGAACATGGTGCCAAAATGCAATCGAAGTATCCCCTGTGTGGACTGCCATTGCTTGCTCAGATGCAAGGAAGCCATGTTCGTTCAGTTTGAAAAATCAAAATATTCCTCAGCCCTGGGACCCATTCGTGGATTTCCTAGTAACTTTTCTTGGCCAGTCCGCCTCTGATAAGTTGGAGTGATCAGAAAAATGTTGAAATGCAAAATTACATAACTTTGACATAACGTGATGTTGTGTTACGCAAGTGGTTGGGATACGTCTTTCCTCGGCAAGTAACTCACTTGGGACTATTATTATTCCTGGTGGATGAGGGTGTGAGATGGGGAAATCTCACCCTCGGGACAAACTATTTGGTACAGACACTCAGCATGAGTGTCTGTACCAAATATCTTGTCCTGAGGGTGAAATTTCCCCATCTCACACCCGCCCCCATCAGGGATAATATTTCGCCTCCCACCAAGACAGTCTGACGTCATCAAAAGGAATTCAGGGGCACTGTAGTGTATTGATATTAACTTACCCCGGTATAAGGGAGAGCACTCTCTTAATGACTTATTGTATGTTCTTCTATTGTACTACATGTAATTGTCTCCCCATGTCTTCTGGAAGTTTCGAGAATATAGTCACGCGGTTATTCTTAAATGTGTTCTTTCATTTTTATGTGAGGTTAAATCTGCCTTCATCTATGTGTTAAACCTGTGTAAATACTACATATTTTTGGCGACGAGTGAAAACTATAATCATGGCACATGCTCAACCTACCATTTTGAGTGAACTTGGAGGCATTCCGAACTTTGAGACGTGTGGAGATATGAACTCTGTTGGTTTTCGTTGGATAAAATGGATACGTTCATTTGAACTGTACGCAGATGGGAAGGGTGTGTGAGACCCGAATCAGAAGAAGTCGTTATTATTACATTGTGCTGGGCCGAATGTCCAAGACATTTATTATACGTTACAACAACCACAGCCGTTGGAAAGTGAAACTGTATACGATGTTACTAAAGCCATGCTGGAGAAACATTTTTGACCACAGGTTAACATAGCATATGAACGTTCTATTTTTAGATCTCTGTCACAAAAGCAAGACGAGACAGTCGATCAGTACATTTCACGGTTAAGACAACAGGCAGCATTTTGTAATTTTTCTGATGTTGATGAGATGCTCCGTGACCAAGTAACTGAAAAGTGTTCATCACAACGTCTTAGACGCAAGCTATTAGAGAAACGTGATATAAAATTACAAGACTTGAGAGACATTGCTCAATCATTTGAATCTGCATATGCCCAATCTCAGTGAATGCAGCATCCATTGCAGACTGAAGCAGCAGTGAACTGAGTACAGCATTATTCAAAACAGCCTGGAAATTATGACAACAAAAATTGAACTGGAACTGTAAAACAAAAATTAAAATGTTTTGGTTGTGGATTTGAAGGACACATTAGAACGGACAAAAACTGTCCTGCTCGGGGACAGAAGTGCCGAAAATGCAAAAATGTTGGACATTTTCAAAAATGTTGTAAAACGAAAAATCCAAGGCCACCTACTTACCAGAAAAAAGAGAACCGTTCTAAAACAACTGTAAAACAAGTGACAGTAGATGATTCGAGTGACGATGAAAGTGACGCATATATTTTTACTGTTTCAAGTAATAATCAACAAGATGAACTCATGAAATTGAACATTGGAGGTGTTGATGTGTCTTTTATAATAGATTCCGGTGCTACTGTAAATTTTGTTGACAGAAAATTGTGGCAACATTTGAAAAACTGCAAAATAAAATGCACTTCTAGACTTGAATCAAAACGGTTATTTGCTTATGGAAGTAGTAATCCACTCACAGTTGTAGGAGTATTTAATTGTGAAGTAAAGGTGTCTGGGATTGATCACTGTACCTGTCTAAACGCAAATTTCTTTGTAATTGAAGAAAATGGTCACGCATTGTTGAGTAAATCGACTGCAAAAGAATTGGGTGTACTGAAAATTGGCATTCCAGATGTAAACAGCATAAACATTCAAAACAGTTCTAAACAGGAGTTTTTGAAGAAATTCCCTGAGTGTTTTAATGAAATCGGTAAGCTTAAAGATTTCCAGTTGGAAATAAATGTGGACAAATCAGTCCAACCTGTTGTTCAACAAGTAAGGCGTATACCTTATCATCTTCGTGAAAAGCTTGAAAATAAACTACACGAGTTAGAAGAACTGGATATTATTGAAAAGGTTGAAGGGCCTAGTCCATGGGTCTCACCAGTAGTAGTTGTTCCAAAGAAAAATGGTGACATTCGTTTATGCGTAGACATGCGTTGTGCTAACAAAGCTGTTGTTCGCGAAAGATTTCAAATACCTACACTTGATGACATTCTTCAAGAACTGAATCACAGTAAAATCCTCACTAAACTTGATATTAAGTGGGCATACCATCAGCTGGAGTTGACATCCAAGTCACGGGAAATTACAACATTTATGACACACAAGGGACTTTACAGATATAAGAGACTTATGTTTGGAATAAATAGCGCACCAGAAAAATATAATCAAGTGATCCAGCAGGTTCTTGGGGTATGTGAAGGTGTTCACAACATTTTTGATGATATTATTGTACATGTCAAGAAGAACATGATAAACATTTGGAACAAGTTATGAAAAGACTGAGTGAAAAATGCCTTACACTGAACATTGATAAATGTAATTTTAATATGCCCAGTATTGAATTTATGGGTCATATATTATCTGAACATGAATGTGGAATTGCCAAGTCAAAAGCGCAAGCTGTTATCGATGCTCATCAACCACAGTCGGCATCGGCAGTAAGAAGTTTTTTAGGATTGGTCAACTTCAGTTCGCGATATATTCCAAATATGTCAACTGTTTCTGAACCACTACGTCGACTGACTAAAAAGACTGAACCATTTGTTTGGGAAGAAGAGCAACAAAATGTATTTGACAAATTGAAACAACATTTGGCTAATTCTTGTGTGTTGGGATATTTTGATGTCAATGCAAAGACTCAGGTTATTGCTGACGCAAGCCCTGTAGGCTTGGGAGCTGTGTTAATTCAAGACCAAGGAAATGACCTAAGAATTATATCTTATGCAAGTAAAAGTTTAACTGATCTGGAACGTAAATATTCACAGACAGAAAAAGAGGCATTGGCTTTAGTGTGGGCATGTGAGAGGTTCCACATGTACCTTTTTGGTAAACAGTTTGAGCTGTTAACAGATCATCGACCATTAAAGTTTATTTTTTCGACACGATCTAAACCGAGTGCAAGAATTGAACGTTGGATTTTAAGACTGCAGCCTTATGACTATGTAGTGAAATATATACCAGGTGCTCAGAATATAGCAGATTGTCACGTCTGTTATCGGACAAATCTAACTGCCCAATTACAGATGATATTGTTAGTAATGATACTGAAATTTGAAAAGTGGGAAATGGTATAAACTGTCTTGTCCTGAGTATTTACCTGTTAAGGATGAACTTTGTGCATTCGGCAATTTAGTGCTACGCGGTACTAGAATTGTGGTACCCAATGCTCTACGACAAGAGATATTGACTTTAGCTCATGAAGGCCATCCGGGAATTGTTTTAATGAAACAGAGACTAAGACAAAAAATATGGTGGCCCGGAATGGACAAATCTGTTGATAAGTATTGTAAAACATGTTATGGTTGTCAACTTGTATCTCAACCTACAAAGCCAGATTTTATGTCACGGACGGAATTACCTACAGGTCCTTGGCAACATTTAGCTGCAGACTTTATGGGACCACTTCCTTCCTTCGAGAGAAAGTTTATTTACATTAGTTGATTATTATTCTAGATGGCTTGAAGTTTATGTAACTAAATCAACTACTGCGGTGAAAGTGATTGAAATTTTGAACAATATATTCTGTACCCATGGATTTCCATGATCTATCACGACAGACAACGGTCCACAGTTTATTAGTGACACTTTCAAAACATATCTAAACACAAATGGTATTTCACAGAGGCAAGTTACTTCATTGTGGCCGCAGGCTAATGGTGAAATAAAACGTCAGAATAGGACTTTATTAAAAAGAATTAGAATTGCACATACAGAAAAACGAAACTGGAAGAATGAAATACAAACTTTTCTACTAATATATCGGTCAACTCCACATTCGACAACTGGCGTAAGTCCAGCAGAACTTCTTTTTCGACGTAAGATTCGTACTAAACTACCAGAACTTGAACAATTCAATGTCGATGACCAGGAAATTAGAGATCGCGACTCCAAAAGAAAAGAAAAAGGAAAAGTATATTCGGATAAAAGAAGGAAGGCTACTGAATGTGATATAAAAGAGGGAGATTCTGTTTTGGTGAAACAAAATCGCGAAAACAAAATTGCAACAAGTTTTAACCCAATTCCGATGAAAGTTGTTAAAAGGCTTGGAAATAGTGTTATTATTGAATCCAGTGAGGGTGTGAAATATAAGCGTAATATCACGCATGTGAAAAAGTTTAATTCCAATTTTTGTGTTAATGGAGATTTATATAATAAGTGTTTTCCAAGTGGAAATAGCAGTATTCATAGTGATTGGTCTGTGTCTAGACACCATCGGAAAGTTAATTCTAATAATTCGTCTCTTGAATTGGATTACCGTGGAGAATATAATGAGTTCAATAGTGATCATCTCTATGATGATATTGGTGTTTCAATGAGTGAAAGTGATCATACAGATATGTCTGATCAGGGTGTTACTCAAAGTGAAGTAGTACCTGAGGAAGTAAATGCAGAGGTGTCCAAGTCCCCCAGAAAATTGCCAGCTACCCCTACACATGGTAGGCCCATTCGTAAACATAAAACTCCTGTTAAGTTCAAAGATTATGTACTCAATTGAAATATAGATATACATTGTAACTGTTTATACCAAAACAGTTGTCCCCATTGAGTTTGGTCAAGTTTTATTTACAATACATTTTAAGTCAGAAGATGTCCTGGCACATATTCCTTTTTTTTCGAACAGTCGAAGTGTTAATTGAAGTTACTGGCAGCACCAATGTTAAGACTTTGCAAAATGATCTGAAATCCAAATAACTGGTCGAGTTCTAAACTTTATTTTTTTTTCTGAGAATCATCTGGGCGGTTTAAATTTTGAAAAGAAGGGACGGGATGTAGTGTATTGATATTAACTTACCCCGGTATAAGGGAGAGCACTCTCTTAATGACTTATTGTATGTTCTTCTATTGTACTACATGTAATTGTCTCCCCATGTCTTCTGGAAGTTTCGAGAATATAGTCACGCGGTTATGCTTAAATGTGTTCTTTCATTTTTATGTGAGGTTAAATCTGCCTTCATCTATGTGTTAAACCTGTGTAAATACTACAGGCACGTGCAGCTCTATCGAACAATTTGGTTGTCCATTTTCTAAAAATGATTTTCTTATCGGAAAGAGTGCACAAAAGTTCTGTATATGCCACATGCATATACTACAAAATTAATTTTGAACGCCGGCAAGACAGGGGTTAAAGGGCGAAATGAACATTGATACATTCCGATGACAACATATTATGAGCTCTGC
The DNA here is from genome assembly GCA_031216915.1 of Pictodentalium vernedei. Taxonomy (NCBI): domain Eukaryota; kingdom Metazoa; phylum Mollusca; class Scaphopoda; order Dentaliida; family Dentaliidae; genus Pictodentalium; species Pictodentalium vernedei. The sequence continues at coordinate 85,300,060 of CM062289.1, forward strand.
AATGTATTAGCAAAACGTTTTGACGGAAATTTCGTGCAACTCGCCCCACTCATAAAAGCGTTCGTCCCAAAATGCATATAAAAGAGTCAATTGTCCCTTGGTTTTGCGATCTGGGTTTTTATTTATATTTTCTTCGACAAACATACTTCCGAAACGTGACACCATGTTGTTTGTTTACAGAAGAACGTGCGATGATTGAATAGACCTGCGCTCATTATATTTATTTATTTATTTATTTATTTATTTATTTATTTATTTATTTATTAAGATTTAACGGCACTTTAACAGCCAAGGTCATATCGTGTCGGTGACAGTTTTATGGGTGGGGGAGCCAGAGTACCTGGAAAGAACCACCGAGCAACGACGAGCAGCTGCCAGCTCCCCAACATCGTAACTCCGAACCGCAGCACAGGCAGGGTTAGGTTGATTGAAGATATGCGCATCATCGACGTGCAGTAAATCTTAGTGCGCGGCGTCATCATCCCCATGTGGACAGTTGGGGTGAAGAGCCTTGCCCAAGGACACAACGCGGCAGTCACCCATCCGAGGACTAACCAGGCTCGACGTTGCACATATTAAATATGCTAATAAACCAGTATAGGCTGGTCACGTGTGTGGGGTGAGATAGCTGCCACGTGGGTGGGGCTAGACAGGCATATCTCTCCCAGCTGTCCCACTCGACTTGATGTGTGCCTCAGTACCTTTGTGGTGGGAGAAATAGAGAATCTCAAATGAGTCACTATTTGATATGGAATTTCTTGAACGAGTTTACCCTTACTGTTGAGGATCAGATCGATTTTAGCGAATGACGTCCCGGAATTGCATGTCAAATCGTGCGAATTGGAGATTCTTTTTTATCACATATTGTGTAATCATTGGGGGTGAACGGCGCTTACAGAATCAGTTCGTTTGCTACCTCCACTCGGATTCGTTCGCGATTTTTGCGTAGATTCTCTCCGATTTTAACAAGAAGATGCGTGTTTATCGACAACAAATGACATACAGTACGTAAGGAGTGTATTATCACTAAATCACCCACGGAGTGGAGATTCCACCCAAGCAATAATTGCAAATTTGTTGCAAAGCATAACAAGCACAAGCAAAGTTTCAGCCAATGGACCTCCGGGTTAAACCCGGAGGTCCATTGGCTGAAACATTGCTTGTGTTTTTAGACGATATATACAAAATACGAAAATTATAGTTTGGGTGATAACTCCATTCCGCGGGTGATTTAGTTACAATCCACTCTCCACGTACTGTAAATATGGCGAGTACTTAACCAGAAAAGGATACAGGTGATTATTACAGTTGCTCTGGTTCCGTCGGAGTCCTCGAGCATCTCCAGTTACAAAATGAGAACGTTTTTTGTTACAATTCATGTGAAAACTGGCACTGATTAGTCTAGTTCTTGAAGATTTTCCATAAAACCCGATTCCCGAACAAGATTGTTGTATGAAAAACATAACAGAGAAACACAATTTCTCACGAAATCTTCAGTTCTATAACTCAAAAGTGCAACATAAGTTAAATGGTAATATTATCGTACGTAGTTCTGAAGCCAATGAGGACATTTTGAGACATGTCATGGGCAATGATTCTTTCCACCAACGGCGCAGATTCGTAGCCAGGCAGATCTGATGGGCTCTGATTCGTTGCAAGGCAAATCGATGAGACTTCTTGAAATATGGATATAATGATATCCATATTTGTATAGGTTATTGGTTTTGGAAAAATCTACAATTTCATTTATTTATTTTTAAAAACAGTGTGTTAGGTAAAGGGTTCAATGGCATAAACGACTCAAAACTTATATCTTATCATTAACTTATCTTTGTGGAAGGTGTAACGTTCCCCTTTCTCTACTGGTTCCCTAGCTACATATTATGCAAAAGGGGCACATTGATTTCTGGGATTCGGGATCCTACAAGGGCCACTCGACAACAGGCGACTTAGTAGAATTAATTATTTATTCAGTATAACAAAAACAATTCAGGGGAAATTGGCCAACACATACATGCTCACAGAGACACACTCCGCACATAAACGAACTGTTAATGTTTGATACCTGTTTATGTCCTCATGCCATGCCAAGTGACTTCAACTGTTGCTCATTTGCAGTATGGAGATCCTTACCCATTGGCATCAGGCTAGGTCATTTGTTTTTGTCTATCTTCTGGTAGATATGAGTTGATAGCACAGACATAATAGCACAGTGTTCAAAAGACATTGGGCTGGGAGGCCATTTATAACAGCCAGGATAGGGAGTCCTGTCTCAGTTGGCCTAGGTATATTTACATTTTTCTTCCTCTGCCTGTTTTCTCGGTGTGCTCTGTCTCTTTGCAACACCCTCGTGATGCTAAGTGGCTTCCCACAGTTCACTGCCTTGTGGCTTTCCTCTTTGCAGTTGAAGCAAATCAGCGGGTAGCTTGTGCCACTATATTTTGAACCATCTCCATTTGGATCATAAGGCTTTGGTCTATTGAGAGTTTGGGGTCTCTTGCTGAGGTCTTCAGCCATTTTAGTCAGGCGCTCCACTTGGCGACATAGATTGGCATTATAGCTAGATGCATCTGCAGTGATTCCCTGGCACTTCAAATCAGTTGCAATGGATGTCGAAAAGCTTCAAATTCGACTGCAAGTTGCGCAGATTCATCAAAATTAAAGAGACCTCTCTCTTGAATTGTCCACACCATGTCATGGTCAGTACACAGGGCATCAACAGCAGGACTATTCTGCATCTCAAGAGGAGCCGATGGATATGCCAAAGTCACTACTCGCTGAATACACTGTCCCAGTTCTGGCACAGCCTGGTTTTGGCGCTTTATAGCACGGAGCTCTGCTCTATACAGGTGGGTTTGGTGTGGTGGGAGGAACCTGTTTTTAAGAGCACTCATGAGCTTTCTATAATTTTGTCGGTCATGACCTGGAAGGCTTGTAAGCGTCTGCTGTGCTGTGTCCCACAAACAGTGAATCAAATGCATAGCTTCCTCAACATCGTTCCACTGATTCAGACTGGCACAGTCCTCAATGATTTCAAAATCGATGAGTGAGATTGATCCATCATATGGTTCAGGCAAAGTCACAATTGAACCCCTACCCTGCAATCGTATACTGTCCATTTGCATACTGTACTAGTATGGATGATCATACCTATGTCCAGGAACATGTGATATTTCTCGTTTCAGTGAATGGACATTTTGGGGAGATGTCCTCTCCATTGTCTCAGATGATATATCTGCATCATATTGCCTGGAGTTGTACTCTTCTGTTGCCATCTTTGACTGGTGACAGCTCAATGTGTCAGATGATCGTCTTCTCGTTACAGGAACATGGCGTCGAGCATGCTTCTGTCCATGGCTGGGTTCAGGTCGTGTACCAAAAGTGAGCTCTCGTGGGAAAGGAAGCTCAGGTTCCCGGTATTTATTCGAATAGTGATTAGCTGATTTTATCATAATGCCTATCTCTGAGTCTAATCGCCATGGCTTCATCTTCGTGCATTGGTCTCCAATCATCAGACTCAATAAAGTTAGATCTCTGTCCCTTATCAAATTGTGGGCCTGGCAGTTGGGCTTTCCTGTGTGAGGCTGGTGTTGAGTTGAAGGCCTCAACTGGATGTGGCAGGCCACTGAAAAATAGACTTTCTGGTGCAACTAATCCTGTGGACCTTTTCCTATATGCTGGTCTGCTGAAGAGCCTAGCATCCTGAACATTGCCGTGCCTATCACCCCCTGGTCTTCGGAGGACCTTCTTTTGAAAGTCGAGCTGTCACTGGTCGAATTCCATGACCAATGTCTTGACATTCCCCTAGGGATTTCTGTGTATTGGAGTCTGCAGGACTATTCACGGGCACCTGTGGAATAAATTCACACGAGCTTGGTGTGTCGTTCCTGTCATCTAATATTGCTGGAAACTGGGCTTTAGTCCCACCACACCAGCTTGATATTTCCATTAAACTTAGTTAGCTACTTGATGTCTCTGAACTCTGAAAGTCTATCGGAACCAAGGCTAGACATAACAGGTGTTTGCAGTCTGGATCCACAGTCCATTCCTATTGTGAGTGGCCGATGATTGAAGCCAAATCCCCTCCCCCCTCCCCCCCATCCTGCAACTCAAAATTAACAGGTGACTTGTATGTAACTCGCGGATTATCTGGTCTGTCATGGCACTCGTGACTGTGATTATCATGTTGCAGATTCATTGTCCTGTTGTTGACAATTTCGCCCATGTCTATATTTTTGGTCATCTCATGCTGTGAACCGTTGGAGGCTGTGTGCTCATTTCTGGTTGTCTGGCATCTAATCTCCCCGGGACAACTCTCATATTGATTGAGCTCGAGCTCATCTCGTGACTGGCGCTCACAAAATTGAGTACTCTGCTGTGCCTGGAATAAAGGCACCTGTTCGTAATTCACTGTTGGCTCCCTTATGTGAGCTCTAAAACCTTCGTGATGGAGCCCAGCTCGACTAAGTGTACTTGTCTCATCTGAGCGAGCTGCCTGGTTCGATCTTTCGAGCCTAATCTTTCTATCTCACTTATCTGGGAAGTCGTGTAACTCTTTCCCCTACATGTATCGTGCTTGCGTTTCTCAGCCGAAAGATGAAGTGTAAGATCATCTGAAGAATCATGTCTGTGCTGACTACGCATGAAGTCCTGAGGTCACTGATTTTTTTTCTGAGTTCTGAATACCTGGTGATCATTGTCACTTGCTCGTTGTGGCCTAATGGTGGGCTTGTTTTATCGAGCTTATCAGTCTATAATTGGTAGTTTCATTTAAATGGTCTGCTTGGCTTATTTCTTTGAATCTTGATGGTTCATTTTCTTGAGCCGCTCGATTCCTGTTCTCGAATATGGACAGCTCATTTTTCTGATCAACTATGTTCTATTTCTTGGGTCTCAACCGCTCACACCCGTCAGCTCCCATCTTCGGACTTTGATGGCTCACGAATTCGAATGCGTCGACGTTCAGAGCCTCCATTCTCGCTCTCTAAATCGAGGATTCTCAAAGAGTTACGAGGGTTCAGTAGTTTCAATGAAAGGTTTTTCGTACTCAAATAAATCGAGCTTCCATTTCTTCATCGAGCCTTCTTGCTTCCGAATTATCTACTGAGTCGACGCCGATGCACTCGCTGACGTGAGCTTCTGGGCTCTCTTCTTCAAGCTGTGATTGGCTTTCCCGAGCGTGAGGCTCGTTTATTCGACTGACATTCTCTACTTCGTCGCAAAAACGTCTTCAACAAAAAGGCCTGCATAAAATCCCGTCTCTGCCATAACTGTAACGTTCCCCTTCTCTACTGGTTCCCTAGCTACCTATTATGCAAAAGGGGCACACTGATTTCTTGAGTTCGGAACCCTACAAGGGCCATTTGACAACAGACGACTTAGTAGAATTAATTATTTATTTAGTATAACAAATACAATTCAGGGAAATTGGCCAACACTTGCTCAAAGAGACACATTCTGCGCATATAAACGAACTATTCATGTTTGCTACCTGTCTGTGTCCTCAGAAGCTTGAATGTTCTCTTGCAATTTAAATGCGACCGCCCTGTATTCTCGCTCAACGTCGACTGCCGAAGTTGCGACGTTACACACGTGTGTTGGCCAAAATAAGGAACGGGACGCGGGTATCTCCTACGTCAATCCGGAAATCTATGGTAGGTGCTAGTATATAATTGTCTGTGGTAGTTTCCTATCTGTTTTCTCAGAAGGCAGTAAGCTCAGTCATTTATGTTCTTGAGGTGTTTTTTAACACTCTATTTTGGATGCAGTGTGTAACAATCTAATGAAGGTTTAATGCGGCAAACTAGCTGTAACCACCAATGACACACGGATCTGTTTGTCTAGGGCAGAGCGGACAGCTAAGCAACCACTCACCCCAAAACTTTTATTTCGTAGAACATATATCTGTCGGGTATTTTATCTGCGTCATCTGACTCCACCCTCCCTCTCTCTTCTATTGATATTAATATATTTATGGAATCCCCCCTCCCCCCCCCCCCCCCCCACACACACACACGCATACGTTCTAGGTCTAGAATAGATCAATGACCAAACGAAGCATTATTACACGATGTTCTTTCGCATTACGCAAAAAATAACTCATTATGTAATAATGCGGCATTACACAATTAAAAAAAATACAACGCATTATGTCATGACAATGAATTACGCAATGACAAAGAAGCACTGTACAACAACTGATTTTAGGTTTTATTAGATGAAGTGCAGTTTATTCTGGCGTGTTTTGCTCGACACACAACGAAATATTTTCTCGTTATAATGAGATGCTAAGTCGTTTAAACTTTATGGCTTCTCGTCATAACGAGATGCAAAGTCGTTATAGCGAGATGTTTTCGCGTTATAAGATGTCTTCTCGTTATAACGAGAAAGTATCTCGTAATAATGAGATAAAAAAAAAATCCCTATATGTCCTAAATCAGCCACGATATAATGCACACCTCTGTTAACCGAAAAAGTCGGTATTTTGTTATCACATCCACATCTGAAACTGACACTAAATTATCTTTGCTCCGACTAACTCTGAATCTACTTAATAATTTCAGTTTAATTATTGGTGCTTTATGCCCCATCAGCAATTAAGGCTATATCGTGACAGTAATTTCAATAATCAAACACTGAATCAAACAGAACACCCGAAAGGTAGCCTATCTTTAGGGTGTTGTGTTTGATAATTAAAATTAGTGATACCCTGTAAGTTTAGTTTGGATGATTCAGTATATATTTTTTTATTTTTATTTATTTATTGGTGTTTAAGGTCACATACTTATGCACAATGGCTAATCATGACCGTGACAGTTTTACGGGTGGCGGAAGCCGGAGTACCCGGAGAGAACCACCGAGCAATGACGAGCAGCTGCCAGCTCCCCAACATCGTAACTCCGCACTGCAGCACAGGCAGGGTTAGATTGGTTGAAGACATGCGCACCATCGACGTGCAGTACGCTTTAGCACACGACGGCATCGTGCCTCCACGTGGACAATCGAGGTTAAGTGTCTTGCCCAAAGACACAACACGGGAGACCGAATCGATCGCTCAGACGGTCAACCATCCGAGGACTAACCGGGCTCGGTGTTGCTTAACTTCGGTGATCTGACGAGAACCGTTACCGCAACGCCACCGCCCCCGACCCCCCACCCCCAGTATATAATTACAAATTATATTCAGAATCAAATGAGCAAGGATATCTATTGAATAGCCGTATAACCCATGGTAAGTATCCACTGATACTTTGATATATTTTTTATTGGTTCTTTAATGGTATGTTACAGATTTCCGTATAAAATCTTTCCAAAAAAATGTACTAAAAAATTTGCAAGCACTCGAATAAAATTGATTTTGGCCCCCTGGACCACCAAACCACCCAGGCATCAGTGTCTGCAATTTTTTTTCCAGATTACACTCTCCCCACCCCCCCCCCCCCCCAGCCTGGATCCATTGCAGTCACTGCATTTTGACCGACAATAAAGTGTGTGAATTCCATAAGGGAATTCTCAGAATGTTTAGTATATGTCCACCCCATGCACGTGATGTTCAAATTTACCCCAGAATTAAATGAATAGCACCAGCTGATAAGTAGATCGCGTCACTGATTAAATTGTGCACAACGCCTGACAACGTGGGGACATTTCATCACCTGCACCCTTTATTGATTTACTGATTGATTGATTAATTGTTTGATTGTCAACCAGCGTGTTTGTGGGCCATTGAGAAATGAACGCAACGGTCGTTGCGTGTTGGGCCATGGACTTTTATAGTAATTTTCACGCAGCGGACCTGTGTGAACGCGTAGGATGTCTAAATAACAATTGAATCTCGCCTTTTAACTTCAAAATGTAGATTTTTGGGCAAGTACAAAAAAGAATGAATCAGTAAGGGGTTCATTTTCTTGTGGCCAAAAGCTTTATTTAAAAGTCTAATAGGCGACATTCTGTACTTACAATCCCACTATAAATATCGTACTTTTATGAGGGGTGGGGGTTATATATAAAACACTTTTTCAAAAGATGCATGTAATGTGTACATGTAAGTCCACATACGTTCACTATTTTCTCATCCGTAAATAAAAGAAGTTAACTGAAAAAAAAATTGTGTATTATATTTTTGCTACGCATATTTACTATCGACCATAACTGAAAATTACAAAGGTTTGACCTAAACAATATTAATAATGAACATAATCTATGTCCAGTACGTGGAGGGTGGATTGTCGCTAAATTGCGGTGGGTTAGATTTCATCCAATGAACCACCGGGTGCAACCCGGTGGTCGCAGCGAAGAAATATTGCTGGTGGTTCTTGTATTTTGACGCAAAATTGTAGAAATTTTACGAGTGAAAAATCTACATCACCGCGATTGAGCGACAATCCACCCCCATTTATTGTACTACAGTGAACTGTTGAAATTTAGCACCCGCAAGTAAACCGGCATCAACTCAGCTCTCGATATATTATGAATTAATAACAGCAAAAAGTATTATCGAGGTCGGGATTGTGGATTTTTATGCACAACCTTCTATTTTATAAGGATTACAAAATGAAATCAATGTTGAATCGCCAACGAATCAGCACTTAGAAAGAGAGGAACGAACGTGATCGGAACCATAAAATCGCAAACGAATTCACGCGTTCATCAGGGTAAATTCAAACGCTTTGTACTCGTAAAATACTACTGATTTAGTCTCAATTCTTTCAATGTTTACAGATCTGCCTGAACGGGAGAGAATACAATTTATGTGAACTGTGCATGTGTTGGAAATTTCCAGCAACCTCCTCGACAATTTCCCCATGGAAAATGCACACATTGTGCACGTGGATGTATTATGTGTCACAAAGCAATACCAGGACGCTAAGATAAAGTTATTACCGTAATTTTATTGAAGCGAATGGCTACCGTAACCAATATTTAACAAAATATCCACAATATACTCATATTTTTGTCATCTCCTTTAAAAAACTGAGCTTTAGAATATTTTGAAAATCGGGAACGAATCTGCGTGCGGTCACAACAAATCAGCGTAAAAACACTAAACGAACTGATGCTATAAGCGCCGGTCACCCCCAGTGGTAATGTAACATTTTACCTACCAGATGACGACTAAAGCCTCCCAGCGCTGTTCACAAAAATCGACAACCAAAGTTTATTATTTGTTTCAATTTTTGTCTTGGTGGAATTCCTGCTGGGCACAGGCGATATAAAATTAAATTCAAGCAGTTGCATCTTCACAGAACATCCATTAATTGAGATTCTTGTGTTTAAAAGCTGGGACTTTTGACCATTATACCAGTAATCTGTTCCATTTGCATTGGATGCTAAGGCAAACGCGATCCACGGGTAAATCTTACAATAAAATACAGGCCACTTGTAGACAGTTACTAATCAACACAGAAAACAGTTCTAACGATTCAGTAATTGTCAATTCTCAAATATCGGTCTCGTGGTGGGCTGTAAATGTGAACTAACATACTGGCCGAGTTAACTGCAACCTATTTTAGGTTGCGTTGGCTCAGTTGGTATGGAGGCAGAGCATTTATGGCTAGGCAATTTGGTGCCGTAGAGTCGGGATCGACTCCCGCCAGGGCCATCTTCCGAAAAACTGGACAGTTTGTTTTCAATCCAGTGGCGCGGTGCCAGGAGGATGCCTGGTGGAATTCCTGCTTGACAAAGGAGATACAAAAATTAAATTCAAGCAGTTGCGTTTCACAGATCTTCCATGAAATGAGATTCCTGTGTTTAAAAAATGGAACCACAAACCATTATAACAGTAATCTGTTCCACTTCCAGTTGCATTGGATACTAAGGCAAATGATCCACGGAAAAATCTCACCGAAAAACACAGGCCGCTTGTAAACAATTACTAATCAACATCGAAAACAATTCCAACAATTCAGTAATTGTCAGTTCTCGAATATCGATCTCAGGGTGGGTTGTAAATATGAATTAACTGGCTGAGTTTATTGCAACTTTTTTTAGGGTTGCAGTTGGCTTAGTTGGTATGGTGGCAGAGCATTTATGGCTAGGCGATTGGGTGCCGTCGATCTGGGATCGACTCGTGCCAGGGTCACCTTCCGAAAAAAATTACAGTTTTCAGTCCAGTGACGCAGTGCAAGGGCTATGCCTGGTGGAATTCTTGCTTGACATTGATGATAAAAAATTAAATTCAAGTAGTTGCATCTTCACAGATCTTCCATTAATTGAGATTCCTGTGTTTAAAAGCTTGGACCATAGACCATTATGACAGTAATCTGTTCCAGCTGCATTGGACGCTAAGGCAAACGATTCAGAGGTAAATCTCACAATAAAATACAGCCTACTTGTAGACAATTACTAATCAACACAAAACAATTCCAACAATTCAGTAATTGTCAATTCTCGAATATCGGTCTCGGGGCGGTTTGTGAATGTGAACTAACATACTGTCTTAGTAAATTGCAACCTTTTGGGGGTTGCCGTTGACTCAGTTGGTGTGGTGGCAGAGCATTTATAGCTGGGCAATTGGGTGCTGTAAGTCACGGATCGATTCCCGTCAGGGCCACCTTCCGAAAAATATTACAGTTTTCAGTCCAATATATATATATTTGTTACAGTCAAACTGTGAAATTAGTCATTTCGTGAAATGCCTAAAACTTTCAGTCATTTCATGAAATGCCTGTGGAGGTCAGTCATTTCGTGTAATTCAATACACTTGTTCTACCAGGTCTGCCAGTCGTTGGTGCCGCGTCTGTAGAATTCCATATCTTGCTCCTGTAACCAAGCCTCCGCAGCAGCAGTAAGTTCCTCATCATCTTGAAATTCTTGACCACGTAAGTGTTTCTTCAAATTTGGAAAGAGATGGTAGTCACCAAGTGACTACCATCTCTTTCCAAATTTGAAGAAACACTCGCGTGGTCATTGAATTTTTGTAATTGCTTCCCTCATTTCACTCAAAACCAGAAGTGCATAGAATCAAAGAGGCATCAGTCATTTCGTGAAATGCCCAGACACAAATTCTAACCATTTCATGAAATGACTAGTAATTGTAGTAATTTCACGAAATGACTGACCTCCACAGGCATTTCATGGAATGACTGAAAGTTTTAGGCATTTCACGAAATGACTAATTTCACAGTTTGACTGTAACATATATATCAAGTAATTATCATCCCACCAGTTGTGTCGTACTACTGAAACCAGCCTGAAACTTTCTGTGGACGACATCGGCTGGGTTCGAACCTACATTTACGACATCCACTGCCTCACCCCGAATGATCTGTTACCATATCGGCCGAGCCAATGCAAAACCCCTAAGAAGGTTGTAAATAACTCGGTCAGGATTTTAGTTCACTTTCTGACACGCCCAAAGGCGTTATACGAGATGAGATAGTTACTGGATGTTGTAATTGTTCCCGATAATTGTCTACGAAAGTGACTTCTTTCATTCTGAGATCTGGAGTGGACTGTATGCTCTCACGCTCAATGCACGCTAGAAAGGCACTGTTAACCCTTTACCTAACCTGAAAAGCAGACGACACTTGCAAACAAAATTCTTGAATAACTAATTTTTTTCATTTTTGTCTCAAAAACATAGGTTATGACCGCTCATTGGAACGAGCTCGTCGAGCTCGTTCCAATGAGTGGTCATAACCTATGTTGTTGAGACAAAAAATGAAAAAATAATGAACATTAATTGGCGATTTTTGTGGGTAGCGCTGGCCGGTTTTGTGCGTTACCTTGCGTAAAGGGTTAAACTGGTCTGTGGTCACAGTTTTAGAACAGGAATTTCAATCAATGGGTGTATCCACGAGGATGCATTTGCTCAAATTTAATTATCATCGAGCAATTTTCCCTCCTAGGTGTGTGCTAGTACCGAAACTTTCCCGACAATTCGGGAGCGTTTTGAAGCCAACGCCGACGATCAAGCCACACAGTTTATCATATACTATTCTCAAAAAGTAGAGGATATCCAAACTGATGTTGATACTTTCGGAAAACTATGGTATTGGATACGCGTGATTGAACACATCAGTATGTTACCAAGTTTAGTGTGGATAATGCATGTCACCGGCCCACGATAACTTCGTGCATGTTTTTCGCACGAGCGCCGCGTTAATGTCTGTGGGGTTCGTTTTGAAATATTCTGTTCAGGACGGGCTTTTTCAGAGGACTCATCGTTCTTTTCCCGGTATAAACTCGTTCATGAATAGTTTCTGGTCGAAACGTAACTTCTGAGGTATGACTAGTTCAGAGTGTGAAAAACTCGGGCGATGTTCTGGGGAATGTTAATGTCTGTGTGGAACGTTTTGAAATTTCCATTTGTACTGGACGGGCTTGTTTAGAGGTCTCATCGTTCTTTTCCTGGTATAAACTCGTTCATCAATAGTTTCTGGTCGAAACGTAACTTTTGAGGTATGCGAAGACTGACACGTAATGAACGTTTACGTGCATGTTGGAAGCTGGCAGCAGACGTCACGGCTGTAGATTAATTTTCTAAGATGACAATGCAAGAGCACACAGCGGCCCGTGTCGCTACAAAGTTCCTCCAGGCGCAGAACATCACTACAATGCCTTAGCCAGCACTAAGTCCAGACCTTTCAACAATCGAGCACGTCTGGGGTATGCTTGGCAGGCGCCTACGACAACGCCAACAGCCCCCTACCAATGGCCAGGAACTCGCTGCTGCACTGCAGGAAGAATGGAATAACACCAGTCAAGCTTATATTTGCACAATACAATGCCTCAACTGTCTTTTTGATGAAGATATAAATATATTTCTTCATATATCTCACTTTTATCAAATATCCCCTACTGTTTTGAATACTATATATGTCTATTTCATATTACTTCGCAATATAAGCTTTTGTGAGATTCCCCCAAATGATGTGAAAGGTCTGCGTTGATCCGCTGCTCAGTGTGAATACAAGTTAAACCCTCACACATGCCAATATACATAGAAAATACATATTTAAATGATTCCACAGTGGAGACATGGAAAGCTCTCCTTATATGAGCCCAAAAGAGAAGGCATGGTAGCGATTGCTTATAGCACAATGCGGAGAAACTCAATCAAACCAGGGTAGTTGTCAAAATGTCAGTGAATATAGATTGTGTACAATTCTGCAAATACTGTTTTGTTTTGGTGTATGTTATGGCAAACGGTTATGGTAAACGGTCTATGCTCTTTAAGTTATGATCTTGAGGCAAGGTCAAGATACACACTTGAATCGTGAGTAAGCATTGTGTGAACTATGAACAAGATCTGTCCGCCAAACAACTTTTTAAAAATTTCAACAAATTTAAGACTGATGTAAGGTTCGTACCCTTGGTCTTCGAATTATAACCTCGCTCAAGGCTTTGTGTAAGGTGTGAACATCTATCCATTCAGTTACTTTTTATGAACTCCAGTCATTTTTGTTGAACTGGCAATGTTAGAAAGGACAATGGTCTGTGATCGTAACCTTGGATTAATGACCTTGGGTCAGGGTCAAGACATGACCTTGGGTCAAAGTCATGACACACTCTTGAGTAATGAACACCCATTGGTTCAGGTGAGAATAAGATAAGATCTATCCATTGCATTAATTTTATGGACCGAATGAAAGGTATGTGACCTTGATCTTCTAGTTATGCAGCTTGGAAGAAGGTCACAACACACGTCTGAATCATAAGCATGCATTGTGTGCAATGTGAACAAGATCTGTCCATTGAATATTTTATTTAGTGACCAGACACTGTTTGAAAACACAAATAGACTGTGACTTTAACCCTTTACCCAACGCTGACGATATCAAAATTTATTATTTTAAATATAACTTTTTCAAATTTTTCAAAAAATTTCAACAAAACCATATCATGTGACCCCTCGTTGGAGCGAGCTCGCCGAGCTCGTTCCAACGAGGGGTCACATGATATGGTTTTGTTGAAATTAAAAAAAAAAAAAAAAATTTTCAACTGCTGAATTTGCATATTACGCGGGCGAATGCGTCAATTCGTTGGGTAAAGGGTTAAACTTTGAATGGTGACCTTATTTGAAAGTCGTGACATGACCTTAAGCATGAACAAGATCTGTCAACTGAATTATTTTTAATGAACCAAAAATGTGGGAATGGCCAAATAGTTAGTGACCTCAACCTTTGAGTATGACCCCGAGGAAAGGTAATGAAACGCTTACGTAATGAGTAACCGTTATGATATGTCGATTGAACCAATTTATATGTACCAGATAAAGTCAAAACCGTTTGTGACCTTGGAGGTATGATGTTGTTTCATTGTGATGAAATGGCTTTGGTTAAAAGTGATGACACGTCAGGCTCCTCAACATACTAACCCCACACAAGCAGGATATGCATTGGTTGAAGACAAGTGCACCATCGACGTGCAGTACGCCTCAGTACACAACGCCACCGTGCCCCCACGTGGGCAATGGGGGGGGGGGGGGGGGGGGGGTTGAAGTGTCTTGTTCAAAGAAACAACGCGATTGCCGCAGGTAGGATTCGAACCGAGGACCTCTAGAGAACCATAATCTCAAAATTGCATTGGGAGGAACATATGAATGCAGACCAGTAGCCCCCAGATCTTCTGATTTTAGAGGCCATCCAAACAATTCCTAGCAATGCACCAAACTTGAAATTTCAACCAAGGTAGGGCCTTTTCTTCTTGGAATAAGATATCAATATATGTATTGCCATGTTTAATTTCAATGCAGGTGTCTACCCCAACATCTATTATCTTACCAAATATATCAGTTGTGGTGCAATAATTGAACCTATTCGAGCTGAAGTGTGCATATATCCGAGGGCTAAATTTCTGAAAATATAACAAAATGAAAATATTTCAACATTTTGACTTGCTTAGTTGAAAAAGACAGCACAGTTGAGAGATTTTGTGGCAAGTAGGTAATAAATGAGAGTTCGAGCTCACCTGTACATGTACGTGTACGTGTACATGTACACCTCCACAGGATTTAGTGTTAAAATCGTGTACATGTACAAGATTTTAACGGTTTTTTAGGGTGAGCTCGAATTTTTTTAACACTGAATTGTATCCTAGACACGCGTAGTTTTACGTACACGTACATGTACCGTTTTGATTGAAATCTGCAGATGAGTTTTCCCCATAGGATTCAGTGTTAAATTGCGAGCAAAAAAACGTTTTGAGAGTTCGAACTCATCGTCTTGTCGATTATAACAATCCGCATCCGTACACGATTTTAACACTGAAACCCTATGGAGAGTGTTAAATTGCGAGCAAAAAAAAAAACGTTTTGAGAGTTCGAACTCATCATCTTGCCGATTCTAACAATCCGCGTCCGTACACGATTTTAACACTGAAACCCTATGGAGAGTGTTAAATTGCGAGCAAAAAAAAAAAACGTTTTGAGAGTTCGAACTCATCATCTTGCTGATTCTAACAATCCGCGTCCGCACACGATTTTAACACTGAATCCTATGGGGAAAACTCGCTTGCGGATTTTAGGTCTGAAATCGACTCGCGTGAAGAGGTGATGTTTGAATCCGCAAACCGACTGTAGCGTTTCTCGAAGTGAGACTGGTGCACGTTATTGGGAGGTGGAGGTCTCGACGAGCACTTGATGGAAATGTTTTGAACGAAGAGTGTTGTCGTTGTTGGTGTGGTTGGAAATTTGCGAACCCAGTCACGTCTTCCTGAAGCAAAAAAACTAACACATGTTATCGTAATAAGTGAATGAGGTTTTTTGTTCAAAAGAGTCGATTATGAATATAGTCTGTATTATAGACATTGATGTTTTCTGTTGATGGGACGGATAAAAATTGAGTTTTGAGGGTTTTTTTGTTTGAAGGGGAGTTGATCTGTAATAGATATTCGTGTTTTGTCTTGTCCAGAGAGATTGACTGTTAAGCGTTCGTTGGAAAAAGTCAAAAACACTTATCGGAATGTTTAAAACGCATTTTCCGCTCAATTAGGTTTTGAGTGGTAAAATTTTTAATATATTCATGATAGCAATCACAGTCATCAAAAAGGATTCTCTCTTAATTCGACACTCGGTGAATTGATGTGTGAATGAATGAAGATCTTTTGACAAATGTAAACACTACTGTCAAAATGCGTTAAATCAGAAACCGGTTTGTCATGTACTGTTTAAACGTATTTTTTTAAACTTCAATTAACACAGTCAGTTTGAGATGTGAATATTTTCAGATTATTATATTAAGACGGAAAGAGTTTTTTATTAATTAAAACATTAAAAACATAAAAATATAATTAAACAATTAATTTTGAAAAATAAATAAAAACAATTAAAACGAAAGATGTTTTTTCAGATGGATTCTAGACACCGAGATCGAATTTTAGAACAGTATGAACGTGCTAAGAAGGGGATTCAGTCAGCTGATAGGAGCAGACGTCTCGGTGAGATGGAACTCAGACGCGAAGCCACAAAAATATTTAAACCCGTGACGGAGGGTCAAGAGCGAAGCAGGAAGGAGATAGTCGAAGAATTGAGACCCATAAAGGAGAGTTCTTTGAGAATGGGTTCGTTGCCTCCTAGTTTTGGAAATCGGTATTCCGTTCAATCTACACCGGATTATGTTCCCACGGGAATTCAAACAGATATGAGCGAGAGCGACACCGATACGGCTTCGACTATCACCACTAGTAGCGTCGCATCGGCGATGATGATGGCAGTAAGAGAGATCAGTCGTATGGAATTTATAAGGATTCTGAGGGTAGAACTTTTGTAGGTGATACGTTAGTGGAAATTGATCGTGGGTTCGAATAAATATAAAGTAACTGATGGTCTGCAGAGATTGCTCCTTTACGACAAGCCTGGAGATTACATGGAACAGGATTTCATTACGGCGACATTCTAGTTCAAACTCACGCCATGAAGAGAAATAACGATGCCAGAGAGACGAGACCCAAAGCCAACAGAGGTTACAAGTGGACGAAAGTGGTGAAACCCATATGGGACATGAACAAGAAGTTCGTCGAATCGGTGACTGGCAAAGGGGTGAAAACCACTTTTCTTCTGAGCGATTCCGACGCTCTGTCTCAGAGATTGAGTTTGTTGATGGCGAGCAGACGGGCTGGTAACACGGGATTAGATAATCAGATAGTTTCTGTATCTGACGAATTGTTGAGACAGAAGGTTTTGAATAAAAACCAGTATAAAAGGCTGATGAACGAATTGAAGGATTGATGTGTATATAATAAGTAGAGAGAGAAACAAAACAAACAAACAAACAAAAAAAATAAAACAGTAAATTCTTACACTAGAATAATAAAAGTATTTAAAAACGACAAAATGATTTACCAGTGAAAAAAAACACAAAATATATCATAAAAATAAAATATGTTGGTGATAAAGAACAGGGGATACGTCAGGACTTACGTTCAAGGCGGTTCTGGCATCGTCGATTCTATAATGCGAGCGTTCACGAGCAATGCGGGTAGAAAACTCGCATCGACCGCGTTTGAGGTCGGTAAGAAGACGGCTTTGGATGCTGGTAAGAAAGCCGCTTCTGAAGCCAGTGGTAGGATAGCTTCTGCGGCTGGCAAGAGGGCAGCCGACGCATTGATCGAGAAGTTGATCAGTCCGCCGGTGAAGCGAGCTGCGTTAGAGCGAATGCCAAAAAGTTGGAAAGATTTTAAGGATGCCGTGGTGCCCATACAAGATTTAGCCAAAATGACGAGTGGATCCGGATTGAAGAGAACTCGCGATGGTGCGATATAAATAAATAATAATAACATTAAAAAAACAGAGTTTGAAAAACATAAAAAAAAAAATTGTGTTTGAAAAGAATCTAAAATAACAAACAAACAAAAATAAAACAAAGATGAACATTAAAGATATGTCTTGGAACGACGCCGCGACCAAGAGGTCGAATAACGAGTTCTTTCCCAAGAGCATAAGAGGTTTGATAGTGGGAAAATTGAATTGTGGAAAGACCAATCTGTTGATGAATCTGTTGTCCCGACCCGACTGGTTGGATTATGACAGATTGTTTGTGTTTGGCAAGAGCTTGTTTCAACCCGAATACAGATTGCTTCGAGAGTGCATGGATCGCAGATTGCCCAAGGACGTCATAGCCAGAATCTTTGACAGTAGGGAGGAATTCGACAAGAGCGGAGCTCCACTCTCGACCATTTTGGACGGCGCGGCGATGGAGCTGACGAAGAGAAATGCATCTTCGAATGTCGAGTGTCGATTTTATGAGAATGCTAGCGACGTTACGGATCCTAGAGAACTGAAATCGGAAGATAAGAATCTCATGATTTTCGACGATCTGCTTTTGGAGAGACAGAACCTATGTGAATCGTATTACGTTAGGGGTCGACACAGCAACGTGGACTGTTTCTACCTGTCGCAGAATTATTTTCGATTGCCCAGACAGACGATAAGGGAGAACGCTAATTTTCTATGTCTCTTTCGCCAAGATCTCAAGAATCTCAATCACATCTACGGCGATCACGTCACAAACGACATGAGCGCTGCGGAATTCAGGAGATTCTGCAAGAGGGTTTGGGATGGTGGACTTTACAATTTCGTCGTGATCGATTTGACGAGCGAATTTAATTGCAGAAAATATCAGTGCGGATTCGACAAGTTTTATGTTTCCGATGGTAATAATAATAAGATAGAGCGTGAAAATAAAATTTAGAAAAATAATAAAATCTTCAAATAATTAGTTTTGAATAAAAAAATAAAATTAAATATAATGTTCGAACATGGAGAATTGTTAGAACGGATAGCCGAGAATACGGCTGCAAAACAATCCATTCAAATCGTGGTGAGTGGCGATTTGACTCGATTCGCTACGAAATTCAAACCTTCCATCGAATTGAATAGAGAGAAAACTTACGAGATGGCTTTGGTGAATCTGGAGACTTATTATTCCTTTCCCAACATCACCGAAAAGAATAACTCGTTCAAGTATTCCGCTGGAACGGATTGGTGGGAGATTCGAATTCCCAAAGGGAGTTACGACATAGACGATTTGAACAATTACATTCAGACGCGAATGAAGATGGATGGAAAGGGAAGCAACAAGATCAGACTCGCTCCCAATCCTAATACCTTACAGACGATGTTGGATTTGGAAGATAATTTTCGAGTGGATTTCAACACGGACGATTCTATAGTCAAGATGTTGGGATTCGATCGAAAGATGTATCGAGGCCACGCGGCATCTGAAAATACGGTCGACATTCTCGCTGTCATTAGCATTCTGGTGAACGTGGACGTGATTGCTGGAAGCTACGTGAATGGTAGTGCTCAACCGATGATCTATTCTTTCTTTCCAAACGTGTCGCCGAGTTATAAGATCGTGGAGCGACCTCGAAATTTAGTTTATCTACCAGTGATTTTAGACACGTTGTATAGTCTGAAAACCACGTTGACGGATCAAAATGGTGAACTGTTAGATCTTCGCGGAGAGAGAGTGATGATACGATTTCACATAAGAGAAATATAAAAGCAAAAAAAAAAAAAAAATTATATATATAGATAACAAAAATAAAATAAACGGCAATATTAATTTTTACAAAATTATTTTAATATAATTATTAAACAAGAAACAATTGAAGTAAATATATTTAAAAAAAAAAAAAACAGAATTATGACAGAATACAGGGTTAAAATCGTGAACATATCCGCAGGACAGAGGAAGAAACTTAAGAGAGCGTTAACAACTCGAGGCGAGGTGGTGTGATTCAAATTCACTCACGAAGATCTGACGAGTTGCGGTCAGGATTTGATCGCCTGGACCAGAAGTCAAATCAAAAGGATGGAGAAAGCGATTCGCGATGGAAGAGGGTTGACGGTGAGAATGAGTCGCGCTCAATTGAGATACAATTTGAGAATGAAAGGTGGTTTCCTACCGCTATTGGCAGGAATAGCCGCAAAAGCATTACCCTTTGCCGCAAAGGCGCTACCGTTTCTCAGAAAGACTCTCGGCGTGGGAGCTCTCACGGGACTCGCTAGTTCAGCAGTTGAGAAATTAATGGGTGGCAGCGGACTGTCGCGTTCACGTAGATGACAGCGGTAAAGGATTGTATCTAGAACCCGTTAGAGGTGGCAACTCTCTGAGAGGAAACGGTCTCTATCTGAAGAGTGGACGGAACGTCGAGCGACTCGGCAAGGGTTTGTTGCTCGGTGAGAATTCGCCATTTAAGAACATACCGATTTTGAATATGTTATTATAAATATAAAATTATATAAAATATATAAAATCATAGAAAGTATAAAATAATATATTTAAAATGGATAAAAAGGTGGAGAAACAAATTTATCACCTGGATGAAAAGGTGGAGAAACAATTTGACGATAATGACGAACATCGCGAGCCAGAGAGCGAAAAAATAAAAAAAAAATGGTTAGACGCTAATGATGGATATCTAAGGAAAGAACTAATGAAAGAGATAGATGAAGCGCGGGATAGACAGTTGAGAATGAGATGATGCTTTCCACGGTCACCACTACCTTCTGAAGAGAATGGTAATGATGCGAGTGTTACCAAGAGATGCACAACATTCGTTCATAATTATGATTCGGATAAACAAAAATGTTGCCATAAACGTATCACATCACAAAGAAAAAGAAAAAAAGAAAAAGAAGAAGAATCGATGCTGAAAACTGAGAGAAAAGGAAACGTTATTATAATATATTATGATGATAGTGAAGAAGAAGGAAAAGAAAAAAAAAAAAAAGAAAAAAAAAAGTAAATGAGATCTAAAGATGATCTTATTACTTTTTTTTTTTTCATTTTTCTTCGCTAAAAATCAATCACTCTATTGTTTATATTTCCAAGTCCGTTATTAGCATGTTGATGCTCGTGTGTTCTCCTTTTTCAAAAACGTGTTGAATGTTTATCTTTACTCTTTTGAGTTTTTTTACATCGGTCAACTCGCTCTCACCACCCAATTTCTTCACGAGTTCGAATGAGATGTTTGGAAATATGTAATTTCCATAATCCAACGACAAATCGTCTTTGTCGAATTCTCTATCTTCGGCGATGACGATGTTCTGCAGATCGCTTTGGTACTTGTAAATCAAATCAAGCGCGGCTTCATCCAATTTCAAAGGCATCTTATATTTCTCGTATTTGTGCTCTAAGCCCTTCATCTCGACATCGTTCAATTCGATGGGATCGTGTCATTGTAATCTATAGATTTTATGACCGAATTTCTTATACGTTTTGACTCGTTTCAATTTCAATTCGCATCTTTTAGGTGTTGTTGTCTTCATGATCGATTATTTGTTTTTTTTTGTTTTTACGAATTCTTGCAAATAATGTATATTTTAAATTTTGTATTTAAATAATAATTTATTAAAAAAGTTTGGTATTTTTTTTTTGCTCTTTATATATATATAAAAAAGTTGTTTTTTTAATTTTTAATTTTCTTTAGTGTAAAATTTTTTTTAGTAAAAGTTTTTTTTTTCTCTTTATATATATATAAAAAAAAGTTAAATTTTTAATTTCAATCTCTCTATTGTTTATATTTCCAACTCCGTTATTAGCAAGTTGACATTCATCATTTTTCCACATACGAAAATGGTGTGAATGTTTATCTTTACTCTTTTGAGTTTTTTTTCATAGGCGAATGCGCTCTCACCACCCGATTTCTTCACGAGTTCGGGTGAGATTATTGGATATATGTAACCTCCATAGGACAACAATAAATCACCCCTGTCGAATTCTCTGTCTTCGACGATGATGATATTAATCAACAGTTCGCTTTGGTACTCGTAAAACAAATCGAGCGCGGCTTCATCCACTTTCAAACACATTCGATATTTGTGGTAGTAGCATTCTAAGTCCACCATCTCGACCTCATTCAATTCAATGGGATCGTGTGGTTGTAATGTATAGATATTAAAACTGGACTTCTCATACCTTTCGTCTCGTTTCAATTTCAATTTGCATCTTTTAGGTGTTGTTGTCATGATCGATTATTTGGTTTTTTATGAATTCTTACAAATAATGTATATTTTAAATTTTGTATTTAAATAATAATTTGTTAAAAAAGAGTTTCTCTTTATTTCTCTTTATATATAAATAAAAGTTAAAAAAAAAAAAATTCTTACAAACTCAATTTTGAGGTAAAAAACAATGATCAAGTCCAAACATCCGAATTATAGTCTAGAACATGCAGGACTTCAAACGTTTAAAAATTGGCCTTCGCATCTCGCTCAAAAACCCAAAGATTTAGCCGTCGCGGGTTTCGTTTACGTGGGTAGAGGCGACAAAGTCAAATGTTTTTGTTGCGACATACATTTGATGAATTGGGAACCTCACGACATACCTTTACTAGAACACATAAGTAATATTGAAAAAGACGAATGCGATTATTTGAACAAGATCCTAACGTTGGGATTGATCAAAATCAAAGATGAAGAGAGGGATAGAGATAAAAACCAAAAATTATTGATGGATATGTTAGAACTCGGATACACCAGAGAACAATTGTATGATGCATTAAACATCGCGAACAAGACCCTGTCTCAATTCATGACTTTAGAACATCTCATCAAATTCATGGCGGAAGCAGATGAGTTATCGTCACTCGTCAAAAACAAACCAAGTAAAACGTCCACCACCAAGTGTCTGGTCTGCGAAGGTGTCACAAACGTCTTGTTTCTACCGTGCGCACACCTCCGTTACTGTAGAGAATGTCATTCCGAAGACGAGAAAACGTGTTCGCTTTGCGAGCGAGAAATAAAAGCGGTCTTAAATTGTTTTTGAATAAAAACACATTAAAGAAAAAAAATCGAATTTAAAATTTAATTTTTTTTTTTTTTTTTTTTATTATATATTTAAAAAGAGTAAAAAAGCAAAACTTTTTAACAAATTATTTAAATACAAAATTTGGAAAAAAAATATATTCTTACAAAATGAAACAAACAGATAAAAAAAAATTGGAAAATTTAAATGAGAAAACCATACCTCAGTTAAACGAGATTTGTAAACTATTAAAAATTTCACATTTCAGAAATCATAGAACTAAATCAAAAAAGATTGATGTCATACAGAAACATTTGCGAAACGATGGAAAGGCAAACAAAATGCTGATAGCAACGACGTCAAAAAATGCATCGGTTGTGAAAAATGAGAAGAAGAAAAAGATAGTAAAAGGAATCGAAATGCCGACGTCGAAAAAAAACAAAAACGTTTCATTTGTGAAAAATAAGAAGACGACTAAACGAAAAGCCGTTGAAGAAGAACTTCAAGTTTCTAAAGAAAAGAAAAGAAAAACGAAAACGAGTGATGCACATCAGATTCTAGGCAAATGAGATATATCGAGCAAACTTCAATGAGCAATAGATGAAGGGAAAGGAGAAGAATATCTAGCGCTACTCACCGCGGAACTATTTCAGTCGAAGTCCATGGAATGGGAAAGTGCGATCAAAGGCATTTTTAAAACTTTTGACGTGGTTCCCTCATTGAAGAAAATCGATCCGAAATTGTTCATGGAACGGGTGAAGAAAAAGGTATTGGATTTGTTTCGCAAATACATGAACGTGGGACTAAAAATTAAGATGATACTCCATTGCGTGATGAATAAAATCGACGTGAAGTCCGGCGAGAGCATCGTGAAAAATTTCAGATCTAATGTCGAACCCGTATTTCGAGGTTCAGATTTATCAGACGTTTTCGAAAAGATGAAAGACAAGATGTTGACGTCTCTCGCAAATTATCAACATGAAGGTAGTAATTGGACGTTCGATGAGGTGTTGAAACTCGAAATTCACATAACTAAAAGCGATTTGTTGAAAGGGTCTTCCTACGTGAAATTACCATATTTCCTCGCTAAGAAATACGCCGTGATCAACGTGAAAAATAACGATGATCAGTGTTTTAAATGGGCAGTCACATCCGCTTTATACCCTGTCAAAATAAACTCCGATAGAGTTTCTCAGTACGAGGAAACTTCTAAAAATCTCGACTGGACCGGAGTGACTTTTCCAATGCAGTTAAAACACATCGAATGTTTCGAGGCTCAAAATCCCACCATTGCGGTGAACGTCTTGGGATACGACGACGAAAAACGAAAGATCCATCCTCTCAGACTGACTTCGTATCTCGGAAGAGAAAAGACGATTATTTTATTATTGATTTCGAATGGTGTCAATCGTCATTATTGTTGGGTTAAACATCCGAATCGATTACTGTCGAAACAAAATAATAATCATAACAGAAAGATATCTTTATGTTACAATTGCATGAACGTGTTTCACAGCGAAGACTCGTTGGCGAAACATCAGGAATATTGCAACGAAAATCAAGGTGTCGCCGTCGAAATGCCCAAACCCAACACCATCATGAAGTTTGAAAATCACAATAGAAGGTTAAAAGTACCATTCGTCCTGTACACCGATTTCGAATGTTTCACCATGAAAATGAGTTCCTGTCAACCCAACGCTCTTCAAAGTTACGTCGAAAGATATCAAAAACACATACCTTCGGGCTATTGCATTTACGTGAAATGCACTTTCGACTCGCAACACGACATGGGTCCCTTCACCTACACGAAACAGTATGAAGATGACGACGTGGCTCAAAGGTTCGTGAAAGAGTTAGAATTGAAACTTCAAATGTTATACGACAAATTCAAAACTCCGGCAAAAATGATCATCACGCGAGAGCAGCATGATGAAAATAACAGAGCCACCGAATGTCACATATGCAGATCAGAGACCATGATCATTACACGGGTCTGTATCGCGGTCCAGCTCGCAGCAAGTGTAATTTAAAATATCGAGATGTCGCTTTCTATCCGGTGATGTTTCACAATCTCTCGGGTTACGACAGTCATCTGTTCGTGAAAAATCTCGGCACCTCACACGAAGAATTAAATTGCATCGTGAACAGCGAAGAAAGATACATTTCCTTCATGAAATGGAAGCTCATGGAGGAGAAAAGAGTAACTGACGGAGAGACGTTGGAAGAAAAAACGAAATTCATTCGTAGAGCCATATGTTTCATCGACAGTTTTAAATTCATGTCGACCGCTCTGGAAAAATTAGTCGATAACATGAGCAAGGATAAATTTAAAATCATGAGCGAACATTTTGAAGAACGAGTAGACGT
This sequence comes from Pictodentalium vernedei, assembly GCA_031216915.1. NCBI lineage: Eukaryota > Metazoa > Mollusca > Scaphopoda > Dentaliida > Dentaliidae > Pictodentalium > Pictodentalium vernedei. The sequence goes on from CM062289.1 coordinate 85,325,121, forward strand.
CATGTTGAGTAAAGGAGTCTATCCTTACGATTACATGAACGATCTAAAGAGATTTGAAGACACCGCACTACCTTCGAAAGAAGATTTTTATTCGAAATTATATGAATCTGACATTTCCGACGAGAATTACGAACATGCTAAAAACGTGTGGAAATAATTCGATATGAAAACCATGAGAGATTATCACGATCTCTATCTGAAGACTGACGTTCTACTCTTGGCAGACGTGTTCGAAAATTTTCGAGACGTCTGTTGTCGAAATTACGATCTGGATCCCGCTTGATATTTCACCGCACCCGGTTTGGCGTGGGATGCTCTGTTGAAGACCACCGAAGTCCAATTGGAATTATTATCCGACGTGGATATGTTGCTCATGTTCGAAAGGGCTGCGAGAGGTGGCGTCTCGATGATCTCCCACAGACATTCTGAAGCTAACAATCCCTACATGAAAGAAGGTTTCGATTCGAAACGATCGACTAAATACATACAGTATTGGGACGCTAATAATCTGTATGGTTGGGCTATGAGTCATCCTTTACCGATTGGAAATTTCGAATGGGTAAAGGAACCGGAAGAGATGCAAAAATGGAGAGACTATCCTTGCATTTTAGAAGTCGATTTGAACTATCTGAAAGAATTACATGATCTACACAACGATTATCTGCTGGCTCCTGAACGAATGGAACCGAACGAGGGAGACGAGAATTTGAAACAGTACATCGATTACGGGATGAAATTAGTCAACATACATCGCATCATTCGATTCGATGAAGAGCCTTGGATGAAAAAATACATCGATCTCAACACGAATCTCAGAACTCGAGCTGAGAACGATTTCGAAAAAGATTTCTTCAAACTCATGAACAACTGCGTGTACGGTAAATCGATGGAAAACATCAGGAAGAGAACCGACGTTCGACTCGTAACGTCTGAGAAAAGAGCTAAAACATTAGTGGCAAAACCCAATTACAAACACCGAACCATATTCGACGAAAATCTAGTGGCCGTTCACATGCAAAAGACGCACCTGAAGTTCGACAAACCGTATTATCTCGGACCGATCATCTTAGATATCAGCAAGCGATTGATGTACGAGTTTCACTACGATTACGTCAAACGAAAATTTGGTGATAAAGCCAAACTACTGTTCACTGACATGGACAGTTTAGTTTATGAGATAGAGACAAAAGACGTCTACCGAGATATATCTCAGGACGTGGCCGAGTGGTTCGACACGAGCAATTATCCCGTCGATCACCTGTCCAACGTTGAATCGAATGACAACAAGAAGGTGTTGGGTAAATTTAAGGACGAGAGTGGCGGTAAACAAATCGTCGAATTCGTGGGCTTGAAACCCAAACTGTATGCTTATTGTCTAGATTATGATGAAGAGATCAAGAAGTGCAAAGGAGTTAAAGCGTGCGTGGTGAAGAAAAACATCTCTTTCCAAGAGTATAAAGATTGTCTGTTAGGAAGTGGTCCGGTGTATAAGACTATGAAATTGATTCGAAGCGAAAATCATGACTTGTATACCGAAATAGTCAACAAGATTTCGCTGACGGCCAATGACGACAAGAGATTCATATTAGACGATAAAATAAGCACTATGGCACTTGGACATTGGACTGCAGAACTAACTATAGACGATATGAATGTGGATGATTGGATTCCAGAAAATCAAGAGGAATTAGACGAATTCAAAATTATAGAAATCGATAGTGACATCGAGAAAGTTAGTTTAAAAAGAAAAAGAAAAAAATAGAAAAAAAAAATAATGTCATTTTTAGTAAATTATAATAAAATAAATAAAAAAAATATATACTTATTTATGAATAAGAAAATAAAGATATCCGTAGAAGGTGTCGTCTTACCCAATGAACCCCTATCCAACATCGATCTGTTGAATGCGGCAAAAGATTTGAAAATCGAAGATTTTCTAGGAGTGTTTTCCAGAGATGCCTTGCCGAAGAGAAGACCTCGACAATCGGAATGCGGAATTTTCAATCTAAATGATTCATCAGGTGAAGGCACTCACTGGGTGGCGTGGATGAAGAACGGGAAGAAGAAAAATTATTATTTCGACAGCTACGGAATCTCGCCGCCAAAAGAAATAAAGAACTATTTCAACAAATCGATGGTTCGTTACAACACGGAACAAGTGCAATCACCAGATCAAGTGTTTTGTGGCTACCTGTGTCTCTACGTTCTCAAGAGATGGTCTGAAGGAGATCAATTTCAAGACATTCTCAATGATTTACATTAGAGAGAGATTTTTTTTTTATAGTATATATAAAGATAAAAAATTTTAATCGAATAAAAACGAAAAATAAAATAACATAGTTCATTTTTAATAAACTGCGTTTGAACATATTTTTTCTAAACAACAAAAAAAAATCCCACAACAACATGCCAGTCGATAAATTTGGTAGAAGTGATGACGAAAAAGTCAACCCGAGAAAGAAGAGGAAGACGTTCGAAGTCGACGATGGTTACGACGTTGCCAACTTGGACGAACGTTACGTTCGGAGATACGAACCTCGAGAAGAACCTTTGAACATGAACGATAAGAAGCTCTACAATCTTAGATAGATCTCGCAGATGCTGCGACTAAAAAATACATTGACAGGGGGAACGCCGATTTCGAAAGAATCCTGCTGGATAATTACGTGGCTAAAACCATGACTGACGATCCAGAACTGAAATCCAAATGTTTGGTGAACGTCGCGAATCCCGTAGATCCCACTGATGCCGCGACCAAGAGATACGCGGACGACACTCACGCGAGATTCAGCAAACACCTGAGAAATAGATACGTTCAGAAAACGATGCACTTGGAATTGAACGCCAATTCTAACAAGATAACGAACGTAGCCACTCCCACAAATCCCAAGGACGTGGCGACCAAACACTATGTAGATCTGGAACAGAGAAAATCTGACAGACGAGAAATGAAATCGGATCTGAATGCAGGATTCCACAAGATATTGAATCTGTCGAAGATCGACGACACGGATGCGGACTCAACCGCGGTCAACAAGGGCTATGTAGATTCTGCCGTGATACAATCGCAAGAATACCTAGAATCGCAAGTGGACGATCTCTACCTGAATCTGGCAGAACCATGGAGGGTGGCATCAACATGAACGGTCACAATTTATTCGGTCTTGATCACGATCCCAAATTCGATTCCAGCATGGTAAGCAGGAAGTACGTGGACGACAACTCGGTCTGGAGAAAGGGCAACATCATGGAAGGTAAACTAGACATGAGTGGACACGCGCTCACGAATCTACCAGATCCCGTGAACATGACGGATGCCTGCACCCTGATTTCGGTGGTAGAGAAAGTCAAATATGCTAGACAATTGATCACCGTGTGTGCCGAAGAGGCCGGCGCCTTAGATGAGGGAAAAGCTGAGTGGTCTTTCGGAAATGGAGGTAGCAGATCGAAACATGGTCAGGTTGGATATCCCATGCCGTTGGGAGGTGAAATCCTTCGAATGAGTCTGGCTTCCTCGGATTTGAATAACAGAGCGGTCATCAATCTCATGGTGAATGGTGTGGAGAGTGATAAGAGATACAGCGTCGAAAAGACTGAGAATCAACATGCGAATGTTAGCATGTTCGGCACGCCTCTCAAAGTGAACGCCGGAGACAGGATTAATTTCGTCACGAAAACCAATAATCCCGAAGCTGCCACTTCCGTGGTGAGTCTACTGATCGAACTAGATCCTTTGAACAAACAGTGAACGCGTGGAAAATAATGAATTAAAAAAAAAAAAATAATGTGTGATTATTAAAAACAAAAAAAAAACAAAAAAAAAGTAATGAGATATAGAGAGATGTTCAATCTCTCTATATCTCATTACTTTTTTTTTTTTTTTTTTGATAACTTTTTATTATATATTATTATACGATATCTGAAATGTTTTTTTTTCTTTAGTAAAAGAATTTTGTCATTTATGACGATGATTAAAATTGCATCTTTTTTTTTAATTTTCTATCCATTTATGATTACAATTTATAGACTTTGCGAATACGGTTGTTGGTTCATCACCAGATCTAGTTTGTTGAGATTCGATTTTTATTTGACGTTTCTTACATTTGCGACATTTTAAAATTGTATTTTTTATAATTTCTTCATTAGATCTTATGAGATCAAACTCTTCTTTTCTTTTAAACGATATTCGTTAAAATCACAACTATTCCATCCTTTTTTTGTGTTACGTTCTTCATTTTCAATTTGAATCCATTTTTCCAAGTATTTTATTTTAACGTTGTAGTAATCTGAAGTGAACAGATGATTTGTTGTTTTCGTGTCAAAAACATCCATTTTGTTTTCGAGATTTCAGTTTTTAATTAATCTTACATCCACATTTTTAATGTTTATTAATTTTTTTTCACACACTCGTCTCTCATCGAATGATCGACATCTTATTTACGTCCGATTCGAATTGTAATTCTCTGTCCGACAGGACCAGGGCGAAGGCTTCGGTTTTTCTCGGCACGTTCCTATCGAATTGCATCTTGATCTGAATGTCTAACACGCTACTCTTGAGTCGTTCACTCTGTTTACTGACGTCGAACACGAACATGGGATACATCGACTTGTATTCGCCGGGAGATATGTTGGGATTGCTCATCAATTCGTCTAGACTGTGATACTTCTTTCTAAAATCAGCGGCGTCGCCGTACAGTCTGGAGAAATCGTTCTTGTCGAACGACGCATTGTAATCGATTGCTGGATATCTCGTGGCATTCAGAAACACTTGTATGTTTCTCAAATGGCAGTGATCGAACAGCGACGCATTCTTTTCCTGAGACCCATCCCTATCGGTCTGAAATGCAACCACGATGAAACGCGGTCTCTCGGAAGTGGATTTCACCGTCAATCTCCAATCGAAGTGATTCGTGGAGAGAGGAATGCTAGCCGTGTCGCACTGTCTCATTCTAAATCCCACGGGTAATTTACTCTTGGATTCTATGATCTTGTAGAGATGCACTTTCTCCACGATTGAAGGCTCCACGTGCGGAACGAACCATGATATCTTGTGTAGAGTTATCTTACCCGCATCAGTCGCGGTGAGTTTCACTATTGTGTCATCGTTTCCTTTTCGAATCAATGTCAGATTGTGTTTGAATCTGTACATGATCTTGTTGTAATCGTCCGTGAATCCAAAGATGTGTTTCAAAGGTATCATGAACGAAAACGTTCCTTTAGGTCTGGACGTCTTGACGACGTAGTCGAATATCGTGGAGGCGCCTGCGCTAGCAGGGCCTATGGTGTCTTTCACCCACAACTGATTAAGTCCTCTGGATTTCGAAAAATCATCAGAATACGTCAAGAGTCCGAACATCGTGGTGGCCTGACCGGGATGAAAAACAGATTCTATCTCTTGTCCGGATAGCATGTATTTCATTTTATGTTACTGAATAGATGCATGATGCCATTATTGGCAAGAGTAACCGTGTCGTCGTCGGCGTAGTCGCTCCCATCTTCCTTGGTGAGACGTCCCTGCACCACTATGTAACTCTCGCTAGGATGTACGAATAGATCTTGAGTTTTGACGTTGATTCTTTTCTCTCCCGCATTGTTCAAACTCGTCCCGGTTATCGGTTTGTATTCGTGAACCTCATATTCTTGAATACTTTCATCTTTCACTATGCTTTGTGCTATATCTAGTATATTTGTCATTTTAAAGGATTTTTAGTTTTTTGTTTTTTTTTGTTTATTAATTCACTTGCTTTCTTTATCTAAAAAAAATAGTTTTTAATTATTTTTTATTATTATTTTTTTTTTCTCTCTTATATATATGTGTGTAAACAAGAAAATGTCAAAGAGAGTAAATAAAAAAAAAAATTTTGTGTTCTTCATCAAAATTTCGTCTTCTGTAATTGTTGTTCGTAAAACTTTCCGATGATGTCTTCTCCATCCAAAGCATTGATTTCGTAAGTCACCGGATCGGTGTGAAATATTTTGATGATCACGAAAATTTCCGAGGTCCATCGAGGAGTATAACCCTTTTCGAAGTGCTTCTTATAAGCGTAGATTCTCACTCGATCGCCGACCGCAAATTTCGGCGTTCTAGACTTCTTCCTGATCTTAGATCTCTCGGGATATAGATTCGCGTAGACCCGTTTTTCGTTTCGAGGATCGCTAGCTTCTGCGGGAGTCATCTTGATCGATCTGTGTTGCGTGTTGTTGTAATCTTTGACCAGACCGTTCAGAGCGTATATGTATTTCTTGGTCGAATTCGCCTTGAAGTATCTGTGCATCTTTTCCTTCATCGTTCGATTCCAACGTTCCACCACGCTGGCTTTCTCTTCGTTTTCGATCAAGTAGAGGTCTACCAATCGACGAACGTCCTTGTTGTAGAATTCCTTTCCCTTGTCCACCCACAATTTACTCGGTTTTTGAGAAGACGAGTCGAACACGCTCTTCAGAACCTCGGCGACGCAAGGTCCCGATTTATTCTTCAAAGCTCTGATCCAACCATATTTGGAAAACACGTCGATGACCGTCAATAGATATTTGACGCCCTCGTTCCACCTCGAAAACGAGCTCATGTCGATCAAGTCAGCAGACCAAATGTCATCCAGACCCTTCACGAACACCCTTCTCTTTCGAAATTTACGCACTATGGGTTTGTGTAACTCCTCGGCCAATTCACTCATCAATAATCGTTTCTTCTTCTTTTCAGATGCGCTTTTTTTTTTGAATGCCCCATCCGAATCGACGTTTCGCACCGATCAGATTGCTGACCAGCGGACGTTCCATCTTCTCTCTCCTGGTCGGATTCGATATGCCTCTCAATCTCCCCAACATGTTTTTATCGCAGACGTCATTGCGAGTCTTGGTGTCGGGATGTCTGGCGTAGCACAGATCGTGATCGTACGCGGCCGCATCCACCCTATTCACGGGTTTGCTCCAAGATTTGGGTGTCAGATCGGCGTTGAGTCTCTTGTTCAGTTTTGTTCCGAGTCCTGTGAAACTGTGACCAGGCAGATGCATTTCGAAAGGTAGATTGTTGATCATTTTATTCACGATGCCTTTACTTTTGCTCACGTTCTTTTGTTTGACGAATCGAGTCTTGATAGAACCACACACGTCGCAAATTCCGTGAAGCATCCATCTGTCGTTTTTAGTTCGCACTTCTCTAGAATTACTCGTCTCGGTAACTCTCTTACACTTTACGCAATACATTTTTTTTAAGAGTTATTTAAATTATTTTCTTTTTTTTTTTTATTTTATATATAAATTTAATATTTTTTTTTTTTAAAATTCTGTTCTTATTATATATATATATATATTTTTTTCAATCGCTGCTCTTGAGTTCTATCATCTTACTGAATTCCTCCCTGGCCTCTTTCCTCCCCTTTTCCACGAGAGAATCCTTCATCTCTTCCTTGATGATCTGACGAGTCTTGATTCTCACGGCTTCTTCCATGGCATCGTATGTCGTTTTCACGCTCAATATCACGAAGTATTCTCCGTCCGATATCCTGCCGTCTTTCAACGCCATAGAGATCATTTCGGATATCGTGTCGATCTTGGAGTCGGTCAAGACGCGAATCTTGTCGTGTTTCCTCACCTTCAGATATAATTTCCTACTCAAAAAGTTTCCGACCGTGCAAAACAATCCGGCGGCGAGAGCCACTCCTTCTATGGTCAGCATGATCGGAATGCCAACCGCCGTCGACAACAATCCGATGCCGGCCGCGTGTAAACCCATGGAAATCGTGATGAGTGTCGTGTCGATCGCGTTGACGAATTTCACGAAACGCGAATACTTCTTCTTGAGGGAACGACGAGAATCTCTCTCTCGAGTCAGATACAATTGGATTCTACTGATTTGATCGATGCGATACCTCTCTCCTCTTTCTCTTTCTTCTAGCGACGGCGTCGTCGGCAAAACGCCGTTTGGCTTCTCGTCCTCGTCGTCCACTAACGTCGGATACAATTTATTTCTGGTTCTCATTTTGTGTTTTTTTTTCTTTCTTTCTTTCTAATATTAGATAAAAAAAAATTTATGTGTGTATTTATTTTTTTTTTTATTTTCTACTCTCTCTTATTTTTTATATCAACGAAAAAAACTTAGACGTATGCTTCATTCAGCAATAATTTCTTGATGCATCCCTTGTCTTCTAAAGTCAAACATCTACGTGCCAATTTCAGTTCTTCCGAATCTGTGGGCCTGTCTCGATTCTTACAGAAGACTAATCTCTTCCAAAACGTGATCACATCGTTGAATTTAACACATTCGAATGTTGGTTCAAAATACATGACGACCATATCTTCCCTTTCCATCGTCAGACACGAATGATTCTCGTGATCGAAGTCTGGATGATCCCGACATCCGACGCATCGTTCTAACAAGATGGGACGTAGTTCTTCATTCACGCAGATTGCGTATGCTCTCATCAGCATGTTTAAAAGAAACCTCACTCTAATAGTCTGAGAATCGCTCATGATTTACGTATTTTTTTTTTATTATCTATTCGATTTGATATATTTATTTTTCTAAATAACTATTTATTTATATTTTTTTTTCTCCCCTGTATATATATATCAATCAAAAACGTGACAGCGGGCTCGCGAATTTCCATTACACTGACAACGACAACACTCTTCGTTCAAAACATTTCCATCAAGTGCTCGTCGAGACCCCCACCTCGCAATAACGTGCGCCAGTCTCACTTCGAGAAACGCTACAGTGGGTTTGTGGATTCAAACATCACCTCTTCACGCAAGTCGATTTCAGACCTAAAATCCGCAAGCGAGTTTCCCCCATAGGATTCAGTGTTAAAATCGTGTGCGGACGCGGATTGTTAGAATCAGCAAGATGATGAGTTCGAACTCTCGAAACGTTTTTTTTTTTGCTCGCAATTTAACACTCTCCATAGGGTTTCAGTGTTAAAATCGTGTACGGACGCGGATTGTTAGAATCGGCAAGATGATGAGTTCGAACTCTCAAAACGTTTTTTTTGCTCGCAATTTAACACTCTCCATAGGGTTTCAGTGTTAAAATCGTGTTCGGATGCGGATTGTTAGAATCGACAAGACGATGAGTTCGAACTCTCAAAACGTTTTTTTGCTCGCAATTTAACACTGAATCCTATGGGGAAAACTCATCTGCAGATTTCACTCAAAACGGTACATGTACGTGTACGTAAAACTACGCGCGTCTAGGATACAATTCAGTGTTAAAAAAATTCGAGCTCACCCTAAAAACCGTTAAAATCTTGTACACGTACACGATTTTAACACTAAATCTTATGGAGGTGTACATGTACACGTACATGTACATGTACAGGTGAGCTCGAACTCTCATTTATTACCTACTGTGGCAACTTGAGAATTTGGGACACGGGCACGGTGTTAATACCATCATCTAATTTCCTTGGTTTACTACTTTGTTAAAATAATTAAATTATCATCAGGCTACAGAATGGAGGCGTTATTTGGCACAAACGTGCAATGTATTTTCTGCGAGGGTTTTTCATACACCACAGAAAACAAGATGCGATGCTGTTTGTGTCAACACATATACACCCTACACACAAATCCTGTTTAACCACTTTTCTGGAATGTTGTTTTATCTTCTGTTCTCTGTGACAAACAAGACTTCAAAAATGGGGACACAACTCTTAACCTATCATTTGAGAGGACTTTGAAATAAAAAATCAAAAGAAATCTCTGTGAGAACTCAAATTATTTATTTATTTATATAATGGTGGTTAAGGTCACACACTTATGCACAATGGCTAATCGTGACCGTGACAGTTTTACGGGTCGAGGAAGCCGAGATCATCGACGTGCAACTGTCAGCTCCTCAACATTCTAACTCTGTTGAAGCTCCGCTCAAGCAGGGTTACAGCGGTTGAAGACATGTGCACCATCGACGTGCAGTACACCTTAGTACACGGCGTCATCGTGCCCACATAAAGGCAATCGGGATAAAGTTCCTTGCCCAAAGACACAACGCGGGTCGTCCTGGACGGGGATCGAATTTGGGACCTCTAGCATAGAAGTCCAACAGTCTAACACTGAGCCACCGCGCGCCCTGTGAGAACTCGAAGAATATTGTATAGGTGCTCATAAAATACGACAAACAGACCTCCCGTCACACGCTCATTTTCCTCTGTCCACAATAACAGATAAATGGGACATTTTTCTTACCTTTCAATATGTATAAATATATAATATGTATGTCTTCTTGATATAGACTGTGAACAAGGAATCTCAGACATGTGCATCATCACAATTCTGGCATTGAAATGAGAAAGTTACTTGAAATCGAAAACGCTAAGATATGTCTCGTTATCCTTGGATATCAATGGATATACAGTACGCGGAGAGTGGATTGTAACTAAATCACCCGCGGAGTGGAGTTATCACCCAAACTATAACTTTCGTATTTTGTATATATCGACTAAAAACACAAGCAATGTTTCAGCCAATGGACCTCCGGGTTTAACCCGGAGGTCCATTGGCTGAAACTTTGCTTGTGCTTGTTGTGCTTTGCAATAAATTTGCAATTATTGCTTGGGTGGCATCTCCACTCTGCAGGTGATTTAGTGATAATACACTCTCCACGTACTGTAGATGGAAATCGAGTTATAATCCACTTTTATCCTTCAATAAGAACACATTTCCCCCAACACAAGGGAAAATGTCTGGACAAAATACTAATCTGTAATGATGGTAGTAACCGAACGTGCGCTGATTTGGGTCATAAAGAGGACATTTTTTACCTGCACTCATTTGGCATTGAGTTATTATTTTCGATCACCAGCTCAACGAAATAACTTGGACGAGTTCATTTTTTGTCAAGATGATATTTTATAATGACCTACCATGCGTTAAACATAAAAACAAAAACAAAGAAAGACACAACACAGACACTACTATAAACTTCAGCGGTTATTGCACAAATATAACAATGAATGAGGATTACGTCATGCACAGCGCAAGAACGCAATGTCATGACGTCATAATCTTCATTAAAAAAGAATCAATCCATAGACGCTGAACTGAATGAGTGTCAAAAACAGATGTCGTTAAAAACTGTACCCAATCCCTTGATTAGGCAAGAAAGTGAGAATATTGTAAGATGAATCGGTTATTACCACCATGTGGGGTTCTCAGATGGTGTATTGATGTCCAGACTACAATACACCATCTCGGAAACCCACGTGGTGGTAATAACCTATATATATGCTTTACTTTTGCCCTCCTCTAAATCCCATATTTGGGAATAGAGAGACGCATGTATATAGGTGTATTACCACCATGTAGGTTTCCGATTTGGTATATTGAAATCAAGACCTCGTCTCTGGGATTATATTGACGATTCGCTTAGGATGAGTCGATATATAATCCAGAGACGAGGTCGAGATACTCACCCCGCCTCAAGGTACAGTATAATTAATGTAAATTGTATTATAACAATTGGAATGAAATATCTGCTGCTTTATCGGAATATGAATGTGGGATGCGGGTGTTACGCTCTGCATACAGCACATCCATTCTATATTCATGCTCCGATATAATGACAGATAATTCATTTCAAGTTTTACATAAGATTGATACTACTCAAAGTATAAATGGCATTACGGTACCTCACAACGGTAGGAAACATTTCAGCTGTGTGAAGCTTCAGCGAAACCCAGGCTGCACTAACTGCAAAGGAGGATGATATAGCCAGTCCACTTATGATAGAACCTTGATCCTCTCTTCCTGTAATTGTAAAAAAATGGTTTCTCTTTTTAGTTTTCTGCTAACCAGTAGTAATGTACATTTATGCAAAGTGAGTCCATTAGTTATCGACGCAATGAAATTTGGTTCCCAAAATGGCTCTGAGGTATTCTCCCAGCATTCATATTGGACTTGTGGCGAATTCATTGAGGTTTTTTTCTCAGTATATTTTGGTAACATAACAGTTCTTGTTTAATTTTACTCCTCTTCACCCACCCCGGGAAGTGAAGCAGTACTGTGGCAAACAAGCGCTGTTTCACTGCTAAAATAGGACCCAGTCACTTATTCTTGGGGTGCGAGTCCTCTAAAATAGGCAAATAGGCAACATGGGGTATAAACGGTTGACTGACCTTGACTTAATCTCCATAGTGTTGTCATGATTAGCCATTATGCAGAAATATTTGACCTTAAACACCTTAAACACCAATAAATAAATATAATTTTACACAAAATAATTCGTAATAGTGATCGTAGTTTGATCCCTATTTGTAAAGCTCAAGAATAGGAGACTTCACAATTTACATAGAAACAAACCTATGTTTTTGAGACAAAAAAATATGAAAAAATGAAAAAATTAGTTATTGAAGAATTTTGTTTGCAAGTGTCGTCTGCTTTTCATGTTAGGTAAAGGGTTAAAGTTAGAAACAGCTGAAACGGTTCTTGAGATGTAACTTGCAAATGTATCGAAAAACGCCCCGTTGAGTCACCTGCAGCTGTTTTGTTGAAGTAAAAAGTGATTAAAATCAAAATTAGGCCTTATTTATTTATTTATTTATTTATTTATTGGGGTCTAAAGACACATATTTCTGCACAATGGCTAATCATAACCACGACAGTTTTACGGGTGGGGGAAGCTAGAATACCCGGAGAGAACCTAGCAACGGTGAGCAACTGTCAGCTCCCCAACATACTAATTCCCCACAAGCAGGGTTAGCATTGGTTGAAGACATGTGCACCATCGATGTGCAGTTCGCCTTAGTACACAACGCCACCACACCCCCACGTGGGCAATGGGGTGAAGTGTCTTGCCCAAGGACACAACGCGGTTGCCGCAGGTAGAATTTGAACCGAGGACCTCTCGGCTTGTAGCATGCACTTGTACCGACTGAGCCATCGCGCCCCATGTTTGATTATATTTTACCTTACAATTTTAAATTTGACAACTGATCAACACCAGGAAATCTTGTTAAGTGTGTTTCATAAGGGATTCCAGCAAACTTTCTGGATAAGTATTTTGTTATCAGTGGAAAGAAAAAAAATTCTCAAAAATTCTCAAACTGGAACAGTTTTTCTTTAATCCTTCACCTAACGTAACGGCCAAAAACCAAAAAAACGCTATTCACAGAAATTGCCATTCAATATTTCATTATTTATTCATTTTTTTACTTAAAAACACAGCTTATGACCCCTCGTTGGAACGAGCTCGATGAGCTCGTTCCAATGAGAGGTCATAAGCTATGTTTTGACGAAAAAAAATTGAAAAAATTAAAGTTATTTAATAATTTTGTTTGCAAGTGTCGTCTGCTTTTCATATTAGGTAAAGGATTAATTCAAAGCTGTCCATAAAAGAAATTTGTGCAACCATTTATTTTTTGCTTGTAAAATTCAAATAACTCAGCGTGTCATGATGATAAAAATACGAAAAAAAAAACTCTTGCTGATTGGTTCAGTTTCTTCAAAAATATTTGCACTTTTTACATACTACTATATTTCACAGTTGGGTGGAGTAGGAATATAGTTCAAAATGGAGAGACAACAATCGATGAACTAGGAAGTACTCCATAGGACGGGTATATTCTAGTCTGGACTGTGTTCGTAAGAAGACGAAAACGTCTAAGTTGCTGAAACAGAGGCCCGTAAAATTATGTTGCCCATAATAAAGACCAACATTAACCCAGGTTACAATTATTTTTTTCAGATCGCGGAGGCCCTATCAAATCTAAAACAATAACAGGTACCACCATGAAACTCTAAACCATTCCTTGGAGTTTGTTACAGATACTGGAGTGTATATAAATATTTCTAAATATCTGCAGATGAAGGCCCAGTTGAAAATCAACTATTATATATTATTCCAAAAAAGTAGGGGATATTTTATAAAAGTGAGATATACGAAGAAATATATTTATATTTTCATCAAAAAGACAACTGAGGCATTGCATTGTTACATCTGGTGAATGATTCCAACGATAGTTGGGTGTCTGGCAAGCACACATTTCACGCACAGAGCTGTAGAAGACACGGACGATCAGTCAGAGAATTTACCACATTCAGTCCAAGACCTCAATACCTGTAAATCTCCCTCGGTTCGCGAGATAAGCGCGGATCCGACGTGGCATACTCTTCACCAAACGTCCAATATCAGCTAGACTGCTGTTATTCCATTCTTCCTGCAGTGCAGCGGCGAGTTTCTGGGCATTGCTAGAGGGCAGTTGGCGGTGTCGCAGGCGCCTGCCATGTAGTTCCCAGACGTGTTGGATTGGTGAAAGGTCTGGACTTAGTGCTGGCCAATGCAGTGTAGTAATGTTGTGTTCCTGGAGGAACTCTGTAGCGACACAGGCCCCATGTGCTCTTGCATTGTCATCTTGGAAAATGAATCGACGGCCGTGACGTCGCGCAAATGGCACCACATGAGCTGCTAACATGTTGTCACGGTAGTACTGCTCTGTGACACGCCCTTGGATGACATGTAATGCTGTTCTTCTTGTCAAGGTTATGCCTCACCACACTATAACCGATCCACCGCCAAAACAACCATGCAGCCTAAAGGTTACGTCATGGTATCGTTTGTTCCGCCACCGCCTCACTCTGCTTCGTGGAAGTCGAGAGTGAACTTTGATTCATCGGAAAACATGACGTTGCTCCATCGACGACTGTCCCAGCACTGTCGTGCTCCACACCAATTACACCTTGCTGCAGTGTGACGTTCAGTCAAACGTGGAACTATTCGAGGTTGAGCGTACAAATTCCAGCTATGTAGGCGATTTCAGATATTGATTTTGACCACTGACTTGCACATCTGTCGCTCGGTGCAGCTGCTCTCCAGTTTCTGAGGCACTTTGATGGCGGTTACGTAATGCTGTGGTTCGGATGAAACGATCCTCGTTAGCATTCGTCGCCCTTGGACGATCTGACCGACGTCTGTCATCAACATTGCCTGTCTGACGGTAGCGTGACCACAACCTGCTAATCACCGATTGAGTAACGTTGACAATTTGAGCCACTGCAGTCTGTCTGTTGCCAGCTTCCAACATGCCAACGGCACGTAAACGTTCGTCACGTGTCACTCTTCGCATACCTCAAAAGTTACGTCTCGACCAGAAACTATTGATGAACGAGTTTATACCAAGAAAAGAACAATGGGACCTCCGACAAAGCCCGTCCAGTACAAATGAATATTCCAAAACGTACCCCACAGACACTTACACGGCGCTAGTGCGAAAAACCAGCACGAAGTTTTCGTGGGCCGGTGACATGCATGATCCACACTGAACTTGGTAACATATTGATGTGTCCAATCACCCGTATCCAATACCATTTCTGAAAATATCAACATCAGTTTAGATATCCCTTACTTTTTTGAATAGTATATTATACAGAATAAAGTCTGTCAGTTAGAATCCACAAATTTGTGGATTCTAACTGAGTGACTTTATTCTGAATAATTCAACTTCCCTTTGGATGACTTTCAATGTGATGAATTATAACATAATTAATATCTAAATATATTGCTGCCTGTATATGGTCATTACATGCAGAATATACCCATAGCAGCTTGGTGTACCAAATGTTCACCACGAGTGGCGAAGTGGTGTTAACCGCGAGCCTGTGGCGAACGGTTAACACCACTTCACGAGTGGTGAACATTTGGTACACCAAGCTACTTTTGGGTATATTTTGTTTATACCATGATCGTCAGATTATTAAGAGTCGCTATTATTTTTTCTCGATTTTACTGACCAGCAGATGTACACAAGTGCGAATCTGTTTTTGTTTACATGAACACCGGTGGGCGGTACTTCCACCGTCACTTTTATCGTCGAAACGAAATGGAAAAAAGAAACGTGCAAATCACGGGGCCTTTTTCATTTAATAACATAACAACATACTCTTACGAGTAATGGATGCTTTATTGACATGTGACAACGCATGTTTGTTAATGTTTGGTATCTTATGAGGTAAACTCATTTAAAAACGTAATAAATAATTGCCGCTTTCATTTCACTTTTCGCGAGGCGACGAACGATAAATTTAGACAAGTTCGCATTCAGGTCGAGGTCACCAAAGGTCAACATGGATGTAGTTCCACTGTAGGTGTGAATTTTAACAACTCAAATCCCATTGGTGGCGTGTTAACCACGGACACACGTGTTCACCACGGTTGGTGTGTAAAGCTAAAATGCATGTCATAAGCCTTTTATATATAGTAGAATAGGTAATTATGGTATAAAATATAATTGATATCTAAATGATATCTCAATATCTAATATCTAAAAGCATAAACTTATATCTATCGTGACAAGAGATATCGACAAACAGTTGCTAAACAATTTTGCTATCTTCTAATATATCATATAGTAAAATGTCTATACAATAATCGATCGTTTCAACAAATAATACTTGAAATTACACGAGTCTATGATTTACGCAATAAAAGACATGCAAACGGAAATTCAATAAAAACAGCTGGGAGCATCTGACTAGCCAGATCCGTTTTTGAAAGGTCGTTTACCGATGAATGAGCTAATACACGCACCATAGCGATTAAATTATATCAATGCTATTGCTGGTCAGTGGTTTGTAGGGCGGATCAATGAGTTTTTTTATCCGGAATCTACAGAAAAACACATGCAAAGTTATAATGAAGTAACACCATTAATATATATTTCATTCTGCTTCCATTCGCGTACATCTGCCATGGGTAACAATGGCGTTTCTTACTGTAGCTTATTGTAAAACAACAAAGCCGTTCATTATTCCCGAGAGGTATTTCCACAGATGATGCGTTCGTTTGAGTCTAATTCTGTTCGGAATTCAACATTGTTATGGGATTTTTTGTTGACCCACTTTCCGTGTAAATTTGCGCCCAGGCGCATTGTGACATCCCTTTACCCCAAATATATACAAATATTATTCCGTGCCCCCGTTATAGATATTCCAATCAAAAAGTACTCAATTCACCTTGAAAACGTCAATATATTAACACAATAGTGGAGCTACTTGACAAAATTATAAAACTACGGCTGTGGTGAGTCATCGTTTGGCATGGTAATGTCATCATACTATCGGTCAAATGAAGTCACGATTGAGCAACATGTCCAGAGCTGATTCAAAGAAATGAATCTTTTTTAGATTCAATTGTCTGGAATATCTCAGTTGGTCGCATTACCGACCAACTGAAATATTCCAGACAAGTGAATCTAAGCATAGGCGACTAACTATTTAAGGATTAGACTGTTTCCAGGTCATAGCAGTGTCGAAATTCTTACAGAATTAGACTGATTGTCTGAGAGTCTAGGGTACCGCTTGATATTTACCTAGATAAGAAACCGGAACTACTGCTGTTGCCGCCAATCCCGAAATGAGAGACAGAACCCCAACAGTCCATTTTCTGCCGAATCTAAATGTGTAAAACAGAATAAAGTAAATATACAGAACAACACAAGCTTGTGAATAGGTTAAAAGATATAGCACTTCTGCCATCGAGGGAAGTGTAAAACTCGAGGCCGCTCCATTCACACACGCGTGTCGTTCTGTGTTTATTACACGCCTTCGCCTCCATAAAACAATTATTAGAAGGACGCTCAGCAATTTATTTGACAACTAACAACAAAAAGTACACTTTTTATTGCCAACCAAATTTGCGAGGGGAACGCGTGTTACTATTTCGTTCCCTGAGTTCCAATGTGTTCTGTGTGCCTACTGACACATACATAGAACACCTTGGAACTAAGGGGACGATGTTTAGCTATCGCTAGCGATTCAAATTGTAATTGCGGTGCACGATTTGTAGAAAATTTCAGTGAGCTTTCCTTTCTTTATAAAAAATAGTCCGTCAACGGATTTCCGTTCCGCACATATGTGCGGAACAGATTTTCATTTTCCGCATGGTTTAGTGTTGCTGTAGATGTGGATTTCGAAGAACAGGCGTGTAATAAAATGAAACAAACTACACATGATATAGTTTTGAAATTTTACATCACTTATTCACAAAAGACATGTAACCCGTAACATTACATAGTACTTAGATACTACTTTCACATAACCGATTAAATGGACATGAATTGATTTATAAGTCCGCAGTGGCTTATCCCTTCCCACTCCTTCACAGAACGCCAAAGAAAATTTCTTCCACCTTAGTAAGAAACCTGAATTACCTCCAAAGCTACTTTTCAAAAACGTGACGTAAACAGGCAGTTGTGTGATGATCAGATTCAAGTCAAGCAAATAAAGGTACCCCCAACCGCTCATTCCGAAAAACCCAAATGACAATATCAACAGCAGCAGCAACAACAACAACAACAACAACCGGGTTGAAAAGTTTAAAATAAACATTATCAAATTACTTCGATTTCATTACGCATCCTCATTAAAGTTTTTCAGAGGCCACGGAGCCAGGGGGGCACATGGGGCACGTGCCCCTCCACTTTTTTTCCACAGATATGTTTCGCTATTACACACGTAGTTGAGAGCGTGGCCGCTCAGTAGTAGACTGGTGGACTTCTATGCTAGAGGTCCCGAGTTCGATCCCGTCCGGCACGACCCGCGCTGTGTCCTTGGGCAAGGGACTTTAACCCTGTTGCCTACATGGGGGTACGATGACGCCGTGTACTAAGGCGTACTGCACGTCGATGGTGCTCATGTCTTCTACCGCTGTTACCCTGCATGAGCGGTGCTTGAACAGAGTTAGAATGTTGAGGGGCTGAGAGTTGCTCGTCGCTGCTCGGTGGTTCTCTCCGAGTGCTCCGGCTTCCTCCATCCGTAAAACTGTCACGGTCACGACCAGCCATTGTGCATAAGTATGTGACCTTAAACCCCAATAAATAAATAAATAAATAAATAAATAAATAAATAAATAAATAAATAAATAAATAAATATACACAATGAGTTAAAATGGGCGCATGCAAACGTTTCAATATACAGGCATTCCTGCAACATTATTTTCAAATCGAAACAATATTTATCCCAGGAATCCCACTTCGGTCGCTTCGGTCCGTTCCTTCTAATTCAACTCTCTTCCAACCCGAAGGCTGGACTTCGGGTTGTAAGATGGTTGAAGTAGAAGAAACGGAGAGGACAGTAACCACACAGCTGCATATTCATCTAAACGAGAGCCTATAGCGAGTCATGGTACATTTATTGATATACGATTGTAACCTTTTTCACACTGGGTCTAATCATGATAGAATTGTAAATTTGTGCCCCTGCTTTTTATCGAGCTACCGCCGCCCTGAAGTTTTTGCGAAAACTGTATTTGTAACGTAAGGAGCGCGAACGATAGTCTACATCAACAAGTCACATCAAAGATACCGTTTTCATTTGGGCTAAACTGAATTTGTTTATTTATTGGGGGTTTAAAGACACTTTCGATAGCCAGACTCACCTCGTATCTGGCAGTTTTACGGGTGGAAGAAGTCGGAGAATCCGGAGAGAACCGCCGAGCAACGGCGTTCAACTATCAGACTCTCCAACATACTAACTCCACACAAGCAGGGATAGCATTGGTTGAAGACAAGTGCACCATCGACGTGCAGCTCGCTTTAGTACACAACGTCACGGTGCCCCCACGTGGGCAATTGGGATTAAGTGTCTTGCCCAAGGAACAACGCGGTTGCCACAGGTGGGTTTCGAGCCGAGAACCTCTCGGCTTGCAGCCTGCATCTCTGCCTGCTAAGGCTCTGCCTGCTAAGGGCTAAACTGAACACCAATAAATACAGTATTATCCTTTCAGGCCAAAATAGTGGAGCGATGACGCATGTTGGGGTGATAACCGGAACGCAGTGATGCTTAAACTGAAATGTCATTAACTCTTTCAAACCGCTATGCATAAATTTGCGCGAAGAAAACAAAAGCAACCAAGGACGAGAAGACGACACAATGAACACCAAACCTAGAGTGAGGATCTGCAACAGTTTAATCCCTTAAATAACGAACCGGCCGCATCTTTGCGCGTAATTTACAAATTAAGCAGAAGAGAAAAAAAAGTTTCCCAACAAATTTCAATAAAACCATATCATGTGATCCCTTATTGGAACGATCCCGTTCCAATGAGGGGTCACATGATATGGTTTGATTGAATTATTTTTAAAAATTTAAAAAAATAATATTTAAAATAACAATTTTTTATGTCATCTGCGTTGCTAAAGGGTTAATCTTAGAATTAAATTATTACTGAACCACCCCACACTAAGACCGTACTTTTAAAAGGTGATTACCAACGAAAATGCCGAATTGGTTATATGCAAATTGACTGTCAAGGGCTACACAGTGTGTTAACGGAAATTATTACCACTTTAACAATCATTCTCTTGTATACTAACGGAGTTTAGTATGGCAGTAATTCATGGTGTCATGGAACCGAAAGCGGGAGGTAGGTCGTTAATGAAAACAAAATTCATTAACGTCCCATCACCCGCTTCCGTTTAGAGTCGGTAATAAACTCTCGGTCTGTTATTCATTCATTCATTCATCACGGGGTGTTAATAAACCGTAACTCCGTTTAAACTCAAGTTATGGTTAAATGAACGTTTGTTGCCGGTATCCAATTTGCTAAGCGCCATCTTCAACTCTGCAAAAATCAGGGTACATATATTTTCATTAAGTTTATCCATTCTTGTAGACATCTGCCTACCCCACCCCGCCACCTATTCTCATTGACTATGCGTATATTCCGGCAGGTTCCCGTCATATGTTTGTTTGGGAATCATGATAATGTGTATTTTTGTGGTTAAACTGGGTTAAACACCCTATGTTCGCACTAAAATAGGGTGAGGTTCTTTCAGAAGCAGATTTCTCCAACTTCTTGATGGCAAATGTGCACCACACACTTAAAACTAAAGTGTTAAAACTGACACTTTCAAGATGTTAAACCCATTCTAACTCTTAGGGTTTGATTTTAACACTCAAAGTGCAATGCTTTAAGCACTTAGACATTACATTCGTCAGACATCTGAAACATGAATGGATGGCACTTCCCATGTGTCTGGCATTGGTGGTTCTTCCAGAATGATAATCTTCCATAATTTGATTTGCGCTTTGTGGGTACATAATTAAAAGGACACAACGCAGATGACGCGGATCAGGCTCGAGAGTTCGAGCCTGATCCGCGTCATCTGCGTTGTTTCCTTTTAAGTGTCGCGACATTACACTTGTCAAGTGGTATTATTGTAACACCTGTCAAGTTCTGGGATATCTACACTTGAACAAAGTGCTAGTTCAGCACTTAGTAAGTGTTAAATGCAGCACTTCAAGTGCAGTTTTTAACACTTTAGATTTTAGCGTGCAGAAGGGCATAGTCTAATACATCGTTAACTCATTGAAAAAGACGGTATGAAGATGAATCTCTTTCAAACTATATATTTATTGAAACGTGGTTGAAAATTAAAATTGAACGGTTGGTATGCACCGTCTTAACTGGTAGAGTGCTAAATTATTTTTGGTCACCAATGTTTGTTCACAAGTCTTTGACATGTGGACATATAGGCACTTTCTCATAAACTGTGTCCAAGCAAATTCTTACAGACTAAATAAGTTCCACATCCATTGAGTATGACGCCTTAAAGTTATGATACCTGAACTTTAAAATAAAGCCCAAATATGGGCTTCCAGCACTCTACCAGTTAACAGGTATTGAACGATTGGTTGCTTTCCATAATAAATATTTACTATTACCACTTTTGCGGGCGTTCCTAGCACATTAACAATGTTTTACCGGGCGTCGAAACCTCGTAATGCTCAACAAGTACAGGTCATGTGACGTGTTGGGCAATTGACAGTAACAGCCCAACACGACAATAACAGCCCGACACGTCTAAATATAGACAATGACGTCACATCTCTCAGCCGATCAACAATATTTTTCCCAGATTTCCATTTGGATCGAAATTCAATTCGGATTTTTTTAATTTGTAAACACAATTAACACATTTTTTTCAAGTGTTTCCCTTTGTGTCACGGATAGATAATGTATCAAATATAGAAAGCGATGCACACAAAGTAAGTGATGACATCTTTGATGAATACACTCCTTGCCTAAAGTTCGCATTTCGAAAATATATTTCATCATCTAACTTTCCAAATTTCGCCGTAGACTGATCAGACGATAGTCATGTTACCCGGTTTGTTTGTCAACAAATCAGACGATAGTGTCGCTGTTTTTTTAATTCTAAAACGTCAAACTTCATTTATTTATCTTATTTCCCTTATAATTTAATCGTAATGTACCCGATGTACGAAAGTGGCAATAATAGAAATAACATGACTTTGTCGGGCATTACAGTGTATCAACGGCTCAACAGAAATGGTTAACAGCCCTTGAGCTTATTAGCGGCCCTCGACTTCGTCGCGGGCCGTTAATAAACTCTTGGGCTGTTAACCATTTCTGTTGAGTTTTTAATACACTGAGTGTAAAGCCCATCAAAATCATGTTATTGTTATATTAAACGCATGAAGCCTTGGCTGTTATTCATTTTGACACTCGATGATGCCAAATGCTTATTCGAAGTTAGCGTCAAACGAGCTTTTGGTTGTCACCGATTCCAGCATATTATTATAACACCCTCATAATTTGCAAATGACCTTTCATTCTACTTTCAAAAAACCATACAAAACTCATCTCCTGAGTTCCAATATATTCTATGTGCCAGTAGGTACATAGAACACATTGAAACCCAGGGGACTAACTGTTTACTTCTTTTAAAGTTTAGTCCATTGCATTTTAGTGGAATGAGATGACCAGGGTGTATTGATATTTAATGTGTAGCACCATTTGACGGTCTGCGGCGTGTAAAGTTCACAATCGCGTTTCCAAGATAACGGTCAAATTGAGAGGTCAGAAGAGGAAAAGACTTTAAGACAGCTGTCGGGTGCCAATGGCATGACACCAAAAATACGGCATTTAATACCAAAATTGGGCACCAAAATATACTTTTGGTAGATCTCACGGGCTTTGTGATTTATTATTTCAGTGGGCCGTTTGCTGTAAAATCGCTGTCTAACGATATAAGCGAGACAGAATTGACACTTGTTCAGCAATCTGCTGGTAACAGAGAAAATCATGCTCTTTGTTGTGGGCCAGCGGAATTGATATTCAGACTTCTAGCATATTTAATTCCTCAGTTATGGCACCCTAGTTATGCAATTCCTTCCTGATTTCGGAGTTTCCGTGTGACGATGTTACTTTAATTGGGTGGATTGGTTTGAATTCCTTTTAGGATGATAAAATAAAGACCAAGTTTTCAGTCGCACATTTTCTCAAAACTATGGCATCTTGATTACTCGGAAATTTGTATTTTTCTGTGTTATCGTTTCACAGACTTCTGTCACTGCTTATCTCACAGACAATTGAAAATTGATAAATGACTGCCCACGTTCAAAAGAGTTACAGGTCGACCACTTGAATAATCGTCTTAAGGTGAACCAGCCTAACAGAAACCAAAGAAGACAAATCATCATCTGGAATTCGAGACGTTTTGACGACAATCTTCCATTTTACTAGATGGTACAGGATCACGAATTCAGAAGAGCAGCATCACGTTTCGGAAATTACATTCCGCCCCTCGTACTGTTGCACAGAAGTTTGCTTTAACTGGACACTCTCCAGTCAAACTAATTGCTGGATTGATACGCCAAGGACTGACAAGCATTATTCAATGTAAGCGCAGAGGAAAGGGTGTTCCAAGAGTTTTGAATTCGACACGTCACATAAGATCACAACATCTACACCTCACAAAAGACATGGGAATATGAAAGCAGTTTGGAAAAGTGTGGTAACTGGAATGGGTCAGCAATGTTTGAAAGGTATCTTAGACTATGGGAAGAACAAAGATGTCAAAGCCAACTTATCAAGCTATTGAACAAGAGATGAGTGACAGGCGGTGGAAGGTGCTGAGTGACGATATGATAGCCACGGGGAAAGGGGAACTGAGACTAGCAGCAGAGAGAAATGGGCATTTCCCAATGGCTTCATACATATCTATTGTTTGTAATGGAAGATAGGGTAAACGGAGCCAATACATACCCATGATAGCCTCGGTAGAGTAGCGATCATCATTTGGTTTGACACAAAGAAGGTTCTACAAATTGGTATCCCGAACAAATCTTGCTACATTTGAAGAACGGTAGCAAAAAATGCGAGGTCCCACCTACGCTGCAATGGATGGTAATGGAAGTGTCAATGACACGGTAGCTTAACTTGACTATGTGTTGTGCTTGATGAAAAGGATAATGTTCAATGTTTATGAAAGGATTATGAAATAAGACAAGAGTTGCGATAATTGAGAATATGTTAATTTATGTTCCCTGTATGCTGTATTCAATAAAAATAATTTGAGGTGTAGACTGCATTAAAAAAATGAGGGGTGTGTTAATGTGGCCCTCACAGTCAATGTCTGTCAACCAAAGTTACCAAATTGCAGTGAAATTATTCCAAAACGAGTCACCCTTTTAAGTTGCAATGAAATCCCTTCATAAATACGGCCTGTAGACTGTGCTAAAGGTTTTCGAGCTTCGGGCCTGTGTAGCCTTCATGGTTGGCTGATCGCAACCAAAATGGGATGTCCTCATCTGGACACTATACTGGGTCATCCTACCAAGTTACAATGAAATCCCTTCATACATACGACATGTAGTCTGCGTTAAAGTTTTTCGGTTTTTGGGCTCGGACAGGCGTCATGGTTGAATGATCGTGACCAAAGGGGGGGGGGGGGGAGGGGGGTGCGTTCTCACCTAGACATTATCTGGGTTAATGTGGCCCTCACAGTTAATGTATGTGGCCCTCACAGTTAATGTCTGTCAACCAAAAAAAAAAACGAGTCATCCTTTCAAATTACAATGAAATCCCTCCATAAATACGGCCTGTAGACCGTGTTCAAGGTTTTCGGGCTTCAGGCCTGTGTACTCTTCATGGTTGACCGATCGCAACTAAAAGGGGATGTCCTCATTTCGACATTATACTGAGTCATCCCACCAAGTTACAATGAAATCCCTCCTTAAATATTTATTATTTATTTATTTATTGGTGTTTAAGGTCACATATTTCTGCACAACGGCTAATCATGACCACGACAGTTTTACGGGTGGGGGAAGCCGGAGTACCCGGAGAGAACCACCGAGCAACTGTCAGCTCCCCAACATACTAACTTCACACAAGCAAGGTTAGCATTGGTTGAAGACATGTGCACCATCGACGTGCAGTACGCCTTAGTACAGAACGTCACCATGCCCCCACGTGGGCAATGGGGGTGAAGTGTCTTGCCCAAGGACACATCGCGGTTGCCGCAGGTGGGACTCGAACCGAGGACCTCTCAGCTTGCAGTCTGCACCTCTACCAACTGAGCCACCGCGCCCCCCTCCTTAAATATAGACTGTAGACTGTGCTGAATGTCACGGTTGACAGACCACGACCAAATGGGGAAGTTCTCATCTAGACATAATACGGAGTCATTCTACCAAGTTACAATGAAGTCCCTCCGTATTAAATATGACCTGTAGACTATGCTAAAAGATTTTGGGTGTCGGCTTGGGGAGCCATCACGGTTGACAGATCATGGCCAAAAGGGGACGTTCTCATCCAGATGTTATACAGAGTCATCCATCCAAGTTACCATGAATCCCTTCATAAATACGACCTGTAGACTGTGCTAAAGGTTTTCGGGTTTTGGCTCGGGCAGCCAACATGGTTGACCGATCGCGACCAAAATGTGATGTTCTGATCTAGACATAATCTCAAACCTGCATATGAAATGTCGTGACGATCGGACAAGAACTACGGGGTGTAGCCTGAGCTAAAGGAAAATGTGAACAGACTCACATACTCACAGACTAACAGACTTCCGCGCGCGTGATGGCAATAGCTTATCTTACTTTGTCAAGTTGAGCTAAAAACAAAACTAATTCCAAGTCCACAAAGGGCAATAACCCTGGTATAAATACTCCGAATAATATCGCATTAAGAATAAGGCTGGACATCAATAGAATACGCATGCATACCAAATATGATGTCATTTCATCAAGTGTTTTAAAAGTAATTGAGTTTGATAGTACTAATTAAAAAAATCCCACGTGCATACAGGGCAATAACTCTGACAAAAAATACTCGAATAACACCTGCACTGAACATGGGGCTAGTCAGCAATTATAATAGACTTGCATACCAAATGTGATGTCACTCCACCATGTATTTTAAAAGTTGTCGAGATTAAAAACTCGTTGGTTACAGACCTACCAACAGGCCGACATTGCCACATATAGACCTGCTTGTCGCAGACCGACCGTTTTACCAAGACTGACCGACCGTTTTACCAAGATCGATCGATCGATCGATCTTGGTAAAATGGTCAGTTAGTGTACTTTTGATATTCTACAACGAGACAGAGCTTTAATATAACCATAATCAAACGATGTCAGGATTCCAGAAGAACTGATGTCGAGCAACTTGTCAAATTCCCAAGAGCAAATATCAAGCAAACAGAAGGAAATGTCAGGCACAAATTTAATTGCAAAGGCGAATTGTTCTGAATTTGGTTAAAGAACTGTGGCAGAATATGAATGGCATTCCTTAGTGGCAGATTCGGATGATGAAGGCTGAGAGTCGCACTCAGAAGAAAAAAAAGAAACATACTCGAAAGAAGAATGGAAAATCAACGTTATGGTTCCCATACTGCGACGAAGAGTCTGACAGGAAATACATGGGTCACAAAACAGACAATAAAATCAGGAGCCTGTTTAGGTTGCGGTAGGTTTGCAACCTCAGTGTGGGGCATAAGCTTATAAAGATAAGATAAGCAGCGATTCATTTTGGACAAATTTAGCCAACGTGGAACACGATTTGGGTGATTTTAACAGTAGAAATACCGTACTCAACTAAGCCGAGGGATTATAAAATACCGTTTATCTCATCTCCTGAATAAGTATTTTATGGAATAAAAGCCGAAATTGTTTCCTGTTACAAAAATGTTGTTTAACCGAAGTTAAACAAACACCGTTTGTACTTAACACTTCAACCGTGGTTAATACTTTTTACAAGTCACGTCTTGTGTTGGATTGTTGACACATCAGTTTGCATGTTTTCAAAGTCAAATTTCAAATGTCAGTATGAGGATTCTTGGGTTGATCGGACGATGTTCACAGCTAAGGATTGGTTGTTTACATTATAGGATCTTCCGAGAAAAGAGAAAAAAGGCCATAATGTATTTACACAATGGTCTCGACGATCCAGCTACATCCGTGTCCTTTTTCTATCACAAACTATATGTTCAAATTTGCTAAAATTATAATTTTTGCTTGCCGAAGACATGAATGTTATGGAAGCTATACGTCTGACACATGTTAACTTACGACTCACTTATTATTTGTATATATTGTTAACATCGTTCCAGGGACTGCCGCAATTCCAATGACGAAAAGGTTTACATACAAGTTTCCAGATAATGCAACAACGCCAAATTTGATACCATAGGCTGTTAAACCCATAGAAGACCTGTAAGTATAATATGTACAGATAAAACTCTCTCCAAAGTACATGAATATGTGTTTTATATTTCCGCAGAATGCCAGGAACAGTCAGAAATTTACAGACTTATAGAGATATGCTGTACATGCACAGAACGACACACGCGTGTGAATGGGTTAATCGGTATCGCACAAGTGCCAGCGCGGAAGTATAAAACGAGAACCTGCAGGCCTCGAGTTTTATCCTTCTGCGATGGCACAAGTGCCATATCGATTAACCCATTCACACGCGTGTGTCGTTCTGTGTTTATTACACACCTTCACGTCTATAAAAAAATATTAGAAGGACAATCAGCAATTCACTTGACAACTCGCCGCCTAAGTTCCAATGGGTTCTATGTGCCAGTTTTTATTTAACCCTTTACCCAACGTAACAGCCAAAACCGGCCAGCGCTATTCTAAAAAATCGCCAATAAATTTTCATTATTTTTCATTTTTTGTCTCAAAAACATAGGTTATGACCCCTCGTTGGAACGAGCTCGTCGAGCTCGTTCCAATGAGGGGTCATAACCTATGTTTTTGAGACAAAAAATGAAAAAATTTAGTTGTTCAAGAATTTTTTTTGCAAGTGTCGTCTGCTTTTCATGTTAGGTAAAGGGTTAAAAATAGTCCGTCGTCGATTTCTGTTGCGGAACGGATTTTATTTTCCGCATGGTTTAGTGTTGCTATAGATGGGGATTTCATAGAACAGGCGTGTGAAAAACACATGGAAAGAGATCTATAGGGCTGCACGGTATTCAAAACTGAATACCGGTATCGGTATTCAAAAAAATACCGCGGTATACCGGTATATCGAAAACTGTTCAGATATATGAACACAAGTACCACAATCGAGACTCGAGGCATCACAATCGGAACGAATTAGCATGCCTTGATGATGCGGTTCGAAGAACTTTACCCAACGCAGATGATAACAAAATTTATTATTTTCAAAATTAGTTTATCAGGTTTTCCCCAGATTTCAGCAAAACTATATCATGTGACCCCTCATTGGAACGAGCTCAACGTTGTTGAAATTTTGGAAAATTATTTTTTCAACTGCTGAATTTGTATATTATGGGCACAGGCAGACGATTCCTTGGATAAAGAGATAATATTATTCATTCGGGGCTACAGTTAAAAATCTTAAGACATCTTGAAAATTAAATTGTGTGTAAATAAACAATGACGATAAACCGATATTTTTGTAATTACACCGGTATTCAATCGATATTGGTTTGCGTAGCGGTAAAAATCGGTTTATCGATATACCGTGCAGCCCTAGAGATCTACCACTGAAACACATATCAGTGGTAGATTATTTATCCCACAATTTTACTGAATTCAGAAACTCAACAAAATGTGCTGGCCACATTTTAGTTCATGGACCACTGGATTCAACCAGGTGGTCGATCAGCCGATGTTTGCGTACATTTCCTTTTTTTCTTTCTCTTAAATTATTTGGGTTAAAAAGCTCTCTCAGCTGTAGTTTCGTTGTAATGCAGATTTCAGAAACACCTGTCATAAATCAGCTATCTATTTATATATTTACTGGTGTTTAACTCCACATCAGCATGTAAGGCAATATCGGAATGAGAAAACTGTAGGAACGTTAAGCATAGAGGATATCTAGTGTTTTTAAGTGGATACCGAAAATTATCTCATGAGTGACCGAGACAAATGATTATTTTTCGTGAGCGCTTGCGAGAGCGAAAATGATCATTTGTCTCGGTATCCACTCAAAAACACTAGATTTTCTTTTTATTATACGCTTTTTATAAGAATCTGATAATTTCACTCTTTTCAACCACCTTGAATTGATGCATGAAAGTAAACAGCGCATTGAATCATTGAAACGCGGAAGTGATTTGATTGAGACTCGGAACAGATAGCGTCTTGCAATCTGATTCATCTGGCGGGTTTCTAGTCTAAACATGGTCTGAAAGTCCCTAATATAAGTTTTTGGTTTGGTACGTCCTTTGAAAGGACGTACCAAACCAAAAGCTTATATTACGGACTATCAGGCCATGTTTGGACTAGCGGGTTGCATGGATCAATTCAAGGTGAATACGTGTTGAATTATTGCCGGAAATGATCGGTATCCACTCAAAAACACTAATTTACTTTTCATTATACGTTTTTAGAAAAAATTGATTATTCCCAGTGATCATTTGACTCGTATTCATCTTGAAGTGATGCTTTGAAAGCCGCCATTTTGTTTGATACCGTGAAAGTGAAAATTTCTATATCTTCACAGTGCGGGGATACGATTTCTATCGTTTCACAATTTCTTCGATAATCTATCGTTTAGCGTATAATGAATGACATTATATCACAGGAAACGTCGTTAATTTCGACGTAACAACCAATGTCTTATTTCCTGATTATCAACTAGTGTCTAATCGGCGCGTGGTCCCATAGCAGCAGCAGCAGCAGCAGCAGCATTGTATTCTTGACATGACGTTCACATGACGTCAATTACGACAACAGGTGCAAGTAAAGCGCATTCATGACGTCATGGCGTGAAGCGTCTGAGCCAACGAACTGATTGTCGGTTGTTTTGGGAGAATTTGGCGACAATGAATTAAATAAAAAGTGTAAAAAACATTCGAAAATTCATGTAATATGCAGAATCTTTAACTCGTAATGTTTGGATATAAGATTTTTTGAAACTCGATGATGAAATCGATTCACAACTCACCTAAAGGCTCGTTGTGAATCAAATTCATCAAACTCGTTTCAAAAAATCTTATATCCAAACATCACTCGTTTGAGATCCTCTATATCTGTTATGAACTAGAATGTTTGATTAAAACAGAAACAAATTACAAAAGAATGACGAAGACGAAAGGAACAGCTTGGACAGTAATGAACGATGATATAAGTAATGTAGTGAATACTATATAAAATCAGCCTGTTCATTTGAGACCTGAAGAGTCTAGATTTTCAACTCCGGATCGAGGTGGTGGTTCCGGAGTTTACAACAAATAACACAAATTGTTTTTGACTTGGAGCACTTCAAACCATTTCTGCAGACCATTTCTGAATTTCTTTAAACAAACCTGAAGTTTACGCTCGATGTTTTATCTACTATAGCAAATTAAAAAGTCATCGACATACAATGAAGAATCTATCATATCTCAGTGCGTCAATGATGTCATTGATTTTAACCGAAAACAAGCCAACAGATAGATCACTACCTTGTGGTACCCCCAATTCTCGCTCGTGTGGATCAGATAATGTTGAACCAACACGAACTTGAAATCGACGGTCTTTAAAAAATGTCTGTAAAAGGAGACGTACGCCCTCGCTACCGAATGTTAATAAGATCTTTTAAAATCCCACTCTTCCACGTTGTATCGTTCTTCATTTTCCAGGTCAAAGAGCATGGCGACTTCATGTTCTTTCTTAGCAAAAACATTTCTTAAGAATGTTTAAACTCTTACCAACTGATCCACATTACTTCTGTGACTTCTGAAATCACACTGAACATGTGCAAGTAGATTGTTCGATTCCAGACACCCGAAAAGTCAATCATTGAACATCCGTTCCATGGTTTTACACAGATAACTTTTCATTAGGCTCTGGTATCGGAATAATTGTATTTTTCGCTAGGATAGTGGAAACTTTGTACTCACATATTTCATTGAAAAGAAAAAGAAAGGTGAAGTGACGATTGCCCGGAAGATGTTTTAAAATCTGATGTGCACTTCATCGGGTCCATTGGCAACATCCTTTACTTTTTATACAGAGTGTTATTTATCTGTTCCATAGAGAAAGTTTCATTGCATTCCTCTGAATTGTCAAACGCACAATTGATCTTTTGTTGTTCCTGTTGTTTTTTTTTTACTTTTATCAAATCATATTTTTTAGATGAAGAATGTTTTGAAAATGTTGTGATCAGTTTGTTTGATATTTCGGTTTTGGATGTATAATCAGTGTGTTATTGTCTTTGTTGTACGTTTGGTTTTATTTCTTTACCTTTAATTTTTTTCGCATTCCAAATTTTGTCAATAGGTGTATGTTGGTTAAGGTCTGGAAACAATTTTCCCCAACAACTTTTCTATTTTTTTTGTTTTATGAGTCGTCTAGGTTTGCCCGATTTATAGAAAGTTTGTTCAAGTTAGTTTTTGTTGGTGACTTATTAAATTCCCGTTCAGATTTCTCGCGACCCTTTATAGCCTGTTGCAATCATCATTAAACCATAGTTTAGTGAAAACCATGGGCCACACTTTCCAACACAATCGCAACGTGTCAATCCAGCATAAGTCTACGTCGACCTTCCAAGAAAAATCGAGGAAAATATAAGAACATGCAGCCACTAGTTCAATTAACGTGCATGAACCAGATGCGGGTGCAGCTAAGTGTCTGACCCACAACTGAACAAACACAAGTCGTATTTTGTAATAAGCTTCTCTACAGATTTGTCTATTAAATCTTCTTTGCAGGCGTACTCTCCCCAAAGAAGGCTATATGCCTTGAAATCACCCAACAGAATTAACAGAGTTGGTCCCTGATTCATCAATTGCGCAAGATCATTCAGCTGAAGCCATTTATTCGGGGTGAAGTATAAATAGAACATAATGTAACTCTCTCGTCTAAAGTTATTCGTATTGCCCCAGCTTGCAAATTTGATTGTAAAGGCACAGAACTGTGAATAATGTCGTATCTAACTGAGACAGACGTACCATTTTACGAGGTAACATACATAAAAGCAGAATGATCCTGAGTATCAGGTTTCTTTAGGAGTGTTTCCTGCAAACAAACCGCAGAGGTTTATATTTTTGATTGAGAAGGCCGAATGCATTGAAAATCTCTCTTGAGACCTCGACAATTTCATTGTATTATATTATTGGTGCTGTGATCCATATTTTGGTGATGATTTAGGAGGATGTCGTACGGGAGAAGTTGTCCCGGTATTTTTTTTTTAGATTTCTTACTAGGGAACCTACGCTGAGACGAATTCGGGTGTAGGTGGTTGGAAAAACGTGTCATCTCTGCACTCAGAGACTGACATGTCCTCTATTCCCACAAACCTGCTGCTCGTGACAACATTTTGAAGATATGTAGGGGTTCTTTCTGAATTTAGTTTTTTGTTGTTCGTTTTCTTTATTCCTCTGTCCCTTTTCTTGTACTCCTCTCTGATTCTGGCTCAGATTTCGATGCAGTGGCTTCTGCTTCAGTTTTTGGGTTGGTTGTGGTTTATTCTGATAGTTTGTCTCTGCTGGAGTATTAGATTTAAGTTGTTCTTGTTTTTTCTGTTAGGTTGTTTGTGGAATTTTGTTTAGTTTCGTTGGTTTGTTTGATTGTGAAAGGTTTTCATAAAGTTGGAATAGTGCTTTTGAGCGATGTAAGTTGTGTGTTACATTCTACTGATTTTGTTTGTACTTTTTTGTTTCAAAGGTGTTGCATATGATGTGTTCGTGCCTGGCATTAACCCTTTACCTAACATAAAAAGCAGACGACACTTGCAAAAAAATCTTGAATAACTATTATTTTCATTTTTTTGTCTCTAAAACATAGGTTATGACCCCTCATTGGAACGAGCTCGACGAGATCGTTCCAATGGGGTGTCATAACCTATGTTTGAGAGACAAAAAATGAAAAAAAATAATGAAAATTAATTGGCGATTTTTGAGAATAGCACTGGCCGGTTTTGACCGTTACGTTTGGTAAAGGGTTAATGAAATAAATTCTCTAGCCTCTTTAAAACTTATTTGTTTTTCACATTTTATATTTTGTATGTTTTTCTATTTATCCAGACAGGGAAACCTTTTGAAGATGACATATGATTGCCCTGACAATTTATATATTTGAATGTAGCATAGGTGAATGGCTCCTCAAGGTTTTGGCCAAATCGATCACAAGTCAACTATCCCAATACTACACTCTAAAATCAATTTGGTACAAAATTAGCCCGAATCAACTGAGTTGAGTTAATATGAGCCCACTCATTTTAGAGTATATGAGCAAAAGTTTGGCATTTGAAGCGCCTAAGTGGATTTGGGATCTACAGATCCACTTTGGTGTTCAGGTATTCAATTTTTAGTGATTTAAGTGGTAGTGGTGTGTTCAAAGTGAAAATGTATTGTATTTGTTTTAATTTCTTTTCCATTTCCCCTATTTATATTCTTTTGACACCTTTACCTCCTTGGGGCTTCAATGCATTAATTACCCCCATTTCTTCATTATCAGCAACCTCCCTGGTTCTCACATTATTACGTATTCTATGTGGGTTTGCGTTCACCTCAGTGTCACCTAACTTTTTCAACTTTAAAAGACTGAAGGCTTTCACATCTTTATCAACGTCAAAAAATATACCATCAGATCTGAGTTTCTACACGCTTTTGACGGCCCTAGCAATTCCATACATGGCTGCTACTAAAGCAAATGGATTAACTTTAGTAACTTTTTTTCTTCAATTGAATGAATAATGATCTTTTTGTTGCATTTACATCATTCATCAGAGTCAGAATCAGGAATGTGTGGTTCACAGGGTCTTGCAATGATGTGTTTTTGCATTGTGAAATATATTTGATTGCTCTGCTCGTGCCTCGCATTCCGAGCCCATTCTGTGTGGCTATGTTACGTATATCCAGCAATCAGCACCGGGAGTACATGGACAACAAACTCAGCCATCAGTGATCCATATGCATACCACTAACCAACTGACCCGCTTCAGCCGCGCAAATATAGAGAAGTCGATTGTACAATAACAAAAAGAGAGATGGAAAATATAACTGAAGGACCAGTTTAACGACCATTAAAAGACCAGACGAGGCATTCATTTGTGGGTCTCCCGTTTGATCAAACCGAGTCCCTC
Source organism: Pictodentalium vernedei (assembly GCA_031216915.1). Lineage (NCBI taxonomy): Eukaryota > Metazoa > Mollusca > Scaphopoda > Dentaliida > Dentaliidae > Pictodentalium > Pictodentalium vernedei. The sequence continues at coordinate 85,359,410 of CM062289.1, forward strand.
GACTGTGTGTCTGCCGTGAAGTAAGAGCTGAGGTGATATATTGGACAAAATCTCCAATAAATGAGGATTACCCAACCGGGGTCACTGCTGTACTCAATCGCCAAGGATGATGAAGGATCTCGTCCCCCATGACCCCTAGATCGCACCTCATGGGAAAACAAGGAGCCCCGCTTACGCGGCCTTTTACCGGAAGTAGGAGATACTGCCGGCTATTCATAACCCTGACACCTCTCATGGGAGTTAAATCGGATCATCAATTTGTAAAATACACATTTTAACTTAAACATTGCGTTCAAGAAGCAATCGTAATGGTCTTTTCGATAGTTTTAACACTATTTTTGCGCTATTTATCTAAACATACATTTATACTTTCTTACTATTAAGAACCTGTTTTATGAAGTCACGTTTCAGTTGACATCTCAAAATGGTTCCTATCCACGAGACAGATCTCTTGAAATAGACGAGAGAAGACTCTATGAAATTAGCAACATATGAACAACGGGTACAACCACTGATCTTTACACATCTGGATTGCTGGAACGTCGGCTGAAAGCTTGCTACTCAATCTGCCCCCAACCCCTCCCATCAAGACGGCGCCTATAACTCCGTGGACCTCCCATCAGCGATGCTTGGTGAGCCACAGCCTAAAAACTTCGACTTTATCAAATGCCACGGCTTTTAGCACGCACGAAAACTAGTAACACGGTATCTGTTAACCCTTTACCCAACGTAACAGCCAAAACTGCCCACCGCTATTCACAAAAATCGTCAATTAATTTTCATTATTTTCTATTTTTTTGTCAAAAAAACATAGTTATGACCCCTTTTGGAACGAGATCGGGGGGTCATAACCTATGTTTTTGAGACAAAGATGACAAAGATGAAAACATTAATTTTTCAAGAATTTTGTTTGCAAGTGACGTCTGCTTTTCATGTTAGGTAAAGAGTTAATTTATTTACTAGTGCTTAGCGCCGCTTCACTTCTTAGGCCATATTGTGGTGATAGGGATTGCTATATTTATTCTTTTATTAGTGCTCAGTGCCACATCACCATCTAAGGTCATCCTGTGGTGATGGTTGTTGTTATATTTATTTATTTATTTATTGGTGTTTAGCACCGCATCGCCATCTAAGGCCACGTTGTGGTAATAGTTATTGTTATAAAAGAGGTAATTTGTTGTGAAAATAAAAAAAAAATATTCATTAAAAATGGGAATGAATACAAGATAATGAGAGAAAAATAAGTAGAGATAACTGTAATGAGCACAAGCAGTCTACTGGACATGATGTACATCAACCTGATGACTGAAAGAAACTTGGAAGATGGAATGTAGATTAAAAATATAAAAAACAAATTAAAACTTATTAAAATGGTTGATGTCCTTGAGGAAAGAGATAATCTGATGGGAATTTATCGTGTTGAAGCCACATGTATTCTCCACCCAAAACTAGAAGTCAAGTCACTGTATTTTGCTCTATTTTGAAATAATAGCGCGCGGAGTAAGTGCACTTTTGTACCCGTCAAACTGTATCATTAGCGTAACTCAATTCCTGTGGATAAGCAGCGTGTCCAACTCTGTGCAGTTCTGTACTAGTAAATAGAGATCATTAACATCATTCCTAACCTCTAATGGAATACATATACATGTAATAACGTAAATAAAATTCGACTGCATATACAGTACGTGGAGAGTGTATTATCACTAAATCACCCGCAGAGTGGAGATTCCACCCGAGCAATAATTGCAAATTTGTTGCAAAGTATACCCAGCACCAGCAAAGTTTCAGCCAATGGACCTCCGGGTTAAACCCGGAGGTCCATTGCCTGAAACATTGCTTGTGTTTTTTGTCGATACATATAAACTTTGAAAGTTATAGCTTGGGACTCCACTCCGCGGGTGATTTAGTTACAATTCACTCTCCACGTACTGTACATAATGAAGAGAGTGGATAACCACTTAATCGCATCGCCATATTTTCTCCACTTGAAAAGTATTCATAATTATTCATAACAGCACAAGAAACACTTGCAAACTTTCAAACCGGTTGCACCCAGTGGTCAAAGAGATGAAAGTTTGCAAGTGTTTCTTGTGTTTTGTCGTCAGAAATTGTAAATAATTACTAAGTGAAAAATCTATCCACAGCGATTTAGTAGTAATCCACCCTCTGGCAAACTGCACTCTCGATATTTTCTTTCTGTTTGATTGGTTCAGTTCGTGATTTCACTACCGACTTCACTAAGAACGTATTACAGTTTGTATGGCACAGCACAAACGCTCTTGTGTATTTCCTACTACGTCATTCTTCTGCAGTAATGGGAGAATTAACTAACGAGCATTTTCTACGCTAATTGTGACAGGACTTCTAGTTTCAACTGCAGGCCTCTCTCAGAGACAGTACACTAAAATGTTGTCGTCCAGTCCAACGTCATTAAAATCAATACAATATAAGAGAATGTGCTCAACTATCAAAGGGCATTGATAGGGAATACATTCTGGTCGCATGTCTTCCTCCAATAAATGTATTTATTTACTGGAGTTTAACGACAGCCAGGATCACCCCGTGAATATGGTATTTGCGTATTCTCCTCCAAAACCGCCGAACCGATTTCAATTAAATTTGAGGTGTTTGCTGTTCTGAAATCTTCTCATGAAGCAGTAAGTACAATAAGTTGATTTTTTGTACGGAGCTTTCCTTTGTGGTTTAGAATCAAGTTTGTTCAAACGAAGTTCGTGAAGCAAAAATTTGCCTTTGTAATGGGGGTGCACGATTTTTGGCCCCGCCCGAAATTTCTATTTTCTGAACCGATGACCAGATGTAAACAATATTGGGTACGTGGTATTATGGAATCACAAGTACTTGATTGATTTATATAAAAAAAAAATCTTCCCGTGTCTCTGTGGGAGCCCCAGGAGCTAAAAATAGAAATATTTTCAAACGACTATATTTTCCTAACCACTGAGAACTGTTGTTTGGAATGAGGCATCTTTAGGACCAGTAGAATGGAGTGGTAAAATAATTGCCATCGATTGTGTAAGAGTAATCTTCCGGATGGGGGGTTGGTAGAAAAATGCTGAGTCAACATATCTGCATAAATTAAAAAAGATGTTCTCCCCCAGAACAACTGATCAGAATCTTTTGATTTTTGGTATACAACATCTCTAAGGATGTTAGATACAAGTTTGTTAAAACTATGCCTCTCGGTTCATATTTGTGCTTAGTACAGAAGCTCGAATTTTAACTTACGGCAATATGGGAAATAATCCTGAAAAATCTTCTTCAGGTCCACCACTCAGAATCTTTTGATATTTGGTGTACAGCATCTTCAGGGAAGTCAGATCTAAGTTTGTTCAAACCATGTTCCTGGGTTAATATTTGAGCTCACTATTGGAGCCGAATTTTAACTTAGTCCAATATGAGGAATGATCGTTAAAACTCTTCTTCTCCAGAACCACTGCTCAGAATCTTTTGATATATGGTGTACAGAATTCTTGCAGAGGTCGGGATTCAGATTCAAGTTTGTTCAAATAAAGTCCTTTGATTAATTTTTGGGCTCCCTATTGGAGCCTGAATTTTTACTTGGAGCAATGTGTGGAATATTCTTTAAAAAGCATCTTTTTACGTGCCCTAATTAGACTCTTTTGACACACGGTATACACCGCCCTTAGCGGAGTCAGATTCAAGTTTCATAAAACAAGATCCTCGGTTAATATTTGGGCTCCGTGTTAGAACCCGAATCTTAACTTAGTCCAATATGAGGAATGATCTTTAAAAATCTGCTTCTTGAGATACAATCAGAATCTTTTTGATATTTGGTATACAGCATCATTAGCGGGTTCAGCTTCAATTTATTCAAATAAAGTCCCTGGGTTGCTATTTGTGTCCCCCATGGGAGAGGGGGCAAATTTTAATATTCTCAAAATCTTCCTCTCCCAAACCTCCAGTTAGAATTTTTTAATATTTAGTATCCACCTTCTTTTAGGTGGGGTGGGGGGCAATGTTGATTTTTTTTCCAATGAAGAGCTTTGGTTAATATTTTGGCTCCCTGTTTGTGCCACATTCAGAATCTAATGATATGTGGTATACGGCATCATGGGGTGGAGGGAAGGGATCAGATTCAGCTGTGTTCAAGATAAGACTGTAGGTTGATATTTGGACTCCCTAGTTTTACATTACTGGAAATTTGGGCATTATGTCTCTGGTAGCATCCCAATACTAGAAAAGAATCATCTGGACAGAGTTACAAATAATTAAATAACTTCATTCCTATGTGTTGTTAAGTAGCCATAGATGCCAATCATATTGCATCAAGTTAAAATTCAGGTTCCCATGGGGAGCCCAAATATGAACCCAGGTACTTGATTTGAACAAACATGATTCTGAACCTCCCAAGGAAGTAAATTTATATCGACTCACATAAGACCCTAGTGGGAGGTAGGTCTATAGCCCTATGGGGTACGGTATTATTGGCGATAAAATATGGACATTTACTACCAAAGGTAATGTCCACTACTAAAGGTAATGTCCATTACCGAAGGCAGTGGATGTCCACGTGTTACTACCGACCATATCGTGCCCTTGGTATCGGTGCTTCTAAAAATAATGAATTTCCAAAACTGGAGGGGCGTGCAGGGTGTGCCGCCCATGAGGTCAACCGGAAAGTTCAGCGAATATTTGAACTCTGTACATTACGAATTGCTCATGTCTCATATTGTGTCAACCAACAGAGATACTCTTTATGCACGCGCACATTCAAGGGTACAAAGTATGATTCTTGTCACGATTGATATCTCCCATAAAATACTAATTATAAATGTGTCATTTGGAAGGCATAGACGAATATTTTTAATCTTCTCCACATGCGACACAAAGTTTTCACTGTGGCTTCTGCTGAGGTGATTTTCTTATTACTTTCACAAGTTAAGTTTAGATGCTGTATCATTTCGTTGTGGCATTGTACATGGTAACTCAAAAACGTGAAGTACATGTAGCTCGGGTAATTATAAATGCCAACTTTGAGGCGTCATGCTGTATCATTTTGTAACAATATTCGGTAATCAAGGATATCCAACGAGTGCCCAGTTACTGTGAAATTTACGAAATGAGTTAAGTAAACCAGTCGCTAGGCCGAGTATCCATATTGAGAGGGGAGGGGAGGGGGGGGGGGGGGGGCATGGATTTTTTGGATGCTGGGAGGCAAGCATTTTTATGCCGTAACCATGTCACGGAAGTAGTAGGAGATGTTCATTTCGTCCCTCATCTGGGGGATCTCATGTTACGTCATAGTCACGTGATCCAGGGACACCATCATGGATTGTCATGGTAGCTCACGTGAGCGGCCATGTTGTGACGTCATTGTCATGGTGATGGAGGGTGTTTGTGCGCATGCGCAGCACGTCTTGTTAGGGTAATACGCGTTTCCGTCGTCCATTTTATATGCAGGAGGCCGCCGGCTTTGTTTCGTGGGTGGCACGTGGATGCTATAAGCCTGGAAGGCCTACAACAAGACATGGGCAAGGACTATATGAATGACTGGACGCTCAAAGCAGTAATGGTTCTGAACAGCGCCCTCTAGTAGTTGGAGTCATTTTGAGAACAATGTCGTTTTGCAAATGTTCTGATTTCAACGGCGATACGTACATAAATATACGACAGAAATGGGCGGTTTCTCTTTTCGCAAACGCATGATATTAAAAAGTTATTTTATGCAGGAAAGTAAAAACTCATATCAATGAACACGATTCTGATTTTATTCAGTTTATCGAGATTATGTGTGAATTTATGCAGGAACACGTTTTCACATTGAATCAGCTCCGTTGACCTTCAGGCGTGTCAAAAGGGGAAAAAATATTGTTTTTCGTCATTTATCTCGTCATTCAATCACGGGTAAGTCTTTTTTAAGTTATTTAGCTATAACTGCAGGTATTGTTATTAAACATTAATGGAGTTTTAGCTTTTGAAGTCCACAACTTGCATAAAGAATTGGGAAAAAGTTATTGTTCATTACGTTATTATATTGTTCACTACTTATTCCAGCACAGTTGTCTGATTCACAAATGTGAATTCATTTGATATACTGGATTTAACCCTTTACCTAACCTGAAAAGCAGACGACACTTGCAAAAATAATTCTTGAATAACTAATTTTTTTAATTTTATGTCTCATAAACATAGGTTATGACCCCTCGTTGGAACGAGCTCGACGAGCTCGTTCCAACGAGGGGTCATAACCTATGTTTTTGAGACTAAAAATGAAAAAAATAATGAAAATTAATTGGCGATTTTTGAGAATAGCGCTGGCCGGTTTTGGCCGTTACGCTGGGTAAAGGGTTAAAAAGGAAGAAGGAAAATGATTCATGTGGTGCGAACTATGCATTACTACAGAATTTAACAGTCTGAAAATGGACAGATATTTATGCTGGCTATTCATTAATTCATAATCCGCTAAGTATTTTCAATATAGTTTTCATCATTCCTAGTCATGGCTGCTATGAAGCAGCCATTAGATTTGATGAAAAATTCATCTATATTTTACTTAAGAAATTATTGGCGAATAAATGCATTTAATTTACAAGGGCAAACGTTTATTAAATGTGCCCAAATTCTACTTATATAAATGTCAAGCGAAATCCTTTCCTGGGCAGGAATATTCGCCAACAGCATTAATTGTCAAGTGCAGGAGATGAGACTGCGCAAAACACAATAAATTAATGAATCAGGATATGCTCTAGACCAATCACACCCACTTGAAAAGTCACACCGCAAATGATGATCACACTAAAAAATAACAAGTTTCAAGGTGCCTATACATGTACTTCAAACATATACTTGAGAAAAGAAAATACCATTATAAATTAATGGTATTACTACTCATTTACATGTCTCACAGTAGCCCAACTAATAGGTCTTGTTGCATCAAATTTACTAATTTTATCATCTGTTTCATTTTTGACATGTTGTGCTAAAAAAACTCCCACAACATTAGGAAACATGTCTTGAAAATTAGACCTACTTGACAAACACATGTACTGGTCAAATAAAAATAAATTCAAAGATATCAGAACTGAAGTCAGGTCAAGGAATTTGATTTGATGAGAGATTCAATAAAAGCAATCTCAGTTGTAAATCAGCATGCAATCAACTTTGGGATCCTGAAAACTTTGGATTTGGGTTTAAAAAAATATTTTACATCTGTTCCATTCATACATTGTTGTTTAAAATATCTACAAATGATTGATAAGAAAAAAATGTAAGGAAACATTTTTCTCCCCCCCCCCCCCCACTGCATGTGTAACATGCGTTGTCCCGGGTGAGATAGCAGGGAGAGACAGATGTATCCCACCCTACCCACGTGACGTTATACATTTATAACGTTATGATGACGTTATGCATATCGTATCAGTTTCTTGCTACCAACTAACTCATATCGACGTCATCAGAATGCCGTGTGATCAAAGTTTGATGCTCTAAAACTCTTTAAACCCCAAGATGCCAACGTTCCTAATTGATTTCGTGGTATATACCTTTGGTATATACATAACTGTTGTATGCTCTTTCCGATGGTGCCATTAGTTTTTCAAAACAACGAACACCAAATGAGTTGATTATATCAGCACGTGACCGCCGATTACCTCTCGCTAACGTAACCGCTGTATGGTGGGGGGGGGGGAATAATCCCTGATGGGTTCGGGTGCGGGATGGGAAAATCTCACCCTCGGGACAAGATATTTGGTCCAGACACTCGGCAAGCCTCGTGCCTGGCCCAAATATCTTGCCCTCGGATGAGATTTTCCCATCCCACATCCGTACCCATCGGGGATTATAATAGTCGTACACCGGTATATTAGAAAATGGGAATATTTAGGTTTGACTGGCAGTATAGTAATACCATCAAAAAATCAATAGTAGACAAACGTGGCAATATGAACTTTAAGGATCCAGGATTAAGGATTTATACCAGTGTTGAAGTAGTGTGCTTACAAATTCATATTTATGGAAAATAAAAGTTCAGTTATCAACTTACTTTGATGATAATTACTGATACCAGATGCTTGCCCACACGCAATTTTACAAAAAATGGCCTGGGACTCAGAAATTCTACTTTGTGGGGCATTATGGCCATTATGGTGAATTAATATCACCACAATATCAGGAGAAGACCCAAGTATTATTATTTTGTGCAAAACAAAATACAACATTTTTTTTAACTTCAAACTCTTTTTACAACTCTTTTCCAATCTTTCCAACTGAAAGTAAAGTCTTGCTAATGAGAAATGTGTATGTATGTGTATGCAACCTCTCAAAAGGGGAGTGGGGCAGGGGTATTCAACTACAAGAATACAACAGAGGGTTTAGACCTCTCTGACAGGGGGCTGTGCGAAGCCAGCTCCACCACTCAAGAGTCCCTTTTCCCACCAGCATGGGAAAAATACACTTCGAACCATTTGGTGTTTTTTCTTCATAATGTAGATTCATCCTCGAAATGAAGGAAACTTCACGTGCCCTTTCCACCAGTGGGATGTGCCATACTGTGATCTAAAAAAGGGTGCCCATGTCAAAGGCTCCCGATAGTTAGCTAACTGTATTTTCCACATGCTCTCATGAAAAAGCTGATTAGGTACAAACAAAGGGCATAAACAAGGAAAAGCTGAGGGAGGAAACTGAGTGCCCCCCGCCCCTTGTACAAAGGCAACTATGAGGTGCAATTTTTCGTTGGAAATATATGTATTTTGGGTGATGAACAATTGTATTTTCAACGTTGTGGACACCTGCTACTACACCAATTTCCCCAAACATGCAAAAAATAACCACTGCAAGCTCTGGAACACCCACTTAAAAAGACTTGCTTTGCAAGTTCATATCATGGTTCTGTAGAAACAAACAAATGAGATTAAGTGGGAAGCTTAACTGCCTGTCTTTGGTCATCCAACATTTGTGTTAGCATCTCAATGGGGAATGGTCAATTTGTACCACGGTCGATTTGCACCATGGTACGGTCGATTTGCACCACCGTGTCGGTCGATTTGCACCACCGTGTCGGTCGATTTGCACCATCGAAAAAGTCGATCTGTTCCATGGGCAGTCGATTTGCACCACTCAAAAATGGACACTAAGGCCGGCATGTTAACGTTTAATGCTAAAAATTAAAAAATCGACTTAAAGGTGGTACATATCGACTTTTTCGGTGGTACAAATCGACTTTTTCGATGGTGCCAATCGACTTTTTCGATGGTGCAAATCGACTTTTTGAATGGTACAAATCGACTTTTAAGATGGTGCAAATCGACCGGTGCAAATAGGCGATGGTGCAAATCGACTAGAATTCATCTCAATACAGAAAATGTAAGTTTACATTCACTCATCACTTATTGTTTTCTCAAGAAGCTGACCACAGTGGAATGTATGCATATCGGTTTGTGTTAGAGAAAATATAAGAACATATATTAGTTTTATTCTAATTGCACCTTCAAATAAGAGACAAGGATTGCTCATGTGGAAAACTGAGTTGTTTGGTTTTGTGTGTTACATGACGAGAAGCTTAAGAGTGGGATTGCAGACTGTACTAAGTTAAATAGTCATGTGTTATAAAACAGTGTAGTACTCACTGTATAGGCCTATAGTTACTTAGTCCTATCGAGGATCATCTAGCCCATAACCCCTCCTCCTACCTCATTTCAGAGGTGAAGTATGTAGAGCGATTAACGACCGCAGGGTCCTGGTTAGGGATAGTAGTCACTTTGCACCCAAGACCGTTATCCTTCGCCAACACCTGCCGATTTTTTCATCACTTCCTCCACAATTTCAACTTTAAAAAAACGGTATACTTTTTTTAAGACAAACATCAGAATGCCAAAAATACTTTTTGAAGTCCATGCCGTGGTATTATTCATCCTATTTACAATAGATGCAGAATATAAGCAAAACGAAGTTCGTTCGAAAAGACGAAAAATGCGCGACAATAGATGTCATAAATTCGTCTCATCGTTTCAGTGATCATATCTTTGCTTTATACTTTTAAAATGTATTTTTCGTACTTTTCGAGGTGACATGTGTTTACCTCGTTTAAACAAAACTTACTTTTCGTACATTATGTTTTCTCTGTAACAGCTATATTTTTCGATATTTCAAAATGAGTACACCAAACATGAAAGTAAATTTTAAAGCGGCGAAAGGCCGATTTTAATGTTATTCTGACTCCATCTACTAGAGGGCGCTACTCCAAAAACATAAGCGTTCAACACTACTGGGCCGTCCTGTCATTCATAGTCCTTGACATGTGTATGTTTGGAGGGTGTGTTCGATTGAATGGGAGTTAGTCGAATTACCCAAATGAGCACGAGAACGACCGTAAATCACCGGAAAGTACCCTTTTTAACATAAATGGACCTGTTTAGAGTATCACGTAGTGCTACAGACCCTAAAAGGTCGTGTTCGATTGACGCGGAGTACTTTGCGAGTGTTACCCGGCAGGTGAATCAATGGTGGGGTCAAAATCCTCGTTTCTCTGATCTCGCCCTGCTTCTCTAGAGTACTATTCCGTTCTTCTGGAGTATGACTTGCTCGCTTCCGTCTGTTGTTTTACTACTTTCATAAAATAACCAATCAGATCACTTCTCCAGGATTAAACAACCAATAACCATAGTAGTCCCCAAAGCCTGGTCCTCACTAGTCCCCAAACACTGGTCCCCACTGGTTCTCAAAGCCCGGTCCCCACTAGTCCCCAAAGCCTGATGCTCACTAGTCCCCAAACACTGGTCCCCACTGGTCCCCACTGGTCCTCAAATACCCGTATGTGCGCATGTCTGCATGTCTTGTGCGCACATTGTGCACTTGCACACAACCACATATTGGCACATTTTGCTTGTGCGTCATGTGCTAATTGCACATTGTGTACAATCACATCTCATAGTAGTCACTAGTCCTCACACTGGTCCCCACTAGTCCTCAAAGCCTGGTCCTCGCTGGTCCCCAAACGATGGCTTTTGCTGGTCCTCAAATACTCGTATGTGCGTATGTGCTGCAGGTTTTGAAAGCATATTGTGCACTTGCACACAGGCACATATTGGCACATTTTGCATGTGCTGATATGCGGCATATGCTATTTGCACATTGTGTACGAATTTTTTCTCCCCCCCCCCCCCCACTGCATGTGTAACATGCGTTGCCCCGGGTGAGATAGCAGGGAGAGACAGATGTATCCCACCCTACCCACGTGACGTTATACATTTATAACGTTATGATGACGTTATGCATATCGTATCAGTTTCTTGCTACCAACTAATTCATAGCGACGTCATCAGAATGCCGTGTGATCAAAGTTTGATGCTCTAAAACTCTTTAAACCCCAAGATGCCAACGTTCCTAATTGAGTTCGTGGTATATACCTTTGGTATATACATAACTGTTGTATGCTCTTTCCGATGGTGCCATTAGTTTTTCAAAACAACGAACACCAAATGAGTTGATTATATCAGCTTTTATATCGATTGGAGCGAAGAAAATGATGGACGGGAGCTGGTTGTTTAATCCTGGTGAAGTGATCTGATTGGTTACTTTATCCAAATTAGTAACAAAACATACGGAAGAGAGCAAGTCATACTCCAGAAGAACGGAATCGTACTCTAGGGAATGGAGTAATTATCTGGGGAAACCGTTGATTCACCTGCCGGGTAACACTCGAAAAGTACTTCGCTTCAAACGACCACGACCTTTTAAGGGTCTAAAGCACTACGTGCTTCTCTAAACAGGTCCGCTTCGGTTAAAAAGGTAATTTCCGGTGATTTACGGTCGTTCTCGGGCTCATTTGGGTAATTCGACTTACTGCCATTCAATCGAACATACCCTCTAAACATACCCCTGTCTTGTTGCCGGCCTTTCATGCTCATAGCAACCACGTGCCCCCACAGAAACAAAGATGGCAGCCTCCTGCATACAAAATGGACGACGGAAACGCGTATTACCCTAACAACACGCGCTGCGCATGCACACAAACACCCTCCATCACCATGACAATGACGTCACAACATGGCCGCTCACGAGCTCAGTATATTCACAACCGATAGTAACAAAACATTTTCAACCTACCACATAAATGCAAGAGGCAGGGCCATCTTCACCATGTCCCATCGTCTTATCAAGTCTAAATACGTGTATTTCCTGTCTTCTATTTCTTGTTTCCTCATTTCCATCTTGAATGCTTCTTCAAGTTTCGTCAAGTCCGGACATACCTTTTTATTTATCTTCGCCATTTTTTCAACAACTTCTTTTGCTTCTTTTATTTTGCCATGTGCTAGAAGCCACCTCATACTTTCTGGGACGACTCTGTAGTGAAACATTGTAAAATATATTTTTTAAATTGAATTTTTCATCACTTTGTCATTCAAATTCGAGAAATATCAGTAGTTTATCCTTTGATATTTAAATGATCGGAGCGCTTTTCATAAATCTCACTCCCATCCACCGACCACATAACAATCCAAGCAACAATACCTTATAAGTGTATACAAGGAATGAAAGATCATTGTTTTTGTTCAATGCTTGGAGTGTCTTTTTATAATTTGAATATCACAAATATCTAATGTTATCACCGAAGTGTGCCCCAACAATTGTGGCTCAACATTTGCTAATACGTAAGCTGTCTCAAACGAAGATTTTTGAGCCAATAATTTTAGAAACAGGAAATAAAATCCCCAGTGCCTTTACAATGAACACTTTGGACAAATATTCAAGTAGAAGACCGTTTGAAAATGCATTACTTCAGAGGCCACGGGTTCAGGAATGTCGGGGAGCCTTCAAACACCTCACCTTGTTAGCCAGCAATGTTCAAAATATTTGAAAATCGTAAACGAATGTGTTTCTGCAATATGTGATATGTTTATATACTTCTATACCATGCATACCTATCTTACTACCCGTGAAAAGCCCTATGTTAAATTTGAGCTTTTAACCCCACAACCTGTGTAAAGCTTCTACTGCGGTTAAAACGTTTCCAATGGGAATTCCATTACCAAAATGCACACCTACAGTACGTGGAGAGTGGATTGTAACTAAATCACCCGCAGAGTGGAGATATCACCCAAGCTATAACTTTCAAATTTTGTACATATCGACAAAAAACACAAGCAATGATTCAGCCAATGAACCTCCGGGTTTAACCCGGAGGTCCATTGGCTGAAACTTTGCTTGTGTTGGTTATGCTTTGCAACAAATTTGCAATTATTGCTTGGGTGGAATTTCCACTCTGCGGGTGATTTAGTGATAATACACTCTCCACGTACTGTATAGTAGGACCTACATCCAACTTGACCTTTGACATGGCCCAGTTTGCCGACTTCGATACATTCACACTTCTCGATGTTTCATTCGAACATACAACGTTTTGCGGTACTATCTACTACGTGCAATAAAATACCTACAATTAAATATTTAAAACAAAATTTAACAATTGTTAATAATATTTAGACTGAAAAAGCAAGGTAAATTAAATCAACTTCGACGAAGTTTCTAACTGTGAATGAAGCATTCACGTACAGCCGGAAGTACTGCCCACCGGCGCAGATGTAAACAAACCAAACGAAATGTGTTTGCGATAGAAAGTATCATTTTTCTCCATTTTAAGCGACAAAGTCGATTATTTGTTAAGAGCGTGGTATAAATAAAACAAAGAGGTACTAGGACCGATGATCAGATTCAAACCACTCGTAGGATAAGGGTTTTAACCACTCGGCAGAGCCGCGTGGTTAAAACCCTTATTCTACTCGTTGTTTATATCTGATTACCAGCCATAGTAGATTTTGGAACCCTTATTCTACTCGTGGTTTAAATCTGATTACCAGCCCTAGTAGATTTTGGAACCCTTATTCTACTCGTGGTTTAAATCTGATTGATAGGTGTGTGTTGATTAAGTTTTAAAACATAATTTTGTCTTCTTTTTGCCCGAATTATACGCAGTTTGTTCGAATTGAGTGTAACTGTTGAAGGTGACTTATTAAATTGCCGTTCAGTTTTTGGGCGATCCTTTATAGTCTGATTATATTCATTATCAAACCATGGTTTGGTGAAACGTATATGATTTGCCGAGGTTTCAGGGATGATGGTGTTTGCAATGTCAAGCAACTCAGTAGTAAAATGTTGTATTTGGTCAGCACTTTCCTAAAATTTCCCCCGTGTGAGGCGTTCGGGATAAAGTGACGAGAAATTGTCCCAGTCAGTCTTTTTTGAAGTTCCACTGGGGCACCCTTTCATCGACCACAGGAACAACACTCTCCAACACAATTGGAAAGTGGCCACACCCGCATAAGTCATCTTCTACTTTCCAAGACAAATCGAGGAAGATAGAAGAGCATGTAATTGCAAGATCAATTGATGTATACGAACCAGATGCGGAGTGCAGATAAGTGCCTGAACCATCATTAAACAAACAAAAGTCGTGTCTTGAAAAAAAAACTCTTCCACTGTTTTACCCTTTACGTTTTCTTGACTGCAGGAATAACCCCAATGGAGGCTTACGTACTTACTTAATCCTCTTCGCTCCGGCTGGAGCATAAGGCGCTGCCGAATCCTCTCCAACATCACGGCTTTGAGCGAAATAGCTGGCTTCATTCCAGATCTTTCCATCTGCTTTAATCTCCTCCTCACAGGGCGTCTCCAAGTGTCTAGTGGCTTGCCTCTCCTTCTTTTCCCTGGTGGTGTCCATCTGAGGGCAGCGTATTGGTGCCTGGTCTTGCTCATCCGCAGGACGTGGCCTAGCCACCTCCAACGTCTCTGTTTCACCTCCTCCACAATCTTGTTAATGCATGTGCGACCGGTCACTTCCTGGTTGGCCACATGAGGTTCCCAATGAATTCTGAGGATTCGACGGAGGCACCGTCCTTCGAAACCTCTGAGCCGACACTCGAGCTTCTTGTTCGTTGTCTAGGTTTCGAGGCGTATAGGAAGACTGAACGGACGTTTGACATGTAGATTTTCAGCTTGGTGTTGCTTTCCAAGATTGATGATTTCCAGGCGTTATGCAGTCTGTTGAAGGCCTGCGCTGCAAGACCGATTCTGGCGGAGATCTCTTTCTCGATGTTGCTGTCGGACGAGATGTAGCTGCCGAGATACTTAAAGTCCTTCACTTCCTCAAGCCCCGCTTCATGTACTTTTGTTTTCTTCGTGCTGTTCGTGGTTTCTCACAGGCAACTTATTAATGCAATAGGGTGTGTAATTACTTTGATTGTAATGATCATCAGATGCGTGATGCAGGTTAGTGTCGTATTTTGTTGTTTCAATTCGTGTGCAATATCTTTTTCGTCCATATCGGCAAACTGTTTAGTCCTAACGATGCATCCGCTGGTATTGAGGGCTCTGTATGCCTCTGTTTGGATTTTTGTTGTTGTCTTTAATAAAACGTATCATATGATTGTATATGCTATATGTGTTGCACATTCTATCAACAAAGATTTATTTATAGAAAGTACAATGATAAAAGAGAACTGGAGAGGGTAACAGACTTCTCAGTTTAGCGACTACACCACATGACGTTAATTTTGGGGGCTCCCGATGATCGAGCCGAGCCTGATCCGATCAACTCTCTACCACGAAGTAACGGTCTAAGGTGATTTATTGGGCAATATCTTAAACGAGGATGTCTCAATAAGGGCTACTGTAGTCCTGAACCACCAAAGATCCCGTCCCCCATGGCCCTTAGCACGCACCTCACGGGAGAACAAGTCATCCGTTTAAAAACAGGTTCGTGCAATTTTGGTCTATGGCAGCTTATAAGATAAGTCGCGCACAACCTGCTCTACCAAACAGGCCGATCGTTCACCCACCTAGTAGGGTATATTCAAAGGAGATCCTAAGGATCACCTAATCCCTTAGGATATACCATATCATTATAAGTTATTGCGATGAATTGACGGTAACATTCTCCGAGGTTTGCGGCCCAGACGTTATGTTCAATCGAGACGCATAGTTTATGTTCAACAGGAGCAGAGGCTGAAATCTGAGAATAATTCATTTCAAATATTTCGCGTGGTGACGTCAGATGGTAACGTATGCTACTGGAGCCGTACATACAAAAAATTATGTGAGCTCTCATCCAATCAGAATGCGAGGATTTTAGTCTTATTGGAATATGAGTTGATATAAGAGAGAGAGAGAGAGAGAGAGAGAGAGAGAGAGAGAGAGAGAGAGAGAGAGAGAGAGAGAGTAAGTATTTTCTATGAAATATATTCAAAATAGAAGGGAAATTCTTGAAGGAATCCTAACAACAATGCATGATTCTGGAGAATGTATGTGATGGAGTCCCATGTTGGATCTCCGGAATGGAGCAGTATTTGTTTACTGTGCTAAACAAATTGTGTTACAAAGATGATGTCAAATTTGAAACGTTTGATCTTCAGAGTATCCACAACTTAAAACTGGCCTGAAATGAGTCCTCTAATCGGGCAATATAGCTGTCATCATGGATACATACCGGTGCCAGTTACTGTTGATGATTCAATGTCGTATAGTGGTTTGTTTATAAAAGTATTTTCGTGAAAAGGTATTAATTCCTTGATTTACAGTACGTGGAGAGTGGATTGTAACTAAATCACCCGCGGGTTGGAGTTACCACCCAAACTATAACTTTCGTATTTGGTATATATCGACTAAAAACACAAGCAATATTTCAGCCAATGGACCTCCGGGTTTAACCCGGAGGTCCATTGGCTGAAACTTTGCTTGTGCTTGTTATGCTTTGCAACAAATTTGCAATTATTGCTTGGGTGGAATTTCCACTCTGCGGGTGATTTAGTGATAATACACTCTCCACGTACTGTACATGGACTTTTGACATAATAAATATGTTACATCGCGTTTAGCTGGCTGACACATTTCCATACAAGGCTCTGCGAGTTCATATCAGGTTTGGCTTCGCCTCAACTGATCTGAACTCTCATCGCCTTGTACGAAAATGTATGAGCCAGCTACACACCATGTAACTTATAGGGCTGTAGGCTTTTAAGCTTCTTGTTCGGTTTCGGTTTTTCAGGTTGAGTAAAACCTCGGTTCGGTTCGGTTTTCGGTTTGTTCATGAGGCCAAATAAAATTCAATAAAACTCATTCAAAATGTCTGGAATCATAACTGAATGGCAGTGAAATTGAATTAAACTCAATGAATGCCCGAAATAAGATATAATACATGAAGAAGCAGGAATGCCAATATAATAATTACCTAAATATACAGAACTTTTATTGTGCTTGGCCATTTTTCGAGGTCTGACTCCTACGCGCAACTTGAGGAAAGCTGTGAACACAACTAAGCTGAAATGTCGGAAATTCACAGAATGTGGCCATCCCAGAGTAGTGAGAGTACCCAGACACTGCCAATGGCAGTGTCTGGGTACCCTCACTACTCTGGGATGGCTACATTCGGTGAATTTCTGCAACAAGAGAGTATTTTAATATAAACGAAGAACCTTAGATTACGGGATGTCGACGGTTTCGGTTTCGGTTTAAAAAAAACCCCAAAAAACCTCTGTTCGGTTTCGGTTAACCAACAGCTCTAGTAACTTACAAACCAATGGACTGAACTTGCTTTTATCTTGTGTTACGGTCAAGATACAGTGATAGGTGCTGGAAGTGACATTAACTCTTTACCCAACGCACAAGATATCCAAATTTATTAATTTAATTATTCTTTCTTAATTTTTGTCCAACAGTTTGAACAAAGCCATATCATGTGATCCCCTCATTGGAACTAGCTCGACAATCCTGTTCCAATGAAGGGGGCCACATGATATGGTTTTGTTGGTATTTTTGAAAATATATTTTTTCAGCTACTTAATTTGTGAATCACGCGTGCGAATGCGGCAGATTCGTTGGGAAAGGGTTAAACACCATTAAATAATAATATTAACCTTTGAATACTAGTGGTATCTTCCATGCCAGTTCAATGGCAGCAATTAGAAGAGTCCACATTCATTATTCGGGGTAGACCAATCACTATTTTCAACGTGCAACCTCGGGGCTGCACGTTGAAAATATTGATTGGTCTATCCACATATTTCCAGAACAGCCATCCTACATAATGACGTTATCTGTCCTTAATAGGACAGATAACGTAAATTCTCCCTACTGAAATTATGCAAATGTGACCCAGTTGTATTTTGTTTACCCACATATTTACAGAACAGCCATCCTATATCACATGGCTCTTGTCCGGAAAAGGAACCGCTAGGGTTCAAAGGGTTAATAATAGGCCCCACAGAATATGAAGTTTCCACTCGAACTTGCCAAAAAATGTTCGTGTCGACCGAACATCGAATTCGAACCAAGTTAGCCGAAACTAGGTGTCCAAGTTCGGTTTCGTACGCGATATTTTTAGTTTAAAACAGCCACATTAGGATTGCTACTGATGATTTTATCCACATATTCATGCTAGCATTCAGCAGTTCTTGCGTTAACAACACAGCACGCTTGAACGTATGGTTGAATTGGAGACAAAGAATCTGTACGAACCTGGGGTTAGCCATGGCTTTATCCACTGTAAAATATGAGTGTATTACCGATGTCATTCGGAATCACTCGTATTAATACACTGTGAGTTCCATGTTGACGATGTGCGCTTGCGGTTCGTGCTCAATTCGCATTTTGACAATTTAGCAAGTATTACATGTACGAATGTACGTACAGTACGTGGAGAGTGTATTATCACTAAATCACCTGCAGAGTGGAGAGTCCACCCGAGCAATAATTGCAAATTTGTTGCAAAGCATAACCAGCACCAGCAAAGTTTCAGCCAATGGACCTCCGGGTTAAACCCGGAGGTCCATTGGCTGAAACATTGCTTGTGTTTTTTTTATATGTACAAAATTTGAAAGTTATAGCTTGGGTGATAACTCCACCCCGCGAGTAATTTAGTTACAATCCACTCTCCACGTACTGTATACCGAGACATTTCTCGGTAAGTTATTTTCATATTCGATTTTTATTTTCGTGATTTTATTTTCTACTCGAATTCGACTCGAATTTGTTGATCGACTCGACTTCGACTCGAACAATCGAAATTCGCAGGGGTCTAATTAATAATGTGTTAGAGTTTTCTTAAGTTTGTCAGTTTTATGCATAATATTCCAAAACTAGCGACCAACGTAAATAAAGACTGAAACAAGTTTAATAAATAGAGCATATGGAATGAGTGTTTTTCTCATATAATATTTATGAAACGAGTCTAAGAATTTTCCGTTTTGGCGAGCCTCTGGCGAGCCCAAACGGAAAATTCGGACGAGTTTCATAAATATTTTATGAGAAAAACACTCATTTCATATTCTATTTATCATATGACACACACATACACAAATTAGCCACTTAGTATGACGTTTTAACCCATCACCTAACTTGAGTTGCAGACGGCACTTGGAAAAAAACATCTTTGTGTAACTAAAAATTTTAACTGTTTGCTTCCAAAACATGGGTTATGACCCCTCATTGGAACGAGCTCGCCGAGCTCGTTCTAATGAGGGGCCATAACCTATGTTTTGGAAGCAAAAAGTGAAAATATAAAAAAATGAATGGCGTTTTTCTTGCAGATAAAAGATTAATACAATATAACCCACCCTTAATAGGACAGATAACGTAAATAAATACTGAAATTATGCAAATGTGACTCAGTTGTATTTTGTTTAGCCAATCAAATTGCCCAGTTTTGAAATTGACCAATGAAGTTGACGGAACGTTTTATTTATCACTGATTAATATGAAAACAAAATATCAAATGTTTTAAAGTGAACAAAACGGACGAGTCATATGATAAAACATATTAACATGAGATACCTTATTACAGGTACACTGCCTGCGACGTATTATATTCTTTAGTACCTTTTGTCAACCACTAAATGGAAATGGTCTCAAAGAAGTCGAGCGAACGACATATTTTAACGTGTATAGTTGATAGAGATTCGAACTGCATATCGGTTGAATTCACCGGGAATCGCTTAAGTAGAAATTAATAGTTGTGGGCAACAGAGAAGAGTGTTGTATTGATTTTGTACATTTCTTGCCAGATGTTCAGAAGCAATGTTGGCTGACACTCCGTGAAAATGCTGTACAATGAACGATGCACACATGGACGTGAAATGTGTTTATTATCTGATCTGCTGTGCTCACAACAAAGTTCAGAGCGAAGTTAAATCTTAGAAAAGTAGAAGTTTTTTAGCCCAATATTCACACTGAAGGAGTGAGATAGTTTGTCCGGTTTTGATTTCAGACTAGAAACAAAATGCCTGATAACCATTTGCAAAGATTTAAACGTCAATTCGTGCTGGTTTCGGAGATAGAAATAACGGCGTGTGGGTAACTGACACTGCCTGCAACAGGTGTCTGAACTTATAATCGACCACTTGCAACAGCATGTATCTCATTTGCTATACCCGCCAAATACACATCCCCACGGAGAGCTATTGTGTTGGACAATGTCCAGAGCAGTGGATGTTGCCACTTGCGGAATGCCGGTCAGAGGGGGTAGGAAACTCACGCTACTGCACAACCGTCAATAATTCAACAGAAGGGTGTGTGTGTGTGGGGGGGGGGGGGGTGGAGGAGGGTTGAACTCTGTACCGTTTGTCGTTTTGAGTCAGAGTCGTTTTCTTCCATAACTGCTATTTTGGGGTGGAGTGGTGGTGGGGGGGTTCTACAATGCAGAAAATTTTGTGTCGCTTCGAGTCAAAACTGTCGTTTTTATTGTAAACTACATTTTGTATTTTGGGTGGAGAACTACACGCAAGTCACCAGAACATCTTATGGGCTACTGCCGACTGACTATTATAGGCAGTGGGGGTGGTGGTTACAAGAACATATTTTTGGTATCCATCAGTGTGTTGGTTAATAATAATGGTTTGAGCTTCACTTTGAAGTCAATAAGACTGGGTGACAGTTATATCAATCGATGCTAACCATGTTTGTACAGTATTGGTAAGTCGAGAAGTCTCACAGTTACTCGCGGTTGGAACGTGGTTCTCTCTGGATAGTCCTCCTTAACGTACATTCCTGCCTAGGAAATCTCAGAAAAAGTAAAATTTTAAAAAATACTAAGCCGGCGGTGGGGGATGGGGGGGGGGGGGGGGGAGGGCAAGAGTTAAACCTTTGAACTCTTGTGGTATTTTCCATGCCAGTTCAATGGCAGCAATTTGAAGAGTCCATATTCATTATTTAGGATAGAACAATCAATATTTTCACGTTGAAAATATTGAATGGTCTCCCCACATATTTACTGAACAGCCATTCTATTTAATGACGTTATGACGTATCATGTTCCTGGTCGGAAAAGCGGCCGCTCTGGTTCAAAGGGTTGATCGAAGGAGACTTCATTTGGAGATGAGTCTATTTTGCCTGTTAGGACATCTTTCCTGTTAATCATAAACATTTATGGGGCTGCTGGTACTGTAAAAACATAAATGCTTAGAATCTAACAGATATTTTTTCACATTTCACATAATCTCCAATAAATAAGCCACTACGGAAATATCACCTAGAACACGTGAGTCGGTTTTGGAAGAAGAATTGAATTAATCTTCTCTGTTGCTGAAGTCATTACGTCAAAATTACACACTATGTGATAAAAATAGTAAAGTCGTCACAAGTTGATATTAAATTTCTGAACCTCGTTCATTAAAATCGACCCAAACCGAGGTAAACCTCTATGCAGATCGATTTTAGCGAACAAGATTAAGAAATTTCATACCATGACCACGCCATTACTGTATACATATTGTCGCTACAGTTAAGTGAACAGGGTCGTAGTATCACGTCTCGTTGAGGAGGTCAGATCGCCGGATCAAACGAGCTGCCTGCAGCTCGTTTGATCCGGCGATCTAACCTCCTCAACGAGACGTGCTGCGACGACCCAGATCACTTCACTGTAGCGATAAAAGTTTTATTATATGATTTATTGTTCAACATCGCATGCCAACGCTAGCATTAACAATTCCCCCAACCTTTTTTGGTAAATTGGATTGAAGTAAAAAAAAAAAAAAAATGTTTACACTTATTTTTGTAACAGGTGCTTACTTCCGGGGAATCCCTCGATGCGCATGAATACGTAACAAAGTGAACAGTCAAGTTTCGTTCAACCTGAACCGCCGTTCCAGCACACCAATTCCAGCTAGGAGTAAAGTACTCTCTGCGACCGGAACAGCTAATTATGCGAATTCGAACTCCCCCGTAAATAGTCCGTCATACTATAGTGATACGGAATCGGATTCCACACTGTGGATTTTCGGGGGACCAGAAAAGATCGTCAAAGAATAGTGACATTTAGCGGTTAAATTACATTGTCATATAATAAACTGAGAGATTCTATGTGCATTTAACTTACTACTCACATCCATCCAAGGAGGAAAGGCGCTGTAATAATTCCTGTTGCTATGCTCATATACCTCCAGTCCTTCGTCAGGTATGCTCCAAGAGCAAAAAAGGCTTCACCTATATGCCAAGCTGGGAAACCAGGTATGTAGGACCTCCATTTAGCGGGTGTAAATTCAACTGGTATACCAACGTCCAAGACTACCACTCCGCCTACAGTAATGCCAATCAAAAACCTCATAAGAGCATATACCTCCCATGCTCGGACAAGCGACGAGCTAGCACAAAATACAGCGTGTCCAGCAATCACCAAGAAGAAAACTTTCTTTCTTCCTATCAGTTCAGATACCTGACCTGTGAAAAGGCATCCCAATAACACGCCGCACAGTTGTATTGAAGTAATGAGCGCAGAGAGCTGGGTTCTGTCGCATATTAGGCCAAACTGAAATGTAAATGAAACCCATAAGCATTATCGTCGTCCACAATGCAGTATTAGATTGTCCGTCGTTGATTACGAATTGTGGATTTTTTTAGTAGAATAACCCCTGTTTTGTTCCTACGACCAAAATTGTGCAGTTGAAATATAAAATGATTAAAATATATAAATGATTCATCACGACGTTGAACTTAACTGCCATTTATTGTCACTGTGCCGATATGACAAATACATCACCCGCACAGGAAACCGCTGTTTGAAGAACCCCCAACAATAATTATGCACATTAAATTTCTGTATTTACACTCGCACAAAGAAAGCCTTAGCAACTCGTCTAATTACGAAAAGCAACTTTTAAAAATAATGCGGAATCACATTTTTCTCATCGTCTCCATTTTATGCATTTGCTATTTCCCAACGTATTATTTACGGCTTCAGTGCCACGATCGTCAGAGAATATGATATTATTTTTCTCTTTGTTGTTTTTCTCGCGGAATTATTGTGCGAAAGGCATTTCGAACAGTTTACTCAGTGACAACCTTATCTCTAAAACCTTTCAAGTAAAGCACCAATGAACCACAATTTCTTACTCCATATTCAGTAAGGCATTCTCGGACTACAGTTGAAACTAAAAGTCCTGTCACAATTACTGCAGAAAATGCTCGTTAGTTAATGCGCTCTTTACTGCGGAAGAATGAAGTTGTCGGAAATACCCAAGAGCGTTTGTGCTGTGCAAAGCAACATGTAATGCGCTATTAGCGAGGTCGGTAGTGAAATCACGAACTGAACCAATCAAACGAAGAAAATACTGAGAGCAGTATGTGGAGGGTGGATTACTACTAAGTCGCTGTGGGATAGATTTTTCACTTCGTAATTATTTTCAATTTCTGAAGACAAAACACAAAAAAACACTTGCAAACTTTCATCACATGGACCACCGGGTTGCACCCGGTGGTCCATGTGATGAAAGTTTGTAAGTGTTTCTTCTGCTGTTAAGGACAATTGTAAATACTATTCGAGTAGAGAATATATGGTGCTGCAATTAAGTAGTAATCCACTCACTTCATTCCGTATATTCTGTCGAATTTTATTATCTATTTACGTGGGGCGCGGTGGCTCAGTAGGTAGAGGTGCAGGCTGCAAGCCGAGAGGTCCTTGGTTCGAATTCCACCTGCGGCAACCGCGTTGTGTCCTTGGGCAAGACACTTCACCACCATTGCCCACGTGGGGGCACGGTGACGTTGTGTACTAAGGCGTAGTGCACGTCAATGGTGCACTGTCTTCAACCAATGCTAACCCTGCTTGTGTGGAGTTAGTATGCTGGGGAGCTGACAGTTGCTCGCCGTTGCTCGGTGGTTCTCTCCGGGTACTCCGGCTTCCTCCACCCGTAAAACTGTCGAGGTCATGATTAGCCATTGTGCAGAAATATGTGACCTTAAACACCAATAAATAAATAAATAAATAAATAAATAAATAAATAAATAAATATCTATTTACGTTATTACATGTATCTCGGTAGACGTTAGGAATGATGTTAATGACCTCGATTTACTAATATTATACCTCGCGTGACTTCCTTGCATTCTGATTGGCTGAAAGGTGATACCCTATTTAGTGTAGTTGTCCAGCACAGAGCTGAAGGATCACTACATGCTTGCACTATATGTTTTCTATTTTTAGCAAGGGCACTATATGCATTTTCTGGTTATACAAACGTACAAAGCAACGATTTATCCAAAATGGTGGCAGAAAATCCCGGCCACCAATTAGACAATTCGATTTATATAAAAAATATTCACTTCGGTTTTTTGAGTCGCAAGAATAGCCGCAAAGTTTTCCGAAGTGATACGTTCCGATAAATAGAGATTATTACCATAATATGGATGTACAAAATATGTATCCGAGTCGAGCTCCGGGTTCTTAGGGCAGATCACGATATCCACACATTATTCTCATTTCTTCTTTATTGTTTAATAAAAACATCATTACATGTTTACAATTTGGATTGTAGATTATTTGGTTAATTTGCATTTTCGTGTTGTTCGATATAATATAAGGACTACTGCATGGCTTGTCGTTGACTACGCCCATATAGTACCCAGTGAGGTGGTGTAGTTCACTCCGCTTCGCGTCGGGAACTACACCACCTCACTGGGCACTATATGGGCGTAGCCTACTCCAAGCCATGCACTATTCCTTAAGTGTAGAATTGTACGCAGTTGGTTACGGTGTTTTTCTACAGGAATTGAGTTACGCTAATGGTGTAGTTTGACAAGGACAAAAGTGCACTTACTCAGCGCGCTATTGCTCCATAATACATTTTGTATTTCTGATGGACAATTCCTCAAAACACTTATCATTTTCGCCATTGTCGAGTACAAACAGCGGACGGTTCTTAATTGGTAGAATGCTACATTTGTCTTGACCACAGATTTCCTTTCACCATATATTGCTCTTTTACATTTGATTGGAAAGTGCCAAGAGGCGCTATCCATCAAATTTAACTGAGCAAGGTTTCAACAACGAAATTTGATTCTTGCAAGGGTCAGTATGAAACCACCATCATTGGTGTGTAGATGCTATAGTCACAGCCTGTGGCATTTGGTAAAGTCAAAATATGGGCTCCCAGCACTCTACAAGTTAATGGGCTAATATAGATATTTTTATCACAGAAATATACTCTGTCAAGAAATTTCACGTTTAAAATGAATAGTACACAGAAGAACATAAAAGATAAGACAAACTGACTTATATATTTTGTTGAAAAGACGCCGAAATATTTTACACAACACCATCATCACTAACATGTTGTTTATCTAAATACAGTAACACTGACGCGGACTTATTTCAAATTCAGGGGAGCGCAGTGGATCAGTGGTTACGGAATTGGATTTTGAACCGAAAGGTCCACGTTCGATCCAAGCCAGGGGTTACTGCGTATTTTCCGTGGGCAAGGCACTTAATCCAGTTTGCCCACGTTGGGGCTCGGTGACGCTGTGTACTGATGCGTACTGCACGTCGGTGGTGCACTTAACTTCAATCAATGCTAACCCTGCTTGTGTGGAGTTAGTACGTTGGGAGTCTGGCAGTTGATCGCCGTTTCTTGGTGGTTCTCTCCTGGTACTCCGGCTTCCTTCACCCGTAAACGATTCTGACACGAGGTGGCCCTGGCTGTCGAACGTGTCGTCACCCAAAATAAATAAACAAATAAATATCAAATCCTAGAATAACTTGTCCCTTATGGATAGACAGTTGCAAGATATAACAAACTATAACCCTACACACAAAACTTTTGTTCAATTGATATTTATTTATTTGCAACAGAACGACAGAGACAAGGGTAGCATCGACAGTAATGATTTGTGACACAAGTAACGTTTTGAATACTATATAAATCAACCTGTTGATTTGAGACTTTGAGAGTCTAGTTTAAAATAGTAAAACTATTTTTCTATAACTTATTAAAATGGTTGACTTCTTTGATAAATGACAGAACCTTGCACGGACTTGTATATTCAAATAAATTTCTAAGGCCACACAAAATAAATTAATTGATTCTCAGACAATTTGTTTTTCAAATAAGCGAGAGGGGGAGGGTTTTAATTTTAATTTTAATTTTTCTTTTGCAGAAAGTGAGCAAACATGGAGCGGATTTCGGCTATCGTTTTACACACAGAAATATAGAAAGTGCATATTTATACAAATAAATTAATTTTTAATTTGAAAAATAAAACATTCCTCTAAATACAAACTGTAGGTAGTGCAATTCAAAGGCTTCAGATTCTTTCAATGCTCATCATATTATCTTTGCGGTAAAAGTATTTAATCTATGGGGATTTGCCTCGTTACAATGTATTGGAGAGTGCCTATAGGCACTCTCCCATAAATTGTAACAAGGCAAACGTATTGGAGATGCAACTAATTAAATATTCATCAATCAAAAAGTGAAAGAAGTTTCGGGTCTCCCCGAGCTTGTACTAATATTGGAAGACACTTATAGGCAGTAAAAATGTCCCAACGACGGGGTTCAAATTTCATGAGGGATTGCATGAGAATCAAAACACGTTTTTTTAGCCTGAGAGATCCTTTGAAAAGGCGCCGTCTGAGATTATTAAAATCTGTAGAGTCTGAAAGATTGTGCCCCACTGCCAAACCATGCTGGCAAGGAGGAACACAGTCTGGTCACACATTACCTTCCAACAAAAATTATTGTGTGAAGCTTATACGACTAATATGCCATCGTGTCGCATTACGTGATCTTTTTTCACAAAGATTACTGGACTGATAATTATTAATATTTGGACGGAAGCGATGTAGTTTATTTGTCTCTCCATACCACGTAAATCTGTGATAGTTGTCGATATATGGTTTAAAATTACTTAAAGGAATTTTAAAATCACTGACAGGCTTATTAAAAGCATGTTTCGCTGCATTGTCTGCCCTGGTGTTACCAACATGATATACCAACATGTGCAAGTAACCAGCAAAACACGATGTTATATTGGTCAGTCATGAGAGTATTCGGCTTCTCACGAAGTTCCAAATGAGAAGGTTCTTCAGCTTGTTGTGGAGTAAAGCAAGAAAAGAGGAAAGAGAGTTAGAATATATACATCCTTTCATGTACTTTGTCGATGTGTTTAAGCGTTAAACTTTATTTGATATTCTGATTGAGGTGACGTGACAACAGGTGGTCATACTTTGGCACAATCTTTAGATCCCTCGGTAGAGAGTTTGTCTCAGATTTTGTTTGTGAAGAAGCAATGTCCAGAGAAGCAATGACAGTAGATTTCCTTAGATGCCAAGGAGGAATATGTGGTTAACGGTTCCCGTTTATTGATTCTGCTTCACACGTGGCGGACTCCATATGAGGTTTAATTCTAATTCCCAATGATGGAATATATTTCTGGTGTCTGTTAAAAAATTCAACATTTTGAGGGTCTGAGACACAATTATAAGTGGGGTTTGAAGTGTTAGCAAATAGCTTAGAAACATATTGTAGTGACAGTTCAATGCTGTATTTCTCTAGAGAAGGCTCACTTGCTTCAACGATAATCGAATTAACTGGGAATGTTCTAGATGCGGCCAAGTTGATTCTGATAGCACTATTATGGAACGCGTCAAGTGGTTTTAGGTATGATTCTCATTGAACTGTTTAACACTCAGCCGAACCTAGTTTTGATCTCACATGTGATCCATACAGATAGAGTAATGTTTTTTGGTCAGCACCCAAATGAGTGCTATCAACTGCCTTCCGAAGGTTAAGTGCCCTTTTACATTTAACCTTTAGTTATTTATGTTAGAAATGAAATGTATTTTACTGTGAAACACTAAACCCAGGAATTTCAATTCTTTAACAACTTTTCTTCCCACCTATTTGCATTTCCGAGTCGAGGTGATGTTTCGGAAGCTTACGAAAATGAACACAATTTGTTTTGGTCTTCGAGAATTCGAAACGGTTTTCTGTGACACATTTCTGAATTCTGTTTAAACACAGCTGAAGTTTACGTTCGATGGCATTCATGTTTTACTGCTTTTGCAAATTAAACTGTCATCGCCATACAATGAAGAATTTACCACATTCTCAATTGTATCAATGATGCCATTGATTTTCACCAAGAAAAAGGTAACAGTTCAAATACTACCCCGGGGCACCCACAATTCTTGCTCATGGGGATCAGATAATTTATACCTGACACGAACTTGAAACTGACGGTCCTGGAAAAACAGTTTCTATAAAAAGAGGCATATACCCTCAGAGCCCCATGTTGAAAAGATGTTTTAAAATTCTATACTTCCACTTTGTATCATATGCCTTTGCATATGCCCTCAGAGCCCCATGTTGAAAAGATGTTTTAAAATTCCATACTTCCACTTTGTATCATATGCCTTTGCATATGCCCTCAGAGCCCCATGTTGAAAAGATGTTTTAAAATTCCATACTTCCACTTTGTATCATATGTCTTTGCCAGATAAAGAAGATGGCAACTGCAAGCTCTTTTCTGGCGCATGCATTTCTGATGAACGTTTCAAGTCTAACCAAATGATCCACTGTACACGGGGGGTTCGCAAGTAGGTTGATTGATTCCAGAAAACAGACAAGTCGATCATTGACCATCCTTTCCATGGTTTTGCATAGACAACTTGTCAATGCTTTAGGTCCATAATTATTTGGATTGCAATGGTGTTTGTCAGGCTTCGGAATTGGAATGGCAGTCATTTTTGCCTTTCGTCTGGAAAGTGGAAACTGGCCAATCCTCCATATTTCATTGAAAATTGAGTACAGAAGTTCAAGTGAAGTTTGATGTCGATGTTTTATAATTTAGTAATGTATTTATTTCATCGGGTCCAGTGGCAGTATCGTTTGCTTTATGCAAAGAGTCAGCTTTTTGTGTTTCCTGTGGTTTTTAACTTGAACGAATTCTGGATTATAATTTTCAGAAGAGTGTTTCGGAAATCTTGAGACCGATATAGTTGATATGTCAGTAATAGAAGATGTATGGATCGGCCCCCATTGGCCGGAGGGAATGGGGGAGAGGGAAGTGAAGTAGTAGGAGATGTATGGATTGAGCCTGTTTGGAGGATGGGGAGGGGGAGGGGGAAGTGACGTCATGTCACGTGACATGGTGGCGCCATGTTCGGTTGTCATGGTAACCCGCGTGAGCGGCCATCTTGTGACGTAATCTCCATAGTGATGCGTGGTGTTAGTGTGCATACACAGCGCGTGTTGTTAGGGTGATACGTGCTTCTATTTTGTATACTGGAGACCGCCATCTTGGTTTCTATGGTAGCACGTGGTTGCTATGTGACCCAAAGGCTTTTAATAGGACAGGGGTATGTTCGGAGGGTATGTTCTATTTAATAGGGGTACTGGACCCGATTTTCCCAGAATCCCATTTTGTAATGCCTATTGCATATGCTGCTCTAATACTAAGAGTCTATCCAGTCCAAACTATCTCTGGTTCTCTCGTCCAAGTCTTATAATCACTACTGCTTGATTTACCCATAATCTGTATGCAGAGTTATCTCCCGTCTGTATAACAAAGGCTATATCATTCCCAAAAGCAATAAACTATCGAGCAGTTACTGAAAAGTCATTGCTCGAACGACTCAAAGTCCATCAAGCAAATGAGCTTTAGAGCAATTGCTTAATCGAGTGACTCGCACATATTGCTCGAACGACTCGAATCCCATCGAGCAAATGAGCTATCGAGCAATTGCTCGTTCGAGTGACTCGAACATACGACTCTTCGAATCATTTCAGAAAAAGGGATTCCACAAATGGGATTCCACAAAAGGGATTCCATAAGTGGGATTCCGTCTTACCTCGAGTGACTCGCACATACTGCTCGAATGACTCGCATCCCATCGAGCAAATGAGCTATCTAGCAATTGCTCGTTCGCGTGACTCGCACATGCGACTCTTAACCTCATTTCAGAGAAAAGGGATTTCATAGCCACAGGCGTTTTCAAAAAAGGAATTCCACTAATCGGATTCTACAAAAGGGATCCCATAAGTGGGATTTCGTCTTACCTCGAGTAACTCTCACATAGATAGATCTTTATTTTGCAGTATACTAGTACATTGATTACAAAATAACATTACAACAAACAGGAACATAAGCTAGTATACGGCATGGAAATGGCATAGCCTATAGGGCTGTCTTGCTGCCATTCCCGTAAAAAGAAATATATCAAGTTTCTTTGGCATCAGTGTATCAAAGTGCTTTCCCAAAGACGGGGTTGTCTGATCTTTTATTTATAATTCAGGGGGGGGGGGGGGCTAGAATGTATTTGAGAATTAAGGGATGGGGGTAGGAGGATGAGATGTCAGAAGATTACAGCTGGCGGATGACACAGTCGGGGCACGTTGGGTTGTCACATTTGGAGTTAGGACGCGAATAATTATTCAAGGCTTTATCAATTAAGGACTTTTTAAATCGGGGTCTATTTAATTGCTGGATTTGTGGGTCTATACTATTCCAGGTTCTTGGGAAGGAGTGTAATGGCAGCACAGCCGAGAACTGTGTTCTTGGTTTGCGGGTATCTAATTTACCGGTTTGCCTTGCATTCATTCCTGAGGGGTTTCTATATACTTGAAAGGTATCATCGAATGACATAGGGAGTTTTTTGTTCGTCCAGTCGTGCATAAAAAGGGAGACGTGAAGGCTGTAGAGATCATTGAATTTCAGAATGCCACAATCTCTGAAAAGGGGATCTGTATGGGAGAGATATGATTTTTTTGTTATGACCCGGACAGCTCTTTTTTGTAGTTTTAGAATTCTACTGGTGTAGGTCGAATGGCCCCAGACCTGGATACCATATATCAGATGACACTGAATCAGTGAGAAGTATAAAGTTTTCATTATCTTCGTGGGCAAGAAGTTCTTTGCCCTATTTAGTACAAAAATTGCACTTGCTATTCTTGAGCACACCACAGATATATGCTCTTTAAATTTCATATTTTCATCCATATGTACGCCAAGAAATTTTATAGTTGTTTGTTCTTGCTCGTTACCAACTGGCTCAATATTTGTATTGTTTAGAAATAGTTTAATATCGTTTACCTTATACGAATCGTTTTGTGGATGAAGTAGCATATATTTGGTTTTAGTAGGGTTGGGGGCTAGTTTGTTGGCAGAACACCAATGGTTTATTTTGGCTAGTTCGGAATTTATACTTTCTGTAAGGGTGTCAAGATTGTTACTTGACCAATAGGCCGTTGTGTCGTCAGCAAAGGAAAGTAAACTGAGTTCTGTTAATATCGTTGATGTACAGTAGAAATAAAAGTGGGCCAAGAATGGACCCCTGTGGCACTCCTGTATTTATTGGTAACGTTTCTGAAATGGTATTCAAGAATGAAACAAATTGGCTTCGTTCAGATAAATAACTTTGAAACCACTGATGGGCAATACCTCTAATACCATAGTATCCCAGTTTCTGGAGTAGGATCGAGTGGTCAATGGTGTCGAATGCCTTGGAGAAGTCTAGAAATATAGAAAAGGTGCAATTCTTTGTTGGTTTGTCATTTTCCGTTACCACGCTATTCAGTAGGTGCAATATAGGGTGGACAGTTGAATGTTTTGTTCTGAACCCAAACTGGTACTTATATAAGATTTTATGTTTGTCTATGAAATCCACTAGCCTTTTATACATTAACTTTTCAAGTATTTTTGAGAACATCGGGAGAATACTAATGGGGCGATAGTTATTAAACATTTGAGAGTTACCAGACTTGAAGACTGGTATGACTTTGGCTATTTTCATTTTGGTTGGCACATGACCGGATGAAAATGAAGTGTTGATGATGTGTGTTAATGGGCTGGCGACCTCACAAGCGACATCTTTCAAAAGTTTTGTAGACATTTCATCTCGATCTCTTGTTGGTTTTGAAGACAATTTGGAAATACTATAGATAACCTCCTGTGTATTCGTTGGCGTTACAAATAGTGAGTTTTCATTATTGTGCTTCATATAATGTGAAAAGTGAATATTTGTGTCGGGCACTTGGTCACCTACTGATTTCCCAATATTCGCAAAGAATGCATTGAACTTGTCAGCAATTTGTTTGGGGTCGTTTAAAGTGATATTGTTATCGACTAAGGTATTTGGGGACTCAGTTTTTCGATCCAATTTATTAATGGCTTTACGTAATATTTGCCATGTTTTTTTGAGGTCGTGTTTATTATCTAACAAGATATTATGATAGTAGTCTGACTTGCTTGCTCGTTTGGCACGATTGAAGTTGTGACAGAACTGTTTGTAGTTCGCGATATTTTGGGTTGTTGGAGATTTCAATTTTTTCCTGTACAGCTTTTGTTTGTGTAGGGAAGACTCTAATAATCCGGCCGTCATCCAGAGCTCGCGTCTAATATATTTAGAATGTACTGATGGTACTTCTAATGGGAAGGCTTCATTAAATGCTTTGTAAAATGTATCGATGAACAAGTCGTATGCTAGGGTGACATCGGATGTGTCGAAAACGTCGGAAAAATCACTGCCTAATAGGAGCCTCTTGAAGTGGGCAATATTTTCTTTCTTAAAGCAGCGGTTATGACTTTGTGTTGGGCGTGCATTTTGTTTTTCCAAGTTACCAATGCAGAACGTTGCAAAGTGATCACTGATATCCGAAATGACAATCCCTGATACGTGTGTAGTGGAGTCATTACTAAAGATATGATCAATAAGAGTTGCAGAAGTTTCGGTAACTCTCGTCGGCTTAGTGATGAGGGGCAAGAAGCCTGAGCTAAATATAGAGTCAATAAAAAGTTCAGTTTTGTTGTGACAAGCGAAGTTGAGTAGGTCAATATTGAAATCGCCCATAAGGTAGGCACATACTATTCGAATGTCTCGCATCCCATTGAGCAAATGAGCTATAGAACAATTGCTCGTTCGAGTGACTCGCACATACGACTCTTAGCCTCATTTCGGTATTTGAGGATACCTATGGCCGGGTATTGTATTATTTGAGGATACTTATCAAGGACACCTCGAGAGAATCCCTTTTTAGTCGTATGAGGCCATGAGGGCTTTGAGAAAAGCCCTCATTGAGGTCTATTCTACTATCCCTCGTTGTCTTCATTTCTTTTGAGGGCATGAGGGCCATGAAAAAATCCCTCAGTGAGGTCTAATTTACTATCCCTCTTAGCCTCATCTCGGCATTTAACAGCCATATCCTCAGGCACCCCAATTTCGGCACCCTTTTTTTGGAAAACGTCTGGCCTTCGGCACCCCTTTTTAGTCATATGAGGCCATGAGGGCTTTGAGAAAAACCTTCAATGTGGTCTAATTTACTATCCCTCTTAGCCTCATTTCGTTTGAGGCCATGAGGTTCATGAAAAAAATCCCTCAGTGAGGCCTAATTTACTATCCCTCTTAGCCTCATTTCAGTATTTGAGGATACCCATGGCCTGGTATTGAATTATTTGAGGATACCTATCGAGGATATTTTCTGGAGAATCCCCTTTTTTGTCGTATAAGGCCACGAGGGCCATGAGAAAAGCTCTCAATGAGGCCTAATATACTATCCCTTTTAGCCTCTTTTCGGTATTTGAGGATACCTATGGCCTGGTATTGTATTATTTGAGGATACCTATACAGGATATTTTCTGGAGAAT
The DNA here is from genome assembly GCA_031216915.1 of Pictodentalium vernedei. NCBI lineage: Eukaryota > Metazoa > Mollusca > Scaphopoda > Dentaliida > Dentaliidae > Pictodentalium > Pictodentalium vernedei. The sequence goes on from CM062289.1 coordinate 85,393,286, forward strand.
CCCTTTTTTGTCGCATCAGGCCATGAGTGCCATGAGAAAATCCCTCAATGAGGCCTCATTTACTATCCCTCTTAGCATCATTTCTTTTGAGGCCATGAGTGCCATGAAAAAAATCCTCAATGAGGCCTAATTTACCATCCCTCTTGGGCCTCATCTCGGTATTTAACATCCATAGCCCCTGGGACCCCAATCAGCACCCTCTTGTTTGGGGGGGGGGGCGGGGGGGACGTTTGGCCTTTTTAGTCGTATGAGGGCTATGTGAAAGATATGGCGGTCCTATAGCACTACGTGCTGCAAAATATTCTTGAAGAATCCAAATCAAATATATTCGTTTTTTAGTGAGTTGAGGACTGATGGGAACTAGTGGGGTCTGGTGAGGACTATTTGGGACGGAAGGGGGGGGGGGGGACTAGCAGGCTAATTGTCGTAAAAGCCCTTGGTTTCTACAACCGGATATCCACATCTCCTACTACTCCCTTCATCGGTCCCCCTGCGAGGTCCCCTACGAGATCCTGCCAATGAAGCACGATCCATACATCTCCTAATACTTATGTCATTTTTTTGATGTAATTAATGTGTTGTTATCTTCCAGCTTTGGATATGTGTTTTTTATGTTTAGAAACATGTTTCCCAAGAACACTACTTTTTGTATTATAAGTCGTCTTCTTTTTGTCCGATTTATTCGCAGTTTGATCAAATCATGGTTTGGTGAAACATGTTGGATTTGCGGAGACATTATGGTCATGTTTGCAATGTCTACCGGTTCAGTAGTGAAATGTTATACTTAGTCACCAATTTCTTCAATTTTTTTCATGTGAGTCGTCCAGAACAAAGCGACGAGAAAGTGTCCCAGTTTGCTTTTTTAAAGTTCCAAAAAGGTACCCCTTCACTGTCCGCCCGAACCACACTTTCCAGCACAACTGAAAAGTGGTCACCCACGCAAAAATCATCTTCGATCTTCCAAGAGAAATATCAAGGAAACGAGAAAGGCATGCACTTGTAAGATCAATGGATGTGTACGAACCATATGCGGGTGCAGAGAGTGTCGGACCCACCACTGAACAAACAGAAGTCATATTTTGTGATAAACACTTCCACTGTTTTACTCTGTACATCTTTATGGCCACAGGAGTCACCCCAAAGAGGAGGGATATATGCGTTGAAATCACCAAATAAAACATATGGAGTTCGGAGCGGATGAATCAGAAGCTCAAAATTATTCACTTGTAGGGTTTTACTTGATGAAACGTAAATAGAACACAACACAAGTCGTTCCACGAAGATGAAGATTATTACCATCTGCCTACGAATTATACCAAATATAAAGCTTAAAAGTTTAATGATATTTGAGTTTCAAGTTTCTTCAGAAGAGTTTCATGCAGGTAAAAACGGCAGGCTGATACTGTTTTGCAAAGAATGCCCAATTCATTCAAATTTGCTCTAAAACCTTGACAATGCCCTTAGATTATATTATTAGTGTTGCGATCCATGTTTGGTGAATGTTTACGGGGGAACCCACCCTGAGAAGAATTCAGACAGAGTTTGGTAGAGAACGTGTCATCGATGCATTCATCAATTGACATGTCCTCAATTACTTGTTTCAGGTAACAACATAAAATGTTGAAGGTGCTCTGATTGTCTTCCTGGTGCTAGTTTCGTTTATTCTTCTGATCTCTTTTTTATTCCCGTCTCTGATTCTAAATTAAATTTTGTTGTTGAGGTTTTTGTCTTTTTTATCTGGTTTTGGTTTGTTCGGCGCGAATCTCTGTTGATTTAGGGTTATATTCTTTGTCTTATGATTTAGGTGTGTCATTTGTTTTTTCTTATTATTTTGGTTATTTTCCCTCTTTTTTATTTATCAGTTGATTCTCTTTGGGTTGAGATTGTACTATTGAAAAGACCGGCATTAAGGACGGAAGTGATCCTTTGAGCCTAGGCTGCACGGTATATCGATAAACCGATATATACCGGTATTCAAACCAATATCGATTGAATACCGGTCAATTACAAAAATATCGGTTTATCGTCATTATTTATTTACCCACAATTTAATTTTCAAGATGTCTTGAGTTTTTTAACTGTAGCCCCGAATGACTAATATTGTCCCTTTATCCAAGGAATCGTCTGCCCTCGTAATATACAAATTCAGCAGTTGAAAAAATAAATTTTAAAAATTTCAACAAAACTATATCATGTGACCTCCTCATTGGAACAAGCTCGTTGAGCTCGTTCCAATGAGGGGTCACATGATATAGTTTTGTTGAAATCGTTGAGCTCGTTCCAATGAGGGGTCACATGATATAGTTTTGTTGAAATCTTTGGGGAAAATCTAATAAACTAATTTTGAAAATAATAAATTTTGATATCGTCTGCGTAGGGTAAAGGTTTTTCGAATCGCATCATCAAGTCATGCTAATTCGTACCGACTGTGATGCCTCGAGTCTCGATTGTGGTACTTGTGTTCATATATCTGAACAGTTTTCGATATACCGGTATACCGCGGTATTTTTTTGAATACCAATACCGGTATTCAATTTTGAATATCGTGCAGCCCTATTTGAGCCACGTGCATCGAGTCTGACATTTCACTGACTGTGCTGGTAGTGTTTGTGATAATTTTGTAACATATGGTGGCGATGATGTATTTACACCTGGCATTGATGTTACGATTTCTCTGGCCTCTTTGAAACGTATTTGCTTTTCACATTTTACTTTCTTGTTTTCAGACAAATGCGGAAACCAAAGTAGGTGATAAATGCCGATTCTGGGACAGCCTGTACATGTACCGTACACGTACATGGTGCGTTTACTGTCATAGGATTCAGTGTTAAATCGCGTGCACGTATACAAAAAATGTCGTTTTTTCATGGTGTCCCAGAATCGGCTATTGTTTTTGAGGCTCACAGATCGCACTTTTAACTTTCAAATACCCGTTGGCGAACGTGTACATTCGACACGTCGCTCAAAAAAGTGAAAAATGTACGAAATTGTTCATGTACATTTTCTTAAAAAAATTTTTCGACGTTCCCATCATGGATTAGACCTTCAATCTATCGTTGGTGAACGCGAGCAAAAAACGCTTTGCCGATTCTAAGACAGCATCAAAAACGCTGTTTGCCGATTCTGGGCCAGTGTCCCAGAATCGGCAAACCGTTTTTGAGGCTCACAATAGAGTCGACTATAAGATTGAATTCGATAAATTCTATCATAATAGACACTCATGTTTTTTGTTTCGGTATGAATGAAAGGTTTTCGTTCAAAAGAGTCGACTATAAAATTGAATCTGTTATAACAGACATTCATGTTTTGTTTCGGTGTGAATGAAAGGATTTCGTTCAACGGATGACATTGAAAAATTTGAGTTTTAGAAAATTAGAATCGATGGAAAAATCGTTTGTTTACGTTTTGTCGCTGCGAATTTTGTGAAATAAATCTTAATAAAACACTTTGTAGAATTGTTTCATTCAAATAAAAATAGTTCGTAGAATTGTTTCATTCAAATAAAAATTCTATTATAAAACCTTTTTCACTTAGATGAATTTTTAAGAGATAAAACTGACACTCATGTTTTGTTCTGGTGTGAATGAAAGGTTTTCGTTCAATGGATCGTTTTAATAATAGACAATAAAAGCGCGTTTCCACTCAATCAGGTTTAAGAGGTAAATTTAATTTTTAATATATTCGTGATAATGTTCGGAGATATGAATGAAACCTTTTAACGGATGTAATTATTCTCAAATGCGTTAAATCAGAAACCGGTTTCTTATGCGCTAAAACTTTCAAACTTTTCAAAGTTTTCCAGTTCGTCACTGAGTGAATAATCTGTGATGCGATTTTTAACGCGTTCAGAGGCAAAACGCATTTATAGAGGTTTTATCATGTAAAATGTTTTTCCTCAACTGGTTTTTAGTTATTATATTAAAGACAGATAATACATATACATTTAATTTTGAAAATAATAAATAACTCACATTAGCATACTCAAAGGAAATATTAATAATTTAAAAATGAAAAAAATGTTTTTACAGATGGATGCTAAACGTAGAGATCAGCTTTTAAACGAATATGAACGTGCCAAGAAGAGCATTCAATCGGCTGATAGAAGCAGACGTCTAGGAGAGATGGAACTGAGACGCGAAGCCACAAAAATATTTAAACCCATGACGGAGGTTCAGGAACGAAGCAGGAAGGAGATAGTTGAAGAATTGAGACCCATAAAAGAGAGTTCTTTGAGAATGGGTTCGTTGCCCGGTAGTTTTACAAAACAGTATTCCTTTCAATCTACACTGGATTACGTTCCCATGAGAATCGAAACCAACGTCTGCGAGAGCGATGATACAGCTTCGACTATCACCACTGATAGCGTCGCGTCGTCCGAGGATGGTGGTAAGAGAGATCTGTTGTATGGAATTTATAAGGGTTCGGACGGTAGAACTTTTGTGGGCGACACAGAAGTGGAAATGGATGATGATAATTTAATCGTCGGTTCGAATAAGTATAAAATAACTGATGGACTGCGCAAATTGCTCCTTTTCGACAAGCCTAGTGATTACACGGAACAGGATTTCGACAATTACGGCGACATTCTGGTTCAGACCCACGCCATGAAGAGAAATAACGATGCCAGAGAGACGAGACCCAAAGCCAACAGAGGTTACAAGTGGACGAAAGTGGTGAAACCCATATGGGATATGAATAAGAAGTTCGTCGAATCGGTGACTGGCAAAGGGGTGAAAACCACTTTTCTTCCGAGCGATTCTGACGCTCTGTCTCAGAGATTGAGATTGTTTATGGCAAGTGGACGTGCTGGTAACACAGGATTAGATAATGAGATAGTTAGCATATGCGACAAATTGTTAAGACAGAAGGTTTTAAATAAAAAACATTATAAAAGGCTGATGAACGAATTGAAGGATTGATGTATATAATAAGTAGAGAGAAACAAACAAACAAAATATATAAAATAAAAACAGTAAATTTTACACTAGAATAATAAAAGTATTTAAACAACAAACGATTTACCAGTGAAAACAAAATATATATTATAAAATAAAAATATGTTGGTGATAAAGAACAGGGGATACGTTAGAACTTATGTTCAAGGCGGTTCTGGCATCGTCGATTCTATAATGCGAGCGTTCACGAGTGATGCAGGTAGAAAACTCGCATCGACCGCGTTTGAGGTTGGTAAGAAGATGGCTTTAGATGCTGGTAAGAAAGCCGCTTCCGAAGCCAGTGGTAGGATAGCTTCTGTGGCTGGCAAGAATGCAGTCGACGCGTTGATTGACAAGTTGATCAGTCCACTGGCGAAGCGAGCTACGTTAGAGCAAACGCCGAAAAGTTGGAAAGATTTTAAGGATGCTGTGGTACCCATACAAGATTTAGCCAAAATGACGAGTGGATCTGGATTGAAGAGAACTCGCGTCGGTGTAATATAAATAAATAATAATATTAAAAAAACTGAGTTGGATAAAACATAAAATTGTGTTTGAAAAAATCTAAAATAACAACAACAAAAAAAATAAACAAAGATGAACATTAAAGATATGTCTTGGAACGATGCCGCGACTAAGAGGTCGAATAATGTCTTGGAACAATGCCGCGACTAAGAGGTCGAATAATGAGTTCTTTCCCAAAAGCATAAGCGGCTTGATAGTGGGAAAATCGAATTGTGGAAAGACCAATCTGTTGATGAATCTGTTGTCGCGACCCGACTGGTTGGATTACGACAGATTGTTTGTGTTTGGCAAGAGCTTGTTTCAACCCGAATACAGATTGCTTCGAGAGTGCATGGATCGTAGATTGCCTAAGGACGTCATAGCCAGAATCTTTGACAGTACTGAGGAATTCGACAAAAGTGAAGCTTCTCTTTCGACCATTTTGGACGGTGCGGCGATGGAATTGATGAAGAGAAATGCATCTTCGAACGTCGAGTGTCGATTTTATGAGAACGCTAGCGACTTTTCGGATCCTAGAGAATTGAAATCGAAAGATAAGAATCTCATGATTTTCGACGATCTGCTTTTGGAGAGACAGAACCGTTGCGAATCGTATTACGTTAGGGGTTGTCACAGCAACGTGGACTGTTTCTACCTGTTGCAGAATTATTTTCGATTGCCCAGACAGATGATAAGGGAGAACGCTAATTTTCTATGTCTCTTTCGCCAAGATCTCAAGAATCTTAATCACATCTACAGCGATCACGTCACAAACGACATGAGCGCGGCGGAATTCAGGAGATTCTACAAGAGGGTTTGGGATGGAGGACGTTACAATTTCGTTGTGATCGATTTGACTAGCGAATTTAATCGTGGAAAATATCAATGCGGATTCGACAAGTTTTATGTTTCTGATGATAATAAGACAGAGAGCGAAAATAAAATTAGAAAATAATAAATCATCAAATAATTTAGTTTTGAAAAAACAAAAAATTAAAATATAATGTTCGAACAAAGAGAATTGTTAGAACGGATAACTGAGAATACGGCTGCAAAACAATCCATTCAAATCGTGGTGAGTGGCGATTCGACTCGATTCGCGACGAAATTCGAATCTTCCATCGAATTGAATAGAGAGAAAAGATACGAGATGGCATTGGTGAATCTGGAGACTTATTATTCCTTTCCCAACGGCACCGAAAAGAATAACTCGTTTAAGTATTCCGACGGAGTGGATTGGTTGGAGATTCGAATTCCCAAAGGAAGTTACGACATAGATGATTTGAACAATTACATTCAGACGCGAATGAAAATGGATGGAAAGGGAAGCAACAAGATCAGACTCGCTCCCAACCCTAATACCTTACCGACGATGTTGGATTTGGAAGATAATTTTCGAGTGGATTTCAACACGGACGATTCTATAGGCAAGATGCTGGGATTCGATCGAAAGATGTATCGAGACCACGCGGCATCTAAAAATACGGTCGACATTCTCGCAGTCAATAGCATTCTGGTGAACGTGGATGTGATTGCTGGAAGCTACGTGAATGGTAGTGCTCAACCGACGATCTATTCCTTCTTTCCAAACATGTCGCTGGGTTATAAGATCGTGGAACGACCTCGAAATTTAGTTTATCTACCAGTGATTTTAGACACGTTGTATAGTCTCAAAACCACGTTGATGGATCAAAATGGTGAACTGTTAGATCTTTGCGGAGAGAGGGTGACGATACGATTTCACATAAGAGAAATATAAAAGCCAAAAAAAAATATTGTGTATATATAAATAACAAAATAAAATAAATGCAATATTAATTTACAAAAAATATTTAATATATATAATTATCATTAAAACAAAAAAAAAACAATTGAAGAAAATATATTTAAAAAAAGAATTATGACAGAATACGTGGTTAAAAACGTGAACATATCCGCAGGACAGAGGAAGAAACTTAAGAGAGCGTTAACAACTCGAGGCGAGGTGGTGAGATTCAAATTCACTCACGAAGATCTGACGAGTGGCGGTCAGGATCGCTATTAGCAGGAATTGCTGCAAAAGCATTACCCTTTGCTGCAAAAGCATTACCCTTTCTCGGAAAGACTCTCGGCATGGGAGCTCTCTTGGGACTCGCGAGTTCGGCAGTTGAGAAATTAATGGTTGGCAGCGGACTGTTTTTGAAGAAGGGAGGAGCTGTGTGTCGCGTCCACGTAGACGACAGCGATAAAGGATTGTATCTAGAACCCGTTAGAGGTGACAACTCTTTGAGTGGAAATGGTCTCTATCTAAAGAGTGGACGGAATGTTGAGCGACTCGGCAAGGGTTTGTTGTTTGGTGAGAATTCGCCATTTAAGAATATACCGATTTTGAGTATGTTATTATAATGTAAAAATTATATAATTATATAAAATATAAATCATAGAAAGTATAAAACAATAAAAATGGATAAAAAGGTGGAAAAACAATTAGACGATAATGATGAATATCGCGAGATAGAGTGTGAAAAAGATGTGGAAAAACGATTAGACGCTAATGATGGATATCTTAGGAAAGAACTGATAAAAGAGTTAAATAAAGATCGGGATAGATGGTTGAAATTTAAAAGAATGAGACGTTTTCCACCGTCACCACTACCTTCTGAAGAGAATGGTAATGATGCGAGTGTTACCGAGAGATGCACAACATTCGTTCATAATTATGATTTGGATAAACAAATGTGTTCTTATAAAAAAAATGTAACATATCACAAAAAGAAAAGAAAAGAAGAATCGATGCTGAAATTTGAGAAAAAAGGAAATGTTATTATAATATATGGGTGATAGTGAAGAAGGAAAACAAAAACAAAAAAAAAGTAATGAGATCTAGAGATGATCAACCTCTCTAGATCTCATTACTTTTTTTTTCCTTCTTCTTCGCTAAAAAATCAATCTCTCTATTGTTTATATTTCCAAGTCCGTTATTAGCATGTTGACACTCGTGTATTCTCCTTTTTAGAAAATGTGTTGAATGTTTATCTTTACTTTTTTGAGTTTTTTTACATCGGTGAACACGCTCTCACCACCCGATTTGTCCACGAGTTCGAGTGAGATTTTTGGATATATGTAACTTCCATAGGACAATGACAAATCGTCCTTGTCGAATTCTCTATCTTTGGCGATGACGATTTTCTGTAGATCGCTTTGGTAGTCGTAAAACAAATCGACCTTGGCTTCGTCCAATTTCAAAGGCATGTTATATTTGTCGTATTTGCGCTCTAAGCCCTTCGTCTCGACCTCATTCAATTCGATGGAATCGCGTTGTTGTAATCTATAGATTTTAAAACCGAATTTCTTACACGTTTCATCTCGTTTCAATTTCATTTTGCATTTTTTAGGTGTTGTTGTCATGTTCGATTATTTGTTTTTTTTGTTTTATGAATTCTTGCAAATAATGTATATTTTAAATTTTGTATTTAATAATGTGTTAAAAAAGTTTTTTTTTTTTACTCTTTATATAGAAATATAAAAAAAAAGTTTTTTTTTAATTTTAATTTTCTTTAATGTGAAAAATTTTTTGGGGAAAAATGTTTTTTCTCTTTATATATATAAATAAAAAGTTAAATTTTAACATCCTTTTTTCTCATATTAATTCAATTTTTTCACGTTAAGGTACATAAAAAAATTGATTAATTTCATCAAAAAAATTTTTTTTTGAAGGAATTAAAACATATATATATAAAAACAATTTTAAAACTTTTTAACAAATACAAAATTCGAAAAAAAAAAATATTTTTACAAATGGAGCAAACAAATAAAAAAATGGAAAATTTAAATGAGAAAACCATACCTCAGTTAAACGAGATTTGTAAACTATTAAAAATTCCACATTTCAGAAATCATAGAACTAAATCCAAAAAAATTGAAGTCATACAGGAATATTGTTTGCGAAATGATGGAAAGAAAAAAATCGAAAGATCAGAAGTGGATAAACTTAAACAGTCAAAAAATGCATCGATTGTGAAAAATGAGAAGACGACTAAATGAAAAGCCATTGAAGAATTTCAAGTTTCAAAAGAAAAGAAAAAAAAAAACTAAAACGAAAACGAGTGATGCACTTCAGAATCTAGACAAACGAGATATATCGAGCGAAATTCAACAAGCAATCAATGAAGGGAAAGGGGAGGAATATGTAGCATGACTCATCACAGAAATATTCCAATTGAATCTTGTAGAACGGGAGAGTGCGATCAAAGGCGTTTTTAAAACTTTTGATGTGGTTCCCTCATTCAAGAAAATCAATCCAAAATTGTTCATGGAATGGGTGAAGAAAAAAGTATTGGATTTGTTTCGCAAACACATGAACGTGGGACAAAATATTAAGATGATACTCCATTGCGTGATGAATAAAATCGATGTGAAGTCTGGCGAGAGCATCGTGACAAATGCATTTTTCAGATCTAATGTTGAACCCGTATTTCGAGGTTCAGATTTATCGGACGTTTTCAAAAAGATGAAAGACAAGATGTTGACGTCTGTCGTCAATTATCAACATTAAGGTAGTAATTGGACGTTCAATGAGGTGTTGAAACTCGAAATTCATATAACTGAAAACGATTCGTTGAAAGGGTCTTCATACGTGGAATTACCGTATTTCTTAGCTAAAAAACACTCTGTGGTCAATGTGAGAAATAAAGATGATCAGTGTTTTAAATGGGCAGTCACCTCCACTTTATACCCTGTCAAAATCCATCCTGAGAGAGTTTTTCATTACGAGGTGATTTCTAAAAATCTCGATTGGACCGGAGTGACTTTTCCAATGCAGTTAAAACACATTGAACGTTTCGAGGCTCAAAATCCCACCGTAGCGGTGAACGTCTTGGGATACGACGATGAAAAATGAATGATCTATCCTCTCAGACAGACTTCGTATCTCGAAAGAGAAAAGACGATTATTTTATTATCGATTTCGAATGGTGACAATCGTCATTATTGTTGGGTAAAAAATCCGAGCCGATTACTGTCAAGACAAAATAATAAACATGAACATAAGATATGTTTATGTTGCAACTGCATGAACGCATTTCACAGCAAAAAATCGTTAGTGAAACATCAGGAATATTGCAATGAAAATCAAGGTGTTGTCATCGAAATGACCAAACCCAACACCATCGTGAAGTTTGAAAATCACAATAGAAGGTTAAAAGTACCATTCATCATGTACGCCGATTTTGAATGCTTCACCATGAAAATGAGTTCCTGCCAACCCAACGCTCTTTGAAGTTATGTTGAAAGATATCAAAAACACACACCTTCGGATTATTGCATTTACGTGAAATGTGCTTTCGACTCGCAACACGACATGGGTCCCTTCACCTACACGAAACAGTACGAAGACGACAACATGGCTCAAAGGTTTGTGGAAGAGTTAGAATCGAAAATTCAAATGTTATACAATAAATTCAAAACACCGTCGAAAATGATCATCACGCAAGAGCAGCAGGACGAAAATAACAGAGCCACTGAATGTCACATGTGCAGACAATAGTTTGACAAGAATTCGGAGGAAAATAAGAAGGTCAGAGACCGTGATCATTACACGGGTCTGTATCGCGGTCCGGCTCACAGCAAGTGTAATTTAAAATATCGAGATGCCGTTTTCTATCCGGTGATATTTCACAATCTCTTGGGTTATGACAGTCATCTGTTCGTGAAAAATCTCGGCACCTCCCACGAAGAATTAAATTGCATTGCGAACAGCGAAGAAAAATACATTTCCTTCACGAAATGGAAGCTCATAGAGAAGAAAAGAGTAATCAACGGAGAGACGTTGAAAGAAAAAACGAAATTCATTCATAGAGGCATACGTTTCATCGACAGTTTGAAATTCATGTCCACCGCTCTGGAAAAATTAGTCGATAACATGAGCAAGGATAAATTTAAAATCACGAGCGAACATTTCGGAGAACGAGTAGACATTATGTTGAGGAAAGGAGTCTATCCTTATGATTACATGAACGATCTAAAGAGATTCGACGACACTGCACTACCTTCGAAAGAAGATTTTGATTCGAAATTATACGAATCAGACATTTCTGATGAGAATTATGAACATGCCAAAAACGTATGGAAATCATTCGATATGAAAACCATGAGAGATTATCATGATCTCTATCTGAAGACTGACATTCTGCTCTTGGCAGACGTGTTCGAAAATTTTCGAGACGTCTGTCATCGAAATTACGATCTGGATCTGGCTTGGTATTTCACCGCACCCGGTCTGGTGCAGGACGCTCTGTTGAAGACCACCGAAGTCCAATTGGAATTATTATCCAATGTGGACATGTTGCTCAAGTTTGAAAGAGCTACGAGAGGTGGCGTCTCGACGATTTCCCACAGATATTCTGAAGCTAACAATCCCTACATGAAAGAAGGTTTCGATTCGAAACGGTCAAATAAATACATACAGTATTGGGACGCTAATAATCTGTATGGTTGGGCTATGAGTCATCCTTTACTGATTGGAATTTTCGAATGGGTAACGGAACCGGAAGAGATGCAAAAATGGAGAGACTATCCTTGCATTTTAGAAGTTGATTTGAACTATCCGGAAGAATTACACGATCTACACAACAATTATCCTCTGGATCCTGAACGAATGGAACCGATCGAAGGAGACGAGGAAAAACTCATTCCCAATTTAATTAACAAACGTAACTACGTCGGCTACAGTGAGAATTTGAAACAATACATCGATTATGGGATGAAATTAGTCAACATACATCGCATCATTCGATTCAATGAAGAGCCTTGGATGAAAAAATACATCGATCTCAACACGAATCTCAGAATTCGAGTCAAGAATGATTTCAAAAAAGATTTCTTCAAACTCATGAACAACTGCATGTATGGTAAATCAATGGAAAACATCAGGAAGAGAACCGACGTTCGACTCGTCACGTCTGAGAAAAGAGCTAAAAAATTAGTGGCGAAACCCAATTACAAACACCGAACCATATTCGACGAAAATCTAGTGACCATTCACATGCAAAAGACGCATCTGAAGTTCGACAAACCATATTATATTGGACCGATCATCTTAGATATCAGCAAGCGATTGATGCACGAGTTTCACTACGATTACATCAAACGAAAATTTGGTGATAAAGCCAAACTACTGTTCACCGACATGGACAGTTTAGTTTACGAGATAGAGACGAAAGATGTCTACAGAGATATATCTTCGGACGTGGCCGCGTGGTTCGACATGAGCAATTATCCCGTCGATCACCCGTCCAACATTCAATCGAACGACAACAAGAAGGTGTTAGGTAAATTTAAGGACGAGAGCGGTGGTAAACAAATCCTCGAATTCATGGGCTTGAGACCTAAACTGTATGCTTATCATCTAGAAGATGAAGAGATCAAGAAGTGCAAAGGGGTTAAAGCGTGCGTGGTGAAGAAAAACATCTCTTTCCAAGAGTATAAAGATTGTCTGTTAGGAAGTGGTCCGGTGTATAAGACAGCACTTGGACATTGGACTTTGCATCTAATTTTAGATGATAGGATTTCATATATGATTGAGAATGATAGGATTCCAGATATGATTAAGGATGATAGGAGTCCAGAAAATCAAGAGGAATTAGACGGATTCAAGATTATGAAAGTCGAGGAATTAGACAGATTCAAGATTATGGAAGTCGATAGAGTTAGTTTAAAAAGAAAAATAAAAAAATAAAAAATAATGTCATTTTAGTGAATTATAATAAAATAAATAAATTTAAAAAAAAAAAAATATACGCATTTATGAATAAGAAAATAGAGATACCCAAAAAGAAGAGGAAGACGCTCGAAGTCGGTGATGGTTACGACGTTGCCAACTTGGACGAACATTACGTTCGGAGATACGAACCTTGAGAGGAACCTTTGAACATGAATGATAAGAAGCTCTACAATCTTCCCGAGCCAATAGATCTTGCAGATGCTGTGACTAAAAAATACGTCAACAGGGGGAACACGGATTTCGAACGAATCATGCTAGATAATTACATGGATAAAGCCATGACTGATGATCTCGATCTGAAATCTAAACGTTTGGTGAACATCGCGAATCCCATAGATCCCACCGATGCTGCGACCAAGAAATACACTGATGACTCTCACGCACGATTCAGCGAACATCTGAGAAATAGATACGTTCAGAAAACGCTGCACTTGGAATTGAACGCCAATTCTTACAAGATAACGAACGTGGCCACTCCCACGAATCCCAAGGACGTGGCAACCAAACACTACGTAGATCTGGAATAGAGAAAGTCTGACAGATGAGAAATGAAATCGGATCTGAATCTGGGATTCAACAAGATATTGAATCTGTCGAAGATCGACGACATGGATGCGGACTCAACCATGGTCAACAAGGGCTACATAGATTCTGCCATTATACGATCACAAGAATACGTAGAATCACAAGTGGACGATCTCTACCTGAACAAACAATCTGGCAGAACCATGGAGGGTGGTATCAACATGAACAGTGAGAATTTATTCGGTATCAATCACGATCCCGAATTCGATTCCAGCACAGTCAGCAGGAAGTACATGGATGACAACTCGGTCTGGAGAAAGGGCGACATCATGGAAGGTAAACTAGACATGGGTGGACACGCGCTCACGAATCTACTGGATCCCGTGAACATGACGGATGCCTGTACCCTGATTTCGGTGGTGGAAAGAGTCAAATACGCTAGACAATTGATCACCGTGTGGGCTGAGGAGGCCGGCACGTTAGAGGAGGGAAAAACCGAGTGGTCTTTCAGAAACGGAGGTAGCGGATCGAAACATGGTCAGGTGGGATATCCCATGCCGTTAGGAGGTGAAATCATTCAAATGAGTCTGGCTTCCTCGGATTTGAATAACAGAGCGGTCGTCAATCTCGTGGTGAATGGAGTAGAGAGAGATAAGAAATACAGCGTCGAAAAGACTGAGAGAATCAACACGTGAATGTTAGCACGTTCGGCACACCTCTCAAAGTGAACGCCGGACACAGGAATAATTTCGTTACGAAAACCAATAATCCCGAAGCCGCCAGTTCCGTGATGAGTCTACTGATCGAACTAGATCCTTTGAACAAACAGTGAACGCGTGGAAATAATTTATTAAAAAAAATAATGTGTGATTATTAAAAACAAAAAAAAAAAAGTAATGAGATTTAGAAAGATGTTCAATCTCTCTAGATCTCATTACTTTTATTTTGTTTGTTTGTTTTTTTTGTTTTTAATAATTACTCATTACTTTTTTTATTTTGTTTTTAATTTTTTTCACACACGTCTCTCATCGAATGATCGACATCTTATTTCCATGCGATTCGAATTGTAATTCTCTGTCCGACAGGACCAGGACGAAGGCTTCGGTTTTTCTCAGCACGTTCCTATCGAATTGCATCTTGATCTGAATGTCTAAGATGCTACTCTTGAGTCGTTCACTCTGTTTACTCACGTCAAATACGAACATGGGATACATCGACTTGTATTCGCCAGGAGATAGATTAGGGTTGCTCATCAATTCGTCTAGACCGTAATACTTCTTTCTAAAATCAGCGGCGTCGCCGTACAGTCTGCAGAAATCATTCTTGTTGAACGACGCATTGTAATCGATTGCTGGATATCTCGTGGCGTTCAGAAACACTTGCATGTTTCTCAAACTGCAGTGATCGAACAGCGATGCATTCTTTTCCTGAGACCCGTCCCTATCGGCCTGAAATGCAACCACGATGAAATGCGGTCTCTCGGAAGCAGATTTCACCGTCATTCTCCAATCGAAGTGATTCGTGGAGGGTGGAATGCTAGCCGTGTCGCACTGTCTCATTCTAAATCCCACAGGTAATTTACTCTTGGATTCTATGATATTGTAGAGACGCACTTTTTCCTTGATCGAAGGCTCCATGTGCGGAATGAACCACGATATCTTGTGTAGAGTTATCTTATCCACATCAGTCGCGGGGAGTCTCACTATTGCGTCGTCGTTTCCTTTTCGAATCAACGTAAGATTGTGTTTGAATCCGTACATGATCTTGTTATAATCATCTGCGAATCCAAAGATGTGTTTCAAAGGTATCCTGAACGAAAACGTTCCTTTGGGTCTGGACGTCTTGACGACGTAGTCGAATATCGCGACGGCGCCGGCGCTAGCAGGGCCGACGGTGTCTTTCACCTACAACTGATTAAGTCCTCTGGATTTCGAAAAATCATCCGGATACGTCAAGAGTCCGAACACCGTGGTGGCCTGACCGGGATGAAACACAGATTCTATCTCTTGTCCGGATAGCATGTATTTTATTTTACTGAATAGATGCATGATGCCATTATTGGCTAGAGTAACCGTGTCGTCGCCGGCGTAGTCGCTCCCATCTTCCTTGGTGAGACGTCCCTGCACCACTATGTAACTCTTGCTAGGATGGACGAATAGATCTTGAGTTTCGACGTTGATTCTTATCTCCCCCGTATTGTTCAAACTCGTTCTGGTTACCGGTTCGTATTCGTGAACCTCATATTCTTGAATACTTTCATCTTTCACTATGATTTGTGCTATATCTAGTATATTTGCCATTTTTGAAGGCTTTTTGTTTTTTGTTTATTAATTAGCTTGCTTTTTTTTTTATCTAAAATAGTTTTAATTATTTTTTATTATTATTTTTCTCTCCTATATATATATGTGTAAACAAGAAAATGTTAAAGAGAGTAAATAAAAAAAAAATTGTTTTCTTTATTAAAACTTTGTCTTCTGTAATTGTTGTTCGTAAAACTTTCCGATGATCTCTTCTCCATCCAAAGCTTCGATTTCATAAGTCACCGGATCGGTGTGAAATATTTTGATTATCAGAAGATTTCCGATGTCCATCGAGGAGAATAACCCTTTTCGAAGTGCTTCTTATAAGTGTATATTCTCACTCGATCACCAACCGCAAATTTCGGCGTTCTAGACTTCTTCCTGATCTTAGATCTCTCAGGATATAGATTCGCGTAGACCCGTTTTTCGTTTCGAGGATCGCTAGCTTCCACAGGAGTCATCTTGATCGATCTGTGTCATGTGTTGTTGTAATCTTTGACCAGACCGTTCAGAGCGTATATGTATTTCTTGGTCGAATTCGCCGTGAAGTATCTATGCATCTTTTCCTTCATCGTTCGATTCCAACGTTCCACCACGCTAGCTTTCTCTTCGTTTTCGATCGAGTAGAGGTCGACCAATCGATGAACGTGCTTGTTGTAGAATTCCTTTCCCTTATCCATTCACAATTTATTCGGTTTTCGAGAAGACGAGTCGAACACGCTCTTCAGAGCCTCGGCGACGCAAGGTCCCGATTTATTCTTCAAAGCTCTGATCCAACCGTATTTGGAAAACACGTCGATGACTGTCAATAGATATTTGACACCCTCGTTCCACCTCGAAAACGATCTCATGTCGACCAAGTCGGCAGACCAAATATCATCCAAACCATTCACGAACACCCTTCTCTTTCGAAATTTATGCACGATGGGTTTGTGTAACTCCTCGGCCAATTCGCTCGTCAATAATCGTTTCTTCTTCTTTTCAGATGCGCTTTTTTTTGAACGCCCCATCCGAATCGACGTTTCGCACCGATCAAATTGCCGACCAGCGAATGTTCTATCTCCTCTCTCCTGGTCGGATTCGATATACCTCTCAATTTCGCCAACATGTTTTTATCGCAGACATCGTTGTGAGCCTTGATGTCGGGATGTCCGGCGTAGCATAGATCGTGATCATACGCGGCCGCGTCCACCCTATTCACAGGTTTGCTCCAAGATTTAGGAGTCAGATCGGCGTTGAGTCTCTTGTTCAATTTCATTCCAGGTCCTGTGAAACTGTGACCAGGCAGATGCATTTCGAAAGGTAGATTATTAATCATTTTATTCACAATGCCTTTACCTTTGCTCGCGTTCTTTTTTTTGACGAATCGAGTCTTGATAGAACCACACACGTCGCAAATTCCGCGAAGCATCTGTCTGTCGTTTTTAGTTCGTACTTCTCGAGAATTCCTCGTTTCGGTAACTCTCTTACACTTTACGCAATACATTTTTTGAGAGTTATTTAAATTAATTTCGTTTTTATTTTATATGTAAATTTAATATTTCTTTTTTAAAAAATTCTGTTCTTATTTTATATATATATTTTTTTTAATCGCTGCTCTTGAGTTCTATCATCTTACTGAATTCCTCCCCAGCCTCATTCCTCCCCTTTTCCACGAGAGAATCCTTCATCTCTTCCTTCATGATCTGACGAGTCTTGATTCTCACGGCTTCTTTCATGGCATCGTTTTTCGTTTTCTCGCTCAATATCGTGAAGTATTCTCCGTCTGATATCCTACCATCTTTCAACGCCATTGAGATCATTTCGGATATCGTGTCGATCTTGGAGTCGGCCAAGACGCGAATCTTTTCGTGTTCCTTGCCTTCAGATATAATTTGCTACTCAAATTTTTCGAGTGTGCTAAACAATCCGGCGGCGAGAGCCACTCCTTCTACGGTCAACACGATCGGAATACCGACCGCGGTCGACAACAGTCCGATGCCGGCCGCATGTAAACCCATGGAAATCATGATGAGTGTCGTGTCGACCGCGTTGATGAATTTCAGGAAACGCAAATACTTCTTCTTGAGAGAACAGCGAGAATCTCTCTCTTGAGTCAGATACAGTTGGATTCTACTGATTTGATCGATGCGATACCTCTCTCCTCGTTCTTTTTCTTCTAGCGACGATGCCGTCGGCAAAACGCCGTTCGGTTTCTCATCCTCGTCGTCATCTAACGTCGGATACAATTTATTTCTGGTTCTCATTTTTGTGTTTTTTTCTTTCTAATATTAGATAAAAAATTTATGTGTGTATTTATTTTTATTTTCTATTCTCCCTTATTTATATCAACGAGAAAACTTAGACGTATGCTTCATTCAACAATAATTTCATGATGCATCCCTTGTCTTCTAAAGTCAGACTTCTACGCGCCAATTTCAGTTCTTCCGAAACTGTGGGCTTGTCTCGATCCTTACAGAAGAGTAATCTCTTCCAAAACGTGATCACTTCGTCGATTTGAACGCGTTCGAACGCCGGTTCGAAATACTTGACGACCATGTCTTCCCTTTCCATCGTCAGACACGAATGATTCTCATGATCGATGTCTAGGTGATCCCGACATCCGACGCATCGTTCTAACAAGAGGCGACCTAGTTGTTCGTTCACACAGAATGCGTAGGCTCTCATCAGCATTTTTAAAAGAAACCTTGCTCTAATAGTCTGGGAGGCATTCATGATTTACGTATTTTTTATTATCTATTTGATTTGATATATTTATTTTTTTAAATAACTATTTATTTTCTTTTCTCTCCTATATATATCAATCACTTTTTTTATTTCCTTACTTTTTTATTTGAATGAAACAATTTTACAAAGTGTTTTATTAAGATTTATTTCACAAAATTCGCAGCGACAAAATGTAAACAAACGATTTTTCCATCGATTCTAATTTTCTAAAACTCAAATTTTTCAATGTCATCCGTTGAACGAAAACCTTTCATTCACACCGAAACAAAACATGAATGTCTGTTATAACAGATTCAATTTTATAGTCGACTCTTTTGAACGAAAACCTTTCATTCACACCGAAACAAAAAACATGATTGTCTATTATTATAGAATTTATCGAATTCAATCTTATAGTCGACTCTATTGTGAGCCTCAAAAACGGTTTGCCGATTCTGGGACACTGGCTCAGAATCGGCAAACAGCTTTTTTGATGCTGTCTTAGAATCCTCATTGATACACGTACGTCGCCATACTCCATTGTGGGACCCTTCATTCATGTGAATATGAATATGAGAGAGAGAGAGAGAGAGAGAGAGAGAGAGAGAGAGAGAGAGTGAAAATTGTCCTATCTGCTAATAATATTTTCCCACCTCCTACTTAAAAACGAGCCATATTGTATTGTAAACACTTCTACTTAAGGCGCTAACTGTTCGAGGCTCCTCTATCAAGACGAAAACATCCATATTCTTATGACGCAATTGTCAGCCCATGCTGATGACTTCTCCAGTTATCTCATCCAACCAGACCTCGAATTAATGTACAATCATGTCTTGACCCATCATCTTACGCTTAATCTTATTGATTCAAATTTGCAGTCTACCGTCAAATTGCACTTGTGCGTATCGGGTGCAGTCTTCCGAGTAGACTGGGAAGGGGTCATCACGTAGATTCGAGGTCTCCCTTACTCTCTCCATTCATTCAATAGTTGGGCCATAGGCAGTGGTACCTATGAACAATAATATCCAGTCTACTCCATTTCTGTGTAGTGATTTCTGTGTAGTCTTTTTCACTTCCTGGGGGCAACAGGAAGACAGCCAATGTGGCTATGTTGTCTCCCAACAATTTACCAGTATATTCTATTTATGCAAAACTCTTTGTACAAAACTAACTTGTAAATTTGGTATTTTGTTGAATAAACTTCATTTCATTTCATTTCATTTCATGTCATCCAACGATTGCCCTGATAGTTTACACAATTTATAGTATTGATACGTGGCTTCTGATGTTGGTTTCCGCATCTGTAGCACATTTGTTGACCCCCCCCCCCCCCCCCCACCGTTGTTTTGCCAATAGTCATATATCTGGTATTTGAAGCAACGAAGTGGATAAGGCATCTATAAATCCACTTTGAAGTTAAAATAATCAACTTTAATAGATTCAGGGATTGAGTAGATATAATATAATTTAATATTGAAATATAAGTGTTTTGTTTTGATTAATGAGTCGTCTTTTTAACCCTTTACCCAACACAGACGATATCAAAATTTTTTATTTTAAATATCATTTTTTAAAATTTTTCAAAATATTTCAACAAAACCATATCATGTGACCCCTCGTTTGAACGAGCTCGTTCTAACGAGGGGTCACATGATATGGTTTTGTTAAACATTTTTGAAAAATAATATTTTTTCAACTGCTGAGTTTGCACATTACGCGGGCGGATGCAGGCGTTTCGTTGGGTAAAGGGTTAACCCTTTGAAGCAAGCGGCCGCTGTTTCCGACCAGGAACATGATACGCCATAACGTGATTAAATAGGATCGCTGTTCAGTAAATGTGTGGGGTACACAAATAAATATTTTCAGCGTGCAGCCTCGAGGCTGCACGTTGAAAATATTATTTGGTCTACCCCAAATAATGAATATGGACTCTTCTAATTGCTGCCATTGAACTGGCATGGAAGATACCACTAGCGTTCAAAGGGTTAATTTGTTTTTAATTTGAATATTTTTCACGTCAGTGATACCTTAAGGCTTCAGTTCATTCCTTATCTCTAGTACAACAATACCAGACACTCCCATGTTGTGATTACGCCTCGGCTGCTATTTTTTGCCTGATGTGGTAAAGTACTCACCTCAATATCTGCTAGTTTTTCTGTGTTTAATGAATTACTGGCCCTGCTCTCTTTTGGCTTTCTATTAGTAAAACGTCAGATCTCAGTTTCTTGACGTCTTTAACTGTGCCAGTTATTCCCAGGGACGTGGCTAGAGGTTTCCGATTGGGGTGGGTCCCTCCCAATAGTTGGAAATTCACTACCGAGAAAGATTTTGAAAATGAGGCCATGAAATGGGGCATAAAATTAATTCTACTAACTAAAGAATACCAACACATTTATGATAGAATTATCAGGTTATTATTATTTGGTATTCTTCCGGGAACTGAATATGTGATAAACAAATGCTCAAGCTTAGAACTTTGAACAATTCACACTGTCCTAACTTTAAATCAGATTTTATGCAAGAATGATCAACTTTCTATGTTTCATCATTTTGTAACTGGGAATGATGGAATTAACTCAGGATAACGATTTTACATGATGTGATTTTCTGGAAGTGAATTCGAGGATTCTTTTATTACGATAAGTAAACGTACTATAGAAATCGTGTACCGATTGGCATGATGCATACTTATGAAGTTCGATGTTGCGTACACTGTAGTTGTAAATAGTAACAGTTAGAATTTTTACCGATTTGAAACCGAGTTCAATTTTGGGAAGTAAAGGAGACATCAGCATCGCCAAAGAAGCTCTAAAATCCAGATAGATGGAAATTCCAACTACTAATGACTTGTCCTCCAAATTTCCAACTATAGGAAATTTTGGCCAGGATTGTGGGGGGGGGGGGGGGGTGACACCCCCACCCTGTCGCCAAGTCCCTGGTTATTCCCTTTATGTTTTTTTTCCAACACGAATGCATTGTTATCTATTTTTTATTTTCGTCAGCTGCGTATGCTGTGATTAATTTTGGCTAGTTCGTTGATGCTTTTGACGAAATATGGGAATCCGAACCAGAATCAGTTGAAGGTAAAACCCGATCTAGTTTTTGTGTTTGTGTGTATTTCATATTAGTGATTTATTTATTGGTGTTTTACGTCACATCAGCAGCTAAGGCTATATCGTGGCGATGAAAAGTATGTTTTCTAAAATATATCATTATCTTCCATAAAATAAATACACAGAACGACACGGGTGTGTGAATGGGTTAATCGATATGGCATGAGACCAGCGCGGAAGGAGAGAACGAGAGGCCGCATTCACACACGCGTATCGTTCTGTGTTTATTACACGCCTTCGCGTCTATAAAAAACTTTATTAGAAGGACACTCAGCAATTCATTTGACAAGTATCAACAAAAAGAAAACATTTTATCGCCAACCACATTTGCCCGTGTTACTATTGCGCGCCCCGAGTTCCAATGTGATCTATGTGCCTACTGGCACATAGATCACATTGGAACTCTGGGGACGATTTTAAGCTATCGCTAGCGCCGATTCAAACTGTAATTGCGGTGCACGATTTGTAGAAAATTCCAGTGAAATTGCGCTTCTATTTAAAAGTAGCACATATGGGCGGAACAGATTTTAATTTTCCGCATGGTTTTGTGTTGCTGTAGATTGGGGATTTGACAGAACAGGCGTGTAATAAATAAATGAAAGCTGATGAAATATGAGGAAAAAAACTTAGAAGTGAACACAGTAATGAGAAAATAAGACCAATTGTTTAAAGAATGCTGTGTAAATCAGTCTGTGAAATAGATATGAATTGATGAGAAACTAAAAGATCAAAAACAATTTAAATTTATTAAAAAGGTCGAATTCCTTCAGGAACGACATAATTTTATAAGAATTGGTGTTGTAAAATGGGTATCGAAGAAACGCAACTTTAAAATACTGCCGTCTGAAAGATTAAAATCTCTACAGTCTAAAGGAATATGCTCCACTGTCAACGCTTGCTGACAAGGAACACACTCTGGTCGCATATCACCCTCTAACAAAAAGGAATGTGTAAGCGTGTATGGTTGATATGACATCGCGTCAGAATGACATGATCTTTCCTACAAAAGCTACTGGCCGGATACGTATCCTTAATAGTTGTTCGGAAGCGATGAAGCTTGTTATTTGTCGCACCATCCAATTCCGCTCACCAAGCAGTGTGACATACTCACTGATATGTTGTTCAAAATCACTGAAAGAAATTTTAAAATCCCGTGCTTTGTTAAAGCCTGTTTTTCTGTACTGTCTGCCTGGTGTTGCCAGAGATACCAACATGTTCAGGTAACCAGCAAAACACGATATCATGGAAGTAGTCAACTTTTCGTTCCAAAATTAGAAGGTTCTTCAACTTGGGGTTGTGTAAAGTTAGCTAAGAGGAAAGAGAGTCGGAGAAAATAACCGACATCCTTTCCCGTGCATTCTCGATGTGCCTAAGTGCCAGCTGTAAAGTTTTTACTTCAGCTGTGAAAATAGAACGTTTATTACACACCCGTGACTGTATTTGTCATGATCACGTGGATTTTGGGGGCATGCGGTAATTTTAAACAGAAAGCTCTAGTGCGATCCGATAAAAAGTACCCTTCGCGTGCACAAGTTCTCTCGATAGACTGGTTCTCATAGTTTGCAGCGTTCAGTGGAACATAACCAATGAGAACCATCGGCTATATTTATCTGTCGGAATTACCGATTCTCATACCAAAATGTTTGAGGCACAACTGTGCTAAAAACGATTGAAAGTCAGGAAAGACACATGATCTCTGCCAAGAAATTGAACAGTGAAACTCAACCTTTGCTCCGTTATTGAAAACCGAGGAAAACTTGATTAATTTTAGAGCAAAAAAGTCGAATTGGGTTCGATATTTCAGCCAGCCACTTGTACAGTTCCCATAAAATTTTGTTACAACGTTGCCCTCACCGCTGCGTGCTGCCGACGAGTCGATACGAGGTCTACTGTGTAATCCTATTCGATTCACTCTTCGGCAATGAAGCATCACGTTACCCAAAGCAAACATACTTTGAAGAGCATGTTAAGTTGAAGTAGTTCTCATGAAGCAAGACAAAGTCAACCTTGAAAACTGGTTACCATGAAGCGGTAAAACAGACGGCGATACGCCGAAAGCGCCTTGAGATGTTTGGCAGCTAGTACATGCCGTTACTGATTAACTATCACCAATTCCACCCTTACCACCCACCCTTACCCCCCCCCCCCTCCCGTCCACACTAGCTCAAAGAAAATAAATTCGGAAGAATGAAAAGCCTCGTTTTATAAGAAAACTCAGTAGTTTACATTTGTGGAACCAATGTTTTTTTGTTTTTTTTACGTTCTAGTGGGTGTTGCCTGTTGGGGCAACTGGTTTATTTTATTTATTTTTTTTTGCGGGGGAGGGGGTGGGGGGGGGGGGGGGGGGTTAGGGAAAGTAGTATTGCTAAAATATGACTTTTTCTGGAGTTTGTACTGGGGAAATTAAAAAAAGTTACTAGCTACCCACTACTGAAATTCTGAAAGGTCTTGAGTAGGGTGGGAATGAGACCACGAAGAGGGGAGGGGTGGTAAATACATGTGGTCTGATGAATGCAGTATATTGTCAGTTTTATGAGAAGACTTCCATGAAATTCAAAAATAATTATTAGAATATTTAAAACACAGTCAATATGACAATATTTTCCAGACACAGATTGATGTGTATTTTTAAATGACTATTTAAGAATTATTTGCTAGTATTTCTGTTTTACACAGAAGTATTATTTTGCTTTAATAATCAGCAACAAAATTAAATTGAATGTCACCTATATGAATTAGCTACATGGGTGTATGAGATGGGATAGGCGTTGCGGCACTTTCATCCCCTTCACCAATAAGCAGCTAATTTTGCAGTTTTCATTGAAAGGGACTGGTATTTTCAGAACAGATTGATCAGAGGGAGGGGGTATTTTTATAATTTTGGCAAATATCAGGGTGGTGGGCAGAGCATTTTCATAGGCAAATTCGGGGAAAGGGTCTGCATTTTGATTTTGAAACAATAGTTCAGGGCAGTTTGATTGGTCAGCCCCCATCCCTAAGAAAATGTCCAAAAGCCTATCATTAGTCACATTCTATCAGTCCTCTTTAAAACTTCTTACTAAATGCAAATTCAGAATACCAAATTCCAAATTTAAGATTGACAAGATATTGGAGCAGACACATAAAAAATTATTTTGTTTTGAAACCAGATACCAAGAAAAAAATATTGACAGAACCGTTCAGATAACAAACTGGTGAAGTATAGTTTTATTACTAGCACAAAATAATGTAAACATTAATCAATCTTTGAAAATATTATGAACCAAAATAAGTTGGAGCTTACTGCGAGAACACCCCCCCCCCCTTATTTCTCTTTGAGCCTCTGATTAAGACTGCTGGATACTCATTTCATTAGCATTCGAGAAAATGTTGTCAGGTTATAGATGGGTGGGGGGGGGGGGGGGGTAAAAAAAGGTGTACGAACTAAATTACTTGTGGAGACAAGACATGACATTTTCTTTCAGTTATTGTGCAATATATTTCTCCCTTTGTAATAATATAACAATAACATGATTTTGGAGGGCATTATGGTTCATTTGCGGCCCTGCAGCAATGATGAACAGCCCGAGGGTTTATTAAAGGCCCGAGACGAAGTCGAGGGCCGTTAATAAGCCCAAGGGCTGTTCATCATTGCTGCAGGGCCGCTAATGAATCATGATGCCTGACAACAATTATGTTATTACTATTATTACCACTCCCTGTTACAGCTAACCGCACGAGGGAATTGCTGGAAGAAATAATCAGTAAGTCGGTTCGATATTTCTGTTTCGATCGCGCGTTCGGCTTCCGTTCGGAAATACAAAGGGACTTCATCCGAATGGGAGTAATTCATTAGACCATGGAATCTAAAAATAGCCGGGCCGCGGGCCGCTAATGGCTATTTATACCATTATCCGCCCGCGGCCCGGCTTCGTCGAATGACGTCCCTGAAATTATGGAGTTTTAACAGCCCTCCAAAATCATGTTAATCTACTAGTAACTTATAGATTTAGTGGTAATAATAATAAATTGTATACATGCCTATCTATCTGTAGTAAATGTGGACAACCTAAAGCCTTTATTTTGTAAGTGCAGCCCATTTCAAACAAAAGTTATCAAGACTTGAGGTAAATAAAAAGAAGGCCAAATTTCAAGTCAGAAACTTTATAATGTTGAAAAATAAAGTGCTAACTTACCAAGACTGCAGAGTTCACTCAGAATAGAATCTCAAACTGCTTCAGTTACTCTGAACGATTGAATGAATGCCCCGGGAGGTTAATTTATTGCACAAAATGTCTTTTCTCGTCCAATGTGTACTTTTGTTACAGCGCATAACAGAAATGACCGATGTCCTCATGCGATAGCCTAGTGGCAGTAGTGCATGTAAAGTCAAGCCGAGTTCAATCTTCTATTTTAGTTTCACTTTCAGTTTAAAAAGCACGAAATTTAAACAGAGCGGCCTGTTCGCACCGTATTTAAATTAAAATCCTTGTACATTTTCCATCCTCTAGATATAATGATGCCTGCACACACACTTTTGAAAACACATTTCAGACCACATAATTTGTGACGTCTGATATGATGAACGCAATCTTTTGAGTTTTAAGTGGCCGGACCCTGCCAGACCGACATTTTTGGGGAACAAAATTAATCAACAGCGATTCTACAAGTGGCAAGGTCAAAGACTTAAGACTGGTTCTCTGACAAAATTGCCCGTTTCTCTCTAAAATTCTTTCAACCGTTCAAATCGTCGACTATTTAATTAAAGTAGCGATTAATTACAGTCAATTCTTTTTCGTGGTAGGGTGTGTAATAAATACAGAACCACACTTATGTTTGAATGGGTTAACGATTACTGAACTCGAGCGTGTGGCGCTGGGATAACCACTCGAGCCTACCGGCTCTCGTGGTATCCCTGCGCCACTCGCTCTCGTTCAGTAATCGTTAACCCATTCAAACATAAGTGTGCTTCTGTATATTTATTTGGTATTCTGATTGAGGTTATCTGATCACCAGCAACAACGACTGATGATACTTTGTCGCCATTTTTTAGATCCATCCGTATAGATCCTTTTATATGCAGTATATTTAGACTTTATTTCGGCATATGTTTGTTTAAATTCCAGATAGTTTATCTAAGATATTTTGGAAGTAGCTAGGTCCAAATGACAGTTGTTTTCCTTAGGTGCCAAGAAGGAATGTGTGGTTCACCTGTCTATTTTATTATTCAGATCAAGCGTCGCAGACTCCATGTGGGGTTTAATTAACCCTTTACCCAACGAATCGCAGGCATCCGCCCGCGTAATATGCAAATTCAGCAGTTGAAAGAATATTATTTTTCAAAAAATTTCAACAAAACCATATCATGTGACCCCTCGTTGGAACGAGCTCGTTGAGCTCGTTCCAACGAGGGGTCACATGATATGGTTTTGTTGAAAGTGTTTGAAAAATTAAAAAAAATGATATTTAAAATAATAAATTTTGATATCGTCTGCGTTGGGTAAAGGGTTAATTCTAATTCTCAATAGAGGAATACGTTCCTGGTGTCTGCTATAGAATTCTACATTTTGAGGATATGGAACACAATGATAAACAGGGTTTGGTGAATTAGCCAATAGTTTAGAAACATAATGGAGTGACAGTTTAATTCTGTGCTTCTCGAGTGAAGGCTCCTCTGCCTCAACGAGCATCGAATCTACTGGTGTTGTTCTAAAAGCCCGAAAACTAATTCTAATTCCACAATTATGATTTGATTCAAGTGGTTTAAGGTACGACTTTCTCGAAGAACCGTAAACCACATAACCGTAGTCTATCTGTAATCTAACAAGTGATCTATACAGATGGAGTGGTGGTTTTTGGTCAGCACCCCAATTAGTACTATCACCGAAGCATGTTCAGAGCATAAATGACTGATACAAAAGACTAATTTACTGTTGTAAAATTGACAATCTACACTATTCGCATTGAGTCCAATTTAATTTCATTTGTTTCAAACTTGGGATATTTCTTCATCGTCGTGTGACAGCAAGCCTCTCTTATAGAAGTTGTTAACAAGTTGCCTCTATTCATCGTTTTCCTCCATTGTTTATTTAAGCTCTATTCACTAAGTTAATAAGGCATATCATTAAGACCCAGTGAAAGCTTACTTTAATCTTTATATCAAGTAAACTTGTTATGACATGCTGCATTTATTATATTGTATATATAGCCTTGATTACAAGTAAGAATTAAGTTATAGTTTGGATTTCCAAACGTTACTCTGCTCCATTTTACTGGGAAATCCCACGAGCTATTATTACGGTGATATTGTTCGGATATCCAACAAGACCAGTTGTTAAATGTTTGTGTTGTTAGACATTTAGAATACCAGATTCAATATTAAATTGTTATCATCTTTAATTTGTGTCCGAGTCATCAGTTGAACTCCAGAGTTACACAACAGACCCAACAGATGTTCCCCACGGTTATAGTACTACCAACAACCTTCAGAATGGTTAAATGCCTTTTTACAGCTCACGCTTAGTTGTTAGTTTAAACATATTTTATTTGCTACATTTAGTGCAAATTGGGTTCCAAGGGATTCCAACCCAATTTGCACTAAATGTAGCAAATAAAATATGTTTAAACTAACGACTAAGCATGAGATGTAAAAAAGGCATTTAACCTTCTGAAGGTAGTTGCCAGCACTAATTGGGGTGCTGGACAATTGGGGTGTTGACAAGTGTTAAACATTTAGTTTACCCTCCTCTCTTACAGATTTGAAATACATAAATTACATGGCAAACAAAAACATTAAATAACAAAGTAAAATTGTTGTTTTACAAAATAACAAAAATGAAAAGTGAGGGAAAGAGAGTGAAAGAAGAACAGGAGGAGAAAGAAGGAGAAAGAGTAGGAGAGATGAAGCGAGAAAAGATGGATTACGATAACACACGAGTAATCTCCCGCCTGACGGGAGGAAATACACTATTTTCATCACGGATTAGTTTCTAAAATCAAGTTGTGAGATACTTGTCTTCAGGCATACAGTACGTGGAGAGTGTATTATCATTAAATCACCCGCAGAATGGAGATTCTAACCGAGCAATAATTGCAAATTTGCTGCAAACCATAACCATCACAAGCGAAGTTCCAGCCAATGGACCTCCGGGTTAAACCCGGAGGTTCATTGGCTGAAACTTTGCTTGTGTTTTTTGTCTATATGTACAAAATTTGAAAGTGATACTTTGGGCGATACTCCACTCCGCGGGTGTTTTAGTTACAATCCACTCTCCACGTACTGCAAGGGGTTCATTGTCCGTGTTGAGTTAGAAGTCTTTTTCAACCAGTAGATCATGGGCTCCATGTCCCAAGAAAGAAGAAAGACATCCATGGACAAGTGTGATAATCGAAAGTTGTACATTCAGAGGTCGATTTAATTTATAAAAATTGAACAGCAGTTTACTAGCTTGGATAAATTTTGATTAGCATTTCCTATTATTTATAAGTTTTTGTCATGTGAAATTAATTATCTATAGTTGACAATTGAATATGCGAATCCAGTTAAATCGAGCTCTGGTACTGTACATTCTTCTTTGAGTGAATATTCAATCTAATGTGTTTATACTTTAGCTTAAATCTAGGATAAAGAGAAACGTTGGGTGTCTCGAATATATATTTGCACTGCTTTGAATGTCTTTTTATTTTCTTTATTTGACAATAATGTTATTCCAAAAAGTAGTTGGTCGACATGAGTTATGTTGTATTTAACTAGAACTAACATTAATTGGAGTCTCGAGACCTCGTGGGGACTACCAGTCAGAAAAAAGTGACTAGCATCTTCTTCAAAATTTCCACATATACAGTAAGGTGAGTCACTGATATTGTTAGAATATTTGTCAAAGTTAAGATCTCTACAACCATTAAGTAATCTACAATGCAGGATATTCAGTTTGCGTTTTCCGAAATGGAAATAAGATGGAGGTCTCATTTTCGGTTGGGAAATGCGTGCTTTAAAGACTTGCGTTAAAACTGATTGCTTTGACGTCATCGCTCAAGTTATTCGAGTGACCAGTATCTGAGTGAAAGAACGAGCGTTTCATCAGCTCGGTTCTTAGGCGATATGGCATCAGACGCATTGCGTAGGTTATAAGTCGATATATCACAAAATCGTGGAGGTAGGAGCTCCTGCAGGTAGTCAGGTGCTTGAGCTTTTACAATCTTATCTTGTGGAATAAGCACATATTGTGGGTGTGCCGTCTCTCTTCAAGTGAATGCCATCCTAATTCTGTACAGGTTATGGGAAATCAAGCAATCTGATCGGTTAGTTATAATTTATATAAATGATCCAGATAAATGAAATAACAAGAGTACTTGGAATAGGGTCAGACTAACAAGAACAGACCAGAATAGCTAAATATAGTAATAATAAGCGAAGCTGTTCCAACTGATAGGCTCTTTTACACTACTGGAGTATACTCTAGAACAAAGGAACATGGCCAGATAGTTGAAAACTATCACATAGATAGATAGAAGCAGAGAATTCTGAAAGAATTCCAAATAGTACAACTTGTCGGGTTGGTTGTGGTAATTAGATTTACTCCAATTCAATCGAACACACCCTCCGAACATACCCCTGTCCTATTGTAGGACTTTGGGTAACATAGCAACCACGTGCTACCATAGAAACCAAGATGGCGGCCTCCAGTATACAAAATGGACGACGTAAACACGTATCACCTTAACAACACGCGCTGCGCATGCGCACTAACACCACGTATCACTATGGGGATGACGTCACAACATGGACGCTCACGCGGGTTACCATAACAACACAACATGGCGCCACTGGGTCATGATATGACGTCACTTCCGGGGTCCGGCAAACTATACCTCAAAAGCTCGAGACATTCTACTAACCCTTTACTCAACGTAACGGCCAAAACCGGCCAGCGGTATTCTCAATAAATCGCCAATTAATTTTCATTATATTTTCATTTTTTGTCTCAAAAAACAAAGGTTATGACCCCTCTTTGGAACGAGCTCGTTCCAAAGAGGGGTCATAACCTATGTTTTTGAGACATAAAATGAAAAAAAATAGTTATTCATGAATTTTGTTTGCAAGGGTCGTCTTCTTTTCATGTTAGTTAAAGGGGTAATAATGTTAGAACAGTGCCTTTGAGCCATGTGTATGGTGTCTGGAATTCAGTCGATTTTGTCGGTGTTGATTGTTTTACTGCCGTGGCATATGATGGTGATTTTGTATTCAGGCCAGACATAGATGTTAGAATGTCTCTGGCCTCTTTAAAACTTGCTCACACTTAACTTTTTGTATAGCTTTTTCTTTTTCTGCATATGGCAATCCTTTGAAGATGACATATGATTGCCCTGATTTACAGACTTAAATACCTCACTGCTGCATGGTTTATCGTGTGATAGGCCGCATTTATGACTTATATGCCCTGGCCTTTGCACTTATTTTGATAGAAACCGAATTTTTGGCTCCATCCAGACGTTTACATATCCTAATTTTATTAATTTTGGTGGCTGAGGAGTGTTGGAATTAAGAATATATGTATTAGTGTTAATCTCGCTGCCGTTTTTCCTAATTTTGATTCGTTTAACTTGTGTGACGCCCTGATTTTTCAATTCATGTGCAACATCTATTTCGTCCGTCTCGGTAAGTTCTCGAGTCCAAATGAGGCCCCCGCGTGCATTGAGGGCCCTGTGTTGTTCAGTTGTATGTCAATGTCTATGAGATTTGTTGTTTTTAATAAATTGTACGATTGTATATGCGTTGCAAATGCTATCAAAATATCACTAGATCTTAATTTCCAAACGTTCTTAACACTCCCTGGTGCACATTATGTTGCTTTCTCCAGCGCAAACGATTGATGCCAGACACCTTTTATTTTCGTCCTTGGAATGAATAAGAATGAGGCCAATTGTTTGAATATTTATTGGAGTCAGAGTCATTAGAGTTTGCTTTTACAGTCAGTACATACGGTCGTTTTGAATGTTTGGGTTTGTTAGCCATAGTGTATAGTGCAAATGGTTCATTGTCCTGGCTCCCACCCACCTCGGAGTCCAACAAGGGGGCAGAGTTACTGCTATGCAGTGAACCCACCAAGCTTTCAGTATTCTGACATACTTAAGCTAGGGCAGTATACTCAGTCAGTGTTGATGCCAAAGCATACCATTGACTGGCTGGTGCGTGGGAGTGAATGAATGACCTCCAAATGCCCCAGGACGTAACACCCTCTCTGGGGCCTCCCGATTGGCCAAGAGGGGTACCATCCGTCTGCTCCCGAAGTCGCGGCCAAAGCAGTGTAGTGGACAGGAATCTTCAAAATGGATACTACCCTAACCGGGGCACTGTTTGTTCTCAACTGTCAGGATTCCCTCCTGCGGGGCCTTCGGAGCGAACAAGGTGCCTGCAGGATGTAATAGCGGGATAATACCATTTTTGTCCGGGGCTGCGTATTTGGATCTTCCACAGCAGACCTGCTTAATTGGGAAAATCTGCTAATTTTAATCCAGCAAACCTGCCCAATTGAGCAGGCCGTCCCCTATCGGCCCTCCTGAGGATCTGCTCAGTAGGTGATGGTCACCCCCCCCCCCCCAGGATTTCATATTAGTATTGTTTAAAAGTTCTTCAATTCTTGCATCCCACACCCTACTCCGAGCCTAACGTAGGGGGTTTGTCACAGCCTAATATGAGGAGATGACAAAACCGTGAGTACGTGGAGAGCATACTCAGCTGATGTTAATGCATACCCCTGAAGGACTTATCCGCTTCAGCTGCGCCATCATTGAGCAGTCGATAAACTGACCACAACAAACAAGGAAGATCATTGTAGCTCATTGGCTATGGCTATAAGGCCTCGTCTTTATGGCTATAAGAAAGACATAAGAATGGCCAAACTCTCACGTAACCAGTCAAATTCTTTAACGACCCAGCCTATTCCTTACCTTAGCAATCCCCTAACCTTTTGAACCCGAGAGGCCTTTTCCGGCCTGGGAACACGATGCGTAATACTTTCATTAAGTAGGATGGCTGCTAAGGGAATGTATGGAGAGACCTATTAATATTTTCAACTTGCAGCCCCGTTGAAAATATTAATTGGTCTCCCCATACAATGAATATGGATTCTTCCAACTGCTGCAACTGAACTGACGTGGAAGATACCACCGGGGTTCAAAAGATTAAAAAGTGCATCGCATGTTTGTTGATTCAGTCGGATGGAATATTGAATTTAGTCAGAAAAGCAAACCATAATGAAATATTCCATTCCATTGAACCCCAAAATACTATAAACATTCACTTTCTGTGAATCAACGCAGGAATAGTTTCCCAGTCGAGACTTGAGTTGACGGGTTTGTTTTCTAAGTGTTAAAACTGAAGATTCATCACAGCTCTAGTTTTATTATTACCACTCTTCGTGCCATTAATTGTATTAATATACTAACATTTTTCATTTTCCAGGTGTTAAAATATGCGAAGGTGAATTGAATACTTTTGCCTTTGAATATATATAACTGGAGTACAAAAGTGTATCTGTAAATTCTTGCATGTAAAAAGATATCACATGTCATCAGTTTTAGTCTTAACCCAAATTGCACAAAAAGTGGATGACAAAACAGACCATAGCAGCATTTAATTCATGACAGAATTTGACTCGTGGTTTGTGAACTCTAGAAATGACCTAATGGGTAAAGTTAGGCAAACGTATACCGTAAACTGTGTTGAACCCGAAAGGATGAGCGATTCAGAAAGTACGCCAGCGCATACATATCGTACCATTCTCCTGGCATACCTGCCGAATTTGCACAACTGTCCGAACAGGGACAGTGAATGGAAGTCTGCAGGAGTGCTAGCATACTATCAGAAATGATCTTGCCCTTCCTCCGACGTACCTTACAAATTCACCCCACTTAGAGTACCTGATCAAGTTTGTCGTATGGAATGTTCAAAATGACGGGTTATGCTAATCCCTGAAGAACTGAGAGACAAATGTAAACTGCAGAACTAGAATTGCTGGTTGTCATGCGACCATTCATTATTATAAGCGGACTCTTAGTTTCCAATGCTTACCTGACTCACAACTGTTACCATTTCATCCGAGTACTTGACAGAGGAACACAGTGTACCATTCACTGTACAGGTTTTGTACAATGGTGGTGTGGTATTTGATGCATCAAGGCACCACCAATCTGGAATTTTGCCTCCAAACGCCATCAACATCATTCCCCAGGAGACCGAAAAATTCGATCCAACCACAACTGCAATTATCATAACTTGGAACCTACCCATCTCTCCGGCCTCATTTATTATATCTTCAAACTCCTCTCCTGTACTTCTGAAGGTTTTTTCTGCAATACAATATCACTGACATTGAAGAAACAACATGTGAATCGTTTAGTTGTCAGTCACCTTTTTAACTGCGCATAATTGTATGTTTTACATTTATTTATTTATTTATTTATTTATATATTTCTTTATTTCTTTATTTATTTATTTATTTATTTATTTATTTATTAAGGTTTAACGACACTTTAACAGCCAAGTTCATACCGTGTCGGTGACAGTTTTACGGGTGGAGGAAGCCGGAGTACCCGGGGTGATCCACCGAGCAACGACGAGCAGCTGCCAGTTCCCCAACATCGTAACTCCGGCCTGCAGCACAGGCAGGGTTAGACTGGTTGAAGACATGCGCACCATCGACGTGCAGTACGTCTTAGTACACGGAGTCATCGTGCCCCCTCATGTGGACAATCGGGGTTAAGTGCCTTCCCAAGGACACAACGCGGGAGCCCGAATCGATCACTCAGACGGTCACCCATCCAAGCACTAACCGGGCTCGGCGTTGCTTAACTTCGGTGATCTGACGAAAACCGATTACCGCAACGACAGCCCACCCCCCCCCCCCCCACCGTGTGTTACATTTAACCCTATATACTACACGATTACCTCTCTGGGAATGTGATGTCTCGTTGGCTATGGCAATAGATTTCATACCTAAAGGTCGTAGATTCGATCTCCTACCTTGCGCGTTCTCCGTTGCTTCCATTATCCTAATTTCCGGAGTCAGAGCACAGCAAAGTGCTAAGGCTTAATATAGAGCCGTAATGGAATGCTTGACTTCTATCAATGCTTATCTTGTTTGTGTGCCAGTTTAGTATGTTGGACAGTCCGACAGTTACTCGCCGCTGCTCTGTGGTTTCTCTTCGGCCTCCTTCAACTTGAGCGCTGCCAAAACGACTGTTGAAAGTGTTGTTGAAACCCCAATAAAAAGACAAACCATATATAAACCTTTGGACATTGCAAGCTTTGTTGCTATAAGCAAAAAATGCTCCAAAAAATTCCCGAAAGCTTTCAATATTCGGAACCCTTGCAAGCGTTTTTAAAAGAACAAACCAAACAAAAAACAAAGAAACATAGGAAACAACCCACACAACTCCCTTATGTCTATAAGAAATTTCTATGAATCAACGCGTGAAACGTTTCTCAGCCGAGACTTCATTTGACCGATTCTTTTGTAACAAAAAACCCACGCTATCTTTCTTACACTGTCGAGATCCTCGAGAGAAATTCCGGGCACCGTTTGAAATATGTTTGGAGTCCCGAGCCCTTTGTTCATCTTGCCCATGCCGGACATACAGCTCGAGTCACGAACGGCGAGAGGGAGAGTACGAGAGGGGGTAACAGGACAACAGCGACTTTTACAGTTAAAACAATACCTAGGTTTGATATTAGCGCTTCAAAACTTCCATTTCACGAATCTCTGGAACAACTTACATAAATATCAGACTGGGTGTCTTCGCAGGGTCCTCAGAATCGTGTGTAAATAACTGGCGGGTTTTATCCCAACGCAATGGGCAACTGATAATCATGGGCCAGGCCTACCCTCACCCTGTTCCCCACTGCTCCGAGGCCTTGCTGTCTATGCGTCCTTAAAAGTAGATACATATTCCTTTGGAGCTATTATTACTATTACGCACATCACGAGCAGTATAGGGCATCAGTGGCGTAGCCAGGGGGGGGGGGGGGTCACGTGTCCCCCAAATTTTAGTCATGCCCCCGACCCCCCCCCCCCCCCCCCCCCCCCCGTCCTCCCAATTATTGAAGCCTTTCAAAACTTATAAATTATGGACACAAACGGACTCAGAGTCAAGGAAATTGCGTTTTGTGTCTCGAATTTCAAATTTTTTTTCCCAGGGGAGGCCGCCCTCCAGCAAGAGGGGGTGTTCCCCCTTGTGTTCGCCCCAGTCTCGCCGCTACTTGGCTCGGATAATGTTGCGCATCCTATTCTGTATGCCCCCTAGTAGTTCAGCGATCTGAACGCAGTGGCTACCCTCCTTCATAGGGGTAGCCGCTACGTTCAAATCGCTGAACTAGCCGCCCTAGATTTTACTTTAGACCCTCTAACTTTAGTATCTTGGCTACGCGTCTGTGGGGCATCCACGTCTTCGCAGTTTTGGATATGACAACATTGGTGTAACTCTCAACCTTGACTCGCAATCTCGAATCAGTTGTATTACAACTGAAATATTATGTGTGTAACAACAGTGAGTAACTCTCAATCTTGACTTCCATCTTTCATCACTTGCCGTAGAAATGTTTTGGATTTAACTAGGATCCAGCGAATAATCGAGATTCGATTCGATATCGATACCATAAGTCTGCTTCGCGATCGATCACGAATCAGTCTCAAAATTCGATTTTTCCGAAATTCTCGCACTTCAATTTCTTGCATTTCCAACAAAAATTGGACAAAATTGTAATTAGACAATTCATTCATGTATGCTCAATTCATACTTAACTGAATAATTGACAATGTTTAATTGTTAGGAAAGTCGTGAATTTTGTCCAGAATATGATCCATAGTTTTAGTTTTTGAAGGCTTAATTTGTTACTATTCACGTTCTTAAGAACGTGAGTTTAACAAAATAATCCTTCAAAAACTAAATCTATGGATTATAGGCCTAGCTTTTTCAGCGACAGTGCTACAGAGAATATTTATTTATTGGTGTTTGAAGTGTTCACTCAGTCTTGTAAGGATCATCACAGTGTCCCGTAACTTCCGTTTGCTGCAATATGAAATAACTTGTCTATTAAGATTCGATTCGTGATTCGATTCGTTATCGATATCAGAGACACGATTCGATTCGAGATTCGATTAAAAAAATGTGTGATTCACAGATCTCTAGAGGTAACAGCAGTGGTGTACTTCTCAACGTTGACCTTACACTCGCCCACATCTTCCATTCCAAATGTTCTGGATGTAACAACTGTGGTAGAACTCTCAATCTTGACGTGCACACTCTCATCACTTAAATTACATATGTACTAGATGTAACATCAACCGTGGTGCAACTCGCAATTTGTATTTTTATTACACGCCTCAAATCCCTACACACTAAAACCTGAAGTGTTAAAACTGACACTTTCAAGGTGTTAAACCCATTCTAACTCTTAGGGTTTGATTTTAACCCTCAAAGTGCAATGCTTTAAGCACTTAGACATTACAATCGTCAGACATCTGTAACTTGAATGGATGGCAATTCCCATGTGTCTAGCATTGGTGATTCTTCCAGAATTGTCCATAATTTGATTTGCCTTGGTGGGTACATAATTAAAAGGACACAACGCCGATGACGCGGATCAGGCTCGAGAGTTCGAGCCTGATCCGCGTCATCTGCGTTGTTTCCTTTTAAGTGTCGCGATATTACACTTGTCAAGTGGTATTATTGTAACACCTATCAAGTTCTGGGATATCTACACTTGAACAAAGTGCTAGTTCAGCATTTAGTAAGTGTTAAATACAGCACTTCAAGTGTAGTTTTTAACACTTTAGTTTTTAGCATGTACCTACAGCAACACTTACCTATGCGGGAATTGAAAATCTGTTCCGCACACATGTACCGAAGGGAAATCGTTCAGCAGACGACTGATCACCCGAAACTGAACCGATTGCAAAATAACTAAATAAAATGTCTAAAATTGAAGGATATGGCGAGTTTAATGTGTACGAAAATAGCGAAGAAGAAGAGTCGATATATCAAGGGGATAATGAATATCCAGAAGAAGAGTATGAGTACGCAAATTTGGTTTCCGATAAATTGCTTTCTTTTTGTAAATAGATGTCAAATGAATAGCTGAGTGTCCTTCTAACAATAGTTTTTATAGACGTGAAGGCGTGTAATAAACACAAAACGACACACGTGTGGCCTCTCGTTTTATCATTCCGCGCTGGCACTCGTGCCATATCGATTAACCCATATATACGCGCGTGTCGTTCTGTGTTGTGCACCGTCTCATCAACTGCATTACAAATTGATACCGTGATAGCAGTTTCGAATAATGCGTTTCTCACGTCCTGTTGTCTAGCTGCCTTCGCCACCTATGTAGCAATGCATCTGCTCAAAGATTGTGGTCTACGAAGATCTGATACCAGTTGGATTTTCGAAGTGTTCATTATTTACGCGTACCGTTTCAATCTTTCTTTCAGCAGCCTTTTCGGATTGTCTCGAATATGCTTTGAGCATTGTTCGTCTTTGAAAGCTAACACAATATATTATACATGCGAAAAGATCAATGAACTGTTCATGATAGGTGTCCTTAGATCTGACAGACTGTATCTTCCAACATTCTTCCTTCCACACTCACCAATTAGACATGCTATACTACATTCCTGCCTCCTCCTCACTATCGTTGTCAATGATTTTATTCCTTTGAACCCCGGTGGTATCTTCCATGTGAGTTCCATGGTAGCAGTAGGAAGAGGCCATATTTATTATTTGGGGGCAGACCAATTAATATTTTCAACGTGCAGCCCTAGGGCTGCACGTTGAAAATATTGATTGGTCTCCACTACATATTTACCTTGCAGTCATCCCCCTTAATGACATTATAATGTAGCTTGTGACCCGGCCGGAAAAAACGGCATCTGGAGTTCAAAGGGTTAAGGAACATCAATCGCTAAAGTCACCCTGGGGTATGAACAAACTTGGGAAACTTCCTTGCCTTTGGCGTTACGTTGATTGACGTGAGTAAAGTTTGCGCGTGCCAATTGCCGTCTGTTCCAGGTGAAGGTCGTAGCAATTGTAGATTGTTAATCAAAATGTAACGGTTATCAAAATCAATCTCTAGTCATTATCATCAAACCAGTTCACTTAAATGACTTAAGTTTTTTCTCCCTACATAAGTTTTACGTAGTGCGTGCGTGTGTGTATGTGTGTGAGAGAGAGACACAGGCACAGACATTTCCTACTGAAACGTTTTTCGTTTTTTTATTTTAATATGCCGCCGAAAAATTGTTTTCATTTACTGAACCTTGATGGGTTTCAAACATGACAAAAAATACATAAAATTGATTTAAACTAAGTGATGAACTTAGGAACTGGTTAAACTGACTGGCAATAATTGATGTTATTCATTGATGGACTCTAATTTAGTCCTTACAAGGATGTTACGCAAGCTTTTGTTTTTCTTATAGGCGATGACAGGTCGAAGATTCAAAGGTTCATTTAATTTAGTATTGGTTAAATTGAATTCATCTTTTAACATTTTTGCTATTTCGATATTAATTCTGTTGTATGTTAAAGTGAAAGGAATGATGAACCTCCTTTCGCATTCTCCCTCTGGTATGTTCATACCAAATGGCCAGAGGGTGTGAAGCGTATTGTTCCAAAAGGCTTCACGTTTTTTTTTCTAAATTCATCCGTTTCTTCTAATGTGTCTTTAATTGGTGGTTGTTCAATAGGGTGGATTTCGAAATCGTCCAAAGAATGGTCAGAATGGTCAGAAATGCTGTGCTACTGGGGCATCAGCATTATGTTTTATATCCTGTTTGTGTCTAGTAGCACGGAAAGGATTTTGACTTTGACCAACATGCTGCTGCCGACAGCGCTTACATGTGATAAGCTAAATAATATTTGGTGAATCACAATGGAGGAGGTTACGGATCTGATAATGATTTTTCGTTTGTTCAGAGAAAATTTCCTCTTTCTGATCAGGTATAAAAGTATGCAATCTACAACGAGGCTTTTTGCAATTATATACCGCGGCACTACCATTCTGCAACGGTCTGTTGTGTTCAATTTTCAATGGTTCGAAACCAGTAGTTTCTGCTGGACTTTCGAGCTTTTTCAGAGTTTGAGATTTCAGGCTACGGAAAAATCGCAGTGAGAACCCCATCGATCCGAGGGCGCCAAATAGAGTAGAACAAGCCTCAATTGGAATTTACCTTATCACTAAAATTACGGTGGAAGCGAATGAGCTGTGATTTGATGATACCTTTAAATGTGTGTTGAGGATGAAATGATTTTGTGTGCAACAATTGATGTGAATCAGTTGGATTAAAATATACTTTATAATCCAAATGACCGGACACCTGGTATCGCTTGCCTTTATACACTGTCACATCGAGAAAATCAACAGAACTTTCACAGATAGTAGCTTTTAATTTAATGTTTGGATCATGATTGTTCAAAATTTCTAAAAATTCATCAAAATCTTCTTTTGAATGTTCCCAAACAATAAAAATGTCATCTAAATATCTGAGATATACGAGAGTATGCTTTGCACATTTGCTTAAGGCATTGCCCCCACATTCCGCTACATAAATGCTTGCAAAAGTAGGACTGAATATTTTGCCCATAGGACAACCCATTATTTGTAGAAAATATTCTCCATTGAATTCAAAGTCATTACCATTTAAGCTCAGCTCTAAACGATCCAAAATTTGTTCATCCGGGCGTTTTGCATCCGGATATTTTTCAAATGCATTTTTAACCGATTTAACACCATTATCAATATCAATGTCCGTATACATACTTACATACTGTCGATATTCAAAGTAGCCAGAATTGCATTTTTCGATATTTTCAATTTCGAAATTTTTGACAGGAAATCCTGTGTATTCTTTAGATAGCTCGGATGTCTATTTGCTATAGGTTTCAGGTGATAATCAATTAGTTCCGAGATCGCATAAGATTCCGGTTCCGAGATCGCATAAGATTCCGAATTACAATCTGATACAATTGGCCTCCCAGGTGGAGTTAAGTCATCCGTCCATGAAGAACGGTCCTTGTGGATCTTTGGTAGGATGTAAAATTGTCTTGTTTGAGCACTGAGCTTAGCTGTTAAATATTTCCATTGTTTTTTGGTTATGTGATCTTCGTCGAGGAGAAATTATTTTACGATCTTATTGATTTTTTCAACATTACTCGGCCAAATAAGTGAATCTATTTCTTATAATGTTTAGTATTGCTGAGTTGTCTCATGGCTTCCTTTATATAATTATCCCGAGATAGAACGACTACCGACTCACCTTTGTCGGCTGGTTTAATTACTAATTTCTTATTTTTTCGAAGTTTAGTGAGGATTCTCCGTTCACCAGCTGTTAAATTGTCTTTATCGGAGAGTATGTACACCTTTTGGAGGATTCGTTCGTTAGCCTCAATAATTTCGGGATCTACTTCACTATCTGGAGGTGACCAACCAGATGATTCTGTAAAAGGAAGTTTCCGACCGCTGGAGTTTCTAAAGCGGTCTGCTAATTTTATTTGCCGAAGTAAATTACAGTTATATGGTGGTATATTTGTTTGATTACAAGTTTTAGGCTTCGGTGCTGGTACAAAAGTTGAACCGCGATCTAAAAGAGACTTCTCTTGGGTTGTTTGGTTATTGGTCCCAGACTGGTTAACCACATTAGTTCCTAATCCCACATCTTTTAGGCGGTCGTTACCTTTGCCTTTACTTAGTTTAAATCTAGATGGTTCAACCAGTGACCGTACATAATATTGGCGGTTCTCGTAGTCTAATGCATTAAATCCTGAGCAGCATCAACCTTCGCGTCATCAATGTTTGTTATTATATTAACGTCCTTCACTTTCCGAATGGTTTCATTGATGATGCTGAAGGTTCTCTCTCAGTCTGAGGAAGTTTTGCGAAAAGTTTAGTTCAGGGAAATAAATGTTTGCTGATCTAAACTTGACCCTGATATCGCTAAGCACATTCCACAACTACGAGATCAGTATTATCACTTCGAGAATTCACGCCAATATTTAATAATATTTTTGGGGGCCTGGACTGGCCCCTGTGCCCTTTAAACATAGAGAGAAAATGATTGAACTTGGCGCCGGGGTAACACTCCACCTGGATGTTCAGGTGGGGATTTCGATCAATGCGTCCTAAATTTGAACAACCAAACGCAAGAATGTTTTTACAAACATCGGGGTGGCACCAGTTCTTTTTGTCACAATTAACTCCGCTCTTATGCCAAAACTGGGAGAATTTGGAATCAAATGAGCGGCCCGAGTTGCGGCTCGGTGATTTGACTTTCTCTGAGTACTATATACCTGGGTGAACCACACTAGATGCAGGAGAAAGAGGAGAAAAACAGAAGCAGGAGAGGACACAGAAGGAGAAGCAGAGGAAGCAGGAGGAGTTCTAGTGAGAGCACTAGGAGACTCGGAGAAGAAAGGCTGAGGAGGAATAGGAGCAATACGAGGCGAGACAGTGTTAGTCAATTTGCGAGCATCTTCAGTCACAATATGGACCGGAGATGTTTGCAAATTGATGTGCCTACTCTCGGAGAAGGCAGGAGAAGTAGAAGGAAAAGAAGAGGGAGAAGTGCTTTGCCTTAATCTTTTCTTATTATGTTTTTCGCGTTGGGGTAGAGGGACAACACGGGTGGGAGGTTTCTTGCTCCTGTATTGTTCCTTACTCCATACACTGAGCGAAGTTCCGACATATAAGACTCATAGGCCGTAATCGTCTTATCTGTCAACTTGTTTTAAAGTTTGTTTTAGCCCAGATCAAGGCACGCGCCGAACCGCTGTTGAAGTCTATTTTTCGAGTTCAGGAGGTGGTCGCATAGCCAAAGTTATCTTAGACTTCTGCTGGTTTAAATTTATCTTGAAATGCTCAATTAAAGCATTTAACGTTTGGTTGGCCCATCCCACACTAATCTGTCGAAAAACAGAAAAAATGTGTGGGGTGGGAAGAGCTGGCTTTAGTAAGCCACCTAACTCATCTACTTTCTTCTCCAGCTGCTTCGGTAAATCCCGATTTGCCAAATGCTACTCTAAGAGCCCAATGTGGTGCAAACACTGAATTATCTGAAAAAGGGCCACTTCCAGACTGGGCAATTCCGTTTCCGTGATGCTTCTGTCATGTTTGAGATATTTGTAGAATAGGTAGATGAATTGACAATATAAATTTAAAATGAAGAAATGAAATAAAAGAAAATGAAAACCAAGATATTACCTTTTAAAGAAAAAACCTGGCTTGGTCGTAGTGTTCAGCAAAGGTAGAAAATAATCCACCTGTCTCGACGCGTTTCGCTTCATTTAGCTTCTTCAAAGAGACTTTGAGGAAAATGATTCCAAATTGGGGAGGGCATGACTGGTATATATGCCAGTATGGGCTGGGGTGTTTTTCACAGCTCAGTACATAATTAAACTCGGTGACAAGCTGACAAATGTCCCTCATCTAGATAATTCTTTTCACTCTGGGATGTCCTAAGTTTGTTTTCTACAACTGAGTTCGTGCCGACCAACGTACTGCTTCCGACAGCGTTTGTAAGTGATAAGGTAAACAATATTCGGTGAATCACAACGGAGGGAGCTGTGTGTGTGTGTGGTGTGTGTGTGTTCTTCAAATGACACAATCATGTTTTAGAGGAATTTTGAGTCTTGATTTCTGATCTA
The DNA here is from genome assembly GCA_031216915.1 of Pictodentalium vernedei. Classification (NCBI taxonomy): domain Eukaryota; kingdom Metazoa; phylum Mollusca; class Scaphopoda; order Dentaliida; family Dentaliidae; genus Pictodentalium; species Pictodentalium vernedei. The sequence goes on from CM062289.1 coordinate 85,436,802, forward strand.
CGCCGGGCTTCGAACCCTTAGCAACACCACCTGACAATCAGGACTCCAGCGCCTAAACCACTAGACCATTGCACACCGTCAAAAGACGATGGCTGGAATCTAGCCTTTTAAGATGAAGTCCTCATGATTACTTGGTTCATCTTCCTTTCGGCAGCAGCATGAAAGTGTGGAACGCGCTGGCTACAGTACGACGAAAGTGCTGCGGATGGCATCAGACGAAGATTGGCACGGGCTTGTGTGTGTTTTTCGAATGACACAGTCATGTTTTAGAGGAATTTTGAATGTTGGCTTCTGATCCTCCGCCGGGATTCGAACCCTCAGCAACGCCGCCTGGCAATCAGGAGTCCAGCGCCTAAACCAGAAGACCATTGTACACCGTTAAAAAACGATGGCTGGAATCTAGCCTTTTAGACGAAGTCCTCATGATTACTTGGTTCATCTTCCTTTCGGCAGCAGCATGGAAGTGTGGAGCGCGCTGGCTCCAGTACGACGAGAGTGCTGTGGATGGCCTCAGACGAAGACTGGCATGGGCTTGTGTGTGGTTTTCAAATGACACAATCATGTTTTAGAGGAATTTTGTGAAACAAAAGACGAAGTTTATACCCAGAGTTTACATATTGTTTTTTTTTCCCGTGTATAAAAATTGAGGCGGGACGCACCCCCACAACCCTCCTCAGCTGCAACGGCCATGTACGACTGTAGCTTTAGTACTTACTAGACAGAACTGGATCCGAAGCAGTACAATCATTTTCGTCCTCATCGCAGGTCTTTTTCTCAGCCATTTCGTTCAGTAGTTTCGTGCCGAATATAGTGGTATGAAGATGTTTATTTCATTGACAGGCGTTTTGTAGAGCAATGCGTGTCTTTGCAAACCATTTCTTCATTCAGACAAATGTTTAATTTGTGACATATACTCGGCATTCCTTTTCAGACATAATTTAGTCGTGTTGTTTAAGAGATAAAAAATGAAACACATTAACAGTACCATCTATCAACACATTCTTAATTAACTGGATACCAAACGACCATTCGTATTATTGGCGTCATTTATTATGGCTCCCATCGTTTCTAACATGTCAGATGTTCGGATCCTCACAGCGATGGCTTTGTAGGGTTGCTCAAGTAGACAACTGCATTTACAACCAGTGGCGGCCCAAAACTATCTGGGACCTCCCGGATATACTTAAGCAAGGGGTCCAAAATTTGCCGAAGGTACATCCGAAGGCCGCAAACCTGGGGCAATGCTGTTATAGGAGGGGGTGCCCCTCTCCTATTGGTGGGGGTCTGGGGCAGTGGCAGACCTTTGGAGTGTCTATTTGGTCCAGCCCCCCCCCCCCCCCAATCTAGCCCGTACCCCAATTCAAACCCCATTTCAGCTATATTCACCCATCAATCACATGTTACAACCGCGTCGGGGGCAAAATCACTGATACACTATTTGGGGGTGGGAACGTTCATTATAGTTCGTTCGGGAATGAAGCACAAACACGACTCGGAAGTCAATATGGGCTATTGTCTTGGTTTGAAAACCGATCATGTATGTGTAAAAGGTTTGTCCACCGCCCCATCTGACCTAGCGTCCATCCTAACTTATTTTGGTTTCCATACGATAACTTGAGTAATGAACGGATCTTCTGCACATTTGTTATGCAAGTCATTTATAGAGAAGATTGAGTGAAAATACTGGCATGTAGATATTTGGTGACAGCGTGCCTGACGTTTGGGGCCTGGGTAACTTGTGGCTGTAATTCTAAAGATTTGCACATCTATGAAACTTCAAACAATCACCAATCATTTTGCCTCTGTAAGATCTGTTTGAGAATTGTTCCCAGTGAGAACGATACAACCAAAAGCATGTATATCCACACCGAAATTTCCCCGCCTTCCTGGTACAGATAATTATCTCCAGTTGGAAGCAAATGTTATCCCAAAATCACTCTCCGCGAAATACATTAAGGAGGACACCCTCACCGAGATCCACCCGCGCTCGGCCTTACTGGCCTCGAGACATGTCTATGGCATGTCACGCCATGCCCCCTGGAAATTGTCCAGGATCCCTCATTTCAGAATCCTTGCTTCTCGTATCTGAGAGCTTTTTTGCTTCAAATTCAAAACTGGGACATACTGACCTATGTCACACAGCACGTGCAGCGTGGCTTGTAAGTGAAGCTGGGTGCACATGTTTGCGGTTGCGAATCTAGGGTCTGATGCTTTATTTCCACCGGATGCATTTGTCGGAGAGAAAAAAATTAATATAGGAACAAGCCAGAAAATAGGCAGACTGTCATCTGTAAAATGAGGTCCCCAGAGGGCGAATTTAGTGATGCTACCCTGCATACGTACGAAAATGTCGCTGCGAATCCCATCGGACTGAAAATATCGGTATTAGCGTTCGAACGTCGAGACCCATAGACTCATATAAAATGATCCCATATCTGACCGTCTTCTTACTTCTTCTTCCTCTTTTTTCCCCCCGGAATTTTATTTTGTCGGAGGATTATTGTAATCAGTTGCGTGCGTGCGTGCGTCCATGTGTGCGTGCGTCCGGAGTGATAACTATAGTTGTGGCCATCGAATCAAAACCAAATTTGGTATGTACGTCCCCAACCCCTATGAAATGGACAATTGCGAATCTGGGTTCGATCCGATAGTTTTCCTTGGAGTTATGCCCCGTTTTCGACCTTTTTCGCAACTTTGGAAATTTGTTGTCCGGATGATAACTTTAGTTTGAGTTATCGAATCAACACCAAATTTTGTGTATAGCTTTGTCTCTAATACGCTGGTCAAGTCCGAATTCTTTTTCTTGAATATACACATGGAAACTTAAGTCACTTACCTGTGTCATTACACAATGCGGCTGTCTGTGTACCTTTTCCCGGCCATATCCTTAAACTCTGCGGGGAGGTACAGGATTATTTGGCTTATTTTGTATATGGACTAAAGGTGGGAGTTTTCAGAAAACCAAAATTCGGAAGTCAAAATGTATTTTCTCGTTTTTTGTTTTTGTTATTGATAAAATTCTAATTTTCAGATTTTACAGATTTTTTAATGCGCAATTTATACAGAAGACCATAGCAAAGATTGAAGGAATGAATATTTCTTATAATAGTAGCTGCACATTCACATTTCACTGCATTTATTTCCAAATTCCAAAATGGCTGACATAACAATAGGAAGTGTAAACTGTCGGGTGCTCTCATCAGACCAGAATAAACGGCGAGACTTTTTTTCTCGGTACAGAGATAAATTACTCTCCTAGTAGACACCCGTTCAAGCAAGAATGTAGAAACCTGTTGGAAGAGTGAGTGGGGTTACAAGGCTGTTTTCTGATCTTTCAATTTCAAGCAGTCAAGAAATAAAAAGCAACTTAAATTCTCTAAATATTAAACTAGACGGTGGAGAGAAGTAGTATAGCACGTATGAATTGACCCTTATTAGCCGGAGCTTTGCCGGTGCAGATAGTGTTAAATTCCCATAGGAACCGGAGCCATTGCCGGTGCAACTTTTGCCGGTGCAAAATGTCGGCACCATACATCTAGATCTGGTAAATGGTGTACGTACTGCATATATAGTGTGCCATGGTATGTATAGTGATATAATTAAACACAGGGCTATGGGTATATAGTATGGGTAAGTGCTGGAAAGGTGTTTGTGAATAAGGATTTTCTTGAAAGTTTTCCCCGCGAAGCGGTTGACGTGGCTATTGACGTCGTGACGTCATAATACGCACGCGACGCCATGGAGACATTGACCACTGTTATTGTCCAGTATACATTCCGACATAACGTTGTCCGGGTCAGGGGGTGTCGGATTTCTCGTAAGTGGCGGTGGGGTGATATGGTAGTGGTGGCATATATCCATGTTGGTATCCTATTAGACCTTGGTTCTTCATATTATCCTATATCTGATATAGCTAGATCAATCAGTACTGTAGGAATGGGGGTAATGCATGGTCGCCGGTGTGGTATTTGCGAGATAGTCCTTAGTGGTTTAGATTGGCAGTATAGGATGAATGGTCTGTTGGCCTATTACCCCCTTAGTACTATTCACCTACCGAATTCTTTGTATCATCTTATGGCTGATATTTAGTTCGTAATGCTAGGTCAGGCAGTATTATAATCGTTCGTTTAGAAGTGGGGCTTAGGGTGTAATGTGTATACCCCTGTAGGTCCCCTGTTAGTCCTCGATATTATTAACAAACCGATTGCTTTGTATTATTCTATGGCTGATATAGGTAGTACGTTATGGCGGGTCAAGTGGTATTGTGAGTGGGGGTAATGCCTGGCAGTATAGAACAGCAGTACAGTATGGACAATAAAAAGCTCTGTGGGCAAACAAACAAGAGGTCTGCAGAAGACGATGAAACACTTTTTGGCAAAAATAATCCGTTTTTAAATTTTTTAAACGACAAAGACAGAAATTCTCTCGAAGGGCCATTGTCAACCTCCGAAGGTCTAGGGGCTTTAAATCAATGAAAAACAATAAGATCCCGGGTTCTGATGGCTTCACTGCAGAATTTTATAAATTCTTTTGGAATGATAATGGATCATATCTGGTTAACTCAATGAATTACGGCTACGAATCAAATGAACTTTCAGTTACCCAAACACTTGGAATTATTACATGCATACACAAACAAAACAAACCTAAGAAACATATAAAAACCTGGCGACCAATATCGCTAATCAATATAGATGCAAAGATTGGCTCCGCTACAATTGCTAATAAATTGAAAGTGGTTCTTCCTAATCTAATTTCAGATACTCAGCTTGGTTTTATGAAAGGCCGGTACATTGGAAGCCGGTACATTAGATTAACGTTTGATTTAATCGCAAAATGCGAAGAACTTAAGATGCCAGGTATCCTAGTTCTTATTGACTTTGAAAAAGCGTTCGATTTTTTGGAATGGACTTTTATCCAAAAGACAATGGAGTTTTTAAATGTCGGACCGTCTATGATAAGATGGTTTCAAACTTTCTATAACAATTTTCTAGTTGTGTACTTAACAATGGTCATTTTCTCAGAAAGATTCGACATGGGTAGAGGCGTTATGCAGGGCGACCCCTTATCGCCGTATTTTTTTATACTTTGTGTAGAAATCCTCAGTGCAGCCCTAAAATTTACTCCCGGTATAAATGGAATAATCATAAATAATTCGAAGTATTTGATAAGTCAATATGCCGACGACTCAACTTTATACCTGTCTAATGATGGATACACACTGAATAACGCACTAAATATGTTTAAAAAATTCTCACTCATATCTGGTTTAAGTGTCAATTTTGATAAAATAGAAGTTATATGGATAGGCTCAAAACGGGGTTGTGGTGAAATACTTTGTACAGATGAACAAGTCAGCTGGAACCATTCAAAATCTTTCAAAATACTGGGGATTGAATTCAACCTGTTTAGTGGTAATTATATACTATATACTAAATAACTACATGAACAAGATGAAAAAAATTGAAAACTACAGACAGACTGGTCATTTCGTAATATAACTTTATTTGGAAAAACTACTGTCATAAAAAACTTTGCTCTACCTATTTTAACACATTGTTTAATGATTTTGAGAGATTCCCCCCAAAGACCTAATCGGTGAATATGCAGGAAATTTTTTTTATAATTTTTTATGGTCCAGAAAACCACAAAAAAATCAAACGTACCACAATCGCTGGTCTTTTCGAAAAGGGTGGAAGTAAATTCCCACATATCGAAACATTTAGTTAGTCATGCCTTAAAAATGCTTTGGATAAAAAAAACTTTTAGACTCTTCCACATTGGCCCCCTGAAAAACACTGGTGATTGGTGATCTAGAACCCTTCGGGAATTACAAGGTCTGGAATTTGCACACAGAAACCTCAAGAAAAACAGGAAAAGACATGAACTCATTTTGGGTTAATGTTCTGTCTCTTCTTGATAATAAAACCACCACAGCCCCGGAAGAGATATTTAGAGAAACCATTTTTTTTAAATAGTAGCATAAAAATTAACGGTGAATTATTTTTAACAAATTTTGGTGGGAAAATGGTATCTATTTCATAAATGACTTGCTACCTGAGAACAACAGTCTCCTAACTTTCTCTGACTTCCCCAACAAATATAACATTAAGACCCCATTCACAGTCTATCAAGGTTTTATAAATGCAATACCCAATCCTGGAAAGTGGCAGCAAAATCACATAAAAAATTATCGTCTGTATATAATACAAACATTGGTATGCTACAATTTACACACAAAGTTTGCCGAACATTCTAAATCAATTTCTTAGAACTATACGCGACGTCTCCCGCGAATTCACAGATGAAATGGAACGAGATTCTAGATATAAATTTGCAGCCAGATGACTGGAATTTTATATACAAAATCCCATTTTCAGCCACAGACAATACATACCTACAAAATGTACAATTTAAAATCGTTCATAGAGTCTTGTATATGAACTCAAAACTACACAAATGCAAAATTTCAGAAACGAAATTATGCACATTCTGTAATAATTCAAAAAAGACTACACATCACCTGTTTTTGAATGTTCTGTCTCAAAAACAGTTCTTTTGATCTTTTTGGAAAATTTAAAAGAATTTAATTTAATTTAAAAGAAAAATGTAAAGTAACCTTTCCTTTAACACCAGAATATGTTATCTTAGGCCATAGCAACACATCGGATGCTTTCAATAGCACCACCGACGTCTATATGCTTCTTTATAAGAAGTTCATTTACTCGTACAAAGTGAAAAAAAGTCAACCAACCCATCTTGGGTTTCTTAATCAATTCCGAGAGTAAGGAATCCAGAACTCATCTCCTGCCATTCATACCCAACTAAACGTATAAATGAAATAAATTCTAGGTGGGACCTTGTTAATTGCCTTCTTAACTTATGAACTCTGAATACATCTGGGCTATTCCCCAAAATATCCGATTATTTGCGAAACTCAGCTGGAGGTCATTTGTCAAAGTTGGGAAGATGATCCTCCCTATGTGAAGAAAGAATGATGAATTTAGCACGATTACAAAAATATAGCTCACGTCGCGATTGCGTCTCTCCAGTAGGGTTCTACTGGAGGGACGTAACCGAAAATTTGTATTGTTACTAATCGGGTTCTGACTGGGTATCTATGGCAATTGAACATCAGGTGTTGCTGGCTTTGATTTATTGATTGTTCGGGATCGGTAACCCCACTGAGATATACCTGGCAGGTTAAAATATCTCGAATGTGCAGCAATAAATTGTACCAAAAAATATAAGTATTGAACAATCTATTATGCTACTGCATTAATGATTTAACACATTGCAATTTCTGTAAAAGAATATAATGTATTCTAAGTAAATATTCATGTAAAATCTGAATAAAAATATTAAAAAAAATTACGAATTTGGGTTTTGTCTGACTAATTTTGGCTGAGTTATGGTCCTTATTCAGATTTCACAACTTCAAAAATTGGTTGTCCTGATGGATTATGTAATCGCAATCAAATTTGGTGTATGAGTTTGTTCCCAGAAAACGCTGGTCTAGGTCGAATTTGGGTTCGGTCCGACCAATTTTGGCCGAGTTATGGCACTTTTTCTGATTTTTCAACTTTGCAAATGTGTTGCCTGGATGATAACTTCAGTTTGGGTTATCGAATCATAACCAAATATGGTATATATTTCCACTTTGAATTTTTGTAATCTTCAACATGTGCAATGTAAGAGCTTGCTGTCGGGGGAAATAGCCCATGCCTTGCGGTGGCCTTGTTAAGTTTGCTTTTCATATCGGTTTTCGAAATTCTTCTTCTTCTTTTTCCGAACCAGCTCCCGGACTCTACAGTTAAAACTAGAAGTCCTGTCACGAAATGTGCGCATATCTAGGCTTAATTGCGCGTAGAAATTGCGCGCAATTTCCATATCGAATGACATCCAAAGCACGGCAGGTTCTCCTGGTTCCTCATAGCAAACACAGGCAATCTTTCTGCCAATGGACCTCCGGGTTACCCGGAGGTTCATTGGCTGAAACATTGCTTGTGCACAGGCCGCATGCACACAATTTGATAGCCTTACTATGGTCATATATTAACGCGCATATCAACGTGCTATATGTGCGCATTTCAGGACAGGACTTTTAGTTGTAACTGTAGGTGAACAATTAATGAAAGAAATGATCTCAAACACAGAAGATGAGTTCAATTCTACTTCCGAAACCAACTGACTTACAGCGTTACGACGTCACACCGACTCCTAACATCATACACAGATCATCTCGATGTGTGAATGCGTTCGCCAATACGAGGCGTAGTTTTATCCTTCCGCGATGGCATGAGAGATGTTAGCTTCAAAGTCAAAACTTGAGTATTATAGAATCACTCCCCATTTACAGGAATAATTTAATTGTGTTAGTTTTGGTGAATTTGAACAGAAACAATTTGCAATTGACTTCGAGCCGCAAACTTCAGACCTTGTTACCGTCAATTCATCACACTAACTTTCCATGTTTATCATGGAAAATGAATCGACAAACACACACACACACAATGAACGGATGCATATTACTGATATCACCAGTGTTATAGAATATAAAATCTTAAAGTTGCAAATGTGAATGAATGGCTTTTGTGCACAGCTACAATAATAGTAGTCTGGTACTAGTTTTGTAAAGGTTCCCATGTAAAAAGACCAAAACTACAGTAACAATTGTTAAGCATTATTCTTTCCTTGAATCAACCCCCCACCCCTACTGAACCCCTCGGCTGATGAGAAAGTTGATAGCATACGCTCTCAGACTGCACCACTCAGGGCCCACTGAGTTATAATTCTCTGTTTGACAACCTTGTCCTGGCTGTTCTCACCAAATCTTTCCTTGTATGTCAGTCAGTATTCCTATGCAGACTTTCAAAATGTGTGATTGCATGATGTGTGTCTGTCTGTCTATCATGTAAAGTATTTGTTAGCTTTTCATTTGCCCGGTTCTACATTTTCAATAACTGACAGTCGACTATTTTTCACCCTACCCCCCACACACAAATAAACATTATTAAAGAATACTTTATTCTTGAAGCAAATATCTGATTCATCCTCTTTGGAAACATATTTTCCACAATTTTACTCTTTTTATCAGAATGGGTCTTGGGTGTCTGTAGGGATTAAATATAAGGTTGTGAAATGTGCCATGTAGGCACTTGCAGGACAAGCACAGTACCACAGAATCGATATTTGATGGTTATAGGCATTTTAACAGTGCTATGAGATACCACAGACATTGCCCATGCTGTTGGGAAAAATCTGTATTTAATGTTTTAATTACATCCAAGATTGTGAAAGTGCCCTTACATACCAGGAGCCCAAACTTTAGAATCAATATTTTGAGGGTTTACACATTTTAATAGTGCTTTGAGATACCACAGAAGCTGTACCTTTCATACTGTTGGAAAAAACAGTGTTTTATGTTTTGTCAGTACCAACGACTCTAGGTGCCTTAACGGACAACACTGTGGCTTTCTTTTACAAATATTGCAAATTATTCACCAAACACAATGTGAAATGTCTTCAGACGCCAGAATGTGATTTAAAACCTATCACAAATGGGAAATTTAACGTCATATGAGGTTTGTTTTGTGTCAAAATCAATTAATTTATGAATTATATCATAGTTTGGGGTGAAAAAGGGGCATACAGAGGGCCACATTCGGGGCTATGTTTTACCACATCATTATGTAGAAGAAAATTTGACATCGGTTGTTATGATAAAATTGCAGTGTCTATAGATATTGGTGCATAATATAGCTGCAACCCCAATTTTGGAAACAAAAATGACATATTGTTTCTTGCCATTTCGTTAAATCGTTAAATGATTTTTCCCAATAGTGATGTGTGCTGATGCAGATATAATTTTATGTTGGGATTAGAGTAGTTTTCAATGAAAGCTCTTAGTCATTAAGTAACAGGGTAGAAAAATCTATTGGAGGCAATATCTGTTTTTAAGGGCATGCGACACAGTTTGGATACTTTTTTAAAAGAACAAATTTCCCATGTTTTGGCTCAGCAGAAGCCCAAAGATCAATTCTCATGCAGAAATGATTCTTTTATCACATAAAAGGGTAGAATACAGTTAAAATTAGAAGTCCCGTCATGAAATGCGCACAAATAGCACGTCGATCTGTGCGTTAATCTATGCGTTATGACCATAGTAAGGCTATCAATTTCTGTACATTTGGCCTGTGCACAAGCAATGTTTCAGCCAATGGACCTCCGGGTAACCCGGAGGTCCATTGGCAGAAACATTGCCTGTGTTTGCTATGAGTAACCAGAAGACCCTGCCGTGTTTGGATGCCATTCGATATGGCAATTGCGCGCAACTCCTACGCGCAATTAAGCCTAGAAAAGCGCACAGTTCATGACAGGACTTCTCGTTTCAACTGTATATCTTTTGTAGGGTTGGGATTGATTATAGGTATGACCGTACTAAATATTTGAATTAGAAATACCTGTCTTGAAAATGATGCATTCTCTGAAACTAAGCAACCTTGAGGAAATATATTGTTTAAATAAACGTTTGAAGCATTCCCCTGACATCTTGCATTAATGTTGAATGTTCATGATAAATAAAGAGGGCGATTTGATTACTTTTTGGACCTAAAAGTAAAATGTGCTTTTGGTGTATTTTGTTGGGAATTCCCTGAAAAATATGTGCACGTGACCGGTACTTCCCTTCCTGTCAATGTTTCTCTCTTATTTGTTGCATGACCCTCTGTTTTCGGGTCAGAAAAGTTCTTGACAAAAATATATTTGAATCCCAAAATTAAAGTGATGCGATCATGTTTTTTTCGCTTGAGCGCTGTAATCTTCGCCTATGGGAAGAAAATATTTAGTACTGTGATGCCTAAAACAACATGGTAATGGAATATTTTCATTGAAACAAGTGTGAGAATGTTATTTAGAGGAGGTTCTAGGTGAAGTACTCAGACGAAGCCGTCTTCGAGTTTAAATTCATGTTTACCCGTCTTGGGAATTCTCAGCACATACTAGGAATTAAATATGTTCTCTAAAAATACCGCACAAGAGCAATTTGGAAGAGGTTCTTTGCGGTTCTGGACGGGGGAGGGGGGGGGGGGAGGGGGTTCAGGAGTTTATGGTATTTAGGAAAACTGCATCCTATAGTTCTTAGATTTTGGAATATGGTGATAAGCAATTCTGCTCACTTAATCAGACCTAATATTATTAGGGTGATTATTAATTGACTCAGGATATTTCATATTTTACTCATAAACAAATACTTTGGTCATTAATGACCCTTTAAAGATATCTTCCAGATTACCACCTGGACCATGGTTTATGATGGGTCAGGGTATAATAGGTCCAGCTTAGGTAGCCAGATTGTTAAAGCACAAGATGATAGACTGGCTGTTCATATAGGCGTCTCAGGGTACTGATGTGGCAAATTCTGAGGAATTTGGTCTGTCGTCATATGTGTGGATGGGCTTGTTAGTTGGTTGTGGTTGGTGGATACCTTAGGTCATCCAGTGGATCTGCTTCAGTAACTCTTCATCTTGGGAACTAAGGTCGTGATATAGCCATAGTTGCTGAAAGCGACGTAACCCCAATCAATCAAACAAACAAACGATATGATGGGTTCTATGTACCATAGTCAAGTTGTCCTGCTAGTATGTATTTGTTGGAGTTTAACTCTTTCGACAGCAAGATTCGCCCCGCGTCAGGCAATTTAACGGGTGGAGGAAGCCGGAGTACCCAGAGAGGAAAGCCTGCCAACGGGGGGCACCTGTCATATTCCCCAACGTACTAGCGCCACACATGCAGGACGAGCATTGGTTGAAGACAGGTGCACCATTGACGTGCAGTACGCCTTAGTACACAGCGCCACCGTACTCCCACCTGGATATTCGGGATTACATGCCTTGCCTGGCGGGGATCGAACCGTGCACCTCTCGGTTTGATGTTATTAGTAGATCATGTACCCAATCGACCCACATTGGCCAGATCTAATGCCGGATCTCATGTGACGTCATAGCTACGTGACCCAGTTACGTCATGTTTGGTTGTCATGATAGCCCGCGTGAGCGGCCATCTTGTGATGTAATGTTCAGTGATAAGTGGTCTTAGTGCGAGTGCGCAACGGGTGTTAATGTTATACGTTTCCGTCGTCCATTTTGTATATTGGAAGCCGCCATATTGGTTTCTATGGTAGCACGTGGTTGCTAGATGTCCCAAAACATTCTAATAGGAACAGGGTATGTTTGAGAGTGTGTTCGATTGAACAGGAGTAAATCTAATTACCACAAACAACCCGACAATCCCTCTAAATCACCAAAAACTACTGAGACGGACTTGGCAAAGCCACCATCTAGGGCTTATAACAGTAGCCCGTTGTGCTATACGACGGAGAGGTCTTCTGGGATAAGTTCAATTGAACTAGAGTACATCCAAGTGCATCCATTTACCACAAAAAGCCCGACAATCCCTCTAAATTACCAAAAACAAGTTTATTTGGCATGGATTCCTCCATTTTGGGCTAAAAGCGTAGCACGTAGTGCTTTAAGGTTCGTTTTTATGAGAGTAATTTTATTATTACCCAAATAAATCCAACAATTCTTTTACTAGTTCGGATTTCCCTCTAAATCCTCGGTTTCTATCTGATGTTCCCTAGAATCCTTCCTCTTGCTCAATAATAGGCGCGTCCCTTTGTATAAGAGTAATGTTAAAGGTTCGGATTTGCACCATAGTCTCGATTTTTTTATCTATCCCAATCTATTCTGTGGCTTATGTTTTGCCTTTTACTGGCCCCTTTTCTGCCTATCCCAGCAGTCTATTTCGTCCTCTTATCTGTCTCTGTGTTTTACCTCTGCCCTCGTCCAAGTCTTACAATCACCAGTGAGATTGCTTCATTTCCCGTAATCTGTACATACCCATACAGAGTTACCTCCCTTGTGTATAATGCAGTCCTCTATGATTCTCAAACCCAAAATACAATCAAACAGGGATAAATATTACTCGAACGACTCAAATCAGCTTTCGAGAAGTTACCGAAAAAGTAACTGCTTGACCGACTCAAATCCCATCGAGCAAATGAGCTATCGAGCAATTGCTCAAAGAGTGACTCCTTTTACAACTCCTATGTTCATCTGTGTATCGGAGGATATCTATGACATGGTGATGTAGTATTGGCGAATACATTTTGGAGGATATCTTTTGGAGGTTACATTTTGGAGGATACCTACCCGAAGATAATTTTGCTGCTAGGGTCTGTTCAGTTCCTTGCATATAGTCCTCCCCCGTGGTCTTTATATCATCAAGACCACTATTGCTGACTTTTCCAATATTGCCATCGTCTGTCCTATGATTAGCGTTTACTGTAGTCGCCCAATCCTATAGTCTTCTTCCACCTTTGCCGTATTGTACCATTACTAGCAATACTGCAGGCTTGTAAGTATCTCAGATCGCTGAAACGACTCAAATTTCATCGAACAAATAAGCCATCGAGTAATTGCTCGAACGAGTGACTTTACATACGCTCATCTGGGTATTGGAAGACACTTAGGACATGATGATTCAGCATTGCAGGATATCTTTGGAGGATACATTTTGGAGGATACCTACCTGAAAATAATTATGGTTCCTAGTACCTGATCGGCTTCCGGTTTTTATAGCTCTGAGACTACTACTGTTTTCTCACACATAGTCATCATCATCTGTCTTGCGATTTGCTTATACAGCAGTCACCTAATACAATAGTCTTCTACCACCATTGTAGCCTTGGATCATTACTACGGACATGTACTACTGTACTATTCAAAAAAGTAAGGGATATCCAAAGTGATGTTCATATTTTCGGAAAATGGTATTGGATACGCGTGATTGGACACATCAATATGTTACCAAGTATAGTGTGGATCATGAATGTCACAGGCCCACGAAAACTTCGTGCAGGTTTTTCGCACGAGCGCCGCGTTAATGTCTGTGGAGTACGTTTTGAAATTTCATTTGTACCGGAAGAGCTTTTTTCGGGGGTCTCATCGTTCTTTCCTTGGTGTAAACTCGTTCATCAATAGTTTCTGGCCGAAACTTAACTTTTGTGATTTGAGAAGACTGACACGTGACGAACGTTTCCGTGCCTTTGGCATGCTGGAAGCTGACAACAGACAGACCGCAGTTTCTCAATCGGTGATCAATCACGCTACCGTCAGACAGGTAATGTTGATGACAGACGTCGGTCAGGTTGTCCAAGGGCGACAACTGCTAACCAGGATCATTTCAGCAGAACCACAGCATTACGTAACCGCCACCAAAGTGCCTCAGAAATTGGACAGCAGCTGCACCGAGCGACAGATGTGCGAGTCAGCGGTCCGAAAATCGCCTACACAGCTGGAATTTGTACGCTCGACGACCTCAAATAATTCCACGTTCGAGTGAACGTCACATCGCAGCAAGGCGTAATTGGTGTGGAACACGACAGCGCTGGGAAAAATCGTCGGTGGACAACGTCATGTTTTCCGATGAATCGAGGTTCACTCTCGACTTACACGAAACAGAGTGTGACGGCGGCGGAACGAACGATACTATGGCGTAACCGTTAGGTATCACGTTCGTTTTGATGGTGGATCGGTTATGGTGTGGTGAGGCATATCCATGACAAGCAGAACAGCATTACATGTCATCCAAGGGAGTGTCACAGGGCAGTACTACCGTGACAACATGGTAGCAGCTCATGTGGTGCCATTTGCGCGACGTCGCGACGTCGTCGATTCATTTTCGAAGATGACAATGCAAGACACATTATTACAGGAATGCCTGTATATGGCACGTTTTCATGCGCCCATTTTAACTCATTGTGTAACCACGCCACATGTCTGCGGAAAAATGTGGAGGGACACGTGTCCCATGTGCCTCCCTGGTTCCGCTGACTCTGCATGTGTGCAGAACGGATGTTCATTTTCCGCATGGTTAAGTGTTGCTGTAGAGTACATGGAGAGTGGATTGTAACTAAATCACCCGCAGAGTGGAGTTATCACCCAAGCTATAACTTTCAAATTTTGTACATATCGTCAAAAAACACAAGCAATGTTTAACCCGGAGGTCCATTGGCTGAAACTTTGCTGGTGCTGGTTGTGCTTTGCAACAAATTTGCAATTATTGCTCGGGTGGAATCTCCACTCTGCGGGTGATTTAGTGATAATACACTCTCCACGTACTGTAGATGGGATTTCATAGAACAGGCGTGTAATAAATTAAAGTATCAAATCTATTGAAGTAAGATGGTACATGATTACTATCAAAAGCGAATCAATATCTTAAGAATATACTATCCCTTTGAAATTTTATTGTTGTCAGCCCCCTCCACCCTTCACTCCTCCCCTGGTGTAATGTAATCTGCTGGACTCCAATGACCAATAAT
Source organism: Pictodentalium vernedei (assembly GCA_031216915.1). Classification (NCBI taxonomy): domain Eukaryota; kingdom Metazoa; phylum Mollusca; class Scaphopoda; order Dentaliida; family Dentaliidae; genus Pictodentalium; species Pictodentalium vernedei. Next base: position 85,452,187 of record CM062289.1, read on the forward strand.
TTGCTCTGAGAAAGTAAAAAACCTCGCTACTTCAACTATTTGGAAATCCACTGTGACGAAGTGCATTCCCCACCCTGTAATGTAATAGGAATTTGATAATATTCTCCCATTGAACGACACCAGGATGACTTGTTGCAGTTCAAGAGGGAGCCATGAAGATGACTCGTAATCTCCGTCAAGTATTAACTGAAGTGACAATGTCTTTGGATTGGTACTTCATAATGTTTTTGTCTTGCTCGACTTCCATTACATCTTGCAAGGCTTCACCTCGTGTCTCAGGCAAAGTAAATGTCAGCACAGCCGATACGATCATTACTATACCCATAACCAGATACATAATCCGACCATTCAGCTCTGTCTGTAAAATAAAGAAACATACGTTATTCAGTGTTCAGTTTGCCTGTAAACAAAAACAACGTTCGAGAGAAATCTGAAAAGCAAAATAGCGAAAAGAAATTTCGTCTCAATAATTTAAGCGTTAGCGTGGATCTCTCCTCAAAGTTGTCGGCTTCGTAGCTCTCCCCGTTCAATTTCTGCCACACGTAATATGTTCAACTTTTACTAAACGATGCGGCCGCATCCACCCGCGTAATTTACAAATTGGAAGTTGCAAAAATTAAAAAAAAATCAACAACTGGGCTCACTTCAATGAGGTGGTGGTGGTGGTAACGAAGGGTGGGGGGGGGGGGGGGGGGTGCGGGGGCACACGATATGGTTTTGTTGAAATATTTTTTAAAACTTGTAAAACATTATAACGAAAATAGTAAATTTTGATATCACGTGGATTGGGTAAAAGGTTAACAAGGCCCGACTCTATGCTGATGAAGAATGCAGCAAGATATTGGCAACTTAACATATTCTTGTTTTTACCCCATTTCTCCAATTCATTCTTTATTTCTTTATGACCCATGGTGAAGCCAGCTACTCACAGATATATGATTATTATTATCAATGGGTGGGTGGGGTGATGGAACCCTCACTCAAGGGGCAAGATATCTGACCAGGCACAAGGTGGGAGGGGGGGGGGGGGGGGCTAGTTTTTATTCAAAGACGACTCACATGTCATCCAATCTTCCTAAAGACAGGTTGGCTGTTGATAAAAGTTAATTACAAGTCTAACGACTTCCATATCCCCCGCCCGACTTTTCTGCCTATTACATACATAAAATGTGAACTGGCATTGCAATTTTGTATAACTTATTTGTGCAAAGAACAGAACCCAGTTGCTTTCATTTGATAACTTAATTTCTGCAAATTGCGGAATAGGTACCAAATGTTATCTCGTTATCTCTGAAAAAGCATTGCTCTGTTTGTAATGGTTAATAGTGGAAGAATTAGCGTAAGGTAGGAGGTAAAATGTATCCTGCCAAAGTCACTCTTGATAACAAATTACATTCAGGCGTCAATTTTTAGCTCGATATCTCTTAAAATATTCTGGTTGATGGTTAAAGGGTTATGGTAATGCTACACGTAAAATTCACCAGGTCGATGTTACTCTTGCTATAAAATTACCATCAGGTGCCAAAGTTTGCCTCAATATTTCAGAAAATGTAGGAGTGCACCCTGATTGGCTTTGGTTGAAGGGTTACCAGAGCGTTGGACGTAACATTAACTCAGAAATTTTACTTCAGATAAAAAAATGACCCCAATGTGCCCAATTTCAGATCGATATCTCAAAACATGTAAGAATGTATTGGATTGTATTTGTGACTGATAGAGTGACATAAATTCGCTCTTATAGTACACATATCCGGTCATAAAGAGGACTATAACTCTCTCATAATTTGTGAAATGAAAAGTCCTTTGGAGATGCACATTTAGACAAGGAGACAAACAATTCTAATAGAATTTAACAACATAAAGGGCTTTTACTCGGAAAAAACCCTGCGGAATCAAAAAATTCCTTTCCACATGCACATCTATACACTTCATGCTCATACTGCATATAATTTTTTGTAAAAATCCACCAGGAAAAGTTGGAGGTGTTAACCCTTTACCTAACATGAAAAGCAAGCGACACTTGCAATAAAAATTCTTGAATAACTAGTTTTTTTTAACTTTTTGTCTCAAAAACATAGGTTATGACCCCTCGTTGGAACGAGCTCGACGAGCTCGTTCCAACGAGGGGTCATAACCTATGTTTTTGAGACAGAAAATTAAAAAATAATGAAAATTAATTGGCGAATTTTGAGAATAGCGCTGGCCGGTTTTAGCCCTTACGTTGGGTAAAGGGTTAAACGGACGAACAGTTGTGACAGGCATTCATAAAAAGCTGCAAAAAATCAGGCTAATCAAAAATCCTTTTCCACATGCGCACCAACATTTTAGGCTAATACTTCACATCAACTTCCGTAAAATTCCAATTGGAAATGTAAAGCAGTTAAGTTGACAAACGTTTGTGATAAACAGACAGACTGGCCGACGAAGATTATTTCAGAGTCTGACTCCCAAATTTATCGCGCGACGGAGAAAGACAAAACGTTAAGTATTATTTATTTATTTATTTATTGGTGTTTAAGGTCACATACTTATGCACAATGGCTAATCGTGACCGTGACAGTTTTACGGGTGGAGGAAGCCGGAGTACCCGGAGAGAACCACCGAGCAACGACGAGCAGCTGTCAGCTCTCCAACATCGTAACTCTGAACTCTGCACCGCAGCACAGGCAGGGTTAGATTGAAGACATGCGCACCATCGACGTGCAGTACGCCTCAGTACACAGCGTCATCGTGCCCCCATGTAGGCAATCGGGGTGAAGTGTCTTGCCCAAGGACACAACGCGGTTGCCGCAGGTGGGATTCGAACCGAGGACCTCTCGGCTTGCAGCCTGCACCTCTACCAACTGAGCCACCGCGCCCCCCCCCCCCCCCAAAAAAAAATGTTAAGTAAATACCAAATTTGTAAACATGGAGAAAGAACATCAAATAGACGGATAAGTTGCCGAATTAGACTGGCCGTATGATCCACCAGAAAAATTCCCGGTGGGCCCTCAAAAGGGGCCTCCAAAATTGATGCAGCCCTACACCTGTTGGTGCGTGAAAGTTCGTGAAAATGACCAAAAGGCAAAATGGATCTTTTTGCATGGACTGTCGTAATATCGAAATGTTCTCTCTGTGAACTGCCTTTGACAGTCCACATAGAGGACATTTCGATATACTAGCTGTCTAGTCTGCCGTTGATCGCTCAGATGAAAAGAAACAGCGTTCCTCCAGTTTCAAAAATCAAAATTTTCTCCGATTGGGCCGAACTATGGTCTTCCTGATGGGAACTCCCGTACAACCATTTTTGCCGAATGATCGATGAACATGGTGCCAAAATGCAATCGAAGTATCCCCTGTGTGGACTGCCATTGCTTGCTCAGATGCAAGGAAGCCATGTTCGTTCAGTTCGAAAAATCAAAATATTCCTCAGCCCTGGGACCCATTCGTGGATTTCCTAGTAACTTTTCTTGGCCAGTCCGCCTCTGATAAGTTGGAGTGATCAGAAAAATGTTGAAATGCAAAATTACATAACTTTGACATAACGTGACGTTGTGTTACGCAAATGGTTGGGATACGTCTTTCCTCGGCAAGTAACTCACTTGGGACTATTATTATTCCTGGTGGATGAGAGTGTGAGATGGGGAAATCTCACCCTCGGGACAAAATATTTGGTACAGACGCTCAGCATGAGTGTCTGTACCAAATATCTTGTCCCGAGGGTGAAATTTCCCCATCTCACACCCGCCCCCATCAGGGATAATATTTCGCCTCCCACCAAGACAGTATGACGTCATCAAAAGGAATTCAGGGGCACTGTAGTGTATTGATATTAACTTACCCCGGTATAAGGGAGAGCACTCTCTTAATGACTTATTGTATGTTGTTCTATTGTACTACATGTAATTGTCTCGCCATGTCTTCTGGAAGTTTCGAGAATATAGTCACGCGGTTATGCTTAAATGTGTTCTTTCATTTTTATGTGAGGTTAAATCTGCCTTCATCTATGTGTTAAACCTGTGTAAATACTACATATTTTTGGCGACGAGTGAGAACTATAATCATGGCACATGCTCAACCTACCATTTTGAGTGAACTTGGAGGCATTCCGAACTTTGAGACGTGTGGAGATATGAACTCTGTTGGCTTTCGTTGGATAAAATGGATACGTTCATTTGAACTGAACGCAGATGGGAAGGGTGTGCGAGACCCGAATCAGAAGAAGTCGTTATTATTACATTGTGCTGGGCCGAATGTCCAAGACATTTATTATACGTTACAACAACCACAGCCGTTGGAAAGTGAAACTGTGTACGATGTTACTAAAGCCATGCTGGAGAAACATTTTCGACCACAGGTTAACATGGCATATGAATGTTCTATTTTTAGATCTCTGTCATAAAAGCGAGACGAGACAGTCGATCAGTACATTACGGTTAAGACAACAGGCAGCATTTTGTAATTTTTCTGATGTTGATGAGATGCTCCGTGACCAAGTAACTGAAAAGTGTTCATCACAACGTCTTAGACGCAAGCTATTAGAGAAACGTGATATAAAATTACAAGACTTGAGAGACATTGCTCAATCATTTGAATCTGCATATGCCCAATCTCAGTCAATGCAGCATCCATTGCAGAATGAAGCAGCAGTGAACAGAGTACAGCATTATTCAAAACAGCCTGGAAATTATGACAACAAAAATAGAACTGGAACTGTAAAACAAAAATTAAAATGTTTTGCTTGTGGATTTGAAGGACATATTAGAACGGACAAAAACTGTCCTGCTCGGGGACAGAAGTGCCGAAAATGCAAAAATGTTGGACATTTTCAAAAATGTTGTAAAACGAAAAATCCAAGACCACCTACTTACCAGAAAAAAGACAACCGTTCTAAAACAACTGTAAAACAAGTGACAGTAGATGATTCGAGTGACGATGAAAGTGACGCATATATTTTTACTGTTTCAAGTAATAATCACCAAGACGAACTCATGAAATTGAACATTGGAGGTGTTGATGTGTCTTTTATAATAGATTCCGGTGCTACTGTAAATGTTGTTGACAGAAAATTGTGGCAACATTTGAAAAACTGCAAAATAAAATGCACTTCTAGACTTGAATCAAAACGGTTATTTGCTTATGGAAGTAGTAATCCACTCACAGTTGTAGGAGTATTTAATTGTGAAGTAAAGGTGTCTGGGATTGATCACTGTACCTGTCTAAACGCAGATTTCTTTGTAATTGAAGAAAATGGTCACGCATTGTTGAGTAAATAGACTGCAAAAGAATTGGGTGTACCGAAAATTGGCATTCCAGATGTAAACAGCATAAACATTCATAACAGTTCTAAACAGGAGTTTTTGAAGAAATTCCCTGAGTGTTTTAATGGAATCGGTAAGCTTAAAGATTTCCAGTTGGAAATAAATGTGGACAAATCAGTCCAACCTGTTGTTCAACAAGTAAGGCGTATACCTTATCATCTTCGTGAAAAGCTTGAAAATAAATTACACGAGTTAGAAGAACTGGATATTATTGAAAAGGCTGAAGGGCCTAGTCCATGGGTCTCACCAGTAGTAGTTGTTCCAAAGAAAAATGGTGACATTCGTTTATGCGTAGACATGCATTGTGCTAACAAAGCTGTTGTTCATGAAAGATTTCAAATACCTACACTTGATGACATTCTTCAAGATCTGAATCACAGTAAAATCTTCACTAAACTTGATATTAAGTGGGCATACCATCAGCTGGAGTTGACACCCAAGTCACGGGGAATTACAACATTTATGACACACAAGGGACTTTATTACAGATATAAGAGACTTATGTTTGGAATAAATAGCACACCAGAAAAATATAATCAAGTGATCCAGCAGGTTCTTGAGGTATGTGAAGGTGTTCACAACATTTTTGATGATATTATTGTTCATGGTACATGTCAAGAAGAACATGATAAACATTTGGAACAAGTTATGAAAAGACTGAGTGAAAAATGCCTTACACTGAACATTGATAAATGTAATTTTAATATGCCCAGTATTGAATTTATGGGTCATATATTATCTGAACATGGATGTGGAATTGCCAAGTCAAAAGCGCAAGCTGTTATCGATGCTCGTCAACCACAGTCGGCATCGGAAGTAAGAAGTTTTTTAGGATTGGTCAACTTCAGTTCGCGATATGTTCCAAATATGTCAACTGTTTCTGAACCACTATGTCGACTGACTAAAAAGACTGAACCATTTGTTTGGGAAGAAGAGCAACAAAATGTATTTGACAAATTGAAACAACATTTGGCTAATTCTGGTGTGTTGGGATATTTTGATGTCAATGCAAAGACTCAGGTTATTGCTGACGCAAACCCTGTAGGCTTGGGAGCTGTGTTAATTCAAGATCAAGGAAATGACCTAAGAATTATATCTTATGCAAGTAAAAGTTTAACCAATCTGGAACGTAAATATTCACAGACAGAAAAAGAGGCATTGGCTTTAGTGTGGGCATGTGGGAGGTTCCACATGTACCTTTTTGGTAAACAGTTTGAGCTGTTAACAGATCATCGACCATTAAAGTTTATTTTTTCGACACGATCTAAACCGAGTGCAAGAATTGAACGTTGGATTTTAAGACTGCAGCCTTATGACTATGTAGTGAAACATATACCAGGTGCTCAGAATATAGCAGATTGTCTGTCACGTCTGTTATCGGACAAATCTACCTGCCCAATTACAGATGATATTGTTAGTAATGATACTGAATAGTATATTCGCTTAATCACTGCTGAAGCTACACCTGTTGCCATGTCAACATCACAAATTGAAAAAGCATCTGTTAATGACAATGAACTTATAGAAATTAGGACTTGTTTGAAAAGTGGGAAATGGTATAAACTGTCTTGTCCTGAGTATTTACCTGTTAAGGATGAACTTTGTGCATTGGGCAATTTAGTGCTACGCGATACTAGAATTGTGGTACCCAATGCTCTACGACAAGAGATATTGACTTTAGCTCATGAAGGCCATCCGGGAATTGTTTTAATGAAACAGAGACTAAGACAAAAAATATGGTGGCCCGGAATGGACAAATCTGTTGAAAAGTATTGTAAAACATGTTATGGTTGTCAACTTGTATCTCAACCTACAAAGCCAGATTTTATGTCACGGACGGAATTACCTACAGGTCCTTGGCAACATTTAGCTGCAGACTTTATGGGACCACTTCCTTCAGGAGAAAGTTTATTTACATTAGTTGATTATTATTCTAGATGGCTTGAAGTTTATGTAACTAAATCAACTATTGCGGAGAAAGTGATTGAAAGTTTGAACAATATATTCTGTACCCATGGATTTCCATGATCTATCACGACAGACAACGGTCCACAGTTTATTAGTGACACTTTCAAAACATATCTAAACACAAATGGTATTTCACAGAGGCAAGTTACTCCATTGTGGCCGCAGGCTAATGGTGAAATAAAACGTCAGAATAGGACTTTATTAAAAAGAATTAGAATTGCACATGCAGAAAAACGAAACTGGAAGAATGAAATACAAACTTTTCTACTAATGTATCGGTCAACTCCACATTCGACAACTGGCGTAAGTCCAGCAGAACTTCTTTTTCGACGTAAGATTTGTACTAAACTACCAGAACTTGAACAATTCAATGTCGATGACCAGGAAATTAGAGATCGCGACTCCCAAAGAAAAGAAAAAGGAAAAGTATATTCGGATAAAAGAAGGAAGGCTACTGAATGTGATATAAAGGAAGGAGATTTTGTTTTGGTGAAACAAAATCGCGAAAACAAAATTGCAACAAGTTTTAACCCAATTCCGATGAAAGTTGTTAAAAGGCTTGGAAATAGTGTTATTATTGAATTCAGTGAGGGTGTAAAATATAAGCGTAATATCACGCATGTGAAAAAGTTTAATTCCAATTTTTGTGTTAATGGAGATTTATATAATAAGTGTTTTCCAAGTGGAAATAGCAGTATTCATAGTTATGGGTCTGTGTCTAGACACCATCGGAAAGTTAATTCTGATAATTCGTCTCTTGAATTGGATTACCGTGGAGAATATAATGAGTTCAATAGTGATCATCACTATGATGATATTGGTGTTTCAGTGAGTGAAAGTGATCATACAGATATGTCTGATCAGGGTGTTACTCAAAGTGAAGTAGTACCTGAGGAAGTAAATGCAGAGGTGTCCAAGTCCCCCAGAAAATTGCCAGCTACCCCTACACATGGTAGGCCCATTCGTAAACATAAAACTCCTGTTAAGTTCAAAGATTGTGTACTCAATTGAAATATAGATATACATTGTAACTGTTTATACCAAAACAGTTGTCCCCATTGAGTTTGGTCAAGTTTTATTTACAATACATTTTAAGTCAGAAGATGTCCTGGCACATATTCCTTTTTTTTTTCGAACAGTCGAAGTGTTAATTGAAGTTACTGGCAGCACCAATGTTAAGACTTTGCAAAATGATCTGAAATCCAAATAACTGGTCGAGTTCTAAACTTTATTTTTTTTTCTGAGAATCATCTGGGCGGTTTAAATTTTGAAAAGAAGGGACGGGATGTAGTGTATTGATATTAACTTACCCCGGTATAAGGGAGAGCACTCTCTTAATGACTTATTGTATGTTCTTCTATTGTACTACATGTAATTGTCTCCCCATGTCTTCTGGAAGTTTCGAGAATATAGTCACGCGGTTATAATAATAATAATAATAATAATTGATTTTGTAAAAGCGTAAAACCGTGAAAAGTGCCTTAAAACGCTTCACAGAAATAAAATACACTTTTCTGAAAATAGAGTCACATGTTTCCGTTTCCTTTAGGGAGGTTCAGGAGAATGCTTCAGTAAATAGGAAAGTTTTAAGATTTCTTTTGATGTTGATAGTTTCTGAATTTCTGACACTAATAGGCAACGCATTCCACAATCTTGGACCCACGATGGAGAACACACGATCATTAGCCAGATTAGATCTGCTAAAAGGTATGACTAGTTGAATTTGATCTTTAGATCTCAGACTGCGTGATGGAGTGTATACAGTGTTTAGCTCTCGCAGGTAAACTGGAGCCAGTTTGTGGATACATTTGAATACTAAGATCAATATTTTGAAATTAATTCTCTGTTTAACTGGAAGCCAATGTAATTGTCTTAAAACAGGTGTTATGTGTTCAGAGCATTTGGTACCAGTAATTATCCTAGCAGCAATATTCTGAACTTTTTGAAGCTTCTGAATCAAATACTGCGGCAGCCCCACTAACACTGAATTACAATAGTCTAGTTGTGAGGTGATGAAGGAATGCTCAAGTTTTTCAAGTGCTGACTGGTTAAGATAAGTTCTCAGTCTTCCAATATTCCGAAGCTGCCAGTAACATTTTTGACATATTTTATTGATATGGATGTCTAGCATTAAATTTGAGTCCATAATCAGTCCAATATTCCTGGCCGATTCACTTTTCATGGTGATGTTGTTTCCAACCTGAATTGATATAATAGTGGGTGTAGGCATGCGAACCCCGGATATCACTAAGAATTCTGTTTTAGAGTCATTCATTTTCAGTTTAAAATCTATCATCCATTCCCGCACCAGATTTATGCAAGTTTCCATGTTGCTGACTGCAGTGATTGAGTCACTTTGAAGAGATGAATTAAATGTAATGTACAGTTGGGTATCATTAGCATACAGATGATATGATATGCCATGCCTGTTAAGAAGACGACCCAGAGAAGAAGTGTACAGAGTAAACAAAAGTGGACCAAGAACTGAGCCCTGAGGAACACCACACTTTAACATCTTGCTTTCTGAACCGGTCTTGTTGATATATATTTGTTGACTGCGACCTTCTAGATATGATGCAAACCATGATAAGACAGTTCCACATATGCCGTGCTGTGTCAATGTCTGCAAAAGAATATCATGGTCGACTGTGTCGAATGCTGCTGACAAATCCAAGAGAACAAGCAGTACAGCCTTACCCTCATGCACTGATTTAACAATGTCGTTGTTGACTCGCAGTAAAGCTGTCTCTGTACTGTGATTGGCTCTGTATGCAGACTGGAAAGGCTCTTAAAGATCATTTTCATGCAGATGTTTTTTGAGTTGTGAAGCAACAACCTTTTCCAACAATTTAATCAGGAAGGAGAGGTTCGATACTGGTCGATAATTCTTCAGGTTGTCAGGATCAAGAGATGGCTTCTTGATGAGTGGAGTAACAAGTGCTTTTTTCAGTGGGCGTGGAACAAATCCCTCATGAAGGGATGCAGATATAATAGATGATATGGCTGGCAGAAGATGATCAATTGTCTCTTTCAGAAGGAATGTTGGAATTTCATCTAGATCATTGGATTTATTGGATGATGACAAAATCATTTTTCGAATATCTACTTCCAAGACAGTGTGAAAACTGGAAAAATCTCTTTTTATGTCAAGTTGATCAAACTCTGGTGGTTCACGTGATGGTATATTATCCAGGATTAATTGAATTTTGGTTATGAAAAAATCACTGAATTTTTCCAGAATTTCATTGGTATTTAGATGATCTGGGAGAATGACTTTTTGTTCTTTAACAAGGAGACTATTGGTTACCAAGAATAACACCCTAGTATTTGATGACCCCTCTATCAGAGAATTGTAGTACTCCCTCTTCGCGTTTTTGATGATCTTATTAGTTGTATTTCTTTGGTGGCAGAACATCTGCCGGTGAATCTGAAGCTTCGTTTTGTTGTATAGATGCTCAAGTCTGCGACGCTGTTGTTTAGCAGCTCTAACGTCTTCTGTAAACCACTCCACTTTTTCCCTATGAGTTATAACTTTTGACTTTGGTGGTGCATGTTCAGCCATGATGCCCTTAAGAGTTTCTTCAAATAAAGATAACAGTTGCTCAGATGATCCATGACTACTACAAAAATAATTTGGAGACAGTGTTGATGAACTTATATCCATTTTCAAGGAATCAATGTTGATGCATTTATATTTTCGATGAGTAATTTTCTTGGGAGGAATTTTGGAGGTTGCTAGTGTCCATTCAGCCAAGACTGCACAGTGATCAGATAATGCTGGATCTGTGACATAGATGTTTTGTACTGACGTGCTGTTACTTTGACGAACAAGAATTAGATCCAAGGTGTGTCATCTGTTGTGGGTAGGTTTCAAAACCAGTTGCGAATAGCCGAATGAATCGAACAGATTAGTAAATTGCTTCATAAAAGTGTCATTTAAATTGTCAATATGGATATTGAAGTCGCCGGCAATAGCTGTATCTCCTCCATACAAGGCATAGAAGGACAGACATTCTGAGAATTCATTTAAAAATTGTGCTGATGTAAGTTTGTTTCTTTTTGATGGTGGCGGTCGGTAAACTATGAGTAAACGAAGTGAACTATTGGTCGACATGAGGCAGTCTAGCATTTCAAAAGATGGCTGAGTTTTATAGGTGTCAGGATGATGTTTTACTTTTAGGGCATTGCTGTGGATGACAGCTACACCACCACCTCGGCTCCCCCGTGAGTTATGTAAAATGGGGAAACCTGGTGGCAATAGTTGTCCAATAGAAAAACTGTCACTATCATTTTCTTTCAACCATGTTTCCGTTAGAGCCAAAACACTGAGATTGTTGTCTTGTATGAAGTCCTTTAGGTCATGTTCCTTTCCAGCAACAGATCTTGTATTCAGTAGTCCGAAGTTCAAAAGAGGTACTTTTTTCTGGGAAAGAGTAGTGGTATCTATGCTGATAACATGAATGTTGTTGGTATTCACACCAGAGTTAATAGGCTTTGGTCTTATTGCTTGTCTGTGTTGAATTTTTAATCTCTTTGGTTGGTATACTTTATCTGAGCTGTTGTTGGTAAACAAAATTCTGGTTTTAGTATTCTTTGTTTTTTCAAGGCCTTAAAAACATATGCTTTAGGTCGATGCTTAAGGTGATCCATTGTGTTGTTAATTGAATGGAGCTCATCTGAGGTGTAATTAAATAAACACATTTTAATTGTCATTACAGAAACACATGAATGTAATGGCACTAGTTGTGTCTCTCATTAGCAGTGAATAGAGTGGCAAATGGGTTTAACAGCCCAATCTGGTTCAGAACAATAGGTGTCAGGATTAACTCTGCACTTGAGGAAAGAATCCAAGATGGAGAAATATTCAGTTAATTTCAGAGTTTTTTTGTTTGTTAAAAAACACAAAAATGAGGAAAAATTTTATCTTCAAAGTCACATCAAAATAATGCACAACTTGTAAGGAATATGTACTGCAATTTCCAGCAGATAAATCCAAAAATGTCCAGTAGAAAACTATGAAACAGCAGGAGCTCAAAAAAGTGTGACCACACTTGGTGGCAATACAAAAATATGCTTAAATGTGTTCTTTCATTTTTATGTGAGGTTAAATCTGCCTTCATCTATGTGTTAAACCTGTGTAAATACTACAGGCACGTGCAGCTCTATCGAACAATTTGGTTGTCCATTTTCTAAAAATGATTTTCTTATCGGAAAGAGTGCACAAAAGTTCTGTATATGCCACATGCATATACTACAGAATTCATTTTGAACGCTGGCAAGACAGGGGTTAAAGGGCGAAATGAACATTGATACATTCCGATGACGTCATATTATGAGTTCTGCAATGTATTAGCAAAACGTTTTGACGGGAATTTCGTGCAACTCGCTCCACTCATAAAAGCGTTCGAAAAGCTGTTTGACATTTGTTTGTTTCCTTTGTCTTTCATTTTTTTTTCCTTTGTGTCTTGATGCATCTCACATAACTCATCCTGGTACCAAGGTTATTGAATTGGGGTGAAATAATTGTGAAATGATGTTCTAGAACTCAACAAATAAGCAAAACAAAAATATTTTATGACAGTTAATACACTCCATTTTGCACTTGTTTAGTTGTTTGTACTAAATCAATATATTCTTTCAGGTATTGCATTTGATTTGCACTTAACAATACTTAACCTAATTTTGCATTGTCAATTTGGTATACAGGAATATGTTAGTTGTTTGACTTAAAAATTATAACAACAATAGAATATAGTAGTGCACCATAAATATTTATGGAATACATACTTGGGTGTTATGGTGATATGATTGCAAAACATATCAGAATACTTTGCTGATTTATCTTTTCAGGCACTTGTATTTTTTTTCAGGAACACATGTAAACTTTTTCAGGTTCATGTAACATTGAAACATCTATGAATTGCCTTATACTTATATTTACTGTTTCGTATATATGTACATATAAAATGTCTGAGGAATTGACACCTGAAGAGGTAACAAAAATGGTCGAGGCTTTCAAGTCTCTGGGTGTAAAACCTAAATTTGATACGCCACAAGAGCTTGCGACATGGATGTCTGAAACTGTTAATTCTGGTGCAATTACTCCAGACGTTAAGCCATCATTGTCTAGTAAACCAGTTACTAGTCCTCTGCATTGTCATAATGCTCCTAGAGTTTGTACTTTTTCTGGTGAAAAAGGCAAAGATTCAGATTACGACATCTGGAAATATGAAGTGATGTGTTTGAAATCTGATAAATTGTTTAGTGATGTCGATATATTACACGCTATATGTCGATCATTGAAGGGTGATGCAGCCCGTACATTAATGCACATGGGACAACGTGTAACTCTGGAAGAAATAATTTCCAAATTTGATTCTGTTTATGGGTATATTGAAATAGGTCAAAGTATTCTCTCAGCATTTTATAGTTCAAAACAAAGCAAAGTTGAAAATGTATCGGCTTTTGCACAACGTCTTGAGAATTTAATTTCTCGAGCAGTAGAAGCTGGTGATGTAAAGCCTGAAAGTCTGAATGGCATGCTTTGTGCTGTTTTGTATTCTGGTCTCAAACCCAGTCTCAAATCTGCTGCCGGATATAAATTTGAACAATTTAAAAATTTTGATAAGCTGCGAGTAGAAGTTAGAAGATTAGAATCTGAATTGGATGAAATTCCTCCAATCACAGATACACAGAGTAAAGCAGCTGTCAATCTTAATACTTCTATTGACAAATTAACTGGTATAGTCACCCAACTATCATCAGAAATGAAAGAAGTTAAAGCAAAATTAGCCAAAGAAAATACCCATGACTCTAGCAAAGATTATCACACTAACCGACAACGGCAACAAGAAAATTCCTTTTATCATAGGAATAGTAAAGCGAGAACTTATCAGGAACAGAATCGAAATCGACAGACTCATTTTGAAACAAATCCCAGATTTGAAAGAAACAAATCCGATCCAAGGGAGGTAATTTGTTTTCGATGTGGTCAGAAGGGGCACATCAAACTTGGATGTCGAGTTCGTCTCGATCATCAGAAGAGACCTTTAAACTCTTAGATGCCTACAAAGAAGGGCAGTTTGTAGGCTATAACAATGTTAATGCCCAGAACAAAAATGGTTGCAAAAATTTGGTTGGTGAAAGTAATGAAGTGGAAGCTAAGGTAAATGGTTTTCACACTCGCGCACTGCTTGACACAGGGTCAACAGTGACGACAATCAGTAGACAATTTTATGACGATTATTTATCTCATATAGAAATACAACCAATTCGTAACATTCTAAATATAGAATGTGCAGACGGAATGAAATTGCCTTACGATGGTTTTATTGAAATAGAATTATCCCTGGTAGCTATTCCTGAAAAGGAGTCTCAATCTTGTTTGGCATTAATCGTGCCCAAGAGTAGTTATAATTCTACAGTCCCACTCCTCATTGGCACAAATTTCTTGTCTTCAATTTTGAATTTATGCAAAGAAAAATATGGAGACAGAAAAATGCAAATCACTAGTTTTCCGACAGCATTGAGTTTGTCATTTCAATGCATGCTGCAATGTGAAAAACTTTTAAAGCGAAAAAACAATGTCCTTGGTATTGTAAAATCAGCTGAGAATAAGAGTGTAACTCTATTGCCAAATACCACAGCTGTTATTACAGGTTATTTGGATAAAGGTTTAAGCTATCCAAATACATTTGCTGCATTACAACCTTCAGAAAAGGCTTCAGTGACAAGAGATTTGGAAATTTGCCCAGCTATTATTAAATATGATAGTTCGGGAACAGATGTCTTGGAAGTTTCTATTTCCAATTGCACGACAAGAACTGTAACTATACCTCCTAAGGCAATAGTTTGTGAAATACAGCCTGTGACAATTGAAGATAATTTTTCAAACCAGCCATCAAATCATGATGAATTTGAAGAGTATAGTTTTATGGATGATATTGATTTACCAAAAGAAGACAATATGAAAGGATATTGTCTGCAGCTCAAGAAAATGATCTCAAAATATGCAGATGTATTTTCAAAAGATAGTTCGGATATTGGTTATTATCCAGGAGTTGAACACAGGATTGAGTTGACGGACGAAACTCCATTTAAACAACGCTATCGTCGTATTCCACCCTCATTATATGATGAAGTTAGAGAGCATATACAGCAGTTACTGGCCACTGGTATTATTCGTAATTCACATTCACCTTACGCCTCTCCTGTTGTTCCAGCCAGGAGAAAGGATGGCACATTACGCATGTGCATAGATTTTCGAGTCTTGAATAACCGAACTATAAAAGACAATTATGCGTTGCCTCGAATTGATGAAGTTCTAGACTCACTAAGTGGCTCAAAATACTTCAATGTCAGGGTATTATCAGATTGGTGTATCTGAAGAACACAAGGAACTTAATGCATTCACACTTGGACCTTTAGGGTTTTGGGAGCACAATCGTCTCCCTTTTGGATTAACGAATTCGCCAGCGACGTATCAGCGTGTTATGGAAAAAATATTCGGTGAACTTCACCTGAAGATTTGTTACATTTATCTTGATGATCTAGTTGTCTTCTCAGATAATTTTAGGGATCATCTGGATAGACTTAAAAAAATTTTTACTCGGTTACGTGAAAACGGTTTGAAATTATCACCCAAAAAATGTTCTTTTCTTAAAAGGAAAGTGAAATTTTGTGGTCATATCATTTCTATTGATGGAATAGAAACTGATCCTAGTAAAACGGAAAAAAATAGCTAACTGGCCACGACCCACATCATCTGATGAGGTTAGAAAATTCCTCGGTTTTGCGGGGTACTATAGAAGATTTTGTAAGAACTTTTCGCAAATTGCAAGACCGCTCACAAATCTCTTGACACAGCCACTGAAGAAACATTTCCGAAAGAAAAAGTCACAAGATATTAATAAATGGAAATGGACTGATGCTGAAGAACAAGCTTTCAAACAACTTAAGGAAATATTGACAACACCTCCAGTGCTAGCATATCCGGATTATAGCAAGCCTTTCGAACTCCACACAGATGCTAGCCTGAAAGGCTTAGGAGCAATTTTATATCAGACCCAAGATGGCTTGAAACGTGTCATTAGTTATGCTAGTAGAGGCCTGAATAAACCTGAAAGTCGTTATCCTGCACACAAATTGGAATTTTTATCATTAAAATGGGCAATATGTGAAAAATTCCATGATTATTTGTATGGGAATAAATTTGTAGTTTTCACTGATAATAACCCGCTAACATATGTACTAACTAGTGCAAAACTTGATGCCACTGGGCACAGATGGATGGCTGCATTATCATCGTTTGATTTTTCAATCAAATTCTGACCTGGCAAAGTTAATATTGATGCCGATATACTTTCGAGATATTCGGAATTGCCAGAAGAAAACAGTAGTAAAGAAGAATTGGAAACCATTGACATTACCAGTTTACAGGCAGTAAGTACTGGAAGAGAGTTTTTACCTTATGTAGAGACATTAGCTATGTCTCAGAATGCATTACCACAACAAAGTTTTGAAGGTACAGATATGACTCAGCTTAGAACCAGTGATATCAGAACTGCACAAAGAGATGATCCTTTATTGAAAGTATGGATCACTGCTGTGGTAAATGGTAAAAAGCCCAATTTTGCAAAAATGTCAAATTCCTCATATAATATTAGTATGCACAGAAATTTTGATAAATTCAAATTGATAAGAGGTGTATTGTACTGAGAAACAAGTACAGATAATCAAAGCATATTTCAATTAGTCCTGCCATCAAAATTTATATGTACAGTACTTTCCGCTTTACATGATGATGTTGGTCATCCGGGGAGAGACCGAATTCTGTCACAAGTCAGAGAAAGATTCTATTGGCCCTCCATGTCAATTTCATTTGATGAATGGGTTAAATTATGTGGATGATGTGTGCGATTTAAGACAATCAAGGATCCAAAAGCTCCTTTGGTCAATGTTAAAACATCGCAGCCCCTTGAATTAGTTTGCATGGATTTCTTAACCCTAGACATGGCCAAAGGGGGTATACAGTATGTTCTTGTAATAACCGATCATTTCACTCGGTATTCACAGGCCATACCAACAAAAAACATGAGTGCAAAAACTACAGCAGATGCATTTTTCAATAATTTTGTACAGCACTATGGATTACCTAAACGGATCCATTCCGATCAAGGAGCGAATTTTAAGTCGAAAATTATCAAAGAAATTTTAAAAATCACAAATATGACCAAATCCAGAACAACGCCATACCACCCTGTGGGTAACGGTGTTTGTGAACGGTTCAACAGAACACTAATTGATATGTTGGGTACATTGATTCCAGAGAAAAAGTCAAGCTGGACTTCACACATTGGTGCATTAGTTCATACTTACAATAGCATAAAACATGACACCACAGGTTACTCACCCTTTTATTTAATGTTCGGAACGAAACCACGGCTTCCGATTGACTTGGAATTTGGATTGGATATCAATCCAGACAGTAACAATCTGTCTCAGTATGCCCGAAATATAAAAGAAAGACTCCAAGAAGCTTTTAAAACAGCTCAAACTGCAATTTCAAAATCACATGATCATCAAAAGAAAAATTATGATACTAGAATTCGAGGCGGTCATATCGAAGTTGGAGACCATGTTTTAATAAAAATTACCGCTTTTCAAGGCAGGAACAAGTTGAAAGACAAATGGAGTGAGGATATCTATATTGTAACCAGACAGCCGAATCAAGAAATTCCTGTTTATGAAGTAAAGAAGGAAAATGCTAGTAATGAAAAGCCAAAAATATTACATAGAAGTCTTCTTCTTCCAATTGGCACTTTGAGGAATGAACCAGATGAAATGGTCAAACCCATTCCTAAACCAAAGCCGAGACAAAGATGTAAGGAAAAACACCAGATAGCAGTAGACCGACAAAGAGAAAACGAGGAAATCGACAGTGACACAGATGATGGAGAATCCCATATTGGTGTAGTTCGCAATACCACTCCAAGTATTGCTAATATAACTGACGCAAGTGGTGATTGTAGAAGTGTCAGTCAGTCTGATGAATTTGGTGACGACCAAATTCCAACTGATATTACTCATGTATCAGATCACACTAGAGATGTCTATGTTTCTGATAATCCTGAAGGTGATCAGGTATCTGAAGTTCCTGTTGATCCCCAGGATCTTAGTGGTAACAAATCCTCTTTTATTGTTGATCGCAGTGGGGATCTAAAAAATAGCAATGATACGGTGGAGAAGGCTGCATCAACTGCACCCTCAGAGCAGTCCACCGCTACACTTAGAAGGTCTACTAGAGAAACCGTAAAGCCAAAATGGATGAAATCTGATGAATATATTTTTTCAGCTCAGCCAACAGAAGCAGAATGGGAAAGAAAGGTTGCCATTTTGCAATCTTTAACAAATAATTCAAATTCTATTAATATGAATGAAAAAATCTGTGATGCTATTTTAAAAGTTATTGTAAATAAGTGAATGTCATGGAAGACATTTTAGATGAGGGGGGAGAATGTGGTAGAATGATTGTGTTAGAGAAAGTGGTAAGTTTGGTAGAATGATAATTTTGATTGTGTTAGAGAAAGTGATAAGTTTGGTAGAATAAATGTGTTAGAGAAAGTATTAGCCTGTGGAGTGAGAACTTATTTTATTGCAACCATTGTAGGTCAACTAAAAACATTGACATCATTTCTAATTAACTGCATGCTTGGTGATGGTCCAGTAATATTTGACCTGACCTTTAGTTGGATTGTATTCACATTGCACAACAGCCAATCAACTTCTGAATGCTCATAACATTGGGACTTTAATGTGAATTCATTGGATGAATTCAAACTGACTTTGTAAATCCTATGCAATCTCTACCAGAGCTTCTTTCTTCACCAAATCTTTTAAACTGTTTGTTTTACCATAATCTTTTAAGTATATATGGAAAATTCTGCTGGGAGCTGCATAGAATATATATTCTAAGATGTTATTTGTCACATAGGAGCTTTGTCACACTGATGGTATGTACATGTAAAGTGTGTGTGTTATTCTGCTAATTATATAAGTAAAAACATGTAAATCATTATTAAGATGGAAGTTATGGTCAGGCAGGTTGTGATATTCACACAACCATATTTCGGGTACAATTACACAGCGGTATCGAGAGTTAGCTGAATGAAACTATTTTGCGTAACGTTAATGCATAAAAGTAAATAAGTTATAGGTGTTAATATGGCATTAAATGTGATATTTATTTACCAGTAGCTCATAGCCTTTGTTTCTTAAAGTAACATTGAACCCTTAGTAAAAAGTTAAATGTAAATATGTTTCCCCATGGGAACCCTAGCTAATAAGGAAGTGCTTGTTTACTTTAGTTAGTAAAGAAGGGTATTGTCTATACTTTAGTTGGTGAAGTAGTGCTTGTTTACTATAGTAAACAAGTCCTGCTTCATTAGTGTAATAGACCCTAGCGTTAGGTGTTGGTACTTGAGGTTCAGCTTAGTGAACCACATAGGTATGGACGATTCCCTTGACTTGACCTTATATATATATTTTACATAGTTGTATAGCAATAGCAACTGGAAGTGACATTAAGCCCCAGTAAGTAAATTTATGTTCAGTCTGCATCAATTATTCAGATATAAAGCTCAGCCCGTCCATTAATTGTTCCACTGCAATGTGTAATAACTTATTGTACATTTTGTACAAAGTATTTATTTATTTATATATTTATAATATCAGGTGAGAATTGTAAGCATTCTGTAGACTTAGTGTGTGCTCCTTTCTTGTATTTCAGGAGCATGTTTTCATGTTTTCATGATTGATGTATGATCAGAAGTTGTTAAAATGCTGAATTCCACTGATGACAATAAATTTATAGAAATGACCTCACACTTCTTTCTGTAACAACCACACCCCGATAGCCAGCACCGTTACATTAACAGCCAAGGTCATATCGTGTCGGTGACAGTTTTATGGGTGGGGGAGCCAGAGTACCTGGAAAGAACCACCGAGCAACGACGAGCAGCTGCCAGCTCCCCAACATCGTAACCCCGAACCGCAGCACAGGCAGGGTTAGATTGATTGAAGATATGCGCATCATCGACGTGCAGTAAATCTTAGTGCGCGACGTCATCATGCCCCCATGTGGACAGTTGGGGTGAAGAGCCTTGCCCAAGGACACAACGCGGCAGTCTCCCATCCGTGGACTAACCGGGCTCGACGTTGCACATATTAAATATGCTAATAAACCAGTATAGGCTGGTCACGTGTGTGGGGTGAGATAGCTGCCACGTGGGTGGGGTTAGACAGGCATATCTCTCCCAGCTGTCCCACACGACTTGATATGTGCCTCAGTACCTTTGTGGTGGGAGAAATAGAGAATCTCAAATGAGTCACTATTTGATATGGAATTTCTTGAACGAGTTTACCCTTACTTTTGAGGATCAGATCGATTTTAGCGAATGATGTCCCGGAATTGCGTGTCAAATCGTACGAATTTGAGATTCTTTTTTATCACATATTGTGTAATCATTGGGGGTGAACGGCGCTTACAGAATCAGTTCGTTTGCTACCTCCACTCGGATTCGTTCGCGATTTTTGCGTAGATTCTCTCCGATTTTAACAAGAAGATGCGTGTTTATCGACAACAAATGACATACAGTACGTAAGGAGTGTATTATCACTAAATCACCCGCGGAGTGGAGATTCCACCCAAGCAATAATTGCAAATTTGTTGCAAAGCATAACAAGCACAAGCAAAGTTTCAGCCAATGGACCTCCGGGTTAAACCCGGAGGTCCATTGGCTGAAACATTGCTTGTGTTTTTAGACGATATATACAAAATACGAAAATTATAGTTTGGGTGATAACTCCATTCCGCGGGTGATTTAGTTACAATCCACTCTCCACGTACTGTAAATATGGCGAGTACTTAACCAGAAAAGAATACAGGTGATTATTACAGTTGCTCTGGTTCCGTCGGAGTCCTCGAGCATCTCCAGTTACAAAATGAGAACGTATTTTGTTTCAATTCATGTGAAAACTGGCACTGATTAGTCTAGTTCTTGAAGATTTTCCATAAAACCCGATTCCCAAACAAGATTGTTGTATGAAAAACATAACAGAGAAACACAATTTCTCACGAAATCTTCAGTTCTATAACTCAAAAGTGCAACATAAGTTAAATGGTAATATTATCGTACGTTGTTCTGAAGCCAATGAGGACATTTTGAGACATGTCATGGGCAATGATTCTTTCCACCAACCGCGCAGATTCGTAGCCAGGCAGATCTGATGGGCTCTGATTCGTTGCAAGGCAAATCGATGAGACTTCTTGAAATATGGATATATAATGATATACATATTTGTATAGGTTATTGTTTTATTGGTTTTGGAAAAATCTACAATTTCATTTATTTATTTTTAAAAACAGTGTGTTAGGTAAAGGGTTCAATGGCATAAACGACTCAAAACTTATATCTTATCAGTAGCTTATCTTTGTGGAAGGTGTAACGTTCCCCTTTCTCTACTGGTTCCCTAGCTACATATTATGCAAAAGGGGCACATTGATTTCTGGGATTCGGGACCCTACAAGGGCCACTCGACAACAGGCGACTTAGTAGAATTAATTATGTATTCAGTATAACAAAAGCAATTCAGGGGAAATTGGCCAACACATACATGCTCACAGAGACACACTCCGCACATAAACGAACTGTTAATGTTTGATACCTGTTTATGTCCTCATGCCATGCCAAGTGACTTCAACTGTTGATCATTTGCAGTATGGAGATCCTTACCCATTGGCATCAGGCTAGGTCATTTGTTTTTGTCTATCTTCTGGTAGATATGAGTTGATAGCACAGACATAACAGCACAGTGTTCAAAAGACATTGGGCTGGGAGGCCATTTATAACAGCCAGGATAGGGAGTCCTGTCACACTTGGCCTAGGTATATTTATATTTTTCTTCCTCTGCCTGTTTTCTCGGTGTGCTCTGTCTCTTTGCAACACCCTCGTGATGCTAAGTGGCTTCCCACAGTTCACTGCCTTGTGGCTTTCCTCTTTGCAGTTGAAGCAAATCAGCAGGTAGCTTGTGCCACTATATTTTGAACCATCTCCATTTGGATCATAAGGCTTTGGTCTATTGAGAGTTTGGGGTCTCTTGCTGAGGTCTTCAGCCATTTTAGTCAGGCGCTCCACTTGGCGACATAGATTGGCATTATAGCTAGATGCATCTGCAGTGATTCCCTGGCACTTCAAATCAGTTGCAGTGGATGTCGAAAAGCTTCAAATTCGACTGCAAGTTGCGCAGATTCATCAAAATTAAAGAGACCTCTCTCTTGAATTGTCCACACCATGTCATGGTCAGTACTTAGGGCTTCACAAAGGGCATCAACAGCAGGGCTATTCTGCATCTCAAGAGGAGCCGATGGATATGCCAAAGTCACTACTCGCTGAATACACTGTCCCAGTTCTGGCACAGTCTGGTTTTGGCGCTTTGTAGCACGGAGCTCTGCTCTATACAGGTGGGTTTGGTGTGGTGGGAGGAACCTGTTTTTAAGGGCACTCATGAGCTTTCTATAATTTTGTCGGTCATGACCTGGAAGGCTTGTAAGCGTCTGCTGTGCTGTGTCCCACAAACAGTGAATCAAATGCATAGCTTCCTCAGCATCGTTCCACTGATTCAGACTGGCACAGTCCTCAATGATTTCAAAATCGATGAGTGAGATTGATCCATCATATGGTTCAGGCAAAGTCACAATTGAACCCCTACCCTGCAATCGTATACTGTCCATTTGCATACTGTACTAGTATGGATGATCATACCTATGTCCAGGAACATGTGATATTTCTCGTTTCAGTGAATGGACGTTTTGGGGAGATGTCCTCTCCATTGTCTCAGATGATATATCTGCATCATATTGCCTGGAGTTGTACTCTTCTGTTGCCATCTTTGACTGGTGACAGCTCAATGTGTCAGATGATCGTCTTCTCGTTACAGGGACATGGCGTCGAGCATGTTTCTGTCCATGGCTGGGTTCAGGTCGTGTACCAAAAGTGAGCTCTCGTGGGAAAGGAAGCTCAGCTTCCCGGTATTTATTCGAATAGTGATTAGCTGATTTTATCATAATGCCTATCTCTGAGTCTAATCGCCATAGCATCATCTTCGTGCATTGGTCTCCAATCATCAGACTCAATAAAGTTAGATCTATGTCCCTTATCAAATTGTGGGCCTGGCAGTTGGGCTTTCCTGTGTGAGGCTGGTGTTGAGTTGAAGGCCTCAACTGGATGTGGCAGGCCACTGAAAAATAGACTTTCTGGTGCAACTAGTCCTGTGGACCTTTTCCTATATGCTGGTCTGCTGAAGAGCCTAGCATCCTGAACATTGCCGTGCCTATCACCCCCTGGGCTTCGGAGGACCTTCTTGTGAAAGTCGAGCTGTCACTGGTCGAATTCCATGACCAATGTCTTGACATTCCCCTAGGGATTTCTGTGTATTGGAGTCTGCAGGGCACCTGTGGAATAAATTCACACGAGCTTGGTGTGTCGTTCCTGTCATCTAAGATTGCTGGAAACTGGGCTTTAGTCCCACCACACCAGCTTGATATTTCCATTAAACTTAGTTGGCTACTTGATGTCTCTGAACTCTGAAAGTCT
This sequence comes from Pictodentalium vernedei, assembly GCA_031216915.1. NCBI lineage: Eukaryota > Metazoa > Mollusca > Scaphopoda > Dentaliida > Dentaliidae > Pictodentalium > Pictodentalium vernedei. The sequence continues at coordinate 85,476,107 of CM062289.1, forward strand.
ATCGGAACCAAGGCTAGACATAACAGGTGTTTGCAGCCTGGATCCACAGTCCATTCCTATTGTGAGTGGCCGATGATTGAAGCCAAATCTCCCCCATCCTGCAACTCAAAATTAACAGGTGACTTGTATGTAACTCGTGGATTATCTGGTCTGTCATGGCACTCGTGACTGTGATTATCATGTTGCAGATTCATTGTCCTGTTGTTGACAATTTCGCCCATGTCTATATTTTTGGTCATCTCATGCTGTGAACCGTTGGAGGCTGTGTGCTCATTTCTGGTTGTCTGGCATCTAATCTCCCAGGGACAACTCTCATATTGATTGAGCTCGAGCTCATCTCGTGACTGGCGCTCACAAAATTGAGTACTCTGCTGTGCCTGGAATAAAGGCACCTGTTCGTAATTCACTGTTGGCTCCATTATGTGAGCTCTAAAACCTTCGTGATGGAGCTCAGCTCGACTAAGTGTACTTGTCTCATCTGAGCGAGCTGCCTGATTCGATCTTTCGAGCCTAATCTTTCTATCTCACTTATCTGGGAAGTCGTGTAACTCTTTCCCCTACATGTATCGTGCTTGCGTTTCTGAGCCGAAAGATGAAGTGTAAGATCATCTGAAGAATCATGTCTGTGCTGACTACGCATGAAGTCCTGAGGTCACTGATTTTTTTCTGAGTTCTGAATACCTGGTGATCATTGTCACTTGCTCGTTGTGGCCTAATGGTGGGCTTGTTTTATCGAGCTTATCAGTCTCATAATTGGTAGTTTCATTTAAGTGGTCTGCTTGGCTTATTTCTTTGAATCTTGATTGTTCATTTTCTTGAGCCGCTCGATTCCTGTTCTCGAATATGGACAGCTCATTTTTCTGATCAACTATGTTCTATTTCTTGGGTCTCAACCGCTCACACCCGTCAGCTCCCATCTTCGGACTTTGATGGCTCACGAATTCGAATGCGTCGACGTTCAGAGCCTCCATTCTCGCTCTCTAAATCGAGGATTCTCAAAGAGTTACGAGGGTTCAGGAATTTCATCAACAATGAAAGGTTTCTCGTACTCAAATAAATCGAGCTTCCATTTCTTCATCGAGCCTTCTTGCTTCCGAATTATCTACTGAGTGGACGCCGATGCACTCGCTGACGTGAGCTTCTGGGCTCTCTTCTTCAAGCTGTGATTGGCTTTCCCGAGCGTGAGGCTCGTTTATTCGACTGACATTCTCTACTTCGTCGCAAAAACGTCTTCAACAAAAAGGCCTGCATAAAATCCCGTCTCTGTCATAACTGTAACGTTCCCCTTCTCTACTGGTTCCCTAGCTACCTATTATGCAAAAGGGGCACACTGATTTCTTGAGTTCGGAACCCTACAAGGGCCATTCGACAACAGGCGACTTAGTAGAATTAATTATTTATTTAGTATAACAAATACAATTCAGGGAAATTGGCCAACACTTGCTCAAAGAGACACATTCTGCGCATATAAACGAACTGTTCATGTTTGCTACCTGTCTGTGTCCTCAGAAGCTTGAATGTTCTCTTGCAATTTAAATGCGACCGCCCTGTATTCTCGCTCAACGTCGACTGCCGAAGTTGCGACGTTACACACGTGTGTTGGCCAAAATAAGGAACTGGACGCGGGTATCTCCTACGTCAATCCGGAAATCTATGGTAGGTGCTAGTATATAATTGTCTGTGGTAGTTTCCTATCTGTTTTCTACAGAAGGCAGTTAGCTCAGTCATTTATGTTCTTGAGGTGTTTTTTAACACTCTATTTTGGATGCAGTGTGTAACAATCTAATGAGGGTTTAATGCGGCAAACTAGCTGTAACCACCAATGACACACGGATCTGTTTGTCTAGGGCAGAGCGGACAGCTGCGCAACCACTCACCCCAAAACTTTTATTTCGTAGAACATATATCTGTCGGGTATTTTATCTGCGTCATCTGACTCCACCCTCCCTCTCTCTTCTATTGATATTAATATATTTATGGAATCCCCCCTCCCCCCCCCCCCCCACCTCCACACACACACACACGTTCTAGGTCTAGAATAGATCAATGACCAAACGAAGCATTATTACACGATGTTCTTTCGCATTACGCAAAAAATAACTCATTATGTAATAATGCTGCATTACACAATTAAAAAAAATACAACGCATTATGTCGTTACAATGAATTACGCAATGACAAAGAAGCACTGTACAACAACTGATTTTAGGTTTTATTAGATGAAGTGCAGTTTATTCTGGCGTGTTTTGCTCGACACACAACGAAATATTTTCTCGTTATAATGAGATGCTAAGTCGTTTAAACGAGATGGCTTCTCGTCATAACGAGATGCAAAGTCGTTATAGCGAGATGTTTTCGCGTTATAAGATGTCTTCTCGTTATAACGAGAAAGTATCTTGTAATATTGAGATAAAAAAATTCCCTATGTCCTAAATCAGCCACGATATAATGCACACCTCTGTCAACCGAAAAAGTCGGTATTTTGTTATCACATCCACATCTGAAACTGACACTGAATTATCTTTGCTCCGACTAACTCTGAATCTACTTAATAATTTCAGTTTATTTATTGCGCCCCATCAGCAATTAAGGCTATATCGTGATAGTAATTTCAATAATCAAACACTGAATCAAACAGAACACCCGAAAGGTAGCCTATCTTTAGGGTGTTGCGTTTGATAATTAAAATTAGTGATACCCTGTAAGTTTAGTTTGGATGATTCAGTATATAATTTTTTATATTTATTTATTTATTGGTGTTTAAGGTCACATACTTATGCACAATGGCTAATCATGACCGTGACAGTTTTACGGGTGGAGGAAGCCGGAGTACCCGGAGAGAACCACCGAGCAATGACGAGCAGCTGCCAGCTCCCCAACATCGTAACTCCGCACTGCAGCACAGGCAGGGTTAGATTGGTTGAAGACATGCGCACCATCGACGTGCAGTACGCCTTAGCACACGACGTCATCGTGCCTCCACGTGGACAATCGGGGTTAAGTGCCTTGCCCAAAGACACAACACGGGAGTCCGAATCGATCGCTCAGACGGTCAACCATCCGAGGACTAACCGGGCTCGACGTTGCTTAACTTCGGTGATCTGACGAGAACCGTTACCGCAACGCCACCGCCCCCACCCCCAGTATATAACTTCAAATTATATTCAGAATCAAATGAGCAAGGATATCTATTGAATAGCTGTATAACCCATGGTAAGTATCCACTGATACTTTGATATCTTTTTTATTGGTTCTTTAATGGTATGTTACAGATTTCCGTATAAAATCTTTCCAAAAAATGTACCAAAAAATTTGCAAGCACTCGAAACAAATTGATTTTGGCCCCCTGGACCACCAAACCACCCAGGCATCAGTGTCTGCAATTTTTTCCAGATTACCGCCCCCCCCCCCCCCCCCCCCCCCAGCCTGGATCCATTGCAATCACTGCATTTTGACCGACAACAAAGTATGTGAATTCCATAAGGGAATTCTCAGAAAGTTTAGTATATGTCCATCCCATGCACGCGATGTTCAAATTTACCCAGAATTAAATGAATAGCACCAGCTGATAAGTAGATCGCGTCACTGATTAAAATGTGCACAACGCCTGACAACGCGGGAACATTTCATCACTGCGCCCTTTATTGATTTACTGATTGAATGATTAATTGTATGATTGTTAACCCTTTACCCAACGAATAGCCCGCATCCGCCCGCGTAATATGCAAATTCAGCAGTTGAAAAAATATTATTTTTCAAAAAATTTCAACAAAACCATATCATGTGACCCCTCGTTGGAACGAGCTCGTCGAGCTCGTTCCAACGAGGGGTCACATGATATGGTTTTGTTGAAATTTTTTGAAACATTTAAAAAAATGATATTTAAAATAATAAATTTTGATATCGTCTGCGTTGGGTAAAGGGTTAACCAGCGTGTTTGTGGGCCATTGAGAAATGAACGCAACGGTCGTTGCGTGTTGGGTCATGGACTTTTATAGTAATTTTCACGCAGCGGACCTGTGTGAACGCGTAGGATGTCTAAATAACAATTGAATCCCGCCTTTTAACTTCAAAATGTAGATTTTTGGGCAAGTACAAAAAAGAATGAATCCTTAAGGGGTTCATTTTCTTGTGGCCAAAAGCTTTATTTAAAAGTCTAATAGGCGACATTCTAAACTTACAATCCCACTATAAATATCGTACTTTTATGAGGGGTGGGGGTTATATATAAAACACTTTTTCAAAAGATGCATGTAATGTGTACATGTAAGTCCACATACGTTCACTATTTTCTCACCCGTAAATAAAAGAAGTTAACTGAAAAAAAAATTGTGTATTATATTTTTGCTACGCATATTTACTATCGACCATAACTGAAAATTACAAAGGTTTGACCTAAACAATATTAATAATGAACATAATCTATGTCCAGTACGTGGAGGGTGGATTGTCGCTAAATTGCGGTGGGTTAGATTTCATCCAATGGACCACCGGGTGCAACCCGGTGGTCGCAGCGAAGAAATATTGCTGGTGGTTCTTGTATTTTGACGCAAAATTGTAGAAATTTTACGAGTGAAAAATCTACATCACCGCGATTGAGCGACAATCCACCCCCATTTATTGTACTACAGTGAACTGTTGAAATTTAGCACCCGCAAATAAACCGGCATCAACTTAGCTCTCGATATATTATGAATTAATAACAGCAAAAAGTATTATCGAGGTCGGGATTGTGGGTTTTTATGCACAACCTTCTATTTTATAAGGATTACAAAATGAAATCAATGTTGAATCGCCAACGAATCAGCACTTAGAAAGAGAGGAACGAACGTGATCGGAACCATAAAATCGCATCCGAATTCACGCGTTCATCAGGGTAAATTCAAACGCTTTGTACTCGTAAAATACTACTGATTTAGTCTCAATTCTTTCAATGTTTACAGATCTGCCTGAACGGGAGAGAATACAATTTATGTGAACTGTGCATGTGTTGGAAATTTCCAGCAACCTCCTTGTGTCACAAAGCAATACCAGGACGCTAAGATAAAGTTATTACCGTAATTTTATTGAAGCGAATGGCTACCGTAACCAATATTTAACAAAATATCCACATTATACTCACATTTTTGTCATCTCCTTTAAAAAACTGAGCTTTAGAATATTTTGAAAATCGGGAACGAATCTGCGTGCGGTCACAACAAATCAGCGTAAAAACACTAAACGAACTGATGCTATAAGCGCCGGTCACCCCCAGTGGTAATGTAACATTTTACCTTCCAGATGACGACTAAAGCCTCCAAGCGCTGTTCACAAAAATCGACAACCAAAGTTTATTATTTGTTTCAATTTTTGTCTTGGTGGAATTCCTGCTGGGCACAGGCGATATAAAATTAAATTCAAGCAGTTGCATCTTCACAGAACATCCATTAATTGAGATTCTTGTGTTTAAAAGCTGGGACTTTTGACCATTATACCAGTAATCTGTTCCATTTGCATTGGATGCTAAGGCAAATGCGATCCACGGGTAAATCTTACAATAAAATACAGGCCACTTGTAGACAGTTACTAATCAACACAGAAAACAGTTCTAACGATTCAGTAATTGTCAATTCTCAAATATCGGTCTCGTGGTGGGCTGTAAATGTGAACTAACATACTGGCCGAGTTAACTGCAACCTATTTTAGGTTGCGTTGGCTCAGTTGGTATGGAGGCAGAGCATTTATGGCTAGGCAATTGGGTGCCGTAGAGTCGGGATCGACTCCCGCCAGGGCCATCTTCCGAAAAACTGGACAGTTTTCAATCCAGTGGCGCGGTGCCAGGAGGATGCCTGGTGGAATTCCTGCTTGACAAAGGAGATACAAAAATTAAATTCAAGCAGTTGCGTTTCACAGATCTTCCATGAAATGAGATTCCTGTGTTTAAAAAATGGAACCACAGACCATTATAACAGTAATCTGTTCCACTTCCAGTTGCATTGGATACTAAGGCAGATGATCCACGGAAAAATCTCACCGAAAAACACAGGCCGCTTGTAAACAATTACTAATCAACATCGAAAACAATTCCAACAATTCAGTAATTGTCAGTTCTCGAATATCGACCTCAGGGTGGGTTGTAAATATGAATTAACTGGCTGAGTTTATTGCAACTTTTTTTAGGGTTGCAGTTGGCTTAGTTGGTATGGTGGCAGAGCATTTATGGCTAGGCGATTGGGTGCCGTCGATCTGGGATCGACTCGTGCCAGGGTCACCTTCCGAAAAAAATTACAGTTTTCAGTCCAGTGATGCAGTGCAAGGGCTATGCCTGGTGGAATTCTTGCTTGACATTGATGATAAAAAATTAAATTCAAGTAGCTGCATCTTCACAGATCTTCCATTAATTGAGATTCCTGTGTTTAAAAGCTTGGACCATAGACCATTATGACAGTAATCTGTTCCAGCTGCATTGGACGCTAAGGCAAACGATTCAGAGGTAAATCTCACAATAAAATACAGCCTACTTGTAGACAATTACTAATCAACACAAAACAATTCCAACAATTCAGTAATTGTCAATTCTCGAATATCGGTCTCGGGGCGGTTTGTGAATGTGAACTAACATACTGGCTTAGTAAATTGCAACCTTTTGGGGGTTGTCGTTGACTCAGTTGGTGTGGTGGCAGAGCATTTATAGCTGGGCAATTGGGTGCTGTAAGTCACGGATCGATTCCCGTCAGGGCCACCTTCCGAAAAATATTACAGTTTTCAGTCCAATATATATATATATGTTACAGTCAAACTGTGAAATTAGTCATTTCGTGAAATGCCTAAAACTTTCAGTCATTTCATGAAATGCCTGTGGAGGTCAGTCATTTCGTGTAATTCAATACACTTGTTCTACCAGGTCTGCCAGTCGTTGATGCCGCGTCTGTAGAATTCCATATCTTGCTCCTGTAACCAAGCCTCCGCAGCAGCAGTAAGTTCCTCATCATCTTGAAATCCTTGACCACGTAAGTGTTTCTTCAAATTCGGAAAGAGATGGTAGTCACCAAGTGACTACCATCTCTTTCCAAATTTGAAGAAACACTCGCGTGGTCATTGACTTTTTGTAATTTCTTCCCTCATTTCACTCAAAACCAGAAGTGCATAGAATCAAAGAGGCATCAGTCATTTCGTGAAATGCCTAGACACAAATTCTAACCATTTCATGAAATGACTAGTAATTGTAGTAATTTCACGAAATGACTGACCTCCACAGGCATTTCATGGAATGACTGAAAGTTTTAGGCATTTCACGAAATGACTAATTTCACAGTTTGACTGTAACATATATATCAAGTAATTATCATCCCACCAGTTGTGTCGTACTACTGAAACCAGCCTGAAACTTTCTGTGGACGACATCGGCTGGGTTCGAACCTACATTTACGACATCCACTGCCTGACCCCGAATGATCTTTTACCATATCGGCCGAGCCAATGCAAAACCCCCAAGAAGGTTGTAAATAACTCGGTCAGGATTTTAGTTCACTTTCTGACACGCCCAAAGGCGTTATACGAGATGAAATAGTTACTGGATGTTGTAATTGTTCCCGATAATTGTCTACGAAAGTGACTTCTTTCATTCTGAGATCTGGAGTGGATTGTATGCTCTCACGCTCAATGCACGCTAGAAAGGGCACTGTTAACCCTTTACCTAACCTGAAAAGCAGACGACACTTGCAAACAAAATTCTTGAATAACTAATTTTTTTCATTTTTGTCTCAAAAACATAGGTTATGACCGCTCATTTGAACGAGCTCGTCGAGCTCGTTCCAATGAGTGGTCATAACCTATGTTGTTGAGACAAAAATGAAAAAATAATGAACATTAATTGGCGATTTTTGTGGGTAGCGCTGGCCGGTTTTGTGCGTTACCTTGCGTAAAGGGTTAAACTGGTCTGTGGTCACAGTTTTAGAACAGGAATTTCAATCAATGGGTGTATCCACGAGGATGCATTTGCTCAAATTTAAGTATCATCGAGCAATTTTCCCTCCTAGGTGTGTGCTAGTACCGAAACTTTCCCGACAATTCGGGAGCGTTTTGAAGCCAACGCCGACGATCAAGCCACACAGTTTATCATATACTATTCTCAAAAAGTAGAGGATATCCAAACTGATGTTGATACTTTCGGAAAACTATGGTATTGGATACGCGTGATTGAACACATCAGTATGTTACCAAGTTTAGTGTGGATAATGCATGTCACCGGCCCACGATAACTTCGTGCATGTTTTTCGCACGAGCGCCGCGTTAATGTCTGTGGGGTTCGTTTTGAAATATTCTGTTCAGGACGGGCTTTTTCAGAGGACTCATCGTTCTTTTCTTGGTATAAACTCGTTCATGAATAGTTTCTGGTCGAAACGTAACTTCTGAGGTATGACCAGTTCAGAGTGTGAAAAACTCGGGCGATGTTCTGGGGAATGTTAATGTCTGTGTGGAACTTTTGAAATTTCCATTTGTACTGGATGGGCTTGTTTAGAGGTCTCATAGTTCTTTTCCTGGTATAAACTCGTTCATCAATAGTTTCTGGTCGAAACGTAACTTTTGAGGTATGCGAAGACTGACACGTAATGAACGTTTACGTGCATGTTGGAAGCTGGCAGCAGACGTCACGGCTGTAGATTAATTTTCTAAGATGACAATGCAAGAGCACACAGCGGCCCGTGTCGCTACAAAGTTCCTCCAGGCGCAGAACATCACTACACTGCCTTGGCCAGCACTAAGTCCAGACCTTTTAAAAATCGAGCACGTCTGGGGTATGCTTGGCAGACGCCTACGACAACGCCAACAGCCCCCTACCAATGGCCAGGAGCTCGCTGCTGCACTGCAGGAAGAATGGAATAACACCAGTCAAGCTTATATTTGCACAATACAATGCCTCAACTGTCTTTTTGATGAAGATATAAATATATTTCTTCATATATCTCACTTTTATCAAATATCCCCTACTGTTTTGAATACTATATATGTCTATTTCATATTACTTCGCAATATAAGCTTTTGTGAGATTCCCCCAAATGATGTGAAAGGTCTTCGTTGATCCGCTGCTCAGTGTGAATACAAGTTAAACCCTCACACATGCCAATATACATAGAAAATACATATTTAAATGATTCCACAGTGGAGACATGGAAAGCTCTCTTTATATGAGCCCAAAAGAGAAGGCATGGTAGCGAGTGCTTATAGCACAATGCCGAGAACTCAATCAAACCAGGGTAGTTGTCAAAATGTCAGTGAATATAGATTGTGTACAATTCTGCAAATACTGTTTTGTTTTGGTGTATGTTATGGCAAACGGTTATGGTAAACGGTCTATGCTCTTTAAGTTATGATCTTGAGGCAAGGTCAAGATACACACTTGAATCGTGAGTAAGCATTGCGTGAACTATGAACAAGATCTGTCCGCCAAACAACTTTTTAAAAATTTCAACAAATTTAAGACTGATGTAAGGTTCGTACCCTTGGTCTTCGAATTATAACCTCGCTCAAGGCTTTGTGTAAGGTGTGAACATCTATCCATTCAGTTACTTTTTATGAACTCCAGTCATTTTTGTTGAACTGGCAATCTTAGAAAGGACAATGATCTGTGATCGTATCCTTGGATTAATTACCTTGGGTCAGGGTCAAGACATGACCTTGGGTCAAAGTCATGACACACTCTTGAGTAATGAACATTCATTGGTTCAGGTGAGAATAAGATAAGGTCTATCCATTGCATTAATTTTATGGACCGAATGAAAGGTATGTGACCTTGATCTTCTAGTTATGCAGCTTGGAAGAAGGTCACAACACACGTCTGAATCATAAGCATGCATTGTGTGCAATGTGAACAAGATCTGTCCATTGAATATTTTATTTAGTGACCAGACACTGTTTGAAAACACAAATAGACTGTGACTTTAACCCTTTACCCAACGCTGACGATATCAAAATTTATTATTTTAAATATAACTTTTTCAAATTTTTCAAAAAATTTCAACAAAACCATATCATGTGACCCCTCGTTGGAGCGAGCTCGCCGAGCTCGTTCCAACGAGGGGTCACATGATATGGTTTTGTTGAAATTAAAAAAAAAAAAAAAATTTTCAACTGCTGAATTTGCATATTACGCGGGCGAATGCGTCAATTCGTTGGGTAAAGGGTTAAACTTTGAATGGTGACCTTATTTGAAAGTCGTGACATGACCTTAAGCATGAACAAGATCTGTCAACTGAATTATTTTTAATGAACCAAAAATGTGGGAATGGCCAAATAGTTAGTGACCTCAACCTTTGAGTATGACCCCGAGGAAAGGTAATGAAACGCTTACGTAATGAGTAACCGTTATGATATGTCGATTGAACCAATTTATATGTACCAGATAAAGTCAAAACCGTTTGTGACCTTGGAGGTATGATGTTGTTTCATTGTGATGAAATGGCTTTGGTTAAAAGTGATGACACGTCAGGCTCCTCAACATACTAACCCCACACAAGCAGGATATGCATTGGTTGAAGACAAGTGCACCATCGACGTGCAGTACGCCTCAGTACACAACGCCACCGTGCCCCCACGTGGGCAATGGGGGGGGGGGGGGGGGGTTGAAGTGTCTTGTTCAAAGAAACAACGCGATTGCCGCAGGTAGGATTCGAACCGAGGACCTCTAGAGAACCATAATCTCAAAATTGCATTGGGAGGAACATATGAATGCAGACCAGTAGCCCCCAGATCTTCTGATTTTAGAGGCCATCCAAACAATTCCTAGCAATGCACCAAACTTGAAATTTCAACCAAGGTAGGGCCTTTTCTTCTTGGAATAAGATATCAATATATGTATTGCCATGTTTAATTTCAATGCAGGTGTCTACCCCAACATCTATTATCTTACCAAATATATCAGTTGTGGTGCAATAATTGAACCTATTCGAGCTGAAGTGTGCATATATCCGAGGGCTAAATTTCTGAAAATATAACAAAATGAAAATATTTCAACATTTTGACTTGCTTAGTTGAAAAAGACAGCACAGTTGAGAGATTTTGTGGCAAGTAGGTAATAAATGAGAGTTCGAGCTCACCTGTACATGTACGTGTACGTGTACATGTACACTTCCATAGGATTTAGTGTTAAAATCGTGTACGTGTACACGATTTTAACGGTTTTTTAGGGTGAGCTCGAATTTTTTTAACACTGAATTGTATCCTAGACGCGCGTAGTGTTACGTACACGTACATGTACCGTTTTGATTGAAATCTGCAGATGAGTTTTCTCCATAGGATTCAGTGTTAAACTGCGAGCAAAAAAAACGTTTTGAGAGTTCGAACTCATCGTCTTGTCGATTCTAACAATCCGCATCCGTACACGATTTTAACACTGAAACCCTATGGAGAGTGTTAAATTGCGAGCAAAAAAAAAAACGTTTTGAGAGTTCGAACTCATCATCTTGCCGATTCTAACAATCCGCGTCCGTACACGATTTTAACACTGAAACCCTATGGAGAGTGTTAAATTGCGAGCAAAAAAAAAAAAAAAAACGTTTTGAGAGTTCGAACTCATCATCTTGCTGATTCTAACAATCCGCGGCCGCACACGATTTTAACACTGAATCCTATGGGGGAAACTCGCTTGCGGATTTATTTTAGGTCTGAAATCGACTCGCGTGAAGAGGTGATGTTTGAATCCGCAAACCGACTGTAGTGTTTCTCGAAGTGAGACTGGTGCACGTTATTGCGAGGTGGGGGTCTCGACGAGCACTTGATGGAAATGTTTTGAACGAAGAGTGTTGTCGTTGTTGGTGTGGTTGGAAATTTGCGAACCCAGTCACGTCTTCCTGAAGTAAAAAAACTAACACATGTTATCGTAATGAGTGAATGAGGTTTTTTGTTCAAAAGAGTCGATTATGAATATAGTCTGTATTATAGACATTGATGTTTTCTGTTGATGGGACGGATAAAAATTGAGTTTTGAGGGTTTTCTTGTTCGAAGGGGAGTTGATCTGTAATAGATATTCGTGTTGTGTCTTGTCCAGAGAAATTGACTGTTAAGCGTTCGTTGGAAAAAGTCAAAAACACTTATCGGAATGTTTAAAACGCATTTTCCGCTCAATTAGGTTTTGAGTGGTAAAATTTTTAATATATTCATGATAGCAATCACAGTCATCAAAAAGGATTCTCTCTTAATTCGGCACTCGGTGAATTGATGTGTGAATGAATGAAGATCTTTTGACAAATGTAAACACTACTGTCAAAATGCGTTAAATCAGAAACCGGTTTGTCATGTACTGTTTAAACGTATTTTTTTAAACTTCAATTAACACAGTCAGTTTGAGATGTGAATATTTTCAGATTATTATATTAAGACGGAAAGAGTTTTTTATTACTTAAAACATTAAAAACATAAAAATATAATTAAACAATTAATTTTGAAAAATAAATAAAAACAATTAAAACGAAAGATGTTTTTTCAGATGGATTCTAGACACCGAGATCGAATTTTAGAACAGTATGAACGTGCTAAGAAGGGGATTCAGTCAGCTGATAGGAGCAGACGTCTCGGTGAGATGGAACTCAGACGCGAAGCCACAAAAATATTTAAACCCGTGACGGAGGGTCAAGAGCGAAGCAGGAAGGAGATAGTCGAAGAATTGAGACCCATAAAGGAGAGTTCTTTGAGAATGGGTTCGTTGCCTCCTAGTTTTGGAAATCGGTATTCCGTTCAATCTACACCGGATTACGTTCCCACGGGAATTCAAACAGATATGAGCGAGAGCGACACTGATACGGCTTAGACTATCACCACTAGTAGCATCGCATCGGCGATGATGATGGCAGTAAGAGAGATCAGTCGTATGGAATTTATAAGGATTCTGAGGGTAGAACTTTTGTAGGTGATACGTTAGTGGAAATTGATCGTGGGTTCGAATAAATATAAAGTAACTGATGGTCTGCGGAGATTGCTCCTTTACGACAAGCCTGGAGATTACACAGAACAGGATTTCGACAATTACGGCGACATTCTAGTTCAAACTCACGCCATGAAGAGAAATAACGATGCCAGAGAGACGAGACCCAAAGCCAACAGAGGTTACAAATGGACGAAAGTGGTGAAACCCATATGGGACATGAACAAGAAGTTCGTCGAATCGGTGACTGGCAAAGGGGTGAAAACCACTTTTCTTCTGAGCGATTCCGACGCTCTGTCTCAGAGATTGAGTTTGTTGATGGCGAGCAGACGGGCTGGTAACACGGGATTAGATAATCAGATAGTTGCTGTATCTGACGAATTGTTGAGACAGAAGGTTTTGAATAAAAACCAGTATAAAAGGCTGATGAACGAATTGAAGGATTGATGTGTATATAATAAGTAGAGAGAGAAATAAAACAAACAAACAAACAAAAAAAATAAAACAGTAAATTCTTACACTAGAATAATAAAAGTATTTAAAAACGACAAAATGATTTACCAGTGAAAAAAAACACAAAATATATCATAAAAATAAAATATGTTGGTGATAAAGAACAGGGGATACGTCAAGACTTACGTTCAAGGTGGTTCTGGCATCGTCGATTCTATAATGCGAGCGTTCACGAGCAATGCGGGTAGAAAACTCGCATCGACCGCGTTTGAGGTCGGTAAGAAGACGGCTTTGGATGCTGGTAAGAAAGCCGCTTCTGAAGCCAGTGGTAGGATAGCTTCTGCGGCTGGCTAGAGGGCAGCCGACGCATTGATCGACAAGTTGATCAGTCCGCCGGCGAATCGAGCTGCGTTAGAGCGAATGCCAAAAAGTTGGAAAGATTTTAAGGATGCCGTGGTGCCCATACAAGATTTAGCCAAAATGACGAGTGGATCCGGATTGAAGAGAACTCGCGATGGTGCGATATAAATAAATAATAATAACATTAAAAAAACAGAGTTTGAAAAACATAAAAAAAAAAAATTATGTTTGAAAAGAATCTAAAATAACAAACAAACAAAAATAAAACAAAGATGAACATTAAAGATATGTCTTGGAACGACGCCGCGATCAAGAGGTCGAATAACGAGTTCTGTCCCAAGAGCATAAGAGGTTTGATAGTGGGAAAATCGAATTGTGGAAAGACCAATCTGTTGATGAATCTGTTGTCCCGACCCGACTGGTTGGATTACGACAGATTATTTGTGTTTGGCAAGAGCTTGTTTCAACCCGAATACAGATTGCTTCGAGAGTGCATGGATCGCAGATTGCCCAAGGACGTCATAGCCAGAATCTTTGACAGTAGGGAGGAATTCGACAAGAGCGGAGCTCCACTCTCGACCATTTTGGACGGCGCGGTGATGGAGCTGATGAAGAGAAATGCATCTTCGAACGTCGAGTGTCAATTTTATGAGAATGCTAGCGACGTTACGGATCCTAGAGAACTGAAATCGGAAGATAAGAATCTCATGATTTTCGACGATCTGCTTTTGGAGAGACAGAACCTATGCGAATCGTATTACGTTAGGGGTCGACACAGCAACGTGGACTGTTTCTACCTGTCGCAGAATTATTTTCGATTGCCCAGACAGACGATAAGGGAGAACGCTAATTTTCTATGTCTCTTTCGCCAAGATCTCAAGAATCTCAATCACATCTACGGCGATCACGTCACAAACGACATGAGCGCTGCGGAATTCAGGAGATTCTGCAAGAGGGTTTGGGATGGTGGACTTTACAATTTTGTCGTGATCGATTTGACGAGCGAATTTAATCGCAGAAAATATCGGTGCGGATTCGACAAGTTTTATGTTTCCGATGGTAATAATAATAAGATAGAGCGTGAAAATAAAATTTAGAAAAATAATAAAATCTTCAAATAATTAGTTTTGAATAAAAAAATAAAATTAAATATAATGTTCGAACATGGAGAATTGTTAGAACGAATAGCCGAGAATACGGCTGCAAAACAATCCATTCAAATCGTGGTGAGTGGCGATTCGACTCGATTCACTACGAAATTCAAACCTTCCATCGAATTGAATAGAGAGAAAACTTACGAGATGGCTTTGGTGAATCTGGAGACTTATTATTCCTTTCCCAACGTCACCGAAAAGAATAACTCGTTCAAGTATTCCGATGGAACGGATTGGTTGGAGATTCGAATTCCCAAAGGGAGTTACGACATAGACGATTTGAACAATTACATTCAGACGCGAATGAAGACGGATGGAAAGGGAAGCAACAAGATCAGACTCGCTCCCAATCATAATACCTTACAGACGATGTTGGATTTGGAAGATAATTTTCGAGTGGATTTCAACACGGACGATTCTATAGGCAAGATGTTGGGATTCGATCGAAAGATGTATCGAGGCCACGCGGCATCTGAAAATACGGTCGACATTCTCGCTGTCAATAGCATTCTGGTGAACGTGGATGTGATTGCTGGAAGCTACGTGAATGGTAGCACTCAACCGACGATCTATTCTTTCTTTCCAAACGTGTCGCCGAGTTATAAGATCGTGGAGCGACCTCGAAATTTAGTTTATCTACCAGTGATTTTAGACACGTTGTATAGTCTGAAAACCACGTTGATGGATCAAAATGGTGAACTGTTAGATCTTCACGGAGAGAGAGTGACGATACGATTTCACATAAGAGAAATATAAAAGCAAAAAAAAAAAAAAATTATATATATAGATAACAAAAATAAAATAAACGGCAATATTAATTTTTACAAAATTATTTTAATATAATTATTAAACAAGAAACAATTGAAGTAAATATATTTAAAAAAAACAAAACAGAATTATGACAGAATATGTGGTTAAAATCGTGAACATATCCGCAGGACAGAGGAAGAAACTTAAGAGAGCATTAACAACTCGAGGCGAGGCGGTGTGATTCAAATTCACTCACGAAGATCTGACGAGAGGCGGTCAGGATTCGATCGCCTGGACCGGAAGTCAAATCAAAAGGATGGAGAAAGTGATTCACGATGGAAGAGGGTTGACGGTGAGAATGAATCCCGCTCAACTGAGATACAATTTGAGAATGAAAGGTGGTTTCCTACCGCTATTGGCAGGAATAGCCGCAAAAGCATTACCCTTCGCCGCAAAGGCGCTACCGTTTCTCGGAAAGACTCTCGGTGTGGGAGCTCTCACGGGACTCACTAGTTCAGTAGTTGAGAAATTAATGGGTGGCAGCGGACTGTTTTTGAAGAAGGGAGGAGCTGTGTGTCGCATTCATGTAGACGACAGCGGTAAAGGATTGTATCTAGAACCCGTTAGAGGTGGCAACTCTCTGAGAGGAAACGGTCTCTATCTGAAGAGTGGACGGAACCTCGAGCGACTCGGCAAGGGTTTGTTGCTCGGTAAGAATTCGCCATTTAAGAACATACCGATTTTGAATATGTTATTATAAATATAAAATCATATAAAATATATAAAATCAGAGAAAGTATAAAATAATATATTTAAAATGGATAAAAAGGTGGAGAAACAAATTTATCACCTGGATGAAAAGGTGGAGAAACAATTTGACGATAATGACGAACATAGCGAGCCAGAGAGCGAAAAAATAAAAAAAAAATGGTTAGACGCTAATGATGGATATCTAAGGAAAGAACTAATGAAAGAGATAGATGAAGCGCGGGATAGACAGTTGAGAATGAGACGATGCTTTCCACGGTCACCACTACCTTCTGAAGAGAATGGTAATGATGCGAGTGTTACCAAGAGATGCACAACATTCGTTCATAATTATGATTTGGATAAACAAAAATGTTGCCATAAACGTATCACATCACAAAGAAAAAGAAAAAAAGAAAAAGAAGAAGAATCGATGCTGAAAACTGAGAGAAAAGGAAACGTTATTATAATATATTATGATGATAGTGAAGAAGAAGTAAAACAAAAAAAAAAAAAAGAAAAAAAAAAGTAAATGAGATCTAAAGATGATCTTATTACTTTTTTTTTTTTCATTTTTCTTCGCTAAAAATCAATCACTCTATTGTTTATATTTCCAAGTCCGTTATTAGCATGTTGACGCTCGTGTCTTCTCCTTTTTCAAAAACGTGTTGAATGTTTATCTTTACTCTTTTGAGTTTTTTTACATCGGTCAACTCGCTCTCACCACCCAATTTCTTCACGAGTTCGAATGAGATGTTTGGAAATATGTAATTTCCATAAGGCAACGACAAATCGTCTTTGTCGAATTCTCTATCTTCGGCGATGACGATGTTCTGCAGATCGCTTTGGTACTCGTAAATCAAATCAAGCGCGGCTTCATCCAATTTCAAAGGCATCTTATATTTCTCGTATTTGTGCTCTAAGCCCTTCATCTCGACATCGTTCAATTCGATGGGATCGTGTCGTTGTAATCTATAGATTTTATGACTGAATTTCTTATACGTTTTGACTCGTTTCAATTTCAATTCGCATCTTTTAGGTGTTGTTGTCTTCATGATCGATTATTTGTTTTTTTTTGTTTTTACGAATTCTTGCAAATAATGTATATTTTAAATTTTGTATTTAAATAATAATTTGTTAAAAAAGTTTGGTATTTTTTTTTTGCTCTTTATATATATATAAAAATGCTGTTTTTTTAATTTTTAATTTTCTTTAATGTAAAATTTTTTTTAGTAAAAGTTTTTTTTTTCTCTTTATATATATATAAAAAAAAAGTTAAATTTTTAATTTCAATCTCTCTATTGTTTATATTTCCAACTCCGTTATTAGCAAGTTGACATTCATCATTTTTCCACATACGAAAATGGTGTGAATGTTTATCTTTACTCTTTTGAGTTTTTTTTCATAGGCGAATGCCTTCTCACCACCCGATTTGTTCACGAGTTCGGGTGAGATTATTGGATATATGTAACCTCCATAGGACAACAATAAATCACCCCTGTCGAATTCTCTGTCTTCGGCGATGGTGATATTAATCAACAGTTCGCTTTGGTACTCGTAAAACAAATCGAGCACGGCTTCATCCACTTTCAAACACATTCGATATTTGTGGTAGTAGCGTTCTAAGTCCACCATCTCGACCTCATTCAATTCGATGGGATCATGTGGTTGTAATGTATAGATATTAAAACTGGACTTCTCATACCTTTCGTCTCGTTTCAATTTCAATTTGCATCTTTTAGGTGTTGTTGTCATGATCGATTATTTGGTTTTTTATGAATTCTTACAAATAATGTATATTTTAAATTTTGTATTTAAATAAAATTTGTTAAAAAAAAGTTTCTCTTTATTTCTCTTTATATATAAATAAAAGTTAAAAAAAAAAAAATCTTACAAACTCAATTTTGAGGTGAAAAACAATGATCAAGTCCAAACATCCGAATTATAGTCTAGAACATGGAAGACTTCAAACGTTTAAAAATTGGCCTTCGCATCTTGCTCAAAAACCCAAAGATTTAGCCGTCGCGGGTTTTGTTTACGTGGGTAGAGGCGACAAAGTCAAATGTTTTTGTTGCGACATACATTTGATGAATTGGGAACCTCACGACATACCTTTACTAGAACACATAAGTAATATTGAAAAAGACGAATGCGATTATTTGAACAAGATCCTAAAGTTGGGATTGATCAAAATCAAAGATGAAGAGAGGGATAGAGATAAAAACCAAAAATTATTGATGGATATGTTAGAACTCGGATACACCAGAGAACAATTGTATGATGCATTAAACATCGCGAACAAGACCCTGTCTCAATTCGTGACTTTAGAACATCTCATCAAATTCATGGCGGAAGCAGACGAGTTATCGTCACTCGTCGAAAACAAACCAAGTAAAATGTCCACCACCAAGTGTCTGGTCTGCGAAGGTGTCACAAACGTCTTGTTTCTACCGTGCGCACACCTCCGTTACTGTAGAGAATGTCATTCCGAAGACGAGAAAACGTGTTCGGTTTGCGAGCGAGAAATAAAAGCGGTCTTAAATTGTTTTTGAATAAAAACACATTAAAGAAAAAAAATCGAATTTAAAATTTAATTTTTTTTTTTTTTTTTTTTATTATATATTTAAAAAGAGTAAAAAAGCAAAACTTTTTAACAAATTATTTAAATACAAAATTTGGAAAAAAATATATTCTTACAAAATGAAACAAACAGATAAAAAAAAATTGGAAAATTTAAATGAGAAAACCATACCTCAGTTAAATGAGATTTGTAAACTATTAAAAATTTCACATTTCAGAAATCATAGAACTAAATCAAAAAAGATTGATGTCATACAGAAACATTTGCGAAACGATGGAAAGGCAAACAAAATGCTGATAGCAACGACGTCAAAAAATGCATCGGTTGTGAAAAATGAGAAGAAGAAAAAGATAGTAAAAGGCATCGAAATGCCGACGTCGAAAAAAACCAAAAACGTTTCGATTGTGAAAAATAAGAAGACGACTAAACGAAAAGCCGTTGAAGAAGAACTTCAAGTTTCTAAAGAAAAGAAAAGAAAAACGAAAACGAGTGATGCACATCAGATTCTAGGCAAATGAGATATATCGAGCAAACTTCAATGAGCAATAGATGAAGGGAAAGGAGAAGAATATCTAGCGTGACTCACCGCGGAACTATTTCAGTCGAAGTCCATGGAATGGGAAAGTGCGATCAAAGGCATTTTTAAAACTTTTGACGTGGTTCCCTCATTGAAGAAAATCGATCCGAAATTGTTCATGGAACGGGTGAAGAAAAAGGTATTGGATTTGTTTTGCAAATACATGAACGTGGGACTAAAAATTAAGATGATACTCCATTGTGTGATGAATAAAATCGACGTGAAGTCCGGCGAGAGCATCATGAAAAATGCATATTTCAGATCTAATGTCGAACCCATATTTCGAGGTTCAGATTTATCAGATGTTTTCGAAAAGATGAAAGACAAGATGTTGACGTCTCTCGCGAATTATCAACATGAAGGTAGTAATTGGACGTTCGATGAGGTGTTGAAACTCGAAATTCACATAACTAAAAGCGATTTGTTGAAAGGGTCTTCCTACGTGAAATTACCATATTTCCTCGCTAAGAAATACGCCGTGATCAACGTGAAAAATAACGATGATCAGTGTTTTAAATGGGCAGTCACATCCGCTTTATACCCTGTCAAAATAAACTCCGATAGAGTTTCTCAGTACGAGG
Source organism: Pictodentalium vernedei (assembly GCA_031216915.1). Taxonomy (NCBI): domain Eukaryota; kingdom Metazoa; phylum Mollusca; class Scaphopoda; order Dentaliida; family Dentaliidae; genus Pictodentalium; species Pictodentalium vernedei. The sequence continues at coordinate 85,496,209 of CM062289.1, forward strand.
AAACTTCTAAAAAACTCGATTGGACCGGTGTGACTTTTCCAATGCAGTTAAAACACATCGAATGTTTCGAGGCTCAAAATCCCACCGTTGCGGTGAACGTCTTGGGATACGATGACGAAAAACGAAAGATCCATCCTCTCAGACTGACTTCGTATCTCGGAAGAGAAAAGACGATTATTTTATTATTGATTTCGAATGGTGACAATCGTCATTATTGTTGGGTTAAACATCCGAGTCGATTATTGTCGAAACAAAATAATAATCATAACGGAAAGATATCTTTATGTTACAATTGCATGAACGTGTTTCACAGCGAAGACTCGTTGGCGAAACATCAGGAATATTGCAACGAAAATCAAGGTGTCGCCGTCGAAATGCCCAAACCCAACACCATCATGAAGTTTGAAAATCACAATAGAAGGTTAAAAGTACCATTCGTCGTGTACGCCGATTTTGAATGTTTCACCGCGAAAATGAGTTCCTGTCAACCCAACGCTCTTCAAAGTTACGTCGAAAGATATCAAAAACACATACCTTCGGGCTATTGCATTTACATGAAATGCACTTTCGACTCGCAACACGATATGGGTCCCTTCACCTACATGAAACAGTATGAAGATGACGACGTGGCTCAAAGGTTCATGGAAGAGTTAGAATGGAAACTTCAAATGTTATACGACAAATTCAAAACTCCGGCAAAAATGATCATCACGCGAGAGCAGCAGGATGAAAATAACAGAGCCACCGAATGTCACATATGCAGACAATCGTTTGACGAGAATTCGATGGAAAATAGGAAGGTCAGAGACCATGATCATTACACGGGTCTGTATCGTGGTCCAGCTCACAGCAAGTGTAATTTAAAATATCGAGATGTCGCTTTCTATCCGGTGATGTTTCACAATCTCTCGGGTTACGACAGTCATCTGTTCGTGAAAAATCTCGGCACCTCACACGAAGAATTAAATTGCATCGTGAACAGCGAAGAAAGATACATTTCCTTCATGAAATGGAAGCTCATGGAGGAGAAAAGAGTAATTGACGGAGAGACATTGGAAGAAAAAACGAAATTCATTCGTAGAGCCATATGTTTCATCGACAGTTTTAAATTCATGTCGACCGCTCTGGAAAAATTAGTCAATAACATGAGCAAGGATAAATTTAAAATCATGAGCGAACATTTTGAAGAATGAGTAGACGTCATGTTGAGGAAAAGAGTCTATCCTTACGATTACATGAACGATCTAAAGAGATTTGAAGACACAGCACTACCTTCGAAAGAAGATTTTTATTCGAAATTATATGAATCTGACATTTCTGACGAGAATTACAAACATGCTAAAAACGTGTGGAAATCATTCGATATGAAAACCATGAGAGATTATCACGATCTCTATCTGAAGACTGACGTTCTACTCTTGGCAGACGTGTTCGAAAATTTTCGAGACGTCTGTTGTCGAAATTACGATCTGGATCCCGCTTGATATTTCACCGCACCCGGTTTGGCGTGGGACGCTCTGTTGAAGACCACCGAAGTCCAATTGGAATTATTATCCGACGTGGATATGTTGCTCATGTTCGAAAGGGCTGCGAGAGGTGGCGTCTCGATGATCTCCCACAGACATTCTGAAGCTAACAATCCCTACATGAAAGAAGGTTTCGATTCGAAACAATCGACTAAATACATACAGTATTGGGACGCTAATAATCTGTATTATTTGGGCTATGAGTCATCCTTTACCGATTGGAAATTTCGAATGGGTGAAGGAACCGGAAGAGATGCAAAAATGGAGAGACTATCCTTGCATTTTAGAAGTCGATTTGAACTATCCGAAAGAATTACACGATCTACACAACGATTATCTGCTGGCTCCTGAACGAATGGAACCGAACGAGGGAGACGAGGAAAAACTCATTCCCAATTTATTTAACAAACGTAACTACGTCATCTACAGTGAGAATTTGAAACAGTACATCGATTACGGGATGAAATTAGTCAACATACATCGCATCATTCGATTCGACGAAGAGCCTTGGATGAAAAAATACATCGATCTCAACACGAATCTCAGAACTCGAGCTGAGAACAATTTCGAAAAAGATTTCTTCAAACTCATGAACAACTGCGTGTACGGTAAATCGATGGAAAACATCAGGAAGAGAACCGACGTTCGACTCGTAACGTCTGAGAAAAGAGCTAAAACATTAGTGGCGAAACCCAATTACAAACACCGAACCATATTCGACAAAAATCTAGTGGCCGTTCACATGCAAAAGACGCACCTGAAGTTCGACAAACCGTATTATCTCGGACCGATCATCTTAGATATCAGCAAGCGATTGATGTACGAGTTTCACTGCAATTACGTCAAACGAAAATTTGGTGATAAAGCCAAACTACTGTTCACCGACACGGACAGTTTAGTTTACGAGATAGAGACAAAAGACGTCTACCGAGATATATCTCAGGACGTGGCCGAGTGGTTCGACACAAGCAATTATCCCGTCGATCACCTGTCCAACATTGAATCGAATGACAACAAGAAGGTGTTGGGTAAATTTAAGGACGAGAGTGGCGGTAAACAAATCGTCGAATTCGTGGGCTTGAGACCCAAACTGTATGCTTATCGTCTAGAAGATGATGAAGAGATCAAGAAGTGCAAAGGAGTTAAAGCGTGCGTGGTGAAGAAAAACATCTCTTTCCAAGAGTATAAAGATTGTCTGTTAGGAAGTGGTCCGGTGTATAAGACTATGAAATCGATTCGAAGCGAAAATCACGACTTGTATACCGAAATAGTCAACAAGATTTCGCTGACGGCCGACGATGACAAGAGATTCATATTAGACGATAAAATAAGCACTATGGCACTTGGACATTGGACTGCGGAACTAACTATAGACGATATGAATGTGGATGATTGGATTCCAGAAAATCAAGAGGAATTAGACGAATTCAAAATTATAGAAATCAATAGTGACATCGAGAAAGTTAGTTTAAAAAGAAAAAGAAAAAAATAGAAAAAAAAAATAATGTCATTTTTAGTAAATTATAATAAAATAAATAAAAAAAATATATACTTCTTTATGAATAAGAAAATAAAGATATCCGTAGAAGGTGTCGTCTTACCCAATGAACCCCTATCCAACATCGATCTGTTGAATGCGGCAAAAGATTTGAAAATCGAAGATTTTCTAGGAGTGTTTTCCAGAGATGCCTTGCTGAAGAGAAGACCTCGACAATCGGAATGCGGAATTTTCAATCTAAATGATTCATCGGGTGAAGGCACTCACTGGGTGGCGTGGATGAAGAACGGGAAGAAGAAAAATTATTATTTCGACAGCTACGGAATCTCGCCGCCAAAAGAAATAAAGAACTATTTCAACAAATCGATGGTTCGTTACAACACGGAACAAGTGCAATCACCAGATCAAGTGTTTTGCGGTCACCTGTGTCTCTACGTTCTCAAGAGATGGTCTGAAGGAGATCAATTTCAAGACATTCTCAATGATTTACATTAGAGAGAGATTTTTTTTTTTTATAGTATATATAAAGATAAAAAATTATTTTAAAAAAATTTTAATCGAATAAAAACGAAAAATAAAATAACATAGTTCATTTTTAATAAACTGCGTTTGAACATATTTTTTCTAAACAACAAAAAAAAATCCCACAACAACATGCCAGTCGATAAATTTGGTAGAAGTGACGACGAAAAAGTCAACCCGAGAAAGAAGAGGAAGACGTTCGAAGTCGACGATGGTTACGACGTTGCCAACTTGGACGAACGTTACGTTCGGAGATACGAACCTCGAGAAGAACCTTTGAACATGAACGATAAGAAGCTCTACAATCTTCCCGAGCCAATAGATCTCGCAGATGCTGCGACTAAAAAATACATTGACAGGGGGAACGCCGATTTCGAAAAAATCCTGCTGGATAATTACGTGGCTAAAACCATGACCGATGATCTGGATCTGAAATCCAAATGTTTGGTGAACGTCGCGAATCCCGTAGATCCCACTGATGCCGCGACCAAGAGATATGCGGACGACACTCACGCGAGATTCAGCAAACACCTGAGAAATAGATACGTTCAGAAAACGATGCACTTGGAATTGAACGCCAATTCTAACAAGATAACGAACGTAGCCACTCCCACGAATCCCAAGGACGTGGCGACCAAACACTATGTAGATCTGGAACAGAGAAAATCTGACAGACGAGAAATGAAATCGGATCTGAATGCAGGATTCCACAAGATATTGAATCTGTCGAAGATCGACGACACGGATGCGGACTCAACCGCGGTCAACAAGGGCTATGTAGATTCTGCCATGATACAATCGCAAGAATACCTAGAATCGCAAGTGGATGATCTCTACCTGAACAAAGAATCTGGCAGAACCATGGAGGGTGGCATCAACATGAACGGTCACAATTTATTCGGTCTTGATCACGATCCCGAATTCGATTCCAGCATGGTAAGCAGGAAGTACATGGACGACAACTCGGTCTGGAGAAAGGGCAACATCATGGAAGGTAAACTAGACATGAGTGGACACGCGCTCACGAATCTACCGGATCCCGTGAACATGACGGATGCCTGCACCCTGATTTCGGTGGTAGAGAAAGTCAAATATGCTAGACAATTGATCACCGTGTGTGCCGAAGAGGCCGGCGCCTTAGATGAGGGAAAAGCTGAGTGGTTTTTCGGAAATGGAGGTAGCGGATCAAAACATGGTCAGGTTGGATATCCCATGCCGTTGGGAGGTGAAATCCTTCGAATGAGTCTGGCTTCCTCGGATTTGAATAACAGAGCGGTCATCAATCTCATGGTGAATGGTGTGGAGAGCGATAAGATATACAGCATTGAAAAGACTGAGAATCAACATGCGAATGTTAGCATGTTCGGCACGCCTCTCAAAGTGAACGCCGGAGACAGGATTAATTTCGTCACGAAAACCAATAATCCCAAAGCCGCCACTTCCGTGGTGAGTCTACTGATCGAACTAGATCCTTTGAACAAACAGTGAACGTGTGGAAAATAATGAATTAAAAAAAAAAAAATAATGTGTGATTATTAAAAACAAAAAAAAAACAAAAAAAAAAGTAATGAGATATAGAGAGATGTTCAATCTCTCTATATCTCATTACTTTTTTTTTTTTTTTGATAACTTTTTATTATATATTATTATACGATATCTGAAATGTTTTTTTTTCTTTAGTAAAAGAATTTTGTCATTTATGACGATGATTAAAATTGCATCCTTTTTTTTAATTTTCTATCCATTTATGATTACAATTTATAGACTTTGTGAATACGGTTGTTGGTTCATCACCAGATCTAGTTTGTTGAGATTCGATTTTTATTTGACGTTTCTTACATTTGCGACATTTTAAAATTGTATTTTTTATAATTTCTTCATTAGATTTTATGAGATCAAACTCTTCTTTTCTTTTAAACGATATTCGTTAAAATCACAACTATTCCATCCTTTTTTTGTGTTACGTTCTTCATTTTCAATTTGAATCCATTTTTCCAAGTATTTTATTTTAATGTTGTAGTAATCTGAAGTGAACAGATGATTTGTTGTTTTCGTGTCAAAAACATCCATTTTGTTTTCGAGATTTTAGTTTTTAATTAATCTTACATCCACATTTTTAACGTTTATTAATTTTTTTTCACACACTCATCTCTCATCGAATGATCGACATCTTATTTCCGTCCGATTCGAATTGTAATTCTCTGTCCGACAGGACCAGGGCGAAGGCTTCGGTTTTTCTCAGCACATTCCTATCGAATTGCATCTTGATCTGAATGTCTAACACGCTACTCTTGAGTCGTTCACTCTGTTTACTGACGTCGAACACGAACATGGGATACATCGACTTGTATTCGCCGGGAGATATGTTGGGATTGCTCATCAATTCGTCTAGACTGTGATTCTTCTTTCTAAAATCAGCGGCGTCGCCGTACAGTCTGGAGAAATCGTTCTTGTCGAACGACGCATTGTAATCGATTGCTGAATATCTCGTGGCATTCAGAAACACTTGCATGTTTCTCAAATGGCAGTGATTGAACAGCGATGCATTCTTTTCCTGAGACCCGTCCCTATCGGTCTGAAATGCAACCACGATGAAACGCGGTCTCTCGGGAGCGGATTTCACCATCAATCTCCAATCGAAGTGATTCGTGGAGAGAGGAATGCTAGCCGTGTCGCACTGTCTCATTCTAAATCCCACGGGTAATTTTCTCTTGGATTCTATGATCTTGTAGAGATGCGCTTTCTCCACGATTGAAGGCTCCACGTGCGGAACGAACCATGATATCTTGTGTAGAGTTATCTTACCCGCATCAGTCGCAGTGAGTTTCACTATTGTGTCGTCGTTTCCTTTTCGAATGAACGTCAGATTGTGTTTGAATCCGTACATGATCTTGTTGTAATCGTCCGTGAATCCGAAGATGTGTTTCAAAGGTATCCTGAACGAAAACGTTCCTTTAGGTCTGGACGTCTTGACGACGTAGTCGAATATCGTGGCGGCGCCTGCACTAGCAGGGCCTATGGTGTCTTTCACCCACAACTGATTAAGTCCTCTGGATTTCGAAAAATCATCAGGATACGTCAAGAGTCCGAACATCGTGGTGGCCTGACCGGGATGAAAAACAGATTCTATCTCTTGTCCGGATAGCATGTATTTTATTTTATGTTACTGAATAGATGCATGATGCCATTATTGGCACGAGTAACCGTGTCGTCATCGGCGTAGTCGCTCCCATCTTCCTTGGTGAGATGTCCCTGCACCACTATGTAACTCTCGCTAGGATGTACGAATAGATCTTGAGTTTTGACGTTGATTCTTTTCTCTCCCGCATTGTTCAAACTCGTCCCAGTTATCGGTTCGTATTCGTGAACCTCATATTCTTGAATACTTTCATCTTTCACTATGCTTTGTGCTGTATCTAGTATATTTGTCATTTTAAAGGATTTTTAGTTTTTGTTTGTTTTTTTTTGTTTATTAATTCACTTGCTTTCTTTATCTAAAAAAAAATAGTTTTTAATTATTTTTTATTATTATTTTTTTTTTCTCTCTTATATATATGTGTGTAAACAAGAAAATGTCAAAGAGAGTAAATAAAAAAAAAAATTTTGTGTTCTTCATCAAAACTTCGTCTTCTGTAATTGTTGTTCGTAAAACTTTCCGATGATGTCTTCTCCATCCAAAGCATTGATTTCGTAAGTCACCGGATCGGTGTGAAATATTTTGATGATCACGAAAATTTCCGAGGTCCATCGAGGAGTATAACCCTTTTCGAAGTGCTTCTTATAAGCGTAGATTCTCACTCGATCGCCGACCGCAAATTTCGGCGTTCTAGACTTCTTCCTGATCTTAGATCTCTCGGAATATAGATTCGCGTAGACCCGTTTTTCGTTTCGAGGATCGCTAGCTTCTGCGAGAGTCATCTTGATCGATCTGTGTTGCGTGTTGTTGTAATCTTTGACCAGACCGTTCAGAGCGTATATGTATTTCTTGGTCGAATTCGCCGTGAAGTATCTGTGCATCTTTTCCTTCATCGTTCGATTCCAACGTTCCACCACGCTGGCTTTCTCTTCGTTTTCGATCGAGTAGAGGTCTACCAATCGACGAACGTCCTTGTTGTAGAATTCCTTTCCCTTGTCCACCCACAATTTACTCGGTTTTCGAGAAGACGAGTGGAACACGCTCTTCAGAGCCTCGGCAACGCAAGGTCCCGATTTATTCTTCAAAGCTCTGATCCAACCGTATTTGGAAAACACGTCGATGACCGTCAATAGATATTTGACGCCCTCGTTCCACCTCGAAAACGATCTCATGTCGATCAAGTCGGCAGACCAAATGTCATCCAGACCCTTCACGAACACCCTTCTCTTTCGAAATTTACGCACTATGGGTTTGTGTAACTCCTCGGCCAATTCGCTCATCAATAATCGTTTCTTCTTCTTTTCAGATGCGCTTTTTTTTTTTGAATGCCCCATCCGAATCGACGTTTCGCACCGATCAGATTGCTGACCAGCAAACGTTCCATCTTCTCTCTCCTGGTCGGATTCGATATGCCTCTCAATCTCCCCAACATGTTTTTATCGCAGACGTCATTGCGAGTCTTGGTGTCGGGATGTCCGGCGTAGCACAGATCGTGATCGTACGCGGCCGCGTCCACCCTATTCACGGGTTTGCTCCAAGATTTGGGTGTCAGATTGGCGTTGAGTCTCTTGTTCAATTTTGTTCTGGGTCCCGTGAAACTGTGACCGAGCAGATGCATTTCGAAAGGTAGATTGTTGATCATTTTATTCACGATGCCTTTACCTTTGCTTGCGTTCTTTTGTTTGACGAATCGAGTCTTGATAGAACCACACACGTCGCAAATTCTGTGAAGCATCCATCTGTCATTTTTAGTTCGCACTTCTCTAGAATTACTCGTCTCGGTAACTCTCTTACACTTTACGCAATACATTTTTTTTAAGAGTTATTTAAATTAATTTCGTTTTTTTTTTATTTTATATATAAATTTAATATTTTTTTTTTTTAAAATTCTGTTCTTATTATATATATATATATTTTTTTTTCAATCGCTGCTCTTGAGTTCTATCATCTTACTGAATTCCTCCCTGGCCTCTTTCCTCCCCTTTTCCACGAGAGAATCCTTCATCTCTTCCTTGATGATCTGACGAGTCTTGATTCTCACGGCTTCTTTCATGGCATCGTATTTCGTTTTCACGCTCAATATCACGAAGTATTCTCTGTCCGATATCCTACCATCTTTCAACGCCATAGAGATCATTTCGGATATCGTGTCGATCTTGGAGTCGGCCAAGACGCGAATCTTGTCGTGTTTCCTCACCTTCAGATATAATTTCCTACTCAAAAAGTTTCCGACCGTGCTAAACAATCCGGCGGCGAGAGCCACTCCTTCTATGGTCAGCACGATCGGAATGCCAACCGCCGTCGACAACAATCCGATGCCGGCCGCTTGTAAACCCATGGAAATCGTGATGAGTGTCGTGTCGATCGCGTTGACGAATTTCACGAAACGCGAATACTTCTTCTTGAGGGAACGACGAGAATCTCTCTCTCAAGTCAGATACAATTGGATTCTACTGATTTGATCGATGCGATACCTCTCTCCTCTTTCTCTTTCTTCTAGCGACGGCGCCGTCGGCAAAACGCCGTTCGGCTTCTCGTCCTCGTCGTCCACTAACGTCGGATACAATTTATTTCTGGTTCTCATTTTGTGTTTTTTTTTCTTTCTTTCTTTCTAATATTAGATAAAAAAAAATTTATGTGTGTATTTATTTTTTTTTTTATTTTCTACTCTCCCTTATTTTTTATATCAACGAAAAAAACTTAGACGTATGCTTCATTCAGCAATAATTTCTTGATGCATCCCTTGTCTTCTAAAGTCAAACTTCTACGCGCCAATTTCAGTTCTTCCGAATCTGTGGGCCTGTCTCGATTCTTACAGAAGACTAATCTCTTCCAAAACGTGATCACATCGTTGAATTTAACACATTCGAACGCCGGTTCGAAATACATGACGACCATATCTTCCCTTTCCATCGTCAGACACGAATGATTCTCGTGATCGAAGTCTGGATGATCCCGACATCCGATGCATCGTTCTAACAAGATGGGACGTAGTTCTTCGTTCACGCAGATTGCGTATGCTCTCATCAGCATGTTTAAAAGAAACCTCACTCTAATAGTCTGAGAATCGCTCATGACTTACGTATTTTTTTTTTATTATCTATTCGATTTGATATATTTATTTTTCTAAATAACTATTTATTAATATTTTTTTTCTCCCCTGTATATATATCAATCAAAAACGTGACAGCGGGCTCGCGAATTTCCAACCACACTGACAACGACAACACTCTTCGTTCAAAACATTTCCATCAAGTGCTCATCGAGACCCCCACCTCGCAATAACGTGCGCCAGTCTCACTTTGCGAAACGCTACAGTGGGTTTGCGGATTCAAACATCACCTCTTCACGCAAGTCGATTTCAGACCTAAAATCCTCAAGCGAGTTTCCCCCATAGGATTCAGTGTTAAAATCGTGTGTGGATGCGGATTGTTAGAATCAGCAAGATGATGAGTTCGAACTCTCAAAACGTTTTTTTTTTGCTCGCAATTTAACACTCTCCATAGGGTTTCAGTGTTAAAATCGTGTACGGACGCGGATTGTTAGAATCGGCAAGATGATGAGTTCGAACTCTCAAAACGTTTTTTTTTGCTCGCAATTTAACACTCTCCTAGGGTTTCAGTGTTAAAATCGTGTTCGGATGCGGATTGTTAGAATCGACAAGACGATGAGTTCGAACTCTCAAAACGTTTTTTTTGCTCGCAATTTAACACTGAATCCTATGGGGAAAACTCATCTGCAGATTTCACTCAAAACGGTACATGTACGTGTACGTAAAACTACGCGCGTCTAGGATACAATTCAGTGTTAAAAAAATTCGAGCTCACCCTAAAAACCGTTAAAATCTTGTACACGTACACGATTTTAACACTAAATCTTATGGAGGTGTACACGTACACGTACATGTACATGTACAGGTGAGCTCGAACTCTCATTTATTACCTACTGTGGCAACTTGAGAATTTGGGACACGGGCGCGGTGTTAATACCATCATCTAATTTCCTTGGTTTACTACTTTGTTAAAATAATTAAATTATCATCAGGCTACAGAATGGAGGCGTTATTTGGCACAAACGTGCAATGTATTTTCTGCGAGGGTTTTTCATACACCACAGAAAACAAGATGCGATGCTGTTTGTGTCAACACATATACACCCTACACACAAATCCTGTTTAACCACTTTTCTGGAATGTTGTTTTATCTTCTGTTCTCTGTGACAAACAAGACTTCAAAAATGGGGACACAACTCTTAACCTATCATTTGAGAGGACTTTGAAATAAAAAATCAAAAGAAATCTCTGTGAGAACTCAAATTATTTATTTATTTATATAATGGTGTTTAAGGTCACACACTTATGCACAATGGCTAATCGTGACCGTGACAGTTTTACGGGTCGAGGAAGCCGAGAGCATCGACGAGCAACTGTCAGCTCCTCAACATTCTAACTCTGTTGAAGCTCCGCTCAAGCAGGGTTACAGCGGTTGAAGACATGTGCACCATCGACGTGCAGTACGCCTTAGTACACGGCGTCATCGTGCCCACATAAAGGCAATCGGGATAAAGTTCCTTGCCCAAAGACACAACGCGGGTCGTTCTGGACGGGGATCGAATTTGGGACCTCTAGCATAGAAGTCCAACAGTCTAACACTGAGCCACCGCGCGCCCTGTGAGAACTCGAAGAATATTGTATAGGTGCTCATAAAATACGACAAACAGACCTCCCGTCACACGCTCATTTTCCTCTGTCCACAATAAGAGATAAATGGGACATTTTTCTTACCTTTCAATATGTATAAATATATAATATGTATGTCTTCTTGATATAGACTGTGAACAAGGAATCTCAGACATGTGCATCATCACAATTCTGGCATTGAAATGAGAAAGTTACTTAAAATCGAAAACGCTAAGATATGTCTCGTTATCCTTGGATATTAATGGATATACAGTACGCGGAGAGTGGATTGTAACTAAATCACCCGCGGAGTGGAGTTATCACCCAAACTATAACTTTCGTATTTTGTATATATCGACTAAAACACAAGCAATGTTTCAGCCAATGGACCTCCGGGTATAACCCGGAGGTCCATTGGCTGAAACTTTGCTTGTGCTTGTTGCGCTTTGCAATAAATTTGCAATTATTGCTTGGGTGGCATCTCCACTCTGCAGGTGATTTAGTGATAATACACTCTCCACGTACTGTAGAGGGAAATCGAGTTATAATCCACTTTTATCCTTCAATAAGAACACATTTCCCCCAACACAAGGGAAAATGTCTGGACAAAATACTAATCTGTAATGAGGGTAGTAACCGAACGTGCGCTGATTTGGGTCATAAAGAGGACATTTTTTACCTGCACTCATTTGGCATTGAGTTATTATTTTCGATCACCAGCTCAACGAAATAAATTGGACGAGTTCATTTTTTGTCAAGATGATATTTTATAATGACCTACCATGCGTTAAACATAAAAACAAAAACAAAGAAAGACACAACACAGACACTACTATAAACTTCAGCGGTTATTGCACAAATATAACAATGAATGAGGATTACGTCATGCACAGCGCAAGAACGCAATGTCATGACGTCATAATCTTCATTAAAAAAGAATCAATCCATAGACGCTGAACTGAATGAGTGTCAAAAACAGATGTCGTTAAAAACTGTACCCAATCCCTTGATTAGGCAAGAAAGTGAGAATATTGTAAGATGAATCGGTTATTACCACCATGTAGGGTTCTCAGATGGTGTATTGATGTCCAGACTACAATACACCATCTCGGAAACCCACGTGGTGGTAATAACCTATATATATGCTTTACTTTTGCCCTCCTCTAAATCCCATATTTGGGAATAGAGAGACGCATGTATATAGGTGTATTACCACCATGTAGGTTTCCGATTTGGTATATTGAAATCAAGACCTCGTCTCTGGGATTATGTTGACGATTCGCTTAGGATGAGTTGATATATAATCCAGAGACGAGGTCGAGATACTCACCCCGCCTCAAGGTACAGTATAATTAATGTAAATTGTATTATAACAATTGGAATGAAATATCCGCTGCTTTATCGGAATATGAATGTGGGATGCGGGTGTTACGCTCTGCATACAGCACATCCATTCTACATTCATACTCCGATATAATGACAGATAATTCATTTCAAGTTTTACATAAGATTGATACTACTCAAAGTATAAATGGCATTACGGTACCTCACAACGGTAGGAAACATTTCAGCTGTGTGAAGCTTCAGCGAAACCCAGGCTGCACTAACTGCAAAGGAGGATGATATAGCCAGTCCACTTATGATAGAACCTTGATCCTCTCTTCCTGTAATTGTAAAAAAATGGTTTCTCTTTTTAGTTTTCTGCTAACCAGTAGTAATGTACATTTATGCAAAGTGAGTCCATTAGTTATCGACGCAATGAAATTTGGTTCCCAAAATGGCTCTGAGGTATTCTCCCAGCATTCATATTGGACTTGTGGCGAATTCATTGAGGTTTTTTTCTCAGTATATTTTGGTAACATAACAGTTCTTGTTTAATTTTACTCCTCTTCACCCACCCCGGGAAGTGAAGCAGTACTGTGGCAAACAAGCGCTGTTTCACTGGTAAAATAGGACCCAGTCACTAATTCTTGGGGTGCGAGTCCTCTAAAATAGGCAAATAGGCAACATGGGGTATAAACGGTCGACTGACCTTGACTTAATCTCCATAGTGTTGTCATGATTAGCCATTATGCAGAAATATTTGACCTTAAACACCTTAAACACCAATAAATAAATATAATTTTACACAAAATAATTTGTAATAGTGATCGTAGTTTGATCCCTATTTGTAAAGCTCAAGAATAGGAGGCTTCACAATTTACATAGAAACAAACCTATGTTTTTGAGACAAAAGAATATGAAAAAATTAGTTATTGAAGAATTTTGTTTGCAAGTGTCGTCTGCTTTTCATGTTAGGTAAAGGGTTAAGGTTAGAAACAGCTGAAACGGTTCTTGGGATGTAACTTGCAAATGTATCGAAAAACGACCCGTTGAGTCACCTGCAGCTGTTTTGTTGAAGTAAAAAGTGATTAAAATCAAAATTAGGCCTTATTTATTTATTTATTTATTTATTTATTTATTTATTGGGGTTTAAAGACACATATTTCTGCACAATGGCTAATCATAACCACGACAGTTTTACGGGTGGGGGAAGCTAGAATACCCGGAGAGAACCTAGCAACGGTGAGCAACTGTCAGCTGTCAGCTCCCCAACATACTAATTCCCCACAAGCAGGGTTAGCATTGGTTGAAGACAGGTGCACCATCGATGTGCAGTTCTCCTTAGTACACAACGCCACCACACCCCCACGTGGGCAATGGGGTGAAGTGTCTTGCCCAAGGACACAACGCAGTTGCCGCAGGTAGAATTTGAACCGAGGACCTCTCGGCTTGTAGCATGCACTTGTACCGACTGAGCCATCGCGCCCTATGTTTGATTATATTTTACCTTACAATTTTAAATTTGACAACTGATCAACACCAGGAAATCTTGTTAAGTGTGTTTCATAAGGGATTCCAGCAAACTTTCTGGATAAGTATTTTGTTGTCAGTGGAAAGAAAAAAAATTCTCAAAAGTTCTCAAACTGGAACAGTTTTTCTTTAATCCTTCACCTAACGTAACGGCCAAAAACCAAAAAAACGCTATTCACAGAAATTGCCATTCAATATTTCATTATTTATTCATTTTTTTACTTAAAAACACAGCTTATGACCCCTCGTTGGAACGAGCTCGATGAGCTCGTTCCAATGAGAGGTCATAAGCTATGTTTTGACGAAAAAAAATTGAAAAAATTAAAGTTATTTAATAATTTGGTTTGCAAGTGTCGCCTGCTTTTCATATTAGGTAAAGGATTAATTCAAAGCTGTCCATAAAAGAAATTATTGCAATCATTTATTTTTTGCTTGTAAAATTCAAATAACTCAGCGTGTCATGATGATAAAAATACAAACAAAAACTCTTGCTGATTGGTTCAGTTTCTTCAAAAATATTTGCACTTTTTACATACTACTATATTTCACAGTGTTGGGTGGAGTAGGAATATAGTTCAAAATGGAGAGACAACAATCGATAGAACTAGGACGTACTCCATAGGACGGGTATATTCTAGTCTGGACGAGTGGAGTTTTACTGTGTTCGTAAGAAGACGAAAACGTGTCAGTTGCTGAAACAGAGGCCCGTAAAATTATGTTGCCCATAATAAAGACTAACATTAACCCAGGTTACAATTATTTTTTTCAGATCGCGGAGGCCCTATCAAATCTAAAACAATAACAGGTACCACCATGAAACTCTAAACCATTCCTTGGAGTTTGTTATAGATACTGGAGTGTATATAAATATTTCTAAATATCTGCAGATGAAGGCCCAGTTGAAAATCAACTATTATATATTATTCCAAAAAAGTAGGGGATATTTTATAAAAGTGAGATATACGAAGAAATATATTTATATTTTCATCAAAAAGACAACTGAGGCATTGCATTGTTACATCTGGTGAATGATTCCAATGATAGTTGGGTGTCTGGCAAGCACACATTTCACGCACAGAGCTGTAGAAGACACGGACGATCAGTCAGAGAATTTACCACATTCAGTCCAAGACCTCAATACCTGTAAATCTCCCTCGGTTCGCGAGATAAGCGCGGATCCGACGTGGCATACTCCTCACCAAACGTCCAATATCAGCTAGACTGCTGTTATTCCATTCTTCCTGCAGTGCAGCGGCGAGTTTCTGGGCGTTGGTAGGGGGCAGTTGGCGGTGTCGCAGGCGCCTGCCATGTAGTTCCCAGACGTGTTGGATTGGTGAAAGGTCTGGACTTAGTGCTGGCCAAGGCAGTGTAGTGATGTTGTGTTCCTGGAGGAACTCTGTAGCGACACAGGCCTCATGTGCTCATGCATTGTCATCTTGGAAAATGAATCGACGGCCGTGACGTCGCGCAAATGGCACCACATGAGCTGCTAACATGTTGTCACGGTAGTACTGCTCTGTGACACGCCCTTGGATGACATGTAATGCTGTTCTTCTTGTCAAGGTTATGCCTCACCACACTATAAACGATCCACCACCAAAACAACCATGCAGCCTAAAGGTTACGTCATGGTATCGTTTGTTCCGCCACCGCCTCACTCTGCTTCGTGGAAGTCGAGAGTGAACTTCGATTCATCGGAAAACATGACGTTGCTCCATCGACGACTGTCCCAGCACTGTCGTGCTCCACACCAATTACGCCCTGCTGCAGTGTGACGTTCAGTCAAACGTGGAACTATTCGAGGTCGAGCGTACAAATTCCAGCTATGTAGGCGATTTCAGATAGTTTGACCACTGACTTGCACATCTGTCGCTCGATGCAGCTGCTGTCCAGTTTCTGAGGCACTTTGATGGCGGTTACGTAATGCTGTGGTTCTGATGAAACGATCCTCGTTAGCATTCGTCGCCCTTGGACGATCTGACCGACGTCTGTCATCAACATTGCCTGTCTGACGGAAGAGTGACCACAACCTGCTAATCACCGATTGAGTAACGTTGAGAATTTGAGCCACTGCAGTCTGTCTGTTGCCAGCTTCCAACATGCCAACGGCACGTAAACGTTCGTCACGTGTCAGTCTTCGCATACCTCAAAAGTTACGTCTCGACCAGAAACTATTGATGAACGAGTTTATACCAAGAAAAGAACAATGGGACCTCCGACAAAGCCCGTCCAGTACAAATGAATATTTCAAAACGTACCCCACAGACACTTACACGGCGCTAGTGCGAAAAACCAGCACGAAGTTTTCGTGGGCCGGTGACATGCATGATCCACACTGAACTTGGTAACATATTAATATATTGCTGCCTGTATATGGTCATTACATACAGAATATACCCATAGCAGCTTGGTGTACCAAATGTTCACCACGAGTGGCGAAGTGGTGTTAACCGCGAGCCTGTGGCGAACGGTTAACACCACTTCACGAGTGGTGAACATTTGGTACACCAAGCTACTTTTGGGTATATTTTGTTTATACCATGATCGTCAGATTATTAAGAGTCGCTATTATTTTTTCTCGATTTTACTGACCAGCAGATGTACACAAGTGCGAATCTGTTTTTGTTTACATGAACACCGGTGGGCGGTACTTCCACCGTCACTTTTATCGTCGAAACGAAATGGAAAAAGAAACGTGCAAATCACGGGGCCTTTTTCATTTAATAACATAACAACATACTCTTACGAGTAATGGATGCTTTATTGACATGTGACAACGCATGTTTGTTAATGTTTGGTATCTTATGAGGTAAACTCATTTAAAAACGTAATAAATAATTGCCGCTTTCATTTCACTTTTCGCGAGGCGACGAACGATAAATTTAGACAAGTTCGCATTCAGGTCGAGGTCACCAAAGGTCAACATGGATGTAATTCCACTGAAGGTGTGAATTTTAACAACTCAAATCCCATTGGTGGCGTGTTCACCACGGACACACGTGTTCACCACGGTTGGTGTGTAAAGCTAAAATGCATGTCATAAGCCTTTTATACAGCACGTGGAGAGTGTATTATCACTAAATCACCCGCAAAGTGGAGATTCCACCCAAGCAATAATTGCAAATTTGTTTCAAAGCATAACCAGCACAAGCAAAGTTTCAGCCAATGGACCTCCGGGTTAAACCTGGAGGTCCATTGGCTGAAACATTGCTTGTGTTTTAAGTCGATATGTAAAAAAATTGAAAGTTATAGTTTGGGTGATATTTCCACCCCGCGGGTGATTTAGTTACAATCCACTCTCCACGTACTGTATATAGTAGAATAGGTAATTATGGTATAAAATATAACTGATATCTAAATAATACCTCAATATCTAATATCTAAAAGCATAAACTTATATCTATCGTGACAAGAGATATCGACAAACAGTTGCTAAACAATTTTGCTATCTTCTAATATATCATATAGTAAAATGTCTATTCAATAATCGATCGTTTCAACAAATAATACTTGAAATAACACGAGTCTATGATTTACGCAATAAAAGACATGCAAACGGAAATTCAATAAAAACAGCTGGGAGCATCTGACTAGCAAGATCCGTTTTTGAAAGGTCGTTTACCGACGAATGAGCTAATACACGCACCATAGCGATTAAATTATATCAATGCTATTGCTGGTCAGTGGTTTGTAGGGCGGATCAATGAGTTTTTTATCCGGAATCTACAGAAAAAAACATGCAAAGTTATAATGAAGTAACACCATTAATATATATTTCATTCTGGTTCCATTCTCGTACATCTGCCACGGGTAACAGTGGAGTTTCTTACTGTAGATGATTGTAAAACAACAAAGCCGTTCATTATTCCCGAGAGGTATTTCCACAGATGGTGCGTTCGTTTGAGTCTAATTCTGTTCGGAATTCAACATTGTTATGGGTTTTTTTGTTGACCCACTTTTCGTGGAAATTTGCGCCCAGGCGTCCACCAGTGATGCATTGTGATATCCCTTTACCCCAAATATATACAAATATTATTCCGTGCCCCCGTTATAGATATTCCAATCGAAAAGTACTCAATTCACCTTGAAAACGTCAATATAATAACACAATAGTGGAGTTACTTGACAAAATTATAAAACTACGGCTGTGGTGAGTCATCGTTTGACATGGTAATGTCATCATACTATCGGTCAAATGAAGTCACGATTGAGCAACATGTCCATCGCTGATTCAAAAGAAATGAATCTTTTTTAGATTCAATTGTCTGGAATATCTCAGTTGGTCGCATTACCGACCAACTGAAATATTCCAGACAAGTGAATCTAAGCATAGGCGACTAACTATTTAAGGATTAGACTGTTTCCAGGTCATAGCAGAGTCGAAATTCTTACAGAATTAGACTGATTGTCTGAGAGTCTAGGGTACCGCTTGATATTTACCTAGATAAGAAACCGGAACTACTGCTGTTGCCGCCAATCCCGAAATGAGAGACAGAACCCCAACAGTCCATTTTCTGCCGAATCTAAATGTGTAAAACAGAATAAAGTAAATATACAGAACGACACAAGCTTGTGAATAGGTTAAAAGATATAGCACTTCTGCCATCGAGGGAAGTGTAAAACTCGAGGCCGCTCCATTCACACACGCGTGTCGTTCTGTGTTTATTACACGCCTTCGCCTCCATAAAACAATTATTAGAAGGACGCTCAGCAATTCATTTGACAACTAACAACAAAAAGTACACTTTTTATTGCCAACCGAATTTGCGAGGGGAACGCGTGTTACTATTTCGTCCCCTGAGTTCCAATGTGTTCCGTGTGCCTACTGACACATACATAGAACACCTTGGAACTAAGGGGACGATGTTTAGCTATCGCTAGCGATTCAAATTGTAATTGCGGTGCACGATTTGTAGAAAATTTCAGTGAGCTTTCCTTTCTTTATAAAAAATAGTCCGTCAACGGATTTCCGTTCCGCACATATGTGCAGAACAGATTTTCATTTTCCACATGGTTTAATGTTGCTGTAGATACGGATTTCGAAGAACAGGCGTGTAATAAAATGAAACAAAC
Source organism: Pictodentalium vernedei (assembly GCA_031216915.1). Taxonomy (NCBI): domain Eukaryota; kingdom Metazoa; phylum Mollusca; class Scaphopoda; order Dentaliida; family Dentaliidae; genus Pictodentalium; species Pictodentalium vernedei. The sequence goes on from CM062289.1 coordinate 85,515,495, forward strand.
TACACATGATATAGTTTTGAAATTTTACATCATTTATTCACAAAAGACATGTAACCCGTAACATTACATAGTACTTAGATACTACTTTCACATAACCGATTAAATGGACATAAATTGATTTATAAGTCCGCAGTGGCTTATCCCTTCCCACTCCTTCACAGAACGCCAAAGAAAATTTCTTCCACCTTAGTAAGAAACCTGAATTACCTCCAAAGCTACTTTTCAAAAACGTGACATAAACAGGCAGTTGTGTGATGATCAGATTCAAGTCAAGCAAATAAAGGTGCCCCCAACCGCTCATTCCGAAAAACCCAAATGACAATATCAACAGCAGCAGCAACAACAACAACAACAACAACCGGGTTGAAAGGTTTAAAATAAACATTATCAAATTACTTCGATTTCATTACGCATCCTCATTAAAGTTTTTCAGAGGCCACGGAGCCAGGGGGGCACATGGGGCACGTGCCCCTCCACTTTTTTCCACAGATATGTTTCGCTATTACACACGTAGTTGAGAGCGTGGCCGCTCAGTAGTAGACTGGTGAACTTCTATGCTAGAGGTCCCGAGTTCGATCCCGTCCGGCACGACCCGCGCTGTGTCCTTGGGCAAGGGACTTTAACCCTGTTGCCTACATGGGGGTACGACGACGCCGTGTACTAAGGCGTACTGCACGTCGATGGTGCTCATGTCTTCAACCGCTGTTACCCTGCATGAGCGGTGCTTGAACAGAGTTAGAATGTTGAGGGGCTGAGAGTTGCTCGTCGCTGCTCGGTGGTTCTCTCCGAGTGCTCCGGCTTCCTCCATCCGTAAAACTGTCACGGTCACGACCAGCCATTGTGCATAAGTATTTGGCCTTAAACCCCCAATAAATAAATAAATAAATAAATAAATAAATAAATAAATAAATAAATAAATAAATAAATAAATAAATAAATAAATATACACAATGAGTTAAAATGGGCGCATGCAAACGTTTCAATATACAGGCATTCCTGCAACATTATTTTCAAATCGAAACAATATTTATCCCAGGAATCCCACTTCGGTCGCTTCGGTCCGTTCCTTCTAATTCAACTCTCTTCCAACCCGAAGGCTGGACTTCGGGTTGTAAGATGGTTGAAGTAGAAGAAACGGAGAGGACAGTAACCACACAGCTGCATATTCATCTAAACGAGAGCCTATAGCGAGTCATGGTACATTTATTGATATACGATTGTAACCTTTTTCACACTGGGTCTAATCATGATAGAATTGTAAATTTGTGCCCCTGCTTTTTATCGAGCTACCGCCGCCCTGAAGTTTTTGCGAAAACTGTATTTGTAACGTAAGGAGCGCGAACGATAGTCTACATCAACAAGTCACATCAAAGATACCGTTTTCATTTGGGCTAAACTGAATTTGTTTATTTATTGGGGGTTTAAAGACACTTTCGATAGCCAGACTCACCTCGTATCTGGCAGTTTTACGGGTGGAAGAAGTCGGAGAATCCGGAGAGAACCGCCGAGCAACGGCGTTCAACTATCAGACTCTCCAACATACTAACTCCACACAAGCAGGGATAGCATTGGTTGAAGACAAGTGCACCATCGACGTGCAGCTCGCTTTAGTACACAACGTCACGGTGCCCCCACGTGGGCAATTGGGATTAAGTGTCTTGCCCAAGGAACAACGCGGTTGCCACAGGTGGGTTTCGAGCCGAGAACCTCTCGGCTTGCAGCCTGCATCTCTGCCTGCTAAGGCTCTGCCTGCTAAGGGCTAAACTGAACACCAATAAATACAGTATTATCCTTTCAGGCCAAAATAGTGGAGCGATGACGCATGTTGGGGTGATAACCGGAACGCAGTGATGCTTAAACTGAAATGTCATTAACTATTTCAAACCGCTATGCATAAATTTGCGCGAAGAAAACAAAAGCAACCAAGGACGAGGAGACGACACAATGAACAACAAACCTAGAGTGAGGATCTGCAACAGTTTAATCCCTTAAATAACGAACCGGCCGCATCTTTGCGCGTAATTTACAAATTAAGCAGAAGAGAAAAAAAGTTTCCCAACAAATTTCAATAAAACCATATCATGTGATCCCTTATTGGAACGATCCCGTTCCAATGAGGGGTCACATGATATGGTTTGATTGAATTATTTTTAAAAATTTAAAAAAATAATATTTAAAATAACAATTTTTTATGTCATTTTACTTGCTAAAGGGTTAATCCTAGAATTAAATTATTACTGAACCACCCCACACTAAGACCGTACTTTTAAAAGGTGATTACCAACGAAAATGCCGAATTGGTTATATGCAAATTGACTGTCAAGGGCTACACAGTGTGTTAACGGAAATTATTACCACTTTAACAATCATTCTCTTGTATACTAACGGAGTTTAGTATGGCAGTAATTCATGGTGTCATGGAACCGAAAGCGGGAGGAAGGTCGTTAATGAAAACAAAATTCATTAACGTCCCACCACCCGCTTCCGTTTAGAGTCGGTAATAAACTCTCGGTCTGTTATTCATTCATTCATCACGGGGTGGTAATAAACCGTAACTCCCTCTAAACTCAAGTTATTGTTAAATGAACGTTTGTTGCCGGTATCCAATTTGCTAAGCGCCATCTTCAACTCTGCAAAAATCAGGGTACATATATTTTCATTAAGTTTATCCATTCTTGTAGACATCTGCCTACCCCACCCCGCCACCTATTCTCATTGACTATGCGTATATTCCGGCAGGTTCCCGTCATATGTTTGTTTGGGAATCATGATAATGTGTATTTTTGTGGTTAAACTGGGTTAAACATCCTATGTTCGCACTAAAACAGGGTGAGGTTGCTTTCAGAAGCAGATTTCTCCAACTTCTTGATGGCAAATGTGCACCACACACTTAAAACTAAAGTGTTAAAACTGACACTTTCAAGATGTTAAACCCATTCTAACTCTTGGGGTTTGATTTTAACACTCAAAGTGCAATGCTTTAAGCACTTAGACATTACATTCGTCAGACATCTGAAACATGAATGGATGGCACTTCCCATGTGTCTGGCATTGGTGGTTCTTCCAGAATGATAATCTTCCATAATTTGATTTGCGCTTTGTGGGTACATAATTAAAAGGACACAACGCAGATGACGCGGATCAGGCTCGAGAGTTCGAGCCTGATCCGCGTCATCTGCGTTGTTTCCTTTTAAGTGTCGCGACATTACACTTGTCAAGTGGTATTATTGTAACACCTGTCATGTTCTGGGATATCTACACTTGAACAAAGTGCTAGTTCAGCACTTAGTAAGTGTTAAATGCAGCACTTCAAGTGCAGTTTTTAACACTTTAGTTTTTAGCGTGCAGAAGGGCATAGTCTAATACATCATTAACTCATTGAAAAAGACGGTATGAAGATGAATCTCTTTCAAACTATATATTTATTGAAACGTGGTTGAAAAATAAAATTGAACGGTTGGTATGCACCGCCTTAACTGGTAGAGTGCTAAATTATTTTTGGTCACCAACGTGTGTTCACAAGTCTTTGACATGTGGACATATAGGCACTCTCTCATAAACTGTGTCCAAGCAAATTCTTACAGACTAAATAAGTTCCACATCCATTGAGTATGACGCCTTAAAGTTATGATACCTGAACTTTAAAATAAAGCCCAAATATGGGCTTCCAGCACTCTACCAGTTAACAGGTATTGAACGATTGGTTGCTTTCCATAATAAATATTTATTATTACCACTTTTGCGGGCGTTCCTAGCACATTAACAATGTTTTACCGGGCGTTGAAACCTCGTAATGCTCAACAAGTACAAGTCATGTGACGTGTTGGGCTGTTATTGACAGTAACAGCCCAACACGACAATAACAGCCCGACACTCTAAATATAGACAATGACGTCACATCTCTCAGCCGATCAACAATATTTTTCCCAGATTTCCATTTGGATCGAAATTCAATTCGGATTTTTTTAATTTGTAAACACAATTAACACATTTTTTTCAAGTGTTTCCCTTTGTGTCACGGATAGATAATGTATCAAATATAGAAAGCGATGCACACAAAGTAAGTGATGACATCTTTGATGAATACACTCCTTGCCTAAAGTTCGCATTTCGAAAATATATTTCATCATCTAACTTTCCAAATTTCGCCGTAGACTGATCAGACGATAGTCATGTTACCCGGTTTGTTTGTCAACAAATCAGACGATAGTGTCGCTGTTTTTTTTAATTCTAAAACGTCAAACTTCATTTATTTATCTTATTTCCCTTATAATTTAATCGTAATGTACCCGATATACGAAAGTGGCAATAATAGAAATAACATGACTTTGTCGGGCATTACAGTGTATCAACGGCTCAACAGAAATGGTTAACAGCCCTTGAGCTTATTAGCGGCCCTCGACTTCGTCGCGGGCCGTTAATAAACTCTTGGGCTGTTAACCATTTCTGTTGAGTTTTTAATACACTGTAAAGCCCATCAAAATCATGTTATTGTTATATTAAACGCATGAAGCCTTGGCTGTTATTCATTTTGACACTCGATGATGCCAAATGCTTATTCGAAGTTAGCGTCAAACGAGCTTTTGGTTGTCACCGATTCCAGCATATTATTATAACACCCTCATAATTTGCAAATGACCTTTCATTCTACTTTCAAAAAAACATACAAAACTCATCTCCTGAGTTCCAATATATTCTATGTGCCAGTAGGTACATAGAACACATTGAAACCCAGGGGACTAACTGTTTACTTCTTTTAAAGTTTAGTCCATTGCATTTTAGTGGAATGAGATGACCAGGGTGTATTGATATTTAATGTGTAGCACCATTTGACGGTCTGCGGCGTGTAAAGTTCACAATCGCGTTTCCAAGATAACGGTCAAATTGAGAGGTCAGAAGAGGAAAAGACTTTAAGACAGCTGTCGGGTGCCAATGGCATGACACCAAAAATACGGCATTTAATACCAAAATTGGGCACCAAAATATACTTTTGGTAGATCTCACGGGCTTTGTGATTTATTATTTCAGTGGGCCGTTTGCCGTAAAATCGCTGTCTAACGATATAAGCGAGACAGAATTGACACTTGTTCAGCAATCTGCTGGTAACAGAGAAAATCATGCTCTTTGTTGTGGGCCAGCGGAATTGATATTCAGACTTCTAGCATATTTAATTCCTCAGTTATGGCACCCTAGTTATGCAATTCCTTCCTGATTTCGGAGTTTCCGTGTGACGATGTTACTTTAATTGGGTGGATTGGTTTGAATTCCTTTTAGGATGATAAAATAAAGACCAAGTTTTCAGTCGCTCATTTTCTCAAAACTATGGCATCTTGATTACTCGGAAATTTGTATTTTTCTGTGTTATCGTTTCACAGACTTCTGTCACTGCTTATCTCACAGACAATTGAAAATTGATAAATGACTGCCCACGTTCAAAGAGTTACAGGTCGACCACTTGAATAATCGTCTTAAGGTGAACCAGCCTAACAGAAACCAAAGAAGACAAATCATCATCTGGAATTCGAGACGTTTTGACGACAATCTTCCATTTTACTAGATGGTACAGGATCACGAATTCAGAAGAGCAGCATCACGTTTCGGAAATTACATTCCGCCCCTCGTGCTGTTGCACAGAAGTTTGCTTTAACTGGACACTCTCCAGTCAAACTAATTGCTGGATTGATACGCCAAGGACTGACAAGCATTATTCAATGTAAGCGCAGAGGAAAGGGTGTTCCAAGAGTTTTGAATTCGACACGTCACATAAGATCACAACATCTACACCTCACAAAAGACATGGGAATATGAAAGCAGTTTGGAAAAGTGTGGTAACTGGAATGGGTCAGCAATGTTTGAAAGGTATCTTAGACTATGGGAAGAACAAACATGTCACAGCCAACTTATCAAGCTATTGAACAAGAGATGAGTGACAGGCGGTGGAAGGTGCTGAGTGACGATATGATAGCCACGGGGAAAGGGGAACTGAGACTAGCAGCAGAGAGAAATGGGCATTTCCCAATGGCTTCATACATATCTATTGTTTGCAATGGAAGATAGGGTAAACGGAGCCAATACATACCCATGATAGCCTCGGTAGAGTAGCGATCATCATTTGGTTTGACACAAAGAAGGTTCTACAAATTGGTATCCCGAACAAATCTTGCTACATTTGAAGAACGGTAGCAAAAAATGCGAGGTCCCACCTACGCTGCAATGGATGGTAATGGAAGTGTCAATGACACTGTAGCTTAACTTGACTATGTGTTGTGCTTGATGAAAAGGATAATGTTCAATGTTTATGAAAGGATTATGAAATAAGACAAGAGTTGCGATAATTGAGAATATGTTAATTTATGTTCCCTGTATGCTGTTTTCAATAAAAATAATTTGAGGTGTAGACTGCATTAAAAAAATGAGGGGTGTGTTAATGTGGCCCTCACAGTTAATGTCTGTCAACCAAAGTTACCAAATTGCAGTGAAATTATTCCAAAACGAGTCACCCTTTCAAGTTGCAATGAAATCCCTTCATAAATACGGCCTGTAGACTGTGCTAAAGGTTTTCGAGCTTCGGGCCTGTGTAGCCTTCATGGTTGGCTGATCGCAACCAAAATGGGATGTCCTCATCTGGACACTATACTGGGTCATCCTACCAAGTTACAATGAAATCCCTTGATACATACGACATGTAGTCTGTGTTAAAGTTTTTCGGTTTTTGGGCTCGGACAGGCGTCATGGTTGAATGATCGTGACCAAAGGGGGGGGGGGGGGGGTGCGTTCTCACCTAGACATTATCTGGGTTAATGTGGCCCTCACAGTTAATGTATGTGGCCCTCACAGTTAATGTCTGTCAACCAAAAAAAAACGAGTCATCCTTTCAAATTACAATGAAATCCCTTCATAAATACGGCCTGTAGACCGTGTTCAAGGTTTTCGGGCTTCAGGCCTGTGTACTCTTCATGGTTGACCGATCGCAACTAAAAGGGGATGTCCTCATTTCGACATTATACTGAGTCATCCCACCAAGTTACAATGAAATCCCTCCTTAAATATTTATTATTTATTTATTTATTGGTGTTTAAGGTCACATATTTCTGCACAACGGCTAATCATGACCACGACAGTTTTACGGGTGGAGGAAGCCGGAGTACCCGGAGAGAACCACCGAGCAACTGTCAGCTCCCCAACATACTAACTTCACACAAGCAAGGTTAGCATTGGTTGAAGACATGTGCACCATCGACGTGCAGTACGCCTTAGTACAGAACGTCACCATGCCCCCACGTGGGCAATGGGGGTGAAGTGTCTTGCCCAAGGACACATCGCGGTTGCCGCAGGTGGGACTCGAACCGAGGACCTCTCAGCTTGCAGCCTGCACCTCTACCAACTGAGCCACCGCGCCCCCCTCCTTAAATATAGACTGTAGACTGTGCTGAATGTCACGGTTGACAGAGCACGACCAAATGGGGAAGTTCTCATCTAGACATAATACGGGGTCATTCTACCAAGTTACAATGAAGTCCCTCCGTATTAAATATGACCTGTAGACTATGCTAAAAGTTTTTGGGTGTCGGCTTGGGGAGCCATCACGGTTGACAGATCATGGCCAAAAGGGGACGTTCTCATCCAGATGTTATACAGAGTCATCCATCCAAGTTACCATGAATCCCTTCATAAATACGACCTGTAGACTGTGCTAAAGAATTTCGGGTTTTGGCTCGGGCAGCCAACATGGTTGACCGATCGCGACCAAAATGTGATGTTCTGATCTAGACATAATCTCAAACCTGCATATGAAATTTCGTGACGATCGGACAAGAACTACGGGGTGTAGCCTGAGCTAAAGGAAAATGTGAACAGACTCACATACTCACAGACTAACAGACTTCCGCGCGCGTGATGGCAATAGCTTATCTTACTTTGTCAAGTTGAGCTAAAAACAAAACTAATTCCAAGTCCACAAAGGGCAATAACCCTGGTATAAATACTCCGAATAATATCGCATTAAGAATAAGGCTGGACATCAATAGAATACGCATGCATACCAAATATGATGTCATTTCATCAAGTGTTTTAAAAGTAATTGAGTTTGATAGTACTAATTAAAAAAATCCCACGTGCATACAGGGCAATAACTCTGACAAAAAATACTCGAATAACACCTGCACTGAACATGGGGCTAGTCAGCAATTATAATAGACTTGCATACCAAATGTGATGTCACTCCACCATGTATTTTAAAAGTTGTCGAGATTAAAAACTCGTTGGTTACAGACCTACCAACAGGCCGACATTGCCACATATAGACCTGCTTGTCGCAGACCGACCGTTTTACCAAGACTGACCGACCGTTTTACCAAGATCGATCGATCGATCTTGGTAAAATGGTCAGTTAGTGTACTTTTGATATTCTACAACGAGACAGAGCTTTAATATAACCATAATCAAACTATGTCAGGATTCCAGAAGAACTGATGTCGAGCAACTTGTCAAATTCCCAAGAGCAAATATCAAGCAAACAGAAGGAAATATCAGGCACAAATTTAATTGCAAAGGCGAATTGTTCTGAATTTGGTTAAAGAACTGTGACAGAATATGAATGGCATTCCTTAGTGGCAGATTCGGATGATGAAGGCTGAGAGTCGCACTCAGAAGAAAAAAAAGAAACATACTCGAAAGAAGAATGGAAAATCAACGTTATGGTTCCCACACTGCGACGAAGAGTCTGACAGGAAATACATGGGTCACAAAACAGACAATAAAACCAGGAGCCTGTTTAGGTTGCGGTAGGTTTGCAACCTCAGTATGGGGCATAAACTTATAAAGATAAGATAAGCAGCGATTCATTTTGGACAAATTTATCCAACGTGGAGCACGATTTGGGTGATTTTAACAGTAGAAATACCGTTCTCAACTAAGCCGAGGGATTATAAAATACCGTTTATCTCATCTCCTAAATAAGTATTTTATGGAATAAAAGCCGAAATTGTTTCCTGTTACAAAAATGTTGTTTAAATGAAGTCAAACAAACACCGTTTGTACTTAACACTTCAACCGTGGTTAATACTTTTTACAAGTCACGTCTTGTGTTGGATTGTTAACACATCAGTTTGCATGTTTTCAAAGTCAAATTTCAAATTTCAGTATGAGGATTCTTGGGTTGATCGGACGATGTTCACAGCTAAGGATTGGTTGTTTACATTATAGGATCTTCCGAGAAAAGAGAAAAAAAGGCCATAATGTATTTACACAATGGTCTCGAGGATCCAGCTACATCCGTGTCCTTTTTCTATCACAAACTATATGTTCAAATTTGCTAAAATTATAATTTTTGCTTGCCGAAGACATGAATGTTATGGAAGCTATTCGTCTGACACATGTTAACTTACGACTCACTTATTATTTGTATATATTGTTAACATCGTTCCAGGGACTGCCGCAATTCCAATGACGAAAAGGTTTACATACAAGTTTCCAGATAATGCAACAACGCCAAATTTGATACCATAGGCTGTTAAACCCATAGAAGACCTATAAGTATAATATGTAAAAATAAAACTCTCTCCAAAGTACATGAATATGTGTTTTATATTTCCGCAGAATGCCAGGAACAGTCAGAAATTTACAGACTTATAGAGATATGCTGTACATGCACAGAACGACACACGCGCGTGAATGGGTTAATCGGTATCGCACAAGTGCCAGCGCGGAAGTATAAAACGAGAACCTGCAGGCCTCGAGTTTTATCCTTCTGCGATGGCACAAGTGCCATATCGATTAACCCATTCACACGCGTGTGTCGTTCTGTGTTTATTACACACCTTCACGTCTATAAAAAATATTAGAAGGACAATCAGCAATTCACTTGACAACTCGCCGCCTAAGTTCCAATGTGTTCTATGTGCCAGTTTTTATTTAACCCTTTACCCAACGTAACAGCCAAAACCGGCCAGTGCTATTCTAAAAAATCGCCAATAAATTTTCATTATTTTTCATTTTTTGTCTCAAAAACATAGGTTATGACCCCTCGTTGGAACGAGCTCGTCGAGCTCGTTCCAATGAGGGGTCATAACCTATGTTTTTGAGACAAAAAATGAAAAAATTTAGTTGTTCAAGAATTTTTTTTGCAAGTGTCGTCTGCTTTTCATGTTAGGTAAAGGGTTAAAAATAGTCCGTCGTCGATTTCTGTTGCGGAACGGATTTTATTTTCCGCATGGTTTAGTGTTGCTATAGATGGGGATTTCATAGAACAGGCGTGTGAAAAACACATGGAAAGAGATCTATAGGGCTGCACGGTATTCAAAACTGAATACCGGTATCGGTATTCAAAAAAATACCGCGGTATACCGGTATATCGAAAACTGTTCAGATATATGAACACAAGTACCACAATCGAGACTCGAGGCATCACAATCGGAACGAATTAGCATGCCTTGATGATGCGGTTCGAAGAACTTTACCCAACGCAGATGATAACAAAATTTATTATTTTCAAAATTAGTTTATCAGGTTTTCCCCAGATTTCAGCAAAACTATATCATGTGACCCCTCATTGGAACGAGCTCAACGAGCTCGTTCCAATGAGGGGCCACATGATATAGTTTTGTTGAAATTTTGGAAAATTATTTTTTCAACTGCTGAATTTGTATATTATGGGCACAGGCAGACGATTCCTTGGATAAAGAGATAATATTATTCATTCGGGGCTACAGTTAAAAATCTTAAGACATCTTGAAAATTAAATTGTGTGTAAATAAACAATGACGATAAACCGATATTTTTGTAATTACACCGGTATTCAATCGATATTGGTTTGCGTAGCGGTATATATCGGTTTATCGATATACCGTGCAGCCCTAGAGATCTACCACTGAAACACATATCAGTGGTAGATTATTTATCCCACAATTTTAGTGAATTCAGAAACTCAACAAAATGTGCTGGCCACATTTTAGTTCATGGACCACTGGATTCAACCAGGTGGTCGATCAGCCGATGTTTGCGTACATTTCCTTTTTTCTTTCTCTTAAATTATTCGGGATGAAAAGCTCTCTCAGCTGTAGTTTCGTTGTAATGCAGATTTCAGAAACACCTGTCATAAATCAGCTATCTATTTATATATTTACTGGTGTTTAACTCCACACCAGCATGTAAGGCTATATCGGAATGAGAAAACTGTAGGAACGTTAAACATAGAGGATATCTAGTGTTTTTAAGTGGATACCGAAAATTATCTCATGAGTGACCGAGACAAATGATTATTTTTCGTGAGCGCTTGCGAGAGCGAAAATGATCATTTGTCTCGGTATCCACTCAAAAACACTAGATTTTCTTTTTATTATACGCTTTTTATAAGAATCTGATAATTTCACTCTTTTCCACCACCTTGAATTGATGCATGAAAGTAAACAGCGCATTGAATCATTGAAACGCGGAAGTGATTTGATTGAGACTCGGAACAGATAGCGTCTTGCAATCTGATTCATCTGGCGGGTTTCTAGTCTAAACGTGGTCTGAAAGTCCGTAATATAAGTTTTTTGTTTGGTACGTCCTTTGAAAGGACGTACCAAACCAAAAGCTTATATTACGGACTATCAGGCCATGTTTGGACTAGCGGGTTGCATGGATCAATTCAAGGTGAATACGTGTTGAATTATTGCCGGAAATGATCGGTATCCACTCCAAAACACTAATTTACTTTTCATTATACGTTTTTAGAAAAAAATGATTATTTCCAGTGATCATTTGACTCGTATTCATCTTGAAGTGATGCTTTGAAAGCCGCCATTTTGTTTGATACCGTGAAAGTGAAAATTTCTATATCTTCACAGTGGGGGGATACGATTTCTATCGTTTCACAATTTCTTCGATAATCTATCGTTTAGCGTATAATGAATGACATTATATCACATGAAACGTCGTTAATTTCGACGTAACAACCCATGTCTTATTTCCTGATTATCAACTAGTGTCTAATCGGCACGTGGTCCCATAGCAGCAGCAGCAGCAGCAGCATTGTATTCTTGACATGACGTTCACATGACGTCAATTACGACAACAGGTTGAAGTAAAGCGCATTCATGACGTCATGGCGTGAAGCGTCTGAGCCAACGAACTGATTGTCGGTTGTTTTGGGAGAATTTGGCGACAATGAATTAAATAAAAAGTGTAAAAAACATTCGAAAATTCATGTGATATGCAGAATCTTTAACTCGTAATGTTTGGATATAAGATTTTTTGAAACTCGATGATGAATTCGATTCACAACTCACCTAAAGGCTCGTTGTGAATCAAATTCATCAAACTCGTTTCAAAAAATCTTATATCCAAACATCACTCGTTTGAGATCCTCTATATCTGTTATGAACTAGAATGTTTGATTAAAACAGAAACAAATTACAAAAGAATGACGAAGACGAAAGGAACAGCTTGGACAGTAATGAACGATGATATAAGTAATGTAGTGAATACTATATAAAATCAGCCTGTTCATTTGAGACCTGAAGAGTCTAGATTTTCAACTCCGGATCGAGGTGGTGGTTCCGGAGTTTACAACAAATAACACAAATTGTTTTTGACTTGGAGCACTTCAAACCATTTCTGCAGACCATTTCTGAATTTCTTTAAACAAACCTGAAGTTTACGCTCGATGTTTTATCTACTATAGCAAATTAAAAAGTCATCGACATACAATGAAGAATCTATCATATCTCAGTGCGTCAATGATGTCATTGATTTTAACCGAAAACAAGCCAACAGATAGATCACTACCTTGTGGTACCCCCAATTCTCGCTCGTGTGGATCAGATAATGTTGAACCAACACGAACTTGAAATCGACGGTCTTTAAAAAATGTCTGTAAAAGGAGACGTACGCCCTCGCTACCGAATGTTAATAAGATCTTTTAAAATCCCACTCTTCCACGTTGTATCGTTCTTCATTTTCCAGGTCAAAGAGCATGGCGACTTCATGTTCTTTCTTAGCAAAAACATTTCTTAAGAATGTTTAAACTCTTACCAACTGATCCACATTACTTCTGTGACTTCTGAAATCACACTGAACATGTGCAAGTAGATTGTTCGATTCCAGAAACCCGAAAAGTCAATCATTGAACATCCGTTCCATGGTTTTACACAGATAACTTTTCATTTGGCTCTGGTATCGGAATAATTGTATTTTTCGCTAGGATAGTGGAAACTTTGTACTCACATATTTCATTGAAAAGAAAAAGAAAGGTGAAGTGACGATTGCCCGGAAGATGTTTTAAAATTTGATGTGCATTTCATCGGGTCCATTGGCAACATCCTTTACTTTTTATACAGAGTGTTATTTATCTGTTCCATAGAGAAAGTTTTATTGCATTCCTCTGAATTGTCAAACGCACAATTGATCTTTTGTTGTTCCTGTTGTTTTTTTTTTACTTTTATCAAATCAAATTTTTTAGATGAAGAATGTTTTGAAAATGTTGTGATCAGTTTGTTTGATATTTCGGTTTTGGATGTATAATCAGTGTGTTATTGTCTTTGTTGTACGTTTGGTTTTATTTCTTTACCTTTAATTTTTTTCGCATTCCAAATTTTGTCAATAGGTGCATGTTGGTTAAGGTCTGGAAACAATTTTCACCAACAACTTTTCTATTTTTTTTGTTTTATGAGTCGTCTAGGTTTGCGCGATTTATAGAAAGTTTGTCCATGTTAGTTTTTATTGGTGACTTATTAAATTCCCGTTCAGATTTCGCGCGACCCTTTATAGCCTGTTGCAATCATCATTAGACCATAGTTTAGTGAAAACCATGGGCCACACTTTCCAACACAATCGCAACGTGTCAATCCAGCATAAGTCTACGTCGACCTTCCAAGAAAAATCGAGGAAAATAGAAGAACATGCAGCCGCTAGTTCAATTAACGTGTATGAACCAGATGCGGGTGCAGCTAAGTGTCTGACCCACAACTGAACAAACACAAGTCGTATTTTGTAATAAGCTTCTCTACAGATTTGTCTATTAAATCTTCTTTGCAGGCGTACTCTCCCCAAAGAAGGCTATATGCCTTGAAATCACCCAACAGAATTAATAGAGTTGGTCCCTGATTCATCAATTGCGCAAGATCATTCAGCTGAAGCCATTTATTCGGGGTGAAGTATAAATAGAACATAATGTAACTCTCTCGTCTAAAGTTATTCGTATTGCCCCAGCTTGCAAATTTGATTGTAAAGGCACATAACTGTAAATAATGTCGTATCTAACTGAGACAGACGTACCATTTTACGAGGTAACATACATAAAAGCAGAATGATCCTGAGTATCAGGTTTCTTTAGGAGTGTTTCCTGCAAACAAACCGCAGAGGTTTATATTTTTGATTGAGAAGGCCGAATGCATTAAAAATCTCTCTGAGACCTCGACAATTTCATTGTATTATATTATTGGTGCTGTGATCCATATTTTGGTGATGATTTAGGAGGTTGTCGTACGGGAGAAGTTGTCCCGGTATTTTTTTTTTAGATTTCTTACTAGGGAACCTACGCTGAGACGAATTCGGGTGTAGGTGGTTGGAAAAACGTGTCATCTCTGCACTCAGCGACTGACATGTCCTCTATTCCCACAAACCTGCTGCTCGTGACAACATTTTGAAGATATGTAGGGGTTCTTTCTGAATTTAGTTTTTTGTTGTTCGTTTTCTTTATTCCTCTGTCCCTTTTCTTGTGCTCCTCTCTGATTCTGGCTCAGATTTCGATGCAGTGGCTTCTGCTTCAGTTTTTGGGTTGGTTGTGGTTTATTCTGATAGTTTGTCTCTGCTGGAGTATTAGATTTAGGTTGTTCTTGTTTTTTCTGTTAGGTTGTTTGTGGAATTTTGTTTAGTTTCCTTGGTTTGTTTGATTGTGAAAGGTTTTCATAAAGTTGGAATAGTGCTTTTGAGCGATGTAAGTTGTGTGTTACATTCTACTGATTTTGTTTGTACTTTTTTGTTTCAAAGGTGTTGCATATGATGTGTTCGTGCCTGGCATTAACCCTTTACCTAACATAAAAAGCAGACGACACTTGCAAAAAAATCTTGAATAACTATTATTTTCATTTTTTGTCTCTAAAACATAGGTTATGACCCCTCATTGGAACGAGCTCGACAAGATCGTTCCAATGGGGTGTCATAACCTATGTTTGAGAGACAAAAAATGAAAAAAATAATGAAAATTAATTGGCGATTTTTGAGAATAGCACTGGCCGGTTTTGGCCGTTTACGTTTGGTAAAGGGTTAATGAAATAAATTCTCTAGCCTCTTTAAAACTTATTTGTTTTTCACATTTTATATTTTGTATGTTTTTCTATTTATCCAGACAGGGAAACCTTTTGAAGATGACATATGATTGCCCTGACAATTTATATATTTGAATGTAGCATAGGTGAATGGCTCCTCAAGGTTTTGGCCAAATCGATCATAGGTCAACTATCCCAATACTACACTCTAAAATCAATTTGGTACAAAATTAGCCCGAATCAACTGAGTTGAGTTAATATGAGCCCACTCATTTTAGAGTATATGAGCAAAAGTTTGGCATTTGAAGCGCCTAAGTGGATTTGGGATCTACAGATCCACTTTGGTGTTCATGTATTCAATTTTTAGTGATTTAAGTGGTAGTGGTGTGTTCAAAGTGAAAATGTATTGTATTTGTTTTAATTTCTTTTCCATTTCCCCTATTTATATTCTTTTGACACCTTTACCTCCTTGGGGCTTCAATGCATTAATTACCCCCATTTCTTCATTATCAGCAACCTCCCTGGTTCTCACATTATTACGTATTCTATGTGGGTTTGCGTTCACCTCAGTGTCACCTAACTTTTTCAACTTTAAAAGACTGAAGGTTTTCACATCTTTATCAACGTCAATTAATATACCATCAGATCTGAGTTTCTACACGCTTTTGACGGCCCTAGCAATTCCATACATGGCTGCTACTAAAGCAAATGGATTAACTTTAGTAACTTTTTTTCTTCAATTGAATGAATAATGATCTTTTTGTTGCATTTACATCATTCATCAGAGTCAGAATCAGGAATGTGTGGTTCACAGGGTCTTGCGATGATGTGTTTTTGCATTGTGAAATATATTTGATTGCTCTGCTCGTGCCTCGCATTCCGAGCCCATTCTGTGTGGCTATGTTACGTATATCCAGCAATCAGCACCGGGAGTACATGGACAACAAACTCAGCCATCAGTGATCCATATGCATACCACTAACCAACTGACCCGCTTCAGCCGCGCAAATATAGAGAAGTCGATTGTACAATAACAAAAAGAGAGATGGAAAATATAACTGAAGGACCAGTTTAACGACCATTAAAAGACCAGACGAGGCATTCATTTGTGGGTCTCCCGTTTGATCAAACCGAGTCCCTCGACTGTGTGTCTGCCGTGAAGTAAGAGCTGAGGTGATATATGGACAAAATCTCCAATAAATGAGGATTACCCAACCGGGGTCACTGCTGTACTCAATCACCAAGGATGATGAAGGATCTCGTCCCCCATGACCCCCAGATCGCACCTCATGGGAAAACAAGGAGCCCCGCTTACGCGGCCTTTTACCGGAAGTAGGAGATACTGCCGGCTATTCATAACCCTGACACCTCTCATGGGAGTTAAATCGGATCATCAATTTGTAAAATACACATTTTAACTTAAACATTGCGTTCAAGAAGCAATCGTAATGGTCTTTTCGATAGTTTTAACACTATTTTTGCGCTATTTATCTAAACATACATTTATACTTTCTTACTATTAAGAACCTGTTTTA
Source organism: Pictodentalium vernedei (assembly GCA_031216915.1). Lineage (NCBI taxonomy): Eukaryota > Metazoa > Mollusca > Scaphopoda > Dentaliida > Dentaliidae > Pictodentalium > Pictodentalium vernedei. The sequence continues at coordinate 85,532,278 of CM062289.1, forward strand.
TGAAGTCACGTTTCAGTTGACATCTCAAAATGGTTCCTATCCACGAGACAGATCTCTTGAAATAGACGAGAGAAGACTCTATGAAATTAGCAACATATGAACAACGGGTACAACCACTGATCTTTACACATCTGGATTGCTGGAACGTCGGCTGAAAGCTTGCTACTCAATCTGCCCCCAACCCCTCCCATCAAGACGGCGCCTATAACTCCGTGGACCTCCCATCAGCGATGCTTGGTGAGCCACAGCCTAAAAACTTCGACTTTATCAAATGCCACGGCTTTTAGCACGCACGAAAACTAGTAACACGGTATCTGTTAACCCTTTACCCAACGTAACAGCCAAAACTGCCCACCGCTATTCACAAAAATCGTCAATTAATTTTCATTATTTTCTATTTTTTTTGTCAAAAAAACATAGTTATGACCCCTTTTGGAACGAGATCGGGGGGTCATAACCTATGTTTTTGAGACAAAGATGACAAAGATGAAAACATTAATTTTTCAAGAATTTTGTTTGCAAGTGACGTCTGCTTTTCATGTTAGGTAAAGAGTTAATTTATTTACTAGTGCTTAGCGCCGCTTCACTTCTTAGGCCATATTGTGGTGATAGGGATTGCTATATTTATTCTTTTATCAGTGCTCAGTGCCACATCACCATCTAAGGTCATCCTGTGGTGATGGTTGTTGTTATATTTATTTATTTATTTATTGGTGTTTAGCACCGCATCGCCATCTAAGGCCACGTTGTGGTAATAGCTATTGTTATAAAAGAGGTAATTTGTTGTGAAAATAAAAAAAAATATTCATTAAAAATGGGAATGAATACAAGATAATGAGAGAAAAATAAGTAGAGATAACTGTAATGAGCACAAGCAGTCTACTGGACATGATGTACATCAACCTGATGACTGAAAGAAACTTGGAAGATGGAATGTAGATTAAAAATATAAAAAACAAATTAAAACTTATTAAAATGGTTGATGTCCTTGAGGAAAGAGATAATCTGATGGGAATTTATCGTGTTGAAGCCACATGTATTCTCCACCCAAAACTAGAAGTCAAGTCACTGTATTTTGCTCTATTTTGAAATAATAGCGCGCGGAGTAAGTGCACTTTTGTCCCCGTCAAACTGTATCATTAGCGTAACTCAATTCCTGTGGAGAAGCAGCGTGTCCAACTCTGTGCAGTTCTGTACTAGTAAATAGAGATCATTAACATCATTCCTAACCTCTAATGGAATACATATACATGTAATAACGTAAATAAAATTCGACTGCATATACAGTACATGGAGAGAGTATTATCACTAAATCACCCGCAGAGTAGAGATTCCACCCGAGCAATAATTGCAAATTTGTTGCAAAGTATACCCAGCACCAGCAAAGTTTCAGCCAATGGACCTCCGGGTTAAACCCGGAGGTCCATTGCCTGAAACATTGCTTGTGTTTTTTGTCGATACATATAAACTTTGAAAGTTATAGCTTGGGACTCCACTCCGCGGGTGATTTAGTTACACTCCACTCTCCACGTACTGTACATAATGAAGAGAGTGGATAACCACTTAATCGCATCGCCATATTTTCTCCACTTGAAAAGTATTCATAATTATTCATAACAGCACAAGAAACACTTGCAAACTTTCAAACCGGTTGCACCCAGTGGTCAAAGAGATGAAAGTTTGCAAGTGTTTCTTGTGTTTTGTCGTCAGAAATTGTAAATAATTACTAAGTGAAAAATCTATCCACAGCGATTTATTAGTAATCCACCCTCCGGCAAACTGCACTCTCGATATTTTCTTTCTGTTTGATTGGTTCAGTTCGTGATTTCACTACCGACTTCACTAAGAACGTATTACAGTTTGCATGGCACAACACAAACGCTCTTGTGTATTTCCTACTACGTCATTCTTCTGCAGTAATGGGAGAATTAACTAACGAGCATTTTCTACGCTAATTGTGACAGGACTTCTAGTTTCAACTGCAGGCCTCTCTCAGAGACAGTACACTAAAATGTTGTCGTCCAGTCCAACGTCATTAAAATCAATACAATATAAGAGAATGTGCTCAACTATCAAAGGGCATTGATAGGGAATACATTCTGGTCGCATGTCTTCCTCCAATAAATGTATTTATTTACTGGAGTTTAACGACAGCCAGGATCACCCCGTGAATATGGTATTTGCGTATTCTCCTCCAAAACCGCCGAACCGATTTCAATTAAATTTGAGGTGTTTGCTGTTCTGAAATCTTCTCATGAAGCAGTAAGTACAATAAGTTGATTTTTTTTGTACGGAGCTTTCCTTTGTGGTTTAGAATCAAGTTTGTTCAAACGAAGTTCGTGAAGCAAAAATTTGTCTTTGTAATGGGGGTGCACGATTTTTGGCCCCGCCCGAAATTTCTATTTTCTGAACCGATGACCCGATTTAAACAATATTGGGTACGTGGTATTATGGAATCACAAGTACTTGATTGATTTATAAAAAAAAAAAAATCTTCCCGTGTCTCTGTGGGAGCCCCAGGAGCTAAAAATAGAAATATTTTCAAACGCCTATATTTTCCTAACCACTGAGAACTGTTGTTTGGAATGAGGCATCTTTAGGACCAGTAGAATGGAGTGGTAAAATAATTGCCATCGATTGTGTAAGAGTAATCTTCCGGATGGGGGGTTGGTAGAAAAATGCTGAGTCAACATATCTGCATAAATTAAAAAAGATGTTCTCCCCCAGAACAACTGATCAGAATCTTTTGATTTTTGGTATACAACATCTCTACGGATGTTAGATACAAGTTTGTTAAAACTATGCCTCTCGGTTCATATTTGTGCTTAGTACAGAAGCTCGAATTTTAACTTACGGCAATATGGGAAATAATCCTGAAAAATCTTCTTCAGGTCCACCAGTCAGAATCTTTTGATATTTGGTGTACAGCATCTTCAGGGAAGTCAGATCTAAGTTTGTTCAAACCATGTTCCTGGGTTAATATTTGAGCTCACTATTGGAGCCGAATTTTAACTTAGTCCAATATGAGGAATGATCGTTAAAACTCTTCTTCTCCAGAACCACTGCTCAGAATCTTTTGATATATGGTGTACAGAATTCTTGCAGAGGTCGGGATTCAGATTCAAGTTTGTTCAAATAAAGTCCTTTGATTAATTTTTGGGCTCCCTATTGGAGCCTGAATTTTTACTTGGAGCAATGTGTGCAATATTCTTTAAAAAGCATCTTTTTACGTGCCCTAATTAGACTCTTTTGACACATGGTATACACCGCCCTTAGCGGAGTCAGATTCAAGTTTCATAAAACAAGATCCTCGGTTAATATTTGGGCTCCGTGTTAGAACCCGAATCTTAACTTAGTCCAATATGAGGAATGATCTTTAAAAATCTGCTTCTTGAGATACAATCAGAATCTTTTTGATATTTGGTATACAGCATCATTAGCGGGTTCAGCTTCAATTTATTCAAATAAAGTCCCTGGGTTGCTATTTGTGTCCCCCATGGGAGAGGGGGCAAATTTTAACGTAGTGCTAAATTGGTAATATTCTCAAAATCTTCCTCTCCCAAACCTCCAGTTAGAATTTTTTAATATTTAGTATCCACCTTCTTTTAGGTGGGGTGGGGGGCAATGTTGATTTTTTTTCCAATGAAGAGCTTTGGTTAATATTTTGGCTCCCTGTTTGTGCCACATTCAGAATCTAATGATATGTGGTATACGGCATTATGGGGTGGAGGGAAGGGATCAGATTCAGCTGTGTTCAAGATAAGACTGTAGGTTGATATTTGGACTCCCTAGTTTTACATTACTGGAAATTTGGGCATTATGTCTCTGGTAGCATCCCAATACTAGAAAAGAATCATCTGGACAGAGTTACAAATAATTAAATAACTTCATTCCTATGTGTTGTTAAGTAGCCATAGATGCCAATCATATTGCATCAAGTTAAAATTCAGGTTCCCATGGGGAGCCCAAATATGAACCCAGGTACTTGATTTGAACAAACATGATTCTGAACCTCCCAAGGAAGTAAATTTATATCGACTCACATGAGATCCCAGTGGGAGGTAGGTCTATAGCCCTATGGGGTACGGTATTATTGGCGATAAAATATGGACATTTACTACCAAAGGTAATGTCCACTACTAAAGGTAATGTCCATTACCGAAGGCAGTGGATGTCCACGTGTTACTACCGACCATATCGTGCGCTTGGTATCGGTGCTTCTAAAAATAATGAATTTCCAAAACTGGAGGGGCGTGCAGGGTGTGCCCATGAGGTCAACCGAAAAGTTCAGCGAATATTTGAACTCTGTACATTACGAATTGCTCATGTCTCATATTGTGTCAATCGACCGAGATACTCTTTATGCACGCGCACATTCAAGGGTACAAAGTATGATTCTTGTCACGATCGATATCTCCCATAAAATACTAATTATAAATGTGTCATTTGGAAGGCATAGACGAATATTTTTAATCTTCTCCACATGCGACACAAAGTTTTCACTGTGGCTTCTGCTGAGGTGATTTTCTTATTACTTTCACAAGTTAAGTTTAGATGCTGTATCATTTCGTTGTGGCATTGTGCATGGTAACTCAAAAACGTGAAATACATGTAGCTCGGGTAATTATAAATGCCAACTTTGAGGTGTCATGCTGTATCATTTTGTAACAATATTCGGTAATCAAGGATATCCAACGAGTGCCCAGTTACTGTGAAATTTACGAAATGAGTTAAGTAAACCAGTCGCTAGGCCGAGTATCCATATTGAGAGGGGAGGGGAGGGGGGGGGGGGGCATGGATTTTTTGGATGCTGGGAGGCAAGCATTTTTATGCCGTAACCATGTCACGAAAGTAGTAGGAGATGTTCATTTCGTCCCTCATCTGGGGGATCTCATGTTACGTCATAGTCACGTGATCCAGGGACACCATCATGGATTGTCATGGTAGCTCACGTGAGCGCCATGTTGTGACGTCATTGTCATGGTGATGGAGGGTGTTTGTGCGCATGCGCAGCACGTCTTGTTAGGGTAATACGCGTCTCCGTCGTCCATTTTATATGCAGGAGGCCGCCGGCTTTGTTTCGTGGGTGGCACGTGGATGCTATAAGCCTGGAAGGCCTACAACAAGACATGGGCAAGGACTATATGAATGACTGGACGCTCAAAGCAGTAATGGTTCTGAACAGCGCCCTCTAGTAGTTGGAGTCATTTTGAGAACAATGTCGTTTTGCAAATGTTCTGATTTCAACGGCGATACGTACATAAATATACGACAGAAATGGGCGGTTTCTCTTTTCGCAAACGCATGATATTAAAAAGTTATTTTATGCAGGAAAGTAAAAACTCATATCAATGAACACGATTCTGATTTTATTCAGTTTATCGAGATTATGTGTGAATTTATGCAGGAACACGTTTTCACATTGAATCAGCTCCGTTGACCTTCAGGCGTGTCAAAAGGGGAAAAAATATTGTTTTTCGTCATTTATCTCGTCATTCAATCACGGGTAAGTCTTTTTTAAGTTATTTAGCTATAACTGCAGGTATTGTTATTAAACATTAATGGAGTTTTAGCTTTTGAAGTCCACAACTTGCATAAAGAATTGGGAAAAAGTTATTGTTCATTACGTTATTATATTGTTCACTATTTACTCCAGCACAGTTGTCTGATTCACAAATGTGAATTCATTTGATATACTGGATTTAACCCTTTACCTAACCTGAAAAGCAGACGACACTTGCAAAAATAATTCTTGAATAACTAATTTTTTTAATTTTATGTCTCATAAACATAGGTTATGACCCCTCGTTGGAACGGGCTCGACGAGCTCGTTCCAACGAGGGGTCATAACCTATGTTTTTGAGACTAAAAATGAAAAAAATAATGAAAATTAATTGGAGATTTTTGAGAATAGCGCTGGCCGGTTTTGGCCGTTACGCTGGGTAAAGGGTTAAAAAGGAAGAAGGAAAATGATTCATGTGGTGCGAACTATGCATTACTACAAAATTTAACAGTCTGAAAATGGACAGATATTTATGCTGGCTATTCATTAATTCATAATCCGCTAAGTATTTTCAATATAGTTTTCATCATTCCTAGTCATGGCTGCTATGAAGCAGCCATTAGATTTGATGAAAAATTCATCTATATTTTACTTAAGAAATTATTGGCGAATAAATGCATTTAATTTACAAGGGCAAACGTTTATTAAATGTGCCCAAATTCTACTTATATAAATGGCAAGCGAAATCCTTTCCTGGGCAGGAATATTCGCCAACAGCATGCAAGGAGTTAATTGTCAAGTGCAGGAGATGAGACTGCGCAAAACACAATAAATTAATGAATCAGGATATGCTCTAGACCAATCACACCCACTTGAAAAGTCACACCGCAAATGATGATCACACTAAAAAATAACAAGTTTCAAGGTGCCTATACATGTACTTCAAACATATACTTGAGAAAAGAAAATACCATTATAAATTAATGGTATTACTACTCATTTACATGTCTCACAGTAGCCCAACTAATAGGTCTTGTTGCATCAAATTTACTAATTTTATCATCTGTTTCATTTTTGACATGTTGTGCTAAAAAAAACTCCCACAACATTAGGAAACATGTCTTGAAAATTAGACCTACTTGACAAACACATGTACTGGTCAAATAAAAATAAATTCAAAGATATCAGAACTGAAGTCAGGTCAAGGAATTTGATTTGATGAGAGATTCAATAAAAGCAATCTCAGTTGTAAATCTGCATGCACTCAACTTTGGGATCCTGAAAACTTTGGATTTGGGTTTAAAAAAATATTTTACATCTTTTCCATTCATACATTGTTGTTTAAAATATCTACAAATGATTGATAAGAAAAAAATGTAAGGAAACATTTTTCTCCCTCCCCCCCCCCCCCCACTGCATGTGTAACATGCGTTGTCCCGGGTGAGATAGCAGGGAGAGACAGATGTATCCCACCCTACCCACGTGACGTTATACATTTATAACGTTATGATGACGTTATGCATATCGTATCAGTTTCTTGCTACCAACTAATTCATATCGACGTCATCAGAATGCCGTGTGATCAAAGTTTGATGCTCTAAAACTCTTTAAACCCCAAGATGCCAACGTTCCTAATTGATTTCGTGGTATATACCTTTGGTACATACATAACTGTTGTATGCTCTTTCCGATGGTGCCATTAGTTTTTCAAAACAACGAACACCAAATGAGTTGATTATATCAGCACGTGACCGCCGATTACCTCTCGCTAACGTAACCGCTGTATGGTGGGGGGGGGGGGGGGGGGAATAATCCCTGATGGGTTCGGGTGCGGGATGGGAAAATCTCACCCTCGGGACAAGATATTTGGTCCAGACACTCGGCAAGCCTCGTGCCTGGCCCAAATATCTTGCCCTCGGATGAGATTTTCCCATCCCACATCCGTACCCATCGGGGATTATAATAGTCGTACACCGGTATATTAGAAAATGGGAATATTTAGGTTTGACTGGCAGTATAGCATCACCATCAAAAAATCAATAATAGACAAACGTGGCAATATGAACTTTAAGGATCCAGGATTAAGGATTTATACCAGTGTTGAAGTAGTGTGCTTACAAATTCATATTTATGGAAAATAAAAGTTCAGTTATCAACTTACTTTGATGATAATTACTGATACCAGATGCTTGCCCACACGCAATTTTACAAAAATGGCCTGGGACTCAGAAATTCTACTTTGTGGGGCATTATGGCCATTATGGTGAATTAATATCACCACAATATCAGAAGAAGACCCAAGTATTATTATTTTGTGCAAAACAAAATACAACATTTTTTTTAACTTCAAACTCTTTTTACAACTCTTTTCCAATCTTTCCAACTGAAAGTAAAGTCTTGCTAATGAGAAATGTGTATGTATGTGTGTGCAACCTCTCAAAAGGGAATGGGGCAGGGGTATTCAACTACAAGAATACAACAGAGGGTTTAGACCTCTCTGACAGGGGGCTGTGCGAAGCCAGCTCCACCACTCAAGAGTCCCTTTTCCCACCAGCATGGGAAAAATACACTTCGAACCATTTGGTGTTTTTTCTTCATAATGTAGATTCATCCCCGAAATGAAGGAAACTTCACGTGCCCTTTCCACCAGTGGGATGTGCCATACTGTGATCTAAAAAAGGGTGCCCATGTCAAAGGCTCCCGATAGTTAGCTAACTGTATTTTCCACATGCTCTCATGAAAAAGCTGATTAGGTACAAACAAAGGGCATAAACAAGGAAAAGCTGAGGGAGGAAACTGAGTGCCCCCCGCCCCTTGTACAAAGGCAACTATGAGGTGCAATTTTTCGTTGGAAATATATGTATTTTGGGTGATGAACAATTGTATTTTCAACGTTGTGGACACCTGCTACTACACCAATTTCCCCAAACATGCAAAAAATAACCACTGCAAGCTCTGGAACACCCACTTAAAAAGACTTGCTTTGCAAGTTCATATCATGGTTCTGTAGAAACAAACAAATGAGATTAAGTGGGAAGCTTAACTGCCTGTCTTTGGTCATCCAACATTTGTGTTAGCATCTCAATGGGGAATGGTCAATTTGTACCACGGTCGATTTGCACCATGGTACGGTCGATTTGCACCACCGTGTCGGTCGATTTGCACCACCGTGTCGGTCGATTTGCACCATCGAAAAAGTCGATCTGTTCCATGAGCAGTCGATTTGCACCACTCAAAAATGGACACTAAGGCCGGCATGTTAACGTTTAATGCTAAAAATTAAAAAATCGACTTGAAGGTGGTACATATCGACTTTTTCGGTGGTACAAATCGACTTTTTCGATGGTGCCAATCGACTTTTTCGATGGTGCAAATCGACTTTTTGAATGGTACAAATCGACTTTTAAGATGGTGCAAATCGACCGGTGCAAATAGGCGATGGTGCAAATCGACTAGAATTCATCTCAATACAGAAAATGTAAGTTTACATTCACTCATCACTTATTGTTTTCTCAAGAAGCTGACCACAGTGGAATGTATGCATATCGGTTTGTGTTAGCGAAAATATAAGAACAGATATTAGTTTTATTCTAATTGCACCTTCAAATAAGAGACAAGGATTGCTCATGTGGAAAACTGAGTTGTTTGGTTTTGTGTGTTACATGACGAGAAGCTTAAGAGTGGGATTGCAGACTGTACTAAGTTAAATAGTCATGTGTTTTAAAACAGTGTAGTACTCACTGTACAGGCCTATAGTTACTTAGTCCTATCGAGGATCATCTAGCCCATAACCCTTCCTCCTACCTCATTTCAGAGGTGAAGTATGTAGAGCGATTAACGACCGCAGGGTCCTGGTTAGAGATAGTAGTCACTTTGCACCCAAGACCGTTATCCTTCACCAACACCTGCCGATTTTTTCATCACTTCCTCCACAATTTCAACTTTAAAAAAACGGTATACTTTTTTTAAGACAAACATCAGAATGCCAAAAATACTTTTTAAAGTCCACGCCGTGGTATTATTCATCCTATTCACAATAGATGCAGAATATAAACAAAACGAAGTTCGTTCGAAAAGACGAAAAATGCGCGACAATAGATGTCATAAATTCGTCTCATCGTTTCAGTGATCATATCTTTGCTTTATACTTTTAAAATGTATTTTTCGTACTTTTCGAGGTGACATGTGTTTACCTCGTTTAAACAAAACTTACTTTTCGTACATTATGTTTTCTCTGTAACAGCTATATTTTTCGATATTTCAAAATGAGTACACCAAACATGAAAGTAAATTTTAAAGCGGCGAAAGGCCGATTTTAGTGTTATTCTGACTCCATCTACTAGAGGGCGCTACTCCAAAAACATAAGCGTTCAACACTACTGGGCCGTCCTGTCATCCATAGTCCTTGACATGTGTATGTTTGGAGGGTGTGTTCGATTGAATGGGAGTTAGTCGAATTACCCAAATGAGCACGAGAACGACCGTAAATAACCGGAAAGTACCTTTTTTAACAGAAATGGACCTGTTTAGAGTATCACGTAGTGCTACAGACCCTAAAAGGTCGTGTTCGATTGACGCGGAGTACTTTGCGAGTGTTACCCGGCAGGTGAATCAATGGTGGGGTCAAAATCCTCGTTTCTATGATCTCGCCCTGCTTCTCTAGAGTACTATTCCGTTCTTCTGGAGTATGACTTGCTCGCTTCCGTCTGTTGTTTTACTACTTTCATAAAATAACCAATCAGATCACTTCTCCAGGATTAAACAACCAATAACCATAGTAGTCCCCAAAGCCTGGTCCTCACTAGTCCCCAAACACTGGTCCCCACTGGTTCTCAAAGCCCGGTCCGCACTAGTCCCCAAAGCCTGATGCTCACTAGTCCCCAAACACTGGTCCCCACTGGTCCCCACTGGTCCTCAAATACCCGTATGAGCGCATGTCTGCATGTCTTGTGCGCACATTGTGCACTTGCACACAGCCACATATTGGCACATTTTGCTTGTGCGTCATGTGCTAATTGCACATTGTGTACAATCACATCTCACAGTAGTCACTAGTCCTCACACTGGTCCCCACTAGTCCTCAAAGCCTGGTCCTCGCTGGTCCCCAAACGATGGCTTTTGCTGGTCCTCAAATACTCGTATGTGCGTATGTGCTGCAGGTTTTGAAAGCATATTGTGCATTTGCACACAGGCACATATTGGCACATTTTGCATGTGCTGATATGCGGCATATGCTATTTGCACATTGTGTACGAATTTTTTCTCCCCCCCACTGCATGTGTAACATGCGTTGCCCCGGGTGAGATAGCAGGGAGAGACAGATGTATCCCACCCTATCCACGTGACGTTATACATTTATAACGTTATGATGACGTTATGCATATCGTATCAGTTTCTTGCTACCAACTAATTCATATCGACGTCATCAGAATGCCGTGTGATCAAAGTTTGATGCTCTAAAACTCTTTAAACCCCAAGATGCCAACGTTCCTAATTGAGTTCGTGGTATATACCTTTGGTATATACATAACTGTTGTATGCTCTTTCCGATGGTGCCATTAGTTTTTCAAAACAACGAACACCAAATGAGTTGATTATATCAGCTTTTATATCGATTGGAGCGAAGAAAATGATGGACGGGAGCTGGTTGTTTAATCCTGGTGAAGTGATCTGATTGGTTACTTTATCCAAATTAGTAACAAAACATACGGAAGAGAGCAAGTCATACTCCAGAAGAACGGAATCGTACTCTAGGGAATGGAGTAATTATCTGGGGAAACCGTTGATTCACCTGCCGGGTAACACTCGAAAAGTACTTCGCTTCAAACGACCACGACCTTTTAAGGGTCTAAAGCACTACGTGCTTCTCTAAACAGGTCCGCTTCGGTTAAAAAGGTAATTTCCGGTGATTTACGGTCGTTCTCGGGCTCATTTGGGTAATTCGACTTACTGCCATTCAATCGAACATACCCTCTAAACATACCCCTGTCTTGTTGCAGGCCTTTCATGCTCATAGCAACCACGTGCCCCCACAGAAACAAAGATGGCAGCCTCCTGCATACAAAATGGACGACGGAAACGCGTATTACCCTAACAACACGTGCTGCGCATGCACACAAACACCCTCCATCACCATGACAATGACGTCACAACATGGCCGCTCACGAGCTCAGTATGTTCACAACCGATAGTAACAAAACATTTTCAACGTACCACATAAATGCAAGAGGCAGGGCCATCTTCACCATGTCCCATCGTCTTATCAAGTCTAAATACGTGTATTTCCTGTCTTCTATTTCTTGTTTCCTCATTTCCATCTTGAATGCTTCTTCAAGTTTCGTCAAGTCCGGACATACCTTTTTATTTATCTTCGCCATTTTTTCAACAATTTCTTTTGCTTCTTTTATTTTGCCATGTGCTAGAAGCCACCTCATACTTTCTGGGACGACTCTGTAGTGAAACATTGTAAAATATATTTTTTAAATTGAATTTTTCATCACTTTGTCATTCAAATTCGAGAAATATCAGTAGTTTATCCTTTGATATTTAAATGATCGGAGCGCTTTTCATAAATCTCACTCCCATCCACATAACAATCCAAGCAACAATACCTTATAAGTGTATACAAGGAATGAAAGATCATTGTTTTTGTTCAATGCTTGGAGTGTCTTTTTATAATTTGAATATCACAAATATCTAATGTTATCACCGAAGTGTGCCCCAACAATTGTGGCTCAACATTTGCTAAATCGTAAGCTGTCTCAAACGAAGATTTTTGAGCCAATAATTTTAGAAACAGGAAATAAAATCCCGAGTGCCTTTACAATGAACACTTTGGACAAATATTCAAGTAGAAGACCGTTTGAAAATGCATTCCTTCAGAGGCCGCGGGTTCAGGAATGTCGGGGAGCCTTCAAACACCTCACCTTGTTAGACAGCAATGTTCAAAATATTTGAAAATTGTAAACGAATGTGTTTCTGCAATATGTGATATGTTTATATACTTCTATACCATGCATACCTATCTTACTACCCGTGAAAAGCCCTATGTTAAATTTTAGCTTTTAACCCCACTACCTGTGTAAAGCTTCTACTGCGGTTAAAACGCTTCCAATGGGAATTCCATTACCAAAATGCACACCTACAGTACGTGGAGAGTGGATTGTAACTAAATCACCCGCAGAGTGGAGATATCACCCAAGCTATAACTTTCAAATTTTGTACATATCGACAAAAAACACAAGCAATGATTCAGCCAATGAACCTCCGGGTTTAACCCGGAGGTCCATTGGCTGAAACTTTGCTTGTGTTGGTTATGCTTTGGAACAAATTTGCAATTATTGCTTGGGTGGAATTTCCACTCTGCGGGTGATTTAGTGATAATACACTCTCCACGTACTGTATAGTAGGACCTACATCCAACTTGACCTTTGACATGGCCCAGTTTGCCGACTTCGATACATTCACACTTCTCGATGTTTCATTCGAACATACAACGTTTTGCCGCGGTACTATCTACTACGTGCAATAAAATACCTACAATTAAATATTTAAAACAAAATTTAACAATTGTTAATAATATTTAGACTGCAAAAGGAAGGTAAATTAAATCAACTTCGACGAAGTTTCTAACTGTGAATGAAGCATTCACGTACAGCCGGAAGTACTGCCCACCGGCGCAGATGTAAACAAACCAAACGAAATGTGTTTGCGATAGAAAGTATCATTTTTCTCCATTTTAAGCGACAAAGTCGATTATTTGTTAAGAGCGTGGTATAAATAAAACAAAGAGGTACTAGGACCGATGATCAGATTCAAACCACTCGTAGGATAAGGGTTTTAACCACTCGGCAGAGCCGCGTGGTTAAAACCCTTATTCTACTCGTTGTTTATATCTGATTACCAGCCATAGTAGATTTTGGAACCCTTATTCTACTCGTGGTTTAAATCTGATTACCAGCCCTAGTAGATTTTGGAACCCTTATTCTACTCGTGGTTTAAATCTGATTGATAGGTGTGTGTTGATTAAGTTTTAAAACATAATTTTGTCTTCTTTTTGCCCGAATTATACGCAGTTTGTTCGAATTGAGTGTAACTGTTGAAGGTGACTTATTAAATTGCCGTTCAGTTTTCGGGCGATCCTTTATAGTCTGATTATATTCATTATCAAACCATGGTTTGGTGAAACGTATATGATTTGCCGAGGTTTCAGGGATGATGGTGTTTGCAATGTCAAGCAACTCAGTAGTAAAATGTTGTATTTGGTCAGCACTTTCCTAAAATTTCCCCCGTGTGAGGCGTTCGGGATAAAGTGACGAGAAATTGTCCCAGTCAGTCTTTTTTGAAGTTCCACTGGGGCACCCTTTCGTCGACCACAGGAACAACACTCTCCAACACAATTGGAAAGTGGCCACATCCGCATAAGTCATCTTCTACTTTCCAAGACAAATCGAGGAAGATAGAAGAGCATGTAATTGCAAGATCAAGTGATGTATACGAACCAGATGCGGGGTGCAGATAAGTGCCTGAACCATCATTAAACAAACAAAAGTCGTGTCTTGAAAAAAATTCTTCCACTGTTTTACCCTTTACGTCTTCTTGACTGCAGGAATAACCCCAAAGGAGGCTTACATACTTACTTAATCCTCTTCGCTCCGGCTGGAGCATAAGGCGCTGCCGAATCCTCTCCAACATCACGGCCTCGAGCGAAATAGCTGACTTCATTCCAGATCTTTCCATCTGCTTTAATCTCCTCCTCACAGGGCGTCTCCAAGTGTCTAGTGGCTTGCCTCTCCTTCTTTTCCCTGGTGGTGTCCATCTGAGGGCAGCGTATTGGTGCCTGGTCTTGCTCATCCGCAGGACGTGGCCTAGCCACCTCCAACGTCTCTGTTTCACCTCCTCCACAATCTTGTTAATGCATGTGCGACCGGTCACTTCTTGGTTGGCCACATGAGGTTCCCAATGAATTCTGAGGATTCGACGGAGGCACCGTCCTCCTTCGAAACCTCTGAGCCGACACTCGAGCTTCTTGTTCGTTGTCTAGGTTTCGAGGCGTATAGGAAGACTGAACGGACGTTTGACATGTAGATTTTCAGCTTGGTGTTGCTTTGCAAGATTGATGATTTCCAGGCGTTATGCAGTCTGTTGAAGGCCTGCGCTGCAAGACCGATTCTGGCGGAGATCTCTTTCTCGATGTTGCTGTCGGACGAGATGTAGCTGCCGAGATACTTAAAGTCCTTCACTTCCTCAAGCCCCGCTTCATGTACTTTTGTTTTCTTCGTGCTGTTCGTGGTTTCTCACAGGCAACTTATTAATGCAATAGGGTGTGTAATTACTTTGATTGTAATGATCATCAGATGCGTGATGCAGGTTAGTGTCGTATTTTGTTGTTTCAATTCGTGTGCAATATCTTTTTCGTCCATATCGGCAAACTGTTTAGTCCTAACGATGCATCCGCTGGTATTGAGGGCTCTGTATGCCTCTGTTTGGATTTTTGTTGTTGTCTTTAATAAAACGTATCATATGATTGTATATGCTATATGTGTTGCACATTCTATCAACAAAGATTTATTTATAGAAAGTACAATGATAAAAGAGAACTGGAGAGGGTAACAGACTTCTCAGTTTAGCGACTACACCACATGACGTTAATTTGGGGGGCTCCCGATGATCGAGCCGAGCCTGATCCGATCAACTCTCTACCACAAAGTAACGGTCTAAGGTGATTTATTGGGCAATATCTTAAACGAGGATGTCTCAATAAGGGCTACTGTAGTCCTGAACCACCAAAGATCCCGTCCCCCATGGCCCTTAGCACGCACCTCACGGGAGAACAAGTCATCCGTTTAAAAACAGGTTCGTGCAATTTTGGTCTATGGCAGCTTATAAGATAAGTCGCGCACAACCTGCTCTACCAAGCAGGCCGATCGTTCACCCACCTAGTAGGGTATATTCAAAGGAGATCCTAAGGATCACCTAATCCCTTAGGATATACCATATCATTATAAGTTATTGCGATGAATTGACGGTAACATTCTCCGAGGTTTGCGGCCCAGACGTTATGTTCAATCGAGACGCATAGTTTATGTTCAACAGGAGCAGAGGCTGAAATCTGAGAATAATTCATTTCAAATATTTCGCGTGGTGACGTCAGATGGTAACGTATGCTACTGGAGCCGTAAACATACAAAAAATTATGTGAGCTCTCATCCAATCAGAATGCGAGGATTTTAGTCTTATTGGAATATGAGGTGATATAAGAGAGAGAGAGAGAGAGAGAGAGAGAGAGAGAGAGAGAGAGAGAGAGAGAGAAGAGAGAGAGAGAGTAAGAATTTTCTATGAAATATATTCAAAATAGAAGGGAAATTCTTGAAGGAATCCTAACAACAATGCATGATTCTGGAGAATGTATGTGATGGAGTCCCATGTTGGATCTCCGGAATGGAGCAGTATTTGTTTATTGTGCTAAACAAATTGTGTTACAAAGATGATGTCAAATTTGAAACGTTTGATCTTCAGAGTATCCACAACTTAAAACTGGCCTGAAATGAGTCCTCTAATCGGGCAATATAGCTGTCATCATGGATACATACCGGTGCCAGTTACTGTTGATGATTCAACGTCATATAGTGGTTTGTTTATAAAAGTATTTTCGTGAAAAGTTATTAATTCCTTGATTTACAGTACGTGGAGAGTGGATTGTAACTAAATCACCCGCGGATTGGAGTTACCACCCAAACTATAACTTTCGTATTTGGTATATATCGACTAAAAACACAAGCAATATTTCAGCCAATGGACCTCCGGGTTTAACTCGGAGGTCCATTGGCTGAAACTTTGCTTGTGCTTGTTATGTTTTGCAACAAATTTGCAATTATTGCTTGGGTGGAATCTCCACTCTGCGGGTGATTTAGTGATAATACACTCTCCACGTACTGTACATGGACTTTTGACATAATAAATATGTATATCGCGTTTAGCTCGCTGACACATTTCCATACAAGGCTCTGCGAGTTCATACCAGGTTTGGCTTCGCCTCAACTGATCTGAACTCTCATCGCCTTGTACGAAAATGTATGAGCCAGCTACACACCATGTAACTTATAGAGCTGTAGGTTTTTAAGCTTCTTGTTCGGTTTCGGTTTTTCAGGTTGAGTAAAACCTCGGTTCGGTTCGGTTTTCGGTTTGTTCATGAGGCCAAATAAAATTCAATAAAACTCATTCAAAATGTCTGGAATCATAACTGAATGGCAGTGAAATTGAATTAAACTCAATGAATGCCCGAAATAAGATATAATACATGAAGAAGCAGGAATGCCAATATAATAATTACCTAAATATACAGAACTTTTATTGTGCTTGGCCATTTTTCGAGGTCTGACTCCTACGCGCAACTTGAGGAAAGCTGTGAACACAACTAAGCTGAAATGTCGGAAATTCACAGAATGTGGCCATCCCAGAGTAGTGAGAGTACCCAGACACTGCCAATGGCAGTGTCTGGGTACCCTCACTAGTCTGAGATGGCTACATTCGGTGAATTTCTGCAACAAGAGAGTATTTTAATATAAACGAAGGACCTAAGATTACGGGATGTCGACGGTTTCGGTTTAAAAAACCCCCCCAAAAACCTCTGTTCGGTTTCGGTTAACCAACAGCTCTAGTAACTTACAAACCAATGGACTGAACTTGCTTTTATCTTGTGTTACGGTCAAGATACAGTGATAGGTGCTGGAAGTGACATTAACTCTTTACCCAACGCACAAGATATCCAAATTTATTAATTTAATTATTCTTTCTTAATTTTTGTCCAACAGTTTGAACAAAGCCATATCATGTGATCCCCTCATTGGAACTAGCTCGACAATCCTGTTCCAATGAAGGGGGCCACATGATATGGTTTTGTTGGTATTTTTGAAAATATATTTTTTCAGCTACTTAATTTGTGAATCACGCGTGCGAATGCGGCAGATTCGTTGGGAAAGGGTTAAACACCATTAAATAATAATATTAACCTTTGAATACTAGTGGTATCTTCCATGCCAGTTCAATGGCAGCAATTAGAAGAGTCCACATTCATTATTCGGGGTAGACCAATCACTATTTTCAACGTGCAACCTCGGGGCTGCACGTTGAAAATATTGATTGGTCTATCCACATATTTCCAGAACAGCCATCCTACATAATGACGTTATCTGTCCTTAATAGGACAGATAACGTAAATTCTCCCTACTGAAATTATGCAAATGTGACCCAGTTGTATTTTGTTTACCCACATATTTACAGAACAGCCATCCTATATCACATGGCTGTTGTCCGGAAAAGGAACCGCTAGGGTTCAAAGGGTTAATAATAGGCCCCACAGAATATGAAGTTTCCACTCGAACTTGCCAAAAAATGTTTGTGTCGATCGAACATCGAATTCGAACCAAGTTAGCCGAAACTAGGTGTCCAAGTGCGGTTTCGTACGCGATATTTTTAGTTTAAAACAGCCACATTAGGATTGCTACTGATGATTTTATCCACATATTCACGCTAGCATTCAGCAGTTCTTGCGTTAACAACACAGCACACTTGAACGTATGGTTGAATTGGAGACAAAGAATCTGTACGAACCTGGGGTTGCTTTGCTCCCTTCTCGACTTTAAGCTTGACATCGTCCGGTTTTCCTTATCATGAAACGATGGATACTTCTTACTGAAGTGTGAGATGTCGTCCCTGTCGCTTGGATTTTGTACGAAGTCTTACATGTATTACACGCGTATGACTGTAGCCATGGCTTTATCCACTGTAAAATATGAGTGTATTACCGATGTCATTTGGAATCACGCGTGTTGATACACTGTAAGTTCCATGTTGACGATGTGCGCTTGCGGTTCGTGCTCAATTCGCATTTTGACAATTTAGCAAGTATTACATGTACGAATGTACGTACAGTACGTGGAGAGTGTATTATCACTAAATCACCTGCAGAGTGGAGAGTCCACCCGAGCAATAATTGCAAATTTGTTGCAAAGCATAACCAGCACCAGCAAAGTTTCAGCCAATGGACCTCCGGGTTAAACCCGGAGGTCCATTGGCTGAAACATTTCTTGTGTTTTTTTTATATGTACAAAATTTGAAAGTTATAGCTTGGGTGATAACTCCACCCCGCGAGTAATTTAGTTACAATCCACTCTCCACGTACTGTATACCGAGACATTTCTTGGTAAGTTATTTTCATATTCGATTTTTATATTCGTGATTTTATTTTCTACTCGAATTTGTTGATCGACTCGACTTCGACTCGAACAATCGAATATTCGCAGGGGTCTAATTAATAATGTGTTAGAGTTTTCTTAAGTTTGTCAGTTTTATGCATAATATTCCAAAACGAGCGACCAACGTAAATAAAGACTGAAACAAGTTTAATAAATAGAGCATATGGAATGAGTGTTTTTCTCATATAATATTTATGAAACGAGTCTAAGAATTTTCCGTTTTGGCGAGCTTCTGGCGAACCCAAACGGAAAATTCGGACGAGTTTCATAAATATTTTATGAGAAAAACACTCATTTCATATTCTATTTATCATATAACACACACATACACAAATTAGCCAGTTAGTATGACGTTTTAACCCATCACCTAACTTGAGTTGCAGACGGCACTTGGAAAAAACATCTTTGTATAACTAAAAATTTTAATTGTTTGCTTCCAAAACATGGGTTATGACCCCTCATTGGAACGAGCTCGCCGAGCTCGTTCTAATGAGGGGTCATAACCTATGTTTTGGAAGCAAAAAGTGAAAATATAAAAAAATGAATGGCGTTTTTCTTGTAGATAAAAGATTAATACAATATAACCCACCCTTAATAGGACAGATAACGTAAATTCTCCCTACTGAAATTATGCAAATGTGACCCAGTTGTATTTTGTTTAGCCAATCAAATTGCCCAAATTTGAAATTGACCAATGAAGTTGACGGAACGTTTTATTTATCACTGATTAATATGAAAACAAAATATCAAATGTTTTAAAGTGAACAAAACGGACGAGTCATATGATAAAACATATTAACATGAGATACCTTATTACAGGTACACTGCCTGCGACGTATTATATTCTTTAGTACCTTTTGTCAACCACTAAATGGAAATGGTCTCAAAGAAGTCGAGCGAACGACATATTTTAACGTGTATAGTTGACAGAGATTCGAACTGCATATCGGTTGAATTCACCGGGAATCGCTTAAGTAGAAATTAATAGTTGTGGCCAACAGAGAAGAGTGTTGTATTGATTTTGTACATTTCTTGCCAGATGTACAGAAGCAATGTTGGCTGACACTCCGTGGAAATGCTGTACAATGAACGATGCACGCATGGACGTGAAATGTGTTTATTATCTGCTGTGCTCACAACAAAGTTCAGAGCGAAGTTGAATCTTAGAAAAGTAGAAGTTTTTTTAGCCCAATATTCACACTGAAGGAGTGAGGTAGTTTGTCCGGTTTTGATTTCAGACTAGAAACAAAATGCCTGATAACCATTTGCAAAGATTTAAACGTCAATTCATGCTGGTTTCTGAGATAGCAATAACGGCGTGTGGGTAACTGACACTGCCTGCAACAGTTGTCTGAACTTATAATCGACCACTTGCAACAGCATGTATCTCATTTGCTATACCCGCCAAATACACATCCCCACGGAGAGCTATTGTGTTGGACAATGTCCAGAGCAGTGGATGTTGCCACTTGCGGAATGCCGGTCAGAGGGGGTAGGAAACTCACGCTACTGCACAACCGTCAATAATTCAACAGAAGGGTGTGTGGGGGGGGGGGGGGGTGGGAGTGGAGGAGGGTTGAAATCTGTACCGTTTGTCGTTTTGAGTCAGAGTCGTTTTCTTCCATAACTGCTATTTTGGGGTGGAGTGGTGGTGGGGGGGGGGGGGGGGGGGTTCTACAATGGAGAAAATTTTGTGTCGCTTCGAGTCAAAACTGTCGTTTTTATTGTAAACTACATTTTGTATTTTGGGTGGAGAACTACACGCAAGTCACCAGAACATCTTATGGGCTACTGCCGACTGACTATTATAGGCAGTGGGGGTGGTGGTTACAAGAACATATTTTTGGTATCCATCAGTGTGTTGGTTAATATTAATGGTTTGAGCTTCACTTTGAAGTCAATAAGACTGGGTGACAGTTATATCAATCGATGCTAACCATGTTTGTACAGTATTGGTAAGTCGAGAAGTCTCACAGTTACTCGCGGTTGGAACATGGTTCTCTCTGGATAGTCCTCCTTAACGTACATTCCTGCCTAGGAAATCTCAGAAAAAGTAAAATTTTTAAAAATACTAAGCCGGCGGTGGGGGATGGGGGGGGGGGGGGGGGAGGGCAAGAGTTAAACCTTTGAACTCTTGTGGTATTTTCCATGCCAGTTCAATGGCAGCAATTTGAAGAGACCATATTCATTATTTAGGATAGAGCAATCAATATTTTCACGTTGAAAATATTGAATGGTCTCCCCACATATTTACTGAACAGCCATTCTATTTAATGACGTTATGACGTATCATGTTCCTGGCCGGAAAAGCGGCCGCTCGGGTTCAAAGGGTTGATCGAAGGAGATTTCATTTGGAGATGAGTCTATTTTGCCTGTTAGGACATCTTTCCTGTTAATCATAAACATTTATGGGGCTGCTGGTACTGTAAAAACATAAATGCTTAGAATCTAACAGATATTTTTTCACATTTCACATAATCTCCAACAAATAAGCCACTATGGAAATATCACCTAGAACACGTGAGTCGGTTTTGGAAGAAGAATTGAATTAATCTTCTCTGTTGCTGAAGTCATTACGTCAAAATTACACACTATGTGATAAAAGTAGTAAAGTCGTCACGAGTTGATATTAAATTTCTGAACCTCGTTCATTAAAATCGACCCAAACCGAGGTAAACCTCTATGCAGATCGATTTTAGCGAACAAGATTAAGAAATTTCATACCAAGACCACGCCATTACTGAGTACATATTGTCGCTACAGTTAAGTGAACAGGGCCGTAGTATCACGTCTCGTTGAGGAGGTCAGATCGCCGGATCAAACGAGCTGCATGCAGCTCGTTTGATCCGGCGATCTAACCTCCTCAACGAGACGTGCTGCGACGACCCAGATCACTTCACTGTAGCGATAAAAGGTTTATTATATGATTTATTGTTCAACATCGCATGCCAACGCTAGCATTAACAATTCCCCAACCTTTTTTTGGTAAATTGGATTGAAGTAAAAAAAAAAAAAATTGTTTACACTTATTTTTGTAACAGGTGCACACTTCCGGGGAATCCCTCGATGCGCATGAATACGTAACAAAGTGAACAGTCAAGTTTCGTTCAACCTGAACCGCCGTTCCAGCACACCAATTCCAGCTAGGAGTAAAGTACTCTCTGCGACCGGAACAGCTAATTATGCGAATTCGAACTCCCCCGTAAATAGTCCGTCATACTATAGTGATACGGAATCGGATTCCACACTGTGGATTTTCGGGGGACCTGAAAAGATCGTCAAAGAATAGTGACATTTAGTGGTTAAATTACATTGTCATATAATAAACTGAGAGATTCTATGTGCATTTAACTTACTACTCACATCCATCCAAGGAGGAAAGGCGCTGTAATAATTCCTGTTGCTATGCTCATATACCTCCAGTCCTTCGTCAGGTATGCTCCAAGAGCAAAAAATGCTTCACCTATATGCCAAGCTGGGAAACCAGGTATGTAGGACCTCCATTTAGCGGGTGTAAATTCAACTGGTATACCAACGTCCAAGACTACCACCCCGCCTACAGTAATGCCAATCAAAAACCTCATAAGAGCATATACCTCCCATGCTCGGACAAGCGACGAGCTAGCACAAAATACAGCGTGTCCAGCAATCACCAAGAAGAAAACTTTCTTTCTTCCTATCAGTTCAGATACCTGACCTGTGAAAAGGCATCCCAATAACACGCCGCACAGTTGTATTGAAGTAATGAGCGCAGAGAGCTGGGTTCTGTCGCATATTAGGCCAAACTGAAATGTAAATGAAACCCATAAACATTATCGTCGTCCACAATGCAGTATTAGATTGTCCGTCGTTGATAACGAATTGTGGATTTTTTTAGTAGAATAACCCGTTTTGTTCCTACGACCAAAATTGTGCAGTTGAAATATAAAATGATTAAAATATATAAATGATTCATCACGACGTTGAACTTAACTGCCATTTATTGTCACTGTGCCGATATGACAAATACATCACACGCACAGGAAACCGCTGTTTGAAGAACCCCCAACAATAATTATGCACATTAAATTTCTGCATTTACACTCGCACAAACAAAGCCTTAGCAACTCGTCTAATTACGAAAAGCAACTTTTAAAAATAATGCGGAATCACATTTTTCTCATCGTCTCCATTTTATGCATTTGCTATTTCCCAACGTATTATTTACGGCTTCAGTGCCACGATCGTCAGAGAATATGATATTATTTTTCTCTTTGTTGTTTTTCTCGCGGAATTATTGTGCGAAAGGAATTTCGAACAGTTTACTCAGTGACAACCTTATCTCTAAAACCTTTCAAGTAAAGCACCAATGAACCACAATTTCTTACTCCATATTCAGTAAGGCATTCTCGGACTACAGTTGAAACTAAAAGTCCTGTCACAATTAGTGCAGAAAATGCTCGTTAGTTAATGCGCTCTTTACTGCGGAAGAATGAAGTTGTCGGAAATACCCAAGAGCGTTTGTGCTGTGCAAAGCAACATGTAATGCGCTATTAGCGAGGTCGGTAGTGAAATCACGAACTGAACCAATCAAACGAAGAAAATACTGAGAGCAGTATGTGGAGGGTGGATTACTACTAAGTCGCTGTGGGATAGATTTTTCACTTCGTAATTGTTTTCAATTTCTGAAGACAAAACACAAAAAAAACACTTGCAAACTTTCATCACATGGACCACCGGGTTGCACCCGGTGGTCCATGTGATGAAAGTTTGTAAGTGTTTCTTCTGCTGTTAAGGACAATTGTAAATACTATTCGAGTAGAGAATATATGGTGCTGCAATTAAGTAGTAATCCACTCACTTCATTCCGTATATTCTGTCGAATTTTATTATCTATTTACGTGGGGCGCGGTGGCTCAGTAGGTAGAGGTGCAGGCTGCAAGCCGAGAGGTCCTCGGTTCGAATTCCACCTGCGGCAACCGCGTTGTGTCCTTGGGCAAGACACTTCACCACCATTGCCCACGTGGGGGCACGGTGACGTTGTGTACTAAGGCGTAGTGCACGTCGATGGTGCACTGTCTTCAACCAATGCTAACCCTGCTTGTGTGGAGTTAGTATGCTGGGGAGCTGACAGTTGCTCGCCGTTGCTCGGTGGTTCTCTCCAGGTACTCCGGCTTCCTCCACCCGTAAAACTGTCGAGGTCATGATTAGCCATTGTGCAGAAATATGTGACCTTAAACACCAATAAATAAATAAATAAATAAATAAATAAATATCTATTTACGTTATTACATGTATCTCGGTAGACGTTAGGAATGATGTTAATGATCTCGATTTACTAATATTATACCTCGCGTGACTTCCTTGCATTCTGATTGGCTGAAAGGTGATACCCTATTTAGTGTAGTTGTCCAGCACAGAGCTCAAGGGTCACTACATGCTTTCACTATATGTTTTCTATTTTTAGCAAGGGCACTATATGCATTTTCTGGTTATACAAACGTACAAAGCAACGATTTATCCAAAATGGTGGCAGAAAATCCCGGCCACCAATTAGACAATTCGATTTATATAAAAAATATTCACTTCGTTTTTTTGAGTCGCAAGAATAGCCGCAAAGTTTTCCGAAGTGATACGTTCCGATAAATAGAGATTATTACCATAATATGGATGTACAAAATATGTATCCGAGTCGAGCTCCGGGTTCTTAGGGCAGATCACGATATCCACACATTATTCTCATTTCTCCTTTATTGTTTAATAAAAACATCATTACATGTTCACAATTTGGATTGTAGATTATTTGGTTAATTTGCATTTTCGTGTTGTTCGATATAGCATAAGGACTACTGCATGGCTTGTCGTTGACTACGCCCATATAGTACCCAGTGAGGAGGTGTAGTTCACTCCGCTTCGCGTCGGGAACTACACCACCTCACTGGGCACTATATGGGCGTAGCCTACTCCAAGCCATGCACTATTCCTTAAGTGTAGAATTGTACGTAGTTGGTTACGATGTTTTTCCACAGGAATTGAGTTACGCTAATGGTGTAGTTTGACAAGGACAAAAGTGCACTTACTCAGCGCGCTATTACTCCATAATACATTTTGTATTTCTGATGGACAATTCCTCAAAACACTTATCATTTTCGCCATTGTCGAGTACAAACAGCGGGCGGTTCTTAATTGGTAGAATGCTACATTTGTCTTGACCACAGATTTCCTTTCACCATATATTGCTCTGTTACATTTGACTGGAAAGTGCCAAGAGACGCTATCCATCAAATTTAACTGAGCAAGGGTCAGTATGAAACCACCATCATTGGTGTGTAGATGTTATAGTCACAGCCTGTGGCATTTGGTAAAGTCAAAATATGGGCTCCCAGCACTCTACAAGTTAATGGGCTAATATAGATATTTTTATCACAGAAATATACTCTGTCAAGAAATTTCACGTTTAAAATGAATAGTACACAGAAGAACATAAAAGATAAGACAAACTGACTTATATATTTTGTTGAAAAGACGCCGAAATATTTTACACAACACCAGCATCACTAACATGTTGTTTATCTAAATACAGTAACACTGACGCGGACTTATTTCAAATTCAGGGGAGCGCAGTGGATCAGTGGTTACGGAATTGGATTTTGAACCGAAAGGTCCACGTTTGATCCAAGCCAGGGGTTACTGCGTATTTTCCGTGGGCAAGGCACTTAATTCGGTTTGCCCACGTTGGGGCTCGGTGACGCTGTGTACTGAGGCGTACTGCACGTCGATGGTGCACTTAACTTCAATCAATGCTAACTCGGCTTGTGTGGAGTTAGTACGTTGGGAGTCTGGCAGTTGATTGCCGTTTCTTGGTGGTTCTCTCCTGGTACAAATAAATATCAAATCCTAGAATAACTTGTCCCTTATGGATAGACAGTTGCAAGATATAACAAACTATAACTCTACACACAAAACTTTTGTTCAGTTGATATTTATTTATTTATTGGTGTTTAACGCCACATAAGCATCTAAGGCTATTTCGTGAAGAAAAGACGGTAGGAGCCTAAAAATATCAGAATTAATAAAGTAAAATGATTGATTAAAATCAGAAACTAATTGCAACAGAACGACAAAGACAAGGGTAGCATCGACAGTAATGATTTGTGACACAAGTAGCGTTTTGAATACTATGTAAATCAACCTGTTGATTTGAGACTTTGAGAGTCTAGTTTAAAATAGTAAAACCATTTTTCTATAACTTATTAAAATGGTTGACTTCTTTGATAAATGACAGAACCTTGTACGGACTTGTATATTCAAATAAATTTCTAAGGCCACACAAAATAAATTAATTGATTCTCAGACAATTTGTTTTTCAAATAAGCGAGAGGGGGAGGGTTTTATTTTTAATTTTTCTTTTTCTTTTGCAGAAAGTGAGCAAACATGGAGCGGATTTCGGCTGTCGTTTTACTCACAGAAATATAGAAAGTGCATATTTATACAAATAAATTAATTTTTAATTTGAAAAATAAAACATTCCTCTAAATACAAACTGTAGGTAGTGCAATTCAAAGGCTTCAGATTCTTTCGATGCTCATCATATTATCTTTGATGTAAAAGTATTTAATCTATGGGGATTTGCCTCGTTACAATGTATTGGAGAGTGCCTATAGGCACTCTCTCATAAATTGTAACAAGGCAAACGTATTGGAGATGCAACTAATTAAATATTCATCAATCAAACAGTGAAAGAAGTTTCGGGTCTCCCTGAGCTTGTACTAATATTGGAAGACACTTATAGGCAGTAAAAATGTCCCAACGAGGGGGTTCAAATTTCAAGAGGGATTGCATAAGAATCAAAACACGTTTTTTTAGCCTGAGAGATCCTTTGAAAAGGCGCCGTCTGAGATTATTAAAATCTGTAGAGTCTGAAAGATTGTGCCCCACTGCCAAACCATGCTGGCAAGGAGGAACACAGTCTGGTCACACATTACCCTCCAACCTAAATTATTGTGTGAAGCTTATACGACTAATATGCCATCGTGTTTTTTCACAAAGATTACTGGACTGATAATTATTAATATTTGGTCGGAAGCGATGTAGTTTAATTGTCTCTCCATACCACGTAAATCTGTGATAGTTGTCGATATATGGTTTAAAATTACTTAAAGGAATTTTAAAATCACTGACAGGCTTATTAAAAGCATGTTTCGCCGCATTGTCTGCCCTGGTGTTACGAACATGATATACCAACATGTGCAAGTAACCAGCAAAACACGATGTTATATTGGTCAGTCATGAGAGTATTCGGCTTCTCACGAAGTTCCAAATGAGAAGGTTCTTCAGCTTGTTATGGAGTAAAGCAAAAAAAGAGGAAAGAGA
The DNA here is from genome assembly GCA_031216915.1 of Pictodentalium vernedei. NCBI lineage: Eukaryota > Metazoa > Mollusca > Scaphopoda > Dentaliida > Dentaliidae > Pictodentalium > Pictodentalium vernedei. Next base: position 85,559,389 of record CM062289.1, read on the forward strand.
GTTAGAATATATACTTCCTTTCGTGTACTTTGTCGATGTGTTTAAGCGTTAGTTGCAAAGCTTCCACTTAAGATGTGAGAATAGAAACTTTATTTGATATTCTGATTGAGGTGATGTGACAACAGCTGGTCATACTTTGGCACAATCTTTAGATCCCTCGGTAGAGAGTTTGTCTCAGATTTTGTTTGTGAAGAAGCAAGGTCCATAGAAGCAATGACAGTAGATTTCCTTAGATGCCAAGGAGGAATATGTGGTTAACGGTTCCCGTTTATCGATTCTGCTTCACACGTGGCGGACTCCATATGAGGTTTAATTCTAATTCCCAATGATGGAATATATTTCTGGTGTCTGTTAAAAAATCCAACATTTTGAGGGTCTGAGACACAATTATATGTGGGGTTTGAAGTGTTAGCAAATAGCTTAGAAACATATTGTAGTGACAGTTCAATGCTGTGTTTCTCAAGAGAAGGCTCACTTGCTTCAACGATAATCGAATTAATTGGGAATGTTCTAGATGCGGCCAAGTTGATTCTGATAGCACTATTATGGAACGCGTCAAGTGGTTTTAGGTATGATTCTCATTGAACTGTTTAACACTCAGCCGAACCTAGTTTTGATCTCACATGTGATCCATACAGATAGAGTAATGTTTTTTGGTCAGCACCCAAATGAGTGCTATCAACTGCCTTCCGAAGGTTAAGTGCCCTTTTACATTTAACCTTTAGTTATTTATGTTAGAAATGAAATATATTTTACTGTGAAACACTAAACCCAGGAATTTCAATTCTTTAACAACTTTTCTTCCCACCTATTTGCATTTCCGAGTCGAGGTGATGTTTCGGGAGCTTACGAAAATGAGCACAATTTGTTTTGGTCTTCGAGAATTCGAAACGGTTTTCTGTGACTCATTTCTGAATTCTGTTTAAACACAGCTGAAGTTTACGTTCGATGGCATTCATGTTTTACTGCTTTTGCAAATTAAACTGTCATCGCCATACAATGAAGAATTTACCACATTCTCAATTGTATCAATGATACCATTGATTTTCACCAAGAAAAAGGTAACAGTTCAAATACAACCCCGAGGCACCCACAATTCTTGCTCATGGGGATCAGATAATTTATACCTGACACGAACTTGAAAATGACGGTCCTGGAAAAACAGTTTCTATAAAAAGAGGCATATACCCTCAGAGCCCCATGTTGAAAAGATGTTTTAAAATTCCATACTTCCACTTTGTATCATATGCCTTTGCATATGCCCTCAGAGCCCCATGTTGAAAAGATGTTTTAAAATTCCATACTTCCACTTTGTATCATATGCCTTTGCCAGATAAAGAAGATGGCAACTGCAGGCTCTTTTCTGGCGCATGCATTTCTGATGAACGTTTCAAGTCTAACCAAATGATCCACTGTACACGGGGGGTTCGCAAGTAGGTTGATTGATTCCAGAAAACAGACAAGTCGATCATTGACCATCCTTTCCATGGTTTTGCATAGACAACTTGTCAATGCTTTAGGTCCATAATTATTTGGATTGCAATGGTGTTTGTCAGGCTTCGGAATTGGAATGGCAGTCATTTTTGCCTTTCGTCTGGAAAGTGGAAACTGGCCAATCCTCCATATTTCATTGAAAATTGAGTACAGAAGTTCAAGTGAAGTTTGATGTCGATGTTTATTTCATCGGGTCCAGTGGCAGTATCGTTTGCTTTATGCAAAGAGTCAGCTTTTTGTGTTTCCTGTGGTTTTTAACTTGAACGAATTCTGGATTATAATTTTCAGAAGAGTGTTTCGGAAATCTTGAGGTCGATATAGTTGATATGTCAGTAATAGAAGATGTATGGATCGGCCCCCATTGGCCGGAGGGAATGGGGGAGAGGGAAGTGAAGTAGTAGGAGATGTATGGATTGTGCCTGTTTGGGGGATGGGGAGGGGGAGGGGGAAGTGACGTCATGTCACGTGACATGGTGGCGCCATGTTCGGTTGTCATGGTAACCCGCGTGAGCGGCCATCTTGTGACGTAATCTCCATAGTGATGCGTGGTGTTAGTGTGCATGCACAGCGCGTGTTGTTAGGGTGATACGTGTTTCTATTTTGTATACTGGAGACCGCCATCTTGGTTTCTATGGTAGCACGTGGATGCTATGCGACCCAAAGGCTTATAATAGGACAGGGGTATGTTCGGAGGGTATGTTCTATTTAATAGGGGTACTGGACCCGATTTTCCCAGAATCCCATTTTTTAATGCCTATTGCATATGCAGCTCTAATACTAAGAGTCTATCCAGTCCAAACTATCTCTGGTTCTCTCGTCCAAGTCTTATAATCACTAGTGCTTGATTTACCCATAATCTGTATGCAGAGTTATCTCCCGTCTGTATAACAAAGGCTATATCATTCCCAAAGGCAATAAACTATCGAGCTGTTACTGAAAAGTCATTGCTCGAACGACTCAAAGTCCATCGAGCAAATGAGCTTTAGAGCAATTGCTTAATCGAGTGACTCGCACATATTGCTCGAACGACTCGAATCCCATCGAGCAAATGAGCTATCGAGCAATTGCTCGTTCGAGTGACTCGAACATACGACTCTTCGAATCATTTCAGAAAAAGGGATTCCACAAATGGGATTCCACAAAAGGGATTCCATAAGTGGGATTCCGTCTTACCTCGAGTGACTCGCACATACTGCTCGAATGACTCGCATCCCATCGAGCAAATGAGCTATCTAGCAATTGCTCGTTCGCGTGACTCGCACATGCGACTCTTAACCTCATTTCAGAGAAAAGGGATTTCATAGCCACAGGCGTTTTCAAAAAAGGGATTCCACTAATCGGATTCTACAAAAGGGATCCCATAAGTGGGATTTCGTCTTACCTCGAGTGACTCGCACATAGATAGATCTTTATTTTGCAGTATACTAGTACATTGATTACAAAATAACATTACAACAAACAGGAACATAAGCTAGTATACGGCATGGAAATGGCATAGCCTATAGGGCTGTCTTCCTGCTATTCCCGTAAAAAGAAAGATATCAAGTTTCTTTGGCATCAGTGTATCAAAGTGCTTTCCCAAAGACGGGGTTGTCTGATCTTTTATTTATAATTCAGGGTGGGGGGGGGGGGGGGGCTAGAATGTATTTGAGAATTAAGGGATGGGGGTAGGAGGATGAGATGTCAGAAGATTACAGCTGGCGGATGACACAGTCGGGGCACGTTGGGTTGTCACATTTGGAGTTAGGACGCGAATAATTATTCAAGGCTTTATCAATTAAGGACTTTTTAAATCGGGGTCTATTTAATTGCTGGATTTGTGGGTCTATACTATTTCAGGTTCTTGGGAAGGAGTGTAATGGCAGCACAGCCGAGAACTGTGTTCTTGGTTTGCGGGTATCTAATTTACCGGTTTGCCTTGTATTCATTCCTGAGGGGTTTCTATATACTTGAAAGGTATCATCGAATGACATAGGGAGTTTTTTGTTCGTCCAGTCGTGCATAAAAAAGGAGACGTGAAGGCTGTAGAGATCATTGAATTTCAGAATGCCACAATCTCTGAAAAGGGGATCTGTATGGGAGAGATATGATTTTTTTGTTATGACCCGGACAGCTCTTTTTTGTAGTTTTAGAATTCTACTGGTGTAGGTCGAATGGCCCCAGACCTGGATACCATATATCAGATGACACTGAATCAGTGAGAAGTATAAAGTTTTCATTACCTTCGTGGGCAAGAAGTTCTTTGCCCTATTTAGTACAAAAATTGCACTTGCTATTCTTGAGCACAACACAGATATATGCTCTTTAAATTTCATATTTTCATCCATATGTACGCCAAGAAATTTTATAGTTGTTTGTTCTTGCTCGTTACCAACTGGCTCAATATTTGTATTGTTTAGAAATAGTTTAATACCGTTTACCTTATGCGAATCGTTTTGTGGATGAAGTAGCATATATTTGGTTTTAGTAGGGTTGAGGGCTAGTTTGTTGGCAGAACACCAATGGTTTATTTTGGCTAGTTCGGAATTTATACTTTCTGTAAGGGTGTCAAGATTGTTACTTGACCTATAGGCCATTGTGTCGTCAGCGAAGGAAAGTAAACTGAGTTCTGTAGATTCGTTAATATCGTTGATGTACAGTAGAAATAAAAGTGGGCCCAGAATGGACCCCTGTGGCACTCCTGTATTTATTGGTAACGTTTCTGAAATGGTATTCACGAATGAAACAAATTGGCTTCGTTCAGATAAATAACTTTGAAACCACTGATGGGCAATACCTCTAATACCATAGTATCCCAGTTTCTGGAGTAGGATCGAGTGGTCAATGGTGTCGAATGCCTTGGAGAAGTCTAGAAATATAGAAAAGGTGCAATTCTTTGTTGGTTTGTCAATTTCCGTTACCACGCTATTCAGTAGGTGCAATATAGGGTGGACAGTTGAATGTTTTGTTCTGAACCTAAACTGGTACTTATATAAGATTTTATGTTTGTCTATGAAATCCACTAGCCTTTTATACATTAACTTTTCAAGTATTTTTGAGAACGTCGGGAGAATACTAATGGGGCGATAGTTATTAAACATTTGAGAGTTACCAGACTTGAAGACTGGTATGACTTTGGCTATTTTCATTTTGGTTGGCACATGACCGGATGAAAATGAAGTGTTGATGATGTGTGTTAATGGGCTGGCGACCTCACAAGCGACGGCTTTCAAAAGTTTTGTAGACATTTCATCTCGATCTCTTCTTGATTTTGAAGACAATTTGGAAATACTATAGATAACCTCCTGTGTATTCGTTGGCGTTACAAATAGTGAGTTTTCATTATTGTGCTTCATATAATGTGAAAAGTGAATATTTGTGTCGGGCACTTGGTCACCTACTGATTTCCCAATATTCGCAAAGAATGCATTGAACTTGTCAGCAATTTGTTTGGGGTCGTTTAAAGTGATATTGTTATCGACAAAGGTATTTGGGGACTCAGTTTTTCGATCCAATTTATTAATGGCTTTACGTAATATTTGCCATGTTTTTTTGAGGTCGTGTTTATTATCTAACAAGATATTATGATAGTAGTCTGACTTGCTTGCTCGTTTGGCACGATTGAAGATGTGACAGAACTGTTTGTAGTTCGCGATATTTTGGGTTGTTGGAGATTTCAATTTTTTCCTGTACAGCTTTTGTTTGTGTAGGGAAGACTCTAATAATCCGGCCGTCATCCAGGGCTCGCGTCTAATATATTTAGAATGTACTGATGGTACTTCTAATGGGAAGGCTTCATTAAATGCTTTGTAAAATGTATCGATGAACAAGTCGTATGCTAGGGTGACATCGGATGTGTCGAAAACGTCGGAAAAATCACTGCCTAATAGGAGCCTCTTGAAGTGGTCAATGTTTTCTTTCTTGAAGGAACGGTTATGACTTTGTGTTGGTCGTGCATTTTGTTTTTCCAAGTTACCAATGCAGAACGATACAAAGTGATCACTGATATCTGAAATGACAATCCCTGATACGTGTGTAGTGGAGTCATTACTAAAGATATGATCAATAAGAGTTGCAGAAGTTTCGGTAACTCTCGTCGGCTTAGTGATGAGGGGCAAGAAGCCTGAGCTAAATATAGAGTCAATAAAAAGTTCAGTTTTGTTGTGACAAGCGAAGTTGAGTAGGTCAATATTGAAATCGCCTATAAGGTAGGCACATACTACTCGAATGTCTCGCATCCCATTGAGCAAATGAGCTATAGAACAATTGCTCGTTCAAGTGACTCGCACATACGACTCTTAGCCTCATTTCGGTATTTGAGGATACCTATGACCGGGTATTGTATTATTTGAGGATAATTATCAAGGACACCTCGAGAGAATCCCTTTTTAATCGTATGAGGCCATGAGGGCTATGAGAAAAGCCCTCATTGAGGTCTATTCTACTATCCCTCGTTGTCTTCATTTCTTTTGAGGGCATGAGGGCCATGAAAAAAATCCCTCAGTGAGGTCTAATTTACTATCCCTCTTAGCCTCATCTCGGTATTTAACAGCCATATCCTCAGGCACCCCAATTTCGGCACCCTTTTTTGGAAAACGTCTGGCCTTCGGCACCCCTTTTTAGTCATATGAGGCCATGACGGCTTTGAGAAAAACCTTCAATGAGGTCTAATTTACTATCCCTCTTAGCCTCATTTCGTTTGAGGCCATGAGGTTCATGAAAAAAATCCCTCAGTGAGGCCTAATTTACTATCCCTCTTAGCCTCATTTCAGTATTTGAGGATACCTATGGCCTGGTATTGAATTATTTGAGGATACCTATACAGGATATTTTCTGGAGAATCCCTTTTTTGTCGCATCAGGCCATGAGTGCCATGAGAAAATCCCTCAATGAGGCCTCATTTACTATCCCTCTTAGCATCATTTCTTTTGAGGCCATGAGTGCCATGAAAAAAATCCTCAATGAGGCCTAATTTACCATCCCTCTTGGGCCTCATCTCGGTATTTAACATCCATAGCCCCTGGGACCCCAATCAGCACCCTCTTGTTTGGGGGGGGGGGACGTTTGGCCTTTTTAGTCGTATGAGGGCTATGTGAAAGATATGGCGGTCCTATAGCACTACGTGCTGCAAAATATTCTTGAAGAATCCAAATCAAATATATTCGTTTTTTAGTGATTTGAGGACTGGTGGGAATTAGTGGGGTCTGGTGAGGACTATTTGGGACGGAGGGGGGGGGGGGACTAGCAGGCTAATTGTCGTAAAAGCCCATGGTTTCTACAACCGGATATCCACATCTCCTACTACTCCCTTCATCGGTCCCCCTGCGAGGTCCCCTACGAGATCCTGCCAATGAAGCACGATCCATACATCTCCTACTACTTATGTCCTTTTTTGATGTAATTAATTTGTTGTTATCTTCCAGCTTTGGATATGTGTTTATTATGTTTAGAAACATGTTTCCCAAGAACGCTACTTTTTGTATTACAAGTCGTCTTCTTTTTGTCCGATTTATTCGCAGTTTGATCAAATCATGGTTTGGTGAAACATGTTGGATTTGCGGAGACATTATGGTCATGTTTGCAATGTCTACCGGTTCAGTTGTGAAATGTTATACTTAGTCACCAATTTCTTCAATTTTTTTCATGTGAGTCGTCCAGAACAAAGCGACGAGAAAGTGTCCCAGTTTGCTTTTTTAAAGTTCCAAAAAGGTACCCCTTCACTGTCCGCCCGAACCACCCTTTCCAGCACAACTGAAAAGTGGTCACCCCCGCATAAATCATCTTCGATCTTCCAAGAGAAATATCAAGGAAACGAGAAGGGCATGCACTTGTAAGATCAATGGAGGTGTACGAACCATATGCGGGTGCAGAGAGTGTCGGACCCACCACTGAACAAACAGAAGTCATATTTTGTGATAAACACTTCCACTGTTTTACTCTGTACATCTTTATGGCCACAGGAGTCACCCCAAAGAGGAGGGATATATGCGTTGAAATCACCAAATAAAATATATGGAGTTCGGAGCGGATGAATCAGAAGCTCAAAATTATTCACTTGTAGGGTTTTACTTGATGAAACGTAAATAGAACACAACACAGTTAGGCGTACTGCTAACGCCTGTATGTTTGTTTGCAAAGGCAAAGATCTGTGAGTAATGTCGATTGTAACTGAGACAGTCGTTCCACGAAGATGAAGATTATTACCATCTGCCTACGAATTATACCAAATATAAAGCTTAAAAGTTTAATGATATTTGAGTTTCAAGTTTCTTCAGAAGAGTTTCATGCAGGTAAAAACGGCAGGCTGATACTGTTTTGCAAAGAATGCCCAATTCATTCAAATTTGCTCTAAAACCTTGACAATGCCCTTAGATTATATTATTAGTGTTGCGATCCATGTTTGGTGAATGTTTACGGGGGGACCCACCCTGAGAAGAATTCAGACGGAGTTTGGTAGAGAACGTGTCATCGATGCATTCATCAATTGACATGTCCTCAATTACTTGTTTCAGGTAACAACATAATATGTTGAAGGTGCTCTGATTGTCTTCCTGGTGCTAGTTTCGTTTATTCTTCTGATCTCTTTTTTATTCCCGTCTCTGATTCTGAATCAAATTTTGTTGTTGAGGTTTTTGTCTTTTTTATCTGGTTTTGGTTTGTTCGGCGCGAATCTCTGTACTGATTTAGGGTTATGTTCTTTGTCTTATGATTTAGGTGTGTCATTTGTTTTTTCTTATTATTTTGGTTAGTTTCCCTCTGTTTTATTTATCAGTTGATTCTCTTTGGGTTGAGATTGTACTATTGAAAAGACCGGCATTAAGGACGGAAGTGATCCTTTGAGCCTAGGCTGCACGGTATATCGATAAACCGATATATACCGGTATTCAAACCAATATCGATTGAATACCGGTTAATTACAAAAATATCAGTTTATCGTCATTATTTATTTACCCACAATTTAATTTTCAAGATGTCTTGAGTTTTTTAACTGTAGCCCCGAATGACTAATATTGTCCCTTTATCCAAGGAATCGTCTGCCCTCGTAATATACAAATTCAGCAGTTGAAAAAATAAATTTAAAAAATTTCAACAAAACTATATCATGTGACCCCCTCATTGGAACGAGCTCGTTGAGCTCGTTCCAATGAGGGGCCACATGATATAGTTTTGTTGAAATCGTTGAGCTCGTTCCAATGAGGGGTCACAGGATATAGTTTTGTTGAAATCTTTGGGGAAAATCTAATAAACTAATTTTGAAAATAATAAATTTTGATATCGTCTGCGTAGGGTAAAGGTTTTTCGAATCGCATCATCAAGTCATGCTAATTCGTACCGACTGTGATGCCTCGAGTCTCGATTGTGGTACTTGTGTTCATATATCTGAACAGTTTTCGATATACCGGTATACCGCGGTATTTTTTTGAATACCAATACCGGTATTCAATTTTGAATATCGTGCAGCCCTATTTGAGCCACGTGCATCGAGTCTGACATTTCACTGACTGTGTTGGTAGTGTTTGTGATAATTTTGTAACATATGGTGGTGATGATGTATTTACACCTGGCATTGATGTTACGATTTCTCTGGCCTCTTTGAAACGTATTTGCTTTTCACATTTTACTTTCTTGTTTTCAGACAAATGCGGAAACCAAAGTAGGTGATAAATGCCGATTCTGGGACAGCTTTTACATGTACCGTACACTTACACGTACATGGTGCGTTTACTGTCAAAGGATTCAGTGTTAAATCGCGTGCACGTATACAAAAAATGTCGTTTTTTCATGGTGTCCCAGAATCGGCTATTGTTTTTGAGGCTCACAGATCGCACTTTTAACGTTCAAATACCCGTTGGCGAACGTGTACATTCGACACGTCGCTCAAAAAGTGAAAAATGTACGAAATTGTTCATGTACATTTTCTTAAAAATTTTTTTTCGACGTTCCCATCGTGGATTAGACCTTCAATCTATCGTTGGTGAACGCGGGCAAAAAACGCTTTGCCGATTCTAAGACAGCATCAAAAATGCTGTTTGCCGATTCTGGGCCAGTGTCCCAGAATCGGCAAACCGTTTTTGAGGCTCACAATAGAGTCGACTATAAGATTGAATTCGATAAATTCTATCATAATAGACACTCATGTTTTTTGTTTCGGTGTGAATGAAAGGTTTTCGTTCAAAAGAGTCGACTATAAAATTGAATCTGTTATAACAGACATTCATGTTTTATTTCGGTGTGAATGAAAGGTTTTCGTTCAACGGATGACATTGAAAAATTTGAGTTTTAGAAAATTAGAATCGATGGAAAAATCGTTTGTTTACGTTTTGTCGCTGCGAATCAATCGGATCAATGGATCGTTTTAATAATAGACAATAAAAGCGCGTTTCCACTCATTCAGGTTTAAGAGGTAAATTTAATTTTTAATATATTCGTGATAATGTTCGGAGATATGAATGAAACTTTTTAACGGATGTAATTATTCTCAAACGCGTTAAATCAGAAACCGGTTTCTGATGCGCTAAAACTTTCAAACTTTTCAAAGTTCTCCAGTTCGTCACTGAGTGAATAATCTGTGATGCGATTTTTAACGCGTTCAGAGACAAAACGCATTTATAGAGGTTTTATCATGTAAAATGTTTTTCCTCAACTGGTTTTTAGTTATTATATTAAAGACAGAAGATTTTTATTTACTTAAAGCATAAAACATAAAAATAATTATACATTTAATTTTGAAAATAATAAATAACTCACATTAGCATACTCAAAGGAAATATTAATAATTTAAAAATGAAAAAAAAAGTTTTTACAGATGGATGCTAAACGTAGAGATCAGCTTTTAAACGTATATGAACGTGCCAAGAAGAGCATTCAATCGGCTGATAGAAGCAGACGTCTTGGAGAGATGGAATTGAGACGCGAAGCCACAAAAATATTTAAACCCATGACAGAGGTTCAGGAACGAAGCAGGAAGGAGATAGTTGAAGAATTGAGACCCATAAAAGAGAGTTCTTTGAGAATGGGTTCGTTGCCCGGTAGTTTTACAAAACAGTATTCCTTTCAATCTACACTGGATTACGTTCCCATGAGAATCGAAACCAACGTCTGCGAGAGCGACGATACAGCTTCGACTATCACCACTGATAGTGTCGCGTCGTCCGAGGATGGTGGTAAGAGAGATCTGTTGTATGGAATTTATAAGGATTCGGACGGTAGAACTTTTGTGGGCGACACAGAATTGGAAATGGATGATGATAATTTAATCGTCGGTTCGAATAAGTATAAAATAACTGATGGACTGCGCAAATTGCTCCTTTTCGACAAGCCTAGTGATTACACGGAACAGGATTTCGACAATTACGGCGACATTCTGGTTCAGACCCACGCCATGAAGAGAAATAACGATGCCAGAGAGACGAGACCCAAAGCCAACAGAGGTTACAAGTGGACGAAAGTGGTGAAACCCATATGGGATATGAATAAGAGGTTCGTCGAATCGGTGACTGGCAAAGGGGTGAAAACCACTTTTCTTCCTTGCGATTCTGACGCTCTGTCTCAGAGATTGAGATTGTTTATGGCAAGTAGACGTGCTGGTAACACAGGATTAGATAATGAGATAGTTAGCATATGCGACGAATTGTTAAGACAGAAGGTTTTAAATAAAAACCATTATAAAAGGCTGATGAACGAATTGAAGGATTGATGTATATAATAAGTAGAGAGAAACAAACAAACAAAATATATAAAATAAAAACAGTAAATTTTACACTAGAATAATAAAAGTATTTAAACAACAAACGATTTACCAGTGAAAACAAAATATATATTATAAAATAAAAATATGTTGGTGATAAAGAACAGGGGATACGTTAGAACTTACGTTCAAGGCGGTTCTGGCATCGTCGATTCTATAATGCGAGCGTTCACGAGTGATGCAGGTAGAAAACTCGCATCGACCGCGTTTGAGGTTGGTAAGAAGATGGCTTTAGATGCTGGTAAGAAAGCCGCTTCCGAAGCCAGTGGTAGGATAGCTTCTGTGGCTGGCAAGAGGGCAGCCGACGCGTTGATTGACAAGTTGATCAGTCCACCGGCGAAGCGAGCTACGTTAGAGCGAACGCCGAAAAGTTGGAAAGATTTTAAGGATGCTGTGGTACCCATACAAGATTTAGCCAAAATGACGAGTGGATCTGGATTGAAGAGAACTCGCGTCGGTGTAATATAAATAAATAATAATATTAAAAAAACTGAGTTGGATAAAACATAAAATTGTGTTTGAAAAAATCTAAAATAACAAAAAAAACCCCCCAAAAACAAAGATGAACATTAAAGATATGTCTTGGAACGATGCCGCGACTAAGAGGTCGAATAATGAGTTCTTTCCCAAAAGCATAAGAGGCTTGATAGTGGGAAAATCGAATTGTGGAAAGACCAATCTGTTGATGAATCTGTTGTCGCGACCCAACTGGTTGGATTACGACAGATTGTTTGTGTTTGGCAAGAGCTTGTTTCAACCCGAATACAGATTGCTTCGAGAGTGCATGGATCGTAGATTGCCTAAGGACGTCATAGCCAGAATCTTTGACAGTACTGAGGAATTCGACAAAAGTGAAGCTTCTCTTTCGACCATTTTGGACGGTGCGGCGATGGAATTGATGAAGAGAAATGCATCTTCGAACGTCGACTGTCGATTTTATGAGAACGCTAGCGACTTTTCGGATCCTAGAGAATTGAAATCGGAAGATAAGAATCTCATGATTTTCGACGATCTGCTTTTGGAGAGACAGAACCGTTGCGAATCGTATTACGTTAGGGGTTGTCACAGCAACGTGGACTGTTTCTACCTGTTGCAGAATTATTTTCGATTGCCCAGACAGATGATAAGGGAGAATGCTAATTTTCTATGTCTCTTTCGCCAAGATCTCAAGAATCTCAATCACATCTACAGCGATCACGTCGCAAACGACATGAGCGCGGCGGAATTCAGGAGATTCTGCAAGAGGGTTTGGGATGGAGGACGTTACAATTTCGTTGTGATCGATTTGACTAGCGAATTTAATCGTGGAAAATATCGATGCGGATTCGACAAGTTTTATGTTTCTGATGATAATAAGACAGAGAGCGAAAATAAAATTAGAAAATAATAAATCATCAAATAATTTAGTTTTGAAAAAACCAAAAATTAAAATATAATGTTCGAACAAAGAGAATTGTTAGAACGGATAACCGAGAATACGGCTGCAAAACAATCCATTCAAATTGTGGTGAGTGGCGATTCGACTCGATTCGCGACGAAATTCGAACCTTCCATCGAATTGAATAGAGAGAAAAGATACGAGATGGCGTTGGTGAATCTGGAGACTTATTATTCCTTTCCCAACGGCACCGAAAAGAATAACTCGTTTAAGTATTCCGACGGAGTGGATTGGTTGGAGATTCGAATTCCCAAAGGAAGTTACGACATAGACGATTTGAACAATTACATTCAGACACGAATGAAGACGGATGGAAAGGGAAGCAACAAGATCAGACTCGCTCCCAACCCTAATACCTTACAGACGATGTTGGATTTGGAAGATAATTTTCGAGTGGATTTCAACACGGACGATTCTATAGGCAAGATGCTGGGATTCGATCGAAAGATGTATCGAGGCCACGCGGCAACTAAAAATACGGTCGACATTCTCGCAGTCAATAGCATTCTGGTGAACGTGGATGTGATTGCTGGAAGCTACGTGAATGGTAGCGCTCAACCGACGATCTATTCCTTCTTTCCAAACATGTCGCTGGGTTATAAGATCATGGAACGACCTCGAAATTTAGTTTATCTACCAGTGATTTTAGACACGTTGTATAGTCTCAAAACCACGTTGATGGATCAAAATGGTGAACTGTTAGATCTTCGTGGAGAGAGGGTGACGATACGATTTCACATAAGAGAAATATAAAAGCAAAAAAAAAAATATATTGTGTATATATAAATAACAAAATAAAATAAATGCAATATTAATTTACTAAAAATATTTAATATATATAATTATCATTAAAACAAAAAAAAACAATTGAAGAAAATATATTTAAAAAAAAGAATTATGACAGAATACGTGGTTAAAAACGTGAACATATCCGCAGGACAGAGGAAGAAACTTAAGAGAGCGTTAACAACTCGAGGCGAGGCGGTGAGATTCAAATTCACTCACGAAGATCTGACGAGTGGCGGTCAGGATCGCTATTAGCAGGAATTGCTGCAAAAGCATTACCCTTTCTCGGAAAGACTCTCGGCATGGGAGCTCTCTCGGGACTCGCGAGTTCGACAGTTGAGAAATTAATGGTTGGCAGCGGACTGTTTTTGAAGAAGGGAGGAGCTGTGTGTCGCGTCCACGTAGACGACAGTGGTAAAGGATTGTATCTAGAACCCGTTAGAGGTGACAATTCTTTGAGTGGAAATGGTCTCTATCTAAAGAGTGGATGGAACGTTGAGCGACTCGGCAAGGGTTTGTTGTTTGGTGAGAATTCGCCATTTAAGAATATACCGATTTTGAGTACGTTATTATAATGTAAAAATTATATAATTATATAAAATATAAATCATAGAAAGTATAAAATAATATAAATGGATAAAAAGGTGGAAAAACAATTAGACGATAATGATGAATATCGCGAGATAGAGTGCGAAAAATATGTGGAAAAACGATTAGATGCTAATGATGGATATCTTAGGAAAGAACTGATAAAAGAGTTAAATAAAGATCGGGATAGATGGTTGAAATTTAAAAGAATGAGACGTTTTCCACCATCACCACTACCTTCTGAAGAGAATGGTAATGATGCGAGTGTTACCGAGAGATGCACAACATTCGTTCATAATTATGATTTGGATAAACAAATGTGTTCTTATAAAAAAAATGTAACATATCACAAAAAGAAAAGAAAAGAATAATCAATGCTGAAATTTGAGAAAAAAGGAAATGTTATTATAATATATGGGTGATAGTGAAGAAGGAAAACAAAAACAAAAAAAAAAAAAAAAAAAAAGTAATGAGATCTAGAGATGATCAACCTCTCTAGATCTCATTACTTTTTTTTTCCTTCTTCTTCGCTAAAAAATCAATCTCTATATTGTTTATATTTCCAAGTCCGTTATTAGCATGTTGACACTCGTGTATTCTCCTTTTCGAAAATGTGTTGAATGTTTAGCTTTACTTTTTTGAGTTTTTTTACATCGGTGAACACGCTCTCACCACCCGATTTGTCCATGAGTTCGAGTGAGATTTTTGGATATATGTAACTTCCATAGGACAACGACAAATCGTCCTTGTTGAATTCTCTATCTTTGGTGATGACGATTTTCTGTAGATCGCTTTGGTAGTCATAAAACAAATCGACCATGGCTTCGTCCAATTTCAAAGGCATGTTATATTTGTCGTATTTGCGCTCTAAGCCCTTTGTCTCGACCTCGTTCAATTCGATGGAATCACGTCGTTGTAATCTATAGATTTTAAAACCGAATTTCTTACACATTTCATCTCGTTTCAATTTCATTTCGCATTTTTTAGGTGTTGTTGTCATGTTCGATTATTTGTTTTTTTTGTTTTATGAATTCTTGCAAATAATGTATATTTTAAATTTTGTATTTAATAATTTGTTAAAAAAGTTGGGTTTTTTTTACTCTTTATATATATATATAAAAAAAAAGTTTTTTTTTAATTTTAATTTTCTTTAATGTGAAAAATTTTTTTGGGAAAAATGTTTTTTCTCTTTATATATATAAATAAAAAGTTAAATTTTAACATCCTTTTTTCTCATATTAATTCAATTTTTTCACATTAAGGTACATAAAAAAATTGATTAATTTCATCAAAAAAAAATTTTTTTGAAGGAATTAAAACATATATATATAAAAACAATTTTAAAACTTTTTAACAAATTATTTAAATACAAAATTCGAAAAAAAAAAAAAATTCTTACAAATGGAGCAAACAAATAAAAAAATGGAAAATTTAAATGAGAAAACCATACCTCAGTTAAACGAGATTTGTAAACTATTAAAAATTCCACATTTCAGAAATCATAGAACTAAATCAAAAAAAATTGAAGTCATACAGGAATATTGTTTGCGAAACGATGGAAAGAAAAAAATCGAAAGATCAGAAGTGGATAAACTTATACAGTCAAAAAATGCATCGATTGTGAAAAATGAGAAGATGACTAAATGAAAAGCCATTGAAGAATTTTAAGTTTCAAAAGAAAAGAAAAACAAACTAAAACGAGTGATGCACTTCAGAATCTAGACAAATGAGATATATCGAGCGAAATTCAACAAGCAATCAATGAAGGGAAAGGAGAAGAATATGTAGCACGACTCATCACAGTAATATTCCAATCAAATCTTGTAGAACGGAAGAGTGCGATCAAAGGCGTTTTTAAAACTTTTGATGTGGTTCCCTCATTCAAGAAAATCGATCCGAAATTGTTCATGGAATGGGTGAAGAAAAAAGTATTGGATTTGTTTCGCAAACACATGAACGTGGGACAAAAAATTAAGATGATACTCCATTGCGTGATGAATAAAATCGACATGAAGTCTGGCGAGAGCATCGTGACAAATGCATTTTTCAGATCTAATGTCGAACCCGTATTTCGAGATTCAGATTTATCAGACGTTTTCGAAAAGATGAAAGACAAGATGTTGACGTCTCTTGTTAATTATCAACATGAAGGTAATAATTGGACGTTCAATGAGGTGTTGAAACTCGAAATTCATATAACTGAAAACGATTCATTGAAAGGGTCTTCATACGTGGAATTACCGTATTTCTTAGCTAAAAAACACTCCGTGGTCAATGTGAGAAATAAAGATGATCAGTGTTTTAAATGGGCAGTCACCTCCACTTTATACCCTGTCAAAATCCATCCTGAGAGAGTTTTTCATTACGAGGAGACTTCTAAAAATCTCGATTGGACCGGAGTGACTTTTCCAATGCAGTTAAAACACATTGAACGTTTTGAGGCTCAAAATCCCACTGTAGCAGTGAATGTCTTGGGATACGACGATGAAAAATGAATGATCTATCCTCTCAGACAGACTTCGTATCTCGAAAGAGAAAAGACGATTATTTTATTATCGATTTCGAATGGTGACAATCGTCATTATTGTTGGGTTAAAAATCCGAGCCAATTACTGTCAAGACAAAATAATAAACATGAACATAAGATATGTTTATGTTGCAACTGCATGAACGCGTTTCACAGCAAAAAATCGTTAGCGAAACATCAGGAATATTGCAACGAAAATCAAGGTGTCGTCGTCGAAATGCCCAAACCCAACACCATCGTGAAGTTTGAAAATCGCAATAGAAGGTTAAAAGTACCATTCATCGTGTACGCCGATTTCGAATGCTTCACCATGAAAATGAGTTCCTGCCAACCCAACACTCTTTGAAGTTATGTTGAAAGATATCAAAAACACACGCCTTCGGATTATTGCATTTACGTGAAATGTGCTTTCGACTCGCAACACGACATGGGTCCCTTCACCTACACGAAATAGTACGAAGACGACGACGTGGCTCAAAGGTTTGTGGAAGAGTTAGAATCGAAAATTCAAATGTTATACGATAAATTCAAAACACCGTCGAAAATGATCATCACGCAAGAGCAGCAGGACGAAAATAACAGAGCCACTGAATGTCACATATGCAGACAATCGTTCAACAAGAATTCGAAGGAAAATAAGAAGGTCAGAGACCATGATCATTACACGGGTCTGTATCACGGTCTGGCTCACAGCAAGTGTAATTTAAAATATCGAGATGCCGTTTTCTATCCGGTGATATTTCACAATTTCTCGGGTTATGACAGTCATCTGTTCATGAAAAATCTTGGCACCTCCCACGAAGAATTAAATTGCATTGCGAACAGCGAAGAAAAATACATTTCCTTCACGAAATGGAAGCTCATAGAGAAGAAAAGAGTAATCGATGGAGAGACGTTGAAAGAAAAAACGAAATTCATTCGTAGAGGCATACGTTTCATCGACAGTTTGAAATTCATGTCCACCGCTCTGGAAAAATTAGTCGATAACATGAGCAAGGATAAATTTAAAATCACGAGCGAACATTTCGGAGAATGAGTAGATGTTATGTTGAGGAAAGGAGTCTATCCTTACGATTACATGAACGATCTAAAGAGATTCGACGACACCGCACTACCTTCGAAAGAAGATTTTTATTCAAAATTATACGAATCAGACATTTCCAATGAGAATTACGAACATGCCAAAAACGTATGGAAATCATTCGATATGAAAACCATGAGAGATTATCATGATCTCTATCTGAAGACTGATATTCTGCTCTTGGCAGACGTGTTCGAAAATTTTCGAGACGTCTGTCATCGACATTACGATCTGGATCTGGCTTGGTATTTCACCGCACCCGGTCTGGTGCAGGACACTCTGTTGAAGACCACCGAAGTCCAATTGGAATTATTATCCAACGTGGACATGTTGCTCATGTTTGAAAGAGCTACGAGAGGTGGCGTCTCGACGATCTCCCACAGATATTCTGAAGCTAACAATCCCTACATGAAAGAAGGTTTCGATTCGAAATGGTCAAATAAATACATACAGTATTGGGACGCTAATAATCTGTATGGTTGGGCTGTGAGTCATCCTTTACTGATTGGAAATTTCGAATGGGTAACGGAACCAGAAGAGATGCAAAAATGGAAAGACTATCCTTGCATTTTAGAAGTTGATTTGAACTATCAACTATGAAGAATTACACGATCTACACAACCATTATCCGCTGGATCCCGAACGAATGGAACCAATCGAAGGAGACGTGGAAAAACTCATTCCCAATTTATTTAACAAACGTAACTACGTCGTCTACAATTTGAAACAATACATCGATTACGGGATGAAATTAGTCGACATACATCACATCATTCGATTCAATGAAGAGCCTTGGATGAAAAAATACATCGATCTTAACACGAATCTCAGAATTCGAGTCGAGAATGATTTCGAAAAAGATTTCTTCAAACTCATGAACAACTGCGTGTACGGTAAATCAATGGAAAACATCAGGAAGAGAACCGACGTTCGACTCGTCACGTCTGAGAAAAGAGCTAAAAAATTAGTGGCGAAACCCAATTACAAACACCGAACCATATTCAACGAAAATCTGGTGGCCATTCACATTCAAAAGACGCATCTGAAGTTCGACAAACCATATTATATCGGACCGATCATCTTAGATATCAGCAAGCAATTGATGCACGAGTTTCACTACAATTACATCAAACGAAAATTTGGTGATAAAGCCAAACTACTGTTCAAAGACATGAACAGTTTAGTTTACGAGATAGAGACGAAAGATGTCTACAGAGATATATCTCCGGACATGGCCGCGTGGCTCGACACGAGCAATTATCCCGTCGATCACCCGTCCAACATTCAATCGAACGACAACAAGAAGGTGTTAGGTAAATTTAAGGACGAGAGCGGTGGTAAACAAATCCTCGAATTCGTGGGCTTGAGACCTAAACTGTATGCTTATCGTCTAGAAGATGAAGAGATCAAGAAGTGTAAAGGGGTTAAAGCGTGCGTGGTGAAGAAAAACATCTCTTTCCAAGAGTATAAAGATTGTCTGTTAGGAAGTGGTCTGGTGTATAAGACTATGAAATCGATTCAAAGCGAAAATCACAACTTGTATACCGAAATAATCAACAAGATTTCGCTGACGGCTGATGACGATAAGAGATTCATGTTAGACAATAAAATAAGCACTTTAGCACTTGGATATTGGACTTTGGGTCTAATTTTAGATGATAGGATTTCAGATATGATTGAGAATGATAGGATTCCAGATATGATTAAGGATGATAGGATTCCAGAAAATCAAGAGGAATTAGACGGATTCAAGATTATGAAAGTCGAGGAATTAGACAGATTCAAGATTATGGAAGTCGATAGAGTTAGTTTAAAAAGAAAAATAAAAAAATAAAAAATAATGTCATTTTAGTGAATTATAATAAAATAAATAAATTAAAAAAAAAAAAATATATGCATTTATGAATAAGAAAATAGAGATACCCAAAAAGAAGAGGAAGACGCTCGAAGTCGGTGATGGTTACGACGTTGCCAACTTGGACGAACATTACGTTCGGAGATACGAACCTTGAGAGGAACCTTTGAACATGAATGATAAGAAGCTCTACAATCTTCACGAGCCAATAGATCTTGCAGATGCTGTGACTAAAAAATACGTCAACAGGGGGAACGCGGATTTCGAACGAATCATGCTAGATAATTACGTGGATAAAGCCATGACTGATGATCTCGATCTGAAATCTAAACATTTGGTGAACGTCGCGAATCCCATAGATGCCACCGATGCCACGACCAAGAAATACGCTGACGACTCTCACGCGTGATTCAGCGAACATCTGAGAAATAGATACGTTCAGAAAACGATGCACTTGGAATTGAACGCCAATTCTAACAAGATAACGAACGTGGCCACTCCCACGAATCCCAAGGACGTGGCAACCAAACACTACGTAGATCTGGAATAGAGGAAGTCTGACAGACGAGAAATGAAATCGGATCTGAATGTGGGATTCAACAAGATATTGAATCTGTCGAAGATCGACGACATGGATGCGGACTCAACCGTGGTCAACAAGGGCTACATAGATTCTGCCGTTATACGATCACAAGAATACATAGAATCTCAAGTGTATGATCTCAACCTGAACAAACAATCTGGCACAACCATGGAGGGTGGTATCAACATGAATAGTGAGAATTTATTCGGTCTCGATCACGATCCCGAATTCGATTCCAGCGCAGTCAGCAGGAAGTATGTGGTTGACAACTCGGTCTGGAGAAAGGGCGACATCATGGAAGGTAAACTAGACATGGGTGGACACGCGCTCACGAATCTACTGGATCCCGTGAACATGACGGATGCCTGTACCCTGATTTCGGTGGCGGAAAGAGTCAAATACGCTAGACAATTGATCACCGTGTGGGTTAGAGGAGGGAA
The DNA here is from genome assembly GCA_031216915.1 of Pictodentalium vernedei. Taxonomy (NCBI): domain Eukaryota; kingdom Metazoa; phylum Mollusca; class Scaphopoda; order Dentaliida; family Dentaliidae; genus Pictodentalium; species Pictodentalium vernedei. The sequence goes on from CM062289.1 coordinate 85,579,908, forward strand.
AAACCGAGTGGTCTTTCAGAAACGGAGGTAGCAGATCGAAACATGGTCAGGTGGGATATCCCATGCCGTTAGGAGGTGAAATCATTCAAATGAGTCTGGCTTCCTCGGATTTGAATAACAGAGCGGTCGTCAATCTCGTGGTGAATGGAGTAGAGAGAGTTAAGAAATACAGCGTCGAAAAGACTGAGAGAATCAACATGCGAATGTTAGCACGTTCGGCACACCTCTCAAAGTGAACGCCAGAGACAGGAATAATTTCGTTACGAAAACCAATAATCCCGAAGCCGCCAGTTCCGTGGTGAGTCTACTGATCGAACTAGATCCTTTGAACAAACAGTGAACGCGTGGAAATAATTAATTAAAACTAGATGAAGTGATTGTGCCCGCACAATACACAGGATTTTCCTCCTATTTTTCGTCTTAAAATTCAGAAGAACGCAGAAAAAAGGATTTTTGATGAGCCTATTAACACATTGACGGTAGACGATATAATGTCAAGATTTTTTTTTACAGAAACCCCGTTGTTTGATGTAAATCACTGGGGGTCTTCTCGTTTGACCAGCAGCTATTGTTCAGGAGAAAAGTGTGATAACTACCATGATATTTGGAAGGGCGTTGTCGGGTTTCTGGGTTAGTACAGAGAAATTTGCGGAGGGGGTAATGTCCAGAGGGTCATAGACTCCTAGTAAGGACAAAGTCTTCCCGAGAATATTTTGCAAAGTTCAGTACTCTTAAGATTCAATCTGAGCAGTTGTAGCATGTGCTGCCCTATATTGGAGAGCATTTGTGGGGGCTCTATGTTGTATGAAATTGCACTGGGTTAATTTTTTTTTTGGGGGGGGGGGGGACATTTAGGGACTTGCCCCCCCCTCCCCTCCCCTTAATTCCGTGGCCACACTACTGAATCCCAACAGCAGCAATGTCGGCATGATCGCTATGCAGTATGCCAGCTCCCAGAGGTCGCATCTAATGAAATTCTGTACTGACCGCCAAGGGTCCATATATTGAAACAACCATAGACATTTCACACTGCGCGTTATTACTATGTCGACCTCATTAAATGTCAACGAGTGGACGACATTTGGCAGAAAATCAAACGCCTATCCTGTATAATCTAAAAGCGCATATTTTTCTGAATATAACTGTTCTCTGTCATAAATGCATGTATTTAGATCCGAGTGCCAGCATGTCTCAATGTGACAGACACAAATTGTCATTACCCCGTGTTGAGCAGTGCAGAGGCTTCTAACCACGTGAAGTGAATGACAATGCGTTTTTGAAACAGATGGCTTTGGTAAGAGAATTGTGATGAGTACTCCCCCTTGATGTGCAGAGCTTTGTTTTCAGCATCGCATTCCAAGTTTCCTTTCTTGCTTTCACAATTCCGTTTTTTGAAACATTTTGTTTTCGAAATAACAGCATATCAAAATATTTCTTCATTGAGTAAAAATTCTTCCAATATATTTACTACTATGTATTATTCTTTGGTGTTTTTTTCACTAAATTTCTTGCCGGTACCCAAGGTAAACTATTTGATATTTGTGGGACATCACTATTCACTGGATTGGCAAAGCTCAACTAACTTCGTGTCAACTCAAGAAAGTCGCCCGCTTTTAATTAATTAAGGTGGAACAAAAATGGCCCACCTGAACCCATTTTAGGCGGAACATTATGGCCCTCCTGCCATTCTGACAATGACAAACATGGATTTGTATGACCACAACATGTGTAGGCCTAAAATCAAGATTATCCAATCATGTATTCTGTTGTCACTTTAGGGGAATTCCACCAGACATTGGTCATATTTCCCCAACCCTTCTTGTTGCTTCTTATCTACATGTATGTCGCAGGGTAGATGAATAATTCTCAGTTATTTATCTATGCCGTGAGCTCTTATGGTGAAAGCCTGAAATTGAAACGCGGTACCAGAAGGCAACTTCCCCGGCCCGAAGTCAGCATTATTTAAAAATTCGACATGGGTGTGGGGAGAGGGGGGAGGGGCGTTTAGTCAATGGTTAACACAATAGGCCTGCTTTTTAAGCGAACGATCTTTTGGTTCGCCTGGAGGTCGCCTGAATTGAAAAATACGTGAACGAAAAATGGGTTGCTTCGAAATCCCCGACGGTTCGCGCAAAGTTTTTGATGGTTCGCGTAAATATTGTTTGTAACGAGGAGCCGTACACGTGTGAGAATTGTTCCAAATCGCTTCGTGGATTGCCGCAAAAATTTGATACAGTCCGATTCGGTAATGGCAGCCGGGCTAATTAAGGATGTGTCGCTATGTAATGTCTACACAGTTAGTAACAATCTGGCAATACCGTCGGAATTGCCACCGTCATCAAATTCAAAGAGGACGGGGGAGGGGATGAGTAGCTGGAGTCATATTCCCTTAAAAAATAACAGACTCTCAGTGTTCTACTTTCGATTTCAGTTTAGGATACAAAATACCATGTAACATTATGAACAACGTTCACTGAAATTGAGATCGCCGTGTGCAAAATGATCAAGGTTTTTCAGACGTGTTTCCTGGCTTGGACGCCAGAGTCTGTAGAGTCTAATCTAATGCATGTTTGCCTTGGGTGGGGGTTGGGCAGTCGCGTCGGATAGTTTTACTGGTGGAGGAAGAGCCTCAACATCCAAATTCTGAATAATGGCCACTTTAACCCGCCTCGTAGTACGGTTTTGTCAGGTCAAAGTGGTGATCTAAAAAAAAAAATTAGTTTTTTGATCAAAAATTTTCAGTCCAAACCGGACCAAAAAATTTCCAGGTAAAAAAAAAATTGTTTTCGTCTCAAAATTGAACAAAACACATAAAAAAACAGAAACAAAAATTTCCGAGTTTTGGTCTAAAAGTCCGAACCGGAGTGGCAGTTCTCCAGCCATCAGAAGCCAAGTGAAATAAAACCCTATTCCCATTTGGTGAGGAAAGGTTTAAAGATACCGTGAATGTTGCCATTTCAATCACGAAAGCCTTATACGATTCAAGAACGCCCAGTATTCTCATGCCGAAAAGAGGGTGTACGGACCGTTGAGAGGCCGAGAGTGTATTTTGGCGACCGCCCGAAGGCAAACTCAACAAAATTGTACTTCCAAACTACGGGGAATCTTTTTACCTGTATACGGGCTACACATTCTCAGTCACCACCGCTTTTAACCCACTCCGGTAGTACAGTATAATTAGGTCAAAGTACCAGTCTGAAGACCGATTTTTCGTTTTTTGGTGGAGTGCAAAAAAAAAAAAATATTTTTTTCGTCTCAAAAGTGAACAAAACACATAAAAAACAAAAACAAAAATTTCCGGATTTTGGTCGAAAAGTCCGAACCGGAGTGGTAGTTCTCCAGCCATCAGAAGCCAAGTGAAATAAAACCTTATTCCCATGGGGTGGGGAAAGGTTTAAACAGACCGTGAATGATACCATATGAATCACGAAATCCTTATACGAGTCCAGAACGCCGAGTATTCGCATGCCAAAAAGAGGGTGTACGGACCGTTGAGAGGCCGAGAGTGTACTTTTGGAGACGGCCTGAAGGCAAACGCAACAAAATTGTGCTTCCAAACTACGGGGAATCTTTTTACCTATATACGGGCTACAGATTTTCAATCACCACCGCTTTTAACCCACTCCGGTAGCAAAGTATAATGAGGTCATAGTACCTGTCCGAAGACCCGACAAAAACTTCCAGGTAAAAAAACAATTTTTTTCGTCTCAAACTTGACCAAAACGCGTAGAAAACCACAAAAAAAAATCCCATTTTTGTTGAAAATTTTCCAAGTCCGAACCGGAGTGGTAGTTTTCCAGCCATCAGAACCCAAGTGAAATAAAATCCTATTCCCGTGGGGTGGGGGAACGGTTTAAAGAGGCGGTGAATGTTGCCATTTCAACCACGGAAGCCTTATATGATTCAAGAACGTCGAGTATTTTCATGCCAAAAAAAGGGTGTTCGCATGGTTGAGAGGCCGAGAGTGTACATTTCGTGACCGCCCGAATCCAAATGCAACAAGGTTGTGCTTCCACACTATGGGGAATCTTCTTGTCTATATACGGGCTACACATTTTTCAATCACCACCGCTTTTAACCCACTCCGGTAGTAAAGTATAATCAGGTCGTAGTAGGTGACCGAAGACCGGACCAAAAACTTCCAGGTAAAGAATTTTTTTTCGTTTCAAAATTGACCAAAACGCACAGAAAACCGAAAAAAAAATTCCGATTTTTGTTCAAAATTTTTCAAGTCCGAACCGGAGCGGTAGTTCTCCAGCCATCAGAAGCCAAGTGAAATAAAACCCTATTCCTCTGGGGAGGGGAAAGGTTTAAAGAGACCGTGAATGTTGCTATTTCAATCACAGAAACCTTATACGATCCAAGAACGCCGAGTATTCTCATGCCGAAAGGAGGGTGTACGGACCGTTGAGAGGCCGAGAGTGTATTTTGGCGACCTCCCTAAGCCAAACTCAACAAAATTGTGCTTCCAAACTACGGGGAATCTTCTTACCTATATATGGGCTACACATTCTCAATCACCGCCGCTTTTAACCCACTCCGGTAGTAAAGTATAATTAGGTCAAAGTACCAGTCTGAAGACCGATTTTTCGTTTTTTTGGTGTAGTGTAAAAAAAAAAAAAAAATTTTTTTTCGTCTCAAAATTGAACAAAACACATAAAAAATAAAGACAAACATTTCCGGATTTTGGTCGAAAAGTCCGAACCGGAGTGGTAGTTCTCCAGCCATCAGAAGCCAAGTGAAATAAAACCTTATTCTTATGGGGTGGGGAAAGGTTAAAGGAGACCGTGAATGTTGCCATTTGAATCACGGAAGCCTTATACGAGTCAAGAACGCCGAGTATTCTCATGCCAAAAAGAGGGTGTACGGACCGTTGAGAGGCCGAGAGTGTACTTTTGGCGACCGCCCGAAGGCAAACGCAACAAAATTGTGCTTCCAAGCAATGGGGAATCTTTTTACCTATATATGCGCTACACATTCGCAATCATCACCGCTTTTAACCCACTCCGGTAGTACAGCATAATTAGGTCAAAGTACCAGTCTGAAGACCAATTTTCGTTTTTTGGTGGTGTAGTGTAAAAAAAAAAAAAAAATTGTTTTCGTCTCAAAATTGAAGAGAACACATAAAAAACAAAAACAAAAATTTCCGAATTTTGGTCGAAAATTTCGGGAAGTCCGAACCGGACCGAAAATTTTCAGTGTAAAAAAAAAATGTTTTTTCATCTCAAAATTGAACAAAACGCATAAAAAACGAAAAAGAAAATTTCGATTTTTTGGCCGCCATTTTGGATTGACGAAAAATCGAATCGAAATTCTTTCGATTTTTTTTATAAAGCGGTATTACTGCCTTCAATTTGGAACTCTTTTAGAGGGCTCATTATATTTAAATCTCGATATTTCAATCCAAAATGGCCGATTTTTGAGATAACTTTCCGTTTTGTGAAAAATTTTGGCAGAAAACATAAAAATTGGAAAAAATACTGATTATATTTGTTTTAGACAAGAGTAATTCTGACAAGTCTGTCAAAAAATTAAGTCGATAGCTTTTTTCTTTCATGAGATATTGGCCTACGAAGCTTTGGGCGTTTTTGGGCGTTTTTGCCCACCAAGAAACATTTTCCCCCAAATACTGATGGTTTTATTTATTAGGACTCATGGCCGTCATTGATAGTTTTTATTTATGAGAAATAATGAATCTAGACATAATAAAGTAAAAAAAAAACAAGAATTTTTTTTTCAATTTTTGGTCACAGTGTCCCGAAGCCATGTTTGACTGCTAGCGGAAGCCAAATTAAGAACAACTCCATTTCCAAAAGATGATAACTGTTCATGTACACTGTGACTTCAACATTTCTACCCTTAGAAGCTTTCAAATCGTCCCACTTGTTGAGTACTGTGACGGCAAAGTAGCCCAGTGGAAACAAAAAATTCCGACTTTTGGTCGAAAATTTCAGTCCAAACCGAAAATTTTTTTGGTGCAAAAAAATTTTTTTTTTCGTCTCCAAATGGCCTGAAACACATAAATAACCGAAAATAAAAATTCGATTTTTCGGCCGCCATTTTGGATTACTGAAAAATCGAAACGAAATTCTTTCGATTTTTTTTATAAAGCGGTATTACTTCCTTCAATTTGGAACCCTTTTAGAGGGCTCGTTATATTTAAATCTCGATATTTCAATCCAAAATGGCCGATTTTTGAGATAACTTTCCGTTTTGTGAAAAATTTTGGCAGAAAACATAAAAAATGGAAAAAATACCGATTATATTTGTTTTAGACAAGAGTAATTCTGACAAGTCTGTCAAAAAATTAAGTCGATAGCTTTTTTCTTTCATGAGATATTGGCCTACGAAGCTTTGGGCGTTTTTGGGCGTTTTTGCCCACCAAGAAACATTTTCCCCCAAATACTGATGGTTTTATTTATTAGAACTCATGGCCGTCATTGATCGTGCAAAGTTTGAAAAAAATCTTAAAGACAGTTTTCGAGAAAACTCTTTCCCCGATGTGTTGGAAACACAAAAAAAAAAAAAAAAAAAAAAAAAAAAAAAAAGAATAATAATCTTGGCAATAACAAATAGATTTTCCTTTCAGGAAAATCCAAAAAAAATAATGTGTGATTATTAAAAACAACAAAAAAAAAAAGTAATGAGATTTAGAAAGATGTTCAATCTCTCTAGATCTCATTACTTTTATTTTTTTTGTTTTTTTTTTTGTTTTTAATAATTACTCATTACTTTTTTTATTTTGTTTTTAATTTTTTTCACACACGTCTCTCATCGAATGATCGACATCTTATTTCCATGTGATTCGAATTGTAATTCTCTGTCCGACAGGACCAGGGCGAAGGCTTCAGTTTTTCTCAGCACGTTCCTATCGAATTGCATCTTGATCTGAATGTCTAAGATGCTACTCTTGAGTTGTTCACTCTGTTTACTCACGTCGAATACGAACATGGGATACATCGACTTGTATTCGCCAGGAGATATATTAGGGTTGCTCATCAATTCGTCTAGACCGTAATACTTCTTTCTAAAATCAGCGGCGTCACCGTACAGTCTGCAGAAATCATTCTTGTCGAACGATGCATTGTAATCGATTGCTGGATATCTCGTGGCGTTCAGAAACACTTGCATGTTTCTCAAACTGCAGTGATCGAACAGCGATGCATTCTTTTCCTGAGACCCGTCCCTATCGGTCTGAAACGCAACCACGATGAAACGCGGTCTTTCGGAAGCAGATTTCACCGTCATTCTCCAATCGAAGTGATTCGTGGAGGGTGGAATGCTAGCCGTGTCGCACTGTCTCATTCTAAATCCCACAGGTAATTTACTCTTGGATTCTATGATATTGTAGAGATGCGCTTTTTCCTTGATCGAAGGCTCCATGTGCGGAACGAACCACGATATCTTGTGTAGAGTTATCTTACCCACATCAGTCACGGGGAGTCTCACTATTGCGTCGTCGTTTCCTTTTCGAATCAACGTAAGATTGTGTTTGAATCCGCACATGATCTTGTTATAATCGTCTGCGAATCCGAAGATGTGTTTCAAAGGTATCCTGAACGAAAACGTTCCTTTGGGTCTGGACGTCTTGACGACGTAGTCGAATATCGCGATGGCGCTAGCAGGGCCGACGGTATCTTTCACCCACAACTGATTAAGTAAAAATCATCCGGATACGTCAAGAGTCCGAACATCGTGGTGGCCTGACCGGGATGAAACACAGATTCTATCTCTTGTCCGGATAGCATGTATTTTATATTACTGAATAGATGCATGATGCCATTATTGCCTAGAGTAACCGTGTCGTCGTCGGCGTAGTCGCTCCCATCTTTCTTGGTGAGACGTCTCTGTACCACTATGTAACTCTTGCTAGGATGAATGAATAGATTTTGAGTTTCGACATTGATTCTTATCTCTCCCGCATTGTTCAAACTCGTTCCGGTTACCGGTTCGTATTCGTGAACCTCATATTCTTGAATACTTTCATCTTTCACTATGCTTTGTGCTATATCTAGTATATTTGCAATTTTTGAAGGGTTTTTGTTTTTTGTTTATTAATTAGCTTGCTTTTTTTTATCTAAAATAGTTGTAATTATTTTTATTATTATTTTTCCCTCCTATATATATATGTGTAAACAAGAAAATGTTAAAGAGAGTAAATAAAAAAAAAATTGTTTTCTTTATTAAAACTTTGTCTTCTGTAATTGTTGTTCGTAAAACTTTCCGATGATCTCTTCTCCATCCAAAGCTTCGATTTCGTAAGTCACCGGATCGGTGTGAAATATTTTGATTATCACGAAGATTTCCGAGGTCCATCGAGGAGTATAACCCTTTTCGAAGTGCTTCTTATAAGTGTAGATTCTCACTCGATCACCAACCGCAAATTTCGGCGTTCTAGACTTCTTCCTGATCTTAGATCTCTCAGGATATAGATTCGCGTAGACCCGTTTTTCGTTTCGAGGATCGCTAGCTTCCACGGGAGTCATCTTGATCGATCTGTGTCATGTGTTGTTGTAATCTTTGACCAGACCGTTCAGAGCGTATATGTATTTCTTGGTCGAATTTGCCGTGAAGTATCTATGCATCTTTTCCTTCATCGTTCGATTCCAACGTTCCACCACGCTAGCTTTCTCTTCGTTTTCGATCGAGTAGAGGTCGACCAATCGATGAACGTGCTTGTTGTAGAATTCCTTTCCCTTATCCATCCACAATTTATTCGGTTTTCGAGAAGACGAGTCAAACACGCTCTTCAGAGCCTCGGCGACGCAAGGTCCCGATTTATTCTTCAAAGCTCTGATCCAACCATATTTGGAAAACACGTCGATGACTGTCAATAGATATTTGACACCCTCGTTCCACCTCGAAAACGATCTCATGTCGACCAAGTCGGCAGACCAAATATCATCCAAACCCTTCACGAACACCCTTCTCTTTCGAAATTTATGCACGATGGGTTTGTGTAACTCCTCGGCCTATTCGCTCGTCAATAATCATTTCTTCTTCTTTTCAGATGCGCTTTTTTTTTGAATGCCCCATCCGAATCGACGTTTTGCACTGATCAAATTGCCGACCAGCGAATGTTCTATCTTCTCTCTCCTGGTCGGATTCGATATACCTCTCAATTTCGCCAACATGTTTTTATCGCAGACATCGTTGTGAGTCTTGGTGTCGGGATGTCCGGCGTAGCATAGATTGTGATCATACGCGGCCGCGTCCACCCTATTCACAGGTTTGCTCCAAGATTTAGGAGTCAGATCGGCATTGAGTCTCTTGTTCAATTTCGTTCCAGGTCCTGTGAAACTGTGACCAGGCAGATGCATTTCGAAAGGTAGATTATTGATCATTTTATTCACGATGCCTTTACCTTTGCTCGCGTTCTTTTTTTTGACGAATCGAGTCTTGATAGAACCACACACGTCGCAAATTCCGCGAAGCATCTGTCTGTCGTTTTTAGTTCGTGCTTCTCGAGAATTCCTCGTTTTGGTAACTCTCTTACACTTTACGCAATACATTTTTTGAGAGTTATTTAAATTAATTTCGTTTTTATTTTATATATAAATTTAATATTTCTTTTTTAAAAAATTCTGTTCTTATTATATATATATTTTTTTCAATCGCTGCTCTTGAGTTCTATCATCTTACTGAATTCCTCCCCAGCCTCATTCCTCCCCTTTTCCACGAGAGAATCCTTCATCTCTTCCTTCATGATCTGACGAGTCTTGATTCTCACGGCTTCTTTCATGGCATCGTATTTCGTTTTCTCGCTCAATATCGTGAAGTATTCTCCGTCTGATATCCTACCATCTTTCAACGCCATCGAGATCATTTCGGATATCGTGTCGATCTTGGAGTCGGCCAAGACGCGAATCTTTTCGTGTTTCCTTGCCTTCAGATATAATTTCCTACTCAAATTTTTCGAGTGTGCTAAACAATCCGGCGGCGAGAGCCACTCCTTCTACGGTCAACACGATCGGAATACCAACCGCGGTCGACAACAATCCGATGCCGGCCGCATGTAAACCCATGGAAATCATGATGCGTGTCGTGTCGACCGCGTTGATGAATTTCAGGAAACGCGAATACTTCTTCTTGAGAGAACAGCGAGAATCTCTCTCTCGAGTCAGATACAATTGGATTCTACTGATTTGATTGATGCGATACCTCTCTCCTCTTTCTTTTTCTTCTAGCGAGGATGCCGTCGGCAAAACGCCGTTCGGTTTCTCAACCTCGTCGTCATCTAACGTCGGATACAATTTATTTCTGGTTCTCATTTTTGTGTTTTTTTCTTTCTAATATTAGATAAAAAATTTATGTGTGTATTTATTTTTATTTTCTATTCTCCCTTATTTATATCAACGAGAAAACTTAGACGTATGCTTCATTCAACAATAATTTCATGATGCATCCCTTGTCTTCTAAAGTCAGACTTCTACGCGCCAATTTCAGTTCTTCCGAAACTGTGGGCTTGTCTCGATCCTTACAGAAGCGTAATCTCTTCCAAAACGTGATCACTTCGTCGATTTGAACGCGTTCGAACGCCGGTTCGAAATACTTGACGACCATATCTTCCCTTTCCATCGTCAGACACGAATGATTCTCATGATCGAAGTCTAGGTGATCCCGACATCCGACGCATCGTTCTAACAAGAGGCGACCTAGTTGTTCGTTCACACAGAATGCGTAGGCTCTCATCAGCATTTTTAAAAGAAACCTTGCTCTAATAGTCTGGGAAGCGTTCATGATTTACGTATTTTTTATTATCTATTCTATTTGATATATTTATTTTTTTAAATAACTATTTATTTTCCTATATATATCAATCACTTTTTTATTTCCTTACTGTTTTATTTGAATGAAACAATTCTACAAAGTGTTTTATTAAGATTTATTTCACAAAATTCGCAGCGACAAAATGTAAACAAACGATTTTTCCATCGATTCTAATTTTCTAAAACTCAAATTTTTCAATGTCATCCGTTGAACGAAAACCTTTCATTCACACCGAAACAAAACATGAATGTCTGTTATAACAGATTCAATTTTATAGTCGACTCTTTTGAACGAAAACCTTTCATTCACACCGAAACAAAAAACATGAGTGTCTATTATTATAGAATTTATCGAATTCAATCTTATAGTCGACTCTATTGTGAGCCTCAAAAACGGTTTGCCGATTCTGGGACACTGGCCCAGAATCGGCAAACAGCTTTTTTGATGCTGTCTTAGAATCGGCAAAGCGTTTTTTGCTCGCGTTCACCAACGATAGATTGAAGGTCTAATCCACGATGGGAACGTCGAAAATTTTTTTTAAGAAAATGTACATGAACAATTTCGTACATTTTTCACTTTTTTGAGCGACGTGTCGAATGTACACATTCGCCAACGGGTATTTGAACGTTAAAAGTGCGATCTGTGAGCGATTTAACACTGAATCCTATGACAGTAAACGCACCATGTACGTGTACGTGTACGGTACATGTACAAGATGTCCCAGAATCGGCATTTATCACCTACTAGCCAACATCAGGAGCCAGGTATCAATCCTATAAATTGTGTAAACTGTCAGGGCAATCACATGTCATTTTCAAGAAACAACTTACTAATGAATGCTTAGCAAGCTACTCCTCACATGTTACCTGTTCGTTTCATATGTGTCCAGACTGCAGGCATAATCCTCATTGATACACGTACGTCGCCACACTCCATTGTGGGACCCTTCATTCATGTGAATATGAATATGAGAGAGAGAGAGAGAGAGAGAGAGAGAGAGAGAGAGAGAGAGAGAGAGAGAGAGAGAGTGGAAATTGTCCTATCTGCTAATAATATTTTCCCACCTCCTACTTAAAAACGAGCCATATTGTATTGTAAACACTTCTACTTAAGGCGCTAACTGTTCGAGGCTCCTCTATCAAGACGAAAACATCCATATTCTTATGACGCAATTGTCAGCCCATGCTGATGACTTCTCCAGTTATCTCATCCAACCAGACCTCGAATTAATGTACAATCATGTCTTGACCCATCATCTTACGCTTAATCTTATTGATTCAAATTTGCAGTCTACCGTCAAATTGCACTTGTGCGTATCGGGTGCAGTCTTCCGAGTAGACTGGGAAGGGGTCATCACGTAGATTCGAGGTCTCCCTTACTCTCTCCATTCATTCAATAGTTGGGCCATAGGCAGTGGTACCTATGAACAATAATATCCAGTCTACTCCATTTCTGTGTAGTGATTTCTGTGTAGTCTTTTTCACTTCCTGGGGGCAACAGGAAGACAGCCAATGTGGCTATGTTGTCTCCCAACAATTTACCATTATATTCTATTTATGCAAAACTCTTTGTACAAAACTTACTTGTAAATTTGGTATTTTGTTGAATAAACTTCATTTCATTTCATTTCATTTCATGTCATCCAACGATTGCCCTGATAGTTTACACAATTTATAGTATTGATACGTGGCTTCTGATGTTGGCTTCCGCATTTGTAGCACATTTGTTGACCCCCTCCCCCCCCCACCGTTGTTTTGCCAATAGTCATATATCTGGTATTTGAAGCAACGAAGTGGATAAGGCATATATAAATCCACTTTGAGGTTAAAATAATCAACTTTAATAGATTCAGGGATTGAGTAGAATTTAATATTGAAATATAAGTGTTTTGTTTTGATTAATGAGTCGTCTTTTTAACCCTTTACCCAACACAGACGATATCAAAATTTTTTATTTTAAATATCATTTTTTAAAATTTTTCAAAAAATTTCAACAAAACCATATCATGTGACCCCTCGTTGGAACGAGCTCGACGAGCTCGTTCTAACGAGGGGTCACATGATATGGTTTTGTTAAACATTTTTGAAAAATAATATTTTTTCAACTGCTGAGTTTGCACATTACGCGGGCGGATGCGGGCGATTCGTTGGGTAAAGGGTTAACCCTTTGAAGCGAGCGGCCGCTTTTTTCGGCCAGGAACAAGATACGCCATAACGTGATTAAATAGGATCGCTGTTCAGTAAATGTGTGGGGTACACAAATAAATATTTTCAGCGTGCAGCCTCGAGGCTGCACGTTGAAAATATTATTTGGTCTACCCCAAATAATGAATATGGACTCTTCTAATTGCTGCCATTGAACTGGCATGGAAGATACCACTAGCGTTCAAAGGGTTAATTTGTTTTTAATTTGAATATTTTTCACGTCAGTGATACCTTGAGGCTTCAGTTCATTCCTTATCTCTAGTACAACAATACCAGACACTCCCATGTTGTGATTACGCCTCGGCTGCTATTTTTTGCCTGATGTGGTAAAGTACTCACCTCAATATCTGCTAGTTTTTTCTGTGTTTAATGAATTACTGGCCCTGCTGTCTTTTGGCTTTCTATTAGTAAAACGTCAGATCTCAGTTTCTTGACGTCTTTAACTGTGCCAGTTATTCCCAGGGACGTGGCTAGAGGTTTCCGATTGGGGTGGGTCCCTCCCAATAGTTGGAAATTCACTACCGAGAAAGATTTTGAAAATGAGGCCATGAAATGGGGCATAAAATTAATTCTACTAACTAAAAAATACCAACACATTTATGATAGAATTATCAGGTTATTATTATTTGGTATTCTTCCGGGAACTGAATATGTGATAAACAAATGCTCAAGCTTAGAACTTTGAACAATTCACACTGTCCTAACATTAAATCAGATCTTATGCAGGAATGATCAACTTTCGATGTTTCATCATTTTGTAACTGTGAATGATGGAATTAACTCAGGATAGATTTTACATGATGAGATTTTCTGGAAGTGTATTCGAGGATTTTTTTATGACGATAAGTAAACGTATTATAGAAATCGCGTACCTATTGACATCATGCATACTTGTCAAGTTCGATATTGCGTACACTGCAGTTGTAAATAGTAACAGTTAGAATTTTTACCGATTTGAAACCGAGTTGGAATTTGGGAAATAAAGGAGACATCAGCATCGCCAAAAAAACTCTAAAATCCAGATAGATGGAATTTCCATCTACTAATGACTTGCCCTCCGATTTCCAACTATAGGAAATTTTGTTCCAGGATTGGGGGAGGGGGGGGGGTCACCCCCCCACCCTGTCGCCAAGTCCCAACACGAATGCATTGTTATCTATTTTTTATTTTCGTCTGCTGCGTATGCTGTGATTAATTTTAGCTAGTTCCTTGATGTTTTTGACGAAATATGGAAATCCGAACCAGAGTCAGTTGAAGGTAAAACCCGATCTAGTTTTTGTGTTTGTGTGTATTTCATATTAGTGATTTATTTATTGGTGTTTTACGTCACATCAGCAGCTAAGGCTATATCGTGGCGATGAAAAGTATGTTTTCTAAAATATATCATTATCTTCCATAAAATAAATACACAGAACGACACGGGTGTGTGAATGGGTTAATCGATAAGGCATGAGACCAGCGCGGAAGGAGAGAATGAGAGGCCGCATTCACACACGCGTGTCGTTCTGTGTTTATTACACGCCTTCACGTCTATAAAAAAACATTATTAGAAGGACACTCAGCAATTCATTTGACAAGTATCAACAAAAAGAAAACATTTTATCGCCAACCAAATTTGCCCGTGTTACTATTGCGCGCCCTGAGTTCCAATGTGATCTATGTGCCTACTGGCACATAGAACACATTGGAACTCTGGGGACGATTTTAAGCTATCGCTAGCGCCGATTCAAACTCTAATTGCGGTGCACGATTTGTAGAAAATTCCAGTGAAATTGCGCTTCTATTTAAAAGTAGTCCGTCAAGGATTTCCATTCCGCACATATGGGCGGAACAGATTTTCATTTTCCGCATGGTTTTGTGTTGCTGTAGATTGGGGATTTGACAGAACAGGCGTGTAATAAATAAATGAAAGCTGATGAAATATGAGGAAAAAAACTTAGAAGTGAACACAGTAATGAGAAAATAAGACCAATTGTTTAAAGAATGCTGTGTAAATCAATCTGTGAAATAGATAATGAATTGATGAGAAACTAAAAGATCAAAAACAATTTAAATTTATTAAAAAGGTCGAATTCCTTCAGGAACGACATAATTTTATAAGAATTGGTGTTGTAAAATAGGTATCGAAGAAACGCAACTTTAAAATACTGCCGTCTGAAAGATTAAAATCTCTACAGTGTAAAGGAATATGCTCCACTGTCAACGCTTGCTGACAAGGAAAACACTCTGGTCGCATATCAGCCTCCAACAAAAAGGAATGTGTAAGCGTGTATGGTCGATATGACATCGCGTCAGAATGACATGATCTTTCCTACAAAAGCTACTGGCCGGATACTTATCCTTAATAGTTGTTCGGAAGCGATGAAGCTTGTTATTTGTCGCACCATCCAATTCCGCTCACCAAGCAGTGTGACATACTCACTGATATGTCGTTTGGAATCACTGAAAGAAATTTTAAAATCCCGTGCTTTGTTAAAGCCTGTTTTTCTGCACTGTCTGCCTGGTGTTGCCAGAGATACTAACATGTTCAGGTAACCAGCAAAACATGATATTATGGAAGTAGTCAACTTTTTGTTCCAAAATTAGAAGGTTCTTCAACTTGGGGTTGTGTAAAGTTAGCTAAGAGGAAAGAGAGTCGGCGAAAATAACCGACATCCTTTCCCGTGCATTCTCGATGTGCCAAAGTGCTGGCTGTAAAGTTTTTACTTCAGCTGTGAAAATAGAACGTTTATTTGGTATTCTGATTGAGGTGATCTGATCACCAGCAACAACGACTGATGATACTTTGGCGCCATTTTTTAGATCCACCCGTATAGATCCTTTTATATGCAGTATATTTAGACTTTATTTCGGCATATGTTTGTTTAAATTCCAGATAGTTTATCTAAGATATTTTGGAAGTAGCTAGGTCCAAATGACAGTTGTTTTCCTCAGGTGCCAAGAAGGAATGTGTGGTTCACCTGTCTATTTTATTATTCAGATCAAGCGTCGCAGACTCCATGTGGGGTTTAATTAACCCTTTACCCAACGAATCGCCCGCATCCGCCCGCGTAATATGCAAATTCAGCAGTTGAAAGAATATTATTTTTCAAAAAATTTCAACAAAACCATATCATGTGACCCCTCGTTGGAACGAGCTCGTTGAGCTCGTTCCAACGAGGGGTCACATGATATGGTTTTGTTGAAAGTGTTTGAAAAATTAAAAAAAAATGATATTTAAAATAATAAATTTTGATATCGTCTGCGTTGGGTAAAGGGTTACTTCTAATTCTCAATAGAGGAATACGTTCCTGGTGTCTGCTATAGAATTCTACATTTTGAGGATATGGAAGGGTTTGGTGAATTAGCCAATAGTTTAGAAACATAATGGAATGACAGTTTAATTCTGTGCTTCTCGAGTAAAGGCTCCTCTACCTCAACGAGCATCGAATCTACTGGTGTTGTTCTAAAAGCCCGAAAACTAATTCTAATTCCACAATTATGATTTGATTCAAGTGGTTTAAGGTACGACTTTCTCGAAGAACCGTAAAACACATAACCGTAGTCTATCTGTAATCTAACAAGTGATCTATACAGATGGAGTAGTGGTTTTTGGTCAGCATCCCAATTAGTACTATCACCGAAGCATGTTCAGAGCATAAATGACTGATACAAAAGACTAATTTACTGTTGTAAAATTGACAATCTACACTATTCGCATTGAGTCCAATTTAATTTCATTTGTTTCAAACTTGGGATATTTCTTCATCGTCGTGTGACAGCAAGCCTCTCTTATAGAAGTTGTTAACAAGTTGCCTCTATTCATCGTTTTCCTCCATTGTTTATTTAAGCTCTATTCACTAAGTTAATAAGGCATATCATTAAGACCCAGTGAAAGCTTACTTTAATCTTTATATCAAGTAAACTTGTTATGACATGACGCATTTATTATATTGTATATATAGCCTTGATTACAAGTAAGAATTAAGTTATAGTTTGGATTTCCAAACGTTACTCTGCTCCATTTTACTGGGAAATCCCACGAGCTATTATTACGGTGATATTGTTCGGATATCCAACAAGACCAGTTGTTAAATGTTTGTGTTGTTAGACATTTAGAATACCAGATTCAATATTAAATTGTTATCATCTTTAATTTGTCTCCGAGTCATCAGTTGAACTCCAGAGTTACACAACAGACCCAACAGATGTTCCCCACGGTTATAGTACTACCAACAACCTTCAGAATGGTTAAATGCCTTTTTACAGCTCACGCTTAGTTGTTAGTTTAAACATATTTTATTTGCTACATTTAGTGCAAATTGGGTTCCAAGGGGTTCCAACCCAATTTGCACTAAATGTAGCAAATAAAATATGTTTAAACTAACGACTAAGCATGAGATGTAAAAAAGGCATTTAACCTTCTGAAGGTAGTTGGTAGCACTAATTGGGGTGCTGGACAATTGGGGTGTTGACAAGTGTTAAACATTTAGTTTACCCTCCTCTCTTACAGATTTGAAATACATAAATTACATGGCAAACAAAAACATTAAATAACAAAGTAAAATTGTTGTTTTACAAAATAACAAAAATGAAAAGTGAGAGAAAGAGAGTGAAAGAAGAACAGGGGGAGAAAGAAAGAGAAAGAGTAGAAGAGATGAAGCGAGAAAAGATGGATTGCGATAACACACGAGTAATCTCCCCGCCTGACACGAGGAAATACACTATTTTCATCACGGATTAGTTTCTAAAATCAAGTTGTGAGATACTTGTCTTCAGGCATACAGTACGTGGAGAGTGTATTATCATTAAATCACCCGCAGAATGGAGATTCTACCCGAGCAATAATTGCAAATTTGTTGCAAACCATAACCATCACAAGCAAAGTTCCAGCCAATGGACCTCCGGGTTAAACCCGGAGGTTCATTGGCTGAAACTTTGCTTGTGTTTTTTGTCTATATGTACAAAATTTGAAAGTGATACTTTGGGCGATACTCCACTCCGCGGGTGTTTTAGTTACAATCTACTCTCCACGTACTGTAAGGGGTTCATTGTCCGTGTTGAGTTAGAAGTCTTTTTCAACCAGTAGATCATGGGCTCCATGTCCCAAGAAAGAAGAAAGACATCCATGGACAAGTGTGATAATCGAAAGTTGTACATTCAGAGGTCGATTTAATTTATAAAAATTGAACAGCAGTTTACTAGCTTGGATAAATTTTGATTAGCATTTCCTATTATTTATAAGTTTTTGTCATGTGAAATTGATTATCTATAGTTGACAATTGAATATGCGAATCCAGTTAAATCGAGCTCTGGTACTGTACATTCTTCTTTGAGTGACTATTCAATCTAATGTGTTTATACTTTAGTTTAGATCTAGGATAAAGAAAAACGTTGGGTGTCCCGAATATATATTTGTACTGCTTTGAATGTCTTTTTATTTTCTTTATTTGACAATAATGTTATTCCAAAAAGTAGTTGGTCGACATGAGTTATGTTGTATTTAACTAGAACTAACATTAATTGGAGTCTCGAGACCTCGTGGGGACTACCAGTCAGAAAAAAGTGACTAGCATCTTCTTCAAAATTTCCACATATACAGTAAGGTGAGTCACTGATATTGTTAGAATATTTGTCAAAGTTAAGATCTCTACAACCATTAAGTAATCTACAATGCGGGATATTCAGTTTGCGTTTTCCGAAATGGAAATAAGATGGAGGTCTCATTTTCGGTTGGGAAATGCGTGCTTTAAAGACTTGCGTTAAAACTGATTGCTTTGACGTCATCGCTCAAGTTATTCGAGTGACCAGTATCTGAGTGAAAGAACGAGCATTTCATCAGCTCGGTTCTTAGGCGATATGGCATCAGACGCATTGCGTAAGTTATAAGTCGATATATCACAAAATCGTGAAGGTAGGAGCTCCTGCAGGTAGTCAGGTGCTTGAGCTTTTACAATCTTATCTTGTGGAATAAGCACATATTGTGGGTGTGCCGTCTCTCTTCAAGTGAATGCCATCCTAATTCTGTACAGGTTATAGGAAATCAAACAATCTGATCGGTTAGTTATAATTTATATAAATGATCCAGATAAATGAAATAACAAGAGTACCTGGAATAGGGTCAGACTAACAAGAACAGACCAGAATAGCTAAATATAGTAATAATAAGCGAAGCTGTTCCAACTGATAGGCTCTTCTACACTACTGAAGTATACTCTAGAACAAAGGAACATGGCCAGATAGTTGAAAACTATTACATAGATAGATAGAAGTAGAGAATTCTGAAAGAATTCCAAATAGTACAACTTGTCGGGTTGTTTGTGGTAATTAGATTTACTCCAATTCAATCGAACACACCCTCCGAACATACCCCTGTCCTATTGTAGGACTTTGGGTAACATAGCAACCACGTGCTACCATAGAAACCAAGATGGCGGCCTCCAGTATACAAAATGGACGACGTAAACACGTATCACCTTAACAACACGCGCTGCGCATGCGCACTAACACCACGTATCACTATGGGGATGACGTCACAACATGGCCGCTCACGCGGGTTACCATAACAACACAACATGGCGCCACTGGGTCATGATATGTCGTCACTTCCGGGGTCCGGCAAACTATACCTCAAAAGCTCGAGACATTCTACTAACCCTTTACTCAACGTAACGGCCAAAACCGGCCAGCGGTATTCTCAATAAATCGCCAATTAATTTTCATTATATTTTCATTTTTTGTCTCAAAAAACAAAGGTTATGACCCCTCTTTGGAACGAGCTCGGCGAGCTCGTTCCAAAGAGGGGTCATAACCTATGTTTTGGAGACATAAAATGAAAAAAAATAGTTATTCATGAATTTTGTTTGCAAGGGTCGTCTTCTTTTCATGTTAGTTAAAGGGGTAATAATGTTAGAACAGTGCCTTTGAGCCATGTGTATGGTGTCTGGAATTCAGTCGATTTTGTCGGTGTTGATTGTTTTACTGCCGTGGCATATGATGGTGATTTTGTATTCAGGCCAGACATAGATGTTACAATGTCTCTGGCCTCTTTAAAACTTGCTCACACTTAACTTTTTGTATAGCTTTTTCTTTTTCTGCATATGGCAATCCTTTGAAGATGACATATGATTGCCCTGATTTACAGACTTAAATACCTCACTGCTGCATGGTTTATCGTGTGATAGGCCGCATTTATGACTTATATGCCCTGGCCTTTGCACTTATTTTGATAGAAACCGAATTTTTGGATCCATCCAGACGTTTACATATCCTAATTTTATTAACTTTGGTGGCTGAGGAGTATTGAAATTAAGAATATATGTATTAGTGTTAATCTCGCTGCCGTTTTTCCTAATTTTGATTCGTTTAACTTGTGTGACGCCCTGATTTTTCAATTCATGTGCAACATCTATTTCGTCCGTCTCGGTAAGTTCTCGAGTCCAAATGAGGCATCCGCGTGCATTGAGGGCCCTGTGTTGTTCAGTTGTATGTCAATGTCAATGAGATTTGTTGTTTTTAATAAATTGTACGATTGTATATGCGTTGCAAATGCTATCAAAATATCACTAGATCTTAATTTCCAAACGTTCTTAACACTCCCTGGTGCACATTATGTTGCTTTCTCCAGTGCAAACGATTGATGCCAGACACCTTTTATTTTCGTCCTTGGAATGAATAAGAATGAGGCCAATTGTTTGAATATTTATTGGAGTCAGAGTCATTTGAGTTTGCTTTTACAGTCAGTACATACGGTCGTTTTGAATGTTTGGGTTTGTTAGCCATAGTGTATAGTGCAAATGGTTCATTGTCCTGGCTCCCACCCACCTCGGAGTCCAACAAGGGGGCAGAGTTACTGCTATGCAGTGAACCCACCAAGCTTTCAGTATTCTGACATACTTAAGCTAGGGCAGTATACTCAGTCAGTGTTGATGCCAAAGCATACCACTGACTGGCTGGTGCGTGGGAGTGAATGAATGACCTCCAAATGCCCCAGGACGTAACACCCTCTCTGGGGCCTCCCGATTGGCCAAGAGGGGTACCATCCGTCTACTCCCGAAGACGCGGCCAAAGCAGTGTAGTGGACAGGAATCTTCAAAATGGATACTACCCTAACCGGGGCACTGTTTGTTCTCAACTGTCAGGATTCCCTCCTGCGGGGCCTTCGGAGCGAACAAGGTGCCTGCAGGATGTAATAGCGGGATAATACCATTTTTGTCCGGGGCTGCGTATTTGGATCTTCCACAGCAGACCTGCTTAATTGGGAAAATCTGCTAATTTTAATCCAGCAAACCTGCCCAATTGAGCAGGCCGTCCCCTATCGGCCCCCCTGAGGATCTGCTCAGTAGGTGATGGTCACCCCCCCCCCCCCCCCCAGGATTTCATATTAGTATTGTTTAAAAGTTCTTCAATTCTTGCATCCCACCCCCTACTCCGAGCCTAACGTAGGGGGTTTGTCACAGCCTAATATGAGGAGATGACAAAACCGTGAGTACGTGGAGAGCATACTCAGCTGATGTTAATGCATACCCCTGAAGGACTTATCCGCTTCAGCTGCGCCATCATTGAGCAGTCGATAAACTGACCACAACAAACAAGGAAGATCATTGTAGCTCATTGGCTATGGCTATAAGGACTCGTCTTTATGGCTATAAGAAAGACATAAGAATGGCCAAACTCTCACGTAACCAGTCAAATTCTTTAACGACCCAGCCTATTCCTTACCTTAGCAATCCCCTAACCTTTTGAACCCGAGAGGCCTTTTTCCGGCCTGGGAACACGATGCGTAATAATTTCATTAAGTAGGATGGCTGCTAAGGGAATGTATGGAGAGACCTATTAATATTTTCAACTTGCATCCCTAAGGCTGCACGTTGAAAATATTAATTGGTCTCCCCATACAATGAATATGGATTCTTCCAACTGCTGCAACTGAACTGACGTGGAAGATACCACCGGGGTTCAAAAGATTAAAAAGTGCATCGCATGTTTGTTGATTCAGTCAGATGGAATATTGAATTTAGTCAGAAAAGCAAACCATAATGAAATATTCCATTCCATTGAACCCCAAAATACTATAAACATTCACTTTCTATGAATCAACGCAGGAATAGTTTCCCAGTCGAGACTTGAGTTGACGGGTTTGTTTTCTAAGTGTTAAAACTGAAGATTCATCACAGCTCTAGTTTTATTATTACCACTCTTCGTGCCATTAATTGTATTAATATACTAACATTTTTCATTTGCCAGGTGTTAAAATATGCGAAGGTGAATTGAATACTTTTGCCTTTGAATATATATAACTGGAGTTCAAAAGTGTATCTGTAAATTCTTGCATGTAAAAAGATATCACATGTCATCAGTTTTAGTCTTAACCCAAATTGCACAAAAAGTGGATGACAAAACAGACCATAGCAGCATTTAATTCATGACAGAATTTGACTCGTGGTTTGTGAACTCTAGAAATGACCTAATGGGTAAAGTTAGGCAAACGTATACCGTAAACTGTGTTGAACCCGAAAAGATGAGCGATTCAGAAAGTACGCCAGCACATACATATCGTACCATTCTCCTGGCATACCTGCCGAATTTGCACAACTGTCCGAACAGGGACAGTGAATGGAAGTCTGCAGGAGTGCTAGCATACTATCAGAAATGATCTTGCCCTTCCTCCGACGTACCTTACAAATTCACCCCACTTAGAGTACCTGATCAAGTTTGTCGTATGGAATGTTCAAAATGACGGGTTATGCTAATCCCTGAAGAACTGAGAGACAAATGTAAACTGTAGAACTAGAATTGCTGGTTGTCATGCGACCATTCATTATTATAAGCGGACTCTTAGTTTCCAATGCTTACCTGACTCACAACTGTTACCATTTCATCCGAGTACTTGACAGAGGAACACAGTGTACCATTCACTGTACAGGTTTTGTACAATGGTGGTGTGGTATTTGATGCATCAAGGCACCACCAATCTGGAATTGTGCCTCCAAACGCCATCAACATCATTCCCCAGGAGACCGAAAAATTCGATCCAACCACAACTGCAATTATCATAACTTGGAACCTACCCATCTCTCCGGCCTCATTTATTATATCTTCAAACTCCTCTCCTGTACTTCTGAAGGTTTTTCCTGCAATACAATATCACTGACATTGAAGAAACAACATGTGAATCGTTTAGTTGTCAGTCACCTTTTTAACTGCGCATAATTGTATGTTTTACATTTATTTATTTATTTATTTATATATTTCTTTATTTCTTTATTTCTTTATTTATTTATTTATTTATTTATTTATTTATTTATTTATTAAGGTTTAACGACACTTTAACAGCCAAGTTCATACCGTGTCGGTGACAGTTTTACGGGTGGAGGAAGCCGGAGTACCCGGAGTGATCCACCGAGCAACGACGAGCAGCTGCCAGTTCCCCAACATCGTAACTCCGCACTGCAGCACAGGCAGGGTTAGACTGGTTGAAGACATGCGCACCATCGACGTGCAGTACGTCTTAGTACACGGAGTCATCGTGCCCCCTCATGTGAACAATCGGGGTTAAGTGCCTTCCCAAGGACACAACGCGGGAGCCCGAATCGATCGCTCAGACGGTCACCCATCCAAGCACTAACCGGGCTCGGCGTTGCTTAACTTCGGTGATCTGACGAAAACCGATTACCGCAACTACAGCCCACCCCCCCCCCCCCCCCACCGTGTGTTACATTTAACCCTATATACTACGCGATTACCTCTCTGGGAATGTGATGTCTCGTTGGCTATGGCAATAGATTTCATACCTAAAGGTCGTAGATTCGATCTCCTACCTTGCGCGTTCTCCGTTGCTTCCATTATCCTAATTTCCGGAGTCAGAGCACAGCAAAGTGCTAAGGCTTAATATAGAGCCGTAATGGAATGCTTGACTTCTATCAATGCTTATCTTGTTTGTGTGCCAGTTTAGTATGTTGGACAGTCCGACAGTTACTCGCCGCTGCTCTGTGGTTTCTCTTCGGCCTCCTTCAACTTGAGCGCTGCCAAAACGACTGTTGAAAGTGTTGTTGAAACCCCAATAAAGATACAAACCATATATAAACCTTTGGACATTGCAAGCTTTGTTGCTATAAGCAAAAAATGCTCCAAAAAATTCCCGAAAGCTTTCAATATTCCGAACCCTTGCAAGCGTTTTTAAAAGAACAAACCAAACAAAAAACAAAGAAACATAGGAAACAACCCACACAACTCCCTTATGTCTATAAGAAATTTCTATGAATCAACGCGTGAAACGTTTCTCAGCCGAGACTTCATTTGACCGATTCTTTTGTAACAAAAAACCCACGCTATCTTTCTTACACTGTCGAGATCCTCGAGAGAAATTCCGGGCACCGTTTGAAATATGTTTGGAGTCCCGAGCCCTTTGTTCATCTTGCCCATGCCGGACATACAGCTCGAGTCACGAACGGCGAGAGGGAGAGTACGAGAGGGGGTAACAGGACAACAGCGACTTTTACAGTTAAAACAATACCTAGGTTTGATATTAGCGCTTCAAAACTTCCATTTCACGAATCTCTGGAACAACTTACATAAATATCAGACTGGGTGTCTTCGCAGGGTCCTCAGAATCGTGTGTAAATAACTGGCGGGTTTTATCCCAACGCAATGGGCAACTGATAATCATGGGCCAGGCCTACCCTCACCCTGTTCCCCACTGCTCCGAGGCCTTGCTGTCTATGCGTCCTTAAAAGTAGATACATATTCCTTCGGAGCTATTATTACTATTACGCACATCACGAGCAGTATAGGGCATCAGTGGCGTAGCCAGGGGGGGGGGGGGGGGGGGGTCACGTGTCACCCAAATTTTAGTCAAGCCCCCGCCCCCCCCCCCCCCGTCCCCCCAATTATTGAAGCCTTTCAAAACTTATAAATTATGGACACAAACGGACTCAGAGTCAAGGAAATTGCGTTTTGTGTCTCGAATTTTAAATTTTTTTCCCAGGGGAGGCCGCCCTCCAGCAAGAGGGGGTGTTCCCCCTTGTGCTCGCCCCAATCTCGCCGCTACTTGGCTCGGATAATGTTGCGCATCCTATTCTGTATGCCCCCTAGTAGTTCAGCGATCTGAACGCAGTGGCTACCCTCCTTCATAGGGGTAGCCGCTACGTTCAAATCGCTGAACTAGCCGCCCTAGATTTTACTTTAGACCCTCTAACTTTGGTATCTTGGCTACGCGTCTGTGGGGCATCCACGTCTTCGCAGTTTTGGATATGACTACATTGGTGTAACTCTCAACCTTGACTCGCAATCTCGAATCAGTTGTATTACAACTGAAATATTATGTGTGTAACAACAGTGAGTAACTCTCAATCTTGACTTCCATCTTTCATCACTTGCCGTAGAAATGTTTTGGATTTAACTAGGATCCTGCGAATAATCGAGATTCGATTCGATATCGATACCATAAGTCTGCTTCGCGATCGATCACGAATCAGTCTCAAAATTCGATTTTTCCGAAATTCTCGCACTTCAATTTCTTGCATTTCCAACAAAAATTGGACAAAATTGTAATTAGACAATTCATTCATGTATTCTCATTTCATACTTAACTGAATAATTGACAATGTTTAATTGTTAGGAAAGTCGTGAATTTTGTCCAGAATATGATCCATAGTTTTAGTTTTTGAAGGCTTAATTTGTTACTATTCACGTTCTTAAGAACGTGAATATAACAAAATAATCCTTCAAAAACTAAATCTATGGATTATAGGCCTAGCTTTTTCAGCGACAGTGCTACAGAGAATATTTATTTATTGGTGTTTGAAGTGTTCACTCAGTCTTGTAAGGATCATCACAGTGTCCCGTAACTTCCGTTTGCTGCAATATGAAATAACTTGTCTATTAAGATTCGATTCGTGATTATTTATTTATTTATTTATTTATTGGTGTTTAAGGTCACATACTTATGCACAATGGCTAATCGTGACCGTGACAGTTTTACGGGTGGAGGAAGCCGGAGTACCCGGAGAGAACCACCGAGCAACGACGAGCAGCTGTCAGCTCCCCAACATCGTAACTCTGAACTCTGCACCGCAGCACAGGCAGGGTTAGATTGGTTGAAGACATGCGCACCATCGACGTGCAGTACGCCTCAGTACACAGCGTCATCGTGCCCCCATGTAGGCAATCGGGGTGAAGTGTCTTGCCCAAGGACACAACGCGGTTGCCGCAGGTGGGATTCGAACCGAGGACCTCTCGGCTTGCAGCCTGCACCTCTACCAACTGAGCCACCGCGCCCCGATTCGTGATTCGATTCGTTATCGATATCAGAGACACGATTCGATTCGAGATTCGATTAAAAAAATGTGTGATTCACAGATCTCTAGAGGTAACAGCAGTGGTGTACTTCTCAACGTTGACCTTACACTCGCCCACATCTTCCATTCCAAATGTTCTGGATGTAACAACTGTGGTAGAACTCTCAATCTTGACGTGCACACTCTCATCACTTAAATTACATATGTACCAGATGTAACATCAATCGTGGTGCAACTCGCAATTTGTATTTTTATTACACGCCTGAAATCCCTACACACTAAAACCTGAAGTGTTAAAACTGACACTTTCAAGGTGTTAAACCCATTCTAACTCTTAGGGTTTGATTTTAACCCTCAAAGTGCAATGCTTTAAGCACTTAGACATTACAATCGTCAGACATCTGTAACTTGAATGGATGGCAATTCCCATGTGTCCAGCATTGGTGATTCTTCCAGAATTGTCCATAATTTGATTTGCCTTGGTGGGTACATAATTAAAAGGACACAACGCAGATGACGCGGATCAGGCTCGAGAGTTCGAGCCTGATCCGCGTCATCTGCGTTGTTTCCTTTTAAGTGTCGCGACATTACACTTGTCAAGTGGTATTATTGTAACACCTATCAAGTTCTGGGATATCTACACTTGAACAAAGTGCTAGTTCAGCATTTAGTAAGTGTTAAATACAGCACTTCAAGTGTAGTTTTTAACACTTTAGTTTTTAGCATGTACCTACAGCAACACTTACCTATGCGGAAATTGAAAATCTGTTCCGCACACATGTACCGAAGGGAAATCGTTCAGCAGACGACTGATCACTCGAAACTGAACCGATTGCAAAATAACTAAATAAAATGTCTAAAATTGAAGGATATGGCGAGTTTAATGTGTACGAAAATAGCGAAGAAGAAGAGTCGATATATGAAGGGGATAATGAATATCCAGAAGAAGAGTATGAGTACGCAAATTTGGTTTCCGATAAATTGCTTTCTTTTTGTAAATAGATGTCAAATGAATAGCTGAGTGTCCTTCTAACAATAGTTTTTATAGACGTGAAGGCGTGTAATAAACACAAAACGACACACGTGTGGCCTCTCGTTTTATCATTCCGCGCTGGCACTCGTGCCATATCGATTAACCCATATATACGCGCGTGTCGTTCTGTGTTATGCACTGTCTCATCAATTGTATTACAAATTGATACCGTGATAGCAGTTTCGAATAATGCGTTTCTCACGTTCTGTTGTCTAGCTGCCTTCGCCACCTATGTAGCAATGCATCTGCTCAAAGATTGTGGTCTACGAAGATCTGACACCAGTTGGATTTACGAAGTGTTCATTATTTACGCGTACCGTTTCAATCTTTCTTTCAGCATCCATTTCGGATTGTCTCGAATATGCTTTGAGCATTGTTCGTCTTTGAAAGCTAACACAATATATTATACATGCGAAAAGATCAATGAACTGTTCATGAGTAGGTGTCCTTAGATCTGACAGACTGTATCTTCCAACATTCTTCCTTCCACACTCACCAATTAGACATGCTATACTACATTCCTGCCTCCTCCTCACTATCGTTGTCAATGATTTTATTCCTTTGAACCCCGGTGGTATCTTCCATGTGAGTTCCATGGTAGCAGTAGGAAGAGGCCATATTTATTATTTGGGGGCAGACCAATTAATATTTTCAACGTGCAGCCCTAGGGCTGCACGTTGAAAATGTTGATTGGTCTCCACTACACATTTACCTTGCAGTCATCCCCCTTAATGACATTATAATGTAGCTTGTGACCCGGCCGGAAAAAAACGGCATCTGGAGTTCAAAGGGTTAAGGAACATCAATCGCTAAAGTCACCCTGGGGTATGAACAAACTTGGGAAACTTCCTTGCCTTTGGCGTTACGTTGATTGACGTGAGTAAAGTTTGCGCGTGCCAATTGCCGTCTGTTCCAGGTGAAGGTCGTAGCAATTGTAGATTGTTAATCAAAATGTAACGGTTATCAAAATCAATCTCTAGTCATTATCATCAAACCAGTTCACTTAAATGACTTAAGTTTTTTCTCCCTACATAAGTTTTACGTAGTGCGTGCGTGTGTGTATGTGTGTGAGAGAGAGACACAGGCACAGACATTTCCTACTGAAACGTTTTTCGTTTTTTTATTTTAATATGCCGCCGAAAAATTGTTTTCATTTACTGAACCTTGATGGGTTTCAAACATGACAAAAAATACATAAAATTGATTTAAACTAAGTGATGAACTTAGGAACTGGTTAAACTGACTGGCAATAATTGATGTTATTCATTGATGGACTCTAATTTAGTCCTTACAAGGATGTTACGCAAGCTTTTGTTTTTCTTATAGGCGATGACAGGTCGAAGATTCAAAGGTTCATTTAATTTAGCAGTGGTAAAATTGAATTCATCTTTTAACATTTTTGCTATTTCGATATTCATTCTGTTGTATGTTAAAGTGAAAGGAATGATGAACCTCCTTTCGCATTCTCCCTCTGATATGTTCATACCAAATGGCCAGAGGGTGTGAAGCGTATTGTTCCAAAAGGCTTCACGTTTTTTTTTTCTAAATTCATCCGTTTCTTCTAATGTGTCTTTAATTGGTGGTTGTTCAATAGGGTGGATTTCGAAATCGTCCAAAGAATGGTCAGAATGGTCAGAAATGCTGTGCTACTGGGGCATCAGCATTATGTTTTATATCCTGTTTGTGTCTAGTAGCACGGAAAGGATTTTGACTTTGACCAACATGCTGCTGCCGATAGCGCTTACATGTGATAAGCTAAATAATATTTGGTGAATCACAATGGAGGAGGTTACGGATCTGATAATGATTTTTCGTTTGTTCAGAGAAAAATTCCCTTTTCTGATCAGGTATAAAAGTATGCAATCTACAACGAGGCTTTTTGCAATTATATACCGCGGCACTACCATTCTGCAACGGTCTGTTGTGTTCAATTTTCAGTGGTTCGAAACCAGTAGTTTCTGCTGGACTTTCGAGCTTTTTCAGAGTTTGAGATTTCAGGCTACGGAAAAATCGCAGTGAGAACTCCATCGATCCGAGGGCGCCAAATAGAGTAGAACAAGCCTCAATTGGAATTTACCTTATCACTAAAATTACGGAGGAAACGAATGAGCTGTGATTTGATGATACCTTTAAATGTATGTTGAGGATGAAATGATTTTGTGTGCAACAATTGATGTGAATCAGTTGGATTAAAATATACTTTATAATCCAAATGACCGGACACCTGGTATCGCTTGCCTTTATACACTGTCACATCGAGAAAATCAACAGAACTTTCACAGATAGTAGCTTTTAATTTAATGTTTGGATCATGATTGTTCAAAATTTCTAAAAATTCATCAAAATCTTCTTTTGAATGTTCCCAAATAATAAAAATGTCATCTAAATATCTGAGATATACGAGAGTATGCTTTGCACATTTGCTTAAGGCATTGCCCCCACATTCCGCTACATAAATGCTTGCAAAAGTAGGACTGAATATTTTGCCCATAGGACAACCCATTATTTGTAGAAAATATTCTCCATTGAATTCAAAGTCATTACCATTTAAGCTCAGCTCTAAACGATCCAAAATTTGTTCATCCGGGCGTTTTGCATCCGGATATTTTTCAAATGCATTTTTAACCGATTTAACACCATTATCAATATCAATGTCCGTATACATACTTACATACTGTCGATATTCAAAGTAGCCAGAATTGCATTTTTCGATATTTTCAATTTCGAAATTTTTGACAGGAAATCCTGTGTATTCTTTAGATAGCTCGGATGTCTATTTGCTATAGGTTTCAGGTGATAATCAATTAGTTCCGAGATCGCATAAGATTCCGAATTACAATCTGATACAATTGGCCTCCCAGGTGGAGTTAAGTCATCCGTCCATGAAGAACGGTCCTTGTGGATCTTTGGTAGGATGCAAAATTGTCTTGTTTGAGCACTGAGCTTAGCTGTTAAATATTTCCATTGTTTTTTGGTTATGTGATCTTCGTCGAGGAGAAATTATTTTACGATCTTATTGATTTTTTCAACATTACTCGGCCAAATAAGTGAATCTATTTCTTATAATGTTTAGTATTGCTGAGTTGTCTCATGGCTTCCTTTTTATAATTATCCCGAGATAGAACGACTACCGACTCACCTTTGTCGGCTGGTTTAATTACTAATTTCTTATTTTTTCGAAGTTTAGTGAGGATTCTCCGTTCACCAGCTGTTAAATTGTCTTTATCGGAGAGTATGTTCGTGTTGTACACCTTTTGGAGGATTCGTTCGTTAGCCTCAATAATTTCGGGATCTACTTCACTATCTGGAGGTGACCAACCAGATGATTCTGTAAAAGGAAGTTTCCGACCGCTGGAGTTTCTAAAGCGGTCTGCTAATTTTATTTGCCGAAGTAAATTACAGTTATATGGTGGTATATTTGTTTGATTACAAGTTTTAGGCTTCGGTGCTGGTACAAAAGTTGAACCGCGATCTAAAAGAGACTTCTCTTGGGTTGTTTGGTTATTGGTGCCAGACAGGTTAACCACATTAGTTCCTAATCCCACATCTTTTAGGCGGTCGTTACCTTTGCCTTTACTTAGTTTAAATCTAGATGGTTCAACCAGTGACCGTACATAATATTGGCGGTTCTCGTGGTCTAATGCATTAAATCCTGAGCAGCATCAACCTTCGCGTCATCAATGTTTGGTATTATATTAACGTCCTTCACTTTCCGAATGGTTTCATTGATGATGCTGAAGGTTCTCTCTCAGTCTGAGGGAGTTTTGCGAAAAGTTTAGTTCAGGGAAATAAATGTTTGCTGATCTAAACTTGACCCTGATATCGCTAAGCACATTCCACAACTACGAGATCAGTATTATCACTTCGAGAATTCACGCCAATATTTAATAATATTTTGGGGGGCCTGGACTGGCCCCTGTGGCCTTTAAACATAGAGAGAAAATGATTGAACTTGGCGCCGGGGTAACACTCCACCTGGATGTCCAGGTGGGGATTTCGATCAATGCGTCCTAAATTTGAACAACCAAACGCAAGAATGTTTTTACAAACATCGGGGTGGCACCAGTTCTTTTTGTCACAATTAACTCCGCTCTTATGCCAAAACTGGGAGAATTTGGAATCAAATGAGCGGCCCGAGTTGCGGCTCGGTGATTTGACTTTCTCTGAGTACTATATACCTGGGTGAACCACACTAGATGCAGGAGAAAGAGGAGAAAAACAGAAGCAGGAGAGGACACAGAAGGAGAAGCAGAGGAAACAGGAGGAGTTCTAGTGAGAGCACTAGGAGACTCGGAGAAGAAAGGCTGAGGAGGAATAGGAGCAATACGAGGCGAGACAGTGTTAGTCAATTTGCGAGCATCTTCAGTCACAATATGGACCGGAGATGTTTGCAAATTGATGTGCCTACTCTCGGAGAAGGCAGGAGAAGTAGAAGGAAAAGAAGAGGGAGAAGTGCTTTGCCTTAATCTTTTCTTATTATGTTTTTCGCGTTGGGGTAGAGGGACAACACGGGTGGGAGTTTTCTTGCTCCTGTATTGTTCCTTACTCCATACACTGAGCGAAGTTCCGACATATAAGACTCATAGGCCGTAATCGTCTTATCTGTCAACTTTTTTTAAAGTTTGTTTTAGCCCAGATCAAGGCACGCTCCGAACCGCTGTTGAAGTCTATTTTTCGAGTTCAGGAGGTGGTCGCATAGCCAAAGTTATCTTAGACTTCTGCTGGTTTAAATTTATCTTGTAATGCTCAATTAAAGCATTTAACGTTTGGTTGGCCCATCCCACACTAATCTGTCGAAAAACAGAAAAAATGTGTGGGGTGGGAAGAGCTGGCTTTAGTAAGCCACCTAACTCATCTACTTTCTTCTCCAGCTGCTTCGGTAAATCCCGATTTGCCAAATGCTACTCTAAGAGCCCAATGTGGTGCAAACACTGAATTATCTGAAAAAGGGCCACTTCCAGACTGGGCAATTCCGTTTCCGTGATGCTTCTGTCATGTTTGAGATATTTGTAGAATAGGTAGATGAATTGACAATATAAATTTAAAATGAAGAAATGAAATAAAAGAAAATGAAAACCAAGATATTACCTTTTAAAGAAAAAACCTGGCTTGGTCGTAGTGTTCAGCAAAGGTAGAAAATAATCCACCTGTCTCGACGCGTTTCGCTTCATTTAGCTTCTTCAAAGAGACTTTGAGGAAAATGATTCCAAATTGGGGAGGGCATGACTGGTATATATGCCAGTATGGGCTGGGGTGTTTTTCACAGCTCAGTACATAATTAAACTCGGTGACAAGCTGACAAATGTCCCTCATCTAGATAATTCTTTTCACTCTGGGATGTCCGAAGTTTGTTTTCTACAACTGAGTTCGTGCCGACCAACGTACTGCTTCCGACAGCGTTTGTAAGTGATAAGGTAAACAATATTCGGTGAATCACAACGGAGTGAGCTGTGTGTGTGTGTGGTGTGTGTGTGTTCTTCAAATGACACAATCATGTTTTAGAGGAATTTTGAGTCTTGATTTCTGATCTCCCGCCGGGCTTCGAACCCTTAGCAACACCACCTGACAATCAGGACTCCAGCGCCTAAACCACTAGACCATTGCACACCGTCAAAAGACGATGGCTGGAATCTAGCCTTTTAAGATGAAGTCCTCTTGATTACTTGGTTCATCTTCCTTTCGGCAGCAGCATGAAAGTGTGGAACGCGCTGGCTACAGTACGACGAAAGTGCTGCGGATGGCATCAGACGAAGATTGGCACGGGCTTGTGTGTGTTTTTCGAATGACACAGTCATGTTTTAGAGGAATTTTGAATGTTGGCTTCTGATCCTCCGCCGGGATTCGAACCCTCAGCAACGCCGCCTGGCAATCAGGAGTCCAGCGCCTAAACCAGAAGACCATTGTACACCGTTAAAAAACGATGGCTGGAATCTAGCCTTTTAGAGCGCGCTGGCTCCAGTACGACGAGAGTGCTGTGGATGGCCTCAGACGAAGACTGGCATGGGCTTGTGTGTGGTTTTCAAATGACACAATCATGTTTTAGAGGAATTTTGTGAAACAAAAGACGAAGTTTATACCCAGAGTTTACATATTGTTTTTTTTCCCGTGTATAAAAATTGAGGCGGGACGCACCCCCACAACCCTCCTCAGCTGCGACGGCCATGTACGACTGTAGCTTTAGTACTTACTAGACAGAACTGGATCCGAAGCAGTACAATCATTTTCGTCCTCATCGCAGGTCTTTTTCTCAGCCATTTCGTTCAGTAGTTTCGTGCCGAATATAGTGGTATGAAGATGTTTATTTCATTGACAGGCGTTTTGTAGAGCAATGCGTGTCTTTGCAAACCATTTCTTCATTCAGACAAATGTTTAATTTGTGACATATACTCGGCATTCCTTTTCAGACATAATTTAGTCGTGTTGTTTAAGAGATAAAAAATGAAACACATTAACAGTACCATCTATCAACACATTCTTAATTAACTGGATACCAAACGACCATTCGTATTATTGGCGTCATTTATTATGGCTCCCATCGTTTCTAACATGTCAGATGTTCGGATCCTTACAGCGATGGCTTTGTAGGGTTGCTCAAGTAGACAACTACATTTACAACCAGTGGCGGCCCAAAACTATCTGGGACCTCCCGGATATACTTTAGCAAGGGGTCCAAAATTTGCCGAAGGTACATCCGAAGGCCGCAAACCTGGGGCAATGCTGTTATAGGAGGGGGTGCCCCTCTCCTATTGGTGGGGGTCTGGGGCAGTGGCAGACCTTTGGAGTGTCTATTTGGTCCAGCCCCCCCCCCCTCCAATCTAGCCCGTACCCCAATTCAAACCCCATTTCAGCTATATTCACCCATCAATCACATGTTACAACCGCGTCGGGGGCAAAATCACTGATACACTATTTGGGGGTGGGAACGTTCATTATAGTTCGTTCGGGAATGAAGCACAAACACGACTCGGAAGTCAATATGGGCTATTGTCTTGGTTTGAAAACCGATCATGTATGTGTAAAAGGTTTGTCCACCGCCCCATCTGACCTAGCGTCCATCCTAACTTATTTTGGTTTCCATACGATAACTTGAGTAATGAACGGATCTTCTGCACATTTGTTATGCAAGTCATTTATAGAGAAGATTGAGTGAAAATACTGGCATGTAGATATTTGGTGACAGCGTGCCTGACGTTTGGGGCCTGGGTAACTTGTGGCTGTAATTCTAAAGATTTGCACATCTATGAAACTTCAAACAATCACCAATCATTTTGCCTCTGTAAGATCTGTTTGAGAATTGTTCCCAGTGAGAACGATACAACCAAAAGCATGTATATCCACACCGCAATTTCCCCGCCTTCCTGGTACAGATAATTATCTCCAGTTGGAAGCAAATGTTATCCCAAAATCACTCTCCGCGAAATACATTAAGGAGGACACCCTCACCGAGATCCACCCGCGCTCGGCCTTACTGGCCTCGAGACATGTCTATGGCATGTCACGCCATGCCCCCTGGAAATTGTCCAGGATCCCTCATTTCAGAATCCTTGCTTCTCGTATCTGAGAGCTTTTTTGCTTCAAATTCAAAACTGGGACATACTGACCTATGTCACACAGCACGTGCTGCGTGGCTTGTAAGTGAAGCTGGGTGCACATGTTTGCGGTTGCGAATCTAGGGTCTGATGCTTTATTTCCACCGGATGCATTTGTCGGAGAGAAAAAAATTAATATAGGAACAAGCCAGAAAATAGGCAGACTGTCATCTGTAAAATGAGGTCCCCAGAGGGCGAATTTAGTGATGCTACCCTGCATACGTACGAAAATGTCGCTGCGAATCCCATCGGACCGAAAATATCGGTATTAGCGTTCGAACGTCGAGACCCATAGACTCATATAAAATGATCCCATATCTGACCGTCTTCTTTCTTCTTCTTCCTCTTTTTTTCCCCCGGAATTTTATTTTGTCGGAGGATTATTGTAATCAGTTGCGTGCGTGCGTGCGTCCATGTGTGCGTGCGTCCGAAGTGATAACTATAGTTGTAGCCATCGAATCAAAACCAAATTTGGTATGTACGTCCCCAACCCCTATGAAATGGACAATTGCGAATCTGGGTTCGATCCGATAGTTTTCCTTGGAGTTATGCCCCGTTTTCGACCTTTTTCGCAACTTTGGAAATTTGTTGTCCGGATGATAACTTTAGTTTGAGTTATCGAATCAACACCAAATTTTGTGTATAGCTTTGTCTCTAATACGCTGGTCAAGTCCGAATTCTTTTTCTTGAATATACACATGGAAACTTAAGTCACTTACCTGTGTCATTACACAATGCGGCTGTCTGTGTACCTTTTCCCGGCCATATCCTTAAACTCTGCGGGGAGGTACAGGATTATTTGGCTTATTTTGTATATGGACTAAAGGTGGGAGTTTTCAGAAAACCAAAATTCGGAAGTCAAAATGTATTTTCTCGTTTTTTGTTTTTGTTATTGATAAAATTCTAATTTTCAGATTTTACAGATTTTTTAATGCGCAATTTATACAGAAGACCATAGCAAAGATTGAAGGGATGAATATTTCTTATAATAGTAGCTGCACATTCACATTTCACTTTATTTATTTCCAAATTCCAAAATGGTTGACATAACAATAGGAAGTGTAAACTGTCGGGTGCTCTCATCAGACCAGAATAAACGGCGAGACTTTTTTTCTCGGTACAGAGATAAATTACTCTCCTAGTAGACACCCGTTCAAGCAAGAATGTAGAAACCTGTTGGAAGAGTGAGTGGGGTTACGAGGCTGTTTTCTGATCTTTCAATTTCAAGCAGTCAAGAAATAAAAAGCAACTTAAATTCTCTAAATATTAAACTAGACGGTGGAGAGAAGTAGTATAGCACGTATGAATCGACCCTTATTAGCCGGAGCTTTGCCGGTGCAGATAGTGTTAAATTCCCATAGGAACCGGAGCCATTGCCGGTGCAACTTTTGCCGGTGCAAAATGTCGGCACCATACATCTAGATCTGGTAAATGGTGTACGTACTGCATATATAGTGTGCCATGGTATGTATAGTGATATAATTAAACACAGGGCTATGGGTATATAGTATGGGTAAGTGCTGGAAAGGTGTTTGTGAATAAGGATTTTCTTGAAAGTTTCCCCGCGAAGCGGTTGACGTGGCTATTGACGTCGTGACGTCATAATACGCACGCGACGCCATGGAGACATTGACCACTGTTATTGTCCAGTATACATTCCGACATAACGTTGTCCGGGTCAGGGGGTGTCGGATTTCTCGTAAGTGGGGGTGGGGTGACATGGTAGTGGTGGCATATATCCATGTTGGTATCCTATTAGACCTTGGTTCTTCATATTATCCTATATCTGATATAGCTAGATCAAGCAGTACTGTAGGAATGGGGGTAATGCATGGTCGCCGGTGTGGTATTTGCGAGATAGTCCTTAGTGGTTTAGATTGGCAGTATAGGATGAATGGTCTGTTGGCCTATTACCCCCTTAGTACTATTCACCTACCGAATTCTTTGTATCATCTTATGGCTGATATTTAGTTCGTAATGCTAGGTCAGGCAGTATTATAATCGTTCGTTTAGAAGTAGGGCTTAGGGTGTAATGTGTATACCCCTGTAGGTCCCCTGTTAGTCCTCGATATTATTAACAAACCGATTGCTTTGTATTATTCTATGGCTGATATAGGTAGTACGTTATGGCAGGTCAAGTGGTATTGTGAGTGGGGGTAATGCCTGGCAGTATAGAACAGCAGTACAGTATGGACAATAAAAAGCTCTGTGGGCAAACAAACAAGAGGTCTGCAGAAGACGATGAAACACTTTTTCACAAAAATAATCCGTTTTTTAAATTTTTTAAACGACAAAGACAGAAATTCTCTCGAAGGGCCATTGGCAACCTCCGAAGGTCTAAAGGCTTTAAAATCAATGAAAAACAATAAGATCCCGGGTTCTGATGGCTTCACTGCAGAATTTTATAAATTCTTTTGGAATGATAATGGATCATATCTGGTTAACTCAATGAATTACGGCTACGAATCAAATGAACTTTCAGTTACCCAAACACTTGGAATTATTACATGCATACACAAACAAAACAAACCTAAGAAACATATAAAAACCTGGCGACCAATATCGCTAATCAATATAGATGCAAAGATTGGCTCCGCTACAATTGCTAATAAATTGAAAGTGGTTCTTCCTAATCTAATTTCAGATACTCAGCTTGGTTTTATGAAAGGCCGGTACATTGGAAGCCGGTACATTAGATTAACGTTTGATTTAATCGCAAAATGCGAAGAACTAAGATGCCAGGTATCCTAGTTCTTATTGACTTTGAAAAAGCGTTCGATTCTTTGGAATGGACTTTTATCCAAAAGACAATGGAGTTTTTAAATGTCGGACCGTCTATGATAAGATGGTTTCAAACTTTCTATAACAATTTTCTAGTTGTGTACTTAACAATGGTCATTTTCTCAGAAAGATTCGACATGGGTCGAGGCGTTATGCAGGGCGACCCCTTATCGCCGTATTTTTTTATACTTTGTGTAGAAATCCTCAGTGCAGCCCTAAAATTTACTCCCGGTATAAATGGAATAATCATAAATAATTCGAAGTACTTGATAAGTCAATATGCCGACGACTCAACTTTATACCTGTCTAATGATGGATACACACTGAATAACGCACTAAATATGTTTAAAAAATTCTCACTCATATCTGGTTTAAGTGTCAATTTTGATAAAATAGAAGTTATATGGATAGGCTCAAAACGGGGTTGTGGTGAAATACTTTGTACAGATGAACAAGTCAGCTGGAACCATTCAAAATCTTTCAAAATACTGGGGATTGAATTCAACCTGTTTAGTGGTAATTATATACTATATACTAAATAACTACATGAACAAGATGAAAAAAATTGAAAACTACAGACAGACTGGTCATTTCGTAATATAACTTTATTTGGAAAAACTACTGTCATAAAAAACTTTGCTCTACCTATTTTAACACATTGTTTAATGGTTTTGAGAGATTCCCCCCAAAGACCTAATCGGTGAATATGCAGGAAATTTTTTTATAATTTTTTATGGTCCAGAAAACCACAAAAAAATCAAACGTACCACAATCGCTGGTCTTTTCGAAAAGGGTGGAAGTAAATTCCCACATATCGAAACATTTAGTTAGTCATGCCTTAAAAATGATTTGGATAAAAAAACTTTTAGACTCTTCCACATTGGCCCCCTGAAAAACACTGGTGATTGGTGATCTAGAACCGTTCGGGAATTACAAGGTCTGGAATTTGCACACAGAAACCTCAAGAAAAACAGGAAAAAACATGAACTCATTTTGGGTTAATGTTCTGTCTCTTCTTGATAATAAAACCACCACAGCCCCGGAAGAGATATTTAGAGAAACCATTTTTTTTTTAATAGTAGCATAAAAATTAACGGTGAATTATTTTTAACAAATTTTGGTGGGAAAATGGTATCTATTTCATAAATGACTTGCTACCTGAGAACAACAGTCTCCTAACTTTCTCTGACTTCCCCAACAAATATAACATTAAGACCCCATTCACAGTCTATCAAGGTTTTATAAATGCAATACCCAATCCTGGAAAGTGGCAGCAAAATCACATAAAAAATTATCGTCTGTATATAATACAAACATTGGTATGCTACAATTTACACACAAAGTTTGCCGAACATTCTAAATCAATTTCTTAGAACTATACGCGACGTCTCCCGCGAATTCACAGATGAAATGGAACGAGATTCTAGATATAAATTTGCAGCCAGATGACTGGAATTTTATATACAAAATCCCATTTTCAGCCACAGACAATACATACCTACAAAATGTACAATTTAAAATCGTTCATAGAGTCTTGTATATGAACTCAAAACTACACAAATGCAAAATTTCAGAAACGAAATTATGCACATTCTGTAATAATTCAAAAAAGACTACACATCACCTGTTTTTGAATGTTCTGTCTCAAAAACAGTTCTTTTGATCTTTTTTTGAAAATTTAAAAGAATTTAATTTAATTTAAAAGAAAAATGTAAAGTAACCTTTCCTTTAACACCAGAATATGTTATCTTAGGCCATAGCAACACATCGGATGCTTTCAATAGCACCACCGACGTCTATATGCTTCTTTATAAGAAGTTCATTTACTCGTGCAAAGTGAAAAAAAGTCAACCAACCCATCTTGGGTTTCTTAATCAATTCCGAGAGTAAGGGATCCAGAACTCATCTCCTGCCATTCATACCCAAACAAACGTATAAATGAAATAAATTCTAGGTGGGACCTTGTTAATTGCCTTCTTAATTTATGAACTCTGAATACATCTGGGCTATTCCCCAAAATATCCGATTATTTGCGAAACTCAGCTGGAGGTCATTTGTCAAAGTTGGGAAGATGATCCTCCCTATGTGAAGAAAGAAAGATGAATTTAGCACGATTACAAAAATATAGGTCACGTCGCGATTGCGTCTCTCCAGTAGGGTTCTACTGGAGAGACGTAACCGAAAATTTGTATTGTTACTAACTGGGTTCTGACTGGGTATCTATGGCAATTGAACATCAGGTGTTGCTGCTTTGGTTTATTGATTGTTCTTGATTGGTAACCCCATTGAGATATATCTGGCAGTTTAAAATATCTCGTACGTGCAGCAATAAATTGTACAAAAAATATAAATATTGAACAATCTATTATGCTACTGCATTAATGATTTAACACATTGCAATTTCTGTAAAAGAATATAATGTATTCTAAGTAAATATTCATGTAAAATCTGAATAAAAATATTAAAAAAAAATTACGAATTTGGGTTTTGTCTGACTAATTTTGGCTGAGTTATGGTCCTTATTCAGATTTCACAACTTCAAAAATTGGTTGTCCTGATGGATTATGTAATCGCAATCAAATTTGGTGTATGAGTTTGTTCCCAGAAAACGCTGGTCTAGGTCGAATTTGGGTTCGGTCCGACCAATTTTGGCCGAGTTATGGCACTTTTTCTGATTTTTCAACTTTGCAAATGTGTTGTCTGGATGATAACTTCAGTTTGGGTTATCGAATCATAACCAAATATGGTATATATTTTCACTTTGAATTTTTGTAATCTTCAACATTTGCAATGTAAGAGCTTGCTGTCGCGGGAAATAGCCCATGCCTTGCGGTGACCTTGTTAAGTTTGCTTTTCATATTGGTTTTCGAAATTCTTCTTCTTTTTCTCTTCTTTTTCCGAACCAGCTCTCAGACTCTATAGTTAAAACTAGAAGTCCTGTCACGAAATGTGAGCTTATCTAGGCTTAATTGCGCGTAGAAATTGCGCGCAATTTCCATATCGAATGACATCCAAAGCACGGCAGGTTCTCCTGGTTCCTCATAGCAAACACAGGCAATCTTTCTGCCAATGGACCTCCGGGTTACCCGGAGGTTCATTGGCTGAAACATTGCTTGTGCACAGGCCGCATGCACACAATTTGATAGCCTTACTATGGTCATATATTAACGCGCATATCAACGTGCTATATGTGCGCATTTCAGGACAGGACTTTTAGTTGTAACTGTAGGTGAACAATTAATGAAAGAAATGATCTCAAACACAGGAGATGAGTTCAATTCTACTTCCGAAACCAACTGACTTACAGCGTTACGACGTCACACCGACTCCTAACATCATACACAGATCATCTCGATGTGTGAATGCGTTCGCCAATACGAGGCGTAGTTTTATCCTTCCGCGATGGCATGAGAGATGTTAGCTTCAAAGTCAAAACTTGAGTATTATAGAATCACTCCCCATTTACAGGAATAATTTAATTGTGTTAGTTTTGGTGAATTTGAACAGAAACAATTTGCAATTGACTTCGAGCCGCAAACTTCAGACCTTGTTACCGTCAATTCATCACACTAACTTTCCATGTTTATCATGGAAAATGAATCGACAAACACACACACACACAATGAACGGATGCATATTACTGATATCACCAGTGTTATAGAATATAAAATCTTAAAGTTGCAAATGTGAATGAATG
Organism: Pictodentalium vernedei; assembly: GCA_031216915.1. Classification (NCBI taxonomy): domain Eukaryota; kingdom Metazoa; phylum Mollusca; class Scaphopoda; order Dentaliida; family Dentaliidae; genus Pictodentalium; species Pictodentalium vernedei. The sequence goes on from CM062289.1 coordinate 85,621,259, forward strand.
GCTTTTGTGCACAGCTACCATAATAGTAGTCTGGTACTAGTTTTGTAAAGGTTCCCATGTAAAAAGACCAAAACTACAGTAACAATTGTTAAGCATTATTCTTTCCTTGAATCAACCCCCCACCCCTACTGAACCCCTCGGCTGATGAGAACGTTAATAGCATACGCTCTCAGACTGCACCACTCAGGGCCCACTGAGTTATAATTCTCTGTTTGACAACCTTGTCCTGGCTGTTCTCACCAAATCTTTCCTTGTATGTCAGTCAGTATTCCTATGCAGACTTTCAAAATGTGTGATTGCATGATGTGTGTCTGTCTGTCTATCATGTAAAGTATTTGTTAGCTTTTCATTTGCCCGGTTCTACATTTTCAATAACTGACAGCTGACTATTTTTCACCCTACCCCCCACACACAAATAAACATGATTAAAGAATACTTTATTCTTGAAGCAAATATCTGATTCATCCTCTTTGGAAACATATTTTCCACAATTTTACTCTTTTTATCAGAATGGGTCTTGGGTGTCTGTAGGGATTAAATATAAGGTTGTAAAATGTGCCATGTAGGCACTTGCAGGACAAGCACAGTACCACAGAATCGATATTTGATGGTTATAGGCATTTTAACAGTGCTATGAGATACCACAGACATTGCCCATGCTGTTGGGAAAAATCTGTATTTAATGTTTTAATTACATCCAAGATTGTGAAAGTGCCCTTACATACCAGGAGCCCAAACTTTAGAATCAATATTTTGAGGGTTTACACATTTTAATAGTGCTTTGAGATACCACAGAAGCTGTACCTTTCATACTGTTGGAAAAAACAGTGTTTTATGTTTTGTCAGTACCAACGACTCTAGGTGCCTTAACGGACAACACTGTGGCTTTCTTTTACAAATATTGCAAATTATTCACCAAACACAATGTGAAATGTCTTCAGACGCCAGAATGTGATTTAAAACCTATCACAAATGGGAAATTTAACGTCATATGAGGTTTGTTTTGTGTCAAAATCAATTAATTTATGAATTATATCATAGTTTGGGGTGAAAAAGGGGCATACAGAGGGCCACATTCGGGGCTATGTTTTACCACATCATTATGTAGAAGAAAATTTGACATCGGTTGTTATGATAAAATTGCAGTGTCTATAGATATTGGTGCATAATATAGCTGCAACCCCAATTTTGGAAACAAAAATGACATATTGTTTCTTGCCATTTCGTTAAATCGTTAAATGATTTTTCCCAATAGTGATGTGTGCTGATGCAGATATAATTTTATGTTGGGATTAGAGTAGTTTTCAATGAAAGCTCTTAGTCATTAAGTAACAGGGTAGAAAAATCTATTGGAGGCAATATCTGTTTTTAAGGGCATGCGACACAGTTTGGATACTTTTTTAAAAGAACAAATTTCCCATGTTTTGGCTCAGCAGAAGCCCAAAGATCAATTCTCATGCAGAAATGATTCTTTTATCACATAAAAGGGTAGAATACAGTTAAAATTAGAAGTCCCGCCATGAAATGCGCACAAATAGAACGTCGATCTGTGCGTTAATCTATGCGTTATGACCATAGTAAGGCTATCAAATTCTGTACATTTGGCCTGTGCACAAGCAATGTTTCAGCCAATGGACCTCCGGGTAACCCGGAGGTCCATTGGCAGAAACATTGCCTGTGTTTGCTATGAGTAACCAGAAGACCCTGCCGTGTTTGGATGCCATTCGATATGGCAATTGCGCGCAACTCCTACGCGCAATTAAGCCTAGAATAGCGCACAGTTCATGACAGGACTTCTCGTTTCAACTGTATATCTTTTGTAGGGTTGGGATTGATTATAGGTATGACCGTACTAAATATTTGAATTAGAAATACCTGTCTTGAAAATGATGCATTCTCTGAAACTAAGCAACCTTGAGGAAATATATTGTTTAAATAAACGTTTGAAGCATTCCCCTGACATCTTGCATTAATGTTGAATGTTCATGATAAATAAAGAGGGCGATTTGATTACTTTTTGGACCTAAAAGTAAAATGTGCTTTTGGTGTATTTTGTTGGGAATTCCCTGAAAAATATGTGCACGTGACCGGTACTTCCCTTCCTGTCAATGTTTCTCTCTTATTTGTTGCATGACCCTCTGTTTTCGGGTCAGAAAAGTTCTTGACAAAAATATATTTGAATCCCAAAATTAAAGTGATGCGATCATGTTTTTTTCGCTTGAGCGCTGTAATCTTCGCCTATGGGAAGAAAATATTTAGTACTGTGATGCCTAAAACAACATGGTAATGGAATATTTTCATTGAAACAAGTGTGAGAATGTTATTTAGAGGAGGTTCTAGGTGAAGTACTCAGACGAAGCCGTCTTCGAGTTTAAATTCATGTTTACCCGTCTTGGGAATTCTCAGCACATACTAGGAATTAAATATGTTCTCTAAAAATACCGCACAAGAGCAATTTGGAAGAGGTTCTTTGCGGTTCTGGACGGGGGGGGGGGGGGGGGGGGGGGGGAGGCGGTTCAGGAGTTTATGGTATTTAGGAAAACTGCATCCTATAGTTCTTAGATTTTGGAATATGGTGATAAGCAATTCTGCTCACTTAATCAGACCTAATATTATTAGGGTGATTATTAATTGACTCAGGATATTTCATATTTTACTCATAAACAAATACTTTGGTCATTAATGACCCTTTAAAGATATCTTCCAGATTACCACCTGGACCATGGTTTATGGTGGGTCAGGGTATAATAGGTCCAGCTTAGGTAGCCAGGTTGTTAAAGCACAAGATGATAGACTGGCTGTTCATATAGGCGTCTCAGGGTACTGATGTGGCAAATTCTGAGGAATTTGGTCTGTCGTCATATGTGTGGATGGGCTTGTTAGTTGGTTGTGGTTGGTGGATACCTTAGGTCATCCAGTGGATCTGCTTCAGTAACTCTTCATCTTGGGAACTAAGGTCGTGATATAGCCATAGTTGCTGAAAGCGACGTAACCCCAATCAATCAAACAAACAAACGATATGATGGGTTCTATGTACCATAGTCAAGTTGTCCTGCTAGTATGTATTTGTTGGAGTTTAACACTTTCGACAGCAAGATTCGCCCCGTGTCAGGCAATTTAACGGGTGGAGGAAGCCGGAGTACCCAGAGAGGAAAGCCGGCCAACGGGGTGCACCTGTCATATTCCCCAACGTACTAGCGCCACACATGCAGGACGAGCATTGGTTGAAGACAGGTGCACCATTGACGTGCAGTACGCCTTAGTACACAGCGCCACCGTACTCCCACCTGGATATTCGGGATTACATGCCTTGCCTGGCGGGGATCGAACCGAGCACCTCTCGGTTTGATGTTATTAGTAGATCATGTACCCAATCGACCCACATTGGCCAGATCTAATGCCGGATCTCATGTGACGTCATAGCTATGTGACCCAGTTACGTCATGTTTGGTTGTCATGATAGCCCGCGTGAGCGGCCATCTTGTGATGTAATGTTCAGTGATAAGTGGTCTTAGTGCGAGTGCGCAACGGGTGTTAATGTTATACGTTTCCGTCGTCCATTTTGTATATTGGAAGCCGCCATATTGGTTTCTATGGTAGCACGTGGTTGCTAGATGTCCCAAAACATTCTAATAGGAACAGGGTATGTTTGAGTGTGTGTTCGATTGAACAGGAGTAAATCTAATTACCACAAACAACCCGACAATCCCTCTAAATCACCAAAAACTACTGAGACGGACTTGGCAAAGCCACCATCTAGGGCTTATAACAGTAGCCCGTTGTGCTATACGACGGAGAGGTCTTCTGGGATAAGTTCAATTGAACTAGAGTACATCCAAGTGCATCCATTTACCACAAAAAGCCCGACAATCCCTCTAAATTACCAAAAACAAGTTTATTTGGCATGGATTCCTCCATTTTGGGCTAAAAGCGTAGCACGTAGTGCTTTAAGGTTCGTTTTTATGAGAGTAATTTTATTATTACCCAAATAAATCCAACAATTCTTTTACTAGTTCGGATTTCCCTCTAAATCCTCGGTTTCTATCTGATGTTCCCTAGAATCCTTCCTCTTGCTCAATAATAGGCGCGTCCCTTTGTATAAGAGTAATGTTAAAGGTTCGGATTTGCACCATAGTCTCGATTTTTTTACCTATCCCAATCTATTCTGTGGCTTATGTTTTGCCTTTTACTGGCCCCTTTTCTGCCTATCCCAGCAGTCTATTTCGTCCTCTTATCTGTCTCTGTGTTTTACCTCTGCCCTCGTCCAAGTCTTACAATCACCAGTGAGATTGCTTCATTTCCCGTAATCTGTACATACCCATACAGAGTTACCTCCCTTGTGTATAACGCAGTCCTCTATGATTCTCAAACCCAAAATACAATCAAACAGGGATAAATATTACTCGAACGACTCAAATCAGCTTTCGAGAAGTTACCGAAAAAGTAACTGCTTGACCGACTCAAATCCCATCGAGCAAATGAGCTATCGAGCAATTGCTCAAAGAGTGACTCCTTTTACAACTCCTATGTTCATCTGTGTATCGGAGGATATCTATGACATGGTGATGTAGTATTGGCGAATACATTTTGGAGGATATCTTTTGGAGGTTACATTTTGGAGGATACCTACCCGAAGATAATTTTGCTGCTAGGGTCTGTTCAGTTCCTTGCATATAGTCCTCCCCCGTGGTCTTTATATCATCAAGACCACTATTGCTGACTTTTCCAATATTGCCATCGTCTGTCCTATGATTAGCGTTTACTGTAGTCGCCCAATCCTATAGTCTTCTTCCACCTTTGCCGTATTGTACCATTACTAGCAATACTGCAGGCTTGTAAGTATCTCAGATCGCTGAAACGACTCAAATTTCATCGAACAAATAAGCCATCGAGTAATTGCTCGAACGAGTGACTTTACATACGCTCATCTGGGTATTGGAAGACACTTAGGACATGATGATTCAGCATTGCAGGATATCTTTGGAGGATACATTTTGGAGGATACCTACCTGAAAATAATTATGGTTTCTAGTACCTGATCGGCTTCCGGTTTTTATAGCTCTGAGACTACTACTGTTTTCTCACACATAGTCATCATCATCTGTCTTGCGATTTGCTTATACAGCAGTCACCTAATACAATAGTCTTCTACCACCATTGTAGCCTTGGATCATTACTACGGACATGTACTACTGTACTATTCAAAAAAGTAAGGGATATCCAAAGTGATGTTCATATTTTCGGAAAATGGTATTGGATACGCGTGATTGGACACATCAATATGTTACCAAGTATAGTGTGGATCATGAATGTCACAGGCCCACGAAAACTTCGTGCAGGTTTTTCGCACGACCGCCGCGTTAATGTCTGTGGAGTACGTTTTGAAATTTCATTTGTACTGGAAGAGCTTTTTTCGGAGGTCTCATCGTTCTTTCCTTGGTGTAAACTCGTTCATCAATAGTTTCTGGCCGAAACTTAACTTTTGTGATTTGAGAAGACTGACACGTGACGAACGTTTCCGTGCCTTTGGCATGCTGGAAGCTGACAACAGACAGACCGCAGTTTCTCAATCGGTGATCAATCACGCTACCGTCAGACAGGTAATGTTGATGACAGACGTCGGTCAGGTCGTCCAAGGGCGACAACTGCTAACCAGGATCATTTCAGCAGAACGACAGCATTACGTAACCGCCATCAAAGTGCCTCAGAAATTGGACAGCAGCTGCTCCGAGCGACAGATGTGCGAGTCAGTGGTCCGAAAATCGCCTACACAGCTGGAATTTGTACGCTCGACGACCTCAAATAATTCCACGGTCGAGTGAACGTCACATCGCAGCAAGGCGTAATTGGTGTGGAACACGACAGCGCTGGGAAAAATCGTCGGTGGACAACGTCATGTTTTCCGATGAATCGAGGTTCACTCTCGACTTACACGAAACAGAGTGTGACGGCGGCGGAACGAACGATACTATGGCGTAACCGTTAGGTATCACGTTCGTTTTGATGGTGGATCGGTTATGGTGTGGTGAGGCATATCCATGACAAGCAGAACAGCATTACATGTCATCCAAGGGAGTGTCACAGGGCAGTACTACCGTGACAACATGGTAGCAGCTCATGTGGTGCCATTTGCGCGACGTCGCGACGTCGTCGATTCATTTTCGAAGATGACAATGCAAGATACATTATTACAGGAATGCCTGTATATGGCACGTTTTCATGCGCCCATTTTAACTCATTGTGTAACCACGCCACATGTCTGCGGAAAAATGTGGAGGGACACGTGTCCCATGTGCCTCCCTGGTTCCGCTGACTCTGCATGTGTGCAGAACGGATGTTCATTTTCCGCATGGTTTAGTGTTGCTGTAGAGTACATGGAGAGTGGATTGTAACTAAATCACCCGCAGAGTGGAGTTATCACCCAAGCTATAACTTTCAAATTTTGTACATATCGTCAAAAAACACAAACAATGTTTAACCCGGAGATCCATTGGCTGAAACTTTGCTGGTGCTGGTTGTGCTTTGCAACAAATTTGCAATTATTGCTCGGGTGGAATCTCCACTCTGCGGGTGATTTAGTGATAATACACTCTCCACGTACTGTAGATGGGATTTCATAGAACAGGCGTGTAATAAATTAAAGTATCAAATCTATTGAAGTAAGATGGTACATGATTACTATCAAAAGCGAATCAATATCTTAAGAATATACTATCCCTTTGAAATTTTATTGTTGTCAGCCCCCTCCACCCTTCACTCCTCCCCTGGTGTAATGTAATCTGCATACAGTATTAAAGCTGGACTCCAATGACCAATAATTTGCTCTGAGAATGTAAAAGACCTCGCTACTTCAACTATTTGGAAATCCACTGTGACGAAGTGCATTCCCCACCCTGTAATGTAATAGGAATTTGATAATATTCTCCCATTGAACGACACCAGGATGACTTGTTGAAGTTCAAGAGGGAGCCATGAAGATGACTCGTAATCTCCGTCAAGTATTAAGTGAAGTGACAATGTCTTTGGATTGGTACTTCATAATGTTTTTGTCTTGCTCGACTTCCATTACATCTTGCAAGGCTTCACCTCGTGTCTCAGGCAAAGTAAATGTCAGCACCGCCGATACGATCATTACTATACCCATAACCAGATACATAATCCGACCATTCAGCTCTGTCTGTAAAATAAAGAAACATACGTCAATTCAGTGTTCAGTTTGCCTGTAAACAAAAACAACGCTCGAGAGAAATCTGAAAAGCAAAATAGCGAAAAGAAATTTCGTCTCAATAATTTAAGCGTTAGCGTGGATCTCTCCTCAATGTTGTCGGCTTCGTAGCTCTCCCCGTTCAATTTCTGCCACACGTAATATGTTCAACTTTTACTAAACGATGCGGCCGCATCCACCCGCGTAATTTACAAATTGGAAGTTGCAAAAATTAAAAAAAAATCAACAACTGGGCTCACTTCAATGAGGTGGTGGTAACGAAGGGTGGGGGGGGGGGGGGTGCGGGGGCACACGATATGGTTTTGTTGAAATATTTTTTAAAACTTGTAAAACATTATAACGAAAATAGTAAATTTTGATATCACGTGGATTGGGTAAAAGGTTAACAAGGCCCGACTCTATGCTGATGGACAATGCAGCAAGATATTGGCAACCCAACATATTCTTGTTTTTACCCCATTTCTCCAATTCATTCTTTATTTCTTTATGACCCATGGTGAAGCCAGCTACTCACAGATATATGATTATTATTATCAATGGGTGGGTGTGGTGATGGAACCCTCACTCAAGGGGCAAGATATCTGACCAGGCACAAGGTGGGAGGGGGGGGGGGGGCTAGTTTTATTCGAAGACGACTCACATGTCATCCAATCTTCCTAAAGACAGGTTGGCTGTTGATAAAAGTTAATTACAAGTCTAACGACTTCCATATCCCCCGCCCGACTTTTCTGCCTATTACATACATAAAATGTGAACTGGCATTGCAATTTTGTATAACTTATTTGTGCAAAGAACAGAACCCAGTTGCTTTCATTTGATAACTTAATTTCTGCAAATTGCGGAATACGTACCAAATGTTATTTCGTTATCTCTGAAAAAGCATTGCTCTGTTTGTAATGGTTAATAGTGGAAGAATTAGCGTAAGGTAGGAGGTAAAATGTATCCTGCCAAAGTCACTCTTGATAACAAATTACATTCAGGCGTCAATTTTTAGCTCGATATCTCTTAAAATATTCTGGTTGATGGTTAAAGGGTTATGGCAATGCTACACGTAAAATTCACCAGGTCGATGTTACTCTTGCTATAAAATTACCATCAGGTGCCAAAGTTTGCCTCAATATTTCAGAAAATGTAGGAGTGCACCCTGGTTGGCTTTGGTTGAAGGGTTACCAGAGCGTTGGACGTAAAATTAACTTAGAAATTTTACTTCAGATAAAAAAATGACCCCAATGTGCCCAATTTCAGATCGATATCTCAAAACATGTAAGAATGTATTGGATTGTATTTGTGACTGATAGAGTGACATAAATTCGCTCTTATAGTACACATATCCGGTCATAAAGAGGACTATAACTCTCTCATAATTTGTGAAATGAAAAGTCCTTTGGAGATGCACATTTAGACTTCATACTCATAATTTATACCACGTTTTGAACGAATCACACCAACAGTTTTGGAGTTAAGGAGACAAACAATTCTAATAGAATTTAACAACATAAAAGGCTTTTACTCGGAAAAAACCCTGCGGAATCAAAAAATTCCTTTCCACATGCACATCTATACACTTCATGCTCATACTGCACATAATTTTTTGTAAAAATCCACCAGGAAAAGTTGGAGGTGTTAACCCTTTACCTAACATGAAAAGCAGGCGACACTTGCAATAAAAATTCTTGAATAACTAGTTTTTTTTAACTTTTTGTCTCAAAAACATAGGTTATGACCCCTCGTTGGAACGAGCTCGACGAGCTCGTTCCAACGAGGGGTCATAACCTATGTTTTTGAGACAGAAAATTAAAAAATAATGAAAATTAATTGGCGAATTTTGAGAATAGCGCTGGCCGGTTTTGGCCCTTACGTTGGGTAAAGGGTTAAACGGACGAACAGTTGTGACAGGCATTCATAAAAAGCTGCAAAAAAGCAGGCTAATCAAAAATCCCTTTCCACATGCGCACCAACATTTTAGGCTAATACTTCACATCAACTTCCGTAAAATTCCAATTGGAAATGTAAAGCAGTTAAGTTGACAAACGTTTGTGATGAACAGACAGACTGGCCGACGAAGATTATTTCAGAGTCTGACTCCCAAATTTATCGCGCGACGGAGAAAGACAAAACGTTAAGTATTATTTATTTATTTATTTATTGGTGTTTAAGGTCACATACTTATGCACAATGGCTAATCGTGACCGTGACAGTTTTACGGGTGGAGGAAGCCGGAGTACCCGGAGAGAACCACCGAGCAACGACGAGCAGCTGTCAGCTCTCTAACATCGTAACTCTGAACTCTGCACCGCAGCACAGGCAGGGTTAGATTGGTTGAAGACATGCGCACCATCGACGTGCAGTACGCCTCAGTACACAGCGTCATCGTGCCCCCATGTAGGCAATCGGGGTGAAGTGTCTTGCCCAAGGACACAACGCGGTTGCCGCAGGTGGGATTCGAACCGAGGACCTCTCGGCTTGCAGCCTGCACCTCTACCAACTGAGCCACCCCCCCCCCCCCCAAAAAAAAAACAAAACGTTAAGTAAATACCAAATTTGTAAACATGGAGAAAGAACATCAAATAGACGGATAAGTTGCCGAATTAGACTGGCCGTATGATCCACCAGGAAAATTCCCGGTGGGCCCTCCAAAAGGGGCCTCCAAAATTGATGCAGCCCTACACCTGTTGGTGCGTGAAAGTTCGTGAAAATGACCAAAAGGCAAAATGGATCTTTTTGCATGGACTGTCGTAATATCGAAATGTTCTCTCTGTGAACTGCCTTTGACAGTCCACATAGAGGACATTTCGATATACTAGCTGTCTAGTCTGCCGTTGATCGCTCAGATGAAAAGAAACAGCGTTCCTCCAGTTTCAAAAATCAAAATTTTCTCCGATTGGGCCGAACCATGGTCTTCCTGATGGGAACTCCCGAACAACCATTTTTGCCGAATGATCGATGAACATGGTGCCAAAATGCAATCGAAGTATCCCCTGTGTGGACTGCCATTGCTTGCTCAGATGCAAGGAAGCCATGTTCGTTCAGTTCGAAAAATCAAAATATTCCTCAGCCCTGGGACCCATTCGTGGATTTCCTAGTAACTTTTCTTGGCCAGTCCGCCTCTGATAAGTTGGAGTGATCAGAAAAATGTTGAAATGCAAAATTACATAACTTTGACATAACGTGACGTTGTGTTACGCAAGTGGTTGGGATACGTCTTTCCTCGGCAAGTAACTCGCTTGGGACTATTATTATTCCTGGTGGATGAGGGTGTGAGATTGGGAAATCTCACCCTCGGGACAAAATATTTGGTACAGACACTCAGCATGAGTGTCTGTACCAAATATCTTGTCCCGAGGGTGAAATTTCCCCATCTCACACCCGCCCCCATCAGGGATAATATTTCGCCTCCCACCAAGACAGTATGACGTCATCAAAAAGGAATTCAGGGGCATTGTAATGTATTGATATTAACTTACCCCGGTATAAGGGAGAGCACTCTCTTAATGACTTATTGTATGTTCTTCTATTGTACTACATGTAATTGTCTCCCCATGTCTTCTGGAAGTTTCGAGAATATAGTCACGCGGTTATGCTTAAATGTGTTCTTTCATTTTTATGTGAGGTTAAATCTGCCTTCATCTATGTGTTAAACCTGTGTAAATACTATATATTTTTGGCGACGAGTGAGAACTATAATCATGGCACATGCTCAACCTACCATTTTGAGTGAACTTGGAGGCATTCCGAACTTTGAGACGTGTGGAGATATGAACTCTGTTGGTTTTCGTTGGATAAAATGGATACGTTCATTTGAACTGTACGCAGATGGGAAGGGTGTGCGAGACCCGAATCAGAAGAAGTCGTTATTATTACATTGTGCTGGGCCGAATGTCCAAGACATTTATTATACGTTACAACAACCACAGCCGTTGGAAAGTGAAACTGTGTACGATGTTACTAAAGCCATGCTGGAGAAACATTTTCGACCACAGGTTAACATGGCATATGAATGTTCTATTTTTAGATCTCTGTCATAAAAGCAAGACGAGACAGTCGATCAGTACATTTCACGGTTAAGACAACAGGCAGCATTTTGTAATTTTTCTGATGTTGATGAGATGCTCCGTGACCAAGTAACTGAAAAGTGTTCATCACAACGTCTTAGACGCAAGCTATTAGAGAAACGTGATATAAAATTACAAGACTTGAGAGACATTGCTCAATCATTTGAATCTGCATATGCCCAATCTCAGTCAATGCAGCATCCATTGCAGACTGAAGCAGCAGTGAACAATGTACAGCATTATTCAAAACAGCCTGGAGATTATGACAACAAAAATAGAACTGGAACTGTAAAACAAAAATTAAAATGTTTTGCTTGTGGATTTGAAGGACATATTAGAATGGACAAAAACTGTCCTGCTCGGGGACAGAAGTGCCGAAAATGCAAAAATGTTGGACATTTTCAAAAATGTTGTAAAACGAAAAATCCAAGACCACCTACTTACCAGAAAAAAGACAACCGTTCTAAAACAACTGTAAAACAAGTGACAGTAGATGATTCGAGTGACGATGAAAGTGACGCATATATTTTTACTGTTTCAAGTAATAATCAACAAGACGAACTCATGAAATTGAACATTGGAGGTGTTGATGTGTCTTTTATAATAGATTCCGGTGCTACTGTAAATGTTGTTGACAGAAAATTGTGGCAACATTTGAAAAACTGCAAAATAAAATGCACTTCTAGACTTGAATCAAAACGGTTATTTGCTTATGGAAGTAGTAATCCACTCACAGTTGTAGGAGTATTTAATTGTGAAGTAAAGGTGTCTGGGATTGATCACTGTACCTGTCTAAACGCAGATTTCTTTGTAATTGAAGAAAATGGTCACGCATTGTTGAGTAAATCGACTGCAAAAGAATTGGGTGTACTGAAAATTGGCATTCCAGATGTAAACAGCATAAACATTCATAACAGTTCTAAACAGGAGTTTTTGAAGAAATTCCCTGAGTGTTTTAATGGAATCGGTAAGCTTAAAGATTTCCAGTTGGAAATAAATGTGGACAAATCAGTCCAACCTGTTGTTCAAGAAGTAAGGCGTATACCTTATCATCTTCGTGAAAAGCTTGAAAATAAATTACACGAGTTAGAAGAACTGGATATTATTGAAAAGGCTGAAGGGCCTAGTCCATGGGTCTCACCAGTAGTAGTTGTTCCAAAGAAAAATGGTGACATTCGTTTATGCGTAGACATGCGTTGTGCTAACAAAGCTGTTGTTCGCGAAAGATTTCAAATACCTACACTTGATGACATTCTTCAAGATCTGAATCACAGTAAAATCTTCACTAATCTTCACTAAACTTGATATTAAGTGGGCATACCATCAGCTGGAGTTGACACCCAAGTCACGGGAAATTACAACATTTATGACACACAAGGGACTTTACAGATATAAGAGACTTATGTTTGGAATAAATAGCGCACCAGAAAAATATAATCAAATGATCCAGCAGGTTCTTGAGGTATGTGAAGGTGTTCACAACATTTTTGATGATATTATTGTTCATGGTACATGTCAAGAAGAACATGATAAACATTTGGAACAAGTTATGAAAAGACTGAGTGAAAAATGCCTTACACTGAACATTGATAAATGTAATTTTAATATGCCCAGTATTGAATTTATGGGTCATATATTATCTGAACATGGATGTGGAATTGCCAAGTCAAAAGCGCAAGCTGTTATCGATGCTTGTCAACCACAGTCGGGATCGGAAGTAAGAAGTTTTTAGGATTGGTCAACTTCAGTTCGCGATATGTTCCAAATATGTCAACTGTTTCTGAACCACTACGTCGACTGACTAAAAAGACTGAACCATTTGTTTGGGAAGAAGAGCAACAAAATGTATTTGACAAATTGAAACAACATTTGGCTAATTCTTGTGTGTTGGGATATTTTGATGTCAATGCAAAGACTCAGGTTATTGCTGACGCAAGCCCTGTAGGCTTGGGAGCTGTGTTAATTCAAGACCAAGGAAATGACCTAAGAATTATATCTTATGCAAGTAAAAGTTTAACCGATCTGGAACGTAAATATTCACAGACAGAAAAAGAGGCATTGACTTTAGTGTGGGCATGTGAGAGGTTCCACATGTACCTTTTTGGTAAACAGTTTGAGCTGTTAACAGATCATCGACCATTAAAGTTTTTTTGACACGATCTAAACCGAGTGCAAGAATTGAACGTTGGATTTTAAGACTGCAGCCTTATGACTATGTAGTGAAACATATACCAGGTGCTCAGAATATAGCAGATTGTCTGTCACGTCTGTTATCGGACAAATCTACCTGCCCAATTACAGATGATATTGTTAGTAATGATACTGAATAGTATATTCGCTTAATCACTGCTGAAGCTACACCTGTTGCCATGTCAACATCACAAATTGAAAAAGCATCTGTTAATGACAATGAACTTATAGAAATTAGGACTTGTTTGAAAAGTGGGAAATGGTATAAACTGTCTTGTCCTGAGTATTTACTTGTTACGGATGAACTTTGTGCATTGGGCAATTTAGTGCTACGCGGTACTAGAATTGTGGTACCCAATGCTCTACGACAAGAGATATTGACTTTAGCTCATGAAGGCCATCCGGGAATTGTTTTAATGAAACAGAGACTAAGACAAAAAATATGGTGGCCCGGAATGGACAAATCTGTTGAAAAGTATTGTAAAACATGTTATGGTTGTCAACTTGTATCTCAACCTACAAAGCCAGATTTTATGTCACACACGGAATTACCTACAGGTCCTTGGCAACATTTAGCTGCAGACTTTATGGGACCACTTCCTTCAGGAGAAAGTTTATTTACATTAGTTGATTATTATTCTAGATGGCTTGAAGTTTATGTAACTAAATCAACTACTGCGGTGAAAGTGATTGAAATTTTGAACAATATATTCTGTACCCATGGATTTCCATGATCTATCACGACAGACAACGGTCCACAGTTTATTAGTGACACTTTCAAAACATATCTAAACACAAATGGTATTTCACAGAGGCAAGTTACTCCATTGTGGCCGCAGGCTAATGGTGAAATAAAACGTCAGAATAGGACTTTATTAAAAAGAATTAGAATTGCACATGCAGAAAAACGAAACTGGAAGAATGAAATACAAACTTTTCTACTAATGTATCGGTCAACTCCACATTCGACAACTGGCGTAAGTCCAGCAGAACTTCTTTTTCGACGTAAGATTCATACTAAACTACCAGAACTTGAACAATTTAATGTCGATGACCAGGAAATTAGAGATCGCGACTCCAAAAGAAAAGAAAAAGGAAAAGTATATTCGGATAAAAGAAGGAAGGCTACTGAATGTGATATAAAGGAAGGAGATTCTGTTTTGGTGAAACAAAATCGCGAAAACAAAATTGCAACAAGTTTTAACCCAATTCCGATGAAAGTTGTTAAAAGGCTTGGAAATAGTGTTATTATTGAATCCAGTGAGGGTGTAAAATATAAGCGTAATATCACGCATGTGAAAAAGTTTAATTCCAATTTTTGTGTTAATGGAGATTTATATAATAAGTGTGTTCCAAGTGGAAATAGCAGTATTCATAGTTATGGGTCTGTGTCTAGACACCATCGGAAAGTTAATTCTAATAATTCGTCTCTTGAATTGGATTACCGTGGAGAATATAATGAGTTCAATAGTGATCATCACTATGATGATATTGGTGTTTCAGTGAGTGAAAGTGATCATACAGATATGTCTGATCAGGGTGTTACTCAAAGTGAAGTAGTACCTGAGGAAGTAAATGCAGAGGTGTCCAAGTCCCCCAGAAAATTGCCAGCTACCCCTACACATGGTAGGCCCATTCGTAAACATAAAACTCCTGTTAAGTTCAAAGCTTATGTACTCAATTGAAATATAGATATACATTGTAACTGTTTATACCAAAACAGTTGTCCCCATTGAGTTTGGTCAAGTTTTATTTACAATACATTTTAAGTCAGAAGATGTCCTGGCACATATTCCTTTTTTTTTTTCGAACAGTCGAAGTGTTAATTGAAGTTACTGGCAGCACCAATGTTAAGACTTTGCAAAATGATCTGAAATCCAAATAACTGGTCGAGTTCTAAACTTTATTTTTTTTTCTGAGAATCATCTGGGCGGTTTAAATTTTGAAAAGAAGGGACGGGATGTAGTGTATTGATATTAACTTACCCCGGTATAAGGGAGAGCACTCTCTTAATGACTTATTGTATGTTCTTCTATTGTACTACATGTAATTGTCTCCCCATGTCTTCTGGAAGTTTCGAGAATATAGTCACGCGGTTATAATAATAATAATAATAATAATAATTGATTTTGTAAAAGCGTAAAACCGCGAAGAGTGCCTTAAAACGCTTCACAGAAATAAAATACACTTTTCTGAAAATAAAGAGTCACATGTTTCAGTTTCCTTTAGGGAGGTTCAGGAGAATACTTCAGTAAATAGGAAAGTTTTAAGATTTCTTTTGATGTTGATAGTTTCTGAATTTCTGACACTAATAGGCAATGCATTCCACAATCTTGGACCCACGATGGAGAACACACGATCATTAGCCAGATTAGATCTGCTAAAAGGTATGACTAGTTGAATTTGATCTTTAGATCTCAGACTGCGTGATGGAGTGTATACAGTGATGAGCTCTTGCAGGTAAACTGGAGCCAGTTTGTGGATACATTTGAATACTAAGATCAATATTTTGAAATTAATTCTCTGTTTAACTGGAAGCCAATGTAATTGTCTTAAAACAGGTGTTATGTGTTCAGAGCATTTGGTACCAGTAATTATCCTAGCAGCAATATTCTGAACTTTTTGAAGCTTCTGAATCAAATACTGCGGCAGCCCCACTAACACTGAATTACAATAGTCTAGTTGTGAGGTGATGAAGGAATGCACACGTTTTTCAAGTGCTGACTGGTTAAGATAAGTTCTCAGTCTTCCAATATTCCGAAGCTGCCAGTAACATTTTTGACATATTTTATTGATATAGATGTCTAGCATTAAATTTGAGTCCATAATCAGTCCAATATTCCTGGCCGATTCACTTTTCATGGTGATGTTGTTTCCAACCTGAATTGATATAACAGTGGGTGTAGGCATGCGAACCCCGGATATCACTAAGAATTCTGTGTAGAGTCATTCATTTTCAGTTTAAAATCTATCATCCATTCCTGCACCAGATTTATGCAAGTTTCCATGTTGCTGACTGCAGTGATTGAGTCACTTTGAAGACATGAATTAAATGTAATGTACAGTTGGGTATCATCAGCATACAGATGATATGATATGCCATGCCTGTTAAGAAGACGACCCAGAGAAGAAGTGTACAGAGTAAACAAAAGTGGACCAAGAACTGAGCCCTGAGGAACACCACACTTTAACATCTTGCTTTCTGAACCGGTCTTGTTGATATATATTTGTTGACTGCGACCTTCTAGATATGATGCAAACCATGATAAGACAGTTCCACATATGCCGTGCTGTGTCAATGTCTGCAAAAGAATATCATGGTCGACTGTGTCGAATGCTGCTGACAAATCCAAGAGAACAAGCAGTACAGCCTTACCCTCAGACACTGATTTAACAATGTCGTTGTTGACTCGCAGTAAAGCTGTCTCTGTACTGTGATTGGCTCTGCATGCAGACTGGAAAGGCTCTAAAAGATCATTTTCATGCAGATGTTTTTTGAGTTGTGAAGCAACAACCTTTTCCAACAATTTAGACAGGAAGGAGAGGTTCGATACTGGTCGATAATTCTTCAGGTTGTCAGGTTCAGGAGATGGCTTCTTGATGAGTGGAGTAACAAGTGCTTTTTTCAGTGGGCGTGGAACAAATCCCTCATGAAGGGATGCAGATATAATAGATGATATGGCTGGCAGAAGATGATCAATTGTCTCTTTCAGAAGGAATGTTGGAATTTCATCTAGATCATTGGATTTATTGGATGATGACAAAATCATTTTTCGAATATCTACTTCCAAGACAGTGTGAAAACTGGAAAAATCTCTTTTTATGTCAAGTTGATCAAACTCTGGTGGTTCACGTGATGGTATACTATCCAGGATTAATTGAATTTTGGTTATGAAAAAATCACTGAATTTTTCCAGAATTTCATTGGTATTTAGATGATCTGGGAGAATGACTTTTTGTTCTTTACCAAGGAGACTATTGGTTACCGAGAATAACACCCTAGTATTTGATGACCCCTCTATCAGAGAATTGTAGTACTCCCTCTTCGCGTTTTTGATGATCTTATTAGTTGTATTTCTTTGGTGGCAGAACATCTGCCGGTGAATCTCAAGCTTCGTTTTGTTGTATAGATGCTCAAGTCTGCGACGCTGTTGTTTAGCAGCTCTAACGTCTTCTGTAAACCACTCCACTTTTTCCCTATGAGTTATAACTTTTGACTTTGGTGGTGCATGTTCAGCCATGATGCCCTTAAGAGTTTCTTCAAATAAAGATGACAGTTGCTCAGATGATCCATGACTACTACAAAAATAATTTGGAGACAGTGTTGATGAACTTATATCCATTTTCAAGGAATCAATGTTGATGCATTTATATTTTCGATAAGTAATTTTCTTGGGAGGAATTTTGGAGGTTGCTAGTGTCCATTCAGCCAAGACTGCATAGTGATCAGATAATGCTGGATCTGTGACATAGATGTTTTGTACTGACGTGCTGTTACTTTGACGAACAAGAATTAGATCCAAGGTGTGTCATCTGTTGTGGGTAGGTTTCAAAACCAGTTGCGAATAGCCGAATGAATCGAACAGATTAGTAAATTGCTTCGTAAAAGTGTCATTTAAATTGTCAACATGGATATTGAAGTCGCCGGCAATAGCTATATCTCCTCCATACAAGGCATAGAAGGACAGACATTCTGAGAATTCATTTAAAAATAGTGCTGATGTAAGTTTGTTTCTTTTTGATGGTGGCGGTCGGTAAACTATGAGTAATCGAAGTGAACTATTGGTCGACATGAGGCAGTCTAGCATTTCAAAAGATGGCTGAGTTTTATAGGTGTCAGGATGATGTTTTACTTTTAGGGCATTGCTGTGGATGACAGCTACACCACCACCTCGGCTCCCCCGTGAGTTATGTAAAATGGAGAAACCTGGTGGCAATAGTTGTCCAATAGAAAAACTGTCACTATCATTTTCTTTCAACCATGTTTCCGTTAGAGCCAAAACACTGAGATTGTTGTCTTGTATGAAGTCCTTTAGGTCATGTTCCTTTCCAGCAACAGATCTTGTATTCAGTAGTCCGAAGTTCAAAAGAGGTACTTTTTTTCTGGGAAAGAGTAGTGGTATCTATGCTGATAACATGAATGTTGTTGGTATTCACACCAGAGTTAATAGGCTTTGGTCTTATTGCTTGTCTGTGTTGAATTTTTAATCTCTTTGGTTGGTATACTTTATCTGAGCTGTTGTTGGTAAAACAAAATTCTGGTTTTAGTATTCTTTGTTTTTTCAAGGCCTTAAAAACATATGCTTTAGGTCGATGCTTAAGGTGATCCATTGTGTTGTTAATTGAATGGAGCTCATCTGAGGTGTAATTAAATAAACACATTTTAATTGTCATTACTGAAACACATGAATGTAATGGCACTAGTTGTGTCTCTCATTAGCAGTGAATAGAGTGGCAAATGGGTTTAACAGTCCAATCTGGTTCAGAACAATAGGTGTTATAATCAGGATTAACTCTGCACTTGAGGAAAGAATCCAAGATGGAGAAATATTCAGTTAATTTCAGAGTTATTTTTTTGTTAAAAAACACAAAAATGAGGAAAAATTTTATCTTCAAAGTCACATCAAAATAATGCACAACTTGTAAGGAATATGTACTGCAATTTCCAGCAGATAAATCCAAAAATGTCCAGTAGAAAACTATGAAACAGCAGGAGTTCAAAAAAGTGTGACCACACTTGGTGGCAATACAAAAATATGCTTAAATGTGTTCTTTCATTTTTATGTGAGGTTAAATCTACCTTCATCTATGTGTTAAACCTGTGTAAATACTACAGGCACGTGCAGCTCTATCGAACAATTTGGTTGTCCATTTTCTAAAAATAATTTTCTTATCGGAAAGAGTGCACAAAAGTTCTGTATATGCCACATGCATATACTACAAAATTCATTTTGAACGCAGGCAAGACAGGGGTTAAAGGGCGAAATGAACATTGATACATTCCAATGACGTCATATTAAGAGTTCTGCAATGTATTAGCAAAACGTTTTGACGGGAATTTCGTGCAACTCGCTCCACTCATAAAAGCGTTCATCCCAAAATGCATATAAAAGAGTCAATTGTCCCTTGGTTTTGCGATCTGGGTTTTTATTTATATTTTCTTCGACAAACATACTTCCGAAACGTGACGCCATGTTGTTTGTTTACAGAAGAACGTGCGGTGATTGAATAGACCTGCGCTTATTTATTTATTTATTTATTTATTTATTTATTTATTTATTTATTTATTAAGATTTAACAGCACTTTAATGTGGTAGAATGATTGTGTTAGAGAAAGTGGTAAGTTTGGTAGAATGATAATTTTGATTGTGTTAGAGAAAGTAATAAGTTTGGTAGAATAAATGTGTTAGAGAAAGTATTAGCCTGTGGAGTGAGAACTTATTTTATTGTAACCATTGCAGGTCAACTAAAAACATTGACATCATTTCTAATTAACTGCATGCTTGGTGATGGTCCAGTAATATTTGACCTGACCTTTAGTTGGATTGTATTCACATTGCACAACAGCCAATCAACTTCTGAATGCTCATAACATTGGGACTTTAATGTGAATTCATTGGATGAATTCAAACTGACTTTGTAAATCCTATGCAATCTCTACCAGAGCTTCTTTCTTCACCAAATCTTTTAAACTGTTTGTTTTACCATAATCTTTTAAGTATATATGGAAAATTC
Organism: Pictodentalium vernedei; assembly: GCA_031216915.1. Classification (NCBI taxonomy): domain Eukaryota; kingdom Metazoa; phylum Mollusca; class Scaphopoda; order Dentaliida; family Dentaliidae; genus Pictodentalium; species Pictodentalium vernedei. The sequence continues at coordinate 85,641,461 of CM062289.1, forward strand.
TGCTGGGAGCTGCATAGGATATATATTCTAAGATGTTATTTGTCACATAGGAGCTTTGTCACACTGATGGTATGTACATGTAAATTGTGTGTGTTATTCTGCTAATTATATAAGTAAAAACATGTAAATCATTATTAAGATGGAAGTTATGGTCAGGCAGGTTGTGATATTCACACAACCATATTTCGGGTACAATTACACACACAGAGGTATCGAGAGTTAGCTGAATGAAACTATTTTGCGTAATGTTAATGCATAAAAGTAAATACCATACCACCCTATGGGTAACGGTGTTTGTGAACGGTTCAACAGAACACTAATTGATATGTTGGGTACATTGATTCCAGAGAAAAAGTCAAACTGGACTTCACACATTGGTGCATTAGTTCATGCTTACAATAGCATAAAACATGACACCACAGGTTACTCACCCTTTTATTTAATGTTCAGAAGGGAACCACGGCTTCCGACTGACTTGGAATTTGGATTGGATATCAATCCAGACAGTAACAATCTGTCTCAGTATGCCCGAAATATAAAAGAAAGACTCCAAGAAGCTTTTAAAACAGCTCAAACTGCAATTTCAAAATCACATGATCATCAAAAGAAAAATTATGATACTAGAATTCGAGGCGGTCATATCGAAGTTGGAGACCATGTTTTAATAAAAATTACCGCTTTTGAAGGCAGGCACAAGTTGAAAGACAAATGGAGTGAGAATATCTATATTGTAACCAGACAGCCGAATCAAGAAATTCCTGTTTATGAAGTAAAGAAGGAAAATGCTAGTAATGAAAAGCCAAAAATATTACATAGAAATCTTCTTCTTCCAATTGGCACTTTGAGGAATGAACCAGATGAAATGGTCAAACCCATTCCTAAACCAAAGCCGAGACAAAGATGTAAGGAAAAACACCAGATAGCAGTAGACCGACAAAGAGAAAACGAGGAAATCGACAGTGACACAGATGATGGAGAATCCCATATTGGTGTAGTTCGCAATACCACTCCAAGTATTGCTAATATAACTGACGCAAGTGGTGATTGTAGAAGTGTCAGTCAGTCTGATGAATTTGGTGACGACCAAATTCCAACTGATATTACTCATGTATCAGATCACACTAGAGATGTCTATGTTTCTGATAATCCTGAAGGTGATCAGGTATCTGAAGTTCCTGTTGATCCCCAGGATCTTAGTGGTAACAAATCCTCTTTTATTGTTGATTGCGGTGGGGATCTAAAAACTAGTAATGATACGGTGGAGAAGGCTGCATCAACTGCACCCTCAGAGCAGTCCACCGCTACACTTAGAAGGTCTACTAGAGAAACCGTAAAGCCAAAATGGATGAAATCTGATGAATATATTTTTTCAGCTCAGCCAACAGAAGCAGAATGGGAAAGAAAGGTTGCCATTTTGCAATCTTTAACAAATAATTCAAATTCTATTAATATGAATGAAAAAATCTGTGATGCTATTTTAAAAGTTATTGTAAATAAAAGTGAATGTCATGGAAGACATTTTAGATGAGGGGGGAGAATGTGGTAGAATGATTGTGTTAGAGAAAGTGGTAAGTTTGGTAGAATGATAATTTTGATTGTGTTAGAGAAAGTGATAAGTTTGGTAGAATAAATGTGTTAGAGAAAGTATTAGCCTGTGGAGTGAGAACTTATTTTATTGTAACCATTGCAGGTCAACTAAAAACATTGACATCATTTCTAATTAACTGCATGCTTGGTGATGGTCCAGTAATATTTGACCTGACCTTTAGTTGGATTGTATTCACATTGCACAACAGCCAATCAACTTCTGAATGCTCATAACATTGGGACTTTAATGTGAATTCATTGGATGAATTCAAACTGACTTTGTAAATCCTATGCAATCTCTACCAGAGCTTCTTTCTTCTCCAAATCTTTTAAACTGTTTGTTTTACCATAATCTTTTAAGTATATATGGAAAATTCTGCTGGGAGCTGCATAGGATATATATTCTAAGATGTTATTTGTCACATAGAAGCTTTGTCACACTGGTGGTATGTAAATTGTGTGTGTTATTCTGCTAATTATATAAGTAAAAACATGTAAATCATTATTAAGATGGAAGTTATGGTCAGGCAGGTTGTGATATTCACACAACCATATTTTGGGTACAATTACACAGCGGTATCGAGAGTTAGCTGAATGAAACTATTTTGCATAACGTTAATGCATAAAAGTAAATAAGTTATAGGTGTTAATATGGCATTAAATGTGATATTTATTTACCAGTAGCTCATAGCCTTTGATTCTTAAAGTAACATTGAACCCTTAGTAAAAAGTTAAATGTAAATATGTTTCCCCATGGGAACCCTAGCTAATAAGGAAGTGCTTGTTTACTTTAGTTAGTAAAGAAGGGTATTGTCTATACTTTAGTTGGTGAAGTAGTGCTTGTTTACTATAGTAAACAAGTCCTGCTTCATTAGTGTAATAGACCCTAGCGTTAGGTGTTGGTACTTGAGGTTCAGCTTAGTGAACCACATAGGTATGGACGATTGCCTTGACTTGACCTTATATATATTTTTACATAGTTGTATAGCAATAGCAACTGGAAGTGACATTAAGCCCCAATAAGTAAATTTATGTTCAGTCTGCATCAATTATTCAGATATAAAGCTCAGCCCGTCCATTAATTGTTCCACTGCAATGTGTAATAACTTATTGTACATTTTGTACAAAGTATTTATTTATTTATATATTTATAATATCAGGTGAGAATTGTAAGCATTCTGTAGACTTAGTGTGTGCTCCTTTCTTGTATTTCAGGAGCATGTTTTCATGTTTTCATGATTGATGTATGATCAGAAGTTGTTGAAATGCTGAATTCCACTGATGACAATAAATTTATAGAAATGACCTCACACTTCTTTCTGTAACAACCACACCCCGATAGCCAGCACCATTACAGAATTGGCGCCCAACATGATGTATGGTGGATCAACAACATTTCTTCAGAAGAATCCATTCTTGTGCTAATGTTACAATTGCAATGCTGATAACCAGTAACTTTACAGTATATAATATACATTGTTGAAACTTCGACTGAATTTGATGAACTGAATTTCATTTCTATGGTGCATCAAAGGAAATAATTCAATACTACCAGCTTGTTAACATGATGAACGACTCGTGCATCAAGGGAGATAATTCAATACTATTTACCTGTTAACTTGAAAATTGACTCGTGCATCAAGGGAGATAATTCAATACTATTTACCTGTTGACTTGAAAATTGACTCATGCATCAAGGGAGGTAATTTGATATCACCAGTTTGTTGGCTTGACAGTTTACTTGTACAGTAAGGTAGCTAACAGTTGCAGAACTTTTTCTCCATACTCTTTCCAGCAAAATAACACTTCAGGGTTTCAGTTGACATAAAACTTCTTTTATTGAAAACTGACTTTGTGAAATTTAACAAGACTTCAACAATAATTTCAAATATTTTGACTTAAGGTTTTGAAAATATTTAGTGGATCCACAAATTTTTTTTTTTTACCTGTTGCTTCACAGCAAGCTTGGAGTAATGGTGTCCATACACTTGTGGATAGCACTCATTACACAAACGAAAAGCTGTTTGACATTTGTTTGTTTCCTTTGTCTTTCATTTTTTTTTCCTTTGTGTCTTGATGCATCTCACATAACTTATCCTGGTACCAAGGTTATTGATTTGGGGTGAAATAATTGTGAAATGATGTTCTAGAACTCAACAAATAAGCAAAACAAAAATATTTTATGACAGTTAATACACTCCATTTTGCACTTGTTTAGTTGTTTGTACTAAATCAATATATTCTTTCAGGTATTGCATTTGATTTGCACTTAACAATACTTAACCTAATTTTGCATTGTCAATTTGGTATACAGGAATATGTTCGTTGTTTGACTTAAAAATTATAACAACAATAGAATATAGTAGTGCACCATAAATATTTATGGAATACATACTTGGGTGTTATGGTGATATGATTGCAAAACATATCAGAATACTTTGCTGGTTCATCTTTTCAGGCACTTGTATTTTTTTTTCAGAAACACATGTAAACTTTTTCAGGTTCATGTAACATTGAAACATCTATGAATTGCCTTATACTTATATTTACTGTTTCGTATATATGTACATATAAAATGTCTGAGGAATTGACACCTGAAGAGGTAACAAAAATGGTCGAGGCTTTCAAGTCTCTGGGTGTAAAACCTAAATTTGATACGCCGCAAGAGCTTGCGACATGGATGTCTGAAACTGTTAATTCTGGTGCAATTACTCCAGACGTTAAGCCATCGTTGTCTAGTAAACCAGTTACTAGTCCTCTGCATTGTCATAATGCTCCTAGAGTTTGTACTTTTTCTGGTGAAAAAGGCAAAGATTCAGATTACGACATCTGGAAATATGAAGTGATGTGTTTGAAATCTGATAAATTGTTTAGTGATGTCGATATATTACACGCTATACGTCGATCATTGAAGGGTGATGCAGCCCGTACATTAATGCACATGGGACAACGTGTAACTCTGGAAGAAATAATTTCCAAATTTGATTCTGTTTATGGGTATATTGAAATAGGTCAAAGTATTCTCTCAGCATTTTATAGTTCAAAACAAAGCAAAGTTGAAAATGTATCGGCTTTTGCACAACATCTTGAGAATTTAATTTTGCGAGCAGTAGAAGCTGGTGATGTAAAGCCTGAAAGTCTGAATGGCATGCTTTGTGCTGTTTTGTATTCTGGTCTCAAACCCAGTCTCAAATCTGCTGCCGGATATAAATTTGAACAATTTAGAAATTTTGATAAGCTGCGAGTAGAAGTTAGAAGATTAGAATCTGAATTGGATGAAATTCCTCCAATCACAGATACACAGAGTAAAGCAGCTGTCAACTTAATACTTCTATTGACAAATTAACTGGTATAGTCACCCAACTATCATCAGAAATGAAAGAAGTTGAAGCAAAATTATCAAAGAAAATACCCATGACTCTAGCAAAGATTATCACACTAACCGACAACGGCAACAAGAAAATTCCTTTTATCATGGGAATAGTAAAGCAAGAACTTATCAGGAACAGAATCGAAATCGACAGACTTATTTTGAAACAAATCCCAGATTTGAAAGAAACAAATCCGATCCAAGGGAGGTAATTTGTTTTCGATGTGGTCAGAAGGGGCACATCAAACTTGGATGTTGAGTTCATCTTGATCATCAGAAGAGACCTTTAAACTCTTAGATGCCTACAAAGAAGGGCAGTTTGTAGGCTATAACAATGTTAATGCCCAGAACAAAAATGATTGCAAAAATTTGGTTGGTGAAAGTAATGAAGTGGAAGCTAAGGTAAATGGTTTTCACACTCGCGCACTGCTTGACACAGGGTCAACAGTGACGATGATCGGTAGACAATTTTATGACGATTATTTATCTCATATAGAAATACAACCAATTCGTAACATTCTAAATATAGAATGTGCAGACGGAATGAAATTGCCTTACGATGGTTTTATTGAAATAGAATTATCCCTGGTAGCTATTCCTGAAAATGAGTCTCAATCTTGTTTGGCATTAATCGTGCCCAAGAGTAGTTATAATTCTACAGTACCACTCCTCATTGGCACAAATTTCTTGTCTTCAATTTTGAATTTATGGAAAGAAAAATATGGAGACAAAATAATGCAAATCACTAGTTTTCCGACAGCATTGAGTTTGTCATTTCAATGCATGCTGCAACGTGAAAAACTTTTAAAGCGAAAAAACAATGTCCTTGGTATTGTAAAATCAGCTGAGAATAAGAGTGTAACTCTATTGCCAAATACCACAGCTGTTATTACAGGTTATTTGGATAAAGGTTTAAGCTATCCAAATACATTACAACCTTCAGAAAAGGCTTCAGTGACAAGAGATTTGGAAATTTGCCCAGCTATTATTAAATATGATAGTTCGGGAACAGATGTCTTGGAAGTTTCTATTTCCAATTGCACGACAAGAACTGTAACTATACCTCCTAAGGCAATAGTTTGTGAAATACAGCCTGTGACAATTGAAGATAATTTTTCGAACCAGCCATCAAATCATGATGAATTTGAAGAGTATAGTTTTATGGATGATATTGATTTACCAAAAGAAGACAATATGAAAGGATATTGTCTGCAGCTCAAGAAAATGATCTCAAAATATGCAGATGTATTTTCAAAAGATAGTTCGGATATTGGTTATTATCCAGGAGTTGAACACAGGATTGAGTTGACGGACGAAACTCCATTTAAACAATGCTATCATCGTATTCCACCCTCATTATATGATGAAGTTAGAGAGCATATACAGCAGTTACTGGCCACTTGTATTATTCGTAATTCACATTCACCTTACACCTCTCCTGTTGTTCTAGCCAGGAGAAAGGATGGCACATTACGCATGTGCGTAGATTTTCGAGTCTTGAATAACCGAACTATAAAAGACAATTATGCGTTGCCTCGAATCGAAGAAGTTCTAGACTCACTAAGTGGCTCAAAATACTTCAGTGTCTTAGACATGAAGTCAGGGTATTATCAGATTGGTGTATCTGAAGAACACAAGGAACGTAATGCATTTACACTTGGACCTTTAGGGTTTTGGGAGCGCAATGGTCTCCCTTTTGGATTAATGAATTCGCCAGCGACGTATCAGCGTGTTATGGAAAAAATATTCGGTGAACTTCACCTGAAGATTTGTTACATTTATCTCGATGATCTAGTTGTCTTCTCAGATAATTTTAGGGGTCATCTGGATAGACTTAAAAAATTTTTTACTCGGTTACATGAAAACGGTTTGAAATTATCACCCAAAAAATGTTCTTTTCTTAAAAGGAAAGTGAAATTTTGTGGTCATATCATTTCTATTGATGGAATAGAAACTGATCCTAGTAAAACAGAAAAAATAGCTAACTGGCCACGACCCACATCATCTGATGAGGTTAGAAAATTCCTCGTTTTTGCGGGGTACTATAGAAGATTTTGTAAGAACTTTTCACAAATTGCAAGACCGCTCACAAATCTCTTGACACAGCCACTGAAGAAACATTTCCGAAAGAAAAAGTCACAAGATATTAATAAATGGAAATGGACTGATGCTGAAGAACAAGCTTTCAAACAACTTAAGGAAATATTGACAACACCTCCAGTGCTAGCATATCCGGATTATAGCAAGCCTTTCGAACTCCACACAGATGCTAGCCAGAAAGGCTTAGGAGCAATTTTATATCAGACCCAAGATGGCTTGAAACGTGTCATTAGTTATGCTAGTAGAGGCCTGAATAAACCTGAAAGTCGTTATCCTGCACATAAATTGGAATTTTTATCATTAAAATGGGCAATATGTGAAAAATTCCATGATTATTTGTATGGGAATAAATTTGTAGTTTTCACTGATAATAACCCGCTAACATATGTACTAACTAGTGGAAAACTTGATGCCACTGGGCACAGATGGATGGCTGCATTATCATCGTTTGATTTTTCAATCAAATACCGACCTGGCAAAGTTAATATTGATGCCGATATACTTTCGAGATATTCGGAATTGCCAGAAGAAAACAGTAGTAAAGAAAAATTGGAAACCATTGGCATTACCAGTTTACAGGCAGTAAGTACTGGAAGAGAGTTTTTACCTTATGTAGAACATTAGCTATGTCTCAGAATGCATTACCACAACAAAGTTTTGAAGGTACAGATATGACTCAGCTTAGAACCAGTGATATCAGAACTGCACAAAGAGATGATCCTTTATTGAAAGTATGGATCACTGCTGTGGTAAATGGTAAAAAGCCCAATTTTGCAAAAATGTCAAATTCCTCATATAATATTAGTATGCACAGAAATTTTGATAAATTCAAATTGATAAGAGGTGTATTGTACCGAGAAACAAGTACAGATAATCAAAGCATATTTCAATTAGTCCTGCCATCAAAATTTATATGTAGAGTACTTTCCGCTTTACATGATGATGTTGGTCATCTGGGGAGAGACCGAACTCTGTCACAAGTCAGAGAAAGATTCTATTGGCCCTCCATGTGAATTTCAGTTGATGAATGGGTTAAATTATGTGGACGATGTGTGCGATTTAAGACAAGCAGGGATCCAAAAGCTCCTTCTGTCAATGTTAAAACATCACAGCCCCTTGAATTAGTTTGCATGGATTTCTTAACCCTAGACATGGCAAAAGGGGGTATACAGTATGTTCTTGTAATAACCGATCATTTCACTCGGTATTCACAGGCCATACCAACAAGAAACATGAGTGCAAAAACTACAGCAGATGCATTTTTCAATAATTTTGTACAGCACTATGGATTACCTAAACAGATCCATTCCGATCAAGGAGCGAATTTTGAGTCGAAAATTATCAAAGAAATTTTAAAAATCACAAATATGACCAAATCCAGAACAACGCCATACCACCCTATGGGTAATGGTGTTTGTGAACGGTTCAACAGAACACTAATTGATATGTTGGGTACATTGATTCCAGAGAAAAAGTCAAACTGGACTTCACACATTGGTGCATTAGTTCATGCTTACAATAGCATAAAACATGACACCACAGGTTACTCACCCTTTTATTTAATGTTCAGAAGGGAACCACGGCTTCCGACTGACTTGGAATTTGGATTGGATATCAATCCAGACAGTAACAATCTGTCTCAGTATGCCCGAAATATAAAAGAAAGACTCCAAGAAGCTTTTAAAACAGCTCAAACTGCAATTTCAAAATCACATGATCATCAAAAGAAAAATTATGATACTAGAATTCGAGGCGGTCATATCGAAGTTGGAGACCATGTTTTAATAAAAATTACCGCTTTTGAAGGCAGGCACAAGTTGAAAGACAAATGGAGTGAGAATATCTATATTGTAACCAGACAGCCGAATCAAGAAATTCCTGTTTATGAAGTAAAGAAGGAAAATGCTAGTAATGAAAAGCCAAAAATATTACATAGAAATCTTCTTCTTCCAATTGGCACTTTGAGGAATGAACCAGATGAAATGGTCAAACCCATTCCTAAACCAAAGCCGAGACAAAGATGTAAGGAAAAACACCAGATAGCAGTAGACCGACAAAGAGAAAACGAGGAAATCGACAGTGACACAGATGATGGAGAATCCCATATTGGTGTAGTTCGCAATACCACTCCAAGTATTGCTAATATAACTGACGCAAGTGGTGATTGTAGAAGTGTCAGTCAGTCTGATGAATTTGGTGACGACCAAATTCCAACTGATATTACTCATGTATCAGATCACACTAGAGATGTCTATGTTTCTGATAATCCTGAAGGTGATCAGGTATCTGAAGTTCCTGTTGATCCCCAGGATCTTAGTGGTAACAAATCCTCTTTTATTGTTGATTGCGGTGGGGATCTAAAAACTAGTAATGATACGGTGGAGAAGGCTGCATCAACTGCACCCTCAGAGCAGTCCACCGCTACACTTAGAAGGTCTACTAGAGAAACCGTAAAGCCAAAATGGATGAAATCTGATGAATATATTTTTTCAGCTCAGCCAACAGAAGCAGAATGGGAAAGAAAGGTTGCCATTTTGCAATCTTTAACAAATAATTCAAATTCTATTAATATGAATGAAAAAATCTGTGATGCTATTTTAAAAGTTATTGTAAATAAAAGTGAATGTCATGGAAGACATTTTAGATGAGGGGGGAGAATGTGGTAGAATGATTGTGTTAGAGAAAGTGGTAAGTTTGGTAGAATGATAATTTTGATTGTGTTAGAGAAAGTGATAAGTTTGGTAGAATAAATGTGTTAGAGAAAGTATTAGCCTGTGGAGTGAGAACTTATTTTATTGTAACCATTGCAGGTCAACTAAAAACATTGACATCATTTCTAATTAACTGCATGCTTGGTGATGGTCCAGTAATATTTGACCTGACCTTTAGTTGGATTGTATTCACATTGCACAACAGCCAATCAACTTCTGAATGCTCATAACATTGGGACTTTAATGTGAATTCATTGGATGAATTCAAACTGACTTTGTAAATCCTATGCAATCTCTACCAGAGCTTCTTTCTTCACCAAATCTTTTAAACTGTTTGTTTTACCATAATCTTTTAAGTATATATGGAAAATTCTGCTGGGAGCTGCATAGGATATATATTCTAAGATGTTATTTGTCACATAGAAGCTTTGTCACACTGGTGGTATGTAAATTGTGTGTGTTATTCTGCTAATTATATAAGTAAAAACATGTAAATCATTATTAAGATGGAAGTTATGGTCAGGCAGGTTGTGATATTCACACAACCATATTTCGGGTACAATTACACAGCGGTATCGAGAGTTAGCTGAATGAAACTATTTTGCATAACGTTAATGCATAAAAGTAAATAAGTTATAGATGTTAATATGGCATTAAATGTGATATTTATTTACCAGTAGCTCATAGCCTTTGATTCTTAAAGTAACATTGAACCCTTAGTAAAAAGTTAAATGTAAATATGTTTCCCCATGGGAACCCTAGCTAATAAGGAAGTGCTTGTTTACTTTAGTTAGTAAAGAAGGGTATTGTCTATACTTTAGTTGGTGAAGTAGTGCTTGTTTACTATAGTAAACAAGTCCTGCTTCATTAGTGTAATAGACCCTAGCGTTAGGTGTTGGTACTTGAGGTTCAGCTTAGTGAACCACATAGGTATGGACGATTGCCTTGACTTGACCTTATATATATTTTTACATAGTTGTATAGCAATAGCAACTGGAAGTGACATTAAGCCCCAATAAGTAAATTTATGTTCAGTCTGCATCAATTATTCAGATATAAAGCTCAGCCCGTCCATTAATTGTTCCACTGCAATGTGTAATAACTTATTGTACATTTTGTACAAAGTATTTATTTATTTATATATTTATAATATCAGGTGAGAATTGTAAGCATTCTGTAGACTTAGTGTGTGCTCCTTTCTTGTATTTCAGGAGCATGTTTTCATGATTGATGTATGATCAGAAGTTGTTGAAATGCTGAATTCCACTGATGACAATAAATTTATAGAAATGACCTCACACTTCTTTCTGTAACAACCACACCCCGATAGCCAGCACCGTTACATTAACAGCCAAGGTCATATCGTGTCGGTGACAGTTTTATGGGTGGGGGAGCCAGAGTACCTGGAAAGAACCACCGAGCAACGACGAGCAGCTGCCAGCTCCCCAACATCGTAACTCCGAACCGCAGCACAGGCAGGGTTAGATTGATTGAAGATATGCGCATCATCGACGTGCAGTAAATCTTAGTGCGCGGCGTCATCATGCCCCCATGTGGACAGTTGGGGTGAAGAGCCTTGCCCAAGGACACAACGCGGCAGTCACCCATCCGAGGACTAACCGGGCTCGACGTTGCACATATTAAATATGCTAATAAACCAGTATAGGCTGGTCACGTGTGTGGGGTGAGATAGTTGCCACGTGGGTGGGGCTAGACAGGCATATCTCTCCCAGCTGTCCCACACGACTTGATATGTGCCTCAGTACCTTTGTGGTGGGAGAAATAGAGAATCTCAAATGAGTCACTATTTGATATGGAATTTCTTGAACGAGTTTACCCTTACTGTTGAGGATCAGATCGATTTTAGCGAATGATGTCCCGGAATTGCATGTCAAATCGTACGAATTTGAGATTCTTTTTTATCACATATTGTGTAATCATTGGGGGTGAACGGCACTTACAGAATCAGTTCGTTTGCTACCTCCACTCGGATTCGTTCGCGATTTTTGCGTAGATTCTCTCCGATTTTAACAAGAAGATGCGTGTTTATCGACAACAAATGACATACAGTACGTAAGGAGTGTATTATCACTAAATCACCCGCGGAGTGGAGATTCCACCCAAGCAATAATTGCAAATTTGTTGCAAAGCATAACAAGCACAAGCAAAGTTTCAGCCAATGGACCTCCGGGTTAAACCCGGAGGTCCATTGGCTGAAACATTGCTTGTGTTTTTAGACGATATATACAAAATACGAAAATTATAGTTTGGGTGATAACTCCATTCCGCGGGTGATTTAGTTACAATCCACTCTCCACGTACTGTAAATATGGCGAGTACTTAACCAGAAAAGAATACAGGTGATTATTACAGTTGCTCTGGTTCCGTCGGAGTCCTCGAGCATCTCCAGTTACAAAATGAGAACGTATTTTGTTTCAATTCATGTGAAAACTGGCACTGATTAGTCTAGTTCTTGAAGATTTTCCATAAAACCCGATTCACGAACAAGATTGTTGTATGAAAAACATAACAGAGAAACACAATTTCTCACGAAATCTTCAGTTCTATAACTCAAAAGTGCAACATTAGTTAAATGGTAATATTATCGTACGTAGTTCTGAAGCCAATGAGGACATTTTGAGACATGTCATGGGCAATGATTCTTTCCACCAACCGCGCAGATTCGTAGCCAGGCAGATCTGATGGGCTCTGATTCGTTGCAAGGCAAATCGATGAGACTTCTTGAAATATGGATATAATGATATCCATATTTGTATAGGTTATTGTTTTATTGGTTTTGGAAAAATCTACAATTTCATTTATTTATTTTTAAAAACAGTGTGTTAGGTAAAGGGTTCAATGGCATAAACGACTCAAAACTTATATCTTATCAGTAACTTATCTTTGTGGAAGGTGTAACGTTCACCTTTCTCTACTGGCTCCCTAGCTACATATTATGCAAAAGGGGCACATTGATTTCTGGGATTCGGGGCCCCCAAGGGCCACTCGACAACAGGCGACTTAGTAGAATTAATTATGTATTCAGTATAACAAAAACAATTCAGGGGAAATTGGCCAACACATGCTCACAGAGACACACTCCGCACATAAACGAACTGTTAATGTTTGATACCTGTTTATGTCCTCATGCCATGCCAAGTGACTTCAACTGTTGCTCATTTGCAGTATGGAGATCCTTACCCATTGGCATCAGGCTAGGTCATTTGTTTTTGTCTATCTTCTGGTAGATATGAGTTGATAGCACAGACATAACAGCACAGTGTTCAAAAGACATTGGGCTGGGAGGCCATTTATAACAGCCAGGATAGGGAGTCCTGTCTCACTTGGCCTAGGTATATTTATATTTTTCTTCCTCTGCCTGTTTTCTCGGTGTGCTCTGTCTCTTTGCAACACCCTCGTGATGCTAAGTGGCTTCCCACAGTTCACTGCCTTGTGGCTTTTCTCTTTGCAGTTGAAGCAAATCAGCGGGTAGCTTGTGCCACTATATTTTGAACCATCTCCATTTGGATCATAAGGCTTTGGTCTATTGAGAGTTTGGGGTCTCTTGCTGAGGTCTTCAGCCATTTTAGTCAGGCGCTCCACTTGGCGACATAGATTGGCACTATAGCTAGATGCATCTGCAGTGATTCCCTGGCACTTCAAATCAGTTGCAGTGGATGTCGAAAAGCTTCAAATTCGACTGCAAGTTGCGCAGATTCATCAAAATTAAAGAGACCTCTCTCTTGATTTGTCCACACCATGTCATGGTCAGTACTTAGGGCTTCACACAGGGCATCAACAGCAGGGCTATTCTGCATCTCAAGAGGAGCCGATGGATATGCCAAAGTCACTACTCGCTGAATACACTGTCCCAGTTCTGGCACAGTCTGGTTTTGGCGCTTTATAGCACGGAGCTCTGCTCTATACAGGTGGGTTTGGTGTGGTGGGAGGAACCTGTTTTTAAGGGCACTCATGAGCTTTCTATAATTTTGTCGGTCATGACCTGGAAGGCTTGTAAGCGTCTGCTGCGCTGTGTCCCACAAACAGTGAATCAAATGCATAGCTTCCTCAACATCGTTCCACTGATTCAGACTGGCACAGTCCTCAATGATTTCAAAATCGATGAGTGAGATTGATCCATCATATGGTTCAGGCAAAGTCACAATTGAACCCCTACCCTGCAATCGTATACTGTCCATTTGCATACTGTACTAGTATGGATGATCATACCTATGTCCAGGAACATGTGATATTTCTCGTTTCAGTGAATGGACATTTTGGGGAGATGTCCTCTCCATTGTCTCAGATGATATATCTGCATCATATTGCCTGGAGTTGTATTCTTCTGTTGCCATCTTTGACTGGTGACAGCTCAATGTGTCAGATGATCGTCTTCTCGTTACAGGAACATGGCGTCGAGCATGTTTCTGTCCATGGCTGGGTTCAGGTCGTGTACCAAAAGTGAGCTCTCGTGGGAAAGGAAGCTCAGGTTCCCGGTATTTATTCGAATAGTGATTAGCTGATTTTATCATAATGCCTATCTCTGAGTCTAATCGCCATGGCATCATCTTCGTGCATTGGTCTCCAATCATCAGACTCAATAAAGTTAGATCTCTGTCCCTTATCAAATTGTGGGCCTGGCAGTTGGGCTTTCCTGTGTGAGGCTGGTGTTGAGTTGAAGGCCTCAACTGGATGTGGCAGGCCACTGAAAAATAGACTTTCTGGTGCAACTAATCCTGTGGACCTTTTCCTATATGCTGGTCTGCTGAAGAGCCTAGCATCCTGAACATTGCCGTGCCTATCACCCCCTGGTCTTCGGAGGACCTTCTTTTGAAAGTCGAGCTGTCACTGGTCGAATTCCATGACCAATGTCTTGACATTCCCCTAGGGATTTCTGTGTATTGGAGTCTGCAGGACTATTCACGGGCACCTGTGGAATAAATTCACACGAGCTTGGTGTGTCGTTCCTGTCATCTAAGATTGCTGGAAACTGGGCTTTAGTCCCACCACACCAGCTTGATATTTCCATTAAACTTAGTTGGCTACTTGATGTCTCTGAACTCTGAAAGTCTATCGGAACCAAGGCTAGACATAACAGGTGTTTGCAGCCTGGATCCACAGTCCCTTCCTATTGTGAGTGGCCGATGATTGAAGCCAAATCTCCCCCATCCTGCAACTCAAAATTAACAGGTGACTTGTATGTAACTCGCGGATTATCTGGTCTGTCATGGCACTCGTGACTGTGATTATCATGTTGCAGATTCATTGTCCTGTTGTTGACAATTTCGCCCATGTCTATATTTTTGGTCATCTCATGCTGTGAACCGTTGGAGGCTGTGTGCTCATTTCTGGTTGTCTGGCATCTAATCTCCCCGGGACAACTCTCATATTGATTGAGCTCGAGCTCATCTCGTGACTGGCGCTCACAAAATTGAGTACTCTGCTGTGCCTGGAATAAAGGCACCTGTTCATAATTCACTGTTGGCTCCCTTATGTGAGCTCTAAAACCTTCGTGATGGAGCTCAGCTCGACTAAGTGTACTTGTCTCATCTGAGCGAGCTGCCTGGTTCGATCTTTCGAGCCTAATCTTTCTATCTCACTTATCTGGGAAGTCGTGTAACTCTTTCCCCTACATGTATCGTGCTTGCGTTTCTGAGCCGAAAGATGAAGTGTAAGATCATCTGAAGAATCATGTCTGTGCTGACTACGCATGAAGTCCTGAGGTCACTGATTTTTTTTCTGAGTTCTGAATACCTGGTGATCATTGTCACTTGCTCGTTGTGGCCTAATGGTGGGCTTGTTTTATCGAGCTTATCAGTCTCATAATTGGTAGTTTCATTTAAGTGGTCTGCTTGGCTTATTTCTTTGAATCTTGATGGTTCATTTTCTTGAGTCGCTCGATTCCTGTTCTCGAATATGGACAGCTCATTTGTCTGATCAACTATGTTCTATTTCTTGGGTCTCAACCGCTCACACCCGTCAGCTCCCATCTTCGGACTTTGATGGCTCACGAATTCGAATGCGTCGACGTTCAGAGCCTCCATTCTCGCTCTCTAAATCGAGGATTCTCAAAGAGTTACGAGGGTTCAGTAATTTCATCAACAATGAAAGGTTTCTCGTACTCAAATAAATCGAGCTTCCATTTCTTCATCGAGCCTTCTTGCTTCCGAATTATCTACTGAGTCGACGCCGATGCACTCGCTGACGTGAGCTTCTGGGCTCTCTTCTTCAAGCTGTGATTGGCTTTCCCGAGCGTGAGGCTCGTTTATTCGACTGACATTCTCTACTTCGTCGCAAAAACGTCTTCAACAAAAAGGCCTGCATAAAATCCCGTCTCTGCCATAACTGTAACGTTCCCCTTCTCTACTGGTTCCCTAGCTACCTATTATGCAAAAGGGGCACACTGATTTCTGGAGTTCGGAACCCTACAAGGGCCATTCGACAACAGGCGACTTAGTAGAATTAATTATTTATTTAGTATAACAAATACAATTCAGGGAAATTGGCCAACACTTGCTCAAAGAGACACATTCTGCGCATATAAACGAACTGTTCATGTTTGCTACCTGTCTGTGTCCTCAGAAGCTTGAATGTTCTCTTGCAATTTAAATGCGACCGCCCTGTATTCTCGCTCAACGTCGACTGCCGAAGTTGCGACGTTACACACGTGTGTTGGCCAAAATAAGGAACGGGACGCGGGTATCTCCTACGTCAATCCGGAAATCTATGGTAGGTGCTAGTATATAATTGTCTGTGGTAGTTACCTATCTGTTTTCTACAGAAGGCAGTAAGCTCAGTCATTTATGTTCTTGAGGTGTTTTTTAACACTCTATTTTGGACGCAGCGTGTAACAATCTAATGAGGGTTTAATGCGGCAAACTAGCTGTAACCACCAATGACACACGGATCTGTTTGTCTAGGGCAGAGCGGACAGCTAAGCAACCATTCACCCCAAAACTTTTATTTCGTAGAACATATATGTGTCGGGTATTTTATCTGCGTCATCTGACTCCACCCTCCCTCTCTCTTCTATTGATATTAATATATTTATGGAATCCCCCCTCCCCCCCCCCCCCCCCACCTCCACACACACACACACGTTCTAGGTCTAGAATAGATCAATGACCAAACGAAGCATTATTACACGATGTTCTTTCGCATTACGCAAAAAATAACTCATTATGTAATAATGCTGCATTACACAATTAAAAAAAATACAACGCATTATGCACACCTCTGTCAACCGAAAAAGTCGGTATTTTGTTATTACATCCACATCTGAAACTGACACCGAATTATCTTTGCTCCGACTAACTCTGAATCTAATTAATATTTTCAGTTTATTTATTGGTACTTTACGCCCCATCAGTAATTAAGGCTATATCGTGACAGTAATTTCAATAATCAAACACTGAATCAAACAGAACACCCGAAAGGTATCCTATCTTTAGGGTGTTGTGTTTGATAATTAAAATTAGTGATACCCTGTAAGTTTAGTTTTGATGATTCAGTATATAATTTTTTATATTTATTTATTTATTGGTGTTGAAGGTCACATACTTATGCACAATGGCTAATCATGACCGTGACAGTTTTACGGGTGGAGGAAGCCGGAGTACCCGGAGAGAACCACCGAGCAATGACGAGCAGCTGCCAGCTCCCCAACATCGTAACTCCGCACTGCAGCACAGGCAGGGTTAGATTGGTTGAAGACATGCGCACCATCGACGTGTAGTGCGCTTTAGCACTCGACGTCATCGTGCCTCCACGTGGACAATCGAGGTTAAGTGTCTTGCCCAAAGACACAACACGGGAGTCCGAATCGATCGCTCAGACGGTCAACCATCCGAGGACTAACCGGGCTCGACGTTGCTTAACTTCGGTGATCTGACGAGAACCGTTACCGCAACGCCACCGCCCCCGACCCCCCCCACCCCCCAGTATATAATTACAAATTATATTCAGAATCAAATGAGCAAGGATATCTATTCAATAGCCGTATAACCCATGGTAAGTATCCACTGATACTTTGATATATTTTTTATTGGTTCTTTAATGGTATGTTACAGATTTCCGTATAAAATCTTTCCAAAAAAATGTACTAAAAAATTTGCAAGCACTCGAATAAAATTGATTTTGGGCCCCTGGACCACCAAACCACCCAGGCATCAGTGTCTGCAATTTTTTTTCCAGATTACCGCCTCCCCACCCCCCCCCCCCCCCCCCATCCAGCCTGGATCCATTGCAGTCACTGCATTTTGACCGACAATAAAGTGTGTGAATTCCATAAGGGAATTCTCAGAAAGTTTAGTATATGTCCATCCCATGCACGTGATGTTCAAATTTACCCCAGAATTAAATGAATAGCACCAGCTGATAAGTAGATCGCGTCACTGATTAAAATGTGCACAACGCCTGACAACGTGGGGATATTTCATCACCTGCACCCTTTATTGATTTACTGACTGATTGATTAATTGTTTGATTGTCAACCAGCGTGTTTGTGGGCCATTGAGAAATGAACGCAACGGTCGTTGCGTGTTGGGTCATGGACTTTTATAGTAATTTTCACGCAGCGGACCTGTGTGAACGCGAAGGATGTCTAAATAACAATTGAATCTCGCCTTTTAACTTCAAAATGTAGATTTTTGGGCAAGTACAAAAAAGAATGAATCCTTAAGGGGTTCATTTTCTTGTGGCCAAAAGCTTTATTTAAAAGTCTAATAGGCGACATTCTGTACTTACAATCCCACTATAAATATCGTACTTTTATGAGGGGTGGGGGTTATATATAAACACTGTTTCAAAAGATGCATGTAATGTGTACATGTAAGTCCACATACGTTCACTATTTTCTCATCCGTAAATAAAAGAAATTAACTGAAAAAAAAATTGTGTATTATATTTTTGCTACGCATATTTACTATCGACCATAACTGAAAATTACAAAGGTTTGACCTAAACAATATTAATAATGAACATAATCTATGACCAGTACGTGGAGGGTGGATTGTCGCTAAATTGCGGTGGGTTAGATTTCATCCAATGGACCACCGGGTGCAACCCGGTGGTCGCAGCGAAGAAATATTGCTGGTGGTTCTTGTATTTTGACGCAAAATTGTAGAAATTTTACGAGTGAAAAATCTACATCACCGCGATTGAGCGACAATCCACCCCCATTTATTGTACTACAGTGAACTGTTGAAATTTAGCACCCGCAAGTAAACCGGCATCAACTCAGCTCTCGATATATTATGAATTAATAACAGCAAAAAGTATTATCGAGGTCGGGATTGTGGATTTTTATGCACAACCTTCTATTTTATAAGGATTACAAAATGAAATCAATGTTGAATCGCCAACGAATCAGCACTTAGAAAGAGAGGAACGAACGTGATCGGAACCATAAAATCGCAAACGAATTCACGCGTTCATCAGGGTAAATTCAAACGCTTTGTACTCGTAAAATACTACTGATTTAGTCTCAATTCTTTCAATGTTTACAGATCTGCCTGAACGGGAGAGAATACAATTTATGTGAACTGTGCATGTGTTGGAAATTTCCAGCAACCTCCTCGACAATTTCCCCATGGAAAATGCACACATTGTGCACGTGGATGTATTATGTGTCACAAAGCAATACCAGGACGCTAAGATAAAGTTATTACCGTAATTTTATTGAAGCGAATGGCTACCGTAACCAATATTTAACAAAATATCCACATTATACTCACATTTTTGTCATCTCCTTTAAAAAACTGAGCTTTAGAATATTTTGAAAATCGGGAACGAATCTGCGTGCGGTCACAACAAATCAGCGTAAAAACACTAAACGAACTGATGCTATAAGCGCCGGTCACCCCCAGTGGTAATGTAACATTTTACCTACCAGATGACGACTAAAGCCTCCCAGCGCTGTTCACAAAAATCGACAACCAAAGTTTATTATTTGTTTCAATTTTTGTCTTGGTGGAATTCCTGCTGGGCACAGGCGATATAAAATTAAATTCAAGCAGTTGCATCTTCACAGAACATCCATTAATTGAGATTCTTGTGTTTAAAAGCTGGGACTTTTGACCATTATACCAGTAATCTGTTCCATTTGCATTGGATGCTAAGGCAAACGCGATCCACGGGTAAATCTTACAATAAAATACAGGCCACTTGTAGACAGTTACTAATCAACACAGAAAACAGTTCTAACGATTCAGTAATTGTCAATTCTCAAATATCGGTCTCGTGGTGGGCTGTAAATGTGAACTAACATACTGGCCGAGTTAACTGCAACCTATTTTAGGTTGCGTTGGCTCAGTTGGAATGGAGGCAGAGCATTTATGGCTAGGCAATTGGGTGCCGTAGAGTCGGGATCGACTCCCGCCAGGGCCATCTTCCGAAAAACTGGACAGTTTTCAATCCAGTGGCGCGGTGCCAGGAGGATGCCTGGTGGAATTCCTGCTTGACAAAGGAGATACAAAAATTAAATTCAAGCAGTTGCGTTTCACAGATCTTCCATGAAATGAGATTCCTGTGTTTAAAAAATGGAACCACAGACCATTATAACAGTAATCTGTTCCACTTCCAGTTGCATTGGATACTAAGGCAGATGATCCACGGAAAAATCTCACCGAAAAACACAGGCCGCTTGTAAACAATTACTAATCAACATCGAAAACAATTCCAACAATTCAGTAATTGTCAGTTCTCGAATATCGATCTCAGGGTGGGTTGTAAATATGAATTAACTGGCTGAGTTTATTGCAACTTTTTTAGGGTTGCAGTTGGCTTAGTTGGTATGGTGGCAGAGCATTTATGGCTAGGCGATTGGGTGCCGTCGATCTGGGATCGACTCGTGCCAGGGTCACCTTCCGAAAAAAATTACAGTTTTCAGTCCAGTGACGCAGTGCAAGGGCTATGCCTGGTGGAATTCTTGCTTGACATTGATGATAAAAAATTAAATTCAAGTAGTTGCATCTTCACAGATCTTCCATTAATTGAGATTCCTGTGTTTAAAAGCTTGGACCATAGACCATTGTGACAGTAATCTGTTCCAGCTGCATTGGACGCTAAGGCAAACGACTGAGAGGTAAATCTCACAATAAAATACAGCCTACTTGTAGACAATTATTAATCAACACAAAACAATTCCAACAATTCAGTAATTGTCAATTCTCGAATATCGGTCTCGGGGCGGTTTGTGAATGTGAACTAACATACTGGTTTAGTAAATTGCAACCTTTTGGGGGTTGCCGTTGACTCAGTTGGTGTGGTGGCAGAGCATTTATAGCTGGGCAATTGGGTGCTGTAAGTCACGGATCGATTCCCGTCAGGGCCACCTTCCGAAAAATATTACAGTTTTCAGTCCAATATATATATATTTGTTACAGTCAAACTGTGAAATTAGTCATTTCGTGAAATGCCTAAAACTTTCAGTCATTTCATGAAATGCCTGTGGAGGTCAGTCATTTCGTGTAATTCAATACACTTGTTCTACCAGGTCTGCCAGTCGTTGATGCCGCGTCTGTAGAATTCCATATCTTGCTCCTGTAACCAAGCCTCCGCAGCAGCAGTAAGTTCCTCATCATCTTGAAATCCTTGACCACGTAAGTGTTTCTTCAAATTTGAAAAGAGATGGTAGTCACCAAGTGACTACCATCTCTTTCCAAATTTGAAGAAACACTCGCGTGGTCATTGAATTTTTGTAATTTCTTCCCTCATTTCACTCAAAACCAGAAGTGCATAGAATCAAAGAGGCATCAGTCATTTCGTGAAATGCCTAGACACAAATTCTAACCATTTCATGAAATGTCTAGTAATTGTAGTACTTTCACGAAATGACTGACCTCCACAGGCATTTCATGGAATGACTGAAAGTTTTAGGCATTTCACGAAATGACTAATTTCACAGTTTGACTGTAACATATATATCAAGTAATTATCATCCCACCAGTTGTGTCGTACTACTGAAACCAGCCTGAAACTTTCTGTGGACGACATCGGCTGGGTTCGAACCTACATTTACGACATCCACTGCCTGACCCCGAATGATCTGTTACCATATCGGCCGAGCCAATGCAAAACCCCCAAGAAGGTTGTAAATAACTCGGTCAGGATTTTAGTTCACTTTCTGACACGCCCAAAGGCGTTATACGAGACGAGAAAGTTACTGGATGTTGTAATTGTTCCCGATAATTGTCTACGAAAGTGACTTCTTTCATTCTGAGATCTGGAGTGGACTGTATGCTCTCACGCTCAATGCACGCTAGAAAGGGCACTGTTAACCCTTTACCTAACATGAAAAGCAGACGACACTTGCAAACAAAATTCTTGAATAACTAATTTTTTTCATTTTTGTCTCAAAAACATAGGTTATGACCGCTCATTGGAACGAGCTCGTCGAGCTCGTTCCAATGAGTGGTCATAACCTATGTTGTTGAGACAAAAAATGAAAAAATAATGAACATTAATTGGCGATTTTTGTGGGTAGCGCTGGCCGGTTTTGTGCGTTACCTTGCGTAAAGGGTTAAACTGGTTTGTGGTCACAGTTTTAGAACAGGAATTTCAATCAATGGGTGTATCCACGAGGATGCATTTGCTCAAATTTAATTATCATCGAGCAATTTTCCCTCCTAGGTGTGTGCTAGTACCGAAACTTTCCCGACAATTCGGGAGCGTTTTGAAGCCAACGCCGACGATCAAGCCACACAGTTTATCATATACTATTCTCAAAAAGTAGAGGATATCCAAACTGATGTTGATACTTTCGGAAAACTATGGTATTGGATACGCGTGATTGAACACATCAGTATGTTACCAAGTTTAGTGTGGATAATGCATGTCACCGGCCCACGATAACTTCGTGCATGTTTTTCGCACGAGCGCCGCGTTAATGTCTGTGGGGTTCGTTTTGAAATATTCTGTTCAGGACGGGCTTTTTCAGAGGACTCATCGTTCTTTTCCTGATATAAACTCGTTCATGAATAGTTTCTGGTCGAAACGTAACTTTTGAGGTATGACTAGTTCAGAGTGTGAAAAACTCGGGCGATGTTCTGGGGAATGTTAATGTCTGTGTGGAACGTTTTGAAATTTCCATTTGTACTGGACGGGCTTGTTTAGAGGTCTCATCGTTCTTTTCCTGGTATAAACTCGTTCATCAATAGTTTCTGGTCGAAACGTAACTTTTGAGGTATGCGAAGACTGACACGTAATGAACGTTTACGTGCATGTTGGAAGCTGGCAGCAGACGTCACGGCTGTAGATTAATTTTCTAAGATGACAATGCAAGAGCACACAGCGGCCCGTGTCGCTACAAAGTTCCTCCAGGCGCAGAACATCACTACACTGCCTTGGCCAGCACTAAGTCCAGACCTTTCAAAAATCGAGCACGTCTGGGGTATGCTTGGCAGGCGCCTACGACAACGCCAACAGCCCCCTACCAATGGCCAGGAACTCGCTGCTGCACTGCAGGAAGAATGGAATAACACCAGTCAAGCTTATATTTGCACAATACAATGCCTCAACTGTCTTTTTGATGAAGATATAAATATATTTCTTCATATATCTCACTTTTATCAAATATCCCCTACTGTTTTGAATACTATATATGTCTATTTCATATTACTTCGCAATATAAGCTTTTGTGAGATTCCCCCAAATGATGTGAAAGGTCTACGTTGATCCGCTGCTCAGTGTGAATACAAGTTAAACCCTCACACATGCCAATATACATAGAAAATACATATTTAAATGATTCCACAGTGGAGACATGGAAAGCTCTCCTTATATGAGCCCAAAAGAGAAGGCATGGTAGGGATGGCTTATAGCACAATGCGGAGAAACTCAATCAAACCAGGGTAGTTGTCAAAATGTCAGTGAATATAGATTGTGTACAATTCTGCAAATACTGTTTTGTTTTGGTGTATGTTATGGCAAACGGTTATGGTAAACGGTCTATGCTCTTTAAGTTATGATCTTGAGGCAAGGTCAAGATACACACTTGAATCGTGAGTAAGCATTGTGTGAACTATGAACAAGATCTGTCCGCCAAACAACTTTTTAAAAATTTCAACAAATTTAAGACTGCTGTAAGGTTCGTACCCTTGGTCTTCGAATTATAACCTCGCTCAAGGCTTTGTGTAAGGTGTGAACATCTATCCATTCAGTTACTTTTTATGAACTCCAGTCATTTTTGTTGAACTGGCAATGTTAGAAAGGACAATGGTCTGTGATCGTAACCTTGGATTAATGACCTTGGGTCAGGGTCATGACATGACCTTGGGTCAAAGTCATGGCACACTCTTGAGTAATGAACATCCATTGGTTCAGGTGAGAATAAGATAAGATCTATCCATTGCATTAATTTGAAAGGTATGTGACCTTGATCTTCTAGTTATGCAGCTTGGAAGAAGGTCACAACACACGTCTGAATCATAAGCATGCATTGTGTGCAATGTGAACAAGATCTGTCCATTGAATATTTTATTTAGTGACCAGACATTGTTTGAAAACACAAATGGACTGTGACATTAACCCTTTACCCAACGCAGACGATACCAAAATTTATTATTATAAATATCATTTTTTTAAATTTTTCAAAAAATTTCAACAAAATCATATCATGTGACCCCTCGTTGGAACGAGCTCGACGAGCTCGTTCCAACGAGGGGTCACATGATATGGTTTTGTTGAAATGTTTTGAAATATAATATTTTTTCAACTGCTGAATTTGGATATTACGCGGGCGGATGCGGGCGATTCGTTGGGTAAAGGGTTAAACTTTGAATGGTGACCTTATTTGAAAGTCGTGACATGACCTTAAGCATGAACAAGATCTGTCAATTGAATCATTTTTAATGAACCAAAAATGTGGGAATGGCTGAATAGTTAGTGACCTTAATCTTTGAGTATGACCCTGAGGAAAGGTAATGAAACGCTTACGTAATGAGTAACCGTTATGATATGTCGATTGAACCAATTTATATGTACCAGATAAAGTCAAAACCGTCTGTGACCTTGGAAGTATGATGTTGTTTCATTGTGATGAAATGGCTTTGGTTAAAAGTGATGACACGTCAGGCTCCTCAACATACTAACCCCACACAAGCAGGATATGCATTGGTTGAAGACAAGTGCACCATCGACGTGCAGTACGCCTCAGTACACAACGCCACCGTGCCCCCACGTGGGCAATGGGGGGGGGGGGGGGTGAAGTGTCTTGTTCAAAGAAACAACGCGATTGCCGCAGGTAGGATTCGAACCGAGGACCTCTAGAGAACCATAATCTCAAAATTGCATTGGGAGGAACATATGAATGCAGACCAGTAGCCCCCAGATCTTCTGATTTAAGAGGCCATCCAAACAATTCCTCGCAATGCACCAAACTTGAAATTTCAACCAAGGTACGGCCTTTTCTTCTTGGAATAAGATATCAATATATGTATTGCCATGTTTAATTTCAATCCAGGTGTCTATCCAAACATCTATTATCTTACCAAATATATCAGTTGTGGTGCAATAATTGAACCTATTCGTGCTGAAGTGTTCACATATCCGAGGGCTAAATTTCTGAAAATATAACAAAATGAAAATATTTCAACATTTTGACTTGCTTAGTTGAAAAAGACAGCACAGTTGAGAGATTTTGTGGCAAATTGGGAATTTGGGACACGGGCGCGGTGTTAATACCATCGTCTAATTTCCTTGGTTTACTACTTTGTTAAAATAATTAAATTATCATCAGGCTACAGAATGGAGGCGTTATTTAGCACAAACGTGCAATGTATATTCTGCGAGGGTTTTTCATGCACCACAGAAAGCAAGATGCGATGCTGTTTGTGTCAACACATATACACCCTACACACAAATCCTGTTTAACCACTTTTGTGGAATGTTGTTTTATCTTCTGTTCTCTGTGACAAACAAGACTTCAAAAATGGGGACACAACTCTTAACCTATCATTTGAGAGGACTTTGAAATGAAAAATCAAAAGAAATCTCTGTGAGAACTCAAATTATTTATTTATTTATATAATGGTGTTTAAGGTCACATACTTATGCACAATGGCTAATCGTGACCTTGACAGTTTTACGGATCGAGGAAGCCGAGAGCATCGACGAGCAACTGTCAGCTCCTCAACATTCTAACTCTGTTGAAGCTCCGCTTAAGCAGGGTTCCAGCGGTTGAAGACATGTGCACCATCGACGTGCAGTACGCCTTAGTACACGGCGTCATCGTGCCCACATATAGGAAATCGGGGTAAAGTTCCTTGCCCAAAGACACAACGCGGGTCGTCCCGGAAGGGGATCGAACTCGGGACCTTTAGCATAGAAGTCTAACAGTCTAACACTGAGCCACCGCGCGCCCTGTGAGAACTCGAAGAATATTGTATAGGTGCTCACAAAATACGATAAACAGACCTCCCGTCACACGCTCATTTTCCTCTGCCCACAATAACAGATAAATGGGACATTTTTCATACATTTCAATATGTATAAATATATAATATGTATACCTTCTTGATATAGACAGTGAACAAGGAATCTCAGACATGTGCATCATCACAATTCTGGCATTGAAATGAGAAAGTTACGTTGAAATCGAAAACGCTAAGATATGTCTCGTTATCCTTGGATATCAATGGATATACAGTACGTGGAGAGTGGATTATAACTAAATCACCCGCGGAGTGGAGTTATCACCCAAACTATAACTTTCGTATTTTGTATATATCGACTAAAACCACAAGCAATGTTTCAGCCAATGGACCTCCGGGTTTAACCCGGAGGTCCATTGGCTGAAACTGTGCTTGTGCTTGTTGTGCTTTGCAATAGATTTACAATTATTGCTTGGGTGGAATCTCCACTCTGCAGGTGATTTAGTGATAATACACGCTCCACGTACTGTAGATGCAAATCGAGTTATAATCCACTTTTATCTTTCCATAAGAACACATTTCCCCCAACACAAGGGAAAATGTCTGGACAAAATACAAATCTGTAGTGAGGGCAGTAACCGAACGTGCGCTGATTTGGGTCATAAAGAGGACATTTTTTACCTGCACTCAATTGGCATTGAGTTATTAATTTCGATCACCAGCTCAACGAAATAAATTGGAGGAGTTCATTTTTTGTCAAGATGATATTTTATAAAGACCTACCATGCGTTAAATATAAACACAAAAACAAAGAAAGACACAACAAAGACACTACTATAAACTTCAGCGGTTATTGCACAAATATAACAATGAATGAGGATTACGTCATGCACAGCGCAAGAACGCAATGTCATGACGTCATAATCTATCATAAAAAATCGGTATATTGAAATCGAGACCTCGTCTCTGGGATTATGTTGAAGATTCCGTTAGGATGAGTCGATATATAATCCAGAGACGAGGTCGAGATACTCACCCCGCCTCATGGTACAGTATAATTAATGTAAGCAACCTCTCTAAATTGTATTATAACAATTGAAATGAAATATCCGCTGCTTTATCGGAATATGAATGTGGGAGGCGGTTGTTACGCACTGCATACAGCACATCCATTCTACATTCATATTCAGATATAATGACAGATAATTCATTTCAAGTTTTACATACGATTGATACTACTCAAAGTATAAATGGTATTACGGTACCTCACAACGGTAGGAAACATTTCAGCTGTGTGAAGCTTCAGCGAAACCCAGGCTGCACTAACTGCAAAGGAAGATGAGATAGCCAGTCCACTTATGATAGAACTTTGATCCTCTCTTCCTGAAATTGTAAAAAAATGTTTTCTCTTTTTAGTTTTCTGCTAACCAGTAGTAATGTACATTTATGCAAAGTGAGTCCATTAGTTATCGACGCAACGGAATTTGGTTCCCAAAATGGCTCTGAGGTATTCTTCCAGCATTCATATTGGACTTGTGGCGAATTCATTGAGGTTTTTTCTCAGTATATTTTGGTAACATAACAGTTCTTGTTTAATTTTACTTCCCACCCCCACCCCCCGCGGAAACCCCGGGAAGTGAAGCAGTACTGTGACAAACAAGCACTGTTTCACTGGTAAAATAGGACCCAGTCACTAATTCTTGGGGTGCGAGTCCTCTAAAATAGGCAAATAGGCAACATGGGGGTATAACCGATTGACTGACCTGGACGTAATCTCCATAGTGTTGTCATTAGCCATTGTGCAGAAATATTTGACCTCAAACACCAATAAATAAATATAATTTTACTCAAAATAATTCGTAATAGTGATCGTAGTTTGATCCCTATTTGTAAAGCTCAAGAATACGAGACTTCACAATTTACATAGAAACAAACCTATGTTTTTAAGACAAAAAAAAAAATGAAAAAATTAGTTATTGAAGAATTCTGTTTGCAAGTGTCGTCTGCTTTCCATGTTAGGTAAAGGGTTAAGGTTAGAAACAGCTGAAACGGTTCTTGCAAATGTATCGAAAAACGCCCCGTAGAGTCACCTGCACTGTTTTGTTGAAGTAAAAAGTGATTAAAGTCAAAATTAGGCCTTATTTATTTATTTATTATTTATTGGGGTTTAAAGACATATATTTCTGCACAATGGCTAATCATAACCACGACAGTATTACGGGTGGGGAAAGCTAGAATACCCGGAGAGAACCTAGCAACGGTAAGCAACTGTCAGCACCCCAACATACTAATTCCCCACAAGCAGGGTTAGCATTGGTTGAAGACAGGTGCACCATCGACGTGCAGTTCGCCTCAGTACACAACGCCACCGCAACCCCACGTGGGCAATGGGGTGAAGTGTTTTGCCCAAGGACACAACGCGGTTGCCGCAGGTAGAATTTGAACCGAGGACCTCTCGGCTTGCAGCATGCACTTGTACCCACTCTGCCACCGAGCCCCATGTTTTGATTATATTTTACCTTACAATTTTAAATTACAACTGATCAACACCAGGAAATCTTGTTAAGTGTGTTTCATAAGGGATTCCAGCAAACTTTCTGGATAAGTATTTTGTTGTCAGTGGAAAGAAAAAAAATTCTCAAAAATTCTCAAACTGGAACAGTTTTTCTTTAATCCTTCACCTAACGTAACGGCCAAAAACCAAAAAAACGCTATTCACAGAAACTGCCATTCAATATTTCATTATTTATTCATTTTTTTACTTAAAAACACAGCTTATGACCCCTCGTTGGTACGAGCTCGATGAGCTCGTTCCAATGAGGGGTCATAAGCTATGTTTTGATGAAAAAAAATTGAAAAAATTAAACTTATTCAATAATTTTGTTTGCAAGTGTCGTCTGCTTTTCATATTTGGTAAAGGATTAATTCAAAGCTGTCCATAAAAGAAATTATTGCAATCATTTATTTTTTGCTTGTAAAATTCAAATAACTCAGCGTGTCATGATGATAAAAATACGAACAAAAAACTCTTGCTGATTGGTTCAGTTTCTTCAAAAATATTTGCACTTTTTACATACTACTATATTTCACAGTGTTGGGTGGAGTAGGGATATAGTTCAAAATGGAGAGACAACAGTCGATGGAACTAGGACGTACTCCATAGGACGGGTATATTCTAGTCTGGACGAGTGGAGTTTTACTGTGTTCGTAAGAAGACAAAATCTCTCAGTTGCTGAAACAGAGGACACGTAAAATTATGTTGCCCATAATAAAGACCAATATTAACCCAGGTTACAATTATTTTTTTCAGATCGCGGAGGCCCTATCAAATCTAAAACAATAACAGGTACCACCATGAAACTCTAAACCATTCCTTGGAGTTTGTTACAGATACTGGAGTGTATATAAATATTTCTAAATATCTGCAGATGAAGGCCCAGTTGAAAATCAACTATTATATATTATTAAAAAAAGTAGAGGATATTTTATAAAAGTGAGATATACGAAGAAATATATTTATATTTTCATCAAAAAGACAACTGAGGCATTGTACTGTTACATCTGGTGAATGATTCCAACGATAGTTGGGTGTCTGGCAAGCACACATTTCACGCACATAGCTGTAGAAGACATGGACGGTCAGTCAGAGAATTTACCACATTCAGTCCAAGACCTCAATACCTGTAAATCCTCCTCGGTTCGCGAGATAAGCGCGGATCCGACGTGGCACACTCCTCACGAAACGTCCAATATCAGCTGGACTGATGTTATTCCATTCTTCCTGCAGTGCAGCGGCGAGTTTCTGGGCGTTGGTAGTGGGCAGTTAGCGTTGTCGTAGGCGCCTGCCATGTACTTCCCAGGCGTGCTGAATTGGTGAAAGGTCTGGACTTAGTGCTGGCCAAGGCAGAGTAATGATGTTCTGTTCCTGGAGGAACTCTGTAGCGACACAGGCCCTGTGTGCTCTTGCATTGTCATCTTGGAAAATGAATCGACGGCCGTGATGTCGCGCAAATGGCACCACAAGAGCTGCTAACATGTTGTCACGGTAGTACTGCCCTGTGACACGCCCTTGGAAGACATGTAATGCTGTTATGCTTGTCAATGTTATGCCTTACCACAACATAAGCGATCCACCACCAAAACGATCATGCTGCCTAAAGGTTACGTAATGGTATCATTTGTTCCGCCACCGCCACACTCTGCTTCGTGGAAGTCGAGAGTGAACTTTGATTCATCGGAAAACATGACGTTGCTTCACCGACGATTGTCCCAGCACAGGTCGTGCTCCACACCAATTACGCCTTGCTGAAATGTGACGTTCAGTCAAATGTGGAACTATTCGGGGCCGAGTGTACAAATTCCAGCTATGTAGGCGATTTCAGATAGTTTGACTACTGACTTGCACATCTGTCGCTCGGTGCAGCTGCTGTCCAATTTCTGAGGCACTTTGATGGCGGTTACGTAATGCTGTGGTTCGGATGAAACGATCCTGGTTAGCATTCGTCGCCCTTGGACGATCTGACCGATGTCTGTCATCAACATTGCCCGTCTGACGGTAGCGTGACCACAACCTGCTAATCACCGATTGAGTGACGTTGAGAATTTGAGCCACTGCAGTCTGTCTGTTGCCAGCTTCCAACATGCCAACAGCAGTAAACGTTCGTCACGTGTCAGTCTTCGCATACCTGAAAAGTTACGTTTCGGCCAGAAACTATTCATAAACGAGTTTATACCAAGAAAAGAACAATGGAACCTCCGACAAAGTCCGTCCAGTACAAATGGAAATTTCAAAACGTACCACACAGACATTAACGTTTCCCAGAACATCGCCCGAGTGTTTTCACCCTCTGAACTAGTTTACGATATACCGGTAGCGCGGTATGTTTTTCAATACCGATACCGGTATTGCAATTGCAGCCCTACCCCAGAGACATTAACGCGGAGCTAGTGCGAAAAACCAGCACGAAGTTTTCGTGGGCCGGTGACATTCATGATCCACACTAAACTTGGTAACATATTGATGTATCCAATCATGCGTATCCAATACCATTTTCCGAAAATATCAACATCAGTTTAGATATCCCCTACTTTTTTTGAATAATATATTATACAGAATAAAGTCACTAAGTTAGAATCCACAAATTTGTGGATTCTAACTGAGTGACTTTATTCTGAATAATTCAACTTCCCTTTAGATGACTTTCAATGTGATGAATTATAATGTAATTTAATATCTAAATATAGAATATACCCATAGTAGCTTTGGGTAACACATGTTCACCACAAGTGGTGAAGTGGTGTTAACCGCGAGCCTGTGGCGAACGGTTAACACCACTTCACGAGTGGTGAACATTTGGTACACCAAGCAACTTTGGGGTATATTTTGTTTATATCATGACCGTCAGATTTTTTAGAGTCGCTATTATTTTTACTCGATTTTACTGACCAGCAGATGTACACATGTGCGAATCTGTTTTTGTTTACATGAGCACCGGTGTGCGGCACTTCCGCCGTCACGTTTATCGTCGAAACGAAATGGAAAAAGAAACGCGCAAATCACGGGGCCTTTTTCATTTTAATAACATAAGAACATACTCTTACGAGTAATGGATGCTTTATTGACATGTGACAACGCATGTTTGTTAATGTTTGGTATCTTATGAAGTAAACTCATTTAAAAACGTAATAAATAATTGCCGCTTTCATTTCACATTTCGCGAGGCGACGAACGATAAATTTAGACAAGTTCGCATTCAGGTCGAGGTCACCAAATGTCAACATGGATGCAGTTCCACTGTAGGTGTGAATTTTAACAACTCAAATCCCATTGGTGGCGTGTTCACCACGGACACACGTGTTCACCACGGTTGGTATGTAAAGCTAAAATGCATGTCATAAGCCTTTTATATATAGTAGAATAGGTAATTATGGTATAAAATATAATTGATATCTAAATAATACCTCAATATCTAATATCTAAAAGCATAAACTTATATCTATCGTGACAAGAGATATCAACAAACAGTTGCTAAACAATTTTGCTATCTTCTAATATATCATATAGTAAAATGTCTATTCAATAATCGATCGTTTCAACAAATAATACTTGAAATAACACGAGTCTATGATTTACGCAATAAAAGACATGCAAACGGAAATTCAATAAAAACAGCTGGGAACATCTGACTAGCCAGATCCGTTTTTGAAAGATCGTTTACCGACGAATGAGCTAATACACGCACCATAGCGATTAAATTATATCAATGCTATTGCTGGTCAGTGGTTTGTATTGCGGATCAAAGAGTTTTTTATCCGGAATCTACAGAAAAAAAACATGCAAAGTTATAATGAAGTAACACCATTAATATATATTTCATTCTGGTTCCATTCTCGTACATCTGCCACGGGTAACAATGGCGTTTCTCACTGTAGCTTATTGTAAAACAACAAAGCCGTTCATTATTCCCGAGAGGTATTTCCACAGATGGTGCGTTCGTTTGAGTCCAATTCTGATCGGAATTCAACATTGTTATGGGGTTTTCTGTTGACCCACTTTTCGTGGAAATTTGCGCCCAGGCGCCCACCAGTGATGCATTGTGATATCCCTTTACCCCAAATATATACAAATATTATTCCGTGCCCCAGTTATAGATATTCCAATCAAAAAGTACTTAATTCACCTTGAAAACGTCAATATATTAACACAATAGTGGAGCTACGCACACAAATTATAAAACTACGGCTGTGGTGAGTCATCGTTTCGCATGGTAATGTCATCAAACTTTCGGTCAAATGAAGTCACGATTGAGCAACATGTCCTGCGTTGATTCAAGGGAAATGAATCTTTTTTAGATTTAATTGTCTGGAATATCTCATTGGTCGCTTTACCGACCAACTGAAATATTCCATACAAGTGAATCTAAGCATAGGCGACGAACTGTTTAAGGATTAGACTGTTTCCAGGTCATAGCAGTATAATTTAATCATTTGCCCCGCCTCTGCGTTTGATTGGTTGAAAGCATACAGCGTGAAAGTCGTCAAAATCGTATAAACCAAATCACGTCATGATTTGGAATGTCGCGACACGTTCGCACATCCGACCTAACTTTGAAGACTATGGAAGCCCCGCCCACTCAATCCAATTATCACCGTGAGGGCGTGACGGCAGACTGATAGATTTCTAACAAGCTTGTAAACAAAGATCAATGATAGATTTTTTATCGCCCCCAGTCAGCGAGAATATAATGATAATTTCTCAGGAACAATTGAATTTCATAAAATATACCGAAGTGGGAGACAAATAAAAGATTATATACCCAAACATGATTTTGGGGGAACTTGAAAAAAATGTTTTTAATGCTATTCAGATATTGTTACGTGACTTGCTAAATATTTGTCGTCTGCGATCGAAAATCAAAACAACAAACAATTTGACAATGATTGACGTGACCTGTTTGTGGCACACTTTCCTGAGTTTGACTGTTGTCTTGTGCGAAAATTAAAAGTTTTTCGTTCACGTACACATAGTTTTTATATTTTAATATTACAGCCAGATTAAATTATAAGAAATAACTGTTGTTTTCCTTCGGTTTATGCGATATAAACCGGAAATTTTCAGCACAAGCTTAATCATAACTCGCTACGCGAGTTATGAAGCTTGTGCTGAAAATTTTCGGTTTATATCGCATAAACCGAAGGAAAACAACAGTTATTTCTTAATTAGACTGATGGTCTGAGAGTCTAGGGTACCGCTTGATATTTACCTAGATAAGAAACCGGAACTACTGCAGTTGCCGCCAATCCCGAAATAAGAGACAGAACCCCAACAGTCCATTTTCTGCCGAATCTAAATGTGTAAAACAGAATAAAGTAAATATACAGAACGACACGAGCGTGTGAATGGGTTAAAAGATATGGCACTTCTGCCATCGAGGGAAGTGTAAAACTCGAGGCCGCTCCATTCACACACGCGTGTCGTTCTGTGTTTATTACACGCCTTCGCCTCCATAAAACAATTATTAGTAGGACGCTCAGCAATTCATTTGACAACTAACAACAAAAAGTACACTTTTTATTGCCAACTAAATTTGCGAGGGGAACGCGTGTTACTATTTCGTTCCCTGAGTTCCAATGTGTTCCGTGTGCCTACTGACACATACATAGAACACCTTGGAACTAAGGGGACGATGTTTAGCTATCGCTAGCGATTCAAATTGTAATTGCGGTGCACGATTTGTAGAAAATTTCAGTGAGCTTTCCTTTCTTTATAAAAAATAGTCCGTCAACGGATTTCCGTTCCGCACATATGATTTTCATTTTCCACATAGTTTAATGTTGCTGTAGATGTGGATTTCGAAGAACAGGCGTGTAATAAAATGAAACAAACTACACATGATATAGTTTTGAAATTTTACATCATTTATTCACAAAAGACATGTAACCCGTAACATTACATAGTACTTAGATACTACTTTCACATAACCGATTAAATGGACATAAATTGATTTATAAGTCCGCAGTGGCTTATCCCTTCCCACTCCTTCACAGAACGCCAAAGAAAATTTCTTCCACCTTAGTAAGAAACCTGAATTACCTCCAAAGCTGCTTTTCAAAAACGTGACGTAAACAGGCAGTTGTTTGATGATCAGATTCAAGTCAAGCAAATAAAGGTACCCCCAACCGCTCATTCCGAAAAACCCAAATGACAATATCAACAGCAGCAGCAACAACAACAACAACCGGGTTGAAAGGTTTAAAATAAACATTATCAAATTACTTCGATTTCATTACGCATCCTCATTAAAGTTTTTCAGAGGCCGCGGAGCCTGGGGGGCACATGGGGCACGTGCCCCTCCACTTTTTACCACAGATATGTTTCGCTGTTACACACGGAGTTGAGAGCGTGGTCGCTCAGTGCTAGACTGTTGGACTTCTATGCTAGAGGTCCCGAGTTCGATCCCCGTCCGAGACGATCCGCGTTGTGTCCTTGGGCAAGGAACTTTAACCCTGTTGCCTACATGGGGGCACGATGACGACGTGTACAAAGGCGTACTGCACGTCGATGGTGCACATGTCTTCAACCTCTGTAACCCTGCATGAGCGGTGCTTGAACAGAGTTAGAATGCTGAGGAGCTGACAGTTGCTCGTCGCTGCTCGGTGGTTCTCTCCAGGTGCTCCGGCTTCCTCCATCCGTAAAACTGTCACGGTCACGATTAGCCATTGTGCATAAGTATGTGACCTTAAACCCCAATAAATAAATAAATAAATAAATAAATAAATAAATAAATAAATAAATAAATAAATAAATAAATAAATAAATAAATATACACACTGATTTAAAATGGGTGCATGCAAACGTTTCAATATACAGGCATTCCTGCAACATTACTTGCAAATCGAAACAATATTTATCCCAGGAATCCCACTTCGGTCGCTTCGGTCCGTTCCTTCTAATTCAACTCTCTTCCAACCCGAAGACTGGACTTCGGGTTGGAAGATGCCTGAAGTACAAGAAACGGAGAGGACAGTAACCACACTGCTGCATATTCATCTAAACGAGAGCCTATAGGGAGTCATGGTACATTTATTGATATACGGTTGTAACCTTTTTCACACTGGGTCTAATCATGATAGAATTGTAAATTTGTGCCCCTGTATTTTATCGAGCTACCGCCGCCCTGAAGTTTTTGCGAAAACTGTATTTGTAACGTAAGGAGCGCGAACGATAGTCTACATCAACAAGTCACATCAAAGATACCCTATTCATTTGGGCTAAACTGAATTTGTTTATTTATTGGGGGTTTAAAGACACTTTCGATAGCCAGGCTCTCCTCGTATCTGGCAGTTTTAAGGGTGGAATAAGTCGGAGAATCCGGAGAGAACCGCCGAGCAACGGCGTTCAACTATCAGACTTTCCAACATACTAACTCCACACAAGCAGGGATAGCATTGGTTGAAGACAAGTGCACAATCGACGGGCAGCACGCTTTAGTACACAACGCCACCGTGCCCCCACGTGGGCAATTGGGATTAAGTGTCTTGTCCAAGGAACAACGCGGTTATCACAGGTGGGTTTCGAACCGAGAACCTCTCGGCTTGCAGCCAGCATCTCTGCCTACTAAGGGCTAAACTGAACACCAATAAATACAGTATTATCCTTCCAGGCCAAAATAGTGGAGCGATGACGCATGTTGGGGGTGATAACCGGAACACAGTGATGCTTAAACTGAAATGTCATTAACTCTTTCAAAGCGCTATGCATAACTTTGCGCGAAGAAAACAAAAGCAACCAAGGACGAGGAGACGACACAATGAACACCAAACCTAGATTGAGGATCTGCAACAGTTTAATCCCTTAAATAACCGACCGGCCGCATCTTTCCGCGTAATTTACAAATTAAGCAGAAGAAAAAAAAGTTTAATAAAACCATATCATGTGACCCCTCATTGGAACGATCCTGTTCCAATGAGGGGTCACATGATATGGTTTGGTTGAATTATTTTTAAAAATTTTAAAAATTAATATTAAAAAAAAAGACTTTAAGACAGCTGTCGGTGCCAATGGCATGACACCAAAAATACGGCATTTAACACCAAAATTGGGCACCAAAATATACTTTTGGTAGATCTCACGGGCTTTGTGATTTATTATTTCAGTGGGCTGTTTGCTGTAAAATCGCTGTCTAACGATATAAGCGAGACAGAATTGACACTTGTTCAGTAATCTGTTGGTAACAGAGAAAATCATGCTCTTTGTTGTGGGCCAGCGGAATTGATATTCAGACTTCTAGCGTATTTAATTCCACAGTTATGGCCCCCCTAGTTGTGCAATTCCTTCCTTATTTCGGAGTTTCCGTGTGACGATGTTACTTTAATTGGGTGGATTGGTTTGAATTTCTTTTAGGATGATAAAATAAAGACCAAGTTTTCAGTTGCACATTTTCTCAAAACTATGGCACCTTGATTACTCGGAAATTTGTATTTTACTGTGTTATCGTTTCACAGACTTCTGTCACTGCTTATCTCACAGACAATTGAAAATTGATAAATGACTGCCCACGTTCAAAAGAGTTACAGGTCGATCACTTGAATAATCGTCTTAAGGTGAACCAGCTTAACAGAAACCAAACAAGACAAATCATCATCTGGAATTCGAGACGTTTTGACGACAATCTTCCATTTTACTAGATGGTACAGGATCACGAATTCAGAAGAGCAGCATCACGTTTCGGAAATTACATTCCGCCCCTCGTACTGTTGCACAGAAGTTTGCTTTAATTGGACACTCTCCAATCAAACTAATTAATGGATTGATACGCCAAGGACTGACAAGCATTTTTCAATGTAAGCGCAGAGGAAAGGGTGTTCCACGAGTTTTGAATTCGACACGTCACATAAGATCACAACATCTACACCTCACAAAAGACATGGGAATATGAAAGCAGTTTGGAAAAGTGTGGTAACTGGAATGGGTCAGCAATGCTTGAAAGGTATCTTAGACTATGGGAAGAACAAACATGTCACAGCCAACGTATCAAGCTATTGAACAAGAGATGAGTGACAGGCGGTGGAAGGTGCTGAGTGACGATATGATAGCCACGGGGAAAGGGGAACTGAGACTAGCAATAGAGAGAAATGGGCATTTCCCAATGGCTTCATCCATATCTATTGTTTGTAATGGAAGATAGGGTAAACTGGGCCAATACATACACATGATAGCCTCGGTAGAGTAGCAATTCCAATGACGAAAAGGTTTGACACAAAGAAGGGTCTACAAATCGGTATCCCGAACAAATCTTGCTACATTTGAAGAACGGTAGCAAAAAATGCGAGGTCCCACCCACGCTGCAATGGATGGTAATGGAAGTGTCAATGACACTGTAGCTTAACTTGACTGTGTGTTGTGCTTGATGAAAAGGATAATGTTCAATGTTTATGAAAGGATTATGAAATAAGACAAGAGTTGTGATAATTGAGAATATGTTAATTTATGTTCCCTGTATGCTATGTTTTCAATAAAAATAATTTGAGGTGTAGACTGCATTAAAAAAATGAGGGGTGGTTTAATGTGGCCCTCACAGTTAATGTATGTGGCCCTCACAGTTAATGTCTGTCAACCAAAGTAACCAAGTTGCAATGAAATTATTCCAAAACGAGTCACCCTTTCAAGTTGCAATGAAATCCCTTCATAAATACGGCCTGTAGACTGTGCTAAAGGTTTTCGGGCCTCGGGCTTGTGTAGCCTTCATGGTTGACCGATCGCAACCAAAATGGGATGTCCTTATCTCGACATTATACTGGGTCATCCTACCAAGTTACAATGAAATCCCTTCATAAATACGACATGTAGTCTGTGTTAAAGTTTTTTGGTTTTTGGGCTCGGGCGGGCGTCATGGTTGAATGATCGTGACCAAAGGGGGGGGGGGGGGGCGTTCTCACCTAGACATTATCTGGGTTAATGTGGCCTTCTCAGTTAATGTATGTGGCCCTCACAGTTAATGTCTGTCAACCAAAAAACGAGTCATCCTTTCAAGTTACAATGAAATCCCTTCATAAATACGGCCTTGTAGACCGTGTTCAAGGTTTTCGGGCTTCAGGCCTGTGTAGTCTTCATGGTTGACCGATCGCAACTAAAAGAGTATGTCCTCATTTCGACATTATCCTGAGTCATCCTACCAAGTTACAATGAAATCCATCCTTAAATATTTATTATTTATTTATTTATTGATGTTTAAGGTCACATATTTCTGCACAATGGCTAATCATGACCACGACAGTTTTACGGGTGGAGGAAGCCGGAGTACCCGGAGAGAACCACCGAGCAACTATCAGCTCCCCAACATACTAACTCCACACAAGCAGGTTTAGCATTGGTTGAAGACATGTGCACCATCGACGTGCAGTACGCCTTAGTACACAGCGTCACAGTGCCCCCCCCCCCCCCCACGTGGGCAATGGGGGTGAAGTGTCTTGCCCAAGAACACAACGCGGTTGCCGCAGGTGGGACTCGAATCGAGGACCTCTCAGCTTGCAGCCTGCACCTCTACTAACTGAGTCACCCTCCTTAAATATAAACTGTAGACTGTGCAAAATGTCACGGTTGACAGACCACGACCAAATGGGGAAATTCTCATCTAGACATTATACGGAGTCATCCTACCAAGTTACAATGAAATCCCTCCGTATTAAATATGACCTGTAGACTATGTTAAAAGTTGTTGGGTGTCGGCTTGGGGAGCCATCACGGTTGACAGATCATGACCAAGAGGGGACGTTCTCATCCAGATGTTATACGGAGTCATCCATCCAAGTTACCATGAATCCCTTCATAAATACGACCTGTAGACTGTGATAAAGGTTTTCGGGTTTTGGCTCGGGCAGCCAACATGGTTGACCGGTCGCGACCAAAATGGGATGTTCTCATCTAGACATAATCTCATACCTGCATATGAAATTTCGTGACAATCGGACAAGAACTACGGGGTGTAGCCTGAGCTAAAGGAAAATGTGAACAGACTCGCATACTCACACACTCACAGACTAACAGACTTCCGCACGCGTGATGGCAATAGCTTATCTTGACTTTGTCAAGTTGAGCTAAAAACAAAACTAATTCCAAGTCCACAAAGGGCAATAACCCTGGTACAAATACTCCGAATAATACCGCATTCAGAATAAGGCTGGACATCAATAAGATACGCATGCATACCAAATATGATGTCATTTCATCAAGTGTTTTAAAAGTAATTGAGTTTGATAGTACTAATTAAACAAATCCCACGTGCATACAGGACAATAACTCTGACAAAAAATACTCGAATAACACCTGCACGGAACATGGGGCTAGTCAGCAATTATAATAGACTCGCATACCTATCATAGACTTGATAGTACTAATTAAACAAATCCCACATGCATACAGGACAATAACTCTGACAAAAATACTCGAATAACACCTGCACCGAACATGGGGCTAGTCAGCAATTATAATAGACTTGCATACCAAATGTGATGTCACTCCACCGTGTATTTTGAAAGTTGTCGAGATAAAAAGCTCGTTGGTTACAGACCTACCAACAGGCCGACATTGCCACATATAGACCTGCTTGTCGCAGACCGACCGTTTTACCAAGATCGACCGACCGTTTTACCAAGATCGACCGACCGTTTTACCAAGAGCGACCGACCGTTTTACCAAGATCGGTCGATCGATCTTGGTAAAATGGTCAGTTAGGGTACTTTTGATATTCTACAACGAGACAGAGCTTTAATATAACCATGAACAAACTATGTCAGGATTCCAGAAGAACTGTTGTCGAGCAAGTTGTCAAATTCCCAAGAGCAAATATCAAGCAAAGAGAAGGAAATGTCAGGCACAAATTGCAAAGGCGAATTGTTCTGAATTTGGTTAAAGAACTGTGACAGAATATGAAACGCATCCCTTAGTGGCAGATTCGGATTATGAAGGCTGAGAGGCGCACTCAGAAGTAAAAAAGAAACATACTCGAAAGAAGAATGGAAAATCAACGTTATGGTTCCCACACTGAAACGAAGAGTCTGACAGGAAATACATGGGTCACAAAACAGGCAATAAAATCAGGAGCCTGTTTAGGTTGCGGTAGGTTTGCAACCTCAGTGTGGGGCATAAGCTTATAAAGATAAGATAAGCAGCGATTCATTTTGGACAAATTTAGCCAACGTGGAGCACGATTTGGGTGATTTTAACAGTAGAAATACCGTACTCAACTAAGCCGATGTTCTAGAGAACATTATTTTCTTGTTCCCAGTTGGATTTGGACAGCATGTCGATGGCTGGAAGGTACTCGAAGCACGTGATTTTGTTTTGGAAGTGCTAACTGAGGGATTATAAAATACCGTTTATCATATCTCCTGAATAAGCATTTTATGGAATAAAAGCCGAAATTGTTTCCTGTTACAAAAAGGTTGTTTAACCGAAGTCAAACAAACACCGTTTGTACTTAACACTTCAACCGTGGTTAATACTTTTTACAAATCACGTCTTGTGTTGGATTGTTGACACATCAGTTTGCATGTTTTCAAAGTCAAATTTCAAAAGTCAGTATGAGGATTCTTGGGTTGATCGGACGATGTTCACAGCTAAGGATTGGTTGTTTACATTATTCGATCTTCCGAGAAAAGAGAAAAAAGGCCATAATGTATTTAGACAATGGTCTCGACGATCCAACTACATCCGTGTCTTTTTTCTATCACAAACTATATGTTCAAATTTGCTAAAATTATAATTGTTGCTTGCTGAAGACATGAATGTTATGGAAGGCGTACGTCTGACACATGTTAACTTACGACTCACTTATTATTTGTATATATTGTTAACATCGTTCCAGGAACTGCCGCAATTCCAATGACGAAAAGGTTTACATACAAGTTTCCAGATAATGCAACAACGCCAAATTTGATACCATATGCTGTTAAACCCATAGAAGACCTGTAAGTATAATATGTACATAAAACTCTCTCCAAAGTACATGAATATGTGTTTTATATTTCCGCAGAATGCCAGGAACAGTCAGAAATTTACAGGCCTATAGAGATATGCTGTACATACACAGAACGACACACGGGTGTGAATGGGTTAATCGGTATCGCCTGAGTGCCAGCGCGGAAGTATAAAACGAGAACCTGCAGGCCTCGAGCTTTATCCGTCTGCGATGGC
Organism: Pictodentalium vernedei; assembly: GCA_031216915.1. NCBI lineage: Eukaryota > Metazoa > Mollusca > Scaphopoda > Dentaliida > Dentaliidae > Pictodentalium > Pictodentalium vernedei. The sequence goes on from CM062289.1 coordinate 85,683,293, forward strand.
ACAAGTGCCATATCGATTAACACATTCACACGCGTGTGTCGTTCTGTGTTTATTACACACCTTCACGTCTATAAAAAATTATTACAAGGACAATCAGCAATTCACTTGACAACTCGTCGCATAAGTTCCAATGTGTTCTATGTGCCAGTTTTTATTTAACCCTTTACCCAACGTAACGGGAAAAACCGGCCAGCCCTATTCTAAAAAATCGCCAATTAATTTTCATTATTTTTCATTTTTTGTCTCAAAAACATAGGTTATGACCCCTCGTTGGAACGAGCTCGTCGAGCTCGTTCCAATGAGGGGTCATAACATATGTTTTTGAGACAAAAAATGAAAAAAATTAGTTGTTCAAGAATTGTTTTTGCAAGTGTCGTCTGCTTTTCGTGTTAGGTAAAGGGTTAAAAATAGTCCGTCGTTGATTTCTGTTGCGGAACGGATTTTCATTTTCCGCATGGTTTAGTGTTGCTGTAGATGGGGATTTCATAGAACAGGCGTTTAAAAAACACATGGAAAGAGATCTACTTCTGAAACACATATCTGTGGTAGAACATTTATCCCACAATTTTACTGAATTCAGAAACTCAACAAAATGTGCTGGCCACATTTTAGTTCATGGACCACTGGATTCAACCAGGTGGTCGATCAGCCGATGTTTGCGTACATTTCCTTTTTTCTTTCTCTTAAATTATTTGGGTTAAAAAGCTCTCTCAGCTATAGTTTCGTTGTAATGCAGATTTCAGAAACACCTGTCATAAATCAGCTATCTATTTATATATTTACTGGTGTTTAACTCCACACCAGCATGTAAGGCAATATCGGAATGAGAAAACTGTAAGAACGTTAAACATAGAGGATATGTAGTGTTTTTAAATGGATACCGAAAATTATCTCATGAGTGACGGAGACAAATGATTATTTTTCGTGAGCGCTTGCGAGAGCGAAAATGCTCATTTGTCTCGGTCCAAGTGATATAATTTTCGGTATCCACTTAAAAACACTAGATTTTCTTTTTATTATAAGCTTTTTATAAGAATCTGATAATTCCACTCTTTTCAACCTTGAATTGATGCATGAAAGTAAACAGCACATTGAATCATTCAAACGCGGAAGTGATTTGATTGAGACTGACTCGGAACAGATAGCGTCTTGCAATCTGATTCAGCTGGCGGGTTTCTAGTCTAAACATGGTCTGAAAGTCCGTAATATAAGTTTTTCAAAGGACGTACCAAACCAAAAACTTATATTAAGGACTATCAGGCCATGTTTGGACTAGCGGGTTTCATGGATCAATTCAAGGTGAATACATGTTGAATTATTGCTGGAAATGATCGGTATCCACTCAAAAACACTAGATTTACTTTCCATTATACGTTTTTAGAAAAAAATGATCATTTCCAGTGATCATTTGACTCGTATTCACCTTGAAGTGATGCTTTGAAAGCCGCCATTTTGTTTGATACAGTGAACGTCAAAATTTCTATATCTTCACAGTGGGGAATACGATTTCTATCTTTTCGCAATTTCTTCGATAATCTATCATTTAGCGGATAATAAATGACATTATATCACGTGAAACGTCGTTAATTTCGACGTAACAACCCATGTCTTATTTCCTGATTATCAACTAGTGTCTAATCGGCGCGTGGTCCAGCAGCAGCAGCAGCAGCAGCAGCAGCAGCAGCCAACAGCAGCAGCAGCATTGTATTCTTGGCATGGCGTTCACATGACGTCAATTACGACAACAGATGCAAGTAAAGCGCATTCTGAACCAACGAACTAATTGTCGGTTGTTTTGGGAGAATTTAGCGACAATGAATTAAATAAAAAGTGTAAAAAACATTCGAAAATTCATGGGATATACAGAATCTTTAACTCGTAATGTTTGGATATAAGATTTTTTGAAACTCGTTTGATGAATTCGATTCACAACTCGCCTAATGGCTCGTTGTGAATGAAATTCATCAAACTCGTTTCAAAAAATCTTATATCCAAACATCACTCGTTTGAGATCCTCTATATCTGTTATGAAGTAGAATGTTTGATTAAAACAGGGACAAATTACAAAAGAATGACGAAGACGAAAGGAACAGCTTGGACAGTAATGAACGATGATATAAGTAATGTAGTGAATACTATATAAAATAAGCCTGTTTATTTGAGACCTGAAGAGTCTAGATTTTCAACTCCGGATCGAGGTGGTGGTTCCGGAGTTTACAACAAATAAAACAATTTGTTTTTGACTTGGAGCACTTCAAACCATTTCTGCAGAACATTTCTGAATTTCTTTAAACAAACCTGAAGTTTACGCTCGATGGTATTCGTGTTTTTTCTACTATAGCAAATTAAAAAGTCACCGACATACAATGAAGAATCTATCACATCTCCAGTGCGTCAATGATGTCATTGATCTTAACTGAAAAGAAGCCAACAGATAGATCACTACCTGACGGTACCCCAATTCTCGCTCGTGTGGATCAGATAATGTAGAACCAACACGAACTTGAAATCGACGGTCTTTAAAAAATGTCTGTAAAATGAGACATACGCCCTCGCTACCGAATGTTAATAAGATCTTTTAAAATCCCACTCTTCCATGTTGTATCGTTCTTCATTTTCCAGGCCAAAGAGCATGGCGACTTCATGTTCTTTCTTAGCAAAGACATTTCTTAAGAATGTTTAAAGTCTTACCAACTGATCCACATTACTTCTGTGACTTCTGAAATCACACTGAACATGTGCAAGTAGATTGTTCGATTCCAGAAACCCGAAAAGTCAATCATTGAACATCCGTTTCATGGTTTTACACAGATAACTTTTCATTAGACTCTGGTATCGGAATAATTGTATTTTTCGCTAGGATAGTGGAAACTTTGTACTCACATATTTCATTGAAAAGAAAAAGAAAGGTGAAGTGACGATTGCGCGGAAGATGTTTTAAAATTTAAAGTTAAAGTGTGGTGTTCCTCAGGGCTCAGTTCTTGGACCACTCTTGTTTACTCTGTACTCTTCTTCTCTCGGTCGCCTTCTTAAAAAGCATGGCATATCATATCATCTGTATGCAGATGACACCCAATTGTACATCACATTCAACCCATCTGTTCCAAGTGACTCCTTCACCGCAGTCAATAACATGGAAACTTGCATAAATCTTGTGCGGGAATGGATGATAGACTTTAAACTGAAAATGAATGACTCGAAAACTGAATTATTAGTGATATCCGGGGTTCGCATGCCTACACCCTCTGTTACATCAATTCTGGTTGGAAACAACATCACTATGAAAAGTGAATCGGCCAGGAATATTGGACTGACTATGGACTCAAATTTAAAACTAAACATCCATATCAATAAAATATGTCAAAAATGTTACTGGCAACTTCGTAATGTTGGAAGACTGCGACCTTATCTTAACCAGTTAGCACTTGAAAAACTTGTGCACTCCTTTATCACCTCACAACTAGACTATTGTAATTCAGTGTTAGTGGGGCTGTCCCAGTGCCTGATTCAGAAGCTTCAAAAAGTTCAGAATACTGCTGCTAGGATAATTACTGGTACCAAACGCTCTGAACACATAACACCTGTTTTAAGACAATTACATTGGCTTCCAGTTAAACAGGGGATTGATTTCAAAATATTGATCTTAGTATTCAAATGTATCCACAAACTGGCCCCAGTTTACCTGCAAGAGCTCCTCACTGTATATAAACCAACGCGCAGTCTCCGATCTAAAAACCAAATTCAACTAGTTGTGCCTTTTAGCAGATCTAATCAGGCTCATGATCGTGTGTTCTCCATCGTGGGTCCCAGATTGTGGAATTCCTTGCCAATTAGTGTCAGAACTTCAGAAACTCTCGATGTCTTCAAAAGAAATCTTAAAACTTTCCTATTTACTGAAGCATTCTCCTAAACCTCTCTAAGAGGCAACCAAAACAGATGTGAATCTTCATTTCAGAAAAGTGTATTTATTTCTGTCAAGCGTTTCAGAGCACTATTTGTGGTTTTACGCTCTAGAAAATCAATTATTATTATTATTATTATTATTATTATTATTATTATTATTATTATTATTATTATTATTATTAAAATTTGATGTGCATTTCACCGGGTCCATTGGCAACATCCTTTACTTTTTATGCAGAGTGTTATTTATCTGTTCCATAGAGAAAGTTTCATTGCATTCCTCTGAATTGTCAAACGCACAATTGATCTTTTGTTGTTCCTGTTGTTTGTTTTTTACTTTTAACAAATCAAATTTTTAGATGAAGAATGTTTTGAAAATGCTGTGGTCAGTTTGTTTGATATTTCGGTTTTGGATCTTTGTTGTACGTTTGGTTTTATTTCTTTACCTTTAATTTTTTTCGCATTCCAAATTTTGTCAATAGGTGTATGTTGGTTAAGGTTTGGAAACAATTTTCCCCAACAACTTTTCTATTTTTTTTGTTTGTTTTATGAGTCGTCTAGGTTTGCCCGATTTATAGAAAGTTTGTCCAAGTTAGTTTTTGTTGGTAACTTATTAAATTCCCGTTCAGAATTCTCGCGACCCTTTATAGCCTGTTGCAATCATCATTAAACCATAGTTTAGTGAAAACCATGGGCCACACTTTCCAACACAATCGCAACGTGTCAATCCAGCATAAGTCTACGTCGACCTTCCAAGAAAAATCGAGGAAAATAGAAGAACATGCAGCCGCTAGTTCAATTAACGTGCATGAACCAGATGCGGGTGCAGCTAAGTGTCTGACCCACAACTGAACAAACACAAGTCGTATTTTGTAATAAGCTACTCCACAGATTTGTCTATTAAATCTTCTTTGCAGGCGTACTCTCCCCAAAGAAGGCTATATGCCTTGAAATCACCCAACAGAATTAACAGAGTTGGTCCCTGATTCATCAATTGCGCAAGATCATTCAGCTGAAGCCATTTATTCGGGGTGAAGTATAAATAGAACATAATGTAACTCTCTCGTCTAAAGTTATTCGTATTGCCCCAGCTTGCAAATTTGATTGTAAAGGCACAGAACTGTGAATAATGTCGTATCTAACTAAGACAGACGTACCATTTTACGATGTAACATACATAGAAACAGAATGATCTTGAGTATCAGGTTTCTTTAGGAATGTTTCCTGCAAACAAACCGCAGAGGTTTATGTTGTTGATTTAGAAGGCCGAATGCATTAAAAATCTCTCTAAGACCTCGACAATTTCATTTTATTATATTATTGGTGCTGTGATCCATATTTTGATGATGATTTAGGAGGTTGTCGTACGGGAGAAGTTGTCCCGGTATTTTTTTTTTTAGATTTCTTACTAGGGAACCTACGCTGAGACGAATTCGGGTGTAGGTGGTTGGAAAAACGTGTCATCTCTGCACTCAGCGACTGACATGTCCTCTATTCCCACAAACCTGCTGCTCGTGACAACATTTTGAAGATATGTTCTTTCTGAATTTAGTTTTTGTTGTTCGTTTTCTTTATTCCTCTGTCCCTTTTCTTGTGCTCCTCTCTGATTCTGGCTCAGATTTCGATGCCCTGGCTTCTGCTTCAGTTTTTGGGTTGGTTTTGGTTTATTCTGATAGTTTTTCTCTGCTGGAGTATTAGATTTAGGTTGTTCTTGCTGTTTCTGTTAGGTTGTTTATGGAATTTTGTTTAGTTTCGTTGGTTTGTTTGATTGTGAAAGGTTTTCATAAAGTTGGAATAGTGCTTTTGAGCGATGTAAATTGTGTGTTACATTCTACTGATTTTGTTTGTAATTTTTTGTTTCAAAGGTGTTGCATATGATGTGTTCGTGCCTGGCATTAACCCTTTACCTAACATAAAAAGCAGACGACACTTGCAAAAAAAAATTCTTGAATAACTATCATTTTTATTTTTTGTCTCAAAAACATAGGTTATGACCCCTCATTGGAACGAGCTCCACGAGCTCGTTCCAATGGGGGGGGGGGGGGGGGGGGGGTCATAACCTATGTTTTAGAGACAAAAAATGAAAATTAATTGTCGTTTTTTGAAAATAGCGCTGCCTGGTTCGGGCCGTTACGTTTGGTAAATGGTTAATGAAATAAAGTCTCTGGCCTCTTTAAAACTTATTTGTTTTTCACATTTTATATTTTGTATGTTTTTCTATTTATCCAGACAGGGCAACCTTTTGAAGATGACATATGATTGCCCTGACAATTTATATATTTGAATGTAGCATAGGTGAATGGCTCCTCAAGGTTTTGGCCAAATCGATAACAAGTCAGCTATCCCATACTACACTCTAAAATCAATTTGGTACAAAATTAGCCCAAATCCTTAACTTAAGGATTGAGTTAATATGAGCCCACTCATTTTAGAGTATATGCGCAAAATTTTGACATTTGAAGCGCCTAAGTGGATTTGGGATCTACAGATCCACATTGGTGTTCACGTATTCAATTTGTAATGATTTAGGTGGTAGTGGTGTGTTCAAAGTGAAAATGTATTGTATTTATTTTAATTTCTTTTCCATTTCCCCTATTTATATTCTTTTGACATCTTTACCTCCTTGGGGCTTCAATGCATTAATTACCCCCATTTCTTCAATATCAGCAACCTCCCTGGTTCTCACATTTTTACGTATTCTATGTGGGTTTGCGTTCACCTCAGTGTCACCTAACTTTTTCAACTTTAAAAGACTGAAGGCTTTCACATCTTTATCAACGTCAATTAATATACCATCAGATCTGAGTTTCTTCACGCTTTTGACGGCCCTAGCAATTCCATACATGGCTGCTACTAAAGCAAATGGATTAACTTTAGTAACGTTTTTTCTTCAATTGAATGAATAATGATCTTTTTGTTGCATTTACATCATTCATCAGAGTCAGAATCAGGAATGTGTGGTTCGCAGGGTCTTGTAATGATGTGTTTCTTATCAACCTACTCACAATTGTTTACTTCAGGCTTGCACTACAGTGGAAGTCCCTAACTCGGATAAAATACTCTCTATTTTTGTCTTTCCCAAGCAAGTTGGGAAAGAAAAGTGGTGCAAAAGCACCAATAAAAAATAAGCCAAAACTGGGTCGAGTGCAACCGGCGCAGACCCAGTACGGGACGCTCTCTCCCAAGTACAACTCCACGACTTCCGTTGCCAGTGCGCATATACCGTCTCTAAAGACTCATTCTTTTTATAATCCGCTTCGTGTCGAGATGTTTTTGCACGCTTATCAGTGTTCCACCAGCTCGATGTTTGATGATTCCTTATTCATTGTACCACAGTGTATCCTTTGTATTCTCAGGAACAGTGTTTTTTAATATTCTCTTTTCTATTATATGTCCATAATGTATATTTAATTGTTCTCTCTCGAGTCGCGCGCGAATTTCGTGTGCCACGCGGTTCGGACTTAGATTATTTCACAATTATTGTTAATGCTTTTTTTGCAAAATTTTCTAATTGTGTTAGAGTTAGGTGTCAGCGGGGTACCACTCCTACAGTGTTTCTTCTTTCTTTTGAGAGTAGTCTTCCTGTTGTGTGGTTCCCGGTCGACCGTCTGGGGTCTTTGTTTCTGTCACCTTTCTCTCTTTTTTGGGGGTGTTCTGTTTTCTGATTTCACCTTCTCTGCTCCTCTCACCTCTATCATGCCCAGGACAATTCCTCGTGGGCAATGTCTGCTGCCAAAGCATGTGGACGATGTACATTCGTCTTGTTCCTCCTGTAATGGGTGTTCGGCCGAGCGGCCATGTGGTGTCTGTGGAGCATGGTGATCCACCTTCTGGGCGTCAGTAAACCGTGTCGTTCGTTCTCGTGGCCGTGCCTCCCGCTCCCGCGGGAAAGGAGAACGTGGTCGTTCGGGGCCTTCCGAGCCGACTTTGTCTGGTGAGAGTTATTCCTCCTCCGTTGGGGATGTGCAGTCTTTTCCTGTGGTGGATTCTGCGGGAGCCGTTGAGTGTTCTGGTGAAGAGGTGCCTGGTTCCGGGACTACGGTCCCCCTCCAGTCGACATCTGAGGCTGTCACTAGGGTCGTGACTCCTCCTTCGGAGCCGAGCCGGTGTGCTCTCTCCACTATTTCACCAGCCTCAACGACTCTCGACGTATCTACTACTACTGCTGGTCCGTCTGCTTCGTCTTCAGTTTCAGCCGGCCTCGGCTTTTCGCTGCAGGGGACTGCAGGAATGTCCGATACTGTAGACGTGGGATATCGGCCTCAGCCTTCCCTGACTTCAACTCGGCGAAGTCGGAAGGGGCTGCCGGCCGAACCCATCTCTGTGGTCTCTTCGCCGTCGAGCACCACAGTTGTGTCTTTGGATTCGGATGTTCGTAGTGGAAACTCTATGATCTCCGTGGCGTTTCCGTCTACTCATTCTGGCCACACGACCAGTTTTGGGGGACCAACGCCTTTTGTGCAGCCTGGACCTTCTGCCCCGCAGAGGTCCGCGGTGACTCTCATGAGTTTTCGCCATATTGATCCTCGGGGTGCATCGTACCCCTATACACGTCTGCCTTCAGATGTTTCGGCTGCCGCCCGTCGTCCCACGTCGGGTGTTTTGGAGGATCGTGACCCTTCGCTGGTTAAGAGGGTCAGAGGTGAAGCCACTTTGCCGGTTCGCTCCCCTGTCGAACCGGTCGGTACGGGCAGTGAGCTTAGGGAGGCCCTCCCCTTACTCACTCAGGTTCTTTCTAAGAGCCTTCCTGTTGCTTCCAGCGAGGCTATGAGTGGTTTCCAGGCGCCTCCTATGGCGCCGCCTCCCGGGATTGGAAACAGGCCGGTTTCTGATTCCTCTGGTGTTCCGACACCATGGGAGGCGTCGGCTGGTTTGCCCACGATGGGCTATGTGTCTTCCGACTCTGGGGAGGAGTCCGACATGCTTGAGGTCGAGGGCCAGCAGTCTTCGGACTTGGGGGCAGCTCTTGACTTTGTGTTTAGGTTTCTGCCTGATCTCAAACCTGCTAACCAGCCGACAGTGTCAGCCTGGCCGCGATCATCGGTCGCGCGCCAACAGCCTATGGAGCAACCTGCTTCTGGGCGCCTTCGACCGTGCCAGTCGGTACAGGTGGTTGAAGCTTTTTCAGCAATGGATTCCAAGCTGAATTCCAAGGCTTTGAAGACTTCGTTCTTCACCAGGGTTGACACCTTTTTGTCTCCTGTGCGTTATCGTTCGACTTTGACGGTTCTGGATCAGACCTCCACTTCCCTCGGGCTTTCCAAGCCCAAGTCTGCCGTCATTTCAATGACGACTCTGGAGTCCACGTTGGGCTTATCTAGAGAGATGCTTGGCATGCTTTCTCTCTCAGATCACGTCGTCTCAGCTTTGGCTGCTTATCTGCCTCCAGATAAGTTTGACGAGGTACAGGCTCCTTTGCGTGTGCTGTCCAAGGCGCTTATGCACCTTACTCACACGCATGCCTGTAACACGGCTAATTTGGAATTAGTTCGAAGGGACGCTGTGCTGGACACAGGACGATCCCTTCCCGAGGAGCAGCGTGCTGCTCTTCGATCTGATTCTTTGGCAGGTCCGCAACTTTTCCATGGTTCCGTGTCGACGGTCCGGGATGACGTCCTACGTCATTCCAAAGATCAGCTGCTGTTTCGTCAGCTTGATCAGCCTTCTCGGGGAGGCAAGGGCCGTTCCAAGCCTAACAAGTACCCTTCTGCTTCCTCTGTGAAGCAAAAGCTGGTCCTTCTGCCGCCGCCTCTACTTCTTACTCACGGGGTAAAGGTAGGGGTCGGCAGAATCGAGGGAAGTCTCAGGATTCTTCATTTAGCAGAGGAGGTGGTTTCTCCTCTCGCGGGCCTCGTCGGGTCTCGAAATGAAGGTCCTCACCTCGACTCGTCCCAGGTTGGAGGAAGGATAGCAGAGTTCGCAGACCATTGGGCCACCATCACATCCGATCCGTGGGTGTTAGATGTTGTTCGGTCCGGGCTGCGCATATCCTTCCGACGGCACCCCACTCTGTCAAGGGTGCCTCTTCCAACCACAGTTCCTTCAGACGTGTTACGTCGGGAACTTTTGTCCACGGAGATTGCCAATCTCCTGGCAAAGGGGGCGATCGAGGTCGTCAAGAACGTTCAGTCAGTGGGTTTCTATTCCCGCCTGTTGTTGGTGCCGAAGAAGGACGGCCGACTCCGACCGGTTATCGATCTGAGTATCCTGAACCAGTCTATCATTGCTCCCAAGTTCAGCATGGAGACTTTCAGGTCGGTCCGCCAATCAATTCACCAGGGAGATTTCGCAGCCAGCATCGACCTGCGAGACGCTTACTTCCACGTTCCGATGCATCGGGCGTCACGGAAGTATCTCAGGTTCGCTTTTCTGGGGCGAGTTTACCAGTTCAAGGCCATGCCTTTCGGCCTCAACCTGGCTCCTTGGGCGTTCACCAGACTGATGTCGCATGTGATAGCGTTCCATCGCACACAGTCCAGGGTGACTACTTCGGCATATCTGGACGATATCCCCCAGAGGCATTCCAATGCTGCCTTACTGGAATCGGATGTCGCCACTCTGTTGAGCTTGCTCACGTCGCTAGGATTCAGAGTCAACGAGGAGAAGTCGGACCTGGTCCCTTCTCAGTCATTTTGTCATCTGGGGATGTCTTTCCAAACCAAATTCAATTTGGTGGCGGTTCCCCAGGCCAAGGCTGTGATTCTCTCAGCTTTTGCTCTGACCAGTCCAGGTCCGCGACCGCTCGGAGTTTTCTCCGGCTGATCGGTCTCTGCGGTTCGGTGAAGGATCTCATTCCTCTAGGTCGGCTGCGTGTCAGACCTCTCCAACACCTTCTGCTCAGTCGTTGGAGGCCGAATGTAGATTCTCTGGCTCAGGTGCTTCCGTTTCCGGACTCTCTGTATCCTCACCTTCTTCCCTGGACAGATGTTCAGTGGATTACGCAGGGTGTTCCACTGGACTTACCCACGTCCGATCGCGTTCTGACGGCAGATGCCAGCGATCTCGGAGGGTGTGCGACGTTGGATCCTCTCGGTCTTTCCCTACACGGGATGTGGGACCAGGATCAAGCAGCTCTACACATCAACCAGAAGGAGCTTCTTGCTCTTCTTCTGAGTTTCAGGCAGTGGATCCCTCACCTGTCGAATCGCCAGGTCCTTCTACTATCCAACAATTCGACAGTGGTTGCTTACATTCGGAACCAGGGCGGCACGCACTCGGTTCCGATGTACGAGCTCGGGATCTTCTACTGCTCGCTCAGGATGTTCACAACGGAGTGGTTGTTCGTCACATTCCCGGTCGTCTGAACGTCCTAGCCGACTCCCTGTCCCGACAGGGCATGGTTATTTCCACCGAGTGGATGCTTCACAGGGCAGTGTTCCAGTCGCTTTGCGATCTCTGGGGACGTCCCCACATCGACCTCTTTGCGACTCGTTGGAACCATCAGGTGGACACTTTCGTGTCCCCGTGTCCAGATCCTCTGGCTTTTGCCGTGGACGCTCTGTCACTCGATTGGAACGGTCTAGTCGGCTACGCCTTCCCGCCGGTTCCGATTCTTTCTCAGGTTCTCGCCAAAATTCGAACCTGCAGTTGTCGAATCATTCTGATCGCTCCTCTGTCGCCTCAGCGGGTGTGGATCAATCAGCTCCGCTCGCTGATGGCGGCGGTTCCGGCACGCCTCCCGCTACGTCGCGACCTTCTTTGTCAAGGTCGCCCGAGGAGGTTTCACGTCGACCCGACTTCGTTGTGCCTTCACGCATATCTTTTGTCAGGTCCTGTCTCCTCCGTAGAGGTTTTTCGAGACGAGCAGTGGAGTGCATTTCTTCTTCAAGGAGGCACTCCACTGGTTTAGCTTATGCAGCTAAATGGAAGGTCTTCTGTCGATGGTGTGCTGATCACTCTGTTGATTATGCCAATCCTTCGATTTCACAGATTGAGGAGTTTCTGGTATATCTGTTTGATTCTCGGGGTCTCCAGCCTGTTACCATCAAGGGTTACAGGTCTATGCTTTCAGAGAATTTTTCTTATGTGGGGAAGCGTCGTATCGGCACTAATCCTTACCTCTCCAAGCTTGTTCGGCATTTTTCTTTGAAAAGGCCTCGGACTTTGCAGCTTACTCCACGATGGAAGCTTTCGTGGGTGCTGCTTTGCTTGGGGGGGGGGGGGGGGCGCCGTTCGAACCTTTATCCCAGGTGGATATGCATTTTCTCACATATAAGACGGCTTTTCTGATGGCATTTGCTTCGGCCAGACGGGTTAGTGAGCTTCACGCCCTCTCGGTTGACCCGGCCTTTTTTTGGAGCTCTCCCAACAGTGTTACTTTTACCACTGATTGCTCCTTTTTGGCTAAGAATCAGTTACCAGATACTACCAGATACTACTCCTCCTCCTATCTGTATCAGGGCTCTTCCTTCTGTTGGGGGTAATCGCCCTTTGCTCTGTCCGGTCCGTGCTATTCGCATTTATCTTGATCGGACACGCTTCATACGGAAAGGCAGGAAACGGTTTTTTCTGTCTCTCATTCCGGGTCGACAGAAGATCTCTCCTCAATCCATTTCTCGATGGATTTGTCTTGCTATTCGTACGGCTTATAGTCGTTTAGCAGCTGGCGATTGTATTACCAATCGTATTTCTGCCCACGAGGTGCGGGTACTGTCTACCTCTTGGGCTTATTCTAACTCCGTCAAGTTGTCGGATGTTATGCAGGCAGCCTACTGGAGAAATGCTTCTACTTTCTCCACCTTTTATTTGCGCCAGTTGCAGGAGCAGTCGGGGGACCTTTTTGCCCTGGGTCCTCTTTCTTCTGCTCAGGCTGTTGTCTGCCATAGCCATTAGGCTTCTTGGAGGTCAGTTTCAGCCTTGTGCTGTTACTGCCCTTTTTCTGTCTGTGTGTCACACAGGCTCATATGTCTCTTTTCATTGTCCTTTACCAATGATTGCGACATTATGGTTGATAAGCCTCGGGACCTCTTCCTTCTACTTCACGGTTCTAGTGCACTGGGGTTATGTGCGGGTTGGTTATGCGATTCCCTCCAGCCTTTTGTCTATTCAGCCTGAAGTAAACAATTGTGAGTAGGTTGATAAGAAATCTAAATTTTATAGTAAATTTCCTTTCTTATAATACCTACCACAATTGTTTACATGGAGGCCCTCCCGTCTTCTTTACGGGTAAAGAATCTTTCCTCCCCGCTGATCACATAACTCTAACGTTTACGGATTCAAAAAGAATGAGTCTTTAGAGACGGTATATGCGCACTGGCAACGGAAGTCGTGGAGTTGTACTTGGGAGAGAGCGTCCCGTACTGGGGCTGCGCCGGTTGCACTCGACCCAGTTTTGGCTTATTTTTTATTGGTGCTTTTGCACCACTTTTCTTTCCCAACTTGCTTGGGAAAGACAACAATAGAGAGTATTTTATCCGAGTTAGGGACTTCCACTGTAGTGCAAGCCTGAAGTAAACAATTGTGGTAGGTATTATAAGAAAGGAAATTTACTATAAAATTTAGATTTTTATATTGTGAAATATATTTGATTTCTCTGCTCATGCCTCGCATTCCGAGCCCATTCTTTGTGGCTATGTTGCGTATATCCGGCAATCAGCACCGGGAGTACATGGACAACAAACTCAGCCATCACTGATCCATAACCAATTGACCCGCTTCAGCCGCGCAAATGTAGAGAAGTCGATTGTACAATAACAAAAAGAGAGATGGAAAATATAACTGAAGGACCAGTTTAACGGCCATTAAAAGACCAGACGAGGCATTCATGTGTGAGTCTCCCGTTTGATCAAACCGAGTCCATCGACCGGGTGTCTGCCGTGAAGTAAGAGCTGAGGTGATATATTGGACAAAATCTCCAATAAATGAGGATTGCCCAACCGGGGTCACTTCTGTACTCAATCACCAAGGATGATAGAGGATCTCGTACCCCATGACCTCCAGATCGCACCTCATGTTAAAACAAGGAGCCCCGTTTACGCGACCTTTTACCTGAAGCAGGAGATACTGCCAGCTATTAATAAGCCTAACACCTCTCAGAGGAGTTAAATCGGATCATCAATTTGTAAAATACATATTTTAACTTAAGGATTGCGTTCAAGAAGCAATCGCAATGGTCGTTTCGATAGTTTTAACACTATTTTTGCGCTATTTATCTAAACATACATTTATACTTTCTTACTATGAAGAAACTGTTTTATGAAGTCACGTTTCAGTTGACATCTCAAAATGGTTCCTATCCACGAGACAGATCTTAATAAACGAGAGAAGAACTCTATGAAATTAGCACCATATGAACAACAGGTACAACCACTGATCTTTACACATCTGGATTGCTGGAACGTCGGCTGAATGCTTGCTACTTAATCTGCCCCCAACCCCTCCCATCAAGACGGCGCCTATAACTCCGTGGACCTCCCATCAACGATGCTTGGTGAGCCACAGCCTAAAAAACTTCGACTTTATCAAATGCCACGGCTTTTACCACGTACGAAAACTAGTAACACGGTATCTGTTAACCCTTTACCCAACGTAACAGCCAAAACTGCCCACCGCTATTCACACAAATCGTCAATTAATTTTCATTATTTTCTAATTTTTTGTCAAAAAACCATAGTTATGACCCCTTTTGGAACGAGCTCGTCGAGCTCGTTCCAAAGAGGGGTCATAACCATGTTTTTGAGACAAAGATGAAAACATTAATTATTCAAGAATTTTGTTTGCAAGTGACGTCTGTTTTTCATGTTAGGTAAAGAGTTAATTTATTTACTAGTGCTTAGCACCGCATCACTTCTAAGGCCATATTGTGGTGATAGGGATTGCTATATTTATTCTTTTATTAGTGCTTAGCGCCACATCACCATCTAAGGTCATCCTGTGGTGATGGTTGTTGTTATATTTATTTATTTATTGGTGCTTAGCACCGCATCGCCATCTAAGGCCACGCTGTGGTAATAGTTATTGTTATAAAAGAGGTAATTTGTTGTGAAAATAAAAAAAAATATTCATTAAAAATGGGAATGAATACAAGATAATGAGAGAAAAATAAGTAGAGATAACTGTAATGAGCACAAGCAGTCTACTGGACATGATGTAAATCAACCGGATGACTGAAAGAAACTTGGAAGATGGAATGTAGATTAAAAATATAAAAAACAAATTAAAACTTATTAAAATGGTTGATGTCCTTGAGGAAAGAGAAAATCTGATGGGAATTTATAGTGTTGAAGCCACATGTATTCTCCACCCAAAACTAGAAGTCTAGTCACTGTATTTTGCTCTATTTTGAAATAATAGCGCGCGGAGTAAGTGCACTTTTGTCCCCGTCAAACTGTATCATTAGCTTAACTCAATTCCTGTGGAGAAGCAGCGTGTCCAACTCTGTGCAGTTCTGTACTAGTAAATAGAGATCATTAACATCATTCCTAACCTCTAATGGGATACATATACATGTAATAACGTAAATAAAATTCGACTGCATATACAGTACATGGAGAGTGTATTATCACTAAATCACCCGCAGAGTGGAGATTCCACCCGAGCAATAATTGCAAATTTGTTGCAAAGTATACCCAGCACCATCAAAGTTTCAGCCAATGGACCTCCGGGTTCAACCCGGAGGTCCATTGCCTGAAACATTGCTTGTGTTTTTTGTCGATACATATAAACTTTGAAAGTTATATCTTGGGACTCCACTCCGCGGGTGATTTAGTTACAATCCACTCTCCACGTACTGTACATAATGAAGAGAGTGGATAACCACTTAATCGCATCGCCATATTTTCTCCACTTGAAAAGTATTCATAATTATTCATAACAGCACAAGAAACACTTGCAAACTTTCAAACCGGTTGCACCCAGTGGTCAAAGAGATGAAAGTTTGCAAGTGTTTCTTGTGTTTTGTCGTCAGAAATTGTAAATAATTACTAAGTGAAAAATCTATCCACAGCAATTTAGTAGTAATCCACCCTCCACATACTGTAGTCTCAATATCTTCTTTCTGTTTGATTGGTTCAGTTCGTGATTTCACTTCCGACCTCACTAAGGACGTATTACAGTTTGCATGGCACAGCACAAACGCTCTTGTGTATTTCCTACTACGTCATTCTTCTGCAGTAATGGGAGAATTAACTAACGAGCATTTTCTACGCTAATTGTGACAGGACTTCTAGTTTCAACTGCAGGCCTCTCTCAGAGACAGTACACTAAAATGTTGTCGTCCAGTCCAACGTCATTAAAATCAATACAATATAAGAGAATGTGCTCAACTATCAAAGGGCATTGATAGGGAATACATTCTGGTCGCATGTCTTCCTCCAATAAATGTATTTATTTATTGGAGTTTAACGACAGCCAGGATCACCCCGTGAATATGGTATTTGCGTATTCTCCTCCAAAACCGCCGAACCGATTTCAATTAAATTTGAGGTGTTTGCTGTTCTGAAATCTTCTCATGAAGCAATAAGTACAATAAGTTGATTTTTTGTACGGAGCTTTCCTTTGTGGTTTAGAATCAAGTTTGTTCAAACGAAGTTCGTGAAACAAAAATTTGCCTTTGTAATGGGGGTGCACGATTTTTGGTCCCGCCCGAAATTTCTATTTTCTGAACCGATGACCCGATTTAAACAATATTGGGTACGTGGTATTATGGAATCACAAGTACTTGATTGATTTATAAAAAAAAAAAAATCTTCCCGTGTCTCTGTGGGAGCCCCAGGAGCTAAAAATAGAAATATTTTCAAACGCCTATATTTTCCTAACCACTGAGAACTGTTGTTTGGAATGAGGCATCTTTAGGACCAGTAGAATGGAGTGGTAAAATAATTGCCATCGATTGTGTAAAGAGTAATCTTCCGGATGGGGGGTTGGTAGAAAAATGCTGAGTCAACATATCTGCATAAATTAAAAAAGATGTTCTCCCCCAGAACAACTGATCAGAATCTTTTGATTTTTGGTATACAACATCTCTAAGGATGTTAGATACAAGTTTGTTAAAACTATGCCTCTCGGTTCATATATGTGCTTAGTACAGAAGCTCGAATTTTAACTTACGGCAATATGGGAAATAATCCTGAAAAATCTTCTTCAGGTCCACCAGTCAGAATCTTTTGATATTTGGTGTACAGCATCTTCAGGGAAGTCAGATCTAAGTTTGTTCAAACATGTTCCTGGGTTAATATTTGAGCTCACTATTGGAGCCGAATTTTAACTTAGTCCAATATGAGGAATGATCGTTAAAACTCTTCTTCTCCAGAACCACTGCTCAGAATCTTTTGATATATGGTGTACAGAATTCTTGCAGAGGTCGGGATTCAGATTCAAGTTTGTTCAAATAAAGTCCTTTGATTAATTTTTGGGCTCCCTATTGGAGCCTGAATTTTTACTTGGAGCAATGTGTGGAATATTCTTTAAAAAGCATCTTTTTACATGCCCTAATTAGATTCTTTTGACACACGGTATACACCGCCCTTAGCGGAGTCAGATTCAAGTTTCATAAAACAAGATCCTCGGTTAATATTTGGGCTCCGTGTTAGAACCCGAATCTTAACTTAGTCCAATATGAGGAATGATCTTTAAAAATCTGCTTCTTGAGATACAATCAGAATCTTTTTGATATTTGGTATACAGCATCATTAGCGGGTTCAGCTTCAATTTATTCAAATAAAGTCCCTGGGTTGCTATTTGTGTCCCCCATGGGAGAGGGGGCAAATTTTAACATAGTGCTAAATTGGTAATATTCTCAAAATCTTCCTCTCCCAAACCTCCAGTTAGAATTTTTTAATATTTAGTATCCACCTTCTTTTAGGTGGGGTGGGGGGCAATGTTGATTTTTTTCCAATGAAGAGCTTTGGTTAATATTTTGGCTCCCTATTTGTGCCACATTCAGAATCTAATGATATGTGGTATACGGCATCATGGGGTGGAGGGAAGGGATCAGATTCAGCTGTGTTCACGATAAGACTGTAGGTTGATATTTGGACTCCCTAGTTTTACATTACTGGAAATTTGGGCATTATGTCTCTGGTAGCATCCCAATACTAGAAAAGAATCATCTGGACAGAGTTACAAATAATTAAATAACTTCATTCCTATGTGTTGTTAAGTAGCCATAGATGCCAATCATATTGCATCAAGTTAAAATTCAGGTTCCCATGGGGAGCCCAAATATGAACCCAGGTACTTGATTTGAACAAACATGATTCTGAACCTCCCAAGGAAGTAAATTTATATCGACTCACATGAGACCCCAGTGGGAGGTAGGTCTATAGCCCTATGGGGTACGGTATTATTGGCGATAAAATATGGACATTTACTACCAAAGGTAATGTCCACTACTAAAGGTAATGTCCATTACCGAAGGCAGTGGATGTCCACGTGTTACTACCGACCATATCGTGCCCTTGGTATCGGTGCTTCTAAAAATAATGAATTTCCAAAACTGGAGGGGCGTGCAGGGTGTGCCGCCCATGAGGTCAACCGGAAAGTTCAGCGAATATTTGAACTCTGTACATTACGAATTGCTCATGTCTCATATTGTGTCAATCGACCGAGATACTCTTTATGCACGCGCACATTCAAGGGTACAAAGTATGATTCTTGTCACGATCGATATCTCCCATAGAATACTAATTATGAATGTGTCACTTGGAAGGCATAGACGAATATTTTTAATCTTCTCCACATGCGACACAAAGTTTTCACTGTGGCTTCTGCTGAGGTGATTTTCATATTACTTTCACAAGTTAAGTTTAGATGCTGTATCATTTCGTTGTGGCATTGTACATGGTAACTCAAAAACGTGAAGTACATGTAGCTCGGGTAATTATAAATGCCAACTTTGAGGCGTCATGCTGTATCATTTTGTAACAATATTCGGTAATCAAGGATATCCAACGAGTGCCCAGTTACTGTGAAATTTACGAAATGAGTTAAGTAAACCAGTCGCTAGGCCGAGTATCCATATTGAGAGGGGAGGGGAGGGGGGGGGGCATGGATTTTTTGGATGCTGGGAGGCAAGCATTTTTATGCCGTAACCATGTCACGAAAGTAGTAGGAGATGTTCATTTCGTCCCTCATCTGGGGGATCTCATGTTACGTCATAGTCACGTGATCCAGGGACACCATCATGGATTGTCATGGTAGCTCACGTGAGCGGCCATGTTGTGACGTCATTGTCATGGTGATGGAGGGTGTTTGTGCGCATGCGCAGCACGTCTTGTTAGGGTAATACGCGTTTCCGTCGTCCATTTTATATGCAGGAGGCCGCCGGCTTTGTTTCGTGGGTGGCACGTGGATGCTATAAGCCTGGAAGGCCTACAACAAGACATGGGCAAGGACTATATGAATGACTGGACGCTCAAAGCAGTAATGGTTCTGAACAGCGCCCTCTAGTAGTTGGAGTCATTTTGAGAACAATGTCGTTTTGCAAATGTTCTGATTTCAACGGCGATACGTACATAAATATACGACAGAAATGGGCGGTTTCTCTTTTCGCAAACGCATGATATTAAAAAGTTATTTTATGCAGGAAAGTAAAAACTCATATCAATGAACACGATTCTGATTTTATTCAGTTTATCGAGATTATGTGTGAATTTATGCAGGAACACGTTTTCACATTGAATCAGCTCCGTTGACCTTCAGGCGTGTCAAAAGGGGAAAAAATATTGTTTTTCGTCATTTATCTCGTCATTCAATCACGGGTAAGTCTTTTTTAAGTTATTTAGCTATAACTGCAGGTATTGTTATTAAACATTAATGGAGTTTTAGCTTTTGAAGTCCACAACTTGCATAAAGAATTGGGAAAAAGTTATTGTTCATTACGTTATTATATTGTTCACTATTTACTCCAGCACAGTTGTCTGATTCACAAATGTGAATTCATTTGATATACTGGATTTAACCCTTTACCTAACCTGAAAAGCAGACGACACTTGCAAAAATAATTCTTGAATAACTAATTTTTTTAATTTTATGTCTCATAAACATAGGTTATGACCCCTCGTTGGAACGAGCTCGACGAGCTCGTTCCAACGAGGGGTCATAACCTATGTTTTTGAGACTAAAAATGAAAAAAATAATGAAAATTAATTGGCGATTTTTGAGAATAGCGCTGGCCGGTTTTGGCCGTTACGCTGGGTAAAGGGTTAAAAAGGAAGAAGGAAAATGATTCATGTGGTGCGAACTATGCATTACTACAAAATTTAACAGTCTGAAAATGGACAGATATTTATGCTGGCTATTCATTAATTCATAATCCGCTAAGTATTTTCAATATAGTTTTTATCATTCCTAGTCATGGCTGCTGTGAAGCAGCCATTAGATTTGATGAAAAATTCATCTATATTTTACTTAAGAAATTATTGGCGAATAAATGCATTTAATTTACAAGGGCAAACGTTTATTAAATGTGCCCAAATTCTACTTATATAAATGGCAAGCGAAATCCTTTCCTGGGCAGGAATATTCGCCAACAGCATGCAAGGAGTTAATTGTCAAGTGCAGGAGATGAGACTGCGCAAAACACAATAAATTAATGAATCAGGATATGCTCTAGACCAATCACACCCACTTGAAAAGTCACACCGCAAATGATGATCACACTAAAAAATAACAAGTTTCAAGGTGCCTATACATGTACTTCAAACATATACTTGAGAAAAGAAAATACCATTATAAATTAATGGTATTACTACTCATTTACATGTCTCACAGTAGCCCAACTAATAGGTCTTGTTGCATCAAATTTACTAATTTTATCATCTGTTTCATTTTTGACATGTTGTGCTAAAAAAACTCCCACAACATTAGGAAACATGTCTTGAAAATTAGACCTACTTGACAAACACATGTACTGGTCAAATAAAAATAAATTCAAAGATATCAGAACTGAAGTCAGGTCAAGGAATTTGATTTGATGAGAGATTCAATAAAAGCAATCTCAGTTGTAAATCTGCATGCAATCAACTTTGGGATCCTGAAAACTTTGGATTTGGGTTTAAAAAAATATTTTACATCTTTTCCATTCATACATTGTTGTTTAAAATATCTACAAATGATTGATAAGAAAAAAATGTAAGGAAACATTTTTCTCCCCCCCCCCCCCCCCCCCCCCCACTGCATGTGTAACATGCGTTGTCCCGGGTGAGATAGCAGGGAGAGACAGATGTATCCCACCCTACCCACGTGACGTTATACATTTATAACGTTATGATGACGTTATGCATATCGTATCAGTTTCTTGCTACCAACTAATTCATATCGACGTCATCAGAATGCCGTGTGATCAAAGTTTGATGCTCTAAAACTCTTTAAACCCCAAGATGCCAACGTTCCTAATTGATTTCGTGGTATATACCTTTGGTATATACATAACTGTTGTATGCTCTTTCCGATGGTGCCATTAGTTTTTCAAAACAACGAACACCAAATGAGTTGATTATATCAGCACGTGACCGCCGATTACCTCTCGCTAACGTAACCGCTGTACGGTGGGGGTTGGGGGGGGGGGAAAATAATCCCTGATGGGTTCGGGTGCGGGATGGGAAAATCTCACCCTCGGGACAAGATATTTGGTCCAGACACTCGGCAAGCCTCGTGCCTGGCCCAAATATCTTGCCCTCGGATGAGATTTTCCCATCCCACATCCGTACCCATCGGGGATTATAATAGTCGTACACCGGTATATTAGAAAATGGGAATATTTAGGTTTGACTGGCAGTATAGTATCACCATCAAAAAATCAATAGTAGACAAACGTGGCAATATGAACTTTAAGGATCCAGGATTAAGGATTTAAACCAGTGTTGAAGTAGTGTGCTTACAAATTCATATTTATGGAAAATAAAAGTTCAGTTATCAACTTACTTTGATGATAATTACTGATACCAGATGCTTGCCCACACGCAATTTTACAAAAATGGCCTGGGACTCAGAAATTCTACTTTGTGGGGCATTATGGTGAATTAATATCACCACAATATCAGGAGAAGACCCAAGTATTATTATTTTGTGCAAAACAAAATACAACATTTTTTTTAACTTCAAACTCTTTTTACAACTCTTTTCCAATCTTTCCAACTGAAAGTAAAGTCTTGCTAATGAGAAATGTGTATGTATGTGTGTGCAACCTCTCAAAAGGGGAGTGGGGCAGGAGTATTCAACTACAAGAATACAACAGAGGGTTTAGACCTCTCTGACAGGGGGCTGTGCGAAGCCAGCTCCACCACTCAAGAGTCCCTTTTCCCACCAGCATGGGAAAAATACACTTCGAACCATTTGGTGTTTTTTCTTCATAATGTAGATTCATCCCCGAAATGAAGGAAACTTCACGTGCCCTTTCCACCAGTGGGATGTGCCATACTGTGATCTAAAAAAGGGTGCCCATGTCAAAGGCTCCCGATAGTTAGCTAACTGTATTTTCCACATGCTCCCATGAAAAAGCTGATTAGGTACAAACAAAGGGCATAAACAAGGAAAAGCTGAGGGAGGAAACTGAGTGCCCCCCGCCCCTTGTACAAAGGCAACTATGAGGTGCAATTTTTCGTTGGAAATATATGTATTTTGGGTGATGAACAATTGTATTTTCAACGTTGTGGACACCTGCTACTACACCAATTTCCCCAAACATGCAAAAAATAACCACTGCAAGCTCTGGAACACCCACTTAAAAAGACTTGCTTTGCAAGTTCATATCATGGTTCTGTAGAAACAAACAAATGAGATTAAGTGGGAAGCTTAACTGCCTGTCTTTGGTCATCCAACATTTGTGTTAGCATCTCAATGGGGAATGGTCAATTTGTACCACGGTCGATTTGCACCATGGTACGGTCGATTTGCACCGCCGTGTCGGTCGATTTGCACCACCGTGTCGGTCGATTTGCACCATCGAAAAAGTCGATCTGTTCCATGAGCAGTCGATTTGCACCACTGAAAAATGGACACTAAGGCCGGCATGTTAACGTTTAATGCTAAAAATTAAAAAATCGACTTAAAGGTGGTACATCTCGACTTTTTCGGTGGTACAAATCGACTTTTTCGATGGTGCCAATCGACTTTTTCGATGGTGCAAATCGACTTTTTGAATGGTACAAATCGACTTTTAAGATGGTGCAAATCGACCGGTGCAAATAGGCGATGGTGCAAATCGACTAGAATTCATCTCAATACAGAAAATGTAAGTTTACATTCACTCATCACTTATTGTTTTCTCAAGAAGCTGACCACAGTGGAATGTATGCATATCGGTTTGTGTTAGAGAAAATATAAGAACATATATTAGTTTTATTCTAATTGCACCTTCAAATAAGAGACAAGGATTGCTCATGTGGAAAACTGAGTTGTTTGGTTTTGTGTGTTACATGACGAGAAGCTTAAGAGTGGGATTGCAGACTGTACTAAGTTAAATAGTCATGTGTTTTAAAACAGTGTAGTACTCACTGTATAGGCCTATAGTTACTTAGTCCTATCGAGGATCATCTAGCCCATAACCCCTCCTCCTACCTCATTTCAGAGGTGAAGTATGTAGAGCGATTAACGACCGCAGGGTCCTGGTTAGGGATAGTAGTCACTTTGCACCCAAGACCGTTATCCTTCACCAACACCTGCCGATTTTTTCATCACTTCCTCCACAATTTCAACTTTAAAAAAACGGTATACTTTTTTAAGACAAACATCAGAATGCCAAAAATACTTTTTGAAGTCCATGCCGTGGCATTATTCATCCTATTCACAATAGATGCAGAATATAAGCAAAACGAAGTTCGTTCGAAAAGACGAAAAATGCGCGACAATAGATGTCATAAATTCGTCTCATCGTTTCAGTGATCATATCTTTGCTTTATACTTTTAAAATGTATTTTTCGTACTTTTCGAGGTGACATGTGTTTACCTCGTTTAAACAAAACTTACTTTTCGTACATTATGTTTTCTCTGTAACAGCTATATTTTTCGATATTTCAAAATGAGTACACCAAACATGAAAGTAAATTTTAAAGCGGCGAAAGGCCGATTTTAGTGTTATTCTGACTCCATCTACTAGAGGGCGCTACTCCAAAAACATAAGCGTTCAACACTACTGGGCCGTCCTGTCATTCATAGTCCTTGACATGTGTATGTTTGGAGGGTGTGTTCGATTGAATGGGAGTTAGTCGAATTACCCAAATGAGCACGAGAACGACCGTAAATCACCGGAAAGTACATTTTTTAACAGAAATGGACCTGTTTAGAGTATCACGTAGTGCTACAGACCCTAAAAGGTCGTGTTCGATTGACGCGGAGTACTTTGCGAGTGTTACCCGGCAGGTGAATCAATTGTGGGGTCAAAATCCTCGTTTCTCTGATCTCGCCCTGCTTCTCTAGAGTACTATTCCGTTCTTCTGGAGTATGACTTGCTCGCTTCCGTCTGTTGTTTTACTACTTTCATAAAATAACCAATCAGATCACTTTTCCAGGATTAAACAACCAATAACCATAGTAGTCCCCAAAGCCTGGTCCTCACTAGTCCCCAAACACTGGTCCCCACTGGTTCTCAAAGCCCGGTCCCCACTAGTCCCCAAAGCCTGATGCTCACTAGTCCCCAAACACTGGTCCCCACTGGTCCTCAAATACCCGTATGTGCGCATGTCTGCATGTCTTGTGCGCACATTGTGCACTTGCACACAGCCACATATTGGCACATTTTGCTTGTGCGTCATGTGCTAATTGCACATTGTGTACAATCACATCTCATAGTAGTCACTAGTCCTCACACTGGTCCCCACTAGTCCTCAAAGCCTGGTCCTCGCTGGTCCCCAAACGATGGCTTTTGCTGGTCCTCAAATACTCGTATGTGCGTATGTGCTGCAGGTTTTGAAAGCATATTGTGCACTTGCACACAGGCACATATTGGCACATTTTGCATGTGCTGATATGCGGCATATGCTATTTGCACATTGTGTACGAATTTTTTCTCCCCCCCCCCCCACTGCATGTGTAACATGCGTTGTCCCGGGTGAGATAGCAGCAGGGAGAGACAGATGTATCCCACCCTACCCACGTGACGTTATACATTTATAACGTTATGATGACGTTATGCATATCGTATCAGTTTCTTGCTACCAACTAATTCATATCGACGTCATCAGAATGCCGTGTGATCAAAGTTTGATGCTCTTAAACTCTTTAAACCCCAAGATGCCAACGTTCCTAATTGATTTCGTGGTATATACCTTTGGTATATACATAACTGTTGTATGCTCTTTCCGATGGTGCCATTAGTTTTTCAAAACAACGAACACCAAATGAGTTGATTATATCAGTTTTCATATCGATTGGAGCGAAGAAAATGATGGACGGGAGCTGGTTGTTTAATCCTGGTGAAGTGATCTGATTGGTTACTTTATCCAAATTAGTAACAAAACATACGGAAGAGAGAAAGTCATACTCCAGAAGAACGGAATCGTACTCTAGGGAATGGAGTAATTATCTGGGGAAACCGTTGATTCACCTGCCGGGTAACACTCGAAAAGTACTTCGCTTCAAACGACCACGACCTTTTAAGGGTCTAAAGCACTACGTGCTTCTCTAAACAGGTCCGCTTCGGTTAAAAAGGTAATTTCCGGTGATTTACGGTCGTTCTCGGGCTCATTTGGGTAATTCGACTTACTGCCATTCAATCGAACATACCCTCTAAACATACCCCTGTCTTGTTGCAGGCCTTTCATGCTCATAGCAACCACGTGCCCCCACAGAAACAAAGATGGCAGCCTCCTGCATACAAAATGGACGACGGAAACGCGTATTACCCGAACAACACGTGCTGCGCATGCACACAAACACCCTCCATCACCATGACAATGACGTCACAACATGGCCGCTCACGAGCTCAGTATATTCACAACCGATAGTAACAAAACATTTTCAACCTACCACATAAATGCAAGAGGCAGGGCCATCTTCACCATGTCCCATCGTCTTATCAAGTCTAAATACGTGTATTTCCTGTTTTCTATTTCTTGTTTCCTCATTTCCATCTTGAATGCTTCTTCAAGTTTCGTCAAGTCCGGACATACCTTTTTATTTATCTTCGCCATTTTTTCAACAACTTCTTTTGCTTCTTTTATTTTGCCATGTGCTAGAAGCCACCTCATACTTTCTGGGACGACTCTGTAGTGAAACATTGTAAAATATATTTTTTAAATTGAATTTTTCATCACTTTGTCATTCAAATTCGAGAAATATCAGTAGTTTATCCTTTGATATTTAAATGATCGGAGCGCTTTTCATAAATCTCACTCCCATCCACCGACCACATCACAATCCAAGCAACAATACCTTATAAGTGTATACAAGGAATGAAAGATCATTGTTTTTGTTCAATGCTTGGAGTGTCGTTTTATAATTTGAATATCACAAATATCTAATGTTATCACCGAAGTGTGCCCCAACAATTGTGGCTCAACATTTGCTAATACGTAAGCTGTCTCAAACGAAGATTTTTGAGCCAATAATTTTAGAAACAGGAAATAAAATCCCCAGTGCCTTTACAATGAACACTTTGGACAAATATTCAAGTAGAAGACCGTTTGAAAATGCATTACTTCAGAGGCCGCGGGTTCAGGAATGTCGGGGAGCCTTCAAACACCTCACCTTGTTAGCCAGCAATGTTCAAAATATTTGAAAATCGTAAACGAATGTGTTTCTGCAATATGTGATATGTTTATATACTTCTATACCCTGCATACCTATCTTACTACCCGTGAAAAGCCCTATGTTAAATTTGAGCTTTTAACCCCACTACCTGTGTAAAGCTTCTACTGCGGTTAAAACGTTTCCAATGGGAATTCCATTACCAAAATGCACACCTATAGTAGGACCTACATCCAACTTGACCTTTGACATGGCCCAGTTTGCCGACTTCGATACATTCACACTTCTCAATGTTTCATTCGAACATACAACGTTTTGCCGCGGTACTATCTACTACGTGCAATAAAATACCTACAATTAAATATTTAAAACAAAATTTAACAATTGTTAATAATATTTAGACTGAAAAAGCAAGGTAAATTAAATCAACTTCGACGAAGTTTCTAACTGTGAATGAAGCATTCACGTACAGCCGGAAGTACTGCCCACCGGCGCAGATGTAAACAAACCAAACGAAATGTGTTTGCGATAGAAAGTATCATTTTTCTCCATTTTAAGCGACAAAGTCGATTATTTGTTAAGAGCGTGGTATAAATAAAACAAAGAGGTACTAGGACCGATGATCAGATTCAAACCACTCGTAGGATAAGGGTTTTAACCACTCGGCAGAGCCGCGTGGTTAAAACCCTTATTCTACTCGTTGTTTATATCTGATTACCAGCCATAGTAGATTTTGGAACCCTTATTCTACTCGTGGTTTAAATCTGATTACCAGCCCTAGTAGATTTTGGAACCCTTATTCTACTCGTGGTTTAAATCTGATTACCAGCCCTAGTAGATTTTGGTTCTTTACCTTTACGCTGTTTTATCATTTTCCGCATTTTGTTGATAGGTGTGTGTTGATTATGTTTTAAAACATAATTTTGTCTTCTTTTTGCCCGAATTATACGCAGTTTGTTCGAATTGAGTGTTGAAGGTGACTTATTAAATTGCCGTTCAGTTTTCGGGCGATCCTTTATAGTCTGATTATATTCATTATCAAACCATGGTTTGGTGAAACGTATATGATTTGCCGAGGTTTCAGGGATGATGGTGTTTGCAATGTCAAGCAACTCAGTAGTAAAATGTTGTATTTGGTCAGCACTTTCCTAAAATTTCCCCCGTGTGAGGCGTTCGGGATAAAGTGACGAGAAATTGTCCCAGTCAGTCTTTTTTGAAGTTCCACTGGGGCACCCTTTCATCGACCACAGGAACAACACTCTCCAACACAATTGGAAAGTGGCCACATCCGCATAAGTCATCTTCTACTTTCCAAGACAAATCGAGGAAGATAGAAGAGCATGTAATTGCAAGATCAATTGATGTATACGAACCAGATGCGGAGTGCAGATAAGTGCCTGAACCATCATTAAACAAACAAAAGTCGTGTCTTGAAAAAAAACTCTTCCACTGTTTTACCCTTTACGTTTTCTTGACTGCAGGAATAACCCCAATGGAGGCTTACGTACTTACTTAATCCTCTTCGCTCCGGCTGGAGCATAAGGCGCTGCCGAATCCTCTCCAACATCACGGCTTCGAGCGAAATAGCTGACTTCATTCCAGATCTTTCCATCTGCTTTAATCTCCTCCTCACAGGGCGTCTCCAAGTGTCTAGTGGCTTGCCTCTCCTTCTTTTCCCTGGTGGTGTCCATCTGAGGGCAGCGTATTGGTGCCTGGTCTTGCTCATCCGCAGGACGTGGCCTAGCCACCTCCAACGTCTCTGTTTCACCTCCTCCACAATCTTGTTAATGCATGTGCGACCGGTCACTTCCTGGTTGGCCACATGAGGTTCCCAATGAATTCTGAGGATTCGACGGAGGCACCGTCCTTCGAAACCTCTGAGCCGACACTCGAGCTTCTTGTTCGTTGTCTAGGTTTCGAGGCGTATAGGAAGACTGAACGGACGTTTGACATGTAGATTTTCAGCTTGGTGTTGCTTTGCAAGATTGATGATTTCCAGTCATTATGCAGTCTGTTGAAGGCCTGCGCTGCAAGACCGATTCTGGCGGAGATCTCTTTCTCGATGTTGCTGTCAGACGAGATGTAGCTGCCGAGATACTTAAAGTCCTTCACTTCCTCAAGCCCCGCTTCATGTACTTTTGTTTTCTTCGTGCTGTTCGTGGTTTCTCACAGGCAACTTATTAATGCAATAGGGTGTGTAATTACTTTGATTGTAATGATCATCAGATGCGTGATGCAGGTTAGTGTCGTATTTTGTTGTTTCAATTCGTGTGCAATATCTTTTTCGTCCATATCGGCAAACTGTTTAGTCCTAACGATGCATCCGCTGGTATTGAGGGCTCTGTATGCCTCTGTTTGGATTTTTGTTGTTGTCTTTAATAAAACGTATCATATGATTGTATATGCTATATGTGTTGCACATTCTATCAACAAAGATTTATTTATAGAAAGTACAATGATAAAAGAGAACTGGAGAGGGTAACAGACTTCTCAGTTTAGCGACTACACCACATGACGTTAATTTTGGGGGCTCCCGATGATCGAGCCGAGCCTGATCCGATCAACTCTCTACCACGAAGTAACGGTCTAAGGTGATTTATTGGGCAATATCTTAAACGAGGATGTCTCAATAAGGGCTACTGTAGTCCTGAACCACCAAAGATCCCGTCCCCCATGGCCCTTAGCACGCACCTCACGGGAGAACAAGTCATCTGTTTAAAAACAGGTTCGTGCAATTTTGGTCTGTGGCAGCTTATAAGATAAGTCGCGCACAACCTGCTCTACCAAGCAGGCCGATCGTTCACCCACCTAGTAGAGTGTATTCAAAGAAGATCCTAAGGATCACCTAATCCCTTAGGAAAAACCATATCATTATAAGTTATTGCGATGAATTGACGGTAACATTCTCCGAGGTTTGCGGCCCAGACGTTATGTTCAATCGAGACGCATAGTTTATGTTCAACAGGAGCAGAGGCTGAAATCTGAGAATAATTCATTTCAAATATTTCGCGTGGTGACGTCAGATGGTAACGTATGCTACTGGAGCCGTAAACATACAAAAAATTATGTGAGCTCTCATCCAATCAGAATGCGAGGATTTTAGTCTTATTGGAATATGAGGTGATATAAGAGAGAGAGAGAGAGAGAGAGAGAGAGAGAGAGAGAGAGAGAGAGAGAGAGAAAGAGAGAGAGAGAGAGTAAGTATTTTCTATGAAATATATTCAAAATAGAAGGGGAATTCTTGAAGGAATCCTAACAACAATGCATGATTCTGGAGAATGTATGTGATGGAGTCCCATGTTGGATCTCCGGAATGGAGCAGTATTTGTTTACTGTGCTAAACAAATTGTGTTACAAAGATAATGTCAAATTTGAAACGTTTGATCTTCAGAGTATCCACAACTTAAAACTGGCCTGAAATGAGTCCTCTAATCGGGCAATATAGCTGTCATCATGGATACATACCGGTGCCAGTTACTGTTGATGATTCAATGTCGTATAGTGGTTTGTTTATAAAAGTATTTTCGTGAAAAGTTATTAATTCCTTGATTTACAGTACGTGGAGAGTGGATTGTAACTAAATCACCCGCGGATTGGAGTTACCACCCAAACTATAACTTTCGTATTTGGTATATATCGACTAAAAACACAAGCAATATTTCAGCCAATGGACCTCCGGGTTTAACCCGGAGGTCCATTGGCTGAAACTTTGCTTGTGCTTGTTATGCTTTGCAACAAATTTGCAATTATTGCCTGGGTGGAATCTCCACTCTGCGGGTGATTTAGTGATAATACACTCTCCACGTACTGTACATGGACTTTTGACATAATAAATATGTATATCGCGTTTAGCTCGCTGACACATTTCCATACAAGGCTCTGCGAGTTCATACCAGGTTTGGCTTCGCCTCAACTGATCTGAACTCTCATCGCCTTGTACGAAAATGTATGAGCCAGCTACACACCATGTAACTTATAGAGCTGTAGGTTTTTAAGCTTCTTGTTCGGTTTCGGTTTTTCAGGTTGAGTAAAACCTCGGTTCGGTTCGGTTTTCGGTTTGTTCATGAGGCCAAATAAAATTCAATAAAACTCATTCAAAATGTCTGGAATCATAACTGAATGGCAGTGAAATTGAATTAAACTCAATGAATGCCCGAAATAAGATATAATACATGAAGAAGCAGGAATGCCAATATAATAATGACCTAAATATACAGAACTTTTATTGTGCATGGCCATTTTTCGAGGTCTGACTCCTACGCGCAACTTGAGGAAAGCTGTGAACACAACTAAGCTGAAATGTCGGAAATTCACAGAATGTGGCCATCCCAGAGTAGTGAGAGTACCCAGACACTGCCAATGGCAGTGTCTGGGTACCCTCACTACTCTGAGATAGCTACATTCGGTGAATTTCTGCAACAAGAGAGTATTTTAATATAAACGAAGGACCTTAGATTACGGGATGTCGACGGTTTCGGTTTAAAAAAACCCCCCAAAAAACCTCTGTTCGGTTTCGGTTAACCAACAGCTCTAGTAACTTACAAACCAATGGACTGAACTTGCTTTTATCTTGTGTTACGGTCAAGATACAGTGATAGGTGCTGGAAGTGACATTAACTCTTTACCCAACGCACAAGATATCCAAATTTATTAATTTAATTATTCTTTCTTAATTTTTGTCCAACAGTTTGAACAAAGCCATATCATGTGATCCCCTCATTGGAACTAGCTCGACAATCCTGTTCCAATGAAGGGGGCCACATGATATGGTTTTGTTGGTATTTTTGAAAATATATTTTTTCAGCTACTTAATTTGTGAATCACGCGTGCGAATGCGGCAGATTCGTTGGGAAAGGGTTAAACACCATTAAATAATAATATTAACCTTTGAATACTAGTGGTATCTTCCATGCCAGTTCAATGGCAGCAATTAGAAGAGTCCACATTCATTATTCGGGGTAGACCAATCACTATTTTCAACGTGCAACCTCGGGGCTGCACGTTGAAAATATTGATTGGTCTATCCACATATTTCCAGAACAGCCATCCTACATAATGACGTTATCTGTCCTTAATAGGACAGATAACGTAAATTCTCCCTACTGAAATTATGCAAATGTGACCCAGTTGTATTTTGTTTACCCACATATTTACAGAACAGCCATCCTATATCACATGGCTCTTGTCCGGAAAAGGAACCGCTAGGGTTCAAAGGGTTAATAATAGGCCCCACAGAATATGAAGTTTCCACTCGAACTTGCCAAAAAATGTTCGTGTCGACCGAACATCGAATTCGAACCAAGTTAGCCGAAACTAGGTGTCCAAGTGCGGTTTCGTACGCGATATTTTTAGTTTAAAACAGCCACATTAGGATTGCTACTGATGATTTTATCCACATATTCATGCTAGCATTCAGCAGTTCTTGCGTTAACAACACAGCACGCTTGAACGTATGGTTGAATTGGAGACAAAGAATCTGTACGAACCTGGGGTTGCTTTGCTCCCTTCTCGACTTTAAGCTTGACATCGTCCGGTTTTCCTTATCATGAAACGATGGATACTTCTTACTGAAGTGTGATGTCGTCCCTGTCGCTTGGATTTTGTACGAAGTCTTACATGTATTACACGCGTATGACTGTAGCCACGGTTTTATCCACTGTAAAATATGAGTGTATTACCGATGTCATTCGGAATCACTCGTATTAATACACTGTGAGTTCCATGTTGACGATGTGCGCTTGCGGTTCGCGCTCAATTCGCATTTTGACAATTTAGCAAGTATTACATGTACGAATGTACGTACAGTACGTGGAGAGTGTATTATCACTAAATCACCTGCAGAGTGGAGAGTCCACCCGAGCAATAATTGCAAATTTGTTGCAAAGCATAACCAGCACCAGCAAAGTTTCAGCCAATGGACCTCCGGGTTAAACCCGGAGGTCCATTGGCTGAAACATTGCTTGTGTTTTTTTTATATGTACAAAATTTGAAAGTTATAGCTTGGGTGATAACTCCACCCCGCGAGTAATTTAGTTACAATTCACTCTCCACGTACTGTATACCGAGACATTTCTCGGTAAGTTATTTTCATATTCGATTTTTATATTCGTGATTTTATTTTCTACTCGAATTCGACTCGAATTTGTTGATCGACTCGACTTCGACTCGAACAATCGAAATTCGCAGGGGTCTAATTAATAATGTGTTAGAGTTTTCTTAAGTTTGTCAGTTTTATGCATAATATTCCAAAACTAGCGACCAACGTAAATAAAGACTGAAACAAGTTTAATAAATAGAGCATATGGAATGAGTGTTTTTCTCATATAATATTTATGAAACGAGTCTAAGAATTTTCCGTTTTGGCGAGCCTCTGGCGAGCCCAAACGGAAAATTCGGACGAGTTTCATAAATATTTTATGAGAAAAACACTCATTTCATATTCTATTTATCATATGACACACACATACACAAATTAGCCACTTAGTATGACGTTTTAACCCATCACCTAACTTGAGTTGCAGATGGCACTTGGAAAAAAACATCTTTGTGTAACTAAAACATTTAACTGTTTGCTTCCAAAACATGGGTTATGACCCCTCATTGGAACGAGCTCGCCGAGCTCGTTCTAATGAGGGGCCATAACCTATGTTTTGGAAGCAAAAAGTGAAAATATAAAAAAATGAATGGCGTTTTTTCTTGCAGATAAAAGATTAATACAATATAACCCACCCTTAATAGGACAGATAACGTAAATTCTCCCTACTGAAATTATGCAACTGTGACCCAGTTGTATTTTGTTTAGCCAATCAAATTGCCCAAATTTGAAATTGACCAATGAAGTTGACGGAACGTTTTATTTATCACTGATTAATATGAAAACAAAATATCAAATGTTTTAAAGTGAACAAAACGGACGAGTCATATAATAAAACATATTAACATGAGATACCTTATTACAGGTACACCGCCTGCGACGTATTATATTCTTTAGTACCTTTTGTCAACCACTAAATGGAAATGGTCTCAAAGAAGTCGAGCGAACGACATATTTTAACGTGTATAGTTGACAGAGATTCGAACTGCATATCGGTTGAATACACCGGGAATCGCTTAAGTAGAAATTAATAGTTGTGGCCAACAGAGAAGAGTGTTGTATTGATTTTGTACATTTCTTGCCAGATGTACAGAAGCAATGTTGGCTGACACTCCGTGGAAATGCTGTACAATGAACGATGCACGCATGGACGTGAAACGTGTTTATTATCTGCTGTGCTCACAACAAAGTTCAGAGCGAAGTTAAATCTTAGAAAAGTTGAAGTTTTTTTAGCCCAATATTCACACTGAAGGAGTGAGGTAGTTTGTCCGGTTGTGATTTCAGACTAGAAACAAAATGCCTGATAACCATTTGCAAAGATTTAAACGTCAATTCATGCTGGTTTCTGAGATAGCAATAACGGCGTGTGGGTAACTGACACTGCCTGCAACAGTTGTCTGAACTTATAATCGACCACTTGCAACAGCATGTATCTCATTTGCTATACCCGCCAAATACACATCCCCACGGAGAGCTATTGTGTTGGACAGTGTCCAGAGCAGTGGATGTTGCCACTTGCGGAATGCCGGTCAGAGGGGGTAGGAAACTCACGCTACTGCACAACCGTCAATAATTCAACAGAAGGGTGTGGGGGGGGGGGGGTGGAGGAGGGTTGAACTCTGTACCGTTTGTCGTTTTGAGTCAGAGTCGTTTTCTTCCATAACTGCTATTTTGGGGTGGAGTGGTGGTGGGGGGGTTCTACAATGGAGAAAATTTTGTGTCGCTTCGAGTCAAAACTGTCGTTTTTATTGTAAACTACATTTTGTATTTTGGGTGGAGAACTACACGCAAGTCACCAGAACATCTTATGGGCTACTGCCGACTGACTATTATAGGCAGTGGGGGTGGTGGTTACAAGAACATATTTTTGGTATCCATCAGTGTGTTGGTTAATATTAATGGTTTGAGCTTCACTTTGAAGTCAATAAGACTGGGTGACAGTTATATCAATCGATGCTAACCATGTTTGTACAGTATTGGTAAGTCGAGAAGTCTCACAGTTACTCGCGGTTGGAACGTGGTTCTCTCTGGATAGTCCTCCTTAACGTACATTCCTGCCTAGGAAATCTCAGAAAAAGTAAAAGTTTTAAAAATACTAAGCCGGCGGTGGGGGATGGGGGGGGGGGGGGGGGGGGAGGAGGGTAAGAGTTAAACCTTTGAACTCTTGTGGTATTTTCCATGCCAGTTCAATGGCAGCAATTTGAAGAGACCATATTCATTATTTAGGATAAAGCAATCAATATTTTCACGTTGAAAATATTGAATGGTCTCCCCACATATTTACTGAACAGCCATTCTATTTAATGACGTTATGACGTATCATGTTCCTGGCCGGAAAAGCGGCCGCTCGGGTTCAAAGGGTTGATCGAAGGAGATTTCATTTGGAGATGAGTCTATTTTGCCTGTTAGGACATCTTTCCTGTTAATCATAAACATTTATGGGGCTGCTGGTACTGTAAAAACATAAATGCTTAGAATCTAACAGATATTTTTTCACATTTCACATAATCTTCAACAAATAAGCCACTACGGAAATATCACCTAGAACACGTGAGTCGGTTTTGGAAGAAGAATTGAATTAATCTTCTCTGTTGCTGAAGTCATTACGTCAAAATTACACACTATGTGATAAAAGTAGTAAAGTCGTCACGAGTTGATATTAAATTTCTGAACCTCGTTCATTAAAATCGACCCAAACCGAGGTAAACCTCTATGCAGATCGATTTTAGCGAACAAGATTAAGAAATTTCATACCAAGACCACGCCATTACTGTGTACATATTGTCGCTACAGTTAAGTGAACAGGGCCGTAGTATCACGTCTCGTTGAGGAGGTCAGATCGCCGGATCAAACGAGCTGCATGCAGCTCGTTTGATCCGGCGATCTAACCTCCTCAACGAGACGTGCTGCGACGACCCAGATCACTTCACTGTAGCGATAAAAGGTTTATTATATGATTTATTGTTCAACATCGCATGCCAACGCTAGCATTAACAATTCCCCAACCTTTTTTTGGTAAATTGGATTGAAGTAAAAAAAAAAAAAATTGTTCACACTTATTTTTGTAACAGGTGCACACTTCCGGGGAATCCCTCGATGCGCATGAATACGTAACAAAGTGAACAGTCAAGTTTCGTTCAACCTGAACCGCCGTTCCAGCACACCAATTCCAGCTAGGAGTAAAGTACTCTCTGCGACCGGAACAGCTAATTATGCGAATTCGAACTCCCCCGTAAATAGTCCGTCATACTATAGTGATACGGAATCGGATTCCACACTGTGGATTTTCGGGGGACCAGAAAAGATCGTCAAAGAATAGTGACATTTAGCGGTTAAATTACATTGTCATATAATAAACTGAGAGATTCTATGTGCATTTAACTTACTACTCACATCCATCCAAGGAGGAAAGGCGCTGTAATAATTCCTGTTGCTATGCTCATATACCTCCAGTCCTTCGTCAGGTATGCTCCAAGAGCAAAAAATGCTTCACCTATATGCCAAGCTGGGAAACCAGGTATGTAGGACCTCCATTTAGCGGGTGTAAATTCAACTGGTATACCAACGTCCAAGACTACCACTCCGCCTACAGTAACGCCAATCAAAAACCTCATAAGAGCATATACCTCCCATGCTCGGACAAGCGACGAGCTAGCACAAAATACAGCGTGTCCAGCAATCACCAAGAAGAAAACTTTCTTTCTTCCTATCAGTTCAGATACCTGACCTGTGAAAAGGCATCCCAATAACACGCCGCACAGTTGTATTGAAGTAATGAGCGCAGAGAGCTGGGTTCTGTCGCATATTAGGCCAAACTGAAATGTAAATGAAACCCATAAACATTATCGTCGTCCACAATGCAGTATTAGATTGTCCGTCGTTGATAACGAATTGTGGATTTTTTTAGTAGAATAACCCGTTTTGTTCCTACGACCAAAATTGTGCAGTTGAAATATAAAATGATTAAAATATATAAATGATTCATCACGACGTTGAACTTAACTGCCATTTATTGTCACTGTGCCGATATGACAAATACATCACACGCACAGGAAACCGCTGTTTGAAGAACCCCCAACAATAATTATGCACATTAAATTTCTGCATTTACACTCGCACAAACAAAGCCTTAGCAACTCGTCTAATTACGAAAAGCAACTTTTAAAAATAATGCGGAATCACATTTTTCTCATCGTCTCCATTTTATGCATTTGCTATTTCCCAACGTATTATTTACGGCTTCAGTGCCACGATCGTCAGAGAATATGATATTATTTTTCTCTTTGTTGTTTTTCTCGCGGAATTATTGTGCGAAAGGAATTTCGAACAGTTTACTCAGTGACAACCTTATCTCTAAAACCTTTCAAGTAAAGCACCAATGAACCACAATTTCTTACTCCATATTCAGTAAGGCATTCTCGGACTACAGTTGAAACTAAAAGTCCTGTCACAATTAGTGCAGAAAATGCTCGTTAGTTAATGCGCTCTTTGCTGCGGAAGAATGAAGTTGTCGGAAATACCCAAGAGCGTTTGTGCTGTGCAAAGCAACATGTAATGCGCTATTAGCGAGGTCGGTAGTGAAATCACGAACTGAACCAATCAAACGAAGAAAATACTGAGAGCAGTATGTGGAGGGTGGATTACTACTAAGTCGCTGTGGGATAGATTTTTCACTTCGTAATTGTTTTCAATTTCTGAAGACAAAACACAAAAAAAAACACTTGCAAACTTTCATCACATGGACCACCGGGTTGCACCCGGTCGTCCATGTGATGAATGTTTGTAAGTGTTTCTTCTGCTGTTAAGGACAATTGTAAATACTATTCGAGTAGAGAATATATGGTGCTGCAATTAAGTAGTAATCCACTCACTTCATTCCGTATATTCTGTCGAATTTTATTATCTATTTACGTGGGGCGCGGTGGCTCAGTAGGTAGAGGTGCAGGCTGCAAGCCGAGAGGTCCTCGGTTCGAATTCCACCTGCGGCAACCGCGTTGTGTCCTTGGGCAAGACACTTCACCACCATTGCCCACGTGGGGGCACGGTGACGTTGTGTACTAAGGCGTAGTGCACGTCGATGGTGCACTGTCTTCAACCAATGCTAACCCTGCTTGTGTGGAGTTAGTATGCTGGGGAGCTGACAGTTGCTCGCCGTTGCTCGGTGGTTCTCTCCGGGTACTCCGGCTTCCTCCACCCGTAAAACTGTCGAGGTCATGATTAGCCATTGTGCAGAAATATGTGACCTTAAACACCAATAAATAAATAAATAAATAAATAAATAAATATCTATTTACGTTATTACATGTATCTCGGTAGACGTTAGGAATGATGTTAATGATCTCGATTTACTAATATTATACCTCGCGTGACTTCCTTGCATTCTGATTGGCTGAAAGGTGATACCCTATTTAGTGTAGTTGTCCAGCACAGAGCTGAAGGGTCACTACATGCTTGCACTATATGTTTTCTATTTTTAGCAAGGGCACTATATGCATTTTCTGGTTATACAAACGTACAAAGCAACGATTTATCCAAAATGGTGGCAGAAAATCCCGGCCACCAATTAGACAATTCGATTTATATAAAAAATATTCACTTCGTTTTTTTGAGTCGCAAGAATAGCCGCAAAGTTTTCCGAAGTGATACGTTCCGATAAATAGAGATTATTACCATAATATGGATGTACAAAATATGTAGCCGAGTCGAGCTCCGGGTTCTTAGGGCAGATCACGATATCCACACATTATTCTCATTTCTCCTTTATTGTTTAATAAAAACATCATTACATGTTTACAATTTGGATTGTAGATTATTTGGTTAATTTGCATTTTCGCGTTGTTCGATATAATATAAGGACTACTGCATGGCTTGTCGTTGACTACGCCCATATAGTACCCAGTGAGGTGGTGTAGTTCACTCCGCTTCGCGTCGGGAACTACACCACCTCACTGGGCACTATATGGGCGTAGCCTACTCCAAGCCATGCACTATTCCTTAAGTGTAGAATTGTACGTAGTTGGTTACGATGTTTTTCCACAGGAATTGAGTTACGCTAATGGTGTAGTTTGACAAGGACAAAAGTGCACTTACTCAGCGCGCTATTACTCCATAATACATTTTGTATTTCTGATGGACAATTCCTCAAAACACTTATCATTTTCGCCATTGTCGAGTACAAACAGCGGGCGGTTCTTAATTGGTAGAATGCTACATTTGTCTTGACCACAGATTTCCTTTCACCATATATTGCTCTGTTACATTTGACTGGAAAGTGCCAAGAGACGCTATCCATCAAATTTAACTGAGCAAGGGTCAGTATGAAACCACCATCATTGGTGTGTAGATGTTATAGTCACAGCCTGTGGCATTTGGTAAAGTCAAAATATGGGCTCCCAGCACTCTACAAGTTAATGGGCTAATATAGATGTTTTTATCACAGAAATATACTCTGTCAAGAAATTTCACGTTTAAAATGAATAGTACACAGAAGAACATAAAAGATAAGACAAACTGACTTATATATTTTGTTGAAAAGACGCCGAAATATTTTACACAACACCATCATCACTAACATGTTGTTTATCTAAATACAGTAACACTGACGCGGACTTATTTCAAATTCAGGGGAGCGCAGTGGATCAGTGGTTACGGAATTGGATTTTGAACCGAAAGGTCCACGTTTGATCCAAGCCAGGGGTTACTGCGTATTTTCCGTGGGCAAGGCACTTAATTCGGTTTGCCCACGTTGGGGCTCGGTGACGCTGTGTACTGAGGCGTACTGCACGTCGATGGTGCACTTAACTTCAATCAATGCTAACTCGGCTTGTGTGGAGTTAGTACGTTGGGAGTCTGGCAGTTGATCGCCGTTTCTTGGTGGTTCTCTCCTGGTACAAATAAATATCAAATCCTAGAATAACTTGTCCCTTATGGATAGACAGTTGCAAGATATAACAAACTATAACCCTACACACAAAACTTTTGTTCAATTGATATTTATTTATTTATTGGTGTTTAACGCCACATAAGCATCTAAGGCTATGTCGTGAAGAAACGATGGTAGGAGCCTAAAAATATCAGAATTAGTAAAGTAAAATGATTGATTAAAATCAGAAACTAATTGCAACAGAACGACAGAGACAAGGGTAGCATCGACAGTAATGATTTGTGACACAAGTAGCGTTTTGAATACTATGTAAATCAACCTGTTGATTTGAGACTTTGAGAGTCTAGTTTAAAATAGTAAAACCATTTTTCTATAACTTATTAAAATGGTTGACTTCTTTGATAAATGACAGAACCTTGTACGGACTTGTATATTCAAATAAATTTCTAAGGCCACACAAAATAAATTAATTGATTCTCAGACAATTTGTTTTTCAAATAAGCGAGAGGGGGAGGGTTTTATTTTTAATTTTTATTTTTCTTTTGCAGAAAGTGAGCAAACATGGAGCGGATTTCGGCTGTCGTTTTACACACAGAAATATAGAAAGTGCATATTTATACAAATAAATTAATTTTTAATTTGAAAAATAAAACATTCCTCTAAATACAAACTGTAGGTAGTGCAATTCAAAGACTTCAGATTCTTTCGATGCTCATCATATTATCTTTAATGTAAAAGTATTTAATCTATGGGGATTTGCCTCGTTACAATGTATTGGAGAGTGCCTATAGGCACTCTCTCATAAATTGTAACAAGGCAAACGTATTGGAGATGCAACTAATTAAATATTCATCAATCAAACAGTGAAAGAAGTTTCGGGTCTCCCTGAGCTTGTACTAATATTGGAAGACACTTATAGGCAGTAAAAATGTCCCAACGAGGGGGTTCAAATTTCAAGAGGGATTGCATGAGAATCAAAACACGTTTTTTTAGCCTGAGAGATCCTTTGAAAAGGCGCCGTCTGAGATTATTAAAATCTGTAGAGTCTGAAAGATTGTGCCCCACTGCCAAACCATGCTGGCAAGGAGGAACACAGTCTGGTCACACATTACCCTCCAACCTAAATTATTGTGTGAAGCTTATACGACTAATATGCCATCGTGTCACATTACGTGATCTTTTTTCACAAAGATTACTGGACTGATAATTAGTAATATTTGGTCGGAAGCGATGTAGTTTATTTGTCTCTCCATACCACGTAAATCTGTGATAGTTGTCGATATATGGTTTAAAATTACTTAAAGGAATTTTAAAATCACTGACAGGCTTATTAAAAGCATGTTTCGCCGCATTGTCTGCCCTGGTGTTACGAACATGATATACCAACATGTGCAAGTAACCAGCAAAACACGATGTTATATTGGTCAGTCATGAGAGTATTCGGCTTCTCACGAAGTTCCAAATGAGAAGGTTCTTCAGCTTGTTATGGAGTAAAGCAAAAAAAGAGGAAAGAGAGTTAGAATATATACTTCCTTTCGTGTACTTTGTCGATGTGTTTAAGCGTTAGTTGCAAAGCTTCCACTTAAGATGTGAGAATAGAAACTTTATTTGATATTCTGATTGAGGTGATGTGACAACAGCTGGTCATACTTTGGCACAATCTTTAGATCCCTCGGTAGAGAGTTTGTCTCAGATTTTGTTTGTGAAGAAGCAAGGTCCATAGAAGCAATGACAGTAGATTTCCTTAGATGCCAAGGAGGAATATGTGGTTAACGGTTCCCGTTTATCGATTCTGCTTCACACGTGGCGGACTCCATATGAGGTTTAATTCTAATTCCCAATGATGGAATATATTTCTGGTGTCTGTTAAAAAATCCAACATTTTGAGGGTCTGAGACACAATTATATGTGGGGTTTGAAGTGTTAGCAAATAGCTTAGAAACATATTGTAGTGACAGTTCAATGCTGTGTTTCTCTAGAGAAGGCTCACTTGCTTCAACGATAATCGAATTAATTGGGAATGTTCTAGATGCGGCCAAGTTGATTCTGATAGCACTATTATGGAACGCGTCAAGTGGTTTTAGGTATGATTCTCATTGAACTGTTTAACAATCAGCCGAACCTAGTTTTGATCTCACATGTGATCCATACAGATAGAGTAATGTTTTTTGGTCAGTACCCAAATGAGTGCTATCAACTGCCTTCCGAAGGTTAAGTGCCCTTTTACATTTAACCTTTAGTTATTTATGTTAGAAATGAAATATATTTTACTGTGAAACACTAAACCCAGGAATTTCAATTCTTTAACAACTTTTCTTCCCACCTATTTGCATTTCCGAGTCGAGGTGATGTTTCGGGAGCTTACGAAAATGAGCACAATTTGTTTTGGTCTTCGAGAATTCGAAACGGTTTTCTGTGACTCATTTCTGAATTCTGTTTAAACACAGCTGAAGTTTACGTTCGATGGCATTCATGTTTTACTGCTTTTGCAAATTAAACTGTCATCGCCATGCAATGAAGAATTTACCACATTCTCAATTGTATCAATGATGCCATTGATTTTCACCAAGAAAAAGGTAACAGTTCAAATACTACCCCGAGGCACCCACAATTCTTGCTCATGGGGATCAGATAATTTATACCTGACACGAACTTGAAACTGACGGTCCTGGAAAAACAGTTTCTATAAAAAGAGGCATATACCCTCAGAGCCCCATGTTGAAAAGATGTTTTAAAATTCCATACTTCCACTTTGTATCATATGCCTTTGCATATGCCCTCAGAGCCCCATGTTGAAAAGATGTTTTAAAATTCCATACTTCCACTTTGTATCATATGCCTTTGCCAGACAAAGAAGATGGCAACTGCAGGCTCTTTTCTGGCGCATGCATTTCTGATGAACGTTTCAAGTCTAACCAAATGATCCACTGTACACGGGGGGTTCGCAAGTAGGTTGATTGATTCCAGAAAACAGACAAGTCGATCATTGACCATCCTTTCCATGGTTTTGCATAGACAACTTGTCAATGCTTTAGGTCCATAATTATTTGGATTGCAATGGTGTTTGTCAGGCTTCGGAATTGGAATGGCAGTCATTTTTGCCTTTCGTCTGGAAAGTGGAAACTGGCCAATCCTCCATATTTCATTGAAAATTGAGTACAGAAGTTCAAGTGAAGTTTGATGTCGATGTTTTATAATTTAGTAATGTATTTATTTCATCGGGTCCAGTGGCAGTATAGTTTGCTTTCTGCAAAGAGTCAGCTTTTTGTGTTTCCTGTGGTTTTTAACTTGAACGAATTCTGGATTATAATTTTCAGAAGAGTGTTTCGGAAATCTTGAGGTCGATATAGTTGATATGTCAGTAATAGAAGATGTATGGATCGGCCCCCATTGGCCGGAGGGAATGGGGGAGAGGGAAGTGAAGTAGTAGGAGATGTATGGATTGTGCCTGTTTGGGGGATGGGGAGGGGGAGGGGGAAGTGACGTCATGTCACGTGACATGGTGGCGCCATGTTCGGTTGTCATGGTAACCCGCGTGAGCGGCCATCTTGTGACGTAATCTCCATAGTGATGCGTGGTGTTAGTGTGCATGCACAGCGCGTGTTGTTAGGGTGATACGTGTTTCTATTTTGTATACTGGAGACCGCCATCTTGGTTTCTATGGTAGCACGTGGATGCTATGTGACCCAAAGGCTTATAATAGGACAGGGGTATGTCCGAAGGGTATGTTCTATTTAATAGGGGTACTGGACCCGATTTTCCCAGA
Source organism: Pictodentalium vernedei (assembly GCA_031216915.1). Lineage (NCBI taxonomy): Eukaryota > Metazoa > Mollusca > Scaphopoda > Dentaliida > Dentaliidae > Pictodentalium > Pictodentalium vernedei. The sequence continues at coordinate 85,726,562 of CM062289.1, forward strand.
ATCCCATTTTTTAATGCCTATTGCATATGCTACTCTAATACTAAGAGTCTATCCAGTCCAAACTATCTCTGGTTCTCTCGTCCAAGTCTTATAATCACTAGTGCTTGATTTACCCATAATCTGTATGCAGAGTTATCTCCCGTCTGTATAACAAAGGCTATATCATTCCCAAAGGCAATAAACTATCGAGCAGTTACTGAAAAGTCATTGCTCGAACGACTCAAAGTCCATCGAGCAAATGAGCTTTAGAGCAATTGCTTGATCGAGTGACTCGCACATATTGCTCGAACGACTCGAATCCCATCGAGCAAATGAGCTATCGAGCAATTGCTCGTTCGAGTGACTCGAACATACGACTCTTCGAATCATTTCAGAAAAAGGGATTCCACAAATGGGATTCCACAAAAGGGATTCCATAAGTGGGATTCCGTCTTACCTCGAGTGACTCGCACATACTGCTCGAATGACTCGCATCCCATCGAGCAAATGAGCTATCTAGCAATTGCTCGTTCGCGTGACTCGCACATGTGACTCTTAACCTCATTTCAGAGAAAAGGGATTTCATAGCCACAGGCGTTTTCAAAAAAGGGATTCCACTAATCGGATTCTACAAAAGGGATCCCATAAGTGGGATTTCGTCTTACCTCGAGTGACTCGCACATAGATAGATCTTTATTTTGCAATATACTAGTACATTGATTACAAAATAACATTACAACAAACAGGAACATAAGCTAGTATACGGCATGGAAATGGCATAGCCTATAGGGCTGTCTTCCTGCCATTCCCGTAAAAAGAAAGATATCAAGTTTCTTTGGCATCAGTGTATCAAAGTGCTTTCCCAAAGAAGGGATTGTCTGATCTTTTATTTATAATTCAGGGGGGGGGGGGGGGCTAGAATGTATTTGAGAATTAAGGGATGGGGGTAGGAGGATGAGATGTCAGAAGATTACAGCTGGCGGATGACACAGTCGGGGCACGTTGGGTTGTCACATTTGGAGTTAGGACGCGAATAATTATTCAAGGCTTTATCAATTAAGGACTTTTTAAATCGGGGTCTATTTAATTGCTGGATTTGTGGGTCTATACTATTCCAGGTTCTTGGGAAGGAGTGTAATGGCAGCACAGCCGAGAACTGTGTTCTTGGTTTGCGGGTATCTAATTTACCGGTTTGCCTTGTATTCATTCCTGAGGGGTTTCTATATACTTGAAAGGTATCATCGAATGACATAGGGAGTTTTTTGTTCGTCCAGTCGTGCATAAAAAGGGAGACGTAAAGGCTGTAGAGATCATTGAATTTCAGAATGCCACAATCTCTGAAAAGGGGATCTGTATGGGAGAGATATGATTTTTTTGTTATGACCCGGACAGCTCTTTTTTGTAGTTTTAGAATTCTACTGGTGTAGGTCGAATGGCCCCAGACCTGGATACCATATATCAGATGACACTGAATCAGTGAGAAGTATAAAGTTTTCATTACCTTCGTGGGCAAGAAGTTCTTTGCCCTATTTAGTACAAAAATTGTACTTGCTATTCTTGAGCACACCACAGATATATGCTCTTTAAATTTCATATTTTCATCCATATGTACGCCAAGAAATTTTATAGTTGTTTGTTCTTGCTCGTTACCAACTGGCTCAATATTTGTATTGTTTAGAAATAGTTTAATACCGTTTACCTTATGCGAATCGTTTTGTGGATGAAGTAGCATATATTTGGTTTTAGTAGGGTTGAGGGCTAGGTTGTTGGCAGAACACCAATGGTTTATTTTGGCTAGTTCGGAATTTATACTTTCTGTAAGGGTCTCAAGATTGTTACTTGACCTATAGGCCATTGTGTCGTCAGCGAAGGAAAGTAAACTGAGTTCTGTAGATTCGTTAATATCGTTGATGTACAGTAGAAATAAAAGTGGGCCCAGAATGGACCCCTGTGGCACTCCTGTATTTATTGGTAACGTTTCTGAAATGGTATTCAAGAATGAAACAAATTGGCTTCGTTCAGATAAATAACTTTGAAACCACTGATGGGCAATACCTCTAATACCATAGTATCCCAGTTTCTGGAGTAGGATCGAGTGGTCAATGGTGTCGAATGCCTTGGAGAAGTCTAGAAATATAGAAAAGGTGCAATTCTTTGTTGGTTTGTCATTTTCCGTTACCACGCTATTCAGTAGGTGCAATATAGGGTGGACAGTTGAATGTTTTGTTCTGAACCTAAACTGGTACTTATATAAGATTTTATGTTTGTCTATGAAATCCACTAGCCTTTTATACATTAACTTTTCAAGTATTTTTGAGAACGTCGGGAGAATACTAATGGGGCGATAGTTATTAAACATTTGAGAGTTACCAGACTTGAAGACTGGTATGACTTTGGCTATTTTCATTTTGGTTGGCACATGACCGGATGAAAATGAAGTGTTGATGATGTGTGTTAATGGGCTGGCGACCTCACAAGCGACGGCTTTCAAAAGTTTTGTAGACATTTCATCTCGATCTCTTCTTGATTTTGAAGACAATTTGGAAATACTATAGATAACCTCCTGTGTATTCGTTGGCGTTACAAATAGTGAGTTTTCATTATTGTGCTTCATATAATGTGAAAAGTGAATATTTGTGTCGGGCACTTGGTCACCTACTGATTTCCCAATATTCGCAAAGAATGCATTGAACTTGTCAGCAATTTGTTTGGGGTCGTTTAAAGTGATATTATTATCGACAAAGGTATTTGGGGACTCAGTTTTTCGATCCAATTTATTAATGGCTTTACGTAATATTTGCCATGTTTTTTTGAGGTCGTGTTTATTATCTAACAAGATATTATGATAGTAGTCTGACTTGCTTGCTCGTTTGGCACGATTGAAGATGTGACAGAACTGTTTGTAGTTCGCGATATTTTGGGTTGTTGGAGATTTCATTTTTTTCCTGTACAGCTTTTGTTTGTGTAAGGAAGACTCTAATAATCCGGCCGTCATCCAGGGCTCGCGTCTAATATATTTAGAATGTACTGATGGTACTTCTAATGGGAAGGCTTCATTAAATGCTTTGTAAAATGTATCGATGAACAAGTCGTATGCTAGGGTGACATCGGATGTGTCGAAAACGTCGGAAAAATCACTGCCTAATAGGAGCCTCTTGAAGTGGTCAATATTTTCTTTCTTAAAGCAGCGGTTATGACTTTGTGTTGGGCGTGCATTTTGTTTTCCCAAGTTACCAATGCAGAACGTTGCAAAGTGATCACTGATATCCGAAATGACAATCCCTGATACGTGTGTAGTGGAGTCATTACTAAAGATATGATCAATAAGAGTTGCAGAAGTTTCGGTAACTCTCGTCGGCTTAGTGATGAGGGGCAAGAAGCCTGAGCTAAATATAGAGTCAATAAAAAGTTCAGTTTTGTTGTGACAAGCGAAGTTGAGTAGGTCAATATTGAAATCGCCTATAAGGTAGGCACATACTACTCGAATGTCTCGCATCCCATTGAGCAAATGAGCTATAGAACAATTGCTCGTTCAAGTGACTCGCACATGCGACTCTTAGCCTCATTTCGGTATTTGAGGATACCTATGACCGGGTATTGTATTATTTGAGGATAATTATCAAGGACACCTCGAGAGAATCCCTTTTTAATCGTATGAGGCCATGAGGGATATGAGAAAAGCCCTCATTGAGGTCTATTCTACTATCCCTCGTTGTCTTCATTTCTTTTGAGGGCATGAGGGCCATGAAAAAAATCCCTCAGTGAGGTCTAATTTACTATCCCTCTTAGCCTCATCTCGGTATTTAACAGCCATATCCTCAGGCACCCCAATTTCGGCACCCTTTTTTGGAAAACGTCTGGCCTTCGGCACCCCTTTTTAGTCATATGAGGCCATGACGGCTTTGAGAAAAACCTTCAATGAGGTCTAATTTACTATCCCTCTTAGCATCATTTCTTTTGAGGCCATGAGTGCCATGAAAAAAATCCTCAATGAGGCCTAATTTACCATCCCTCTTGGGCCTCATCTCGGTATTTAACATCCATAGCCCCTGGGACCCCAATCAGCACCCTCTTGTTTGGGGGGGGGGGGGACGTTTGGCCGTTTTAGTCGTATGAGGGCTATGTGAAAGATATGGCGGTCCTATAGCACTACGTGCTGCAAAATATTCTTGAAGAATCCAAATCAAATATATTCGTTTTTTAGTGATTTGAGGACTGGTGGGAACTAGTGGGGTCTGGTGAGGACTATTTGGGACGGGGGGGGGGGGGGGACTAGCAGGCTAATTGTCGTAAAAGCCCATGGTTTCTACAACCGGATATCCACATCTCCTACTACTCCCTTCATCGGTCCCCCTGCGAGGTCCCCTACGAGATCCTGCCAATGAAGCACGATCCATACATCTCCTACTACTTATGTCCTTTTTTTGATGTAATTAATGTGTTGTTATCTTCCAGCTTTGGATATGTGTTTATTATGTTTAGAAACATGTTTCCCAAGAACGCTACTTTTTGTATTACAAGTCGTCTTCTTTTTGTCCGATTTATTCGCAGTTTGATCAAATCATGGTTTGGTGAAACATGTTGGATTTGCGGAGACATTATGGTCATGTTTGCAATGTCTACCGGTTCAGTAGTGAAATGTTATACTTAGTCACCAATTTCTTCAATTTTTTTCATGTGAGTCGTCCAGAACAAAGCGACGAGAAAGTGTCCCAGTTTGCTTTTTTAAAGTTCCAAAAAGGTACCCCTTCACTGTCCGCCCGAACCACCCTTTCCAGCACAACTGAAAAGTGGTCACTCCCGCATAAATCATCTTCGATCTTCCAAGAGAAATATCAAGGAAACGAGAAGGGCATGCACTTGTAAGATCAATGGATGTGTACGAACCATATGCGGGTGCAGAGAGTGTCGGACCCACCACTGAACAAACAGAAGTCATATTTTGTGATAAACACTTCCACTGTTTTACTCTGTACATCTTTATGGCCACAGGAGTCACCCCAAAGAGGAGGGATATATGCGTTGAAATCACCAAATAAAATATATGGAGTTCGGAGCGGATGAATCAGAAGCTCAAAATTATTCACTTGTAGGGTTTTACTTGATGAAACGTAAATAGAACACAACACAGTTAGGCGTACTGCTAACGCCTGTATGTTTGTTTGCAAAGGCAAAGATCTGTGAGTAATGTAGATTGTAACTAAGACAGTCGTTCCACGAAGATGAAGATTATTACCATCTGCCTGCGAATTATACCAACTATAAAGCTTAAAAGTTTAATGATATTTGAGTTTCAAGTTTCTTCGGAAGAGTTTCATGCTGGTAAAAACGGCAGCCTGATACTGTTTTGCAAAGAATGCCCAATTCATTCAAATTTGCTCTAAAACCTTGACAATGCCCTTAGATTATATTATTAGTGTTGCGATCCATGTTTGGTGAATGTTTACGGGGGGACCCATCCTGAGAAGAATTCAGACGGAGTTTGGTAGAGAACGTGTCATCGATGCATTCATCAATTGACATGTCCTCAATTACTTGTTTCAGGTAACAACATAATATGTTGAAGGTGCTCTGATTGTCTTCCTGGTGCTAGTTTCGTTTATTCTTCTGATCTCTTTTTTATTCCCGTCTCTGATTCTGAATCAAATTTTGTTGTTGAGGTTTGTGTCTTTTTTATCTGGTTTTGGTTTGTTCGGCGCGAATCTCTGTACTGATTTAGGGTTATGTTCTTTGTCTTATGATTTAGGTGTGTCATTTGTTTTTTCTTATTATTTTGGTTATTTTCCCTCTTTTTTATTTATCAGTTGATTCTCTTTGGGTTGAGATTGTACTATTGAAAAGACCGGCATTAAGGACGGAAGTGATCCTTTGAGCCTAGGCTGCACGGTATATCGATAAACCGATATATACCGGTATTCAAACCAATATCGATTGAATACCGGTTAATTACAAAAATATCGGTTTATCGTCATTATTTATTTACCCACAATTTAATTTTCAAGATGTCTTGAGTTTTTTAACTGTAGCCCCGAATGACTAATATTGTCCCTTTATCCAAGGAATCGTCTGCCCTCGTAATATACAAATTCAACAGTTGAAAAAATAAATTTAAAAAATTTCAACAAAACTATATCATGTGACCCCTCATTGGAACGAGCTCGTTGAGCTCGTTCCAATGAGGGGTCACATGATATAGTTTTGTTGAAATCGTTGAGCTCGATCCAATGAGGGGTCACATGATATAGTTTTGTTGAAATCTTTGGGGAAAATCTAATAAACTAATTTTGAAAATAATAAATTTTGATATCGTCTGCGCAGGGTAAAGGTTTTTCGAATCGCATCATCAAGTCATGCTAATTCGTACCGACTGTGATGCCTCGAGTCTCGATTGTGGTACTTGTGTTCATATATCTGAACAGTTTTCGATATACCGGTATACCGCGGTATTTTTTTGAATACCAATACCGGTATTCAATTTTGAATATCGTGCAGCCCTATTTGAGCCACGTGCATCGAGTCTGACATTTCACTGTCTGTGTTGGTAGTGTATGTGATAATTTTGTAACATATGGTGACGATGATGTATTTACACCTGGCATTGATGTTACGATTTCTCTGGCCTCTTTGAAACGTATTTGCTTTTCACATTTTACTTTCTTGTTTTCAGACAAATGCGGAAACCAAAGTAGGTGATAAATGCCGATTCTGGGACAGCCTGTACATGTACCGTACACGTACATGGTGCGTTTACTGTCATAGGATTCAGTGTTAAATCGCGTGCACGTATACAAAAAATGTCGTTTTTTCATGGTGTCCCAGAATCGGCTATTGTTTTTGAGGCTCACAGATCGCACTTTTAACGTTCAAATACCCGTTGGCGAACGTGTACATTCGACACGTCGCTCAAAAAAGTGAAAAATGTACGAAATTGTTCATGTACATTTTCTTAAAAAATTTTCTTCGACGTTCCCATCGTGGATTAGACCTTCAATCTATCGTTGGTGAACTCGAGCAAAAAACGCTTTGCCGATTCTAAGACAGCATCAAAAAAGCTGTTTGCCGATTCTGGGCCAGTGTCCCAGAATCGGCAAACCGTTTTTGAGGCTCACAATAGAGTCGACTATAAGACTGAATTCGATAAATTCTATCATAATAGACACTCATGTTTTTTGTTTCGGTGTGAATGAAAGGTTTCCGTTCAAAAGAGTCGACTATAAAATTGAATCTGTTATAACAGACATTCATGTTTTGTTTCGGTGTGAATGAAAGGTTTTCGTTCAACGGATAACATTGAAAAATTTGAGTTTTAGAAAATTAGAATCGATGGAAAAATCGTTTGTTTACGTTTTGTCGCTGCGAATTTTGTGAAATAAATCTTAATAAAACACTTTGTAGAATTGTTTCATTCAAATAAAAATAGTTCGTAGAATTGTTTCATTCAAATAAAAATTCTATTATAAAACCTTTTTCACTTAGATGAATTTTTAAGAGATAAAACTGACACTCATGTTTTGTTCTGGTGTGAATGAAAGGTTTTCGTTCAATGGATCGTTTTAATAATAGACAATAAAAGCGCGTTTCCACTCAATCAGGTTTAAGAGGTAAATTTAATTTTTAATATATTCGTGATAATGTTCGGAGATATGAATGAAACCTTTTAACGGATGTAATTATTCTCAAATGCGTTAAATCAGAAACCGGTTTCTTATGCGCTAAAACTTTTAAACTTTTCAAAGTTCTCCAGTTCGTCACTGAGTGAATAATCTGTGATGCGATTTTTAACGCGTTCAGAGGCAAAACGCATTTATAGAGGTTTTATCATGTAAAATGTTTTTCCTCAACTGGTTTTTAGTTATTATATTAAAGACAGATAGTAATTATACATTTAATTTTGAAAATAATAAATAACTCACATTAGCATACTCAAAGGAAATATTAATAATTTAAAAATGAAAAAAAATGTTTTTACAGATGGATGCTAAACGTAGAGATCAGCTTTTAAACGAATATGAACGTGCCAAGAAGAGCATTCAATCGGCTGATAGAAGCAGACGTCTTGGAGAGATGGAACTGAGACGCGAAGCCACAAAAATATTTAAACCCATGACGGAGGTTCAGGAACGAAGCAGGAAGGAGATAGTTGAAGAATTGAGACCCATAAAAGAGAGTTCTTTGAGAATGGGTTCGTTGCCCGGTAGTTTTACAAAACAGTATTCCTTTCAATCTACACTGGATTACGTTCCCATGAGAATCGAAACCAACGTCTGCGAGAGCGATGATACAGCTTCGACTATCACCACTGATAGCGTCGCGTCGTCCGAGGATGGTGGTAAGAGAGATCTGTTGTATGGAATTTATAAGGGTTCGGACGGTAGAACTTTTGTGGGCGACACAGAAGTGGAAATGGATGATGATAATTTAATCGTCGGTTCGAATAAGTATAAAATAACTGATGGACTGCGCAAATTGCTCCTTTTCGACAAGCCTAGTGATTACACGGAACAGGATTTCGACAATTACGGCGACATTCTGGTTCAGACCCACGCCATGAAGAGAAATAACGATGCCAGAGAGACGAGACCCAAAGCCAACAGAGGTTACAAGTGGACGGAAGTGGTGAAACCCATATGGGATATGAATAAGAAGTTCGTCGAATCGGTGACTGGCAAAGGGGTGAAAACCACTTTTCTTCCGAGCGATTCTGACGCTCTGTCTCAGAGATTGAGATTGTTTATGGCAAGTAGACGTGCTGGTAACACAGGATTAGATAATGAGATAGTTAGCATATGCGACGAATTGTTAAGACAGAAGGTTTTAAATAAAAACCATTATAAAAGGCTGATGAACGAATTGAAGGATTGATGTATATAATAAGTAGAGAGAAACAAACAAACAAAATATATAAAATAAAAACAGTAAATTTTACACTAGAATAATAAAAGTATTTAAACAACAAACGATTTACCTGTGAAAACAAAATATATATTATAAAATAAAAATATGTTGGTGATAAAGAACAGGGGATACGTTAGAACTTACGTTCAAGGCGGTTCTGGCATCGTCGATTCTATAATGCGAGCGTTCACGAGTGATGCAGGTAGAAAACTCGCATCGACCGCGTTTGAGGTTGGTAAGAAGATGGCTTTAGATGCTGGTAAGAAAGCCGCTTCCGAAGCCAGTGGTAGGATAGCTTCTGTGGCTGGCAAGAATGCAGTCGACGCGTTGATTGACAAGTTGATCAGTCCACCGGCGAAGCGAGCTACGTTAGAGCGAACGCCGAAAAGTTGGAAAGATTTTAAGGATGCTGTGGTACCCATACAAGATTTAGCCAAAATGACGAGTGGATCTGGATTGAAGAGAACTCGCGTCGGTGTAATATAAATAAATAATAATATTAAAAAAACTGAGTTGGATAAAACATAAAATTGTGTTTGAAAAAATCTAAAATAACAACAACAAAAAAAATAAACAAAGATGAACATTAAAGATATGTCTTGGAACGATGCCGCGACTAAGAGGTCGAATAATGAGTTCTTTCCCAAAAGCATAAGCGGCTTGATAGTGGGAAAATCGAATTGAGGAAAGACCAATCTGTTGATGAATCTGTTGTCGCGACCCAACTGGTTGGATTACGACAGATTGTTTGTGTTTGGCAAGAGCTTGTTTGAACCCGAATACAGATTGCTTCGAGAGTGCATGGGTCGTAGATTGCCTAAGGACGTCATAGCCAGAATCTTTGACAGTACTGAGGAATTCGACAAAAGTGAAGCTTCTCTTTCGACCATTTGGACGGTGCGGCGATGGAATTGATGAAGAGAAATGCATCTTCGAACGTCGAGTGTCGATTTTATGAGAACGCTAGCGACTTTTCGGATCCTAGAGAATTGAAATCGGAAGATAAGAATCTCATGATTTTCGACGATCTGCTTTTGGAGAGACAGAACCGTTGTGAATCGTATTACGTTAGGGGTTGTCACAGCAACGTGGACTGTTTCTACCTGTTGCAGAATTATTTTCGATTGCCCAGACAGATGATAAGGGAGAACGCTAATTTTCTATGTCTCTTTCGCCAAGATCTCAAGAATCTCAATCACATCTACAGCGATCACGTCGCAAACGACATGAGCGCGGCGGAATTCAGGAGATTCTGCAAGAGGGTTTGGGATGGAGGACGTTACAATTTCGTTGTGATCGATTTGACTAGCGAATTTAATCGTGGAAAATATCAATGCGGATTCGACAAGTTTTATGTTTCTGATGATAATAAGACAGAGAGCGAAAATAAAATTAGAAAATAATAAATCATCAAATAATTTAGTTTTGAAAAAACAAAAAATTAAAATATAATGTTCGAACAAAGAGAATTGTTAGAACGGATAACTGAGAATACGGCTGCAAAACAATCCATTCAAATCGTGGTGAGTGGCGATTCGACTCGATTCGCGACGAAATTCGAATCTTCCATCGAATTGAATAGAGAGAAAAGATACGAGATGGCATTGGTGAATCTGGAGACTTATTATTCCTTTTCCAACGGCACCGAAAAGAATAACTCGTTTAAGTATTCCGACGGAGTGGATTGGTTGGAGATTCGAATTCCCAAAGGAAGTTACGACATAGACGATTTGAACAATTACATTCAGACACGAATGAAGACGGATGGAAAGGGAAGCAACAAGATCAGACTCGCTCCCAACCCTAATACCTTACCGACGATGTTGGATTTGGAAGATAATTTTCGAGTGGATTTCACACGGACGATTCTATAGGCAAGATGCTGGGATTCGATCGAAAGATGTATCGAGACCATGCGGCATCTAAAAATACGGTCGACATTCTCGCAGTCAATAGCATCCTGGTGAACGTGGATGTGATTGCTGGAAGCTACGTGAATGGTAGTGCTCAACCGACGATCTATTCCTTCTTTCCAAACATGTCGCTGGGTTATAAGATCGTGGAACGACCTCGAAATTTAGTTTATCTACCAGTGATTTTAGACACGTTGTATAGTCTCAAAACCACGTTGATGGATCAAAATGGTGAACTGTTAGATCTTTGCGGAGAGAGGGTGACGATACGATTTCACATAAGAGAAATATAAAAGCCAAAAAAAAAATACTGTGTATATATAAATAACAAAATAAAATAAATGCAATATTAATTTACAAAAAATATTTAATATATATAATTATCATTAAAACAAAAAAAAACAATTGAAGAAAATATATTTAAAAAAAGAATTATGACAGAATACGTGGTTAAAAACGTGAACATATCCGCAGGACAGAGGAAGAAACTTAAGAGAGCGTTAACAACTCGAGGCGAGGTGGTGAGATTCAAATTCACTCATGAAGATCTGACGAGTGGCGGTCAGGATCGCTATTAGCAGGAATTGCTGCAAAAGCATTACCCTTTGCTGCAAAAGCATTACCCTTTCTCGGAAAGACTCTCGGCATGGGAGCTCTCTCGGGACTCACGAGTTCGGCAGTTGAGAAATTAATGGTTGGCAGCGGACTGTTTTTGAAGAAGGGAGGAGCTGTGTGTCGCGTCCATGTAGACGACAGCGATAAAGGATTGTATCTAGAACCCGTTAGAGGTGACAACTCTTTGAGTGGAAATGATCTCTATCTAAAGAGTGGACGGAATGTTGAGCGACTCGGCAAGGGTTTGTTGTTTGGTGAGAATTCGCCATTTAAGAATATACCGATTTTGAGTATGTTATTATAATGTAAAAATTATATAATTATATAAAATATAAATCATAGAAAGTATAAAATAATAAAAATGGATAAAAAGGTGGAAAAACAATTAGACGATAATGATGAATATCGCGAGATAGAGTGCGAAAAAGATGTGGAAAAACGATTAGACGCTAATGATGGATATCTTAGGAAAGAACTGATAAAAGAGTTAAATAAAGATCGGGATAGATGGTTGAAATTTAAAAGAATGAGACGTTTTCCACCGTCACCACTACCTTCTGAAGAGAATGGTAATGATGCGAGTGTTACCGAGAGATGCACAACATTCGTTCATAATTATGATTCGGATAAACAAATGTGTTCTTATAAAAAAAACGTAACATATCACAAAAAGAAAAGAAAAGAAGAATCGATGCTGAAATTTGAGAAAAAAGGAAATGTTATTATAATATATGGGTGATAGTGAAGAAGGAAAACAAAAACAAAAAAAAAACAAAAAAAAAGTAATGAGATCTAGAGATGATCAACCTCTCTAGATCTCATTACTTTTTTTTTCCTTCTTCTTCGCTAAAAAATCAATCTCTCTATTGTTTATATTTCCAAGTCCGTTATTAGCATGTTGACACTCGTGTATTCTCCTTTTTAGAAAATGTGTTGAATGTTTATCTTTACTTTTTTGAGTTTTTTTACATCGGTGAACACGCTCTCACCACCCGATTTGTCCACGAGTTCGAGTGAGATTTTTGGATATATGTAACTTCCATAGGACAATGACAAATCTTCCTTGTCGAATTCTCTATCTTTGGCGATGACGATTTTCTGTAGATCGCTTTGGTAGTCATAAAACAAATCGACCTTGGCTTTGTCCAATTTGAAAGGCATGTTATATTTGTCGTATTTGCGCTCTAAGCCCTTCGTCTCGACCTCGTTCAATTCGATGGAATCGCGTTGTTGTAATCTATAGATTTTAAAACCGAATTTCTTACACGTTTCATCTCGTTTCAATTTCATTTTGCATTTTTAGGTGTTGTTGTCATGTTCGATTATTTGTTTTTTTTGTTTTATGAATTCTTGCAAATAATGTATATTTTAAATTTTGTATTTAATAATGTGTTAAAAAAGTTTTTTTTTTTACTCTTTATATAGAAATATAAAAAAAAAATTTTTTTTTAATTTTAATTTTCTTTAATGTGAAAAATTTTTTGGGAAAAAATGTTTTTTCTCTTTATATATATAAATAAAAAGTTAAATTTTAACATCCTTTTTTCTCATATTAATTTAATTTTTTCACGTTAAGGTACATAAAAAAATTGATTAATTTCATCAAAAAAATTTTTTTTTGAAGGAATTAAAACATATATATATAAAAACAATTTTAAAACTTTTTAACAAATACAAAATTCGAAAAAAAAAATATTCTTACAAATGGAGCAAACAAATAAAAAAATGGAAAATTTAAATGAGAAAACCATACCTCAGTTAAACGAGATTTGTAAACTATTAAAAATTCCACATTTCAGAAATCATAGAACTAAATCCCAAAAAACTGAAGTCATACAGGAATATTCTTTGCGAAATGATGGAAAGAAAAAAATCGAAAGATCAGAAGTGGATAAACTTAAACAGTCAAAAAATGCATCGATTGTGAAAAATGAGAAGACGACTAAATGAAAAGCCATTGAAGAATTTCAAGTTTTAAATGAAAAGAAAAAAAAAACTAAAACGAAAACGAGTGATGCACTTCAGAATCTAGACAAACGAGATATATCGAGCGAAATTCAACAAGCAATCAATGAAGGGAAAGGGGAAGAATATGTAGCATGACTCATCACAGAAATATTCCAATTGAATCTTGTAGAATGGGAGAGTGCGATCAAAGGCGTTTTTAAAACTTTTGATGTGGTTCCCTCATTCAAGAAAATCAATCCGAAATTGTTCATGGAATGGGTGAAGAAAAAAGTATTGGATTTGTTTCGCAAACACATGAACGTGGGACAAAAAATTAAGATGATACTCCATTGCATGATGAATAAAATTGACGTGAAGTCTGGCGAGAGCATCGTGACAAATGCATTTTTCAGATCTAATGTTGAACCCGTATTTCGAGGTTCAGATTTATCGGACGTTTTCGAAAAGATGAAAGACAAGATGTTGACGTCTGTCATCAATTATCAACATTAAGGTAGTAATTGGACGTTCAATGAGGTGTTGAAACTCGAAATTCATATAACTGAAAACGATTCATTGAAAGGGTCTTCATACGTGGAATTACCGTATTTCTTAGCTAAAAAACACTCTGTGGTCAATGTGAGAAATAAAGATGATCAGTGTTTTAAATGGGCAGTCACCTCCACTTTATACCCTGTCAAAATCCATCCTGAGAGAGGTTTTCATTACGAGGAGACTTCTAAAAATCTCGATTGGACCGGAGTGACTTTTCCAACGCAGTTAAAACACATTGAACGTTTCGAGGCTCAAAATCCCACCGTAGCGGTGAACGTCTTGGGATACGACGACGAAAAATGAATGATCTATCCTCTCAGACAGACTTCGTATCTCGAAAGAGAAAAGACGATTATTTTATTATCGATTTCGAATGGTGACAATCGTCATTATTGTTGGGTAAAAAATCCGAGCCGATTACTGTCAAGACAAAATAATAAACATGAACATAAGATATGTTTATGTTGCAACTGCATGAACGCATTTCACAGCAAAAAATCGTTAGCGAAACATCAGGAATATTGCAACGAAAATCAAGGTGTCGTCGTCGAAATGCCCAAACCCAACACCATCGTGAAGTTTGAAAATCACAATAGAAGGTTAAAAGTACCATTCATCGTGTACGCCGATTTTGAATGCTTCACCATGAAAATGAGTTCCTGCCAACCCAACGCTCTTTGAAGTTATGTTGAAAGATATCAAAAACACACACCTTCGGATTATTGCATTTATGTGAAATGTGCTTTTGACTCGCAACACGACATGGGTCCCTTCACCTACACGAAACAGTACGAAGACGACGACATGGCTCAAAGGTTTGTGGAAGAGTTAGAATCGAAAAATTCAAATGTTATACAATAAATTCAAAACACCGTCGAAAATGATCATCACGCAAGAGCAGCAGGACGAAAATAACAGAGCCACTGAATGTCACATATGCAGACAATCGTTTGACAAGAATTCGGAGGAAAATAAGAAGGTCAGAGACCATGATCATTACACGGGTCTGTATCACGGTCCGGCTCACAGCAAGTGTAATTTAAAATATCGAGATGCCATTTTCTATCCGGTGATATTTCACAATCTCTCGGGTTATGACAGTCATCTGTTCGTGAAAAATCTCGGCACCTCCCACGAAGAATTAAATTGCATTGCGAACAGCGAAGAAAAATACATTTCCTTCACGAAATGGAAGCTCATAGAGAAGAAAAGAGTAATCAATGGAGAGACGTTGAAAGAAAAAACGAAATTCATTCGTAGAGGCATACGTTTCATTGACAGTTTGAAATTCATGTCCACCGCTCTGGAAAAATTAGTCAATAACATGAGCAAGGATAAATTTAAAATCACGAGCGAACATTTTGGAGAACGAGTAGACATTATGTTGAGGAAAGGAGTCTATCCTTATGATTACATGAACGATCTAAAGAGATTTGACGACACCGCACTACCTTCGAAAGAAGATTTTGATTCGAAATTATACGAATCAGACATTTCCGATGAGAATTACGAACATGCCAAAAAGGTATGGAAATCATTCGATATGAAAACCATGAGAGATTATCATGATCTCTATCTGAAGACTGACATTCTGCTCTTGGCAGACGTGTTCGAAAATTTTCGAGACGTCTGTCATCGAAATTACGATCTGGATCTGGCTTGGTATTTCACCGCACCCGGTCTGGTGCAGGACGCTCTGTTGAAGACCACCGAAGTCCAATTGGAATTATTATCCAACGTGGACATGTTGCTCAAGTTTGAAAGAGCTACGAGAGGTGGCGTCTCGACGATCTCCCACAGATATTCTGAAGCTAACAATCCCTACATGAAAGAAGGTTTCGATTTGAAACGGTCAAATAAATACATACAGTATTGGGACGCTAATAATCTGTATGGTTGGGCTATGAGTCATCCTTTACTGATTGGAAATTTCGAATGGGTAACGGAACCGGAAGAGATGCAAAAATGGAGAGACTATCCTTGCATTTTAGAAGTTGATTTGAACTATCTGGAAGAATTACACGATCTACACAACAATTATCCGCTGGATCCTGAACAAATGGAACCGATCGAAGGAGACGAGGAAAAACTCATTCCCAATTTAATTAACAAACGTAACTACGTCGGCTACAGTGAGAATTTGAAACAATACATCGATTATGGGATGAAATTAGTCAACATACATCGCATCATTCGATTCAATGACGAGCCTTGGATGAAAAAATACATCGATCTCAACACGAATCTCAGAATTCGAGTCAAGAATGATTTCAAAAAAGATTTCTTCAAACTCATGAACAACTGCGTGTACGGTAAATCAATGGAAAACATCAGGAAGAGAACCGACGTTCGACTCGTCACGTCTGAGAAAAGAGCTAAAAAATTAGTGGCGAAACCCAATTACAAACACCGAACCATATTCGACGAAAATCTAGTGGCCATTCACATGCAAAAGACGCATCTGAAGTTCGACAAACCATATTATATCGGACCGATCATCTTAGATATCAGCAAGCGATTGATGCACGAGTTTCACTACGATTACATCAAACGAAAATTTGGTGATAAAGCCAAACTACTGTTCACCGACATGGACAGTTTAGTTTACGAGATAGAGACGAAAGCTGTCTACAGAGATATATCTCCGGACGTGGCCGCATGGTTCGACATGAGCAATTATCCCGTCGATCACCCGTCCAACATTCAATCAAATGACAACAAGAAGGTGTTAGGTAAATTTAAGGACGAGAGCGGTGGTAAAGAAATCCTCGATTTCATGGGCTTGAGACCTAAACTGTATGCTTATCGTCTAGAAGATGAAGAGATCAAGAAGTGCAAAGGGGTTAAAGCGTGCGTGGTGAAGAAAAACATCTCTTTCCAAGAGTATAAAGATTGTCTGTTAGGAAGTCGTCCGGTGTATAAGACAGCACTTGGACATTGGACTTTGCATCAAATTTTAGATGATAGGATTTCATATATGATTAAGAATGATAGGATTCCAGATATGATTAAGGATGATAGGATTCCAGAAAATCAAGAGGAATTAGACGGATTCAATATTATGAAAGTCGAGGAATTAGACAGATTCAAGATTATGGAAGTCGATAGAGTTAGTTTAAAAAGAAAAATAAAAAAATAAAAAATAATGTCATTTTAGTGAATTATAATAAAATAAATAAATTTAAAAAAAAAACATACGCATTTATGAATAAGAAAATAGAGATACCCAAAAAGAAGAGGAAGACGCTCGAAGTCGGTGATGGTTACGACGTTGCCAACTTGGACGAACATTACGTTCGGAGATACGAACCTTGAGAGGAACCTTTGAACATGAATGATAAGAAGCTCTACAATCTTCCCGAGCCAATAGATCTTGCAGATGCTGTGACTAAAAAATACGTCAACAGGGGGAACGCGGATTTCGAACGAATCATGCTAGATAATTACATGGATAAAGCCATAACTGATGATCTCGATCTGAAATCTAAACGTTTGGTGAACGTCGCGAATCCCATAGATCCCACCGATGCCGCGACCAAGAAATACGCTGATGACTCTCACGCGCGATTCAGCAAACATCTGAGAAATAGATACGTTCAGAAAACGATGCACTTGGAATTGAACGCCAATTCTAACAAGATAACAAACGTGGCCACTCCCACAAATCCCAAGGACGTGGCAACCAAACACTACGTAGATCTGGAATAGAGAAAGTCTGACAGACGAGAAATGAAATCGGATCTGAATCTGGGATTCAACAAGATATTGAATCTGTCGAAGATCGACGACATGGATGCGGACTCAACCATGGTCAACAAGGGCTACATAGATTCTGCCGTTATACGATCACAGGAATACGTAGAATCGCAAGTGGACGATCTCTACCTGAACAAACAATCTGGCAGAACCATGGAGGGTGGTATCAACATGAACAGTGAGAATTTATTCGGTCTCGATCACGATCCCGAATTCGATTCCAGCACAGTCAGCAGGAAGTACGTGGATGACAACTCGGTCTGGAGAAAGGGCAACATCATGGAAGGTAAACTAGACATGGGTGGACACGCGCTCACGAATCTACTGGATCCCGTGAACATGACGGATGCCTGTACCCTGATTTCGGTGGTGGAAAGAGTCAAATACGCTAGACAATTGATCACCGTGTGGGCTCGAGGAGGCCGGCACGTTAGAGGAGGGAAAAACCGAGTGGTCTTTCAGAAACGGAGGTAGCGGATCGAAACATGGTCAGGTGGGATATCCCATGCCGTTAGGAGGTGAAATCATTCAAATGAGTCTGGCTTCCTCGGATTTGAATAACAGAGCGGTCGTCAATCTTGTGGTGAATGGAGTAGAGAGAGATAAGAAATACAGCGTCGAAAAGACTGAGAGAATCAACACGTGAAAGTTAGCACGTTCGGCACACCTCTCAAAGTGAACGCCGGACACAGGAATAATTTCGTTACGAAAACCAATAATCCCGAAGCCGCCAGTTCCGTGATGAGTCTACTGATCGAACTAGATCCTTTGAACAAACACTGAACGCGTGGAAATAATTAATTAAAAAAAATAATGTGTGATTATTAAAAACAAAAAAAAAAAGTAATGAGATTTAGAAAGATGTTCAATCTCTCTAGATCTCATTACTTTTAATTTTTTTGTTTGTTTTTTTTGTTTTTTGATAATTACTCATTACTTTTTTTATTTTGTTTTTAATTTTTTTCACACACGTCTCTCATCGAATGATCGACATCTTATTTCCATGCGATTCGAATCGTAATTCTCTGTCCGACAGGACCAGGGTGAAGGCTTCGGTTTTTCTCAGCACGTTCCTATCGAATTGCATCTTGATCTGAATGTCTAAGATGCTACTCTTGAGTCGTTCACTCTGTTTACTCACGTCGAATACGAACATGGGATACATCGACTTGTATTCGCCAGGAGATATATTAGTGTTGCTCATCAATTCGTCTAGACCGTAATACTTCTTTCTAAAATCAGCGGTGTCACCGTACAGTCTGCAGAAATCATTCTTGTTGAACGACGCATTGTAATCGATTGCTGGATATCTCGTGGCGTTCAGAAACACTTGCATGTTTCTCAAACTGCAGTGATCGAACAGCGATGCATTATTTTCCTGAGACCCGTCCCTATCGGTCTGAAACGCAACCACGATGAAACGCGGTCTCTCGGAAGCAGATTTCACCGTCATTCTCCAATCGAAGTGATTCGTGGAGGGTGGAATGCTAGCCGTGTCGCACTGTCTCATTCTAAATCCCACAGGTAATTTACTCTTGGATTCTATGATATTGTAGAGACGCACTTTTTCCTTGATCGAAGGCTCCATGTGCGGAATGAACCACGATATCTTGTGTAGAGTTATCTTACCCACATCAGTCGCGGGGAGTCTCACTATTGCGTCGTCGTTTCCTTTTCGAATCAACGTAAGATTGTGTTTGAATCCGTACATGATCTTTTTATAATCATCTGCGAATCCAAAGATGTGTTTCAAAGGTATCCTGAACGAAAACGTTCCTTTGGGTCTGGACGTCTTGACGACGTAGTCGAATATCGCGATGGCGCCGGCGCTAGCAGGGCCGACGGTGTCTTTCACCTACAACTGATTAAGTCCTCTGGATTTCGAAAAATCATCCGGATACGTCAAGAGTCCGAACATCGTGGTGGCCTGACCGGGATGAAACACAGATTCTATCTCTTGTCCGGATAGCATGTATTTTATATTACTGAATAGATGCATGATGCCATTATTGGCTAGAGTAACCGTGTCGTCGCCGGCGTAGTCGCTCCCATCTTCCTTGGTGAGACGTCCCTGCACCACTATGCAACTCTTGCTAGGATGAATGAATAGATCTTGAGCTTCGACGTTGATTCTTATCTCTCCCGCATTGTTCAAACTCGTTCTGGTTACCGGTTCGTATTCGTGAACCTCATATTCTTGAATACTTTCATCTTTCACTATGCTTTGTGCTATATCTAGTATATTTGCCATTTTTGAAGGCTTTTTGTTTTTTGTTTATTAATTAGCTTGCTTTTTTTTTATCTAAAATAGTTTTAATTATTTTTTATTATTATTTTTCTCTCCTATATATATATGTGTAAACAAGAAAATGTTAAAGAGAGTAAATAAAAAAAAAATTGTTTTCTTTATTAAAACTTTGTCTTCTGTAATTGTTGTTCATAAAACTTTCCGATGATCTCTTCTCCATCCAAAGCTTCGATTTCATAAGTCACCGGATCGGTGTGAAATATTTTGATTATCAGAAGATTTCCGATGTCCATCGAGGAGTATAACCCTTTTCGAAGTGCTTCTTATAAGTGTAGATTCTCACTCGATCACCAACCGCAAATTTCGGCGTTCTAGACTTCTTCCTGATCTTAGATCTCTCAGGATATAGATTCGCGTAGACCCGTTTTTCGTTTCGAGGATCGCTAGCTTCCACAGGAGTCATCTTGATCGATCTGTGTCATGTGTTGTTGTAATCTTTGACCAGACCGTTCAGAGCGTATATGTATTTCTTGGTCGAATTCGCCGTGAAGTATCTATGCATCTTTTCTTTCATCGTTCGATTCCAACGTTCCACCACGCTAGCTTTCTCTTCGTTTTCGATCGAGTAGAGGTCGACCAATCGATGAACGTGCTTGTTGTAGAATTCCTTTCCCTTATCCATTCACAATTTATTCGGTTTTCGAGAAGACGAGTCAAACACGCTCTTCAGAGCCTCGGCGACGCAAGGTCCCGATTTATTCTTCAAAGCTCTGATCCAACCGTATTTGGAAAACACGTCGATGACTGTCAATAGATATTTGACACCCTCGTTCCACCTCGAAAACGATCTCATGTCGACCAAGTCGGCAGACCAAATATCATCCAAACCCTTCTCTTTCGAAATTTATGCACGATGGGTTTGTGTAACTCCTCGGCCAATTCGCTCATCAATAATCGTTTCTTCTTCTTTTCAGATGCGCTTTTTTTTGAACGCCCCATCCGAATCGACGTTTCGCACCGATCAAATTGCCGACCAGCGAATGTTCTATCTTCTCTCTCCTGGTCGGATTCGATATACCTCTCAATTTCGCCAACATGTTTTTATCGCAGACATCGTTGTGAGCCTTGATGTCGGGATGTCCAGCGTAGCATAGATCGTGATCATACGCGGCCGCGTCCACCCTATTCACAGGTTTGCTCCAAGATTTAAGAGTCAGATCAGCGTTGAGTCTCTTGTTCAATTTCATTCCAGGTCCTGTGAAACTGTGACCAGGCAGATGCATTTCGAAAGGTAGATTATTGATCATTTTATTCACAATGCCTTTACCTTTGCTCGCATTCTTTTTTTTGACGAATCGAGTCTTGATAGAACCACACACGTCGCAAATTCCGCGAAGCATCTGTCTGTCGTTTTTAGTTCGTACTTCTCGAGAATTCCTCGTTTCGGTAACTCTCTTACACTTTACGCAATACATTTTTTGAGAGTTATTTAAATTAATTTCGTTTTTATTTTATATGTAAATTTAATATTTCTTTTTTAAAAAATTCTGTTCTTATTTTATACATTTTTTTTTTAATCGCTGCTCTTGAGTTCTATCATCTTACTGAATTCCTCCCCAGCCTCATTCCTCCCCTTTTCCACGAGAGAATCCTTCATCTCTTCCTTCATGATCTGACGAGTCTTGATTCTCACGGCTTCTTTCATGGCATCGTTTTTCGTTTTCTCGCTCAATATCGTGAAGTATTCTCCGTCTGATATCCTACCATCTTTCAACGCCATTGAGATCATTTCGGATATCGTGTCGATCTTGGAGTCGGCCAAGACGCGAATCTTTTCGTGTTTCCTTGCCTTCAGATATAATTTTCTACTCAAATTTTTCGAGTGTGCTAAACAATCCGGCGGCAGGAGCCACTCCTTCTACGGTCAAAACGATCGGAATACCGACCGCGGTCGACAACAGTCCGATGCCGGCCGCATGTAAACCCATGGAAATCATGATGAGTGTCGTGTCGACCACGTTGATGAATTTCAGGAAACGCAAATACTTCTTCTTGAGAGAACAGCGAGAATCTCTCTCTTGAGTCAGATACAGTTGGATTCTACTGATTTGATCGATGCGATACCTCTCTCCTCTTTCTTTTTCTTCTAGCGACGATGCCGTCGGCAAAACGCCGTTCGGTTTCTCATCCTCGTCGTCATCTAACGTCGGATACAATTTATTTCTGGTTCTCATTTTTGTGTTTTTTTCTTTCTAATATTAGATAAAAAATTTATGTGTGTATTTATTTTTATTTTCTATTCTCCCTTATTTATATCAACGAGAAAACTTAGACGTATGCTTCATTCAACAATAATTTCATGATGCATCCCTTGTCTTCTAAAGTCAGACTTCTACGCGCCAATTTCAGTTCTTCCGAAACTGTGGGCTTGTCTCGATCCTTACAGAAGAGTAATCTCTTCCAAAACGTGATCACTTCGTCGATTTGAACGCGTTCGAACGCCGGTTCGAAATACTTGACGACCATATCTTCCCTTTCCATCGTCAGACACGAATGATTCTCATGATCGATGTCTAGGTGATCCCGACATCGACGCATCGTTCTAACAAGAGGCGACCTAGTTGTTCGTTCACGCAGAATGCGTAGGCTCTCATCAGCATTTTAAAAGAAACCTTGCTCTAATAGTCTGGGAAGCATTCATGATTTACGTATTTTTAGCTCACCTGACTGAAAGTCAGGGTGAGCTTTTCTGATCACTTTTCGTCCGTCGTCCGTCGTCCGTCGTCCGTCGTCCGGCGTGAAGGTGGTGTTTGGGTCTTTTTCTTCCAAACCACTGGCCGCATGTTAATGAAATTTCATGTGAGTAGGGGTTATATAGCGGCATTTTGATTTTTGGGCAAATTAGGTTTCGGCTCATATTGAGCAGAGGGGTGGGGCAAAAATGCTCCAATTCTTAAAAAATCTTCTTCTCAAGAACCAGCAATAGCAGAGACTTGATATTTGGTATGCAGCTTCCTTTTGAGGTGTAGACTCAAGTTTGTTCAAGAGAAGTTTGTAGGTCTATACTTGGCGATGTTATGGGAGGAGCAAAAATTTTGGCCCCACCCCAAATTTCTATTTTTTAAACCGAGAGGCCAATTTGAACCAAATTTTATGGGAGGGCTTATTGGGTCATAAGTACCTAATTTATGCAGAAATTTTTTTTCCTGTAGCCCCGTGGGAACCACAGGAGCTAAAAATAGAAAAAAATTAAAACGCCTATATCTCAAAAACTGCACGGCAGTGAGAATTTTTATTTGGTGTGAAGCTTTCTTGGGACCAACAGAAAGGATTGGTAAAAAAAAATTGCTATCGGTTTTATCATAGGGTACTTTTTCGGGACTCTGAAAAAGTGCTGAGTCAGTATTTTTTAACACAGTAGGCAATGGGAAAAAAATAAAGAATTGTTTTCTTCCAAACCACTGCTCTAAAAGCTTTCATATTTTACATATAACATCTTTGGAACATTGATTCACATATTTGTAGAAATCAAATTCCTCGGTCCATATTTGGGTTCCCTATGGGAACCCAAATGTTCAAATTAGTGCAATATGAGGGATATATTTTAAAAATCTTCTTCTTCGGATCCACAAATCAGAATCTTTTGATATTTGCTATGCATCATCCTTAGGGGGGTGAGATTGATGTTTGTTCAAGCCAAGTCCCTGAGTTCATATTTGGACTCCCTTTGGGAACCCAAATTGTAACTTAGTGCAATACGAGGTATATTCTTTTAAAATCTTCTTCTTCGCATCCACCGGTCAGAATCTTTTGATATTTGGTTTACAGTATGCTTAGGGAGGTGAGATTCAAGTTTGTTCAAGTCAAGTCCTTCGGCTCATATTTGGTCTCCCTGTGAGAGCACAAATTATAACTTAGTTCAATATGAGCAATATTCTTTAAAAAATTTTTTTTTTTCAGATCCACCAGTCAAAATCTTTTGATATTTGATGTACAGCATTCGTAGGGGGGGGGGGGGGGGGGGTGGGGGGCTGAGAGTGAAGTTTGTTAAAGCCAAGTCCCTTGGTTCATATTTGGGCTCACTGTAGAAGCCCAAATTATACCAAAATTTTTATTTTCCAAACCAAGAGGTCGATTTGAACCAAATTTGATATGAGGGCTTATTGGGTCACAAATACCTAATTTATGCCATAAATTGTTTTCCTGTCCCCCACGGCAACTACAGGAGCTGAAAAAAATTTTTTTTTTTGAATGCCCATATTTCCAGAACTACATGGCACTGAGAATTTTTATACAATGTGAAGCTTCCTTAGGGCCGGGAGAAAGGAATGGTGAAAAAAATGCCATTGGTTTTATCATAAGTACTTTTCCAGGACTAAAAGTGCCGAGTCATCATTTTTTAACACTGTAGGTAATGGGAATAACGTTGAATAATCTTCTTCTCCCAAACCACTGCTTCAGAAGCTTTTGTTTTTGAGTTCCCTATGGGAGCCCAATGTATAACTTAATTCAGTATGAGAAATATTCTTAAAAATCTTTTTTTTCTGATACTCCTCTCAGAATCTTTTGATATTTGATTTTTAGTTTTCTTAGAAGCGGCAAATTGAAATTTGTTCAAGTTCTGGTTTATTGATAAAATTGGGCCCAGTAACCAATTCCTGCGTTGAAAGCCCTGTAAAGTGGGCAGTAATAGGCATAAACGATTGACCAAACCTGATATTATAATTATGCCTCTGTAATGATGTAGCCTTAGAAAGTGACCTTAAATTCCAATAAATAAATAGATAAATTATTGAGTACCCAATATGGGGATCTAACATATGAACACTCTGGGTTACTAAGTAGAGAAAACACTTTTATGTTGAAAAACTGATAATAACCACAAGGCAGAATCCCTTGCTATTTTGGTGATATGACTCGGCCAGTATCAGGTGAGCGCCCTCAGGCCCCGTGGGGCCTCTTGTTTATTATCTATTCGATTTGATATATTTATTTTTTTAAATAACTCTTTATTTTCTTTTCTCTCCTATATATATCAATCACTTTTTTATTTCCTTACTTTTTTATTTGAATGAAACAATTCTACAAAGTGTTTTATTAAGATTTATTTCACAAAATTCGCAGCGACAAAATGTAAACAAACGATTTTTCCATCGATTCTAATTTTCTAAAACTCAATTTTTTCAATGTCATCCGTTGAACGAAAACCTTTCATTCACACCGAAACAAAACATGAATGTCTGTTATAACAGATTCAATTTTATAGTCGACTCTTTTGAACGAAAACCTTTCATTCACACCGAAACAAAAAACATGAGTGTCTATTATTATAGAATTTATCGAATTCAATCTTATAGTCGACTCTATTGTGAGCCTCAAAAACGGTTTGCCGATTCTGGGACACTGGCCCAGAATCGGCAAACAGCTTTTTTGATGCTGTCTTAGAATCGGCAAAGCGTTTTTTGCTCGCGTTCACCAACGATAGATTGAAGGTCTAATCCACGATGGGAACGTCGAAAATTTTTTTTAAGAAAATGTACATGAACAATTTCGTACATTTTTCACTTTTTTGAGCGACGTGTCGAATGTACACATTCGCCAACGGGTATTTGAACGTTAAAAGTGCGATCTGTGAGCGATTTAACACTGAATCCTATGACAGTAAACGCACCATGTACGTGTACGTGTACGGTACATGTACAAGATGTCCCAGAATCGGCATTTATCACCTACTAACCAACATCAGGAGCCAGGTATCAATCCTATAAATTGTGTAAACTGTCAGGGCAATCACATGTCATTTTCAAGAAACAGCTTACTAATGAATGCTTAGCAAGCTACTGATCACATGTTACCTGTTCGTTTCATATGTGTCCAGACTGTAGGCGTAATCCTCATTGATACACGTACGTCGCCACACTCCATTGTGGGACCCTTCATTCATGTGAATATGAGAGAGAGAGAGAGAGAGAGAGAGAGAGAGAGAGAGAGAGAGAGAGAGAGTGGAAATTGTCCTATCTGCTAATAATATTTTCCCACCTCCTACTTAAAAACGAGCCATATTGTATTGTAAACACTTCTACTTAAGGCGCTAACTGTTCGAGGCTCCTCTATCAAGACGAAAACATCCATATTCTTATGACGCAATTGTCAGCCCATGCTGATGACTTCTCCAGTTATCTCATCCAACCAGACCTCGAATTAATGTACAATCATGTCTTGACCCATCATCTTACGCTTAATCTTATTGATTCAAATTTGCAGTCTACCGTCAAATTGCACTTGTGCGTATCGGGTGCAGTCTTCCGAGTAGACTGGGAAGGGGTCATCACGTAGATTCGAGGTCTCCCTTACTCTCTCCATTCATTCAATAGTTGGGCCATAGGCAGTGGTACCTATGAACAATAATATCCAGTCTACTCCATTTCTGTGTTGTGATTTCTGTGTCGTCTTTTTCACTTCCTGGGGGCAACAGGAAGACAGCCAATGTGGCGATGTTGTCTCCCAACAATTTACCAGTATATTCTATTTATGCAAAACTCTTTGTACAAAACTAACTTGTAAATTTGGTATTTTGTTGAATAAACTTCATTTCATTTCATGTCATCCAACGATTGCCCTGATAGTTTACACAATTTATAGTATTGATACGTGGCTTCTGATGTTGGTTTCCGCATTTGTAGCACATTTGTTGACCCCCCCCCCCCCCCCCCACCGTTGTTTTGCCAATAGTCATATATCTGGTATTTGAAGCAACGAAGTGGATAAGGCATATATAAATCCACTTTGAAGTTAAAATAATCAACTTTAATAGATTCAGGGATTGAGTAGATATAATATAATTTAATATTGAAATATAAGTGTTTTGTTTTGATTAATGAGTCGTCTTTTTAACCCTTTACCCAACACAGACGATATCAAAATTTTTTATTTTAAATATCATTTTTAAAAATTTTTCAAAATATTTCAACAAAACTATATCATGTGACCCCTCGTTTGAACGAGCTCGTTCTAACGAGGGGTCACATGATATGGTTTTGTTAAACATTTTTGAAAAATAATATTTTTTCAACTGCTGAGTTTGCACATTACGCGGGCGGATGCGGGCGATTCGTTGGGTAAAGGGTTAACCCTTTGAAGCAAGCGGCCGCTTTTTCCGGCCAGGAACATGATACGCCATAACGTGATTAAATAGGATCGCTGTTCAGTAAATGTGTGGGGTACACAAATAAATATTTTCAGCGTGCAGCCTCGAGGCTGCACGTTGAAAATATTATTTGGTCTACCCCAAATAATGAATATGGACTCTTCTAATTGCTGCCATTGAACTGGCATGGAAGATACCACTAGCGTCCAAAGGGTTAATTTGTTTTTAATTTGAATATTTTTCACGTCAGTGATACCTTGAGGCTTCAGTTCATTCCTTATCTCTAGTACAACAATACCAGACACTCCCATGTTGTGATTACGCCTCGGCTGCTATTTTTTGCCTGATGTGGTAAAGTACTCACCTCAATATCTGCTAGTTTTTCTGTGTTTAATAAATTACTGGCCCTGCTCTCTTTTGGCTTTCTATTAGTAAAACGTCAGATCTCAGTTTCTTGACGTCTTTAACTGTGCCAGTTATTCCCAGGGACGTGGCTAGAGGTTTCCAATTGGGGTGGGTCCCTCCCAATAGTTGGAAATTCACTACCGAGAAAGATTTTGAAAATGAGGCCATGAAATGGGGCATAAAATTAATTCTACTAACTAAAAAATACCAACAAATTTATGATAGAATTATCAGGTTATTATTATTTGGTATTCTTCCGGGAACTGAATATGTGATAAACAAATGCTCAAGCTTAGAACTTTGAACAATTCACACTGTCCTAACTTTAAATCAGATTTTATGCAAGAATGATCAACTTTCGATGTTTCATCATTTTGTAACTGGGAATGATGGAATTAACTCAGGATAACGATTTTACATGATGTGATTTTCTGGAAGTGAATTCGAGGATTTTTTTATTACGATAAGTGAACGTACTATAGAAATCGCGTACCGATTGGCATGATGCATACTTATGAAGTTCGATGTTGCGTACACTGTAGTTGTAAATAGTAACAGTTAGAGTTCAATTTTGGGAAGTAAAGGAGACATCAGCATCGCCAAAGAAGCTCTAAAATCCAGATAGATGGAAATTCCAACTACTAATGACTTGCCCTCCAAATTTCCAACTATAGGAAATTTTGGCCAGGATTGTGGGGGGGGGGGGGGGGTGACACCCCCACCCTGTCGCCAAGTCCCTGGTTATTCCCTTTATGTTTTTTTTCCAACACGAATGCATTGTTATGTGTTTTTTATTTTCGTCAGCTGCGTATGCTGTGATTAATTTTGGCGAGTTCGTTGATGCTTTTGACGAAATATGGGAATCCAAACCAGAGTCCGTTGAAGGTAAAACCCGATCTAGTTTTTGTGTTTGTGTGTATTTCATATTAGTGATTTATTTATTGGTGTTTTACTTCACATCAGCAGCTAAGGCTATATCGTGGCGATGAAAAGTATGTTTTCTAAAGTATATCATTATCTTCCATAAAATAAATACACAGAACGACACGTGTGTGTGAATGGGTTAATCGATATGGCATGAGACCAGCGCGGAAGGAGAGAATGAGAGGCCGCATTCACACACGCGTGTCGTTCTGTGTTTATTACACGCCTTCACGTCTATAAAAACCATTATTAGCAATTCATTTGACAAGTATCAACAAAAAGAAAACATTTTATCGCCAACCACATTTGCCCGTGTTACTATTGCGCGCCCTGAGTTCCAATGTGATCTATGTGCCTACTGGCACATAGAACACATTGGAACTCGGGGGACGATTTTAAGCTATCGCTAGCGCCGATTCAAACTGTAATTGAGGTGCACGATTTGTAGAAAATTCCAGTGAAATTGCGCTTCTATTTAAAAGTAGTCCGTCAACGATTTCCGTTCCGCACATATTTTCCGCATGGTTTTGTGTTGCTGTAGATTGGGGATTTGACAGAACAGGCGTGTAATAAATAAATGAAAGCTGATGAAATATGAGGAAAAAAACTTAGAAGTGAACACAGTAATGAGAAAATAAGACCAATTGTTTAAAGAATGCTGTGTAAATCAATCTGTGAAATAGATATGAATTGATGAGAAACTAAAAGATTAAAAACAATTTAAATTTATTAAAAAGGTCGAATTCCTTCAGGAACGACATAATTTTATAAGAATTGGTGTTGTAAAATAGGTATCGAAGAAACGCAACTTTAAAATACTGCCGTCTGAAAGATTAAAATCTCTACAGTGTAAAGGAATATCCTTCACTGTCAACGCTTGCTGACAAGGAACACACTCTGGTCGCATATCACCCTCTAACAAAAAATGAATGTGTAAGCGTGTATGGTCGATATGACATCGCGTCAGAATGACATGATCTTTCCTACAAAAGCTACTGGCCGGATACTTATCCTTAATAGTTGTTCGGAAGCGATGAAGCTTGTTATTTGTCGCACCATCCAATTCCGCTCACCAAGCAGTGTGACATACTCACTGATATGTTGTTCAAAATCACTGAAAGAAATTTTAAAATCCCGTGCTTTGTTAAAGCCTGTTTTTCTGTACTGTCTGCCTGGTGTTGCCAGAGATACCAACATGTTCAGGTAACCAGCAAAACACGATATCATGAAAGTAGTCAACTTTTCGTTCCAAAATTAGAAGGTTCTTCAACTTGGGGTTGTGTAAAGTTAGCTAAGAGGAAAGAGAGTCGGAGAACATAACCGACATCCTTTCCCGTGCATTCTCGATGTGCCAAAGTGCTAGCTGTAAAGTTTTTACTTCAGCTGTGAAAATAGAACGTTTATTTGGTATTCTGATTGAGGTGATCTGATCACCAGCAACAACGACTGATGATACATTGTCGCCATTTTTTAGATCCATCCGTATAGATCCTTTTATATGCAGTATATTTAGACTTTATTCCGGCATATGTTTGTTTAAATTCCAGATAGTTTATCTAAGATATTTTGGAAGTAGCTAGGTCCAAATGACAGTTGTTTTCCTTAGGTGCCAGGAAGGAATGTGTGGTTCACCTGTCTATTTTATTATCCAGATCAAGCGTCGCAGACTCCATGTGGGTTTAACCCTTTACCCAACGAATCGCCCGCATCCGCCCGCGTAATATGCAAATTCAGCAGTTGAAAAAATATTATTTCTCAAAAAATTTCAACAAAACCATATCATGTGACCCCTCGTTGGAACGAGCTCGTCGAGCTCGTTCCAACGAGGGGTCACATGATATGGTTTTGTTGAAAGTGTTTGAAAAATTAAAAAAAATGATATTTAAAATAATAAATTTTGATATCGTCTGCGTTGGGTAAAGGGTTAATTCTAATTCTCAATAGAGGAATACGTTCCTGGTGTCAGCTATAGAATTCTACATTTTGAGGATATGGAACACAATGATAAACAGGGTTTGGTGAATTAGCCAATAGTTTAGAAACATAATGGAGTGACAGTTTAATTCTGTGCTTCTCGAGTGAAGGCTCCTCTGCCTCAACGAGCATCGAATCTACTGGTGTTGTTCTAAAAGCCCGAAAACTAATTCTAATTCCACAATTATGATTTGATTCAAGTGGTTTAAGGTACGACTTTCTCGAAGAACCGTAAACCACATAACCGTAGTCTATCTGTAATCTAACAAGTGATCTATACAGATGGAGTAGTGGTTGTTGGTCAGCACCCCAATTAGTACTATCACCGAAGCATGTTCAGAGCATAAATGACTGATACAAAAGACTAATTTACTGTTGTAAAATTGACAATCTACACTATTCGCATTGAGTCCAATTTAATTTCATTTGTTTCAAACTTGGGATATTTCTTCATCGTCGTGTGATAGCAAGCCTCTCTTATAGAAGTTGTTAACAAGTTGCCTCTATTCATCGTTTTCCTCCATTGTTTATTTAAGCTCTATTCACTTAGTTAATAAGGCATATCATTAAGACCCAGTGAAAGCTTACTTTAATCTTTATATCAAGTAAACTTGTTATGACATGACGCATTTATTATATTGTATATATAGCCTTGATTACAAGTAAGAATTAAGTTATAGTTTGGATTTCCAAACGTTACTCTGCTCCATTTTACTGGGAAATCCCACGAGCTATTATTACGGTGATATTGTTCGGATATCCAACAAGACCAGTTGTTAAATGTTTGTGTTGTTAGACATTTAGAATACCAGATTCAATATTAAATTGTTATCATCTTTAATTTGTGTCCGAGTCATCAGTTGAACTCCAGAGTTACACAACAGACCCAACAGATGTTCCCCACGGTTATAGTACTACCAACAACCTTCAGAATGGTTAAATGCCTTTTTACAGCTCACGCTTAGTTGTTAGTTTAAACATATTTTATTTGCTACATTTAGTGCAAATTGGGTTCCAAGGGATTCCAACCCAATTTGCACTAAATGTAGCAAATAAAATATGTTTAAACTAACGACTAAGCATGAGATGTAAAAAAGGCATTTAACCTTCTGAAGGTAGTTGGTAGCACTAATTGGGGTGCTGGACAATTGGGGTGTTGACAAGTGTTAAACATTTAGTTTACCCTCCTCTCTTACAGATTTGAAATACATAAATTACATGGCAAACAAAAACATAAAATAACAAAGTAAAATTGTTGTTTTACAAAATAACAAAAATGAAAAGTGAGGGAAAGAGAGTGAAAGAAGAACAGGAGGAGAAAGAAGGAGAAAGAGTAGGAGAGATGAAGCTAGAAAAGATGGATTACGATAACACACGAGTAATCTCCCCGCCTGACGGGAGGAAATACACTATTTTCATCACGGATTAGTTTCTAAAATCAAGTTGTGAGATACTTGTCTTCAGGCATACAGTACGTGGAGAGTGTATTATCATTAAATCACCCGCAGAATGGAGATTCTAACCGAGCAATAATTGCAAATTTGTTGCAAACCATAACCATCACAAGCAAAGTTCCAGCCAATGGACCTCCGGGTTAAACCCGGAGGTTCATTGGCTGAAACTTTGCTTGTGTTTTTTGTCTATATGTACAAAATTTGAAAGTGATACTTTGGGCGATACTCCACTCCGCAGGTGTTTTAGTTACAATCCACTCTCCACGTACTGTAAGGGGTTCATTGTCCGTGTTGAGTTAGAAGTCTTTTTCAACCAGTAGATCATGGGCTCCATGTCCCAAGAAAGAAGAAAGATATCCATGGACAAGTGTGATAATCGAAAGTTGTACATTCAGAGGTCGATTTAATTTATAAAAATTGAACAGCAGTTTACTAGCTTGGATAAATTTTGATTAGCATTTCCTATTATTTATAAGTTTTTGTCATGTGAAATTGATTATCTATAGTTGACAATTGAATATGCGAATCCAGTTAAATCGAGCTCTGGTACTATACATTCTTCTTTGAGTGACTATTCAATCTAATGTGTTTATACTTTAGCTTAGATCTAGGATAAAGAGCAACGTTGGGTGTCTCGAATATATATTTGCACTGCTTTGAATGTCTTTTTATTTTCTTTATTTGACAATAAATGTTATTCCAAAAAGTAGTTGGTCGACATGAGTTATGTTGTATTTAACTAGAACTAACATTAATTGGAGTCTCGAGACCTCGTAGGGACTACCAGTCAGAAAAAGTGACTAGCATCTTCTTCAAAGTTTCCACATATACAGTAAGGTGAGTCAGTGATATTGTTAGAATATTTGTCAAAGTTAAGATCACTACAACCATTAAGTAATCTACAATGCAGGATATTCAGTTTGCGTTTTCCGAAATGGAAATAAGATGGAGGTCTCATTTTCGGTTGGGAAATGCGTGCTTTAAAGACTTGCGTTAAAACTGATTGCTTTGACGTCATCGCTCAAGTTATTCGAGTGACCAGTATCTGAGTGAAAGAACGAGCAGCTCGGTTCTTAGGCGATATGGCATCAGACGCATTGCGTAGGTTATAAGTCGATATATCACAAAATCGTGGAGGTAGGAGCTCCTGCAGGTAGTCAGGTGCTTGAGCTTTTACAATCTTATCTTGTGGAATAAGCACATATTGTGGGTGTGCCGTCTCTCTTCAAGTGAATGCCATCCTAATTCTGTACAGGTTACGGGAAATCAAGCAACCTGATCGGTTAGTTATAATTTATATAAATGATCCAGATAAATGAAATAACAAGAGTACTTGGAATAGGGTCAGACTAACAAGAACAGACCAGAATAGCTAAATATAGTAATAATAAGCGAAGCTGTTCCAACTGATAGGCTCTTTTACACTACTGGAGTATACTCTAGAACAAAGGAACATGGCCAGATAGTTGAAAACTATCACATAGATAGATAGAAGCAGAGAATTCTGAAAGAATTCCAAATAGTACAACTTGTCGGGTTGTTTGTGGTAATTAGATTTACTCCAATTCAATCGAACACACCCTCCGAACATACCCCTGTCCTATTGTAGGACTTTGGGTAACATAGCAACCACGTGCTACCATAGAAACCAAGATGGCGGCCTCCAGTATACAAAATGGACGACGTAAACACGTATCACCTTAACAACACGCGCTGCGCATGCGCACTAACACCACGTATCACTATGGGGATGACGTAACAACATGGCCGCTCACGCGGGTTACCATAACAACACAACATGGCGCCACTGGGTCATGATATGACGTCACTTCCGGGGTCCGGCAAACTATACCTCAAAAGCTCGAGACATTCTACTAACCCTTTACTCAACGTAACGGCCAAAACCGGCCAGCGGTATTCTCAATAAATCGCCAATTAATTTTCATTATATTTTCATTTTTTGTCTCAAAAAACAAAGGTTATGACCCCTCTTTGGAACGAGCTCGTTCCAAAGAGGGGTCATAACCTATGTTTTTGAGACATAAAATGAAAAAAAATAGTTATTCATGAATTTTGTTTGCAAGGGTCGTCTTCTTTTCATGTTAGTTAAAGGGGTAATAATGTTAGAACAGTGCCTTTGAGCCATGTGTATGGTGTCTGGAATTCAGTCGATTTTGTCGGTGTTGATTGTTTTACTGCCGTGGCATATGATGGTGATTTTGTATTCAGGCCAGACATAGATGTTAGAATGTCTCTGGCCTCTTTAAAACTTGCTCACACTTAACTTTTTGTATAGCTTTTTCTTTTTCTGCATATGGCAATCCTTTGAAGATGACATATGATTGCCCTGATTTACAGACTTAAATACCTCACTGCTGCATGGTTTATCGTGTGATAGGCCGCATTTATGACTTATATGCCCTGGCCTTTGCACTTATTTTGATAGAAACCGAATTTTTGGCTCCATCCAGACGTTTACATATCCTAATTTTATTAATTTTGGTGGCTGAGGAGTGTTGGAATTAAGAATATATGTATTAGTGTTTCCTAATTTTGATTCGTTTAAGTTGTGTGACGCCCTGATTTTTCAATTCATGTGCAACATCTATTTCGTCCGTCTCGGTAAGTTCTCGAGTCCAAATGAGGCCTCCGCGTGCATTGAGGGCCCTGTGTTGTTCAGTTGTATGTCAATGTCTATGAGATTTGTTGTTTTTAATAAATTGTACGATTGTATATGCGTTGCAAATGCTATCAAAATATCACTAGATCTTAATTTACAAACGTTCTTAACACTCCCTGGTGCACATTATGTTGCTTTCTCCAGTGCAAACGATTGATGCCAGACACCTTTTATTTTCGTCCTTGGAATGAATAAGAATGAGGCCAATTGTTTGAATATTTATTGGAGTCAGAGTCATTAGAGTTTGCTTTTACAGTCAGTACATACGGTCGTTTTGAATGTTTGGGTTTGTTAGCCATAGTGTATAGTGCAAATGGTTCATTGTCCTGGCTCCCACCCACCTCGGAGTCCAACAAGGGGGCAGAGTTACTGCTATGCAGTGAACCCACCAAGCTTTCAGTATTCTGACATACTTAAGCTAGGGCAGTATACTCAGTCAGTGTTGATGCCAAAGCATACCATTGACTGGCTGGTGCGTGGGAGTGAATGAATGACCTCCAAATGCCCCAGGACGTAACACCCTCTCTGGGGCCTCCCGATTGGCCAAGAGGGGTACCATCCGTCTGCTCCCGAAGTCGCGGCCAAAGCAGTGTAGTGGACAGGAATCTTCAAAATGGATACTACCCTAACCGGGGCACAGTTTGTTCTCAACTGTCAGGATTCCCTCCTGCGGGGCCTTCGGAGCGAACAAGGTGCCTGCAGGATGTAATAGCGGGATAATACCATTTTTGTCCGGGGCTGCGTATTTGGATCTTCCACAGCAGACCTGCTTAATTGGGAAAATCTGCTAATTTTAATCCAGCAAACCTGCCCAATTGAGCAGGCCGTCCCCTATCGGCCCTCCTGAGGATCTGCTCAGTAGGTGATGGTCACCCCCCCCCCAGGATTTCATATTAGTATTGTTTAAAAGTTCTTCAATTCTTGCATCCCACCCCCTACTCCGAGCCTAACGTAGGGGGTTTGTCACAGCCTAATATGAGGAGATGACAAAACCGTGAGTACGTGGAGAGCATACTCAGCTGATGTTAATGCATACCCCTGAAGGACTTATCCGCTTCAGCTGCGCCATCATTGAGCAGTCGATAAACTGACCACAACAAACAAGGAAGATCATTGTAGCTCATTGGCTATGGCTATAAGGCCTCGTCTTTATGGCTATAAGAAAGACATAAGAATGGCCAAACTCTCACGTAACCAGTCAAATTCTTTAACGACCCAGCCTATTCCTTACCTTAGCAATCCCCTAACCTTTTGAACCCGAGAGGCCTTTTTCCGGCCTGGGAACACGATGCGTAATAATTTCATTAAGTAGGATGGCTGCTAAGGGAATGTATGGAGAGACCTATTAATATTTTCAACTTGCAGCCCCGTTGAAAATATTAATTGGTCTCCCCATACAATGAATATGGATTCTTCCAACTGCTGCAACTGAACTGACGTGGAAGATACCACCGGGGTTCAAAAGATTAAAAAGTGCATCGCATGTTTGTTGATTCAGTCGGATGGAATATTGAATTTAGTCAGAAAAGCAAACCATAATGAAATATTCCATTCCATTGAACCCCAACATACTATAAACATTCACTTTCTATGAATCAACGCAGGAATAGTTTCCCAGTCGAGACTTGAGTTGACGGGTTTGTTTTCTAAGTGTTAAAACTGAAGATTCATCACAGCTCTAGTTTTATTATTACCACTCTTCGTGCCATTAATTGTATTAATATACTAACATTTTTCATTTTCCAGGTGTTAAAATATGCGAAGGTGAATTGAATACTTTTGCCTTTGAATATATATAACTGGAGTACAAAAGTGTATCTGTAAATTCTTGCATGTAAAAAGATATCACATGTCATCAGTTTTAGTCTTAACCCAAATTGCACAAAAAGTGGATGACAAAACAGACCATAGCAGCATTTAATTCATGACAGAATTTGACTCGTGGTTTGTGAACTCTAGAAATGACCTAATGGGTAAAGTTAGGCAAACGTATACCGTAAACTGTGTTGAACCCGAAAAGATGAGCGATTCAGAAAGTACGCCAGCACATACATATCGTACCATTCTCCTGGCATACCTGCCGAATTTGCACAACTGTCCGAACAGGGACAGTGAATGGAAGTCTGCAGGAGTGCTAGCATACTATCAGAAATGATCTTGCCCTTCCTCCGACGTACCTTACAAATTCACCCCACTTAGAGTACCTGATCAAGTTTGTCGTATGGAATGTTCAAAATGACGGGTTATGCTAATCCCTGAAGAACTGAGAGACAAATGTAAACTGTAGAACTAGAATTGCTGGTTGTCATGCGACCATTCATTATTATAAGCGGACTCTTAGTTTCCAATGCTTACCTGACTCACAACTGTTACCATTTCATCCGAGTACTTGACAGAGGAACACAGTGTACCATTCACTGTACAGGTTTTGTACAATGGTGGTGTGGTATTTGATGCATCAAGGCACCACCAATCTGGAATTTTGCCTCCAAACGCCATCAACATCATTCCCCAGGAGACCGAAAAATTCGATCCAACCACAACTGCAATTATCATAACTTGGAACCTACCCATCTCTCCGGCCTCATTTATTATATCTTCAAACTCCTCTCCTGTACTTCTGAAGGTTTTTTCTGCAATACAATATCACTGACATTGAAGAAACAACATGTGAATCGTTTAGTTGTCAGTCACCTTTTTAACTGCGCATAATTGTATGTTTTACATTTATTTATTTATTTATTTATTTATTTATATATATATTTCTTTATTTCTTTATTTATTTATTTCTTTATTTATTTATTTATTTATTTATTAAGGTTTAACGACACTTTAACAGCCAAGTTCATACCGTGTCGGTGACAGTTTTACGGGTGGAGGAAGCCGGAGTACCCGGAGTGATCCACCGAGCAACGACGAGCAGCTGCCAGTTCCCCAACATCGTAACTCCGGCCTGCAGCACAGGCAGGGTTAGACTGGTTGAAGACATGCGCACCATCGACGTGCAGTACGTCTTAGTACACGGAGTCATCGTGCCCCCTCATGTGGACAATCGGGGTTAAGTGCCTTCCCAAGGACACAACGCGGGAGCCCGAATCGATCACTCAGATGGTCACCCATCCAAGCACTAACCGGGCTCGGCGTTGCTTAACTTCGGTGATCTGACGAAAACCGATTACCGCAACGACAGCCCACCCCCCCCCCCCCCCACCGTGTGTTACATTTAACCCTATATACTACACGATTACCTCTCTGGGAATGTGATGTCTCGTGGGCTATGGCAATAGATTTCATACCTAAAGGTCGTAGATTCGATCTCCTACCTTGCGCGTTCTCCGTTGCTTCCATTATCCTAATTTCCGGAGTCAGAGCACAGCAAAGTGCTAAGGCTTAATATAGAGCCGTAATGGAATGCTTGACTTCTATCAATGCTTATCTTGTTTGTGTGCCAGTTTAGTATGTTGGACAGTCCGACAGTTACTCGCCGCTGCTCTGTGGTTTCTCTTCGGCCTCCTTCAACTTGAGCGCTGCCAAAACGACTGTTGAAAGTGTTGTTGAAACCCCAATAAAGAGACAAACCATATATAAACCTTTGGACATTGCAAGCTTTGTTGCTATAAGCAAAAAATGCTCCAAAAAATTCCCGAAAGCTTTCAATATTCCGAACCCTTGCAAGCGTTTTTAAAAGAACAAACCAAACAAAAAACAAAGAAACATAGGAAACAACCCACACAACTCCCTTATGTCTATAAGAAATTTCTATGAATCAACGCGTGAAACGTTTCTCAGCCGAGACTTCATTTGTAACAAAAAACCCACGCTATCTTTCTTACACTGTCGAGATCCTCGAGAGAAATTCCGGGCACCGTTTGAAATATGTTTGGAGTCCCGAGCCCTTTGTTCATCTTGCCCATGCCGGACATACAGCTCGAGTCACGAACGGCGAGAGGGAGAGTACGAGAGGGGGGTAACAGGACAACAGCGACTTTTACAGTTAAAACAATACCTAGGTTTGATATTAGCGCTTCAAAACTTCCATTTCACGAATCTCTGGAACAACTTACATAAATATCAGACTGGGTGTCTTCGCAGGGTCCTCAGAATCGTGTGTAAATAACTGGCGGGTTTTATCCCAACGCAATGGTCAACTGATAATCATGGGCCAGGCCTACCCTCACCCTGTTCCCCACTGCTCCGAGGCCTTGCTGTCTATGCGTCCTTAAAAGTAGATACATATTCCTTCGGAGCTATTATTACTATTACGCACATCACGAGCAGTATAGGGCATCAGTGGCGTAGCCAGGGGGGGGGGGGGGGGGGTCACGTGTCCCCCAAATTTTAGTCATGCCCCCGACCCCCCCCCGTCCTCCCAATTATTGAAGCCTTTCAAAACTTATAAATTATGGACACAAACGGACTCAGAGTCAAGGAAATTGCGTTTTGTGTCTCGAATTTCAAATATTTTTTCCCAGGGTAGGCCGCCCTCCAGCAAGAGGGGGTGTTCCCCCTTGTGTTCGCCCCAGTCTCGCCGCTACTTGGCTCGGATAATGTTGCGCATCCTATTCTGTATGCCCCCTAGTAGTTCAGCGATCTGAACGCAGTGGCTACCCTCCTTCATAGGGGTAGCCGCTACGTTCAAATCGCTGAACTAGCCGCCCTAGATTTTACTTTAGACCCTCTAACTTTAGTATCTTGGCTACGCGTCTGTGGGGCATCCACGTCTTCGCAGTTTTGGATATGACAACATTGGTGTAACTCTCAACCTTGACTCGCAATCTCGAATCAGTTGTATTACAACTGAAATATTATGTGTGTAACAACAGTGAGTAACTCTCAATCTTGACTTCCATCTTTCATCACTTGCCGTAGAAATGTTTTGGATTTAACTAGGATCCTGCGAATAATCGAGATTCGATTCGATATCGATACCATAAGTCTGCTTCGCGATCGATCACGAATCAGTCTCAAAATTCGATTTTTCCGAAATTCTCGCACTTCAATTTCTTGCATTTCCAACAAAAATTGGACAAAATTGTAATTAGACAATTCATTCATGTATGCTCATTTCATACTTAACTGAATAATTGACAATGTTTAATTGTTAGGAAAGTCGTGAATTTTGTCCAGAATATGATCCATAGTTTTAGTTTTTGAAGGCTTAATTTGTTACTATTCACGTTCTTAAGAACGTGAGTATAACAAAATAATCCTTCAAAAACTAAATCTATGGATTATAGGCCTAGCTTTTTCAGCGACAGTGCTACAGAGAATATTTATTTATTGGTGTTTGAAGTGTTCACTCAGTCTTGTAAGGATCATCACAGTGTCCCGTAACTTCCGTTTGCTGCAATATGAAATAACTTGTCTATTAAGATTCGATTCGTGATTCGATTCGTTATCGATATCAGAGACACGATTCGATTCGAGATTCGATTAAAAAAATGTGTGATTCACAGATCTCTAGAGGTAACAGCAGTGGTGTACTTCTCAACGTTGACCTTACACTCGCCCACATCTTCCATTCCAAATGTTCTGGATGTAACAACTGTGGTAGAACTCTCAATCTTGACGTGCACACTCTCATCACTTAAATTACATATGTACTAGATGTAACATCAACCGTGGTGCAACTCGCAATTTGTATTTTTATTACACGCCTCAAATCCCTACACACTAAAACCTGAAGTGTTAAAACTGACACTTTCAAGGTGTTAAACCCATTCTAACTCTTAGGGTTTGATTTTAACCCTCAAAGTGCAATGCTTTAAGCACTTAGACATTACAATCGTCAGACATCTGTAACTTGAATGGATGGCAATTCCCATGTGTCTAGCATTGGTGATTCTTCCAGAATTGTCCATAATTTGATTTGCCTTGGTGGGTACATAATTAAAAGGACACAACGCAGATGACGCGGATCAGGCTCGAGAGTTCGAGCCTGATCCGCGTCATCTGCGTTGTTTCCTTTTAAGTGTCGCGATATTACACTTGTCAAGTGGTATTATTGTAACACCTATCAAGTTCTGGGATATCTACACTTGAACAAAGTGCTAGTTCAGCATTTAGTAAGTGTTAAATACAGCACTTCAAGTGTAGTTTTTAACACTTTAGTTTTTAGCATGTACCTACAGCAACACTTACCTATGCGGGAATTGAAAATCTGTTCCGCACACATGTACCGAAGGGAAATCGTTCAGCAGACGACTGATCACCCGAAACTGAACCGATTGCAAAATAACTAAATAAAATGTCTAAAATTGAAGGATATGGCGAGTTTAATGTGTACGAAAATAGCGAAGAAGAAGAGTCGATATATCAAGGGGATAATGAATATCCAGAAGAAGAGTATGAGTACGCAAATTTGGTTTCCGATAAATTGCTTTCTTTTTGTAAATAGATGTCAAATGAATAGCTGAGTGTCCTTCTAACAATAGTTTTTATAGACGTGAAGGCGTGTAATAAACACAAAACGACACACGCGTGGCCTCTCGTTTTATCATTCCGCGCTGGCACTCGTGCCATATCGATTAACCCATATATACGCGCGTGTCGTTCTGTGTTGTGCACCGTCTCATCAACTGCATTACAAATTGATACCGTGATAGCAGTTTCGAATAATGCGTTTCTCACGTCCTGTTGTCTAGCTGCCTTCGCCACCTATGTAGCAATGCATCTGCTCAAAGATTGTGGTCTACGAAGATCTGATACCAGTTGGATTTTTGAAGTGTTCATTATTTACGCGTACCGTTTCAATCTTTCTTTCAGCAGCCTTTTCGGATTGTCTCGAATATGCTTTGAGCATTGTTCGTCTTTGAAAGCTAACACAATATATTATACATGCGAAAAGATCAATGAACTGTTCATGAGTAGGTGTCCTTAGATCTGACAGACTGTATCTTCCAACATTCTTCCTTCCACACTCACCAATTAGACATGCTATACTACATTCCTGCCTCCTCCTCACTATCGTTGTCAGTGATTTTATTCCTTTGAACCCCGGTGGTATCTTCCATGTGAGTTCCATGGTAGCAGTAGGAAGAGGCCATATTTATTATTTGGGGGCAGACCAATTAATATTTTCAACGTGCAGCCCTAGGGCTGCACGTTGAAAATATTGATTGGTCTCCACTACATATTTACCTTGCAGTCATCCCCCTTAATGACATTATAATGTAGCTTGTGACCCGGCCGGAAAAAAACGGCATCTGGAGTTCAAAGGGTTAAGGAACATCAATCGCTAAAGTCACCCTGGGGTATGAACAAACTTGGGAAACTTCCTTGCCTTTGGCGTTACGTTGATTGACGTGAGTAAAGTTTGCGCGTGCCAATTGCCGTCTGTTCCAGGTGAAGGTCGTAGCAATTGTAGATTGTTAATCAAAATGTAACGGTTATCAAAATCAATCTCTAGTCATTATCATCAAACCAGTTCACTTAAATGACTTAAGTTTTTTCTCCCTACATAAGTTTTACGTAGTGCGTGCGTGTGTGTATGTGTGTGAGAGAGAGACACAGGCACAGACATTTCCTACTGAAACGTTTTTCGTTTTTTTATTTTAATATGCCGCCGAAAAATTGTTTTCATTTACTGAACCTTGATGGGTTTCAAACATGACAAAAAATACATAAAATTGATTTAAACTAAGTGATGAACTTAGGAACTGGTTAAACTGACTGGCAATAATTGATGTTATTCATTGATGGACTCTAATTTAGTCCTTACAAGGATGTTACGCAAGCTTTTGTTTTTCTTATAGGCGATGACAGGTCGAAGATTCAAAGGTTCATTTAATTTAGTATTGGTTAAATTGAATTCATCTTTTAACATTTTTGCTATTTCGATATTAATTCTGTTGTATGTTAAAGTGAAAGGAATGATGAACCTCCTTTCGCATTCTCCCTCTGGTATGTTCATACCAAATGGCCAGAGGGTGTGAAGCGTATTGTTCCAAAAGGCTTCACGTTTTTTTTTCTAAATTCATCCGTTTCTTCTAATGTGTCTTTAATTGGTGGTTGTTCAATAGGGTGGATTTCGAAATCGTCCAAAGAATGGTCAGAATGGTCAGAAATGTTGTGCTACTGGGGCATCAGCATTATGTTTTATATCCTGTTTGTGTCTAGTAGCACGGAAAGGATTTTGACTTTGACCAACATGCTGCTGCCGACAGCGCTTACATGTGATAAGCTAAATAATATTTGGTGAATCACAATGGAGGAGGTTACGGATCTGATAATGATTTTTCGTTTGTTCAGAGAAAATTTCCTCTTTCTGATCAGGTATAAAAGTATGCAATCTACAACGAGGCTTTTTGCAATTATATACCGCGGCACTACCATTCTGCAACGGTCTGTTGTGTTCAATTTTCAATGGTTCGAAACCAGTAGTTTCTGCTGGACTTTCGAGCTTTTTCAGAGTTTGAGATTTCAGGCTACGGAAAAATCGCAGTGAGAACCCCATCGATCCGAGGGCGCCAAATAGAGTAGAACAAGCCTCAATTGGAATTTACCTTATCACTAAAATTACGGTGGAAACGAATGAGCTGTGATTTGATGATACCTTTAAATGTGTGTTGAGGATGAAATGATTTTGTGTGCAACAATTGATGTGAATCAGTTGGATCAAAATATACTTTATAATCCAAA
Organism: Pictodentalium vernedei; assembly: GCA_031216915.1. Lineage (NCBI taxonomy): Eukaryota > Metazoa > Mollusca > Scaphopoda > Dentaliida > Dentaliidae > Pictodentalium > Pictodentalium vernedei. Next base: position 85,769,694 of record CM062289.1, read on the forward strand.
TGACCGGACACCTGGTATCGCTTGCCTTTATACACTGTCACATCGAGAAAATCAACAGAACTTTCACAGATAGTAGCTTTTAATTTAATGTTTGGATCATGATTGTTCAAAATTTCTAAGAATTCATCAAAATCTTCTTTTGAATGTTCCCAAATAATAAAAATGTCATCTAAATATCTGAGATATACGAGAGTATGCTTTGCAGATTTGCTTAAGGCATTGCCCCTACATTCCGCTACATAAATGCTTGCAAAAGTAGGACTGAATATTTTGCCCATAGGACAACCCATTATTTGTAGAAAATATTCTCCATTGAATTCAAAGTCATTACCATTTAAGCTCAGCTCTAAACGATCCAAAATTTGTTCATCCGGGCGTTTTGCATCCGGATATTTTTCAAATGCATTTTTAACCGATTTAACACCATTATCAATATCAATGTCCGTATACATACTTACATACTGTCGATATTCAAAGTAGCCAGAATTGCATTTTTCGATATTTTCAATTTCGAAATTTTTGACAGGAAATCCTGTGTATTCTTTAGATAGCTCGGATGTCTATTTGCTATAGGTTTCAGGTGATAATCAATTAGTTCCGAGATCGCATAAGATTCCGAATTACAATCTGATACAATTGGCCTCCCAGGTGGAGTTAAGTCATCCGTCCATGAAGAACGGTCCTTGTGGATCTTTGGTAGGATGTAAAATTGTCTTGTTTGAGCACTGAGCTTAGCTGTTAAATATTTCCATTGTTTTTTGGTTATGTGATCTTCGTCGAGGAGAAATTATTTTACGATCTTATTGATTTTTTCAACATTACTCGGCCAAATAAGTGAATCTATTTCTTATAATGTTTAGTATTGCTGAGTTGTCTCATGGCTTCCTTTATATAATTATCCCGAGATAGAACGACTACCGACTCACCTTTGTCGGCTGGTTTAATTACTAATTTCTTATTTTTTCGAAGTTTAGTGAGGATTCTCCGTTCACCAGCTGTTAAATTTGTCTTTATCGGAGAGTATGTTCATGTTGTACACCTTTTGGAGGATTCGTTCGTTAGCCTCAATAATTTCGGGATCTACTTCACTATCTGGAGGTGACCAACCAGATGATTCTGTAAAAGGAAGTTTCCGACCGCTGGAGTTTCTAAAGCGGTCTGCTAATTTTATTTGCCGAAGTAAATTACAGTTATATGGTGGTATATTTGTTTGATTACAAGTTTTAGGCTTCGGTGCTGGTACAAAAGTTGAACCGCGATCTAAAAGAGACTTCTCTTGGGTTGTTTGGTTATTGGTCCCAGACTGGTTAACCACATTAGTTCCTAATCCCACATCTTTTAGGCGGTCGTTACCTTTGCCTTTACTTAGTTTAAATCTAGATGGTTCAACCAGTGACCGTACATAATATTGGCGGTTCTCGTAGTCTAATGCATTAAATCCTGAGCAGCATCAACCTTCGCGTCATCAATGTTTGTTATTATATTAACGTCCTTCACTTTCCGAATGGTTTCATTGATGATGCTGAAGGTTCTCTCTCAGTCTGAGGAAGTTTTGCGAAAAGTTTAGTTCAGGGAAATAAATGTTTGCTGATCTAAACTTGACCCTGATATCGCTAAGCACATTCCACAACTACGAGATCAGTATTATCACTTCGAGAATTCACGCCAATATTTAATAATATTTTTGGGGGCCTGGACTGGCCCCTGTGCCCTTTAAACATAGAGAGAAAATGATTGAACTTGGCGCCGGGGTAACACTCCACCTGGATGTCCAGGTGGGGATTTCGATCAATGCGTCCTAAATTTGAACAACCAAACGCAAGAATGTTTTTACAAACATCGGGGTGGCACCAGTTCTTTTTGTCACAATTAACTCCGCTCTTATGCCAAAACTGGGAGAATTTGGAATCAAATGAGCGGCCCGAGTTGCGGCTCGGTGATTTGACTTTCTCTGAGTACTATATACCTGGGTGAACCACACTAGATGCAGGAGAAAGAGGAGAAAAACAGAAGCAGGAGAGGACACAGAAGGAGAAGCAGAGGAAGCAGGAGGAGTTCTAGTGAGAGCACTAGGAGACTCGGAGAAGAAAGGCTGAGGAGGAATAGGAGCAATACGAGGCGAGACAGTGTTAGTCAATTTGCGAGCATCTTCAGTCACAATATGGACCGGAGATGTTTGCAAATTGATGTGCCTACTCTCGGAGAAGGCAGGAGAAGTAGAAGGAAAAGAAGAGGGAGAAGTGCTTTGCCTTAATCTTTTCTTATTATGTTTTTCGCGTTGGGGTAGAGGGACAACACGGGTGGGAGTTTTCTTGCTCCTGTATTGTTCCTTACTCCATACACTGAGCGAAGTTCCGACATATAAGACTCATAGGCCGTAATCGTCTTATCTGTCAACTTTTTTTAAAGTTTGTTTTAGCCCAGATCAAGGCACGCGCCGAACCGCTGTTGAAGTCTGTTTTTCGAGTTCAGGAGGTGGTCGCATAGCCAAAGTTATCTTAGACTTCTGCTGGTTTAAATTTATCTTGTAATGCTCAATTAAAGCATTTAACGTTTGGTTGGCCCATCCCACACTAATCTGTCGAAAAACAGAAAAAATGTGTGGGGTGGGAAGAGCTGGCTTTAGTAAGCCACCTAACTCATCTACTTTCTTCTCCAGCTGCTTCGGTAAATCCCGATTTGCCAAATGCTACTCTAAGAGCCCAATGTGGTGCAAACACTGAATTATCTGAAAAAGGGCCACTTCCAGACTGGGCAATTCCGTTTCCGTGATGCTTCTGTCATGTTTGAGATATTTGTAGAATAGGTAGATGAATTGACAATATAAATTTAAAATGAAGAAATGAAATAAAAGAAAATGAAAACCAAGATATTACCTTTTAAAGAAAAAACCTGGCTTGGTCGTAGTCTTCAGCAAAGGTAGAAAATAATCCACCTGTCTCGACGCGTTTCGCTTCATTTAGCTTCTTCAAAGAGACTTTGAGGAAAATGATTCCAAATTGGGGAGGGCATGACTGGTATATATGCCAGTATGGGCTGGGGTGTTTTTCACAGCTCAGTACATAATTAAACTCGGTGACAAGCTGACAAATGTCCCTCATCTAGATAATTCTTTTCACTCTGGGATGTCCTAAGTTTGTTTTCTACAACTGAGTTCGTGCCGACCACGTACTGCTTCCGACAGCGTTTGTAAGTGATAAGGTAAACAATATTCGGTGAATCACAACGGAGGGAGCTGTGTGTGTGTGTGTGGTGTGTGTGTGTTCTTCAAATGACACAATCATGTTTTAGAGGAATTTTGAGTCTTGATTTCTGATCTCCCGCCGGGCTTCGAACCCTTAGCAACACCACCTGACAATCAGGACTCCAGCGCCTAAACCACTAGACCATTGCACACCGTCAAAAGACGATGGCTGGAATCTAGCCTTTTAAGATGAAGTCCTCATGATTACTTGGTTCATCTTCCTTTCGGCAGCAGCATGAAAGTGTGGAACGCGCTGGCTACAGTACGACGAAAGTGCTGCGGATGGCATCAGACGAAGATTGGCACGGGCTTGTGTGTGTTTTTCGAAATGACACAGTCATGTTTTAGAGGAATTTTGAATGTTGGCTTCTGATCCTCCGCCGGGATTCGAACCCTCAGCAACGCCGCCTGGCAATCAGGAGTCCAGCGCCTAAACCAGAAGACCATTGTACACCGTTAAAAAACGATGGCTGGAATCTAGCCTTTTAGACGAAGTCCTCATGATTACTTGGTTCATCTTCCTTTCGGCAGCAGCATGGAAGTGTGGAGCGCGCTGGCTCCAGTACGACGAGAGTGCTGTGGATGGCCTCAGACGAAGACTGGCATGGGCTTGTGTGTGGTTTTCAAATGACACAATCATGTTTTAGAGGAATTTTGTGAAACAAAAGACGAAGTTTATACCCAGAGTTTACATATTGTTTTTTTTCCCGTGTATAAAAATTGAGGCGGGACGCACCCCCACAACCCTCCTCAGCTGCGACGGCCATGTACGACTGTAGCTTTAGTACTTACTAGACAGAACTGGATCCGAAGCAGTACAATCATTTTCGTCCTCATCGCAGGTCTTTTTCTCAGCCATTTCGTTCAGAAGTTTCGTGCCGAATATAGTGGTATGAAGATGTTTATTTCATTGACAGGCGTTTTGTAGAGCAATGCGTGTCTTTGCAAACCATTTCTTCATTCGGACAAATGTTTAATTTGTGACATATACTCGGCATTCCTTTTCAGACATAATTTAGTCGTGTTGTTTAAGAGATAAAAAATGAAACACATTAACAGTACCATCTATCAACACATTCTTAATTAACTGGATACCAAACGACCATTCGTATTACTGGCGTCATTTATTATGGCTCCCATCGTTTCTAACATGTCAGATGTTCGGATCCTTACAGCGATGGCTTTGTAGGGTTGCTCAAGTAGACAACTGCATTTACAACCAGTGGCGGCCCAAAACTATCTGGGACCTCCCGGATATACTTAAGCAAGGGGTCCAAAATTTGCCGAAGGTACATCCGAAGGCCGCAAACCTGGGGCAATGCTGTTATAGGAGGGGGTGCCCCTCTCCTATTGGTGGGGGTCTGGGGCAGTGGCAGACCTTTGGAGTGTCTATTTGGTCCAGCCCCCCCCCCCCAATCTAGCCCGTACCCCAATTCAAACCCCATTTCAGCTATATTCACCCATCAATCACATGTTACAACCGCGTCGGGGGCAAAATCACTGATACACTATTTGGGGGTGGGAACGCTCATTATAGTTCGTTCGGGAATGAAGCACAAACACGACTCGGAAGTCAATATGGGCTATTGTCTTGGTTTGAAAACCGATCATGTATGTGTAAAAGGTTTGTCCACCGCCCCATCTGACCTAGCGTCCATCCTAACTTATTTTGGTTTCCATACGATAACTTGAGTAATGAACGGATCTTCTGCACATTTGTTATGCAAGTCATTTATAGAGAAGATTGAGTGAAAATACTGGCATGTAGATATTTGGTGACAGCGTGCCTGACGTTTGGGGCCTGGGTAACTTGTGGCTGTAATTCTAAAGATTTGCACATCTATGAAACTTCAAACAATCACCAATCATTTTGCCTCTGTAAGATCTGTTTGAGAATTGTTCCCAGTGAGAACGATACAACCAAAAGCATGTACATCCACACCGCAATTTCCCCGCCTTCCTGGTACAGATAATTATCTCCAGTTGGAAGCAAATGTTATCCCAAAATCACTCTCCGCGAAATACATTAAGGAGGACACCCTCACCGAGATCCACCCGCGCTCGGCCTTACTGGCCTCGAGACATGTCTATGGCATGTCACGCCATGCCCCCTGGAAATTGTCCAGGATCCCTCATTTCAGAATCCTTGCTTCTCGTATCTGAGAGCTTTTTTGCTTCAAATTCAAAACTGGGACATACTGACCTATGTCACACAGCACGTGCTGCGTGGCTTGTAAGTGAAGCTGGGTGCACATGTTTGCGGTTGCGAATCTAGGGTCTGATGCTTTATTTCCACCGGATGCATTTGTCGGAGAGAAAAAAATTAATATAGGAACAAGCCAGAAAATAGGCAGACTGTCATCTGTAAAATGAGGTCCCCAGAGGGCGAATTTAGTGATGCTACCCTGCATACGTACGAAAATGTCGCTGCGAATCCCATCGGACTGAAAATATCGGTATTAGCGTTCGAACGTCGAGACCCATAGACTCATATGAAATGATCCCATATCTGACCGTCTTCTTTCTTCTTCTTCCTCTTTTTTCCCCCCGGAATTTTATTTTGTCGGAGGATTATTGTAATCAGTTGCGTGCGTGCGTGCGTCCATGTGTGCGTGCGTCCGGAGTGATAACTATAGTTGTAGCCATCGACTCAAAACCAAATTTGGTATGTACGTCCCCAACCCCTATGAAATGGACAATTGCGAATCTGGGTTCGATCCGATAGTTTTCCTTGGAGTTATGCCCCGTTTTCGACCTTTTTCGCAACTTTGGAAATTTGTTGTCCGGATGATAACTTTAGTTTGAGTTATCGAATCAACACCAAATTTTGTGTATAGCTTTGTCTCTAATACGCTGGTCAAGTCCGAATTCTTTTTCTTGAATATACACATGGAAACTTAAGTCACTTACCTGTGTCATTACACAATGCGGCTGTCTGTGTACCTTTTCCCGGCCATATCCTTAAACTCTGCGGGGAGGTACAGGATTATTTGGCTTATTTTGTATATGGACTAAAGGTGGGAGTTTTCAGAAAACCAAAATTCGGAAGTCAAAATGTATTTTCTCGTTTTTTGCTTTTGTTATTGATAAAATTCTAATTTTCAGATTTTACAGATTTTTTAATGCGCAATTTATACAGAAGACCATAGCAAAGATTGAAGGAATGAATATTTCTTATAATAGTAGCTGCACATTCACATTTCACTGCATTTATTTCCAAATTCCAAAATGGCTGACATAACAATAGGAAGTGTAAACTGTCGGGTGCTCTCATCAGACCAGAATAAACGGCGAGACTTTTTTTCTCGGTACAGAGATAAATTACTCTCCTAGTAGACACCAGTTCAAGCAAGAATGTAGAAACCTGTTGGAAGAGTGAGTGGGGTTACAAGGCTGTTTTCTGATCTTTCAATTTCAAGCAGTCAAGAAATAAAAAGCAACTTAAATTCTCTAAATATTAAACTAGACGGTGGAGAGAAGTAGTATAGCACGTATGAATCGACCCTTATTAGCCGGAGCTTTGCCGGTGCAGATAGTGTTAAATTCCCATAGGAACCGGAGCCATTGCCGGTGCAACTTTTGCCGGTGCAAAATGTCGGCACCACACATCTAGATCTGGTAAATGGTGTACGTACTGCATATATAGTGTGCCATGGTATGTATAGTGATATAATTAAACACAGGGCTAAGGGTATATAGTATGGGTAAGTGCTGGAAAGGTGTTTGTGAATAAGGATTTTCTTGAAAGTTTTCCCCGCGAAGCGGTTGACGTGGCTATTGACGTCGTGACGTCATAATACGCACGCGACGCCATGGAGACATTGACCACTGTTATTGTCCAGTATACATTCCGACATAACGTTGTCCGGGTCAGGGGGTGTCGGATTTCTCGTAAGTGGGGGTGGGGTGATATGGTAGTGGTGGCATATATCCATGTTGGTATCCTATTAGACCTTGGTTCTTCATATTATCCTATATCTGATATAGCTAGATCAATCAGTACTGTAGGAATGGGGGTAATGCATGGTCGCCGGTGTGGTATTTGCGAGATAGTCCTTAGTGGTTTAGATTGGCAGTATAGGATGAATGGTCTGTTGGCCTATTACCCCCTTAGTACTATTCACCTACCGAATTCTTTGTATCATCTTATGGCTGATATTTAGTTCGTAATGCTAGGTCAGGCAGTATTATAATCGTTCGTTTAGAAGTGGGGCTTAGGGTGTAATGTGTATACCCCTGTAGGTCCCCTGTTAGTCCTCGATATTATTAACAAACTGGTTGCTTTGTATTATTCTATGGCTGATATAGGTAGTACGTTATGGCAGGTCAAGTGGTATTGTGAGTGGGGGTAATGCCTGGCAGTATAGAACAGCAGTACAGTATGGACAATAAAAAGCTCTGTGGGCAAACAAACAAGAGGTCTGCAGAAGACGATGAAACACTTTTTGGCAAAAATAATCCGTTTTTAAATTTTTTAAACGACAAAAACAGAAATTCTCTCGAAGGGCCATTGTCAACCTCCGAAGGTCTAAAGGCTTTAAAATCAATGAAAAACAATAAGATCCCGGGTTCTGATGGCTTCACTGCAGAATTTTATAAATTCTTTTGGAATGATAATGGATCATATCTGGTTAACTCAATGAATTACGGCTACGAATCAAATGAACTTTCAGTTACCCAAACACTTGGAATTATTACATGCATACACAAACAAAACAAACCTAAGAAACATATAAAAACCTGGCGACCAATATCGCTAATCAATATAGATGCAAAGATTGGCTCCGCTACAATTGCTAATAAATTGAAAGTGGTTCTTCCTAATCTAATTTCAGATACTCAGCTTGGTTTTATGAAAGGCCGGTACATTGGAAGCCGGTACATTAGATTAACGTTTGATTTAATCGCAAAATGCGAAGAACTTAAGATGCCAGGTATCCTAGTTCTTATTGACTTTGAAAAAGCGTTCGATTCTTTGGAATGGACTTTTATCCAAAAGACAATGGAGTTTTTAAATGTCGGACCGTCTATGATAAGATGGTTTCAAACTTTCTATAACAATTTTCTAGTTGTGTACTTAACAATGGTCATTTTCTCAGAAAGATTCGACATGGGTCGAGGCGTTATGCAGGGCGACCCCTTATCGCCGTATTTTTTATACTTTGTGTAGAAATCCTCAGTGCAGCCCTAAAATTTACTCCCGGTATAAATGGAATAATCATAAATAATTCGAAGTACTTGATAAGTCAATATGCCGACGACTCAACTTTATACCTGTCTAATGATGGATACACACTGAATAACGCACTAAATATGTTTAAAAAATTCTCACTCATATCTGGTTTAAGTGTCAATTTTGATAAAATAGAAGTTATATGGATAGGCTCAAAACGGGGTTGTGGTGAAATACTTTGTACAGATGAACAAGTCAGCTGGAACCATTCAAAATCTTTCAAAATACTGGGGATTGAATTCAACCTGTTTAGTGGTAATTATATACTATATACTAAATAACTACATGAACAAGATGAAAAAAATTGAAAACTACAGACAGACTGGTCATTTCGTAATATAACTTTATTTGGAAAAACTACTGTCATAAAAAACTTTGCTCTACCTATTTTAACACATTGTTTAATGGTTTTGAGAGATTCCCCCCAAAGACCTAATCGGTGAATATGCAGGAAATTTTTTTTATAATTTTTTATGGTCCAGAAAACCACAAAAAAATCAAACGTACCACAATCGCTGGTCTTTTCGAAAAGGGTGGAAGTAAATTCCCACATATCGAAACATTTAGTTAGTCATGCCTTAAAAATGATTTGGATAAAAAAAACTTTTAGACTCTTCCACATTGGCCCCCTGAAAAACACTGGTGATTGGTGATCTAGAACCCTTCGGGAATTACAAGGTCTGGAATTTGCACACAGAAACCTCAAGAAAAACAGGAAAAGACATGAACTCATTTTGGGTTAATGTTCTGTCTCTTCTTGATAATAAAACCACCACAGCCCCGGAAGAGATATTTAGAGAAACCATTTTTTTTTAAATAGTAGCATAAAAATTAACGGTGAATTATTTTTAACAAATTTTGGTGGGAAAATGGTATCTATTTCATAAATGACTTGCTACCTGAGAACAACAGTCTCCTAACTTTCTCTGACTTCCCCAACAAATATAACATTAAGACCCCATTCACAGTCTATAAAGGTTTTATAAATGCAATACCCAATCCTGGAAAGTGGCAGCAAAATCACATAAAAAATTATCGTCTGTATATAATACAAACATTGGTATGCTACAATTTACACACAAAGTTTGCCGAACATTCTAAATCAATTTCTTAGAACTATACGCGACGTCTCCCGCGAATTCACAGATGAAATGGAACGAGATTCTAGATATAAATTTGCAGCCAGATGACTGGAATTTTATATACAAAATCCCATTTTCAGCCACAGACAATACATACCTACAAAATGTACAATTTAAAATCGTTCATGGAGTCTTGTATATGAACTCAAAACTACACAAATGCAAAATTTCAGAAACGAAATTATGCACATTCTGTAATAATTCAAAAAAGACTACACATCACCTGTTTTTGAATGTTCTGTCTCAAAAACAGTTCTTTTGATCTTTTTGGAAAATTTAAAAGAATTTAATTTAATTTAAAAGAAAAATGTAAAGTAACCTTTCCTTTAACACCAGAATATATTATCTTAGGCCATAGCAACACATCGGATGCTTTCAATAGCACCACCGACGTCTATATGCTTCTTTATAAGAAGTTCATTTACTCGTACAAAGTGAAAAAAAGTCAACCAACCCATCTTGGGTTTCTTAATCAATTCCGAGAGTAAGGAATCCAGAACTCATCTCCTGCCATTCATACCCAACTAAACGTATAAATGAAATAAATTCTAGGTGGGACCTTGTTAATTGCCTTCTTAACTTATGAACTCTGAATACATCTGGGCTATTCCCCAAAATATCCGATTATTTGCGAAACTCAGCTGGAGGTCATTTGTCAAAGTTGGGAAGATGATCCTCCCTATGTGAAGAAAGAATGATGAATTTAGCACGATTACAAAAATATAGCTCACGTCGCGATTGCGTCTCTCCAGTAGGGTTCTACTGGAGGGACGTAACCGAAAATTTGTATTGTTACTAATCGGGTTCTGACTGGGTATCTATGGCAATTGAACATCAGGTGTTGCTGGCTTTGATTTATTGATTGTTCGGGATCGGTAACCCCATTGAGATATACCTGGCAGGTTAAAATATCTCGAATGTGCAGCAATAAATTGTACCAAAAAATATAAGTATTGAACAATATATTATGCTACTGCATTAATGATTTAACACATTGCAATTTCTGTAAAAGAATATAATGTATTCTAAGTAAATATTCATGTAAAATCTGAATAAAAATATTAAAAAAAAATTACGAATTTGGGTTTTGTCTGACTAATTTTGGCTGAGTTATGGTCCTTATTCAGATTTCACAACTTCAAAAATTGGTTGTCCTGATGGATTATGTAATCGCAATCAAATTTGGTGTATGAGTTTGTTCCCAGAAAACGCTGGTCTAGGTCGAATTTGGGTTCGGTCCGACCAATTTTGGCCGAGTTATGGCACTTTTTGTGATTTTTCAACTTTGCAAATGTGTTGCCTGGATGATAACTTCAGTTTGGGTTATCGAATCATAACCAAATATGGTATATATTTTGACTTTGAATTTTTGTAATCTTCAACATGTGCAATGTAAGAGCTTGCTGTCGGGGGAAATAGCCCATGCCTTGCGGTGGCCTTGTTAAGTTTGCTTTTCATATCGGTTTTCGAAATTCTTCTTCTTCTTTTTCCGAACCAGCTCCCGGACTCTACAGTTAAAACTAGAAGTCCTGTCACAAAATGTGCGCTTATCTGGGCTTAATTGTGCGTAGAAATTGCGCGCAATTTCCATATCGGATGACATCCAAAGCACGGCAGGTTCTCCTGGTTCCTCATAGCAAACACAGGCAATCTTTCTGCCAATGGACCTCCGGGTTACCCGGGGGTTCATTGGCTGAAACATTGCTTGTGCACAGGCCGCATGCACACAATTTGATAGCCTTACTATGGTCATATATTAACGCGCATATCAACGTGCTATATGTGCGCATTTCAGGACAGGACTTTTAGTTGTAACTGTAGGTGAACAATTAATGAAAGAAATGATCTCAAACACAGGAGATGAGTTCAATTCTACTTCCGAAACCAACTGACTTACAGCGTTACGACGTCACACCGACTCCTAACATCATACACAGATCATCTCGATGTGTGAATGCGTTCGCCAATACGAGGCGTAGTTTTATCCTTCCGCGATGGCATGAGAGATGTTAGCTTCAAAGTCAAAACTTGAGTATTATAGAATCACTCCCCATTTACAGGAATAATTTAATTGTGTTAGTTTTAGTGAATTTGAACAGAAACAATTTGCAATTGACTTCGAGCCGCAAACTTCAGACCTTGTTACCGTCAATTCATCACACTAACTTTCCATGTTTATCATGGAAAATGAATCGACAAACACACACATACACACAATGAACGGATGCATATTACTGATATCACCAGTGTTATAGAATATAAAATCTTAAAGTTGCAAATGTGAATGAATGGCTTTTGTGCACAGCTACCATAATAGTAGTCTGGTACTAGTTTTGTAAAGGTTCCCATGTAAAAAGACCAAAACTACAGTAACAATTGTTAAGCATTATTCTTTCCTTGAATCAACCCCCCACCCCTACTGAACCCCTCGGCTGATGAGAAAGTTAATAGCATACGCTCTCAGACTGCACCACTCAGGGCCCACTGAGTTATAATTCTCTGTTTGACAACCTTGTCCTGGCTTTTCTCACCAAATCTTTCCTTGTATGTCAGTCAGTATTCCTATGCAGACTTTCAAAATGTGTGATTGCATGATGTGTGTCTGTCTGTCTATCATGTAAAGTATTTGTTAGCTTTTCATTTGCCCGGTTCTACATTTTCAATAACTGACAGTCGACTATTTTTCACCCTACCCCCCACACACAAATAAACATTATTAAAGAATACTTTATTCTTGAAGCAAATATCTGATTCATCCTCTTTGGAAACATATTTTCCACAATTTTACTCTTTTTATCAGAATGGGTCTTGGGTGTATGTAGGGATTAAATATAAGGTTGTGAAATGTGCCATGTAGGCACTTGCAGGACAAGCACAGTACCACAGAATCGATATTTGATGGTTATAGGCATTTTAACAGTGCTATGAGATACCACAGACATTGCCCATGCTGTTGGGAAAAATCTGTATTTAATGTTTTAATTACATCCAAGATTGTGAAAGTGCCCTTACATACCAGGAGCCCAAACTTTAGAATCAATATTTTGAGGGTTTACACATTTTAATAGTGCTTTGAGATACCACAGAAGCTGTACCTTTCATACTGTTGGAAAAAACAGTGTTTTATGTTTTGTCAGTACCAACGACTCTAGGTGCCTTAACGGACAACACTGTGGCTTTCTTTTACAAATATTGCAAATTATTCACCAAACACAATGTGAAATGTCTTCAGACGCCAGAATGTGATTTAAAACCTATCACAAATGGGAAATTTAACGTCATATGAGGTTTGTTTTGTGTCAAAATCAATTAATTTATGAATTATATCATAGTTTGGGGTGAAAAAGGGGCATACAGAGGGCCACATTCGGGGCTATGTTTTACCACATCATTATGTAGAAGAAAATTTGACATCGGTTGTTATGATAAAATTGCAGTGTCTATAGATATTGGTGCATAATATAGCTGCAACCCCAATTTTGGAAACAAAAATGACATATTGTTTCTTGCCATTTCGTTAAATCGTTAAATGATTTTTCCCAATAGTGATGTGTGCTGATGCAGATATAATTTTATGTTGGGATTAGAGTAGTTTTCAATGAAAGCTCTTAGTCATTAAGTAACAGGGTAGAAAAATCTATTGGAGGCAATATCTGTTTTTAAGGGCATGCGACACAGTTTGGATACTTTTTTAAAAGAACAAATTTCCCATGTTTTGGCTCAGCAGAAGCCCAAAGATCAATTCTCATGCAGAAATGATTCTTTTATCACATAAAAGGGTAGAATACAGTTAAAATTAGAAGTCCCGCCATGAAATGCGCACAAATAGCACGTCGATCTGTGCGTTAATCTATGCGTTATGACCATAGTAAGGCTATCAATTTCTGTACATTTGGCCTGTGCACAAGCAATGTTTCAGCCAATGGACCTCCGGGTAACCCGGAGGTCCATTGGCAGAAACATTGCCTGTGTTTGCTATGAGTAACCAGAATACCCTGCCGTGTTTGGATGCCATTCGATATGGCAATTGCGCGCAACTCCTACGCGCAATTAAGCCTAGAAAAGCGCACAGTTCATGACAGGACTTCTCGTTTCAACTGTATATCTTTTGTAGGGTTGGGATTGATTATAGGTATGACCGTACTAAATATTTGAATTAGAAATACCTGTCTTGAAAATGATGCATTCTCTGAAACTAAGCAACCTTGAGGAAATATATTGTTTAAATAAACGTTTGAAGCATTCCCCTGACATCTTGCATTAATGTTGAATGTTCATGATAAATAAAGAGGGCGATTTGATTACTTTTTGGACCTAAAAGTAAAATGTGCTTTTGGTGTATTTTGTTGGGAATTCCCTGAAACATATGTGCACGTGACCGGTACTTCCCTTCCTGTCAATGTTTCTCTCTTATTTGTTGCATGACCCTCTGTTTTCGGGTCAGAAAAGTTCTTGACAAAAATATATTTGAATCCCAAAATTAAAGTGATGCGATCATGTTTTTTTCGCTTGAGCGCTGTAATCTTCGCCTATGGGAAGAAAATATTTAGTACTGTGATGCCTAAAACAACATGGTAATGGAATATTTTCATTGAAACAAGTGTGTTATTTAGAGGAGGTTCTAGGTGAAGTACTCAGACGAAGCCGTCTTCGAGTTTAAATTCATGTTTACCCGTCTTGGGAATTCTCAGCACATACTAGGAATTAAATATGTTCTCTAAAAATACCGCACAACAGCAATTTGGAAGAGGTTCTTTGCGGTTCTGGACGGGGGGGGGGGGGGGGGGGGGGGGGGGGGGGGGGGGAGGCGGTTCAGGAGTTTATGGTATTTAGGAAAACTGCATCCTATAGTTCTTAGATTTTGGAATATGGTGATAAGCAATTCTGCTCACTTAATCAGACCTAATATTATTAGGGTGATTATTAATTGACTCAGGATATTTCATATTTTATTCATAAACAAATATTTTGGTCATTAATGACCCTTTAAAGATATCTTCCAGATTACCACCTGGACCATGGTTTATGATGGGTCAGGGTATAATAGGTCCAGCTTAGGTAGCCAGGTTTTTAAAGCACAAGATGATAGACTGGCTGTTCATATAGGCGTCTCAGGGTACTGATGTGGCAAATTCTGAGGAATTTGGTCTGTCGTCATATGTGTGGATGGGCTTGTTAGTTGGTTGTGGTTGGTGGATACCTTAGGTCATCCAGTGGGTCTGCTTCAGTAACTCTTCATCTTGGGAACTAAGGTCGTGATATAGCCATAGTTGCTGAAAGCGACGTAACCCCAATCAATCAAACAAACAAACGATATGATGGGTTCTATGTACCATAGTCAAGTTGTCCTGCTAGTATGTATTTATTGGAGTTTAACTCTTTCGACAGCAAGATTCGCCCCGTGTCAGGCAATTTAACGGGTGGAGGAAGCCGGAGTACCCAGAGAGGAAAGCCGGCCAACGGGGTGCACCTGTCATATTCCCCAACGTACTAGCGCCACACATGCAGGACGAGCATTGGTTGAAGACAGGTGCACCATTGACGTGCAGTACGCCTTAGTACACAGCGCCACCGTACTCCCACCTGGATATTCGGGATTACATGCCTTGCCTGGCTGGGATCGAACCGTGCACCTCTCGGTTTGATGTTATTAGTAGATCATGTACCCAATCGACCCACATTGGCCAGATCTAATGCCGGATCTCATGTGACGTCATGTTTGGTTGTCATGATAGCCCGCGTGAGCGGCCATCTTGTGATGTAATGTTCAGTGATAAGTGGTCTTAGTGCGAGTGCGCAACGGGTGTTAATGTTATACGTTTCCGTCGTCCATTTTGTATATTGGAAGCCGCCATATTGGTTTCTATGGTAGCACGTGGTTGCTAGATGTCCCAAAACATTCTAATAGGAACAGGGTATGTTTGAGAGTGTGTTCGATTGAACAGGAGTAAATCTAATTACCACAAACAACCCGACAATCCCTCTAAATCACCAAAAACTACTGAGACGGACTTGGCAAAGCCACCATCTAGGGCTTATAACAGTAGCCCGTTGTGCTATACGACGGAGAGGTCTTCTGGGATAAGTTCAATTGAACTAGAGTACATCCAAGTGCATCCATTTACCACAAAAAGCCCGACAATCCCTCTAAATTACCAAAAACAAGTTTATTTGGCATGGATTCCTCCATTTTGGGCTAAAAGCGTAGCACGTAGTGCTTTAAGGTTCGTTTTTATGAGAGTAATTTTATTATTACCCAAATAAATCCAACAATTCTTTTACTAGTTCGGATTTCCCTCTAAATCCTCGGTTTCTATCTGATGTTCCCTAGAATCCTTCCTCTTGCTCAATAATAGGCGCGTCCCTTTGTATAAGAGTAATGTTAAAGGTTCGGATTTGCACCATAGTCTCGATTTTTTTATCTATCCCAATCTATTCTGTGGCTTATGTTTTGCCTTTTACTGGCCCCTTTTCTGCCTATCCCAGCAGTCTATTTCGTCCTCTTATCTGTCTCTGTGTTTTACCTCTGCCCTCGTCCAAGTCTTACAATCACCAGTGAGATTGCTTCATTTCCCGTAATCTGTACATACCCATACAGAGTTACCTCCCTTGTGTATAACGCAGTCCTCTATGATTCTCAAACCCAAAATACAATCAAACAGGGATAAATATTACTCGAACGACTCAAATCAGCTTTCGAGAAGTTACCGAAAAAGTAACTGCTTGACCGACTCAAATCCCATCGAGCAAATGAGCTATCGAGCAATTGCTCAAAGAGTGACTCCTTTTGCAACTCCTATGTTCATCTGTGTATCGGAGGATATCTATGACATGGTGATGTAGTATTGGCGAATACATTTTGGAGGATATCTTTTGGAGGTTACATTTTGGAGGATACCTACCCGAAGATAATTTTGCTGCTAGGGTCTGTTCAGTTCCTTGCATATAGTCCTCCCCCGTGGTCTTTATATCATCAAGACCACTATTGCTGACTTTTCCAATATTGCCATCGTCTGTCCTATGATTAGCGTTTACTGTAGTCGCCCAATCCTATAGTCTTCTTCCACCTTTGCCGTATTGTACCATTACTAGCAATACTGCAGGCTTGTAAGTATCTCAGATCGCTGAAACGACTCAAATTTCATCGAACAAATAAGCCATCGAGTAATTGCTCGAACGAGTGACTTTACATACGCTCATCTGGGTATTGGAAGACACTTAGGACATGATGATTCAGCATTGCAGGATATCTTTGGAGGATACATTTTGGAGGATACCTACCTGAAAATAATTATGGTTCCTAGTACCTGATCGGCTTCCGGTTTTTATAGCTCTGAGACTACTACTGTTTTCTCACACATAGTCATCATCATCTGTCTTGCGATTTGCTTATACAGCAGTCACCTAATACAATAGTCTTCTACCACCATTGTAGCCTTGGATCATTACTACGGACATGTACTACTGTACTATTCAAAAAAGTAAGGGATATCCAAAGTGATGTTCATATTTTCGGAAAATGGTATTGGATACGCGTGATTGGACACATCAACATGTTACCAAGTATAGTGTGGATCATGAATGTCACTGGCCCACGAAAACTTCGTGCAGGTTTTTCGCACGAGCGCCGCGTTAATGTCTGTGGAGTACGTTTTGAAATTTCATTTGTACCGGAAGAGCTTTTTTCGGAGGTCTCATCGTTCTTTCCTTGGTGTAAACTCGTTCATCAATAGTTTCTGGCCGAAACTTAACTTTTGTGATTTGAGAAGACTGACACGTGACGAACGTTTCCGTGCCTTTGGCATGCTGGAAGCTGACAACAGACAGACCGCAGTTTCTCAATCGGTGATCAATCACGCTACCGTCAGACAGGTAATGTTGATGACAGACGTCGGTCAGGTCGTCCAAGGGCGACAACTGCTAACCAGGATCATTTCAGCAGAACGACAGCATTACGTAACCGCCATCAAAGTGCCTCAGAAATTGGACAGCAGCTGCACCGAGCGACAGATGTGCGAGTCAGTGGTCCGAAAATCGCCTACACAGCTGGAATTTGTACGCTCGACGACCTCAAATAATTCCACGTTCGAGTGAACGTCACATCGCAGCAAGGCGTAATTGGTGTGGAACACGACAGCGCTGGGAAAAATCGTCGGTGGACAACGTCATGTTTTCCGATGAATCGAGGTTCACTCTCGACTTACACGAAACAGAGTGTGACGGCGGCGGAACGAACGGTACTATGGCGTAACCGTTAGGTATCACGTTCGTTTTGATGGTGGATCGGTTATGGTGTGGTGAGGCATATCCATGACAAGCAGAACAGCATTACATGTCATCCAAGGGAGTGTCACAGGGCAGTACTACCGTGACAACATGGTAGCAGCTCATGTGGTGCCATTTGCGCGACGTCGCGACGTCGTCGATTCATTTTCGAAGATGACAATGCAAGACACATTATTACAGGAATGCCTGTATATGGCACGTTTTCATGCGCCCATTTTAACTCATTGTGTAACCACGCCACATGTCTGCGGAAAAATGTGGAGGGACACGTGTCCCATGTGCCTCCCTGGTTCCGCTGACTCTGCATGTGTGCAGAACGGATGTTCATTTTCCGCATGGTTTAGTGTTGCTGTAGAGTACATGGAGAGTGGATTGTAACTAAATCACCCGCAGAGTGGAGTTATCACCCAAGCTATAACTTTCAAATTTTGTACATATCGTCAAAAAACACAAGCAATGTTTAACCCGGAGATCCATTGGCTGAAACTTTGCTGGTGCTGGTTGTGCTTTGCAACAAATTTGCAATTATTGCTCGGGTGGAATCTCCACTCTGCGGGTGATTTAGTGATAATACACTCTCCACGTACTGTAGATGGGATTTCATAGAACAGGCGTGTAATAAATTAAAGTATCAAATCTATTGAAGTAAGATGGTACATGATTACTATCAAAAGCGAATCAATATCTTAAGAATATACTATCCCTTTGAAATTTTATTGTTGTCAGCCCCCTCCACCCTTCACTCCTCCCCTGGTGTAATGTAATCTGCATACAGTATTAAAGCTGGACTCCAATGACCAATAATTTGCTCTGAGAATGTAAAAGACCTCGCTACTTCAACTATTTGGAAATCCACTGTGACGAAGTGCATTCCCCACCCTGTAATGTAATAGGAATTTGATAATATTCTCCCATTGAACGACACCAGGATGACTTGTTGAAGTTCAAGAGGGGGCCATGAAGATGACTCGTAATCTCCGTCAAGTATTAAGTGAAGTGACAATGTCTTTGGATTGGTACTTCATAATGTTTTTGTCTTGCTCGACTTCCATTACATCTTGCAAGGCTTCACCTCGTGTCTCAGGCAAAGTAAATGTCAGCACCGCCGATACGATCATTACTATACCCATAACCAGATACATAATCCGACCATTCAGCTCTGTCTGTAAGATAAAGAAACATACGTTAATTCAGTGTTCAGTTTGCCTGTAAACAAAAACAACGCTCGAGAGAAATCTGAAAAGCAAAATAGCGAAAAGAAATTTCGTCTCAATAATTTAAGCGTTAGCGTGGATCTCTCCTCAATGTTGTCGGCTTCGTAGCTCTCCCCGTTCAATTTCTGCCACACGTAATATGTTCAACTTTTACTAAACGATGCGGCCGCATCCACCCGCGTAATTTACAAATTGGAAGTTGCAAAAATTAAAAAAAAATCAACAACTGGGCTCACTTCAATGAGGTGGTGGTGGTGGTAACGAAGGGTGGGGGGGGGGGGGGTGCGGGGGCACACGATATGGTTTTGTTGAAATATTTTTTAAAACTTGTAAAACATTATAACGAAAATAGTAAATTTTGATATCACGTGGATTGGGTAAAAGGTTAACAAGGCCCGACTCTATGCTGATGAACAATGCAGCAAGATATTGGCAACCCAACATATTCTTGTTTTTACCCCATTTCTCCAATTCATTCTTTATTTCTTTATGACCCATGGTGAAGCCAGCTACTCACAGATATATGATTATTATTATCAATGGGTGGGTGTGGTGATGGCACCCTCACTCAAGGGGCAAGATATCTGACCAGGCACAAGGTGGGAGGGGGGGGGGGCTAGTTTTTATTCGAAGACGACTCACATGTCATCCAATCTTCCTAAAGACAGGTTGGCTGTTGATAAAAGTTAATTACAAGTCTAACGACTTCCATATCCCCCGCCCGACTTTTCTGCCTATTACATACATAAAATGTGAACTGGCATTGCAATTTTGTATAACTTATTTGTGCAAAGAACAGAACCCAGTTGCTTTCATTTGATAACTTAATTTCTGCAAATTGCGGAATACGTACCAAATGTTATTTCGTTATCTCTGAAAAAGCATTGCTCTGTTTGTAATGGTTAATAGTGGAAGAATTAGCGTAAGGTAGGAGGTAAAATGTATCCTGCCAAAGTCACTCTTGATAACAAATTACATTCAGGCGTCAATTTTTAGCTCGATATCTCTTAAAATATTCTGGTTGATGGTTAAAGGGTTATGGCAATGCTACACGTAAAATTCACCAGGTCGATGTTACTCTTGCTATAAAATTACCATCAGGTGCCAAAGTTTGCCTCAATATTTCAGAAAATGTAGGAGTGCACCCTGGTTGGCTTTGGTTGAAGGGTTACCAGAGCGTTGGACGTAAAATTAACTTAGAAATTTTCTTCAGATAAAAAAATGACCCCAATGTGCCCAATTTCAGATCGATATCTCAAAACATGTAAGAATGTATTGGATTGTATTTGTGACTGATAGAGTGACATAAATTCGCTCTTATAGTACACATATCCGGTCATAAAGAGGACTATAACTCTCTCATAATTTGTGAAATGAAAAGTCCTTTGGAGATGCACATTTAGACTTCATACTCATAATTTATACCACGTTTTGAACGAATCACACCAACAGTTTTGGAGTTAAGGAGACAAACAATTCTAATAGAATTTAACAACATAAAAGGCTTTTACTCGGAAAAAACCCTGCGGAATCAAAAAATTCCTTTCCACATGCACATCTATACACTTCATGCTCATACTGCACATAATTTTTTGTAAAAATCCACCAGGAAAAGTTGGAGGTGTTAACCCTTTACCTAACATGAAAAGCAGGCGACACTTGCAATAAAAATTCTTGAATAACTAGTTTTTTTAACTTTTTGTCTCAAAAACATAGGTTATGACCCCTCGTTGGAACGAGCTCGACGAGCTCGTTCCAACGAGGGGTCATAACCTATGTTTTTGAGACAGAAAATTAAAAAATAATGAAAATTAATTGGCGAATTTTGAGAATAGCGCTGGCCGGTTTTGGCCCTTACGTTGGGTAAAGGGTTAAACGGACGAACAGTTGTGACAGGCATTCATAAAAAGCTGCAAAAAAGCAGGCTAATCAAAAATCCCTTTCCACATGCGCACCAACATTTTAGGCTAATACTTCACATCAACTTCCGTAAAATTCCAATTGGAAATGTAAAGCAGTTAAGTTGACAAACGTTTGTGATGAACAGACAGACTGGCCGACGAAGATTATTTCAGAGTCTGACTCCCAAATTTATCGCGCGACGGAGAAAGACAAAACGTTAAGTATTATTTATTTATTTATTTATTGGTGTTTAAGGTCACATACTTATGAACAATGGCTAATCGTGACCGTGACAGTTTTACGGGTGGAGGAAGCCGGAGTACCCGGAGAGAACCACCGAGCAACGACGAGCAGCTGTCAGCTCTCCAACATCGTAACTCTGAACTCTGCACCGCAGCACAGGCAGGGTTAGATTGGTTGAAGACATGCGCACCATCGACGTGCAGTACGCCTCAGTACACAGCGTCATCGTGCCCCCATGTAGGCAATCGGGGTGAAGTGTCTTGCCCAAGGACACAACGCGGTTGCCGCAGGTGGGATTCGAACCGAGGACCTCTCGGCTTGCAGCCTGCACCTCTACCAACTGAGCCACCGCCCCCCCCAAAAAAAACCAAAAAAAAAAACGTTAAGTAAATACCAAATTTGTAAACATGGAGAAAGAACATCAAATAGACGGATAAGTTGCCGAATTAGACTGGCCGTATGATCCACCAGGAAAATTCCCGGTGGGCCCTCCAAAAGGGGCCTCCAAAATTGATGCAGCCCTACACCTGTTGGTGCGTGAAAGTTCGTGAAAATGACCAAAAGGCAAAATGGATCTTTTTGCATGGACTGTCGTAATATCGAAATGTTCTCTCTGTGAACTGCCTTTGACAGTCCACATAGAGGACATTTCGATATACTAGCTGTCTAGTCTGCCGTTGATCGCTCAGATGAAAAGAAACAGCGTTCCTCCAGTTTCAAAAATCAAAATTTTCTCCGATTGGGCCGAACTAGGGTCTTCCTGATGGGAACTCCCGTATAACCATTTTTGCCGAATGATCGATGAACATGGTGCCAAAATGCAATCGAAGTATCCCCTGTGTGGACTGCCATTGCTTGCTCAGATGCAAGGAAGCCATGTTCGTTCAGTTCGAAAAATCAAAATATTCCTCAGCCCTGGGACCCATTCGTGGATTTCCTAGTAACTTTTCTTGGCCAGTCCGCCTCTGATAAGTTGGAGTGATCAGAAAAATGTTGAAATGCAAAATTACATAACTTTGACATAACGTGACGTTGTGTTACGCAAGTGGTTGGGATACGTCTTTCCTCGGCAAGTAACTCGCTTGGGACTATTATTATTCCTGGTGGATGAGGGTGTGAGATGGGGAAATCTCACCCTCGGGACAAAATATTTGGTACAGACACTCAGCATGAGTGTCTGTACCAAATACCTTGTCCCGGGGGTGAAATTTCCCCATCTCACACCCGCCCCCATCAGGGATAATATTTCGCCTCCCACCAAGACAGTATGACGTCATCAAAAAGGAATTCAGGGGCATTGTAGTGTATTGATATTAACTTACCCCGGTATAAGGGAGAGCACTCTCTTAATGACTTATTGTATGTTCTTCTATTGTACTACATGTAATTGTCTCCCCATGTCTTCTGGAAGTTTCGAGAATATAGTCACGCGGTTATGCTTAAATGTGTTCTTTCATTTTTATGTGAGGTTAAATCTGCCTTCATCTATGTGTTAAACCTGTGTAAGTACTACATATTTTTGGCGACGAGTGAGAACTATAATCATGGCACATGCTCAACCTACCATTTTGAGTGAACTTGGAGGCATTCCGAACTTTGAGACGTGTGGAGATATGAACTCTGTTGGTTTTCGTTGGATAAAATGGATACGTTCATTTGAACTGTACGCAGATGGGAAGGGTGTGCGAGACCCGAATCAGAAGAAGTCGTTATTATTACATTGTGCTGGGCCGAATGTCCAAGACATTTATTATACGTTACAACAACCACAGCCGTTGGAAAGTGAAACTGTGTACGATGTTACTAAAGCCATGCTGGAGAAACATTTTCGACCACAGGTTAACATGGCATATGAATGTTCTATTTTTAGATCTCTGTCATAAAAGCAAGACGAGACAGTCGATCAGTACATTTCACGGTTAAGACAACAGGCAGCATTTTGTAATTTTTCTGATGCTGATGAGATGCTCCGTGACCAAGTAACTGAAAAGTGTTCATCACAACGTCTTAGACGCAAGCTATTAGAGAAACGTGATATAAAATTACAAGACTTGAGAGACATTGCTCAATCATTTGAATCTGCATATGCCCAATCTCAGTCAATGCAGCATCCACTGCAGACTGAAGCAGCAGTGAACAGAGTACAGCATTATTCAAAACAGCCTGGAGATTATGACAACAAAAATAGAACTGGAACTGTAAAACAAAAATTAAAATGTTTTGCTTGTGGATTTGAAGGACATATTAGAATGGACAAAAACTGTCCTGCTCGGGGACAGAAGTGCCGAAAATGCAAAAATGTTGGACATTTTCAAAAATGTTGTAAAACGAAAAATCCAAGACCACCTACTTACCAGAAAAAAGACAACCGTTCTAAAACAACTGTAAAACAAGTGACAGTAGATGATTCGAGTGACGATGAAAGTGATGCATATATTTTTACTGTTTCAAGTAATAATCAACAAGACGAACTCATGAAATTGAACATTGGAGGTGTTGATGTGTCTTTTATAATAGATTCCGGTGCTACTGTAAATGTTGTTGACAGAAAATTGTGGCAACATTTGAAAAACTGCAAAATAAAATGCACTTCTAGACTTGAATCAAAACGGTTATTTGCTTATGGAAGTAGTAATCCACTCACAGTTGTAGGAGTATTTAATTGTGAAGTAAAGGTGTCTGGGATTGATCACTGTACCTGTCTAAACGCAGATTTCTTTGTAATTGAAGAAAATGGTCACGCATTGTTGAGTAAATCGACTGCAAAAGAATTGGGTGTACTGAAAATTGGCATTCCAGATGTAAACAGCATAAACTTTCATAACAGTTCTAAACAGGAGTTTTTGAAGAAATTCCCTGAGTGTTTTAATGGAATCGGTAAGCTTAAAGATTTCCAGTTGGAAATAAATGTGGACAAATCAGTCCAACCTGTTGTTCAACAAGTAAGGCGTATACCTTATCATCTTCGTGAAAAGCTTGAAAATAAATTACACGAGTTAGAAGAACTGGATATTATTGAAAAGGCTGAAGGGCCTAGTCCATGGGTCTCACCAGTAGTAGTTGTTCCAAAGAAAAATGGTGACATTCGTTTATGTGTAGACATGCGTTGTGCTAACAAAGCTGTTGTTCGCGAAAGATTTCAAATACCTACACTTGATGACATTCTTCAAGATCTGAATCACAGTAAAATCTTCACTAATCTTCACTAAACTTGATATTAAGTGGGCATACCATCAGCTGGAGTTGACACCCAAGTCACGGGAAATTACAACATTTATGACACACAAGGGACTTTACAGATATAAGAGACTTATGTTTGGAATAAATAGCGCACCAGAAAAATATAATCAAGTGATCCAGCAGGTTCTTGAGGTATGTGAAGGTGTTCACAACATTTTTGATGATATTATTGTTCATGGTACATGTCAAGAAGAACATGATAAACATTTGGAACAAGTTATGAAAAGACTGAGTGAAAAATGCCTTACACTGAACATTGATAAATGTAATTTTAATATGCCCAGTATTGAATTTATGGGTCATATATTATCTGAACATGGATGTGGAATTGCCAAGTCAAAAGCGCAAGCTGTTATCGATGCTTGTCAACCACAGTCGGGATCGGAAGTAAGAAGTTTTTAGGATTGGTCAACTTCAGTTCGCGATATGTTCCAAATATGTCAACTGTTTCTGAACCACTACGTCGACTGACTAAAAAGACTGAACCATTTGTTTGGGAAGAAGAGCAACAAAATGTATTTGACAAATTGAAACAACATTTGGCTAATTCTTGTGTGTTGGGATATTTTGATGTCAATGCAAAGACTCAGGTTATTGCTGACGCAAGCCCTGTAGGCTTGGGAGCTGTGTTAATTCAAGACCAAGGAAATGACCTAAGAATTATATCTTATGCAAGTAAAAGTTTAACCGATCTGGAACGTAAATATTCACAGACAGAAAAAGAGGCATTGACTTTAGTGTGGGCATGTGAGAGGTTCCACATGTACCTTTTTGGTAAACAGTTTGAGCTGTTAACAGATCATCGACCATTAAAGTTTTTTTGACACGATCTAAACCGAGTGCAAGAATTGAACGTTGGATTTTAAGACTGCAGCCTTATGACTATGTAGTGAAACATATACCAGGTGCTCAGAATATAGCAGATTGTCTGTCACGTCTGTTATCGGACAAATCTACCTGCCCAATTACAGATGATATTGTTAGTAATGATACTGAATAGTATATTCGCTTAATCACTGCTGAAGCTACACCTGTTGCCATGTCAACATCACAAATTGAAAAAGCATCTGTTAATGACAATGAACTTATAGAAATTAGGACTTGTTTGAAAAGTGGGAAATGGTATAAACTGTCTTGTCCTGAGTATTTACCTGTTACGGATGAACTTTGTGCATTGGGCAATTTAGTGCTACGCGGTACTAGAATTGTGGTACCCAATGCTCTACGACAAGAGATATTGACTTTAGCTCATGAAGGCCATCCGGGAATTGTTTTAATGAAACAGAGACTAAGACAAAAAATATGGTGGCCCGGAATGGACAAATCTGTTGAAAAGTATTGTAAAACATGTTATGGTTGTCAACTTGTATCTCAACCTACAAAGCCAGATTTTATGTCACACACGGAATTACCTACAGGTCCTTGGCAACATTTAGCTGCAGACTTTATGGGACCACTTCCTTCAGGAGAAAGTTTATTTACATTAGTTGATTATTATTCTAGATGGCTTGAAGTTTATGTAACTAAATCAACTACTGTGGAGAAAGTGATTGAAAGTTTGAACAATATATTCTGTACCCATGGATTTCCATTATCTATCATGACAGACAACGGTCCACAGTTTATTAGTGACACTTTCAAAACATATCTAAACACAAATGGTATTTCACAGAGGCAAGTTACTCCATTGTGGCCGCAGGCTAATGGTGAAATAAAACGTCAGAATAGGACTTTATTAAAAAGAATTAGAATTGCACATGCAGAAAAACGAAACTGGAAGAATGAAATACAAACTTTTCTACTAATGTATCGGTCAACTCCACATTCGACAACTGGCGTAAGTCCAGCAGAACTTCTTTTTCGACGTAAGATTCATACTAAACTACCAGAACTTGAACAATTCAATGTCGATGACCAGGAAATTAGAGATCGCGACTCCGAAAGAAAAGAAAAAGGAAAAATATATTCGGATAAAAGAAGGAAGGCTACTGAATGTGATATAAAGGAAGGAGATTCTGTTTTGGTAAAACAAAATCGCGAAAACAAAATTGCAACAAGTTTTAACCCAATTCCGATGAAAGTTGTTAAAAGGCTTGGAAATAGTGTTATTATTGAATCCAGTGAGGGTGTAAAATATAAGCGTAATATCACGCATGTGAAAAAGTTTAATTCCAATTTTTGTGTTAATGGAGATTTATATAATAAGTGTGTTCCAAGTGGAAATAGCAGTATTCATAGTTATGGGTCTGTGTCTAGACACCATCGGAAAGTTAATTCTAATAATTCGTCTCTTGAATTGGATTACCGTGGAGAATATAATGAGTTCAATAGTGATCATCACTATGATGATATTGGTGTTTCAGTGAGTGAAAGTGATCATACAGATATGTCTGATCAGGGTGTTACTCAAAGTGAAGTAGTACCTGAGGAAGTAAATGCAGAGGTGTCCAAGTCCCCCAGAAAATTGCCAGCTACCCCTACACATGGTAGGCCCATTCGTAAACATAAAACTCCTGTTAAGTTCAAAGCTTATGTACTCAATTGAAATATAGATATACATTGTAACTGTTTATACCAAAAACAGTTGTCCCCATTGAGTTTGGTCAAGTTTTATTTACAATACATTTTAAGTCAGAAGATGTCCTGGCACATATTCCTTTTTTTTTCGAACAGTCGAAGTGTTAATTGAAGTTACTGGCAGCACCAATGTTAAGACTTTGCAAAATGATCTGAAATCCAAATAACTGGTCGAGTTCTAAACTTTATTTTTTTTTCTGAGAATCATCTGGGCGGTTTAAATTTTGAAAAGAAGGGACGGGATGTAGTGTATTGATATTAACTTACCCCGGTATAAGGGAGAGCACTCTCTTAATGACTTATTCTATGTTCTTCTATTGTACTACATGTAATTGTCTCCCCATGTCTTCTGGAAGTTTCGAGAATATAGTCACGCGGTTATAATAATAATAATAATAATAATTGATTTTGTAAAAGCGTAAAACCGCGAAGAGTGCCTTAAAACGCTTCACAGAAATAAAATACACTTTTCTGAAAATAAAGAGTCACATGTTTCAGTTTCCTTTAGGGAGGTTCAGGAGAATGCTTCAGTAAATAGGAAAGTTTTAAGATTTCTTTTGATGTTGATAGTTTCTGAATTTCTGACACTAATAGGCAACGCATTCCACAATCTTGGACCCACGATGGAGAACACACGATCATTAGCCAGATTAGATCTGCTAAAAGGTATGACTAGTTGAATTTGATCTTTAGATCTCAGACTGCGTGATGGAGTGTATACAGTGATGAGCTCTTGCAGGTAAACTGGAGCCAGTTTGTGGATACATTTGAATACTAAGATCAATATTTTGAAATTAATTCTCTGTTTAACTGGAAGCCAATGTAATTGTCTTAAAACAGGTGTTATGTGTTCAGAGCATTTGGTACCAGTAATTATCCTAGCAGCAATATTCTGAACTTTTTGAAGCTTCTGAATCAAATACTGCGGCAGCCCCACTAACACTGAATTACAATAGTCTAGTTGTGAGGTGATGAAGGAATGCACACGTTTTTCAAGTGCTGACTGGTTAAGATAAGTTCTCAGTCTTCCAATATTCCGAAGCTGCCAGTAACATTTTTGACATATTTTATTGATATAGATGTCTAGCATTAAATTTGAGTCCATAATCAGTCCAATATTCCTGGCCGATTCACTTTTCATGGTGATGTTGTTTCCAACCTGAATTGATATAACAGTGGGTGTAGGCATGCGAACCCCGGATATCACTAAGAATTCTGTGTAGAGTCATTCATTTTCAGTTTAAAATCTATCATCCATTCCCGCACCAGATTTATGCAAGTTTCCATGTTGCTGACTGCAGTGATTGAGTCACTTTGAAGAGATGAATTAAATGTAATGTACAGTTGGGTATCATCAGCATACAGATGATATGATATGCCATGCCTGTTAAGAAGACGACCCAGAGAAGAAGTGTACAGAGTAAACAAAAGTGGACCAAGAACTGAGCCCTGAGGAACACCACACTTTAACATCTTGCTTTCTGAACCGGTCTTGTTGATATATATTTGTTGACTGCGACCTTCTAGATATGATGCAAACCATGATAAGACAGTTCCACATATGCCGTGCTGTGTCAATGTCTGCAAAAGAATATCATGGTCGACTGTGTCGAATGCTGCTGACAAATCCAAGAGAACAAGCAGTACAGCCTTACCCTCAGACACTGATTTAACAATGTCGTTGTTGACTCACAGTAAAGCTGTCTCTGTACTGTGATTGGCTCTGCATGCAGACTGGAAAGGCTCTAAAAGATCATTTTCATGCAGATGTTTTTTGAGTTGTGAAGCAACAACCTTTTCCAACAATTTAGACAGGAAGGAGAGGTTCGATACTGGTCGATAATTCTTCAGGTTGTCAGGATCAGGAGATGGCTTCTTGATGAGTGGAGTAGCAAGTGCTTTTTTCAGTGGGCGTGGAACAAATCCCTCATGAAGGGATGCAGATATAATAGATGATATGGCTGGCAGAAGATGATCAATTGTCTCTTTCAGAAGGAATGTTGGAATTTCATCTAGATCATTGGATTTATTGGATGATGACAAAATCATTTTTCGAATATCTACTTCCAAGACAGTGTGAAAACTGGAAAAATCTCTTTTTATGTCAAGTTGATCAAACTCTGGTGGTTCACGTGATGGTATACTATCCAGGATTAATTGAATTTTGGTTATGAAAAAATCACTGAATTTTTCCAGAATTTCATTGGTATTTAGATGATCTGGGAGAATGACTTTTTGTTCTTTACCAAGGAGACTATTGGTTACCGAGAATAAC
Source organism: Pictodentalium vernedei (assembly GCA_031216915.1). NCBI lineage: Eukaryota > Metazoa > Mollusca > Scaphopoda > Dentaliida > Dentaliidae > Pictodentalium > Pictodentalium vernedei. The sequence continues at coordinate 85,799,050 of CM062289.1, forward strand.
ACCCTAGTATTTGATGACCCCTCTATCAGAGAATTGTAGTACTCCCTCTTCGCGTTTTTGATGATCTTATTAGTTGTATTTCTTTGGTGGCAGAACATCTGCCGGTGAATCTCAAGCTTCGTTTTGTTGTATAGATGCTCAAGTCTACGACGCTGTTGTTTAGCAGCTCTAACGTCTTCTGTAAACCACTCCACTTTTTCCCTATGAGTTATAACTTTTGACTTTGGTGGTGCATGTTCAGCCATGATGCCCTTAAGAGTTTCTTCAAATAAAGATAACAGTTGCTCAGATGATCCATGACTACTACAAAAATAATTTGGAGACAGTGTTGATGAACTTATATCCATTTTCAAGGAATCAATGTTGATGCATTTATATTTTCGATAAGTAATTTTCTTGGGAGGAATTTTGGAGGTTGCTAGTGTCCATTCAGCCAAGACTGCATAGTGATCAGATAATGCTGGATCTGTGACATAGATGTTTTGTACTGACGTGCTGTTACTTTGACGAACAAGAATTAGATCCAAGGTGTGTCATCTGTTGTGGGTAGGTTTCAAAACCAGTTGCGAATAGCCGAATGAATCGAACAGATTAGTAAATTGCTTCGTAAAAGTGTCATTTAAATTGTCAACATGGATATTGAAGTCGCCGGCAATAGCTATATCTCCTCCATACAAGGCATAGAAGGACAGACATTCTGGGAATTCATTTAAAAATTGTGCTGATGTAAGTTTGTTTCTTTTTGATGGTGGCGGTCGGTAAACTATGAGTAATCGAAGTGAACTATTGGTCGACATGAGGCAGTCTAGCATTTCAAAAGATGGCTGAGTTTTATAGGTGTCAGGATGATGTTTTACTTTTAGGGCATTGCTGTGGATGACAGCTACACCACCACCTCGGCTCCCCCGTGAGTTATGTAAAATGGAGAAACCTGGTGGCAATAGTTGTCCAATAGAAAAACTGTCACTATCATTTTCTTTCAACCATGTTTCCGTTAGAGCCAAAACACTGAGATTGTTGTCTTGTATGAAGTCCTTTAGGTCATGTTCCTTTCCAGCAACAGATCTTGTATTCAGTAGTGCGAAGTTCAAAAGAGGTACTTTTTTTCTGGGAAAGAGTAGTGGTATCTATGCTGATAACATGAATGTTGTTGGTATTCACACCAGAGTTAATAGGCTTTGGTCTTATTGCTTGTCTGTGTTGAATTTTTAATCTCTTTGTTTGGTATACTTTATCTGAGCTGTTGTTGGTAAAACAAAATTCTGGTTTTAGTATTCTTTGTTTTTTCAAGGCCTTAAAAACATATGCTTTAGGTCGATGCTTAAGGTGATCCATTGTGTTGTTAATTGAATGGAGCTCATCTGAGGTGTAATTAAATAAACACATTTTAATTGTCATTACTGAAACACATGAATGTAATGGCACTAGTTGTGTCTCTCATTAGCAGTGAATAGAGTGGCAAATGGGTTTAACAGTCCAATCTGGTTCAGAACAATAGGTGTTATAATCAGGATTAACTCTGCATTTGAGGAAAGAATCCAAGATGGAGAAATATTCAGTTAATTTCAGAGTTTTTTTTTTGTTAAAAAACACAAAAATGAGGAAAAATTTTATCTTCAAAGTCACATCAAAATAATGCACAACTTGTAAGGAATATGTACTGCAATTTCCAGCAGATAAATCCAAAAATGTCCAGTAGAAAACTATGAAACAGCAGGAGTTCAAAAAAGTGTGACCACACTTGGTGGCAATACAAAAATATGCTTAAATGTGTTCTTTCATTTTTATGTGAGGTTAAATCTACCTTCATCTATGTGTTAAACCTGTGTAAATACTACAGGCACGTGCAGCTCTATCGAACAATTTGGTTGTCCATTTTCTAAAAATGATTTTCTTATCGGAAAGAGTGCACAAAAGTTCTGTATATGCCACATGCATATACTACAAAATTCATTTTGAACGCTGGCAAGACAGGGGTTAAAGGGCCAAATGAACATTGATACATTCCAATGACGTCATATTAAGAGTTCTGCAATGTATTAGCAAAACGTTTTGACGGGAATTTCGTGCAACTCGCTCCACTCATAAAAGCGTTCATCCCAAAATGCATATAAAAGAGTCAATTGTCCCTTGGTTTTGCGATCTGGGTTTTTATTTATATTTTCTTCGACAAACATACTTCCGAAACGTGACACCATGTTGTTTGTTTACAGAAGAACGTGCGGTGATTGAATAGACCTGCGCTTATTTATTTATTTATTTATTTATTTATTTATTTATTTATTTATTTATTTATTTATTTATTAAGATTTAACAGCACTTTAATGTGGTAGAATGATTGTGTTAGAGAAAGTGGTAAGTTTGGTAGAATGATAATTTTGATTGTGTTAGAGAAAGTGATAAGTTTGGTAGAATAAATGTGTTAGAGAAAGTATTAGCCTGTGGAGTGAGAACGTATTTTATTGTAACCATTGCAGGTCAACTAAAAACATTGACATCATTTCTAATTAACTGCATGCTTGATGATGGTCCAGTAATATTTGACCTGACCTTTAGTTGGATTGTATTCACATTGCACAACAGCCAATCAACTTCTGAATGCTCATAACATTGGGACTTTAATGTGAATTCATTGGATGAATTCAAACTGAATTTGTAAATCCTATGCAATCTCTACCAGAGCTTCTTTCTTCACCAAATCTTTTAAACTGTTTGTTTTACCATAATCTTTTAAGTATATATGGAAAATTCTGCTTGGAGCTGCATAGGATATATATTCTAAGATGTTATTTGTCACATAGGAGCTTTGTCACACTGATGGTATGTACATGTAAATTGGGTGTGTTATTCTGCTAATTATATAAGTAAAAACATGTAAATCATTATTAAGATGGAAGTTATGGTCAGGCAGGTTGTGATATTCACACAACCATATTTCGGGTACAATTACACACACAGAGGTATCGAGAGTTAGCTGAATGAAACTATTTTGCGTAATGTTAATGCATAAAAGTAAATAAGTTATAGGTGTTAATATGGCATTAAATGTGATATTTATTTACCAGTAGCTCATAGCCTTTGTTTCTTAAAGTAACATTGAACCCTTAGTAAAAAGTTAAATGTAATTATGTTTCCCCATGGGAACCCTAGCTAATAAGGAAGTGCTTGTTTACTTTAGTTAGTAAAGAAGGGTATGGTCTATACTTTAGTTGGTGAAGTAGTGCTTGTTTACTATAGTAAACAAGTCCTGCTTCATTAGTGTAATAGACCCTAGCGTTAGGTGTTGGTACTTGAGGTTCAGCTTAGTGAACCACATAGGTATGGACGATTGCCTTGACTTGACCTTATATATATTTTTACATAGTTGTATAGCAATAGCAACTGGAAGTGACATTAAGCCCCTATAAGTAAATTTATGTTCAGTCTGCATCAATTATTCAGATATAAAGCTCAGCCCGTCCATTAATTGTTCCACTGCCATGTGTAATAACTTATTGTACATTTTGTACAAAGTATTTATTTATTTATATATTTATAATATCAGGTGAGAATTGTAAGCATTCTGTAGACTTAGTGTGTGCTCCTTTCTTGTATTTCAGGAGCATGTTTTCATGTTTTCATGATTGATGTATGATCAGAAGTTGTTGAAATGCTGAATTCCACTGATGACAATAAATTTATAGAAATGACCTCACACTTCTTTCTGTAACAACCACACCCCGATAGCCAGCACCATTACAGAATTGGCGCCCAACATGATGTATGGTGGATCAACAACATTTCTTCAGAAGAATCCATTCTTGTGCTAATGTTACAATTGCAATGCTGATAACCAGTAACTTTACAGTATATAATATACATTGTTGAAACTTCGACTGAATTTGATGAACTGAATTTCATTTCTATGGTGCATCAAAGGAAATAATTCAATACTACCAGCTTGTTAACATGATGAACGACTCGTGCATCAAGGGAGATAATTCAATACTATTTACCTGTTAACTTGAAAATTGACTCGTGCATCAAGGGAGATAATTCAATACTATTTACCTGTTGACTTGAAAATTGACTCATGCATCAAGGGAGATAATTTGATATCACCAGTTTGTTGACTTGACAGTTTACTTGTACAGTAAGGTAGCTAATAGTTGCAGAACTTTTTCTCCATACTCTTTCCAGCAAAATAACACTTCAGGGTTTCAGTTGACATAAAACTTCTTTTATTGAAAACTGACTTTGTGAAATTTAACAAGACTTCAACAATAATTTCAAATATTTTGACTTAAGGTTTTGAAAATATTTAGTGGATCCACAAATTTTTTTTTTTTACCTGTTGCTTCACAGCAAGCTTGGAGTAACGGTGTCCATACACTTGTGGATAGCACTCATTACACAAACGAAAAGCTGTTTGACATTTGTTTGTTTCCTTTGTCTTTCATTTTTTTTTCCTTTGTGTCTTGATGCATCTCACATAACTTATCCTGGTACCAAGGTTATTGATTTGGGGTGAAATAATTGTGAAATGATGTTCTAGAACTCAACAAATAAGCAAAACAAAAATATTTTATGACAGTTAATACACTCCATTTTGCACTTGTTTAGTTGTTTGTACTAAATCAATATATTCTTTCAGGTATTGCATTTGATTTGCACTTAACAATACTTAACCTAATTTTGCATTGTCAATTTGGTATACAGGAATATGTTCGTTGTTTGACTTAAAAATTATAACAACAATAGAATATAGTAGTGCACCATAAATATTTATGGAATACATACTTGGGTGTTATGGTGATATGATTGCAAAACATATCAGAATACTTTGCTGGTTCATCTTTTCAGGCACTTGTATTTTTTTTTCAGAAACACATGTAAACTTTTTCAGGTTCATGTAACATTGAAACATCTATGAATTGCCTTATACTTATATTTACTGTTTCGTATATATGTACATATAAAATGTGTGAGGAATTGACACCTGAAGAGGTAACAAAAATGGTCGAGGCTTTCAAGTCTCTGGGTGTAAAACCTAAATTTGATACGCCGCAAGAGCTTGCGACATGGATGTCTGAAACTGTTAATTCTGGTGCAATTACTCCAGACGTTAAGCCATCGTTGTCTAGTAAACCAGTTACTAGTCCTCTGCATTGTCATAATGCTCCTAGAGTTTGTACTTTTTCTGGTGAAAAAGGCAAAGATTCAGATTACGACATCTGGAAATATGAAGTGATGTGTTTGAAATCTGATAAATTCTTTAGTGATGTCGATATATTACACGCTATACGTCGATCATTGAAGGGTGATGCAGCCCGTACATTAATGCACATGGGACAACGTGTAACTCTGGAAGAAATAATTTCCAAATTTGATTCTGTTTATGGGTATATTGAAATAGGTCAAAGTATTCTCTCAGCATTTTATAGTTCAAAACAAAGCAAAGTTGAAAATGTATCAGCTTTTGCACAACATCTTGAGAATTTAATTTCGCGAGCAGTAGAAGCTGGTGATGTAAAGCCTGAAAGTCTGAATGGCATGCTTTGTGCTGTTTTGTATTCTGGTCTCAAACCCAGTCTCAAATCTGCTGCCGGATATAAATTTGAACAATTTAGAAATTTTGATAAGCTGCGAGTAGAAGTTAGAAGATTAGAATCTGAATTGGATGAAATTCCTCCAATCACAGATACACAGAGTAAAGCAGCTGTCAATCTTAATACTTCTATTGACAAATTAACTGGTATAGTCACCCAACTATCATCAGAAATGAAAGAAGTTAAAGCAAAATTATCAAAGAAAATACCCATGACTCTAGCAAAGATTATCACACTAACCGACAACGGCAACAAGAAAATTCCTTTTATCATGGGAATAGTAAAGCAAGAACTTATCAGGAACAGAATCGAAATCGACAGACTTATTTTGAAACAAATCCCAGATTTGAAAGAAACAAATCCGATCCAAGGGAGATAATTTGTTTTCGATGTGGTCAGAAGGGGCACATCAAACTTGGATGTTGAGTTCATCTTGATCATCAGAAGAGACCTTTAAACTCTTAGATGCCTACAAAGAAGGGCAGTTTGTAGGCTATAACAATGTTAATGCCCAGAACAAAAATGATTGCAAAAATTTGGTTGGTGAAAGTAATGAAGTGGAAGCTAAGGTAAATGGTTTTCACACTCGCGCACTGCTTGACACAGGGTCAACAGTGACGATGATCGGTAGACAATTTTATGACGATTATTTATCTCATATAGAAATACAACCAATTCGTAACATTCTAAATATAGAATGTGCAGACGGAATGAAATTGCCTTACGATGGTTTTATTGAAATAGAATTATCCCTGGTAGCTATTCCTGAAAATGAGTCTCAATCTTGTTTGGCATTAATCGTGCCCAAGAGTAGTTATAATTCTACAGTACCACTCCTCATTGGCACAAATTTCTTGTCTTCAATTTTGAATTTATGCAAAGAAAAATATGGAGACAAAATAATGCAAATCACTAGTTTTCCGACAGCATTGAGTTTGTCATTTCAATGCATGCTGCAACGTGAAAAACTTTTAAAGCGAAAAAACAATGTCCTTGGTATTGTAAAATCAGCTGAGAATAAGAGTGTAACTCTATTGCCAAATACCACAGCTGTTATTACAGGTTATTTGGATAAAGGTTTAAGCTATCCAAATACATTACAACCTTCAGAAAAGGCTTCAGTGACAAGAGATTTGGAAATTTGCCCAGCTATTATTAAATATGATAGTTCGGGAACAGATGTCTTGGAAGTTTCTATTTCCAATTGCACAACAAGAACTGTAACTATACCTCCTAAGGCAATAGTTTGTGAAATACAGCCTGTGACAATTGAAGATAATTTTTCGAACCAGCCATCAAATCATGATGAATTTGAAGAGTATAGTTTTATGGATGATATTGATTTACCAAAAGAAGACAATATGAAAGGATATTGTCTGCAGCTCAAGAAAATGATCTCAAAATATGCAGATGTATTTTCAAAAGATAGTTCGGATATTGGTTATTATCCAGGAGTTGAACACAGGATTGAGTTGACGGACGAAACTCCATTTAAACAATGCTATCGTCGTATTCCACCCTCATTATATGATGAAGTTAGAGAGCATATACAGCAGTTACTGGCCACTTGTATTATTCGTAATTCACATTCACCTTACACCTCTCCTGTTGTTCTAGCCAGGAGAAAGGATGGCACATTACGCATGTGCGTAGATTTTCGAGTCTTGAATAACCGAACTATAAAAGACAATTATGCGTTGCCTCGAATCGAAGAAGTTCTAGACTCACTAAGTGGCTCAAAATACTTCAGTGTCTTAGACATGAAGTCAGGGTATTATCAGATTGGTGTATCTGAAGAACACAAGGAACGTAATGCATTTACACTTGGACCTTTAGGGTTTTGGGAGTGCAATGGTCTCCCTTTTGGATTAACGAATTCGCCAGCGACGTATCAGCGTGTTATGGAAAAAATATTCGGTGAACTTCACCTGAAGATTTGTTACATTTATCTCGATGATCTAGTTGTCTTCTCAGATAATTTTAGGGATCATCTGGATAGACTTAAAAAATTTTTTTACTCGGTTACGTGAAAACGGTTTGAAATTATCACCCAAAAAATGTTCTTTTCTTAAAAGGAAAGTGAAATTTTGTGGTCATATCATTTCTATTGATGGAATAGAAACTGATCCTAGTAAAACAGAAAAAATAGCTAACTGGCCACGACCCACATCATCTGATGAGGTTAGAAAATTCCTCGTTTTTGCGGGGTACTATAGAAGATTTTGTAAGAACTTTTCACAAATTGCAAGAGCGCTCACAAATCTCTTGACACAGCCACTGAAGAAACATTTCCGAAAGAAAAAGTCACAAGATATTAATAAATGGAAATGGACTGATGCTGAAGAACAAGCTTTCAAACAACTTAAGGAAATATTGACAACACCTCCAGTGCTAGCATATCCGGATTATAGCAAGCCTTTCGAACTCCACACAGATGCTAGCCAGAAAGGCTTAGGAGCAATTTTATATCAGACCCAAGATGGCTTGAAACGTGTCATTAGTTATGCTAGTAGAGGCCTGAATAAACCTGACAGTCGTTATCCTGCACATAAATTGGAATTTTTATCATTAAAATGGGCAATATGTGAAAAATTCCATGATTATTTGTATGGGAATAAATTTGCAGTTTTCACTGATAATAACCCGCTAACATATGTACTAACTAGTGGAAAACTTGATGCCACTGGGCACAGATGGATGGCTGCATTATCATCGTTTGATTTTTCAATCAAATACCGACCTGGCAAAGTTAATATTGATGCCGATATACTTTCGAGATATTCGGAATTGCCAGAAGAAAACAGTAGTAAAGAAGAATTGGAAACCATTGGCATTACCAGTTTACAGGCAGTAAGTACTGGAAGAGAGTTTTTACCTTATGTAGAACATTAGCTATGTCTCAGAATGCATTACCACAACAAAGTTTTGAAGGTACAGATATGACTCAGCTTAGAACCAGTGATATCAGAACTGCACAAAGAGATGATCCTTTATTGAAAGTATGGATCACTGCTGTGGTAAATGGTAAAAAGCCCAATTTTGCAAAAATGTCAAATTCCTCATATAATATTAGTATGCACAGAAATTTTGATAAATTCAAATTGATAAGAGGTGTATTGTACTGAGAAACAAGTACAGATAATCAAAGCATATTTCAATTAGTCCTGCCATCAAAATTTATATGTAGAGTACTTTCCGCTTTACATGATGATGTTGGTCATCTGGGGAGAGACTGAACTCTGTCACAAGTCAGAGAAAAATTCTATTGGCCCTCCATGTCAATTTCAGTTGATGAATGGGTTAAATTATGTGGACGATGTGTGCGATTTAAGACAATCAAGGATCCAAAAGCTCCTTCTGTCAATGTTAAAACATCGCAGCCCCTTGAATTAGTTTGCATGGATTTCTTAACCCTAGACATGGCAAAAGGGGGTATACAGTATGTTCTTGTAATAACCGATCATTTCACTCGGTATTCACAGGCCATACCAACAAAAAACATGAGTGCAAAAACTACAGCAGATGCATTTTTCAATAATTTTGTACAGCACTATGGATTACCTAAACAGATCCATTCCGATCAAGGAGCGAATTTTGAGTCGAAAATTATCAAAGAAATTTTAAAAATCACAAATATGACCAAATCCAGAACAACGCCATACCACCCTATGGGTAACGGTGTTTGTGAACGGTTCAACAGAACACTAATTGATATGTTGGGTACATTGATTCCAGAGAAAAAGTCAAACTGGACTTCACACATTGGTGCATTAGTTCATGCTTACAATAGCATAAAACATGACACCACAGGTTACTCACCCTTTTATTTAATGTTCAGAAGGGAACCACGGCTTCCGATTGACTTGGAATTTGGATTGGATATCAATCCAGACAGTAACAATCTGTCTCAGTATGCCCGAAATATAAAAGAAAGACTCCAAGAAGCTTTTAAAACAGCTCAAACTGCAATTTCAAAATCACATGATCATCAAAAGAAAAATTATGATACTAGAATTCGAGGCGGTCATATCGAAGTTGGAGACCATGTTTTAATAAAAATTACCGCTTTTGAAGGCAGGCACAAGTTGAAAGACAAATGGAGTGAGAATATCTATATTGTAACCAGACAGCCGAATCAAGAAATTCCTGTTTATGAAGTAAAGAAGGAAAATGCTAGTAATGAAAAGCCAAAAATATTACATAGAAATCTTCTTCTTCCAATTGGCACTTTGAGGAATGAACCAGATGAAATGGTCAAACCCATTCCTAAACCAAAGCCGAGACAAAGATGTAAGGAAAAACACCAGATAGCAGTAGACCGACAAAGAGAAAACGAGGAAATCGACAGTGACACAGATGATGGAGAATCCCATATTGGTGTAGTTCGCAATACCACTCCAAGTATTGCTAATATAACTGACGCAAGTGGTGATTGTAGAAGTGTCAGTCAGTCTGATGAATTTGGTGACGACCAAATTCCAACTGATATTACTCATGTATCAGATCACACTAGAGATGTCTATGTTTCTGATAATCCTGAAGGTGATCAGGTATCTGAAGTTCCTGTTGATCCCCAGGATCTTAGTGGTAACAAATCCTCTTTTATTGTTGATTGCGGTGGGGATCTAAAAACTAGTAATGATACGGTGGAGAAGGCTGCATCAACTGCACCCTCAGAGCAGTCCACCGCTACACTTAGAAGGTCTACTAGAGAAACCGTAAAGCCAAAATGGATGAAATCTGATGAATATATTTTTTCAGCTCAGCCAACAGAAGCAGAATGGGAAAGAAAGGTTGCCATTTTGCAATCTTTAACAAATAATTCAAATTCTATTAATATGAATGAAAAAATCTGTGATGCTATTTTAAAAGTTATTGTAAATAAAAGTGAATGTCATGGAAGACATTTTAGATGAGGGGGGAGAATGTGGTAGAATGATTGTGTTAGAGAAAGTGGTAAGTTTGGTAGAATGATAATTTTGATTGTGTTAGAGAAAGTGATAAGTTTTGTAGAATAAATGTGTTAGAGAAAGTATTAGCCTGTGGAGTGAGAACTTATTTTATTGTAACCATTGCAGGTCAACTAAAAACATTGACATCATTTCTAATTAACTGCATGCTTGGTGATGGTCCAGTAATATTTGACCTGACCTTTAGTTGGATTGTATTCACATTGCACAACAGCCAATCAACTTCTGAATGCTCATAACATTGGGACTTTAATGTGAATTCATTGGATGAATTCAAACTGACTTTGTAAATCCTATGCAATCTCTACCAGAGCTTCTTTCTTCACCAAATCTTTTAAACTGTTTGTTTTACCATTATCTTTTAAGTATATATGGAAAATTCTGCTGGGAGCTGCATAGGATATATATTCTAAGATGTTATTTGTCACATAGAAGCTTTGTCACACTGATGGTATGTAAATTGTGTGTGTTATTCTGCTAATTATATAAGTAAAAACATGTAAATCATTATTAAGATGGAAGTTATGGTCAGGCAGGTTGTGATATTCACACAACCATATTTCGGGTACAATTACACAGCGGTATCGAGAGTTAGCTGAATGAAACTATTTTGCATAACGTTAATGCATAAAAGTAAATAAGTTATAGGTGTTAATATGGCATTAAATGTGATATTTATTTACCAGTAGCTCATAGCCTTTGATTCTTAAAGTAACATTGAACCCTTAGTAAAAAGTTAAATGTAAATATGTTTCCCCATGGGAACCCTAGCTAATAAGGAAGTGCTTGTTTACTTTAGTTAGTAAAGAAGGGTATTGTCTATACTTTAGTTGGTGAAGTAGTGCTTGTTTACTATAGTAAACAAGTCCTGCTTCATTAGTGTAATAGACCCTAGCGTTAGGTGTTGGTACTTGAGGTTCAGCTTAGTGAACCACATAGGTATGGACGATTGCCTTGACTTGACCTTATATATATTTTTACATAGTTGTATAGCAATAGCAACTGGAAGTGACATTAAGCCCCAATAAGTAAATTTATGTTCAGTCTGCATCAATTATTCAGATATAAAGCTCAGCCCGTCCATTAATTGTTCCACTGCAATGTGTAATAACTTATTGTACATTTTGTACAAAGTATTTATTTATTTATATATTTATAATATCAGGTGAGAATTGTAAGCATTCTGTAGACTTAGTGTGTGCTCCTTTCTTGTATTTCAGGAGCATGTTTTCATGATTGATGTATGATCAGAAGTTGTTGAAATGCTGAATTCCACTGATGACAATAAATTTATAGAAATGACCTCACACTTCTTTCTGTAACAATCACACCCCGATAGCCAGCACCGTTACATTAACAGCCAAGGTCATATCGTGTCGGTGACAGTTTTATGGGTGGGGGAGCCAGAGTACCTGGAAAGAACCACCGAGCAACGACGAGCAGCTGCCAGCTCCCCAACATCGTAACTCCGAACCGCAGCACAGGCAGGGTTAGATTGATTGAAGATATGCGCATCATCGACGTGCAGTAAATCTTAGTGCGCGGCGTCATCATGCCCCCATGTGGACAGTTGGGGTGAAGAGCCTTGCCCAAGGACACAACGCGGCAGTCACCCATCCGAGGACTAACCGGGCTCGACGTTGCACATATTAAATATGCTAATAAACCAGTATAGGCTGGTCACGTGTGTGGGGTGAGATAGCTGCCACGTGGGTGGGGCTAGACAGGCATATCTCTCCCAGCTGTCCCACACGACTTGATATGTGCCTCAGTACCTTTGTGGTGGGAGAAATAGAGAATCTCAAATGAGTCACTATTTGATATGGAATTTCTTGAACGAGTTTACCCTTACTGTTGAGGATCAGATCGATTTTAGCGAATGATGTCCCGGAATTGCATGTCAAATCGTACGAATTTGAGATTCTTTTTCATCACATATTGTGTAATCATTGGGGGTGAACGGCACTTACAGACTCAGTTCGTTTGCTACCTCCACTCGGATTCGTTCGCGATTTTTGCGTAGATTCTCTCCGATTTTAACAAGAAGATGCGTGTTTATCGACAACAAATGACATACAGTACGTAAGGAGTGTATTATCACTAAATCACCCGCGGAGTGGAGATTCCACCCAAGCAATAATTGCAAATTTGTTGCAAAGCATAACAAGCACAAGCAAAGTTTCAGCCAATGGACCTCCGGGTTAAACCCGGAGGTCCATTGGCTGAAACATTGCTTGTGTTTTTAGACGATATATACAAAATACGAAAATTATAGTTTGGGTGATAACTCCATTCCGCGGGTGATTTAGTTACAATCCACTCTCCACGTACTGTAAATATGGCGAGTACTTAACCAGAAAAGAATACAGGTGATTATTACAGTTGCTCTGGTTCCGTCGGAGTCCTCGAGCATCTCCAGTTACAAAATGAGAACGTATTTTGTTTCAATTCATGTGAAAACTGGCACTGATTAGTCTAGTTCTTGAAGATTTTCCATAAAACCCGATTCACGAACAAGATTGTTGTATGAAAAACATAACAGAGAAACACAATTTCTCACGAAATCTTCAGTTCTATAACTCAAAAGTGCAACATTAGTTAAATGGTAATATTATCGTACGTAGTTCTGAAGCCAATGAGGACATTTTGAGACATGTCATGGGCAATGATTCTTTCCACCAACCGCGCAGATTCGTAGCCAGGCAGATCTGATGGACTCTGATTCGTTGCAAGGCAAATCGATGAGACTTCTTGAAATATGGATATAATGATATCCATATTTGTATAGGTTATTGTTTTATTGGTTTTGGAAAAATCTACAATTTCATTTATTTATTTTTAAAAACAGTGTGTTAGGTAAAGGGTTCAATGGCATAAACGACTCAAAACTTATATCTTATCAGTAACTTATCTTTGTGGAAGGTGTAACGTTCCCCTTTCTCTACTGGTTCCCTAGCTACATATTATGCAAAAGGGGCACATTGATTTCTGGGATTCGGGACCCTACAAGGGCCACTCGACAACAGGCGACTTAGTAGAATTAATTATGTATTCAGTATAACAAAAACAATTCAGGGGAAATTGGCCAACACATACATGCTCACAGAGACACACTCCGCACATAAACAAACTGTTAATGTTTGATACCTGTTTATGTCCTCATGCCATGCCAAGTGACTTCAACTGTTGCTCATTTGCAGTATGGAGATCCTTACCCATTGGCATCAGGCTAGGTCATTTGTTTTTGTCTATCTTCTGGTAGATATGAGTTGATAGCACAGACATAACAGCACAGTGTTCAAAAGACATTGGGCTGGGAGGCCATTTATAACAGCCAGGATAGGGAGTCCTGTCTCACTTGGCCTAGGTATATTTATATTTTTCTTCCTCTGCCTGTTTTCTCGGTGTGCTCTGTCTCTTTGCAACACCCTCGTGATGCTAAGTGGCTTCCCACAGTTCACTGCCTTGTGGCTTTTCTCTTTGCAGTTGAAGCAAATCAGCGGGTAGCTTGTGCCACTATATTTTGAACCATCTCCATTTGGATCATAAGGCTTTGGTCTATTGAGAGTTTGGGGTCTCTTGCTGAGGTCTTCAGCCATTTTAGTCAGGCGCTCCACTTGGCGACATAGATTGGCACTATAGCTAGATGCATCTGCAGTGATTCCCTGGCACTTCAAATCAGTTGCAGTGGATGTCGAAAAGCTTCAAATTCGACTGCAAGTTGCGCAGATTCATCAAAATTAAAGAGACCTCTCTCTTGAATTGTCCACACCATGTCATGGTCAGTACTTAGGGCTTCACACAGGGCATCAACAGCAGGGCTATTCTGCATCTCAAGAGGAGCCGATGGATATGCCAAAGTCACTACTCGCTGAATACACTGTCCCAGTTCTGGCACAGTCTGGTTTTGGCGCTTTATAGCACGGAGCTCTGCTCTATACAGGTGGGTTTGGTGTGGTGGGAGGAACCTGTTTTTAAGGGCACTCATGAGCTTTCTATAATTTTGTCGGTCATGACCTGGAAGGCTTGTAAGCGTCTGCTGCGCTGTGTCCCACAAACAGTGAATCAAATGCATAGCTTCCTCAACATCGTTCCACTGATTCAGACTGGCACAGTCCTCAATGATTTCAAAATCGATGAGTGAGATTGATCCATCATATGGTTCAGGCAAAGTCACAATTGAACCCCTACCCTGCAATCGTATACTGTCCATTTGCATACTGTACTAGTATGGATGATCATACCTATGTCCAGGAACATGTGATATTTCTCGTTTCAGTGAATGGACATTTTGGGGAGATGTCCTCTCCATTGTCTCAGATGATATATCTGCATCATATTGCCTGGAGTTGTATTCTTCTGTTGCCATCTTTGACTGGTGACAGCTCAATGTGTCAGATGATCGTCTTCTCGTTACAGGAACATGGCGTCGAGCATGTTTCTGTCCATGGCTGGGTTCAGGTCGTGTACCAAAAGTGAGCTCTCGTGGGAAAGGAAGCTCAGGTTCCCGGTATTTATTCGAATAGTGATTAGCTGATTTTATCATAATGCCTATCTCTGAGTCTAATCGCCATGGCATCATCTTCGTGCATTGGTCTCCAATCATCAGACTCAATAAAGTTAGATCTCTGTCCCTTATCAAATTGTGGGCCTGGCAGTTGGGCTTTCCTGTGTGAGGCTGGTGTTGAGTTGAAGGCCTCAACTGGATGTGGCAGGCCACTGAAAAATAGACTTTCTGGTGCAACTAATCCTGTGGACCTTTTCCTATATGCTGGTCTGCTGAAGAGCCTAGCATCCTGAACATTGCCGTGCCTATCACCCCCTGGTCTTCGGAGGACCTTCTTTTGAAAGTCGAGCTGTCACTGGTCGAATTCCATGACCAATGTCTTGACATTCCCCTAGGGATTTCTGTGTATTGGAGTCTGCAGGACTATTCACGGGCACCTGTGGAATAAATTCACACGAGCTTGGTGTGTCGTTCCTGTCATCTAAGATTGCTGGAAACTGGGCTTTAGTCCCACCACACCAGCTTGATATTTCCATTAAACTTAGTTGGCTACTTGATGTCTCTGAACTCTGAAAGTCTATCGGAACCAAGGCTAGACATAACAGGTGTTTGCAGCCTGGATCCACAGTCCATTCCTATTGTGAGTGGCCGATGATTGAAGCCAAATCTCCCCCATCCTGCAACTCAAAATTAACAGGTGACTTGTATGTAACTCGCGGATTATCTGGTCTGTCATGGCACTCGTGTCTGTGATTATCATGTTGCAGATTCATTGTCCTGTTGTTGACAATTTCGCCCATGTCTATATTTTTGGTCATCTCATGCTGTGAACCGTTGGAGGCTGTGTGCTCATTTCTGGTTGTCTGGCATCTAATCTCCCCGGGACAACTCTCATATTGATTGAGCTCGAGCTCATCTCGTGACTGGCGCTCACAAAATTGAGTACTCTGCTGCGCCTGGAATAAAGGCACCTGTTCATAATTCACTGTTGGCTCCCTTATGTGAGCTCTAAAACCTTCGTGATGGAGCTCAGCTCGACTAAGTGTACTCGTCTCATCTGAGCGAGCTGCCTGGTTCGATCTTTCGAGCCTAATCTTTCTATCTCACTTATCTGGGAAGTCGTGTAACTCTTTCCCCTACATGTATCGTGCTTGCGTTTCTGAGCCGAAAGATGAAGTGTAAGATCATCTGAAGAATCATGTCTGTGCTGACTACGCATGAAGTCCTGAGGTCACTGATTTTTTTTCTGAGTTCTGAATACCTGGTGATCATTGTCACTTGCTGTTGTGGCCTAATGGTGGGCTTGTTTTATCGAGCTTATCAGTCTCATAATTGGTAGTTTCATTTAAGTGGTCTGCTTGGCTTATTTCTTTGAATCTTGATGGTTCATTTTCTTGAGTCGCTCGATTCCTGTTCTCGAATATGGACAGCTCATTTGTCTGATCAACTATGTTCTATTTCTTGGGTCTCAACCGCTCACACCCGTCAGCTCCCATCTTCGGACTTTGATGGCTCACGAATTCGAATGCGTCGACGTTCAGAGCCTCCATTCTCGCTCTCTAAATCGAGGATTCTCAAAGAGTTACGAGGGTTCAGTAATTTCATCAACAATGAAAGGTTTCTCGTACTCAAATAAATCGAGCTTCCATTTCTTCATCGAGCCTTCTTGCTTCCGAATTATCTACTGAGTCGACGCCGATGCACTCGCTGACGTGAGCTTCTGGGCTCTCTTCTTCAAGCTGTGATTGGCTTTCCCAAGCGTGAGGCTCGTTTATTCGACTGACATTCTCTACTTCGTCGCAAAAACGTCTTCAACAAAAAGGCCTGCATAAAATCCCGTCTCTGCCATAACTGTAACGTTCCCCTTCTCTACTGGTTCCCTAGCTACCTATTATGCAAAAGGGGCACACTGATTTCTGGAGTTCGGAACCCTACAAGGGCCATTCGACAACAGGCGACTTAGTAGAATTAATTATTTATTTAGTATAACAAATACAATTCAGGGAAATTGGCCAACACTTGCTCAAAGAGACACATTCTGCGCATATAAACGAACTGTTCATGTTTGCTACCTGTCTGTGTCCTCAGAAGCTTGAATGTTCTCTTGCAATTTAAATGCGACCGCCCTGTATTCTCGCTCAACGTCGACTGCCGAAGTTGCGACGTTACACACGTGTGTTGGCCAAAATAAGGAACGGGACGCGGGTATCTCCTACGTCAATCCGGAAATCTATGGTAGGTGCTAGTATATAATTGTCTGTGGTAGTTTCCTATCTGTTTTCTCAGAAGGCAGTAAGCTCAGTCATTTATGTTCTTGAGGTGTTTTTTAACACTCTATTTTGGATGCAGTGTGTAACAATCTAATGAGGGTTTAATGCGGCAAACTAGCTGTAACCACCAATGACACACGGATCTGTTTGTCTAGGGCAGAGCGGACAGCTAAGCAACCATTCACCCCAAAACTTTTATTTCGTAGAACATATATCTGTCGGGTATTTTATCTGCGTCATCTGACTCCACCCTCCCTCTCTCTTCTATTGATATTAATATATTTATGGAATCCCCCCTCCCCCCCCCCCCCCACACACACACACACGTTCTAGGTCTAGAATAGATCAATGACCAAACGAAGCATTATTACACGATGTTCTTTCGCATTACGCAAAAAATAAAAATAACTCATTATGTAATAATGCTGCATTACACAATTAAAAAAAATACAACGCATTATGCACACCTCTGTCAACCGAAAAAGTCGGTATTTTGTTATTACATCCACATCTGAAACTGACACCGAATTATCTTTGCTCCGACTAACTCTGAATCTAATTAATATTTTCAGTTTATTTATTGGTACTTTACGCCCCATCAGTAATTAAGGCTATATCGTGACAGTAATTTCAATAATCAAACACTGAATCAAACAGAACACCCGAAAGGTATCCTATCTTTAGGGTGTTGTGTTTGATAATTAAAATTAGTGATACCCTGTAAGTTTAGTTTGGATGATTCAGTATATAATTTTTTATATTTATTTATTTATTGGTGTTTAAGGTCACATACTTATGCACAATGGCTAATCATGACCGTGACAGTTTTACGGGTGGAGGAAGCCGGAGTACCCGGAGAGAACCACCGAGCAATGACGAGCAGCTGCCAGCTCCCCAACATCGTAACTCCGCACTGCAGCACAGGCAGGGTTAGATTGGTTGAAGACATGCGCACCATCGACGTGCAGTACGCTTTAGCACTCGACGTCATCGTGCCTCCACGTGGACAATCGAGGTTAAGTGTCTTGCCCAAAGACACAACACGGGAGTCCGAATCGATCGCTCAGACGGTCAACCATCCGAGGACTAACCGGGCTCGACGTTGCTTAACTTCGGTGATCTGACGAGAACCGTTACCGCAACGCCACCGCCCCCGACCCCCCCCCACCCCCAGTATATAATTACAAATTATATTCAGAATCAAATGAGCAAGGATATCTATTCAATAGCCGTATAACCCATGGTAAGTATCCACTGATACTTTGATATATTTTTTATTGGTTCTTTAATGGTATGTTACAGATTTCCGTATAAAATCTTTCCAAAAAAATGTACTAAAAATTTGCAAGCACTCGAATAAAATTGATTTTGGGCCCCTGGACCACCAAACCACCCAGGCATCAGTGTCTGCAATTTTTTTTCCAGATTACCGCCTCCCCACCCCCCCCCCCCCCCCCCCCCCCCCCCATCCAGCCTGGATCCATTGCAGTCACTGCATTTTGACCGACAATAAAGTGTGTGAATTCCATAAGGGAATTCTCAGAAAGTTTAGTATATGTCCATCCCATGCACGTGATGTTCAAATTTACCCCAGAATTAAATGAATAGCACCAGCTGATAAGTAGATCGCGTCACTGATTAAAATGTGCACAACGCCTGACAACGTGGGGACATTTCATCACCTGCACCCTTTATTGATTTACTGACTGATTGATTAATTGTTTGATTGTCAACCAGCGTGTTTGTGGGCCATTGAGAAATGAACGCAACGGTCGTTGCGTGTTGGGTCATGGACTTTTATAGTAATTTTCACGCAGCGGACCTGTGTGAACGCGTAGGATGTCTAAATAACAATTGAATCTCGCCTTTTAACTTCCAAATGTAGATTTTTGGACAAGTACAAAAAAGAATGAATCCTTAAGGGGTTCATTTTCTTGTGGCCAAAAGCTTTATTTAAAAGTCTAATAGGCGACATTCTGTACTTACAATCCCACTATAAATATCGTACTTTTATGAGGGGTGGGGGTTATATATAAACACTTTTTCAAAAGATGCATGTAATGTGTACATGTAAGTCCACATACGTTCACTATTTTCTCATCCGTAAATAAAAGAAGTTAACTGAAAAAAAAATTGTGTATTATATTTTTGCTACGCATATTTACTATCGACCATAACTGAAAATGACAAAGGTTTGACCTAAACAATATTAATAATGAACATAATCTATGTCCAGTACGTGGAGGGTGGATTGTCGCTAAATTGCGGTGGGTTAGATTTCATCCAATGGACCACCGGTGGTCGCAGCGAAGAAATATTGCTGGTGGTTCTTGTATTTTGACGCAAAATTGTAGAAATTTTACGAGTGAAAAATCTACATCACCGCGATTGAGCGACAATCCACCCCCATTTATTGTACTACAGTGAACTGTTGAAATTTAGCACCCGCAAGTAAACCGGCATCAACTCAGCTCTCGATATATTATGAATTAATAACAGCAAAAAGTATTATCGAGGTCGGGATTGTGGATTTTTATGCACAACCTTCTATTTTATAAGGATTACAAAATGAAATCAATGTTGAATCGCCAACGAATCAGCACTTAGAAAGAGAGGAACGAACGTGATCGGAACCATAAAATCGCAAACGAATTCACGCGTTCATCAGGGTAAATTCAAACGCTTTGTACTCGTAAAATACTACTGATTTAGTCTCAATTCTTTCAATGTTTACAGATCTGCCTGAACGGGAGAGAATACAATTTATGTGAACTGTGCATGTGTTGGAAATTTCCAGCAACCTCCTCGACAATTTCCCCATGGAAAATGCACACATTGTGCACGTGGATGTATTATGTGTCACAAAGCAATACCAGGACGCTAAGATAAAGTTATTACCGTAATTTTATTGAAGCGAATGGCTACCGTAACCAATATTTAACAAAATATCCACATTATACTCACATTTTTGTCATCTCCTTTAAAAAACTGAGCTTTAGAATATTTTGAAAATCGGGAACGAATCTGCGTGCGGTCACAACAAATCAGCGTAAAAACACTAAACGAACTGATGCTATAAGCGCCGGTCACCCCCAGTGGTAATGTAACATTTTACCTACCAGATGACGACTAAAGCCTCCCAGCGCTGTTCACAAAAATCGACAACCAAAGTTTATTATTTGTTTCAATTTTTGTCTTGGTGGAATTCCTGCTGGGCACAGGCGATATAAAATTAAATTCAAGCAGTTGCATCTTCACAGAACATCCATTAATTGAGATTCTTGTGTTTAAAAGCTGGGACTTTTGACCATTATACCAGTAATCTGTTCCATTTGCATTGGATGCTAAGGCAAACGCGATCCACGGGTAAATCTTACAATAAAATACAGGCCACTTGTAGACAGTTACTAATCAACCCAGAAAACAGTTCTCACGATTCAGTAATTGTCAATTCTCAAATATCGGTCTCGTGGTGGGCTGTAAATGTGAACTAACATACTGGCCGAGTTAACTGCAACCTATTTTAGGTTGCGTTGGCTCAGTTGGAATGGAGGCAGAGCATTTATGGCTAGGCAATTGGGTGCCGTAGAGTCGGGATCGACTCCCGCCAGGGCCATCTTCCGAAAAACTGGACAGTTTTCAATCCAGTGGCGCGGTGCCAGGAGGATGCCTGGTGGAATTCCTGCTTGACAAAGGAGATACAAAAATTAAATTCAAGCAGTTGCGTTTCACAGATCTTCCATGAAATGAGATTCCTGTGTTTAAAAAATGGAACCACAGACCATTATAACAGTAATCTGTTCCACTTCCAGTTGCATTGGATACTAAGGCAGATGATCCACGGAAAAATCTCACCGAAAAACACAGGCCGCTTGTAAACAATTACTAATCAACATCGAAAACAATTCCAACAATTCAGTAATTGTCAGTTCTCGAATATCGATCTCAGGGTGGGTTGTAAATATGAATTAACTGGCTGAGTTTATTGCAACTTTTTTAGGGTTGCAGTTGGCTTAGTTGGTATGGTGGCAGAGCATTTATGGCTAGGCGATTGGGTGCCGTCGATCTGGGATCGACTCGTGCCAGGGTCACCTTCCGAAAAAAATTACAGTTTTCAGTCCAGTGACGCAGTGCAAGGGCTATGCCTGGTGGAATTCTTGCTTGACATTGATGATAAAAAATTAAATTCAAGTAGTTGCATCTTCACAGATCTTCCATTAATTGAGATTCCTGTGTTTAAAAGCTTGGACCATAGACCATTGTGACAGTAATCTGTTCCAGCTGCATTGGACGCTAAGGCAAACGACTGAGAGGTAAATCTCACAATAAAATACAGCCTACTTGTAGACAATTACTAATCAACACAAAACAATTCCAACAATTCAGTAATTGTCAATTCTCGAATATCGGTCTCGGGGCGGTTTGTGAATGTGAACTAACATACTGGTTTAGTAAATTGCAACCTTTTGGGGGTTGCCGTTGACTCAGTTGGTGTGGTGGCAGAGCATTTATAGCTGGGCAATTGGGTGCTGTAAGTCACGGATCGATTCCCGTCAGGGCCACCTTCCGAAAAATATTACAGTTTTCAGTCCAATATATATATATTTGTTACAGTCAAACTGTGAAATTAGTCATTTCGTGAAATGCCTAAAACTTTCAGTCATTTCATGAAATGCCTGTGGAGGTCAGTCATTTCGTGTAATTCAATACACTTGTTCTACCAGGTCTGCCAGTCGTTGATGCCGCGTCTGTAGAATTCCATATCTTGCTCCTGTAACCAAGCCTCCGCAGCAGCAGTAAGTTCCTCATCATCTTGAAATCCTTGACCACGTAAGTGTTTCTTCAAATTTGGAAAGAGATGGTAGTCACCAAGTGACTACCATCTCTTTCCAAATTTGAAGAAACACTCGCGTGGTCATTGAATTTTTGTAATTTCTTCCCTCATTTCACTCAAAACCAGAAGTGCATAGAATCAAAGAGGCATCAGTCATTTCGTGAAATGCCTAGACACAAATTCTAACCATTTCATGAAATGACTAGTAATTGTAGTACTTTCACGAAATGACTGACCTCCACAGGCATTTCATGGAATGACTGAAAGTTTTAGGCATTTCACGAAATGACTAATTTCACAGTTTGACTGTAACATATATATCAAGTAATTATCATCCCACCAGTTGTGTCGTACTACTGAAACCAGCCTGAAACTTTCTGTGGACGACATCGGCTGGGTTCGAACCTACATTTACGACATCCACTGCCTGACCCCGAATGATCTGTTACCATATCGGCCGAGCCAATGCAAAACCCCCAAGAAGGTTGTAAATAACTCGGTCAGGATTTTAGTTCACTTTCTGACACGCCCAAAGGCGTTATACGAGACGAGAAAGTTACTGGATGTTGTAATTGTTCCCGATAATTGTCTACGAAAGTGACTTCTTTCATTCTGAGATCTGGAGTGGACTGTATGCTCTCACGCTCAATGCACGCTAGAAAGGGCACTGTTAACCCTTTACCTAACATGAAAAGCAGACGACACTTGCAAACAAAATTCTTGAATAACTAATTTTTTTCATTTTTGTCTCAAAAACATAGGTTATGACCGCTCATTGGAACGAGCTCGTCGAGCTCGTTCCAATGAGTGGTCATAACCTATGTTGTTGAGACAAAAAATGAAAAAATAATGAACATTAATTGGCGATTTTTGTGGGTAGCGCTGGCCGGTTTTGTGCGTTACCTTGCGTAAAGGGTTAAACTGGTCTGTGGTCACAGTTTTAGAACAGGAATTTCAATCAATGGGTGTATCCACGAGGATGCATTTGCTCAAATTTAATTATCATCCAGCAATTTTCCCTCCTAGGTGTGTGCTAGTACCGAAACTTTCCCGACAATTCGGGAGCGTTTTGAAGCCAACGCCGACGATCAAGCCACACAGTTTATCATATACTATTCTCAAAAAGTAGAGGATATTCAAACTGATGTTGATACTTTCGGAAAACTATGGTATTGGATACGCGTGATTGAACACATCAGTATGTTACCAAGTTTAGTGTGGATAATGCATGTCACCAGCCCACGATAACTTCGTGCATGTTTTTCGCACGAGCGCCGCGTTGATGTCTGTGGGGTTCGTTTTGAAATATTCTGTTCAGGACGGGCTTTTTCAGAGGACTCATCGTTCTTTTCCTGGTATAAACTCGTTCATGAATAGTTTCTGGTCGAAACGTAACTTCTGAGGTATGACTAGTTCAGAGTGTGAAAAACTCGGGCGATGTTCTGGGGAATGTTAATGTCTGTGTGGAACGTTTTGAAATTTCCATTTGTACTGGACGGGCTTGTTTAGAGGTCTCATCGTTCTTTTCCTGGTATAAACTCGTTCATCAATAGTTTCTGGTCGAAACGTAACTTTTGAGGTATGCGAAGACTGACACGTAATGAACGTTTACGTGCATGTTGGAAGCTGGCAGCAGACGTCACGGCTGTAGATTAATTTTCTAAGATGACAATGCAAGAGCACACAGCGGCCCGTGTCGCTACAAAGTTCCTCCAGGCGCAGAACATCACTACACTGCCTTGGCCAGCACTAAGTCTAGACCTTTCAACAATCGAGCACGTCTGGGGTATGCTTGGCAGGCGCCTACGACAACGCCAACAGCCCCCTACCAATGGCCAGGAACTCGCTGCTGCACTGCAGGAAGAATGGAATAACACCAGTCAAGCTTATATTTGCACAATACAATGCCTCAACTGTCTTTTTGATGAAGATATAAATATATTTCTTCATATATCTCACTTTTGTCAAATATCCCCTACTGTTTTGAATACTATATATGTCTATTTCATATTACTTCGCAATATAAGCTTTTGTGAGATTCCCCCAAATGATGTGAAAGGTCTACGTTGATCCGCTGCTCAGTGTGAATACAAGTTAAACCCTCACACATGCCAATATACATAGAAAATACATATTTAAATGATTCCACAGTGGAGACATGGAAAGCTCTCCTTATATGAGCCCAAAAGAGAAGGCATGGTAGCGATTGCTTATAGCACAATGCGGAGAAACTCAATCAAACCAGGGTAGTTGTCAAAATGTCAGTGAATATAGATTGTGTACAATTCTGCAAATACTGTTTTGTTTTGGTGTATGTTATGGCAAACGGTTATGGTAAACGGTCTATGCTCTTTAAGTTATGATCTTGAGGCAAGGTCAAGATACACACTTGAATCGTGAGTAAGCATTGTGTGAACTATGAACAAGATCTGTCCGCCAAACAACTTTTTATAAAAATTTCAACAAATTTAAGACTGATGTAAGGTTCGTACCCTTGGTCTTCGAATTATTACCTCGCTCAATGCTTTGTGTAAGGTGTGAACATCTATCCATTCAGTTACGTTTTATGAACTCCAGTCATTTTTGTTGAACTGGCAATGTTAGAAAGGACAATGGTCTGTGATCTTAACCTTGGATTAATGACCTTGGGTCAGGGTCATGACATGACCATGGGTCAAAGTCATGACACACTCTTGAGTAATGAACATCCATTGTTTTACGTGAGAATAAGACAAGATCTACCCATTGCTTTAATTTTATGGACCGAATGAACGGTATGCGACCTTGATCTTCTAGTTATGCAGCTTGGAAGAAGGTCATAACACACGTCTGAATCATAATCATGCATTGTGTGCAATGTGAACAAGATCTGTCCATTGAATATTTTATTTAGTGACCAGACATTGTTTGAAAACACAAATGGACTGTGACATTAACCCTTTACCCAACGCACACGATACCAAAATTTATTATTATAAATATCATTTTTTTTAAATTTTTGAAAAAATTTCAACAAAATCATATCATGTGACCCCTCGTTGGAACGAGCTCGACGAGCTCGTTCCAACGAGGGGTCACATGATATGGTTTGTTGAAATTTTTTGAAATATAATATTTTTTCAACTGCTGAATTTGGATATTACGCGGGCGGATGCGGGCGATTCGTTGGGTAAAGGGTTAAATTTTGAATGGTGACCTTATTTGAAAGTCGTGACATGACCTTAAGCATGAACAAGATCTGTCAATTGAATTATTTTTAATGAACCAAAAATGTGGGAATGGCCGAATAGTTAGTGACCTTAATCTTTGAGTATGACCCTGAGGAAAGGTAATGAAACGCTTACGTAATGAGTAACCGTTATGGTATGTCGATTGAACCAATTTATATGTACCAGATAAAGTCAAAACCGTCTGTGACCTTGGAAGTATGATGTTGTTTCATTGTGATGAAATGGCTTTGGTTAAAAGTGATGACACGTCAGGCTCCTCAACATACTAACCCCACACAAGCAGGATATGCATTGGTTGAAGACAAGTGCACCATCGACGTGCAGTACGCCTCAGTACACAACGCCACTGTGCCCCCACGTGGGCAATGGGGGGTGAAGTGTCTTGTTCAAGGACACAACGCGATTGCCGCAGGTAGGATTCGAACCTAGGACCTCTAGAGAACCATAATCTCAAAACTGCATTGGGAGGAACATATGAATGCAGACCAGTAGCCCCCAGATCTTCTGATTTAAGAGGCCATCCAAACAATTCCTCGCAATGCACCAAACTTGAAATTTCAACCAAGGTACGGCCTTTTCTTCTTGGAATAAGATATCAATATATGTATTGCCATGTTTAATTTCAATGCAGGTGTCTATCCAAACATCTATTATCTTACCAAATATATCAGTTGTGGTGCAATAATTGAACCTATTCGTGCTGAAGTGTTCACATATCCGAGGGCTAAATTTCTGAAAATATAACAAAATGAAAATATTTCAACATTTTGACTTGCTTAGTTGAAAAAGACAGCACAGTTGAGAGATTTTGTGGCAAACTGAGAATTTGGGGCACAGGCGCGGTGTTAATACCATCGTCTAATTGCCTTGGTTTAGTACTTTGTTAAAATAATTAAATTATCATCAGGCTACAGAATGGAGGCGTTAT
This sequence comes from Pictodentalium vernedei, assembly GCA_031216915.1. Taxonomy (NCBI): domain Eukaryota; kingdom Metazoa; phylum Mollusca; class Scaphopoda; order Dentaliida; family Dentaliidae; genus Pictodentalium; species Pictodentalium vernedei. The sequence continues at coordinate 85,825,377 of CM062289.1, forward strand.
TTAGCACAAACGTGCAATGTATATTCTGCGAGGGTTTTTCATGCACCACAGAAAGCAAGATGCGATGCTGTTTGTGTCAACACATATACACCCTACACACAAGTCCTGTTTAACCACTTTTCTGGAATGTTGTTTTATCTTCTGTTCTCTGTGACAAACAAGACTTCAAAAATGGGGACACAACTCTTAACCTATCATTTGAGAGGACTTTGAAATGAAAAATCAAAAGAAATCTCTGTGAGAACTCAAATTATTTATTTATTTATATAATGGTGTTTAAGGTCACATACTTATGCACAATGGCTAATCGTGACCTTGACAGTTTTACGGATCGAGGAAGCCGAGAGCATCGACGAGCAACTGTCAGCTCCTCAACATTCTAACTCTGTTGAAGCTCCGCTTAAGCAGGGTTCCAGCGGTTGAAGACATGTGCACCATCGACGTGCAGTACGCCTTAGTACACGGCGTCATCGTGCCCACATATAGGAAATCGGGGTAAAGTTCCTTGCCCAAAGACACAACGCGGGTCGTCCCGGAAGGGGATCGAACTCGGGACCTTTAGCATAGAAGTCTAACAGTCTAACACTGAGCCACCGCGCGCCCTGTGAGAACTCGAAGAATATTGTATAGGTGCTCACAAAATACGATAAACAGACCTCCCGTCACACGCTCATTTTCCTCTGCCCACAATAACAGATAAATGGGACATTTTTCATACATTTCAATATGTATAAATATATAATATGTATACCTTCTTGATATAGACAGTGAACAAGGAATCTCAGACATGTGCATCATCACAATTCTGGCATTGAAATGAGAAAGTAACGTTGAAATCGAAAACGCTAAGATATGTCTCGTTATCCTTGGATATCAATGGATATACAGTACGTGGAGAGTGGATTGTAACTAAATCACCCGCGGAGTGGAGTTGTCACCCAAACTATAACTTTCGTATTTTGTATATATCGACTAAAAACGCAAGCAATGTTTCAGCCAATGGACCTCCGGGTTTAACCCGGAGGTCCATTGGCTGAAACTTTGCTTGTGCTTTGCAATAAATTTGCAATTATTGCTTGGGTGGAATCTCCACTCTGCGGGTGATTTAGTGATAATACACTCTCCACGTACTGTAGATGGAAATCGAGTTATAATCCACTCTTATCTTCCAATAAGAACACATTTCCCCCAATACAAGGGAAAATGTCTGGACAAAATACAAATCTGTAGTGAGGGCAGTAACCGAACGTGCGCTGATTTGGGTCATAAAGAGGACATTTTTTACCTGCACTCAATTGGAATTGAGTTATTATTTTCGATCACCAGCTCAACGAAATAAATTGGAGGAGTTCATTTTTTGTCAAGATGATATTTTATAAAGACCTACCATGCGTTAAAAATAAAAACAAAAACAAAGAAAGACACAACAAAGACACTACTATAAACTTCAGCGGTTATTGCACAAATATAACAATGAATGAGGATTACGTCATGCACAGCGCAAGAACGCAATGTCATGACGTCATAATCTTCATTCATAAAAAATCGGTATATTGAAATCGAGACCTCGTCTCTGGGATTATGTTGAAGATTCCGTTAGGATGAGTCGATATATAATCCAGAGACGAGGTCGAGATACTCACCCCGCCTCATGGCACAGTATAATTAATGTAAGCAACCTCTCTAAATTGTATTATAACAATTGAAATGAAATATCCGCTGCTTTATCGGAATATGAATGTGGGATGCGGTTGTTACGCACTGCATACAGCACATCCATTCTACTTTCATACTCAGATATAATGACAGATAATTCATTTCAAGTTTTACATACGATTGATACTACTCAAAGTATAAATGGTATTACGGAACCTCACAACGGTAGGAAACATTTCAGCTGTGTGAAGCTTCAGCGAAACCCAGGCTGCACTAACTGCAAAGGAAGATGATATAGCCAGTCCACTTATGATAGAACTTTGATCCTCTCTTCCTGAAATTGTAAAAAAATGGTTTCTCTTTTTAGTTTTCTGCTAACCAGTAGTAATGTACATTTATGCAAAGTGAGTCCATTAGTTATCGACGCAACGGAATTTGGTTCCCAAAATGGCTCTGAGGTATTCTTCCAGCATTCATATTGGACTTGTGGCGAATTCATTGAGGTTTTTTCTCAGTATATTTTGGTAACATAACAGTTCTTGTTTAATTTTACTTCCCACCCCCACCCCCCCGCGGAAACCCCGGGAAGTGAAGCAGTACTGTGACAAACAAGCACTGTTTCACTGGTAAAATAGGACCCAGTCACTAATTCTTGGGGTGCGAGTCCTCTAAAATAGGCAAATAGGCAACATGGGGGTATAACCGATTGACTGACCTGGACGTAATCTCCATAGTGTTGTCATTAGCCATTGTGCAGAAATATTTGACCTCAAACACCAATAAATAAATATAATTTTACTCAAAATAATTCGTAATAGTGATCGTAGTTTGATCCCTATTTGTAAAGCTCAAGAATAGGAGACTTCACAATTTACATAGAAACAAACCTATGTTTTTGAGACAAAAAAATATGAAAAAAATAGTTATTGAAGAATTTTGTTTGCAAGTGTCGTCTGCTTTTCATGTTAGGTAAAGGGTTAAGGTTAGAAACAGCTGAAACGGTTCTTGCAAATGTATCGAAAAACGCCCCGTAGAGTCACCTGCACTGTTTTGTTGAAGTAAAAAGTGATTAAAGTCAAAATTAGGCCTTATGTATTTACTTATTATTTATTGGGGTTTAAAGACACATATTTCTGCACAATGGCTAATCATAACCACGACAGTATTACGGGTGGGGAAAGCTAGAATACCCGGAGAGAACCTAGTAACGGTAAGCAACTGTCAGCACCCCAACATACTAATTCCCCACAAGCAGGGTTAGCATTGGTTGAAGACAGGTGCACCATCGACGTGCAGTTCGCCTTAGTACACAACGCCACCGCACCCCCACGTGGGCAATGGGGTGAAGTGTTTTACCCAAGGACACAACGCGGTTGCCGCAGGTAGAATTTGAACCGAGGACCTCTCGGCTTGCATCATGCACTTGTACCCACTCTGCCACCGAGCCCCATGTTTTGATTATATTTTACCTTACAATTTTAAATTACAACTGATCAACACCAGGAAATCTTGTTAAGTGTGTTTCATAAGGGATTCCAGCAAACTTTCTGGATAAGTATTTTGTTGTCAGTGGAAAGAAAAAAAATTCTCAAAAATTCTCAAACTGGAACAGTTTTTCTTTAATCCTTCACCTAACGTAACGGCCAAAAACCAAAAAAACGCTATTCACAGAAATTGCCATTCAATATTTCATTATTTATTCATTGTTTTACTTAAAAACACAGCTTATGACCCCTCGTTGGTACGAGCTCGATGAGCTCGTTCCAATGAGAGATCATAAGCTATGTTTTGACGAAAAAAAATTGAAAAAATTAAAGTTATTTAATAATTTGGTTTGCAAGTGTCGTCTGCTTTTCATATTAGGTAAAGGATTACTTCAAAGCTGTCCATAAAAGAAATTTGTGCAACCATTTATTTTTTGCTTGTAAAATTCAAATAACTCAGCGTGTCATGATGATAAAAATACGAACAAAAACTCTTGCTGATTGGTTCAGTTTCTTCAAAAATATTTGCACTTTTTACATACTACTATATTTCACAGTGTTGGGTGGAGTAGGAATATAGTTCAAAATGGAGAGACAACAATCGATGAACTAGGAAGTACTCCATAGGACGGGTATATTCTAGTCTAGACTGTGTTCGTAAAAAGACGAAAACGTCTCAGCCGCTGAAACAGAGGACACGTAAAATTATGTTGCCCATAATAAAGACCAATATTAACCCAGGTTACAATTATTTTTTTCAGATCGCGGAGGCCCTATCAAATCTAAAACAATAACAGGTACCACCATGAAACTCTAAACCATTCCTTGGAGTTTGTTACAGATACTGGAGTGTATATAAATATTTCTAAATATCTGCAGATGAAGGCCCAGTTGAAAATCAACTATTATATATTATTAAAAAAAAGTAGAGGATATTTTATAAAAGTGAGATATACGAAGAAATATTTTTATATTTTCATCAAAAAGACAACTGAGGCATTGTACTGTTACATCTGGTGAATGATTCCAACGATAGTTGGGTGTCTGACAAGCACACATTTCACGCACATAGCTGTAGAAGACATGGACGGTCAGTTAGAGAATTTACCACATTCAGTCCAAGACCTCAATACCTGTAAATCCTCCTCGGTTCGCGAGATAAGCGCGGATCCGACATGGCACACTCCTCACGAAACGTCCAATATCAGCTGGACTGATGTTATTCCATTCTTCCTGCAGTGCAGCGGCGAGTTTCTGGGCGTTGGTAGGGGGCAGTTAGCGTTGTCGTAGGCGCCTGCCATGTACTTCACAGGCGTGCTGAATTGGTGTAAGGTCTGGACTTAGTGCTGGCCAAGGCAGTGTAGTGATGTTCTGTTCCTGGAGGAACTCTGTAGCGACACAGGACTTGTATGCTCTTGCATTGTCATCTTGGAAAATGAATCGACGGCCGAGACGTCGCGCAAATGGCACCACAAGAGCTGCTAACATGTTGTTACGGTAGTACTGCCCTGTGACACGCCCTTGGATGACATGTAATGCTGTTATGCTTGTCATGGTTATGCCTCACCACACCATAGCCGATCCACCACCAAAACGATCATGCTGCCTAAAGGTTACGTAATTGTATCGTTTGTTCCGCCACCGCCACACTCTGCTTCGTGGAAGTCGAGAGTGAACTTCGATTCATCGGAAAACATGACGTTGCTCCACCGACGATTGTCCCAGCACTGTCGTGCTCCACACCAATTACGCCTTGCTGCAATGTGACATTCAGTCAAACGTGGAACTAGTTTGACTACTGACTTGCACATCTGTCGCTCGGTGCAGCTGCTGTCCAATTTCTGAGGCACTTTGATGGCGGTTACGTAATGCTGTGGTTCGAATGAAACGATCCTGGTTAGCATTTGTCGCCCTTGGACGATCTGACCGATGTCTGTCATCAACATTGCCTGTCTGACGGTAGCGTGACCACAACCTGCTAATCACCGATTGAGTAACGTTGAGAATTTGAGCCACTGCAGTCTGTCTGTTGCCAGCTTCCAACATGCCAACGGCAGTAAACGTTCGTCACGTGTCAGTCTTCGCATACCTGAAAAGTTACGTTTCGACCAGAAACTATTCATAAACGAGTTTATACCAAGAAAAGAACAATGGAACCTCCGACAAAGCCCGTCTAGTACAAATGGAAATTTCAAAACGTACCACACAGACATTAACGTTCACCAGAACATCGCCCGAGTTTTTCATCCTCTGAACTAGTCTACGGTATACCGGTATAGCGCGGTATGTTTTTTAATACCGATGTCGTGCCGTGCAGCCCTACCCCAGAGACCTTAACGCGGAGCTAGTGCGAAAAACCAGCACGAAGTTTTCGTGGACCGGTGACATTCATGATCCACACTAAACTTGGTAACATATTGATGTGTCCAATCACGCGTATCCAATACCATTTTCCGAAAATATCAACATCAGTTTTGATATCCCCTACTTTTTTTGAATAATATATTATACAGAATAAAGGTACTAAGTTAGAATCCACAAATTTGTGGATTCTAACTGAGTGACTTTATTCTGAATAATTCAACTTCCCTTTAGATGACTTTCAATGTGATTAATTTTTTGTCATTAATATCTAAATATAGAATATACCCATAGTAGCTTTGGGTAACACATGTTCACCACAAGTGGTGAAGTGGTGTTAACCGCGAGCCTGTGGCGAACGGTTAACACCACTTCACGAGTGGTGAACATTTGGTACACCAAGCTACTTTGGGGTATATTTTGTTTATACCATGATCGTCAGATTTTTAAGAGTCGCTATTATTTTTACTCGATTTTACTGGCCAGCAGATGTACACCTGTGCGAATCTGTTTTTGTTTACATGAGCACCGGTGTGCGGTACTTCCGCCGTCACGTTTATCGTCGAAACGAAATGGAAAAAGAAACGCGCAAATCACGGGGCCTTTTTCATTTTAATAACATAACAACATACTCTTACGAGTAATGCATGCTTTATTGACATGTGACAACGCATGTTAGTTCGCATGGTATCTTATGAGGTAAACTCATTTAAAAACGTAATAAATAATTGTCGCTTTCATTTCACTTTTCGCGAGGCGACGAACGATAAATTTAGACAAGTTCGCATTCATGTTTCGGTCACCAAAGGTCAACATGGATGTAGTTCCACTGTAGGTGTGAATTTTAACAACTCAAATCCCATTGGTGGCGTGTTCACCACGGACACACGTGTTCACCACGGTTGGTGTGTAAAGCTAAAATGCATGTCATAAGCCTTTTATGTATAGTAGAATAGGTAATTATGGTATAAAATATAATTGATATCTAAATAATACCTCAATATCTAATACCTAAAAGCATAAACTTATATCTATCGTGACAAGAGATATCGACAAACAGTTGCTAAACAATTTTGCTATCTTCTAATATATCATACAGTAAAATGTCTATTCAATAATCGATCGTTTCAACAAATAATACTTGAAATAACACGAGTCTATGATTTACGCAATAAAAGACATGCAAACGGAAATTCAGTAAAAACAGCTGGGAGCATCTGACTAGCCAGATCCGTTTTTGAAAGGTCGTTTACCGATGAATGAGCTAATACACGCACCATAGCGATTAAATTATATCAATGCTATTGCTGGTCAGTGGTTTGTAGGGCGGATCAATGAGTTTTTTTATCCGGAATCTACAGAAAAAAAAACATGCAAAGTTATAATGAAGTAACACCATTAATATATATTTCATTCTGGTTCCATTCACGTACATCTGCCACGGGTAACGATGGCGTTTCTTACTGTAGCTTATTGTAAAACAACAAAGCCGTTCATTATTCCCGAGAGGTATTTCCACAGATGGTGCGTTCGTTTGAGTCTAATTCTGTTCGGAATTCAACATTGTTATGGGATTTTTTGTTGACCCACTTTCCGTGGAAATTTGCGCCCAGGCGCCCACCAGTGATGCATTGTGATATCCCTTTACCCCAAATATATACAAATATTATTCCGTGCCCCCGTTATAGATATTCCAATCAAAAAGTACTCAATTCACCTTGAAAACGTCAATATATTAACACAATAGTGGAGCTACTTGACAAAATTATAAAACTACGGCTGTGGTGAGTCATCGTTTGGCATGGTAATGTCATCATACTATCGATCAAATGAAGTCACGATTGAGCAACATGTCCAGCGCTGATTCAAAAGAAATGAATCTTTTTTAGATTCAATTGTCTGGAATATCTCAGTTGGTCGCATTACCGACCAACTGAAAATATTCCAGACAAGTGAATCTAAGCATAGGCGACTAACTATTTAAGGATTAGACTATTTCCAGGTCATAGCAGAGACGAAATTCTTACAGAATTAGACTGATTGTCTGAGAGTCTAGGGTACCGCTTGATATTTACCTAGATAAGAAACCGGAACTACTGCAGTTGCCGCCAATCCCGAAATGAGAGACAGAACCCCAACAGTCCATTTTCTGCCGAATCTAAATGTGTAAAACAGAATAAAGTATATATACAGAACGACACGAGCGTGTGAATGGGTTAAAAGATATGGCACTTCTGCCATCGAGGGAAGTGTAAAACTCGAGGCCGCTCCATTCACACACGCGTGTCGTTCTGTGGTTATTACACGCCTTCACCTCCATAAAACAATTATTAGAAGGACACTCAGCAATTCATTTGACAACTAACAACAAAAAGTACACTTTTTATTGCCAACCAAATTTGCGAGGAGAACGCGTGTTACTATTTCGTTCCCTGAGTTCCAATGTGTTCTGTGTGCCTACTGACACAGACATAGAACACCTTGGAACTAAGAGGACGATGTTTAGCTATCGCTAGCGATTCAAATTGTGATTGCGGTGCACGATTTGTAGAAAATTTCAGTGAGCTTTCCTTTCTTTATAAAAAATAGTCCGTCAACGGATTTCCGTTCCGCACATATGTGCGGAACAGATTTTCATTTTCCACATGGTTTAATGTTGCTGTAGATGTGGATTTCGAAGAACAGGCGTGTAATAAAATGAAACAAACTACACATGATATAGTTTTATTCACAAAAGACATGTAACCCGTAACATTACATAGTACTTAGATACTGCTTTCACATAACCGATTAAATGGACATAAATTGATTTATACGACCGCAATGGCTTATCCCTTCCCACTCCTTCACAGAACGCCAAAGAAAATTTCTTCCACCTTAGTAAGAAACCTGAAATACCTCCAATGCTACTTTTCAAAAACGTGACGTAAACAGGCAGTTGTGTGATGATCAGATTCAAGTCAAGCAAATAAAGGAACCCCCAACCGCTCCTCCCGAAAAACCCAAATGACAATAGCAGCAGCAGCAGCAGCAGCAGCAGCAAGCAGCAGCAGCAGCAGCAGCAGCAGCAACAACAACAACAACAACAACAACCACAACAACAACAACAGCAACAACAACAACAACAACAACAACAACAACCGGGTTGAAAGGTTTAAAATTAACATTATCAAATTACATCGATTTCATTACGCATCCTCATTAAAGTTTTTCAGAGGCCACGGAGCCTGGGGGGGGGGGGGGGGGCACATGGGGCACGTGCCCCTCCACTTTTTACCACAGATATGTTTCGCTGTAACACACGGAGTTGAGAGCGTGGTCGCTCAGTGCTAGACTGTTGGACTTCTATGCTAGAGGTCCCGAGCTCGATCCCCGTCCGGAACGATCCGCGTTGTGTCCTTGGGCAAGAAACTTTAACCCTGTTGCCTACATGGGGGCACGATGACGACGTGTACAAAGGCGTACTGCACGTCGATGGTGCACATGTCTTCAACCTCTGTAACCCTGCATGAGCGGTGCTTGAACAGAGTTAGAATGCTGAGGAGCTGACAGTTGCTCGTCGCTGCTCGGTGGTTCTCTCCGGGTGCTCCGGCTTCCTCCATCCGTAAAACTGTCACGGTCACGATTAGCCATTGTGCATAAGTATGTGACCTTAAACCCAATAAATAAATAAATAAATAAATAAATAAATAAATAAATAAATAAATAAATAAATAAATAAATAAATAAATAAATAAATAAATAAATATACACACTGAGTTAAAATGGGCGCATGCAAACGTTTCAATATACAGGCATTCCTGCAACATTACTTGCAAATCGAAACAATATTTATCCCAGGAATCCCACTTCGGTCAGTTCGGTCCGTTCCTTCTAATTCAACTCTCTTCCAACCCGAAGGCTGGACTTCGGGTTGTAAGATGGTTGAAGTAGAAGAAACGGAGAGGACAGTAACCACACTGCTGCGTATTCATCTAAACGAGAGCCTATAGGGAGTCATGGTACATTTATTGATATACGGTTGTAACCTTTTTCACACTGGGTCTAATCATGATAGAATTGTAAATTTGTGCCCCTGTATTTTATCGAGCTACCGCCGCCCTGAAGTTTTTGCGAAAACTGTATTTGTAACGTAAGGAGCGCGAACGATAGTCTACATCAACAAGTCACATCAAAGATACCCTATTCATTTGGGCTAAACTGAATTTGTTTATTTATTGGGGGTTTAAAGACACTTTCGATAGCCAGGCTCTCCTCGTATCTGGCAGTTTTAAGGGTGGAATAAGTCGGAGAATCCGGAGAGAACCGCCGAGCAACGGCGTTCAACTATCAGACTTTCCAACATACTAACTCCACACAAGCAGGGATAGCATTGGTTGAAGACAAGTGCACAATCGACGGGCAGCACGCTTTAGTACACAACGCCACCGTGCCCCCACGTGGGCAATTGGGATTAAGTGTCTTGTCCAAGGAACAACGCGGTTATCACAGGTGGGTTTCGAACCGAGAACCTCTCGGCTTGCAGCCAGCATCTCTGCCTACTAAGGACTAAACTGAACACCAATAAATACAGTATTATCCTTCTAGGCCAAAATAGTGGAGCGATGACGCATGTTGGGGGTGATAACCGGAACACAGTGATGCTTAAACTGAAATGTCATTAACTCTTTCAAAGCGCTATGCATAAATTTGCGCGAAGAAAACAAAAGCAACCAAGGACGAGGAGACGACACAATGAACACCAAACCTAGAGTGAGGATCTGCAACAGTTTAATCCCTTAAATAACCGACCGGCCGCATCTTTCCGTGTAATTTACAAATTAAGCAGAAGAAAAAAAAGTTCAATAAAACCATATCATGTGACCCCTCATTGGAACGATCCTGTTCCAATGAGGGGTCACATGATATGGTTTGGTTGAATTATTTTTAAAAATTTTAAAAATTAATATTTAAAAAAAAGACTTTAAGACAGCTGTCGGTGCCAATGGCATGACACCAAAAATACGGCATTTAACACCAAAATTGGGCACAAAAATATACTTTTGGTAGATCTCACGGGCTTTGTGATTTATTATTTCAGTGGGCCGTTTGCTGTAAAATCGCTGTCTAACGATATAAGCGAGACAGAATTGACACTTGTTCAGTAATCTGTTGGTAACAGAGAAAATCATGCTCTTTGTTGTGGGCCAGCGGAATTGATATTCAGACTTCTAGCGTATTTAATTCCACAGTTATGACCCCCCTAGTTGTGCAATTCCTTCCTTATTTCGGAGTTTCCGTGTGACGATGTTACTTTAATTGGGTGGATTGGTTTGAATTTCTTTTAGGATGATAAAATAAAGACCAAGTTTTCAGTTGCACATTTTCTCAAAACTATGGCACCTTGATTACTCGGAAATTTGTATTTTACTGTGTTATCGTTTCACAGACTTCTGTCACTGCTTATCTCACAGACAATTGAAAATTGATAAATGACTGCCCACGTTCAAAAGAGTTACAGGTCGATCACTTGAATAATCGTCTTAAGGTGAACCAGCTTAACAGAAACCAAACAAGACAAATCATCATCTGGAATTCGAGACGTTTTGACGACAATCTTCCATTTTACTAGATGGTACAGGATCACGAATTCAGAAGAGCAGCATCACGTTTCGGAAATTACATTCCGCCCCTCGTACTGTTGCACAGAAGTTTGCTTTAATTGGACACTCTCCAATCAAACTAATTGATGGATTGATACGCCAAGGACTGACAAGCATTTTTCAATGTAAGCGCAGAGGAAAGGGTGTTCCACGAGTTTTGAATTCGACACGTCACATAAGATCACAACATCTACACCTCACAAAAGACATGGGAATATGAAAGCAGTTTGGAAAAGTGTGGTAACTGGAATGGGTCAGCAATGCTTGAAAGGTATCTTAGACTATGGGAAGAACAAACATGTCACAGCCAACGTATCAAGCTATTGAACAAGAGATGAGTGACAGGCGGTGGAAGGTGCGGAGTGACGATATGATAGACACGGGGAAAGGGGAACTGAGACTAGCAATAGAGAGAAATGGGCATTTCCCAATGGCTTCATCCATATCTATTGTTTGTAATGGAAGATAGGGTAAACTGGGCCAATACATACCCATGATAGCCTCGGTAGAGTAGCAATTCCAATGACGAAAAGGTTTGACACAAAGAAGGGTCTACAAATCGGTATCCCGAACAAATCTTGCTACATTTGAAGAACGGTAGCAAAAAATGCGAGGTCCCACCCACGCTGCAATGGATGGTAATGGAAGTGTCAATGACACTGTAGCTTAACTTGACTGTGTGTTGTGCTTGATGAAAAGGATAATGTTCAATGTTTATGAAAGGATTATGAAATAAGACAAGAGCTGTGATAATTGAGAATATGTTAATTTATGTTCCCTGTATGCAATGTTTTCAATAAAAATAATTTGAGGTGTAGACTGCATTAAAAAAATGAGGGGTGGTTTAATGTGGCCCTCACAGTTAATGTATGTGGCCCTCACAGTTAATGTCTGTCAACCAAAGTAACCAAGTTGCAATGAAATTATTCCAAAACGAGTCACCCTTTCAAGTTGCAATGAAATCCCTTCATAAATACGGCCTGTAGACTGTGCTAAAGGTTTTCGGGCCTCGGGCTTGTGTAGCCTTCATGGTTGACCGATCGCAACCAAAATGGGATGTCCTCATCTCGACATTATACTGGGTCATCCTACCAAGTTACAATGAAATCCCTTCATAAATACGACATGTAGTCTGTGTTAAAGTTTTTTGGTTTTTGGGCTCGGGCGGGCGTCATGGTTGAATAATCGTGACCAAAGGGGGGGGGGGGAGGCGTTCTCACCTAGACATTATCTGGGTTAATGTGGCCTTCTCAGTTAATGTATGTGGCCCTCACAGTTAATGTCTGTCAACCAAAAAACGAGTCATCCTTTCAAGTTACAATGAAATCCCTTCATAAATACGGCCTTGTAGACCGTGTTCAAGGTTTTCGGGCTTCAGGCCTGTGTAGTCTTCATGGTTGACCGATCGCAACTAAAAGAGGATGTCCTCATTTCGACATTATCCTGAGTCATCCTACCAAGTTACAATGAAATCCATCCTTAAATATTTATTATTTATTTATTTATTGATGTTTAAGGTCACATATTTCTGCACAACGGCTAATCATGACCACGACAGTTTTACGGGTGGAGGAAGCCGGAGTACCCGGAGAGAACCACCGAGCAACTGTCAGCTCCCCAACATACTAACTCCACACAAGCAGGTTTAGCATTGGTTGAAGACATGTGCACCATCGACGTGCAGTACGCCTTAGTACACAGCGTCACAGTGCCCCCCCCCCCCCCCACGTGGGCAATGGGGGTGAAGTGTCTTGCCCAAGAACACAACGCGGTTGCCGCAGGTGGGACTCGAATCGAGGACCTCTCAGCTTGCAGCCTGCACCTCTACTAACTGAGTCACCGCGCCCCCTCCTTAAATATAAACTGTAGACTGTGCAAAATGTCACGGTTGACAGACCACGACCAAATGGGGAAATTCTCATCTAGACATTATACGGAGTCATCCTACCAAGTTACAATGAAGTCCCTCCGTATTAAATATGACCTGTAGACTATGTTAAAAGTTGTTGGGTGTCGGCTTGGGGAGCCATCACGGTTGACAGATCATGACCAAGAGGGGACGTTCTCATCCAGATGTTATACAGAGTCATCCATCCAAGTTACCATGAATCCCTTCATAAATACGACCTGTAGACCGTGATAAAAGTTTTCGGGTTTTGGCTCGGGCAGCCAACATGGTTGACCGGTCGCGACCAAAATGGGATGTTCTCATCTAGACATAATCTCAAACCTGCATATGAAATTTCGTGACAATCGGACAAGAACTACGGGGTGTAGCCTGAGCTAAAGGAAAATGTGAACAGACTCACATACTCACAGACTAACAGACTTCCGCACGCGTGATGGCAATAGCTTATCTTGACTTTGTCAAGTTGAGCTAAAAACAAAACTAATTCCAAGTCCACAAAGGGCAATAACCCTGGTACAAATACTCCGAATAATACCGCATTCAGAATAAGGCTGGACATCAATAAGATACGCATGCATACCAAATATGATGTCATTTCATCAAGTGTTTTAAAAGTAATTGAGTTTGATAGTACTAATTAAACAAATCCCACGTGCATACAGGACAATAACTCTGACAAAAAATACTCGAATAACACCTGCACGGAACATGGGGCTAGTCAGCAATTATAATAGACTTGCATACCTATCATAGACTTGATAGTACTAATTAAACAAATCCCACATGCATACAGGACAATAACTCTGACAAAAATACTCGAATAACACCTGCACCGAACATGGGGCTAGTGAGCAATTATAATAGACTTGCATACCAAATGTGATGTCACTCCACCGTGTATTTTGAAAGTTGTCGAGATAAAAAGCTCGTTGGTTACAGACCTACCAACAGGCCGACATTGCCGCATATAGACCTGCTTGTCGCAGACCGACCGTTTTACCAAGATCGACCGACCGTTTTACCAAGATCGACCGACCGTTTTACCAAGAGCGACCGACCGTTTTACCAAGATCGGTCGATCGATCTTGGTAAAATGGTCAGTTAGGGTACTTTTGATATTCTACAACGAGACAGAGCTTTAATATAACCATGAGCAAACTATGTCAGGATTCCAGAAGAACTGTTGTCGAGCAAGTTGTCAAATTCCCAAGAGCAAATATCAAGCAAAGAGAAGGAAATGTCAGGCACAAATTGCAAAGGCGAATTGTTCTGAATTTGGTTAAAGAACTGTGACAGAATATGAAACGCATCCCTTAGTGGCAGATTCGGATGATGAAGGCTGAGAGGCGCACTCAGAAGTAAAAAAGAAACATACTCGAAAGAAGAATGGAAAATCAACGTTATGGTTCCCACACTGAAACGAAGAGTCTGACAGGAAATACATGGGTCACAAAACAGGCAATAAAATCAGGAGCCTGTTTAGGTTGCGATAGGTTTGCAACCTCAGTGTGGGGCATAAGCTTATAAAGATAAGATAAGCAGCGATTCATTTTGGACAAATTTAGCCAACGTGGAGCACGATTTGGGTGATTTTAACAGTAGAAATACCGTACTCAACTAAGCCGATGTTCTAGAGAACATTATTTTCTTGTTCCCAGTTGGATTTGGACAGCATGTCGATGGCTGGAAGGTACTCGAAGCACGTGATTTTGTTTTGGAAGTGCTAACTGAGGGATTATAAAATACCGTTTATCATATCTCCTGAATAAGCATTTTATGGAATAAAAGCCGAAATTGTTTCCTGTTACAAAAAGGTTGTTTAACCGAAGTCAAACAAACACCGTTTGTACTTAACACTTCAACCGTGGTTAATACTTTTTACAAATCACGTCTTGTGTTGGATTGTTGACACATCAGTTTGCATGTTTTCAAAGTCAAATTTCAAAAGTCAGTATGAGGATTCTTGGGTTGATCGGACGATGTTCACAGCTAAGGATTGGTTGTTTACATTATTCGATCTTCCGAGAAAAGAGAAAAAAGGCCATAATGTATTTAGACAATGGTCTCGACGATCCAACTACATCCGTGTCTTTTTTCTATCACAAACTATATGTTCAAATTTGCTAAAATTATAATTGTTGCTTGCTGAAGACATGAATGTTATGGAAGGCATACGTCTGACACATGTTAACTTACGACTCACTTATTATTTGTATATATTGTTAACATCGTTCCAGGGACTGCCGCAATTCCAATGCCGAAAAGGTTTACATACAAGTTTCCAGATAATGCAACAACGCCAAATTTGATACCATATGCTGTTAAACCCATAGAAGACCTGTAAGTATAATATGTACATAAAACTCTCTCCAAAGTACATGAATATGTGTTTTATATTTCCGCAGAATGCCAGGAACAGTCAGAAATTTACAGGCCTATAGAGATATGTTGTACATACACAGAACGACACACGGGTGTGAATGGGTTAATCGGTATCGCCTGAGTGCCAGCGCGGAAGTATAAAACGAGAACCTGCAGGCCTCGAGCTTTATCCGTCTGCGATGGCACAAGTGCCATATCGATTAACACATTCACACGCGTGTGTCGTTCTGTGTTCATTACACACCTTCACGTCTATAAAAAATTATTAGAAGGACAATCAGCAATTCACTTGACAACTCGTCGCATAAGTTCCAATGTGTTCTATGTGCCAGTTTTTATTTAACCCTTTACCCAACGTAACGGGCAAAACCGGCCAGCCCTATTCTAAAAAATCGCCAATTAATTTTCATTATTTTTCATTTTTTGTCTCAAAAACATAGGTTATGACCCCTCGTTGGAACGAGCTCGTCGAGCTCGTTCCAATGAGGGGTCATAACATATGTTTTTGAGACAAAAAATGAAAAAAATTAGTTGTTCAAGAATTGTTTTTGCAAGTGTCGTCTGCTTTTCGTGTTAGGTAAAGGGTTAAAAATAGTCCGTCGTTGATTTCTGTTGCGGAACGGATTTTCATTTTCCGCATGGTTTAGTGTTGCTGTAGATGGGGATTTCATAGAACAGGCGTTTAAAAAACACATGGAAAGAGATCTACTTCTGAAACACATATCTGTGGTAGAACATTTATCCCACAATTTTACTGAATTCAGAAACTCAACAAAATGTGCTGGCCACATTTTAGTTCATGGACCACTGGATTCAACCAGGTGGTCGATCAGCCGATGTTTGCGTACATTTCCTTTTTTCTTTCTCTTAAATTATTTGGGTTAAAAAGCTCTCTCAGCTATAGTTTCGTTGTAATGCAGATTTCAGAAACACCTGTCATAAATCAGCTATCTATTTATATATTTACTGGTGTTTAACTCCACACCAGCATGTAAGGCAATATCGGAATGAGAAAACTGTAAGAACGTTAAACATAGAGGATATGTAGTGTTTTTAAATGGATACCGAAAATTATCTCATGAGTGACCGAGACAAATGATTATTTTTCGTGAGCGCTTGCGAGAGCGAAAATGCTCATTTGTCTCGGTCCAAGTGATATAATTTTCGGTATCCACTTAAAAACACTAGATTTTCTTTTTATTATAAGCTTTTTATAAGAATCTGATAATTCCACTCTTTTCAACCTTGAATTGATGCATGAAAGTAAACAGCACATTGAATCATTCAAACGCGGAAGTGATTTGATTGAGACTGACTCGGAACAGATAGCGTCTTGCAATCTGATTCAGCTGGCGGGTTTCTAGTCTAAACATGGTCTGAAAGTCCGTAATATAAGTTTTTCAAAGGACGTACCAAACCAAAAACTTATATTAAGGACTATCAGGCCATGTTTGGACTAGCGGGTTTCATGGATCAATTCAAGGTGAATACATGTTGAATTATTGCTGGAAATGATCGGTATCCACTCAAAAACACTAGATTTACTTTCCATTATACGTTTTTAGAAAAAAATGATCATTTCCAGTGATCATTTGACTCGTATTCACCTTGAAGTGATGCTTTGAAAGCCGCCATTTTGTTTGATACAGTGAACGTCAAAATTTCTATATCTTCACAGTGGGGGATACGATTTCTATCTTTTCGCAATTTCTTCGATAATCTATCATTTAGCGGATAATAAATGACATTATATCACGTGAAACGTCGTTAATTTCGACGTAACAACCCATGTCTTATTTCCTGATTAACAACTAGTGTCTAATCGGCGCGTGGTCCAGCAGCAGCAGCAGCAGCAGCAGCAGCAGCCAGCAGCAGCAGCAGCAGCATTGTATTCTTGGCATGGCGTTCACATGACGTCAATTACGACAACAGATGCAAGTAAAGCGCATTCTGAACCAACGAACTAATTGTCGGTTGTTTTGGGAGAATTTAGCGACAATGAATTAAATAAAAAGTGTAAAAAACATTCGAAAATTCATGGGATATACAGAATCTTTAACTCGTAATGTTTGGATATAAGATTTTTTGAAACTCGTTTGATGAATTCGATTCACAACTCGCCTAATGGCTCGTTGTGAATGAAATTCATCAAACTCGTTTCAAAAAATCTTATATCCAAACATCACTCGTTTGAGATCCTCTATATCTGTTATGAAGTAGAATGTTTGATTAAAACAGGGACAAATTACAAAAGAATGACGAAGACGAAAGGAACAGCTTGGACAGTAATGAACGATGATATAAGTAATGTAGTGAATATTATATAAAATCAGCCTGTTCATTTGAGACCTGAAGAGTCTAGATTTTCAACTCCGGATCGAGGTGGTGGTTCCGGAGTTTACAACAAATAACACAATTTGTTTTTGACTTGGAGCACTTCAAACCATTTCTGCAGAACATTTCTGAATTTCTTTAAACAAACCTGAAGTTTACGCTCGATGGTATTCGTGTTTTTTCTACTATAGCAAATTAAAAAGTCACCGACATACAATGAAGAATCTATCACATCTCCAGTGCGTCAATATGTCATTGATCTTAACTGAAAAGAAGCCAACAGATAGATCACTACCTGGCGGTACCCCAATTCTCGCTCGTGTGGATCAGATAATGTAGAACCAACACGAACTTGAAATCGACGGTCTTTAAAAAATGTCTGTAAAATGAGACATACGCCCTCGCTACCGAATGTTAATAAGATCTTTTAAAATAAAATCCCACTCTTCCACGTTGTATCGTTCTTCATTTTCCAGGTCAAAGAGCATGGCGACTTCATGTTCTTTCTTAGCAAAGACATTTCTTAAGAATGTTTAAAGTCTTACCAACTGATCCACATTACTTCTGTGACTTCTGAAATCACACTGAACATGTGCAAGTAGATTGTTCGATTCCAGAAACCCGAAAAGTCAATCATTGAACATCCGTTCCATGGTTTTACACAGATAACTTTTCATTAGACTCTGGTATCGGAATAATTGTATTTTTCGCTAGGATAGTGGAAACTTTGTTCTCACATATTTCATTGAAAAGAAAAAGAAAGGTGAAGTGACGATTGCGCGGAAGATGTTTTAAAATTTAAAGTTAAAGTGTGGTGTTCCTCAGGGCTCAGTTCTTGGACCACTCTTGTTTACTCTGTACACTTCTTCTCTCGGTCGCCTTCTTAAAAAGCATGGCATATCATATCATCTGTATGCAGATGACACCCAATTGTACATCACATTCAACCCATCTGTTCCAAGTGACTCCTTCACCGCAGTCAATAACATGGAAACTTGCATAAATCTTGTGCGGGAATGGATGATAGACTTTAAACTGAAAATGAATGACTCGAAAACTGAATTATTAGTGATATCCGGGGTTCGCATGCCTACACCCTCTGTTACATCAATTCTGGTTGGAAACAACATCACTATGAAAAGTGAATCGGCCAGGAATATTGGACTGATTATGGACTCAAATTTAAAACTAAACATCCATATCAATAAAATATGTCAAAAATGCTCCTGGCAACTTCGTAATGTTGGAAGACTGCGACCTTATCTTAACCAGTTAGCACTTGAAAAACTTGTGCACTCCTTTATCACCTCACAAGTAGACTATTGTAATTCAGTGTTAGTGGGGCTGTCCCAGTGCCTGATTCAGAAGCTTCAAAAAGTTCAGAATACTGCTGCTAGGATAATTACTGGTACCAAACGCTCTGAACACATAACACCTGTTTTAAGACAATTACATTGGCTTCCAGTTAAACAGGGGATTGATTTCAAAATATTGATCTTAGTATTCAAATGTATCCACAAACTGGCCCCAGTTTACCTGCAAGAGCTCCTCACTGTATATAAACCAACGCGCAGTCTCCGATCTAAAAACCAAATTCAACTAGTTGTGCCTTTTAGCAGATCTAATCAGGCTCATGATCGTGTGTTCTCCATCGTGGGTCCAAGATTGTGGAATTCCTTGCTAATTAGTGTCAGAACTTCAGAAACTCTCGATGTCTTCAAAAGAAATCTTAAAACTTTCCTATTTACTGAAGCATTCTCCTAAACCTCTCTAAGAGGCAACCAAAACAGATGTGAATCTTCATTTCAGAAAAGTGTATTTATTTCTGTCAAGCGTTTCAGAGCACTATTTGTGGTTTTACGCTCTAGAAAATCAATTATTTCATCGGGTCCATTGGCAACATCCTTTACTTTTTATGCAGAGTGTTATTTATCTGTTCCATAGAGAAAGTTTCATTGCATTCCTCTGAATTGTCAAACGCACAATTGATCTTTTGTTGTTCCTGTTGTTTTTTTTTTACTTTTAACAAATCAAATTTTTAGATGAAGAATGTTTTGAAAATGTTGTGATCAGTTTGTTTGATATTTCGGTTTTGGATGTATAATCAGTGTGTTATTGTCTTTGTTGTACGTTTGGTTTTATTTCTTTACCTTTAATTTTTTTCGCATTCCAAATTTTGTCAATAGGTGTATGTTGGTTAAGGTTTGGAAACAATTTTCCCCAACAACTTTTCTATTTTTTTTGTGTTTTATGAGTCGTCTAGGTTTGCCCGATTTATAGAAAGTTTGTCCAAGTTAGTTTTTGTTGGTAACTTATTAAATTCCCGTTCAGAATTCTCGCGACCCTTTATAGCCTGTTGCAATCATCATTATACCATAGTTTAGTGAAAACCATGGGCCACACTTTCCAACACAATCGCAACGTGTCAATCCAGCATAAGTCTACGTCGACCTTCCAAGAAAAATCGAGGAAAATATAAGAACATGCAGCCGCTAGTTCAATTAACGTGCATGAACCAGATGCGGGTGCAGCTAAGTGTCTGACCCACAACTGAACAAACACAAGTCGTATTTTGTAATAAGCTACTCTACAGATTTGTCTATTAAATCTTCTTTGCAGGCGTACTCTCCCCAAAGAAGGCTATATGCCTTGAAATCACCCAACAGAATTAACAGAGTTGGTCCCTGATTCATCAATTGCGCAAGATCATTCAGCTGAAGCCATTTATTCGGGGTGAAGTATAAATAGAACATAATGTAACTCTCTCGTCTAAAGTTATTCGTATTGCCCCAGCTTGCAAATTTGATTGTAAAGGCACAGAACTGTGAATAATGTCGTATCTAACTAAGACAGACGTACCATTTTACGATGTAACATACATAGAAACAGAATGATCTTGAGTATCAGGTTTCTTTAGGAATGTTTCCTGCAAACAAACCGCAGAGGTTTATGTTGTTGATTTAGAAGGCCGAATGCATTAAAAATCTCGCTAAGACCTCGACAATTTCATTTTATTATATTATTGGTGCTGTGATCCATATTTTGGTGATGATTTAGGAGGTTGTCGTACGGGAGAAGTTGTCCCGGTATTTTTTTTTTTTTAGATTTCTTTCTAGGGAACCTTCGCTGAGAACAAATTCGGGTGTAGGTGGTTGGAAAAACGTGTCATCTCTGCACTCAGCGACTGACATGTCCTCTATTCCCACAAACCTGCTGCTCGTGACAACATTTTGAAGATATGTTCTTTCTGAATTTAGTTTTTGTTGTTCGTTTTCTTTATTCCTCTGTCCCTTTTCTTGTGCTCCTCTCTGATTCTGGCTCAGATTTCGATGCACTGGCTTCTGCTTCAGTTTTTGGGTTGGTTTTGGTTTATTCGGATAGTTTTTCTCTGCTGGAGTATTAGATTTACGTTGTTCTTGCTGATTCTGTTAGGTTGTTTATGGAATTTTGTTTAGTTTCGTTGGTTTGTTTGATTGTGAAAGGTTTTCATAAAGTTGGAATAGTGCTTTTGAGCGATGTAAATTGTGTGTTACATTCTACTGATTTTGTTTGTAATTTTTTGTTTCAAAGGGGTTGCATATGATGTGTTCGTGCCTGGCATTAACCCTTTACCTAACATAAAAAGCAGACGATTGGAACGAGCTCGACGAGCTCGTTCCAATGGGGGGGGGGGGGGGGGTCATAACCTATGTTTTAGAGACAAAAAATGAAAAAAATAATGAAAATTAATTGTCGATTTTTGAAAATAGCGCTGCCTGGTTTGGGCCGTTACGTTTGGTAAATGGTTAATGAAATAAAGTCTCTGGCCTCTTTAAAACTTATTTGTTTTTCACATTTTATATTTTGTATGTTTTTCTATTTATCCAGACAGGGCAACCTTTTGAAGATGACATATGATTGCCCTGACAATTTATATATTTGAATGTAGCATAGGTGAATGGCTCCTCAAGGTTTTGGCCAAATCGATAACAAGTCAGCTATCCCATACTACACTCTAAAATCAATTTGGTACAAAATTAGCCCAAATCCTTAACTTAAGGATTGAGTTAATATGAGCCCACTCATTTTAGAGTATATGCGCAAAATTTTGACTTTTGAAGCGCCTAAGTGGATTTGGGATCTACAGATCCACATTGGTGTTCACGTATTCAATTTGTAATGATTTAGGTGGTTGTGGTGTGTTCAAAGTGAAAATGTATTGTATTTATTTTAATTTCTTTTCCATTTCCCCTATTTATATTCTTTTGACATCTTTACCTCCTTGGGGCTTCAATGCATTAATTACCCCCATTTCTTCAATATCAGCAACCTCCCTGGTTCTCACATTTTTACGTATTCTATGTGGGTTTGCGTTCACCTCAGTGTCACCTAACTTTTTCAACTTTAAAAGACTGAAGGCTTTCACATCTTTATCAACGTCAATTAATATACCATCAGATCTGAGTTTCTTCACGCTTTTGACGGCACTAGCAATTCCATACATGGCTGCTACTAAAGCAAATGGATTAACTTTAGTAACGTTTTTTCTTCAATTGAATGAATAATGATCTTTTTGTTGCATTTACATCATTCATCAGAGTCAGAATCAGGAATGTGTGGTTCACAGGGTCTTGTAATGATGTGTTTCTTATCAACCTACTCACAATTGTTTACTTCAGGCTTGCACTACAGTGGAAGTCCCTAACTCGGATAAAATACTCTCTGTTTTTGTCTTTCCCAAGCAAGTTGGGAAACAAAAGTGGTGCAAAAGCACCAATAAAAAATAAGCCAAAACTGGGTCGAGTGCAACCGGCGCAGACCCAGTACGGGACGCTCTCTCCCAAGTACAACTCCACGACTTCCGTTGCCAGTGCGCATATACCGTCTCTAAAGACTCATTCTTTTTATAATCCGCTTCGTGTCGAGATGTTTTTGCACGCTTATCAGTGTTCCACCAGCTCGATGTTTGATGATTCCTTATTCATTGTACCACAGTGTATCCTTTGTATTCTCAGGAACAGTGTTTTTTAATATTCTCTTTTCTATTATATGTCCATAATGTATATTTAATTGTTCTCTCTCGAGTCGCGCGCGAATTTCGTGTGCCACGCGGTTCGGACTTAGATTATTTCACAATTATTGTTAATGCTTTTTTTTGCAAAATTTTCTAATTGTGTTAGAGTTAGGTGTCAGCGGGGTACCACTCCTACAGTGTTTCTTCTTTCTTTTGAGAGTAGTCTTCCTGTTGTGTGGTTCCCGGTCGACCGTCTGGGGTCTTTGTTTCTGTCACCTTTCTCTCTTTTTTGGGGGTGTTCTGTTTTCTGATTTCACCTTCTCTGCTCCTCTCACCTCTATCATGCCCAGGACAATTCCTCGTGGGCAATGTCTGCTGCCAAAGCATGTGGACGATGTACATTCGTCTTGTTCCTCCTGTAATGGGTGTTCGGCCGAGCGGCCATGTGGTGTCTGTGAAGCATGGTGATCCACCTTCTGGGCGTCAGTAAACCGTGTCGTTCGTTCTCGTGGCCGTGCCTCCCGCTCCCGCGGGAAAGGAGAACGTGGTCGTTCGGGGCCTTCCGAGCCGACTTTGTCTGGTGAGAGTTATTCCTCCTCCGTGGGGGATGTGCAGTCTTCTCCTGTGGTGGATACTGCGGGAGCCGTTGAGTGTTCTGGTGAAGAGGTGCCTGGTTCCGGGACTACGGTCCCCCTCCAGTCGACATCTGAGGCTGTCACTAGGGTTGTGACTCCTCCTTCGGAGCCGAGCCGGTGTGCTCTCTCCACTATTTCACCAGCCTCAACGACTCTCGACGTATCTACTACTACTGCTGGTCCGTCTGCTTCGTCGTCAGTTTCAGCCGGCCTCGGCTTTTCGCTGCAGGGGACTGCAGGAATGTCCGATACTGTAGACGTGGGATATCGGCCTCAGCCTTCCCTGACTTCAACTCGGCGAAGTCGGAAGGGGCTGCCGGCCGAACCCATCTCTGTGGTCTCTTCGCCGTCGAGCACCACAGTTGTGTCTTTGGATTCGGATGTTCGTAGTGGAAACACTATGATCTCCGTGGCGTTTCCGTCTACTCATTCTGGCCACACGACCAGTTTTGGGGGACCAACGCCTTTTGTGCAGCCTGGACCTTCTGCCCCGCAGAGGTCCGCGGTGACTCTCATGAGTTCTCGCCATATTGATCCTCGGGGTGCATCGTACCCCTAAACACGTCTGCCTTCAGATGTTTCGGCTGCCGCCCGTCGTCCCACGTCGGGTGTTTTGGAGGATCGTGACCCTTCGCTGGTTAAGAGGATCAGAGGTGAAGCCACTTTGCCGGTTCGCTCCCCTGTCGAACCGGTCGGTACGGGCAGTGAGCTTAGGGAGGCCCTCTCCTTACTCACTCAGGTTCTTTCTAAGAGCCTTCCTGTTGCTTCCAGCGAGGCTATGAGTGGTTTCCAGGCGCCTCCTATGGCGCCGCCTCCCGGGATTGGAAACAGGCCGGTTTCTGATTCCTCTGGTGTTCCGACACCATGGGAGGCGTCGGCTGGTTTGCCCACGATGGGCTATGTGTCTTCCGACTCTGGGGAGGAGTCCGACATGCTTGAGGTCGAGGGCCAGCAGTCTTCGGATTTGGGGGCAGCTCTTGACTTTGTGTTTAGGTTTCTGCCTGATCTCAAACCTGCTAACCAGCCAACAGTGTCGCGCGCCAACAGCCTATGGAGCAACCTGCTTCTGGGCGCCTTCGACCGTGCCAGTCGGTACAGGTGGTTGAAGCTTTTTCAGCAATGGGTTCCAAGCTGAATTCCAAGGCTTTGAAGACTTCGTTCTTCACCAGGGTTGACACCTTTTTGCCTCCTGTGCCTCCTGTGCGGTATCGTTCGACTTTGACGGTTCTGGATCAGACCTCCACTTCCCTCGGGCTTTCCAAGCCCAAGTCTGCCGTCATTTCAATGACGACTCTGGAGTCCACGTTGGGCTTATCTAGAGAGATGCTTGGCATGCTTTCTCTCTCAGATCACGTCGTCTCAGCTTTGGCTGCTTATCTGCCTCCAGATAAGTTTGACGAGGTACAGGCTCCTTTGCGTGTGCTGTCCAAGGCGCTTATGCACCTTACTCACACGCATGCCTGTAACACGGCTAATTTGGAATTAGTTCGAAGGGACGCTGTGCTGGACACAGGACGATCCCTTCCCGAGGAGCAGCGTGCTGCTCTTCGATCTGATTCTTTGGCAGGTCCGCAACTTTTCCATGGTTCCGTGTCGACGGTCCGGGATGACGTCCTACGTCATTCCAAAGATCAGCTGCTGTTTCGTCAGCTTGATCAGCCTTCTCGGGGAGGCAAGGGCCGTTCCAAGCCTAACAAGTACCCTTCTGCTTCCTCTGTGAAGCAAAAGGCTGGTCCTTCTGCCACCGCCTCTACTTCTTACTCACGGGGTAAAGGTAGGGGTCGGCAGAATCGAGGGAAGTCTCAGGATTCTTCATTTAGCAGAGGAGGTGGTTTCTCCTCTCGCGGGCCTCGTCGGGTCTCGAAATGAAGGTCCTCACCTCGACTCGTCCCAGGTTGGAGGAAGGATAGCAGAGTTCGCAGACCATTGGGCCACCATCACATCCGATCCGTGGGTGTTAGATGTTGTTCGGTCCGGGCTGCGCATATCCTTCCGACGGCACCCCACTCTGCCAAGGGTGCCTCTTCCAACCACAGTTCCTTCAGACGTGTTACGTCGGGAACTTTTGTCCACGGAGATTGCCAATCTCCTGGCAAAGGGGGCGATCGAGGTCGTCAAGAACGTTCAGTCAGTGGGTTTCTATTCCCGCCTGTTGTTGGTGCCGAAGAAGGACGGCCGACTCCGACCGGTTATCGATCTGAGTATCCTGAACCAGTCTATCATTGCTCCCAAGTTCAGCATGGAGACTTTCAGGTCGGTCCGCCAATCAATTCACCAGGGAGATTTCGCAGCCAGCATCGACCTGCGAGACGCTTACTTCCACGTTCCGATGCATCGGGCGTCACGGAAGTATCTCAGGTTCGCTTTTCTGGGGCGAGTTTACCAGTTCAAGGCCATGCCTTTCGGCCTCAACCTGGCTCCTTGGGCGTTCACCAGACTGATGTCGCATGTGATAGCGTTCCAACGCACACAGTCCAGGGTGACTACTTCGGCATATCTGGACGATATCCCCCAGAGGCATTCCAATGCTGCCTTACTGGAATCGGATGTCGCCACTCTGTTGAGCTTGCTCACGTCGCTAGGATTCAGAGTCAACGAGGAGAAGTCGGACCTGGTCCCTTCTCAGTCGTTTTGTCATCTGGGGATGTCTTTCCAAACCAAATTCAATTTGGTGGCGGTTCCCCAGGCCAAGGCTGTGATTCTCTCAGCTTTTGCTCTGACCAGTCCAGGTCCGCGACCGCTCGGAGGTTTCTCCGGCTGATCGGTCTCTGCGGTTCGGTGAAGGATCTCATTCCTCTAGGTCGGCTGCGTGTCAGACCTCTCCAACACCTTCTGCTCAGTCGAATGTAGATTCTCTGGCTCAGGTGCTTCCGTTTCCGGACTCTCTGTATCCTCACCTTCTTCCCTGGACAGATGTTCAGTGGATTACGCAGGGTGTTCCACTGGACTTACCCACGTCCGATCGCGTTCTGACGGCAGATGCCAGCGATCTCGGATGGAGTGCGACGTTGGATCCTCTCGGTCTTTCCCTACACGGGATGTGGGACCAGGATCAAGCAGCTCTACACATCAACCAGAAGGAGCTTCTTGCTCTTCTTCTGAGTTTCAGGCAGTGGATCCCTCACCTGTCGAATCGCCAGGTCCTTCTACTATCCGACAATTCGACAGTGGTTGCTTACATTCGGAACCAGGGCGGCACGCACTCGGTTCCGATGTACGAGTTAGCTCGGGATCTTCTACTGCTCGCTCAGGATGTTCACGCCGGAGTGGTTGTTCGTCACATTCCCGGTCGTCTGAACGTCCTAGCCGACTCCCTGTCCCGACAGGGCAGGGTTATTTCCACCGAGTGGATGCTTCACAGGGCAGTGTTCCAGTCGCTTTGCGATCTCTGGGGACGTCCCCACATCGACCTCTTTGCGACTCGTTGGAACCATCAGGTGGACACTTTCGTGTCCCCGTGTCCAGATCCTCTGGCTTTTGCCGTGGACACTCTGTCACTCGATTGGAACGGTCTAGTCGGCTACGCCTTCCCGCCGGTTCCGATTCTTCCTCAGGTTCTCGCCAAAATTCGAACCTGCAGTTGTCGAATCATTCTGATCGCTCCCCTGTCGCCTCAGCGGGTGTGGATCAATCAGCTCCGCTCGCTGATGGCGGCGGTTCCGGCTCGCCTCCCGCTACGTCGCGACCTTCTTTGTCAAGGTCGCCCGAGGAGGTTTCACGTCGACCCGACTTCGTTGTGCCTTCACGCATATCTTTTGTCAGGTCCTGTCTCCTCCGTAGAGGTTTTTCGAGACGAGCAGTAGAGTGCATTTCTTCTTCAAGGAGGCACTCCACTGGTTTAGCTTATGCAGCTAAATGGAAGGTCTTCTGTCGATGGTGTGCTGATCACTCTGTTGATTAGGCCAATCCTTCGATTTCACAGATTGAGGAGTTTCTGGTATATCTGTTTGATTCTCGGGGTCTCCAGCCTGTTACCATCAAGGGTTACAGGTCTATGCTTTCAGAGACTTTTTCTTATGTGGGGAAGCGTCGTATCGGCACTAATCCTTACCTCTCCAAGCTTGTTCGGCACTTTTCTTTGAAAAGGCCTCGGACTTTGCAGCTTACTCCACGATGGAATCTTTCGTGGGTGCTGCTTTGCTTGGGGGGGGGGGGGGGGGCGCCGTTCGAACCTTTATCCCAGGTGGATACGCATTTTCTCACATATAAGACGGCTTTTCTGATGGCATTTGCTTCGGCCAGACGGGTTAGTGAGCTTCACGCCCTCTCGGTTGACCCGGCCTTTTTTTGGAGCTCTCCCAACAGTGTTACTTTTACCACTGATTGCTCCTTTTTGGCTAAGAATCAGTTACCAGATACTACTCCTCCTCCTATCTGTATCAGGGCTCTTCCTTCTGTTGGGGGTAATCGCCCTTTGCTCTGTCCGGTCCGTGCTATTCGCATTTATCTTGATCGGACACGCTTCATACGGAAAGGCAGGAAACGGTTTTTTCTGTCTCTCATTCCGGGTCGACAGAAGATCTCTCCTCAATCCATTTCTCGATGGATTTGTCTTGCTATTCGTACGGCTTATAGTCGTTTAGCAGCTGGCGATTGTATTACCAATCGTATTTCTGCCCACGAGGTGCGGGTACTGTCTACCTCTTGGGCTTATTCTAACTCCGTCAAGTTGTCGGATGTTATGCAGGCAGCCTACTGGAGAAATGCTTCTACTTTCTCCACCTTTTATTTGCGCCAGTTGCAGGAGCAGTCGGGGGACCTTTTTGCCCTGGGTCCTCTTTCTTCTGCTCAGGCTGTTGTCTGCCATAGCCATTAGGCTTCTTGGAGGTCAGTTTCAGCCTTGTGCTGTTACTGCCCTTTTTCTGTCTGTGTGTCACACAGGCTCATATGTCTCTTTTCATTGTCCTTTACCAATGATTGCGACATTATGGTTGATAAGCCTCGGGACCTCTTCCTTCTACTTCACGGTTCCAGTGCACTGGGGTTATGTGGGGGTTGGTTATGCGATTCCCTCCAGCCTTTTGTCTATTCAGCCTGAAGTAAACAATTGTGAGTAGGTTGATAAGAAATCTAAATTTTATAGTAAATTTCCTTTCTTATAATACCTACCACAATTGTTTACATGGAGGCCCTCCCGTCTTCTTTACGGGTAAAGAATCTTTCCTCCCCGCTGATCACATAACTCTAACGTTTACGGATTCAAAAAGAATGAGTCTTTAGAGACGGTATATGCGCACTGGCAACGGAAGTCGTGGAGTTGTACTTGGGAGAGAGCGTCCCGTACTGGGGCTGCGCCGGTTGCACTCGACCCAGTTTTGGCTTATTTTTTATTGGTGCTTTTGCACCACTTTTCTTTCCCAACTTTTCAATACCCAATAGAGAGTATTTTATCCGAGTTAGGGACTTCCACTGTAGTGCAAGCCTGAAGTAAACAATTGTGGTAGGTATTATAAGAAAGGAAATTTACTATAAAATTTAGATTTTTATATTGTGAAATATATTTGATTTCTCTGCTCATGCCTCGCATTCCGAGCCCATTCTTTGTGGCTATGTTGCGTATATCCGGCAATCAGCACCGGGAGTACATGGACAACAAACTCAGCCATCACTGATCCATAACCAATTGACCCGCTTCAGCCGCGCAAATGTAGAGAAGTCGATTGTACAATAACAAAAAGAGAGATGGAAAATATAACTGAAGGACCAGTTTAACGACCATTAAAAGACCAGACGAGGCATTCATGTGTGGGTCTCCCGTTTGATCAAACCGAGTCCATCGACCGTGTGTCTGCCGTGAAGTAAGAGCTGAGGTGATATATTGGACAAAATCTCCAATAAATGAGGATTGCCCAACCGGGGTCACTTCTGTACTCTATCACCAAGGATGATAGAGGATCTCGTACCCCATGACCTCCAGATCGCACCTCATGTTAAAACAAGGAGCCCCGTTTACGCGGCCTTTTACCTGAAGCAGGAGATACTGCCAGCTATTAATAAGCCTAACACCTCTCAGAGGAGTTAAATCGGATCATCAATTTGTAAAATACATAGTTTAACTTAAGGATTGCGTTCAAGAAGCAATCGCAATGGTCGTTTCGATAGTTTTAACACTATTTTTGCGCTATTTATCTAAACATACATTTATACTTTCTTACTATGAAGAAACTGTTTTATGAAGTCACGTTTCAGTTGACATCTCAAAATGGTTCCTATCCACGAGACAGATCTTAATAAACGAGAGAAGAACTCTATGAAATTAGCACCATATGAACAACAGGTACAACCACTGATCTTTACACATCTGGATTGCTGGAACGTCGGCTGAATGCTTGCTACTTAATCTGCCCCCAACCCCTCCCATCAAGACGGCGCCTATAACTCCGTGGACCTCCCATCAACGATGCTTGGTGAGCCACAGCCTAAAAAACTTCGACTTTATCAAATGCCGCGGCTTTTACCACGTACGAAAACTAGTAACACGGTATCTGTTAACCCTTTACCCAACGTAACAGCCAAAACTGCCCACCGCTATTCACACAAATCGTCAATTAATTTTCATTATTTTCTAATTTTTTGTCAAAAAACCATAGTTATGACCCCTTTTGGAACGAGCTCGTTCCAAAGAGGGGTCATAACCATGTTTTTGAGACAAAGATGAAAACATTAATTATTCAAGAATTTTGTTTGCAAGTGACGTCTGTTTTTCATGTTAGGTAAAGAGTTAATTTATTTACTAGTGCTTAGCACCGCATCACTTCTAAGGCCATATTGTGGTGATAGGGATTGCTATATTTATTCTTTTATTAGTGCTTAGCGCCACATCACCATCTAAGGTCATCCTGTGGTGATGGTTGTTGTTATATTTATTTATTTATTTATTTATTGGTGCTTAGCACCGCATCGCCATCTAAGGCCACGCTGTGGTAATAGTTATTGTTATAAAAGAGGTAATTTGTTGTGAAAATAAAAAAAAATATTCATTAAAAATGGGAATGAATACAAGATAATGAGAGAAAAATAAGTAGAGATAACTGTAATGAGCACAAGCAGTCTACTGGACATGATGTAAATCAACCGGATGACTGAAAGAAACTTGGAAGATGGAATGTAGATTAAAAATATAAAAAACAAATTAAAACTTATTAAAATGGTTGATGTCCTTGAGGAAAGAGATAATCTGATGAGAATTTATAGTGTTGAAGCCACATGTATTCTCCACCCAAAACTAGAAGTCAAGTCACTGTATTTTGCTCTATTTTGAAATAATAGCGCGCGGAGTAAGTGCACTTTTGTCCCCGTCAAACTGTATCATTAGCTTAACTCAATTCCTGTGGAGAAGCAGCGTGTTCAACTCTGTGCAGTTCTGTACTAGTAAATAGAGATCATTAACATCATTCCTAACCTCTAATGGAATACATATACATGTAATAACGTAAATAAAATTCGACTGCATATACAGTACATGGAGAGAGTATTATCACTAAATCACCCGCAGAGTGGAGATTCCACCCGAGCAATAATTGCAAATTTGTTGCAAAGTATACCCAGCACCAGCAAAGTTTCAGCCAATGGACCTCCGGGTTAAACCCGGAGGTCCATTGCCTGAAACATTGCTTGTGTTTTTTGTCGATACATATAAAATTTGAAAGTTATAGCTTGGGTGATAACTCCACTCCGCGGGTGATTTAGTTACAATCCACTCTCCACGGACTGTACAGAATGAAGAGAGTGGATCACCACTTAATCGCATCGCCATATATTCTCCACTTGAAAAGTATTTATAATTATTCATAACAGCACAAGAAACACTTGCAAACTTTCAAACCGGTTGCACCCAGTGGTCAAAGAGATGAAAGTTTGCGAGTGCTTCTTGTGTTTTGTCTTCAGAAATTGTAAATAATTACTAAGTGAAAAATCTATCCCACAGCGATTTAGCAGTAATCCACCCTCCAAATACTGTAGTCTCAATATTTTATTTCTGTTTGATCGGTTCAGTTCATGATTTCACTACCAACCTCACTAATAGCGCATTACATTTTGCATTGCACAGTGCAAACACTCGTGTGTATTTCAGACTACTTCATTCTTCTGCAGTAAAGAGCACATTAACAACTGAGCATTTTCTGTGCTAATTGTGACAGGACTTCTAGCTTCAACTGTAGGTCAACAATTTGTTAGAAACATTAATGATACAAGATGTACAGTGGAGCCTTGTAAATTGAATAAACACTTTGTCAACAAAAAATATTCAATTAACAGGAGTATTCAAATTAACAGGGATTGTGTCACTTTCCTGTGTTCTAGAGATAAACTTTGCGTTTATGCTATTATATCTTGTTTGACAGAGCTCCATGAGCTTTGTCAAACAAGATATAATAGATTAATGCCTGTATTGGATGTACTGAGGCCAAATAGGTCTATATATCCTCTCCTTGAAAAGTATTTATAATTGTTCGTAACAGCAGAAGAAACACTTGCAAACTTTCATCACATGGACCACCGGGTTCAGCCCGGTGGTCCATGTGATGAAAGTTTGCAAGTCTTGCTTGTGTTTTGTCCTCAGAAATTGTAAATACTTACTAAGTGAAAAATCTATCTCACAGCGATTTATTAGTAATCCACCCTCCACATACTGTAGTCTCAATATTTTCTTTCTGTTTGATTGGTTCAGTTCGTGATTTCACTACCGACTTCACTAAGGACGTATTACAGTTTGTATGGCACAGCACAAACGCTCTTGTGTATTTCCTACTACGTCATTCTTCTGCAGTAATGGGAGAATTAACTAACGAGCATTTTCTACGCTAATTGTGACAGGACTTCTAGTTTCAACTGCAGGCCTCTCTCAGAGACAGTACACTAAAATGTTGTCGTCCAGTCCAACGTCATTAAAATCAATACAATATAAGAGAATGTGCTCAACTATCAAAGGGCATTGATAGGGAATACATTCTGGTCGCATGTCTTCCTCCAATAAATGTATTTATTTACTGGAGTTTAACGACAGCCAGGATCACCCCGTGAATATGGTATTTGCGTATTCTCCTCCAAAACCGCCGAACCGATTTCAATTAAATTTGAGGTGTTTGCTGTTCTGAAATCTTCTCATGAAGCAGTAAGTACAATAAGTTGATTTTTTGTACGGAGCTTTCCTTTGTGGTTTAGAATCAAGTTTGTTCAAACGAAGTTCGTGAAGCAAAAATTTGTCTTTGTAATGGGGGTGCACGATTTTTGGCCCCGCCCGAAATTTCTATTTTCTGAACCGATGACCCGATTTAAACAATATTGGGTACGTGGTATTATGGAGTCACAAGTACTTGATTGATTTATACAAAAAAAAAAAAAAAGAATCTTCCCATGTCTCTGTGGGAGCCCCAGGAGCTAAAAATAGATATATTTTCAAACGCCTATATTTTCCTAACTACTGAGAACTGTTTTTTGGAATGATGCATCTTTAGGACCAGTAGAATGGAGTGGTAAAATAATTGCCATCGATTGTGTAAGAGTAATCTTCCGGATGGGGTGGGGGATGGGGGGGGGGGGGGGGGGTTGGTAGAAAAATGCTGAGTCAACAAATCTGCATAAGTTAGAAAAGATGTTCTCCACCAGAACAACTGATCAGAATCTTTTGATTTTTGGTATACAGTACGTGGAGAGTGGATTGTAACTAAATCACCCGTGGAGTGGAGATATCACCCAAGCTATAACTTCCAAATTTTGTACATATCGACAAAAAACACAAGCAATGTTTCAGCCAATGGACCTCCGGGTTCAACCCGGAGGTCCATTGGCTGAAACTTTGCTTGTGCTGGTTATGCTTTACAACAAATTTGCAATTATTGCGTGGGTGGAATCTCCACTCTGTGGGTGATTTAGTGATAATACACTCTCCACGTTCTGTACAACATCTGTAAGGATGTTAGATACAAGTGTGTTAAAACTATGCCTCTCGGTTCATATTTGTACTTAGTACAGGAGCTCGAATTTTAACTTACGGCAATATGGGAAATAATCCTGAAAAATCTTCTTGAGGTCCACCAGTCAGAATCTTTTGATATTTGGTGTACAGCATCTTTAGGGAAGTCAGATCTAAGTTTGTTCAAACAATGTTCCTGGGTTAATATTTGAGCTCACTATTGGAGCCGAATTTTAACTTAGTCCAATATGAGGAATGATCGTTAAAACTCTTCTTCTCCAGAACCACTGGTCAGAATCTTTTGATATATGGTGTACAGAATTCTTGCAGAGGTCGGGATTCAGATTCAAGTTTGTTCAAATAAAGTCCTTTGATTAATTTTTGGGCTCCCTATTGGAGCCTGAATTTTTACTTGGAGCAATGTGCGGAATATTCTTTAAAAAACATCTTTTTACGTGCCCCAATTAGACTCTTTTGACACGCGGTATACACCGCCCTTAGCGGAGTCAGATTCAAGTTTCATAAAACAAGTTCCTCGGTTAATATTGGGGCTCCGTGTTAGAACCCGAATCTTAACTTAGTCCAATATGAGGAATGATCTTTAAAAATCTACTTCTTGAGATACAATCACAATCTTTTTGATATTTGGTATACAGCATCATTTGCGGGTTCAGCTTCAATTTATTCAAATGAAGTCCCTGGGTTGCTATTTGTGTCCCCCATGGGAGAGGGGGCAAAATTTAACATAGTGCTAAATTGGTAATATTCTCAAAATCTTCCTCTCCCCAACCTCCAGTTAGATTTTTTTAATATTTAGTATCCACCTTCTTTTGGGTGGGGTGGGGACAATGTTGAGTTTTTTTCCAATGATTTACATGGATTTTTTGGATGTTGGAAGGCAAGCATTTTTATGCCGTAACCATATCACGAAAGTAGTAGGAGATGTTCATTTCGTCCCTCATCTGGGGGATCTCATGTTACGTCATAGTCACGTGACCCAGGGACACCATCTTGGATTGTCATGGTAGCCCACGTGAGCGGCCATGTTGTGACGTCATTGTCATAGTGATGGAGGGTGTTTGTGCGCATTCGGAGCACGTCTTGCTAGGGTAATACGCGTTTCCGTCGTCCATTTTATATGCAGGAGGCCGCCGTCTTTGTTTCGTTGGTGGCACGTGGATGCTATGAGCCTGGAAGGCCTACAACAAGACATGGGCAAGGGCTATATGAATGACAGAACGCTCAAAGCAGTAATGGTTCTGAACAGCGCCCTCTAGTAGTTGGAGTCATTTTGAGAACAATGTCGTCTTGCAAATGTTTTGATTTCAACGGCGATACGTACATAAATATACGACAGAAATGGGCGGTTTCTCTTTTCGCAAAAGCATGATATTAAAAAGTTATTTTATGCAGGCAAGTAAAAACCCATATCAATGAAAAAGATACTGATTTTATTCAGTTTATCGAGATTATGTGTGAATTTATGCAGGAACACTTGTTCACATTGAATCAGCTCCGTTGACCTTCAGGCGTGTCAAAAGTGGAAAAAATATTATTTTTCGTCATTTATCTCGTCATTCAATCACGGGTAAATCTTTTTTTAAGTTTTAAAATGTTTATACGAACAAAACAACAGCACCAGAATAATTAAAGCTTTTCCGATACAAAAAAATCTCGAAAGATGAAAGCTCCGCCTTATTCTTGGAACATTGTGGCAAAAGATCTGTGCCAATCCAAAGACCGTCGGCGTCACATCAAAGAGAATATTTTAATCATAATAAACCGATCATCTGTGAAGAAATGGATTTCAATATATAAAACTGGACTGTGTCAGTTAGCTATAACCGCAGGTATTGTTATTAAACATTAATGGAGTTTTAGCTTTTGAAGTCCACAACTTGCATAAAGAATTGGGAAAAAGTTATTGTTCATTACGTTATTATATTGTTCACCTTTTACTCCAGCACAGTTGTCTGATTCACAAATGTGAATTCATTTGATATACTGGATTTAACCCTTTACCTAACCTGAAAAGCAGACGACACTTGCAAAAATAATTCTTGAATAACTAATTTTTTTCATTTTTTGTCTCAAAAACATAGGTTATGACCCCTCGTTGGAACGAGCTTGACAATAATGAAAATTAATTGGCGACTTTTGAGAATAGCGCTGGCCGGTTTTTGCCGTTACGTTGGGTAAAGGTTAAAAAGGAAGAAAGAAAATGATTCATGTGGTGCGAACTATGCATTACTACAAAATTTAACAGTCTGAAAATGGGCAGATATTTATGCTGGCTATTCATTAGTTCATAATCCGCTGAGTATTTTCAATATATTTTTCATCATTTCTAGTCATGGCTGTTGTGAAGCAGCCATTAGATTTGATGAAAAATTCATCTATATTTTACTTAAGAAATTATTAGCGAACAAATGCATTTAATTTACAAGGGCAAACGTTTATTAAATGTGCCCAAATTCTACTTATATCAATGGCAAGCGAAATCCTTTCCTGGGCAGGAATATTCGCCAACAGCATGCAAGAAGTTAATAGTCAAGTGCAGGAGATGAGACTGTGCAAAACACAATAAATTAATGAATCAGAATATGCTCCAGACCAATCACACCCACTTGACTGTCACACCACAAATGATGATCACACTACAAAAATAACAAGTTTCAAGGTGCCTATACATGTACTTCAAACATATACTTGCGAAAAGAAAATACCAAAATAAATTTTGGTATTATTACTCATTTACATGTATCACAGTAGGCCCAACTAAAAGGTCTTGTTGCATCAAATTTACTAATTGTATCATCTGTTTCATTTTTTGACATGTTGTGCTAAAAAACTCCCACAACATTAGGAAACATGTCTTGAAAATTAGACCTACTTGACAAACACATGTACTAGTCAAATAAAAATAAATTCAGAGATATCAGAACTGAAGTCAGGTCAAGGAATTTGATTTGGTGAGAGATTCAATAAAAGCAATCTCAGTTGTAAATCTGCATGCAATCAACTTTGGGATCCTGAAAACTTTGGATTTGGGTTTAAAAAAATATTTTACATCTTTTCCATTCATACATTGTTGTTTAAATATATACAAATGATTGATAAGAAAAAAATGTAAGGAAACATTTGTCGTACACCGGTATATTAGAAAATGTGAATGTTTAGGTTTGACTGGCAGTATAGTATCACCATCAAAAATCAATAGTAGACAAAAGCGGCAATATAAACTTTAAGGATCCAGGATTAAGGATTTATACCAGTGTTGAAGTAGTGTGCTTACAAATTCATATTTATGGAAAATAAAAGTTCAGTTGTCAACTTACTTTGATGATAATTACTGATACCAGGTGCTTGCCCACATGCAATTTTACAAAAATGGCCTGGGACTCAGAAACTCTATTTTGTGGGGCATTATGGCCATTATGGTGAATTAATATCACCACAATATCAGGAGAAGACCCAAGTATTATTATGTTGTGCAAAACAAAATACATTTTTTTAACTTCAAACTCTTTTTACAACTCTTTTCCAATCTTTCCAACTGAAAGTAAAGTCTTGCTAATGAGAAATTTGTATGTATGTGTGTGCAACCTCTCAAAAGGGGAGTGGGGCAGGGGTATTCAACTGCAAGAATACAACAGAGGGTTTAGACCTCTCTGCTAGGGGGCCTGTGCGAAGCCAGCCCCACCACTCAAGAGTCCCTTTTCCCACCAGCATGGGAAAAATACACTTCGAACCATTTGGAGTTTTTCTTCATAATGTAGATTCATCTCCGAAATAAAGGAAACTTGACGTGCCCTTTCCACCAGTGGGATGTGCCATACTGTGATCTAAAAAAGGGTGCCCATGTCAAAGGCTCCCGATAGTTAGCTAACTGTATTTTCCACATGCTCTCATGAAAAAGCTGATTAGGTACAGACAAAGGGCATAAACAAGGAAAAGCAGAGGGAGGAAACTGAGTGCCCCCCTCCCCCTTGTACAAAGGCAACTATGAGGTGCATTTTTTTGTTGGAAATATATGTATTTTAGGTGATGAACAATTGCATTTTCAACATTGTGGACACCTGCTACTACACCAATTTCCCCCAAAATGCAAAAAATAACCACTACAAGCTCTGGAACACCCACTTAAAAAGACTTGCTTTTCAAGTTCATATCATGCTTCTGTAGAAACAAACAAATGAGATTAAGTGGGAAGCATAACTGCCTGTCTGTGGTCATCCAACATTTGTGTTAGCATCTCAATGGGGAATGGTCGATTTGTACCACGGTCGATTTGCACCACCGTGTCGGTCGATTTGCACCATCGAAAAAGTCGATTTGCACCATCGAAAAAGTCGATCTGTACCATGGGCAGTCGATTTGCCCCACTCAAAAATGGACACTAAGGCCGGCATGTTAACGTTTAATGCTAAAAATTAGAAAATCGACTTAAAGGTGATACATATCGACTTTTTCGGTGGTACAAATTGACTTTTTCGATGGTGCCATTCGACTTTTTCAGTGGTGCAAATCGACTTTTTGAATGGTACAAATCGACTTTTAAGATGGTGCAAATCGACCGGTGCAAATAGGCGATGGTGCAAATCGACTAGAATTCATCTCAATACAGAAAATGTAAGTTAATATTCACTCATCACTTATTGTTTTCTCAAAAAGCTGACCACAGTGGAATGTATGCATATCGGTTTGTGTTAGAGAAAATATAAGAAAATATATTAGTTTTATTCTAATTACACCTTCAAATAAGAGACAAGGATTGCTCATGTGGAAAACTGAGTTGTTTGATTTTGTGTGTTACATGACGAGAAGCTTAAGAGTGGGATTGCAGACTGTACTAAGTTAAATAGTCATGTGTTTTAAAACTGTGTAGTACTCACTGTATAGGCCTATAGTTACTTAGTCCTATCGAGGATCATCTAGCCCATAACCCCTCCTCCTACCTCCTTTCAGAGGTGAAGTATGCAGAGTGATTAACGACCGCAGGGTCCTGGTTAGGGATAGTAGTCACTTTGCACCCAAGACCGTTCTCCTTCACCAACACCTGCCGATTTTCTCATCACTTCCTCCACAATTTCAACTTTAAAAAAACGGTATACTTTTTTTAAGACAAACATCAGAATGCCAAAAAGACTTTTTGAAGTCCATGGCATGGTCTTATTCATCCTATTCACAATAGATGCAGAATATCAGCAAAACGAAGTTCGTTCGAAAAGAAGAAAAATGCGCGACAATAGGAGATGTCATAAATTCGTCTCATCGTTTCAGTGATGATATCTTTGCTTTATACTTTTAAAATGTATTTTTCGTACTTTTCGAGGTGACATGTGTATACCTCGTTTAAATAAAACTTACTTTTCGTACATTATGTTTTCTCTATAACAGCTATATTTTTCGACATTTCAAAATGAGTATACCAAACATGAAAGTAAATTTTCAAGCGATGAAAGGCCGATTTTAGTGTTATTCTGACTCCATCTACTAGAGGGCGCCACTCCAAAAACATAAGCATTCAACACTACTGGGCCGTCCTGTCATTCATAGTCCTTGACATGTGTATGTTTGGAGGGTATGTTCGATTGAATGGGAGTTAGTCGAATTACTCAAATGAGCACGAGAACGACCGTAAATCACCGGAAAGTACCTTTTTTAACAGAAATGGACCTGATTAGAGTATCACATAGTGCTATAGACCCTAAAAGGTCGTGTTCGATTGAAGCGGAGTACTTTGCGAGTGTTACCCTGCAGGTGAATCAATGGTGGGGGTCAAAATCCTCGTTTCTCCGACCTCGCCCTGCTTCTCTAGAGTACTATTCCGTTCTTCTGGACTTCTGGAGTATGACCTTCTCGCTTCCGTCTGTTGTTTTACTACTTTCGATAAAATAACCAATCAGATAACTTCTTCAGGATTAAACAACCAATAACCATAGTAGTCCCCAAAGCCTGGTCCTCACTAGTCCCCAAACAATGGTCCCCACTGGTCCTCAAAGCCCGGTCCCCACTAGTCCCCAAACACTTGTCCTCACTAGTCCCCAAAGCCTGGTGCTCACTAGTCCCCAAACACTGGTCCCCACTGGTCCTCAAATACCCGTATGTGCGCATGTCTGCATGTCTTGTGCGCAAATTGTGCACTTGCACACAGGCACATATTGGCACATTTTGCTTGTGCTTCATGTGCTAATTGCACATTGTGAACAATCACATCTCATAGTAGTCACTAGTCATCACACTGCTCCCCACTAGTCCTCAAAGTCTGGTCCTCGCTGGTTCCCAAACGATGGCCTTTGCTGGTCCTCAAATACTCGTATGTGCGTATGTGCTGCAGGTTTTGAAAGCATATTGTGCACTTGCACACAGGCACATATTGGCACATTTTGCATGTGCTTATGTGCGGCATATGCTATTTGCACATGGTGTACGTAGATCACTATCGTTGGAGCGAAGAAAATGATGGACGGGAGCTGGTTGTTTAATCCTGGTGAAGTGATCTGAATGGTTACTTTATCCAAATTAGTAACAAAACATACGGAAGAGAGCAAGTCGTACTCCAGAAGAACGGAATCGTACTCTAGGGACTGGAGTATTTACCTGGGGAAACCATTGATTCATCTGCCGGGTAACACTCGAAAAGTACTCCGCTTCAAACGACCACGACTTTTTAAGGGTCTAAAGCACTACGTGCTTCTCTAAATAGGTCCGCTTCGGTTAAAAAGGTAATTTCCGGTGATTTACGGTCGTTCTCGGGCTCATTTGGGTAATTGGACTTACTGCCATTCAATCGAACATACCCTCTAAACCCCTGTCTTGTTGCAGGCCTTTCATGCTCATAGCAACCACGTACCCCCACAGAAACAAAGATGGCAGCCTCCTGCATACAAAATGGACGACGGAAACGCGTATTACCCTAACAACACGTGCTGCGCATGCGCACAAACACCCTCCATCACCATGACAATGACGTCACAACATGGCCGCTCACGAGCTCAGTATATTGACAACCGATAGTAACAAAACATTTTCAACCTACCACATAAATGCAAGAGGCAGGGCCATCTTCACCATGTCCCATCGTCTTATCAAGTCAAAATACGTGTATTTCCTGTCT
Organism: Pictodentalium vernedei; assembly: GCA_031216915.1. Lineage (NCBI taxonomy): Eukaryota > Metazoa > Mollusca > Scaphopoda > Dentaliida > Dentaliidae > Pictodentalium > Pictodentalium vernedei. The sequence continues at coordinate 85,865,809 of CM062289.1, forward strand.
TCTATTTCTTGTTTCCGCATTTCCACCTTGAATGCTTCTTCAAGTTTCGTCAAGTCCGGACATACCTTTTTATTTATCTTCGCCATTTTTTCAACAACTTCTTTTGCTTCTTTTATTTTGCCATGTGCTAGAAGCCACCTCATACTTTCTGGGACGACTCTGTAGTGAAACATTGTAAAATATATTTTTTAAATTCAATTTTTCATCACTTTGTCATTCAAATTCGAGAAATATCAGTAGTTTATCCTTTGATATTTAAATGATCGGAGCGCTTTTCATAAATCTCACTCCCATCCACCGACCACATAACAAACCAAGCAACAATACCTTATAAGTGTATACAAGGAATGAAAAATCATTGTTTTTGTTCAATGCTTGGGGTGTCTTTTTATAATTTGAAAATCACAAATATCTAATGTTTATCACCGAAGTGTGCCCCAACAATTGTGGCTCAACATTTGCTAATGCGTAAGCTGTCTCAAACGAAGATTTTTGAGCCAATAATTTTAGAAACAGGAAATAAAATCCCGAGTGCCTTTACAATGAACACTTTGGACAAATATTCAAACAGAAGACCGTTTGAAAATGCATTACTTTAGAGACCGCGGGTTCAGAAATGTCGAGGAGCCTTCAAACACCTCACCTTGTTGGCCAGCACTGTTCAAAATATTTGAAAATTGTAAACGAATGTGTTTCTGCAATATGTGATATGTTTATATACTTTTATACCATGCATACCTATCTTACTACCCGTGAAAAACCCTATGTTAAATTTGAGCTTTTAACCCCACTACCTGTGTAAAGCTTCTACTGCGGTTAAAACGTTTCCAATGAGAATTCCATTACCAAAATGCACACCTATAGTAGGACCTACATCCAACTTGACCTTTGACATGGCCCAATTTGCCGACTTCGATACATCCACACTTCTCGATGTTTCATTCGAACATGCGACGTTTTGCGGTGCTATCTACTACGTGCAATAAAATACCTACAATTAAATATTTAAAACAAAATTTAACAATTGTTAATAATATTTAGACTGAAAAAGCAAGATAAATTAAATCAACTTCAACGAAGTTGCTAACTGTGAATGAAGCATTCACGTACAGCCGGAAGTACTGCCCACCGGCGCAGATGTAAACAAACCAAACGAAATGTGTTTGCGATAGAAAGTATCATTTTTCTCCATTTTAAGCTACAAAGTCGATTATTTGTTAAGAGCATAGTATAAATAAAACAAATAGGTACTAGGGCCGGTGATCAGATTCAAACCACTCGTAGGATAAGGGTTTTAACCACTCGGCAGAGCCGCGTGGTTAAAACCCTTATTCTACTCGTGGTTTAAATCTGATTACCAGCCCTAGTAGATTTTGGAACACTTATTCAACTCGTGGTTTAAATCTGATTACCAGCCCTAGTAGATTTTGGAACCCTTATTCAACTCGTGGTTTAAATCTGATTACCAGCCCTAGTAGATTTTGGAACCCTTATTCAACTCGTGGTTTAAATCTGATTATCAGCCCTAGTAGATTTTGGAACCCTTATTCAACTCGTGGTTTAAATCTGATTACCAGCCCTAGTAGATTTTGGAACCCTTATTCTACTCGTGGTTTAAATCTGATTACCAGCCCTAGTAGATTTTGGAACCCTTATTCTACTCGTGGTTTAAATCTGATTACCAGCCCTAGTAGATTTTGGAACCCTTATTCTACTCGTGGTTTATATCTGATTACCAGCCCTAGTAGATTTTGGAACACTTATTCTACTCGTGGTTTATATCTGATTACCAGCCCTAGTAGATTTTGGTTCTTTACCTTTACGCTGTTTGATCATTTTCCGCATTTTGTTGATAGGTGTGTGTTGATTAAGTTTTAAAACATAATTTTGTCTTCTTTTTGCCCGAATTATACGCAGTTTGTTCGAATTGAGTGTTGAAGGTGACTTATTAAATTGCCGTTCAGTTTTCTGGCGATCCTTTATAGTCTGATTATATTAATTATCAAACCATAGTTTGGTGAAACGTATATGATTTGCCGAGGTTTCAGTGATGACGGTGTTTGCAATGTCAAGCAACTCAGTAGTAAAATGTTGTATTTGGTCAGCACTTTCCTAAAATTTCTCCCGTGTGAGGCGTTCGGGACAAAGTGACGAGAAATTGTCCCAGTCAGTCTTTTTTGAAGTTCCACTGGGGCACCCTTTCATCGACCACAGGAACAACACTCTCCAACACAATTGGAAAGTGGCCACACCCGCATAAGCCATCTTCTACTTTCCAAGACAAATCGAGGAAGATAGACGAGCATGTAATTGCAAGATCATTTGATATATACGAACCAGATGCGGGGTGCAGATAAATGCCTGAACCATCATTAAACAAACAAAAGTCGTGTCTTGAAAAAAAACTCTTCCACTGTTTTACCCTTTACATCTTCTTGATTGCAGGAATAACCCCAAAGGAGGTTTACGTACTTACTTAATCCTCTTCACTCCGGCTGGAGCATAAGGCGCTGGCGAATCCTCTCCAGCATCACGGCCTCGAGCGAGCCAGCTGACTTCATTCCAGATCTTTCCATCTGCTTTAATCTCCTCCTGACAGGGCGTCTCCAAGTGTCTAGTGGCATGCCTCTCCTTCTTTTCCCTGGTGGTGTCCATCTGAGGGCAGCGTATTGGTGCCTGGTCCTGCTCATCCGCAGGACGTGGCCTAGCCACCTCCAACGTCTCTGCTTCACCTCCTCCACAATCTTGTTAATGCATGTGCGACCGGTCACTTCTTGGTTGGCGACATGAGGTTCCCAATGAATTCCGAGGATTCGACGGAGGCACCGTCCTGCGAAACCTCTGAGCCGACACTCGAGCTTCTTGTTCGTTGTCTAGGTTTCGAGGCGTATAGGAGGACTGAACGGACGTTTGACTTGTAGATTTTCAGCTTGTTGTTGCTTTGCAAGATTGAAGATTTCCAGGCGTTATGCAGTCCGTTGAAGGCCTGCGCTGCAAGACCGATTCTGGTGGAGATCTCTTTCTCGATGTTGCTGGCGGACGAGATGTTGCTGCCGAGATACTTGAAGTCCTTCACTTCCTCAAGCCCCGCTTCATGTACTTTTGTTTTCTTCGTGCTGTTCGTGGTTTCTCACAGGCAACTTATTAACGCAATAGGGTGTGTAATTACTTTGATTGCAATGAACATCAGATGCGTGATGCAGATTAGTGTCGTATTTTGTTGTTTCAATTCGTGTGCAATATCTTTTTCGTCCATATCGGCAAACGGTTTAGTCCTAACGATGCATCCGCTGGTATTGAGGGCTCTGTATGCCGCAGTTTGGATTTCAATTTCTAGAAGTTTTGTTGTCTTTAATAAAACGTATCATATGATTGTATATGTGTTGCACATTCTATCAACAAATACTTATTTATAGAAAGTACAATGATCAAAGAGAACTGGAGAGGGTAACAGACTTATCAGTTTAGCGACTACACCACATGCCGTTAATTTTGGGGGCTTCCGATGATCGAGCCGAGCCAGATCCGATCAACTCTCTACCACGAAGTAACGGTCTAAGGTGATTTATTGGGCAATATCTTAAATGAAGATGTCTCAATAGGGGCCACTGTAGTCCTGAACCACCAAAGATCCCGTCCCCATGGCCCTTAGCGCGCACCTCACGGAGAACAAGTCATCCGTTTAAAAACAGGTTCGTGCAATTTTGGTCTATGGCAGCTTATAAGATAAGTCGCGCACAACCTGCTCTACCAAGCAGGTCGATCGTTCACCCACCTAGTAGGGTATATTCAAAGGAGATCCTAAGGATCACTTAATCCCTTAGGACATACGATATCATTATAAGTTATTGCGGTGAATTGACGGTAACATTCTCCGAGGTTTGCGGCCCAGACGTTATGTTCAACCGAGACGCATAGTTTACGTTCAACAGGAGCAGAGGCTGAAATCTGAGAATAACTCATTTCAAATATTTCGCGTGGTGACGTCAGACGGTAACGTATGCTACTGGAGCCGTAAACATACAAACAATTACGTGAGCTCTCATCCAATCAGAATGCGAGGATTTTAGTCTCATTGGAATATGAGGTGATATAAGAGAGAGAGAGAGAGAGAGAGAGAGAGAGACAGAGAGACAGAGAGACAGAGACACAGAGCGAGAGAGAGAGAGAGAGAGAGAGAGAGAGAGAGAGAGAGAGAGAGAGAGGAGAGAGAGAGAGACAGAGAGACAGAGAGACAGAGACACAGAGCGAGAGAGAGAGAGAGAGAGAGAGAGAGAGAGAGAGAGAGAGAGAGAGAGAGAGAGAGAGAGGGAGTAAGTATTTTCTATGAAATATATTCAAAATAGAAGGGAAATTCTAGAAGGAATCCTAACAACAATGCATGATTCTGGAGAATGTATGTGATGGAGTCCCATGTTGAATCTCCGGAATGGAGCAGTATTTATTTGTTTACTATGCTAAACAAATTGTGTTACAATGATGATGTCAGATTTGAAACGTTTGATCTTCAGAGTATCCACAACTTAAAACTGGCCTGAAATGAGTCCTCTAATTCGGACAATAAAGCTGTCATCATGGATACACACCGGTGCCAGTTACTGTTGATGATTCAATGTCGTATAGTGGTTTGTTTATAAAAGTATTTTCGTGAAAAGTTATTAATTCCTTGATTTACATGGACTTTTGACATAATAAATATGTTACATCGCGTTTAGCTCGCTGACACATTTCCATACAAGGCTCTGCGAGTTCATATCAGGTTTGGCTTTGCCTCAACTGATCTGAACTCTCATCGCCTTGTACGAAAATGTATGAGCCAGCTACACACCATGTAACTTATAGAGCTGTAGGTTTTTAAGCTTCTTGTTCGGTTTCGGTTTTTCACGTTGAGTAAAACCTCGGTTCGGTTCGGTTTTCGGTTTGTTCATGAGGCCAAATAAAATTCAATAAAACTCATTCAAAATGTCTGGAATCATAACTGAATGGCAGTGAAATTGAATGAAACTCAATGAATGCCCGAAATAAGCTATAATACATGAAGAAGCAGGAAGGCCAATATAATAATTACCTAAATATACAGAACTTTTATTGTGCTTGGCCATTTTTCGAGGTCTGACACCTACGCGCAACTTGAGGAAAGCTGTGAACACAACTAAGCTGAAATGTCGGAAATTCACAGAATGTGGCCATCCCAGAGTAGTGAGAGTACCCAGACACTGCCAATGGCAGTGTCTGGGTACCCTCACTACTCTGGGATGGCTACATTCTGTGAATTTCTGCAACAAGAGAGTATTTTAATAATAACGAAAAACCTTAGATCTGCAACAAGAGAGTATTTTAATAAAAACGAAAAACCTTAGATGTCGACGGTTTCGGTTTCGGTTTAAAAAACCCCCCAAAAACCTCGGTTCGGTTTCGGTTAACCTACAGCTCTAGTAACTTACAAACCAATGGACTGAACTTGCTTTTATCTTGTGTTACGGTCAAGATACAGTGATAGGTGCTGGAAATGACATTAACTCTTTACCAACGCACAAGATATCAAAATGTAATTTAATTATTCTTTTTTCATTTTTGTCCAACAATTTAAACAAAGCCATATCATGTGATCCCCTCATTGAAACTAGATCGACAATCCCATTCCAATGAAGGAGCCACATGATATGGTTTTGTTGGTATTTTTGAAAAAATATTTTTTTCAGCTACTTAATTTGTGAATCACGCGTGCGAATGTGGCAGATTCGTTGGAAAAAGGTTAAACACCATTAAATAATAATATAAACCTTTGAACACTAGTGGTATATTCCATGCCAGTTCAATGGCAGCAATTAGAAGAGTCCATATTCATTATTCGGGGTAGACCAATCAATATTTTCAACGTGCAACCTCGAAGCTGGTTGCACGTCGAAAATACTGATTGGTCTATCCACATATTTACAGAACAGCCATCCTATATAATGACGTTATCTGTCCTTAATAGGATAGATAACGTAAATTCTCCCTACTGAAATTATGCAAATGTGACCCAGTTGTATTTTGTTTACCCACATATTTACAGAACAGCCATCCTATATCACATGATATGGCTCTTGTCCGGAAAAGGAACCGCTAGGGTTCAAAGGGTTAATAATAGGCCCCACAGAATATGAAGTTTCGACTCGAACTTGCCAAAAAAATGTTCGTGTCGACCGAACATCGAATTCCAACCAAGTTAGCCGAAACTAGGTGTCCAAGTGCGGTTTCGTACGCGATATTTTTAGTTTAAAACAGCCACATTAGGAATGCTTTGGTATTGTACTGATGATTTTATCCACATATTCATGCTAGCATTCAGCAGTTCTTGCGTTAACAACACAGCACGCTTGAACGTATGGTTGAATTGGAGACAAAGAATCTGTACGAACCTGGGGTTGCTTTGCTCCCTTCTCGACTTTAAGCTTGACATCGTCCGGTTTTCCTTATCATGAAACGATGGATACTTCTTACTGAAGTGTGAGATGTCGTCCCTGTCGCTTGGATTTTGTACGAAGTCTTACATGTATTACACGCGTATGACTGTAGCCATGGCTTTATCCACTGTAAAATATGAGTGTATTACCGATGTCATTTGGAATCACGGGTGTTAATACACTGTAAGTTCCATGTTGACGATGTACGCTTGCGCTTCGCGCTCAATTCGCATTTTGACAATTTAGCAAGTATTACATTAGCCCAAGAACATTAGGTTTCACTAGGGAAAAAAATCGGAGAAAGCTGATTTTTTCAGGGAATGTCGAGTACATGTCACTGAACGATTAGACAAAAGTCCCCTAAAATCCCAGTTGAGCTTTTTTTCTACAGCCTTTTTTCGAAAACGCGTTTGAAAAAAATCAAAAAAAATCGCACGAACTTTGTAACCTCGAACTGATCCAACTATATTTTTTGTTTACGCGTATTTCGAGCTACATAATGTCTAATATACATTTACCTAGAGGAAAATGTGCATTCTGTGACAATTTCTGCGAAAAATTATTGAAAATTCACAAAAAAGTATCGGATTTACGCAAAAAATGACGATTTTCCTAACGGATTTGCCCAAAGGGTCGTAGTACAGAACGGGATGTTAGTTGGACAGACGATAAAAAATCCACCACCATTTGAAGACTTTTATCATTGCTTACAAAATAGACATTATGGAAGACCCCCTCTGCTTCTGGCCGAGTTCCCCATTTGGCATAAAATTCGTCAGCATGAGAACTCAACTATTTTCGGGCTTGGGACCGAACAGACACGTCTGTGTCTGGCAGCATTAGATCAATAAATAATATTTACAGAATGTACAAAAATCAATAAATAATATTTACAGAATGTACAAATCAATCAACATGGATTAAGTTACATTGACTATTATCAACGCTATATACAGAAATGACATGACCTATATACATATTATTCATCGAACTCAGAAATTTCCGACAGGACAGTGTTTCTGTGGTTGTTACAAGAATCCGAACTGCAATTACACAAACCTGAGCAAGAGAGTCCTGCCTTCTTACACCCACACCTTTTTGTACAAGCACTCTTGCAACCACAACTGATCAGATTCAGTAGGTTATCGGGGGCACATGGCTTTGTGGCTGCAGTCGGTACAAGAAGTCCATTGTCTAGCGAACACCCCCAATCCGTCGGAGGAAGCGAAGTGCCCAGCCATTGTTGGACCTGGAGATAACATCTGTAGACATGTTGTTGTGCAGCATCGCTGCTTGGTGGGAGTGAGGCTAGGTCGATGGGTTTATTCAGTTTAGATTTTGCTACATAACGCTTGTAAGTGACATATCTATATTGGTCGAGAGAGGAAACAGTTTTACTCCCGTATAAGATCAGGAGAAGTTGTTCCCCGGCAGCGGCTACTGCACTTGGTGTGCTGTCATCCGCCAAAATTGTGTTGACATACTGTTGTGAGTCGCTAGTAACATCGGAGACAATTGTACTGAATACTTTCTTTTTACCAACTCGAAAGAGTGCAGAAGTAGTGTCACAACCACTTATAGAATGTGCTACAAGGAGGTTGCTTCTATGGTCACCCATTTTGGTTGCTATTTCACTAACTGAAACTAGTAAGTTTGGGGTAATGGAATACATCATGTGAATATTACATCCCGGTTGAACTCGAGAGGTAAGAATGACTAACAAGTCTGCGTCTGTTCCCACAACGACAACATTGTTGTCATCTTGAGCGATGTCAAGTGCAGTTTCGGCTATCAGTACATCAACATCAGCCTCGGCCTGCTTGGACTGAATATTGATAGCAGATAGCTCCTGCATTAGAAGATCGATCAGTTGGGTTTTGTTCTTGGCATTTGCAAGGAAATCGGATTGGGGTGTGGTGGCTGGTAACTCGGGTGAGATATTGATATCAATGGAATACCTATCTTTAGACCTACGGGCTTGTTCCATGCCCTTTGTCGACATTGTACAAACATAACCATCAAAAACAACCACGACGTTCGCCCCAAAAAGTCTCACTAGATAATTGGAATATGATGTACATATGTCCTTATATGACGGCTGTGTAGGCCATACAACTGCCCTCAATAAAAATCCACCATCTACAACAAACAGAGAATGTTCTGGGATTTTAGTTTGCTCGGAACCGTATGTTTTGAGGATCTTACCGAGCGTGCTTTTCTGTGTCTTCCTCATTCCAGCAGAATCAAACAATCCTGGTGGTTTCGGGGCGAGTTCATATTTGAGATACTCTTCCATCTCTGCTTGTGACTGAATAACACATGTGATGCGGTTGAACAGAATTGTGGGGTCAATCACTACCTTACTTCCACGGACTTTGATGCTATTTGCCATCGATGCGAAAGACTTCACAGTGTCAACACGTCGTAGTTTGATGCTGTTGAACGTTTTGCTTACAACATTCGATACGCAACATTCACCAATTTTGCGAACTTGGTCACAGTTCACAGTTTCGTCGGCCACAAGCCCGGTCGCTATAGAGACTAATTGTAGTGGATCTCTATTCTGAAAGGGGGAATGCACTCTGAGCCAGTTCAATAATTTGGTGATATCATTGGCATCAGTCAATTGTGAACTTTGACGGAGATCCCGATGTTGTTCGCCATGACCAGTGTGAACATGAACAAAATTTTCGAGAGCATTACATATCGGAAGGCAAAGAGGTAGTCCATGTACCCATTTCGCAACAGTGCTATCGGTTATTCCCCTGCCATGTGTGAGACCACCAGGGAGCTTGAACATTCTCATTAAACACTGCTCTATGGTCTGATCAGAATATATCCCGTCCCAGAATTTATCTGAGCGCCTTATGGTAAAGTAACCTTTCTCAGTGAACAACTTCAAATCATCCTGTTGCATTATTTCTGTTAGCTCATTCATCTGCTGCAAATAGAGATGAGAACGTTTTGCGTATGCAAAATGACCACCTGCGTGAAATACTGGAATCGTATTGCGAACACAATATGTGTGGAGTTCCCAGTCGCCTGTGCGCTCTGCTCTCAAGAACAACTGGAGAAGACCTATTTGCTCGTAGTATTGTACCCAAAGCTTTCCCGTGCGTCCTACGGACGCATTCTGGAGCAGTTCGTGTAATTTTGACAGTAGATGGTTGACACTTTCTTGATTGACAGCGTCAGCTGTTGTACAGTCACCTCTGGCAAGTCCACAGAATATTTCATTGACTTCTGTGCAGTCTATGTTATCTAGTGTTCGGCTTTCTTCAAACACAAGTTTTGTAATGGCAATTTGTGTTAGCAAATGGCCACGAACTGCTCTTGATAATGCATGACCACTGATCAAATGATGGATTGACCCACCAGCATAAACAGTCCCCCAAAGTTCATCCAAGCCGCTACCAGCCATGATCGAACCAATTGCCCCTAAATATGACATAATCATATGGAAGCCGCCGAGTCTAACGAAAACTTTTGTCAACTTATCTGACGAAGGCACAATCTCCACTGCTTTGATATAAAGTGGTTGGTCAAACGTCACTGGACAAACGTTCAGTCCCTGTTTCTCACATTCAGTTTGCATCTTGAGTGTAGGCGAACACCACATTATGTGATTTAATCGAACATGGAAATTGAAACAATGATGCTATAATACGGTATTTGAATGAGAAAAGTCGATGCCGTTTGAATTTGAGTTTAGGGGGTATGGTTAATATTTCACACGTTTCACCAGTTCATTATGGAATAAATGACTATTGTTATATATCATTATAAAGCCACTGCTTTTCTGCAATTTTTGATATATAATTTAACTCCCAAAGTAGTCGTAGATTTGATTTAATGGACGTTGTGTACCGTTGTGTGTATGAAAACAATAAATTTTTTTTCGTAATTTTGTACATTTTCGTGAATATTTCACCATTGAGTGTGAGGATTGGTATAAAGTTGGCATTTTCTGTTGGGGATATGTATTCTCAATATAATTCAGCACGATATTTATGATTCTCACCCTACTAAGGCGAATAAGAATGAGAAATATGGAGCTGGGTCGAATTTTTTTTAAATTTTTTTTTTTCATAAAAAAAACGCTATAACTAAAAAAGCTCAACTCGGATTCGCGGGGACTTTTCACACTTTATCCGCAATGTGTGTCCCGGAAACATATAAAAAAATCAGCTTTCTCCGATTTTTTTCCTTACTTTCTCATTTTTATGTCTAATGTGCCTGGACTACATGTACGGATGTACGTATACCGAGACATTTCTTGGTAAGTTATTTTCATATTCGATTTTTATATTCGTGATTTTATTTTCTACTCGAATTCAACTCGAATTTGTTGATCGACTCAACTTCGACTCGAACAATCGAAATTCGCAGGGGTCTAATTAATAATGTGTTGGAGTTTTCTAAAGTTTGTCAGTTTTATGCATGATATTACAAAACTAGCGACCAACGTAAATAAAGACTGAAACAAGTTTAATAAATAGAGGATATGGAATGAGTGTTTTTCTCATATAATATTTATGAAACGAGTCTAAGAATTTTCCGTTTTGGCGAGCCTCTGTCGAGCCCAAACGGAAAATTCGAACGAGTTTCATGAATATTTTATGAGAAAAACACTCAATTCATATTCTATTTATCATATGACACACACACGCACAAATTAGCCATTTAGTATGACTTTTTAACCCATCACCTAACTTGAGTTGCAGACGGCTCTTGGAAAAAAAAATCTTTGCATAACTAATAATTTTAATTGTTTGCTTCCAAAACATAGGTTATGACCCCTCATTGGAACGAGCTCGCCGAGCTCGTTCCAATGAGGGGTCATAACCTATGTTTTGGAAGCAAAAAGTGAAAATATAAAAAAAAAATGAATGACGTTTTTCTTGTAGATAAAAGATTAATACCATATAACCCACCCTTGATAGGACAGATAACGTAAATTCTCCGTACTGAAATTATGCAAGTGTGACCCAGTTGTATTTTGTTTAGCCAATCAAATTGTCCAGTTTTGAAATTGACCAATGAAATTGACGGAACGCTTTATTTATCACTGATTAATATGAAAACAAAATATCAAATGTTTTAAAGTGAACAAAACGGACGAGTCATATGATAATACATATTAACACGAGATACCTTATTACAGGTACACTGCCTGCCACGTATTATATTCTTTAGTACCTTTTGTCAACCACTAAATGGAAATGGTCTCAAAGAAGTCGAGCGAACGACATATTTTAACGTGTATAGTTGACAGAGATTCGAACTGCATATCGGTTGAATTCACCGGGAATCGCTTAAGCAGAAATTAATAGTTGTGGCCACCAGAGAAGAGTGTTGTATTGATTTTGTACATTTCTTGCCAGATGTTCAGAAGCAATGTTGGCTGACACTCCGTAGAAATGTTGTACAATGAACGATGCCCACATGAACGTGGAACGTGTTTTTTATCTGCTGTGCTCACAACAAAGTTCAGAGCGAAGTTAAATCTTAGAAAAGTAGAAGTTTTTTTAGCCCCATATTCACACTGAAGGAGTGAGGTAGTTTGTCCGGTTTTGATTTCAGACTAGAAACAAAATGTCTGCTAACCATTTGCGAAGTTTTAAACGTCTACTCATGCTGGTTTCTGAGATAGCAATAACGGCGTGTGGGTAACTGACACTGCCTACAACAGTTGTCTGAACTTATAATCGACCACATGCAACAGCATGTATCTCATTTGCTATACTCGTCAAATACACGTCCCCACGGAGAGCTATTGTGTTGGACAATGTCCAGAGCAGTTGATGTTGCCACTTGCGGAATGCCGGTCAGAGGGGGTAGAAAACTCACGCTACTGCACAACAGAAGGGTGGGGGGTGGGGGTGGGGGGAGGTTTGGACTCTGTACCGTTTGTCGTTTTCAGTCAGAGTCGTTTTCTTCCAGAACTGCTATTTTGGGGTGGGGTGGTGGTGGTGGTGGTGGTGGTGGGGGGTGGGGGGTGGTTCTACAATGGAGAAAATTTTGTGTCGCTTCGAGTCAAAACTGTCGTTTTTATTGTAAACTACATTTTGTATTTTGGGTGGAGAACTACACGCAAGGCACCAGAATTATTGAACAATACATCTTATGGGCTACTGCCGACTAACTATTATAAGCAGTGGGGGTGGTGGAGGGGGTGGGGGTTACAAGAACATATTTTGGGTATCCATCAGTGTGTTGGTTAATATTAATGGTTTGAGCTTCGCTTTGAAGTCAATAAGACTGGGTGACAGTTATATCAATCGATGCTAACCGTGTTTGTGCAGTATTGGTAAGTCGAGAAGTCTCACAGTTACTCGCGGTTGGAACGTGGTTCTCTCTGGATAGTCCTCCTTAACGTATATATTCCTTCCTAGGAAATCTCAGAAAAAGTAATTTTTTTAAAAATACTAAGCCGGCGGTGGGGGGGGGGGGTGGGGGGGGGGGTGGCGGAGGGCAAGAGTTAAACCTTTGAACTCTTGTGGTATTTTCCATGCCAGTTCAGTGGCAGCAATTTGAAGAGTCCATTTTCATTATTTAGGATAGAACAATCAATATTTTCAATATCTTCATTTGGAGATGAGTCTATTTTGCCTGTTAGGACATCTTTCCTGTTTATCATAAACATTTATGGGGCTGCTGGTACTGTAAAAACATAAATGCTTAGAATCTAACAGATATTTTTTCACATTTCACATAATCTCCAACAAATAGGCCACTATGGAAATATCACCTAGAACACGTGAGTCGGTTTTGGAAGAAGAATTGAATTAATCTTCTCTGTTGCTGAAGTCATTACGTCAAAATTACACACTTTGTGATAAAAATAGTAAAGTCGTCACGAGTTAATATTAAATTTCTGAACCTCGTTCATTAAAATCGACCCGAACCGAGGTAAACCTCTGTGCAAATCGATTTTAGAGAACAAGATTAAGAAATTTCTTACCAAGACCACGCTATTACTGTATACATATTGTCGCTTCTGTTAAGTGAACAGGGTCGTAGTATCACGTCTTGTTGAGGAGGTCAGATCGCCGGATCAAATGAGCTGCCTGCCGCTCGTTTGATCCGGCGATCTAATCTCCTCAACGGGACGTGCTGCGACGACTCAGATAACTTCGCTGTAGCGATAAAAGGTTTATTATATGATTTATTGTTCAACATCGCATGCCAACGCTAGCATTAACAATTCCCCACCCTTTTTTTGGTAAATTGGATTGAAGTAAAAAAAATAAAAATTTGTTTACACTTATTTTTGTAACAGGTGCACACTTCAGGGGAATCCCTCGATGCGCATGAATACGTAACAAAGTGAACAGTCAAGTTTCGTTCAACCTGGACCACCGTTCCAGCACACCCATTCCAGCAAGGAGTAAAGTACTATCTGCGATCGGAACAGCTAATTATGCGAATTCGAACTCCCTCGTAAATAGTCCGTCATACTATAGTGATACGGAATCGGATTCCACACTGTGGATTTTCGGGGGGCCAGAAAAGATCGTCAAAGAGTAGTGACATTTAGCGGTTAAATTACATTGTCAAAAAATAAACTGAGAGATTCTATGTGCATTTAACTTACTACTTACATCCATCCAAGGAGGAAAGGCGCTGTAATAATTCCTGTTGCTATGCTCATATACCTCCAGTCCTTCGTCAGGTATGCTCCAAGAGCAAAAAAGGCTTCACCTATATTCCAAGCTGGGAAACCAGGTATGTAGGACCTCCATTTAGCGGGTGTAAATTCAACTGGTATACCAACGTCCAAGACTACCACTCCGCCTACAGTAATGCCAATCAAAAACCTCATAAGAGCATATACCTCCCATGCTCGGACAAGCGACGAGCTTGCACAAAATACAGCGTGTCCAGCAATCACCAAGAAGAAAACTTTCTTTCTTCCTATCAGTTCAGATACCTGACCTGTGAAAAAGCATCCCAATAACACGCCGCACAGTTGTATTGAAGTGATGAGCGCAGAGAGCTGGGTTCTGTCGCATATGAGGCCAAACTGAAATGTAAATAAAACCCATATTTCAAACCCAGCCTTTGACCCCTTATTGGAGCGAGCTTGTTAAGCTTGTTTGGTGAGGGTTCATGGGCTATGTTTTTGACAAGGGGGTGTGAATGTGATAAATCTTGAATAGTATTTCTCAATAGCGCCTTCGTTTTTCGCCGTTACTCCGGGTCGCTGGGCAAGGGATTCACAAAAACTTGAAATCTAGCGCACATTATATACATGTTTATTGTTTTTGTTTCCCATCAATAGGCCAAAGGGCCCACGATGTATTTGTTCATCGTTAATTTGGTGAATAAAGAATATATATATTTATTTATTTATTGATGTTTAAGGTCACATATTTATGCACAATGGCTAATCATGACCGTGACAGTTTTACGGGTGGAGGAAGCCGGAGTACCCGGAGAGAACCACCGAGCAACAACGAGCAGCTTCCAGCTCCCCAACATCGTAACTCCGCTCTGCAACACAGGCAGGGTTAGATTGGTTGAAGACATGCGAACCATCGACGTGCAGTACGCCTGAGTACACGGCGTCATCGTGCCCCCACGCGGGCAATGGAGATGAAGTGTCTTGCCCAAGGACACAACGCGGTTGCAGCAGGTGGGATTCGAACCGAGGACCTCTCGGCTTGCAGCCTGCACCTTTACCTACTGAGCCACAAATGAAACCCATAAACATTATCGTCGTCCACAACGCAATATTAGATTGTCCGTCATTGATTGTGGATTTTTTTAGTAGAATAACCCGTGTTTTGTTCCTACGACCAAAATTGTGCAGTTGAAATATATAATGATTAAAATATGTACAGTTAAAACTAGAAGTCCTGTCATGAAATGCGCACAAATAGCACGTCTATCTGCGCGTTAATCTACGCGTTATGACCATAGTAAGACTATCAAATTCTGTATATATGGCCTGTGCACAAGCAATGTTTCAGCCAATGGACCTCCGGGTAACCCGGAGGTCCATTGGCAGAAACATTGCCTGTGTTTGCTTGGAGTAACCAGGAAAACCTGCCGTGTTTTGGATGTCATTCGATATCAGAATTGCGCGCAATTCCTACGTGCAATTAAGCCTAGATAAGCGCACAGTTCGTGACAGGACTTCTAGTTTTAACTGTAAATGATTCACAGTGCCGTAGTTAAAGGGGGGCGGGGGGGGGGGGGGCGGAGGCCCCCCCACCAGAAGTTTTGTCGGAAATTTTTTGGGACCATTTTTAGGCGAATTTATGACTAATAACATTAAAATGCTGGCTTTGGGGATAAAAACATGCCATTTTGGGTAAAAAAGACCAATTTTCAGTACATTTGCAGTAAACAACAGATTCTTTCTGTTTGTTTGGGTTTTTGTTGTTGTTACACTGTCGGCAAATTTTGGGCTTGCCCCTCCGCCAGCGAAAAGCTGATAACTGATAATTCATCACGACCTTGAACTTAACTGCCATTTATTGTCACTGTGCCGATATGACAAATACATCACACGCACAGGAAACCGCTGTTTGAAGAACCCCCAACAATAATTATGCACATTAAATTTCTGCATTTTCATTCGCACAAACAAAGCTTTAGCAATTCGTCTAATTACTAAAAGCAACTTTTAAAAATAATGCGGAATCACATTTTTCTCATCGTCTCCATTTTATGCATTTGCGATTTCAAACGTATTATTAACGGCTTCAGTGCCACGATCGTCAGAGAATATGATATTATTTTGCTCTTTGTTGTTTTTCTCGTGGAATTATTGTGCGAAATGCATTTCGAACAGTTTACTCAGTGACAACCTTATCTCTAAAACCTTTCAAGTAAAGCACCAATGAACCACAATTCCTTACACCATATTCAGTAAGGCATTCTCGTACTACAGTTGAAATTAGAAGTCCTGTCACAATTAGTGCAGAAAATAATGCTCGTAGGTTAATGTGCTCTTTACTGCGGAAGAATGAAGTTGTCGGAAATACCCAAGAGCGTTTGTGCTGTGCAAAGCAACATGTGATGCGCTGAAGACAAAACACAAAAAACACTTTCAAACTTTCATCACATGGACCACCGGGTTGCACCCGGTGGTCCATGTGATGAAAGTCTGCAAGTGTTTCTTCTGTTGTTAAGGACAATTATAAATACTATTCGAGTGGAGAATATATGGCGCTGCGATTAAGTAATAATCCTCTCTCTTCATTCTGTATATGCAGTCGAATTTTAATATCCATTTACGTTATTACATGTATCTCGGTAGACGTTAGGAATGATGTTAATGGTCTCTATTTACCAATATTATACCTCACATGACTTCCTTGCATTCTGATTGGCTGAAAGGTGATACCCTATTTCGTGTTGTTGTCCAGCACAGAGCTGAAGGGTCACTACATGCGGGCACTATATGTTTTCTATTTTTAGCAAGGGCACTATATGCATTTTCTGGTTATAAAAACGTACAAAGCAACGATTTATCCAAAATGGTGGCAGAAAATCCCGACCACCAATTAGACTATTCGATTTATATAAAAAATATACACTTCGTTTTTTTGTGTCGCAAGAATAGCCGCAAAGTTTTCCGAGGTGATACATTCCGATAAATAAAGATTATTACCATAATGTGGATGTACAAAATATGTATCCGAGTCGAGCTCCGGGTTCTAAGGGCAGATCACGATATCCACACATTATTCTCATTTCTCATTTATTGTTTAATAGAAACATCATTGCATGTTTACAATTTGGATTGTAGATTATTTGGTTAATTTGCATTTTCGTGTTGTTCGATATAATATAAGGACTACTGCATGGCCTGTGCTTCGCGTCGGGAACTAACCACCTCACTGGGCACTATATAGGCGTAGCCTACTCCAAGCCATGCACTATTCCTTAAGTGTAGAATTGTACGCAGTTGGTGTCGAAGTTTTTCTACAAGAATTGAGTTACGCTAATTGTGTAGTTTGACAAGGACAAAAGTGCACTTACTCAGCGCGCTATTACTCCATAATACATTTTGTATTTCTGATGGACAATTCCTCAAAACACTTATCATTTTCGCCATTGTCGTGTACAAACAGCGGGCGGTTCTTAATTGGTAGAATGCTACATTTGTCTTGACCACAGATTTCCTTTCAAAATATTGCTCTGTTACATTTGATTGGAAAGTGCCAAGAGGCGCTATCCATCAAATTTAACTGAGCAAGGTTTCAACAACGAAATTTGATTCTTGCAAGGGTCAGTATGAAACCACCATCATTGGTGTGTAGATGTTATAGTCACAGCCTGTGACATTTGGTAAAGTCAAAATATGGGCTCCCAGCACTCTACAAGTTAATGGGCTAATATAGATATTTTTATCACAGAAATATACTCTGTCAAGAAATTTCACGTTTAAAATGAATAGTACACAGAAGAACATAAAAGATAAGACAAACTGACTTATATATTTTGTTGAAAAGACGCCGAAATATTTTACACAACACCATCATCACTAACATGTTGTTTATCTAAATACAGTAACACTGACGCGGACTTATTTCAAATTCAGGGGAGCGCAGTGGATCAGTGGTTACGGAACAGGATTTTGAACCGAAAGGTCCACGTTCGATCCAAGCCAGGGGTTACTGCGTATTTTCCGTGGGCAAGGCACTTAATTCGGTTTGCCCACGTTGGGGCTCGGTGACGCTGTGTACTGAGGCGTACTGCACGTCGATGGTGCACTTAACTTCAATCAATGTTAACTCTGCTTGTGTGGAGTTAGTACGTTGGGAGTCTGGCAGTTGATCGCCGTTTCTTGGTGGTTCTCTCCTGGTACTCCGGCTTCCTTCACCCGTAAATGATTCTGACACGAGGTGGCCCTGGTTGTCGAACGTATCGTCACCCAAAATAAATAAACAAATAAATATCAAATCCTAGAATAACTTGTCCCTTATGGATAGACAGTTGTAAGATATAACAAACTATAACCCTACACACAAAACTTTTGTTCAATTGATATTTATTTATTTATTGGTGTTTAACGCCACATAAGCATCTAAGGCTATTTCGTGAAGAAAAGATGGCAGGAGCCTAAAAATATCAGAATTAGTAAAGTAAAATGATTGATTAAAATCAGAAACTAATTGCAACAGAACGACAGAGACAAGGGTAGCATCGACAGTAATGATTTGTGACACAAGTAGCGTT
This sequence comes from Pictodentalium vernedei, assembly GCA_031216915.1. Classification (NCBI taxonomy): domain Eukaryota; kingdom Metazoa; phylum Mollusca; class Scaphopoda; order Dentaliida; family Dentaliidae; genus Pictodentalium; species Pictodentalium vernedei. The sequence goes on from CM062289.1 coordinate 85,884,453, forward strand.
TTGAATACTATGTAAATCAACCTGTTGATTTGAGACTTTGAGAGTCTAGTTTAAAATAGTAAAACCACTTTTTATAACTTATTAAAATGGTTGACTTCTTTGATAAATGACAGAACCTTGTACGGACTTGTATATTCAAATAAATTTCTAAGGCCACACAAAATAAATTAATTGATTCTCAGACATTTTTTTTTTCAAATAAGCGAGAAAGGGAGGGTTTATTTCTAATTTTTATTTTTCTTTTGCAAAAATTGAGCAAACATGGACCGGATTTCGGCTGTCGTTTTACACACAGAAATATAGAAAGTGCATATTTATACAGATAAATTAATTTTTAATTTGAAAAATAAAACATTCCTCTAAATACAAACTGTAGGTAGCGCAATTCAAAGGATTCAGATTCTTTCGATGCTCATCATATTATCTTTGATGTAAAATTATTTAATCTATGGGGATTTGCCTCGTTACAATGTATTCGAGAGTGCCTATATAGCACTCTCCCATAAATTGTAACAAGGCAAACATATTGGAGATGCAACTTATTAAATATTCATCAATCAAAAAAGTGAAAGAAGTTACGGGTCTCCCTGAGCTTGTACTAATATTGGAAGACGCTTATAGGCAATAAAAATGTCCCAACGAGCGGGTTCAAATTTCATGAGAATCAAAACACGTTTTTTTAGCCTGAGAGATCCTTTGAAAAGGCGCCGTCTGAGATTATTAAAATCTGTAGAGTCTGAAAGATTGTGCCCCACTTCCAAACCATGCTGGCAAGGAGGAACACAGTCTGGTCACACATTACCCTCAACAAAAATTATTGTGTGAAGCTTATACGACTAATATGACATCGTTTCACATTACGTGATCTTTTTTCACAAAGATTACTGGACTGATAATTATTAATATTTGGTCGGAAGCATGTAGTTTATTTGTCTCTACATACCACTAGTTTATTTGTCTCTCCATACCACGTAAATTTGTGATAGTTGTCGATATATGGTTTAAAATTACTGAAAGGAATTTTAAAATCACTGACAGGCTTATTAAAAGCATGTTTCGCTGCACTGTCTGCACTGGTGTTACCGGATATACCAACATGTGCAAGTAACCAGCAAAACACGACGTTATATTGGTCAGTCATGAGAGTATTCGGCTTCTCACGAGTTCCAAATGAGAAGGTTCTTCAGCTCGTGGTGGAGTAAAGCAAGAAAAGAGGAAAGAGAGTTAGAAAATATACTTCCTTTCATGTACATTCTCTATGTGTTTAGGCGTTAGTGGCAAAGCTTCCACTTTAGATGTGAAAATAGAAACTTTATTTGATATTCTGATTGAGGTGACGTGACAACAGCTGGTCATACTTTGTCACCATCTTTAGATCCCTCGGTAGAGAGTTTGTCTCAGATTTTGTTTGTGAAGAAGCAAGGTTCAGAGAAGCAATGGCAGTAGATTTCCTTAGATGCCGAGGAGGAATATGTGGTTAACGGTTCCCGTTTATCGAATCTGATTCACACGTGGCAGACTCCATATGAGGTTTAATTCTAAATCCCAACGATGGAATATATTTCTGGTGTCTGTTAAAAAATTCAACATTTTGAGGGTCTGAGACACAATTATAAGTGGGGTTTGAAGTGTTAGCAAATAATTTAGAAACATATTATAGTGACAGCTCAATGCTGTGTTTCTCTAGAGAAGGCGATAATCGAATTAATTGGGAATGTTCTAGATGCGGCCAAGTTGATTCTGATAGCACTATTATGGAACGCATCAAGTGGTTTTAGGTATGATTCTCATTGAACTGTTTAACACTCAGCCGAACCTAGTTTTGATCTCACATGTGATCCATACAGATAGAGTAATGTTTTTTGGTCAGCACCCAAATGAGTGCTATCAACTGCCTTCCGAAGGTTAAGTGCCCTTTTACATTTAACCTTTAGTTATTTATGTTAGAAATGAAATGTATTTTACTGTGAAACACTAAACCCAGGAATTTCAATTCTTTAACAACTTTTCTTCCCACCTATTTGCATTTCCGAGTCGAGGTGATGTTTCGGAGGCTTACGAAAATGAACACAATTTGTTTTGGTCTTCGAGAATTTGAAACGGTTTTCTGTGACACATTTCTGAATTCTGTGTAAACACAGCTGAAGTTTACGTTCGATGGCATTCATGTTTTACTGCTTTTGCAAATTAAACTGTCATCGCCATGCAATGAAGAATTTACCACATTCTCAATTGTATCAATGATGCCATTGATTTTCACCAAGAAAAAGGTAACAGTTCAAATACTACCCCGAGGCACCCACAATTCTTGCTCATAGGGATCAGATAATTTATACCTGACACGAACTTGAAACTGGCGGTCCTTGAAAAACAGTTTCTATAAAAAGAGGCATATACCCGCAGAGCCCCATGTTGAAAAGATGTTTTAAAATTCCATACTACCACTTTGTATCATATTCCTTTGCATATGCCCTCAGAGCCCCATGTTGAAAAGATGTTTTAAAATTCCATACTTCCACTTTGTATCATATTCCTTTGCCAGATAAAAAAAGATGGCAACTGCAGGCTCTTTTCTGGCGCATGCATTTCTGATGAACGTTTCAAGTCTAACCAAATGATCCACTGTACACGTGGGATTCGCAAGTAGGTTGATTGATTCCAGAAAACAGACAAGTCGATCATTGACCATCCTTTCCAAGGTTTTGCATAGACAACTTGTCAATGCTTTAGGTCCATAATTATTTGGATTGCAATGGTGTTTGTCAGGCTTCGGAATTGGAATGGCAATCATTTTTGCCTTTCGTCTGGAAAGTGGAAACTGGCCAATCCTCCATATTTCATTGAAAATCGAGTACAGAAGTTCAAGTGAAGTTTGATGTCGATGTTTTTAAATTTAGTAATGTATTTATTTCATCGGGTCCAGTAGCAGTATCGTTTGCTTTATGCAAAGAGTCACATAACTCTTCCATAGAGAAATGTTCATTGTAATCCTCCAAATCAGAGGCAAATTTCAGCTTTTTGTGTTTCCTGTGGTTTTTAACTTGAACGAATTCTGGATTATAATTTTCAGAAGAGTGTTTCGGAAATCTTGAGGCCGATATGGTTGATATGTCAGTAATAGAAGATGTCTGGATCAGCCCCCATTGGCCGGATGGAATGGGGGAGAGGGAAGTGAAGTAGTAGTAGATGTATGGATTGTGCCTGTTTAGGGGATGGGGAGGGGGAGGGGGAAGTGACGTCATGTCACGTGACCTGGTGGCGCCATATTTGGTTGTCATGGTAACCCGCGTGAACGGCCATCTTGTGACGTAATCTCCATAGTGATGCGTGGTATTAGTGCGCATGCACAGCGCGTATTGTTAGGGTGATACGTGTTTCTATTTTGTATACTGGAGACCGCCATCTTGGTTTCTATGGTAGCACGTGGTTGCTATGTGACCCAAAGGCTTATAATAGGACAGTGGTATGCCCGGAGGGTATGTTCTATTTAATAGGGGTACTGGACCCGATTTTCCCAGAATTCCATTTTTTAATGCCTATTGCATATGCTACTCTAATACTAAGAGTCTATCCAGTCCAAACTATCTCTGGTTCTCTCGTCCAAGTCTTATAATCACTAGTGCTTGATTTTCCCATAATCTGTATGCAGAGTTATCTCCCGTCTGTATAACAAAGGCTGTATCATTCCCAAAGGCAATAAACTATCGAGCAGTTACTGAAAAAGTCCATCGAGCAAATGAGCTTTAGAGCAATTGCTTGATCGAGTGACTCGCATATATTGCTCGAACGACTCGAATCCCATCGAGCAAATGAGCTATCGAGCAATTGCTCGTTCGAGTGACTCGAACATACGACTCTTCGAATCATTTCAGAAAAAAGGGATTTCACAAATGGCATTCCACAAATGGGATGCCACAAAAGGGATTCCATAAGTGGGATTCCGTCTTACCTCGAGTGACTCGCACATACTGCTCGAATGACTCGCATCCCATCGAGCAAATGAGCTATCTGGCAATTGCTCGTTCGAGTTACTCGCACATGCGACTCTTAACCTCATTTAAGAAAAAAAGGGATTCCCTAGCCACAGGCGTTTTCAAAAAAGGGGTTCCACAAATCGGATTCTACAAAAGGGATTCCATAAGTGGGGTTCCGTCTTACCTCGAGTGACTCGCACATACTACTCGAATGTCTCGCATCCCGTCGGGCAAATGAGCTATAGAGCAATTGCTCGTTCGAGTGACTCGCACATACGACTCTTACCCTCATTTCGGTATTTGAGAATACCTATGGCCGCGTATTGTATTATTTGAGGATAATTATCAAGGATACCTCGAGAGAATCCCTTTTTAGTCGTATGAGGCCATGAGGGCTATGAGAAAAAGCCCTCACTTAGGTCTATTCTACTATCCCTCGTTGTCTTCATTTCTTTCGAGGGCGTGAGGGTCATGAAAAAATCCCTCAGTGAGGTCTAATTTACTATCCCTCTTAGCCTCATCTCGGTATTTAACAGCCATATCCCCAGGCACCGCAATTTCGGCACCCTTTTTTGGAAAACGTCTGGCCTACGGCACCCCTTTTTAGTCGTATGAGGCCATGAGGACTTTGAGAAAAACCATCAATGAGGTCAAATGTACTATCCCTCTTAGCCTCATTTCGTTTGAGGCCATGAGGTTCATGAAAAAAATCCCTCAGTGAGGCCTAATTTACTATCCCTCTTAGCCTCAATTCAGTATTTGAGGATACCTATGGCCTGGTATTGTATTATTTGAGATACCTATACAGGATATTTTCTGGGGAATCCCTTTTTTGTCGCATCGGGCCATGAGTGCCATGAGAAAATCCCTCAATGAGGCCTCATTTACTATCCCTCTTAGCCTAATTTCTTTTCAGGCCATGAGTGCAATGAAAAAAAACCTCAATGAGGCCTAATTTACCATCCCTCTTGGGCCTCATCTCGGTATTTAACAGCCATAGCCCCTGGGACCCCAATTTCAGCACCCTCTTTTTTTTGGGGGGGGGGACGTTTGGCCTTTTTAGTCGTATGAGGGCCATGTGAGAGATATGGTGGTCCTATAGCACTACGTGCTGCAAAATATTCTTGAAGAATCCAAATAAAATACAGTCGTTTTTTTAGTGATTTGAGGACTGGTGGGAACTAGTGGGGTCTGGTGGGGACTATTTGGGACTAGTGGGGACTAGCAGGCTAATTTTCGTAAAAACCCATGATTTCAACAACCGGATATCCACATCTCCTACTACTCCCTTCATCGGTCCCCCTGTGGGAATATGTATTTATTATGTTTAGAAACATGTTTCCTAAGAACGCTTCTTTTTGTATTATAAGTCGTCTTCTTTTTATCCGATTTATACGTAGTTTGATCAAATCATGGTTTGGTGAAACATGTTGGATTTGCGGAGACATAATGGTCATGTTTGCAATGTCTACCGGTTCAGTAGTAAAATGTTATACTTAGTCACCAATTTCTTCAATTTGTTTCGTGTGAGTCATTCAGATCAAAGCGACGAGAAAGTGTCCCAGTTTGCTTTTTTAAAGTTCCAAAAAGGTACCCCTTCACTGTCCGCCCGAACCACCCTTTCCAGCACAACTGAAAAGTGGTCACTCCCACACAAATCATCTTCGATCTTATAAGAGAAATATCAAGGAAACGAGAAGGGCATGCACTTGTAAGATCAATGGATGTGTACGAACCATATGCGGGTGCAGGTAAGTGTCGGCCCCACCACTGAGCAAACAGAAGTCATATTTTGTGATAAACACTTCCACTGTTTTACTCTTTACATCTTTATGGCCACAGGGGTCACCCCCAAAGAGGGATATATGCGTTGAAATCACCAAATAAAATATATGGAGTTCGGAGCGGATGAATCAGAAGCTCAAAATTATTCACTTGTAGGGTTTTACTTGATGAAACGTAAATAGAACACAACACAACCTTTTTATCTAAAGTTAGGCGTACTGCTAACGCCTGTATGTTTGTTTGCAAAGGCAAAGATCTGTGAGTAATGTCGATTGTAACTAAGACAGTCGTTCCACGAAGATGAAGATTATTACCATCTGCCTACGAATTATACCAAATATAAAGCTTAAAAGTTTAATGATCTTTGAGTTTCAAGTTTCTTCAGAAGAGTTTCATGCAGGTAAAAACGGCAGGCTGATACTGTTTTGCAAAGAATGCCCAATTCATTCAAATTTGCTCTAAAACCTTGACAATTTCATTAGATTATATTATTAGTGGTGCGATCCATGTTTGGTGAATGTTTACGTGGGCACCCACCCTGAGAAGAATTCAGACAGAGTTTGGTAGAGAACGTGTCATCGATGCATTCATCAATTGACATGTCCTCAATTACTTTTTGCAGGTTACAACATAATATGTTGAAGGTGCTCTGATAGTCTTACTGGTGCTAGTTTCGTTTATTCTGATCTCCTTTTTATTCCCGTCTCTGATTCTGAATCAAATTTTGTTGTTGAGGTTTTTGTCTTTTTTATCTGGTTTTGGTTTGTTCGGCGCGTATCTCTGTTCTGATTTAGGGTTATGTTCTTTGTCTTATGATTTAGGTGTGTCATTTGTTTTTTCTTATTATTTTGGTTATTTTCCCTCTTTTTTATTTATCAGTTGATTCTGTTTGGGTTGAGACTGTACTCTTGAAAAGACCGGTATTAAGAACGGCAGTGATTCTTTGAGCCTAGGGCTGCACGGTATATCGAAAAACCGATATATACCGATATTCAAACCAATATCGATTGAATACCGGTTAATTACAAAAATATCGGTTTATCGTCATTATTTATTTACCCACAATTTAATTTTCAAGATGTCTTGAGTTTTTTAACTGTAGCCCCGAATGACTAATATTGTCTCTTTATCCAAGGAATCGTCTGCTTGTGACCTCGTAATATACAAATTCAGCAGTTGAAAAAATAAATTTAAAAAATTTCAACAAAACTATATCATGTGACCCCTCATTGGAACGAGCTCGTTGAGCTCCTTCCAATGACGGGTCACAGGATATAGTTTTGGTGAAATCTTTGGGGAAAATCTAATAAACTAATTTTGAAAATAATAAATTTTGATATCATCTGCGTAGGGTAAAGGTTTTTCGAATCGCATCATCAAGGCATGCTAATTCGTTCCGACTGTGATGCCTCGAGTCTCGATTGTGGTACTTGTGTTCGTATATCTGAGCAGTTTTCGATATACCGTTATACCGCGGTATTTTTTTGAATACCGATACCGGTATTCAATTTTGAATATCGTACAGCCCTATTTGAGCCACGTGCATTGCGTCTGAAATTTCACTGACTGTGTTGGTAGTGTTTGTGATTTTTTTGTAACATATGGGGCCGATGATGTATTCACACCAGGCATTGATGTCACGATTTCTCTGGCCTCTTTGAAACGTATTTGCTTTTCACATTTTACTTTCTTGTTTTCAGACATGTGCGGAAACCAACATCAGGGGCCATGTATCAGTCCGATAAATTGTGTAAACTGTCAGGGCAATCACATGTCATTTTCAAGAAACAACTTACCAATGTATGCTTAGCAAGCTACTCCTCACATGTTAACTGTTCGTTTCATATGTGTCCAGACTGTAGGCATAATCCTCATTGATACACGTACGTCGCCACACTCCATTGTGGGACCCTTCATTCATGTGAATATGAATATGAGAGAGAGAGAGAGAGAGAGAGAGAGAGAGAGAGAGAGAGAGAGAGAGAGAGAGAGAGAGAGTGGAAATTGTCCTATCTGCTAATAATATTTTCCCACCTCCTACTTAAAAACGAGCCATATTGTATTGTAACTACTTCTACTTAAGGCGCTGACCGTTCGAGGCTCCTCTCTCAAGACGAAAACATCCATATTCTTATGACGCAATTGTGAGCCCATGCTGATGACTTCTCCAGTTATCTCATCCAACCAGACCTCGAATTAATGTCCAATCATGTCTTGAGCCATCATCTTACGCTTAATCTTATTGATTCAAATTTGTAGTCTACCGTCAAATTGCACTTGTGCGTATCGGTTGCAGTCTTCCGAGTAGACTGGGAAGGGGTCATCACGTAGATTCGAGGTCTTCCTTACTCTTTCCATTCATTCAATAGCTGGGTCATAGGCAGTGGTACCTATGAACAATAATATGCAGTCTACTCCATTTCTGTGTAGTGATTTCTGTGTAGTCTTTTTCACTTCCTGGGGGCAACAGGAAGACAGCCAATGTGGCTATGTTGTCTCCCAACAATTTACCAGTATATTCTATTTATGCAAAACTCTTTGTACAAAACTAACTTGTAAATTTGGTATTTTGTTGAATAAACTTCATTTCATTTCATTTCATTTCATGTCATCCAACGATTGCCCTGATAGTTTACACAATTTATAGTATTGATACGTGGCTTCTGATGTTGGTTTCCGCATCTGTAGCACATTTGTTGACCCCACCCCCCACCGTTGTTTTGCCAATAGTCATATATCTGGTATTTGAAGCAACGAAGTGGATAAGGCATATATAAATCCACTTTGAGGTTAAAATAATCAACTTTAATAGATTCAGGGATTGAGTAGAATTTAATATTGAAATATAAGTGTTTTGTTTTGATTAATGAGTCGTCTTTTTAACCCTTTACCCAACACAGACGATATCAAAATTTTTTATTTTAAATATCATTTTTTAAAATTTTTAAAAAAATTTCATCAAAACCATATCATATCATGTGACCCCTCGTTGGAACGAGCTCGACGAGCTCGTTCTAACGAGGGGTCACATGATATGGTTTTGTTAAACATTTTTGAAAAATAATATTTTTTCAACTGCTGAGTTTGCGCATTACGCGGGCGGATGCGGGCGATTCGTTGGGTAAAGGGTTAACCCTTTGAAGCGAGCGGCCGCTTTTTCCGGCCAGGAACATGATACGCCATAACGTGATTAAATAGGATCGCTGTTCAGTAAATGTGTGGGGTACACAAATAAATATGTGATTTTCTGGAAGTGAATTCGAGGATTTTTTTATTACGATAAGTGAACGTACTATAGAAATCGCGTACCGATTGGCATGATGCATACTTATGAAGTTCGATGTTGCGTACACTGTAGTTGTAAATAGTAACAGTTAGAATTTTTACCGATTTGAAACCGAGTTCAATTTTGGGAAGTAAAGGAGACATCAGCATCGCCAAAGAAGCCCTAAAATCCAGATAGATGGAAATTCCAACTACTAATGACTTGCCCTCCAAATTTCCAACTATAGGAAATTTTGGCCAGGATTGTGGGGGGGGGGGGGGGGGGACACCCCCACCCTGTCGCCAAGTCCCTGGTTATTCCCTTTATGTTTATTTTTCCAACACGAATGCATTGTTATCTGTTTTTTATTTTCGTCAGCTGCGTATGCTGTGATTAATTTTGGCTAGTTCGTTGATGCTTTTGACGAAATATGGGAATCCAAACCAGAGTCAGTTGAAGGTAAAACCCGATCTAGTTTTTGTGTTTGTGTGTATTTTATATTAGTGATTTATTTATTGGTGTTTTACTTCACATCAGCAGCTAAGGCTATATCGTGGCGATGAAAAGTATGTTTTCTAAAATATATCATTATCTTCCATAAAATAAATACACAGAACGACACGGGTGTGTGAATGGGTTAATCGATATGGCATGAGACCAGCGCGGAAGGAAAGAACGAGAGGCCGCATTCACACACGCGTATCGTTCTGTGTTTATTACACGCCTTCGCGTCTATAAAAACTTTATTAGAAGGACACTCAGCAATTCATTTGACAAGTATCAACAAAAAGAAAACATTTTATCGCCAACCACATTTGCCCGTGTTACTATTGCGCGCCCTGAGTTCCAATGTGATCTATGTGCCTACTGGCAAATAGAACACATTGGAACTCAGGGGACGATTTTAATCTATCTCTAGCGATTCAAACTGTAATTGCGGTGCACGGTTTGTAGAAAATGCCACTGAAATTGCGCTTCTATTTAAAAGTAGTCCGTCAAGGATTTCCGTTCCGCACATATGGGCGGAACAGATTTTCATTTTCCGCATGGTTTTGTGTTGCTGTAGATTGGAGATTTGACAGAACAGGCGTGTAATAAATAAATGAAAGCTGATGAAATATGAGGAAAAAAACTTAGAAGTGAACACAGTAATGAGAAAATAAGACCAATTGTTTAAAGAATGCTGTGTAAATCAATCTGTGAAATAGATATGAATTGATGAGAAACTAAAAGATTAAAAACAATTTAAATTTATTAAAAAGGTCGAATTCCTTCAGGAACGACATAATTTTATAAGAATTGGTGTTGTAAAATAGGTATCGAAGAAACACAACTTTAAAATACTGCCGTCTGACAGATTAAAATCTCTACAGTGTAAAGGAATATGCTCCACTGTCAACGCTTGCTGACAAGGAACACACTCTGGTCGCATATCACCCTCTAACAAAAAGGAATATGTAAGCGTGTAAGGTCGATATGACATCGCGTCAGAATGACATGATCTTTCCTACAAAAGCTACTGGACGGATACTTATCCTTAAAAGTTGTTCGGAAGCGATGAAGCTTGTTATTTGTCGCACCATCCAATTCCGCTCACCAAGCAGTGTGACATACTCACTGATATGTCGTTTAAAATCACTGAAAGAAATTTTAAAATCCCGTGCTTTGTTAAAGCCTGTTTTTCTGCACTGTCTGCCTGGTGTTGCCAGAGATACCAACATGTACAGGTAACCAGCAAAACACGATATCATGGAAGTAGTCAACTTTTCGTTCCAAAATTAGAAGGTTCTTCAACTTGGGGTTGTGTAAAGTTAGCAAAGAGGAAAGAGAGTCGGCGAAAATAACCGACATCCTTTCCAGTGCATTCTCGATGTGCCAAAGTGCTAACTGTAAAGTTTTTACTTCAGCTGTGAAAATAGAACGTTTATTTGGTATTCTGATTGAGGTGATCTGATCACCAGCAACAACGACTGATGATACTTTGTTGCCATTTTTTAGATCCACCCGTATAGATCCTTTTATATGCAGTATATTTAGACTTTATTTCGGCATATGTTTGTTTAAATTCCAGATAGCTTATCTAAGATATTTTGGAAGAAGCTAGGTCCAAAATGACAGTTGGTTTCCTTAGGTGCCAAGAAGGAATGTGTGGTTCACCTGTCTATTTTATTATTCAGATCAAGCGTCGCAGACTCCATGTGGGGTTTAATTAATTTTAATTCTCAATAGAGGAATACGTTCCTGGTGTCAGCTATAGAATTCTACATTTTGAGGATATGGAACACAATGATAAACAGGGTTTGGCGAATTAGCCAATAGTTTAGAAACATACTGGAGTGACAGTATAATTCTGTGCTTCTCGAGTGAAGGCTCCTCTGCCCCAGCGAGCATCGAATCTACTGGTGTTGATCTAAAAGCCCGAAAGCTAATTCTAATTCCACTATTATGATTTGATTCAAGTGGTTTAAGGTACGACTTTCTCGAAGAACCGTAAACCACATAACCGTAGTCTATTTGTGATCTATCAAGTGATCTATACAGATGGAGTAGTGGTTTTTGGTCAGCACCCCAGTTAGTACTACCAACTACCTTCAGAATGGTTAAATGCCTTTTTACATCTCACGCTTAGTTGTTAGTTTAAACATATTTTATTTGCTACATTTAGTGCAAATTGGGTTCCAAGGGGTTCCAATCCAATTTGCACTAAATGTAGCAAATAAAATATGTTTAAACTAACGACTAAGCATGAGATGTAAAAAGGCATTTAACCTTCTGAAGGTAGTTGGTAGCACTAATTGTTGTGCTGGCCAACTGGGGTGTTGACAAGTGTTAAACATTTAGTTTACCCTCCTCTCTTACAGATTTGAAATACATAAATTACATGGCAAACAAAAACATTAAATTTATTTATTTATTTATTGATGTTTAAGGTCACATATTTATGCACAATGGCTAATCATGACCGTGACAGTTTTACGGGTGGAGGAAGCCGGAGTACCCGGAGAGAACCACCGAGCAACGACGAGCAGCTGTCAGCTCCCCAACATCGTAACTCCGCACTGCAGCACAGGCAGGGTTAGATTGGTTGAAGACATGCGTACCATCGACGTGCAGTACGCCTTAGTACACGGCGTCATCGTGCCCCCACGCGGGCAATGGAGATGAAGTGTCTTGCCCAAGGACACAACGCGGTTGCCGCAGGTGGGATTCGAACCAAGGACCTCTCGGCTTGCAGCCTGCATCTCTACCTACTGAGCCACCGCGCTCCAAAACATTAAATAACAAAGTAAAATTGTTGTTTTACAAAATAACAAAAATGAAAAGTGAGGGAAAGAGAGTGAAAGAAGAACAGGAGGAGAAAGAAGGAGAAAGAGTAGGAGAGATGAAGCGAGAAAAGATGGATTACGATAACACACGAGTAATCTCCCCGCCTGACAGGAGGAAATACACTATTTTCATCACGGATTAGTTTCTAAAATCAAGTTGTGAGATACTTGTCTTCAGGCATACAGTACGTGGAGAGTGTATTATCATTAAATCACCCGCAGAATGGAGATTCTACCCGAGCAATAATTGCAAATTTGTTGCAAACCATAACCATCACAAGCAAAGTTCCAGCCAATGGACCTCCGGGTTAAACCCGGAGGTTCATTGGCTGAAACTTTGCTTGTGTTTTTTGTCTATATGTACAAAATTTGAAAGTGATACTTTGGGCGATACTCCACTCCGCGGGTGTTTTAGTTACAATCCACTCTCCACGTACTGTAAGGGGTTCATCATTGTCCGTGTTGAGTTAGAAGTCTTTTTCAACCAGAAGATCAAGGGCTCCATGTCCCAAGAAAGAAGAAAGACATCCATGGACAAGTGTGATAATCGAAAGTTGTACATTCAGAGGTCGATTTAATTTATAAAAATTGAACAGCAGTTTACTAGCTTGGATAAATTTTGATTAGCATTTCCTATTATTTATAAGTTTTTGTCATGTGAAGTTGATTATCTATAGTTGACAATTGAATATGCGAATCCAGTTAAATCGAGCTCTGGTACTGTACATTCTTCTTTGAGTGACTATTCAATCTAATGTGTTTATACTTTAGCTTAGATCTAGGATAAAGAAAAACGTTGGGTGTCTCGAATATATATTTGCACTGCTTTGAATGTCTTTTTATTTTCTTTATTTGACAATAATGTTATTCCAAAAAGTAGTTGGTCGACATGAGTTATGTTGTATTTAACTAGAACTAACATTAATTGGAGTCTCGAGACCTTGTGGGGACTACCAGTCAGAAAAAGTGACTAGCATCTTCTTCAAAGTTTCCACATATACAGCTGATATTGTTAGAATATTTGTCAAAGTTAAGATCACCACAACCATTAAGTAATCTACAATGCAGGATAATCAGTTTGCGTTTTCCGAAATTGAAATAAGATGGAGGTCTCATTTTCGGTTGGGAAATGCGTACATTAAAGACTTGCGTCAAAACTTATTGCTTTGACGTCATCGCTCAAGTTATTCGAGTGACCAGTATCTGAGTGAAAGAACGAGCGTTTCATCAGCTCGGTTCTTAGGCGATATGGGACAAAATCAGACGCATTGCGTAAGTTATAAGTCGATGTATCACAAAATCGTGGAGGTAGGAGCTCCTGCAGGTAGTCAGGTGCTTGAGCTTTTACAATCTTTTCTTGTGGAATAAGCACATATTGTGGATGTGGCGTCTTTCTTCAAGTGAATGCCATCCTAATTATGGTAGTAAACGTTCTTTCGGAGTGGAACGTGTTGCTCCTGAAATAATGTATGTTATCTACACTTTCTAGTAGGTATAAAGGCGCACAACCCCATACCGGACGTGCATATTCTAGTATGGGTAATATGAAAGACAGTTACATTACTATTCATAGTGAATTTTAGCTTCCTAATTTGGGATAGTCGTGAATTTGCACTCTTACAGATATCATAAATATGTTTGTCCCAAGACAGGTCTGATTGGAAGGTGAGACCAAGGTGTTTATGATCAGTTGTGTATAATAAGATGGAATCAGAAAATGTTATGTTGGAAGGAGTAATATATCTACTGAGCGTGAAATGCATTACTTGCGTTTTCTGGGGGTTAAAAGTCACTAACCATTTTTGTGCCCATGCATTTATTTGTTGTAAATACTTGTTAATTCAATTTGTTATATTTGCGGCTGATATGTCGCTATTCGTTAACAAGTATCACCGGCAAACAGTCTAGTAATGGCTTCAATATTTTCAGAAATATCTTTAATATAAACGAGAAATAGTATGAGACCTAGCACGGAGCCTTGTGGAACACGGGATTCAACGTTTTCGTACCTTGACAAACAACCATTCACGCAGACCCGTTGTTTTTCGATTCGAGCGATTACTATCAAACCAACGGAGAAGAGGTCCTGATATACCACACTCTTCTAATTTGAAAAGAAGACCGCGATGCCAAACCCTGTAAAATGTTTCAGAAATGTCACAGATTACTCCACATGTAATTTGATTTCTATCTTGAGCAATGCATAAACTATGCTAACCGTCTATTAACTGAAATACTGTGCTGTGCTGGGGAAGGAAACCCGACTGAAATTTATAGAGCAAGTTATTAGCTGTAAAATGAGAGTAGATTGCTTTGAACACTAATCATTCCATTACTTTGCCAATACAACTAAGCAAAAATATTGGACGATAATGGTTGGGATTTTTAGTGTCCCCTTCTTGAATATTGGTGATACGTCGGCATGTATTCATTCACACGTGAAAACACAGGAGACGAGTGTTTTTTTTTATACTGAAGAAACAGTGCTCTCTGTACAGTTGACTTTGTTTCTTTCAGTATTCTATGGCTAATGCCATCGTGTCCGCTTGCCTTCTTTACAGTTAAGGTGGCCATGGTGCTATATATGTCAATTTCACAAATGGGGATTTCAGAAATTGCATTTTCACATCTGATTCAAAAAGGGGGTAGTGGAAAGTTTCATTTAACAATTTGGTTCTCGCCATCATCTTCGATAATCGTTATCCCAGAATCGGAAATTTGCTGAAGCGGAGGGATCTCAGGCGCAGTCATAAAATAACTGAGAAAAGATATAATGATGTGTCAAAAGTGCTTCGGTTCTTTGTTTGATATGAGAAGAAGTGAACTTTTCTTACTGTCAAAACAATAAACCCACGAATTTCACTCCCTTAACAACTTTAGTGGTACTCCCGTCTATTTTCAACTCCCGATCAAGGTGGTGCTTCCTGAGCTTACATAAATAATCACAATTAGTTTTGTATTCAACAGTTTGAAACCGTTTTTGTAACATTATGTATAGGCCTCTTTAAGCCATACATGCATATTAAAAATAGAGAATTACTCCCCCTGGCACGGGACTTTGTGGTGTATTACACAAATAAAGTTGAAGAACAACTCAATATAACGTTCACAAATTTGTTTCATGCTACGCATACTAACACAAAGCTTTACATGGTGTCAGAAAACGGACATTCAGAACACTCACACTGATGGATTTAACGGGAATTTCAACGCCAACTATTGACTGGGAAGATTCGAATCTTCCAAAAGCCTGGAAAAATTCCAGCAGCATGTGACCCTCATTTTCGATGGACCATTACATGACAAATCTGAAGCAACTAAATGTGCATACCTAATGCTATGGGTTGGGGACAAAGGTCGTGATATTTTCAACACATGGACCGACATCACTCCGGAAGAATCCAAAAAGTTGGATACTTATTACACACGATTTCAGTCCTACGTACAGCCGAAGCTGAACCCGATATTTGCCAGGTTTAAATTTAACAATGAGGTCCAGGGTAGTTCAAGTATCGAACAGTTCGTGACAAAACTAAAACTTTTAGCAAAGGATTGTTCTTTTAAGGATAAAGATGAAATAATACGAGACAGAATTGTTTTCGGTACGTCGTCAAACAAAGTGAGGGAGAAATTAATAAATAAAGGTGATCAACTGACTTTAGACAAAGCAATCCAGATTGCACACAGTTTTGAATACACAAAAGAACAGCTGAAGACAATGACAACAGATCCGGATCAGGAAACTGATGTAGCTGCCCTATATGCTCGGCAGAACAATAAAAAATCAACCGGACAACATTTTCCTCCGAAGGACAAGAACACAAATGTGAAACATAGTTATCAAGATAATTCATTTAGTGTGAAAAGGTTCAATCGCCAAACATGTGGTAGATGTGGTCGAGAACATAACAGCCAAAATATGTGTCCGGCTAAAGGTCGCAAATGCAACAAATGTGGCAAATTGAATCATTTTTCCAATGTCTGTCGATCATTTGGTAATAATGTAAATGAAATTGATACACATGACATATCGAGTGATGAGAATGATTTTTTCATTGACAGTATTGAGAATTGCCAATCTGAACTAAATGACCAAATATATTTTCCCGTTAGTATTGGGCCTAACAAAACATCAGTAAAATTCAATATTGACACTGGGTCACAAGTAAATGTTATCCCAAAACATGTCTTTGACAAATTAGACTTAAAACATCCTTTTGAAAAACCTGACTAGAAATTGACTGCCTATGATGGTAATACAC
Source organism: Pictodentalium vernedei (assembly GCA_031216915.1). Taxonomy (NCBI): domain Eukaryota; kingdom Metazoa; phylum Mollusca; class Scaphopoda; order Dentaliida; family Dentaliidae; genus Pictodentalium; species Pictodentalium vernedei. The sequence goes on from CM062289.1 coordinate 85,901,065, forward strand.
TTGTTACGCATGGAAAATGTAAAATGTTATGTAAATATACAGAGCACCAACTGCCTCTCACATTCTACATAGTCAGAACAAAATCTACGCCAATTTTAGGTTTAAGTAGTTGTCAGAAATTAGGTTTAATCAAAATGATTTTAAATATTGACACACAACTACCTACATGTAATACAAACAAAATAAATAATCCATTAACAAAAGAAAAGCTGATTACAGAGTTCCCAGAGGTATTTCAGGGCATTGGACTCCTCCCTGGGGAATACAATATAAAACTTAAAGACAATGCATCACCAGCAATCCACCGACCACGAAGAGTACCGATCACCATTAAGGACAAGCCCAAAGAAGAGCTTGACTGAATGCAGGAAAACAATTTCATTACAAAAGTAAATGATCCCACACAATGGGTAAGCCCAATTGTAATTGTAGAAAAAACAAAAACTGGTAAACTTCGCATCTGTTTGGACCCCCAAGAATTAAATAAGGGCATTGAAAGGCCACAGTATCCCATGAGAACACTAGAAGATATCTTACCACAGTTGACAGGAGCTCAGTATTTCACAAAACTAGATGCCAGATCAGGGTATTGGGCTATAAAACTATCACACGAGTCCACCTCTCTTACCACATTCAGTACACCGTTTGGACGTTATCGTTTTTTAAGATTACCCTTTGGCCTGAACTCGTCCCAAGATGTGTTCCAAAAAAATGGATGAATGTTATGAGAGTTTAAATGGGGTAGTAAACATTGTCGACGAACTGCTGGTTTTTGGGTGCACTAGAGAAGAACATGACGAAAACCTCCACAAAGTTTTGGAGAGATCTGTTGAACAGGGTATAAAATTAAATGCAGACAAGCTAGAAGTAGGGGTTTCAGAAATAAAATATTTTGGCCACATTCTCAGTAAAGAAGGGTTAAAACCAGACCCCCTGAAAGTTGCAGCAGTGAAGGATATGGAACCTCCCCAAAACAAAGCTGAACTGGAAACCATATTGGGCATGGTCAATTATCTATCCAAATTCGCATCAAACCTGTCGGATATCACTGCCCCCATGAGACACTTGCTATCTAATGACACAGAATTTTTATGGGATAAGCCCCAGCAAGAATCATTTCAACAAGTCAAAGATATAATCACTAAGTGTCCTGGTCCTGTTTTGAATTATTTTGACAGTAACAAAGAAGTAATTTTACAGGTTGATGCATCCAAATATGGTTCGGGTGCAACTCTCCTTCAAGAAGGAAAGCCTGTAGCATATGCTTCAAAATCTTTGACACCCACTGAAATAAATTATGCCCAAATAGAGAAAGAAATGTTGGTCATATTATTTGGTTGTAAGAGATTTCACCATTACATTTATGGTAAAACCATTAAGGTACAAAGTGATAATAAACCAATAGAAACAATTATGAAAAAGCCTTTATGTTTGGCCCCACCTAGATTACAGCGAATGATACTGCAACTACAACCGTATGATATAGAAGTAAAACACATACCAGGAAAAGAAATCCCTGTTGCAGATACATTGTCTAGAAAATTTTTATCAGACACAACCTTTGAAAATTTTGACAACATGAATGTATTTATACATTCGGTGGTTTCAAATAAACAAACCGATCAGTGACAAAAATAGATGAAATTAGGAAGCAAACAGGAACAGATACACAGTTCGTTGCACTCACAAATACAATTTTGACTGATTGGCCATCATCGCGAAAGCAATGCCCTGAAAACATAGCCGAATATTGGAATTTCAGAGATGAATATAATAAAGGACAGAAAATTCTAATACCCAGAATTTTTAGAAAATCCATTTTAGATAAATTACACACAGGACATATGGGAGTTGAGAAATATCTCAAACGAGCACGTGACATTATTTTTTGCCCTAATATGTCAACAGACATCACCAATTTAGTTCTGTCATGCCCCATTTGTTTGGAGAGGTGTTATAGCAATCCGAAAGAACCATTAATGCCCCATGAGGTGCCAAAGCGCCCATGGCAAGTTGTTGCCACTGACCTGTTTGAATGGAATAATTCAAATTACATTGTAGTTGTAGACTATTTCAGTCGTAATTTCGAAGTAAATAAACTGTATAACGCTGGAAGCAATACCATTGTAAATAAGCTAAAAATTATATTTGCAGAACATGGAATACCAGAAAAAGTAATTGCGGACAATGGCCCACAATACAGTTCTCAAGACTTTTATAATTTTGCAAAACAGTGGGGATTCGAACACAAAACATCTAGCCCATATCACCCACAATCCAACGGTCTAGTCGAAAAAACAGTACAAACAATCAAACATTTATTCACAAAAACTAAACCTAGTGGAAAAGACCCCTTACTTGCTATCCTAGAATATAGAACAACCCCACTAGAGACAGGTCAATCACCACAGCTACTCATGGGTAGAAGATTAAGGTCAATTCTACCCACAACACATAGTCAGCTGAAACCCCAAAACAGTCTGAAATTCAGAAACAATTATTCAATAACAGACAAAGACAAAACAAAAATATTTTGATAGAGGTTCTAAACTGCTACCCAGCCTAAACATTGGTGACACAGTACAAATTCGCATGAAAGATGGACTTTGGAAAACTGCAACAGTAATTTTCAAGCATGAAACAAGATCATATACGGTGCGTACAATGACTGGGGTAACATACCGTCGTAACAGACGCCAACTTATCAAAGCAGCTCAAACGAACACTGAAGGGTGTAGGGATATTTCAGATAACATATTGGAGGAACCAATATTACCACCACCTACTTTCGGACATAAGACTGAAATGGACCAAAGACAAATGGACTCCACTAACGAAGGCCTTTATTCGCAACACTCACAAGACACTCAGACAAAAGTCAACTCTCAAATAGCGTCATCCCCCCAGGCGGATAATGGTAGTCCTTACATTACTCGATATGGACGTGTGGTCAAACCAAAAGTCATTCCATCATTTTAAAAGAGAAATTGTTGCATTTGTATCCTCAAGCATATTTTTGTTATTTCATTTTATATCTCATAATTCAGAACTCTCCTCAAACAGTGAAAACAAAAACAATTTTCTTTTGTGTTCAAAGAAGGGAGATGTAACATTATGTATAGGCCTCTTTAAGCCATACATGCATATTAAGAATAGAGAATTACTCCCCCTGGCACGTGACAATAACAAACGGGACTTTATGGTGTTTCATGTTTTACACAAATAAAGTTGAAGAACAACTCAATATAACGTTCACAAATTATTTCATGTTACGCATGCTAACACAAGACTTTACAGTTTTATCTGGCCCATTTTTGAATTCTGTTCAAACACATCTGAAGATTGCGCTCGATAGCATTCATATTTTTACTGCTTTAGCAGATTAAAAAGTTATCAATACACAATGAAGAATCTACCATATTTTCAATTGCGTCAATGATGCTATTTATTGGTACCGAGAAAAGAATAACAGACAGAATACTACCCGAGGAACCCCCAATTCTTGTTCGTGCGAATCAGATAACGTTTAGCCAATAGGAACCCGAAATTGGCGGTCCTTTATAAAATTTTCTATAAAAAATAGGCATACACCCTCTCAACCCCATGCTAAAAGATTTTTTTAAAATCCCTTACTTCCATGTTGTATCATATGCTTTTTCAGATCAAAGAATATCTCGACCACATGCTCTCTTCTGACGATGGCATTTCTTATAAACGTTTCTAGTCTAACAAATGACACATGGTGCGTCTCTGGTACCTGAAACCACACTGAACATTCGCAAGTAGATTGTTCGATTCCAGAAACCAGACAAGTCGATGACTGATCATCTACCCATGGTTTTACGCAGACAACTTGTCGATACAACAGATCTGTAATTACTTGGGTTGCTGTTATCTTTACCATGCTGGATTGGGAAGTATTATAGCGTTTCGCTAGGAAGGTGTAAGCTGGCCAGTCGCCAATATTTCATTTAAAATTGATAATAAAAGTTCAAGTAATGAATGTGGCGGATGTTTCAAAATTTGGTAATGTATTTCATCGGGTCCAGTGGCAGTATCCTCTGCTCTATGCCAAGAATTATTCAACTCGTCCATAGAGAAGGGTTGATCTTTTGGTTTTCCTGGTGCGTTTTAAGTCTAATGAATTCTGGATTATAATTTGCAGACGACGAATGTTTGGAAAATGTTGAGGCCAATTTGTTTGGTATTTCATTCTTCGGTCGTGTTGTTGTCGTTGAGGTGTTGTACATTGGATTTTGTTTCTCTACCTTTAATTGTTTTAATAATTTTCCAAACTTTACTGATGGGTGTGTGTTGGTTAAGTTTGGAAACATAAGTTTCCCGAGACCTTTTCTTTTTTGCATGATAAGGCGTCTTGTTTTTATCCAATGTATGCGTAGTTTGTCCAAATTATTTGGAGCTGGCAACTTACTAAATTCCCGTTCACTTGCAAAAATAATTCTTGAATAACTATTTGTTTTCATTCTTTGCCTAAAAAAAATAGGTTATGACCTCTCGTCGGAACGAGCTCGACGAGCTCGTTCCAACGAGGGGTCATAACCAATATTTTTGAGACAAAAAATGAAAAAAATAATGAAAATTAATTGGCTATTTTTTAGAATAGCGCTGGCCGGTTTTGGCCGTTACGTTGGACAAAGGGTTAAACCCGAGGACAATAGAGCTGGAACAGGTATTGCCCGAATGGCTCCAATTGTATCCAGCAAATAAGCTACCGTTTAGGGAATGGAACAGGCATTGCTAGAACGACTCGAATCGTATCTAGCAAATAAGCTGTCGAGTAATTACTCGAACGAGTGACTCCTTTTTCGCCTCTTATGCTCATCTCGGAAAAGGGGATTCTATAACGACATACGTTTCCCAGAAAGTTGAATGTGTGCAATATCAAGCAGCACGCTGGGAAAATGTTCTAGATGGTCTGCACCTTATTGTAATGTTTCCTGTGTGAGCCAATCGGAACAAAGAGCTGAGAAAGTGTCCCAGTTTGCTTTTTATAGTTCCACTGTGGCACCCTCTCATCGTCTACAAAACAACGCTTTCCAACACAATTGGAAAGCGGTTACTCCCACAAAAGTCATTTTCCACATTCCAAGAAAAATCAAGAAAGAATGAAGGACATGTAATTGTAAGATCGATTGAAGTGTAAGAACCAGTTGCGGGCTGAAAATAATTGTCTGAACCATCACTGAACAAACACAAGTCATATTTTGAAATAAGCTCTTCGACTGTTTTTTCTTTGAGGTCTTCTGTGTTGCATGAGTCAGCCCAAAGAGGGCTATGTGCATTAAAATCTCCCAACAAAATGTATGGAGTTGGAAGTTAGTAAACTACTTGCTCAAGGTCCTTCAGCTGAAGGGTCTTATTTGGGGAAATGTAAATAGAACATAATGTTACTGTCTTGACTAATGTTAGGCGTACCGCTGCAGCCTGTTAATTTATTTATAAAGAAACTGGACTGTGAATAATGTCGTTTCTGACTAAGACAGATATTCCACCAATATGAAGATCATTTTCGTCAGCCCAGGCACATTCTGCGAAGTATATTTCTTAAAAGCTGAATGATCTTGAGTGCCAGGTTTCTTTAACCCTAGTAGTATGTCTCGGGCTTTTGAGGCATAGTTTGCCGGACCCCGGTGCCGGAATCCCGGAAGTGACGTCATATCACGTGACCCAGTGGCGCCATGTTGTGTTGTTATGGTAACCCGCGTGAGCGGCCATGTTGTGACGTCATCCCCATAGTGATACGTGGTGTTAGTACGCATGCGCAGCGCGTGTTGTTAAGGTGATACGTGTTTACGTCGTCCATTTTGTATACTGGAGACCGCCATCTTGGTTTCTTTGGTAGCACGTGGTTGCTATGTTACCCAAAGTCCTACAATAGGGCAGGGGTATGTTCGGAGGGTGTGTTCGATTGAATTGGAGTAAATCTAATTACCACAAACAACCCGACAAGTTGTACTATTTCGAATTCTTTCAGAATTCTCTGCTTCTATCTATGTAATAGTTTTCATGTTCCGTTGTTCTAGAGTATACTCCAGTAGTGTAGGAGAGCCTGTCAGTTGGAACAGCTTCGCTTATTATTACTATATTTAGCTATTCTGGTCTGTTCTTGTTAGTTCTGACCCTATTCCGAGTACTCTTGTTGTTTCATTTATCTAGATCATTTATATAAATTATAACTAACCAATCATATTGCTTGATTTCCCATAACCTGTACTTAATCGTACAGAGTTATCTCCCTTCTGTATAATGAAAGCCTATATCAATGGCAATATCCCAGGGCATCTCAATTTTGCCACCCCTTTTTTGAAAAACATATGACCTTCGGTGCCCCTTTTTGTCATATGTGCCTATGTGAAAAGGCACAATGTGACACAATGTACCCTAGCACATAGGCATATGCTTTATGTGCTGATATGAGCTTATGTGAAAAGGCACAATGTGACACAATGTGCCCTAGCACATAGGCACATACGGGTATTTGAGGATACCTATTGCCTGGTATTGTATTATGTGAGGATACCTATCCAGGATACCTTCTGGAGAATCCCTCTTTGTCATATGTGCTTATGTGAAAAAGCACAATGTGACACAATATGCCCTAGCACATAAGCACATGCTTTATGTGCCGATATGTGCTTATGTGAAAATACACAATGTGACACAATGTGCCCTAGCAAATATGCTCATACGGGTATTTGAGGATACCTATGGCCTGGTATTGTATTATTTGAGGATACCTATCTAGGATACCTTCTGGAGAATCCCTTTTTGTCATATGTGCTTTTGTGAAAAAGCACAATGTGACACAATGTGCCCTAGCACATAAGCACATGCTTTGTGTGCCGATATGTGCTTATGTGAAAAGGCACAATGTGACACAGTGTGCCCTAGCACATAGGCACATACGACCAAAAAGGGATTCCATAGCCACAGGTGTTTTCCAAAAGGGATTCTTAAAAAAGGATTCCGTAAAATGGGATTCCTATCCGACTCTGTAAAATGGGATTCCGTGTTTTGACATCAACAGTCGAGGGTATCGAAAGGGATTGATAACAACCAATTCAAGAACTACTACAAGAACTTGAACTGATACAACTGACAACCAACCACCACAGCAAAACAATGAAAGTACAGAACGAAGATCCAACATTTCCAAGATCGAAGTGAATATAATATAACAAACTTTGACTTAATCTTAACTCCCAATGTATACAATGAAATTTTTCACCTGAATGGACTGTAACCCCTATATATTACATGCAACAACCCAAATAAACAGACGAAACATGAACGAAGATGAACTGGTTGGAAACAACAGAACAGAACCAACTCAACTACAGATGAATTGTTGAAGTCGCAGTGAACGAAGATCCAACACAACCAAGAACGAAGTGAACTGACTCGAGAAAGTTGGCAAAGTGAATTGAACATAACAAAGTGAACAAAGATCTAACACAACTAAGATCGAAGTGAACAAAACAAAGTGACGAAAATCGAACTGATCTGATTGGACACAACCTTCCAAACTTTATCACAGTGTTTGAAATGAACTACAACCCCCATAAGTAACACAGTGTTAACACCCTTGAACTGTTTGAATGGACTTTATTTTTTAACTATATCCCTAATGAAGGTATGAACACCCTTTGAACTGAACAAAGTTTACAGCCTTAATCAAAATATAACGAAGGTGATCTGAATTTTAACTCAATGAACTACAACCCATTGAACTCAATTCTTCCAATAGGGGAGGGAAATACACTCGAGTGTTGATGTTAAAACACGGAATCCCATTTTACAGAGTCGGATATGAATACCATTTTACGGCGATCTCGTTCCAAAGAGGGGCCATAACCTATGTTTTTGAGACATAAAATGAAAAAAAATAGTTATTCATGAATTTTGTTTGCAAGGGTCGTCTTCTTTTCATGTTAGTTAAAGGGTTAATAATGTTAGAACAGTGCCTTTGAGCCATGTGTATGGTGTCTGGAATTCAGTCGATTTTGTCGGTGTTGATTGTTTTACTGCCGTGGCATATGATGGTGATTTTGTATTCAGGCCAGACATAGATGTTACAATACCACTGCTGCATGGTTTATCGTGTGATAGGCCGTATTTATGACTTATATGCCCTGGCCTTTGCACTTATTTTGATAGAATCCGAATTTTTGGATCCACCCAGACGTTTACATATCCTAATTTTATTAACTTTGGTGGCTGAGGAGTGTTGAAATTAAGAATATATGTATTAGTGTTAATCTCGCTGTCCTAATTTTGATTCGTTTAACTTGTGTGACGCCCTGATTTTTCAATTCATGTGCAACATCTGTTTCGTCCGTCTAGGTAAGTTCTCGAGTCCAAATGAGGCCGCCGCGTGCATTGAGGGCCCTGTGTAGTTCAGTTGTATGTCAATGTCTATGAGATTTGTTGTTTTTAATAAATTGTACGATTGTATATGCGTTGCAAATGCTATCAAAATATCACTAGATCTTAATTTTCAAACGTTCTTAACACTCCCTGGTGCACATTATGTTGCTTTCTCCAGTGCAAACGATTGATGTCAGACACCTTTTTTATTTTCGTCCTTGGAATGAGTAAGAATGAGGCCAATTGTTTGAATATTTATTGGAGTCAGAGTCAGTAGAATTTGCTTTTACTGTCGGTACATACGGTCGTCTTGAATGTTTGGGTTTGTTGGCCATAGTGTATAGTGCAAATGGTTCATTGTCCTGGCTTCCATCCACCACGGAGTCCAACAAGGGGGCAGGGTTACTGCTATGCAGTGAACCCACCAAGCTGTCAGTATTCCGACATACTTAAGCTAGGGCAGTATACTCAGCCAGTGTTGATGCCAAAGCATACCACTGACTGGCTAGTGCGTGGGAGTGAATGAATGACCTCCAAATGCCCCAGGACGTAACACCCTCTCTGGGGTCTCCCGATTGGCCAAGAGGGGTCGGTCCGACCATCCGTCTGCTCCCGAGGTTGAGGCCAAAGCAGTGTAGTGGACAGGAATCTTCAAAATGGAGACTACCCTAACCGGGGCACTGTTTGTTCTCAACTGTCAGGATTCCTTCCAGCGGGACCTTCGGAGCGAACAAGGTGCCTGCAGGATGTAAAAGCGGGATAATACCATTTTAGTCCGGGGCTGCGTATTTGGATCTTCCACAGCAGACCTGCTCAGTTGGGAAAACCTGCTAATTTTAATTCAGCAAACCTGCCCAATTGAGCAGGCCGTTCTCTATCCGCCCCTGAGGATCTACCCAGTAGGTGATGGTCACCCCTAGGATTTCATATTAGTATTGTTTAAAAGTTCTTCAATTCTTGCATTCCACCCCCTACTCCGAGCCTAACGTAGGGGTTTGTCACAGCCTAATATGAGGAGATGACAAAACCGAGAGTACATGGAGAGCATACTCAGCTGATGTTAATGCATACCCCTGAAGGACTTATCCGCTTCAGCCGCGCCATCATTGAGCAGTCGATAAACTGACCAGAACAAACAAGGAAGATCATTGTAGCTCATTGGCTATGGCTATAAGGCCTCGTCTTTATGGCTATAAGAAAGACATAAGAATGTCCAAACTCTCAAGTAACCAGTCAAATTCTTTAACGAACCAGCCTATTCCTTACCTTAGCAATCCCCTAACCCTTTGAACCCGAGAGGCTGCTTTTCCGGCCTAGGAACATGATGCATAATAATTTCATTAAGTAGGATGGCTGCTAAGGGAATGTGTGGAGAGACCTATTAATATTTTCAACTTGCAGCCCTAAGGCTGAACGTTGAAAATATTAATTGGTCTCCCCATACAATGAATATGGATTCTTCCAACTGCTGCAACTGAACTGACGTGGAAGATACCACCGGGGTTCAAAAGATTAAATAGTGCATCGCATGTTTGTTGATTCAGTCGGATGGAATATTGAATTTAGTCAGAAAAGCAAACCATAATGAAATATTCCATTCCATTGAACCCCAAAATACTATAAACATTCACTTTCTATGAATCAACGCAGGAATAGTTTCCCAGTCGAGACTTGAGTTGACGGGTTTGTTTTCTAAGTGTTAAAACTGAAGATTCATCACAGCTCTAGTTTTATTATTATCACTCTTCGTGCCATTAATTGTATTAATATACTGACATTTTTCATTTTCCAGGTGTTAATATATGCGAAGGTGAATTGAATACTTTTGCCTTTGAATATATATAACTGGAGTACAAAAGTGTATCTGTAAATTCTTGCATGTAAAAAGATATCACATGTCATCAGTTTTAGTCTTAACCCAAATTGCACAAAAAGTGGATGACAAAACAGACCATAGCAGCATTTAATTCATGACAGAATTTGACTCGTGGTTTGTGAACTCTAGAAATGACCTAATGGGTAAAGTACCGTAAACTGTGTTGAACCCAGACAGATGAGCGATTCAGAAAGTACGCCAGCACATACATATCGTACCATTCTCCTGGCATACCTGCCGAATTTGCACAACTGTCCGAACAGGAACAGTGAAGGGAAGTCTGCAGGAGTGCTAGCATACTATCAGAAATGATCGTGCCTTTCCTCCGACGTACCTTACAAATTCACCCCACTTAGAGTACCTGATCAAGTGTGTCGTATGGAATGTTCAAAATGACGGGTTATGCTAATCCCTGAAGAATTGACAGACAAATGTAAACTGTAGAACTAGAATTGCTGGTTGTCATGCGACCATTCATTATTATAAGTGGACTCTTAGTTTCCAATGCTTACCTGACTCACAACTGTTACCATTTCATCCGAGTACTTGACAGAGGAACACAGTGTACCATTGACTGTACAAGTTTTGTACAATGGTGTTGTGGTATTTGATGCATCAAGGCACCACCAATCGGGAACTTTGCCTCCAAATGCCATTAACATCATTCCCCAGGAGACCGAAAACTTCGATCCAACCACAGCTGCAATTATCATAACTTGGAACCTTCCCATCTCTCCGGCCTCATTTATTATATCTTCAAACTCCTCCCCTGTACTTCTGAAGGTTTTCTCTGCAATACAATATCACTGACATTGAAGAAACAACATGTGAATCGTTTTGTTGTCAGTCACCTTTTTGACTGCGCATAATTGTATGTTTTACATTTATTTATTTATTTATTTATTTATTTATTTATTATTTATTTATTAAGGTTTAACGACACTTTAACAGCCAAGGTCATATCGTGTTGGTGACAGTTTTACGGGTGGAGGAAGCCGGAGTACCCGGAGTGGTCCACCGAGCAACGACGAGCAGCTGCCAGCTCCCCAACATCGTAACTCCGCACTGCAGCACAGGCAGGGTTAGATTGGTTGAAGACATGCGCACCATCGACGTGCAGTACGCCTTAGTACACGGAGTCACCGTGCCCCCATGTGGACAATCGGGGTTAAGTGCCTTCCCAAGGACACAACGCGGGAGCCCGAATCGATCGCTCAGACGGTCACCCATCCATGCACGAACCGGGCTCGGCGTTGCTTAACTTCGGTGATCTGACGAAAACCGATTACCGCAACGTCAGCGCCCACCCCCCCCCCCCCCCCACCGTGTGTTACATTTAACCCTATATACTACGGGATTACCTCTCTGGGAATGTGATGTCTCGTTGGCTATCGCAATAGATTTCATACCGAAAGGTCGTAGATTCGATCCCCTACGTTGCGCGTTCTCCGTTGCTTCCATTATCCTAATTTCCGGAGTCAGAGCACAGCAAAGTGCTAAGGCTTATAGAGCCGTAATGGAATGCTTGACTTCTATCAATGCTTATCTTGTTTGTGTGCCAGTTTAGTATGTTGAACAGTCCGACAGTTACTCGCCGCTGCCCTGTGGTTTCTCTTCGGCCTCCTTCAAGTTGAGCGCTGTCAAAACGACTGTTGATAGTGTCGTTGAAACCACAATAAAGAGACAAACCTTTGGACATTGTAAGCTTTGTTGCTATAACCCTTTAGCTAACGTAACGGCCAAAACCGGCAAGCGCTATTCTCAAAAATCGCCAATTAATTTTCATTATTTTTTTCATTTTTTGTCTCAAAAACATAGGTTATGACCCCTCGTTGGAACGAGCACGTCGAGCTCGTTCCAGCGAGGGGTCATAACCTATCTTTTTGAGACAAAAAATGAAAAAAATTAGTTATTCAAGAATTATTTTTGCAAGTGTCGTCTGCTTTTCAGGTTATGTAAAGGGTTAAGCAAAAAATGCTCAAAAAAAATTCCCGAAAGCTTTCAATATTCCGAACCCTTGTAAACGTTTTTAAAAGAACAAACCAAACAAGAAACAAAGAAACATAGGAAACAACCCACACAATCTCCCTTATGTCTATAAGAAATTTCTAATATGAACTTTGGTAAAACCAAGAAGCGCGCGCAACTCACAGTGTTTTTCAAATTATAATGACATAAACTTAACAAAATTTAAAACAGTGTTTAAGGGGTCGTCCAACAAAACATTTTGCTTTGTGAACTAATGCATGTACATGCTGTCTTGTAGATTTATTTCCCCCTAAAAACATATCAGACTTACAATATAAAAATTGGCCTCGAAACGTATTGTCGAAAATTTACTGTTTTTGTTTCGCTAGGGTGCATACATTGTGGAACGGAACTTCTGTTTTGGAATGGTAATTCGTGGACGTTTGTCAGACAGTATGTCACTTCGACATCTTAGGTTCGTAATAACTGAATGAAAACGACCTTTGCCACAATCCGACCTGTGCGTACTTTTAAGTTAAAACAAACGGACGTGTTGTTGATGCTTTTCATTTGGTAACTTTGTTCCAATAACACGCAGTGTTGGTTTGAAGTGAACAGCGTTTTGCACTTGCAAATGCAAAACAGATAAATCACGTGACAGAATACTCCGCATAATCGAACAACAGCGGGTTCCCAACAGCCAGCCAGCAGACGATGAAATCAATGTGCATATATGGGAACATTTAGCTTTTCGACAATTTCTGTCATTTAGTCAGCAAAGCAAACGACAGTTGAGTTTGTTTGGAAAAACTTTAATTTTGAAAAGCATGTTCAATAAATTATTCACAGTCTGCATGGAATGATCTAAGGAGAAATCTCGCATTACACCGTTCGCTTTTTAGGGGGCGTCATTCGATTTGTTCGCTTCTGAAAACGAGAGCTGGGGTTCCCCATGTTTTTACTTCCGGTTTCCGGTTTAGATTGGATGGCATAGCATTCCTTGGTTTTGCCAATTTCACGTACAAGTTGTCTATTAGGCTTGCTTCAAAGCAGCCCCTCGGGCTGCTTTTGCGCGCTATGAATCAACGCGTGAAACGTTTCTCAGTCCAGACTTCACTTGACCGATTCTTTTGTAACAAAAAACCCACGCTATCTTTCTTACACTGTCGAGATCCTGGAGAGAAATTCCGGGCACCGTTTGAAATATGTTAGGGGTCCCGAGCCGTTTGTTCATCTTGTTTATGCCGGACATACAGCTCGAGTCACGAACGGCGAGAGGGAGAGTACGAGAGGGAGTAATAGGACAACAGCGACTTTTACAGTTAAAACAATAGCTAGGTTTGATATTAGCGCTGCAAAACTCCCATTTCACGAATCTCTGGAACAAATTACATAAATATCACACTGGGTGTCTTCGCTGGGTCCTCAGAATCGTGTGTAAATAACTGGCGGGTTTTATCCCAACGCAATGGGCAACTCATAGTCATGGGCCAGGCCTACCCTCACCCTGTTCCCCACTGCTCCGAGGCCTTGCGGTCTATGCGTCCTTAAAAGTAGATACATATTCCTTCGGAGCTATTATTACTATTACGCACATCACGAGCAGTATAGGGCATCAGTGGCGTAGCCATTGGGGGGGGGGAAGGGCTTGGGGTCACGTGTCCCCTAAATTTTAGTCATGCCCCCCCCCCCATTATTGAAGCCTTTCAAAACTTATAAATTATGGACACAAACGGACTCAGAGTCAAGGAAATTGCGTTTTTTGTCTCGAATTTCAAATTTTTTTTCCAGGGGAGGCCGCCCTCCAGCAAGAGGGGGTGTTCCCCCTTGTGCTCGCCCCCATCTCGCCGCTACTTGGCCGGACCCGGCCGGAAAAAACGGCATCTGGAGTTCAAAGGGTTAAGGAACATCAATCGCTAAAGTCACCCTGGGGTATGAACAAACTTGGGAAACTTCCTTGCCTTTGGCGTTACGTTGATTGACGTGAATAAAGTTTGCGCGTGCCAATTGCCGTCTGTTCCAGGTGAAGGTCGTAGCAATTGTAGATTGTTAATCAAAATGTAACGGTTATCAAAATCAATCTCTAGTCATTATCATCAAACCAGTTCACTTAAATGACTTAAGTTTTTTCTCCCTACATAAGTTTTACGTAGTGCGTGCCTGCGTGCGTGTGTGTGTGTGTATGTGTGTGTGATAGAGAGAGAAAGAGAGAGAGAGAGAGAGAGAGAGAGAGAGAGAGAGAGAGAGAGAGAGAGAGAGAGAGAGAGTGTGTGAGTGTGTGTGTGTGAGTGTGTGTTTCAGGTTAAAAATTCGCACAGGCACAGACATTTCCTACTGAAAGGTTTTTCGTTTTTTTTTATTTTAATATGGCGCCGAAAAATTGTTTTCATTTACTGAACTTTGATGGGTTTCAAACATGACAACAAATACATAAAATTGATTTAAACTAAGTGATGAGCTTAGGAACTGGTTAAACTGACTGGCAATAATTGATGTTATTCATTGATGGGTTCTAATTTAGTCCTGACAAGGATGTTACGCAAGCTTTTGTTTTTCTTATAGGCAATGACATGTCGACGATTCAAAGGTTCATTTAATTTAGTATTGGTTAAATTGAATTCTTCTTTTAACATTTTTGCTATTTCGATATTCATTCTGTTGTATGTTAAAGTGAAAGGAATGATGAACCTCCTTTCGCATTCTCCCTCTGATATGTTTATACCAAATGGCAGAGGGTTTGAAGCGTATTGATCCAAAAAGCTTCACGTCTTTTTTCTAAATTCATCCGTTTCTTCTAATGTGTCTTTAATTGGTGGTTGTTCAATAGGATGGATTTCGAAATCATCCAAAGAATGGCCAGAAAGGTTAAAATGCTGTGCTACTGGGACATCAGCGTTATGTTTTATATCCTGTTTGTGTCTAATAGCACGGAAAGGATTTTGACTTTGACCAACATGCTGCTTCCGACAGCGCTTACATGTGATAAGGTAAATAATATTTGGTGAATCACAATGTAGGAGGTTACGGATCTGATAATGATTTTTCGTTTGTTCAGAGAAAAAATCCTCTTTCTGATCAGGTATAAAAGTATGCAATCTACAACGAGGCTTTTTGCAATTACATACCGCGCCACTACCATTCTGCAACGGTCTGTTGTGTTCAATTTTCAGTGGTTCGAAATCAGAAGTTTCTGCTGGACTTTCGAGCTTTTTCAGAGTTTGAGATTTCAGGCTACGGAAAAATCGCAGTGAGAACCCATCGATCCGAGGGCGCCAAATAGAGTAGAACAAGCCTCATTGAAATTTACCTTATCACTTAAATTACGGTGGAAACGAATGAGCTGTGATTTGATTATACCTTTAAATGTATGTTGAGGATGAAATGATTTTGTGTGCAACAATTGATGTGAATCAATTGGATTAAAATATACTTTATAATCCAAATACACCTGGTATCGCTTGCCTTTATACACTGTCACATCGAGAAAATCCACAGAACTTTCACAGATAGTAGCTTTTAATTTAATGTTTAGATCATGATTGTTCAAAATTTCTAAAAATACATCAAAATCTTCTTTTGAATGTTCCCAAATAATAAAAATGTCATCTAAATATCTGAGATATACAAGAGGATGCTTTGCACATTTGCTTAAGGCATTGTCCCCACATTCCGCTACATAAATGCTTGCAAAAGTAGGACTGAATATTTTGCCCATAGGACAACCCATTTTTTGTAGAAAATATTCTCCATTGAATTCAAAGTCATTATCATTTACGCCCAGCTCTAAACGATCCAAAATTTGTTCATCCGGGCGTTTTGCATCCGGATGTTTTTCAAATGCATTTTTAACCGATTTAACACCATTATCAATATCAATGTTCGTATACATACTGTCGATTTTCAAAGTAGCCAGAATTGCATTTTTCGATATTTTCAATTTCGAAATTTTTGACAGGAAATCCTGTGTATTTTTTAGATAGCTCGGATGTCTATTTGCTATAGGTTTCAGATGATAATCAATTAGTTCCGAGATCGCATAAGATTCCGAATTGCAATCTGATACAATTGACCTCCCAGGTGAAGTTAAGTCATCCGTCCATGAAGAACGGTTGTTACGACCCGTAATGTAATAAATGCCCATAATGTAATACCTACCCATAATGTAATACAAAAACGACCCATAATGTAATACGAACCCATAATGTAATAAAAAACGACCCATAATGTAATAAATGTAATAACGTGTAATAAATGTTAGGTACCCATAATGAAATAAAATTTTAAAAAAATTGGATACAAATTACACTTTTCCAGGCCCGTAATGTAATAAAATTCTAAGTTTGATTTTTGTTTTTTCTCTTTATTCCAGCAGTGCGTTCGGCTACTTATGACACATCCTACGCCTTCATCAATGCTGCCAATGGCCCCTATGCCGTACACAGCCAACATGTGTGGGTGTGTTGGGATTATGATGGAGAGTATTCCGGGACCTGGGGCGGGTATACTCTGCTCTGAGTGGCAGGCATTATCCCTTTTCTATTTGTACCACCCGCGCAAACGTCTTCCTCTATAGCCTCTACTGCCCTGCCACAACCATATAGGTCTACCTTACCAGACATTCAGTAATTTTGATTCCAGGATGGTCATTTATAACTGCAATCATCATATTCGCCCGGCTGTTCACTTGCACAAAAGCAATGTGGGTAGCAGGTTCCTACTGTTAATAAATGCTAGTAACTCTGGCCAAAGTTGCTGGGGCAAAGGGTGGAGTGGGTGGGGGGGGGGGGGGGGGTAGTGTGGGATACAAGGAAAAGATGGAACAGAAGCAAGACGTTGCGTCAAGCGGCGCAGAGGAATATCGGGAGGCGATATGGTAGGTGTTCTGGTATTGGGATAGGGGATATCCTATAGCTCGATGGGATTTGGATTAGGCTACTTTCCTCCAAATTAAGCGTACGATCTATCCTCTGTCTCTCCAGTTTTCACAACCTGAATAAATTAGTCACAACTATAAGTTTATGTCACACCCACCGCACCTGGAAACCAATGAGCCCGATCCCAGGATGACACTTAATAACGACCACATCATATTCCCGATCCTGTGATAATATGTGGCAAGTAATATTATTAGTCCACCACACGGCCTTCCACTTAAACTACCTACAGTCATGGCAGTTCCTGGCGGTTGGCAGGGACTTCCTGCCAACCGCCTACTCTATCACATCGACTATTCGCGTGTTCATCTCCGCTATTGTGCCATCTCCTCCTAAGTTACACTCAAACAACATACATAGCTAGACACGAGGAGTAACATGGGCGTATCCGTTTGACCGGGTGTGTGACATTGACCATCAAACCGGAAACCTTGAACCTGTGTATCGGCTCCTGCTGGGCGATTGTCCTGAAACTTGGTGTGTGGTTCGGGCGCCCAACAATTTCGCCACACCCGATGCCCGTCATGTGTGACCTTGATATTCAAACCGTTGACCTTGAACCTGTATCTCGGTTCATGCTGAGCCGATTTTCGTGAAACTTGGTATGTGAGTGATGCCACTCCACTGGTGAAATTTATTTGAGAATGCAATCCCCTGAGCTCAATACAAAGAGGCTGCTTTGTACAACCAAGTGATGTGCACATTAACTCGACTCAGTTGCTGGTCACAGCCACAGGTGAACATGACATACTCTTAACCAATCTTCTCGCAAAGGTGGCCTGCGTGGATGATAGCAGTCTACAAGGCGTTTAACTTGCTTCGGTTCATATCAATTGAGGGTGTTCAATCTGTGGTGTGTTGAGGTTTTAGAAAAATAACACTGAGAGGAGTTGAAACCATTTCACTCAGGGCTGTCACTATTGAAACTGATACAATTTTTATTGAAAATGTAAGGTCTTTCTTGCATGTGCGAAGTGCAAACTATTTGACTGGAAAGCATTTGATAATATTACTTGACACATGTGATCACAGGACCGGGAATATGATGTGGTCGTTATTAAGTGTGGTCCTGGGCTCGGGCTCATTGGTTTCAAGGTGCGGAGGGTGCGACATGAACTTATAGTAGTACAGTACAGGGAAATTACTAATTTGTTTAGGTAGTGAAAATTGGAGAGACAGAGGATAGATTGTACGCTTAATTTGGAGCAAAGTAGCCTAATCCAAATCCCATCGAGCTATTGGATATCCCCCATTCCAATACCAGTACACTCACCATATCGCCTCCCGATATTCCTCTGCGCCGGTTGACTCAACGTCTTGCTTCTGTTCTATCTTTTCCTTGTATCCCACACTATACGCCCCCCCCCCCCCCACTATCCGGTTATTGTGCACCCAAACCCCACCGCACCCCACTACACCCTCTGCCTCAGCAACATTGACCAGAATTGCTTGCACTTATTAACAGTATAGGAACCTGCTACCCGCATTGCTTTTATGCAAGTGAACAGCCGGTCGAATATGATGATTGCAGTTATAAATGACCATCCTGGAATCAAAATTATTGAATGTCTTGTAAGGTAGACCTATATGATTGTGGCAGGGCAGTAGAGGCTATCGAGGAAGTCGTTTGCGTGGATGGTACAAATGGAAGAGGGATAATGCCTGTCACTCATAGCAGAGTATACCCGCCCCAGGTCCCGGAATACTCTCTATCGTAATCCCAACACACCCACACATGTTGGCTGTGTACGGCATAGGGGCCATTGGCAGCATTGATGAAGGCGCAGGATGTGTCATAAGTAGCCGAACGCACTGCTGGAGTAAAGAGAAAAAACAAAAATCAAGCTTAGAATTTTATTACATTACGGGCCTGGAAAAGTGTAATTTGTATCTAATTTTTTAAAATTTTTATTACATTATGGGTACCTAACATTTATTACACGTTATTACATTTATTACATTATGGGTCGTTTTTTATTACATTATGGGTTCGTATTACATTATGGGTCGTTTTTGTATTACATTATGGGTAGGTATTACATTATGGGCATTTATTACATTACGGGTCGTAACAAACGGTCCTTGTGGATCTTTGGTAGGATGTACAATTGTCTTGTTTGAGCACTGAGCTTAGCTATTAGATATTTCCATTGTTTTTTGGTTATGTGATCTTCGTCGAGGAGAAATTATTTTACGATCTTATTGAATTTTTCGACATTACTCGGCCAAATAAGTGAATCTATTTCTTATAATGTTTAGTATTGCTGAGTTGTCTCATGGCTTCCTTTATATAATTATCCCGAGATAGAACGACTACCGACTCACCTTTGTCGGCTGGTTTAATTACTAATTTCTTATTTTTTCGAAGTTTAGTGAGGGTTCTCCGTTCACCAGCTGTTAAATTGTCTTTATCGGAGAGTATGTTCACGCTGTACACCTTTTGGAGGATTCGTGTGTTAGCCTCAATAATTTCGGGATCTACTTCATTATCTGGAGGTGACCAACCAGATGATTCTGTAAAAGGAAGTTTCCGACCGCTGGAGTTTCTAAAGCGGTCTGCCAATTTCATTTGCCGAAGTAAATTACAGTTATATGATGGTATATTTGTTTGATTACAAGTTTTAGGCTTCGGTGCTGGTACAAAAGTTAAACCGCGATCTAAAAGAGACTTCTCTTGGGTTGTTTGGTCATTGGGGCCAGACAGGTTAACCACATTAGTTCCTAATCCCACATCTGTTTGGCGGTTGTTACCTTTGCCTTTACTTATTTTAAATCTTGATGGGTCAACCAGTGACCGTACATAATATTGGCGGTTCTCGTGGTCTAATGCATTAAATCCTGAGCAGCATCAACCTTCGCGTCATCAATGTTTGGTATCATATTAACGTCCTTCACTTTCCGAATGGTTTCATTGATGATGCTGAAGGTTCTCTCTCAGTCTGAAGGAGTTTTGCGAAGAGTTTAGTTCAGGGAAATAAATGTTTGCTGATCTAAACTTGACCCTGATATCGCTAAGCCCATTCCACAACTACATGATCAGTATTATCACTTCGAGAATTCACGCCAATATTTAATAATATTTTTTTGGGGACTGGACTGGCCCCTGTGCCCTTTAAACATAGAGCGAAAATGATTGAACTTGGCACCGGGGTAACACTCCACCTGGATGTCCGGGTGGGGATTTCGATCAATGCGTCCTAAATTTGAACAAACAAACGTAAGAATGTTTTTACAAACATCGGGGTGGCGCCAGTTCTTTGTGTCAAAATTAACTCCGCTCTTATGCCGAAACTGGGAGAATTTGGAATCAAATGAGCGGCCCGAGTTGCGGCTCGGTGATTTGACTTTCTCTGAGTACGATATACCTGGGTGAACCACACTAGGTGCAGGACAAAGAGGAGAAAAACAGAAGCAGGAGAGGACACAGAAGGAGAAGCAGAGGAAGCAGGAGGAGTTCTAGTGAGAGCACTAAAAGAATCGGAGAAGAAAGGCTGAAGAGGAGTAGGAGCAATACGAGGCGAGACAGTGTTAGTCAATTTGCGAGCATCTTCAGTCACAGTATGGACCGGAGATGTTTGCAAATTGAGGCGCCTACTCTCGGAGAAGTAGAAGGAAAAGCAGAGGGAGAAGTGCTTTGCCTTAATCTTTTCTTATTATGCTTTTCGCGTTGGGGTAGAGGGACAACACGGGTGGGAGTTTGCTTGCCCCTGTATTGTTTCTTACTCCATACACCGAGCGAAGTTCCGACATATAAGACTCATAGGCCGTAATCGTCTTATCTATCAACTTTTTTAAAAGTTTGTTTTAGCCCAGATCAAGGCACGCGCCGAACCGCTGTTGAAGTCTATTTTTCGAGTCCAGGAGGTGATCGCATGGCCAAAGTTATCTTAGACTTCTGCTGGTTTAAATTTATCTTGTAATTTAACGTTTGGTTAACGTTTGGTTGGCCCATCCCACACTAATCTGTCGAAAAGCAGAAAAATGTGTGGGGTGGGAAGAGCTGGCTTTAGTAATCACCTAACTCATCTACTTTCTTCTCCAGCTGCTTCGGTAAATCCCGATTTGCCCAAAACTACTCTAAGAGCCCAATGTGGTGCAAACACTGAATCATCTGAAAAAGGGCCCCTTCCAGACTGGGCAATTCCGTTTCCGTGATGCTTCTGTCATGTTTGAGCCATTTGTAGAATAAGTAGATGAATTGACAATATAAATTTAAAATGAAGAAATGAAATAAATGAAAATGAAAACCAAGATATTACCTTTTAAAGAAGATACCTGGCTTGGTCGTAGTCTTCGGCAAAGGTAGAAAATAATCCACCTGTCTCGACGCGTTTCGCTTCATTTAGCTTCTTTAAAGAGTCTTTGAGAAAAATGATTCCAAATTGGGGAGGGCATGACTGGAATATATGCAAGTATGGGCTGGGGTGTTTTTCACAGCTCTGTACATAATTAAACTCGGTGACAAGCTGACAAATGTCCCTCATCTAGATAATTCTTTTCACTCTGAGATGTCCTAAGTTTGTTTTCTACAACTGAGTTCGTGCCGACCAACGTACTGCTTCCGACAGCGTCTGCAACTGATAAGGTAAACAATATTCAGTGAATCACAACCGAGGGAGCTGTGTGTGTGTGTGTGGTGTGTGTGTTCTTCAAATGACACAATCATGTTTAGATGAATTTTGATTGTTGGTTTCTGATCTCCCGTCGGGATTCGAACCCTTAGCAACACCACCTGGCAATCAGGACTCCAGCGCCTAAACCACTAGACCATTGCACACCGTCAAAAAACGATGGCTGGAATCTAGCTTTTTAAGATGAAGTCCTCATGATTACTTGGTTCATCTTCCTTTCGGCAGCA
This sequence comes from Pictodentalium vernedei, assembly GCA_031216915.1. NCBI lineage: Eukaryota > Metazoa > Mollusca > Scaphopoda > Dentaliida > Dentaliidae > Pictodentalium > Pictodentalium vernedei. The sequence continues at coordinate 85,923,089 of CM062289.1, forward strand.
GCATGAAAGTGTGGAACGCGCTGGCTACAGTACGACGAAAGTGCTGCGGATGGCCTCAGAGGAAGATTGACACGGACTTGTGTGTGTTTTTCGAATGACACAATCATGTTTTAGAGGAATTTTGAATGTTGGTTTCTGATCCTCCGCCGGGATTCGAGCCCTCAGCAACGCCGCCTGGCAATCAGGAGCCCAGCGCCTAAACCACTAGATCATTGCACACCGTCACAAAACGATGGCTGGCATCTAGCTTTTTAGACGAAGTCCTCATGATATACTTGGTTCATCTTCCTTTCGGCAGCAGCATGGAAGTGTGGAGCGCGCTGGCTCCAGTACGACGAGAGTGCTGCGGATGGCCTCAGACGAAGACTGGCACGGGCTTGTGTGTGGTTTTCAAATGGCACAATCATGTTTTAGAGGAATTTTGTGAAAGAAAAGACGAAGTTAATACCCAGAGTTTACATATTTTTTTTTCTCCCTGTGTATAAACATTGAGGCGGGACGCACCCCCATAACCCTCCTCAGCTTTAGTACTTACCAGACAGAATTGGATCAGCAGCAGTACAATCATTTTCATCCTCAGCACAGGTCTTTTTGTCAGCCATTTCGTTCAATAGTTTCGTGCCGAATATAATGGTATGAAGATTTTTATTTCATTGACAGGCGTTTTTTAGAGCAATGTGTGTCTTTGCATACCATTTCTTCATTCAGGCAAATGTTTAATTTGTGACATATATTCGGCATCATTCCTTTTCAGACATAATTTAGTCGTGTTGTTTAACCCCCTGCACACTGATGTCATTTTTCCCATAATGCAACTGGGAATTTCACCAATTGAATCTTGTTTGACAGAGCTCATTGGGCTCTGTCAAACAAGATTGATTTGGTTAAATTTCTAGTTGCATTATGGGAAATATTTGCACGCTGAACTTTAGCTATTTCGACATCAGTGTTAGGGGGTTAACAGATAAATAAATGAAACACATTAACAGTACCATCTATCAACACATTCCTAATTAACTGGATACCAAACGACCATTCGTATTATTGGCGTCATTTATTATGGCTCCCATCTTTTCTAAGATGTCAGATGTTCGGATCCTTACAGCGATGGCTTTGCAGGGTTGCTCAAGTAGACAACTGCATTTAGTGCAGCCAGTGGCGACCCAAGACTATCTGGGACCTCCCGGATATACTTTAGCAAGGGGTCCCAAATTTGCCGAAGGTACATCCGAAGGCCGCAGACCTCGGGTAATGCTGTTATAGGAGGGGGTGTCCCTCTCCTATTGGTGGGGGTCTGGGGCAGTGGCAGGCCCATGGGGTGTCTATTTGGTCCATCCCCCCCATCTCGCCCGCACCCCAATTCAAACCCCATTTCAGCTATATTCACCCATCAACCACATGTTACAACCGCGTTGGGGGCAAAATCACTGATACACTATTTGGGGGTGGGAACGTTCATTATAGTTCGTTCGGGAATGTAGCACAAACACGACTCGGAAGTCAATATGGGCTATTGTCTTGGTTTGAAAACCGATCATGTATGTGTAAAAGGTTTGTCCACCTCCCCATCTGTCCTAGCGTCCATCCTAACTTATTTTGGTTTCCATACGATAACTCGAGTAATGAACGGATCTTCTGCACATTTGTTATGCAAGTCATTTATAGAGAAGATTGAGTGAAAATACTGACATGCAGATATTTGGTGACAGCGTGCATGACGTTTGGAGCCTGGGTAACATGTGGCTGTAATTTTAAAGATTTGCACATATATGAAACTTCAAACAATCACCAATCATTTTGCCTCTGTAAGATCTGTTTGAGAATTGTTTCCAATGAGAACGATACAAGCATTAGCATGTATATCCACACCGCAATTTCCCCGCCTTCCTGGTACAGATAATTATCTCCAGTTGGAAGCAAATGTTACCGCCAAATCACACTCCGAGAACAACATTAGGGAGGACACCCTCACCGAGATCCACCCCCGCTCGGCCTTACTGGCCTCGAGACATGTCTATGGTATTTCACGCCATGCCCCCTGGAAATTGTCCAGGATCCCTCATTTAAGAATCCTTCCTTCTCGTATCTGAGGGCTTTTTTGCTTCAAATTCAAAACTGGGACATATTGACCTAGGTCACACAGCACGTGTTGTGCGGCTTGTAAGTGAAGCTGGGTGCACATGTTTGCGGTTGCGAATCTAGGGTCCGATGCTTTATTTCCACCGGATGCGTTTGTCGGAGAGAAAAAAAATAATATAGGAACAAGCCAGAAAATAGGCAGACTGTCATCTGCAAAATGAGGTCCCCAGAGGTCGAATTTAGTGATGCTACCCTGCATAGCAGGGTTGCATCACTAAATTTACCCTCTCTGAACCTCAATCAGGGTCTCAAAACTGAACAGAAAGAGGTACCCAGAGGATAAATTGGCCCACTGTTTGGGATAGCATCATCAAATTCACCCTCTGTGGACCTCATTCTGCAAATGTCAGACTGCTTATTTTCAGGCCTGTATAGGAATGCATTGACATCGGCACACGTATGCGGTTACGTACGAAAATGAATCTGTCGCTGCGAATCCCATCGGACTGAAAATATCGGTATTAGCGTTCGAACGACGAGACCCATAGACTCATATAAAATGATCCCACATCTGACCGTCTTCTTTCTTCTTCTTCCTCTTTTTTTCCCCCGGCATTTTATTTTGTCGGAGGATTATTGTAATCAGCTGCGTGCGTGTGTGCGTGCGTGCGTGCGTGCATGTGCGCGTGCGTCCGGAGTGATAACTATAGTTGTAGCCATCGAATCAAAACCAAATTTGGTATGTACGTCCCCAACCCCAATGAAATAGAAAATTGCGAATCTGGGTTCGATCCGATAATTTTCCTTGGAGTTATGCCCCGTTCTCGACCCTTTTCGCAACTTTGGAAATTTGTTGTCCGGATGATAACTTTAGTTTGAGTTATCGAATCAACACCAAATTTTGTGTATAGCTTTGTCTCTAATGCGCTTGTCAAGTCTGAATTCTTTTTGTTGAATATACACATGAAAACTTAAGCCGCTTACCTGTGTCATTACATGATGCGGCTGTTTGTGTACCTTTTCCCGATCATATTCTTAAACACTGCAGGGAGGTACAGGATTATTTGACTTATCTTGTATATTGACTAAATGTGGGAGTTTTCAGAAAACCAAAATTCGAAAGTCAAAATGTTTTTTCTCTTTTTTTGTTTTTGTTATTGATAAAATTCTAATATTCAGATTTTACAGATTTTTTAATGAGCAATTTATACAGAAGACCATAGCAAAGATTGAAGGAATGAATATTACTTATAATAGTAGCTGCACATTCACATTTCACTGCATTTATTTCCAAATTCCAAAATGGCTGACATAACAATAAGAAGTGTAAACTGTCGGATGCTCTCATCAGATCAGAATAAACGGCAAGACTTTTTTTTCTCGGCGCAGAGATAAATTACTCTCCTAGTAGACACCCGTTCAAGCAAGAAAGTGGAGACCTGTTGGAAGAGTGAGTGGGATTACGAGGCTGTTTTCTGATCTTTCAATTTCAAGCAGCCAAGAAATAAAAAGCAACTTAAATTCTCTAAATATTAAACTAGACGGTGGAGAGAAGTAGTATAGCACGTATGAATCGGCCCTTATTACCCGGAGCTTTGCCGGTGCAGCTAGTGTTAAATTCCCATAGGAACCGGAGCCATTGCCGTTGAACTTTTGCCGGTGCAAAATGTCGGCACCATATATCTAGATCTGGTAAATGGTGTACGTACTGCATATATAGTATGCCATGGTATGTATAGTGATATAATTAAACACAGGGCTATGGGTATATAGTATGGGTAAGTGGTGGAAAGGTGTTTGTGAATAAGGATTCTCTTGAAAGTTTTCCCCGCGAAGCGGTTGACGTCGCTATTGACGTCGTGACGTCATGATACGCACGCGACGTCATAGAGAGATTGACCACTGTTATTGTCCAGTATACATTCCGACATAACGTTGTTCGGGTCAGGGGGTGTCGGACTTCTCGTAAGTGGGGGTGGGGTGATATGGAAGTGGTGGGATATATCCATGTTGGTATCCTATTAGCCCTTGGTTCTTCATATTATCCTACATCTGATAAAGCTAGATCAAGCAGTACCGTAGGAATGGGGGTAATGCATGGTCGCACGGTGTGGTATTTGCGAGATAGTCCTTGGTGGTTTAGATTGTCAGTATAGGATGAATGGTCTGTTGGCCTATTACCCCCTTAGTACTATTCACCTACCGAATCCTTTGTATCATCTTATGGCTGGTATTTAGTTCGTAATGCTAGGTCAGGCAGTATTATAATCGTTCGTTTAGAAGTGGGGCTTAGGATGTAATGTGTATACCGCTTTAGGTCCCCTGTTAGTCCTCGGTATTATTAACAAACCGATTGCTTTGTAATATTCTATGGCTGGTATAGGTAGTACGTTATGGCAGGTCAAGTGTTTTTATGAGTGGGAGTAATGCCTGGCAGTATAGAACAGCAGTATGGTATGGACAATATATAGCTCTGTGGGCCCCCCCTGAAAGCCATTGATACTACTAATCGACTTAATGCTTTATGTCACCCCATGACTAATATAGGTAGTATGTAATGTGGGGGCCAGACGTTATTATGGGTGGGTGGGTGTAATGCATGGTCGCCTAGTGTGGTGGTGTAGGACTGTTTATTTTACCTACTTTTTATGGAAATTAGGGTTTAATCCGATTTAATCCGGGAACGGAATTTTCTGGTTCTCATTTTTGAAAATCAGTCACGATACCGGGAATTTTTCGGGTGTCGTTTCTGAATATCAGTCCCGATACCCGGGGAATTCATATGACAGAACCGGGAATCAAAGGTTGTGTTTCGCAGCCTTTGATTCCCGATTCTAGTCTATGAATTTCCCGGGCATTAGCACTCATTTTCGGAATCGGTAAATTCCCGTTTCGAGATTAACCATAGTTCTAACGGCGACGCTGTTCTCGGAAGAGTCTAATATTCACCGTAATCTCACAAACTATAATACGCAATCATTGATACCATGGTCTATGAATTTCATTTCTCGGTATCATGATAGACTTTCAGAACCTGTAGCCCGGAAACTGTTAAATTTCCATTCCCGGCATTGAATCTTAATGGAAATTTGCGCGCAGATGACCATTGATGTAATGTGATGTAATTACCAGGATAAACAAGTGTTCTTTCCAATCAGTCATTATTCAGTTTCCCTTGAAAGATTCAATATATTAACATAATTTGGGAAACTGCCCAGTGGGATTATTAGTTACCCCGTGTCTGATCACGTGGTACGGGTTCGGCCTCATGGGATACGGCTGGCTTCGGGTAGGCAAAAACCCGTACCACGTGATCAGACACGGGCTAACGAAGTCATCTATTGACTTTCCGTTTTAGAAGTACAATCTATTTCATGTGTGAACACACACAGCATGAGATCTTTTATCTTCCATTGTTGAGCCATACAGGTTTCTGTGGAATTTTTGTGCAAAAGAGTTTTTGTGAAAATATGCCGATATGACTAGTATAAAAAACTATTGAATTTCTTTTTTTCTTTTTTGTCTCAAAAACATAGCTTATGAACCTCACATTGGAGGGTACTTGACAAGCTAATTCCAATAAGGGGTCATGAGCTATATTTTGGAGATAAAAAATTAAAATATAATACATGTACACTGTAAAACTGGAATGACGATTTTTTGCGAATAGTGCGGTCCCCTGTTAGTCCTCGATATTATTAATGATCAGACATGGGATAACAAATTTACATGTATCTATTGACTTCCACGGGGTATGGACAATTTGTAGATTTCGGAATGAGGCTTCCACTGGGTATGGGAAATTTGTCAGTGGCTGGGCGGACGTGTCGTGGGTTTCAATGAATATGATCTCATACCACGTATCTATCAACCAATCAAATCAAAAAATTAACTTTAGTCAATAGATAACATAATATACGGCTGTGGTGAGTCTGAATTTCTAATTGTAATGTCATCAAAATGTCGATCAAATCAAGTTTCGATCGCGCAACATTTCCATCTTTTATTATTAGGAACAACTAATATTGCATGGAAAAAAAAAGAAAATACATTTTTTTCTGTGCTACACTGCAAAAAATATAGGTTCTCTTTAGAACCAAAACTGGTTCTAATTTTGTCCCTGAGATGGAACCAGCTCTGTTTAAACAGTATTTATTTCAAATCAAATAAATTTACCAAGATTAGCATTCAATTTTAACAGAATATTACATGACCTGAAGTAGATTCAGCACTAAACTTGGAGCTTATTCAAGGCAGTCGCCAAACATTTTGAAACAAAGGAGATATGAACAGTTGGAATATCGAACCAGTTTTGGTTCTGTATAGAACCAAAACCGGTTCGATATGCCAACTGTTCATATCTCCTTTGATTAATAATGATTTGAGACAGCCTCGTATAAGCTTTAAACTTACGGCTGAAACCCTCTCAATTTATGTTTAATTCTGTTAATATTTAATGTTAATCTTTATAAATTTATTTGATTTGAAATAAATACTGTTTAAACAGAACTGGTTCCATCTCAGGGACAAGATTAGAACCAGTTTTGGTTCTAAAGAGAACCTATATTTTTGCAGGGTAGGGGAAGAGGTGTCCTGCCCAAATATACTATCAAATTCCTCAGTGGCGTAGCCGGGAGAGGGCCCCCAGAACGTCAAGTTCTATAGTCTCCTATGCGCGAAGGGCCATTGATACTGCATGGAAAATATTAGACCCCCCCAATTGTTTTTGGTGTATCCCCTTTCCAAATCCTAAAGAAAGTGATCTATGTGGAGGGGCAACTATTGTAAAAACAGATAACAAACCATATTTTGTGGAACTTAACGTTCTGCCGCCTCAAGAGGTCAGAATATTCCAGATGATTTGGGACATGTTCTTTGAAAAAAATCTTGAAAAGGAGAGCAACCTCTCCCTGCCAATTTACTCTTGTTTTGAAATTAGGGTGAAACTAAAACTAATCCACCACCCAAAGTACATTTCATAACTTCGTTCTCCTGTATTTTTACCTAATCATCGACTTCTCTTCTAAAATATTTGATTTGGCAACATTTCTATTTACATGCATGTACCTAAGATTCCACTTACATGTAACGAGGTCGACATGTGGCTTCCACGTATTCACAATTTCCACGAAATCGAAAATTTTCTGACAAAACTGTTGGGGGGGGGGGGGCGGGGCGGGGTGGTGAAAGTGTCCCTCTTTCTGTATTTATACCATTGGATTAAAATATTGTGCATAACATAAAATACCGACAAACTTGACTTTTTGGGGTGGGGTGGGGTGGGTGGGGTGGGTGGGGAATGCTTCTGTATTAATACATTGAAGGTCCATTGGGATTCCTTCCAAAACATGCTATATAACCTACAAACAGGAAAGAACTTCTTCGACACAATAGGACTTACCGAAATATTCCAAATTCCTCCAGAGATGTCGTTCAGTCTGGATGGCTATGCCCCGATTATTAAACGTATGAGACACGAGAATGGTGATGGTCGAGGAGGGGTTGGTTTATATATTAAAGAAGGAATACCCTATAGAGTTCGTAATGATATTTCGTTCTTTATTCCCCATGTTTTCGAATCTCTGTTTATTTTAATTAAAGATAAATACCAACCCAGAATTATTGACGTTATTTATAGACCCAACACTCCTCCTAAAGCCGACATCAACCTCTTCTCATCAAAATTAAATGAAATAACGAATGTTCTAAATGCTGAAAATGAAAAAGTTTATATTATGGGGGATCTTGACCTGGATCTTCAAAAAGCAACTTCACATTCAAAAACGGAAGAATCTCATGTTCAGTCAAGGCTTTCTGCCGTATATCACCAAGCCAGCGAGAGTAACCTGTCGTTCCGCTAGTCTGATAGATCATATCTTCTCTAATAACGTTTCACGAGCAGCATTACATGGAATAGTCATATCTGACGTGTCAGATCATGTTGGTGTTTTTTATATTGAGGAAAAACCCAAACCAAAAGATACACTTTACACTAAAAAGAATAATAAATGCAGAAAGAATTGTTGAATTCAAAACACTTATCTCGCAAAGTGATTTTGATCCTGTAATGCAGTCGAATTGTACCAATGAGTCATATGAAACCTTTCTAAACATCTATATGAAAGCCTATGAAAAAGCATTCCCTCTCAAACGTGTTCGCCAGAACAAAAACATTATTAAAAAACAGCCCTGGATGACAAGGAGGCTTGTAATATCCTCCAACAATAAAGAAAAATTCTACAAGAAAAACCTTCAAGCACCCACAGAAAGGAACTCAGAAAACTATAAAAACTACTGTAGAATCTTCAACAAGGTAAAAAAACAATGTAAATCTACCTATTATAGAGATATCCTAAACGAAAACAAAAACAATATGCGAAGAACGTGACAGATTTTAAACGAAGCCATCAATAAAGGAAAACGTGAAACCAGATTACCCTCGTTCTTTATCCAGGACAACATCGAGTTAAGCGAGCCCCATGACATCGCAGAAGAATTCAACAATTTCTTTATCAACATTGGAAAAAACGCATCCGAACAGATTCAGAAAACTAATAAGTCCTACACAGATTACATGGACAACAATGTCTCCAATAATTTTTATTTAATACCCACAAATTCCAAAGAAGTCAACCGAGTAGTAAATAAAATGAAGCCAAAATTACCTAAAGCCTGATATCACAACCTGTCTTCTTTAGCATACGATAACCGAAGTATTGGATCCTCTAACACATGTAATTAACAACTCTTTCCTAAACGGCAACTTACCAGACGGGATGAAGATCGCGAAGGTGATACCCATATTTAAAGCGGGTGACGAGCACAGCTTTACAAATTACAGACCTATCAGTATACTTCCGGTATTCTCAAAAGTAATGGAAAAACTCATGAAAGTGAGACTAACTAGTTTCCTCAATAGGTTTAATATTTTATGCCCTCACCAATACGGGTTCCTAAAGCGACAAAGTACTATTCATCCAGTTCTTCAGCTCCATAAAAGCATCGTAACAGAAAATAATAAACAAGAAAAAAACAGCACCTTAGCACTGTTCCTGGATTTGTCAAAGGCCTTTCACACCATAAATCACGAAATACTATTAGGTAAACTGGAAAAATATGGTATCCGAGGTGTCACCAACAATTAGTTTAGAAGTTGCTTGTCCAACAGGTCTCAATATGTTATGTACGGAGAACACAAATCGGGGTTTAGCCAAACAGAGTTGCGGTGTACTACATGGCTCGATTTTAGGCCCTATTCTTTTTCTTTTATATATAAATGATATAAGTAACTCAAAATCACTCAATCTTGTATCATTTGCCGATGACACCATTGCACACTGCCCGGGCTCCGACAATAATCCCATCACACCGTATTTCAATGACGAGCTTCAGAAACTATTCGAATGGTGCTCTGTGAACCAGTTAATGCTGAATGCTAAGAAAACCTCATACATTATACTTAATCCAAATAAAGGTAGGAACAATAATCTTTGTCAAGAGGTAAAAATAAATAACCAAAACATTAACAAGGTTGGGGCCACTGAAACAGTAAAATCTGTGAAATTCTTAGGAATTAGCATTGATGAACATTTATCCTACAAGGCTCGCATATCCCGATTATGCTCGAAAATAGCACGCGCAAACTATAGTCTCAAGAAAGTTAAAAAACATCCTCCCCCCGCGGAGCTCTGAAAACATTGTATTACGCCCTCATACATAGCCAATTGGTATACGAAATCCAGGCATGGGGCAACTCAAGAGCTATCAAAAACTGGCTGTCCTGCAAAAACGTTCATTACGAATAATTAATAACAAAAAGTACTATTCTCATACAGATCCCCGGTTTAAAGAAAACCAAATACTCAAGGTTGATGATTTGTTTAGGCTACATGCACTACTGTTCGTGTTTGACTGGCAGAACGGCAGATTACCGATGTCTTTCAATGATATATTTAAAATTACTGACAATCCATCTGGTAGGAGAACTAGACAGTCGGGCCTCCTATACATAGAAAAAACACGGACCCAAACTCTGGATAAATTTCCTTCCCGAAACTATGGAATGCTCTGGACGACACAACTCGTAATATTAGCGACAGAAGCATGCTTAAGAACAACTTAACTTCCACATTCATTTCCTCATATTCCAGTTATGTCAGCTGCAACAATCCCTACTGCCCCGATTGCACTTCTTAAACTTCGTAAATTTGGAAATTGTCAAAGTCGTGGTCCGTGTCTAAATCTGGAATCCTCGTCTTGTGCAACCTGTCGCGCTTCCTCCTTAAATACTATATGGATACAATTAAGAACTTGCAAACAAAAGTCTAAACAAATAAATCATAACATTCGTCATCCTACGATGATGATGCAGCTAACGTAGACACCACGCCCAAACATCATGACCAACCTCTTTGTCGCAGTCTAAACGATACGAACTTCACGATGGGACTTCTTGCCGCCCTCGGGTGTTATGATAAGTAGTGGAGGGAGTCCTATAGGCAGGTTGCTTCTTGCCTACCTTGAATCATCGTCTTTCCGCTGGCGAAAATGAAACACTAATACTCTAATCTCAGAAAAGTAATGATTCGATCGTCATTCTCCATCATGTGTCACATAAATGGCTCTCAGTTCATTCTTTCAGTCACAGTCTGTTTGCAATCACCCCATCTTCTTCCAGGGGATGGCAGGTAGACAGCTAATCTGGCTATGCCACTTCCCATGGTATACTTCTCATTACATTTGTGCAATATGTTTATTTGTAACCATTTTATATGTATGTGCACCGTGAATAAAGAATCTGAATCTGAATCTACATTATACCTTATACATGTGTTTTGACAGGGAATTTATTACAAGGTATTAATTTGAATTATTAACAGTACTTCAAGTACTTTAGCAGGCATTTATATTGAACGGTTGCTTAATTCTTTGACCCTAGTGGTATCTTCCATGTCACTTCAATAGAAGCAATTTGAAGAGTCCACATTTATTAGTTGGGGGTAGACCAATTAATATTCTCAAATGTACTGCCTTAAGGCACGTTGAAAATATTGATTGGTCAACTCCACACGCTCCAAATTACATGTAACAGTCATCCTACTTAATGAAAATATGACGTATCGTGCTGCTGGCCCGTTAGGGCGGGTTTCGGCTTTAAGGGGTTAATATGGGTCATCCGTCTTCTACCAATACATACACAACAGTGTTTTCCTTGCCCATGATGGACAAAAGTCAATGCTGCTTTCACACGCATTCGGGAAACACACCCGGAACACAAGGTAAAAACCAATACTGGAAAGTACTGCGTCGTCCACATGAGTACTTAAATCGCTCTTGACGGAATCCGTTTTGAACCATTGCTATAATTTGATGCGTTTAATACATGCTATTTTTATGTTACGGCATTTTTGAGGGTTTCCATTCGTTCCACAGAAAACAGCAAATGAAAATGAAACTGGCCTTACCACTCGTATTGTGTACACGTAGGGAAAAACGAATGTCGTGTGAATTGGTGCAAGGCAACCGCAATGCACACACATGCTCGAAACGCATGTATTTGAAAGCAGCTTAACCCTTTACCCAACGCAAACGATATCAAAATCTATTATTTTAAATATTATTTTTTTAAATTTTTCAAAAAATTTCGACAAAAACCATATCATGTGACCCCTCGCTGGAACGAGCTCGACGAGCTGCTCGTCCCACCAGGGGTCACATGATATGGTTTTGTTGAATTTGTTTGAAAAATAATATTTTTTTAACTGCTGAATTTGCATATTACGCGGGCGGATGGGGCCGATTCGTTGGGTAAAGGGCCAAGAAAGAGGTTAACGAACTAGACCTATTCTCATTTACTTGCTTTTTCGAAACTTACACTTTATTTCGCATCCTGTCGATTTCACCTCCTTCATCATTTGGACGACTATTGGGACATACAGCATCTCTAAATTAATAATGAGTAACATATATTATATTGGTTTCGGGCATTTTAGTTATAATTCATTTCCTTTTGACCATTACAGTAGTTGGTTTCAATTATGTATAACCTTTTGCTGATTTGACCAGCTAAACATGTCAAAAAATCGATATTTCAACCAGCATAAATCATCTAGAAATTTGACCAATTCAATCTTGTATGAGAAACATCCCTGGCTTATCTCGTCATGAAATCGACTGTCATTAATGTTGTCTCCCCTGAAATTAATTGCCGGGCGAGGGGGAGTCCAATTAAGAAGCATATAATTGTCAAGGAAATTCCTATGACATCAGTAGTGAAAGATGGGAAGTGCCCTTTTGTTATTGTTATTAAACGGCAGCAACAGGCAGCTCTCAGACCGTCTGATGTTTTTGTTTATAAAAAAGTTAAAAACTTGGCTTTTTATTAAGTCAGAAGCAACTAAGTAACTGTCCACTTTTGCTCTTTCTTTAGCGAATGTGCTTTTACAGTAATTTGCAAGTTTTTATCTAACCTTCTAGACATTTATATCAATGGAAAAGTTAGTGTCTGTATTAAATATCACGATACGCACGCTGTTGATATAATGAACAGAAGAAGAAAATGACAGAACATCAAAAGATGGTGAATGCTTCGTTTTCTTATTTTTAAATGAGTTTAAACAGAGACTAATAGTCAAACGTTAAAACTGATTGGGGAAAAAATGTACTACTCTATGGATAAATGCCTGAAGTTTGTGAAATAATGCACACATCGATGATACAACTTCGCTAATATTTCAAAATTCCAATTTTTATACGAATGTCCCATACCTTTAGTACTAAATTTACTGACAACTTTAGAAAATTAAGGGGAGCTAACTTTCATGTAAATCTCTTCCAGTGACGAAAATTGTCGGCCATGATAGGGCCCTTCGAATCTCAAATTTCTAATCGCATCCAATCCGGAGCCTCAGCAGGCAAAACATTTCGGATCGAATCACTTTTCAAGATGTTGGCATTGCACCTTCTTGAGTCCTGTTTACACGATACCTGTCGCATGAGTCGGATGCATGAGTCCAAAACGAACCGTATAAACTGTACCTACGACAATATTTTATGACCCTTGTCATGATGCATGCACCAAGACCCATGTTGTAATTTCTTACTACATCGCAAACAGGACCCAACAACCCAACCAATCAGGTAGGTGAGAACAGGTCACGTGCTTAGTGTAGACGCTACAATCTACTTCATATTACTGCTGCGTATTACTAAGTATTAAGTACGTATCACCGCTACGTATTACTACTACGGCCTTTAGTATAATTTTATCATGTTAGTAATACGTTTAAGGAACTTCAGGTCGCCCCTACAATCCAAATACACACCCAACAAGTTCGCCTCCTTTTGTGTAAATAATCATACCTAATTTTATTTCTGTCACAAGAGACAGTATGGCAATTTTAATCAGTCATCTTGAACGTATTCCCCCCATGACCCCCTCCCTGCGACTGTGTTTGCGTCCTAAGCTCACTGACATAACGCACCGTTTAAACCGATTGACCCATGCGTCCGAAAACTCATGTGACAGGCGCATGGATGTTGGGCGGACGTATCGTATACATGGCCCTATATAGCCGTAAACAATGTCAGTCTCCACTAAATGAGTATTGTATGCAATGGCGACTTGTCTGTTTGAGCAAATCAAAAAAAAAATCCAAATATTCCACGAGAGAGTTAAGTTATTTTCCGGACCGGAACCTCTTTGAACTCATGTTCTATCATCGGGTCTCCGTGTAGGCCGAATCCAATAGAATTACCCAAATAAACCCGAAAAATTGTACTATTTCGAATTCTTTCAGAATTCTCTGCTTCTATCTATCTATGCAATAGTTCTCGTCTACCTGACTATGTTCGTTTGTCCTAGAGTATACTGCAGTAGCGTAGAAGAGCCTATCATGTGGAAGAGCTTTGCTTATTATTACAATATTTAGCTGCTCTGGTCTGTTCTTGTTAGTTCTGACCCTATTCCAAGTACTCTTCTTGTTTGATGTATCTAGATCACCCAATCAGTTCACTTTACTGGCACTAACTAACCAATCAGATTACTTCATCTCACGTAATCTCTATGCAGAGTTATCTCCCCTTATTACAACGAAGTCCTATCCGATTCTCGCCTCTCGGATAGCAAATATGGAATTCTACAACAGCTGACATTGAACTAGTGTAGAAGATACTATCATTGTTCAAAAGGATAATATTCAAGAGATCCCACGTACAGTTTTAAGATGTCAGAAGTATATAGTAGATACATCTATTACGTAAAAACTGAGGCAAGCAATGAAGGTTTACAAGGAAGTTTTGTTAAAGTATGCACTTCGTACAAGTAGTATGGTAAGAATCCTTATTCATTTCAAGGGGTATTCGTCGTCAAAACCCCCACTAAAATCATATTCTTACACGAAACAGTAATGTATGGGCTGTTATACGTGAAGTATGAGGTCCGAGTGACACTAAGTTGTTGATTGTGAAGTATAATATATTTATTACCGCCTGTGTATATTTGGTTAATAATGATTTATGAGTTATCAAAGGTAATTCAGTTTTTGACAAATGGAGGATCGTTTTGGACTAACTTATTGAAGTGTATTCGTGATCTCATCCACAACGCGCACGACCGATCGATATTCAAAAGCACACTTTTAATAGTGAGTACCGTGGCTCAGTGGATACGGAATTGGGCTTTAAACTGAAAGGTTGGCGGTTCGATCCCCAGTCTCCACCAGGGCAAATGTGTTGTGCCCTTGGGCAAGACACTTAATCCCGATTGCCAACATTGGGCCACGTTGGCGCTGTGTATTGAGGCAGACTGGGCGTCAATGGTGCACTTGTCTCCAACCAATGCTAACCCTGCTTGTACGGAGTTTGGACGTAAAGGAGTATGAAAGTTGCTCGCCTTTGCTCGGTGGTTCTCTTCGGGTAATCCGGCTTCCACCACCCGTAAAACGGTTCGATACGAGGTGACCCTGGCTATCGAAAGTATCGTTAACCCCAACAAATAATAAACTGGTAAGAACTTTTTGTTCAATTTGATCCCATTCCGAGAGAGGAATGGTACACCGAAATTACTAGCCACTCTCCTAGCAAACATACCAGCGTAATATTTTACGAGAACAGGGACTCTAGCATGAGCGAGGCATTGTATAGACACGTTTAAAGTGTATACAAGTCGCCTCATAAACAGATCTGACGGTAAAATGCACAGACTTCTCATGCAATACATGTTACTAGCCTATTTGTGATTGGCCTCTGTGGCGTTCTAGCGAACATATAGACGAAGTTCAAATTTAATATTTCTTGTGAAACTATTGGAAGTCATGTCATCATTTCGTAGACAGACAGAAAGCGATGTGTGTTTGAATCGGTGGGTGTTTTGAATAACTCGTTGGAATGGCGTAGTCATATTTTGGAGGAGGTGACAACACCATTCCAACCAGTTATGTAAAACACCCACGGATTCAAGTACACATCGCGTTCTGTGTTTATTACACATCGCAGTGCATTAAAATTCATTTAAATGAACAAATTTTAATTATGATGTTTAAGCTCGAAGGTGAAGGGTCTGTTATTTTTGTTTCAACTGGTACGGATCAAATGGATCGAAAAAAAATCGAAATAACCTTTAAGGAACCAGTCAAAATTACATTCGTTATCTCTTCTATTGGGCGTGTTTGTTGAAATTCATATAGCTGTTTCTCTACGACTGGTGTCCATTCACGCCTAACCATTTGGTGGCTAATACTGGTAGTAAATATATAAGTACAAATTTGGACGGATTTGCAAAACAGCTGGGAGAAACACTGACGATCGATAATTGTATAACGAAATTTGGAAACTTTTGGAAGCGTAACAAATGACTCGACGGTAAAAGAACTTGTCTGAACGGTGCAGGGAACAAAAGCTTCTCCCTCACCAGGTAAACTTAAAAACATTTATGTCATAGCGGCAATTCCGTTGAATACAGGGGTTTAAAGTTTAATGGATGTGTAATAAAACATTCGACAAAAGAAACTTTTGAAAAAAGTTGTGAAAACTGGAGAGATTCAAAACTTTTGTTGTATAAAAAGGTTAAAAATCAATTACCGAACGTATGATCACAAGATGATATTTTTACACAAGTGTTCGTTATGTTAACAATGTACCCGTCAAGTTTTTCGAACGTCGGTGAGTTTGTGTCACAACAGCCTTATTCATTGATGCAGACTGTTCATTATTTACCCTTTACGCTACGCACGGAATGTCAACATTTTTCTTTATAAATATTAGTTTTGAAAAAATTCCAAGACATTTCAACAAAACCATGTCATGTGATCACTCGTAGGAACCAGCTCTATGAGCTCGTTCCAATGAGAGTCACATGATATGGTTTTGCTGATTTTTTTGACAAATACTTTTTCAATTGCACAATTTGAAAATTACGCGGGATGATGGGGCCGATTTGCTGGTTGGGGGAGGGTTAAAACAAAGTTCACACGTTTTAAGTATGAGAAATGCATTAAACTGTCTAATAGGGTGGTGGCTCCGTGGACAAAGAACTGTACTTTAAGCTGAAAGGTTAATGGTTGGATCCTGACCAGCGGAAATTGCGTTGCGTCCTTGGACAAGGAATTTAATCCTGACTATCACATGGGGCGCGGTAGCGCTGTATAGTAAGGCGTATTGCACGTCGATGTTGCACCTGCCTTCAACCAAAGCCAACCTTCCTTGTGCGAGGTTAGTACGTTCAGGAGTGTGAGAGTTGCACTGTGGTTTTTTCGGGTATTCCGGTTTCCTCAACCTGTAAAATTTCCGCACATGGGGTGACTCTGGCTATTGAAAGTGTCGTTGAACCCCAATTTATTTATTGGTTTTTAAGGTCACATACTTATGCACAATGGCTAATCATGACCGTGACAGTTTTACGGGTGGAGGAAGCCTGAGTACCCGGAGAGAACCACCGAGCAACGACGAGCAGCTGCCAGCTCCCCAACATCATAACTCCGCTCTGCAGCACAGTGTTAGATTGGTTGAAGACATGCGCACCATCGACGTGCAGTACGCCTTAGTATACGGTGTCATCGTGCCCCCATGTGGACAATCGGGGTTAAGTGCCTTGCCCAAGGACACAACGCGGAAGTCCGAATCGGTCGCTCAGACGGTCACCCATCCGAGGACTAACCGGGCTCGACGTTGCTTAACTTCGGTGATCTGACAAGAACCGGTTACCGCTACGCCACCGCGCCCCCTTGAACCCAAATAAAACAATCAAATCATCTATTATGTGAGAGAATGGATTAATATCTGCGATAAAACGCCGCAAGACACTTAATCTAGATTGCCCACGTGGGTGCACGGGGGCGCTGTGTACTAAGGTGTACTACACTTGGATGGTGCACTTATCTTCAACCAATTCTGACTCTGCTTGTGTGGAGTTAGTATGTTAGGGAGACTGGCAGTTGCTCGGCGTTACTCAGTGCTTCTCTTCCGGTACTCTGGCTTCTTCCACCCGAAAAACTGTCCGACATGAGGTGACCCTGGTTTTCAAACGTGTCGTTAAACCCCAACAAATAAATAATAAGTTGATGTCAGATAGATATAACCCTTGGGTCTGATCGCTCAACTCGTCTAGAACTGACTTGTCTTATAATGATGATAAAACCATCGGCATAACATTGGCGAGCTGTTGTGCAATGCACTTTTGGAAAGGGCCTCGTGATCCCTTCCCTACAGTGTATTACAGAACAGTATATCGTCTGAATGAAAGTAACTGGTGGCATAATACACATGACGTCATGATGTAGGAATGCATTCGTCAATTTGTTAACCCTTACCCAACGTAACGGTCAACTCGGGTAATAGTAGAATCAACGCGTAGATTATAATCACCGCAGAGAATATTTACCCTGACTTATCGTCATGAAGTCCAATTAAGAAGCAATTAATTGTTGAGAAACCCCTATGAGATCAATTGAATTCATGAAAGCTCCCAGAGATGTTGTTGTTTTCGTATGCTAAAAGTAACAGAAGGAAAACTTGGCTTTTTTGGCAAGCAAATTAGAAGCATTTAGTTCACTGATAATCCGTCAATATGAATATCTATTATTTCACCTACCAGCACTATTATTTCACCTACCAGCACTATTATTTCACCTACCAGCACTATTATTTCATCTACCAGCACTAACACTTTTGCTCTCTGTTTAGCGAATGATTTTTACAATAATTTTCAAGTTTTTATTCCTCCCGTGAAGAAAATTACCAAATCTCACCAACTAGACCTTCGTATTAACCCTTTGAACTCTAGTGGTATCTTCCATGCCAGGTCAATGGCAGCAATTAGAAGAGTTCATATTCATCATTTGGGGTAGACCAATCAGCTGCACGTTGAAAATACTGATTGGTCTACCCACACATTTATTGAAAAAAAACATCTTATCTAATGACGTTATGACGTATCATGTTCCTGGCCGCAAAAGTGGCCGCTGGGATTCAAAGGGCCAATGGAAAGAACAATGCATGTATTATATGATGCGTTCGCACACTGTTACAATAAACAGAAAGCATTATTAAATATCAAAAGATGGTGACAACACCGTTTTCTTATTTTTAACCCTTTACCCAACGTAACGGCCAAAACCGGCCAACGCTATTCTCAAAAATCGCCAATTAATTTTCATTATTTTTTCATTTTTTGTCTCAAAAACATAGGTTATGACCCCTCGTTGGAACGAGCTCGTCGAGATCGTTCCAACGAGGGGTCATAACCTATGTTTTTGAGACAAAAAATGAAAAAAAATAGTTATTCAAGATTTTTTTTTGCAGGTGTCGTCTGCTTTTCATGTTAGGTAAAGGGTTAAATGGGTTTCAACAGAGTATAAAAGTGGAAAGTTTAAACTGATTTGGAACAAAAAGTTATAAAAAGTTAGCTTCTGTATGTTTATACTGCTATACGGGATTTGTACATTTTATGTAAATTGTGTTTTATTTTCTGGTCAATAAAATATATCAAATATTAAATATCAAGTATATTAAAATGCCTCAAGGTTGTGAAATGAAAACATAGATCCAATGACAAATTCACTAACATCTCGACATTTCAATTTTTGAATGCAGTTCCAATGCCATAATGTTAAATTTACTGACGTGCTTCAGATCTATTTATTTACTTTAACAGACGCGATCCCGTCATACATTATGTCAAGAGTTCATAAACTTGTTAGTTACTGTCTTTTAGTAAAACCTAACCGACAGATTCGTTGAATCAAATTTATAATCAGTGTTTTTACGTAAAACTTTAAAGGGTTCAAATCTGAGATTCCAGACTGTGCGGAATTTGCAAACTGAGAAGGATAGTTGTAATAAAACTTTTACCACAAACCCACGAGTATAATGTAAGATTGTAGGACAATACGAACCCAAGAAGATTTGATTCGAGGTCGCCATCGATGGCTTAATTCATGATCAACATCGAATCGGCTTCCTGGTTCATATATTTTTGAATCAGAATATCCGTGTTTTTTCACGAAGTGGCGATGGCAAAACATGCCTTACAGTACGTGGAGAGTGGATTGTAACAAAATCACCCGGGGAGTGGAGTTATCACCCAAAGTATCACTTTCAAATTCTATATATGTGGACAAAGAACATAAGCAATGCTTCAGTCAGTGGACCTCCGGGTATAACCCATTGGCTGGCACTTTGCTTGCACTCGTTATGCTTTGCAACAAATTTGCAATTATTGCCTGTATGAATCTCCACTCTTCAGGCGATTTAGTGATAATACACTCTCCACGAACTGTATATCGGAATCAGGCCACAAAAATGAAGTAATGCTTGCATGTTGCGTTTTCGGTTTCATCGACTTACTGTCTTGGTTGTCTGACTTGTAAAGTCAGTTACAGCAGAACTTATATAATAATTCCACACACCCAACTTTATAAGTACTGTTTAACCCTTTACCTAACATGAAAAGCAGACGACACTTGCAAAAATAATTCTTGAATAACTAATTTTTTTCATTCTTTGTCTCAAAAGCATAGGTTATGACCCCACGTTGGAACGAGCTCGACGAGCTCGTTCCAACGAGGGGGTCATAACCTATGTTTTTGAGACAAAAAATGAAAAAAATAGTGAAAATTAATTGGCGACTTTTGAGAATAGCGCTGGCCGGTTTTGGCCGTTACGTTAGGTAAAGGGTTAACATTGTAACTTATTATTTCCCCACGGGTTACTTTGAAGGGACTTATGTATTGCACTCGTTTTTTCTGTCCGCCCTGTCTCCACCTGTATCTCTGAGGTGGTTGAAGGTTGGTGTTTGAAATTTTTAACATTAATTAGATATTATGAAAATATAATGTACGTCATATGTTGCAGACAAAAATTAAAGATGGTTTAATGGCGCCATTTTGGTTGCATTTTTTTCGTGTTTTGTCGTATTTTTAGACATTACCATCTGTATCTCAGAGATGCCTGGCCATTGGTGTTTCAAATGTTTTACATTAATCAGACATTATTAAGCTATTATGCACATCAAATGTTGGAGAAAAGAAATTAAGGATGGCTGAATGAGGTCCATACTTGTATTTTTTTAAACTTTTATATCTTGGTACCCATGCTACCCGTAGCCGCAAGGATATGCACGCTAATTAGGTAATTTGGTAAACTAAACAAGTGACTTTATGAACATGATTTCGAGATGTTTCCAGATCACCGATTCGATTTGAGTTTAGATTGGAGGACAGAAAGTCGGATTCCATGGTTCATTGTCTCAAAGATGAAACAAAATCAATGATTTTCAAGGGCTATTTTCAAGCACCTTTCTGTAAGTCTCAAAACTTGTTTTGCATCGATCACTGGCCCTGAGTATGAAATAGACCTGTCATTAGTGTTAACAGATTAGTTTGGAGCATTTTTGTTTCGTTACAGTAAAACACAGTTGTCGATACAAATCGATTGTTGTGTATTAACCCTTGACACACTTTGTCGAAGTAAAGTAATTCTAAACAACATGTTTCCCATAATGCAACATGGAATTTAACAAATGCAGCCCTGTTTGTCAGAGCTCAAAGAGCTCTGACAAACAATACTGAATTGGTTTAATTCCTATTTACATTGTGGCGAAAATTCCCATTATGAAAATGTGTTATTTCGACGTCAGTTTAAAGTGGGTAAATTAATCAATGGCTATACGAGAAAACTTCGCCAATTTCCAAGGGGAAACTGAAATCCATTGACTTTCGAAGACCCTACTCACTTTTCAAGCACGCCCAAGGCCTTCCAAATGAATTTTCAAATTCAAGGTCTTTCTAAGTTTTCAAAGACCTCAATGACACCCTGTAATGACTGTATTCTCATATCCATAGTACAATGTGTAAAGTCCTTCATCTTTTACATAACGTAACGGTCATATCGAACCAGTTTTTCAACAAAATCGCCATTCAACTTTTAATATTTTTTTTTCTCAGTATTGCATCCAAAACATAGTGCATGACTTCTCACTGGAACACGTTCGTCGTACAGTACTGCCCCCACAGAAAGTGGATATATTTCCCGGTTAGATGGCAATCGGATCCCGACCGAGATTTTATAATTGACACATTAATAACTAAAGAATCAATCAAGATATGGAAACGACAATAGCATCCTAAGTTCAGTGTTCTTACATTGTCTTCTATCAAGGTGAAATTCTTCAGTGTTGTGGGAGAAAAGAGTAAATATAAGTCGACTGGGTCGCAACCCGCGACTAGAATTACTGTTGTGGGACAGAAAATAAAAATGTTCGGATGTATGTTTCGTCATGTAGAATGTTACATAAAGGGTGCGTCACTACTCGAGTTACCAGAAGACACGCGACAATTCCATTCAGTGCGAGGTTTCCCAAAATGTTTTGATGGGGTCTAAAGTGATGGGCCGGATTTTTAGAGCGCGGAGGGGAGGTGAGGGGAGGGGGCTTAGAGATGCAACATGTATCTAACAACTACGATTCTCCACTCAACCTCCACAAAGTCACACGTTTGGTGACATCCTGCCGTCTGTGTATTGAAAACATGCAAAATTTGCAACGCACATCAACCGGATTTTTGTTTGTCGTTTTCGTCCTGATAAGATTAGTCTACAGGACTTCACGTGAAGCAAATAATTGTTGATTTCGAAATATGCGTCTCTGTGTCTCGATCGATTACGCCCAAGTGGGACATGACAGGTTATGCACCAATTATGCTTTTTTGACTTTAGCACGCTCGTAAAATATATTTAGCATCTGGTAAACAAAATCAAGGAAGAGACGTAGTTACGATAACTGTATTTGTAACATTATAAACATTATAAAAAGAAAATAACAAGCCCAAACAGTAAAACGATTTTGACATGAAACGAACGAATAAAAGAAGACGACGAAAACAGCTTTCAAGATCGAAAAACATTCGTTCATTTTTATTCACTGAGGGTAATAGTTGGTGATAAGTTTTGTTAAACTCGCCACAGCTTGTTATAAAATATAATAATGATTAAAGATTATATAATAAGATCACGAAATTGAAAAAAAAATCTATGCTTTAACCTAAACTACCAACATATGGCCATACCTTCATGTTTTAATTTTAAAAAGTTAAAAAAAATATTTAAATGGGTTTAAACCATGAAGTTGATCAAAACCGCCCCTATTCACCCCAGTTGCAAAAATATCTATTTTCTGCCTAAAACAGGAGATTATGGCTCCGCATTTGAGCGAGCGACGCGAACTGTTTCATATTGTGAGGTCACGAGCTATGTATTCGGAGAAAATGTGATAAAATAATGAAGTATGAATGGCGATGTTTGTAAATAGTAGTTGCCACAAACCACATATAATCATTACGTGAGGTAGGGGTTAATCGCTAACCAATCAAAAAATATGGTATAGGAATTCATACACTTTTGAAGTGTACAAGTATTTAAAAGTAATTACCTGAATTTGTTTTTACCGTGAGTTTAAGGCTTCCTCATCTAAACATGTCCACGAGACTCCACCAAATTAGCGCAAAACAGCCACTCAATCAACAACACCGAACATAACTGAACACTGTAGCCCGAGCAGATCGCCCATGATTTGGGAGATTTTGTACCACGATGCATTATGTATGTCACATATGTTACCAGGGTAGCGCGCGTGAGTGGTAGTGTGGTGACCGCGTTACCACAGTGGTGGGTGGTGTTAGTGAGCATACGCAGCGCAAGTTGTTCGTGTGACATGTTTTTTCGTCGTTCATTTTATTTAGTCTTCACCTTTGTGGTGGCACGTAGTTACGAAAGGAACCAAAGTCATACAATAGGACAGGGTTGTGTTCTGTGGGTATGTTTGATTGGATAGGAGTGTATGTAATTACCGGAATCAGCCCAACAACTACAAACAATCACCGAAACAGACTTTATTTGGTTCGAGTTCTCTGAAAGTCCTCTTTTCATCATTCCTTCTTTGATAGCACGGGGTGCTATGTTACCCTAAACGTGTGTGTTCGATTCAATGTGAGTATATTGATTACCCGACATTAAATTAATCTGGAAAAATTCGAACCATAAAGATAATGGTCGAGTCGGTTTTACTAATTAGATATACTCTTATTTCATCGAACACGCCTTTAATAGTAATGTAGCACCAAGTGCTATCAAGGAAGAGATGAAAACAAGGATTATTTAAAAATGGGAACCAATTGATGTCGATTTTTGTTTTATTTTTTGGCGGTTGTCGGGTTGTTTTCGGTAAGATAAGATAAGCTCCTCTAGAATCGAACATACTCTTAGAACGCACCCTGCTCTATTGCAGGAGTTTGTCCCCTGAGCAATCGCGTGCCATCGAATATCTTGGTCGGATAGTTTAGGAAGTTGTCAGGTTGTTTTCGGTAATTAGATATATACCCCATACAACTGAACATATCCCAGAATACGTTCTTGTCCCACGGTACGACTTTCAGTTACAGAGCAACTTCATGTCAGTATATAAAATAAGATAGCGAAAATATGTGGCTACAGTGCACCACCTTATGACGCCATTCTCTCTCCACCATTCCCTTCACTAAATCAGGGAAGGTGTTCGCATCTACTACCCACAGGGGAGGGGGATAAAAAGATTGTTTTCACATGATTGTGAACTAAGGGTCACGTGTTCACGTTTGTGTTTTTTTCATTAATTTTGACGAGGAGTTCGTAGAAGACAGTTATTTCAGGATTCTTAGAATGGACAAAAGCTGTTATCCTACCCTCATTTTCGTAATATTTGAGGGTCCGACGTGTCTGTTCTTTAGATTCACTCTTCGATTCGAGATCTGTCAAACATGACTGCATTGTGGAAGAAACTTGATTCTTGAAATTTTGACATCAAAGTGAAGAGGGTTAATCTTAACGTTTATATCTGACACTGCGCGTATTTAACTATTTATCATAAACCGCAATGAATATGGACACAGGGGGGTGAAAAGGGACAAAAATCAAAACAAAGTTTCAAGGTTTCATAGTATGTCGTAAGATCATGTGATATTTTTGCTTATTTATTTTCACTAAGGTGCATTAATGGTTAAAACCTTGCACTACAAAAACGTTTATGACCCCCAACCTAGAACAAACAGAGGGGTTTCAGCGTAAATCTTATACCTGGTCAAAACTTTGGCTGTGGAGGCCAGGTTAAGATAGGTATAGAGTTCACCATGTCAGTGCACTTTTGGACAAGTACTCTTCAGGTGTTAATAGGATATCAGCAACTTCAGCAACTATATTGTTGTATAATACAATATCTTATTTTTACTTCAAGCAATATTGATAGTTTTACGGGGTGAATAGGGACAAATAGCTACAGACTTATAAACCAAAATCAGAGGGGAAATCGCACAAAGAACTTTGTCCGAAAATAATTAAAGCTGCTCTTGCTGCTATTAAAAATGGCATGGCATTCAGAAAAGCTGAAGAAGAGTTCAAAGTATCGAAGTAGATCAGAGATTTATTGAATGGGTGTTAAAAACATAAACAGGATATCGAGGCAAGAAAACTGATTAAGTAAAGAAATTTACTGGTTGAACCACCTAAATTTAAACTAAGTAATGGCAAAGGTAACAACCGCCTAACAAATGTGGGATTAGGAACTAATGTGATTAACCTGTCTGGCACCAATGACCTAACAACCCAAGAGAAGTCTCTTTTAGATCGCGGTTTAACTTTTATACCAGCACCTAAGCCTAAAACTGGTAACCAAACAAATTTACCATCATATAACTGCAATTTTCTTAGGCAAATGAAATTAGCAGACCGCTTTAGGAACTCCAGCGGTCGGAAACTTCCTTTTACAGAATCATCTGGTTGGTCACCTCCAGATAGTGAAGTAGATCCCGAAATTATTGAGGCTAGCAAACGAATCCTCCAAAAGGTGTTCACCATGAACATTCTCTCCGATAAAGACAATTTAACAGCTGGTGAACGGAGAGCCCTCACGAAAATTCGAAAAATAAGAAATTAGTAATTAAACCTGCCGACAAAGGTGGGCCGGTAGTTCTTCTATCTCGGGAAAATTATATAAAGGAAGCCATGAGACAACTCAGCAATACTAAACATTATAAGAAATTAGATTCACTTATTTGGCCTAGTAATATCGAAAAATTCAATAAGATCTTAAGATTTCTCCTCGACGAAGGTCACATTACCTAAAAACAATTGAAATATTTAACTGCTAAGCTCAATGCTCAAACAAGACAATTTTGTATCATACCAAAGATCCTCAAGGACCTTTCTGCATGGACGGATGACTTAACTCCACCCGGGAGGCCAATTGTATCAGATTGTAATTCGGAATCTTATGCGATCTCGGAATTAATTGATTATCAGCTGAAACCTATAGCAAATAGACATCCGAGCTATCTAAAAAATACACAGGATTTCCTGTCAAAAATTTCGATATTGAAAATATCGAAAAATGCAATTCTGGCTACTTTGGTTATCGACAGTATGTGTACGAACATTGATATTGATAAAGGTGTTAAATCTGTTAAAAATGCATTTGAAAAATATCCGGATGCAAAACGCCCGGATGAACAAATTTTGGATCTTTTAGAGCTGAGCTTAAAAGGTAATGACTTTCAATTCAATGGAGAATATTTTCTACAAATAATGGGTTGTCCTATGGGCAAAAGATTCAGTCCTAATTTTGCAAGCAATTATGTAGCGGAATGGGAGGAAATGCCTTAAGCAAATGTGCAAAGCATCCTCTCGTATATCTCAGGTATTTAGATGACATTTTTATTATTTGGGAACATTCAAAAGAAGATTTTGATGAATTTTTAGAAATTTTGAACAATCATGATCCAAACATCAAATTAAAAGCTACTATCAGAGAAAATTCTGTTCGTTTTCTCGATGTGACCGTGTATTTCAAGCGATTTCAGGCATCCGGTCATTTAGATTATGAAGTATATTTTAAACCAACTGATTCACATCAATTGTTGCACACAAAATCATTTCATCCCCAACACACATTTAAAGGTATCATCAAAGCACAACTCATTCGTTTCCACCGCAATTCAAGTGATAAGGTAAATTTCAATGAGGCTTGTTCTACTCTATTTGGCGCCCTCAGATCGAGAGGATACTCACTGCGCCTTTCGCGTAGCCTGAAATCCCAAACCCTGAAAAAAGCTAGAATGTCCAGCTGAAACTACTGATTTCGAACCACTGAAGATTGAACACAACAGACCGTTGCAGAATGGTAGTGGTGCGGAATTTAATTGCAACAAGCCTCGTTGTAGACTGCATACTTTTATACCTGATCAGAAAGAGGAATTTTCCTCGGAACAAACGAAAAATCATTATCAGATCGGTAACCCCCTCCATTGTGATTCACAAAACATTATTCACCTTATCACATGTAAGCGCTGTCGGAAACAGTATGTTGGTCAAAGTCAAAATCCCTTCCGAGAACGTGCTACTAGACACAAACAGGATATAAAACATAATACTGATGCCCCAGTAGCACAACAGTTTAACCTTCCTGGCCATTCTTTGGACGATTTAGAAATCTATCCTATTGAACAACCACCAATTAAAGATACATTAGAAGAAACGGATGAATTTAGAAAAAAACGTGAAACATTTTGGATCAATACGCTTCAAACCATTTGGTATGAACATATCAGAGGGACAATGCGAAAGGAGGTCCATCATTCCTTTCACTTTAACAGAATGAATATCGAAATAGCAAAAATGTTAATAGATGAATTCAATTTCACCAATGCTAAATTAAATGAACCTTTGAATCTTCGACTTGTCATCGCCTATAAGAAAAGCAAAAGCTTGCGTAACATCCTTGTAAGGACTAAATTAGAGTCCATCAATGAATAACATCAATTATTGCCAGTCAGTTTAACCAGTTCCTAAGCTCATCACTTAGTTTAAATCAATTTTATGTAATTTTATGTCATGTTTGAAACCCATCAGGGTTCAGTAAATGAAAACAATTTTTCGGCGGCATATTAAAAGAAAAAAACGTTACGCACGCACGCACGCACGCACGCACGCACGCACGCACGCACGCACGCACGCACGCACGCACGCATCCGCCCATTCATTCACCCATTCCCAGACACGTCGCAGCCGCTCGGTGACCCCCCCCCCCCCCCCTAGTCTCTTACCAAAACTAATCAACTTTTACCGCTTTCAAGAATAATTTAAGGTAGTAATCAACAACGGCTCCCTTAAGGCGCCTGAATGAAACAAGGCAAGATCTTTTGGAAGCAAATCAAAGACTGCCCCAAGACTGGCTGTTAACGCCACCACTAACAACAGTAGGTGGAGAGTGCACCATCACCAAATCCCCAACAGAGTGGAAACTCCACCCAAGCAATAATTGAAAATATGTTGCAAAGCACAACAGGCACAAGCGAAGTTCCAGCCAGTGGACCTCCGAGGTTTAAAGAAATTGGAGATCATTTAGTGAAAAGACTTATTACGTCAGTGGAATGGGGAT
This sequence comes from Pictodentalium vernedei, assembly GCA_031216915.1. NCBI lineage: Eukaryota > Metazoa > Mollusca > Scaphopoda > Dentaliida > Dentaliidae > Pictodentalium > Pictodentalium vernedei. The sequence goes on from CM062289.1 coordinate 85,951,122, forward strand.
ACCCATTTGAATAGCTTGGTCTAAGAAATACTTGTTAACCCTTTACCTGACATGAAAAGCAGACGACACTTGCAAAAAAAATTCTTGAATAACTAATTTTTTTCATTTTTTGTCTCAAAAACATAGGTTATGACCCCTCGTTGGAACGAGCTCGACGAGCTCGTTCCAACGAGGGGTCATAACCTATGTTTTTGAGACAAAAAATGAAAATATTTTGAAAATTAATTGGCGATTTTTGAGAATAGCGCTGGCCGGTTTTAGCCGTTACGTTGGGTAAAGGGTTAAAGCGTATTTGGATAGAATAGGAGTATGTAAAAAAGGTTTGAAAACAACATAACATTCAATGGGTGGACCCGGTTCTTCGAAAGGAGGCATAAAGAAATATTTCCACAGAAACTCAGTTAAAAATTAACAGATTAAGACTAGGTGATAAATAACCAAGGTATCCGATCAAAGGGATGTCAATACCAGAATGGTGATAGTTATTTTGCGATCACCGATGTGATTTTTATAGGATTTAGTTTAGCTTTGCAATCGTTTTATTTCTGTTTTTTTATTGTACAATTGTTTTAAAAACACACTGCAAGTCTCTATTAACCACAGTAGGTGTCCATGTTGTTTCCACAGAAAGTGTCAAAAGAGACAATCATTAAAGAAATTTTTTAAATATATATATATATTTCAGCGAGCAACACGAATGTGTTGTTCCAATGTGAGGCCTCAAGCTATGTTTTGAGGACACAATGTGTTAAAATAATGAAATGTGAATGGCGATTTTTGTGAACAGTGCTGACCAACCATAACTGTTACGCGAATTAGAGGTTAATCGCCAATCAAACAGAAAAATAAGGTATAAGAATTCACACAAAATTGAAGTGTTCAGGCATGCTGAAGTTGAATCAGTGCTAAACACTCGTGTAGTGGAATTTACACCCGCTCAATAACAGTCAATTCCTGTGGTTGTGCATGAGAAAGAAAGACAAGTACAGGTTTAACCAATGGACTGCTGGGTTAATCCGGAGGTCCAATGGCAGTGGTATGTCTCGGGCTTTTGAGGGATGGTTTGGGGGACCTCGGAAGTGACGTCATGTCACGTGACCTAGTGGCGCCATGTTGTGTTGTCATGGCAACCCGCGTGAGCGGCCATGTTGTGACGTCATCCCCATAGTGATACATGGTGTGAGTGCGCATGCGCAGCGCGTGTTGTTAGGGTGATACGTGTTTCCGTCGTGCATTTTGTATACTAGAGGCCGCCATCTTGGTTTCTATAGTAGCACGTGATTTCTATGTTACCTAAACCCTTCTTATAGGACAGGAGTATGTTCGGAGGGTATGTTCGATTGAATCGGAGTAAATCAAATTACCACAAACAACTCGAAAATCCCTCCAAATCACCAAAATTTACTTCGACTCTTAGCCTCATTTCAGTATTTGAGGATACCTATGGCCTGGTATTGTATTATTCGAGGATACCTATCGAGAATACCTTTTGGAGAATCCCTTTTTTGTCGTATGAGGCCATGAGGGCTATGTAAAAGCCCTCAATGAGTCCTCATTTATTATGCCTCATAGCCTCATTGAAGTTTGAGGTTATGAGGACCATTAAAAATCCCTCAGTGAGGTATAATTTACTACGACTCTTAGCCTCATTTCAGTATTTGAGGATACCTATGGCCTGGTATTGTATTATTCGAGGATACCTATCGAGGGTACCTTTTAGAGAATCCCTTTTTTTGTCGTATGAGGTCTTGAGGGCTATGTAAAAGCCCTCAATGAGTTCTCATTTATTATCCCTCATAGCCTCATTGAATTTTGAGGTTATGATGACCATTAAAAATCCCTCAATGAGGTATAATTTACTACGACTCTTAGCCTCATTTCAGTATTTAACAGCCATATCCCCAGGCACCCCAATTTCGGCACCCCTTTTTTGGAAAACATGGCCTTCGGCACCCCTTTTTTGTCGTATGAGGCCATGAGGACCATGAGTAATCCCTCAATGAGGTCTAATGTAGTCTTACCAACCGCTTCCACCTTGTCGCCAAAGCTCCAAGACCACTACTGGTCTATGGTCTATCTGTCCTAACATGAGCTTCTACGAGAGTTTTGTTCCATTGCGGCCTTGTACCAGTTCTATTGACTAAACTACCATCCATTAACATTGACTTGTATCACTACTTCCTAGCTATACCTATCTCAGTCTCGACTCTAACATTGATCAAGGTTGAATCACATTTTCCCTGTATACATATAAGGCATTCCGTTAATTGAGATTCCTAGCCGAGTCCGTAAAATATGTCTGACTGTGGTTCAAACAACATCCTGTCTGTGCCGTGGGTCATCCCCTCGGAGCAAATCGGCGTTTTCAGAAGTTGACAGAGCCTGCCTTTTTCTAAATAACCGAAAAGTCAAGATGGCGAAGTATGTATCTACAAAGTTGCATTTATCTGTTGGAAGGATTATCCTACGAGGTCTAGATTATACGGCGATTGCATTGCTTATTTTTAAAGCAGATAAAATGACGCGCAAAAACCCAGATGGGGTGTGGCAAATTGCGGCCAAACGACAATTTGATAGGCTTTTGTATTATTTGGGGGCATTAGTTTTTAATTTCCTCTAATATTCAGAGAACACAAACTGAGAAACGGCTACAAATGCTAAACTTCGTGAACTTAAAATTTCGGAAAGGAAATTATTCAACAATACAAGGGAAACAATTTCGCATCTTTTCTTTTCATTTTCGATTGCCAAAAAACTGTTCTTCCGAACATTTGAGAATAAGTGTGGGGTGGATGGAATGATTTGGTAAGTAAAAGTTCATGCGAATTGGTTGGTTTGAAAAATGCTTTTTTGTCAAGCCAACCGGTTGATTGAAATTGTTTGCCTTTGTAGACTGTCACATCTAGAAAATCAACAGATTGTAGACTGTCACATCTGGAACATCAACAAAATCTTGCCTTATGGTAGCTTTAAGTTTGGTGTTAGGATCGTGACTGTTCAAAATGTCAAAAAAGAGTGTTCTCAAATAATAATTATGTCATCCAAATATGGGAGCTAGATAAGGTGTTGCTTAGCACATTTGCTTAAGGCCCCCTCTTCCCATTCAGCTACGCAGATACTTGCAAAATTTGGACTAAATCTCTTACCCATAGGGCAGCCCACGATGTGTAAATATCTCCATTTAATTCGAAATCATTCCTTTCAGGCTCAACTCCAATAGATCTAAAATCTGTGTGTCTGGGCGTTGAGTAACAGGATATTTTCCGGACGCATTTTTTTTTACAGATTCCACTCCTTTGTCTTTATCAATATTTGTGTTCATTGAGTCGATGTCCAAAGTGGCCAAAAAATGCATCTTTTGATATTTTTAATTTTGTAATTTTGGATAGGAAATCTTGTGTATTTTTATATAGTTGGGTGTCTATTAGCTATCGGTCTGGGGTGATAGTCGATTAATTCAGATATTGCGTCAGAGACAGAATTACAGTCCGAAACAATAGGTCTTCCAGATGGAGTGAGATTATCCGTCCACACAGACGGATCTTTGTGAATTTTAGGCAAGATATAAAATTGTCTTGTTTGAGCAGCGAGTGGAGATGATAGATATCTCAGCTGCCTTTTAGTTATGTGACCTTCATCAAGGAGAGATTTAAGGATTTTGTTAAATTTCTCCATGGTGTGAGGCCAGACACCTCTGTCTAATTTTTCATAGTGTTCTGTATTGCTAAGCTGCCTTATAGCTTCCTTACCATAATTTTCCCGAGATAAAATTACAACTGCTCCACCTTTGTCCGCTGGCGTTATGATCATTTTTTTTTGTTTTTGCAAAGTTATCGGAGAGTAGGGTTAAGTCCCAAAACCGTTCATGAACCTGCTTGTCGGCTAGTAAAATTACCAGATCGACCGCACTATGTGGTTGTATCCAACCAGAAGATGCTGTGAATGGAGGTTTTTGACCCCATGCATTTTTAAAGAAGTCTGCAAGTTTTAATTCTCTATGGAAACGTACATAATCAGAAGGTTTATGTTGCCACCATGTCAGATTTCGGCCTCTGAGTTGGTATAAATGTTAACCGCGATCTAATAATGATTTCTCCGCGTGTGTTAGGTCATCGGTGCCAGGCAGGTTAACCACATTTGTTACTAACCCTTGATCTCTGAGGCAGTTATTACCTTGGCCTTTAATTAGTTTAACCCTTTATCCAACGTAACGACCAAAACCTGCCAGTGCTATTCTCAAAAATCGCCATTTAATTTTCATTATTTTTGTCTCAAAAACATAGGTTATGACCCCTCATTGGAACGAGATTGTCGAGCTCGTTCCATGGAGGGGTCATAACCTATCTTTCTGAGAGAAAAATGAAAAAAATTAGTTATTCAAGAATTTTTTTTTGCAAGTGTCGTATGCTTTTCATGTTTGGTAAAGGGTTAATGAGAGATAGGTCAACCAGTGGTCGTACATTTTGTTGGCAGTTTCAGGAGTCTAATGGATCAAATCGTAAACCATATTAAATTCTTTTTCGGGAAATTTTGGAATTACTTTTATGTTTCGCATATTCCAAAGTGTCTTATTGGTGCGGTTTATAGTCTCCTTTCCGCAAACTAGAGACTTTTTGAAAAATTTATGCCTGTAAAAATATTTTTGCAGTCAGGAATTTTTCCGGTTTTCCCTTACAATCAGTGATAGCAGCATGGAAGCACCACTCGGAGTTTCTGCCCTTGAATTTATGCTAACATTCGGGATAATTTTTTTCGGGAGTAGAATTGCCTCTATAATTTTTAACTATTTGGCGAAAATGATTAAGATTGGCACCTGAAAAACATTCCACTTACAGGTCCGGATAAGTGTTTTGATCATTACGTGCTAAATTCGAACTGCCAAACAAAATAATCTTCTTTCGGATATTGGGAAGGGGCCAAGTACTTTTTTGATTGCCACCAGGATACCGAAACTGGAAGAATTTTGTAACAGAATGGCGGCTCGGCAATACTGATTTGCGGTTCAGTACAGCACGATTTAAATATTCCGAGTATGATGTAACTTAGTGAACTACCGATGAAGTACATGTAGAAGCGACAGGAGAAGAGCTAGGAGAAGAAACTGCCCCCCCCCCCCCCCCTGGTCGCGGTATATAACTTGGAATTGTCCAAAGCCAAACGTATGGCAGGAGACAATTGCAAGTTGGGCTGTTTACCTGGAGTAAAAGAAGAGGCAGAAAGAGAAGGTGAAAGAGAAGGCGAGGAACAAGGTCGTTATCGGGCTCCAGTACACAGAGTGAATGGGTTTGCACAAGTTGCGGCTTGAGGGCTACAACTCGTACTACTCCCTGCCTCCTTGGGGTTTAGAGTCGAAATATAAGACTGAAAGGCCTCGATAGTTTATCAGACAACTTGGTCTTAATATTTTGTACCCCATTTTGAGACTTGAATGACTGTCTTATCAAAGTTCAGGTCTTTTGGTGATTTCGCGGAAATAACCTGTAACTTGAATTTTTCCAAACAACTTTCATAGTTGGAAACGGGCCCGGCAAGTCTCATGTACCCTACTCAAATGTGTTCTCATGAGCTTGGAAAAAAACATATGAATTGGGTAAAGCAGGCTTCGGGAAGGCATTCATGTCATCTATCCGGTTTTGTAATGTTTTGGGAATGTCCCATCTGCTTAAATGACCTTGCAATAAATCAAGGTGGTGACAGCATTGTGGAAAAATCTCCATAAGTTGGATCAGAGGTCCCATTTGTGGCGGGGTGAGCAATGTTGCGTGGATTATTTTTCATTTTATTTTATCTATAAATCCTGGTTGACTGAATGTCCTCCTCCTAACGATCAAATAAAACAAAAATGGTATAACAAAAGTTATGAAGTAATTGAAGCTACCTTTGTCTGCTTGGTTGATCTTCAACTCTTTCTATTAACCCTTTGCCTAACACGAAAAGCAGACGACACTTGCAAACACAATTCTTGAATAACTAATTTGTTCATTTTGTTTCGTTTCAAAACCATAGGTTATGACCCCTCATTGGAACGTGCTCGACGAGCTCGTTCCAAGGAGGGGTCATAACCTATGTTTTTGAGACCAAAATGAAAAAAACATAATGAAAATTAATTGACGATTTCTGTGAATAGAGCTGGCCGGTTTTGGACGTTACGTTGGATAAAGGGTTAACAAGAACCCGCCCGTCTTAACTAGTTTCACGTAGTTTTGCTTTTTCCAAAACCTTAGAGAACAATGTGTTTTGGGTGAAGGAACAAGCTACTTATGTTAGGATATGGGTGGGCAGGTTAGTTTGTCTATATGGAGGTGACTGACAAAATAGATATTAAATAATTAATCTCAGCTGAAGGGTGGAATTCAAAGCTACTTGTTTTGCATGCGTTTTCTGTCAATAAGCTCGAGACCACTAAGATAAAACAGCTATCAAGCACAGTGTGAGATAATTTGTTTTATAATCCAAAATCAAAGTAAAGTCTGCTTTCAACTTTGACTTAGGATGTAATTCACCCGCTGTTACTTTTCCCGTGTAGGTTTCAATATGGGAAATGTGCCGATAGCAATTTGAAACAGGGTTTTTACTAGTTAAATTTAGAGGCTCCGTCAGAGAATATTCTCTCAGTGACTGTGCATTTAGAATTACGGGTATGTAATTCGAAAACCCCCCCGAAGATGGTAAAATACATCAAATAAAATTTATTCAGATATGGGAAGGGTCAATGTACAACCACAACAAAAAACAATCATTTTGTTTTAGCGCCATAGCACTCTACGACACCATATCTAGCCAGTCCCCCCCCCCCAAGCGCCTGGATATCCTGTCCCACATCGTAACTTTAGATCCTCTGTAAGTACCTCTCGTCAGGGCGTATATTAATGCAAGATGATGACAGTGTGGGAGAACAAATTTATTAAATTTGTTGTTTGGAATCATTTTATAGGGAAAATGTAAAAAGTGACATTGATTTTCTCGCACTTCATCAAACAGGGTGGGTTAATTGTAATGTTGATAAATCAGGCAAAGAGCATTGAAATTTGAAAACAAAGATATTTAATAGATCAGATGGTAGCTTTTCGTTCGTGAACCCATAATTACAGATATTTTATCGATTTCGTAAGAAGTATAGGTTACAATACATGTTTTCGTACAAAAAAACGCCTCTAGTGATTTCCACCCCAACCTTTAATGGCGCATAAAAGTTCCTGATTTATCCAATTATTGCAAAATGAACCGAGCTTGTAAATGTAAATACAATTTTAATGTGCATGTTTTGAATAAATTATAAAATATTGATGATAACTGTCTTCTGAAAAGTGTGAGAGAAGATAAAAATTGGTTGGCGGAAGGTGAAAGTATGTCTATTTTAGTCATGAAAGAGCCAGGCAATAAGAAATTAAAATATCGTGCTTTTAGTGCAACAAAGCGCCATCTGCAATCTCGGTATCTTTTTGGTGATTCTCATGTGTAATATCACAGACAAGTTACCCAGTTACGTCCTGTTTGGTTGTCCTGGTAGCCCGCGTGGGTGGTCATCTTGTGACGTAATCACCATAGTGTAACATGGTCTCAGTGCGCATGAGCAACGGGTATTATTAGTGTGACACGTGTTTCCGTCGTTCATTTTGTTTACTGGAATACGCCATCTTGGTTTCTATGACATCATGCGCATGTTATGTGACCCAAAGGCCTGCCTGCATTAGAACGGGGTACATTCTAAGGGGGTGTTTGATTGAATAGGAGCAGTTTGCAAGTTCAGATTTTTCCAAATTCTCCTTTACTTCTTAGAATTACCCAAATGCACACGACAATTTCACCAAATCACCAAAATTCTACCCCGAATCGCTTTACTTGGTTCGGACTTCTCCCCAAATCCCCCTTTTCAATAATAGGACCTCGCAGTGCTATACGTCGAGTTCATTTGTATAAGAGTATATCTAATTACCACAACTAACCCGATAACGACCCCAAATCACAAAAACTCACTGAAACGGATACCCCAGAAACCTCGGTTACTTCACACTTATCTTGTTCGAATGTCTTCGGAAGCCTCTGTTCTGCTTCTATCTATGTATCTACAAGCTATGTTATGACTTCTGATTTTTTCATTTGTGTCTATGTGCTAGTACACGATGTGTAACAGTGTGTCAATACAGCATTCAGCACATTGGTGCACGCTGGATGTGATAAAAAATGTGCGCACACATGGGGACATACGAGTATTGGAGAATACCTATAATCTTTAGAGGATAGTTGTAGTGGAAATCTGTGGTTCCTTCATCCGGATACTTCACGCTACATCCGGTTACTTCTGTGGGAAAGGTACACAAAGAGTGTGAACATTGCTTTCCGTTCATTTGTCTCCTTACCGACGTCGAGTGAAGACATGCGGAATTCTCAGATCTGTAGATATTGTGCCAAGATGTTTACCCGAACAGACAACAGAAAAAGACATGAAGATCATTAGTATCCACGAATATCGGAGCACATTCCTGAAAGACCATTCACAGAGAGATGCTGAGGACCTGCTCCCATTGATAAAGAGAAATGCGGAAACCTTAGAGTTTTTGTGTAATAGAAGCAAAGGGGGGAGCGATGCTTCCTTCAATCAGCCTGTGGAGATTTGATTGTGTTTATGTAGATGTGCAGTCAACATCCTCGAAGACAGGATATCACTAAATACAACGGAATACTGTGATCTGCGAGAACACGACAAGGTATTAAAGCTGCGGGCATATGATGGAATTTCTACCGATATAAAAAGAGATCTCTTACGGAAATGTGATTTTCTCTAATCGCTTATCACACCATTTCTAGTCCTAAGAAAAGTATAAAGGCATGTGCACGGTACCACATACTCCATTTGTTCTCAAGGAGTAAAGCCAAGAAAATTCATTGCTGCAGATATCGTGGAAAAGCAAAGACATCCCCAAAAGCTTTACACGCAAAAGGCACGAAGATGATTACTGTCCCATAAGACAGTCGGAAAAACCAAAGAACACTGAAAGACTTACCCGAAATTCTAATACACTGTGATTTCTACCTCACGCTGGCCGACATGAAGTCAATACCGTGAGCAAGACATCTAATGATGATTTGATAGAATGTATATGCGATGTCGCCATGCACATATTGGATTAGGCTGTTCCAGTGACAAAATCCGATAGATCTCAGCTCATTCCACACAAGCACCAGATTAGGAGGACAGCCTTACTAAAGGGTAAACTATCTTATCGAAAAAAAAGAATCAGACAAGAATTTGAAAACCTCATGAAAAGGTACAGTTAAAACTAGAAGTCCTGTCACGAACGGTGCGCTTATCTAGGCTTAATTGCTCGTAGGCTTAATTGCGCATATTCGACCATCTAGTAACATGTGCCCATGTGTCATATGTGATATGTGCACATTGTGCACTGGCACACAAGCACATATTAGCAAACCTCGTGTGTGCTCATGTGCTGAATGCGATGTTTACAAGCTGTCACATATTGTGTACTAGCACACGGACACATCTGTGAAAGTCATAAATCATAACATAGCTTGAAGATACATACATAGAAGCAGAGAAGAGGATTCTGCAGGAATACGAACTAGATAAATTGCGCGCAATTGCCATATCGAATGGTATTCAAAACACGGCAGATTCTCCGGTTACTCATAGCAAACTCAGGCAATGTTTCTGCCAATGGACCTCCGGGTGACCCGGAGGTCCATTGGCTGAAACATTGCTTGTGCACAGGTCATATGTACAGAATTTGATAGCCTTACTATGATCATAACGCGTAGATTAACGCACAGATCGACGTCCTATTTGTGCGCATTTCGTGACAGGACTTCTAGTTTTAACTGTATGTTCAGGATGGAATGAATAAAGATTATGTAGTTAAAAACGTAGACACACTACTTGAAAGCAGTCTCTCATAAGCCATTTCTGTTTGACGACCTCTTGGCAAAATGTTCATTCGAATGGCAAGGTTCTGATGATGACGAAGAAGATTCGGACCAAGGAGGACATGGACTCGCCAGCAGAAAAATAGTATAAACGGATTGTTCGTATGAAAATACGTTCATTTGTGTTCTGACTGTCGAAGAGTGAAGATGACTGCGTCCACGACACTGCTAAAATTAAAAGATGACTTACACATAAAGATCCTCAAGAATGATGCCGGATTGAAGCCTCCCTTCCCAGAAATTGGCCCAAGTAAATCGTATGGTGGATTGGGTTGAGAGAAGGAACTAAGACCAGCTTACGGGGCTTGTGGAAAAAAAAACTAAAATTAGTGGAGCCGGCGTATGGTGTGGACGGATTGTCAAACAAAGGGAAGCAGAAGAATGAAGAATGTGTAGACAAAGAATAATGAAGTTAATACTCAAGCCACAAACAAGGGGACGAAAGAGAAGACAAAAGCAACTTCCCCGGTTCTAAAGAAGAAAGAAGTTAAGAACAACTGTTTTCACTGGAACTACAGTGAGCAATGATGTTCAGGAGACGAAAAAAAAACTGATGTTGGTACTCAAAAGAATGAAGTTTTTTCCCAGTCTGCGGATCAAATTGAGAACAGTGTACAGAAAACTGAAGATACCAACCCAAGAATGGAGCTCCAAAGAACGAAGTGAGTGACTTACCTGCCTATAACACACCAGAAATCAAATCAATCAAGAAAGTAAAACTACCGGTATACAACAAGAGAACACACATCACGAAGAACCCAGTCAGGGTGAAACAATGGGAAGAAGGTCCGTTAGAAAAAACGTCTTTGATCGGATGGTTCTCAACCTCTCCGGGAAGAAGAGGGTGGAAGAATTACATTTCATTTATCGATGAAGAAGATGTCTTGGGCAATTGACTATGAACTGAACAAAGTGCTTGTATACGAAGATACTTGCAGCAATTGAGCTTAATAAACTGTAAACTGTGATTGTGGCAGATTAAAAAAAATGAATTGAATGTTATATATTGTTTTTTTTTATTCCTTTCCCACAGAAGTACGTGGATGTAGAGTGAAACACCCGGGTGTAGAAACCACAGATATCTATTACAACTATCCTGTAAAGGTACCTAACAAAGGGTATCCTCCAATGGGTATCCTCCATTAGTACATCACCACACCATGTGTATCCTCCAATATCCCTATGTGCCTATGTGCTGCATCTGACGTTGTGCACCTGCACACAGGCACATATCCAAACATCTAGTAACACGTGCCCATGTGCCGTATGTGATATGTGCACATCGTGCATTAGCACTCAAGCACATATTAGCAAACTTCGTGTGTGCTCATGTGATGAATGCGATGTTTACAAGCTGTTACACATTGTGTACTAGCACACGGACACATCTGTGAAACTCATAAGTCATAACATAGCTTGAAGATACATACATAGAAGCAGATAAGAGGATTTTGGAGGAATTCGAACTAGATAAATGGGAAGTAACCGAGGATTATGGGGAGTCCGTTTCGGTGATTTTTTATTGTTGGGGATTTGGGGTCATTGTCGGGTTGGTTGTGGTAATTAGATGTACTCTTATGCAACACAACGCGCCTTATAGCACTAAATGCACTAAATAAATAACACTAAATGCTACTATTATTGTGGAAAGTGGAATTCTGTGAGAATTCCGTACCAAATAATGTGATTTGGGGTGTTTTGTGATTTGGGGAAAGCGAGGATTTCGAGAAAATCGGAACCTGCAAACTACTACTGTACAATCGAACACACATTCAGAACATACTACCGTCCTATTGTAGGTGTTTGTGTCACATAGCAAGCGCGTGCTGTCATAGAAACCGGCACTAATGGTCTTCCGTACAAATCATTTGACGAGCAATAAGAGAAATATAACATTGTCCTTACAATATTTTCCCTGTGGCGAATTTATTGACCCGACAATTCATGCAACAGCTGCTGTCGCGACTTTCATTTAGCCTTGCGTTATCTCTGTCTCGAGGGCATATAGCGTTCATAAACAACTCGAATTCTACGTAGATGATTATTTAACATGGCATCATATAACAGGTTGTTTGAATACATTGAATTCGGCTTGGAGAGCCTACTGATTTGCTTTAAAATAATTCAAAACACTTTATGTATTAGAACATCATCATTTCGTGTGATCGGAGCTTTAATGGCCGCGTGACACAGTTTCGTTTAACATATTAAGGCGGGTGGTGTTTAACAACGATTGGGACTCTTTCCGCCCATAACGCAATTGGATTTGGCAAGCGCAACTAAAACCATGGCCGTTACAGAGAATAACACTTGACTCTCCTCAGACAGGATATATGTTCAGCGGCCTATACGACACATACAGGATGAAGTCTTATAGTCTTCATCAAGTTATACTTCCACATGTATTCTGCTATTGAGATAATAGCCAGAAGATAAGTGTGTCGATTTCCCAACGGACAAGTACACTCTACAATTGGTTGGGTTAAACATCAACCCAAATCGACCTGGTCGAGTGAATATAATCCCCCATATTGTTGATTTTGGGTTGATTTTTAACGCAACTGATTAGAGAGTGTTAAATTTGTGATCCTTCTGGACGTCCCAGTCCCCCAAAAGGATCTTTCTGTCTTTATTCCATCTTCCACTTCACTGCAAGGTACTAATTATGGGTAGGAGTATCATTGACACGCATAATTATCTATGCCTAGATATGACATGCCATTTCTTTGGCGGATCGAAAAGAATTTTCATGACGTTTTAAATCTGATTCATTCGGAAGGAAAAGTATAAACCAGTTGAACCAGAAAGGCCGCTTTTACCGTCCAGGATCATTATAACACAGAATTCATTAGATAGGGGGCTTGACAACCGTTACGTATTCCCAGTGCCTTATTCGACACTGTGTTAACAACCGATAAAGTGGCAACCGTTACTTATTCCCAGTTCATTATTCAACATCCGTTATAAACCGATTTTATCGGTTAATAACGAATGTCGAATGAGGATCTGGGAATAAGCAACGGTTGTTACGTCCGTATGAAATAGGTAGTTGTTCAGTGAATTTGTATGGCAGCCCAATCAAGAGTTTCAACGTGTAGCCCCAAATCTGCACTCGGAAATTATTGATCATAATCCAAAGGATTAACCAAGTTACGTAAAATAAGTAATACATATCAACCAATCGAGGGGTACCCATGGATTTGAACAACGTGTCAGCATGCGTGTCAGCACACTAGCGAGTTACTCAAATCCACAGTGTGGTTGGTAACTATTAACAAATACTTTAAGCAATGTCACTTGAACAAGCAAGTATTTCATGTTTGTTACCACCCCAAAAAGACAGAAGTGCCGAGATGTGAATTAGTTTTCGTTGGCTTTTATCCTTTTTATTGGGGTTAAATGACAATTCGAAAGATAGGGTCTCCTCGTGTCGGAGAGCTTTTCGGGTGGAGGAAGCCGGAGTACTCAGAGAGAACAACCGAGCGGCGGCGAGCAACTGATAGACTCCCCAACGTATCTACTCCACACAAGCAGAGTTAGCATTGTCTGAAGACAAATGCACCATCGACGTGTAGTAGGCCTTAGTACACAGCGTGACCATGCCTCCGCATGGTCAGTCGGGATTAAGTGCCTAACCCAACGCCACAACGCACTAACCCCTGTCGGGGATCGAACCGTGGACCTTTCGTTTTGAAGTCCAATGCGGTAACTACTGATCATGGTGCTCTCGAACCTTTCATCCTGTGTTCCAGGATGATATTGTTGTGCCCAATACTGTCCCCCGGAAGTAACCCCATCCAGTTTGCATTTTGAAAGTGTTAGTAATATTTCAGATCAATGAATGGTGTTTTGTGTGTGAAGCAGTTGCTTTGTTGGGTGACGGTTTAAACAATCTTTAAAAAGAAATAATCTTATCCACAAGAGGTGGCGTGTATGAATCTTTGACAGTTCTCACAAGCAAATAATTATTTGCCAAAATGAACAAAGGATATATGTTTTCAGGTGCACATTTGTGTCACCTGATAACCGTATATCGCTATGTAGAAAATGCGTTACATCATTATGGACAAAGTTATCATAGACACTTTTTGAGTGAGCAACAATAGTCTATCGTGTCACCTTCAAATAAGTGTGTCATCTCAGAGGTGAAGGAACTTACAAAGATAATCGTCAACATCACGGACGCTTTCACGGAGTATAGGAGTCATGTACAACGCCCCCTCAAGATATACTGAATGCAGGTGGGGAAAACGGATTTGTGAGGAATGTCAAAAAGAAGAGGGTTATTTTATCAAAATTCCTAAACCTCATCAAAGTAAAGAGTAGTACCTACCTAGCAGACACTAGAGGGATGAATAATAACGAATTACGTCGTCTGAGTCCGTACACACCGCTGTTTGATTGATTGATTGATGATTGATTGATTGATTGATTTTTATTCAGCAATATGCATAATTACATACATATGTTTACAATATTTACAATAAACAAAGCAACACAAGATTGTGAAACAAGTCACAAAGATCATTATACAATATATAAGAGTATATTGCTACGGAAAGTCATAGCCATATTGGCTGTCTTCCTGATTTCCTCTTGAAGAAGAGTGAAAGAAAATCAAAGAACGGAAGAAAAAGAAAATGAGTAGTAAAAGGACACAAAAAAGAAGAAAAAGAGAAAAAGAGTTGTTGTTGATAATAATAATAATAATAATAATAATAATAATAATAATAATAATAATAATAATAATAATCTGGTGGTGAATATGGGTGGCCATGACGCTGTGGACAACCTTATTAGGAAGGAAGAAACCAGGGCAGAGTATTGAAATACAGTAACAGTAACTGTTTATTGACAACATTGTCTTAAAATTACATTTGAGGTTATTCTTTTTGATCTGTTAGCCCTTTGAACTAAGAGGGTATCTTCCATGCCAGTCCATTGTCATCTATTGGAAGAGTTCACATCCATGTCTGGAAGCTGATGAATCAATATTTATTTTCAACGAGCAGGCTCGGGGCTGTACGTTAAAAAATATATTAAACAGTCTACAATACACATTCTCAGAGAAACCATCCACTTTATGAATGCAGGTCGTATCAGGATCCTGAACCGATAAAATAGACTCCCAAGATCAAAGGGTTAAGATTTGTCTCTTTGATTCTTCACAGTTGGGTGTTCCGACAACGCGTTTCCAATTTACCACCAAACGGAAGCCATCCGATGGCTATTAACTCTTTTGGCGCGGAATAATCTGAGAAACAGAATTCTTTGCGCCTAACATTCCTCAGGAATTTTACAAAAAGTATAGGTTGTTAGACTAAAGCGTTATTATTTTAAAAGATGTTCTAATGATCTCATTGACAGTTTTTCAAATGATTTTCTGTATATATTTAAATGGCACATTTATACTTTCAGGGGACTGTATCGTTGTTCATTGATAGGACATAAATGGTGCATGAAACATAGGAATACGTATGTTTGTTCAACTCTTTACCCAACGAATCGGCCGCCCCCCCCCCCCCCCACACCCGCGTAATATGCAACTTCAGCAGTTGACACACACACAGTTGTCTAAAATGACTACCTTTCCGAGGTCTGTCGTCTGTCGACTTTAGTCGCCTGTCGCGCCAAAAGAGTTAAGTTGTAGCCTCCTAATATTTGAGGAATGTTGCTCTGTTATCCTACCAATAACATGACTTGAACTGTGTTAAATAGAGCGCTTTGTGAATAAGTGATTTGGCGAGGAACCCTAATTAAAATTAGATTATCTGCAATCTTAAAATGTGCTTTTGCCTCCAATGTGAACACTCATCAGAAGACACGGCGATGTCCAGAGGCGTGCTGAATTATCCAACAATTCGAGAAAACCCGGCCATGATCACTGCCGTAATAAATACACCCTTTGGCCTTTCGAAAACAATTTGACACAAACTGTACAAGAGTCTCACGGGCCATTTGACGGCGCATACTTAACACCTATCTTATTCCGTAAAATATGTTATTGCTTTTCTTTATATTTTGCTCCATGTGATATTAAAATGTTTTACCATATTTTGACATTATCTTTTCCAATAACGTGTTGGTCAATTCGACATCAGCTGCTTCAAGTCAGTCTGATCTGTGCTCGGGCGTGGTGGATGTGTTAATCAGTTTACTGTCTATTAATTAAAAAGGTTAGTCAAAGAATTTTTAGTAATTTAATTCAGATGTTTTTGATTATTTTTAAATGTTGGTGTTTCATTTTAATTATTATGATGAGTTATTTTGTTTTATAAATAGATAGTGGTGAATGTCGAACATATATCTTTTGATGTCTTTATTCACGATATATACCAGTAGTTTTACTTCCGTCTAAAATGAAACCAGGTGTGGAGAACTTTCTGATGGTAGAGCAAGCACAGGATATGTTCACCAAAAGAGAGGAGAGTATGTTTATTATTTACAGGGGCGTTTCTCTCGTACTGGTTCAGTTTCGATGGATTTCGGATCATTTTTTTTGCAGTAAGTGGCAGCAAACGCTAAAATGTATACAGTCTGTTAAATAATCGGTTAACTGAAATAGATCGTTGTCTTACAGACATACAAGTACCAAATCCACCCCCAGACAAGAAAATCCAATGACAGTATAATTGCTGTTAACGTCTGGTAAAGCATACAAGTGAGGTCTATTTATCAGCTTTGGTCATTACGACCAAAGCTGATAAATAGACCCCACCTGTATGCTTTACCGACGTTTTTGAACGGCTCTCAAAGAATGAAATCTTTCAAATACATCTCCTGAAAAATCTCAAATCTCTGCTCAGATGCATGGAAATGGGGGTATTGGAACCCTGGAATTTAACATGTTCGAAAAGCGGGCCGAAAAATGGTCGGTCCGTCATACCGACGACCATCCATCGCCGGTCCAGCCCACCCTACCCCCTCCCCCAGTTTGAAAATCGTTCCTCCGCCCCTGATTTACTTCAACCCTTTTCCAGCACATTCGTTCTAAACCAGAAGGCGGCACAGGACAGGGGACTTTGGAGAATTCTGGCCGGTGCCCCAAACCCCGGCAGGCGTCGACGGGCACATGTAAGTAAGTTTATCCAGCACGAATAGTATAAAAAATCGTGAATAGTTAGAACAGAAAAGTTTGTCTCAAAACCAAACTGTAACTTCTGACTCTGCCCCCCCCCCCCTTACTTAAAACGAACTTAACGACCTCGTTCCGATGAGGAGCCATTTTATTATATTTTTGAGGAGATCACCATTTTCTATACGAGGTCACGTGAGGGGGGGGGGCGTGACCTTTGCTTACAAAACAAAGCACACGTGTTACATTAAGAGTGCACAATCCTTGTCAGAAAATTGCTGACGTGAACTCGACTCAAAGTTAAATAAATAGATTTTGATATATTATGCGCTTGATCATTAAAATTAACTTTATATTAAGTAATAATTGTAAAACAGGGTTGAAAACGAAAGTGTAGGTTAAGAACTCACCTAAAGACATCTGACCGCGTATAGTCTGAACCGAGTTGCGTATCTTCGTTGCCTTGCAAAGCGAATCTACGAGCTACCATTGCAAAAGGCCAGCATTCTCAATGCATTGATATAAAATCAGTACTATCAATAGTAGTGATATACGGGTTTGCATAGTTGAGCTACACGTTAAGAAATGAGTGAAATAAGACGCGATTGACGGTATCCGTCATCGTCAGCTCTCTATTTCTTGTGTTTATTGTTTTGTAAATAAAGGTCACGTCACATTATAGGGAATGCTGATAAATATTCATTATCATGACCATGTGCATGTTCTGTAATTTGTATCAGATTCGATGTCGTGTTTGCAAACGGATCGCAGCGAGCCCCTCAGGGCTCGTCACGATCGGACTGTAAACACGACCGAGAATTTAAAACAAATTACAGGACATGCATATGGTCATGATAATACATGTATCTAACAATCTTGTTTCATAAAGATTGCTTCCCCCCATTTCTCAGTTTAAATTGCGTTGAAATTGGGCAAAATTTTGAATTTTAGGAACAAAAATTAATGCACAATAAAATTGCACATACGTGAGTAGTATGTCTCGCACGTTTCACCCCAAGGTTGCCGGACCCCGGTGCCGGACCCCGAAAATGACGTCATGTCACGTGACGTAGTGGCGCCATGTTGTGTTGTCATGATAACCCGCGTGAGCGGTCATATTGTGACGTCATCTCCATGGTGATACGTGGTGTGAGTGCGCATGCGCAGCGCGTGTTGTTAAGGTGATACGTGTTTCCGTCGTCCATTTTGTATACTGGAGGCCGCCATCTTGGTTTATAAGGTAGCACGTGGTTGCTATGCTACCCAATTTTTCTGCAATAAGACGGGGTATGTTCGGAGGGTATGTTCCTTTGTAGAAGAGTAAATCTAATTACCACAAACAACCCGACAATCTCTCCAAATCACCAAAATCCACCCCAAATCACGAAATTGATTTTATTTGGTACGAATTTCCCAGTTTATCGGCTTAGCACGTAGTGCTATAGTACCGAGAGGGACCCCTGGGGGTGTGTTTGATTGAACTAGCGTATATCTAATTACCCAAATAGACCCGACCACCCTTACAGACCACCCAAATCTCCACCAAACCACCCAAACGGACATGTGAAGCCCCATTTTGGGCATATAAAAATAACACGTTATGCTATAGTACCAAGAGGTACAGAGGGGTATGTTCTATTGAATAGGAGTACAGGGCCTGATTTTCCCAGAATCCCATTTTTAATGCCTATTGCATATGTTTCTCTATCACTAACAGTCAATCCAGTCCAAACCATCTCTGGTTCTCACGTCCAAGTCTTATAATTACCAGTGATTGATTTCTCATAATGCAGTTATCTCCCTTGTGTATATCAAAAGCATTCCCAAACCCAATAAGCAATCGAGCAGTTACTGATAAACCATTACTCGAATGACTCGAATCCCATCGAGCAAATGAGCCAACGAGCAATTGCTCGGTCGAGTGACTCCTCGAACGACTCATTTCAGAAAAAAAGTATTCCATAGCCACAGGCGTTTTCGCAAAAGGGATTCCACAAATGGGATTCCAAAAAGGGATTCCAAAAGTGGGATTCCGTCTTATGTCGAGTAACTCGCAACGACTCGAATCCCATCGAGCAAATGAGCTATCGAGCAATTGCTCGATCCAGTGACTCCTCGAACGACTCGACGACTCATTTCGGAAAAAAGGGATTCCATAGCCATAGGCGTTTTCGAAAAAGGGATTCCACAAATGGGATTCCAAAAAGGGATTCCATAAGTGGGATTCCGTCTTATGTCGAGTGAGTGACTCGCAACTATTGCTCGAACGACTCGGATCCCATCGAGCAAATGAGCCAACGAGCAATTGCTCGATCGAATGACTCCTCGGACGACTCGACGACTCATTTCAGTATTTGAGGATACCTATGACATGGCTACGTATCAGTTGAGGATACCTTTTGAGGATACTAAATTGAGGATACCTATGGCCTGGTATTGTTGGAGGATACCTGTTGTAGAAACCTGGATTCCGTTTCCATCTTGTCGCCAAAGCTCCAATGCCACTACAGGGCTGTGGTCTATCTGTCCGATCATTAGCTTCTACAACAGTTTTGTTCCATTGCGGCCTTGTACCAGTACTATTGACTAAACTACCATCCATTAATATTGACTGGTATCACTACTTCCTAGCTATACCTATCTCAGTCTCGACTATAACATTGATCAAGGTTGAATCAGATTTTCCCTGTATACATATAAGGCATTCCGTTATTGAGATTCATAGCCGAGTCCGTAAAATTTGGATTCCGTGTTTTGACATCAACACTCGAGGGTATGGAAAAGGATTGGTAACACCCAATTCATTCAACAATGACTACAAGAACCTGAACAGAGACAACCAGTCACTACAAAATAACAAAGGTACAGAACGAAGATCCAACAGAACCAAGATTGAAGTAAACATAACAAAGTGAAAGAATGTCAAACCAGTCGGATTGATCGAACTAGTTGGACAGACTGAACAGATCTGATCAAATACAATCTAGATCAAAGTCAACAGAACAAATATCACGAACTTTTACTTAATCTTAATGCCCAATAAATTCAACAAAATCTTTCACCTGAATGAACTTTATATAATTAACCCTTTGAACTGTTTGAATGAACTTTATTTTTTAACCATAACTTTAATGAAGGTATTAACACCCTTTTGAATTGAATGCATTTTTTTAATGAAAATACAACGAAGGTGATCTGAATTTTAACTGAATGAATTTTTGAACTATAATCCCAATGAAGGTATTATCACCCAATTGAACTTAATTCTTCAAATAGGGAAGGGGAATACCCTCGAGTGTTGATGTCAAAACACGGAATCCTGATCACCTTATCTGTGAAGCCAGTTGCCCGACAAACGCGTCGGTCACCGGTCATCCACAAACACTCGGCCTCTTCTGCAAATCGGACATTTGCTTGATGTACATGCAGATGAGGGAAGACATAGTCGTCTTCTGTTATCAGATATCGGAGATGTACTTCATAGCGTCGCACGCTACAACTGTTTACAGCTGTCTCGAAGTACATCTCCTCCCAAAACCGGAGCAAACGATGTCCCTTATGACCCATACGTAACACCGACGTTGTCTCGTGGGGTCCCTCGGGGACATGTAGTTGTTGGTCAAAATAACAATTTTGTTCCTCATCCAAATTTTCACTATCTTTAATATTTATAGCGAGTACCGATGCCATTTTTCTCTTTCTTCTTCTAAGACTACTACAACTATACTCCAAATCCAATAAACGAAATAAACTCAAATTAATAATAACGAAAACGAATTAAACGAATAATCTAAAATTCTAAAGTTATTTTACAAATTATATTACACACCTCCTCTATGCACTCTCTCCCGTGGGTTTGTGTGCTTCTAGTACCTTCTTTGACAGTCAAGTCACACACGTACTAGTTTTGGGATTGTCTTATGTGGGGTACCGGAGAGTACTTATCTAAACCCTGCCGGATGCCCCACTTTTCGAATCTGTAAGCTTTTGTATAACTTTGACAAAGATATCTGAAAATCAATTATAGCTTACAGAGGATCAAAAAGACAACCACACACGACCGCTATTTCCCTTGGATTTTCTCCACAGTCTGCAGAATGATACTAACAGACCTTGAAAGAAATATTATCAATGGCTATAATTATTCTACTCCCTCTTCCCCATCGAGGGCACTGCCAAACTCTCTGAAATGTCTCTGGATCCACCAATTATCGGTTCCAGGAACTATCGTTAACCGTAGACGAGGATTCACATACTCTCGCCCTGTCCAACAAGGATGTTTCCATTTGTACAGCAGTGTGTTTGTCGGCACACCCCAGGAAAAAGCCTCTTCTTCCCGTCGATGTACTATCGACGTACTCACTGTGGGTAGGAAGAATCTTTCACTGTAATCATGATCATAACTTAATTCTAAAAAATTTATTTCCTCTAATACATATTTCTTTTCCATCTGAGGATACTGCATTTGGAACACTCGATGTTCCATGGGCCATTTAACTTTGTCCGGAATGGGTTCGCCATACAATAGGCGTCGACATCCAGAGACTTCTTGCTCAGAATAGTCTCTGGCGTCACGAAGTTTATGTCCTAGCATTCCTTCGACCTCTGCTCTGGTTAAAATACCTGACAGGTCGGTAGCCATTGTTCGTGCATAGGATTGTCGAGCTCTCCTAGCTCGAGCGTAACTATCTTCATCACTAACCTCCTCTTCTGCCATCTTATAATCAAGTAACTACGAAAATAAAACACAATATACTCAATAAGAATCAAACAAAAATAAGAATAAAATCTCAAGGAACCAATCCCTTATCTGTTGGACTTTCACCATCAAAGTTATGTTACTGTATCTATTTACAACTCTCGCATTTGAGATGGCACGATGTAGGATCGGTAAATAGTATTAGGTCCCGTCCTAAAATTAAAAATACCACCATCAAAACCAGGATGGGTAACTTTGTACCACACATAATACTGGTTACGTCTCGGGAGTCCACTGGACCTAAAACGAGCTCGCCGTCGAGCTCTCCAATTAAGAAATCTACCCCATGGATTACACCTCCCGATGTGTCGTCGTACAGACCACATCTCATGGACTAAACGGTTTACCGTTATTCTGTGACAATGATAATGTCTTTCAAAATCTTGACTTGAATACACTAGATCAGGACAATTTAAGATACGCAGAACTCGAGAAGGACATTTAAACAAAATGTGGGTCGGACAAGCAGAATCATACCAATAAACTATATCTCGTTCAATTTCAACTGTGACTGCAATATTTTGAAAATCGTAGCAAACACATCCGAAGGCATCTTCGGATGTGAATGCACGATGAACCTGAAAAAATCTCAGTTCATAAGTATTTGGTTGAACCACATTAACACTGCAGGTCTTCGGCCAGTTCGAGGGCAAACGGCAGGGGGATGCTCACCATTGTTCAGATATTCATAAGCAGCATATTCCCAGGGTAATGGGTACATAGTGTCTACAAAGGGAGTGACAGAAATTTCTTCCCGATCACTCAGTTGGTGTTCTGCCTCCTCATCCGTTTGACCCCTACAATGATGCTCTGTACCAATTGTTTCACTTTCGTCAGTATCTACTGTTTCACTACAATTGAGTCACACATTGCAATCACTGAAAACACAAATAATATTGTTCAACATTAGTTCATTAGTTAAGTTAAAGTTATTGTTGTCATAGTATTGTCTCGTTTTCTTAAGTTCGCACTTGCTTCTCCAGTATCTACGTCATAGTTCACTGTCGGGTATAACTGAGGAGGAGACGAGGACCCTTGGGGTTGGTCCTGTCTCACTTTTGTCTTTGAGTCTCTTGTATCTTTTATATTGTTTCAAGATAATCACAATTTCACCTGAAGGCGGTGTCATAGGCCGTGGAGTAGTTGTTGGTTGTCTCATAGTTGTGTATAAAGGATCATCATCATCATTAAATGCAACATTAGACATTCCACATACATCAGCAGAAAAATTAGAACTTCGCTTTCGTTTCTTATAACGCAAGATACTGTTACGCAACTTAATGTGGCCTTGAGCCCTAATACATCTTATCAAGAAATATATCCCCAAAATAAGAAACATACATCCCACAAAATAAGCCCACTTTGGTACTTCAAATGGTTCTATCGGGGCTAACTGTAGTTTATCTAGTTCACTTAATAGGTCATCCATTTTTAACTCATCTAAATGTTTAATAGATCTTGGAATCGCAAAATTTGTTATGTTCACTTTCTTGAACACAGATTGCCAAACTTGCCGTTGAGTCAACGAGAAATTGGGCAAGACTGTCGTCGATACTAAACGATATGTGATATTATCGCGGCGATGAAAATAACTGTTTAGCAACAGTTGTCCACTCGTGGCAATACATAACGGATTCAATTCCAAGATACTAATCGGCGGCATGATTCGACGCGGTTTGGGGTTCTTACGTCTTGGACAAGTAATTGAGAATCGCAATGGCACGTCAGTAGTGATGTACTAAAGTCCTTCCTCAATACGTGTCGCAAAAGGTAAATCCATATTTAATTTCACATCAGTCGTACATATTTTCTTTATCTCGGGTTTCATGTTTAGGAATAATGCCAACAAGCAACAAGCAACTGGAAGTGGTATGTATAGTTCTGACTTCACCTCGTAATGGACAGAACAATTTCTTATCATCTATACAATCATCATGACCTAATTCCGGTATATATCGGGTCCTTTGTTTGTTAACAAGTAATGTATCGGCTTCAAGTTAATAAATGGCTACCATTTTATGTGCACTATGGGATGCCTTTTTACTTATATTCATGAATGGAATGGGCAAGGCTTGTACTTTGAAAATTTCAAACTGAAAATTGGTGTTAATCAACGGAAACTTTCACTAGAATGACTAATTTATCATCGACAAATACTGTCGCTGTTGTCAACAAATGATAATACTGCCATAATTCTTTCTGAAGTTTCAATGGAAGTTGGGTTTGTTCGTCAAGCCTATCCTGAATGCTCGTTAATACCGAAGCCAATAAGGTAGGATTGACGACCCTGGGTGATAATTTTTCATCTGCAAGCACATCCATTTGTTCATGCAGATCATCCATATAATTTTCTGCGGTGGTTAACATTAATTCAATTTGTATCAATACTGTTTCCAATTGATAAAATAAAGAATCTGAATCTGAACTGATGGAAAGACTGTACATAATGCTCTAAAAGTGTTAATCGATTTTCGAGTCCTTGTAATACCAATTCTACTTGATCACGAAAAAGCGATACTACTCGCGATAAGTTTACTATACATTCTCTGTTCTCTTGTACGGTATGATACGTTAATTTTATTAAGCTTAAACTTAGTTTCTGAACATGTTGTATCATTGCCAGATTTACCGTCAATCTTTGTAAATTTTCTTTCATCCCCTTTAAATCAGATTCAGTGGCTGTGCCAAATAAGAAACTCATTCCTTCACCTATGAAATTTGCTAAACCTCGCTTATTTCGAGATGAGGGTGTATGCCCTTTTAACTTGCGATAATCGTCCAGGTCCCCTTTTACGCGTTCAAAACGATTATTTATAAACCTGACCTCCTGGTACCTATCCACAAATATCGAATGTAACGCAAGATTAAAAGTGTTATTGCCAGTCATGTTTCTCTTTTGTTCATAGATTTTTTTGAAATTTACATCCAGTTCCTGATAAAATTGATTCACAAAGCGTATGTTATTGTCCACTCTCTGCATGTAGTGGATAAATGGCACCACCTCGGCCACAAACATGGTTGTCCATTCACTGTTAACCATATAAAATTCTTTTACCTTTGTGAAGATGACGTTATTTCGGATTATGGTATTCCCGCTAACTGTTAATGTCAATGTCAATAAACTTCCCATAAACCAAGTTAATAACAGCTTCAAACCGAAAGGTCCAGGGTTTGGTCCCCACCAGGGGTAACTGTGTTAAGTCCTGGGGTAAGGCACTTCATCCCGATTGCCTACGTGCGCGCACGCTGGGGCCGTGTACTAAGACGTACTGCACGTCGATGGTGCACTTGTCTTCAACCAATGCTAACCTTGCTTGTGTGGAGTTAGAATGTTGGGGAGTCAGACAGTTGCTCGCCGTTGCTCGGTTGTTCTCCCCGGGTACTCCGGCTTCCTTCACCCGTAAAACTGTCCAACACGAGGTGACCCTAGCTGTCGAAAGTGTCGTTAAACCATAATAAATAAATTGCCACACGGTACCTTGCTATAGCTACTGTGTTTTAATTTTTGTAAGGTGGGAGGACCCAGCAAAGCATCGAGATTTAATTCAATTTCGAATATTAAGTTGGTATCCGTTTCTATTCGAAATCGGCTTTCTGATTAGTTGCCCCTTCAAATCCTTTCACTGGAATATAGCTTGGCATCAGTCATATTCGTCGTCTCATAGTTCAGATAGAAATGGTACACAAATAATGTTGAAAGTGGGGACTGACTGTAATATTCGCTATATTAAGATAAACAGTATCTGCCTCCACGACGCCATCAGTATTAATTCCAGTCTAACCAGTCACCACTACTATTGGAAGCAAATTAAAAGTTTCCAAGCATTCTCGACGATGAGCTAGTGTTAGCCGCTAGTTCTGTGTAGTACATAGTACTAGCAATTCACGCTCTCGTTTCTGTTTTGAACTGTAACCATTACTGGTAATATTATATCTCACCTGACCTTCCAGGCTCCTGATTGGACGAATGTTGCACCCCTATTTCGTGTAATTTGCATCCACAGAACTGACCAGGCACTACACCCAGGCACTACACGTTTTTTATTTTTAGCACACTACTATATCAGTTTTCTATTCATGCTGGGCAAATAAAACTAATCAGGCTAAATTTAAATATCGATTCACAGAGGCACAACATCCACAAAACGACTTTGAAAGCAATCCTTGTGGAAAAATGTATCGCTTTTCCATCGTTAAAGTCACATTTGCCGAGGCGTTCATTTTATTCCTTGAGAAGATGATCCATATCTCGATTCGAAGAGAATGATCCATACCTGGGTACAACTTTCATGAGAACGCGTTCGGATATGAAAAATCGTTTGTTTCGCTGCTCATATTATTTCGCTATTTAATTGTATGTTTTGGGCAGCAAACGAATAAATAATGGAATTCATTTGAATCTTCGGAGTTTTGTATCCCGTACTGACCCATCCGGTAATGTATATGTGTGACAAATGTGTGGAAATTATGAAACTGCGTTGTCAAATTTCGAAAAGTTTAGCTTTCATTCGCGAGTTGCGCGATTCTAGAATACACAGTTCCGTTTGGGGGAAATGTTTTGTTTACCCTTGCCGACCGATCCAAATTTGTCTTCTGCTCATATCAATAATCCAAGTTAGCGTTTTGTACCGAGAATGGCAGCTTCAAATTGTGATTTAAACTACAATCGATTTGGCGATGATGAGCAGGAGGAGTTTATTGTTGGTAGGGCTGCTACCTTGGTAATAGATTAACAAATCGGACAGATGTTTTTCTTGATGGGTGTTCGATATAATATAAGGATTAGTGCATGTCTTGTCGTTGACTATGCCTATATAGTGCACAGTGAGGTGGTGTAGTTCCCTCCGCTTCGCGTCGGGAACTACACCACCTCACTGGGCACTATATGGGCTTAGTCAACTCCAAGCCATGCACCATTCCTTAAATATTCCATCTACATCATCGAGGCATGCATTCGGCGAAGGCATGCCTTGATGATGTATTTGTAATATTTTATCAGTCGGGACTTGAGCCGTCACAGTCAAAACAAATCAAGGTTACAGCACCCCTTCCCCTATCAGTCACCTTCTAGACATCCCAGATTCGATTTGAGGTTCGATTTGATTTCGAATAATAGAGCTGATTCGATTCGAATAGAAAATATGTGATTCGCAGGACCCTAATTTAAGGGTAGAACGGTTAACTCATTGAGTGGCGCGTTGAGCTTCAATTAAGCTCAAAGATAGACGGTTCGATCCTGACATGCTCATTATGTGCTGTATCCTTAAGAAAGACACTTAATACCGATTGTACCCTGTGACTCAGCGATCGTCGATGGCGCACTTGCCTTCAACCTCTGCTAACCATGAATGTAAGTCGGAAAGTCTAATAGTTGCTACGCAAAGCTGATCAACACTATACGACCCTGGTGTCAAAAGTGTCGTTAAAAACAAACAGTTTCTTCAAGAGGAACAACCTTCAAGAAAAAATATCACGGTGAACTTGTTCTTCAAGCGGGTGCATCATGCGCTGAGGAGCGCGGTGACACGGCAGATAGAGATGCAGGCTGTAAGCCGAGAGGTCCTTGGTTCGAATCCCACCTGCGGTAACCGCGTTGTGTCCTTGGGCAAGACACTTAATCCCATTTGCCCACATGGGGACACGGTGGCGTTGTGTTCTAAGGCATGCTGCACGTCGATGGTGCGCTTGTCTTCGACCAATGTTAACCGGATACTCCGGCTTCCACCACCCGTAAATCTGTCCGATACGAGATCAACCTGATTGTCGAAAGTTTCGTTAAACCCAATAAATAAGAAATACTAATAATCGTGCGTTGAAATAATGTATTTTTATACACATGCTGTTCTTTTAAGGTATTATTTCTTACACGAAAACGTCTACATGTATGCATTGTTTTGAATTGAAAAGAAAAAAGGAAAATTTCAGCTAACAGACCTTTAGGATTCACATTCTGTAAAAAGACATGAAAGTAATAAAAAGTTGCAGCTACTAAACCGCTGGGTTCAACTCAATGGCTTGTTGACTGGAACTTTGGCAGATGTTTTTTTACAAAATTTGAATTATTTTTCAGTGAGAATTCTCCTCCAAGAATGTTAGTGGTTAATGAGAGTGTCAATGAATGCCACGAGGGAAGGAAATGATCTATTTGAAATGTACTATTTATATTGTACAAAAGATCACCATCTCTCCTTTACATATTTATGCGTAAAAAGATGCGCACATTATATGTTTGTTCATAGAGGTTTTAACTCTTTAACTTTTTACCCAATGTAACGGCAAAAACCGGCCAGCGCTATTCTTAAAAATCGAAAATTAATGTTCATTATTTGTTTGTTTTTTGTCTCTATAACATATGTTATGACCCCTCATTGGAACGAGCTAGTCGAGTTCCACTGAGCAGTTATAAGCTATGTTTTTGAGACAAAAAATGAAAAGAATTTGTTATTCAGGATTTTTTTTGCATGTGTCGTCTGCTTTTCATGTTAGGTAAAGGGTTAAACCATGATGGTATGTTCCATGCCTCTTGAACGACAACAATTGAATAGTTCATATTCATTATCTGGGGGAAGACCAATTAATATTTTGAAGGTGTAGCCTTACGACTGCACGTTGAAAATATTGATTGGTGTACCCCACACATTCACTTAGCACGCATCCTACTTAGTGGAATTATGACGTATCACTTTCCTGGGCCGAAAAACGGCCATTCGGTTTCAAACGGTTAATGATATTTCTGACTGACTTATCAAGCTGTAAACTTGCGTGGGTCAAGGAAGCTGGAGTACTCTGCCTGTGTTGACTATGCCACGTTTCTACGAATTATCCTTGAGGAAGATTCATGGCTTATTGTTCTCCCGCCACCCATGAATGACATCCCCAATGATTTGTTTTCCACTTAACAGCAAATTTCGAAATTGCCTGAAACATGCCCTGATCCCTCACATGTCAGGAAATGTTCGCTCCGTGCCCCTTGTCGGGCGTACGAGTCCCAGCCCAAAGTCGACTTAGTCCGGGAAGGGGGCTTTTGCTGGTATTCGTCTGTAGAAGTCTGTCGGTACCTGTAAGATTTTCGTGATTAGCAGATTCAGTAGACAAAGCGTGCCTCTGAAAAAAAAATATTTCGACTGTTTCGAATCCGGCCCTCCCATTAGAATAATTGCAGATAAGAACATAGTGAGCGCCTGGGCTCAATAGTTAGCACGATGGACTTCTGATCCTAAGGTGGATGCTTTTATCCTGACCTGCGCCACCTGCATTGTATCATCGGGATAGCCACGTAATCATTATTGCGCAAATGGGAACATGGTGATGTGATGTACTAAGGTATACACCATGTTGATGGTACAGACCTTTACAAACTGTGTGAACCCTGATTGTGCTTGTGTATCACGTTAGATAATCTGACGCCTCATCGGCAGTGCCCTATGGTTCTCTCCTGATACTATATATCGCTGTCACCACCACAGTGCTGTTTGACATGATATGATTCTGGCGGTGAAAGTGTTGTTACCCCCCCCCCCCCCCCCCACCCCATCCAATAAACAAACCAGAGGAAGAAACGGAGATAAAAGCACTGTTCGGCAATGTATTATTTGTAAGTTCGACATACGGAAAAAGATTTTCATTGATTTCCTGTTAAATTGATCTCAAAGAATTAAGTAATGATGCCCGATTTTTAAAAATATGTACTGATGGAAAAAGGAATGCAAGTTCAGTTTTAGTAATATAAGTTCATTACCCGTAGACCAAATGTCGTAAAATTTGGCACATAGCTTCCGCAGTGTATAGTCTAAAGAGTCTTTTGTTAAACTGCAGTCAATCAGTCATGACCACGTACGACGCTGCATTCTTTCAATAGATGTTTCGACAAAGCGTGCATCCGTGGCACTCCCACGGATGATGGGCTTGAAAACCATACCAAATCGACGTTTTGAACAGTACACATCGATTGCACAACATTTCATTTCAACTCGATTGAAAAGCAAAATGCAGCGAATGTCCGAAGTTGATAGGGGTGGTGCTATTGCTCTAATTATGCAGGGCCAATCGCAACATCTTGTCGCCCGGCAATTTGGGGTCCATGAGTCAACAATAGCTCGTTTAGTTGGGCGTCCCAGAGCCACAGGACGATTAGTTGTTTCAGAAGCGGAAGTCAGCGCATTACATCGCCACGTCAAGATAGAGGCATACGTCTCTCACACCTCTTTAACCGATGTTAGACGGCGACGGAGACGGCGAGTCGGGTTGTAGGCACTCATGGTCGCCGAGTGTGTCCAAGAACAGTTAGGAATCGGTTGCGGGAGTTCAATTTAATGCCACAACGTCCGTACGTTGGTCCGCAACTTACACACAGGCGACGTCAACGTAGATTGCAATGGCTACGGGCACATGCACCAAATCGGTTTCACTTGGCCTACTGGAGACTTGTGTTATTCACTGACGAGTCTCGCTTCACGCTTAGTAGGTCATATGGACGACAACGAAGCTATCGACGTCGAGGTGAGCGATATTCTGACGCGTGAGTTAAGGAAAAACGACAGATTTCGGGTAGGGTCTGTTATGTTTTTGTTTTTTTTGGCGGACCGCAGCGTCCCGACAAGAAGTGAGCGCGAAATTGGCACGCCAAATGCAGTCAGCAGCTGGCTCGAATTCGACAACCACACATGCAATATTTCACAGCCTCCCCGCATCGATTTTGTCCTTCACATTCCGGACAGGGGGCCAGTTACTGACTTCTGTCCAACATGGGACGGGTGCGACACAATCACCTTCGCAACAAAAGGCGGCGCTGACCACAATGTTCATTCACACAGCTCTTTCTGCATGGGCCCAATCGGCCAACCATATTCCAAGCACAATTTTTATACATCGCATACTCGTATACTATGTTGAAAGATATGTATTTGCAAGAGTACTAACGCCAGAAGAACACGTGGCAGAAAAGAAGGTGGTCCGCCACTTGGTTCTATTTCTGTTTGGAATGTTGGAACGCAGAGATGGGTGGTGTGATGGGGCGGAGCGCGAGATGCGAGCCACATAAAACGTTAAGACCAGCTCTAAAACATCCTCGCCACCCCCCCCCCACCCCCACCCCCAACCGTGCTACTACTGATTTTGTGTCTTTTCGAGAATCTTTCACAATAGGTCGGATCATCGCTGATTTCGAATTTCTGGACATTTACCATTCAGTGACTGAGATCTAACCCAGCATATCTGTTCAGTTTTGCGTGGTGGTCTCGACACTGCTCATTCACACAACTTTATCCTCTCGAACCAATCGGCCAATCATATGCCAAACACAATTCTTTATCCAACGCAATATGTCTTGTGTTTGCCGGAGGGAGACCAGGAGAGAGGGGATGACTTCATAGTCACGTGCACCAGTTACGTCATGTTTGGTTCTCATGGTAGCCCCCGCGAGCAGCCTTGGTGTGAAGTCATTTTTGTGGTGATACGTGGTGCCAGTGCGCATGCGTAGCGCCTGGAAGCCTCATAATATAGTGGTGGGTATGTTCAGTGGATGTGTTCAATTCAATGGGTAAATCTAATTGCACAAAACAACTTGGCAATTTCACCTTAACTATATAATCCTCGGATTATTCAGAACCCAAAACCATGTAATAGGACGGGGTGTGTTCTAGAATGCGTTCCACTGTGTACATAAAAATCTAATGGCCTATATGAACTCTGATTATATCCCAAATCAAGAAAAACAACAAAATCGGCGAAACGTACTTCTGGCTCGGATTCCCCTAGAATCCTCTTTATAAAAGTAGTACGCAGTTTTTTAGCGATTTTGCAATCCTGTTCTCTGTCGTCTGCCTTTCCCGAGTGTACGTTTGAAGGCCATGAAAATATTTCTTAGCGATCTTACGTCAAGTCCCTAATATCCCCATACAGGTATTTGAGAGTGTGAGGTAATGGGGAAATCCTTTAATGAGGTCTAATCTAGCATCCCTCTTATCCTCATCTGTATATTTGAGGATAACCATGACATGGGCACTATACAGTTTCTAGCGCCTATACGTGATCCCTGCTAAGTTCAGTATGACGACAAATATGCACTGCGACCATGACATCATTCCTGTAAAACAAAATTATCATCAGCTTATTGCCCTTGGATAGCTATCCTCCAAAAGAGATCCCCCGAAAACTATATCACCATGTCACCGATGAGGTTATGAGACATGATAGATTATACCTAACTGATGGACTTATAATAGCCCTCATGGAATGACGATATGTGCTCTGACACATTTCCCGCGACCCCCCATGTCCTTATGCGATGGGAAAGGGATTCTATAACCAAATCCATTTCCACGATATGGTGGAATTCCATTGGTTAGATTCCTAGCCGATGCCATGAACCTGTTAGTGACGTTAGTAGGAGCAGCAATAGAAGAGGACGGCGATGTTAGTAGTACCAGTAGTGGTCGGCAAGTATAGGATTGATAGGTTCTACCGCCAGCCGGATTACAGAGAGTACTCATTAGCTTAGCAGACAGTAGGTCAATACTGGGTGGGATAGACGTTAAAAGTAGACGAGGAAAGCAGGAAGCATATGATAGGGTAGACACAGTGGATGCAGGAAAGGTAAGCATGGGACAGTGTCCCCAAAAAGGTATACCCAATGCACTCCACCAGTTCCAGAACCATCATTGTCTTCAGTTCCCAAATACCCAGTTGATGATATGAGGGGCGACCGGTTATACATCAGAGGCTTAGCTCATAGTCGCAGGGGTATGGGGAATAACAGATCATACCCCAATGAGGAATTTCCTCATGGCCTCCATGGCCTCATACGACAAAACAAAAATGGATTCGGCAAGCCTAGATAGAACCTAGATGGGATTCCAAAGTGGGAGTCTGTTTAATGAAGTTGTTAAGTACCGAGGCGGGGATATGATAGATGATAGATTATATCTCTCTGAGGAAGTTCCGCATGACCCCCATGGTCCCATATGTGGTATTTCGCGTAACGTGGTCGTTCGATACCTAGATGAGGATATGAGAAATGATAGATTATACATCATTGAGGGATTTCTAATGGCCCTTAGCTCCCATATACCTGGATGAGGACGTCAGTGGCTTGAGGTGACCGAGATAGTGTCCGCGACGGTTGGAGAGCTTATAGTAGTGGTGCTACAAGTCAACAGAAATGGTACAAAACTGAAAGGATGGTAGAAGAGTGTAGTAATGGCTAATACAAAATAGGCTGATCATAGGATAAAAAGCTGAAATCGTGGCTGAACCAAGGAGACACTATTATGAGCCGTAAGGGAGCTTGGAGCTGTATAGTTGTATAGCAGCAATGTCATGGGTATCCTCAAATATACAGATCAGCATGTGAGGGGTGCTAGATTATATAGGGAATTTCCTCGTGGGCCTCATATTCTGAAGTTCCTGGATGAGAATATGAGGGGCGTGGCGTTAGATCGCTGAGAATTATACCCATAGCCCTCGTGCACACATACAGGGAAAGAAGATTAGAAAGAATAGGATTACAAAATAGATATGCACTATGAGTTTCTGTGAAATGGAGGATTCCCTGAGAAACAGAGCCAAGGTAAAGTCTGCTTGTGTGCATTTAAATTGTTGTTTGTGATTTGGGTGGATGGCGGGGCCATTTGGGTCATTATATATATTTCAATACGATGGAAAGCATCCCTAGGACAAACCCATTCTTATTAGAGGGTATCGGATCACATATCACATTTTAGGTAATTAGATTTACTTCTCTTGAATCGGACAATCCATCCAAACACACCCTTCACTATATTAGAAGCCATTCCGGTTGATAGTCTCAACGTAACACCATAGAAATGAAGATGATGGCGTCCGGTAAACAAAATATCATCCTGACAACGCGCGCTGCACATACGCACCGACAGCGCGTGTCGCCATTACAATGACGTTACAACATTGCCGTCCACGCGGGCCACCAAGAAAATCGAAAAAGAAAAAAAACTAGCTCACGTGACTGAATATTTGCTAATACTATCAAGATCTTCACCTTTGTTGGCTTCACTCTGGCTCGCACCTAAACGCTTCAGAGCTCACCACGGCGTCTCTTCTGTCCGTGACCCTTCCATATCCGGTTCTCCCTTCGATAAATATTGCTCGAAAGGTTCAAGGCATACTACTCTCGCGTTCTTCACACTATATACTCATTTCAAAGAGTACCAACGCCAGAGAAGCCCGGGCTGAAGTAAGAGTTGGGCAGCCCTTTAGTTATGTATTTGTTTGGGTGTGTGGAATCAACAGGTGTGACTAGAGTCAGAGAGCACGTGACGGTCCCTATAAAACATTATCCCCCCCCCCCACCCCACCCTCCAGTCTTGCTGCTAGGGATTTTGTCTCTTTTCGGAGATAAAACATGAAATTGCTCATACTGGGCCGATGTTCGAGTTTAGCACAGAGATCTGGGAAGCGTACGTTGGGGCTCTTTCTTCGGCGCATTTTCAGTGAGATTCGATTAAACTATTGGATATGGATATAACCAGATAAGCTTCTCAAAATGAGACAACCCAGGTAGGATAGTAAACGAAAATTGACAAAACTACATAATTTGCCCTCAAAATCGATTTCACACCTAGACAAGGGGATATTTGATAAAAGTGAGATATATGAAGAAATCTATTTATATTTTCATCAAAAAGACAGTTGAGGTATTGCACTGTGACATCTGGTGAAGGATTTCAGCGATAGTTGATTGTCTGAAAAGAACACATTCCACTCACTGAGCTGTAGAAAACATGGATGGTCGGTCAGAGAATTTTCCACATTCGGTTCAAGACATCAGTACCTTGTAAATCCTCCTCGGTTTGTGAGACAAGCGCGGATCCGACGTGGCATACTGCTCACCAAACGTCCAATATCAGCTTGACTGAATCATGTTATTCCATTCTTTCTGCAGAGCAGTGGCGAGTTCCTGGACAGTGGTAGGGGGTTGTTGGCGATGTCGAGGCGTCTGCCATGCATATCCCAGACGTGCTCGATTGGTGAAAGGTCTGGACTTAGTATTGGCCAAGGCCAGTGCTGTGATGTTTTGCTCCAGGAGGAACTCTGTAGCGACACGGGCCCTGTGTGCTCTTGCATTGTCATCTTGGAAAATGAATCGACGGCCGTGACGTCGCGCAAATGTCACCACATGAGCTGCTAATATGTCGTCATGGTAGTACTGCCCTGTGACACGTCCTTGGATGACATGTAATACTGTTCTACATGCCATTACCTCCACACACCATAACCGATCCAACACCAAAACGATCGTGCTGCCTAAACGGTTGCGTCATGATACAGTGACCAAAAACATTAACCCCCCCCCATTTGAGCCCCCGCCTTGCAACAACAATCTGCCGTTGTTGAGCAAACGACCTGGCGGGAAGCCATTAATGTCTGCCAGGAATTCTGATGAAACCTTGCAGAACGGACTTTCTACCCGGTGGAATTCTGACAGAACTCAAGCGACGGTTGAACACAATGCAAATGGTCATGGGGGCCGCGCATGGAATTCTTGCTTCAGACACAGAGAGATTCTGGGAGCGTAAATGGGTGCTATGTTTTTGGCACGTTTATGTGCAATTTGATCCAAAACCGATGGATATTGAAGTTGAGGAGGGAGGAGATAGAGGTAAAAGTGGGTGGCGAGGGTAAAAGGAAGTTGGATAGTGTTCGCATCTTGATTACAGTTACGATCAGGAGCAAAACCCAACAAAAAGCAAAAGAAAGAAGGAGATTTGGGAACTTTGAAAGGATGTTTGTTTAAAGAAGAAATTGAACCAAAGCCTTCGACTGCACACTGGAAGGCCACTATCCAGAAAATGGCAGATGCCATAGTTGTCTGCCCTATGGAAGCAGAGAAGGAAAGTATATGAAATATTAGGGTGCTAACACGGGAATATGGGGACAGAGTGAATGGCGAATTAAAAAGGCTATAAAGAGCAGAAAGGTTAAATGTACTTTGTACAGGAGTGAAAAACCCAAGAGGTTGAAAGTTAGGAGACCAGGGTACCAAAAGAAAAATACAAAGAAGCACAAAATAAAGTAAATTAGATTAATCCTTGTACTGCCACGCCCACTTTATCCATATATGGACTATGGAGGCCCTCTATGTACGCCTGTATGCGAGAAAGTTTAATACAATTTCTGACATATTTGAAACTCTATGAGCCCTTTCTAACAATTAATCAGATGGTATGTTTGATCTGCGTATACCAGCTCATACAGATAATCATCATAAAATGGTTGGCAATAGTGACATTAGTGATTAACCGGATGAAGGCTAGATTATTTTTGGTGGTATGAATTTGTTATTCAATACTTGTTTTATTACAAATTATTGGATAGTGTCCATAATAGGGTGCAAAAGAATGCATAGACAGCACTATATGGGGCAAAAATGGACAAAACTATATGGGACCGGGTATAGCAAGAATCCGATACTGGGGTAAGGAGGAATCATTAAGTTGTAGTCCACTAAGGGCTGATCACAAGGAGTGTACACAATAATAACATCAGAGGAAACCCTAAATATGAGCTGCTCAGTTGAATATACTTAAGTCTGTGTCAGTACATACCCAGTCCCCAGTCAGTTGCACAAGATAATAGACAAAAACTTAATATGAACTACTTAATTGAATAATTAGTTTAATATAGGTACCTCAGACCGAACCATTTACTGTGTTTTCAATCAATTACGTCCTATCTGACAGGGCTCTCAGAGCCCCCCCCCCCTCGCCCCCCCCCCCCTCCCCTCCAACACGGAATGTATAGGAATATTCAGTTGCAGTCCACCAGGAAGTGCACACGGGTAATCTCCGCTGGAATGCAACAAACAATTTTTGCAGTGGAAACCCTTAATAGAAGACAGCTGTATTAAATTCATATTTATTGAATATGGTAGCAAAACACCGAACCATATAATTACCTTTAGTCTATTACATCCTGGCCGATTGAGCTCCATGAGCTCCTTCTTAAATAGGATGTAAGGGAATGAAAGCTCAACATTTTTTCCAGAACACCGAATGGAATATCTGTGTCTATACATACTACTCACTCCAAAGACTGTTCCGACAAGATAATAAACAAACACTATATGAGACTGGGTATAACTAGAATCAGATACTGGGATGAAGAAGAACCATGGGTTGTGAAAAACATTGAGCTGCATCCCACCAAGGAGTGTACACAGACATTCCCCATTGGAATGTAACAGAATATTATTTATTACTTTCCAAGGTGTGATTTACTGGGATTTCCCGGTTTGATTATAAACGATAACTTAATAAGTGAATTATGCAATCAACAATTGGATCATGTATCCGTGCGCGCAAACGAAGACGCTCTGCCGTGGGTGTAATGGGGACTTCATTGTTTTTTTTTTTTTTTAACCCTTTACCTTACATGAAAAGCAGAAGATACTTACACAAAAATTCTTGAATAACTATTTTTTTCATTTTTTGCCTCAAGAACATAGATTATGACCCCTCATTGGAACGAGCTCGACGAGCTCGTTCCAATGATTGGTCATAATCTATGTTTTAGAGACAAAAAATGAAAAACATAATGAAAATTGGCGATTTTTGAGAATAGCGCTGGCCGGTTTTGACCGTTACGACAAGATAATAAACAAACACTATGTGAGACTGGGTATAACAAGAATCAGATACTGGGATGAAGAAGAACCATGGTTTGTTGAAAACATTGAGCTGCAGTCCACCAAGGAGTGTATACAGGCACTCCCCCATTGGAATGCAACAGAATATTATCTCACAATATGTGGGACTGGGTGTGGCAGGAATCCGATACCGAGGTAAAGAAGAGTTATGATTCTTTTGAAACTATTCAATTGTAGTCCACTAAGGAGTGCACACAGGCACACCCCAATGGAATGCAACAAAATAATATTTGCAGACGAAACCCATAATAGAAAATTACTTAACGTTTATTGTATATGGTTACATAACACCGAGACATTTATTGTGCCTCCCTTCCATCACACTCTATCCAATTGAGCACCCAAAGCACCCCTCTAACAGGATGTAAGGGAATAAACAAACAATACGTGAGACAGGGTGCAGCAGGAATCAGATTCTGGGGTGCAGAGGGAGTTCCTGGATTATGGACAATATTCAGTTGTAGTCCACCAAGGAGTGCACACAGGTACTCCCCAATCGAATGCAGCAAAATATACTACTCAAAGTTTGCTAAGCACCATATATTTGACACATCATTATGAAATTTGTTTGTGACACTTTTGCGATATGTTTGGTGGATATGATTGAGGAATGTATTGAGATGCTCAGTAGTGAGGGGTGCCACTATAGCGAAAAACATTTAACACTGAAACCCCCATACCCCAGGACTGCCACTATGGCGAACAAATTAACATTGGATTCTCCATAGGGTTTTGTCCCTCAAGTGACATTTTTGTCCCCAGAGTGACATTTTTGAAGCCAGGAAAAAGATTTTGAGCATTTCAATCATGGTTTAAAATCTTTTTCCTGGCTTCAAAAATGTCACCCTGGGGACAAAAATGTCACTTGAGGGACAAAACCCTATGGAGAATCTTATGTTAATTTGTTCGCCATAGTGGCAGTCCTGGGGTATGTGGGTTTTAGTGTTAAATGTTTTTCGCTATAGTGGCACCCCCTGGGTAAAAAGCCTACGGAGAATCCTATGTTAATTTTGTGTATATAGTGCCCCCATTGGGGTATGGGGAATTCAGTGATGAATGCTGGTCCCTATAGTGTCAGTCACGGGGTAGAAGCCTCCCAATTACTTTATGCTGGCAAATATGTGGATTTTGCTTATTAATCAATCCCTCCATACTTTAAACCGTATAACACTTTACTGTATGGAAGGATTGGTTGATAAACATACAATCTCTTACCCCACAGTGGAAAAAGAGAAGTATCTCTTAACTCTTTTTCACTTATGGGATAGAATTGTGAAAAAAGAGAAGTATCTCTTAAATGCTGATCCCTATAGTGTCAGTCACAGGGTGGAGGCCTCCCCAATTACTTTATGCTGGCAAATATGTCACTTATGGGATGGAATGGTGAAAGAAGTATTTGCTTAAATGTTGGTCCCTATAGTGTCACTCACGGGGTAGAGGTCTCCCAATTACCTTAGGCTGGCAAAATATATGTTTATTAATCAATCTCTCCATACTTTAAACCGTATAACACTTTACTATATGGAAGGATTGATTGATAAACATGCAGTCTCTTACCCACAGTGGAAAAGAAAAGTATCTCTTAACTCTTTTTCACTTATGGGATAGAATGGTGAAAAAAGAGAAGTATCTCTTCTCTTTTTTTACTGCTATGGAGAACTAGTGGGCACTGCTACATTTTTAAACAGACAATAAGAATTAGTTTAGGTACCAATGTTTAATATATGAAGTGAGAAGCATACATACACCGAGATCAGAGTTTGTCTATCTATACAAAACCTTTTTATATCGAGATTGTTTGTGTGATACCACTTTATTTCAAGATTCCATTTTGCTGAGAAAATATGTGTAGCCAGAAATGTGTCTTTGAAATAAAGCATTATCGCTTAAGATTTTTTAAAAAAATGCTAAAATATCATATCTGTGATACATAATAAGTTTATACAATAGAAAAAATGTTTTTATAAAAAAACTCTGTGGGTTGTTTTGACACCTAATCTTGATTACATAAAATAATGTCTATAGTTTTGCTCAAACCATTGACCAACTTCTCTGTCATTCTCTTGGAAATTTCTTGGGTCGAAATTGATAGTAAGAACTGTCTCTAAATCATATCCTCTAGCAAGGTGATCCAAAGCAAATATACAGTACATTCCACACACCGCAGTATGAACACTCTGTACTCTCATTGTGTTAATAGTCCATGAATCTGTGTTTTTCACTATGAATTTGTAAATGTCTTTATCTAATGGTGGTAAGCCATAGGAATCAAAGTAGATGCATGAATGATTGTCTTTGAAATATATTGCCACCCAATGTTCTCCTGGTTCTCTTGATGAATCTGTGTTCACAATATAAGCTTTTCTATGTTTAGGTTTTTGTTTTGGTAATAAGTCTTTTGAACACACTTTTCCTTTCAATAATGATAACCTTGGAGATTTGTCCAGAATATATTGTAGTTGAGTGGTTTCTATCTCTCTCCAGTTGTACTTTTCAATCAATTTCTTCTTCTTTATTAAGTGGTGTATAGTAGCCCCATTCTTTCTGGACTAAATCCTCCCACTTCTTAATGTCTTCATCAGTGTTAATTTTAAAGTTCACATTCACATTTGCAAAACATCCTTCAATATTCAGCTTCTTTGCTTGTATGTGCAGTTTATATAGTACACTTAATGGACACACTTTTTCCATACACTCTTCCATATACATTTCAATCCATATTCTTATATCTTTTTTTATACAAAAGTCATGTTCTTGTCCAGGTATTTCTTGACATGCACCACACAGATTGTTCACTTTTTGTTTTATCAGAGGTGTCACTTCACCCACAACAATTTCTTTAAATAATCTAAGGAACAGTCTTTCATTGCGAGTTTTCTCTTTCCTTATTATGTTTATTCTTTTTCTCATCTCCCTGTATATCTTGCAATGTTCAGATTTACTCATTGTTAATAGTCAAATATCACTTCTCTGAATTTGTTGATTTCTATCTCACTATCAAATTCTGCATAGACAACAACGTTAATTACCTATGTGAGAGCTTGAGCAAACTGAAGATCCAATCGAAGGTTGCCAGACTTTATAGGGTGAGCTAATGGCCCACTACCTGACTGATCGGGTGTCAAATCAACTCCCCAGAGGGTATATCCTTTTACATAATCCCGCATTGATATATTGAATGTTTGATTTTGTCCAAAATAGCCCATTGCTTCAAATAATGATAAACATGAATTTAGATAAAGTCCACCTTCGAAATTCGGTTCAAAGGGACGTGCTTTAATGGAATGTCCATCTATTGTGATTTCCAACTTGTTCAAATTGAAATGTTGAAAATTAAATGGACATGTGCCAATATCTCCATTTATATCTTTATTCGAAACTAAACCAAGAATTAATCGTGTTGGCATCTGTTTATGAAACAGATGGTCTTCTATTTTTGACCGAAGACCATTTCCAATGGTAAATGTTTTCATTCCAGTACGTCTTATGGGCATTTTATAATTTGTTCGATCTATTTGTGCATTAAGATCATTCGCAAATTTAGGAATTAAATCCAAGGCCGGTATTCTGAATATGGCTTTTTGAATTTCTATTTTTCCATCTACACCACCAATCAGACAAAATTTAGTTGGGGAACGATGAATTTTAATTCTCATCTCTACGCCATTTGGTAAATATTTGTCTTGCACAAATAGATCTAAATGTATTTTCCTCTTAGTTGTACAGATTTACTGTTTGCAATTAATTTGTGACGTCCACCGTTCAACCAAACCTTTGTTATTTGAATCGTTTGCAATTGCGGCATGCTGTCCCGGAGTATCTACATACCACATAATAATAATAATAATAACACTTTGGCCAGCCGCTGATTTGTCGTGGTTCTCGGACGAGAAGGCCATGGTTACCCCTGTACTCCCAACTGCCTCCCTATTCCCACGCTTCTCCTCTCCCCCCAACACTCGGAGACGAACTGCTTGATGATATCCCTTGTCCCATTCTTCCCAATCTCTCCGATTAGCATATTAACCCTCTCCATTGAGTCTCCCCCTAACCACATGTCCTTCATTCTCCCATCCCACTTCCCCATTATACTCCCAGTGAATCTCATTCTTTTAATCTGATACTTTGGGCATTC
Source organism: Pictodentalium vernedei (assembly GCA_031216915.1). Classification (NCBI taxonomy): domain Eukaryota; kingdom Metazoa; phylum Mollusca; class Scaphopoda; order Dentaliida; family Dentaliidae; genus Pictodentalium; species Pictodentalium vernedei. The sequence continues at coordinate 85,992,712 of CM062289.1, forward strand.
TAGAAGAAAGTGTTCCAGGGTCTCCACCATGTCCAAGTTACACATCTGGCACTCCCTTTCACCGTCTTTCTCAATTTTTCCCCTCAGCTCCAGGGATCGCGACCTCAGCTTGAACAACAGTGTCCCCCCCAAAGGTACCATCAAGGTACTCTTCAAAACCTGGCTTCTCTTTATCACGCAGGCCACCCAAAGACCTCTTTGATTTGACCCCCTCTCGCCAATTACGGTTACAATCCTCCATGACCCTTTCTCTGACGATGTTTTACCCTGGTTTGCCCCAACGTCCAGGTCCGAGATCTCCAATGAGTAGTTCTCTACTAGCTCCCTCACTTGGACCATCCACCCCGTTTTGATATTTGAGTTGAAAATTCTCAGGAACATTGCTTTAAACCATCGGCTGTCGGGGAGATTTACCAAATAATTAAGATAACCGAGCTTCAACAGGTCTATCCTGTCCTTGATCCTCATCCACTCAAGCTCACCCCTGATTGCTTCTAGCGCCGCGGCATTACTCGACCCCGTTATCCATCGGCCTGCATCGTTCTGCAGGATTTCCAAGCTCTTTACGGCCGTCTGGTTTAGGGGTACCACTTCCGTACCGTATGTTATACTTGGCAGCCCCACCATTTCCCAAATGGTTTTCCCCACGAAAACCTTATTGAAACTGTTTCTCCCTACAAGTTTCAATTGGTTAAGGATTCGCTTCCCCTTCAGAATCAATTTATTTGTGTGGTTCCGGTAGATGCCTCTTCCTGTAATGTTTATATTTACCCCCAAATACTCGTAATCACCTGTCTCTGCCACATTGAGAAGTTTGCTGCTCCCTTCCGGAATGCAGAACTCACCCACTCTCCACCTTCGAGTGGGGTCCACTTTGCGGCCCACAGGTATAATATTGCTCTTGCTTTCATTAAGTTCGAGTCTCCATTTGCTCCCATATTTCCCAACAATTCCCAGCATTTTCGTTAGCCCCTCTTCGCTTTCTGACACTAGAACCATATCGTCTGCAAAAAATAGCCCTGGGATCTTCAAGTCCCCAACTGCTACCCCCTCCTCGCTACGCAGGAGTTCATCTCCAAAACCTTTGATGTACAATGCAAACAGGATCGGCGAAAGGATACACCCCTGTTTTAGGCCTATCTCCATAGGCACACGTTTCGTTGTAATGTTTCCCAGGCTAAGTTCACTCTGTACATCTTTATATAATGCTTTCATAATTCCAACAAACTCGCCTCCTAAGCCCATAACCTCCAGCTTGCGCCACATACCTTCCCTCCATACTCTATCGTATGCCTTTTTGATATCCAAAAAGGCCATAACCATCTTTTTCTTTTTTGCTTTCGCGGATTCTATCATTTGGGATAGTGTGAAAAGATGGTCAGTAACTCTCCTTCCCTTCCTGAAGCCATTCTGGATTTCTCCCAAAAACCCTTCTCCTCAATCACCTCCTCTAGTCTCCCATACAGGACTTTACAGAAAAACTTTCCAATGTTGCTACTGACAGAGATCCCTCGATAGCTATCCAGAACGTCTTTTTCCCCCTTTTTGTGAATAAATGTCACTTTACTTTCTCTCCACTCCTTTGGGACCTCTTGATTTTCTATGGCTAGATTGAATAGGGCAGTTAGGCTTTTCACGAGTTCCTCTCCCCCTTTTTTGATAAACTCGTTAGGAATTTCATCCACTCCTCCCTCTTTTCCATCCCTTAATTTTGATATCACCTTTCGCACCTCCTCCGTTTTAATTTCGCTGCACACGAAGCTCGATAGGTTTTCCTCGACCTGATTCGGACACTCTGGTGGGCTCCCCATACCCCATCGCTTATCGTTTACCTTTTCCCAGTGCTTGACTAGTTCTGATGCGACTTGATCTTGCTCGTCTGTAACCCTGCCATCTACTTTAATACTCTGTGGGTTACTTCCTTTGTTACGTTTATTCACCCATTTCCAAAATACGTTCGAAATCGACCCCCCTGTCGTTCTTATCGTCCTAATAAGACTGCTATTTCGTACTCTCCGATTATCGTCTTTAATCTTATTTACTTTATTTCGTGCTTGGTGGTATTCTTCCTTAGCAACTGTGACCTCATTGCTTTCCGCCCCCTTAAGTTTTCTACTTCTCCTGTATGCAGCACATTTAGCTTTTCTTCCCTTTATGGCCCTTTTCAGTTCTTCGTTCACTCTGTACCCAAGTTCCCGTGTTGGCACCCTGACCTTTCGTACACTTTCCTTTCCTGCCTCCACCAGGCTCGCAACTATGACGTCGGCCATCTTCTGGACACTGCCCCTCTTGGGTACGGTTGCAAGCTTTGGTTTCAGTTTTTCATTGAACTTCGCCCAGTCAGCATCTTTTTTGAGTTCCCAAATCTCCTTAGAGCTTCCTTTGCTTTTTACTAGAGTTTTGGCCTTGATCGTCACTGTAAGCAAGTTGTGATCACTATCCACCTCCATTTTACCCTCATCATCCACTTATACCCCTATCACCTCCCTCCATAAATTAATATCTGTGAGGATGTAGTCGATTATTGATTTTCTGTCGTTCCTCTCCCAGGTCCATTTCCCCTTACACCTCGCGTCCCTGTTCAGAATCTTGTGAAGTTCAACAGCTTCCTTCCATTCCTGTTGACTTTATTGTCCCCACCCTCTATGCCTTCTTATTCATTACCTATGTGGCCATTAAAGTCACCCATCAGAATTATACCGAGCCCCTTGTTTTGTAATTCGGTGATATTGGACCTCAGTGTTGAGTATATCGAATCATTCCATTCGGGTTTGCTTCCCTCCACCGCACAATACACAACCCCAAGGGCAATACTTTTGTTTTTCAGACTGATCCTTACCCATCCAAATTCTTTCGATACCTCAGCCGGGGTGCTGATGTTTTCCAGGTCTGTGATCAGCGATGGTTTTAAATCCTCTTTAATGTACATGCCTACCCCTCCCCCTTTTTTCTGGCCTTCCGTTCGCCCTACACCTATCCATACGTACCCCCTTACTTGGTCTATCCGTTCCTCGTGTCTTACCCACGTTTCGCTTAAGCCCATGACGTCAAACTCCTCTGCCTCAATCAATGTAGCAATTTCATTTACTTTCCGATGGAGCCCCTGGATGTTGCTATAACACACTTACAGGGTGTCAAGGTTCATTGGCTTCCGCCTACTGCTCCCTTTATTATCTAGTCCCTGTATGTTTCTATATCCCACTTTGTGTACCTGTTCTTTCCTTGGGAAGCTATTCCTATTGATTTGGATTTTTGGTCCCTTTTCCTTATCCCCCTTGTCCCATTTTTTACACCTGTGGTTCGTGACACATTTTCTGTGATTATTCCCCCTTCACTGATCCCCCCCCCTTCCCCTCCCTATACCAAAAAAGGCTCCATCACCTGCAGCATATTTCTTCCTAAAACCTCTGTACCCCTTGGGCTAAGATGGAGACCATCCCTTCCATATAGGTCATTTCTGCCCCAAAACGATCCCCAATTGTCTACAAAGGGTATCCCAAGTTCCTTACAATACTCCCCCAATTCCTCGTTGGTCCCAATGATCCGCGAATTACGCTCGCCCCACCACCTAGTACTGGGAGAAGCCCCGAAACTACTACCTGTGCATTCTTGGCATTCAGTTGAGTTATTAAGTCATTGTAAGTATCAATAAGCTGAACTGATTTTCTCTCCCTGATGTTGTTGGTCCCCACGTGTACAACAACCACTGGGTCTGGGCCTGACCCCTTTACTAATCCATCCACTCTGTCCCTTAGGTCCCCCACCCTAGCCCCCGGAAAGCACAAATTGGTCCTGTTGACACTGTCGGGCCCACATACCACCCTATCCAACCCCCGCACTATACTACTCCCTGCAACCACCAACTGCCTCTTCCTGTCCTTTCCTGTCCTCTTTCCCGTCCTACTACCCCTACTACCCCTGTTACCACCTCTGTCCCCACTGGGCCGGCTCGCAATCTTGCACTTCGCCACACTAACCCCCATGCCTACCTCCTCCTCCACCTCTTCAGACCCAACCTGCTCCTCAGAATTCTCGAAATTACCTAACACACTGAATCTATTTTGGACACTGCACCCCACCTTCTGCCCACTCCCACTACAAGCCACCTTGTCCTCGTTTACCACCTTCCTAACCTTCCCTCTGACTCCTGCCCTGACAGACTCCACATGGTCATCGCTATCTCCCTCACTATCCGATTCTATAAGAATACGCCTTTTCGCCCCCCCCCCCCGACTCACACTACTAGCCTGGGAATTTGACACTTTAGCCCCTACTTCTCCTCTACCCTCAACCCGACGCACCTTCCTATTCCCAAAAGACCCACTATCCACGTCAAAAGTCCGCTTCCTACTACCCACCACCTTCCATCCCCCATCGAATGCCACCCTAACTGGGGTAACACCAGACTTTCCTGCCCTCCCCAGTTTCCCCCTCACCACCTGCACCTCTTCCTCCAACTTTACATATGCCTCTAACAGCTGCATTAGCTCTACGCAGATGGCACACATCCCCAACTCCCCCAGCTCACAATCCGACCGCTGACCGTCCGTTGGTAACTCACTAGCAGTAGCACCCCCTGTGCTGGCCTCAACCACTCCCCCATCTGGACACCTATACTAACTGTCTCTGCCCTGCTGGTCTGAACTTCTCGCGTCACGAAACACTTACCATCCATAGCCAAAATTAGAATGAGAAGCTTGAATTTTAAAAAGCGGTCGAACTCGTAAACAAAACAAACAAAACACCGAAAATGACCCGCGCGAAGATAGGGAACACGCCACTGATATCCGATAAAGAAACTAAACAAAACACTAATATAACTATCTTTTATTAAAAATCACATCTATACAGCCCTAAAACAATATATATATATATATATATCCCTGTTTCATACATTAGGGAGACTTTTGGTGTGTAAAAAACAAACATTAAGGAGACCTCAACATTAGCGGGACATATACGTGTCCCCCTAATACTTTGATCTTCAATTGTCACTTTTTGTGTGATTTTCTGTTTTTAATCTTGATTCTCGTGTATTCATCTAAACAGTATATTTTGTGTTGTGCACACGATGTCACTTTCGAGTCTGTACCCGAGCCACAAACGCGTGGTGAAATTTTGATGTGCTATATGTTCGCTTGTCAAAAAAACAGTCATTAAGTGGACTTTCAATTAAAGTTATTTTTCTCTTTTTTCGGGCGATATGTTTTAATTGTATGATTACTTGATGACCGAAAGAATACTGAAAAATCACCATACAAAAATAATAAGTCTGTCCTTTAAAATCCTAGGATATATTTGATAATCTTTTTTTGTGTGTCCATTTTCAGAAAATTTCTGAGGTTTCGGGTTACATGGTAAAAAAAGGTACATTATGGGTACTGCGAATCATACATATATTTGAATCAGACATTGAGAAACACAGAATGAATTGATTAAAAAGAGTAATAAACTGTTCTTTTCGTATAAAAAACAGTCAACACAATGACCCCTGCTGTTCTGATTACCCGAGTTAGTAATTATTAGTGAGGAAAATTGTGCAGTGCATGTTGATAGTGTTCTTCAGAATGTACGGTAGGGATAGGTAGCTGGGGACTGGTGCTGGGTCTTTTGGTGTCCGCCAGTTATTTATTTATTTAGTAGACTTTAACGACACATTAACAGCCAGAGTTATATCATGTCGGTGACAGTTTTACAGGTGGAGGGAGCCAGAGTACCCGGAGAGAACCACCGAGCAGCGACGAGCAGCTGTCAGTTCTTCAACATCGTAACTCTGAATTCTGCACCGCGGTACAGGCAGGGTTAGATTGGGTGAAGACATGCGCACCACAGTGGCGCTATGATTTCGAAATAAGGGGGGCCTGTAAATATTAGGGTGGGGGAACTGGACTCATGACGCGCAGCGTCACTCGTGCCGCGGAGCGAGGAAGGGGGAGCTCGAGATGGGGTGTTCCCCGGGCGGGAATTTTTTTTTTAAAAACTGCTTTTTTTGTTGCATTTTTCTTGTATCTGGACCATTTTTATGACTCATTTCAAACCAGAAAATATACAATGCACAAAGGAATGAGTGTGACAAACAATCGTAACAAAATATCTCGCAGCATTTTGGACTTCGGAGTATTGGTTGAACAAGCTGGACGTTACTTGCCATACGCCCATAGGCGCCTGGACGAAATGTTATTTTTTTTGGGGTGGGGGGGTGGGGTGGGGGAGGGGGGGGGGGGTTAAGATTTCCCCCTAAAATTGATTTTACCTGTGATGGCATGGGTGAGACACGTGATGGCAAGGCAGGTGTGGGAGAATGTGCCCCCTCCCACCCCAACTTGGGAGCAGGATTTCCTCTAACGGAATGAGTAGTATATAAGGTATGAATCGTGCCTTATTACCCGGAGCTTTGGGGGAGCAGCTAGTGTTAAATTCCCATAGGACCCGGAACCGTTTGGGGGAGCAACTTTGGGGGAGCAAAAGTGCGGCGCCTTGCAGCTGGATCCGCCAAATGGTGTAGGTACTGTATATATAGTATGCTATGGCATGCATAGTGATATATGTACGCATGGGGCTTTGGGTATATATTATGGGTAAGTGGTGGGAAGATGATGGGAAAGTTGGAGTTTCTTGAAAGTTCTTTTTCGCGAAACGGTTGACGTTGCTATTGACGTCGTGACGTCATGATGCGCACGCGACGTCACAGAGATGTTGACCACTGTTATTGTCTACTATACAATCTGACATAATGTTATTCGGGTCAGGGGGTGTCGGGTTTCTCGTATGGGGCGGGGTGTGTGATATGGTAGTAGTGGTATATATCCATGTTGGTATACTATTAGCCCTTGGGTCTTCCTATTATCCTATGCCTGCTATAGCTAAGTCAAGAAGTAGGGTGGGTGGGGGTAGTGTGGTATTGCGAGATAGTCATTGGTGGTTTAAATTGGACAATATAGGATGAATGATCTGTTGGTCTATTACCCCCTTAGTACTATTAACCTACAGAATCCTTTGTATTATCTTATGGCTGGTATTGGTAGTTTAGTGTTAGGCCAGGCAGTATTATACTAGGTTGTTTAGAACGGGTGGCATAGGATGCATTGTATATACCACTGTACGTCCAGTACTCGATATTATTAACCAGCCGATTGCTTTGTACTATTCAATGACTGGTATAGGGAGTACGTTATGGCAGGTCAAGTGGTATTGTGGGGTGGGGGTGGGGGTAATGCCTGGCAGTATAGAAGAGCAGTATAGTATGGACGATATATACCTCTGTGGGCCCATGCAGGGCCCATGTTAGCCCTTAGTACTATTAATCCACCTGATGCTTCATGTTATCCTATGACTGGTATAGGTAGTATGCAATGCTAGGCATAGAGGTATTGTGGGTAGGGGTACTGTCTGGTAGTTTAGAACGGCACTATAGTATGGCGGTATATACACCTATAGGCCCCTGTTAGTGCTTGGTACTATTAACCAACCGATTGCTTTGTTTTATTATATGGCTGGTATATGTAGTACGTTATGGTAGACCTAGTGATTTTGTGGGGGTGGGGTAATGCTTGGTAGTTTAGAACGGTAGTATAACATAGGCTATGCATATCCCTGTAGGTCTCTTGCTGGCCCTTGGCACTGCTGATCCACCAGGTGCTTCATATTATTGAGCGGTATTCTGGGGTGGGGCCAATGCCTGGTAATACAGAACGGCAGCAGAGTATGGTTGGTATATTCCACTGTAGATTCCATCCTAACCGTTGATAGTATTAACCTACCAAATGCTTTGTATCATCCTGTTACTGGTAAGGTGGTACGTAATAACAGTAGTTCTGTGGTACGTAATAGCAGTAGTTCTGACCCTATTCCAAGTATTCTTGTTGTTTCATTTATATAACTAACCAATCCGATTGCTTGATTTCCCATAATCTGTATACAGAGTTATCTCCCTTGTGTATAATAAAAGCCTATATCCAATGGCCATATTCCCAGGCACCCCAATTTCGGCACCCCCTTTTTAGGAAACACCCGTGGCTATAGAATCCCTTTTTTGTCATATGTGCTTATGTGAAAAAGCACAATGTGACACATTGTGCCTTTTCACATAAGCACATATCGGCACAAAAAGCATGTGCCTTTGTGCTAGGGCACATTGTGTCACATTGTGCTTTTTCACATAAGCACATATGACAAAAAAGGGATTCTATAGCCACGGGTGTTTCCTAAAAAGGGGGTGCCGAAATTGGGGTGCCTGGGAATATGGCCATTGGAAAAAGGCTTTTATTATACACAAGGGAGATAACTCTGTATACAGATTATGGGAAATCAAGCTATCGGATTGGTTAGTTATATAAATGAAACAACAAGAATACTTGGAATAGGGTCAGAACTACTGCTATTACGTACCACAGAACTACTGCTATTACGTACCACCTTAACCAGTAAAAGGATGATACAAAGCATTTGGTAGATTAATACTATCAACGGTTAGGATGTAATCTACAGGGGAATATACCAACCATACTCTGCTGCCGTTCTGTATTACCAGGCATTGGCCCCACCCCAGAATACCGCTCAATAATATGAAGCACCTGGTGGATCAGCAGTACCAAGGGCCAGCAAGAGACCTACAGGGATATGCATAGCCTATGTTATACTACCGTTCTAAACTACCAAGCATTACCCCACCCCCACAAAATCACTAGGTCTACCATAACGTACTACATATACCAGCCATATAATAAAACAAAGCAATCGGTTGGTTAATAGTACCAAGCACTAACAGGGGCCTATAGGTGTATATACCGCCATACTATAGTGCCGTTCTAAACTACCAGACAGTACCCCTACTCACAATACCTCTATGCCTAGCATTGCATACTACCTATACCAGTCATAGGATAACATGAAGCATCAGGTGGATTAATAGTACTAAGGGCTAACATGGGCCCTGCATGGGCCCACAGAGGTATATATCGTCCATACTATACTGCTGTTCTATACTGCCAGGCATTACCCCCACCCCCACCCCACAATACCACTTGACCTGCCATAACGTACTCCCTATACCAGTCATTGAATAGTACAAAGCAATCGGCTGGTTAATAATATCGAGTACTGGACCTACAGTGGTATATACAATGCATCCTATGCCACCCGTTCTAAACAACCTAGTATAATACTGCCTGGCCTAACACTAAACTACCAATACCAGCCATAAGATAATACAAAGGATTCTGTAGGTTAATAGTACTAAGGGGGTAATAGACCAACAGATCATTCATCCTATATTGTCCAATTTAAACCACCAATGACTATCTCGCAATACCACACTACCCCCACCCACCCTACTTCTTGACTTAGCTATAGCAGGCATAGGATAATATGAAGACCCAAGGGCTAATAGTATACCAACATGGATATATACCACTACTACCATATCACACACCCCGCCCCATACGAGAAACCCGACACCCCCTGACCCGAATAACATTATGTCAGATTGTATAGTAGACAATAACAGTGGTCAACATCTCTGTGACGTCGCGTGCGCATCATGACGTCACGACGTCAATAGCAACGTCAACCGTTTCGCGAAAAAGAACTTTCAAGAAACTCCAACTTTCCCATCATCTTCCCACCACTTACCCATAATATATACCCAAAGCCCCGTGCGTACATATATCACTATGCATGCCATAGCATACTATATATACAGTACCTACACCATTCGGCGGATCTAGCTGCAAGGAGCCGCACTTTTGCTCCCCCAAAGTTGCTCCCCCAAACGGTTCCGGGTCCTATGGGAATTTAACACTAGCTGCTCCCCCAAAGCTCCGGGTAATAAGGCACGATTCATACCTTATATACTACTGGAATGAAGTCGCATATAATATTGAACTGTACTGTTGAACAGTGGACCGCCGATACGCGAACGCCGGCGGCACGAACTTGCGAGGCGCGAAAGCTTTTTTTTTTTTTTTTTTTTTTTTTTGGGGGGGGGGGGGGGGGGGTTAGTGATCCACGCTCGGAAAATTTTGAAAAATTTATGAGTTCAGATGTGTTTTCCTGGGTTCTGGCAATAATTATTACAACGTTAATTTTCAATTCCATTTTAGTGATTTCCTGTGTCCGATTTTTTCTGTTTTTGTTTAGCCCGAAGTTTCCCCACTGTCCTTCCTTTCGCCCGAGGAGTAGGGGGGGGGGGCACACTGGATATTTGAGGGGGTGTTGGCTGCCCCTCCCCCCCCTTAGTGCCGCCACTGTACGTGCAGTTTGCCTTAGTACCCAGCATCATCATGTCTCCTTGTGGGCAATCGGGGTTAAGCGTCTTGCCCAAGGACACAATGCAGGAGCACGAATCAGTCGCTGAAATGGCCACCCATCCTGACCCATCCAACTACTGACTGCGCTCGACGTTTCTTAACTTCGGTGATCTGATGAGAACCGGTTACCGCGACACCACCACGCGCCCCGCGTGTCCGTCAGTGGCATAGATGGCTTTCTGCTGGCATTGAGGCAAGCCAAAATTTTCCCGACAAACTTACCCCCCCACCCCTCCACAGAAACCTTTTCACTGCAAATGTACTGTAAATTGGTTAATGGCCTGAAAATTCGCCACAATAGCTTTGTTTTTACAACAACCAAGCCTCCTTCCCCCCCTCTCTGAAGAAACAAGCCTGCATTTTAATGCTATTAGACATAAATTCGCCCAAGGGTACCAATAAATTTCGGACGGGGCTACAGATTCTCCGACAAAATTGTTGGGATGTGGGGGGGGGGGGGGGGGCGTCGCCGGCTTGCCCCCCTCCTCCGTATCTATGCCACTAATGTTCGCGTGGCTAAGGACACTTGTTTTGTATTACGGGTACGATTTGGATATTTACTGGCTCGGCAACAAGTTCGTTATCATAGCCCTGTCGCGAATGTTGGATAGGGTCAGCCTCGTGATCCGTACATGTGGAGCTCTATTTGAGAGACTTCCGCCCTTGACAATGATAGCTTCGTCCTATTGTGTTGGTGGTCCGGAATTTAATTGGGCATGCTGAGTGAAAGTCGCACAGCTTCTTGGTGGTTTGCACATGGATGACATCACCATGCTTTTGGTGAGCTCTATCTGTCTGTCTTGCCCCCTCTCTCTCTCTCTCCCCTCTCTCTCTCTCTCTCTCTCTCCCTCTCTCTCTATCTATCCGCCTGTCTTTCTTGCCCCTCTCTCTATCTGTCTGCCTTGCCAGCTCTGTCTGTCTGTCTGTCTGTCTGTCTTGTCTGTGTGTCTGTCTCTCTCTCTCTCATTCTCTCTCTCTCTCTCTCCCTCTCTCTGTCTTGCCCTCTCTGTCTGTCTGTCTGTCTGTCTGTCTGTCTGTCTGTCTGTCTGTCTGTCTCTCTGTCTGTCTGTCTGTCTGTCTCTCTCTCTCTCTCTCTCTCTCTCTCTCAGTCTCTCTCTCTCTCTCTCTCTCGCAGTCTCTCTTTCTCTCTCTCTCTCTCTCTCTCTCTCTCTCTCCTGAAACTACACCAAAGTATTAAGCAGGCTGGGAAGTAGGCAGACGGGCAGGTGGGTGGGTGGGCAAGCGCGAGTGGGTGGGCTGACGTGCATTCAGGCAGATGGACGGGCTGTGGGTGCGCATCCAGGCAGTTGCAAAAGCTTAAACACCAACAAATAAATAAATAAAAAATAAAAAAATAAATGAATAAATAAATAGACACAAATAAATAAATAAATAAATAAATAAATAAATAAATAAATAAATAAATAAATGAGTCGAGTTAGTCAGACAGGCGCCCACTGTGCCTATAAATAAACGCGCCGTTTTCTCTCGTGTGTGCGAATGATTGAACATAATCGGATTATGGTATTTAATATGTTTGGTGTGTGTGGGTTTCGGCAATATTGCCTTGTCATTAAAAATTTGGTCGATTACATCATGCACGACAGGCCTCAATGAAGCCTGGCGCTAGGTCATTTGATGTCCACCAGTCGCGTAGACGGCATTTTGCTGGCGTGGAGGCAAGACAAAATTCTCCCACTGACCAAAAAATCCCCGACAGTTCAACAAGCTTGAAAAAAGAAGAGAAAAAAAAAATGCAAATGCAGTGTAAATTGGTCTATGGCCGTAAAATTTACCCAATAGCTTTGTTTTCTCTACCCCCCTCCCCCCCCCCCCCCCCATCTATGGCCCTATTTTTCACTTCAAACAGATGGAGGGGCTACATGAATGAAGTCTGCCAGAGAAGGCATATAAATTCTAATTGCCTGAGAAATCGGATTATGGTATTTAATGTGTTTGGTGAGTGTGGATTCAGGCAATATTGTCTTGTCATTAAGAATTCGGTCGATTATATCATGCACGACAGGCCTCAATGAGCCCCCTCGTGTATGATACAATCAACAGATTTCCAGCCCTTCTATAAGCATATTTAATTCCATTTATGGACATTATCGGAGAGGGGCTACTAAGATGAGTAAAACAGACATAATGATGCATGCAGGTCCTGACCTCGGAATAAAATGTATTTGCAACTTTCTACAAAAAAATGAGATTGGCGGCATACAGCACTCCCAGATAGTTCCTGTCGTCAATGTGTGTGTCTCAAATACTCGATAAACCGCTCAAATCACTTTTCCTTGCAACTGTTTTCGACCATTAGGGAAAATTCCGCCCTTGTCTTAACTCAGTCATTTATATCTATTTATATTTATTGGTGTTTAAGGTCACATATTTATGCACAATGGCTAATCATGGCCACGACAGTTTTACGGGTGGAGGAAGCCGGAGTACCCGGAGAGAACCACCGAGCAACGGCGAGCAACTGTCAGCTCCCCAACATACAAACTCCACACAAGCAGGGTTAGCATTGGTTGAAGACACGTGGACCATCGACGTGCAGTACGCCTTAGTACACAACGCCACCATGCCCCCACGTAGGCAATGGGGGTGAAGTGTCTTGCCCAAGGACACAACGCGGTTGCCGCAGGTGAGATGCGAACCGAGGACCTCTCGGCTTGCAGCCTGCACCTCTACCTACTGAGCCACCGCGCCCCAACTCAGTCATTAAAAACATCTAAGCTCTCCCTACATTTTAATTGATTGTATTTAATATTTGTTTAACTGATGTGTTTGAAAGTGAACGATCTGTTATTGTGCGACAAACAAGAATCAGGTCAACCAGGCTTACAAATGCGTAAATAGGTGCCTCCCCACCCCCTCCACACACACACACCTCACACAGGAAATTTCATTCGCACTTCAGACCAGCCAAAAATTTCAAGAGTCGTTTTTTTAAAAATACATTACACTATACACAAACGTAGTGTGAGTTACTTCATCAAGCCGCCTTCCCCTTCCCACTTCCCCACCTTAGGTTTTGTTTCTTCTTCTTTTTTCGGGGAGGGGGGGGGGGGGTACAATTTGTATGTGATATAATAAAAAAAAACAAACTAGATTTCTTCAGAAATGAAAACCCACACACACACGCCGAAGGAGACTCCTATCGCCGTTCGACGTGCTACCTGTGCACACAGGGAGGGATAACGATGGAAGGATGTGGTTCTTAGTTTGGACCACCAAAGACGATATTACTCAGAGATTATGCGACGGTAAAGAAATAAATAATGAATACTTCACTCATTTAGGGCTAAATGTCGTAAGAGGATAAATAACTTGACTCCGAAATTTCGTTTCCTCCTTTCGTGGGTGAACGCGCCCACCCCCAGCTCTGCTCAGTCTCTTTTTAATACTCTTTTAATTTTGCTTCGTGTTGAGCGAGGAGGAAAAAGTTACCCCCAGAATCAGTGTTTCTTTTCAATCAGAATGCACTTGGTGATTTTCTTTCTATATCTTAAAAAAAATTTCCAGTGAATTTCTATCATAAAATTGTGCTTATCTTTTAGTGAAAGCACGTTTCTTTGAAAAAGCATTTGTGTGTTTTCAAAGATGTGTAAAGAAAGCATGATTTTTGTGCGAGTAGAGAAGAAGTGACATTGAGAGAGAGAGAGAGAGAGAGAGAGAGAGAGAGAGAGAGAGAGAGAGAGAGAGAGAGAGAGAGAGAGAGAGAGAGCTCTGAATGATTGTTTATCGGTATTCTTTGTTTGTTGATCTAATATGTTTACCACCAAGGCCATGCTGTATTTGATTTATTTGTCTTAATTGTTTTTATGAAGGTGTAATCTCATTCATTTGGGCCACACAGAAGTTAAATAAACTAAACTAAGAGAAAAAGGTAGAAAATTACAAGCCTTACTGGAATCATTGGTTTTATTCAACACGTGGATGTCACTGAATTGCGAGAAATATATCGATATTTGAAATGTAAGAAATATCGAAATATCACTGAAATCTAAGAAATATCTGTGTGACATTTATTAGGCAAACATCATAAAACATACAATGATCGATAGAATATGTAAGAACAGATTTTCTATCATCCATTGACCATGTTGTTCCTGGTAATAAAACACTTATATGTCGCATTGAATAATCCCGTTTATTGCAACTGTCCAGATGGGATTAGGTCATCTTCGTGTGTGAAAGTCTTTCCAATTCCAAATCCCCAAGGGGAAAGAACGAAAGCTCTGTAATATGCAAGTTGCTAATTATGACGTCCAAACCGGTTCCAGCTTCATTGGAGGCTTTTATGGTTGCATCGTGCCCCATTCCTATTTATAGTACAAACCAGCCGGGAAGATGTTTCTGGTAGAAATAATGGGTAAAAATGCTTGATTTTTGCGTCAGTGTGTTTTCGGCTAGTAGGTGTAGAGGGTAGATCTGGCGAGTTGGTGTGTCGGGTAGACTTCCACTCATTTAGCGTATTGGTAGGTTTGAAATGTATTGACTTACGTCATTTATGTAAACAGTAATAGCCATTTTTATCTTCCAGATTCTGCTGAGGGTACGGACAAAGAATAGGAATTAGCACGCAAATAACAGTCCTGGTTTAGATTTCCGATATTAATATAGTATCAGTGTCGAAAAGTACTGGGTTAACTTGAACAAGAGTTCGTATGCCATTGCGTAGACCAGAGATATTAAAAACACTAATCCACTGTGTTTTCATTTATTTAAATATATTCCTATTACGAGGGGTTAATGGAGCGTTGTACAATAATTTAAAGAGTGTCTATATAAAATGTTGACTGTGTATCATAACACCTTACTGGTGTTGGAAAGGCTCAAAATAAAAACAGGGTCGGCGTTGTGTTAAGTATTGCCCTGGCGTGACGATATGCGTTGATTCGGTGATCTGATATCAGTTCTGACGTTGCAGTTGTAGGGGTCTGCAGGTTCAAGATTTTGCTCTCTGTTGGAAGTCTGGTGTGTTGTCAGAATTGGGGCCAGTTCGCTATTTTCATCTGATAGTTTAGCATTGGGTGTATTTGTTTGGATTGACCCCGGTCCGCTGAAAAAAGAGCGCTGGCATTATGATTTCCCTCGTTACAATTCAAAGGATGACTCCATCTCGTACAGATCGTTCTGTTTCCATTTCAATGAGCCGTTTTCATGGGATCTGACAAGCTATACCATCACATGGAAACAGCGTCCTGTCCCCAACTCTACCGACACGCCAGACTACCAACACAGACCAAAATCTGAACGGACAGACCCCTGTAGATGCCACATCAGTACTGATATCGAATCACAGAATCCACGCATTTCGTCCGCCAGGGTCATACTCAATCCATCAACCCAACACAGATTCTGTAATCGGCAAGGTGTTACGATATGTAGCCAACATCTCATATAGGGACCCTCTTTACGTTATTTTACAACGCCCCGTTAACCGCCTGTGGCGGAAAATAATTTGAAGAAATAACAGCACAGTGAGTTATTTTTTTTAATATCTCTGGTCTACATAACGGTATACGAACTCTTGTTCTGTTTAGCCCAACACTTCTCGACCATGTTACTGTATAACTATTGTGAATCTAAACCTGACCTACCAGATCTATCCACCACACCTACCCTCCGAAAACATACTAACGCAACAAATAAGTAATTATTTCCGCCATTTCTACTCACAAACTCTAACCGCCATGCTTTTGCTATGAAAAGGGGAGGGAGCCACGAAGCAACCACGAAAGCCTTCGATGAAGTTCAAGTCGAGCACTTTTGATTAGACCCTCATTACTACTATACGGAATCTTCACCAAAGGAGCCATCTCACACTTTCGGGATGCTCTTCATATAGGCCTATATATGTAAACGGCAGGGCGTCTCTCCCTGGCTATGTCATTTTCATGCAATGTACACCTTTTTGATTCTTATTGGTATTTTAATGGAAACTGTATTTCCGTATTCTGCAAAATAAAGTTCCATTCATTTATTCATTTAATATGTTAACTATTTGACTCCATGTGATGGACATGACATTTAATGTACCAGCCGCGAGCTTATTTAGTGACCTCACTATGCCGAGCACACGCAAAACGGTCGGCGACTCGGCATATTATGCAGGTATTTAATTTCGATTCGGAAACGTCCGATACCTCGAAACAGAGACGTACACGTGAACTAGAATGAATATTCACGCGCAAAACGCTCTTACCACACCGCATAAACAGAACGGACTTTTAGTAATGTTTTACTGCTAAACAAAAACGGACTGTTTTATCCAGTTTCCACATTAATTGCTGAATTACTCCTTTTGGGAACCTCGGGCGGTTGAAGTTGTGCTTGTTTATTGTGGTTAACAAATTTTGTTTTCTGGAAAAATAGGACCTGGTATCCAAAGCCTGGGCTAAAAACAACTTAAAGCGGGCACATAGGTATAAATGATTGGCTAAACTTCACTTCATGCCCATGTCGTGGGCACAATATAATCATCAATGCTGAAAGTGATCGTAATCACCAATATATAAATAAACAATTGAATTAAAAGTTACTTCCAGAAAACATTTCCTTCCACTTCAGCAACTGAAATGCAGTGCCCTATCCTGAGAAACATTGATTCAAAATATTCCTTCTTGGAAACCAAGAGTATTTTCAGATTGCTGCGATTTTAAATTTGAATTTATATTTTTAATAATTATGAAAGCTGTTTGTGCAATGTTGTTAATTCGTTCAACTTTAGAAAATATATGAAAATACGTTTATTATTGAAAATACGTTTATTATTATGCACGTTTTCTCTGTTCCTTATTTATTTTATTTCTTTGTTCAACATTTCATGACAAATAGGTATGATATTATATGCTATATTAAACAAAATAGTTCCATCTACTTCTAGTTTTTTAGTGATAATTACACACATATATACTGGACAGTTATGCTCAACAAGGCTTTACATTTGCACGAGGCCAGTTGGCCTAAGATCCATATTCAGCTCCGTTGTCCCCTACCTACCCCAAATACTGTAACAAGAAATGACCTAGTGATTTATAACAAACCTCAGAGAAACCCAGTTATGCTCAACCAGGCTTTACATCTGCTCGAGGCCAGTTGGCCCAAGATCCATATTCAGCTCCGTCATTTTTGATCAGCCCCCCCCAAATTATGTAACAAGAAATTACTGATGCCGTACCAAGTCATCTAGTGCTCAATAACAACTCTAAGAAAAACCCAAAACCTGTATTAAATTATTAGATTGCTGCAAAGCCACCGTATGTGATTCATTTGAATATTATTGATAAATCGACCAGAGCTGTGTACATGTGTGAAAAGTCCTCGGGAAAAGTAATCCCTCTGGTCTATAATTTCGCGGAATTATAGTCATAGGCCTAACATTTCTAGAAATATCGGACATTTATTCCTAGAAATGTTAGACTATAATTCCGCGAAAGTATAGTCCAGAGGGACTACTTTTTCTGAGGACTTGCATTCATTCCAAACCTGCATATTATCAAGAAAACCATATTATGCAACTTATCATGGAACGAGCTCAAAAAGCTCGTTCTAATAAGCGGTCGCACGGACCTTTCTTGGTACAGATTCTCTTAGAATTTTGATCTAAATAGTGTCACGTAGTGCTATAAAGTCCCTATGGGATGTGCTCGATTATACTAAAGTATGTCCCTCGAGCCAGAACCTTTGGCTCCTACCTATAATTACCGAAATGAGCCCGAAAATCAGCGGAAATCACCGAAACAGACCTGGTACGGCTCCTCACTTTTACAGACATATCCCTGGCCCGGATTCACTACTGCAGCTGTTACTGCTACTAATACTGCACCAGCCACCACAACCATCCCTACTACTACTATTACTACTAATACTACTGCTACCCCATACTAATACTAGTACTACTACTACTAATAATCCCACTACGTATGCGCACTTACTACTACCCATTCCTGACTACTTAGAGCATCTACTGTTTATCCTATAACCTATTCCCATCATACAGGGGTCTGTACTGCCTGTGTAATGACTTCTATCTGCTGTAGTGTACTAATTAATGATTATCCGTACCTGCCTCTGAATGGCCCTTTGGCACTTACCTTAGTTGATTCATTCCTTCTTTGGCCAGTTCTACCTGTGATATGACTGCTGTCTTATCTAGTCTACATATTTTTGGATATTCCTGACTTCCCCAAGCTACTCTACCCGTGTACTTTAGTGGATTCTTTCTTAGACTGTTCTGTGGTGATATCACTGCTATCTACTCCAGTCTACCCATATCCGTCTATGTATGGCTCTATACCCACCTGTCCTCTTGACCTGGGTTGTTGTGCCGTTGCTGGTCCGCTTTTAGTTCTTATTACTGCTAATACACTAGTTGCCTGATATGACCGTTTGGTTGGTACGTAATGTTAGGTTATGTTGTGTTGTGTGGGTAAGCTTGGTTGGCTAGTACAGTAGAGTAGGATGGGTTGTTTATACCTATGTTGGTCTACTATTAGCACTTAGCAACGCTCATCCATCTAATACCTTATGCCATTGTGTGGTTGGAATAGGTCGTATGTAATGTTTGGCTATGGTGGTTTTGTAGGTATGTTTCGTTGTCTGGTAAAGCCGTATAGGATGAACTGTCTGTACGCCTGTTGGTCTATTTTTATCCCTTATACCACTACTGCTTTTCTACTACTGATACTACTATCTGCTACTACTACAACTACTACTGATACTACTACTATTGCTACTGCTACTACCACTGACACTACTACTACCCACTACCACTACCAATATTACTACCTACCAAACACTAGCACTACTACTACCAACACTACTACTGCTACTACTAATTCTACTACGGCCCCTACTACTTCTAAAACTGCCAATACTACTGATATTACTGCTACTTCTACTAGTCCTGCTACGTTAGATCACCCCCAAAACCTATAACCCATATCTGTCTATACAGTCCCTTGACCAAATGGAAGCGCCAATGGCCTTTGGCTTTCTCTGTTCAGAACAAGAGGAGCCATACGAAAAAAATTACTGCTGGAGTAAATACTCCTACTACTCTTCGACTCATCTCGGTAAAAAAGGATTCTGGTTTCTAGTCAGATCTGATTTCTTGGAAGGTGGTTAGTGATGTTGTCAAATGAACTTAAGAGCGATGAGAATAAGTACTCCTAGGAGTAAATACTCCTACGACTCCTCAACTCATCTGTTTGGAGTAACAAGAGTAATGAGATAATTACTTCTGGAGTAAATACCCCCTCTACTCTTCGACTCATCTCGTTAAGAAAGGATTCCACTACCAGCCACTAGAAAGGGATTCTATGTAAAGGATTCCACGGAACGTGTGGTTGGTGTCTGATGGAATGTGATGGTGGTCTAGTACATAATGTGAGCACATCACATACAACACATTAGGCCATTCTGAATGTGCCGATATGTGCCTGTGTGAAAATGCATTATGTGCGTAAATCACATACCGCACCTAGACACATACGAAGAAAAAAAGATTCCTACCCGATTCCGTAAAATAGGATTCCTAGTCGATTCCGTAAAATAGGATTCCATGATATGGAATAAAATTCAATCGAACATACCCCAGAACATACCCCCATCTTATAAGAAGCCTTCCAGCTCATAGCAACCATTTGTCGCCATATAAATCAAGATGGCGGCCTCCAGTATACAAAATGGACGACGGAAACGTCTATTACCACAACAACAAGTGCTGCGCATGCGCACTAACACCACATATTACTATGGGGATGATGTCACATGATGGCCGCTCACGCGCGCTACCATGACAACCAAGATGACGACCCCGGTCACGTGACTATGACATTACTTCGGGGGTTATCCGCGGGGTCATCCAGATAGGTGTTGAAGATTGCGAGCTATACTACAACTAAATTTATATATTTTTAGTTGCAGTCTAGCTGCCATCATTCTGCTATAATACATTTGTCAATCCTTCGGGCAGTAGTCAACTTATTCCGAAAGATATGCTATATTATATGGAGACACTCCAGCGAATTTTTTAACAATCCAAGTCTGATGCCAAATCATTTTGTGCACGTGTTAGTCACATGCGAAACGTGCTTGTCAGCATGGGCTGGGCTGGGGTGGAAGGCTGCCCCCCCCCACCCTCTCGCCCTTGGTTTGGAAAAAAAATTCTGGCTGTTTTCATTTTTTTCTGGCAAGTTTTGGGTTGCCCGAAAAAAATATGAAAACTACTCGGAATAATCGATTTTTACGAGGCAAGTTCAGGCAAGTTTTGGTTGCCCCCCCCAAAATTATCAAAACTACTCGAAAGAATCCATTTTCACTATGCAACATTCGACCTTTCTCTCTCCGAACAAAAAAATTGAAAACAGCCCTCAAAATTGGCTTTTTCTTGAATCGTGTGTGTGAGTTTTGGGTGGGGTGTGGGTAGTAGGGGGTTGAACTTGCACAAAAAAATATATATATGGCCCCAAAAAGTGACTGGTTTCCTCATTAATTACAAGGTCGGAAAGGCAGCCGGTGGATGGGTGGAGCACTAGGATCGGTCTCATGCCACCGCATGGTTTTAAATTTCTCTGAGAAGACTCCTCGGACATCACCGACGGGGAGGGAGTGGCCTCGACGGTGCCCGCGGAATCACTTTTCGGGCAAAATCTTCCAGCCCCCCCCCCCCCCCCCCCCCACGGCCCGTGCGCCTATGCTTGCCCAATGACATGCAGTGGTACATGTGTTTGGTAAAAGTAAACCAAGTCCTGCAAAGTTGTAGACTTTATAACACGTGTCTGTCTGAATTGGATTGGGTATTTGTACAAATGTATCGACAAAAACATTGTAATTGATGCGTTGTTTCCACATTACCCTTTTACGTAATGTGGCATCACCACTAAATAGAAGATGATAAAAATATGGAAACAAAGTCTTAAAGTGGTTCCTGGTGGAATGCTTCCTATCAGTGGCCGTTGGGCAGTGTAGGTATTTAATGGGCAATTGAAACAATAAAAATATTCAGATGTAATAGGAATAACATGAAAACGGTTTCACAACCTCAATTAATTAGTCTGTGTGAAACACACAGACTATTGTTTTTGCACGGTTTCTTTTTCTTTTTTTTTCTTTTTTTTCTTCTTCTTCTTCTTCTTCTTCTTCTTCTTCTTCTTCTTCTTCTTCTTCTTCTTCTAGTATGACCTACAGACCTGGGACCAACACCAAATGAGTCGACACTCGATGGAGATTCAAAATATGAGTCTAGGTCACAGAGGTCACCTAGGGGTCATTAAGTGCATTTTTCATAATTGCTAGAAATCACATTTTTTGACCCCCTAAAGCATTCCTGACATGCACACATGCATTTTGACGTAAAAAAAGTGGGCGTGGCAAAAATGTTTGAAAGTGGTTCATGCTCATATCTCAAGCATGGTATGACGTATGGACCTGGGACCAACACCAAATGAGTCGACACTCGATGGAGATTCAAAATATGGGTCAAGGTCACGGAGGTCACCTAGGGGTCATTAAGTGCATTTTTCATAATTGCTAGAAATCACATTTTTTGACCCCCTAAAGAATTCCTGACATACACACATGCATTTTGACGTGAAAAAAGTGGGCGTGGCCAAAATGTTTGAAAGTGGGTCACGCTCATATCTCAAGCATGGTATGACGTATGGACCTGGGACCAACACCAATGAGTCGACACTCGATAGAGATTCAAAATATGTGTCAAGGTCACGGAGGTCACCTAAGGGTCATTAAGTGCATTTTTCATAATTGCTAGAAATCACATTTTTTGACCCCCTAAAGCATTCCTGACATACACACATGCATTTTGACGTAAAAAAAGTGGGCGTGGCCAAAATTTTTGAAAGTGGGTCACACTCATATCTCAAGCATGGTACGACGTATGGACCTGGGACCAACACCAAATGAGTCGACACTCGATGGAGATTCAAATATGGGTCAAGGTCACGGAGGTCACCTAGGGGTCATTAAGGGTATTTTTCGTAATTGCTAGAAATCACATTTTTTGACCTCCTATAACATTCCTGACATGCACACATGCATTTTGACGTAAAAAGTGGGCATGGCCAAATTTTTTGAAAGTGGGTCACGCTCATAACTCAAGCATGGTATGACGTATGGACCTGGGACCAACACCAAATGAGTCGACACTCGATGGAGATTCAAAATTTGGGTCAAGGTCACCTAGGGGTCATTAAGTGCATTTTTCATAATTGCTAGAAATCACATTTTTGACCCCCTAAAGCATTCCTGACATACACACATGCATTTTGACGTAAAAAAAGTGGGCGTGGCCAAAATTTTTGAATGTGGGTCACGCTCATATCTCAAGCATGGTATGACGTATGGACCTGGGACCAACATCAAATGAGTCGACACTCGATGGAGATTCAAAATATTGGTCAAGGTCACTTGGGGTGATTAAGTGCATTTTTCATAATTGCTAGAAATCACATTTTTTGACCCTCTAAAGCATTCCTGACGTACACACATGTATTTTGAAGTAAAAAAAGTGGGCGTGGCCCAAATTTTCGAAAGTGGGTCACGCTCATATCTCAAGCATGGTATGACATATGGACCTGGGATCAACAGCAAATGAGTCGACACTCGATGGAGATTCAGAATATGGGTCAATGTCATGGAGGTCACCTAGGGGTCATTAAGTGCATTTTTTATAATTGCTAGAAATCACATTTGTTGACATCCTAAAGCATTCCTGACATACACACATGCATTTTGACATAAAAAAGTGGGCGTGGCAAAAATTTTTGAAAGTGGGTCACGCTCATATCTCAAGCATGGTATGACGTATGGACCTGGGACCAACACCAAATGAGTCGACACTCGATGGAGATTCAAAATATGGGTCAAGGTCACTGAGGTCACTCAGGGGTCAATGAGTGCATTTTTCATAATTGCTGGAAATCACATTTTTGACCTCCAAATGCTTCCCCAAAAATTCAGATGTGCATTTTTTCATGAAAAAAGTGGGCGTGGCCAAAATTTTTGAATGTGGGTCACACTCATATCTCAAGCATGGTGTGATGCATGGACCTGGAGCCAACACTAAATAAGTTGACACTTGATGGAGGTTCAAAAATGTGGGTCAAGGTTACGGAGGTCACTTGTGGTCATTGAGTGCATTTTTTCAGAATTGCTGGAAATCACATTTTTTGACTCTCTAAAGCATTCCTGAAGTCCATACATCCATTTTTACGAAAAAAGTTGGTGTGGCCAAAATTTGTGAAAGTGGGTCATGCTCATATTTCAAGCATGGTATGATGTATGGACCTGGGACCAATACCAAACGAGTCGACACTCGATGGAGATTCAAAATTTGGGCCCAGGTCGAACAGGAGTCACGAGGGCTATTACCAGAATTGCTGGAAATCATATTTTTGAACCTCCTTGTGCATTCCCTTGATTGGTCCCTTTGAATACTGTGAAGATATATACCTTATCTGGTTTCTTGGAAAAAATTAACTGATTTTTGAATGAATATCTATTAATACTGTCATTGAAAACCTATTTTTTATTTCTTTAAAACTATTTTATCCCCAAAATAAGCCTCTAAAGTATTCCCATTACATTCATAGAGGGGCACGGTGGCTAAGCAGTTAGAGGTGCAGGCTGCAAGCCGAGAGGTTCTCAGTTCGAATCCTATCTGCGGCAACTATCTTGTGTCTTTGGGCAAAAACACTTCACCCCCATTGCCCACATAATGGCATAGTGATGTTGTGTACTAAGACATACTGCATGCCGATGATACACTTGCACTAACCCTGCTTGTGTGGAGTTAGCATGTTGGGGATCCAGACAGTTGCTTGTTGCTGTTGTTTGGTGGTTCTCTGTGTTCTCTGGTTTTCTCCATCCGTAAAAACTGTACGACACGAGGCGGGCCTAGCTGTTGAAGTGTCATTAAACCCCAATAAATTAATAACATTCATAGATTGTCTTCTATGCACTGTTTGGCAACATGATAACCCGAATTCAATCAATCCTATCTCAATGTTTTTGGTATACCGATAGAGTGCCTGCCATTGGTACTTGGTCATCTATGATTTGGAGGCATGTGGGGCCTTCGGGCTCTAGATGTTAAAAATATGTTTACAACATTTACTGGGAAATGAGTTAGCTGAAGCAGTAACCATTATCTAAAACAGAAATCTCCAGAGAGAAAGCTGAGATAGAATTCTTTGTTACATTGAACAGCACTGTATATTTATGTTGTATAATGTTACAAAACTTCAGTCTCAGTCATTGAAGAGAGAGAGAAACCTTCAATTTTCAAAGCATTTTTTTAAAAAATCTATTTATTCTCAATCATAACTCAAGATTGAGAGGTTTTGGGATGGAGTGGTGTGTGGCTTTCTCGAAACACCTATCACAGTTACAAAGTAATAAAATGGAATATTTGAATGGTCAGATTTTAACCCTCTTAATACTTCGATGTGAGTAAAGAAATATCTTTAATATAACTCATGGCTACAGAATGTTTTTCACTCTCTTTTCTGAAACATTTAATTCTATGTGGAATGGGACACCTTTTCAGTGTGCTTTCCAAACTAAGGGATTCATAACCCTTTAGCCAACATAACGGCAAAAACCGGTCAGCTTTATACACAGAAATGTCTATTCAGTTTTAATTACTTTTTCATTTTTTCTTGAAAAACATAGCTTATGACCCTCATTGGAATGAGCTCATTTTTTAAAGGATTATTTATTTATTGGTGTTTAATGTCACATATTTCTGCACAGTGGTTTACCATGACCAGGACAGTTTTACGGGCGGAGAAAGCCAGAGTACCTGGGGAGAACCTCCGGGCAACAGCGAGCAACTATCAGATTCCCCACATACTAACTCCACACAAGCAGGGTTAGCATTGGTTGAATACAGGTGCACCATCGATGTGCAGTACGCTTTAGTACACATCGCCACCATGCACCCACGTGGGCAATGGGGTGAAGTGTCTTGCCCAAGGACAGAGTGAGGACCGCTCGACTTGCAGCCTGCAGCTCTGCCAACTCAGCCACTGCGCCCCCATTTAACCCTTTACCCAACGGAGACGATAGCAAAATTTATTATTTCAAATATCATTTTTTTCAAATTTTCCAAACAATTTCAACAAAACCATATCATGGGACCCCTCGTTGGAACTAATATTTTTTCAACTTCTCAGTTTGCATATTACGCGGGCGAATGCGGCCGATTTGTTGGGTAACGTTTTTTTTTAATTTTTATTGGTGTTTTAAGGTCACATATTTCTGCACAACGGCTAACCATGACCGTGACAGTTTTACGGGTGGAGGAAGCCGGAGTACCCGGAGAGAACCACCGAGCAACGGCGAGCAACGGCGAGCAACTGTCAGCTCCCCAACATACCAACTCCACACAAGCAGGGTTAGCATTGGTTGAAGACAGGTGCGCCATCGACGTACAATACGCCTTAGTACACATCGTCACCGTGCCCCCACGTGGGTAATGGGGGTGAAGTGTCTTGCCCAAGGACACAACGCGGTTGTCGCAGGTGGGATTCGAACCGAGGACCTCTCGGCTTGCAGCCTGCACCTCTACCATCTGGATAAAGGGTTAAAGGATTAAAATGGAATATTTAAAGCGAATATTTTTATCCTCTGAAAATCTTAATATGGGGGCACGGTGGCGCTGTGTACTAAAGCGTACTGCACTTCGATGGTGCACCTCTCTTCGAAAAAATTATTGAGAATAATGAAAACCATTTCCATTTTCACAGTGTTGTTCTAAACACACATGGATATAGATGGGACCTCGGTATTTTGACAATGCCAATAAGTCTTCAGACAGGCTCTTGGGGGTCTTCAAGGCCTTTCAACGTCTACATTCCAACATTACTGAACCTTTTTACTTGCAATATATTTTCCAGAGGTACCATGCATGCAGTTCATCATTGCCTTGCTAATACGGACATTTGCCATCATCTACAAATATAGCAGATCCGGAGTTGGTGGAGCCAATATTTATAAAGTAGTTTGTGCTCATACTTCAGGTTTAGTATGACCTATAGTAATGGTACCTACACCAAATGAGTTGAAACTTGCTGGAGGTTCAAAATGTGGTCCACCTCTATGCGGTCAAGAGAGGTCATTAAATGCATACTTTTTCTTCCTATTGGGAATTTCATTTTATACCAATTAATGCAGTTCTGAAGATTATACATGTATCTCATCATTCAAATAAATGGTAACGGCAGTAATGTCCATTTCTGATTCCTTGGTCGAACCCTATATATGGTGTGCACATATATGCCTTTTCGGGTTTCTTAGAAAAATTGTTCTGATTCCTGTATGAATATTTTGTCCATGAAAGAATTTCACAAAAAGCAGTGGGGAGAAAGCTGTGACTGTCACATACAATAACATGATCTATTTATTTAATCTCATTGTACAGAATTAATTCCCAAACCAAGTTAATATAAAAACAAACAACTTGATAATGAAGAATTCCAGTGTACATGTAATTGTAAAACTACACTGGAGATTTGTTATTTAAACCTATCACAATACTGTCAGGATGCCGGTAAAAAATGCAATACTGACATAGTTGAATGTTCTGTTAACTGTGTTAGTGCTATGACTGTTTAAAATTAATTTATTAGAGAAGTTCTAGTTTTATGTATGCCTTGTTTAGGTCACTAGATGCTATTTTAAGAGCAGGCTTTTAAATGAGCTCTTGGGTTTTTTTAAGGTTTTTATGACAATATCTCCGACATAGAGTCTATGCACCCTTTGTCAGCGCGACAACTCAAATACGGACCGTCCTATCTCTATGCATTTTGGCATGCTGGTTAACAATAACCAGTTTGCACTCATCTATGTTTTTTTCACCCGTTCGATCTGAATGTCAGATGACAGATCTGAAGTTGGTGGAGCTATTATTTCAAAGTGGGTTGCGCTCATTCTTCAATGTAGATGTGGACATGGGACTACACTGACTGAGTTAAACATTGCTGGAGATTCAATATATGGTCCACCTGAATGAGGTCATCAAGTGCATAGTATTCAGAAAGACTGGGAAATGCATTTACTCCTTAATGTATTTCTAAAGTTTATGAATGTATTTCATCACTCAAATTCGTGGGCAGAGCCAAAATTGTCCATTTCTGATTCGTGAATCGAACCCTTTAAATGCTGGTCACATATATGCCTTTTCTGGTTTCTTATAAAAATTGTTCTGATTCCTGTATGAATATCTGTAAATACTGTTAACGAAAAACCCATTTCTGATTTGTTAAAAAATATTTTACACCAGAAAATAAGCCTCCATAAATTCTCTTTCTGTAGAGTTTATTCCTGATACTTTAACCCTTTTCATACAGACTTGAATTTACTGGATGCAGTAAATTCTGTTTCTCTAGTTAGTCTGTGTGAAACACACAGACTATTGTTTTTGCACGGTTTCTTTTTCTTTTTTTTTTTTTCTTCTTTTTTTTTTTTTTTTTTTTCTTCTTCTTCTTCTTCTTCTTCTTCTTCTTCTTCTTCTTCTTCTTCTTCTTCTTCTCCTGTCTTCTGTCTTCTCATCTCTTTTTTGTCCGCAAGATAACTCGAAAACGAATTGCCCTATCTCGTTGATTTTTGGCATGCTAATAGACAGCCACAAGTTCTCGGTCACCTATGTTTTTCAGATTCCTGGGGTATCAGGGGTGCCTGTAGGGGTGTTTTGAAAGTGGGTCACGCCCATATCTCAGGCGTGGTATGACCTACAGACCTGGGACCAACACCAAATGAGTCGACACTCGATGGAGGTTCAAAATATGGGTCAAGGTCACAGAGGTCACCTAGGGGTCATTGAGTGCATTTTTCAGAATTGCTGGAAATCACATTTTTTGACCCCCTAAAGCATTCCTGGCGGACATACATGCATTTTGACGTGAAAAAAGTGGGCGTGGCCAAATTTTTTGAAAGTGGGTCACGCCCATATCTCAGGCATGGCATGACGTATGGACCTGGGACCAACACGAAATGAGTCGACACTTGATGGAAATTCAAGATATGGGTCAAGGTCACAGAGGTCACCTAGGGGTCATTGAGTGCATTTTTCAGAATTGCTGGAAACCATATTTTATGACCCCCTAAGGCATTCCTGACGTACACACATGCTTTTTGATGTAAAAAAAGGGGGCGTGGCCAAATTTTTTGAAAGTGGGTCACGCCCATTTCTCAAACGTGGTATGACCTACGGACCTGGGACCAACACCAAATGAGTCGACACTCGATGTAGATTCAAAATATGGGTCAAGGTCACAGAGGTCACCTAGGGGTCATTGAGTGCATTTTTCAGAATTGCTGGAAATCACATTTTTTGACCCTTAAAGTATTTCTGGCATACACACATGCATTTTTACGTAAAAAAAAGTGGGCGTGGCCAAAATTTTGAACATCGGTCACTCCCATATCTCAGGCATGGTAAGACCTACAGACCTGGGACCAACACCAAATGAGTCGATACTCGATGGAAGTTCAAAATATGGGTCAAGGTCACGGAGGTCAACTAGGGGTCATTGAGTGCATTTTTCAGAATTGCTGGAAATCACATTTTTTCAGTATGGCCCACTAGGCCACAGGGTTTTCACAGCCTCCAATTTCCTGATACAGTAAGTTCTCCCCAAGCAATACGATGTTATGTTCACACTGGAGACTATGTAAACACCAGTGAAGTAAGCTGTCAAAATGAAATCTGACCTTGTCATCATTATGGGATGTTTGTTCCTGAAACTAAATTGAGAGAAACCCTTTGCCTTGCAAGGAAATAAATTGTAAATTATTCAGTTCACTGCTTTTAGCCCTCTCCAGACTTCTATGTGGATTGCACATATTTTATTTCAGGCAGAATAAAGTTAACCCTTTCCATAAAACTGTACTGAATAATTGTTGAAACCTATCTTATTCAGTTCAATGCTTTTAACCCCTCTCAAGACTTCAATGTGAATTGCACATATTTTATTTCAGGCAGAATAAAGTTAACCCTTTTAATAAAATTGCACTGAATAATTGTTGAAACCTATCACAAAACTGTCAGGGTGCCGGTAACAATGCAATACTGGCATGGTCGACTGTACTGTTAGTGCTATGACTGTTTAAAACTAATTTATTAGAGGAGTTCTATAGTCTTTCACTGCGCTCATCTTGGCCTCACCGAGAGTGCAGAAACCTTTGGTATCAAAGTGCCAATTGGAGAATCTCTCTGATTTGTGCCGTTCCATCCCTCCGGAGTGCAAAAGCAGGTACTGTCAGCTGAGAAACTTAATGTTTTTCGCTTTATTTTCTTAACATTTAATTCTATGTGGAATGGGACACCTTTTCAGTGTGCCTTCCAAAGTAAGGGATTCTTAACCCTTTAGCGAACATAACAGCGAAAAAAGATCAACATTATTCACAGAAACGTCTATTCAGTTTTAATTACCTTTTCATTTTTGCTTGAAAAAACATAGCTTATGACCCTTTATTGGATTGAGCTCATTTTTTAAAGGATTATTTATTTATTGGCGTTTAATGTCACATATTTCTGCACAGTGGCCAATCATGACCACGACAGTTTTTTAAGTGGAGGAAGACGAGGAGTACCCGGGAAGAACCACCGGGCAACAACGAGCAACTGTCAGATCCCCCCCACATACTAACTCCACACAAGCAGGGTTAGCATTGGTTGAAGATGGGTGCACAATCGATGTGCAGTACGCTTTAGAACACATCGCCACCATGCACCCACGTGGGCAATGGGGTGAAGTGGCTTGCCCAAGGACAGAGTGAGGACCTCACGCCTTGCAGCCTGCACCTCTGCCAACTGAGCCAATGCGCCCCCATTTAAAGGATTAAAATGGAATATTTAAAGGGAATATTTTAACCCTCTGAAGATCTTAGTATGGGGGCATTATTCAGAAAGACTGGGAAATGCATTTTATTACACCTTAATGCATTTCTAAAGTTTATGAGTGTATTTCATCACTAAAATTAGTGGGCAGAGACAAAAATATCCATTTCTGATTCGTGTATCAAACCCTTTGAATGCTGGTCACATATATGCCATTTCTGGTTTCTTATAAGAATGTTCTGATTCCTGTATGAATATTTTCTATCCCCTTCATTTTGTCTTGGCGATAACTCAAAAACAAATCATCTGTCCTGGGGGGCGCGGTGGCTGAGTTGGTAGAGGTGCAGGCTGCATGCCGAGAGGTCCTCGGTTCGAATCCCACCTGCGGCAACCACGTTGTGTCCTTGGGCAAGACAATTCAGCCCCATTGCCCACGTGAGGGCACGGTGACGCTGTGTATCAAGGCATACTGCACATCGATGGTGCACCTGTCTTCAACCAATGCTAACCCTGCTTGTGTGGAATTAGTATGTTGGGGAGCTGACAGTTGCGCGCCGTTGCTTGGTGGTTCTCTCCGGGTACTACGGCATCCCCCACCCGTAAAACTGTCGTGGTCCTGATTAGCCATTATGCAGAAATATGTGACCTTACACACCAATAAATAAATAAATAATCTGTCCTGGGGCTGTTTGGCATGCTGGTAGCCTGTCACAAGTACTGGCCCAGATATGTTATCAGGGAACCTTTGGGAGTGGTCCATTGGGCCACATAGTTTTTTATACCCCCCTAATTTCTTTGTAACAGAAAAGCATCATAAAGAAACAGCTGTTTATATTTATATACACAAGAGAATAATGTAAACAATCAAATTAGAGAGAAGTTGCTATAGATGACAGCCTGACACATATTTACTCTTATCAGCTGTCAGATCAGAATTAAATTCCATCCCCAAACCAAGTTGAAAAAAACCCTTTGAGTGGCAAGAAAATGTGTTTATTATACAGATCTATCTTACAACACTTGATTAATTGTAGTTGAATAAATAACCCTTCACCTTTCATTGCATTTTTTATTTTTTTTTTTCATTCTCAATCATACCTCAAGATTAACAAGTTTCGGGCCGAGTGGTAAGCGGCTCTCTCGAAACACTTATCACAATTATGAATTAATGAAATGGAATATTTAAATGGTCTGTCTTTAACCCTCTTCATACTTCACCGCACTCTTCATACTTCACCGCGAAGATCAAACAACATCATTTAACTTATGACGGTAGAACCTTTGCACGCTTCCTGCCATATTGCCACTCTTTACGCAAATGCCATGATTCAAGATTCCACCATCTTATTTTAAGTATGCCTTGTTTAGGGCACTAGATGCTCTTAAGGGTAGGCCTTTAAACGAGCTCTTGGGGCTTTTAAGTTGTTTATGGCACTATCCCCAATATAGAGTCTATGCACCCTTTGTCGGCTCGATAACTCAAATACGAATCGTCCTATCTCTATTCGTTTTGGCATGCTGGTTACCAACAACCAGTTTGCACTCATCTTTGTTTTTTCAGCTAGTTTGAGGCCTTGTGTGTGATACAGTAAGCTGACTGCCTTAGAGGCTTCTAAATCATAATAAATATTTGCTATCATCGCCCAAAAATGACAGATCTGTATACATGGGACTATACCAACTGATTTAAAAATTGCTGGAGGTTCAATATATGGTCCGCCTGAAAGAGGTCACCAAGGTCATCCAGTCCATATTATTCAGAAAGACCGGAGAATGCATTCCATTACACCTTAATGCATTTCAAAAGTTCATGAACGTATTTCATCAATCAGCTTGGTGGGCAGAGCCAAAAATGTCCACTTCTGATTTGTGTATCGAACCCTTTAAATGCTGGTCACATATATGCCTTTTCTGGTTTCTTATAAAAAAAATGTTCTGATTGCTGTATGAATATCTGTAAATACTATTAACGAAAATCCATTTCTGATTTGTTTGAAAATAATTTACTCCTGAAAATACATTCGTATAAGACATGTCTCAATGATCTGTCTTCTATGCACTCTTTTGTCCGCACGACAATACAAAATACAAAATACCCTATCTCATTGATTTTCTCTGTACCGGTTAATAGTTACTTGTACTCAGCCATCTATGTTTTTCAGACTTGAATTTACTGGGTGCAGTAAATTCTGTTTCTCTAGTTAGTCTGTGTGAAACACACAGACTATTGTTTTTGCACGGTTTCTTTTTTTTTTTTTTTTTTTTTCTTTTTTTTCTTCTTCTTCTTCTTTTTCTTCTTTTTCTTCTTCTTCTTCTTCTTCTTCTTCTTCTCCTGTTTTCTGTCTTCTCATCACTTTTTTGTCCGCAAGATAACTCGAAAACGAATTGCCCTATCTCGTTGATTTTTGGCATGCTGATAGACAGCCACAAGTTCTCGGCACTGAATATTTTTCAGATTCCTGGGTTATCAGGGGTGTCTGTAGGGGTGTTTTGAAAGTGGGTCACGCCCATATCTCAGGCGTGGTATGACCTACAGACCTGGGACCAACACCAAATGAGTCGACATTCGATGGAGGTTCAAAATATGGGCCAAGGTCACGGAGGTCATCTAGGGGTCATTGAGTGCATTTTTCAGAATTGCTGGAATTCACATTTTTTGACCCCCTAAAGTATTCCTGATGTACACACATGCATTTTGATGTAAAAAAAGTGGGCATGGCCAAAATTTTTGAAAGTGGGTCACGCTCATATCTCAAGCATGGTATGACGTATGGACCTGGGACCAACACCAAATGAGTCGACACTCGATGGAGATTCAAAATATGGGTCAAGGTCACGGAAGTCACCTAGGGGTCATTAAGTGCATTTTTCATAATTGCTAGAAATCACATTTTTTGACCCCCAAAGCATTCCTGACATACGCACATGCATTTTGACGTGAAAAAAGTGGGCGTGGCCAAAATTTTTGAAAGTGTGTCACGCTCATATCTCAAGCATGGTATGACGTATGGACCTGGGACTAACACCAAATGAGTCGACACTCGATGGAGATTCAAAATATGGGTCCAGGTCACAAAGGTCACCTAGGGGTCATTAAGTGCATTTTTCATAATTGCTAGAAATCACATTTTTTGACTCCCTAAAACATTCCTGACATACACACATGCATTTTGACGTAAAAAAAGTGGGCGTGGCCAAAATTTTTGAATGTGGGTCACGCTCATATCTCAAGCATGGTATGACGTATGGACCTGGGACCAACACCAAATGAGTCGACACTCGATGGAGATTCAAAATATGGGTCAAGGTCACGGAGGTCACTTGGGGTCATTAAGTGCATTTTTCATAATTGCTAGAATCACATTTTTTGACCCCCCTAAAGCATTCCTGACGTACACACATGTATTTTGATGTAAAATAAGTGGGCGTGGCCAAAATTTTTGAAAGTGGGTCACGCTGATATCTCAAGCATGGTATGACGTATGGACCTGGGACCAACACCAAATGAGTCGACACTCGATGGAGATTCAAAATATGGGTCAAGGTCACCGAGGTCACTCAGGGGTCAATGAGTGCATTTTTCATAATTGCTGGAAATCACATTTTTTGATCTCCAAATGCCTCCCCAAAATTCAGATGTGCATTTTTTCATGAAAAAAGTAGGCGTGGCCAAAATTTTTGAATGTGGGTCACGCTCATATCTCAAGCATGGTATGACGTATGGACCTGGGATTAACACCAAATGAGTCGACACTCGATGGAGATTCAGAATATGGGTCAAGGTCATGGAGGTCACCTAGGGTTCATTAAGTGCATTCTTTATAATTGCTAGAAATCACATTTTTTGACACCCTAAAGCATTCCTGACATACACACATGCATTTTGATGTAAAAAAGTGGGCGTGGCCAACATTTTTGAAAGTGGGTCACGCTCATATCTCAAGCATGGTATGACGTATGGACCTGGGACCAACACCAAATGAGTCGACACTTGATGGAGATTCAAAATATGGGTCAAGGTCACCGAGGTCACTCAGGGGTCAATGAGTGCATTTTTCATAATTGCTGGAAATCACATTTTTTGACCTCCAAATTCTTCCCCAAAATTCAGATGTGCATTTTTTCATGAAAAAAGTGGGCGTGGCCAAAATTTTTGAAAGTAGGTCACGCTCATATCTCAAGGATGGTGTGATGCATGGACCTGGAGCCAACACTAAATAAGTTGACACTTGATGGAGGTTCAAAAATGTGGGTCAAGGTTACGGAGGTCACTTGTGGTCACTGAGTGCATTTTTTCAGAATTGCTGGAAATCACATTTTTTGACTCTCTAAAGCATTCCTGAAGTCCATACATCCATTTTTACATAAAAAGTTGGTGTGGCCAAAATTCGTGAAAGTGGGTCATGCTCATATTTCAAGCATGGTATGATGTATGGACCTGGGACCAATACCAACGAGTCGACACTCGATGGAGATTTAAAATTTTGGCCAAGGTCGAACAGGAGTCACGAGGGCTATTACCAGAATTGCTGGAAATCATATTTTTGAACCTCCTTGTACATTCTCTTTGATTGGTCTCTTTGAATACTGTGAAGATATATACCTTATCTGGTTTCTTGGAAAAAATTAACTGATTTTTGAATGAATATCTATAAATACTGTCATTGAAAACCTATTTCTTATTTCTTTAAAACTATTTTATCCCCAAAATAAGCCTCTAAAGTATTCCCATTACATTCATAGAGGGGCACGGTGGCTAAGCAGTTAGAGGTGCAGGCTGCAAGCCAAGAGGTTCTCAGTTCGAATCCTATCTGCGGCAACTGCCTTGTGTCTTTGGGCAAAAACACTTCACCCCCATTGCCCACATAATGGCATAGTGATGTTGTGTACTAAAACATACTGCATGCCAATGATACACTTGCACTAACCCTGCTTGTGTGGAGTTAGCATGTTGGGGATCCAGACAGTTTCTTGTTGTTGTTTGGTGGTTCTCTGTGTTCTCTGGTTTCCTCCATCCATAGAAACTGTACGACACGAGGCGGGCCTAGCTGTTGAAGTGTCATTAAACCCCAATAAATTAATAACATTCATAGAATGTCTTCTATGCACTGTTTATCAACATGATAACCCAAATACAATCAATCCTATCTCAATGTTTTTGGTATACTGATAGACTGCCTGCCATTGGTATTTGGTCATCTATGATTTGGAGGCATGTGGGGCCTTCGGGCTCTAGATGTTAAAATTATGTTTACAACATTTACTGGGAAATGAGTTAGCTGAAGCAGTAACCATTATCTAAAACAGAAATCTCCAGAGAGAAAGCTGAGATAGAATTCTTTGTTACATTGAACAGCACTGTATATTTGTGTTGTATCATGTTAGAAAACTTCAGTCTCAGTCATTGAAGAGAGAGAGAAACCTTCACTTTTCAAAGCATTTTTTTTTAAAAATCTATTTATTCTCAATCATTACTCAGGATTGAGAGGTTTTGGGATGGAGTGGTGTGTGGCTTTCTCGAAACACCTATCACAGTTACAAAGTAATAAAATGGAATATTTGAATGGTCAGATTTTAACCCTCTTAATACTTCGATGTGAGTAAAAAAATATCTTTAATATAACTCATGGCTACAGAATGTCTCTTTTCTGAAACATTTAATTCTATGTGGAATAGGACACCTTTTCAGTGTGCTTTCCAAACTAAGGGATTCTTAACCCTTTAACCAACATAACGGCAAAAACCGGTCAGCTTTATACACAGAAATGTCTATTCAGTTTTAATTACTTTTTCATTTTTGCTTGAAAAACATAGCTTATGACCCTTCATTGGAATGAGCTCATTTTTTAAAGGATTATTTATTTATTGGCGTTTAATTTCACTTATTTCTGCACAGTGGTTTACCATGACCAGGATAGTTTTACGGGCGGAGGAAGCCAGAGTACCTGGGGAGGAGGACCTCCGGGCAACAGCGAGCAACTATCAGATTCCCCACAGACTCCACACAAGCAGGGTTAGCATTGGTTGAATACAGGTGCACCATCGATGTGCAGTACGCTTTAGTACACATCGCCACCATGCACCCACGTAGGCAATGGGGTGAAGTGTCTTGCCCAAGGACAGAGTGAGGACCGCTCGACTTGCAGCCTGCACCTCTGCCAACTCAGCCACTGCGCCCCCATTTAACCCTTTACCTAACGGAGACGATAGCAAAATTTATTATTTCAAATATCATTTTTTTCAAATTTTCCAAACAATTTCAACAAAACCATATCATGGGACCCCTCGTTGGAACTAATATTTTTTCAACTTCTCAATTTGCATATTACGCGGGCGGATGCGGACGATTCGTTGGGTAAAGGTTTTTTTAAAATTTTTATTGGTGTTTTAAGGTCACATATTTCTGCACAATGGCTAACCATGACCGTGACAGTTTTACGGGTGGAGGAAGCCGGAGAACCCGGAGAGAACCACTGAGCAACGGCGAGCAACTGTCAGCTCCCCAACATACCAACTCCACACAAGCAGGGTTAGCATTGGTTGAAGACAGGTGCACCATCGACGTACAGTACGCCTTAGTACACAACGTCACCGTGCCCCTACGTGGGCAATGGGGGTGAAGTGTCTTGCCCAAGGACACAACGTGGTTGCCGCAGGTGGGATTCGAACCGAGGACCTCTCGGCTTGCAGCCTGCACCTCTACCATCTGGGTAAAGGGTTAAAGGATTAAAATGGAATATTTAAAGCGAATATTTTAACCCTCTGAAAATCTTAATATGGGGGCACGGTGGCGCTGTGTACTAAAGCGTACTGCACTTCGATGGTGCACCTCTCTTCGAAAAAATCATTGAGAATAATGAAAACTATTTCCATTCTCACAGTGTTGTTCTAAACACACATGGATATAGATGGGACCTCGGTATTTTGACAATGCCAATAAGTCTTCAGACAGGCTCTTGGGGGTCTTCAAGGACTTTCAACGTCTACATTCCAACATTACGGAACCTTTTTACTTGCAATATATTTTCCAGAGGTACCATGCATGCACTTCATCATTGCCTTGCTAATATGAACATTTGCCATCATCTACAAATATGGCAGATCCGGAGTTGGTGGAGCCAATATTTATAAAGTAGTTTATGCTCATACTTCAGGTTTAGTATGACCTATAGTAATGGTACCTACACTAAATGAGTTGAAACTTGCTGGAGGTTCAAAATGTGGTCCACCTCTATGCGGTCAAGAGATGTTATTAAATGCATACTTTTTCGACCTATTAGGAATTTCATTTTATACCAATTAATGCAGTTCTGAAGATTATACATGTATCTCATCATTCAAACAAATGGTAGCGGCAGTAATGTCCATTTCTGATTCCTTGATCGAATCCTATAAATGGTGTGCACATATATGCCTTTTCGGGTTTCTTAGAAAAATTGTTCTGATTCCTGTATGAATATTTTCTCCATGAAAGAATTTCACAAAAAGCAGTGGGGAGAAAGCTGTGACTGTCAAATACAATAACATGATCTATTTATTTAATCTCATTGTACAGAATTAATTCCCAAACCAAGTTAATATAAAAACAAACAACTTGATAATGAAGAATTTCAGTGTACATGTAATTGTAAAACTACACTCTAGATTTGTTATTGAAACCTATCACAATACTGTCAGGATGCCGGTAAAAGATGCAATACTGACATAGTTGAATGTTCTGTTAACTGTGTTAGTGCTATGACTGTTTAAAATTAATTTATTAGAGAAGTTCTAGTTTTATGTATGCCTTGTTTAGGTCACTAGATGCTTTTAAGAGCAGGCTTTCAAATGAGCGCTTGGGGTTTTTTAAGGTTTTTATGACAATATCTCCGACATAGAGTTTATGCACCCTTTGTCAGCGCGACAACTCAAATACGGACCGTTCTATCTCTATGCATTTTGGCATGCTGGTTACCAATAACCAGTTTGCACTTATCTATGTTTTTTTCACCTGTTCGATCGGAATGTCAGATGACAGATCCGAAGTTGGTGGAGCCATTATTTCAAAGTGGGTTGCGCTCATTCTTCAATGTAGATGTGGACATGGGACTACACCGACTGAGTTAAACATTGCTGGAGATTCAATATATGGTCCACCTGAATGAGGTCATCAAGTGCATATTATTTAGAAAGACTGGGAAATGCATTTACACCATAATGTATTTCTAAAGTTTATGTATGTATTTCATCACTCAAATTAGT
This sequence comes from Pictodentalium vernedei, assembly GCA_031216915.1. Classification (NCBI taxonomy): domain Eukaryota; kingdom Metazoa; phylum Mollusca; class Scaphopoda; order Dentaliida; family Dentaliidae; genus Pictodentalium; species Pictodentalium vernedei. Next base: position 86,031,136 of record CM062289.1, read on the forward strand.
GGGCAGAGCCAAAATTGTCCATTTCTGATTCGTGTATCGAACCCTTTAAATGCTGGTCACATATATGCCTTTTCTGGTTTCTTATAAAAATTGTTCTGATTCCTGTATGAATATCTGTAAATACTGTTAACGAAAAACCCATTTCTGATTTGTTAAACAATATTTTACACCAGAAGATAAGCCTCCATAAATTCTCTTTCTGTAGAGTTTATTCCTGATACTTTAACCCTTTTCACACAGACTTATTATTTACTGGATGCAGTAAATTCTGTTTCTCTAGTATTCCAATTACATTCGTATAAGACATGTCTCAATGATCTGTCTTCTGTGCACTCTTTTGTCCGCACGACTATGCCAATACAAAATACCCTATCTCATTGATTTTCGCTGTACCGGTTAATAGTTACTTGTACTCAGCCATCTATGTTTTTCAGGTTTGGCTCCAGGGTTTGACTCTACAGGACACAAGATGTTCACAGTTTCTACCTTAACTGGTAAATGTAACCGTTGAAACAAAACCCACTGTTTAAAACTGCAGAGAATCTATTTATTCCCAACAAAACTCATTACACAGTAATGTATAATGGGTCACACAAAATAACATTGTTTGTTTATTTAACCTCATGTTAAAGATTAATTCCCAAATCAAGCTAGATAGAGAACCTTTCACTTTTCAAAGCATTCGAAAATTTGTTTATACTCAATCATAACTCAAGCCAGACAGGTTTCGGAGTGGAGTCAGGGAGGTTTGATTTTTACAGTAAAATACAGAATATGAATAACATGTTTTAGATCAATTGAACCAAATAATCCGTGAAATTTTACCTAGTCGTTTTTGGTCTGTTAGCTGAAAATATCTTTTAACCCTTATGGCCAAGTCCAGCTTCAAATTTGAATATTGTCGTTTAATTTAACCCCTAGACATGACTTGAGAATAGGTCCTGATTAACCCCTACTGGTCATTGCGAACCACTTAGGAACTCCTGGACTCTGTTACATTATTTATCTTCAATCATAACTCAAGACCGACGGGTTTCAAGAAGCAATGGTGAGTGGCTTTTCGGAAACACCAACCACAATTATAAATTATTAATACAGAATATTTAAATGGTCTCTTTTTAAATGCCTTTGTTTAACTCACGACAGCAGAACGTTTTGTAAGTTTTCTCTCATATTGCTCCTCTGTTCACAACAGCCATTTTTGAGATGCAACCAACTTCTTATTTCCCGTACGCCTTGCCTAGGACCCTAGATGCATTTACCAGATTTTAAATTGATCAGACAGGCGAACGATGGCGATGAGGTAACAGTATTTTACTTCAAACGGAAAGATTCAGAGTTCCAACGTCTTCAAGTGTATGTGCGTTGTTTCTTTGTCAAGCCACACAATCCCGATTGTCCAGGAAGAGGCAGTGACGCAGTGCTATTTTTAAATGGCTTAGTTTTAACCCTCTCAATAAAGCATTCGTAACAGTTTACCCAACGTAACGCCGAAAAAATGGGTGAGCGTTATTCACAGACATTCCCATTCAGTTTATATTTTTTCATCCTTGCTTGAAAAAAATAGATTATAGCCCTCATTAGAATGAGATCATTTTAAAGGGATAAAATGGAGTATTTAAAGGGAGTATTTTAACCTTCTCAGGATCTTAATATGGGTACAGCAAATTTTATGCCATGCAAAGCGAGAGTAATGTTAATCCTTTTCATTCTCACAATGTTGCTCTTAACACAGATGGGCAACGAGGAGACCTCTGTATTTTGCCAATGCCAATGAGCGTTCAGATAGGCTCTTGAGAGCCTTAGGGCCATTTGACGTTTGTATTCCAACATTACTGAATTCTTTCACTTGCAATATATTTTCCAGAGGTACTATGTACCTTACCATTTTCTAGCTAATATGAATATTTGCTATCATCCACATATATGACATATGGTGAGTTGGCAAAGTCAATATTTCCAAAGTGGTTTATGCTCATATTTTAGGCTTGGTATGACCTATAGATACCAGACTTACATCGAATTGGTTAAACTTGCCAGAGGTTCAAAATATGGTCCACCTTATTGCGGTCAACAGACGTCATAAAGTGCGTTTTTTCAGAACTGTCAGAAATAGCATTTTATAACAACTGATGCATTCTTCAATGCAGATGTAGACACTGGACTACTCCGACTGAGTTAAAAATTGCTGGAGGTTCAATATATGGTCCACCTGAATGAGGTCAACAAGGTCATCAAGTTTTTTTATAACACCTTAATGCATTTCTAAAGTTTATAAATGTATTTCATCACTCAAATTAGTGGGCAGAGCCAAACTGGTCCATTTCTGATTCGTGTATCGAACCCTTTGAATGCTGGTCACATATATGCCTTTTCTGGTTTCTTATAAAAAATGTTCTGATTCCTGTATAACTATCTGTAAATACTGTTAACGAAAACCAATTTCTGATTTGTTAAAAAATATTTTAGTCCAGAAAATAAGCCTCCATAAATTCTCTTTCTCTGTGGTTTATTCCTGATACTTTAACCCTTTTCACAATATGTGACCTTAAACACCAATACATAAATAAACAACCCTTTTCACACAGACTTGAATTTTCTGGTGGCAGTAAATTCTGTTTTTCAAGTTCCGTTGTTGTTTTTTTTCTCCACGATCTGATGCTCGAAACTATATTGTACAGTTACAGAGGGTCGAAAGAGGCTTGCCTTGCGTCGTCCCTGCTTCGGCGCGCGAAACCGTTTCATCTGTACTTTGGTTATTCGTCACGTAATGGATTACCAATCACTGTCCTCTCGCGCGCTGAAATTTCTCATTCATTGATTCATTCAATTTTATGATGTTTATTGCGGTTTCTCGAAGTTCAATGTTTTTTCGAGTGCGTCACCATAAAAACCAATAAATATTGCAGGGTCCATAAGCGTACGAACATAAGTTAAAAGGGGGAAAATATGTGTTAATAACAGTTTTGAAAGGAGAGGATATGTGTATTGGTATATTTTACTCATGTGTAACATTGTATCCACCTCTAATGAGCATTTCGATAATTTAGAGAATTTCAAGTATAATGTAACCCGTTCTTTTGATAGTTAAGAGGATTTAAAGCGTACAGCGAAACCTCTGCTTGTCAATTCGTCGATTTAATAACTAAATAATGAACAGAAGGGATAGCACAGCGGGTAATTAATTAGCTGTCCAATTAAGTTGTACTATTGCTTGCACAAATGGGTGGGGTAAAATTGTCTTTTCAATTTTTTCATTATTTATTTTCTTGAACCACATATTCAACAGTCATTCCCATTTATCAGCTATAATTGACCATTTAATGCACTGAAAGCTCGTTTAATCACATGTATAAAGAATAAAATTGAAACGTCATGAGCGAAGTAAAATTTTAGTTACTTCATTACTTAACACTTTGGGCGGTCGCTTATTTGACGCAGTTATCAGGTGAAAAGACCTTAATTAACCCTGTGCTACCAAATGCCTCGCTATTCCCATAGCTCGCCCCTCCTCCCAACACCCGGAAACGAACTGTTTGAAGGCATCCCGTGCCTAATTCTTCCCAGTCTATCCGATAACCATAGTAACCCCCTTCCGTTGCCACCCAGTTCCCACATATCCTTCATTCTCCCATCCTACTTCCCCTTTATATTTCCAGTGAATCTTATTTTGCCTCAGTTTCGGTTGAGACAAAAGGGTTGAGTCGTTGTTTCTTTCAGTTTTTTATATTTGCTTATTTAACCTAAGGAGAAAAATTAACAAAATACCGAAACTCTACAAAAGCCGCCTTTTGAAAGAAAAAGGCTTTCCGGTGAGTCCATGATATGGACCTGTGCCGTGATGTTATATGTATATGGTGCTACACAGGACAAGCACCATTCCTTAATTCTGTGCCCCCCCCCCCCCCCACCACCTCCCGCTTCTTTTTGTGTTCGACAACGTTTGTGAGTTTCGTTTTTTTCTCGACAACTGACACCACGTAGATTTTCCGGTTTACCGGTGAGCTCTAGACGTCCATCACCCCCACCTCAAAGGTTCCTTCAAGGTACTCTTCAAAATTGCATTCTGCAAAATGCTGAAAGTGGCTTTGGATGGCAATGTCTGAGTGAATTTCCATGTGATTGCTCGAATAGTGAACATTGGACTTTAATAAAATTTGATAAAACAGCCTTATTAGTCTGTGTGAAACACACAGATTATTGTCAGACTATTGTTTTTGTACGGTTTCTTTTGAAAGTGGGTCACGCCCATAACTCAGGCATGGTATGATGTATGGACCTGGGACTAACACCAAATGAGTCGACACTCGATGGAGATTCAAAATATGGGTCAAGGTCACGGAGGTCACCTAGGGGTCATTAAGTGCATTTTTAATAATTGCTGGAAATCACATTTTTTGACCCCCTAAAGTATTCCTGAAGTACACACATGTATTTTGACGTAAAAAATGGGCGTGGCCAAAATTTTTGAAAGTGGGTCACGCCCATATCTCAGGCGTGGTATGACTTATGGACCTGGGACCAACACCAATTGAGTCGACACTTGATGGAGATTCAAAATATGGGTCAAGGTCACTGAGGTCACCTAGGGGTCATTGAGTGCATTTTTCATAATTGCTGGAAACCACATTTTTTGACACCCCGAAAGCAATCCTGACAAACACACATGCATTTTTACGTTAAAAAAGTGGGCGTGACCAGACTCTCATATCTCAAGCATGGCATGATGAATGGACCTGGGACTAACACCAAATGAGTCGACACTTGATGGCGATTCAAAATATGGGTCAAGGTCACGGAGGTCACCTAGGGGTCATTGGGTGCATTTTTCGTAATTGCCGGAAATTACATTTTTTGGCCCCCAAAGCATTCCTGAGGTTCATACATGCATTTTTACGTTAAAAAAGTGGGCGTGGGCAAATTTTTTGAAAGTGAGTCACGCTCATATCTCAAGCATGGTATGATGAATGCACCTGGGACTAACACCAAATGAGTCGACACTTGATGGAGATTCAAAATATGGGTCAAGGTCACGGAGGTCACCTAGGGGGTCAATGATTGCATTTTTTATAATTGCTGGAAATCACATTTTTTCACTCAAATTAGTGGGCAGAGCCAAAAATGTCCATTTCTGATTCGTGTATCGAACCCTTTGAATGCTGGTCACATATATACCTTTTCTGTTTCTTATAAAAAATGTTCTGATTCCACTATGAATATCTGTAAATACTATTAACGAAAATCCATTTCTGATTTGTTTAAAAATATTTTACTCCTGACAATAAGCCTCCATAAATTTTCTTTCTGTATAGTTTATTCCTGATACTTCAACCCTTTTCACACAGACTTGAATTTACTGGGTGCAGTAAATTCTGTTTCTCTAGTTCTATCTTCTTTCAGCTGTCGGCTTCATTTATTTACTGCTCCATAATCAACGAGGTCACAATATAGGCTGTTTAGAATCTAAAGAAAGTTTTGAGAAGACAGAATTTGTCTGGCCAGGACGCTCAGATGGATGGGGTGGGGTGGTGGTGGGTGTGGGTGGGTGGTTGGGGTGGGGTGTATGCAAGCCACGATATTTTCGTCCACCATACCTTAATATTTTTCTGTACAGAGTATCTCACTGAGTGTCACTATTTTTCAGTATGTAGGCTACATACGTGTAGGATCAGGGTGTGTGTTGACTCATTGGCTAGAGCATCGGACAAGAGACCGAAAGGTCAACTGTTGGATCATGATCAGCGTCATCTGTGTTGAGTCCATGCAGAAGACACTTAATCCCGTTTGACCACATGGAGACCCGGTGTCGTTGTGTACTAAGGCATCCTGTACTTTGATGCTGCACGTTGCATCTACCTCAGCTAATCCTGCTATTGCCGGGTTAGTACGTTGGAGTACTTGGCGGCTGCTCGTCAATGCACTGGGGCTCTCTCCGGATTGTCCGGCTCTTTCTCCACCGGTAAAATTAACCGTCATGACATGACCATGGCTACTTAAGTGTTGTTAAACCCCAATATAAAATGTGTATATGACAGATGCTTCACTCATTATTGCTAGTATATGTTTGTCATACTTATGTTATGCTATTTTAAATACAATCTTTTAACAGTGAACATAAATTCATGACTCGTTTCCCAAGTTGTAGAAAGATATACAGGACATCATATTTTCTCTCACCTCCAGTTTTTTTGAGTCAAAGTCGCGCCATGATTATGTATTGTAATAAAGAAATGAGAAAAAAAGTTGACAAGACAGAGCGACACAACCATTTACGGCAAAATCACCAAAAAGGTTGGTTATTAATGCTTGGTTAAACAGTAAAAACAGGCTCGTAGACACCATGCAATGGGTGTGTGACGGCGAGTCAACATCATAATCAAAACTAAGGGCGTGATCTCATCCGTTTAGTTTTTATTTCACCCAGATGGAGGCTATTACGGACAATCTTAGGACGTATGGAATGTAGTCCGGGTACCTTCAGCAATATATCATGCGATGTCCCCATAATGTTACATTAAGAAGACATATACAACGTATAAATTTAATATATAATATCAGGTCGTCTAAATGTTACATTAGGATACCATATATATTTCATAATATCCAGTACTCTTTATGTCACATAATCACATTAGGATTGTACCGTTGCGTGTTTGCCACCAGTTCATCGTGATTGGATATGTCTTATCGTGTTGTTGAACGTGAACACGATTGTAGCTTTTCCAGCGTTGAACAATGGTGGATAAAGGTCATATTCAGTCAAAACATTGAAAGGGGTGGTGGGGCAGGGAGGGGGGGGGGTGGTGATGGTACGATTGATATCGTGACCTTCGTATACCCCGGCCTCTTACTAAACAAATCTCATCTGAATTTATCCATGGGTATAACCAGTTTACAATGTTTGGGCTGTACAGAATCTTATAGCAATCTTAATGAGATTGTTTTGGGCTGAAATATTCCTGACTCGGGTGCCTAGGCGACTAGAATATATGCAGGCGACCATATTTCCACCATCTTCAATGTTTCTTTTCAATGTAATTTCCCCCCGAATGTCATCAACATGCGGTGTATGGACTATGTACATTCTTAATAAGAATGTTTCGGAGAAAAGATGTTCCTGAGTCGGATGACCAGGGGCAGAGAGTGGAAGGGTTTGGGATTATGAAAGCAAGGACATCTTATGTCACTCTCAATAAACATAATATGTCTGTAGTGACACCACTATACAGAATATTGGGTATCTATAGTCTAAATAAGAATATTTTTTGAGAAGAGAGAATTTTTTTTGTCTTGCCTGGACGCCCAGATGAGAGGGGGCGGGGTGGGGGTCAGTGGGGATGGGGTGCTGAGGTTGCTGAGGTTGTGGTTTGGGGGTTCAATGCAGGCCACGATATTTTTCTCCACCATACCTTAATATTTTCCTGAACAGAGTATCTCACTGAGTGTCACTATTTTTCAGAATGTAGGCGACGAACATGTAGGATCAGGGTGTGCAGTGACTCATTGGCTGGAGCATCGGACAATAAACCGAAAGGTCAACTGTTTGATCATGACCGGCGTCATCTGTGTTGAGTCCACGCAGAAGACACTTAATCCTGATTGCCCACGTGGTGGCCCGATGTCGTTGTGTACTAAGGCATACTGTACTTTGATGCTGCACGTTGCATCCACCTCAGCTAACCCTGCTTCTGCCAGGTTAGTAAGTTGGAGTAACTTGGCATCTGCTCGTCAATGAACTGGGGCTCTCTCCGGATTGTCCTGTTCTTCCTCCACTTGTAAAATTGACCGCCATGACATGACGTGGCTATTTAAGTGTTGTTGAACCCCAATATAAAATTTGTATAGGACCAAGCAAATGCTTCACTCATTATTGCTAGTACATGTTTGTCATATTCATGTTATGCTATTTTAAATACAACCTATAAAAAGTCAACAACAATTTATGACTCACTTCCCACGTTGCAGGAAGATGTGCAGGACATCATATTTTTCCCACCTCAAGTCTTTTTGAGTCAAAGTCGCGCCATGATTATGTATTGTAATAAACAACTGGGAAAAAGGTTGACAAGATAGAGCGACACAAACATTTACAGCAAAATCGCCAATAAGGTTGGTTATTAATACTTGGTTAAGCTGTAAAAACAGGCTAGTACACACCATGCAATGGGTGTGTGAGGGCGAGTCTGCATCACAATGAAAACTAAGGGCATGATCTCATCCGTTTAGTTTTTATTTCACCCAGATGGAGGCTATTACAGACACAATCTTAGGACGTATGGAATATAGTCCGGGTACTTTCAGCAATATATCATACGAAGTCCCCATAATGCCACATTAAGAAGACATATATATATTTAATATACAATATCAGGTCGTCTTAATGTTACATTCGGATGCCATATATATTTCATAATATCCAGTTCTCTTTATGTCACATTAGGATTGTACCTTTGCGTGTTCATCGTGATTGGTTATGTCTTATCGTGTTGTTGAACGTGAACACAATTATAACATTTACAGCGTTGAACAATGGTGGATAAAGGTGATATTCAGATAAAACATTGAAAGTTTGGTAAGGCGGGGGGAGAGATGGGGGGAGGTACCATTGATATCGTGACCTTCCTATGCCCCGGGCTCTTACTAAAAACTCTAACCTGATTTTTTCCATGAGTGTAATCAATATGCAAGTTTAGGCTATGCAGAATCCTATAGCAATCTTAATGAGATTGTTTTGGGCTGAAATATTCATGTCCCAGATGCCTAGGTGACTAGAATATATGCAGGCGTCCATATTTCCACCATCTTCATTATTCCTTCTCAACATAATTCCTCTCCGAACGTCATCTACATGCAGTGTATGGACTAGGAACAATCTTAATAAGAATGTTTCGGAGGAAAGATGTTCCTGAGTCGGATGACCAGGTACAGAGAGTGGGAGGGATTAGGGCTATGCCAGCCAGGATATCTTCTGTCATTCTCAGCAAACATAATGTGTCTGTTATTGGCACTACTATGCAGAATATTGGCTATTTACAATCTAAATAAGAATGTTTTGAGAAGTGAAAAGTTTCTTGGGGTTGGACGCTCAAGTGGGGGGGGGGGGGGGGGTGGTAGTGGAATGGGTGTATTCAAGCCATGATATTTTCCTCCCCCGTACCCTAATATTTTCCTGAACAGAGTATCTCACTGAGTTTCACTATCTTTCAGTATGTGGGCTACGTACGTGTAGGATCAGGGTGTGCGGTGACTCATTGGCTAGAACATCGGACAAGAAACCAAGAGGTCAACTGCAATCATGCTCGGCGCCATATGTGTTGAGTCCACGCAGACACTTAATCCCGATTGCCCACGTGGAGGCCCGCTGTAGTTGTGTACTAAGGCATACTGTACTTCGATGCTACTCGTTGCATCTTCCACAGCTGCCCTTGCTTTTGCCGGGTTAGTAAGTTGGACAACTTGGCGGCTGCTCATCAATGCACTGGGGCTCTCTCCGTATTGTCCAGCTCTTCTTCCACCCGTGAATTTCACCGTCATGACATGGCCTTGGCTATTCAAAGTGTTGTTAAATATAAATATACACTTATTATGCTAGTACATGTTTGTCATATTTATGTTACATGTATGCTATTTTAAATACAATCTACAAAAAGTGAACAAAAATTCATGTCTCGCTTCCCAAGTTGCAGGAAGATATGCAGGACATAATATTTTCTCCCATCTCAAGTCTTTTTGGTTCAAAGTCGCGCCTTGATTTTGTGTTGTAATAAACAACTGAGAAAAAAGGTTGACAAGATAGAGCGACACAAATATGTACAGCTAAATCACCAATAAGGATGGATATTAATACTTGGTTAAGCTGTAAAAAACAGGCTCGAAGACACAATGCAATGGGTGTGTGACGGCGAGTCAACACCACAACCAAAAATAAGGGCGTGATCTCACCCGTCTAGTTTTTATTTCACCCAGATGGAAGCTGTTACGGACACAATCTTAGGGCGAACGAAAAGTGGTCCAGGTAACTTCGGCAACATATCATACGAAGTCCCCATAAAGTTACATTAAGAAGACATATATATATTTAATGTATAATATCAGGTCTTCTTAATGTTACATTAGGATACCATATATATTTCATAATATTCAGTACTCTTTATGTCGCATTAGGATTGTTTTGCGTGGGTGGCGCCAGTTCGTCGTGAGTGTTTATATCTTATCGTGTTGTTGTACGTGAACACAACTGTAGCATTCTCAGCATTGAACAATGAAGGATAAAGGTGATATTCAAGGAAAACGTTGAAAGGGGTGGTTGGGACGAGGGCCAGGTAGGATATCTGATATCGCGACCTTCCTATCCCCCAGCCCCTGTGCTAAAAAATCTCACCAGAACTTTTTCTTCAGTGTAATCAATATGCAATGTTTAGGCTATGCACAATTTTATAGCACTCTCAATGAGATTGTTTTTGGCTGAAGGTTTCATGACTGAGGTGCCTAGGCGAGGAAAATATATGCAGGCGACCATATTTCCACCATCTTCAATATTTCTTCTCAACATAATTCGTCTCCGAACGTCATCAACATGCAGTGTATGGACTATGTACAATCTTAATAAGAATGTTTTGAAGAAAAGACTGTTCTGAGAGTGAAGCCGAGTGCATTGAGTGGGAGGGGCTAGGGATATCCAATTCAAGATATCTTCTGTCACTCTCAGCAAACACAATATGTCTGTTAGTCAGATCACTATGCAGAATATTGGCTATTTACAATCTGAATAAGAAAGTTCCGAGAAGACATAATTTTTCAGGCCAGGACGCTCAGATGTGTGTGTGTGTGTGTGGGGGGGGGGGGGGGGGGGGGGGAGTTGGGGTGTGTGTATGCAGGCCTCGATATTTTCCTCCACCATACCCTAATATTTTCCTGAATAGAGTATCTCACTGAGTGTAATTATTTTTCAGTATGTGGGCTACGTATGTTTCGCATTGGGGTGTGCGGTAGTTCATTGGCCAGAGCATCGAACAAGAAACCGAAAGGACAACCGTTCGATTATGACCGGCGCAATCTGTGTTGAGTCCGCGCAGAATACACTTAATTCCGATTGCCCACGTGGAGGCCCGATGTTGTTGTGTACTAAGGCATGCTGTACTTCGATTCCGAACGTTGCATCTACCTCAGCTAATCCTGCTATTGCCGGGTTAGTGGGGGCGATGGGGGGGGGGGGGGGGGGGCGGTACGTGGTATGGGTGTATGCAAGCCATGATATTTTCCTATTCCATACCCTCGCTTCCCAATTTGTAGAAAGATATGCAAGACATAATATTTTATCCCATCTCAATTCTTTTGGGGTCAAAGTCGCGCCTTGATTATATATTGTAATAAACAACTGAGATAAAAAGGTTGACAAGATAGAGCGACACAAACATGTACAGCTAAATCTCCAATAAGGTTGGTTATTAATGCTTGCTTTAGCTCTTAGAAACAGACTCCTAGACAGCATGCATTGGGGGTGTGGCGGCGAGTCAACACCACAACCGAAACTAAGGGCGTGATCTCATCCGTCTTGTTTTTACTTCGCCGAGATGGAAGTTGTTACGGACACAATCTTAGGGTGTACGGAAAGTGGTCCAGGTTACTTCGGCAATATATCATACGAAGTCCCCATAAAGTTACATTAAGAAGACATATATATATATTTAATATACAATATCAGGTCGTCTTAATGTTACATTAGGATGCCATATATATTTCATAATATCCAGTACTCGTTATGTCGAATTAGGATTGTACCTTTGCGTGTTTGCCGCCAGTTCGTCGTGAGTGGTTATATCTTATCGTGTTGTACGTGAACGCAATTGTAGCATTCCCAGCATTGAACAATGAGGGATAAAGGTGATATTCAGAGAAAATGTTGAAAGGGGTGGTGGGGCGGGGGCTAGGTAACTATGATATCGTGACCTTCCTACCCCCCAGCCCATGTGCTAAAAACTCTCACCAGAACTTTTTCTTGAGTGTAATCAATGCAATGTTTAGGCTATGCACAATCTTATAACACTCTCAATGAGATTGTTTTGGGCTGAAATTTTCATGGCTCAGGTGCCTAGGCGAGGAAAATATATGCAGGCGACCATATTTCCACCATCTTCAATATTTCTTCTCAACATAATTCGTCTCCGAATGTCATCAACACGTATTGTATGGACTATGTACAATCCTAATAAGAATGTTTCGGAGAAAAGATTTTTGCTAACTCTGATGCCCAGGTGCAGCGAGTGGGAGAGGCAGGGGATATCCAATTCAGGATATCTTCTGTCACTCTCAGCAAACATAATATGTCTGTTAGTCAGATCACTATGCAGAATATTGGCTATTTACAATCTGAATAAGAAAGTTTCGAGAAGGCAGAATTTTTTGGGCCAGGATGCTCAGATGGGGGTGGGGGGGGGGGGGGGGGGGGTGGAAGATGGTTGGGGGCAGGGTGTATGCAGGGCTCGATATTTTCCTCCACCATACCCTAATATTTTCCTGAATAGAGCATCTCACTGAGTGTCATTATTTTTTAGTACGTGGGCTACGTATGTTTAGCATTGGGGTGTGCGGTAGTTCATTGGCCAGAGCATCGAACAAGAAACCGAACGGACAACCGTTCGATCATGACCGGCGCCATCTGTGTTGAGTCCACGCAGAATACACTTAATTCCGATTGCCCACGTGGAGGCCCGATGTTGTTGTGTACTAAGGCATACTGTACTTCGATGCTGAACGTTGCATCTACCTCAGCTAATCCTGTTATTGCTGGGTTAGTGGGGGTGGGGGTAAGTGGTATGGGTGTATTCACGCCATGATATTTTCCTCCTCCATATCCTAATATTTTCCTGAACAGAGTATCTCACTGCGTGTCGTCAATTTTTAGTAGGTGGGCAACGTATATATAGGATCGCGGAGTGCGCTAGCTCATTGGGTAGAGCATTGGACATGAAACTGAAAGGTCACCCGTTTGATCATGACCGGCGTCACATGTGTTGGGTCCAAGTAGAAGACTTTATCCCGGTTGCCCACGTGGGGTACAGTGTCGTTTACTAAGGCATATGGTACTTCAATGCTGCACATGCCCTCAACCGCAGCTCACCCTTTTTCTGTCGGTTTCGTAATTTGGAGAACTTCTCCGTTGCTCGTCAGTGCTCGATGGTTCTTTCCGGATTGCTTGCCTCTTTCTACACCTGCGAAACTATCCACCATCACACGACCTTGATGCTAAATATGTTGTAAAATCCCAATATAAAATATTTGTTGAACCAATCAAGTACTTCACTCATTATTGCTAGTACATGTTTGTTCATATTTATGTTGTGATATTTTAAACATATTCAATCAAAACTGAACCAAATTCATGACGACGCTTCCAGAGTTGTAAGAAAATATGCAGCCCATAATATTCTCTCCCATCTCAAGTTTTTAGGTCAAGATAGCGCCATGTACATTGCCTTAAAAAGACTGGGAAAACAGGTTAATATGATTGAGAAGCAGGGCCGTCGAAGGGGAGGGGGGGGGGGGATCGGCGGAGACGGGCGCTCTGTAACAATACCGGGTCCGGGGTTACTGGGGTCTGATCCCTGGGTGCGATTGACCTTTAACACGGACAAACAAATATAATATTTCAGGCTGTTATGTTTGTGGCAATTTATAAACAATTTTATGTTACGCCAATTGCGCCCCCCCACCCTTCGCGAGAATAAGTGGCCATGTGTAAGTTCCCAAGCTTTTATTATGGCTAAAAATCAGGGAACCCTTTCACACCCTGAACGAAACGTTCCGGCCCCCATCGACGAGGTGGCGACAACCCCTATCGTACTAACCCCCAAATTGCCCCTTCGTGGCTCATTTGATCGCCGCAGACACACCACGCAACTACAAAGTTTCATAAAGTTGTAGTTACGTTGTATGTTTGCAGGGATGCCACGGGAAAGGATCGAACCGTCGACCTCTTGGTTTTAAGTTCAATGCGATGCATGAGTTAATGTTTACTAAACAAATGCTGATGTACTCAGCCTATTGTAAGGTGCTTTTAAAGTGTAAACACGAGATATTCCTAAACCAATGCTCTAGCGATTTCCCTCTGGGATAGTTAGGCATTTCCAGATATCCAGTTCAAGAATATCTTTCCATTTGAATACAAAATAAAGAGACCTCAAATAAACATATTTATAATAATACGGCCAGAACAAAACCTAAAAAAATGGGGTGGAGAGGAGAGGGTTTTGCCATCACTCGCCCAATTATTGCTTTGGAATGTAAATTATTTTTTTCAGGAAGCGAAGTTCTTGTTTTGAGAACAGAAGTTTATATTGACACGGGTCTCCCCAAAACAACCTTACGGAGACTTATACAATATCAATATAGAAAAAGTCTACGTAATGTATGTTTCGGGGAAAGAAAACATTAGGGGGTCGCCATTAGGGGGACATGGGTAATATATCTCGTTTTTTCCGTCATATCGTACATTGCTTCACAATTTAAACAGCGGTTTATTTAAAGGGTTAATAATGCTGACAGGCTTGTAAATAGGATGTATAGAAAGCACTGTCCCCCTAAGGGCGGTTTTTTGACCATGTCCCCTTAATGTATGTTAGAAGGTTATATATATATATATATAACTTCGTCAAATTGCCGTCATGCTCGGAAGTTTACTTCCTTCTAAGCGGCTTTCATTTTTGACTAATACTTATTCCGTTACGTTAAGTGCCGTACCAATGTGTATCGCGTCATGGGAACGTAAAATTTAGCGTCACGCTGATCCTAATTGTTGAATGGGAATTATAAAATTGATTGAGATACGCGTATGTCTTACAGATCGATTTATTATTTGGCAAGTGGCCGCCTAGCTCCTAATAACGAACCCGTCTATAAAATCGCCGATACATATCTTCCTTGGGTGGCAACAAGTAAAGATATGTTCCACATTACACGTTGTTCACTGTTTTTAGTTGTAAATTATGGACAGATCTTCCTTAGGTGGTAACAAGTGGAGATATATTCCGCGTTTTTATGCGCAAATTTTGTTTCCAGCCTTAGAATTAGGAGCATTCAATCATTTATCTCAACCTCGCCCTGGTAACAGAGGCAGAAGCGAGTTCGCATGCAATATTCACACATTCAACCATTCCTTGACCCGAATTGTTCAAACGCGTTGTTCTCCATATTCAAGTGTATTGCTTGTACAATCCCCGTATCATATCTCCCTTGGGTGGCAAAGGTATGTTCCCCGTTTCATGTTATTCCCCGTATCCGAGTCTATTACGCGCAAAATAACCGTATCATATCTTCCTTGGGTGGCAACAAGTAAAGATATGTTCCGCGCTTCACTTTGCTTTTTGTATTCAAGTGTAAATTATGCAAAAAATACCGTATAATATCTTCCTTGGGTGGCAACAAGTAAAGATATGTTCCGCGTTATTACGTAAAATGCAAATATGAATTAGACACTATTTCTAAAACCTCGCCCTGGTAACAGAGCCAGAGGCAAGTAAGTTCGTATACTGTATTCACACATCCAACCACTCCTTAGCCCGAATCATTCAATCATTTAAAAGCGCGCCTCCATATCTCCGCCCCAGTACCCAACCCGCGTCAATCAGACATCAATACCGCTGATGAAAAATATAATCTTTTTATACCGTCCTTGCGTAGTAATAAACCCCCCCCCCCCCGCCCGATCTTTCCAGGGTGTGTAAATGTTTTGTCCCCACCCACTGAATGCGTTTTTAGGTGTAATTGCTCTATACACTAATTTATATCCCCCCCCCCCCGGTTCAGCAAGTTTATAAATGAGAATATTTGGAATTATTCTTGTCTATTGAGCCCATTGGGTTCTAGTGTTTGAAGTTTGTTAATCCAAAATGCTTCGCGACCCCTCCTGTAAGCTGTATTTTGTTGATTAATTTGTTCAATCCCAATAATCTTAAAATTCTTTATACTATGGTTTTTGGTCAGAAAATGATGTGGTATTGGTTCATCCATAACCTCAAGTTTTATTCTACTCAGTGGTGGGGGGGGGGGGGGGGGGGGGCATATATATGCTGCAATAGTGGATGGGGACAAAACATTTACACACCCTGGAAAGATCGGGCGGGGGGGGGGGGGTTATTACTACGCAAGGACGGTATAAAAAGATTATATTTTTCATCAGCGGTATTGATGTCTGATTGACGCGGGTTGGGTACTGGGGCGGAGATATGGAGGCGCGCTTTTAAATGCTTGAATGATTCGGGCTAAGGAGTGGTTGGATGTGTGAATACAGTATACGAACTTACTTGCCTCTGGCTCTGTTACCAGGGCGAGGTTTTAGAAATAGTGTCTAATTCATATTTGCATTTTACGTAATAACGCGGAACATATCTTTACTTGTTGCCACCCAAGGAAGATATTATACGGTATTTTTTGCATAATTTACACTTGAATATAAAAAGCAAAGTGAAGCGCGGAACATATCTTTACTTGTTGCCACCCAAGGAAGATATGATACGGTTATTTTGCGCGTAATAGACTCGGATACGGGGAATAACATGAAACGGGGAACATACCTTTGCCACCCAAGGGAGATATGATACGGGGATTGTACAAGCAATACACTTGAATATGGAGAACAACGCGTTTGAACAATTCCGGTCAAGTAATGGTTGAATGTGTGAATATTGCATGCGAACTCGCTTCTGCCTCTGTTACCAGGGCGAGGTTGAGATAAATGATTGAATGCTCCTAATTCTAAGGCTGAAAACAAAATTTGCGCATAAAAACGCGGAATATATCTCCACTTGTTACCACCTAAGGAAGATCTGTCCATAATTTACAACTAAAAACAGTGAACAACGTGTAATGTGGAACATATCTTTACTTGTTGCCACCCAAGGAAGATATGTATCGGCGATTTTATAGACGGGTTCGTTATTAGGAGCTAGGCGGCCACTTGCCAAATAATAAATCGATCTGTAAGACGTACGCGTATCTCAATCAATTTTATAATTCCCATTCAACAATTAGGAACTGTGTGACGCTAAATTTTACGTTCCCATGACGCGATACACATTGGTGCGGCACTTAACGTAACGGAATAACAATTAGTCAAAAATGAAAGCCGCTT
Organism: Pictodentalium vernedei; assembly: GCA_031216915.1. Classification (NCBI taxonomy): domain Eukaryota; kingdom Metazoa; phylum Mollusca; class Scaphopoda; order Dentaliida; family Dentaliidae; genus Pictodentalium; species Pictodentalium vernedei. The sequence continues at coordinate 86,048,264 of CM062289.1, forward strand.
AGAAGGAAGTAAACTTCCGAGCATGACGGCAATTTGACGAAGTTATATATATATATATATATATATATATATCTACAGAACACCTGGAAGAAAAATATAGACACTTGAGCTAACTTTTGACAACTGAATCGAAATACTCCCTGTTGGTTTGGATATGGACACATCTCACTAGCAGCTAGCTGTGTCTTTTTTCACATGTTTTGAATAGCTTAACAGATTTTCAAAAAATGCTCGATAAGGATACATGTCTGTATTGGTGGTTATCAGAGAACCGTTCAGTGTAACATCAATTTTACTGAACATACTGTGAAAGAAATTATTGATAGGAGTAATATTTGTATCATCTTCCAATACACTCCCATCTTGCTTTGTAATTTTGAATTGAATCTCAAGTGTAGATGATGCAAGATCTAACCACTTGGTTGTTTGTCTTGGAATTAAAAATTCTATTGGTGAAGAATTGTTTAAAGATGCAATAGGAAATTGCTCAATCTCACCAATATTTTCAACACCACTTGATGTTGGTGATACATTATCTGGATCAAATCCACTACAAAAATGCTCGCAAGATGCATGTAACATCATGATTTAATCAAATATATCAAGCGGTCTTGAATTTCGTTTTGAATAAGATTGTCTTTTACGTGTCTTCCTTCTTTGAGAACGAACAACAGAGTGATGTTTCGGTTCTTGTTTCTGTCTTGTTTATTCTCAAAGCAGCTTTACCCACTGATGTCATAAGATCTTTTGCATGAGTGAGCATTACTTCTTTAGGTGTTTTTTTTTATTTCGCATCAATTAGGGATGAGAGTGAGGTGGGCATTGAGGGAAGTGAGATGGTTGTTCATGTTGCTAGGACATATGGGGTAAGGAGGGCGGTGAAGAGAAAGAGACTGCCTGAGACATGCAAAACGAGGGGAGGTGCAGATGATATAGGAACTGGTGACAGAAGAGGAAAATTGGTTATAGCAGGGAGTAACATTGTACGTGGGGATGACAATGTGGTTTTGTGGTCCCGATAATTCGAATCGAACAGTCGAGTGCTTCCTGGGGACGGAGGTGGAGGATTTGAGGGACCAGGTAGATGGTATTGTGTTGTGGCTGGGTCAGGATCCGATCCAGTAGTGGTGGTCCATGTTGGGCCAACAATATCGTGGAGAGAAGGTCAGTAAGTCTGATGGAGACGTACAGAGGTCTAGTCGGCAAACTGCTAAGTAGGAATGCAAGAGTAGTCGTATCCGGGGACCTTCCAGTCCTTGAGGGTGAAGCCGAACAGAACTCAAGGATTTGGCACTAAATGAGCAGTTGGAGGACTACAGTGTTGACCTGGGCTGGGCATACCCTTTATCGACCATTGGGACACGTTTTGCGGCAACACTAGCAAGTGCGGGCGTGACGGGGTGCATCTTAGCAGGATAGGGGAAACGGGTAATGGGGGATATCATCTTTTTGGGTAGCAGAGCCATTTTTGGAGAGGAGCTGGGTGGGAGGCCATAGGCAATTAAGGCAAGAGTGGACACAGGTAGGGCGAAGCAAGGGCGAGGCGGGCAGAATACGTTTACCAAGGTTAGTATCAGAAAACAATGGGATCAGTAGGCGGAAGGCAATGAATCGGTACCCTGAAAGTGGGTTGTTGCAACATCCACCGTCTCCACCGGAAAGTAAGTGAATATGCTACATTGATTGAGGCAGAGGAATTTGATGTCATGGGCTTAACCGAGATGTTGTTAAGACATGGGGAACGGGCAAACCAAGTAAGGGGTGTGTGGATATGTATAGGGGTGAACAGAAGGCCATAAAAAGAGGAGGGGAAGGAATGTACATTAAAGAAGGCTTACATCCGTCTTTGATCACAGACCTGGAAGATGTCACCACCTCAGTTGTTTTACTTTTTACAAAATAAAATATTTTTTTAAAAATTATATTTTTTTCTCCAAACAAAGAAGTAACTAAAAGTTTTTTGTTCCAATAAAAAATATTTTTGTTCAAACAAGAATGTAACAAGAAAGTAACTAAAAGTTTTTTGTTTGAACAAAATATAATTTTCATTTTGCAAAAATAAAATGGCACAGACGTGTGTGTTTGAGGTTAAAAAATCGCACTGGCACAGACATTTCCTACTGAAACGTTTTTTTCTTTATTATGCTGCCGAAAAATTGTTTTCATTTACTGAACCCTGATTGGTTTCAAACATGACAAAAAAGTACATAAAATTGATTTAAACTAAGTGATGAGCTTAGGAACTGGTTAAACTGACTGGCAAAAATTGATGTTATTCATTGATGGGCTCTAATTTAGTCCTTACAAGGATGTTACGCAAGCTTTTGTTTTTCTTATAGGCAATGACAGGTCGAAGATTCAAAGGTTCATTTAATTTAGCATTGGTAAAATTGAATTCATCTTTTAACATTTTTGCTATTTCGATATTCATTCTGTTGTACGTTAAAGTGAAAGGAATGATAGACCTCCTTTCGCATTCGCCCTCTGATATGTTCATACCAAATGGCCAGAGGGTTTGAAGCGTATTGATCCAAAAAGCTTCACGTTTTTTTTCTAAATTCATCCGTTTCTTCTAATGTGTCTTTAATTGGTGGTTGTTCAATAGGATGGATTTCGAAATCGTCCAAAGAATGGCCAGGAAGGTTAAAATGTTGTGCTACTGGGGCATCAGCATTATGTTTTATATCCTGTTTGTGTCTAGTAGCACGTTCTCGGAAAGGATTTTGACTTTGACCAACATACTGTTTCCGACAGCGCTTACATGTGATAAGGTAAATAATGTTTGGTGAATCACAATGGAGGGGGTTACGGATCTGATAATGATTTTTCGTTTGTTCGGAGGAAAATTCTTCTTTCTGATCAGGCATAAAGGTATGCAATCTACATCGAGGCTTTTTGCAATTAAATACCGCGCCACTACCATTCTGCAACGGTCTGTTGTGTTCAATCTTCAGTGGTTCGAAATCAGAGGTTTCAGCTGGACTTTCGAGCTTTTTCAAAGTTTGAGATTTTAAGGTACGCAAAAAGCGCAGTGAGTATCTTCTCGATCTGAGGGCGCCGAATAGAGTGGAACAAGCCTCATTGAAATTTACCTTATCACTTGAATTGCGGTGGAAACGAATGAGTTGTGATTTGATGATACCTTTAAATGTATGTTGAGAATGAAATGATTTTGTGTGCAACAATTGATGTGAATCAGTTGGTTTAAAATACACTTTATAATCTAAATGACCGGACGCCTGAAATTGCTTGCCTTTATACACGGTCACATCGAGAAAATCAACAGAATTTTCACTGATAGCAGCTTTCAATTTAATATTTGGATCATGATTGTTCAAAATTTCTAAAAATTCATCAAAATCTTCTTTTGAATGTTCCCAAATAATAAAAATGTCATCTAAATACCTGAGATATACGAGATGATGCTTTGCACATTTCCTTAAGGCATTTTCCTCCCATTCCGCTACATAAATGCTTGCAAAATTAGGACTGAATCTTTTGCCCATAGGACAACCCATTATTTGTAGAAAATATTCTCCGTTGAATTGAAAGTCATTACCTTTTAAGCTCAGCTCTAAAAGATCCAAAATTTGTTCATCCGGGCGTTTCGCATCCGGATATTTTTGAAATGTATTTTTCACTGATTTAACACCTTTATCAATATCAATGTTCGTATACATACTGTCGATATCCAAAGTAGCCAGAATTGCATTTTTCGATATTTTCAATTTCGAAATTTTTGACAGGAAATCCTGTGTATTTTTTAGATAGCCCGGATGTCTATTTGCTATAGGTTTCAGATGATAATCAATTAATTCCGAGATCGCATAAGATTCCGAATTACAATCTGATACAATTGGCCTCCCGGGTGGAGTTAAGTCATCCGTCCATGAAGAACGGTCCTTGTGGATCTTTGGAAGGATATAAAATTGTCTTGTTTGAGCACTGAGCTTAGCTGTTAAATATTTCAATTGTTTTTTGGTAATGTGACCTTCGTCGAGGAGAAATTTTAAGATCTTATTGAATTTTTCGATATTACTAAGCCAAATAAGTGAATCTATTTTCTTATAATGTTTAGTATTGCTGAGTTGTCTCATGGCTTCCTTTATATAATTATCCCGAGATAGAACAACTACCGACCCACCTTTGTCGGCTGGTTTAATTACTAATTTCTTATTTTTTCGAAGTTTCGTGAGGGCTCTCCGTTCACCAGCTGTTAAATTGTCTTTATCGGAGAGTATGTTCATGCTGAACACCTTTTGGTGGATTCGTTTGCTAGCCTCAATAATTTCGGGATCTATTTCACTACCTGGAGGTGACCAACCAGATGATTCTGTAAAAGGAAGTTTACGACCGCTGGAGTTTCTAAAGCGGTCTGCTAATTTCATTTGCCTAGGAAAATTACAGTTGTATAATGGTAAATTTGTTTGGTTATCAGTTTTAGGCTTTGGTGCTGGTACAAAAGTTAAACCGCGATCTAAAAGAGATTTCTCTTGGGTTGTTAGGTCATTGGTGCCAGACAGGTTAACCACATTGGTTCCTAATCCCACATCTGTTAGGCGGCTGTTACCTTTGCCCTTACTTAGTTTAAATTTAGGTGGTTCAACCAGTGATCGTACATAATATTGGCGGTTCTCGTGGTCCAATGGATTAAATCCTGAGCAACATCAAACTTCGCGTCATCAATTTTTGGTATAACGTTAACGTCCTTGACTTTCCGAATGGTTTCGTTGATGATGCTCAGGGTTCTCCTCTCAGCCTGAGGGAGCTTTTGCGAAAAGTTTAGTTCAGCGAAATAAATTTTTGCTGATCTGAACTTGACCCTGATATCGCTAAGCATATTCCGCAACTGCTTAACTACGAGATCAGAATTATCATTTCGAGAATTCACGCCAATATTTAATAATATTTTTTTGGGACTGGACTGGCCCCTGTGCCCTTTAAACATAGAGCGCAGATGATTGAATTTGGCGCAGGGGTAACACTCCACCTGGATGTTCGGATGGGGATTTCGATCAATGCGTCCTAAATATGAACTTCCAATCATAAGGATGTTTTTACAAATTGAGGCGCTTACTCTGAGAGAAAGAAGAAGTGGAAGGAAAAGAAGAGGGAGAAGTGCTTTGCCTTGATCTTTTCTTATTTTGCTTTTCGCGCTGGGGTAGAGGAACAACACGGGCCGGAGTTTGCTTGCTCCCTCCAGTATTGTTCCTTACTCCAGACGCTGGGCGAAGTTCCGAAATGTAAGACTCATAGGCCGAAATCGTCTTATCTGTCAACTTATTTTTAAAGTTATTTTTAGCCCAGATCAAGGCACGCGCCGAAGCGCTGTTGAAGTCTATTTTTTCGAGTCCAGGAGGTGGTCGCATAGCCAAAGTTATCTTAGACTTCAACTGGTTTAAATTTATCTTATAATGCTCAACTAAAGCATTTAACGTTTGGTTGGCCCATCCCACACTAATCTGTCGAAAAACAGAAAAAATGTGTGGGGTGGGAAGAGCTGGCTTTAGAAAGCCACCTAACTCATCTACTTTCTTCTCCAGCTGTTTCGGGAAATCCCGATTTGCCAAATGGTGCTCTAAGAGCCCAATATGGTGCAAACATTGAAGCACCTGAAACAAAGCCTTGACCAACCTAGAATAAGCCTGGAATGATTGTTCCTGGCTAGTTCCGGACTGGGCAACTCTCTGCCTCTGATGCCCCTGCCCTTTTCTTGCCATTGTTAAAGAAAGTAGCTGAATTAAGTATAAATAAAATATAAAAGTGATGAAATAAATAAAATTGGAAAATTAGATATTACCTATTAAAGAAGATACCTGGATTGGTTGCAGTCTTCAGCAAAGGTAGAAAATAATCCGTCTGTCTCGACGCGTTTCGCTTGGTTTGGCTTTTTAAAAGAGACTTTGATGAAAATGATTCCAACTTTGAATGAATGAAAGGTTTTAGCGTGTCCGTTTTGGGGTGGACGCGTGTGATTACGACACAGGGGTTTGGTTGCGGATAGCCCTGTGTCTTGTTGGTTTTATTGGTCACGTTAGGGGGCGTTTTGGCTTTTACTTTATCGGCGTACGTCCAACTGCGATTGATAAAGCCCTTCCAGGATGCTCGTGGGAGAGACTAATCTCCAAAGCCACGGGTAACCATACTTGGAAAATAAAAGTAAAATGCCCTAATAGAGCAACGAAATTAAATCTGATAAGTAAAGGGGTAATTATTAATGGCAAAAAATACGAAACCGAGGAATATCGTGTTCTTCCGCAACCCGTTCAGTGTCACAAGTGTCAGAAATTTGGGCACTTGTCACACAAATGCAACGGAGAGCAACGATGTATGAAATGCGGTGACAAACACATCGCGAAGGCATGTAGTGCTAAAACTCTGAAATGCCCGAATTGCGGTGGTCAACACCCCAGCAACTACCGGGGTTGTAGCCACTTCAAAAAAGTTAAAACAAACATCCAGCTTAAAGCTCTAAATGTAAGTAATGCCGAGAACTCATCTTCCCCTTATTCCACGTGTACTCTAATGGCTGGCTCTATTTTCAGCATAATGAAGAAACACTTGGACTCCAGTCTTTCGGACGTTTGCAAAGAGATTAGTAAAACAGCCTCTAAGTTATATAATACTCAAATATCTCACACGCTATTAGAAGCGGCCGTCAACAGAATATAATTATGTAACCATATTACAAATAGTAATTAAACTTAGTACAGTTATTCCTAAACCATTCATGGATACACTAAAAATAATTCAGTGGAACGCTCGAAGCGTTAACTGCAAGAGCTCACAGATGTCCGATTACTTCACAAACGTAGATGTAATTGGTATCAGCGAAACATGGTTAAAGCCAAGTAAGACATTTTTGCTAAGTGGATTCAACATCATTAGACGAGACCGTCCCACACAACGTGGAGGCGGAGTCGCTCTCCTCATAAGCCAGGACTTAAAATATAAAACGATATCAAGCCATCATCTCAACGCAGAGGTGATTGCCGCTGAGATTGAACTAGATCATAAAAAAGTTGCCGTAATCTCATATTATAATGAACCGAAAAAAAACAGTTGACAGCAAAGTCTTTGAATTCTTTGTGAAAAATCACAAACACTGTATTTTCTTAGGTGATTTCAATGCCAAACATCAGGTTTTCGGATGCAATAAAACGGAGCCCAATGGCGACGCTCTCTTCAATATCATCGAGCAATTTGATCTTTTTGTATTAAATAACGACCACGACATTACTCACGTCAGTAACAACACCCTCCACCAATCCGACATCCTTGACCTAATTATAACCAGAAAATCACTAACTAATCAAATGCAAGACATATATGTGGGGGACGATGATTTAGGTAGCGACCACCTGCCTGTTCATGCTACATTACACGGTTGCAGCGGACCCGCAAGATACCCCACAATGAGGAGGAGGAATCTATCCAAAATTGACTGGGACCTCTTCAGAAAAATAATTCAGGTTAAAATAAACAAAAACGACCCAATGAATACCTGCGAGCTCGAGCAAGCATGTACCAATCTCAGTGAAATCATTAACAACACTCTTGATGAAATTTGTCCCAAACAGACAGTTAAACCGCGGGCGATAGGTTTGATGACGAGTTCAAAGAAAAAGTAAACAAATTTGTTCAAGACAACAAGACAACGTTTAACGATGCCAACTTCAGCCAAACGCCCGAGGACGGGGATGGCCATGAACTCACGGAACCGATAAGCAAAGAAGAAGTGGCTAACACAATTAAAAAATGTAAGTCTTCTTCTTCCCCAGGAGGGGACGAGGTCTCATACAAAATCCTGAAACAATGTCCCAACACTTTTTTCGGTAGACTCACTAACCTCCTAAACAGCTGTCTCTCTAGTGGATACTTCCCAAAATGTTGGAAAGTAGCTACAGGAGTCATGATACCCAAACCCGACAAGGATTTGAGCAACCCAGCTAATTACCGCCCAATCAGCCTACTTAGCTGTATTGGAAAAAAATTTCGAACGGATTCTCACGACTAGACTCCGCAGCCATCTCGAATCAATCAGCTTTTTCAATAAGTGGCAAAGGGCATACAGGAGCCAAAGAGAGGGAATCGAGCATGTTTATAGACTGGTAGATTATATGAAAACGGCGTTCAGTCAAAATGAAATAGGAACCGCGCTATTACTCGACGTAGAAAAAGCGTTTGACTCTGTCTGGCACAATGGCATGAGATACAAACTAGCTAAAATGGGGCTACCTACCAAAATTCTAAGGCTCATATCATCATTTTTATCTGATCGAAAAATCAAAGTGAGGGTCAACCGCGAAGTGTCAGCCGAGGTAAAACTCGAAGCGGGCACTCCACAGGGTTCGGTCCTCAGCCCGCTTCTATTTATAATATATGTGAATGACATTGACAAACTAGGGAAGAACCATGTTGAACTATCTCAATTCTCAGACGACAAAGGAATGTGGACGGCCAGTAAGTCTGGAAACATAATACAAAACCGCCTGCAGGATACCATCCGCGACCTGCAAGACTGGTGCGCTCTGTGGCGCATCAAGCTAAATGCCACGAAAACACAAAGAATCACATTCTATAAAAAACAAAGGAAAAAGCCTGTCCCCAATATTGAGCTTAAGCTTTACGATCATAAACTTGAAGCTAGTAATGAGGCAAAGTGTCTGGGATTCAACCTGGATAGCAGTCTCAATCTAAACAATCACAAACTCAGTCACCGTCAAAGCCACTAAACGCATCAATTTCCTGAAAATGATTAGAGGTAAAAATTGGGGATAATAAAGAAACTCTCCTCAATCTTTACAAATCATATATACGCCCAGCACTAGAGTACGGGGCCATAATAACAAGTGACCTGAATAAAACCAACATTGAAAAACTACAACGGGTCCAAAATCATGCCTTGCGCGTGGCTCTGCGCAAGCGCACGTGGACATCGATAAAACAACTTCACGAGATAGCAAAAATAGACACTATAGCAATGCGCTTAAAAGATCTTCAAAGCAAAACTCTAAAAAGACTTCAAGACAGCGAATTAATAATAGAACTCAATGCACATCGCGTCCTCAATAGGAAAACTAAATAATCTGGGGCATGTCTATCGAAATGGTTAAAGATTACATCATTGTGATGGGGTGAGCCAGGCACTCTGTGACCTAAATTTAGAACTGGCTGCGGGTGACACGATACGCAGGAAAGCTTGCCTCTGTTACCAGTGGGAGTTGCAAACAGCGAGGAAAATCTCCACCTGCTGCCGGGTCTCCCCTCCCTGAGATATAAATCTCGGGGAAAAAATGCTGGCTTCCCCATCCAAAAGGACGGGAAAGTTGTAAATTAAAAACCGAATTGCTCTAATTTCCAGCTATCTATCTTTTCTACCTCCTCTATCTCATCAGACACACGACCAAACTGAATGACAAACTATGAGGGATTGAAACAATCCTCAAGCAAAGATGTGCAGAAAACCTAACAGACCAAGGCAAGGATTGAAACAATCTTGCCAGCAAACAGCCCTTTTAAGGGCTTTTTTGTGGGTGGGAGGGGAGGGGGGGGGGGGGTGTTGGAGGTCATTTGGAATTCCCGAAGGATAACCAGATACCTCAAAATCACATACGGCATCCTATCTCCCAGAAGACTTGATGGATGACTCCCGGTTTTTTTCAAACTAAAATGTTGGAGCTTTCTCCATTCCTTTTTTTGTAACCGCTATGGTCATATACCGGGGCCGCTACCAAACCGGTGTTGCTGTTTGGTTTTCTTTTTTCTTTTTCCCTTAAAATTGCCATCGCACAACATTATATTCTGGCTCGCCACCATGGTGGGACTCAAACCTCTACCATCGCCAAGCTGGAACCAAATAGAGCCCACTCTCTAATAGTCTTGATGGCGTTGAGGGACTCGTAATCACACGCGTCCACCCCAAAACGGACAAAACTCGATTGATAAAGCCCTTCCGGGATGCTCGTGGGAGAGACTAATCTCCAAAGCCACGGGTAACCATACTTGGAAAATAAAAGTAAAATGCCCTAATAGAGCAACGAAATTAAATCTGATAAGTAAAGGGGTAATTATTAATGGCAAAAAATACGAAACCGAGGAATATCGTGTTCTTCCGCAACCCGTTCAGTGTCACAAGTGTCAGAAATTTGGGCACTTGTCACACAAATGCAACGGAGAGCAACGATGTATGAAATGCGGTGACAAACACATCGCGAAGGCATGTAGTGCTAAAACTCTGAAATGCCCGAATTGCGGTGGTCAACATTCCGTTGGGAGCAATGCACATCAGGGAAAAGAATTCTGGACACGCTAAAAAGAGGCCAATGTTAGGTGAATACTTCGTTAGAAATAATTCAAGAGAGCTTTCCATGGAATATATTAAGTGTTGGGAATTAATATCGATCATTGTAATTTGAATTATGTTATTTAACTTATTCCCGGCCTTTCACAAGATCCAGACGAATTAATAAATCAACGTTTGATTCTTTGTACATTGTAAAAATAATGGGATGTTCAGGATAGTTGTATTGAGTGTCACTTCACTTTTATGGCGATGAATGCGTTCTTTTGTAAGAACAGCTCACAGTTCTGTGATTTTCGAAAAGAGACAGAATTATCTGTCCGTTTACTTCCCAAAAGCACTCCAGTATATTGCTTGTCGCAAAATTATATGTGCTGTATTGAATCTGAGAGGCTATTTCAGTTTCTTTCTTTTTTTAAATTTAATCTTGATTATAAAATATTTAATTTATGAAATCTCGATCAACTGGTGTCAGCGTGTGATTCCCGTTTCGCGCCAACATCGTGTCCATATTTCGCCAGTATCGCGCCCATATCGCGATCTGATCAAGAAAGAAACTGTTTTGGTGATTACAGCACCTTTTAATATAAACAATAGCAACTTATTACATGTACTACAACAACTTATTCTGTTTTTTTCTGATGTGAATTCCTCTTTGGCACTATCAGCACATTTCACTCAAATCAGATATCGAGTACCGAACCGATAAGGAGGCATACCCCCACCCCCGCCAAAAAAAGACAACCCCCCCCCCAAAACCCCGAAAACTGCCGAAACCGATACTGAACTCAAAATTTTAATTCCGCCAATCACTAGTCATAAAAGTAATAAAATATTCTATTTGTTTGTTTCGTCGTCGGTCGCGCCCTCCTCTTCTGCAATGGCTTCCCTTCGCAAGTGTAAGAAAACTTTTGTTGGTGCCAACAGTTCAGGCAACGAAGATTTTATGGTCCCAAATCAATTGTTTAGTGCAAATGGGCTAAAGGGCAACCAGAATCGCGAGCATTGTCAGAGTGAGACAAAGAAAGCATTAACCCAAGATTTTAATCTACTTGACTGATCTGATCCAAAATATACTTTTTTCAACTGTTTAACGTTCTGAAGTTACGTTTCTTGAAAGTGTCAGGCGATGTGCTTAAATATGCCCATGGAGATTATGCCTGTTATTATGAGCACCTATAATTTTCGCGACTACCATGTGCGAAACGGGACTGGATAACATTCACACCAACATTTCCCAAACAAGATGATCGTGGACAAGAAGTAATCTGGATAATAAGCCTTCAAGGCAAAAGACTGCCCAATGCTGACGGACGGAAAACAGGAGTTTCAACAAGGACCCTGAGAAGCTTCGAGATTCGATTCGATTTCAAATCTTAAGTTGGTTCGATTTAAAATCCGTTTCCCCATTCGTTTTCCTTCGAATCTTTCACTGGAATTTCGCTTGGCATCAGTCACCTTAGTATCAAACAAGAGGCCCCAACTGGCCTTAATCGCTCACCTGCCAAAGTGGGTCAGAGAAGTATTTGGGGGTCACATTCAGTTAGACATGGTTCATCAACACTGCACAGGAATGAAGTCATGAGAGGCAAATTTTATGGAAAAACACTAAGGAATGGATTTGAACAAACCTGAACCTAACATGCCCGCCAGCCACTCCACCCCCACACCACCAGGGACTCAAATTGAACAAACTTGAATCTCATCCCCCTTGAGATGTCATTTACCAAATATGAAAGAATTCTTACTGGTGGACCTGAAGAAGAAATTTTTAAAAGAAATGTCCTCATATTGCACTAAGTTAAAATTTGGGCTCAAATAGGGAGCCAAAATATTAACCCAATTTGAACAAACTTGGATCTGACCCTCCTCGAGATGGTGTATACCAAATATGAAAGGATTCTGATTGGTGGATCTGAAGAAGATTTTAAAAGAAATTCCCTTATATTGCACTTAGTTAAAATTCAGGCTCCCTAGATAGCCCAAATTAATAACCCAGGGACTAGAGCTGAATAAACTTGAGTCTTACTCTCCAAAAGATATTGCATACCAAATATGAAAGGATTCAAACTGGTGGATCTGAAGAAGATTTTCAAAGAAATTTCCTTATATTGCACTAAGTTAAAATTTCGGCTCCCACAGGGAGCCCAACTATCAACCCAGGGGCTAGGATTGACCAAACTTGAATCTAACCCTCTTAGAGATGTTGTATACCAAATATGAAAGCATTCTGACTACAGGGTATAAACAATATTTTAAAAACAAGTCGGAACTGGACCCAAAATTTTGAGGCTATAAATTTTTTCTTTGTCTCAAATTTGAACAAAACGCATAAAAAATCCCCAAAGAATTCCGAATTTTGATCCAAAATTTCGGAGTCAAAAATGTTCAGGCTAATTTTTTTTTCCCGTCTCAAAATTGAACAAAACGCATAAAAAACGGAAAACAGTTTCCAAACTTCGGTCCAAAATTTCCAAGTCGGAACCAGCCCCAAAATATTCAGGCTAAAATTTTTTTTATCGTCTCAAAATTGCACAAAACGCATAAGAATAACAATTTTGGTCAAAAATTTCTAAATCCGAAACAGACCAAAAATTTTCAACCCAGGGACCCGATTTGAACAAACTTAAATTTGACTCCCAAGAGATGATGTATACCAAATGTTAAAGGATTCTGACTGGTGAATCTGAAGAAGAAGATTTGTAAAGAAATTTCCTCATATTGCACTAAGTTAAAATTCGGGCTCCAATAGTTAGCCCAAATATTAACCAAGGAACTTGATTTGAACAAACTCGAATCTGCCCCCCCCCCCCTTCCCCCCTATAGATGATGTATACTAATATGAGAGGATTCTGACTGGTGAATCTGAAGAAGATTTGTAAAGAAATTTCCTCATATTGCACTAAGTTAAAATTCTGGCTCCAATAGTTAGCCCAAATATTAACCAAGGAACTTGATTTGAACAAACTCGAATCTGCCCACCCCCCCCCCCTTCCCCCCTATAGATGAGGTATACTAATATGAGAGGATTCTGACTGGTGAAGAAGAAGAGTTTTAAAGAATATTCCACGTATTGCACAAAGTTAAAATTTAGGCTTCCATAGAGAGCCCAAAATCTAACTCAGGGACCCGATTTGAACAAACTTGAATCTGCCCCCCCCCCCCCCCCAAAAAAAAAAAAAGAAAAGAAGAAGATGTACACCGAACGTGAAAGGATTCTGACTGGTGGATCTGAAGAAGAAGAGTTTTTAAGAAATTTCCTCAAATTGCACCAAGTTAAACTTTGGGCTCCAAATAGAGAGTCCAAATACTAACCCAGGGACCCGGTTTTGAATCTGACCCCCCCCCCCCCCCCTAGAGATGTTATATACCAAATATTAAAATATTTCAACTGGTGGATCTGAAGAAGATTTTTATAAAATATTCCACATATTGCACTAAGTTAAAATTTGGGCTCCAATAAAGAACCCAAATCTTAACCCAGGGACTCGATTTGTACAAACTTGAATCTAACCCCCCTAGAGATGTTGTATAACAAATATGAAAAGATTCTGACTGGTGGATCTGAAGAAGATTTTCAAGGTTTTAACTCCGCGCATACAGGGTTAGGAATGGTTGAAGACACGTGTACCATCGACGTGCAGTATGCCTTAGTACACAGCGCCATCAGGACCTCATATGGGCAATCAGAATGAAGTGTCTTGCTCAAGGACTCAACGCAGTTACAACTGGCGGGGATCGAGCCGTGGGCCTTTTGAATTGAAGTTCAATGCCGTAACCACTGAACCACCGCGCTCCCAAGTACAGATAAAAACAAATTATTTGATGCAATAACTCAACCAGTACGCCAAAATTCCATCTTGGCGTGTTCTGAGAAGTAACCTTCGTTGTCTGCAATGCGATGACTCAAGATTTCAAATTACGTATTTCCACACAAGAAGTACTTTTTAAACCATTTTTGTAATGATACATCCAACCCCTATTATTGTAACGTCCCAACTCGGACCAATCGTCAAAAGAAAATATAAAGTGTCCCACAGGTCCAAGAGAAGGGTATCGTTAAGCTTTAAGAAAGTGGGGTTTGGGACACCACCCACACAGGTAAGTAACCCCCCTCCTAAAATAATACATTTACTAGGTATAACTCTTGCTGGAAAATTTTCGGAGATATTTACCCACGACTGTATACGCGAAGGGTCTAAACAGGGAACACCATACTCCGGTCTGCATTATTCATAAAAATATGATAAGATTTAATAATCAACTCATCTAGATGATATGACATTTTATTCACCAACCATTCCCATATACGCAACATTCAAAGTCCCAATAACAAAATCAACGTTCCACAACCAGAATTGTGCTCACACAATCTCCATGCGTTGTCAGATAGGCTATATATCAATCGTAATTGATACTACCGGGCTACCATAGGAATAAATTCACATAAAAATATAATTTCTCACGAAATTACTAAGTTTTAGACGCAAGTTTCCACAAATCAAACTCAATAACATGACAATGAATACCATGGAAAAAGAGAACATTTCGTGCCACTCGTCTCAGAAACTGAGTCGAGTGGAACAAAATATTCCAATTTTCAATGCAAACCACATCAGTGTGCGAGCCTTCAACACAAACTTCTCAAAGGCTATTGACGGCCTTAAATTGTGGAAAACATGCCAAAAATACAGCATATACGCTAAATTTAGCAATTAGGTTTCCGTAATCGAATAGGTCACACTATCCGAATCACAATCCAGTGCCTGGGGTGAAAATATCTTTAACGTAAAATATGGCCAGATACGAATCGCAATTGGTTCTACCGGGCTACCATAGGAACGAATTCACATAATATAATTTCTCACGAAATTACTAAAGTTTTAGACGCAAGTTTCCACAAATCAAACTTAAGGGGCTGCCTACCCGAAACGATTTGAAATGAGACTCCTGCCAAAGAAAAGTAAAATAAAAAAAAATTATATAGCAATGTTATACATCAAAATGTTCATTATAATCCACTGCATATGAATATACACGTTTGAAATGCAAAAGAATCAGTAGAAACGAAAAATGTGTTTTTTGAAGTGAAGGCTGTATTAGCAACAGAACAAATCATGGCAACGATAATCTGAAGTAATTTATCAACCAATATCAATGGCTAGTAGTTACCAACTGCATGCGGGGGTAATTTTCATGTAAGTAAGTTTTAGTAGCGATGATCTTGGCAGTTTTTTCGACATTTGCTGTCTGATGGAGAACGCCATTTGTAATTATACCACGTGACCAAAACAACATTTCGGTAATTCAGAAAGCTATCATATTTTGCGTTGTAGCACTGCTTTGCAATTTCCAGAACAGCACATAACGTTAACAACTTTATATATAATGCTCCTGAACTTGTGTTTGTTTAATAATTTGGTGCCAAATGTTTTTAAATGAGCGTTGTTTTTGAACAACAGAGATGAATTTTTTAGCACCGCCTTCTCCAACCTCCCAATCTAACAGAAATTGATACGCATTTTGATGTCGTTTGGTAAAATATCATTTTTTATGAAATGTAATGAGTAAGAGTCAAATAAATACATCTGGCACAACAAAATTAAAAGAATTTAGTGGATTTGAGAAATGGTTATCGGAATGTTACGAATTATTTTGTGACGCATATGTCGTATTTATTTATTGGTGTTTAAGGTCACATATTTTTGCACAATGGCTAATCATGACCACAACATGAGTATCAACTCAAGACCAGAGGTGAGCATTAATAAGCTATGTTGCCCATTTTAGAGAGGGTTTGCACCTCCCAAGCATTTGTGACTGGGTCCTATTTTACCAGTAAAACAGAGCCTGTTTACCGCAGTGAACAGGCACTGCTTCACTTCCCGGGGTTCCCGCGGGGAGTATATGTCGTAACGTCTTTGTTACGAATGGGCGGAACAGTTTTTGTCTTTTAGGAATCACCGCGAATCTGTCTCCAAACCGTTTCTGTGACAGATAAGTTTTTTTTCTAAGAATATTTGGTAAGCATTGGGTGATGAACGACAAATAGCACGCCTTGATACTACGAAAATCATCATCGGTGAAAAAAGAGGCCTTTCGATATGCTTTTCATGTTGAAAGTATAATGTTTACATCTATCTTCCCAGTAAACACCACCGCATGTTCGATGTTGTTTACATTCAAACGCCTGCCTTGTGTCGGCAGCGCTGTTTGTTTCTTCCAAACACCCCGATTAACCCAAGCAGATTTTAACACATATCCATTCCGTAAAACACTTTTATGTTGATATTCTTTTCGAGAGAAGTGGAAAAGTCGTGCACAAATACACGGTGTTCAGTATAAATAGCAGGCAAGTGAATGTCAGGTTCTGTTAATATTGAAATCTGTTGTGTGTATTGGCGACTTGTGTATGGAAACCTGACTGCACAATAATCTGCACAATAATCTGAGAAATTTTTTTTTTAATACATTACTGTGATATCATTCCGACAAATCTCATCGGTCATGTGTAAATAAGTCTCATAAAAATTATTAGTGCCATTGGTAAAATAAGAAAACATGTTAGCAGCATAAACTTTAACAATTCTTTGGATCCTCTCGGTATTCCATACAATTGTTTGTCAGATGTTGTGCAGAGACCTTTGACATTTACAGTACAAATAGCCAAGCCATGTGCTTTCATTTGTTTTTTCTTCAACTTCAACACATTTTTTTCAAAAGCAAATTTGGAAGTGATGAGAACTTTTTAACACACTTTAACCCCCTGCATGCTATTTTCTATTATTGAAACTTAATGGGGAGATAGGTGTGATATTTTATCGGTACATTACATGGGTTTTTATTAAGGTCTAAGAGTGTGATAGTTTACAAGACCAGTCCGAAGTCAACACACTTCGGTACATTATATCAGATGAGACGTCTGTGTGAATATTTCCCCCAATTCACCATATGCATGTGGCCTGCATTTAAGCATCCTGCACTGTTTTTTTGTGGAGGGATGGGAGGAAGTGTTCCCAGCTTTTTTTCGCATGGACATCCTAACCCCCAAAGTGTATCCACCCTCCGTCCTTGTCCAATAAGCTTGAAATTCTTCTTTTTTTTTGAACTTTTGAGAACCACCACTGACAATATTTGGAGATGGTGCCGGGACATTTCCTATCGAAACCACTGGCGTTTGTTCCAAATCGAGTTCCGTACCGGGACGATTCGTCCCAAAAAGCTGATCTTTCATGGGAGGGGTGGGGGTGGGGGGACCTTTCAAGTGTTTTCGATTGGAGATATTAACCCGCCATAGTTTGGAACCTTCACCAAAAAATTTGAAATTATTTTGAAGTTTTTTTTTGTGAAGCACCCGCCACATTGCTTTGAGATGTCGTATTCATCTTCTTATAGTGATAGAGATTGAAGTTTGTTTACAGAATGTTTCTGGTATAAGTTCGAACACGAAGAAATTGCATGATATATGCACAAAATAAGAGTACGTCATGGGTATTGTCTCGCGCGCTTGTGCTTGCATAAAACGTTTTCTTGTTTAGCTTCAGTGACAGTTTATATATCCGTTGTGTGATCCTCACATTTTCGAAAGAGTATAATAAAATCACCCCCATCATTGCGATATAACTGATCATTTGACGCACAATAAGAGAAAAAGATAATACGGCTTACCTTTTCTTCTGACGCATTTACACGTTTTAGTCCCACAAGTCATGCAACAACTTCTGCCGCGTCTATCCACCATGCATTGTCTGTCTTAGCTCGGTTTCTACGTTCATGACAACATAACACAATATGATATAACAGGAAGATTGAATAAATTTTAGTCAGCGTCAGCAGCCCACGTGATCTGGGCATGAACAGTCGCGTGACAAGGTTTCGTTTAACACATCCAGGCAGATGGAGTTTAACTGTGACGAGTATTCATTCCATTCGCAGCTTCGGAATTGGCAAATGCAAGTTTTCTTATAGCCGTTATACAGAATAATATTGTTCTATCCTCAAACAGGGCTTATACCTCGGTCATTTCGAGATGTGATGTTTTCGTTTTCAACAAATTATATTTCCACATGCATTACGTCATTATGCTAATAGTCAGAGGAATAAGTTTGTTGATGTCTTCAGGAATTAGTAGACTCGTGATCCTTTCCAACAATTCCAATCCCACATAGGATATTTCTGCCATTACTCCACTTCACTGCAGAATCATAGTTGGGGCTAGAACTATCACACACACACACATATGTAGGCCTAGATGTTAACGGTCTTTTCGAAAGTGGATCGAAAGGGGTCGAGACTGTCGCAGCTAAGAAAGTTAAAATTTATTCTTAGCCGTAAAAGTCTGCAGTCAATGGATGTTTCATTTATCCTGCCAATTCACGAATTTGGCAGAGACGTGTGGTCAATGTGGTCAAGCTATTGGACGAGATCCAACATGATGTTTCCCGTATCGGGAGCGGACTGGGACAACGAAAGTAGCAGGGAAATGTAACAAGGAGCCCCTGGACTCGGACAAAATCTTGATTTTACGAACTGAAAGAACGCTTCTTCCCCATGTATGCACGATCAATTGTAGTCCACATAGAAGGCATTTCGATCGCATTTTTGTGTCGTCTCTATCGCGCATGTTTCGAACCGAAAGGACGCTGTTTCCTTGCATCTGGCTGATATCAATGAGCGACTAGATTGCTGGTATATCTAAACGCCGTCTATGAGGACTGACAATGGCAATATGCATAAAAGACAAATCGACAATTTATGTAAGCAGACCCATTTCGCCTTTGATCATTTTCACGAAATTTCATGCACCAACAGTTGTTGGGGTGCATACATTTTGGGGTTACTGGGGGTGGGGGGGGGGCACAGAGAAACATCCCGTTGAAAAATACGGCCAATCCCCCTCTGGCGCGTATAGTAATTGGTCCAACGAGATCAGTTTCTAGGGAGCAGCTACTTCTTGAACTTGGATAGCAGTCTCTCGGAGAAGAAAGGACGGTTAAAAATATAAGCACCTTTTACAAGATAGTTCATGGTAAGACACCATGGTTTTTGCATGTAGTGCCTGTACCACATACCAGACCAAAATAAATGGAACTTAAAACACGTCGGCTCGACTCAACTCAAATGGAGTTGAATCACTGATGCGCGTTCGAATCGAATTCCGTAGCTTCGCAGGGCCCTAGTTAACCCATTACCCAACGTAACGACCAAAATCGGTCAGCGCTAATCTCTAAAATCGCCAATTAATTTTCATTATTTCTTCCTTTTTTGTCTCAAAAACATAGGTTATGACAACTCATTGAAACGACCTTATTTTTTGTTATTCAAGAGTTTCTTTTACAAGTGTCATCGGCGTTGCATTGTAGGTAAAGGGTTAATCGCGCTGAAGAGCCCATAAAGAATACGATTGACCATTAACTACACGTTAAGAGTATTGCCACTGGAACAATCACGGAGGAAGACAACCACCCACATAAGAGCTTTTAACTCTTTCAATCCTGGTGGTATCTTCCATATTAGTTCAATGGCAGAAACTGGAAGAGTCCATGTGTATTATTTAGGGGTAGACCAATTAATATTTTCAACGTGCTTGGGGCTGCACGTTGAAAATATTGCTTGGTCTACCACACACATACACTTAGCATCCATCGTATGGAATTATGACGTATCATGTTCCTGACCGGAAAATGCCACTAGGGTTTAAAGGGTTAAATATTGTGAACAAGCACGAGAAATTCATGCATTGTGTCAGGGGACGAAACGCCACGACTCCATTGGTTGAAACTTTGATTGTGCTTCATTTTATTTCCCATTTGTGTGTTTGTGGGGAGGATGGCTATAAAAATCAAGTTATTGGTTTTGTGGAACAGCCACTCTTTGTGCGTTTACTGATTATCCACTCTCACGTTCAGTTTATCAACTCGTAAAAGTAAGTCCTCACTATCAGCCGCGAACCACAAGAAGCAACCACTAATGCTGTCGTCTATCTGCTGTCCATAATTTGGGATGGTCCAAATTAGTCATTTTGCTCCGGCCAAACAACAATATACCGTGGTAGAGCACCACGAAGTTCATGGATCGCTGAAACAAACGGCCAAGTGCTAGACTAGCGCCGAATCTGAAAAATCTCAAGAGGGAGTCGAAGTTGTAACCAAACTTGTCGCTGGGGCCTGGGTGCCTCTTTTCTAAATTTGATTTCGGAATCCACAACACGGCAATAGAGGTGTTTTGTAATTGGGTGTCATTTAATTATGTTGCTCTTACTGGTGGATGCCCACATGATAATTTCAACAGGTAGTTTTAAAATATATCACTGGTGGAGATCGTTTTTGTTACTGGTTTCGGAACGTGACAAAATATTAACCCTTTGGACCTTGGTGGTATATTCCATTTCAGTTTAGAGCCATCAAGTGGTAGAGTCTATATTCGTTACTTGGGGTAAGACGAATCACGATTTTCAACGTGCAGCCTCAGAGCTACATGTACACGTTGAAAATCGTGATTGGACTACCTACTTTATGAATTCAGGTCTCACCACTATCCTGGTTGGCCAAGTGGGTTTTCGAGTTCAAAGGCATTTAATCCCAATATCCCGGTGGCGTTGTGTACTAAGGCGTACTGCACGTCGATGGTGAATTTGTCTTCAACCAAAGCTAACCCTGCTTGTGTGGAGTTTGTACGTTGGGGAGTCCGGCTTCTTCCACCTGTGAAAGTTTCCGATACGAGGTGACCTTGGCTGTCGAAGGTGTCGTTAAACCCCAATAAATAAATATGTATTCAGATCCCACTACGATTCTGATCGGACAAACGGGCTTTCGAGTTCTGAGGGTTATGGTGACACTGTCGTCATCGACTACAATACTCAACGTTTGAGTACAAAGATGGCTGCCCCATCCCGTCCAAGTTTCTTATTGGCAAAGCACGGACAGATGGCTTATTATTGCATTAGTAACAACGATATAACAAGAGAAAACAAATCCATGCATTACATATGAACAATATGGCTCACGTGGTCAAGACAATTTTACTTGGAAAATAAACAACCGCTTCTTGTATGCGAAATTTTAATAAACACATTTATGCTATACATATGAACAATATGGCTAACGTGATGAAGGCAGTTTTGTTTGCAAAATAAACAGTCGTATTGTGTATGCGAAATTTTAATAAATATAGACTTGGATGAAATAAAAAATTGAGTGGGTGATAAACGAATAAAAAATAAAAAGAGTGTTTTGGTTCTGGGGGAGATCTGAATTTCCAATTTCTGAATAAATCTGAATGCACCATCTTCCATTGTGTTCGAAATATATGACCTTTGGATTCAAGAGTTGAAAAACGTCTCTTGGTGCAACTAGATGTCATCTGCAGTACCTCAGCTTTGCACCTGGCATCTTGTTGTAATCACGATGCAAAATATTGACACGCGTTAGAAAATCCCATGACACGTGGTTCATAAAACACTAAATGTCTTCAACAATGTATACATCTACAGATAAAACACCAAAAGATCTACTCCCATAGCGCATGCAGTGTCTAACTGTTGTTGGATCGAACCTTAAACTTAAAATGTCTAACTATTGAAAATTTTGGCTGGAATTGGGTGGGAGGGGGTGTGACAGCCCCAACCTCATATGTTTGCATAGCCCTGTTTCCAGAAGCGACAAACAGCGTGCAATACATTCACAGTACAGTAGAGTCGCTGTGGACTGGTCGTAATCCACGCGTGGGCAATGATGTTCAAAAATAAATAAAACCATCAGCAGCAAAATTTTAATTAATGAAGCACCGGACTTTACCCGGTGCTTCTTTAATCAAATTTTTGATGATTATTCCTATAATTAGTGTTTGGAATCTAATATTATTGCGTCCGTGGAAATATTGCCCACCCGTAGAAAGTGACCAGTCCTTGCCCGTAGAAAGTGACCAGTGCTTGCTGGCCGTACTGTATATCAGTGATAGTATTTAGTTCACGTGTTCATTCACAACCATTAACCCTTTACCTAACGAATCGCCCGCATCCGCCGGCGTAATATACAAATTGAGCAGGTGAAAAAAAAAATTCAAAATATTTCAACAAAACCATATCATGTGACCCCTCATTGGAACGAGCTCATTGGGCTCGTTCCAATGAGGGGTCACATGATATGATTTTATTGAATTTTTTTGAAAAATTTAAAAAAATGATATTTAAAATAATAAATTTTGATATCATCTGCGTGAGTAAAGGGTTAAAATTAGAATTAAACCACCACAAAGCACGTAATAAAGATATTACCTGTCGTCCTTGCGAAGTAGCCCGAATTACCTCATTCCTTATTGCTTGAGCTCACTCGTGAGTAAATTCTGATAAGTTCTCAAAAGGTTTCCTCCAAATGTTCTGCTTTCCAACTTCGAGTCGGAAATAATCATTTCTGGTTTCGTTAGTTAAGATGATTTGTGAACGATAAGTGTAAACTTGCGTGGTGGTTGAACAATTCTAAGAAACAGTAATAAAAAGGGACGTCGCGGGAGTGATGTATTGAATTTTTATTTCGTGTGCTTTCATTCCGCAGTTCGTGAATTGTGTGGTTCATGTTTCGTCGAAGGTGTGCAATGAAGTTTTTGTATCGCTGCTGTAATGCGTAACGTGTTTACAAGAATGACTAAACTATTTCATTGGTCTGGCATGGGCTTCGCCCGCCTTCGGTACAGTAGAATAAATATGTTGAATGACGCATGAATAATATATAAAAAAGAAGAACGAAAACAAATCTTTCAAATATGTTATAACTGAGGCTCCTCACATCATCTGCATCATTATAAATGGAACGTTGAGCCTTCAAAAATTTGGAGACCACCTACGGCAATGGATGGAGACGAAGCCATTGCTATCGTTGGCATGGGATGTCGATTTCCTGGTGCCAATAATCTGAAAGAGTACTGGAGGTTGCTGAAAAATGGTGAGGACCACGTTGTTCCAATACCAAAGGACCGATGGAACACAGACGTGTGGTATGATCCCGATCCCGAAAAACAAGGAAAAACATATACCCGATACGCGGGTATCATACATGAGTATGTATATAATTAGTTGAATGTAATAGCAATACCAATAGATTAAGTTGGGAAGTTATTTTTTTATAAGAAAGTTCTCCTTTATTTAGTTACTAAAAAGGATACGCAACTTGCGAAACTCTCACCAAATAGTTTCCATTTCAGCCACGTCTGCATTCCTGACGTATCTCTTGAAGTTATCTCTCCTGATAATATTTGACGGTTAAGGGAGGTCCAATGAAGAATTATGTAATTGTTGAGAAAACGCCAGTGACATTAGTTAAAAATAAAATTAAGTTTTCTTCTGTTGCTTTTAATAAGCGAAAACAACAGACAGCCCCCGAGGCTGTCTGTTGTTTCCGTTTATTAAAAGTTATAAACGGAGATCTGGCTTTTTATGGAGAGCTAATTAGAAGCAACTAAGTAACCGTCCGCTTTGTCTCTTTGTTTTTATTCTTCCCAGCAGAAAAAAAACATAACAAATCTAACCTCCGACAATATTATATTTATGGACAGGACAGTCCCTGTGTTATATGTTACCATGCGCACACTGTTGATATAATTAACAGAAGAGAAGTTACAGAACATCACACGACGGTGAAAGCACCGTTTAAAAAAGTTTATTATTTTTAAATGGGTTTAAACAGAGAATAATAGTCAAAGGTTCAAACTGTTTGGGGAAAAAATTGTAAAAAGCCAGAATTTGTATTTTTATCCCACTCTATAGGAAAATGCCTGAAGTTTGTGAAATCATGCGCCCATCGATGGCACAACTTCGCTTACATTTCGAAATTTCAATTTTTATATGAAATTTCCAAACCCTTAGTGTGACATTTACTAATAAC
This sequence comes from Pictodentalium vernedei, assembly GCA_031216915.1. Classification (NCBI taxonomy): domain Eukaryota; kingdom Metazoa; phylum Mollusca; class Scaphopoda; order Dentaliida; family Dentaliidae; genus Pictodentalium; species Pictodentalium vernedei. Next base: position 86,072,444 of record CM062289.1, read on the forward strand.
TTTAGAACATTAAGGGAAACTAACTTTTCTGAAAATCTCTTCCAATGATCAAAGTTTTCACCCATTACACAGTTAGCCGGCAATTGTTGCTCTTGTTGATTGGAAAAAGAGGAAGTCATATTTTAATCATTAAGTTAGAACCAATAAGTAAATGAGACAAGCGTAAAAATTCGTTCGAATTTAAGTTAAAGTTATTAAATCAGAAGATTGCAACGCTGTCCCTAGTTCACTGTGATAAATCTTTATGTGACTAGATTCTCGGATAGACAGTTCTTGGAACTTGAATTTTTTTTTCTTGGAGGGGGGGGGGGGGGCAGGTTTATGACACTTTCAACACCCAGGGCCATCTCCTATCGGACAGTTTTACGGCAGAGAAAGCCGGAACGCGGCACAAAGAGAACCACCGCGCAGCGGCGAGGACCTATCACTCTCATCAAGGTACTACCTCCGCATAAGCAGGGTTACCATTGGTTGAAGACTAGCAAGTGTAACATTGATGCGCAGTACGTCTTAGTGCACAGCGACACCGTGTCCCCACGCGGGTAATCGGAATAAAGAGCATTGCCAAAGAATACAGCACATTTAAGTTACCCATAGGAGGGATCAAACCATGGACCTTTCAGTTTGAAGTCCAATGCCGTAACCACTGAGCCACAGCGCTCCGCCCCCTCCCCTCCAAAAATGAGTAATTGGCGTTTAGTTATTTTTTAACCCTTTATCCAACGTAACGGTAAAAACAGAAACCGACCAGCACTATTCTCAAAAATCGCAAATTAATTTTCATTATTTTTTTTTTATTTTTGTCTCATACACATAGGTTATGACCCCTCGTTTCAACGAGGGGTCATAACCTATGTTTTTTTGACAAAAAAAAAATGAAAAAAAAGTATTTAAGAATTTTGTTTGCAAGTGTAGTCTACTTTTCATGTTAGGTAAAGGGTTAAGAGATGGTGTGTCATAACTTCACCAACTTCTCCATGACAGTTGCTATTTTATGGAAGGCTATAATTCGTTTTATCACAAAAAGAGACAAATAAAAATTGAAGAAGTGAAGCAAAGAAATTTAATCAAATAATTACCACTCTAAAACAACAGAAAAAAAGAAAAATAATGAAAGAAAGAAAACCAAAGAAAAAAGCATACAACGCAGGCTGTACGGTCACGCGAAAAGGCTGGTATTTTCTTGGGGGTGGGGGTGGGAGTGACACATCACAATATATACTTGCAATTTGTACAATATAATATATTGTACGAATTACGAATACACATGCATGGCTTCTTCAAACAAATGAAACGAAATACTAACAGCCCTTCAGCCCGTCGACCGCAGGTCCATGATCTATAAAACAGCACATATATTTTGTTTGTTTCTCCTTATCTTTTTTTAGGCTTTTTTTTAGGCTTTTCCTCCTGGAAAAAAGACTATTATTTTTCTACGGATTATTATCTTTTTTTTCCTTTTTTCTTTGGGTGGGGGGTGGATTTTGTCCGTACGATTCAGAAGCCATTTTCGAACGATTTTCACAAAATTTTGCACGCGCATAGAGGGGCCCAAAATCTAAAAATGTACCAAAAGCGGAATTTTCGATTTAACCCTTATTTCGCCCGAATTGGCAAAAAAACAAAAAAAAAAAAACAGTCAAAATTAGGGTTTATGGGCAGTTTCTCGAAACACATCTTGTAGATTTTTTTAAACATTCATCATTATTAGACCAGTCTGTGACACGACCATTCATATACAAGAGATATTAGGCGATGCATATGTTAACCCTCCACAGGCTGCCAAACATCGAAATTGTGATGAAATGGGCTGTTTTCGGGCCACAAAAGCACCCAGGCGATACACGAGAGATAAACATGAAATGGGCTGTTTTCGGACCCCTAAAGCACCCAGGAGTTATACGAGAGATAAACATAACTTCATTTATTGGAACTGGGATTCACCGTGGATCATTTTTGTAAGTAATAAGAGTATTCAAAAAAACCAAGCGGTAACCCGGTTTGGGCTGGTTAAACTGCAACACCCCTCAAAAGCTAAAAAAAATAATATTTTCTGGGGATTTCTCTAAACGAGTCTTGCAGATTTTCAAGAAAAATTGCCCACGAGCAGGCCTTGGTGTGACAATAGAAGCTGTATGGACAAAATACTCTGGTGAGCATATGTTAACCATCCACGGACTGCTAAAAGTCACAATTGTGATAAAATTGGCTGTTTTTGGACACCAACAGCACCCAATGGTTACGCCACAAAGAAAAGTGCCGTCTTTTATCGAGCGCACAATTTATATGGAAACATTTTTGTAAGTAGTAAGGGTATTCAAAAGTCGAAGTCTTAACCCATTTTGGACAGGCTAAAGAGAGATACCCCTTAAAAGCTTAAAAGTCCCATTTTCTGTGGATTTCTCTAAAAACATCCTGTAGGTTTTCAAGACAAAATGACTACTCACAGGCCTTTGTGTGAGATTACAAGCTGCATGGACAAAATATTCCGGTGAACGTTTATTAACCCTCTACAGAAAACAAGCATCATAATTTTGTTGAAATGGGTTGTTTTCGGACTCGCACAGCACCCAATGTATACACGAGAAATAAACATAATCTCCTTTGTTGGAAGTAGAATTTACCGAGGACCATTTTTGTATGTAATAAGGGTATTCAAAAAAACATGCTTTAACCCCTTTGTGGTGGTTAATAACGATATCCATCATAAACTTGAAAAAAATAATGTTTTGCCTGGATTTCTTTACAAATATCTTGTAGGGTTTTCAAGAGAAAATGGCCATTGATACGTCTTAGTGTAACATTACCAGTTGCATGGATAAATTATTCCAGTAAGCATTTGTTAACCCTCCATGGGCTGCTAAATGTCAAAATTGTGAAAAATAGTCTGTTTTTGGACACCAACAACATCAAATAAAAATGGCACAGAGAAATGTAACTTCTTTTACCGGACGCAAAACGCATTAGGAAACATTTTTGTAAGTAGCAAGGGTATTGAAAAATCGATGTATTATTCCATTTTTGACTAGTTAAGGAGATATACCATGTAAAAGCTTAAAATTCCCGTTTTCTGTGGATTTCTGAAAAAAAAATTTCAAGAGAAATTGACCATTCGCAGGTCTTGGAGTGACATTACAAGTTGCATGGACAAAATATTCCGGTAAGCATTTGTTAACCCTACAGAGGCTGGAAAGCATATACATTTTGAGAAAATGGGCTGTCCTTGGGCTCCCATAACATCCAACGTATACCTGCGAGATAATCATAACCACCTTCATTGGAAGTGAAATTCACCGAGGATCATTTTTGTAAGTTCACAAAATCAAGCATTAACCCGTTTAGGGCTGGTTACAGAGCGATACCCCTCAAAAGGTTAAAAATTCATGTTATCCGAGGATTTCTCTAAAAACATCCCGTAGATTTTCAAGAAAAAATGCCTATTCTCAGATCTTTGTGTGATATTACAAATTGCATGTACAAAACATTCCAGTAAGCATTTGTTAACCCTATGCAGGTTCTCAAACATCAAAAGTTTGATAAAATCTGCTGTGTTTGCGTACCCACACCACCCAAAGTTAAGAGGAGAGATCAACATAAGTGGAAGTAGAATTCACTGAGAATTATTTTTGGAAGTAATAGGGGTATTCAGAAAACAACCCTCAATCCGTTTTGGGCTGGACAAACAATCATACCCGTCAAAAGCTTAAAATTCATGTTCTCCCTGGATTTCTCTGAAAACATCTTGTAGATTTTAAAGAGAAAATGGCCATTCACAGTTCTTGGTGTGACATTACAAGTTGCATGGAAAAATATTCCTGTCAGGACTTGTTAACCCTCTACAGACTGCCAGACAACAATATTTTGGATACATTTTACATAAAATGGACCATTTTCAAATAGTCACAGCACTTAGTGGGTATATGTCAAACAACCATAACTCATTTTGTCGGTCATTAACTTGTCGGACTACGATATTGATATTAACCCTCTCCACTATTAATGATGATTTTTACCTGAACATGTTTTTTATCAAACTGAGTCATTTGTGACTACTTTTCCCACCTTTCTCATAACATCAATAAAGGAACTTCTGTGAGACTGTTAAAAACAATTCATCAGACACTCTGGGCGCATGAAAAATCTTGGAATCTCATCTGGAAAAGCCATGATTCTCCAGAATCATAAAGTCTATTTTTTTTTAGTTTTTGGGTTTTTTAAAATTTTTTTTGTTCCACACATTTTATCCGTTCGATTCGGAAGCCATTTTCGAACCGATTTTCACACAATTTTTCACACACATAGAGGGGCACACAATCTAAAACTGCACCAAAGCGGAATTTTCGATTTATCCCTGATGTCGCCAGAATTGCTAAAAAACTGTCAAAATTATGGTTTCCAGGCACTTTCTCGAACCGCGTCTTGTAGATGTTTTTTAAACATTCATCATTGTTAGACCTGCCCGTGACACAACCATTCACATACAAGAGATATTAGGCGATACATATGTTAACCCCCCCACAGACTGCCAAACATCGAAAGTTTGATAAAATGGGCTGTTTTCAGGCTCCCAGAGCACCCAATTGATACACGAGAGATAAACATAACTTCATGTATTGGAAGTGAGATTGATCGTGGATTATTTTTGCAAGTAATAAGGGTATTCAAAAAACCAAGCGTTAACCCGTTTTGAACTGGTTAAACTTCAACACCCGTCAAATGCTCAAAAATTCATGTTTTCTGTGGATTTCTCTGAACGAGTCTTGTAGAGTTTCAAGAAAAATTGGCCACGCTCAAGTCTTGGTGTGACAATACAAGTTGCATGGACAAATGTTCCGGTGAGCATCCACGGGCTGCTAAAATTCAAAATTGTGATAAAATGGGCTGTTTTTGGACACCAACAGCACCCAATGTGTACGCCACAAAGAAAAGTTCCTTCTTTTCTTGAGCGCAAAATTTATACGGAAACATTTTTGTAAGTAGTAAGGGTATTCAAAAGTCGAAGTATTAACCCATTTTGGACAGGCTAAAGAGAGACACCCCTTAAAAGATTAAAATTCACATTTTCTGTGGATTTCTCTAAAAGCAACTTGTAGGTTTTCAAGAAAAAATGACTATTCGCACTACTTTGGGTGACATTACAAGTTGCATGGACAAAATATTGGGCTGAGTGTTTATTAACCCTCTACAGGCTGCCAAGCATCGTAATTGTGTTGAAATGGGCTGTTTTCGGACACGCACAGCACCCAATGCATACCGGAGAGATAAACATAATCACCTTTGTTGGAAGTGGAATTCACAGAGGACCATTTTTGTAAGTAATAAGGGCATTCAAAAAACCATGCGTTAACCCCTTTTGGGGTGGTAACAGCGATACCCATCAAAAGCTTAAAAAAATCATGTTTTCCCTGGGTTTCTTTACAAACGTCTTGAAGGTTTTCAAGAGAAAGTGGACATTGATAGGTTTTGATGTCACATTACCAGTTGCATGGATAAAATATTCCGGTGAGCATTTGTTAACCCTCCATGGGCTGCTAAATGTACAAATTTTGAAAAAAATAGTCTGTTTCTGGATACCAACAACATCAAATGGGAATGCCACAGAGAATCGTAACTTCTTTTACCTGACGCAAAACTGATAGGGAAAATTGTTTGTAAGTAATAAGGGTATTCAAAAATCGAGGACTTAACCCGTTTTCGACTGTTTAAGGAGATATACCCCTTAAAAGCTTAAAATACCTGTTTTCTGTGGATGTCTTCGACAAATCTACCAAGTTTTCAAGAAAAATTGACCATTGGAGTGACATTACAAGTTGCATGGACAAAATATCCCGGTAAGCATTTGTTAACCTTCCAGAGGCTGCCAAGCATAGACTTTTTCAGGTCTTGGGCACCCATAACACCCAATATGTACCTGCGAGATAAACATAACCTCTCGCATTGGAAGTGGAAGTCACCGAGGATCATTTTTGTAAGAAATGACGGTATTCACAAAACCAAGCATTAACCCGTTCAGTGCTGGTTACAGAGCGATACCCCTCAAAAGGTTAAAAATTCATATTATCCGAGGATTTCACAAAAACATCTCGTAGATTTTCAAGAAAAATTGGCCATTCTCAGATCTTAGTGTGACATTACAAGCTGCATGTACAAATATTCCAGTAAGCATTTATTAACCCTATGCAGGTTCTCAAACATCAAAATTTTGATAAAAGTGGGCTGTGTTTGCGCACACACAGCACCCAAAGTAAAGAGGAGAGATCAACATAATTGGAAGTATAATTCACTGAGAATTAATTTTTTACTAATAACGGTATTCAAAAAACAACTCTTAACCTGTTTTGGGCTGGATAAACAACCATACCCATCAAAAGCTTAAAATTCATGTTCTACCTGGATTGCTCTGAAAACATCTTGTAGATTTTAAAGAGAAAATGGCCATTCGCAGTTCTTTGTGTGACATTACAAGTTGCATGGAAAAATATTCCTCTTAGCACTTGTTAACCCTGTAAAATCTGCCATACATCAATATTGTGGATACATTTGAGATAAAATGTACCATTATCAAATAGCTGCAGCACTTAGTGGGTATGTGTCAAACAAACATAACTCATTTTGTCGGTCATTAACTTGCCGGACGACGATATTGATATTAACCCTCTCCACTATTAATGATGGTTTTTACCTAAACATTTTTTTCTATCAAACTGAGTCATTTGAGACTACTATACCAACCTTTCTCATTACATCACGAAAGGAACTTCAGTGAGACAGTTAAAAACAATTCAACAGACACTTTGAGGTCATGAAAAATCATGGAATCTCATCTGGAAAAGCCATGAAACTCCAGAATGAAAATTGCAGTTTTTGTGTTTTTTTTTGTCTTTTTTCCACACATTTTGTCCGTGCGATTCAGAAGCCATTTTCGATCCGATTTTCACAAAGTTTCGCACACTTATAGAGGGGCTCACAATCTAAACACATTCCTAAGCGGAAAGTTTTACCCCTTATTTCTCCAGAATTGGCAAAAAAGTGTCAAAATTAGGGTTTATAGTCGCTTTATGGAAATATGTCTTGCAGATTCTTTTTAAACATTCATCATTATTAGACCTGTCTGTGACACGACCATTCATATACAAAAGGTATTAGGTAATGCATATGTTAACCCTCCACAGGTTGTCAAACATCGAAATTTTGATGAAATGGGGTGTTCACGGGCCCCTATTAATATTAATATTATTTTTTATTGGTGTTTAAGGTCATATACTTATGCGGAGTACCCGGAGAGAACCACCGAGCAACGACGAGCAGCTGCCAGCTCCCCAACATCGTAACTCTGCATTGCAGCACAGGCAGGGTTAGATTGGTTGAAGACTTGCGCACCATCGACGTGCTGTACGCCTTAGTACACGGTGTCATCGTGCCCCCATGTGGACAGTCGGGGTTAAGTGCTTTGCACAAGGACACAACGCGGGAGTCTGAATTGATCGCTCAGAGGGTCACCCATCCAATGATTAACCGGGCTCGACGTTGCTTAGCTTCGGTGATCTGACTAGAACTTTTCGGGCCCCTAAATCATCCAAATGATACACGAGAGATAAACATAACTTCCTTTATTGGAAGTGGGATTTACCGTGGAACATTTTTGTAAGTAATAGGGGTATTCGAAAAACCAAGCGTTAACCCGTTTTTGGCTGGTTAAACTGCAATAACCCTCAAAAGCTAAAAAATGCATGTTTTCGGTGGACTTCTCTAAACGAGTCTTGTAGATTATCAAGAAAAATTGGCCACGCGCAGTTCTTAGTGCAACAATAGAAGATGCATGGACAGAATACTCCAGTGAGCATTTGTTAAACCTCCACCGGCTGCTAAATGTCAAAAGTGTGGTAAAATGGGCTGTTTTTGGACACCAACAGCACCCAATGGGTACGCGACAAAAATAAGTGCCTTCTTTTATCGAGCGCACAATTTATACGGAAAATTTTTTGTAACTAGTAAGTCTTAACCCATTTTGGGCAGGCTAAAGAGAGCTACCCCTTAAAAGCTTAAAATTACCATTTTCTGTGGACTTCTCTGCATGGAAAAATATTCCTGTTAGCACGTGTTAACACTCCACTAATTGCCAGATATCAATATTTTGGATACATTTGAGATAAAATAGACCACTTTCAAATAGCCATAGTGGGTATGTGTCAAACAAACATAACTCCTTTTGTCGGTCATTAACTTGTCGGATGACGATATTGATATTAACCCTCTTCACCATTAATGATGGTTTTTACCGAAACATTTTTTCCTCAAACCGAGTCATTTGAGACTACTATACACACCTTTCTCATAACATCAATAAAGGAACTTCAGCGACACAGTTAACAACAATTCATCAGACACTCTGGGGTCATGAAAAATCATGGAATCTCATCTGGAAAAGCTCTGATTCTCTAGATTCAAAAACTCAATTTTGTTTTTTGTTTTTTTCTTCCACACATTTTGTTCGTACGATTGAGAAACCATTTTCGAACCAATTTTCACACAATTTTGCACACACATAGAGGGGCACAAAATCTAAAAATGTGCCTAAGCGGAATTTTCGATTTAACCCTTAATTCGCCCGAGTTGGTAAAAACACTCAAAATTAGGGTTTACAGGCACTTTCTCGAAACGCGTCTTGTAGATTTTATTTAAATAATCGTCGTTGTTAGCCCTGTCTGTGACACGACCATTCATATACAAGAGATATTAGGCAATGCATATGTTAACCCTCCACAGACTGTCAAATATCGAAAGTTTATTGAAATGGACTGTTTTCGGACTCATGAATCATCCAAACGATACACAGGAGATAAAATAACTTTATTTATTGGAAGTGAGATTCATCGTGGATCATTTTTAGCCTGACTGTTTACAGTGAGGGCTATAGTCATGACTTTTGTCCGTCTGTCCGTCCGTCTGTCCGTCTGTTAACATTTAGAGTTTTGGTTAAAGTTTGTGGTTAAAGTTTTTTACTGAAGGTTCAAATGTTTTTATTTTTTTTCCTGTTTAATCCTGACTTTCTTCTGTCTGTCTGGTAACATTTGGAGTTTTGGTTAAAGTTTGTGGTTAAAGTTTTTTAGTCAACCTTAAAGTTTTTTGTTTTTTTTTCTTTTAAATTGATATTACTTTTGATTGTATCATTCTCATTTTGTTTTTATTTTTTTTATGTTTCATGTTATTTTGGGAAATATTTAACCCTTTTTATGGCAGTTTCACTTACAACTTCCAGGTTAAAGTTTTTGGTTAAAGTTATTTTTTTTTTGGGGGGGGGGGGGGTAAAATTACACCTTTAAGGTTAGTGGAATGTCACTGTTTCTTATTTGGAACAATGTCTACTATCTACTGAACAGTGATTTTCATTCAAATCGGCATGATTTTTAACCCATTTTAAACATGTTTTCAGACTTACTTTCTTTGGATTTGAAATTAGACTTTGCCACAAACTTTCTTACTCTAATTCTTGCATGATCAATACAACTTAATGATTCCATTTACATCAATTTATCGGTTTTAGGAAATATTTAACCCTTTTTTTCCAATCAATTATACTTGGCATTCCCAGCTTAAAGTTTCGGATTAAAGTTGTGCTTTTCAAGGTTCTTCCTTTTATTCTCCAAACACTCTGTTACAACGTCATTTCATTTTTTCCATTTCGGGCAAGTTCTACTGAAGCTGTACACTGTGGGTTCAAATAATACTGGCATTAATTTAACCCTTTTCACAACGGGGGGTGGGGAGGGGGGGGGGGAATTAGGCACTTTTTTTTCTTTCATTAAAACTGCTTTTTTACAGTTTTGGTAAAAGTTTGTGGTTAAAAACCCAGACAAACACCACCACGCCCTCCCCACCCCAATTAGGCTTTTTAGCCCGACTGTTTACAGTGTGGGCTATAGTCATGACTTTTGTCAGTCTGACCGTCCGTCTGTCCGTCTCCGTCTGTCCGTCTGTTAACATTTAGAGTTTTGGTTATAGTTTGTGGTTAAAGTTTTTTACTGAGAGTTCAAGTGTTTTTTTTTCCTGTTTAGTCATCACTTTCTTCTGTCTGTCTGTCTGTTAACATTTGGAAGTAGTAGGACATGTTCAATTCGTGCCTGTTTTGATGGATCTCATCTGGTGGATCTCATGTGACGTCATACCGCAATGTATTATGGGTATCACGTGGTTGTCACGGTAACCCGCGTGGGTGGCCATGTTGTGACGTCATTGTCATGGTGATGGGTGATGTGAGTGCGCATGCGCAGCTCGTGTTATTAGGGTGATACGTGTTTCCATCGTCCATGTTTGTATAGTGGCACATGGTTGCTATGAGTCTGAAAGGCCTACAACAGGGCCAAGAGGCCCCTAACAGGTATGTTCGAATGACTGGGCGTATTTATGGAACGACTTCCCTAGATAATTACCCAAATGAGCCCGAGAATGGCCGTAAATCTCCGGAAAGTACCTGTTTTTAACCGAAACGGACTTGTTTAGAGTAACACGTAGTGCTATAGACTTTTAAAAGGTCGTATTCGATTGAAAGGGAGTATTTGTTTGGACCGACCTTTCTAGATAATTACCCAAATGAGCCCGAGAATGGTCGTAAATCTCTGGAAAGTACCTTTTTTAACCGAAACGGATTTGTTTAGAGTAGCACGTAGTGCTATAGACCCTTAAAAGGTGGTGTTCGATTCAACAGGAGTATTTTTCTGGTACGAAGTACACCAGAATTTCCCAATAACACGCATTTTATAAAGGCTCAGATTTTTCTTGAACGTACACCCACACCCCCAACCTATATAAATAATGCTAATTTTTTTTTAATTTTAAAGAAAGAGTTCCCACTCACCACCCTTCACCAAACCCTACTACGTATTTTACATCCAAAACCCAAGTTTTATCATATATAAGATCTTTCTCTTACATCTCGAACGCCTGTAGGCAAAAAATGCTTTGCAGCCCTCTATATTTTCTTTTTCCACAGTGGCAATGTTAACCAATTATTTGATAAGATTGCGCCCTCGAAGTTGCTTAATGAGTGTTGAGGTACGGAAATAAAAATTATGTTCAACCAAAAGAAAAAGTTATCTCTAAAGAATTAGCAGCATATGCAATGTGGGGTCTAACACCGCTATTTGATAGTCTTGTAAAAGTGTTTGTGCAGTACGGGCATGAATGATTTTTTCTACCTTGGTGCATTGTACGTACATGCCTATCTCTGTTAGTTCGAGCTGTAAATATTTTGCCGCATTCTTCACACTCGAACGATACATAATTCATTTATCTCAGAATCTCCGCACTCAGATTCACAACTTGATCTTGGGACACAATTTATCTATTTTTCTTTTGAATCACCCAGTAAACAAAACCAAATGTTTTCACAGCTAATGAGAAAAATAATTGTTGGTGCAATCCAAATCTCTTCGTTTTTCAAACACAGCTTTGAAAAAATCTTTTTTTCCAAGTACAGGTTATGAGAAAAACACTTTGTTGGTTCTTAGTTTTTCAAAACAAAGCAAAACACGCAGTTTTTCAAACACAACTGGTGAATCAGTCAATTGGTGAAAACCAAGCTATTTTCCAAGCTTGCTTAGGTAGTCAACCAGCGATCCAGGCCCCGAGATCCGAATGACAAATGAAGTTGCTCGCTGGTATTTACACTTTGTGGGGGGGGGGGGGGGGGGGGGGGGGGGGGGGGGGGGGACCGAGCTGACATTTCTCGCAATCGGATTGGTTCTTTCAAAGAGCTATCAAAAAAGTAAACAATCCTGCAATCTGATTGGTCAGCTCACTATTAGAGCTGGAATCTTGATCCCCACTGTTGACCATGTTGTCAAGGAGATATACACAAACAGGGAGCTAACTGAACCAGTTTTGCGTTCTCACCAAAATTATCAGATAGCGATGTTCGACCTAACATTGCATATGCTGCTAAATCTTTAGAGATAACCTTTTCTTTTGGTTGAACACAATTTTTATTTCCGTAGTTACAACGTCATTTCTTTTTTTCGTTTTGGGGAAGGTCTACTGAAGCTGTACAGAGTAGTTTCAAATAATATTGGCATTAATTTAACCCTTTTCACAACGCTTTTCGAACTTAGTTTCTCTAAATTTCAAATTAGGCTTCTACCACATACATTATTACGTTTTATCCCCTCCCACAAGGGAGGATATAGCACAGAGCTCACTCCATCCGTCTATCGGTCAGTCCATTCGTCAGTCCGTCCGTCCATTCGTCTATCCATCCGTCTGTGGAACTTTCTTTATGCTATAACTTGAACAAAGGTAAACGGATTTCAATTCTTTTCCGTACATGTCTCTAGGTCAAGTTTGATGACCACAATTTTCCAAATTGTTGAAGTTATTTCTCTGACCAGACCCCCCCCCCCCAAATAAGGCCTTTTTTTGTCTTTCCTCCAATATGCATTTTGAACTATTTACAGTCACTACATGCGGAACCTTTTTTTTTAAACTCACATAACCCCCATCCCCCTTGCCCCTAAAAACCCAAACAAATCCCTCCTCCCCATGGTGCCAGTTGGGCATTTTTTTTCTCTTTGCTCAAATTGAATTCTGAAGGATTTAGACTGAAAAAATGGAATCCCTAACACCCTACCCCAGTCTCCCTCGCACCCACACCCACCCCCACCTCCTCCTCGCCCAGGGCCATTTAAGCAATAGTTTTTCCCTGATACAAAATGCATTTTTAGCCTGACTGTTTACAGTCAGGGCTATAGTTATGACTTCCGTCCGTCCGTCCATCCGTCAGTCCATCCATCTGTCTGTAAACAATTGGTTTCCGACCGATAACTCCAGTTTGGATTATTTGATTTCAACCAAAGTTGATATGTGTATTTTCCAGCTGGTAATACAGGCCAGGTTTGAATATAGGTTCCACCCCCCCCCCCCCTCCCCACACACACACACGTGTCACTTAGGCAATTATTCCAAAATGCATTTTGAAGGATTGGGAGTTATTACATGCAAAAAGAAAACTGACTCCTGTAGCCCAACATTGCTTTATGTACTGCATTTAATCCTTTACCTCACACATTTGAAGCCGACAGTACAAATTATTTTTTTGAAACATCAGATCTTTTCATTTTTTACTTCTAACCATGGCTTATTAGTCCTTATTAAGCTCTTCAAGCTTGTTCCATTAATAGGTCATGAGGTATGTTTTGGAGTAGAGAAATGAAAAAATAAAATTTGAATAGTAAATTTTATGTATCACGAGTGCAGATAAGGCAGATTCGTTAGGTAAACGGTTAATAAAAAAAATGCTCTTACTCTTTTGCGCCTAAGCATTTTCATTGCTGGGACAGTTGGGCTGCACGCGTGACATCACTCTAGTTGTAAGTAATAAGGGTATTCCGAAAACCAAGCGTTAACCCGTTTTTTGGTAGGTTAAACTGCAATACCCCTCAGAAGCTCAAAAATTCATGTTTTCTGTGGATTTCTCAAAATTCGTCTCGTAGATTTTCAAAAAAATTTGGTCAGGCTCAGGTCTTGGGTTGACAATAGAAGTTGCATGAACAAAATACTCCGGTGAGCATTTGTTAACCCTCCACGGGCTGCTAAAAGTCAAAATTGTGATAAAATGGGCTGTTTTTGGACACCAACAGCACCTGATGGGTACACCACAAAGAAAAGTGCCTTCTTTTGTTAAGCGCACAATTTATACGGAAACATTTTTGTAAGTTGTAAGGGTATCCAAAAGTCGAAGTCTGAACCCATTTTGGGCAGGCTAAAGAGAGATGTCCACGAAAAGCCTAAAATTTCCATTTTCTGTGGATTTCTCCAAAAACATCTTGTAGGTTTTCAAGAAAAATTGACTACTCGCAGGTATTTGTTTGACATTACAAGCTGCATGGACAAAATATTCCGGTAAGCGTTTATTAACCCTGTACAGACTGCCCAGCATGCTAATTTTATTGAAATGGGCTGTTTTCGGAATCACACATCACCCAATATATACCCGCGTGATAAAAATAATCTTCTTTGTTGGAAGTGGCATTCACTGTTGAACATTTTTGTAGGTAATAAGGGTATTAAAAAACCAAACGTTATCCCCTTTTGTGGTGGTTAATAGCGATACCCATCAAAAGCTTAAAAAAATACATGTTTTCCATGGATTTCTTGACAAACATCTTGTAGGGTATTCAAGAGAAAATGGCCATTGACAGGTCTTGGTGTCACATTACCAGCTGCATGGATAAATTATTGTGGTAAGTATTTGTTAACCCTCCATGGGCTGCTAAATGTCAAAATATTGAAAAAATAGTCTGTTTCTGGACACCAACAACATCAAAGGGGAATGCCCCAGATAAGAAACGCAACTTCTTTTATCAGACGCAAGAAAACATTTTTGTAAGTAGTAACGGTATTCCAAAATCGATGTCATCCCATTTTCGACTGGTTAAGGTGATCTACCCCTTGAAAGCTTAAAATTCCCGTTTCTAAAAAAAATCAAGTAAAATTTCATGAGAAATTGACCATTCGCAGGTCATGGCGTGACATTACAAGTTGCATGGACAAAATATTACGGTAAGCATTTGTTAACCCTCCAGAGGCTGCCAAGCATAGACATTTTTGAGAAAATGGGCTGTCAGGATGGTAGAAGCGGCGGCAATGGATTCGGAGAAATATTTAACCCTTTCTCTAATCCACTAATTTTATTCTTCCATTTTTCTCTGTTATACAATAATTCTCTCCCTTTCTCTCTATCTAACATTCATTATTTCCCATTTATATTTGACTGTTACATTTTACTTACTGCCCAGTTGGTCTGGGAACCTACAATGTTCATCCTGTGTTTCGAAACATTATATTTTCTTATCAACTCATTTCCTATTGCTAATGATGTGATGCTGAGACAATATTTGTCAAGTTGACGTTTCAATAGACCATATGTTCGTCTCAGTTATGTATTCCTTCAAGACGAAAGAGTATTTAAAGTATTTAGGTTCCGCTCCACAGTTTTCAAGGCATTTTCAAAAATGGCGTGCCATGTGTTCTATTCCACTGCCAATGAAGCCAAACTCAATTGCATTACCCCTGACATGTATACATTTTCTAAATTGGCTGAACCTAGTGAATACAGCCTGATAAGATGAAACGGATACATTTAATTGTGGGTGGCATAACTTCCAGTACAACATGAAGCCACGACCCTAAAATTTGGCTGAAAAATTGCCAAAACCAGCCATTTTCAGGCACTTGGCAGCCACAAAAGCAGAATTTTCCCAGCTTCAACACCTACCCAGGCCTGGAACACATCAACTCCAATTACAAAAGAGAGAAAAAAAAAATTCTATGTTTCCGTCTCATTTTTTGGCTACACACCTGTAAACAATCCCGTGTAAAAATGACGTCTGAAAAGTTGGCCTCATTTTCTGAGCCACTGTTTCACAGAAATCCCATGCTGTCATGATACTATGCATCAGGCATCCATCCAATGACCAAAGCATTAAAGTCTACTTGCCAACAAGTAGTCTCATGCTTTCAAATACCTAATACTAAAAATACAGACCTAATTTATGTGGGGTCAGATTCAGTATAGGCCTTTTATTTCAAAATTCTCCCCTGTGCAGAAGTACGAAACTGTGGAGCGGAACCTTAAATGTGAACAGAGAGTGATCTCCCCTTGAAACTGTCTTCTGCTTTTGAATCTGGAGACCATTTGCAGTTGAATGCACAAAAACCATTTTTCTCTATTTTCAATATGTAAAGAGATAGAGTTTGTTGTTTTCACCTCACAAAATGGTGTTTTCAAGATTTGTGGATCATTTTTTATGCATTTCAATTGAGGTAAATCCTAATATTATCTGTTTACATGCTAATTGAATTTCTTTAACTGAAAACACAAATGAGGCTCGTTTTTTGTTGTTTTGCCCATACAGACAGTGATAGGTGTGTGAGGCACTTGATAAGAGATGGATAATTGGAAAAATAAGAGAATAGGAAGGCCCAAAAAGGGAGAAGGGAGGAAAAATACATTCAAACATTTTAACAGGGCATGGAAAGGGGGGGGGGGGGGTTCAAGGATGAATATCTAGAAAAAATTTCTATTGATATTGATGCCTGTGCTCACTCACCTAATACAGATTATACTGGAGTGTCTTCTTGAGCTAATAGATTTCAAAGACCAATGTTCACCACATACAATGAAGCAAAATTCTCAACCAGTAACAATATGGGCTCAGTACCTTCCTGTTTGCGACCTATAAAGGAAGAAAAATCACATTTCACTGAGGAGTGTTTCACTCACATCTCTGATAAAGATGAAAATATTGTCATAAATCTAAGTAAATTAAATGACACTCTGACATCCTTCATGAAATTACATAATAAGTGTTCTAGGTGTAAAAATCCATTACCAAACATATCAATTAATAGAAGGCAAGGCCTTTACATTAGTGTATTGGTCAGTTGCAAAAATTGTTCCGTGCAAGGTCAAGTACGAGAACTGTTCACAAAGTCCAGAAAGAATGCAAGAGGCCCTGCACATGGGAGTCTTAATGATGGCTTGACACTCTCAGCAGTAAAGACCAAAGTAGGCCCTTCTGACCTGACATTTATTTTATCATGCCTTAATATTAAACCCCCATCACAGTCATTGCTTTATTCACGGCTCAATGATTTTTCTGATAAAGTAGAAGAGATAAACAACCAGTCAATGATAAAAAATCAACTTTTCATAAGGGAGGTAACTAAGTTAAGTGGACAAGATAATGTTGATATAGCTCCAGACACAGCCTTCAATAACTGCCCACAAGCAGGATGTGAGGCAGCTACACAGTCTGTATCTGTAGTTACAGAGTTAAATAGCTCTAAACAGCTATCTTTAACACTTTCAACAGCAAACAACCTTTGTTCAAAGCATGAATGTAGGCACACAAATAGGAACTGCCAAAAAACATTCAGTAATGAAGACTCCATTGCGTCAAGTGAATCAAAACTGGCAAAAAATAATCTCGACAAAATTGAGTCCTCAAAGATAATAAACATTCAGTCTGAAACCTGTGATGCAAGCTCCCAGCTTCAAAAAACTGTCAAAGAACATTCGGTGCATATTGGCAGGCCTATAAGACAGTATACATGTTTTGTTCATTTTATGCGGACATTACAAAAAAATGTGAAAAAATTAACACTGCAAAGCCAATTGCCAGGCAGTGACAAAAACCTTTTCAAGCAGAAATTAGCAACCAGTACTAGGAGGAGAGTTTTTTTAGAAATTACTCGAGCACACAAAACTTTTTCACCTGAACAAGTATTTTTGGATCGCACTAATGCAGCAATACAAAACATACTACCCTGTTTTAGTAATAATCACAAAAAACTGTAGGAAACAGTCTCTTGTCTGTCTTGCTCATCTGCCAACATACACTCCAAAATTTTTGCCTTATGACCAACATTTGAATTTGTGTAACAAAGACAAGGAAACATACAAAACAGCTTTAGACAAATGTCTAAAGAGAAACAAACTTCAAAGAGTTTCTCGCCTTTTGAACACAAACAAAAATGAAAACTTACATCACAGGATTTTCACATATGCCCCAAAAAGTACACTTTGGTCAAGAAACTTCAATGGTTTATGTCATTCAGCAGTTCACTCAGCTACATTTGGGACTGGTAGATCCACATTATTACTGGCAAAGTCTTTTGGTTTGAAATTTAATAGACGTGATCCAATAGTATGCCAAATGTCAAAACGAGATCGCCGAACAGAGCTTGATAAAGTTAGAAAGTCAACTCCCATTGCTAAAAAAAACGTTTCCTTAATAGGGGAATCAAATGTAACAGAAAATTACTTCAAAATTCTTTGTTTGCAAATTGTAATGAAGGCATGCAAACTGATCATGCTTATGGAATCAATCCAAAACTGAACTGAAAAACTGAAAAAAGATAATTATTAAACTTCCAAATGTTTACAAAAGACAATTACCTCACAGCACACATCTAGCATAGCCCTATGACCGTGGCACTCGCCTGTATTTTTGCAAACATTTCTAGATTTATTTACACTGTCTGGTTCGAGAGACAGATGACTAAATTTTAAGCATGTTTTTACATAACACAGATGAGATACATGTAAGGAAGGGTCCAGTGGAGTTCCTGGATTTTGTAAAAAAAATGCCAATCTATGAACAGCCAAACCCTTCCTTTTTCCTCGAAAAGTAATAAATACTCTGCCATAGCCATGCCTATCTGTAGCAGCCTGCCACAGATGACAGGTCCTAGTTTCCAAAGTGTGTCTTTCAATGGCACGAGAATATCTTTGAACTTCCTCACCGGTGAGGACTGTACTGAATACTTCAGACATTTTTAACAAAATTTTACTGAAGTCAGAGATATATTTGAGCAGTAAATGCCAAGGCCAATATAGCTTTGAGAAAAATTTCCAGAAAATCTGGAATAAAAACAAAAGAAAAACATTTTACTGAAAAGTCAGTTTCCTAGTGGTAGCAGGTTTATTTTTAGTCTCCTCCTCTCTCTCTTCCTTTTCCTTTTCAGGCTTGACCCCACTCAAAACCACCCCCACCCCCAAATAAAAAAAAAAATCATTTAAGAAACAGAAAAGAAAAACAAAAAAAAAAAAGGGGGGGGAGCAGGGAGGATGTGGGGTATCAGACAATTGATCTGGTTCCCAGAGACGGGTAAGACCTCGCACTACAGTGGGGCAACTTAAGACAGGGAACCAGATCACAGAGACTGATATTATGCTGCTTGGAGCCAGCATGTTGGATAATTATTTTTTCTATTAGAACATGCACAAATTATGAAGTGCATTGAAATCAAATCTGACTGGAATGAAGTTTAGGGTGAGAGAGAGGAAGAGGGGCGGGCGGAGGGAGCCAGGCCAGGGGTTGGAAGTGGTGGTGGTGGTGGGGGGGGGGGGGGGGGAGTCCAAACACTCACCCTATGTCAGTAGATAGCAAGGCAAAACAAAACAGATTTTCTTTTGTGTGCACGGGTACATGTTAAACAGATGCCTGACACACACACACACGCCACGAGACACTGCCCTGAAAAAAACACACTTTTCACTTTCAGACTGCATGAGTGCTGACCAGTCGTCATCTTTACTCATGTAGTTTGTACAAAAATAAGATATTGTGGATGGGAACAAAGCAACCAGTGCAATATCCTGTCTATGCGTGGCTTCCATTTTTAACAAACTTGACAAAATTCCAAACAACAAATACTTAATTTACTGTGAAATTGGGAAACATGAATAATATTCTCAAAATTGACATCGTGTTGGTCCCCACTTTTATTTATTGAGCCTTACTTGATTGTTTGCAATCACTTGCATCTCCAAATAAATAAGAAAATGCCATTATATTCACAAAAATGATATCCTTTCATGTCAAACTTACCAAACAGAACAGGGCATGCAGAGTATCAATAAGGAACTTAGAACGAAAATGGTGATGCATTTGCACGGCTAACCCAATCTGCAATGGTGCCAGAACAGCTCGGGGTCGAACAGCCCGAACAATACATTGGCCCAAAGATGCTACTTTAGTTGTGTCTTTGCTAACAAAAAGCTTGCTAAGTAATAATGTAAGAGTTTGAGGCAAATAGGAAACGCCTTTATCATTATTTAATTCCTCAATTCCGGGATACATATCTTTGTTGGTTACAATCTGAGATTTAATATCACTTCTTATTATTTCAGCTGCAGTTTCTACAATTAATTGTTTTTGTAAAGCTAAGTCTACATCCTTTGGTTGTTGATAATAACTCCTTAAAATACGATCGCTAGTTTCCCTCAATGTAACCACATCCGCCATTCCACCTTCAAAAGAAATAACAATTCTGTTCTCATAATATTCCAATAGTCTTTTTTTCAAATATTTATGGCTATAGGCACTATATTCTGTCCCAATTAGAAAGTTATTCATTTGAGATACAAATGACGCTATTGTAACCTGCTCGTCATCAATGCTTTCAAAATATTCGCAAGTTTTGATAAAAGCAGAATTTTGAATGTCGTTCTCGCGTCGACCAACTTTAAGTCTTTTAGGGTTATCAACACTTGAATCTGAATATTCTTTGGGAATTTGTTTTCCAGTACGAAAATTTCCGCTGCAACCTTTATGGTACACACAATCGGCCGCATGAAGATCTGCATCGAAATATTCAATTCGGCCAAGTACCACATGTGACCATTGGTCGCTGCGAGTTTTACAACATTGTTTAATTGTAGCAGCAAAATCATCAGTCCGAACTTTTTGAGCCTCGCTCCTCGAACCATATTTAGGGTTGAACTCAACATACGTGCTACAAAATAAACAGTCCGACTCAGAATTATAATGACTGTATGAGGAACGGTTGATTCTTTTGTTTGTATTTGAAAATCCAGAAGCCTTCTGATCAGCACTAGGCGCTTTATTTCTACAGTCAGTGAAACGCTTTCGGCAAGAAATATGCACACGGGATCCAACTTCAGCTTTCATATCATTCTGACATAATCTCTTACTTGCATTGTTTATACTGTGTGTCCCTTTTTGTGTTAACAAAGCTGATCCTTCTGATGCAGATATTTCTTTTTTGCATGTAATGCATATGTTCGTACCACTAATTGCTACGTCATCCTAGAACAAACAATAAGACTATAGTAACATTTACTTTTATTTCTATAAATATACGGCTTTGTGCATACGGGCGTGGGTAGGGAGGGGGTACTAGAGAGGCAAAGTTTGTGTGCCTGGGTGCGGGGGGGGGGGGGGGGAGTCTACATCAAATTTCCCTCAAAATATTAATTTCATTAAAACTCCCGTATTCAGTACAATCAATGCCCAAACTACGCCCAAATTGCCATGACTTCACAGGCGGCCGTTCGCTTGTTCTTACTAATGTAGGTCTACCCGTAGTGGAGATGGGCGCCCTTGAGTGGGTTGCACAATGATTTTAGATAATTTAGAATTACAAGACTAAACACCTCTGATATCGATTCCAAAGCAGGATCTAGATATGTTCTATCCGAAACAATTATCAAAATTTTGAGCTAATATTTTAATTTAGGCATCAAAATATCAAGAGGTCATGGGTTGCTATTTGCACACTTTGTATGATAGTAAGTTTTAAAAGCATAATACAGAGTAGAGATGACAGTGTAAAACGTTTATTCTGCTTAAAACACGTAGCAAAATTGCTGCAAATGTGACGACCAGGTGTTCGTTTAAAGAGACAGATAAACTCCTTTGCAAGTCTGTGCTTCGGTAGATAAAAAAAAAAATCGTCAGCATCTGTGCGTTATGTCGGTCAAGTCAGTAAATGATTCGCGCATCAGTGCGTTTTGAAAAGAACCAAATTTTGTTTTATCTCCACTTTTTAGGAACGAATTGCATTCTTATTGGAATAATAGTATAGATACATAAGTAAGTTAAGTGTTTACTCACCATAAATCTCTCTCAGTTACGTCGATTACGTCGATGCTTTCTGACGATTCTATTCAGCGTAATATCACTACGGAAACATCGAAACTACTTAAAAATTGCGAAAACTACGAAGGAATAAAATCAATTATTTAACTATTTTCCCATGAAGGGATTCAAGGGTATTTTAAATATTCCATACACCTTTATCTATCGCACAGCGCAAACATCAATTGTATTGCAATTTGTTCTGGGTTCAACCATATAATGACTGGACTAATGGCCTGGTATTGTATTATTTGAGGATACCTATCGAGAATATGTTCAGGAGAATCCTTTTTTTGTCGTATGGGGCTATGAGGGCCATGAGAAAATCCCTCAATGGAGTATAATTTACTATCCCTCTTAACCTCATTTCTTGTGAGACCATGAGAGCCATGAAAAAAAACCAAATGAGGCACAATTTAGTATCACTCTTAGCCTCGTTTTGGTATTTGAGGATACCTATGGCCTGGTATTGTATTATGTGAGGATACCTATCGATGATATTTTCTGGAGAATCCCTTTTGTTGTCGTATGAGGTCATGAGGGCCATGAGAAAATCCCCCAATGAGGTCAAATTTACTATCCCTCTTAACCTCATTTCCTTTGAGCCCATGAGGGCCCTGAAAATATCCCTCAATGAGGCCTAATTTGCTATCCATCTTAGCCACATGGCCTGGTATTGTATTTTTTGAGGATACCAATAGAGGATATCTTTTGGAGAGTCCCTTTTTTCGAGGGAGGCTACGATGATAACCTTCACTGAGGTCTAATTTACAGGTATCACCCTAACAACACGCGCTGCGCATGCGCACTAGCACCATGTATCACTATGGGGATGACGTCACAAGTATGCCTTAGTACACAACGTCACCATGCCCTCACATGGGCAGTTTGTTGCCCAAAGACACAAGGCGGTTGCCGCAGGTAGGATCCAAACTGAATACCTCTCGGTTTGCACCACCACTCCCGTCTATGAATGTAATGGGAATACTTTGGGGGCTTTTTTCAGGGATAAAATAATTCACTATCCCGCTTAGCCGAGTGTTAGTGTCAAATTACGGAATCCAACTTTATGGAATCAGCTAGAAATCCCACTTACGGAAGCCCTTATATAGCCTGTATTTTGGCATTAGAACTCGGGGGTATGGAAAGAACTTGAAGAGATAAAACATAATAACAACCCATGCAAAACGACGAATGTACAAAAGTGAACGAAGATCCCACACTACCAAGATCGAAATGAACCGAGAAACTACAAAGGGAAAATTATGAGCTGGTTGGAAACAACTGAATTATGAACCGATCTGATCGAACACGATCAAGATCGAAGAGAACTGACCCAATGAAGTTGTCGAAGTGAATTGAACATAACCAAGTGAACAAAGTTTTGAATGAACTCTATATAATATAAATAAATATTAACACCCTTGAACTCCACTGTTTAACTGAATGAACTCTATTTTTGAACTATACCGCTAATGAAGGTATTAACACCCTTGAACCGAACAAAACGAGGATCCAACACAACCAAGATCGAAGTGAACAGAGCATACTAATGAATGAGCAAAGTATGGGTTCCATAACAAACTTTATACTACAGCCTTAATGAAAATATAACGAAGGTGATCTGAATGAAGTTTTGAACTACAACCATTTCAATGCAATTCTTCCAACAAGGAAGGGGAATACCCCGAGTGTTAATGTCAAATCACGGAATCCAACATTACGGAATCGGCTAAGAATCTCACTTACGGAATCCCTTATATAGCCTGTCTGTATGTAAGTTGGGGAAATAAAGCAATCAGATTGAACATTTTGAAGGCCAGAGCGAAGGTATAGCTAGGAAGTAGTGTTGCAAGTCAATATTAGTGGATGCTAGTATAGCCAATAGTACTGGCACAAGCCTGCAATGGCACAATACTCCCGTGGAAGCTAATGAATGGTAGGACAGGTAGACCATAGACAAGTAGTGGCCTTGGTGCTTTGGAGATAAGATGGAAGCCGTTGGTAAGACTACCTGTATAGGAACTGTATAGGACTGGATCATAGGTATCCCTAAATACCGAAATGAGGCTAAGAGGTATAGTAAATTAGACCTCATTGGGGGACTTTTTCATGGCCCTCATGGACTCAAACGAAATGAGGATAAGCGTGATAGTAAATTAGACCTCATTGAGGGCTTTTCTCATAGCCCTCATGGCCTCATAAGACAAAAAAGGGATTCTCCAGAAAATATCATTGATAGGTATCCTCAAATAATACAATACCAGACCATAGGTATCCTCATATACCAAGAGGGGTAGTAAATTAGGCCTCATTGAGGGATCTTTTCATGGCCTCTCATGGCCTTAAAGAAATGAGGTTAAGAAGGATAGTAAATTAGACCTCTTTGAGGGATTTTCTCATGGCACTCAAGGCCTCATACGACAAAAAAGGGATTCTCCAGAAAATATCCTCGATAGGTATCCTCAAATAATACAATACCAGGCCATAGATATCCAAAACCAAAATGAGGCTAAGAGGGATAGTAAATTAGGCCTTATTGAGGGATTTTTTAATGGCTGTCATGGCCTCAAAAGGAATGAGGTTAAGAGGGATAGTAAATTATACCTCATTGAGGGATTTTCTCATAACCCTAATAGCTTCATACGACAAAAAAAGGGATTCTTCAGAAAATATCCTCTATAGGTATCCTCAAATAAAACAATACCAGGACATAGGTATCCTCAAATACCGAAATGAGGCTAAGAGGGGTAGTAAATTAGGCCTCATGGAGGGATTTGTTCATGGCCTTCATGGCCTCAAACGAAATGAGGTTAAGAAGGATAGTAAATTAGACCTCATTGAGGGATTTTCTAATGGACCTCATGGCCTCATTCGACAAAAAATGGACAAAAAGGATTCTGTGGGAATCCCAAACCAGAAAAAAACTACTCTATTTCAATCGAACCTATCCCATGGGGCCTTCTCGGTACCTTGTGGCCTCTAAGTACCAAGGTATGGTGGCCCTACAAAGGATTCTAGGGCAAATAAAGTCAATTTTGGGAATTTGGGGGATTGTCGGGTTGTTTACGGTAATTAGATTTACTCCTATTCAATCGAACACACCCTACGAACATACCCCTATCCTATAAGAAGGTTTTAGGTCACATAGCAACCACGTGGTACCATAGAAACCAAAATGGCGGCTTCCAGTATACAAAATGGACGACGGAAACACATATCACCCTAACAGCATCACGTATCACTATCGGGATGACGCCACAAGATGGCCGCTCAAGCGGGTTACCATTACAACACAACATGGCGCCACTGGGTCACGTGACTATGACGCCACATGAGATCCCCCGATGAGATCCCCCAACCTATACCTGAAACGTACGAGACATATTACTGACCTTAAACACCAATAATTGAATAAGCCTTTAAAAAATGAGCTATTTTTTCAAGCAATAAATGAAAAAGTAATTAAAACTGAATAGACATTTCTGTGATTAACACTGACCGTTTTTCGCCGTTATGTTGGGTAAAGGCTTAAGAATGCCTTACTTTGGAAGGCACACTGAAAAAGTATCCCATTCCACATAGAATTAAATGTTACAGAAGAGAAAGGGAAAAACATTCTGTAGCCATGAGTTATATTAAAGGTGTTTGTACTCACATTGAAGTATTAAGAGGGTTAAAAACAGACCATTCAAATGTTCCATTTCATTACTTTATAACCCTGACAGGCGTTTAGTGAAAGTCACACTCCTGAGTTATGATTCAGAATAAATACATTTTAAAAATGCTTTGAAAAGTGAAGGGTTCTTTTTTGTTCAAATTGATATGAGAGTGGAGTTTGTAACATGATACTAAATAAATATACAAAGCTATTCCATGCAATAGTTACAGGTGTCTATCCGACCCTTTATATACGAGCGACTTTCTTCTGTATTAGATAATGGCTATTGTCTCTGAGAACTCATTTGCCAGTATATGTTGTAAACATATTTTAACCTATAGAGCCCCAAGGTCCCACATGCCTCCAAATCATAGATGACCGAGTACTAATGGCAGGCGGCCTATCAGTTTACGGACAACATTGAGATATGATTGATTGTATTCGGGTTATCGTGTTGACAAACAGTACATAGAAGACAGAAATATTCCAACTACACCATCAAGCCATGTCTTCTATGAAAGTAATTTATTTATTTATTTATTGGGGTTTAACGGCACTTTTGACAGCCCGGGTCACCTCGTGTTGGACAGTTTTACGGATGGAGGAAGCCTGAGAATCCGGAGAGAACCACCGACCAGCGGCGAGCAACTGTCAGGCTTCCCAACATAATAAATCCACACAAACATGGTTAGTATAGTATGCTTTAGTACACAACGTCACCATGCCCTCACGTGGGCAGTGTGTTACCCAAAGACACAAGGCGGCATTCAAAGAGTCCGATCAAGGGAATGCACTAGGGGGTCCAAAAATGTGATTTCCAGCAATTCTGAAAAAACGCACTCAGTGACTTCTGGGTGACTTTGACCCATATTTTAAGCCTCCATCAAGTTTCGACTAGTTTGGTGTTGGTCCCAGGCCCATACGCCATACCATGCTTGAGATATGAGCGTGACTCACTTTCAAAATGTTTGGCCACGTCCACATTTTTGAGTGTAAAGTACGAACTTCGGGAATGCATTAGAGGGTCCAAAAATGTAATTTCCAGCAATTCTGAAAAATGCACTCAATGACCCCTAAGTGACCTCAGTGACATTGACCCATATTTTTAACATACATCGAGTGTCGACTCATTTGGTGTTGATCCTGGGTCTATAGGTCATACCACGCCCGAGATATGGGCGTGACCCACTTTCAAAGGACCCCCAAGGACACCCCTAAAGCCACCGGAATCAGAAAAAACATAGGGTGCCCAGAACTTTTGACTCTCTGTCAGTTTGCCAAACATCAACGAAATAGGACGATTCGTTTTCGAGTTATCTGGCGGACAAAAAGTGCTTAGAAGACAGGAGAATAAGAAGAAGAAAAAATGAAAAAAATGAAAAAAAAAAAGAAAAAGAAATCGTACAAAAACAATAGTCTGTGTGTTTCACACAGACTAACAAGGCATTTGTTTAATTCTTCAATATATCCCTATTTTTTTACATTACTTCATGTCTAAGACTGTTATGGACCCTGACATTCAAGGGGTCTAATTGTGTTTCAAGCGTAGCTTCACATATTTATAAGAGACACAGCTTTGAGACTTCATAGATTACCTTTTCCTTGACATTTGAAATTTCTAAAAACGTGTTTATTTTTTTAAATGTTGATCAACGATGTAAGCGACGCGGGTGTTAGGTTTTTGTTCTTAATCTCTTACTTTCAACTCCATTTTGAGGCTCATCCTTTTGAAAGTTTTAGCTTATGATCTTCAATAAAAACCTGTCTAAAATGTGCGGTCGTCCTGGGAAATGTCTAACGGTTATGACAGAACTAACCCGTGGCATCAATGGTGGTCAATGTACAAAAAAATAAACATTTAGTATTTTATACAGCTCAAAAAATTATTTAAAAAATACTTCTTTTCGGATTTTTTTTTATTTAACGTTATTTTTGACGTTTTTTACGTCATCTCATGTTTTCACGAGTTATCCGGCATACGCTCCCACTTTGGGACTGTCCAGCCCCTCAGGAACTGCAAGAGATACCACTTTCATATTCTAGATACACCCAAAGGAATACTTAAAACTACTAGATGTCTCATTCATAATTCACACTGACATACTATAATCAACCGCTACGAAGATAAGAGCCGGACAACATAAGAATTATATCCACTTAACCCTTTACCTAACGTAACGGCCAAAACCGGCCAGCGCTATTCTCAAAAATCGCCAATTAATTTTCATTAGTTTTTCCATTTTTTGTCTCAAAAACATAGGTTATGACCCCTCGTTGGAACGAGCTCGTCGAGCTCGTTCCAACGAGGGGTCATAACCTATGTTTTTGAGACAAAAAATGAAAAAAATTAGTTATTCGAGAATTATTTTTGCAAGTGTCGTCTGCTTTTCAGGTTAGGTAAAGGGTTAAGAGTGATGACATTTGGGGATATTTTTTTTTCACTTAGTCCATATACCTTCCCATTGAAGTGGTGCAAATCGAAAATTCGTGGAGCGATTTCATATGTAATCACAAAACGAATCGCCAGGTATAATGCAACGAAAGAGCGTTTTATGATGCGTCATCAATTTGAAAACCTTTGACAAATTAGTTATTATTGAGCACTGGATATTTATAGAAACTTTCGTTACCAAGGCAAGATGGCGATGATGGAGACACGTTTTTATACGTGACCAACGAGTTGATATCAGTGGTCCAGATTTTGTAAATAAAATATTTTGAAGTTGTGGCGGAATCATGAAGCACAAACGAAACGATCTTATCAAAAATATTCTCGACTTTCTTTTTAGACTATTGAGATTCCACGAGTTTGTAGGGAGGAGAACGGAATAGACATTCATCCAGATAGGGAACCAGTCATGATTCGGTCGAATTCTCTGTCCGTTTGTGTGGTAACAGTTACAGTACCGTGTGGCTGGATTTGAGGAAAAGTTCTATAAAATTAAGGCCGTTAATTCGTTGTAAAAATAAAGGGTACATTCAATTGAGAGAGGCATACATATTGTAACAAAGAGTCGGCTTAAACATACACATATTAAAAGAGGCCTACTGTCAACGAACGTTTTATATGCAATAAATTAATGACACGAACTCCACAGAGGTGAATATATTCCAACAACACAACGACACTTTGAAAGCTTCAAACGAGGCCTTTTATTATTTCATAATTATGATGTGTTTCATTGTTTGAATTTACAGTAAACTGGACAAACTAGTTATCAGGACTGTCAGTTATTCAATATGAGTTTTGTAACTGACATATTTTTTACACGTCGGCCTTGTCTTGGTCTGGACACGATTCTATTGCAATTGGGGCAGAACTGAACTCAAACCGGAAGCCAGGATCTCAAAAAAGACATGGTGGGGCGAAAGTAAACAGCTGCAGACAGTGTTTCTTGCTAGCTAACTTGTCGGTAACTTACTAGCGCCAAGAGGGGGGGGGGGGGGAGGCAACTGCCTTGGGGGCAGGGCTCTGCTTGTGTTGGCGCTCGGGAGTTTTGGTGTTTTAACAAAGTGTAGGTTCACCTATCGTTACGTCTGAGCTGAAAGTCGTAGGAAGACCTTTGTGTCCGACGCTGGTGGAGGTTGCATGCATACGGAGTTGCATTACTGACCAAGTTCGGCGCTTGCAAGGCCCGTAACCCCCGTTCTGCACTTACCCAGGTGCCCGTCCTCGCTCTCGGCGGCCCCTGAATGTACTTGAAACCTAACTTAATATAGTTCTTGAACTCTTTACCCAACTAATTGGCCGCATTCTCACGTGTAATTTACAATTTATACACACTTCAACATTTCCACAA
Organism: Pictodentalium vernedei; assembly: GCA_031216915.1. Taxonomy (NCBI): domain Eukaryota; kingdom Metazoa; phylum Mollusca; class Scaphopoda; order Dentaliida; family Dentaliidae; genus Pictodentalium; species Pictodentalium vernedei. The sequence goes on from CM062289.1 coordinate 86,101,345, forward strand.
AACTATATCATGTGTCCAATCATTTGAACGAGCTCGACGTGCTGGTGTCATTGAGGGGTCACATGGTATCATTTTCAAAACCAAAAAATAGAAAAGAAAAGAAAAATTAAAATAAATTTTGATATCGTGTGCGTTGGGTGAAGGATGAAAATGTTCAGCTTTTTTTTTGCAAATTAGCGGCTTTCAGAAAAAATGGCATTCGAGGGACCCGGGTATAATCACCCTTGGCTTCCAGCCTGACTGTACTGCTGATAAAATAATGTATGGAGTTTCAAATGACGAAATTACAAGTTCTGTATCTTCTAGTGATATAGGATAGTATATTGTTCCATCAGTCGGAAGCACTTGGAAACAACTAATAAAATCATTTTTTTTTATATTTTTATGTATGTTTCTAGTGTTGAGGCATGGGACAACAAGTTCTTTGGGATTAGTGACGATGAAGCTTGTTCTATGGATCCACAACAATCATTGGCAATAGAATGCACATACATGGCGTTAGAAAATGCAGGGATGACAAAACGAGATATAAATGGAGCCGATATTGGAGTGTATATGGGTGAGTACATCAGAATAAAAATTAGAACTTTTTATAGATTTGTGATCGATTTGATTAACCCAGCGGAAACTGGTGTTGGAATATCAAAATTCAACACAAAAACATCCAATAATACAAGCAAGAATTTAACTAATCCAGTCTTGTTTGACAGAGCTCATCGAACTCTGTCAAACAAAATTGAATTGGTTACATTTTAAGTCGCATTATTGGAAAAATGTGCTCCTTGAATTTTCAGACTTTTGACACCAGTGCCCTAAGGATTAAATAAAAGGTACAGTAATATAAATACAACCGTTGGAATATGAGGAGCATGATGTGTCTAACAACAAGTCTATATTTTGTATTGGGGTTTAACAACACTTTCGACAGTCAAGGTCACCTCATGTCAGATAGGTTTACGCGTGGAGGAAGCTGGAGTATCCGGAGAGAACCGCCGAACAACAGCGAGCAACTGCCAGGCTCCCCAGTGTACTAATTCCACACAAGCAAGGTTAGAATTGGTTGAAGACAAGTGCACCACCGACGTGCACTACGCTGTAGAACTCCGCGCAACCGTGCCGCCATTTGTGCGTTCGGAATTAAGCACCTTGCGCAAGGTTACAACACGAAAAAACATAAATATAACTCGATGAGTTGCAACTCACTCCTCATTTCATGAAAGTATCATTCACAGCTGCATATCAAAATGGAACTGATCTCATTTTCAGCAGAGGATTTAATAGATTGTTGCCCGGGTGATGGAAGTAGGTCTAATATAACTCATCTATTATCCCTATCTATTATAGCCGGCCACGTAGCCAAGCTTCTCAATCTGCGGCGGTGGTGCGTCTAAAATATGTCAGTCATCACCACGATTTATAGGCGTCCATGTGGGCAAGAATCCCAGTTTATAGCGCTGGTAGATCCAATATATGTCATCTATAACCACGATTTATAGTCTCCCTTGTAGCCAAGATGGTGTCAGTTGGTCTAATATATGTCAGCTATCACCAAGATTTATAGCCGACAGTGTAGCCACGATTACCAGTCTGTGGTGGCTTAGGTCTAATATACGCCATGTATCACCATGTTACAGCGTCCATGTAGCCAAGAATCCCAATCCGTGACGGCGGAAAAGCTAATACATATCAGCTATCATCATGATTTATAGCCGACCATGTAGCCAAGATCCCGTTTGGGTGGCTGTAGGTCTAATATATGCCATGTATCACCACGATTTATAGCGTCCATGTAGCCAAGAGTCCCAGTCTATGGCGGCGGTAGGCCTAATGTATGTCAGCAATCATCCCGATTAGTAGCCGGCCATTTAGCCAAAGCATAGATTCCCAATCTTTGATGGCGTTTGGTGTTATATACCTCATGTATCACCAAAATTTACAGCGTCAATATAACAAAAAATCCCAGTCTATGGCGGCGAGAGATCTAATACATTTAAGCTATAACCACAGTTTATAGCCGTCCATATAGCCAAGAATCCCAATTTGTGACGACGGTAAGGCCAATATATATCAGCTATCATCGTGCTTTACAGCCGACCATGCACAAATTCCAGTACAGGGTGGATTTAGGTCTAATATATGTCATGTATGACCACCATTTATAGCGTCCATGTGGCCAAGATCCCCAGTCTGTGGCGGCGGTAGGGCCTAATGTATGTCAGCTATCACCCCAATTAACAGCCGTCCATGTAGCCAAGATTCCAAATCTTTGATGGCGGTCGGTTTAGTTATATATGTCGGCTATCTCTCACCAATTTTAACATGCAGGATCTCGACCAACTGCATTCACAGAGGCAGAAGGGGTGCGGAGGATTGTAGGGGTCGTATTTGAGTGTCACTAGCTCCGAAAGTGGTCGCAGTAATTCGAACTCCAAACACACATCAGATGGAAATTTGGAAGAGTGGGAAAAACTAAAAAATTTTTTTCATGTTTCGTCCAAAACATATCCATGGAAGAGCAGAGGCGAGTTCACGATTATACCGGGCAGCAAAGATTGTGTTATTATGTGGTAATAGGGTGTGGGAATTAGAGCGTTTGTTAGGGTGGGTGGGGGGGGGGGGGGGGGGGTATCTGTGTTCCAGATTTCATGAGGACATAAACCGTAATGTTTGGCTTCCCATCAGTTTGCTTCATTCCAGCAATGGCTTCACATCACACTTGTGAAAAGTGCCAGAATATTTTCACAAAACATTGTAATCTCTATTGTTATAAGAAGACTATCAGCAGATCCGTAATCTACCAATCCAAAACGTTTAACAGAAAAATCAACCTAAGAAGACAGCAGATGCACCACTCATCACAGGAACTACGACATCCCAGCAAAAGAGAAGAACGCAGAAGAATAAACCAAATGGAACCAATGACACTGTCAAAAGCTTACCAGGTGAATAAACGTCTTATGGAACCAGATCATAATCTAACATCGAAGGCGCAACAAGAGAATAAATACGTTTTGGGCGAATCCTGTTTACTGGGAAGCTTACTAGAACGACAACATTCGGTGAGCAGAAAACCAAACGGGCTTGTCACGATGGACCTGGATAGAGACATGAGAGAGAACACAGAATCACGAACCATGAACGAAGACGAGAAAATTCTTCAATACAACCAGATCTTACAAAGATACAGAGAATTCTACATCAAAGCTTCCCCGATTCTATGAGAATTGACACAAAAGTGTTTGCGACCCCAGAATGATTTCCTTTGTTTTCTCCGGGGCTTCTCAAAGAAAACACTGGGTTAGGGGTTGCCTTCCCGATTTTGAGTTTTTCTGTCACGAAGAACAAAATAAAAAACAGCAGGCCCCACAACGATGGCTAAACAAAGACGATGTGTGTGAGAGTAAGTGGGGGTGTGTATAGAGGTAAATCTGTGGAGAGGGTGACCAGGTGTCCACACTCTTGAAATTAGGCCTCTTTTGTTTGATACTGTCATGTGTTTTCAGGCCGATACCCGTGGTTACCTGAAAACCGATGGTTTTAACGCACTGGGACAGTGTGTGTGTATGTGTGTGTGAGGGGGGGGGGGTAGGGTAAACTGACTCCTTATAACCCCTTTAGCAGTACAATAGTACTTTCCACATCCAGCAGCCGCACAGGAAAAGCAAGGAAGCAAGAAACGCCATAAGAAACAAGCCAGACAGCCATCGAACGGTTATAGTAGGTGGCCGTTGATCTGTTATTCTGAAACGAATTCACACAAAGCTGCGTTCTGAGTTTATTACGCGCCTCCGTGACATAGAACTCATTAATTTAAAAACTGAAACATCACACTGTTCTGATGTCCGTTTGAAGAAAAAACACCATACAGTTCTGACGTCCGTTTGAAGAAAAAATATCAAAAAGTTCTAACGTCCGTTTGAAATAAAAAACAAAAACAAACCTCAGATAGTAGTAATAGTAGTAGGTAGTAGTAGCAGTTTATTCAAGCAAAATAACACCTGCAGAGAGGCAGATTGCACAAAGAGTTAACAGAGATATGATATGATTATAATAAACCAATAACAAACGAAATGTCTATTTTGAAAATTAATAAGGCTAATGTACCATACACATAAGTATATACAGTTAAGACAATAGGTCAGTTTAATGACTTACGATTTTGCAAGTATTGTTTCACTTTTCCCGAAGAACAGTGGGATTATGTTGCAGATGGAGTGGCATAATGAGGGCGTATTATTTTAAATAATAAATCCAAACCGATCTTTCTTGCTTGCATTTGAAATGTCCGCACTGTTCCCGTTAATTATTGCAAGCAACTGTTTTCTGATGCTTGTATAGGCCGGGTAGTCCATGACTGAATGCATCTCGGATTCCACACCGCGTCCTTAGAAACATCAGAAGCGTTGCAAATCCTATTTTCTCAGGGAACTGGGGCTGTGCATGTCTCCCCTTTTCAATTGTGAAATTATGATTACTAATCCTTATTCTTGTAAACATACTTTACGTTTCCTTTGTTTTTGAGTAAGCTAAATAGGGCTCGAATTTAATGCCATTTTTGAAGGCGCGATAAGTACGCAATTTATTTTTACCGTTCTTTTTATTGTCATTGTTAAGGTATTTATTAAAATAACTTGTGAAAACATTTGTTAAATTTTCATTTAATTTACCGGTTTTATTGTCGTATATTGCAGCCGTTGATATATTGTAACCTTCCGACATTTGGCGGAATCTGCTATAATGCGCTTTCACCAAATCATGGAGCAATGATACCTGGAGCTGCAGAGTGGAGTATGACCATGAAATTGAACTTTTTGATGATGCATTCGAGGGAAAGTGGGAATTTGCCATGGTCAGCTCGAGCGGCATGATTGGAAGAATTTTTATTATTAACACCGAGTATCATTTTACAGAATTTAAGACCAGAAAAGCCGGCCGCATGCATTTGACAGATCGATACGTAAACAGAGAAATATAAATTAAAATTGTGTCCGAATAGGTTATATATTCGTATTTTAATGAAATTAGCTGCCGTTATATGAGAGATATTCGCTTCAAAGTCAAAACTGGATTGTTATAAAATCACTCCCCATTTATAGAATTAGTTTAACTTCGTTAAGTTTGGTGGATTTGAACAATTCTCCACTTGACGGTCGATTTATCGCTTGTCACCACAGCTTATGAGTTGATCTCGGAAAGAATTCGACATTTCGATTGTTCGATTCCGAAAATGGGCGAAATTTAGTTCTTTGGATGGGGCCATGACGTCAGACGGAGAAATAGTCCATCATCAGAAATACGCGTGGAACACTTGTTCCCTACTGATTTGTAAATATGGAACTGGAGAAAAATAATAGAAGTGTAATAATGTCGTTTATTATGCAGGTGTCATGAACAACGATTTTAATAATGAGATTATGAGTGCGGTACAAGAAAAAGGTGCCATTAATAACTACACCCTGACAGGAACTCCACAGAGCATAATTGCCGCACGACTATCGTATCTGTTCAATCTACAGGGACCATCAATGTCTGTGGATACTGCCTGTTCGTCTTCTTTGGTTGCCATTCACCAAGGCGTTTCGGCAATTCGAGCGGGTAAGTGTAATTCACTTAATAAAAAACGCAAAGGAAAATACGTCTTATTATTACACGCATATTCTCTGAAATCCCCATCTACAGCAATACTAAACCATACGGAAAATGAAAATATGTTTCGCACATATGTTCGGAACTGAATTCGTTGACGGACTATTTTTAAATAGAAGCGAAAATTTCATTGGAATTTTCTACAAATCGTGCAACACAATTACAATTTGAATCGCTAGCGGTTGCTGAAAATCGTCCCCTGCGTTCCAGTGCGTTCTGTGTGCCAGTAGCACATAGAACACATTGGAACTCAGGGGACGAAACAATAATACGGGTTCCCCTCGCGAATTTGGTTGGAGATAAAATGTGTTGTTTCTGTTGATAGTTTCTAATTATAGGAATTGGTGAGTGTCCTTCTAGTAACTGATTTTATAGACGTTAAGGCGTGTAATAAACACAGAACGACACACGCGTGTGTCGTTCTGTATATGTATATGAATTACCAAGAATTATCCTCGCTTTATTGGAGTATGAATGTGGGATGGGGGTTTAAAGTTGTATATACTACTTCATACCAAACCTAAGACACCCAACCCACATTTATACTCCCATAAAGTGTTAGGTCACTCATTGCAATAGTTATTCATAGGATCTCGAATGAGTGGCAATTTCATATATAATGTCTGTACAGAGTTCGCTAAAACTGACCTGAGCCTAGATTTACCGAGGCTTAGATCGATTTTCGTGAACGAGGTTTGAACATTTCATGTCAAATCGTGACGAATTTGAGTTTCTTTTTTATCACATAATGTGTAATTTAACCTTTTACCTAACGTAACGACTAAACTGGCCTGCGTTGTTCACAAAAAAATATCAAACATATTTTATTATTTCTTCAACTTTTGCCTTGAAAGCGTAGCTTATCACCACTCATTGGAACGAGCTCGTTCCAATGAATTGACAAACGCTATGTTTCCGAGACAAAAAATGAAAATGTTTAGTTATTTGGGATTTTTTTGTTTCCAGTTGGCGCCTGCTAGTTGTTTTGTAAAGATTTAATGAAATATAAGAGAAGATTCATTCACTTCTACTTCCAAAACCATCTCACAACGTTGAGACGTCGGCGTTGACTTCTGACGTCATTTTTGTATTAGTCATGTTGTGAACGAGAACTTCCATTATGAGCTATTTGTTGGGGATTATGTGATAAAATGTAATTCAAAGTGCCTACTTGTATTATAATGTACATTTACACGACAGAAGTCTCCGACATTTATATCATTGCAGTCATATCAACCCTCGTCAGTTCAATTATTTTTTGCACAGGCCAATACACGCGGTCCCCAATACTACAAAATTGTGTGAACAACCCACATGAACACTAACAACCCGCCTGCGTGAAATATAATTTATTTGCACCACCAGACACCACTATATACTTTATTTGACAAATGGACGGTACAAAGCAAAAATAATTCATACCATAGGAAATTTTTCATTGAGTTATCAACAACTCATATTGATCAGTCGTTTTAAAGCAACTTGTATATCATTAAAGAAAACTAAATTTTAGTATACCTGAGCACTAACTGACAGCACAGCTACATCAATTTACTGTTTACTTTCATCGTTGGAAATGAGCGGTACAAAACAAAAAAAAAAAAGAAAAACCCGTTCACACCACAAGAAAATTATTCATTGAGTTACGAAACACTCTGATCAACCAATCACATGCAAGTAACTCGGATATCCTCAAATATAACTAAATTTTATTTTAATACTTTTTACCAAACTACTAGGAGTTTTGTCTTCACTGAACGGGCGTCTTTGTGACAACAATACGTTTTGCTTATTCTTTTCTTAGGATTCAGTTATTTGCGTGCATTTTGAGACCCACCCCCAAATTGGAACCTACAGTGGATGATTAACTTACAATCATTAAAAATTAACTTTCTAACTACCACGACGACAGAATTCTCATCGCAATAGTGAGAATGCTGCATTATTTTGGATTGCTTCAAAACAAGGCCTTTTTCAAACATAACACTGTATAAAAATTGCAAATGAGATGAAAAGTCAGCATATATAGTAACGTTATTAATAATGCGGGCTTAGAATGTCGACAGCATCGCAACTGGATCATGATCTGGTTGGAATTATCTATTTGCTTTCCTTCCCGAGGCACATCATAATCCCAAATATAAAATAAACGAGAAAGCATTGCACATCGGATGTTAATGTTATGTGCTTCCATTGATTCAGTCTTGAGTTTACACAATTTTACTTATGTAAAAGAAAACGGTGTTGCGATTGTATAGGAATCCTATCGGTATCCGTTCGAGAAATAAACCACCTTTTTGTTCACGGCAGCATAATTATGGAATGGCATCGTTCGCGTGGCATCACTCGCATCACGTTACAGTTCGGCAGTAGTAGCCTGGTCACTTCCAACGGGTGGTTACCGCGAACGCAATACTATTAGATTTCAAACACTAATTATAGGAATAAGCATAGAAAATTTAATTAATGAAGCACCGGGTACAACCGGGTAAATTTTGCTGATGATGATTTTTATTATTTTATAAACGCAATCGTGGACATCACTGCCCACCCGTGGATTACGACTAGTCCACGGCTACTTTACTCTATGTATGTGTTAACCCTTTACCCAACGAATCGCCCGCATCCGCCCGGGTAATATTCAAATTCAGCAGTTGAAAAAATATTGTGTTTCAAAACATTTCAACAAAACCATATCATGTGACCCCTCGTTGGAACGAGCTCGTCGAGCTCGTTGCAACGAGGGGTCAAATGATATGGTTTTGTTGACATTTTTTGAAAAATTTGAAAAACTGATATTTAAAATAATAAATTTTGATATCGTCTGCGTTGGGTAAAGGGTTAATACCATAACTATGCTATTTATTCGTATTTGTTGGACTGCACACATTAAAATGAGTTGGGTTAACAACAACCCAAATCAACTGGCTTGAAAAATTGATTTGGGTTGATCTGTGTCTCAACCGATTTTGGAGTGCATCTTCTGAACAAGTTTGTTGTTCAATACTTATTTCTTATTCAATACTTATTTTCAGACAAACGTAAATGAAATTTCTCAATAAAATCCACGAGGAGAGATTATATCCATTATGCGGAGGTAGGCCAATCGATAATCTCAGCACCCAGGCTCTGAGCTGCACGTTGGAAAAAAATTAATTGGTCCACCCCACAGATTCGCGGAACAGATAATTTATTTGTGTAATTAAGACATATAATCTTGGTTCCAGAAAGCCATCTTCAAGGTTCAAAGTGTTATTTTTTTCCAATGTAGGAGACTGCACGACAGCGATTTGTGGAGGCGTAACGCACATACTCTCTCCAGCAGTTACGGTGGGAATGTCCAGATCACGAATTTCTTCACCAACTGGAAAATGTCATACCTTCTCATCACTGGCCGATGGTTACGTTAGGGGAGAAGGCTGTGGGATTGTTATTCTCAAGAGAGTTCTTGATGTGAGTACACTTGACCTAAATATAACTGGGTTATTACATTGTGGTTTGTATGTCTTTGCCTACAGTATTACAACATTACAGCCCTGTGTACCATTCGGTCACAAAAATATTATTGAAATTAATTTAAAAAAAACAACAATATTCTGGAAGTATTCTGAAAAAACCCTCAAACCCCACGTCTCAGTCGTAAATGTCCGAGTTTGTGTGTTCTTTCTACCCTAAGCACACACTCTCACTTATTCTAGAGCAACCGGCCGAACGCGGAACTAACGCACATGCCCAGGTATGTTGTAAAGCTCGCCTGCATGTGTGGTTCTTTTCAATCTCTTTTTTGTATAAATGGTATGGTGTATATGATATAAAATAGACCTGAAATATAAATACTGATTCAACATAACAAAATACATAACCCAGGGCATTAAAGTAATTCCCAAAAATTGATGATGCCAAGTTTTATATTGTTCACGATGAATTTTACTGGAATTCGAGGTAGCGCCAGTATTATGAACCAACGGTGGCTTAATCATCAGAGTTTAAAGTAAACAAGGCAGCAGGGTTCCCACATGTAAGAACTGATAAAATTCAAGGCATTTCAAGGTCGTTTTGCAACATTTTTCAGCACTTTTCAAGGCTCTGAGATAGCCACATTCAAGGATGTTCAAGTCCCTTCTTTCACTAGCCCTAACTTGTACCCTCCAGTCATTATCCCCACCTTCCACTTCCCCATGCGGGAAGTGGGAGGAGGTGGTACCGACCAGAGGTTCCTACTTAGGACTACACATTCATGAACTCCGCCATATAAAACTATATAGTTTTGATAACATGCTTCGTCAACGTTTTATTTCATACACATTGAAGGCTATTCTAGGCTTCGTTGCTTACTTTGTAAGATTCCAAAGCCTTGAATAGTACTTAGTTAAAGTCAATGATGTTGCATTTAATCCGAGGCAAGCGGAAACTCCGGAAAGCGGTAAAGAGAGCCAAAACAAGTAATATTGGTAACTAATGTCTGGTATCGATGATCTAACACCACCAGAAGATCTCTGTTAGCCCAATGTTTAACTGTTGTAAGAAATCCCTGTAATCTGGCTTACCTTATCATCTTATCACCACATAATCAAATATTTCTTGAACAAATGAGAATCGCAGACCGTTTTACAAACTCAAGCTGTTGGGAAGTTCCCTTCACAGAATCAACTGGTTGGTGACAACCAAACAGTCATGTGGATCTTGATATTATGGAGCCTGGTAATAGATTCAAATAAAAAAAATATTCAGTATGAGAGTACTCCCCGATAAGAAATAATTTAACAGCTGTGAACAGAGAGTTATCACAAAACCTCGAACGAATGAGAAATGAGTTATCAAACCATCAAACCAGTAGATAAAGGCGGGTCAGTTACAGAAAGTATTTTCCGAGTAACTGAACAGAAAGATTTAGAGACGGAGAAATGGCGGAAGCAAAAAAAAAATGTTATTTTATCTTCATGTGCGCAATAATTTGGTTATCCTTGAATAAGTATTGCCTGTATAATCATTAGGTTCGTTATAAAGTTTCTTTGATGTTCGTATATTTTAATAGAATTACAAAAATAGAAATTGACTTTGTTGTCTACAATACAAATGATCATCTTGTTTTGTAACCAGAAACCATTTCGTTATCGAGTACACATGTAATTACGTCATAGCGCGTATTATAAGTAGAATGACCTACAAATTCTAAACACGAACCAGCAACAAATTCAGACATTTTGTTTTCGTTTTACAGGCGAAACGAGACGGGGACAAAATATTGGCTGTTTTGGTCAGTGGTTGCAATCAAGATGGTCACAGTGCGACTCCAATCACAGCCCCATCGGGCGAGCAACAATATAAACTAATGGAAAGTGTATATAACAGATACAACATTGATCCATCGTGTGTGCAGTACATAGAAGCTCACGGTGAGATATCTTCTACAATTTACTCACGTATCGACACGCGTCGTCATGATTTCGGAGAATCCAATAGTGTACATATGAGGTAGAGGTGACCACTGCAAAGCATTTTTTCCCATGTTTAGAGTTATATTGAATTATTTGAATCAGCACACAAGGACGTAGCCAGAGGAGTGGTGCAGAGGGGTGTCTCACACATCCCCCAATTATCGCCTAAAATTTTAAAAGTTGGGAATTTAGTGATGTCAATTTCAAAAAATCGAAATTCAATAATATCAATTTATTTTGCGCTTTTTTTTTCCGTCAAATCTAAAGTGATTTTTCAATTTTTGATCAAATTAATTCTCCGACTTTTCCAATCAACTGTCAAAATGTTCCGAACATTCCGACTCGAATCTGTGACCGATCCGTGTTTTCAAATTCATTCTATATATCCCCCTTACAACGACCAGGATACACAAGGACTATAGACTGATAACTATATAACTAGCCATTCAAAGTCATGAACCTACCTGGTGAAATGCATGTTTCTTGTGGATAAAAGGACCAAATTTAAGCCAGGGCGAGGCCTCAGAATCAATCTCAGGAGTTGAAAAATTAAAATTTTTCACCAAGGGAGTTCCCATCCCCTGACGGACACCTTCGATAGAGAGATATTCCCTTTCGAACTCTCCCCCACCACGGGGCTATGACCCCGGGAATGTCTTCGGCTTGTCGTGCAGTCATCCCAACTCATTTAGAAATCCAACTCATCATACCCCATGGAAGGTCCTCTAGCTACGCCCCTATCAGAACACGGGGTCACCATGATGGAATTGATTACATTCATGAATGCAAATGATAGCGAATAGTGAGTAGTTTCCCGATTCCATATCAGATGGTTGGTCTCAGAACGAGGACGGCGCTAAAGAACGTCAATCGAGTTCGCTCAGGTTACAAACCGTTTCTAGGAACGCTTCATTTGTGTAAATAAACACTATCGAATAACGTGGATTTCTCATATTGTTCTTAACCCTTTACCTAACGAATCGCCCGCATCCGCCCGCGTAATATGCAAATTGAGCAGTTGAAAAAATTAAATTCTTCAAAATATTTCAACAAAACATTATCATGTGACCCCTCATTGGAACGAGCTCATTGAGCTCGTTCCAATGAGGGGTCAGATGATATGGTTTGGTTGAAATTTTTTAAAAAATTTTAAAAAATGATTTTTAAAATAATAAATTTCGATATCGTCTGCGTTGGGTAAAGGGTTAACCAGTTTTATATGTACTAACCCCTATTGATCCCAATAAAATATCTTTGTTTTCTTACTTTATTGCTATTTAATGCGTGAAACTGATTGTGGTGTAGAAGAATGAAATGCCGAATGCTGTCAACATTGGAAACTTCGAAAAGCTATTTTGAGAAGTCCCCAAAGTTTTACAAGTGTTGTTTGTTTGAAGATAAGTGTTGTTCTAGCTGCAATTGCACGTTATTTACCCTTATATTGATTCCTCATGTGAAAAGTGACTTTCCATAACGGCATATAATAAACAGATCATTATGACAGTAAAGTCATCTAGTTTGTCGCATTCCGTTTCATTTACGAGGTCAGGTCGCCAGATCATACTCGCCACCTTCAGATGGCTCCTTGTTGCACTCAAGATATGATATACTGCTCTGACTGTGTAGTGATATTTTTAGTCGTCCGACTTTTGAAGTAGGCCGCTCTTGACAAAAACAACCGCACCGATTTGAATGTATTGCAAGTGCTCTTCATTTATAAAAAATAGAGCACGGTTTGTGTATAGTGCCGGGTGGCAAACAGTTGACCGTGGGGCAAATCTTATAAAATCTCTTAATGTTCGTGATTGTCAGATTCCAGGACAATTCAGTTAGTCCCGGTTTAACTTTAGTTTGCTCAGACTAGCGTGATTTATTTTTTTTTTTTTAGGGACCGGAACGCCCAGAGGAGATCCCACTGAAGTTGATAGTCTTGGAAAGCACTTCACATCTGAAGACAGACAAAGTATTATTTTCATCGGGTCTGTGAAAACAAATATCGGACATTTGGAATCTGCGTCTGGCATTGCCGGCCTGATCAAAACCCTTCTTATGATGAAACACTCTACAATTGTACCACATCTACACTACAATCCACCAAATCCCAAACTCCGCTTCACCGACTATAAATTCAAGGTACCGGAAACCTGTATAGAATGGCTACCCGACGAACACGGGCGACGAATTGCATGCATAAACTCCTTTGGATTCGGCGGAACAAACGCACATGCAGTGATTCAACAATTAACTTCCCATAAGCAGGAAGTTCCTTCTGAGGAAAAACCATGCCTGATGACAATTTCTGCTCAGTCAAAATTCACACTGCATTTCGCGTTGAATGATTTTCTGGAAAACTTAAAATCGGGTACATATGATATTAACGATGTGTCATTTACAAGCGTTAAAAAACGAAATCACTATCCGTATAGGTTATCCATTGTTGCCAAAGCCTCCAAAGACATCGACGCAGACTACTTGATATCAAAAGCTGACGCCGCTGAACACAGTGAAATGAAATCACACCATGTGGTATTCGTTTGTGGCGGTGTTGGAACATGTTGGTCTGGAATGTGTAAAAAAATGATGGCACGTTTTCCAGTATTCCGAGAAAATTTATCACAAATTGACATCTATTTAAAAAGTTATTGTGATCTGTCACTTGTAGACTTATTTGAGAATAGCTCGGATTTTGAGGATCCATTCATATCACATCTTTCAATATTTGCATGTCAGGTGTGTTTGGCTGCTTTGTGGGTGGATTGGGGAGTAGTGCCTAGCAGTGTTGTTGGACAATCAGTGGGTGAAGTAGCTGCATCTGTAATATCAGGGGCACTGACATTAGAAAATGGGATAGCTGTCATCTACTACCGTTCAAAATATTTAGCTGAAATGTGTGAAGGGAAAATGGTTGTTTGTTTAGGCATATCTACCTCTACAATAGAAGGGATTTGTAGAGATGTTAATGATGTTAGTATAGCTGTGAATATAAGTCCAAAGGCTTGTACAATTTCCGGATTGCCGGCAAGTATTTACAATTTCAAAAAAATCATCACTGAACGATTTTCTGACAAGGCTGTACAACTTTATGACCTGAAAGTCTCTTGTGCCTATCACAGCAAGTATGTACTTCACGCTGCACAGTGCGTTTCAGATTCACTAAATGGTTTACAAACAAGCACACCCAAATTACAAATATATTCCACAGTGACTGGTACAGCTTTGGATGAAGATGTCAACTCTTCGTACTGGTTTAAAAATATTCTTGCACCAGTACAATTTCAACAAGCCATTAGAAATTCATCACGGGACAACAAAACAAACGTGTTTGTAGAAATTGGCCCCAAGCCAGTGTTATCTGCACACATCAATGATATCTTACCTTCTTCATCAACCATTGCCTTACCTTCAATGGTAAGAGACAATGACGAGAATTGCATATTAGAAACGCTAGGAGCACTGTATGAGATGGGGTTCCAACTTAACTGGGACAATTTACCATGTTCAGGTGATATCGCTGACATACCAAACAGCATATTTGATAGACAGAAAATCTTGAAGCTTCCGGCAATTTCGAAGAAAAAAAGGTCTACTGCTGAACATTTCAGATTATGTCACTTGTTTGTAACAGAAACCGCAGATGACAATAGGTATGAATTACAGATTAGTCAGAAAACAGTTCCATTTGCATATGAACATTATGTTCTAAATAATCTTGTTTTACCAGGAGCGACTTTTGTTGAAGCAGCAATGGTTATTGGAAAACTGTATTATAATTCTAACTATTCATGCAAAGTGAAATTTGACAAATTTGTGTTTGTGGAAAAAGATGAAACCCTATCGATTAACATAGAAGCTTTGACAGGCACCTCTGGACATAAATTTCAAATTGGAAAGGGAGACACCATCTTCGCTCATGGTCAGATTCAGCCAGCCGACACACCGTGCGTTGGGAAATATGATATCAGTGAAATACAATCTTCCTGTACACAACGCTTTGAAAAAGACGAGATATATTCCAGACTTCAAGAAGCCGGTTTTACCTACGGTCCTAGTTTACAGTTGCTGCAGTACGGTTTGGTGGGAGATGCTGTTTCGTTTGCAGAAGTACTGCTAAATGACCAAGTTATGGATCAGTTGGGAAAAACATTGCTGCATCCATGTATTCTGGACGCCTGCTTACAAGCGACAATCGTTTCTCATCAGCAGACCGAGAAGAGTAAGGGTGGAATCCCGTATTATGTGGGACATATACAACAGTACCTACCCTTTACAACAAAAATGTACATTATCTGTTATTTGAGAGAAGTATCAGATATCCGGATCAAACAAGACATCTTGCTTCTGAATGACAAAGGTGGCCTTGTAGTAGAATTTAAAGACTATATAACAAAACTTACAGGAAATAAAAACATACCAACAAGTTTCAAACACAGTCTGGAATGGAGCAAGCTGGCAAAATTAGAATCTTATAATAGAGAAACAGAAGCCAGTAGTGAAGAACAAGTCAACACAGTCATTGTAACTTGCAGTGATAGAATAGTTCAACTTCATAAGAGATGTGATAGACAATGCAATCTGGTTTTGAACATGTACTCTTTGATTGATGCAGCTGGTGAGACATTTCGATATCAAAGTTTCATCAAGGTAATTACAAACAAGTGGAAAAACCTGGATAAAGTGCACAACATTATATATCAGCCTGGATTTGTTCTAGAAGACACACATTCTACATCTATAGATGTATTTAACAAGGTGGTGGATCAATGTTATTTCTTTATATTGCTTGTCCGGGCAATGCACGTGAATTATTTAAAAGTTCCAGTAACTATTATAACAGAGAAGGCAGTAGCTGTTTCCGAGAAAGATTTATGTAACCCCATTGCTTCTTCTTTGTGGGGACTTGGTAGGTGTATCATGTTAGAAGTCGGAGTGTCACGTTTGTCGTTACTTCTTGATATTGATTCAGAGGATGATTACAAGGAATGTTCAAAATTAAATTTCCAAAAACTTTTTCAAAACGGATGGATAGAATGTGCCCTTAGAGATGGATTTTTATTTGTGAATCACATCACGCCAGTGGACGACAGTGATCGACTACCAGCTTACAGAGAGATCACAAGGGATTCTCTCTGTTGCGCTGTACTGAAATCGACAAATGCATTCCTTTTGAAAGACCCCTACTTTGAGTATAAATGTTCGGAAAACACACGTCGAGCAGCAGCTGGGTTTGTTCGACTGAAAGTCAAGAAAGTTTGCCTCCATAATCCTGTTATATACCCAGTTACGGCAACAGCTGTCCTCGGCCAGCATTCTACGAACAAACTATTGTGCGACAGAGGTCATAGTATTTTAACATTTGAAGTTGTGGGAACTCTGGAAAGAAATCCAAATGAAATCATTGTTGCATGTTATCCCTTGGTTGCAGAATGTTACGTCGATGTTCCAAAAGAATGTATTTTTCATATCGGCGAATCCCCATGGTATGTACCTGGTATTCTAACCAAAATGGTTATTCTCTGGAGTCTTGTCAGCTGTTTGGAAAAGTTGTCATGTGTAAGTATTTTGATAGACGAACATGATGGGAACATAGAAAAATTTATGAGAATTATGCTGAGGAAACAACACATAAACGCCCATAATATAATTAGTCCGACAGATTTACAATTGAATCGTCAATGTGTATTTAGTACCTTACTTTGTCTTGTTCCAATTACAGAAAACATATGTGTGTTGTTGAAGGACAAGTGGAAAGTACAGAAACAACTTGTTACATTAAATTCATTGACTATGGGACCCAATATCCTCAAGCTCTCAGAAACACATCTCGACATTGGTGTAGTTTCCAAATCGATGGAGGAAATATTGAATGTTAGAAATTACAAACGCGTGGTTCCTGTTATCAAGAAAATAATTGAGAAGTTTTCGAAAGCAAATAGGAAGAAATTGTCTCCACCACTATGTGGTGATTTGGCTGGAATGGCAGATGTAGGAATAATGTCACCAGAAAAAGTGCTGCACTTCAACGAAACTGAGGCAAGCGATGACAATCTGAATTTCAGTACTGTTTGTGTGAATGAAGAACAACTGTTTCGAAAGGATAGCTGTTACATTGTTGTCGGTGGGATGTCTGGACTGGGATGGGAAATGATGCGAATACTTGCAGAACTAGGTGCAGGATACGTTGTGGGTATCTCTCGTCGAGAAGCCAACGACTCACAACGGCAAACTTTAGCTGAGTTAGGAGAAAGGCACAAGTGTTCAATAATGGCTTTGTTAGCAGATATCAATGATTATGGCTCCACACGAAAGCTTATGAATACAATCTCGAACAATCTACCCACAGTTCCAGTTAAAGGAATTTTTCATGGTGCTGCTGTTGAAGCTGATGAGCATATATTTAAGATTTCGAGACAAACATTTGAATTAGGTCTTCGTCCTAAAGTACAGGGAACTTGGAATCTTCATCTTGCTTTGATGAGTATGTCTCTAGACTATTTTGTTACTCATTCTTCAATTACGTCTATAATTGGAAACATCACCCAAAGTAGTTACGGAGCGGGGTGTACATTTCAAGATGCTGTAATGTCACACCGAAGAAAACATGGTCTACCAGGACAATCTATCAACTGGGGTGGATTAAACACAGGTCTAGCAGTATCGACTGAGGACAAAATGAAAGTGCTCAAACATTCCGGTATATCGTTTCTTGCGATAGATGTAGTTCACAGATGCCTTGTGGACGCCTTGATGCATGACCACAAGCAAATTGCATATTGTGAAATCGATTGGAATCAGTTGTTCAAAACACAAAACGAAAATACGGGAGTTCCCATCGGCAGGTTTCAGAAAGTAGTAAAATATTTGGATATTCTTTCCACTGTTTCGTCGGTCGGACCTTACCAATCTTTTCCAAGTCTCATCAAAAACCTGACAGAAATTTTGGCAAACACCATGCCTATCGATGATGATCGACTCACACCAGAGACTAAACTCATAGACCTTGGAATGGACTCAATGACAAGTCTCTCTTTATTAAATAAACTAAAATCTGAGTTAAATGTATCAGTGCCTTTGGCCGTAATACTATCTCCAGTTGCTTCCTTATATTCTCTCGCCAGTTTTATCGCAAATGAACAAACTGGAGGAGCTCAGACAGGAGAGGATGACGCTGACAATGATGAGGAGAATATCAGTACACACCTTTAATTACAACGACAAACATAGGCCACAATGGTTTAATGCACTCCGGAAGGAAGAACAAAAGCGTTTGTTTTTCGCAAAGACAGCAGCAGTGCTTTTACGATGTTTTGAAACTTTCAAAGAGCTATTCACATTCAACTTTCAATATTTTAAATTTTTTATTCAGAAACATAGCTTATGACCCCCCTCGTTGAGCTTGTTCCAATGTGGGGTGTTACGCCCGGTTTTGAAGTAACTGACCACTTTTGTAGTAGCTAACCACTTTTGAAGTAAAAATCAACCACTTTTGAAGTAGCACACCACTTTTATAGTAACCGTCGCCCACTTTTGAAGTAAAATGAGGTCTCCACTTTTGCAGTAACCATCGCCCACATTTGAAGTGAAAAAACAAGATCACCGCTTTTGAAGTAATATTTGATTACTTTTGAAGTAAAAAGATTTCTCGTTTCTCATTGCTGTGCAGAGGCGGCGGAAGCTCAAAAAAGTGGGGGATCACACGTTTCTGCTTAGCGTAAAGGTGTAGGGTGGAAAATATTTTTTCTTCGGCGGAGGGGGGTTCAATGGTGGCGGGGCGGTTATTCATGCAAAATATATAAATTTATATTCGCCACCCCTCACTCTTTAACCCACTGTATTTAACCCTTTACCTAACATGAAAAGCAGACGACACTTGCAAAACAAATTCTTGAATAATTAATTTTTTTCATTTTTTGTCTCAAAAACATAGGTTATGACCCCTCGTTGGAACGAGCTCGACGAGCTCGTTCCAACGAGGGGTCATAACCTATGTTTTTGAGACAAAAAATGAAAATATTTTGAAAATTAATTGGCGATTTTTGAGAATAGCGCTGGCCGGTTTTGGCCGTTACGTTGGGTAAAGGGTTAAGACACTAACCTCTGCGTATTTATTTTGTTTTTACTTAATCCTTTGAACCCTGATCAGTGGCATCTTCCATATCAAGTCAATGGTAGTAATTGGAAGAGGCCATATTCATGATTTGTGGGTAGACCAATTAATATTTTCAACGTCAGCCCCAGGGCTGCACGTTGAAAATATTGGCTGGTCTTCCCAACACATTCACTTACCAGCTATCATACTTGAGGACTTTATAAAGTATCATGTTCATGGGTCGGAAAAGCGGCCTCTCGGGTCCAAAGGGCTAATCATAACTTTGAAACCGTCCTTTGAAATATTACGTTCCATTTGGAGCTTTCTGTTTTTATACAATAAAATCTTGAATCCCTGAAAATCAATGTGGTCATATATACACAGGTGATGAGTAGTGAGCATAGGGGTTGTGTACGTTATGTCGGAAAATGCTGTTTTGGTAACTATAATTGGTGAAAAAAGTGTGTGTGTGGGGGGGGGGGGGGGCGCACCCTCTGCCCCACGGCCCCACCGGCTGTGGGACAGTTTTTTTTTCGTTTCATTTTTTTGCACGAAACGATCAGAATTTGATCAGGGTTTTCTTTTTTACCTAAACTCCCCTTGCTTTTATGCCCCCGATAGCAACTTAAATCTGGGCTGTCCGTCCGTCCGGGTCAACATATTGATTTCATGTCCTTTCGCCCGTTTCTCTTTCTCTAACACACACATATTGCCAGGCGGTGTTGCTGAGGGTTCGAATCCCTGTTGGGGAAACCAACAGTCCAAATTCCTCAAAAATATGATTGTGTCATTTGAAAAACACACTCAAGCCCGTGCCAGTCTTTGTCGGAGGCCATCCATAACACTTTTGTCGTACTGTAGCTAGCGCGTTCCACACCTTCATGTTGCTGCCGAAAGGAAGATGAACCAAGTAATCATGAAGGCTTAATCTAAAACGCTAGATTCAAGCCATCGTTTTGACGGTTTAGTGGTTCAGATGTTGGACTCCTGATTACCAGACGGTGTTGCCGAGGATTCGAATCCCGGCGGGGAATCAGAAACCAACATTTCAAATTCCTCTAAAACATGATTGTGTTATTTGAAACACACACACACACAGACACACACAAACATTCTCTCTTTACCTAGATCTTGAAGAGAGAGAGAGAGAGAGAGAGAGAGAGAGAGAGAGAGAGAGAGAGAGAGAGAGAGAGGGGGGGGGGGGGGTGGAGGGGAGATAGTTGAGCAATACTTTTGTTCATTCTCGTCTTAGTTCCATATATGTGACAAAATGTTTGTTGCAGTGTGTTAACTTGGGTATGAAAGCCGGTTGAGAAAACACGGGATGGTGAGAAAGTGATGTTCGTGCGTCACAGAAGCATCCGTAGGTCTATATGATTGGCATTCCTGGCAATTTCTGACCTGGGTTGGGTCCACGATACTATTCCTCGTGGACGAGAATGTTGTGGATCGGGGCGGGGGCAAGGGATGTCGGTCAGAAGCTTTTGTGGTTTCCTTTGGAATAATATTTCAGAAAATAAAACAATCTGATAGAAATGCAACCAATTTTCCAATTATACTTAAACATGGAAACCACAAAATTTCTGAATGGGCTGAAGAGCTATGAATTAAAATCCTCTTAGAATAAAGATTTACATTTAAATAAAACGAAAACTTTTGGACAGATATCCACTTGTCATCTTCCATTGACACACAGTGGCAACACATGCCATTTTTCAACAAAATAGGAGGTAAATATTTCAATATTTGCAACTTATGGATCAATAGAAACTCAGAATAAATTGAGAATCAAAGGACACATGTGTTTTTGTGAACAGCATATTTATTTCGTATCATTTCGCTGATTCTACATAATACATTAAGGGTTTATTTACACTCACCAAAAGTGGTTTTAAAACTTTACGAAATTATGAGTGTATAGCAGCGCGCACATCATCAAAACATTTGAGTAGATGAAGCGTCGTTCCTGTTTATAGGAAGAAAATTACTCAGTGTACTTCCACCCCACAAAACTCCACCCTACCAAAACCCTACACCACCATTCACTGACCAAGAGTTCCATCACAGTATCACAAAGTACCACAGATCAACCCGCTGCAAACATATAACGAGTAGACATTGCATATTGGTATATAGTGCCGACATCAATTCTACAGAAGCCCCCTGTCGAATGTCCTGATACTTAATGCATTACTAACGGGACTTGTTAACATATATTTATTCAATATCAGGTTAGTCCACACAAATTCAAACCCCCACATATTGCAAATATATATACGGGCGATTTCGTATGAAACTTTAACTGGCATGACGGGAGGCAGAGGGTAACTACAGAAGAAATATTTTTGCGGTTTGCAGTCCTTTTGGTGAAAGCAATACTCTTATGCAGGGAATGGAATGTTTGTACTTACATACTTGTAACTAAAAAAATGTGTATAACTGTACAAATAGTTATTGAACCATGTACTAATCTTAACAAATAAATATAATCACGAGTGAATGCTTCAAAAAGTCTTGCTTTACGAGCCGACCAGGCCGTATCAGCTAAACTTGATAAATGCTTAATAAGCTTAAGCTGATAAAAGTTCCAAGGCTTTGTCCTTGCAGTAATAGAAAAATTATAGAACGGTTACCGACATTTTCAGTGTTGAATATATAACATGCTTGATCGTCATTAAAAAACTAAATGGCCGGACGGTTGGATAAGCGTTTAAACCAAGAAAATTAAATTATTTTTTTTATCTTGCACGTGTCAAGTTAGTACGGAAGTGTGGAAAGGACATTGGCTGTCAATATTTATCTCGCCTCGGTGAGATATTATCTCGCCACGGGAGGATAATATCTGGCATCGGCGAAATAATATCTCTCCGAGGCGAGATATTTATTTCGCTGCGGCCAGATAACTTGCCGCGATGAGATAATTATTTCGTCGAGGCGATAGAATAATAACTTGCCGTTGCCAGATAAATTAATTTTGGCAGCTGAATGTCCCCTGTAAGGTACCGACGTGGAAGGTATATTACATGTAGGTTTCCAATGTATATCTCGGCGTGGCGAATTAATTATCTCGCCGCGGTGATTAGTTATCTCGCTGCGGCGAGATAATAGCTTGCGACGTCAAAACAAACACTGATAGCCAAATGACCATTCTTGATAACTCTCTTGAAACAGTAACCCAACATCCATAGCTTTGCCCCAAACTCTACCCCAGCGCGCATTTCGAGGTTGATGCAGTCCATAAATTACCACGATCAAGGGGCTCAAGACATCTACTTTCTGACTCGCTGTTCCTACCCTGCTCCACTCACCCACTCGACAGAGTGATTCTTGCAGGCGGTTCGGCCCGGAAGGCATTCTCCGCGACATAGTGATCTAACCAAACAACTCCTTCAACCCGGTGGCTCAACACGACCCTACCATTCTTCCCATTTGTGACCTGAATAAGAAGTTTGATCCACCAAGTAGTCTACCCGACAGTCCAACATACTAACGATGACCCCATAACAAAAATCCAGTCAAAGTGACCCGATCACATCTTCTTCCTGACCCACTAGTCAGCTCCATTGACCATCTTAAGAGATTACACCCCAACCCAAGTATAATACGCGGGGCCGAAAGGAGACTGTTCCTTACGACTGACTGAGAAAAGAGTAGGGTGACTTTTGGATTTTCGGAAAATATTGGGTAAATGACCTAAAAACCTAACTTTTGTATGAAAAATGCACCATATTCTACGATGAAGAGACCAAAATTCCCGACTGGGGTGGCCTTATCGGCGTCCTATAGCCTCGGGCCTGATAACACGGTCACCTACTCACCCCAAAGACTCTTCACAATCCGGTTGTCAATACCCATACCTTCAAACTTGGAGACCTTCCTCCACACCGACCGAGTCGCCCGACAAGTATTAGTGATTTAACACCCCTGTCTTCGGACTCAATCCAGTGATCCATCACGACACAGTAACATAAAACGCCTACCCCCATACACGATGGGCCGCCACAATCATTCATTCCAATGTCTCACGCCCAGTTTGCCGTGGATTTACAGGCAAAAGTGGTGAACTACTTCAAAAGTGGTCGATTTTAAGTGGGCGTAACAGGGATCACAAGTTCTGTTTTTTCGTAAAAGATGAAAAAATGGACATACAAGAATTTGGTTTGCAAGTGTCGTCCGTCTTTCATATCAATTAAATGGTCAAGGAAAAAGAACCAAAGCGTTTGTTTTTCGCAAAGACTGCAGCAGTGCTTTTACAATGTTTTGAAATTCTGAAAGAGCTATTCACATTCAATTGTCATTATGTTTATTTTTGTTCCTCAGAAACATAGCTTATGACACCTCATTGGAACGAGCTCGTTGAGCTCGTTCTAATGAGGGGCACAAGATATCTCAGAAATATAGCTTATGACCCCTCATTGGAGCGAGCTCGTCGAGCTTGTTCTAATGAGGAGTCATATGCTATGCTGTTTCACAAAAATTAAAAAAAAATTAGTTATTCTAGAATTTTGATTGCAAGTGTTGTCTGCATTTCGTGTAAGGTAAGTGGTTAAGGAGGAATTATTAAAGTGTTTTTTGCGCAAAAGCTTCAGCAGTGCTTTTACGATAATTTGAAATTCTGAAAGAGCTATTCACAAAAATCACCGATCTATTTTCGTTATTTGTTTTACTTTTTTCCTAACAACTAGCTTATGGCCCTGATTGGGACGAGCTCGTTCCAATGATGGGCCACGGTCTGTGTTTTTTCGAAAAGTTGAAAATTAGTTACTCAATTAGTTATTTAATGTGTGTGTGTTGGCGTGGGTATTGATGTAAATAAACAACACAACGAAAACCTTTTCTCGATAGTAACAGAAGATTGCATCACTTGATTCGATATTCTACAATTCACTGGAAACCAGTGAGAACGTCTCTTTTACAAGTTTTCCGAGTGCCTTGATTCAAGAAAGGATGCTGATTTTTAAAGTAATTGGTGTAGACGGGATTTGAAATCACACTGCGAGAGTTTCCGTCGGCACCAACCATAAAGCGAAAAAATACTAACCACGAACAAAATCGGCACCGACAGCACTTGAGGAGCCAAGTTGTGTGCGTGCTTACTATAGTTCTTTACGCGGTTTGTTCCGAAGGAAAATCTCTCGGTGTGGGTTCGACCCCCCCCCCCCCCTCTTTATGGCACTTACTTTTCTCGATAGCTTTTCAACGTTCCGACGACTCGTAATCTTCGATTGCTTTTCAAGGAACGTCGTTTGATGCCAAGTAAACAGGAATTGGTTTATCATGTGTACATTCCTCGCGATATTGTGACCTAAATTTTAGGTTTTCACGGCATACTGTAGGCAAAACTGACAAAAACAAGCTCTGATATTAGGGCCCTGCGAAGCTTCGAGATTCGACTCGATTTCGAATGTCGAGTTGGTATTCGGTTCGATTCAAAATCGACTTCCCGATTCGTTTCCCTTCGAATCGTTTCACTGGAATATAGCTTGGTATCAGTAATGTCCGTTGTCTCATAGTTCAGATGGAAGTTGTACATAAATAATGCTGAAAGTGAAGACTGAAGTGTAATTTCCTCTGCATTAACATAAATAGCATTTACGCCCATGCCACTCCCCATGCTAATTCCAGTCTCAACTGTCACCACCACTGTTGGAAGCAAATTTAACTCTTTAACCAATGTAACAGCCAAAACCGGCCAGTGCTATTCACAAAAATCGCCATATTTATTTTCAGTATTTTTTTCATTTTTTATCCCCAAAACATAGGTTATTGCCCCCCTTTCTAACGAGCTCGTCGAGCTCGTTCCAAAGAGGGGTCATAACCCATGTTTTTTGAGACAAAAAATGAAAAAAATAGTTATTCAGAAATTTTGTTTTCAAGTGTCGTCTGCTTGTTAGGTAAAGGGTTGAAGTTTCCAAGCAATGTGGACGATGAGCTGTTGCTAGTGGGTAGTCATGTGTTGGACATAGAATGGACAATCCACGCTCTCGTTTCTGTTTTTGAACTGTAACCCGTAGTGGGTAATATTCCATCTACATCACCAAGTCTTGATCATGTGGTTGTAATATTTTATCAGTCAGGTTTTGGGCCGCCACAGTTACTACAAAGCAAGTTTACAACACTCCATTCCCTAATCGGTCATCTTCTAGACACAGCAGATTCGATCCGAGGTTCGATTCGATTTCGAATAATTGACCTGAGTCGATTCGATTTCGATTCAAATCAAAAGTGTGTGCTTCGCAGGACTCTATCTGATATTGCAAAGTTGATACCACATAACGACTTTTCATTCTGAACTTTCCTTTGATGTTTGACTGTGTGAAAGATGTTACGCTGTGACTTTAGAGATTTTATGTCACCAAACGTCCCTGATAGATGGAATGCAATTTTGCGGCCTTTATTTCTGGCATTTCAGATATACAATTGTATAGAGATTACTGACATCGGGTACCAAATAAACACTCCCCCCGTGATCCAATGTCGTAGAGTCTGTGCGAAGGCATCCGAAGCAGTTACTTCTGTGCCCTTAGTCTTCTCTTATGTTGCGTAGGTATCTCTTAATTGTACGAAATGTGTGTGAATCTCCGGACAGATACCATGCAGTATACATTCCCATACGATCGCTGTAGGGATGTACATTGCGAATGTCTCTATACTAATAGAGGAGTTGATTACATCAACTCCACTATAGCGGGGGAGGAATTCGCTAGAATTGTGCACTTGGTGATACCTTCCTGAAATTTGGCATGATGTAAGGGTAGGCATCAGAGATTTCAAAATCGATCGGCTACAAGTTGGCACCATCCTCTAGCCACCACTAGCAGCGAAATCCAAAATGGCCGCCAAGCGGATCGAAAAAAAGCTATTTTCGCCGATCGCACAACTGAAGCTCCAAACCTAACACCATACATGTGCTGTAATTGATGTGAATGATGGAGTGAAGCCCTTGGAACAAGTTGGGGGGAAGATTAATGGATAATGGGATCAGAATTTCCGTCGATGTGTGCGTCTGTGTGTCTGACTGTCAGTATGATCGTCCGTCCGTAGATAAATTAGTGTTGAATGTTTCTCGGGAATGCAATGGTCAAATGAACATGGTATGAGAGATTCCTGTCAACACATGAACAAGGGTACTCGATAGTATGCAGCAGTGGGGATACTTGGACATTTGATAATCCAATTAAAGTGACAGTCTATTCTCAACTTCCGGCATTTTCGATAGATTTATTTTCTAAGAAAATAAAACTATCAAATTTCTAGAGGAGTTCTGGTTCAATCTCAACACCATAGCGACACGTCTGCCAGCAAGGGCAGTGCTGGAATGAACTCGGGATGCATTAGTTCCCGTTGTTAATTATACAATGTTATCTTGCCAGTATAGAACATTGGCAAAATGGGACTAGAAGGGGTGAGTGTATGTTTGCAGTCATTCGAGGTACAGGAATATTTTTTGACTACAAGTAGTATTCTTCATTTTCGGCCAGTTAAGATGTGGTGTGTTCCAAGTCAGGATTAATGTTGCCGACACTTAATGCCCATCCCTCATGGTATGCTACTTTACCAGGGATATAGAGATATAGCCACCACTGGGAGCCAAAACATGACCTTTGATGTCGATGAGTGGTCGAAATGTTTTAGCGAATAACTTATCGAAATATGATCCGGTATGGCAATTTGATACCTTACGTTAGATTTATTAGATCAACTCAGGTATGGATTCATTGAGACATGAGTGCGCTACAAGATGAAGGATTTCCAAGTTGATTTGCTATGGAGTAGGAACTGACTAGTCACATGTGGCCTATGGCCAGAGAAAGACAAGGATACCATAGATGAACACACGGGTGAACGAAGGTATCAACTGTTGTACAGAGGCAAAATAGTTGGGGATATTGTATCATGCTATGCATGAATTAACACCGTCTTGTGCAGTAAATAACAGACTATTTTCCGAAATCTAAAACTGTATTCCTATACCCCGGACAATGTAGCAAGCCACATGGGATGAACATTTGTTAGCAAAATCAACTCAACTAGAAACATGACATGTGTTAACTGGCCGAAAATGGAAAAAAAAATACCAGAATAGGAGATGACTGGTCCTAACATGACAGTATACTACTCAATATTGTTACAACAGCCACCTTCACACTTACACAAAGGTGTGCACCTTAATCCAGCTTTCAAGCATTTGCAATTGCCCTTGCAGGCCTTGGCACAACTACAGTGGAGCATCAGTGCACATGCAGCACTTGCGTCTCCTAGGTGAGTCCAAAATGGGACCAGAATATTGAGACGTGGATTCCACTCCCATCCGTACTGTGATGGGTCTGGCACACATAAGTGTTTCTGCAGAGCACGATGCCAAATGAAAGATGACACAAGAATTACCCTTTTTACATGTTGATACAGAGCTGCTTTGGTGGGCGGGATGTTTTCCATAGACTTAAGGCCATGTGTGAACATATGCCGTCTCGCATCATTGACACGTGTACTGACACAACTGTTACTGTACATCTGTATGGTGAGTTTTTCGATATGCTGCATATGAGGGGAATCCTCTGAAAAGACTTGCGGATTCTCAGTCAATTCTATCATCATTTCAGTTGATGCGGGAAAATTCATCCATGCATTCCATCCTGTCTTCTTCCCAATGCCGAGCATGCTGGATGTTACATCACAACCTGTGAAGGCGTGGAAGAAAGTCAGGGCCTTACAGTAATCAGGTCCAAGTTGTGAAGCTATCTCATGAATTGGCATATCTTTATATGCCTTTCCAATTCCAAACCCAATCCACAGCTCACTGAGTCCAAGGTCACGGAATGTTGCGAAATGGTGCAAAGACAGAATGACGACATCAGAATCAACCGTGCGAAGAAAAGCTATTTTGTGACCTTGTGAGACTGCATGGTTGAGATGAAGCATCATGCGCGTGTCTGCTTCCTCGTGGTTCGATGGAGATATGTCACATAAGCTAACATCCTTATTGCATAGTACATATTCTCCTGATGTCGTTAACAACTGGTACTCGGATGTTGATGTTAATTTCAGCAGTTCAGCAGACAGGAACTTGAAAAATTCGTCTTTATTCTCACTAACTTTCAAGAATGCCTGCCAATTCTTCCCTTTAGGTAAAGGGACGTTCTCGGACACCCGTATCAACCTAACTGCTGTCTCACCGAGGCGTTTTGCTCGCGTCTGATTCTTCAAACTGCCTTCGGGGTAACAGTCATAGATCGCATCAACCCTTGTGGTGTTCGTGTTAATCAGAGATTCGATGTATGGCAATAATTGCAATCGAGCATATTCTCCAAACAGATCCGCTTTCTGTGGTTTGATTACATGGACTACAGCAGGCATATCCAAGATGACAACTGAAGCTTGTCTAGCTGCTGAATTCTTCCCTTGTGCAGGAATAGCTGGTAAACAATTGAGAATTTGAGATTTTGTCCCACTCCGTAGCTTACCTCTATCGGATAATGCTGGCGGATCACGTGCATTCTCGTGCATGAAAAACTTATCCATGTTTGAATCAGGCCGGGCTTGCAGTGAAACGAACATCTGGGTAACTATTGCGGCAGTTGCTTTACTTGACATGAGTTTGTCTCGGCCTTTGTCCAGGTTGGCTGGGGGTGGGTTAAGGAAGGTATATATATTTGCCTTGGGAATAACATCATTCAGGGGTACGGTGCATTCCACAAGCCTTTCCTTCAAGAAAGTGGAATATAAATGCTTGCCCCTTTCGGGTAATGACCGTAAACTCTTACTAACTTCGGGGTCCATATATTCACCAGTATCTAATGTCACCAGCTGACCACTAGTTTCATCATAAGGGTTGATAATGAGTCCCTGATTCACCAGATCGAGGAGAGATTTCAATTGATTCAGAAATTTTTTCTGCTCTGATACCGAACTTTCCGGGTGTTCCGTGTTATCTGATGATGTTGTGTGGAAACTTGCATATTCATACTCATCTATAACACGCAGAACTTCTGACCTTGAAAGCTCAATAACGACTTTCTCTTCAGCCTGGCCATAGAGACCTTTTGGACCACTGTCTTCTTTGAGTAGTTGGATACTATGTTCTTGGCTCTGATCTAAACCCATCATACTGAACTTCCTCTCACTACGCTGGACCACAAAATGGCCTTCCATGAATTTGTTGTGGATTGAAGGATGCCGCCTGGGTAGCTGAGACATGTCTCTCAGAAATACGGGGACCCACCGACAATAATTTGTATGTCCTAGGGCAAAAAAGTAACTGCACAACTCATCGATAGAACACAGTGTACCAGGCCAGTTACCGATTCGTTGGTTCCGAACGAATTGACAGCTTGTCAAGAGAAAGTTCCGAACGATTTCACCCCAATAGCGCGCAGTTGGAGATTGTGAAAGAATCCTCTGTTCCCACATTTCAAATGACTCATGGGGCCCAGTCTGCTGACAGTAAATCTCATAAGCATTCTTTCTGAGGATCTCAAGCCAAGCTAGAGTGAGAAGATATGCCTGTCGCGTCCTCTTGACATGTTTCCCACCAAGTAGGGATGATGCTACACCGGGTGTGAATATCTTTGCGAGGTGAAACATTCGCTCCCAACCAGAACCACCCATAAGCTTACCACCAGCTTCTTGGGTGCACATTTCAAGATGCAGGAATCCAATCATACACACCATTCGATCCTCACCTATCTCCTCTGGGAACAGCCATTGACATTTTTTCTGCCTGGCATACAACGGACAGTCACCTTCAATGACAGGTATCTGGCCGGGGTTTACGAAAGCAGTAGCTTCCCTGACCACATACATAGCATGCTTCTGCATACTGAGTGAGTCCGCTTTCTGCTCACTGAAAACAGGGAATACCCCAATAACTGCACGAGGTTTGACATTGTCTTGATCTTCATGTTTTGAAAAGAAGCCTGAAAAGGTCACAGGGACTTCATCAAGCTGCCAGCTGCCATCAACCTTCCCTTTATTGCTGATCTGTGACACATGAGACAACCAGTCATTCTCTCCCACGTTCAAATCTGCATATTCATTGGGCCGTACATTACATTCATCTGGAGATTCAAGCCTGATGTCCCCACCAAAGTCTTCAACGAAAGGAACAAATGCATAGTCGTCTGGGAGTTCAATTTGTGTGTCTTCTGGAACATCTAAACTCAGTGGTGGGGGATCAGTACCCACATTGTCCCTGCTCAGTTGACCAATGAGTGTGATGGACGTACCATGCATATCAGATCTACCAGATACATCAATGTTATCAGTGGTTCCTATCGAGAAAACATTACGTTTGCAGTTAGCTGGGACTACAACACCTTCGTTCTTGAACCGCAGTGAAACAGCTCTCGCGAAACTCCTGCGAACATCCATTACGCGATCATAAGAGACAGAGAGTCCCATTTGATGAAAATCTCTGATAAGATTTTTCATACGATCATGGGCATGCAACTTCAAACCCACATAAAGAGGCATTGGAGTTTCTCTGTCACGTCTCTGGTGAACATTTTGTGCATGTTCGGAGCGTTTCGCTGAATTGCTGATCAACATCTGTGAAATAGTACAAGCCACTCGAGTCTTGGCATTAACAGTCTCATCATCGCCTAAGTTCTGTATACTACATGTGCCCTCAAGTAGAACTCTAAGAAGAGTCAGGAGTGAGTTGGGTACAGGCTCGCTCAAGCAATAAGATGAAAATGATCCCGTGAAAGGAGCTTGAGATATGAGTATGTGTTTACGCAGAAGAAGACCCACATCAACTATCTTTTTTGCCTCTTCCTCAGACACTATACGAGTTAAAGATTCGGACAACAAGGAGCCAACTCGAAACCTACTTGAAATAAACACATCTCTACCCTGTGTGAAGGCGTCCCAGCCATCGCCCAATTTCTGCAACAAATGTTCTTTGAATCGAGTGGAATGTATTTCTTCACTAAGCCAATCAGAACCGACTTGCTTCAACCTCCGACTGTACAGATTCTTGAGATCGACAAGCTTCATCGCGGAATCGTTGTGTTCAACAAATGTTATGAGCTCTGCCATAACGAGAGGGTCATAGGGCAGGCCTGACGCGGAATGTTCGGCGTTCTTCGACTTTTTAGATTTAGCCGCTCGTGCTTCATTGGCAAGCTTACAATAACAGGTTTTGTGATAGTAAAGATCACTAGCAGCGGAATCAAATGCTGCATTGACCCGAGAAAAAACAACCCAGTTCTCGGCTTCCTTTGCCATAATTTTGAGTTTATTGTTATCAGACATTGATCTGCAAATAGGCTCACTGCTGTCACCTTCGCGTTTGTGACAATAAACACACTGGGGCAGTTTCCTGTCACAGCCAGATTCAAAACTTGTCCGTGTTCTTTTAGGACTCAGCGTGGAGCAGGATGCCACTGCCTCATTTCGCTCTCGCTTGTGTAGCACGCGCTGTACGATGTGAGTCCGAATACTGTCACGGCATGTCTTATGATATATTGCCTTATTCGTCAACAGTGACATCGACATACACTCATCACTCTCTCTCATCAAACAATCAATGGTCAAATTATATGGAAGCTCAACGCCATTATCTAGGAAGCGCGTTATGTCTTCCTCAATAGCTTTATAGGCGTCATGAAAACGAGATTCTCTATACGGACGCATCAATTTCTTGGAACTGTCTTGCTGGCAAAAGCAACAACGTTCCCAGTCAGTACTAGTCCGTACACGAAGAGGATTCTCACTCATTCTGTGAATGATTTTTGTGAACAATCGCGTTCTCGAATTAATTTCGACAGACAAATCAGAATTGCTTGCGGAATTACGCCAAACAAGAGATTGTATGGCAAAGAGACTGCTTCATAAAGAGCGTTGTTTCTCCGGGATCAGCGTCATTCAGGTTTGCCTGAATGACGCTGATCCCGGAGAAACAACGCTCTTTTCAAGTTCCAAGAAATTGATGCGTCCGTATAGAGAATCTCGTTTTATTCTACATCATCTCCCACGTCTGTTTCCAACACGTGCGTGGATCAGAGTTCACTTTCGCGCCCTTACAATCGGATGTATAGTCGGTAGACCGTCGAAAAGGAGGTTCCCTTCAGCCGCTGGCGGCCATTTTGGATTGTGCCGCTACTGGTCGCCACCGGTCGGTGTCAACTTGTAGCCGATCGTTTTTGAGAACCTCATAGCCTACACTAACAGTGTGCCAAATTTCAAGAAGGTATCACCAAGTGCACAATTCACCTGTATGTGACGAATTCCTCCCCCGCTACTATTAGTATAGAGACATTCGCAAGGATAGTGCCCTCAATATCAGTGTTCTGCTAAGCTTCGAATATCAGTTCGATTCCCGCTTATTCGATTCGATCGGACTTTTGCTTATTTAAATATCTTCGAATCGAAAAGACGTTCTCAAAGTCCTGCTAACCATCTAATGTCGAGCTCTTCTTCTGTTTTCAGGATTCGTCTAAAGTAGGCTTGATGTTAGAAGTAGTGTGTTAGGAAGGTTCAAAAAATATTTTGACTTCGTTCTAGAATATTTCGCTTTTTTCATTGACTTAGGCAGAAAGACGAGTTACTATTAACCCTCTACCTAACACGAAAAAACGGACGACACATACTTACAAAGAAAATTCTTAAATAACTAATTTCTTTTTGTTAAAAAAAACATAGAGTGTGACTCCTCATGGAAAGGAGCTTAACGAGGTCGTTCCAATGGGGTGATGTAGGTAGGAGTACCATAAGCTATGTTTTTGAGACCCAAAACCGAAAAATAATGAAAATTGAATGGTAATGTTTATGAATAGCTCCGGCCGCTAGGTTGGGTAAAGGTTTAAATACAATACATGAGTGGAGGCAGGAAATATTTTAGGGTGAAATATTTATGTAAGAAGCAGCGAAAGTCATAACAAGACGAACAGTAAAATTCGATTCGAGATTCTATTCCATTCAGAATTCGATTCCATCGGCCGGAGATATGAGATTGTAAGATTCAGTTCGAGATTTTATTCGATTCAAAATTCAAATCTACTGGAGATATGGGATTTCCAGGTCCTATTGGCTGTTGGCTTTGGAGCTTCCCGCGAATTCGCCCAAGAAAAACCACAAACCTCCTGACAAAACCTGCTTCAAATAAAAAAAGAGTCTCCATCGTGTACCAGTATACTATACGTTGAGGGTGTATTATCACTGAATCACTAAATCACCCGTAGAGTGGGGATTTCAAGCAATAATTGCAAATGTAGTGCAAAGCTTAACAAGCACAAGCAAAGTTCCAGCCAATGGTTACACCCGGAGGTCCATTGCTTGAAACATTGCTTTGTATTTTGTCCATATCTACAGAATTTGAAAGTGACACCTTCGGCGATAACTCCACTCTTCGGTTGATTTAGTTACAATAGAGGAATTTACCAAACGGTCGCCCCTTTCGTTAGGACCGGATCTAAATTATTGACAAGTCTCATAAATCTAACTTTTTACTGGAAGGCGTGTTGAAAGGTTTCGATATAATCCGAACAAGTTTACAGGGTATCTGGCAGCCTCAGGCAGTTTGTAATATCCACATTTAAGGTGACATAGTCATGTCGCGGACTGAAATGTTTGACTGCGGCTAATACATTCCGGGCGCATACACTCGAGCCTATATACATTTTAAGCGAAGTTTTGGTATGTTTGGTGATTCTGTTCATCAGTGCTATTCATAGCTGATGAATCTGCTGACCTTGTTTGTTCATTGCAACACTCTAGTGTGGTGTTGCAATAGAAGAAAAATGTGCACGTAATTTAACAGCATTACGTTAGTACGACATGGCGTCTGACTTGAGCAAGAACATTTTATTAACTTCATTACTTCATCAACATCGGACGGAACTGTTATGGGCTTGATTGACAATTAGTCTCTACTCCCTTCTCGAAGCCAAATTTGATAGGATCTAAATCTGGATGAAGGGCGTTCTTCCACACTCATGTCTGAGGGTGTGCTCTTTTGATATTTGTCACGAAGGCTGCTGTGGTAGGAGGCAAAGAACAGGGTTTCCGTGCATTGGTTGCCTTGGGATTCAGGGTTTTCGAAATACGTACATCAGTCACTGATGTGGCTCCCTTGGAACCGTAAAAGAGAGAGATGAACTGGGTTGCTTGATCGAGTACATTTGACCACTCTGCCTCTTCCTCACCCAAATATTTCAACGAAGCGCCGCTTTGGAGGACTTTTAGTATTCGACCCTTCCCAATTCCGAACAGGCTCCCTACTGTGTCGCACTCCGAAAGGGCATGAGCAGTGACTAAATCTGGGATGATAGTCCGATTAGCTCTGCCAGTTTCCAGTATATTTGTACACCTTCTTTCGGAATAGAGGATTCCACAGTCATCGGAGTAACTAAATTCTGCTGTAAATAGTGATGCAGCAACAAAACGTACACATCGGTGTCGTCTGCAAGCACCACTAACAGGCTCCCATCTGTGTCGCAGCTCAAAAGGGCATAAGCAGCGACTAAATCTGGGGTGACAGAAGCTGTACCTTTCATACTGTTGGAAAAAACCAGTGTTTTATGTTTTGTCAGTACCAAGGACTCTAGGTGACTGAAAGGACAACACTGTGGCTTTCTTTTACAAATATTGCAACTTATTCACCAAACACAATGTGAAATGTCTTCAAAAGCCAGAATGTGATTTAAAACCTATCACAAATGGGAAATTTAACGTCATATGAGGTTTGTATTGTGTCAAAATCAATTAATTTATGAATTATATCATAGTTTCGGGTGAAAAACGGGCATACTGAGGGACACATTCGGGGTTATGTTTTACCACATCATTATGTAGAAAAAATTTGACATCGGTTGTTATGATAAAATTGCAGTGTCTATAGATATTGGTGCATAATATAGCTGCAACCCAATTTTGGAAAGAAAATTGACATTTTGTTTCTTGCCATATCGTTAAATCAGACAGATTTTTCCCAGTAGTGATGTGTGCTGATGCAGATATACTTTTATGTTGGGATTAGGGTAGTTTTCAAAGAAAGCTCTTAGTCATTAGGTAACAGGGTAGAAAAATCTATTGGAGGCAATATCCGTTTTTAAGGGCATGCGACACAGTTTGGATACTTTTTTAAAAGAACAAATTTCCGATGTTTTGGCTCAGCAGAAGCCCAAAGATCAATTCTCATGCAGAAATGACTCTTTTATCACATAAAAGGGTAGAATACAGTTAAAATTAGAAGTCCCGTCATGAAATGCGCACAAATAGCATGTCGATCTGTGCGTTAATCTATGCGTTATGACCATAGTAAGGCTATCAATTTCTGTACATTTGGCCTGTGCACAAGCAATGTTTCAGCCAATGGACCTCCGGGTAACCCGGAGGTCCATTGGCAGACACATTGCCTGTGTTTGCTATGAGTAACCAGAAGACCCTGCCGTGTTTGGATGCCATTCGATATGGCAATTGCGCGCAACTCCTACGCGCAATTAAGCCTAGAAAAGCGCACAGTTCATGACAGGACTTCTCGTTTCAACTGGATATCTTTTGTAGGGTTGGGATTGATTATAGGTATGACCGTACTAAACATTTGAATTACAATTACCTGTCTTGAAAATGATGCATTCTCTGAAACTAAGCAACCTTGGGAAAATATATTGTTTAAATAAACGTTTGAAGCATTCCCCTGACATCTTGCATTAATGTTGAATGTTCACGATAAATAAAGAGGGCGATTTGATTACTTTTTGGACCTAAAAGTAAAATGTGCTTTGGTGTATTTTGTTGGGAATTCCCTGAAAAATATGTGCACGTGACCGGTACTTCCCTTCCTGTCAATGTTTCTCTCTTATTTGTTGCATGACCCTCTGTTTTCGGGTCAGAAAAGTTCTTGACAAAAATATATTTGAATCCCAAAATTAAAGTGATGCGATCATGTTTTTTTCGCTTGAGCGCTGTAATCTTCGCCTATGGGAAGAAAATGGAATATTTTCATTGAAACAAGTGTGAGAATGTTATTTAGAGTTGAAGTACTCAGACGAAACCGTCTTCGAGTTTAAATTCATGTTTACCCGTCTTGGGAATTCTCAGCACATACTAAGAATTAAATGTGTTCTCTAAAAATACCGCACAAGAGCAATTTAGAAGAGGTTCTTTGCGGTTCGGGGCGGGGGTGGGGAGGGAATGGGGGGGGGGGGGGTCAGGAGTTTATGGTATTTAGGAGAACTGCATCCTATAGTTCTTAGATTTTGGAATATGGTGATAAGCAATTTTGCTCACTTAATCAGACCTAATGGGTGATTATTAATTGACTCAGGATATTTTATATTTTACTCATAAACAAATACTTTGGTCATTAATGACCCTTTAAAGATATCTTCCAGATTACCACCTGGACCATGGTTTATGATGGGTCAGGGTATAATAGGTCCAGCGCAGGTAGCCAGGTTGTTAAAGCACACGGTGATAGACTGGCTGTTCATATAGGCGTCTCAGGGTACTGATGTGGCAAATTCTGAGGAATTTGTTCTGTCGTCATATGTGTTGATGGGCTTGTTAGTTCCTCGGCTGTGGTTGGTGGATACCTCAGGTCATCCAGTGGATCTGCTTCAGTAACTCTTCATCTTGGGAACTAAGCTCGTGATATAGCCGTAGTTGCTGAAAGCGACGTAACCCCACTCAATCAAACAAACAGACGATATGATGGGTTCTACGTACCATAGTCAAGTTGTCCTGCTAGTATGTATTTGTTGGAGTTTAACACTTTCGACAGCAAGATTCGCTCCGTGTCAGGCAATTTAACGGGTGGAGGAAGCCGGAGTACTCAGAGAGAACCACCGGCCAACGGGGTGCAACTGTCAGATTCCCCAACGTACTAGCGCCACACAAGCAGGGCTAGCATTGGTTGAAGACAGGTGCACCATTGACGTGCAGTACGCCTTAGTACACAGCGCCACCTGGACATTCGGGATTACATGCCTTGCCTGGCGGGGATCGAACCGTGCACCTCTCGGTTTGATGTTATTAGTAGATCATGTACCCAATCGACCCACATTGGCCAGATCTCATGCCGGTTCTCATGTGACGTCATAGCCACGTGACCCAGTTACGTCATGTTTGGTTGTCATGATAGCCCGCATGACCGGCCATCTTGTGACGTAATGTTCAGAGATACGTGGTCTTAGTGCGCATGCGCAACGGGTGTGTTAATATGATACGTTTCCGTCGTCCATTTTGTATTTTTGAAGCCGCCATATTGGTTTCTATGGTAGCACGTGGTTGCTAGATGTCCCAAAACATTCTAATAGGAACAGGGTATGTTTGAGGGTGTGTTCGATTGAACAGGAGTAAATCTAATTACCACAAACAACCCGACAATCCCTCTAAATCACCAAAAACTACCGAGACGGACTTGGCAAAGCCACCATCTAGGGCCTATAACAGTAGCCCGTTGTGCTATACGACGGAGAGGTCTTCTGGGATAAGTTCTATTGAACTAGAGTACATCCAAGTACATCCATTTACCACAAACAGCCCGACAATCCCTCTCAATTACCAAAAACAAGTTTATTTGGCATGGATTCCTCCATTTTGGGCTTAAAGCGTAGCACGTAGTGCTTTAAGGTGCGTTTTTATGAGAGTAATTTTATCATTACCCAAATAAATCCAACAATTATTTTACTAGTTCGGATTTCCCTCTAAATCCTCGGTTTCTATCTGATGTTCCCTAGAATCCTTCCCCTTGCTCAATAATAGGCGCGTCCCTTTGTGTAAGAGTAATGTTAAAGGTTCGGATTTGCACCATAGTCTCGATTTTTTTTTATCTATTCCAATCTCTTCTGTGGCTTATTCGTCTATTCCCTGGCCTGTTTTGCCTTTTACTGGCCCCTTTTCTGCCTATCCCAGCAGTCTATTTCGTCCTCTTATCTGTCTCTGTATTTTACCTCTGCCCGGCTAGTCAAAGTCTTACAATCACCAGTGAGATTGCTTCATTTCCCGTAATCTGTACATACCCATACAGAGTTACCTCCCTTGTGTATAACGCAGTCCTCTATGATTCTCAAACCCAAAATACAATCAAACAGATATAGATATTACTCGAACGACTCAAATCAGCTTTCGAGAAGTTACCGAGAAAGTAACTACTTGACCGACTCAAATCCCATCGAGCAAATGATCTATCGAGCAATTGCTCAAAAGAGTGACTCCTTTTATCACTCCTATGTTCATCTGGGTATCGGAGGATACCTATGACATGGTGATGTAGTATTGGCGAATACATTTTGGAGGGTATCTTTTGGAGGATACATTTTGGAGGATACCTACCCGAAGATAATTTTGCTGCTATGGTATGTTCAGTTCCTTGCATCTAGACCTCCCCGTGGTCTTTATATCATCAAGACCACTATTGCTGACTTTTCCAATATTGCCATCGTCTGTCCTATGATTAGCTATTACTGTAGTCGCCCAATCCTATAGTCTTCTTCCACCTTTGCCGTATTGTACCATAACTAGCAATGCTGCAGGCTTGTAACTATCTCATATCGCTAAAACGACTTAAATTTCATCGAACAAATAAGCCATCGAGTAATTGCTCGAACGAGTGACTCTACATACGCTCATCTGGGTATTGGAAGACACTTAGGACATGATGATTCAGCATTGCAGGATATCTTTGGAGGATACATTTTGGAGGATACCTACCTGAAAATAATTATGGTTCCTAGTACCTGATCGGCTTCCGGTTTTTATAGCTCTGAGACTACTACTGTTTTCTCACACATAGTCATCATCATCTGTCTTGCGATTTGCTTATACAGCAGTCACCTAATACAACAGTCTTCTACCACCATTGTAGCCTTGGATCATTACTACGGACGTGTACTACTGTACTATTCAAAAAAGTAAGGGATATCCAAAGTGATGTTGATATTTTCGGAAAATGGTATTGGATACGCGTGATTGGACACATCAATATGTTACCAAGTATAGTGTGGATCATGAATGTCACAGGCCCACGAAAACTTCGTGCAGGTTTTTCGCACGAGCGCCGCGTTAATGTCTGTGGAGTACGTTTTGAAATTTCATTTGTACTGGACGAGCTTTTTTCGGAGGTCTCATCGTTCTTTTCTTAGTATAAACTCGTTCATCAATAGTTTCTGGCCGAAACTTAACTTTTGTGATTTGCGAAGACTGACACGTGACGAACGTTTCCGTGCCTTTGGCATGCTGGAAGCTGACAACAGACAGACCGCAGTTACTCAATCGGTGATCAATCACGCTACCGTCAGACAGGCAATGTTGATGACAGACGTCGGTCAGGTCGGCCAAGGGCGAGAACTGCTAACCAGGATCATTTCAGCAGAACCACAGCATTACGTAACCGCCATCAAAGTGCCTCAGAAATTGGACAGCAGCTGCATCGAGCGACAGATGTGCGAGTCAGTGGTCCGAAAATCGCCTACACAGCTGGAATTTGTACGCTCGACGGCCACGAATAATTCCACGTTCGAGTGAACGTCACATCGCAAGGCGTAATTGGTGTGGAACACGACAGCGCTGGGAAAAATCGTCGGTGGAGCAACGTCATGTTTTCCGATAAATCGAGGTTCACTCTCGACTTACACGAAACAGAGTGTGACGGCGGCGGAACGAACGATACTATGGCGTAACCGTTAGGTATCACGTTCGTTTTGATGGTGGATCGGTTATGGTGTGGTGAGGCATATCCATGACAAGCAGAACAGCATTACATGTCATCCAAGGGAGTGTCACAGGGCAGTACTACCGTGACAACATGGTAGCAGCTCATGTGGTGCCATTTGCGCGACGCCGTCGATTCATTTTCGAAGATGACAATGCAAGACACAGGGCCCGTGTCCCTACAGAATTCCTCAAGGAGCAGAACATCACTACACTGCCTTGGCCAGCACTAAGTCCAGACCTTTCACCAATCGAGCACGTCTGGGATATGCTTGCAACAGCCCCCTACCAATATCCAGGAACTCGCCGCTGCACTGCAGGAAGAATGGAATGACATCAGTCAAGCTGATGTTGGACGTTTGGTGAGGAGTATGACACGTAGGATCCGCGCTTGTCTCTCGAACCGAGGAGGATTTACAAGGTAGTGAGGTCTTGGACTGAATGTTGTAAATTCTCTGACTGTCTTCTACAGCACAGTGCGTGGAATGTGTGCTTGTCAGACACCCAACTATCGCTAAAATCATTCAACAGATGTCACAGTGCAATACCTCAACTGTCTTTTTGATGAAAATATAAATATATTTCTTCATATATCTTACTTTTATCAAATATCCCTTACTTTTTTTAATAGTACAGTACGTGGAGAGTGTATTATCACTAAATCACCCGCAGAGTGGAGATTCCACCCAAGCAATAATTGCAAATTTGTTTCAAAGCATAACAATCACAAGCAAAGTTTCAGCCAATGGACCTCCGGGTTAGACCGGAAACATTGCTTGTGTTTTAGTTGATGTATACAGAATACGAAAGTTATAGTTTGGGTGATAACGCCACTCCGCGGGTGATTTAGTTACAATCCACTCTCCACGTACTGTATATTACAGGCATGCTCTCGACTCTGTGAGGAAAAATGTTCGCGTAAGACAATATTTTCCTGTAACGATAAGACGATGTTAGTTTTGTTGTAAATAATATTCTGTTGGACAACCTCTTTCTGGAACTCGGTATTGAAACGATTAAGTTGCGTTCGCATTTATCCGTTTTATTCATGTCTAAAACGCACCAATCAGAAATATACATAATATCATTGGGTCGTTCATATATGTTCCTACAACGGGCGACGTAAGTTCCGCTGCTATTTTGTCCGTTTATCCTGCTTACAACGGACACCGAGATCCCGTTTGGCATCATTTCACGGGAAATGGTATCTCCACAAAGCGCATGCTTTATTTTCGTTCGAAAGTTTTCTTCCAAAGCAATCTAAATACAAAATTATGCCACAAAATGCTGTCTGATTCCTCGGAGAGACCCTACATATTTCTGCGCATCAAAGCAAGTCATTCAATACAAGACTGAAGATGGCAACTTCGATTTTCCGTTTTTTTTTTAAATCTCATGTACCTAATTGTGGTGTGGTCAATTTTTCCACCTCCGGCGATTTATTTATTTATTGGTGTTTAAGGTCGCAGATTTCTGCACAAAAGGATAATCTTGACCGCGACAGTTTTACGGGCAGAGGAAGCCTGCGCATCTGGTGAGAACCACGGAGAAAGGGCGAGCAACTGTCAGCTCCCCAACATACTAAGTCTTCACAAGCAGGGTTAGCATTGGTTGAAGAAAGGTGCACCATCGACGTGCAGAACGCCTTAGAACACAACGCCACCATGCCCCACCACGTGGGCAATGGGAGTGAAGTGCCTTGCCCAAGGAACAACGCGGTTGCCGCAAGTGGGATTCGAACCGATGACCTCTCGGCTTGCAGCCAGCACCTTTACTACAAAGCTAGAGAGAAAAAGGAATATATCGCCCCTGGTTACAACAAGGCACCATCTTTCATTCAGTGGACGATATCTTCCTTGTCTTAAGATTCTACAATAACACAAAATTGACACCAAGTCCACAGTAAAAAGGAAGTACTCCGTGTATCCCATTTTTACTCTTGTACAAATCGTGACGCACTGGTAATACATTCGTAAAACTGACGAAGTGAACGAACAAACGTGGACGGAAGAAACGGATCATTTCTAGTGAACGGTTGCGTAAAGCGGACAAATGCAAAAACGGCTTTAAATATAGTCCAAACGTTACAATGGATATTTTTTTCATGTTGAACATGACCACATGTGTAACGAAATGCCCTCCATGGAACCCATAGGGTTAATTTACTTTGGCCTGGGAGTCTTGGCTCCCTAAGTGTTAATAAGAGTGGCCAAGTCCCTCTTGGTAATAATTCTCTGAAGATTAAACTTTAATAAATATAAAAATTGTTCCCATGTTCTTGTTAAAGGCATAGCTACTCGAACGAAATGGTTTGACGCGCCGAAGGCGCGCAGAGACGATTTGGGGGACAAGCCCCTTTCGACCCTCCATAGCTACACTACACTGCATTTTCAAAATATTGGAATTTCTAAGTAATATTATATAACAGCGCACTTGTACCATACACTTAGTTCTCACACTCTTGCAGTGAACACCAGATGCTGGTTGACCTGTATTAACCTCATCAAAATGTTTTTGACAGAAATTAGCACTGTGTTCTCACCTGACTTAACCTCGATCTACTTTCAGAGGTGGAAAACTTGGTAAACAGTGTAAACACGCACGTACATTAAAAAAACAAGGGCACCTTATGCTGTATTACTGACCCTGAGAATAAAACACGGGCATGCTTTATGGATATTAACGAACAGCATGCCAACGTCATTTTAGTGTGAGAATTCATTCTGATAGCACGGGATGCCCCTGCTGTCCCAAGACGGAGACGTAGGGTTATGAAACACCTCTCCGCCATCTTGGGGCATATGTGGCGTTTTGTGGCTTCAACCTTGCCATTATGCTCTTGTGGACGTGACTAGCTGCTCTCCAGAGTCACGTACACAACAGTATAAATACTGGAGTATAGACCCAGGAACTTTACTTCTCTGTGGGCTTCCACCGTGCATAGAACTTGTAGACTCTCTCTTCTACTTCCGTGGAGGATGGCTGCCAGGCCAGATTACAGATGTGTAACGAAATGCCCTCCATGGAACCCATAGGGTTAATTTACTTTGGCCTGGGAGTCTTGGCTCCCTAAGTCGTGAAGTAGAATATTTTGTATTTTAATTTTGTCTCTCCTATTTTCGTGCCAGAGAGAAACAGTGTAGAAGTAGGAATTTTACTTAGGGCTTAATAAATAGAAAACTGCAAGTACGTTTTATGTGTTTTTGACTTCACCCATTCACTGCGGCTGCAGTACTTCAAGAACTTCCGCAGACTCCAAAGAAACTGGGAGCCCTTGACTTGACTCATTGAATTGACCTGTGGCCAACAGACACAACTGAAGTCCGAACTTAAATCCACTAGACGATCATTTTTCCTGGTACTTAACCCTGCTTCGCCACACATGCTTCAAATGATCTTACTGATATAATGAGGCAGCACATAGTCACCTTCAGGTCTCGTATATATACTGTCCCCCCTCCCCGCCACCTCCCCATAATACCCAGTGACCTGAGAAAACCTGCTATTTGCAGTAGGGGGGATATGCCTTATTGGTGAAGCAAGGGTTTCTGGAGCTTTCTTTTTTATTGAATGAATATTAGACACCGCGGACGTCATCACAACGTTAAAAAACGTCACATTGTTCAGTACCTGATGGAACAGCCACGAGAATATGTAACACATCAAAACCCTTTACCTAACATGAAAAGAAGACGACACTTGCAAACAAAATTCCTGAATAACTAATTTTTTTCATTTTTTGTCTTAAAAACGTAGATTATGATCCCTCGTTGGAACGAGCTCGATGAGCTTGTTCCAACGAGGGGTCATAACCAATGTTTTTGAAACAAAAATGAATAAATAATGAAAATTAATTGGCAATTTTTGAGAATAGTGCTAGCCGGTTTTGGTCTTTACGTTGAGAAAGGGTTAATCGGCGTGGCTTGCTGTCCATGACCTTCCGAATTTCTCTCACTGTGATGTTGTCTCATTTCTCTATAAGCACACGGCAGTGAAGTGGTCAATAGCCAGCAAATATTCGCCAGTTTTAAGGATGTATGCCCGATCCGATAGAGGATGCAGAACGTCATTTCGTACACCCACCTACAGGTATTATAGGGTGGGGGAGGATGCTTAACTTGTTTTGGACAGTATATTTATCACGAAGCAGGACTGTTCCGCTTCGTTAACCAGTTTGGGTGTGACAAACATCTCAATGCTGTCGGACTTGACCTCTTTGGCCACTCACTCTGTCTTTTTGTTGGGCGTTGGCGACACTTTTAATACCTCGCGCCCTCTCGCATGCGTCGGGACAATCGGCCAAATTCGTCGAGA
Organism: Pictodentalium vernedei; assembly: GCA_031216915.1. NCBI lineage: Eukaryota > Metazoa > Mollusca > Scaphopoda > Dentaliida > Dentaliidae > Pictodentalium > Pictodentalium vernedei. The sequence continues at coordinate 86,145,484 of CM062289.1, forward strand.
GATAAAATTGTGGAATACCTAGAGATAATAGTCCCGAAGACCCGATATACGTGCACAATAGGAAAAACCCGATGGGCATATAATTACTTCACAGAAATAATCAATAGTTGAAAATAACTTAATGTATTTGAGTTTATGCTAACCTAGCTGTCCGTAGCCGCCGGCTTTCTTGACATAACCTTTCCTTTTGATATAGATATCGCGATATTTTGCGTTTCGTTTTTGACTCTCCACTCTAAAATCAGTTGGCTTAAAAATAACTCAAATTAACTGCGTTGCGAGAATTAGAGCTGTAGGTTTTTAAGTTTCTTGTTCGGTTTCGGTTTTTCAGGTTGAGTAAAACCTCGGTTCGGTTCGGTTTTCGGTTTGTTCATGAGGCCAAATAAAATTCAATAAAACTCATTCCATATGTCTGGAATCATAACTGAATGGCAGTGAAATTGAATGATACTCAATGAATGCCCGAAATAAGCTATAATACATGAAGAAGCAGGAAGGCCAATATAATAATTACCTAAATATACAGAACTTTCATTGTGCTTGGCCATTTTTCGAGGTCTGACACCAACGCGCAACTTGAGGAAAGCTGTGAACACAACTAAGCTGAAATGTCGGAAATTCACAGAATGTGGCCATCCCAGAGTAGTGAGAGTACCCAGACACTGCCAATGGCAGTGTCTGGGTACCCTCACTACTCTGGGATGGCTACATTCTGTGAATTTCTGCAACAAGAGAGTATTTTAATAAAAACGAAAAACCTTAGATTACGGGATGTCGACGGTTTCGGTTTAGGTTTTTAAAAAAAACAAAAAACCTCGGTTCGGTTTCGGTTAACCTACAGCTCTAGCGAGAATATGAACCCAACTGATCTGGCTTGATTTTGTTTTGGAGTGGAAGGTTTCAAAACCACTAGAGTCACGGATATTGCGACTTTTTTTCCCAGTTTAAAGAAAGATTTCTCACACCGGGCCGAACAATGGTGCCCCTGTCGGTGATAATAACACCCCGCATCGAGGAAATCTTTGCGCCACCCCTGGTTGTATTAATGGGAGGAATGCTGTTTGAACTTTCGATATTTTGACATCATTGTGGAGAGGGTTAATACAAAAACACTAAATAATAAAATTAATATAAATTGAAGCGAAACTCAATCATGTCGAATCATACTTAATATAACAATTAGTAAACATTTCTTACAGAATACAGCATCGTTTGGCTAGAGATACATACCGCACTCCACTGAAACTTGGTGAGATCTGTTTTGCTGTAGAATCCTTCAACCAATCTAACCCTACATGTGCTGCAGGGCGATGTTGGGGAGCTGGAAGCTGCTCGTCGTTGTTCGGTGGTTCTCTCCGGGTACTCCGGCTTCATTCACCCGTAAAACTGTCACCGACACGATATGGCATTGGCTGTTAAATTGTCGTCAAACCTTAATAAATAAATAAATAAATAAATAAATAAATAAATAAATAAATAAATAAATAAATAATTGCTGAAGAATCAAGAAACGATACCGATAATACTGAAAGTGGCAAAGAATGCATTCGCGCTTCTGCCGGGATATTTTCCATTGGGTCCTTTCTCCGAGCACAACAATACTAAACCACGCACACAACTCTGTCAGAATGGCATACCCTATAGGGAATACTAATCAGCCAACTATATACGAACACAAGGCATCCTACATGAAATACTGGAGTATCAGTATTTACAAATGAATGGGATCCATGTTGCGTGCGGTTTTTTGACAGATGGCATTTACGCTTACTTCCCTTATACCGATCTTAAATGTGTTTTACCAACACCTGTCTTGAGACACTATTGCCGATTCTCGGTGAATAACACAAAATTGACACCAAGTCCGTTTAGTTATATGGGATTGAAATACACACAGCTACCGAGTTTGAAGTCGGTTCGGGCACGTTAAGGCTTAGGAGATAGGGCACGTCACCACCAGCAGAATAACTCAAAATTTTAGAAAGATCAGAGAAGATCCATCTCCTGACTCGTTATGTCGCATATCACTAAAAACCAATCAAAATACCCCCTCTTTAACCCTTTGAACTCTGGTGGTATCTTCCATGCCTGTTCAATGGAAGCAATTATAAGAGTCCATATTCATTATTTGGGGTAGACCAATCAATATTTTCAACGTGCAGCCCCGAGGCAATTACTGAACAGCCATCCTATTTTATAACGTTATGACGTATCATATTGCTGACCGGAAAAACGGCCGCTAGGGTTCAAGGGTTAAATCTCTATTATTTTATATTATATACGCCTGAAAAAAACGCTAAGCAGCCCATCCTGAAATGTTACAACTACCAGTAAAACAAATATACTGTCGTTAAAATACCGAACTGAACAAATGAGATCAAAAAAGGACATTGACAAGAAAAACCATCTGACAATACAACAACATCACAGTTGTCTTCTGAGTTGTATTCACGATATTAGGGAACAGTAACACGCGTTGATGGCAATCCAAAATAGTATGTATGTAACTACAGCGGTCATAAAACGAAAGAAGGGAAAACTTATTCTGTAAAAGTGTTATTTTTGTCATCAGCAGTACTGCCGCAGTGGACTTGTCACTTTCCACGGGGTGAGCATTATTTATTTATTTATTGTTGTTTGAGGTCATATACTTATGCACAATGGCTAATCGTGACCGTGACAGTTTTATGGGCGGGGAATCCGGAGTACCTGGAGAGAACCACCGAGCATCGACGAGCAACTGTCAGCTCCTCAAAATTCTAACTCTGTTCAGTCTCCTCTCAAGCAGGGTTACAGTGGTTGAACAAATGTGCACCATCGACGTGCAGTACGCCTTAGTACATGACGTTATCGTGCCCCCACGTAGACAACCGGGATAAAGTGCCTTGCCCAACGACACAACGCGTGTCGTCCCGGACCGGGATCGAACTCGGGACCTCTAGCATAGAAGTCCAACAGTCTACCACTGAACCATCACGCCCCCTCCCCCACCCCTCCCACCTCTCCCCACCCCTCCCCCACGGGGTGAACAATATTTACCGGGTACAACCCGGTGCTTCATTAATTAAAATTTTGCCGATGATGGTTTTTATTCCCTGGTAAACGCATGCGTGGACATTACTGACCACCTGTGGACTAGGACCCGTCAACGGTGACTGTACTATAGATGCACTTGCACATGGCGGGCTCATTACCGAGTGAGCCGACATGTCCCCGGCTAATACTGGTACCAAAACATCGAGTAGGTAGTCATTGCTTTAGGTCGGTACTTTGTGGGACATTTTCTTTATTCAAGAACACTTAAACCTTTACCTAGTTATTCACAAAAGTCGCCACTCAAATATTATTTTGTCAGTTTGCGTTCCTTTGAGTGTCTTCTCTTCGAGTTTGAAAAGAAGATAGAAACCCTGATACTGTCTGTTAAAACCTATCGGGACAAAATATTTGCGACCTACATTGTATTTTTGAAGTGTCAAATCGAAATCTTTCCGCATTGTTCGGCTCCTAGGTACCCATCTAATAGATACCCCCGCCAGGATAGAAACAAATCTATTTTTTTCTTATACCAGAATATCTCTAGAGTTATTTATCTATTGAGGTTTAATGACACTTTCAACAGCCAGGGTCGCCTCGCGCCGGACAGTGTTACGGGTGGAGGAAGCCGGAGTATCTGGAGAGAACCACCGAGCAGCGTTGTCCAGAGCTCAGATTCCTCAACGTACTAACTCCACACAAGTAGGGCTAGCATTGGTGGAAGACAAGTGCACCATCGATGCTCAGTTAGCCCTAGTACACATCTTCACCGTTCCCCCACGTAGGCAATCGGGATGAAGTGCCTTGCCCAAGGACACAACCCAGTTACACCTGACGGGGATCGAACGGTTGACCTCTCAGTTTGAAGCTCTATGACGTAACCACTGAGCCACTGCGCTCCCCGTCTCTAGAGTCAAACGTCAGATGTTAACATGAAATCACCCTGACTATACTACAGTGCGTGGAGAGTGGATTGTAACTAAATCGCCCGTGGAGTGGAGTTATCACCCAAGCTATAACTTTCAAATTTCATACATATCGACAAAAACACAAGCAATGTTTCAAACAATGGACCTCCGGGTTAATTGGCTGAAACTTTGCCTCTGCTTGTATACTTTGCAACAAATTTGCAATTATTGCTTGGGTGGAATCTCCACTCTGCGGGTGATTTAGTGATAATACACTCTCCACGTACTGTATGTGAAATCCAAGATGGTATCTACGATGGCGGTGATTTTAACCTCCACCCCTTGATTGAATTGTCTTTCCTACATAATGGCGCATATGATGTCATTTTCGACACTTCGTATTCAAAATGCCCACCAAAATATGCCTCAAAATAAGGAAAAATTATATTTTTGACTCAAATCATTCAACAAAGTTTCACGAAACTTTCAACACAATTAAAGAATTCTAAAGAATTGTGTCTCCGAATAATGTCTACTTATTCTTCCTTAAGAATATGTTAAAATCCAAATTGATTGCCCCGTTATCCAGAAGATGGCAGCAAAAGTGGTCTACCCACAAATAAACCAAACATATTTGTGAAAGACAAATCAGTAATGGTGGTGTCTTATTTAGCGTAACCAGTGGTGTCATATGGGGCTTTCATAGTTACTCACATGAGTGGTCATGCTGTGACATCGTTACCACTGCGATACTTATGTTACTGCGCACGCCAGAGCATGTATTTCTGTCGTCCATTTTGTTTCATGGATGCCGCCAACTTGGTTTATATGGTAGCACGCGGTTGTTATGAGACTGGGTGCTTCCTACCGTACGCAGGTGTGTTTGGAGGATGAGTTTAACTCAATTGGAGTATAGAAAATTGCCAAGAAAACAAAACCTACATGACAGTGACAAAAATTATCGAAACGGTCCCGAAAAGGTTAACATCTTGGATACCACTTGGTTACTGAGGGACAATAGCATGTCGGGTGGGTCCTAAAGGCGTGATGGATACAGTGAGTGTATTTTTCGAAAGAGAAGGGTGTTCGTGAAGGGTTTGGATGACATTTGGTCTGCTGACTTGGTCGACATAAGATCGTTTTCGAGGTGGAACGAGGGTGTCAAATATCTAATGACGGTCATCGACGTGTTTTCCAAATACGGTTCGATCAGAGCTTTGAAGAATAAATCAGGACCTTGAGTCGCCGAGGCTCTGAAGAGCGTGTTCGACTCGTCTTCTCGAAAACCGAATAAATTGTGGGTGGATAAGGGGAAGGAATTCTACAACAAGGATGTTCGTCGATTAGTCGACCTCTACTCGATCGAAAACGAAGAGAAAGCCAGCGTCGTGGAACGTTGGAATCGAACGATGAAGGAAAAGATGCACAGATACTTCACGGCGAATTCGACCAAGAAATACATATACGCTCTGAACGGTCTGGTTGAAGATTACAACAACACGCGACACAGAGCTAGCAAGATCCCCACCTCCGACGAACCCCAAAACGTCGCAGGATAGGTAGGACCAATATTGTGTCCGCCCGGAACCACAAAAGTATTGTAAAGCACGTTAACTCCAATAGTGGTGAAACCAACCCCGCTCAGCACTTGAATCCCTCTGATCCTATGCATCATGCATTTTCGAAGCAATCTGTATTCCAGTTGAAAGAGAATCTTGGTGAAAACGAATAATCTGTCGTAATCCAACCAGCCGGGTCGCAACAATAAATTCATCAAGAGATTGGTCTTTCCACAATTCGATTTTCCCACTATCAGACCTCTTATGCTCTTGGGAAAGAACTCATCATTCGACATCTTGGTCATCGCATCATTCCAAGGCATGTCTTTGATATCCATCTTTTCTCCAGTTTTTTTTTTACTATGTTTTGAATTATGTTTTTTTCTATTTTTTTTTTATTTTTAATTTCTGTTTTTTATATATATATATATAAAGTTTTTTTTTCTTTATAAATCACTTTCAATCCCGTTCCTTTCGTTATTTTAGCTAAGTCCTGTATCGGTACGACGTCATCCTAGAAGTCTTTCCAACTTTTCGGTTCGATTCTCGATCGTTTGGCAGGTTGTGGAGCTATCAATTTATTAACCAATGCGTCGGCACCTCTCTTGCCGGCTTCCGAAGCTATTCTAACGCTCGCTTCGGTCGCAGCTTTGTTACCCGCGTCGATCGCAGTCTTCTTTCCGATTTTGAGAGCGCCAGACGCGATCTGTTTCGCGGCGTCGCCAGGGGAGGGGGGGGGGGGGGTGTTAAGAAAATAATTGCAGACACCGATGCCGATTTTTGTTTTTGACCGGTCGAAGGACCCACCCACTAACCCCATGTAATTGTTTTCCAGTTTTACAATTTTTTTCCGGGGTTATCTGAACCACCCCCCCCCCCCACCCCCACTAAATACATGCTCCTGCATCATCCTTCCTACCATACTGCACCATAACGAGTTGTATCATACAGTATTGAGTGATTGACTTTGTACAGTAGGACAGGTCTTGAAAGAACAACCGTTTTATCAGACCAAAGAGAAAGCCAGCGTCGTGGAACGTTGGAATCGAACGATGAAGGAAAAGATGCACAGATACTTCACGGCGAATTCGACCAAGAAATACATATACGCTCTGAACGGTCTGGTTGAAGATTACAACAACACGCGACACAGAGCTAGCAAGATCCCCACCTCCGACGAACCCCAAAACGTCACAGGATAGGTAGGACCAATATTGTGTCCGCCCGGAACCACAAAAGTATTGTAAAGCACGTTAACTCCAATAGTGGTGAAACCAACCCCGCTCAGCACTTGAATCCCACTGATCCTATACACGATGTCGCCCCCTCGATGTCGGTTACTGCCACCCTTACCCAGTTATACCAAGGCATCCCAACTAACAATTTGATCCTTCGAGATCTCATACTCTCAACCAGGTCACATGAGAGGCCTGAATATATGTGACCTCCAATCACCAATATCTACTCATCCACCGACTGTACTACAGGACATCCCGTCCCAAGGTACTATTCGGTCCCGGATGTCCTCACCGGCGGAAAACTACTCCACCCTGGAGATCCCTATATTCGCCACCCGAGAGGGCATAACTACACCTGGGGTCGGATCCTACAAACCATTCACCCACATATTAACGCTACCACGAACCCAGCTTTTGAGAGTAACATCGTACCTAACGAATCCAAATAGCACAACAAACCACTAGCCTGTTGCCTAACTTTCTCCAACATTCTACCCAGTTGTCACGCTCTCCCGGATGGACTCGCAAGGGAAATAACTCCAAAGACGGGTCAACCAGTCCCGTGCATATCAAGGAAAATAACTTGATCCCATGTCCAAACATTCCGAAGAAGATGTACCCCCCCCCCCCCCCCACTGTCAGAACTTGCTACCTTGGACCAGCCAAGCTCCTCACCCAGCAATACGATCCCCCGCGATCGCACACTCTCACCCGGTCACATGAGAGAACTTGTGACCCCCACTTTCCAACTCAACTCATCATCTGACTGCAAAACAGGACAACCCGTTCTATAATATTAAGTGGTCACCTATGTTCTTACCGGCTTGAGCCCGTTCCTACCTGGAATACCATAATCTCGCCTCCCAGAACATACTCCCACCGAAGACCACTCCCATCGACCATCCCCTCCCAAATTATATGGTGATATTAACGAACATCCAACTGATGAGAGTAACATCTTTCCCACCCAGTCACACATCGCGCATTACAATCACTGACCTGTCGCCCGACAATTCCCAACCGTCAATATATTTCTCAACCTCGCCCCACGACACTCTTAATGGTACACCAGGAAACCCATCCCCCCACCTCCTGTACCACCCGACAATGACCACCATGATCCTACCTTACTACTATGCCGACCGGCTCAGTCGACTGCTCCCGCAGCGTCCTAATAAGATCAACCGCCACCTGTTCCCTTGTCACGCTAGCACAGGTAGCAATAATACCCTAATTGGTACCACACCTTGTGAAACCCCTGCATCAATAACCTAACGCTGTCTCAACCCTGAACAGCAATCGGCTCTCCTAGGGGCTAAAACCGCCTGCATAACTAATGCCCATTATACCACACCCTAGTGGCGGAATAAACCCCACCTGTACCAAATCTAGCAAGAATGAACAGTGCCATGCAAGTAATCCCTACCAGAAGATGTATTGGAGCGCTACCTAGCTAACAAATAGCACATACGCAGATCCACCCTAACCCAATTGGCTGATCTTGCCTGACAAGTAGTATCTCCTTATGAGTGACCCCCGGATTCCATGATATTGAAGAGATGCTCCATTGGCACGAGAGCAACGCCTGCCCGATCAGGTAATATAACGGTCCCATTCCCTGTTATGCTACATTGTAAACCCCTCCTCTTCCCAGGGGTTTCCCCCTCCCAACACATCCATGTAGCTTCCGCTATTGAACCCTTGATTGACCGGCAATCTGGTGCCTCCGTACCCATACAAGCCCCGTTTCCCTTGAGATTTATGCCTCACTTGGGGTGGGTTATTACCTCCATTTATACTCCAAAATTGTTTTTTTGTTTTTTAAATTATATTTGTTTTTTTTTATATTTACTTGATATTTTTTTCCATATCTCTCTGATGTGAAATCGTATAGTCACTCTCTTTCCACAAAGATCTAACAGATCGCCGTTCTGACCCGTCAACGTGGTTTCGATGCTATACAACGTGTCCAGGATCATCGGTAAATAGACGAGATTTCGAGGTCACTCCACGATCTTATAACCCAGCAAAACGCCCGGAAAGAACGAGTAGATCATAGGCTGAGCGCTACCCTCGACGTAACTTCGCGAGATCACGTTAACATTCACTAAAATGCTATTGACCGCGAGAATGTCGACCATATTTTCAGATGTGGCGTGACCTCGATACATCTTTCGATCAAATCCCAATATCTTACCAATCGAATCTTCCGCACTAAAATCCACTCGAAAATTATCTCCCAAGTCTAATATCGTCTGTAGAGTACTCGTATTGGGAGCGAGTCCTGTCATACTGCGTCCATGACCGTCGGTCCTCAGTCTCGTCAGGATGTGATGGTTCAGATCATCTATGCCATAACTCCCTTTGGGAATTCGAATGTCGAACCAATCCACTCCGTTGGAATACTTGAACGCGTTATTCTTTTCCGTAACTTTGGGAAACGAATAGTAAGTCTCGAGATTAACCAACGCCATCTCGTATCTCTTTTCCTTCTTCAATTCGATGGAAGGTTCGAATTTCATCGTGAATCGAGTCGTGTCGTGACTCACCACAATTTGAAAGGACTGTTTCGCAGCCGTATTCTCGACTATTTGTTCTAATAGATGAGGTTCTGACATTTTTTTATTATTATTTATTAATTACATAGTTTTTTTTATATTTTATCGATATTGTTTTTTTCTTTTTTTTTCTTTTCTTCTCTATTATTTTCGAGAATATAAAAAAAATCGTCGAATCCGCTTTTATATTTTTCGTTGTTGAATTCACTAGTCAAATCGATTATCATGAACTTGTGAAGTCCTTTGTCCCGCACCTTCTTACAAAATCTCCTGAATTCTTCCCTGCTCATGTCTCTGGCCGCGTGATCTCCGTAGATGTGATTGAGATTCTTGAGATCCTGACGAAAGATACACAGAAAATTAGCATTCTCCCTTATCGTCTGTCTGGGCAGTCGAAAATAATTCTGAGACAGACAAAAACAATCCACGTTGCTGTGACGTCCTCGAACGTAATACGATTCGCATCGATTCTGTCTCTCCAACAGCAGATCGTCAAAGATCATGAGATTCTTGTTCTCCGACCTCAACTGTCTGTGATCGGGAACGTCGTCAGCATTCTCGTAAAAGAGACATTCCACGTTCGAACACTCGACGTTTCTCCTAGTCAATTCTCTCGACGCTCCTTCCAATATATTCGAAGTCTCATGTCCTTCGAATTCGTCTCAATTTTCGAAGATTCTCGACATGAGGTCCTTGGGTAATGTACGCATCATGCACTTTCGAAGCAATCTGTATTCCAGTTGAAAGAGAATCTTGGTGAAAACGAATAATCTGTCGTAATCCAACCAGCCGGGTCGCAACAATAAATTCATCAAGAGATTGGTCTTTCCACAATTCGATTTTCCCACTATCAGACCTCTTATGCTCTTGGGAAAGAACTCACCATTCGACCTCTTGGTCATTGCATCATTCCAAGACTTGTCTTTGATATCCATCTTTTCTCCAGTTTTTTTTTACTATGTTTTGAATTATCTTTTTTTCTATTTTTTTTTATTTTTAATTTCTATTTTTTATATATATATATAAAGTTTTTTTTTCTTTATAAATCACTTTCAATCCCGATCCTTTCGTCATTTTAGCTAAGTCATGTATCGATACGACGTCATCATAGAAGTCTTTCCAACTTTTCGGTTCGATTCTCGATCGTTTGGCAGGTTGTGGAGCTATCAATTTATTAATCAACGCGTTGGCACCTCTCTTGCCGGCTTCCGAAGCTATTCTAACGCTCGCTTCGGTCGCAGCTTTTTTACCCGCGTCGATCTTCGTCTTCTTTCCGATTTTGAGAGCGCTCGACGCGATCTGTTTCGCGGCGTCGCCAGGGGAGGGTGGGGGGGGGGGGGGGGGGTTGTTAAGAAAATAATTGCAGACACCGATGCCGATTTTTGTTTTTGACCGGTCGGAGGACCCACCCACTCACCCCATGTAATTGTTTTTCAGTTTTACAATTTTTTTCCGGGGTTATCTGAACCACCCCCCACCCCCACTAAATACACGCTCCTGCATCATCCTTCCTACCATACTGCACCATAACCAGTTGTATCATACAATATTGAGTGATTGACTTTGTACAGTAGGACAGGTCTTGAAAGAACAACCGTTTTATCAGAACAAAGTGGTCTCTTAAGGCTAATAAACCAACAACATTCAAAGTGGATTGTATATCAAAATATATCCCACAATAAAGCCACACCAATATGGATAACATTAGAACTGACTCTTCGAGCCAGTTCTAATGTTAGCCATACATGTGTTTATTTCAAGTAACCTTATTGAACAGTAATGGTTATATGAAATTTTTTATTTTTTTGTATTTTAGAAAAGAATGTTAGGTAAAGGGTTAAATATCACAAATTACTCAACCCATCAGAACCCATTGCGTTCTCCATTCATATATACAATGGAACTTCTCTTGAGAGACCACCTTTTTGAGGAACCACCTCTTTTGTGCTAGAGTGTGTTTTATATGGACAACACAGGACAACATACCATTTCGGCCAGACAAAAGTGATCCTTCAAGACAGGTGGTCTTGACAGACAACCTGTCTGAAAGACCCGTTTTGTCTGGCAAAAATGTTGGTCTCGCAAGAGAGGTTCCACGGTATGTGTATGCAAAAAGCAATGAGTTTAGTGATTTATGTATTTGTTTATTTTTTTGACGAAGGTATTGGTGGGGCATGGCTGGGTTGGGGGAGGGGATTTATTACTTATTTTAAGTCCAGCCCTAGAAGGTCTGGTACATGATTTTGTTGACACATGTGTTCTCAGATGTGTTTGAAATAAATTAACAGTTCAATCAGGTTCAATGTTTAGTAGTTTTTGTGTTACGTACTTCCCACAACGGCAATAAGAGTCTTTGATGTTTTCGTAATAGGTCTGGATACATCGTTGTACAGAATTGTTCCTGCAGCTGAAATCTGTAACTGTTCCTGACTTCACATAATTGTCTTTGCTCCTCATCTAAGCCAGCCGACCTCACCAGGGTGAACATATTAGAAATTTAATCAAAAGGAACACCCTCAAGATAACTTATCCTTAGAGTGCAGTGTTTGATAATTGCAATTAGTGATGCATTTTAACTTGCATTTTTCAATATGTCATACATTGTATCACTATAAGCCGAATCATAGCTCAGCCGCAATAACAGTTTTATAATCGTATATGGTAGGCACCCCCTGATAACTTGAGTGTCTTGTTATTGGTTCTTGAATGATACTTCACTGATTATGGTATACAATTTTGGCCAAAAGTGTCTCAGGAAAAAATTTGCAAGCATCGGAATTTTTTTTTTGTCCTCCTTGACCACCCACTCACCCCGGCATCAGTGTTTTGCAAATTTTTTCCACCCCCCCACCCCCCCCCCCCCACATGGCGTCTCCGGTGAATTTACGAGTTAAAAATCCACGGTGCCCGATTCACCGTACACGTAAGATATAGCGTATCCCCTGTTATTTATCACTAACATTTTTTTTAAGAATTCGGTTTTTTTTAATTATTTTTTTTGAATATATATATATATTTTTTTATTTACTTAATATTTTTTTTCTCTCTTCTCTTACTACTTTATTATTTCAAACGATTCATCAACTTTTGATAATCCTTCTTAGTCAAGACCTTCTGCTTCAACAATTTGTCGCACACGCTCACTATCTCGTTATTCACTCCAGTGTTACTGGCCTCTCTGCTAGCCATCAACAATCTCCATCTCTCCGAGAAGGCACTGGGATCGCGCTGAAGAAGTATCGTGTCGGTCGTCATTCCCATTCCAGTCGTCGATTTCACGAAATACTCGTTCGCCTTCCATATGGGTTCCACCACGTGTTTCCACTTGTAACCTCTCCTATCCTTCAGTGTCGTTTCTCTGGGATTATTGTTCTTCTTCATGGCATGAGTCTGAACCAAAATGTCTCCGTAATTATTCAAATCCTCTTGGTTGTAATTGCCGGATCCCTTGTGAGAGAGCAGAGTATCCAATCCGATGGTCAATTCGTACCTGTTCGGACCGACGATCAAATAGTCGTCTTCATCAAGCCACACTTCCGTGTCACACACAAACTCTATTTGCCTTCTTAACGAACTCCGTAAATTGTATCTTTTTCTCTACCATCGTCAGATCTGATGCTAACGACGCTACTCGCATCGGTCTCGATCCTCTCCGGGGTGAATCCGGACAAACTTCTCGGCGTAAAACTACCGACGCTACTCGGATCGGTTTCGATTCTCTCCGGAGTGTAACCAGACGGAGTTCTCGGCGCAAAACTACCGGGATTCGAACCCGTCCTCAGAGAACCTTCTCCTGTGGGTCTCAATTCCTCGACAATCTCTTTTCTTGCTCGTTCCTGAACCTCGGTGACGGGTCTGAACAACTTGGTCGTCTCTTGTCTCAACACCGTCTCTCCCAATCGCCTGGCTCTGTACTGCGCTTGAATGTTCTCCTTGCTCCGTATTAATTCGCGAACCTGGTCGTCCCTTCGCTTAGAATCTCCTATGTGTAGAAACATTGTTTTTATTTATTTATTTTTTTTTCTTTAATGAAAAACAGTTATATTTTTGTATTCTTTTTTTTTAATGTTGTTATATATATATTTTTTATTTTTGAAACAGTCAATCTTTTTCATCACTCGTCTCACAACTCATAATATATATTACATACATTTGTTTTCAATCGTGATGATTATTTTCGCAATCTACTCGTCGATGCCTTTAATTTGATAGGCTACGTGACAAATCTGACTTATATTGTTTTTTCACAGTGGAGAGAGTTCGAGCCCACTTCACATTTTTTTAGACTCGAAAGAGCGATCTCTCTCTCCTTGCCAAAAATATCTCTACCTCATCGCGGGAGAGTTCGAGCCCACCAAATAAAATTCACTGCTCTATTCGAACTCTGTTTTTACCGCGGGAACCGACGTTGGATCGCTTGTCTTCCATCCCCGAAGACAATGTTTTTTTTGGAATTTTTGTCAATGGGAATCTGTGTTAATCGCGTCTCCGTCGCAATCGTGCAAATACGCAATATCCAAGCCGAAAAAATTCACCTAAATGGCGTGTCCGTGTTACCTCTGCGAAAAGGTGAGTGTTTTTCCCGAGGACGATCGTCGTCAAAGTCACGAGCCCACCAAAAAGTGAATTTTTAAATATGTGAATTTCCTCGAGACTTCAATAAATTCCCTCGAAATTTCAGTCGGACTCACGTTGACCGTTTGAAAAATTGAACATCGAACCCACGACACCTCGTCTACCGCCACCACTGTAAAAACCGGGAGAAAGTGACGATGTGAACGCGCACGTGTCGCATCGTACAAGTCCATGAATTTCGATCGTGACGAACGCAATTTGCCGAAAAAACTAAGTTTTTGGTGAGGTACGAACTGTGCACAAAATTTGGTGGGCTCGTACTCTCGTTCTCACACTACTTGTAGAGATACAGACAAAACTGGTTTGGAAAATGCTAAATACATTCAATGCGGAATAAAAACACCTTTGCCGTGTGAGAGTAAGGGTTTTTCTTTCTTTTTTTGCTCGGTCGCTGTGGACGTTGAACTTCGATTGGATATTTCAATTACACTTTCTAATGGGGCGTTAGGAGCGCTGACGATTATTTTCCAGCGCATTGACCAATGGGTGTATGGCAGAGGTCTGTGGTGACCTGGGGACCTACGGATGATTCTTGTGTTTTGCACTTGGAGACCAGTGTTTTCATCCAGTAGTAAACTCATAATTCTTTTATAGTAAACCCTACCACGCGTATTGTTGGCCCTTTTTACCTTCACATATACAGTTAAAACTAAAAGTCCTGTCATGAACTGTGCGCTTATCTAGGCTTAATTGCGCGTAAGAATTGCCATATCGAATGGCATCCAAAGCACGGCAGGCTCTCCTGGTTACTCATAGCAAACACAGGCAATGTTTCTGCCAATGGACCTCCGGGTAACCCGGAGGTCCATTGGCTGAAACATTGCTTATCCACAGGCAATATGTACATAATTTGATAGCCTTACTATGGTCCTAACGCGTAGATTAACGCACAGATCGATGTGCTATTTGTGCGCATTTCATGACGGGACTTATAGTTTTAACTGTACCAGAAAGCCTCCGCACCCGATAGGTAATAGATATATGTTTTATGTACAGTTACACTTGAGCCATTGTAATGTGCGTTTCTGTAGGGTACGGCGTTAATATAAGCATTGCCTGTTCGCCAAACCACATTTCAATGAGGAAATAAAAAAATATTGTTAAAACAAGAATATCCTGGAATGGACACAGTTGAATCTTGCTCAGAACTAACGTCAAATGTAAAGCTTGTCCCTCCGTGTTATCACGGTTTGTACATGCCAAATAACCAATTCCGTAAACCGGTTATAATCGCAGCTTGTATTCGTTTCGCATTGGTTGAGGGTAAGTGTCCAAAGGGTGATGCACGACTCAAAATCTACGCCACTGTGCTTCCTCGTGAGCAAGCCGGTTTATCCTTCTCACGACTAAAATATCAGTGCCAAGGCCATCTTTTTATTTGGGGGTTAAAAGTTATAACACAGTCATAACCACAAAATCAACGTCTAAACTTTAGAAATTAGTATAACACAAACTAATTTTGCTGATTAGCCTGTCCTGTTGCTGGCATATGTTGTCTTTAGAGATTAACAAACACAAATTCAAACACTAAATTTACAAATTGTGACAACAAATATATATGTATTCATACACAGACAACTATGACATATTTCTTTATCAGTGAATCTACAAGCGCCTTAAACTATGACCCTGACCACTCAGGGAAAACCAGAAATAAAAAACCACGTGGTGGCCAAAAAAGCTCTAGAAACCTGTCTCCAAAAGCTGAGATTATTATTATCCCTTGTGGGTGGGGGTGTGAGATTGGGAAATCTCACCCGAGGGCAAGATATTTGGGCCAGACACGAGGCTTGCCGAGTGTCTGGAGCAAATATCCTGTCCCGCGGGTGGGATTTCCCCATTTCACATCCACCCCCACCAGGGATAATTTTTCTCCCCCCATCAAAACAGTCTGATGTCATCAAAAGTAATTCAGGGGCACGTGCAGCTATATCGAACAATTTTGATGTCCATTTCTAAAACAAACTGATTTGCGTATCGGATAGAGCACACAAAGTTCTGTATTTACCACCGGTATATACCACAAAATTAAATCCCAACACCGGCAAGACAGGGGTTAAAGATTTGTAGTGAAATGAACATTGACACTTGCCGATGACGTCATATTATGAATTCTGCAATGTATTCACATAACCTTTCGACGGGAATTTCGTGTAACCCCCGCTACTCAAAATGGCATTCATCCAAAAATGCATATAAAAGAGTCAAATGTCTTTGGCTTTGCGGTTTGTGTTTTTATTTCTAATTTCTTCGACAAACATCCGTCTGCTAATATTTCCGAAACGTGACAACATGTTGTTTGTTTACAAAAGAACGCGCAATGATTGAATAGTCCTGATGCGCCTCATTAAATATGCTAATAAGCCAATATAGGCTGGTCACGTGGATGGGGTGAGATAGCTGTCGCGTGGGTGGGGTGAGACGGGCATATCTCTCCCAGCTGTCTCACACGACTTTATATATGTCTCAGGACCTTAGTGGTGGGGAAAAAAAATACTATCTCTGTTAACGCCATCTAGAAAGAATGCACTTGGACTTGTTAATATAGTGATAAGGAAGAGAAAACAAATCTCGTGATTAAACCCTAGTTTTCATTCCCTTTGAATAGACATATAACCTCATAGGATAGATATATCACACAAACAACAACGAAAAAATAACAACAACAAGCGTGTGTGACCAGGCAAGCACAGGCTAGAAATGACTCAACACGTCACTAATACTCGATCTCAAACAACCGTTATGTCCTAAATTTGCAATCAATCAATGGTCAAGAAATACCAGTACCCCAATACGGAATAATCTAATGTTCAGACAAAACTTTTCCGCTATTCTACGAAACACGGAAACATACATTTATTGGCTAATCGTTCGTGAGAGTGCGATCCGTTGTTCGATGCTAGATACCGCATTATATGCTATTAAAAAAGTAGGGGACATCAAACAGATGTTAATATTTTCGGAAAATGCTATTGTCTACGCGTGATTGGAATAATCAATATGTTACCAAGTTTAGTTTGGATCATGAATGTCACCGGCCCACGAAAACTTCATGTAAGTTTTTCGCACGAGCGCCGCGTTAATGTCTGTGGAGTACGTTTTGAAATTTTCATTTGTACTGGACGGTCTTTTTCGAAGGTCTCATCGTTCTTTTCTTGGTATAAACTCAATAGTTTATGTCGAAACGTAACTTTTGAGGTATGCGAAGACTGACACGTGACGAACGTGTACGTGCCGATGGCATTTTGGAAGCTGGCAAGCGACAGACTGCAGTGACTCAAATTCTCAACGTTACTCAACCAGTGATTAGCAGGTTGTGGTCACGCTATCGTCAGACAGGCAATTTTGATGACAGACGTCGGTCAGGTCGTCCGAGGGCGACAACTGCTAACCTGGATCGTTTCATCTGAACCACAGCTTTTCCTAACCGCCATGAAAGTGCCCCAGAAATTGGATAGCTGCTACACCGATCGACAGATATGCGAGTCAGTGTCGGACTATCCGAAATCACCTGCACAGCTGGAATTTGTACGCTCGACTGTATTTTTTATGAAAATATAAATATATTTCTTCATATATCTCACTTTTATCAAATACCCCCTATTTGTGTGAATAGTATATTAAAACAATACATCGCAACACTGTTATACGTGGCTCCCCATTTTCACGATCTAATAACCCGACCAAGCGCTCATGCCACAGTCTAATTTCGTTAGGAATTCGTCGCTGTTATGGACTGTTTATTTTACCCACTTTTTATGGAAATTAGGGTTTAATCCGGGAACGGAATTTTCTGGTTCTCGTTTTTGAAAATCAGTCACTATACCGGGAATTTTTCGGTTGTCGTTTCTGAATATCAGTCCCGATACCCGGGGAATTCATATGACAGAAAAGGGAATCAAAGGTTGCGTTTCGCAGCCTTTGATTCCCGATTCTAGTCTATGAATTTCCTGGGCATTAGCACTCATTTTTAGAACCGGTAAATTCCCGTTGCGAGATTAAACCATAGTTCTAACGGCGATGCTGTTCTTGGAAGAGTCTAATATTCACCGTAATCTCACAAATTATAATACGCAATCATTGATACCATGGTCTATGAATTTCATTTCTCGGTATCATGATAGACTTTCAGAACCTGTTAAATTTCCATTCCCGGCATTGAACCTTGATGGAAATTTGCGCGCAGATGACCATTGATGTAATGTGATGTAATTACCAGGATAAACAAGGATAAACAAGTGTTCTTTCCAATCAGTCATTATTCAGCATCAATATATTAACATAATTTGGGAAACTATCCAGTGGGATTATTAGTTACCCCGTGTCTGATCACGTGGTACGGGTTCGGCCTCATGGGATACGGCTGGCTTCGGGTAGGCGAAAACCCGTACCACGTGATCAGACACGGGCTAACGAAGTTATCTATTGACTTTCCGTACAATCTATTTGATGTGTGAACACACACAGCATGAGATCTTTTATCTTCCATTGTTGAGCCATACAGGTTTCTGTGGAATTTTTGTGCAAAAGAGTTTTTGTGAAAATATGCTGATATGACTAGTATAAAAAAATTACTGAATTTCTTTTTTTCTTTTTTGTCTCAAAAACATAGCTTATGAACCCCACATTGAAGGGTACTTGACAAGCTAATTCCAATAAGGGGTAATGAGCTATATTTTGGAGATAAAAAATTAAAATATAATACATGCACACTGTAAAACTGGAATGACGATTTTTTGCGAATAGTGCAGTCGTGATCAGACATGGGATAACAAATTTACATGTATCTATTGACTTTTACGGGGTATGGACAATTTGTAGATTTCGGAACGAGGCTTCCATTGGGTATGGGAAATTTGTCAGTGGCTGGGCGGACGTATCGTGGGTTTCAATGAATATGGTCTCATACCACGTATCTATCAACCAATCAAATCAACAAATTCACTTTAGTCAATAGATAACATAAAATACGGCTGTGGTGAGTCTGAATTTCTAATTGTAATGTCATCAAAATGTCGATCAAATCAAGTTTCGATCGCGCAACATTTCCATCTTTTATTATTAGGAACAACTAATACTGCATGAAAAAAAAAAAGAAAATACATTTTTTTTCTGTGCTACACTGCAAAAAATATAGGTCCTCTTTAGAACCAAAACTGGTTCTAATTTTGTCCCTGAGATGGAACCAGCTCTGTTTAAACAGTATTTATTTCAAATCAAATAAATTTACCAAGATTAGCATACAATTTTAACAGAATATTACATGAACTGAAGTAGATTCAGCACTAAACTTGGAGCTTATTCAATGCAGTCGCCAAACATTTTGAAACAAAGGAGATATGAACAGTTGGCATATCGAACCAGTTTTGGTTCTGTATAGAACCAAAACTGGTTCGATATACCAACTGTTCATATCTCCTTTGCTTAATAATGATTTGAGACAACCTCGTATAAGCTTTAAACTTACGACTGAAACCCTCTCAATTTATGTTTAATTCTGTTAATATTTAATGTTAATCTTTATAAATTTATTTGATTTGAAATAAATACTGTTTAAACAGAACTGGTTTCCTCTCAGGGACAAGATTAGAACCAGATTTGGTTCTAAAGAGAACCTATGTTTTTTGCAGTGTAGGGGAAGAGGTGTCCTGCCCAAATATACTATCAAATTCCTTAGTGGCGTAGCCGGGAGAGGGCCCCCAAAACGTCAAGTTCTATGGTCTTCTATGCGCGAAGGGTCATTGATACTGCATGGAAAATATTAGAAAAAAACCAATTGTTTTTGGGGTATCCCCCTTCCAAATCCTCAAGAAAGTGATCTGTGTGGAGGGGCATCTATTGTAAAAACAGATAACAAACCATATTTTGTGGAACTTAACGTTCTGTCGCCTCAAGAGGTCAGAATATGCCAGATGATTTGGGACATATTCTTTGAGAATATTTTTGGAAAGGAGAGCAAAATCTCCCTGCCAATTTACTCATGTTTTGAAATTAGGGTGAAACTAAAAGTAATCCCCAGCCAAAGTACATTCCATAAATTCGTCCTCTTGTATTTTTACCTAACCATCGACTTCTGTTCTAAAATATTTGACTTGGCAACCTTTCCATTTACATGCATGTACCTTACATTCAATTTACATGTAACGTGGTCGACTTGGCGCTTCTGCCTATTCACAATTTCCACGAAATCGAACATTTTCTGACAAAACTGTTAGGGGAAGGGGGTGGGTGGGTGAAAGTGCCCCTCTTTCTGTATCTACGCCGTTGGCTTAGAATATTGTGCATTACAAACTTTACCGACAAACTTAACTTTTTGTGGTGGGGTGAGGTGGGTGGGGAATGCTTCTCTATCGACACCAGTGGATTAATGCATTATGCCTTATACAAGTGTTTTGACAAGGAATTTATTTCAAGTTATTACTTCGAATGGAAAAAAAAAATCGAGATATAAATGACTTTTTTTTCTCCATTATTGTTACCTCATATTCACGTTTTATTAACAGTACTTTAAGTTCTTTAGCAGGCATTTTATATAGAACAATTGTTTAATCTTAATCTGTGGTATCTTCCATGTCAGTTCAATAGAAGCAATTGGAAGAGTCCATATTTATTAGTTGTGGGTAAACCAGTTAATAGTTTACAACGTGCAGCCTTCAGGCGCGTTGAAAATATTGATTGGTTTACCCCACACGTCAACTTACACGCAGCAGTCATCCAACTTAACTGGTAGAGTGCTGGAAGCCCATATTTGGGCTTTATTCTGAAGTGTTGGTACCACAGCTTAAAGGCTTCATATTCAGTGGAGGTTCTCCATATCACCTTTGAAGTGAAATTATTTAGCCTGTGAAGATTTGTCTTGTTACAATTTATGGGAGAGTGCCCGTAGGCACTCTCCCATAAATTGTAACAATACAAAGATATGTGAACAAATTTTGATGACCAAAAATAATTCAACACTCCACCAGTTAATGAAAGTGTGACGTTCCATGCTCCTGGACCGGAAGGGCGGTTTTTCAGGTTTAGGGAGTTAATATAGGTCATCCGTCTTCTACCAATACACAAACAACAGTGTATACCTTGTCTATGGTGAATTAAATTCACGCGGAATTTAAAAGTCAAGGTTGCTTTCACGTGCCTGTGTTTTTCGCATGCGGCAAAGTATCCGGAACGCAAGGTAGAAACCAATACTGGAAAGCACTGCGTTGTTCACATGAGTACTTAAATCGCACTTGAGGGAATCCGTTTCAAACACTGCTGTAATTTGATGCGTTTAATACAGATATTTTTTATGTTACGTCATTTTCGATGGTTTTTATTCGTTCCACAGAAAACAGCAAATAAAAATGAAACTGGATTTACTACTCGTATTGTGCACACGCTGGGAAAAACGAATGTCTTGTGAATGGGTGCAACGCATCCGCAATGCACACACATGCCCGAAACGCATGTATTTGAAAGCAGCTCAAGAAAGAGCTTGACGAACTAGACATACTCTCAATTTAGCTGCTTTTTTAAAACTGACATCTTATTACTTTTATTAACCGAAACCAACAGACAACTCTCAGAGCCGTCTGATGTTTTTGTTTATAAAAAAGTTACACAAAAAACTTGGCTTTTTGGCAAGTAAATTAGACAGAAGCAACTAAGTAACTGTCCACTTTGGCTTTTGGTTTAGAGAATGCGTTTTTTCAGTAATTAGCAAGTTTTTATCTTACCTGCTGGACCTTCTATATTAATGGAAAAGTTAGTGCCTGTATTATATGTCACGATACACACGCTGTTGATATAATGAACTATAAAAGTGACAGACCAACAAAAGATGGTGAAAGCGTCGTTCTCTTATTTTTAAATAGGTTTAAACAGAGAATAATAGCCAAACGTGATTGGAAAATTGTAAAAATGTAGCTTCTGTATATATATTTATACTGCAGTACAGCCGCCGTGGACTAGTCACTTTCCACGGGTGGGCAATATTTCCACGGACGCAATAATATTAGATTCCAAACACTAAAATTATAGGAATAATCCTCAAAAAATTAATTAATGAAGCACAGGGTTGTATCCGGTGCTTCATTAACTAAAATTTTGCTGATGATGATTTTTATTACCTGGTAAACGCATGCGTGGACACCACTGCCCACGCGCGGATTACAACCAATCCACGGTGACTGTACTGTACTCTGTAGGAGAATGCCCGCACTTTGTGAAATGATGCGCACATCGATGATACAACTTCGCTAACATTTCGAAATTCCAATTTTTATACGATTTTCCCATACATTTAGTGTTAAATTTACTGACAACTTTAGAAAATTAAGAGTAGCTAACTTTTATATAAATCTCTCCCAATGACGAAAATTGTTGGCCATGATAGGGCTCTTCGTATCTCAAATTTCTAGTCGCATCGAATCCCGAACCGCAGCTGGCAAAACATTTCAACTCGAATCGCTTTTCAAGATGTTGATATTGCACCTTCTCAAGTCTTTTTAAACGATGCGATTTCTGCTTGCGTCTGTCGCATGAGTCTGACGCATGTGTCCAAAATGCACCGTGTAAACTGTACCAACGAAAATATTGCATGATCCTTGTCATGACGCATGCACCAAGGCCCATGTTCTAATTTCTTACGACATCGCCAGCAGGACTCAACAACCCAACCAACCAGGTACGTAAGAACGGGTCACATTCTTAGTGTTGGCTATTCCGCATACTACTACGTATTACTGCAACGTATTACTACGTATTAACAACGTATTATTGCTACGTATTACTACTACGGCTCTTAGTATAATTGTATTATGTTAGTAATACGTTTAAGTAACTCCAGTTCACCCCGGTAATCCAACTACTCATCCAACAAGTTCGCCTCTTTCTGTGTAAATGATCATGCTTAATTTTACTTTTGTAACAATAATAGACAGTATGGCAATTTTCTTCAGTCATCTCGAACGTGTTCTCTCCATGCCCCCTCTCGCCCACTGCGTTTACGTCCTCGGCTCACTGACATAGCGCACTGTTGAAACCGATTGACCCATGTGTCTGAAAACTCATGTATCAGGCGCATGGATGATGGGCGTACGTCCAGGACGCATCGTATACATGGGACTATATAGCGGGTTAACAATGTCAGTCTCCGCTAAATAAGTATTGTATGCAATGGCGACTTGTGTGTTTGAGCAAATCAATAAAAAGCCAAATATTCCACGAGAGAGTTAAGTTATATTCCGAAGCGAAACCTCCTTGAACTCTTCTTCTACCATCGGGTCTCCTTATAGGAGACCCGATGATAGAAGAAGCGTTCAAGAGGAGACAGTTGGAAGGATCTTGAGAACATCTCGACAAATCGAAAATTTCCGATTCGGACTGACTGATATAGAATACAATCAAATCTTCTAGTTCATTTCATTTGATTGGTTGCATTTATAGTTGTTCCATGGGAAAATAATTGCCTATTGAAACTTTGATTTTTAATTATCGGTCTGCAGAGGGTTAATATTCTTGCGGCACTGATCACTACCACATGTCTGGCACACTACATAGACTGTTGATTCACACCTCCCTCGCCTCGCCCCCACCCCCAAAAGAAAAAAAAACTAAATGAAAACAGCAGTAAGAGGGACGTTTTTCTTACTTATTAAAGAGTAATTTAGTGTTTAAACTGTGTCCACGGTGGGTTAAACGTTCCCTAAGATTTCATTTTGAAAGTAACCAATTTTTTATTGTGACTCCTAATATTTAAGTCGATAAGGTGTGTTTTCTCTTTTTTCTTTTACTTTTACGTTATGTTTTTATTTTATTGTTTTAGGGTGGGGTTAAATATTTAACAAGAAACTTACCCAAGTAAGCTCGCTCTTTGAAGATAAATGCGAACCAGCTTAACCGAATGCTGCAAATAACATTTCTATTCAAATTATTCATTTCCGTTATCTTACAATTTAATTTATTGAAATGTCAATATAGCATCAAACATTCATTGGCATTTGTTTATAATAAACGAGGCAACCAAAATATATTTATCATGGATACATTGATTAATGTAAATTCCTACGGATCGTATTTCCTACCATCTGATACATTCTGGACATTTAGAACTGAAAGATTTTGAAGAGATTCATTTTCTGTGAATCAAAGCTAAAAATGTTGCTTAACACTTTACCCAACGGTAAGTCCAAAACCGGCCAGCGCTATTCTCAAAAATCGTCAATTAATTTTCATTATTTTTTCATTTTTTGTCTCAAAAACATAGGTTATGACACCGTCATCGAGCTCGTGCCAATGAGGGGTCATAACCTATCTTTTTGAGACAAACAATGAAAAAAATTAGTCATTCAAGAGTTTTTTTTGCAAGTGTCGTCTGCTTTTCATGGTAGGTAACGGGTTAAAAGTGAAACCCTGATTGATCGATATTTTGATGACATTTCAATCAGAAATAAAGACTCACAACAGCCGTAATACCTTGATTACGCCGCGTACAGTTCAACAAATTATAGCTTGATATTTACGAGGAGAATTGAATACTTATTGATTGGAATATCCAAAACTGGGACAGGAAATAATACTTGTATATCTTTGGAAGTGAAGACAAACCATACCACAATAACGGTCGTCTATGCGCAAATTTCCACAAAAGCTGGATAAACAAACAGCCAATACCAGATTCCAGTTCCGAGCAGTATTAGACTGGTGACCCGAGAACTTGGGATATTTCGTGGTTAAATAATACGTGCCTAAGGTTCGATTGTCGAGTTACATGCCCGAATTTTTTAGCGATTTATATTGATGCTGTCAAGATAAAAAGAACAAAACGATTGAACGATAAGTATATGAAAATAGTACCACGATTTCGCAATTTAAACCTGGTATCATTCCGTTTAACTTTACGAAATCTTGGCACGCCAATAAAACCCTCTGAAACATAAATTAACCTCTTGAATCCGAGGGACCACTTTGGCGATCAGGAGAGGGATACGACCTGAATGCATAACGTTGATGGTTTCTCCGTGAATTCGTATGATAGGTAAATCAATATTTTTATCGTGCAGCCCCAAGGCTGCACGTTAAAAATATTAATTCGCCCACCCTCGGGTAGCACATATCGACTTCTACAACTGCTGACATTGAATTGGCGTAGAAGATACTATCAGGGTTCAAAGGATAAATATTCAAGAGATCTCACGTACAGTTCTAAGATGTCAGAAGTAGATAGTGGATGCTACATCTGTTACGTAAGGGGGCGCGGTGGCTCAGTAGGTAGAGGTGCAGGCTGCAAGCCGAGAGGTCCTCGGTTCGAATCCCACCTGCGGCAACCGCGTTGTGTCCTTGGGCAAGACACTTCACCCCGCTTGCCTACACGGGGGCACGATGACGCTGTGTACTAAGGCGTACTGCACGTCGACGGTGCGCATGTCTTCAACCAATCTAACCCTGCCTGTGCCGCGGTGCAGAGTTCAGAGTTACGATGTTGGGGAGCTGACAGCTGCTCGTCGCTGCTCGGTGGTTCTCTCCGGTTTCCTCCACCCGTAAAACTGTCACCGACATGATGTGACCCTGGCTGTTAATGTGTCGTTAAACCCAAATAATAAAAATATCTGTTACGTAAAGACGAAGGCAACCAATGAAGATTTACAAGGAAGTTTTGTTAAATTATGCGATTTCTTCAAGTAGTCTGCTTACAATTGTTTTTCATTTCAAGTGGTATTCGTTGTCAAAACCCTACAGACATCATATTGTTACATGAAACAGTGATTTATGCGCTTTTATGCATGAAGTGTAACGTCCGGGTGACACTAGGTTTTTGATTTTGAAGTACAAAATGATTGTTACCGCCAGTGTGTATTTGGTTGATAATACAAAGATGATTTATGAGTTATCAATGAATTGTAATTCAGTTTTTGACAAATGAATTATCGTTTCGGACAAATGTATTGAAGTGTGTGCGTGATCTCACCCGCCACGCGCACGACCGGTCGATATTCAAAACCACACGTTTACCAATGAGTACCGTGGCTCAGTGGATACGGCATTGGGCTTTAAATCAAAAGGTTGGCGGTTCAATCAGTGGCAACTGTGTTGGATCCTTGGGCAAGGCACTTAACCTCGATTGCCAACATGGGGGCACGCTGGCGTTGTGTACTGAGGCAGAATGCGCGTCAATGGTGCACTTGTCTTCAACCAATGTTAATCCTGCTTGTAAAGAGTTTGAACGTAAAGGAGTTTGACAGTTGCTCGCCGTTGCTCGGTGGTTCTCTTCGGTTAATCCGGCTTCCATCACCATCTGTGGCGTTCTAACGTGCACACAGACGGATTTCAAATTAAACATTTCTTATGAAACTATTGGGATTCATGTCTTCATTTCATAAAACATTCGGCCAAATGTAGTCTATACCGAAGGCTCGAGCGAAATATGACTGCGCCATTCCAACGACTTATGTAACCACTTACCCGCCGACTCAAAAACATACCGCGTTCTGTGTTTATTACACATCCCCATGTGTTAAAATTCATTTAAATAAACAAATTTTAATTATGATGTTGAAGCTCTAAGGTGAAGAGTCCGTTATTTTTGTTTGAAGCGGTACTGATCAAATGGATGGATAAAAATCAAACAACCATTTGGTGGCTATTACTGATAGTAAAAATATAAGTAGAAATTTGGGCGGATTTGCAAAACAGTTGGGAGAAAACAGACGATTGATAACTGAAAAACGAAATTTGGAAACTTTTTGAAGCGTAACTAATGACTCGACGAAAGGAAATAGTTTAAACGGTGCGGGAAAAAAGTTCCGGCTTGTACATCACCAGTTAGATACAGAAACATTTATGTCAAAGCGGCTATTCCGTTAACCCTTTACCTAACCTGAAAAGCAGACGACACTTGCAAAAACAATTCTTGAATAACTAATTGTTTCATTTTTTGTCGCAAAAACATAGGTTATGACCCCTCGTTGGAACGAGCTCGACGAGCTCGTTCCAACGAGGGGTCATAACCTATGTTTTTGAGACAAAAAATGAAAAAATAATGAAAATTAATTGGCGATTTTTGAGAATAGCGCTGGCCGGTTTTGGCCGTTACGTTGGGTAAAGGGTTAAATACAGGGGTGTTTAATGGATGTGTAATAAAGCATTCAACCAAATATACGTTTGGAAAAAGTTGTCAAAACTGGAGAGGTTCAAAACTTTTGTTGTATACAAAAGTTAAAAATCGTTATTATTACAGGACCATACACACTGTACGAACTATCGTTTGGTTCGTCTGTTCTCCTAAATTAAAAATTAATAATTACCGAGCGTATGATCACATGATGATATTTTTACACAAGTGCCCGTTATGTTAACAATGTACCCGTCAAGGTTTTCGAGAGTCGGCGAGTTTGTGTCACAACACCCTTATTCATTGATGCAGTCTGTTCATTATTAACTCTTTACGCAACGCACGGAATGTCAACATTTTTCTTTAAAATATTATTTAGAATTAGAAGCATTCAATCATTTATCTCAACCTCGCCCTGGTAACAGAGGCAGAAGCGAGTTCGCATGCAGTATTCACACATTCAGCCATTCCTTGACCCGAATTGTTCACACGCGTTGTTCTCCATATTCAAGTGTATTGCTTGTAAAACCACCGTATCATATCTCCGTTGGGTGGTAAAGATATGTTCCCCGTTTCATGTTGTTCCCCGTATCCGAGTCTATTACGCGCAAAATAACCGTATCATATCTTCCTTGGGTGGCAACAAGTAAAGATATTTTCCGCGTTATTACGTAAAAAGCAAATATGAATTAGACACTATTTCTAAAACCTCGCCCTGGTATCAGAGGCAGAGGCAAGTAAGTTCGTATACCGTATTCACACATCCAACCACTCCGCGCGCCTCCATATCTCCGCCCCAGTACCCAAACCGCGTCAATCAGACATCAATACCGCTGATGGAAAATATAATTTTTTATACCCTCCTTGCGTAGTAATAACACCCCCCCCCCCCCGCCCGATCCTTCCAGGGTGTGTAAATGTCTTGTCCCAACCCACTATTGCAGCATATATATGCCCTCCACCACTGATCTAAGTGCAGTCCCTCCTATAATGTCTACACTGACAATCGTAGGCTAGGGTTCCATACACCCCCCCCCCCCCCACACACACACACACACCACATACACATGATGTACGCACTGACATGTACCAAATGATCATAATCTCGCAACATATACACGCTATGTCCAACACCAATGCATGTTTAGGTGTAATTGCTCTGTACACTAATTATTGCCCCCCCCACCCCGCCCCCCGGTTCAGCAAGTTTATAAATGAGAATATTTGGAATTATTCTTGTCTATTGAGCCCATTGGGTTCTAGTGTTTGAAGTTTGTTAATCCAAAATGCTTCACGACCCCTCCTGTAAGCTGTATTTTGTTTATTAATTTGTTCAATCCCAATAATCTTAAAATTGTTTATACTATGGTTTTTGGTCAGAAAATGATGTGGTATCGGTTCATCCATAACCTCAAGTTTTATTCTACTCAGGTGGTTTTGCATTCTCTCATACAATTTTGACCCCGTCTCTCCCACGTACACGACTTCGTTGCACTTGTCGCAGAAAATCCCATATATCACATTCCTGGACATGCAGGTGGTTTTTTTGCCTATGTGGTAGGCCGTCCCGTTCTTGTCTGCGAATTGTTTTGTTTGGAGCATAAACCCACAGATTGCACATTTCCTCTCGCATCTATCAGATCCCGTCCCTTGATTGTTGAACATTTTATTATGCTTGCTGTGGACTATGATATCTCCCAAATTTTTCAGTCTTTTGTACGAAATCAGGGGAGGTTTTTCGAATGCCAACTTCATACGTTTTGAGCGGTGTAAAATGGGCATCCGTTCCCGCGTTATTTTCCCGATGTCGGGGAGGCGCCGCGAGTATGTGACCACAAACGGGACTCTTTCGCCGGTTGAATTGTTGGATCGTTTTTCAAGTAACTGTTTGCGCTCGATTTGATCGACCTTTTCTAGTTGTTCGCTTACAAACCTTTCGTCGTAACCTCTGGCATGCAGGTGCTGTTTTATATCATTTTTGTGGCATTCATATTCAGCATTATCGGAACATATTCTTTTTACTCTTGAAGCTATTCCATATGGTATCGCTCTTTTAGTGTTGATTGGGTGATCTGACTTTGCGTGTAGGTATTGATGCGTGTCCGTGGGTTTTGTATATAAACCGGTTTTAAGAAATCCGTCTTCAATTTTGACTACCGTGTCTAAGAATTCTATCTCATTTTCAGACCACCTTAAATCGACCTGTATTCTTGGGTGTATCGTATTTGCCAAAGAATGATATTGTTTCAGAGACTCCAACCCATGCGTCCATACTCCCCAGATATCATCAACGTACCGTACCTGTTCAAGGGGGTGTAACTTCGATGCTTTTGACAGTTTCTCTTCCCATTCACCCATATATGTGCACGCATAATTCATCCCTAATCGTGAACCTATTGCAACGCCGTCGGTTTGTAGATAATGTCTTCCTTTAAATGAAAAATTGTTGTTGTCCAAAACAGTTTCTATTAGTTTAAGACCTATCTCTGTTGGGAATAATTTTCTTTTAGAGTTTTCTAGTGCTTTTTTACATGCTAATATACCTTCATTACGTGGGACGCTTGGATATAGTTTCTTGACGTCCATACAGTACATTATGCTGTTTTCAGGGAGTGGTTGGGGTATACTGTCCAGTCTGTTCAAGAAAAATGTGGTGTCGCGTATGTAGGATGGTAATGACTCAACGTGTTGTTTTAATTCAGACTCCATCACTTCTGCTATTTTCTCTGTTGGGTGGTTTATTCCCGAAATTATTGTTCTTAAAGGGGCTTCATTTTTATGCATTTTGGGGTTACCTTTTACTCTTCCAGCCTGTGGCTGCTTAGGTATCATGTACGCTAATACTTTTTTGTCTATCAGTTTGTTTTTTTTCTAGTTTTTTGAGTTGGCTTTTAATCTTGTTTGTTATTTTCTCTGTCAGATTTACAGGTACTTCTTTGTATGTTGTTTGGTCCCCCAACTCCATCAAGATCTCATTTTCATATTTACTTGCATCCAAAACGGTTATTCCAGACCCTTTATCGGCTGGTCGTACGACTATTGTATTATCATTTAACAACTCCCTCAGAGCCTTCTCCTCCATTTTTGTTATATTGTTTCGCACGCGTTTTTTTATGCCCTTCAAAATATCTTCCCGTACTATCTCTAAATAAAGGTCAAGGTGCTTATCTCTACCTTCTTTAGGGGTCCACGGGTTACGCTCTTTAAATTTATCATTAATATATTGATGTTTATTGTCTAGGAAATACTCACATAGTCGCATTCTTCGCTCCCATTCTTTTATCTCAACGATAAGGTTCGCCATATCCAAAGTTCTTTCCGTTGGGACAAACTTGAGACCCCTTTTAAGTAATGTTCTTTGGTGTTTTGTGAGTTTCTTACCGGATAAATTAAACACGTTATTCTGCTGATTTATTTTAGTTTCGTTGTGCAGAATTTTACTCTTTATATCTACATACATGTTATTTTGATCATCGCTCATATCCTTAACTTCTACAGATTCATCCTTTGTGGAGGGTTTCTCAGACTTTTTGTCGGTAATTTTTGTTGTATAACCCCGGGGATTCACAGATTCGTCCTTTTTGGAGGGTTTCTCAGACTTTTTGTCGGTAATTTTTTTTGAATAACCCCGGAAATTCAGTTTTGGTTCATCCCTACGGAACGCGGAAATATTTTGTGACTGCAAGTATTTGTATTTGATTGTTTTAGGCCCATTTGTCTTTTTCATACTTCCAATCATTTGTGCAACCTGAAAATGAGAATCATTCAAAAAGAGATAGAAATTTAATTCATTTGTACTCACCGGTTTTTCAGGTTCGAATCGCACCCACCTGTAATTTTGACCATACTTACAATATACATGAATCCCTATTCCCAGCATATTCACCAAACCTATTATATCCTCATCTGTTGCCCAGCTCTCAATACTACCATTCGTTTTTGATCTCTTTCTAATGAATCCTGATACTGGCCCATCTATATATTTAGACATTATTTTCGCGTGATGTTCCACATACTCCATTACTCGTTTCCGTATTACATGATGATATTCTTCATCGCCTGTACAGATTTTGCTGATGCATCTATAAAAGCAATTTCCATCAGCTCTAACATTTTGCAATCCAAACCCTTGCCTTCTCAATTCAATGTTGTGTGTTGCGATATCAGTGTGGCTGGGAAGTTTCTTCTGTAATTTTATTCCTAATACTTGTAACACATTATTTATTTCCAACAGCGATACATTCTTTCCAGGTAGGTCGGTACCGTCTGAATCACCCAGTCCCGCTATCTTCTTATCTTTTGTTCTTTCTGTAAGGACTTGGATTTTATCACCATGGTTCTTTATTATCTTCAGAATTGCCTCTTTATCCGAGATGTTGAAACGGAAATTTATCGATTTTTTTAACTTCGCGAACTCATCCCTCAGAAGACCCAACTGTTCCTCGAATTCTAATCGCGTAATATCTACCAGTCTCTCTGATGTTTCATTTAAAAGGTTTTCATATTCCGATTTTCGTCTTCCACTGACATCCGATGTCATATTCCATTTCACTTTGAATCCTCGCGGTATTATATTTTCTTCCTGGCATTTTCTAAGAAATTTTATGTGTGATTCGCGTTTGTTTATTTTTTCAATTAGTTTCCGTCCCACATTGCAGACCGTCTTCCCTTTTCGCGATAATTCCTGAAAATCCGATTTTGTACGTTCCTTTCGCGCATTACTTGGTACGACATCTTTCCTTGGAATTCTTTTAGTCGGCATAAACATACACTTCATCAAATATTTTATATAACTTCGTCAAATTGCCGTCATGCTCGGAAGTTTACTTCCTTCTAAGCGGCTTTCATTTTTGACTAATACTTATTCCGTTACGTTAAGTGCCGTACCAATGTGTATCGCGTCATGGGAACGTAAAATTTAGCGTCACGCTGATCCTAATTGTTGAATGGGAATTATAAAATTGATCGTGATACGCGTATGTCTTACAGATCGATTTATTATTTGGCAAGTGGCTGCCTAGCTCCTAATCACGAACCCGTCTATAAAATCGCCGATGCATGTCTTCCTTGGGTGGCAACAAGTAAAGATATGTTCCGCATTACACGTTGTTCACTGTTTTTAATTGTAAATTATGGACAAACAAGACCGTATCATATCTTCCTAAGGTGGTAACGAGTGGAGATATATTCCGCGTTATCGCGCGCATTTTTTGTTCTCAGCCTTAGAATTAGAAGCATTCAATCATTTATCTCAACCTCGCCCTGGTAACAGAGGCAGAAGCGAGTTCGCATGCAGTATTCACACATTCAGCCATTCCTTGACCCGAATTGTTCACACGCGTTGTTCTCCATATTCAAGTGTATTGCTTGTAAAACCACCGTATCATATCTCCGTTGGGTGGTAAAGATATGTTCCCCGTTTCATGTTGTTCCCCGTATCCGAGTCTATTACGCGCAAAATAACCGTATCATATCTTCCTTGGGTGGCAACAAGTAAAGATATTTTCCGCGTTATTACGTAAAAAGCAAATATGAATTAGACACTATTTCTAAAACCTCGCCCTGGTAACAGAGGCAGAGGCAAGTAAGTTCGTATACCGTATTCACACATCCAACCACTCCGCGCGCCTCCATATCTCCGCCCCAGTACCCAAACCGCGGAACGCAACCCTAGATTCCAGATTCTAGTCTATGAATTTCCAGGGCATTAGGATTGATTTTCAGAACCGGTTACCGGGAAATCCCTGTGCGCGAGATTAAAACATAGCTCCAACGTCTAAGCTGGTTTCAGAGATGTTGATATTGTCCATAATCCCATAACCTATAAAACGCAACTATTGATACTATGGTCTTTGAATTTCCAGGCTACCGCCATTGACTTTCAGAACCCGGAGCCGTAAAGTCGTAAATTTCCCTTATTAAACCTAATGTGGAATATCGATTTCAGTAAATTTTCACGGATAGAACTTGTTAAGAGGAGCAACACAGCTTTCTGTCCGCACGTATCGGCTACGAGTCCGAAGCACCACACCCCTTTTCATTAAATGACAACCCCAAATAAAAAGCTTCCTTATTTTTAATATAGCTTTACTTAGCACATTAATTCTTTTTTTTTTTTTAAAGATAGTCTCAACTGTTCGATATCCACGACGACGTCTGTCTGAAATAAGAGGCTCATCTGATGTCACTGACGAGCGAAGATTTTCGATGCAAATATTTACAGATGCGAAAAAAAACTTGAGTGTCTTTGCGCTTAACATTATGGCTAGTGTTTAATCCGGGAACGGGAGTTTTCTTGTTGTCATGTTTGAAAGTCAGTCACGTACCGGAAATTTTTCGCTTGCCGTTTCTGAATAACAGTCCCGATCCCCGGGAAATTCGTAGACCAGAACTGGGAATCAAACGTTGCGGGACGCAACCTTTGATTCCCGATTCTTGTCTATGAATTTACTGGGCATTAGCAGTCATTTTCAGAATCGATAACCGGGAAATTAAAGTTTACGAGATTAAACTATAGATCCAACGCCGATGTTGTTCTCGGAAGAAACCGTAATCTCATAAACTATAATACTCAATCATTGATACCATGGTGAATGTCCCGAGTATCATCATAGACTTTCATATCATGTAGCCGCGGAGCTGATAAATTCCCATTCTCGATATTAAACCTTAATTCTAGCAAACATTCCATAATTTCGTTTTTCTGTTGACATTTCAGGTGTCGTATACCGTTATTAAGCATCCACTGTCGTGCCGTAAAGACTTTATTACAACAAGCAAGCAAACCGAAGGTTTTTACGCGTCAGTGGTGCACACGGACGACGTGGGACGGTGTAGGATACACTAACCCTTTACGACTCCTTTAACTGTATAATTGTATACTTCCACGCCTAGCAACTGCAAAGGACGAAAGGCAAATAAGCCAGGAACGCCATGAAAACCCAATCAAGAGCCCCACTGGGA
This sequence comes from Pictodentalium vernedei, assembly GCA_031216915.1. NCBI lineage: Eukaryota > Metazoa > Mollusca > Scaphopoda > Dentaliida > Dentaliidae > Pictodentalium > Pictodentalium vernedei. Next base: position 86,179,468 of record CM062289.1, read on the forward strand.
GTTGGTAATGGATTCTCTTATCCGGTTTTGAGGAATGTAAAGTCTCTCGCTTACATTAAAAAGCCCATTGATAAAATTCACTTCATTCATTGACAAGTTTAGTCTTTCGCCGGAAGTTTTAGATGGTTATGATTCTAAAAGTAACTGTCTAGTTGTTTTTCTAGCAAGTATAGTCTGTCACAGGTGGTTGTTATTGTGGTTCCAGTCGAGCCCTCATTGATACGTGCAGTCTGCCTCCGACTCGATCAGTCCAGTCGCAACCAAAGTACACGTCCAGAAAACGAGATGGTCGTATGGCCAAAGGTTTGACGCCCCCTAAACCTGTCGATCATCCAAGAGGACTTGGAGCTTACATTAGTTTGGACCGAGCTGCGAATGGTAATTTGACTCCGCCAGGACTGGGCAAGCCAATTGGGAATGGGATGAAGAAGAAACCCCAACAGCAACGCCAGCCAGAGTGTGGCCCCGGCATAGTATTCCATAACGGTTACAAAATAGGACAGGAGATAGCTCTTGAAGTTATTTTGAACGCCGATGATCATCCACCAATCCTTCAAAGAAGTTGAGATGCCGAGTTTGAAGTTCCCCCTCCCCAAAAGTACTGAGACAATCGATATATTTGTTGATTAAGTATGCCTCACTTTGTTACAGTAGTTTTTTAGTAATTTGTTGAGTTGATCGGGGCAGGATCAAGCAGCGAGAGGCGCCCAACAACAGCGGTCTTGCATCTGTTATTATAAAGCGCGCTGATATTCACCTGTCCATGCCCACTCTCGGTGAATGCATGAGTGTGACCGCCGTTGTTCTGTAATAGCGATTTTATTATGTACTCCAGTTGATGTAATGCAGTGCTGTTATTCATAAGTCTGCCGGGGCATGATCAAACTATGAACAGGCCCCAGCAACAATAGTGCAGGCATCAATTCGGGGGAGCGCGTTGAACAGATATTATGCAGCAGTTAGTTTTTGCCTATCCGCATCCACTCTGGAGGGCTTGTATTTATGTCTTTGTCTGTGTCCTGTGATCGGTGTTGTAAAATATATGCGAGTGTCAGTGAATTACACTTTGTTACATAGAGTACATGTATAGAAGACAGTATTGTCGACTTGCATGCGAAGGTGGTGAGTAGTATTATGGACGGACTGTTGTTTGTTGACTAAGTTATTTGTGATGGGTTTTTACCTTTAAGCAGTTTTTTCGGTGCTCTTTAGTTCGGAAATGAGTTCGTTTTCTTTAAGCCTGTTGAGTGTTTCATCTGCGATGTTTTTAAGCCACGTTTCTGTTGTATCAATGCCCACCAATTCGTGAAGGTCTGTGATTGAGGTTCTTGGTGGGACTCTGAAGGCTACGCGTAGGGCCTGTTGAACAGTTTGGAGTTTGGTTTGGTTTGTTTCACAAACATGTTTTGTCACAATTGCTCCCCGTATTCGAGGACTGACCTAAAGAATGATTTCTAAATTTTCAGTATGGTGTTTTTATTAACACCTCAATCCTTACATCTTAGCATTTTTTTGTAAATTTATTCGTTTGTTTATTCGCTTGTGTGCTCGATTTACGCTATTGGATATGCGGGTGTTTAGGAACAGTTTCCCATCTATACTTATTCCAAGGAACTTCGCCTCGTTAAAAGTTTTAAGTTTAGTATTATATAGGTATACGTCGATGGGTAGCATAATGTCGATGGTTTTTTTATGTATGATGAGTTTGGGGGGGGGGGGGGGGTTATTGGGATAGCTATTGATGCGCCATGTCGCGCAACAGTTTTCTAGGTCGTCTGGGACATCCTGGAGCCGACGTTCTATGATGTTAGGAATCTTCTGGTGTTATAGAGTTCCTTGTCATCGGCAAATTGGGAAATGTCAACCTGATTTTCCCCCACGTTGTGAATGTCATTAACATAAATTATAAAAAGAAGGGAACTGAGGACCGAACCCGTTTTTTACAGCAATCAATCACTTTGTTTTGGTATACGCCATCTCGTTGACGAGACCAGAACAGTGAGATCAACAGGACGACCAAACAGTCTTGTTTAATCTCTCAGACCTGGTTTTGTCAACTCGACGAAATGTAACAACCCAGGTCAGTTAACCCTCGGTACACTGATGTCAAAATGGCACAGTTTTGAGCAGCAAATATTTCCCATAATGCAGTTTGATATTTAACCAAATATACATTGTGTGACAGAGCTCAGTGAGCTCTGTCAAACAAGATATAATTGGTTAAATTCATAGTTGAACAAAAGAAAAACAGAGTGATAGAAAATAATTCTGTGGCATCACCAGAGTGTCAGAGGTTAACCGTTGTACTGATCAATATTTATTACACTTCCTGGATATGTGCATCTGGTGAAGCAACGTATAGATTGCCACATTTAGAGCTGTAATCATCGAGTGAAAATTACGGACATCTCACAGGAACTGTTTATCAACGAATATTTTGAAACCAATTCCGTTATCAGCGGGGGGGGGGGGGGGGGGGGAGAGGGGGGCGGAAAAAATTCCAGGAACATAGGCGCATGTTTTACTTTTGCCCAAAATGACCACCCCACCCGCCCCCACCCCTGAAAAATGTTTTGGAAGTTTTTTCCGCATAATATTCAGACACCCACCCCCCATTTTAAGAAATATTTGAAGTAATTCCGTATATTCACAACATTGCCTGACATTAGTACTATGTATCTGTTGTGCTTAAATATTCTGGTCGCTTTTGAAGCCAAAAGCTAATTACGTAAAACACGATGACAGTTTATGTCATGTGGACAGCGTTACCAAATTCCCCTCTGGACAGCTCTTGAAACCTCATTCTGCTTATGAATAATATTCTCTGACAGACTATGAGACTTATCAGAATGAAGTGGGTGACTTTTTTATACTAACCCGATGAGAGGAGGCGTCACTAAAGTCACTCTTTAGTGACAGAAATCAGACAAATCGGAAATCCATCCCTCATAAACTCTACGCTTGTGCACCTTGGACGATATGAGCAGTGCTTCATATGATGGAGCAGTCCGACAGCTTTGGTCAGGCAGTAGAAGAGAATCCCAACCATGTGGTCCAAGTACTACACAGGGGAAAAACCACCGGTAACGTGTGTGGCATAAAATGTCATTTTATGTCACACACGTTACTCGTGGGTTTTTCCCCTACATAGTAAATGGGCCACATGGTCTGCACATGGTTGGGATTCTCTCTAACTGCCTGACCAAAGCTTACTAACTACTCCATTAACCCTTTACCCAACGTAACGGTCAAAACCGGCCAGCGCTATTCTCAAAAATCGCCAATAAATTTTCATTATATTTTCATTTTTTGTCTCAAAAACATAAGTTATGACCCCTCTTTGGAACGATCTCGTCGAGCTCGTTCCAGCGAGGGGTCATAACCTATATTTTTGAGACAAAAATGAAAAAAATTAGTTATTCAAGAATTTTTTTTGCAAGTGTCGTCTTTTTTCATGTTAGGTAAAGGGTTAAATGATGCACTACTTATATCGGCCAAGCTACAAAAGTGCAGAGTTTATGAGGGTTATATCTGGATGTATTGATGTATTTCCGATTTGTCTGATTTCTTTCACACACGTTACCAAAGAATCACCCGAGAGAACTATTTGCACAAAACTCATACACAGTCCCCATCAATGGTCCGAGAATAAGTTCACAGGTGCAAATAGTTCTCTTGTATGCCATCATGAAGCAGGGTACTTTTAGTTTTCAGCTTTACAGAAAGCATTATGTGATGCACATTGGATAGTGCCAAATCAAAGAGTTTATTTAATTAAGTTCAGTTATTTGTTGTATTTTATTTTGATTAAATTTGTTAAAATCATACAATTCTCATTCAATCTGAAAAATTAATGCACTCATTGGCGAAGTCAATGATTGCAAATTGTCCCTTTTCTGTCGCTGTGAGGCATGTGTCCATGGAAATCCACATATTCTAACATATGCTGAAAATTCCCAAGCCATACCCCATTATATATGGTACCCCACCACATGCACATGCTCTAGCAGTTGTGTTTTGTCATTTCTCTTCCAAGTAGATCACAAATTGTAGCTGATGGAAAAAACTCATTTTGGGGCCGACGGACACCCACCACCCCCCGACTATGTTCCTGGATTTTTTTCCGACCCCCTTGTTATCAGTAGATCTTTTTCTAGAGTGAGCTATCAAAATTCCATGCGACTGTTCGCCCGTCTACCACGTTTCAGTGACCGACACAAACGTTTCGCTACTTGAGAGGCAACCTATGAAACACGTAAAAGTTATGTATTGACCGTAGGTGGTATGCCAAGTTCTGTTTCCGGTTTTACATTTCAACTCAAGATCATTTGGCCTGGACGGAACTCTTGGGCTTGCAACCTTATTTTGTGTTTCCTGTTCACAATTATGCGACGAATGAGTCATGCAACGGGAACACCGAAACATTTTTGAAAAGGCGACTTATTTCCGAGGCTATTATTGTAGGCAAAACATTATATTCCCTATCATACAGATTCCTCTTGTAAAACGAGTATGTTTGCAAAGTGCCCAGCTCAAATTTCACCAAATCTCTGTTGTTCTTTCCTTCAAAATGTCGTACATTCTATCAATACTCTCACCGTTCCAAAGAGTTATGGGAATTGTGACGACTGAAAAAAAAACAAACAAACATTGTTTTATTTTCATTCTTATTTCTTCCACCAAAACAAATTGCATTCCCACTCACATTCGCCGAAAATGGCGTTCCACAGCATTGTATTCCACTCTCAGCGACAACGGACTATTTTGTGGACATGTTTTGAAAGTAACCATGGGATCAATTGTAAAGAGTTGTTTTTGGAAAACAAATAAGGAGAAAATAAAATAAATACGAAAGTTCACTGCTCGAATTCAAGTAGGATTATATTCTATCGTGGGTCGCGCGGATTATTTTCCCATTTGAGGATAAAAATTGTTCGTGCTTGAATCCGAGCAGTGAACTATTGTCTATTTATATCACAGTTACAGTGCCGTGATCACACAAGCGGATAGACAATTCCGACCGGATCGTGACTCAGTCACGATCTAGTCGAAATTCTCTGCCCACTACTTTCCTCCAACAACACAATATAATCCTACATGTGTAGAAAGAAATGCGATAACAATGACATTGACTATAGGATGCTATTTTCGTTTCCCTTTCTTGATGCGGCCTAGGTTTCTCAGAATGTTATTTACACAATCTCGAAGGTGTGTCGCGATTTGTTCACGATCTGCTCGCGAAAGAGATCACGTGATCACAATTATATCGTGTTTGTGGATGTTTCAAATAAACATCTGAATTTGAAATTATTTCCTTTGACACATATTGTGTCATTCTAAAAGGGTGTGGAATATAAAATAGGTGAAAGATAAATTTTTAACTCTTTATTCGAGTATAACCATCAATCTCGATATTCTATTTGACAATCACCGAAAGAGCTTTTTTTCAGGAAATAAGGTTGGACACGGAAAATTATTTGCCCTGAAATACTCTTTTCAATAAAAAATGCTACATATTTGCATTTAGTGGATATTGTTGTTTCGTAAATGAAAGAGATTATTGCGAAAGGAAAGATAAAATCCTATGATAAAGGAAATGTTGTTGGTGTGTAAAATAACTTGCTTCTGAAGTATACATTTTCAAATTAAATATTATTTATTAATACAGTCGAATCCTCTTAATTGAATATCCATTTTGCCAGTGAAAATTATTCAATTAACAGGAGTATACAATTAACAGGGATTTGGTCAGTTTCCTGTGTTCTGGAGGTAAACTGAGCATTTATTCTATTATATCTTGTTTGACAGAGATCTGTCAAACAAGATATAATAGAATAAATGCCTGTATTGTATGTAGTGAGGCCAAAGGATTGATAAATAAGGGGAATTTGGTGCATGTCACAGTAATTGTTTTGATATATTACAAAAATTTATATACAATTAACAGGAGTTTACTCTACAACCCATATGCAATTAACAGATCAAATTTGTTCTAAAGGTGTAGTAAATGGTTTTGTGTTTGAAAATTATATTCAATTAACAGGGATATACAATTAAGAGATATCCAATTAAGTGGGCTCTACTGTATTACCATTGAGATGTCATGCGGGAAAAATTGATTCCTGGATAGCTGTATTTTTATCGTTTGTGTTTGCATATCATGACTTTTTTCATAATTCATTCTTGTGATAATTTCATTTCGAGTGTTTAGCACTCATTGCCGGAGAAAGCATTTTGAACTTGGATTGTGCACGATCATACGAGTGCACCCACACCAGAGATGGACAATGTACTGAAAAAACGAACCGATATCGATATCATGGGGATACCGAAAAACCGAACCGAACCCATAGTTGAATACCGCAACCCTCTGAATTTTTAAATTTTCCTACATTCGCTATTTATAAGGCCCTGGTTGAGGCTTAATAACAGTTGAAAGGTTCATTTTCACGAGAGAAGTGACTGATTTTCTTTTCAGTTTTGTTAACCCTTAGTGGTCTGGCAATTGTCCTGAATTCCCACAAGAATACATCCTGCTCAGCAGTTATTTATAGTCAAGTCTTGGCTGCCTGTTGTGGCAGCCAAGACCTGACTAGAAATCACTGTCCAGATAATTTGTCTATTGTCAGCGGGGCTTCCTAAAGATGGCATGGACGGGGCACATGATCTGAGATTGCAAACTTCGGTCTTTAAACGTTAAGGCGCGTTTAGAACAAGTCGCAAAATTACTGTACATATAATTTGTGTTCATAAAAGAATGACACTTTTGAACTCATTGACAGTGACATTTATAGCGTTGTGGTAGAGTGATACAAGAACAACTTATTCTGTCTTTTCCTGGTGTAAATTCCTCTTTGGCACTATCAGCAAATTTCGGTCGAGTCAGATACCGAATACCAACCGATACCGAGGTATACCGCCTAAAATACCGAACTTAAAATTCCAATACAGCCCATCTCTTACCCACACACTCATATATATATTTTTTTTATAAATTTGTCAGAACTGCAAGCATGCACGGGAGTTGACTTCCTTCAGAGTGGCGTTCATTTTTGACTACTCTTAATTCCGTTGGAGTACCGTACCAAAATACATGGCGTCACAGGGACGTTAACCTTTACCCAACGTAACGGCCAAAACCAGCCAGCGCTATTCACAAAAATCGCCAATTAATTAATTTTTTTTTCATTTTTTGTCTCAAAACCATATAAGTTATGACCCCTCTTTGTTCCAACGAGCGGTCATAACTTATGTTTTACGACAAAAAATGAAAAGTATTAGTTATTCAAGAATTTTGTTTGCAAGTGTCGTCTGCTTTTCATGTTAGATAAAGGGATAAAAACGCGCGTCATGCTGATAATTCATGAGGTCGGAGTCTAATTATGTTTTTCAGGACAATCCACTGTCGATAATATGATGTCCACGACCGCGTTCTTATTTTTACTAAAAAAACCCGACTTGTATCTTCCTTCGTATGCAACAAATGAAGATAGCTAGTCCCTTTCCCATTACAAGTTAATATTAACTGGAGTACTTCTCAATTTATTCAAGAACTCCCCCTGATAATAGACGCAAGTTCACGGTTTCAGTCAGATGACTTTCACTGATCCGATCGCCTTTGTGGTACAATGAGACGGAAACCGATACCGAACTTATTGGAGGGCCAATGTTACGGAGCCAACGCAATTTGAATTTAAAATACTAAAGGTTCTAACAGCGTGTTGAATTATAGTAGGTTTTGTGGGTCCCGGGCATCACCCACTAGGAAGACCATTGGTGCGTCTTGGTATGAAAAATGGTAATATTTCAACACCAAGGGTCACAAAATCACTGCATGTCAGAGATGTATTGAGTCACCGAGGTGGGTGTACTAACGTGCAGAGAACGGGAAATGAAATTATTGAAATTAGCTTTTGAGGTGATATGTCATGTCATGAAATATATTATAAGTATCTCTGTCAACATGAGAAAAGAAAGAAAAGAAATGGTTTTTGCGCGCCGAAGACGCGCCGGGACGCTGTTGGGCAAGCTCCTTTCGACAATCATTAGCTGTATAATATTTGTGCCATGTCGGAGTGTGGTAAAGGAGGAAAAGAGAAAGAAGCAGCTTATCCGAGTTTGTGTTTCCTGCGGGTCTTCTTTTTAGGAGGTGGCTGTGATAGAGATATGGTTGTTTGTTGATTTTGCTGACTTTTCTTGTCTAGCCTTTCCTTAGCCATTCTGGAGACTTCACCTGATCGTTGTTTAAATTCTTCGGACTCGGCCATGATTTTATTGTATTCTCTCATAACCTCTTCTTCGCGTGTTTCTGAGGTCTGTGGTGGCTGAATTGGTGTGCGCCCCTTGTCCGGAAGCGAAGAAAGAGGGGAGTGAGGGGGTTGGAAGTGGCGAAAAAGCAACTTCCAGTTCCTCCTCAATCTCCACAGGACGTTCCCCATCCAACTGTATCGGCTGGGGAGCCCGTAGTTGGTTGAATGTGCATGTGGTATTAGGAGGAGAACTGGCGGCTGCCTCCGGAACCTTCACCCCCTCACTCTCTTCTTTCTTCTTATCCAGGAAAGCCCCCAAGCGTCGGGCATCACTACGCTTGGTCGACGGGCTCTTCTTTCTTTTCTTCTTTTTACTCTTCTCAGGGCTTCCATACCCCTCGGGTGAGGACCAGTGTGAGAGGGGATCCCCTAACCAAAGGTGCTACCTCTCTCCGAGGAGGGTGGTGTTGTGGTGTTCTCTTCAACGTTGAAGTCCAGTTTCAGATGGACGCTCATGCCTATTTCCTGGATAGTCCAGATGGGACAAGAGACGCCCAGAGCTGATATGGCTTTCTCCAGTCTAGCAGGTAATTCCATTGCAGTCAAGGTGTTCACGCTCTGACGTCAGAGGTGTGAATGCTCCGTCAGCATGTATGGTATATGGAGATTTAATACGTGGATGTTGGTTTTTAAACACCGAGCCGCAGATGTTTAAATGAGACATCCAGGTATTAAATCTCCATATACCATACATGTTGACGGAGATAACGTGTTTGTCCCGTTTGAAACACAATAGAAACACAGTCGAGAAAAATGTGTGGACGCCTTTCTCACGCTCTACAATCAGTTGGACCAAATTCGCGAATAATTGTTTTGTTTATACAAACGCAGAAGACAACAGATAGAGTAACATCCCTTGGGTCGTTAAGGAAACGAGTAAACAGTATTTTGTTGACACATCGCCCACCGAATTACAATGTGTCTTATGTGCCAACTGCACATAGAACACATTGGAACTGAGGGGACAATATTTGCTCTTATTTTTCTCAAGTTATTTCATTTAATTATTCGACTATTTAATTTATAATAGCAAAATATGATCGAATTGTCGGAAATCTGATAATATTTGTGACTATTTTCCGGGTTTTTTGGTTTGATTTTTATATCGAAGCGAAACGAAAGCAAAACACTTTCATTTAAACCACATACCCCCGATGTTTCGCGTGCCAATATTCACTGAATGTTACATGCTCTGGTATTGCCTTGGATGTTGGGTGTACCCTTTGCCATTGTTGTCTGTCCAAGGCATTCTGACCAATCCAAAGACAGAATATATCGGGATATAGGGACAAGTATATTTGTCCATTATAATCAAGCTCCCATCTGGCCCCAAAGCCAGGATTTCAAACGTACTCGACATGGTGGTGCGAGAGTTAAAATTTGGATTATATTGGTACGAGAGTGCAAAATCGTAACCGCGCGTTTCCAGCTTGAGACTCTTTTGTCCAATGGTTTTCGAGTGATTCAGCATTTTGATGCGGCCCTGGACATTCTATCGGTTCCAGCGTTGTGTACTAGGCTGTTCTCTTTCGCGTTGTCCCTTTGGTGAGTGGATCTTCACGTGTCCCAAGAGGCGTTGCGAAGTTGACAGTTTGGGGGTTGGGGTAAACATGCCTTGGTGATGAAGTTGGATTATTTGTAGGTCGGGATTATAGTATAAAAAAACGTCTTCTTGAAACTTTATTTGCAAATAAATAAAATACAGAACGGCCGTAGTGGACTGTTCACTTTCTCCACTCGTGGGCAATATATCCACGGACGTAATAATATTAGATTCCAAACTCTAATTACAGGAATAATCATAAAAAAAACAAAAATTAATAAAGCACCGGGAACAACCAGGTGCCTCATTCATTAAAATTTTGTTGCTGATGTTTATTACCCGGTAAATGCATGCGTGGACATAACTGCCCACACGTGGATTTCCGACCAGTCCACGACGACTACATTGTATGCATATAGTAGTCGTGACGTAACATCTTATTCAATTAGCGCGTGCCAGGCCGGCACTCCAAACTGGACATACAGGGTTAGGCCTTTTATTTATTTATTTATTTATTTATTTATTGGGGTTTAACGACTCTTTCGACAGCCAGGGTCACCTCGTGTCGAGCAATTTTACGGGCGGAGGAAGCCGGAGTACCCAGAGAGAACCACCGAGCAACAACGAGCAACTGTCAGACTCCCCAAGGCACTAACTCCTCACAAGCAGGGTTAGCATTGGTTGAAGACAAGTGCACCTTCGACGTGCAGTACGCCATAGTACACAAAGCCACCGTGCCAACACGTGGGTAATCAACGTGCCTGCCCACGGACACAACGCAGTAATGCCTGGTGGGGGATCGATCCGTGAACCTTTCGGTTTGAAGTTCAATGCCGTAACCACTGAACCACCTTGCTCTAACTGCAGGGCCATAGACAACTCGTCTCCTGAGTTCCAATGTGTTCTATGTGCCACTAGGCACATAGAACACATTGGAACTCAGGGGACGAACTGAAGAGGGACTTCAGTTCTCAATTTGCATCACCGACTGTTTGTGTGACACAAGTCCGTGTATCAAATCCAGTCTTGAAAGAATGTTCACGATTACTGTAACAAGAGCAAATCGATATCGAACAAACCCTTCAGATGAAAATGGATATTATAACTGGAAAAGGAACTGGAGGTCACGTACCCCTTTCCTCGCCTTCCTTAGCGATGTCCCGCATGTCCCCAAAGTTACTAAACTCGCTTCGTAAATTTCACTCCAAACAGGGGACGGTTGCCTATTTTCCGTTTAAAACATGCTTGGGTAGATTTTCTTTTTTGGAAAGCTAATTGAATTTATGAAAGACAATCACAGCAACTGACTTGCAATCTTTGTGTTTACGCCAGTAATATTGTATCTCTGAATCCTTTCGTTCGTGTAAAACCCAATTATGAATGTGCTTTTCCAGATTTAATTACGTTTTATGAACGACGACCTTCCATCCCTGTGGATTTTTCTGAGTCCAGTCATAATTAATTGGCTGCTTGTTTCAACAACATGTATTTCTTGAGTAAATAGGGTAAATCTCTATACATTTGTAAATCAATTTAAATATCTTATAGCCACATCTATGTATAGATTTTCTATTATATCGTTTTGGTAGAGAAGAGTAAACGAAAGCTATAAAACTTGTACTCCACTCAGTTTTGCTAATTTTGACGAATACAATATGACTAAACTAACGACCTAAACGAATAACCCTAAGTTAACTGATAACATTTGAAATATATGAAACACTTGCAAAATTATATTTCCAAAACGGAACTTCACATTGTAAACAGACTTCGTACTCGGGTACCTCTTGAGGGGAAGGGATCTCTACTAATATAGATTCGAGTCCAATTGGATTTTGAGAACTCAAAAAGTCAGAAGATAATCTATTGAGGCAGGTGGGGGCGGGGTGGGGGAGGGGGGGAGGGATTTGTGTAAACCCATTTTGCCTCGACTGTCATAACTCAAATCCCGACTGATGAAATATTCCAACTACATCATCAAGGGATGCCTTCTTTGAGGGCACGAGCCTGGTTAGTCCTTGGATCGTTGACCATCTGAGCGATCAATTCGGATTCCCGCGTTGTGTATATGGGCAAGGCACTTCACCCCGATTGTCCACATGGGGGCACGATGATGCCGTGTACTAAGGCGTACTGCACGTCGACGATGCGCATGTCTTCATCCAATCTAACCCTGCCTGTGCTGCAGTGCAGAGTTACGATGTTGGGGAGCTGGCAGCTTCTCGTCGTTGCTCGGTGGTTCTCTCCGGGTACTCCGGCTTCCTCCACTCGTAAACCTGTCACCGACACGATATGACCTTGGCTGTTAATGTGTCGTTAAACCCTAATAAATAAATCTTTGAAGGCATCCCTTGATGATGTTGTTTGAATATTTGTCAATGGGGATTGTAGTTTTAGAAAAACTCAGAACATTTGTTTCTGAGAAAAATGCATGTAGTAGTCGTGATGCGAGGACTTCCCAATTTCTTATATAATGAGCACGTATCAGACTCCAACTTACTCATGCTGGCACCCCAACACCCCCAATTGGCGACAGAACGCTATTTGTATGAGGCCTACTGCTAATTAAGGCCAAGAAGAAAATCTAGTTCCGTGAGAAAGTACATGATTACTAGCAAGAGTTTATTCATTTATTTATTTATTTATTTATTTATTTATTTATTTATTGAATGCATTTTTTATAATCTTTATTGGAGTATGAACGTGTGGGAATGGGTACATACTCCAATAAAGGTTATAAAAATTGCATTCAATTCTTATAATTATATTCCGTAAATGTTTAAACTACTTTTTACCAAACAACAAAGCAGAAAGACGAGAGGCGCTAAAAGTTAAAAACCCGCCCAAACACCGCCCGAATTACATTATGTCAACTGCGCTCTACCGTAAATGCGGGTCAACGTTCGACTAAATGTATTCATTGGAAAATGAATTACATTTGGTTATGACGTTTTCATCCAGCTGACCAATGGAATTTGAGTATTTGGACCCAAAACGTATAACTACATTAACAATGTAATTATTAGGGGTTAACGACACTTTCGACAGCCAAGTTCACTCGTGACAGACAGTTTTATGGGTGAAAGAAACCAGAGTACCCTGTGAGAACAACAGAGTAACGGCGAGCAACTGCCAGACTTCCCAAAGTACTAACTCCACACAAGCCGGGTTAGCATTGTTGAAGACAAGTGCCCCATTGACGTGCAGTACGCCTCAGTACACATCGCCAATGTGCCTCCACGAGAGCAATCGGGATGAAGTGTCTTCCCCATGGACACAACGCACGTACGCCTGGCGGGGATCGAACCCTGTACCTTTCGGTTTGAAGTCCAATTCCGTGACCACTGAGCCACCGCGCTCCCAGCAAAAGCTTATCAAAATCTGAGACTCCAATTCAGATGAAAATATCTCGACTAAACGCGACTGGAAGATGTCACTTGCAAACATATTTCTTGAATGACTAAAACTTTTTTTTTACTTCTAAATATAGTTTACGAACCTCCGTTTGAACGAGCCCAAGAAGCTAGTTCCGTTGAGCTTTGTTTTGTTTTTATCAAATATTGGAAAAATAAAGTTTGAACGACAATTTCTGTAAATTAAAGTGGCAGGAACTGGCCGTTAGCTTTGTCCACATGGGGCACAATTCTCCAACGCAGGCGATATCAAAATTTATTTTAAATATCATTTTTTCAACTTTTCTAAAAATTTCCACAAAACCGTATCATGTGACCCCTTATTTGAACAAGCTCGATAAGCTCGTTCAAATGAGGTGCCACTGTCACATGGTATGACTTTGTTGAAATATTTTTAAAAATAATACTCAACAACGACCCCACTAAAACTCTTTATGTGATAAAAACAATGGAATCGGTTGCGCATGGGTAGAAGACTATTAACCTACTAGATATCTGTGTTATACTGGCTTCAACATACAGTACAACCGCCGTGGAATGGTCGTAACACGCGCGTGTCGTTGATAGAAATAAACTTTCTTCTAGCAATACTCAAAATTTACTGTAAGTCATACAAGCATTTCTAAATCGTTTTTATTAACAGAGTACTCAAGTTTATACCCCGCACCCATAATCGTTATTGATGACCTGATAAGCTGTCAAGTGTATACTTCAAACCCGCACCCATATTGAATGGTTCACTATATTCATCAAGAATACAGATATCTTGGTTCCTGGTTCATATGACCTAAAACACGTCTTTCATGGAAGATCGGTTACTTAGACAAACAGCTTAATCTTTTGTACCCGAAAGACCGTTTGCCGTCCCCGAACATGATACCTCATAATGTCATTACGTGGGATGGTTTCTAAGTAAATGTGTAGGATATACATCCCTAAGGCTGCATGTTGAAACTATTAATTGGTCTACCCACAAATAATGACTACGGACTCTTCCAGTTGCTGCCATTGAACTGACATGGACGATACACCAGGATTCAAAGGGTTAGAAAGGATTCCCATTCCCGTGCCAACTAAAAACAAACGAAAGACGTCAAAAACATTTTGTTTTGAAATGAACACAAGAGGTAAGAGGTGTTCAGTCGATGCGTTAAAATTATAACTGCCAATTTTTCTATCAGTTGTGATATTCTGACATACAGAATATTGCAATAAAACTAAAACAAACTATTCCCCAGGTAGGTCTCGGCAAATTGGACTTTATTAAACGCCTGTCCTATGTAAACCCTAACTACAGCAACACTAAATCATTCGGAAAATGAAAATCTGTTCCGCACATATGTGCGGAACGGAAATTCGTTGTCGTACTATTTTTAAACAGAAGCAAAATTTCACTGGAAATTCCAGTGAAATTTTCTACAATTTGTGAACCGCAATTACAATTTGAATTGCTAGCGATAGTTTAAAATCGTCCTCTGAGTTCCAATGTGTTCTATGTGCCAGTAGGTAATAGAACACATTGGAACTGCGGGGACGAAATAGCAACAGGGGTTCCCCTCGCAAATTTGTTTGGCGATAAAATGTATTCTTCTTGTTGAAAGTTGTCAAATGAATTGCTGAGTGTCCTTCTAATAATTGTTTTTTATAGACGTGAAGGCATGTAATAAACACAGAACGACACACGTGTGTGAATGGGCTAATCGGGGGGGGGGGGGGGGGGTCTCTCGTTTTATCCTTCCGCGCTGGCACTCGTGCCATATCGATTAACCCATTAACACGCGTGTGTCGTTCTGGTGAATTCTGTCCTAGAATCGAACCTCGCATCGTATCGAGGGGCCTACGTCAACATCATATCGAATCCGAATCAAATCGCAAAGAGCGCGAAACAATTTTTCATGAAATCACTTGATATTTTACCAAATTACGTTGTGGCCATGCATATATGATTGCGGCTCGCGCGTGAGGCAGGTGGCACGAGTATCAGAGTGCAGCGGGCACAGATTACATTGTTACAGCATTGCTTGTTAAGTGGATCGCAGTATTCCCGCGATAGACTTTATAAGTAATGTTGTAACATTTATTTAACTTGTAGGGCTGATAAGCCGAGAGAACCGAAAAAGTAATAGGAAACGTTTGTTTCCTTCCCTAGGCTTGATTTCGACGTTAGAAGGCATTTATTTGCGATCGTCCCTTCGTGAAAGAAAACGGAGTTATCCCATTCGAAAATATACGAATCAGAAAACGCGGATGAAGATTCCGACTCGGGCGATCAATGTCGATATTGAATCGAATCTTAGAAGCAGGGCCCCACCCCCACACTTAAAGTAGTGTACAAACTGACACATATAAACAATTGTTATAATTTTGACGTGATGATTCGGTGCGTCAAGATTGTTAGGGGTGGGCGTTTTACCATTTTGAGTGAACTCACTTCAATCATTGGCTTTCTTTGTTCGACTGCAGAACTCAAATAACATGTATTACGTGTAGAAATTCCTGTCGTTCCTTATAACTACATCACAGTGTTGACAAGCTGTCTATTGTCTAACATCCTTTAAGATTTATGAGAACATGGTTGAAAAAAATTCTGTGATACAGAAACAAAAGACTGGTTTGCAAATGGAGATCTTGGGAAGTAGAGCTGTAGGTTTTTAAGTTTCTTGTTCGGTTTCGGTTTCGGTTTTTCAGGTTGAGTAAAACCTCGGTTCGGTTCGGTTTTCGGTTTGTTCATGAGGCCAAATAAAATTCAATAAAACTCATTCTATATGGCTGGAATCATAACTGAATGGCAGTGAAATTGAATGAAACTCAATGAATGCCCTAAATAAGCTATAATACATGAAGAATCAGGAAGGCCAATATAATAATTACCTAAATATACAGAACTTTTATTGTGCTTGGCCATTTTTCGAGGTCTGACACCTACGCGCAACTTGAGGAAAGCTGTGAACACAACTAAGCTGAAATGTCGGAAATTCACAGAATGTGGCCATCCCAGAGTAGTGGGAGTACCCAGACACTGCCAATGGCAGTGTCTGGGTACCTTCGCTACTCTGTGGTGGCTACATTCTGTGAATTTCTGCAACAAGAGAGTATTTTAATAAAAACGAAAAACCTTAGATTACGGGATGTCGACGGTTTCGGTTTTAAAAAAAATCCCCAAAAACCTCGGTTCGGTTTCGGTTAACCAACAGCTCTATTGGGAAGTGGATTGGTGGGCTTACTGAATACTATTCGCGAAGAGTAGTCTCAGAGTGTTTTCAAAAGTTCGACCTATAATTTAATGAAGTGGGTGTGCAGTTTCGGGCGGGTGAGCGTCACCATTCTCGTTGGCACGATAACTTCAACAATTAATGGATTTGGTTAAAATTTGGTATGTGGGACTTAACAATGTCTTGAACGAGTTTGAAAACCGGTGCGGTCTAGCCATAGTGAGTGGAGTTATGCCCCTTAATTGGCTAATTTATGCCTGTTTTCAGATCGTTAGCGCGATAACTTGAACAAATGTCAATGGATTTAGTCAATATTTGGTATGAGTGACCTTCTTAACAATGTCTTGAACGAGTTTGAAAACCGGTGCGGTTTGGCCCTACTGAGCAGACTTATGGCCCCTAATTACTTAATTTGTTCACCTGTTTTCAGCTTTTTGGTGCGATAATGTGAACAAATATCATTGGATTTGGACTATATTTGGTATGTGAGACTTTCATAACAAGTCGAAAGAATTCGATAACTGATAGAGTTCGGCATTAGTGATCCGAGTTATGATCCTAAATTAGTTAGTTTTTACCTGTTTTCAGCTCGTTAACTCGATAACTTGAACAAATATCCATGGATGTATCTTATAAAGACAAGCCTTACAGTTGCGAAAAAACCCGACCCTGTATAACTATATATTTGTTTTTCAGGAGGGATTATTATATGTTTAATTGTAAGCGTTTTGGGGGATTGATATAGGGTGAAGCAGATAGTGTAAGGAATAGTTTTTTGAGGATTTAGTTGATTTGTTGTAGTTTCCCCTTTTTCGTGTGTTTCGGTTGTTTTCGGTCATTGCATTTATAAACATGGATTTTAAGTGTTCAACGGGTGTCCAGACGGAGATAAGTATGGTTAGTTGAGGGGTCCAAGGATCGGAGGCAGAGTCTTGCAAGTAGTGTAATATGAGGTATGGATGTGGTCGGCCAATGGACAGCAGTGGAGCATGTGATAATTGTATTGATATCTTATAGTTGTTAGAGAAGTGTGTTGGTTGCGAGCGGGAAAATACGGAGCCTTGGGAGAGGCTGGAGAGGGCTGATATAGCTGGGGCGACCCCGATGAACGTTGTTAGAGAAGTGTGTTGGTTGCGAGCGGGAAAATACGGAGCCTTGGGAGAGGCTGGAGAGGGCTGATATAGCTGGGGCGACCCCGATGAAAGTTACTTTCGATGGCGAGGTGGAGGGAGGACACTTGATGTTGTGGATGCAAGTGAGGAGGGCATGTCCTGTAGGAAACTTGGGAGATTGGAGCTGGATCAGGACTGCGTAGAGACAGGAGGTATGGGCCAGCGTAGCTACTAAGCGGTGTTTAGAAAATAGATTCAGTGCTTAGGTTGCGCTACACCAAAGGAGAGGATGAGGGACATGACAGGAGAGAGCAGGTGCTGCTGCTGATAGGACAGATAGGGTAAGGTGGGCCGTAACGAGAAATAATTCGGATGCCAATCCAACGATGCAAGATACAGGAGATATTAGGCCCGATGGGAGAAGTACGGAGGAGAATAAATGAAAGTTAGATGTGTCAGGGAGTAGCATTGTGCTCGGAATTGACAAGCTGGTTCGTGGTCCTATCAGTTCATATCGGACTGTCTTGTATTTTTCCAGGGCGAAGTTAGAGAATTTGATGGAGAGCGTGGACGGTAGTGGTGGTCCATGTGGAGTCCAACAATATCAGGGAGAAGGAATCCGCAAGACTGGTTGAGACGTACAGGGATTAAGTCAGTAAACTGCTAAGCAGGAATGCAAAGGTAGTGACATCGGGAGTTCTGTCTGCTCCCTTTCGGGGTGTGATGAACGAGTGCAAGGATTGTGGTATTGAAGGAGGATTTGGGGAACTACTGTGTTGCTTTGGGAATATCCGTTATTGACCACTGGGACACGTTCTGGGTTAAGTGTTGCATGTTTGGACGAGATGGGCTGCTTCATAGCAGGATAAGAACACAAGAGAAAATTGACAGATAACAGAACCTTTTAGAAAGGAGCGGAATGTGAGGTCAGAGGCAATAGCAAGAGAGGACACGAGTGGGGAGAACAAGAGGGGGGGGGGATAGGAGAATACCAAGGTCCCCGCCATGAAACAATCGATCAATAGGAGGAAGTCAAGCAATCCCGTTACTCTGAAAGTGGGGTACAACAACAACAACAAGGGTCTCCGCGGGAAATAAAAATACAAAGTGAAATAACTACCTTTCTCGAGGGAGAGGGCCGCGATGTCATAGACTTAAGCGAAACGTGGATAAACCATGATGGATGAGTAGACCAAATAGTGGGGAGAGTCTGGACAGGTTTTGAACGAGCGGAATGTCAGAAAAAAGATCCCGAAGAATGATAGTTGACTGTATTCGCATACATATCGATTTATGGAGGGAGATGCTAGGGGTAGAAGTGAATAATGAGGGTAAAGGGAGTTGGTCAGTGATCATAACGTGATTACAGTTACGTTCTGGAGTAAATCGTAATCCACACGTGGACAATGATACCCACATATGCGTTTACCAGGTAAAAAAAAACATCATAAACAAACTGTACGCGGTGCTTCATTAATTAATTTTTTGATGATTGTTCCTATAATTAGAGTTTGGAATCTAATATAACTGAATGGTGGATATATTGCCCACCCGTGGAAAGTGAACAGTGGCCGTACTATATGCTGATCGAAGAGACTGGGAAGAATGGGGTACGGAATGGCATCAACCAGTTCGTTTCTGAATGCTGCGAGGAGAGATAAAGAGGCATTTAAGAGAACTGGGTTAATCAAGGCATTCTCAATTCTTAACGTATAACTCAACTATGCAAGCTCACATGTCACTGATATTCATAATACTTCATTTATATCAATGCATTTAGAATGTTGGACTTTCGCAATGAGAAGCCATAGTTTCGCTTTAGAACTCAACGAAGATATAAAACGTAACTCGATTCAATTTTTACACAGTCACATTTCAATGAGTTCGTAACCTAAACTTTCGTTTTCAACTCGAATTAACATTATCGCTTTCCATAAAAGTTAATTTTAACACAAATGATAAAACGCGTAATATACCACTATTAATTTAATTAACTTTGAGTAGAATTCACGCCAGCCATTTTCTCACAATGGGGTTGTGCACTGTTAATGTAACACGTGTGCTTTGTTTTGTAAACAAAGGTCACGTGTGCTCCCATCACATGATCCAATATGGAAAATGATGATCTCCTCCATTGCACACAAAAATATCTTCGCAATTTTTCATTTTTCTTCATATTTTCCCTGGACAACTTAATTATATGTCTACCCTCCCCCACCCCCACCCCACCCCACTCCCCCACCGAAACGAGGTCGTTAACTTTGTTTGAATGAGGGGGATGGGGTCATAAACAAAAAAGTTTCCTCTTGAGGCAAACTATGTTTTTCTGATTATTGACGATTTTTTTAATTCTATTCGTGTTGGATAAAAGGTTAAAGTAAATGATGGAGAATGGAGAACACATCACCCACTTACACTACCATAAGAAATCTGGCGCCATCACAAAAACATAACAGACAAATAAACGTGTAGATAAAGAGAAACCTGTAAACTAAAATGCCGAATATAAAGGACGGAACTATATTGATACAGAATAAACGTATAGTGTTTTCAAAAACAAATTTATTCTACAAGTAGGATTTAGAATGAAACCGACGAGCCTCTGGCGAGTCGGTTTCATTCTTAATTCTACGAGTAGAATAAATTTTTTACTTGAAAACACTACACGTTTATTTTGTTTACCCCACAAATCTTTTACTGGGCAGTCGTGGCGAAATCGTGCTGTTTGTCGCTACAAAACACAGCGAGAAGTGAGGAGCACATAGGTCCAATTCGATGACAAGAAAAATTGCCAAAAATAAAAAAGACGCAGTGATACATTTCTATCTAAACATAATTCCTCAACAAATTTGAGCTAAACTTGCAAAAATACTTTATTAAATGAACAATGTGTAGTGTTTTCTAATGGCATTCTGTAATACTTTCAAAAAGGTTTAAAGCAAACAACAATTGAACTGTTAATTAAGCTACACGAATGCGGTAGAGGTCAGAGGTCAACAAGTCCGTCTCTACTATAGAATAAATTCTTTCGGTGTTAAACCTGCGGGGAATATTTATCACCCTACTAGGTGAAAAAAGCAAAAATTTATCCAAGGCTTTTATTGTTCAAATAAACTGCCATTCATGGGCTTATTATGATCCCCAATGAGTCTGGAGGTGGGATGTTGGAATCTCACCCGAGGTGCAAGATATTTGAACCAGACCCGAGGCTTGCCGAGGGTCTGGTTCAAATATCTTGCCCCGAGGGTGAGATTTCCCCATTCCCACCTTCAGACTCATCGAGGATGATTTTTCTCCCCACACACGAGGATTACGTCATCATAGATAATTGGCGATCACGTGCTGACATACCCAATTTATCAAGTCGTAGTCCTTTCGAAAAACGAACAATTTCATCGGAAAGATCGTACAAAAGTTAGGTATATACCATAGGTATAAACTAAAAAAATGATTTGTAACACTATCCGTTAAGGGGTTAATGAATTTGCGCGTGTCAAACTCTAATATAAAGGGCATTGTGCGATTATTGATCGATCGATAAATTGGCGCAGTGATATTAAATCTGTAGAGAAACATGGGGTTGAAACAAATGAAGTTTAATATTTGAATAATAATTAAATATTGAGTTTATATCAACAATATTTAATTATTATTCAAATATTAAACTTGATTTGTTTCAACCCCATGTTGCAATTGTGCAGACGACGATGAAATAGTTCCGGCGACCTAATAAAATATGCAAATTGGTATGTCACATGGGGTGGGTGGGATAAAAATATCCCACCCTGCTGTCTCACCCGGGACACGCGTATGTTTCACGTATAGTGGGGAAGAAAAATTAGAGTAATTATGTATGCACGCTGTCAAGACTCTCGACCACACAATTCCCGTCAGATTACTTTTCCTTTCCATGTTTGGATAAAAATGGTGGAACTTGAAAATGAGGCACTTATTATTATCTGGAGATGTGCGATAAGGCGGAATGCGCGTCGATGATGTACTTATCTTCAGCCAACGCTAACCCTGCCTGTGTGGAGTTAGTTCGTTGGGGATACTTAACATTTGCCCTCCGCTGCTCGGTGTTTCTCTCCGGGTACTCCGGCTTCCTTTACCCGTAAAACTGTCCAACACGAGGTGACCATGGCTATCGAATGTGTCGTTAAATCCCAATAAACAATGCCACGTAACACTGACCTATAACTGATTATATTGGGGGAGCAAAGATACACGATATATCAGCCAAATCAGCTATCCCACCGAGGTATTGAAGAGGAGCACATTTTTGGATTTAGTCGTGGTATTGTACAAAAGTCAGCCCACGTTTTTAGTTTATGGCAGTATTTTATTTAAACTTTATGCCATTTGTATAGATTAATTATCATGTTTATTTGGCTTAGTAACTCAACACTTCCACAAACCTACACAGCTTTTAAAAGTTCTTTACTTGGACGAGTGGGATAGGCATATACGTGTTACCGAAAGAGATCAACACAAAGTATCGATCATACCCTATGCTAGAGGTCCCCAGTTCGATTCCCGTTCGGGACGACCCGCGTCGTGTCCTTGGGCAAGGCACTTTATCCCGATTGCCTACATGGGGCACGATGACGCTGTGTACTAAGGCGTACTGCACGTCGATAGTGCACATGTCTTCAACCGCTCTAACCCTGCTTGAGCGGAGCTTGAACAGAGTTAGAATGTTGAGGAGCTGACAGTTTCTCGTTGATGCTCGGTGGTTCTCTCCGGGTACTCCGGCTTCCTCCACCCATAAAACTGTCACGGTCACGATTAGCCATTGTGCATAAGTATGTGACCTTAACCACCAATAAAATAAATAAATAAATCGGGCACAGCACAGCTGTATAATTTTGCAAATGTCCAACGCATTGAACAATTCTTAGAAATTATGTGACCGCGAGCTGAAGAGATATCACGGTGATATTTTCGGAGAGGTCGATGATGGTCTACCAAGTCCCAAAGAGTTCGCTTAAGTTCTCAAGTATACTTTATATCACCATTACCGCGATGTTTCTCATCGCCAATAAACAGCAGAATTCAACTCAAGTATTTAATCTTCCTGATTAACTCTTTCATATTTAGCCTCCAAACAAAAACTTTAATTCTTTATCTTCAATGTTTTACAAACATCTTCGTTACAGTATTTTGTGTTCACTACCATATTAAAACGATTATTGAAGATTATAAAGTGTGATATTTTATACCATGAAGAATGCTTCTGTAAACTGATCCCCCAGTATCGTATCCTTGTTGTACTTTGTCCCACACAGCGATTGTCTATTATCTTATTGCAATTGACTGAGGAGTGGGTATGTATGAACTGACACAAACTCAAGCATATTCAACTGAGTAGTTCATATTGAGGGTTTCCTCTGTAATTATTATTTTATACACTCCCTGCGAACAGCCCTTGGTAGACTGTAACTGAACATTGTCCACAAGCCATGATTCCTCCTTATCCCGGTATCTGATTCTTGCTTTTCCCGGTCCCATATAGTGTTGTCAATTTTGCCCCATATAGTGCTGTCTATTTATTTTGTTTACATCCTATCGGAGAGGGAGCTTGATGAGCTCTATCAGACGAGGATATAATCGATTGATGGCATAGCAATTTAATTTCATAATGGTTGTAATTATATGCAACTAGTGTTGTTTCTCAATTAGGAAATTTTCTATTAAGGGTATCTTCTGTGCATATTATTTCCTTGCACTGTGTTGGGGAGTGCTGTGTACACCCCTTGTGGTCTACAACTGGATATTTTCCACCCACACGTTATGACTCTTCTCCACCTCAATATCGGACTCTTACTGTATCCACACATCTGTTCCCTGGTAAACTGCAGCTGATTATCCACCATGAGCTTTGATTTTCCGTTGCAGTCGACATTACATAAATGTACCTATCAAGCGGACTTCCATTCCTCGACCCCCTACTCATCTCCGCAAATAAAAAAGACCTATTAAATGTACTCCCCCCCCCCCCCTTCTGCTCCGAACTTTCTATTTCCACGTTTAAAATCTATATATACAATTACTAGTTTTCTACAGTAATGAAGATTTCTGTCCTTCTGTAGATTGCGTCTTTAGGATTGACTCCCATATAGGAATGTGCTGCTTCTCCATGATCAAGATTGATACTATTTCATGTCACATCTATGGTTATGTAGTCCAAGCTCTGCTGAGATGCGATGGCGGGTAGTATAAGTCTAGATGAGTTCCTCGAGGGTGCAGAGTGCGATTTTATCTCCAGATACAATGAGAAAACTCGATCTCAGTCGAAAGACGTGTCCGAGTCCCCCTTCAACAATACATATGCCTGTAAATATTATATGGCATCTGACTTTCGCGAAAACATATCTTTAAAAATCAGACACTATCGATTTTAACTTGAAATGCAGAAGCCGGAACTCCCATTGGGATGATCTGAACACTCTACTCTCTAACCTTCAAAACAAAGATAATGTTTTCGATATCATTAGACTAACAGAAGTTTTCAAACTACAAGAAGTATATGTCTTATTCTTATTCACTATCTGGCTATCAAGACTTTTTAACAAATGTAATTAAATGCGGAGGGGGGGGGGGGGGGGGGAGGTTGTCGTGTTGGTCTATAATAACTCTCTATATTAGGGAAGGAATCGATTACACACTTCGAGAAGATATCTTTGTCTTTATTCTTCATGTATATTAATCTCTGTTTGTAGAAAGACGATCTAATCACACCTAACCTAGTATTATTGAGGTTTTCTATAGTAAAATTCCCAACCCAGTGCTGATTTAGACCTGTTCGTTTCCAAAATAAATGCCAAAACTGACGCAGTTAATTCCGAACTAAAACAAATGCTTACTTATCGGTTATTTCAATATTGACCTTCTTACAATTTCATGCCACAGACACACAAACGATTTTATCGATATGATGTTCAGCCAGGGCTTTCTGCTAACCGTAACTAAGCCAATAAGTGTAACTGACCATTCTGCTACGTTAATTAATATATATTTTCTTAGTCTATCCTTAAAGTATAAGACTGGTATGTATCATTGACGTGGTTGATTACTTCGCGACTTTCTACATTGAAACAGATTCGAAGCCAAACGTTGACTACAAACTTGACTTTTGAAGACAGTTCAATATGGTGAAGGGATCTCTTCATTCATGGACAGACTCGTATAATTAGATTATCAAAATATTTTGGAATCTAACTGTCATAATGAGGGATATAGTCGGTTTGTTGATCACCACCCGGAGACGCTTAACGAAGCTTTTCCGTTAAAATTAGTTAAGATTAATAGAAAATATTTGAAGCGACAACCTTGGATGACAAGAGGCTTATTAAATTCTTCCTTGCATAAAACAAAACTGTATAATAAACAGCTAAAACAGCCTACAACAGAAAACAAAAACAGATATAAAATGTATTTCCAGTTCTTTAACAAGGTCAAAAGGAAAATGCAAGGCAAACTTTTATTCTGATGAACTTGCTGAGAATAAACATAACACGAAGAAAACCTGGAATATCTTAAACTAAGCAATAAACAAGAAATGGACGTCCTCAAAATTCCCCTCAATATTTATCGTAAGTAGTAAGGATATTTCCGATCCAGTTAATACAGCTCAGGAATTCAACGATTTTTTTCTGGGATTGGTAATAGCTCTAGTCGCAATATCTGCGAACCTCACAAGAATTTTCAAGGGTTTTTGAATAATGGCAGCATTGTAAAGGCTGTGTGTGATATCGGCTCGTTACTTTCATCATGGATTTTTCTTGTTCGAAAAAACGTTCAATGGGCTGTGATTGAGGGTAGATAAGATGGATTTTAGCTGTTTGAGTTCATCACGTCTGTTCCCATTATCACAGAATGGCAGAGTTGGCTATCACCAGTGCTTCAAGAAGGAATTCATTCTCTCTAAACAACCTATCTACTGCTTGTAGAATACCAGTAAGTATAGGACGAAAAGTTAAAAGAAAACATCCCCTCACTTCAAACGAGGACAGTATTGTGGTACCAGGCGACCTTTTATAGACCTCTCCAATGTTCCTCAAGAGCCTTGGGAAGTTACTTAACAAATCCCTTTGTTTAAAAGTATTTGACGCACTTGTACTGAGGAATTCGAACCGTTGAGATCGTAAAATAATACGTCTGATTTACCTGCTTTGCAGAGACCTGAATATTCAGCGCAAGTGACATTATCATGTAGGAAAATCACTACATTTGGCGTCGCCGACGAAAAAATTGCGGGGATACCCTCAATTTTTCTGAATTTTTTGTAAAATTTGATAAGTTTCAGTCACGAAATTCCGTGACAAAATCTCAAAAGTTCATTTTCTTTTCAAATGTTTTCATTTTTTCTCAGCTGTTTCACCGGTTATGAGCTGTTGAAACAATGTTTTGATGCTCTGGCTTCAAGAAAATGATGATAAATGAAAAAATGTTTTTAAATTATTGTACAATTTCATTTTGAAGTGGAACTGATTTTCCCTTTGTTTATATCGGCAACGTCCAGTGTTACTGGCAAGGGAGGTAATCAAATGGAATTTACCACTATTTGATTACAATGAACTAAATAGTTCATCACTGCACATAACCCGGTCATGGTTATATTTTGCACTTCACATTAACACATTTGTTTACTTCTGTTTTAAATATTGTCCGGTTGCTTCTACAACTGCACACTGCACTGTCTTTTGTCCAATTCAAGGCGCAATTATACACTTTGTAAATTGAATGCGCTTATCATTCTGCATTGAAAACCAGACAGAATGTTTATTCACAATTTACTTCCACAATTCATCAACGTTATGAGGCAAATAAACATTCAAACTGCCACAGCTGAAGAGTTCCAGCAATTGAAGAACATTGACGAGCGAAAGGCGAACAAATTATTAAAATGTAGGGGAAGAAAACAATGTCTGGAACTGGTTGATTTAGAAAGAAAATCCGGCTTACCCATTGACTATTGGTCCCATCTGTTGGTGAAAGGGAAAATAACGCTCATACATCCATCATATGAGGAGAAATTACATATCTCCAAATCCTCTCTTGAAAATGACTACTGGCATGGTATCGTACAACTTCTGAGGGAGGAGGTGAAGCATTTAGAGGCAGAGGTAGAAAAGAGAGAACAATTATGTGAAGAAAATTATTGGATGGCGGTGGAAGATACCGAAAGAAAGTGGGAAGCACACCTTGCAGACAATTACATTCTTCGAGAAGCCCATCTGATGGAACTAAAACAAACAGACCATCAGTGGGAGAACAAATATAGAAATTTGGAAAGAGAGTCGCAAACCTTCAAACATTACATCCAAGAATATCAAAAATTAAATGACAGATTAATAAAGTCACTTGGAAATGGAAATCAGAAATCTACAGATGACGAGATTCTAACATCTGAAAATCTCTCAGGCAGCTGGGAAAAAAATACGATAAAGTTAGATGAAATGGATAAACTGCCGAGTGGTCACATTTGCATCGATATTGACAAACCTATATCTGTAGATATTGCAGTTGATGTTGATTCTGATTTTGTGGCTGAGGAGTCAATCGAAAAGGAATTTGAAAGGCTAACGTCTCTTGCTGAATTATTTCATTTGCCTTCTCAAGAGATAAATTGTGCAAGTTCTGATGAAATCAGTGTGAAGTTGTCGGTAGAATTATCCGAATCAGCGCCAAGTAGATGTGACACTCGTACTCATGATATTCCAGTTATTAATGGTGTCAACGTAATACCAGATGTAAATCTCGATGATGCCAAGAGTAATATGTCATTTTCAGAACTCAGCAAAAAAAGTGAGAGCCACTCTCGTCAATTTTGTCTTCATGATTTACAAACAGAAAATTCCAAAGCACCGCTGTCCAGTCAGATCGTTGACATTGTCAACTGTGGCTTATTCTCTCATTTTGGAGAAGCAAACTGTAATGAACATGAATCTGTCATCCACAATGTTCCTTCCAAGAATGTCGAAAAAAATCATCCTTCTCAGTCGCCTGTACAAATTTCGACCAATGTGGAACAGTTCCAGAGCAGGCTACTTGAGAAAATTTCTGATTATGTCAGAGACCACCCACCTGTCTATCGTATCACTAAAAAGCACAACAAATCAAGGAAACGAAAACATTCAAAAAAAGCTGAGTCTCCAGTGACAGAGGCGTTATCTAAAAGTGGAATGGCGTATCGCATTGATGTTGGGCACACTAAGGCCACCACACCAGCCTCGTATACCACGAGAGGATTATCAAGTAACGAAAGGGCACGAGAGCAATTTGTTCGTCAGAGTAGACAGAGTAACAAACTACCTATTTCAGCTGTACCTGCAGCCAATGTGCGCCACAGACGCCCTTCACTTCCTGTACTACAATCTTCGCACAGTGTACGTGGTTGTTGTGGTCCAGTAATTCTCGGTAGCTCTTTCCAACAAGGTATTACATTGCCACAGCATTATTTTCCAAGGGTATTTACAACACTGCCACCAATTCCAGAATATCATCATGCTACGAACCAATTGATTCCGTACAACTACACAATGATCGATGCCCATCAATTGAATAACCCATACCCGACACCCCCACTATCGAGAAACCAGTCTCTGAATTCAGGTCTTATTTCTAGACCACCACTATTACAGACCAACATCGGAATTACGCCTCCACGCCAATCCATCATACCGGTGTTTCTCTTACAATGAGTTTGTAAATAATGCACATAGTAGTGTCACAAAGCACCAAACAGCAATTTACCTATCAGCATCTAACTTTCTTGGTGAAACTGTGGAAACTGTTTCAAGAATAAATGTAAATAGATTGTCACTTGAAACAGATTCACAATACCTTTCACCATTAACAGTAGCCACGGAAACTACTAAAAACAATCTTGTGCCAGCATTACACTGTGTAATAAAGTAGAAAGTACACCAGTTGTACAATCTGCCAGGAGAATAAATTAATAATAGCATTTTATATATTTCACATTTGTAAATGTTTAAATCATTGTTAACTGGAGGTCATAAGCTTTAGGTTAACAGTGATTTGTCCATCACACTCTATTGCAGTTGCGACACTGATATTGATTTTTCATCAGTGACGATTTTACCAGATTTTCCATGAGGCAAATTTTTAGATACACTGCGTAACTTTAAAGTACACTGTGTAGTGTTGAACACATTGAGTTGCGTATATTTTGTATATAAATTGGATCAGATGCACAAAATAATATTGGTAGCTGCATTGTGAGCAAATCTACTATGTATATGCTTTTGTTCATTGCACATTTTATCCAAAAACATTTTGCCATTGTTAATTTGTACATAATGAATAGCAAATATGATGTGTATTTTGTACAGCACATGCAGAAGTTTTTGCATGGATGGAGATGTGAAAATGTAAATATCCTCTCAAATTCCAAAACCTTTTAACTGATTAGTGTTAAAGTTTATGGAATTTCTACCCTTTAGCTTTGATTCCAGTGTCCGCGTTGCTCAGATAATCAAACTGTAAACTTGTGGTACTAAATATGTTCAAGTACATTATTGTGGAAGTAAGGAATTGGAATCTGAATTTGAAAATATCTATATCAGTGGTGATTGGAGGTTATGTGCTTCAGATCAACACTGATTTTTGTCCCACAGAGGAATTTGATTCTTCTGCATATTTCATTCTGACTATTGTTGGACACTGTGAACAGTTTTATGGCTACTGTTTTTATTTTTAGAGGAATTCAATCAGTGGAGATAAGAGGTTATGTACTTTAGAACACCCTTGATTTCCCCGGTGATTTTATTAAATTCCATATTAGGGAAGATTAGCTTTTAAGTACTTTAGATCTACACTGATTTATTCTCTGAGAAAATTAATTGCTTCTCAATCAACATGCAGAATAATGAAAACACCCTTATGCTGAACACCGCTAAAAACACTTGTGCTAATTCTTCTTTTTTTCGTAATTTCAGTCGCATACTTTTTTTTTTTTACATTTTTAAAAAAGATTACGTTTTAGTTTTTACAAGATGGGGAGGAGTGTGGTACCAGGCGACCTTTTATAGACCTCTCCAATGTTCCTCAAGAGCCTTGGGAAGTTACTTAACAAATCCCTTTGTTTACAAGTATTTGACGCACTTGTACTGAGGAATTCGAACCGTTGAGATCGTAAAATAATACGTCTGATTTACCCGCTTTGCAGAGACCTGAATATTCAGCGCAAGTGACATTATCATGTAGGAAAATCACTACAGTATTGACGATAACTGTACTTTTATTTCTACTCATTCTTTTAATAAACTTGAAATCAAAATTTACTCCATTGAGAAATCTATAGGTGACATCCCTAAAAAGGAAGAGCTGAGTTCTCTGATAGAAGGTAACATTAAATTTCCTTTTGATGGTCTCAGAATTGAAATGGTAAATTCTCTTTCTGAAATGTTATGACAAGAAAGCCTCGGAATTGGACAACCGTGTGCTGGAGCTGGAGGATGAGATTGACTCACTGACCACAGCCTTACATAATAAGGATAGTATTATTGCTGATATGAACTCTCGAATTTTAAAATTCCAAAAAGATGTTAAATTAAGCATTCAGATGTCAAATAATAATGAACAGTATAGCCGAAAGTGCAACCTTAAAATCCTGGGATTAGTAGAAGACCAACAAGAAACCGGTAACCAACTTCAAGCAAACTTCATTCAACTGGTGAATGAGAAGCGTCAAGTCGAGATCAAGTCCGAGGACCCACTTGCTATTCACCGACTTCCAAGCATTCCGGGTAAAGTCAGACCTGTTATTGTTAAATTCGCAAAACGATCGGTCCGAGACGCCGTCGTTTGAACTCGTAAACTTTATAAATCCCAGAACATCAATTTGTTGACGACTTAACAAAACTGAATTTAGAACGTTTGAATTCCCTGCGAAAACATGAAGAAATTCTCTCAGCTTGGTATTCCAACGGGCATATATGGGCTACAGATACAATTCAGAAAAGACGATTTAAGGTTAAAATTGGTGATGATATCAATGATATTATAAATAGGCTTACATAACAAATTAAGTGTTGGAAATCATTATCGGAGCTTTCAAAAATTTAAAAATAGGGTTTCAGAGCAAAAGTCAATTTTTTCCTTGCTTGTGTTTCACATTCAGTCAAACGCAAATAATATTTTGCTTTCATACATTTTATAAATTTGTTTTTTTATAAATATGTTTAATTACAAATTGTTGGTGAGTGCCCTGTGCACTCTCCTATAATTTGTAATAAACAAATACCGAATAACAAATTCAGATCACCAAAATAATCTAGCCATCAACAAGTTAACTGTAACATAAATATTTTCTTGAACTGAACGCCAAGAACTGGAAATGATTTGGAAATATAAACAGATTTGAAAGCCATTGTACGCCCCAAATGTCCAGTGATCAGAGTGACCAATGTGGCGGTATTTTGAGCTCGTCACTACTGTTATTGTACAACATTTGCCATGATTTACCGTAGTTTCTAGTTTAAACAATATTTATTCATTCAGTAAATAGCTACATAATTATGCATGCTTTACAATTAGATAAGAAAATATAACATGGTAAGGTGTTATAGAACATGACTGTAGCATGACCAAATATTTACAAAGTTGGGGATCTGGTGTAAGCCTTTGGCTTATTAGATACCATTTCTCCGCAACAAACAGTGGTTCAAATTGTAAAAGAAGAATGGTGATCGAGTTATTACAATGTCTTACGTTTAAACTGAAAATGAATAATACACATATACTATGTATAAAATCTGCAGTACAGAGGAACGATGGAAAAAGGAGATTGGGGGATTCCAGCTTGGTGACGTCATAGTAGGTTCAGTGGGAACCTGCTAATTCTTGAGTGGAGTTTGTGTTTGCTGGTTGATGCTACCGCCTGATCTTCACCCCAGTCTATAGTCTTCACGGTGAGAGGCCTATCGAGGGCTATTGATCTAGTCATGAGTGGTCGATCCTGAGCTCTGAAGATTACACTAGTTGAATCTTGCAGACAGAAGGATAAAGTTATGTACTACTTCAAATATTTCACAATTCTCCTTTTCGCTCAAATGTTCCGAGCCATAAAGGAGGGTTGTTATATCAACATTGGTTCTTAATCTGCCAGTTGTGTTTCTACGTTGATTAGTAAACGCGTCACACACGAGAAGATAATGTTCAGGGGTCTCGAGATCTCCACATTGACAAAGTGGTGTATAGACTAGGTGATTGTTATATAAATGGAAGTTTAGGTTACTACACTGCAGTCGTAATCTACAATGATAAATTTGGGCTTTACGAGATTTTGCTGTAAGAAAGAATCGTGGTGGTCTTAGATTGCCCTGATTGAGAAAATTCTTAAAATGGGTTAAAGAAGGATTTTCGCGTATTGATAATGGAATATTATTCCACTGGTCCGTAACATTGGGGACAAACGAGGATTGGTAAAGCGAGGTCCTACAAAATGGAACCCGATGGTTGTGACTTGAACGCAAATTCTGTGCTGGGTTAGACGCCGAAAGGGATGGGGGAATTTTGTTGGCAATATACGGTGGGGCCATACGGTGAAACATTTTAAAGAATATAATAAGTTTGTGTTTCCTTCTTCGCTCCTGTAGGGTATTCCATTTAGTCTCCGAGAACACGAGAGACTTACTTTCACTAATCGTTGCCCCAGTAACGATCCTGGCAGCAGCTATTTGTATTTTTTCTAAGTCTTCGGCTTCTGAACCGGTGCAGTTATCCCAGACAACATCTGCATATTCAAGTAAAGGCCTGATAAAAGCAAAATAATTTTTTTCAAGGACGCAGCGCTCAAGGCTGAATCTATGCTTTCGCAGCATATCAATACGGGACCATGCTTTGGTACAAATATGTTTAATGTGGTTGTCCCACGTACATTGGTCTTTAAGATAAACACCCAAATGTTTGTGGATTTGTACCTCAGGTATTTGAGAGTTTCTGTACATTAGGGGTGGGTGGTGAGTAGTATTGGGTTTTCGGGATATGAGCATACTTTCTGTCTTTTGGGGATTTAACTCAACTAGCCAAGTATTTGCCCAATGTTCGATAGTCGTAAGGTCACTGTTTAGGATCCTGGCTGAGAGTTCAGCATTTTCTACTATTAGATACAAAGAGGTATCATTAGCAAACAGACGAATGCAGCTTAGTAAATTTTCTGTGATACCGTTAATATATACTAAAAATAAAAGAGATCCTAGAATCGACCCCTGTGGTACTCCGACGGTTACGGGTTTCCACGATGAGGCCTCGGGGCCGAGTATTACTCGTTGGAATCTATCGGACAGATACGATTCGAAGAAGAGTAAGAGGTCACCTTTGATACCTATTTTCTTTAGCTTGTAAATAAGCCCTTTGTGCCAAACTTTATCGAAGGCCTTACTGACATCACAGAATACTACCCTTACCTCTTTTCCTTCATCAAGAGCTTTAGAAAACTCGTCATACATGTCGGTGAGCTGCAATGCTGTTGAATCCCCAGCAGTAAAGCCTGATTGGTATTGAGTTAGAACGTTATTTTCTAACATAAAATCCCAGAGACGTTTAAAGACACACTTTTCAAAGAGTTTTCCAACACAACTGAGGAGCGATATTGGGCGATAATTTGTAACTATGTTAGAAGGTTGTTTTTTCAAAACGGGGAGAACGTTGGCTTGTTTCCACGGACTAGGAAAGTGGGCATTTTCTAGAAGTATGTTAAACATGGTAGTTAGTGGTTCACACAATGAAGACTTACACTCTTTAAGAAGCCTTGGACTGATGAGGTCAGGTCCCAGACGCCTTGGATATCTTTATGGACGACAATGCCTCAAGAACGTCGCTAACTTGAAGAGTGATTTTGTCTATCATAACTTGCGGCTCGGGTGGGGAAGTAGGAAGCTGAGCTCGAGTGTCGTCAACAGATATGGAGCTGAAGTATTCGTTGAACACTTTGACTTTGTCAACATCTGAAGAATATACGTTGTCAGAATAGACTAATGGAGGTATGCCAATAATTTTGTTGTTTCCCCTAAATGTTTTAAGTGTTTTCCACCATTGCGAAGGCGTGGTGTTGTTATTTTTCAACTCGGATTGCACCTTCGCGATGTATTTCGCTTTTGCAGACCTCACAACTGATACAACCTCGTTACGTTTCTTTTTGTATTTTTTGCCAGGCGCAAGGAGAATCTGTTCTTTTGGCAGTACGATATAGTCGTTGTCGTTGTCTTATTAAAAGCCTGATACTATTATGCATCCACTTGGGTTGGTCTGAACGTATGGTGACGAGTTTGGTTGGAATATGTCTGGCGGCTTTATTTAACATAAGTTCTGCAAATACCGAGGCAGTATTGACCACTGGGCTATTTCGGAATGATGATGCCCAATCGATACGGGAGAGCACCTCATTTAGACTATTAAAGTCCGCTTGAGCATATAACCAGACATTGCGTTTAAAGCTTGAACGGGGTTGTTTAACGCGGTCTATAACAAGTGTAATCGGACAATGATAGCGTATCATGGCGGGGATAACAGGTTCAAGGACCTCACATGCTTTTACACCAA
Source organism: Pictodentalium vernedei (assembly GCA_031216915.1). NCBI lineage: Eukaryota > Metazoa > Mollusca > Scaphopoda > Dentaliida > Dentaliidae > Pictodentalium > Pictodentalium vernedei. Next base: position 86,213,629 of record CM062289.1, read on the forward strand.
CGGTAGAACTAACAGCAATTAAGTCAATCATAGAGGACGACGATTCTGTAAAGCACGTCGGGTCATTTACAAGCTGTCTAAGATTGTGATGATTTATAATTTCAGGGAAATGTTTTTTCGATGTGTCTAAATGATTCTCATTGAAATCGCCTGTGATAACCATGTCCGGTGCGCGACTGTCTTTCGCAATGTTAATAGCAGTAGATATTGCATCCCAAGTCGCTGGAGGACTATTGGGAGGTCGATAGAATGCACCTAACAATAGTGTCTTACCCTGATCTGAGAAGAGTTCTATCCACACGCTTTCTGCATTCATGATTTCTAGATTAGGTCGGTGACGAAAAGATAAGGTATTTTTCACATAGATTGCGACACCACCACCTCGGGTATTTCTGTCGTGTCTCACGGGTAATTGGAACCCACTAATCTGAATATCCGAAGATAAATCTTCATCACTCAGCCAGGTTTCTGTGAAGGCCAGAATACCATAGCACTGGCACTAGTATTGAAGTATGTCTAATTTGGGTTTTATACTTTGTATATTAACATGCAAAATTTGTAATTCTCGGGTGGCAGAATCTGAAGCGTTAGAGTTGGGACCTGGATTGGGATGAACATCCCCAGACATGAGTAAAAGTCTTGATAAAAATACTGTTATTCCCTCGCTGCTCATGACAATATCTTCGATATATTGCTTATAATAGGCTATTTCACTATCAATAGGGTGAGGTAGCAAGAAAAACAATACGACGCATAGACAAAGGCCTTGGTAGGGTTCTACACCATGAAGACGTAAGGATAAGTATTTCAGGATACAAACTGACTGTCTTGGGGAGAGGCGGTTTTTCATATTACGAACATACATCGAAGTGGAGAAGGTACCTATTCGGGCCCGATAGAGAGATATCTGGTACATTATGTTATTTGGTGAACAAATGTCACTCAATAGGCTCTCAGGCATTCAGCCCGAAAAGTACCGATTACCAATCCGAGATCTGGGAGTGCATTGTCCAACAAAAGATTATCGTTGCGTCTGTGAAAACCATCCCAATTCCCGAGATCCTATTTACTATTACCCATACTTATAAATAGAACATGCTATGTTTAGGTAATGTTACAATATTGTTACTCAGGACAACTTACACAACTAGAACTGTCACTACCCAGGAGTGGCAAGGAAAGCCCCCCTTCCCCTCCCCGTACAGACGTGCCCGAGAACTTGTATGTATGGGAGGTGGGTGGAGGGTCATCATATATTTGTGTGTGTGAGAAAATGTATATATACACTACAAGTATTCCTCATGTTACCCACTCGGAAGCTACATATTCTTTCAGCTAGGCGTCGCATATCTTTACCCTCCCACTAATTTCCGATAAAAATGTCTTTGAACATCATCTAGTGGCAGCATCTGCTGTTGTGATATTTGGGTGGAAATAGCGTTCAGCAATATCCAGCCAAGCAACGCAAATCCTCACCTCATGAGGCTTATATTATTGACAAAAAATAAAAGCTTAAATTTTTTCTTATTTCTTATTTTTATTTTTATGACGGTACTTTGCCTGTGGCTATTTTCAGTTAAGTTACACTGTAGTGGACCACTCCTCCTGAATATTCTTGATAAGACTAAGACTATTTACTTTTTTAGTCTTCTTTGTATAATAAATGAGAGAGTGATAGGTGGATGTACCTCACTCTTTCCAATGTTCACAGAGACCCTCTCTCCCCTTCCCATATGTACTGGAACTGAATCTTTAAATCCAGGTTTTGCTGACAAATAAGCAAAACGTGTATTTCCTGATTGATTTGTGACAGAGTCACGTTTTTTTGTAACTTACCTATTTTCGTCCTGATTTTCATAGGAAAATTTGAAAATTCTATCCAAAAGTATTATTTCATCAATGGGCAGTAATGTCCACCCAATTCACATAATTTCTGCAGTTATTTCGATTTTTTTTTACATACAACTGTTTGGCGTTTTGGAATGCTTGCTTTTGGCAACTCTCCTTTTTTTGCCATGTTTTCCACAGTAATGCTCAAAAGTCAATCTAAAATCATTATTGTGTGGATGGGCGATAATATCCATCAAATTTACGTATTTTTCACATTCATCTGGCTAAGTTTTTTACCTATAACTCTTTGGCAATCTAAAAGTTACAGAATTTTTGGTCAAATTTCTTGTACTTGGCAAAGGTTGAAAATCGCCATTTTGCCTTCTTCATGGTCACCAAAAGTAGTTGAAACAAGCATTTTGATTGAATTAGACATTTGAAAGGAGAAATAATTTTAGCTCTGGAATAAACTTTCTACTGATAGGTCCGGAGTGTTGATCGAACTATCGGTCAGCAAATGAAATTAGTCACAGACTTTTCATGTCGAATTTTGCCTATAAATTCGTAGTTTTTTCTCACTTCAGTGTTCAGTTGGTGATTTTTTCCTGGGAAATTACTAGCCCTTCTGAAAGGTCAGCCTTTTGAGCCATGCCTCTTTAGAATAATTTAACTCCAGTACTTTAAATAAAAGTAAAACAAAATGATTTAATTCATTTCAAACAATTTAGCTTCAAAAATTTCAAAGTTAAATAAATAAATGTAGATAAAAAAAAAATGATTTAAGGTCTGTAAAAGTAAATTAAAGTTTCTAAATTTTACTAAAATAATGCCCCAGTAAATTAAGACAGTTTAAAAGTATCTACAGTTTAAACAGATTTAGTCAATAGTTATAAAGGGTTTTTTTGTTTTTTTTTAAACATTTCTTCTTGAACAGTTACATTTTTTTCTCCATAGAGTGAAACTGACAAAACAAACAATTATACAAATTTCACCAAATAAATTGTTATAGATTCCATTTCAGAGTTAGTGATTTATAGAACCTGGTCTAGTTTTGGTAACACAGCCATCCATCCATTTCGTGAAGTCCTAGCAATCACTTGAAGCCCGAACTGTTACAGATTAATGTCTCATTTTGTATTCGAAGTTTGGTTGGAAGGTGTTTTAAATTCATACCGGTCTGTATTTGGATGATTGGAGTTCACCCTTGCATCGGTTGGGTGAAGACGCTCACATATTATTCAGGGTGTGATTTGTAATGAAGAATGAGATAAGTAGTTTTCTCCACTTGCTGGGACATATTGATCAGCAACTCCAAAACTAATAAGCACCTTCTAAAGGGAAAAACTTTCAACCATTACAGCAGCTGCCCACGATAAGAAAAGCGTTCACTCACTATTCATTTAGTGTCGGGACACAGCAAAGCGATTGCACAAGGTCCCCATTCAAACAATCATTTCCTTCCACATTGTCCGAATTTGGAAATAACAAATTTGGTTTTAGTTGTTGCCCATGTCATCTGGTATATTGTCACAATATCGTAAATCAATAATTTATAAAGACAAGCATGAGAACTGCCATAGGATTTTCAGTTGATGGACAACCATGCTAATTCAGTAGCCCACCAGTAAGTGGCTTCTTGCGGTCCTTTAGCTTTGACCAAAAAGGAGAAATATTTATCAAGAGGGAAATGCACCCAATGGGTGCCTTACATTTTCCTGGCTTGCCGTTTTCATATTACTCCTGCAAATCTAAATTCAAATAAACTTAAATAAAATCTCCCTCATTCAAGATCCCTGTTTATCAAGAAAGAGCACCGAACCCGAACTTTTCATTATCCAACGAGAGTTGGTGTCGGTTCTTATGGCACCTGGATGGAGAAAGCCGTTAGCCCGTAGGTGTGGTAAGGCGTATTTACATATTTGAATAAAGCATCCATAATCAAGGGGGTTATCTGAACAAGATAAGCATTTCGGGTGCTGTCTACTCGGAAAGTGACCAAATCTTAGTATGGTAGTATGGTATAAACAACATTTTGACGTTTGTGTCTTATACCTGGGAGATAGTTTTGTAGTTTAAACATTGGTGTATAGCCCTGCCCAACTTGTGAATATAGACATATGATGATATGCTGGAAGTATCTTGCATTTTAATCGATTCATGCGATGTGTGGATAGAAATCACCCGTTGCGCTTTCCAGCAGGGCATTACAAGTCTGAATCCCCACCCGTTATTTCCGTCAATAATTACCATGAAAAAAAACCCAAACACAATCCGAAGATAAAATTTATTTTGCAGTAAAACAATTGACAGCCTCCAATCTTGTGACGCTTGGTTGGAAGTTACGCTCAGCGCTCTTTCCAACCGGGCATTGCAAAACTGAATCTTGTCTCCTGGTCTATACTATTAAATGATCTATTAAATGATCTATCTCGCATGTAAAGCTGATTTAGAAGTTCTTTATAGCTGGTTCGACGGCGGTGTGATGTTATCACCCAAGGTATCACTTTCAATTTATGTACATACGGACAGAAAACATGGGCAATGTTTCAGCCAGTGGACTTCCGGATATAGCCCGGAGGTCCACTGGCTGAAGCTTTGCTTGTGATTGTTCTGCTTTGCAACACATTTGCAGTTATTGGTTGGGAGGAAACGCCATGGAGGTGATTTGGTTGTGGTACACTGTTCACGTACTGTATTGGAAAACAGAAAGTTCCGTGCTCTCACCTTACTAAAAGGCCTTGTCGGTAAAGCAGCCTTCGAAACTGGTGCCCAAACAAGGCAACTCAATAATAAACGAACTTCTGCAATACATTTCACTTAGCCGATATTCACAGGTTGGTATCACACGCTATAATGTTGTGTTTTATGGTAGTTTTTGTAAATACGTTTTATTTGATTGTCTGTCTCTACAACCCTTCTCTGCTTCCTCATTTCGTTGATACCCTGTCTCCACATAACACCATGCCACCTAACTGTCTCTTGCTAGTCGCCATTCGTAGAGCTTCCGCCATGCTCCATATTCCAGCTGCTCTGCCACTTCACTCTTTAAATAACTGAAGTTGCTTGCGTGTATTATCTTTAGTGCTTGCGTGCTGCCATAGGAGTGCATTATCTTTAGTGTGGGGGAGTCGCAGTTTATTTTTCTAAACAAGTCAAATGTAAACGAATGCCTCGGTTAGAATTTGATCAATCGATGCTTTGGTTCGAAATCACTACCAAAATTAAACTTATGTTATGCGTAGCTGATTGCTCAATTCAGTTTTCTGCAGAGGGCTACTGGGTGAAACTTGAACGCACAATTGAGGACTCATTTTGTACAAACCCTTCATTGATAATAACTGGTGACTTGAATAGCGATCTTCTCAATCCATCAAGTGCACTCAGCGAGGTAATTGATACATTTAATTTCAGAAACACCACCATAACCGAACCGATGCGCACCACTTCTCACTCAAGAACTTTATTTGACCCAATGATAGTCAGTGGTAATGTCAAAATCTTGAACTGTGATGTACTGGACCTCGGGGTCTCCGACCACAAGGTAGTTTGCATGACAATTCAGACTGGTATTACAAAACAGAAAACAACAATAAGACAGGTCTGGAATTATAACAAAGCCAACTTTAGTAAAATGAATAATTTTATATTTCAGATAGAGTGGCAAACACTTATTAATAGTAACAACAGCCTAGACACTTCACTTCATAACTTTCTGACACGGTTTGTCGAAATTGCAAACGAATTTATACCGTGCTACGACATTACTGCCCGCCCATCTGGATAAGCCATGGTTCGATTCTGCACTGCGTCGGGAAATTCGGAAGAGAGACCGCTTAAGACAACGAGCCCTAAAAAGTAATAATTCCACTACTTTCGAAAAATATAAACATATCCGTAATAAAGTAAATAATATGAAGAAAAAGGCTAAATCTTCATACTTTTTTAAATTAGACACTTCTCTCTCTATAAATCGCGACTCGAAAACTTTTTGGCATACCGTTAAACAACCATTATGTAATTTTGATAGTAAGTCTCAAGCTCAGCACCTCAAAACTGTGACTGACGCTGGCAATTTGGTAACTATATCCACTGATCAACAAATGGCTAACTGGCTTAATACAAATTTTCTGAAAAATAGCGAAATCCACGAAGAAGGACATGACTTGCCTGTGTTCCGTTCCAAGAGCCCAGAAATTCTTTCCGACATTAATGTTATGGAAACAGACATCTACGAGATACTAAGTTCGCTAGAAATCAATAAAGCAGTCGGCCATGACGGCGTCAGTGATCGAATACTGAAGGAGACACGGCAAACATTATGCAAGCCATTCCTATTATTATTCCTGTAGTCACTTACTTCTTGCACGTACCCATCAGACTGGAAGCTGGCGACAGTTATACCAGTCTTCAAGAAAGGCAACACCCACGACCCTAACAACTATAGGCCCGTTTCTCTTAGTTGTGTGAGTAAAGTCATGGAAAAGGTTATTTTCAAGAAAGTATTCGGCCACTTTCACAACAATAATCTGTTCTTTAAATACCAATCTGGCTTCCTACCGAAACACAGTACTGTATTCCAGCTACTAGAAATCTACCACAACTTATGCCTAGCCTATGACAACCGTCTCTTCTCACTGGAGGTTCCATGTGACATATCAAAAGCATTTGATAGGGTCTGGCATAGAGGGCTTATTTTTAAATTGAGGCAATATGGTATTACATGATCCATCCTGGAATGGTTCAAAAGCTATCTGAAAAATCGTCAACAGTGAGTAATAATAAATTATGCTTATTCTGACTAACTCACCGTTAAGTGTGGAGTACCACAGAGATCAGTGCTGGGACCGTTAGTCTTTTTGATTTACATCAATGACATTTCTGAATATATGTCCTCTGCAGGTTCGTGTAGGCTATTCCCAGATGACACGTGCATAACAAAGAACAATTCTGATCTCGATCAGCCCAGTACAGATATTAATCTTGAACTTAATATTGTATTAGAATGGGCTCATCAGTGGCTTGTAAAATTTAACTCATCAAAAACCAAGGTCATGCTATTTACAGGAAAGCCGTAGCCGTGAGTCCAGGTGTGAGATTTGGGAGGGGTGGGGTGGGGGGGGGGCGTGGGTGGGGGGGGGGGACACTTTTGGATCTCACAATTGAACATACACACCTCGGATTAACATTACAAGCTGACTTGAACTGGCATACACATATTTCCAACATATGCAAGAAAGCCAACTCTAGGCTTTCCCAGTTGAGAAGACTTAAATTTATCCTGAGCAGAAAAACTCTTGAAATATTGTACAAGTCTTTTATACTTCCAATATTAGAGTAGGCAGACGTAGTATGGACCGGAGCCCCTGATTACTTACTTTCTAGACTAGATAAAATACACACGGAAGCCGAGAGGATAATATCTGGACTCACCAGGTCGGTACCGCCTTCGAAAGTATTTTTCGAACTCGGCTGGGAAACCCTAGAACAACGACGAAAATTGCATAAGATGGTGACCGTCTTCACAATTCCCCATGGGGATGCACCAAAATACCTCCTTGAACTTTTACCCCGGTCATTTCAGGACTACTCACCATATAAAACACGTGCTCGTTCGAATTTCAAAATTCCTCTGATGCACACTGAATTATTGAAAAATTCTTTCATCCCATCTTGTATCTCAGAGTAGAAATCACTTCCCATTGAAATAAAGAACCTGGAATCTTTAAGTGAATTTACTAATTATTTCAAAAGCGAGGTATGTAGGCCAGCATCTCATTTTGGAATATGTTCAAGAAAGATGAATATACTGCATTGCAGACTACGTAATGCATGCAGTGATTTAAATTTTGACAAATTTAAAAATTATATTCATGACACACCAAACTGCTGATGTGGCAACGGAATGGAAGACGCATCACACTACTTTTTTGTCTGCACAAGGTATTCCAATGAAAGATTCATACTACCACAGGACCTGGCCAACAGCACAATTAATTCTCTTACGGATATCCTTTACGGTGTCCCTAACATGTCCCCATCTGCAAATGACCATCTATTTCGGGTAACACAAAAGTATATCAAAGCAACCAATCGATTCAATACTTTTGAGAATATTCCTTCAGGTAGTAGTTAGTTCTATGTTTCCAGGCCCCGGAAAATAATGTAGTGTTGGTCTACTGTGGTGGAACAGTGCAGCTTCATTGGAAAAAATGCTCTGGTAGCCATTGAGTGGTGTGCAAGTCGTCTAAAGTGACTGACATGATTAACCCTTTGCCAGATGTAGTGGCCTAAACCTGCCAGCGCTATTCACAAAATCACCAATTTCTTCTCTTTTTTTCCCCTCAAAATATAGCTTGTGTCCCCTTATTGGAGCAAGCTCGTCCAGCTCGTTCCAATGGGGAATCATGAGCTGTGTTTTGGCACAGAGGATGGAAAAGGGATAGTTATTCAAGAGGTTTATTTGCAGGTTTCCTCTGCCTTTCTTGATGGGTATGGTGTTAACTACGATTGGAGGAAGTTGACTATCCCGTACCGTGTTTATGGAATAGCAACACATGTTGAAACTGATCATATATATTAGTGTCACGTATATACTATTGTCACGTGAGAACCATAGGGTTCTATCTTCGGTGGAAGAGAGAGCATTGTGGTTGTCAGATGACGATATATCATCAGACGTATCTTACCTCCTTTATATGTGAAGAAAAAACACTGTATGTACCTTCCAGTGATGGAGTTCTTCTGGCGCATTGCGGCCTGGTGAGTTGGCTGGAGACAGTTTGATATTTGTGTGATGAGTACATGGTATCAGCCCCCCCCCCTCTTTTCTTCTTTCTCTTTTCTTTCCCTGAATAGCTATCATATTAACACCATTGCAATCTTGAATAGAGTATTGTTTATTATGATGTGTATATATTGCAAAAATGCTGCATTTACTTGTTAATCGTATAAAAAGGAGAGGACGTGTTTTAAGTGTTGAGCACTTGTTGTCCAATCCTTTTTGTTTATTTTAACAAATAAAATATGTTTAAACTAACAGGTATTTTTCTAGTTTTCTGAAGGGGAATTTTTCAGATAGTCTTTTTATTTCCCCAACTATACCAGCAGAACTGATCAGTGTCACTAATAGTATTAAATCTAAATTCACAAAAGATTGTGATGATTTATCTTCTTATATAATCAAGGCGATAATCCGATTAATTGCAGTTCCCTTAGCCCATATAATCAATTCATTTTCAACAGGCATTGTTCCAGACATCATGAAAATAGCAAAAGTTGTTCCAGTTTTTAAATCTGGAGATGTGCAGTCTCTTAATAACTATAATCACATCAGTATTCTCCCCATTTGTTTTAAAATACTAGAAAAAATCATGCTATCAAGACTCATAGATTTTCTAGATAAAAAACAATGCTTTCTATCCACGTCAGTATGGCTTTAGACGAATTACAATACCATTCAGCCTATAATGCATCTGCTCAAACATATAGCAGAAAAAATAATAAGCCAACTAAAAATAATACACATGCATTTTTTTTAGATCTGTCCAAAGCATTCGATACAATTAATCATGCCACACTTCTTGCAAAATTGGAATTTTATGGTGTAAGAGGTATTGCAAGCTCGTTTTTCAAAATTATCTGAGTGGGAGGGTACAATATGTAGATTATGCTGGCAACAGATCAGCTAATGCACAAACGACTAGTGGTGCTCCTCAGGGATCGATCTTGGGACCCGTCCTGTCTTTGAGCTATATTAACGATTTTGCTCAGCAACAGATATAAGTCTTCTCTCATTCGCCGACGACACGACAATGTATGCTTCTGACATGATATTGATTCACTATTCTCTAAGGAAAACGACGAACTGGAAAACATGCAGACATGGTGCTCAGCAAGAAGTTTACTTTTGAACGCCTCTAAAACTAAATATATATTAGTTAATCACCCACACTCCAACCCATATACAGACAAACAACTTATTATCTATATCAAACAAATTACCATAATTTCGGTGTCTGGTTCTTTGAAATTTTTAGGGATAAATATAAATGATAAACTCGGTTATAAATACCATGACTCGAAATTGTGCTCTAAAGTGGCAAGAGCAAATTATACACTTCATAGAGTAAAATGAATTTGCCTCATAGGGCTCTTTTATAATTATTCTACACTCTAGTTCATAGTCATATGTTGTATATCATCCAGATATGGGGACATTCAAAAAGCATTGCAGAAACGTGCAATCCGCGTCATTAACAATAAAACAGTACAATACCCACACTGACCCGATATTCTTTAAAAAATGTGTTTCTGAAAATACCTGATCTACATAGGGTCAGCTTACTAATGTTTACCCATAACTAGATTAATAACAGTCTACGTTCCAGTTTTCGTACAATACAAGGAAGTCGGTAGTTACTACCAGAGATGCGAAACAGCTTACGACATTTAGAACTCAATTCAACAATTACCAGTATATCTATTTCCTAAAGTTTGGAATGAGTTACACGAAGATACTCGAAAAATATCAATTCAAGAAAGTAATAATTCACCAAATCATCAATTCATAAGACAGTTCAATTATCTGCAGTAACCCAACCCTCTATGTAATGACTGTAGGTCTGACCTTACTGCCTACCACGGAACTTGATATAGAAACTGCAAATTATTTGTTAATGACCATGTGAGGTATTTTGAAGAGCTCCTATGCTGACGTTGCCAAGAAAGGTGACATTCAGTGTCAAGATAGACTTATTGCATGGCTGCTTAATACGTGTGCTGTGTGGACGAATATGCAATTCTCACCAAAAAGAAATAAATACGTGAATAACATCTTGAAATCGTCACGTACATCTGTCTTACTCTGGATATCATCTTCCAGTATTCACTCCTTCTCACTGCTTGATATATGTACACCTTCGTAAATCCGTTAACGACGAGAGGAAGGGTGGACATCATCAACTCTATTCCCAACGCAGTCAGACCACCTTCCAAATACCATCCACTTAACGTAACAGCCAATATCTGCTACCGCTATTCATGAATACACGTAAATCAAGAACTGCCATTGTAACACACACATTATAATTCATGTTGTGTCAACTCTCTCCTGGTTTTGAGAATGTGACTGGTGGTGACTCCCCCATCCCCCGGAGGAACGACCTTATGGTATGATATGATATGATATGATATGATATGATATGATATGTTTATTTACCAATATACAAAAAATACAGAATGATAAATATATACGTATGGTTACATCATAACAGGGTTCTCGTGTACAATAATATTATTTCAGATGTACATAGATAATGGGATATAACAATTTTTGTATACCGGCAGGGAAAGGCATAGCCAGATTGGCTGTCTTCCCGCCTTTCCCTCTGACAGAAAAGAGAAAACTACAGAATGACGGAAGGAACTCGAAGAAGAAAATGATGTACAAGTGCAACATTGTTATTTCTGTTTTAGCTCCAACAGACCGAGTTACACCGCGACATTTGCACAAGCGAATGTTGGGTGAACGGCATCATTTACAGTACGGTACTCTTGAAATGGTCTCAAAAATTATATCGGTTAATTGATCCGAACCTGGGTTGATTTTTATGAGAATAACAACTTTAAAGTTTTGGAACAGTTGAGACCAAATCAGGAGACCAGAAAGGACGAGAATACCAGACAAAAGTCCCCACTGAAGACAAGTCATGCACAGAATGGAGACTTAGTGGCACCTTGTATTGTTTATACTTGTGTTATACTATAATATTCCTGGAAAGTTAATATTATTACTTGTGGGCAGAAGCTGAGAAAAGAAAGCAAATAGGTTGCATTCTGGGTGTTTTTAAGGTTCGGGGGCGTACTAAGTAACACAGTCCTGGTAGTAGGGATTAGAACAGGAAGTATTATCTGAATAAGTGGAAAGAATTTCTGTTATAAGGTTAGTCTTCAACTCTTTCCTATTTCTTATTTTTCGGATGGATATATCTAATCCATTCCACAGTTTCGGATAAGCAAAGACAGGCAGGTTGTCGAGCTCTTTGGTTCTAGTTCTGTGGCTACGTATGAGTCCTGTTTGGCGTGTATTCATATAGTCATTATTTATAGTAGAAATGAAGCCAGCAAAGGACTTTGGTAGGTTTCCATTTTGCCAATCGAACGTAAATAAGTAAACATGTAAAGTATACAAATCCTTTATTTTTTGTATTTTATCATTAATAAAAAGAAGGTCATCATCTGCAAAGGATAAAAGATTTAGTTTCGTTGATATGCAGATGTCATTTGCGTATATGAGGAAAAGAATAGGCCCTAGTACTGAACCTTGTGGTACTCCGCATCTTAGTCCAGATAGATCAGATTTACTGTCACCAAAAGAGACATACTGATTCCTATTTTGTAAGTAACTCTTAAATCAGTTGTTCGCATTCTCTCTTATATCATAGTATTCTAATTTTTGAAGTAGTATTTCGTGGCTGATGGTGTCGAAGGCTTTCGAAAGATCCAGAAATAGGGGGAGTGTAGTTTCTTTACTATTTTTATTATTTTCTTGGGCTGCATATTGTAATAGATGCATAACAGGGTGCAGTGTGCTATGGTGCTTCCTGGTGGTGATAGAGTATTTCGAATTTATCTAAGAAGTTTACAAGTCTTATAGACATTAGCTTTTCTAGAACTTTAGAAAAAATAGGCAAACTACTGATTGGCCTGTAATTTGTAAAATTATTCCCATCACCTGCTTTGAAGACTGGAGTAACCTTAGCAATTTTCATTCTGTCTGGTACTATTCCCTGACTGAATGAATTATTCATAATGTGCGCAAGTGGAGTAACGATTAAATTTATTGAATGTTTCAGAATACTGGTCGTGATATTTTCACAGTCCTGACTTACTTTAGGTTTCATTGTATTTACAATATTTGAGATTTCGGTAGACGATGTAGGCTTATAAAAAAGTTTCCCATAAAAGAAGAATTCAAGAACTTCGCAAATGATTTACGAGGTTTGGATATTTTATTTGACGTCTGAATTCCAATGTTGGCGAAAAACTTATTGAATTGTTGTGTAATTTGATTTGGTGCATATATCTTTTTATCACCAAAATTAAAAAATGATGGTACGGTTCGTTGGTTTTTATTCTTATTCAATGCGTTATTTAGGATTTGCCACGTCTTTCTCATGTTATTCTTATTTTCTAAAAGTACTTTTTCATAATATAGGGCTTTGCATTGTTTCTTAATTTTGTTAAATATCCGACAGTATTTTTATAATATTTGACATTCGCCTCAGTGAGAGCTTTTAATTTTTTGTTAAGAAATTTGTTCTTATTGTTGGCGGAAACTAGAAGACCTTTTGTCATCCAGGGCTGCTGTTTTATATATTTCTTATTTTGTTGATGGCCTTGGAGAGTGAATGATGTCTCAGGCATTCAAATAAATATTAAGGAATTTTTCGAAAGCATCATTTGGGCAGTTTGTTTCCAGAACCGGACGAAAATAACATTGGGATAAGAACGACTTAAAGCGTTCGATAGTATAGTATAGGAATTTATTTTTCTGGTCAAGATCTGTTTTGATCTAACAGGTTTGGAATGTGTATGTTCACATGCTGCATTCTTAAGGCAGAGATTGATAAATTATCAGTTCATGAGAATTGTCCTTGATAATATCGTCTTGCTCGGGCCAACTTTGTATGTCTCCAATCAGTCAGTCCTCGTAATCTGCAGAAATTGATATCAGTAGAAACTGCAGGAGTCGGCAGGAAGACAGCCTCACGAGAATTGTGTGGTCTTGACAGCGTGCATACACAGGTAATAAAAATAAATAAATTAAACATACATTAATATAAAACGAAATAATAATAAGTGCCTCATTTTCAAGTTCCACCATTTTTATACAAACATGGAAAGGAAAAGTATACTGGCGGCAGTTGTGTGGTCTTGACAGCGTGCAAACACAGTTAATCTAATCAATATAGTTCTGTCCTTTACATGCGGCATTTATAATTTACAGGTTTCTCTTTATCTACACGTTTCTTTGTTTTTACAGTTTAGTGACGACGCCGGATTTCTCATGGTAGTGCAAGTGGGGAATATGGTCTCCATCAGAAAGGAGACGAGGTTCGTCATTTTCTTTAACCTTTATCTAACACGAATAAAATTTGAAAAAATCGTCAATAATGGCCTCAAGAACAAAGAAAATCGAACAACCTTGAATTTTTCCGACTTATGGCACCTATGACGTCAGCTTATAAATTAAGAATTTCACATGAACAAATATTTTTAGATATGGATTTTACTGGATATCAAAAGTTCGAATAAGAGGGGTTTGAAACAGACATTTGTATTAAAAAGTATTGAAAAATATGAAAAAATGAAATTCGCATAGCTCTCATTGCGACTAGAGTTTCGGGAAACAATTGGTTGTTCGGACGAGATTTTTATATTTCTAGTTAGTTTGCCAAATTTCTTGTTGAGTATGTTATAAGAAGAAATATCCGAAATTTTGGTCTGACGAAAAAAAGAAGAAAAAGGAAAAAAAAGGCTATCGATCCCAATAAGGCATCCAGTTTCGGTTCCTCCAACTACTAACGTGACTTCATTACTCATTCGTCAAACCAACATGTTTGCGCCTAGTCACCATTGGAGTCACAATTTGATTTTCTAGAGGTTCAGATCGGTTTCATTCATCGTCAAAATGCTACACGCGACCATGGGAATAATATTCTACTGCGCAACATTCTGAGTGCAGAAGAAAGCACACGTGAATGGATTCGGAGATTGTCGATGTACCGCATTTGAAAGCGAAATCGAAAAGTAGAGCAGAATCTAGATCTGAGTAGTTTCTCGAATAACTGAAGGGCCCTAGTATCTATGTTGTTGAAGAGACGCGCTTTCATTCTAATACGATGTACCCATTTTCTAATTAGAATACTGGTTTTGTAACAAACCAACAGACCAATGTTGTTAAAAAAGAAGCCCCGTATTGTTATAAAACAGCGGTGTGTGTTTTTTGGCGTTTTTCTTTCCAAATCAGTAAAAAAGAAACACAGATAAATCAGACATGCACTGCTCGTCGATGGTGCACTTGTCTTCAAACAATGCTAACCCTGATTTTGTGGAGTTAATACGTTGGGAAGTCTGACAGCTGCTCTCCGCTGCTCGGTGTTTCTCTCCGGGTACTTTGGCTTCCTTTACCCGTAAAACTGTCCAACACGAGGTGACCTTGGCTATCGAATATGCCGTTAAATCCAAATAAAAATGTCACGTAACACTGACCTGTAAATGATTATACTGGGGGAGTCAAAGATACACCCAGACGTATCTGAAGACTTTGGCCGAGTCAGCTATCCCACCGGGGCATTGAAGAGGTACACAATTTTGGAACGAGTCGTGGTATTGAACAAAAGTCAGTCCCCTTTGTTTAGTATAAGCAGCATTTTATTCAAAGTCCATGTCATTGTATAAATTAATTATCATGTTTATACGGCTTAGTAACTCCACACTACCTCAAACCTACGCAACTTTTGAAAATAGTTTATTTGGAAGAGCGAGATAAGCATATGATGGGTATTTATTTATTGGTGTTTAAGGTCACATATTTTTGCACAATGGCTAATCATGACCACAACATGAGTACCAACTCAAGACCAGGGGTGATCGTTAATAAACCATGTTGCCCATTTTAGAGAGGGTTTCACCTCCCAGGCATTGGTGACTGGGTCCTATTTTATCGGTAAAACAGGGCCTGTTTACCGCAGTGAACAGGCACTGCTTCACTTTCCGGGGTTCCTACGGGAGGGATAAGCATATACATTTTACCAAAATAGATCACCCTGTTTTCACAAACAGAAAAGAAAGTATGTGTCATTACCCCACCTCTGACAAATTTGTTGATACATCCTCGAATTTTATTGGATAAGAATGTCACGTGCGTACTGGCGGTAAGTTCCATACACGGTGGGTGCCACTTTGATACACGGTGACCTAGAGTTATCTTCTCGGGTGAATAGCCGCCATTACTACAGTACGTGGAGAGCGGATTGTAACTAAAACACCCGCGGAGTGGAGTATCACCCAAAGTATCACTTTCAAATTCTGTACATTTGGACAAAAAACACAAGCAAAGTTTCAGCCAATGAACCTCCGGGTTTAACCCTGAAGTCCATTGGCTGGAACTTTGCTTGTGATGGTTATGCTTTGCAACAAATTTGCAATTATTGCTTGGGTGGAATTTCCACTCTGCCGGTGATTTAATGATAATACACTCTCCACGTACTGTATTTTGATTAGGGGGCGCGGTGGCTCAGTAGGTAGAGGTGCAGGCTGCAAGCCGAGAGGTCCTCGGTTCGAATCCCACCTGCGGCAATTGCGTTGTGTCCTTGGGCAAGACACTTCACCCTCATTGCCCACGTGGGGGCACGGTGACGCTGTGTACTAAGGCGTACTGCACGTCGATGGTGCACCTGTCTTCAACCAATGCTAACCCTGCTTGTGTGGAGTTAGTATGTTGGGGAGCTGACAGTTGCTCGCCGTTGCTCGGTGGTTCTCTCCGGGTATTCCGGCTTCATCCACCCGTAAAACTGTCGCGGTCATGATTAGCCATTGTGCAGAAATATGTGACCTTAAACACCAATAAATAAATAATAAATACTGTATTTTGATGCATTTCCACTCACTTCGAATTTTCAAAATTTGAATTAAAAAGAAAGAAAAGAATTCAAATACCAAAAATATTTTCAATGTATCGAATATATTGATTTAAACATTAAAATATTTGAAAAATGGTCAGAAGGTATTATTTATAGTCCCAACATTTTCTATACAGTTTACTCAACAGATTAAACTGATCTCTTGAACGTTTAAAAATCCTTTGTTAACCTTTTTCAGGTGATATTGACAGTAAATCTATGTAAAATTATTGGTTTTATTCAACTTTTAATCAACCTGTTTCCTGAAGGTCATTGTTGGGGTACATTCATAACAGTCAGCAAGTGACCGTATACGGGATGGTACCTGGGCTGCTGGTTTTATACCAGGTAGGGTTTCTATAATTGTTACAACAAAATACTCATTACCAACACTCATTAAATACCAATAATCACCCCGGCATGTGTGTCTCTCTTTCTGAGGCTTTTGTTTCGAAAGGAAAAATCTCTTTCTTATATTTGAGTACTGGTGTGTTTGTCTTTCATGAAAAGGGGCTTGTATTGTGTTTTTTAGAGTATCTCTCTATAAGAATATGTGACCCAGAATAGGGCTTCCACGTTAGCACTCGTTTTTGTGATACTAACACGTTAAAACGAAGTGTAGAGATAAGAAGAATTTGGATGAATTTGGATGAATGAGATTAAGGGGATATCCAACCTAACTTTGGTCAAATTTCAGGTAATTTTCCCCAGGGTCTAAAAAATGGCCAGAGAGGAATCATTTTAGCACAGACTCGGAGAAATCTTTTTCGCATTCTTGCAAGAAACGGACAGTAAGACTAATTGTAAATTAGGGTGTCAAAATTTCACATGGGCTGCCATTTTTCTTATGTTTGTTTACAGTTTATGAAGATCACGAAGGGTCAAATCCACTCAGATCACAAGAACAAGTATGGAGTCATCAGAGAGCGCGTCAGTGTGAAACAAAGGATATCCAATATGCCTTTTGTCAGTCAGCAGTGATCATACCCTCCCCTTCGCAATTCTGAGCCACTTTGCGTGAGATTTGTGTCAAATTAGTAAACTTCCTCATTTGGTATTATCTGTGACCATTTCTGGTATTGCATGAACGATGACTGTGCCAAGAGTGCCATGTGAATGCTCAAGTAAGGCTAAAACAACAAGCCTGCTTGCAGAATGCAGATTATTTACATTAATCGACTTCGTAAAGTTTGAAAGCATGGATTCTAATTCACATGTGTACATGGTTTGGTATGTTTTATAAGTTTTGAAACCATCGCCCGTCTGTAGCTGCTGTTTGGGGAGGCTTGACTGCTGACCACTCGTGATATTTAAGAACATTAATAGCTGATCTGCTTACCAATACTAATTTTAGAGGCAGTGAATTACATGCCTGAACAATGTCGTAATTGTGTTGGCTATTAAATTCATTTAACTAAAAACTTATGCTAGTAGTTCGTGCAGCGTCATCAGTGTATATTCCAACGTCTCTCTCAATTATTTATCTACAGTTAATTATTGTGAATGTATGATATGTAAATCTCTTGTTATTTTCACCCTGATGAAGGCCATGGGGCCGAAACGTTGGAACCGGTAAAACACTTCTTGTTCATTTATTTCCCTCAAATAGTAAGACTGTATGCGATGGGGATACTGATTTGGTTTACCTCGCAGGATTCACAGTTTTTGTTCAATATAAAATTTGATCAGCATATCTTTCTAAAAATTTGAGGTATCCATGAAAAGGGTTGTATTTTTCTGTCATGGTCATTGTCATCAGTTATCCATTTTCTTCGAATATTTTCCAATTCTATTAAAATGCACACGTTCCTGCTGGAGAGAGGGGTGTGTGACCTTTTGATCTGTTCCGATTTCTCCTTGCAGTTTTGTACCTGTTGTAATTTGTCGTTTACGTGGTTTTCTTCCAGGTTTTCGCTGTATTGGAAATTGTACTGCTACATCTGTGACCCTGAATTCGGATGGTACTGTTAGGTTCTCTACTAACAGGACTATTTGGTTGTGACAAGATTTTATTTCTTTTATAGCTTTCACAATATCCTTCCGTATACATTCATTACTATCTGTTGGTGTTGAAAAAGTGTTTGATGTCGATTCAGTGGTTTCTACTCCATCTCCCGATGTTAGTATTGCAGGGTCAATGCTTTTTAAATCGTGAAAGTCTGATAAAAAATTGAGCTCTGCCCTATTTTTTTGACACTAAGAAATACAATCACATACAATCAACACTTTTTATTGTCACGTAGTATTTATAGGCAAAGCAAAATGTCACTGAGATCAAAATCTATCCAAAGAACGCTCGCATGTGCTATTTTGTTAAAACTAGAAGTCCTGTCATGAAATGCGCACAAATAGCACGTTGATCTGTGCGTTAATGTACGCGTTATGACCATAGTAAGGCTATCAAATTCTGTACATATGGCCTGTGCACAAGCACTGTTTCAGCCAATGGACCTCTGAGTAACCCGGAGGTCCATTGGCAGAAACATTGCCTGCGTTTGCTATGAGTAACCAGGAGAACCTGCCATGCTTTGGATGCCATTCGATATGGAAATTGCGCGCAATTCCTACGCGCAACTAAGCCTAGATAAGCACACAGTTCGTGACAGGACTTCTAGTTTTAACTGTATAAGGCGGGGAAAAGATCAATCATTTATCATAATGTCTTTGGAGTAAGTATAAGATTACCGACTAGAAAAAGCTGAGTTATTTCTTGATACTGAACCAACCATGAGAACACAGCTATTCATAGACTTGAAGATACTGAAAGGGGAGAAATGGAATTGGAAGAGGTAGAATGGAGTGGGAATCAGCCAGTACTATTCCAAGAAATAATTTACGACGATTTTCACGAAGACCTTGCTTCAAGAGACTTTCACCATTTGTAATTTACGAAATTCAACAAGATTTACTACAATTTCTGCGGAATATCATCAGGGATACCATCCAATACACCGGACTAAGAGGGGGTAAACGGGCCATTGTTCCTAGAGATGATATTAACAGAGGATGTAAGGAGAATGGAGTACTTATACTGAGATTGTGATTTAAGAGAAACAAGCAACGGCCTTTTTCAAGGGCCCTTTTCAGCACATATTGTAAAAGAGAAAACTCTTGATACACACGCTTGGCAGTTTTGCAATTGAGTCTTGGCATCAAGACTTTTATTGACTTCAAGAGGTAAAAACCTCATAGTTCCCATATGTTTTTACAAATTAAGTTTTTTCACACCGGCATTCTAACGCGATTTTAACCACAAAGTAATGGATTTTTCAAATGATGTACTGCAAAACGATGTATGATGTATGCAGTGTACAAAGTCTGAAAAACAAAAACTTATTTGTAATACAAATACGTTTTGCACTGTACATTAATTTATTTTTACTCACACGCAAATTAAGTTTTCAGAAAATTTGTTTTTGTGTCAAACATAAAAACATTTTATCAAAAAATCTTTTGAGAAATTTTTTTTATGTTTTATATACTGACGGAAAATAAAAACGCAAGTTCAGTTTTGGTAATATAATTTTTTTATCCGCAGACCAAATGTAGAAACATTCGACACATAGCTACCTCAGTGTTCTGTCTAAAGAGTCTTTGGTTAAAATTCGGTGAACCATGACCACGTGCGACGCTGCATGCTTTCAACAGATGTTTCGACAAAGCATGTATACGGAGCACTTCCAGGTGCTGTGGGCTTGAAAATCATACCAAATTGAAGTTTTAATCAGGACACATCGATGGAACAACATTTCATTTCAACTCGATTGAAAAGCAAAATGCCACGAATATCCGATGTTGATAGGGGTAGCGCTGTTGCTCTAGTTATGCAGGGCCAATCGAAACGTCTCGTCGCCCGGCAATTTGGGGTCCAAAAGTCAACGATAGCTCGTTTAGTTGGACGTCTCAGAGCAAAAGGAAAATAAGCAAAATTAGCTGACCGTCCAAGTGGAGGACGTCAGCTCCTTACGTCGTCACGTCAAGATTGAAGCATACGTCTCTCTTCACCTCCGTAACCGATTTCGGATTGCGACTGCGACGGAGACGGCGAGTCAGGTTGTAGGCATTCATGGTTGCCGAATGTGTCCAAGAACAGTCAGCAATTGGTTGCGGGGGTTAAATGTAAGATTACGACGTCCCTACGATGGTCCGCAACGTACACCCAGGCGATGTCAACGTCAACGTCAATTGCAAGGGCTGCAGGCACATGCACCAAATCGGTTTCACTTTGCCCACTGGAGACGTGTGTTATTCACTAACGAGTCTCGATTCACACTTTAGAAGTCAGAAAGACGACAACGATTCAGGGGAGGGTCTGTTATTGTTTGGATGGGATTTCTCACGGCGTGAAAACACTTCTACTGGTCATTCAAGGCAATCTTACAGCCATAAGATATCGAGATCAGGTCCTCATGCCTCACGTCCTTCCACCTATCCATACGCGTAACCTTATGTTGCAGCAAGATAATGCGAGGCCGCAGGTTGCTAGGGTCGTGACTTCCCCAACCAAAACCCAGCTCTCGATTGGCCACCCTAAAGTCCAGATTTGTCCTCGATCGAGCATTTGTGGGACGAGATGGACAGGAGGGTCAGGAAACGCATCAACGTCCCACACATCGTCGCTCAGCTCACGCAGTCCCTTTTTCAGAAGTGGAACAACATCCTACAAAGGACCATAAACAACTTAATGGGGTCAATGGTAAGGAGAGCTAGACCAGCGACTGAAGTCCAGGGAGGGCACACCCGCTATTGATTTTGATCAGTAAATGACGTAGGGTACCAACGTTTGAACGTTATCCATGCAAACGCCGGCTGTGTGAAGACAACAAAACTTGTCAAAATCTAATCAGTAATGAAGAAATAACATGAATTCCCAAGCAATGAAATAATCATCCACAACACAATTGAATTTTTTTTTTAATTTTTTTATTGTTCAAATATGTCAAATAGAAATTTGTTACCGGATACAACAGAAGTAGACGTTATAGAAATACAGTTACTATAAACATACAGATTATAGAGAAATAAACAATCCACAAACGTATGAAAATAAAGGCTCTTGCGCACTAT
Source organism: Pictodentalium vernedei (assembly GCA_031216915.1). Lineage (NCBI taxonomy): Eukaryota > Metazoa > Mollusca > Scaphopoda > Dentaliida > Dentaliidae > Pictodentalium > Pictodentalium vernedei. The sequence goes on from CM062289.1 coordinate 86,235,210, forward strand.
GTGAAACTGCGGGCTATTAAGACAGAAGACCAACCCTAAGGAAAAAAAAAACAAACAAAACAGGACACGACCCAGATGCAAAGCATCGTAGCGTCAGCGCCCTGGTTAGAGCACCAATACCCCACTTCCCCCAAATAGAGAGAGAGAGGAGAGAGAGAGAGAGAGAGAGAGAGAGAGAGAGAGAGAGAGAGAGAGAGCACGTTTCCTGCTCTTGCATCCGTGATATCTCCCGAGTCGAGTGGTGTGTGCAACAGCCTTTAAAACAAAACACAATTAGCCAGGTGCTGATTGACAGCGGTCTCCCGTCGGAACGCTCTAGTATAAACTGTCGTTGTTAAGCCGTAACTAATCTTATTTTTGTTTTGTTTTCACAAAAAAATAATAAATAGAGTAATCGCTTGACGGGACTGGTTACGTGAAATAATTCATGAACATGAGTGCGCGAATGCGCACGAGTGCTTTGCAATATAGTCCCTCGCCTCGAATGAATTATTTCACGTAACTAGTCCAGGCAAGCGATTACTCTGTTTATTACTTTTCATTATTAACGATAATTATATCGTTTATCCCTTTACCTTACGTAACGGTAAAAACCGGCCAGAGCTATTCTAATAAATCGCCAATTAATTTTCATTATTTTTTCATTTTTTGTCTTTAAAACATAGGTTATGACCCTCAATGGAACGAGCTCGTCGAGCTCGTTCCAATGAGGGGTCATAACCTATGTTTTTGAGACAAAAAATGAAAATAATAGTTATTCAAGAATTTTTTTCTGTCGCCTGCTTTTCATGTAAAGTAAAGGGTTAAAAAAAACCCAAAAAACAATGAAGTCCCCATTACACCCACGGCAAAGCGTCTTCGTTAGCGCACGGATACATGACCCAATTGTTGATTGCATAATTCACTTGTGAAGTTATCGTTTATAATCAGACCGGGAAATCCCGGTGAATCACACTTTGGAAAGTAATAAATAAAAAAATTAACATTTCATGGTCTCGGTATTCTATGTCACTCCCGATGAAAATGAACATTCCAACATCTCCATCTGTCTCTCACAGTCTGAGCATTTGCAACAGCGTACATGTGGGGTGACACTATATCGAGGCCATGATATGATTTTAAGAACTCAATAAATGACCTGTATGCCGGTGTGCATCGTCTAACTTTGTAGGAATAAATGCATGTCTTATACGGCAGTGTACAGAATTGCATGGTACCTAGATTTTCCTCAGAGTTTTGATAACTCAAAAGAATAAATTGTGGTATAAAAGGAAGGGTTACATTGCATTTTAACTTCAAATGTTCGCAGAAATTAATGAGAATTGTTTTGGAGTGCGAGCACTAAAAAAAAAAAAAACAGGTGTATTAGTGTTTCTTTGGTATTATTGCAAAACGTGCATAGCTCCGTTTCAGAGAGTTTGTTTTTTAATAATTTAGAATTTGTGTAAATCATTCGATGGAGAAGTTTATATTGAAGACTCTGTAGATACGACTCATCGCATATTGTGAAAGAACCTTTTTTTCGATTCCCAGTCTTCTGCCTGTAAATCGATACCTAAAAGCTCTTCCTACTTTGTCTGCGTCTTGACGGGTTTCATTGCCACTGACTGTAAAAAAAGCTGGGTAAAAGTTTTAGCAACAATTTTGGGGAAAATCTCACTTTTTCAACATATTCGTTAATTATAGTTGAAACATTGTGATTCCGCCTAACGACTTCTTTCCACGACTGAGGTATGACATCTATGGACTCCTTTGTAAACTGTGAATGGCGTCTTGATGTATTTTTCGAAGAAGCGAGACAAGGATAAAAAGCTTTTTTGTTCTGTCAAAAGGCCCTTTACGAAGAAAATATCTTTCGAGCACCAGTCTCTGTTATAAAAATATTAATTATCTATCTTTATTTGACTGTTACAAAATAAGGGTTCAGAAAAGATTTGCTGCGAGGTTTCTAAGACTGATTTGTGTAATATTGACCAAATATGTAGTATGTTCTTCCATGTAGTATGTTCTTCCAAAAACTGTGTGTTTGATTATCAACTATTGAAGGATCCTCTTTGTGTAAATACCAAACTTTTAGTTCCCGTATTTTTCAAAATCAAAATCGTCTAAGATTAACGTTTTCCACGGGGCCAGCAAGTTTGGGTCCAACAGCTTTTTGATCCAGGACATTTTCATTGCGCAGCTATAGGTTTTTACATCTCGGAATTTCAGACCACCATATTCTCTTAAATTGACTACCACGTTGCGTTTAAGCTTTTCATTTTTTCCTGATCACTGAAATTTGAAAAACAGATTTTGCAGTCTTTGGAAAATATTTTCGGGTGGATCTGCCATACAATGTATAACTATTGGGAATGCATGGCTTTGATTACCGCTGTCTTTCCAATGAGTGTAAGGTTTCGAAATGATCAGTAGGTTTTCAATCTTTTTTATTTGATTAAGGTGGTTACTTAAAATATAGTTTTCACCGAATAGATTATACACAATTCCTAAAATTTTAAACGAGGAGTTATGGTTCCATTTAATGTTTTGATCGGTTGGAATTTCATATCTGCATCCACTTTTTTGAACCAATCCATATGACTTCCATTTTTTCGAAATTTACCTTCAGCCCTGATATTTTCGAAAATGTATTAACTGTTTCGAGGTCCGCGTTCAACGAATGTCCGTCATCATCTAAAAATAGTGTTGAATCATCGGCATATTGATTAATTAAAAATTCCGAGCCGTTAGTATTAACACCATTTATATTCGGATTAAATTTCAAAGCGGCACTTACAATTTCCGCACTAAGTATGAACAAGTAGAGAGAAAGGGTATCCACTTGCCTTACTCCACGTTAAATGTTGAATGTTTCAGACGAGCGACCATTGTTTAAAACATAACCAAACTGGTTGTTATAGAATGTTTGGAACCATTCTATAATCGAGGGACCAAGGTTTAGAAACTGTAGGGTGTTCTCAATGAAAGACCACTCAAAGACTAACAAGGTTAAAACACCCTGGATATTGTTATCATCACATTTACTTATTAAATAAAAATTAAGCTAGTCGATCCTCCAATATTCTTGCCCTTTACGCATCCCAGTTGTGTGTCGGATATGGGTTTAGGAAAGACTGTCTTGATACGGTTAGCTATAGCAGCAGAGCCGTTTTTAACATCTACATTTATCAAAGATTTTGGTCTCCAATTTAAAAAAAAAAAAATTGTTTTTATTTGGTTTTGGGATACATGTGATAATACCGGTTCGTTGGGTTATTGAAAGTTCTTTATTTTTATATCCATAATTCAGAGAATTTGTTAAAAAGTACCGACGTCTTTCCAGAAAAATTTATAGAAATCGGCCGTGAAGCTATCTGAACCTGGTGATTTATTATTTTTCATCATTTTTCGGGAAGTTGCACAACCCGTTAATGTAAGTAAACCTTCTATCGATTCAGTATCATCATTACCTAAAAAATTCAAGAAAGGATTTCCTGTATAAAAAAAGATTGCTTCTGTACTTTGGAGGTCTTCCGAATTGGTAGTTTTGGAGGTCTAAAGATTTTTATAAAAATTTCTTTGTTCTGATAAACTATCAGTTAAATTACTTGTGTCTGACCCATCAACTTTGATAAGCTTAGGGATAATCTTCTCGGTGTAGTGTTTTTTTTCTAGATTGCAGAAGTATGTTGTTGATTTCTCACCTTCCACTTTGCCTTACAATGGGGGATGATACCCTGTATCCTTTTGTCCCGAATAGATTTCAGTTTTATTTCAAGTGATTAAATTTCTTGAGTTTTTGAATGCTTTCCCGTGGCCAAAAGTTCGTTCAGTTGTTTCAGTTTAAATTCTAATTCTGCTTCCCGTTTGTCAGCCATTCGTTTCAGATTTGTTGAACTCGATATCGTTTTCCCGCGTATCATAAACTTTAAGGATTCCCAAAATAGTGGATCATTAATCGTTAATTTATTATTATAATTATTATTATTATTATTATTATTATTATTATTATTATTAATAGAATATTGTTCGATTGTTTCTGCTATATTTACATATTCCGGATCAGTGAGAAGGCTACTGTTACATTTCCGAAGATCTTTTCCTCTTGATTGGCTTGTGAGGGACAAACTGATTTTAATGGGATTGTGGTCTGATTTATATCTGATCTGGATGTCGGTTTAGTTTAAACAATATTTATTCAAAGAAAATTCTATATATTACAAAACTGAACAATAACAAAAAAGTAACAGCACAAGGCACCGCATATATATAACATATATTTAACACAAAACAAATTGCTAATTGAAGGAGGGATTTGACAGGAAGCCTGGAGCTTATGTGAGTTATCTCCCTGAGTAATTTTTAAATTTTCTCAGTAAGGTGATATAAAACAGTAGATGGACTCATATATCGTCTCTGGTCGGTCAGTAAGATGATTAGCAGCCTGGCGCGCCAAGCCGGTCATCGCGTCAATACACACACAGTGATGGCTGTCTAAAGATCATGAGAATGTTGACCTGGGAGCAGATGCATGGGGGGATCATTCATATTTAACTTAATAACACTGTACTCAACACGTGTGAGTAACTGCGAGTGCAAAGACCCGACACCCAGGCTCGGTACATAACTGGGGAGACAAAAAGTTTTTGGTAGCTCTAGTCATAGAAGGATGAACATGGGGAGTCCAACCACCAGGCGACGATACATGATATTGTTTAAACCTTGCATACGAATGAAGAAGAAGATAGAAAGAGAGTAAAAAGAAGAGGAGCAAAGGAGAACAAGGGAAGCCAACTTGAAGACATAATGGTTGAAGACACACACTCATAAGTAAGAGGCATATGCACCTTTAATTAGAAGTGAGACGGAAGCTGACTTGGTGGTACCGAACGCGAAGAAAATGGAAAACGAAGTAAGATCGCAGGGGAGAATGGGGGTAAATTCACCCTATAGTAGCAATCGTACGTGTTAATTGGATTCCCAGCAGTCAATGGAAACGCCCACTTAATAAAATGAAGTCATGCACCACTTCAAGAATTCAGATCCAAAAAGAAGTGTTGATACGTCTATAGTAAATGGGAGTAGATTGGTAGTACTATTACGAACATTTGAGCAGATTGGACAATGTTGGAAAAAGTGCTCTAGTGTCTCGCAGATACCACACTGACAGGACTGGGTAGGTGACAGATGATTATCGCATAATGAGAATCAAACCTACTACAACGCAAACGCAATCTGCAATGGTATATTTGGGCTGCGTGTGATTTCGCGCCACTGTAAAATACCGGAGGTCGTTGATTTCCAACATTTAGCAACGTCTTGAAATTGGTCAGAGATGAGTTCTCGCGGACAGATAAGGGCAGCTTGTTCCATTGGTCTGTGACGCAGGGGATAAAAGACGATTGATACAATTGTGTCCGACAAAAAGGATGTCGGTTTGTTTAAAAAATATTTGTAGGTCAGAAGACATAAGGAAGTAGTCCAGTCTGCCCATTTTACGTCTGGGGCCTCGTCAGGTATAGCGCCTGGATTCTGGATTTTCTATTCTGCACACATCACGTAAATCAAATCCCTGCATATTTTCTTTAATCTTTTCATTTGCCTTCATATTATTTCTATGTTTATAGCAAATTGTGTCCTGTTCATAGTTTTGAGGTACATTCCAGCCACTCCCTAATAAAATTGAAGTATTGCCTATCTCTTCTTTCTTGGAGAAAAAAGTGCCACAAAAGGATGGGTTGTCTTCATTTAGCCCATATACCACCGAAAGTGTCAGTCTTTGATCATTTATGGTAATATCAAGTATAATATAATTCCCCCTTTATCTGTAATAAGCTTATTAACTGAGAAACCAAATGAGTTTTTGAGCAAAATAGCCACAAAAGGATGGGTTGTCTTCATTTAGCCCATATACCACCGAAAGTGTCAGTCTTTGATCATTTATGGTAATATCAAGTATAATATAATTCCCCCTTTATCTGTAATAAGCTTATTAACTGAGAAACCAAATGAGTTTTTGAGCAAAATAGCTGTTCCTCTACCGTAGCGGAAATAAGAATTGAAAAAGCCCCGTATTCTCACTCACTTCTCCATGATTTCTCGACTTCTTGACAAGAATGTATGTCTACTAATAAGGTAATGTCAAATGCCCTTCTGCACCGTGAGAAGATGTCACGCCATTTAACACTATCCGAGGATAGACAGCGACAGTATACACTATCAACAGTGATTTTATCCATGGTTATTTACCAAACAGGTAGATGTGTCAACACCCAGTGAAGTGTTTTGATTTAGATTTGACTGTTGCAGAATTGCAGTTGAAGAAATAATGGTTTGACACATCTGAATTGTTTTAATTTTTTTTTGTCAACAATAACAATGTTCAAAATAGAAACATTAAGTATATAAAAAAACAGTACTCCCAGCATATTTTTTAACTCAAGAAAAAAGGATAAAAATGCTTTGGTAAATAATTGGCGTGGAATCGGAAAAAAAATTAATGAATATGTATAACTCTTCAGAAAGAGAATTTATCCACGCCGTAGCGTTAATGTTATATATGTCAGTGTATACCTCCTCAAGAAGGAGCTAAACTTGAATGTGGTAGTAGACCACACGAAGGTGTATATACCAGTAAAACACGTTGAAAAACTTCAACATGATGGCGGTGCATGTACACGTTGTACTGACAAGCAAACAACAACTGGCGACTTCAGTTTATGCCTGATTACCAGTTCATCGATTGCCACGTAAATGAGTAAATTGCTTATTGCATGAAAGCATTGTAGTCTATACATTTTATTTATTAATTTAGTTTTCTTTCTTTTCTTTTTTATGGGAATAGGGTCGATGGGGTGGGCTCAGAGAGCCCCTGTTATAGTTAACATTCCAGTGTTGCAAGTGTTAGAAACATGCAGCACACTGCAAACATGTGAATACCAACATATTAATTAATATTACACGTCTTTAAAAGCACATTTACGCATGGAGATGATGCTGAGCATTTGAGCGAGGGGCACCATTCACTAAAACCACACGTTAAAAGGTGCTCAGGGATATGGCCGTGTTACAAATGAAAATTATCAAATATGGAAAAACACTGAATCAGCACACACACCTGAACTGACGTTCACCAAATTGATTGAGATCAGTTCATGCTTGTTTGCCAAGTCCAGCATTGTCGTATTCTCTGCGACTTGCAAAATTTGTTACTCCGGAGGGGGTGGAGGGGGGGGGGGGGGTACTTTCAAAAACATACCATGTAATGAACGTGCTCATACTGCGCTTATTAAAATAACCAATAACATGACAGGTGTTTGGGGCAAAGAATTCCAGATTCCGACACGATTCAGCTGCAGAGTAAAATTATCGAAAACTGAAACAAACATCAATTTAGTTGAACTACATTTGAAATACTTTCCACAAAAAAATTGTATTTTTGTTTTCCGCTAGTGTAGTTTTAAAATTCACAACATAACAATTATTTTCTCTTTGCAAATTGTTTTTATGAAAAGGTTATGTAAAACAAAAATCTATTTCATAAGAATAAGTTGCAAACAGAAAAATATTATTTTGTACTTTTTATTTATATGAATTCGTTTTGTACTTGTCTGACAAATAGTTTTCTTGAATACTAATTGTCAGGAAAATGTAAAAAATAAAACCTAAACGAGAATGTATGATCAGAAAACATAAGTTTAAATCCTTTTCTGAATTTTGTTCCATGAATTTTTTGTATTACATCTTAGTTGTGTTTCATTTGAAAAGAAGAATGTCACTTTTTGAATGTCACTTTTTCAAATGTTCATTTAAGTTTCTAAACCCGTTTTGACATTTTTGGGGTTTACTGTCCTTAGGTTTACGTTTTCTTGTAAATTTCATTTGTGGTGTCTCTTCTTTCTCTGGACATAATATTTGCAATTCATCATTCTGTTTATGTCTATTTCCTTCCATCTGCTTGTAGTCGGAGTTGGATCAGCATCAGTCCCCCGACATTGGTTGATAAGATAATATTTTTCAACTTTCATTCATTAATCCAATGTCCTTTCTGTTTGCAATAATAACATGGTCATTTATGTGGCATGTATTATACAATTTTATTACTTTCCAAAGTGTGATTTTCTGGGATTTCCTGGTTTGATTATAAACGATAACTTCACAAGGTATCATCTCATAAGGTTCACTGACGTTACCGCATTAAGAGTTATAATAAATACTGTTTTGATCACTTGCTGTTCCTAATCTTGGATCTCTATCTTTATACCCCTTTGTTTTGGAGCAGTATGAAATTCAGATTTAACCTCAAGATAGTCTGAAAGCAAGTGTGAGGAACGCTGAGAATCGATGGTCTTTTATACTCACCTATTTCCCAATAAAGAAATGTTTTGTTTAGTTATTAAAATAAATCTTGTGTATTTGTCACATCACATTGCTAAATAATTGATGATTTGCAAACAATTTAATTGTTTCCATTCCATATATTTTATTTCCAGTGTGATGTGGTAAATGCACAGGGTTTACTTCAATAAGTATATGAAACATTTCATCCCGCACATGAATTCTATAGGAATAAAAACTACATTTTTAGTTATTTACTGAAATGTAAAAGAAAGCATTGAATAGACAAGATGTCTCTTCCACTTAATCAGGCATATCCTGTATACTTATCAGAGCTTACAAGACTTTCAAATTTTAGTATGACTCAAATTCTATTTTACAATCCAAGAAAAAGAATTAGCTAAAGTTGGATTTTTCTATGTGGGAGATGGTAATGTAAAATGTTTTGTATGTGGACAAGGTTTAATGAGTTGGGAATCTAAAGATATTCCTTTACAAGAACATGTTAAGTTCTCACCAAACTATTGTTACATTCAATTTATTAGAAATCGTCAATTTTACAAACCACCATCATATATGCAAACCACCTCCAGATAAAATATTATCAGTGATGGGTAATGATTGACACAGTTTAGAACAAATATTTTCAATTATGAAAAAATAAAAATATTACAAAACTCTAAATGATATTTAAGATTCTATTTTTTTGCGCTCGCTCATGATATTAGAAGATTTAAGTACACCATTTATTGCTATAATTGCAAGAAACGCTGCACTTGTAAATAAATTCAAATATAGGTTAGACAAAATGTTCACAGACGGTCTGGAAGATGATTAGCCTGATTGATGTGCGTATTTATTTATTGAGGTTCATGGTCACATATTTATGCACAATGGCCAATCGTGACCGTGACAGTTTTACGAGTGGAGGAAGCCGGAATACCCGGAGAGACCCACCGAGCATCGACGAGCAACTGTCAGCTCCTCAACATTCTTACTCTGTTCAAGCTCCGTTCAAGCAGGATTACATCGGTTGAAGACATGTTCACCATTGACGTGCAGTGCGCCTTAGTACACGGCGTCATCATGCCCCATATAGGCAACCGGGATAAAATGCCTTGCCCAAGGACACAACGCGGGTCGTCCCGGACGGGGATCGAACGCGGAACCTCTAGCCTAGAGGTTCAGCAGTCTACCACTGAGGCACCGCGCTCCCGAATTGGCGTGTAAAGCTAAAATGTATGTCATAGGCTTTTTATATATAATAGCATACATGTAGGTAATCATGGTATAATATGGAATATATAATCGCTGAGTATATTTTTGACCCTACGATTCGTTGCGTCAAAAGTATATTCAGCGATTTTATATTTCATTCTGTATATTGATCTCATTATAGTTAGTATTTGTACTTGTTATACAGGGATACTCACATTAAAGACATATTTCCATGTCGAAGTTGCAAAATGGGATTTGTTACTTTACAGTGAAACACGGAACGCGCGCGTTGACATCCCCGAGTTTTTCGCCATATGGAATAGACTTTCGATAAAGTTATCTCCCTTGAAATTATTAAACTGGCGAAGAAGGTCTGATTGAGGGGGAAATAATCGTTGAGAAATCACGTGCAACATCAGTTGAAAATAAAGCAAAGTTTCCTTTTGTTACTTTAATAAACGAAAACAACAGACTGCTCTCGGGGCTGTCTGTTGTTTTCGTTTATCAAAGGTTACAAAAGGAAAATTGGATGTTTACGGCAGGCCAATTAGAGTCAACTAGTTCGCAAATAATTCAGCAGTATCGTAACTACCAATACCAAGTAAGTGTGCACTTGTGATGTCTGTTTGGCGATTGTGTTATACAGTAGTTTACAAGGTTTATTCTGCCCAGGAAAAAATGAGCAAATCTTACCTTCTTGTCTTCTACATCAATATCTGTGTGTCACGAGTCGCGCACACTATTGATGTAATGAACAGAAATCAAGTTAAAGAACACCAAAGTATAGTAAAAGCGCCGTTTCCTTTTTTTAAACGGGTTTCAACCGAGAATAATAAACGAACGTTCAAACTGATTGGAAAAAACTGCCAGTTTGATTATAAACGATAACTTCACAAGTGAATTATGCAATCAACAATTGGGTCATGTGTCCGTGGGCGCAAACGAAGATGCTTTGCCGTGGGTGTAATGGGGACTTCATTGTTTTTTTTTAACCCTTTACCTAAAATGAAAAGCAGACGACACTTGCAAAACAAATTCTTGAATAAGTATTATTTTCATTTTTTTGGTCTCATAAAACATAGGTTATGACCCTTCATTGGAACGTGCTCGTTCCAATGAAGGGTCATAACCTATGTTTTAGAGACAAAAATTGAAAAAATAATGAAAATTAATTGGCGATTTTTGAGTGCGTTGATACTGCTCTACAGGGAAATGCCTGAAGTTTGTGAAATGATGCGCACATCGATGATATAACTTCACTTACATTTCGAAATTTCTTTTTTTCAGTACCCTTAATGTTAAAGTTACCTACCATTTCAGAAAATTAAGGGGCGCCAACTTTTCTGTAAATCTTATTCCGTGACGAAAATTGTCAATCATGTTTTTAGTCTGTAAATGTCTTTTTAGCTCAAAAGGAATAAAATTGTGAAACATTAATAAACTAAGAGCCAAATGCAAGTAAAAAAATATCACATGATACTTTTTTTCAAAGTTGATTAGGATATTGTGGCAGCTAATCCAAATACTCATATACCGAAAATTGTTGGAATACACAGATGTGTGTTCGAGTCAAAGCGCTAACGAGTAAAAATCTTAAAATCACGATAAATCGACAAACAAGGGGCTATAATAACTTGGGTAAAAATGTTTGGACAAAATTATTTTTGAATTGAATCAAGATATTTTGAAAGCAAATTCACAAGGTCAGTGTTTTTAAAATCGATTAATATTTGTTTACGTTATTTCGCAAACGATGCTGTACCTTCGAAATATCTGTCCTTCCATCCGCGCACTTACCAAGACATCCGTCCGCAAACTTCTCGAAAATCATGCAGTTAAAACTATAATAATAATAATAACACTTCGGCCTGCCGCTGATTTGTCGCGGTTCTCGTATGAGAAGACCTTGGTTATCCATGTACTACCAACTGCCCCCTATTCCCGCGCTTCTTCTCTCCTCCCAACACTCGGAGACGAACTGCTTGATGACATCCCTTGCCCCATTCTTCACAATCTCTCCGATTAGTATATTAACCCTCTCCTTTGAGTCGCCCCCTAACCACATGTCCTTCATTCTCCCATCCTACTTCTCCATTATACTCCCCGTGAATCTTGTTCTTTTAGACTGGTATTTTGGGCATTCTATAAGAAAGTGTTCCAGGGTCTCCACCACGTCCAAGTTACACATCTGGCACTCCTTTTCACTGTTTTTCCAAATTTTTCCCTTCAGCTCCAGGGACCGCGACCTCAGGTTGAACAACAGTGACCCCCCAAAGGTGCCATCAAGGTACTCCTCAAAACCAGGCTTCTCTTTATCACGCAGGCCACCCAAAGATCTCTTTGATTTGACCCCATCTCGCCAATTACGGTTACAATCCTCCATGACCCTTTCTCTGACGATCTTTTTGCCCTGGTTTGTCCCAACGTCAAGGTCCGAGATCTCCATTGAGTAGTTTTCTACTAGCTTCCTCACTTGGACCATCCACCCCGTCATGATATTTGAGTTGAAAGATTTCAGAAACATTACTTTACACCATCGGCTATCGGGGAGATTTACCAAATAATTAAGATAACCGAGTTTCAATAGGACTATCCTGTCCTTGATCCTCATCCACCCATGCTCACCCCTGATTGCTTCTAGTGCTGCGGCATTACTCGAGCCTGTTATCCATCGGCCTGCATCGTTCTGCAGAATTTCCAGGCTCTTAACAGCTGTCTGGTTTAGGGGTACAACGTCCGTACCGTATGTTATACATGGCAGACCCACCATTTCCCAAATGGTTTTCCCCACGAAAACCTTATTGAAACTGTTTCTCCCTATAAGTTTCATTTGGTTAAGGATTCGCTTCCCCTTCAGAATCAATTTATTTGTGTGGTTTCGGTAGATGCCTCTTCCTGTGATGTTTATATTTACCCCAGGTATTCATATTCACTAGTCTTCCCTACACTAAGAAGTCTACTGCTACCTTCCGGAATGCAGAACTCCCCCACTCTCCACCTTCGAGTGGGGTCCACTTTGCGGCCCACGGGTATAACTTTGCTCTTGCTTTCATTAAGTTCGAGTCTCCATTTGCTCCCATATTTCCCAACAATTCCCAGCATCTTCTCTAACCCCTCTTCGCTTTCTGACACTAGCACCATATCGTCTGCAAAAAATAGCCCTGGGATCTTCAAGTCACCAACTGCAATCCCCTCGTCGCTATGCAGGAGTTCATCTCCTAAACCTTCGATGTACAATGCAAATAGAATTGGCGAAAGGATACACCCCTGGTTTAGGCCTATCTCCATAGGCACACGTTTTGTTGTAATGTTACCCAGGCTAAGTTCACTCTGTACATCTTTATATAATGCTTTCATAATCCCAACAAACTCGCCCCCAAGCCCAGAGCCTCCAGCTTGCGCCACATACCCTTCCTACATACTCTATCGTATGCCTTTTTAACATCCAAAAACGCCATGAACATCTTTTTCTTTTTTGCTTTCGCGGATTCTATCATTTGGGATAGCGTGAAAAGATGGTCAGTGACTCTCCTTCTTTTCCTGAGGCCATTCTGGATTTCTCCCAAAAAACCCTTCTCCTCAATCACCTCCACTAATCTCCCATACAGGACTTTACAAAAGACGTTTCCAATGTTGCTGCTGACAGAGATCCCTCGATAGTTATCCAAGACGTCTTTTCCCCCCTTTTTGTGAATAAATGTCACTTTACTTTCCCTCCACTCCTTTGGGACCTCTTGTTTTTCTATGGCTAAATTGAATAGGACAGTTAGGCTTTCCACGAGTTCCTCTCCCCCTTTTTTGATAAACTCGTTAGGAATTTCTTCCCCCCCCCCCCCACGCTTTTCCATTTCTCAATTTTGAGATCACCCTTCGCACCTCCTCAATTTTGATTTCGCTGCACACGAAGTCCGAGAGATTTTCCTCGACCTGGTTCGGACACTCCGGTGGGTTCCTCATGCCCCATCGCTTATCGTTTACCTTTTCCCAGTGCTTGACTAGTTCTAATGCGATTTGATCTCGCTCTTCTGTAACTCTGCCATCTACTTTAAGGCTCTGTTGGTTATTCCCTTTGTTACGTTTGTTCACCCATTTCCAAAATACGCTCGAACTCGACCCCCTGTCGTTCTTATCGTCCTAATAAGACTGCTATTTCGCACTCTCCGGTTGTCGTCTTTAATCTTGTTTACTTTATTTCGTGCTTGTTGGTATTCTTCCTTTGCTACCATGGCCTCATTGCTTTCCACCCCCTTAAGTTTTCTACTTCTCCTGTATGCAGCACATTTAGCTTTTCTAACCTTTATGGCCCTTTTCAGTTCTTCGTTCACTCTGTACCCAAGTTCCCGTGTTGGCACCCTAATCTTTCCTACACTTTTCTTCCCTGCCCCCACTAGGCTCGCAACTATGGCGTCGGCCATCTTCTGGACACTACCCCCCTTGTGTGCGGCTGCAAGCTTTGGTTTCAGTTTTTCTTCGAACTTCGCCCAGTCGGCATCCTTTTTGAGTTCCCAAATCTCCTTGAAGCTTCCTTTCCTTTTTTCTAGGTTTTTGGCCCTCATCGTCACTGTAATCAAGTTGTGATCACTATCCAACTCCATTTTGCCCTCATCATCCACTTCTACCCTTATCACCTCCCTCCCTAAATTCATATCTGTGAGAATGTAGTCAATTATTGATTTTCTGTCGTTTTCTCTCCCAGGTCCATTTCCCCTTACATCTAGCGTTCCTGTTCAGAATCTTCAGACCGAGCTCATTTGTGAAGTTCAACAGCTTCCTTCCACTCCTGTTGACTTTCTTGTCCCCACCCTCTTTGCCTTCTTCCTTGTCACCTACGTGTCCATTAAAGTCGCCCATCAGAATTATACCGAGCCCCTGTTTTCTAGTTCAGTGATATTGAACCTTAGTGTTGAGTATATCGAGTCATTCCACTCGGGTTTACTTCCCTCCACCGCACAGTACACAATCCCAAGGGCAATACTTTTGTTTCTCAGACTGATCTTTACCCATCCAATTTCTTTTGACACATCAGCCGAGGTGATGATATCTTCCAGATCTGTAATCAGCGACGGTTTTAAATCTTCTTTAATGTACATGCCTACCCGTCCCCCCTTTTTCTGGCCTTCCGTTCGCCCTACACCTATCCACAAACACCCGCTTACTTGGTCTACCCGTTCCTCGTTCCTTATTCTGTCCCCCTCACTCTTGTTCACCCCACCTATGTCCACTCTAGTTATACTTGCCTCTGACCTCCCACCCCGCTCCTCTCCAAAAAGGCTCTGCTACCCGTAGAATTTTATCCCCTAATACCCGTTTCTCCGCCCTGCTAAGATGCAGCCCGTCACGCCCGTACATGCTCCCATTGCCCCAAAACGTGTCCCAATGGTCGATAAAGGGAATTCCCAGATCAACACAGTAGTCCTCTAACTCTTCATTTAGCGCCAAAATTCTTGAGTTCCGTTCGTCCCCACCTCCAAGGACAGGAAGGACCCCAGATACGACTACCCTTGCATTCCTACTTAGCAGTTTGCCGACTAAGCCTCTATACGACTCCACCAAACTTACTGACCTTCTCTCCCTGATATTGTTGGTCCCCACATGGACCACCACTACCGGTTCCGGTCCTGACCCTGCCACAATGCCATCTACCCGGTCTCTGAGATCCTCCACCTTCGCCCCCGGAAAGCACAAGACTGTTCGATTGGAACTATCAGGACCACAAACTACATTGTCAATCCCACGTACAATGCTGCTCCCCGCTACAACTAATTTTCTTCTTCTGGCCCCAGTTCCTATATCATCTGCACCTCCTCTCGTTTTGCAAGCTCCTGGCCCCTTCTTTCTCTTGACCGCCCTCCTTACCCCGACTGGCCTATCATCATCAACAACCATCTCACCCCCCCCCCCCCACACACACACTTTCCCCCTCACTCTCGTCCCCAGGGGTATCAGAGTCTAAAACACTAAACCTGTTTTCTAAACACCGCCTAGCGACCTTGGCAGCCTTACGCCTTGGCAGCCTTACTAGAAGTCCTGTCAGGAACTGTGCGCTTATCTTGGCTTAATTGCGCGTAGGAATTGCGCGCAGTTGCCATATCGAATGACATCCAAAGCACGACAGGTTCTCCCGGTTACTCATAGCAAACACAAGTAATGTTTCTGCCAATGGACCTCCGGGTTACCCGGAGGTCCATTGACTGAAACATTGCTTGTGCACCGGCCATATGTACAAAAATTGATAGCCTCACTATGGTCATAACGCATAGGTTTGTGCGCAAATCGAAGTGCTGTTTGTGCACATTTCATGACAGGTCTTCTAGTTTTAACTGTAATTTGAATTTTCACAACGGGACTATAAGGCTTGAGGATCAGCTCTCCTTTGTTTTTTTAATTATTATTCCTAGAAAGTTCTCGTGAGAGTTTTTAAAGCATCTCACCTCATATCATCTCTCCTGGTATTATGAATGAGGAAAGACCGAGAGAATATTCCATGCAGATTTATTGTAATACATTTAATCCTTTACCCAACGTAACGGCCAAAACCGGCCAGCGCTATTCTCAAAAATCGCCAATTAATTATAATTATTTTTTCATTTTGTGTCTCAAAAACATAGGTTATGACCCCTCGTCGAAAAAAAATTAGTTATTCAAGAATTTTGTTTGCAAGTGTCGTCTGCTTTTCATGTTAGGTAAAGGGTTAAGGTTGTTGCACACTGAACGTGGTGCGATCGGTGAGACTCAAATTATAAAGTAATAATTAACGATTTTTTTCACAGTTTGGGATTTTGACGCGGGGTGATACCTTTAATTTTAGCCACGCGTTCAAATAGAGACAACAGGGAATTAAACTGTGTCCAGAGTCCGAGATGAATTTTTGTTGCGTCAAATTTATAATCAATTTTATTATACGCTAAACGATAGATTATCGGAGAAATTACGGAAAGATAGAAATCGTACCCCCCCCCCCCCCCCCCCCATTGTGAAGATGGAGAAATTTTCACTTTCATGGAATCAAACAAAATGGCAGCTTTCAAAGCATCACTTCAAGGTGAATACGAGTAAAATTATTACTGGAAATGATCAATTTGTTCTAAAAACGTATAATGAAAAGTAAATCTGGTGTTTTTGAGTGGATACCGATCATTCCAGCCATAATTCAACATGTATTCACCTTGAATTGATGCATGGAAACATCCAAACATGGCCCGAAAGTGTGTAATATAAGTTTTTGGTTTGGTGCGTCCTTTCAAATGACATATTAAACCACAAACTTATATTACGGACTTTCAGGCTATGTTTGGACAAGAACCCTGCCAACTGAATCAGATTGCAAGACGCTATCACCCAGTGTCAATCAAATCACGTCCGCTCTCCAATGATTCAATGCGCTGTTTACTTTCTTGAATCAATTCAGGTTGAAACGAGAGGAATTATCAGATTCTTATAAAAAGCGTCTAATGAAAAGAAAATCTAGTGTTTTTGAGTGGATACCGAAAATTATCTCACTCGTGACCGAAATAAAAAGAAAATCTAGTGTTTTTGAGTGGATACCGAAAATTATCTCACTCGTGATCGAGACAAATGTTGTCTCGGTCACGAGTGAGATAATTTTCGGTATCCACTCAAAAGCACTAGATATCCTTTATTTTTGTATCAAATTCAACGTATCACGCTGCGTAGAATTAGCCAGAAAAGAAAATAATATTGATAATTACTTCAGCACAACAACTTTTGTTGCTTGTTCCGTGTCCAGCGAATCGCGACCTCAAATGCTGAATGTTGTACATTAAATATGATCGATGTCCCTTTCCGACACCCCAATAGCAACCCGGAGTGGAGAAATGCTTGTTTACAATAGAAAACAAGATCTGATTTACAGGTACAATTGGACCTGATCAAAGAGGGCAGCACAGGTATAAACACTTGGCTAAACTTGATATCATATCATGGTCCTGATATATAGCCATAAATGCTAACTGTAACTTTAATCGCCAATAAAAAGAAACTAATCGGTACCACTCTTTTCCGAAATACAATAGGGAGTTCTTTTTATTACTTAACCCAGTGAGTATTTTGAAATATTTTTCATTAAAATATGGCTATGTCTGCTCTATAGAGCAACCATGACTAGATTTGATGAAACATTAATCTGTATTTAACTCAGGCACTTCATTGGTCAAAAGTCCATTCAATTTACAGAGGACAAATTTGCTAAAATATACCCAAATTATATTTATTTCAGAGGCAAGAGACTTTGTGTGCCGAGCAGAAATACGCGCAGCTGCATTTAAGGAGTTAAACCTTATACAACCACGCCCACTTGTACCATAATAGAAATACGTGTTTTTATGACCATAAATGAGAAGGATTAATACAAGGTATAACGCTCTTGTAACTGTATTATTGTTGGAAATAATTATCTGAGACCTTTCCAGCAACTATTCGGCTGACAGTGTTAATCGGTGGATGCTAGAGCGCACATCATAACATCATAACAAAAAAAAAAAACATAACAAATACGCTAAATGTTAATATACAATTTTTGGACGCGGTATTTTGAAAGCCCCCTCATTTGAATTGATCGAATTTAGACCAATTGATGTTGGCGAAGTTCGTCTTGGTGATTGTATGGGAGAAACCTTAGCCCTAGACGGAGACCTCCTGGGACTAGGTACTCGCTCCCGATGGTTTACCTTTTCGCCTTCTTGTGACCCCATGCCTATGGGCCCGACAAAACTCAGAAGTGAAGGAAGAAAGAAGGTTGAATGGAGGAATCCCAAAAGAATCACCAATAACATGATTTTGAAAAATGTTTGGAAAATGTACGATTTTGCAAATAAAAGCATGAGAATACCAACAAATGACGATAACGCCGCATTGACAATTGGTGCCGCGGCCATATTTAAAGCAACGTTCATTTTTTCTAGGCGTGAAGGTTTATTGGATTGAATGAAGGCGTGGCTTGTATGGATACTATAATCAATAGCGAACCCTACACTCATTATCAGCAAAATCATTGTTATTGAACTTAGAGTTATCCCCCAGAAATACATATAACCAAACACCCCAACTATTATCATCACCAAAGAAACTAGAACAAAAAACATCATTACAGGGTGTGGCATGAATAGAAAAGTTGCAACTACAACCGCTGCTAATGTAATGCCTACAGTCTGAAGTGTACTTGATAATATAGCCGTGTACTGCTCATAAAAAATGAAAGGAGGAGAATATGCTACCACGGATAGTGGGGAGTTGTCAGCAACTTTTCTCACATTTATCATTAAATCAGCTTGGTCATTTGATGTTGGTATATTTTCTGTTAATAAATGCACTCGGGATGAAACAATTTTATTGTCTGTTATAACAACATCGTTAACATAGTCCGTTGATGCTTGTAGGAAAATTTGCAGGTTTGTAACAAATACGGCCTCTGATGAGCTATCGAACAAGCCTGATGAAGCAAAGGCCTCAATCCAACTGAAACTAAAACTGCCTCGTATATTTGATAATGACTGGGCCGATGATATTATGTTCTGTATTTCATCTCTCACCAATAAATCCCAATATTTCACACCATCTTTAAAGACAAATGATACAAAATGGTCATTAGAGGTCTCCTTCTGAAATGTTTCGTACTTGTAGTAATATGACGTGTCCGAAACTGTGTTTTGCAACACGAGGCCTTGTTCCGTCTGCGTGGCGCCCCAAATGGCAAAACCCAAGTAAACGGCAAACAGAAACAGGCTAATTATACGCACAAGTGGAAATTGAAGAACAAACGAAATGACCTTTCTTGGATATCGTTCTAGAAGTCCCTCTACCTCTTCTCTAGATCTTGGTGGGGATCCACTGCAGCATATTATTGCCAGCTTTGACTTGCCGCTTTTCAGCATTTCGTCTTTAGATTTCATTCTCATGCATGTGACACCATGTCGGGAAGCTAGCACTCGCCTCTCGTGCAACGCCATACATCCAGTAAAGAACGTTACTTGATTGATATAACAGAATATCACAGCAACACCTGAAATGTATGGAAAAGACCTGAAATGCATGGAAAATACCTGGAATGCATGGAAAAGAAAGAAGCTTTGTACTAAGTATAACACATTTGATAAATTTCTTCAAAACATTGTACCACTGATCTCTATACATCAGGATTGCTGGAACGCTCATTCATCACGTGTAGAAAAATATCTCAACCGTCGCTATCTTAGGGGCGGGGCGGGTATCGTTATTTATTTATTTATTAAGGTTTAACGACACATTAACAGCCAAGATCATATCGTGTTGGTGAAGGTTTTACGGGTGGAGGAAGCCGGATTACCCGGAGAGAACCACCGAGCAACGACGAGTAGCTGCCAGCTCCCCAACATCGTAACTCCGCACTTCAGAACAGGCAGGATTTGACTGGTTGAAGACATGCGCACCATCGACGTGCAGTACGCTTTAGTGCAAGGCGTCATAGTGGACCCATGTGGGCAATCGGGGTTAAGTGCCTTGCCCAAGGACACAACGCGGGAGTCTGAATCGATCGCTCAGACGGTCACCCATCCAAGGACTAACTGTGCTCGGCGTTGCTTAACTTCGGTGATCTGACGAGAATCGGTTGCCACAACGCCACCACGCCCCCGGGTATTGTTATAAATAAACAGTACCCAACAACAACAAAATTCTCGAAGGTTTTTATATTCTCAGCGACTCGCAATCACTCATCGCTATTTAACCCTTTACCTAACATGAAAAGCAGACGACACCTGCAATAAAAATTCTTGAATAACTAATTTTTTTCATTTTTTGTCTCAAAAACATAGATTATGACCCCTCGTTGGAACGAGCTCGACGAGCTCGTTCCAACGAGGGGTCATAACCTATGTTTTTGAGACAAAAAATGAAAAAATAATGAAAATTAATTGGCGAATTTTGAGAATAGCGCTGGCCGGTTTTGGCCGTTACGTTGGGTAAAGGGTTAAAGAATATACAGTACGACCACCGTGTACTGGTCACCTTCCACGGATAGGCGATATTTCCGCCGACGCAGTAATATTAGATTTTAAACACTAATTATAAGGATAATCATCAAAAATTTAATTAATGAGAATATAACCCGGTGGTTCATTTACTAAAATTTTGTCACTGGTGATATTTTTATTACCCGGTAAACACATCCGCGACGACATTGGCTATGCGTGGATCACGACCAATCCGCGGCGAGAGTACTGTACTTTGATGTCTGTGAAGATTAAATATGCTGATCACCTTCATATTTCTCACGACAATACAAATCTAATATATACAACAAACTATTTTAGTTAAAATTGACAAAAAAGTGCCCAGATTGAAAAGTTGTTACCGTGGAATTATTGTTCGGGCTGGGTAAATACCACGATATTTGATGAAGTGAAAACTGTTACGCCGTGACTGCCGTCACAGCGTAACAACTTTCGCATCATCAAACGTCATCGATTTTGGAGGAGTGGTGGCGTTGATTGACACTACGCCATCTTAGAGGGGTTGGGACTGAGAAGCGACGTTTTTTGCTGACGTTTCAGTAATCCAGTTTTGGAGATTAGTACAGTATTCGTATCTATTTAAACATATTTTTACCGAAAACAGATGATGTCTATAATCTACTTTAACTGGTCCGAATGGAACATTTCACCCCATGAGCCGTCAGAACATTCCCCCACTCCAATGTTAAACTTAAGTTCCGTTACTTTGTTCATTTGTTTACTTCCATGCTCTAGCATGGAACACGTTCGTGGAGTCCGATTTATTTAGGGCTCATAGAGTGTTGTTTTGAGAAAGTCATCTTATATAAAATATTGTTCAAAAAGAGTTGAAACTATTAATAAATTATCCCGAGAGGTAGGGTTATACGTTTTTTTCTGTTTAAGATTTTCACTATCGGGTTATTTTTATTGGAGTTTAGCGACACTTTAGACAGCCAGAGTCACCTCATGTCGGAGAGTTTTACTGGTGGAGGAAGTCGGAGTACCCGGAAAGAACCACAGAACAGCGGTGAACAACTGTAAGATTCCCAAATATCTTCACAGCTGTTGTCGATACATTTTCTCGTCTGTGCAACACCTCGGCATTCGGAGCGGGGCGAAAACCGGAAAATTAATTTTCGGGAACGGAAATTGAATCCGTATCACATCAGCAGGCCTTTCCTGAACGACCACGCCGACGTGATACAATATATGCCTCAGTTGTTTTGTATAAATATCGTGAAACCGATCCGTATCACGTAGCTATCGAGAAACCAGATTTAAGAATGCACGCAAGTTAAGAGTTAACCTCTTATATCCATCGTGACGATAGATAAGATAAAATATTTGTTTAGTTAATTCCCGCTATGATATAATGGTGGAAATTGTTTTGTTGATGTATCCAACAGAGAAGAGAAATGCTTCATATGAAAGATAAATAAATAGTACTGTGAAATCTATGACATAAATAACGGTACTTTCTGAAATGAAATATGTCCTGTCTTTACAGTGATAAAATGCTGTTCAAACGCGATACAGACATTACCTAGGAAAATATCGATCAAGTCTGTGAAATCCATACGAATTTGAGCAGATACTTCAGGGACGCTGCACATTACAAAATATGAACAAATACATTCTAGATGGGTTTGTTTATGCTTGTCCGCTCTACACAAAATACACACACTCCGTTTCTGGTTCGCAAAAAACATTAACACTTTTATGGATACGACCATAATGACAAAAATGACAAAGCACGTCTGGGATTCTTGTTTTGTGCTTCATGGGTCAAATCAACTGACCCAGTTACTATTGTTCTGGTTAGAACTTTATCTGACGCAATTGTATCCGTCGTAACTCTAAATAACTTCGGCGTGTGTATTGTAAACATACCTGTATATATGCAAAAGTTCCGAACACTGAGGAACACGGAAATAGATCCAACACAAAACCCTAGAAGGCTCGTCACAGATGTAATTGTTATTGCTAGCCCAGCCGATCTCATCGTTTCTCCAATTCTCTCCTCTACCGTAGGTAAGTGTTGGACGTCAGCTAAACCCGATAACAGGATAAACATATCATCTACTCCAATACCTGGAAATATATAACCATCAGGAAACATTGTAGTCTTTGAGAACATTCTTAAATAGAAAATTGTTTTCAAAACATTGAAAGTACTTGACATTTGCCGATTAGCCTTGACATACCTTGATTTTGAAAATACTTCAAAGTTTTAATATCTGTTGTACGGCATTAAATGCCGTGCAACATAAAACAAAATTTCGATTCACTCAAAGATCAAGGATTTTTGCCAAATACAACTCCGTCCATGTTCTATCATATATTATACTTGACTGAAGAATAACCTTGAGTGTAGGATGCTTCCCATGTCTGTTGTTGATTTATGATAGAAAAGAGTAATTTTTTACTGATAAATTTATTCTTGTGTTTACTCAACGCTAAATGCAATTAGCATTTAATAGTCTCAGAAATTCTAAAGGGGTGTTGAAAATGACTTGAAAATGCCATTGAAAGTCGCTTGAATTAACACTATCCTTGATACAATGAGCCAAGGATCATTAAATTAGGATAGAAGAGAGTCATTCCAAAGAATCAGGTAATTTTCAGTGGGTCACTCTAGAAATACGTGGGACATACAATAAGGTGCTATAAGTGTACAAGTTCTTACAAATACTTAGCATCTAAATTACGAAATATCCATCAAAGGATTACCAGGATGGTTATTAATTCCTTGTACGAGGGGAGGAGACATAGGAAAGAAGTGTAGTTGGAATATTAGTCAGTCGCGATTATAGTTAAAAAAAGCTCAAGACCTCTTAGAAATTTCTAACACGTCTTTTCTATGAAATCCCCATCTACAGCAACACTAAACCATGCGGACAATGAAAATCCGTTCCGCACATATGTGCGGAAAGTATATCGTTAACGGACTATTTTTATAAAGAAGCGAAATTTCACTAGAATTTTCTACAAATCGTGCACCGCAATTGCAATTTGAATCGCTAGTGATAGCCTAAAAATCGCCCCCTGAGTTTCAGTGTGTTCTATGTGCCAATAGGCACATAGTACACATTGGCACTCAGGGGACGAAATAGTATCACGGGTTCCCTCGCAACTTTGGTTGGCGATAAAATGTGTTCTTTGTGTTGATAGTTGTTAAATGAATTGCTGAGTGTCCTTCTAATAATTGTTTTAAAAGACGTGAAGGCGTGTAATAAACACAAAACGACACGCGTGTGTGAATGGGTTAATCGATATGAAATCTGCGCCATTGCGGAAGGTTAAAACTCGAGGTCTGTGGCCTCTCGTTCTATCCTTCTGCGATGAAACTCGTGTCGTTCTGTGTATTTATTGGTGAATAAATAAAATATATAACACCGAACCGGTGCTCCAAATTTGTCATTACAACAACTCGAATCGGTCACAACAGACCTCCAGTTGTATGACTGACTGTTTGTGTGACAAGCCCAAGTTACAAATCTTGTCTTTAAAGAAAGTACACGATTAATAGCAAGAACCAATTGGTATCTTAGACTCCGATACTGACGAAAATGTCCCGACTGGAAAAATAGGGAGATGTCACCTTCCTTAATCCATCTTAGCGACGAACCTGTTTGCAAGGAATGTGCAACGGCACTGCGTCTATGCTGACGAATTTGCATACTCTCCACTCTACTCATTGGTTGATCATAAAGCAAGTCTGTGGAAACAACAGAAAAAGCCCCACCAACCCCCATCCGTCCCCAGTTCCTCTCTCACTTTGTCGGACCACTCGCAATCAGTTTCAGTCGCCTCGTGGCCACTTCTGTGTCGACCTTTCCTTTCACCGGCCAAATTCGTACGATCGCCATTCGCAAACAAGGATTCAGCAAGCCATGCGCAAACTGCATGTCTGGCCCAACCTCCGCTTCTTCTCCCGCGAAGGGTCGAAGGCATAAGCCTCAGAGATAGAGAATTATCCAAATCAACCACTCAATCTCATCGAAGTAATCTTTAGGATCAACATAAACAAACTGATGCAAATTATTTAAACAGCGTCTCTAATCGATACAACTACGAGACATTCATATCACTGCTGCTGTTCAACAGACATGGAAACTCGCAGTCATTTGTCCTGTACCGCTGCAAGCAAACTAAATTAATAATAATCTAAAGTGGGTTTGTAGTTAAAACACAAATGTGTAAACATCCTCTGAGAAAGAAACATCAAAGCTCTCGAGTCAATGATCGATAGAAGCATAGAAGGCTGGAATTGCAGGCAAGGGAAGGGGGGTGGGGGGTTCTAAAAACGGCGTCTGTGGATCTGATTTCATATTTGTACCGATTCGGCATCGACATAGTGGGAAAACAGGAGATCGCTAAACGCAGTACACCAAACTGACACGCCAAAGTTAAAATTGGAGAGGTGTTAGCTAGTTCGTCACAACTGTGAGATCTGGGGACAATACTGTAAAATTTTTACAGTTGTACTTCCGAAAAATGTTTGTCTGTGAATATAAATTACTGTAGCCATTCATAAGCATTTCAAACTAGAAGCCTTGACTTCCCAAATGTATCAACCAGATCATAGCATTAGCAAGTAACTTTCAGAAATATCAACTTGCCAACCTGGAGTGGTTTTCTGAAGTGTTACAATTTGTTTTAACCCATATCTCATAAAAATCCGTTATTATTTATTATTATTTCATATTTTTCTTACTAAATTTTCCAAAGTATCGCACAAAATACATCATCATGCGTCCCTTCTTATTCAGGCATGCTGCATAAATATGTTTTAACTGGATGAGTGCTAGAAGCCACTGTCATGGTTCTATTGGAAAGTGCTGCAAGCCACTTTAGTTGCTTCATACTGGCTGCATACGCTTGTCTGCTCATCAGTAAAGAAAAATATTGTCGAAATATTTTGTTTTTGGTACAATTTATTGGAGAGTGCTAACAAGCATTCTCCAATAAACTATAATACAACAATTATCAACAAAATCTTGCTAAACTAAGTGCATGTGTATGTAATAAATCCAGAGCTGTTCAATCATTTGAATGGCTTTTTGTTTATCACACTCATTTTGGTTTGGTATTCTTGTGCCAAAACAAAACCAGTCTGATAAACATTAACCCATTAAAACGCTTCTTCAGTTCTATATAAATTTCATATTTTAAATCTCAAGTCTTTAACCCTTTACCCAACGTAACGACCAAAACCGGTCAGCGCTATTCTCAAAAATCGCCAATTAATTTTCAAAATATTTTCATTTTTTGTCTCAAAAACATAGGTTATGACCCCTCGTTGGAACGAGCTCGTCGAGCTCGTTCCAACGAGGGGTCATAACCTTTGTTTTTGAGACAAAAAATGAAAAAAATGAGTTATTCAAGAATTTTTTTTGCAAGTGTCGTCTGCTTTTCAGGTTAGGTAAAGGGTTAAGCAGTTGGATATTCACAGTCACCAGTCGTAAAGTCCTCACTCAAGTTGTGTGTGGGGGGAGGTGAGAGGGGGTGGTTGCAAATGGTTTTATTAAACGTTGGATGTTCGTTAACCATATGACTGGTGGATAGAGGATGAAATCAGACAAACACCCCTCCACCCCCAGAACCAAAACACTCTAGCCACGTCCCTACCCGGAATGATTCATCTTCTATCTTTTGCCACACAAGATATCGAATACCATTGGTTGGACATTTGTCTGCTTTTCATGTTAGGTAAAGGGTTAATATTTATCTCTTCGCTCACCCTCGGGTCTATGTAAGAAATTCTGTAAGCACATAAATTTCTTCATTTAAGTGTCACACTTTAATTTGGATTTGAACCGTATAATTCTTTAGTTTGGGAGTACTAGTAGATTAACTCTAAAATCTATCCTGGAAGTTGTTTTAATGTACACTATAACTATTCAACTTCTGGAGAAATTTTATCAGATGGCTGTGATGTTATATTAAAATAAATGTTGCAAGTACCACCGCTAATATTTGCACCAGAAAATAATCCATTGGCTAAGTTTTCATGTCTAACTGCCTTCGGGTTTCTCTCGCTATGTGTAGTTTCTACTTGTTTCTCATTTGACGCAGAATCAGCTTTCTTTAGGATGCGTGAGTCAATTCTAGTTTCTTCTACGTGTGGGCTTGGGGTAATTCACACTGAGGTACCTCCTGTAGAATAGTACACACTTCTTCCTGTTGATACAGAGAGGATATTGCATAATTATCATTACTGTTAACGATCTTAAGAGCTGCATTATTGTTGAGGGAGCTCCTCAGCATGTAGAAGATTCGTACACATTGTTTTCCGAAGAGTATGATTTGTTTTTTCTTTTAAACCTGCTTGTGCTGCAATAGTTTTCATCATGGTACTCAGTTTGTTTAGGATTATAGCTTGTGTCTTGTACCATTGTGCTTTTTCATATTTTCTGTAATTATAATTGATAGTTATGTAGAAAGGTGATTCTAAATTGTTCATATTTTCTGGTCTGTGAGAAGCATATTTTTATAGGCTTCTATTGGGCAGACTCGTTTGTCATCACTGGGGAACATTTGAGGATTAAATGCCTTGGAAGATGGATTTCCATCTCTTGTTTTTGCCATGCGTTCCCTGAATTACAAGTACTCATTACCATTACTGTAAGATTCCAGTGCAATGTCCCCCATTTTAACTGTCGATTTTCATCCGATCCCATAAAGCCCATAAGTTTTGTTATGTTGAACCACATCAAGTTTAAAAGAGCACTAGGATCATGAAGACCAATAACTCCAGTATCCTATATTTTTTATTCTTCTGAAGCTATCCATGACTCTGCTTTATTTTTTTTATTTCCCATTCCTTTTTGTTTCAGCTGTTTCCTTCTTTCTTTAAGGACTTCACAGCTCATCTTAAAAAGATCTGATTTTAGAATACTATGTTCATAGTTATTGTTACTCAGGTATCTTTCTATTACCCTGTAAAAGCCTGTTAAAGAATCAGACTAATAATCTCAGCCGTCATCTTTTTTCAAAGTTAAAATAAATGTTGATATGAATGCTCAAGTTCTTTAGGGGGATCAAATAAACTTTCCTTTTTTCTCGTGGAGCTACTTCTGTTAGTTACTCACTTGCATATTTTATTAGGTCGCCGGAACTATTTCATCATCGTCTGCACAATTGTAAATAAAGAAAATGGCTTCACGATTTCCCGCATGTGATCCACGGGCCATTCAAAATCAACAATGTTGATTTGTTTCAACCCCATGTTTCTCTGCAGATTTAATAATATCACTGCGCGAATTTATCGATCGATCAATAATCTCACAATGCCCTTTACATTAGAGTTTGACACGCGCAAATTCATTAACCCCTTAACGGACAGTGTTACAAATCAATTGTTTAGTATATACCTATAGTATATACCTAACTTTGGTACGATCTTTCCGATGAAATTGTTCGTTTTTCGAAAGGACTACGACTTGATAAATTGGGTATGTCAGCACGTGACCGCCAATTATCTATAATGACGTAATCCTCGTGTGGGGGGAGAAAAATCATCCTCGATGAGTCTGAAGGTGGGTATGGGGAAATCTCAACTTCGGGGCAAGCTATCTGAACCAGAACCCCGGCAAGCCTCGGGTATGGTTCAAATATCTTGCCCCTCAGGTGAGATGTCCCCATCCCACCTCCAGACTCATCGAGGATCATAATAATCACACTCTGGAATGTCGTGAATAAACGTTAATTTTAAATGGGTGTGTAATAAGGCCAAGTATAAAATATAGTCCAGTTAGAAAGTACATGATTACCAACAAGAGCGAATCTATATCTATAACTCCAATCCAGACGATAATGTCCCGACTGTAAAAATTAATGGAGGGAATTTGATAGGATTAGTAAAATTGTAACCCACAGATTCGTTGCATCAAATTTATATTCATTCCTTTTACGTTTGACTTTAAGGTGATCAAATCTGAGATACCACGCTGTGCGGAATTTGTAAATTGAAAAGGAATGTTAATTATCATTTCATCACAAAGCTCATAACTAGACCAGTGTAAGATTGTAGGGCTCTGCGAACCCCAGAGGGTTTCATTCGAGGTCAACATTGATGGCTTGTTCTGGTAGCGATATCAAATCTGCTTCCTGATTCATGTATTTTCAATTCAGAACACGCTTGTTGTTTTTTCACGAAGTGACGATGGTAAATAAATGTCTTCTACAGTACGTGGAGAGTGGATTGTAACTAAATCACCCGCGGAGTGGAGTCATCACTCAAACTATAACTTTCGTATTTTGTATATATCGACTAAAAACACAAGCACTGTTTCGGCCAATGGACCTCCGGGTTTAACCCGGAGGTCCATTGGCCGAAACTTTGCTTGTGTTTGTTATGCTTGGCAACAAATTTGCAATTATTGCTTGGGTGGAATCTCCACTCTACGGGTGATTTAGTGATAATACACTCTTCACGTACTGTACCTTCGTAATCATGTCGCAAAAATGACGTAACGCTTGATTATTGCGTTTTCGGTTCAATCGGCTTACAGATTTGGCTGACTGACTTCAAATTACATTGTTACAAATGTACTAAAAAGTGTAGCGTAGGAATATAAGTTGCAGTCTCTGCACACCGGTACTCATTCTACGATTAGCCGCAAGGTCTAGGTAACTTGGTAAAATAACAAGCGCTTTTAGGAAAAATTGTTTCGATTCGGTTCAATTTTTGATTAGAGAATAGAAAGTCTGATTCCATGGTTCATTGTCTCAAGGATGAAAACAACGAAGTACATTCAATAATCCATTCAAGCCGATCAGTCATTGGAACTAGCGCACCATACAGTACTGATCTCATAGAGAGTGCCTAATTTCCCGATCGGATCTCTACATACCGAGAGTGTATAAATAAAACATTACGAAATCAAGATCGAATCAAGAAATACAAACGGAAATAGCACAATCAGTTATGAAACAAATTCTTATTGATTTCGAAATAGGCGTCTCGATACGCGATCGAATAAGACCCCCTGCCCTGCCCCTCCCCCGCCTGCCCCCTGCCACCCCCGCAATGGAATACGTTAGGATATATCAAGCTTTTTACTGTCCTTACTCACCTCACTCGTGAAATTTATTTAGCATTTATTAAAAAAAAAATCTAGGAAGGAAGTGGTTATGTTCGATTTTATTTGTTACATGATAAAAAGAAAATAACAAGTCCAAGCAGTACAACAAAGTGGACGAACAAAAGGAGACCATCAAAACAGGATCTAAATTTTGTTAAACTGCTTGTCACAAACAGAAAAATAAATATCTGGTTTTGTTTTCACCCGTTGGTGTAAAACTTCCTGGTCTTACCACAACTACGTGACCGCACCAATTTGCGCAAAAACAGCCATTCAGTCAACAACACCGAACACACAATGAACAGTGGTGTCGTTCCGAGCTCTGTAGCTCGAGGAAGTAGTCCATTATTTGGTTAACAGAAACGTGGAGCTGGAAGTGAGGACATGTCACGATGCATTTTGTATGTCACGTAGGTTGTCGTGGTAGCGCTCCTGATCGACAATGTGGTGACAGTATTGCCATGGTGCAATGCGCAGCATATGTTGTTTGGGTGACAAGTTTTTCTGTCGTCTATTTTGTTTACTGGAGACTATTCCATAGTCCTACTACAGGACGGGGGTTGTGTTTTGTGGGTATGCTCGATTGGATAGGAGTATATCTAATTACCGGAAGCAGCCCGACAAGTACAAATACTCCCGAAACGGACTTCATTTGGTTCGAGTTCTCCGAGAATCCTCGTTTTCAAACATTCTTTGATAGCACGACGTGCTATGTTACCCTAAATGTGTGTGTTCCATTCAATATGTGTATATTTAATTTTTTGCGAGTTGTTTCCGGTAAGACCATTAAATAAGCTTCTCTCTGGAATCGAACATACTCTTCGAACACATCCAGTTCTATTGCGGGAGTTTGTCTCCAACAGGAATTATGTGCCGTCAAAGATGGGTTATTTTACGAAGTAGACTGGTCGTCTTTGGTAATTTGATATACTCCTCATACAAACGAACCGACCCTTGAATACACCCCTGCCCTATTGTATCAATTACACAGTAACTACGTTCCACTAAATAAACCAAGATGGCGAAAATACGTCTAACAACACACACAGCGCACAGCCCAATATCTTTCTATCTCTACCATTGTCTCCACTAAATCAAGGACAATGTCCACATCTACTACTCAAGAGTCACAAGGGGAGGGGGGGGGGGGGGGGGTGGTGAGTAGATTTTTTCACATGATCGTTAACTATGGGACACGTGTCTTCGTATGAATTTTCACATAAATTTGGCAAGGGGGTTCAGAGAAAACGCCAACCCGCGAGAATGATCCCATGGTCCGCATACTCCTCTACAATTGTTAATAATGGCACTGCAACATCGAGATAAAGTTAAGACAAGCCAGTCGTTTTGATTCATGTTGTCCATTTTATAGGATATCCATCCCAGGCATTGGTGGCCGTGTCCTATTTTACCAGTAAAACAGAGAATATTTACAATAGTAACCAAGCACTGCTTCACTTCCTGGAGTTTCCACGGAATAATGTATGAATTGTGGGGAGATGTATTATTTTGTTAACAGTATATTTATTTATTTATTTATTTATTTATTTATTTATTTATTGGGGGATAACGACACTTTCGACAGCCAGGGTCAGCTCATTTCGTACAGTTTTAAGGAGTACCCGGGGAGAACCACCGAGCAACGGCAAACAACTTTCAGGCTCGTTAGCATTGGTTGAAGACAAGAGCGCCATCGACGTCCAGAACGCCTTAGTACACAACGCCATTGTGCCCCCTGTGGTCAATGGGGGTAAAGTGCCTTGCCCAAGGACACAACGCGGTTGCAGCATCGATATCTGAATATTAAAAAGATAAAATGGGAAAAGAATATCATGAAACTTTGCGAATATGAAAAAAATAAAATTCAAACTGGAAATGTTGCTTTGCGTGACAAAGATGCCTCACGGTGCAGCATTTGTTGTTGCCCACTACTGCTACTCTCGTCCATATTTGGTATATTTTTTCAAATCATTCAAGACAAATCTTCCCATCTGCCGATATATTCTACTCTCATCATGTCAACAATTATTCTACAGTAAAAGCCCACCAGAATAACCCTTTACATTATGAATCGTCAGCATTCACTCGCGTAATTATACAATAACATGATTTTCGAGAGCGTTGGGCTCCATTACTGGGCCGGAATCTGCCCCTTTACGGGATATACAAGTTAAACGACATGTAAAGCTTACAATTGAGCGTACTTGCGGTAATCGCCAGTTCATACCGGAAAAGTGAACGTTGCACTTCATTGACTCAGGTCGCAGTCAAATTACCAGTTGCACGCACTTGGGCGGTAAACGTATGCTACAGAAGGCATATCTTTACATTTCAAATCGTGAAGCTCAGGTAATGAAAACAATCTGCATACAAGTAAAAGAAATCAAGTCTGTAAATGCAAGTATTAAACTTGTATTGATCATGCGAGAAAAAAGTAACAAAGTATGTGGTAGAAGCCTAATTTCAAATTTCAAGAAACTAAGTTCGAAACCCCATTTGAAAAGTGTTAAATTAATGCCAATATTGTTTGAAACCACTGTATACAGCTTCAGTAGACCTTGCCTACATGAAAAACAATGACGTTGTAACACAGTGTTTGAAGAATGAAAGGTACAACCTTGAAAAGCAAAACGTTAATCCGAAACTTTAAGCTGGGAATACTAAGTAAAATTGACTGCAAAAGGGTTAAATATTTCCTAAAACCGATACACGAAATCACTGATGTAAATGCAATCATTAAGTTGTATTGAACATGCAAGAATTAAAGTAACAAAGGATGTGGTAAAAGCCTAATTTCCAATATAAAGAAACTAAGTCTGAAAACATGTTTAAAAGGGGTTACAATCATGCCAATATTAATTAAAATCACTGCAGAAAACTTCAGTAGACAGTAGACATTGTCTCAAATGAGAAACAGTGATATTCCACTAAATTGTTTGAAGAATTAAAGGTGCAACTTTGTAAACAAAAAAAAAAAAAAAAAAAAAAAAAAATAACTTGGAAGTTCTAAATTAAATTGACTGTAAAAAGGGTTAAATATTTCCCGAAATAACATGAAACATAATGACAATGATACAATCAATAGTAATTAATATTAACTAAAAAGAAAAAAAAAAATCTTCACTAAAAAACTGTAATCACAAACTTTATCAAAAACTGTTAAATGTTAAAAGACGCACAGACGGACGGACGGAGGGACGGACGGACGAAAATCATGACTATAGCTCTGACTGTGAACAGTCAGGCTAAAAATGGATCAGTTTTGTAATTAAAAATTTGTATTTGAAAGTATCGTTTTAGTTGTTTTTGGTAAATAGCATAGTTCGTCTCATGGTCGCTCATATCCACGTTTTAGTCCAATTAATTTTGCATTTTTCAGAAGTTGAATCACACAAGTCATACATGTGCGAGATAACACGATGGTGATTTGTATTGTACTTCTTGTTCCTTATTTAAAATATTGTCTTGTTCCTTAGTTTATATATTGTCTTGTTTCTTATTTTATGGGTTGTCTTGTTCCTTTGTCTATAGATTGTCTTGTTCATTATTTTATAGATTGTATTGTTTCTTATTTTATAGATTGTATTGTTCCTTATTTTATAGATTGTATTGTTTCTTATTTTATAGATTGTCTTGTTTCTTATTTTATAGATTGTCTTGTTTCTTATTTTATAGATTGTCTTGTTTCTTATTTTATAGAATGTCTTGTTTCTTATTTTACAGATTGTGTTGTTTCTTATTTTATAGATTGTCTTGTTTCTTATTTTACAGAATGTCTTGTTCCTTATTTTATAGAATGTCTTGTTTCTTATTTTATAGATTGTATTGTTCCTTATTGTATAGATTGTATTGTTTCTTATTTTACAGAATGTCTTGTTCCTTATTTTATAGATTGTCTTGTTTCTTATTTTACAGAATGTCTTGTTCCTTATTTTATAGAATGTCTTGTTTCTTATTTTATAGATTGTCTTGTTCCTTATTGTATGGATTGTATTGTTTCTTATTTTACAGATTGTCTTGTTTCTTATTTTATAGATTGTCTTGTTTCTTATTTTATAGAGTGTCTTGTTTCTTATTTTATAGATTGTATTATTTCTTATTTTATAGATTGTCTTGTTTCTTATTTTACAGATTGTCTTGTTTCTTATTTTATAGATTGTCTTGTTTCTTATTTTACAGAATGTCTTGTTCCTTATTTTATAGAATGTCTTGTTCCTTATTTTATAGATTGTATTGTTTCTTATTTTATAGATTGTATTGTTTCTTATTTTATAGATTGTCTTGTTTCTTATTTTATAGATTGTCTTGTTTCTTATTTTACAGAATGTCTTGTTCCTTATTTTATAGAATGTCTTGTTCCTTATTTTATAGATTGTATTGTTCCTTATTTTATAGATTGTATTGTTTCTTATTTTACAGATTGTCTTGTTTCTTATTTTATAGATTGTCTTGTTTCTTATTTTACAGATTGTCTTGTTTCTTATTTTATAGATTGTCTTGTTTCTTATTTTACAGAATGTCTTGTTCCTTATTTTATAGAATGTCTTGTTCCTTATTTTATAGATTGTATTGTTCCTTATTTTATAGATTGTCTTGTTTCTTATTTTATAGATTGTATTGTTTCTTATTTTATAGAGTGTCTTGTTTCTTATTTTATAGATTGTATTATTTCTTATTTTATAGATTGTCTTGTTTCTTATTTTATAGATTGTATTGTTTCTTATTTTATATATTGTCTTGTTTCTTATTTTATAGATTGTCTTGTTTCTTATTTTACAGATTGTCTTGTTTCTTATTTTACAGAATGTCTTGTTCCTTATTTTATAGAATGTCTTGTTTCTTATTTTATAGATTGTCTTGTTCCTTATTGTATAGATTGTATTGTTTCTTATTTTACAGATTGTCTTGTTTCTTATTTTATAGAATGTCTTGTTTCTTATTTTAAAGATTGTATTGTTTCTTATTTTATAGATTGTATTGTTTCTTATTTTATAGATTGTCTTGTTTCTTATTTTATAGAATGTCTTGTTTCTTATTTTAAAGATTGTATTGTTTCTTATTTTATAGATTGTATTGTTTCTTATTTTATAGATTGTCTTGTTCCTTATTGTATAGATTGTATTGTTTCTTATTTTACAGATTGTCTTGTTTCTTATTTTATAGAATGTCTTGTTTCTTATTTTATAGATTGTATTGTTCCTTATTTTATAGACTGTATTGTTTCTTATTTTATAGATTGTCTTGTTTCTTATTTTATAGATTGTATTGTTTCTTATTTTATAGATTGTCTCGTTTATTATTTTATAGAATGTCTTGTTTCTTATTTTAAAGATTGTATTGTTTCTTATTTTATAGATTGTCTTGTTTCTTATTTTATAGATTGTATTGTTCCTTATTTTATAGATTGTATTGTTTCTTATTTTATAGATTGTCTTGTTTATTATTTTACAGATTGTCTTGTTTCTTATTTTATAGATTGTATTGTTTCTTATTTTAAAGATTGTATTGTTTCTTATTTTATAGATTGTCTTGTTTATTATTTTACAGATTGTCTTGTTTCTTATTTTATAGATTGTCTTGTTTCTTATTTTATAGATTGTATTGTTTCTTATTTTATAAATTGCCTTGTTTCTTATTTTACAGATTGTATTGTTCCTTATTTTATAAATTGCCTTGTTTCTTATTTTACAGATTGTATTGTTCCTTATTTTATAGATTGTATTGTTTCTTATTTTATAGAATGTCTTGTTTCTTATTTTATAGACTGTATTGTTTCTTATTTTATAGATTGTCTTGTTTCTTATTTTATAGATTGTATTGTTCCTTATTTTATAAATTGCCTTGTTTCTTATTTTACAGATTGTATTGTTCCTTATTTTATAGATTGTATTGTTTCTTATTTTATAGATTGTATTGTTCCTTATTTTATAAATTGCCTTGTTTCTTATTTTACAGATTGTATTGTTCCTTATTTTATAGATTGTATTGTTTCTTATTTTATAGAATGTCTTGTTTCTTATTTTATAGACTGTATTGTTTCTTATTTTATAGATTGTCTTGTTTCTTATTTTATAGATTGTCTTGTTTCTTATTTTATAGATTGTCTTGTTTCTTATTTTATAGAATGTCTTGTTTCTTATTTTAAAGATTGTATAGTTTCTTATTTTATAGATTGTATTGTTTCTTATTTTATAGATTGTCTTGTTTCTTATTTTATAGAATGTCATGTTTCTTATTTTAAAGATTGTATTGTTTCTTATTTTACAGATTGTCTTGTTTCTTATTTTATAGATTGTCTTGTTTCTTATTTTATAGATTGTATTGTTTCTTATTTTATGGATTGTATTGTTTCTTATTTTATAGATTGTCTTGTTTCTTATTTTATAGATTGTATTGTTTCTTATTTTATAGATTGTCTTGTTTCTTATTTTATAGAATGTCATGTTTCTTATTTTAAAGATTGTATTGTTTCTTATTTTAAAGATTGTATTGTTTCTTATTTTATAGATTGTATTGTTTCTTATTTTATAGATTGTATTGTTTCTTATTTTATAGATTGTATTGTTTCTTATTTTATAGAATGCCTTGTTTGTTATTTTAAAGATTGTATTGTTTCTTATTTTATAGTTTGTCTTGTTTATTATTTTATAGATTGTCTTGTTTCTTATTTTATAGAATGTCTTGTTTCTTATTTTATAGATTGTCTTGTTTCTTATTTTATAGATTGTATTGTTTCTTATTTTATAGATTGTCTTGTTTCTTATTTTACAGATTGTCTTGTTTCTTATTTTATAGATTGTCTTGTTTCTTATTTTACAGATTGTCTTGTTCCGTATTTTATAGATTGTCTTGTTTCTTATGTTATGGGTTGTCTTGTTCCTTTGTCTATAGATTGTCTTGTTCTTAATTTATAGATTGTATTGTTCCTTATTTAAAAGATTGTCTTGTACCTTATTTTATAGATTGTCTTGTTTCTTATTTTAAATATTGTCTTGTTCCTTAGTTTATATATTGTCTTGTTTCTTATTTTATGGGTTGTCTTGTTCCTTTGTCTATAGATTGTCTTGTTCTTTATTTTATAGATTGTATTGTTCCTTATTTAAAAGATTGTCTTGTTCCTTATTTTATAGATTGTCTTGTTTCTTATTTTAAAGATTGTCTTGTTTCTTATATAGATTGTCTTGTTTCTTATTTTATAGATTGTCTTGTTTCTTATTTTAGAGATTGTCTTGTTTCTTATTTTAGAGATTGTCTTGTTTCTTATTTTACAGATTGTCTTGTTCCTTATTTTATAGATTGTCTTGTTTCTTATTTTATGGGTTGTCTTGTTCCTTTGTCTATAGATTGTCTTGTTCTTTATTTTATAGATTGTATTGTTCCTTATTTAAACGATTGTCTTGTTCCTTATTTTATAGATTGTCTTGTTTCTTATTTTAAAGATTGTCTTGTTTCTTATTTTATAGATTGTCTTGTTCCTTATTGTATAGATTGTCTTGGTCCTTAGTTTCTAGATTGCCTTCTTCCTTATTTTATAGATTGTCTTGTTCCTTAGTTTATAGACTGTCTTGTTCTTTATTTTATAGATTGTGTTGTCCCTTAGTTTATAGATTGTCACTGCAAGCGAGGTGTGATGTACGGCCATACACAGTACGGAACCTAATGAGATTTTCCATTGGGAGAAATGTACAGCAGGGAACAGAATACTGCACAGCGCTAAAAAGAGGCCAATGTTAGGTGAATACTTCGTTAGCAATGATTCAAGAGAGCTTTTCATGGAATATATTAAGGCTTCGGAATTGATATCGATCATTGTAATTTGAATTATGTTATTCAACTAATTCCGGACTTTTCACAAGATTCAGACGAATTAATAAATAAGCGTTTGATTCCTTGTACATTGTAAAAGAATGGGATGTTTAGGGTAGATGTATTGAGTGTCACTTCACCTTTATGGTGATGAATGCGTTCTTTCGTAAAAACACCTTACAGTTCCGTTATTTCGGAAACGGAAAAGGAATTTCCACCGGTTCGTGATTGGATGGCGACCCAGTCTAAATTCTCTGTTCGTTGTCTTCCCAATAGCACCCCAGTATCAAATTTGTCGAACAAATATATGCCGAGCATTGAATCCCAGAGGTGTGTTCCTTTGTTTTTTTTTCTTAATTCAGTCTTGATTTCTCAATATTTTATTCATGAAAAAGGGTGATGATGACGTTCTTTTGTAAGAACAGCTTACAGTTCTGTGATTTCCAAAACAAGCAAATCCGATCTAAATTGTCTGTCCGTTTTCTTCCCCGCATCACTCGAGTATCTCATTTGTCGAAAAAAATATGTGCAGCATTGAAACCCAGAGGCTACTTTCGTTTGTTTGTTTGGTTTCTCTTTTTAAATTCAATCTTTATTTCACAACATTTTATTTAGGAAATATCGATCCACTAATGTCAGCGGGTGACACCTGTATCGCGCCCACACCGTGTCCACATGTCGCCAGTATCTCGTCCGTATCGCGCCCATATCGCGCCCATATCGCGATGTGATCAAGAAAGAGATCAGTTTTGGTGATTACAGCACCTTTTAATAATATAAACGAAAGCAACTTATATAAATTCGGACAGTTTTAGAAAGCCGGAGTACTCGAGAGAGAGAGAGAGAGAGAGAGAGAGAGAGAGAGAGAGAGAGAGAGAGAGAGAGAGAGAGAGAGAGAGAGGGTATAAGACAACATTATCTTCACCAACCTGTCATCATTGCAAATTAGCGGGAAAGGGGTGTAGAGACATTCTAAGTTGGTATCGAAGATTACATAGTTTGATAAATCTCTACCACGGTCTTTGAGAGAGAATTGCACATTTTTGGTTCAATATTTAACACATTTTCCTTTAGGCCCGAAATACTGTTTCGATCCAATGAGGTAAATTGGTTAAACAGAGACCACAAATATGCCACTTTCCTAATACAGAGGGGCGTAAGTCCCGAACATAGGCTTGTGTACTGTAATCCCACCATGGCACTGAGGCGCAAGGGCCACAAATTGATACATAGCAGCGCTTGGGTACCCTTGTAGGAACTTGCCCACACTCACCCCAGGTTAGAAATGCTGATGACGTTCCTGAACCTGAGTAAAGTGATTTGGAACGTTGTTCGACATATTCTATACAGAAACAACTTACCCATTACCAGAAATGGCATTACACCAACAATAGAAACAAACTCCACACCACATGCTGCAATTAATCCCAGTGCACCTAAAATAGCTAAGCCTGTTGCCAGAACACCGGCGTTGGCCAGGAAACCTCTGTTTGATACGCAGTTACCACCCGATATGGCAAATATGGCATAACTGATCATCAGAGTGAAAGTGAGAGACATAAAGACAATATCCCCATTGGTATTCTTATCGAGTTCTTCTTCCATTGAGTCTGTGTGTGAATATGCAAAGTCTAGTTTTTCAGATGTTAAGATTTCCATGTAGGTTTTAAAATTTTGTAGCCATTGTTCAGACGTTTGTGAATTTTCGCCATCCTGTCGAAGGTTGAGACGAAGGCGTATAAACTTTGCAGACGACAGATTACCAGCACTGGTAACTACATCGCCAAAAACAAAAGGCAAAAACTCGTTACCATAAAGGGGATAACTCACAAGGTTCGCTGCTAAGTCAGTTTGGAACGAAGATGTAAAGACAAGGACACCAGTCACAGCACAATCAGGATTTGTTCTTGCACACAGATCGTCATATCTCAATAAAGCGCCATCACTTTGAATTGTTACATTTACAACTAACTCGTATATACTTTTTAGTGCGTTTAGGTTTGTAGTTCCAAGCATATCTGATCCATCGATCGCTTTAACGATTATGTCAGCATATAAACCTAGATTAGGAATTGTTCGTGCACTGAAATTCGACACAGAGAAATCAGGATAGGTATCATAAAGATATTTCCGGTCTTTTGAGGCTTCACTGTCTTTCGGAGTGTAGGCAAGTTCAATGTCGCTTTCTGGATGCAATCGAATCAGGCCAATACCGAGTCCTCCGAACAGAACTACACTAAATATAATGAAAACCCATGGATAACGTGCCACGAAACGTCCATATCTTTCAAACCCTTTAGCAAGAAACGTCTCTATTTTACTGTAACACGTATTACAACAATTGCACATGATTAAAGTTGAAATTCGAGCAAATAGCTGACTCTTTAGTTCCTATTATGCTTACAGATATCGCATTGGTGTACTAGCTCATGTGCATGAATCCATTCAGTCTGTTTCAAGAATATTTCTTCTCCTTAGATCCTTTGCAGCAATCCTACAAAATATTGAAACAAATATACTTTTATCGTATTGTCACGATGGAACGGCCCATTTAAAAATTGCACCCCGCAAATCGTCTAAAAACATGTGACACCAGAAGTCAATGCACGACATTGTAGCATTGGGAATTGGGAGCCCTCCGAATAGAGAGAGCCCAAATATGAACTTAACTTAGGAACTTGATTTGGCTAGCCTTGAATCTGATCCTCCTGAGGATGCTGCATATAAAATTTCAAAAGATTCTGACTAGTAGTGCTGGAGAAAAAAAAATGATTTTTAATATTTTTTGTAAATATGCTTTTTCAGTATTTTTTCGATTCAGCATTTGTTACCCTATGACACAACCGATAGCATTTTGTCTGTTTGATTCTTCTGGTTCTAATGATGCTTCGTACCAAATAACAGCTCTCTTCATCGCGATCTTGGAAATATGGGCGTTTAAAAATAAATTTATTTTTATCTCCAAGGGTTCCTAAATGGATGCAGGAACATGTTTTTCTTAGTTAATCTGAACTGTCATTATGCGTGAAGTTGGTGTGATCCAATAATGGCGCATATCAAAATTGGTTTAAATCGACGCATCGGTTCTGAAAACACAAATTTTGGGCGGCGTCAAAAATCTTTCTACTACCAGAACAACTGAAAATGTTACCTATGGAAGTCCTCTTGAACCCATTTTAATGATCACTTCAAAAGGAAGCTGATTTCCAAATATTAAGTTTTTCCACCCACAGGATCATGAAAATATTTTTTATTAAATAGGGGGGGATTTCCCCAACCCTCTTCTGGGAAGGGGGGGGGGGGCAGAACAACGATTTTGGGGGAGAAAACTCAAAAACAATATCTATGACAGATGTACAACGGACGAAGAGTGGTCAGTTTTGTTTTGCCTGACTTTCACTTGGGTGAGCTAATAATCGGTTACGTAATCGATACAACTCCACTGAAACCGAATTTATACCATGATTACCTATTCTACTATATATAAAAAAGCCTATGGTATAAAGTTTACCTTTACACATCAACCGCGATAAACACGCCAGCAATGAGATTTCACTAAAACTTACACCTACAATGGAATTACATCCAAGCTGACCTTTGGCGACTTCGCCTTGAATAAAAACTTGTCTCAATTTATCATTCGTCGCCTCGTGAAGAGTGAAATGAAACCGGTAATTATTTATTACATTTTTAAATAAGTTTACCTCATAAGATACCACAAATTAATAAACACAAGTTGACTTTTGTTAATAAAGCATCCATAACTCGAAATAATGTGTTATTATGTTACTAAAATGAAAAAGGCCCCGTTATTTGCGCGTTTCGTTTTCTGTTTCGTTTCGGCGATAAAATTCCCAGCGTAAATCCACCCACCGGTGCTCATATAAATAAAAACAGAATCGCACTTGTGAATATTGATTTATTTAACATTTAAACTCTTATTAATCTGACGATCATGGTATAAATAAAATATACCTAAAGTAGCTTGGTGTACCAAATGTTCACCACGAGTTGTGAAGTGGTGTTAACCGCAAGCCAGTGTCGCGCGGTTAAAACCACTTCACCATGAGTGATGAACATTTGGTACACCAAGCTACTATGGGTATATTCTATATATAATCTACATTTCTGATAAATATTTAATTGAACATCTTGCTGTGGCCAGAAGAGTGAGCAGTGTTCACACTGGACCGAAACTGTCTGGTGCCACATTTTTAGTCATCGGGATATTTTAGTGCTAAATAAAGCGCTTCAGTGCCAAAACGCTAATAGGAGGGGGGTGGGGGGTGGGGTGGGGGGGGGTGGGGTTCGCTGCCTGACCCAAATAAATTGATCGAGTTTTGAAAAATGAACTAGCAATTATTTCAACTGTGAACGGACAATTGGATACGGAAAAAATCCGACAGAACTCGAAAGTTCTGACGAAATCCTCGGTATACGAAAGGGGTGGCTACCTGGGTTATATATTGTTAACAGATCGAGAGAGGAGTGCGGAAGCCGAGGCTCGAACTTACGACCCCTAGCGCCCAAAGCGACCGATTTACCACGAGACTAAGAGATCCGGACCAACCAGTATGGGAAGTAAATTAAAATGTTTTAGTAAATTTTGTTTCTTAACATACCTACCACAACTGTTTACAATTGTATGTAACGTAAGTGCAAGCCCTACTTCGGAACTAACTCAAGCTTTTAAGAAACTTTTCCAAACAAGCTGGAAAAGTAATAGACTGCAAAAGCACGAAAAAGATCGAAAAAGGGTCGAGCGAGACCAGCGCTCGAAATTACAGGAACTCTCTCTGCACACCTTTTGCGTTTACCGAGCGCATGCGCAACAACCGTGACGTCAATTCCGTATTTCCGCCAACGAGAAGTTTGTGATTTAGCGGGGAGGCATCGATATCAAAGATATCCCCAAGGAGGGTGGGCCTCCGGTAAACAATTGTGGTAGGTATGTTGAGAAACAAAATTTACTAAAAAAATTTAATTTCTTTTCAACCTACTCACAATTGTTTACAATTGACTGAATAAACAATAGGAGGAGGTGAATCGCATAACCAATACCAACAAGAGCAGCAGAAAGAAAAGCAATGAGGGCAGAGAACAATAGCGAAACCTGTAATGAAGATAGAGAGAAGGCACCTGAAAACAAGGCTGAGCGAAACACAACCTCGATGAGAACAATTTTAACGAGGGTGCACAACAGCCTGAGCAGCAACGAGAGGGCCTAAAGAATAAAGGTCCTCAGATTGCTGCTGTAGGTGGCGGAGATAAAAGGAGGAGAAGGCAGAAGCATCCATAACATCCCGGAGCGAAACAGAACTGGAGAACGCCTAGGATGAAGAAATGGCACGAACCTCATGAGCATTAAACCAGTTCGAAACAAGATCTGAAGCAGACAAGCGGGAATAAGCTAGCTTGATTGCAAAACAGATCCACCTGGAAATAGAATGGGAAGAGATAGACGGCCTCTTAGGATCGAGAAACAGAAAGAATATCTTCCGACTCCTCCTAACGAACTAAGTGCGATTAATGTAAGTCTTGATCGGACGAACAGGACAAAGAAGAGGTCTCCGACCATCGACAGCGGGGAAAGCCCGAATGCAGGTGGGAGGAGGTACCGAATCAGGAAGTTGATTCTCAGCCAGAAAAGAACAATCAGTAGTGAAGGTGACACTGTTAGCCTCATTTCTGAAGAAAGCAGAATCAACAGATAGCGCATGAAGCTCACTGACTCGTCGAACAGAAGCAAACGCTAGTAGAAAAGCCCTCTTATAGGTGAGAAAACGCATATCTCAGATAAAGGCTCGAATGGCGCCACCTCCAAACAGTGCAACACCCATGCCAAGTTCCACTTGGGTGTAAGACGCAAAACTCGAGACCTCTTCAAAGAAAAGTGCCGAATGAGTTTGGAGAGAAAAAGATTACGACCGATGCACCGCTTTCCCATATAAGAGAAAGTATCAGACAGCATAGACCGATAACCCTTAATCGTAATAGGCTGGAGGCCCTTGGAGTCAAAAATATATACCAGAAAATCCGCAATTTGAGCGATTGACGGATCACGGTAATCCACATTGTGATCTGCGAACCAGCGACAGAAAACCTTCCACTTCGCAGCATAAGTCATGCCAATGGAATATCGCCGCGATGCAGAAATGCACCCCACTGTTCGTCTCGAAAAACCTCTACGTCGTCGGAGACGGGACCTGATAAAAGACAGGCGTGAAGGGACAGGCTCGCCAGGTTGTTGTGATATTTCCTGGGATGACCCTGGGAAAGAATATCGCGACGTAGAGGTAGCCGAATCGGCCGATCTGCCAACAGAGGCCGAAGCAGATTGATCCACACCCTCTGTGGAGATCGATCAGAATGATCCTGCAACTGCAAGCACGAATCTTCGCTAATACTTGAGAAAGAATCGGTGCAGGAGGGAAGGCATAGCCGATCCAACCCGTCCAGTCCAGGGACAGAGCGTCTACCGCAAATGCCAGATGATCTGGACAAGGGGAGACAAAGG
Organism: Pictodentalium vernedei; assembly: GCA_031216915.1. Classification (NCBI taxonomy): domain Eukaryota; kingdom Metazoa; phylum Mollusca; class Scaphopoda; order Dentaliida; family Dentaliidae; genus Pictodentalium; species Pictodentalium vernedei. The sequence continues at coordinate 86,279,147 of CM062289.1, forward strand.
TCTCTACCTGATGATTCCAGCGAGTAGCGAAAATGTCGACCTGAGGACGGCCCCACTGCTCGCAAATCGCCTGAAACACCGACTGACGTAGCATCAATTCGGTTGGAAGGACACTGTCGCGTCGGGACATGGAGTCTGCTAGGACGTTCAGACGCCCGGGAATGTGTCGAATTGACACCCGAGCGTTTACATCCCGCGCCAAAAGAAGAAGATCCCGAGACAGCCGATACATGGGAATCGAATGTGTGCCTCATTGATTCCGTATGTAGGCCACCACTGTCGAATTGTCCGAAAGAATTAGAACAATATGGTCCGAAAGGTGAGGGATCCAAAGCCGAAAACTCAACAGAAGAGCAAGGAGCTCCTTCTGGTTGATATGAAGGCCCACCTGCTCGCTGTCCCACTCGCCGTGAGTGGACAGACCGAGAGGATCCAACGTCGCAACCAGTCCCGATCGCTGGCAACCGCAGTAAGGATGCGATCGGCCAAAGAAAGATCCAATGGAACACCCTGTGTCAGCCAGGGAACATCGGCCCATGGGTGGAGGTGACCAAGCATGGACCGAGGAATAGGAAGTTCCAGGTCCAGCGGAGCTGCATTCGGACGCCAATGATTCAACAGTAAGTGTTGGAGAGGTCGGACAAACAAGCGATCGAGCGGAATGAGAACTGTCACCGAACCGCAAAGGCCCAGCATCCGAAGGAAAGTCCCCGCCGAGACCGAGGAAGATTGAAGCAGGTTCCGAGTCAAGGCGGAAAGAATCGTCGCCCGAGCATGGGGGACCGACACTACATTGTGAAGAGTGTCGAAATCCATCCCCAAATGACGAAAACGTTGAGAAGGAAGGAGATCCGACTTCTCGCGTTTGACTCGGAAACCCAGCGACGCTAGGAGGCAAAGAAACTGCCTGCCATCTAACCTCCAGAACAGCAGCATCGTGGTGCCGTTGGAGGATGTCGTCCAGGTAGGCTGACGAAGTCACAGCTGACTGAGTACGATGGAAAGCAAGCACATGTGACATCAGTCGGGTGAAGGAGATTGTCGATCTCCTGCACCATAAGGTCCCGACGTAGAGAATCGGAAGGGACCCGAGATAAACTGGGGTGCCGATGGAAGGACAGTCGTAGACCGGATTGTATGACGTCGAGGACCCAAGTGTCCGACGTTATCTCTGTCCAACGGTCGTAAAACAGCGACAGCCTTTCCCCAACTGGAGGCGAATCGAGGTAAGAACCTTCACTTGCGGCCTCGACGAGGCCCCCGAGAGGAGAAACCACCACCTCGGGAAGTGAAGGAGTCCTGAGACTTTCCTACCTGATGCTGCCAGCGAGCCTGGCCGCGTCGGCGCTTCTTCTGAGCAGAAGGAGCAGACGGAGCCGACGGCGTAGCCGACGTCGCCAACGAGGCAGACGCAGCAGGACCCTTGGCGGGCCTGGAATGACCACCACCCGCAGCAGCAGGTTGGTCCAGCTGTCGCAGCAAAAGCTGGTCCTTCGAATGACGAAGAACCTCGCCACGGACAGCTTCCACGGAACCATGGAACAACTGAGGTCCAACCAAAGAGGCAGACCTCAGACCAGCACGCTGCTCAGAAGGAAGGGACGGAGAAGAATCCAACACCGCATCCCGGCGTGCCAGCTCCAAATTAGCCGTGTTACAGGCGTGAGCGTGTGTCAAGTTCACGAGAGCCTGTGACAAAACGCGAAAAGGCGCCTGAGCATCATCAAACTCCCCTGGTGGAAAATATTCAGTCAGGGCAGCGACGACATGGTCCGCGAGAGATAACATACCCAGCATCTCTCGGGACAGGCCCACCATACATTCAAGTACCGACGTCGGATGAACTGCCGTCTTAGGCTTAGTTAACCCAAGGGAAGAAGAATCCTCAACCACAGTAGTCATCCCTTGGAAGACTGGTGGACAGACGGAATCGTAAACACGAAACCGCGATGGAGGCAGAAAGGCATCAGCCCTAGACAAGAAGGAACCCTTGAGGGCCTCAGAACGCATTTCGGCGTCTAAGCCCTGAAAGGACTCAACAACCTGAGCCGATTGCAGAGGACGCAAAGCCCAGAGCTAGAAGGCTCAACAGGGTTACTGCGCTCCACAGCGGACGGCGGCCGGACGGTCACAGATGGCTGATCGGAAGGTTGAATGTCCGGCAATAAGCCAAAGACCAAATCCAAAGCCTGCCCAAGACTGACGAGGGGGGCCCATCACCTTCAAGAAAATCGTCATCCTTTGTTGCAGAGGAGACGTAGCCCAACTCGGGCTGATCAGTAGAAACCTCATGTGAATACTGTGCAGTATCCAAAGGGCCAGGCGAGACATCTCGGCGACCGACCAAAGGAGGTTGTGCCTCAGGAGGCACAGGGAGGCCAGCTTGGTGGATGCCAGAAAGCAACCGGGTGAGCGCCAAAACGGCCTGACGCAGTTACCCTGAGAATCCCTCGCAGCAGCATCGCCCGACGGAGTGTCCTCCCAATGGGCCCTTCTGGTAGAAGAACCTAAATCCTCAGAAAAGACCGACATCGAACGTCGATCGGCAGGCAGAATAGGGAGACGGTGAGAAGACATCGGAGGATAGTCCCGATTGTGACGCCCAGGGGCAATCACTGACCTCTGCGGAACAGAAGGTCCTGTCTGCAAATCCTCAAAAGAGACCGACGTACGTCGATCGGTAGCTGGCCTGGGACACGGTGAGAAGACACCGGAGAATAGTCCCAAGAATGACAGGAACCTGTCATTGGCCTCTGCGCGACAGAAGGCCTCAACTGCCCATCCTCTGAGACCGACGGCAAGCATCGATCGACATCCAGACTCGGAACACAGTGAGAAATTACCGGAGGAAGGTTCCGAGAGTGACAGCTAACCGGGGCTGTCACTGACCTCTGCCAAATAGCTGGGCCAGGATGCCAATGTCCCAACCCCATCCTGCTAGTCGGCACACTAGCAGGGGAAGGAGGAACAATAAACGATTCGCTCGAGAGGCGAGGAATCGCTGACGAAGCGACCGAACGGCTCAATCGACAAGGAGCAAACCTAGCCAGATGAGACGGAGCAGACGGCAAACCCACACAGCTTCGCCGCGAAGCCAGGAGAGGCTGAGAGCTCACAGACACACCAGCAGATACAGCCGCGGCCCCCGAGACTGTATACCATCCCCAGAGGAGATGGAAGAGCCACCACCATACAGAATAGGATCTGTAGTAACAACTTCCTCAGCAACTGTCGACGGCGCAGAAGGCAAATCGGAGAGGGTCACCGAGCTGACCTCGGAGAAGCTCTCTACGAAAATAGACGCCTCAAGGGTGACATCAGAAGACAAAGAGACCACGGTCTCCAAGTCAGGTATCACCGAACTAGCACCGTCAACAGTTGCAGAGGAACTCGCCACAGAAAAAGACAGATCAGAATCATGTGTGTCAAAGTCACCACGGGCACTAACAGAAATGTCTGATACGGCACGGCTACCCTTACCCCGAGAACGAGGGGTTCTAGCTCTGGACAGAACCACCTTGTTAACAGAAGCCCAGAATTTTGAGGACCAAACCCCACAAATACCACATGATTGGGTCTGAGTACAATTGTTGCAAGTGACACATGTGGAATGAGAGTCGTCCACATGTTTCACTTGCAAGCAAGAGGTACAAGGAATAGTCTTTGGCATAATATGAATGTGAATAATGAAATCAAGCTTCCCGCCGACGGAAAACAGAACAAAGGTCGAGGAGGAAAAACAAGACTGAGTGTGAAGAAACAAGCAAAAATGATCAAAAATAGCATTAAATAATAACAACTTTGAAAGCTTGAAAAAGTATACAATCCACTTGCACACAATCAAATGAATAAAGCACATACAATAAGTTGTTCACGAAGCAAACAGCTAAGAATAGCACGAGTCACAAAAATTCCCGACCATGTACAAATGGCGGAAATAAAAGGAATTGACGTCACGGTTGTTACGCATACGCTCGGTAAACGCAAGAGATGTGCAGAGAGAGTACCTGTAATTTTGAGCGCTGGTCTCGCTCGACCCTTTTTCGATCTTTTTCGTGCTTTTGCACTCTATTACTTTTCCAGCTTGTTTGGAAAAGTTTCTTAAAAGCTTGAGTTAGTTCCGAAGTAGGGCTTGCACTTACGTTACAGCCAATTGTAAACAATTGTGAGTAGGTTGAGAAGAAATTATCTTTATACCTCGACCGCTACACTACTCTCCCGTTCTTTTTGCGATTCACCACCCGTGAATCGCAACTTCAGTTCCCTAAGTTAGTAAGTTCCCCCCTCAGAGCGGTCGAAACAACGCCCGCGTTGTCACCAACTGCTGAGGGTTGACCACGGCACCAACGTAACAGATCGAGAGAGAAGTGTGGGAGCCGAGGGTCGAACCTGCGACCTTTAGAACACAAAGCCACCGATTTACCACGAAACTAAAAGATACAGACCATCCAGGATGGTTGGTATGTGGCATTTATACCTCGACCGCTAAATATTTATGCCACAGATGTCGATACGAACACCTGCTGCTACACTTAGATAATAACAGATGATTAATCAATTGATTACTATTGATCAACTTGGCTTTGAAGGGACGCGAGACTTTACACATGTCAATATATAAATAGATAAATACTTCATACCGTCGCGAGTAACTCGCGGTGGTATGAAGCATTTGTTGATAACTCGCAATACTTTACTGAAGGAAACAACAATGCCCCATTACCAATCGCTGACAATTAACATTGAAAGCTTATACAACCACTATTTCTAACATCTTATTGACAAAAATCTCCGAGTATAAGTGTATTTCGTGAACGTTGTTTACTGAAGTTTTCATTGTTCTAATAGAGATGGGCAATATACTGAAAAACTGAACCGATACCGATATCATAGTGATACCGAAAAAACGAACCGATACCGATATCATGGGTATACCGAAAAAACGAACCGAAGCAATCATTGAATACTGATACCGTCTGAACTTTCAAACTGAAAGAAATGATTGATTTTCTTTTCAGTTTTGTTAACCCACAACGGACTGGGCAACTGTCCTGCATTCCCACCAGATTACAACCTGTACATGTCCAATTGCTTAGGAGTGATGTCTAGTCAATTTCAATATTTCGTGATTATAAAACAAATTTAATGTAACAAATTTTGCCTTGCTGCAATAATCTACAATTGCAATTCTGTGATCACAAAAGTGGCAGTACAGTAGATTTGTACTTTGCTACTTTAATCTTTACCCACGGACAACATTAAAACTGGAAATTTCAATTTAAATTTTTCAAACTTACACAAAAAGCTTCATGCAAACCACATCATGAGACCCTCGGGGTACAATCTTGTTCCGATGATAGATCAAATGATGTGGTTTGTTTAAAACTTTAAAACTTTCCTGAATTACGTGTGCAGTTGCAGTCACTTTGTTAGGTAAAGGGTTAGGCAGTGAGGTTTGTGGATTACAGATGTTCTTATCAATCCATTATCCAATGGTTGAAAACCAAAATAACAGTGCCAGAGGGTAAATCACCACCGCTCATGGGTCAGTTTTTCCTTGGCATCAAAGCTACTTAACCCTTTACCCAACATGAAAAGCAGACGACACTTTAAAAAAAAATCTTGAATAACTAATTTTTTTCATTCTTTGTCTCAAAAACATAGGTTATGACCCCTCGAGGGGTCATAACCTATGTTTTTGAGACAAAAAATGAAAATATTTTGAAAATTAATTGGCGATTTTTGAGAATAGCGCTGGCCGGTTTTGGCCGTTACGTTGGGTAAAGGGTTAAACCAAAAAAAACAGTTTTCCTGAAATAATATCTTTTCATGGACATTATAAATTACATTTGGTATTTCTATGCATTAAAAAGTTGACGGTAACAGGAATTTCAATGCAATCAACTCTCTTACGTGCTGTGTATAAGCACCAAAACACGTAAAAAAGTTACAGAATACGTGCACATTACCAGTCAAATTAAGTTGAAACATAACTACAATAAATTGAGAATCCTGCTGCTTCTGCTTCTAGACTGATAAAACAAGAATCTTACATCATTTTCTGTTATGCTCCCTGTTAGAGATGCACAAAAGGGATGTCCGATTATTGAGTAATTAGTATAGGAAAAATTACATCTACAATTTATACCGGTGGTGTTTATTTTTCAACTCAGTTTGACCTGTACTGTATATGGACAAAAGATTACGAATAAACACGCGACACTGCTGCTAGCAGACGATTTTTACTTTTAAGGACCACGCACCCTCCCCAACCTCTTCCAGGTGGAACAGCTGTGTGTTATGTATCACCGGGGCGTGTGCAGACCATGATAAACTTTCGAAACAAAAAGACAAATTTACTGTTATTATATTGCATTCCCAATCTACTTCGAGAACAGACAAACACATCCACAAGGACTCAGTGAGTACTCAAACTTATCATAACCCCCAATTAAAAGTCGACGTCAGTGTCAACGCAGTACCAACTTCCACCTGTTCCACACGCCTGTTCAATGTTCCCCTCAGATGAAGCGCGTTTCAATTCAGACGCCGCGGGAGGAGTGTTCAGCTCTATCCGTCCACAGCCGTCCGAAAAACACTGTCCAGCCAAAAAGAGTTACTGAGACTGCGATCAGATATTGTAGGTCCGTGCAATTTGGCCTTCAATATCTGATAAAATGGAGAGACCATGATGCTGATAACTCATGGGTTAAAGACTGTGAGTTGGACGAAACAGCTCGAGAGTACATCCGGGACAATCAGAGTAGAATCCCTGGCCTTCGCCCAACTTTGTCAAGACCGGGAACTCCTGAACGTAAGAGACACCGGCGGTACAAGCGACCATAATTTTTTGTATTTCGGAACTTTAGGACATTACGATGTTAATGGTTGCTGCGGGTCGCATCAATTGGAGCGGCAGAGATTATATCACCGGGGCTTGTACAGACCATGATAAACTTTCGAAACAAAAAGACAAATTTACTGTTATTATATTGCATTCACAATCTACTATTCTCATTTTGTCCAATTTAATTTCAATTGTTTCAAACTTGGCATATTTTTTTCATTCGTTGTGTGACAGCAACCCTCTCTCATAGAAGTTGATAACAAGTTGCCTTTATTCATTGCTTCCCTCCATTGTTGATTTGAGGTCTATTCAGTAAGTTAATCAGGCATCTGATTCAGACACAATGGAAGCTTACTTTAATCTTAAAATTCTGTAAACCTGTTGTGACCTGAGTCATTTATTGTATTGTATATATAGCCTTGATCACAAATAAGAACTCAGTTATAGTTTGGATTTCCAAACGTTACTCTGCTTCATTTTGTTGGGAAATCCCATGAGCTATTGCTGTAAAATTGTTCGGATATCCAACAATGTCTGTATTAAATGTTGATTGCTGTTAGATATTTGGAATACCAGATTCGCTATTAAATTGTTATCATCTTTAATTTGTCTCCGAGTCATCAGTTGAACACCATTGTTTCACAGCAGATATCGACGGTCGTTCCCCACGGATATATATGTCTGAAAATATTTCTTTTGATTGGTTGTTTGGATACCCATGGTTTGAATTGTCACTCACGCAGTCATCTTTGTGACGTTTGAGTGATCTATCTGCCGTTTTGTCACTCGTCAACAAAACATCCATGATGCCGAGTGTACTTTCATTTATGGGAAGAGGTTTATTGCGGTATTCATTTGACAAAAAATCAATATCATGTTGTCCTGTCGGTTAAATGAGGTGTTGAAAGTATGTTATTTTTTTCTATCTTTATTAGTATTAAATCGAAAACGCACATTTTCTCGCTTCAGACGAAACATTTTGTTTGTATCCGTCGCCAGTGTGACAGTCTTTATTGATAGGCTGATCGAAGTGTTCACCCGAAGCGACCTCTGATCTTGCAGATAATTAACGTTGAACATGGCAATGGGCCTATACTGCCAATCTCTAGTTCTAAAAGTAATAAAATATTCTGTTTCATTCGTCGACGATCGCGCTTTTCTCTTCAGCAATGGCTCTCTTCACAGCATTAAGAAACTTTCTGGTAGCCAACAGTTTATGCAACGAAACTTTTATAGTACCAAATCAAACTTATTATGCGCACGAGTGTTTTACAATATAGTCCCTCGCCTCGAATGAATTATTTCACGTAACCAGTCCAGTCAAGCGATTACTCTGTTTATTACTTTTCATTATTAACGATAATTATATTATTTAACCCTTTACCTAACGTAACGGCCAAAAACGGCCAGCCTATTCTCAAAACTCGCCAATTAATTTTCATTATTTTTTATTTTTGTCTCTAAAACATAGGTTATGACCCCTCATTGGAACGAGCTCGTAGAGCTAGTTCCAATGAGGGGGTCATAACCTATGTTTTTTGAGACAAAAAATGAAAATAATTGTTATTCAAGAATTTTTTTTTGCAAGTGTCGTCTGCTTTTCATGTCAGGTAAAGGGTTAAAAAAAAGCAAAAAAAAAAAAGACCCAAAACAATGAAATCCCCATTACACCCACGGCAAAACGTCTTAGTTTGCGCGCACGATACATGACCCAATTGTTGATTGCATAATCCACTTGTGAAATTATCGTTTATAAGCAAACCCGGAAATCCCAGTAAATAAAGTAATAAATTATGTTTCATTCGTCGTCGATCGCGCTCTCCTCTTCAGTAATTGCTCTCCTTCACAAAATTAAGAAACTTTGTTGTAGCCAACATTTTAGGCAACGAAAATTTTATAGTCCAAAATCAAACCTAGTAGTGCAATTGGGCAAAATGCGAACACTGTCAGGGTGAAACAAACAAAGCAATAACCCAAGTTTTTAATCAACTTGATCTATCTGAACCAAAAGATACTTTTTTCCAACTGTTGAACGTTTTGAAGTTAGTTTTCTTGAAAGGGTCAGGCGATGTGCTTGAATACGCCCATGGAGATTATGCCTGTTGTGACGCGCACCGATAATGTTTGCGAAACGGGCATAGATAACATACACACCACAATTTCCCAAACAAAATGATCGCGGACAAGAAGTAATCTGGATAATAAGCCTTCAAGGCAAAGGACTGCTCAATGCTGTGTGACGGAAACAAGGCGTTTCAACTAGGGCCCTACGAAGCTTCGAGATTCTATCCGTTTTCTAAACTTAAGTGGTATTCGGTTCGATTGAACTCGGCTGTTTGATTTGGTTTCCTTCGAATCTTTTCACGGGAATTTCGCCTGGCATCAGTCACATCAGTCACCTTAGTCGTGTCAAAACCATATAGCTGAGATAGAAATTGTACACAAATACTGTTCAAAACAAAGACTGTAATTTCCACTACATTAACACAATAAGCATCTTTATCTATTGACTAAAGTTAATTTTTTGATTTGATTGGTTGATAGATACGTGGTATGAGACCATATTCATTGAAACCCACGATACGTCCGCACAGCCACTGCCAAATTTCCCATACCCAGTGGAAGCCTCGTTTCGAAATCTACAAATTGTCCATACCCCGTAGAAGACGCGTTTATCGAAATCAATTTACCGATGTGTCCTTGGGCGGGGCACTTTATCCCGGTTACCTACGTGGGGGGCTTGATGGCGCCGTGTACTAGGGCGTGCAGCACGTCGATGGTGCACATGTCTTCAGTCGCTGTGGTCCCTGCTGGGGCGGAGCTTGAACAGAGTTAGAATGTTGAGGGGCTGGCGGTTGTTCGCCGATGCTCGGTGGTTCTCTCCTGGTGCACCGGTTGCTTCGGCTTCCCCCACCCGTAAAACTGCCACTGCAATGATTAGCCATTGTGCATAAGTATGTGACCTTAAACACCAACAAATAAATAAATAAATCTGGAATGTTATATGATAAGAAAGGGATGGTGAGACAACAAGGGCGAGCCTTGTTGTCTCACCATCCCTTTCTTATCATATATCAGGGCTTTTGGGCCCCCATCGATGGAGAGCTTGAAAAGTGGCGAACTTCGTGCATTCTGTGCACGTCGTCTTGTTCCCAACGAGGGTTACCCCAATTGCTTCCTCCTCATGCTCTTGGTTTTGTCCACTCCCAGACACACGGTGTCCTGACCGAGACTCACCGAGCGTCTGACAATCAAGTACAACCGCTACGTGACCACTACTACTGTCGTGTGGATACTTCTTCGTACCCATAACCATAGGGGATATGTTGTCCCTCCTTACAACAAACTACATAGCAAGCTACACTATCTAGCCTATCCGCATTCTCACCTGATTACGCATACGTCTTATTGTTTGTTTTTAATCCAAAGACCCACCGGGGTTTGGACATTCTCATACATCACAATACCACTGTAATCGACGCTCCCTGTCGTCGGCTGTATCACTGGCGTACAATTTATAGCTCAATGTGTTAATAACCAACAGCGAGAGAATACCGCAATAACTCCCCCCCCCCCCCCCCCCGGGGGAAGTGGGGTTAGCTGGGTTGTAAAGCCGCTCACCGAAGCGCCATACCACATATGCAGGATATTCGGAAAGCCTCCTATTCACCTACATTGACTCTACGGCGATACTTCAAAATTCCACTGCGTACATCGCCATTTCCACTCGAGAAGCCTAAACCGATAACGCCGCTATTATTTTACTCCTATCCAGGACTCTATCACCATGGTATTTTATGACGTGCTCATACAACACTTGACTTCCACCTTATTCTGTGCAACCTGCACCTGGTATTGACACTTGTCTTACAAAATCAAAACAATCAATTAACAGACACACCTTCAGTCTCAGCCAATCGCTGTGATGTGTATTCGTTCTAATAACCAATCACATCGCTTCCTCACATCACGTGCGCACCTGCACGAGGTCTCGCACCTGTCCGACAATCATTTCTAACAAGACTGTGATTGACTTCAGTTCGTTAACTGGCAGCCATTTTGAAATATTATTTTCACAACAATATCAAGCTCGTGATCTACCAACTTGTGACCTTTAAACACATTGTTTATACCACCGCACCTTGCGACACAACTGTATATACACACTTTCCTTTTGCTGTACAGGTAGTTATTCCGACCCGATACTTTGCTTTCGTTATTTTCGTTTTCATTTTTCGATTTTTGTACTATTTGTATTTGTTCTTGTTGACCGCCGTCCCCGCAGCTAGTGCGACTCGCTGCTGTGTCACCAGACACCACTGCACGTCCACTTCACACGATACATTCCAGCTTCCTAGTGAAGTATACACTGGTGACCCACACCAGTTTTTACGTCGACCCACGACGTTCAAAGGATACCTTCCCGAAAGCATTATCGAGCTAACATTTTTAGCTCTTGGCGCTCGGATTGGTACTAACAATCATCGCTAATTCCACCTTCCTGGTGAAGTATACACTGGTGACCCACACCAGTTTTGACGTCGACCCACGACGTTCAAAGGATATCTTCCCGAAAACACTATCGAGCTAACATTATCAGCTCTTGGCGCTCGGATTGGTATCCAACAATCATCACAATTTGAGCTTTAACACTCTCAACACAGTTGGCTAGCAAAGATACAGCTCTCCATTGTGTTTTTATGATTCTTAGTCAACCACTATAACAACACAATAAAGTCGTGACCATTCCGGACTTCCAGACTCATAGCTGCCTTACCTAAGTCGCTATCACTGTTACTCCTGTCCAACAGGTTCATACTTCGGATAATCGGAGAGACTTCCACCCACCTGGGTTTGGTTTTATAACAGTACCACCTACATACAACAGATCTCTGTATTTGTTTGTTTGATAAAGCCGTACAGGCTGAAACCTTGGTTACACATTGCGGAAGTTAATTCCGGACAAATACAAATACCCCACCTCTTAATTAGTTACCTCGTCTCCACAATGGAGTCATTTAACCCTGAAACATACCGCAAGCTCCGACTGCAACTCAATAATACTCGGAGACTCATGTTTCGGGAAGCTGATGCGCACCATGAACACCGCATTTACCAACAATGCATCCCACAAAACGTAGTGCCCGCAGATCTTCTCAGTACCATAAATACAGATCTACGCCCCACTGTCGATGGCGTGCTCAAATTTGAGAATGACATATCGTCGAACCTCGACGAGCTTGCTCTCCAGACCACTCAGCGTTTGACACAACTCCTACAGACACAATACTGGAAGCGTATCACTGGCCTAGAAGTCGAGATATCTGAGTACATCAACAACCCGCTTCCTCCAAATATCACTGAGCAGGACCAACCTGCCTTTCTTGGACTCTTCCATGCTACTAACGAGCGCTGCTCCAGCGCTGACTTCACCAAATATCGGCTATCCTATGCTCAGCGTTTTAAGGAAATCATGCCCACGGCTGTACCGGCCCTTTACCAGGGCATTACCACAACAACCGCTGCTACGGTACACCCCCATACCACACAAGGGGCCATAATCCACTCACATAGTGGACATTACACTCACCGGGTTTGCCCATAATGCACGAGAGAGGGCATTCTACGCAACCGGACTGGGATACTCGTCAATAAACCAACATGACGAGGCCGATTTGCTCCGACCAGTGGAGCTTACTCCTCCAAATCCCTCTGTTTACCACAGCAAGTCGTCGGGCAAGTAGCTCACGAGCCACTCTACATGTCAAACGCATCCGGAGATCGGACACACGGCGACAAGTGAAACGACAATCTTACCTCGCCGTACTGGCTGATACGGCTAGCAAACATATTACCAAAATTTCAACTTACACCCTCAGTACACATGAGAAAATTGTACTTGGCAAGGGACTTAAATATATACCAACGCCGCAAAGGCCCACCAGGTCTTTCCTCACTGAATCTTATATCACATTAGCCTCCATTGCATGAAGGTCCGCACCTCTGCACAATGTAGGGCGGCGTTAACCTCATTCTGAGCCCCGGGCCATCGGCCCTCAGGGGCTGACCCTAGACTCACCTATGGTGACCACATACTTATATTCACCGTCAGTGTCTGTTATGAAGAAGTATCCATGGGCACCCCGCCCAACAATAAGCATAGGAAATCACCTATGGACCACACTCAAGCGCCCCCCATCTCATTTCTACGTAGATTGGGGACGCGTATTAGCATGCGCGACAACGGACATACCTCTACGTGGCCCAGCCACGCTCGTGGCACAGCCACAAACGAACTTATATAAGCCACTTACCGCAGGTCTCATTCACTAAACTCTTTAAGATGCCCTCAGAGGCGTTTCGCTGCACAGCGATATGGGCTGCCGATGCCCCACCCCTCATCTTACAACAGACAGATGCCATACCTGAATCTTGAGGGCGAGCCTAGTGGTCTCACCATCCCTTTCTTACCACTGACTTGCACATCTGTCGCTCGGTGCAGTTGCTGTCCAATTTCTGAGGCAATTTGGTTGCGGTTACGTAATGCTGTGGTTGGGATGAAACGAGCCCGGTTAGCAGTTGTCGCCCTTGGACGACCTGGCCGACGTCTGTCATCAACATTGCCTGTCTGACGGTGGCGTGAACACAACCTGATAATCACCGATTGAGTAACGTTGAGAATTGGAACCACTGCAGTCTGTCTGTTGACAGCTTCCAACATACCAACGCCAAGTAAACGTTCGGCACGTGTCAGTCTTCGCACACCTCAACCTCTACCAGAAACTATTGATGAACGAGTTTATACTAAGAAAAGAACGATGAGACTTCCGAAAAACCCGTCCAGTACAAATGAAAATTTCAAAATGTACCCCACCGACATTAACGCGGCGCTCGTGCGAAAAACCTGAACGACGTTTTCGTGGGCCAGTGACATTCATGATCCACACTAAACTAGGTAACATATTGATGTGTCCAATCACGCTTATCCAATGCCATTTTCCGAAAATATCAACATCAGTTTGGATATCCCTTATTTTTTTGGAATGAGATTCCAAATACTAATTATAGGAATACTCATCAAATTAATTAATGATGCATTGGATACAACCCAATGCTTCATTAATAAAAACATGACTGATGATAATTTTTATCACCTGGTAAACGCATGAGTGGGCATCATTGCACACGCGAAGATTACGAGCAGTCCACGGAGATTGTACTGTACTTCTCGTTTTCATTTTTACTATTATATGCCTTTTATATAAACTGTTTCTACATGTATATTGCGCAAGCATTAGCAGCTGGCATAAACATTTCTGATTTATAGCGTACTTCAGTATTTTGCAACCATGTCTGCAGTACATCCCATCCACAAATCCCATCGATATTTTTAGAAGGAAACAAGGTGTAATTTGGTTTGATTCCTTTTAGCAAATCACAATTCTCTCATAAAAGTGCAGGATTCGGAAGAAGTACAGATAAAGTTTATTTATTTATTTGTTTATTTATTTATTTATTATGTTTAACGACACTTCCGACAGCTAGGGTCACCTCGTGTCGGACAGTATTACGGGTGGAGGAAGCCTGAGTGCCCGAAGAGAACCACCGAGCACAACGAGCAACTGTCAGACTCCCAAACGTACCAATTCTGCGCAAGCAGAGTCAGCATTGGTTGCAGACAAGTGCATCATCGACGTGCAATACGCCTAGTACACTGCGCCACCGTGCCCCCATGTGGTCAATCGGGATGTGCTTTGCTTAATGGAACAACGCAGTTACCCATAGGCGGGGAATCGAACCGTGGGACTTTCGGTTTGAAATTCAATGGCGTAACCACTGAGCCGACGCGCTCCCAAGTGCAGATAAAAACAATCTGTTTGATGCAACAACTCGCCAAGCACGCCAAAACATCCATCTTGGCGTGTTCTGAGACGTAACCTCCGTTGTCCGCAAAGTGATGTCTTAAGGGGTCGTCCAACCTAACTTTGGTCAATTTGTTGACATGTTTTACCAATGTCTCGTAAACAGATAAGAGAAGAGAAGGAAGGCAAATTATATATCAAAATAATGAGTAAAGTGCGTAGAAAAGGTATATATACACTTTTCTTTATAAAAAAGTGATTTTTATGAGTTTTAAGATTACTTTAACAACGGCATAATTAACGAACCCGTAGATATATCACCAGGCAAAAATCTGGAAACTAGAAACAATGGGTTAATTCAGGTACTTTGAGAATAACGGATTTATAAATTAATGAATAGATGGATTAACACATTAAGATGTTTTTCACTCACACAATCAATTAAAATGTCCACTTCAATAATACAAGAGTCCACATGTTATTAACACAGCTCCAAATGTTGATTGTTTTATTTTAATAATGTTACTTGGAAATTGTATATATAAAAGTATGTTAACATCTGTAAATTTGGTAATTTGGATATCCGGTTGCAAGAACGTCGTTGGGCGGAGACTTTGGTAATCAACACTACGTATTACATATACGCTGCAGTCCAGTTAATAAATTTATGACACAGAGTAAAGACTTTTAGTTAGTCTCAGTACTTTGTGAAGTGAGATCGCCGGTACGAAATATCTTGGCGACCAGTTCCCCAGGTCATAGATTCATAAAATGATCGGCAATTCGAAGGTCTTGTCCTCAGTGTAATGATAACATACTACAGGCTCGGAGAAAGCATTTTTATAATACACACCCTCAGGTGTGTTGTGGTGTTGTAATGCAATATCACCAACACAAAATGTGGATGTTCCGGATGTGGCCATGTTGATTCCTGTCATGTGATTATAATATGGTTCCTGCAGGAATATGCATTTTGGGCGATCTGAAGAATGCATGGACGTGATCACGCCTTTTATGTGTTCGAGACAATGCATGGGGGTATTCAAGATACAGCAAATGCTTTAGCTGTTAATGTCATAATTGCAGATATGCGCTTTGAAATTCCCTCTACCGTCATCCAATATTTACAGGCTGCCTGGATCGTTTTGTTGATGAAAAACTGAACCATTGCGCACTAAAAAGGTGACAGGAAACATTAGTAGAAAAATAACCGAGTGTATAAAATCGTGATTATACACAGAACATAAAGTAATATTTATAAAAAGTAAGCTGAATGCTTCAGAAAACACATTTTTGTCGAGGAATTTTCCTAGTGAGCTGGAACTAAATTGAGCATGTTGACTTCATCCGATGCTGTGGAGTTATTTACTTCTAAGTAACCATGGATCTCGGCCGTGAGTGAGTTGATATTTGCAAAGGACCGATGGAAGATGTGCTGAAAATAATGCATTCGCGCTTTTAAATAGGGTGGGGTTGGGCGATGCTGTGAATTTGGGATTTTCTTGCAAACAATCATACCAACATGAGCGCCGCTCAATGTCCTTTGTCATCGTTTTAAACTGACAAATGTGACAAATCTCATTTTTTCAGAAATTGTCGCCCAATTTACATATCATAATAAACAAAACAGCAGTCAGCGTGGCCGTGTTGGTCAAAATCCGAACGAATTACCGACTCGTGGTCAAAACTACCCGTATATTAAATTTAAACAAATGAAATACCCAAAATATTCGTAATTTCTTCAATATCCGTGCCGAGTTGCTTATAAACCTGACACACAAGACCGCATACGTTCATTTTCGTTTGTTGCACTATATAGTGCCTGCAGATGTTTGTGGTAATAGTACGAGGGGGCAACAGAAGCCAAATAGTTTCCCACCATCTATAAATTAATTTAAATTGATTAATTCTGTTTATTTTAGTGAAATTATGAATTGATAAGGTTGGTGTATTTGTTCTGATTATTATTATTATTAGTCAATTTAGTGTAACTTCTGATTATACAGTAGCAAGCCTGTAAATAACCATTACTAGTAGTTCAAGGATAAAGACCTAAGCAAATACACTAAATATTGTAAACTAATAGATTGGTGCAGGTCATAATGTCCCAAGGTGAATGTCATGAATGTTGGTAATTGACTGTTTTCTCAGACTTTTTTATGCGAGAATACCTCAAAAAACTGTTCAGGACCTGAAGCACCCACACAATGTCTGGCATGTGTTGAAATAACACTATGTGAATGTTTTACTGATCATCCAGACCTCACATACTGTATCAGCCCTGACTAATAGCTTGTGTTGATATGCGAGCAAAGGGACTGATAGTAGTTTGTTTAGCCCGTCAGTCTCAAACCTGGGTAGATGATGAGGGCTGTTGTATGTGTAATACAGTAGAATGGAAAATGTGGATGCGTACTTACACCTTGATTGAATGATTCTGCTGGCACTTCTACACATCTTTCTCTCTCTCTGACTCCAACTGCAGCTTCCGTATTTGTCCATTGCCCATTGATAAGCATAAAATATATATGTACAGTTCTATCCTATTAACTGAATAACCACTGTAACCTCTGTTGCCATTGAAATTTAGTAGGAGTATTCAATTAACAGAAGTTTGTCATCTTTCTGTATTCTTGTGATAAATTGTGCATTCAATCTATTGTAACTCGTTTGAATGAGCCACTAGATTTTTGCAACACACAATATAATTGACAATATTATATCTCACGTGACTTCCTTGCATTCTGGTTGGCTGAAAGATGATACCCTATTTCGTGTAGTTTGCATCCACAGAACTGTCCAGGCACTACACCCAGGCACTACACGTTTTCTATTTTTAGCACACTACTATATCAGTTTTCTTTTCATACTGGGCGAATACTGGGCGAATAAAACTGATCAGGCTAAATTTAAAAATCGATTCACAGAGGCACAACATCCACAAAACGACCCGGAAAGAAATCTTTGTAGAAAAATGCATCGCTTTTCCATTGTTGAAGTCACATTTCTCGAGGCGTTCATTTTATTCCTTGAGAAGATGATCCATATCTCGTTTCGAAGAAAATGATCCATACCTGGGTCAATTTTCATTAGAACGCGTCCGGATATGAAAAATTGTTTGTTTCGCTGCTCATATTATTTCGCTATTTAATTGTATGTTTTGGGCAGTAAACGAATAAATAATGGAATTCAATTGAATCTTCGGAGTTTGTATCCCGTGCTGACCCATTCGGCAATGTCCATGTGTGACAAATGTGTAGAAATTATCAAACTGCGTTCTCAAATTTCGAAAATTTTAGTTTTCATTCGCGAGTTGCGCGATTCTAGAATACACAGTTCCATTTGGGGGAAATGTTTTGTTTACCCTTGCCGACCGATTCAAAATCTGTCTTCTGTTCATATCAATAATCTAAGTTAGCCGTGTTTTGGAAGAAGAAAATGTTTTTTAAAAACTACATGGTATTTTCTTCTATATAACGCTGGTTGGTAGGGCTGCTACCTTGGTAATAGATTAACAAATCGGACAGATGTTTTTCTTGATGGGTGGTCGATATAATATAAGGATTAGTGCATGTCTTGTCGTTGACTACGCCCATATAGGGCCCAGTGAGGTGGTGTAGTTCCCTCCGCTTCGCGGCGGGAACTACACCACCTCACTGGGCACTATATGGGCGTAGTCAACTCCAAGCCATGCACTATTCCTTAATCGACAAACCACGACCCATCAGATATATAAGCATAGGGACCTTGGTTCATGTCAGTGGAATTCATTCATACATCACCAGACTTTTTAATCAATTAACACGAGTCTATTATAGCATCTATATGTGATTAACAGGTCAATTGGGGGCGCGGTGGCTCAGTAGGTAGAGTTGCAGTCTGCAAGCCGAGAGGTCATCGGTTCGAATCCCACCTGCGACAACCGCGTTGTGTCCTTGGACAAGATACTTCACCCCCATTGCCCACGTGGGGGCACGGTGGCGTTGTGTACTAAGGCATACTGCACGTCGATGGTGCAACTGTCTTAAACCAATGCTACCCCTGCACGTGTAGAGTTAGTATGTTTGGGAGTTGACAGTTGCTCGCTGTTGCTCGGTGGTTCTCTCCGGGTACTCCCGCTTCCTCCACCCGTAAAACTGTCGTGGCCACGATTAGCCATTGTGCTGAAATATGTGACCTTAAACACCAATAAATAAATAGATAACAGGTCAATTTGTAGTGATTGAAAAGAAAAGTGTTGATTGCTTGGAAGATATATTTAGTTAACAAATTCCAACAAAACCATATCATGTGACCCCTTTTTGGAACGAGCTCATTTGGGCACATACTGTGGTTTTTTTAGAATATTTTCGAAAAATTAAAACAATTATAACAAATTTTGATTTTGTGTGCATCACTGCTTTGGGTAAGTAGTTAAGTGGTAGAGTTCTAAATTATTTTTCGAATGGGATTTGTAACGAGTATTTTGCCCACAATAGGAGTCATAGTTCAGGAAGATTTTGTTCATAACTAGTTGATTTGTTACAATTTGTTGGAAAGAACTTGCTGGCACCCTCCAATTAATTGCAACAACATAATTTTAGTGAATATTTTTTCCTATTACTCATCAAGCAACAAGCTAAAGAATATTCTGTGAGCCACCAATGTGGCTTTTCGCACTTTATTGGAGCTATTATGGTGGTTTCTGGGACTGAAAAAGTTGATTATGGCAGGGTTTTTCTATTCAGCCATTAATCGGTAAATTAAGTGTTATATTTGGAAGCCAGAGGCATGAAAGGTTTAAAACTTAATGTCTAAAAAGAATGTTTTTCAAGGAAATATGATTTTTGCAGATATACTTATTTGGAGTGTTACCTGTTTGATAGTGGTTGAAGCATGTGTGTCGCCAGGATGTTTCAAAGGGGTTATCTTTTGATGAAAAAGACACACATATATATTAATTATATAATGATATTACTTCAAATATACGTCTGTATGCAGATGACACATCACTGTACCTTATTACTGAGGATCCTACATTGGCATGTAATATACTGGATCAAGACTTGAATAACATAGGTTAATGATAAAAACGTGGCAAGTTTTATTCAGTCCTGAGAAAACAGTGAGCATGTGCATTAGCCATAGACATTCCCCTCGTTCATTAGCCGTAGACATACCTCTCAAGTATACCCAACACTTTCGCTGTTAGGTACGCCCGTATCTGACACAAGTGCCCATAAACACCCGGGACTATATTTCCATAGTTCCGGTACGTGTGATGCCCACGTAGATAGCATATTACTTAATGTAAGCCCAATGATAAACTGCCTACGCAGCCGCAGGTAGCGCATATCTAGAACAGCGTTAGTGACACTATACAAGTCTTTCATTTTACCAATTTTTGACTATGCGGATGTTATTTGGGATAACTGCTTAGCAAGAAAACTAGATCAGCTTGAAAAGCTAGAACAAGATGCGCTACGCACTATTTGGGGGCCACAAGAGGGACTAGTCACTGACTTTTGTACGAGGAAACGGAATTTATAACATTGAGTGAGCGCAGAAGACGTCATAAACTATCAGTGTTTTGCAAAATGAAAAATGGAGTTACCCGAGGTATTTATTTATCTCTATTGGTGTCAAACCACGTCGCAAATGTTATGTCATAGTCATTGAGCTCAACTGTCTCCCTTCGTGAGATATTCTGTCGCACAGTGATTTACTACCGCTCTTTCTTGCCAGCGACGGTACGATTACGGAACGCTCCTTACCCCTCTACTCACAAATGTTTGACGTTCTATTCTTTCAAAAAGGGTTTGACAATTAGGGACATTTGCGTTCCATGGTACTATAGCCTTAGCAAGAGGATAAACCAAATTCTATGCTGTAGACTCCGATTGGGGTGTAGTAATTTAAAGGCACATAAATTCGAAAGATTCCTCATAGATAATCCCAGATGTAATTGTGGTTACATATATGAAACTCCAGAACACTACTTCCTGCAGTGTCCGCTTTAAGCAGATACGCGGTATGTTCTGGTGCAGAGCCTGATTGATTTAAACGTATCATTTTCAGACCTACGCTTTGGGAACGCCCGATTTAGTCGAGATGAAAATGAAATTATTGTGAATAGTGTGCATACATTCCTCATGGACACGAGTCAAAGGATGTATATGTATGTTTTTATATGTACATATATGCGAACGTACGTATGTATATGTATGTATATGTTTACACTTCATCAAAGATTTTATATAACTTCGTCAATTTGCCGTCATGCTCAAGAGTTTACTTCCTTCTAAGCGGCTTTCATTTTTGACTAATTCTTATTCCGTTACTTTAAGTGCCGTACCAATGTGTATCGCGTCATGGGAACGTAAAAATTAGCGTCACGCTGATCCTAATTGTTGAATGGGAATTATAAAATTGATCGAGATACGCGTACGTCTTACAGATCGATTCATTACTTAGCAAGTGGCCGCCTAGCTCCTAATCACGAACCCGTCTATAAAATCGCCGATGCATATCTTCCTTCGTTGGCAACAAGTAAAGATATGTTCCGCATTGCACGTTGTTCACTATTTTTAATTGTAAATTATGGACAAACAATGCCGTATCATATCTTCCTTAGGTGGTAACAAGTGGAGATATATTCCGCGTTATTACGCGCAAATTTTGTACTCAGCCTTAGAATTAGGAGCATTCAATCATTTATCTCAACCTCGCCCTGGTAACAGTGGCAGAAGCGAGTTCGCATGCAGTATTCATACATTCAACCATTCCTTCACCCGAATTGTTCAAACGCGTTGTTCTCCATATTCAAGTGTATTGCTTGTAAAATCACCGTATCATATCTCCCTTGAGTGGTAAAGATATGTTCCCCGTATCATGTTGTTCCCCGTATCCGAGTCTATTACGCGCAAAATAACCGCTTCATATCTTTCTTGGGTGGCAACAAGTAAAGATATGTTCCGCGCTTCAATTTGCTTTTTGTATTCAAGTGTAAATTATGCCAAAAGTACCGTATAATATCTTCCTTGGGTGGCAACAAGTAAAGACATGTTTCGCGTTATTGCGCAAAAAGCAAATATGAATTAGACACTATTTCTAAAACCTCGCCCTGGTTACAGAGGCAGAGGCAAGTAGGTTCGTATACCGTATTCACACATTCAACCACTCCTTGGCCCGAATCATTCAATGATTTAAAAGCGCGCCTCCATATCTCCGCCCCAGTACCCAACCCGCGTCAATCAGACATCAATACCGCTGATGAAAAATGGAATCTTTTTATACCCTCCTTGTATATGTTTATATATATACATATATTCGTATGTATATATATGTGCTGGCTAACTCCGTGGGTCTGCGGGAAGTGTTCACTTGCCGTGCTCACAAAAATTAGCACAACGTCAAACTTACTATTGTTCTACCAAATGAGATAGAGAAATGTATACTGCACAACATTTAGCCGCCCGTGTCCAGATTATATTAAATAACCCATACATTTTAAGGATACATGTCCTTATCTCCATTTGCACCTGTACCTGCACCATTCTATTAATGTATCGTTTATTGATATAGGGTGAGGCTATTTATAGGCATGGCCTGTTTGACAAACCCATTTCTGTTTCAAGAGATAACATATTGTTTGAAAAAAAAATAAAAATATTTTTCCCTAATTCGCGATATGTCTGCGGCCTACATTTAAGCATCCTGTATTGTTTTTTTTTTGTATGGAGGGATGGGAGGTGTTTTTTTTCGCACGGAGATATTAACGCCAAAAGTGTAGCCACCCTACGCCCTTGACCAATAGGCTTGGAAATCTTGATTGAATTTAATTTTTGACAACCACCATTGACAATACTTGAAGGTTGTGCAAGACATTTTCTCTCGAAACCACCTCGGTACGGGCGTTTCACCCTAAATGGAGTTCCATACCGGGATTATTCGTCCCAACAGGCTGATCTTTTTGGGAAGGGGGGTTCAAGTGTTTTGGAATGAAGATATTATCCCGCCAGAGTTTGGAACCCTGTCCAATAAACTTGGAATTATTTTAAAACATTTTTTGTGAAACACCAGTCACAAAGCTTTGAGATGTGATATTCAACTGCCTATAGTGAGAGAGATTCAAGTGTCTTTACAAAATGTTTCTGGTAAAAGTTCCAATTTGAAGAATGTGCACAAAATAAGAGTGTGTCATGGGCATTGTCTCGCGCGCGTGTGCTTGTATAAAACGTTTTCTTGTTAAACTTCTGAGACAGTTTATATATCCGTTGTGTGCTCCTCACATACTCGAAAGAGTACATTAAATCATCTCTTCATTGCGATATAACAAATCAACTGACGCGCAAAAAGAGAAAAAGGACATACGCCTTACCTTTTCTTGTGGCGCATTTCTCAGTCCATAAATTCATGCAACAACCTCTACCGCGACTACTCGCCATGCATTATCTGTCTCAGCAGGTTGTGGCGTTTGTAAACAACTCGGTTTCTACCAGCATGACTACACACAGTATGACATAACAGGAAGTTTGCAAAAAAATTATTTAGCGTCAATAGCCCACCGATCTGCTTTAAAATAATTCAAGTTGAATGAAATAGCATCCACTTATCAACACTTTATATAAATTATCGATTAAAACATCGTCATTTCTACGTGATCTGGACATGAACAGTCCCGTGACAAAGTTTCGTTTAACACGTTCAGGCAGATGGAGTTTGACGGCGATGAGGATTCATTCCATTCGCAGCTTAATCGTAATTGGCAAAGGCAAGTAAAGTCATAGCCGTTATATAGAATAATAACGTCCTATCCCCAAACAAGGTCTATATCTCGGCCATTTCGAGGCGTGCGGTGTGATGTGTTTGTTTTCAACAAATTATATTTATTTATTTATTTATTTATTTATTTATTTATTTATTAGGATTTAACGACACTTTCGACAGTCAGGGTCACCTCCTGTCGTACGGTTTTACGGGTGCAGGAAGCCGGAGTACCCGGAGAGAACCACCGAGTAACGGCGAGCAACAGTCAGGCTCCCCAACATACTAACTCGACACAAGCAGGGTTAGCATTGGTCAAGTGGACCATCGACGTGCAGTATGCCTCAGTACACAACACCACCGTGCCCCCACGTGGGCAAGGGGGTGAAGTGTCTTGCCCCAGGACACAACGCGGTTGCCACAGGTGGGATTCGCACCAAGGACCTCTCGGCTTGCAGCCTGCACCTCTACCTACTGAGCCACCGCGCCCCCTTCCACATTCATTACGCTATACGCTAATAGTCAGAGGAATAAGTTTGTTGTCTCTAGGAATTTGTAGACTCGCGATCCGTCCGAACAATCCCAGTCCCACATAGGATCTTTTTGTCATTACTCCGCCTCTCACTTCACTACAGAAGCATTGTTGTGGCTAGGACTATCACTTACACACATATGGAGGCCTAGATATTAGGCCTTTTCATAGGTGGGTTGATAGGGGTGCCCGTGAGGTTTAACCCTGTTCACTATATATATATATATCTGGATATAACCTTTCTTGGATCTTAACTTGACTTTGTGGAAGAACACAGGCATCTGGGTCTAACTCGTCAGGAAATCTCGGCTGGGGAAAACGGATAGATAAGATATGCAATCAGTTCGAGACTGTTGCAGCAAAGAAAGCTAAATGTATACTTAGCTGTAAAACTCTGCAGTCAATGGACATCTCATTTATCCTGCCAATTATCGCAATTTGGCAGTGAAGTGTGCTCAGGTGCTCACCTGTATCTATTTTAAATCCATCATGACGCTGCCCATATCACGGGTGGGCTGGGCCAAAGACAGTTACAGGAAAATGTACAAAGGGAGGCCCGGACCCGGACAAAATCTTGATTTTACAAACAGAAAAGAAGAAGGCTGCTTCCTCACATCTGAGCGACAAATGGCAGGCTACATAGAGGACATTTCGATGGCATATTTGCATCTTCTTTCTGGCACATTTTTCGAACCGAAAGAACGCTGTTTCCTTGCATCTGGTCGATATCATTAAGAGAGTAGATTGCTGGTATATCTAAATACCGTCTATGTAGACTACCAATGGCAGTCCGCATAGAAGGCATTTCGATAAACCGACAGTTTATGCAAGCAGACCCATTTCGCCTTTTGGTCATTTTCACGAAATTTCATGCACCAACAGTTGTTGGGCTGCATAAATGTTGCGGTACCTGGGGGCTCCTATTGAGGGGGGGGGGGGGGGGCACCGGGAAATATTCCGCTGAAAAATACGGCCAATCCGCTTCTGGTCCGTATAGTAATTGGTCAGTTTCTAGGGAGCGCCTACTTCTTGAACTTGGATGGCAGTCACTCGGAGAAAGAAGAACGATTAAAAGTATGAGCATCTGTTTGAGATTGTTCATGGTAAGGCGCCTTGGATTTTCAAGAGTTGTTGCCGCCGACATTTAGTGAATCGACCGACCCTACAATCTAAGAATAGCCCGTGATTTTGTACCATGCAATCTGAGGACCGAGTTATTAAAAATGTCATTTTACCCTACCATTGTAACTACCTGGAATAACTATCCAGACAACATTAAGAATAGTCCGTCAGGCGAATTATTCAGAAGTTTTATCTCAAGAAAAACAAAAACCACTACCTAAATATGTTCTTAGACAACGGAAAGCTATCTTACACTGTATGATCAGAACTGCATGTAGTGATCTCAATTCAGACAAATATGCAAGTTATATTTCAGATTCTGCAGACTGCTCTTGTGGGTATGAAGTTGAGGAAGTAGACCACTTCTTCAACTGACGCGCAAAAAGAGAGAAAAAAAAACAAAACATACGCCTTACCTTTTCTTGAGGCGCATTTCTCAGTCCAACAATTAATGTAACAACTTTTGCCGCGACTATCCGTCATGCATTGTCTGTGCAGGTTATGGCGTTTGAAAACAATTCGGTTTCTACGAGCATGACTACACACGGTATGACCCAACAGGAAGTTGAGAGACGAGATTGCTGGTATATCTAAATACCGCCTATGCGGACTGTCAGTGGCAGTCCGCATAGAAGGCATTTCGATAAACCGACAGTTTCTGCAAGCAGACCCATTTCGCCTTTTGGTCATTTTTTGGTCATTTTCACGAAATTTCATGCGCCAACAGTGAATGGGTTGCATAACGGAAAACTAATATCTAACACTGTATGATCAGAAATGCATGTTGTGACAGTACTTGTCCATACTATGTTAATATACGGGCTGGGTTTCTGCTGACTCTGGTTAAGATTTAGAGTACAGGGAGTTGAACAAATACAAATTTTATATGGGAATGATAGTTTATCAAATGGAAAGAAGAATATTATATTTTGGCAGTGCAGAGATTTATATCAGAATCGAAGAGATTTAACATGTGGAATAAAGCAGATCAATTATAGCTCCTTCCAAAATAAGTTAATTATATTCCTAGCCATTACAATTTTACGAAGTACAGTTGTGAAATGTTTTAGAGTGTTCGTCATTTGTTGCAGGATTCATGTAGGTACAAAATTAGACAGATCCTTCGAAAAAGGGCATTGCTATTATTATTATTATTATTATGTATTATGTACTGAGAGAAGAGAGTTTCTGAGACTTCTATACACAATCTCGGAAACCCATATGGTGGTAATAACCATTTTATCATGAAACATTTGTCCCCTTCTTGACTAGTTCGCATAATGAAGGGAGTAAGTGCAGTTTTTAGCGTCTATGAATTGTTTTTTTATGAATGAAGAACGTGACGTCCTTTTATTGCGTGTTTGTGCTCTACATGACGTAATCTCCATTCATTCTTCTACTTTTACTATACCGCTGAAGTTTATAGAAGAGTTTCACATGTGTGTTTCTTTGTTTTAGTTTTCATCTTTAACGCATGAGAGGCCTACATAAAAACAAGTGCAAAGCAAAGCCCGGGCCACTGCCCCCGACCCGCCGACATATTTGAAGTAGCCTTAAAGGTACATGAAAATTTAAAAAAAAATTTCAAGTCGAAAAAGTGAAAAAGGTCCATAACTCTGGGAAAAATATTGGACGGAACCCATTCCTTGTGCATATCCGTTCCCCCATGCAGGTCTATCAGTATGTCAAATGAGATCCAAATCCGACCGATGGCTTTGAAATTACAATGCAAAACGTTTGTATGGACGGACTGACGGACAGGCGGACTTGCAGACGGACAGACGGACGGACAGAGGGTTTCATTAGATACCCTCGAATCCTCCTTCGGAGTTCGGGGGCATAATAACATCACAATGAAAAATGATTTAGACTAACTTATTTCGTTGAGCCAGTGATTCATTTAATTACTGTTATCAAAAACGGTTGCCTCGACACGTGCATTAGCACTATGCCAATTGTGTGCAGGTAAACAATGTTATCTTTCTGAATCGAAGGATCGCATGTGCACTTGTATTGGGGGAAATACGTGCTTGTGGTAAAATAAATACAGGTAAATGGGGGCACGATGACGCCGTGTACAAAGGCATACTGCACGTGGATGGTGCACATGCCTTCAACCGCTGTAACCCTGCTTGAGCGGAGTTTGAACAGAGTTAGAATGTCGAGGAGCTGACAATTGCTCGTCGATGTTCGGTGGTTCTCTCCGGGTATTCCGGCTTCCTCCACCCGTAAAACTGTCACGGTCACGATTAGCCATTGTGCATAGGTATGTAACCTTAAACACCAAAAAATAAATAAATAAATAAATAAATAAATAAATAAATAAATAAATAAATAAATAAATAAATAAATAAAATACAGGTAGTCCACAGAATTTACAACAATTTAAAATGTATGTCGTTGGATATTTGTAAAGCCCGATTAGCTGCCTACCTGCCATCTCACGAGATAAACAATGGTACAACTAGAGAGACAAACATGCTATAACAGAAATCTAAATTGGTTGTTATATGGGTTTACGTTGGGGGATTGGTTTAATGGGACGGTAGTGGAATACATTGCCGTCGGATAATTTATTGGTGATTTTTTAGTTGATCACGTCGGTGTTGTTACATGTTACTTATGAGTAAGACATTCCTTTGTTTCGGCCATCCAATACCACATTCGGGCAGCACGGGCCAAAAATTAAGCTGTTCTTACATCGCTGAGAAACCAGACATGGGAAATATATATAATATACCCATAGTAGCTTGGTGTACCAAATGTTCACCACTCGTGGTGAAGTGGTGTTAACCGCGAGCCTTTGGCGCGCGGTTAACACCACTTCACCACGAGTGGTGAACATTTGGTACACCAAGCTACCATGGGTATATTTTATTTATACCATGATTGTCAGATTAGTAAGAGTTGTTATTATTTTTTTCGATTTTACTGAGCAGGACCGTACATACGTGCGAATTTGCTTTTGTTTACATGAGGATCGGTGGGCGGAACTTCCGCTGTCAATTTTATCACCAAAACGAGATAGAAAAAGAAGCAGGGCCTTTTACGTGTTAATAACATAATAATATGCTGTTTCGAGTTATGGATACATAATCAACAAGAGACAATGCATGTGTGTTAATTTATGGGGTAAACACATTTAAACACGTAATAAACAATTGCCACTTTCATTTCACTCTTCGCGAGGCGACGTGCGATGAATTTAGACAAGTTCGCGTTCAGGTCGACGTCACTAAAGGTCAACTTGGATGTATCTCCACTGTGGGTGTAAATTTTAACTATTGGAATCCCATTGCTGACGTGTTCACCACGTTTGCTTTATAAAGCAAACATTTATGC
Source organism: Pictodentalium vernedei (assembly GCA_031216915.1). Classification (NCBI taxonomy): domain Eukaryota; kingdom Metazoa; phylum Mollusca; class Scaphopoda; order Dentaliida; family Dentaliidae; genus Pictodentalium; species Pictodentalium vernedei. Next base: position 86,307,597 of record CM062289.1, read on the forward strand.
CATAGGCTTTTCATATATAGTAGAATAGGTAATCATGGTATAAAATGTCCTGAATAATGCAAGAAAGACAAACATCCCCAAACAGAAAACTGTTCACAGCCGTCATGTATTTATGGCTAGACATTCGTTACAGAACAGTGTAATCACGCACAGGGTGTAGTTTTCACGTAGACACATTATATAACACATGTAAATTGCAAATAACATTTTGGAAAGTGAGGATTCACTGGGTGTGCAAAACCTGTCAAGTTCCAGCAAACCATGTCTTATCTCCTAGGACTCCAGAAGAGAATTGATGCTTACAATCTGTCTAATTTATTGAAGTTCCCGAAAATGATCAGCTAAATCAACATTGGCAACTCACTCTAAATCAAAATCTGTTAATCATTTACGCAAAACATATGATATCAAAATTTATTATTTCAATTATTGCTTTCTTTTCAATTTAAAAAAAAATCAACAAACTCATATAATTTGACCCCTCATTGGAACTAGCTCGCCGAGCTCGTTCCAATTGGAGGTAGTCATATGAATTTGTTGGAATTGCTTGATACATTTTTTTTCAGCTATTCGATTGTGTATGACGTGTCGGATTCATTAGGTAAATGGGTTAAAACATAATAATCCATTTGGTGGTAGTCCTATACCTACGTTTATGTACCATCTGCCTAAAATCTCAATAGCATACGCCAGTAACAAACTGGCATTAAAAGATTTTCTATCGTTATTACGGTAACAATAAAAAATCATGCGATGTGGCGAGAAACGAACCGACGATTTCAGGGTTATTGGTGACACAATGTCACTCCTTTCAAAAACCGATTACGCCGCGACGAACCATGAGTGAAGTTTCCTTGAACACACATTGTATGTTAACACATAAACAATCCCCTCTAAAAATCAACAAATCAATCGGAATACTTGAAAGAAATAGTGAATGACTGTGAAATGTGACGTCACCTTCGTTGTTATTTGCCCGATTCTACAAATTTTAAATGAAGTGGCATCATATATTTTAAGAGATCCTTGCGCACTAAAAAACTGCAATTCCCTATTTTTTCTCGTAAACCACCCACCTACCTAAACCTTGGTGACCCAATGGACTGACTTGAATTTAGTTCCAAGGATCATTTCCCGATGGAAAAAGCATACCTGGAGTCAGTTTGATTATTTGTTATGACCCTGTTCAGTTTCACTGATGTTGAAGGAATTTCCTCACATGTCGTTGGATTGGAAGAACTACAAATAGAGTCCCATTGTTCTGGGGATCAATTGGGTGTGTTTTGTTTATCAACGAATATTTTCGAGAAATTATGGTCATGGGTTTTTTGTGCATGAAAGTCAAAAAAAAAATGTTACGTGCTCATTATGCTTGCATACAATCCTTTATTGCGACTGAACTCATTTGTGGTACGTTATAGCTACTCCATGCGCAAAACGAGCATCGTCGCTATAAAATATTCTATACAAGCACAATGTATGGAGCCCGGTAGGTGATAGGTTCCACTCTTATTTTATTTCGTTTTAACGAAATAATATTTCGAAATAACGGAATATTATTTCGTTTTAACGAAATAATTATTTCGTTTTAACGAAATATTATTTCGTTTTAATGAAATATTATTTCGTTTTAACGAAATAATATTTCGAAATAACGAAATATTATTTCGTTTTAACGAAATAATTATTTCGTTAAAACGAAATAATATTTCGATTTTTTCGAAATAAGTATCTGTGGCGGTAAGTAGGGTCAGATTACACCGCCTCGATACCTTTCGATTACAAATTCTGCTTATTTAGCTAGGTAATACGGTTACGTATTCTAGCAAAATTTGAATTTGACTCATTAAAATTAATGACTTCACTTTATTGTAGAATAAATTTAGTGGTATTCACTTGAAACACTCTCCAATCAACTAACGTTATGATCTCTCCGTATTTCGCGATATGTGCATAACCAGAATTTTGTTGTTGCTGTTCCATATATCATAGCGTGGTTTATCGGTGCAGAAAGAAAATGAAGCGGTCGAAAGTCCAAGGGTACCAGTCCTACTGTCCTACCTAACTTCTCGCCCCTTCCCTCTTCCCTCCTAAAAAAACCTTCTACTTTCAAGCCCGATACCAATAGACTATAAATGGCCGACAAAAGTAGTAATGGAAAGCAGAGAACGACATTATAAGATGCATAGGCGTACAGGCTATCGTGACTCGGGAAGGGGGGTGGGGGGTGGGGCTGCGAAGTCGGGGATAATCAAGTTTTTCTGAGAGTTTTCATAATTTTGAGAGGCAAGCTTCACTGACCTACCCGTAGTGTCAAACATTCAATCTATTGTTTTTAAATAAGGGATACCGCCCTATAAGATCAAACTTGGCACCAAAGTCCGTAATAATTTTTTTGGGCGTGGAACGGTACGTCTTACAGGACGTGCCACACCAAAAAATTATATTACGGACATTGGGTGCTAGTTTGGACTACAGTCTTAGGGTGATAACGCATCTGATGACTTTGGATACACATGCCTAACAGCTAAAAACAATATTCCCGAGAGAGCATGCCCCATGCTGTTGGGAATGCGTGGAGAAGTGGGGGGGGGGGGGGGGGGGGGGGGTGGGCGCCCCATATAAACATTTCTATGGGAAATTTTCACATTCTGTCGGAAAATAATTGTTGAATTTGTATGAATCGAAATCAAACAGCTTCAGGGTTTGAAATGTCAAACAATATATTGTTAAAGCTATTGACTAAAATCGGCAACTGGACAAGTCACAATTGAGGCACCCGGAGGCTCTAGAATTGTTCTCAGAGCCTCAGACTTAAAACAGTTTCTCTATGGTGGTCCCCAATCCCCACCAACGGGAGGGAGACACCCCCTACCATACACCCTCGCACTGAACTGTTATTTTACAGCACCTTCTATATTTCTTGGTTATAATACCAAAAAGACACGTGTTCGGTGCTCCTGTATACTTTTTATTTGTTACGGAATTAAGTAATAAGTCTATCGATCTACGATCGTAAATTCTGACTCCAAGCGTTGTGATTACTGAGAGAAATACGGAGTCCAAACAAGCGCGAAGTTCCATCAGCTCGTGGCGTTTTGTGATTCCTTACCAGACGATATCAGTCACAGGCTCCAGATTCTGGGTTCAGGTTGGTTCCTTCACGAACTTGTCGCGTTCAGCACAACGAAGACCAGTTTACCGGTTATCTACCATTTTTATTAACAAATAAACTCAACTACCATCGTTATCTCTGGCATAAAGTAAAATTTACAATGTTCAGTCAAAGTCCATACCTTATAGCAACAGTGGCGGCATCCATCTTACTTCTTGTAGGTAGGTAACTGCTCACCGGGAGCGCAGAGACAACTTCCCAAACACCTAGAAATCGGTGCTTATATCAACTAGATTTTTGATGCCAAACCTGATCACGCGACTACCAGTCAGCGGAATAGTTATGGAAAACCCCTGTGACGTGGCAGTCGCTATTGTCAGACACTTGTACTGCCATGCAGACTGTCGGCAATCTACATGCAATCTTATCGAGTGGTTGTTCCACAAACACATTCCGCCGGAGTTCTGTTAAAGGGCGGAATTGTGTGATAGAATTTACAATTCTGCAACTTCAGCATTATGTGATGCCCGTTTGTTATGGGAGCGTGATTTATAGGTTGATGACAGCTATGACAGATCAAATATTACCAATTCGGAGATTTCCGCCCGTGATATTCAACAAATAAAACTCGACTATCGGCGTTATCTCTGATCAGTTCTTCCACCGAGTGTACATGTAGTTAAAACTTGATTTGCCTGCATTCGAAAGTATTGGCGACAGACAGCTTGGTAGAAAGTAGAAGTTGCAGAGACACACATTTTTAAAGGCGCGCATTTATCGACTGACTCAGGGCGTAGTGTATTTATTTATTTATTGGGGTTTTAACGACACTTTCGATAGCCATAGCCACCTCGTGTCGGACAGTTTTACGAGTGGAGGAAGCCGGAGTACTCGAAGAGAACCACCTAGCAACGGCGAGCAACTGCCAGACTCCCCAACGTACTAATTCCACACAGGCAAGGTTAGCATTGGTTGAAGACAAGTGCGCCATCGACGTACACAACGCCATCGTGCCCCCACATGGGCAATCGGGATGAAGTGCCTTGTCCAAGGACACAACGTAGTAGCCCCTGGAGAGGATTGAACCGTGGACCTTTCGGTTTAAAGTCCAAGCCGTTACTACTGAGCCATCGCGCTCCCACGTAGTGTATTAAATATCATCGAATCAAAATACCTTCCAATCGTCGTGAAGTTGTGAATCTTTTCAATTTAGTGTTGCATTGAGTCCGCAGTATTGGTAGGGACGGCAGGGATAGGGAAGGTTTCGGGGCGGCGTGGGCGATAAGACCAGTTTTATAGTGTACAGAAAATAATCTTGGTAAGCTGCAAATGAACTCAGTTAAAACGAAATAATCATTTCATAAAAACGAAATAAAAAAGTTAATACACGGGGTGATGGATGTTGCAAACATATCTGAAAATGCTTTGTTCCGTCGATTTTTCCCCATGAATAATTGTTCACTTCCGTTGCTTAAAATCAGACTCAGGAAAATTAGCCCTTTTAAACAAACGTTTTGAATTTTTTTTCCAAACTTCAAGGGGGAACGTCATTTTATCATAGTCGTGCGGGCAATTTTTTAGAAGAGGCTGGAAGATTTTTCCGGCATCATTGATGCACGCGGAACCGAGGTGGGAGAGCGGGTGCTGACGGCCTTCTCGAAACCAGCCGATTTGAAAAATCAACACAGAGGAATGGGTGGGTGCTTGGGGCGGGCGAGCATCGGGCGGACTTCTTTGTGCCGAAGGCATACTCGAGGTGTCCAACACAGAGGTGGGGGAGTGTATGGTGGGGGTGTCACCCTCCCGTTGGTGGGGATCGGGAGCCTCCCCAGATAAATTGTTTTAAATCTGAGTCTATGAGAACAATTCTAGAGCCTCCGGGTGCCTCAGTTCTGACTTGTCCAGCTGCTGATTTTAGTCAATAATGTTAACAATATAATGTTTGACATCTCAAAATCTGATGCTGTTTGCTTTCGATTCATACAAATTCAGCAATTATTTTCCGACAGAATGTGAAAATTTCCGCCAGAAATGTTTACAGGCGACTGCGAAGGTTCGCCACCCCCTCCACCTCACCCCCAAAAGCATGTGGACATGCTCTCCCGGAAAATGTTTTAAAATAAACTTTCACGCGTGTGTATCCAGTCATTTTCACTCTGATAAGACTGTAGTCCAAACTGGCACCCAACGTCCGTAATATAATATTTGGTGTGGCACGTCCTGTGAGACGTACCACGCCAAAAAAATTATATTACGGACTTTGGTTCCAAGGTTGGTCTAAACGCGCTGTACCCCTCATAGGAAGACAATAGACTGGGTGTTTGAAACTACAGGAAGGTCAATGATGCTTGGTTCAAAATCTTATGAAAACTTCTAGAAAAAAAAGATTTTCCTCGAAATCGCAGCCCCCACCCAGAGCCCCCAGGGGCGTACACCTATGCATGTTATAATGTCGTTCTCTGTTTTTCATTTCTACTTTTGTCGGCCATTTATAGTCTATCGGTATCGGGCCTGCAATCAGAATGTTTTTTATGAGAGGAGGGACGACAAGCCATGTAGGGCGGGGGGCACCCATGGACATTCCGCCACTTTAATTTATTCTGTACCGATAAACCACTCTATGATATACGAAATAGCACAAAAAAGAATTAATACTGGGAATATTTCTTCATACACATATCGCTAAAAACAGAAGGATCATAACGTTAATTGACTGGCGAGTGTTTCAAGTGAATACGATTAAATTTATTCAACAATAAAGTGAAGTCAATTATTTTAATGAGTAAAATTCTTATTTTTCTAGAATGTGTAACCGTGTTGCCTGCTAAGTATGCAGAATTCGCAATCAAAAAGTAGCGATGCGGTGTAATCTGGCCCTGCTTACCGCTACAGATATTTATTTCGTTAAAAAGAAATATTTCGTTAAAACGATATTTTATTTTATTTCGAAATAATATTTCGTTAAAACGAAATAATGATTGCGTTATTTCGAAATATTATTTCACTGAAACGAAATATTGTTTCGTTATTTCAAAATGAAATAAGAGTGGAACCTGTCATCTACCATGCTCCATACAATGTGCACAGAACACATATGTATGAGTGCAGGCGAATTATTGGTAGATGATAGGTCACCTGTCATACATATTTTATATTGGGAATTGGGAAAAAATTCGGCACCCCAAAGGCCTTGGAATAAGCCGTGACACAATTTCCATCATCTGCATCTGCACAACCTCGGCACGTAGCCTGGATTCTATAATAGGAGGTACACTAGCCAGTTTTCTTTTTTTTGTGAGGGCGGGGTGGGGGTGGGGGTGGTTTTGGCAAAAATGATGCTTTGAAAGCCGTTGTGGGGGTTCGGGGGCCCCCTCAGTCTTAACTGGGGCAGTCTGGTCGTTACCCCTCCTCCCACGTCCGTGAAGTGGGGAAAGGCTGGAGGGTACTAGTTAGCTAGTTAGAACTAGCCCCACCAACATTCAGTGTTCCACTAGTTAACTGGTTGAGTGCTAGAAGCCACTATCAGGGCTTTCAAAAATGAGGATGCCAGAGCAAAAGCAGCACTTTCCTTGCTTTATTTCATATTCAGTCAAACACAAATAATATTTTGTTTATATAAATTTGTTGTATTACAAATTATTGGAGAGTGCCTGTGGGCACTCTCCAATAATTTGTAATAAAACAAGTTTAAATAACAAATTCAGATCACCAAAAATAATCTAGCCCTCAACCAGTTAATCCCAGTCACTTGTAGCGTGTGTATCCCTTTATGGCAGACCATTTTAGGGCTCTTTGTTTTGTGAAAGTTGCATTGGGCCTCCCCGCTACTGGAAAGTTGCATTGAGCCCCCCCCTCCCACTACTGGCTAATCTACGGGCAAAACCCATAAAGAATCCGTAAGTATACAAGCAAAATTTTCATTCGGGGAAATCGTTTGGCTGGAATGTCTTATGCGTCTCACCTATTTCACAGAATTTAAAATTTATTTCCTGAGTGGAAATTCCAATCCGTGTATGACGAAATGGAATTCAACTCGGCCAGAACTGTTTGACACGTTTTGCAACAACCCATTTTATAACTCCAGCTCAGTTGCAGATGACTCGTTTAACACAGAACTATTCTATAAAACGGGGCGCGTTGGCTTTGCGGTAACCGGTTCTCGTCAGATCACCGAAGATAAGCAATGTCGAGCCCGGTTAGTCCTTGAATGGGTGACCGCCTGAGCGATTGATTCGGACTCCCGCGTTGTGTCCCTGGGGAAGGCTGTTCACCCCGATTGTCCACATGGGGCACGATGACTCCGTCGATGGTGCGCATGTCTTCAACCAATCTAACCCTGCATGTGCAGCAGTGCGGAGTTACGATGTTGGGGAGCTGGCAGCTGCTCGTCGTTGCTCGGTGGTTCTCTCCGGCTTCCTCCACCCGTAAAACTGTCACCGACAGGATATGACCTTTGCTGTTAATGTGTCGTTAAACCCTAATAAATCAATAAATAATTCTATAAAACAAAACGGCTTCATTATATAATACCACTGGAGGTCCCATCTCCTGGCATTTTTTAATGGACAAGCATTAATATTAATTCTGTGAACATCTTTACGCTCCGTCATAAAATATTATGTTTTGTTCATTCGCGAAACGTTTCAGACAAAAATTCAATTGACTGAAAACGCAATAAACTTTTGTGAAAAATTAATGAACTATACAAAGCGTTAGTTTTTTTTGCGAGGGTAAAGCTGAAGAATAGGGGACTATTTTTTATTTTAAAAATACTTGGTTTCAACTTCCTTACAAATAATAACCCTTTAAGGAACAACAATATCATATTTATTAGTTATTTAAACCCTTTTGGTGTTGTAATTCTTTCCCTTACTATACTGACCCTAATGATTTCTACTAAGATTTAAATTTTCTTTTCTAGTGACAGGGGGCGCTTTATAATACAAGCAGAACACCGAAAGTTTGTGGAGTGTGCACCATTGTTATACTGCTCCCAAAATGGGCTTATAAAAATGACACAAGAAGGATAATTCTGTTGTTTCTCTAAACTTATTAAAAAAATAACGGAGAGTAGAGAAAATGAAGAAATCCGAACTAGTAAAACTTGTCGGGTCTATTTGGGTTATTAGATTGACTCTTATACAATCGAACACACCTTTTAACAGTATTTGCTACTGCGATGTGCTCAAAATGGGCTTTCTCCAAGTCCGTTTCGGTAGTTTTGGATGTTTTTGGTGATTTAGAGGGATTGTTGGATTGTTTGTGGAAATTAGAATTACTCCCATTAAATCGAACACACCCTCCGAACATACCCCTGACAATTAGAAGCCGTCCAGACTCATTGCAACACAAAATACAAAATAGACGACGCAAACACGTGTCACTTTAACAACACGCGCTGCGCATGCGCACTGACACTACGTATCATTATGGTAATTACTTCACACCATGACTTCTCACGCGACCCAACACGACAACACAACATGGCGCCACTGGGTCACGTGACATGGTGTCACTTCCGGGGTCCTGCCCGAGGTTCGAAAACCATATTACATACTACTTGTGCTAATATACGATTTTGGAGTGGGTTCACCAACGCTCTCAGTAAGAAAGAGACACCATTTCATGACTTTGTGGGCTTATATCGAGAGTGTGACATAAGACAAAATCAATATTTCAGCTCCTTTTTCATTAAGGAGCTGGTGTACGCGATACATGGTGGCGTCCATGCGTTGAAAATTTATACAGTTGGGAAGACACTTTCATTTTCGTGTTTCTGGAGAACGGTTATTAAAATATCAACTGAAACACTTTCAAATCTCACGAAAAGGACTTCAAGCAATGTTTGCGACATCGGCTGTCCCGTTGAACCCTGTGGTTCATTGGCAAAACGTCGCCTGTTAGGGGCGAATCCAGGCTAAATGAAGTGTGTGTGGGGAGGGTGCGTGCACAATACCATTGACAACAGAAAAATATGTTTTCCCACGTTATTTCACCCCATGCTGGGTTAATAGTGTGTACTTTAGTAATCGCATTTTGATGAAAGTCAAGGATCTTCCACGGGGGAAAGTGACTGTTCAAACTAAATAAAGAACCAGGCGTATGTTTTAAGGCCTACGTAATCATAAAGTAAAGCAAACTAATTCAAGCAATATCAGGTTGAGGTTATGTGACCCAGTGTTTTTTTAATTTAAGACACGAATGTATATAATGTTAACATTCTTAAGGAAATGGAGCGAAGTCCAGTACCCCCCCCCCCCCCAAACCCACTCGATGTCTACGCTGCTGTCGCTTGTTAGTCTTCTTTGCAAAAGTCATTCTATGTGTGGATGTTCTATTTTATTAGAGCTTTACTTTCGGTTCATGTCCTTCAGAATATTCATCTATCAAAATGGGAATGAAATTAAAGCAACACTGAATGAACAATGCACCGTAAAAAAAAGCCACGACATTTTATAAACAAAGGTTCCGTTTTATCCCAAATCTATTGGCTTGTGTACATTCTGCAGTCTGATTGGCCGATAGCTACGCGATACGGAATCGTCTCACGATATTTGCACCAAACAACTGAGAAATGTCCCGTATAACATAGACGTGGCCCTGATGATACAGATTCATCTTCCGTTCCCGAAAACTTATTACCCGGCGATCGCATCACACTGAGCACGGAAGTGTTGCACGGACGGCAAAATGGCCTCGACAACAACGACTGCGAAAAGATTTGCACTATTTTTTTGTAAGACGTGAGAAAGTCAATAGATAAATCATTACTCCATGTCTGTTTGCGAAGTTCGGGCTCTAACGTACCCTCAGTCAGCCGTACCCCATGAGGCTGACACCACTATTGACCTATTCTTTATGGCCCTGGCTCCATTGCTTGGTTATTGCTCAGGGACCTGACGCCATTTTGTACTATTATTTAGAAACCTGATACCATTGCTGGACTATTGTTTACGGCCGTGGCACCATTGCGTGAATACTACTTAGGGCCTGATACTATTGCTACGCTATTGATTAGAACCCTTACATCATTGCTAGCCTATTGCTTAAAGCCCTGACACCATTGCTTGACTTGTTTAGGGACCTGACACTAGTGCTTGTCTATGGTTTAGGGAACTGTGCCATCGCTTGTCTTGTTTAGGCCCCAGAGACCATTGTTTGTCTATTGTTTTGGGACCTGATACCATGGCTTGACTATTGTGTAGGGACCTGACACAATTTATTGACTTAGGGACCTAACAAGATTTCTTGAGTATTGTTCAAGGACCAGACACCATTTCTTGACTATTGTTTAGGGAGCTAACACCATTTCTTCACTATTGTCTAGGGACCTGACACCTTTCCATGACTTACATGACTGACATCGTTTCTTGATTATATTTTAATTACTTGGCAACATTTCTTGACTATTGTTTAATGATTTGGCACCATTTCTTGATTATTGTTTATGGACTTGGCACCATTTCTTGATTATTATTGTTTATGGACTTAGCGCCATTTCTTGACTATTGTTTAGGGACCTCACGCCATTTCTTCGTGTATGGACCCGACACCATTTCCTGACTATTGTTTAGGGACCTCACGCCATTTCTTCGTGTATGGACTTGACACCATTTCATGACTATTGTTTAGGGACCTGACACCATGTCTTGACTATTGAGTTGGGACCTGACACCATTTTGTTATTTGAGGACCTAGCAACATTCCTTGACCATTGTTCAGGGACCTGACACCATTTCTTCACTTCTGTCTAGGGACCTGGCGTCATTTCTTTACTATTGTATAGGGACCTGACACCATATCTTGACTATTCTTTATGAACCCGATACCATTTCTTGACACAATTTCTTGATTATTTTTTAAGGACCTGACTATATTTCTTGGCTATTGTTTGTGGACCTGACACAATTTCTTGACTATTGAGTAGGGACCTGACAGCATTTCTTTATTTAAGTACCTAACAATATTTCTTGACTATTGTTCAGGGACTGGACACCATTTCTTCACTATTGTCTAGTGGACCTGGCGACATTTCTTGACTATTGTATAGGGACCTGACATCATTTCCTGTTTTTCGTTTTGGACCCGGCACCATTTCTTGACTACTGTTTTGGACCACGACATCATTACTTGACTCTTGGTTAGGGACCCGACACCATTTCTTGATTATTTTATAAGGACCTGACAATATTTCTTGACTATTGATTATGGACATGACACCATTTCCTGACTATTGTTTATGGACCTAACACCATTACTAGACTCTTCGTTATGGACCTGGCACCATTACTTGTTTATTGTTTAAGGACTTGACACTATTTCTTGACTATTGTTTATGGATTTGGCACCATTTCATGACTATTGTTTAGGGACCTGACACCATTTCGTGACTATTGTATAGGGACCTGTCACCATTTCTTGACTCTTATGCAGGGACGTGACACCATTTTATGATTTCTGTTTAAGGACTTGGCACCATTTCTTGACTGCTGTTTATGGACTCGGCACCATTTCTTGACTATTTTTTATGGAACTGATACCATTTCTTGGCTATAGTATAAGGACCTGGCACCATTTCTTGGCGGACCTGACACCATTGTTGACTATTGTAAAGGTCTGACACACTTTCTTATCTACTGAATACGGACCTGACACCATTTCGTGACTATTGTTGAAGGACCTGACACCCTTTCTTGACTATTATGTAGGAACCTGACACCATTTCGTGACTATTGTTTAGGGACCTGACACCATTTCTTGAATAATGTGTAGGGCCCTGACACCATATCTTGACTATTGTTTAAGGACCTGGCTCAATTTCTTGACTATTATTTAAGAATGGAAGTGACACCATTTCCTGACCATTGCTTAAGGATCTGACGCCATTTCTCGACTATTCTTTGGGGATCTGACACCATTTCGTAACTATTGTTTATGGACGTGACACCATATCTTGACTATTATTTAAAAAATTAAAAAACTTCAAGAACTTCGGGTTGTAACCTACCCTCAGTCAGCCGTATCCCATGAAACCCACACCATTGATGACCCTGGCGCCATTGCTGGCCTATTGTGTAGGGACCTGACACCATTGTTTACTATTATTTAGAGACCTGATGTCATTGCTGGACTATTGTTTACGGTCTTGGCACTATTTGTTGAATGCTATTTAGGGTCCCGACTCCATTGCAGACCTATTGCTTAGGATGCTGACACCCTTGCTACAGTATTCCTTAGAGCTCGCACATCATTGCTAGCCTCTTGCTTAAAGCCTTGAAACCAATCTTTGACTGTTGTTTAGGGACCTGACACCATTGCTTGACTATTGTATAGGGACCTTCTGCCATTGCGTGTATATTGTTTAGGGCCGACACACCATTGTTGTATATTGTTTATGGACCTGACACCATTTCTTGACTATTATGTAGGCAACTGACATCGTTTCGTGACTTAGGTACCTAACAACATGTCCTGACTATTGCTCAGGGATCAGACACCATTTCTTGACTATTGTTTAGGAAACTGACACCATTTCTTCACTATTGTCTTGGCACCCGGCGCAAGTTCATGACTATTGTAGGGAGACCTGACACCATTTCTTAACTATTCTTCAGGGACCTGACACCATTTCCAGACTTTTTTTTAGGGAGCTGACACCATTTCTTGATTATTATTTATGGACTTGGCACCATTTCTTGTCTATTAATGTCGGACCTGAAACCATTTCTTGACAATTGATTAAGGTTATGACACATTTTTTTCTATTGTGTAGGGACCGGACACCATTTCTTGATTATTGTTTAGGGACCTGACACCATTTCCTGACTACTGTTTAAGTACCTGACAATTTCTTGAATATTGTTCAGGGACCTGACACTATTCTATTTCTTGACTACTGTTTAAGGACCTGACTCCATTTCTGGACTACTATTTAAGGATCTGGCACCCTTTCTTGACTATTGTTTAGGTACCTGACCCCATTTTCTGACGATCGCCTGTAGACCTGTCACTATTTCCAGACTATTGTTTAAGGGCCTGACTCCATTTCTTGACTACTGTTTAGGGACCTCACACCATTTCTTGACTATTATGCAGGCAACTGACACCATTTCGTGACTTAGGGACCTAACAACATTTCTTGAATATTGCTCAGAGATCAGACACCATTTCTTGACTATTGTTCAGGGAACTGGCACCATTTCCTCACTATTGTCTAGACACCTGACGCCAGTGCATGACTATTGTAGGGAGACCTGACCCTATATTTTAACTATTGTTCAAGGACCTGACACCATTTCTAGGCTCTTATTTGGGGAGCTGACACCATTTCTTGTTTATTGTTTATGGACTTGTCATCATGTCTTGTCTTGATTTGAGACCGGAAACCATTTCTTGACGATTGATTAAGGTCCTGACAGAATATTTTTACTATTGTGTAGGGACCAGACACCATTTCTTGATTATTGGTTAGGGACCTGACACCATTTCCTGACTACTGTTAAGTACCTAACACCATTTCTTGACTATTGTTTGAGGACCTGGCACCATTTCCTGACTATTGTTTGTGGACCTGTCATCATTTCCTGCCTATTGCATTGGGACCTGATACCATTTCTGAACTATTGTTTAAGGATCTGGAACCATTTCTTGCCTATTGTTTCTTTCAGTTCATTATATCAACAGTATTCGCTTCGTGACAACACAGTACAGACACTATCCTGACCATTAAAATAATTGTCTTGGAAATACGATTTGCTAATTTTTTTCCTTGAAAGAATAAACACTTTCAAATTTCTGTCAAAACACATTCGCTAAACAAAGAAACAAAGTCGACAATTACTTAGTTGCTGTGAATTGTTTTCCTGTAAAAGCCATGTTTCCGTCTGTTAATTTTAATAAACGAAAACAACAAACAGCTTGTTTCATTTAACAACAAACAGCTTGTTTCATTTATAAAAAGTAACAAAAATAAACTCCGCTTCCTTTTGTACTGATGCCCTTTGTGTTTTCTCAACAATTACATGCTTCTTAATTGGACCCCCACAGGGTTAACTGCGTTGTATCCTTGGGCAAAGCACTTAGGGCAAAGCACTTAATCCCGTTTGTCCACGTGTGGGCACGGTGGCCTGTGTACTAAGGCATACCACCCGTCGTTGTTGCACTTGTCTTCAACCAATACCAACCCTGCTTGCGAGTTTGGACGTTGGGGATTCTGATAGTTGATCGCCCCCCTGCTCAGCGGTTCTCTCCGGGTACTCCGCCTTTCTCCATACTTAATACCGCTCGACTCGTGGTTACCCTGGCTGTCGAGTGTCGTTGAACGCCAATAAATAATAAAACAATAAATAATTGGACCTTGCCCGCCCGTTTACTGTATCGAATGTCGATTTTCGTGACGAGGTAAGTCAGGTATTGCATCTCCCAGGAAGTCACTGTTTACTTTTTATCCAGGACACCGTAGACTTTCGCAATTCTATCAAAAGAGATAAATCAAAATACTGACTGGCAGATGTTTTTTCATTCTGCAATTTATCTTATGATCAATCTATATTTTCCCTGATACAAGCTCAACCTCCTAGACTGATACAAATATTATCAGACACTGTAACTTCTGCGAGCACGTGCGATCAGTCGATTCAGAAAGAGATCGTTTTTACCAGCACTCACCGAAAACAGATTACACAGTCACGTCGAGGTCACTGTTTTATGGAAGGGTGTTCCGGACATCGTAAGAAAAAATAAATTTTGTTTTCTTACTTTAGAACTAAAAATTCTCACTTTGAAACTCAGAATTCTGACTTTAGAACTTAGAATTCTCACTTTATAATCTCAGAATTCACACTTTGTAATCTCAGAATGCTCACTTTGTAATCTCAGAATTCTGACTTGGAAACTCAGAATTCTGACTTTAGAAC
This sequence comes from Pictodentalium vernedei, assembly GCA_031216915.1. Lineage (NCBI taxonomy): Eukaryota > Metazoa > Mollusca > Scaphopoda > Dentaliida > Dentaliidae > Pictodentalium > Pictodentalium vernedei. Next base: position 86,322,627 of record CM062289.1, read on the forward strand.
TCAAAATTCTAACTTTAGACCTCATAACTCTGACTTTAGAACTCAAAATTCTGACTTTAGAACTCATAACTCTGACTTTAGAACTCAGAATTCTGACTTTAGAACACATAACTCTGATTTAGAACTCAGAATTCTGACTTTAGAACACATAACTCTGACTTTAGAACTCAGAATTCTGACTTTAGAACACATAACTCTGACTTTAGAATTCTTACTACCGCTAACATTTCATTGATGATGCCTCCTGCTCCACCGGAAACTCGGAGTTATAACTTTCGGAATATTACAAAGCTGAATACCTTACTGTGTCGAACGAGCCACTACCAGTCATCATTTCTCCCAGTGACAACTAAACTCTGGAACGATTTACTAAAATGACGTGAAGAAACCCCAAATTTTGTAAATTTCAAAACTTATCTGAAGAAAGACAAACTAGCTACTACCAAATTCTTTTGGACCCAATAATCACGACATGCTCAAGTTCCCCATTGCAAAATTCGTTTAGACTGCAGAGACCTAAAGGATCACTTGTCAAAAAACACCTTTCAGACTCTTCTTCCTGAACACGTGGCAAACGTGAAACAAACGAACTCTTCCTGTTATTCTATCCGCTTTTCAGTGATCTAGAGAACTCGACACTCGGTGCTTTGAATTTTGGAATTAATGTCGACACTCTCATGTGGTAAGTGAACTCCCTCCACAGGGAGAATATTAATCAACTTTTGATACGGCCTATCAATTCGTCTTGTTGTCAACCAGGTTCTAGAAGAGAGTTCAGAGGAGGTAACTAGAGACTCGTGTATATCTTCTGTTATCGTCAAATTAATGTATAACTATCTGCTGTCGCCGTGAGCCCTTCATACTTGTGTCTATGTTTCTTATTCCTGTGAGGGCTATTTTGGAATACTATCCGGACCAAAGAGCCTTCACCTCCCATCATTCCAAATTACAATATCTGCCCCACACCGCCTCAGTCTGAAGTGTACCCTAGTGTTTCATACAAAATCAGGCCCAGTGTCTTTGTTTCTTTGCTTGCTTACCTCTCTCTTACGATGCCCCTAATATAACAAGTCTTGGCCGCCTGGTACACGTATTGTGTCTGCATGCCCCCACCCTGGAGCCCTCCCAAATACACACCTAATCATCTGCGTCCATAAGGCAAAGTTGTGTCTATGTGTGTAAGAATGTATGTATGTTTATGCCGCGATAAGCTCGAGAAGTGGTCATCCGTTGGCATTCAAGTTTGGCACAAATATTTTACTACTGCAGTTAAAACTGGAAGTCCTGTCATGAAATGCTCACAAAAGTACGTCACTCGGCGCTTTGATCTGCGTCCTATGACGAAAGTAAGGCCATCAAATACTGTAATATGCCCAATGCAGAAGCAATGTTTCAGCCAGAGGATCTTCAGATGTGACCTGGAGATTCATTGACTGAAATATTGCTTGAGCTTTCTATTGTTAACCAGGACAATATATCATGCTTTGGGTGTCATTCGATGGGGAAATTTCGCGCAATTCCGACGCGAAATAATGTCAAAGGCGCATAGTTTATGACAGGACCTCGAGTTTTAACTGTATAGATGGTCATTATTGTTGGCTTGCATTCTTATTCTTTGATGTGATGTTTTTCTAATTTGTTAAGACTTTCACCGATGTTGAGGCCACTTCCATTTCACAGTTCACAGTCATTATCACGTTGCCAAATTTCTTATTGACGTCGTCATCAAATCTTTAAATCTCCAAAAAAAACCCCAAACGAATACAGACTATTCAGTACAAAAACACGCTTCGGAAAAAGCACACCACAAACCTTTCTTAACACAATCAGTTCACTGGCACCCCAGTAAATCACTCTTCTACACTCACTACCCGACCTACTCCACACTCAAAAAACGAAGAATTGAGACGCAAGAGATAGTACCCTCCCGTTAGTAGAAATTCGGAGGCCTTCACCCGACTCACAATCGTTAAAGTGGGTTACGAATGAACGGCCCCCATAGCTAGAGCAGGATTTTCAGCATATTGAGGCGCTTTGTTACGTAAAACTTGCTTTGGGCTAAATTTTAGGGTGGGGGAGCTAAACGCAAGATTTGCTTCTCGTGGATGGGAATTTGGGAGCCCGATGATATAGATATTATCAATAATTAAACACGATGCATGCATTCACCTCTCAACAGAAGGAGGGCTGGGCTAGGGGAGGGTAAGTAAACACGGCGCATTCGACCACCAACAAATAGAGGGTTGGGTTGTGGCAGGTTATGGGAGGTGGTACCTACCTCCGGTTGGTGGATTTCAGGGATGCGTCTTTTGAGAGTCTGTAGGCCAAGCACCATATTGAGGCCATCAGCTATTTGAAACATGCTTACATGCTTTGGGGTAGCGAAAGGTTTCCGGGAGGTTTGCCTCCCGTTCTCCAAACGGTTTGACCCCCCCCCCCCGGTGTAACTGCGTTGTGTCCTGAGTGCCCTTAGTGCCCTTGGCAAGACATTTCATCCCTGATGCTCACGTGGATGCACGGTGGTACTGTGGACTAAAGCGTACTGCACGTCGATGGTGCACTAGTCTTCAACCAATGATAACCCTGCTTGTGCGGAGTTAGCACGTCTGGGAGACTGGCCGTTGCTCGGTGGTTCTCTCCGGGTACTCCGGCTTCCCCCGCTCGCAAAACTACCCGACACGAGGTGACAATGTCTGTCGAAAGTGTCGTTAAACCCCAATAAATAAATAGATATAATTGTCTCACGTTAATGGGGTTTATCGAATTACCCAGAGAGAACAACAGAGCAGCGCCGAGCAGCTATCAGACTTCCCAACGTACTTACCCGACACAAGTAGGGTTAGCATAGGTTGAAGGCACGTGAACCATCGACGTGCTGTATGCCTAATTACACAGAACCACCATGCCCCTACGTATGCAATCGGGATTAAGTGTATTGCACAAGGACACAACGTAGTTATCCCTGCCGGGGATCGAAACCTGGGTCTTTCTGTTTGAAGTTCAATGCCTTAACTATTGAGCCACTGCGCACCCACGGGTATAAGGGATAACTGAATAACAATAAAATTGCCTTGGACAGCAAAGAGTTTTTTGCGAATGAATGTGAAGCACCTGATTAAAGCAACATATACGGATGATGTAATGTAGGGATACAGTTGTACTCCATTATTACATTGGTTACATTCTTTCACAGTTTATATATTATGAGAGAGGTAATTTTCAATGGTGGTTGCTCCATCAAGATGTATTTACCCTTATAACTTTTTAATAGAGTATGTAAACCTCGTGTCCGCTTTTCTCCCTTAAACCTGAAAAAATATATACTGCCATGTAACAGTAGCTATCCAACGGGATGACAAAAAAACCATCGATAGGAATATTAGTATTCGGGTTATCTTACAAGCATGAACTTAAAAATCTCTTGGATTAAAAAGCAACGCAAATCAACTGGGTAGAGTGAATATGGCAGCAGTTGGGTTCATATTCACTCAACCAACTTGATTTGAGTTAATTGGTAAGCCAACTGATTTTAGAGCGTGGATGTGAAGAGAAGACAGAAGCCAGAGGCAGAAATACAAAAGAGGAGAAGGGGGAAAAAGAAGACATTCAAAAACAATAATATTTGTTTCACAGAGTTTAATGAATGAAGATGTTGGTCTAAAGACTGGGGGTAGGTCACGGTTGCTTTGATAGGTAGAGGATTAAAAAGTTCTTCAAAGAGAGTAATTTTATTCCAAAGTGGTGTTAACATGTCCGAATATTTGACAGTTAAATGCAATATTTCTGACATGCAATTATTTGCGTGAACGAACACTAGATAAAAGGTATCAGGAACAAACGTAAGTCATCTGGGATCATCGTATCCCTGCGCAGAAAATGCGTTGGCTGATTTCGTATGTAGTCATTGCCCACATATAAGATAGGAAACGTGCAAACATCACACACATAATATATATCGAAATGAGGAGACAAAAAACAGGTCAAAGACGAGTGTCGGGGAGGTGGTGTGTACACACTTTCAAGAACCCCACCATCCCCATCAGTTTTCCATCACATACCCATACTATATACCCAGAGTTCTTTGTGACCATATATCACTATACATACCATAACATAATATATATGTAGTGTATTTTCCACTTACCAGACCAAAATAAATGGAGCTTAAAACACGTCGGCCCGACTCAAATCAAATGGAGTTGAGTCACCGAAGCGCTTTCGAATCGAAATTCGAAGCTTCACTGGGCCTTAGTTAATCGCGACACAGAGCCCATAAAGAATACGATTGGCCATTAACTACACGTTAAGAGTATTGACTTTGGAACATTAAAGGAGGAAGACAACCACCCACATAATAACTTTTAAATGTTGTGAGGAAGAAAGGGAATTTCATGCACTGTTCCAGGGGACAAAACGCCACAGGTCCACTGACTGTAACTTTGTTTTTGCTTCATTTTTATTTCCCATTCGTGTGTGTGTGTTTGGGGGGGGGGGGGGGTGGGGGGGGGGGGGTATACAAATCAAGTTATTGGTTTTCGTGGAACAGACACCCTTTGTATGTTTATTGGCATTACCAATAAACATACAAAGGGTGTCTGTTCCACGAAACAAGAAGCAACCACCAATGCTGCTGTCTATCTGCTGCCCATAATTTGGGATGGTCCTAATTAGTCATTTTGCTCCGGCCATACAACAATATACCATGATAGAGCACCGTGATGTTCGTGGATCGACGGAGTAAACGACCAAGCGCTTGACTAGCGTCGAATGCACGAACACGAACAATCTCAAGAGGGGGTCGAAGTTTTAACCAAAGTTGTCGCTGGGGTCCGGGTGCCTCTTTTCAAAAATTTGATTTCCGAATTAACAACATAGCAATAGAAGTGTTTTGTAATTGGGTGTCATTAAATTAATTATGTTGCTCTTACTGGTGGATGCTCGCATGAAATGTTGGAAAATTTCAACAGATGATTTTAAAATAGATCACTGATAGTTACTGGTGTCGGAACCTGACAAAATATTAACCCTTTGGAACTTGGTGGTATATTCCATGCCAGTTCAGAGTCATTAAGTGGTAGAGTCTATATTCGTTACTTAGGGTAAGACGAATCAAAATTTTCAACGTGCAGCTTCAGTGCTACACGTTGATAACCTTGATTGGCCTACCACAGAAATTCACCTAGAAACTACCTACTTTATGAATTCAGGTATTGCCCATGTGGTGACACGGTGGCATTGTGTACTAAGGCAAACTGCATGTTGATGGTTCACTTGTCTTCATCCAATGCTAACCCTGCTTATGTAGAGTTAGTACGTTGGTGAGCCTGACATTTGCTCGCTGTTGCTCGGTGTTTCTCTCCGGGTACATACTCCGGTTTCCTCCACCCGTGAAACTGTCCGGCACGAGGTGACCCTGGCTGTCGAAACTGTCGTTAAACCCCAATAAATAAATAAATAAATAAATATGAATTCCGATCGCACCACGATCCTGGTCGGACAAGCGGGCTTTCGCGTTCAAAAGGTTAAGGGGACACTGTCGTCATCGGCTACAATACTCAACGTTTGGGGTAAAAAGACGGCTGCCCTATCCCGTCCAAGTTTCTTCCTTATTGGCAAAGCACGGGCAGATGGCTTATTATTGCGTTTAACGATATGACAAGAGAAAAAAAAATCATTCAAAACATATGAACAATGTTGGCTCACGTGGTGAAGACAATTTTGTTTGCAAAATAAAGAACTGCATTTCTTTGCGAAATTTTTACAAATATAGATTTGGTTGAATAAAAAATTGAGTGGGTGTTAAACGACCACACCCCCAAAATGTGTGTTATTACGGAATAAAGACAAATGTCCAACCAATGGTATTCGATATCTTGTGTAGCAAAAGATAGAAGATGAATCATTCCGGGTAGGGACGTGGCTAGAGTGTTTTGGTTCTGGGGGTGGAGGGGTGTTTGTCTGATTTCATCCTCTATCCACCAGTCATATGGTTAACGAACATCCAACGTTTAATAAAACCATTTGCAACCACCCCCTCTCACATCCCCCCACACACAACTTGAGTGAGGACTTTACGACTGGTGACTGTGAATATCCAGCTTCTTAACCCTTTACCTAACCTGAAAAGCAGACGACACTTGCAAAAATAATTCTTGAATAACTAATATTTTCATTTTTTGTCTCAAAAACATAGGTTATGACCCCTCGTTGGAACGAGCTCAACGAATAATGCAAATTAGTTGGCGATTTTTGAGAATAGCGCTGGCTGGTTTTGGCTGTTACGTTAGGTAATGGGTTAAGGAATCTGAATGCACCATCCAAATGAAACGTTTCTGCGCGCCGTGCACCATCTCCTATTGCGTTCGAAATATATGACTTTTGGATTCTAGAGTTGAAAAACGTCTCTTGGTGCAACAACAAGATGTCATCTGCAGTACTTTAACTTTTGTTGCACTCACGGCGCAAAGTATTGACACGCGTTAGAAAAACCCATGGCATGCGGTTAAAAAACGCTATATCTTCAACAATGTCACAGATACAGATAAAATACTATGAAATCCACTACCAAAGTGCATGAAGTGTCCAAATGTTGTTGGAACGAGACTTAAATTGTCTAACTATTGGAAATTCTAGCCGGGAATGGGGGGGGGGGGGGGGGGGAGACTACCCCTCGCCCCATATGTTGCCACGTACCTGTTTCAGGAAGCGATGCGACAAACAGCGTGCAATACATTCACAGTACAGTACAGTCGCTGTGGACTATTCGTAATACACGCGTTCGGGGTGATGTCAACGCATGCGTTTACCAGGTAATAAAAATCACAATCAGGAAAATTTTAGTTAATGAAGCACCGGGTTTTACCCGGTGCTTCATTAATTTAATGTTTGATGATTATTCCTATAATTAGTGTTTGGAATCTAATATTATTGCGTCCGTGGAAATATTGCCCACCCGTGGAAAGTGACCAGTCCACGTCGGCCGTACTGTATATCAGTGCTAGATTTTTTAGTTCGGGTGTTCATTCACAACCAAAACCCCTTAAAATTAAACCACAACAATGCACGTAATAAAAATAATACCTGTCGTCCTTGCGAAGTAGCCCGAATTAGCTCACTCCTTATTTCTTGAGCTGACTCGTGAGTTTTGAGTTAATTCTGATAAGTACTCAAAAGGTTTCCTCCATATGTTCTCCTTTCCGATTTCAAGGCGGAAATAACCATTTCTGGTTACGTAAGTTAAGATTATTTGTGACTGATAAGTGTAAACTGGCTTGGTGGTTGAAAACAACTGAGAAACAGTAATAAAACGGGACGCGGTGAAAATGATGTATTGCATTTCTATTTGTGCACTTACCTTTGGCAGTTCGTGAATTGTGCGTGTCTGCGCATGATTCTTTGAGGGTGTGCAATGAAGTATTTTGAATCGATATTGTAATGAGTGACGTGTTGACAAGAATGACTCAACTATTTCATTGGTCTGGTATGAATTTTGCACGCCTTCGGTATAGTAGAATAAATATGTTGATCGACTTATAAATAATATAACAAGTAAGAACGAATAAAAATCTTTCAAATATGTTATCGCTGAGACGCCTTCTCGCATCATCTGCATCATTATAAACGGAACGTTGAACCTTCATAAAATTGGAGACCACCGGCGGCAATGGATGGAGACGAAGCCATTGCTATCGTTGGCATAGGATGTCGATTTCCTGGCGCTAATAATCTGAAAGAGTTCTGGAGGTTGTTGAAAAATGGTGAGGACCACGTTGTTCCAATACCAGAAGACCGATGGAACACCGACGTGTGGTATGATCCCGATCCCGAAAAACAAGGAAAAACATACACCCGATACGCGGGTATCATACATGAGTATGTATATAATTAGTTGAAAGCAACAGCAATATCGATAAAATAATTTGAGGAGTTATTTTTTTTATAAGCAGGTTCTCCTTTGTACAGTTACTAAGAAGGTTAGGCTGCTAGCGAAACACACACCAAATAGTTTCCATTTGGTATCAAAGCAGTGCATATTTTCCCCATAGGCGACCATTATAACGTTCAAGCGAAAAAAATATGATTGCATCGCTTTAATTTTGGCATTCAAATATCTTTGTCAAGTATGGCCCTTTAGACAACTTTTTCTGACCCGAAAACAGGGGGTCATGCAACAAATAGGAGAGAAAACCTGACCGGAAGTGACATATCGGTCACGTGAACCTATTTTTAAGGGAATTCACAACAAAACCACACCAAAAGTCAATTGTGTTTTTCAGGTCCACACGTCATCAAATCACCCTCTTTATTCATCTGGAATATTCAACAATAATGCAGGATGCCATCAGAATGTTTCAAATGTTCATTGAAACAATATACTTTCCTAAGGCTGCTTAGTTTTAGAGATTGCATCATTTTCGTGGCGTGTAACTCAAAATCAAATATTTACTACAGCGATACCATTGGAGACAAGCCTGCATCCCAGACTTATCTGATAATGTTGTCTTCCCTGAAATTATTTGACTGACGGGCGAGGGGGGTCCAATTGAGAATCAAGTGTAGTAGCACTGAGTTCGCAGTGGGGTTCGACTTCCAAGTTCAGATCACTGGGTTGTGAAGCATCGTCGAGTGATATTTCTGACAACAAACAAAAATAAGAGAAAATATCCCAGTTCAGCCTTTTATTAAAAAAATAACAGTTTCATAGCACTTTGTTATACTATTTTCAAATGGAAATCCCAATTTCAGTCCCATTGTAAATTACTCTCAATCCCAGTTGACTTCGAGTTTAATTCACACATTATTTCCTGGTTCTAAATTTAGCTATCAATCTTTCCACGGGGGGGGGGGGGGGGGGGGGGACGGGGGGGGGGGTCTAGAAATAGTCCAAGGTGAAGGCTGGGAAAACAAATATAAACTAGCACGACATCCCGTGGTTCCTACGGGGTTGAAAAACAAACTAAAGTGTGAAGGTATTCCTTCACAGTTCGTACCGGATTTCCAATACGCCGATTTTTTTATGAAAGGTTTTAGCGCGCCAAAGGCGCGCAGGGACCATGTGGGATTTACAAATCCCTTGCGACCCGGTTAACCTTGAGACTCTACGCCGAAATCAACAACAAAGGAATGGTTTCACGCGCCGAAGGCGCGCAGGGACGATATTTTTTAACAGAAGAATACTTAAATACACCAAACTATGATAAAAGCACCGTTTTAAAAGGTTTATTATTTTTAAATGGGTTAAAACAGAGAATAATAGTCAAAGGTTCAAACTAATTGGGAAAAAACAAATCATATGAAACACTAAAAACACTTCAACTCACCGACCGCTGGCCCATGGCCTGCAAGACTGCATTTCTCTTCAGTATGTTTAGCCTTATCTTATATTTTCTTGATTTTCTTTTTTCATGCACTTCAATCTGTTGCCAATTAACGTAATTGTTGCTAACGATCCTCGTGTTTTTACGTATATACAGTACGTGGAGAGTGTATTTTCACTAAATCACTCGCAGAGTGGAGATTCCACCCAAGCAATAATTGAAAATTTGTTGCAAAGCATAACCAGCACAAGTAAAGTTTCAGCCAGTGGACCTCCGGGTTAAACCCAGAGGTCCATTGACTGAAACATTGCTTGTGTTTTGTCGATATGTTCAAAATTTGAAAGTTATAGCTTGGGTGATAACTCCACTCCGCGGGTGATTTAGTTACAATCCACTCTCAACATACTGTATATACTGACCAGGAAATAAAACGACAAATTTCATGACATCGACATGAGAAAAAACGGCCGGTACTATTCACAAAAATCTCGTTTCATGTTTTTATCCCCGCATTTTCAAAAATTCGGGGATACAATGATCATCTCCGCCCATACTTCCATGCGTCCGTACGTCCCTTTTTCAGCTATAATTTTGAAACTTACCATAATTCTTAGATATGGAAAAGAGATGAAAAAAATAGGTTTAGTTTGAATTTATAAAACCAGGCGGTGCCAGTGGCACCACTAAAATACTGCTTTGTGACGAAAGGCTCCTAGGATATGTAATTTTGGTTCTTTAAAGTGTTTTTATATGTATATGTATATTAAAAATATTGTTAAAAGATGTTGCTCTTCAGATCATCCAGGCAGAGTCTTTTGCTGTTTGGTTATAGGGTTTCTATAACTTCTAGATTAAAGTTAAATTTGTTCAAGGTGTTACCTTCTTATTGAGGAGGTGCCAGAAGGGTTTGAAAATTAATATAGAACTCAATGGAAAGTGTATTATTCTTTTATTTAAATGAAGTCTGCCCACGTATTGCGAGTCCGAGTGTGAACAAATTTACTACGATGTATATGTGGGCGGATAAGATTACTGTTTGTTCAAATGAGACCAACCGGGCCACGTAATGGACTCGACGGTTGAGTCCATTGAGCGATTTTTTTTTTATTTTGCTTTAAAATGCGGTTTGAAGAAACCCTTTTAGCACTATTGGACATATAGGCATTATTTCTATAGTAACATTTGAATACTTGAAAAGTCATCTGACACGGACAACAGCGGTATAAAAATTACATGGGCTCATTCCTTTTCATTGTAAACAACAGTTCAGTCACCGTGGACTGGTCGTAATGTGATGTCCACGTGTGCATTTACCAAGTAATATAAATCATCAGCAGCAAAATTTTAATTATTGAAGCACCGGGTTGCACCCGGTGCTTCATTAATTAATTTTTTGATGATTATTCCTGTAATTAGAGTTTGGAATATAATATTATTGTGTCCTTGGAAATATTGCCCACGGCGGTCACGCTGTTTTTTATTTATTTGCAAATTAATTTTTTTTAACTATGATCCCGACCGACTAATAATCCAACTGCATCACAAAGGCATGTTTACCCCAACCCCCAATCTGTCAACTTCGCAACGCCTCTGGAGACACGTGAATTTTTGAAGATTATTCCTTTAATTAGTGTTTGGAGTCTTATATTATTACTTTCCAAAGTGTGATTTACTGGGATTTCCGGGTTTGATTATAAACGATAACTTCACAAGTGAATTATGCAATCAACAATTGGGTCATGTATCTGTGCGCGCAAACGAAGGCGCTTTGCCGTGGATGTAATTGAGGCTTCATTGTTTTTTTTTGTTTTTAGTAACCCTTTACCTAATATGAAAAGAAGACGACACTTGCAAAAAAAAATATTGAATAACTATTATTTTCATTTTTTGTCTCAAAAACATAGGTTATGACCCCTCATTGGAACGAGCTCGACGAACTCGTTCCAATGCGGTGTCATAACCTATGTTTTAGAGACAAAAAATGGAAAATAATGAAAATTAATTGGCGATTTTTGAGAATAGCGCTGGCCGGTTTTTGCCGTTACGTTAGGTAAAGGGTTAAATAATATAATTATAGTTAATGATGAAAAGTAATAAACAGAGTAATCGCTTGACTGGACTGGTTACGTGGAATAATTCATTCGAGGCGAAGAACTATATTGTAAAACACTCGTGCGCATTCGCGGACTCGTGTTTGTACAAGGTCCCTCACCTCTCAGGAATTATTTCACGTAACCAGTCCAGTCAAGCGATTACTCTCTATTTACTGCATTCGAGGAAATATTGCCTACCCATGTAAAGTGTCCAATTCACGGCGCCCATACTGTAGCCATAGATGCTGAATTAAACCCACTTCATGAAACAACTTTGTCAGGTGACCGCCTCAAATTCCTGAGACCTTGTGTTAATTTATTTATTAGATTATTTTTAAAATGCGCCGGTCTTCCCCGCTCATTACGAGTCTCCATCGACCATCATTTAGTAGAATTCCTAACAAATACCAAGCTCCATCGCATCCGACCTAATATTAATCATACATTGTTGAAAATATCATGTAATTCTGACACGATGTCATATGGGTCATACAAGACTTAAACATTGCTTTTGATTGGTGGGATATATGAGACCAAAATTTCGAGTTCACAATGTTGGGTGTAAATAAGTATTGCACTAACAATTCTGATTTGGCACCAAAAATTCTTTGTGAAGGAAAGTAATTGTGGCAGTGAAGGGCGCGATCGACAACGAAACAAACAAAAAATGTTTTAGTAGTTCTTTTGTCAATAAAGTAATAGAAATAGTGCTTGGACAAATTTTCAACCTTAACTGTCGGTGAGCAGTAATGGGGCATTGTTTTTTTTCAATAAAACAGTGTAGGTTATCAACTTTACAAAAGGCTTAATTTAGATAAATACCGTCGGGAGTCATTGCCTTTTGGAAAGACTCACAACTCGCTAAGCCCAGCAGATTAAGAGTAATTAATCGATTACTCTGTTATTATCTAAGCGCAACTACAGGTTTACGTTAGGACTGCAATCAGCCTGAACAATAATTGAATCGGCAGTGTTTAGATATAACCTTGGTGACCGCCCCTTTCACCTTCCGATGATTTCGTCAGAACTTTCAAGTTCCGTCCAATTTTTTTCCGTGATCACTTATTCGTCCTCTCTTGAAATAATTGTCAGTTAATTTGCTAAAACTCGATCAATTTATTTGAATCGGACAGCGAAGTTACCTCCCATTAGCTTTTTGGCACAAAGACAGTTTATTTGACACTAAAATATCAAGAATGACTAAAGTGTGGCACCAGATAATTTCGGGCAAGCGTAAACACAACCAGAATGTGTTCCCCATCAGTGTCCTTTTGCTGTAGAGCACATCATATTAGACTGTGCTGATTTTAATGATATCAAATGACGAAATTTTATTATACGGTCTCTGAGAGAAATATTTATATAGAATATACCCATAGTAGCTTTGTGTACCAAATGTTCACTACGAGTGTCGAACATTTGGTACACAAAGCTACTTTGGATATATTTTATTTATATCGTGAACGTCAGATTATTAAGAGTCGCTATTATTTTTTTCTCGATTTTATTGTGCAGCAGACGTACACACGTGCAAATCTGTTTTTTGTTTACATGAGCACTGGTGGTCGGTACACCGCTGTCAATTTTATCGCCAAAACTAAATGGAAAAAGAAACGCATAAATCACGGGGCCTTTTCATTTTAATAACATACTATTTCGAGTTATGGATGCTCTATTAACATCAGACAACGCATGTTTGTTAATTGTTGGTATCGTCTGAGGTAAACTCATTTAAACCGCAATAAATAACTGCCGCTTTCATATCACTCTTCGCGAGGCGACGAGCGATAAATTTAGACAAGTTTGCATTCAGGTCGAGGTCACCAAAGGTCAGCTTGGATGTAGTTCCATTGTAGGCGTACATTTTAACTACTGGAATCCCAATCCCACGGTTGGTGTGAAAAGCTAAAATTTTTGTCATAGGCTTTTTATATATAGTAAAATAGGTAATCATGGTATAAAACACGATACATTCACATTAGATCCTTTCGTTCTTCAGGGAAATCAACTTTTTTAAAATAAATTTTAATTATTTTATAGTTTTGACTAGACCTCACCTTCAAAAGTTTTCGGATCAATAGGTTGACCTCCATTGTATTCATTTGTGCCAATACTCAGTACTTTCCCACTACCTACGTCTCTGTTATCATGTAATGATTTTATGATTTCAATCAAACATTTTACTTCGAAACAGAAGATCCTTTTACCCATAACGTTCGAAGTGTGTTTTTTTTCTCTCTCTCTCGCCTTTCATGTAGGAAACGTAGAAGGTCCCTCTCTCACGTCATTCGAAAGCTTGTAATATTCTATAAATATGTAACGAAAACAAATCGTAACGAAGCACGCGGTTGTATGTTTGATGACTCAAAATACTGAGTAATGACTTTAGACTGAGTGCGATTTTGAACTTTTTTTTTTCCTTCAACCTATTCGATTTGAGTAAAGCTTGGAAATGAGAACACTTTAAGACCTATGCCAGGCTTTTTTTAATTTTAGGAGGGAGCGGATTAGTTTGAACAATTGAACCCTTTGAACCCAAGAGGCTGCGTTTACCGGTACAGGAACATGATATGTCATCATTTTATTTAGCAGGATGGCTGCTGATTGAATGTGAGGGGTAACCCAATCAATATTTTCAATGTGCAGCCCCAAGGCTGCACATTGAAAATATTAATTGGTCTACCCTCCAAATAATGAATATGGACTCCAGCAATTGCTTACATTGAAGTGACATTGAAGATACCACTAGGGTTCAACTGGTTAACCCTGGAATAACGTATCCTATCCTTCAGCTAAAGAAAAGACGAAACCGGTCAACACTATAAAGAAAACGTAACGTCTTTCCAAGTTGAAAACATTTTAAATTCTGTTAAAAGACGTAGTTTAGGGTGCCTCACTTGAACACGTTCATTCAGCTTGAACCAATAAGACGTCACAAGTTAGTATTTTGAAACGAATATCGAATAGTTTTAATTATTCAAGAAATTGTTTTTCAAGTACGTTTTCTATTCATGTAAGGTATTTAAATAGATACATCCTGTTTCCATTTTTGGGTTTGAATATTTTTTATCAGCTTCAAACACATTTGCATTGTGTTGAACTCTTAAACGGCCGGATATAGTTTTTCCATTTGTTTCTCTAATATTCAATGCTTCAGGTCTGATGAGGGTCGTCGCGAAGATGATCGGTTGGAAGGTGTGTCGGGAGGAGGTGGGCGTTGGGGGCGGGTAAGCTTGCTTTGACCCGAATACGATTGCTCAAGTCTCGAGTGGAAAATTTTTCAACGCCATTCCTTGGTAATGTAATGATTTTAGAGGCCATCGGGATAAAAGCTTAAAACTCAATACTTCTTGTAAATTTATTTGGGTTGAATAAAATGTACATGTTGTAGTCGTAGCGGTCCTTCTTATTTAAAAAACACGCACCGTATACCGGAAGTCCAAATTGACAATGTTGTGTGCCCCAAACAGCCCACTTCCGGTGGTCTATTTGAATGTGGCCAATTGTGTGTGTTCCATAAACTACATATCAATTCTAGTCTAGTAAAAAGGTGCTCAATTCCTCAGGATTTCTGGGACTGCTGTCCGGACGGAAATGTTCCAACCGGTCAAAAAATTATGGTGGATGGTAAGGAATATGACGCCTGTCTGGCCCCCCATTCAGAAAATAGTATGAAAATACAGAGGCTGGCTTTTTACAACTTTTCCCCAATCAGTGAGAATGTCTGATTATTATTCTCTGTTTAAAAATAGGATAATGGCGCTTTCACCATCTTTTGATGTTATGTAACTTTTTTTTGCTCATTATATCAACAGTGTGCGCATCGCCACAAATAATAGACACTATCCCCTCCATGCTCCGTGTTTAAATACAAGCCTCGGAGGTAACATTCCCAATTTTTTTTTCATGGGAGGGGAAAACACATTCGATAAAGAAAGAGCCTAAGTGGAATGTTACTTAGTTGCTTCCAATAAGCTTCTCTCAAAAAGCCATGTTTCCGTTTGTAACTTTTAATAAACAAAAACAACAGACAGCTCCGAGACCTGTCTGTTGTTTTCCTCTATTAAAAGTAACAAAAATAAACTTCGCCGTGTTTTCTGCTGACGTCATTGTGTTTTCTTGACAATTACATGCTTCTTATTTGGACTTTCATCGCTTGTCTAATGTCAGGGGAGATAACTTCATCAAAGTTCGATTTTCATGACCAGATAGGTCAGGGATGACTAACTGTGCACAAGTAGGGCTATCGTTGGTTGAAAGAAAGTGCACCATCGACGTGTATTACGCCTTAGCACTAGGCGCCACCATGCCACCCATGCGTGCATTCGGAATTAAGTGTCTTGCCCAACGACACAACGCAGTTATCCCCGGTGGGGATCGAACAGTGGATCTTTCAGTTTGAAGACCAATGTCGTAACCACTGAACCACCGCGCTCCCCTTATTCTCCGTAATCTTCGTCACCACATATCTTTCCTTGGTTATTACTACACAATGATTGCAGAGTGTCCTGGTTCACCATCTTTCATCGGGTATTAGATTTACCCACCCCACCCCACACCAATCGAGGATGATTTTCTCCCACCACAAGACTACATGACGTGAGAGAAAAATAACTTGCACATTCGGAAAGAGTACTGAATAGCATTGTATTTACCAAACGTATATACCACGAAGACGAGTATGAGCCCATGTCGTCGTTGGATTAACATACTGATGCGAGATGAAACCGCTGATATTCATATGACGTCACGTATTCCGATGTCTTCAGTTATTGATTTCGATGGCGTCACGTGGCGCGTGGTGAGCGATAAAGCTATAAGGGCTACCCATAATATTAGAAAGAGATATCTTCTCATGTGCACAACCAAGTCTTTGTTATAAAAGAGACAAAAAACAGTTCCCTTATCCTCCAGTGAAAACTTATAAGCCAAAAATGTACTATAGGAGTTAGTCATAAGCATGATGCGGGGGCCACTATAGACCCAAGCATTTTTAACACTGAGTTTTCCATAGGGTCCATAGGGTTAGTGTTAAATTGCCTCCAGTGCATTCAGGTTTGTCCCTATAAGTTCTTGGGTCTATAAGTTCTTGGGTCTATAAGTTACACAATTTAACACTAACCTTATGGACCCTATGGGAAACTCAGTGTTAAAAATTCTTGGGTTCATAGTGGCACCCCCAACTACTGCGATAAAGCCCTTTCATGTGAGGTGGACCGGGATGGGTATCTCAGTCAATGAAAACGAAACGGGGTGCCATATATCATTACAAAGTGGTGATGATAATGAAGTGGTCCAGTGACCATTAAATATTTACCAGAGGATGGTCATGTGGACTGGATAAGATAGGTCTGTCGATCACCCCCTACCCCATTTTGTACTCGCAGCCTGTGTAAGAGAGTTATGGAAGATTTCCAGATCTCATATAGCCCACGCAGTTACCACTGGCACGGATCGAACCGGGTACCCTTCGGTTTGAAGTATAATGCAACAACTGAGCACCGAGCTCCTATTTTTATCGTCATAAGTAAAGAGTTAACGCACGGGATAAGCTTATCGAGAGCTGACGGGTTTTTGTGGCTATCACATGGTTACAAAAGCGGAAGAAATTCCAAAGAATTCAGGCCACCAGTCTAATTCTCCGAGGAACTTGGCACTGTTATGGCTTGGACCAGTCTTGGATAATCCATCACCCTTTTCAGATTCACTCGACTGGAATATTTCATTTGGTCGAAAAAGTGAGCACTTTGTAGTGTTCGCGTTTCCGATCGACTGATATATTCCAGACGCTTGCATCTCAAGTGCCCAAAACATCCATTTTCTTTGAATCGACGCACGAAATGTTTGATTCAATAGAATCTTTGACAACATTACCATTAGAAATGAAGCCACTAATTGTGTTAATATATCGATGGTTTCAATGTGATTTGAGTACTTATTGATTATAATATCTGTGTGAGTAGAGGTGTAGTGAGTTTCCTACATGAGAATGTCACATTTTTCAAACAGATATTGTGACCGTGGTCAACTCTGTTGGTGTTATAGAACTGCATTTCCCCCAGGATTTCCACACAGATATTGAAACATAGATATTTTTATTGGTGTAACAGAAGCATGTGTTTAATGATAATCTACTTACCGTCTCCTTCCTCATTGCTTCCTAGGGTAGAACTTTTTTCTTACAATTTATTGAAGAGTGCCCATGTACTCATGGGCACTCTCCAATGAATTGTAAATAAACAGATGCTCAAAAAGATAAAAGTTTTCCCCATTTTTCGGCACCTTTGTTGTGAAAGTTTTTTTCCAGGCATCTAGCCTGCAGATTATTAATGATAATATACTTACCTTCTCTTACCTTCTCCACTTACCCTCTCCCAGAATTTCATGAGGTATATATGTAACTATTCCATGTTGTCATAAAGCAATAGCACATTACAGTGGTAGAACGATAGTGGTAGAATGAAAGTTTAAGGTAAAACTGTTTTTGTTACATGAACTTTGAATGAACCGATAAGTTTTCAGCACTCTTGAACACAGTGTGGTATTTGGAAAGTACTCCCAATATCTAGGCGGCAAATGGTTAATGATAATTTACTCACTTTCTCACAGAATGTCATGTAGTGGGCAAGCAACTCTCCCAAGTTGTCATGAAGCAATAGCATCCCAGTACACAGTGTGATGTTATGTATTTGATTCCAATATCTAGCCAGATACTTTGAAGGGACAAAATTGTTTTGTTACGGTTTATTGGAGAGTGTTCATGGGCACTCTCCAGTAAACTGTGAATGAACAAATATTGAAACAGATATTGGAACATTGATGTCGTTTCCATCGGTGTAATAGACGTTTTCCTCAGTATTTCTCACCTTTTCACACAGTCTGGTGTTGTAAAAATGTTCCTAATATCTAGCCAGCAGACGGTTAGTAATGATATACTGATCTTCTAGAATGTTCATGAGTTTTATATGTAACAAACAGATATTAGAACCTCGATGCTTCCTATTGGTGTTATGTAAGTTTCACCCAGTGTTTATCAACTTTGCTCACAGTGTGGTGTTATGAAAGTTTTCCTGGTATCCAGCAGGCAGATGGTTAAAATAATTTAGTCATCTTCTCTCAGAACTTTCATGAGGTAAAGTCGGATATGTACTTCTTCCACGTTGTCATAAAACAACAACAGGTTATATGGGTAGAATTATAGTTTTCTGAGATTGTTTTGTTACAGTTTACTGGAAAGTGCTTATGATCGCTCTCCAGTGAACTGTGAAGGAACAGATATTCAAACAGAGTTTAAGACTTTGGCTTTTCGTATTGATGAAACAATAGTTTCTCACAGTTGTCAGCAACGTCGCACAAAGTGTGATGTTATGAAGGTTTTCCCAGTACCTTCCCAGAAGATGGTTGGTAATAAGTTTAGGGGTATCTTCTCCCAGACTGTTCGTGAGAGATATGCTGATAAGCAATTCTTCCACGTTGCCATAAAACAACAGATTATATTGGTAGAAAGATATTTTTCTGAGATATAATTGTTTTGTTACAGTTTATTGAAGAGTGCTCATGGGCTCTCTCCAGTAAACTGTAGATCAACAGACATTCAAACAAAGTTTGAAACTTTGACCTTCTGTATTGGTGAAACAGTGGTTTCCCACAGTCTTCAGCAACTTTACGCAAAGTGTGATGTTAAGAAAGTTTCCCTAGTATCCAGCCTGCAGATGGTTATTAATAATGTTCTTATCTTGTCCCCAATTTTTTCATGAAGTAGATATGTTACTCTTCCATGTTGTCATAAAGCAATGGCATATTAAATTGGCAGAATGATAGTTTGCTGAGAAATACTGCTTTGTTGCAGTTTATTTGAAAGTATCCATGTGCACTCTCCAGTGAACTGTAAAAGAACAGATATCCAAACACGATATTTGGAACCCAGACATTTCTATTGGTGTGATAGAAATTTCTCAAGTATCCATAATCTTATCACTCAGTGTGTGTTATGAAAGTTTCCCCTGTATCTAGCCAGCAGGTGGTTACTAACAATTTACTTATCTTTTTTGCCAGAATTGCATGAGGTAGATATAAAATGACCCGTGTTGTCATAACCAATAGAATATTATATTGGTAGAAGGATAGTTTGTTGAGTAAGTCATGTTTTCTTGCAGTTTATTACAGAGTGTTCATGGACACACTCCAAAATTGGGACAAACAGTGAAAAGGAGTGCCAGATGTGTAACTTGGGCGTGGTGGAGACCCTGGAATCACTTTCTTCTAGAATGCCCAAAGTATCAGTCTAAAAGAATGAAATTCACTGGGAGCAAAATGGGGAAGTGGGATGGGAGAATGAAGGACATGTGGTTTGGGGGAGACTCAAAGTAGAGGGTTAATATGCTAATCGGTGAGATTGGGAAGAATGGGGCAAGGGATGTCATCAAGCAGTTCGTCTCCGAGTGTTGGAAGGAGAGGAGAAGCGTGAGAATAGGGAGGCAGTTGGGAGTTCAGGGGTAACCATGGCCTCCTCGTCCGAGAACCGCGACAAATCAGCGGGTGGCCGAAGTGTTATTGTTATTATTATTATACTCCAGTGAACTGTGAATAAACAAATATCCAAACAGAGTCGGAAACCTTGGCCTTTTAGTAGTATGTCATGTACCCGGACACCCCCATTCTGGGGGACCCCGGTGGGGGACCCCGGAAGTGACGTCATGTCACGTGACCTAGTGCCGCCATGTTGTGTTGTCATGGTAACCCGCGTGAGCGGCCATGTTGTGACGGCATCTCCATGGTGATACGTGGTGTGAGTGCGCATGCGCAGCCCGTGTTGTTAAGGTAACACGTGTTTCTGTCGTCCATTTTGTATACTGGAGGCCGCCATCTTGGTTTCTATGGTAGCACGTGATTGCTATGTTACCCAATTGTTCTGCAATGGGACGGGTATGTTCGGAGGGTGTGTTCGATTGTAGAAGAGTAAATCTAATTACCACAAGCAACCCGACAATCTCTCCAAATCACCAAAATCCACCCCAACTTTTACTATTTCGAATTCTTCCAGAATTCTCTGCTTCTATCTATATATGCAATAGTTTTCCTCTACCTAGGCATGTTCCTTTGTTATGGAGTATACTCCCGTAGCGTAGAAGAGCCTATTCGTTGGAACAGTTTTGCTTATTATTACTATATTAAGCAATTTCTGGTCTATTCTTGTTAGTTCTGACCCTATTCCAAGTACTCTTGTTGTTTCATTTATATAATTAACCAATCAGATTGCTTCATCCCCCGTAATCTGCATGCAGAGCTATCTCCCTTGTGTATAATAAAAACCTATATCCAATGGCCATATCCCATGGAATCCCATTTTTGGGAAATGTTTGTGACTGTGAAATCCTTTTTTTTGTCGTATGAGGCCATGAGGGCTATGTAAAAGCCCTCAATGAGTCCTCATTTATTATCCCTCATACCCTCATTGAATTTTGAGGTTATGAGGACCATTAAAAATCCCTCAATGAGGAAGAATTTACTACGACTCTTATCCTCATTTCAGTATTTAACAGGTATATCCTATGGAATCCCATTTTGGAAAACACCTGTGACTGTGGAATCCCTTTTTTGTCGTATGAGGCCATGAGGGCTATGTAAAAGCCCTCAATGAGTCCTCATTTATTATCCCTCATACCCTCATTGAATTTTGAGATTACGAGGACCATTAAAAATCCCTCAATGAGGCATAATTTACTACGACTCTTAGCCTCATCTCGGTATTCGAGGATACCTGACATTATATTATTTGAGGATACTAGTTGGAATTTACATCCGGGTACTTCTGTTGGGAAAGGTATAAAAAGGGTGTTGGCACGAAAATAAATTCATTTGTGTCCTGACCGTCGTCGAGTGAAGACATGTTACCAGTTCGATGCAGATACTGTTCCAAGTTATTTTCAAGATCGGATATTGCCAGAAGACGCCAGAAGAACCATCATCGGCTCCACTGCAGATATTGTACGAAGATGTTTACCAGATCATTCAGTGCCCGTAGGCATGAAGAACATAACTGTCCAAGAAGAACAGAAGAGGAGAGAGATACTGGACTGATTGACCAGAATAAAGCACTTTTAGAATTTTTACGGGATGCCGACAAGGTGGAAATCGATGCCGTTCTACGTGCTGCTGATGAAGATTTGATTACCTGTTTATGTAAATGTGCTACCAACATTCTCGAAGATAAGATACCACTGAATTGAGCTGAATTTGATGACCTGCGAAAATACCAACATGTATTGAAGCTGCTAACAGATGATGGAATTTCTCCAGATATCAAAAGATGTATACTACGAAAGAGTTGCTTTCTCTCAGCGCTTATCAACCCAGTCCTAGCTCTGAAAAAAGGTATAAAAGGAGTGTTGGTGTGAAAATAAATTCATTTGTTCTACGACCAAGAGTGAAGTCATGAAAGTCCATTGCTGCAGATATTGCGAAAAGGCCTTTTCCAGATCAGACAACATGCACAGACACGAGAATGCTTACTGCCCTATGAGGAAATCGGAAACATCGAGCAACACTACAAGATTAGAAAGAAATCTAGATACACTGCGAATCCTCTCTGATGCGGATCGATATGAAACCAAAACTATGCTGAAGATGGCCAGTGATGATTTGATACAATGTATATGTGATTGTGCCTCAAACATCTTGACGGGCGCAGTACCTATAACCAAATCTGAGAGAGCTAAGCTGATTCCACACAAGTACGAAATAAGGAGAATTGCCTCACCAAAGACAGAACTATCTTATCGGAAAAGAAGACGGATCATACAGAAAGGAGGATTTTTAGGAAAGTTGACCAAACCAGTCATCAATGCTCTGTCCGATATCCTATAAAAGGGTCGTGCTCATAAGAAATTTGTTATTTGTAATCTGACCTTCGAAGAGAGCGGACACAATGCAATCCAGCTGTGCACCAAAACACTGGTCAAGAGATTCGGACTCTGATGAATCGTCGGAACTATCAGAAGATATGGAATATGAAGAAGAAGAAGACGAAGAAGAGGAAGAAGACGTTTCTATGATGGGAGGTATCGTTCAAAGTGACTTTGACAAATACCAAAACGATTTTGACAACCTCATGAACAAATATATCGAAGATGGAATGGAAAGTTAAGATGCAGTTGAAACAGCAAACAGAGCACTTCAAAAGAATGTTAGAGAAGCCATTAGTGAGAAATACATTCATACCCTTGTGTACATTCAAAATTTTTCCAAAGACGCAATTCACAAGAAAATTCAAGAAACTGCCAAGCGTCTTCGTGAAGAAGAGGATTTTGACTTTGAAGAATCCCAGAAATATGCCTTGGAAAAGCGAAGATTTCTGTTCGACAACCTTATGACAAACTACTCATTCCGAGTAGATGAAGAAGAAGACGATTAGAAAAAAGTATAAAAGGAGTGTTTGTATAAAAATAAATTCATTTCCGTTTTGAACGTCGAAGAGTGAAGATGTCTGTGTCAACAACAGTGCTCAGATTCAAAGATGACTTACATATACAGATCTTCAAGAATGATGCTGGATTAAAGCTGACTTCCCAGGAACTGACCCAAGTGAATCGTGTGGTAAAAACAGTCAAGAGAAACAATCTAGACATGGATGCCGGTGGAAAGAAACAAAGATGTGTGGATACTGGCCGATCAGTAAACAAAAGAATAAAGACAGAAGAACTGACTCCCAATACAAACAGGAACGAAGTTACTACTGCGAACAAAGTTTCTACAGAAATAAAGAAAGATGTTTCCATTAAGAACGAAGTTTCTACTGAAGACAAGAAAAAGATGCCAGCTCCCACAAAGAAAGAAGTTTCCACTAAGAACGAAGTTACTACTGAAGTCAAGAAAAAGATGCCAGCTCCCATAAAGAAAGAAGTTACCACCAAGAACGAAGTTTCTACTGAAGTGAAGAAAGATGTTTCCACTCAAATCACGAATGAAGTTACTACTGAAGCTAAGAAAGATGTTTCCACTCAAACCACAAATGAAGTTACTACTAAGAAGACTGAAGTTACTACTATGAAACAGCTAGAGAAAGAGGAACCCAAAGATGCCAGACAGGAAATTAAAGCAACCAACAAAGCCAAGTTATCAAATGAAAGAATGTGTTTTATCAAGAACCTAACCATGCGATGGGAAGAAGCTCCAACCCACAAGAAGATGAAATGCTTAGCCCATGCAAGAAGAACTTCAAAGAGAAATGCCTTGAGACATTGAATTGTATACTTGAATAAAAATGAAATGTTATATATATTGTTGTTTGTTTTTTATCTACTACCCCAACAGAAGTACCCGGATGTAAATTCCAACTAGTATCCTCAAATAATATAATGTCAGGTATCCTCGAATACCGAGATGAGGCTAAGAGTCGTAGTAAATTATGCCTCATTGAGGGATTTTTAATGGTCCTCATAACCTCAAATATCAATGAGGGTATGAGGGATAATAAATGAGGATTCATTGAGGGCTTTTACATAGCCCTCATGGCCTCATACGACAAAAAAGGGATTCCACAGTCACATGCGTTTTCCAAAATGGGATTCCATCGGATATACCTGTTAAATACTGAACTGAGGATAAGAGTCGTAGTAAATTCTTCCTCATTGAGGGATTTTTAATGGTCCTCATAACCTCAAAATTCAATGAGGGTATGAGGGATAATAAATGAGGACTCATTGAGGGCTTTTACATAGCCCTCATGGCCTCATACGACAAAAAAGGGATTTCACAGTCACAGACATTTCCCAAAAATGGGATTCCATGGGATATGGCCATTGGATATAGGCTTTTATTATACAAAAGGGAGATAACTCTGCATACAGATTACGGGGGATGAAGCAATCTGATTGGTTAATTATATAAATGAAACAACAAGAGTACTTGGAATAGGGTCAGAACTAACAAGAATAGACCAGAAATTGCTTAATATAGTACTAATAAGCAAAACTGTGCCAACGAATAGGCTATTCTACGCTACTGTAGTATACTTCATAACAAAAGAACATGCCTAGGTAGAGGAAAACTATTGCATATATAGATAGAAGCAGAGAATTCTGGAAGAATTCGAAATAGTAAAAGTTGGGGTGGATTTTGGTGATTTGGAGAGATTGTCGGGTTGTTTGTGGTAATTATATTTACTCTTCTACAATCGAACACACCCTCCGAACATACCCGTCCCATTGCAGAACAATTGGGTAACATAGCAATCACGTGCTACCATAGAAACCAAGATGGCGGCCTCCAGTATACAAAATGGACGACGGAAACACGTGTCACCCTAACAACACGCGTTGCGCATTCGCACTCACACCACGTATCACTATGGAGATGCCGTCACAACATGGCCGCTCACGCGGGTTACCATGACAACACAACATGGCGGCACTAGGTCACGTGACATGACGTCACTTCCGGAGTCCCCCAGAATGGGGGTGTCCGGGTACATGACATACTACTCCTTTTGTATAGGTTGTAACAGAAGTTTCTCCCGTTACATACAACGTGTTGTAATCAAAGTTTTTCCAGTATCGAGTCAGCAGATGGTTGATGATAATGTACTCATCTTCTGACAAAATGTGAGAGTTTGTTCATAAGTAACTCCCCCATGTTGTCATAAAAAAAACATCACTGCTGTTCACAGTGGGGTGTTAGGAAAAATTTCCCAATATCCAGCCAGGCATTTTGTTGGGACTGAACTGTTGTGTTATAGTTTTTTGGAGAGAGATCCTGACCACTCTCCAGTAAACTGTGAATGAACAGATATTGAAAAAGATATTGGAACCTTGATGTTTTTCCATCAGTGTAATGGAAGTTCCCCTCAGTGGTTTTATCACCTTTTCACATATTTAGGTGAAAATGTCCCCACTATAGATGTTTAACAATCTACTTTTTATTATATGCTAGCCTGTGAATTATCGCAAATTATCTAAAAGATAGATATCTAGAAATATTCCTCAGTAGCTTCCTAAATGACGCCACGCTTCGGTGCATGACGTCGCCTTGAAGGAACGATCAGCTGATCTTTGTTATTGTTTTGAAACGAATTCATTTGGGGTCGAATTGGGCAGAATATTGTGCAATAAAATGTCTCGTATTTATTTATTTATTTATTGGTGTTTAAGGTCACATACTTATGCACAATGGCTAATCGTAAACTATGAATGAACAGATATTCATTCACATGTTGAAACCTTGATCTTTTGTATTTGGTGTACATGTAATAACAGTTTCTTCCAATGTTCGGCACTCTTGCACACAGTGGCGTTATGGAAGTTTTTCCTAGAATCTTAACAGCAGATGATCGATGGTAATTTATTTTGCCCTCTTTCATCAATGCATAAGGTAGATAAGTAACTCTAGCACGCTAGTCATAAAACAAGAACATATTATATGGGTAGAGTAGTAGTTTGTCGAGACACCCTGTTTTATGACAATTTATTGGAGAGTGCTCATGGGCACCCCTCTCCCCTCCAGTGACTTTGTGTGGGCGTAATAGACGTTTTCCCATGTTTTAACTCCTGTTCACATTGCGCCACTCTGCTGGAATTTTTTTTTTCAGACTTATTTACTTTTTTCCAGAAATCCCTGTGGCTGGTGTGCAACTTATCCATGTTATCACAAAATAAATGGTATTTTATATTTTGTGAATGATAGTTTTGTAAACAAAAATCGTGCAATTATTTGGATGCATATTGTGTATTATTTTGATCGTGTTTTTTCTCTTTCCATTTTATCCGTAGTTTGATCGAGCTGTAATGTTTATGTGCATCTGTGTTTCGGAAAAAAAATGTTTCTAGAAGTAGCTCTTGCCCAAACAATCTGTAGCACATGTGCAAATATCAGACAATATAGTTGCGAGATAATCATGGTTTCATCAGCTCTGATTATCAAATAACATGAGAGTAATTGAATGTTAGGCTCGATTGGCTTTCAGCATCAGTTTAATTCTTTTAACATTTATTGCTGGAAAGGTCATCCTAGAGTCTTACGGCGCTGTGAGGTTGGGTCAATACTGCCCCCCCCCCCCCCCCCAATTGAGCAATGTTGGTTTATGGCCCCCAGATACTATCTTTGTAGTGATGTGTATGCAATCTATGCTAGAAATACTGACAATATTTATTTAATTTCTGACAGTCCACCATCCAAATACCACTTACGTTTCAAATGAAATGACACCCATCAACCTTTTCAGTTTACATCTTGCTGTTCTGTTTAAAATGTTTTACACTGAAACTGATCTGAGAAATGTACCACATTAGTCTTACAATAGAAGGCACACCTTGAAAGATCAATTCTCACAAACTCGCGTATTTTCTGTATACTGATATCACCAACTGGATGACAACATATCGACTTCTCGCGCGAGGATTGGGCTTTTCAGGGGTGGAGGCAGAAATAAATCATATTTAAATCCCAATACCGTTCTCCTTGTGATGCTTTTATGCATGTTTGGACATCGAGGATTAAGCATAATGATTGATTTTTATGCATCTCTTTACAAGTGGGGATACTGAAGTTAATCCTGGGGAAATGAAGATTGTGCACATCAATGTTGGAGGTCTCCGCAACAAAACCGATATAGTAAACGCGGAATTGGGAAAGTATGAAATCATTTCTGTTTCGGAGACTCTGTTGAGAAACATCGTTCAAAACAAAGATATTCAAATCCAAGGTTACATTACCCACCTATTCGTATGGATCGAGGGAGGCGGGGTGGGGGTGGGGGTGGGGGTGGGAGTGGCCGTCTATATTAAGTCTGACATAGTTTGGAAATCTTTGATATGATCTTGAAATCCCAGGCTTAGAATTAATCTGGACAGAAATTCGAAGTCAAAACCAGAAATGTATACGGGGAGTTGTATACAGGCCGTCCCCTCCCCCCCCCCCCCCGACAATAATTGTTATTGGGGTCTTATTGATGAATCTACCCAAAGGACAAGGAATGATATGTCGCTGAAATGTGTGATAGTTGGAGACTTCAATTTTGACTGCCTCTGTAATACACACCCAAGGATCAGGCAACTGGAAAACGATTACTGCTTATCTCAAATTGCCAAAGACCCCACGCGAGTAACTGAACACTCTTGCAGTCTACTTGATCTAGTTTTAATATCGTGTCCAATTCCAGCTTTTTGTAGTGACCACCATGCTATTGCTGTTACATTACAATTCACAAAAAGGAAAAGACACATTTTGGATCATAGTAATATGGATATAAACGTATTACAGGGACAAGTTGCTCAAACTACGTGGGAAAGCTTTTTTACCGAAAATTTAAATGATACCACGGAGAGCCTTACATCGTATATCATGGAATAATCTAAAATGTAATTTCTTAAGAGGAAGTAATGTCAGTTATTAGTAACTTAGACCTCCAGAAAGCTAATAGGCCAGATTTAATTAGTAACAGAATCATTAAGGCATGTGCTCAACAGTTAGCTTCCCCTATTACTTATCTTTTTAATCTCTCCTTATCACGTAATGATTTTCCAAATATATGGAAGATGGCTAGTGTTGTGCCTGTTCATAAGAAATTGTCCATTAATGACAAGACAAACTATCGGCCAGTCTCTCTAACAATTTATGTCAGTAAATTCTAATAAAGCCATTTTCAGCAGGGCTGGGGGTGGGGGGGGGGGGTGAAATCTTTTCCGGACACAGGGCGAGGGTAGGTGTGTAGGTCAGCGGCTCTCAAAGAACACGTTTTTTCCATTCCTTGAAATTGTTTTCCTATGAACTCTTATCTTTCAAGTAAGTGATACATCTTCATCAGGAAGCTTGTGTAGGCTTTTTGCCACCACTTCACCATCTCCTATGGGTTAACAGGGGGTAATTAGTTGTACAGGATATGGGCTAGCAGCATGGGAATGTGGATAGACGTCAATTGTTCCCCAACACACCATCAGTAGTTCACGATTTTGAAAAAGTTAAAGCAATTTAAACGAATTATCATTTTTGTAATCTAACATAAATGTAATCGAACCAGATCTGACAATAAAATGACTCTTCTCACCATGAATAGGAGACATCATACAGTGTCATGATGCCATTTCCCAATGCAACTGACTACGTTCACGGATTCTCATTATGTAATTATGAATTTCAGTCATATACATTTATCAGCAAATTGTAGGGAATGTAGAGGGCTGTTATTGATCATTCAAGCCGTGGGCTTAGTGGGTAGCCTTCAAACCATTTCCCTTCGATTTGTGATGTACTGTCAGAAAAGGCTGAACCATCAAATAGTCAGGCCATCATATCTTATTTATAGAGAGTTTATCAACAGGGAAACTGATTCCCTGTTAACAAACTGTTTATACAATGGTGTAAACAGTTTGTCAATAAGGAATCAGTTGTGTTAATATGAATTTCAGCCATTTACCCCTGCACCATAGTGTATAGGACATGTTGAGGACGATACTGGATGTCTGGAGAGAAACCTGGCGTATGAGATCTGAAAACTTTGCAAACACATATAAGATACCTGTTTGGGTTATCTTATAATAGAAATAAAATTAACTTCTTTTAAAATAAACTATAGCTTTCTGCCGTAACAAATAATAAAATTAAACCATAGAATAATGTCTGTTGGGATCATCTGAGTCGAAAAGGATACACATTTGTATTATATTTCAGTGAGATCAAGCTGAATATTGTAAAAAACACTTGGGAAGTTACTGTCCTGTCACTGGTCTTGTACCATATTTTGAGCAAATAGGTTTCAATCCTCTGAGCTGAATAAACAGCCTCCAATATATTGTAGGACAACACTGGCATTCATTGCGTAAAAGGTAATATATAAATCACTGGGGCGTCACTCAACACATCAGAATCCCCAAATTTCCACAATGCATCCCGACCAAATTTGGAGAGACATGACCTTTTCAACTCACCATGGTCACCATTTCTTTCGCACTTTATCATCTGACTTGCTAAGATGAATCAACCAAAGCTTACTAACCGCTCCATCAAATGATGCACTACTCAATTCGTCTAAGGTGCAAAAGTGCAGTTTATGAGGAGTGGATTTCCAATACAAAAGAATGACCCCTCATCATATTGCCTATTGACAGGTTCAATACAACATTGAGCTAACTGCCTCTACGAATTGTGCACTTGATGATGCTTAATAAATTCATATTAGACTGATGAAACTAAAATTGAGTGTAGAAATGGGTAGAAACAGAGCAGAAGTAGTAGAAATAGAAGCAAATACAGCGGTGAAACCAGGTAAAACATCAAAATGTTCAACATATTTCACACCTGTTCCTACTACACCTGTCTTACTGTTCAGGTAGAATGCCAGTATATGCTATATACTCTCCTGATTACCCATGTATACACTAGCTGTCAGTGTCTGTGAAAAATTTGAATAAATTTATAGACTGGCCAAGATATGGGACCAAATTCCGACTAATCTTCTTCATTAGATGGTTGTGGGTAGATTAAATGTCGGGAATGTTTACTGGAACAATACAAGCCATGTTCCAGCAAACATACCAGTTGAAATTGCCAATTAAAGCAGTTTACGTGCGATTTACTCTAATTTGGGGGTGGGGGGGGGGGGTGGGTACCAAATTTGAAAATAGAAAAAAAGAATTTTCCTTCAAAAAAGGGGTGGGTGGGTACCCATGGGTCGGAAAAAAAACTTATTACGCCTAGTGTCCGAAAGTTTTTTCCTGCCCCTCCCCCCCCCCCCCGTTTTCGGACGCATTTTTTCCTTCTTAGTGGAAAACGAATTGTTGACACCCTAACAACCAGGCTTCATTCCGGGTGACAGTATAATTTACCAACTCAAAGATATTGATAAGTATATTGCTAGTAATATGGGCACAAAAAAGTCAGCATGGTATTCTGTGATATAAATGAGCCACTCGATAAAGTATGGAATGACAGATTAATTTATAAATTAGATTCTATTGGAATAAGAGGTAACCTACTCACGTGGTGTAAAAGCTACTTAACAAATCGCTCCCAGCATGTAGTTGCAAATTGAGAGAAATCCAAAAATCAAATCATTAAATCTGCCATACCACAAGGATCCGTTTTAGGCCAACTTCTGTTTAATATCTACATAAATGACATTGATAAAGATATTACGTTCAAAATTAGAATTTATGCCGATGATACTACACTTTTCTAGTAATCGAAGATGCAAACTTAGCAGCAGAAGTTTTGAATAATGACCTGAGAAGAATGGGATCCAACTGGTAATAAGCCCATGTTAACATAAAGTGATCAATAGATCAAACCACACCTAGTATGTTAACTTTATATCTGCTCTTGGTGAAGGGTCTAGGTTTTCAAAAGTGTCATCATACTCAAGGAAAAGTTTTCTTTTGCGTAATGGATGTGTAGATTCATCCCGAATATCCAGCAGCTTTACGTAAATCGTTGGTAGAGGGCTACTTAATTTAACACTGGTCTAATTTAAATGTTAATATCGAGTGCAATAGGCTTGTGATCAGTGGACCAAAACAATACCTGGTATGTTAACCTTCTATTTTGTCCCTGGTAGTGGGTTAGTTGAACTTAGTACAACCTGAGGTAAAGGAGAATATATAAACCTGTAGACTGTAATAAGTGAATCAACCACGCTTAGTGTAATTGTTTGTAATATCCGAGTATCATCATAGTAGAAGAACAAGTTTGCTCTTGTGTAAAGGATGTGTAGATTCATCCACACCTAGTAGGAATACTTTCCATTTCGTTTTTGGTAAAGGGTTAATTTTCCTTCAGTAAAACATAAATTTTAATATAAAGTGATCAAGCCTGCGATCAGTGGACTAAACCATACCTAGCATGTTAACTTTCTATATGTCTCTGGTAGAGGATTAATTGACCTGTAGTGCAGCCTAAAGGTCAATACAGAGTGTATAAGCCAGTAATGAGTGAATCTTCCACACTTGATGTAGCTGCCTGTTACTTTCAAGTATCTTTCAAGTATTGTTATTGTCGTGGAACAAGTTACCCCCTAAATGAAGTGCAGATATATGCTGATTATTAAGTAGGTTTATGCCATCTGACCAAACTATCGGAGCTGAGTAGGATGGAATACAGTTGGTATTAACTGCAGTCACACGTAAATCGTGATCCGTGGACCTACCCACGCCTAGTATGTATACTTTCCATTTCGCTTTGGGAAGAGGGTTAATTTTCCTTTAGTAAAACATAAATCTTAGGCTGCGATTAGTGGACTAAACATACCTAGCATGTTAACTTTTTATGTGTCTCTGGTAGAGGGTTAATGGACTTATAGTGTAACCTAAAGGTCAACACATATTATATAAGCCTGTTACGTTCAAGAATCTTTGTTGTCGTGGAACAGTTTACCTTTCGTGTAAATGGAGTGAAGATATATGCTGATTATCAAGTAGCTTTAGGCCATCTGGGTGCGCTATTGGAGCTGAGTCAAATGGGATAGAGTTGGTAATAACTGCATTTACACGTAAATCGAGATCCGTGGACTAACCCACAAGTATACTTTTCACTTCGTGTTGGTAGAGGGTTAATTTTCCTTCAGTTAAACATAAATCTTAGTACAAAGTGACCATACCTAGTATGTTAACTTTCTGTGTGACTCAGGTAGGGGGCTAATGGACCTGTACTGCAACCTAAAGGTCAATACAGAGTGTTTAAGCCTGTGATGAGTGAATCTCCCACACATAGCGTAGCTGCTTGTAATTTTCATGTATCTTTATTGTCGTGGAACAAGAGTGTAAAAGCCTGTGATGAGTGAATCTCCCACACTTAGTGTCGCTGCTTGTTACTTTCAAGTATCTTTATTGGAACAATTTACACCTTGTGTAAATGAAGTGCAGATATATTCTGGTTGATAAACAGCTTTGCACCATCCGACTGAGCACTTGGAGCTAAGTCGGATGGGACACACAATTGGTAAAAATTGCATTTGCACGTACATCGTGATCAGTGGACCAATCCAAACTTAGTATTTATATTTTTAATCTTGTCGTTGGTAGGGGTTTAATTTCCCCCACAGTATAACTTGAGTGTTAATATAAAACGAATAGATCCGTCATTAGTGGGCGAGTGTATCATCCACATTTAGTGTAATTGTAACAACTTCCCTCTTGTGTAAATGGCTATGCCATCTTAATGCCATTTGACATGGATCATGGAGCCAGGCCAAATGGTATACTGCTAGCAATAAGCACATTCGCACGCAAATCCTATCTGTGGATTAACCCATTCATATTTTGTACATTCTCCATTTGCTTTAACTTTGTCGAACTTGAATGTTGACCCCTGTCAAACATGAATGTTAATATAAAGTGAATACGCCCATGACCAGTGGATAAAACCACACACAGTACGTTAACATACTAACACTGTCCTTGGTAGAGGGTCAGTCGAATATCAGTGTAACCTAAAGACCAATACAATGTACAAGGTGTTTTAGCCTATGGTGAGTGAACCGACCACTTTTAGTTCAATTGGCTGTTATCTTCAAGCAGTGTCATGGTTGTGGGTTTGTGTTGAATATTCAAAATATGCCATTTCAGTGTTCAGAGCGTAGAAATGCAAACGAAATTGAACATTATAAAATGTGAATCGCTGGACTTTGATATTCTGGATCTCACCGAGACGTGTCTAACTGATAATATTCCGACATCTAACGTACTTCTGCCCAGCTTCCAGGAGTCACTACGTAAGGACCGTCCGACGAGGGGCGAAGGTGTGGCGGTATATTTTAAGGACGGCATTGGCTTCCGACATAGACCTGGTGCCAATACTATCAAACATTATACAACTGTAAATGTGACAAATATCGCGGGAAATACAGTTGTGTTCTCAATCGAATACTATCAACATCAAATGACAAGCGAAAATTACACCAGTATGCAGTGGGAAAATATTTCTCCTGTGAGATTGGTCATTACTATCATTCTTCGCAATGAGTCTACTGTAATAAATATGCTCGTAAATACAAGAAAAACTTTTCTAGTCAAATGTGTCTTGTAAATATTTCGGTAATCTCGTAAATTCGGATTTCGACACGTGTTCATTCTATTCAAAATGGCGTATTCTTCAAATGAAGACGTTGCTCTGGCGATCAAGCATATGGTGGAAGCGTCGGTTTGATGTTGCCTGGGACCGAGAGTTCCGCGAACGATATCGTGTATCACGAATCGTTGTGGATTTTTAGAATCTCGGGTAGGACATCATTGTGAGCAAAAATCGCATCGAAGTCGACACCTGACACCAAGACAGAAGATTCTTGTGTTCCTGCATTTCTTTGGCACAAATGGCTTCAACAACGTGGTGCAGGATTGCCACGGAATAGGGTCAGATACGCTAAAGCGGATTTTTTCATGCTGTAATCCCGATAATCATTACTTTGGTACCTGAGGCTATCCTACCCGTTGGCCGGATAACGGTTATCGTGTACCAGAACAGTTTCTCACTCTGAGCCGTATGCCCAGTGTTTGCGGGGTGCTTGATGGCTCTCATGTGCGTGTCATACCACCGGTAGTAGACGAGCGCAGTTACAGCAATCGTCATCACACACACAGTATTGACATTGCCATTGTCTGTGGACCCGATCTTCACGTGCATTTGTTAGTTCCAGGGCACCAGGGAGCCGGCATAACTCTCGGGTGGTCAGGGAGTCTGACCTGTGGTACCTGTGAAGATCAGGGCCGGCGGCCTTTCCTTGGTACAGTGATCCTTGGTAACAGTGCTTATACATGTAATAATTAGCTTATTTCGCCATTTCCAGAAGGTGTCGGTGTAGCACAGGGGAGTTTTAACAAAGCTCACAAAAAGGGAAGAAATGTCGTTGAACGGCACTATGGTGTCATCAAAAACGGATTCGATGCTTTGAGAACTATTATCAGACTGAAAACGTTTTTGCTGCACCTTATTTAGCATGGTGTAACTTCTCTGTGCAAACACACGACAAATGATACGGTCGATCAAATTCGTCCTTGATATCACTTTTATTCGCACCAAATTGTTGAATACGCACGACATGTCTGTGCCGCGAGCACAGCGACAGTTTTGAATCAACTTCACGCATGTGATTACTAATCTTGTAATCACCACTGGAATGAACGCCCCAATACTATCAAACACTTGTGTATTGTTAACGTTCTTGTGATTATCAGCATCTCGAAATTTACTACTGTGAGAAAATAAGATATCTGAACTCATTGCCATATCATTTTCACTAAGAGATGTTATATCGAAATTGCTTGTTGTGAGAAAACTGCTGTACTATGAAACCCTAACAAAAATTATTACAAGATTGTATTTACATGCTGTCTTACATGTGTATCAATATACAATTGTAAGAATATTGATAGTATTGGGTCCTGATCTTGAATTGGTAGACCGAAGTAATCACAAAACATGGTAAACCACTGCTACTGGCCGCATTTTACCGCCCACCCAATAGCCCAGCCGAAATGTGGACTATTATTTCCGTTTCAATTGAGAAAGATAAAGATACCCAAATAAAAGTTCTTATTGTTACTGGCGATTTTAACGATAATCAACTTGTGCCACTAGGAAGCACATTTTTAGAAATTGCCAGATGTTTTAACTTGGTGCAGTTTGTGAATGAACCGACATGCATTACTGAAACGTTGGTGTCGCTGCTGGACCTCTTTGCCGTATGTCAGACAGTGAACAGTGATGTTCCTACGTGATGATGTCAAGTATGTACCCGGTGTTTCATTTAATTAATGAAGCACCGGGTACATAATTGACATCATCACGTAGGAACATCACCACGTTCGGCGTCGCCGACGAAAGACGAAAAAAATGCGGAGATACTTTGGATTTTCTGATATTTAGATGAAAATTACAGTCACGACATTTCGTGACGAATCATCGAAGTTCATTACTTTTTCAAATGTTTGCATTTATCATAGTTATTTCACCGGTTAGAGCCGGAGAAGAATGCTTTAATACTATTTCCATAGAAAATGATGACAGTCTATGAAATGTTTTTGGATTATTGTAAATTTTAATTTTGAAATAAAGTTTTCTACTGTTTATAGAGGCAAAGCTCATTGTAACTGGTAGGGGAGGTAAACAAATTGGAATTTACTTCAATTTGTCACACGATTATATTGCACTGTGAAAGAGTAATGCCTGTTTTCACTATTTTCGTGTCGCAAGCAATACGACACATAATCGTCGTTCGAGCGGAAACCTCAGGATCCCCTTTTGTCGAAGCAATTTATACCAATTGTTGTGATGTTTGGTCAGGTATAAGTTGCAACCAGTTGCCTCTATTATTATTTAATCATGGTTATTCTTTCTATCATTTGAGGCCACCACATTATTATTTTTATTATTTTCATCAAAGTACCATGCACACATATCCACCTGTTATTTTCTGATAAAACAGCCTTGGTTTATCAATTTAAACACCTCTTATTTTTTTAATACGTTAACTTCAACTAAAACCTAAAAGTAATATTTCCACAATTCATAACCTGAATATTTAATTATTTGTTTGCCGGTCCAAATGTTTTTCGGTTACAAGAAGCCATGTGCCACTCACATATTTTTAATTTGTTGATATTGATTGTTTCATTTTCGTGTATTTTATTCTTTCCAAACAAAACAACACCTCCCAACAACCGCTTTTGTACTTCCCACGCCAGCGTGCCCGCATCACAACTGATTTCATACAAAATGAGCCTACATTACTGCCCAAATCAAAGTCTGTCTTGTCCGCGCGATCGAAACGTCCTTTAGGAATGCTACATGGGTGCCCGCTCGGCTCTGGAAGTAATATATTGAGTCAAAAAAGAAAGTGTAATAGAAACAAAGGTGAAAAAATAGCATAAAGAATGAAATATAATAGTTCTAATGTTGCATGTTTGTGGACAAGACGTCGTGCAGAGTATAATGACATGTTGTTGTTGTCCACCCAACCGTATACAATTTTGCTACGGATTTCAAAATAGCACGTGCTATCCGAGAATGTCAAATTGAATGAGTGACCGACGGTTTTCTTTGTGTTATGTTGCGCCAGAGTGCCTGGGTTATTGAGAAAAGACGCTAGTTTTTGTCTTCCGACATTTAAAAAATGCCAAGGTTGACCGAAAATCAGAGGTTGCGAGCCATTGGTATGCATGAGGCTGGGATACCTCCAGATGAGCTCTCTGCTGCGTTCGGAGTCACTGTGTTCACTATTTACCGTCTAATTGGAAGGTATAGAACCACTGGATCTACTGCCGACCGACCGCGTTCAGATCGACCAAGAGTTACAACTCCTGCACAAGGCCGACACATCAGGACGTCTCACTTGCGGGATCGCTTCCTTCCGGTGGGGAGGATAGCAGCAATTACTCCTGGTAGAACTAACAACAGAATAGTGCACAAACTGTCCGCAACAGATTCGCTGGACACGGCATCCAACGTAGGCGTCCATACCACGGATCAATCCTTACCCAACGTCATCGTACCGTCAGAATGGAATGGGTACGTCAGCGTGTTCGCTGGACTCAGCAGCGTTGGAGTACAGTTCTTTTTAGCGATGAATCACGATTTTGTCTACGAAGCTGCTGATGGTAGGGCAAGAGTGTACCGCCGACGAGGAGAACGGTTTATGATGCTTGCGTGCGGGAATGCGACCGTTTCGGTGGGGTTGGTGTAATGGTTTGGGTAGGGATGTCCTTGCACCATCGAACGCAGTTGATTTTAATCGATGGTAATCTGAATGGACAGCCATATAGGGACGAAATTCTTAACGCTGTTGTTGTCCCGTTGTTCAACGCTAACGTCGAATTGCAGTTATTCCAGCAAGACAATGCCCGATGTCACGTGGCGCGTATCTGTCGTGACTTTCTCGAGGAGCAGAACATCGAACTTCTTCCCTAGCCCCCACTTTCGCCAGATTTGTCACCAATCGAGCATCTTTGGGATCAATTGGACCGACGGATACGACTTCATGATCTTCAGACGTTAGGCGATTTACGTAATGTTCTAAAGCAGGAGTAGAACGCAATACCACATGGTGATATCCAGAGACTTATCAGATCCATGCACCGTCGATGTCTTGCAATCCAAGTGGCAAACGGTGGACATACACGTTATTGACTGCATGTATGAACTTTTCATTCACCCCATGTCTGAATTGCGACGTCCTGACGTGACGCTTGCAACCGTAAGAACATGAAATTATGCAAATTCATACAGGTAGACTTGAAATATGAATTTACAATAATTTGTGTGGGATTAAAGTCGATAATACTAAAACAATTGCACCTCAAAGTTTATTATACTTTCTTTTTTGACTCAGTATAGTTGCGTATGTACAAATAATGTCTGATTTGGCTACTTATAGGACTCGAGCGGGCCTATTCATTGCACGAGCACATAGGGGCGCCGATCCTAAAAAATACCTTGAATTTCAACTGCTTACGACTGGCGAACCTACTTCTCAGGTGTCTTTCCAAGGGAGTCGGACTAATGTTAGCCTACTTACTATACTGTAATACGTGTGGACGCTCGACTGCTCAATCATACCCCAGACTTTATCAGACAGGAAAATATAACTGTTAGTTCATGATGTTCATCCCCGATACACATAGGAAGCCTACTTCCTCGCTCCCTTTGTTTCGCCACTCGCAGTCTACTTATTTGTGTTCTTCTGACACTATAGGGAGATATATAATCAAATCCAGGGCCCGCATTTGCTCACAGTACTAGTCTGAAAATTCTTCATCTCAGTGTCCAAAGCTTCAAACCCAAACTACACGTAATGCAATGTGAAGCCTCAAACTTTGATATGTGTGTTTTTTCAGAAACTTGGCAAGATCCGACTGAACCTAATTCTGATGTGTACTTACCCGGTTTTGGGGGAACCCCTAAGAAGAGACAGAACAGACAGAGGTGGTGGTGTTGCCCTCTATGTGAAATATCAAATAGGTTTTATACCCCGTCCCGATCTCGAAATGTCAACTTGTCTGGGTTCCATACTAATAGAAGCCTATTATCGGCATCCAAACTCCGACAAAATTCAGTGGGACCTAATTTTACCCTCGACTGGAAAAGCGAAAGATACTGGGATATCAGACATCTCAATTCATGGTGACTTCAATGAAAGCCAGACTTCTTTAGGGCGGGGCAAATTTAAAGAATTCGTAGATACCTTCAACCTAAAGCAGCTAATTTACCAACCAACTTACTACACTGAAGCGTTATCCTCTACACTTGACTTGATAGCAGTAAGTAGTTCTGTAAATGTATTAGCCTGTAAAGTATTAGACACATTTTTCCTGATTTGATTCGATATCATTGCCCAGCGGTTGAAGAAATCGGTTCGAAAGACATCCATTGAAAAACTTCAAACGCCGTATCTGGACATTCAGAGTCGGTAATTATGAAGGCCTCAACTGGGCTACCCGACATGAGCACTGGGAGGGGTTTCTCAGTTTACTGGAGAAGATACATTTTGCCTTTGTAAGACCACTTCTGGAGTATGCTCACACTGTTTGGGATAACTGTACAGAAACCTGCTCAGATCGTTTAGAGAAAATACAGTGCTGCCGCCGGAATTGTGACAGGCGCTAGTGTCAGTACAAGTGAAGTCCGGTTATATTTAGAAACATGTTGGGAGCCCCTTAGCAAAATACGCGAGAAACACATATTAGTACAGTTCTTTAAAATGTATCATAACTTGGTCCCAAGCTATTTAGCAAACAAGACTTCCCTTCCATAATAATTAATCACACCCATAATCTTCGCGATATCAGCAACCTTCGCATCCCCTATTGTCGCACAAAAACATATCAGACGTCATTCATTCCGTCAGTGACTAAGTTGTGGAACGATCTCCCAGTAAATATTAGAGAGGACTGTCGACTTTGTAACTTCAGACAGTACCTGAACGGGGACAGTAGACGACCACCCCTTTCTTTTCAGGATCAAAATCACGCAAAGCACACATTTACCACTCTCGTCTACGACTCAGATGCAGTAGTCCAAACGCCCACCTATACGATAACCACTTGACTCAGTCTTCTCTGTGTCGGTGTGGCGATCCAGAGAGATAATTGTCTCATTTTTGAGACTGTGCAGAGTTTATGTTGGCTAATGTCAGGTTCAACTACATGACAGAAAACAGGATGGCACATCCCAACATGATTGTATCTATGTCTTCGATTAGACGACGTGTAGCCGCCCCCCCCCCCCCCAACACACACTCATCTCAGATGGGCTACAACTCGTCTGGACATGGATGAACCTCTCGTCTCTTCCACATGGTGTAATATTATATGTAGCGTGTGGGTCAAAACCCCTGTGTGCTTTGCCCCCGGACGGTTCGGCCGAAAGCTGAAAATAATATAAAATTACTGGCCGATTAGTGACCACAAAATGGCTTACACCAAACATGTTATTCCAATTTTCTGAGATCATATTGGACGCGGTAAGGGGGTCCTGAGTGATGAGATAAGGGACACTTCGGCATTTTTACCAGTGCAAGCGACTCTTACATCGCATCCACTGTGTAATACTCGAAATTTCCTAGGAGTTTCCACACACGCGCTACTGTATTCTGGAATCGGTTGGGTTGGAGTTCGGCCCGGGTTGGCTGGGTTGAGTAAATATGAGCCCGACTGGGCTCTTGTTCGCTCGAACAAGCTGGTTTGGACTGGTTTTCAGCCCAACTGCACACTGGAATCGGTTGGGTTAGGGCCTGGCCCGGGTTGACTGTGTTGCGTGAATGCGAGCCCGACTGGGTTCCTGTTCGCTCGGCCCAGTTGGTTTGGGTTGGCTTTTGGCCCGGCGGATTTTGGGGTGTGGGTGGTATTATGTTTTATTGTACGATTGCCCATGGAATTGCGGGGAGTCACCGAGAGGGAGGTCGCAGTTATGTCTTTGCTGATGCGGGACAACGAATCTGTTAAAATCCGTACTTGTAATTGGATTTGAATATTAACTTAGGTATTTATATTTCCCCAAACGCAAAAAGTTGCGCGCTTTGTGAACAATCCATCCACAATCCATCCACCTCCATTGCTTCAATGCGGGCTACTTAAACTAGTACACTTATCATACATCTTTATTGGTTTTGTATTTGTTTGCTTTTCTTTGCACTATTATCATTACCATTTACTTTCTCTCTTTCTTAAACCAATATTTCCCATATATGCTCGAATAAACACACAGTGGCCCAGCTCCTTGACAAACTAAATGATTAGTATACGCTTGCTATCCGTCATGTTTGATTTAATCTGTTTGTAATATTATTATAAAAATGGAAACGACAACAATAAGCCGCCGCGGCTTCCTGTGGAATCCAATCCACATACTATTGTACATTACTATCAGATATTATTGGAAGTAAATACTGTTTAAACTAAATGTTATTTATGCACACGTTCAGTTTTGCAAAACTCAGTTGTAGAACTTTTGAATTACATGTGTTAAATGCCGAATTTATTTTTATCATCGCGGCAGTCAATCAATGTAACTTTAATAACTACATCATGCACGATTAAAATTAGGGCCGTTTATATTGTGGAGAGGGAAGGCTCCCTCCTCTGGGTTTGTTAGAATATTGGCAGTATTGTCATAAACTGTGGTGAAATCGGTTTCTGCCTATAACCGTAAATCATGCTATATAAATATAGACAAGTAATTTTAACAATTTGAAACCTCGTTTCCAGAAATGGCAGGGCCTCCTTTGTGTACACTTACAGTGCGATGGGTAGGTCCAATATCAATATACATGGGGATACATTAATAACAGTTGTCTGCGTCCATCTGTAGACAGCAATTATTATTTTTATCATCAATGCCCAGTGTATAGACCTCTTATAATAAGACAAAAGTGGATGGAAATTATGCCGTGGACCAAGAGAAATCGGTCTTGCTTGTTGAAAAGGTTAGGATACCTGATTAAGTTTAAGGTACACATATTAATTGCAGTTTGCAGTGAGAATTTGAGAGGAGATGCAAATTTCTGTTGGATAGTTTAGATATTTTGTGGCTTCCCATAATCCATCCCCCCACCAAGAATGTGTTTCCATGCCGAAAACAAGTGAGTAGTTAGGTAGGTGATTTCTAGTTACTATTTTCCACAAGGAGGGTGGTGGGACGTGCATAAAACATCCGAACTCTTAGGCCGGGCGAGCGCATCGTTAACTGCGTTATGTTTGTTTGACACATACCCACCGCGTACTGTGGCTATTTGAAAATGGTCCGGCATTAAAAAATGGTGAATCAAAAGTGAGAACATTGGTTTTCTTTAAGAGTTTTAAAATGTACCTAATGAAATAGTTTGCTTATTAATAACTTCTGTGATCTGTAATTAATCGAAAAAACAATTTTAAAAATGGAACATTAAGGAAGCACTGTATTTACTAAGAAACGTGAACCTTCTTAGAGTGGATTCAGACATGGTTCAGATGTATCATTATAAACAAAACACTTCGCTTAGAGATTTATATTCACGCTGATGAATTGATAACAAATTAAAAACCAACCGGACTTTATGATTCTGGAGAATCATGGCTTTTCCAGATGGGATTCCATGATTTCTCTTGACGCCAGAGTGTCTGATGAATTGTTTTAACTGTTTCACTGAAGTTTCTTTATTGGTGTTATGAGAAACGTGGGAATATAAGTCTCAAATAGCACAGTTTGATAAAAAAAAATGTTTAGGTAAAAACCATCATTACTGCTGGAGAGGGTTAATATCAATACCGTCGTCCAACAAGTTAATGACCGACAAAAGGAGTTAAGTTTGTTTGACACATACCCACCGCGTGATGTGGCTATTTGAAAATGATCCAATTTATCTCAAATATATCCGAAATATTGATGTCTGGCAGCCTGTAGAGAGTTAACAAGTGCTAACAGGATTTTTTTCCATGCAACTTGTAATGTCACACCAATAACTGCGAATGGCCATTTTTTCTTAAAAATCTACAAAATGTTTTCAGAGAAATCCAGGGAGAACATGAATTTTACGCTTTTGATATGTATCTTTGTTTATCAGCCAAAAACGGGTTTGGGGTTGTTTTTTGAATACCCTTGTTACTTTCAAAAATAATT
The DNA here is from genome assembly GCA_031216915.1 of Pictodentalium vernedei. NCBI lineage: Eukaryota > Metazoa > Mollusca > Scaphopoda > Dentaliida > Dentaliidae > Pictodentalium > Pictodentalium vernedei. The sequence goes on from CM062289.1 coordinate 86,365,105, forward strand.
CTCAGTGAATTCTACTTCCACTAATGTTGATCTCTCCTCTTAACTTTGGGTGCTGCAGGTATGCAAACACAGACCATATTAATAGAAATTGTGATATTTGAGAACCTGCATAGGGTTAACAAATACTTATTGGAATATTTTGTTCATGCAACTTGTAATGTCACAATAAGATCTGAGAATGGCCAATTTTTCTTAAAATTCTACGTGATGTGTTTAGAGAAATCCTCGGATAACATGAATTTTTAACCTTTTGAGGTGTATCGCTCTGTAACCAGCCCTAAACGGGATTAATGCTTTGTTTTGTGAATACATTCATTACTTACAAAAATGATCCTCGGTATATTCCACTTCCAATAAGGGAGGTTGTGTGTATCTCGCCGGTACACATTGGGTGTCATGGGTGCCCAAGAACAGCACATTTTCTCAAAATGTCTATACTTGGCAGCCTCTGGAGGTTTAACAAAAGCTTACCAGAATATTTTGTCCATGCAACTTGTAATGTCATTCAAGGACCGGCGAATGGTCAATTTTTCTTGGAAACTTAATAGATTTGTTGCAGAGATCCACTGAAAACGGGAATTTTAAGCTTTGAAGGGGTATATTTCCTTAACCAGTTAAGACCTCGATTTTTTAATACCCATACTACTTACAAAAATGTTTCTCTATCAGTTTGGCGTCCCGTAAAAGAAGTTACGTTTCTCTGTTGTATACCCATTTGATGTTGTTGGTGTCCAAAACAGACTATTTTTTCAAAATTTTGACATTTAGTAGCCCATGGAGGGTTAACAAATGCCTACCAGAATAATTTATCTATGCAGCTGGTAATGTGACACCAAGTCCTATCAATGGCCATTTTCTTTTGAAAACCCTGCGAGTTGTTTGTAAAGAAATCCAGGGAAAACATGAATTTTTTAAAGTTTTTGATGGGTATCGTTATTAATCACCACAAAAGGGGTTAACGCTTGGTTTTTTGAATACCCTTATTACTTACAAAAATGGTCCTCGGTGAATTCCACTTCCATCAAAGGAGATTATGTTTATCTCTCTGGTATACATTGCGTGCTGTGCGTGTCCGAAAACAGACCATTTCAACAAAATTACGATGCTTGGCAGCCTGTAGAGGGTTAATAAACGCTCAGTGAAATATTTTGTCCATGAAACTTGTAATGTCACACAAAGACCTGCGAGTAGTCAATTTTTCTTGCAAACCTACACGATGTTTTTAGGGAAATCCACAGAAAATGGAAATTTTAAGCTTTTAAGGGGCCTGACCAAAATGGGTTAAGACTTCGACTTTTGAACACCTTGCTGTTTACAAAAATGTTTCCGTATAATTTGAGCGTTCGTTAAAAGAAGGCATTTTTCTTTGTGGCGTATCCAATGGGTGCTGTTGGCGTCCAAAAACAGCCCATTTTATCACAATTTTGACTTTTACTACCTTTGGAGGGTTAACAAATGCTTACCGAAATATTTTGTCAATGCAGCGTCTATTGTCACACCAAGATCTGCGCGTGGCCAATTTTTCTTGAAAATCTACTTGACTCGTTTAGAGAAATCCACAGAAAACATGCATTTTTGAGCTTTTGAGGGGTATTGTAGTTTAACCAGCCCAAAACGGGTTAACGCTTGGTTTTTTGAATGTTCTTATTACTTACAAAAATGATCCACGGTGAATCCCACTTCCAATAAATGAAGTTATGTTTATCTCTTGTGTATCGTTTGGATGCTTTAGGGGCCCGAAAACAGCCCATTTCATCAAAATATCGATGTTTGACAGCCTGTGGAGGGTTAACATATGCACTGCCTAATATCTCTTGTATTTGAAAGGTCGTTTCACGGACAGGTCTCAGAATGATGAATATTTAAAAAATCTACAGTACGGTGTTTCGAGAAAGTGCCTATAAACCCCAATTTTGACAGTTTTTTGCCAATTCTGGCGAAAGAAGGGTTAAATCGAAAATTCCACTTGGGTAGATTTTTAGATTTTGTACCCCTCTATGAGTGTGAAAAATTGTGTGACAATCGGTTCGAAAATGGCTTTTGAATCGTACGGACAAAATGTCAGGAAAAAAACAAAAAAAAAAAAAACATCCATAGAAAAACAAGTCTTTTCCAGAGGGAAAAGCCTAAGTAGACTTCATGATTCTGGAGAATCATGGCTTTTCCAAACAAGATTCTATGATTTTTTATGACCCCAGAGTGTCTGAGGAATTGTTTTTAATTGTATCACTGAAGTATTTTTATTGATGCTTTGAGAAAAGTGGGCATAATAGTCTCAAATGATAAAAGAAGTTTAGGTTCAATCACCATCGTTGGTGGAGAGAGTTAATATCAATATCATCGTCTGAGAATCAGCATCTAATGCAAATAGCTCATTATATCTCAAATGTATTTAATAATTTTGATGTTTGACAGTTTGCGTAGGGTTAATGAAGGCTTGCGGGAATAATTCTTCTCTAGAGTCAATTTCTTCTTGAAAATCTGTAAGAACCACTTGAAGATATCCAAAGAAAATGTGAACTTTAAGTTCTTAAGCATGTCATGTATAGTTCCTGTATCAACTAGACTTTATGATTCTGGAGAATCATGGCTTTTCCAGATGAGATTCCATGATTTTTCATGACCCAGAGTGTCTGATGAATTGTTTTTAACTGTCTCATCGAAGTTCCTTTCTTGATGTTTAAAGAAACGTGGGTACAGTAGTCTCAAATTACTCAGTTTGATAAAAAAAATGTTTAGGTAAAACCATCATTAATGGTGGAGAGAGTTAATATCAATAACGTCCTCCGACAAGTTAATGACCGACAAAATGAGTTATGTATGTTTGACACAAACCCACTGAGTGCTGTGGCTATTTGAAAATGGTCCATTTTATCTCACATGTATCCAAAATATTGATGCCTGGCAGCTTGTAGAGGAGGGTTAACAAGTGCTAACAGGAATATTTTTCCATGCAACTTGTAAGTCACACCAAGAACTCCGAATGGCCATTTTTTCTTAAAAATCTACAAGATGTGTTCAGAGAAATCCAGGGAGAACATAAATTTTAAGCTTTCGATGGGTATCATTGTTTATCCAGTCCAAAACGGGTTAAGTGTTGTTTTTTGAATATCCTTGTTACTTACAAGGGGGGGGGGGGGGGGGTATCCCTCTGTAACTAGCCCTAAACAGGTTAATGCTTGGTTTAATGAATACCTTCATTACTTACAAAAATGATCCTCGGTGAATTCCACTTCCAATGAAGGGGGTTACGTTTTATCTTGCAGGTACACATTGGGTGTCATGGGTACCCAAGAACAGCCCATTTTCTCAAAATAATAATAATAATTTTCAGCCTAAAATCCACAAACTGTGCTCTTTGGCTTTACACACAAAAATGTCTATGTTTGGTAGCCACTGGAAGGGTTGTTAAATGCTTACCGGAATATTTTGTCCATGCAACTTGTAATGTCACTCCAAGACCTACGAATTGTCAATTTTTCTTGATAACTTACTAGATTTGTTTAAAGAAATCCACAGAAAACGGGAATTGTAAGCTTTTAAGGGGTGTATATCTCCGTAACCAGTCGAAAATGGGTTAAGGCCTCGATTTTAGAATACCCTTACTTCTTACAAAACTTTTTCCCAATCAGTTTTGCGTCCGGTAAAAGAAGTTACGTTTCCCTGTGGCATCCCCATTTGAAGTTGTTGGTGTCCAAAAACAGACTATTTTTTCTAAATTTTGACATTTAGCAGTTCATGGAGGGTTAACAAATGCTTACCGGAATATTTTATCCATGCAGTTGGTAATTTGACACCAAGACCTATCAATGGCCATTTTCTTTCGAAAACCTACAAAATGTTTGTAAAGAAATCCAGGGAAAACATGAATTTTTTAAGCTTCTGATGGGTATTGCTGTTGACCACCCCAAAAGGGATTAACGCTTGGTTGTTTGAATACCCTTATAACTTACAAAAATGGTCCTCGGTAAATTCCACCTCCAACAGAGGAGATTATGTTTATCTCTTGGGTGTACGTTAGGTGCTTTGCGTGTCCGAAAACAGTCCATTTCAACAAAATTACGATGCTTGGCAGTCTGAAGAGGGTTAATAAACGCTCACGGGAATATTTTGTTCATGCAACTTGTAATGTCACACAAAGACCTGCGAATAGTCATTTTTTCTTGAAAATGGGAATGTTAAGCTTTTAAGGGGTATCTCTCTTTATCCTGACCAAAATGGGTTAAGACTTCGACTTTTGAATACCCTTTCTACTTACAAAAATGTTTCCGTATAAATTTACGCTCGATAAAAGAAGGCACGTTTCTTTGCGGCCTACCTATTGGTGTTAAAAAAAGACAATTTTATCACAATTTTGACTTTAGCATTCCGTGGAGGGTTAACAAATGCTCACCGGAGTATTTTGTCCATGCAACTTATATTATCGCACCATGACCTGCGCGTGGCCAATTCTTCTTGAAAATCTTCAAGACTCGTTTAGAGAAATCCACAGAAAATATGCATTTTTGAGCTTTTGAGGGGGTATTGCAGTTTAGTCAGACCCAAAACGGGTTAACGTTTCGTTTTTTGAATACCCTTATTACTTACAAAAATGATCCACGGTGAATCCCATTTCCAATAAAGGAAGTTATGTTTATCGCTCGTGTATCGTTTGGATGCTTTAGGGGGCCCGAAAACATCCAATTTCATCAAAATTTCGATGTTCGACAGCCTGTTCAGGGTTAACATATGCATTTCTTAATATCTCTTGTATATGAATGGTCGTTTCAAAGACAGGTCTAAGAATGATGAATGTTTAAAAAGAATCTGCAAGACGTGTTTCAAGAAAGTGCCTATAAACTCCAATTTTGGCAGTTTTTTGCCAATTCTGGCGAAATAAGGGTTAAATCGAAAATTCCGCTTTGGTACGTTTTTAGATGTGTGCCCCTCTATGAGTGTGCAAAAGTGTGTGAAAAGCGGTTCGAAAATGGCTTCGGAATCGTACAGTCAAAATATGTGGACAAAAAAACAACTCCACCCCTCCCCCCCCCCCCCACAAAAAAAAAAAAAAAAAAAAAAAATCCGTAGAAAAACAATAGTCTTTTCCAGAGGGAAGAGCCTAATAACTCCAACCTGGGGGTACTCAATGCTTTTGGTGTACTATGTTGGGAAAGTAACAGTTGATATCATGCAGATACAACATACTCTCTTTTGTTTAAAGTGTGAAGTTCTGAATCATCTCCAACACAAAAAGTTATATTCTCAGATTGGTTAACAATAGAAACCTGTGTAGACTAGGAAGGAAGATTCCAGTAAAACAGTCAAGGATCCAACAGTTGGATCCTGGAGGATTACCCTGAAATGAGCTTCAAATTCAGGTGCCATGGGTACGATACTTCCAATTCAGTTGGGCCATTTCAGTTATATATAACTGTACAGTACTATTGCTTGGGTGATACAAAATACCAACATTTTCATTTAATTCAATCTGAGCTGAGAAAACTAAAATGTTCAGTTTTTAACAACTCAATTAGCCCGACCTTTGATTGAGAAGAAAACAAAACACAATATCTGACAAATCCTATATAGGGTTGATGAGAAATATCAGGTATATCTCACCCGGGGGTGGGGAGGGGGCTGCATGGTGTGTAATTATGTATGCAATATAAAAAGCACAAATACACATGTACAATAGGACTAAAATCCTCGCTCTCTGATGTAGGGACAGATGGAAAAACACCAATTAGTTTTTTGGTCCTCACTACCAAAAAAGGGCCGCTTTTAATACAGACAAATACAATGTTTTTATAGTTAATTATACATGTAGTATTCGTGTCACCCATTCAGCTATTTTGGCAATTTGGATCGCCCGACATCTCTGAGCTAATTAGGCTTTTCCCTCTGGGAAATTGTTATTGTACGGATTATTATTTTTTTTTGGGGGGGGGGGGGTGGGGGGTGGGGGGGGGGGGGGGGGTCCCACACATATTGTCCGTACGATTCAGAATCCATTTTCCATTTTCGAACCGATTTTCACAAAAGTTTGCACACTCATAGAGGGGCACAAATTCGAAAAATGTAACGATGCGGAATTTTCGATTTAACCCTTATTTCGTCAGAATTGGCAAAAAACTGTTAAAATTGGGGTTTATAGGCACTTTCTCGAAACACGTCTTGTAGATTTTTTTAACCATTCATCAATGCTAGACCTGCCTGTGACACGACCATTGATACACAGGACATATTAGGCAATGCATATGGTAACCCTCCACAAATTGCCAACATCGAACTTTTGATGAAATGGGCTGTTTTCGGACCTCCACAGCACCCAAACGATACGCGAGAGATAAACATAACTTCATTTATTGGAAGTGGGATTCACCGCGGATCATTTTTATAAGTAATAAGGCTATTAAAAAATCCAAGAGTTAACCGTTTTGGGCTGGTTAAACTGCTATACTCCTCCCTCAAAAGCTTAAAAATGCATGTTTTCTGTGGATTTCTCTAAACGAGTCATGTAGATTGAAAAAATGGCCACGCGCAAGCCTTGGTGTGACAAAAGAAGTTGCAAGGACAAAATACTCCGGTGAGCATTTGTTAACCCTCCACGGGCTGCTAAAAGTCAAAATTGTGATAAAATGGGCTGTCTTTGGACACCAACAGCACACAATGGGTACGCCACAAAGAAAGGTGCCTTCTTCTATCTTGCGCACAATTTATACGTAAACTTTTTTGAAAGTAGTAAGGGTATTCAAAAGTCGAAGTCTTAACCCATTATGGGCAGGCTACAGAGAGTTACCCATTAAAAGCTTAAAATTTCCATTTTCTGTGGATTTCTCTAAAAGCAACTTGTAGGTTTTCAAGTAAAATTGACTACTTGCAGGTCTTTGTGTTACATTACAAGCTGCATGGACAAAGTATTCCTGTGAGCGTTTATTATCCCTCTATAAGGTGCCAACCATCGTAATTTTGTTGAAATGGGCTGTTTTCGTACACGCACAGCACCCAGTGTATACCCAAGAGATAAACATAATTTCCTCTGTTTGGAAATGGAATTCATCGAGGACCATTTCTGTAGGTAATAAGAGTATTAAAAAACCAAGCGTTAACCCATTTTGGGGTTGTTAACATCGATACCCATCAAAAGCTTAAAACATTGATTTTATCCCTGGATTTCTTTACAAACATCCCGTAGGTTTTCAAGAGAAAATGTCCATTGATAGGTCTTGGTGGCACATTACCATGTGCATGGATAAAATATTCCGGTAAGTATTTGTTAACCCTCCATGTGCTGCTAAATGTCAAAATTTTGAAAAAATAGTCTGTTTTTGTTCACCAACAACATCAAATGGGAATGCCACAGTGAAACGTAACTTTTGCCGGATGCAAACTTGATCGGAAAAAAATTTGTAAGTAGTAAGGGTATTCAAAAATCGAGGTCTTAACCCATTTTCGACTGGTTAAGGAGATATACCCCTTAAAAGCTTAAAATGCCCGCTTTCTGGGGATTTCTCCAAAAAATCTATCAAGTTTTCCAGAAAAATTGACTATTTGCAGGTCTTAGAGTAACATTACAAGTTGCATGGACAAAACATTCCGGTAAGCGTTTGTTAACCCTCCAGAGTCTTCCAAGCGTAGACACTTTGAGAAAATGGACTGTTCTTGGGCACCAATAGCACCCAATGTGTACCTGCGAGATAAACATAACCTCCTTCACTGGATGTGGAATTCAGCGAGGACCATTTTTGTAAGTAATGAAGGTATTCACAAAACCAAGCATTAAAACGTTTAGGGCTGGTTACAGAGCGATACTCCTCAAAAGGTTAAAAATTCATGTTATCCGAGGATTTCTCTAAAAACATATCATAGATTTTCAAGAAAAATTTGCCATTTTCAGATCTTAGTGTGACATTACAAGTTGCATGTACAAAATATTCCAGTAAGCACTTGTTAACCCTCTGCAAGTTGCAAGATATCAATAATTCGGATACATGTGAGATATAATGGACCATTTTCAAATAGCCACAACATTCAGTGGGTATGTGTCAAACAAACATAACTCATTTTGTCGGTCATTATCTTGTCGGACGACGATATTGATATCAACCCTCTCCACCATTAATGATGGTTTCTACTAAACATTTTTTAATCAAACTGAGTCATTTGAGACAACTATACTCACCTTTGTCATAATATCTATAACTGAACTTCAGTGAGACAGTTAAAAACAATTCATCAGACACTCTTCGGTCATGAAAAATCCTGGAATCTCATCTGGAAAAGCCATGATTCTCCAGAATCATAAAGTCTAGTTCGGTAATTGATATTGTTGTGTGGAGTCTGGAGGTCACATCTATTTCATATTAGTGTCTTTAACTTTTGAAGTTCGGTCATCGATGTGAGCGATTCGAGTTTTATGTTTTTTGTTACTCGCCTGTTCTATGAAATCCCCATCTATAGCAACACTAAAACATGCGGAAAATGAAAATCCGTTCCGCACACATGTGCAGAACGGAAATCGTTGACGAACTGTTTTTTTTATAAAAAAAGCGAAATTTCTCTTCAATTTTCTCCAAATCGTGCACCGCAATTACAATTTGAATCTTTAGCGATAGCTAAATATCGCCCCCCTAATACCAATGTGTTCTTTGTGCCAGTAGGCACATAGAACACACTGGAACTCAGGAGACGAAAGAGTAACATGGGTTCCCCTCACAAATTTGGTTGGCGATCAAATGTGTTCTTTTTGTTGATAGTTGTCAAATGAATTGCTGAGTGTCCTTTTAATAATGTCTTTTTATAGTCGTAAAGGTGTGTAATAAACACAAAACGAAACGGGTGTGTGAATGGGTTAATCGATATGGCACTTTTGCCATCACAGAAAGATAAAACTCGAGGCCTGCGGCCTATCGTTTTATACTTCCGCGCTGGCACTCGTGCCATATCTTTTAACCTATGTCGTTCTATGTCTTTTCCGAATAGTTTATTTTTATCCTCATTTGGTGGTTCTACTTTTTCAAGTGATAGCTGTTTTGACTTTTTTAACGTCACTTCAACTTTCATGTCGATTTTGACATTTTACTTTGAGAGAACTAATGCCGCGACAGGCAAAGCTTTCAAACTGGACACCTCAATTCCCGGTAAAATGAAATTGTTAATAGCGCCTATAATTTTTTACATTTCGGTCAATGATATAAATGATGCGAGTTTTATGTTTTTTTCAGAGTCGTTAAATTTCATCCTCATCTGGCAGCTCTTCTTTCCGAACTTTTGGGAATATAATGTTCAATAAAAAACGTATCTAAAAATTGTTATCCTTCTGTAAAACTAACAACGGTTAAGGCCGCCTTGACCCGCGACGTTATCGAAGGTCAACGTTCAAATAATTGAAATCGGTACGATTTCACGAAAGTTTCGCATTTTGTAGAGCAAAAATAAATTAGAAACAAGGCATTTGTTTCATTTCTCCAATTTATCAATATTTTCGACATTACTTCATGTCTTAAGCTGTTATGGACACTAACATTAAAATGGGGCTAATTTTGTTACAAGCGCAGCTTCACATATTTATAAAAACACATTGAGACTTCACATATTAACTTTTCCGGACATTTGAAATTTCTAATAGCGTCTTTATTTTTTTAAATGTTGATCAACGATGTACAGTACGTGGAGAGTGTATTATCATTAAATCACCCGCAGAGTGGAGATTCCACCTGAGCAATAATTGCAAATTTGTTGCAGAGCATAACCATCACAAGCAAAGCTTCAGCCAATGGACCTCCGGGTTAAACCCGGAGGTCCATTGGCTGAAACTTTGCTTGTGTTTTTTGTCCATGTGTACATAATTTGAAACTGATACTCTGGGTGATACTCCACTCCGCGGGTGTTTTAGTTACAATCCACTCTCCACGTACTATAAGCGACGCGTGTTTTAGGTTTTTGTTCTTAATCTCTTACTTTCAACTCCATTTTGAGGCTCATCCTTTTGAAAGTTTTAGCTTATGATCTTCAATAAAAACCTGTCTAAAATGTGCGGTCGTCCTGGCAAATGTCTAACGGTTAAGATAGAACTAACCCGTGGCATCAATGGTGGTCAATGTACAAAAAATAAACATTTAGTATTTTATACAGCTCAAAAAATTATTTAAAAAAAACTTCTTTTCGGATTTTTTTTATTTAACGTTATTTTTGACGTTTCTACGTCATCTCATGTTTTCACGAGTCATCCGGCATACGCTCCCACTTTGGGACTGTCCAGCCCCTCAGGAACTGCAAGAGATACCACTTTCATATTCTAGATACACCCAAATGAATACTTAAAACTACTAGGTGTCTCATTCAAAATTCACATTGACATACTATAATCAACCGCTACGAAGATAAGAGCCGGACAACATAAGAATTACATCCACTTAAGAGTGATGACATTTGGTGATATTTTGTTCACTTAGTCCAGATATCTTCCCATTGAAGTGGTGCAAATCGAAAATTGTTTCGTTGAATAAAATCTGACGATTCGTGGAGCGATTTCATATGTAATCACAAAACGAATCGCCAGGTATAATTCAACGAAAGAGCGTTTTATGATGCGTCATCAATTTGAAAACCTTTGACAAATTAGTTATTATTGAGCACTGGATATTTATAGAAACTTTCGTTACCAAGGCAAGATGGCGATGATGGAGACACGTTTTCATACGTGACCAACGAGTTGATATCAGTGGTCCAGATTTTGTAAATAAAATATTTCGAAATTGTGGCGGAATCATGAAGCACAAACGAAACGATCTTATCAAAAATATTCTCGTCTTTCTTTTTAGACTATTGAGATTCCACGAGTTTGTAGGGAGGAGAACGGAATAGACATTCATCCAGATAGGGAACCAGTCATGATTCGGTCGAATTCTCTGTCCGTTTGTGTGGTAACAGTTACAGTAGTGTGTGGCTGGATTTGAGGAAAAGTTCTATAAAATTAAGGCCGTTAATTCGTTGTAAAAATAAAGGGTACATTCAATTGAGAGAGAGGCATACATATTGTAACAAAGAGTCGGCTTAAACATACACATATTAAAAGAGGCCTACTGTCAACGAACGTTTTATATGCAATAAATTAATGACACGCACTCCACAGAGGTGAATATATTCCAACGACACGACGACACTTTGAAAGCTTTAAACGAGGCCTTTTATTATTTCATAATTATGATGTTTTTCATTGTTTGAATTTACAGTAAACTGGACAAACTAGTTATCAGGACTGTCAGTTATTCAATATGAGTTTTGTAACTGACATATTTTTTACACGTCGGCCTTATCTTGGTCTGGACACGATTCTATTGCAATTGGGGCAGAACTGAACTCAGACCGGAAGCCAGGATCTCAAAAAAGACATGGTGGGACGAAAGTAAACAGCTGCAGACAGTGTTCCTTGCTAGCTAACTTGTCGGTAACTTACTAGCGCCAAGAGGGGGGGGGGGGAGGCAACTGCCTTGGGGGCAGGGCCCTGCTTGTGTTGGCGCTCGGGAGTTTTGGTGTTTTAACAAAGTGTAGGTTCACCTATCGTTACGTCTGAGCTGAAAGTCGTAGGAAGACCTTTGTGTCCGACGCTGGTGGATGTTGCATGCATACGGAGTTGCATTACTGACCACGTTCGGCGCTTGCAAGGCCCGTAACCCCCGTTCTGCACTTACCCAGGTGCCCGTCCTCGCTCTCGGCGGCCCCTGAATGTACTTGAAACCTAACTTAATATAGTTCTTGAACTCTTTACCCAACTAATTGGCCGCATTCTCACGTGTAATTTGCAATTTAAACACACTTCAACATTTCCACAAAACTATATCATGTGTCCAATCATTTGAACGAGCTCGACGTGCTGGTGTCATTGAGGGGTCACATGGTATCATTTTCAAAACCAAAAAATAGAAAAGAAAAGAAAAATTAAAATAAATTTTGATATCGTGTGCGTTGGGTGAAGAATGAAAATGTTCAGCTTTTTTTTTGCAAATTAGCGGCTTTCAGAAAAAATGGCATTCGAGGGACCCGGGTATAATCACCCTTGGCTTCCAGCCTGACTGTACTGCTGATAAAATAATGTATGGAGTTTCAAATGACAAAATTACAAGTTCTGTATCTTCTAGTGATATAGGATAGTATATTGTTCCATCAGTCGGAAGCACTTGAAAACAACTAATAAAATCTTTTTTTTTTTATATTTTTATGTATGTTTCTAGTGTTGAGGCATGGGACAACAAGTTCTTTGGGATTAGTGACGATGAAGCTTGTTCTATGGATCCACAACAATCATTGGCAATAGAATGCACATACATGGCGTTAGAAAATGCAGGAATGACAAAACGAGATATAAATGGAGCCGATATTGGAGTGTATATGGGTGAGTACATCAGAATAAAAATTAGAACTTTTTATAGATTTGTGATCGATTTGATTAACCCAGCGGAAACTGGTGTTGGAATATCAAAATTCAACACAAAAACATCCAATAATACAAGCAAGAATTTAACTAATCCAGTCTTGTTTGACAGAGCTCATCGAACTCTGTCAAACAAAATTGAATTGGTTACATTTTAAGTCGCATTATTGGAAAAATGTGCTCCTTGAATTTTCAAAATTTTGACACCAGTGCCCTAAGGATTAAATAAAAGGTACAGTAATATAAATACAACCGTTGGAATATGAGGAGCATGCTGTGTCTAACAACAAGTCTATATTTTGTATTGGGGTTTAACAACACTTTCGGCAGCCAAGGTCACCTCATGTCAGATAGGTTTACGCGTGGAGGAAGCTGGAGTATCCGGAGAGAACCGCCGAACAACAGCGAGCAACTGCCAGGATCCCCAGTGTACTAATTCCACACAAGCAAGGTTAGAAGTGGTTGAAGACAAGTGCACCACCGACGTGCACTACGCTGTAGAACTCAGCGCAACCGTGCCGCCATTTGTGCGTTCGGAATTAAGCACCTTGCGCAAGGTTACAACACGAAAAAACATAAATATAACTCGATGAGTTGCAACTCACTCCTCATTTCATGAACGTATCATTCACAGCTGCATATCAAAATGGAACTGATCTCATTTTCACCAGAGGATTTAATAGATTGTTGCCCGGGTGATGGCAGTAGGTCCAATATAAATCATCTATTATCCCTATCTATTATAGTCGGCCGCATAGCCAAGCTTCTCAATCTGCGGCGGTGGTGCGTCTAAAATATGTCAGTCATCACCACGATTTATAGGCGTCCATGTGGGTAAGAATCCCAGTTTATAGCGCTGGTAGATCCAATATATGTCATCTATAACCACGATTTATAGTCTCCCTTGTAGCCAAGATGGTGTCAGTTGGTCTAATATATGTCAGCTATCACCAAGATTTATAGCCGACAGTGTAGCCACGATTACCAGTCTGTGGTGGCTTAGGTCTAATATACGCCATGTATCACCATGTTACAGCGTCCATGTAGCCAAGAATCCAATCTGTGACGGCGGAAAAGCTAATACATATCAGCCATCATCATGATTTATAGCCGACCATGTAGCCAAGATCCCGTTTGGGTGGCTGTAGGTCTAATATATGCCATGTATCACCACGATTCATAGCGTCCATGTAGCCAAGAGTCCCAGTCTATGGCGGCGGTAGGCCTAATGTATGCCAGCAATCATCCCGATTAGTAGCCGGCCATTTAGCCAAAGCCTAGATTCTCAATCTTTGATGGCGTTTGGTCTTATATACGTCATGTATCACCAAGATTTACAGCGTCCATATAACCAAAATTCCCAGTCTATGGCGGCGAGAGATCTAATACATTTAAGCTATAACCACAGTTTATAGCCATCCATATAGCCAAGAATCCCAATTTGTGACGACGGTAAGGCCAATATATATCAGCTATCATCGTGCTTTACAGCCGACCATGCACAAATTCCAGTACAGGGTGGCTTTAGGTCTAATATATGTCATGTATGACCACCATTTATAGCGTCCATGTGGCCAAGATCCCCAGTCTGTGGCGGCGGTAGGGCCTAATGGATGTCAGCTTTCACCCCAATTAACAGCCGTCCATGTAGCCAAGATTCCAAATCTTTGATGGCGGTCGGTTTAGTTATATATGTCGGCTATCTCTCACCAATTTTAACATGCAGGATCTCGACCAACTGCATTCACAGTGGCAGAAGGGGTGCGGAGGATTGTAGGGGTCGTATTTGAGTGTCACTAGCTCCGAAAGTGGTCGCAGTAATTCGAGCTCCAAACACACATCAGATGGAAATTTTGAAGAGTGGGAAAAACTAAAAAAATTTTTTCATGTTTCGTCCAAAACATATCCATGGAAGAGCAGAGGCGAGTTCACGATTATACCGGGCAGCAAAGATTGTGTTATTATGTGGTAATAGGGTGTGGGAATTAGAGCGTTTGTTAGGGTGGGTGGGGGGGGGGGGGGGGGTATCTGTCTTCCAGATTTCGTGAGGACATAAACCGTAATGTCTGGCTTCCCATCAGTTTACTTCATTCCAGCAATGGCTTCACGTCACACTTGTGAAAATTGCCAGAATATTTTCACAAAACATTGTAATCTCTATTGTTATAAGAAGACTATCAGCAGATCCGTAATCTACCAATACACTGGATATCCAAAACGTTTAACAGAAAAGTCAACCTAAGAAGACAGCAGATGCACCACTCACCACAGGAACTACGACATTCCAGCAAAAGAGAAGAACGCAAAAGAATAAACCAAGTGGGACCAATGACCCTGTCAAAAGCTTACCAGGTGAATAAACATCGTATACCAGATCTTAATCTAACATCGAAGGCGCAACAAGAGAATAAATGCGTTTTGGGCGAATCCTGTTTACTGGGAAGCTTACTAGAACGACAACATTCGGTGAGCAGAAAACCAAACGGGCTTGTCACGATGGACCTGGATAGAGACATGAGAGAGAACACAGAATCCCGAACCATGAACGAAGACGAGAAAGTTCTTCAATACAACCAGATCTTACAAAGATACAGAGAATTCTACATCAAAGCTTCCCCGAATTTATGAGAATTTACACAAAAGTGTTTGCGACCCCAGAATGATTTCCTTTGTTTTCTCCGGGGCTTCTTAAAGAAAACACTGGGTTAGGGGTTGCCTTCCCGATTTTGAGTTTTTCTGTCACGAAGAACAAAATAAAAAACAGCAGGCCCCACAACGATGGCTAAACAAAGACGATGTGTGTGAGAGTAAGTGGGGGTGTGTATAGAGGTAAATCTGTGGAGAGGGTGACCAGGTGTCCACACTCTTGAAATTAGGCCTCTTTTGTTTGATACTGTCATGTGTTTTCAGGACGATACCCGTGGTTACCTGAAAACCGATGGTTTTAACTCACTGGGACAGTGTGTGTGTGTGTGTGAGGGGGGGGGGGATAGGGTAGGGTAGGGTAAACTGACTCCTTATAACCCCTTTAGCAGTACAATAGTACTTTCCACATCCAGCATCCGCACAGGAAAAGCAAGGAAGCAAGAAACGTCATAAGAAACAAGCCAGACAGCCACCGAACGGTTATAGTAGGTGGCCGTTGATCTGTTATTCTGAAACGAATTCACACATAGCTGCGTTCTGTGTTTATTACGCGCCTCCGTGACATAGAACTCATTAATTTAAAAATTGAAACATCACACTGTTCTGACGTCCGTTTGAAGAAAAAACACCATACAGTTCTGACGTCCGTTTGAAGAAAAAATATCAAAAAGTTCTAACGTCCGTTTGAAATAAAAAACAAAAACAAACCTCAGATAGTAGTAATAGTAGTAGGTAGTAGTGGTAGTTTATTCAAGCAAAATAACACCTGCAGAGAGGCAGATTGCACAAAGAGTTAACAGAGATATGATATGATTATAATAAACCAATAACAAACGAAACGTCTATTTTGAAAATTAATAAGGCTAATGTATCATACACATAAGTATATACAGTTAAGACAATAGGTCAGTTTAATGACTTACGATTTTGCAAGTATTGTTTCACTTTTCCCGAAGAACAGTGAGTGGGATTATGTTGCAGATGGAGTGGCATAATGAGGGCGTATTATTTTAAATAATAAATCCAAACCGATCTTTCTTGCGTGCATTTGAAAAGTCCGCACTGTTCCCGTTAATTATTGCAAGCAACTGTTTTCTGATGCTTGTATAGGCCGGGTAGTCCATGACTGAATGCATCTCGGATTCCACACCGCCGGCGTCCTTAGAAACATCAGAAGCGTTGCAAATCCTATTTTCTCAGGGAACTGGGGCTATGCATGTCTCCCCTTTTCAATTGTGAAATTATGATTACTAATCCTTATTCTTGTAAACATACTTTACGTTCCTTTGTTTTTGAGTAAGCTGAATAGGGCTCGAATTTAATGCCATTTTTGAAGGCGCGATAAGTACGCAATTTATTTTTACCGTTCTTTTTATTGTCATTGTTAAGGTATTTATTAAAATAGATTGTGAAAACATTTGTTAAATTTTCATTTAATTTCCCGGTTTTATTGTCGTATATTGCGGCCGTTGATATATTGTAACCTTCCGACATTTGGCGGAATCTGCTATAATGCGCTTTCACCAAATCATGGAGCAATGATACCTGGAGCTGCAGAGTGGAGTATGACCATGAAATTGAACTTTTTGATGATGCATTCGAGGGAAAGTGGGAATTTGCCATAGTCAGCTCGAGCGGCATGGTTCGAAGAATTTTTATTATTAACACCGAGTATCATTTTACAGAATTTAAGACAGAAAAGCCGGCCGCACGCATTTGACAGATCGATACGTAAACAGAAAAATATAAATTAAAATTGTGTCCGAATAGGTTATATATTCGTATTTTAATGAAATTAGCTGCCGTTATATGAGAGATATTCGTTTCAAAGTCAAAACTGGATTGTTATAAAATCACTCACCATTTATAGAATTAGTTTAACTTCGTTAAGTTTGGTGGATTTGAACAATTCTCCACTTGACGGTCGATTTATCGGTTGTCACCGCAGCTTATGAGTTGATCTCGGAAAGAATTCGACATTTCGATTGTTCGATTCCGAAAATGGGCGAAATTTAGTTCTTTGGATGGGGCCATGATGTCAGACGGAGAAATAGTCCATCATCGGAAATACGCGTGGAACACTTGTTCCCTACTGATTTGTAAATATGGAACTGGAGAAAAATAATAGAAGTGTAATAATGTCGTTTATTATACAGGTGTCATGAACAACGATTTTAATAATGAGATTATGAGTGGAGTAAATGAAAAAGGCGTCATTAATAACTACACTTTGACAGGAACACCACAAAGCATAATTGCCGCACGGCTATCATATCTGTTCAATCTACAGGGACCATCAATGTCTGTGGATACTGCCTGTTCGTCTTCTTTGGTTGCCATTCACCAAGGTGCTTCAGCAATTCGAGCGGGTAAGTGTAATTCACTTAAAAAAAAACGCAAAGGAAAATACGTCTTATTATTACACGCATATTCTCTGAAATCCCCATCTACAGCAACACTAAACCATGCGGAAAATGAAAATATGTTTCGCACATATGTGCGAAACTAAAATCGTTGACGGACTATTTTTAAATAGAAGCGAAAATTTCATTGGAATTTTCTACAAATCGTGCAACACAATTACAATTTGAATCGCTAGCGGTTGCTGAAAATCGTCCCCTGCGTTCCAGTGCGTTCTGTGTGCCAGTAGCACATAGAACACATTGGAACTCAGGGGACGAAACAATAATACGGGTTCCTCTCGCGAATTTGGTTGGAGATAAAATGTGTTGTTTCTGTTGATAGTTTCAAACACTAATTATAGGAATTAGTGAGTGTCCTTCTAGTAACTGATTTTATAGACGTGAAGGCGTGTAGTAAACACAGAACGACACACGCGTGTGTCGTTCTGTATATGTATATGAATTACCAAGAATTATCCTCGCTTTATTGGAGTATGAATGTGGGATGGGGGTTTAAAGTTGTATATACTACTTCATACCAAACCTAAGACACCCAACCCACATTTATACTCCCATAAAGTGTTAGGTCACTCATTGCAATAGTTATTCATAGGATCTCGAATGAGTGGCAATTCCATATACATTTTCTGTACCGAGTTCGCTAAAACTGACCTGAGCCTAGATTTACCGAGGCTTAGATCGATTTTCGTGAAGGAGGTTTGAACATTTCATGTCAAATCGTGACGAATTTGAGTTTCTTTTATATCACATAATGTGTAATTTAACCTTTTACCTAACGTAACGACTAAACTAGCTTGCGTTATTCACAAAAAATATCAAACATATTTTATTATTTCTTCAACTTTTGCCTTGAAAGCGTAGCTTATCACCACTCATTGGAACGAGCTCGTTCCAATGAATTGACAAACGCTATGTTTCCGAGACAAAAAATGAAAATGTTTAGTTATTTAGGATTTTTTTTCCAGTTGGCGCCTGCTAGTTGTTTTGTAAAGATTTAATGAGATATAAGAGAAGTGTAACAGGACCTAGAATAAGGTCTGTTCAGGTTCTTTTGGAATCTCTTAAAATATGGAAATGTACTGTATAGAAAACAACACTCAACTCCTAGACATCTTATTTATTGCAAAAATAGAAATGAAACTCTTTGGAGGGGAAAGAGGCCAAGAAAACTGTGAGAATAACCCCAAAAATACTACATGATATTTTAATAATAATCAGAATCAATTTAGAACAAGGGGCAATTTCAACAGGTACCAAAAAAATAGGCCGGGACAAATTTAAAGGCAATAATGCAAAAACGGGTCGAGTTCGACGGGGGCGAATTTAGTTTGGGACGCTCTACTAATAATTAATTTACAAAAACATCATTTCCGAAATTAAGAAAATAAGGTACCGAAAATAAGTGGGGCGACTAAGCCTAGGGTTGAAATATTGTAATTCCAACTAAAACAGGCAGTATTAATCTGCCTGGCATAGTAACGACCAAAGTTGTTACAGAAGTCGGTGAATGTCTCACCTTGTTGAGAATTGATTAGATTCTAACGTGAAGCTGAAAAACCAGCGCTTATATAGGGACAGTAGTTGCGCACAGCAAAGGTTAGTTCTTAGAACAATCATAGGTAGTCCGTGCAGAACGACCTGTGTGTGACAATTACAAGGACCAAAGTAACATTTTTTTTTAAATAAAATTTACATGCTAGGGATTGTTTTGTATAGAAACTAAGATTTGAAGTACTAAATTAAATTATTTTATAATAATTTATAAAACTTATAAGAAAGTATCGTTACTGATGTAGAACGGGAAATTCCCACAGTTATTCTCGGCCACACTCCCCCCACCTCAGACAAAAATTACATAATTTTTTTTTTTTTTATAATTATTTCTTTACATTAATTCCTAAACCTCTCTGTTTCTCTTTCTCCCATGCAGGCTTAGCTCTAACTTGAAGCTGACCGTCCACCTCAGTCATCTCATAATCTCTTGGTAACACATTATTCTCATTGGGAAATGAAATAGCTGACTCCACGATCTGTATCCGATGATTTTGTTGCATATGTCTCTGACATAATGCAGAACGTTCTGCCACTGTTCTCTTACGTGGTGGCAACACAGCACCAGGATCCACAAACTTTTTATTATTTCTAACTTGTCCTGTTGCCTTTAAACTCTTCTGTACAGCCACAGCTTTAACAAGATGATGTTTATTAATTAAGTGTCTCTGTAACTCATTACGAGAAGGGAAAACTCGACCACAATGTTTTTCTGCACAGCAATACATCTGTACTTTTTTAATATGGTACTTTCTCCAATGATTATAAAAAAGTACTAAACGAGGAATAAAAGCCTCCACTGCAGGACGGCACGGGGCACTTCATCCCCTCTTCCTGCCACAATGGACGTTCCAGAAAACCGGGAACCTGACTTTCATCTTCTACTTGGTTAAGATCTTTATCTAATTCTCTAAGTTCTTCATCTGGCACCATAAGTTGAAGAGGATCCATTTTCTCTGTAAATAGAACGAACGCTATTAAATAATATGACAAAATTGTCAACATTTCCCTTTCATGGCTTTGGCAAAATTACTGCCGAGATTAGATTGATATAGGTTTCCCAGAAAACCTCCCAGAAATTTCAAATTCCTTCACAAAATGGGCTGATTAACAGTCTCCAGTTATATATTTTGTATGGACTAAACAGGAGAGAAACTCCAAACTATTTCCCCACATTTTTCCACTTCTACAGAACAATTCTAGGTTGATTAAATCAAATATCGTTCTTTCTAATTTTGTCAAAGCCAGGAAACCGAAACATTAAAAATAGTATATCCGGAATTAATCCGAGGATACAGCACCAACTCAAGAAATACATCTAATGACCTAAAATCATTTGTTTGTTTTGGATTTCTGCAATAAGAGACGTCCAAAATATATATATATATATATATATATTTACATAGCCTGATAATTAAGGGGAATATTTAACTGGGGGTTTCACAGCCCGCCCTCTTCTTGTTTTAAAAGGTGAGACTGTGGGACTGTCTTTCGAAACACCACCCATACAGGACTCCAGTTCCCCTATATCAAATTCACTATCATCACTCAGGTCTACTGCAGCCAATTCAGTTTCTTCGTCAACAGTTGGAGCTTTCCAACTTTCGTCTGTTTCGTCATGATTAATTTGGTCACTATCATAATGTCCTACATACAATTTAAGATCATTCACATGAATCATTGCATCTCTATCCCGAAGTCTAACTTTATATACAACGGGTGAGACTTTTTTTAATATCAAATATGGACCAGTCCACCCTTTACCCAACTTTTGGTTAGCTTTTGGTGGGTACCATCTCCAAACTAAATCACCTTCTTGAAACTCACGTGGTTTTAAACCTTTGTCATAATTTAGTTTTTGTCGATTTCCTGCTTTTTGTAAACATTTAAAGGCATATTCAAAATTTTTTTGAGATGCTCGCCTAACCCATTCTACATATTCTATAGGACACACAGGTGAATGAAAAGGAGTGGACTCCACCATTAAATCTATTGGATAAGTAATTTCATGTCCAAACATCAAAAGATTTGGGGTACAATGCGTACTATCATGTCTAGTTGCTCAGTATGCCATCAAAAGATATGGGAGATGGTCATCCCAATCATCTTGGTTTTCATTTACAAATGCAGTAAGCATTTGCAAGAGAGTTCGATTAAATCTCTCTACTAAACCATCTGACTGAGGATGGTATGGTGTAGTTTTAGTTTTCAGTATGTCTAGTAGCTTACAAATTGCAACAAATAAGTGTGATTCAAACTCCGGGCCTTGATCCGTATGAATAATACGAGGGACTCTGAATCTCACAATAAATTCTGTCACCAGTTTGTCTGCTACTGTTAATGCTGTATGATTGGGAAGGGCATAGGCCTCTTTCCATTTTGAAAAATAATCCCCCACTACCATAATGTACTCATTTCCATCATTAGTTATAGGCAGTGGACCTAAAATATCTATTGCAATTCTATCAAGAGGTGCCCTTACACTGTCTTGTTTTAAGGCTGACTTCGCTCTTCCGGGCTTACACTGTGTGCATACTTCACATTCTCGACACCAATGTGAAACATCAGTTGTCATGCCTGGCCAGAAGAACCTCTTTTTAATAGATTCCAGGGTACGGTCACGTCCTAGGTGTCCTGACATCCGAGATTTATGTAGTTTGTCAAAGATCTGGGTTTTTATTTTTAAAGGAGCTAATAAAATTTTACTATGCTGTTCCAAATCATTTATGATGTACAGTATATTATTCTCTAACTTTAATGATTCCCACCTTGCCCAAAGAGATTTAGACTGTGGTAACAAATTACTTATATCTTCTGGCAATGGCTTATTTGGCGAAGACTGCAACAAATCTATAACAGGTTTAATTGCTAGATCTTCCATTTGCCAACTTTCAATATCATTAAGTGACCATGTTTGTGACCAATTACTAAAGGTTTGGTCATCTTTATCATTGTCAATAGGTATATTAGCTATCACAGATGGCTCAGAATCTTTCTTATTCTTTGATTTATTACATTTAGAGGGACAATTCACCCTTTTACAATATCTGTAAGGGGTACGAGACAAGCCATCAGCATTTTTATGCTGATAACCCTTCCTATGTTGTATCTTGAAGTCAAATGTCTCAAGAATTGACAACCACCATGCTACCATGCCATCTACCTCCTTAAAGGACTTTAACCCAACCAATGATGCATGGTCTGTCCTAATTGTAAATTTTCTGCCCCATAAATAATGTTTAAAATGTCTAACAAAATAGATTACAGCATATAACTCTCGATAAGTAGTACAATAATTTTTCTGGCTTTTATTTAAGGTTTTACTGGCATAAGCTATTACTTTCTCTTCCCCATTTTGTATTTGTGATAAGACTCCACCAATCGCATTCTGACTTGCATCAGTATCTAAGATAAACTCGCATTCGGGGTCAGGATAGGAAAGAATAGGTGCTGAAGTTAATGCCTCTTTAATTTGATGAAAAGCCAATTCACACTCTGAGTTCCAATCAAATTTCACATTTTTATGAGTTAATTGATTAATCGGATGTGCTATACTGGAAAAATTTGGAATATATTTTCGGTAATACCCAGCAAAGCCGAGAAAACTTCTTATTTCTCTTGGGCTGGTCGGTCTTGGCCACTGAATCACAGATTTAATTTTATTTGGATCACAACTCACTCCCTGACTGGAAATTCTATGACCTAAAAAGGCTACATCTTTTTTAAACAAGGAACACTTTTTAGGCTTCAACTTAATGCCATGTGTTCTCAATCTATTGAAAATTTCTTTCAAATTTTCCAAGGCAGTCGTAAACGTTTTCCCAAAAGTAATTATATCGTCCAAGTAACAAAGACACCGTTCCCACTGCATTCCCGCTAAAACGATTTCCATAAGACGTTCGAAAACGGAAGGGGCATTAGCCAATCCGAAAGGGAGAACTTTAAACTGGAATAACCCTTTGTGTGATGCAAAAGCAGTTTTGGGGCGATCAGATTCCTCAATTTCACACTGCCAATAACCACTGGCGAAGTCAAGAGTTGAAAACCACTCAGCCCCATTTAAAGAATCAAGACACTCATCAATTCTAGGAAGTGGATAAGCATCTTTTTTGGTTACATCATTCACACGTCTATAATCTACACAAAATCTAATTGTGGCATCAGGCTTTGTCACCAATAAGATAGGGGATGACCAGGGACCAGTACTTGGCTCAATGATATCATTTTCTAGCATTTTTTTAATTTCCTGCTCTACAAGTTGTTTTTGTGCAATTGGTAATCTTCGGGGAGGTTGTTTAATTGGTTTACTATTTCCGGTATCAATTGCATGCTTTACTAACCCTGTTCTGCCTAGTTTGCCATCAGGTCCAACAAATATGTCTTGATATTCAAAAAGAAGATCATTTATTTTTTGTTGCTCTTCTAATGTTAAATCAGATGAACAGTTATCCAATATAACTTGTAAATGTTCAGGACAGTTTGTTCCCTTATGTATAGTGATTTTATCCCTAACCGTTTCAATAGTTGAAACTTCCTGGGTGTTTCCTAGCAAGGTATGTTTTTGAAGTCTAATTGGGTTATTACTAACATTCATGACAGCAATATCTACTTTTTTTGAATCTGGAGATATTACAGCTCTGGGTATAAGAAGGCCTTTAGAAGCCATGTGTTGAAATGGTTCAAATAAACTACTACCCTTCAAAAGAGACTGATTTTTAATATAAGTATCAACCCACATTTCTGAATTACTGGGTATAGTCACACTATGGTTTATAGCTATATGAGAACAAGAGGTGTTAAACATTTGATACAACTTCACTCTACACTTGGGCATTTTTAAAATATTTTTTGATAGAATTATATCCGCTTTGTTTGGCAAAAGAAAATCTATGCCCAGTATTCCAGATAAGCCCTGAATGTTTGCTACAATGAAGTCATGATAAAATGTAACACCCCCCATTTTAAAGGGCATTGTAAGTTTACCCATAAACTCCAAAGATCTACCATCTGCAGTGTTATATTGAACATTGACACTTTTAAGACAATATGTGCCAAGATTCAGTTTTAAAAACAACTCATAAGAAAGTAAACTACAAGATGCACCTGAATCAATAAGCATATATACTTCATTGCTTGAAACTGGGCTTTTACATATAAACATGACTGGCTGATTTGGGTAACAGACTCCACTTCATGAGCCAAACTTCCAGCCTTAAGTTTGGCTATATCTAGTTTTTTTGTATGTCAGAAACTTTAAAATTTTCATGTGTCTCTATATTTGTTTTTTGAGGACATGCAGACTTTTTATGGCCTTTGGTTGAACAAAGATAACAGGTTGATTGAGGACAAAACCGGGAAATATGTCCAGGTTTATGACATGTCCAACAAGTTTTAACTTTTTCAACATTTGGAACAGAATTAACATAAGTGGCTTCTGATAAATGTTTAGGTTTGTGAAAAGGTCTACTTTTGGTAAAAGCTTCATACTTTTCTGCTAACGATACTGCAGATTCTAATGAAACAGGATGATGAAATTTAATATGCTTTCTTAACTCCTCATCTTCAAAACCTTCTACAAATTGATCAATCGTATAGGTATCTCTATAAAACGTTGGTAAACCAGGATATGCCAATGAGCTAAGCCTACGAAGGGAATAACCAAAATCAGCTATTGATTCTGAAGCTTTCCTTCGCCTAGTCCTAAATTCTGCTCGATGAACAGATTCTCTTTCAGGAGGGTCAAACCTTTGCTGTAAAGTTCTTTTCAAAACAAAAAAATTGGTAAGTTGTTGATGAGTCAAATCTCCTAACAATTTTTGTGCATTCCCCCTCAGTGACATAATAAGCTGTTGTGCTTTCTCAAATTCAGTCCAACCATTCCATTTTGCTACTGACTCAAAATGTACAATATAATCTTTCCAGTCGATTGTTTTTCCATCGAATTTATCTGGCCAAACTGTTTTATGATTGGTATTCATAACTCTAGTATCTGACAAAGCATCATGCCGAAATAGAGTGCTATTTACTTGAACTGTTTTAGAGGGATCTATAAAAAAAGTATCTTTATTCATTGTATCCCAGTTATTGGTGTCATCCAGAAATGGATTATTTGTTTTTTTAAATGTGTCACCTTGAAGGTATTTTTTACTCTGTGAATTTGGTTTGGTCAAAATATCAAACTCATTTAGCTGAGGTAAAGACCTATATTCGGTGTCTGGAGTCCATGTTTCAGGATTCACCTTTTTCCGAAACAACGGGTCAAACTCGCCAAGCAAATCAACACTAGGGTCCATTTTTATGTATTTTGTTATCTCATCAAGAGAACCCTGCTTGCAGTGCCAAATTGTAACAGGACCTAGAATAAGGTCTGTTCAGGTTCTTTTGGAATCTCTTAAAATATGGAAATGTACTGTATAGAAAACAACACTCAACTCCTAGACATCTTATTTATTGCAAAAATAGAAATGAAACTCTTTGGAGGGGAAAGAGGCCAAGAAAACTGTGAGAATAACCCCAAAAATACTACATGATATTTTAATAATAATCAGAATCAATTTAGAACAAGGGGCAATTTCAACAGGTACCAAAAAAATAGGCCGGGACAAATTTAAAGGCAATAATGCAAAAACGGGTCGAGTTCGACGGGGGCGAATTTAGTTTGGGACGCTCTACTAATAATTAATTTACGAAAACATCATTTCCGAAATTAAGAAAATAAGGTACCGAAAATAAGTGGGGCGACTAAGCCTAGGGTTGAAATATTGTAATTCCAACTAAAACAGGCAGTATTAATCTGCCTGGCAAAGTAACGACCAAAGTTGTTACAGAAGTCGGTGAATGTCTCACCTTGTTGAGAATTGATTAGATTCTAACGTGAAGCTGAAAAACCAGCGCTTATATAGGCACAGTAGTTGCGCACAGCAAAGGTTAGTTCTTAGAACAATCATAGGTAGTCCGTGCAGAACGACCTGTGTGTGACAATTACAAGGACCAAAGTAACATTTTTTTTTAAATAAAATTTACATGCTAGGGATTGTTTTGTATAGAAACTAAGATTTGAAGTACTAAATTAAATTATTTTATAATAATTTATAAAACTTATAAGAAAGTATCGTTACTGATGTAGAACGGGAAATTCCCACAGTTATTCTCGGCCACAGAAGATTCATTCACTTCTACTTCCAAAACCATCTCACAACGTTGAGACGTCGGCGTTGACTTCTGACGTCATTTTTGTATTAGTCATGTTGTGAACGAGAACTTCCATTATGAGCTATTTGTTGGGGATTATGTGATAAAATGTAATTCAAAGTGTTTACTTGTATTATAATGTACATTTACACGACAGAAGTCTCCGACATTTATATCATTGCAGTCATATCAACTCACATCAGTTCAATTATATTCTGCACAGGCCAATACACGCGTTCCCCAATACTACAAAATTGTGTGAACAACCCACATGAACACTAACAACCCGCCTGCGTGAAATATAATTTATTTGCACCACCAGACACCACTATATACTTTATTTGACAAATGGACGGTCCAAAGCAAAAATAATTCATACCATAGGAAATTATTCATTGAGTTATCAACAACTCATATTGATCAGTCGTATAAAAGCAACTTGTATATCATTAAAGAAAACTAAATTTTAGTATACCTGAGCACTAACTGACAGCACACCTACATCAATTTACTGTTTACTTTCATCGTTGGAAATGAGCGGCACAAAACAAAAAAAAAAAAAAGAAAAACCCGTTCACACCACAAAAAAAATTATTCATTGAGTTACGAAACACTCTGATCAACCAATCACATGCAAGTAACTCGGATATCCTCAAATATAACTAAAATTTATTTTAATACTTTTTACCAAACTACTAGGAGTTTTGTCTTCACTGAACGGGCGTCTTTGTGACAACAATACGTTTTGCTTATTCTTTTCTTAGGATTCAGTTATTTGCGTGCATTTTGAGACCCACCCCCAAATTGGAACCTACAGTGGATGATTGAACTTACAATCATTAAAAATTAACTTTCTAACTACCACGACAGAATTCTCATCGCAATAGTGAAAATGCTGCTTTATTTTGGATTGCTTCAAAACAAGGCCTTTTTCAAACATAACACTGTATAAAAATTGCAAATGAGATGAAAAGTCAGCATGTATAGTAACGTTATTAATAACGCGGGCTTAGAATGTCGACAGCATCGCAACTGGATCATGATCTGGTTGGAATTATCTATTTGCTTTCCTTCCCGAGGCACATCCTAATCCCAAATATAAAATAAACGAGAAGGCATTGCACATCGGTTGTTAATGTTATGTGCTTCCATTGATTCAGTCTTGAGTTTACACAATTTTACTTATGTAAAAGAAAACGGTGTTGCGATTATATAGGAATCCTATCGGTATCCGATCGAGAAATAAACCACCTTTTTGTTCACGGCAGCATAATTATGGAATGGCATCGTTCGCGTGGCATCACTCGCATCACGTTACAGTTCGGCAGTAGTGGCCTGGTCACTTCCAACGGGTGGTTACCACGAACGCAATACTATTAGATTTCAAACACTAATTATAGGAATAATCATAGAAAATTTAATTAATGAAGCACCGAATACAACCGGGTAAATTTGCTGATGATGATTTTTATTATTTTATAAACGCAATCGTGGACATCACTGCCCACCCGTGGATTACGACTAGTCCACGGCTACTTTACTCTATGTATGTGTTAATACCATAACGATGCTATTTATTCGTATTTGTTGGACTGCACACATTAAAATGAGTTGCGTTAACAACAACCCAAATCAACTGGCTTGAAAAATTGATTTGGGTTGATCTGTGACTCAACCGATTTTGGAGTGCATCTTCTGAACAAGTTTGTTGTTCAATACTTGTTTCTTATTCAATACTTATTTTCAGACAAACGTAAATGAAATTTCACAATAAAATCCACGAGGAGAGATTATATCCATTATGCGGAGGTTGGCCAATCGATAATCTCAGCACCCAGGCTCTGAGCTGCACGTTGGAAAAAAATTAATTGGTCCACCCCACAGATTCGCGGAACAGCTAATTTATTTGTGTAATTAAGACATATAATCTTGGTTCCAGAAAGCCATCTTCAAGGTTCAAAGTGTTATTTTTTCCAATGTAGGAGACTGCACGACAGCGATTTGTGGAGGCGTAACGCACATACTCTCTCCAGCAGTTACGGTGGGAATGTCCAGATCACGAATTTCTTCACCAACTGGAAAATGTCATACCTTCTCATCACTGGCCAATGGTTACGTTAGGGGAGAAGGCTGTGGGATTGTTATTCTCAAGAGAGTTCTTGATGTGAGTACACTGGACCTAAATATAACTGGGTTATTACATTGTGGTTTGTATGTCTTTGCCTACAGTATTACAACATTACAGCCCTGTGTACCATTCGGTCACAAAAATATTATTGAAATTAATTTAAAAAAAACAACAATATTCTGGAAGTATTCTGAAAAAAACCCTCAAACCCCACGTCTCAGTCGTAAATGTCCGAGTTTGTGTGTTCTTTCTACCCTAAGCACACACTCTCACTTATTCTAGAGCAACCGGCCGAACGCGGAATTAACGCACATGCCCAGGTATGTTGTAAAGCTCGCCTGCATGTGTGGTTCTTTTCAATCTCTTTTTTTGTATAAATGGTATGGTGTATATGATATAAAATAGACCTGAAATATAAATACTGATTCAACATAACAAAATACATAACCCAGGGCATTAAAGTAATTCCCCCAAATTGATGATGCCAAGTTTTATATTGTTCACGATGAATTTTACTGGAATTCGAGGTAGCGCCAGTATTATGAACCAACGGTGGCTTAATCATCAGAGTTTAAAGTAAACAAGGCAGCAGGGTTCCCACATGTAAGGACTGATAAAATTCAAGGCAATTCAAGGTCGTTTTGCAACATTTTTCAGCACTTTTCAAGGCTCTGAGATAGCCACATTCAAGGATGTTCAAGTCCCTTCTTTCACTAGCCCTAACTTGTACCCTCCAGTCATTTTCCCCACCTTCCACTTCCCCATGCGGAAAGTGGGAGGAGGTGGTACCGACCAGAGGTTCCTACTTAGGACTACACATTCATGAACTCCGCCATATAAAACTATATAGTTTTGATAACATGCTTCGTCAACGTTTTATTTCATACACATTGAAGGCTATTCAAGGCCTCGTTGCTTACTTTGTAAGATTCCAAAGCCTTGAATAGTACTTAGTTAAAGTCAATGATGTTGCTTTTAATCCGAGGCAAGCGGAAACTCCGGAAAGCGGTAAAGAGAGCCAAAAGAAGTAATATTGGTAACTAATGTCTGGTATCGATGATCTAACACCACCAGAAGATCTCTGTTAGCCCAATGTTTAACTGTTGTAAGAAATCCCTGTAATCTGGCTTACCTTATCATCTTATCACCACATAATCAAAATTTTCTTGAAAAAATGAGAATCGCAGACCGTTTTACAAACTCAAGCTGTTGGGAAGTTCCCTTCAAGAATCAACTGGTTGGTGACAACCAAACAGTCATGTGGATCTTGATATTATGGAGCCTGGTAATAGATTCAAATAAAAAAAATATTCAGTATGAGAGTACTCCCCGATAAGAAATAATTTAACAGCTATGAACAGAGAGTTATCACAAAACCTCGAACGAATGAGAAATGAGTTATCAAACCAGTAGATGAAGGCGGGTCAGTTACAGAAAGTATATTCCGAGTAACTGAACAGAAAGATTTAGAGATGGAGAAATGGCGGAAGCAAAAAAAAAAATGTTATTTTATCTTCATGTGCGCAATAATTTGGTTGTCCTTGAATAAGTATTGCCTGTATAATCATTAGGTTCGTTATAAAGTTTCTTTGAAGTTCGTATATTTTAATAGAATTACAAAAATAGAAATTGACTTTGTTGTCTACAATACAAATGATCATCTTGTTTTGTAACCAGAAACCATTTCGTTATCGACTACACATGTAATTACGTCATAGCGCGTATTATAAGTAGAATGACCTACAAATTCTAAACACGAACCAGCAACAAATTCAGACATTTTGTTTTCGTTTTACAGGCGAAACGAGACGGGGACAAAATATTGGCTGTTTTGGTCAGTGGTTGCAATCAAGATGGTCACAGTGCGACTCCAATCACAGCCCCATCGGGCGAGCAACAATATAAACTAATGGAACGTCTATATAACAGATACAACATTGATCCATCGTGTGTGCAGTACATAGAAGCTCACGGTGAGATATCTTCTACAATTTACTCACGTATCGACACGAGTCGTCATCATTTCGGAGAATCCAGTAGTGTACATATGAGGTAGAGGTGACCACTGCAAAGCATTTTTTCCCATGTTTAGAGTTATATTGAATTATTTGAATCAGCACACAAGGACGTAGCCAGAGGAGTGTTGCAGAGGGGTGTCTCACACATCCCCCAATTATCGCCTAAAATTTTAAAAGTTGGGAATTTAGTGATGTCAATTTCAAAAAAATCGAAATTCAATAATATCAATTTATTTTGCGCTTTTTTTCCGTCAGATCCAAAGTGATTTTTCAATTTTTGATCAAATTAATTCTCCAACTTTTCCAATCAACTGTCAAAATGTTCCGAACATTCCGACTCGAATCTGTGACCGATCCGTGTTTTCAAATTCATTCTATATATCCCCCTTACAACGACCAGGATACACAAGGACTATAGACTGATAACTATATAACTAGCCATTCAAAGTCATGAACCTACCTGGTGAAATGCATGTTTCTTGTGAATAAAAGGACCAAATTTAAGCCAGGGCGAGGCCTCAGAATCAATCTCAGGACTTGAAAAATTAAAAGTTTTCACCAAGGGAGTTCCCATCCCCTGACGGGCACCTTCGAGAGAGAGATATTCCCTTTCGAACTCTCCCCCACCACGGGGCTATGACCCCGGGAATGTCTTCGGCTTGTCGTGCAGTCATCCCAACTCATTTAGAAATCCAACTCATCATACCCCATGGAAGGTCCTCTAGCTACGCCCCTATCAGAACACGGGGTCACCACGATGGAATTGATTACATTCATGAATGCAAATGATAGCGAATAGTGAGTAGTTTCCCGATTCCGTATCAGATGGTTGGTCTCAGAACGAGGACGGCGCTAAAGAACGTCAATCGCGTTCGCTCAGGTTACAAACCGTTTCTAGGAACGCTTCATTTGTGTAAATAAACACTATCGAATAACGTGAATTTCTGATATTGTTCTTAACCAGTTTTATATGTACTAACCCCTATTGATCCCAATAAAATATCTTTGTTTTCTTACTTTATTGCTATTTAATGCGTGAAACTGATTGTGGTGTAGAAGAATGAAATGCCGAATGCTGTCAGCATTGGAAACTTCGAAAAGCTATTTTGAGAAGTCCCCAAAGTTTTACAAGTGTTGTTTGTTTGAAGATAAGTGTTGTTCTAGCTGCAATTGCACGTTATTTATCCTTATATTGATTCCTCGTGTGAAAAGTGATTTTCCATAACGGCATATAATAAACAGATCATTATGACAGTAAAGTGATCTAGTTTGTCGCATTCCGTTTCGTTGACGAGGTCAGGTCGCCAGATCATACTCGCCACCTTCAGATGGCTCCTTGTTGCACTCAAGATATGATATACTGCTCTGACTGTGTAGTGATATTTTAGTCGTCCGACTTTTGAAGCAGGCCGCTCTTGACAAAAACAACCGCACCGATTTGAATGTATAGCAAGTGCTCTTCATTTATAAAACATAGAGCACGGTTTGTGTATAGTGCCGGTGGCAAACAGTTGACCGTGGGGCAAATCTTATAAAATCTCTTAATGTTCGTGATTGTCAGATTCCAGGACAATTCAGTTAGTCCCGGTTTAACTTTAGTTTGCTCAGACTACCGTGATTTGTTTTTTTTTATTTTAGGGACCGGAACGCCCAGAGGAGATCCCACTGAAGTTGATAGTCTTGGAAAGCACTTCACATCTGAAGACAGACCAAGTATTATTTTCATCGGATCTGTGAAAACAAATATCGGACATTTGGAATCTGCGTCTGGCATTGCCGGCCTGATCAAAACCCTTCTTATGATGAAACACTCTACAATTGTACCACATCTACACTACAATCCACCAAATCCCAAACTCCGCTTCAGCGACTATAAATTCAAGGTACCGGAAACCTGTATAGAATGGCTACCCGACGAACACGGGCGACGAATCGCATGCATAAACTCCTTTGGATTCGGCGGAACAAACGCACATGCAGTGATTCAACAATTAACTTCCCATAAGCAGGAAGTTCCTTCTGAGAAAAAACCATGCTTGATGACAATTTCTGCTCAGTCAAAATTCACACTGCATTTCGCGTTGAATGATTTTCTGGAAAACTTAAAATCGGGTACATATAATATTAACGATGTGTCATTTACAAGCGTTAAAAAACGAAATCACTATCCGTATAGGTTATCCATTGTTGCTAAAGCCTCCAAAGACATCGACGCAGACTACTTGATATCAAAAGCTGACGCCGCTGAACACAGTGAAATGAAATCACACCATGTGGTATTCGTTTGTGGCGGTGTTGGAACATGTTGGTCTGGAATGTGTAAAAAAATGATGGCACGTTTTCCAGTATTCCGAGAAAATTTATCACAAATTGACATCTATTTAAAAAGTTATTGTGATCTGTCACTTGTAGACTTATTTGAGAATAGCTCGGATTTTGAGGATCCATTCATATCACATCTTTCAATATTTGCATGTCAGGTGTGTTTGGCTGCTTTGTGGGTGGATTGGGGAGTAGTGCCTAGCTGTGTTGTTGGACAATCAGTGGGTGAGGTAGCTGCATCTGTAATATCAGGGGCACTGACATTAGAAAATGGGGTAGCTGTCATCTACTACCGTTCAAAATATTTAGCTGAAATGTGTGAAGGGAAAATGGTTGTTTGTTTAGGCATATCTACCTCTACAGTAGAAGGGATTTGTAGAGATGTTAATGATGTTAGTATAGCTGTGAATATAAGTCCAAAGGCTTGTACAATTTCCGGATTGCCGGCAAGTATTTACAATTTCAAAAAAATCATCACTGAACGATTTCCTGACAAGGCTGTACAGCTTTATGACCTGAAAGTCTCTTGTGCCTATCACAGCAAGTATGTACTTCACGCTGCACAGTGCGTTTCAGATTCACTAAATGTTTTACAAACAAGCACACCCAAATTACAAATATATTCCACAGTGACTGGTACAGCTTTGGATGAAGATGTCAACTCTTCGTACTGGTTTAAAAATATTCTTGCACCAGTACAATTTCAACAAGCCATTAGAAATTCATCACGGGACAACAAAACAAACGTGTTTGTAGAAATTGGCCCCAAGCCAGTGTTATCTGCACACGTCAATGATATCTTACCTTCTTCATCAACCATTGCCTTACCTTCAATGGTAAGAGACAATGACGAGAATTGCATATTAGAAACGCTAGGAGCACTGTATGAGATGGGGTTCCAACTTAACTGGGACAATTTACCATGTTCAGGTGATATCGCTGACATACCAAACAGCATATTTGATAGACAGAAAATCTTGAAGCTTCCGGCAATTTCGAAGAAAAAAAGGTCTACTGCTGAACATTTCAGATTATGTCACTTGTTTGTAACAGAAACCGCAGATGACAATAGGTATGAATTACAGATTAGTGAGAAAACAGTTCCATTTGCATATGAACATTATGTTCTAAATAATCTTGTTTTACCAGGAATGACTTTTGTTGAAGCAGCAATGGTTATTGGAAAACTGTATTATAATTCTAACTATTCATGCAAAGTGAAATTTGACAAATTTGTGTTTGTGGAAAAAGATGAAACCCTATCGATTAACATAGAAGCTTTGACAGGCACCTCTGGACATAAATTTCAAATTGGAAAGGGAGACACCATCTACGCTCATGGTCAGATTCAGCCAGCCGACACACCGTGCGTTGGGAAATATGATATCAGTGAAATACAATCTTCCTGTACACAACGCTTTGAAAAAGACGAGATATATTCTAGACTACAAGAAGCCGGTTTTACTTACGGGCCTAGTTTACAATTGCTGCAGTGCGGTTTGGTGGGAGATGCTGTTTCGTTTGCAGAAGTACTGCTAAATGACCAAGTTATGGATCAGTTGGGAAAAACATTGCTGCATCCATGTATTCTGGACGCCTGCTTACAAGCGACAATCGTTTCTCATCAGCAGACCGAGAAGAGTAAGGGTGGAATCCCGTTTTATGTGGGACATATACAACAGTACCTACCCTTTACAACAAAAATGTACATTATCTGTTATTTGAGAGAAGTATCAGATATCCGGATCAAACAAGACATCTTGCTTCTGAATGACAAAGGTGGCCTTGTAGTAGAATTTAAAGACTATATAACAAAACTTACAGGAAATAAAAACATACCAACAAGTTTCAAACACAGTCTGGAATGGAGCAAGCTGGCAAAATTAGAATCTTATAATAGAGAAACAGAAGCCAGTAGCGAAGAACAAGTCAACACAGTCATTGTAACTTGCAGTGATAGAATAGTTCAACTTCATAAGAGATGTGATAGACAATGCAATCTGGTTTTGAACATATACTCTTTGATTGATGCAGCTGGTGAGACATTTCGATATCAAAGTTTCATCAAGGTGATTACAAACAAGTGGAAAAACCTGGATAAAGTGCACAACATTATATATCAGCCTGGATTTGTTCTAGAAGACACACATTCTACATCTACAGATGTATTTAACAAGGTGGTGGATCAATGTTATTTCTTTATATTGCTTGTCCGGGCAATGCACGTGAATCATTTAAAAGTTCCAGTAACTATTATAACAGAGAAGGCAGTAGCTGTTTCCGAGAAAGATTTATGTAATCCCATTGCTTCCTCTTTGTGGGGACTTGGTAGGTGTATCATGTTAGAAGTCGGAGTGTCACGATTGTCGTTACTTCTTGATATTGATTCAGAGGATGATTACAAGGAATGTTCAAAATTAAATTTCCAAAAACTTTTTCAAAACGGATGGATAGAATGTGCCCTTAGAGATGGATTTTTATTTGTGAATCACATCACGCCAGTGGATGACAGTGATCGACTACCAGCTTACAGAGAGATCACAAGGGATTCTCTCTGTTGCGCTGTACTGAAATCGACAAATGCATTCCTTTTGAAAGACCCCTACTTTGAGTATAAATGTTCGGAAAACACACGTCGAGCAGCAGCTGGGTTTGTTCGACTGAAAGTCAAGAAAGTTTGCCTCCATAATCCTGTTATATACCCAGTTACGGCAACAGCTGTCCTCGGCCAGCATTCTACGAACAAACTATTGTGCGACAGAGGTCATAGTATTTTAACATTTGAAGTTGTGGGAACTCTGGAAAGAAATCCAAATGAAATTATTGTTGCATGTTATCCCTTGGTTGCAGAATGTTACGTCGATGTTCCAAAAGAATGTATTTTTCATATCGGCGAATCCCCATGGTATGTACCTGGTATTCTAACCAAAATGGTTATTCTCTGGAGTCTTGTCAGCTGTTTGGAAAAGTTGTCATGTGTAAGTATTTTGATGGACGAACATGATGGGAACATAGAAAAATTTATGAGAATTATGCTGAGGAAACAACACATAAACGCCCATAATATAATTAGTCCGACAGATTTACAATTGAATCGTCAATGTGTATTTAGTACCTTACTTTGTCTTGTTCCAATTACAGAAAACATATGTGTGTTGTTGAAGGACAAGTGGAAAGTACAGAAACAACTTGTTACATTAAATTCATTGACTATGGGACCCAATATCCTCAAGCTCTCAGAAACACATCTCGACATTGGTGTAGTTTCCAAATCGATGGAGGAAATATTGAATGTTAGAAATTACAAACGCGTGGTTCCTGTTATCAAGAAAATAATTGAGAAGTTTTCGAAAGCAAATAGGAAGAAATTGTCTCCACCACTATGTGGTGATTTGGCTGGAATGGCAGATGTAGGAATAATGTCACCAGAAAAAGTGCTGCACTTCAACGAAACTGAGGCAAGCGATGACAATCTGAATTTCAGTACTGTTTGTGTGAATGAAGAACAACTGTTTCGAAAGGATAGCTGTTACATTGTTGTCGGTGGGATGTCTGGACTGGGATGGGAAATGATGCGAATACTTGCAGAACTAGGTGCAGGATACGTTGTGGGTATCTCTCGTCGAGAAGCCAACGACTCACAACGGCAAACTTTAGCTGAGTTGGGAGAAAGGCACAAGTGTTCAATAATGGCTTTGTCAGCGGATATCAATGATTATGGCTCCACACGAAAGCTTATGAATACAATCTCGAACAAACTACCCACAGTTCCAGTTAAAGGAATTTTTCATGGTGCTGCTGTTGAAGCTGATGAGCATATATTTAAGATTTCGAGACAAACATTTGAGTTAGGTCTTCGTCCTAAAGTACAGGGAACTTGGAATCTTCATCTTGCTTTGATGAGTATATCTCTAGACTATTTTGTTACTCATTCTTCAATTACGTCCATAATTGGAAACATCACCCAAAGTAGTTACGGAGCGGGGTGTACATTTCAAGATGCTGTAATGTCACACCGAAGAAAACATGGTCTACCAGGCCAGTCTATCAACTGGGGTGGATTAAACACGGGTCTAGCAGTATCGACTGAGGACAAAATGAAAGTGCTCAAACAGTCCGGTATATCGTTAATGGCGATAGATGTAGTTCACAGATGCCTTGTGGACGCCTTGATGCATGATCACAAGCAAATTGCATATTGTGAAATCGACTGGAATCAGTTGTTCAAAACGCAAAACGAAAATACGGGAGTTCCCATCGGCAGGTTTCAGAAAGTAGTAAAATATTTGGATATTCTTTCCACTGTTTCGTCGGTCGGACCATACCAATCTTTTCCAAGTCTCATAAAAAAACTGACAGAAATTTTGGCAAAAACCATGCCTATCGATGATGATCGACTCACACCAGAGACTAAACTTATAGACCTTGGAATGGACTCAATGACTAGTCTGTCTTTAGGAAATAAACTAAAATCTGAGTTAAATGTATCAGTGCCTTTGGCCGTAATACTATCTCCAGTTGCTTCCTTATATTCTCTCGCCAGTTTTATCGCAAATGAACAAACTGGAGGAGCTCAGACAGGAGAGGATGACGCTGACAATGATGAGGAGAATATCAGTACACACCTTTAATTACAACGACAAACATAGGCCACAATGGTTTAATGCACTCCGGAAGGAAGAACAAAAGCGTTTGTTTTTCGCAAAGACAGCAGCAGTGCTTTTACGATGTTTTGAAACTTTCAAAGAGCTATTCACATTCAACTTTCAATATTTTAAATTTTTTATTCAGAAACATAGCTTATGACCCCCCTCGTTGAGCTTGTTCCAATGTGGGGTGTTACGCCCGGTTTTGAAGTAACTGACCACTTTTGTAGTAGCTAACCACTTTTGAAGTAAAAATCAACCACTTTTGAAGTAGCACACCACTTTTATAGTAACCGTCGCCCACTTTTGAAGTAAAATGAGGTCTCCACTTTTGCAGTAACCATCGCCCACATTTGAAGTGAAAAAACAAGATCACCGCTTTTGAAGTAATATTTGATTACTTTTGAAGTAAAAAGATTTCTCGTTTCTCATGGCTGTGCAGAGGCGGCGGAAGCTCAAAAAAGTGGGGGATCACACGTTTCTGCTTAGCGTAAAGGTGTAGGGTGGAAAATATTTTTTCTTCGGCGGAGGGGGGTTCAATGGTGGCGGGGCGGTTATTCATGCAAAATATATAAATTTATATTCGCCACCCCTCACTCTTTAACCCACTGTATTTAACCCTTTACCTAACATGAAAAGCAGACGACACTTGCAAAAAAAATTCTTGAATAATTAATTTTTTTCATTTTTTGTCTCAAAAACATAGGTTATGACCCCTCGTTGGAACGAGCTCGACGAGCTCGTTCCAACGAGGGGTCATAACCTATGTTTTTGAGACAAAAAATGAAAATATTTTGAAAATTAATTGGCGATTTTTTTGGCCGTTACGTTGGGTAAAGGGTTAAGACACTAACCTCTGCGTATTTATTTTGTTTTTACTTAATCCTTTGAACCCTGACCAGTGGCATCTTCCATATCAAGTCAATGGTAGTAATTGGAAGAGGCCATATTCATGATTTGTGGGTAGACCAATTAATATTTTCAACGTCAGCCCCAGGGCTGCACGTTGAAAATATTGGCTGGTCTTCCCAACACATTCACTTACCAGCTATCATACTTAAGGACTTTATAACGTATCATGTTCATGGGTCGGAAAAGCGGCCTCTCGGGTCCAAAGGGCTAATCATAACTTTGAAACCGTCCTTTGAAATATTACATTCCATTTGGAGCTTTCTGTTTTTATATACACAGGTGATGAGTAGTGAGCATAGGGGTTGTGTACGTTATGTCGGAAAATGCTGTTCGGGTAACTATAATTGGTGAAAAAAGTGTGTGTGTGGGGGTGGGGGTGCACCCTCTGCCCCACGGCCCCACCGGCTGTGGGACAGTTTTTTTTCGTTTCATTTTTTTGCACGAAACGACCAGAATTTGATCAGGGTTTTGTTTTTTACCTAAACTCCCCTTGCTTTTATGCCCCCGATAGCAACTTAAATCTGGGCTGTCCGGACATCCGTCCGTTCGGGTCAATATATTGGTTTCATGTCCTTTCGCCTGTTTCTCTTTCTCTAACACACACACACATATTGCCAGGCGGTGTTGCTGAGGGTTCGAATCCCTGTTGGGGAAACCAACAGTCCAAATTCCTCAAAAATATGATTGTGTCATTTGAAAAACACACTCAAGCCCGTGCCAGTCTTTGTCGGAGGCCATCCATAACACTTTTGTCGTACTGTAGCTAGCGCGTTCCACACCTTCATGTTGCTGCCGAAAGGAAGATGAACCAAGTAATCATGAAGGCTTAATCTAAAACGCTAGATTCAAGCCATCGTTTTGACGGTTTAGTGGTTCAGATGTTGGACTCCTGATTACCAGACGGTGTTGCCGAGGATTCGAATCCCGGCGGGGAATCAGAAACCAACATTCCAAATTCCTCTAAAACATGATTGTGTTATTTGAAAAACACACACACACAGACACACACACACATTCTCTCTTTACCTAGATCTTGAAGAGAGAGAGAGAGAGAGAGAGAGAGAGAGAGAGAGAGAGAGAGAGAGAGATAGCTGAGCAATACTTTTGTTCATTCTCGTCTTAGTTCCACATATGTGACAAAATGTTTGTTGCAGTGTGTTAACTTGGGTATGAAAGCCGGTTGAGGAAACACGGGATGGTCAGAAAGTAATGTTCGTGCGTCACAGAAGCATCCGTAGATCTATATGATTGGCATTCCTGGCAATTTCTGACCTGGGTCGGGTCCACGATACTATTCCTCGTGGACGAGAATGTTGTGGATCGGGGCGGGGGCAAGGGATGTCGGTCGGAAGCTTTTGTGGTTTCCCTTGGAATAATATTTCAGAAAATAAAACAATCTGATAGAAATGCAACCAATTTTCCAATTATACTTAAACATGGAAACCACAAAATTTCTGAATGGGCTGAAGAGCTATGAATTAAACCCTCTTAGAATAAAGATTTACATTTAAATAAAAAGAAAACTTTTGGACAGATATCCACTTGTCATCTTCCATTGACACACAGTGGCAACACATGCCATTTTTCAACAAAATAGGAGGTATATATTTCAATATTTGCAACTTATGGAGCAATAGAAACTCAGAATAAATTGAGAATCAAAGGACACATGTTTTTTTTGAACAGCATATTTATTTCGTATCATTTCGCTGATTCTACATAATACATTAAGGGTTTATTTACACTCACCAAAAGTGGTTTTAAAGCTTTACGAAATTATGAATGTATAGCAGCGCGCACATCATCAAAACATTTGAGTAGATGAAGCGTCGTTCCTGTTTATAGGAAGAAAATTACTCAGTGTACTTCCACCCCACAAAACTCCACCCTACCAAAACTATTGCAAATTTATATACGGGCGATTTCGTATGAAACTTTAACTGGCATGACGAGAGGCAGAGGGCAACTGCAGAAGAAATAGTTTTGCGGTTAGCAGTCCTTTAGGTGAAAGCAATACTCTTATGCAGGGAATGGAATGTTTGTACTTACATACTTGTAACTAAAAAATGTGTATAATTCTACAAATAATTATTGAACCATGCACTAACCTTAACAAATAAATATAATCACGAGGGAATACTTTAAAACGTCTTGCTTTACGAGCCGACCAGGCCGTATCAGCTAAACTTGATAAATGCTTAATAAGGTTAAGTTGATGAAAGTTCCAAGGTTTTGTCCTTGCAGTAATAGAAAAATTATAGAACGGTTGCCGACATTTTCAGTGTTGAATATATAACATGCTTGATCGTCATTAAAAAAGAAAAACTAAATGGCCGGACGGTTGGATAAGCGTTTAAACCAAGAAAACTAAATTATTTGTTTTATCTTGCACGTATCAAGTTAGTTCGGAAGTGTGGAAAGGACATTAGCTGTCAATATTTATCTCGCCTCGGTGAGATATTATCTCGCCACGGTGAGATAATATCTGGCCTCGGCGAAATAATATCTCTCCGCGGCGAGATATTTATTATTAATAATTATTTCGTCGAGGCGATAGAATAATAACTTGCCGTTGCGAGATAAATTAATTTTGGCAGCTGAATGTTCCCTATAAGCTACCGACGTGGAAGGTATATTAGGTTTCCAATATATATCTCGGCGTGGCGAATTAATTATCTCGCCGCGGTGATTAGTTATCTCGCTGCGGCGAGATAATAGCTTGCGACGTCAAGACAAACACTGATAGCCAAATGACCATTCTTGATAACTATCTTGAAACGGTAACCTAACAGCCATAGCTTTTTCCCCAAACTCTACCCCAGCCCGCATTTCGAGGTTGATGCAGTCCATAAATTACCACGATCAAGGGGCTCAAGACATCTACTTTCTGACTCGCTGTCCCTACCCTGCCCCACTCACCCACTCGACATAGTGATTCTTGCAGGCAGTTCTGCCCGGAGGGCATTCTCCCCGACATAGTGATCTGACCACACAACTCCTTCAACCCGGTGGCTCAACACGACCCTACCATTCTTCCCATTTGTGACCTGACTAAGAAGTTTGATCCACCCAATAGTCTACCCGGCGGTCCAATATACTAACGATGACCCCCATAACAAAACTCCAGTCAAAGTGACCCGATCACATCTTCTTCCTGACCCACTAGTCAGCTCCATTGACCCTTTTAAGAGATTCCATCCCAACCCAAGTCTAATACGCGGGCCCAAAAGGAGACTGTTCCAGACGACTGACTGAGAAAAGAGTAGGGTGACTTTTGGATTTTCGGAAAATATTAGGTAAATGACCTAAAAACCTAAATTTTGTATGAAAAATGCACCACATTCTAGAAAGAAGAGACCAAAATTCCCGACTGGGGTGGCCTTATCGGGGTCCTATAGCCTCGGGCCTGGTAACACAGTCACCTACTCACCCCAAAGACACTTCACAATTCGGTTGTCAATACCCATACCTTCGAACTTGGAGACCTTCCTCCACACCGACCGAGTCGCCCGACAAGTCTTAGTGATTTAACACCCCTATCTTCGGAATCAATCCAGTGATACATCACGACACAGTAACATAAAATGCCTGCCTCCATACACGATGGGCCGCCACAATCATTCATTCCAATGTCTCACGCCCATTTTTCCGTGGATTTACAGACAAAAGTGATGAACTACTTCAATAGTGGTCGATTTTTATTTCAAAACTGGTGAGCTATACAAAGGTGGTCATTTACTTCAAAAGTGGGCGTAACAGGGATCACGAATTCTGTTTTTTCGTAAAAGATGAAAAATTGAACATACAAGAATTTGGTTTGCAAGTGTCGTCCGTCTTTCATATTAATTAACCCTTTACCCAACGTAACGGCCAAAACCGGCCAGCGCTATTCTCAAAAATCGCCAATTGATTTTCATTATTTTTTTCATTTTTTGTCTCAAAAACATAGGTTATGACCCCTCATTGGAACGAGCTCGTTGAGCTCGTTCCAATGAGGGGTCATAACCTATGTTTTTGAGACAAAAAATGAAAAAAATTAGTTATTCGAGAATTTTTTTTGCATGTGTCGTCTGCTTTTCATGTTAGGTAAAGGGTTAAATGGTCAAGGAGAAAGAACCAAAGCGTTTGTTTTTCGCAAAGACTGCAGCAGTGCTTTTACGATGTTTTGAAATTCTGAAAGAGCTATTCACATTCAATTGTCATTATGTTTATTTTTGTTCCTCAGAAACATAGCTTATGACCCCTCATTGGAACGAGCTCGTTGAGCTCGTTCTAATGAGGGGCACAAGGTATCTCAGAAATATAGCTTATGACCCCTCATTGGAGCGAGCTCGTCGAGCTTGTTCTAATGAGGAGTCATAAGCTATGTTGTTTCACAAAAATTGAAAAAAATTAGTTATTCTAGAATTTTGATTGCAAGTGTTGTCTGCATTTCGTGTTAGGTAAGTGGTTACGGAAGAATTATTATTTTTTTTTTTTGCGCAAAAGCTTCAGCAGTGCTTTTACGATATTTTGAAATTCTGAAAGAGCTATTCACAAAAATCACCGATCTATTTTCATTATTTTTTTAATTTTTTCCTAACAACTAGCTTATGGCCCTGATTGGGACGAGCTCGTTCCAATGATGGGCCACGGTCTGTGTTTTTTCGAAAAGTTGAAAATTAGTTACTCAATTAGTTATTTAATGTGTGTGTGTTGGCGTGGGTATTGATGTAAATAAACAAAACACAACGAAAACCTTTTCTCGATAGTAACAGAAGATTGCATCACTTAATTCGATATTCAACAATTCACTGGAAACCAGTGAGAACATCTCTTTTACAAGTTTTCGAGGGCCTTGATTCAAGAAAGGATGCTGATTTTTAAAGTAATTGGTGTAGACGGGATTTGAAAGCACACTGCGAGAGTTTCCGTCGGCACCAACCTTAAAGCGAAAAAATACTTTCCACGAACAAAATCGGCACCGACAGCACTTGAGGGGCCAAGTTGTGTGCGTGCTTACTATAGTTCTCTACGCGGTTTGTGCCGAAGGAAAATCTCTCGGTGTGGGTTCGACCCCCCTCTTTATGGCACTTACTTTTCTCGATAGCTTTTCAACGTTCCGACGTCTCGTAATCTTCGATTGCTTTTCAAGGAACGCCGTTTGATGCCAAGGAAACAGGAATTGATTTATCATGTGTACGTTCCTCGCGACATTGTGACCTAAATTTTAGGTTTTCACGGCATACTGTAGGCAAACCGGACAAAAACAAGCTCTGATATTCGAATATCGAGTTGGTATTCGGTTCGATTCAAAATCGGCTTCCCGATTCGTTTCCCTTCGAATCGTTTCACTGGAATATAGCTTGGTATCAGTAATGTTCGTTTTCTCATGGTTCAGGTGGAAGTTGTACATAAATAATGCTGAAAGTGAAGACTGAAGTGTAATTTCCGCTGCATTAACATAAATAGCATTTACACCCATGACACTCCCCATGCTAATTCCAGTCTCAACTGTCACCACCACTGTTGGAAGCAAATTTAACCCTTTATCCAATGTAACAGCCAAAACCGGCCAGCGCTATTTACAAAAATCGCCATATTTATTTTCATTATTTTTTCATTTTGTATCCCCAAAACATAGGTTATGGCCCCCCTTTTCTAACGAGCTCGTCGAGCTTGTTCCAAAGAGGGGTCATAACCTAT
This sequence comes from Pictodentalium vernedei, assembly GCA_031216915.1. Classification (NCBI taxonomy): domain Eukaryota; kingdom Metazoa; phylum Mollusca; class Scaphopoda; order Dentaliida; family Dentaliidae; genus Pictodentalium; species Pictodentalium vernedei. The sequence continues at coordinate 86,409,039 of CM062289.1, forward strand.
GTTTTTGAGACAAAAAATGAAAAAAAATAGTTATTCAGAAAGTTTGTTTTCAAGTGTCGTCTGCTTTTCATGTTAGGTAAAGGGTTGAGGTTTCCAAGCAATCTGGACGATGAGCTGTTGCTAGTGGGTAGTCGTGTGTTGGACATAGAATGGACAATCCACGCTCTCGTTTCTGTTTTTGAACTGTAACCCGTAGTGGGTAATATTCCATCTACATCACCAAGGCATGCCTTGGACGAAGGCATGTCTTGATCATGTGGTTGTAATATTTTATCAGTCAGGTTTTGGGCCGCCACAGTTACTACAAAGCAAGTTTACAACACTCCATTCCCTAATCGGTCATCTTCTAGACACACCAGATTCGATCCGAGGTTCGATTCGATTTCGAATAATTGACCTGAGTCGATTCGATTTCGATTCAAATGAAAAGTGTGTGCTTCGCAGGACTCTATCTGATATTGCAAAGTTGATACCACATAACGACTTTTCATTCTGAACTTTCCTTTGATGTTTGACTGTGTGAAAGATGTTACGCTGTGACTTTAGAGATTTTATGTCACCAAATGTCCCTGATAGATGGAATGCAATTTTGCGGCCTTTATTTCTGGCATTTCAGATATACAATTGTATAGAGATTACTGACATCGGGTACCAAATAAACACTCCCCCCGTGATCCAATGTCGTAGAGTTTGTGCGAAGGCATCCGAAGCAGTTACTCCTGTGCCCTTAGTCTTCTCTTATGTTGCGTAGGTATCTCTTAATTGTACGAAATGTGTGTGAATCTTCGGGCAGATACCATGCAGTATACATCCCTACACGATCGCTGTGGGGATGCACATTACGAATGTCTCTATACTAATAGTGGAGTTGATTACATCAACTCCACTATTAGTATAGAGACATTCGCAAGGATAGTGCCCTCAATATCAGTGTTCTGCTAAGCTTCGAATATCAGTTCGATTCCCGCTTATTCGATTCGATCGGACTTCTGCTTATTTAAATATCTTCGAATCGAAAAGACGTTCTCATAGTCCTGCTAACCATCTAATGTCGAGCTCTTCTTCTGTCTTCAGGATTCGTTTAAAGTAGGCTTGATGTTAGACGTAGTGTGTTAGGAAGGTTCAAAAATATTTTGACTTCGTTCTTGAATATTTCGCTTTTTTCATTGACTTAGGCAGAAAGACGAGTTACTATTAACCCTCTATCTAACACGAAAAAACGGACGACACATACTTACAAACAAAATTCTTAAATAACTAATTTCTTTTTGTTAAAAAAACACAGAGTGTGACTCCTCATGGAAAGGAGCTTAACGAGCTCGTTCCAATGGGGTGAGGTAGATGGGAGTACCATAAGCTATGTTTTTGAGACCCAAAACCGAAAAAATAATGAACATTGAATGGTAATGTTTATGAATAGCTCCGGCCGCTTGGTTGGATAAAGGTTTAAATACAATACATGAGTGGAGGCAGGAAATATTTTATGGGGAAATATTTATGTAAGAAGCAGCGAAAGTCATAACAAGACGAACAGTAAAATTCGATTCGAGATTCTATCCCATTCAGAATTCGATTCCACCGGCCGGAGATATGAGATTGTAAGATTCAGTTCGAGATTTTATTCGATTCAAAATTCAAATCTACTGGAGATATGGGATTTCCAGGTCCTATTGGCTGTTGGCTTTGGAGTTTCCCGCGAATTCGTCCAAGAAATACCACAAACCTCCTGACAAAACCTGCTTCAAATAAAAAAGTATCTCCATCGAGTACCAGTATACTGTACGTTGAGGGTGTATTATCGCTGAATCACTAAATCACCCGTAGAGTGGAGAGCGTAACAAGCACAAGCAAAGTTCCATCCAATGGTTACACCCGGAGGTCCATTGCTTGAAACATTGCTTGTGTATTTTGTCCATATCTACAGAATTTGAAAGTGACACTTTCGGCGGTAACTCCACTCTTCGGGTGATGTAGTTACATTCCACTTTCCACATACTGTATAGTGGAATTTACCAAACGGTCGCCCCTTTCGTTAGGGCCGGATCTAAATTATTGACGAATCTCATAAATCTCACTTTGTACTGGAAGGCGTGTTGAAAGGTTTCCATATGGTCCGAAAACGTTTACAGGGTATCTGGCAGCCTCAGGCAATTTGTAATATCCACATTTAAGGTGACATCGTCGTGTCGCGGACTGTTGACTGCGGCTAATACATTCCGGGCGCATACACCCGAGCCTATATACATTTTAAGGGATGTTTTGGTATGTTTGGTGATTCTATTCATCAGTGCTATTCATAGCTGATGAATCTGCTGACCTTGTTTGTTCATTGCAACTCTCTAGTGTGGTGTTGCAAGAGAAGATAAATGTGCACGTCATTTAACAGCATTACATTTACACGTTTGTACGACATGGCGTCTGACTTGAGCAAGAACATTTTTTTTAACTTCATTACTTCATCGAGCGACATTTAGCCTCTACTCCCTTCTCGAAGCCAAATTTGATAGGATCTAAATTTGGATGAAGGGCGTTCTTCCGCACTCATGTCTGAGGGTGTGCTCTTTTGATATTTGTCCAGAAGGCTGTTGTGGTAGGAGGCAAAGAACAGGGTTTCGGTGCATTAGTTACCTTGGGATTCGGGGGTTTTCGAAATACGTAAATCAGTCACTGGGTTGCTTGATCGAGTACATTTGACCACTCTGCCTCTTCCTCACCCAAAGATTTCAACGAAGCGCCGTTTTGGAGGACTTTTAGTATTCGACCCTTCCCAAGTCCGAACAGGCTCCCAACTGTGTCGCACTCTGAAAGCGCATGAGCAGCGACTAAATCTGGGATGATAGTCCGATTAGCTCTGACAGTTTCCAGTATATCTCTACACCTTCATCCGAAATCGACGATTCCACAGTCATCGGAGTAACTAAATTCCGCTGTAAATAGTGATGCAGCAACAAAACGTACACATCAGTATCGTCTGCAAGCACCACTAACAGGTTCCCAACTGTGTCGCAGCCCGAAAGGGCATGAGCAGCGACTAAATCTGGGATGATAGTCCGATTAGCTCTGACAGTTTCAGGTATATCTGTGCACCTAGACACGGAATAGGGGATTCCACAGTCATCGGAGTAACTAAATTCTGCTGGCTGTAGATAGTGATGCAGCAACAAAACGTACACATCGGTGTCGTCTGCAAGCACAACTACACGCTTCTGTTCATCAGAAGCAACCTCAATGACCTGATAAGCGATGATGTTGTCTTCGTGCGTCCTTGTCAAATCGAATCTTTTCCTCTCTGATCCTTTGCTTAATTCAACGGGGGTTTCATTTTTGCCAGTTATCATCAGTTTATGCTGTCATTGTGTTCAACTAAAAAAAAAACTTGTCAGTGACACGGTGTTGACATATTATGTTTATTAACTACGCCGCATTTGCTGCGACCGTCAAAACTTGTTTTTTTATGGTGGGAGAATAGCTTTGGCGGCTACTTTCACGCTCTATAACTAAAAGAACATCTGTCGGCACCGGTTACGGTCTGGATGCTGAAATCCACATATCTCACCAAAGATCAAATAAACGTCAACTGCAAGTGCTGATTTATATGACCTTTAAACGTGTCTACAAAGTCCATAACTGTCACCCGGTGCGTTTTGTCCGAAACGGGCTAATGTGGAATCCACAACATTGCACAGCCATCTACCACAACTGCTGTATGCCCCCTGCCAAACCTTCTGTGAGACAAAACAACCATCGTCTTATTTTTTTACATCCGACTTTGATTTAGAAAAACGCATGTCACCAGTCTCACCAAAGAGTGATGCAGGCAATGGCGACAATTCGTAAGAGACTAGTCCCTAACATCGAAGTTGCGAGAGCTTGATAGTGGTCCGATTACTCCGGAGTATATGAGGTTCGTATGATAAACTTTAACATCACCAGCCTTGACAGATTTTATACCCCCACTTTCGAAGAAAATGGGGGTATACTGGATTACATGCGTCCGTGCGTCTCTGCGTCCATCCGTGTGTGAGTCCGTCCGAGAATATTCATAACTTTCATAACTTAAGTAAATTATTATTTTCTATAATATTTGTTGGTCATAGGTATGCCCACACAAGTTATTTTTTTATTACTTGTTCACTTAGAAATTGTGTCCGTCCGAGCCAAATTGTGTCTGTTCAGCCTGTATCTCGGGTATCGAATGCTCTATTGCAACGAAATTTGCCGTGAACACTGCTAATCTTATAGGCTTTACAAAAAGAATTCAACGATATTTCTCACATTCTCTTTTTTAGAGTTATCCCCCTTTTTTGACTTAGAAATTGTAGGAAATAGAGATTATTTGTCTATTCAACCTGTATCTAAGGTATGGGTTATCGGATTTCAGGGGTAGTTTATACTGATTGGGGTTATAGGATTTCAGTGAAATATGGCATGCCGTTTGCCTATGACAAAGGCTTCTGCCTCATTGGATAAAACGTTCAAACACCAAACAATTTACCATACCTTTTGACTTCGAAAGTTTTCAACAATTTCCAACAATTTCTAAGAAAATTGGAGGGGGGGGGGTATACTGGATTGCGTCCGTCCGTCGGTGCATCCGTCCGTCTGTCTGTACGAGAATATTCTAACTTAAGTAAATCATTATGGAATTAAATGAAACTTAGTATGCAATTAAATTGTAACATTGCCCAAGACTAGAATGAATTTCAGTGTTGTCAGATAATTTTTTTTATTTTATTGGATAATTATACCCCCACTTTCGAAGAAAGTGGGGGTATACTGGATTACATGCGTCCGTCTGTGTGTGAGTCCGTCCGAGAATATTCATAACTTTCATAACTTAAGTAAAGTATTATTTTCTATAATATTAGTTGGTCATAGGTATGCCCACACTAGGCGGTACACCACGTGGGCGTATGCACCGGACGACAGTCCAGCTCTTATCTTGACACAGTCATGGTGTGGACCGACATTGGAATAGGGTCGTAGGGTCCCAAGAAGTTTTTGTTCGAACCTGATCATCAGTAACTCTTGGACCGTCTCCACATCGATAGACCCAGGATTTACCTCTCCAGTTACGATATTGACAATGATTTGAGGGTGCTGTGACGGATCCATAGGATCGTCTCTACACATCTCAAGTTTCGACCGGAGACGTTTGAGGTCAACAGCATCGGACGCTATTCGTTCTTCGCCCTCCTCAGTGTGAAAACTTTAAAAATCTTTCTGTGTGCTTGTTCTTACGTATCTCTGATATGCTATGAGCTAAGGACCAACAGGTATGCAAACTTAGAACCCATGCCCTAAGGGTTTTTGATTTGAGAGTAGTAATGCCTTTAATACCCGACTCACCGTGGCTATATCTTATAAATGTAGTCTATGAACATGTCACTCCATAACCCGTTCCAAAGACCCGAAGTGTGCCTCATAACATGTTCACCTCTCATTTATAAATGCAGTTCATTAAACACTTTTTTTTTCAAAACAAAATAGCAGTTTTGGGTGAACATTATTGCACTTATTTATGCATTGAATAATGTCATTTGTGTCTATATGAGTAAAACTTCTAGATTTTTTTTAGTAAATGCCGATTATATATGAAAATGTCAGCACCTAGGCTAACTATTACCATTTGAATCGCTAGCGATAGTTAAAAATCATCTCTTAGTTCCAATGTGTTCTATGTGCCAGTAGGCACATAGAACACATTAGAACTCAGGGGACGAAATAGTAACACGGGTTCCCCTTGCAAATTTGTTTGGCGATAATAGTGTGTTCTTTTTGTTGATAGTTGTCAGATGAATTGCTGAGTGTCCTAATAATTGTTTTTATGCACGCGAAATCGTGTAATAAACACAGAACGAAACACGCGTGCGAATGAGTTAATCGATGTGGCAAAATCGAGGCCTGCGATATGTAGGGGGAACGCGGTGGTTCTTTGATTAGAGCACTGCACTTCAAGCCGAAAGGTCACCGGTTCGATGCTGTCCAGTGGTAAATGCCTTGTGTATTTGGTAAGACACGTGATCTCGATTACCCACGTGCGAGCATGACTGCGCTTCATACTTTACGGTTACGGCTCAAGTCTTAAAACAAGATCAGAATGGCGTTCCAACGGGGCTACGTACAGAATGTTATCTGTACAGAATGCTTTACCCCGTTTAACGTATAAGGTTAACGCTCGGAAAATCGGGCAAATCATATGCTACAATCCATTTGAGCATCGGTAATGCTTAGTTTCTGGTACAATCTCAAGAGACAACCCCTCCCACCCCTCATACCTACCGACGTTAATTAAGAAGTTGTTTCATAGGTGCAAGATAATTATGTTGTCTCAACATTTTTACAAGTAAAATGTTAACTCAACACGGGCTTTATTCCGACTTTGGCCAAATGTTCTAACATGCCGTCTCTGATGAAATTAATGTTCGGAAAATTGGTCAAATCATGTGCTACAAATCACGAGCGTCGGTAATGCTTAGTTTTTCATACAATCACATGAGACCCCCACTTCCACCCCTCATACCTGCCGACATATGCAGCGTTAAATAAGAAGTTGTTTGATAGGTGCAAGAGAGTTGTGTTGCCGTAACATTTTCACAACCTTTTCACGGCGTTAAGTAAAATGTTGTTAACTCCGTAAGGGCTTGATTCCAACTTTGACCATTTGTCCCGACCAAAAACAAGTGCACCGACATGCTGTGTCTAGAGAAATCTACAAGTCACATTCTAAGTGCACTGGCGCTTGTTTCTAGATAAGTCTTGGCTGTCTATGTAAGAAGCCAAGTCTTGCCCTGAAACGACTGCAAAGTCACCACAAGATGCAATAATTGTCAAGTAAGTCTTTAAATGTTGTAAGATTGTTGTGTTGTCCACAACGTTTCAACAGCGCATGTAGAACGCAAAGGAAGAAGTTTTTAAACGGCTTTGTTGTCACGGCGTTTTCAGAACGTAACTAGAACGTTACGTGAGAAGTCGTTGATCTAATATTTATTACCAACGTAATGAAAAACCTTTGTCACAACCTCACTGGGAGACCACAGTTATACTACCAGTCAATAGTTGCGCATGAGCCAGTGGGACAGCGGGGCAAATGCCTCGTTTCCCTTCTGCTTCGAGGGCAAGCGTTAGCAACTATGTTCTGAACCACTGTGTGGTTGGGCAGGTTGTGCTCTTTGTGGACCTCGTTGTAAGCAGGTGTCCTCAACGCGTCCTGATACCCTTATTATGATGGAAATAATTGGGTGTTTACTTGACAATAAAAAACAAACGTATTGATTCGTTCCTTGAGTGCAATGCGGTGCTATCTTCATTGTTAAGGCACTGCAGAAGGCGCCTTGTTGAGCCCAACCGCCGATTTATTCCAATATTCTGAACAATCTAGTTTTTTTTTTCTTAACTACGGAAAGGCGAAATGACCATATCACTGATTGGTGACGCACGGTGCCAAATAAGAGAAACGTCCAACAATATATCGAATGCCCTTTTATATAGGAAGTGCACTTTGATATATAGAAACTGCCATTTTATCTGAACTGCCCCGCCAGAGAAAAGTCGCTCCGACGCCCTTGTGACAGTCACTGTTATATCCACAAAATCGCATCGTTTTCCAAATGTTGTTACAGATACAATGTACTAGCGGAGACCAGCTATGATAAACTATCTAATCGAGCACATCTTCTCTCCTTTGCCACGAATTACCAATAAGATTATAATGACTAGAACAAAATAAAACCAAAACAAACAAACACCAGCTTCAAATTACTGTTTTTGAGTCATGAGCGACCCTCCCCACCCCGCCCCGATTCTCTGGTAGTGATATTCTGGTGCAAAATGTTTCAACTTGCGAGGTTCGCAAAACAAACTTGTGAATTGCGCAATTTTCCCCATACCTAACACTAAAATCACCTCACAAGTACATCTCCGTCCGTCCGGCCGTCCGTCTGTCTGTCTGTTGTCCGTCCGTCCGTCCTTCCACCCCTCTCCCTGTCTTTGTAGTTTTCTTCTTTTTTTCAATCTGAAAAAAAAAACAAAACAGATAGACAACGCGTTCCTATATCTGTTGAGTCAACACTCTCATTAAAACGTTGATCGCACCAATGACCTTTTCACAAGCTGCTGCTCACCCGATCTAATATTCATTTGGAAGTCATTACTATATTCATTTTATATTTCTTTTTATATTATGAAAGGTGACTGTTATATTATAAATATTACACGGCTTGGAGTTGACCATTCGAAAATGGTGGCCGTCGAGGACTATTATTTTGACATTGTTAACAGCATTCCGTGTAATAACTATTACATTATACTGAACAAACCGAGGAAGAAGAATATTGCGACCCATCAAGTGCGACCCATCAAGATATTAATACTAAGTATACTATCTACTGGCAATAACCTAGTCCAAGACAGGCAATTTCATTCTTGAACTTGGAAATAACGAATCGGAATTCCGGAAGTTGTGTTCCGTTAATCGAATGTTCTAGACTATTCCATGGCTACTTTTAGACAGTGTGCTGTATATGGGAAATGCGCGTTTATTTCTAGGGTACTCGATAGGTAAAATTGCCGGAAAAAGTGCAGTACATCTGATCCAATCAAAGGAAGGAAAAATTAGTTAGATATAACATATACATGATAATTATACCTAGAGTATACGTACTGTTTCTTGAGAACGCGGCAGAATTATCGCATAAATGAGCGTAAAGAAAATAGAAGTTTCCACTGGCAGCTGAAAACCTTTCGTGAAAACTTAGATTTCCTTTCATCCACGAATTAACTGGTAGAGTGCTGAATTATTTTTGGTCCTCAAAATTTGTTCACATATGTTTGCCTTGTTACAATTTATGGGAGAGTGCCAAAAGGCATTCTCCCATAAATTGTAATAAGGCAAATACTAACAGACTAAATAATTTCACTTCAAAAGTGGTAGGAACAACGTCCACAGAATATGAAGCCTTTAAATGCTGGTACTGACACTTCAGAGTAAAGCCCAAATATGGGCTTCCAGCACTGTACCAGTTAACCCTTTGAACCCGAAAGACCGTTTTCCGGTCGAGGCTCGTGATATAAGCTGACTTCATAAAGTAGATTGTTACTCCTTGAATTCATGGGGTAGTCCCAAGGCTGCACGTTGAAAATATTGATTGGTCTTCCCCCAAATAACGAATATAGACTTTTCCAATTGATGACACTGAACTGGCGTGGAATATACCACCAGGGTTCAAAGGGTAACCCGTTGATCCCAGGTGGTATATTCCATATCAGTCCAATTGCGCCAATCGGAAGAGTTCATATTCATTATTTGGAGGTAGACCAATTAATTATTTTGTGCAGGTCCAGTTGAAAATATTTGTTGGTCAACCCCATACATTCATTTAGCAGCCATCTTACTTAATTTATGACGTTTCATCTTCTTGGGCCGAGAAAAGGGACTCTCGTGTCCAAAGGGTTAAAATTCTGTTTCCTACTGAAAAGTTCTAGGTATTCTGTTCATAATATGGTATGCGATGTATAATCACAATAAGTAGAACACCCTAAAACCGGAAATACTCAGCGATAAAATTATCGCATAACGGACACTCGCGGATTCTGAATGCGAACCAAAATACTGGTTGAGTTCATTCCATACTTTTGAAAAGTTTGCACGCGCGATCTGTGCCGTTGTTCCGGGTGCGAACCGTATCTGTACCTATTCTTGGAACCCTCCAAATTAATTTCTCAGTCCAGTTTCGATAAGCGCACGCATCTGGTTCGATATGGTGTTGATATAAGCGATACATTGTGTTACTTATCGTACCCGGAAAGCATACAAGTGCCAACTGCAATACTTTAGCATTACAGTGGAATGAGACGTTTATACTGTACGAATATATATATATATTAAAAAATACAGTAAAAGTGTGCAATCATAACCACGGGGAGTGATATTTTGATCTAGAAATTTAGCAATAAATTCTGTAAGAATGCATAACCTGTGCATGCAACGTTCAAGCTGGAGATCCATGTGCTGAATAGTCCTAGCGATTCTGAAGCCTCACGTACAATTTGATTTATGAAGTGGGGGTAAAACTCGTGTTTAGTTGGAACCCATTGTTTATGTACCGTGTCTTGAAGGGATTACAAGTTTAGCTATTTGTTTTTCTATTATGATGTTGGTTTTCTTTCGCGGTCTTCCAATTCAGAAAATTAATGTAGCCAGTTCGCCGAGGTTTAAGTAAGACGACATAGCGCAACAAAAGTGATGAGGTTTGATCCTACTATTTACCCTTATGTTTCTCTAGCTTAAGGTTAATTTGCTGCACATTATCAAATACCTTTGTCAGACCATTATTTAGTTCAATGTGCAGTCCCTAGGTTACAAGGCGAAATTATCATTTGTTTCACTTAAAAATAACTCAGATTTACATTTAAATTAGGTATGCATGATCTGATTATACAAATAATTCCACAGACCACAGACAGACGAACAATTTGCTTATTTTTAATGTTTGTTCCTAGACATAATAATGGGAAAACCTATATTTTGTAAAAAAAGATATATATGTAAAAACATAATATTAGCAAAATATTGTATTATACCTAACTTTTCAATATTTGATTTGCAACCGTTATCATTTGTTACAAGTCTTGTAAATATACCCCCAATCCAGTGATGCTTTCCCGGGGTACGTTAGGGAACGGCGTTCCTCTACTTTTTTTCTGGGGGTGTGGGGGGGGGGGGGGGGAGCGTCGTTCCCTCACCATTTCAAGACTAGAAATGGCTTGACCTTGAATATCTAACATACTGTGTGGCTAGCAAGACGAAGGAGTGCTCGCCGTACTCAACACGGCGAGCACCCCTTCGTCTAGCTCGCTACATTAAACCTATTCCTGTTATCTGTAAGTTACTTACTTTCCGAATTCTAAAATGGTATATATATACAGTCGAATGTATATACACAGAATAATGTCAGGCTTAAGTTACGTACGCGTTTGGTCTAGTTTATAACTGAACCATGTCTCACCGCGCATTTCTCCGTTCTCAAAAAAGCGGGGAGTTAGTTATGAGGCTATCAGACTAATGAAATTCACTGCAGAACATCAACGAGAATGCGTGTTTTCAGTAATAAATGTCAACATTTTCCTGCACCTTCCCTACATCCGGGGGGAATACCCCCGCTAAGGCTCTTCCCAGCAACAGATATCGTCCACTATTACTGCAGTGATAAGCTCTCGTTCCTCTACTTCTAAATTTCGGAAAACATCACTGCCCCACCATAATTGTTTGAGGTTGTCCAAAACATTTCAATGAGCATGGACTATTCCTATTATAACCATTTGGTATTATTTTTTATCATATGACTCGTCCGTTTTGTTCACTTTAAAACATTTAATATGTTGTTTTCATATTAATCAGTGATAAATAAAGCCTTCCGTCAATTTCATTGGTCAGTTTCAAAACAAGACAATTTGATTGGCTGAACAAAATACAACTGGGCCACATTTTCATAATTTGCATAATTAGAGTTGGGAGCTTTCATTGGTCAATTTCAAATCTGGACAATTTGATTGGCTAAAGAAAATACAACTGGGTCACATTTGCATAATTTCAGTAGGGAGAATTTACGCTATCTGTCCAATTTAGGGTGGGTTATATTGTATTAATCTTTTACCTACAAGAAAAACGCCATTTTTTTATATTTTCACTTTTTGCTTCCAAAACATAGGTTATAACCCCTCATTGGAACGAGCTCGTTCCAATGAGGGGTCATAACTTATGCTTTAGAAGCAAAAAATGAAAATTTTTAGTTATACGAGGATGTTTTTTCCATGTGCCGTCTGCAACTCAAGTTAGGTGATGGGTTAAAAAGTCATACTAAGTGGCTAATTTGTGCGTGTGTGTGTGTCATATGATAAATAGAATATGAAATGAGTGTTTTTCTCATATAATATTTATGAAACTCGTCCGAATTTTCCGTTTGGGCGAGCCCAAACGGAAAATTCTTAGACTCGTTTCATAAATATTATATGACAAAAACACTCATTCCATATCCTATATATTCATATTGAATCTTGTAAAATCATTGTTGGTTTTGTTAAAAAGAATCACCAGATATTTAATCTTTCAATTTTCCAATTGTTGAACGAAAATAATGCAGAAAAAGATGATATTTTAACTTAATCGTGTGAGAGATGCTTATACAAGAGTAATGTATGCTATGAACATTAAATCAAACGAATATATTATAAATATATTTTATATTATTTATATATCAGTTATATGTTTTATATTCTATGCATTATTTTTATTATATAGATTAACTAAAATACCCTCTGCATGTATTATTGCTATGTATTATTATTATTGTTATTGAAAACATTGATATATGCATATACATGTACTACTCACATTTTGCTAAGCATCGCCCCATATTCATCGACACAATTTGTACATGAAAAGAAAATGGGTACTCAGTTTATTTATTTATTGGGGAGCATTAAACAGTCTGGGTCGTATCAAGTTGTACAAATTTACGGTTAGCGGAAGTCAGAATGCCCACAGGGGAGCACTCGGCGATGCTGAGTAACTGTCACACTCTCTAATTTATCACCATGACATAAACAGGTTTAGCATTGGTTGCGGGCAAGTGAACCGTGGTTATACAGCGCATCGGCCATAGTTGTACAACATGTCAAGGCAGCACCTACCCTCAACCAGTGCTAACTGGTTATGTCAGGATGGTAAATTGGAGAGCCCGAAAGTTGCTCACCATTGCTCAGTAGTTCTCTCCGAGTACTCAGACTCCCTCCATCCGTAAAATTGTTCGACATGCTATGATCCAAGCTGTTGAAAGTGTCTTTAAACCTCAATGGACAAATAAACAAACTTAAACTATAACATTTGACATGTTATGTATCAAATATATAGATGGGGTGGAATGATCCTTAGCAAAATGTGAGTGATAAAATTAAAATACTTAGTATTATTATTATATATTTTAACTAAAATACCCACTGTCTGGAGATTTGTTTATTTCATAAGCGGCAATTGTGTAGAAAACACTGCTGTCACGAGTAACATTTCAGTTCATGGACCTCAGAGTGAAATGTTTCTCAGAAGTAGAGTCTTTTACGTGAGGAAATAGCATCTCCACCCATTTGTTAGTGGCTATCCTCTGGCCGTACATTGAGTCCTGCACGGGACACATATTTTTCTTGTTATTTGTCTTGGGTATTCACTTTGTTTCATTGTAATCTACATGTTATTACATTAGGGTCGCCGTGGACTGGTTACTTATCGGGGTGGGTAATATTTCTACGGACGTAATAATATTAGATTCCAAATACCAATTATAGGAATAATCATAAAAATGTAATTAATGAAGCACTGGTTACAATCCGGTTCTTCATTAATTAAAATTTTGCTGATGACGATTTTCTCTACATGGTCAACGCATGTGTGGAGATCACTGCCCACGTGCGGATTACAGTTTAATTAATGTAATGGTTTCGACAAGATTCCAAAATAGTTATAATTTTAAATATACAGTACGTAGAGAGTGTATTATCACTAAATCACCCGCAGAGTGGAGATTCCACCCAAGCAATAATTGCAAATTTGTTACAAAGCATAACCAGCACAAGCCGGAGGTCCATTGGCTGAAACATTGTTTGTGTTTCTTGTCGATATGTACAAAATGTGAAAGTTATAGCTTGGTTGCTATCGCCACTCCGCGGGTGATTTAGTTACAATCCACTCTCCACGTGGATTTAATCCTATCTTTCTCTTCTTTTTGCATCCTGCCATTTTCTTTCTTTGTCGTTTTCTCAAGTTTGGTGATTTTGCTACAGTATTAAACAGGAAACAAACCGCTATGTAAATCCAAATACTGTTGAAGTTAGAGAGAGAGTTGCATAGTTATTTCACATAAAAATGTAACGCTCAGCTCTTTATTCAAAATAAGTGTATGTGTTGTAATACAAAGAATTCTTGAAACATAGTATGAGGATTTGCTTTTTATAACATTTGTTCCAAGCTCAAGCACATAAGCGAAAGGTCTATATTTTTAAGATTATAATGTGACATAACTGCCGACTATGCCCTTAAAAGTAATTTGTAACATACAAAAAACAGCATGTAAGATTATCCTGTAAAATAATTTCTCATAGCAACAGTTGATTCGGAAAATTTGGTTACACATCACGTGATAGCACAGACTTGCAAGTGTTCCAGAAAGTTCTAAATGCAACACTCCAGTTACATAAAAGTGGTTTGTCGTGAGAATATCCAACAGTTTCTGTAAACAGTGGCAGTTTTGAACAAATCAACATTGAAATTAATATTTTTGTTTACTGTTTCTTAAAATAGGAAAGAATACCTTGTCATTATTTTTATTATTATATATTCCAAGGAACCGAACAAATGTTATTGGTCAAATTTCGGAAGTCTGTTATGCCAAGAAGGGAATATTCAATTTCCGGCTTTCAGTTAACCCTTTGAACTGGAGAGACCCACTCTTCATGACAAGGAACAGGATACGTCATATTTTCATTAAGGAGGGTGGCTGCTAAGGTAAATTGTGGGGTACATAAATCAATATTTTCAAAGTGCAGCCTTGGGGCTGCACGTTGAAAATATTGATTGCTCTACCCCCAAACAATAAATATGGACTCTTCTAATTGGTTCCATTGAACTTATGTGGAAGATACCACCAGGGTTCAAAGGGTTAATGTTATATTTAAATTCGTTTAAATAATATATAGATGATATCTACCATTTCTGAGTAATTATTAGGATTATCTCACGAGTGACGACAAAGAAAAATAAGCTTTCCCGAGTGAAAAGTTAGATTCCCTTGTATTCGCGAATGAAATAATACTGATACTTACCCACAAAACATTAGACATTTTTTTGTTATATACGTTGTGATGTTGTAATCGTAATTAAAACATGGTTTAATCCCAATTAAAACACCAGGATGCCGAAAATACACACTGTTATTGATAAAAACTTATGTGCCCAATGCACGTCGCTTCCGGGGAAATATCTCTTGTATCCCCCTTGATGATAAATATCGTAATTTGCTATATCACGACGGGAGTTTAAAAAAAATTATATTGCATGTGCTATACATAATTATCTCACTTTTGTTTATTTGGAAACCAGTTTAACCCCATATTTATTAAAACTCTAATCTGTACCAAGTAATCACTTTTATAACATTAAATGGAAAAAAAATATTGATATTTGTTTTTTGCTAATTGCTTTACGTATATGTGTACAAATTAGTTATGCCAGTTATCTTATCAAGCTCTCAGATCACAAGTCTAATTCTGTAAGATAATTGACGTTGTTATGGCCTGGAACCAGTCGAGCCCTCAAATGGGTCATCCTCAATATTTAGATTGACTCGTCTGGAATATTTCAGCTAGATGGAGACGCTTTTCCGACCAACTAATATATGGCATACAAATGAACCTGAAGACTTTCATAAAGATTTATTCTCTGTGAATCACGACCAGAAATGTTGAGCGTTGAGATAGGTGGCGACGTGAAGACGGGGTGAAGTGTAAACCGGATTCATGAAGACTGTGATGGATCAAGTTACGATTATTAAAATATTTCATCTACAGCATCAGGGCATGTTTTCATCAAACGTCGAAGGCTTGCTTTGATGATGTAGTTGGAATAATAGTCAGTCTGTATTTTTGACTTTCAGCATTGCATTCGTTTACCATATTCGGCAAATCCATATCTGGATCTTGTAATTAGACTCGAATATATATTCCGAATCGAATTTTTTTTTGAATATCAAATATTCAAAAAACCCAACATTTTACAAGCCAAGCTCCCAGGCCACCAGTCCAATTCCCTAAGACATTCGACGCAGTTATGGCATGGAACTAGTGTAGCCCTCAAAGTGGACACCGCCTATGTTTTGATCGACTCGTTTGGAATATTTCACTTGGATTGAAATGGAACCAACAGTTCGTTTTTCCGACCAACTGATATACTTCAAGCGGCTGAATTGAAAAATTTCATAAATATTAATTTTCTATGAATCAAAACTAGAAATATTGCTCATTCGAGACTTGATTTGATCGACATTTTGATAGAATTATAATTAGAAAGGAAGATTCAGCACAAACGTAAGTAGTATGTCATGGGCTGGACGTCCCTGATTTGGGATCTCTTCGGGGGATCTCATATTACGACATAGTCACGTGACCCAGTGGTTCCATGTTTGGTTTCAGATTCAGATAATTTATTCACAGTATACATTGAATGGTGCTCTGCTAACCAGCAAATACAATACAAATACAATAATGGTTACAAATATATAATTCATAAGTTTAATGAACAGTATACCATATGGCATGGCAGAGCCAGATTGGCTTTCTACCTATCACCCCCTAGAAAGGTGTGTAATAGTTTCAAACACAGTGTGACTGGTTCTCACTCGGAAAGTTAAAAAAAGTGAAAAAAGGACGTGACGCTAAGCTAGGGTGGGGCTCGAGTGATTCATTGTCAAAATGTATTTGCGGAATGTTCGCCAGCACAAAAAAGCCGGAGGGAGATTGGTGGTTAGGGACTGATGCATTGGTATGAAACAAGCTGCTCTGATGACTACTCCCTTACACGACGCTAAGGCCATTCAAGCATTCCATTGCGGTCTGGGAGCGATAGAAGGATAAATCTGTGTGCACGGGGCGGTCATGTCGGCAGGCGCATTCAGAGGGCATCATGTAGGGATTGTTTAACGAAAGCGCCTGCAAACAAGTCTCGCGTCTTTCTTGTGCTAGAATAACTAACTGAGCACTAGCAGTAATGTATTCCATTAATCTCTTTGGACTAAGCCTCTTTGACAGATAGCTACTAGGAGCTTAGTGTTCTTCGAATTAACAGTATCGTTGTGTCGATATTACTGACAACAAACTCCTATTAGGGTTCTGAACGTAATCTGTGCTGTACTTGTTGGACAGTCTGTGTGAACAGCAAGTTTGATCACGACGAGGGTTCCAGATAAAAGCAGAGTAGAGGGTATGCCTGTTCCGTTATATAAACACCTGTTAAGGTTATTCCTGATCACAACTTTACTAAGTACAGCCCGGACAATGGGGATTATCACAATTTACAAAAGTGGAATATGATGAAAGAAACTTGGAAGTCAAGTTTTTCTTAAACTCGTTTATGTTACTGGTATTTCGAGTGGCGTCGTCAAGAGCGTTCCAAAGTTTCGGAAAGGGGTATTAAAGGAGATTATCAAGAGATTTGATCCGTATTTTCTCTATATGTAGGAGACCAAATTGCCTGGTAGTCAGATTGATTGTCTACTGCACTAAATATATCAATAAACGACGCCGGTAATCACTCATGTTTCCAGTCAAAGACGAACAGCAAAGCATGTAGTTTAAAAAAGTCATCAACTTTAAGTCAGCTGTCTTTCTTGAATAAGGCGTCGGTATGGGGTTTGTATTTTCTGTTGTTAATTATTCCTAGTGATCGCTTTTGCTTGTTCACACGTTCCTTAGTCGCCCTGGGGCTACTTGGATTCGGTATTGTAGTTGGCTGTGTATTAAGGCGTATTATAGTGTTTTCGTGCCTTCATGGGGGAGAATTCTCTTAACTTTGTTAAGACTATAATTAGCGAGTACTATTTAGGCAGCAACGCGGTTGCCGCAGATGGGATTCGAACCTAGGACCTCTCGGCTTACAGCCTGCACCACTACCTACGGAGCCACCGCGCCCCCGCGCTGGTTGGCAAGGTCTGATTTATGTTCTCCATACATAACATACTGCGATCTGTTAGACAAGTAGCTTCTGAACCATCTGTATCTGCGAGAGGGTGAACTACTTCATTTATTGTTTGTTTTAGAAGTCGTTTCACAATTTGGGCTTCATTGTATTGATCACGTGGCGAATTACTATTGGGTTAGTAGGAGTTATATAAACATTATTTGGAACGTCGCTGTTTGTACAGTCCAAGTAAGACATTTTTGATTTCGGAGTCTTATCGGATATTGTTTTTCCGATGTTCACGAAGAAAGTATTGAATTCCTTTGCTGTGTCCCAGGCCTGGTTTATCTCTTTATCGTCGTGAACGAAAAACGAGGGCAATTTAGCTTTGCGTTTTCCCTTATTGACAGCTTCGTTTAAAATTTTCCATATTTTTCGCGTATTAGTTTTGTTTTCGGTTAGGATATATCTGTAATAGATTGATTTGCATTGTTTTTTAACCTTACTGAAAATCCTGCTGTAGTTTTTATAGTTATGAATATCCTGTTCAGTGGGACTTTCATTTTTTGGTAGAATTTTTGTTTATTGTTAGAAGATATGACAAGTCCCCTGGTCATCCAATGTATTTTGATAATTCTTTTGTTCTGGCGGACACGTTTAAAGGGGGAATGTTTTTTCGTAGGCTTCTAAGTAGATGGTTAGGGAGGTTTAATAAGATGTGTTTGTGCAATCTGCTTGCAATGCCGGAGAAAACTCATTTTGCAATAGTAGCATTTTGAATTCTTCAATTTTCTCTGGATTTATAGTTCTTTTCAGAATACAGTTTGGCGAATCACTCAACTTACTTAAAAACACCAAAGTGATCTGAAACATCAGATATGATTATTCCGGAAAGGGCTGTTTGTGAAAAACTATTAGCAAATATATGATCTATCAAGGTGGCGAAATGACTGGTTATTCTAGTTGGCTTTGTGATTTATGGTGAGAATCCCTGGCTGAACATCTGATCCACATATTCTTCTGTCTTGGTATGGGTACTATTTTTTAGAAGGTCTAGATGAGGATCACCCATAATATAAACTTTGTTATTTTCAGCATTCAGAACATCAGTTAATTCATTTAGTTTTGATAAGAAGAGATAAATGTCGGATTTTGGGGGTGTGTTGGGTCTATAAATGACACCGATAATTTTGGAAGTATGCTTATCTTTGATTTCAATAAGCGGAGATTTGAAAACATGAAAAAATACAGATATATCGCTTCTAACTTTGTAAGATATTCCTTCTTTAACGTAAAGCCCCCCTCCTCCTCGACCATCTCGTCGTGCTCGGGCCTCATTTTACTGATAATTGGATGTTTTTTTTTGGGGGGGGGGGGGGATTTGGAATATGTCGATAAGTCCAAAAATATCGGAACATTTTCTTCTGATTGCAAATTGCACATCATGTTTTAAAATGAGTCCCAGTGAGCTTTTAGACTTTGGCAGTTGACGTGGAAGAAGGAGAATCCTACTTCTCTTTTACTATTTTTCGATCGGAAGTCACTAGTCGAGAGGTACCTGCGGTCGTTTGCATGATGTTTGAAATGGAATTCGTCAATGTTGGGCAAAGAACAGACTTTATTATTGTACAGCCGAACAAAATCGTCCTTTGCGTTTCTCTGTACCTCGTCGAGTGTAATACTACCCGCCATCAATCATTAGTAATCCACCTTAATCTCCAGACTGATAGGCATGCTATACATTCCAAAGGACAATGATTGGGAAATATATCCTTCCATGACTCTCAAAAAAGAAAGTCAAACCCGGGGTCCCACTACAGTTTTGTTATTGATTGGGCGGGGGCGCGGTGGCATTGCGGTAACCGGTTCTCGTCAGATCACCGAAGTTAAGCAACGTCGGGCCCGGTTAATCCTAGGATGGGTGACCGTCTGAGCGATCGATTCGGACTCCCGCGCTGTGTCCTTGGGCAAGGCACTTAACCCTGATTGTCCACATGGGGGCACGATGACGCCGTGTACTAAGGCGTACTGCACGTCGATGGTGCGCATGTCTTTAACCTATCTAACCCTGCCTGTGCTGCAGTGCGGAGTTACGATGTTGGGGAGCTGGCAACTGCTCGTCGTTGCTCGGTGGTTCTCTCCGGGTACTCCTGCTTCCTCCACCCGTAAAACTGTCACCGTCATGATTAGCCATTGTGCATAACTATGTGACCTTAAACTCCAATAAATAAATAAATAAATAAATATTGATTGGACGTCACTTCTGCTCTATTTTTGGTCACTGGTTGTTGCAATGATAACATGCAATTATGGCTTGAGAGGAAAAGACGATTATACTGTACAAGTGTGATACAAATAGCGGAGTTTTAATACAGGTAAGATAGATGCAACATCTTCTTACAAAAAGTTCTGGTTTTGTGGTATCCTGGATGGACGAATGAATGGGTGGGGGAGTACATGAAAGATGAATGAATGATCCTTTTAGGTTCAATTGGTAAGAGAAATGAGAGAAAAACAGAAGAAGAAAGAGGAATACAGAGTTTGATGAGCAGTTGTTTCTTACTTTTGTAACACCGGCGCCGTGGAGGTATCATTTCAGTCAATACTGTCAGTGACAAGATGGGCGAAACCATTGTGGTTTGTTTGGAGGTTCAGTAATAATTTAATCCAGCACTTCTGACGGACTGTTGGATTAAATTATTACCGGGCGTCGCTTCAGTATTCATGCTCATTATATCGTCTGATCGTTCAATAAGAAAGCATTGTGAAATGTTTGTGTCAAGCAACACAAACATTTCACAAGGAAGGAAGGAAGGAAGGAAGGTTGGTTGGTTTATCAAAAATGGTCATGTAAGAGTAGCTGATTAATATGTTGACAGGGCAGCCAGTCAATTCGTTACCCAACCATCCCAGGGACCGATCAGGACTATTCAAAATACGCTCTAGCCTCGGAGCCTATTTTTTCAATTCATGTGCCAGATTTCAATTTACGGTGTCATTTTGCTGGTTGTAACACACACTGCAAGTATGTAATAGCTCTCATCATTTTCATTTAGTACACGAAAGCAAACATTAATCTTCACTGTGGTTTCTGATCAAGTCTTGGCTGCCTATTTAGGCAGCCAAGACTTGATCAGAAACCACAGCGAAGATTAATGCTTGGTAATTAAGACTTGAAGTATTAACTTAAGCACTCTACAACAATGATAAATGATAATCATATATATAATACATGTAAGAGTGTCTCTCTCGATTATCCATCGAAAGAATATCAAAATATGATCTGAGAAGTTACGCGCCAACTGAGAAGCCTATTTCTGAGATTTAAGAGCCAGGTCCTGATGTTTCAGAACCAAATACGCACTGGCGCATGCCCAGGTCGGTCCCTGCATCCGTTTGTTCACGCATCCACCCATTAACACGAATGGATGAAAAGATGAACAAATGGTGGGAGATTGTATGAGTAGATGGATGAATGCATAATAGCGAAAGAATGAGTAAGTTAGTGAAACTCTCATTCAAGTGAATGAAAAAATGGACCAAACAAATACTGCATTTGATGAGGAAGCTCGTCTTTATGTAAGGAATATGTACATCAAAGGAGTAGATACATAACTGTGTCAGGCAGACAAGTAAACACACAATTTGTTCCATCTGACAGTATCTGCTAGAAGTTGAAGTGTTTATCCTGAGTGGTCATTTAAATAGTTCTCGGACAGTAAATGGGTCAACTCACTATTCGTTCGCACGTCCACCCAAAAGAGGGAATGAAATGGATAAATGAACAAATGGAGGAGATTGAGCGAATGAGAGAATTAGAAGTTACTTTTAATTTCTCAGACTGGAGCAATCAAGGCTTCGAACACTCACACGCCCATTCGTTTACACTTCCATTCAACCACTAAAGACAGTGAACGAACTGGATGATCGAACGAATGGGTGACTGAATGATTAAGAATGAGAAATGGAGGAAGCCTTTACAAATGACAAAGGCCATACAATTTAATCATTGGATAGAAATGAATGGGTGTTGGAAGCTGAGTGGTTAAAAACTCTAGGTATAATGAATTTAAATAAAGTAAACATCAAAGGAGTACTGTTACTTGGATGAATCACGTGACAGTAACCATCAAGGGTTACAATGGCTTATTTGTATGGAAAGGTCGGTTTAATATTAGCAGCTTAATGGAACGTTGGAACGTAACTTATCAGGCTTGCACAGTCAGTAGATCACCACCCCAGGCATCCAATCGTTCACGCATGCACCCATCCACTCGAAAGAATGGATGAATGCGTGACTCAACGAGTGTGTGAGTGGACGAATGAGTGAAAGACACTGTACGGGACGAAAGAATGAGCATATGAATCTGCTAACAGCCGGAAGTAGTCAGTTAAATAGTAAGACTAGTGTATGATTGAACGACTGAGCATGCGCCAGTGCGTATTTGGTTCTGAAACATCAGGACCTGGCTCTTAAATCTCAGAAATGGGCTTCTCAATTGGCGCGTAACTTCTCAGATCATATTTTGATATTCTTTCGAGGGATAATCGAGAGAGACACTCTTACATGTATTATATATATGATTATCATTTATCATTGTTGTAGAGTGCTTAAGTTAATACTTCAAGTCTTAATTACCAAGCATTAATCTTCACTGTGGTTTCTGATCAAGTCTTGGCTGCCTAAATAGGCAGCCAAGACTTGATCACAAACCACAGTGAAGATTAATGTTTGCTATAGTGTACTAAATGAAAATGATGAGATCTATTACATACTTGCAGTGTGTGTTACAAACAGCAGTGTGACTCCGTAAATTGAAATCTGGCGCATGAATTGAAAAAATAGGCTCCGAGGCTAGAGCGTATTTTAAATAGTCCTGATCGGTTCCTGGCAAGCTAACTAACGAACGAACAAATGAGTTAATATCTTTTGACAATTGTGAAGGGATGAGGGGGAAAATTTCGACTGACAGTGACTCATACTGGTCAGACAAACACAGAGTCGCTTGGTAGTTGTTTCTTGCCTTCGAATGGCTGATCGAATGGATTTGTGAACGAATGAATGAATTGTACAGTATGGAGCGAACGAGCTTATGGGTCGTTTAAAGCCGACGGTGATTGATCAGATATTCACAGTGTGAATAAATGAATAGCTGGACAAATGGAATGAGTGGAAAAAAACTAATAATCAAACGGATGGGCTGGTGTAATTAACCGCCAAATGTGAATGGATGGACGGAGGAGAAAACACATTTACATTGACTTGCTGGTCGGAAGAATACAATCGTACGATTGCGTCAACAAACTAGTTACAATTTGTAAAACTGACAGTTACTACCGAGAGTATAAATGGGTTATCACGAATATTGGTAGACATTAAAGTAACTTGGGTTATCAGAATGGGACAGTACGATAGGACGAATATATGAGTCAGTGAGGTCTTTTTGCACTGCTGACTGCTGTATCTCTCCACCATGAGCGGGCAAGTTAACACAGAGTTTAATGAGTAAGTGCTTTCTGTTCAAGTGATATAAACAACATAGGAAAAATCGTATGTGGGTGGGACAAACACCAAATTGGGATCTAATTTACAATTAATTAATATTAATTATTGACTATAATTAATAGTTGTGTTAAGTATTTGTCAGGAATGATCAGTACAGTAATATCAACTTCAACTTAATTTGATATTAGACTGATACATTCACTCATTCCTTCACACACTCACTCATCCTCTCGAATGAGAGGACGAATGAGCGAGTAAACGAACAGACGGATGAATGAGTTTATGATGAGGGGCGAGAAAACGAATTAATGAAATCGTATTCACCACACCATTGATTGGTTGATTGGTCGATTGAGTGTATGATGAATGACTTAACGAGTTGAAGTAGAAAAATGAAGAGTGATAAAGTGAATACCTGACTGAACTAATCAATCATTTT
The DNA here is from genome assembly GCA_031216915.1 of Pictodentalium vernedei. Lineage (NCBI taxonomy): Eukaryota > Metazoa > Mollusca > Scaphopoda > Dentaliida > Dentaliidae > Pictodentalium > Pictodentalium vernedei. The sequence goes on from CM062289.1 coordinate 86,432,703, forward strand.
TCCAATGAATGAATGAATGAATGAATGAAGGAAGGAAGGAAGGAAGGAAGGAAGGAAGGAAGGAAGGAAGGAAGGAAGGACGGAAGGAAGGAAGGAAGGAAGGAAGGAAGGAAGACGATTTTTATGTTTTACAACTGACCGTGGCGAGAAAGTTAATCATGTGAGTGAACGTATAAAAAATGGAATATTTCACTACAGAGCATGTATGATTGAATGAACATCTTCTACAATTGAGGTTGTTCAGAAAACATTTGAATCTGATGAACAGGCGTGTCCTACTCGAGAATATAAACAACAAGGAGGAAAGCTCAATATATACACTATAATTACACTTGCCGGTAGCTGCTTCGAGTATAAAGTGTCTTCCACGGATAATCAATAACATAATAGTTTGTTTGGTTGATTTGAGACTGACAGTATGTTAACCCTTTTACTGACACGCCCACATTAGCCATATATGGAGGACGTCTATGTACGCCTGTATGCGAGGAAGTTCAATAAGATTTACGACATATTTGAAACTCTGTATCTGATTAATTGTTGGAAAGGGCTCTCTGAGCCCTTTCCAACAATTAATCAAATGGTAGGTTGGATCTGCGAATTCCAGAACGTACAGACAATCATAATAAAATAGGTGACAATAGTCGCTTTCGGCAGCGCAAGTATTAAACATTCGTCCATTCAATTCCTCCACACATCCACTCGAGTGAGTGAATAAGTAAAGGAATGAGTGGACATGTGGGAGTGACTAAACAGCTTTTGACAGGAGATAACTGAGAGAGGATAAAGAGTCCATGTGGTCAAACAGCACTGGGATTGGTAAGCATATCTTACTTGGACGGTATTAGTATCACATCAATACAATTATCTGGCAGCGCCAAACAAGACAATATATAACAAATTTACAAAATGTGTATCTGTAATAATAACTTAATATAATATATCTGTTAAGAATAATAAGGTTCATCGGAAGTGGTAAGTTATATAACTGCCACGTACTTAATTTGACCGATTTGGACAGCTAATCGATCACATTCATGTACTCACACACCAACGCGTTCACATTCTCAACAATCCACTGAAATAAAAAGGTGGATGAATGAATGAACGAACGAACGAGTGAGCGAATGAAAAGAATAGTATAAGTGAATAAACTGAACAAAGCCTTGACGTTTTTGACTGTGACTATACATGTTATCACGGGGCTCAGGGTGAGGGGTGGGGGATGAGTGTTAGATGCCCAGGCAAGCCGTAAGACCAAGGTGAAAGCATTTTGGCAAGAACAAACGAGTGCAAGAAGTAAAAAAAGAGATACAATTTAATGAATGGCATTACATATCAGGTGTATTTACTGTTTACCAGGAGTGGTTAGTTTAACGTAATTTGTCAGATTGTGACTATCAGGTGGAAACCCCCACACGTGTGCTCCTTCACACAGTCGACCATTCACTCGAGTAAACATCACGGGTGTACAGTATTATTATTTTATTTATTGGTGCTTTACGCCACATCGGCAAATAAGGCTATATCGTGGCGATGAAAGTATACAATGATAAAAAATGATCATTATTTTCAATGCAGAAGTTAAAAAAGAGATGACGACATATGAAAAACGTGGAGTACACCTGACAAGTGAACAATGAAATTAAAAAATGAGTGCAGTTCATCAAAACAGTTGTGAAAATCAACCTGTGAAACAGATATAAATGATAGATGAGAATTTAAAATTATAAAACCAGACTATTTAAAATTTATTAAAAAGGTTGATTTCCTTCAGGAACGACAAAACTTTATGAGAGTTTGTCTTGTAAAACAGGTCTCTAAGAGACGCAACATTAAAATACTGTCGTCTAACAAGATTAAAATCTGTGCAGTGCAAAAGAATGTGCTCCACTGTCAACACCTGCTGACAGGGAACACACTCTGGTCGCATGTTTTCCTCTAACAAAAAGGAATGTGTAAGTCGTGTATGACCAACACGGCATCGTGTCCGAATAACATGGTTCTTTCTACAAAGGTCACCGGATGGGTAGTGATCAGATATAGTGGCGTCGGAAGCGATGGAGCTTGTTATTTGTCGCTCCATCCCATTCCGCCTGCCACATAGATTTGATGTAACTACTGATATGTGGTTTGAAGTCACTGAACGGAATCTTAAAATCAGTGAGAGGCTTGGATAAAGCCTGTTTTGCTGCACTGCCTGCCCTGGTGTTACCAGCGATACCTACATGTCCGGGTAACCAGCAAAACACGATATCATATTGGTCAGACACGAGAGTTGATAACTTCACACGAAGTTCCAAAATGAGAGAGTTCTTCAATTTGGGGTTGAGCAAAGCAAGCAAAGAGGAAAGAGAGTCAGAAAAAAGAATCGACTTCTTTTCCTGTACATTTTCGATATGTTTGAGCGCAAGTTGTAAAGCTTTAACTTCAGCTGTGAAAATAGAACTTTGATTCGGTATTCCGATTGAAGTGACATGATTATCAGTGACAACAGCTGATGCTACTTTGTCACCATCTTTTGATCCGACTGTATAGATCTTTGTATATGTACTATACTTTGACTTAATTTCAGCATATTTCTGCTTAAACTGCAGAGAATTTGTTTCAGACTTTTTAGTAGATGCTTGGCTTTTTGAGATGCCAAGGAGGAGTTTGTGGTACACGGTTCTATTTTATTGTAACTGGTTCAATTTTGGCGGACTCCATATGAGGTTTAATTCTAATTCTCAATGGAGGGTTATGTTTCTGATGACGGTTAAAAAATTCAGTATTTTGAGGTTCTGAGACATAACTGTATGCAGGGTTGGACGGATTAGAAAAAAGTTTTGAAACATATTGGAGCGAAAGTTTAATTCTGCGCTTCTCAAGAGAAGGCTCCTCTGCCTCAACAAGCATAGAATGTACTGGTGATGTTCTAAAAGCACCAAGGCTGATTCTTATGCCACTATTATGAATAACATCAAGAGGTTTGAGATATGACTTTCTTGCAGAACCGTAAACCACACAGCCGTAATCTAATTTTGATCTGACAAGTGATCTATACAGATGGAGTAATGTTTTTTTGGTGAGCACCCCAATCAGTGCTACCAACTACCTTCAAAAGTGTCAGTGCCCTTTTACATTTTACCTTTAGTTGTTTTATATGAGAAGTGAAATTCAATTTGCTGTCAAACAACAAACCCAAGAATTTCACTTCCTTAACAACATTAATACGACTCCCGTCTATTTTCAATTCCGTATCAAGGTGGTGCTTCCGGAGCTTACAGAAATGAACACAATTAGTTTTCGTTTTTGAGAATTTGAAGCCGTTTTCTGTAGCCCATTTCTGGATTCTGTTCAAACACAGCTGAAGTTTGCGGTCTATACCATTCATTTTTTTGCTGCTATAGCAGATTAAAAAGTCATCTACGTACAATGATGAATCAACCATATTCTCAATTGCATCAATAATGCTATTGATTTTCACTGAGAAAAGGGTAACAGATAAAATACTTCCTTGAGGAACCCCCAATTCCCGCCCGTGAGGATCAGATAACGTTGACCCAACACGAACCTGAAATTGGCGGTCCCTCAAAAAGTTTTCAATAAAAAGAGGCATACGCCCCCTCAACCCCATGTTAAAAAGATCTTTTAAAATCCCATACGTCCACGTTGTGTCATATGCCTTTTCCAGGTCAAAGAAGATGGCGACCACATGTTCTTTTCTGGCAAAGGCATTTCTTATAAACGTTTCAAGTCTGACCAAATGATCCACAGGACTTCTCTGGTTTCTGAAACCACACTGAACATCCGCAAGCAGATTGTTCGATTCCAGAAACCAGAGAAGTCGGTCATTGATCATCCTTTCCATGGTTTTGCACAGACAACTTGTTAAGGCAATAGGCCTATAATTACTAGGGTTGCTGTGATCTTTATCAGGCTTCGGAATAGGAATTATTGTAGCTTTTCGCCAGGAAGGTGGAAACTGGCCAGTCACCCATATGTCATTAAAAATAGATAATAATAGTGCAAGTGAAGTTTGAGGCAGATGTTTTAAAAGTTGATAGTGTATCTGATCAGGTCCAGTGGCAGAATCCTTTGCTCTATACAAAGAGTTACTTAACTCTTCCATAGAGAAAGGTTCGTTGTAATCCTCTAAGTTATTGGATGTAAATTTAATCTTTTGTTTTTCTTGTTGTTTTTTAAGTTTGAGGAATTCTGGGTTACTATTTTCAGACGACGAATGTTTCGAAAATGTAGAGGCCAACTTGTTTGAAATTTCTTGTTTTAATGTAATGAGTGTATTGTTATCTTGTAGGTGTTGTACAGCTGATTTTGTTTCTTTTCCTTTAATTTTTTTGATCATTTTCCAAATTTTAGTGATGTGGGTGTTTTGATTCAGTTTCGAAACGTAAGTTTCCCATGAACTTTTCTTTTTTTGTTTTAAAAGTCGTCTTGTTTTAGCCCGATTTATACGTAATCTATCCAAATTTTGTGTGGTTGGTGACTTATTAAATTCCCTCTCAAATTTCTTGCGATCTTTAATAGCCTGTTTGCACTCAGTATCAAACCATGGTTTAGTGAAACAGTTTGAATTTGCCGAGGTTTTAGGAATGATTTGGCTTGCAATGTCAATCAACTCTGTGGTGAAATGTTCAATCTGGTCAGTACTCTCCTCAAATTTCTCCCGTGTGAGGCGTTCAGAACAAAGCGATGAGAAAGTGTCCCAGTCAGCCTTTTTAAAGTTCCACTGGGGCACCCTCTCATCATCCGCCGGAACTACACTCTCCAGCACAATCGGAAAGTGGTCACTCCCGCACAAGTCATCTTCTACCTTCCAAGAAAAATCAAGGAAAACAGAAGGGCATGCAGTTGTTAGATCAATTGAAGTGTAAGAGCCAGATGCGGGATGCAGATAAGTATCTGGCCCATCATTGAACAAGCATAAGTCATATTTTGTAATGAACTCTTCTACAGTTTTACCCTTTGCGTCTTCTTGACTGCAAGAATTACCCCAAAGGGGGTTATGTGCATTAAAATCACCTAACAAAATGTATGGAGTTGGGACTTGTGGGACCAGCAGCTCAAGGTCATTCAGTTGTAAGGCTTTACTTGGCGAAACGTAAATAGAACAAAGTGTAACAGTTTTGTCTAAAGTTAGGCGTACCGCCACAGCCTGTAAATTTGTCTGTAATGGTATAGAACTGTGAATGATGTCGTTCCTAACCAAGACACTCGTTCCAAGAATATGAAGATCATTATCGTTTGCCCAGGCATTATACGAAGTGTAATGCTTAAAGGCTGAATGATCCTGAGCCTCAGGTTTCATTAAAAGAGTTTCCTGCAGGCAAAAGGCTGCTGGTTTATATTTTTGGCTTAAAAGGCCTAGTTCATTAAAATTCGATCTAAAACCTCGACAATTCCACTGTATAATATTTTGTTTGGATGTATTATCCATTTTTGAGTGGTGATTTAGAAGGTGGACGTATGGGCGAAATTGCCCCAGTGTTTCTTCTAGGTGATGTTTTACGTGGGAATTTTCCTTGAGACGAACTCAGGGGTGGTTTGTTTGAGAACGTGTCATCGATGCACTCATCGACTGACATTACCTCAATGCCTTCAAACATGTTGCTCGTGACAACATTTTGAAGACGTTTAGATATTCTATTTGAATCTAGTTTCTGCTTTTCCTTTTCTTTTTTCTTATCTTGTTGTGACTGTTTCCTTCTCTGACTCAGATTTTGTTGAGAGCTATGTTGTATGTCTTGGTTTGGTTTATTTGGCTTATTCTTTTCAGGTTTAGGTTTTGGTTCTTTATTTTGTTCTGTTTTAGGTAGATTTCTGGGGTGTTGTTCCTTTTGGTCGGTTGTTATTTTTTCTGTTGTTTGGCAGCTGTATTCTTTTGGGTGGATGGTGATTCTAATTGGTCTATTGTAAATGACTGCACTGAAGATGGTATTGTACCTTTGAGCCATGTGTATTGTGTTTGGCATGCTACTGATTGAGTTGGTGATTTTTGAGATAATTTTGTGGCATATGATGGTGATGATGCACACATTCCTGGCATTGATGACACGATTTCTCTGGCTTCTTTAAAACTTATCTGATGTTCACATTTTACTTTTTGAATAGTTTTCTCCTTTTTCCAGACAGGGCAATCTTTGGACGATGACATGTGATTGCCCTGGCAGTTAACACACTTGATGGGATTGCTGCATGGATCTTGATGTTGTTGGCCACATCGATAACATATTTGTTGACCTCTACAATTGTTCTGTCCATGTCCGTACTTCTGACATTTGAAGCATCGAAGTGGATTTGAACCCACTGGGTTGCAGGTATTCCCACATACCTGGTATGGGGCAGTATACTCAGCCAGTGTTTATACCAAAGTATGCCACTGGCTGATTGGCCCGTGTGTGGAAGTGCCAGGTCTTCAGATGGTGATCATCCAACCAATCACGCTATAAAACACAGTAATGAAGATTGCCACGTGAAACTGAAACAAACAGTCCAGCAAAAGTAAGTATTTGTTAAAAAAGTGGTTAAAAACAGCACACAGCGGCAAATATGATACATGATTAAAATACATGACTGATTGAATGACCACCAAATGCCCCCGACGTGACACCCAGTACTTTTTTTTGGGGGGGGGGGGGGGGGGCTCCCGATTGGCCAGAACGGACCATCCGACCATCCTTCTACTCCCGAAATTGGGGCCAAAGCAGTGTGTTGAACATTATCTCCGAAATGGAAACCAGGGCTCCATCCCGGAGACTGCCCTAACCGGGGCACGAGTCCTCAACTGCCAGGATTCCTTCTTCCGGGGCCTTCGGAACGCACCTCACGGGAGAACAAGGTGCCTGCCAGATGGTATTAGCAGGATTGATCATTTTGGTCCGGGGCTGCGTATTTGTGTATTTCGCAGCGAACCAGCTCAATTGAGCAAACCTGCCAATTAGAAATTAGCAAACCTGTCCAATTGAGCAGGCCGTCCTCTATCCGCCACCTGAGGACCCGCCAAGTAGGGGATGATCAAACCCCCTAGGACGGGAGTACAGTTACATGACTGGGTCGAGCATGATAATATACACCAGTTATATTTTACAACTGATGGAACTGTAAAGGATATTAGGGAGTGTCGGTCGGCCACATGTTCCTTCTTACATACATTTACACACCCAACCAGCCACTCGAATGAGTGAATAGATGAATGGCAGAAAAGGTAGATGAATTGTGGTGAGAGAATAAGTGGATGAATGAAGCCACTTACAACAACATATGACCGTGAGCTTATCAGAGGGAAACAGTATGGGTATGGACGTGCATTACGCCTTAGTAAACATCAAGGCAGAACAGTTACGTGGCCGGGCCAGGCAAGAAAATACGCGTCGATTATATGTTAGTTCAACTGACGATACTGTCAAGGATATTACAGACAGCCATTCAATTGCTCATCCATACATTCAGATACTCCACCATCCACTTAAATGAGTGGACGGATGAATATCTGAATGGATGGGTGAAGGAGAAAATAAGTGGATAAATAAAAACTACTCTTACAACTTGCTTTGGCTCTACAGCTTATCACAGGAAAAAACTGGTAGCGCTAAAATCTTAAATGATATGACAGCATTGAATCTGACCATCATTTGAATTACTTAATAATATCACCGGGGTGTAGTTACATGGGGTGGGGCTACTATTAATGATTGGCGATAACTAATAACTGTGTTAACTATTTGTCACGGCGTTAAAAGCTCAGGTAGATAAGTAAAATTTGTCTGCGGTCATTCAGCCTTAATGTTACCTGGTTAATAAACATGATAAAAATTAGTGTTCATTTACCACACTGGAATAATATTCTGTTCGTCACCGCCTGTCAAACTCTGACGTGTGAATGAGTGAGAGAATGCTTGGATTGATGAAGCTTCTGCAGCTGTCGGTGACTATTAGACTTGACACAGGATAACAAATGGTGGGCATTAAAAGCTCAGGTAGATAAGTGAAACTAAAATTTGTGTACTGTCTCTTCTTACTTGTATAATATTGTGGCAGATTTGGTTACGGTAATTTGACATCTTGATTCACAATTTATCATTTCGGTATATTTAGAATATTTTAGTACAATTTGTAAATGTTTTTATTCCGATGTTCCATTTTGGCCAGTTTTGTTTCGGTTCGTTCATCGTACTGAACTCTTTATGTATTTCAATACTTGGTAACTTGTTTTCGTGTTGAAAGTTGCCTTGTCCACCATGTTGACAATTGAACTGAACATTGTGTGCAACCCATGCTCCGTTTGGCTTGTGGTTTATTACTGGGCCAATGGAAGCTTGGATTGTACAGAATACAGAATGTCATTTGGTGCAGCTCTGAAATGTGTATGGAATTCTATTGGTCGCACATTGTATAAAAATCCGTGTCGCGGTTTGTTCAAGGATTGCCTTCACCGACTCAACTAAAATTACATCACGATTAGATGCTGTAAATCTCATTTCCGGCCGGGGAGGCTCGGCCCGCACAGGACGCTCGTGATACCAGACACGAGCATTCTGTGTGGGCTGGGCTTCCCCGGCTGGAGGTAGGATTTGCAGTATTTGATAGTGATCCAAAATAAACTCAAACTAATCTAAATATGGTCGAAACCAGCGAAGGGCATAACAGAAACACCCTCGGGTGTGGTTTAGTGTCTAAACCTGTTACCCTCCCGCTACAAACTCACTCTCAGCCTAAGAAGGTGAGCTAACAGGCAGATTAACAGTTTAACTGTGGCCTTCTACCAGAAAGGGCTTCCTTGACCGACTCAGATAAAGATTAGATCAAAATTAAAACATAATGTGCTACTTTTATCTTTTTTTATTTTTACATATTCTAATGAATACTAATTCTGCCTTCTTCTTTTAAGCAGGTACACAGAAGATGCTTTTTGACCAGCACCCCAATAACCGCTATGGACAGTCTAACCGTTATAGAAACGGTAACCCCCATGGTTCCTGAACATCCTCCACTCCATCCCTAAAAGTGGTCGACCACTTTAAGGGAGGCGAGCGTTGGTCCTGCGTCCCGCCTCTGCCCCTTTTTGTAAGCGCATTGTACATATCTTGTCCCAACCCAATAAGATTACAATGGAGGCCTGCCCCCGAACCAGGGACGTTCGGGTCTTCTTTCTGGTGGTCCCCGAAAGGGGTCGTTGTTGTTTCTTTCAAAGACGTCCTACTAAACAGAGACAGCCTGAGGCAGATTATACTTGCCAGTGATGGCCATCACTCAATATCATCTCCGAAGCGGCAGACTACACTTGCTTGAAAATCCAGATCGACTGCACCCTCGGGGAGAGGTAGTACCTTTGTGAAAGGACCCAACCTCTCACACTGGTCCTCACCCGAGGGTTCAACCGACATCAGTCAAAGAGACCATCACGCCACAACCGGTGACACCTGCCGAGTACCTGAACCTGTTCCTCCTTCAACACGAGTAAACATGTGGAAATTAGTCATTTACAGTCACTGAGGGTCGAAAGGGGCTCGTTCCCCATGCCGTCCCTGCGCCGTGCGCGCCTTCGGCGCGTTAAACCATTCCATTCGCAGTGAAATTATCATTTGTTCAAATCACTTAGGCTGTGATCTTAAGAACCTCCAGGTTCGCTGAACACCCTAAGGACCTTTCAGTCCCGAAATCTCTGGGTAAAATAACCAGTGTGTTGGGAAAGTTTGTTTGAAACATTTGGCTTTCGTTTTGGCAAATTATTTGTCTAACTATAAGCAGAGATGATTCAAAAGTTGTAGGTCCATCCTGGCTTATTATTTTGTGTGTGTTATAATTTAACAGAGCTTCAGTGAGTAGGTAATATACACCATGCTAGGAATTAACTGACATTCCATCTGTCGGTCCGTCCGTCTGTCTGTTGGTCCGTCCGTTTGTCAGTCCATCTATCCGTCGGTCCGTCCGTCTGTCTGTTGGTCCGTCCGTTTGTCAGCCCATCTATCTAGTGGACCATCCGTCTGTCAGTTCGTTCGTCCGTCTGTCGGTTCGTCCGTCCGTCTGTCTGTTGTACTGTCAACTCATAGAGTCAGATTAAGAAATATATAAAATAGCCATTTTGTGCTTGAAATTGACTGTCATTCATTCTGACTCTGTTCGTCTGTCAATTCAATTGTTAATTTATTGAGTTAATTTTATTGTACCTACTTGAAATGAGATAAAAAAATTTCAAATATCATTTGGCTACACTTTTTCACTCGTTCAGTTCATCTATTATGTAACAATAATGTAATAAACAAATCTGAGAACTTTTCCCTTTCACTGTGTTGAACTTTCTTTTGCTTCCATGTGGCCATAGTTCAATAACTACGAATTTATTTTACTACTGTATTTGTAGTGGGGGGATTTAATTGGAATTTGGGACACCCACTGCCAGTTCTGGTTACTATATAAACATCAAGGGTGTACCGTTATGTGGCCGAGGCGGGCAAGAAAATACGTATCAATTATATTTTATTACAACTGACGATACTGCCACGGATACTGCGGATAGCCATTTAATCGTTCATCCATACATTCATATACCAACCATCCACTTGAATGAGTGGATGGATGAATAGCTGAATGGATGGGTGTAAGTGGATGAATAAAGCCCCTTACAGCTTGTGCCTTGGTTATCACACGAAAAAAGGTATCGCTAAAAGCTTAAATGGTATGACAGCATTGAAGCTGACCAGCAAGCTATCCGTGTTTGAAACATATGAATATCGCCGGAGTGTAGTTTCATGTAATGTGTGTGTGTGTGGGGGGGGGGGGGTAGGGGGGTGGGGGTGGGGGGGGGCTAAATTAATGATTGGCGATAACCAATAGTTGTGTTAACTATTTTCAGGAATGATTAGTACAATAACATCAACTTGAACTTAATTTATCAGACTGATACATTCACTCACTCATCCATTCATTCACACACTCACTCATCCACTCCCAATAAGTGGACAAATGATCGACTGAAGGAATAGATAGATAAATGAGTTTCTGATAAGGGGTGAGAAAATGAATTAATTAAATCGTATTTACCTGACCGTTCATTGATTGATTGAGTGTAGGATGAATGACTGAACGAGTAGAAGTAGATGAATGGAAGAGTGAATATATGACTAAACTAATCCAACCTTTTTTTGCAACTGACTGCATCTAATCAGCAATGCAAAAGTGTGAATGGACTGTTCTTTTAGTCTCTCTTGATCCTACCTAAGATGAGAGTCCACGGATATCTGCCTCTGTTTTGATTAATATGGGTCTGTCGGTTGTTGAGGTAGTTGCGAATACAGTTAAAACTAGAAGTCCTATCACGAACTGTGCACTTATCTACAGTACAGTCGCCGTGGACTTGTCACTTTCCACGCGTAGGCAATATTTCCACGGACCAAATAATATTAGATTCCAAACACTAATTACAGGAATAATCATCAACAATTTAATTAATGAAGCACCGGGTAGAACCTGGTGCTTCATTAATTACAATTTTGCTTTGCTTATGATGATTTTTTTATTTTTACTACCTGGTAAACAGATGCGTGGACATAACTGCCCATGTGTGGATTACGACCAATACACGACGACTGTACTGTAAGCTTATTTGCGCGTAGGAAATTGCGCGCAATTGCCATATCGAATGGCATCCAAAGCATGGCAGGTTCTCTTGGTTACTCATAGCAAACACAGGCAATGTTTCTGCCAACGGACCTCCGGGTTACCCGGAGGTCCATTGGCTGAAACATTGCATGTGCACTGGCCATATGAACAGAATGTGATAGCCATACTATGTTCATAACGCGTAGATTAACGCACCGATCAGCGTGCTATTTGTGCGCATTTCATGACAGGACTTCTAGTTTTAACTGCAGTCTTTCATCGTTGGTCCAGAAAGAATTTATTGTCCGATTCTTGTTCAACACTGTTAATTTTCCAACTAACGATGGTGTCCAGGTGGTTAAAGATTCCGTAATGAAGATTTTGTCCACATCATTTTTGATGGCTCGCGTCGAGAAGAAAATGGCTTGGTAAATCTGCAGATGACACTGCACACTTTCGTGGAGCCGCATTGAACAGCTTTCACTTTTCCAGTAACGTGAGTTCTGCTTATATCAAATTCGGTTAATGGTACGCCAAGCTTGGCGTTACATATCTCAACACTTTCTTGTCGGTGGTTTGATTAATTTCCTTCAGATGTGTGGTGTTGACAGGGATAGTACGAAGTACGAGACAGATTCTTCTGCTGTATTGCTCTTCTTCCTCCAACCGCATTTCGAGCCTTTCTTCAGTTTTGAGCATCTTATCATTAACAATACGAATTTCCTCTTTCAGTTCGGTATTTTCACTTTTAAGGTCTTAACGTTCCTGTTTTAAAGGAGCAATATGCTTAATCATAACTGTTTCTAATCCTTGTTGAATTTTGAATTGTACTCGGAATTGTGGAACGAGATAACTCATCCGTTGAGTTTTTAGTTCCATTTTGCACAGATCATACAGTGCATCCTGTATATCGTCTTGAAAGTTCGGAATAGCCTTAGCTGGTTGAGAAGACAGTTTATACCATGGATACTATTCTACTGTATATGAAAAGCCTATGACATAGATTTTAGCTTTACACACCAACCGTGGTGAACACGCCAGTAATGCGATTTCAGTAGTTAAACTTTATACCCACAGTGGAACTACATCCAAGCTGACCTTTGGCGACGTCGACCTGAATGCAAACTTGTCTAAATTTATCGCACGTCGCCTCGCGAAGAGTTAATGAAAGTGGAAATTATTTATTACGTTTTTAAATGAGTTTACCCCATAAGATACCAAAACGTAACAAACATGCATTGTATCACGTTAAAAAAGAATCCATAACTCGAAATGGTATGTTATTATGCTATTAAAATGAAAATAGGCTCCGTTTCATTTTCCATTTTGTTTCGGCGATAAATTTGACAACGGTAGTACCGTCCAACGATGCTCATGTAAACGAAAACAGATTCGCACGAATGTACGTCTGGTGTTCAGTAAAATCGAGAAAAAATAATAGTTACACGATCGTGGTATAAATAACATATACCCAAAGTGGCTTGGTGTTCCAAATGGTCACCACTCGTGGTGAAGTGGTGTTAACAGCGCGCCAAAGGCTCGCGGTTAACACCACCACTCGTGGTGAACATTTGGTACACCAAGCTACTATGGGTGTATTCTATATTTATCACACACAAATTAATGTAAAACACGAGATTTCCACTGTTCTGCCTGTACGATCGCACATGTGGTGATACAGAACACGTTTGATTTCGTTTCTAACGTAAACAGATACGGAACCCGTCTAAATAAATCACGTCATTATTGGTCTAATACACCGGAGTGGCGATCGCTTGGCAATTCTAAGTTCTTCATTTAGATTTGTTTACCCACGATATTTAAACAATTAGATTCGAGTGAAAAATTTGTAAAATAAAAAAAACATTCTGACTGATTGTTCCTTGGCAAATACTTTCCACAACTGGCCATGTAGTTATGGAGTGTGCTAAACTTATTTGCTATTTTAAAAACTTTTTGTTGTGTTATTCGCCGCAGTTTAGTCAATATTTGAAGTTCGATCATCGTGACATTAACTCTGATCGGCGTCAATTGGTTTTGACCAGTTGAATGCCGTAAAAATTAAAAAAGATTAGGGTTGGTATCACACAACAGTGATGTCTTGTTGACAACGAAGGAAACGTACAAATTATCCAGCTGATAAGTGATTTTAGTTCAATTTTCGTGAAGACTGGTTGTTAGATGGGAGGTGTGTGATAAATACAGAACCGCACATCCATTTGAATGGGCTAAGAATTATCACACGAGATTGCTTTGGCCCAGGATATCACAAGGATTAGCATTGGTTAAAAACAGGTGCAAGTGGGTTCCAGCTCAATTTCAACTTCTCTGGCCTCATGATTCCTAGATTCGGCCGAAGGCTTTGCTGATATCCCGAGCCAAAGCAATCTCGTGAGATAAGTTTCAACCCATTCAATCGTATGTGCGGTTCTATGTATTTATCTAAAAACAGTTTTGGCAAACCGCAGTAAGAATTGCGTCCGACATGTCCACAATAGTCCCTCTGGTGCTCGTTGATTTGTCTGGGCCACTTTCTGTCTGAACTGAACTCAAGGTAATATCAGTGTCCATCTTTGATATAGCTTCGGCAGATGATTGGTCGTTCAACTTCTTTGAAGCTCTAGGTTCGATAGGTGAAATATTTTCAGACCTGCGTTTCACACCTGTGGGAGTTGACCGGCTGGGAGTCGATCAAGATCTGTCCTCTTGTGTGAGTACGGACCTCGACTATTTAGCTAGTTATTTATTGGTGTTTAAGGTCACATATTTCTGCAAAATGGCTAATCATGAACACGACAGTTTTTCGGGTGGAGGAAGCCAGAGTAGTACCCGGAGAGAACCACCGAGCAAAGGCGAGCGACTGTCAGATCCCCAACATACTAACTCCACCCAAGCAGAGTTAGCATTGCTGAAGACAGGTGCACCATCAACGTGCAGTACGCCTTAGTACACGCCACCGTGCACCCACTTGGGTAGTGAGGGGTGAAGTGTCCTGCCCAAGCACGCTGTCGCCGCAGGTGGGATTCGAACTGAGGACCTCTCGGCTTGCAGCCTGCACCTCTACCTACTGAGCCACCGCGCTGGCGTCGACTGCTGTTCATCCTAAATGGTGGCTGAGTAGATTTTAAGCAGATTTAAAAAAGAACAACGAAAGGATCAAATACAATGAGCGATCACCTTGGGTTCGGTTTTTGAATTGTCCAAAGCTGACATTTCACATTCAGCATGAAAATACAGTCCAAAAAATCGAAATTGGCTGGTAAATTCCTCTTATCACCTATCCTCATTACACGAAACACAGTTAATCACCCATTAGTCGATAAAAAGAACAGGAATTAAAATAAAACCAGGAGCGCAAATTACCCGTATGATCCGTTTGTCGCCATGTTTATATCTGCCGCTATGTTTATATGCCATGGTTTTCCTCGTAACCCGAATGAGCGGCATTCTGTGACAAATTACGATAGCGATACGCGATGTGAGTGCACATGCGCAGGGCGTGTTGTTAGGGTGACAAATCTTTCCGTCGGCCATTTTGCATACTGGAGGCCGCCATCTTGGCTTCTATTGTGGCACGTGGTTTCTGCGTGATTCAAAACCCTCTAATAGTATGTTCGGAGGATGTTGTGTTCGATTTAATGGAAGTAGTTTTCTGGTTCAGATTTTCCCGAAATCATCGTTTACTTCGTAGTATTACCCAAAATAGACCCGACAATCACTCCAAATCACCAAAGCCACTCTAAATCACTTTATTTGGTATGGATTCCCCCAGAACCCTCCCTTTTTCCAATAATAGTCGCGTATTTTTGTATAAGAGTACTTATACTCTATCGGATTTTCCCCAAATCCTTGGTTAATAAATAGATGGGTGGTTATGACTGCCGGCAGGTCATAAAAAGTTTACTCTCTGCTTCCCTCCTTCATTTATTTATGCGTTTCCATGGTTACCAATGAAATCTTTCAAGCAATGCCCGCATAATAAGTCCCTTTTTGTGCGAAATTGTCAACCTGGGTCCGAAGTATGAGTTTATGTTTGTGTATTATCCATATCACCTGTAATTTCTACCGTTGCCATATGTAAAAATAGACTTTTGTCATTTTCGCCATTTTGCAAACAAATTTGAGGGTACCTTCCTTCACCCCCCATCTACAGCAAAATCTAGCGACCATGTGTTTTGGATTTTTTACATTTTCTGTTAGGGTATAAAATGAGCTATCAATTGCTGATCATTTTTTTAAAAATCGCTCCTCGGATTCCAGCAAACAAGCACGTTGAAATAAGATAAGTTTTGGCCCATTTTCGGTCGTTATTGCCATGGCAACACAACGATCGACGAAAATTTTGGCGAAAATTTATCGAAAAATTTTGGCCATCGTACATGCTACCAACATCCAAAATTTCAGGTGGCTAGCTTGAATAGTTATGGTGCCAGATGCCTTAACTTGGCACTTTTTAAAAAAAAATTAGCCTCGTTCTGAAATGCTTGATAATAACTGCAGAAAAAAACATGTTTACCCCAAAATATGCAGATTCTCTTATTTCACAACTTGTGTCAATTTCAGCCCTCTAGACCTATTGACTGCAGAATTATTAAGAAAAATGTGCTTAGAAAGTAGTTTTTTTTTTACAAATCTGAACTTCAAGCCTCGGTTTCTCCTTGATCCTACGACCCCGTAATTTTTTTTTCGTTGTCATGGAGACCCATCTGTTTTCTAACACCTCCCACACTTTTCATAAAGAAGTTCAAGTGGGTTTAGATGCTATTAAAGTACTCAAATAGACCCGACAAGTTTTAATTGCTCGGATTCCCTCAAAATACTCTACTTTGGTTCTATCTGTGTATCCCTTTTATTGTTTTTTTTCTGTTTATCCAGCCCTATTCGCTTGTTCTGGAGTATATTCCGTCCGGTAGAGTAGAATAGCATACCAGTTGGAACAGTTTGCTTACTGTTACTATATTTAGCTTTTTTTGTCTGTTATGGCTAGTTTTAACCATTTCCGGTTACTTCTGACCTTGTTCCTAAAAATAGGTTTCATTCATCCAGGTCCAAAAAACCATTCAAGTGAGTCAAATGCTTTTTCGAAGTCAACTAGAACTAACATTCCTGGCATATTCAAAGGTTCGCATTTTTCAATTAAGTCAGAGACCAGTCGCGTGGATTCAACTATGAATCTTCCTTTCATGGATCCCAGCTGACTTTCGGAAATTACTTTAGGAAGAACTTTTTTAAGTCTGTTGGCAATTGCTGGTGAGCCTATTTTTTTATCAACATTAAGGAGGGAGATCGGTCGCCAATTTTTTATATATTCTTTCGATTTCCCTTCTTTTGGTATACATGTAATAAGCTCCCGCCTCTGAGTGATAGATAATTTTCTTATGTCATAGCCACGATTTAGGGAATTAACTACGTATTTGCCCAAATCGCCCCAGAAATATTTATAAAATTCAATTGTAAATCCATCGGAACCCGGTGACTTGTTGTTACCCATGTCTTTTAGAGCCATAGCACACTCATTTAAAGTTAGTTTTCCATCAAGTAGTAAACTTTCTTCTGTGTCCAGTTTGCAAATGTATGGATTTTCAGAGTCAAAAAACAAACTTTCTGAAAGGTTCGTTTTGTGATTACTATTAATTTTTGACTTGTACAGTAATTCGTAAAAGTTACGTTGCTCGGTGAGTATAACGTTAATTTCAGTACACTCTGTACCATCACCTCTTATTAGTTTAAACATATTTTATTTGCCATAAATTTGCAAAAAGGATTGGAGTACAAGTTATACAACTTATGTTAACTCCTCTCCATAAATACAACAGAAGAAAACCAAAACATAGATGCGGCTACAAGATATATAGATTGGTTCACAAATGAATAGAGATTTACACTATTTACAATTGAAATGTAAGTTGTTGAAACAGGCAGCCATGTACGTAATAGGGTCTCGAGACAGGGAATACATACGGTTGGACACTGTTGCCTTTCTCTACGAAAGCTCTTGAATGGCAAGATAAAGGGGGAGGGATGTGACATTTATAGTACGTCTCGTCTAGTGCATAAAAGAGACTAGTCGAGAATATAATGACTCAATTGAAGCGGCCACTAGCTAGGACAAACGCTTGGGTTTTCCGAAAGATATATTCGTTTTGTTTTGTTGACAGTGTGAGTTTACCGTACAAGAGATCGGTTTCGGATGATATATCAAAATCTCGAAGAGAATCGAGTAGTGTAATCCTGGGTTCAGTGTATCGAGGGCACACCAGGAGATAGTGATGGGCATTTTCACAGAGATTACCACACATACACTTTGGGTTGGCCAGAATATAGTTTCAGAACTTGTCATTATTTAGGTCGCTGCAGTTATTACGCAATTTTGAGTATAAAATGTTGGCCTTTCTTTTACCCACACGAAAATAAAGAGGTGGTTTGGGGATCAAGTTCAATTGGGCATAGATTTGTTTGAACTCCGTTAGTGTTGCGGCTCCGGTGAGTACGTCTGGTAAGTTGTTCCAGCTTTTTGTGGTGGACGGGAAAAAGGATTTTTTGAAACGCTCCGTTCTTTCCGGATAATACGTGAATCTGTTGGGGTTGCGAAGACTGTACACTGAGATATCGTGCGTTCGAGGGGGTAACAATGCATTGAGGTAATTTGGAGTTTCATTGTTGATAATTTTGAAAAGAATGCAGTATTTGTGCTTTTCGCGTCGCTTCAAAAGGGAGGACCACCCTAGTTCAGCCAGAAGTTGACCAGCAGAGACAGATCGCGTTAAGCCAGTAATGATACGCACAGCATCAAGCTGAAGTCTGTCAAGATTCTGAGTCAAATATTCGGGTGCGCAGTCCCACACTACGTCGCCGTAATCAAGTAGTGGTTGAATGAAGGTGAAATAGATTTGTTCCAAGGTTTTTATTTCAGTTTGCGAAGGAAAGACAGACGGGTGTTGACTTTCTTGCATATTTCAGTTATCTGGGAGTCCCAGTTTAGATTAGATTGGAGAATTAAACCCAGGTGCTTGTGATCTTCAGTGAATGAGACTGGATTACTATGAAAACTTAAAGTGGGATAGTCTGTTCCGTCGTTACTGCCACAGTGGAATAGAAATGCCTTTGTCTTAGCAGGGTTGAATGAGACGAGCCATTGGAGAAGAGACCAAGTGTTAATTTTTCCAAGGTTTCGATTGAGGGAAACGGTAAGATTTTCAATATTGTTTTTGCAATCAGTTAAACATGTATCGTCGGCATACAGTCTAGCAAAGGCGTCGATGATCTCAGCAAAGTCATTGATATAGATTAGGAAGAGAAACGGACCGAGAACCGAGCCTTGGGGCACTCCAGCTTGAATGAGTCTATAGTTGGAAAAGGTAGTTTGGACGAGAACCCTTTGCTGTCTTTCGTGCAGGTAGTCCTGAATCCACTCAATAAGGGTTCCAGAGATGCCATATTGGCGAAGTTTGAAGACAAGGCCTTTATGCCAGACTCTCTCACCTCTTATTAATTTGGGTATTATTTTTTCTGTGTACTCCATCTTTTCTAAGTTGCAGAAGTATTTTGAGGGCCTCTCGCCTTCAACTTTCCATCTGGCATTTGATCTGATAATCATGAGGCAGCTCATATTTTCTAACATATTTTCACAACCTTCTTCGAGGTTTTCAGTAAGAACTTTATTTGTTTTTCGATAGTTGTTTCGGTGCACTGAAGTTTTCGTTTCAGGAAGGAGGGATATGCAATTGTTTTAGCTCTGATCGTTAGCTTTAGTGTTTCTCAAAATAACTGGTTATTTATGTGAATCTAGAATTATTTTCATTATTATTATTATTATTATTATTTTTTTTATCACTACTACTACTTCTCCTACTGTTATCGTTATACGAATACTGAAGGACATTATCTGCAATAGTATCCTTAACTATTTGTATGTATTTGGGGTAGCTTGGCAAACTGTTATTAAATTTCCAAATACCGCGTCCTGTAGTTTGATTTATAAATTTCAGGGACATTACAACGGGTGCGTGGTCCGATCTGTACATGATACCAATATCTACTTTTTGAACAGCTGTCTGTAAGTCAGATTTGATTAAAAAGTAATCTAATCGTGACAGTTTTTTATGAGGCCCTCTCCACGTATACATTTTTTTTGGTCAGGATTTTCTAAACGCCACGCATCGTGTAAGTCGAGTTTTTCCATGTGTTTGTGGGTGCATTCATTACATTTAACATTATTTTTTTTTATAATTTAGAGTGTCTAAACTTTGGTCCAATGCCACATTCCAATCCCCACCAATTAACACTGAGGTGTTGCCGATATTTTCAATAGTATTAAACAGATTTCTATAAAAAACTAGGTTCATCATTATTAGGGCCGTATACCGCAGCGATGGTTAATCGTTGTGATTGGATCAAAACATCCAACACGACGAAGTTTCCAGCTGTATCAATTACTTTATTTTTGATTTCGTAGCCAAAACTGTTTTTGAACAGAATGGCGGTACTCCTTTTGTTACTTTGGTACGATGAAAAGACTATTTCAACCCCCACTCATGTTTCCAACTATTTTCAACTTCATTTGAGGAGTGTGTGTCAATCAGAAATGTTATATCGTATGCGTCTCTACATTTTGAGAAGATGTCCTTCCGCTTAATGGGGTCTGAGGATAGACCTCGACCGTTCAAACTTCCGAAAATTATACTATCCATGAGGATTTAGCCTGTCATAAACAATCAGCAAGGTCAGTCGTATTACATATATATTCATAATTGGAGTTAATATTTTGATTAAATATATATGGCAATTTCAAAATAATTTTTTGTAAAACAAAACAAAAACAAGGAGAATCTGGCCGACGTATGTCCCCCATAAACTTCTGTCTGGGTGAAATAATTTAACACCAAGGGGTGCCAGAACTAAATGTGAATATAGAACCCTATATCACATGTATATGTTTTGAGCTTGAATTTATTAGAACCTGTTAATTTTGAAATGTAAGGCATCATTGTTTTTTAACAGAAATAGAAAATGAGAGGATGTATGTGTATGTGTGTGTGTGGTGTGTTTTTCGAATGACACAATCATGTTTTAGAGGAATTTAGAATGTTGGTTTCTGATCCTCTGCCGGGATGCGAACCCTTGACAACACCGCCTGGCAATCAGGAGTCCAGCGCCTAAACCACTAAACCACTGCACACCGTCAAAAAACGATGGCTGGAATCTAACCGTTTAGATGAAGTCCTCATGATTACTTGGTTCAGCTTCCTTTCGGCAGAACCAAGAAAGTGTGGAAAGCACTGGCTACAGTACGGCGAAAGTGCCGTGGGTGACCTAAGACGAAGACTGGCACTGGCTTGTGTGTGTTTTTCGAATGACACAATCATGTTTTAGAGGAAGTCAAGAGTAACTAACGGACAGGCAGACGAATCAAACAGAAGAACAGGCAGAGAGATAGGCAGATGAACAGACCAACAAACAGATAAAGGGGTGGGCGGCAACAAAACAATATATATAGCAGTTAATGGGGGTTAACAAACAGAAGAAAACAAGAGATGGGGAGAGTGAGTGAGTGAGAGAGAGAGAGAGAGAGAGAGGGGGAGAGAGAAAAAAGGAGCAAGCGAGATAAAATGTGGAATCGGACAGGCCATAATATATTATAGTGCGCTGATATACGTATATATTCTATTTACATAAAATGGTCTTATGTTGTTGGCTAAACTTCTGTGTATAATTAAACAAATAAATTGTTCATAATGTATCCCCGTTTACTCCAGAGTAGGTATGACCCCATGCCATGCATCCGATATATGTGCACCCTCTACTTCGAAACCACACCATGGGCCCGGGATTGTTTGGATTTATTCGGATTTAATAACATCACTGCTTCATGTTGATGCACGTTTTATGATAAGACGGAAGACGTATAAGGCTGAAACAAACGTCGAATTCTGTTCTTTTAGAATGATAGATTACTCTAGAATGGATACCGAACTCAGACAACATCGATCTCATACATACCCCCAATGCATGGATGACATTTACCTGAAAAGCGTGGAATGGACCCAACGTTGTCTAGGTTCGAATTTAAAGAGTTTACGGAAGGTCTATCTAGTGTCGTCTTGCCTGTCGGTTGGGTAAAGGGTGTAGGTGAGATGTTTCATGATGAGATGACACAAAATATACAGGTGGATGCACATGAGTACATTTTCTTCCTTAACCTGCATAGGCCTACGAGAATGAATTAGTCATGAAGCGAATCTGAAATATAATTTTTCTTTTTATTACAAGAAAAGATACATTGTTTTCAAACCTACACCAAACAACTAAAAAATGAACAATGGTTGAAATATAAAGATATTAAAACATGTTGTCAGTATTTACATGTGTTTGTACTACTTTGGAAACAGCTAGTCTAGAACATACTCTGACATACTCTGACAACACGCTATTACAAGGGAGTGTCAAAATTTAGGCGTACAATAATATATTTATTTATTTGTTGGATTTTAACTCTACTTTCGACAGAGAGGGTCACCTCGTGTCGGACAGTTTTACGGGTGGAGGAGGCCAGAGTACCCGGAAAAAAGTGCACCATCGACGTACATTACGCCTTAGTAAACATTGCCACCTTGCCCCAATGGACAATCGGGATTAAGGGCCTTGCCCAAGGACATAAGGCAGTTACCCCTGGAAGGATAGAACCGTGGACCTCTCTGTTTGAAATTCAATGTAACCGCTGAGCCACGGCGCTTCTTTATAATAATATAACTTATCACATCTGACCCGTTTTCCGACCATTACTTTGAGAGCACAGTGGGTCATTGGTTAGAGCATAGGACTTTAGCGCGAAAGATTGACCGTTCTCTCCTGAGCAGCGGTAAATAACAGGATGACTGCTGTCCTTGGGCAAGGCACTTAATCCCGATTGCCCACATGGGGACACCGTGGAGTAATGTGCTAATGTGCACTGCATCCCGAATGTGTACTTGCCTTCAGCCACTGATAACCGTGCTTGTACAGACTTAGTGCGTCGTTTTGCTGACAGTTGCTTTCTGCTGCGACATAGTACTCCCCGGGTACTTCGGCTTCTTTCACCCGTAAAACTGTCAGACACGATGTGGCTGTTGCTGTTTATTTATTTATTGATGTTTAAGGTCACATATTTATGCACAATGGCTAATCATAACCGTGACAGTTTTACGGGTGGAGGAAGCCGGAGTACCCGGAGAGAACCACCGAGCAACGACGAGCAGCTGCCAACTCCCCAACATCGTAGCTCCGCACTGCAGCACAGGCAGGGTTAGATTGGTTGAAGACATGCGTACCATCGACGTGCAGTACGCCTTAGTACACGGCGTCATCGTGCCCCCACGCGGGCAATGGAGATGAAGTGTTTTGCCCAAGGACACAACGCGGTTGCCGCAGATGGGATTCGAACCGAGGACCTCTCGGCTTGCAGCCTGCACTTCTACCTACTGAGCCACCGCGATCCCCTGTTGCTGTTTAAAGTATCATTAAAACCCCAATGAAACAATAAAAACAACAAAACAGATACTTTAAAAACTGTTTGCCATGATTATAAAGAAACATAAAAATTCCGGAAATAGTTCCAGATGTACGTGTATTCTTGAGCAAAACTTGTGCGCTATGGCGTCTGTGAACATTTCGTGTGTATCGAAGCACTTGATCCGTGCGTTTAAACCTAAATTAGAATGGTCGGTGCATTTAGGCATTTTTATCTGGGTTTCGTTAACCCTTTACCCAACGTAACGGCCAAAACCGGCCAGCGCTGTTCTCAAAAATCGCCAATTAATTTTCAAAATATTTTCATTTTTTGTCTCAAAAACATAGGTTATGACCCCTCGTTGGAACGAGCTCGTCGAGCTCGTTCCAACGAGGGGTCATAACCTATGTTTTTGAGACAAAAAATGAAAAAAATTAGTTATTCAAGAATTTTTTTTGCAAGTGTCGTCTGCTTTTCATGTTAGGTAAAGGGTTAAAGCAATAAATAAAATCTTCAACTCATCCCCGATTGAGAGTGCAACTTAACCCTTTACGTAACAACAGGGGCAAAGGACACTTTCAAAATTGTCTGGGTTCGAATTTAGAGAGTTTACGGAAGGACTATCCTGGTGTCGTATTGTCTGCCGGTTAGGTAAAATGTGTAGGTGAGATGTTTCAAGATGAGATGAGAAAAATATACAGGTAGATGCACCTAAGTATATTTTCTTTCTTAACCTCCATAAGCCTACAAGATTGAATTAGTCATGAAGTGAATCTGAAATATCATTTTCTGTTCATTACAAGAAAGGATACATTGTTTTCAAACGTACACCAAACAACTAAAAATGAACAATGGTTGAAATACAAAGATATTAAAACATCGTCGCCTGAGTGGTAGAATGTCCTATGTCCCATAGGGGACATAGGACATTCTAGCACTCAGGCAACGACATGTTTGCAGTATTTACATGCGTTTGTACAACACTGGAAACAGCTTGTCTGGAAAATACTTTGACAACACCCTATTAAATTATCAAAATTTAAGCAGGCGTATAATAATACATTTATTTATTGATTGGAGTTTAACCCCACATTCGACAGAGAAGCCAAGCTCATGATGAACAGTTTTACGGGAGGTGGAAGCCGGAGTACCCGACAGAAGGTGCACCTTCGATCTGCATTACGCCTTAATACACATCGCCACCGTGCCCACATGGTCAGTTGGGATTAAGGGCTTTGCCCAATGACACAATACAGTTGCCCCTGGCGGCAATCGAACCGTGGACATCTTGGTTTGAAGTTCAATGTCGTAACCACCGAACAAGAGGCGCTCCCGTATAATAATATAACTTATCACATCTGACCCGTTTTCCGACCATTAACAGATACTTTGAGATCACAGTGGATCATTGGTGAGAGCTTCAAAACGAAAGGCCGATTGTTCGATCCGGACCAGCGTTAACAGCATTGTGTCCCTGGACAAGCCATCTTATCCCAGTTGCTCACATGGGGACATCGTGACGTTATGTGTTAATGCGTACTGTATCCCGAATGTGTACTTGCCTTCAACTACTGGTAACCGTGCTTGTACAGGCTAAGTACGTTGTGTTGTCTGACAGTTGCTTGCCGCTGCGACCTAGTTCTCCCCGGGTTTTTCGGCTTCTTTCACTCGTAAAACTGTCTGACACGATGTGACTCTTGCTGTTTAAAGTGTCATTAAAGCCCCAATGAAACAATAAA
The DNA here is from genome assembly GCA_031216915.1 of Pictodentalium vernedei. NCBI lineage: Eukaryota > Metazoa > Mollusca > Scaphopoda > Dentaliida > Dentaliidae > Pictodentalium > Pictodentalium vernedei. Next base: position 86,457,528 of record CM062289.1, read on the forward strand.
AACAACAAAACAGATACTTTAAAAGCTGTAAGCAATTATTAAAAAGTGACATACAAATTCCGGAATTAGTTGCGACGTACAGTACGTGGAGGGTGGATTGTAACTAAATCACTCGCGGAGTGGAGATATCACCCAAGCTATAACTTTCAAACGTTGTACCTATCGACAAAAAAACACAAGTAATGTTTCAGCCAATGGACCTCCGGGTTTAATCCGGAGGTCCATTGGCTGAAACTTTGCATGTGGTGGTTATGATTTGCAACAAATTTGCAATTATTGCATGGGTGGATTCTCCACTTTGGTGATAATACACTCTCCACGTACTGTACGTGTACTCGTCAGCAAAACTTGCGCTATGGCGTCTGTGGACATTTCGTGTGTATCGAAGCACTTGACCCGAGCGTTTTGAACCTTAATTCGAACGCTTGGTACATTTCGCCATTTTTATCGGGGTTTCCCTCAAGCGATAAATAAAATCTTCCACTCATCCCCGATTGAGATTGTAACTTAACCCTTTACCTAACACGAAAGACAGACGACACTTGCAAACAAAATTGTTGAATAACTATATTTTGAAATTTTTTGGCGTCAAAACCATGGCTTATGACACCCCTCATGAGTTCATTCTAATGGGGGATCATAAGCTATGTTTTTGGGACAAAAATGAAAACGCAATGAAAATTGATTAAATAGCTTAGGCCGGTTTTGGCGCTACGTTAGGTAAAGTGTTAAACGAGTCCAGCAAATTAGGTCTGAACCTCGTCAAATTTTCAAAACAGATCTATTATACTGACCTTGTATATTACAAATGTATATACTACTAAAAAACGAGTGGTATCTCATGGCAGCCGTGGGTTACCATATTTAAGTTAGTTGAAACAGTCGGTATTCCGGTGGCGTCACTTCAGAAATCAGTGATTCCGATGACGTCATGTGGCGTGTGGTGAAATATTGAAGCGAAGCAGGACACCATGTTTGTTTACAAGATACAGACGATGGTGATAATTAAATATTCAAATGGGGATGGGCACGTGGGTGGGTATGACAGATCAGTCTTACACAGGTATACCACCCTGGACAGAACTATATCAATAGACAGGTTGTAGGTGATTTATAGTGTGCTGGAATGATTTTTGTGTTCATATGGGTAGGATTAATTATTCAGTCCACGCACATTGACGAGTGGATATAAGTTTTTAAAGGTGCGCGTGGGATAAAAGATGACTTTTATAAGTATATATTTGTTTTATTTAACCCACAGTATTGTCTTATTGATTGTGTGTCAAAAGAACCAAAATTTGCGATGACGTGTATATCTTGTGTGTACTTTTCAGCATAAAGGAAACATTCCGAAGTTACATTTTTGTAGAAGAGTAACGGCATTAATGGCATCAAATACTCTGCAGACAGATAACTCTTCTCTGGCGTTAACCCTAGGGGGAATATTATCACAACTTAGTGTGGTAAAATCAAATAACGCCCCTTGAGTGGAACAAGACGCCACCGACAATGCTAAAGCTGAAGTATTACCGATGGCGCCTTCTCCATTGAAGAGACGATGTTTGTCTCAGGTTCATGGTCTCTATAGTAAACTGGATGAAATTCAGATATTTGCAGGTCGTAGCAGATGTTGTGGGCGGATGGGGTCTAGCATTACCTATTTGATATGCGGAACGTATTAATTAAAAAAAAAGTTGCGTTCGACTACTACGTGTATATTTTATTTTTCCACTCCTAAATATACGCGACGTTTTTTTTTTTTTTAACAATAATCCCGACTGACCAATATTCCAACCACATCATCATGGCATGCCTTCGTCGAAGGCATGCCTTAATGATATGTTTGGAGTATTTTGTCAGTGGGACCTTGAGCCTCAGAGTCTGGACAAACCAGGATTCTACCTCCCCCATCTCCCCAATCGTTCATCTTCCCGACGACTCTGGATACCTGCATTTTATTAATATAATTGTTTATTTATTTATTTATTTATTTATTTATTTATTTATTTATTTATTTATTTATTTATTTAATTATTTATTCATTCATTTATTTATTTAGGTTCTAACGACATTTTCGACAGCCAGGGATTCCTTGTATCAGACAGTTTTACGCACGGGGGAAGCCGGGGTACCCGAAGTGAACCACCGAGCCCCGTCGATCAGACAATGAGACTCTCCACAGTACTAGCCTTACTCAAGCAGGGTTAGCATTGGTTGTAAACACGTGCACTGTTGACGTGTGGTACGTCTTAGTACACAGTGCTACCGTGTGAGAGCAATCGGAGTCAAATGCTTTGCCCAAGGACACGCGTTGTTAACTGAGACACGAGTTATTTCTTAAATATTCAAATAAATATTGTTTAAACCAAGACACGTGCGAGTTAGTAATAAATTTTGTAATCAACAAAATATCAAGTAACTCTATATAATCGACTGCAATGTTAATCCCGTATGAAAATGTCTAAATATTTGTTTGCTTCTTTGTTTATTGTCCAAATGGAATCTCGTTTCTGTGTGTTTTTATTTTTACTGACAGTTCACTCTAAAATATCACCTGTCATGAAAAACTAGAGAAGTAAATGACAAAGAGTATTAAATATGTAATTTGAAAGTATAGGAGACACGGGAACATTTTTTCTTAGTATGTCCAAAATATCAGTTTGACAGAATAAGATTCACTGAGAGTATAATGGGGAATTGGTATGGGACAATAAAGGATATGAGGTTACTCGGTGACACAAAGGAGGTGGTTAGTATTCTTATCGACGAATGTGCCTTGGGTTATCATCAAGTAGTTCGTTTCCGAGTGTTGATAGGAGAGAAGAGGCGTAGGTATAGGGAGACATTTGGGAGCACAGGAGTAATCAAGGACTTTTCATCTGACAACCGCGACAAATCACCAGCAGACCAATCGGAGGGTTATTGTTATTAATGTCTTATTTTTTAATACACAAAATCAAAAAGCCGAACTCTAAAATGAAATTACTTGTGTCTATTCTAAAGTGTATCTAGAATCATTCGTGTGAAACTCTCTTGTTCTCGGAAGTTGCTGAGGGGGTGTTGCAGTTTTTTTAAACTAGAGAAAAGTTTCGGATTTCCTGAAAAAATAGATACATTTATTCATTTATTATATACTAACTTATTTGCATCCGTCACCAAAAGGAAATTTTTATAAACTGCCCAAAGCTCGTCTTCAAAATCTGCAGTGTTGTGCATTTAATCATTAATATTCGTGTGCAACAAATATTAGTTTAAACAATATTTACTTTTAAACATATATGTTACATGCATATATTTCATAGTTAAAAAACTTTAATAACACTAAATACCCAGGGTAACGATCAACAAGTTACTGTCAAGATGATCGAGCTGTAGGTTAACCGAAACCGAACCGAAGTTTTTAGTTTTCTGTAAAAACCGAAACCGGAACCATCGACATCCCGTAATCTTAGGTTTTTCGTTTTTTATTGAATTCTCTCTTGCTCCAGAAATTCACAGAATGTAGCCATCCCAGAGTAGTGAGAGTACCCAGACACTGCCAATGGCAGTGTCTGGGTGCTCTCACTGCTCTGGGAAGGCTACATTCTGTGAATTTCCGACATTTCAGTTTAGTTGTGTTTGCAGCTTTCCTCAAGTTGCGTGTAGGTGTCAGACTTCGAAAAATGGCCAAGCACAATAAACGTTCTGTATATTTAAGTAATTATTATATTGGCCTTGCTGATTCTTCATGTATTATAGCTTATTTCGGGCATTCATTGAGTTTCACTCAATTTCACTGCCATTCAGTTTTGACTCCGGACATAAGAATGGGTTTTATTGAATTTTATTTGGCCTCATGAACAAACCGAAAACCGAACCGAACCGAGGTTTTACTCCACCTGAAAAACCAAAACCGAAACCGAACAAGAAATTTAAAAACCTACAGCTCTACAAGACGAGTGACTCGACAGGAAGCGTCAATCTTAAGTTAGTCGTCTCCCTATGACAAATATTTGAATAATATTGATGATTTGTTCAATACTGATGGTGAAGTGGTGTTAATCGCGCTCCAAAGGCTCGCGGTTAACACCACTTCACCACTCGTGGTGAACATTTGGTACAACAAGCTACTATGGTATATTCTATATATATACATATTTCTGTAAATAATTTTAATAAATTTAAATTTGATCTACCGATTGTGTTTCATAATTTCTCCGTTATATTATTAACAAGTAACTTTTTTTTAAAACACATTCTTATTTTCTCATTCAGACTATAGTAGGGAGTAAATATAAAATTCGCTATGCAATGGATTAAAAAAACAATCACTATTTACAAACGTTCTTATCTTTATCTTGACCACAAACTGAATAATGCTAAATACATGGTAGTAATACTTACTTTTCTTTTTCTTATTTATCCATCCTAATCGTATATCTTGGACGAATGACTTCACATGAATCATATTGTTACTGCAGGTGAGAGTAAAGTGTAACCAATTTTTGTGCAAAGTGTGCCCTCCACCAACTGAATCATCTTTTTTTCTGTTTCATATCAACCACGAATTAAATACTTATAATATAACAGAGAATAGTTCGTTGGGTTCCTTATTTACACATACTTGTGACGTATGTTCCAATAAGACTGACATTTTTACCCTCTGATTGGACGAGAACTCGCTTAGTTTTTTTCTATATTCCGTCTCCAGTGGCAAATGTTACTGTCTGACGCCACCAAGTGAAATATTGGACAAAAAAATGAAAAAAGTGGAAGGGGATTCAAAGTTCATGCTGACTGTAAAATAGTATTTTTCTAGGACAGTGATCATGCTATGAATGTATACCCATAACGCGTTTATAAAATAACGGTCGGTTGAGATTACTCCATCAGAATTCAAATAATGAACTTGTTCATGATTAGAACTGAGAAGGAGTAACCTCGTCCTTTAACTAAATTATTAATTTTGTGTTGTCCAATGAAGAGGCTCAGTTACTAAATTTGTTATCGTTAAAGTTGCCTTGGTCATTGATGTTGCCTTATTACTTTTACGATGTGGGTTTTGGGCTATCTGTATGGCCTGATTGGAACATATGCGTTATTGTGATTTATTACTTTCCAAAGTGTGATTTTCTGAGATTTCCGCGTTCGATTATAAACTTATTTATTTATTTATTGGTGCTTGACGCCACATCAGAAGCTAATGCTATATCGTGGCGAGAAAACGGTGGAAAATAAAAACTCATTTTCAGTTATGAAGTAAAACGACGAAATAAAAATAGAAAATAACTACAAGAGATCTGTCAAAGACCAAAGTAATTAAAACAACAGAGGGTAATGAAAGAAGAGAAGTGAATAACTTCAAAATTATCCTGATGAATTGAGACTTGAAGAGTCTTGTCGATTATAAACGATAACTTCACAAGTGAATTATGCAATCAACAATTGTGCCATGTATCCATGCGCACAAACGAAGACGCTTTGCCGTTGGTGTAATGGGGACTTCATTGTTTTTTTACCCTTTACCTAACATGAAAAGCCAACGACACTTGCAAAAAAAACAGTTGAATAACTATTTTTTTCATTTCTTGTCTCAAAAATATAGGTTATGACCCCTCATTGGAACGAGCTCGACGAGCTCGTTCCAATGAGGGGTCATAACCTATGTTTTAGAGACAAAAATTGGCGATTTTTGAGAATAGCACTGGCCGGTTTCGGCCGTTACGTTAGGTAAAGGGTTAAATAATATAATTATCGTTAATAATGAAAAGTAATAAACAGAGCAATCGCTTGACTGGACTGGTTACGTGAAATAATTCATTCGAAGCGAGTGACTATATTGTAAAACACTCGTGCGTATTCGCGCACTCGTGTTTGTACAACGTCCCTCACCTCTCATGAATTATTTCACGTAACCAGTCCAGTCAAGCGATTACTCTCAATGAAGTGACGGTAATATTGCCTGAGGTTTGCTGCTTGGAGCTTATGATCAACTTCGACGCTGCAACTATCAGGCCATATTACAGTCAATTCGCCACAGTAACTGGAATTCTGTAATAATAAACTACTTTAAAAAACACATTCTATTAATATTCATGTATTCACACCCTCCAAAGAAACGGTCGCCTCCACATCTATGAAAATCAGAGGATTCCATTGTTCTTTACATTCCAGAAACTACAGTATAAATACTTTTTAGAATCTTCATTTACACCGCTTATTGTCATATTCATGCCAGAAGGTATTTCGGAATAAGCAAAATCATTTGCATATTTACTTTCAACCCAAAACGTTCATAAGTTAGTTTCATCTTGCTTTCTCACTAATTACATCAGAGGTATTAATTTTTATCCACAAAAAACATTACAAAGTCACAACTATTGTTATCTGTGTTAGTGGGACTATTTACACAGCATAATGACATTTCGACAGGAACTATTTCAAAATAATGACATTTTAAGTTTTCACCCCCTGCTAGATTGGAGTATAAGAAATGACAAGTTACATTCAATTAACAATGTCTCCTCACCAATCAAATACGACTGAGTTATCATTTCTATGCCTCCATCATAAACAAAATATCCCAAACAAAAAGGCCTCTGTAAATTAATAGTTAGATTTTCGTCAATCGAGGGCATTTTTTGTACACATTTGTGCACATTTAGGTATTTACTACAGGTGAGAGTAAAGTGTAACCAATCTTTATGCAAAAGTTTGGCCTCCACCAATTGAATCATCTTTTTCTGTGTTATATCACCCATGAATTAAATACTTCAAATATAACTGAGAATAGTTCGTTGGTTTCATTATTTACACACACGTGTGACGTATGTTCCAATAAGACTAACATTTTCACCCTCGGATTGGACGAGAGCTCGCGTACTTTTTTCTATGTTCACCATTCCAGTGGCATATGTTATCGTTTGACGTCACTAAGTGAAATATTGGATAAAAATTGATAAAAGTGGGAAGGGATTCAACGTGCATGCTGCCATTAAAATAGTATTTTTCGAGGCCAGTGATCATGCGTTGAATGTGTGCTCACAACCCGCTTATAAAAAGGGTCGAGGTAACTCCACCAAAGTTCAAATCACGAACTTGTTCATGATTTGAAGTAAGATAGAGCAACCTCCACCTATATCTACATTATTACATTTGCGTTGTTCAGTGATGTCGTGGAGTACACGAGAGGCTTATTTACTAAATTTGTTATCTTTAAAGTTGTCTTGATCATTAATGTTGCTTTGTTCATTTCACGATGTGGGTTTTTGGCTTTTGGGTAGGGTCTCACTGTTCATAATTTGAACTGAGATGGAGTAACCTCGACCTTCATCGAAGTTATTGATTCTTTATTGTCCAATGACGGCGTGGGATACACGAAAGGATTATTTACTAAATTTGTTATCGACAAAGATGCCGTGTTCATTGAAGTTGCCTTGTCCATTTCACGATGTGGGTTTTGGGCTGTCGGTAGGGTCTTATTGGAACATATACGTTATTTTGCTGAACTGCCGGTAACACGGTCTGAGCTTCGCGGCTCGAAGCGTTTGTTCAGCCTCGAAGTTCGCTTCTCGGTTAAACATAAGCTCCGAACCGCAAACAACAGACCTTGTTACCATCACTTCATGACAATTAAGAAATAACTGTTGTTTTCCTTCGGTTTATGTGATATAAGTCGACAATTCTCAGCACAATTTTCGGTTTATATCGCATACACCGAAGGAAAACAACAGTTATTTTTTATAATTTAATCCGGCTGTAATATTAAAATATAAAAACTATGTGTACGTGAACGAAAAACTTTTAATTTTCGCAAAAGACAATAGTCAACCTCTGGAAAGTGTGTCACAAACAGGTCACGTTAATCATTGTCAAATTGTTTGTTGTTTTGATTTTCGATCGCAGACGACAGATATTTAGCAAGTCACGTAACAATAGCATTAAAAACATTTTTTTATGTTCCCCCAAAATCATATTTGGATGTATGATCTTTTTATTCGTCTCCCACTTCGGTATATTTTATTAAATTCAATTGTTCCCGAGAAATTATCATTATATTCTCGCTGAATGGAGACGATGAAAACTCGATCATTGATCTTTGTTTACAAGCTTGTTATCCATCTATCAGTCTGCCGTCAAGCCCTCACGGTGAAAATTTGAGTTGAGTGGGCGGGGCTTCCCGAGTCTTCAAAGTTGGATCGGATGTGTGCAAACGTGTATACATTCCAAATCATTACGTGATTTGGTTTATACGATTTTTACAACTTTCACGCTGTATGCTTTCAACCAATCGAACGCAGAGGCGGGGCAGATGATTAAATTATTAACTTATAATGTTTAATTATGAACTAATTCAACAAATTCACATTCTATTATTATAATGTTTACTCACTCTCCAAGGACAGGGCGCCTCCACGTATATGAAATCAGCTGTTTCTATTGTTCTCCCCAACGGGAATAAAACAATCATAGAGCTGCAGTTTGGATACCTTTTGGTACCCTCATTTACACCTCCCATTTACGCCAGGAGGTATTTCGGAATAAGCACATTATTAGCACATTTATTTACATCCAGCAAGTGCCTGATGCAACCCAAAAGGTTCACAAGTTATTTACGTCGTGCTTTCTCGTTAATTACAGTACATGGAGAGTGGATTGTAACTAAATCACCCGCGCAGTGGAGATATCACCCAAGCTATAACTTTCAAATTTTGTACACATCGACAAAAAGCACAAGCAATGTTTCAGCCAATGGACCTCCGGGTTTAACCCGGAGGTCCATTGGCTGAAACTTTGCTTGTGCTGGTTATGCTTTGCAACAAATTTGCAATTATTGCTTGGGTGAAATTTCCACTCTGCGGGTGATTTAGTGATAATACACCCTCCACGTACTGTACATGAAAAGTTTTATTTTTTTATCCACAAGAAAACACTACAAAGTCGTAACTATCGCTAATTATGTTCGCGTGACTATTTACACTATTAAAAAATATTTCGACAGGAACTGTTTCAAAATAATGACATTCTCTGTATTTTTTACGTTTTCACCCCTGCTAGATTGAAGTGTAAGAAATTGCAAGTTACATTCTACAAATGTGTCACCTCACCAATCCAATACTACTGAGTTATCATTTTTATGTCTCCATCATAAACAAAATATCCCCCCAAAAAGGCATCTGTGAATAAATAGTTAGCTTTTCGTCAATCGAGTGCGTTTATTGTACACACTAAATACAGGTTATTCATTTATTATTTATTTATTGGTGCTTAAGGTCACATACTTATGCACAATGACTAATCATGATCGCGAAAGTTTTACGAGTGGAGGAAGCCGGAGTACCCGGGGAGAACCACTGAGTAACGACGAGCAGCTGCCAGTTCCCCAACATCGTAACTCCGCACTGCAGCACAGGCAGGGTGAGATTGGTTGAAGACATGCGCACCATCGACGTGCAGTACACCTTAGTACAAGGCGTCGTCGAGCCCCCATGTGGATAATCGGGGTTAAGTGCCTTGCCCAAGGACACAACGCGGGAGTCCGAATCGATCGCTCAGACGTCGGTCACCCATCCGAGGACTAACCGGGCTCAACGTACAAAATACAAGGGATTTTTATTTACTTACGGGCCACGACACCTTGTGATCATAGCAGTATTCCATTCGGTGTTTTCCGATTCTCGCCATATTAAGAAGTTGGATGGGAGAAAGGGCTGATATGCCCAGCTGTCCTCCGAAAAAAAACCTTGACGACTCCGCTTGAAATTTAAATTCCTCCTTGAAGAATAAACACTCTTCTTTGCAAATGTGTCAAAGAGTTGAGAAGTGATTTTGTGACGTGTTTAGAGCAGACCAAAAAGAGAAACTGGAGAAAATTATAAAAATAAAGAAGAATGTTGTCTTAAATGTTGCGTTTGTTATCGAAATTGCTTAAATTTATATTTTACAACATTCCACCAGCCTCATTTTCTAATCTTGTCTACACCTTGGGTGGGGTAGAATTTTGAAATTAAAACTTTTGAAAAAATTGTTTTATTTGATAATTCGTGTAGGATTACGACACTTGACCTGGCGGACTTTATGTTCAATGTCAATGAGCTTGCGAAAGTTGATGAAGTCTCCAATGAAACATAATTTGAGCGCCGGACTTTTAAATATCTCAGATTGATGGAGTGACAAACGGTATCTCCCGCCAAGTCTTAAATTTACAGTTGTTAAGATGAGTTTGTGACAACCTCTGTTTATATTGTAATAATAATAAGGAAATTTTATAAAGCGTAAATCACAAAGTGCTCTAAAAAGCTGTACAGTTAAAGAAACAATGAGCTTGCAACTACCAAGGCAACATGCAGACCGAGAAAGGTCTGGAGGTCAGCAGGTTACATACTGTCAAAAACCTCTCTGAAAAGATGCGATTTTGAATTGTTTTTGAATTGGTTGAGATCTTTCGATGCCTGGACTTTAAACTGGTAATTATTCCAAAGTGCAGGTCCAGCGAAAGAGAAAGCTCTGATATTAAAAAAGAATGGACCTAGAGAAGGGCATCTGAACCTTCATTTGTGAGGAGGAGCGCAAGTCCCTGTCAGGCTTTTTAATTGCCCGAAGGTCTTGTAAGTTCTTAGGTGCCGAGCCATGAATGCATTTAAATACCAAAACCAAAATTTTCAAAATAATCTGCTGTCGTACAGGGAGCCAGTGCAATTTTTGTAGTAGTCGTGTTATATGATCATGGCGTTTAGAGCCTGTGATGATACGTGCAACTGTATTTTGAGTGTTCTGTAGTTTTGAAATATATGACTGTGGTAACCCAATAAGAAGTGAGTTGGAAAATCCAAGTGGGATGAAATAAAAGCATGAACTACAGTTTCCAATGACATAGGGGAGAGATAACGATGAAGATAGCCCAGGTTCCTAATTTGCATGAAACAGCGCTTTCAAATAGTTTTGACACTTTCCTCCTTTGATAGATGAGAGGCAAATATCACACCAATGTTACGAGCACTGTTTGATACATTTTGTATAGAATTTCCGATAAGACGTGACTTGATTTGCAAATTTCATGGACTCTTTGAACGCGATATGACTAATACCTCGGTCTTATCGTCATTCATTTTGAGTCTATGACAGGCCATCCAGTCCCGAACCTTGTCTACACAGTCTTCCATCATCGAAACTGAAGCAATAGGGTCAGGTCCAATTGAAGAGTCTAGTGACAAATGGATGAGTGTCATCAGCACACAAATGGTAAGGAACACCGATCTGCCTCAGCAACTTCCCAATGACGCTGTATAAAGTGTAAACAATATCGGCCTATGAACAGTGCCCTGGGGAACTCCACACACTAATACTCCACCGTCAGAGTTCGTTTTGGAACGGTAACTTGTTCACGTAACGAGCGAAAAGATTGGAACCAGACAAAAAGTTTTCCCTTGTTTTCAAGCTTTTGCATTGTGGATAAGAGAAGGGAATGATCAACCCTATCGAAAGCAGCGGAAAGATAAAGGTAGACCAGAAGGACATATCTAGGTTCGCCCAATGAACATATTATATCGTTACATACCCTTAAAGAGCAGTTTCTGTAATATGGTTAGCCTGATAGGCCGATTGATATGGTTCCAATAGGCAATTTGTTGAGAGGTATTGCATAAGTTGTTTAGCAACCACATTTTCTAAAATTTTAGATATAAAGGATAGATTGGAAACAGGACGATAATTTTTCAGGATATCTTGATCAAGGGACGGTTTCTTGATTAATGGTGAAACCAAGGCTATTTTCAGCTCTGTTGGTACACAACCGTCCTGGAGCGATGATTGAATAACGCTTGTAATGGAAGGTGATAGACAATCAACCGCTGTTTTAACGAGCTATGTAGGGAATGGGATTTAGGTTATTTGTCTTGTTAGGACTCATCAAAATTAACTTTTTCATTTCCAGCTCATTTACGGCAGTAACTCTGACCATATGCAGCCGATAAACAAATCATCAAAAGTTGGTTTAGTTGTAGCTTCAAGTCTTTTGTTTATCAATTCCCAAATCTACCGGCCGATTCTAACGTTGTCGTGTGCTCAGGTAATTGGTTTATCCTTCTTTTACCAAGGAGATTATTAGTAACCGAAAAAGGGTTTGCTGTCTGTACATGCGTCGATACACCCATTATAATACGAAGATTTTGCTGACTCAATGAGACTATTAAGAAGAATCTTTTGTTCACATAGCAAAAGGTAAATTGGGTTCTAGAGTGGCAACACTCGACATTTTCTTTTCTAATAGGCTTAATCGGATCAGACGCCGCTGCCACATTGTTCATTTCTGTTAAGGAAATCTAAATACAGAAATAGAAAGCTATTTAACAAAATGGCGACTTCGGTCACACAGACGAGGCAGTAATGGGAAAACGTGATGATCCTAGTTATGACGAGTGAACAGTATGCATGGAACTGCGATTGACTGTCGGTGGTGTAGATTGATAAGGGTGTTTCTTTTATAACCGATTGCATTAATCGATGATACTGTTCTGAGCGATACTTTTTATTAGGGTTTAACGACACATTCGACAGCCAGGGTCACCTCGTGTCGTATAGTTCCATGTGTGGAGGAAGTCGTTGTTCTCGGAGAGGGCCACCGAGCAGCGACCAGCAACTGATAGACTCCCCAACATACTAAGCCCGTGCAATCAGGATTAGTATTGCTTAACCCTTTACCCAACGAATCGCCCGCATAAGCCCGCGTAATATGCAAATTCAGCAGTTGAAAAAATATTGTTTTTCAAAAAAATTCAACAAAACCATATGATGTGACCCCTCGTTGGAACGAGCTCGTCGAGCTCGTTCCAACGAGGGGTCACACGATATGGTTTTGTTGAAATTTTTTGAAAAATTTTAAAAAAATGATAATGAATTTTGATATCGTCTGCGTTGGGTAAAGGCTTAAAGACAAGTGCATCATCGGCGTACATATCGCCACTTCTGCAATCCCGATTAGGTACCTTGCACAAAGAAACAACGAAGCTTCCCCAGGTGGGGACCGAACCGTACACCTTTCGGTTTGAAGTCCAGTTCTGAAACCACTGAGCCACCGTGCTCCTCCTGAACGCCACTGAGATCACGCTGATGTAGCATGCGTATATGTACACGTGGAGGACACGGCTGTGTTTATAGGCACTGGTTTTATTACAAACTTGTAGTGTGCTACATTATTTTTGGTAATATAAATTGTTCTCATATCTCGGCCTCGTCACTATTCATGGGTGAGTGCCAATAGTGACATGGGAAATCCATTTAGACTAAATAATTAAACTTAAACGATAATAAGAAGCACCTCTAAAAATATGAAACATCTAGGTTGCCGTGCCGGCACTGCAGAATAAAGCGCAAATATGGGATTTCAGCACTCTACCAGTTAAATAATAAAAAGGATGTGACGCACCAAACAAATTAATATTTTCCTGACTAAGGATCCATGTTTTGGCTAATTTTACAGAGGTAGGTTATACAAACTTTGGCCTCTGGTGTACTGAAGGCGGGGGGTGGGAGTGGGGAGGGGGTGGATGGATGGGGCCTGTGCGACTCCGATTGGGGCATGGACACATCATTAATAGTTAATACACACGCATTTGTCTATCAGGAAAAAAATGTCACAAAAGGGATTTATCAACTCTTTGAGCCATGAGGTATCTTCCATGCTATTTAAACAGATTAGACCGGAAGTAAAAAAAACAGGCCCATCCCGTAGACTTCATCGTGGAGCACCATAATCTGAACACCGTCGACTATATACCCCATTTGTCTACTCGACTGCTTTCTCCCTGACTCTCATTTCTCCTTGCTCCTTTTCAACCCTTCGGTGTGTTTGTCTTTTTTTCCAGGATGGGCTATATCATCCACCAGCAAAAAAACAAATATCGAGCTCGACATCTGTAATCTCTAGGTATACAAAACAATGCAACTTATTAATGTTGAACTCCTTCGTATTAATGTTGGAAGCTTCATCTTACAGCAAAACTACTTCGCATTGCTATTGAAACACTTCGTATTCCTGTTGAACGATTCGCACTGCTGTTGAACTACTTCGTATCACTGTTGAACAACTTCCTATAACTGTTGAACAATTTCGTATTACCGTTGAACCACTTCATAGTACCGTTGAGCTATTCGTATTGCGTACAGTTGAAATACTTCGTATTACTGTTGAACTACTTCGTATTATTGTTGAACGAAATCGTATTACGGTTCACATACTTCGTTTTACTGTTAAGCTACACCATATTACTGTTGAACCACTTCGTGTTACTGTTAAACTACTTTGTATTACTGGTGAACAATTTCGTATTGCTGTTGAACCACTTCATATTACTGTTGAACCACTTCGTATTACTTTTGAACCACAGCGTATTACTGTTGAATGATTCGCATTCCTGTTGAATTACTTCCTTTTACTGTTGAACTACTTCGAATTATTTTTGAACCACAGCGTATTACTGTTGAACGATTCGCATCGCTGTTGAATTATTTCGTATTACTGTTGAACTACTTCGTATTACTGTTGAGCCACATCGTATTACTGCTGAACGATTCGCCTTGATGTTGAATTACTTCCTATTACTGTTGCACCATACGAGGAAATAAAATATGGGCTTGAAATGTTGCAACTCATCCCTCACTGTGCGACAAACACGTGTTTTAAGGCTCTTTGTAGAGGAATTTGTACACACCCTTATTAATTATTCTATACCTTAACGATTATGGTACAGTGGATTTTTAAAGAAACCTGCTAAAATTGCTTCTGTAAGTCATGCCCTGAGTACAGCATTGCTCTATATGCACTACTTTAGCATTTTAGATTGTGCCTTGTTGCACTCAAAGGACGATATGTGTTGTTCGATTCGGCTAAACAATTAACTAGTTATCAGTTTATTACATAGTAAACGCTTGCGTGGACATCACAGTCCTAACACAATATATGGAACAATTGCCTGGAAAAATAAAAAAGTACCCAAAAGTCCACGCTGGCTGCATTACAACCACATGACTATGTCCGAAAACGTTTTATCGAAGCGAACTATTCAACTCCCTGTATTCAGCGTTCATGCACTAGCGAAAAACCGGGATCTGTTTGCTGTTTGGATTTGAAATTATTGACACGGAATGTCAGAGTTTATGAAAAATCCAATACAGCCATAAGGGATAACCCGGGGAAGTCGATTATGGAAAGGAAAATTGCTTCGTCGTCGATAACCCTTTGAACCCACGAGGCCGCTTGTCCAGCCAGGAACATGATCCGCCAAAACTTCACGAAGTGGGATGACTGCTAAGTGAATATATGCGGAAGCCAATCAATATATGTAACATGCGGCTTTTTGGCTACGGGTTGAAAATATTATTTGGGCTACACCAATATAATGAAAATAGAGTCTTCCAATTTCTGCCGCTGAACTGACATGGACGATACTAGCGTTC
Source organism: Pictodentalium vernedei (assembly GCA_031216915.1). Lineage (NCBI taxonomy): Eukaryota > Metazoa > Mollusca > Scaphopoda > Dentaliida > Dentaliidae > Pictodentalium > Pictodentalium vernedei. Next base: position 86,472,960 of record CM062289.1, read on the forward strand.
AAATGGTTAAGCAGCTATGGAAATTGGATCAATTTAACATGTGGTTTTCAAGTGACTGCATGAAAACGCGGAAATTAGAAAATCCTTAGCATTATTTATTGAGTAGCCTGTTTCAAAATATTTATCGGGAATAAATAAGTTAATACTTTCTTGACGTTGGTGATCTCATTGGAACACGGATACCCAAGTAAAATAGCCGCATGCTATCTGTCAGGGCACTACGATTTACGAGTTTTCGCTGTAATCGAATCTGGAATCAAGTTAGGCGAATGTTTGAAACTGAATCGAATCACTTCCAATTTTACGATACCAGGACCTTCTTACTAGTACAGCTTAACCCTTTACCCAACGAATCGTCCACATCTGCTGGCGTTATATGCAAATTCAGCAGCGGATAAAATTCTATTTTTCAAAAAAATTCAACAAAATCATATCATGTGATCCCCTCGTTGGAACGAGCTCGTTCCAATGAGGGATCACATGATATGGGTTTGTTGAAATGTTTTGAAAAAATTAAATTAAAAAATGATTTTTAAAATAATAGATTTTGATATCGCCTGCGTTGGGTAAAGGGTTAACCCCCATGTTAATCCAGTATAAATGCGAACTAAGCTATTTTTCTCCACTGAATCACAAGTATAAGTAGACGGACCTCTCACTTGTTTCTAGAATGTATTCATTTGATAACCAGTTTATTTATTTACTTATTCATTGGGGTTTTAACGATATGTTCGGTGACTACAGTCACCTCATATAGGAAGTTATACGGATGGAGGAAGCCGGGGTACCCGAAAGGAACCATCGAGCAACGGCCAGGCTCCCCAACGTACTAACTCCGCACAAGCAGGGTTAGCATTGGTTAAAGACAAGTGCGCCATCGACATGTTGTGCTCCTTAGTCCCCAGCGCCACCCTGCCCCCACATGGGCAATCGGGATGAAGTGCCTTGTCCAAGCCACATCGCAGTGCAGTATTAGGGGAATAGAATCATGGACCACTGAGCCACCGCGCTCCCTATGACAATCAATAGTATTCCCTGTACATATTTCGCATAAACATGTGCATCCACGCGGTGTTCAATATACTTTCGTTATTGTTAGATCTGAATTGGACGGAGTTCTGCCCCATTTCCTTATGTATAGCATGAGTGTATCTTGGAATGCACAGGCTGTTCCGTAACTTGTCTGTGTGATGTTACAAATTTTGGATGTAATCGACGAATGGGTAACAGTAGTCCAGCTCCAAGGACCGTGAAGCGATGTACAAATTCACAGTTCCTAGTACTTTGGGTAAAAGACTCTTTTGAAATTTTTTTCTTGAAATGGTGAATACAGCCTCATCCGCTCCAACGGCGGTACCTTGGAACATCCTTCTGATTGGAATGGATGTATGTTTCTAAGAGAAAGTGTGTAAACGTCCGTGGATTGTATTCAAGTCAGTGACATCCGCATAGAGAGCTAACATAGAACACGTGCACTTCTTTTCTAGCTGTTCGAGGATTTGTATCTATGAATCGATAGGTTTCCCTCGAGAAACACTCACAGTGTATCCCACGTCCAATGTGGCATACATATGCATAAGTTCCCATCTGAACCCTGAAAGTCCACCGACAACAATGTAACAGCTATCCTTTCTAAACAGTTACTCTCCTTTAACTCTGACATAATCAAGTTTCAAAATATTATCACGTTCGTCGCTGTTTGTTTTCTCAAAAGGCAAAACATGATTTGGAGGCAGAACGTCTCTAGTGGTTCGTTGAGAATGTACAGCTTTATGCGTGCTGGAGAAAGACTCCTTTACATTTGTCTTCAAAAAAGTAGTCAACATCTTTCTGATAATCGGAATCACGCGTCTAGTTTCTTGCATTTAGAACACTATATTACCGACTTTGTTGTTATGACAAACAGGAAGTGTTTTTTTGTTGACAACATAAGAACTTCGGCCCCTTCAAACAATGAACTTAACCCTTTACCCAACGTAACGGCCAAAACCGGCCAGCGCTATTCTCAAAAATCGCCAATTAATTTTCATTATTTTTTTCATTTTTGTCTCAAAAACATAGGTTATGACCCCTCGTTGGAACGAGCTCGTCGAGCTCGTTCCAACGAGGGGTCATAACCTTTGTTTTTGAGACAAAAAATGAAAAAAATTAGTCATTCAAGAATTAATTTTGCATGTGTCGTCTGCTTTTCAGGTTAGGTAAAGGGTTAAGGTAATAATCCTATCCGGTGTCTTCCAGTAATTTACAGATGATCTCTGTTAGGGTGACCAGACTCAGAATTGTAGTATATATGTACTGGCACCACAACGCCAAGTCTTTAAAACTGATAATAGTGTAAGTACATATTTGCCGTCTTTTCGGTATGTTACGGGCAAATCTCTCTATAACAAAATCACCACCATATATCAAAATGGTCACATTTGTTTGTTTCCTCAATACAATTCACAAGGCTTACTAGAAGTACCATTTTGGTGAGCAAACCCTCTTCATACGAGATAGGTTTACCTATGTCTAAAATGCACTGCTTTGAAACGAGGACGTAGCGTTCCGCAACCATGGGGTAGCATACTATGACTTCCTCAATATTTGGCACCAAGTTAACCACAGCTTCGAATGTGATGACACTGTGACCATCTCTGAACATCCATGTATTCATTGTTTGTATATCAAGCTCTGCTGCTGTCGTTACCTGGCACAAGACCCCGGGCTATGGGGGCAGAATGTTCTTATCATTAACCTCACAAATCCTTTCGCAGGGGTATTTCCAGCCCTCAGGTTTCGGTGAGTTAGGTAAAAGTCTTCCAGAGAATCTGCTTTTTCTGACTCCAGTAAGACATGACTCAAATAATTCCTCGTAATTTCTCTATATGCTGGCTGTCCATCGCTGTAGTCCATTCTATTTATATAATGTACAAAAAAGATCCGTTCCTTATTGCACATTCTGTCATTCCATTTTTCATCAATTCTGCAACATTGAGCTCGCAGCTTTTCACATATTCCTCACTCTGCACACATCCAGTAACAACAAAAAATATGGGCTTCCAAATTCAAATTCTACTGACAAACATCTACCGATACCCCACTGCGAGAGGATTACGCACATCGTTGTTTGAAATAGTTACTGCATTTTCAGTCAGGATAATTACAGGTGTTTTGTTTTCAGTGTACCGAGTAGCACGAGTAAAACATAACACTGGCTAATCACCTGATCAAAACATTTCTTTGGGTGTAGAAGAAGCCTCCTCCAAAACAAAACCAGGCTGGAATGTAACTGCACATTGTCAAAATCTGGCCATTTATTTTTATTGAACTGATGAATATCTCAACATGCAATGTTTCTCCATCTATATCCATTAATGATTGTGTGTTGAAGACAACCCTAGACTGTGAATCGTTTGCTTTATGTAACTGAACTATTTCGCAACTGGAAGTCAAAACAACAATGTTGCGATTTCCGTCTGTTCCATCTCCTGACATATTACCGTAAGAGTGCACGTATGTTAGACTGGTCCATTCCATGCTGTGCTTCTAACTTGTAAACATCTCCCCTTCATGCCTCAGTTTTGTTGCATAGTTTCTTATTTCCAAATGAAACAAAAATACTGCATTTTGACTGGCTGAGAGGTACGATGAAACTTTCAATGCACAGTGCCTTTTTTACACCATGTTTAACCACGGTATAAAAACAAGAATATACAAGAGCAAGATATCTGGCTAAAAAGTACTCATTTTTAATTATTAATTCGTACCTTCTGCTCGGTTATGTCAGAACAAAAATAAGGTACAGGAAATTTAACATTTTTGTGCAATAATATATTACAGATATGGATGTCATTGGAACTGGCTCATTGAGCCAGTTCCAATGACATCCATATTTGTCTAGTTTTATTTAAAAAAACGTGCAAAGTATAAATTTTCTGTCAGTTTTTGCCCACAATGTAGGTTAACGTATAAAGTACACCAAAATTCTTGGAAATAAATCCGTTATCCTTGTGTTTTCCAGAGTGTATGGGAATTTACACCGGTTTGGGCACTCATACACCCTTTCCCTCAGGGTGTATGAGTTCCCAAACCGGTGTAAATTCCCATATATCCTGGAAAACACAAGGATAACTAATATTATTTCGGCTACCAATCCTCCTTTATCATTTAGAAGAAGTTTTTCGTAAGTCACGTGTATCTTTGTTGATCTTTTCTTTGAGGAGAATACGTACATTTGATTTGTAGTTGCCGAGTGCTGTTGTATACTTCCGATGGAATGGGAATAACACTGCTTTCATTTCCGAATGCCTGGTGTAAAAGAACGGAAGACTGCAAGTATGCGTCCAGAATGTATGGATGCAGTAATACGTTGCCTAGTTCACTACGAACATAATCATTTAGCTGTACTTCAAGGAAACAAACTTTTCCACCTACAGTGCCATACTCTATTATCTGTAAAGTAGGTCCGTGTTTGAACCCAGACTGTCGAAGCCTAGAATATATTTCGTCTTTTGTAACATGTTGCTCAAAATACGATTGGAATTTTTTAATATCATAACCGACTGTCCTGGGTGATTCGATCGAATATATCCTTCCATGTGCAAAGGTGGTGTCATCCTTGGGAAGATGGAAAAGATAACCATGTCCCTCTATAGGACTTTTCAAAACAAATGACAGTTTGTTTTCCTTCTCTGGAAACAAAAAATGAACAAATTAAATTTTGCATTCATAATAGGAGACGTTTTCCTACAACCATTGCCGCTTCAACAAAAGTTGCCCTTTTCAAAATAAGTTCATCCATTACATAATGTTCGAATGCGAACGCAACAGTGTCAGTTGTAAACTTTAGCTTGTTAGTATTTTTGTTGTGTGTTTACTCTAAAAATAAATGAGTCAGCTTGAATGATTCTACAGTAGAACTAAATTTGTTTTGAGACTTCTGGATATTTTATAACTTTATGTCTTTCAAATATTGTCTTGGAACTTCAGTGATCTTTGTGGAACATGTTAAATTGTCCCATTCCAAGGAGAAACCCATCTCATACAAAGTTCCGAGTGACTGTAGCAGGCGGATCTCATCATTTCCCCGAACGACTGAAGGTAGAAGTACTGTTGATGAAGACGGAATTATATCATTGATATGTGCCAACAATATAGGATGGGGTCCAACTTCTATGAACACATTTGTTTTGTTATCTCGAGATGAATTTTCAATAGCTTTCTGAAACTGTACCGGTTCAAGGATATTTCTGTACCAGTACTCATCCGGGAAATTGTCATCATTACACGAGCCCGTTACCGTTGAATACATTTGAATCTTTGGTTTCTTCCACTTTATATGTTTAAGTGACTCCTGCGTTCTTTGCGCAGCTTTTGATACATACTTGCTGTGATAAGCGCAGGGTAATCTCAAATCATGAAGTTTGACGCTGTTATCTCCAAACTGTTCGTGAATTTGAGCTTTGAATTGTTCTATTCCTGGCGCTGAGCCGGCTACTGTACAAGCGATTGGACTTGAGTACATAGCTATGCTGATGTCATCGGCATTTCTGCAGATATTTTGTACAGCGGAAGTGGATACACCGGAACAAACAACCATATCTCCCTCACGCATTTCAGATAAATATTTCGAAAGGTGGTATATGACATCAACTCCGTCCTGTAGGGTTAGTGCACCCGTTATCACAGAAACGGCTACTTCACCGACTGAAATACCGACAACACAGTCGGGAACGATTCCAAAGTGTTCCCATAAAGCAGCTAAACACACCTGGCACGCAAATGTCGATAAAGTTGACAAGAATGGGTCTCTAAAGTCGGATTCATTTTCAAATAAATCTATCAAAGATACGTCGCAATATTTCTTCAAATGCAAATCAATTTGAGATAATTTTTCCTTGAATACTGAGAATCGAGTTAATAGGTTTGCGCACATTCCCGTCCAGCACGACCCGACTCCACCCAACACAAAAAAAACGTAATGCTTTTTCGTTTCGATGTTTTCAGCATTGTGCGCCTTCTGCATCAGCTCATCTGTGTCTACGTCATTGAGGGATGCGGCAACAAATGCCAGTCTGTATGAAAAATGGTCCCGTTTTCTAATGCTGGTAGATGACAAGTCATGAATGGTGTAGTCGTTCTGTTTAATGTTCTCTAGAAAATCGGTCAAAATTGAAAATAGCGAAAACCTGGAATGTGCGGAGATAGTCACCAAACACGGCGTCTTTTCTGAAGACACAATCTGCGTATTTAGATACTCTTGGATCACCACGTGAGCGTTTGTACCACCAAATCCAAATGAATGTATACAGGCTATTAGCCTACCGTGCTTATCGGGTATCCAATTGGTACATGTCTCTGGAACCTTAAACCCATAGTCGGCAAACTTGAGTTTAGGATTTGGAATGTTACAATGTAGATTCGGAACAATTAGGTGGTTTTTCATCATTAAAAGAACCTTAATCAAACCGGCAACACCAGACGCTGCTTCCAGATGCCCGATGTTTGTTGTGACAGACCCAATGTAAACATGCATTTGTCCCTCTGTTGAACAAAGCTGCTGCCCTAGACTGTCTACTTCAGTTGGGTCTCCTTTTGGTGTTCCTGTTCCTGAAAAACAACAAAATTCAAAATCACAACAGGAACGGTGATACGCTGTCGCACATTACGTACTGATACCCCTTCTTGCGTGAAGTATAGGTTGCTGCAATCAATGATTTCACCATGCGTGGAGTGCGGGTTTGCAAATTGCATGATCAAGTAAATTCAAATTATACTACTCAAGATTTGCTAAGCACCAAATATTTGACACATCATTGTGAAATTTGCTTGTGACATATTTGCGATATTTTTGGTGGATATGATTGAGGAATGTATTGAGATGGTCCCCAGTGTTTTCATTAGATCTCTTGACAGGAAGAAGTTTCGTGACAGTCATGGAAAGCATGTTCCCCTTGATTTTCATTATGTTTTTTGTGTATTGTCTACATATACATGATATGTGTTGGGTATTCAATCTTCATTTCAACACAAACCCTTGTAATTTAATGATTGAATATGGCAAATGCAATTGTAAGAAGACATTTGTCTGATATAGAAATGTGGCGGGCTGTAGGGATGGTGGAGCAAGGGCCTATCCATCAACAGTTTGGTGAAGCCCTTGGTGTGCACCATACGATGATCACCAGAGCCTGGGCAAGATTTCAGCAGTATGGCACCCCAGTGAGACGGCATGGTGGTGGCAGAGACAGGACAACATTTGAAGATGAAGACCGGTTTTTGATCATTCAGGCCAGTAGGAACCGCTTTGCCACAGCAACCCAGTTTCGCAGTGACCTTCAGAATGCATCCAGGGTAAATGTTTCGACGCAAACTATCCGGGCAAGGTTGCACGAATGTGGTCTCCGATCCAGAAAACCATGTATTCGCATTCCTCTGTCCCAGAACCACCACCAGGCACGATATGAATGGGCCATGGAACACGGTGGATGGGCCAGAGAAGATTGGCGACCTGTCCTTTTTACAGATGAGGCAAGGTACTGCCTAGACCACACAGATAGATGTTCTAGGGTATGGGGAAGACCAGGAGAGCGTTTCCATGCAGCCAACATTGCTGAGCATGACCGCTATGGTGGAGGGTCAATCGTGGTCTGGGGCGGCATCAGCAGGCATGGGCGTAGTGAGCTCTATGTCATTGAACGTGGTACATTGACTGCACAACGGTATATTGATGAGATCCTGGATGTCCACGTCAGATTGTATGTAGGTGCGGTGGGTGATAGATTCATTCTGATGGACGATAATGCACGTCCTCATGTTGCCCATGCTGTCGGGGAGTACCGACAGAGGGAGGGAATTGAGCGTATGGACTGGCGAGAAAGATCCCCTGACCCCAATCCAATCGAGCATGTCTGGAATGAGTTGCAGCTTGCAATTTCAGCCCGTCCAGTCCAGCCAAGAAGTGTTCAGGAGGTTGATGCCATGCTGGTCCAAGAATGGAACAACATCCCAGACAGGACCACCAGGAACCTGACTGGGAGCATGAGAAGGCGTTGGCAAGCTGTAATTAACAGTAATGGGTCTCATACTCGATATTGAGCCCTTTACCAGTTCGCCCCGTCAACTTTTTGGCAAATTGAAAAAATTCCTTTTTTACCAAAAATATCCATTTTCCATGGTTATCGTATTCAAAAGCTAAAAAACAATGTCATACACAAATAAAATCTTCATTTGTGTACTTACAGTACGTGGAGGGTGTATTATCACTAAATCACCCGCAGAGTGGAGATTTCACCCAAGCAATAATTGCAAATTTGTTGCAAAGCATAACCAGCACAAGCAAAGTTTCAGCCAATGGACCTCCGGAGGTCCATTGGCTGAAACATTGCTTGTGCTTTTTGTTGATGTGTACAAAATTTGAAAGTTATAGCTTGGGTGATATCTCCACTCCGCAGGTGATTTAGTTACAATCCACTCTCCATGTACTGTAAATCATTGAAGGTAAGTAGTATGCTTGGGGCTGGATGACCCTATTCTGGGGGAGCAGGGTGGGGGAGCAGGGGGGGAGGGGAGCAGGGTGGATGACATCATCATAATTAAAATGTTACGTAAGGTAATTAACGTCACTTAATGATTTTTTTTAATCACTTTAATAATTAATGTAATTAATGAATGTTGCATAATTAATGTAATTAATGTAATTAATGAGTGTAATTAGGGTTGATTATAATAATTAGTATATTAATAAATGAATTAATATTGACATACTGGACATATATATGAATGCTATCGACTGACTGACCCGCAAAGGTCATCGCGTGTCTGGGTGTCATTAAATCGATTTTTCTTTTCAAACGCCAACTACTGACAGATGTTGAAGCAATTAAATCTATTGTCACACTTTAACGACCGGTCATAAATATCGTTAGACTGGACATGCTATCATGTATTTAAAAATCAATGATGATATCACGTGACAAGATGTGTCTTGCTTTTCAAGACTGTGAACGACTCCATTGTGGCCATTTTTATAGGTGTAATTGGATTTAATAACTTGGCGTGATTCTTACATATTTATAATGCAAGTTTATTCTTCTCGTTTTTATGGCTGTCGAAAAACTCTCATAGACCAAAGTATTCTGATTTTACGCCTCACGCGATAAAGTAACTTTTTAATCCAATGACCACATGAACAAATAACATTTCGGTTTTTGAAAAGCGGGCGTGTTTGTTTTTTTCCCTATAAAGTCTGACGATTCGAACCTCACTCTCATTAGAAACTGTGTCAGAAAAGCCAAGATGACAAGCATCGACTATACTTCTGTAAACAGCTATGAGCGAACCAAGAAGCAGCGAGCCAATGAAGAATTTGCATTAGCATTAAAAAAGTGGTGGGCAGTGACGCTCCCCACGAAGGAACAAGAAAAGAGACTAAAAGACTACCCGTTTGTTGAGGCTGCCAGACGTCCTTTCGGGGAGATACAGTACAGAAATCGCCCCAAACACTGGTTCGATCTTCCTGTACACATGCAGGAGGAAGCACTAGTAGGGCCACCAACAGTTAACGAAGATTGGGAAAAGGATTTTTTTACCGAGGCGGAGATGGGAGGAAAAAATAGCTTTCTATGGAAAGCGAAAAAAACGGCCCTTTTCAGGGCCATCATAATCTTAAAAAGAGTTGATTTGTCACAAACACACACTTTTTTTAACCAATCAGACACCTCCATTATCCCACACCCTCACCGTCACATCCCTGTATCCCCTCACAGTACCTAAAACTTTCCTGAACTCCCCTCCTCCAGGTCATCCAATACTGAAAAAAATTTTGGAAACCTCTTTCCCCCTCCCCCCAGCCCTCACAATAGCTAAATTATCTCGAACCCCAGTTCAGTTCTCTAAATGTAATGGAAATGTCAGGCCCCCGAATACGCCTTCCCCACAATTTTAAGTGATCAAATTACCGCGATTAGTCTCCTCTCATAACTTACCACACTCTTAACCCGTATTTACTATGAGATTGTCCCCCTAATAAATAGCGTATATTCATTTAATATAATATATTCATAATTTTCGTTTAATAATTCATTCCACAAGACACTTGTCGAAAAAGCAAAATGGTGGATTAGTTTGACAGAAATACGCGTATCGATTTATTCAGGAATGTCTGTCGGTTGTGTCCTTGGGCAAGACACTTCATGCCCATTGACCATGTGGGGACATGGTGACGCTGTGCACTAAGACATACTGCACGTCGATGGAGCACCTGTCTTCAACCAATGCAGACCCTGTGTAGAATCTTGACAGTTGCTTGCCGTTGCTCGGTGGCTCTCTCTGGCTTCCTCCACCCGTAAAACTGTCATGCTCATGATTAGTTATTGTGCAGACCTTAAACACCAATAAATAAATATAAATAAATAGTCGGTTATCAAAACAGCCCTTAAGTGTTTAACAGTTAATTCTGGACCAGTGCGTTTAAAAATGAAAAAATTTGGGTCATAGCACTACGGACTGTGTTTAATCATAGAAAAATCACACCCGCGCTATTACTAACCCGTATGATTTATTTTTTGAACGTTCACTGAAGAATAACCCACCCATCTAAGTAAAAGCATGAAAGAGCTAATATTATCTAATTACCTATGTGGGGGTGGGGTGGTCGGTAATGTTGTGTACTATGGCATACTACCTTCCGCCAATGATAACCCTGTGTAGAACTTTGACAGTTGTTTGCCTCTGCACGATGGTTCTTTCCGGATTGCTCCAACTATCGTTAAGTAAATGAAAAAAAACTACAATTCTATAATAACAGGCCAAGCCCCCCTTATCAACAACAGTACTTTCACCCCCCTCATTTTAATAGTTGAAAAGCGCTGTTACTCGATCAAAAAAAATGGTAAAAGGATATGCGACTCTGTATTAGCCACCCAAATTTGCGAGACTTGGGAAAATATAACCCACCTAGAGCTGCACCAAAGCTACGTACACTATTCGAACTCCCGCATTGTGTCCTTGGGCAAGTTAATTTACCCCGATTATCCCCATGGGAGCGCGATGACGGCGTGTAGTAAGGTGTACTGCACGTCGGTGCTACGCATATTTTAGAACAATCTAACCCTGCTTGTGCGGATTTCCGACGTTGGTGTGATGACTGTTACTCGTCGTTGCTGTGTGGTTCTCTTTAGATATTCCGGAGTGTACCCGTAAAATTGTCACGTTTAATTATAACTTGAACTTGATGTCCGGGTGTAATGAAATAGCGTATTTTCTGCAGACATTCTAAATAAACGTAGCTGGTTTACAGACCTGTATATATATATTTTTTTTTCAATTGAGTAAAAATATAGGATAGTTACTGATGTAACACGCCGATTAGTATGTTTAATGAATCTAACTACGCCAGTCCGACCGACCCTTTGCCCACCATGATCACAACAAACGTTTCAATTCTCTCTCTCTCCGATACAGTACGGGTGGAAACTAATTGCGTTCAAGCTGTTGTTTTTTTTCTAGGTTTTACCACCCCCCTTACAGCGCAAATCGAAATGAAATCTGATTCATTGAACCATACAACAGTGCATGTCAAAATTAATTTTTGAACGCCATTTTTTCTATGTGCCACTATCAGCAGCTATGACCATAGCGTAACTTTGTGGTAAAATGCTCATTTTTGTACAAAACTCAAGACCTTTCTCTGACAAGTGCCTATATAAAAACAAGATAATATGCAAGAATGACTTGTGTGCCTGCTTTTTGTTGATAAAATATGGCATGACCACATTCCCGGATATTATTAATGTACCCGCTTAATAACAGCCAAATTTTTATTGGATCACAGTTTTTGATTTGAATAATTGCCGAATTTTTTATTAAATCACATTCAGTAATTTATGTAGATTTCCTGAACTGGGCGAAGATCAAGAAAGACACTCTGTAGTTTAGGAGACTCCACATATAAAAAAAAAAATAAAAAATCTTAGATATATTGCATTTTTTTAATTATCCATATTAACCAGAAATCAAAACTAGTCAAATTAATTAGAATTAAATTACAAATGGATATGAAATTTGTAGTAAAATGAACACTGGTATATGCTGCTGGCCGCATTTTTAGTTGTCTGTAATGGTTGTTGTTCAGAATGTCACCCTATTGGGGTGAGTTTTCGCTTTTTCATCCAGTTTCATGAGAGCTTCCACGAAGTCCGTTCCACATTCGCAATCTTTTCCAGGGGCCATTCTTCAAAGGCTGGTCCATCACAGCTTTACAGAGATATTGTTTTCTGGACGACAATGTTCAAGGCGTTCTGGGTTTCCGATCAGACCCCTTGGGATATTTTTATCTTTAAGGATGTTTGCCAAAATTTTCCACCCTGTCGGTTGAAAATCTTTTCTTTTTCGCAGCAGATCATTTATTAGATCACACATATTGGAGCCTGAAATTGTAATGCCATTATACACGAGTCGATCTTTCTCATCCCAGGATAAATTGGGTATATTCTTTATTATCTGGAGTAACAAAAGTGCCTTCTGCTGCATGGAATCTGGTATAATGGCTAACCAGTCCGGATGATTTTCCACTGAAAAACTAGTTGTTAAGGAGTGTGGTTTGGTGGTTTCTTTGCGTAAATTTGATTGGCGCTGAAAGATTGTCTGGTTCAGCATCCCTTTCTCTTCAGAATCCGATGTTGAAGATTCAGGAATTGGTCTCATACCCTGGTCTATGGGCGGGACAGCTACAGCATTCAGTGGTGTGCGTATTTCCTGCAACTGTTCACTCCCCCATGGTTCAATACACTGAATTCTGCTTGAGGGTAGGTTGGTTGAGTCATCTATAGGTTTTTTCCTCAGTGATTGATTGGTGCTGAAGCGATTTACTGGCTCTAGCTTATTTGCAAGCCCCAAAATATTTCCACTTGTTAATGCATTGTTCCAACTAAAGGCTGATTTCATATGCACTGGAGGATAGGGTGGCTCATTACAGACAGATCTGGTTGTTAACTCGGCTGTATTTGAGTTCGCTCCCCCTATAGTGTGTTTAAAATTTACATTTTTGTGTAATTTTCGTCTGCGTCGATAATAATTAGTTTTATGAGAGTAAGATTTTTGACACAATTCACAGACGTAGCGTGATTTCATCATTTTCAGAAGCGGGTTAATAGAGTGGCAATACAGTTCCAACACTCTGCCATTTATATGAATGAATAGGATGGGTCCCACCCCAACCTGTCAATCGCTGATTGGCTAATTATATATCAAGATAAGGTGGGTTCTACCCCAACCTGTTGATCATTGGTTACTTCAAATTCTCACACAGTGCATTGTGGGAAATTCCAGTGGTAGAGCTCTGAGGTAAAATAAGTTTTTTGCTCAACTTCACACAAATTGATATAGTTTACTTCAAAAAAAGAAACATCAAAGTCACATTCATGACAAGCCGAGGTAGCACATCTGAACCACCAACTCTACACTGTTTAATCAGATAATCCATTTAATCAGATAATTACATGTGCATATCGGTTTTTCATTGGTTTTTTATCAGTTTCCATCGGTTTTTCATTGGTTTTTATCGGGTTTCCTAGGTTTTTATCGGTTTTACAATTCGATAAAATGGTTTTTAGTGATTTAAAACATGTAAAATGATCACTAATTACCACTAATCGATCACTATCTGCCACTAATTGCCACTAATTAGTGGTCAATTGATCACAAATTAGTGATCAATTGATCACTAATTACCACTAATTGATCACTAATGGTCACTAATTGCCACTAATTAGTGATCAATTGATCACTAATTGCCACTAATTAGTGATCAATTGATCACTAATTAGTGATCAATTGATCACTTATTACCACTAATTGATCACTAATGGTCACTAATTGTCACTAATTAGTGATCAATTGATCACTAATTAATGACAATTAGTGACCATTAGTGATCAATTAGTGGTAATTAGTGATCAATTGATCACTAATTAGTGACAATTAGTGACCATTAGTGATCAATTAGTGGTAATTAGTGATCAATTGATCACTATTTACCACTTATTGATCACTAATGGTCACTAATTGTCACTAATTAGTGATCAATTGATCACTAATTAGTGACAATTAGTGACCATTAGTGATCAATTGATCACTAATTAGTGACAATTAGTGACCATTAGTGATCAATTAGTGGTAATTAGTGATCAATTGATCACTAATTAGTGATCAATTGATCACTAATTAGTGGCAATTAGTGGCAATTAGTGATCAATTAGTGGTAATTAGTGATCATTTTACATGTTTTAAATCACTAAAAAACATTTTATTGAATTGTAAAACCGATAAAAACCTATGAAATCCGATAAAAACCAATGAAAAACCGATGGAAACTGATGAAAAACCAATGAAAAACCGATATGCACATGTAATTATCTGATTAAATGGATTATCTGATTAAACAGTGTAGAGTTGGTGGTTCAGATGTGCTACCTCGGCTTGTCATGAATGTGACTTTGATGTTTCTTTTTTTTGAAGTAAACTATATCAATTTGTGTGAAGTTGAGCAAAAAACTTATTTTACCTCAGAGCTCTACCACTGGAATTTCCCACAATGCACTGTGTGAGAATTTGAAGTAACCAATGATCAACAGGTTGGGGTAGAACCCACCTTATCTTGATATATAATTAGCCAATCAGCGATTGACAGGTTGGGGTGGGACCCATCCTATTCATACATATAAATGGCAGAGTGTTGGAACTGTATTGCCACTCTATTAACCCGCTTCTGAAAATGATGAAATCACGCTACGTCTGTGAATTGTGTCAAAAATCTTACTCTCATAAAACTAATTATTATCGACGCAGACGAAAATTACACAAAAATGTAAATTTTAAACACACTATAGGGGGAGCAAACTCAAATACAGCCGAGTTAACAACCAGATCTGTCTGTAACAAGCCACCCTATCCTCCAGTGCATATGAAATCAGCCTTTAGTTGGAACAATGCATTAACAAGTGGAAATATTTTGGGGCTTGCAAATAAGCTAGAGCCAGTAAAATCACTAGTGATGGGGGAATCACTGAGGAAAAAAACTATAGATGACTCAACCAACCTACCCTCAAGCAGAATTCAGTGTATTGAACCATGGGGGAGTGAACAGTTGCAGGTAATACGCACACCCCTGAATGCTGTAGCTGTCCCGCCCATAGACCAGGGTATGAGACCAATTCCTGAATCTTCAACACCGGGTTCTGAAGAGAAAGGGCTGCTGAACCAGACAATCTTTCAGCACCAATCAAATTTATGCAAAGAAACCACCAAACCACACTCCTTAACGACTAGTTTTTCAGTGGAAAATCATCCGGACTGGTTAGCCATTATACCAGATTCCATGCAGCAGAAGGCACTTTTGTTACTCCAGATAATAAAGAATATACCCAATTTATCCTGGGATGAGAAAGATCGACTCGTGTATAACGGCATTACAATTTCGGGCTCCAATATGTGTGATCTAATAAATGATCTGCTGCGAAAAAGAAAAGATTTTCAACCGACAGGGTGGACAATTTTGGCAAACATCCTTAAAGATCAAAATATCCCAAGGGGTCTGATCGGAAACCCAGAATGCCTTGAACATTGTCGTCCAGAAAACAATATCTCTGTAAAGCTGCGATGGACCAGCCTTTGAAGAATGGCCCCTGGAAAAGATTGCGAATGTGGAACGGACTTCGTGGAAGCTCTCATGAAACTGGATGAAAAAGCGAAAACTCACCCCAATAGGGTGACATTCTGAACAACAACCATTACAGACAACTAAAAATGCGGTCAGCAGCATATACCAGTGTTCATTTTACTGCAAATTTCATATCCATTTGTAATTTAATTCTAATTAATTTGACTAGTTTTGATTTCTGGTTAATATGGATAATTAAAAAAATGCAATATATCTAAGATTTTTTATTTTGTTTTTATATGTGGAGTCTCCTAAACTACAGAGTGTCTTTCTTGATCTTTGCCCAGTTCAGGAAATCTACATAAATTACTGAATGTGATTTAATAAAAAATTTGGCAATTATTCAAATCAAAAACTGTGATCCAATAAAAATTCAGCTGTTATTAAGCGGGTACATTAATAATATCCGGGAATTTGGTCATGCCATATTTTATCAACAAAAAGCAGGCACACAAGTCATTCTCGCGTATTATCTTGTTTTTATATAGGCATTTGTCAGAGAAAGGTCTTGAGTTTTGTACAAAAATAAGCATTTTACCACAAAGTTACGCTATGGTGATAGCTGCTGATAGTGGCACATAGAAAAAATGGCGTTCAAAAATTAATTTTGACATGCACTGTAGTATGGTTCAATGAATCAGATTTCATTTCGATTTGCGTTGTAAGGGGGGTGGTAAAACCTAGAAAAAAAACAACAGCTTGAACGCAATTAGTTTCCACCCGTACTGTATCAGTGAGAGAGAGAGAGAGAGAGAGAGAGAATTGAAATGTTTGTTGTGATCATGGTGGGCAAAGGGTCAGTCGGACTGGCGTAGTTAGATTCATTAAACATACTAATCGGCGTGTTACATCAGTAACTATCCTATATTTTTACTCAATTGAAAAAAAAATATATATATATACAGGTCTGTAAACCAGCTGCGTTTATTTAGAATGTCTGCAGAAAATACGCTATTTCTTTACACCCGGACATCAAGTTCACGTTATAATTAAACGCGACAATTTTACGGGTACACTCCGGAATATCTAAAGAGAACCACAGAGCAACGATGAGTAACTGTCATCTCACCAACGTCAGAAATCCGCACAAGCAGGGTTAGATTGTTCTAAAATATGTGTAGCACCGATGTGCAGTACACCTTATTACACGCCGTCATCGCACTCCCATGGGGATAATCGGGGTAAATTAACTTGCCCAAGGACACAATGCGGGAGTTCGAATAGTGTACGTAGCTTTGGTGCAGCTCTAGGTGGGTTATATTTTCCCAAGTCTCGCAAATTTGGGTGGCTAATACAGAGTCGCATATCCTTTTACCATTTTTTTTGATCGAGTAACAGCGCTTTTCAACTATTAAAATGAGGGGGGTGAAAGTACTGTTGTTGATAAGGGGGGCTTGGCCTGTTATTATAGAATTGTAGTTTTTTTCATTTACTTAACGATAGTTGGAGCAATCTGGAAAGAACCATCGTGCAGAGGCAAACAACTGTCAAAGTTCTACACAGGGTTATCATTGGCAGAAGGTAGTATGCCATAGTACACAAGGTTACCGACCACCCCACCTCCACATAGGTAATTAGATAATATTAGCTCTTTCATGCTTTTACTTAGATGGGTGGGTTATTCTTCAGTGAACGTTCAAAAAATAAATCATACGGGTTAGTAATAGCGTGGGTGTGATTTTTCTATGATTAAACACAGCCGTAGTGCTATCACCCAAATTTTTTCATTTTTAAACGCACTGGTCCAGAATTAACTGTTAAACACTTAAGGGCTGTTTTGATAACCGACTATTTATTTATATTTATTTATTGGTTTTTAAGGTCTGCACAATAACTAATCATGAGCATGACAGTTTTACGGGTGGAGGAAGCCAGAGAGAGCCACCGAGCAACGGCAAGCAAATGTCAAGATTCTACACAGGGTCTGCATTGGTTGAAGACAGGTGCTCCATCGACGTGCAGTACGCCTTAGTGTACAGCGTCACCATGTCCCCACATGGTCAATGGGGATGAAGTGTCTTGCCCAAGGACACAACCGACAGACATTCCTGAATAAATCGATACGCGTATTTCTGTCAAACTAATCCACCATTTTGCTTTTTCGACAAGTGTCTTGTGGAATGAATTATTAAACGAAAATTATTAATATATTATATTAAATGAATATACGCTATTTATTAGGGGGACAATCTCATAGTAAATACGGGTTAAGAGTGTGGTAAGTTATGAGAGGAGACTAATCGTGGTAATTTGATCACTTAAAATTGTGGGGAAGGCGTATTCGGGGGCCTGACATGTCCATTACATTTAGAGAACTGAACTGGGGTTCGAGATAATTTAGCTATTGTGAGGGCTGGGGGAGGGGGAGAGAGGTTTCCAAAAGTTTTTTTAGTATTGGATGACCTGGAGTAGGGGAGTTCAGGAAAGTTTTAGGTACTGTGAGGGGATACAGGGGTATGACGGTGAGGGTGTGGGATAATGGAGGTGTCTGATTGGTTAAAAAAGTGTGTGTTTGTGACAAAGCAACTCTTTTTAAGATTATGATGGCCCTGAAAAGGGCCGTTTTTTTCGCTTTCCATAGAAAGCTATTTTTTCCTCCCATCTCCGCCTCGGTGAAAAAATCCTTTTCCCAATCTTCGTTAACTGTTGGTGGCCCTACTAGTGCTTCCTCCTGCATGTGTACAGGAAGATCGAACCAGTGTTTGGGGCGATTTCTGTACTGTATCTCCCCGAAAGGACGTCTGGCAGCCTCAACAAACGGGTAGTCTTTTAGTCTCTTTTCTTGTTCCTTCGTGGGGAGCGTCGCTGCCCACCACTTTTTTAATGCTAATGCAAATTCTTCATTGGCTCGCTGCTTCTTGTTCGCTCATAGCTGTTTATGGAAGTATAGTCGATGCTTGTCATCTTGGCTTTTCTGACACAGTTTCTAATGAGAGTGAGGTTCGAATCGTCAGACTTTATAGGGGAAAAAACAAACACACACGCTTTTCAAAAACCGAAATGTTATTTGTTCATGTGGTCATTGGATTAAAAAATTACTTTATCGCGTGAGGCATAAAATCAGAATACTTTGGTCTATGAGAGTTTTTTGACAGCCATAAAAACGAGAAGAATAAACTTGCATTATAAATATGTAAGAATCACGCCAAGTTATTAAATCCAATTACACCTATAAAAATGGCCACAATGGAGTCATTCACAGTCTTGAAAAGCAAGACACATCTTGTCACGTGATATCATCATTGATTTTTAAATACATGATAGCATGTCCAGTCTAACGATATTTATGACCGGTCGTTAAAGTGTGACAATAGATTTAATTGCTTCAACATCTGTCAGTAGTTGGCGTTTGAAAAGAAAAATCGATTTAATGACAGCCAGACACGCGATGACCTTTGCGGGTCAGTCAGTCGATAGCATTCATATATATGTCCAGTACGTCAATATTAATTCATTTATTAATATACTAATTATTATAATCAACCCTAATTACACTCATTAATTACATTAATTATGCAACATTCATTAATTACATTAATTATTAAAGTGATTAAAAAAAATCATTAAGTAACGTTAATTACCTTACGTAACATTTTAATTATGATGATGTCATCCACCCTGCTCCCCCCTGCTCCCCCACCCTGCTCCCCCAGAATAGGGTCATCCAGCCCCAAGCATACTACTAAGGTATAACTAAATAAAAAAGATATACACTTTTCATTACAATATTTCAACTAAAACGTAAAACAGGTAGTCGGATATACTTGGTGAGTAGGTGGAAATGGGGGATACCAGGACACTTTTGTCCACGTACACGTACATGTACACGTACACGTACATGTGCCCATAGAGTTCAGTGTTAAAAATGTACAAAATATCGAGAATTTTTGCAATACATTTTTGGTACATTTTGTCCTGGAATCCCCACTAGTTGATCATCGCATTTTAGACAGTTCAATCAGTCGTTGACGAACGAGTGTGGGTTCCAGGACAGGATGCGTGGAAAAAATCAACCCTCGAATTTTCCCAACGTTCGCCATCGCATTTTAGACGGTGCGATCGGTCGTCGACGAACGCGCTGGGGATTCCAGGACATCAAAATATAAAAATGAAGATGTCAAAAAAAAGAATCGACGAAATTCTCCCGACGTTCGTCATCGCATTCTAGACGGCGGAGGGTGCGATCCAGTCGCTGACGAACGATTGGGTGTTCCAGGACAGGATGCGCGGAAGAAATCTGAGTGGGAAACCCTCACTCGTTCATCATCGTGTCCTAGACGGTGCGATTGATCGTTGACGAAAGCGTGGCGATTTCTGGGGTAGAAAATATAAAAAATTAAGATGTTGAAAAAAACTAGAATCGATGAAATTTTCAACATTCGTCATCGCGTTGTAGACGACGCGATCGATCGTTGACGAACGGTGAAGAGTTCTGGGACAGGAACAACAACAAAAAAAAAACAAATGAAAAATCGCGAGGCATCGTGGGCATTCGTTGCCACCTGGTCGTTTAATAACGCAGATGTAAATGGTTAGAACAATGTACTCCAAAACTAAAAGCTCGAAGAGCTTGAAATAAGTAATCACCCAATCACTTCACGTTCCTGACGCTAATTAACCAATCAGATAGCTTGATTCTCATAAACTGAACTTAATCATACAAAGTTATCTCCCCTTATTACAAAGAAGTACTATTCGATTCTTATCACCGGATTATTTAAGGAGATTACGATAAATAACATTTTTAACCCTAGTCGTGGAGGTGGGGATCACGCCAATCAGAAAATCGAATTTTTCGAGAAGGTGGTCATGTGACCTACCAAGTTGAAGGTATCGACGAGTGGATTAAGAAGATAGTAATTTTAACCCTCGTTGTGGGGGAAGGGTCATGACCAGAGTTGAAAAACACCTTCCTTTTTACAAATCCAGGCATGTGAGGTGCTAATATGAAAGGCTCGATGAATACATTACAAAAATGACATTTCTCATTTTACGTGGGGGTGGGGGGTCACGTCCATCAGAAAATCGAAAGTTTCGAGAAGGTGGTCATGTGACCTATCAAATTGAAGGTATCGATGAGTGGATTAAGAAGATCGTAATTTTAACCCTCGTCGTGGGGGTGGGGGTCACGACCAGAGTTGAAAAATATTTTCCTTTTTACAAATCCAGGCATGTGAGGTTCTAATATGGAGGGATCGATGAATACATTACGAAAATGACATTTTTCATTTTAAGTGGGTGTGGGGGTCACGCCCATCAGAAAATCGAAAGTTTCGAGAAGGTGGTCATGTGACCTATCAAATTGAAGGTATCGATGAGTGGATTAAGAAGATCGTAATTTTAACCCTCGTCGTGGGGGTGGGGGTCACGACCAGAGTTGAAAAATATTTTCCTTTTTACAAATCCAGGCATGTGAGGTTCTAATATGGAGGGATCGATGAATACATTACGAAAATGACATTTTTCATTTTAAGAGGGTGTGGGGATCATGCCCATCAGAAAATCGAAAGTTTTGAGAAGATGGTCGTGTGACCTATCAAATTGAAGGTATAGACGAGTGGATTAAGAAGATCGTATTTATAACCCTCGTGGTGGGGGTGGGGTCACGACCAGAGCCGAAAAAACGTCTTCTTTTTTACAAATCCAGGCATGTGAGGTACTAATATGATGAATACATTACAAAAATGACATTTTTCATTTTATGTGGGAGTGAGGGTCACGCCCATCAGAAAATCGAAAGTTTCGAGAAGGTGGGCAAGTGACCTATGAAATTGAAGGTATCGATGAGTGGATTAAGAAGATCATATTTTTAACCCTCGTCGTGGGGGTAGGGTCACGAACAGAGTCGAAAAACGTCTTCCTTTTTACAAATCCAGACATGTGAGGTACTAATATGAAGGGCTCGGTGAATACATTACAAAAATGACATTTTTCATTTTGCGTGGGGGTGGGGGTCACACCCATCTGAAAAGAGAAAGTTTCGAGAAGGTGGTCATGTGACCTATCAAATTGAAGGTATCGACGAATGGATTAAGAAGATCGTATTTTAACCCTCGTCATGGGGTGGGATCACGACCAGAGCCGAAAAACGTCGTCCTGTTTACAAATCCAGGCAAGTGAGGTACTAATATGAAGGGCTCGATGAATACATTACGAAAATGACATTTGTTTTTCGTTTCACGCGGGGGTGGGGGTCACGCCCATCAGAAAATCGAAAGGTTCGAGAAGGTGGTCATGGAACCTATCAAGTTGAAGGTATCGACGAGTGGATTAAGAAGATCGTATTTTTAACCCTGGTCGTGGGGGTAGGGTCACGAACAGAGTCTAAAAACGTCTTCCTTTTTACAAATGCAGGCATGTGAGGTACTAATATGATGAATATATTACAAAAATGACATTTTTCATTTTACGTGGCGGTGGGGGTCACGCCCATCAGAAAATCGAAAGTTTCGAGAAGGTGGTCATGTGACCTATCAAATTGAAGGTATCGACGAGTGGATTAAGAAGATCGTATTTTTAACCCTCGTCGTGGGGGTAGGGTCACGAACAGAGTCCAAAAACGTCTTCCTTTTTACAAATCCAGACATGTGAGGTACTAATATGAAGGGCTCGATGAATACATTACAAAAATGACATTTGTTTTTCATTTTACGCTGGGGTGGGGGTCACGCCCATCAGAAAATCGAAAGTTTCGAGAAGGTGGTCATGGGACCTATCAAATTGAAGGTATCGACGAGTGGATTAAGAAGATCGTATTTTTAACCCTCGTCGTGGGGTTGGGTCACGACCAGAGCCGATAAACATCTTCCTTTTTACAAATCCAGGCATGTGAGGTACTAATATGAAGGGCTCGATGAATACATTACGAAAATGACATGTTCAACCCTCGCCGTGGGGGTGGTGGGTCAACCCCTTCAGAAAATCGAAAGTTTTTGGAAGATAGTCGTGTGACCTATCAAATTAAAGCTATCGACAAGGATATTATGAAAATCATATTTTTCCCCTTCTTCTAACGGTGGAGTTGTGACCATCTTGAAATCGAATTATCAAGAAAGGTAGTTATGGGACATATTAAATTGAAAAAAAAAACAACTTGAATCTGATGCATCATTCATTTTGATATCTGTGTTCAAACACGGAAGTATGTTTTCAATATATGACTCTTTTGCTAATTAGAGATACACTCACCTGTTAAAAGTCACGCCTTGCGATGTTTCATTCAATAATAACTCTGTTTACTGAACCATAGATTTGTCAATAAAATTATAAGTTGATCTTCTAACACGGCACGTTTCTACATTTTGAGGATAGCCTATTTCACCATTTCCGAAAAAGGGTCAATCCAGACAAACTATTTTTTTAAGAAAAAATGGCCATGAGAAGACATTACATAACTGAACGAGTATAACCTTGACTAATTTCAAATAAAACCATTTGTCACGTGTTAGGAAAGATTTGTAAACAGTCTAAACGCACGTGTGGAAAAGATGTTTTGTTTTTTACAACAGGAGTTCAAATATCTTAAGATAGGTGGCGTTATATAAATACAGCAACAACAGAAAACAGTGTTCACAATGTGCCAGCGTATGACTGAATGAAAATGAGAAAAAAGCTTTTTTTCTAACCACCTGCTAGCGAAGCATTACATCGGTTTACTGCGATATTTATCACAGGTGTTCAACACGTGCAACAATCATGAGAAATAGTGTATCAGACGTTTTTTTGTTTAGAAATTATGTATTGTTTCCCATATATAAGAGAGAAAAGGTACGTAACTTCCTGGCTTGGAACATTTCGACCCGTCTTATTCAAACTCACAAAAAACCCCAACAAACTCGTGAATTTATAATCGCGATATTGATGTCATCCAACAGCAGCCAAAACATTAAGTTTTTACGTTGGTATACCACTTGTCCACAACAATTCTCTTTTAACGCTAAAACGGGAGAAATACATCTCGGGAACGACTCCCTTTTTGTCTTGATCAGACACGGTTGTTGGCGGAAAGTTGACTGGAGGGTCGTTCAAAACAATTGATCAAATATATCGAACGAAAACGACTCATTTTCTAGCTACGATTGTCGCCGTATTCTAAACGTCACCACACTAATCATACAATACAGTATTGGAACTGCACTACCTCTTGAATATTATTAATTTACGATTTGTATTATCTTCAACACAAATCACAAATTCCTTCCCGTGTCACCATACTTGTACTATACCGCATCGAATTTGATCTCGTCATCATCCCCTTGCTAGATAAACCCGAACTCATCATCCGAATGGTGTTGTGAAGTGAGCCGATATGGGTTAATTAAGCTCGCAAGCTCGGGTAAGAGCTCGAGCTCTTGAGGTTTTATTTTGAGGGCTCAGTGGACTCAGGTTTATTCATCGAGCCTGAAATCGTTTGGTAAGGAAACACAAAATGCCAGAGCTGGTGAGACCTCACAGAACTGCCAGTAATCACAACGTTTATAGCCCGATCTTACGATCTCTGATCGATGAATTTTCCCTAACATTCTGTAACAATGGTCGATAATAGAAATTAGTATAGAAAATTGTTCTCTGAAAATTGCATTCAATTGTGCAGTATTTTCTGATTTTTTTACAGATTGCGTTCAGGGTTCAGTTTAAAAAAAAAACCTTGTCAAATGGTTAGGTTCAAGGGAAGAAACTCTGCAACAACTCTCCACCAATTGGTTAGGTTCAAAGGGAAGTAACTCTGTCATCGGTAGGTAGAGGTTTATTATGAGGTCGCCAGAGGTCATAATACAGGTTAGTTTCAAGGGAAGTAACTCCGTTCATCCGTAGGTAGAGATTTATTATGAGATCATCGGGGGTCGTGATACAGGTTAGGTTCAAGGGATGTAACTCGGTAACAACTCATCCCAACGTAGAGGTTTATTATGAGTACATCAGAGGTGATGATACAGGTTAGGTTCGAGGGAAGCAACTTCGTAACAACTCATCCGTCAAACGGTTATGTTCGAGGGAAGTAACTCTGTAACACCTCATCCATATGTAGAGGTTTAGTATGAGGTCTTCAGGAGTCATGATACAGGTTAACATTTTTTAGGTTAGGTTCGAGGGAAGAAACTCTAACAACTCATCCGTTCAAACAAAAATTAAAATTCGATTCACCATATTAAGAAGTGCTTGAAATAAACCCAGTTTTAGGTTATGTTCAAGGGAAGTAACTCTAACAACTCATGCGTTCAAATGGTTAGGTTCGAGGGAAGTAACCCTGTATAACAACTCATCCGAGGTTTATTATGAGGTCCTCAGGAGTCATGATGCAGGTTAGGTTCGAGGGAAGTAACTCTGTAACAACTCATTCATCCAAACAAAATTGTAAAATTCGATGCACCATACTAAGAAGTGCTTGAAAACATAACTTAGAAAGCATATAACTCGCACACAGACCCTCTTTTCAGAGATTGTGGCATTCTGAAATTTAAAGGTCTCTACAGCCTCCATGCCTCCCTCTTTATTCCATAAATGGCAGTTTATTTGAACAACAAAGGCCTTGGATAAATTTTTGCTTTAATTTACCAAGTAGGCTGATAAATTTTCCACGTAGGTTTAACACACGAAAAATTTATCACCCTAGTAGGGAGTTGGAAACGGACTATACTATGTTGACCTCTGGCGTTCCATTTGAAAGGTCGGGATATCTTGACTTGATTTACGCGTATCAGACATCTGTGGAAACGAAGCGGCGATCATCACTTAAACGTAATTAAATGAGTTCTACCGGTATAAGATTGTATGCCGCATGTAAGACGTCCATTGCGAGCAAACAATAAAGAATACTCATAATTAATTAACAAAAGTATTCAAAAATAAAATTCGATTTTGAAATACCTGATGCCAGTAGTGACTGGTGTAGTGTTAATTTGGATTTTGGGGATATACATACAGATACTAGATGGGGCTATACCTCGCATCGATAAACAATTATTCTGTTTCAGGAGAGAAAGACGTGAACGATGTTCTTTAATTGTGAGTAACCTTACCTCTCATCCCAGCACAGCAACGCGTAACACGAAGTACACTCTGCACAATTCCAAAACAACTGAATTCACACATTGTCAAAATAATTTGAACACACCTGTATCACATGCTGTTGAACCCATGGCTTCCACACACAAATCTCGGATAACCACAATAACTATTTCCTCATTAGAACGAAATGGTGGCACAAGTGTTAACATTAACGACTTCCATTTGCAGCATACTGACCTCTCGAATTCAAGCATATTATTGAATAGTTTATTTCACGGACGTATTAACACTTTAAACATCAAGATAGAGAAATGAACTGATATTCGTGGCCTGCTTTGAATTGCTCTCACCCACTCAATGCTGCATGAACGCTTGGAAATGTAGCATAATTAACAGATCAATTGTTGTTTTCTTTAAAAGGTTTGAAAGTATTATATAATGCTAGTACAAAAGAATATAGATTGCTTATTTAATAAAGGACTTTTGCAAGTTTAGCTGACGTTTGTTGGGGAATTATTTTTAGACAGAAATGTATCACTGCGCAGTATTTATTTTTTACAATGTTCTCTTGTCGATCGAAATGGACCGATGTACTCCTCACTTCCAGTTATGTTTTGTAGCGAATAACAGCACGATTTTGCCGCAACTTCTTTGTAAAAGATTTATGGGATAAACAAAATAAAAGTATAGTGTTTTCAAGTAAAAAAATATTTCTACCCGTAGGATTAAGAATCAAACCGACTCGCCAGAGGCTCGTCGGTTTCAATCTTAATCCTACTCGTAGAACATTTTTTGTACTTGAAAACACTATACGTTTATTCTATATTTATTCATGACTGGTTGAACAAAAAACTTCCCGTGTCATTCGATAACACCTTTCAGGTCTACAAAAACCCTTCGGGGATGAACACAAGGCAGACTAGTAAAATAGAAACACATAAACCAAGATCTCAATTTTCTGTAGAATTGCCGTCCGATTCTTTCCCAAGAATTTGGAATAGAATACACCCGCTAACTCAGCAATATAGTAGACCCAAGTTCAAAAAATCATTAACACATAAAGTTTTAAGTACTTATTCCAGCCCAAACGTCAAGTGCGATAACCCAGCCTGTCCCGATTGTATCAGCCATCAAAACTCTCTGGTATCTCATCCCCTCCCAGCATTTGACCTATTGATCCCATCTTACCGCATGATTCATAGGCAAACTATCAAATATTCCATACATTTTTTGCGGGAATGGCAGGAAGACAGCCTTTTAGGCTATGCCATTTCCATGCTGTATACTAGGTTATGTGCTTGCAGTTTGTAATGTTATGTTGTTGTTAATGTACTAGTATACTGCAGAATAAGGATATATTTTTTACTGAAGCTGCTTTTGCAGAGATGTAGTATTCATGGTGAGGTACAAGCATACTGGTGTAACAATGTAAATGCCCCAAGGAGCTGCCGTGACTCGTTGACTGCCGACACCACGTTTTCTCATAACTCTACCAGGAGTGTTGAACTGATGTCAGGCTCTTGAGAACACGCTCACCCCTAGTGCTGCAGCAGCCCATCTCTTTTACATACCTGACAACCGTGTCATCATATCTCTTGAATGTTTATGGACTAATGGACTAAATGATGTACAGTACGGCCGTCGTGGACAGGTCATTTTCCACGGGTGAGCAATATTTCCACAGACGCAATAATATTAGACTCCAGACAATAATTATAGGAATAATCATCAAACTGTAATTAATGAAGCACAGGATACAGCCCGGTCTTCATTAATAAAACACTTTCTGATGATGATTTTTATTACTTCGTAAACGCATGCGTGGACATCACTGTCCACGCGTGGATTACGACCAGTCCACGGCGACAGCTCTGTATGAGAGATATACTGATATTCACTTCTAATCTGTCAAGGTAATGCTTAAATGCTCATCGATAAAAGTTAGATAGACGTGAAAAGTTATCTGAAAAAGAAAGAGCATGGGGGATTGACATCGTCAGAAAGGGAAATAATCAGCTCTTACAGCCTCAGATTGACTATGAACAGGTATAGTCCGGCGCCAAAGGTCGATTTTTGGAGGATGAGTGTTTTAGCGTTTGAAGTGTTTTTTCTTTGCGGTTTTGAATAGTTTGGACATCCCTCATCCACATTCCGGCGGCTGCCTGTTTGACAGTCTTGAGG
This sequence comes from Pictodentalium vernedei, assembly GCA_031216915.1. Taxonomy (NCBI): domain Eukaryota; kingdom Metazoa; phylum Mollusca; class Scaphopoda; order Dentaliida; family Dentaliidae; genus Pictodentalium; species Pictodentalium vernedei. The sequence goes on from CM062289.1 coordinate 86,500,849, forward strand.
AAATTGAGATATCCGGCCTGAAACAAAATTGCCGCCAAAATTACAAAATCCAACCAAGTTTTAGCTATATGGAGAATATTGCGGCTATTTTTCATGATTTCTCCCATTCATATCAGATGTGAGTAACATTAAGATTTCGAAGATGTTTCATGTTTTGCTGTGTGTGCATACACAACGTAAAATAAAGAGCGTTGGTTGATTTTGGTGGATTGACAGCATAGCGCGCTATTTGCAATCCCACTGCGCCGAAAGTCAGTGTCGTTTGATCACTCAATCTACGCACACGTGTCTTCACGGTCGTCCATCCAATTATATCATTTCCACTGTGAAAGTTATAGCAAAATTCTAAGCGATATATCTGTATTTCAGCTTTTTAACTTTATTATTTGTTCCTCCTAGCTAAGGGTCTATAGGCCTATTGCCTCTCTTTTTGTATTTTGTTCTGCGTGCGTTGAATTTATTTCCTTCCTGTTTTTCGGTCCTTGAAATCTATCGGGAACTTATCACCATGTCCAATTGTTTCTTTGCGGATGTGTACCAATATTCTCAATCCAGTAGCAGTTTTGTCCAGGTTCTTGAGACAAGGGTGAAGAAAATCACAGCAAGCAGTGAGGTTTATGGTGATGGGCTGGATACTGCTTTGCGTGCACGATTGGAAGCTGATAACCAACGCGTCCTAGATGTTCATAGATTTTGCATGGGTACGTATTTGCACCCAGGGCAGTTATTAAGGGCTAGAAAGCGACAGACAAGTGTTGCACAGTTACGTGAAGCCAATGCACCACCCCAAAGATGTCTAGGGGTTCGGATTCAAAACCATTTTATTTTCCAACCGATCGCGTAATTTGTGGCGACAAATGCGCAGTAGATCGAGCTGGAGACCCTCCTACGTGTCTAGGCAAGTAGAACAAAAGTGGAGATGCAAAATCAACTAAGGGTGACATACTTCAAATATGTGCTGAGAAGGGTGACGAATTCTCAGAACAGGCTGGGGTCCGTATAAGTGGAAAAATGAGCGACCTGCATGCAGCTTATGCATGCTATCATACCAGGTGTCTCCAATCTTTTATCGCAGAACGATCTGTGACCGCGGCAAAAAGATCCGATAAGGAATGTCCTGCAGACATTGCTCTATAAGCAGTACTGGACTTCATGAAATAGGATCAGTCCCTGAGTTGGAGTTCTGTTCATATCCACAGAAAATATTTGGAGCTCGGTGGGACAAGTCTGCCTCGCAGTGTCCCCATATCTAAGCTAACTAAAATGTTGCTTGCTAATGACGTCTCTGATTTGATTGACGCTGACATTACCTCACAATCTCAGCAGTACCACAAAGAAGAATCCAAAGCTAGAATTGCCGCCGACCAACATGACCACATTGGCCTAAGCAATATTCTGGAGGTTATCATACATCCTTTACGTCCGGAAAGTCACCCAGATGGTTTGGTGAACATTGCCACTGGTTGGATCGTTCTATGTTCGATGACTCTGGGGATATAAGAATATTGAAATCTAAAGCAGTTTTCAAAATCAAACAGCCGACTGCACTTCAGCCAGAAAAACGAAGCAGCCCGATATCCAACTGTGCACTGTAATTGACGGGTGTGCACTTCTTTGGATTCTTCGTTGGCAAGCACCAAACAAAATAAGAAACCTTGTGTTAGATTTCATTCAGAAATTTCAGGAAGTAATAAGACAGAGACTGTTGTTAGACGTTCACCTTGCATTTGATAGATACGTCGACTTCAGTACGAAATCTTGCACATGGTCGTTCAGAGGTGACGAGAACTGTTGTAGGGAGTTCAAGTTGAATATGACATCAACACTACCGTCTCAGAAGTTAGGGCTCACTGTGACTGCTACAAAAACAGTTGACTGATCTAATATGCCAGCATTTCAGATCTGATGAAGCGTTTGCCCTGGCAAACACCGACACATATAAGTTGGTAATCACTGGCCAAGATGGAGTGCCGATAGAGATACATAAAGGTGTCGTAATGGACAGATATGACATGGCGACACATCACGAAGAAGCCGACAATATCATTGTTAACCAGGCAATACAAATCGGCTAAGAGGAGGGAAATCAACTAGTTGTTTTAGCTGACGATACCGATGTTTATGTTCCGTTGTTGCATCACTATCTGAAACAAAGAAAATTTCCATGTACACGTAGTCACCCATCAACGAAAGAACATCTCTTGATATTCGTACGACCGTTGGGAAACACGGGGACGTCGTACCACAAATGCTTGCCGCATATGTCTTGTCTGGGTGACACACGTTTTCTTTTTCGAGTTATATGCTTTCCTAGTTATGATTCGGACGGCTCTTGTTTGCAGCTTGAAAATTCTGTTGGTGTAGGTCGAATGGCCCCAAACCTGAATACCAAAAACGAGATGACAGTGGACCAATGAAAAATACAAAGTTTTCATTGCCTTTGCGGGGAGAAATTCCTTTGCCCTATTTAGGGCAAAAAGTGCACTTGCCATTCTTGAACATTCTGCAGAAACATGATGTTTAATTTCATATTTTTGTCTCTATACACACACCGAGGAACTTTAGAGCGGCTCGATCTTGTTCGTTTCCAACAGCCTCAATATTTGTATTTTTCAGAGATAATTGAACGTTGTTTACCCTATACAAATCAGTTTTTGGGTGAAGAAGCATCTATTTTGTTTAATTGGGGTTGAGAAATGGAACTGCAATCGATATATACACAGAAATAACAAAGAACGGACTACATAATGCTGAACGATGCACTAAAAACCCCACTGTTAGTTTTCTTCTGTAAGAATGACAAAGGCAATGCAGGGTTGAGTGGTCCCTCAAACTGAATACATGTACAGACTTAGTGTTACCTCTTTTCACACCTGAGGCCAGAATCCGTATAGCTGATATGGATAGACGCACCCACCAGGATATGGATCAATCAGAGGTTGGCTGTTTCTGATGTGGTGGAGCATGATTGGTATTGTTTGTCTCAATAATGGTCTCATACGGTACAGAAATGAGATACAGAAAACCATTTGGTGACCGTAACCGCAGTAAACACAGATTTCTCTCCTATGGGTGATCATAGCTAACATACTCGCCCGACCTCAACCCAACAGGACATGCATGGGAAAGGTTTCTGATTACAGGCAGCCCCTCCCACAAGAATTCGGACATGCCCTTGTTGTTGAATAGAACAAGCTGCCACGAAAGACATTCCGAAGTGGTTCCCAATACTGAGGAGGCTGTTGGAAAAATGTTAAACGCTAAAGGAGGCCATACTGCATACTAGAACTCCTGTTCTTGACATGTATAAATTGCTTTTAATAAAAAAGAGTTCTTTTGTGAGAGGTTTAAAATCCTCATAAAAGGGTGACCCACTTTTTCATTTCTCGACTTTACCATGCATGATTGCACAAATGCCATAACAAATAAAAGGTTTGAGAAAGTTTTTTTCTGTACTGGGGAGAGCGATTAAAAGCTCACCCTTCCCCCATTTATCTTCTAAGTAGAAATGATGAGCAAAAGGTGACATTTAGCAAACTGTAACTAATATACTTTATACCGTAATGCCAATACCTGCGAAACCTCACTATTCAAATGCAGTCTATGGAGTTTGTCTTTCTTTTTCGGGTTCCCGTCATCGCGGACAATATTTGGGAATTAGCAGGAAGGCCTCTTTACTCTCTTAGCCTTTGTGTGGAAATATGTAACCATGAACACCAGTAAATACATTAGCTCTTAACCTTTTAAACCCTCGTTTCCTGGAATGGGAAAGCCTTTCTGTACACTTACAGTACGTGGAGAGTGGATTGTAACTAAATCACCCGTGGAGTGGAGTTATCACCCAAGCTATGCTATAACTTTCAAATTTTGAACATATCGACAAAAGACACAAGCAATGTTTCAGCCAAAGGACCTCCGGGTTTAACCCGGAGGTCCATTGGCTGAAACGTTTCTTGTGCTGGTTATGCTTTGCAACAAGTTTTCGATTATTGCTTGGGTGGAATCTCCACTCTGTGGGTGATTTAGTGATAATACACTCTCCACGTACTGTACAGTGAGATGGGCCTGTCCAATATCAAAATACAGGGAGGGTAAAATAATAACTGCAGTCTGTAGGCATCCGGCTGCAAACTGCAGTGATTATTTTTCCACAACCCCTCTCTGACAGATACATATGAACAACACAACATTTGCTAAGGGCTCTGCACTTCGGCAATGAGCATTTATTATACTGTACACATAGGAAAAAGGAACTTTCTACGTGTCTCATGCAGGTCCCAGGAATTTCTGGAATTGACCAATGCGTATCTCGTGCACATTCTTAAGTCCGTACATTACCAGAAGAATTGCAACAGACTAGCAGGAATACGAATCTATCAGATTATACAGTAAGCATTCAGGACTGAACATATTTCTGACTAAGCCACCGCCGTAACTGGATCTGTGGGCGGTTGAAATATTATTGAACGAGATACACATATAGTGAGGATATTACTAATGTTTCTTACTTAAAAGTAAACATGCCGCGAGTCCTGCAAAGCGAGAATGGACAGTGCACACACTGATCTCAATCAACTGAATTGAGAGCTTACCACAACAAATAACTCTTGTATCACACCAATAACTAATTACTGTAAAGCCTCAGATGTTCCCGTAGGCAAATTGTGTAAAACAATTTCTCTCTAATTCGTTTCTCAAACGACGGACATTTGATTATCATCTATGCCTCGTGTTTTGACATCTTACAATAAGACAAAAGTAGGACGAAATTATACCTTGGACCGATTTCAAAGGGTCAAGATGTGACCGAAGATACCCTCGTAGGATTTGTTTCTCCAACGTACTTTAACGTGCACCTGTTCTCAATGCGGATGGTCATTAGACCCAGACATGGCTTTGTGCCTTGTATGTTTACTATGCCGATATTGAACATGGACCGTCACTGGAATATGTCTGTATGTGGCTGCCCTTCAATGATCCTGCCCCCACCCGATACGAAATGCTTACTACCTACGTGAAGAGTAATCCCCGCTTTGCCAGACAAATTGGGTAGATAGTTTATGGATAGCCACATATAGAAAACTTGCAGCAGAAGAAATACACCATATTTCTAGTCGTCCATTGTATCCCCACAGAGATCTCAGATAGCAAAATATGAAAAGCCGGAGCGAAAAGAACACCTGCTCTATAGATGCCCATTCTCAGTGGCGCAGTTAAAAAAATGTCATTTGGTGAAGCCTATTCAGGATCCCTCATGCAAGATCCAACCATATTTCAAAGTCAAAACGATGAAGAAATAGATAACAAGGCCGTCCCACAATCAAACTCTTCTTCAAGGGGCTAATCCAAAGCTAAAAAATGTTCATACCCGTCTTTATGTAGAAAGGAATCCTACATCTCTGAGTAGTTACCAATGATCTCAATCAAACTGGACTTCTGTAACTCTCATTGGTCGCATATAGAAGAGTGTCTCCGTCGTCACCGTCTTGGGGATGGGAGTGGTGGGACGGATGTTGTTAAAAATAAGCAATGCTCGACAAAAAACACGGAGGTGTGGGAGCAGTGTGGTCGTCTTATAGAAACCACTAACGCAGTAGATATTTCAAAAGATGTAGGTTTCAGGAATAGGCCGTTATGATAACCTTTATTTTGAAGGCCAGAAGGGCTACCTTTCGCCCTCCATAATTGTTTTAAGGCGAGCAATGGGCGAGCGAATAAATCGCTCTCCTGAAAATACCAGTCCTGTTTATGGATACATACATGCAGAAGGCGTGAAGCATGGGCTTCGCGATCTCATATTTAATACCTATTCAGTACCAAAAACGCCAAATTGGTCGTACTGGGACCACAGCTGTCCGGATCTGGTATCGCAGACATCCATCCGTATGAAGAATTGTGTGTATGAGAGAAGTTCAAGAATCAAATCTGGTCTCGTTAGAAAGAAATAGTTACTAACAAAAGCGAATCGATATCTTAGAAGACAAGCTAGGTGAAATATCTCGACTAGAAATTAGTTGGAAAGGGAAGGGAGGGGGCAACTCCCTGTACATCCATATTTAACGGTTATGCCCGTGCCTCGTCGAGCGACCACTGGAGAAACAGGTTATGATCTCACTGCTAACAGATGTTTCGTTGGGATTATTTGCCAGCACAAAGTATATCTCCCTCAACAAACACAATACACATTTTACTTCCCCATCCACCCTATTCGAGCTGCGGCTCGCTTTGGATGGCGCGCTTTGCTGTTTCACCTCCTGATCTCAATAAGCCTATTTCGAAACTGCCATTTCGGGTTTTAATCTCTGCAAGGTCATACGTCGCGAGGTGTAAACATTTCAAGAAAGCACGTTGTAAGCAATGGAAGAAGAGAGCGAGTGAAACGCTTCGGATTCTATTACGTTTGTTAGCGCGAATTAAAAAAAACCCATTTAGCCAGTGTAACCATTTGGTTGAGACAATGGCAACATTATATGCGAAGTGTCATTATTTCGAAATGTGTTGCTATTCACTTAAATGATGTTTGAATGCACGCTGTGTTATGACTCTGTGGCTATTAGCATTGTTTCGACAACTTTCGGTGGGAGCGTTGTTGAAAAAGTAACAGTAAAATAAATATACGTCGATAAACGGACACATTCCACACGTTAGATAAGATTGGGATTCATAAAACGTTTCTTCAGAATGACGAACATCCGTATAATTTTTCCACTTTGTATAAAAACGATAAGTTACAGTATATTCGAAAATACGAATCATTTTGTGGATTTCCCAAGGGGAGAAACTCCGTACAACACGTTTTTCCTTGTTGCCACTCAAAAGAAGACCTGCCACCGTAAAAAGGTCTTTACACCTTCGATATCGCGTTGTTTAAAATCGTCTAGGGTTGCCCCATCACTTAATTCGAAGGATGACATCGATTCTACGAATATAAACTTAATATTTCACAAACCTAGTTGGCTTGGCTGATTCAGAACTCTGTCCTTGCAGAGATTAAAATCCAAGATGGCAGTTTCGAAATAGGCTAATAGAACGGCATTGCTGGTGACCTCAGAAAACACTAAAGTTTTCCAGCTCCCGCCATCTGGAGGTGATACTTATTTCTACAAATAATGCTTAATAAACCACTTTTTCTCAGTAACATTCACTTGCTCGACACCCCCAGATCGACATCTTGGTTTTTTAGAGAAAAACATTAGCGGTTGAAGAAAAAAGCTCGATAAATTCTATGTTTTCATTGGTCAGAATGCCTCGGGCAAATAGCCATGGCAAAGAGTGCAACATCCAAGGTATACCAGAGCGTGCAACATCCCGGGTATAAGTACATGCTCTTATACCCTGAATATTGCACGCTCTCATATACCTTATCTGTTGGGTGCGCCCCTTGCCATGGCTATTTGTCCTAGGCGTTCTGACCAATCAGACTAAAGAATTTGTCGGGATATAGGGACAACTGTTCTTAACACACAAAAGAACCAAACCGAAACCGAGGATATTTCATGAAACCGAACCGAAACTGAATCTAAAAAACAAAAAACCTCCCAGCTCTTATCTCTATGAATCGGGATTTCATTTGAAATTTCTGTACCAAGTTCAGTAAAAGCGATCTGAGCCAAAGTTTTCTGTAAATGTCATTAGCTATTTGTATTAGGTAAACAGTAAATGAAAAATAAGAGAAGATTAATTCAATTCTACTTTTGAAATCAACTCACTCACAACACTACGAAGTCGATGTTGACTTCTGACGTCATTCCCGTATTAAAACGTGATGTGAACTGCATTGCCTGTAATGGACAATTCAATGGCGGTTTGTGTGAAAAATATTCCAACAACGTCATAAATGCGGGCCTTCGCCACTGATGCAGTCAGAATATCAGTCAGTCGGGACTATAGTTAAAAAGTTCACGATGTCTTGGAAATTTAGTAGTGAATAAGTAAAATGTACACGTGGTAGCTGCTACTCAACTTCTTATTTAATTTTCTTCTACCGTTGTGATACGTCGAATTGACCATGTTGGGCTCCTAAGGCCCTAATTTGGTACTACAGACTCCCACTTGTATGACCCACGGCGTTTTTCAACACAAGTTCAAGTATCAGTTCTTTTCATATTACCGCGACAGTTAAGTGATCTGGGCCGTAGTATCAAGACCAGTTGAGGAGGTAAAAGCGCTGGATCAAACGAACTGCCACTCGATCTGACCTCCTCAATGAGACGTAGCACGACGCCCCAGATTTCTAAAATTGTTTCTTCCCCCTATTGATATAACTGACTAGAATGAATCATTGGCATTTTAATAGATATGGCAATTGGCCAACTGGCAAAAATGATAATGGTTCATTTAAAGCCATTTAAAGTCATAACTGAAAAATACAATTCGCGAAAATACAACTGCAAAAGTGTTATAGTCGTGGTCCCGGTCAAAATCCTGTGTTCGTTCTTGTGACTACGGACCTTATTTAATTTACTCGCACTTTTGCGGTACGTCGAATTGACCACGTTGGGCCTCCAATGGCCCAAATGTGGTACTACAGACCTCCTCCTGTATGACCGACTGTGTTTTTGTCAACACAAGTTCAAGTATGAAATCTAGTATGTTAAGAAAGTAGATGATTACCAACCAGGGGCTTGATAGTTTAGCCGCCAATCCATACGAAAATGTACAAATAAAATACTGAGCAATCAAGACAGCATCGAGAAACAAACAGATGAAAATAGCATCGCACAATGAGCATTCTTGCAGTGTTTCAATTTCGACAGGTGTGTTTCAACAACATTGTGGGTCGGAAAAACGACATTGCGGACCCCGTCGCGAACTAGAGCCAATGCTTTAAAACTTTCACAATTGTATTTTGTAAAATTGTATTTTCTCCCTATTAACATAACTGACTAAAATGAATCATCAGCATTTTAAACGATATGGCAATTTGCCAACTGCTAATGTTTCATTTAAACCCATTTAAAGTCATAACTTAAAATGCAACTCTAGAAAATACAGCTGTAAAAATGTTTATAGTATTGGCCCCTTGTCGAAATCCTCTGTTCGTTCTTGCGACTATAGACCTGTACCGGGGACGGAACCCAATAAAATGTGACGTCTTCATCACGCTGGCCTTGTGTGGATTCATACGCTGTCAACGCGATGAATGAATGAAAAGTTTCAGAGCGTAGAAGATGCACAGGGACGATGTGGGATTTGAAATCCCTTGCGACCCGAATAAGTTTATTTGCTTATTAACCCACGAGAGTCGGAAGCGGGGGGTCAATAATGTTATTTGGTTTGAGTGTGCGCTTTGGCAGTGGGGTACAGTCGACATACCCCAGAGGACCCCGCACTAGAAGGTGACTCGGGATTGTGCATAACTACCAGCATTCTGCTCTTGTGTTTTACTCAGAAAAGTGGGCATATTTTTGGTAGTACCGAAATCGCAATTTGATCGTTGTTTTAGAAAGAAGAAAAAGAAACCCAAACAGTCGCTGGTTTGGGAGCAGCCTCAGCATATTATCCATAACGGTTATAAAAAAGAAATAAAATCCTCCAATATGTGTTTTTGAAAGCTGGGAGCCATCCATCAGCCTATAAGGTAGAGTTGATGCTAAGCCTTTGCCATCTGGTCTGCACTCAGGGGGAACAGATGACTGGCTGATGGGAAGAGAAAAAGCACTCCAAGACATACACACAAAAGCCCTTAAAAGGGCTGTTATATCTTTATTCATATGTTTATTTATTTTAAATTCACACTGGTCCCATTCAGGCAAGCTCAATTGTTTCAAATCTTGCTTGGTGTTTGGTGTCCTGTGCATGTAAATGAAACTGAATGAAATGAAATTGAAAAGTTTCTGCGCGCCGAAGGCGCACGGGAACGATGTGGGATTGAAATCCCTTGCGACCCGAATAACTGTATTTGCTTTATAGCTTTATTTGCTTATAAATTCACGAGTGTCGGGAGCAAGAGCCAATAATTTTATTAAGTTTGAGTGAGCGACTGGCAGTAGGATAGTGGGTTGAGATTCCCGAGAACCTCGAACTGGAAGATGGTTAGGAATTTTGTATAACTACAAGAGAAGTGGGCATATTTATGGTAATACTGAAACCGCAGTTTGGTGGTTATTTTAGAAAAATGAAAAAGAAACCCAAACAGTCGCAGGTTTGGGAGCAACCCTAGCATATTATCATTAACGGTTACAAAAAGATAAAAATCCACCAATATGTGTTTTTGAAAGCTGGGATTCATCCATCAGCCTATAAGAGAGGGAGGATGCTGAGAATTGGCCATACGGTCTGCCTTCAGCGGGGACAGATGACGCGGTGATTGGAGGGAGGAGAAAAGAAAAAAGTCACACACACCCTCTCACAGACACACACCCAAAAAACCTTAAAAGGGCTGTTCAATCTTTATTCAAATGTTTATTTATATAACATGTACACTCGTCCCAGCCAGGCAAACTTGTTTTAATCCTTGCCTGGTGTTTGATGGTTTCCTGTGTATGTTAACAGAAAGGTAGGTTGTACCAATTCCTACTGCGCTTCGTCTACTATGTCCATGCGTCTTCTTGATAGGGGTGTTGCAAGAAAATTTGAGAATGTTCATTTAGGAAAGTTATAGGTAGAGAGAAAGGTATGTATCCGCTATTGTATATTGTGTGATTGTTGCTATGGGTGGGGTGGGGAGTGCGTCTCTTCGGAGCCCACTCTCCACACCCAGAGTTGCAAGGCAATCACACATACTTAATCCTAAAGTTCTCAATGAGTATCTATGCAATCCTCACTGCATCCACGCAGTTTAATTCTACTGAGTAATTCTAATTTACTGTGGCTTATTTTGTTTTTCTGTTTCAGTGTTCGTTCAGCTTTACCGTTGATTCACTATACTGGAGTCTATGGAGGGTTTTGTTATATAGGTCTTATTAAACGCGTTTCAATCGCGCTTCAGCAGAGTTACGAGGCAGTCCTCAAAGACTCAATCCTAAAGTTCTCAATGAGTAGCGAGTCAATCCTAACTGACTCCACGCAATTTAATTATATTGTTTAATTTTTATTTTCTAAAAACTTATTTTGTTTTTCTGTTAAGGAATCGGCGTTCGTTCAGCTGAACCATTAATTAACTATCTTGGAGTCTGCTGAGGGTTTTGTTTTGTGGGTCTTTTAATCGCGTAATAATAGTTTCTATTTTTGCTAGCTCGTGAAATTCCTTTATCGATGTCCATTTGGGTTTGCATGGTGCCATACGCAGAGAATAATTTTGAACCCTGTGTAGCTTCTGAATGTTGGTTTTGCTCAGGTCACTTGTTATTATGGCACCGCATTCTAGTACCGGACGTACAAATGATTTGTAGAGCTTGAGAAGCACATCTTTGTTTGCTCCCCAATTTTTACCTCTGATCATCTTCAGAAAATTGGTACGTTTAGTACCTCTGACCGTAATGGAGTTTACGTGATTGTTTAGACTTAGCTTGCTATCTAGTAAAATAAAAATCCAAAAATATTGGCCTCATTGCTTGCTTCTAATTTGTGATCGTATAACTGGAGATCGATACGGGGACTGTTTTTTTTTTCTTTGGGTCTTGAAGACCGTAACATTTCGAGTTTTGGCGGCATTGAGTGTGATGCGTCATAGGGTGCACCAGCTCTCAAGATCGCGAATGGTATACTGTAGACGATTTTTAATTATGTTTCGGGACTTGCTGGCCGTCCACATGCCTTTGTCGTCTGAGAACTGCGATAGTTCAACACAGTTGTCCCCTACTTTTTCTATGTCATTCACATATATTATGGAAAGAGGCAGGCTTAGAACCGACCCTTGTGGTGTTCCCGCTTCGATTATTACTTCCTCTGACACATTCCTCTGACACCTTGATTTTTCGGACAGTTAGAAATGATGATATGATCCTCAGAATTTTAGCGGGTAATCCCATTTTCGCTAGTTTATATCTCACACCATTGTGCCATACCGAGTCAAACACTTTTTCTACATCCAAGAAAAGCGCTGTCCCGATTTCGTTTTGACTAAATGCTGTTTTCATGTAATCGACCAGTCTATTTTCATGTTTGATTCCCTCTTTGTGACTCCTATACGCTCTTTGCCATTTGTTGAAAAAGTTGATTGATTCGAGATAGTTGCTAAATCATGTAGTGAGAATCCGCTCAAATATTTTTCCAACACAGCTTAGCAAGCTAAGCTAATTGGGCGGGAGTTAGAAAGGTTGGTAAGGTCTTTGTCGGGTGTAGGTATCATTACTCCTGTGGCCACTTTCCAGCATTTTGGGAAGTGCCCACGGGAGAGACAGCAGTTTAGGAGTTGGGTAAGTTTACAGTAGAAGATATTGGGGCACTGTTTCATTAATATTTAAGAGACTTCGTCTTCTGCTGGGGACGAAAATGACTTGCATTTTCTGAATATACCCATGATCTCTTCTACGCTTATTGGTTCGGTTAATTCATGGTCGCCACCGTCTTCATGCCTTTGGTCGAAGTTCGGTTCATTGAAAATTGAATTGTTATCTTGGACAAATTTATTTACTTTTACCTTAAAATCGTTGTTATATCTGTTCCCTTCTTGTGAGCGATGCGCTTTCTTTAGAAGTTTGGCAAAAGCGCTGGCTTTTGCCTTGTCGTCCATGGCCATAGTTCCGTCGCTAGTCTTCAGCGCATTATTATTGGCACATTTGCTCTTTTGGTCAGTAAGAGTTTTAAGTGTATCCCAGAACGTCTCAGGTTCTCTCAGTCCATTTAGGTTTGCTGTTGCTTTTTCCCATCTCACGCGATTGTCGTTAGTTATGGCCTTTTTTACTCTTCCATGTAAGCAATTATACGCGGTTTCAAGTTCTGCTGTTTTCATTTGATCATTATCTAATTGGTAAGCCCGGAAGACTTTTATTTTTTGTTTGATTATTTGAAGAGTTGTTTGGGTTATTCTGTTTATCCCCGCCTTTACTGTTTGCTTTGAACAAATTTCATCTAGTGTGCTGTTGATAACTTCGTTAATCTAGTTCATGAGCATTTAAGGGGTCATTTGCCTTTAGTTTTACTTCTATTATATTTCTGAAGACGTTCCAGTCAATTTTTGATAGGTTCCTCATGTTCACGGGAGGATACCTTGTGGGACCAGTATTACATTTCAAAGCGGCGTGAACCGGCAGATGATCACTGCCTATCTCATCATCCCCTACAACTATGTAGCGCATTTGGCTGGTTAGTGAGTTGCTGGTGATAATTAAGTCTAAGATATCTGATTGATGGGGTGGACTGTTGCTTATGTACGTTACATCTTCATGTTATTTACCACGAATAGATAGAGTTCTTCAATGGTGTTGAAAAGTGAGTCACCATTAGGCTCAGTCTTATGACAACCGAATACCTGGTGTTTGGAATTGAAATCACCCAAGAATATGCAATGCTTGTATTTTCTGGTAAAGAATTCAAATACTTTACTGTCTGCTGTTCCTTGCGGCTTGTTATAATATGATATGATGGCTATGTGTTTGTGGTCAAGTTCAATTTCAGCTGCAATCACTTCAGCATTGAGGTGGCTGCAAGGTATTGTTTTGTATTTAATTTCCTGCTTTATTAGCAGAGCGACGCCGCCACCCTTTTGGACGGGCGATCTCTTCTAAAAATATCAAAACCACATAACGAGAATTTTTTGTTTTGGTTTAAGTCATGTTTTGCTAATTCAAATTATGTCGATATTTTTGAAATAATGCGACATTTGCAAGTTTTTCTGATTAACGCTTCGGGCGTTCCGCTGAATTATTTTTAGTGTATCCGTGAATGATTTAGGAAAAACTGTACTAAGTTTATTTAAATTTAATTAATATTTGTAATATTGTTACCTAATTATATTTTGTTGACGGCCGCTTCTAATAGCGTGTGAGATATTTGTGTTTTATATAACCTAGAGGCTGTTTTAGTGATCCCTTTGCAAACGTCCGAAAGACTGGTGTCCATGTGTTTCTTCATTATGCTGAAAATAGAGCCAGTCATATTACGTCATTGAATACTACTCACGAAGAGAAGATAATTTTCTACTCGGAACTGTTTATAAGTATTTTTTTAATATTAGTTTTATTTCAGGAAAGTTTTTATATATTTAGTTTTGCATGTGTGTTTGGGGAGGATCGTAGGGTGTAATAAGGAGGTTCCAATTTTGCTGTTTGTTTACCTTAGTTACCTTTTTTCGTGTGTTTGTTGCCTTGGTGTTTTGTCGTTTTCGGTCATTAGATTCTTTTTAATATAATCATGAATGGTAAGTGCACGACGGGTGTTCAGACGGAGGTAAGTATGGGTATTAAGGGAGATCTGGGGGAGGTGAGTCAAGGGGTGCAGGTGGGGGACAGTGAGGATACCGAGGCGTGCAGACAGTGTAATATGAAGTATGGTGGTGGTCGGCCAATGGAGAGTAGTGGGGTAACTGCGAATTGCAGGGATATTTTACAGTTGTTAGAGAAGTGTGTTGGATTCGAGCGGGAGATTGCAGAGCTGAGAGGGAGGTTGGGGAGGGCCGGTGTATCTGGAGTTACCCCGTTGAAGGTTACCTATGATGGTGAGGTGGAAGGTGGGTGGAAGGTCGTTGTGGATTCAAGGAGGGAACTGGGAAGCAGGGAACGTGGGGGAAGAATGCTTGATGTGGGGGTGGGAGGGGGGGGGGGGTGTAGCTGAGGAGGGGGTTCTAGTAGGAAAATTCGGAAGGTGGCGTCAGGACAGGGCTGCGTCGAGTCCGGAAACCAGAGTTGGCGTAAGGCTGCCAAGGTTGCTAGGCAGTGTTTAGAAAACAGGTTTAGTGTTTTAGATTCTGATACCCCTGGGGACGAGAGTGAGGGGGAAATTGTGGGGGTGGGGGGTGAGATGGTTGCTGATGTTGATAGGCCATACGGGGTAAGGAGGGCGGTGAAGAGAAAGAGGGAGCCAGGGGCATGCAAAACGAGAGGAGGTGCAGATGATAGAGGAACTGGGGCCAGAAGAAGAAAATTAGGTGTAGCGGGGAGCAGCATTGTACGTGGGATTGGCAATGTGGTTTGTGGTCCTAATAGTTCCAATCGAACAGACTTGTGCTTTCCGGGGGCGAAGGTGGAGGATCTCAGGGACCGGGTAGATGGCATTGTGGCAGGGGCAGGACCGGAACCGGTAGTGGTGGTC
Source organism: Pictodentalium vernedei (assembly GCA_031216915.1). Classification (NCBI taxonomy): domain Eukaryota; kingdom Metazoa; phylum Mollusca; class Scaphopoda; order Dentaliida; family Dentaliidae; genus Pictodentalium; species Pictodentalium vernedei. The sequence continues at coordinate 86,515,981 of CM062289.1, forward strand.
CATGTGGGGACCAACAATATCAGGGAGAGGACATCACTAAGTTTGGAGGAGTCGTATAGAGGCTTAGTCGGCAAACTGCTAAGTAGGAATGCAAGGGTAGTCGTATCCGGGGTCCTTCCTGTCCTTGGAGATGGGGACGAACGGAACGCAAGGATTCTGGCGCTAAATGAAGAGTTGGAGGACTACTGTGTTGATCTGGGAATACCCTTTATCGACCATTGGGACACGTTTTGGGGCAATGGGAGCATGTACGGGCGTGATGGGCTGCATCTTAGCAGGGTGGGGAAACGGGTATTGGGGGATAAAATTCTACGGGTAGCAGAGCCTTTTTTGAAGGGGAGCGTAAGTATAACTAGAGTGGAGGTAAGTATAACTAGAGTGGACATAGGTGGGGTGAACAAGAGTGAGGGGGGCACAATAAGTTTACCAAGGCTAGCGCCAGAAAACAATGTGCCCAGTAGGCGGAAGCCAATGAACCTCGGTACCCTGAAAGTGGGTTATAGCAACATCCGGGGTCTCCACCGCAAAGTAAGTGAAATTGCTACATTGATCGAGGCAGAGGAGTTTGATGTCATGGGTTTAAGCGAGACGTGGGTAAGACACGAGGAACGGGTAGACCAAGTAAGCGGGTGTGTGTGTGGACAGGTGTAGGGCGAACGGAAGACCAGAAAAAGGGGGAGGGGTAGGCATGTACATTAAAGATAATTTAAAACCGTCGCTGATGACAGACCTGGAAGATGTCAGCACCTCGGCTGAGGTGTCAAAAGAAATTGGATGGGTAAAGATCAGTCTGAGAAACAAAAGTATTGCCCTTGGGATTGTGTACTGTGCGGTGGAAGGAAGTAAACCCGAGTGGAATGACTCGATATACTCAACACTAAGGTCCAATATCACTGAACTAGAAAACAGGGGGCTCGGTATAATTCTGATGGCCGACTTTAATGGACACATAGGTGATAAGGAAGAAGGCATAGAGGGTGTGGACAAGAAAGTCAACAGGAATGGAAGGAAGCTGTTGAGCTTCACAAATGAGCTCGGTCTGAAGATTCTTGAACAGGGACGCGAAATGTAAGGGGAAATGGACCTGGGAGAGAAACGACAGAAAATCAATAACTGACTACATTCTCACAGATATTAATTTATGGAGGGAGGTGATAGGGGTAGAAGTGGATGATGAGGGCAATATGGAGTTGGATAGTGATCACAAATTGATTACAGTGACGATCAGGGCCAAAAACCTAGATAAAAGCAAAGGAAGCTTCAAGGAGTTTTGGGAACTCAAAAAGGATGCCGACTGGGCGAAGTTCGAAGAAAAACTGAAACCAAAGCTTGCAACCGTACACAAGGAGGGCAGTGTCCAGAAGGTGGCCGATCCCATAGTTGCGAGCCTAGTGGAGGCAGAGAAGGAAAGTGTAGGAAAGATTAGGGTGCCAACACGGGAACTTGGGTACAGAGTGAACGAAGAACTGAAAGGGCCATAAAGGGTAGAAAAGCTAAATGTGCTGCATACAGAAGTAGAAAACTTAAGGGGGTGGAAAGCAACGAGACCATGGTAGCAAAGGAAGAATACCAACAAGCACGAAATAAAGTAAATAAGACTAAAGACGACAACTGGAGAGTGCGAAATAGCAGTCTTATTAGGACGATAAGAACGACAGGGGGGTGGGGGAGGGTCGAGTTCGAATGTATTTTGGAAATGGGTGAACAAACGTAACTAAGGGAGAAACCCACAGAGTATTAAAGTAGATGGCAGAGTTACAGAAGAGCGAGATCAAATCGCATTAGAACTAGTCAAGCACTGGGAAAAGATAAACGATAAGCGATGGGGCATGGGGAACCCATCAGAGTGTCCGAACCAGGTCGAGGAAAATGTATCGAACTTCGTGTGCAGCGAAATCAAAACTGAGGAGGGCCGAAGGGTGATCTCAAAATTAAGGAATGGAAAAGCGGGAGAGGTGGACGAAATTCCTAACGAGTTTTATCAAAAAAGGGGGAGAGGACCTCTTGGAAAGCCAAACTGCCCTATTCATTTTAGCCATAGAAAAACGAGAGGTCCCAAAGGAGTGGAGGGAAAGTAAAGTGACATTTATTCACAAAAAAGGGGGAAAAAAACGTCTTCGATAACTATCGAGGGATCTCTGTCAGCAGCAACATTGGAAAAGTCTTTTGTAAAGTCCTGTATGGGAGATTAGAGGAGGTGATTGAAGAGAAGGGTTTTTTTGGGAGAAATCCAGAATGGCTTCAGGAAGGGAAGGAGAGTCACTGACCATCTTTTCACGCTATCCCAAATGATAGAATCCGCGAAAGCAGAAAAGAAAAAGATGTTCATGGACTTTTTGGATGTTAAAAAAGCACACGATAGAGGGAGGGTATGTGGCGCAAGCCGGAGGCTCTGGGCTTGGGGGCGAGTTTGTTGGGATCATAAAAGCATTACATAAAGATGTACAGAGTGAACTTAGCCTGGGTAACATTACAACAAAACGTGTGCCTATGGAGATAGGCCTAAAACAGGGGTGTATCCTTTCGCCAATTCTTTTTGCATTGTACATCAAAGGTTTAGGAGATGAACTCCTGCATAGCGACGAGGGGGTTGCAGTTGGCGACTTGAAGATCCCAGGGCTATTTTTTTGCAGACGATATGGTGTTAGTGTCAGAAAGCGAAGAGGGGCCAGCGAAGATGCTGGGAATTGCTGGGAAATATGGGAGCAAATGGAGACTCGAATGAAAGCAAGAGCAAAGTTATACCTGTGGGCCGCAAAGTGGACCCCACTCGAAGGTGGAGAGTGGGCGAGTTCTGCATTCCGGAAGGTAGCAGCAGACTCCTAAGTGTAGGAGAGACTAGTGACTATGAGTACCTGGGGGTAAATATAAACATTACAGGAAGAGGCATCTACCGAAACCACACAAATGAACTGATTCTGAAGGGGAAGCGAATCCTTAACCAAATGAAACTTATAGGGAGAAACAGTTTCAATAAGGTTTTCGTGGGGAAAACCATTTGGGAAATGGTGGGTCTGCCAAGTATAACATACGGTACGGAAGTTGTACCCCTAAATCAGACGGCCGTTAAGAGCTTGCATGCCGATGGATAACGGGATCGAGAAATGCCGCAGCGCTAGAAGCAATCAGGGGTGAGCTTGGGTGGATGGGGATCAAGGACAGGATAGACCTATTGAAACTCAGTTATCTTAATTATTTGGTAAATGTCCCCGATAGCCGATGGTGTAAAGTAATGTTCCTGAGAAGTTTCAACTCAAATATCAAGACGGGGTGGATGGTCCAAGTGAGGGAGCTAGTAGAAAACTACTCATTGGAGATCTCGGACCTTGACGTTGGAGCAAACCAGGGTAAAAAGATCGTCAGAGAAAGGATCATGGAGGATTGTAACCGTAATTGGCGAGAGGGGGCCAAATCAAAGAGATCTTTGGGTGGTCTGCGTGATAAAGAGAAGCCTGGTTTTGAAGAGTACCTTGATGGCACCTTTGGGGGGGGGGGGGTCACTGTTGTTCAAGCTGAGATCGCGGTCCCTAGAGCTGAGGGAAAAAATTGGGGAAAACAGTGAAAAGGAGTGCCAGATGTGTAATTTGGGCGTGGTGGAGACCCTGGAACACTTTCTTCTAGAATGCCCAAAATACCAGTCTAAAAGAACAAGATTCACAGGGAGTATAACGGGGAAGTGGGATGGGAGAATTAAGGACATGTGGTTAGGGGGCGACTCAAATGAGAGGGTTAATATGCTAATCGGAGAGATTGGGAAGAATGGGGCAAGGTATGTTATCAAGCAGTTCGTCTCCGAGTGTTGGGAAGAGAGAAGAAGCGTGGGAATAGGGAGGCAGTTGGTAGAACAGGGGTAACCAAGGCCTTCTCATACGTGAACCGCGACAAATCAGCGGCCGGCCAAAGTGTTATTATTAGGGTACACGTGGAATAAGGGGAGGATATGTGTTCTCGACATTACCTACATTTAGAGCTTTAAGCTGGATGTTTGTTTTAACTTTTTTGAAGTGGCTAAACCCCAGGTAGTTGCTGGGGTGTTGACCACCGCAATTGGGGCATTTCAGAGTTGTAGCACTACATGCCTTCGAGATGTGTTTGTCGCCTCATTTCATACATCGTTGCTCCCCGTTGCATTTGTGTGACAAGTGCCCAAATTTTTGACACTTAATGACACTGAACGGGTTGCCGAAGAACACAATATTCCTCGGTTTCGTATTTTTTGCCGTTGATAATTATCCCTTTGCTTATCAGATTTAATTTCGTTGCTCTATTATGGCATTTTACTTTAATCTTCCAAGTATGGTTGCCCGTGGCTTTGGAGATTAGTCTCTCCCACGAAGGGAAGGGCTTTATCGATCGAGTTTTTTTCCGTTTTTGGGTGAACGCGTGTGATTTCGACACAGGAGTTTAGTTGCGGATGGCTCTGTGTCTTGTTGGTTTTATTGGTCACCTTAGGGGGCGTTTTGCCTTTGACTTTGTCGGCGAACGTCGCGCTATCGGTTGGGCTAGCTGTCGCATTCACGATTTCCGGTGACTCAGGCTCTGTTGCTTTAACAGACCCACCATATCTTGGTGTGACCACCGAGACCTTTTCAGTATCGGTGCTCAGTGAATTTTGCTTGATAGTTTTTGTCTTCTTGACATGCCGATCAGTAGTCGAACAGAAACAATTTTCGTCTTCGACGTCCACGGTTTCATCATTTTCACAGAACTCATTGGAGAGTTTAGCTTAACAGTTAAGTATATATAGATAGAAGCTAATGCGGTGTATCCCCACTTTGCCAGTAGCCTGAAGTAACAATCTTTCACACCTTGGCTATAGCCAGTTCTAACAATTAATGACAGCTAGTCAGAGTCTTTGGTCCTTAGTTTGCCAGCAGTGTTTGTCAAAGCAAATATGTTAACGCTGATCACTGTTGATGAATTGATGAGTTTTCAATCACTAGTGAGTAGCGTTTCACTTCAAAAGCGTAAACAAAACACTTTTTCAAATAACTATATATATATATGACTGCAATCCCGAGCTTTAGTATAGCTTGTCTGGTTGGGGACGAGTGTACATTTTATATAAATAAACATTTGAATAAAGATTTAACAACCCTTTCAAGGGCTTGCGGGTGTATGTCTGCGAGAGGGTGTGTGTGGGTGTTTTTTTTTCTTTGTTTTTGTTCTTTTTTCCCTCCAATCACCCCGTCATCTGTTCCCCCTTAAGACAGACCAGATGGCCAATACCCAGCATCCACTCTCCCTTATAGGCCGATGGATGACTCCCAGCTTTCAAAAACACATATTGGTGGATTTCTTCCTTTTTGTAACCTTTAAGGATAATATGCTAGGGTTGCTCCCAAACCAGCGACTGTTTGGGTTTCTTTTTCGTTTTTCTAAAATAACCACCAAACTGCGGTTTCAGTATTACCATAAACTTGCCCACTTCTCTTAGCAAACCCGGAGCAGAACTCTTGTAATTATGCAAATTCCTAGCAATTTGCCAGTTTGAGGTTCTCGGGGATCTCAACCCACTATCATACTGCCAGTCGCACACTCAAACTTAATAAGATTATTGGCTTTCGCTCCCGACTCTCGTGGATTTATAAGCAAATAAAGCTATAAAGCAAATAAATTTATTAGGGTCGCAAGGGATGTCAATCTCACATCGTCCCTGTGCGCCTTCGACGCGCCGAAAACTTTTCATTCATTCGTTTAGTATATCAAAATGGCTAATGCACAAGTGAATGTTCGATTTATTCCAAATGCAAGAGGTGGGCAAAGTTTGATTTATGATGGTTTCAAGTTCCCAATGAAAAACAGAAGACGAGACACAATACAAATAATTCAAGCTGTTCCAACGCTGTATTCCATTGAATAGTTTGTATAGAGCAAGATGTAAAACTCCGCCAGTTCCTAAAGTGAGACAACAGATTGATCTACGAACTGCATATAAAGAAACTCACACAGGCAACAACTTTTTGTTGCATGCCGAACCTGACAATTCTTTCTTGATATTTGCTAGTGATGAAAACATTCGACATCTGGCATCTTCGAATACTTATTATTGTGGTGGAACCTTTAGTATGTGTCCAACTCTTAGTCCAGGCACATTAGACATAAAAATGAGAAAGTAAGGAAAAAAATCGGAGAAAGCTGATTTTTTTATATGTTTCCGGGACACACATTGCGGATAAAGTGTGAAAAGTTCCCGCGAATCCGAGTGGAGCTTTTTTTAGTTATAGCGTTTTTTTGATAAAAAATTTTTTTTTTAAAAAAATTCGACCCAGCTCCATATTTCTCATTCTTATTCGCCTTAGTAGGGTGAGAATCATAAATATCGTGCTGAATTATATTGAGAATACATATCCCCAACAGAAAATGCCAACTTTGTACCAATCCTCACACTCAATGGTGAAATATTCACGAAAATGTACAAAATTACGAAAATTTTTTTATTGTTTTCATACACACAACGGTACACAACGTCCATTAAATCAAATCTACGACTACTTTGGGAGTTAAATTATATATCAAAAATTGCAGAAAAGCAGTGGCTTTATAATGATATATAAAAATAGTCATTTATTCCATAATGAACTGGTGAAACGTGTGAAATATTAACCATACCCCCTAAACTCAAATTCAAACGGCATCGACTTTTCTTATTCAAATACCGTATTATAGCCTACACAGAAGTCAATGAAATATTCTGTGGACTTGCCAGAGGTGACTGTACAACAGCTGACGCTGTCAATCAAGAAAGTGTCAACTATCTACTATCTACTGTCAAAATTACACGAACTGCTCCAGAATGCGTCCGTAGGACGCACAGGAAAGCTTTGGGTACAATACTACGAGCAAATAGGTCTTCTCCAGTTGTTCTTGAGAGAAGAGCGCACAGGCGACTGGGAACTCCACACATATTGTGTTCGCAATATGATTCCAGTATTTCACGCAGGTGGTCATTTTGCATACGCAAAAAGTTCTCATCTCTATTTGCAGCAGATGAATGAGCTAACAGAAATAATGAAACAGGATGATTTGAAGTTGTTCACTGAGAAAGGTTACTTTACCATAAGGCGCTCAGATAAATTCTGGGACGGGATATATTCTGATCAGACCATAGAGCAGTGTTTAATGAGAATGTTCAAGCTCCCTGGTGGTCTCACACATGGCAGGGGAATAACCGATAGCACTGTTGCGAAATGGGTACATGGACTACCTCTTTGCCTTCCGATATGTAATGCTGTCGAAAATTTTGTTCATGTTCACACTGGTCATGGCGAACAACATCGGGATCTCCGTCAAAGTTCACAATTGACTGATGCCAATGATATCACCAAATTATTGAACTGGCTCAGAGTGCATTCCCCCTTTCAGAATAGAGATCCACTACAATTAGTCTCTATAGCGACCGGGCTTGTGGCCGACGAAACTGTGAACTGTGACCACGTTCGCAAAATTGGTGAATGTTGCGTATCGAATGTTGTAAGCAAAACGTTCAACAGCATCAAACTACGACGTGTTGACACTGTGAAGTCTTTCGCATCGATGGCAAATAGCATCAAAGTCCGTGGAAGTAAGGTAGTGATTGACGCCACAATTCTGTTCAACCGCATCACATGTGTTATTCAGTCACAAGCAGAGATGGAAGAGTATCTCAAATATGAACTCGCCCCGAAACCACCAGCATTGTTTGATTCTGCTGGAATGAGGAAGACACAGAAAAGCACGCTCGGTAAGATCCTCAAAACATACGGTTCCGAGCAAACTAAAATCCCAGAACATTCTCTGTTTGTTGTAGATGGTGGATTTTTATTGAGGGCAGTTGTATGGCCTAAACAGTCGTCATATAAGGACATATGTACATCATATTCCAATTATCTAGTGAGACATTTTGGGGCGAACGTCGTGGTTGTTTTTGATGGTTATGCTTGTACAATGTCGACAAAGGGCATGGAACAGGCCCGTAGATCTAAAGACAGGTATTCCATTGATATCAATATCTCACCCGAGTTACCAGCCACCACATCCCAATCCGATTTCCTTGCAAATGCCAAGAACAAAACCCAACTGATCGATCTTCTAATGCAGGAGCTATCTGCTATCAATATTCAGTCCAAGCAGGCCGAGGCTGATGCTGATGTACTGATAGCCGAAACTGCACTTGACATCGCTCAAGATGACAACAATGTTGTCGTTGTGGGAACAGACACAGACTTGTTGGTCATTCTTACCTCTCGAGTTCAACCGGGATGTAATATTCACATGATGTATTCCATTACCCCAAACTTACTAGTTTCAGTTAGTGAAATAGCAACCAAAATGGGTGACCATAGAAGCAACCTCCTTGTAGCACATTCCATAAGTGGTTGTGACACTACTTCTGCACTCTTTCGAGTTGGTAAGAAGAAAGTATTCAGTACAATTGTCTCCGATGTTACTAGCGACTCACAACAGTATGTCAACACAATTTTGGCGGATGACAGTACACCAAGTGCAGTAGCCGCTGCCGGGGAACAACTTCTCCTGATCTTATACGGGAGTAAAATTGTTTCCTCTCTCGACCAATATAGATATGTCACGTACAAGCGTTATGTAGCAAAATCTAAACTGAATAAACCCATCGACCTAGCCTCACTCCCACCAAGCAGCGATGCTGCACAACAACATGTCTACAGATGTTATCTCCAGGTCCAACAATGGCTGGGCACTTCGCTTCCTCCGACGGATTGGGGGTGGTCGCTAGACAATGGACTTCTTGTACCGACTGCAGCCACAAAGCCATGTGTCCCCGATAACCTACTGAATCTGATCAGTTGTGGTTGCAAGAGTGCTTGTACAAAAAGGTGTGGGTGTAAGAAGGCAGGACTCTCTTGCTCAGGTTTGTGTAATTGCAGTTCGGATTCTTGTAACAACCACAGAAACACTGTCCTGTCGGTAATTTCTGAGTTCGATGAATAATATGTATATAGGTCATGTCATTTCTGTATATAGCGTTGATAATAGTCAATGTAACTTAATCCATGTTGATTGATTTGTACATTCTGTAAATATTATTTATTGACTTTTGTACATTCTGTAAATATTATTTATTGATCTAATGCTGCCAGACACAGACGTGTCTGTTCGGTCCCAAGCCCGAAAATAGTTGAGTTCTCATGCTGACGAATTTTATGCCAAAAGGGGAACTCGGCCAGAAGCAGAGGGGGTCTTCCATAATGTCTATTTTGTAAGCAATGATAAAAGTCTTCAAATGGTGGTGGATTTTTTATCGTCTGTCCAACGAACATCCCGTTCTGTACTACGACCCTTTGGGCAAATCCGTTAGGAAAATCGTCATTTTTTGCGTAAATCCGATACTTTTTTGTGAATTTTCAATAATTTTTCGCAGAAATTGTCACAGAATGCACATTTTCCTCTAGGTAAATGTATATTAGACATTATGTAGCTCGAAATACGCGTAAACAAAAAATACAGTTGGATCAATTCGAGGTTACAAAGTTCGTGCGATTTTTTTTGATTTTTTTCAAACGCGTTTTCGAAAAAAGGCTGTAGAAAAAAAGCTCAACTGGGATTTTAGGGGACTTTTGTCTAATCATTCAGTGACATGTACTCGACATTCCCTGAAAAAATCAGCTTTCTCCGATTTTTTTCCCTAGTGAAACCTAATGTTCTTGGGCTATCTGTTTTACCAAATTTACACCATCATTCGTTTGTGGAAGAGAAAATGTTTCCTTTTGTGTATGGCCTGTTATCAAATAAACGACAGTTGACATATCAACAGTTTTTCGAAATGGTAAAACAGAAGGCACATGATTTTAACGTGGAACTGAGTCCATCTACAGTAGTCACCGACTTCGAGACAGCGGCGCAAAATGCCTCCAGGACTGTTTTCCAATCCATTATGAAAGGGTGCATGTTCCATTATAGACATGCAATTTGGGAAAAAATGCACAACGATGTGGTTTACAAGTAGTATTTGACAACAACCAAAGTGTTAATATGTGTGTTAAACTTCTTGCAGCTCTCCCACTTCTAAGACTTGGAGATATAGGAGACTATTGGTGGTTCGCTATAGAGAGTGTGAATATGGATAGTCCCGGAGTTCGCAGCTTTCCACTACGTAACAGAGCAGAACTAATTAAAATATCTTTGCCACATTTGCCACTGATAACACCAGCTTCTGGCATCATTTCCTGGAAAGCTTTCAAGAAATGAATCAAGAAGCTTGTGCTATCAATGACGAGCAATCGTTTATTAAAAAAATATTTTAATTAGTTGTGTAAATAATAATAAATTGATAATAATAGTAATAAGTATTATAGGTACTTGTCCATTGCTATCAATGAAGGACCGAAGTAAATCTAATAAAATCAATAAAATTTTATAGGTATTTAACCATCATGACATTTTTGTAACTTTGTTGATGATTAAAGCGTGTTTGCATAAGTCAATACTGTTGTTGGTGTTCTGTATCTCAAATATACCCTAATGTATAGTACAGACTATACTGTTAATCCCTATCGTTTAACCTGTTAGCACCCTTTTAGGCGAACAATAGCTGCTGGCTAAGTTGGGACACCCCGTTAAGACAGCAGTTGGTCAGAAAATCCGATAAACGAATTTAGCCACAAATACATTTCAAAGAATTCTGAACTACAATCCCGATGACTAGCATCCCGAGTACATCACCAGGGCACGAAGGCTGATGAATATGAAATATTGTATCAGTCGGTGAAATATTGTATCAGTCGGGGCATGAAACATCTCAACTGAAAACAAATTGCGCTTACACCACACCTCCTAAATCTCGGGGGGGGGGGGGGGGGGGGTCGCGAAGATAGACGATTATGTGTGGACGGACTTGGGGGAAAGGCTGATTTGTCTCAATTAGAATGGCCCAAGTCCCGATGGATAAAATATTTCCCCAACATGTCTTAACGATATAGGTGGGATATTAGTGATTCAGAATTATGGTTAAAGAACAAGTCAAATCTCCTTGACAGTTTATGTCTTGATAAATAAAATAAACATATAGTAGTCATGATACAACTACTTATCTATTAACACTTGGCGAACACGGAACTCTAAACTGGTAAAACTACATCAGCAAAAACCCGAATCAGATAGTAAGGCATCCACTTGTATGCCCGACAATCAGTGGCGTGGGGCTGAGAGGGGCACATGCCCCCAAATTTCAGTTATGCCCCCAGACGAGGAGGCCTAATTATTGATGCCTTTCGCATTTTATAAATTATGGACACAAACTGACTCAGTGTCAAGGAAATTGCGGGTTTTTTTGTCTCGAATTTCAAAATGTTTCACGGGGAGACGCCCCTCCTGCAAGAGGTGGAGTCTCCATCTTGCGCTCGCGCCCATCTCGCCGCTTCGTGGCTGGGATGATGCTGCGCATCATATTCTGTATGCCCCCTAGTAGTTCAGCGATCTGAACGTACCGGCTACCCCTATGTAGAGGGTATCCGCTACGTTCATATCTCTGAACTATCCCCCAAGATATTACTCTTGCCCCCCCCCCTAACTTTGACATCCTAGCTACGCACCTGCCGACAATGTGTGTGGCCCTAGTCCCGGCATCAAATCTAATCTTGTAGAAAGTATCTTATTACCAACAAAAGCGAATCGAAATCTAGGACACTAATCCAGACTAAAATGTCCCCACTGAGGAAAATGAATGGGGTCTAATACACCTACCCACCCCTCCAATTATCAACCACCTCTCACAGCGGCGCTTCTGCCCATGAATACAACGGCAATCTTCGCGACCTACCAGCCTTTTGGAACTTTTAGTTGAATGCAAGGGCTACAAATTATCTCACCATGTGCTTCTATAAACTGGATAGCGTGTGGATTAACACTATATCTTGTGTCCACATGTTGCAAAAGTGTTGACTGTTGTATTCCAGATGGTGCTGTGATTGGAGTGGGCGTGTGGCCATCTTGATTGCAGCCGCTAACAAGAGTACACCAGATTTTGTTTTTATCTCGTTTCGCCTGGAAATAAAAGAAAAATAATTATCTGACTTGCTTCCCAAACAAGATGCAAAACAGAACAACTAAAATGGTGTAAAATAGACCACTCAGTGAAATGAATAAGCAGGGATTCTTCGTTCCTCATTGGGAAAAGGTCCGTGGCCCATGCAGTTGGGAAAAGTCATGTCATGAAGGCTCGAATTTGAATGAGAATAAGAATAAGAAATGATACCTTCATCTTGGTCTGAGAACCTCAATACAGAAGCTACTACGTGTATAGTACATGTTCTAAGTTTTATAACAAACACTCGCATCGAATAATGATCAGTCTCTGATCTCTATTAAAAATGTTTTAAGGCAATGATTTGATGAAGTAGTTTACTACACTTCGATAGCCTACATTCTGTGGTTTTGTATTTGTGTCTAAGCAAGTCTTGACTGCATATATAGGCAGGCAAACCTTGCTTAGAAACAACTGATAAGTTTCTTAGGATATAACTTGCTAATGTATCTAAAACCTGCCTATTGATGCACCTGTTTTGTAGCAGTAAAAGTGATTCAAGTCAACATTAGGCCTTGAAGACTTAAATTTTTATTTGAATGAGGATTCGGATTGGGAAAAATGAGGTTTAAATTGGGAAAAATCATACCAAAATGCCATTGGGAAAGGGTCTCATATTCAGCCCCTGTAGACACCCACACGAATCCTGATAAACGACAACAGGGTGCTTTATCACGTAAATTGGTCGTGTGGGTTAGCGCTTCGGAATGACTTAATTCACGTGAAACAAGTACTCAGCACGACTACCTTGATGAATTGCTTATGACTGACGCTGACCGCTGCAAAATAAATAGGATTAAGGGACATGATGGCCCACTGTGTTGCAAATAGAACCCTCAACCGTCATTATGATCGAGTTTGGGTTATAAATGAGCTGCGAGACATATTTTCTTGTATAAAAACAAAATCGCACCAAGGACAATAAAACAATTTCACGGAATGTGGCTTTATTGGATGAAGGCAAATGTAGTATATGGACTTTGTGGATTCTCGCATTGGCGCAACTTTATTTTGGCCCGTTCTGCAATTCGTTCTGTGAGACTTGCATCTTTAACCAGCAGTGACAGATGCACATCTGATCTGTTATTTTCAGCTGCATAAATTGACAAACAACAGTGTGATCACCCCTTGCACGTCAACGCAACTAATAATACACGAATAACAGGAGGATTAACACGAGCAAATTTCCAGTGACGCAGCAAGTTATCAATTATCAATTTCATTTGATAGAGCTCAATCACCTCTGCCAAGCAAGATTACATTGGTTAGATTTTTTATTGCATTATGGGAAAAAATCGCTTTTTGAAAATTTTACTAGTTTGTGGTCAGAGGGATGAAAAGGTAATGCAATAGGTAAATTGTTGCTTTATTCCGCACTTTAATTTTCGCAATAGATTTTGCCATGTATCACAAGGAAGACAGGGCCGCAAATCAGGTTTGGACTAGCCTAGCATTAGTTTTAATATTCACTCCACTGATTACAAACCATTAATCTCTACAAACATCCATCTATGCAACTGGTTCTACCGGATGGAGCAAGAAATAACAAATTCCATCGCTTCCGACCTCATATTCACGATAAGCATACGCCAAGTAACCTTTGTAAAAAGACCATGCAATTTTGACACAGTGTCATATTCGGCAAGAATCATTCCAGAATATATTCCTTGCCAGCTGGGGTTGGCAGTGGAGCATACTCTTTTGCACTGTACCGATCTTAATCTTGTTAGACTACAGTATTTTAATTTCGAGTGTCTCTTCGAGGTTATTTTACAGCACAGAGTCTCACAGCGAATCGTTCCTCAACAAAATCAATATTATAAAAAGCTAAAAGTTACTGCTGAATCCTTTCAACAAATCTCGTTCTTGACTCATTACTTTAATGCATACCATTGAACTGCACACTCTGTATGACACAATCATGTTGTACGTTATTATATGTATGCATCATACTTTTTCACGAATAAATATTGTTTAACCCTTTAACCAACGTAACGGTCAAAACCGGCCAGCGCTATTCACAAAAATCGCCAATTAATTTTTATTATGTTTTCATTTTTTGTCTCAAAAACACAGGTTATGACCCCTCTTTGGAACGAGCTCGCCGAGCGTGTTCCAATGAGGTGTCATAACCTATGTTTTTGAGATAAAAATGAAAAAAAAATAGTTATTCAAGAATTTTGTTTGCAAGTGTCGTCTGCTTTTCATGTCAGGTAAAGGGTTATACTAACTAAATCAATACTTTTCACATAGGCCATGCAGGATGACACATTTGTTTTTGTTCGAGGGTAATATGCGAGCAAAAGGTGTTCCATACCAAATATGTTAACACTTTACCCAACGAATCCCCCCCAACCACCCGCGGAATATGCAAATTCAGCAGTTGAAAAAATATTATTTTTCAAAAAATTCAACAAAACCATATCATGTGACCCCTTGCTGGAACGAGCTCGTCGAGATCGTTCCAACGAGGGGTCACATGATATGGTTTTGTTGAAAATTTTGAAAAATTAAAAAAAATGATATTTAAAATAATAAATTTTGATATCGTCTGAGTTGGATAAAGGGTTAACAGTTGGGCACGTTCTCAAATTTTGATATCGTCTGCGTTGGGTAAAGGGTTAAAAGGGTGGCACATTCTCTTATACTGTATATATTATGATCATGTCAGTTGACAGTATGAATCTTTATCTTTTATTTTTGCAGTACACTTTTACAGTTTTGTAATTTCAGATCTCTTCGAAAGCACAAACTCACATAAAATGTTTTCGTTTTCCAGAGAATCAACCATTTTACAAAGTTTTAAATTGTTTTTATTTTTTCGCACTAGTTTATCTCTTCTTGTATACTCATCAAGCTGATTTCTGTAGTACCCTGTAGACTATTCATCTCCTGAGTTCCAATGTATTCTATGTGCCTAATAACAGATAGAACACATTGAAACTTAGGGGACGTATTGGTATCCCTTTTTATTGTGTTTTTACTACTTATATGTTTTTTTCACTGCGATCGCTGGAAATCGTCCCCTGAGTTCCAATATGTTCTATGTGCCAGTAGGCGCACAGAACACATTGGAAATCAGGGCACGAAACATTAACTCGGGCTCCCCTCGCAAATTTGGTTGGCGATAAAATGTGTTCTTTGTGTTGATAGGAGTCAGTAGTATAGCACGTATGAATCGTCCCCCATTACCCGGACTTCTGGGGGAACAGCTAGTGTTAAATTCCCATAGGAACCAGACGTTTGGGAGAGCAACTTTATGGAATCCCTTTTTGGAATCCCTATAGACTCCTTTTAGGATATGTCTGTGGCTACAGACTCCCTGTTTGGTCGTATGCGCTTATGAACTAGTGCACAATGTTTCACATTGTGCCTTCTCACATAAGCACATATCGGCATATCCAGCATGTGCCTATGTGCTACCTGTAATGTGTACATATGACATAAACAGGTCACCGGAATACTTATGGAACAAGGTTACAATGACACAAGACTGCACGGATGTTAGAAGACTATATAGTATTGGATGACTACAATAGAACCAGATCATAGGACAGATAGTTGGAGATAAGATGGTAAGACTACCTGTATAGGAGCTTGGAATCCCACTTATGGAATTCCTTTTTAGAATCCCTATAGAATCCATTTTTGGGAAAACGACGGTGGTTATAAAATCTCTTTTTAGTGGCATGTGCCCGTGTGCTTGTGCACAATGTGTCACGTGGTGCCTTTCCACATAAGCACATATCGGCACATACAGCATGTGCCTATGTGCTAGTGCACAATGCGTCACATTGTGCCTTTTCACATAAGCACATATCGGCACATGGTATGGCGGTCCTAGAAATGATTCGGGGGGGGGGGTGGTAATCAGAGCCAAATAAAACCAGTATTCGGTAGGTTAATAGTACCGAGTACTGACAGGGAACCAACAGGGGAATATACCAACCATACTCTGCTGCCGTTCTGTACTACCAGGCATTGACCCCGCCCCACGATACCGCTTGATAATATGAAGCATCTGGTGGATTAGTAGTACCAAGGTCTAACAAGAGACCTACAGCGGTATGTACAGCTCATGCTACACTACCGCTCTTAACTACCAAGCAATGCCCAAGTCCCCACAATATCACTAAACCTACCATAACGTACTACCTATACCAGCCATATAATAAAACAAAGCAATCGGTTGGTTAACAGTACCAAGGACTAACAGGGGGGACTACAGGGGTATATACAGCCCATACCATACTATACTACCGTTCAAAACTACCAGGCATTACCCGACCCACAATACCGCTATGCCTAGCATCACATACTACCTATACCACTCATATGATAACACGAAGCATTAGGTGGTTTAATAGTACTAAGAGGTAACATGGGACATGTAGGAGTACAAAGCGTACATCCAATACTACCACAATCGTCGACCATGCATTACACCCACCCACTTCACAATAACGTATGGCCCCGCATTACATATTACCTATACCAGTCAGGGGATGACATAAAGCATTAGGTCGATTAGTAGTACCAATGGCTTTCGGGGGTTCACAGAGGTATATATCGCCCATATTATACTGCCGTTCTATACAACCAGGCATTACCCCCCCCCCCCACACCCTCACCCACAATACCACTTGATCTGCCATAACGCACTACCTATACCAGTTATAGCATAATACAAAGCAATCGGTTGGTTAATAATACCCAGGACTAACAGGGGGCCTACAGGGGTATATACCGTGTATCCTATGCTCCCGTTCTAAGCAAACAATTATAATACTGCCTGACCTAGCATTACGGACTACCAATACCAGCCATAAGATAATACAAAGGATTCGGTAGGTTAATAGTACTAAGTGGGTAATAGACAACTAACCATTCATCCTATATTGCCAATCTAAACCACAAAGGACTATCTGGTAATACCGCAGTGGGCGACCATGCATGACACCCATGGCCACAATACTGCTTGGCCTAGCTATAGCAGACATAGGATAATATGAAGGCCCAAGGGCTAATGGTATACCAACATGGATATATACCACTACCACCAGATCACCCCCCCCCCCCCCCACACTTACGAGAAGTCTGACACAACCCTGACCTGAACAACGTTATGTCAGATTGTATAATGGACAACAGTGGTTAACGTCTCTATGACGTCGCGTGCGCGTCATGACATCACGCCGTCAATAGCAAAGTCAACCGTTTCGAGGGGAAAAACTTTCAAGAAAATCCACTTTCACCATACTTTTTCCAGCACATGCCCCTACTATATACCCACAGCCCCGTGTTTACATATATCACTATACATAGCATAGCATACTATGTATGCAGTAGCTACACCATTTGCCGGATCTAGGTGCAAGGAACCGTACTTTTCAACAGGAAAAGGCGCTCTCCCAAAAGTCCGATTCCTATGGGAATTTAACACCAGCTGCTCCCCCCTAAAGTCCGGATAATGGGGGACGATTCATACGTGCTATACTACTGTTGTGAAATGAATTGCTGAGTGTCCTTCCAATAATTGCTTTTATAGACGGGAAGGCCTGCGGCATCTCGTTTTATCCTTCTTCGCCGGCCCTCGTCCATATCGATTAACCCATTCACACTTGTGTGTCGTTCTGTGTATACATTCTACAACCTTCAATATATAACTTATGGCAGCTCGCCAATAAGGGGTTCATGAATATGGGTTGTAGCCGAAAGATGGACGTTCGGGTTATTCCAGAATTCTGTTTCCAAGGGTCACCTTACAGTTTAGTTTTCGATGACGTTGGCGATACAGTTCTGTGATGTAAATCACTGATTGGAAATATTTTGGACTTAATAATGTGATGTCAAGAAGTAAGCTGCAGTAGCCTGAGTGGTGCCTCTCAGCCCTGGTACTAACACTGGTAAGCATATATCAGTATTACATTGAATGCATCTTTCTTAACAATTTCCCAATCGCATTCCATATCTGAATAATATATATTTATTTAAAAAAAACAAACATTTCAACAAAACCCTGATATGGGATCCTTCATTGCAACGAATTTAAAGAGCTCGTTCCAGCAAGGGGGTCACGAGATGTGGTTTAGTTGAAATTAATCGAAAAAAGGAATTTTTAATGCTTAATTTGTGAATTACACGTCGAGGATGCCACCGATTCGGAAGCTAAAGGGTTAAATAATTTGGAGAAAGATTTGCTTGAAAAGATATGAAGCTACCTTAAGTCTAGATTTGAACATAGCAGAACTCAAATCATGGAAGTAAACTACATTTCAGGTTTAACCCCTTGAACACTGATGGTATCTTCCATATTAGTGTAACGTCAGTAATTGGAAGAGTCCATATATACTGAGTCAAAAAAGAAAGTAAAATAGAAACAAATATGAAAATAGCATAAAGGATGAAATATAATAGTTCTAATGTTGCATGTCTGTGGACAAGAAGTCGTGCAAGGAGTTTAATGACATGTTGTTGTTGTCCACCCAAGCATATACAGTTTTCCTACGGATTTCAAAATAGCACGTGCTACCCGAGAATGTCAAATTGAATGGGTGACCGACGATTTTCTTGTGTTATGTTGTACTAGAGATGGGTTATTGAGAAAACACGCTAGTTTTTGTCTTCCGACATTTCAAAAAATGCCAAGGTAAACCGAAAATCAAAGGTTGCGTGCCCTTGGTATGCATGAGGCTGGCATACCTCCAGATGAACTCGCTGCTGAGTTCGGAGTCAGTGTGGCCACTATTTACTGTCTCATTGGAAGGTATAGAACCACTGTATCTACTGCCGACCGACCGCGTTCAGGTCGACCAAGAGTTACGACCCCTGCACAAGACCGACACATCAGGACGTCTCACTTGCGCGATCGCTTCCTTCCGGCGACAAGGACAGCAGCAATTACTCCTGGTAGAACTAACAATAGAATCAGTGCACAAACTGCCCGCAACATACTCGCTGAACTCGGCATCCGAAGTAGGCGTCCTTATCACAGACCAATCCTTACCCAACGTCGTCGTACCGTCAGAATGGAAAGGGTACGTCAGCGTGTTCACTGGACTCAGCAGCGCTGGAGCACAGTTCCTTTTGGTGATGACTCACGATTTTGACGACGGCGCGCTGATGGTAGGGCAAGAGTGTATCGCCGACGAGGAGAACGGTTTTCTTATGCTTGCGTGCGTGAATGCGACCGTTTCAGTGGGGGTAGTGTAATGGTTTGGGCAGGAATTTCCTTGCACCATCGAACGCAGTTGATCTTCATCGATGGTAATCTGAATGGACAGCGATACAGGTGACGAAATTCTTAACGCTATTGTTGTCCTGTTCAGCGCTAACGTCGGGTTGCAGTTATTCTAGCAAGACAATGCCGGGTGTCACGTGGTGCGTATCTGTCGTGACTTTCTTGAAAAGCAGAGTATCGAACGTCTTCTCTGGCTCCCACTTTCGCCGGATTTGTCGCCAATCGAGCATCTTTGGGATCAATTGGACCATCGGGTACGACTTCATAATTTTCAGACGTTAGGCGATTTACGCAATGTTCTAAGGCAGGAGTGGAACGCAATACCACAGGGTAACATCCAGAGACATATCAGGCCCATGCGTCGTCGGTGTCTTGACATCCAAGCGACAAACGCTGAACATACACGCTATTGCCTGCATGTATGAACTTTTCATTTCACCCCATGTCTGAATTGCGACGTCCTGACGTGACGCTGGCAATAGTAAGAACATGAAATTATGCACATTCAGACAGCTAGACTCGAAATATGAATTTACAATGATTTGTTTGGGATTAAAGTCGATAATACTAAAAAAAGCCTTCTCAAAGTTTATTATACTTTCTTTTTTGACTAAATATATCATTTGGGGATAGTCCGGCCTTTGGGCTGCAGCTTAAAAATATTGGTTGGTCTCCCCACACATTCACTTAGCAGCCATCTTACGCGATAAAACTATGACGTATCATGTTCCTGGAGATATCTCGGGTCCAAAATACCGTGCTAACTCTATACGGTTTAATTACTACAGTTAAAACTAGAAGTCCTGTCCCGAACTGTGCGCTTTTCTAGGCTTAATTGCGCGTGTGAATTGCGAGCAAATGCCATATCGAATGGCATCCAAAGCACAGCAGGTTCTCCTGGTTACTCATCACAGACACAGGCAATGTTTCTGCCAATGGACCTCCGGGTTACCCGGAGGTCCATTGGCAGAAACATTGCTTGTGCACAGCCCACTTGTACAGAATTTGATAGCCTTACTATGGTCATAACGCGTAGATTAACGCGCAGATCGAAGTGCTATTTGCGCGCATTTCATGACAGGACTTCTAGTTTTAACTGTATTGTCAAGGATACAGAAGGATTAATGCGCAACGCGAAGTAATTCGCACATCCCATAGGAGAATTGTAATCGTACCTCAGTCGAGATCGTCAACTGTTTTGATTATCATCTTTTCGATCCAATGGCGATTCTTTTTGAAGGCTGGATTTGTGGGTGAACGATCTATCTGAGCTGGGCATTTATACAAAAATGGTCCGTCTGAGTCATACGATTGAGAGTTGAATGCCAGTTTTGTTACGCCTCTGAACTGAATACTGTTCTTATGATCTAATCTGGAGAAAGACAACCAGTTAACCCTTTCAAATTGCAGTGCATAATTTCTTTGCGTAATTAGAACGTAGTCCACCAATGAGCAAGCAACACAATCAATACCAAATCGTCCCTACAAAATAGACCCGTCAATGTCCCTGTCAACAGTAGTTCATAAGCCGATACATAGCACCAGAGTAGGAAGTTATTTCTCTATTGTGGTTTAACGACACTTTCAACAGCCAGAATCACATCGTGTCTGAATTTTACAGGTGGAGGAAGCCGTACTGCCCGGAGAGAACCACTGAGACGCGGTGAGTAACTGTTAGACGCTGAACGAACTAACTGCGCTCAAACTGGGTTAGCATTGGTTGAAGGCAAATGCACCATCGACGTGCAGTACGCCTTAGTACACAACGCCACTCTGCCCACACGTGGGCAATCCCAAGCTCCAGGGCACAACGCGATTACCTCTGGGTCCAATGCATTAAATATTGAGCCAGCGGGCTCCCTGGTAACAGGTGATGGAATCCAGTATAGATTGCAGATGTTGCGAGTTTGAACAGTTGTATACGTATCCAATTTATTACCTGTAAAATGAAAATTAAAAGGAGCGAAAATCTGAAACACTTTATCCTCGAAGTATATATGGGAAAATACAACGTTTCAGTCTGCACTCCATGTAATGACCCACCCCAACTCTTAAACGTTCAACCCGGCGTTCATAATTTTTGCGTGAAAAAAAAGTTGTTAGTGGACGAGCAGACGATATGAGGAGTAAAACAAATCGGACGCAAGGCTCTGTAATAATTTAATCAAACAGCTCGACAAAGCTGTTGGATTAAATTATTACTGAATCCCCCAACAAACCAGGATGATTTCCCTCATTTCGCTGTGGACTGTATTGAATGAAATGGTACTGACTGAAATGATACCTTCCATGGCGCCAGTGTTGAAATGGTTAAAAAAGACAGAAAAAACTAGTCTAAGTCAAAGTGAATGAAACTTTCGAGGGGTACTCACATCACAAACTTTTTTCAGAATAACGATGCCACAGCCTTCGCCCCTTACGTAATCGTCAGCTTCAGCAGATAATGTGTGACATTTTCCAGGCGGCGATGCGATGCGAGATCTACTCATTGCCATGGTGGGTAGTGGAGTGGCTATATAATTCACGCCTCCACATATTGCACTCTCGCAGTCCCCTAAAATAAAAACAATTAAGTACATTGTTCCCCTTCGTTGTCTGTAAAACCACTTTAGGAAAGGAACACAGAAACTTAATTACACCATTTGCAGCACAGATTCAACGTCATTAGTAAAAAGTGTGTGTTGCTGCTAAGACATCGTTCGTGTGGATTTTCCACCAGCTGAAAATTTAGTTTTCAAAACAGACACCAGATTGTAGATTTGTAATTTACGTGAGACCAGTAACAACTTTTCCAGCACACACGAGAAAACATATTTTCTAAATGTAATCCATTCCCCATGAAACTAATACATTTGGGCATTACTGGTCTCCGGGAACCGCTCATGTATCCCTCTCCCCTTGTGTTTGAAATATATGACTATGACGTGGAAATAATAGAGTGGGAAATCGTCCCCTGAGTGCAACAAGTTGCCATCATTGAGCTCTGTCAAATAAGATATTATGACAAAATGCTTATATTATACAAGGCATGTACTGTGGCCAAATATGTATATAAGTGTGGGGAATTTAGTAGTTTTCGGGGTAATTCTCTGACACATTACAAGATTTTTTTATTTAACCCTTTACCTAACGTAACGGCCAAAACCGGCCAGCGCTATTCTCAAAAATCACCAATTAATTTTCATTATTTTTTCATTTTTTGTCTCAAAAACATAGGTTATGACCCCTCGTTGGAACGAGCTCGTCGAGCTCGTTCCAACGAGGGGTCATAACCTATGTTTTTGAGACAAAAAATGAAAAAAAGTAGTTATTCAAGAATTATTTTTGCAAGTGTCGTCTGCTTTTCACGTTAGGTAAAGGATTAATTAACCGGAGTTTATTCTGCCATCTGCAATCCTTTAGCATTACAGATGACGCTTTGTTAGACGCAAAGTGCGCTATATAGACTCCGATTGGAAAGCCCATGAAATGTGGTTAAAAATCAGTTAATGTTTCAGCAACGGTCAAAGCCACAGATAAAATTACACAAAATCTGTTACCATGGATCATAAAATATCCAAATGTTGGTGATTTGTGGCTTAACTGGTTGAGTGCTGGAAGCCACTGTCGGGGCTTTCAAACAAATAGAGTACTGGAGCAAAAGCCTATGTTTTTCTTGCTCATGTTTCATATTCGGTCAAATTCAAATAATATTTTGTTTATACAAATTTGCAAACACAATCGATGTTACTATTTCAGAGAAAAGAAGGCTGGCATTATAAATACGTAACGGGACGTTTAGTTGTCGGATAAGGTGTCACACGAGGCTCAGTGAGACCAGTATTAGGTAGGCTCGACTAAATCCTCACCTAAAATTGTTCTCAATTCGCATCATGTGACATCAGATGGCAACAATTAGTCCGGAGCTGAATGAGAATGCGTAACTTTTCGGGGAAAGCATCGGCTAAATTTTTATAATGAGGCCAACGGAAAAAATAATTGAAAAATTGTCCTAAAAATTGTGTATAACGTTAGTTCATTTTATTAAAGTAGTTGACCCCTTGTGTGGTTACATCACTTTGTATTATCTTTTTTTAATTTTCGTCACAACATTTTCGTGTTAATTTAGTAATCCGCAATAAATACTGAAGATAAACTAAAAATAACAAGTATGTGCGGATGCTTTTTTGGCTTCCCTCTTTCTCTAAAAAAGAGCGTTTTCCTTGACTATTTGATGTTAGGTTTTGTTGTCAATTGAGCGTCACGGCTGTTTGATCGGCGATGAATTACACCTTATTTTTGAGTGGGATGGAAATTAAGATGGAAAATTAATTCGTCGGAGGCTTTTCTGTTTCGAGTTTATGTCAAGAATGAATAAATGTTTATTGTACATTTTCAAATTCCTTCAAATTTGTTTAGGATTGGGTTCATCCACCGAAGAATATGCTTGTGTGTGGTATAAGGTGCAGACATGTGGTAGATGAGATGTGACAAAACCTCACGATTTCTACCATTCTGGCCAAATGTTTAGAACTGTTTGTGAAATTAGGGAAAATGTGAAAAATGGAAACTACGGAGCAAAGTTTGAGCCTTTACAAAACATAGAAACTCTTCACATAGTGGCTGATGAGCAGATTTTTGATGTTTTTCTCCGCAATCTGATTGATGACGAAAAGAAAAAGAAAGATGACAAAGCAAATGTGTCTAAGGAGGAAACACAATACCTCAGTACACTTGTAGACAAAACACGAGGCTGAGACGTGACCTTCAGCATATGCACACCTAAAATGCAAATGGAGAAATAAACTGGACATCTTTATCAGGAAATGTCATGAAGAAGATTTTGCACTACCTTTTGAATTTCTTGTGTTTTGTAATTCATAATGATCATTTGTTCAATGGAATGTGAATCGAAATCAGCTGAGTATATGTTCCCAAAGTGCCAAAAATGGGTGGAACTGTTTCGCTGATTGCCAAATAAGAGGAAGGGGTAACAGCCCGAGAGGGTCACGCCGTACATAAAATCAACACATGGACCATTGAGGAAGTTTAGTGGTCAGTCAAAGCAGAAAAGAAATGATGACATTAAAATAACATTTCACCAAAAATAATAAGTATGATTCCACATTTGGTTCCTTAAAAGTTAAAAAAAGAATATGTGTAAGACACAGAGAAAGTTAAAAGAATTATGTAAAGCAGTGTGACATGTACTGGAAAAGCAGATAAACGTTCTTCTATCCTGTAGGAAATACAAATAAAGGTAACAACAATAATAACCATCGGACTTTGGATGATTTGGAACCAATGTCGGCGGAAAGACGCAAAGACGAACTCCGTGAAATGGGAATAAAAACAAGGTTATGATAAAAGAAAAAGTTACTTGAGCTTCTCAAAACTTATATTATGTAAAGTTGACTCCGTCTTTTAATCAAACACCAGACAATTAATTACAATGTCTGAGAATAATGCTCAATAATTACTAGCAAACTTTCAGCTCGTGGACCCCCGGGTATCACACGGTGGTCCTTGAGCTGAAAACTTGCTAGCGCTCTTTTTGCTTTTTTAACAAAATATTTATCGGGTGGTAAATCTACTGGGTAATTGATAGTACCCATTTGAAATGACTGAATTTATCACTATTACGTTGTATGTTTGAGTGATAAATGAGGATAGTAGTAGCCGTCCCCAAGTCAATAGGTATTTTCTCGACTTGGGAATGGCTGCTTCCTCCATTTATCACTCACTATTACGATGTTGATACTCACAGTTAGACGCAGTCTTAATTCTAGTAATTCACCAAATTGGAATCTCACTCAGCATAGGAATAAAATAAACACTTGACATCCAGACCAATTCGCCACGCACATGTCAACGTTACAATGACAGAGAGAGAATCTTTCACGAGTTCACAAGTTACATTGTAATTTACGGAATGAGCCTTCGTGAGGCCCTGGGTAGTACTTTACTGGACAAGTTTAATAAATTTACAAAAAAAAACAAACAAAAAAACAAACAAACTGGGGACAAGGTAAAGATTCTATTTTATCACTGATACAGTTATCTTCTTTTTTGATGAAATACCGCAATATACCCCCTTCATCTTATCACTTAGCTCAAAGTTAATTAAAATCGGTGACTCCCCGAATCAAACAGTACCCATTCACATCTGAATTTAGAGTTAACTCCTCTGAACGGACAGTTTGTTGGTAACGGAATCCGCCAAATGAACATCCAGTAATATATTTTGTTGCAACGGTGCTGAACACACCAAACAATCAGGCTTCTAAAAAAAGCAGTATTTAACAAATAACTCGACAAGTGCCCCCCCCCCCCCCCCCACCGCCCGACCACTTTCCAGTGTATTATTAGTTGTATTCTATTTATTGCCATAACAAAATTGCTGAGAACAACAGCCTTTTAATCTGGAAATTGACTGAAATGCATAAACCTATGATACAGACTGACAATTTCAAATGACCACCAAATGTTATGTGATGATTCAGTCAAAGGTGTGTACTTTATAATATTAAACATACTAACATTTAAAAAAGAAACTGCGACGCATTTCAGTTTTTGACATTATGACCCCTATGACGTCATCTGAGAGTTCGACCACAATCGGAAAGAATTTCCTGGGGCAGCCCCAGATATTTAGATATGGCTTCCGTGCAGATTATATTCCCAAAATTGCAAATGGCTGAGTCTCAAAATGAAGTGAAAGTAAAAGATAATGAAAAAAAAAATTAAAATCGGCATTACTGGTACCGGGGGGGGGGGGGGGGGGGGGGGGGATTCTAAAAGTAAAAGAAAATGCCTACAACTTTGGTATTTATTTACAGGAGTGTCAAATTGCATGGTTCTGGATCAGGGAGAAGTACTTTAAATGTTCCAGACAAAAAAAAAAAAAAAAAAATAAATGAAAAAATTTAACAGCCGCTATAAGTCACTTCTTGGCTATGACCAGTATATGGTCACGCTTCCCCCATTAGGGAATTTTCCAGACTATGTTTTTTTGATTGTCCAATAATTAAGAAACATTTTAAGACATGTTTACAATCTGGCGACTGGGGTGTTTATAATCTACAGGCGTTTGATAGATCAGCTTATTAAAGTGTACAAACTTTCAAGAAATCGCATACGAGGTTTCGTAAAGAGACCCAAAATTTGAAAGACGTTACCACACATAAATAACCATACTGTCTTGGCTATGAATCACTATATGGTCACGCGTACACTACAACTCGCTCCGCGCAGCCCACATCCCATCCAGCACATAAGCACATCTTGGTACAATCAAGATTCAACATGCAGTTTCTTGTATGTAAGTTACCCTAATCGCTTGTACGATGTCTAGGCATTGTATAGACAGATAAGGCTTTGATTAATGGAGCAATATGGTATCGCCTTTTAAACACCTGACCTAGGGGAGAGTTGAGACAGAGTCAGGTATAGCTAGGAAGTATGAAGTAGTGCTACAAGTCAATAGCAATGTTACAAAGCTGTTAGTGTGGTAGAAGACTATAGTATTGGGTGACTACAATAGAGGCACATCATAGGACAGATAGTTGACAAGATGGAAGCTGATGGTCAGACTACCGGGAGATGTATAGGAGCTTCGGATCCCAGTTGCGGAATTCCACTTATGGAATCCCATTTACAGAATCCCTGTTGAATCCTTTTTATTGAAATAAGTCAAAGAGCAGTATGTGAAGTCACTCGTTCAAGCAATTGCTCGATAGCTCATTTGCTCGATAAGATTCGAGTCGTTCAAGCAATCAGTAGTGGAATACAACTTTGATAGTAATATGAATTGGGACCTGTAGTGGCAGTTGTGTACTAAGAGCCGTAGTAATACCACAAGTTGTTAATGGTTGAGATCCTCTAACACAGGACTGAATAGTAGTAGCCAATAGTGATGATACAAGTCAACAATGGTAGGAGGCTGCTATACTAGTAGAACACCATACTAATGATGAATACAATGCAAACTGATCATAGGACAGATGGTGGTTACTATGGACAAGTCAGTAGCAGTAGTCGTGAAGGTACGAAGGATATGGGGTGGTGTAGAAGCCACGAGCTGAATAGGGTTAGGAGTCATAACTATCTTCAGATTTACATCCTGCAAAAGGTATTCTTCGAAAGATATCTTCAAAAAGAATCCTCAGCAGGTATCCTCAAATAGCACATCACTATGTCATAAGTATCCTCACATACCTGTATGTGCTGCATGTGCTGCATATGATTTGTGCACATTGTGCACTAACACAAGCATATATCTGCACTTCCGCCATATACCCATGTGCTGGATGTAATGTGTACACATTGTGCACTAGCACACAAACACGTCCAGGAAAGTCAGAATACTTCATACGGAGATCGGGAAGTCATAACATCGACAGGACAGACCAAGCAATGGAGAGAATAATAAGCTCATAATGGAATAGACTAGGATAGACAGAAGCAGGTGATTCCAAAGTTATCCCAACTAGTTAAACAATCATCAGGTTGTTTGTGTTAATCGTGGGTAATTAAATTGACTCTTATACGAAGGTACGCACCCACCTTATACCACTACATGATAGTTTTATTTGACGCTAGGTGATATTAGAAGCCTTTATGGTCCTATTCCACTATGTGCTCCTTTTTAAAATAAGGATTCTCAAGGAATCCGAAATAGTACAACAGGTCGGGTTGTTTGTGGTAATTCTAACGGAAGATTCTGGTTTCGTAGATCGACTTTTATACAAAGGAACGCGCATAGTATGGGAAAAAGGAGGGTTCTGGGGGAATCTGCACCAAATAAAGAGATTCTGGGTTGATTTGGGCAATTTGGAGGGATTGTCGGGTCTATTTGGGTAATTACATTTACTATTATTCAATGGAACACACCCTCCAAATATACCCTTTTGATATTAGAGGACTTTCGGTCACATAGCAACCATGTGCTGTAATAGAAAACAAGATGGCGGCCTCCAATATACAAAATGGACGGCGGAAACACGTATCACTCTAACAACACGCTGCACATGCGTACTAAGACCATGTGCCACTGTGGTAATTACGTCACAACATGACCGTACACGGGGCTACCATGACAACCCAACATGGCTTCACTGAGTCAAGTGACTATGACCTCACATGACATCCACCACATGGCATCCATAAGATGGGGGTCAAAACGAAATATTAATAGGGACACGCCTATTATTTGGGAAAATAGTATATCATGTATCCGGACGCAACCCTCATCCCCATCTTATGGATCCCATGTAACGTCATATCACATGATTCAGTGGCGCCATGTTGTGTAGTCATGGTAAAAACATCCATAATTCATATACAAACCAAAGTCAAATTCAATACTCTAAGAGTTAAATTTGTTAAGCCGAGGTCTTGTATTTATATGCGCATTACTCAGTAATGACAAACATTGGTGAAAATTGTAGCATTTTGAATAAGTTTTCGGAAAATCTTAACTGTCAAAATACCCTAATGGGGGTAACAGGGTCTATGGGCAGCTCATGCACTTTTCAACTTCGAGTGACTTTACTCTTTGAATAAAGGTGGTATATTCCATGTTAGTTCAATGTCACAATTAGAACATATTTATTATTTGGTCTACCCCAAATAATAAGTATTTTCAACCAACAGCCTAAGAGTTGCACGTTGATAATATTGATTGTTCAACCCAGCACATTAATTTAACAGACATCCTACTTAATTAAGTTATAAAGTATCAGGTTGCTGGGAAGGGGAAAAAATCTCTCGGTTTGAAAGGGTTAACCAGATTCTCGGCGAAGTTTCTGAAAGATAAAATGATCTCTGTCAAACAAACATTGTGAGAAAACGCCTAAATGTTTCATCTTGAAATTTTCAACGTTTATTTTAGGAGCTCAAGTTAACATAACAGTCGCCTGTCAGAAATGCGGGCGAGACCACTAGGAACCTCACCAATCTTAGGTCTGGAATCTCACCTCTGTTTTAAGACATGAGTTGAATGTATGCTGCAGAGTTAAATATTCTCCGACAATGTCAACATCACAAATCATGTCGACTATTCATTGGGATGTATGTGAAAACCATAATGTTTACTGCAGGAGGTTTTGGGATAGTTGGGTGTTCACGAAATAGGAAAGTGTAAAAACATTGAGATGTAAAATCGTAAACAAATGGCGGTAAATTGCAAAAACAAAACCCCAAAACAGCTATTCCCTTTCTTCTTTATCTACAACACTGAAATAAAAAAAAACGACATATTTTAATTTTGATCCTATGACCACCCCCCCCCCTACACACACAATTCCTCTCTACTATGACGTCACCTGAGAGGGTGGAAATTACCTAGGACTGCACCCCATTTTTAGATATATCTTTTGTGGAAATTATATATCCAAAATTTCGAAAAGTTTGGGGCTCAAAATTATACGACGTATCTCGCGTGCTGCTTTCCTGAAACTGATTGTTCCAACAACATACACGCTGGTTACATAACAAGTATGGATCTGGTAATATGGCCTAACGACAAAATGTCTGAAAAGATCCAAAATATGTGGCAACACACAGTATACAAGTTCTTCAGTGCTTATTGATTTATTATTTATTGGTGCTTAAGGTCACCTACTTATGCACAATAGCTAGTCGTGACCGTGACAGTTTTACAGATGGAGGAAAACGGAGTACCCGGATAGAACCACCGAGCAACGACGAGCAGCTGTCTGCTCTCCAACATTGTAATTCTGCACCGCGGCACAGGCAGGGTTAGATTAGGTGAAGACATGCGCACCATCGACGTGCAGTACGCCTTAGTACACAGCGACATCGTGCCCCCCCCCCCCCCCCCCATGTAGGCAATCGATTCGTCAGCGCTAAAATTATATGAAAATGTTCGGAAACATAACTTTGATAAAGTGAAGTAAGCCTGGATAATGGAGATTAGATTAATTCATTCAAGGGCAATTTTCTGTATTACTGAACTGAATAGTAAGAGTTATGTTTCAAACATGCTGCTATTTTGATCCTTGAAAGCATGTCAAGCTTTGTATGGTATGTCACAGAGGCAGCGGAAGCACAATAAAAGTGGAGGGGCACAAATTTTGAAGGCTACTATGGTACGGCCCAGTGGGAGAAAAGTTACCCTCGTATATCAGTAAATGTACCTTGACACACTATACGGTTGATCGTTTTCATGTGTATGCCGCGTTTGTATACTGACACGTTTGTTTAACTCATTGTGTAACCGCCAACAGGTCCCTTGGGAAAAAGTGATTCACGTGTTCCCTGTACCTCTCTGGCCGCCTCTAGTATGCCATCTCTAATTTCATTAGTCAAGCCCCTTGCAAATAGTAAATAAAAAATTGAGGATTTCATTGGGGTAGGAATTTTAAGAGCAAGGCTGCACACCCTACACGACCGCGGCTACGCCATTATATTTCAGGCCTTCGAAGGACTAAGTTAGTTTTGTCGTTCGTAGGACTGTATTAGTTTTGTCGTTCGCAGGACTGTATTAGTTTTGTCGTTCTGTATTAGTTTTGTCGTTCGTAGGACTGTATTAGTTTTGTCGTTCGTAGGACTGTATTAGTTTTGCGTTCGTAGGACTGTTAGTTTTGTCGTTTGGAGGACTGTGTTAGTTTTGTCGTTTGTAGGACTGTATTAGTTTTGCGTTCGTAGGACTGTTAGTTTTGCCGTTTGGAGGACTGTGTTAGTTTTGTCGTTTGTCGGACTGTATTAGTTTTGTCGTTCGTAGGTCTGTATTAGTTTTGTCGTTCGTAGGACTGTATTCGTTTTGTCGTTTGTAGGACTGTATTAGTTTTGCGTTCGTAGGACTGTGGTAGTTTTGTCGTTCGGAGGTCTGTGTTATTTTTGTCGTTTGTAGGACTGTGTTAGTTTTGTCGTTTGTCGGACTGTATTAGTTTTGTCGTTCGTAGGACTGTATTAGTTTTGCGTTCGTAGGACTGTTAGTTTTGCCGTTTGGAGGACTGTGTTAGTTTTGTCGTTTGTCGGACTGTATTAGTTTTGTCGTTCGTAGGTCTGTATTAGTTTTGTCGTTCGTAGGACTGTATTCGTTTTGTCGTTTGTAGGACTGTATTAGTTTTGCGTTCGTAGGACTGTGGTAGTTTTGTCGTTCGGAGGTCTGTGTTATTTTTGTCGTTTGTAGGACTGTATTAGTTTTGTCGTTTGTAGGACTATGTTAGTTTTCTCGTTCGTAGGACTGTATTAGTTTTGTCGCTCGTAGGACCGTATTAGTTTTGCGTTCGTAGGACTGTGTTAGTTTTATCGTCCACAGGATTGTATTAGTTTTGTCGTTCGTAGGACTGTATTAGTTTTGCGTTCGTAGGACTGTGTTAGTTTTGTCGTTCGGAGAACTGTGTTAGTTTTGTCGATCGTATGACAAACTTTTCCACTTTTTCTGGGATAAACTACTCAACATTTTCATTGCTTTTTCTAATCCCCTGGCGAACTTATCCATTGAATTTGAACACCAGAAGCTTCGCATGCCCCGGTGCCCCCACCCACAAACCCCACCACTTACTGTGTTGTTTTCTGTTTTATCATCTGTTCCATCACAGGTTTCATGTAGGAACTTGAAGTACATCACGAGTAGCGATGCGGACCGAACCGGATCGCGAGTGGTGGTCCCGTCCAGGAGTGAAGTGGTCCAGTCCGATCTGGTCCAACCCTAGGTGGTCTGATATTCTTTCCTAGACCGGTTCCGGACCGCTCCATTCATTACAAATTACCTTAAATGAAGTGAAATGTGTTAAAATCTTACTTTTGGTAATACCAAATGAAGATTTTAACACATTTGGTTTAATTAAGGTATTTTATAATGATTGAATTGGTATACGCGTTTGTGTTAAAGAAAGCATCAAGTTACTGCCATCTGACGGGCAAGTTTGGTAACTCTGGGAATGTTATATATTGGATGAACGTTGTGGAAAGGTGTAGTGTATTTTGAAATATTGTTTTATATCCATCATTTTGAGAAGTCAGATAGAGAATAAACGTGTTTACAACTTGTGACTATGACTCACTGTGGGGTCTGTAGTTCACGTTTCCTGCTACCCTGCATTTACTATATGTCATATAGCATGTGGAGGATAGCGGAAACGTTAACGACAGACTAAATGCTATTAGTGATGAAAGACTTGGAGCATTTGCACCATCTATCTTTACGTTCTTAACCCAGCACAGACACGTTTTGTACTCAGCATTGGCACCTAACCTATTGCAGAGAGATTGGTCAATTTCCGACATGCAGGTATGTGTACCGGTATTCGGTATTGGATGTAGTGACTTGGAGTTAGATATTGCTAAAGGTAGGCTATATCGCGATTTGCAACCTATCTTCAGTACATTGAAATGTATATGAGCCTATGAGGGTTAGTTGACAACTTGACATGGTAATTCCTAATTCGCTATCTTGTCTGACATCAGTCATTGTCACAAGCAATATGCATACCATTACCCATTGGAATTACGAAACCACTTATACAACTACCATGTTCTCGACGTTTTGGCCTATATCTGAAACATTGGGTATTACCCAGATTAACCAATGTGTCAGATAGAGGCCGGACTTTGATGTCACCGACATCAAAAAATGTATCTGACGAGCTGTTATGGGATCTCACATCAGATGACCAGACTTTTGCGACACTGCGTATTGAGTCTATTTTCTGATGATTGGAGCTTCGGATTTCTGTACCAGACAATCCCAGTGATAAAGCTAGACATACATTTATGTATTAAAGTCTGCGAAGCAGTCCAGTATCGGACCGCCATGTGTGGACCGGTCCAAAGCGGTCCATTGATGGCGGTCCGGTCCGGTCCGCGATCCGGCCCTGGACCGTTTTTTTGTGGTCCGGTCCGCATTCCTAATCTCTAGGCCATATGGGTTCGTGCATGTTTCCTACTCACTTGTAATATTTGCCGTTTTGATGGTCAAGTATTAAGGAAAAAAAATAGTGGTTTGGTGTTACAAAACGTTTGTTAACCCCTTCAAAAACTATAGCGGCTTTTAATGAAATATGACAATATAGCCTAAACTTTGAAGTGATGAAGACAAGTAAAAATGGCAATAAACCAAAAAACAGAAAACAAAGACAGATATCGCCTAATTTTTTAGCCCAACAAAACACTGAAATTAAAAACAAAACAAAAATGAAAATAAATGCGATGCACATTTAGCCACATTTAACCGCATGTCTATGACCTCGGCCATAACGGTTCACAATTTACCAGGACAACA
Organism: Pictodentalium vernedei; assembly: GCA_031216915.1. Lineage (NCBI taxonomy): Eukaryota > Metazoa > Mollusca > Scaphopoda > Dentaliida > Dentaliidae > Pictodentalium > Pictodentalium vernedei. The sequence continues at coordinate 86,549,491 of CM062289.1, forward strand.
ACACATTTTTACATATGTTTTTTTGTGGAGATTAAGTTTGCCAAAATTGCGAAAGACCGAGGCTCAAAATGAGGTTTAAAAATAAAGGGTATAGAAAAAATCTGAAATTGGTATCGCTGGTGAGTACGTAAATTTTGAATTAAAAAAAATGGAAAAGAGGGTGTGGAATATCGTAGTTGTTTCTTTTATAAATACACAAATCTCGTTGTGCATAAGTATATGACCTTAAAAATAAATAAATAAATAAATAAATAAATAAATAAAGACGGTAAAAATGGCGATAAATCGACCCCCAGTAATTTCATGATTTTTTTTGCTCTACCACGTACTAAAATTAAAAAACAAATCCACCGCATTTTAATTGTTGATCCTATGACCGCCCTATGACGTGATCTGAGAGTTCGACCATAACCGTTGAGAATTTCCTGGGACGGCCCCAGATATAAAGATTTAGATTTTGTGTAGATTATTTTCTCAAAATGTCGATTGGTCGAAGCTCAAAATAAAGAAGAATGTAAAAGATGACAAAAAAATATTAAATTGTCATCAGTGGCATAAGGGGTCGAAATTTGAAAAAGTAAAAAACAATTGCCCAAAATTATGGTAATTATCTTCGAGTATGCCAGATTTCACGGATGTGGATCAAAAAGAAAAAAAGAAAAAAGGCTGACGATCGATGTAAGTCGCTTCAGCTTTCTTGAATGAGGTAATAATTTTTTGGTCATCAAGTTCGTCATTCTTAAAAAAAGTAGAAAGGCTAAATATCGCTCCCCTCGCATGCCCTAGTGTCGATTAGCTCTCCTCAACCTTACAAAAGCTAAACGTGGTTACTATTTTACTATTAATGAATTCTGTCTAGTGGGCTTTGTACTATCTGAGGCGGCTAAACTGCCCCTCCCACACCACCGGGCCTCGGCAAGGCAGGGGATGTGGAAAGGGCAGTGTGGCCGTCTTACAGACACCACTAATGTAGCAGGCATTTTGAAAAGATGTGGGTTTTAGGATTTTCTAAGGCCAGGAGGGCTAGTTTTTCGCCATCCTTAACTTTTTAAGGCGAGCAAAAAATCGTTCTCCTGAAAATGCCAAGCATGGCTCATATGCTGCTTTCTCGCGGTTCTAGTATTGGAAGCTCATTTTTGTCTCAGCTACTTCGCCAAAGAACATGTTAAATCTACCCAGTGTCATAAGCAGCGCATTTCATATTTTACGTTTGCTAAGAAGAGTAAAAAGAACTAATAATTTCGAGAAAAAGCTATACACACCTGCTCGAATTGCCGATGCACCTTGATGGATGGCAACCAAAGATGATGAGAACCCTGTGTCCAATGTCTCTGATGGTCCAAGCAGTTTGTACAAATGAGACACACGTGCAGACTGAATATTTCGTGACGTATCGGTCAAGGAGTAATTTGAAATCATGTCATCCTCCTTTGGGCCCAGAGAGACCTCAGCATCATAATCAGAGTTCATACATCCTGAAACGAACAAAATATCAGAAATGTATATTATCAGGATATAAAGTTTTTTAACAAACTAGAAAATACGGATTTTTCCCTCAGTAAAATACTCTACAGGGGTCACCGGACCTTGGGACTAGGAGTTTCCACCCCACAATTCATTGGCCAACAAGGCTCAAACTGTTTGAAAACCGTAAACAAAAGGTACGTCTTGACAGAGTTGACATTATTATCCGCGCTTTTGTATTTACGTACTTGGCACTTTCCCTAACGAATCGGCCGCATCTGCACGCGTAATATGCAAATTTAGGCGTTGAAAATATTTCAGCAAAATATCATGTGACCCCTCGTTGAGGGGCCACATGGATGGTTTTGTTGAATTTCTTTGTAAATTCGACCAAAATAATATTTGAAACAGTAAATATCGCCTTCATCTGGTTGGATAAAGGATAAATTGTTTGCTGGTACCGGATAAGTGAAACCTCAGTAACGTGCCAGATTTCATCGTCTAGGGATCTGTGTGCCTTTAGTGTAACATAAGGGTAATTTTGAACCATTAGTCCACTAATGCCCTAATAACACCCAGATTACTTCTCATATCACAAATTTATTTTCGACTGATTTTCTGGGAGAGGGTCCCACTTCTACCACTTGAGTATCATTCCCCTCCAACTTGCTCCACAGCCCATGCTCTTGATGGACTTAATAATGTAGTTTATAGCCATGATTCCACTATGAAGTGCTCTCAGGCTTTACGTGGAATAAGTTCTCCGCTAGCAACCATCAGTTACAGCTATTTAAAAATTTCTGAAAAAGATAAGTTTTAAGTAATGCTTTGAAACTGCTATGGTTTTGTGGTGCCTTCAGGTGCCTTCAGGTGACCTGGAAGCCGGTTCCACAAAAGTGGTGCCGCTACCGAGAAAGCCCGGCTACCAACTGTCACGAGATTACCACGACTATAAGCCATATTGTTTAGTTTAAACATATTTTATTTGCCATAAATTTGCAAAAAGGATTGGAGTACAAGTTATACAACTTATGTTAACTTCTCTCCATCAATACAACAGAAAAACAATACATAGATGCAGCTACAAGATATATAGATTGGTTCACAAATGAATAGGGATTTACACTATTTACAACTGAAATGTAAGTTGTTGTAACAGACAGCCAAGTACGTAATATATATAGCCAAATTGTTAAAGATCTATCGGGTTTGTATCTTGAGATTAGGGTTGGCATATAGGAAGGCGTCATGTTGTTCAAGACTTTTTATGTGAGGAGAAGGATTTTGAATTCAACCCTTATTTCCACGGGGAGCCAGTGAAGTTCTTGCAGCTCTGGGGTAATGTGGCAGAATTTTGTTACGCGTGTTACTATCGCTGCACAGTTCTGAGTGAGCTGTAGTCGGCATATAAATGATCGCATACACCCCAAAAGTAAAAAGTTGCACTAATCCAAGCGACTCGTCACAAATGCATGGCCGAGCTGCCTGGCCGTTCCCTCGTCGCTCACAGGGCACACCCTGGCGATATTCCGGAGGTGGAAATACGCAGATCTGCAAACTGAGTTAAAATGTTTTTCTGATGACATATGTTCATTCATAAAATATCCCAGGTTGCGAACCGCGGCCGACGGGAAACATTATTTATGTAGAAGTTAAGAATATTTAGATGTTTTTTGCTAATTGTAGCGGCAAGCTAAAATAGATAATTTCTGTTTTTTTCGGCGTTCATTTTGAGAAAATGTTTAGTCATCCAGAGTTGAAACTCTGCCATGCATCGCCCAAGCTGTTCTTTAGCTAATATTTCAGACTGGGGCTCGAAATGAATGAAGAGCTGAGTATCATCAGCGTAACAGTGGAACTTTAGGTCATGTTTGCGTATTATATCTCACTAATGGTAAAACATAGATAACATAGAGAAGGGGTCCGAAGACAGAGCCTTGGGGGACTCCGAACTTCAGATTGAGCCTCTCTGTAGCAGAACCATTAATACTGACACTTTGCGTCTGACCAGTAAGATAGGATCTGAACCATTCTAAAGCTATACCGGTAACGCCAACATAGCTTTGTAGTCTTTCCAGGAGAATGACATGATCACTTGTGTCGAATGCCGCGCTAAAATCTAGTAACACCAGACATGATATTTGTTGTTTGTCCATAGACAGAAGTACGTCGTTTTGAATGCGTAGTAGTGCTGATTCAGCGCTACACTGTGGCCTATATGCAGAGTGAAGTTCTTCATATAAACCACAATTGTTGAGATGCTGACGAATTTGGATGGCAACTACTCGTTCAATGACTTTGGAGATGAACGAAGGTTTGATACCAGCCTATAGTTTTTGAAAACGTCTGGATCACGTCCAGGCTTTTTGAGCAGTGGCGGACCGAGAGCCTGTTTCATTGTTTGCGGCAACATTCCAGAGACAAGGTTCTTATTTACAGTTTCGAGAAGCCATGTTGTGAGAGCCGTAAACAGGATTTCAAAAGTTTTGACGGAATTACGTCCAGCGCCCACTATTTTGATGGCGAGTTTTTCAACACTCTGATCAGATCGTTGGCGGTAATAAATGCAAATGAGCTGACCTGCACACGGTCCGTCGTGCCAGGTGGACTGGATGAAAAGGTAGAGACATGTGTGACATTGCCTCCAGCTGTAAAATTGGACCTTATCACCTCTATATTGTTTGTGGAGAAAGCTGAGAATTTTCCAGCAAGTTCTTCCTTTGGAAGGGCTGTAAGATGTAGTAGTTTGTCCATAACAGTTGACAGCACGTTTGGTAGCCCATTGTTATCAGACACAATACCAGAAAGTAGGCCTTCTTTGCTCGAGTTATCAAGTTATTAACATGGTTTCTTTGGGTTATATATTGTTCCCTATTGATGTGAAGTTTTGACGAACGCCACTGCAACTCTAGTTGTCTGCGATGACGTTTCGCGTTCCTAATTTCATCAGTTAACCAAGGAGAGTGCCTAGCCTTAAAGAATGTTTTTACACTTCAAGGGGAAGATCTGTTGAAAAGTTCTTGTAGAAGTTTATTGAAAGTTTCAACAGTCTCGTCAACCGAGACTCTTGCAGTGGGGTCTGAAGCTGATGACGAGAAGGCATTCGAAAATTCAGTTGAGTCTGTATTCCTGAATTTCCGATAATAAATATTCTCTCTGTGCTGGGTTGAGCACCCTACTTTGAACCATAAAATGATCCGGGATGGCGATGTCAAACACATCGACACCATATACAGCTTCCGCATCACTCGGTCGTGTTATAACTATGCCCAGTGTATGACCAGCTTTATGCGTTGGACCAATGACATGTTGCACAAGATCCATATAATCCAGCAAGACGAGAAATTTTCACGCACTAGCGTCGTTTTTATTCTCCATATGAAGACTGAAGTCACCAGTAATAACGAACGGTGCAGATGCAGCGAGTAAGCATCACACAAATTGAGGAAATTCCGAATTAAACATACTGAAGGAGAGTTTATGTTTGGCATTTGGTGGGGGTCTGTAAACTGTTATAATTCGCAATGAACGAGCCCCCATTGTTAGTATGCCAAGCACAGATGCAAAGGACTTGGATTTATATGTTGAATCTGCTTTTATCTTGAGAGTATAGTCAAAAAGCATCCCCACTCCACCACATCTTATGTGAAGGAATAGTTTGTCATTTTGCTGCAGTTCACCGAGGTGAATGTGTCAACAGAGGAGACCCATGTCTCGGTAATCAAGCCTAGATTAACGTGATTATCTTCCATGATGTCCCAAATATTTATTTACGAGTGACGCGGGATTAATAAGGCATGCAGCAATATCTAGATGGAATGAACGTGAATCGCTCAATGGTATCGAGAATTACTTACGAGTTGCTAAAATTAAGTTCTTTTGAAGTTCTTTTTTTTGACACGCCTAACATCACCATTCATATTCCGTCGTTTCCGTAAAATCCCAAAAGATTTCAATCGATCATAAACTGTGCCTCTCAATAAACCAGACCTGCTTGTAGTTGAGTGGGTATTCAATACACGTATGGCATTGGAGTAATAAACAATGATTGACCGTTGCGACTCAGTGATCAAGCATGACCTGTAACACAATTCACTGACAGGAGAGTTCGGATTGTAACACAATTCACTGACAGGAGAATTTGGGGTGTTAGTCAACTCATCCATGGTGGATTGAACGTGATATGTAGTCACAATGTTCATAAAGAAATGAAATGGAATAAAAAACGGTGTCGGTGTGTGTTACTTCACTGTGTTAGTCTCTGTGGGAATGTTGTGGTCTTCATTCAAAAAGTAAAACCTGACGTCCACCCCATGTTTAGAATGTTTTAATTTTGTTGTAACGAAACTGACAATTGGAAATAATTTATACTAATTCTGTCGTGGTATATTGAAACACTTCCCTGCATCGAAGAGGAGTGATGTAAGCAGGACTTAGTGAAGTGGGTGTCATTTCTGAACAGAATCTCTCCTGCAGAGATGCGGGATGTGTATAGGTTTGACAAAGTTAACACTCTTGTACTGCCAGCTCACTCTCTGGGTACTCCGGCTTCCTACACCTATAAAACAGTCCGGCACAAGGTGACCCTTGCTGTCGAAAATGACGTTAAACCCCCCTAAACCATACTGAGTATGCATTGGATCTTTGTACACTTTATTCCCGTGTGAACCTCGAGGCTTGAAGTTGTGCTCGTTTAGTTTGCAGACATGTTTTCTGTTACTACAAATTGGATCTGCTTACTAACGCATGCGGAGGAAATCCTCTAAATGGGCAGCATTATTATAAAATTACTGCCTAACCGTTAACTTCTACTTGTGATGTGGCCAATATACGGTACTGAACTCTATGCGGTTGGATTGCCAAAATGCTCTTTATAGGTATCACAACACTGAATATTTTCCCACAGGCGACCATTATAACGTTTAGGCGAAGGCGAAAAAAATATGATCACATCACTTTAATTTTGGCTTTCAAATATCTTTGTCAAGTATAGCCCTTCAAACAACCTTTTCTGACCCGAACACAGGGGGCATGGACCATATAAGACAGAAAAAAAAACTGGCAGGAAGGGAAGTACCGGTCACATATTTTCCAGGGAACTGATTCAATGAGAAAAAAGTCGTCTTTCTGACGTAGTAGATATAACAAACAATTAATAACAAACAATTAAGAGATACGGGCGAGCAAAATGGAAACAACTCGTTTAATTTAGTACACTTGCTACTCGAACTGCCGGTTCTGAGGACGAAAGGAATACGACAGACTATCAGCGTGTGTTGAACTGTTTTTCAAACGTTGTCTTCTAAATGAGGTCGTTGAACGTTTGCGATCTCTTCTGCCGAGAGATAGCAAATGAAACACGTCATCATTTCTATCCCGTATTATTTACCGGTACACTCACCTATATAGACACCCGTGTTTGATCCATTTATTTCACGCTTTGGTATTCCTGCATCTTCTAGTGCCATCTGCGTACACTCCAGTACCATGGATTGCTGCGGATCCATCTCTTTAGCTTCCTCATCACTTATCCCAAAAAATCTAAAATCCCATGCTTCAACACTGAAAATAAAAAGTTGGACATACAAGAAAATTTAAAGTCACTGCCTTTCTCTGTCTGTAATTTGTAGCAGCAAAAAGTAAATGTCTAATTCACACATGTTTGCTAGTCATAACTGACAGTCTTTCGAGACTAACCCCGAATCAAAGGTTGAGCATTGCATCCAAACACATCCAAGTTGCCGTGGATTGATCGTAATCCATACGTCGTGGGCAGTAATGTTCGCGCATGCGTTTACCAGGTAATAAAAATCTGCAGCAGCAAAATTTTAATTAATGATGCACCGGGTTGTATTAAGTGCTTGATTAATTAGATTTGTGATGATAATTTCTATAATTAGTGTTTGGAATCTAATATTATCGCGTCCGTAGAGATATTTCCCACCCGTGAAAAGTGGCCAGTCCGCGCCGACAGAACTGTATTATGAATAGAATGACATACCATTTATATCTTAACAGAATATGGGCCTAAAAAATAACAAAAAACTAACATTCGAACTCACCAAAGCTGTTTATTTTTATATGTAAATAGCATGGCTGGTGAAGTAAAACAGACCACAATATGTTTCTTTCTATATGAGTCACCACCATGTTACCCAACGTAACCTAACAATGGGTTATGGTGTAAGCTCTTTATTTAGTCTAAACAATATTTTATGTCGGAATTTGCAAATGCTTACAAACAAAAATGCATACAATGTAGAGATGGGCACAATACCGAAAAAACCGAACCGATAACGTATGGATACTAAAACACCAACCTGAACCGAACCAATTACTGAATACGAAAAACATCTGAATTTTCACAATTTCCTACCTTCGCTATTCATAAAGCCTCGTTGAGGCTATATAGCAATTGAAGTGTTCGTTTTCATGAAAGAAGTGACTGATTTTCTTTTCATTGTTAACACTAACAAGTAAGGGCTTGATCAATTGTCCGGAATTCCTACTTTATTACAACCTCCACATGTCCAGTTGCTTAGCAGTGATTTCTGGTCAAGACTTGACCGCCTGTCTCTGCTAAGTCAGATACCGAATACCGAACCGACATCATAAAATACCGGTACCGAACTCAAAACTCCAATGTTGCCCATTTCTAATAGAATGCAACAAAACAAACATTACAAAATGGATCCAGCTGCAAGCTATTATCTATGTAAGCTGTCTCCAGGATAAACACTTATAAAATGGATAGACGAGAAACGAAACAAAGTCAGAGTATGATATGGTGCATCTTTGAATCAACTGTTATTCAATAAAAGGAGGTACCTCTGCATGAAATATATCTCAGCCTCGTGATATTTTGGTTCGAGATAATCACAGATGTTTTTTTTTTTCATATTTTTTATTCAGATCTCAGGTTCTTATTTACAAGCAAAAAATACACCTTTTCTATGGATTAATTTTACGAAAAAGTTGTTATACATAACACAAAGATAGGCAAAATGAGTTATTCCTGTGTAGTGATATTGGGTTTCATTTGTAGCTGCACTATAATGGGGGGGGGGGGGGGGGGGGTTGAAGTATAATGTTGCAAGATACTGTCGTGGGTGTTTGGCGAGCGATTCAGGATCCTACACGCATATCATCCAAATATATGATTACGCCGGCGCATAAGTGTCGTTGTGTAAAAGCTCCGTTGTCGCAATCTCTCCATTTTCGCAAAAATTAAGAATGGTTGAGTTGCGATCGTGTAACGAAGTTTATAATAACTGCTGTAAATTGGTCGTCTGATTTTGTGTGGAGGGAGACCTCTTTTAACACGACAAAAAATGCATCGACCAAGACATCCTATACACCAACTAGTGAATTACAGCATTTAAGTTTCACCCTATAGCTTAATTAAAATGTATTAACCTAAAAGTAGGGGATATGCCTTAACCGTTGACCGAACGTGAAGGCTACCTGCAAACCACTTTGCAGTTTCATTATTGTTTTCAATACCTCTATCCTCAAACCACAGCCCATGAACTCCCCTCCCCACCCAGTTAGCAGTTAACTGACTGTATCCCAACGTAAGTTTATTTCCTTTGTACCTAGGGGGATTTGACTATACCCTACTAGGCGGGTCCTCAGGCGGCGGATAGAGAACGGCCTGCTCAATTTGGCAGGTTTGCTGGTTTTTAATTAGCAGGTTTGGTCAACTGAGCTGGTTTGCCGCGAAATATAAAACTACGCAGCCCCAGACCAAAATGGTCAATCCTGCTAATGCCATCTTGCAAGTACCTTGTTCTCCCGTGAGGTGCGGTCTGAAGGCCCGGGGGAAGGAATAACGACAGTTGAGAACAGACTGGGTCCCAGTTAGGACAAATCTCCATGATGGAGATCAGGTCGTAAACGCTGCTTTGGCCCTGATCTCCATCATGAAGTTACCTGTCCAATACACTGTTTTGGCCCCAACTTCGAGAGTAGAATGATGGTCGGATGGTCCGTTCTGGCCAATCTGGAGCCCCCACCCCAAAACAGTACTGGGTGTCACGTCGGGGGCATTTGGTGTTCATTCAATCAGTCATTTCTTTTAATCACATATCATAATTGCCATTGTGTACTGTTTTTAAACACATATTTTACCAAATACTTTGTTTTGCTGCACTACTGTTTGTTTCAGTTCTACGTGGCAACTTGAATTACAATGTTTTATAAAGTGATTGGTTGGATGATCGCCATCTGAAGATATGGCACTTCCACACATGGTCTAATCAGCCAGTGGCATACTTCGGTATCAACACTGGCTGAGTATATTGCTCCATACCAGGTATGTGGAAATACCAGCAACCCGGTGGGTTCACTGCGTAGCAGTAACCCTACCCCTTGATGGACTCCGTGGTGGGTGGGAGCCGGGGCAATAAACAATCAAAACAAAAACATGAAAAAAATCCCACAAAAACACAAAAACGTGGTAGCGAATCGAAATTAACAATATCGGACTCTGATTCAGATTGTGAAACCTCATGTATTGAGAAGAATTGGCCTAAATTTGTGATCATTAATGCAGAAGAAGGAAAACAAGTTTCAACTGTCAACCCATTTGCTGTGGAGAAAACTATTAAAGGTATTGCTGGTTCAGTGAAGGAGATAAAAAAATAAGATCGGGGGGAATTTAGTAGAATGTAGGTCGGAATTCCAGGCAAGGAATTTATTAAAATTAGATAAAATTCTAGATATTAAGGTTGTTGCATTTCCGCACAAAACACTAAATACCAGCAAACGTGTAATGAGAACTCGAGAACCTTATGGTATGGATGTGTTGGAAATAAAAGAAGAACTGAAATCATAGAATATTACAGACGTCAAGCGAATTGAAATTAAAAAAGATAGTAATATAATTAAAACCAATACTTACATTTTAATTTTCGGCACTTCTAGACCACCCAAATCAATTAAAGTGGGTTATTTGAACATCGGAGTGGACTTGTATATCCCAAATCCACTTCGGTGCTTCAAGTGCCAGAGATATGGTCATGGACAGAATAATTGTAGGGGACAGGAAACCTGTTTTAAATGAGGCAAACAACATCAAGGACCCTGGAATAATGAAGTAAAATGCTGTAACTGTCAGGGCAATCATACAGCTTCATCCAAAGATTGCCCCGTTTGGAAACGAGAGAAGAAAACACAAAAAGTAAAATGTGAGAAGCAAGTTACTTTTAAGGAGGCCAGAGACATTGTAATGTCCATGCCTGGAATGAATATAACATCACCACCTATGCAACACCTTTAAAACAAAAAATCAAAACGAAATCAGTTGAATGTCAGACACCATGGACATGACTTACCAACAGTACAATTCCATCCTTTGTACAAGAGAACCCTGCTGAAACGTCAAAGGAAAAAATAGTCCACATCCAGAGAAAAGATACACCAAAATCACAACAACAAAAAAAAATGAACAAGAACCTACAACAGACAGAAAAAACGAACAACCCAAACAAACGTAAGGACCACAGCAACAAACTCTGAGTCAGAGTCAGAGATGAAAACTAGAAAAAGACAAAAAAGAAGATTTTAGAAAAAGAAAAATCAAAACTTTTATCAGACAGAACTCCCAAATTTTACAGGACCCTGTTACGCGTAACAGGTTCGATGGTGTGGAAGAGATGGAATTCGGCGAGTGCAGAGACGAAACGTTCTGGCACTTGCGCCTGAACTCCACTCGGAAAAAGTCCCCGAAGGTAAAATCACCTCTAAAAGCTACTGGGGCTATTTCGCCCATACGTCCTCCATCTCAATCTCCAAGCAAATATATCTAACGCAACCACAAATAATATAATACAGTGGAATTGCCGAGGTTTTAAGGCGACTTTTAACGAACTGATCCTTTTAAGCCAGAAATTTAAACCCGCAGCTTTTTGCCTGCAGGAAACTCTTTTAAAGAAACCCGAGGCTCAAGATCATTCAGCCTTTAAGCATTATACTCGTATAATGCCTGGGCAGATGAAACTGATCTTCATATTCGTGGAACATCCGTCTTTGTTAGAAAAGACATTACTCACAGTCCTGTATCTTTGCAATCAAATTTACAGGCTGCAGACAAGACAATTACATTATGTTCTATTTACGTTTCACCTAGTAAAACCCTACACCTGAATGACCTTGAGCTGCTGGTCCAAAATATCCCAATCTCATACATTTTGTTGGTGATTTTAACGCTCATAACCCCTTTGGGGTAATTCCTGCAGGCAAGAAGATGTAAAAGGGAAAACTGTGGTAGAGTTCATTACAAAATATGATTTGTGCTTGTTCAATGGTGGGTCACACACTTATCAGCACCCCGCATCTGGTTCGTACACTTCAATTGATCTTTCAATTGCATGCCCTTCTATCTTTCTCGATTTTTCTTGGAAGGCAGAAGGCGACTTATGCGGGAGTGACCACTTTCCAGTTGTTTTGGAGAGTGTAGTTCCGGCAGATGATGACAGAGTTCCCCAGTGGAACTTAAAAAAGGCTGACTGGGAAACTTTCTCGTCGCTCTGTTCTGAACGCCTTACACGGGGGAAATTTGGCGAAAGTGCTGACCAAATAGAACATTTCACCACAGAGTTGCTTGACATTGCAAGCAAAGTCATTCATAAAACCTCGGCAAATCCTAAACGTTTCACTAAACCATGGTTTGATACTGATTGCAAACAGGCTATAAAAGATCGCAAAAAGACGGAACGGGAATGAACATCGCGTGATTCTATTCATATGTTGTTTATGTAGTTTCTGGCTGAGTTGTGAGCCAGCATATTAAAATTCATGGCAATCGATCCAGTTGTTATCCCGTTACTATGGAATCATCCCGGTCGCTATGGTTATCGCTGGATCCGGTTGTCAACGTTTTAGTTTAGTTCAAGACTAGCGAGAGGATCTATGTACAAAGTTGCATCAAAACGGGTCCAATAATATGTCGTTGTTAAGGAAGAACCCTCGATACTTTACAGTCACGTGCCACGATTTCTTCTCAATAAGTGAATAATTTCAACTGGTGGGTTGAGGATGGGGGTGAAGTAACTCTCACATTATTTTGGTCCTGTCGTTTTTTTTTATATTTAGAAATCGTAGCTTCCAAGATTTCGTTTAAAAAGTTACATTTCTGACCTGAGTTTCTTTGAATAATCCTTGATTCACTGTGAAGTCTCAGCGAATCACATCTCGCGATAAATTTCCGACGATAAAAAAATGAAAACAATAAAAAGGGTGATCCCGCACGACGCCGGCTTTTCGCCGACGTGTCACTCGGGAGCTGGTCATTTGAACGAAACGATATTAACCCTTTACCCAACGTAACGGCCAAAAAGGGCCAGCTCTATTCACAAAAAGCGCCAATTAATTTTCATTATTTTTTCATTTTTTGTCTCAAAAACATATTTTATGACCCCTCGTTGGAACGAGCTCGTCAAGCTCGTTCCAATGAGGAGTCATAACCTTTGTTTTTGAGACAAAAAATGAAAAACATTAGTTATTCAAGAATGTTTTTTGCAAGTGTCATCTGTTTTTCATGTTAGGTAAAGGGTTAACAGAAACAAATCTCATCCACCTGTTTATCATATAAGATTCATTGAAAACTCTACCCCTTCAAAAATATATAAATAAAACAAAAAATACAATACTGCCAATACTAACCGTAATAAACTAATGATAACAGGATGGCTTTTCTTGGGGGGGGGGGGGGGGGAGGGGGGTGCGGAAGTGTTGCGGTAACCGGTTCACGTCAGATCACCGAAGCTAAGCAACGTCGAGCACGGTTAGTCCTCGGATGGGTGACCGTCTGAGCGATCGATTCGGACTCCCGCGTTGTGTCCTTGGGCAAGGCACTTCGCCCCGATTGTCCACATGGGGACACGGTGATACCGTGTACTGAGGCGTACTGAGTTACGATGTTGGGAGCTGGCAGCTGCTCGTCGTTGCTCGGTGATTCTCTCCGGGTACTTCAGCTTCCACCACCTGTAAAACTGTCACCGACACGATATGACCTTGGCTGTTAAAGTGTCGTTAAACCCTAATAAATAAATAACTGGACGGCTTTGAAATCGCAAAGCGAATTTCCTGAAGTCATTCAACGAAGCATGGCCAACGCCTAGAGTGTGACCAAAGCTGTTTCGGCGGTAAATGACGGTGTATATTGTGATAAAATTCTCACAATTTCGAAACGGAAATGCTCTCTGAGCCCTTTCCAACAAGTAAGCAGGTGGTAGGTTTGATCTGCGCATTCCAGGACGTACAGATAATCATCAAAAAATAGGTGACAATAGTCGCCTACGACAGCGTTATTGTTAAATGATGCTGAAAAGAGATGGTACACACGAACACGTAAAATTGGCATCGCTGTCAACCGGGTTGGGGGAGGAGGGGGCGTGGGGGATGGGGGTGGGGGGAATATTTTGAAGCCTAAATGGAGGTTAACAATTTTAAATGACTACAATACGGTGTGTGGAGTTTTGATAGTTGTGAAATTGATATATGTGGGCTACTGGACTGGAATACCAAAGGCAGAGTTCTTACTAAGGTATGACCCAAATAGCCTAAACTTGGAAGTGACGTAAAAACGTCAAAATGGCAATAAATCGAAAAACAGAAAAGAAGGCAAGCTATCTCCCAATTTTTCGAGTTCTACGATATGCTAAAAGTGAAAAAGAATTAAGACGCATTTTAATTTTTTACCCTATGAACCTCAAATGACGTCACATCAGAGTTCGACCACAACGATTGGGAACTTTCTTGGACGGCACCACATTTTTATATATTGTTTTTTTGTTTAGATTATTTTTCCCAATTTTTGAAGGGCTGAGGCTCAAAATGGCGTTGACACTAAAAGTTCAAGAAAAGACTAAAATTGGCATCACTGGCATTGACAAGTGACACTTTAACTCCAGAAGAGAGATGTACAGTTTTAAACAGCTGGGATGGCGTTGTTGCAGCAATATGTTAGCCGTTATGAGCGTTCGTGTATTAGCGTAATCAATGAAACTGCACAAAAGTTCCTAATTTGGGGAGGGGGCGTCTTTTGACTTCGGAGAAAAAAATGCCTTAATGATGTAGTTGGAATATCATTTTGTTGTGAATCCCTGGATCACCACAATTACATATTTTTCAAGGCATGCTTTCGGAACACCTTCGGTAAAGCTGGGGGTTTGTGGCCGATAAGCTCCTACCAGGACCAAGTTAGCGTCCGGTACAAGCAAATAAAGTACTTGAGAATAATATTTAATTAGTTGGGATTTGAATCACAAACATCTAAGTCTTTTCCTTGGGAAAGGTGTCAAACTGGTGCCCGTCTCGCGTTCGTCAGGTTGTAGATATGTTTTTTTGCATAGATTATATTCCCACAATAATGAAAAGTTGAGGCTCAAATGAGGTTGAAACTAAAAGATCAAGGGGTTTCTCATGACCCTCATGGCCTTATACGACAAAGAGGTATTCTCCAAAAGGTATCCTCGATAGGTATCCTCAAATAATACAATACCAGGCTATATGTATCCTCAAATACCGAAATGAGGCTAAGGAGATAGTAAATGAGGCCTCATTGAGGGTTTTTTTCATGGGCCCCATGACCTCAAAAGAAATGAGGCTAAGAGGGATAGTAAATGAGGCCTCAATGGGAGATTTTTCCATGGCCTTCATGCCCTCAAATGAAATGAGGCTAAGAGGGATAGTAAATGAGGCCCTCATTGGGGGATTTCTTCATGGCCCTCATGCCCTCAAAAGAAATTAGGCTAAGAGGGATAGTAAATGCGGCCTCTTTGAGGGATTTCTCATGGCCCTCATACGACAAAATAGGGATTTTCCAGAAAGTATGCTCGATAGGTATCTTCAAATAATACAATACCAGGCCATAGGTATCCTCAAATACTGAAATGAGGCAAAGAGGGATAGTAAATTATACCTCATTGAGGGATTTTCCTTGGCCCTCATGGTCTCAGTAGAAATGAGGTTGAGAGGGATAGTAAATTAGACCCCAGTGAGGGCTTTTCTCCTAGACCTCATGCAACTAAAAAGGGATTTCATAACCAGAGACGTTTCACAAAAAGAGATTCCATGGGATGTGGCCAGTGGATATAGAGGTGATGAGAATCGTATAGGACTTCGTTGTAATAAAGGGAGATATCTCTGCATAACGATTACGGGGGGTGAAGCAAACTGATTAGTTATTTAGCGCCAGGAAACTGAACTGATTGGGTGAGCTAAATAAATGAAACAACAAGTATACTCGGAATAGAGTTAGAACTAAAAAGAACAGACCAGAAAAGCTAAATATAGTTATAATAAGCAAAGCCGTTCCACATGATAAGTTCTTCTACTCTCCTGGAGTATACTCCTATTCAGTCGAACTTACCTCCTGTGCCCCTCGGTATCATAGCACTACGTCCTAAGCCGATAAAATGGGGGAATCCGTAGTAAATAAAATCAATTTCGGTGATTTGGAGGGTTTGTCGGATTTATTTCGGTAATTCTACGAATCTGGAAATTATTCTTGTTCAAAGGAACATACCCTCCGAACATACCCCTGTCCTATAAGAAGCCTTTGGGAAACATAGCACCCACTTGCTACCATAAAAACCAATATGGCGGCCCCTTCATACAAAATGGCCGACGAAAACACGTATCACCCTAACAGCTCGCGCTGCGCATGCGCACTAACACCACGTATCATTATGGGGATGCCGCCACAAGATGGCCGCTCACGCGTGTTACTGTGACAACAGAACATGGCGCCACTAGGTTACGTGACTGAAGTAACTTCCGGGGTCCTGCCAAGGGGGGAAGTTTATCTCCTACTACTGTCCTATTTTTGGAAGGGGTGTGATGCGTTTTATTGTGGTGTGGTCTGCTTAATTAAAAAAGGCTCAAATTAATTTTAAGAAAAGCTTTGCAAGTCATTCAGAAAAACTAAAAATTTAGAAAAGAGAACAAATGTAAAAGGAATAAATACAGCCAAGTGCAACAAGAAGTGCGTCAATAATTATTTACAACGTACATATTTAATGAAAAAAGGAGAAAATGTGGATTGTGAAAGCTATATTAGCTGTAGGGTTAAGAAAACGAAAGAATTCGGAAATAAATCCGTTATTGATGTGCCTTCCGTGTTGTATGGGAATTTACACCGGTCTGGGATCTCATACACTCTTCGGCAGCGCCTCAGTATGTATGCGTCACCAGACCATAAGACACAGGAATAACTAATAATATATTAATATATATAATAAATCAACTGAAATACCCTGATATATAGTACAGATTATTCATCAAATCTATATTGTCTAAATTATTAACACGGTGCGCGGTTGCTCAGAGGTTACAGAATTGGACTTCAAATAGAGTTGAAACGGTTAAGGGGTTTGCTTGATTGATTAACCACGTGGATTAACCTTGGTTAACAGATTAATCACTTGTCAAAATAGATACCGGAATAACTGCCATACCGTTGATGATTTACAGCATGAACCCTTTACCCAACGTAACAAAAAAACAAAAAAAAAAAAAACAAAAAAAAACAAACCAAAACGTCTAGGCCTATATACAGAAATCTCTATTCAAATTTAATGTTTTCAATTTTTGTCTGAAAAACATAGCTTATGACCCCTCATTCGAGGGGTCATACGCCATGTTTTTGAGACAAAACTTGAAAATTTTCTGTAATTCATGAATTTATTTTGCTAGTATCGTCTGCTACCCACAATGGGTAAAGGGTTAAGAATGACCATTTCCAGCTACTGATACAGTATGATGATTATGCAAGTAAACAATGTATGTCAGCAGGTAACTTGCATGCTTTATTCTGTCTCATATAATTGATGTGAGTCAATGTTACAATGCTTGTCGGTTTTGGAGCAAGTTTATTCCTTTGTTAACCCATACAATACAGTAGTTCAAAAGTAACGGTTAATCGATCAACTACTTATTGGATCGATCAAGGTGTTGATCATTGATTAATCGATTCATCGGCTAACCGTTTCAGATCTAACTTCAAACCAAGGGGAACTGCGTTGTGTCCGTGGGCAAGGCACTTAATCCTGATTTCCCACGTGTGGCCACGGTGCGCTATGTACTAGGGGGTACTGATCATCGATTGTGCACTTGTCTTCAGTCAATGCTAACCCTGCGTGTACGGAGTTTGTACACTGGGGAGTCGGACAGTCGCTCGTCTCTACTCGGTGGTTCTATCCATGTACTCCGGCTTCCTCTCACCGTAAACTGTCCGATATGAGATCGATCCGACTTTTCGAAAATATCGTCAAACATCATTAAATAAATAAATTATTAACACCTCCTAGCAAAACAATATCTGCTGGCAAAGTGAGAGCACCCCGAAATAGTATATGATATTTACAAAAATAGAAGAAAGACCATTATTTATTACCCCGTCACAAAACTAGGAACGCTTCCTGCGCGTCTAGTGTTTTTAGAATGAGTCCCATTGGAAAAAGTAAAACAAAATTTATATATGTTTATCGGTCCCTTTGGTAAATATATGTACATCCAAAGAGGATCGCAAACACATTCCATAAATTCTAATCAGCATGCTTTAAGGCAAAAAGGGTATAAAATATATACGTACTCTGTAATGATACCCGCAAACCGGGTGTATGTTTTTCCAGTTTCGTCAGGATCTGGATCGTAAAAAACGTCAGTGTTCCATCTGTCCTTTGGTATGGGGATGACATGATCCTCACCATTTTTCAAGACTTTCCAGAATTCATGTTGATTGTTGGCACCAGGGAACCGACATCCTATGCCAATTACAGCAATGGCTTCATCACTATCCATATCGAAAGATGGCTTCCGAAATATCCAGTCTAAAATGTTTAGATTGTCACTGGGAACATTTCTGACTACATATGATACCACAGACGACACGTCGCGAATGCGGTCACGGTAGCGGAGAATGTATAATAATTGCTCGATTTCACGGATGCTGCTTTTATTGTGACGGTGTGCGGTGTTGTCCGACCACTACTGACAGAAACACAAATGATTAAGGATGCCCATTTGACACTGTCACACGCGAAAAATAAAACTACAAAGAACAAATAAGTAAATAACATATTGAACAGGAGGCTTGCCGCGTTAGCCTCCATCCCACCCTACCCATCCCGATCCTCACCCCAGTGTCCTTAATGTAATCACCAAGTTTTGAAAATGTCACTTGTGTACAACGTGATAAAATAATATTTTTTTTCTTTTTTTTTTCTTCCCTGGGGGTTTGATCATCCCCTACTAGGCGGGTCCTCAAGTGGCGGATAGAGGATGGCCTGCTAGATTGGGCAGGTTTGCTAATTTTTAATTGGCAGGTTTGCTCAATTGAGCTGGTTTGCTGCGAAATACACAAATACGCAGCCCCAGACCAAAATGTTCAATCCTGATAATCACATCTGACAGACACCTTGTTCTCCCGTGAGGTACGTTCCGGAGGCCCTGGAAGAAGGAATCCTGGCAGTTGAGGACTCGTGGCCCCAGTTAGGGCAGTCTCCAAGATGGCGATCAGGTCGTAAACCCTGTTTGGCCCTGGTCTCCATTTTTCAGATAATATCTAACACAGTGCTTTGGCCCCAATTGCGGGAGTAGACGGAAGGCCGGATGGCCCGTTCTGACCAATCGGGAGCCCCCAACCCCCAAAATATCGGGTGTCACGTCGGGGGGGCATTGAACGACCATTCAATCAGTTATTTCTTTAACTTCCATTTTTACATTGCTACGGAATACTGAATTTTAAGTTTCAACTTTTTAACGTCTATTGTTTTGTTTCACTGTCTGAGTCAGTCATCTGTCTGTGGTAATAGCCTTTGTAATGCGTTTTACAAAGTAATTGGTTGAATGGCGGCCATGACCTAGCACTTCCCATATGCACGACGGGTCAATCTTTCATCGGTATGCTTTTGCATCAACGCTGGTGGAGTATACTCTTTATGTACTCTCGGTTTTGTTTCCACCTCATGTTAGGTTGGCACATACCCCCGGGGTTGGGCTCGGAGTAAGGGTGGGACACATAAAGTGAATAATCCTAACACTAAACATCTATGGCAAATACACCAAACAAAATTAAATGAACGAAACGTAAAACGAATTTAAAAACTTAGAAAGCAATTCTGATTTTGACTTTGAAAATTTTAATACCTCAAACACAACATCTTGGCCGAAATTTATTAATATTTTCTCAAAAAATGAAAACACTCCTGTTACCAAATTGAATCCATTCATTCCACAAAAGTCTATTCAAGGCATTGCTAGTACGGTCAAAGATGTCAAAAAATTAAGAACTGGTAGTTTACTTGTAGAATGTGCTCGTGAAATCCAGTCGGTGGCATTACTAAAAATTAAAAACCTAAACGATATAGAGGTGCATGCTAGTCCTCACAAGACCCCCAATAACAGCAGAGGTGTCGTAAGAACACTTGAGCTAGCTGATATGGAAGAACTTGATATTGTAGAGGAAATGAAATCTCAGGGAGTTATAGGGGTAAAGAGGATTGAGATTAGAAAAGATGGACGACAAATAAAAACAAGCACATATATTTTTACTTTTAATACCCCACAACCACCAAAATCAGTTAAAATTGGCTAGTTGAACGTCCGAGTGGATTTGTTCATCCCAAATCCACTTAGATGTTTGTAGTGTCAAAAGTTTGGACACAGTAAAGATGCTTGTCGAGGCCAAGCTGTATGTCACCGATGCGTCCAACAACATGACGAGCCATGCAATAGTGACACAGTCAAATGCATCCACTGCCGGGGCAATCATATGTCATCATCTAAAGATTGCCCTACGTGGAAAAAAGAGAAACTTATTCAAAATATTAAGTGTGAAAAACAACTAAGTTCCAAGGCGGCCAGAGACATGGTGTCCTCCATGCCTGGCATGAAGACCTCAACGCCATCACACGCGACTACAATAAAGAAAACAATAGCCACAAAATCTGTGGAATGTCAAACACCATGGACATGGCTCCCGGGCAACATTTCCGTCATTAAACAAAGCATAAAATCACATCAGAAACCACAAAAGACGACACATGTAATTCAGAAACAAACAGAAACCGACAAGTATCAAAACCAAAATCGCAACAAACACCGACACAACGAAATCTGAGTTAGAGTCAGAAAAAGGAACCTGAAAAAGAAAGAAAGAAAAAAGAAAAGGAAAGACAAAAGCAACTATCAGACAGAACACCCAAAGCCATGCAAGACCCTGTCACGCGCAACAGGTTTGACGGCTTTGAGTAGATGGCAGTCGATGAGTGAATCGACGAGACATTCTGGCAACTTAACCAGACCTCTTTTTTTCAATCGGTCTTCGAGGAAAACGTCGCCAAAGAGACCTACCGGGGCTACCTCGTCCATACGTCCACCATCGAACTCTCTATCATGGATAACAGAAATTTAAATAACATCATACAATGGAATTGTCGAGGCTTTAGGACGAATTTTAATGAACTCTGACTTTTAAGCCAAAAATATAAACCTACTGCTTTTTATTTTGCAGGAAACACTCCTGAAGAAACCTGACACAAATGTTAATCCTGTTTTCAAGGGTTATACATTATATAACACTTGGGCAGATGAAAATGACCTTCATATCCGTGGAACGTCTGTCTTGGTCAGAAACGACATTATTCACAGTGCTGTTCCATTACAATCAAATTTACCGGCTGTAGCGGTACGCTTGACATTAGACAAGACAATCATGTTATGTTCAATTTATGTGTCACCAAGTAAGCCACTTCAGCTGACCGATCTTGAACATCTGATTCATCAACTCCCAACTCCGTACATTTTGTTGGGTGATTTTAACACTCATAGTCCCTTTTGGGGTGATTCCTACAGCAAAGAAGACCTGAAAGGCAAAACAACAGGAGAACTCATTACAAATTATGACTTGTGTTTGTTTAATGATGGGTCAGATACTTACCTGCACCCCGCATCCGGTTCATACACATCAATTGATCTTACAATTGCATGCCCTTCTATCTTCCTTGATTTTTCTTGGAAGGTAGAAGATGACTTGTAGTGGAGTGATCACTTTCCAACTGTGTTGGAGAGTGTAGTTCTGGCAGATGATGAGAGAGTGTCCCAGTGAAACTTTAAAAAGGCTGCCTGGGACTCTTTCTCATCGCTTTGTTCTGAATGCCTCACACGGGAGAAATTTGAGGAAAGTTCTGACCAGATTGAACATTTTACTTCAGAGTTGATTGACATTGCAAACACAGTCATCCCTAATACCTCGGCAAATCCAAAACGTTTTACCAAACCGTGGTTTGATAATGAATGTAAAAAGGCTATAAAGGATCGCGAGAAAGACGAAAGGGAATTTAACAAGTTACCAACCACATACATTTTAGACAAACTTCGTATAAATCGGGCAAAAACAAGACGATCTATAAAACAAAAAAAAGAAAAGTTCTTGGGAATCTTACGTTTATTAGATTAACCAAAACACCCCAATCACTAAAATTTGGAAAATGATTAAAAAGATTAAAGGAAAAGAAACAAAATCAACTGTGCAACACTTGAAGGAAACCAACACCTTAATAACATCTAAAACAGAAATTTCAAACATTTTGGCCTCCACATTTTCGAAACATTCATCGTCTGAAAATTGTAATCCAGAATTTATCAAAATTAAAAAAACAGCAAGAAAAACATAAGATCAAACTTACCTCCAACAATCTAGAGGATTACAATGAACCTTTTTCTGTGGAAGAGTAATGCTTTGCATAGAGCAAAGGATACTGCCACTGGTCCCGATGAAATTCACTACCAAATTTTAAAGCATCTGCCTCAATCTTCACTTGAACTCTTATTATCAATTTTTAATGGCATTTGGGTGACTGGCCTGTCTCCACCAACCTGGCGTAAAGCAAGAATAATTCCTATTCCTAAGCCTGATAAAGATCACAGCAACCCAAGCAATTACAAACCTATTGCCTTAACCAGTCGTCTGTGCAAAACCACGGAGAGGATGATCAATGACCGACTTGTCTGGTTTCTGGAATCGACCAATTTTCTTGCGGATGTTCGGTGTGATTTCAGAGCCCAGAGGAGTACTGTGGATCATTTGGTCAGACTTGAAACGTTTATTAAAAATGCCTTCGCCAGAAAAGAACATGTGGTCGCCATCTTCTTTGATCTGGAGAAGGCATATCACACCACGTGGACGTATGGGATTTTAAAAGATCTTTTTAATATGGGGTTGAAAGGGCGTATGTCCCTTTTTACTGAAAACTTTTAAAGGACCGCCAATTTCAGGTCCGTGTTGGGTCAACGTTATCTGATCCTCACGAGCAAGAATTGGGGGTTCCTCGGGGTAGTATTTTGTCCGTTACCCTGTTTTCGATAAAAATTAATAGTATCAGCGATGCAATTGAGAATACGGTAGATTCTTCATTGTATGTTGATGATTTTTTAATCTGCTATAGCAGCAAAAAAATGAATGCTATCGAGCGCAAACTTCAGCTGTGTTTAAATGGGCTACAGAAAACGGTTTTAAGTTTTCAAAGACCAAAACTAATTGTGTTAATTTCTGTAAGCTCCAGAAGCATCATCTTGATCCAGAGTTGAAAATGGATGGAAATACCATTAAAGATGTAAAAGAAGTGCAATTCTTAGGTTTGTTGTTTGACAGCAAACTGAATTTCATTTCTCACATAAAACAACTGAAAGTTAAATGTAAGAGAGCATTAAACCTCCTGAAGGTTGTTGGTAGCACTGATTGGGGTGCTGACCAAACAACATTACTTCATCTGTATAGATCACTTGTTAGATCTAAATTAGATTGCGGTTGTGTGGTTTACGGATCTACAAGGAAGGCTTATCTCAAGCCACTTGGTGCGATTCATAATAGAGGCATTAGAATCAGTTTAGGTGCATTTTTAACATCACCAATAGATTCAATGCTTGTTGAAGCTGAGGAGCCTTCTCTTGAGAAGCGTCGAATTAAACTATCTCTCCAATATGTAACTAAACTTTTAGCTAATAAATCAAATCCTGCTTTTAATTGTGTTTCAGAACCTCAAAATGTTGAATTTTTAAACGCCACCAGAAACATATTCCTCTATTGGGAATTAGAATTAAACCCCACATGGAGTCTACCAAAATTGATTCTGATTCTATAACAGAAAACCGTAAAACTCAAATTCCTCCTTGGCATCTTAGAAAACCTACAGTTATTTTGGACCTTGCTTCTTCCAAAAACTCTGATACCAATTCCTTGCAGTTTAAAAAAAATATGCCGAAATAAAGTCCAGGTATAGTGCATATACAAGGATCTTTACAGATGGATCTAAAGATGGTGACAATGTATCATCAGCTGCTGTTACTGGTGATCATATCACCTCATTCAGAATACCGAATCAGAGTTCTGTTTTCACAGCTGAAGTTAAAGCTATAGAAATCGCACTTGAACACATCGAGAATGTATAGGGAAAGAAGTCAATTATTTTTTCCGACCCTCTTTTCACTTTACTTGTTTTAATAAATCCCAGGTTGAAGAACCCTCTCATCTTGGAACATCGTGAGAAGTTATCAACTCTCATGTCTGACCAATATGATATCGTGTTTTGCTAGTTACCCGGACATGTAGGTATCGCTGGTAACACCAGGGCAGACAGTGTAGCAAAACAGGCTTTATCCAAGCCTCTCACTGATTTTAAGATTCCGTTCAGTGATTTCAAGCCTCATATCAGTAGTTAAATCAAATCTATGTGGCAGGCGGGATGGGATGGAGCAACAAATAACAAGCTTCATCGCTTCCGACCAACTATGTCAGATCACTACCCGTCTAGTAACCTTTGTAGAAAGGATCTTGCAGTTTTGACACGGTGTCGTATTGGTCATACACGACTAACACATTCTTTTTTGTTGGAGGGTACTGTGCGACCAGAATGTGTTCCCTGCCAGCAGGTGTTGTCAGTGGAACACATTCTTTTACATTGTAGTGATTTTAATCTTAGTAGACGACAGTATTTTAATGTTGTGTCTCTTCGAGACCTTTTTTACAGAACAAATCCTCATAAAGTTCTGTCGTTCGTGAAGGAAATCAACATTTTTAATAAATTTTAAAATTGTTTTTAATCTTTTAATCAAGACTCTTGAAATCTCAATTCATCAGGTTGATTTAGAAGTTATTCACTTCTCTTCTTTCATTACCCTTTGTTGTTTAAATCACTTTGGTCTTTGACAGATCTCTTGTAGTTATTTTCCATTTTTCTTCAATCTTTTTACTTCATAACTGAAAATGATTTTTTACTTCCCACTGTTTTCTCGCCACGATATGGCCTTAGCTCCTGATGTGGCGTTACGAACAAATAGATAAATAAATAAATACTTTTTTTCTTCTCAGATTGCAATATTAACCCCTTGAACCCGTAAGGCCGCTTTTCCGATCTAGGACCGTGGTACGGCCTAAGTTCAAAAAGTAGATAGTTGCTCAGTGAATTAGCGTAGCATACCAATCAAGAGTTTCAACATGTAGCCTCAGGGTTGCACGTTGAAAATATTGAGTGGTCTTCCCCCAAATAACGAATATAGACACGACCAGTTTATGGCTTTGAACTGACATGGAATATACCACAGTGGGCCAAAGGGATGATATTGTGTGATACATGAGATTCGGGCCCCTCTGTAAAACAAATATACGTTCTGAGTATGTGGAGACCAATTCGCAAATTGAAACATATTGATTATTATGCGTTTCTATGTCAATCGTAACCTTTGGGTTATATTTATTAGGTGTACTTTCCATTTTGGATATTGAGTTTACCCACCTGCACACTGATGTTAAAAATACCGACATTTTGAGTAACAAGCTTTTCCGTCTCTGTCCGACGAGCAACCCGGACGTATTCATCGCGTCATGAATATTGGCTTTCGATAAAGTTATCTTCCATGAAATTATCACACTGGCGCGTTAGGTCCAATTTATTTATTTCACCTCGTGTTGGACAGTTTTTACGGGCGCAGAAAGCTGGAGTACCCGAAGAAAATCACCGAGCAACGGCGAGCAACTATCTGACTCCCCAACGTACTAACGCAACGCAAATAGGGTTAGCATTGGTTGAAGACAAGAGCAACATCGACTTGCAGTACGCCTTAGTACACAACGCCACAGTGCCGCTCCGTGGACAATCGCGAGTAAGTGCACTGCCCAAGGGCACAACGCAGTTACTCCTGTCGGGATCGAACCGTAGGTATAACTCCGTATCCACTGAGCCACTGTGCTCACAGGACCAATTAAGAAGCATGTAATTGTTGAAAAAACACCTTTGACATCAGTAGAAAATAAAGCAAAATTTCAATTTGTTACTTTTAATAAACAAAACTACAGACAGCTCCCTCGGAGCTGTCTGTTGTTTTCGTTTATTAAAGTGAAAAAAGGAAACTTGGCTATTTATAGTAAGCTAATTAGGAGCAACAAAGTAACCGTCCACTTCAGCTCTTTGTTTAGCGAATGTGTTTTTACAGCAGTTTGCTAGTTTTAAGTCTTACCAAGACAAATATTAGCAAATCTTACCTCCTAAAATTTTATATTAATGGAAAGGATAGTATCTGTATTACATGTCACGATGCGCCCACTGTTCATATAATGAGCAGCACAAAAGGGTTATAGAACCTAAAAGGATGGTGAAAGCGCCATTTTCTTATTTTTAAACAGTGAATAATAAACAAACTTACAGTGCCTATCATGAGTTTATTTGGTTTTCAGTGAGAATAAGCCTCGCTAGTTGCCACTACAAATGTTTTGAGGCGTTCTAGGGTATGGAGAAGACCAGGAGAGCGATTCCATGCAGCCAACATTGCTCAGCATGACCGCTATGGTGGAGGGCCAATAATGGTCTGTGGCGGCATCAGCTGGGATGGACGTACAGAGCTCTGTGTCCTTGACCGTGGTACATGGACTGCACAGCGGTATATTGATGAGATCCTGGATGCCCATGTCAGATTGTATGCAGATGCAGTGGGTGATAGATTCATTCTGATGGACGATAATGCCCGTCCTCATGTTGCCCATGCTGTCCGGGAGTACCGACAGAGAGAGGGGATTGAGCGTATGGACAGGCCAGCAAGATCCCCCGACCTCAATCCAATCGAACGTGTCTGGAATGAGTTGCAGCTTGCAATGTCTGTCCGTCCAGTCCAACCAAGGAGTGTCCTGGAGCTTGGTGCCATGCTGGTCCAAAAATGGAACAACACCCCACAAAGGACCATCTGGAACCTGATTGGGAGCATGAGAAGGCGTTTTCAAGCTGAATTGACAATAATGGGTCTCATACTCGATATTGAACACATATCAGTTCGCTCCATCCACATTTTGGCAAATTTGAAAAATTTCCTCTTTTACCAATAATATCCATTTTCCATGGTTATCGTATTCAAAAGCTAAAAACTAATGTCAAACGCAAACAAAATCTTAATTTCTGTGTTTACATCATTAAAGATATAATTAAATATAAAATATATGCACTTTCCATAACAATAATTCAACTAAAACGTAAACAGGTAGTTGGATATACTTGGTACTTAGCAAACTTTGAGTAGTATATATTCAACAGAAGTTCAGAGACATCATCTGGTAGAGTCTATATTCGTTACTTGGAGGAAGACCAATCAATATTTTCAACGTGCAGCCTCAGGGCTGCACATTGAAAACATTGAGTTGTCGGCCACGCAAATTCACAGAGCAGAGCACCTATCTACTTTATGAATTCAGGCTGCATCAGGACCCTGCTCCGTAAAAGCGTTCGTTCGTGTTCGAACGGTTAAGCGTGATTCGGGAATACATTTATGGTACTGGAGGACTATGTTGTTGATGTCTGATTTGCTATGCAAGTAATTTACCAGATTTCATGGAATTTGATCATTTCAGTGGTTCAAAGTGAGTGTTGAATGGTAAATTTATAGAAACTATATATTCTATCTCGTAGCAACTTCTTCAATGAAAATTTTGTGAATCTCTTTGTTAACGACTTTATCGGTGTTTAACGAGGCGATTCACAATGTTGTGGTAATTAGTTTAAAACTGACAACTCAATGTGTAAATTCGATGATTATTTTGCATGATTTACTCTCTTGAAATGATCAGTACGACGTTTTGCTGATTGAGTGTCAGATTAACACTTTTGAAATGATATCTAATGAGATTTGTTGGTTAGTTGTCAGATAGCCATTTCGAAATGATCTGCATGGAGATTTGCTGATTATTTGTGAGATTAACTCTTTTGAAGTAACCTCTACGGAGATTTGCTCATTATGTGTCACATAAATTCCTTTGAAATGGTCTCTATGGAGATCCTAGTTGCTCGCCGTTGCGCGGTGGTTGTCTCCGGGCACTCCGGCTTCCTCCACTGTCCGACACGAGGTGACCCGGGCTTTCAAAAGTGTCGTTAACCCCCCAAAATAATAAATAAATATAGAGATTCGCTGATTGTAAGATTAACACTTTCGACATGATCTCTACACTGCAAAAAATATAGGTTCTCTTTAGAACCAAAACTGGTTCTAAACTTGTCCCTGAGATGGAACCAGTTCTGTTTAAACAGTATTTATTTCAAATCAAATAAATTTATGAAGATTAACATTAAATATTAACATAATTAAACATAAATTGAGGGGGTTTCTGTCGTAAGTTTAGAGCTAATACGAGGTTGTCTCAAATCATTATTAAGCAAAGGAGATATGAACAGTTCTATGCAGAACCAAAACTGTTTCGATATGCCAACTGTTCATATCTCCTTTGTTTCAAAATGTTTGGCGACTGCGTTGAATAAGCTCCAAGTTTACTGCTGAATCTACTTCAGTTGATGTAATATTCTGTTAAAATTGAATGCTAATCTTGGTAAATTTATTTGATTTGAAATAAATACTATTTAAACAGAATTGGTTCCATCTCGGGGACAAGATTAGAACCAGTTTTGGTCCTAAAGAGAACCTATATCTTTTGCAGTGTACGGAGATTTGCCCATTATGTGTCAGATTAATCCCTTTGAAATGGTCTCTATGGAGATTCGCTGATTGTCTGCAAGATTAAAACTTTTGAAATGATCTCTATGAACAGTCTTTTTTTATTCGTTTTTTAACCCTTCTTACGTGGAAGCCTATATTAAAATAAGATGATGGCAACCTATAGTAGCTTTGAAGTGAAAATAAACGTTCGTGAATACATTTAAGTTAATTAATATGATAGTTCGAACTTTTCATCGAATGCCAACTTGTTGACATTCGATTGGAGGTTCGACAGACGTGCTAAGACCAGGTACAGTTGAAACTAGAAGTCCTGTCACAATTAACGCAAAACATGCATGTTAATGCGATCCTTACTGCAAAAGAATGCAGTAGTTTGAGATGCACAAGAGCGTTCGAGCTATGCAATACAAACTATACTGCCATATTAGCGAGGTCAGCAGTGAAATCACGAACTGAAATGGACAAACAGAAAAAAAATATTGAGGCTACAATATGTTGAGGATAGATTTCTCCTAAATCACTATGGGATAGAATTTTTACTTGTTGTTGCTGTCATGTAAAGATATATAATAATTTCTTAATGGGAGAGGAGTGTTTCTAAGCTGTAAGCACTTATACTTCAATGCCTTTTGCGATTTTGTTAGCAAATAATAATATATAATTAAACTAAACCTGGTGGTCCACGTGGTGAAAGTTTGCAAGTCTTTCTTGTGCTGTTATGAACAATTATAAATACTTTTTGAGTGGAGAAGAAATGGAGCTGCGATTCAGCAGTAATCCACCTGCTTCATTCTGTATATGTAGTCAAATTTTAATTTCTATTTACGTTATTACATGTACATGTATCCCAGTAGAGGTTAGGGATGATACAAATGATATCTATTTACTAGTATATAATTGTGCAGAGTTGGTCACGCTGTTTTCCTACATGAATTGAGTTACTGTAATGGTGCAGTTTGACAGGGCCACAAGTGCGCTTATGCGGACCGTTATTAATTCAAAACAGTGCAGAATACAATCTCAGGATTCCTAGGTTCAACTGTAAATAATGTAGAATTAAGTATTATTGTTTAAAGTGCGTGACGACTACCATATATTAAATGTTAAGTTATTGTGTAATTGCCTACAATATATGTTATATGTTCATTCTAATATTAATTATGTCAATAAATAAGACACTCGCATCTTGCCTGCACTACAATATATGTGTTATATGCTCATTCTAATATTAATTATGTCAATAAATATGACACTCGCATCTTGCCTACACTACATTATATGTGTTATATGTTCATTCTAATATTGATTACATCAATAAATATGACACTCGCATCTTGCCTTCACTACAATACATGTGTTATATGTTCATTCTAATATTGATTAGGTCAATAAATATGACACTCGCATCTTGCCTTCACTACAATACATGTGTTATATGTTCATTCTAATATTGATTATGTCAATAAATATGACACTCACATCTTGCCTACACTACAATATATGTGTTATATGTTCATTCTAATATTAATTATGTCAATAAATATGACACTCGCATCTTGCCTACACTACAATATATGTGTTAAATGTTCATTCTAATATTGATTATGTCAATAAATATGACACTCGCATCTTGCCTACACTACAAAATATGTGTTATATGTTCATTCTAATATTGATTATGTCAATAAATTTGACACTCGCATCTGTTTCATTCCTTCGTTTTCTCTAAGCTGGTTATGATATAAATTTGGAGGAGAAACTTCTTTGGGTGGGCATTCCACTTCCCCGACCTCGTTATAAAACTATTTTCGCCCCTCTTATACTTATTATGAATCGAGGTGTGGGTCGAGCCATTAAGCATTCTTTTTTTCTGCGGCATTATTCCGCAGGTAGTAGAAAAAACTGAGTTACCTGATTCAGAAATATACGAGTCGATGCCAATCCGGAATCAGGCAGTCGATGCCAGCATCGAATTTAATATTCAAAGTTAAGCATAGTTCTTCCGTATTACGTTGCTATCATGATGATGCGTATTCCCTATAATAAAGGCAGTTTGTTGATTTATTTGCTGTTTAACCCTTTTCCTAACACGAAAGGTAGACGACACTTGCAAACAAAACTCTTGAATAACTAAAAATTTCCATTTTTTGTCTCCAAAACATAGCTTATGACCCCTCATTGGAACGAGCTCAATTAACTCGTTCCAAAGAGGGGTCATAAGCTATGTTTTGGAGACAAAAATAAAAAAAATAATGAAAATTGTATTATGATTTTTGTAAATAGCGCTGGCCGGTTTTGGCCGTTACGTTGGGTAAAGCGTTGATATTACTTTCAGCATAATGGCTACATCATGACTACACTACGAGTATCAAGCCAAGCCTACACAATCATCTATTCTTATCCTTTCCATATCTGGGGCATTCAACCTCACTCTTAGGTGACTATGTTCTGTATTGCCAGAACCACTACTGTAGTTTTGGATAGAGTTAGAATGTTGAGGAGCTGACAGTTGTCCGTCACTGCTCGGTGGTTCTCTCCGGGTACTCCAGCCTCCTCCACCCGTAAAACTGTCACGGTCACGATTAGCCATTGTGCATAAGTATGTGACCTTGAGCCCCAATAAATAAATAATAAATAACTACTGTAGTTTTAACAGAAGAGAAGACAAAACATTCTAAAGAGTTTGTATCTACCTACGCCGCGTATTGTGTATGCGTCGCCTCTTATTGTGTATGTGGCTCCGTTGCAGATAATTAATATTGTTTGGGTGTTTTTTTTTACCAAAAAATACCCAGAAAAACAAATTTATTAATAACTTCAATTTAAAACTGAATTTCACAATCCTTACTAAACTGATTAGAATACACAATTATTGGAGATGATTCTCTTTCCAAAAGTTGCCTATTATCAAACTCGACAGATATGACTTCAAACTCGGCTCATCTGACTCCGATGTCAACCGATATGGACCAAACTACAGTTGTCTCCCTTGATGCGTTATTTGCCGCAACCAGTTTGTTTACATCGAATTCTTTCAACATTTGTGCCCAAAGCAATCAGAAAAGTTGTTTTGACAAGGCAAAATGGAGCGATTTGTTTGAGAGTTTGTAAGACGTGGATATAAAGATGGCAATAAATAAAGATTAGGTGAATGAAGAGAAGAAAGAAGAGAGTTGTACATATTATTCATAGCAAAATAATAATTCAACGCAAACTAAGGTTTAATATCAAAAGCGGCGATTCGTCAAAATGTGAGAATGGATAGTTCAGTTATCCGAACGTCGCGACTTCCCCACAGTGGACCCGCGACGTTCAAATAGCTGATCTAAGAG
Source organism: Pictodentalium vernedei (assembly GCA_031216915.1). Lineage (NCBI taxonomy): Eukaryota > Metazoa > Mollusca > Scaphopoda > Dentaliida > Dentaliidae > Pictodentalium > Pictodentalium vernedei. Next base: position 86,581,281 of record CM062289.1, read on the forward strand.
GAGAGAAGGCTTCCTACTTTGTGAAAAGAATGAGAAATAATAACACTGTTAGAAAATTGTTACAGATCTTTGAGAATTTTTAAAATTATTTGTTTTGGTTTTTATAAATAAAGGTGTTATTACTTGGTTAGTTTCATATCAGCTGAGATACCGGCCATCAGTAACACCACATCAGCCTGCTAAATATTAACCAGTTCTCTCTCGCAGGTAGGTCCAATATGTGGCTTCCGTTTGTAACAGCTCAATATAAATGTCTTTCACGCAATTACTTATGCCCTTATGGAATTTCGATGAAAGAGTTGTTTGAGTTAATGTTGCGGGTACGTCAATATTACGCTCAATGTGGGGTACCCAGACAAACAGAACGCCCGTACTGACGTTTATAATACACACATGCGTGGCTTTGTTGCCGTGACACATACATTTACGTATTTTTTTTCCATGGGGCGATTTGGCAAAACAAACAATAACGATACCTTCAAAATGGGTGAGTTAAATTATACATTTATTCCGGATGTCTTTCTATTCTATAACAGTTCAGAAGAGTGTGCATTATTGACTCGAGTCGTCCGATCAGTGCCTGTTCGATTTACTTACTATTCCTTATTTACTCGATAAAATTTGAGTCGTTCGATCAATACAACGCTCAATTGGTTGTCTTTCGTACTTGAAAATCACAGAGGCATTCCCTATACACAAGGGAGATAACTCTGTATGGACAGGAGCAGATTATGGGAAGTCAAGCATTCTGACTGGTAATCATATACTTCGACGAGGACAGAGGTCGTAACAAGGTGTAGTCAAGAGTATGTAGGACAAGAACAGATTATTGGAAGTCAAGTATTCTGACTGGTGATTATAATACTTAGACGAGGGCAGAGGTCGTAACAATGTGTGGTCAAGAGTATGCAGGACAATATAGACTGCTATGGATAGAGTAGTTAGAATAGGTTCTGTAATAGGTAGGAAATGAGGATTCTGGAGGAATTAGAGCAAGAAAAGATGCTCGTATATAAAGAAACAACTCCCACTCAGTCCTAAAACACTGCGTGCTACTGTTATTCGTCCAATATGTTTTTTTTCAAGTCAGTTTCAGTGATTCTGGATGTTTTTTTGATGATTTAGAGAGACTGTCGGAAGCATTTGGGTAATTATTCACACCGTAGTTCAATCGAACCCAACATTTGGTGATCTCATTGTCCTACAGCAATAGGTGTTACTTTATAAGGAAGATTCTGGAAGATTTCATACAAAATAGACGGGTAGAAATAGAGGATTTAGTGGGAAATCTGAGCCAAATAAATAGTTGTCGGGTCCACTTGGGGATATTACCCCGTTCAATCGAAGAGCATACCCCTCTCTATTAGAGTCATATAGCAACCAACAGCTACCATAGAAAACAAGATGGCGGCCTTCAGTATGGAAAAAGTCTAGAGTAACACGAATCAACCTAACAACACGCGATGCGCATGAGCACTGACATCCGTATAATTATGATAATTATTTCACAACATGGCCCATCTAACATAAGGTCATTTTCGGGGTCCTCAACCGGAGTCTTCCAACATTGGCATGTCCGGGAACATGGTATTCTACTGTTGGAATTTGTGATTATTTATTTATTGCGGTTTAACGACACTTTCGACAGCCAGGGTCACTTCAAGTCAGACAGTTTTACGGGTGGAGAAAGTGGGAGTATCTGGAGAGAACCATCGACAAACGATGAGCAACTGTCAGACTCCGCAACGTACTAAATCCACACAAACAGGATTAGCGCTGAAGGAAGACAAGTGCACCATCGACGTGCAGTGCGCCTAGTGCACAGTACCAATGTGCCCCAGGTGGACAATCCGTATTAAGTATCTTGCTCAAGGACACAACGCAGTTGCACCTGGCGGGACTGAACCGTGGATCGTTCGGTTTAAAGATTAATGCTGTAACCACTGAGTCACCGTGCTCCCGGAATTTGTGACTGCCAAGAGCCCCAGTTGGATAATTTACAGACAAGGGTACATTTGGAGTATTCTGCATCTTAACCCTTTATCTTATCAATTGACCGCATCCGCGGAAGCAGGTCAAATGAACGATTATATGATGTGGTTTTGTTGAATTTGTTTGAAAAATTAAAAAAAAATATTTAAAATAACAATATTATTTTGAAATATTTGTGTGGTGATGTTGGTGTATCATATAATGCACCAAGTGTGTACACATCAATCACAGACTGAGTGCCTGATAAGAGACATGGAGCGGAATCTTGAATTTGGGTATTTGAATGAACATGTTCAAATTGAAGATTCTCCAATTCAAGGCCTGAAAACTGGGTGAGGTGTAAAACGTTGAATAAAACAAATAACGGTACAATTGTCTTGGATGAATGACCTATCTTTTCATTGGAAACGTTTTGAGAAACATGGCCCCAATGCTGAGATATCGCATGCAAACGTTGGCGAAAATATCTGGTATTCCGACATTACCCTTGTGGGAAGTCTCAAATCTGTTAAGGGTTAAACTTTTAATAATAACATATGAAACAAAATTTGTCATTTTTTGACTACTGCATGCAGCCATAGAAAACATTCAACGCCCAATCAATAACAATTTCATCAATGCCTGGAATGAGTTCATCAACAACATATGCAACAAAAGTAAAACAAAAAGTTCCAGCTGCTTCTGTTCAATGTCAGACACCATATACTTGGTTATATGGTTACATGACAGCGTGCTTCCGACATTGATAGAACCTTTTATATACCCAATTCGACACAGACAAAATCAAAAACAATTGCAAATTCAAGACCAGCACAGAAAACAGAAGAACAACAAAGTAAATCCAATAATACCAAATCAGAACAGAAAAATCTACAAACGAAATCGAAGCCAGAACCACAGAAGCTTAGTCAGAATCAGAGAAAGAAACAAGAAAAAAAAACAAAAAGAAAACAGAAAAACTGACATCAGACAGAACACCCAAGACCCTTCAAAACCCCATTACTCGTAACAGGTTTGAAGGTCTTGAAAAGATGGAAGTCGGTGACTGCATTGATGAAACGTTCGGGTACTTACACCCGAGTTCTTCCCAGAATAGATCCCCTAGAAAAAGATCACCTAAGAAAGCTGGCGGGGCTATTTCACCCATACGTCCGCCATCTCAATCTCCAAACAAGCATGGATAATTCAAACCAACATAATATAATACAATGGAATTGTCGAGGTTTTAGGGCGAATTTTAATGAATTGGGTCTTCTCAGTCAAAAATATAAACCTGCTGTATTTTGTCAGCAGGAAACTCTTCTAAAGAAACCTGAAGCTCAAGATCATTCAGCTTTTAAGCATTATACTTCGTATAATGCTTGGGCAGACGAAAATGACCTTCATGTACGTGGAACGTCTGTCTTGGTCCGAAACGACATTATTCACAGTTCTGAACCTTTACAATCAAATTTACAGGCTGTAGCGATACGCCTGAAACTTAGACAAGACAGTTACGTTATGTTCAATTTATGTTTCACCAAATAAACTACTTCAGCTGATTGATCTTGAGCATCTGATTCACCAGCTCCCAACTCCATACATTCTGTTGGGTGATTTTAACGCTCATAATCCTCTTTTGGGGTAATTCCTGCAACAAAGAGGACTTAAAGGGCAAAACAGTGGAAGACTTCATAACAAAATATGACTTGTGTTTGTTCAATGATGGGTCAGACACTTATCTGCACCCCGCATCTGGTTCTTATACTTCAATTGATCTTTCAATTGTATGTCCTTCCATCTTCCTTAATTTTTCTTGGAAGGTGGAGGATGACTTGTGCGGGAGTGACCACTTTGCAATTGTGTTGGAGAGTGTAGTTCCGGCGGGCGATGAGAGGGTGCCCCAGTGGAAATTTAAAAAAGCTGACTGGGACACTTTCTCATCGCTTTGATCTGAACGCCTCACATGGGAGAAAGTTCAGGATAGTGCTGACCAAATAGAACATTTTACAAACGAACTGCTTGACATTGCAAACACAGTCATCCCTAAAACCTCGGCAAATCAAAAACGTTTCACCAAACCATGGTTTGATAATGAATGTAAACAGGCTATAAAGGATCGCAAAAGAACAGAACGGGAATTCAACAAATCACCAACCACAAATAATCTGAATAAACTACGTATAAATCGGGCAAAAACAAGATGGCTTATCAAACACAAAAAGAAAAGTTCTTCGGAAACTTATGTTTCTAAGATTAACCAGAACACACCCATCACTAAAATTTGGAAAATGATTAAAAAGATTAAGGGAAAAAGAAACAAAATCAACGGTACAACACCTGAAGGAAAACAACACCCAAATGGCATAAAAAAGCAAATTTCAAACACATTGGCCTCCACATTTTCGAAACATTCGTCGTCTGAAAAGTGTAATCCTGAGTTTGTCAAAATTAAAAAAACAGCAAGAAAAACAAAAGATTAAATTTACATCCAATAACTTAGAGGAATACAGTGAACCATTCTCTGTGGAAGAGTTAAGTAACTCTTTGCGTAGAGCAAAAGATACTGCCACTGGTCCCGATGAAATACACTACAAGGGGGCGCGGTGGCTCAGTTGGTAGAGGTGCAGGCTGCAAGCCGAGAGGTCCTCGGTTCGAATCCCACCTGCGGCAACCGCGTTGTGTCCTTGGGCAAGACACTTCACCCCGATTGCCTACATGGGGGCACGATGACGCTGTGTACTGAGGCGTACTGCACGTCGATGGTGCGCATGTCTTCAACCAATCTAACCCTGCCTGTGCTGCGGTGCAGAGTTCAGACTTACGATGTTGGAGAGCTGACAGCTGCTCGTCGTTGCTCGGTGGTTCTCTCCGGGTACTCCGGCTTCCTCCACCCGTAAAACTGTCGGGGTCACGATTAGCCATTGTACATAAGTATGTGACCTTAAACACCAATAAATAAATAAATAAATAAATAATACACTACAAACTTCTAAAACATATGCCTCAGTCTTCACTAGAAATTTTATTATCCATTTTAAATGACATTTTGGTAACAGGCCAGTTTCCACCATCCTGGCGCAAAGCAACAATAATTCCCATTCCTAAGGCTGATAAAGATCACAGCAAACTTAGTAATTACAGGCCCATTGCCTTAACCAGCTGTCTGTGCAAAACCATGGAGAGTGTGATCAATGACCCACTTGTCTGGTTTCTGGAATCGAACGATCTACTTGCGAATGTTCAGTTTGATTTCAGAGGCCAGAGAAGTACAATGTACCTTTTGATCAGACTTGAAACGTTTATTAGAAATACCTTCGCCAGAAAAGAACATGTGGTCGCCATCTTCTTCGATCTGGAGAAGGCATACAATACAACGTGGACGTATGGTATTTTAAAAGATCTTTTTAACATGGGGTTGAGAGAGCGTATGCCTCTTTTTATTGAAAACGTTTTAAAGGACTGCCAATTTCAGGTTCGTGTTGGGTCAACATTTTCTGATCTTCACGTGCAGGAATTGGGGGTTCCTCAGGGTAGTATTTTATCCGTTACCCTGTTTTCGGTGAAAATCAATAGTATCATCGATGCAATTGAGAATATGGTAGATTCTTCATTGTATGTCGATGATTTTTTAATCTGCTATAGCAGTAAAAACATGAGCGCTGTAGAGCGCAAACATCAGCTGTGCCTAAATAGAATCCAAAAATGGGCTACAGAAAATGGTTTTAAGTTTTCAAAAACAAAAACAAATTGTGTTCATTTTTGTAAACTTCGAAAACATCACCTCGATCCGGAGTTGAAAATCGATGGGAGTCCTATTAAAGTTGTTAAGGAAGTGAAATTCTTAGGTTTATTGTTTGACAATAAACTGAATTTCACTTCTCATATAAAACAACTGAAAATGAAATGTAAAAAAACACTTAACATCCTTAAGGTGGTTGTTAGCACTGATTGGGGTGCTGATTAGAAAACGTTGCTCCATCTGTATAGATCCCTTATCAGATCTAAATTAGATTACGGTTGTGTGGTTTACGGTTCTGCAAGAAAGTCATGTCTCAAACCTCTTGATGCCATTCATAATGGTGGCATTAGAACCAGTCTTGGTGCCTTTAGATCATCACCAATAGATTTGATGCTTGTTGAAGCAGAGGAGCCTTCTCTTGAGAAGCACAGAATTAAACTTTCACTCCAATACGTTTCAAAACTTCTTTCTAATCCGTCCAACCCTGCTTACAATTGTGTCTCGGAACCTCAAAATGTTGAATTTTTTTCACTGTCACCAGAAACATATCCCTCCTTTGGGAATTAGAATTAAACCTTATATGGAGTCCGCCAAAATTGAACCAGACACAATAAAAGAGAACCGTGAACCTCAAACTCCTCCTCGGCATCTTAAAAAGCCAACAGTTATTTTGGACCTTGCTTCTACTAAAAAGTCTGAAACAAATTCTCTGCAGTTTAAGAAGAACTATGCTGAAATTAAGTCAAAGTATAGTATATATACAAGGAGCTATACAGATGAATCAAAAGATGGTGACAAAGTATCATCAGCCGTTGTCACTGATGATCATATCACTTCAATCAGAATACCGTATCAATGTTCTATATTCACAGCTGAAGTTAAAGCTTTACAACTCGCGCTTGAACACATCGAGAATGTACAGGAAAAGAAGTCGATTATTTTTTCCGACTATCTTTCCTCTTTACTTGCTTTACTCAACCCCAAGTTGAAGAACCCTCTCATTTTGGAGCTTCGTGAGAAGTCAACAACTCTCATGTCTGACCAATATGATATTGTGTTTTGCTGGTTACCCGGACATGTAGGTATCGCTGTTAACACCAAAGCAGACAGTGCAGCAAAACAGGCTTTAACCAAGCCTATCACTGATTTGAAGATTCCGTTCAGTGACTTCAAGCCTCATATCAGTAGTTATATCAAATCTATGTGGCAGGCGGAATGGGATGGAGCGACAAATAACACGCTTCATCGCTTCCGACCAACTATTTCAGATCACTACCCGTCTAGTAACCTTTGTAGAAAGGATCTTTCAGTTTTGTTGCCATGGTGGTCATACACGACTTACACATTCCTTTTTGTTAGAGAGTAATTTGCGACCAGAGTGTGTTCCCTGCCAGCAGGTGTTATCAGTGGAACACATTCTTTTGAATTGTACTGATTTTAATCATGTTAGAGGGCAGTATTTTACAGTCAGAACTTTGAGAGATTTATTTTCTCTTACGAGCCCGCAAAAACTCATCTCATTCTTGAAAGTAATCAACCTTTTTAATAAATTTTAAATTGCTTTTACCTTTTTAAATTTCATCTATCCATATTTATTTCAAAGGTTGATTTACACAGCATTTTTTGTACAACTGTTCTCACTGTCTCATTATATTTCACACTCATCATTTTTAAACCTCTTATTCCTTTCATTTCATATTTTGATCAATGGTCTTTTTGAAATACATACTTTCATCGCCACGATATAGCCTAAGCTGCTGATGTGGCGTAAAGCACCAATAAATAAATAAATCAATAAGAAATGGAGTAAATTGTCACTTAAACTTGCCAAATTCTGAATAAATGGGAGTTTTTTGGACGGTACCTACATTTATGCAACCAGAATGGGCATAGGGTTGAACTTTGCAACCGAACTTACACAGCAAATATGCTCGGTAGTCAATTGTGAATACGGACATGCAAAGCGTTTGAATTTAACCCATTCGAAAATGTTAGAAACAAACAATAAAATTTGGCTACTTTTGGCATTTTCAAATGGTACTCTCATTCTCGCCATCATTGTGCTTGAGAGTTAAATCTGAGATCAAAAAGTAAACAGTAACTTTCTTGTGCAAGCATTGTTGTATCTATCCATACCATAAGAATTGTAACAACAATCGTAAAATTAGAGAAATTTGCCCTTGAATGTATGCCAAATTTGGCTGAAATCGTACAGCCTGTTTCTGAGCTATGTTGAAAAAGTGTGAAATGTTGACAGGTTTTGGCAGAATATTTTTAAAATACGCGTGTCCACAGACATGGCAATACCTCGTTTTAATAGATTTTTATGACATTACATAAGTATGTCAAATTTGGTTGAAATCGTACAGCCTGTTTTTGAGCTGCACAAAAGACAAAATTAAGGGAGGAAAAAAAAAAAAAAACATTTTTGAAAAAGCAGAATAACAAGAGTCTTTCCCAAACTGGGTTTGGGAAAGCTTAATAAGTGCATTTTCAATGCTGTTTTGTTTTGTTTTATGAAGAACATTTATAAACTAGAGAATTGTAATTTGTGGACAAATTACGGGCTTTCCCAACTTTCCAATGTGAAAATGCAGACTTCATATAGAAAAGCAAAGTGTTTGGAATTATCCATTTCCAAAATGTCAGACAAAAAGCATCCAACGTTGGGTTTTTTGGCATTCTATAACGGTACTCTTATTCTCACTGTGCTTGGGGGTTAAATCTTGAGAATAAAAAGTAAACAGTAACTTTCTTCTGCAATCATTGTTACATCTATCCATACCAAAATAATTGCTACAACAACCTTGCAATTAGAGGACATGAGTACAGATGTTTGCAAAATTCACTGAAAATCATTTTTTGTCGGACAATACTATTCTTTACGTGGCCAAAGCATATGTTGGGTTAAGCCCCAGAGTTCAAACAATTACAAATGGAGTAAATCGTCACCTAAATTAATTTACCAAATTCTGAAAAAATGGGAGGTTTTTTTAAATGGTACCTACTTTTATGCAACCAGAATGGGATAGGGTTAAATTTTACAACCAAACTTACAACATCAAATATGCCAATTGTGAATACGTACATGAAAAGTGTTTGAAATTAACCCTTTCCAAAATGATAGAACAGGCAACCAAAGTTGGCTAATTCTGACATTTTCAAACGGTACTCTTATTCTCGCCCTAATTATGCTTGATGGTTAAATCTGAGATTAAAGAGTAAACAATCATTGTTGCATCTATCCATACCAAAATAATTGTTACAACAACCTTGTAATTAGAGAAATTTGCCCTTGCAGTTGGTCAATGTTGACGAAAAAATCTATTTAGATGTCATTTGTGGCCAGTGGGGTTAATGTTCAAAGATTTGAGTGGTTATTGTGGTGTATCAAATTTTGCTCTGAATATGTGAGAAACTTGAGCTAAATAACTGCAAACAATTTTGAGATTTCCGAAAAAAAGATGAAATTTTGAAGATTTTGGCAGAATATTTTGAAAATACGCGCTTTCACAGATAAGACGATACCGCATTTCTCTAGATTTTATGACATTACATAAGTATGCCAAATTTGTTTAAAATCGTACAGCTTGTTTTTGAGCAGTTCAACAGAAAAAATTCACGGCGGAAAAAAAAAATAAAAAAAATAGAGAAGAAAAAAATTTAAAAAGAAGAATAACAAGAGTCTTTCCCAAACTGGGTTTGGGAAAGCCTAATTAATAAATATTGTTTAAATTGGAACCTCTAGGCGTTTCTTCGGATTAGCGATGTCAAACTGCATTGATAAAACACCAACGCTCCTTCTCTTTTCTTTTGATTTGAAATCAAGTTGAATTAAACATTTTTCTATTGACGATCTTTTTGAGTTTGATGGCAAAGCTTTCCTTATTCCTTTGTCATTTCATTTTTCTTTAGGCTGACATTTTTTTGAAGTTTTCAGTCTGTTTATGTGTATAATCTGCCATTGTCGACCGTTGCTTTTGTTAGAGTGTGTGGCCGTCTGATAAAAATGGCATCAAAGCGAATCTAGAATAATCAGATGCAGCAAACTCGTCGCCTGAGTTCTAGAATGTCCTATGTCCCATAAGGGACATAGGACATTCTAGCACTCAGGCGACGAACTGTATACTGATGTAGATTTAAAATCGCAGCTAGATTTGGATGCCAATTTAGTCTTGGAGAAGTCACAAATATTGTGAAGAGAAATATGTTCACCCAAAAAATTGTCAGATACGCTACATCAAGCAGGGATATTCCTACCGAGTCGGATGCGCCACCCAAGACAAAAATTAAGGGATGTCAGGAACAAATTGTGTTTGATTTCAAACGACACTGTCTATTTTGTGGTTTCAATTTTGATGTGACAAAAAAACCCTAAAGCCCGGCAAGGTGGACAGAAGTAGTGAACTTGGAGCAAGCAGTAGTTCATCTGAAAAGGATGAGATACTCCGACTTTGTGAGCAGAGATAAATGAGGTAAGAGATCAGATTAAGAGTGTCTGGTGCTATGAGTGATTTGCATGCGACAGACGCTCGATATCACTCGGTCTGAAGAGCTACATTTATGAGTCCACGATCGGGCAAAGTAGTTCATTAATACCACCTCAAGATACAAATCCCGATGGGGACACTTTGAAGTCGGTGATTGCTTTCATAAGAGATGACCACTGCCTTACTTGGGATTCGGTCGACTTGTACAAACTGTATGGTGAGTGTGGGGGTACTTATATTTCCCGTCCAGATGTTGTGGTCAAGCTTGATGAGAAGTACGGCAACGACAGTTTAGGGATAGCGACGATGTTAGCGGATAGATCGACGGCAGGATGGGCTCTACATATTTCGCAGGGTCCCAGATGTTTGTGATGACGAAAACGCAATGAAAGTTTTGAAGAAAAGTATATGCACCGAAATAAGGGATGTGGATATAGATCGAAACACTTATGATCTCGAGCTCAACTTTGACAAAATATCAGAGTATCCAAGCGGGACGTTGTTGGCTTTTCTGGGTAGTCTGTCACCGAAATTAGAACAAACCCCACCTGGGGTGTTGATTAGCAACATTGTAACATTACTGGTACATGGGATACCAACAACAATGCAAATCGGTCTTGCTGCTACGATCAGGGATTCTAATACGAACGATGCATAACTTCGGAGTAACAGGATCCTATGATGAATTGATGCGTTTCAAGAATTCGGCAACAAATACTGCAACTCCCAATGTTGGCATCCCACCAATATCTAGTTCTGGCGGTGAGCTAATACAGGAAGTGATAAATTATTTCGATAATGACATTGCATCTCAGAATGGAAAACGTAGTACCCAATCTCTGGTTGTTTTTTTTACCTCAAGCAAATAACACGGCCCAGTTGCAACACAGTTAGCTCCCGCGACTTAAAAAGTAGGAGACTATTTCGACTATCAGTTGGATGTTGTTCGTTATCCTCAACCGAAACGCCCGGATATGCCTATTTCTCAATCAAAAAGACGCACCCTGAAGCTATAAATTCTTTATCATACAGCACTGTTAACTCGAAGGGCTAAAGGTATCACAGAACTAAATATTTTCCCATAGGCGACCAATATAACACTTATGTGGAAAAAATATGACCGCATCACTTTAAATTAAATATTTAAATACCTACATCAAGTACAAACCTTCACGCAACAATTGCAGGCCAGAAAACAGGGAATCATGCAATAAATAAGAGAGAAAATGCACCAGGAAGTGAAGTACCGTCCTTGAACTCAGTTTTTTTCTGGGAATTCCCAACAAAAATACACAAATAGTTAACTGAATTTTTTAGACCCAGAAAATACTTAGAAAATCTCTTTTTTTTCTTGTGGAATATTCAGTATTGTTGTCAAAATCTAATAAAATGCTTCAACTGTTTTCTCAAGCAATAAGTTTTTTTCTAGACGGTTTTTTTTAGACTATGATGCAATATCCGACATGCAACAGTTCAAGGCAGATCACTCTAAACTAAATATTTAGTTCCGCGATACCTATAATACTCCTCACCCATGTCATAATTTTTCATTTTTCCTGTTTTATGTGATAAAACAATCATTTCTTCACTAAAATACAAGATTTGGCTTCTATTCGTCCAATAAGATTAAAAATATAGCTTTTTTAAAAAAATTGTCAAATTGTGAAAAAAGGCCAAAAAATTTGGAAATTTCAGAATACCGCTTTCGTTACTTATCTTGATTCTGCTGCCAATCTATTTGACAGAGCAGTTCACCAATTGATGTTTTTTTACTGGAATTAAGCCAGTTTACCTTATAAAAGCCCAAAATCTGCATAGAAGAACTCAATTCGAGAAAAAATTGGTGATTTATGTGTCACATAGCTGAAAATTTATGTTCGAAAGAGAACATTTACCCAGGTATCATTCATAAAAAAACTGTTCAAAAGTACAACTTTCGTCTAAAAACCTTTCAAATATCATAATTCATGTATACTTTATCTATTTACTAAAATAGAAAGTTATACCACCGATGGGTTGGTCATTAATGTCCCAACAGGTGTGAGGATGTTTCACAGAAAATCACATGCTGAATTCAAGCAGCCAAATCACACTTGAAACACAACTATTATGTGTAACAGTTCTTGAGTGATATATTTCCTGAGAAGTCTACCTGATTTTTAGAATTTATTAAGCATATTTTGTCAATTCTTTCTCGAAATCAGTGCAAGAAAATTAAAAGTTAATCGCAGGACACATCTGAGAAAATTTGCATTTCAGAAAAATCATCCGCCTTGCAATATTTCCAAGTGTGTGGTTGCTGCAAGTGCAGAACCTGGAAATGTAGTAAAATATGTAAGACTCACACAAGAAAAAGATGATATGGTTCCTTCAAGTCCACTTCCATTGACACCGGCAATAGAAGAGCCTGGGAAAGGCTTCAAACTCTTACGCCCATTGTCAAGATTAAAATCGGAGCTCGACATCTGCAATGAGAAAATAGATGAAACATGGAAAATAATCATATGGACAGCTATCATCAAGACATACAAACATACATGCCTGCCTGCCTTACTGAGGTGGGCGGCGGGCGGGCATCGGCCGACGGATGGACGGACGGGCGGACGGACAGACGGACGGACGGATGGACGGACGGACAGAGATGGGTAGCCTGCCTGCATGCCAGCCAGCCAGCCAGCATTAGTTAGTGTATAGACACAAATTTGGAAAACATTTCTCCGAAAGAAACATAACTCATTCTTCCATCCATCCATCCAATTTCATTTCATTTCATTTCATTATTTCATTCCATTTCATTTCATTTCGTTTCATTCATTCATTAATCCATGTATGCATTCATTCATTCATTCATCCATTCATATCTGAGTAATTTTCTTCAAATTTCAGGCCTGAAGAAGATAGTTACAGACTGGTACATGTGGGTAAAATGGCTGAGAGGTGAAATACAGTTTTCAAAAAACACAAGCAACTTAATCAAGAATGTGATGGATACCTTTCTTTTGATCAAAATGGAGAGGAAAGGCGTGAACTTGTTTGGGGGGAGCGAGTCATCTGCAATACCTGCTCCTATGTTTCTACTCGATTCTCCTTATATGAGGAAATTTCCCGCCCAAAACAGGGTCGCAGATCAGCATGCACAGATAGAGCACTTCAAGTGGGGCTCTCACAGACTAGTATTGGTAATGCAAGTTTCCGCAGGTTGTGGATGACACTAAATTCACCTGCACCTTCTGAAAAAGGGCTGCAGAAGAAGGGAATGTGGTATGTTCACAAATAGAGAAAACTAATGAGAATGAAATGAAGGCCAGAGGAGAAAAACCTCAAAGAAATCAACACTTTGAGAAGGGTGAAGCGAATTATTATAGAAGTGTTGAATGTGATGCAGTGTACAATAATCTACAGTATTCAGGAATATTGAAAATCCCATTCCAACCTGCTATTCAGTGTACTCATATTCATACAGAGAATGTTACCAGCAAAAAACAGGTGATTTCAGTTTGTAACGGGGATAAACTATGTTCCAGGAGAGGACAACACATTAACAAACAGCCCTATGGGCCTAAAACCCCAGAGTGTACAGAAACGTTGGATATGAAAGAAAGTATTGGCAATGAAAAGGCATGGAATACTTCTTGCCTAGAACAACTAAAATCAGATGACCTTGATGTCAAGTACATGACAGCTGATCCTGATTCTAAGGCCTTTAAAGAAGCTGAGAAAATTTACAAGAATAAAAGAAGTTCAATACACCCTGAACATTTACTGGATACAAGGCACTTATCTGCAAATCACAGAAAGAGAATAAAGGATGACAAGAGTATTGTTGCAATAATGGGAAGACAAAGACTGAAAGACAAACACAGTATAACCGCTTTGCATTGGATATAGCAGCCAGATGCACAGCAGAAATGTCAGCTCGTCACAAGAAACATTTTGGAAATATAAATAAAGTTATAAATGCCATGTGATATGCTGCATATGTTATTGTCAATTGTTACCAAGGAAATCAAAAATTGTGCTAGCGATATTCATATGTTTGTTCTATCAAGAAAACTTGACTTTCCAGGAGTGGATATTTGTCAGATTCATTTAAAATTCCTCTATCAACAATGGCAAGTCAAAGGTTACGAAAATGTGCTAGTATATGACTGTCAAGGTGCAATATACTGAAGACAAAACTTCATAGCAATACCCCAAAAAACTGAGGTAGTGAATCGTTGTCTATGGACAATATCACCTTTGCTAGGAACTTTCCGAGAAGAGCCCACAGTGCAAAACATTCAGTGAACAATGGCTCAGGAGAATCTATTGTGGAACTCTGTAAAAAGTGTGAGTGCCCAGTGACATCTGGTTCTCAAGCAGCAAAACAGCTGAAGCAGTTACAGAGCAAAAATGATTCAGATAAAAAGAGACAGAAATCGATTGAATTCAAATTTCAGCGCTGTGAAACACACACACAAATGTATAACTTTTATAAAGAACACCATGAGGATGAAATTTACAGAAAAGCCTTAGCTGAAAGCGCCATAGCAAATGTAAAAAATGAGAAAGATCACCACAGATATGACAAGCAATAATTTTCGGGTAAGATTTCATTCTTGCACCTGCATGTCCCCCCCCCCCCCTCCACACACACGCGCACACTCTTCCTATCCTTCTACTTGGAACATAGTGTGACACTTTAAAACAAAATGAAATAGTATAACAAGTATTAACTGAACTAAATGAGAAGCCTGGATTAATTTTGCCAGTCTGAATACTTTTTTTCAAGTGGATAGTCAATCGGCCATGAATTTAGCCATAGAATTCACACTTTTTCTGAAGATATAGCCCTAGCTGCTGCAAGTGGCCATATATTAATATTTATTTATAAATGTATGTGATAACCTATAAAATACATGCAAGGGTGTGTTCATTCGAACAAATGTCATTTTGGAGACACAATTTCCTGTACTCATTGGTAGAATGGCTCTCCAAAACTAGGTGCCCAGACTGAACACAAAGCTTCTGATGACACAAGTGGCTAACATCTAGCAGCTGTCCATTAGCACCAAAATGTGGCATTTCATCCTTAATCAGTGTATTGACAGCCGTGTGCATGGTTCTATGTACACATATTCCAGTGAATTATTAAAATCCTCCCATGTTACTCTAATTATGCCATATCCCCGGCTGTTTTTGCCCCCCTCCATGACAAACAAGCATGTCCACACCCTCCCGTGATGATCTAAACATAATTCTTTCTTTGAGCTTGTCTAAACTTGATGCCATTCTTGAAAATAGACAATAATGCACGTGCATCTTCATTCTGTTATCAACAATCACCAAGGAAATGAAGAAATACAGCATTTCTACAGGTATCACAAAACCAAATAGTTTTCCATAGGCGACCATTATAACACTTATGTGGAAAAATATATGACCGCATCAGTTTAAATTTAATATTTAAATTCCTACATAAAGTACAGACCTCCATGTACCAGGAAGTGAAGTACCGTCCTTGAACTCAGTTTTTTTCTGGGATATCACTCTAAACCAAATATTTAGTTCCACGATACCTATAGAGAACGATTTTGCATTCTTCGGTGATGTTATGCAAATGAAAAGTATCGAGAATTTAACGGGTATACCACTCGTATATTTCGTGAGTTTGGAATGTTCCCTGGAAGTCGTACTCGAGCTGAATATCCGCCATTGATCGAATTGACAACGGCCAGTTCCGAAACTGTTGCCACTGCTGTGAAAAAGTCCAACAGCTAACGTTGAATGCAGAGCAGAGCTTTACAGTGTTCACAGCTGATCAACAGCTGTTCAAAATCGCCATGCAGGTATTGTGGGCGTTCCCGTACGATTTTCCATCTTTTATTCCCCGTTTATTTTGGCTCGGATGCAACCTCTGGTATGCGCGCGGAATGTTGTATTAGCTGCAGTCAAACACTGCAGTCCGCGAGATGACGTCGCATTAAACGTGGATATTTCAAATTGCTCAAAGCTGCCAGACGCCCAGTAAACATTTTAGTAGTATCAAGATGCACCTCTTACACATTCCGCCGAGAAAAAGCTTTGGACGCCACTTTGAGGTCCAGTGCCTTGGCGGCCGGTCTACAGCAAAGAAACAAACAATATGGATTACGACGATCTTATTGATCAGCAGTTGGCAGTGGATGGGCGACCATCGAAGGACACCCTGACAGTGGCGACAAATCCGATGTCCCAAGAGTCAGGAAAGAGGAAGCCGCTGGTGTTTGTCTTTGGACAGAGGGCGGCTGTACAAAGAGAGAGAGGGAGAGAGAGAGAGAGAGAGAGAGAGAGAGAGAGAGAGAGCAGATGAGCTGGCCGCCGGCGCGCAGTCCTGCCAGTATCTCGGAAAAAGTTTCACAGTTGACTAAATCGACTTCTTGGGCGACGAAGAGATAGAAAAACTTTTACACGCGTTATGAACCGCGACTTGGTGCGGCCATGACAAAGAGTGTAGGACAAACCGCACTGCAGCTTTACTCGGGGATAGCCAGCATGTTTCTTCGGATCCCACCAAAAAAAAACAATCAAAACTGGTTGACAATCTGGTGGCCGACACTTTTGATAGGCACGCACTGAGCAGTGCTACGTGCGAGCTTTACCACTGATGGGGTATGTTTCTTGCCCCAATTCCAGCAGTCCAAACCAATCCTAAGCATTGCAGATTTGGACACTCATACCCGGGCACCATAAACACACAGACACCTCAATATAAGGATAAAACAAATTCCTCAAAATTTGAAACATCAGTATAGTATTAAAATGTCTATGTACAGCCAGGCCATCGCTGCTGTGCGTTAACAACCTGTCTACCAAATGTGGACCTATTATACCCGGGTCCACAGGGGGTTCAAGTTACACAGTAATCTGTCTTTCCGAACTGATGTGAATCTGGTACGTCTTGAAAAATGCATCTGATAGAGTAAATGGAAACATGTTTGGACATATAAATAGAAATATGCACTGAATCAGCGAGCATTACACGTATTGAGTTAGTGTTCGGGTGCCACCGTTTTGTGTATAAAATGTATGAGAAGGGAGTGGGTCCCCCAAAATGTCACGAAACAAATATGCAGGAAAGGGTGGCTGGATCAAAAAATCTGCAAAATAAAAATTTCCACCTATGTTCATGCAATTTCTTTTACCCCCCCCCCCCCCCGACACAGCGAAAAATAATCGCGCGTATGCCCCTTGTTTTACTCGAACTACATGTATCATACTATTAACATTCATTAAATAAAAAATGCTCAACGTGTTGCAAGAATATTAGCGGTAGTTTCATGATACATCAGGAAACAGCGGCCATGCGATGAAGCACTTTCAATAGGAACAATGAGCTCAGGGTAACAGGTGTCCAGTTTGACTCAGTAACTCCATTGTAGTCATTATTTTGGTCTATTGCACTCAGAATTAAAAAAAATATTAAAACATAACAGCTTAGAATTTAATCCATTCATTCTTGTTTGAAAGGGATCACCGAGCTCGACCAATCGCATCTGAAGGGTTAAAGTTTTAGGTGTACTATCGGAAAATGTTCCTATTTAAATCGTTCGTTATTTTGACACCATTGTGCTGGGTTTAACACTAAAAATTAATCACAGTAAAACAGTGGAAGGAAAACCATCGTACATTACATAAAATGAGAGTGTCAATCTTGTATTTATGGGAGGTTCAGTTATATTTTATCTTAATGCTCATCAGAGAAATATGATTGAATTATCACTGAACTCCCGCCTATCCAGGCGTTTATTGTATCCTATAACCAAATATTGGGTTATGCAAATGTTGATTCATTCAGCGTTGAAACAGTTAAAATGACACAATTTTGTGGAAAGTTTTGTAATCAACTTACTCTGTTGTAGAATGTAGATACTATACACTTTAATAAAACAATACACTTTCAGAGGGTTTATCATGCTATGAGTACATTATATGACAAATAATACAATATACCCCAATGTTCCAATAAGACTAAACTCCTCCTCATCTGATTAGACGAGAGCTCGCTTAGTATATTCCATGTCTATAGCTCAAGTGGCAAATGTTACCGTCTGACGTCACAATGCAAAATATTTGAAATGACGTCGTCCATTTCGTAATTGCTTCATCAATGGAGTGACTAGCAAACCGTTTCATTTTTCTGGATGTTTCACGTGTGCAGCAGACGATGTTCAGGATGAAGTGATGTTAAATTACAAACCAATTTATGATTTGAACTAAGAAGGTATGAGTTTATCTGGTTTATTGATTATTTATCCAGTGCAGTCGTGAATACACGAGAGGTTTATTTACTAAACCTGTGATCGTCAAAAGTTGCCCCTCGCGTTTCACGATGTAGGTTTTAGGCTATGGGTAGTGTCTTATTGGAACATATACATTATTGTGATGATTTGACGGTAACATGGTCTGAGGTTTGCAGCACGGAGCGTATTTTCAACTTCGACGCTTCGCGTCTCGATTGAACATAAGCTCTGAGCCCCAAACCTCAGACCATGTTACCATCAATTCATCACAATAACTTATATTCAGTGGGTTAATCATGCTACGAGTACATTATATGACAAGTAATACAATATACCCCATTCTATACATACACGTATGGGCCATGCATTGTACATGTATTCTATCAACTGGTTAGATACAGTACGTAGAGAGTGGATTGTAGCTAAATCACCCGCAGAGTGGAGTTATCACCCAAGCTATAACTTTCAAATTTTGTATATATCGACAAAAAACACAAGCAAAGTTTCAGCCAATGGACCTCCGGGTTTAAACCCGGAGGTCCATTGGCTGAAACTTTGCTGGTGCTGGTTATGCTTTGCAACAAATTTGCAATTATTGCTCGGGTGGAAGCTCCACTCTGCGGGTGATTTAGTGATAATACACACTCCACGTACTGTATGTGATGTACACATTTTATGGATGTATCAATCGATATACATTCAAAGGAACTAAGTTTTAACCCTTTGAAGACTGGTGGCATCTTTTATGTCGTTCATTAGCGTCAGTTGGAAGAGTATATTTTCATGATTTAGGGGAAGATCAATTAATATATTCGACGTGCAGACTTGGGGCTGACTTGTGGATGGGGAATATTGAGCGAAAAAAATTGCCAGACAATTTTCTCCTGAAGTCAACAAAAATGTCTATTCACAACGTAATTCATTTATATCCGTTTTTTTTAATGGAACATTCTTTAAAATAAAGCATAGTATATATAATATTGCCTAATGAGTCATAATAGCCAGATGGGACTGATTTTTCAAAATGAAAAAATTCAAAATATTTATTTTTATTTCAACAAAAACAATAAAGGCTGATTTAGTAAAACCAAAAAGTCCTTTTCATTGCTACCCTGCTATGCAGATGCAAAAACAAAAACAAAGACACAAGGTTTGCCCTTCATGAGCCAGAACAAAAACAAGCTCCCATTTTCTCAACCAATATTTTCAATATATACACGGTAGCAGTACATGTACACGCAGTAGTGAGATAATTATGGACACAATAGGCACAGCGCTCACATATGACTGCATATGTCATGATTTACAGAAACTAGACTGTTCGAAGTGCATATCACTGCATATCAGCGATAAAATTAGGAAAAGCTTATTTAAATTTGGTTTAAAATCAAAGGTTTATGGGAAAAAGCATAATTGAGTTTCATTTGCAAAGTAAACACCGAGAAACTAAATTTATAAGAATATTAAGCTACATATTTAGTTTGTCTCAATTGTCTGATCTGGTTTGATTGGGGGTTACATCGCTTTCAACAGATACGGCTATATGATGCCTTTATTACAACGTTAGTAGTTCCCAAGATGAAGATAGAATTATTCAAACAGATCCACTGGATGGCCTAAGGAATCCACCAAACACTGGAGGAACTAACAGGCCCATCCGCACAGACACCTCAATATCAGGGTAAAACAAATTCCTCAGAATCTGAAACATCAATATAATATTAAAATGTACGTATGAACAGCCAAGCAATCGCTGTTGTTCGTTAACTACCTGGATACCAAATATGGACGTATTATACCTGGATCCACATGGTGTTCAAGCTATACAGTAAGGTGCCTTTGTGAACTGATGTGAATCTGGTAGTCTTGAAAAATGCATCTGATAGAATTAATGTAATCATGTTTGGACATATAAAAATGTGCATTGAATCAGTGTGCATTACGCCTTTGAGTTAGTGTTCGAGTGCCAAAGTTTTGTATACAAAAAGTATGAGATGGGGGGTGGGTCCACCAAAATGTTATGGAAAATATATGTAGGAAAGGGTGGGTGGGTCAAACAATCTGCAAAATACAAATTTCCACCTGTGTTCACGCATGCTTTTTCGGCCCCCATGTATTCTCTATTTATTTTGTCATTCTCCACTAAAATTTCTGGACTCAAACACTGAACCCAAATAGATCTTTTTTCACTTTTATTTTCTATCGCAGCTCGTTTTCTGGAATTCCATTAAGTGTGGTTAAAACGATGGAAACATTTCTTTAAATTTCCTTGTATTTTTTTTATTATTAGGGTTTATAATCACTTTTAGCATCCAATGCTATATTTCGTTCTTTATTTATTATTAAGGTTGAATGTCACTGCTTACAGTCGACGCCAGTCTCTGGAAAGTGATAACTCACCAGAAAGATTACTTCCATCTTCCATATTTAACAAAAGGTTGTCAGAGAGAAAGAGACAGAGAGGGAGGGAGAGAGAGAGAGAGAGAGAGAGAGAGAGAGGGGGGGGGGGGGGGTGGTGGTGGTTGTGTATACAGCTGTACTTGATTTATGTGTACCATCCATTACGGTAGGAAAGATATTATTTATTGATTTTTATATCATCATGCAACTCTCTATTCCCATGAAAATGCACGGGGAATAAGACGAATAAATAAATAGTAAAATAGAGAAGCATTTTACATGTACTCACGGTCGAAACGCTGGATTCAAATCCGATATACAATACCAATGGCTTTATGCATTCTTAACCTTTTCCACCATTGACTATTATTAATAGAAGTTTAGTAGTAGAAGTGTATCAATGGAATCACTGATATTTAATACAGGGAACGCAGTAGCTCATTGGTCAGCGCATTAAACTTCGGATCTCTTAGTCGTAGGTTCGAGCCTGACGCGTGTCGTCTGTGTTGTGTTCTTGGACAAGGCCGTTAATCACAATTTCCACATAAGAGCAAGGGGGCGTAGTGTGGTAACGCATACTGCATTTTGATATCACACCTTCCATAAGTTCCTTTACACAATGCCAGCCCGACTTGCGCTGAGTTAGCAAGTTGGGGAGTCCGAACGTTACACCTCGTAGATCGTTGGTTCTCTCCGGGTAATCCGGCTTTCTCCACCCATAAAACTGTTCCACACGAGGTCACCATGTCTGTAGAAGTGTCGTTAAACCCCAATAAATAAATAAATAAAAAAAAAAAAAAATAAATAAATAAATATTCCACTTTGTTTGGTATTATGTCCTACTTCGTGGCAGTGTATTGCTCCTGTTAACAACTCCCCGTCCTCACCCCACCCGTTCTCCCTACGTCTGGTTCTTTCCAGGAACCATAACATTTTCCTATTTTGTCAAGTCTTATTGTAGTGGTGTTTTGTTTTCCAGGTCAGTTAATATCCGATATGTATATATCATTCGGATTGTGACGGCGAAAGATATAGATATGGAAAGCCAAATATGATAAATTACGATTTTTTTTGTGAGGAAACTAGTGCCAAAAATAAAAATAATTTTCAATGAAATATCCATTTTATTCTGATTTGAGAGATACTATTTTAGAACTGGGGAGAATATCAGACTTCAGTGACAACAGAATCTGTTTGTTAATTGACATTTACCCCAGACAATGTTCTACACACCCAGCCATTGCCCGTAGAAAAGAAAACGCAACTTTTATCAAGATATGATGTAACTGAATGCCAAATTGTGTATCACGCCATCATCTCAGCACTGTGTGATGTCAAATGGGTGATCTGGTGTTACAGTGGGAGAGGATGGGATACATTGAAACAAGAGAGAGACGGACGGACGGACGGACGGACGGACGGACGGACGGACGGACGGACGGACGGACGGGCGGGCTCGGGCGGGCGGACGGACGGACGGACGGACGGACCGACGGACGGACGGACGGTCGGACGGACGGACGGACGGACGGACGGACGGACGGACGGACGGACGGACGGACGGACGGACGGACTGACCGACCGACGGACGGACATTTCGGGTTTATGGGCTACCAAAAAAACATTTTGTATGTCCAAAACCTTATTTTACCCAGAACCCCACCTCCTCTACCCTAGAACTTATATTTAACCCTAACCCCACCCCTCCACCCCAAAACCACATCCTATCCCTAACCCTACCCCACCCTGAGCCTAAACCCTAAAAGCCCACCCCAGACCCTAACCCCCACCCACCCCGGGACCTAACCCCCAACCTTAAGCCCTACTCTTGGGCTACCCCTAACCCTAACCCCCGCCCCACCCTTGACCCAACCCAATAGGATTAGGAGCTATTTTTCGTTTTAGGGTCTACAAAAACTAAAACCCCACCCCTGACCCCAATCCTAACCCCCGGGACCTAACCCTCCCCAACCTTGAGCCCTACTCTGGGGCTACCCATAACCCTAACCCCACCCCACCCCACTCCTAACCCTAACACTACCTCAATTTGGAGGTAGCCCCTAATAATAATATCCCTTAAACCCCCAATGTTGGCCCGGACGGACGGGCGGACGGTCGGATGGACGAACGGACGGACGGAGATGGGTAGCCTGCATGCCAGCCAGCCAGCCAGCCAGCCAGCCAGCCAGCTTTAGTTAGTGTAGAGATACAAATTTGGAAAACATTTCTCCGAAAGAAACATAACTCATTCTTCCATCCATCCATGCATCCAATTTCATTTTATTTCATTTCATTATTTCATTCCATTTCATTTCATTTCATTCATTCATTGATCCATGCATGCATTCATTCATTCATATCTGAGCAATTTTCTTCAAATTTCAGTCCTGAAGAAGTTAGTTGCAGACTGGTACATGTGGGTAAAATGGCTGAGATGTGGAATACAGTTTTAAAAAAACACAAGCAACTTAATCCAGAATGTGATGGATACCTTTCTTTTCCTCATAATGGAGAGGAAAGGCGTGGACCTGTTTGGGGGGTGGGAGGGGGGCGAGTCATCTGCAATACATGCTCCAATGTTTCTACTCGATTCTCATTATATGAGGAAATTTCCAGCCCAAAACAGGGTCGCAGATCAGCATGCACAAATAGAGCACTTCGAGTGGGGCTCTCACAGACTAGTATCGGTAATGCAAGTTTCCGCAAATTGTGGGTGACACTAAATTCACCTGCACCTTCTGAAAAAGGGCTGCAGAAGACCGGGAATGTGGTATGTTCACAAATGGAGAAAACTGATGATAATGAAATGAAGACCAGAGGAGAAAAAAACTCAAAGAAATCAACACTTTGAGAAGTGTGAAGCGAAATATTATAAGTGTTGAATGTGATGCAGTGTCCAATAATCCGCTGAATTCAGGAATATTGAAAATCCCATTCCAACCTGCTACGCAGTGTACTTATATTCATACAGAGAATGTTACCAGCAAAAAACAAGTGATTTCAGTTTGTAACAAGGATAAACTATGTTCCAGGAGAGGAAAACACATTAACAAACAGCCCTGTTGGCCTAAAAACCCAGAGTGTACAGAAACGTTGAGTATGAAAGAAAGTATTGGCAATAAAAAGGCATGGAATACTTCTTGCCTAGAACAACTAAAGTCAGATGACTTGGATGTCCAGTACATGACAACTGATCCTGATTCTAAAGCCTTTAAAGAAGCTGAGAAAATTTACAAGAATAAAAGAAGTTCAATACACCCTGAACATTTACTGGATACAAGGCACTTATCTGCAAATCACAGAAAGAGAATAAAGGATGACAAGAGTATTGTTGCAATAATGGGAAGACAAAGACTGAAAGACAAACACACTATAACCGCTTTGCATTGGATATAGCAGCCAGATGCACAGCAGAAATGTCAGCTCGTCACAAGAAACATTTTGGAAATATAAATAAAATTATAAATGCCATGTGATATGTTGTATATGTTATTGTCAATTGTTACCAAAGAAATCAAAAATTGTGCTAGCGATATTCATATGTTTGTTCTATCAAGAAATCTTGGCTTTCCAGGAGTGGATATTTGTCAGATTCATTTAAAATTCCTCTATCAACAATGGCAAGTCAAAGGCTACGAAAATGTGCTAATATACGACTGTCAAGGTGCAATATACTGAAGACCAAACTTCATAGCAATATCCAAAAAAACGGAGGTAGTGAATCGTTGTCTATGGACAATATCACCTTTGCTAGAAACTTTCCGAGAAGAGCCCACAGTGCAAAACATTCAGTGAACAATGGCCCAGGAGAATCAATTGTGGAACTCTGTAAAAAGTGTGATTGCCCAGTGACATCTGGTTCTCAAGCAGCAAAAGAGCTGAAGCAGTTACAGAGCAAAAATGATTCAGATAAAAAAGAGACAGAAATCGATTGAATTCAAACTTCAGCGCTGTGAAACACACACACAAATGTATAACTTATATAAAGAACACCATGAGGATGAAATTTACAGAAAAGGCTCAGAAAAGGAAGAAGCCAAAGCTGAAAGCGCCATAGCAAAAGTAAAAAATAAGAAAGATCACCAGAGATATGACAAGCAATAATTTTCGGGTAAGATTTCATTCTTGCACCAGCATACCCCCCCCCCCCCCCCCCCCACCCACGCACACACACTCTTCCTATCCTTCCCCTTGGAACATAGTGTGACACTTTAAAACAAAATGAAATAGATTAACAAGTATTAACTGAACTAAATGAGAAGCCTGGATTATTTTTGCCAGTCTGAATACTTTTTTTCAAATGGATAGTCAATCGGCCATGAATTTAGCCATAGAATTCACACTTTTTCTGAAGATATAGCCCTAGCTGTTGCAAGTGGTCATATATTAATAATTATTTATAAATGTATCTGATAACCTATAAAATACATGCAAGGGTGTGTTCATTCGAACAAATGCCATTTTGGAGACACAATTTCCTGTATTCATTGGTAGAATGGCTCTCCAAAACTAGGTGCCCAGACTCAACACAAAGCTTCTGATGACACAAGTGGCTAACATCCAGCTGCTGTCCATTTGCACCAAAATGTGGCATTTCATCCTTCCTCAGTGTATTGACAGCCGTGTACATGGTTCTGTGTACATATTCCAGTGAATTATTAAAATCCCTCCATGTTACTCTAATTATGCCATATCCTCGGCTGTTTTTTGCCCCCCTCCATAACAAACAAGCATGTCCACCCCCTCCCTTGATGATCTAAACATAATTCTTTCTTTGAGCTTGTCTAAAATTGATGCCATTCTTGAAAATAGACAATAATGCACGTGCATCTTCATTCTGTTAGCAACAATCACCAAGGAAATGAAGAAATACAGCATTTCTACAGGTATCACAAAACCAAATAGTTTCCCATAGGCGACCATTATAACACTTATGTGGAAAAATATGTGACCGCATCACTTTAAATTAAATATTTAAATTCCTACATAAAGTACAGACCCCCATACACCAGGAAGTGAAGTACCGTCCTTGAACTCAGTTTTTTCTGGGATATCACTCTAAACCAAATATTTAGTTTCACGATACCTATAGAGAACGATTTTGCATTCTTCGGTAATGTTATGTAAAAGAAAAGTATCGAGAATTTAACGAGTATACCACTCGTATATTTCGTGAGTCTGGAATGTTCCCTGGAAGTCGTACTCGAGCTAAATATCCGCCATTGATCGAATTGACAACGCCCAGTTCCGAAACTGTTGCCACTGCTGTGAAAAAGTCCAACAGCTAACGTTGAATGCAGAGCAGAGCTTTACAGTGTTCACAGCTGACC
The DNA here is from genome assembly GCA_031216915.1 of Pictodentalium vernedei. Classification (NCBI taxonomy): domain Eukaryota; kingdom Metazoa; phylum Mollusca; class Scaphopoda; order Dentaliida; family Dentaliidae; genus Pictodentalium; species Pictodentalium vernedei. Next base: position 86,607,475 of record CM062289.1, read on the forward strand.
AATAGCTGTTTAAAATCTCCATGCAGGTATTGTGGGTGTTCCCGGACGATTTTCCATCTTTTATTCCCCGTTTATTTTGGCTCGAATGTAACCTCTGGTATGCGTGCGGAATGTTGTTTTAGCTGCAGTCAAACACTGCAGTCCGCGAGATGACGTAGCATTAAACGTGGATATTTCAAATTGCTCAAAGCTGCCAGACGCCCAGTAAACATTTTAGTAGTATCAAGATGCACCTCTTACACATTCCGCCGAGAAAAAGCTTTGGACGCCACTTTGAGGTCCAGTGCCTTGGCGGCCGGTCTACCGCAAAGAAACAAACAATATGGATTGCGACGATCTTATTGATCAGCAGTTGGCAGTGGATGGGCGACCATCGAAGGACACCCTGACAGTGGCGACAAATCCGATGTCCCAAGAGTCAGGAAAGAGGAAGCCGCTGGTGTTTGTCCTTTGGACATAGGGCGGCTGTGCAAGCGCTGAGAGAGAGAGAGAGAGAGAGAGAGAGAGAGAGAGAGAGAGAGAGAGAGAGAGAGAGAGAGAGTGATATGAGCTTACCGTCGGCGCGCTTTCCTGACAGTATCTCGGAAAAAGTTTCACAGTTGACTACGTCGACTTCTTGGGCGACGAAGAGATAGAAAAACTTTTACACGCGTTCTGAACCGCGACTTGGTGCGGCCATGACAAAGAGTCTAGGACAAGCCGCATTGCAGCTTTACTCGGGGATAGCCAGCATGTTTCTTCTGATCCCACCAGAAAAAAAAAACAATCAAAACTGGTTGACAATCTGGTGGCAGACACTTTTGATAGGCACGCACTGAGCAGTGCTACGTGCGAGCTTTACCACTGATGGGGTATGTTTCTTGCCCCAATTCCAGCAGTCCTAACCAATCCTAAGCATTGCGGATTTGGACACTCATGCCCGGGCACCATAAACACACAGACGCCTCAATATAAGGATAAAACAAATTCCTCAGAATTTGAAACATCAGTACAGTATTAAAATGTCTATGAACAGCCAGGCCATCGCTGTTGTGTGTTAACAACCTGTCTACCAAATGTGGACCTATTATACCCGGGTCCACAAGGGGTTCAAGTTACACAGTAATATGTCTTTCCGAACTGATGTGAATCTGGTTAGTCTTGAAAAATGCATCTGATAGAGTAAGTGGAAACATGTTTGGACATATAATTAGAAATATGAACTGAATCAGCGAGCATTACGCGTTTTGAGTTAGTGTTCGAGTGCCACAGTTTTGTATATAAAATGTATGAGAAGGGAGTGGGTCCCCCAAAATGTCATGAGACAAATATGCAGGAAAGGGTGGCTGGATCAAAAAATCTGCAAAATAAAAATTTCCACCTATGTTCATGCAATTTCTTTTACCCCCCCCCACCGACCTAGCAAAAAATAATCGCGCTTATACCCCTTGCTTTAGTCGAACTACGTGTATCATACGATTAACATTCATTAAATAAAAAATGCTCAACGTGTTGCAAGAAAATTAGCGGTAGTTTCGTGATACATAAGGAAACAGCTGCCATGCGATGAAGCACTTTCAATAGGAACAATGAGCTCAGGGTAACAGGTGTCCAGTTTGACTCAGTAACTCCATTGTAGCCATTATTTTGGTCTATTGCACTCAGAATTAAAAAAATATTAAAACATAACAGCTTAGAATTTAATCCATTCATTCTTGTTTGAAAGGGATCACCGAGCTCGACCAATCGCATCTGAAGGGTTAAAGTCTTAGGTGTACTATCGGAAAATGTTCCTACTTAAATCGTTCGTTATTTTGACACCATTGTGCTCGGTTTAACACTAAACATTTAATCACAGTAAAACAGTGGAAGGAAAACCATCGTACATTACATAAAATGAGAGAGTCAATCTTGTATTTATGGGAAGTTCAGTTATATTTTATCTTAAAGCTCATCAGAGAAATATGATTGAATTATCACTATCCAGGCATTTATTGTGTCCTATAACCAAATATTGGGTTATGCAAATGTTGATGCATTCAGCGTTGAAAGAGTTAAAATGACACAATTTTGTGGAAAGTTTTGTAATCAACTTACTCTGTTGTAGAATGTAGATACTATACACTTTAATAAAACAATACACTTTCAGAGGGTTAATCATGCTATGAGTACATTATATGACAAATAATACAATATACCCCAATGTTCCAATAAGACTAAACTCCTCCTCATCTGATTGGACATCGAGACTGGAACCGCACAACACGAAACAAAAATTCGACAGATATGGAACTACAACAGAGCAGATTTCCTCAAAATGAATAATTTGATCTCCGAAACAGATTGGACTTTCATTTCAGACACGACTATGCCTGATACGCCATACCATAAATTTGCATCTAAATTTCTAGGTATTGCCAGAGGATGTATTCCGTCCTCCAATGTGGTAATACGTCCCCACGATAAACCGAGGTTTCACTCGGCTCTTCGTCGGGAAATTCGCCACAGAGATCGTTTTCGGAAACGAATCTTGAAAAACCCAAACCCACAAATAATTGAAAGCTATAAATATTCCCGAAACAAAGTAAATAACATGAAAAAGAAGGCCAAATCCATTTATTATTCAAACGTAGATACTTCACTTTCGGTAAGTAGAAACCCCAAAGTATTCTGGCACACTGTTAAACAGCTACTGAATATTTTTGAAAGGAAACCCTCGGTCCCCTTTCTTAACCAAGAAGATGATGCGGGTAGTACAGTTATGGTAACAGACGACAAAGACAAAGCCAACTTGCTCAACAAAACATTTCTGTCAAATAGTAAGATACCTGACGAGGGACATAGTTTACCTGTCTTTAGAAGAAAGTGCTCTCAGAGTCTGTCTGAAATAAACTTCTCTGAAGACGAAGTGACTCAAATCCTGGGCAATCTAGATACCAAAAAAGCAACTGGGCACGATGGTATGAGCAACCGCATGCTTAAAGAAACAAAAGCCACAATATGCAAACCTCTGGTTCACCTATTTAGGCTTTCGTTTTCTTCACGCGTCTACCCATCAGAATGGAAGATGGCCACCGTTGTGCCGATATTTAAAAAGGGAGACGCACACAACCCCAGCAATTACAGACCCGTTTCCCTCCTAAGCTGTGTCAGCAAAGTTATGGAGAGGATTGTTTTTAACCAAATGTATGAACACTGTTGTGCTAATAATTTATTTTTTAAATATCAGTCTGGCTTCCTACCCCAACATAGCACCGTTTATCAGCTCATTGAAATATATCATAATCTCTGTTTAGCCTTTGATAGGAACCAGTTTTCGCTTGGAGTATTTTGTGACATATCAAAAGCATTCGATAGGGTTTGGCATGAAGGATTAATTTACAAACTGAAACAAAACGGTATATCTGGCCCACTCATCGAGTGGACCAAAAGCTATTTGTCAGATCGTAAACAAAGGGTAACTGTTAACGCAACTCCCTCTGAGTACTTACCTGTTAATTATGGAGTTCCGCAGGGATCTGTCTTAGGACCCTTCCTCTTTCTTGTATACATCAATGACATTACTGAAAACTTAGATTCACCGGACGCCTGTAGATTATTTGCAGATGATACAAGTATAACAGAAAGTGGATTTGAACTGGATGACATTGTTTCAAAGTCTAATGAAAACCTTGCGGCTGTTTCCGAATGGGCAAACACGTGGCTTGTTACATTTAACCCATCAAAAACCGAAACCGTTTTATTCACCAAAAAACGTGTTAACCTAAGTACTGTTGTGATGTTTGGTGACACGCTACTTGAACTCACAAAGTCTCACACCCACCTTGGCCTGTCCTTACAGGGAGACTTAAACTGGCATGCCCAAATTAACAGATTATGCCAAAAGGCTAATTCGAGGCTATCTCAGTTAAGAAAATTAAAGTATATCCTAGGTCGAAAAAGCTTAGAGACGCTATACAAATCATTCATACTCCCGATCGTTGAATACGCAGACGTGGTGTGGGCCGGTGCACCGGATTACCTACTTACCAAATTGGATAGAATCCACACGGATGCAACGAGAATAATATCCGGTCTAACAAGATCAACCCCGGTATCTACTCTATATGCAGAACTTGGTTGGGAAACCCTTGGGCAGAGGCGTTATCTCCACAAAATGATAACGTTTTTTAAAATTGTAAATAACCAGGCCCCTACATACCTCTCTAACTTAATGCCACGAACCTTTGAGGACATTTCCCCGTATAGCACCCGGTCCCATTCCAACTTTCAATTACCACTCACATACACGGAAACATATAAGCGCTCATTCATCCCCTCGTGTATCTCGGAATGGAATGCACTACCTTTAGAAGTAAGACAGTCGAGTTCACTGAACAACTTTGTCAAATATTTTGATGGAGGCAATTGTAAACCACCTAAGTACTTTAATAATGGCGATAGGGCCGTCAATATTATACACTGCAAGCTGAGGAATTCTTGCAGCGACCTAAATTATGATAAACACTCCAACTATATTCATAACACACCAAGATGTTCTTGTGGTTACGAGGCTGAAGATGTGAAACATTACTTTTTCAACTGTAGTAACTATTCAAATGAAAGACTAGTCTTACAGAGAAATCTTGCGCATCTTACAATAAGATCGGTCAATGATCTTCTTTATGGTATTCCAAACTTACCGGAATCCGTCAACATCCACCTTTTTCGAAGTGTACAAAATTTCATCAAGGCCACGAAGCGGTTTCAGATATGACTCACAACATCTTGGTCAAATGACCTATAATATGAACTCGTGTCCACCTCTGTTTCCTTCACACATGGCTTCCCGCATGTTTGTCCTGCATGTCCTGGTTATAGCATTGGTATGTGGCTCCGCTGGATTCGTGGTTGTGTTGAAATATGACCCGTTGGTATGTAATTTAAAACCAACAGTGTTGTAGAGTGGCAGCTCACTTCTCTTCTCTTCTCCATCTCATCTCTCTGCTCTGACTCTTGTGAAGTTGAATACCCGTTAGGTTTTATTTCAAGCTGTGTACATACACAATATTGTATCAATATATACACATGTTTCTCTTGCCATTATATGCACATTATAACTTCTTATAAATATTTGTAAACATAATTTGTAATTTTCAGATGTATATTACGGAAAGGATATAATCTAAGTGCTAGGCACTTGTTATCCAATCCCTTTTGTTATAACAAATAAAATACGTTTAATCTAATCTGATTGGACGAGAGCTCGCTTAGTATATTCTATGTTTACGGCTCAAGTGGCAAATGTTACCGTCTGACGACACAATGCGAAATATTTGAAATGACGTCGTCCATTTCGTAATTGCTTCATCAATGGAGTGACTAGCAAGCCGTTTCATTTTTCTGGATGTTTCACGTGTGCAGCAGACGATGTTCAGGATGAAGTGATGTTAAATTACAAACCAATTTATGATTTGAAGTAAGATGGTATGAGTTTATCTGGTTTATTGATTATTTATCCAGTGCAGTCGTGAATACACGAGAGGTTTATTTACTAAACCTGTGATCGTTAAAAGTTGCCCCTCGCGTTTCACGATGTAGGTTTTAGGCTATGGGTAGTGTCTTATTGGAACATATACATTATTGTGATGATTTGACGGTAACATGGTTGGAAGTATGCGGCTCGGAGCGTATATTCAACCTCGATGCTTCGCGTCTCGGTTGAACATAAGCTCTGAGCCCCAAACCTCAGACCATGTTACCATCAATTCATCACAATAATTTATATTCAGTGGGTTAATCATGCTATGAGTACATTATATGACAAGTAATACAATATACCCCATTCTATACATACACGTATGGGCCATGCACTGTGCATGTATTCTATCAACTGGTTAGATACAGTACGTAGAGAGTGGATTGTAGCTAAATCACCCGCAGAGTGGAGTTATCACCCAAGCTATAACTTTCAAATTATGTATATATCGACAAAAAACACAAGCAAAGTTTCAGCCAATGGACCTCCGGGTTTAAACCCGGAGGTCCATTGGCTGAAACTTTGCTGGTGCTGGTTATGCTTTGCAACAAATTTGCAAGTATTGCTCGGGTGGAAGCTCCACTCTGCGGGTGATTTAGTGATAATACACGCTCCACGTACTATATGTGATGTGCACATTTTATGGCTCTATCAATCGATATACATTCAAGGAACTAAGTTTTAACCCTTTGAAGACTGGTGGCATCTTTCATGTCGTTCATTAGTGTCAGCTGGAAGAGTATATTTTCATGATTTAGGGGAAGATCAATTAATATATTCGACGTGCAGACTTGGGGCTGACTTGTGGATGGGGAATATTGAGCGAAAAAAATTGCCAGACAATTTTCTCCTGAAGTCAACAAAAATATCTATTCACAACATAATTCATTCATATCCGGATTTTTTTAATGGAACATTCTTTAAAATAAAGCATAGTATATATAATATTGTCTAATGAGTCATAATAGCCAGATGGGACTGATTTTTCAAAATGAAAAAATTGAAAATATTAACTTTTATTTCAACAAAAACAATAAAGGCTGATTTAGTAAAACCAAAAAGTCCTTTTCATTGCTACCCTGCTAGGCAGGTGCAAAAACAAAAACAAAGACACAAGGTTTGCCCTTAATGAGCCAGAACAAAAACAAGCTCCCATTTTCTCAACCAATATTTTCAATATATACACGGTAGCAGTACATGTACACGCAGTAGTGAGTTAATTATGGACACAATAGGCACAGTGCTCACATATGACTGCATATGTCATGATTTACAGAAACTGGACTGTTCGAAGTGCATATCACTGCATATCAGAGATAAAATTAGGAAAAGCTTATTTAAATTTGGTTTAAAATCAAAGGTTTATTGGAAAAAGCATAATTGAGTTTCATTTGCGAAGTAAACACCGAGAAACTAAATTTGTAAGAATAATAAGCTACATATTTAGTTTGTCTCAATTGTCTGATCTGGTTTGATTGGGGGTTACATCGCTTTCAACAGATACGGCTATATGATGCCTTTATTACAACGTTAGTAGTTCCCAAGATGAAGATAGAATTATTCAAACAGATCCACTGGATGGCCTAAGGAATCCACCAAACACTGGAGGAACTAACAGGCCCATCCGCACAGACACCTCAATATCAGGGTAAAACAAATTCCTCAGAATCTGAAACATCAATATAGAATTAAAATGTACGTATGAACAGCCAAGCCATCGCTGTTGTGCGTTAACTACCTGGCTACCAAATATGGTTCTATTATACCCGGATCCACATGGGGTTCAAGCTATACAGTAAGTTGCCTTTGTGAACTGATGTGAATCTGGAAAGTCTTGCAAAATGCATCTGATAGAATTAATGGAATCATGTTTGGACATATAAAAATGTGCATTGAATCGGTGTGCATTACACCTTTGAGTTAGTGTTCGGGTGCCAAAGTTTTGTATACAAAAAGTATGAGACGAGGGGTGGGTCCCCCAAAATGTCATGGAAAATATATGTAGGAAAGGGTGCGTGGGTCAAACAATCTGCAAAATACAAATTTCCACCTGTGTTCACGCATGTTTTTTCGCCCCCCCCCCCCCATGTATTCTCTATTTATTTTGTCATTCTCCACTAAAATTTCTGGACTCAAACACTGAACCCAAATAGATCTTTTTTCACTTTTATTTTCTATCGCAGCACGTTTTCTGGAATTCCATTAAGTGTGGTTAAAACGATGGAAACATTTCTTTAAATTTCTTTTTATTTTTTTATTATTAGGGTTTATAATCACTTTTAGCATCCAATGCTATATTTCGTTCTTTATTTATTATTAAGGTTGAATATCACTGCTTACAGTCGACGTCAGTCTCTGGAAAGTGATAACTCACCAGAAAGAGTACTTCCATCTTCCATATTTAACAAAAGGTTGTCAGAGAGAGAGAGGGAGAGAGAGAGAGAGAGAGAGAGAGGGGGGGGGGGGTTGGTTGTGTATTACAGCTGTACTTGATTTATGTGTACCATCCTTTACGGTAGGAAAGGTATTATTTATTGATTTTTATATCATCATGCAACTCTCTATTCCCATAAAAATGCATGGGGAATAAGACGAATGAATAAATAGTAAAATAGAGAAGAATTTTACCTGTACTCACGGTCGAAACTCTGGATTCAAATCCGATATACAATACCAATGGCTTTATGCATTCTTAACCTTTTCCACCATTGACTATTATTAATAGAAGTTTAGTAGTAGAAGTGTATCAATGGAATCACTGATATTTAATACAGGGAACGCAGTAGCTCATTGGTCAGCGCATTAAACTTCGGATCTCTTAGTCGTAGGTTCGAGCCTGACGCGTGTCATCTGCGTTGTGTTCTTGGACAAGGCCGTTAATCGCAATTTCCACATAAGAGCAAGGGGGCGTAGTGTGGTAACGCATACTGCATGTTGATATCACACCTTCCATAAGTTCCTTTAAACAATGCTAGCCCGACTTGCGCTGAGTTAGCAAGTTGGTGAGTCCGAAAGTTACACCTCGTAGATCGTTGGTTCTCTCCGGGTAATCCGGCTTCCTCCACCCATAAAACTGTCCCACACGAGGTCACCATGTCTGTAGAAGTGTCGTTATACCCCAATAAATAAATAAATAAAAAAAAAAATAAATAAACAAATAAATATTCCAGTTTGTGTGGTATTATGTCCTACTTCGTGGCAGTGCATTGCTCCTGTTAACAACTCCCCGTCCTCACCCCCACCCGTTCTCCCTACGTCTGGTTCTTTCCAGGAACCATAACATTTTCCTATTTTGTCAAGTCTTATTGTAGCGGTGTTTTGTTTTCCACGTCAGTTAATATCCGATATGTATATATCATTCGGATTGTGACGGCGAAAGATATAGATATGGAAAGCCAAATATGATAAATTACGATTTTTTTTGTGAGGAAACTAGTGCCAAAAATAAAAATAATTTTCAATGAAATATCCATTTTATTCTGATTTGAGAGATACTATTTTAGAACATGTCTCTGGGGAGAATATCAGACTTCAGTGACAACAGAATGTGTTTGTTAATTGACATTTACCCCAGACAATGTTCTACACACCCAGCCATTGCCCGTAGAAAAGAAAACGCAACTTTTATCAAGATATGATGTAACTGAATGCCAAATTGTGTATCACTCCATCGTCTTAGCACTGTGTGATGTCAAATGGATGATCTGGTGTTACAGTGGGAGATGATGGGGTACATTGAAACAAGAGAGAGACGGACGGACGGACGGACGGAAGGACGGACCGATGGACGGACATTTCGGGTTTATGGGCTACCAAAAAAACATTTTGTATGTCCAAAACCTTATTTTACCCAGAACCCCACCTCCTCTACCCTAGAACTTATATTTAACCCTAACCCCACCCCTCCACCCCAAAACCACATCCTATCCCGAACCCAACCCTACCCTGAGCCTAAACCCTAAAAACCCACCCCAGACCCTAACCCCCACCCACCCCGGCACCTAACCCCCAACCTTAAGCCCTACTCTGGGGCTACCCCTAACCCTAACCCCCGCCCCACCCCTGACCCAACCCAATAGGATTAGGAGCTATTTTTGGTTTTAGGGGCTACAAAAACTAAAACCCCACCCCTAACCCCGCGGGACCTAACCCTCCCCAACCTTAAACCCTACTCTGGGGCTACCCCTAACCCTAACCCCTCCCCACTCCTAACCCTAACACTACCTTAATTTGGAGGTAGCCCCTAATAATAATATCCCCTAAACCCCCAATGTTGGCCTGAACGGACGGGCGGACGGACTGACGGGCGGTCGGACGGACCGATGGACGGACGGACGGATGGACTGAGATGGGTAGCCTGCATGCCAGCCAGCCAGCCAGCTTTAGTTAGTGTACAGATACAAATTTGGAAAACATTTCTCCAAAAGAAACATAACTCATTCTTCCATCCATCCATGCATCCAATTTCATTTTATTTCATTTCATTATTTCATTTCATTTCATTTCATTTCATTTCATTTCATTCATTCATTGATCCATGCATGCATTCATTCATTCATTCATATCTGAGCAATTTTCTTCAAATTTCAGTCCTGAAGAAGTTAGTTGCAGACTGGTACATGTGGGTAAAATAGCTGAGATGTGGAATACAGTTTTCAAAAAACACAAGCAACTTAATCCAGAATGTGATGGATACCTTTCTTTTCGTCATAATGGAGAGGAAAGGCGTGGACTTGTTTGGGGGGGGGGGGGCGAGTCATCTGCAATACCTGCTCCAATGTTTCTACTCGATTCTCCTCATATGAGGAAATTTCCAGCCCAAAACAGGGTCGCAGATCAGCATGCACAAATTGAGCACTTCGAGTGGGGCTCTCACAGACTAGTATCGGTAATGCAAGTTTCCGCAAATTGTGGGTGACACTAAATTCACCTGCACCTTCTTAAAAAGGGCTGCAGAAGACAGGGAATGTGGTATGTTCACAAATGGAGAAAACTGATGATAATGAAATGAAGGCCAGAGGAGAAAAAAACTCAAAGAAATCAACACTTTGAGAAGTGTGAAGCGAAATATTATAAGTGTTGAATGTGATGCAGTGTCCAATAATCCACTGAATTCAGGAATATTGAAAATCCCATTCCAACCTGCTACGCAGTGTACTTATATTCATACAGAGAATGTTACCAGCAAAAAACAAGTTATTTCAGTTTGTAACAAGAATAAACTTTGTTCCAGGAGAGGAAAACACATTAACAAACAGCCCTGTTGGCGTAAAAACCCAGAGTGTGCAGAAACGTTGAATATGAAAGAAAGTATTGGCAATGAAAAGGCATGGAATACTTCTTGCCTAGAACAAATAAAATCAGATGACTTGGATGTCCAGTACATGACAACTGATCCTGATTCTAAAATTTAAAGAAGCTGAGAAAATTTACAAGAATAAAAGAAGTTCAATACACTCTGAACATTTACTGGATACAATGCACGTATCTGCAAATCACAGAAAGAGAATAAAGGATGACAAGAGTATTGTTGCAGTAATGGGAAGACAAAGACTGAAAGACAAACACACTATAACCGCTTTGCATTGGATATAGCAGCCAGATGCACAGCAGAAATGTCAGCTCGTCACAAGAAACATTTTGGAAATATAAATAAAATTATAAATGCCATGTGATATGTTGTATATGTTATTGTCAATTGTTACCAAAGAAATCAAAAATTGTGTTCACAAATAGAGAAAACTAATGAGAATGAAATGAAGGCCAGAGGAGAAAAACCTCAAAGAAATCAACACTTTGAGAATTGTGAAGCGAATTATTATAGAAGTGTTGAATGTGATGCAGTGTACAATAATCTACTGTATTCAGGAATATTGAAAACCCCATTCCAGCCTGCTACTCAGTGTACTCTTATTCATACAGAGAATGTTACCAGCAAAAAACAGGTGATTTCAGTTTGTAACAGGGATAAACTATGTTCCAGGAGAGGACAACACATTAACAAACAGCCCTATGGGCCTAAACCCCCAGAGTGTACAGAAACGTTGAATATGAAAGAAAGTATTGGCAATGAAAAGGCATGGAATACTTCTTGCCTAGAACAACTAAAATCAGATGACCTGGATGTCAAGTACATGACAACTGATCCTGATTCTAAAGCCTTTGAAGAAGCTGAGAAAATTTACAAGAATAAAAGAAGTTCAATACACCCTGAACATTTACTGGATACAAGGCACTTATCTGCAAATCACAGAAAGAGAATAAAGAATGACAAGAGTATTGTTGCAATAATGGGAAGACAAAGACTGAAAGACAAACACACTATAACCGCTTTGGATTGGACATAGCAGCCAGATGCACAGCAGAAATGTGAGCTCGTCACAAGAAACATTTTGGAAATATAAATAAAGTTATAAATGCCATGTGATATGTTGTATATGCTATTGTCAATTGTTACCAAGGAAATCAAAAATTGTGCTAGCGATATTCATATGTTTGTTCTATCAAGAAAACTTGGCTTTCCAGGAGTGGATATTTGTCAGATTCATTTAAAATTCCTCTATCAACAATGGCAAGTCAAAGGTTACGAAAATGTGCTGGTATACGACTGTCAAGGCGCAATATACTGAAGACCAAACTTCATAGCAATACCCCAAAAAAACTGAGGTAGTGAATCGTTGTCTATGGACAATATCACCTTTGCTAGGAACTTTCCGAGAAGAGCCCACAGTGCAAAACATTCAGTGAACAATGGCTCAGGAGAATCTATTGTGGAACTCTGTAAAAAGTGTGAGTGCCCAGTGACATCTGGTTCTCAAGCAGCAAAACAGCTGAAGCAGTTACAGAGCAAAAATGATTCAGATAAAAAGAGACAGAAATCGATTGAATTCAAATTTCAGCGCTGTGAAACACACACACAAATGTATAACTTTTATAAAGAACACCATGAGGATGAAATTTACAGAAAAGCCTTAGAAAAGGAAGAAGCCAAAGCTGAAAGCGCAATAGCAAATGTAAAAAATAAGAAAGATCACCACAGATATGACAAGCAATAATTTTCGGGTAAGATTTCATTCTTGCACCTGCATGTCCCCCCCCCCCCCCCCTCCACACACACACGCACACTCTTCCTATCCTTCTACTTGGAACATAGTGTGACACTTTAAAACAAAATGAAATAGTTTAACAACTATTAACTGAACTAAATGAGAAGCCTGGATTAATTTTGCCAGTCTGAATACTTTTTTTCAAATGGATAGTCAATCGGCCATGAAGTTAGCCATAGAATTCACACTTTCTCTGAAGATATAGCCCTAACTGCTGCAAGTGGCCATATATTGATAATTATTTATAAATGTATGTGATAACCTATAAAATACATGCAAGGGTGTGTTCATTCGAACAAATGTCATTTTGGAGACACAATTTCCTGTACTCATTGGTAGAATGGCTCTCCAAAACTAGGTGCCCAGACTGAACACAAAGCTTCTGATGACACAAGTGGCTAACATCTAGCAGCTGTCCATTAGCACCAAAATGTGGCATTTCATCCTTCATCAGTGTATTGACAGCCGTGTACATGGTTCTATGTACATATTCCAGTGAATTATTAAAATCCCCCTATGTTACTCTAATTATGCCATATCCTCGGTTGTTTTTTGCCCCCCTCCATAACAAACAAGCATGTCCACCCCCTCCCTTGATGATCTAAACATAATTCCTTCTTTGAGCTTGTCTAAAATTGATGCCATTCTTGAAAATAGACAATAATGCACGTGCATCTTCATTCTGTTATCAACAATCACCAAGGAAATGAAGAAATACAGCATTTCTACAGGTATCACAAAACCAAATAGTTTCCCATAGGCGACCATTATAACACTTATGTGGACAAATATATGACCGCATCACTTTAAATTAAATATTCAAATTCCTACATAAAGTACAGACCTCCATGTACCAGGAAGTGAAGTACCGTCCTTGAACTCAGTTTTTTTCTGGGATATCACTCTAAACCAAATATTTAGTTCCACGATACCTATAGAGAACGCTTTTGCATTCTTCGGTGATGTTATGCAAATGAAAAGTATCGAGAATTTAACGGGTATACCACTCGTATATTTCGTGAGTCTGGAATGTTCCCTGGAAGTCGTACTCGAGCTGAATATCCGCCATTGATCGAATTGACAACGGCCAGTTCCGAAACTGTTGCCACTGCCGTGAAAAAGCCCAACAGCTAACGTTGAATGCAGAGCAGAGCTTTACAGTGTTCACAGCTGATCAACAGCTGTTTAAAATCGCCATGCAGGTATTGTGGGCGTTCCCGGACGATTTTCCATCTTTTATTCCCCGTTTATTTTGGCTCGGATGCAACCTCTGGTATGCGCGCGGAATGTTGTATTAGCTTCAGTCAAACACTGCAGTCCGCGAGATGACGTCGCATTAAACGTGGATATTTCAAATTGCTCAAAGCTGCCAGACGCCCAGTAAACATTTTAGTAGTATCAAGATGCACCTCTTACACATTCCGCCGAGAAAAAGCTTTGGACGCCACTTTGAGGTCCAGTGCCTTGGCGGCCGGTCTACAGCAAAGAAACAAACAATATGGATTGCGTCGATCTTATTGATGAGCAGTTGGCAGTGGATGGGCGACCATCGAAGGAAACCTGACAGTGGCGACAAATCCGATGTCCCAAGAGTCTGGAAAGAGGAAGCCGCTGGTGTTTGTCTTTGGACATAGGGCGGCTGTACAAAGAGAGAGAGAGAGAGAGAGAGAGAGAGAGAGAGAGAGAGAGAGAGAGAGAGTAGATGAGCTGGCCGCCGGCGCGCAGTCCGGCCAGTATCTCGGAAAAAGTTTCACAGTTGACTAAATCGACTTCTTGGGCGACGAAGAGATAGAAAAACGTTTACACGCGTTATGAACCGCGACTTGGTGCGGCCATGACAAGAGTCTAGGACAAACCGCACTGCAGCTTTACTCGGGGATAGCCAGCATGTTTCTTCTGATCCCACCAGAAAAAAAAAAACAATCAAAACTGGTTGACAATCTGGTGGCCGACACTTTTGATAGGCACGCACTGAGCAGTGCTACGTGCGAGCTTTACCACTGATGGGGTATGTTTCTTGCCCCAATTCCAGCAGTCCTAACAATCCTAAGCATTGCAGATTTGGACACTCATGCCCGGGCACCATAAACACACAGACGCCTCAATATAAGGATAAAATAAATTCCTCAGAATTTGAACCATCAGTATAGTATTAAAATCTCTATGACCAGTCAGGCCATCGCTGCTGTGCGTTAACAACATGTCTACCAAATGTGGACCCATTATACCCGGGTCCACAAGGGGTTCAAGTTACACAGTAATCTGTCTTTCCGAACTGATGTGAATCTGGTAAGTCTTGAAAAATGCATCTGATAGAGTAAGTGGAAACATGTTTGGACATATAAATAGAAATATAAACTGAATCAGCGAGCATTACGCGTTTTGAGTTAGTGTTCGAGTGCCACAGTTTTGTATATAAAATGTATGAGAAGGGAGTGGGTCCCCCAAAATGTCACGAAACAAATATGCAGGAAAGGGTGGCTGGATAAAAAATCTGCAAAATAAAAATTTCCACCTATGTTCGTGCAATTTCTTTTACCCTCCCCCCCCCCCCCCCGACCCAGCGAAAAATAATCGCGCGCATACCCCTTGCTTTAGTCGAACTACATGTATCATACGATTAACATTCATTAAATAAAAAATGCTCAACGTGTTGCAAGAAAATTAGCGGTAGTTTCGTGATACATCAGGAAACAGCTGCCATGCGATGAAGCACTTTCAATAGAAACAATGAGCTCAGGGTAACAGGTGTCCAGTTTGACTCAGTAACTCCATTGTAGTCATTATTTTGGTCCATTGCACTCAGAATTAAAAAAATATTAAAACATAACAGCTTAGAATTTAATCCATTCATTCTTGTTTGAAAGGGATCACCGAGCTCGACCAATGGCATCTGAAGGGTTAAAGTCTTAGGTGTACTATCGGAAAATGTTCCTACTTAAATCGTTCGTTATTTTGACACCATTGTGCTGGGTTTAACACTAAACATTTCTCAGTAACTCCATTGTAGTCATTATTTTGGTCCATCGCACTCAGAATTAAAAAAATATTAAAACATAACAGCTTAGAATTTAATCCATTCATTCTTGTTTGAAAGGGATCACCGAGCTCGACCAATGGCATCTGAAGGGTTAAAGTCTCAGGTGTACTATCGGAAAATGTTCCTACTTAAATCGTTCGTTATTTTGACACCATTGTGCTGGGTTTAACACTAAACATTTAATCACAGTAAAACAGTGGAAGGAAAACCATCGTACATTACATAAAATGACAGAGTCAATCTTGTATTTATGGGAGGTTCAGTTATATTTTATCTTAAAGCTCATCAGAGAAATATGATTGAATTATCACTGAACTCCCGCCTATCCAGGCGTTTATTGTGTCCTATAACCAAATATTGGGTTATGCAAATGTTGATGCATTCAGCGTTGAAACAGTTGAAATGACACAATTTTGTGGAAAGTTTTGTAATCAACTTACTCTGTTGTGGAATGTAGATACTATACACTTTAATAAAACAATACACTTTCAGAGGGTTAATCATGCTATGAGTACATTATATGACAAATAATACAATATACCCCAATGTTCCAAAAAGACTAAACTCCTCCTCATCTGATTAGACGAGAGCTCGCTTAGTATTTTCCATGTCTACGGCTCAAGTGGCAAATGTTACCGTCTGACGTCACAATGCGAAATATTTGAAATGACGTCGTCCATTTCGTAATTGCTTCATCAATGGAGTGACTAGCAAGCCGTTTCATTTTTCTGGATGTTTCACGTGTGCAGCAGACGATGTTCAGGATGAAGTGATGTTAAATTACAAACCAATTTATGATTTGAACTAAGAAGGTATGAGTTTATCTGGTTTATTGATTATTTATCCAGTGCAGTCGTGAATACACGAGAGGTTTATTTACTAAACCTGTGATCGTCAAAAGTTGCCCCTCGCGTTTCACGATGTAGGTTTTAGGCTATGGGTAGTGTCTTATTGGAACATATACATTATTGTGATGATTTGACGGTAACATGGTCTGAGGTTTGCAGCACGGAGCGTATTTTCAACTTCGACGCTTCGCGTCTCGATTGAACATAAGCTCTGAGCCCCAAACCTCAGACCATGTTACCATCAATTCATCACAATAACTTATATTCAGTGGGTTAATCATGCTACGAGTACATTATATGACAAGTAATACAATATACCCCATTCTATACATACACGTATGGGCCATGCACTGTACATGTATTCTATCAACTGGTTAGATACAGTACGTAGAGAGTGGATTGTAGCTAAATCACCCGCAGAGTGGAGTTATCACCCAAGCTATAACTTTCAAATTTTGTATATATCGACAAAAAACACAAGCAAAGTTTCAGCCAATGGACCTCCGGGTTTAAACCCGGAGGTCCATTGGCTGAAACTTTGCTGGTGCTGGTTATGCTTTGCAACAAATTTGCAATTATTGCTCGGGTGGAAGCTCCACTCTGCGGGTGATTTAGTGATAATACACACTCCACGTACTGTATGTGATGTACACATTTTATGGATGTATCAATCGATATACATTCAAAGGAACTAAGTTTTAACCCTTTGAAGACTGGTGGCATCTTTTATGTCGTTCATTAGCGTCAGTTGGAAGAGTATATTTTCATGATTTAGGGGAAGATCAATTAATATATTCGACGTGCAGACTTGGGGCTGACTTGTGGATGGGGAATATTGAGCGAAAAAAATTGCCAGACAATTTTCTCCTGAAGTCAACAAAAATGTCTATTCACAACGTAATTCATTTATATCCGTTTTTTTTAATGGAACATTCTTTAAAATAAAGCATAGTATATATAATATTGCCTAATGAGTCATAATAGCCAGATGGGACTGATTTTTCAAAATGAAAAAATTCAAAATATTTATTTTTATTTCAACAAAAACAATAAAGGCTGATTTAGTAAAACCAAAAAGTCCTTTTCATTGCTACCCTGCTATGCAGATGCAAAAACAAAAACAAAGACACAAGGTTTGCCCTTCATGAGCCAGAACAAAAACAAGCTCCCATTTTCTCAACCAATATTTTCAATATATACACGGTAGCAGTACATGTACACGCAGTAGTGAGATAATTATGGACACAATAGGCACAGCGCTCACATATGACTGCATATGTCATGATTTACAGAAACTAGACTGTTCGAAGTGCATATCACTGCATATCAGCGATAAAATTAGGAAAAGCTTATTTAAATTTGGTTTAAAATCAAAGGTTTATGGGAAAAAGCATAATTGAGTTTCATTTGCAAAGTAAACACCGAGAAACTAAATTTATAAGAATATTAAGCTACATATTTAGTTTGTCTCAATTGTCTGATCTGGTTTGATTGGGGGTTACATCGCTTTCAACAGATACGGCTATATGATGCCTTTATTACAACGTTAGTAGTTCCCAAGATGAAGATAGAATTATTCAAACAGATCCACTGGATGGCCTAAGGAATCCACCAAACACTGGAGGAACTAACAGGCCCATCCGCACAGACACCTCAATATCAGGGTAAAACAAATTCCTCAGAATCTGAAACATCAATATAATATTAAAATGTACGTATGAACAGCCAAGCAATCGCTGTTGTTCGTTAACTACCTGGATACCAAATATGGACGTATTATACCTGGATCCACATGGTGTTCAAGCTATACAGTAAGGTGCCTTTGTGAACTGATGTGAATCTGGTAGTCTTGAAAAATGCATCTGATAGAATTAATGTAATCATGTTTGGACATATAAAAATGTGCATTGAATCAGTGTGCATTACGCCTTTGAGTTAGTGTTCGAGTGCCAAAGTTTTGTATACAAAAAGTATGAGATGGGGGGTGGGTCCACCAAAATGTTATGGAAAATATATGTAGGAAAGGGTGGGTGGGTCAAACAATCTGCAAAATACAAATTTCCACCTGTGTTCACGCATGCTTTTTCGGCCCCCATGTATTCTCTATTTATTTTGTCATTCTCCACTAAAATTTCTGGACTCAAACACTGAACCCAAATAGATCT
Organism: Pictodentalium vernedei; assembly: GCA_031216915.1. Lineage (NCBI taxonomy): Eukaryota > Metazoa > Mollusca > Scaphopoda > Dentaliida > Dentaliidae > Pictodentalium > Pictodentalium vernedei. The sequence continues at coordinate 86,626,131 of CM062289.1, forward strand.
TTTTTCACTTTTATTTTCTATCGCAGCTCGTTTTCTGGAATTCCATTAAGTGTGGTTAAAACGATGGAAACATTTCTTTAAATTTCCTTGTATTTTTTTTATTATTAGGGTTTATAATCACTTTTAGCATCCAATGCTATATTTCGTTCTTTATTTATTATTAAGGTTGAATGTCACTGCTTACAGTCGACGCCAGTCTCTGGAAAGTGATAACTCACCAGAAAGATTACTTCCATCTTCCATATTTAACAAAAGGTTGTCAGAGAGAAAGAGACAGAGAGGGAGGGAGAGAGAGAGAGAGAGAGAGAGAGAGAGGGGGGGGGGGGGGGGGTGGTGGTGGTTGTGTATACAGCTGTACTTGATTTATGTGTACCATCCATTACGGTAGGAAAGATATTATTTATTGATTTTTATATCATCATGCAACTCTCTATTCCCATGAAAATGCACGGGGAATAAGACGAATAAATAAATAGTAAAATAGAGAAGCATTTTACATGTACTCACGGTCGAAACGCTGGATTCAAATCCGATATACAATACCAATGGCTTTATACATTCTTAACCTTTTCCACCATTGACTATTATTAATAGAAGTTTAGTAGTAGAAGTGTATCAATGGAATCACTGATATTTAATACAGGGAACGCAGTAGCTCATTGGTCAGCGCATTAAACTTCGGATCTCTTAGTCGTAGGTTCGAGCCTGACGCGTGTCGTCTGTGTTGTGTTCTTGGACAAGGCCGTTAATCACAATTTCCACATAAGAGCAAGGGGGCGTAGTGTGGTAACGCATACTGCATTTTGATATCACACCTTCCATAAGTTCCTTTACACAATGCCAGCCCGACTTGCGCTGAGTTAGCAAGTTGGGGAGTCCGAACGTTACACCTCGTAGATCGTTGGTTCTCTCCGGGTAATCCGGCTTTCTCCACCCATAAAACTGTTCCACACGAGGTCACCATGTCTGTAGAAGTGTCGTTAAACCCCAATAAATAAATAAATAAAAAAAAAAAAAAATAAATAAATAAATATTCCACTTTGTTTGGTATTATGTCCTACTTCGTGGCAGTGTATTGCTCCTGTTAACAACTCCCCGTCCTCACCCCACCCGTTCTCCCTACGTCTGGTTCTTTCCAGGAACCATAACATTTTCCTATTTTGTCAAGTCTTATTGTAGTGGTGTTTTGTTTTCCAGGTCAGTTAATATCCGATATGTATATATCATTCGGATTGTGACGGCGAAAGATATAGATATGGAAAGCCAAATATGATAAATTACGATTTTTTTTGTGAGGAAACTAGTGCCAAAAATAAAAATAATTTTCAATGAAATATCCATTTTATTCTGATTTGAGAGATACTATTTTAGAACTGGGGAGAATATCAGACTTCAGTGACAACAGAATGTGTTTGTTAATTGACATTTACCCCAGACAATGTTCTACACACCCAGCCATTGCCCGTAGAAAAGAAAACGCAACTTTTATCAAGATATGATGTAACTGAATGCCAAATTGTGTATCACGCCATCATCTCAGCACTGTGTGATGTCAAATGGGTGATCTGGTGTTACAGTGGGAGAGGATGGGATACATTGAAACAAGAGAGAGACGGACGGACGGACGGACGGACGGACGGACGGACGGACGGACGGACGGACGGGCGGGCGGGCTCGGGCGGGCGGACGGACGGACGGACGGACGGACCGACGGACGGACGGACGGTCGGCCGGACGGACGGACGGACGGACGGACGGACGGACGGACGGACGGACGGACTGACCGACCGACGGACGGACATTTCGGGTTTATGGGCTACCAAAAAAACATTTTGTATGTCCAAAACCTTATTTTACCCAGAACCCCACCTCCTCTACCCTAGAACTTATATTTAACCCTAACCCCACCCCTCCACCCCAAAACCACATCCTATCCCTAACCCTACCCCACCCTGAGCCTAAACCCTAAAAGCCCACCCCAGACCCTAACCCCCACCCACCCCGGGACCTAACCCCCAACCTTAAGCCCTACTCTTGGGCTACCCCTAACCCTAACCCCCGCCCCACCCCTGACCCAACCCAATAGGATTAGGAGCTATTTTTCGTTTTAGGGTCTACAAAAACTAAAACCCCACCCCTGACCCCAATCCTAACCCCCGGGACCTAACCCTCCCCAACCTTGAGCCCTACTCTGGGGCTACCCATAACCCTAACCCCACCCCACCCCACTCCTAACCCTAACACTACCTCAATTTGGAGGTAGCCCCTAATAATAATATCCCTTAAACCCCCAATGTTGGCCCGGACGGACGGGCGGACGGTCGGATGGACGAACGGACGGACGGAGATGGGTAGCCTGCATGCCAGCCAGCCAGCCAGCCAGCCAGCCAGCCAGCTTTAGTTAGTGTAGAGATACAAATTTGGAAAACATTTCTCCGAAAGAAACATAACTCATTCTTCCATCCATCCATGCATCCAATTTCATTTTATTTCATTTCATTATTTCATTCCATTTCATTTCATTTCATTCATTCATTGATCCATGCATGCATTCATTCATTCATATCTGAGCAATTTTCTTCAAATTTCAGTCCTGAAGAAGTTAGTTGCAGACTGGTACATGTGGGTAAAATGGCTGAGATGTGGAATACAGTTTTAAAAAAACACAAGCAACTTAATCCAGAATGTGATGGATACCTTTCTTTTCCTCATAATGGAGAGGAAAGGCGTGGACCTGTTTGGGGGGTGGGAGGGGGGCGAGTCATCTGCAATACATGCTCCAATGTTTCTACTCGATTCTCATTATATGAGGAAATTTCCAGCCCAAAACAGGGTCGCAGATCAGCATGCACAAATAGAGCACTTCGAGTGGGGCTCTCACAGACTAGTATCGGTAATGCAAGTTTCCGCAAATTGTGGGTGACACTAAATTCACCTGCACCTTCTGAAAAAGGGCTGCAGAAGACCGGGAATGTGGTATGTTCACAAATGGAGAAAACTGATGATAATGAAATGAAGACCAGAGGAGAAAAAAACTCAAAGAAATCAACACTTTGAGAAGTGTGAAGCGAAATATTATAAGTGTTGAATGTGATGCAGTGTCCAATAATCCGCTGAATTCAGGAATATTGAAAATCCCATTCCAACCTGCTACGCAGTGTACTTATATTCATACAGAGAATGTTACCAGCAAAAAACAAGTGATTTCAGTTTGTAACAAGGATAAACTATGTTCCAGGAGAGGAAAACACATTAACAAACAGCCCTGTTGGCCTAAAAACCCAGAGTGTACAGAAACGTTGAGTATGAAAGAAAGTATTGGCAATAAAAAGGCATGGAATACTTCTTGCCTAGAACAACTAAAGTCAGATGACTTGGATGTCCAGTACATGACAACTGATCCTGATTCTAAAGCCTTTAAAGAAGCTGAGAAAATTTACAAGAATAAAAGAAGTTCAATACACCCTGAACATTTACTGGATACAAGGCACTTATCTGCAAATCACAGAAAGAGAATAAAGGATGACAAGAGTATTGTTGCAATAATGGGAAGACAAAGACTGAAAGACAAACACACTATAACCGCTTTGCATTGGATATAGCAGCCAGATGCACAGCAGAAATGTCAGCTCGTCACAAGAAACATTTTGGAAATATAAATAAAATTATAAATGCCATGTGATATGTTGTATATGTTATTGTCAATTGTTACCAAAGAAATCAAAAATTGTGCTAGCGATATTCATATGTTTGTTCTATCAAGAAATCTTGGCTTTCCAGGAGTGGATATTTGTCAGATTCATTTAAAATTCCTCTATCAACAATGGCAAGTCAAAGGCTACGAAAATGTGCTAATATACGACTGTCAAGGTGCAATATACTGAAGACCAAACTTCATAGCAATATCCAAAAAAACGGAGGTAGTGAATCGTTGTCTATGGACAATATCACCTTTGCTAGAAACTTTCCGAGAAGAGCCCACAGTGCAAAACATTCAGTGAACAATGGCCCAGGAGAATCAATTGTGGAACTCTGTAAAAAGTGTGATTGCCCAGTGACATCTGGTTCTCAAGCAGCAAAAGAGCTGAAGCAGTTACAGAGCAAAAATGATTCAGATAAAAAAGAGACAGAAATCGATTGAATTCAAACTTCAGCGCTGTGAAACACACACACAAATGTATAACTTATATAAAGAACACCATGAGGATGAAATTTACAGAAAAGGCTCAGAAAAGGAAGAAGCCAAAGCTGAAAGCGCCATAGCAAAAGTAAAAAATAAGAAAGATCACCAGAGATATGACAAGCAATAATTTTCGGGTAAGATTTCATTCTTGCACCAGCATACCCCCCCCCCCCCCCCACCCACGCACACACACTCTTCCTATCCTTCCCCTTGGAACATAGTGTGACACTTTAAAACAAAATGAAATAGTTTAACAAGTATTAACTGAACTAAATGAGAAGCCTGGATTATTTTTGCCAGTCTGAATACTTTTTTTCAAATGGATAGTCAATCGGCCATGAATTTAGCCATAGAATTCACACTTTTTCTGAAGATATAGCCCTAGCTGTTGCAAGTGGTCATATATTAATAATTATTTATAAATGTATCTGATAACCTATAAAATACATGCAAGGGTGTGTTCATTCGAACAAATGCCATTTTGGAGACACAATTTCCTGTATTCATTGGTAGAATGGCTCTCCAAAACTAGGTGCCCAGACTCAACACAAAGCTTCTGATGACACAAGTGGCTAACATCCAGCTGCTGTCCATTTGCACCAAAATGTGGCATTTCATCCTTCCTCAGTGTATTGACAGCCGTGTACATGGTTCTGTGTACATATTCCAGTGAATTATTAAAATCCCTCCATGTTACTCTAATTATGCCATATCCTCGGCTGTTTTTTGCCCCCCTCCATAACAAACAAGCATGTCCACCCCCTCCCTTGATGATCTAAACATAATTCTTTCTTTGAGCTTGTCTAAAATTGATGCCATTCTTGAAAATAGACAATAATGCACGTGCATCTTCATTCTGTTAGCAACAATCACCAAGGAAATGAAGAAATACAGCATTTCTACAGGTATCACAAAACCAAATAGTTTCCCATAGGCGACCATTATAACACTTATGTGGAAAAATATGTGACCGCATCACTTTAAATTAAATATTTAAATTCCTACATAAAGTACAGAACCCCATACACCAGGAAGTGAAGTACCGTCCTTGAACTCAGTTTTTTCTGGGATATCACTCTAAACCAAATATTTAGTTTCACGATACCTATAGAGAACGATTTTGCATTCTTCGGTAATGTTATGTAAAAGAAAAGTATCGAGAATTTAACGAGTATACCACTCGTATATTTCGTGAGTCTGGAATGTTCCCTGGAAGTCGTACTCGAGCTAAATATCCGCCATTGATCGAATTGACAACGCCCAGTTCCGAAACTGTTGCCACTGCTGTGAAAAAGTCCAACAGCTAACGTTGAATGCAGAGCAGAGCTTTACAGTGTTCACAGCTGACCAATAGCTGTTTAAAATCTCCATGCAGGTATTGTGGGTGTTCCCGGACGATTTTCCATCTTTTATTCCCCGTTTATTTTGGCTCGAATGTAACCTCTGGTATGCGTGCGGAATGTTGTTTTAGCTGCAGTCAAACACTGCAGTCCGCGAGATGACGTAGCATTAAACGTGGATATTTCAAATTGCTCAAAGCTGCCAGACGCCCAGTAAACATTTTAGTAGTATCAAGATGCACCTCTTACACATTCCGCCGAGAAAAAGCTTTGGACGCCACTTTGAGGTCCAGTGCCTTGGCGGCCGGTCTACCGCAAAGAAACAAACAATATGGATTGCGACGATCTTATTGATCAGCAGTTGGCAGTGGATGGGCGACCATCGAAGGACACCCTGACAGTGGCGACAAATCCGATGTCCCAAGAGTCAGGAAAGAGGAAGCCGCTGGTGTTTGTCCTTTGGACATAGGGCGGCTGTGCAAGCGCTGAGAGAGAGAGAGAGAGAGAGAGAGAGAGAGAGGGAGAGAGAGAGAGTGATATGAGCTTACCGTCGGCGCGCTTTCCTGACAGTATCTCGGAAAAAGTTTCACAGTTGACTACGTCGACTTCTTGGGCGACGAAGAGATAGAAAAACTTTTACACGCGTTCTGAACCGCGACTTGGTGCGGCCATGACAAAGAGTCTAGGACAAGCCGCATTGCAGCTTTACTCGGGGATAGCCAGCATGTTTCTTCTGATCCCACCAGAAAAAAAAAACCAATCAAAACTGGTTGACAATCTGGTGGCAGACACTTTTGATAGGCACGCACTGAGCAGTGCTACGTGCGAGCTTTACCACTGATGGGGTATGTTTCTTGCCCCAATTCCAGCAGTCCTAACCAATCCTAAGCATTGCGGATTTGGACACTCATGCCCGGGCACCATAAACACACAGACGCCTCAATATAAGGATAAAACAAATTCCTCAGAATTTGAAACATCAGTACATTATTAAAATGTCTATGAACAGCCAGGCCATCGCTGTTGTGTGTTAACAACCTGTCTACCAAATGTGGACCTATTATACCCGGGTCCACAAGGGGTTCAAGTTACACAGTAATATGTCTTTCCGAACTGATGTGAATCTGGTTAGTCTTGAAAAATGCATCTGATAGAGTAAGTGGAAACATGTTTGGACATATAATTAGAAATATGAACTGAATCAGCGAGCATTACGCGTTTTGAGTTAGTGTTCGAGTGCCACAGTTTTGTATATAAAATGTATGAGAAGGGAGTGGGTCCCCCAAAATGTCATGAGACAAATATGCAGGAAAGGGTGGCTGGATCAAAAAATCTGTAAAATAAAAATTTCCACCTATGTTCATGCAATTTCTTTTACCCCCCCCCCCCCCCCCCCGACCTAGCAAAAAATAATCGCGCTTATACCCCTTGCTTTAGTCGAACTACGTGTATCATACGATTAACATTCATTAAATAAAAAATGCTCAACGTGTTGCAAGAAAATTAGCGGTAGTTTCGTGATACATAAGGAAACAGCTGCCATGCGATGAAGCACTTTCAATAGGAACAATGAGCTCAGGGTAACAGGTGTCCAGTTTGACTCAGTAACTCCATTGTAGCCATTATTTTGGTCTATTGCACTCAGAATTAAAAAAATATTAAAACATAACAGCTTAGAATTTAATCCATTCATTCTTGTTTGAAAGGGATCACCGAGCTCGACCAATCGCATCTGAAGGGTTAAAGTCTTAGGTGTACTATCGGAAAATGTTCCTACTTAAATCGTTCGTTATTTTGACACCATTGTGCTCGGTTTAACACTAAACATTTAATCACAGTAAAACAGTGGAAGGAAAACCATCGTACATTACATAAAATGAGAGAGTCAATCTTGTATTTATGGGAAGTTCAGTTATATTTTATCTTAAAGCTCATCAGAGAAATATGATTGAATTATCACTATCCAGGCATTTATTGTGTCCTATAACCAAATATTGGGTTATGCAAATGTTGATGCATTCAGCGTTGAAAGAGTTAAAATGACACAATTTTGTGGAAAGTTTTGTAATCAACTTACTCTGTTGTAGAATGTAGATACTATACACTTTAATAAAACAATACACTTTCAGAGGGTTAATCATGCTATGAGTACATTATATGACAAATAATACAATATACCCCAATGTTCCAATAAGACTAAACTCCTCCTCATCTGATTGGACATCGAGACTGGAACCGCACAACACGAAACAAAAATTCGACAGATATGGAACTACAACAGAGCAGATTTCCTCAAAATGAATAATTTGATCTCCGAAACAGATTGGACTTTCATTTCAGACACGACTATGCCTGATACGCCATACCATAAATTTGCATCTAAATTTCTAGGTATTGCCAGAGGATGTATTCCGTCCTCCAATGTGGTAATACGTCCCCACGATAAACCGAGGTTTCACTCGGCTCTTCGTCGGGAAATTCGCCACAGAGATCGTTTTCGGAAACGAATCTTGAAAAACCCAAACCCACAAATAATTGAAAGCTATAAACATTCCCGAAACAAAGTAAATAACATGAAAAAGAAGGCCAAATCCATTTATTATTCAAACGTAGATACTTCACTTTCGGTAAGTAGAAACCCCAAAGTATTCTGGCACACTGTTAAACAGCTACTGAATATTTTTGAAAGGAAACCCTCGGTCCCCTTTCTTAACCAAGAAGATGATGCGGGTAGTACAGTTATGGTAACAGACGACAAAGACAAAGCCAACTTGCTCAACAAAACATTTCTGTCAAATAGTAAGATACCTGACGAGGGACATAGTTTACCTGTCTTTAGAAGAAAGTGCTCTCAGAGTCTGTCTGAAATAAACTTCTCTGAAGACGAAGTGACTCAAATCCTGGGCAATCTAGATACCAAAAAAGCAACTGGGCACGATGGTATGAGCAACCGCATGCTTAAAGAAACAAAAGCCACAATATGCAAACCTCTGGTTCACCTATTTAGGCTTTCGTTTTCTTCACGCGTCTACCCATCAGAATGGAAGATGGCCACCGTTGTGCCGATATTTAAAAAGGGAGACGCACACAACCCCAGCAATTACAGACCCGTTTCCCTCCTAAGCTGTGTCAGCAAAGTTATGGAGAGGATTGTTTTTAACCAAATGTATGAACACTGTTGTGCTAATAATTTATTTTTTAAATATCAGTCTGGCTTCCTACCCCAACATAGCACCGTTTATCAGCTCATTGAAATATATCATAATCTCTGTTTAGCCTTTGATAGGAACCAGTTTTCGCTTGGAGTATTTTGTGACATATCAAAAGCATTCGATAGGGTTTGGCATGAAGGATTAATTTACAAACTGAAACAAAACGGTATATCTGGCCCACTCATCGAGTGGACCAAAAGCTATTTGTCAGATCGTAAACAAAGGGTAACTGTTAACGCAACTCCCTCTGAGTACTTACCTGTTAATTATGGAGTTCCGCAGGGATCTGTCTTAGGACCCTTCCTCTTTCTTGTATACATCAATGACATTACTGAAAACTTAGATTCACCGGACGCCTGTAGATTATTTGCAGATGATACAAGTATAACAGAAAGTGGATTTGAACTGGATGACATTGTTTCAAAGTCTAATGAAAACCTTGCGGCTGTTTCCGAATGGGCAAACACGTGGCTTGTTACATTTAACCCATCAAAAACCGAAACCGTTTTATTCACCAAAAAACGTGTTAACCTAAGTACTGTTGTGATGTTTGGTGACACGCTACTTGAACTCACAAAGTCTCACACCCACCTTGGCCTGTCCTTACAGGGAGACTTAAACTGGCATGCCCAAATTAACAGATTATGCCAAAAGGCTAATTCGAGGCTATCTCAGTTAAGAAAATTAAAGTATATCCTAGGTCGAAAAAGCTTAGAGACGCTATACAAATCATTCATACTCCCGATCGTTGAATACGCAGACGTGGTGTGGGCCGGTGCACCGGATTACCTACTTACCAAATTGGATAGAATCCACACGGATGCAACGAGAATAATATCCGGTCTAACAAGATCAACCCCGGTATCTACTCTATATGCAGAACTTGGTTGGGAAACCCTTGGGCAGAGGCGTTATCTCCACAAAATGATAACGTTTTTTAAAATTGTAAATAACCAGGCCCCTACATACCTCTCTAACTTAATGCCACGAACCTTTGAGGACATTTCCCCGTATAGCACCCGGTCCCATTCCAACTTTCAATTACCACTCACATACACGGAAACATATAAGCGCTCATTCATCCCCTCGTGTATCTCGGAATGGAATGCACTACCTTTAGAAGTAAGACAGTCGAGTTCACTGAACAACTTTGTCAAATATTTTGATGGAGGCAATTGTAAACCACCTAAGTACTTTAATAATGGCGATAGGGCCGTCAATATTATACACTGCAAGCTGAGGAATTCTTGCAGCGACCTAAATTATGATAAACACTCCAACTATATTCATAACACACCAAGATGTTCTTGTGGTTACGAGGCTGAAGATGTGAAACATTACTTTTTCAACTGTAGTAACTATTCAAATGAAAGACTAGTCTTACAGAGAAATCTTGCGCATCTTACAATAAGATCGGTCAATGATCTTCTTTATGGTATTCCAAACTTACCGGAATCCGTCAACATCCACCTTTTTCGAAGTGTACAAAATTTCATCAAGGCCACGAAGCGGTTTCAGATATGACTCACAACATCTTAGTCAAATGACCTATAATATGAACTCGTGTCCACCTCTGTTTCCTTCACACATGGCTTCCCGCATGTTTGTCCTGCATGTCCTGGTTATAGCATTGGTATGTGGCTCCGCTGGATTCGTGGTTGTGTTGAAATATGACCCGTTGGTATGTAATTTAAAACCAACAGTGTTGTAGAGTGGCAGCTCACTTCTCTTCTCTTCTCCATCTCATCTCTCTGCTCTGACTCTTGTGAAGTTGAATACCCGTTAGGTTTTATTTCAAGCTGTGTACATACACAATATTGTATCAATATATACACATGTTTCTCTTGCCATTATATGCACATTATAACTTCTTATAAATATTTGTAAACATAATTTGTAATTTTCAGATGTATATTACGGAAAGGATATAATCTAAGTGCTAGGCACTTGTTATCCAATCCCTTTTGTTATAACAAATAAAATACGTTTAATCTAATCTGATTGGACGAGAGCTCGCTTAGTATATTCTATGTTTACGGCTCAAGTGGCAAATGTTACCGTCTGACGACACAATGCGAAATATTTGAAATGACGTCGTCCATTTCGTAATTGCTTCATCAATGGAGTGACTAGCAAGCCGTTTCATTTTTCTGGATGTTTCACGTGTGCAGCAGACGATGTTCAGGATGAAGTGATGTTAAATTACAAACCAATTTATGATTTGAAGTAAGATGGTATGAGTTTATCTGGTTTATTGATTATTTATCCAGTGCAGTCGTGAATACACGAGAGGTTTATTTACTAAACCTGTGATCGTTAAAAGTTGCCCCTCGCGTTTCACGATGTAGGTTTTAGGCTATGGGTAGTGTCTTATTGGAACATATACATTATTGTGATGATTTGACGGTAACATGGTTGGAAGTATGCGGCTCGGAGCGTATATTCAACCTCGATGCTTCGCGTCTCGGTTGAACATAAGCTCTGAGCCCCAAACCTCAGACCATGTTACCATCAATTCATCACAATAATTTATATTCAGTGGGTTAATCATGCTATGAGTACATTATATGACAAGTAATACAATATACCCCATTCTATACATACACGTATGGGCCATGCACTGTGCATGTATTCTATCAACTGGTTAGATACAGTACGTAGAGAGTGGATTGTAGCTAAATCACCCGCAGAGTGGAGTTATCACCCAAGCTATAACTTTCAAATTATGTATATATCGACAAAAAACACAAGCAAAGTTTCAGCCAATGGACCTCCGGGTTTAAACCCGGAGGTCCATTGGCTGAAACTTTGCTGGTGCTGGTTATGCTTTGCAACAAATTTGCAAGTATTGCTCGGGTGGAAGCTCCACTCTGCGGGTGATTTAGTGATAATACACACTCCACGTACTGTATGTGATGTACACATTTTATGGCTGTATCAATCGATATACATTCAAAGGAACTAAGTTTTAACCCTTTGAAGACTGGTGGCATCTTTTATGTCGTTCATTAGCGTCAGTTGGAAGAGTATATTTTCATGATTTAGGGGAAGATCAATTAATATATTCGACGTGCAGCCTTGGGGCTGACTTGTGGATGGGGAATATTGAGCGAAAAAAATTGCCAGACAATTTTCTCCTGAAGTCAACAAAAATATCTCTTCACAACATAATTCATTTATATCCGTTTTTTCTTAATGGAACATTCTTTAAAATAAAGCATAGTATATATAATATTGTCTAATGAATCATAATAGCCAGATGGGACTGATTTTTCAAAATGAAAAAAATTGAAAATATTAATTTTTATTTCAACAAAAACATTAAAGACTGATTTAGCAAAACCAAAAAAGTCCTTTTCATTGCTATCCTGCTATGCAGATGCAAAAAAACAAAAACAAAGACACAAGGTTTGCCCTTCATGAGCCAGAACAAAAACAAGCTCCCATTTTCTCAACCAATATTTTCAATATATACACGGTAACAGTACATGTATACGCAGTAGTGAGTTAATTATGGACACAATAGGCACAGTGCTCACATATGACTGCATATGTCATGATTTACAGAAACTAGACTGTTCGAAGTGCATATCACTGCATATCACAGATAAAATTAGGAAAATCTTATTTAAATTTGGTTTAGAATCAAAGGTTTATGGGAAAAAGCATAAATGAGTATCATTTGCAAAGCAAAAACCGAGAAACTAAATTTGTTAGAATAATAAGCTATATATTTATTTTGTCTCAATTGTCTGATCTGGTGTGATTGGGGGTTACATCGCTTTCAACAGATACGGCTATATGATGACTTTATTACAACGCTATTAGTTCCCAAGATGAACATAGAATTATTCAAACAGATCCACTGGATGGCCTAAGGAATCCACCAAACAGCGGAGGAACTAACAGGCCCATCCGCACAGACACCTCAATATCAGGGTAAAACAAATTCCCCAGAATCTGAAACATAAATATAGAATTAAAATGTACGTATGAACAGCCAAGCCATCGCTGCTGTGCGTTAAGTACCTGGCTACCAAATATGGACCTATTATGCCCGGATCCACATGGGGTTCAAGCTATACAGTAAGGTGTCTTTGTGAACTGTTGTGAATCTGGTAAGTCTTGAAAAATGCTTCTGATAGAATTAATGGAATCATGTTTGGACATATAAAAAAATGCATTGAATCAGTGTGCAATACGCCTTTGAGTTAGTGTTCGAGTGCCAAAGTTTTGTATACAAAAAGTATGAGATGGGGGGGGGGGGGGGGGTCCCCCAAAATATCATGGAAAATATATGTAGGAAAAGGTGGGAGGGTCAAACAATCTACAAGATACAAATTTCCACCTGTGTTCACGCATGCTTTTTCGGCCCCCATGTATTCTCTATTTATTTTGTCATTCTCCACTAAAATTTCTGGACTCAAACCCTGAACCAAAATAGATCTTTTTTCACTTTTATTTTCTATCGCAGCAAGTTTTCTGGAATTCCATTAAGTGTGGTTAAAACGATGGAAACATTTCTTTAAATTTCCTTTTACTTTATTTATTATTAAGGTTGAATATCACTGCTTACAGTCGACGCCATTCTCTGGAAAGTGATAACTCACCAGACAGATTACTTCCATCTTCCATATTTAACAAAAGGTTGTCAGAGAGAGAGAGAGAGAGAGAGAGAGAGAGAGAGAGAGAGAGAGAGAGAGAGGGGTGGTTGTGTGTATACAGCTGTACTTGATTTATGTGTACCATCCATTACGGTAGGAAACGTATTATTTATTGATTTTTATATCATCATGCAACTCTCTATTCCCATGAAAATGCATGGGGAATAAGACGAATAAATAAATAGTAAAATAGAGAAGAATTTTACCAGTACTCATGGTCGAAACTCTGGATTCAAATCCGATATGCAATACCAATGGCTTTATGCATTCGTAACCTTTTCCACCATTGACTATTATTAATAGAAGTTTAGTAGTAGAAGTGTATCAATGGAATCACTGATATTTAATACAGAGTACGCAGTAGCTCATTGGTCAGCGCGTTAAACTTCGGATCTCTTATTCGTAGGTTCGAGCCTGACGCGTGTCATCTTCATTGTGTTCTTGGACAAGGCCGTTAATCGCAATTTCCACATAAGAGCAAGGGGGCGTAGTGTGGTAATGCATACTGCATGTTGATATCACACCTTCCATAAGTTCCTTTAAACAATGCTAGCCCGACTTGCGCTGAGTTAGCAAGTTGGGGAGTCCGAACATTACACCTCGTAGATCGTTGGTTCTCTCCGGGTAGTCCGGCTTCCTCCACCCATAAAACTGTCCCACACGAGGTCACCATGTCTGTAGAAGTGTCGTTAAACCCCAATAAATAAATAAATAAATAAATAAATATTCCACTTTGTTTGGTATTATGTCCTACTTCGTGGCAGTGTATTGCTCCTGTTAACAACTCCCCGTCCTCACCCCCACCCGTTCACCCTACGTCTGGTTCTTTCCTGGAACCATAACATTTTCCTATTGTGTCAAGTCTTATTGTAGCGGTGTTTTGTTTTCCACGTCAGTTAATATCCGATATTTATATATCATTCGGATTGTGACAGCGAAAGATATAGATATGGAAAGCCAAATATGATAAATTACGATTTTTTTGTGAGGAAACTAGTGCCAAAAATAAAAATAATTTTCAATGAAATATCCATTTTATTCTGATTTGAGAGATACTATTTTAGAGCATGTCTCTTGGGAGAATATCAGACTTCAGTGACAACAGAATGTGTTTGTTAATTGACATTTACCCCAGACAATGTTCTACACACCCAGCCATTGCCCGTAGAAAAGAAAACGCAACTTTTATCAAGATATGATGTAACTAAATGCCAAATTGTTAATCACGCTATCATCTTAGCACTGTGTGATGTCAAATGGGTGATCTGGTGTTACAATGGGAGAGGATGGGGTACATTGAAGCAAGAGAGAGACGGACAGACGGACAGACGGACGGACGGACGGACGGACGGACGGTTGGACGGACGCACGCTCCAACATTTCGGGTTTATGGGCTACCAAAAAACATTTTGTATGTCCAAAACCTTATTTTACCCAGAACCCAACCCCCTCCACCCTAGAACTTATATTCAACCCTAACCCCACCCCTTCACCCCAAAACCACATCCTATCCCTAACCCTACCCACCCTGAGCCTAAACCCTAAAAGCCCACCCCAGACCCTACCCCCACCCACCCCCGGGACCTAACCCCAACCTTAAGCCCTACTCTGGGGCTACCCCTAACCCTAACCCCCACCCCACCCCTGACCCACTCCAATAGGATTAGGAGCTATTTTTCGGTTTAGGGGCTACAAAACCAAAAACCCCACCCCTGACCCAAACCCTAACCCCCCGGACCTAACCCTCCCCAACCTTAAGCCCTACTCTGGGGCTACCCCTAACCCTAACCCCACCCCACTCCTAACCCTAACCCTAACACTACCTTAATTTGGAGGTAGCCCCTAATAATAATATCCCCTAAACCCCCAATGTTGGCCCGGATGGACAGACGGACGGACAGACGGACGGAGATGGGTAGCCTGCATGCCAGCCAGCCAGCCAGCTTTAGTTAGTGTACAGATACAAATTTGGAAAACATTTCTCCGAAAGAAACATAACTCATTCTTCCATCCATCCATGCATCCAATTTCATTTTATTTCATTTCATTATTTCATTCCATTTCATTTCATTTCATTCATTCATTAATCCATGCATGCATTCATTCATTCATTCATATCTGAGCAATTTTCTTCAAATTTCAGTCCTGAAGAAGATAGTTGCAGACTGGTACATGTGGGTAAAATGGCTGAGATGTGAAATACAGTTTTCAAAAAACACAAGCAACTTAATCGAGAATGTGATGGATACCTTTCTTTTGATCAAAATGGAGGGGAAAGGCGTGAACTTGTTTGGGGGAGCGAGTCATCTGCAATACCTGCTCCTATGTTTCTACTCGATTATCCTTATATGAGGAAATTTCCCGCCCAAAACAGGGTCGCAGATCAGCATGCACAGATAGAGCACTTCAAGTGGGGCTTTCACAGACTAGTGTTGGTAATGCAAGTTTCCGCAGGTTGTGGATGACACTAAATTCACCTGCACCTTCTGAAAAAGGGCTGCAGAAGACAGGGAATGTGGTATGTTCACAAATAGAGAAAACTAATGAGAATGAAATGAAGGCCAGAGGAGAAAAACCTCAAAGAAATCAACACTTTGAGAAGTGTGAAGCGAATTATTATAGAAGTGTTGAATGTGATGCAGGGTACAATAATCTACTGTATTCAGGAATATTGAAAATCCCATTCCAACCTGCTACTCAGTGTACTCATGTTCATACAGAGAATGTTACCAGCAAAAAACAGGTGATTTCAGTTTGTAACAGGGATAAACTATGTTCCAGGGGAGGACAACACATTAACAAACAGCCCTATGGGCCTAAAACCCCAGAGTGTACAGAAACGTTGAATATGAAAGAAAGTATTGGCAATGAAAAGACATGGAATACTTCTTGCCTAGAACAACTAAAATCAGATGACCTGGATGTCAAGTACATGACAACTGATCCTGATTCTAAAGCCTTTAAAGAAACTGAGAAAATTTACAAGAATAAAAGAAGTTCAATACACCCTGAACATTTACTGGATGCAAGGCACTTATCTGCAAATCACAGAAAGAGAATAAAGAATGACAATAGTATTGTTGCAGTAATGGGAAGACAAAAACTGAAAGACAAACACACTATAACCGCTTTGCATTGGATATAGCAGCCAGATGCACAGCAGAAATGTCAGCTCGTCACAAGAAACATTTTGGAAATATAAATAAAGTTATAAATGCCATGTGATATGCTGTATATGTTATTGTCAATTGTTACCAAGGAAATCAAAAATTGTGCTAGCGATATTCATATGTTTGTTCTATCAAGAAAACTTGGCTTTCCAGGAGTGGATATTTGTCAGATTCATTTAAAATTCCTCTATCAACAATGGCAAGTCAAAGTTACGAAAATGTGGTAGTATACGACTGTCAAGGTGAAATATACTGAAGACCAAACTTCATAGCAATATCCAAAAAAACTGAGGTAGTGAATCGTTGTCTATGGACAATATCACCTTTGCTAGGAACTTTCCGAGAAGAGCCCACAGTGCAAAACATTCAGTGAACAATGGCTCAAGAGAATCTATTGTGGAACTCTGTAAAAAGTGTGAGTGCCCAGTGACATCTGGTTCTCAAGCAGCAAAACAGCTGAAGCAGTTACAGAGCAAAAATGATTCAGATAAAAAGAGATAAAAAGAGACAGAAATCGATTGAATTCAAATTTCAGCGCTGTGAAACACACACACAAATGTATAACTTTTATAAAGAACACCATGAGGATGAAATTTACAGAAAAGCCTTAGAAAAGGAAGAAGCCAAAGCTGAAAGCGCCATAGCAAATGTAAAAAATAAGAAAGATCACCACAGATATGACAAGCAATAATTTTCGGGTAAGATTTCATTCTTGCACCTGCATGTTCCCCCTTCTCCCCCTCCACACACACACGCACACTCTTCCTATCCTTCTACTTGGAACATAGTGTGACACTTTAAAACAAAATGAAATAGATTAACAAGTATTAACTGAACTAAATGAGAAGCCTGGATTAATTTTGCCAGTCTGAATACTTTTTTTCAAATGGATAGTCAATCGGCCATGAATTTAGCCATAGAATTCACACTTTTTCTGAAGATATAGCCCTAGCTGCTGCAAGTGGCCATATATTAATAATTATTTATAAATGTATGTGATAACCTACAAAATACATGCAAGGGTGTGTTCATTCGAACAAATGTCATTTTGGAGACACAATTTCCTGTCCTCATTGGTAGAATGGCTCTCCAAAACTAGGTGCCCAGACTGAACACAAAGCTTCTGATGACACAAGTGGCTAACATCTAGCAGTGAATTATTAAAATCCCCCCATGTTACTCTAATTATGCCATATCCTCAGCTGTTTTTTGCCCCCTCCATAACAAACAAGCATGTCCACCCCCTGCCTTGATGATCAAAACATAATTCTTTCTTTGAACTTGTCTAAAATTGATGCCATTCTTGAAAATAGACAATAATGCACGTGCATCTTCATTCTGTTATCAACAATCACCAAGGAAATGAAGAAATACAGCTTTTCTACAGGTATCACAAAACCAAATAGTTTTCCATAGGCGACCATTATAACACTTATGTGGAAAAATGTATGACCGCATCACTTTAAATTAAATATTTAAATTCCTACATGAAGTACAGACCTCCATGTACCAGGAAGTGAAGTACCGTCCTTGAACTCAGTTTTTTTCTGGGATATCACTCTAAACCAAATATTTAGTTCCACGATACCTATAGAGAACGATTCTGCATTCTTCGGTGATGTATATTTCATGAGTCTGGAATGTACCCTGGAAGTCGTACTCGAGCTGAATATCCGCCATTGATCGAGTTGACAACGGCCAGTTCCGAAACTGTTGCCACTGCTGTGAAAAAGTCCAACAGCTAACGTTGAATGCAGAGCAGAGCTTTGCAGTGTTCACAGCTGATCAGCAGCTGTTTAAAATCGCCATGCAGGTATTGTGGGCGTTCCCGGACGATTTTCCATCTTTTATTCCCCGTTTATTTTGGCTCGGACGCAACCTCTGGTATGCGCGCGGAATGTTGTATTAGCTGCAGTCAAACACTGCAGTCCGCGAGATGACGTCGCATTAAACGTGGATATTTCAAATTGCTCAAAGCTGCCAGACGCCCAGTAAACATTTTAGTAGTATCAAGATGCACCTCTTACACATTCCGCCGAGAAAAAGTTTCGGACGCCACTTTGAGGTCCAGTGCCTTGGCGGCCGGTCTACAGCAAAGAAACAAACAATATGGATTGCGACGATCTTATTGATCAGCAGTTGGCAGTGGATGGGCGACCATCGAAGGACACCCTGACAGTGGCGACAAATCCGATGTCCCAAGAGTCAGGAAAGAGGAAGCCGCTGGTGTTTGTCTTTGGACATAGGGCGGCTGTACAGAGAGAGAGAGAGAGAGAGAGAGAGAGAGAGAGAGAGTAGACGAGCTGGCCGCCGGCGCGCAGTCCTGCCAGTATCTCGGAAAGCGTTTCACAGTTGATTAAATCGACTTCTTGGGCGACGAAGAGATAGAAAAACTTTTATACGCGTTATGAACCGCGACTTGGTGCGGCCATGACAAAGAGTCTAGGACAAACCGCACTGCAGCTTTACTCGGGGATAGCCAGCATGTTTCTTCTGATCCCACCAGAAAAAAAAAACAATCAAAACTGGTTGACAATCTGGTGGCCGACACTTTTGATAGGCACGCACTGAGCAGTGCTACGTGCGAGCTTTACCACTGATGGGGTATGTTTCTTGCTCCAATTCCAGCAGTCCAAACCAATCCTAAGCATTGCAGATTTCGACACTCATGCCCGGGCACCATAAACACACAGACACCTCAATATAAGGATAAAACAAATTCCTCAGAATTTGAAACATCAGTATAGTATTAAAATGTCTATGAACAGCCAGGCCATCGCTGCTGTGTGTTAACAACCTGTCTACCAAATGTGGACCTATTATACCCGGGTCCACAATGGGTTCAAGTTACACAGTAATCTGTCTTTCCGAAGTGATGTGAATCTGGTAAGTCTTGAAAAATGCATCTGATAGAGTAAATGGAAACATGTTTGGACATATAAATAGAAATATGCACTGAGTCAGCGAGCATTACGCGTTTTGAGTTAGTGTTCGAGTGCCACAGTTTTGTATATAAAATGTATGAGAAGGGAGTGGGTCCCCCAAAATGTCACGAAACAAATATGCAGGAAAGGGTGGCTGGATCAAAAAATCTGCAAAATAAAAATGTCCACCTATGTTCATGCAATTTCTTTTACCCCCCCCCCCCCGACCCAGCGAAAAATAATCGCGCGTATGCCCCTTGCTTTACTCGAACTACATGTATCATACTATTAACATTCATTAAATAAAAAATGCTCAACGTGTTGCAAGAAAATTAGCGGTAGTTTCATGATACATCAGGAAACAGCGGCCATGCGATGAAGCACTTTCAATAGGAACAATGAGCTCAGGGTAACAGGTGTCCAGTTTGACTCAGTAACTCCATTGTAGTCATTATTTTGGTCTATTGCAATCAGAATTAAAAAAATATTAAAACATAACAGCTTAGAATTTAATCCATTCATTCTTGTTTGAAAGGGATCACCGAGCTCGACCAATCGCATCTGAAGGGTTAAAGTCTTAGGTGTACTATCGGAAAAGATTCCTACTTAAATCGTTCGTTATTTTGACACCATTGTGCTGGGTTTAACACTAAAAATTAATCACAGTAAAACAGTGGAAGGAAAACCATCGTACATTACATAAAATGACAGAGTCAATCTTGTATTTATGGGAGGTTCAGTTATATTTTATCTTAAAGCTCATCAGAGAAATATGATTGAATTATCACTGAACTCCAGCCTATCCAGGCGTTTATTGTATCCTATAACCAAATATTGGGTTATGCAAATGTTGATGCATTCAGCGTTGAAACAGTTAAAATGACACAATTTTGTGGAAAGTTTTGTAATCAACTTACTCTGTTGTGGAATGTAGATACTATACACTTTAATAAAACAATACACTTTCAGAGGGTTAATCATGCTATGAGTACATTATATGACAAATAATACAATATACCCCAATGTTCCAATAAGACTAAACTCCTCCTCATCTGATTAGACGAGAGCTCGCTTAGTATTTTCCATGTCTACGGCTCAAGTGGCAAATGTTACCGTCTGACGTCACAATGCGAAATATTTGAAATGACGTCGTCGATTTCGTAATTGCTTCATCAATGGAGTGACTAGCAAGCCGTTTCATTTTTCTGGATGTTTCACGTGTGCAGCAGACGATGTTCAGGATGAAGTGATGTTAAATTACAAACCAATTTATGATTTGAAGTAAGATGGTATGAGTTTATCTGGTTTATTGATTATTTATCCAGTGCAGTCGTGAATACACGAGAGGTTTATTTACTAAACCTGTGATCGTTAAAAGTTGCCCCTCGCGTTTCACGATGTAGGTTTTAGGCTATGGGTAGTGTCTTATTGGAACATATACATTATTGTGATGATTTGACGGTAACATGGTTGGAAGTATGCGGCTTGGAGCGTATATTCATCTTCGACGCTTCGCGTCTCGATTGAACATAAGCTCTGAGCCCCAAACCTCAGACCATGTTACCATCAATTCATCACAATAATTTATATTCAGTGGGTTAATCATGCTACGAGTACATTATATGACAAGTAATACAATATACCCCATTCTATACATACACGTATGGGCCATGCACTGTACATGTATTCTATCTACTGGTTAGATACAGTACGTAGAGAGTGGATTGTAGCTAAATCACCCGCAGAGTGGAGTTATCACCCAAGCTATAATTTTCAAATTTTGTATATATCGACAAAAAAACACAGCAAAGTTTCAGCCAATGGACCTCCGGGTTTACACCCGGAGGTCCATTGGCTGAAACTTTGCTGGTGCTGGTTATGCTTTGCAACAAATTTGCAATTATTGCTCTGGTGGAAGCTCCACTCTGCGGGTGATTTAGTGATAATACACACTCCACGTACTATATGTGATGTGCACATTTTATGGCTCTATCAATCGATATACATTCAAGGAACTAAGTTTTAACCCTTTGGAGACTGGTGGCATCTTTCATGTCGTTCATTAGTGTCAGCTGGAAGAGTATATTTTCATGATTTAGGGGAAAACCAATTAATATATTCAACGTGCAGCCTTGGGGCTGATTTATGGATGGGGAATATTGAGCGAAAAAAATTGCCAGACAATTTTCTCCTGAAGTCAACAAAAATATCTATTCACAACATAATTCATTCATATCCGGGTTTTTTTAATGGAACATTCTTTAAAATAAAGCATAGTATATATAATATTGTCTAATG
The DNA here is from genome assembly GCA_031216915.1 of Pictodentalium vernedei. NCBI lineage: Eukaryota > Metazoa > Mollusca > Scaphopoda > Dentaliida > Dentaliidae > Pictodentalium > Pictodentalium vernedei. The sequence goes on from CM062289.1 coordinate 86,647,922, forward strand.
AGTCATAATAGCTAGATGGGACTGATTTTTCAAAATGAAAAAGATTGAAAATATTAATTTTTATTTCAACAAAAACAATAAAGACTGATTTAGCAAAAGACAAAAAGTCCTTGTCATTGCTACCCTTCTATGCAGATGCAAAAACAAAAACAAGCTCCCATTTACTCAACCAATATTTTCAATATGAACACGGTAACAGTACACGCAGTAGTGAGTTAATTATGGACACAACAGGCACAGTGCTCACATATGACTGCATATGTCATGATTTACAGAAACTAGACTGTTCGAAGTGCATATCACTGCATATCAGAGATAGAATTAGGAAAAGCCTATTTAAATTTGGTTTAAAATCAAAGGTTTATGGGAAAAAGCATAATCGAATTTCATTTGCTAAGTAAACACCGAGAAACTAAATTTATAAGAATATTAAGCTACATATTTAGTTTGTCTCAATTGTCTGATCTGGTTTGATTGGGGGTTACATCGCTTTCAACAGATAGGGCTATATGATGCCTATATTACAACATTATTGGTTCCCAAGATGTGGTAAAATTATTCAAACAGATCCACTGGATGGCCTAAGGAATCCACCAAACACTGGAGGAACTAAAACGTCCATCCACACAGACACCTCAGTATCAGGGTAAAACAAATTCCTCAGAAATTGAAACATCAATATAGTATTAAAATGTACGTATGAACAGCCAAGCCACCGCTGCTGTGCGTTAACTACCTGGCCTATTATACCCGGGTCCACATGGGGTTCAAGCTATACAGCAAGGTGTCTTTGTGAACTGATGTGAATCTGGTAAGTCTTGAAAAATGCATCTGATAGAATTAATGGAATCATGTTTGACATATAAAAATATGCATTGAATCAGTGTGCATTACGCCTTTGAGTTAGTGTTCGAGTGCCAAAGTTTTGTATATAAAATGTATGAGAAGGGGGTGGGTCCCCCAAAATGTCATGGAAAATATATGTAGGAAAGGGTGGGTGGGTCAAACAATCTGCAAAATACAAATTTCCACATGTGTTCACGCATGTTTTTTCGGCCCCCCATGTATTCTCTATTTATTTTGTCATTCTCCACTAAAATTTCTGGACTCAAACACTGAACCCAAATAGATCTTTTTTCACTTTTATTTTCTATCGCAGCACGTTTTCTGGAATTCCATTAAGTGTGGTTAAAACGATGGAAACATTTATTTAAATTTCTTTTTATTTTTTTTATTATTAGGGTTTATAATCACTTTTAGCATCCAATGTTATATTTCGTTCTTCATTTATTATTGAGGTTGAATATCACTGCTTACAGTCGACGCCACTCTCTGGAAAGTGATAACTCACCAGTCAGATTACTTCCATCTTCCATACTTAACAGAGAGAGAGAGAGGGGTGGTTGTGTATACAGCTGTACTTGATTTATGTGTACCATCCATTACGGTAGGAAACGTATTATTTATTGATTTTTATATCATCATGCAACTCTCTATTCCCATGAAAATGCATGGGGAATAAGACGAATAAATAAATAGTAAAATAGAGAAGAATTTTACCTGTACTCACGGTCGAAACTCTGGATTCAAATCCGATATGCAATACCAATGGCTTTATGCATTCTTAACCTTTTCCACCATTGACTATTATTAATAGATGTTTAGTAGTAGAAGGGTATCAATGGAATCACTGATATTTAATACAGGGAACGCAGTAGCTCATTGGTCAGCGCGTTAAACTTCGGATCTCTTAGTCGTAGGTTCGAGCCTGACGCGTGTCATCTGCGTTGTGTTCTTGGACAAGGCCGTTAATCGCAATTTCCACATAAGAGCAAGGGGGCGTAGTGTGGTAACGCATACTGCATGTTGATATCACACCTTCCATAAGTTCCTTTAAACAATGCTAGCCCGACTTGCGCTGAGTTAGCAAGTTGGGGAGTCCGAACGTTGCACCTCGTAGATCATTGGTTCTCTCCGGGTAATCCGGCTTCCTCCACCCATAAAACTGTCCCACACGAGGTCACCATGTCTGTAGAAGTGTCGTTAAACCCCGATAAATAAATAAATAAATAAATAAATAAATAAATAAATAAATAAATAAATAAATAAATAAATAAATAAATAAATAAATATTCCACTTTGTTTGGTATTATGTCCTACTTCGTGGCAGTGTATTGCTCCTGTTAACAACTCCCCGTCCTCACCCCCACCCGTTCTCCCTACGTCTGGTTCTTTCCAGGAACCATAACATTTTCCTATTTTGTCAAGTCTTATTGTAGCGGTGTTTTGTTTTCCACGTCAGTTAATATCCGATATGTATATATCATTCGGATTGTGACGGCGAAAGATATAGATATGGAAAGCCAAATAAGATAAATTACGATTTTTTTGTGAGGAAACTAGTGCCAAAAATAAAAATAATTTTCAATGAAATATCCATTTTATTCTGATTTGAGAGATACTATTTTAGAACATGTCTCTGGGGAGAATATCAGACTTCAGTGACAACAGAATGTGTTTGTTAATTGACATTTACCCCAGACAATGTTCTAGACACCCAGCCATTGCCCGTAGAAAAGAAAACGCAACTTTTATCAAGATATGATGTAACTAAATGCCAAATTGTGTATCACTCCATCATCTATAGCACTCTGTGATGTAAATGGGTGATCTGGTGTTACAGTGGGAGAGGATGGGGTACATTGAAACAAGAGAGAGACGGACGGACGGACGGGCGGGCGTGCCGGCGAGCGGGCGGGCGGGCGAGCGAGCGGATGGACGGTCGGAGAGAGAGAGAGAGAGCATGCGATTTGACAAAATTTCATCGAGCTCGTTCCAATGTCGGGTCATAACATAAGCTATTTTTTTAGCCAAACGTGAACATGTTTAGTAAAACGAGATCATATTGGTTAAATGCTGCTTCTATTAAAGATAAGTAAAGGGTTAATGAGAATTCTGCTATAATTTTGTACTCTTTTTAAAACAAAAAGTGAATAAAGCCAAACATTTTTAAAACGGCTAATTTAAAAATGCACTTTAACTACAACTGCGGCAATGTTTATGAGCACAGATACAGGTATTTCCGAAAATAAACTTACACAGTCGTGTAAAATTCCTTTGTTACTTTTATATACTATTGGCTGAACCACAAACTGAATGGTCAAATTATATATTGTTTCAAGCATTATCAATTTGAAAGGAACTTATGGAATCGATAGTCAAATGGGTTGATGACAATGAGATGGAATTTTTTAATGGTGTTGTGTTTTTCAGGTGTTTTAGAGTGTATTTGCAGCGTCAGTGTTTAGTCTTTTAATTAAACATTTTTTTTCTGCAAGATAATCAGTAAATGATAATTAATTAAAATTGTTATTTTAATAAATGTATCCGTTTCCGAGAAGAACATTACTCTTAAGTTGCACACTTCCCAAGCTTATGTTACACATTTTTACATAGATACAAATATTCTTTCATATTCCCCCCTACCCAAAAGAAAACTTTTATAGCCCATTTAATCATTAATAAAACACCCTACAGAGCAATAAACATGCACCTGTAAGACAGAACAGTCCACTCCCATCGTTATGTGTCAGTTGGTCCACATTCTGTTTGCAAACAGATAAGCGAGCCTCCCATTTGTAAATTAAACGCACTAGTCGGAGTGTGTGTGTGTATGTGGGGGGGGGGGGGGGGGGGGGGGGGGACTAAACGCAAATTGTTTTTGGTGATGTGTATGATGGCGCTATGCTCTGCCTAACGCCATAGGCCTACGTGAAGAAATGTGACCCATTTTATTACTTTTTCGGAACATCGGGCGGGCGGGGGGGGGGGGGGGGGCGGGCGGGCGGGCGGGCGGGCGGGCGGGCGGGCGGAGAGTGCTTACAGTCAACGGGGGCCTCAGCAACATGCTGGTTTACAAGACAGATCACGTTTATCTGCCATATTTAACAGCAGGTTATAGGAGATACAGAGAGAGACAGGGGGGGGGGGGGAGAGGGGGATATATATATAGAGAGAGAGATAGAGAGGGTGAGAAATAGAGGGGTGGTGTGGCAATATATTAATTATCGGAGAGAGAGAGAGAGAGAGAGAGAGAGAGAGAGAGAGAGAGATGGGACGACAATACACTAAATTTCCGATACTATGTACAAAAATGCCTGATGTCATGTTATTTACATATCGGCTGAATGAGTAAAACAAGGTGTTGTAATTTAGGGCCTCCATTTTCGGCTGATATGAATTTGTTTAACTGTGCATGCATGCAGCTTAGATTGACTCGTGGTTTTGATAAACCCCTAGCACATGTAACATTATTTGACCCATTCTTTTGCAAATCGTAGACAGAGGTGAGGGGTGGGGGTGGGGGGGGGTGGGGGTCTTTGTCGCTCATTTGACCATCAGACGTACGGAGTCCTGGACTATTTCTCTTGTATTGGATACAGAAAATACAATCAGCGTATGAAAAAAGGTGAAAATGTTTAGGGACATGAATGAATCGAACTGCTGGAGGAAAATGAAGGTGAGAGAGAGTGGAGAAGAGAAAATGAGAGAGAGAAGATTCTAGTGTATCTGTCATTGTGAAACTTTGTTTACGTAGATGGGTGTATGTGTATGCGGGAGGGGGGGGGGGGCATGGGGTTGGAATGCCGGGTACTGGTGGTGATAAATCTTCTGTGTTTGTACCGTCTATTACGGCCATGTAATGTATTATTTATTCAGTTTTATATCATTATGTAACTCTGACCCCTTGGAATTGGGGAAAAAGATGAACAAATAAATAGTGAACAAGTGAAGACACAGTGCAGCTGTACACGCCCACGGGTAGTTTGTCTTCAGTTGGTTATTTAATCTCTCATATACTTGGCCATGGTTTACTTATGATATTAGTGGGCTGACGTTGGCTACAGCTACTTTGTGCGACCATATTGTCGGTGTCATCATACATTATAAATTTATAAAATTATGCCGTGGGCAATATTTGAAAACCATAAACACTTCGTACTGGTCAAAATATAAGCAATCGATTCCCAAACGAATATAAACCCATGGTCAGGTTAGAACTTTTGTAGCACATTTCGCGAGCCTTATCGTATCATTCTGAGCTATGGGTCAACACAAAACAGACCTGCGTCATTTTAAAAGGAAAAGTCTCGAAGAAATGCTAAAAGACAATATTTGAAATACCAAACCGACAAACTTGGAGATTTTTAACCCTACTGGTACTTCTAGTTATCACGTTATGGGAGGGGGTCCTTATTGTGATACTTTATTAGACTACAGGAAGACAAAATATAAAAATATATTTATGTTCTACCTCATCCGCCTAGGGAACTGCATAAATCGCACAGTAAGATGGGGGAGCGAGAGAGAGGGAGAGGTACGGGCGGGGTGGGTGGGTTTTCAAATGTACTAATTATCCGACACTATATACACATGTCTGCTGTCATGTTATTTGCGCATCGGCTAAACAAGAGAAGCTACAAGCTGTTGTTACTCAGGGAATTAATGTCCAACCGATATGAATTTAACTGCACGGGGCCAGTGGAACGGAACATTGCGCCTTTGGCAAGCACTGAAATTGCTCCCCTGGGACAAAGGTCGATATATACCGATGGCATATCCTTCTGTAAGCACGTTGGGGGGATTCCTTATTGTGATGCGATAATAAAAATAAGTGGCATTTCTGTATACTAGAACAGGGCATACTGTGAATTGCAATAATTGTATTCTCTCCAATAAACGTAAAGCATGTGTTAATAAAATTGTACATACTTGTTTACATAAGCCTATTTTTCGTAGAAGTGCTTGTTGAATTTCCATAAAAAGAAAGTCGTTTGGGGGTAGAATAGAAGAAAGCCGTTCACGTCAACACCACTTCTAAAACGTTTGGTTTTTATGACTGTAGTTTAAAACGGATGTTAAGTGCACATATGGCTTCTATATTTTATCTTCTTATTTTTCAAAATTAGATAAAGTCAAAACGGAACATTCGTCCCAGTTCCTATATTAAGCAGACGAAACATATTATGGCAGTCACTTGAACATATTGGTTGAATGTCACTATAACTCACGCACGCCTTTGTACCAATTATTTGTTCTGGACGGAAACAAGACGAAAGTGCCTAAATTTCACGCCGTAGATATGCTCTGTCAGGTAGATCCCAAACTCTAAAATGTATGCTCGCCACGGTTATAAAGAGTGTCTCACTCTACTATTCTTCTAGTTATCGCTTTGGGGGGATGCCTTGTCCTGATACTTTTTTAGACTACACGAAGACAAAATATAAAAATATATTTGATTTTCTACGTCGTCTACCTAGGTAGGGAGGTGAATAAATCTGAATAAACAGGAAGATGACGGGGGGGGGGGGGGAGGGAGAGAGAGAGAGAGAGGGGGGGGGGGGTCGATTATAAAAATAAGTTGCATTTTTGCATACTAGACCTGGAGATACGGTGAATTGCAATTGTCTCATCTCCATCAAGAGAGACTTCACTGAACTATTGTCTGATGTCCACTGCCCACTTGTTTTTACAGTTGATTGTGCTGTTGAGCAAACAAACGAAGATGTTTGTAATACACATCAATCAGCGACGTGGGCTAACGGGACTTCACCCAATCACGATGACGAAAATACAAACACGGATCTAAATCAGATTAACCCATGCCCCGCAGACAAGGATATCAGCTATCCTAAATGGGATTCCAATAAAACAGCTGAGTTTCCAGAAAACATAAAAGAGACAAATATCCTAGAACTAGAAAGTAAACTTAGTGCTCTCGAGTTGGAAACGAATCCGGATCCCCGAGTAGTTGATGAAATAAACCAAGACCTCTGCAACATATACCAGCTGGCCTGTAAGGAAACCTTTGGTGTAAAAGGAAGAAATAAGGCTAGAAATAAAATAAACCAGATTACAGCTTATAGTCAAAGAAAGAGACCTTGGTTCAGTGAGGATTGTCTTGAATCACGGATAAACTTAAGGCGAGCGAGGAAATTTTATAGAATAAACCCATGCACGGACACAAAAAACGCGCTACTCGAGTGCAGAGGAAAGTATAAAGTAACACTTCGAAATAGTAAAGTACGATATAATAGCCAACTGAGGGTTAAACTACGACGCTCCCAAAAACAAAGTAGCGAAGAATTTTGGAAAATATTCAAATTAATAGATATAATAAAAAAGAAAATAATACGCCCTCTGTAAGTGAATTCTATGATTGTTACAGAAAATTAGAGAATGATACACCTCCTAACTTAGGCGAAGAAATGAGTAGTTGTTACCCATGTACCAACTCTTCTGACGGCATTGATAAAACTCTTCTAAATGATTATATAACGGTCGATGAGATAGAAAGAGCTGTTAAAAAATTAAAAAATCCGAAAGCCCCTGGGTATGACGGGATGATTAACGAATTTATTAAGTCACCTCTCACAAAATTTATTACTATCTATCTGAAGCTCTTCAACGTAATCCTAACTTCGGATATTCTCCCAAGTGACTGGACAGTAGGAGATATTAAGCCTATATACAAAAAAGAAAGGATCCCCCCACCAACCAAATAATTATCGCAAAATTACCTTGCTGAGTAATATATCAAAGTTATTTACAAGTATCCTAAGTGAACGAATATATAGTTTTCTCGACGAGAACAAACTACTAAGCGAAACCCAAGCAGGTTTCAGAAGAGATTATTCCACAACTGATCACATATTCTCCCAACTGTAATAAGAGAATCATTACTGAGGAGCAAAAAAAAGAACCCTTTACTGTGCCTTTATCGACTTCTCTTAGGCATTCGATATGGTTTGGCGAGCGGCGTTGTGGAAAAAATAGTAGATTTACATATGGATGTAAAAATACTTCGAGTTAATAAAAATATGTGTAACGATATAAAATCCATTGTTATGATCGATGGTCAAAAATCTAAATTTATCCCAAGTCGTGTCGGTGTAAGGCAAGGGGAAAATTTGTCGCCGATACTTTTTGCTATGTTCTTAAATGACTCAGAAACATTTTTGTTCAATAAAAACTGTAGTGTGTTACGATTTGAACACCTCCACTGTCACCGAATAAATGCAGCACACAGTTTTATTTGCAGCTCCTCGTACTGCTACGGATACCGTTTTGCTCTCCAACACAGCAAAGGATCTGCAATTTATATTGAATAGTTTTTTTTCGAATATTGTCTAAAATGGAAACCTGATGTTAATTTAAATAAAACAAAAATAATAAAATTTGGTACCCGCGTTGGGAAGAACAATAAATTCTTTTTAGGGGGACTGCAATTGAAATTGTCAATAATTATAAATATTTAGGCATAACATTTTCCAAATCAGGTAAATTCTCTGCCGAAATATCCTCACGATGTACAGAAGCTAAAAAGGGCAATGTACTCCATAATAAATAAAGTTCGACAAAACCAACTAACAATTGATATTATTTTAGAAATTTACGAACAATCTGTAGTCCCAATTCTAATTGACGGATGTGAAATATGGGGGTATGAAAACATCTCGACAATAGATAAACTTGAACTATGGTTCTTTAAATTCATTTTAAAACTTAAAAAATCGACTGGAAACAATTTTGTATTTGGGGAATTAGGGCTTACACCCATTGGTATTAAAATTAAGATCCGTTCCCTAAATTACTAGGCTCAATTAGTATCTGGAAAGGAAAATAAAATTTCGACTATACTCTATGCAATTCTATATCTGAACCATCTGAGTGGGTTGCACACAAGTCCCTGGATTAATTACATAGCTTCATTGCTTGACAAATTAGGAATGACAAACATATGGATCAATCAGAGTATTTTAAATAGGAAACATTTTAATTTGGTAATTAAAGAGAGATTTCAGGATAACTTCTTACAAGAATGGAGATCAAACATAGAAAATTCTGGAAAGAACCAGTTTTACAAGGTAATTAAACTTGGCTTTGGTTTAGAAGAATACCTCCGAAAAGTGCCCCCATCTTTGGCCGTCCCCCTTCTCCGTTTCCAAGTCAGAAATCATAGGCTCCCGATCGAAACCGGTAGCTGGACGGGATTAGAACTGTCCCAAAGACAATGCAACCTATGTCAAGCTGATATAGGCGACGAATATCATTATATCGTTGTCTATGACGAATTAAAAGAATTAAGGACTAAATACATCAATCCCTTCTACAGGCGACACCCTAGCATCTACAAAGTCCAGAGTTTATCAAATTATCGAATGCCAAAGGGATTGGAGGAATTTTCAATTTGAAGGATAAAGGGTTAATATCTCAGGATTAAATTATCAGATTTACACCAGAAGCTATACAGCTCGGCACATCAGTAACCTGAACACAAATATAAAGTAACTTGACAATCCAAGTAATATTTTTCAAGTTATCGAATGCCAAAGGGATTGGAGGAATTTTCAATTTGAAGCATAAAGGGTTAATATCTCAGGATTAAATTATCAGATTTACACCAAACACTATACAGCTCTGCACATCAGTAACGTAAACACAAATATAAAGTAACTTGACAATCCAAGCAATATGTTTCAAGTTATCGAATGCCAAAGGGATTGGAGAAATTTTCAATTTGAAGGATAAAGGCTTAATATCTCAGGATCAAAATAACAGATTTACACCAAAAACTATACAGCTCGGCACATCAGTAACCTGAACACAAATATAAAGTAACTTGACAATCCAAGCAATATGTTTTAAGTTATCTCATGCCAAAGGGATTGGAGGAATTTTCAATTTGAAGGATAAAGGGTTAATATCTCGGGATCAAATCATCAGATTTACACCAAAACCTATACAGCTCAACAAATCAGTAACATAAACACAAATATAAAGTAACTAGACAATCCAAGCAATATTTTTCAAGTTATCGAATGCCAAAGGGATTGGAGGAATTTTCAATTTGAAGGATAAAGGGTTAATATCTCAGGATCAAATTATCCGATTTACACCAAAAATTATACAGCTCGGCACATCAGTAACCTGAACAGAAATATAAAGTAACGTGACAATCCAAGCAATATTTTTCAAGTTATCGAATGACAAAGAAATGGATACGGACGCCGGACGGACAGACGGACGGACGTTCCAACTATTTGGGTTTAAGGGCTACGAAAAAAAACATTTTATATGTCCATCACCGTATTTTAGCCAGAACCCCACCCCCTCCACCCTAAAACTTATATTTAACCCTAACCCCATCCACTCAAAAACCACACCCTAACCCTAACCCTACCCTACCCTGACCCTAAAACGTAAAACCCCACCCCTGACCTTAACCCCCACCCCTGGGACCTAACCCTCCCCAACTTTAAGATCTACTCTGGGGCTACCCCTAACCCTAACCCAACCCCACCCCTGACCCTAACTCCACCCTAGCCAGACCAAAAGGATTAGGAGCTATGTTTTGGTTTAGGGGCTATAAAAACTAAAACCCCACCCCCTGGTCCTATCTCCCTTCAACTTTTAGCCCTGCCCTGGGGCTACCCCTAACCCTAACCCCACCCCTCTCCTAACCCTAATACTACCCTAATTTCGACTAACCTCCTAAAACTAATAGCTCCTAAACAGGTTTAGTTGGCCAGGACAGACGGACAGACGGACGGACAAAGGCTGGACGAACGACGGATGGTCACCCCGGATGCCGGCATTATTTGTACCATACATAGTACGGGTACACATAAAAATGTATTTTATTTTTCTCCCTCATCCACCTCGGGAACTGAATAAATCGCACATGAAGATGAGAGAGAGAGAGAGAGAGAGAGAGAGAGAGAGAGAGAGAGAGAGAGAGAGAGAGAGAGAGAGAGAGAATAAGGACCGGGGGTGGGGGGGGGGGGGGGGGGTGGTGGTTAATGCATTAATTATCCGACACTATATACATGTCATGTTATTTATGCGTCGACTAAACGAGCGACACTACAGTGTTGTAATTCAGGGAATTCATGTTCAGCCGATATGAATTTAACTGTATGGGGCGAGTGGCGTATCTACGGAATATAGCGCCTCTGGCAAGCACTGAATTGCGCCCCTGAGACAATGTTCCATATATACCGAAGGCATATTCTTCTTGCTAGCACGTTGGGGTGGGGGGGGGGGGGATTCCTTATTGTGATGCGATTATAAAAATAAGTGGCATTTCTGAATACTGGCAAGGTCATACTGTAAACTGCAATTGTATTCTCTCCAATGACTGTAAAGCAAGTGTTAATAAAATTTTACTTACATGTTTACATAAAACTATTTTTCGTATAAATGTTTGTTGAATTTTCATGAAACGAAAGTTGTTTGGGGGGAGAGGGGTAGAATAGAAGAAAATCGTTTACGTCAACACCACCTCTTAAAGGATTGTTTTTTATAGCTGTAGTTTAAAACGGATGTTAAGTGGACATAAGCCTTGTATATTTTGTCTTCTTATTATACAAAATAGATGAAGTGAAAACGGAACATTCGTCCCAGTTCCTATATTAAGCAGACAAAACATATAAAACATATTATGGCAGTCACTTGGACATATTGGTTGAATATCACAATAACTCAAGCACGCCCTTGTACCAATTATTTGTACTAGACGGAAACAAAACGAAAGTGCCTAAATTTCACCCCCACAGATATGTGCTGTCAGGTAGATCAAAAACTATAAAATCTAAGCTCTCTCCGCTGTTTCAGAAAATTGAAAGTTTGTAACTGCAAAACGTAGAGTTTTATATTCTTTAGTTTGTTCTCTACACCCGCCTCTTCAGAATCATGCCACCGCTATAATGAGTGTCCAACTCTACTATCCTTCTAGTTATCTCCTTCGGGGGTGCTTTATCGTGATACTTTATTATACTGCAGGAATAAGCCTAAATACTGTATAAATGATTGTAGATTACCATAAATAGAAAGTCGTTTGTGGAGAGAATAGAAGAGAACCTTTGCGTCATCACATCCTTTCAAACGATTGTTTTTATAACTGTAGTTTAAAATGGATATTAAGTGGACATAATGCCTTGCATATTTTGTCTTTTTATCATACAAAAATATATAAAGTCAAAACGGAACATTCGTCCCAAATCCTATATTAAGAAGACAAAACATATTATGGCAGTCCCTTGGACATATTTTTTTAATGTCACAATAGCCCACGCAGGCCTTTGAACCAATTATTTGTACTGTACAGGAAAAGCCGAAAGTACCTAAGTTTCACGCCGTACATATACTGTGTCAGGTAGATCGAAAACTCTAAAATGTATGCTCTGTCTATTGTCTCAGAAAATTGAAAGTTTGAAACTACAAAACGTAGATTTTATATGTTTGGTTCGTTCTCCGCACCCCCGCCCACCCAGATGCGCTACCGCTATAATGAGTGTCCTACTCTACTGTCCTTCTAGTTACCATGTTAGGGGGAGGGGGGGTCCTTATTGTGATACCTTTTAGACCATAGGAAGACAAAATATAAAAAAAAATATATTTTATTTCTGGCTCACCCACCTAGGAAAATGAATAAATCGCACTGGAAAATGGGAGAGAGAGAGAGAGAGAGAGAGAGAGAGAGAGAGAGAGGATAAGTATGGACGGGGTGGAGGGAGCAGTATTGTACTAATTAACCGACACTATATACACATGTCTGCTGTCAAGTTATTTATGCATCCTTCTAGTTAGCACTTTGGGGGAGGGGATTCCTTAATGTGTTGCGATTATAAAAATAATTGGCATTTCTGCATACTGGATCAGGGCATGCTGTGAATTGCAATTGTATTCTCTCCAGTAACTGTAAAGCATGTGTTAACAAAATGTTACTTACTTGTTTACATACGCCTATTTTTCGTATAAATGCTTGTTGAATTTTCATGAAAAGAAAGTCGTGTGGGGGTATAATAGAAGAGAACCGTTTACGTCAACACCACCTCTTGTTTTTTATAGCCAATTGTTTTTTATAGCTGTAGTCTAAAACGGATGTTAAGTGGACATATGCCTTGTATATTTTGTCATCTTATTATTCAAAAATAGATGAAGTTAAAACAGAACATTTGTCTGAGTTCCTATAGTAAGCTGACAAAACATATTATGGCAGTCACTTGGACATACTGGTTGAATGTCACAATGACTCAAGGACTCCTTTGTACCAATTATTTGTACTGGACGGAAACAAGACGAAAGTGCCCAAATTACACGCCCTAGATATGCTTTGTCAGGTAGATCGAAAGCTCTAAAATGTATGCCCTCTCTGTTGTCTCAAAAATTGAAAGTTTGTAACTGCAAAACGGAGTGTTTTATATTCTTTGGTTTGTTCTCTCCACCCCGCCTCATCCGAGTCACTCCACCGCCATAATGAGTGTCTCACTCTACTATCTTTCTAGTTATCGCATTAGGGGAATGCTTTATCGTGATACATTATTAGACTACATGAAGACAAAATATAAAAATATATTTATTTTATTTTCTACGTCTTCCACCTAGGTAAGGAAGTGAATAAATCAGAGAGAGAGAGAGAGAGAGAGAGAGAGAGAGAGAGGGAGAGAGAGAGAGAATGTACTAATTATTCGACAATATATACGCATGTCTACTGGTATTTATGCATCGACTAAATGGGTGAGACTACAAGTTGTTGTAGCTCAGTAAATTAATGTTCGACCGATATGAATTTAACTGCATGGGGCCAATGGTGTATCTATGGAACATACCAGCTGTGGCAAGTACTGCAATTGTGTTCCCCGGACATTGGTACATATGTACCGAAGGCATATCCTTCTAGTTAGCACGTTGGAGGGGGATATTGCTTATTGTGATACTTTATTAGACTATTAAAAGACAAAATATAAAACAATATAGTTCATTTTCTTCCTCTTCTTCCTAGGGAACTGAATAAATCGCACAGGAAGAGGGGAGGAGAGAGAGAGAGAGAGAGAGAGAGAGAGAGAGAGAGAGCACCTGCTAAATATAACACGCCTTTGTACCAATTATAAAAACTGGACGGAAACAATAAAAAAGTGCCTAAATAAATTGCACGCCGCAGATATGCTGCGCCAGGTAGATCCCAAACTCTAAAACGTAGGCTCTCTCTATTGTCTCAGAAAATAGAAATTTTGTAACTGCAAAACGTAGAGTTTTATATTGTTTGGTTTGTTCTCCGCCACCACCTCACCCCAACCGCGCCGCCTCTACAATGAGTGTGTCGCTTTAAGATCCTTCAAGTTAGCACATTACGGGGATTCCTTATTGTGATACTTTATTAATAAATCGCACAGGAAGAAGAGGGTCCCAGAGGGAGAGAGGGAGAGATTTTTAATATTTTTATTTTTAATTTCAATTAAAATGCAAAAAACGAGAGTGATGTCACGCACGCAGCCCGACTGTCCCAGCAATGGCAATGCTTAGACACAAAATAGTCGGAGCCATTTTTTGTTAACCGTTTACCTAACGAATCTGCTTTATCTGCACTCGTGATATACAAAACTTGATATTCAAATTTTATTTTTATTTTTTTCATTTCCCTACCACCTATTAATGGAACAAACTTGATGAGCGGTTTCCAATAAGGACTAATAAGCCATGGTTAGAAGTCAAACATGAAAAAATCTGATGTTTCAGAAAAATAATTTATACTGTTGGCTTCAACTTGTGTTAAGTAAAGGATTAAAGATACAGTACATAAAGCAATGTTGGGTTATAGGAGTCATTTTCCTTTTTGCAGGTAATAACTCTCAATCCTTTAAAATGCACTTTGGGAATAACTGCCTAAGTGACACTTGTGTGTGTGGGAGAGGGGGTATATTCAAACCTGGCCAGTATTTCTAGCTGGAAAATACACATATCAATTTTGGTTGAAATCAAATAATCCAAACTGGAGTTACCGGTCGGAAACCAATTGTTTACAGACAGATGGATGAACTGACGGATGGACGGACGAAAGTCATGAATATAGCCCTGCCTATAAACAGTCAGGCTAAAAATGCATTTTGTACCAAAGAAAAATATTACATGAATGGCCCTGGGTGAGAGGAGTTGGGGTGGGTGGGTGGGTGGGTGGATGGAGAGTTGGAGGGGGTTAGGGGAGTCCATTTTCTTTCCACATGTGGTCAGTCTAAATCCTTCAGAATGCATTTTGAACAAATAGAAAAAAATGCCTAACTGGCACCCTGGAGGCGGGTTGGGGGTGGATGGTGGTGTTTGTCTTGGTTTTTAACCACAAACTTTAACCAAAACTGTAAAAAAGCTTTTTTGACGAAAGAAAAAAGTGCCTTATTCCCCCACCCACCCCGAAAAGCGTTGTGAAAAGGTTTAAGTTAATTCCAATATTATTTGAAACCACTGTGCACAGCTTCAGTAGACCTTGCCCGAAATGAAAAAAAAATGACGTTGTAACAGAGTGTTTGGAGAATGAAAGGTAGAACCTTGAAAGGCAGAACTTTAATCCGAAACTTTGAGCTGGGAATACTAAGTAAAATTGATTGGCAAAAAAGGATTAGGTATTTCCTAAAATGGATAAAAGAAATCACTGATGTAAATGCAATCATTAAGTTGTATTGATCATGCAAGAATTAGAGTAAGAAAGTTTGTGGCAAAGTCTAATTTCAAATACAAAGAAAGTAAGTCTGAAAACATGTTTAAAAGGGGTTAAAATCATGCCGATATTAATGAAAATCACTTTAGAAATGTTCAGTAGATAGCAGACATTGTCCCAAATAAGAACAGTGACATTCCACTAAACTGTTTGAAGAATTAAAGGTGTAATTCTAAAACACGCCCCTCCCCCCTACAAAAAGACAAACTTTAGCCCAAAACTTTAAACTGGAAGTTGTAAGTTAAATTGCCATACAAAAAAGGGTTAAATATTTCCCCAAATAACATGAAACATAAAAAATAAAAACAAAATGAGAATGATACAATCAATGGTAATATCAGTTTAAAAGAAAGAAAAAAAACAACAGAAAACTTTAAGGTTGACTAAAAAACTTTAACCACAAACTTTAATCAAAACTCCAAATGTTAACAGACAGACAGAAGAAAGTCATGACTAAACAGGAAAAAAAAACCACTTGAACCTTCAGTAAAAAATTTCAACCACAAACTTTAACCAAAACTCTAAATGTTAACAGACGTTCAGACGAACGGACGGACAAAAGTCATGACTATAGCCCTCACTGTAAATAATCGGGCTAAAAAAAAAAAACGTTAAAACTTCTCAAATCTATCGATTGTTCCTTCATGACATTACTCACATTGCAGCCCATTGTTTATGTTTGCCTTGTTTTGTCGGGGACAAAGTGTCTGAGAGGCAGTGAGTAAGTGTCAGCCATACCCCTGTATACCAGAACAACCTTGTAATAATGATTTGTAAGTGAAGGGAATCTGTTATGGGCCTATCTAGTCCTCCCGGGAGACTAAAGAAACAAATTGCAACAACACAAAAAACGTGTTTTTTCACCTCAGACCCACCCAAACACACCGGCCTCGGGTCACGAAACGTTTTGGTGATCCCCTCCCCCCCCCCCCCCCCCCCTCACAAACACACACACACACGTGTCACTTAGGCAGTTATTCCCAAAATGCATTTTGAGAGTTATTACTTGCAAAAGGAAAATTGACTCCTACAACCCAACATTGCTTTATGTACTGCATCTGTAATCCTTTACCTAACACAAGTTGAAGCCAACAGTACAAATTATTTTTCTGAAACATCAGATTTTTTCATGTTTGACTTCTAACCATGGCTTATTAGTCCTTATTGGAACTAGCTCATGAAGTTTGTTCCATTAATAGGTGATGAAGTATGCTTTGAGGTAGAGAAATGAAAAAATAAAATTTGAATAGCAAGTTTTGTATATCACGAGTGCCGATATGGCAGATGCATTAGGTGAACGGTTAACAAAAAAATGGCTCCGACTATTTTGTGTCTAAGCATTGCCATTGCTGGGACAGTCGGGCTGCATGCGTGACATCACTCTAGTTTTTTTGTATTTTAATTGAAATTAAACATAAAAATATTAAAAATCTCTCCCTCTCTCCCTCTGGGACCCTCTTCTTCCTCTGCGATTTATTAATAAAGAATCACAATAAGGAATCCCCGTAATGTGCTAACTTGAATGATATTTGGGCGACACACTCATTGTAGAGGCGGCGCGGTTGGGGTGAGGTGGTGGCGGGGAGAACAAACCAAACAATATAAAACGTTTTGCAGTTACAAAATTTCAATTTTCTGAGACAATAGAGAGAGCATACATCTTAGAGTTTTGGATCTACCTGGCGCAGCATATCTAAGGCGTGAAATTTATTTAGGCACTTTCTTTTTGTCTCCGTCCACAGTTTTCATAATTGGCACAAAGGCGTGTTATGTTTAGCAGGCGCTCTCTCTCTCTCTTGCTCTATTTCGCCCCCCCCTTTCCTGTGCGATTTATTCAGTTCCGTAGGTAGAAAATAAACTATAGTTTTTATATTTTGTCTTTTAATAGTCTAATAAAGTATCACAATAAGGAATACCCCCCTCCAACGTGCTAACTAGAAGGATATGCCTTCGGTATATATGTACCGCTGTCCCAGGAACACAATTTCAGTACTTGCCACAGCTGGTATGTTCCATAGATACACCATTGGCCCCATGCAGTTAAATTCATATCGCTACAACACATTTTAGTCTTGCTCATTTAGTCGATGCATAAATACCATGACAGCAGACATGCGTATATATTGTCGAATAATTAGTACATTCTGCCTCTCTCTCCCCCACCCCCTCCCCCTTTCTCTCTCTCTCTCTCTCTCTCGGATTTATTCACTTCCTTACCTAGGTGGAAGACGTAGAAAATAAAATATATTTTTATATTTTGTCTTCTTGTTGTCCAATAAAGTATCACGATAAAGCATCCCCCTAAAGCGATAACTAGAAGGATAGTAGAGTGAGACACTCATTATGGCGGTGGCGTGACTCGGATGAGGCGGGGTGGAGAGAACAAACCACAGAATATAAAACACTCCGTTTCGCAGTTACTAACTTTCAATTTTCTGAGACAACAGAGAGAGCATACATTTTAGAGTTTTGGATCTACCTGACAAAGCGTATCTAGGGCGTATAATTTAGGCACTTTCGTCTTGTTTCCGTCCAGTACAAATAATTGGTACAAAGGCGTACTTGAGTTATTGTGACATTCAACATATATGTCCAAGTGACTGCCATAATATGTTTTGTCTGCTTAATATTGCAACTGAGACGAATGTTCTGTTTTGACGATGTCGATGTGACGTCACAATCGCGGGTACAGGTTGATTTTTTTTGTTTGTGCCGACGAGAAGGGGAAAAGCTTTGTTTTTGAATGTTTCTTGGACCTGATGGAAATCCAGTTTAAGGCAATTTGTTATTAGGATGCAATGAATTAATTGGCGATAATTCTGTTTTCGATCCATCTGTTCTTTTTGCATATTTGATAACCACTTTCTCAACGACTGTCTGACATGCCAACCACTGTCAGCGGACGTCAACCAGCTTTTGCATTTAAGATTTCCTTAATTGCACTGTGTTCCTGGGTAACTTCTTATTTTCAAAGTAAGCAAGAATGAATATAATAGTTCTGCTTCTATTGAACCGCTTTCGTCTTGGGTGCTTATAGCGTATTATAGCGTGTTTCAAGACAATTGTTTCTATCCCCATGGAATCTGCTCGCTTGAAACAAGCAGTTTTCTTTGTCTGAAGCTGTATTTTGTATCACAGCGTAATGTCTCATACCACTGCATGACTGATTTCCCATTGTGTGCCTTTGTCACACCAATGTTTTACTATTGTCACCACTGTTCATCATTGTTACCATCGTGACTGCATACTAGCGCCTTGGGTCATTCATCTCATTCATCTCAGTGATCGTGTCCAATTGTGACTGGATTATCTGTAGTATTGTAGCATAATTTGCCCCTGTTATTACTCCTCCAATATGGAATCAGCAATTGGAAAGGTAAACTGGTCAGAAGAGTAAAAAGAAACGGTGACGTCACAAGGAGAATGGTATATATACTGGATTAGAAGAGGAGACCCAGTCCCCTTACGAATGTAAAGATTCGTGCATTCCATACTCTCCACACACACACAGCAGACACCACAAGGACACGCAACTAAAGAGGTGCTACTTTTTATTTATTACAGTTTACATATTCTAACGAAGACTAATTCTACCTTCTTCTTTTAAGCAGGTACACAGAAGATGTTTTTTTTTTTTTTTTTTTTACCAGCTCCCCAATAACCGCTACAGACAGTCTAACCGTTATGGAAACAGTCACCCCCACGGTTCCTGAACATCCTCCGCTCCATCCCTAAAAGTGGTCAACCACTTTAAGGGAGGCGAGCGTTGGTCCTGCGTCCCGCCTCTGCCCGTTTTTGTAAGCGCATTGCGCATCTTTTTGTCCCAACCCAATAGGATTACAATGCAGGCCTGCCCCCGAACCAGGGAAGTTCGGGTCTTCTTCTTGGTGGTCCCCGAAAGGGGTCGTTGTTGTTTCCTTCCAAAGACATCCTATCTAACTGAGACAGCCTGAGGCAGATTATACTTGCCAGTGATGGCCATCACTCAATATCATCTCCGAAGTGGCAGACTATACTTGCCTGAACACCCAGACCGACTGCACTCTCGGGGAGAGGTAGTACCTTTGTGAGAGGACCCAACCCCTCACACTGGTCCTCACCCGAGGGTTCAACAGACATCAGTCAAAGAGACCATCACGACGCCGCAACCGGTGACTCCTGCCGAGTACCTGAACCTGTTCCTCCTTCAACACGAGTAGACATGTGGAAATTAGTCACTTACAGTCAACGAGGGTCGAAAGGGGCTTGTTCCCCATATCGTCCCTGCGCGCCTTCGGCGCGTTAAACCATTCCATTTGATTGATTTTGAGACCCAGTCCATTACATTCACACATCTGACTTCAGAGCGTGAACACCTAGCCAATCATGGAATTACCAGACAGACCTGTGAAAGCCATTTCAGCTCTGGGCGTCTCATGCCCTATTTCCTGGACTATCCAGGAAAAAGCCTTGAGCGTCCACCTGAATCTGGAGTTCGAAATTGAAAAGAACTCAACACCAACCCCTTTGGGGAGAGGTAGTACCTTTGGAGAGAGGATCCCCTCTCCCACTGGTCCTCACCCGAAGGGGCACGGAGGTCCTGAAAAGAGCAACAACAAGAGAAAGAAGAAGAGTCCATCGACCAAGCGCAGGGATGCCCGGCGCTTGGAGGCTTTCCGGAACAGGAAGAAAGAGTTGAGTGAGGGGGTGGAGACTCTGGAGGCAGTCGCCAGTTCCCCTCCTAGTCCCACTGGTACACCCAATCAACTGCCGGCTCCTGAGCCGGTTCAGTTGGATGAGGAACATCCAGCGGAGACTGAGGAGAAACTGGAAGCTGCTTTTTCACCGCCTCCCACCCTCACTCCCCTCTTCCTTTACTACCGGAACGCCTGGACCTGGAAGATGCGGCCAATTTGTCGACAGAAGAGCTCCGCAAAAGATCTAAAGCATTACTAGAAGAGAGCTACAAATACTGTCCTAAAGAAATGCACACCACAGCGGCCCAAGAAATCCAAGCAATATCAACATCACCATCACAACCACCTCCAAAGAAAAAACACCGAAAAAGGAACAAACGCGGCTAAACCTCCTCCTTCCTTTTCCTCCTTTGACACGCCTAGACATGCAATTCCAATCTTCTACAGTCATCGAGGGTCGAAACGGGCTTGTCCCCCATATCGTCCCTGCGCGCCTTCGGCGCGCGAAATCATTTCTTCTCGAGACCCAGTCGTTGTTATCTGGTTGCTGATCGTATCATTAGGTGAGTTGAAAGTACCCGTCCGTTGGAAGAAATAACCCACTTGATGAGCTTGTAATATCAAAAGTAGCAGCATCTGGGACTGGACCCGGTCTATTTGGAACAGAATTATTGTCGTTGCGCCAATGTGGTAATTTTGGGGGGATATAATGTTAATACACTAATACTTATATATACCACCCAATACCAAATAGGACATTTTTCAGAAAGCATTCTGAGAGAGGTTCCTGGTTTAAAGGTAACCAGGGCCCTTTTGAGTACTATCGATTTCGCCCCTCATACTCCGGGAGATGAAAATCCCCGTTCATATTGTTCTAGATGCATTGAAGCCGAGGATCAAGTTTGCCAGCGTGGGGAAGGAGTGAATGGCACTTTGGCGCTTTCCAGGATGGGGGAAACTCCTGGTGCTCCACCTTGGTCTCGACCTCAGCGCCCCCACGTCATCGAGCATCGAGAAATACGGTGGGGGAGAATAGGGAGTCATGTGACGATCCCTCATTAACACCTACTTGGCATATTAGAGGCAGGCCATTTCAAAGTTGTGTTCCAAATAGACCGGGTCCAGACCCAGATGCTGCTACTTTTGATATTGACCCTCCACCACCTTATGAATCGGTGGGTTCTGATTATGATACTTTCCAAAATGGTGGGAATGGTGGTAGAGACAGAGTTCCACCTAATCCAACACCCAACAGGCAGGAGGTGAATCCCAACATGACCAGATGGGGGGGGGGGGGGGGGGGATTTGTGGATAGACGTCCAGTTAGGCATTATAGACCATTTTTTGAGGAAGGGGGAGGGGAGGTAAATTACAGAGATGACTTTCAAGAAAATCGCTGGCTTCCCCTAGGCCGATATAGATATGCTTATGACCCACCCCCTCGGGTGTACCAGCCTTATGGGGAAGGAGATGCTTATCGTCCACAGGTGGAGGGGTGAGAGGTATGCCCATGACCCCCAACCTGTGTATCGTCAACTTGGGGGACAGCGTCCCCAAGTGCGAGAGATGAGAGACCCAGACAATAGGTATCGTCGTAGGATGCCTAACCTTCCCAAGAGCTTAGAATACAATGGGACCACCAGCTGGCAAACATTTCGAATGAAGTTCATGCAGTTTGCAGACATGCAAGAAGTGACTGCGGGAGAATGTAAGGACAACCTTTGTTGATGTTTAGATGGCAAAGCAAGCGAGTATTTTGCTACCATAATTCGTCAAGACCAACAGATCTATTTTGTTGATGTGCTCGACAAGTTAGAAAAAGGCTTCGGACAGTACGAACTCCCTGAGACTGCACAAATGCAGTTCAATCAAGCCCAGCAGCAACCAGACATGACCCTAGAAAAATGGGCTGATCAGATTTTGACATTGGCCGAAAAAGCATTTGGGCACTTGCCCGAAGAACACATGTTTCGCCAGGCCGTTATGCGTTTCTGCCTTGATGCCCTAGATAAAGGGGCAGGGCATTACGCAGCAAATCAGCGCCCGAAAACAGTCGAGGAAGCTATAGATCAAATTAAATGGTTTCAACACACATCTTTGGCTATTTATGGACATGTGAGGGAATTAGCTCCAGAACCCAGGGGCCCAACTCAGATTGCAACCCTTTCATGGGATAACTCGCACCCTCGTGTGCAGTCGGCTCGGGTGTCTACTCCATCAGTACGACCTAATACAACAGGGCCCCAGCCTCAGGATACCCAAAGTGTTGTGTCTGAATTAGTAACTGAATTTAAGAAATTTTCTGGAGAAACAATCACTGAATTTAGATCAATTGACACAGTATTATCAAATTTAAATGACAGTATGGCTACCCTGACCATAAAGATTTCCCAATTGATTGAACCAGGTCAGACTCTAAATAGATCAAGGAGTCGATCTCCCTAACCTGGGAGGAGGGTTTGTTGGACATGTGGGTCGATGTCCCATTTTTCAAGAGAGTGCCCTTCCAGAAATCCAAGTAATCGGTCAGCTTCAAAACCTTCTACACCATCAGGGTCACCAAATGACCCTAATACCCGAATTTCGCCAATGGTCAAAATTTCAGACGATTCAGAGGATAATTTAAACGAGAACGAGTCGGAAATGTAGGCCGTTTGCCGACTCCAGATTTAAATATAGGCCACAATCCTGTCATTGCTAGGGATCAATTCCCTGGACAATTCTTCCCAAAAGAGGAAACATTAAATGAGATGCCAGATAGTATAACGATCAACCAAGTAGATGCTTCGTTGTACTATACTGTACCAGTGATATTAGAAAATGTCAAATTAGATGCTCTTATTTATACAGGGGCACACGTAACAGTGTTTTCTGACAAACTTTTAGAGGTTTTTGATGAACACCCTCGCATGTTGATGGGCATTAAAGTACGAACAGTAGGCAGAGAATTAGGAACTATCTCTGGACCAATAGTTGGACCCATTAAGCTGAAAGTGGGAAAAAGGTTATTGGAAAAAATAATAATTCCCTCCAATTCAGGGAAACAGGTCCAATGTGCTCTGAGTTCTACCATGTCGGAGTACATGATAGAACCAGAGTTAAAACCAAATTTGTTGATCCCCAGAACAGCTCATTCCGAAAAAACAGATCCTGTTATGATTTTCCTTAATATAGGAAATAAGGATATTGTATTGCATCCAGGTCAAATAGTTGGATGGGCTGTTGAAGGTACAGGTATTTCTTCCATTGAACATTCTCCAGAATTTACTGAAGTTAATGTAACTGAAGTGGATTCTGGAGTAGTTACAGATAAGAATTTAGAGATGCCTGATCACATAGGGGAATTGTTTGAAAAATCTAAGACACTGTTAACAGTTGAAGAGTCGTCCAAGCTGAAACAACTATTGATTAAATACAGTGATGTATTTGCAAAAAATGAGTATGATTTGGGAAATTTCACTGCTATGGAACATCATATTGACACAGGTGATGCCAAACCAGTTAAAACCCGAATGCGCCGTACCCCGGCATGTTTTGTAGGCGAGAAAGAAAAATTATTGAAAGACATGTTAAAGGCTGGGATTATCCAGCCATCCGTTTCCGAATGGGCTTCAGCACCGGTTCTCATTCGTAAACGCTGTGGCTCGGTAAGACGGTGTTTGGATTTCCGAGGAGTAAACGCCGTTACAAGAAAGGACACTTACCCCATGCCCTTAATTGACGACTGTCGAGACACACTCGCTGGGAATACTTGGTTTAGTCGTCTGGATGGAAACCAGGCTTACCTTCAAATTCCAGCAGCTAAGGAAGACCGTAAGAAAACGGCCTTTATAACCAAATATGGGCAGTATGAATATCTCAAAATGAGTTTTGGTTTAACAGGAGCCCCTGGATGTTATTCCCGAGTGATGAATTTAGTCCTTAGAGGGTTAACATGGGATATTGCCTTAGCTTTTCTAGATGATGTGTGTGTGTTGGGCACAGATTTTGCAGATCATTTAAAAAAATGTACGAACTGTCTTGGATAGATTTCGGCAGTATCAATTGAAATTAAAGCCTAGAAAGTGTCTCCTGTTTCAACAAAAAATAGAGTTCTTGGGGCGACTAGTTTCCTCCCAGGGAATGGAAATGGGGGATCCGGCTAGCCAAGTTATTACAGACTGGGCCCGACACCAAAACATCAAAGAGATTGAGAGATGTTTGGGTCTTGCCAGTTACCACAGGGTTTTTATAAAGAACGTTGCTTCTTTTGCAGCCCCATTGTATAAAAGAACAGGTAAAAAGACAGTGTTTGAGTGGGGGAATGATGAAGAAAATTCATTTTTGGCATTAAAAGCAGCCCTTGGGTCTCCTCCAGTTTTGACTTTTGCTAATAAAACTGATATGTTCATTTTGGACACTGATGGGTCTGATGTGGCTATAGGGGCAGAGTTGATCCAATTACAAGATGAACAAGAAAGAGTCATAGCCTATGGGAGTTGTGGGCTAAGTCCCGAACAAAGGAAGTAGTGCACCACTCGAAAAGAGCTTCTTAGTGTTGTGCGATTTACCCGCCAGTTTAGACATTTGCTATTGGGTAGACACTTTACAATCAGGACAGACCATAGTAGCTTTACTTGGCTCCTCAATTTTAAGAATCCAGAAGGCCAGCTGGCCAGATGGATGGAGGGGCTAAGTCAGTATGACTTCACAATTCAGCACCGTCCAGGGAAAAACATCAGAATACTGATTTTCTATCACGACGTCCAGAGGAAGACTTTTGTAAGAAATACAGAGCAGTGATGCCATTAGAACAACTTTCCTGTGGGGGTTGTAGATATTGTAAGAGGGTAGACCAAAATTGGGGAAATTTCTTTGAAAATGTAGATGATGTTATTCCCCTACCAAGCAACAGGAATCAAGCAGAAGGTAAAATAGCTTAGGTAGAAAAATACAATGATTCCAAAATGTGCTTCATGCAAAAACAGAAATATGTTCCAATATTGCTTCCAATACAAGAGATTCTGTCAGTAGAAACTTCAGAGAATATTTCAGATAGAGTTAGCTCCCTTGAGGTGTTAAACTCGGGAATTAAAGATAATAGAGTTAGCTCCCTTGATATGTTAAACCTAGAAATTGTAAATAAACCCCTCATAAAACATTTGACCCTGGGGGAGGAGGGAGTGTTTCAAATGATTTGGGAATAGAGCCCAAGGGAGTGGGCATTACAGTTATTACAGATACTGATACTAATGATCCACAGGCAGGGGAAGATAGGGACCCACCTGAACTGGAATATGCATTAAGTGGTCAGAAAAGGGGGAAACACCTTCCCTCGATGCTCTCTTTCAGGCAAGTGCCGAATCCAAGCTGTTTTGGAATTACCGGGAAAGATTTTCCATGATTAGAAAATTGATATACAAAAAGAGAAAAATGGCCACTTGGTTTTGGCGATACCTCATCCCCTACGTTCGGAGATTTTGTAGTCAAATCATGATCGGCCATTGGCTGGTCATCAGGGGATTAACATTACCACGGATAAAGTAAAATCTAGATATTATTGGCCAGGATTAACTGCCAATGTTGAGACTTATGTTAAAACCTGTACTAGGTTCCGTCACAAAATGGTCCCATACCATGCAGGGTCCCCAATGGAACGTGTTCATTTACATTTTTTGGGCCCTTCACCAAAAACATCAAAGGGAAATGAATACATTCCAGTAATAAGTGATCAATTTACAAAATGGATGGAGTGTGTTCCCCTCCCGTCTCAGACGGCTGAAGAAACTGCGACTGCAGTAGTCAATGAGTGTGTCTCTAGGTTTGGCTGCCCATTGGAAGTGTATACAGATAGAGGGTCAAATTTTGAAAGTGATTTATTTAAAGCTGTTTTAAATTAATTCACAAGGCAAGAACAACAGCTTATCGCCCATCATCTAACGGCCAAGTGGAAAGGGTCAATAGAACTTTAATGGATGCCCTTAGATGTTTCGTGGGAAACAAACAGTCCACCTGGCATTTACATGTCCCGCAGTTGGCAGGGGCATTAAGATCTTCGGTGAACATAATTACTGGATTTACTCCTAATAAAATGATGCTTGGAAGGGAGGTGGTACAACCAACAAATCTAGTTTTTGGTCCTCCTCCAAATGAAACATTTCAAAATGCAGCTGAATTTTTTCTTGCTTTGGAGAATTCTATTTGAACATCTCATAAATTGGCCCGTGAAAAATTGAAAACTCAACATAAAATAACGAGGAAATACTATGACACTACCTCAAAAACTCAGACATTTAAAGTGGGAGATATTGTTTATTTCCTTGATTTTGCAAGTAAACCTGGCCGTTGTAAAAATTAAATCCCATTTGAAAGGGGCCAGGAATAATTATTCAGTGCATTTCTACATTTCATTGTAAAATACAATTGATTAATAAATCAATAACAATGAATCAAGACAAACTCAAACGTTGTACTGATGGAATTTTACCACCTTGGATTGAGCGCTATAAACATCTTTCAGAAACTAGAGGCTCAATGGTTCCATTGTACCATTGTGGAAGGTATGCAGGAGTTGGAAGGCCTGTTTGAGTGGGTGCCAGGTACTCAATTCCCTCCTGCAGGAAGTTTAGATCACCTGGCTACGCCAGCTGGGTTGGTGCATTGGAGAATTCTAATGTTCCTTCAAATTAAAATTGAGGAGACGAGGAGATCACGTCCCTCAGGGAATGGGTTTCAAAAGCCCCTGAAGCGAGTGCCTCAGAGGGTACCCAGACTGATGGATCAGTGTATTCCAGATTACAGTCCCAGGGTGACGTCTCCGGTGTCACCTCCTCCAAAACTCCAAACAGTGGACAGGGAGGATTTTCACTCCCTGGAACCCTGGGAGAATTTGGTGGTGACCTCGCATGTTCGGTCACGGATGGTGATGGAGGTGCCTGCCTGTTCAGTTGCAGATTCTTCAGTGGGAGATTCCTCGGCAGTTTCTTCAGTAGTATCTCCCGCTAGACTTGCTTCTTCATCTACTGGTCCCTCGGAGGTTACCCCCATTTTTGCTTCGACGGCTTCTACAGTTAGTTCGTGGGGAGGAGGTCAGTTAGTGCCCCTTCCGGTCTCTTCGGCCATGTCTCATTCCTCGGAGGGTTTGTCGGTCGGTTCTCCTACCATTTCCTCAGTGGTTAGTCCCATGGTGGGAGGTAATCCAGGTCTTCCTCCTGCTGTTCCAACAGCTTGTGCTTTGTCGGGAGTCCCTCCAGGTTTTTCTCTCGCTAGATCTTCCAGGGAATCTCGTTCCATGAATCTGGTGGGCACGCATTTTCATTTAGATAGAGTTCGCCAAAGGTTCCGAAAACCCAATTTGTCAGCTAGGGAGGAATTTCTCAGACTGAAACAAGCAAGGCTTCTTTCACTCACACGCCCGTTCGTTTACACTTCCATTCAACCACTAAAGATAGTGAACGAAATGGGTGATCGAACGAATGGATTAAGAGTGAGAAATGAAGGAAGCCTTTACAAATGACAAAGGCCATACAATTTGCTCATTGGATAGAAATGAATGGGTGTTGGAAGCTGAGTGGTTAAAAACTGTGGGTATGATGGACTTAAATAAAGTAAACATCAAAGGAGTACTGTTACTTGGATGAACCACGTGACAGTAACTATCAAGAGTTACAATGACTTGCTTTTATATTACGTTGGAACGTAACTTATCAGGCTGGTACAGTCAGTAGATCACCACCCCAGGCATTCAATCGTTCACGCATGCACCCATCCACTCGAACAAATGGATGAATGCGTGACTGAACGAGTGTTGTGTGTGGACGAATGAGTGAAAGATACTGTTCAGGCCCAACGAATAAGCATATAAATCTGCTAAGAGCAGGAAGTAGTCAGTTAAATAGTCAAACTAGTGTATGAATTCACGACTGAGCGAATGTGGAGAAGGGGGGGGGGGGGGGCGTAAGCTAACTAACGAACGAACAAATGAGTTAATATCTTTTGACAATTGTGAAGGGATGAGGGGGAAAATTTCGACTGGCAGTGACTCATACTAGTCAAACAAACACAGAGTCGCTTAGTAGTTGTTTCTTGCCTACGAATGACTGATCGAATGCATTTGTGAACGAATGAATGAATTGTACAGTATGAAGCGAACGAGCTTATGGGTATTTTATATAGTGGACAGTGATTGATCAGATATTCACAGTGTGAATAAATGAATAATTGGACAAAAGGAATGAGTGGAAAAGCTAACAAACGGATGGGCTGGTGTAATTTTTCGCCAAATGTGAATGGATGAACGGAGGGTAAACACATTTACATTGACTTGCTGGTCGGAAGAATACACTCGTACGATTGCGTCAACAAAGTAGTTACAATTTGTAAAACTGACAGTTACTACCGAGAGTATAAATGGGTTATCACGAATATTGGTTGACATCAAAGTAACTTGGGTTGTCAGACTGGGACAGTAAGACAGAGCGAATATATGAGTCAGTGAGGTCTTTAGCACTGCTGACTGATGTATCTCTCCACCATGAGCGGGCAAGTTAACACAGAGTTTAATGAGTAAGTGCTTTCTGTGCAAATGATATAAACAACATAGGAAAAAATCGTATGTGGGTGGGACAAACACCAAATTGGGCTCTAATTTACAATTAATTAATATTAATTATTGACTATAACTAATAGTTGTGTTAACTATTTGTCGGGAATGATCAGTACAGTAATATCAACTTCAATTTAATTTGATTTGTTAGACATTGTTACATTCACTCATTCCTTCACACACTCACTCATCCTCTCGAATGAGAGGACGAATGAGCGAGTGAAGGAACAGATGGATGAATGAGTTTATGATGTGGGGCGAGAAAATGAATAATGAAATGGTATTCACCTCACCATTGATTGGTTGATTGGTCGATTGAGTGTATTATGACTGACTAGACGAGTAGAAGTAGAAGAATGGAAGAGTGGAAAAGTGAATACCTGACTGAACTAATCAAACTATTTCCAATGAATGAATGAATGAATGAATGAATGAATGAAAACAATTTATTTTATTTTAATGTGTTTACCGCTGACCGTGACTAGCCAGTTAACCACACGAGAGAACAAGTCAACGTATAAAATATGGAATGTTTCACTACAGAAAATGTACGATTGAATAGTCAGATAGTTGGTAAAACCCAACTATCTGTATTTATTCCACAACAGGAAGTACAGAATAAATTTTTCAGCTTGGGCTCAGTGCAAGCAGAATTAGATTGGCTAATATTCGGTTCGCACTTGTGCCGTTCAGCTTACATCAGCTAGTGTATACAAGGGTACAACCACATTGGCACATTCTTCAGGTATGCTTTATCATCAATTTCAAGCTCACGGGTCAATCAAGACACCCCCCTCTAGGGTAATTAACAATAAACAAAGGCGCATGAATATCGCAGTTGACCCAGTGTAGTCCCTTTGTTTCCGCTGGAACGCCCAATGGACTTCGGGATTATTTTCTTTGGCGAATTTACATGACATCTTTGCCGATCTTAATGGCAGGTGGTAACCAATTTCCTGGCATTCGTATCGAAAATCAGCGAGACATCAAACTTTTCCACCACCAACCCCGCCTCCAACCGCGGCGTATCGGTCGCCCACTCTTTTGTACAATTGACGAGGACTCTCCAACTAAGGTTGACCAAAGAACATTTGAATTTGATGAAAAGGCGTGTCCTGCTCGAGAATATAAACAACAAAGAAGAAAGCTCAATATATAAACTATATTTATACTTGCCGGTAGCTGCTTCAAGTATAAAATGTCTTCCATGAATAATTAATAACATAATAGTTTGTTTGGTTGATTGGCAGAGACTGACAGTCTGTTAACACTTTTACTGCCATGTCCCCTTTAGAGATATATGGAGGCCGTCTATGTACACCTGTAAGCGAGGAAGTTTAATAACATTTATGACATACTTGGAACTCTATCATCTGATTAATTGTTAGAAAGGGCTCTCTGAGCCCTTTCCAACAATTAATCAGATGGTAGGTTTGATCTGCGCATGCCAGAACGTACAGATAATCATCATGAAATAGGTAACAATAGTCGCTTTCGGAAGCGTAAGTGTTAATATTTGCAAGGTTTAGATCTAATGCTTGGCGTGTCCTGCTCGAGAATATAAACAACAAAGAAGAAAGCACAATATATAAACTATATTTATACTTGCCGGCAGCTGCTTCGAGTATAAAATGTCTTCCATGAATAACCAATAACATAATAGTTTTTTAGGTTGATTTGCCAGGCTGAGACTGACAGTCTGTTAACCCTTTTACTGTCACGCCCACTTTAGACATATATGTAAGCCTGTATGCGAGGAAGTTCAATAAAATTTATGACATACTTGAAACTCTATCATCTGATCAGCTCTCTGAGCCCTTTCCAACAATTAATCAGATGGTAGGTTGGATCTGCGAATTCCAGAACGTACAGATAATCATCATAAAATAGGTGACAATAGTCGCTTTCGGCAGCGCAAGTGTTAAACATTCAACCATTCAATTCCTTCACACATCCACTCGAGTGAGTGAATAAGTGAAGGAATGAGTGGGCATGTGGGAGTGACTAAACAGCTTTTGACAGGAGACAACTGAGAGAGGATAAAGAGTCCATGTGGTCAAACAACACTGGGATTGGTAAGCGTATCTTACTTGGACGGTATGAGCATCAGATGAATACAATTATCTGTCAGTGCCAAACAAGACAATATATACCAATATTACAAATTGTGTATCTGTAATAATAACCTAACCCTTTAGTACTTTTGTACGTATTATGACGTACGAAATCAAACAGCGCGTTGATACTTTGCGATCATTTCTTTTGTTATTATTTTTCGATTTTTTTAAAGTTTTAACCTCAATTCCTATTTCCTCCCGAATAGCGCTCAATGACAACTGTTGAGCCAACGAATCGCAGCTTAAATATTTAATATAATCCTGTTGTCAAGACTTCTTAACTGGTTGAGTGCTAGAAGCCACTATCAGGGCTTTCAAAAAATGAGGATACCACAGTAAAAACCACCACTTTCCTTGCTTATATTTCATATTCAATCAAACACAAATAATATTTTGTTTATATATATCGATCACATTCATGTACTCACGCACCAACGCGTTCACATTCTCAACAATTCACTGAAATAAAAAGTGGATGAATGAATGAATGAACGAACGAGTGAGCGAATGAAAAGAATAGTATAAGTGAATAAACTGAACAAAGCCTTGACGTTTGTGACTGTGACTGTACATGTTATCACGGGGCTCAGGGTGAGGGGTGGGGGATGAGTGTCAGATGCCCAGGCAAGCCGTAAGACCAAGATGAAAGCATTTTGGCAAGAACAAACGAGTGCAAGAAGTAAAAAAGAGATACAATTTAATGAATGGCATTACATATCAGGTGTATTCACTGTTTAAATACACCTGATATGTAATTCCATTCTTAGCTTAACTTAGTTTAACGTAATTTGTCAGATTGTGACTACCAGGTGGACACCCCCACACGTGTGCTCCTTCACACAGCCGACCATCCACTAAAACCGTGTCGCGGTTTGTTCAAATTACTTAGGTTGTGATCTTAAGAACATCCAGGTTTGCTGAACACCTTAAGGACCTTTCAGTCCCGATATCTCTGGGTAAAATAACCAGTGTGCTGGGAAAGTTTGCCTGAAACATTTGGCTTTCGTTTTGGCAAATTATTTGTCTAACTAATATGAAAATACGTGACACGTAATGGTGCACACCCAATATTGTTAATTTCGGTAAATATTGCAGGTCCCAAGCAAGATTTTTCAGGAAAGAGATGGTATATATCGCAGAAATAGCAGCGGTCATGTAAAATATAACAATTTGCCAAAACGTGTTGTACAGCGACATGCAATAAACACAGAACCACACATGTATGTTCATATGTTAATGTGGCGACAAATATGGCAATCCAGAAATTTTGAAAGATTGTGGAAGGATCAAACTTCAGACAAGCTATAGTAAAACAAACCTTCATTTTTCAAAGGCTATATTATAAGCGGGATTGTACGTCAATTTCAATAACTAAGGTTATTATATCACGTTGTTAGTTCCCAAGATCCTTCACATCCTTCAATACCTTCAGGCAATTACTCTATGGCTCATTTGTTCGATGGGATTCTGGTCGTTCGCGGAATCTGTGATGGTTAGCAAGCCTGTACTAGTGCTAGTAATTGTACAAGGCCGCAAGGGTGGAAGAAGACTACGGGATTTGGTGAAAACTGTAAAAGCTAATCATAGGACAGACGATGGCAATATTGGGAAAATCAGTAATAGTGGTGTTGTAGATATGAAGATCATGGAAAGGTCTAGAACTGGGCAGATGCTAGGAGCTAAATTATCATCAGGTATATATAGTACTACATCATCATGTCATAGGTATCATCCTATACCCCAATGAGCATTAAGAGTCGTAAAAGAAATCGCTCTTTCGATACTCATCTGCTCAATGGGATTTGAGTCGTTCGAGTAGTGACTTTTTCAGTAACTGCTCAAAAGCTTATTTGCTCGATAAGATTTGAGTCGTTCGAATAATACCTAACCCTGCTTGATTGTATTTGGGGTTTGAGGATCATAGAGGACTTCGTTTTACACAGGAAAGGCAAAAACAGAGACGGCCAAAACAAAACAGTCTGCTGGGATAGGCAGAAATGAGACCAGTAAAAGGCAAAACAGGCCAGGAAATAGGATAAACCACAGAAAAAGATTTTTAAAGAAATTTCCTCATATTTCACCAAGTTAAAATTCGGGCTCCTAGAGGGAGGAGCTCAATGATGTTTCTGGAGAAGTAGATTTTTTAATTTTTTTTAAAAAATGTATGGGTACTAGCAGAGTAATGCCCCTTGTGTTTCGGCGCGGCAAGGTCAACTAGAATTGACATTTGATAAGGAACATGCACACCAAATTTGGTTCAATTTGGTCCAGTAGTTTGGGAGGAGAAGTCAATAATGTAAAGTTCACGGCGGACGGCAAGTGATAAGTTAAGTTCCTTTCGGGAGCTAAAAATCAGCCATATGCGCCACCCCCCCCCCCCCCCCTCCCTCCAAGTTAACCCATATAGGGAACATCAGGCAAGACATTTTAATATCGAGATATTTATACTTGCAGATGTATAAGGGGGAGGGGTGCGTAATAGCAGATTTATGTGTGATATCCGACCTATCTCAATTTAATGACACCAATGTTGTCGATTAGTTCCCAGACTCGAGAAAAAAAACAAAAAACATCGCCGGTGTTCCGTCGAGGATTTACGAAATAACGTCGGCGTTATTTGGTAATTTATCCGTTTCTTCTGGTCCGGGTTCGCTATTTAAAAGAAGAATCTCTTGGGGCGGTAGGAAAATAGGAATCGTTAACAAACGTAAGACAGTAATATTACTTGATAAGCAATTACTGTCAGTTTTAAAAAAGCATTTTCTCTTCATTTTGTGTGATATCATTAGACATACTCATTTAATTCTTTTCATTTAGTTTCCTATTTTCAGTCGATTGTTTCAACAAAAAAGCCTTCACTGTTGGTATGGCGAGGGCCGGTCGCCGGGCAGGTGGCCCTTTTTGCTAAAAAACTTAGTTATTTTTATTTCTGGACGGATTTTGATATTTGATTTGTGCTTGATATTCATAAGTCCAAACTTGGACCCACAGTCCGTAACATAATTTTTGGCGTTGGTACGGCCTGTAGGTCCAACACTCTCGATCTCCTTGGTGTACTATATGACCAGTAAACGATTTACTTGCTGGTCTATCTCGCCTCGTGAGAACAATATGGCATATCCTGAAGCTTTGTGTTAGTATGCGATCGAAAAAAGATATTTACTCAGCAATTATATCTATATGAAAACGTGTCGATCGCTTGATAAATTCTAAAACGTTGTATTTTCACTCGGAATTCGTCAGCTGATCAATAACGGAGGTCGCCATGTTTAAATTGAAATTTTCGGGAGAGTTTGACTAATGGAATACCGGACGCATAAAACGGAACGGGCTCGTATCGACGAAGCACTGTTGACTGTATTCGAAATGATGACGATTGAAGTGAAAAGCACCGAGATTCAAACGCGCCGTCAGTCAACCGTGCTTCGTCGATACGAGCCTGTTTGAACACAGTTGAATCTGACTTCCTTAGAGATGTTGTGTACCGAATATCAAAGCATTCTGACTGTTGGATCTGAAGAAGAGAAATTGTAAAGAAATTTCTTCGAATTGCACTAAGTTCAAATTTGGGCTACCATAGCAAGCCCAAATATTAACCTATGGATCCGATTTGAACAAACTTGAATCTGACCCCCTAGAGATGTTGTATACCAAATGTGAAAGCATTTTGACGAGCGGATCTTTCTAGAAGAAGATTTTTGAAGAAATTCCCTCATATTTTACCAAGTTAAATTTCACGTTCCCATATGGAGCCCAAATATTAACCTAGGCACTCGAATTGAACAACCTGGAATCTGACCCCCCCCCCCCACCCCCCGCCTAGAGATGTTGTGTACCAAATATAAAAGCATTCTGACTGGTGGATCTGAAGAAGAAGATTTTTAAAGAAACTTACTCATATTGCATTAAGTAAAAATTTGGGCTATCATAGTGAGCCTAAATATATACCTAGGGATCTCATTTGAACAAACTTGAATCTGACACCCTTAATATCAAAGCATTCTGACTGGTGGATCTGAAGAAGAAGATTTTTTTAAATTACCCTCCATATTGAACAAAGATAAAATCTGGGCTTCCGTAGGAAGCCCAAATATTAACCTATGGACATGGTTTGAATCTGACCCTCATAACAATGATGTATACCAAACATTAAAAGATTCTGACTGGTGGTCCTGAAGAAGAAGATTTTTAAAGAATATTCCCCATATTACCCTATGTTAAAACTTCGGCTCATGTAGAGAGCGCATATATGAACCAATGAGGTTTATTTCAACAAACCTTTATTTGCCCCCCCCCCCCCCCCCCCCTCTCCCTATGAATGCTGTATACCAAATATCAAAAGATTCTGATGATTGGTTCCGGAGAAAAGTTTTTTTTTAATTTTTGCAAATATGCTGATACAGCATTTTTTCGATGCCCATTACAGAGCACCCTAACATAACCGATGGCAATTGTTTTTTTACCATTCAATTCTACTGGTCCTAAGGATACTTCATTCCAAATAACAGCTCTCTGTTCTGTGTGGTTTGGGAAAAATGGGCGTTTGAAAATATATCTATTTTTAGCTCCCTGGGTTCCCATGGGGATGCAGGAATTTTTTTTTTACTTGGGTCAAGTACTTAAGACCTAATAATACCACACACCAAATTTGGTTCACACCGGACCATCGGTTTGCAGAAAATAGAAATTTTGGGCAGGGCCAAAACACACTGGTTCTTGAGAAGAAGATTTTATAAATATTTTGGAGCATTTTCCCCCACTCCCTCCCTATGGGAAACTGAGAGTGTATGAGTTGAACAAAAATGAAATGCCCCTTTGGGACCATCACTCACAAAAACTTTCACTTGAATTGGCCCAGTGGCTTTGGAGGAGAAGACCAAAACATGGTGTTGACGGATGGCGGACGGAGAGCGATGAGATTGGCTCAACTTGACTTTGTCAAGACGAGCTAAAAAAGCCAGTTTTCCCTGTTAAGGCACCTAGAGTCATTGGTATGGTACTGACAAAAACATAAAACACTGCTTTTTTCAACAGTATGACCAGTACTGCTCATGTGGTATCTCTTAGTACTGTTAGAATGTCTAAAAATATCCAATATTGATTCTGTAGTGCTGTGCTTGAGCAGCAGGTATCCATTAGGGCACTGTCACAACCTTAGATTTAATCCTCACAAACACCCATTCTGATAAAAAGTGTGAAATTGTGGAAAATATGTCTCCAAGGAGGATGAATGAGATATTTGCTTAAAAAAATTGTTTTTTTAGTGTTTTGAAAGTCTACACAGAAATAAAAACTGACATACAATGGAAAGTTTTGTTAGAAGAGCCAGGACAAGATTGTAAAACGGAAAAGAACCTCAATGGACCCTGAGTTCTGCTGTACCTAAGCAAATCATAGGAAACTGAGAGTTTTTGAGATTGACTTTAGTTTCCAAAACACACTGTACAGTCTTTCCGATTGTTTCTCATCAACTGAGACTTCAGTATGGGCGGGTGGCTGGGGAATTTGATTCAAGGAGAGAACAATATTTCACAGCTGTTACTGTAGTTTTGTGCTGTAACATGACAACAACGCTCGATCTTAACAAAATTTGATCGCATCTCTTTAATTTTGGGATTCAAATATCTTTGTCAAGTATAACCCTTCAGAGAACGTTTTCCGACCCCAAAACAGGGGGGCGTGCATCAAATAAGAGGGAAAATTTAGTACTAGACTACTTTATTAGTACTAGACTGTGCACAAATGCCATTCACTCACATTTGCAACTTTATTGTGTTATTTTTTCCACTGTACCCCACCCCCAAATTTGTGTTCTAAAATACTCTTTCAATGAAGAAATTATTTTCTAACACTTTTTAACCCTTTACCAAATATAACGGTCAAAAGCTGATGGTGCTACTCACAAGTATTGCCATTCCATGTTCATTATTTTCTCGTTTTTTTTGTGTGAAACACATAGCTTATGACCCCTCATTGGAATGAGGTCATTCCAATGGTGTAAAAAGTCCATAAGTTTGTGGGCAAGGGTAATCAGCTTTTCATGTTACATGTAAGTAAAGGGTTAACAACATAATTCAGGCAAACATCTAAATGCCAGTAAATGAAAGTGCAATATGGGTTTTCTGGCTGTGGGTTTGAATGGTGATTTGGAAGAGGTTGGAAGATTGGAACCCCCCTCTGCCTCTGTACTTTGATGGGGAACCATGGTTTAATTACATTTGTTAATACATGTGTACATGTAGGGTAAAATAGGTTGTTATTTGGCATTTGCTGGGGGCTGTAGTGTGCCACTGGAGGCTACACTTGCTCAAGATGTGAATTTACTTACAATATATAGCCCTTATTGCTGATGATGACAAAAACATACTTTTCAAAACAATAAAAAAAGTATTGTAAGGTGTGTGGTACCCCAATACATTTTTAACTGTGAAATAATCTCTCAAAATAATAATTAAATCAGGTTCGGAAGCCAAATTATGTATTTCCTTAATCAGCCCCAATCCTATTAAAGATACTTTTTACCTATTTCATGTGACAAAAGAGTCATTTCTGCATGAGAATTCAACATTTGGCTTCCACTGAGTTAAAAACATGGGAAATTTGTTCTTTTAAAGAAAACTGTCCAAACTGTGTCAAATGGCTTAAAAACTGCTGTTGCCTCCAATACATTTTTCTACTCTGTTTTGCTCTGTTACCTAAAGGAATTCATGTAGATTTTTTTGAAAACTAACCCAATCCCCAAATGAAACTAAAATCTGCATCAGCATGTAATACTTTGAGGAAAAAATTGTCTCCTTCAGCCATACAGCAAGACAAAGAGTGGTGTTCCAACCCCATGAAACTATATAAATGTCAATTTTGATTCCAAAATTGGGGTTGCAGCTTTATAATTCACCAATATCGATAGACAGTACCATTTTATCCTAACAACTGATGTCAAATTTTCTTCTACATACTGATGTGGCAAAATATAGCCCTGAAGGTGTCCCCCTAGAATGCCCCTTTTTATCAAAAACTATGATAAAATTCATAAATCAATTGATGTTGACATATAACAAACCTCTTGTGATATTAAATTTCCCATTTGTAATAATTTCTAAATCACATTCTGGTTTCTGAAGATATTTCACATTGCACTTGATGAATGTTTTGCCATTCTTGTGAAAAAAGCCTCACTTTCTCCATTAAGACACCTAGGGTCATTGGTATGGCTCTGACACAACATTAAACACTGATTTTTTCCAACAGCATGACCAGATGAGCACTGCTCCTATGTTATAGCATAGCACTGTTAAAATGCCTAAAACCATCAAATATTGATTCTGTAGTGATGTGCATGTCCCGCAAGTACATGTACCCATAAGAGCTCATTTACAGCCTTAGATTTAATCCCTGCAGGCACCCATTCTGATAAAAAGGGTGGAATTAGGGAAAATACATGCATGCCTAGTATCCAGTGAGGATGACTCAGATATTTGCTTCAGGAATGTAGTGCTCTTTAATGTTTAATATATTTGTGTTTGTGTGTGTATGGGTGTGTGTGTGTGTGTGTGTGGGGGGGGGGGGGGGGGGGGGGGGGGTCAATTGCCAGTTACTGAAAATGTAGAACTGTGCAAATGGAAACAAACAAACACTTTGCATGATGGACAGAGAGACATGCAATCACATATCTTGAAAGAGACAGTCTACATGTACATAGGAATGGTATGATGGACAGACAGCCATGCAATCACATATTTTGAAAGTGACATTCTACATGTACATAGGAATACTGACTGACATACAATGAAAACTATAGTGAGAAGAGCCAGGACAGGGTTGTCAAAACAGAAAAAAACTCAGTGGACCCTGAGTGTTGCAGTACTAAAGCAAATCATAGGAAACTGAGAGTGCATGCTGTTAACTTTCTCATCAGCTTTAGTATGGGTGGTAGAGGGACAATTGTCAATGCAGTTTTGTGCTATAACATGGGGACCCTGACAGGACTAGTATCAGACTACTATATTGGTAGCTGGGCACAAAAGCCATTCATTCACATTTGCAACTTTGTTAATTTTCCCACTGTACCCTCATCCCTTTTCCCCAAATTTATGTTCCAAAATACTCTGTGAATGAAGAAATTGTTTTTTAACATTTTTAATCACTCACTCTATGTAATGGCCAAAACAGGCTAGCACCATTCACCAAAATTGTCATTCAATATTCATTATTTTTGCACCAAAAACATAGCTTATGACCCCCCATTGGAATGAGCTCGTTCAGCTCAATCCAGTGGGGGTCATAACTATGTTTTGGACGCAAAAAAATGAAAAGAAATTAGTTATTCAAAAGTGCTATCTTCTTTTCATGTAAGGTAAAGGATTAACATCATAATATGGAGAAAGCTTTTATTAATCATTCATTCAATGTAAAGGCCAAAACCAGCTAGCACCATTCACCAAAATTGCCATTCAATGTTAATTTTTTTTGCATGTTTTGGCATCAAAAACATAGCTTATGCCCCCCCCCCCCCCCCCTTATTGGAATGAGCTTGTTGAGCGAATACAATCCTTGTGTTTTCCAGGGTGTATGGGAATTTACACCGGTTTGGGAACTCATACACCCTTTCGCCTCAGGGTGTATGAGTTCCCAAACCGGTTTAAATTCCCATACACCCTGGCAAACACAAGGATAACTAATATTATTTCTGCTACCAATCCTCCTTTATCATTTAGAAGAAGTTTTTAGTAAGTCACGTGTATCTTTGTTGATCTTTTCTTTGAAGAGAATATGTACATTTGATTTGTAGTTGCCGAGTGCTGGTGTATACTTCCGACAGAATGGGGAATACCACTGCTTTCATTTCCGAATGCCTGGTGTAAAAGAACGGTAGACTGCAAGCATGCGTCCAGAATGTATGGATGCAGTAATACGCTGCCCAGTTCACTACGAACATAATCATTTAGCTGTACTTCAGGGAAACAAACTTTTCCACCCACAGTGCCATAATCCATTATCTGTAAAGTAGGTCCGTGTTTGAACCCAGACTGTCGAAGCCTAGAATATAGTTCGTCTTTTGTAAAATGTTGCTCAAAATACGATTGGAATTTTTCAATATCATATCTGACTGTCCTGGGTGATTGGATCGAATATATCCTTCCATGTGCAAAGGTGGTGTCATGCGTGGCAATATGGAAAATATAACCATGTCCCTCTATAAGATTTTTCAAAACAAATGACAGTTTGTTTTCCTTCTCCGAAAACAAAAAAAATGAACACATTTAATTTTGCATTCATAATAGGAGTCGTTTTCCTTCAACCATTGCCTCTTCAACGAATGTTGCCCTTTTCAAAATAAGTTCATCCATTACATAATGTTCGAATGCGAACGAAACAGTGTCAGGTGTAAACTTTAGCTTGTAAGTATTTTTGTTGTGTGTTTACTCTAAAAATAAATGAGTCAGCTTGAATGATTCTACAGTAGAACTAAATTTGTTTTGAGACTTCTGGATATTTTATAGCTTTATGTCTTTCAAATATTGTCCTTGGAACTCCAGAGATCTTCATGGAACATGTTAAATTGTCCCATTTCAAGGAGAAACCCATCTCATACAAAGTTCCGAGTGACTGTAGCAGGCGGATCTCATCATTTCTCCGAACGACTGAAGGTAGAAGTACTGTTGATGAAGACGGAATTATATCATTGATATGTGTCAACAATGCAGGATGGGGTCCAACTTCTATGAACACATTTGTTTTGTTATCTCGAGATGAATTTTCAATAGCTTTCTGAAACTGTACCGGTTCAAGGATATTTTTATACCAGTACTCATCAGTAAAATTGTCATCATCACACGAGCCCGTTACCGTTGAATACATTTTAATCTTTGGTTTCTTCCACTTTATATGTTTAAGGGACTCCTGCGTTCTTTGCGCTGCTTTTAATACATACTTGGTGTGATAAGCGCAGGATAATCTCAAATCATGAAGTTTGACGCTGTTTTCTCCAAACTGTTCGTAAATTTGAGCTTTGAATTGTTCTATTCTTGGCGCTGAGCCGGCTACTGTACAAGCGGTTGGACTTGCGTACATAGATATGCTGATGTCATCGATATTTCTGCAGATATTTTGTACAGCGGAAGTGGATACACCGGAACAAACAACCATATCTCCCTCACACATCTCAGATAAATATTTCGAACGGTAGTATATGACATCAACTCCGTCCTGTAGGGTTAGTGCACCCGTTATCACAGAAGCGGCTACTTCACCGACTGAAATACCGACAACACAGTCGGGAACGATTCCAAAGTGAGCCCATAAAGCAGCTAAACACACCTGGCACGCAAATGTCGATAAAGGTGACAAGAATGGGTCTCTAAAGTCGGATTCATTTTCAAATAAATCTATCAAAGATACGTCGCAATACTTCTTCAAATGCAAATCAATTTGAGATAATTTTTCCTTGAATACTGAGAATCGAGTTAATAGGTTTGTGCACATTCCCGTCCAGCACGACCCGACTCCACACAACACAAAAAAAACGTAATGCTTTTTTCTTTCGATGTTTTCAGCATTGTGCGCCTTCTGCATCAGCTCATCTGTGTCTACATCATTGAGGGTTGTGGCAACAAATGCCAGTCTGTATGAAAAATGGTCCCTTTTTCTAATGCTGGTAAATGACAAGTCATGAATGGTGTAGTCGTTCTTTTTAATGTTCTCTAGAAAATCGGTCAAACTTGAAAATAGCGAAAACCTGGAATGCGCGGAGATAGTCACCAAACACGGCGTCTTTTCTGAAGACACAATCTGCTTATTTAGATACTCTTGGATCACCACGTGAGCGTTTGTACCACCAAATCCAAATGAATTTATACAGGCTATTAGCTTACCGTGCTTATCGGGTATCCATTTTGTACATGTCTCTGGAACCTTAAACCCATAGTCGGCAAACTTGAGTTTAGGATTTGGAATGTTACAATGTAGATTCGGTACAATTAGGTGGTTTTTCATCATTAAAAGGACCTTAATCAAACCGGCAACACCAGACGCTGCTTCCAGATGCCCGATGTTTGTTGTGACAGACCCAATGTAAACATGTGTTTGTCCCTCTTTTGAACAAAGTTGCTGCCCTAGACTGTCTACTTCAGTTGTGTCTCCTCTTGGTGTTCCTGTTCCTGAAAAGCAACAAAATTCAAAATCACAACAGGAACGGTGATACGCTGTCACATATTATGTACTGATACCCCTTCTTGTGTGAAGTATAGGTTGCTGCAAAGAAATATTTCACCATGCATGGAATACAGGTTTGCAAATTGCATGATCAAGTAAATTCAAATAATACTACTCAAAGTTTGCTAAGCACCAAATATTTGACACATCATTGTGAAATTTGCTTGTGACATATTTGCGATATTTTTGGTGGATATGATTGAGGAATGTATTGAGATGGTCCCCAGTGTTTTCATTAGATCTCTTGACAGGCAGACGTTTCGTGACAGTCATGGAATGCATGTACCCCTTGATTTTCATGATGTTTTCGTGTTCTGTCTGCATGCACATGACACGTGTAGGGTATTCATTCTTCATTTCAACACAAACCCTTGTAATTTAATGATTGAATATGGCAAATGCAATTGTAAGAAGACATTTGTCTGATGTACAATGTGGCGGGCTGTAGGGATGGTGGAGCAATGGCCTACCTATCAGCAGGTTGGTGAAGCCCTCACCAGAGCCTGGGCAAGATTTCAGCAGTATGGCACCCCAGTAAGACGGCATGGTGGTGACAGAGACAGGGCAACATTTGAAGCTGAAGAACGGTTTTTGATCATTCAGGCCCGTAGGAACCGCCTTGCCACACCAACCCAGCTTCGCAGACACCTTCACAATGCATCCGGGGTAAATGTTTCGACGCAAACTATCCGGGCAAGGTTGCACGAATGTGGTCTCCGATCGAGAAAACCATGTATTCGCATTCCGCTGTCCCCGAACCACCACCAGGCACGATATGAATGGACCATGGACCACGGTGGATGGACCAGAGAAGATTGGCGACCTGTCCCTTTTAATGATGAGGCAAGGTACTGCCTAGACCACACAGATAGACGTTGTAGGGTATGGAGAAGACCAGGAGAACTGTTCCATGCAGCCAACATTGCTGGGCATGACCGCTATGGTGGAGGGCCAATCATGGTCTGGGCGGCATGAGCAGGGATGGCCGTAGAGAGCTCTGTGTCCCTGAACGTGGTATATTGACTGCACAGCGGTATTTTGATGAGATCCTGGATGTCCACGTCAGGTTTTATGCAGGCGCAGTGGGTGATAGATTCATTCTGATGGACGATAATGCCGACAGAGGGAGAGGATTGAGCGTATGGACTGACCAGAAAGATCCCCTGACCGCAATCCAATCGAGCATGTCTGGAATGAGTTGCAGCATGCAATTTCAGTCCGTTTAGTCCAGCCAAGAAGTGTTCAGGAGCTTGATGCCATGCTGGTCCAAGAATGGAACAATATCCCAGAAAGGACCACCAGGAACCTGACAGGGAGAATGAGAAGGCATTGTCAAGCTGTAATTAACAGTAATGGGTCACATACTCGATACTGAGCCCTTTACCAGTTCGCTCCGTCAACGTTTTGGCAAATTGAAAAAATTCCTCTTTTACCAATGATATCCATTTTCCATGGTTATCGTATTCAAAAGCTAAAAAACAATGTCAAACACAAATACAATCTTAATTTGTGTACTTAAATCATTAAAGGTATAATTAAATAAAAAAGATATACACTTTTCATTACAATATTTCAACTAAAACGTAAAACAGGTAGTTGGATATACTTGGTGCTTAGCAAACTTGAGAAGTATATTATTTGTCATCTGAATTTGGGTCAAGTTCTCAATCCAATACTATCCTTAACAATTGTTTTTCTAGAATTGTATTTTCTACCTATTAATATAACTAACTAAAATGAATC
Organism: Pictodentalium vernedei; assembly: GCA_031216915.1. Taxonomy (NCBI): domain Eukaryota; kingdom Metazoa; phylum Mollusca; class Scaphopoda; order Dentaliida; family Dentaliidae; genus Pictodentalium; species Pictodentalium vernedei. The sequence continues at coordinate 86,691,806 of CM062289.1, forward strand.
ATTAGCATTTAAAAGATATGGCAATTTGCCAAGTATCCTGAGCAACGGCGAGCAACTATCAGCTCCCCAACATACTAACTCTACACGAGCAGTTTAGCATTGGTTGAAGACCGGTGCATCATCGACGTGCAGTACGTCTTAGTACACAACGCCACCGTGCCCCCATGTGGGCAATGTGGTGAACACGCCGCAGGTGGGATTCAAACCGAGGACCTCTCGACTTTCAGCGTGCACTTCTACCTACTGAGCCACTCCTCGGGGAGTATGTTCAATTGAGCGGGGGGATATCTAATTTCCAGTGGTCCCGATAATGTCCCCAAAACTCCAGAATTAACTGAGTTTTTCCAAACTAATTTATTAGAGTAGCATGTAGTGCTATAGGGCTTCACATAGTGCAGGCGTGTGTTCGTATGCGATATGTTCGATTGAACGAGATGAGAGTACTTTTGCTGATTCTGATTTTCCCAAAACTTCGGTTACTTCCAAATATTATTACAAGCAATCCGATATCTACCCAAAGTCATCAAACACGACAAAAATCACCAAAAGGAACTTTATGTGATTCGGATTCTTCCAGAATTGTCTTTATAATAATTGCAGGTAGTGGTATAGCCCCCCCCCCCACCCTCCCCCACCCCCACCCACCCGAAACAGTGCATTCAGTAGTATAAAAGTATCTTTGCTGGACCAGAAAAATCCCAAATTCTGCTTTTCCCTGTCTTTATCCTGGCTACTCCCATCCTAAAGTTTCATCTAGTCCTAGTAGTTCCTTCCTGTATCGTGTCCAATGAGTCCACCCCTTCATCTAAACCCGGCACACTATCCCTACATGTCATGTCTATATCTCGGCGTCTAAGAGGTCTAACTTCAAGTCCATAAAAGGAATTGGGATTGCATAAGTGAGATTCTGTAAATGGGATTCTGAGCAGCTATATCGCTTCCGGTAGTCTTACCATCGGCTTCCACTATGTCTTCAACTATCTGCCCGACTGTCAGCTTCCACCATACTTACCCAATATCCGTGGTCAGCTTCTATTTTATTCACCAATTCCATAGTCTCCCAGCACCCTCGAAGCCCAAAAACTATTGACTATTGATGGATCTGAACAGAATCATGAGCGAGATCATAGTATCCCGAACCATGAACGAGAACGAGAAGATTCTTCAATACAACTAGAGCGCAAAACGTTACAACAAATTCCACAACAAAGATTCACAACCATTAACGCCCGAGATACAGACCACGGGAGAAAGCAGCGAATGAAAATCAAAGAAAACGGAGGAGAATGGAACGGAAGAAATAAAGTGACGATCGAATTGAAATGAGCAGAACGAAGATTGATTGAACTGAACAGACCAATTATAGAACTTTTTAACTCACCTTTACGCATGTTAACTTTAACACGATTTGTGTTCAATAAGTTTTCAGGTTCATAGCATTGGTTCTTGTTTTTCGATTGGGAAGAGGAATACCCGCGAGTGCTTAATATGCCAACTCACGGAATCTCATTCCACGGAATCGGTTTGGAATACGACTTACAGAGTGCCTATAGAATCCCTCTCTTTGAAATTCCTTGGTTAAGGAATCTTTTTTTCCGAGAAAAGGATATGAGCAACGCTAGATAATACCTCATTGAGGGGGTTTTCATATAGCCCCCATGGCCTTTTACGATAAAAATGGAGTACCGCGGGTTAGGTGTTGTTAGGCTGGGGTGCTGGAAGTTCGATGCCACTGGTCGTGCTCTTTCAATACCCGGATGAAAATATGAGTGACTTGAAGTTAGACCTCCTGGGTGAATAGATGGGTGACTTTACGTAACCGAGATAGAGTCAGAAATTGATAGCAAGCTTACAACAGTGGTGGAAGTCAATAGTAATCGTAAGGGTAGTGGAAGGCTCTAGTATTGGGTAAATTATAGTGGAAGCTGAACATAGGGCAGAAAGTGTAAGGCACGATAGAAGCCAACGTTAAGACTACCAGAACCTGAAAAGCAGCTTTGAATCCTATTTACAGAATCCTACTTATGGAATCCCCTTATTGAATCCCAGAATCATTTTTGGGGGAAACGCATGTGGTCATCGAATCCCCCCTTTTCGTGATGAGGGGAGATAGCTTATACGTCACTGAGGCCCTTCCGCATGGACCTCAGGGCTTGATTTTCTCCAGTGCCTTGAGAAAGATACGAGGGACTTCAAGTTAGACATCTTTGAGGGATTTCCTCATAGACTCATACGATAACTGACACGGCGAGGTTTAGACATAATATGCAGAGATTCTCGAGCTTTGGGGACATTATTGGGTCCATTTAGGAAATTAGATATACATATATATATATAAATTAAATAGAAATTAGATATACCCCTGGTCAATGAAACATATCCTCCTAACACATCCCGTTCCTACTAGAGAATTTTGGGTCACATAGCAACCACGTGTCAACTTAGAAACCAAGATGGCGACCTCCATTAAAAAAAAACGACAGTAACGCTTGTCATCCTAACAACACGCGTTGCGCATGTACATTGATACCACGTGTCAAGATGGCAATGACTCACGATTCTACCTTGATAACCCAACGTGACGTCAGCGGATCACGTGACATGACGTCACGTCCGAGCTCATCTTCCGAGGTCCACCTTATGTGGGTCGAAAACCACATTACTTACTACTTTCGCGTTTGTAAAATGGTCACTTCGAAAACGTCCGTACGCCAGTAACGTCACTTGAGCTTCGTTTGTGAAAGACATGATATGGATTGGGAAACGTAAAGCCTCTTGTTCTCCGGCGATCCATATTTGGTGATCCCGATGAACAGTTCGGAGAATATAATAACAAACATAATCTTTCAGAATAAACTCATTCTGCCTACAGCGTGTGTGTGTGGGGGTGGGGGTGGGGGGGGGGGCGTCTCGATTTTTTGGAGGCGGTGGTGTAACAATTGTCGCCAATGCCATGACTCAAGTGCCGAGCGAAAAAAACAGTCCAACTATATCATCAAGTCATGTCTTCTTTGAATGCAAACTTTGGTTATGTAGTTGCAATATTTGCCAATGGGATTATATAGCTAAAAATCTCAGGAACTTGTTTTGGGATAAATGCATGTAGTAGCCGTGATGCATGGGCTTCCCAACTTCTTATTGAACACATACGCTGCCGAAAGCGACAATTGTAACTTATTTAATGATGATTATCTGTACGTTCTGGTATGTGCAGATCAAATCTACCATCTGATTTAATTATTGGAACAAGCACAGAGAGTTCCAAGTATGTCATAAATTGTATTAAACTTCCTCGCATACAGGCATACATAGAGGTCCTCCATATATGGCTAAAGTGAGCGTTGCAGTAAAAGAGTTAATAAGCATATAGCGGACTCTAAATTGGTCAATATGAAACCACAACCTCCGTTTGAATGAGACTGACTGATTGTGTGACCTAGGTCCATGATGCAAATATATAGTGTCATAAGAAAGTAGATGGTACCAGCAAGAGTGAATTGCTATCTAAGACTTCAATTCACCTGAACATGTTTCCACTGGATAATTATTGGGTATGGGGATGGGGCGTCACACTATCCAATGGACATTAACTCTGAGGACATGTACAGACTTACTCCAGTTCCTTTTAAACTTTGAACGAATATTGACTGGTCTACATTTCAAGTACACGGAACAACCAAGTTGTGAATCCAGACATCACAGCGCGAGATCTTATGAAAGTTATTGACAAATGAGAAATTTTAAAAATACATATAAACTCTTATCTAAAATTAACAGGGGAACTGGACTAATTATACATTATTCATTCTTTACAGCATCAAATTGCTAAATATAGTAATATAGATTTCACCTGTTATTAATTTCTAAGAAAACAGCAAGTTTTTGTATTTCAACTTCTTGAATTAAACTCTACCGGCAGTAAGAAATAGCCGACATCGGTGGGGGTTCTTTTTTGTTTGTATATCGACGCATGAGTGCTGGAATTTCCTATGTCCCATAGGGGAACGAAAATATTGGAATACGGGAATACGGGAATTTTGTAAATGATCAGAGGTTATAACTTGGTTAGTTTCATATCGGCCGATATATTAGCCCGGGTAACTTCATATCAGACTGAGATTGAATGTCGAAGGCTGATGTGATGTTACCGAGTTGTAACTAACAAACTAATAGCCTCTTTTTTATTAAACCAAAACAAATAATTACAAACAAATCATCAGATCTGTTACCGCTTTCTCTGAAACCTGTTAATGTTTCTCATTCTTTTTACAAAGTCCGAAGTTCCGTCTTTGCGTAACCGTGAAAATTACGAGCTGTTCGAAAGGTACAGTTAAAACTATAAGTACTGTCACGAACTGTCCACTTATCTAGGCTTAATTGCGCGTAGGAATTGCGCGCAATAGCCATATCGAATGGCACCCAAAGCACGGTAGGTTTTCCTGGCTACTCCTAGCAAACATAGGCAATGTTTCTGCCATTGGACCTCCGGGTTACCCGGAGGTCCATTGGCTGAAACATTGCTTGTGCACAGGCCATACGTACAAAATTTGATAGCCTTACTATGATCATAACACGTAAATTAACGCGCAGATCGTCGTGCTATTTGTGCGCATTTCATGACAGGATTTCTGGTTTTAACTGTAGAGCAGGATCTTAGATGAAATAAATATCCACAGAGATTCTTAGGGAATTAACTGTTTATTTTCAATTTTACAGCCAAATTATTTGGAAAGAACTACGAACAGTCGTGCCTCCGACTGGAACGTAGATCGGTGATTCTATGACCAAACGATCCGCCTGTAAAGTGGAACCACGCGTTACTTCCACTAGGGAATAGCTCATTCAGGTGTCTATACAGGATAAATGCGCGCATGAGCGGTTGAATGAAAGATTTCGTGATTTCTTGTCAGTAGTCGCAGCTTCGACCTTTCTCTACGAATATAAATTTGGGAAACAATTTAATGTTAGATAATATTTTAGTACTTGTTTTCGGTGGGATTCAGTGACTAGTCACAAAACTCATTTCAGTAGTGTTGAGATTATTTATTTAGGATTTGTTGGCTATTTGTAAATAAGAGTATAGAAGATTTATATATAAAAAATGTTGGATTGTTAATAGTCTTTATCTTATCAGTGAAGAAGCCCTGAGTACCCAAGAGTTGATGAAACCTCAACCCCCGCCAAGAAGTTAGCCTGTGTCAGTTCATTACCGTTGAAAGCAATTGACTGAAGTGCGGCGCTATTCTGTGGCTTGTGAATAAGCAATTGCGATCTACAAGAGTGAGCTAGTGAAAATCCCTCGTCCCCGGTGAAAGAGTATTTTAGGTCCCCAGCCTTGGCCCTCCACTGACAAGCGCCCTCTGGCAAATAAATATTCACTCTCTCCGGGACGTTGCCACGGCGGCGTTCCAGCGGACAGTAATTTCTATTTATCAAAAAGGGCTAACACCTGTATAGACACTAACTGAACAATTCCCCAGTGGAAGTAACGCGTGGTTCCACTTTACAGGCGGATCGTTTGGTCATAATTCCCAACACAGGAGTAACCTAAGTGAATGAAAAGTTTCAGCGCGTCGAAGGAGCACAGTGACGATGTGGGATTGAAATCCCTTGCGACCCGAATAAATTTATTTGCTTATGAATCCACCAGAGTGGAGGGTCAATAATTTTATTTGGTGTGGGTGTGCGCCCTGAAAGTAGTGTACTGGAGTCAGAACCCGAGAACCTCGAACTAGAGAGTGACTAGGACTTGTGCATAACTAAAAGAATTCTGCTCTGTGTTTATTTTGAAACGTGAGCATATTTATGGTAATATTTATGGTAACCGCAGTTTGATGGTTGTTTTAGAAAGAAGAAAAAGAAACCTAAACAGTCGCTGGTTTTGGAGCAGCTCCAGCATATTATCCATAACGGTTATTAAAATGGAACAAAATCCACCGATATGTGTTCTTGAAAGCTGGGAGTCATCCGTCAGCCTATAAGGAAGAGTAGATGCCTAGCCTTGGCCATCTGGTCTGCCTTCGGAGAGAACATATGTCAGGATGATGCGGAGAACCCCTCGTCCCCCCCCCCCCCCACCTCCCACACACACACATACACTCTCACAGACTTACACAAAAACATTAAAAGGGCTGTTATATCTTCATTAATATGTTTATTTATTTAAAATGTACACTGGGCCCAGCCAGTGAAGCTTGTTTCAATCCTTGCTTGGTGTTTGGTTTCCTTGTGTATGTTAACAAAAAGCTTATTCCGATCCCTTCTGCGCTTCGTCTGGTTCAAGAAAATTTGAGAGTGTTCAGTTTGAAAAGTTATAGGTAGAGAGAGATAGAAATGCGCTAACCCTTTACCTAACGTAACGGCCAAAACCGGCCAGCGCTATTCTCAAAAATCGCCTATTAATTTTCATTATTTGTTCCATTTTTTTTGTTTAAAAAACATAGGTTATGACCCTTCGTTGGAACGGGCTCGTCGAGCTCGTTTCCAACGAGGGGTCATAACCTATGTTTTTGAGACAAAAAATGACAAAAATTAGTTATTCAAGAATTATTTTTGCAAGTGTCGTCTGCTTTTCAGGTTAGGTAAAGGGTTAATGTATATTGTGACTGTTGTGTGGTTGTTGCTGTTGATGGGGCGATGGGTGGGTTTCTTCGTAACCAACTCCTCACACACAGAGTTGCGAGGTAGTCCTCACAGACGCAATCCTCAGTTCTTAATGAGTAGCGAGGCAAAACCCCTCCCACTGAAACCACTCCTCCATATTTCTAGTGGAGAAAGATAGAAATAATCCGCTATTGTATATTGCGACTGTTGTGTGGTTGTCGCAGTTGGTGGGGCGAGCCCACTCCCCACAACAGAGTTGCGAGGCAGTCCCCACAGACTCAATTCTAAAGTTCTCAATGAGTAGCGAGGCAATACCCACTGACTCCTCATAATTTAATTCTATTGTATAGTTTTAATTTTCTGTAACTTATTTCGTTTTTCTGTTAAGGGTTCGATGTTCTTTCAGCTCTACCATTAAATCACTATCTTTGAGTCTGTTGAGAGTTTTGTTTTGTGAGTCTTTTAATCGCGTTTCAATAGTCTCTATTTTGTCTAGCTCATGAAGTCCCTTAAACAGTGTCCACATTGACTTGCATAGTGCCATGCGCAGGTCATGATTTTGAAGCCTTTGTAGCTTCCGAATGCTGGTTTTGTTCAGGTCACTTGTTATTATGGCACCATATTCAAGTACCGGGCGTATAAATGATTTGTAAAGCTTGAGAAGCACGTCTTTGTTTGCTCCTCAATTATTAAGTCTGATCATCTTCAGAAAATGGGTACGTTTAGTAGCTCTAACAGTAATGGAGTTTACGTAACTTTTTAGATTGAGGTTGCTATCAGATATAACTCGGAAATAATTGGCCGCGTTGCTTGCTTCTAATTTGTGATCGTATAACTGGGTATCAATACTAAGGACTAGTTTTTTCATTGATTCCTGAAAAACTTAACTTTTTGAGTTTTGGCGGCATTGAGCTTGATGCGCCATAGGGCGAACCAGCCCTCAAGATCGTGAATGGTAACCTGCAGGCGATTTTTAATTATGTTTTCGGACATACTAGACGTCCACGCGCCTTTATAGTCCGAGAACTACGGTCATTATTCGGTGGTCGATACTTCAGAGAGACCAGACGTGTTTTTACCGTGCTCCAGTGATCAATCATGCGTATGAAATGTAACTGAACGAAAAATCGTGCCTATGGTCTTGAAGAACTGAATATGGATAAAGTGAAAGTGCAATAAGATTACTATTACTATTCAAACAGGAGAATAAACAAGGAATTATAAGGAATTATAATAATGGTTTCTTTGAATAATTTACCAGTGACATATATCATATCAGTGACTGAATGCAATGATGCAGTTATTGTGGACACAGTCCGAGAATATTCTCTAAATGTAGATAAGACTGTACGTAGGAAGCAAAATGGACTTATGGAAGATTTCGAACACATCGAAACCAAAACTCAGGGCAAATGTGTTATATTTACTGTAGACACAGATAAGTTTGAGAAGTATGCTTCCGGTTTCCGAAAAGTCTATTGGGACTCTCTGATGGAGACAACAATTCGAGGAGTGACATGGGAGTGCATTTCGGATAAAGAAGGGATTTTAGTGGAGGACAAACTTACTGTTCCAAAAAACAGTACCAATAAAGTGAAAGTGCACTTGTACAGAATCAAGAATAAATTTATGGTTCAGGGATCCAAAACGAATATTCGATGGTGGATCGTGAACGACTTGCCATCTATATATCAGTTAGGAATGGGAGGCGATATCAAAGGTGATGTTGGTGAACTCATGAACAAACTCTATTGTGAAAAGCGAGAGAAAAGGGCTGCAGATGAGTGTGGCAATACCACCACCCCGCCGACCAGGCAGGCTGAAATAATGTGTAATGCTCCAATCGAACAACAGAACAGCAGCAAAGGTGTTAAAAGAGCATGCCTGAAGACACCGGTTAGACCTTTTCACTCGCGCTTTAATGGTGTCACAAAGAAATTATACAGCCTACCACATAGAGATGCTCTGAACTTCACTGTTCTGAAAAAATCAATAGATGAAATCCAATCATTCGTGGAGACTTTGAAATTAAACTTCAAAGAAAGAGAAGAAAAACTGAATGAGAATGTTCTGGACTTGAAGTGTCAATTCACGAACAAACTAAAAACTGTGGAAAAAAGTTTTTAAGGGAAGCTGAGCGATATAAAAAAACAGAAAACAAACGTCTCCAAAGTGAAAACAATAAACTGCGCAATGAGTTTAACTCTTTAAAGGCAAAAGTTAAAGCCGTAGAGGACAAGCAGTTGCAGGTATCATCTAAGTGTAGAAATGGGCAGATTGTAACCCAAAGTTCACCTTCCCCTCCATCGAACACTATGACAAATGACTCACCGCTGAAGGGTTTAACCAACTCACCAAGGAGGGGAACACCAAACAGGTCAAGTGATAAACACTGAAATAAATCGGAATCACTCGCACCCGGTAGCAAATGTGCCTGTCAAAAATAGATTTCAAACATTAGATGACTTGAGAGTGTCGGTGAACACAGCGGGCGACGATAGAACTGCTCTTTCTAACGCCAACTTTACATTGTTACCAGGCGTTGACGCACCCCAAGCTGTGAGAACAACAGGGGCTGCACATCAAGTTAAAACGATTGACCATCTTATTATTGGCGATTCAGTGATACGGGGTATTGACACAAAATTAATGGCATTTCATGGAGAAATTGTTCGGAAAATTGTACAGCCAGGTCAACGTGTGGAGGGTTCAATCCGCTGGCTTCAAAATGCTGATGTGTTTTCCCATGTTAAGAAGGTAACTGTGCATGTTGGCATAAACTCGTGTAGGCATCATGTTTCAACTAGTGAAGAAAAAATAACAGTCCTCATTCAGTTACTGGAAGAGAAATACCCTCGGGCGAGAATTGTTTTATCTTCGGTTTTACCAGCTCCACAGCATCCTGCTGTTGACTCATTAATCAAAGAAACAAACAGAAGATACAGGGGTGCTTGTGGGAACATGGGGTGCACATATGTAGATAACACTAGTGGTTTTGTCTCAAGCGGTGGCTTATTACATAAACACTTGTTCAGGGATGATTGGCATGTCAACCATGTAGGGATTAAAGTGCTGGCGAAGCGTATGAAATATGCCCCACACGGCTGGAACTACTGTGATAGCGACACTCCAAATCACAGAGCTAACGAACATACTCCATACATGCACGTGGGATCAGCTTATCAGATGAGACATCTGAGTAATAAACCGCCATATGCGCCGCCCGAAATGACCATTTACAAATTAATTCCGTTACAGACAGCACAGCAGGAGTCTCACATCAAACACCAGGTGGAACACCAGGTGAGCTGTTTCCAGAACGGAATGCTGCAATGACTTTTGTCACTGAACAACTTGAAACATTCACTAGTCATGAGCTTTCCGCTCTACGACACCAAGTGTGTAACCTATTGCACTACATAGATTTAAAAGAATCAGCAGCATAATAACAATACAATTGATTAATATTGGGGGGGGGGGGGGGGGGAGGGGGGTACATGCATTTGTTTGACGAGGGAATTACTTTGTTGGTGGACACAGGTGGGTAAACATTTCATGGACGGCTGAGTCGCATATGACATGTTTAGCTTTTTGCGCCCACAGATGGGGTAGTTTCGGGATTCGAGAAAAATATACATATCATAGATACATCATAGTCTTTATAATGTTTTTTTTATCCACTAACGACTCTAAGGTATGGTCCTTTCCATCCTCGAGTAGGGACAAGGGATTAGAACGCAATTTGAAGACATGCAAAATCCCAAAAATTTAAGTAATACAAATTACGGATTATTTAAGGAAATATATATATATATTTATATATATAATTAAGTAAGTGGTCAAGTATAGTAGTATGCTAGGTGGGGCCCCTTGGAACTTTTCGCTGGTAAATGTCTGACACGATAATTTCCACCCAGGAGTTATCAACGCCTGGTGGACATCCCCCAAGGAGTGTAATATAATTATGAACGAATGGATAACTTGACTTCATACCTTTGTTGCCGTCTGCTTAGAGTCAATAAAACTAAAGTGGTCATAGACACCAGCGCTAAATATTCGGGTGGTGTGAGCTTGCTACTAATGTAAGGGTGGGGGTTAGGCATATATTGGCACGTTGTTTAATACGTTTGGTATTCAGTTCTTCTGGGTCTGTGGCGTCTGGACCAGCGAATTTACACGTACAGTAAATGGCGATTATAAGTCAAACCGATGTCCAGCAGAGAATGTGCTTCACTGTTTGGAATGCACAAGGGCTGGTTAACAAAATTGATGACCCGGATTTTTCGGATCTGTTGAAAAAATATAATTTTATTACGGTAACATAATTTTATTACGGTAACGGAAACTTGGCACTCCAATAGAGATAATATAAATATCTCCGGCTATACTTGTGTAGATATGCGACGCAATAATGCCAAGAGACAAAAAGGCGGAGTTGCGTTTTACTACTTAGACAAGTACAAGCCATATTTTCAAAAGTCATTTACAGTTGACGACCTGTTACTATGGGTACAATTTGACGGGACTGTATTTAATTTATCGTGTCCAGTAGGTTTTGTTTCTGTTTATATTCCACCCCGTAACTCAACTTACTGGGTATCAAATGATGTAGAAACCTTTGTATAGAGCGGTATCGAGAGTAAACTAAAAACATTCTCTGAAAACACCATGATTATAATGGGTGGTGACTTTAACTCACGCACTGGTAACCTGCCGGATTATATTACAGATGATTGTGATAAATACGCGCCATTACCGAGTTCCTATACTGTCGATTCTTGCTCAATTCGATCAAGTATCGATACCACTGTGAATTCGTACGGAAGGCAATTACTTTCGTTATGTCAAAGTGCAAAGCCGAGAATAATTAATGGGAGGTGTCACGGGGACGTTATGGGCAGTTTCACCAGTTATCAATATAATGGCGCAAGCGTTGTAGATTACATCCTCATCTCCGACATGTACATATCCGATGTGGATTATTTCTGCGTGAAACCGCCAAACCAACACTCAGACCATTGTCAGTTGACCCTTCATTTAAAGTATTCAGCGGCAAACGCATTTTTTAAGCGAGAGGAAAAGTATACGTATGCAAAGTTCAAAGTATTAATGAAATGGACCGAAGGTAGCGCCGCGAAGGCCTTAAATACGCTAGCATCTCCTGCTATGAGAACCAAAAAAGAGCAGCTCATAATGAAATCATATGCCGAGAATGTGAAGGTGCTGAGAATGCAGTACAAGACCTAACGGATATGCTTGATTTCATAAATAAATCTGCCACCAAAAGGGTTTTGTGCTCCGGTCCCAAGAAAAGACCAAAAAACAGATGGTTCGACAATGACTGTAAATATTTTAAGAACCGCATGGAGAGGGCCATACAGTCCCTTAAAGAGCACCCCTATGATAAAACCAGAATTTGTGATTTTTTCAAGGCGAAAAAGGAGTACAAAAGGGAAACTAAGCGGAAATTCAAATTATATTTCAAAAATATTTGCGATCATTTGGAAAAACTATCAACCTCGGATCCCAAAACGTATTGGCACAAAATTCAGGAAATTCGTAAAAACAATATCGAGGAAAATTACTTGGACCCAGACACCTCTGTGGTTTTTCTTAAGTCTTTACTTTGTGACCCGAAGAATGGGGAAGGGTCAGGAAGAACCCAATCTTTAAAAGGAGCCGCTGGTATCGGATATCCCCTGAATAATGATAAACTCACTGCTACTGAAATTATCAATGCAGTCAAGCAATTGAAAAATGAAAAGGCACCAGGTTGCGACAATATATCCAATGAGCTCTTGAAAACAGTTTTGCCAAACCTGATAGATCATGTTGCAAGATTGTTTAATCTAGTTTTCGACTCAGGTCATTATCCTATTACGTGGAGTAAATCTGTTCTCACGACATTATACAAGAAAGGAGACCGATATGACCCTAACAATTACAGGGCAATATCCGTAAGCAACGCGATGGGAAAGCTGTTCAACAAAGTTATTAATGAAAGGATTAATAACTTTCTAGAGGACAACAGTCTCATCAGCGATAATCAGTTTGGGTTCAGGAAGGGACGCAGCACAATTGATGGCGCTTTTATACTTAAGACAGCGGTAAATAAATATAGAAGAATTAAAAAGCCGTTATACACGGCCTTTGTAGATTTTAGGAAAGCATTCGATACTGTCGACAGGAAAATTCTCTTCGAAAAGTTGCAAAATATTGGTGTATGTGATAAAATGCTAAAAATTATTCAGTCCTTATACAATTCAAGCTATTATCAAGTAAAAACAAAAGTCGGACTGGGCCCAGCTTATTTATCTACAATTGGCGTGAGGCAAGGCTGTGGGATCTCCCCAACATTATTTAAAATCTACATTGACGACATAAAATCATACTTGGACAAAGACTGCGCCCCTGTTTCTTACAATAATACCTACATTAACCATTTACTTTTCGCTGATGATCTAGCTCTAATTTCAGACTCCGCTGGGGGACTTCAGCGATGTCTAGAAAAACTAGACGAATACACTAGAAAAAATGCCCTCGGCGTAAATATCGAGAAAACGAAAGTTATGATTTTTCACGCCCGTAGTATAAAAAATCCGCCTAAATTTTATATCGGTACAGAGCTGTTGTCGTACACTCCACAGTACACATATTTGGGCTTATCGTTTACAGCCAATGGCAAAATGCAAAATGCACAGAAGGAGCTGAGACTTAAAGGCCTAAAAGCTCTCTACAGTTTACAAAATGCGTTTAAGAACAAATGGTTTCCGCCAGTGTCAGTATCCTTGAAACTATTTGATTCACACATTAAACCCATCCTGCTTTACGGAAGCGAAATATGGGCCGCCGAATTCAACAATGTACGCAATGATAATTACCCATGTGAAAATGTTCACCTTCAGTTTTGTAAAACCTTACTGGGGGTGAATAAAAAATCGTCAAACCATGCCGCTAGAGCCGAACTTGGACGTAACCCTCTACACATCGCAGCCTCTCCCCAAATGCTGAAATACGTTGAGGAATTATATCAGTCAACTAAGTGAAGCGAGAAAAGAATACGAAAATTACACAAATAGCGATTCAATATTACTCAAATATCAACTTATTGTTGGAAATCGAAAAACTGAAAACGATTCCGGTAGAACGCTGGACTTTACAAGCTGCTGTAAATTCCTAGAACAGGCTCACATTGAGAGGTTTTTTAATGACATACATGATGACAATAGAAGATGTGATAAAAACAAATTGAGGACATATAGGGGGTTCAAGGAAACATTCGATCTGGAACCTTCCTTATCTGTTACACACCACGTCATTAGAAGCGAGAATTCTATTTACTCGGTTACGTGTAAGCAACCATAAACTTCGTATAGAAACAGGTAGGCATATGCAGCCACCCGTACCTGGACACGAAAGGATGTGTCCCATATGCAATGCTGGTGCCGTAGAAGATGAGTTACATTTTGTAATGGATTGCAGGGAGTACGAAGCGATCAGGTCTATTGCGTTTCAAAAAATTGAAAGCGAATGTCCTCAGTTTTCTGATATGTCTAGCTCGGATCGGTTCGTGTTTCTTATGAAAAACGAAATACCATCATTATGCAATGTTATCTGTGATATGATCCGGCTGTTCTTTAAACAACGGGAATTATTGTACAGTAAATAAATAATATAGTGAAAATGTCCCGATAGAATGTTTTTGAATGTGAATATTTGGATTACATTATTCACCATATATATATACTATGATTTTGTATTTTTGCAATCTGCCTTGTTTTTTGGTGTATTTGCTAAATAAATAATCTAATCTAATCTAATCTGAATAGCCATTGTGACCTTAAACATAAATAAATAAATAAATAAATAGTCCGAGAACTGCAATAGTTCTACACAGTTTTCCCCTACTTATTCTATGCCATTGATATATATTTTAAACAGAACCGATCCCTGTGGCATACCCTCTTCAAGTATTACTTCCTTTGTCATTTCGTGGTTAACCCTCATCTTGATTTTTCGGTCAGTTAGAAATGATGATATGATCCTCAGAATTTTAGTGGATAATCCCATTTTCGCTAGTTTATATCTCACACCATTGTTGCATATCGAGTCGAACGTTTTTTTACATCTATGAAAAGCTCTGTTCCTATTTCATTTTGACAAACCGTTGTTTTCGTATAATCTCCCGTGATATATATGTGTTCGCTTCCCTCTTTCTGACTCATATATGTGCTTTGCAATTTTGTTGAACAAGTTGATTGATTCAGGAAAGCTGCGCATTTTCATAGTGAGAGTCGGCTCAAATATTTTCCAGCACAGCTAAGCAAGCTAATTGGGAGGTAGTTAGAAGGGTTGACAAGGTCTTTGTCGGGTTTAGGTATCATGACTCCTGTGTCCACTTTCCAGCATTGTGGGAAGTACCCACAGGAGAGACAGCAGTTTATGAGTTGTATAATTCTACAGTAGAAGATGTTGGGACACTTTCAGTATTTTATAAGAGACTTCGTCTTCTCCGGGGGGGGGGGGGGGGTGGGGGGCGAAGATGACTTGCATTTTTGGAATATACCAATGACCTCTTCTGCACTTACTGGATCGGTTAATTCATGATCGTCCCCATCTTCAAGTCTTTGGTGGAAGTTCCCTTCTTGTGGACGATGAGCTTTCTTTAGACGTTCGGCAAAAGCGATGGCTTTTGCATTGTCGTCCAGGTCCATAGTTTCGTCGTTAGTCTTCAGCGCATTTTTATTGTCACGTTTGCTCCTTTGGCCAGTAAAAGTTTTAAATGTATCCCAGAACCTCTTAGTTCTGCCTTTTTGATTTAATCATTCTCTGAGTGTTTATCCCAGAAGGCTTTTCTTTTTTGTTTAATTATTTGAAGTATTGTTTGGGTTATTCTGTTTATCCGTAGCTCTACTGTTTGCTTGGAAAATATTTCATCTAATGTACTATATATCACCTCGTGGGTGCAGGCTTTTTCCAGTTCATGAGCATTTAAGGGGTCATTTGCATTTAATTTTACTTCAATAATTTTTCGGCTGGGCCACGTATTAAAGCATGCGAATAATATGGCCTATTGAGTTTTTGATAGGTTCCTCCTTTTCATAGGAGGATACCTTGTGGGACCAGTATTGCATTTCAAAGTGACCTGGACTGGCAGGTAATCACTGCCTGGATCTTCGCCCCTAAAAATATGTCTTCCATTTGCCTGGTTAGTGATTTACTGGTGATAATCAGGTCTGGGATATCTGATTGATGGTGTGGGTTGTTACTAACGTGTGTAACGCCTTCATCGTTATTTAGCACGAATAGATCGAGTTCTTCAATGATGTTGAAAAGGGCGACACCATTAGGCTCAGTCTTATGACAAACGAATGCCTGGCGTTTTGAATTGAAATCACCCAAGAATATGCAGTGCTTGTATTTTTGGTAAAGAATTCAAATACTTTATTGTATAGTATTGTTATAATATGAGATGACGGCCACGTGTTTATTGTCAAGTTCAATTTCAGCGGCAGTCACTTCAGCACTGAGGTGGTCGCATGGTGTTGTTTTTTATTTAATCCTCTGCCTTATTAGCAGAGCAAAGCCGCCACTTGTTTGGACGGGGTGATAATAATATCAAAGCCACTTAACGAGAATTTGTTTGTTTGGTTCGCTAATTCTAATTACTTTCGATTTTGGAAATAAGGTGATTAACGCTTCGAACTTTCCACTGAACTATTTTTATTATATCCATGGGCGGTTTATGAATAGCTGTACATGTACTAAGTTTATTTACTATTTAAAATATTGTTACCTAATTATATTATGCTAATGGCTGCTTCTCACAGAGTGTGAGATATTTGACTTTTATATAACTTTGAACCTGTTTTCCTGATCTCTTTAAGTCCGAAAGACTGGTGTCATTGTGTTTCTTCATTATGCTGAAAATTGAGCCAGCCATTATGGTATACATGGAATAACTGGAGGACGTGTTCTCGACATTACTTACATTTAGAGCTTTAAGCTGGATGTTTGTTTTAACTTTTTTGAAGTGAATACACATCCGGTAGTTGCTGGGTGTTGACCTCCGCAATTGGGGCATTTCAGATTTGTGGAACTGCATGCCTTCGCGATGTGCTTGTCGCCGCATTTCATACAACGTTGCTCTCCGTAGCATTTGTGTGACAAGTGCCCAAATTTCTGACACTTGTGAGACTGAACGGGTTGCAAAAGCACAGGATACTCCTCTGTTTCGTATTTTTTGCCGTTGATAATTATCCCATTGCTTATAAAAATTACTTTCGTTGCTCCACTTTGGGCATTGTCCCTTAATAATAATACTTTTGAGTAACAAATATATACAGGTAAACCATACACATAGTTTTAGCGTGACCTGCGATAATTGTTTCACAGAGATAATGCCGTGAACAATAATTTGTAAGTAACAATTAACAGTTTTCATACATCAACGTTACGCAGATTTTTGTCTCAAAAACATACGTTATTTGGAACGAGCACGTCGAACTCGTTCCAATGGGGGGGTCATAACCTATGTTTTTGAGAATGCGCCATTATAACGTTCCGGCCAAAAAAAAATACGATCGCATCACTTTAATTTTGGCATTCAAATATCTTTGTCAAGTATAGTCCTTCAGACAACTTTTTCTGATCCCAAAACGGGGGGTCATGCAACAAATATGAGAGAAGAATTGACAGCAAGGGAAGTACCGGTCACATGCGCATATTTTCCATAAGTCCAAAAGTCATCAAATCTCCCTCTTTTTTATCTGGAATATTCATCAATAATGCAAGATGTCAATAAAATGCTTCAAATATTTATTGAAACAATTTATTTTCCCAAGGCAGTTTATTTTAGGGATTGCATCACTTCCGAGTGCAACATTTCAAGGCGGGTATTTGTAATTTAAATATTTAGTTCAGTGATACCCGAAGCATGCGAATAATATGGCCTATTCAATTTAGCTGAACTGTGAAACCATGAAACAGTTGCTATTGTAAACGCTAAGCTGCAATGAATTGAGAAATCGCGATATGCAATAATCTCATTATGTAGGAAAATTCGACTGCATGTTCCCAAAATACGGTTTCAGAAAAAAACGTATGCTTTAAAGTTGTATGTGATAGTCTGTTGTATGCTGTATATCAGGTCATGTTCGACCTTTCACCTTTGAAGAAATACATGATGAAAATCCTATATGGATTCCTGACAACACTAAAAAAATGTCACTACGACACTCTTCTTCTAGTACAGTCATCAGAACGTCGCTCCTTCCCCACTAGGTAAGCCATAACGTTCGGATAGAGCTAAACTAACTTTTCTCCCACTTCGACGAAACTCCGCTTACGAATTTTTATTTCAGTTTGTGGGTACAACTCTCTTCTTTCTTCTCTTCATCCACCTAATAATAATGTATTGTCTTAATTCATCATACAAAACTTCAGAACCGCCCCCGTCCCACGCAATGCCGATTTCCTGATTGCGTTCGTTCGACGAGTATCTGTGAATATTTCGATGTAAACAAATTAGATACACCTAGTAACGCATCGGGGGTGGGGTTGTGGTGGGATGGGGGTATGTTTATTGTTCATATCTATCAGCCAAGGTCGGCGTCATATCAGCTGACTTTGAAATATCTTTGCTCAGCTTGGAAATGGGCAGTTCCGGGACAGAAGATCATATTTGGTAAATGAATTCTACCAGGCGAACCTCGTGCTGTAGCCTGCTGAGGTACAAAAGACCCGTATCCATGTTATCGTCAGTTCCTGCTCCGATTCCAACTCTGAATTAAGTATCAAGTGTATCCAAAATACCAAGGGGCCACCTGAAACTGGAACGACTTCACTTGATTCTATACCACAGCTCTGAAAGTATCATCGATCTATTATAGACGACTGGGTGGGAGTCAAGTCACCTTGGAAAGGTACCTTATCTTTCTGTTGTAGTGTTGTTTTGCTACAAATGACGACGAGATCTGTTGAATTTTACGCAAGAAAACCTCGTGTTAAATTAGTTTGTATTTTTCTTCATTTTCCCTTCAACTCGGAAAATTTTCATTATTGACATTTTCTAGATTTTGTTATCTCAAATCAACAAAATTGGAAGGATCAAAAATCGCTTTTTCATTTAAAACGATTTGAGATTTTGTTATTTTCATTTTTTCTTACACTTTCATTGTTATCTGTTTCAATTATTTCAGTATTCCCGCGTTACCAATATAAACAATGACAATCACAATGAAGTGCACAAGATAATATGGCTGACTGTAGGCGCCATAACATTTTGTGATTTTCAATCTCGCGAATTGTGAAATATATCATTTATTCTTATTTGTTTTTTTTCCTTCCTTTTTCTTTAAATCATTATGGTCAATTTGTTTTTGTTCCCTTGAATTTTTTTTTCTCTTTTTTGGGTAAATTATAATTTAATAGTTTTCTTGAAAATATTATTTTGTCAATTTTCAAACTTTATAAGTGTTACAATTTATTTAAAACCCCAAAAAGTAAAATTGCATCAGATTCTGCTGAATTTTCAAAAACTGATTCTCAGACCCCTGAGTTTTTAAAATTGATACACCTCATAGATCGCTGTCTCGGTAGTGTCATTCTCATAAATATAAAAATTACAGTTCATCACGCTCTTCTAGGAGTGATGACACTAGCAGTACTTCTGAGGATGAGTATTCCAGCACGCCATCTGATAGCTATTCAGACTCTTCTCACAAAATTCGCCGTTCAAAGCGATATCAAAGAAGTAATAGCCCGTCAAGACCCCAACTGCCTATTTTTGCAGGGGATAGTACTCTCAATTGGGAACCCTTTGTGTTCCAATTTGAGAGAAGTGCTAAAAGAAGGAAACGGGATAAATGAAAAACAAAATAGAATAGTTACTAGATTGCTTGACTGGAACTGCCCTGGAATATGCCAAAACATTACATTTGGCCCAAAATTATCACAAGTTGAGAAAAAAAGAATTAAAAGAGAGATCCAGCCATAAAGATGTGCCTGTTGCCACAAGACGACAGGTTCATTTTATGCATCAGAAATAAGATGAGTCATTGGAAGAATCAGACAATTCATTTTATGACTATCAATGGTTTTAAACATACTAGTAGATAGACGAAAGATCAAATTTCAACAGAGACTTTCTGAAGGGGGTGCAGAGACAAAGAAGCAGCTAAGTCAGCAGTGGGGAAAAGTCCACAAAATATTCACAAGGCATTAAAGTATGTCAAATCATCTGTGGCCACTCAGAGGACTATATTCGGGTGTACAGCTGCAAATTATGCTCACAGACAAGTGTGTTTTGCACCTTCAGTCTCGGATGTAGATGATACCAGTAAAAGCAAAATACATACTGGAAAAGTTCAAGTAATCCAGACCTTAGATAGGAAATAAAGGAAATGAAAAAAAATGTTACAAGTTATAAGCTCCAAAGTCTTTTCTGATCAGGGGCAACAGCAGACTCAACCAAGGCCACACATTGGTTCAAGTAGTCCTACCAGAGGTTCTTCATTAAATGTGGGAAGTCCATTTAAAAATGCCATACAAAGAACTCAAGATGCGCGCCGAGAGCCTGCATATAATTTGTATAGTCACGCTCTAATTCTCCAGAGCAAGCTCTTTCCTTTGGGACTCAGTCGAAATTGAATGTGCTTGAACGAAAAATCTACAAGACCAGTCACATCTCTAAATTTCACTCCGAAACAGCAACAGAAAGACCTTTTAAATGGAAGTGGACTAAACAGCTAACCTCAAACTTGGTACAAATAAATGAGGGTCAATTTTTTCAGGACGCCAATATTGAGTATTCTGATGAGTTTTTAGAAGAGATTTTTGTACATAGAGTGCAAAGTGGATGGTTTTAGTCTCATGTTAAATGTTCGTATTTTTAATCAAAATGCTTTGGCAGTTGTTCACACCGCTACTATGCCAATGATAGTCAGTGAGGAGTTTTTTTGAAAAGTTTGGACCAAAGTTATTAACAGCGAAACTCGTGAAACTTCCTGGTATTTACAAACGTACTGTGTTGGGTAGGATAGACCAAGGTGCTCGAATCGTGATTGGTTCAAATGAGTTTGTTTGGGATATTTCTGAAGCACCCATCAGATTCTGTGATTCTTGGTCTTGATTTTCTCAAAGAAAACCACTGCATTGTGAATTTCAGAAATGTCATTGTCACTGTTAATGGGGAGGTTTTAAATGCTTCCTACAAGAAACAGTGATAGATTCGAGATCAAGATAGCTTGAGTCACAGTTAAGAAGGGAGTTACACTTCCTCTAAATTCAGTTTGTTCACTTCAGGTTATGTTCAGTGGAAATGTGGAAACAAATTTCTAAATTGAGCCTAAAAATCAACATAAAGGTATACTTGTATCTGCCACAATAGGAAGAGAGCATCACTCACTTTTTAATGTGGTCAATGACACTATTGTATTATGTTCAAAAAGGGACTGCATTTAGGAAAAGTAGAGGAAACAATTTCTGTTGATGAAAATGTTTCTGAGGATGTATCAGAGATTCGAGTAATGGATGCTCAGTCTGACAATATTTAATTATCTGATGAATTGGATTCTGTTAAAATGTTTTCTCCTGGCCACTTACATGAATTGTTTTTAAAATATATTGTCAATTCACAAGCTGATCAAGCTGTTCAAGTAGGTCGTCTATTGACAGACTTTGCAGATGCTTTTGCCAAACATGACCTCGATATTGGTTGGATGGCAGGAGTTGTCCACGATATTAACACAGGTTCTGCTCCTCCAGTAAACCAAGATGAGGAGGACTCCTTTATGATTTAAGGAGCAGGAAAAAGAACACTTGAACAAAATGCTGGATGCAGGTGTTATTCGTCCATCAGTATCGTGTTTGCTTTCTGTGCCTGTTTTGGTCAGAAAAAAGATGGTTTTGTTTACTGGTGTGTCGATTATAGCGCATAAAATGAATGTACTGTCAAGGATTATTTCCCCATACCTAACATTGTGAACTGTCTTGATAATTTATATGGAGCACAATTTTTTACAACTTTGGATATGGCGTCTGGGTATTATCAGATTCCATTATCGGAAGATTCCATGAAAAAGACAACATTTGTTACACGGCATGGTTTGTTTGAACACACAAGGATGGGCTTTGGTTTATGCAATGTGCCGTCAACAATTCAATAAGCTATGGAGCTTGTTTTTGCGAGGTCTTACTTGGTAAGATGTCTTGGTATAACTAGATGACAAAATTGTTCTTGGGAAAGATTTTGAGTCTGATTTTTCAAATTTGAAAGAGGTAGTAATAAGGTTTCGAGAACATAATTTACAATTCAAGTGTGAATTGTTCAAGAAAGAAGTGGTGTTTTTAGGAAGGAAAATTGATGGTGAGGGAGTCTCAGTGGTATCAAGTAAAATCGACGCACCGTTAAATTGGCCAGTTCCATAAAATTCAATCCAGTTACAATCATTTCGTAGTTTTGAGAAGTACTGCAGGTAGCATATACAAGTTTTTTCTCAGTTATCATGAGTTTTATATGAATTAGCCCACGGTAAAGAGTATCACTGGAAAGAAAAAAACATCAGTCAGTTTTTGAAAAAATTAAACAGATTTTGACTAATCCACCTGCACTGTCTTACCCCTCTCTTAATGGCTTGTTTATCCTCGACACAGACGCTTCGGATTTTGCAATTGGAGTTGACTTGTCTTAAGTACAAGATGGTAACATCAAGGTAATTGCATATGCCTGTCATATTTTGTTGAAGACACAAAGGAAGAGTTGCTCTACTAGAAAGGAGTTGTTGTCCATTCTCAAGTTTTGCAGACATTTTAGACATTATCTCTTGGTTCGAACCACCATTTTAAGGACAGATTACAGCAATCTTGTTTGGCTCATGAGGTTTAAACATATTGAGGGTCAGTTAGCAAGATGGATGGAAGAGCTTTCACAATTTCACATGCAGATTCTTCACCGGGATGGTAAAAACATGTTATAGCAGATGCACTCTCTCAAATGATATCTTAACCTGTCATTTGTGATTGCTCTGAAGCGGGCTCTACTTTCGAATCTTTTCCTTGTAAAGGCTGTCCTCATTGTGCTCATGTCCATTCTTAATGGTCCAGGTTTCTTGATGACCTTGATGATGTTATTCCATTAGCTGTTTGAACTGTGTGTTCTCAAGGGTCTGTAGTTGTAGAAACAAATGTTAAGGATACAGAGTTGAAATCTTTGAACAAAACATGGTTTGATTCTTATTCTCATGAACAGTTAAGTGAAATTGAGTTGCAGGGCCCTGGTCTGAAACTGGTAATTTCTTGGAAGAAAAATAATGCATTGCCTTCATATGCTGAACATAGATTGTGCAGTCCAGTTATTAGATCCTTATGGCTCTGTCGGTCTCAGTTGTGTTGTCATTTGTAGAAGAGATTTTGTTTCACAGCTGGAGAGAAAATGAAGAAGATCAGCCAGTCTTGGTTGTTCCTTCCTCTTTAAAAGAAAGGGTTCTATATTTGTGTTTTGATCTGAAAAGTTGTGGTCATCTTGGTCAAGATTAAACCTTAGCATGACTAAAAAACAATCTTTCTATTGGCATAACCGGACACAGTTTTGTAGAGATTATGTCAAATCGTGCTCAGTCTGCAATGCCAATAAAAAAACAAATGTCAATCCCAGAGCTTCATTAAAATCTTTCCATGCTGGTTATTCAATGGAAAGAGTTCATTTGGACAATAGGAATAAATATGTACTGTTAATGGTAGATCAACATTTGGACAATAGGAATAAATATGTGCTGTTAATGGTAGATCAATTTACTAAACGGGTGGTGATTGCTGTACTTCCAGATCAAACAGCCTTGATGTTTGCTCAAAAGTTTTTAGTTCATATTATTGTTACTTTTGGCTGTCCTCTTGAAATTTACACTGACCAAGACAGTAATTTTCAAAGCCATTTATTTGATTCATTGTGCAGTCTACTTGCAATTGCCAAAACTAGAACCACACCATATCAACCCTCCTCCAACGGCCAAGTTGAGATGTACAATCGAACTTTTCTTCAATTGATTTGATGTTATATTGAACACCAAACAGAAACTGGTATAGAAGCTTGCCTTTACTAGCTATGGCATTGCATTATACCATTAACAAAGGCATTGTGTTCACATCAAACCGTCTTATGCTTGGTAGAGAATTGGCCTGATCGGTAAATCTTATGTTTGGACTAAATTTCTCCACTAGAACAACCCCAGGTAATTGAGTAAAACAGATTGAATTGGCTATTGGGGAAGCTCATCAATCTGCCTGTGAGACCTTAAACCAGTCCCAAATTAGACCAAAAAGAACTCATGATTTAAGACTACAAGAGAAACAATATGAGGCTGCTGATACTGTGTATAAGAGGGATTCCACCACTAAAATTGGAGTGAGTTCGAAATTAATATCACCTTGGGTGGGTCCATATTTGGTTCTGGAAAACAAGTCTCACTTATATAAAATTCAGGGACAAAAGGGTAGTCAGTTAATCCATCATGATAAGATTAAAACCCTGTCATGATCGAGTCATGCCCGTGTGGTTAGGGCGATTGAGGCACAAGTACTTTGAAGAGCAGGAAAAATGGTGGAATTTACTAAAAAACAGATGCGATTCCCATTTGGTTCGAACTCGGATGAGGACTGGTGTCTACTTCTTTGCTATTATCATCCGGTCCAGACATTATCGCTGACTTAGATGAAAAACTGGCACCTTTAGACATTAATGAATCGGCCGTGGATACACCATTGGGACACAGTTGCCGTTAAGACATTGGGATACTGATTCCACCAGTCAAGGAGACAATCGTCAAGTAGAACCGTGGTTTTATAATTCACTAGAAGATGATGTGCTACCCAATCTTTTTATGGAAACTCCAACCTCCTCATCTGGTCGACAGATAAGAAAGCCTGAATGATTTTTAGACTAAGAGACCACTCCAGTTTTTAATCTTTTGTACCAGAACACTGCACCGTTTCCGGTACAAATTTTATTGTAAATTAGCAGTATAAATTCCCTTATTTTAGAAACTGGAGCTTGATGAAGTCAACTTTATAGCAGATTATAATGAGAGTATGGATAAGTTTGTAATTGAGGATGCAGCGGCACCATCAAGCAGTGTAGAAAACAGGGAAGAAGAAGAACGGGTGGAAGAACAAAGCAATACAAAACCCATCTAGACTGGTTCTTCTCGTCGGAAATACAAAACTGCCAGATGTATCCAGCTGGACCTATACATCTGAAGCGTCATGTTTTGAAAACCCACTTGCTTGGTTTTTAGGTTTTCATACATCTTACTGGCACAAAACTCACATAAAGTCCCTGATGGCTCAGAAAGAGAATGTACCATTAAGAAGTGGTTTTACCTCATGAATGGCTCATTTTACTTCATCTGTAATCTGTTAAATTTAGGTAGTTTGGAACTGCTACTGCAGTATGTCAATGACAATGAACTCTTTCCCCCATATGACTCCAACTCTATTATTGAAGATAGCAGAGAGGAACGATTCTGAATGTCTCGGTATGTTCAGCTTCCAACTGGACAAGCGGTGCATGAGTATCAATTCAATCTTTCTCCACCAAATTATGACATTTGCCTCATGCACTGGAGAATCCTTTGTGATCTTCTCTGTAACCTCAAACTGTCTGAAATCGCGTTAACAAAGATCAAAAACTAGTCCGATAGAACGGCATGTTCCGTCAATGAGCTGCTACTACCTGTTTAAAATGTTACTCAACCTTTATCGTTTTGTGATTCACTCTTTCTTTCGGATCAATTATTGAAACAAACTCACTGCTAAACATTAAATGATATCCAGAAATTATATAGCAGTGATGAATTTGTACTAAAGTATGCAGTTTCAAACTTTGTTTTTCCGAAGCAGTATGTTTACACGGGTGCTCTCTTTTCTGGAGAGTCAAGAATTTCTTTTGTAGTGGGGATATATCCCCATCTTTTATTACCTGGTGCAGTTAATTCCTTCACAAACAAAGTTGAAGTTCATTTGAAAGATGAAAAAGTGAAAGCTCTAGGTGAAGTAGGTCTTGATTACACTACGTTTTGTAAATGTAATCCTGCTGGTGTGAATAAAATACTTTGTAAATCCAAGAAAATTTAATCCCCAAAAATGTTTTTAAAACAGGTTCTGCCCTTGGCTGATAAATATCAGAAACCAGGCATTGTTCATTGCCATAACCAAAATACCAGAGACGCAGCTCATGATCTTCTGCAGATCGTAATTGAAATACGTTTGACATCATTGCCTATCCACAGGCACTGTTTTATTGGAACAACAGAGAATTGGTTCACTGGAATGTAATTCTACCAAATATGTACTATGGTTTTACCTTTAAAAGCGTCAGAGATTCCTTAATTATGAAAGACTAAAGAAAATTAAAGCAGAACGATTTCTGTTACTATCAGACACTCCATATCTTCCCAGAGATTCTGACACAAAATTTAGTACTACGTGGAGTATAATTCCCACTGCTAAGATCATTGCGCAAATTAGAAACACATCACTTCCTGAGTTGTTGGAGACTTGCACTAACAATGCCAGGAAGTTCTACAAATATATACTACATCAGAATAACATGTAAATAAAATTTTGTAAACATTTACAAATGTGAATATTAGTTTATAGTACTAGTATGAGTTTATCTTTGGGTTATATATCTTGGGAAGGTATTCAGCTTTCTCATTCAAATTTTATTAGACACTCATACTGAATATGTTAGCATTTTGTCCTGCTGATATTCCTAGTAGACAGATGGGAAGGTTGTCAACTTTCTCGTCAGTAACTTTAATATAATAAGTTCTTCTGCGGTAATTCATCCACTTATTCATACATTATTCATTTAAAAGAATATATCTGGAAAACCTTTATCAGCAAGGGAGGAATGTGGAACAAAGACCCGTATTCATATTATCGTCAGTTCCTGCTTCGGTTCCTACTCCAGATTAAGTATCAAGTGTTCCCAAGATACCAAGACGCCATTTGAAACTGGGACGACTTCACTTGATTCTGTACCACAGCTCTGAAAGCATCATCGATCTTTGATAGATGAATGGATCGGAGTTAAGTCACCTTGGAAAGGTAACTTATCTTTCTGTTGTAGAGTTTTGGTACAATGCCATTGGATATATAATCCTGCTCTGCTTTTATTGTATGATAAGGGGGTCAATATTTAGCCACATGGTAGTAAAAGTATACCCGTGTGACTGCATGCCCGTACAATCAACATAAATCGGATAAACATTATCACGCACCTATTGATTCATGACATCGAATACCCTTTAGAGTCTCGGCTGCATATACTCTCAGATCCGCAAACCTCAGACCATGTTACCATCAATTCATCACTATAACGTGTATGTTCCAATAATTTCCAACCCAAAGCCCAAAACCTACAGCGCGAAAGGAACAAAGCAATTACAATGAACAAGGCTACTTTATCAATAATAAATGTAGTAAATAAACCTCTCGTGGACCTCACGACGTCATTGGACAACAACAAATCAATAACTTAGATAAAGGCCGAGGTTACTCTATCTCAGTTCAAATCAGTTCCTGATTTGACCTGAGAGAGAGTAACCTCGACTTTATACTGAGTGGGTTGCGAGAAAACAAACTCAAAATATCCAATTTTATAGGCACTCCCATTATTACAATATTTTCAAATATTTCACTTGGTAACGTCAGTTGTTTAAATGTCGCACATATTGTTTTTGTTATTTGGGGGAATACCAGGTAGACTGCAGATCTGGCTGTCGTATACCCTTGCGGTATACATTTTATTTTACCAGAAGAGTTATTCATATGCATTGTATTGTTGGATTTTAGGTATTGCTGAATAAAGTTACCTGTCTATCTACTTGTACGGGCTCCGAAGCACTAAAACGTGTTTTAGCGTCTAAAGCCTTTTCTCAACGGTTTCTGGTTGTTATGTATCGAGATTCAGAATAAATCGACTGCGTCTCTATCAGCTTTGAGGATTTTTTATGGGCTTCAAAAAGATGGCGTTCAAAATGTCCTAATTTTAAGTTTATAAGCGTCGGTAAAAATTCAGATATCACGAATATAACAATTTCCGCGCATACAAAACATACTGAGGTATGTTTCCAATTGGAAAAAAAGTATTTAGAGAACAAGCAGTGGCCGCCAAGATGGCACATTTACCATTAAATCCAATTTCCTAACGGGGACCATGAGCCACCATACGCCTGTACTGTTATAACGTGTTGGCATATGCGTGTGTGGTGAATGTTCCAATATACCTGCCAACACACATAAGGACCCGTATTTGAATGATTGCATGCACCAGTATTCATTTTATATGTACATACATTCAGTTGTTGACTGTGCTTTCGTTACAAGACTCGATCGTTGTATGACAAGAACAGAAAACCGCGCAAGCTAACTTAGACGGACTACAACTGCATCTCAATGTTTTACAGTGCTGTTTGCTCGAACATAAGCATCTGATCAGTTTCAGTAACTCATCGGGTGCCATTGAGACAACGTGATGGACAGTTGTTGGCAAAAATTTTGGAATTCTCATCCCTTGTGAAACCAAATTTGGTAGGATCAAGATCAGGTGGGTCTAGTCAAATGCATTCTCCCAAATGCAAGCTTGTAAATGGGCCATTTTTAACAGCAAATGAGTCTGTGCTGGGTGGAAGACTGCACAGACTGGGGGCCTTTGTAGCACCTGATCGACTAATTTTGGCAGTCCACATGCACATATACGCGCATCCGACATTGTTGCCGATGTATCGCATCCATAGCAAGCAACAACGAATTTCGTGACCTGACCCACAACCTTCTCCTAGGGAGCGTCGGCGACACCTGTGGATGATAATGACAGGTTTCCTTTTCTCAATGCCTTTAGAACGCGACCCTTGCCTATTCCAAAGTAGCAAGCAACCGTGTGCCATCAAGACAAGACATATGAGGTAAGCATTTGTGGGACGACATCCCTGTGTTTCTCATGGGTCGTACAAATATCAAGAGATGTTCTGTCGTTGATGGGTGACTACGTGTAATTGGAAACATACTTTGTTTGAGACAGTGATGTAACAACAGAATATAAACATCGGTATCGTCAGCTAAAACAACTACTTGTTTAACCTCCTCTTTGCCGATTTTTATTGTCTTGTTAACAATGATATTGTCGGCTTATTCGTGGCGTGTCGCCATGTCATATCAGTCTATTACGACACCTTTATGTATCTCTGTCGGCACTCGTTCTTGGCAACTGATTACCAACTTATGTGTGTTGGTGTTTGCCAGAGCAAACTCTTCGTCAGATCTGAAGTGCTGGCATAGTAAACCAGTCAACTGTTTTTGTTAGCAGTCACAGTGAGCGCTAACTTCTGAGACGACAGCGTTAATGTCATATTCAACTTGAACTCCCGACAAGAGTTCTCGTCACCTCGGAACGACCATGTGCAAGATTTGGTACTGAAGTTGAAATATCTA
The DNA here is from genome assembly GCA_031216915.1 of Pictodentalium vernedei. Lineage (NCBI taxonomy): Eukaryota > Metazoa > Mollusca > Scaphopoda > Dentaliida > Dentaliidae > Pictodentalium > Pictodentalium vernedei. The sequence goes on from CM062289.1 coordinate 86,720,900, forward strand.
ACAAATACGAGGTAAACGTCTCCCAACAACAGTCTCTGTCTTATTACTTTTTGAAACTTCTGAATGAAATCTAAAACGACAAGGTTTCTTATTGTGCTTGGTGCTGACCAACTAGGAGTCCACAGAAGAGCACACCCTTCAATTACAGTGCACACTTGGATATCGGGCTGCTTCGTTTTTTTTTCTGGCTGAAGTGCAGACGGCTGTTTGATTTTCAAATCAGTTTTAGATTTCGATATTTTTATATCCCCAGTCATCGAACATAGAACAAGGAACAGGAGATCGCTCATAGGACAACACCTTGCTTGTTGATGTCAACACTTCTAGTACTGGCTTGAAGTGCCATCACTGGCGAGAAAATGAGATTGCTGTCAAACATCTGATTATCGCCCAATTTGATAGCGTTTTCCCGATTGACATCGTTGTCACATGCATGGATAATTTATCATAAAATCCCTGTGGAAGGCTCTTTTCGAACTCACACATCTGCTCCTGACCGCGAGCAATTGAATCAGACACATTGACAGTGGCAGGAGCGATCCAACCAGTGGCAATCTTCACCAAACCATCTGGGTAATTTTCTGGACGTAAAGGAAGTATGACAACCGCCAGTGTATTTCTAAGGCCAGAGCGGTCCTGTTAATCGGCGGTAAGTCTAGCTTTGGATTCTTCTTTGTAGTACTGTTGAAATGGTGAGGTTATGTCAGTGTCAATCAAATCAGAGACGTCATTAGCAAGCAACATTTCAGTTAGCTTAGATATGAGGACTCAGCGAGACAGGCTTGTCCCACCGTGCTCCAAATATTTTCTGTGTATATCAACAAAACACCAACCCAGGAACTGATCCGATTTCATGAAGTCCACTACTGCTTGCACAGCAATCTCTGCAGGACATTCCTTATCGGATCTTTTTGCCGCAGTCACAGATTGTTCTGCCATAAAAGATTGGGGTAACGGGTTCTCGTCAGATCACCGAAGTTAAGCAACGTCGAGCCCAGTTAGTCCTCGGGTGGGTGACCGTCTGAGCGATCGATTCGGACTCCCGCGTTGTGTCCTTGGGCAAGGCACTCAACCCCGATTGTCCCCATGGGGGCACGATGACGCCGTGTACTAAGGCGTACTGCACGTCAAAGGTGCGCATGTCTTCAACCAACCTAACCCTGCATGTGCTGCGGAGTTACGATGTTGGGGAGCTGGCAGCTGCTCGTCGTTGATTGGTGTTTCTCTCCGGGTACTCCGACTTCCTCCACCCGTAAAACTGTCACGATCATGATTAGCCATTGTGCATAAGTATGTGACCTTAAACACCAATAAATAAATAAATAAATATAAATAAAAGATTAGAGACACCTGGTATGGTAGCATGCATCAGCTGCATGCAGATCGCTCATTGTTCCACTTGTACGGACCCCAGCCTGTTCTGAGAATTCGTCACCCCTCTTAGAACATATTCTAAGTATGTCGCCCTTGGTTTTGTTCTACTTGCCTAGACACGTAGGAGGGTCTCCAGCTCGAAGGAATGCGTCCTTCACGATCTACTACTCATTTGTCGCCACAAAATAAGCAATCGGTTCGAAAACAAAATGGTTTTGAATCCGAACGCCTAAACATCTTTGGGGTGGTTCATTGGCCTCACGTAACTGTGCAACACCTGTCTGTCGCTTTCGAGCCCTTAATAACTGTCCAGGGTGCAAATACGTATCCATGCAAAATCTATGAACATCTAGGAGTTGATGATCAGCTTCCAATCGTGCACGCAAATCAGTATGCAGCCCATCACATAAACCTCACTGTTAGCTATGATTGTCTTCACCTTTGTCTCAAGAACTTTGACAAAACGGATACTGGATTGCGAATATTGGTATACATCCGCAAAGAAACAATTGGACACGGTGTTAAGTTCCCGACAGATTTCAAGGACCGACATACAGGAAGGAAATAAATTCAATGCACGCAGAACAAAATATAAAAAGAGAGGCAATAGGCCTATAGACCCTTAGCTGGGAGGATCAAATAATAAAGTAAGAAAGCTGAAAATACAGATATATCGCTTAGAACATGGCTACAACTTTCACAGTGGAAATGATATAATTGGATGGACGACCGTGAAGGCACGTGAGCGTAGGTTGAGTGATCAAACGACACTGACTAGCGCACTGTGCTTTCAATCCGCCAAAATCACCAACGCTCTTTATGTTACGTTGTGTATGCAAACACAGCGAAACATGAACACCTTTGAAATCTTAAAGTTATTCACATCTGACATAAATGGGTGAAATCATGATAAATAGCCGCAATATTCTCCATATAGCTAAACCTTCTTTGGATTTTGTAATTTTGGCGGCAATTCTATTTCAGGCCGCATATCTCAATTTCCTCAAGGCTGTCAAGGAGGCAGCCGCCGGAATGTCGATGAGGGGTGTCCAAACTATTCAAAACGGCAAAAAAAAAAAAAAAAAAAAAATATTTGAGACGCTAAAACACGCAACCTATCGACCTTTTGCCCCCGGATTATACCTATTTATAGTCAATCTGGGGCTGTAAGAGCTGATTATCTCCCTTTCTGACGATGTCAATCCCCCATGCTATTTCATTTTCAGATAACATTTGACGTCTGTCTAACTTTTATCGATGATCATTTAAGCATTACCTTGACAGATTAGAAGTGAATATCAGTATACCTCTCATACAGTGCTGTCGCCTTGGACTGGTCATAATCCACACGCAGACAGTGATATCCACGCATGCGTTTACGAAGTAATAAAAATCATCATCAGAAAATGTGTTATTAATGAAGACAGGGTTGTACTCAGTGCTTGATTAATTACAGTTTTGATGATTATTCCTATAATTATTGTTTGGAATCTAATATTATTGCGTCTGAGGAAATATTGCTCACCCGTGGAAAGTGACCAGTCCTCACTGGCTGTACTGTATATCAGTGACAGTATTTAGTTCGGATGTTCATTCACAACCAAAACCCCTTAACCCTTTACCTAACGAACCGCCCGCGTAATATGCAATTTGAGCAGTTGAAAACTTTAAATTGTTCAAAATATTTCAACAAAACCATATCATGTGACCCCTCATTGGAACAAGCTCATTGAGCTCGTTCCAATAAGGTGTCACATGATATAGTTTTATTGAAATGTTTTGACACAGTTAAACATTGATATTTAAATAAATTCTGATATCGTCTGCGTTGGGTAAAGGGCCGTACTGTACATCATTTAGTCCATAAAAATCAAGAGATATGATGACACGGTTGTCGGGTATGTAAAAGAGATGGGCCACTGCAGTACTAGGGGTGTTCGTGTTCTCAAGGGCCTGCCATCAGTCAGCACTCCTGGTAGAGTTATGAGAAACTGTGGTGTCGGCCGTCAACGAGTCACGGCAGCTCACTGGGACATTTACATTGTTACACCAGTATGCTTGAATACTACATTACATCTCTGCAAAGCAGCTTCAGTGATGGAACTGCAATCCCTCTATCCACATAAATAACAAGGAACGGACTGCATAATGCTGCACGATGCACACATAAAAACAACTATTCGTTTTCTTCTGCACGGATGACAAAGATAATTCAGGGCTGAGTGGTGATGAGGTCTCCCAATGGAATACATGTACAGACGTAGTGTAACGTCTTTTCACACGTGAGGACAGAATCCGTATAGACGATATGGATAGACGCACCAGGATATGGATCAGTCAGAGGTTGGCTGTTTCCGATGTGGTGGAGCATGAATGGTATTGTTTTGGCTCTGTAATGGTCTCATGCGGTACAGAAATGAGATACAGAAAACCATTTTGTGACCGTATGTAAGAACAGTAAACACAGATTTCTCCCCTATGGGCGATCATTCTAGATTCGCCCATTAATTGGAGGGGAAGGAAATTGAGTGCAGGTAGCGGTCGACCTGAACCAAACAGGGTATACATGGGAAAAGTTTCAAATTACAGGCAGCCCCTCCCACAAGAATTCGGACACGCCCTTGTTGATGAATAGAACAAGTTGCCTCGAATGACATTCAGAAATGGTTCCCAATACTGAGGAGGCGGTTGGAAAAATGTTAAACGCTAGATGAGGCCATACTGCAAACTACAACTGCTTTTCGCGACATGTATAAATTGCTTTTAATAAAAGGGAGTTGTTCTGTGTGAGGTTTAAAATCCTTATAAAGGGGTGACCCACTTTTTCATTTCTCGATTTAACCCTTTACCTAACATGAAAAGCAGACGACACTTGCAAAAATAATTCTTGATTAACTAATTTTTTTCATTTTTTGTCTCAAAAACATAGGTTATGACCCCTCGTTGGAACGAGCTCGACGAGCTCGTTCCAACGAGGGGTCATAACCTATGTTTTTGAGACAAAAAATGAAAAAAAATAATGAAAATTAATTGGCGATTTTTGAGAATAGCGCTGGCCGGTTTTGACCGTTACGTTAGGTAAAGGGTTAAAATCCTCATAAATGGGTGACCCACTTCTTCATTTCTCGACTTAACCATGCGTGATTGCACAAATGCCATGACAAATGAAAGGTTAGAGAAAGTATTTTTCTGTACTGGGGAGGGCGATTAAAAGCTCCCATTCTCCCTCCCTAAGAAGAGATGACGAGCAGAAGGTGACATTTAGCAAACTGTGACTAGTACACTTTATACCATAATTCCAGTACTTGCGAAACCTCACTATTCAATACAATCATATGGAATTTGTATTTCTCTTTCGGGTTTCCGTCAACATTTGGGAATTAGCAGGAAGGCCTCTTTACTCTATTAGCTTTTGTGTAGAAATATGTAACCTTGACCACCAGTAAATACATTTACTCTTAACCTTTTAAACCCTCGTTTCCTGGAATGGGATAACCTTTGTGTACACTTACAGTGAGATGGGCCAGTCCAATATCAAAAGACAGGGAGGGTAAAATAATAACTGCAGTCTGCAACCATCCGGCTGCAAAAAGCAGCTATTATTTTTCCACAACACCTTTCTGACAGAAACATATGAACAACACAACATTTGCTAAAGGCTCTGCGCTACGGCAATGAGCATGCATTATACTATTCACATACAAAAAAAGAAACTTTCTAGTTTCTACATGTCTCACGCAAGTCCCAGGAATTTCTGGACTTGACCAATTCTTATCTCGTTCGCCTCCGTCCGTACATTACCAGAAGAATTGCAACAGACTAGCAGGGATACGAATCTATCAAATTATACAGTGAGCATTCAGGATCGAACATATTTCTGACTAAGCCACCATCGTAACTAGATATATGTACGGTTGAAATATCATTGAACGAGATATACGTCTAGTGGGGATATTACTAATGTTTCTTACTTAAAAGTAACCATGCCGCGAGTCCCGCAAAGCGAGAATGGACATTGCACACACTGATCTCAATCGACTGAATTGAGAGCTAGCCACAACAAATGACTCTTGTATCACACCAAGAACTAATTACTGTAAAGACTCAAATATTCCGGTAGGCAAATTGTGTAAAACAATTTCTGTCTAATTCGTTTCTCAAACGAAAGACATTTGATTATCATCCATGCCTTGTGTATAGACCTCTAACAATAAGACAAAAGTAGGACGAAATTATGCCTTGGACCGAAAAATCGGGTTTGCGATTTCAAAGGGTCAAGATGTAACGAAGATACCCTCGTTGGATTTGTTTCCCCAACGTTCTTTAACGTGCACCTGTTCTCAATGAGGAAGGGCATTAGACCCAGACATAGCTTTGTGCCTTGTATGTACCATGCCGCTGTGGAACATGGACAGTCAGTGATATATGCCAGTATGTGGCTGCCCTTCAATGATCCTGCCTCCACCCCAATACGAAATGCTTACTACCTATGTGAAGAGTAATCCCCGCTTTGCCAGAAAAATTGGGCCAATTGTTGTATAGATGGTCACATATAGGAAAGTTGCAGAAGAAGACATACAACACATTTCTAGTCGTCTCCTGTATCTCCACAAAGATCTCAGATAGTAAAATATGAAAAGCCGGAGCGAAAATAACACCCGCTCAAAAGATGCCCATTCTCAGTGACCCAATTAAAAAATGTCATATGTTGAAGCCTATTCAGGATCCCTCATGCAAGATCCGACCATTTCAAAATCAAAACGATGAAGAAAGAGATAACAAGGCCGTCCCGAAACCAAACTCTCCCTCAAGGGGCTAATCCAAAGCTCAAAAATGTTCATACCCGTCTTTATGTAGAAAGGAATCCTGCATCTCTAAGCAGTTTCCAACGATCTCAATCAAACTGGAGTTCTGTAACGCTCATTGGTCGCATATAGAACAGTGTCTCCTTCGTCACCATCTTGGCGATGGGAGTGGTGGGACGGATGTCATTATAAATAAGCAATGCTCGGCAATCCTCCCCCTCCCCCCCAAAAAAAAACAAACAAAAAAAAACCCCGAAGATGTGGGAGGAGCAGTGTGGCCGTCTTATACAGACCACTAACACAGCAGATATCTCAAACGATGTAGGTTTTTAGGAATAGGCTGTAATGATAATCATTATTATTTAAGGCCAGGAGGGCGATAAGTTACAGCATATTCGAAAATTCTAATCATTTTGGGGATTTCCCAAACGGAGAAAGTCCGTACAACACGTGTTTCCCTGGTCCTTGAAGACCTGCTTCCGTAAAAAGGTCCTTAAACCTGCGATATCGCGTCGTATAAAATCATCTTGGGTTACCCCTTCACTTAATTCGAAGGATGACATCAATTCTGCGAATTTAAACTCAATACTTTACAAAACTTGTTGGCTTGGATGATGCTGAACTCAACGCGACGAACACGGAAATCGCTTTGTTTACAGCCTACGATCTGTGTCTTGCCATAGATTAAAATCCAAGATGGCAGGTTCGAAATAGGCTTATAGAACGGCATTGTCCTCAGAAAGCTCTAAAGTTTTCCAGCGCTTGAGGTGATTACTTATTACTACAAATAATGCTTAATAAACCCCTTTTTGTCTATAGCATTCACTTGTTCGACACCCCCAGATCGACATCTTGGCTTTTAGAGAACAATATTAGCGGTTGAAGAAAAAAATCAAAACATTTTAACAAAGCCATGTCGAGGGGGGGGGGGGGGGGGGGGGGGGTCATATGGTGTGATTTTGTAGATTTTTTCTCTCTTAAATTTAAAAGAAAAATAATATTTAGAATAATAAATTGTGTTGTCCCTGTAGCTCGATAAATTCTGTGTTTTGATTGGTCAGAATGCCTTGGACAAATAACCATGGCAAAGGGTGCACCCAACCTTGAAGGTATATGAGAGCATGCAATATCCAGGGTATTAGCGCGTGCTATTAAACCGTGAATGTTGCACGCTCTCATATACCTTATCTGTTGGGTGCGCCCCTTGCGATGGCTGTTTGTCCTAGGCATTCTGACCAATCAGAGGACAGAATTTGTTCGGATATAGGGACAACTGTTCTTAACACATAAAAGAACCGAACCGAAACCGAGGATATTTCATGAAACCAAATCTAAAAAAAAAATACCCTCCGAGCTCTATTCTCTGTGAATCGTTATTTCATTTGAAATGTCTGTACCAAGTTCAGTAAAAGCGATCTGAGCCGACGTTTTCTGTAAATGTCGTCAGCTATTTGTATTGTGTAAACAGTTAATGAAAAATAAGAGAAGATTAATTCAATTCTACTTTTGAAATCAACTCACCCACAACACTACGACGTCGACGTTGACATTTGACGTCATTCCCGTATTAAATGTGAAGTGAACTATATTGCCCGTAACGGACAATTCAATGGTGGTTGTGCGAAAAATGATATTCCAACTACGTCACAAAGGCGGGCCTTTGTCACTGATGTAGTCAGAATATCAGTCAGTCGGGACTGTAGTTAAAAAGTTCATGATGTCTTCGAAATTTATTTGTAAATAAAATGTACACGAGGTAGCTGCAACTCAACTTCTTATTTAATTAACTCGTACCGTTGTGACACATCGAATTTACCATGTTGGGCTCCTATGGCTCGAATTTGGTACAACAGACTCCCACTTGTGTGACCCACTGTGTTTTTCAACACAAGTTCAAGTATCAAATCTTTTCATATTATCGAGACATTTAAATGATCTGGGTTTGCGGTCAGAGCTTCAAGCCCAAAAGCGGCAGGCAGATAAAGAAAAGGCTAAATTGAGAAGGGAATTGTTAAAGGCAATTCTGAGAGCCAAACCAGGTAAGGAGGATCATGCTCCTCCTGCTTCTGGTTCACCATCTATTGACGCCGCTACAGAAATGAGAAGACCCGCGTCCGCCGGCTGTGCTCCATAGTAGAAGAAGCCGACAACACAGCTGCAGCTTCCCCCGCTGACGCAGTTGAAATTCAATTCAGCTAAAATCCCCAACTCGCAGCGACAGAAAAAAATCACCAAACCAAAATCGGTCGAAAAGGAAACTCTCCAATGAGTTCCGTGAAAATGATGAAACCGTGGACGTCGAAGATGAAAATGGTTTCTGTACGACTACTGATCGGTATGTCAAGAAGACAAAAACTATCAAGCAAAATTCTCCGAGCACCGATACTGAATAGGAATCGGATGTCACATTAAGAAATGGGGTGGGGGGTGGGGGTGGGATGATGGGGGCATGTTAACACAACATAGCCTACATCACCGTAAATCGAGAATACGACAGCGACAGCTAGCCCAACCGATAACGCAACGTACGCTGACAAAGTAAAAGCCAAAACGCCCCCTAATGTGACCAATAAAAACAACAATCAGAGAAAATTTATCAGTGAGTAATTTCGCAAGTTATCTTAACAGGGCCAATCTGACCCCCGTCTTTTTATGGCCATGCAAAATCACGAATAGGACAAATCTATCACTGCAGATTGCTGTTGTGTTGCAGTAATCTTAGCTCCCCTCTGTTCAATAACCTCCTGTCGCCATCGCCCCTGTGTCAGTGTGGTGTACTCGAGACAAGAGAATACTTTCTTTTGTTCTGTCCTGTCTTTGAAGAGTCACGCAGGTCAACAATAAAATCACTTCCATTCGCACCAGATGTGACAACACTCCTATTTGGTTCCGCATTCCTTACCAGTGATGAAACTTGTTTGTATTTGAAATGGTGCAGAATTTTATTCTACAAAGTAAACGCTTCCAATAACTGCGAGTCTACCGCTGCTCACCTTATAGTTTACAGTGGGTGGAAATCTGGGCCTAGTCGCCCAGTGGGTGATCTCTCAATACAACATCTCTTTCATTTGAGCTCCTATCCTGTTACCCAACTATCTCTTCTGTTAATGGACCATCAAGCTAACCTGATGATCGGTGACGGAGGGTTTGCTTGTCTGTCTTACGTGAGCTTTTAGTGAAAACCCACATCAAAAGAAATATCTGCGAGGTGAGGGCCTGGTTCACTATTAGATTCTCACACTGTTGGGTTTTTTCGCTGGGGTGGGGGGGGGGGTCCTGGGAATTGTTGCCGCGCTGTGTACCTGGTGGGCGAACAATGTTTGCTATGTTAATCAACAATACATTGCATGCTAATGAATAATGCGTCTTCCACGTACGAGATATTGTTCGTTTCCCGACGGTGCATGGTGCTGGCGGCGATCCTCTGGAGCCGTTTTCCGTCCTGTAATGAAAAAAGGTTAACAGTGCTCGCACCCCTCCCCCCACGCCCTCGCTTTCCATTAGAATATCCTCCTCCCATACTTGTGTTAGGCTGCGATCTCCAAGAAAGTCAGCTCCCAAACTGTTGTCGATCAATGGTAATGTCTTTGTGCATTCAAGTTGGCCCTTTTCAAATGTCACCCTTCTCCTTCACTCGTTCTACTTTCTTCATTTTTTCCGTGTTTAAACAATATTCAACCAACCCACTCATTCTATCTGTCTAACTGAATTTGTGTAATCTTACAGACTTGGGAGACGGTTCACATGAGCGTTCAGCTTTCATCCGAATCCCCTACGACAACAAGTTAGTTTGATATGTTATGTGTTAATTGTATTCAGTGTAAGTTACGTACAAAACATTCAACCCGTTTACACTTGTTTGCATGTTTTCAGTTAATTGTCTTTTTTCAATAAATGTTGTTTAAACTAAAAACAACAAGACACAGAGCCATCCGCAACCAAACCCCTGTGCCGAAATCACACGCGTTCACCCCAAAACGGAAAAAACTCGATTGATAGAGCCCTTCCAGGACGCTCGTGGGAGAGATTAATCTCCAAAGCCACGGACTACCATACTTGGAAGATTAAAGTAAAATGTCCTAAAACAGCAACGAAATTAAACCTGATAAACAAAGGGGTAATTATCAACGGCAAAAATACGAAACCGAGGAATATAGTGTTCTTCTGCAACCCGTTCAGTGTGACAAGTGTCAGAAATTTGGGCACTTGTCACACAAATGCAACGCGGAGCAACGATCTATGAAATGCGGCGACAAACACATCGCAAAGGCATGTAGTGCTACAACTCTGAAATGCCCCAATTGCGGTGGTCAATACACTAGCAACTACCGGAGGTGTACTCACCTCGAAAAAGTTAAAACAAACATCCAACTTGAAGCTCTAAATGTAAGTAATGTCGAGAGCAAAGAGAACAGTAAAACAGCCTCTAAGTTATATAAAACTCAAATATCTCACACGCTATTAGAAGCTGCCGTCAACAAAACATAATTAGGTAACAATATTACAAATAGTAATTGAACTTAAATACACTTAGTACAATTATCCCTAAACCACTCATGGATACAATAAAATAATCCAGTGGAACGCTCGAAGAGTTAATCAGAAAAACTTGCAAATATCACATTATTTATAAAAAAAACAGTGCATAATTGGAATTAGCGAAACATGGCGTAAACCAAACAAAAATTCTCGTTATGTGGTTTTGATATTATTAGAAGAGATCGCCCCGTCCAAAATGGTGAAGTGATTGCAGCTGAAATTGAACTTCGCCACAAACACTTGGCCATCATATCATATTATAACAAGCCGCAAACAACAATAGACAGTAAAGTATTTGAATTCTTTACCAAAAAATACAAGCACGGCATATTCTTGGGTGATTTCAATTCCTAACTCCAGGTATTCGGTTGTCATAAGACTGAGCCTAATGGTGATGCCCTTTTCAGCATCATTGAAGAACTCGATCTATTCGTGGTAAATAACGATCAAGACGTAACATACATGAGCAACATCCCACTCCATCAAACATATATCCCACACTTGACCAGATGCTTCATATTATCAAGCGATATTGTGGGGTGGGGTTAATGCCCGGTAGTACAGAACGGCAGCAGAGTATGGTTGGTATATTCCCCTGTAGGTCCCATCTTAACCGTTGATAGTATTAACCTACCGAATGCTTTGTATCACCCTGTTACTGGTAGTGTGGTACGTAATAGCAGTTGTTCCCACCCTATTGCGAGTACTCTTGGTGTTTCATTTATCTAGATCACCCAATCAGTTCACTTTACTATCGCTAAATAACCAAACAGATTGCTTCACCCCCGTAATCTCTATGCAGAGTTATCTCCCCTTATTACAACGAAGTCCTATCCGATTCTCATCACCTCTATATCCAATGGCCACGCCCATGGAATCCCCTTTTTGTGAAACGTCTCTGGTTATGGAATCCCTTTTCTGTCGTATGAGGCCATGAGGGTCATGCGAAATCCCTCAATGAGGTCTCATTTACTACCCCTCATGCCCTCAAAAATAAATGAGGCCATGGGGGGCGATGAAAAAATCCCTCAATGAGGCCTCATTTACTACGACTCTTAGCCACATTTCAGTATTTGAGGATACCTATGGCCTGGTATTGTATTATTTGAGGATACCTATCGAGGACACTTTCCGAAAAATCCCTTTTTTGTCGTATGAGGTCATGAGGGCCATGAGAAATCCGTCAATGAGGCCTCATTTACAATCCCTCATGCCCTCAAAATAAATGAGGCCATGAGGGCCATGAAAAAATCCCTCAATGAGTCCTCATTTACTACGACTCTTAGCCTCATTTCAGTATTTGAGGATACCTATGGCTTGGTATTGTATTATTTCAGGATACCTATCGAGGATACTTTCTGGAAAATCCCTTTTTGTCGTATGAGGCCAATGAACAAAGCAATCGGTTGGTTAATAGTACCAAACACTATATACCGCCCATACTATACTACTGTTCTAAACTACAAGGCATTACCCCTACCCACAGTACCCCTATGCCTAGCATTGCATACTACCTATACCAGTCATAGGATAACACGAAGCATTAGGTGGATTAATAGTACTAAGGGCTAACATGGGACCTGTAGGTGTACCCAGCTTACATTGTAGACTACCACACTAGACTGCCATGCATTACCCCCCCCCCCCCCCCACCCCCCCCCCCCCACACACACACAATAACGTCTGGTCTTACATACTACCTAGACCAGTCATATAAAGGATTAGGTCGATTAGTAGTACCAATGGCTTTCGGGAGGCCACAGAGGTATATATCGTCCATACTATACTGCCGTTCTATACGGCCCAGGCATTACCCCCCACCCCCACTCCACAATACCACTAGACCTGCCATAACTTACTACCTATACCAGTCATGGAATAATACAAAGCAATCGGTTGGATAATAATACCGAGCACTAACAGGGGTCCTACAGCGGTTTATTCAATGAATCCTAAGCCCCCACTTCTAAACAAACGATTGTAATACTGCCTGACCTAGCGTTACGAACTACCAATACCAGACATAAGATAATACAAAAGATTCGTTAGGTAAATAGTACTAAGTGGGTAATAGGCCCAACAGATCATTCATCCTATACTGCCAGTCTAAACCACCGAGGACTGGGGCGACCATGAATGACCCCCATCCCCACAATACTGCTTGACCGAGCTATAGCAGACATAGGATAATATGAAGACCCAAGGGCTAATAGTATACCAACATGGATATATACCATCACTACCATATCACCACCACCCCATACGAGAAGCCCAACACCCCAAACAACGTTATGCCAGATTGCATAGTGGACAACAACAGTGGTCAACATCTCTATGACGTTGCGTGCGCATCATGACGCCAGGACGTCAATAGCAACGTCAACCGTTTCGCGGAAAAAAAAACTTTCAAGAAAACTCAACTTCACCATTAATTTTACATCACACATCCATACCCTATACCTGCGTACATATATCACTATACATACCACAGTATACTATATATGCAGTAGATACACGACTTGTCGGATCTAGCTTCAAGGAGCCGAACTTTTGCTCCCCCAAATGTTCGGTTCCTATGGGAATTTAACACTACCTGCTCCCCAAAAATCCGTGCAATCAGGGTGGAAAACCTCCTGCTATACTACTCGCATCCTATTTTGTATTCCCCCAATAGTTCAGCGATTTGAACGTACCAGCTACCCCCTACATAGAGGGTAACAGCTACGTTCAGATCGCTGAACTACTCCCCCCCCCCCCCCCAGATATTACTCTTGGCCCCTAAATTGGATATCGTAGCTACGCGTCAGCCGACAATGTGTGTGGCCTTAGTCCCGGCATCAAATCTAATCTTGTAGAAAGTATTTTATTACCAGCAAAAGCGAATCGATATCTAGGACACCAATCCATACTAAAATGTCCTGACTAGGGAAAATGAATGGGGTCTAATACACTTACCCACCCCTCCCAGTATCAACTACCTCTCACAGCGGCGCTTCTGCCCATGAATACATCGACAATCTTCGCGATCTGCCCGCCTTTTGGAACTTTTAGTTCAATGCAAGGGTTACAAACTATCTCACCATGTGCTTCTATAAACTGGATATCGTGCGGATTAACACTATATCTTGTGTACACATGTTGCAGAAGTGTTGACTGATGTATTCCAGATGGTGATGTGATTGGAGTGGCCGTGTGGCCATCTTGATTACAGCCGCTTACAAGAGTACACCAGATTTTGTTTTTATCTCGTTTCGCCTAGAAATTGAAGAAAAAATAATTATCTGACTTGCGTTCCAAAGAAGATGCAACACAGAACAACTAAAATGGTGTAAAATAGACCGCCCAGTGAAATGAATAAGCAGGGATTCTTCGTACCTCATTGGGAAAGGGTCCGTGGCCCATGGGAAAAGTCATGTCATGAACGCTCAAACTGGGAAGTTGTTTGGGAGAAGAAACACACAAAGAACAAGAAATGATACCTTCATCTTGGTCTGAGAACCTCAATACAGAAGCTACTCCGTGTATAGTACATGTTGTAAGTTTTATAGCAAACACTCGTAGTGAATAATGATCAGTCACTAATCTCTATTAAAACATTTCCGTGGCTTTCTATTTGTGTCTAAGCAAGCCTGGACTGCATATATAGGCAGTCGGGCCTTGCCGAGAAACAACTGATAAGTTTCTTAGGTTATAACTTGCTAATGTATCTAAAACCTGTCTATTGACGCACCTGTCTTGTAGCAGTAAAAGTGATTCAAGTCAACATTAGGTCCTGAAGACCTGAAGAAGAAGTAAATTTTTATTTAAATGAGGATTCAGATTGGGAAAAATGGGGTTTAAACTGGGAAAAAATCATGCCGAAATGCCATTGGGAAAGGGTCCCATATTCAGACCCTGTAGACACCCACACGAATCCTGATAAGCGACAACAGGGGGCGTTATCAAGGAAATTGGTCGTGTGGGTAAGCGCTTCGGAATGGCTTAATTCACGTGAAACAAGCACGCAGCGCGAATGCGTTGATGAATAGCTTATGACTGATGCTGGCCGCTGCAAAATAAACAAGATTAAGGGACACTATGGCCCACTGTGTTGCAAATAGAACCCCGTGCCGTCATTATGTTCGAGTTTGGGGTTATATAAGAAAGTTTTTGACATGTTCACAGAAAAAAATGAGCTGCGAGACATTTTCTTGGATAACAACAAATCGCACCAAGGACAACAGTAAAGTGTATATGTGCTTCTCACGGAATTTGGCTTTATTGGATGAAAGCAAATGTCGTATATGGACTTTGTGAGTTCTCGCATTGGTGCAGCTTTATTTTTGCCCGTTCTGCACATCACCTGTGAGACTTGCATCTTTAACCAGCAGTGACAGATGCCCATTTGATCTATTATTTTCAGCTGCATAAATTGACAAACAACAGTGTGATCACCCCTTGTACGTCAACGCAACGAATTAATAGATGAATAACAAGAGGATTAACACGAGCAAATTTTCCAATAATGCAACAAGTTATCAATTATCAATTCCGTTTGACAGAGCTCAATTACCTCTGCCAAGCAAGATTACATTGGTTAGATTTTTTATTGCATTATCGGAAAAAATCGCTTTTTGAAAATATTACTAGTTTGTGGTCAGAGGGATGAAAAGGTAATGTAATAGGTATTACTCCGCACCCTAATTTTCGCCATAGATTTTGACATGTATCGCAGGGAAGTCAGGGCCGCAAATCAGGTTTAGACAAGCCTAAAATTGGTTTAAACAATATATCTGTACAAACATCCATCTATGCAACTGGTTCTACAGGATGGAGCAAAAAATAACAAATTCCATCGCTCTTCCGACCTCATATTTACGATAAGCATACGTCTAGCAACCTTTGTAAAAAAAGACCATGTAATTTTGACACTGTGTCATACTCGTCAAGAATCATTCCAGAATATGTTCATTGCCAGCAGGGGTTGGCAGTGGGGCATACTCTTTTGCACTGTACCGATCTTAATCTTGTTAGACTACAGAATTTTAATTTCGTGTCTCTTCGAGACCTATTTTACAACACACATTCTCACAGAGAATCGTTCCTCAAATATACTTTTCAAAGTTTGCTAAGCACCACATATTTGACACATCATTGTGAAAGTTTCTTGTGACACATTTGCGATATGTTTGGTGGATATAATTGAGGAATGTATTGAGATGGTCCCCATTGTTTATATTAGCTCCCTTGACAGGCAAACTTTTCGTGACAGTCATGGAAAGCATATTACCCTTGATTTTCATGATGTTTTCGTGTACTGTCTACATGTACATGAGATGTGTAGGGTATTCTGTCTTCATTTCAACACAAACTCTTGTGATTTAATGATTGAATATGACGTGCAAATGTAAGCAGACATGAAGCACAAATGTGGTGGGCTGTAGGGGTGGTGGAACAAGGGGCTACCCATCGTCAGGTTGGTGAAACCCTTGGTGTGCACCATACGATGATCAACAGACCCTGTCAGACGAAATGGTGGTGGCAGTGACAGGGCAATATCTGCAGCTGAAGACTGTTTTTTGATCATTCAGGCCCGTAGGAACCGCTTTGACAGCAACCCAGCTTCGCAGTGACCATCAGAATGCCTCCGGGGTAAATGTTTCGACGCAGACTATCCGGGCAAGGTTGCACGAAGGTGGTCTCCGATCGAGAAGACCATTCAGCTGTCCCAGAACCACCGCCAGGCACGAAATGAATGGGCCATGGTTCATGTTAGATGGACCAGAGAAGATTGACGACCTGTCCTTTTCACAGATGAGTCAAGGTACTGTCTAGACAACACAGATATGCGTTCTAGGGTATGGAGAAAACGAAGAGAGCGATTCCATGCAGCCAACATTGCTGAGCATGACCGCCATGGTGGAGGGCCAATCATGGTCTGTGGCGGCATCGGGTGGGATGGACGTACAAAGCTCTGTGTCCCTGACCGTGGCACATTGACTGCACAGCGGTATATTGATGAGATACTGGATGCCCACGTCAGATTGTATGCAGGTGCAGTGGGTGATAGATTCATTCTGATGGACGATAATGCCAGTCCTCATGTTGCCCATGCTGTACGGGAGTACCGACAGAGGGAGGGGATTCAGCATATGGACTGGCCAGCAAGATCCCCCTGACCTCAAGCCAATCGAACATGTCTGGAATGAGTTGCAGTTTGAAATAATTTGAGTCCGTCCAGTCCAACTAAGAAGTGTCCAGGATCCTGGTGCCATACTGGTCCAAGAATGGAACAAAATCCCACAAATGACCATCTGGAACCTGATTAGAGCACGAGAAGGCGTTGTCAAGCTGTAATTAACAATAATGGGTCTCATACTCGATATTGAACCCATATGATTTCGTTCTGTCAACTGTTTGGCAAATTTGAAAAATTTCCTCTTTTACCAATAACATCCATTTTCCATGATTACAGTATTCAAAAACTAAACAAGAAGGATGCCAACGCCCTATAGCTCACCAACATTCCTCTTTGATGGTAACTTTGGCAAACACAAGAACTGTATCAAACAGGCTCATAACATCCGACAAAGCTGACCTAAACACAACCTCTTAAAAATAAAACAGACATTGACATAAACACTAAGTTAAACATGAAATTCTGAGCTAAACAGAAAACTAAACGCAACTAAAAATGTCAAGAAAAATGTTTAAAATGCAGAGTATGAGGGGTTAATCATGGAACAATGATACTGAGGAACATGTATGATGAATATAAGTGTCATGGGAAGAGAAGGAGCACAGCAGCTGACCCAAACACTAAATTAAACATGAGATTCCGAGCTAAAACAGAAAACTAAATGCAACTAAAAATATCAAGAAAAATGTTTAAAATGCAGGGTATGAGGAGTTAATCATGGAACAATGATACTGAGGAACCTGTATGATGAATATAAGCGCCATGGGAAAAGAAGGAGCACAGCAGCTGACCTAAATACTAAGTTAAACATGAAATTCCGAGCTAAACATAAAACTACATGCAACTAAAATTATCAAGAAAAATGCTTAAAATGCAGGGTATGAGGGGTTAATCATGGAACAATGATACTGAGGAACACGTATGATGAATATTAGTACTATGGGAAGAGAGGAGCACATCAGCTGACCCAAACACTAAGTTAAACATGAAATTCCGAGCTAAAAAGAAAACTAAACGTAACTAAAAATGTCAAGAAAGATGTTTAAAAATGCAGAGTATGAGGGGTTAATCATGGAACAATGATACTGAGGAACATGTATGATGAATATAAGTGACATGGGACAGCAGCTGACCTAAACACTAAGTTAAACACGAAATACCGAGCTAAACAGAAAACTAAACGTAACTAAAAAATGTCAAGAAAAATGTTTAAAATGCAGAGTATGAGGGGTTAATAATGGAAGAATGATACCGAGGAACATGTATGATGAATATAAGTGCCATGGGAAGAGAAGGAGCACAGCAGCTGACCTAAACACTTAGTTAAACATGAAATTCTGAGCTGAACAGAAAAAACCTAAACGCAACTAAAAATGTTAAGAAAAAAATGTTTAAAAATGCAGCGTATGAGGGGTTAAATCATGGTAGAATGATAATAATCATCATAAAGGCCATGATATGGAAAGAGGGCGAGTAAGTGACCTAAACAGAAGCTTTAACATTATTGGACACGTACGCTGACGCCGACGCCGACTGATCGAGCCATGCCATAAGCTCACACAACTAAAGTTGGTGAGTTAAAAATGATGTCAAACACAAAACAAAATCTCAATTCCTGTGCTTAAAATCATTAAAGATATAATTAAATATAAAATATATACACTTTTCATAACAATATTTCAACTAAAACGTAAAACAGGTAGTTGGATATACTTGGTGCTTAGCAAACTTTGAGTAGTATAAATCAATACTTTTTCACATAGGTCATGCAAGATGACACATTCCGTTTTGTACGAGGGTAATATGCGAGTAAAAGATGTTCCATACAGTACAGTCACCGTGGATTGGTCGAAATCCACGCATGGGTAGTGTTATAAAATCACCATCAGCAAAATTTTAATTAATCAAGCACCGGGATGTACCCGGTGCTTCATTAATTAAATTTTAGATGTTTATTCCTATTAGTGTTTGAAATCTAATATTATTGCGTCCGTGGAAATATTGGAAAGTGACCCGTGTTCGTTGGCTCTACTGTACCAAATATGTTAACAATGTGGCACATTCTCTTATACTGTGCATAATATGGTCATGTCACTCGACAGTATTGTAATTTCAGATCTCTTCGAAATCGATTTTATAGCACAAACTCACATAAAATGTTTTCGTTTTCCAGAGAATCAACCATTTTACAAAGTTCTAAATTGTTTTTATTCTTTCGCACTAGTTTATCTCTTCCTGTCTATTCATCAAGTTGATTTCTGTAGTACTCTGTAGACTATTCATCCCCTGAGTTCTAATGTATTCTATGTGTCTAATGTCACTTAGAACACATTGAAACTCAGGGGACGTATTGGTATCCCTTATCATTGTGTTTTAACCACTTATATATTTTTTCACTGCAGTGTACCCATTTCCTGCTTAAAATGCATTATTTTATTCAGGAGAAAATAACCCACTTCAATAGCAGGTACTATTGAATCGCCCCGATAGAGCCTTAGATGCTGATGTAGCATTTATCACAAGTAAATATATTAAAGTAATGGTAAAGTGACACAAATGACTCAAATTTGATTTGTGTTTTTAGGTGCATGAATACCTCTCATGTAACTAAACTTTATTCTCAAGTAATGAGTCACATGACAGTTGTAATATCGAATGAAGAATACAATGTATGGTACAATAAGAGAAAGGACAAATTAAAAATAACTTAAAATTATTTTTATCTAACCTTCCCAGCACACGGTATATGTTCCACAAAATATGACAAGAGATGCTCAAAACAACACGCAAAAATAGTGAAGTCACAAAATTTCTGACAAACATTTCGAATTGCACAAGAGACAAAAAGTACAGTTAAAACTAGAAGTCCTGTCATGAAATGCGCACAAATAACACGTTGATATGCGCGTTAATGTGCGCGTTGTGGCCCAGGTAAAGCTATCAAATTCTGTACATATGGCCTGTGCACAAGCAATGTTTCAGCCAATGGACCTCCGGGTAACCCGGAGGTCCATTGGCAGAAACATTGCATGTGTTTGCTATGAGTAACCAGGAGAACCTGCCGTGCTTTGGATGCCATTCGATATGGCAATTGCGCGCAATTCCAACGCGCAATTAAGCCTACATAAGCGCACTATTCGTGACAGGACTTCTAGTTTTAACTGTAGTTCTTTTGGCTTTATCGGCTTAAAAGGAAAGGTGTCGACGATTGTCACACAGAGTGGTTTATCATATCTCTGTGGTACCATTCTAAACTGTTATTACATAGTTGTGTGCGTGTGTGTGTGTGTGTGTGGGTTTGTCTTACCAACTTGACGAGGTAACTAGACAAAAGAGTTTGCGTGTTTCGCCTTACCGAGGTACAAAAGACAAAAGAAACCCTTTACCTCGGTTGTTTTCCCAGAACTGTACCGGCAAAACGAGGTAGAAACCGTTAGTCCTCACAAAGGACAAATAATGGGGTACCTCGGTATGTAGGGTTGACAAGACTCTCTGTGTGTGTGTGTGTGTGTGTGGGTGTGTGTGTGTGGGTTTGTCTTACCAACTTGACGAGGTAACTAGACAAAAGAGTTTGCGTGTTTCGCCTTACCGAGGTACAAAAGACAAAAGAAACCCTTTACCTCGGTTGTTTTCCCAGAACTGTACCGGCAAAACGAGGTAGAAACCGTTAGTCCACACAAAGGACAAACAATGGGGAACCTCGGTATGTAGGGTAGACAAGACTGGGTTTGTCTTACCAACTTGACGAGGTAACTAGACAAAAGAGTTTGCGTGTTTCGCCTTACCGAGGTACAAAAGACTAAAGAAACCCTTTACCTCGGTTGTTTTCCCAGAACTGTACCGGCAAAACGAGGTTGAAACCGTTAGTCCACACAAAGGACAAACAATGGGGTACCTCGGTATGTAGGGAAAACAAGACTGTGTGTGTGTGTGTGTGTGTGTGTGTGTGTGTGTGTGTGTGTGTGTGTGGGTTTGTCCTACCAACTTGACGAGGTAACTAGACAAAAGTGTTTGCGTGTTTCGCCTTACCGAGGTACAAAAGACAAAAGAAACCCTTTACCTCGGTTGTTTTCCCAGAACTGTACCGGCAAAACGAGGTAGAAACCGTTAGTCCACACAAAGGACAAACAATGGGGTACCTCGGTATGTAGGGTAGACAAGACTGTGTGTGTGTGTGTGTGTGTGTGTGTGTGTGTGTGTGTGGGGGGGGGGGGGGGTTGTCTTACCAACTTGACGAGGTAACTAGACAAAAGAGTTTGCGTGTTTTGCCTTACCGAGGTACAAAAGACAAAAGAAACCCTTTACCTCGGTTGTTTTCCCAGAACTGTACCGACAAAACGAGGTAGAAACCGTTAGTCCACACAAAGGACAAACAATGGGGCACCTCGGTATGTAGGGTAGACAAGACTGTGTGTGTGTGTGGGGGGGGGGGGGGGGGGGTTGTCTTACCAACTTGACGAGGTAACTAGACAAAAGAGTTTGCGTGTTTCGCCTTACCGAGGTACAAAAGACAAAAGAAACCCTTTACCTAGGTTGTTTTCCCAGAACTGTACCGGCAAAACGAGGTAGAAACCGTTAGTCCACACAAAGGACAAACAATGGGGTACCTCGGTATGTAGGGAAGACAAGACTGTGTGTGTGTGTGTGTGTGTGTGTGTGTGTGTGTGTGTGTGTGTGTGTGTGTGTGTGTGTGTGTGTGTGTGTGTGTGTGTGTGCGTTTGTCTTACCAACTTGACGAGGTAACTAGACAAAAGAGTTTGCGTGTTTCGCCTTACCGAGGTACAAAAGACAAAAGAAACCCTTTACCTCGGTTGTTTTCCCAGAACTGTACCGGCAAAACGAGGTTGAAACCGTTAGTCCACACAAAGGACAGACAATGGGGTACCTCGGTATGTAGGGAAAACAAGACTGTGTGTGTGTGTGTGGGGGGGGGGGGGGGGGGTCTGATTAAAACATTTGACTTGGAGTAGACTAGTACAGTATTATGACATAAACTGTTCCTACACTTCTAGCAGCCAACAAGAATTCCGAATGATCCAATATTCGTATTTAACCAATTTGAGAATATATGTGACTCCATCACTGTACCATGTTTACTTGGTTTTCATTTGTCATACCTCTTTGGGAACCTTGGCATAATTTATCAAGCCTCTGCCTAGGAATGCATGATAGACAAAGAAGCACACACAGTTTGATAAGTTTTAACTTTTCATTTTTCATTATTTCTCAAAGAATACCATTCTGCTGATCTTATGCCAAATGGTCATTTGCTTTAAAACAAAATAAATTTAATTCCCGAATAACTGCCCAAATATCAAAATACAAACCAGCCATTTTTGGTAACTTAACCATCACTTTTTCACCGAGAAAATACCTGTAATTGTAGTGACGTAACTAATGACACTGGTTTTGCACAAAACGAAAACGTTACAACGCCATGCGTTTATTTTAGTGAATATAAGTCAAGTGTTTTATCGTAAATGTTTATTATTTGAAGTTTAATATATTGTAGATAAGAAAGAAAACGTTAATGTGATAACGAAAATATCAGCTGTAACATAGACATTCTTCTTGTATGTAAGCACTTGAAGTAACAATTTCTTTCTTACTGTTAAATTGACTTATATGTTGTGTGAAAACGAAGTTTCATCACATTTACGAAACAATATGGCAGGCATGAAATATACGAAGATGACACTGATACACTATAAAATCATTTCGGTTAAAAAATAACCCAAATCACCTGGGTTGAGTGAATATGAACCCAGTGGGGTTCATATTCACTCAACCCAGTTGAGTTGGGTTGATTTTCAACCAAACTGACTTTGGAGAGTACCCGCTTTATTAACTGAGAAGTAGTGCCAAACCTGAAAGACAATGCTGCAAGGAGAAGCGTGCACCATTTTCTGATGATAAAATAATGTCCATGCATTTATTAATAGTTTCCCTAATGTCAATTAGAAAAATAAAAAAAGACATTTATTCTTTACCTAGACTGTGCATTACAAACACGTCCCTCCCCTACCCCATCCCCCACACTTTGTGCAGAATTTTTTTGACTCGAAAACAGGGGGTCATGCAACAAATAAGAGAGAATAACTGATACAAAGGGTAGTACCGGTCAGGTTCACATATTTTTCAGGGAATTCCCTACAAAAAAACACAAATAATAAATTGTATTTTTTAGGTCCAAAAGTCATCAAATCACCCTCTTTTTTATCGGGAATATTCAACAATAATGCGAGATGTCAATAGAATGTTTCAAACGTTTATTGAAACAATATATTTTCCCAAGACTGTTTATTTTTAGAAATTGCATCATTTCAAGGCGGGTAACTCTAATTCAAATATTTAGTACAACGATACCTTATGAGCCGAAATGATGAGTTTCTAAAATATATCAATTAAAAGGCATAAAAACAGTATATGTTTCAGAGTTTCTCGGTTTTGGTGTGTAAACTAGAGGTCTCAAAATTAAGGAATAGAAAGGCGGGTGGGACGGATAAACTTCCTAACGACTACCTAAAAATGGGAGAGAGGAAGTATTTAAAAGCCCACGGGCCTATTCAACTTGGCCATTGAAAAAGCAGGGGGGTTCCAAAAGAGTGGCGAAAGTAAGGACATATTTATACATGAAAAATGGTACAAGGAAGATTTGGATAATTATCTGGAGATCTCTGCCAGTAGCAGCATTGGGCAAGTTTTCTGTAAGGTTCTGTATGGAAGATTAGTGGATGTGATCGAAAATAAGTGCTTTTTGGAGAGATCGAAAATGGCTTCAGCATGGGAAGAAGGGAGGGTTACTGGCCATATTTTAAGCTATCCTGCGAAAGTAAAAACGGAAAAAGATGCTTACGGCGTTTCTAGATGTTCAAAAGGCCTTGGCATATAGAGCAAAGGTATGTAGCGAAAATTTGAGGTCTTGGGCATGGTAGGTGAGATTGTTGGAATTCTGAAAACATTATACAAGACCGTACAAAGTGAACTCATTTAGGTAACATAACACAAAAGGGCGCCAATGGAGATAAAGCTGGGTTGTATCATGTCACCAGTTCCCTTTGTAATCTTTAGTAGATGAATTCTTCATGCCAGGTTATCCGTCAACTAGGTGCTTCTAATTGGTTTTCCCTAAAATCGGAGTTGCCTGTAGCTATCATTTATTAAAAGTAACAACTGGAAGTTTTGCTCTATTATCTACCGATGTGTTGTCTCCACAATATTACTCGCTTCTTCATTGGACATCCCTCGTTCGACTAATAATTTCAAGGGAGATAACTTTATCGAAGTACATTTTTATAAAGATACAAGTCAGGAATTTCTGAACATCTTTAGCGCGCTCCGTTACTGATAAAGAATATATACGTTATCTCGACGTACTCTCGATAAATGTTTGTTAACTTTCCCGAACGAATCAAAGATTCATTTTAAGACTTTACCTTACATTTAAGTCAATCGCTATTCACGAAAATCTCTATTCAAACCATATTTTATTACACGCCTGTTCTATGAAATCCCAATCTACAGTAACTCTAAACCATGCGGAAAAAAAATCGTTGAAGGACTATTTTTAGAAAGAAGTGAAATTTCACTGGAATTTTCTACACATCGTGGACCGCAATTACAATTTGAATTCCAAGCGATAGCTTCTAAAATCGTCCCACGAGTTCCAATATGTAGGCACATAGAACACATTAGAACTCGGGGGACGAAACAGTAACAAGGGCTCTCCTCGCAAATTTGGTTGGCGATAAAATATGTTCTTTGTGTTGATAGTTGTCAGTAGTGTAGCAGGTATGAATCGTCCCCCATTACCCGGACTTTTGGGGGGACAGCTAGTATTAAATTCCCATAGAAACCAGACTTTTGGGGGAGCAACTTTATGGAATCCCTTTTTGGAATCCCTATATAATCCCTTTTTAGGATATGTCTGTTGCTACAGAATCCCTTTTTGGTCGTATGTGCTTATGTGCTAGTGCACAATGTTTCACATTCTGCCTTTTCACATAAGCACATATCGGCACATCCAGCATGTGCCTATGTGCTATCTGTAATATGTACACATGCCATAAACAGGCCTCCGGAATACTTATGGAACAAGGTAACAATGGCACAAGACTGCAAGGATGTTAGAAGACTATATAGTATTGGGTGACTACAATAGAGCCAGATCACAGGACAGATAGTTGGAGATAAGATGGTAAGACTACATGGAAAGGAGCTTGGAATTCCAAAATCCCTTTTGGAATCCCTATAGAATCCCTTTTTGGAAAAACGTTGGTGGTTTTTATATCCCTTTTTAGTCGCATGTGCCCATGTACTATTGTACAATGTATCACATTGTGCCTTTTCACATAAGCACAAAGCGGCACATGGTATGGTGGTCCTAGAAATAACTCTGGAGGGTGGGGGGGGGGGGGTGGTTGGGGGTAATCCGAGCCAAATAAGGTTAATAGTACCAAGTACTACAGGGGAATATACCAACCATACTCTGCTGTCGTTCTGTACTACCAGGCATTGACCCCGCCCACAATACCGCTTGATAATATGAATCATCAGGCGGATTAGTAGTACCAAGGTCTAACAAGAGACCTACAGGGGTATGTACAGCCTATCCACAATACCACTATGCCTAACATTACATACTACCTATACTAGTCATAGGATAACACGAAGCATTAGGTGGCTTAATAGTACTAAGGGGTAACATTGGACATGTAGGGGTACAAGGCGTACATCCTATACTACCACACTAGGCGACCATGCATTACACCCACCCACCTCACAATAACGTATCGCCTCGCATTGCATATTACCTATACCAGTCATGGGATAACATAAAACATTAGGTCGATTAGTGCTATCAATGGCTTTCGGGGGCCCACAGAGGTATATATCGCCCATATTGTATTGCCGTTCTATACAACCAGGTATTACCACCCCCACAATACCACTTGATCTGCCATAACGTACTATCTTACCAGTCATAGGATATTACAAAAGCAATCGGTTGGTTACTAATACCGACTAACAAGGGAGCTACAGGGGTATATACCGTGCATCCTATGCTCCCGTTCTAAGCAAACGATTATAATTCTGCCTGACCTATCATTACGAACTACCAATACCAACCATAAAATAATACAAAGGATTCGGTAGGTTAATAGTACTAAGTTGGTAATAGACCAACAGACCATTCATCCTATACTGCCAATCTAAACCACAAAGGACTTTCTGGCAATATCGCACTGGGCGACCATGTATGACCCCCATCCCCAACAATACTGCTTGCCCTAGCTATAGCAGACATAGGATAATATGAAGGCCCAAGGGCTAATAGTATACCAACATGAAAATAAACCACTGCTACCAGATCACCACCCCCGCCCCCCCCCCCCCCCAACTTACGAGAAGTCCGACACCCCCTGGCCTGAACAACATTTTGTCAGATTGTATAGTGGACAACAGTGGTTAACGTCTCTATGACGTCGCATACGCATCACGACGTCACGACGTCAATAGCAAAGTCAACTGTTTCGCGGGGAAAAACGTTGAAGAAAATCCACCTTCACCATCATTTTTCCAGCACATACCCATACTATACTACTCAATGTTTGCTAAGCACCAAATATTTGACACATCATTGTGAAATTTGCTTGTGACATATTTGCGATATTTTTGATGGATATGATTGAGGAATGTATTGAGATGGTCCCTAGTGTCTTGACGGGCAGACTTTTCGTGACAGTCATGGGAAGCATGTACCCATTGATTTTCATGATGTTTTCGTGTACTGTCTGCATGTACATGACATGAGTAGGGTATCCAATCTTCATTTCAACACAAACCCTTGTGATTTATTGATTGAATATGGTAAATCCAAATGTGAGAAGACATTTGTCTGAAGCAGAAATGTGGAGGGCTGTAGGGATGGTGGAGCAAGGGGCTACCCGTCGTCAGGTTGGTGAAGCCCTTGGTGTGCACCATACGGTGATCACCAGAGCCTAGGCTAGATTTCAGCAGTATGGCACACCAGTAAGACGCCATGGTGGTGGCGGAGACAGGGAAACATCTGCATCTGAAGACCGGCTTTTGATCATTCGGGCCCGTAGGAACCGCTTTGCCACAGCAAACTAGCTTCGCAGTGACCTTCAGAATGCATTCGGGGTAAATGTTTCGACGCAGACTATCCGGACAAGTTTGCACGAAGGTGGTCTCCGATCGAGAAGACCATGTATTCGCATTCTGTTGTCCCAGAACCACCGCCAGGCACGACATGAATGGGCCATGGGCCACGTTGGATGGACCAGAGAAGATTGGCCTTTTTTGCAGATGTGTCAAGGTACTGCCACGACCACACAGATAATCGTTATAGGGAATGGAGAAGACCAGGAGAGCGCTTGCATGCAGCCAGCTTTGCTGATCATGTCCTCTATGGTGGAGGGTCAATCATGATCTGGGGCGGCATCAGCTGGTACGTTGATTGCGCAACGGTATAATGATGAGATCCGGGATGTCCACGTCAGATTGTATGCAGGTACAGTGGGTGAAAGATTCATTCTGAGGGACGATAATGCCCGTCCTCATGTTGCCCATGCTGTCAGAGACTACCTACCCGCAGAGGAAGGGGATTGAGCGTATGGACTGGCCAGCAAGATCCCCTGACCTCAATCCAATCGAACATGTCTGGAATGAGTTGCAGCTTGCAATTTCAGCCCGTCGAGTCCAGCCAAGAAGTGTCCAGGAGCTTGGTGCCATGCTGGTCCACGAATGGAACAACATCCCACAAAGGACCACCGGGAACCTCACTGGGAGAATGTGAAGGCGTTGTCAAGCTGTAATTAACAGTAATTGGTCTCATTCTCGATATTGAAGCCACACCAGTTCGCTCCGTCGAACTTTTTGGCATATTGAAAAAATTTCCTCTTTTACCAATAACATCCATTTTCCATGGTTATCGTATTCAAAAGCAAAAAAATACTGTCAAACACAAATAAAATCATAATTTCTGTACTTAAATCATTAAAAATACAATTAAATAAAAAATAAATACACTTTTCATTACAATATTTCAACCAAAACGTAAAAGAGGTAGTTGGATATACTTGATGCTTAGGAAACTTTGAGTTGTATATATACCCACAGCCCTGTGTTTACATATATCACTATACATACCATAGCATACTATGTACGCAGTAGCTACACCACTTGGCGGATTTAGCTGCAAAGAGCCGTACTTTTTAACAGGAAAAATTGCTCCCCAAAAAGTCCGGTTCCTTTGGGAATTTAAACTAGCTGCTCCCCAAAAAGTCTGGATAATGGGGACGATTCATACGTGCTATACTACTATTATCAAATGAATTGCCGAGTGTCCTTCCAATAATTGCTTTTATAGACGGGAAGGCCTGCGGCATCTCGTTTTATCCTTCTTCGCTGGCACTCGTCCATGTTGATTAACCCATTCACATGGGTGTGTCGTTCTGTGTATATATTCTACAACCTTCAATATATAACTTATGGCAGCTCGCCAACGCGGGGTTCATGAATATGGGATGTAGCCGAAAGATGGACGTTCGGGTTATTCCAGAATTCTGTT
This sequence comes from Pictodentalium vernedei, assembly GCA_031216915.1. Lineage (NCBI taxonomy): Eukaryota > Metazoa > Mollusca > Scaphopoda > Dentaliida > Dentaliidae > Pictodentalium > Pictodentalium vernedei. The sequence goes on from CM062289.1 coordinate 86,749,389, forward strand.
TGCAAAGGGTGTCCTACTAGTCATGATATTAGGGTCAACCAAACAATAAAGTTTAGTTTTCGATGATGTTGGCGATAAAGTTCTGTGGTGTAACTCACTGATTGGAAATATTTTGTCCTTAAAATGTGATGTGAAGAAGTAAATTGCAGTAGCCTGGGTGGTGCCTCTCAGCCCTAGTACTAACACTGGTAAACATATATCAATATAACATTGAATGCATCTTGCTTTACCAGTCGCATACTATATCTAGAAATGGGTTAATTTAATTATTTAAAAAAAACAACATTTCAACACATTTCAACAAAACTCTGATACGGGATCATTCATTGGAACGAATTCAACGAGCTCGTTCCACCGCGGGGGTCACGAGATGTGGTTTAGTTGAAATTAATTGAAAAAAATGTATTTTTGATGCTTAATTTATGAATTACACGGGGAGGATGCCACCGATTCGGAAACTAAAGGGTTAAACAATTTGGAGAAAGATTTGCTTGAAAAGATATGAAGCTACATTAAGTCTAGATTTGAACATAGCAAAAGCCAAATCATGGAAGTAAAACACGAATTACATTTCAGGTTTAACCCCCTAAACACTGGTGGTATCTTCCATATCAGTGTAACGGCAGTAATTTCAAGAGTCCATATATACTGAGTCAAAAAAGAAAGTATAATAGAAACAAATGCGAAAAAATAGCATAAAGGATGAAATATAATAGTTCTAATGTTGCATGTCTGTGGACAAGAAGTCGTGCAAGGAGTTTAATGACATGTATGTTGTTGTCCAACCAACCGTATACAATTTTGCTACGGATTTCAAAATAACACGTGCTACCCGAGAATGTCAAATTGAATGGGTGACCGACGTTTTCTTTGTGTTATGTTGTTCTCGAGAGCCTGGGTTATTGAAAAAACAAGCTAGTTTTTGTCTTCCGACATTTAAAAACAATTCCAAGGTTAACCGAAAATCAGATGCTGTGTGCTATTGGTATGCATGAGGCTGGGATACCTCCAGATGAACTCGCTGCTGTGTTCGGAGTCACTATTTACCGTCTCATTGAAAAGTATAGAACCACTGGATATACTGCTGACCGACCGCGTTCAGGTCGACCAAGAGTTACGACTCCTGCACAAGACCGACACATCAGGACGTCTCACTTGCGGGGTCGCTTCCTTCCGGCGACAAGGTCAGCAGCAATTACTCCTGGTAGAATTAACAATAAAATCAGTGCACAAATCAGTGCACAAAATGTCCGCAACAGACTCGCAGAACACGGCATGCGAAGTAGGCGTCCTTACCACGAACCAATCCTTACCTAACGTAATGGTACCGTCAGAATGGAATGGGTATGTCAGCGTGTTCGCTGGACTCAGCAGCGCTGGAACACAGTTCCTTTTAGTGATGACTCACGATTTTGTCGACGGCGCGCTGATGGTAGGGCATGAGTGTATCGCCGACGAGGAGAACGGTTTTCTTATGCTTGCGTGCGAGAATGCGCCCGTTTCGGTGGGGTAGTGTAATGGTTTGGGCAGGAATTTCCTTGCACCATCGAACGCAGTTGATCTTCATCGATGGTAATCTGAATGGACAGCGATATAGGGACGAAATTCTTAACGCTGTTGTTGTCCCGTTGTTCAACGCTAACGTCGTATTGCATTTAATCCAGCAAGACAATGCCCGATGTCACGTGGTGCGTATCTGTCGTGAGTATCGAACGTCTTCCCTGGCCCCCACTTTCGCCAGATTTGTCGCAAATCGAGCAGCTTTGGGATCAATTGGACCGTCGGGTACGACTTCATGATCTTCAGACGTTAGGCGATTTACGTAATGTTCTCAGGCAGGAGTGGAACGCAGTACCACAGGATGACATCCAGAGACATATCAGGCCCATGCGTCGTCGATGTCTTACCATCCAAGAGGCAAACGGTGGACATACACGCTATTGCCTGCATGTGTGAACTTTTCATTTCACCCCATGTCTGAATTGCGATGTCCTGACGTGACGCTGGCAATAGTAAGAACATGAAATTATGCACATTCAGACAGCTAGACTGGAAATATGAATTAACAATAATTTGTGTGAGATTAAAGTCGATAATAAAAGAAAAATGCTTCTCAAAGTTTATTATACTTTCTTTTTTGACTAAATATATATTATTTGGGGATAGTCCGGCCTTTGGGCTGCAGGTTAAAAATATTGATTGGTCTCCCCACACATTCACTTAGCAGCCATCTTACTTGATGAAACTATGACGTACCATGTTCCTGGAACGGTAACGATATATCTCGTGTCCAAAATACCGTTCTAGTGGAATGACTCGATATACTCAACACTAAGGGCCAATATCACAGAGCTACAAAACAAGGGGCTCGGTACAATTCTGATGGGTGACTTTAATGGCCACATAGGTGACAAGGAAGAAAGCATAGAGGGTGGGGACAAGAAAATCAACAGGAATGGAAGGAAGCTGTTGAACTTCACAAACGAGCTCGGTCTGAAGATTCTAAACAGGGACGCGAGGTGTAAGGGGAAATGGACATGGGAGAGGAACGACAGAAAATCAATAATCGACTACATTCTCACAGATATTAATTTATGGAGGGAGGTGATAGGGGTAGAAGTGGATGATGATGGTAAAATGGAGGTGGATAGTGATCACAACTTGATTACAGTGACGATCAGGGTCAAAAATCTGATAAAAAGCAAAGGAAGCTTTAAGGAGATTTGGGGACTCAAAAAGGATGCTGACTGGGCGAAGTTCAATGAAAAACTGAAACCACAGCTTGCAACCGTACGCAAGGGGGGCAGTGTCCAGAAGATGGCGGACGCCATAGTTTCGAGCCTAGTGGAGGCAGAGAAGGAAAGTGTAGGAAAGATCAGGGTGCCAACACGGGAACTTGGGTACAGAGTGAATGAAGAACTGAAAAGGGACATAAAGGGAAGAAAAGCTAAATGTGCTGCATACAGGAGAAGTAGAAAACTTAAGGGGGCGGAAAGCAATGAGGCCACAGAAGCAAAGGAAGAATAAGATTAAAGACGATAATCGGATAGTACGAGATAGCAGTCTTATTAGGACGATAAGAACGACGAGGGGGGGGGGGGGGGGGGGTCGAGTTCGAGCGTATTTTGGAAATGGGTGAATAAACGTAACAAAGGAAGTAACCCACAGAGTATTAAAGTAGATGGCAGTTACAGACGAGCAAGATCAAGTCGCATCAGAACTAGTCAAGCACTGGGAAAAGGTAAACGATAAGCGATGAGGCATGGGGAGCCCACCTGAGTGTCCGAATTAGGTCGAGGAAAACCTATCGAACTTCGTGTGCAGCGAAATTAAAACGGTGGAGGTGCGAAATGTGATCTCAAAATTAAGGGATGGAAAAGCGGGAGGAGTGGATGAAATTTCAAACGCGTTTATCAAAAATGGGGGAGAGGAACTCATGGAAAGCCTAACTGCCCTATTCAATCTATCCACTAAAACAATCAATTAATCTAATAGCCCGTCCTCTAACCCACATCATTAATATGTCCTTTACCCATGGAATAGTCCCTGATAGGATGAAGATAGCAAAAGTTATTCCGATTTTTAAAACTGGAGATGAGCATGCATTTAATAATTATAGGCCCATAAGTATTTTACCAGTTTTCTCCAAGGTATTAGAAAAACTCATGGGCAACAGAATCATGAAATATCTCGAAACATTTGATATCTTATATCAGCATCAATATGGATTTAGAAAAAATCATTCCACCATACATTTAGTAATGCAATTACTGAAATCTATAGGTTCAGAAAATAACAAGGGCACTAAAAACAATACATTAGCTGCATTTCTTGATCTCTCCAAGGCATTTGATACAATAAACCACGACATCTTGGTTACTAAGTTGCAAAAATATGGATTCAGGGGCATTAGCAATAGTTGGTTTAACAGTTATCTCTCTAACAGATTGCAATATGTTCAATATGGCCAACAAAAGTCTGAACCAGCAGAACTAACATGTGGGGTTCCACAGGGCTCAGTTCTTGGACCAATCTTATTTTTATTATACATAAATGATATCGGTCGTTCCACAACCCTCAACGTTTTGTCATTTGCGGATGATACAACTGGCCACGAGTCGGTCCCATCCTCCAGATCTATAGATATCGTTTTTAATCAAGAACTCAAAAAACTATATGAGTGGTGTTCAGCAAATCAACTGGCCCTAAATGCAACCAAAACCAAATACATTATTATTAACCTGAACCATAAAGCTAATAGCTGCGCACACCCCGATATTTATATGAATGGTGAAAAAATAAAAAGAGTGGGTTCAAATGAAGAAGATAAATCTCTGAACTTTTTAGGTATACACATTGATGAACACTTATCTTATCAAACTCATATATCTAAAATATGTTCCAAAATTGGATGGGCGAATTATACCTTAAATAGGGCAAAAAAACTATTCCCTCAAGATGTTATGAAGATCCTTTATTATTCTTTGGTCCATTGTCATTTAATATACGGTATTCAGATATGGGGGAATTCTAGGGTAACTAATAAACTACTAAAAATACAGAAACGTTCACTTAGAATTTTGAACAATAAAAAATTCAATTCTCATACAGACCCATTGTTCGCAAAAGACAAGATACTGAAAGTCACTGATTTGTACAAACTACATGCTTGTCTATTTGTGTTTGACTGGAAAAATGGAAATCTTCCCGATTCCTTCGAACATTATTTTACCACTCCAATCGCTCGACCTCAGATGAATACAAGGCAAAGAGGGCAGGTACATATCTATAAAACCCGAACGAAGGCATTAGATAGATTGCCCACATATGCCCTCCCCAAACTTTGGAACGAATTGGACCCTGAACTGCGAGACATACGAAATAGAAATGAATTTAAAAAGAAATTAACATCAAAACTTCTGTCCTCATATCAAGAAAGTTATCAGTGTGACAACCCATACTGCCCTGACTGTAACACTCTATAGTAGGCTGCCTCACCGATAATCCAATCTAATCTTATAGTAAATTGAATTGCTAACCCACCTTGTATAATGTATCCTGATTGAGATGTTGTACGGGTAATGTGCCATATGTCCTTTCTGTATAGTCTGGTTTGGTAAATAAAATAATACAATAATATCATAAGATTCTATTCCATGGCTGTAGGGATACCTATCTACACACTTCCTTATTGAGCCGCTCTTATAAATCTGGAAATCTCGTCCACTTAAAATAATGAGGTAGGTCGCCAGGTCCAGAGTTTAAAGTCTTCACGTAGTTATCCATGGGTTCTTCGTGCCATAGCCCAAAACACAGTGCATGCAGTCAGTGTTGGAGTCAAATGTATTACGGGAGTGACAGGTAGACAGCCAATCTGGCTATGTCATCTCCCAACGGTATAGACTAATTATATTTCTTTATGTATCATATAGTTTAACATGTAACATGTAAAATATACCGTTAAATAAAATATCTATCTATCTATCTATCTATCTATCTATCTATCTATCCATAGAAAATCAAGAGGTCCCGAAGGAGTGGAGAGAAAACAAAGTGACATTTGTTCACAAAAAGGGGGAAAAAGACGTTTTGGATAACTATCGAGGATCTCTGTCAGTAGCAACATTGGAAAAGTTTTTTGTAAAGTCCTGTATTGGAGACTAGAGGAGGTGATTGAAGAGAAGGGTTTTTTGGGAGAAATTCAGAATGGCTTCAGGAAGGGAAGGCGAGTTACTGACCATCTTTTCACGCTATCCCAAATGATAGAACTCGCGAAAGCAAAAAAGAAAAAGCTGTTTATGGCCTTTTTGGATGTCAAAAAGACATACGATAGAGTATGGAGGGAGGGTGCGTGGCGCAAGCTGGAGGCTCTGGGCTTAGGAGGCGAGTTTGTTGGAATTATGAAAGCACTATATAAAGACGTACAGAGGGAACTTAGCCTGGGAAACATTACAACAAAACGTGTACCTATGGAGATAGGTCTTAAACAGGGGTGTATCCTTTCGCCAATCCTGTTTGCGTTGTATATCAAAGATTTAGGAGATGAACTCCTGCATAGCGAGGAGGAGGTAGCAGTTGGGGACTTGAAGATCCCAGGGCTATTTTTTGCAGTCGATATGGTGCTAGTGTCAGAAAGCGAAGAGGGGCTAACGAAAATGCTGGGAATTGTTGGGAAATATGGGAGCAAATGGAGACTCGAACTTAATGAAAGCAAATAAGTTATACCGGTGGGCCGCAAAGTGGACCCCACTCGCAGGTGGAGAGTGGGTGAGTTCTGCATTCCGGAAGGTAACAGCAAACTTCTCAGTGTAGGGGAGACAGGTGATTACGAGTATTTGGGGGTAAATATAAACATTACAGGAAGAGGCATCTACCACAACCACATGAATAAATTGATTCTGAAGGAGAAGCGAATCCTTAACCAAATGAAATTTATAGGGAGAAACAGTTTCAACAAGGTTTTTGTGGGGAAAACCATTTGGGAAATGGTGGGTCTGCCAAGTATCACATACGGTACGGAAGTGGTACCCCTAAACCAGACGGCCGTAAAGTGCTTGGAAATCCTGAAGAACGATGCAGGCCTGATGGATAACGGGGTCGAGTAATGCTACAGCGCTAGAAGCAATCAGGGGTGAGCTTGGGTGGATGAGGATCAAGGACAGGATAGACCTGTTGAAACTCGGTTATCTTAATTATTTGGTAAATCTCCCAGACAGCCAGTGGTGTAAAGTAATGTTCTTGAGAATTTTCAACTCAAATATAAAGACGGGGTGGATGGTCCAAGTGAGGGAGCCAGTAGAGAACTACTCATTGGAGATCTCGGACCTGGACGTTGGGGCCAACCAGGGTAAAAAAATCGTCAGAGAAAGGGTCATGGAGGATTGTAACCGTAATTGGCGAGAGGGGGTCAAATCAATGAGGTCTTTTGGTGGCCTGCGTGATAAAGACAAGCCAGGCTTTGAAGAGTACCTTGATGGCACCTTAGGGGGGGGGGGGTCACTGTTGTTCAAGATGAGGTCGCGGTCCCTGGAGCTGAGGGGAAAAATTGGGAAGGACAGTGAAAGGGAGTGCCAGGTGTGTAATTTGGGCATGGTGGAGACCCTGGAACACTTGTCTTCTAGAAAGCCCAAAGTATCAGTCTAAAAGATTAAGATTCACTGGGAGTATAATGCGGAAGTTGGATGGGAGAATGAAGGACATGTGGTTAGGGGGAGACTCAAAGGAGAGGTTTAATATGCTAATCGGAGAGATTGGGAAGAATGGGGCAAGGGATGTCATCAAGCAGTTCGTCTACGAGTGTTGGGAGGAGAGGAGAAGCATAGGAATAGGGAGGCAGTTGGGAGTACAGGGGTAACCAAGGCCTTCTCGTCCGAGAACCGCGATTCATTGCGTAATTAGAACGTAGGCCACCAATGAGCAAGCAACGCAATCAATACCAAATCGTAAAGACGGATAAGTAATAATTTAATCCTATAGCCCACAGGGTTGTAGAATTAAATTATTACTGAACATCCCTACAAAATAGACTCGTCAATGTCCTTGTCAACAGTAGTTCATAAGACCATCCAGACTTGGAAGTTATTTCTCTATTGTGGTTTAACGACACTTTTGACAGCCAGAATCATCTCGTGTCTGAATTTTACAGGTGAAGGAAGCCGGAGTACCCGGAGAGAACCACCGAGTCGCGGTGAGTAACTGTTAGACTCTGAACGAACTAACTCCGTTCAAACAGGGTTAGCATTGGTTGAAGGCAAGGGCACCATCGGCGTGCAGTACGCCTTAGTGCACAGCGCCATTCTGCCCACACGTGGGCAGTCCCAAGCTCCAGGACACAACGCGATTACCTCTGGGTGTGATCGAACATTTCGATCTGAAGTCCAATGCCATTACTATTGAGCCAGCGGGCTCCCTGGTAACAGGTGATGGAATCCAGTATAGATCGCAGATGTTGCGAGTTTGAACAGTTGTATACGTATCCAATTTATCATCTGTAAAATGAAAATTAAAACGAGCGAAAACCTGAAACACTTTATCCTCGGAGAAAATATGGGACAATACAACGTTTCAGTCTGCACTCCATGTAATGACCCACCCCAACTCTTAAACGTTCAACCCGGTGATGCTCAAAAAGTCGATGAGCAGGCGATATGAGGAATAAAACAAATCGGAAGCAAGGCTCTGTAATAATTTAATCCAACAGCTAGACAAAGCTGTTGGATCAAATTATTACTGAATCCACCAACAAACCAGGATGATTTCCCTCATTTCGCTGTTGACAGTATTGACTGAAATGATACTGACTAAAATGATACCTTCCAGGGCGCCAGTGTTGAAATGGTTAAAAAAGATAGAAAAAAACTAGTCTAAGTCAATGTGAATGAAATTCCGAAGGGTACTCACATCACAAACTTTTTTCAGAACAACGATGCAACAGCCTTCGCCCCTTACGTAATCGTCAGCTTCAGCAGATAATGTGTGACATTTTCCAGTCGGCGATGCGTTGCGAGATCTACTCATTGACATGGTGGGTAGTGGAGTGGCTATATAATTCACGCCTCCACATATTGCACTCTCGCAATCCCCTAAAATAAAAACAATTAACTACATTGTTCCCTTTCGTTGTTTGTAAAACCACTTTAGGAAGGGAACACGGAAGCTTAATTACACCATTTGCAGCACAGATTCAACGTCCTTAGTATATAGTGTGTGTTGCTTCTAAAACATCGTTCGTGTGGATTTTCCACCGGATGAAAATTTAGTTTTCAAAACAGACACCAGATTGTAGCTTTGTAATTTACGTGAGACCAGTAACAACTTTTCCAGCACACATGAGAAAACATATTTTCTGAATGTAACCCATTCCCCATGAAACTGATACATGTGGGCATTACTGGTCTCCGGGAAACGCTCATCCCCCACCCCCAAGCTCTGGTATATTTCCAACAAAACCATAACATATGATAGACTCCATACTAGCTAGGCATGAACGACTCGTGCTAATGAAGCACCTTTCGAAAGTGGATGAGTCATCAGTCACCGGGTGCGAATGAGTATGAGGTTTGAATATTGTATGCCGTGCCTGTTTCTAGAAGATGTCGTGTGGGTAGCTTTAAACAATGTTGCGGCCGTGCCCACTGATGGCGTGATATCAAAATCTGCAACATTTTCCTATAATAACGAACGATACTTTTGGCACTTTCGAATTCGAACCATTCATATTCTGGGACGCGCCTAGAGGGTCTTAATTCGGGGTGGGGGTTGCCCTACTATATTTTTCAACTGCAAGGTCACCACCCCAGCAACCCCCCCCCCCCCCACCCCCATCCAGCTACCGAATATTCAGGTTTTGGAAAAGATACTGGCAATCCCTCTTCCCCACCCTTGAGTGACAAATTCTCATGAATTTGCAACTGCTGAATAAATCCGAATGCATTCCTCTCCGCTTGTGTTTGAAATATATGACCATGACCTTGGAATTGGTAGAGCGGGAAATCGTCCCCTGAGTGCAACAAGTCGCCATCATTGAGCTCTGTCAAATAAGATATTATGACAAAATGCTAATATTATACAAGGCATGTACTGTGGCCAAATATTTATATAAGTGTGGGGAATTTGGTAGTTTTCAGAAAAATTATCTGACAGATTACATGATTTTTTTATTTAATTAACCGGAGTTTAATCTGCCATCTGCAATCCTTTAGCATTACAGATGACGCTTTGTTAGACGCAAAGTGCGCTACATAGACTCCGATTGGAAAACCCATGAAATGTGGTTAAAAATCAGTTAATGTTTCAGCAACGGTCAAAGACACAGATAAAATTACACAAAATCTGTTACCATAGATCATAAAATATCCAAATGTTGGTGATTTGTGGCTTAACTGGTTGAGTGCTAGAAACCACTGTCGGGGCTTTCAAACAAATAGAGTACTGGAGCAAAAGCCTATTTTTTTCCTTGCTCATGTTTCATATTCCGTCAAATGCAAATAATATTTTGTTTATTTAAGAATTGAATGCAATTTTTATAATCTTCATTGGAGTATGAACGTGTGGGAATAGGTACAAATTATGTAGGAATCCCGAAGGATTCATACATAATTTGTACCCATTCCCACACGTTCATACTCCAATAAAGATTATAAAAACTGTATTCAGTTCTTATAATTACATTCCCTAACTGTTTAAACTACTTTTTACCAAACAACAAAGCAGAGAGACGAAATAAAACATGTACGAACGAACGAGGTGAAAAACCACCCTCACACAAAAGACAAAGCGCACAATTCTGAGTTGAGCCCCGGTTTTCGGCATTGACCCAAATTTGTCAAATTGCCGTCTTTCGCAACGAAACCTGGAATGTTCAAAACAATTTATTTAACATATCAGTAAACTATAATCACTAATCACTGCGAGAGGCGCTAAAAGTTATAAACCCGCCCAAACACCGCTCGAATTACATTCTGTCAACTGCGCTGTACCGTAAATGCGGGTCAAAGTTCGACCAAATGTATTCATTGGAAAATGAATTACATTTATTCATGACGTTTTCATCCAGCTGACCAATGGGAATCCAGCTGACCAATGGGAATTATACCCAAAACGTATAACTACATTAACAATGTAATTATATAAATTTGCAAACACAATCGATGTTACTATTTCAGAGAAAAAAAGGCTGGCATAATAAATACGTAACGAGTCGTGTAGTTGTCGGATACGGTGTCACATGAGGCTCAGTGAGACCAGTATTAGGGAGCGTCGGCTAAATCCTTGCCTAAAATTGTTCTCAATTCGCATCATGTGACATCAGTTGGCAACAATTAGTCCGGTGCTGGATAAGCATGCGTAACTTTTCGAGGAAAACATCGGCTAAATTTTGATAATGAGGCCTATGGAAAAAATAATTGAAAAATTGTCCTAAAAATTGTGTATAACGTTAGTACATTTTATTAAAATAGTTGACCCCTTGTGTGGTTACATCACTTTGTATTACCTTTTTTTAATTTTCGTCACAACTTTTTTGTCTTATTTTAGTAATCCGCAATAAATACTGAATATAACTAAAAATAATAAGTATGTGCGGATGTTTTTTTTTTGGCTTCCCTCTACCTCTGAAAAAGAGCGTTTTCCTTGATTATTTGACGCGAAGTTCAGTTTTGCTGTCAACTGAATGTCATGGCGCCGTTTGATCGGCGATGAATTACACCTTATTTTTGAGTGGGATGGAAATTAAGATGGAAAATTAATTCGTCGGAGGCTTTTCTTTTTCGACTTTATGTTAAGAATGAATAACTGTTTATTGTACATTTTTAAATTCCTTCAAATTTGTTTAAGATTGGGTTCATCCACCGAAGAATATGCTTGTGTGTGGTGTAAGGTGTAGACATGTGTCAATGTGACAAAACCTCACGATTTCTAACATTCTGGTCAAATGTTTAGAACTGTTCGTGAAATTGTGGAAATGTAAAAAAAATGGAAACTACGGAGCAAACTTTGAGCCTTTACAAAACATAGAACCTCATCACATAGTGGCTGGTGAGCCACATCTGATGATGCGGATTTTTGATGTTTTTCTCCGCAATCTGACTGATGACGCTAAAGAAAAAGAAAGATGACAAAGCAAGTGTGTCTGTGGAGGAAACAGAATACCTTATTACACGAGTAGACAAAATGCGAGGCGTGACCTTCAGCATATGCACACCTAAAAATGCAAATGGAGAAATAAACTGGACATCTTTATCAGGAAATGTCATGAAGAAAGTTTTGCACTACCTTCCGAATTTCTTATGTTTTGCAATTCATAATGATACTCTTTACACTACGACCAAGATATGGCACGATTTTCTTGAACTACACACTTTCCTTTGCTCAAAGGAATGTGAATCGAAATCAGCTGAGTATATTCTCCTAAAGTGCCAAAAATGGGTGGAACTGTTTCGCTGATTGTCAGCAGCCTTTTAATCTGGAAATGGACTGAAATGCACAAACCTCTGGGACAGGCTGACAATTTCAAATGACCACCAAATGGTGTATGATGTTTCAGTCAAAAGTGTACTTTATAATATTAAACATACTAAAATTTAAAAAAGAAACTCCGACCCATTTCAATTTTTGACCTTATGATCCCTATGACGTCATCTGATAGTTCGACCACAATCGTAACGAATTTCCTGGGACAGCCCCAGATTTTTCGATATAGATTCCGTGCAGATTATATTCCCAAAATTGCAAATGGCTGAGTCTCAAAATGAAGTGAAAGTAAAAGATGATGAAAAGAAATAAAATCGGCATCGCTGGTATCGGGAGGGGGTCTAAAAGTAAAAGAAATGCCTACAATTTTGGTATTTATTTAGAAGTGTGCCAAATTGCATGGTTGTGGATCAGGGAGAAGTACTTTAACTGTTCCAGACAGTAAAACAAAATAATAAATAAATAAAAAAATCTAACAATCGCTATAAGTCCCTTCTAGGCTACGAGCCAATATATGGTCACGCTCCCTAATTAGGGAATTTTCCAAATTATGTTTTTTTTGTGATTGTCCAATAATTAAGAAACATTTTAAGACATGTTAGCCATCTGGCGACTGGAGCATTTATAATCTACAGCCGTTTGATGGATCAGCTTATAAGAGTCCGTGTACAAACTTTCGCGAAATCGCATACGAGGTTTCGTAAAGAGGCCCAAAATTTGAAAGACGTTACCACACATAAATGACCATACTGTCTTGGCTATGAATCACTATATAGTCACGCCTACCCTACAACTCACTATGCTCAGCTCACATCCCATCCAGCACGTAAGCACATCTTGGTACAATCAGGCTCCAGGGCTTATATTCCATGCAAATGTGGGAGAATCCATTTGGATTCTCGCGACAATAGTGCGTGAATCGATACCTGGCACGAGGGTCCCAGAATCCCATTAGGCCACAATGGGTGAACCTCTGTTGTATACTATTAACACATGTTAGACAGAGCTTTCTAATTTTTAAAATATAAACCGAATTTTATAATTTAGAAAAAATAAACAATATTTGTCATTAACACCTTACAAATAAGGATGCCATTGGAACCGGCTCATTGATCCGATTGCAATGGGAGCCACATTTTTACAATTTTATTGACTACGTGTCACATTTCAGACCATGTTGGCCTTGTATTGGTTTATTTGCTGGTATGTTAAGTAAATGCTTAAATTCATTCCATTCTTTCCAAGCAAATCCTAGCAGAGGTGAAGCGAGAATCTACATGGATTCTCGGTGGCTTTGTTGCGTGAATATTTGCGTCAACGGATTCTCGGATTCTCGCGGAAATATAAGCCCTAATCAACATGCAGTTTCTTAGATGTAAGGTACCCTAATCGCTTGTACGATGTCTAGGCATTGTATAGACAGATAAGGATTGGATCAATGGAGCAATCTGGTTGCGCCTTTTAAACACCTGAAATGCATAAACCTCTGCAGAGTTGAGGTAGAGTCAGGCATAGCTAGGAAGTATGAAGTTATGAAGTAGTGCTACAAGTCAATAGCAATGTTACAAAGCTGAAAGTGTGGTAGAAGACTATAGTATTGGGTGACTACAACAGATGCACATCATAGGACAGATAGTTGACAAGATGGAAGCTGATGGTAAGACTACCGGGAGCTGTATAGGAGCTTTGGATCCCAATTGTGGAAACCCACTTATGGAATCCCATTTACAGAATCCCTGTTGAATCATTTTTATTGAAATAAGTCAAAGAGCAGGATGTGAAGTCACTCGTTCAAGCAATTGCTCGATAGCTCATTTACTCGATAAGATTCGAGTCGTTCAAACAATCAGTAGTGGAATACAACTTTGATAGTAATATGAATTGGGACCTGTAGTGGCAGTTGTGTACTAAGAGCCGTAGTAATACCACAAGTTGTTAATGGTTGAAACCCTCTAACATTGGACTGAATAGTGGTAGCCAATAGTGATGATACAAGTCAACAATGGTAGGAGGGTGCTATACTAGTAGAACACCATACTAATGATGAATACAATGCAAACTGATCATAGGACAGATGGTGGTTACTATGGACAAGTCAGCAGCAGTAGTCGTGAAGGTACGAAGGATATGGGGTGGTGTAGAAGCCACGAGCTGAATAGGGTTAGGAGTCATAACTATCTTCAGATTTACATCCTGCAAAAGGTATTCTTCGAAAGATATCTTCAAAAAGTATCCTCAGCGGGTATCCTCAAATGCATCCACAAATAATACATCACCATGTCATAAGTATCTTCACATACCTGTATGTGCTGCATGTGATTTGTGCACATTGTGCACAAGCACACACACATATATCTGCACTTCCACCATGTGCCCATGTGCTGGATGTAATGTGTACACATTGTGCACTAGCAGACAAACACGTGTAGAAAAGTCAGAATACTTCATAGGGAGATCGGGGGAAGTCATAACATAGACAGGACAGACCAAGGAATGGAGAGAATAATAAGCTCATAATGGAATAGACTAGGATAGACAGAAACAGGTGATTCCAAAGGTATCCGAACTAGTTAAACAATCATCAGGTTGTTTGTGGTAATTCTGTGTAATTAAATTGACTCTTATACAAAGGAACGCACCTTATACCAAAACATGATAATTTTATATGACGCCAGGTGATATTAGAAGCCTTTATTGTCCTATTCCACTAGGTGCTCCTTTTAAAATAAGGATTGTCAAGGAATCCGAACTAGTACAACTGGTCGGGTTGTTTGTGGTAATTCTAACGGAAGATTCTGGGCGATAAGATCGAATCTTATACTAAGGAACGCGCATATTATGAGAAAAGGGAGGGCTCTGTGGGAATCTGTACCAAATAAAAAGATTTTGGGTTGATTTGGGTAATTTGGAGGGATTGTCGGGTCTATGTGGGTAATTACATTTACACCTATTCAATGGAACACACCCTCCAAATATACCCCTTTGCTATTAGAGGACTTTGGGTCACATAGCAACCATGTGCTATAGTAGAAAACAAGATGGCGGCCTCCAATATACAAAATGGACGGCGGAAACACGTATCACCCTAACAACACGCTGCACATGCGCACTAAGACCATGTGTCACTATGGTAATTACATCACAACATGACCGCTCACGGGGCTACCATGACAACCCAACATGGCTTCACTGGGTCAAGTGACAATGACGTCATATGAGATCCACCACATGGCATCCATAAGATGGGGATCAAAACGAAATATTAATAGGGACACGCCTATTATTGGGGAAATTAGTATATCATGTACCCGGACGCAACCCCCACCCCCATTTTATGAATCTCATGTAACGCCATATCACATGACCCAGTAGTGCCATGTTGTGTAGTCATGGTAAAACACCCATAATTCATATACAAACCAAAGTCAAATTCAACACTGTGACAGTTAAATTTGTCAAGCCGAGGTCTTGTATTTACATGCGCATTACTTTTGCAATTTTCATTCCGTCTGACAAACACTGGTGAAAATTGTAGCATTTTGAATAAGCTTTCAGAAAATCTTAACTGTCAAAATACCCTAACGGGAGGAACAGGGTCTATGGGCAGCTCATGCACTTTTCAACTTCGAGTGACTTTACCCTTTGAATACTGGTGGTATATTCCATGTCAG
Organism: Pictodentalium vernedei; assembly: GCA_031216915.1. Taxonomy (NCBI): domain Eukaryota; kingdom Metazoa; phylum Mollusca; class Scaphopoda; order Dentaliida; family Dentaliidae; genus Pictodentalium; species Pictodentalium vernedei. Next base: position 86,765,030 of record CM062289.1, read on the forward strand.
TTCAATGACACAATTAGAAGAGTCCATATTCATTATTTGGGGGTAGACCAATTAATATTTTCAACTAACAGCCTTAGAGTTGCACGTTGATAATATTGATTGGTCTACTCAACACATTAATTTAACAGGCATCCAACTTAATTAAGTTATAAAGTATCACGTTCCGGGACAGGAAAAAAAACTATCCTTTTGAAAGGGTTAAGTAGATTCTCGGCGAAGTTTCTGATAGATAAAATGCTCTTTGTCAAACAAACATTGTGAGAAAACGCCTTAATGTTTCATCTTGAAATTTTCAACGTATATTTTAGGAGCTCTAGTAAACATAACTGTCAGCAATGCGGGCGAGACCACTAGGAACATCACCAATCTTAGGTCTGGATTCTCACCTCTGTATTTTTTGAAAACTCTGATCTTGGGATACCTCTTCTAACTTGACCTGTCTGTCTGTCTGGTTATTCGACTGAACTCATTGCCATAAGTTTGGAAGTGATTGGTAAAGCTAATTGAAAAAAGTTAATTTCCATTGTGCCAATCATACATGAAAACTAATGCATTGCGTTTGTATAAGTCGGGAAATTGCAGTATCTTTTCCTTCTTAAACAAGGGATCCGTGTGAGAGTTAATTTTTTTATTGTTAATTGTGCGTAGTGCTCGTTTTTGTAGACGGAAGAGCTTATTGCAGTAATTGACATGTCCCCATGCGTGGATGTTGTATAACAGGTGGCCATGCACGAGTGCAAAATACAAGGATCTAATCGCACTGTGTGGAAGAAGTTTCTTTACTTAATTTATGGCATATATTGCCCGTTATATTTTAGATGCAGTCTGCGTGATATGGTGCTTGAAATTCAGACACTCGTCAAAATAAACACCCAGAAATTTCACTGCTTTATTTTCGGATCTGCTTGATATCCGTTCTAGTCGGTTGTTGTCCATTAACAAACCTAGAGTTAGATTACCTGTTTTAATGTGTGATGGGCTAAAGATAAATATTTTGTTTTTTTAGCATTTATAGCAATTTTATTTGCCTTACACCAATCACTCAGCTTCATAATTTCATTATTCACGTGATTATGTAGTCGTTCAATATTGTTATCCGAGGCTAATCCAGTTGTGTCATCTGCAAAAGAAAGAATGTTCAGTGGTGTGGATTTACTGATATCATTAATATAAACTAAAAATAGCAAAGGCCCCAGGAGAGATCCCTGTGGAACTCCACATAACGTTTCCTGTAATTCCGATGTCGTGTCTCCATATTTTACAAACTGAACCCGTTTAGTGAGGTAACTGCGGAACCACGAGTTCGCTATGCCTCTAATTCCGTAGAAATCTAATTTATGTAGGAGTATATCATGGTTAATAGTGTCAAATACTTTTGAGAAGTCCACACAAATAGTGACAGTGTACGATCTTTCGTGGCTTTATCGAAGTTTTCAGCGATATAATTAAGGAGATGCAGCATAGGATGAAAAGTGGCATGTTTTTTTCGAAAGCCGTATTGATGCGGGAATAGAATAATATATTTCGATAGAAACCCATAAACTCTACTGAACATAAGTTTTTCAGGTATTTTGGAGAGAACAGGCAAAATGCTTATTGGTCTATAGTTATCAACGTGCTGGGGATTACCAGATTTGTAAATATGAATTGCTTTTGCAATTTTCATTTCGTCTGGCACAACTCCCTTTGAAAATGAAAGATTTATTATGTGTGTTAAGGGATACGATTTCTCTTATTACTTCTTGCACCAGTTTAGACGTAATGTCATTATAGTCTTTTGTCTCTTTGCCTTTCGTTAATTTTGTTATGGATATTACTTCTTCCACCGTTGCTGGGGCAACAAATATATTATGAGGATTACTAGCAGTTAGGAAATCGGAGAAATGTTTGCTGGAGGTGCCAACATTTTCGTTTATTGTTCGGCCAATACTTGAGAAGTAGTTGTGGAATTGATTAGCTGTATTCGTTGAGCTCGATTCCTGTGTTTCATTTATAACGAATTCAGTCGGGAGGACCCGCTTGTTATCCAATTTATTGATAGCATCACGAAGAATTTCCCAGGTGAAATACAAAATTCGAAGCACGAATTGGTCATGCTTCAAACATAATTGGTGACTTGGAGAGGAGGAGGTCGGTTGACTAACAATTGTGTATATAAACATACACATGTATTCTAACAAATCCATAGTTGGGAAGGCACAAATCGGATTTTATCGGAATCATGGATTTGACTAACTAACTGGAGATCGAACACAACCATACTAAAAACTTCACGTTCTTTACCCTTGGTTCATAATCAATAAAAGGCACATAAAATTGAATTGAATTTGAGGGATTTGCTTATGACCAAATATATGAACACAATTTTACTTCGCCGTGACAGAGTACATATTCAGTCACGGCGAAGCAAAACTGTGTTCATATATTTGGTCATAAGGAAATAATAATAATATTAAATTACATGTGATCTGCTTCATTAACAATTTGCTATAGCTAAAAAATTCATGAATAAATTAAGACATCCCAAAATAATCTAATCTATTATTCAACAAGTCAACATTGCACATCCTTCAAATAACCTGACCCATAGTTGGCAAAACAAAAAATCCTGGTCGTTTGGAGAACTGGGTTTGATTAAGTAATTACAGTTCGCCCATAATTGTTCTAAAGTCATCACATTCTTTACTTGAAGTACATATTTAGTCCCAAGCAAATACAAGTATATTCATAATCAGTCACAGGTAAATAAAATTGTATTTCATGTGATTTGCTTCATTAAAAATTATTGGAGAGTGTCCTTAGGCACCCTCCAACAATTCTCAACAAAACAGATTTTCATGAACAAATTATGACTTTCACAGCGAAGTGAAATTGAATTCATGTATTTAGTCACAAGCAAATAATAATATTAAATTACCTGTGCTTTGCTTCATTAATATTTATTGGAGAGTGACCCAGGCACCCCAACATTTTATAAGAGCTAAAGTTTTGATGAATAAATTAAGACTTCCCCAAATAATCTAATCAGTTAAAATTTTTACTCATAGAAACCCGTACATCCTTCGAATAATCCGAGCCAGTACACAGTTGGCAAAACAAAATACTGGTCAGTTGGTCATTTGGACGGCAAGATAGGATTAAGTAATTGGAGCTCGACCATAATTGTTCTAAAGTCATCACATTATTTACTTTACTTCAAGTACATATTTAATCCCAAGCAAATAATATTGCATTCATATTCATATTCAGTCTCAAGCAAATAAAATTGTATTAGATGTGATTTGCTTCATCAAAGAAAGTACTGTATAACCGCAGATTTTTTCCCATATTCATCTCCTGCTAAGCCATATATTCGAACACTGTCTTTCCGAGAATGTTGCTCCATATCATTAAGTTTATATTTTAGGTCCTGCTCACGTTTCTCATTGTCGCTAACTTTGACTTCATCGGAAAGTTTTTTGTTCTCTCCATGAAGATAGAGTCACTTTTTTGCTCCAATTCAAAAATCATACCTCCAAGTATGCCCATTCTCTTTTCAAACGATTCAATAATTTGGGTTCTGAAATTGTGAAGTTCAACAGTCAAATCAGTTTTTGAAGCTTGGAATTGCATTGCAACTTTTAAGTCATTTTTTGTCACAAGATTATCGAATCGAGCTGCTATTTCACTCAGTCTTTTATTCAGTTTTCGAAGATTGAGGTTGAAGTTCTAGCTGCTTTCGAGGGAACTATCATCAGCCATGGCTTCACTTGAGTTATCATCGCCGTTCTCTCCGAGCTCAGCCATAGTGTCTTTGTGGAAAGAACACAGAAGAAACAAAAAAGAGCGCAACAAGTGTGAATGAGTGAAGATCTCTACCCGTCACTGCTCACTGCCCATCACGATTTCTTGCTGATGGTTTTAGTAAACTCCATATCGGAAACTCTAAATACTAACACGAACTGTGGTAATCCGGCTACAAAATCCTCAATAACTCAGAAAGTATAAAAGTTGTTTTCATTCTATATCTTCTATAGAATCCATGACTTCACTCCCCTCCATATCACAAAACAAAAGATCAACTGCTCCATTGCCGAATAATAAATCAATTTTCGTCCTCCAAAATCGATGCGACTCCTCATTCCTTAATCAACAACTATTATGTTTCCCCAAGGTCGAATTCTTTGGCCAAATGTTGTTTGGATTTACAAATAATATATTTCAGGAATGTTTGTATATTGACACGTTTGTTTGCACCTAATTTAACTCATTGTGTAACCGCCAACAGGTCTGTGGAAAAAAAGTGATTCACGTGTCCCCTGTATCTATCTGGCCGCCTCTAGAATGTCAACTCTAATTTCATTAGTCAAGCCCCATGCAGATAGTAAATAACAATTTGAGGATTTGTTTGGGGGTGGGAATTTTCAGAGCAAGGCTGCACACCCCACATGACCGCGGCTACACCATTGTATTTCAGGCCTTCGTAGGACAGTGCTAGTTTTGTTGTTCTTAGGACTGTATTAGTTTGGTCGTTCGTAGGACTGTGTTAGTTTTATCGTTCATAGGACTGTATTAGTTTTGTCGTTCGTAGGACTGTATTAGTTTTGTGTCCGTATGACAAACTTTGTCACTTTTTCTCTGATAAACTACTCAACATTGTCACTGCTTTTTCTAAAACCTCTGGCGAACTTATTCATTGAATTTGAACACCAGAAGCTTCGAATGCGTCCGGTACCCCCACCCACACCCCCGCCACTTACTGTGTTGTTTTATGTTTTATCATCTGTTCCATCATAGGTTCCATGTAAGAACTTGAAGTACATCGCTAGTGACGATACGGACCCGACCGGACCGGACCGGAAAGGATCGCCATTGGTGATCCGGTCAAGGAGAGAGGTGGTCCAGTCCGACCTGGTTCAACCCTAGGGGGTCCGATATTCATATTTGGACCGGTTCCGGACCTCTCCAATCATTACAAATTACCTTAAATGAAGTGAAATGTGTTAAAATCTTACTTTTGGTAATACCAAATTAAGATTTTAACACATTTACTTTATTTAAGGTATTTCATAATGATTGAGTTGGTATACGCATTTGTGTTAAAGGAAGCATCAAGTTACTGCCATCTGACGGGCAAGCTTGGTAACTCTGGGAATGTTATATAATACATTGTATGCACATTGTGGAAATGTGTAGTGTATTTTGAAATATTTTCTCATATCCATCATTACAGAGAAGATAGAGAGAGAATAAACTTGTTTACAACTTGTGACTGTGACTCACTGTGGAGTCAGAAGTTCACGTTTCCTACTATCCTGCATTTACTATATGTCATATAGCATGTGGAGGATAGCGGAAACGTGAACTACAGACTAAATGTTATTAGTGATGAAAGACTTGGAGCATTTGAACTATCTATCTTTAAGTTCTTAACCCAATCATTGTATATGAGTGGGTTAAGAACTTAAAGATAGATAGTGCAAATGCTCCAAGTGTTACAACAGAAAAACGTTTTGTTCTCAGCATTGGCATCTGACATATTCCAGGTAGATTGGTCAATTTCTGACATGCAGGTATGCGGACCGGTATTCGGTATTGGATGTAGTGACTTGGAGTTATATATTGCAAACTATAGGCTATATCGCGATTTGCAACCTATCTTCAGTGCACTGAAATGTATATGAGCCTATGAGGGTTAGATGACAACTTGACATGGTAATTCCTAATTCGCTATCTTGTCTGACATCAGTCATTGTCACTGGCAATCTGCATACCATTACCCATTGGAATTACGAAACCACTTATGCAACTACCATGTTCTCGACGTTTTGGCCTATATCTGAAATATTGGGTATTACCCAAATTACCCAATGTGTCAGATATAGGCCGGAATTTGATGTCACCGACATCAAAGAATGTACCTGACGAGCTGTTTTGGGATCTTACACCAGATGACCAGACAATTGCGACACTGTGTATTGAGTCTATTGACTGAAGATTGGAGCTTCGGATTTCTGTACCAGATAGCCCCAGTACTAAAAGTAGACATACATTTATGTATTAAAGTCTGCGAACCGGTCCAGTATCGGACCGCTATGTTTGGACCAGTCCAAAGCGGTCCATTAACGGCGGTCCGGTCCGCGATCCGGCCCTGGACCGCGGACCGTACCGGTTTTTTGCGGTCCGGTCCGCATTCCTAATCTCTAGGCCATATGGCTGCATGCATGTTTCCTACTCACTGGTATTATTTGCCATTTTGATAGTCAAGTATTAAGGATATGTGGTGGTTTGGGGTTACAAAACGTTTGTTAACCCCTTCAAAAACCATAACGGGTTTAATGAAATATGACAAAATAGCCTAAACTTTGAGGTGATGAAGATAAGCAAAAAAATCGCAATAAATCAAAAAACAGAACACAAAAACAGATATCGCCTAATGTTTGAGCCCAACAAAACACTGAAATTAAAAACAAAACAAAAAATAAGAAGAAATGCGATGCACATTTTGACACATTTGACCTATGTCTATGACCTCGGCCATAACGGTTCAAAATTTACCAGGACAACAACACATTTTTACATATGTTTTTTGTGGAGATTAAATTCCCCAAAATTGCGAAAGACTGAAGCTCAAAATGAGGTTTAAAAATAAAGGGTATAGAAAAAACCTGATATTGGCATCACTGGCGAGTGAGTAAATTTTAAATAAAAAAAAAAAAAAACGGAAAAGAGTGTGTGGAATCTCGTAGTTGTTTCTTTTATAAATACAGAGCTACTGGGATGACAAGAGGAGAATTTTTGAATAAAAAATGTCCGAAATAATAAAAAAAAATCACCCGATAGTATTAACGTCATATCTCGAGTGTTTGCCCTCTGGTTTTCACATGTTTCTGCTTTGCAGTTGGAATGATGTGTACCAGAAAATCACTTGTATTAAATTATAGAGGCGCACGTTACCAAGTATCAATTGACTTGTCTATATAATATTGAATCGGCACATGTCGCATTTTGTGAGTTATGAATATCACAAAATAAGCGATATTTTATAGTTTCCAAATTTAAAATGACGTTAAAATGTTCAAAATGACGTTAAATAAAATATAAAACAAGTATTTTGTTTTTATTCTCTGTGCTTTACAACGTGCTGAAATGTCATGAAAGTCAGAGGAAGATGAATATTTTTCGACATTGACGTCACTCCGCCAGCGTAACGACATCCCCAGATTAAAGTTCCTTCCACTATATTCAGATACAGTGTTTTTCTGGAGATTATATTCGCAAAATGTCGAATGGATGAGGCTCACATTAAAGTAAAAATTAAAAGTTCAAGAAAAAACAAACATAAAATTGGCATCGCTGGCATCGGAGGTCGACATTTTAATTGAAAAAAATAGCTGATAATTTCAAATAACAACCAAACGGTCTGTGAAGTTTCATAGCTGTGCAATTTAAATATAAGGAGCTACTGGAATAACAAAAGTCACATTTTTAACGGAAAAACATGTAAAAATGGCGATAAATCGACCCCCAGTAATTTCCTAATGTTTTGAGCTCTACCCATACTAAAATTAAAACAAAAATCCGTCGCATTTTAATTGTTGATCCTATGACCGTCCTATGACGTTATTTGAGAGTTCGACCACAACCGTTGAGAATTTGCTAGGACGGCCCCTGATATAAAGATTTAGATTTTGTGTAGATTATTTTCTCAAAATTTCGATTGGTCGAAGCTCAAAATAAAGAAGAATGTAAAAGATGAAAAAAATATTAAATTGTCATCAGTGGCATAGGGGGTCGAAATTTGAAAACGTAAAAAACAATTGCCCAAAATTATGGTAATTATCTACAAGTATGCCAGATTTCACGGTTGTGGATCAAGGAGAAAAAAAGAAAAAAGGCTAACGATCGATGAAAGTCGCTTCAGCTCCCTTGAATAAGGTAATAATTTTTTGGTCATCAGGCTCGCCATTCTTAAAAACGTAGGAGAACTAAAAATCGCTCCCCTCGCATGGCCTAGTGGACGATTAGCCCCCCTCAAGCTTACAAAAGCTAAACGTGGTAAAATGAAGTTTTACTATTAATGAATTCAGCCTAGTGGGCTTTGTACATTTTATTTTGTGCTGCTAACAAGGTAGTCTATGTGAGGTGGCTACACTGCCTCTCATAAACCACCGGGCCTCGACAAGGCACAATATGTGGAAGGTGCAGTGTGGCTGTCTTAAACAGAACACTAACGTAGCAGGCATTTTGAAAAGATGTGGGTTTTAGGATTTTCTAAGGCCAGGAGGGCTAGTTTTTCGCGATCCTTAATTTTTTAATGCGAGCAGTAGGCGAGAGAGAAAAAATCGCTCTCCTGAAAATGCCAAGCATGGGTCATACGCTGGTTTGTCGCGGTTCTCGTATTGAAAGCTCATTTTTTCTCAGCTATTTCGCCAAAGAACATACTAAATATACCCAGTGTCATAAGCAGAGCATTTAATATATTTCGTTTGCTAAGAAGAGTGAAAAAGAACTAATCATTCCGAGAAAAAAAGATAAATCGTCTTTGCGGTAAATCCATACACACCTGCTCGAATTGCCGATGCACCTTGATGGATGGCAACCAAAGATGACGAGAACGCTGTGTCCAATGTCATTGATGGCCCCAGCAGGTTGTACACATGAGACACACGTTCAGACTGAATACTTCGTGACGTATCGGTCAAGGAGTAATTTGTAATCATGTCATCCTCATTTGGGCCCAGAGAGTCCTCAGTGTCACAATCAGAGTTCATACATCCTGAAACGAACAAATTATTAGAAATGTATATTGTCAGGATATAAAGTTTTTTTTTAATAAAATAAATATTACGGATTTTTTTCTCAGTAAAATACTCTTCAGGGGTCACCGAACCTTGGGGTTGGGAGTTTCCACCTCTCAAATCATTGGCCAACAAGGCTCAAAATGTTTGAAAACCGTAAACATAAGGTACGTCTTGACAGAGTTTACATTATTATCCGCGCTTTTGTATTTACGTACTTGGCACTTTCCCTAACGAATCGGCCGAATTACAGCTATTTAAAAATTTCTGAAAAAAGATGAGTTATAAGTAATGCTTTGAAACTGCTAACTTCTTGTGGTGTCTTTAGGTGACCTGGAAGCCGGCTCCACAAAAGTGGTGCCGCTACCGAGAAAGCCCGGTTACCAATTGTCACGAGACTATAAGCCAAATTGTTAGCCGTGCTTGACCTTAAAGATCTATCAGGTTTGTATCTTGAGATTAGGCTTGACAAATAGGAAGGTGCCATGTTGTTCAAGGCTTCATATGTGAGGAGAAGGATTTGAATTCAACCCTCATTTCCACGGGGAGACAGTGAAGCTGTTGCAGTAGTGGGGTAATGTGGCAGAATTTTGTTATACATGCTACAATTTTCGCTGCACAGTTCTGAATGAGCTGTAGTCGGCATATAAATGATCCCAAAAAGTAAAGAGTTACAATAATCCAAGCGACTCGTCACAAATGCATGGACGAGCTGCTTGGCCGTTTCCTCGTCGATCACAGGACGCACATTGCCGATATTCCGGAGGTGGAAATATGCAGATCTGCAAAATGAGTTAACACGTTTTTATGATGACAGATGTTCATCCATAAAATACCCCAGGTTGCGAACCGCAGCCGACGGGAAACATTATTTGAGTCGATGTTAAGAATATTTAGATGTTTTCGCTAATTGTTGCGGCAAGCCAAAATAGATAATTTCTGTTTTTTCGTCGTTAATTTTGAGAACGTTTTCATCTGCAAAATGAGTTAACATGTTTTATGATGACAGATGTTCATCCATAAAATACCCCAGGTTGCGAACCGCAGCCGACGGAAAACATTATTTGAGTCGATGTTAAGAATATTTAGATGTTTTCGCTAATTGTTGCGGCAAGCCAAAATAGATAATTTCTGTTTTTTCGTCGTTAATTTTGAGAACGTTTTCAGTCATCCAGAGTTGAATCTCTGCCACGCATCGCTCAAGCTGTTCTTTAGCTAATATTTCAGACTTGAGCTCAAAATGAATGTAGGGCTGAGTATCATCAGCGTAACAGTGGAAATTTAGGTCATGTTTTCGTATTATACCTCCTAATGGTAAACCATAGATAACATAGAGAAGGGGTCCGAGGACAGAGCCTTGGGGGACTCCGGACTTCAGAGTGAGCCTCTCTGCAGCAGAACAATTGATGCTGACACTTTGCATCTGGCCAGTAAGATAGGATCTGAACCATTCTAAAGCTATGCCGGTAACGCCAACATAGCTTTGTAGTCTTTCCAGAGGAATGCCATGATCAATTGTGTCGAATGCTGCGCTAAGATCTAGTAACACCAGACATGATATTTGTTGTTTGTCCATAGACAGAAGTACGTCGTTTTGAATGCGTAGTAGTGCTGTTCTAGTGCTACACTGTGGCCTATATGCAGACTGAAATTCTTCAGATAAACCACAATTGTTGAGATGCTGACGGATTTGGATGGCAACTACTCGTTCAATGAGTTTGGAGATGAACGGAAGGTTTGATACCGGCCTATAGTTTTTGAAAATGTCTGGATCATGTCCAGGCTTTTTGAGCAGTGGGGCAACGAGAGCCTGTTTCATTGTTTGCGGCAAAATTCCAAAGACAAGGGATTTATTTACAATTTCCAGAAGCCATGTTGTGAGAGACGGCAGACAGGATTTCAAAAGTCTTGACGGAATTACGTCCAACGCGCACTGTTTTGATGGCGAGATTTTCAACACTGTGATCAGATCGTTGGCGGTAATCAGTTCAACTGCACACGGACTGTCGTGGACTGGATGAAAAGGTGGAGGCATGTGTGACATTGCCTCCAGCTGTAAGATTGGACCTTATCACCGCGATTTTGTTTGTGAAGAAAGCCGAGAATTTTCCAGCAAGTTCTTCCTTTGAATTGTGTTCAGGAATGGCTGTATTTGCCTTAAGGTGTAGTAGTTTGTCCATAACAGTTGTTAGCACATTTGGTCGCCCAATGTTATCAGACACAATACCAGAAAAGTAGGCCTTCTGTCCTCGAGTTATCAAGTTATTCACATGGTTTCTTTGGGTTACATATAGTTCCGTATGGATGTGAAGTTTCGACGAACGCCACTGCAACTCTAGTTGTGTGCGATGACGTTTCGCTTTCCTAATTTCATTGGTGAACCAAGGAGAGTCCCTAGCCTTAAAGAATGTTTTACACTTCAAGGGGCAAATCTGTTGAAAAGTTCTTGTAGACGGTTATTGAAAGTTTCAACAGTCTCGTCAACCGATTCTATACAGTAGGGTCTGAAGCTAATGACGAGAAGGCATCCAAAGATTCAGTTGAGTCTATATTCCTGAATGTCCGATAATAAATATTCTCTCTATGCTGGGCACCCTACTTTGAGGTTAAATTGAACCATAAAATGATCCAGGAGGGTGACGTCAAACACATCGACACCATACACAATTTCCCCATCAATCTGTCGTTTAATAACTATGTCCAGTGTATGACCAGCTTATGCGTTGGACCAACGACATGTTGCACAAGGTCCATAGAATCCAGCAAGACGAGAAATTTTCACGCACTGGCGTAATTTTTATTCTCCAAATGAAGATCGAAGTCACCATTAATAACGAAGGGTGCAGGTGCAGCGAGTAAGTATCCGACAAATTGAGCAAATTCCGACATAAACATACTGAAGGAGAGTTTATTTTTGGCATTTGGTGGGGGTCTGTAAACTTTTATAATTCGCAATGAACGAGTCCCCGTTGTTAGTATGCCTAGCATAGATTTAAAGGTCGTGAATTTATATGTTGAATCTGTTTTTATCTTGAAAGTGTTGTAAAAAAGCATCCCCACTCCACCACCTCTTGAGGGTCCGGGTATGTGATGGAACAGTTTGGCATTTTGCTGCAGTTCACCGAGGTGAAAGTGTCAACAGAGGAGAGCCATGTCTCGGTAATCAAGCCTAGATTAACGTGATTATCTCCCATGATGTCCCAAATGATAGATGTCTTATTTACAAGTGACGTGGGATTAATAAGGCATGCAGTAATATCTAGTTGGAATGGACATGAATCGCTCAAAGGTATCGAGACAAGTGAAACATACCAGCCGGACAAGGGTTGCTAAACTAAGTCTGGGCTTAGCGTAGTATGCGTTTTTGAATTGGGTCTTGTTTTAGGTATGGCCGGGGAAGAGTCAATGTACTTGTACTCGGCTACCTTAACTGCATGTATTGAACTGATATGTGTTTATCGTTCAATAATTTCTTGTTCTCCTCTCTCGTCTCGGTTAGCACGTGGAGTCCGAGTCAATTTAGTACACTTCATGTATATAACAGTCTTTTGAAGAGGAGCTGAGAGGTAATTTCTAGTTATTCCTCCTGGAGTATATTCAATTTTGACCGATGTAAATTATTAGTCAGGTTTGGGAGGATTCATGGAATTTTCCGACAAGGCTCAACACCCTGGTCTGAAGGAATTAATTTTATATTTTCTTCCTTTTTATATATATTCTGTGCTTGAGAATTGTGCGTCCCGACTCAACCGGGTGGGCTGTGGGCAGGGTAGTCCTTCGAATCCTCCCTCGTATTGCCTGGCCGTGAAACCCCCCCCCCCCCCTCCCCCCGTTGGCAGATATTGGAATATTGAGGGAATTTGTGTTGTAAACATGACATAACCTGGATCGTACGCTATGCTCATTAATGATGGCATTTAATTTCTGGTGAGGACCAGATATAGATGGATGCCGGAGTGTAATGGTTGACTCTTTTTTATAGAGTGCGGGAGGTGTTACTGATTTTTATATATACGCGTATTAAAATGTTGTACAAGTTGGTACAATGAATTTCGTGGAAGGCCAGCTCACCTCCATTGAGTTTTGCACTGGATAATTTATTGATTTTGTTGTGAATGTAGAAATAGGGGCGGTGTTTTGGTAGCGGGACTCATTTGAGTGCGCATTGCCGGAACAGGACTGGGCGTGGTGTTTTGGGTGGCGGAACTCCGTAGAGTACGCAAAACCATAACTGATTGCAGCTTACTTCAGATCCCTTGGGGTAAGATAAGCGTCATAGCAGGTTTATTCGCGCATTGAGAAAGATTGTACACGTCAAGTGACATCATTGTGGTGAAGAAACGCGTTAACCATAATGAGGAGAGGTGCTTGTATACCTTGGTAGGCAATCCCCGCTCACCATAACAAACCTCCATTGGATTAATAGGATTAAAAGTCATTTAGTGATATATTTTTTTAAGTCCAGGTAAAACAGTGTCCCCACGAGTTAAACCTTATAATACACAAATTTAGGGTCTTGTATGTATAGGAATTTAATAAAAATATATTAACATTCATTATAATCTTGTTCATTGAACCCCTTAGATTTGATAGCCCCCAGAGAATGGATATAGGGGAATCGTACCTGCTTCTTTAGGCCCTTGCGTTTTTCCAAACTGCTACCCCCATAGGGACCCTCTTATTGTTTTGAGTGAAGCCAGTGTGCAAGACTTCCTCGTTGGATAAAGACTTGTAGAACTGGCTTCACCCAAAAACTTTCAAGGCACCACTTGTTGAGTGACTTAAGAGGGGCGAGGTTAGTTGGGTCTGTTACATAAGGTTGCTAAAGTTAAGTTCTTTTGAAGTTCTTTTTTTGACACGCCTAACACCACCCTTCCTATTGCGTCGTTTCTGTAAAATCCCAAAAGATTTCAGTCGATCATAAACTGTGCCACTCAATAAACCTGACCTGCGTGTAGTTGAGTGGGTATTCAATACACGTGGGGTATTGGAGTATAAACAATGATTGACCTTTGCGACTCAGTGGTCAAGCATGACTTGTAACACAATTCACTGGCAGGAGAGTTCGGCTTGTAACACAATTCACTGACAGGGGAGTTCGGTGTGTAGGTCAACTCACCCATGGTGGATTGAACGTGACATGCAGTCACGATGTTCACAAAGAAATGAAATAGAATGAAAAACGGTGTCGGTGTGTGTTATTTCACCGAGTTAGTCTCTGCAGGAATGTTGTGGTCTTCATTCAAAAAATAAAACCTGACGCCCACCTCATGTTTAGAATGTTTTAATTTTCTTGTAACGAAACTGACAATTGGGAATAATTCGTACTAATTCTGCCGTGGTATATTGAAAACTTCCCTGCATCGAAGAGGAGTGATGGAAGTAGGACTTCGTGAAGTGGGTGTCATTTCTGAACAGAATCTCTCCTGCAGAGATGAGGGATGTGTATAAGTTTGACAAAGTTAACACTCTTGTACTGCCAAGCTCACTCACTGGGTACTCCAGCTTCCTACCCCTGTAAAACTGTCCGACACTAGGTGACCTTGGCTGTCGAAAATGCCGTTAAACACCCCACCCCCAAATCATACTGAGTATGCATTGGATCTTTGTACACTTGATTCCCGCGTGAACCTCGAGACTTAAAGTTGTGCTCGTTCAGTTTGCAGACATGTTTCTCTTACTGCTAATTGGACCTACTTGTTAACGCATGCGGAGGAAATCCTCCAAATGGGCAGCATTATAATAAAATTACTGCCTAACCTTTAACTTCTACTTGTGATGTGGCCAATATACGGCACTGAACTCTATACAGTTGGATTGCCGGAATGCTCATTATAGGTATCACAACACTAAATATTTTTCCATAGGCGACCATTATAACGTTCAGGCGAAGAAAATATGATCACATCACTTTAATCTTGGCTTTCAAATATCTTTGTCAAGTATAGCCCTTCAAACAACCTTTTCTGACCCGAAAACAGGGGGTCACGGAACATATAAGACAGAAAAACTGGCAGGAAGGGAAGTACCGGTCACGTGCACATATTTTCCAGGGAACTGCTTCAATGAGAAAAAAGTCGTCTTTCTGACGCAGTAGATATAACAAACACTTAAGAGATACGGGCGAGCAAAATGGAAATAACTCGTTTAATTTCGCACATTTACTACTCGAACTGCCGGTTCCAAGGACGAAAGAAATACGACAGACTATCAGCGTGTGTTGAATTGTTTTTCAAACGTTGTTTTTTAAATGAGGTCGTGCAACGTTTGAGATCGCTTCTGCCGAGAGATAGCAAATGAAACACGTCATCATTTCTATCCCGTATTATTTACTGATACACTCACCTATATAGACACCTGTGTTTGATCCACTTATTTCACGCTTTGGTATTCTTGCATCTTCTAGTGCCATCTGCGTACACTCTAGTACCATGGATTGCTGCGGATCCATCACTTTAGCTTCCTCATCGCTTATCCCAAAACATCTAAAATCCCATGCTTCAACACTAAAAATAAAAAGATGGACATACAAGAAAATTAAAAGTCACTGCCTTACTCTGTAATTTGTTACAGCAAAAACAAATGTCTAATCACACTGACAGTTTTTCAAGACCAACCCCGAATCAAAGGTTGAGCATTGCATCCAAACACAGTTCAGTTGCCGTGGATTTGTTTGTAATCCACACGTGGGCAGTAATGTTCACGCATGCGTTTACCGGGTAATAAAAATCTGCAGCAGCAAAATTTTAATTAATGATGAACCGGGTTGTATTAAGTGCTTGATTAATTAGATTTGTGATGATAATTTAATTAGTGTTTGGAATCTAATATTATCGCATCCGCAGAGATATTGCCCACCCGTGAAAAGTGACCAGTCCACGGCGACCGTATTGTATCATGAATAGAGTGACATACCATTTATATCTTAACAGAATATGCGCCTAAAAATAACGAAAAACTAACATTCGAACTCACCAAAGCTGTTTATTCCTCTATGTAAATAGCAAGGCTGGTGGAGTAAATCAGACCACAACATGTTTCTTTCTCTATTAGTCACCACCATGTTACTTATTGTAACCTATCAATGGGTCATGGTGTAAGCTCTTTATTTAGTCTAAACAATATTTTATGTCCGAATTTGAAAATGCTTACAAACAAATATTCATGCAATGTAGAGATGGGCAATATACCGAAAACCCGAACCGATAACGAAGTCATGTGGACACTAAAACACCGAACCGAACCGAACCAATTACTGAATTCTGAAAACATCTGTATTTTCACAATTTCCTGCGTTCGCTATTTGTAAGGCATTGTTGAGGCTGCATAGCTAATGAAGTGTTCGTTTTCATGAAAGAAGTGACTGGTTTTCCTTTCAGTTTTGTTAACACTGACATGTAAGAGTTTGATCAATTGTCTTGAATTCATACTTCATTACAACCTCTACATGTCCAGTTGCTTAGCAGTGATTTCTGGTCAAGACTTGGCCGCCTGTCTCTGTTAAGTCAGATACCGAATACCGAACCGACATCGTGGTATATCTCCCTACAATACCGGTACCGAACTCAAAACTCCAATCTTGCCCATCTCTAATAGAATGCAACAAAACAAAGATTACAAAATGGATCCAGCTGCAAGCTATTATTTATGTAAGCTGTCTCCAGGATAACGCATTGAACGCTTATAAAATGGATAGACGAGAAACGAAACAAAGTTAGAGTATGATATGGTGCATCTTTAAAGCAACTGGTATTCAATAAAAGGAGGTACCTCTGCATGAAATATATTTCAGCCTCGTGAAATTTTGATTCGAGATAATAACAAAAGTTTTTTGCTTTTTCCTATTTTTTATTCAGATCTCAGGTTCTTATTTACAAGCAAAAAGTACACCTTTTCTATGGATTAATTTTACAAAAAGTTGTTATACATAACACAAAGATAGGTAAAATTAGTTATTGCTGTGTAGTGATATGGGGTTTCATTTGTAGCTGCACTATAGTGGGGGCGGGGGAGGAGTCTAAAGTATAATCTTGGAAGATACTGTCGTGGGTGTTTGGCGAGCGATTCAGAGTCCTACACGCATATCATACGAACATACATGTACAAATATATAATTATGTCAGCGCATAAGTGTCTCGTTGTGTATGAGCTCCGTTGTCGCAATCTCTCCACTTGCGCAAAAAATGTAGGATGGTTGAGTTGCGACCGTGTAATGAAGTTTATAATAATTGCTGTAAATTCGTCGTCTGATTTTGTGTGGAAGGAGACCTATTTAACACGACCAAAAATGCATCGGCCGTGACATTCTATACATCACACGCATTTACGTTTCACCCCATAGCTGAATCGAAATGAATTAACCTAAAATTATGGGAGATGCCTTAACCCTTTACCCAACGTGAAGGCTACATGCAAACCACTCCACAGTTTCATTATTGGTTTCAATCCCTCTCTCTCAAACCACAGCCCATGATCCCCCCCCCCCCACACCCAGTTAGCAATTACCTGACTGTATCTCATAGTAAGTTTATTTCCATTGTACGTTTACGTTTATTCGAGTGTGAATATTTCGATATGAGTTTTAGATTTTTGTAATTTCTTAACTGATCAATAAATCCTGTATAGGTTGGTGGATTATTTTTTACTGTGCAGGAATAAACTTTCTGTAGATAAGCATATAGAAGTCTGTTGTGTTATTAGAATGGACATGGGTATTTAGGTGGCCACAAATAACACATTCTGGGGTTAAAGGAAACTCAATCAGAAGAACTGTTTTCACAACAGAACATTCAAAAAACAAGTGAAGTGTTGTTTCCTTTGTATTGGAACAAAAAGTGCCTAGTTCCGTTTCAGAGAGTTTACATTTATAAAGCCTTGAATTCGTATATAGAATTTTATAGACTATTTTGAAATGCAAACTTTGTAAATATGTATCGTCCGTTATTGTAAATGGGATTTTATATATAAATTCCAGTCATCCGACTGCAGCTTTATATCTAATCCCTCAATCCATTTATTCTGCGTATAAATAGGAGGCCTTGTGTGCTGTCCTAAATATTTTAGAGAAAAGGCCCGGGAGACTTTATTAGTGTATTTTTACGTGTCAACGTTTCTGTCCTGAATAATGGTAACTTTTTATTGGATCCAATCGCAGTTTTCTAATATTTGAGTCATCCATGTATAATACCCCGAAAAACTGTAAATGGGGTGTTGATGTTATACTTATTGGAGAAGTCAGAGAAGGTCAGGAGGCCGTTGTTTTCATATACTAGGTCATTTACGAAGTAAATACCTTTATTACACCACGTTTTATTGAAAAAAGTTGCTCGTTAACTTTTATTTGATTATTTATGAAAATAGTTTCACCCAGTATTTCTGCGGGGGGTTGTGATGCTTTTATTGTCCAGAACAGGCCAGGACAGAAGAACATCCTTCCTGAATGTGTTTATATGTTTCCCAACCACTTTTAAACTTTTGTTATGTAAGTGCCAAAACTTGTAAGTTCCGAACATTTCTAATTCGTCAATTACTAGCTTTTTCCATGCAGCCAACGAAGATTAGTCCAGTAATTTGCAATCCAAATCATTTTTAAAGCACGATAAAAAATTTCAACGTGGGGGAATTTAATTCCGCCGTTTTCAAAAAGGCCAATAATTGTTATACGTTTAATTTTTTTCGACATTTCCGAACCTCAAGAAATCATAAAAAGTATGTTTAATTTTGTTAAGTATCTCTTTCGGTGGTTCTGGAAGAACCATAAGACAATTTGCCAGAATTGGTAAAGCCAATGCTTTTTATAATGGTATTTTGCCCATTAATGTTAAGTTACAAAGTGACCAGTCACTTAATAAGTTTTCACTTTTCTGCAATTTGTTAATGTAATTATTCAGTATATAATCGTCAATAAATAGATTGAATTCAATATCCAGGTTATTGAATGGTCTGGAATGATTCCAGACAACTTGTTCGCATGTTGGGAGTGTTTCATCACTACCCCGCGTTGAGCCTATCCATACAACTTCCGTTTTATCAAACCCTTACGCCCGAGATTAGGGAGAATGTGTTAACCATATTCAGGGCACCGTCTAGAGAGTATCCATCATCGCTAAAATACTGGGTTGAGTCATCAGCGTATTGACTTAAAAAGTATTCTGAACTTTTTATCTTTATTCCATTTATATTTGGATTAAATTTTAGTGACTCGTTAAGAGTTTCTACACTAAGAATAAAAAGATACGGCGAAAAAGGTTTCACCTTGCCTTTCGCCTTGTTCTATACTGAATCTTTCAGAACAATGGCCATTATTAAGTGAGCAACTAGAGGCGTTGCTGTAAGAGGTTTAAAACCACCTTATCATAGAGGGTCCAAAAGTTAAGAATTCCATCGTCTTTTGGATAAAAGTTCATTCCTGAAAGTCGAAAGCCTGTTCGAAATTTATAAAAACTAGGATGCCTGGAATGTTTAGTTTCTAACATTTAGCAATTAAATCGAAAGTTAATCTAGTACACTCTCCAATGTAATGAACCTTCATAAAACCGAGCTGGATGTCTGAAATTAAATTTGGAAGAACTCTTTTCACTCGGTAAGCAATTACTGGTCATCCTGTTTTCGTATCCACATTAATTAGGGATATTGGGCTCCAGTTTTTTATGTATCGTTTAGGTTTGCTTTGGTTTGGTATACAAGTAATAATTCCGAGTCTTTGTGTAATTGAAAGTTGTTCCAATTCGTAGCCATAATTCAGCGAATTGATTAGACAAGTGCCAATGTTTTACAGGCAAACATTTATAGAACTTGGCCGTGAAGCCGTCAGAATCGGGTGTCTATTGTTTTGTATTGCTTTAAGGGCAATTAAACTTTCACAAGGTGTTAATGGCCCTTCAAGAGATTCGTTTTCGCCATCATTTAAAAAGTTAAGAAAGGGGTTACTTTTGTCAAAGAAATATCCTCAGTATCAAGAGGTTGATTATTAGGTAGTTTTGAGAAATGTAAATGTTTGTAAAAGGATTTTTGCTCGGTTAGAAGCTCACGTATATCAGTAATTTACGATCCAGCATCCTTTACTAACATGAGAATAGGTTTTCCGTATAATGTCTTTTCTCTGAGTTGCAGAAGAACTTGATTGTTTCCCCCCTCTATTTTCTATTTTGATTTTGTTCTCATTATTATTCCCTGGAGTTTTTTTATCCCTAATAGTTTTAAGTTCATACTCAAGTGGTCTCGTTTCTTCGGACACTGACTTACCCCTGTCTAGTATTCAGATTTTTTAGATGATCTTCTGGTTCTTGTTGCCTTTGGTCCGCTATACGTTTTACAGGAGAGGCATATGCTACATTTTTCCAACTTGTCATAAGTTTTAGTGTTTCCCAAAGAAGCTGATTATTTATCGTGTAACTTTCTGTGTTATCATTTGTATATCAGTTTATTGTTTCAGCTACGAGTAGTTTCACAAGCTGGGTCATCGAGAAGGCTATTATTAAACTTCTAAATACCCTTTCCCCGGGTCTGGTTATCAAAAGATAGTTTTATGATTACTTGGTTATGGTCGGAGCGATATCTAGTGTGAATTTCGTCATTATGAAGAAAGAGTTGTAAGTCTGATGATATACTACTCAAAGTTTGCTAAGCACCACATATTTGACACATCGTTGTGAAATTTTCTTGTGACACATTTGCGATATGTTTGGTGGATATGATCGAGGAATGTATTAAGATGGTCCCCAGTGTTTGCATTAGCTCTCTTGGCAGGCAGACTTTTCGTGACAGTCATGGAAAGCACGTACCCCTTGATTTTCATGATGTGTTCGTGTACTGTCGACATGTACATGAGATGTGTACTATTTTGTGTAGGGCATTCAGTCTTCATTTCAACACAAACCCTTGTGATTTAATGAATGAATATGGCGAATGCAAATGTAAGAATACATTTGTCTGAAGCAGAAATGTTGCGGGCTGTAGGGATGGGGTAAAAATGGGTTACCCATCGTCAGGTTGGTGAAGCCCTTGGTGTGCACCATACGGTGATCACTAGAGCCTGGGCAAGATTTCAGAAGTATGGCACACCAGTCAGACGACATGGTGGTGGCAGAGGCAGGGCAATATCTGCAGCTGAAGACCGGTTTTTGATCATTCAGGCCCGTAGGAACCGCTTTGACACAGCAACGCAGCTTCGCAGTGACCTTCTGAATGCATCCGGGGTAAATGTTTCGACGCAGACCTATCCGGGCAAGGTTGCACGAAGGTAGTCTCCGATCGAGAAGACCATGTATTTGCATTCAGCTGTCCCAAAACCACCACCTGACACGATATGAATGGGTCATGGGCCACGTTCGATGGACCAGAGAAGTTTGGCGACCTGTCCTTTTTACAGATGAGTCAAGGTACTGCCTAGACCACACATATAGGCGTTCTGTGGTATGGAGAAGACCAAGAGAGCGATTCCATGCAGCCAACATTGCTGAGCATGACCGCTATGGTGGAGAGTCAATAATGGTTTGGGGCGGCATCAGCTGGGATGGACGTACAGAGCTATGGGTCCTTGACCGTGGTACATTGACTGCACAGCGGTATATTGATGAGATCTTGGATGCCCACGTCAGATTGTATGCAGGTGCAGTGGGTGATAGATTCATTCTGATGGACGATAATGCGCGTCCTCATGTTGCCCATGCTATCAGGGAGTATCGACAGAGGGAGGGGATTAAGCGTATGGACTGGCCAGCAAGATCCCCTGACCTAAATCCAATCGAACATCTCTGGAATGAGTTGCAGCTTGCAATTTTAGCCCGTCCAATCCAACCAAGAAGTGTCTAGGAGCTTGGTGCCATGCTGGTCCAAGAACGGAACAACATCCCACAAAGGACCATTTTGAACCTGATTGGGGGCATAAGAAGGCGTTGTCAAGCTGTAATTAACAATGGTGGGTCTCCTATTCGATATTGAACCCAGATCAGTTCGCTCCGTCAACTTTTTGGCAAATTTGAAAAATTTCCTCTTTTACCAATAATATCCATTTCCCATAGTTATCGTATTCAAAAGCTAAAAAATAATGTCAAACACAAACAAAATCTTAATTTCTGTGCTCAAATCATTAAAGATATAATTAAATAAAAAATATATACACTTTTCATAACAATATTTCAACTAAAACGTAAAACAGGGAGTTGGATATACTTGGTGCTTAGCAAACTTTGAGTAGTATATTAAAAAGCAGTCTAACCTTGCCATTTTAATTTCAGGTCCTTTCCAAGCATAACGCCTTTGATCTGTATTTTCTAAACGCCAAACATCAAATAAGTTAATTTTTTCCATTGAGTTCAATATTTGTTTTATTTGCCTTCTGGTTGTTTTTTTTTTTTGGTTGCTTATATTCAATTGTACTGTATCTTTTTTCGTAATCTTGTGGAACGTTCCAGTCCCCTCCTATTATTATTGAATCATTACCCATGCTTTTGATTTTAGAGAATAACTCATAGTAGAATTGTGGCCTATCATCAATAGGACCATAGACAAATGACAGGGTTAATCTTTGATCCTTGATGGTAGTGTCCAGAATTGTGACGTTTCCACTCTCGTCTAAAACGCTTTTGTGTATCGTGAAACCGGATGTGGTTTTGAAAAGTATAGCGATGCCTCTGATTGAACTTGAGAGAGAACAATGGACAGTCTTATATCCCCATTCGCCCCTGAAACAAG
This sequence comes from Pictodentalium vernedei, assembly GCA_031216915.1. Lineage (NCBI taxonomy): Eukaryota > Metazoa > Mollusca > Scaphopoda > Dentaliida > Dentaliidae > Pictodentalium > Pictodentalium vernedei. Next base: position 86,787,505 of record CM062289.1, read on the forward strand.
TTTCCACTTCCTTGCTCGAATGCGTATCTACCAGGAAATTTATGTCGAATTTATCCCTACACCGCGAATAGATCTCTCGTCGTTTCTAAGAATCTGAAGATAGGCCACGACAGTTCATGCTGTCTATTATTATGATTACCACTTGAGTAAATAATGGTTAAGTTAAAAGTATATGTGCAATTACTATGTTGTGAATCATTCATTTTTCCATTTCTAAACTTACCTTTCTGTACAGAGCAGTTCATGGAAGGACCTATAAATCTGAACAAATTATTACTAATACATTGTTGAAAACAAATAACCGCAGCAATGTAATTAACAGAAACATTTTGGGGGTGACTCTGCAGCATCCAAGATAACTGAGATGCTCATCTTTTAAAGTCGGTTTCTCGTGATCGATACCGAGACTTTTGTGGACGTTTTGTGTAAGGAAGGAGGGGGGGGGGGGGGGGGTGCATTCGACATTTAACGTGTAAATATAGCTTTACAAACACAAAATGTAAGGATATATTTTGCAGGGGGTGGTTTTTATATAGCATGTACGTTTATACATGTATATGTAAATGTGGCGGAAAGTAGAGGGTAAAATCTTGTCCCATGACATCATATATGATCTTGTCGAAAGGACATTGCTGGTTAAAGACTTGTTTTAACATAATGCCACTTTGGGACAGAACCACCACAAAGGCTATGCTCCGAGGAAGCAGCAAGCTTATCATGCAGGTAGTGGTGTTCAAGCAACGAGCATCATTATTTTGCAGGAAATATTAAGACGGATCAGCTACTTTAAGTATGTTTGGTTGAATTGGTGTTTTCACGGATTCTTACCGATTTTTTATTGATGGAATATTTTGGTGAGAGTTGGCAGTCCAGGGCATGCCTGTCAGTGAGAGCCGTGCTATGGGTTGGTAGCAGAACCCCCAAACCATTTATGGTCTTCCTTGACTAGCGACGGTTATATACGAATTAAGATGAAGTGCGGCCTAAAGTGCCATTGCAGGAGAAAGTAGATTGAACTTGCACTATTGGGCTCAGCTTCAATGGCTGTCTTTTGCTGATTGTATCCAGCCCATTAATTGGAATCGGTCCTCAGGCAATTTAAGTTCGCAATGGAAAGCTCAGGTGAAGGGACATTTCAATACCATTGTTTTCGGCTGTCTTGTTTCCAAAAGTGTAAGCTGCAGAAGAAAGAATGCGATCGTACGAATACAGTTTTATGCTTCAAATACAAATGGAGTCGGTTCCACTCCAAAGATTAAGTTTGAAGCAGCTGTAGTCGGCTTTCTGGGTAGGTTAAAATTAAACAAAAAGTTATGTACAACATACGAGTGTGGTACACTGGTGACGTAATTACAAGAACACCTAACTTCGGAGGGTGGGGGTCAGAAGTGGAGGTTTGGTGGGGAGGAGATAAGCTGCAATATTACCAAACTGGGAGTAGATATGTATTTCTAAAAATGTTAACGATGTCAACCCAACTAGTGGAAATTGTCTACGCCCAGTCAGCACTATGGCAAATTCCTGCATGGGGAGGGGGTAGTAGAGGAAAAACAAGAATCGATACGGCAGGCAGCGGAACCCCTCCATGTGTACTCCGTTCAGAGAGATGGTGTTCAGAAACATTTTGGGACGATGTTAAGGGTCAGAAGCAGTTACGGAAGGATCCCGCTAGCACACGTCGGGTTAAATGTACAGATTCCGTAAATTTAATTTTTTTTAAATTTTGGCACTGGTGTATTTTCTCTACCCCCGCCCCTCCCAGCTTCAGAAAAGAACAGGAAAAATATAAAAAATTAAAATAAATAAAATTTAAAAAAAAATTGTTTACGGTGTAGATGCATGTTTCACTCCTGTATTTAACAAAGTTATGTACACCATTTGGGGTGTAGTACATTGGTGACGTAAGTGCAAGAACACCTAACCTCGAGAGTGGGAGTTTGAAGTGGGGTTTGGATGGAGAGGGGGGTATGCTGTAATGTTACCTAACTGGGAATAGACATTTTTTCTAGCAGATCAATTTTTGAAACTCAAGTTTCCAGTTGGTAATAAAAGATCAAAATTTCTCATCATTAGTTGGAATTTTAATAATTTTCATGAACAATGTTAATTTATTGAATTTCCAACTATTTGATTTTTGACCTCGGAATTTCCAACTATTGAAAAAAATACTCCTAGCTGGCTGAGACACCCCCCACACCCCCCTGTCGCCATTTCCCTGCTGCTAAGTTTTCTTAACTCAATTGAAGTATTTTTTGTGTGAGTATTCTTCCGAATTATTGGTTTGTGTAAGCGAGTGCTTAGCTGTATTTTCTATTTTTGTCTGTCTATCCATCAAAAATTCATTTGTCTTGCGACAACTGGAGTTTTACAAATGATCGCGGCAATACAGGGTAAGAGGCTTGTATTAATAATTTGTGTTTAATGTGCAGATTGCAAAAGAGGGCCTGTCACTGTGCTGCTCAACACACAATAACTGCGTTTTGAGAAGAACCTCAGAGTTGTGATATAAAGTGAAAATTCCCCAGAGGGTTCATAAAAAACAACAAGCGCGTAAGAAGAGAGAAAGAGAGAAGACGAGAGAGAGAGAGAGAGAGAGAGAGAGAGAGAGAGAGAGAGAGAGAGAGAGAGAGAGAGAGAGAGAGAGAGAGAGAGAGACTTCCGGACAGACAGTTTCCACAGGCACACCGCCGCACAGGCCACAAATATTCTCCAAGTAACAAGTGACTATAATGTAATGCCGCGGTGCCTCTATGGAATATGAAATATTGGGACAGATGGTTTAATGTGAACTGGTCGGATGAGCACGAGAAGATAAAATAGGTAAACACATACCACATTGAGTGAACGTTAAGATGACAGTTGAGTTGGCAGACCACTACTGGATGATAAATCTTAATTTCTTTTCAACCTACTCACAATTGTTTACAGTTGGCTGTAACGTCAGTACAAGCCCTACTTCGGAACTTAGACTCAAGTTAATAACTTTTCCAAATGAATTTGGAAAAAGTAGAAGAGTGCAAAAGCACAAGAAAAAAAAAAGATCGAAAGGTTCAATCGAGACCAACGGTCGACATTACAGGTACTCTCCCTGCACACCTCTTGCATAATCGAGCGCATGTGCGAACTACCGTGACGTCAGTTTTTTTTTTCCTCCATCTTACATGGTCGGGCTTTTTGTGGCTCGTGTTGTTAATGATCTCATTCCTTCGTGAACTAGATTGTGATTGCTCACATCATACAATGTATAAGTGAATGTTGTATGCTTTTACTTAAGTTTCAAATTATTATTTTCATTTATTCTAATTTTTGCTTGCATTCTTTGTGTGTACCTTAGTATTTTCGCGCGCGAAAAAGCAACCCGCGTCGGTGATCGGTTTTTCCACCGGTGAGACTTTCTGTGATTTTATTGACCTTGTGGGGTTTTGTGCCTAAGACTGTTCCACATTCCTCGAGTTTGCAGATGAATCATGTAGGTGACCTCCATACCAGTTGTGTCAACTTTAATAATTGTTCCCAGGCCAGTCCACGTGGCATCTCTGGGGTCTGGTCATCAAACTTCTGGTCTGTCGTGAACAAGGTGGTTCTAGCTCGTACTCGAACACCCCGTTCCCGGGGCAAAATTAGCCGTGCCTTCTCAAATATTTCTGAGAGTGCGCGTGGTGAATCTGTCACGCAGGATGTTGGGCAGTCCTTTTCGGTAACATATTCAACTTCAACTGTTGGTGGTGCTGGTGATGGGACGCCCGAAGTGGGGAGTTCGGTCTCCCTTCGTTTGGCGCTAGTTGTCTCCCTTGGGGTGACAGTTTTTGTCGAGACGGGTTCTTCTGAAGTCCACTCGTGCGCTCTCTCCGATTTTCCGCCGTGATCATCATCTGCTGCTGAGGAATTTTTTCATTCTTCTCCTTTTCTGCATGCCAGCCTTCCTTCCATCTCTTCTAGAGATGATATACAGACTCAGGGGCCCAAGTCTGTATCTGGTGAGGTTCCTCAGGACTCCAGATCTCCCTGTATGTGTTGTTGGCTGCTCCGTCTCATGTAGCTTGATTTAGACCTGACCGGTTGGGATGCTCTGTCGCTTCGTCGCCTTGTCTGGCCAATCGTTTGTTGTTCCGCATTCCCCTGCTGGAGAGCCGACCAGCGGGATGGGGCTGGGACAGTGGCAAACAGACCCTTCTGTATCGCGGAGGCCAGTGACGGCTCCTGTTAGCTGTCACGCTTGGGACCTTCTTCCGATTTTCTCACCGTGTCTGGCTGTCGATCGACGCATGTCGTCGGTCCTAGAGGATTTGTAGCGGGGGCCTTCTGTAACTCAGAGGCCAGTAACAATTTCCTGTCATTCTTGGAACAATCCGCCGGTGTTTACCAACCGTGTCTCAGGTCTGGCTACCAATCAACGTCTGTCGTCAGTCTCTCGTGAGGCGTTACACACAGGGCCTTCTGTTCCACAGAGGTCAGTGACGGTTTCCTGTCATTCTCGGAACAGTTCTCTGATGTTTTCTCGCCGACTCTCAGTTCTGGCTGTTGATCGACGTCCGTCCATTATGTGGATTTGGGCTCTTCCAGATGGGTTAATTGAGAAGACTCTTCGACATGGTCGGCTGTATCGACGGGTCCTCCGGGTGAACTGAGGCAGGCAGTTCTGGTTCTAGCAACCCCCAAGTTGGCTTCTCTGTGCCTCTTGAGGCGTAACCTCCATGGTCGGTCGCAGAGATTCCTCGCCCGCTGGCCCGTTGAATGTTGTCCAGAATTCACATGAGGTTACTGCTGGTCAGTTGGGCTACGTCTCTTCTGCCACAGGGGATGGCGATATGCTTGGAGACGACGCCCCTCCCCTCGTCTGTGTTGGGGCAGGCAGTAGATTTTGTGTTTGGCTTCTTGCCAAACATCCAGCCTTCAGACCAGCCGTCAGTGATCGCCCGGCCGCGGTCGTCTGTGGAGCGCCGAAATCCTGTCGAGCGTTCTAGCTCTGGGATTTTGCGCCTTCTGCAAGCGGCTCAGTATGTTGGGTCCTTCCAAGACCTGGATGCCAAGATGCGTTCCAAGTCCCTGAAAAGGTTCTTTCTCTTCACGATCTGACGCCTTTCTGCCTCCAACGCGGTTTCGTGCGTACGATTCCGCATGCCCCCGGTCTTCCAAGCATTGACTACAATGGACGAGAATTTCCCCTCCTTCGGGTTTACTAAGAAAAAATAGGTAGTTTTCCCGATATCGGTGTTGGAATCCATGGTGGGCCTTTTCCGGAGAGATGCGGGCATGTTGTCTCTCGCGGATCACGCCGCCGCCGTCCTGACTTCTTACCTCCCGCCAGGGGAGTGTGATGATGCAGAGGCGCCGTTCCTGTCTCAGGCGTTGATGAAACTGGCGCTTGCTTACGCACGCAAAACGGCTAAATTGGAACTGGCATGTCGGAATGCAGTGTTGGATGCTAGTCCATCCCTTCTCCCTGAGCAGCATGCTATTCTGAGATCTGCCTCTTTAGTCGAACCTCAGCTGTTCCATGGTTCCGTGGGGCTGTCAGTGACGAGGTTCTTCGTCATTCGAAGGACCAGCTCTTGTTACGGCAACTGCACCCACCTGCTAGTACGGGTGGTAGTCATTCCAGGCCCGCCAAGCTCCCAGCCACGTCGGCCTCATCGGTTACACAGGTTGTGTCTTCGGCTATATCCGTTTCTTCTGCTCTGAAGAAGCGTCGACACGGCCAGGCTCACTTGAAGTCTCTGGGAGGAAAGTCTAAGGACACTGTTGCTTCCCAAGGTGGTGGTTTTTCCTCTCGGGGGGTCCTCACCTCGATTCGCCTCCAGTCGTGGGAAGGCTGACGCTATTTTTCGACCATTGGGCTGAGATAACATCGGATCCATGTGTCCTCGATGTCGTTTATTCAGGACTGCGAATGTCCTTCCATCGGCACCTATGTTTATCTCGGGTGCCCCTACCGCTCGGGTCCTCAGCGTCGGGACCTCCTGGTGCGGAAGGTCTCCTCTCCAAAGGGGCGATCAAAGTCATCAGAAACACCCGTTCACCGGTGTTCTACTCAAGAACCTACCCTAGTGCCAAAGAAGAATGACCCGGTTCGTCCAGTCATCGATCTAAGTATCCTGAACGAGTCCATCATAGCACCTCGACGCAGCATGGAGACTTCCAGGTCGGTACGACGGTCGATTCATCAGGACGATTTTGCAGCTCGTATCGACCTAAGGATATCTATTTCCATATGCCTTTTTCACCTGGGGTCACGGAAATACGTTGGTATTTTGTCTCGGGATCGCGTCTTCCAAGCCAAAGCTCCCCCATCGGTTTGAATCTGGCTCCCTGGGCCTTCACCCGACTGCTGTCGCTTGTGATAGCTTTTCACCGTACTCCGTCGGCTGTGACCTCTGACGCCTACCTGGACGACATCCCCCAACGGCATTCCAATGCTGCTATTCTGGAGTCCAATGCCCTGATTGCTTCTCAGCAATTTCGTCATCTGGGCATGGATTTTTACTCTTTCCACAATGTGTTTTATGTTCCCAAGGCTCGGGTATTGATCATTTCCGTCTTGACTCTGGACCTGCTTCGATCCTCCTCGGTCTCGGTCTGGACTTTCCTTCTGTTGCTAGGCCTTTGCGGTCGATGACTGATCTCATTCCGCTGGGTCGTTTGTTCGACCTTTCTAAACTCCTTGTTGGATCATTGGCGTCCGAAACTGGATCCTCTGCACCTGAAACTCAATATTCCTCGGTGACTGCATCGTCACTTCCGCCCGCGGACAGATGTTCAATGGTTGTATCAGGGCGTTCTGCTGGATCTTCCTCCTGTCGATCGCATCCCCACAGCGGATGCCTGGGGGCGGTGTTGGGATGCGTCACTAGACCCCATCGGTCTAACTACTCAACTGAATGGGACAAAGAGCAAGCAGGCTTTTATATCAACCAGAAGGAGCTCCTAGCTCTTCTCTTGATTTTCAGCTGTACATCCCGCAATTATCGGATCACACAGTCCTGTTCCTTTCGAACAATTCAACAGCGGTGGTGTACATTTGGGATCAAGGGGCACACATTCGATTCCCATGTGTCGGCCTGCTCGGGATGTACACGCTCGGGTGTTGGTTCGGCACATTCCTGGGCGTCTGAACGCCCATGCCGACTCTTTGTCCTTCCCACCGAATGGATGCTACATTGTTCGATCTTTCGGACGATTTGCGAATGATGGGGTCTTCTTATCGACCTTTTAGCCACTGGCTGGAATCATCTGGTAGATACCTTCGTCTCCCCTTGTCCAGACCCACCAGTCTTTGCAGTGCACGCTCTGTCTCTCGACTGGACAGGATGGGTCGGCTTTGCGTTTCCTCCTGCACCGATTCTTCCTCAGGTAATGTCGAAGATTCGTGCTTGCAGTTGCAGGATGATTCTGATCGCTCTTCTGTCTCCACAGAGCGTGTGGATCAACCAGCTGTGGCCTCTGTTAGCAGATCGGCCAATTTGTCTGCCGATATGCCGCAATCTTCTTTCCCAGAGCCAGCCCAGGAAGTATCTGAAGCCTGTCTTTTATCAGGTCCAGTCCCCGACGTTGAGGTGTTTCAGAACGAGCAGTGGAGTGCATTTCTGAATCACGGCGACGTTCCACTGGCATAACTTTTGCTGCTAAGTGGACAGATTTCTGTCGCTGGTGCTCTCATCAAAATGTGGATTACCGAAATCCGTCAATCGCTCAAAATGCGGATTTTCTGGTATACCTTTTTGATTCCAAAGGCCTTCAGCCTGGTACCACAATGGGCTATAGATCCACGCAGTCAGAAGCGTTCTCGTAAGCGGGAAAACGGTGTATCGGTCGTAATATATTTCTATCCACATGAAACTTGGCATGGGTGTTACATTGTTTAGATGGGGCGCCTTTCGAGCCTTTATCTCAGACAGATATGCATGTACTGACATAAAAGGCTGCTTTCCTTCTACAGTTTGCCTCAGCAAGGTGTGTCAATGAGGTTCTGTTGATTCGGCTCATTTTCAGAAATGAGGCTAACAGAGTCACCCTCACTACTGATTGCTCTTTTCTGGCCAGGAATCAACTTCCTGATTCTGTGCCTCCTCTCATCTGCATTCGGGCACTTCCCCCAAGATTGCCGGAGGCCTCTTCTTTGTCCTGTGGGAGCGATTAAGACTTATATTAATCGCACATAATGCATTCGAAGGGGTCTGAAGAGGTTTTCTCTGTCTCTCATTCTGGGGAGGCAGTCTATCTCTTGCCATTCTATTTCCAGGTGGTTATGTCTTGCAATCAAGCTGACTTATTCAAGTTTGACTGCAACGGATCTTGTTTTCGAACCAGTTTAATGCTCATGAGGTTCGTGTCATTTCTACATCCTGGACGTTTTCCAATTCTGTTTCGCTCCGAGATGGAGAAATGACACTACTTTCTCCAACTTTTATCTCCCCCACCTACAACAGCAATCTGATGATCTTTTTTCTTTAGGCCTTCTAGTTGCTGCACAGACTGTTGTTCCCCTCGTTGATTCTATGTTTTCAAGTTGGTGTGTATTTTATTCACGCAATCGTATTTTCAGGTGCTTCACGCAGCATCTTTACTTCTTCTCCGTTTTAGGATGCCTTTCCACACGGTGGTGTTGTGCATTAGCTTCTTTTCAGCAAGTTTAATTCTATTTTCTCTTCATTACCGGTTTTTCTGTCGAACCCTGCCCTCACTGCATTTCTTTCAGTTGCGCTATTAGAGGTATTGGTTATGAGATCTACCTGCTCCTGTTGCTTATTTAGGTAACTGTAAACAATTGTGTGTAGATTGTAAAGAAATTAAATGTTTTTAATAAATTGTGTTTCTTAACATATCTTCCACAATTGTTTACCGGAGGCCCACCCTCCTATAGGATATCATTGATATCTTTTGCCTCCCCACAATTTCAGAAATCTTCTCGTCGGTGGAAATTCGGAATTGACGTTACGGTTGTTCGCCCATGCGCTCGGTTATGCAAGAGGAGTGCAGGAAGAGTACTGGCAATTTCGAGCTCGATCCTTTCGGTCTTTTTTCCTCGTGCCTTTTTACTCTTAAAATTATTAGCTGGAGACTAAGTTCCAAAGCAGGGCATGCACTGACGTTACAGCAGATTGTAAACAAGTGTGGTTGGTATGTTACGAAACAAAATTTACTAAAACAATAATTTTGAGACATGCACAATAATAATAATAATAATAATAATAATAATAATAATAATAATAATAATACTAATAATAATAAAATAATAATAATAATAATAATAATACGCCGGGTTATTCCTCCTCAACTCACCCTCCTAAACCTCCAGCATTTTGTCAAAGTCTGTTTTATAATTTGCTCATTCTCACTTTCTTGCTCTCAAACTTTTCTGATGGCATTACTCATTCTAAAATGAAATGTCCCAGGGTCTCCGTTTCTCCTAAGTTGCACAGTTGGCACAATTCTTTCTCGCCTTTGCCGATTCTCCATCTCAATTCAAGTGACTTATATCTCACTTTGAGCAACAATGTCCCCAGAAACGATACAGGTACTCCCCAAAGGTTATAACCCATCTGAAGAGCTCCTGAAACCAACTACAGTCTGCCAATGACTATTGTAATCGTCGAAACTGCCTTCCCTTGAGAAAGCTGCTCCCATGCTTTAGTATCCCTTCTAGATTTCCAGTCTCAATATTAACTCTGCATTAGCTCTCTCGATTGCTTTATTCACCCTGTCGAAATCTTAGAGTGTCATACATAGTTAAACATCGTTTTACACGATCTGCTAGTAGGTAGAATTACCAGCTAATTCATGTTGCATAGTGTTCCCATATATTTTCTAACTTTAACCAACATCCATCCGTGTTACCCATTGACCGTTTCCAGTTACTTGATCAGGTTATCCACCGACCCGTACAGTTTTTACGGGTGGATGAAACCGGAGTACCAGGGAAGAACAACCGAGCAACGGCCAGCAACTGTCAAACTCCCTAACGTACAAACTCCACTCAAACAAGGTTAGAATTGGTTGAAGATAGGTGCACCATCGACGTGAAGGACTCCTTAGTACACAGGGCCACCATGTCATCACCTGGGCAATATATGACCAAAGGGTCCGCCTGCTAAGAGGAACCACGTTTTACTTCCACCGGGGAATTGCTCATTCAGGTGTCTGTACAGGTGTTAGCACTTTCTGATAAATAGAGATTACTGTCCCCTGGAACGCCGCCGTGGCAACGTCTCGGAGAGAGTGAATATGTATTTGTCAGAGGGCGCTCGTCAACGGAGGGCCAAGGCTGGGGTTGATCAACTTTGCTAGGGACCTAAGATACTCTTTCACCGGGGACAAGGGATTTTCATTAGCGCACTCTTGTAGATCGCAATTGCTTATTCACAAGCCACAGAAGAGCGCCGCACTTCAATCAATTGCTTTCAACGGTAATGAACTAACACAGGCTAATTTCTCGGCGGGGGCTGAGGTTTCATCAACTCTTGGGTACTCAGGGCTTCTTCATTAATAAGATAAAGACTGTCAACAATCCAACAATTTATATATATAAATCTTCTATACTCTTATTTACAAATAGCCAACAAATTCTAAATAAATAATCCCAACCACAAATGAAATGAGTTTTGTGACTTGTCACTGAATCTCCATATGAGACAACCACTTCCTTACCATTTTCATCCCTCTGACCTAAGATATAACCTATTGAATATCCTGACGCGTCTATATATAGACAAAATTCTTTATCAAAATCTGGGAAAGCCAAAATTGGAGGTTTTGTCAGGGTCTCTTTCATGGTGTTAAAGGACTTTTCACATTCTGCATCCCGCTGAAATGGTACATTCTTTTTGAGAAGATTATTGAGAGGTGCTGCCTTTTTCGAAAAATTGAACACGAAACGTCGATAATAGTTACAGAGACCAAGGAAAGCACGAACATCTTCGAGGTTTTTTGGACGGGGGAACGAAGACACAGCGTCCGTTTTCGAAGTATCAACAGAAATACCATCTTTAGAAAGAACGTGCCCCAAATAGCGTATTTCCTTTGCAGGGAAATCACACTTAGAAGGCTTCTTCAACTTTAGATTTGCTCTACGCAAGGCCTCAAACAATTGTGACAAGTGCTGGAGGTGTTCCTCAAAAGACCTAGAGAACACGAGGAGGTCGTCTACGTAACATAAACATGAGTGCCATTGTAAATCTCGAAGGTCTTCAGCCATGACCAACTGGAAACTTGAAGCGCTATTCATCAAGCCCATGGGAAGTCTTTTAAATTGATGAACTCCTCTGTGGGTGACAAAAGCAGTTTTCTTTCTGGAATCTTGGTCTAAATCAATTTGGAAATATTCTGAGAACATATCAAGACAAGAGAATATCGTAGACCTTGATTTTCCAAGGGTGTCGAAAACGTCCTCCAACCTGGGCAAAGGAAATGAAATGGGCTTTGTCAAGGCTTCAGTTGCCTGTAATCTACAGTGAACCTAAACGAATTGTCCTTTTTTCTAACCATAACAACTGGGGACATCCATTCCGAGACTGAAGGCTCAATAATGCCATGTTCTTCAAGTTCGTCAATTTGTCTGCTAATCTCTTGTTTCAATGCTGGTGAAGCCCTATAAAACCGACGTCTCAATGGTGGAGAATTACCTGTATCTATTTTATGGCTATATATGCGAGACATTCCAAGTTCGGACAAATCCTTAGCGAAGCAATCCCTATTCTGACCTATTAGCACCAACAGTTCCTGTTTCTGAAGACTTGACAAATCAGAGTGGGATAAATCGATGCCAAGCGACTCGGCTTCGGCAAAGTAATTGTCATAATTGTTGGAACCATCATGACCAATGTAATTCACCGTCGCTTTGGCACTAACATCGCTTTTTTCAACGGAATGCAGAATATTATCAGGACGGATGGGGTAAAAACAACCGATAACCTGTGAAGATGTGAGCCTAACATAGGAATTGGTGGGGTTAAGAACTTTAGAAACAGCCCTATTGTTAACCACTTCTACAAGCGTACGTGCAGCCAAAATGTTCTTGTTACTAACTAAATTTGAATCAGGCTCGATAATACCTACACGTGAAGTAATTCTATCAAAACCCACACGCACCGGTATAATAGTCTCACTTCGGGGTTCCAAAGTTATGTCCTCTAGCACTGTTACATTATTTGTACAATTAGGTTGTTCTGCGACATTGTTTATTGGCGCGTGTGTCATACCATTCTGCAGTATAAGAGTTTTGTGACAAAGGTCAATATTAGCCTTGTTTTCAGTTAAAAAGTCCATACCTAAAATAATGTCTGCTGGAATTTTTTCCAAAATTAAAAAAGTTTGAGTCATATCTAGCCTACCCAGGGATAAATGTAAATTTGTTTCTCCTAAAACCTTCAGTAAATTGCCGTCTACGCCCGTTATGAGTTTAATACTAGGAGGAAGAATTTCAATTTTGCCCCACAAGCGAACGGACTGTAAGATTTCTTTTGATATACAGGAGCGACTGGCTCCCGTATCAACCAATGCAGGAATTCTAGTATATATATTTTCCAACCTAACGTCGACTTTATTTCCATCCATTCCCGTGCTAACTGAAGTGCTTAGTACAGGTATAGCATTAAATCTGCATGTTGAACTGACATGGCCAATGCGCTTACATGTGTTACATCTATAATTCCTAGCGGGACAAGTTGATGAGTTACGGTAATGTCTTCCACATCTATGGCACAAGGGAAATTGCCGCCTCTTACCTATAAACGGGCGATACTCCCGACGTCTTGAGAAATCTTTTTCAGTGTGTAGTTGGCCACAGTCATTCCAGTGTGTATGTGGGTCAGAGTTACGTGAGATGTGGGCAGCTCGGATTGCATTTTGCTGAATGACTTTCTCCTTAATTTCACGAATGTAATCAAACATCTCTCGGAAAGTTTCTGTGGAACCTATTGTCAGTCTAATGAGAGTACTGGGAAAGGTTCAAGCTAGGTAGATGAACTAATTCGGATTCTCCACCAAATATGACCAAAGGGTCCGCCTGCTAAGAGGAACCACGTGTTACTTCCACCGGGGAGTCGCTCATTCAGGTGTCTGGTCAGGTGTTAGCACTTTCTGATAAATAGAGATTACTGTCCCCTGGAACGCCGCCGTGGCAACGTCTCGGAGAGAGTGAATATGTATTTGTCAGAGGGCGCTCGTCAACAGAGGGCCAAGGCTGGGGTTGAACAACTTTGCTGGGGACCTAAGATACTCTTTCACCGGGGACGAGGGATTTCCATTAGCTCACTCTTGTAGATCGCAATTGCTTATTCACAAGCCACAGAATAGCGACGCACTTCAATCAATTGCTTTCAACGGTAATGAACTAACACAGGCTAATTTCTCGGCGGGGGCTGAGGTTTCATCAACTCTTGGGTACTCGGGGCTTCTTCATTAATAAGATAAAGACTGTCAACAATCCAACAATTTATATATATAAATCTTCTATATTCTTATTTACAAATAGCCAACAAATTCTAAATAAATAATCCCAACCACAAATGAAATGAGTTTTGTGACTAGTCACTGAATCCCACCGAAAACAAGTACTAAAATGTTATCTAAAATTAAATTGTTTCCCAAATTTATATTCGTAGAGAAAGGTCGAAGCTGCGACAACTGATAAGAAATCGGGAAATCTTTCACTCAACCGCTCATGCGCGTATTTATCCTGTTGCGCCTACCACATTATGGGGAATTACCTTTAATACTAAATTTCACCTTTTAGAATACTTTATCATCTACAATTTCTGCTAATAGTGCTTCTAAATCGCAACAATAACAACTGATCATCTAATAACACAGATTCACTAATACACTTAAAACTGTTAACGAATGACTATGTAACAACAACATGTTATCACAACTAAATACTATAAACTAAATACTACATATACTCATCAGTTCTTCTTCGGTTTCTCCCCTCGATGCAAATCATCAGATCGGGAATCCTGTCGTCCAAATGACGGCTTACCGGAACCACACAAATACATTAACTCTTTACTACACCGCGTGAACTAGCGATTATTCCATCCTAGCGAGTCTGTCTGGAAGTTAACTCGAGGGGTCTTATATAGGCGCGCGCATCACCTATCAAAAACTTGATTTGGACAAAGCTGCTAATTTAGAAAAGACGGCTTTGATGACTTGCAGTGACATGAACTGACTTTTCAATAAGTTCTAATTTGGAATGCATTGTTTATACAGTCCCTGCATGACAGCGACTGAACAACTGAACAAAGAACGCTTTCCGAATACGAGCTTAATTAAATTAATGCGCTTACCCCGTTTACTCACACTGATTATTAAAAACTTTCTTTCTTTCATTCATTCTAAATAACTCGAATTGTTTACTTATTTTTAAAATTTAGAATAACCTTAAAATAACAACCCTGTGATAAATATATGGGTTAGGTGCCTTGCCCAAGGACACAACGCAGTTACCCCTGGCCGGAATTGTGGACCTCTCGGTTAATACACAAATAAAAGGAGTGTTGATGCTGCGTTTAATGTTTTTTTATGAGGTATATTTATTTCTTACTGACGAAGAAAAATATGGAAACTAGGCATTAGAAAAAGAGGAAGACTAGAAAGATAACAGTTTAGCGCCCGGTTGATGCTGATGAGTTTTGCAGAACGCTCCATGCATTCCATATATTGGGGTATATTTATATGCTTCCGTGTCTGTTTCCGTTAATCACGTCAATGCATTCTTCCCTTGTTGCACAATTGTTAAGTATCAACCCAGGTTGTTTATCATCTGCTACTTTCTGGATTGTTTGGTCAAATATTTTTAACGGTGGCTGTATTTAGGATTTATGTTCCTTGTAATTGTCATTGTTTCGGTTTTTGACGGATTAAATTTTCCAATCCATTGCTGAGACCACGATTCAATTTTGGAAATACAATACTACAGTTGAACCGCTAAAGTTTATGGTGGTGTTTCAGCTGTATCTCTCTGTGTTTTATTTTTCATGTTCAATGCATGGTAGGGCGATATGAAAACAACATCATGGCTAACGATGATCCAATCTAATTATTTGGTTGAGCTGGTGAGTTATTTGTCATTTAATTACTGTTAGAAACGTTGGTGTCATATGCACATATAATGGATCAATGCCAGTTGAATCTCTCTCTGAATTCAATGTTCGCACGTGCGGTTGGTACCTTCGATACAGATCTGTATTTTGTTGAGCAGTTTTTACTTCTACTGGGGGAAATACGTTATTGTGAGATAAAAGTCGTATAACTTTTCTTTGCTGAGATGCGATCGAGTCGTTGAAATAGAAATGCATAGTTTGGACAGAGAAGACAACAAAGCGGATCAAGAACATGTGGAAATATAAGAGATTTTAGAAAGCCGGCATTGGATGCAGATACACCAGTAAATTAGGTGTAAACTAAATTTTTTAAATATATACAAACATGAAATAATGTGTGTGTCTCTAGCCTAAGTGTAGGGACACAAGGGCTGATCAGGGAAACGAATATTATGAAGTTGTCTTTGAGTTCAGTTGGTGGCCCCGCATGACATACTAAAATTGCTCTTGAATCTCAGTTGAACTTTCTTCGAAAACCCATGCTTTCTAATTTGAAAATCGGAATCCAGTTCTCTAATTGACATTTCCATAAAACTGCGCTACCGCGAAATTTGTCCACGCATCTACAAAACCTCCATTCAGAGGCGAGGGTGGAGTATTTAAATTAGAGGAAGAATCGATTCACAGCGTCTTATTTTCGCACTGAAAACGCCGGACGATTCCAAGGATATTGCTGTGGAACTGGAGATCATTCCGTGTATAGAGTACAGTGGGCAGTGTTGCCGACGGACACTTTTCTCAAACAAGAATCAGTAGTTTCCGAAAATATTCAATGAAAGAAACACCGGATCGTATCCGATGCAACATTCATTGAAAAATTGATGGTGATTCCATCATTTTATGTCGGATATTCACTGTTAACGCTGCGTGGAAATATTGCCCACGCGTGTATTGTTGACTTTTCCACTATGACCGTACTTCAGTACTTGAAGTCGCGAAACAAACGTATCTACAGACAGGTAATCTACAGGAACACAGAAACAAATGTATCTACAGACAGGTAATCTACAGGAGCACAGAAACAAATGTATCTGCAGACAGGTAATCTACAGGAGCACAGAAACAAATGTATCTACAGACAGGTAATCTACAGGAGCACAGAAACAAATGTATCTACAGACAGGTAATCTACAGGAGCACAGAAACAAATGTATCTACAGACAGGTAATCTACAGGAACACAGAAACAAATGTATCTACAGACAGGTAATCTACAGGAGCACAGAAACAAATGTATCTACAGACAGGTAATCTACAGGAGCACAGAAACAAATGTATCTACAGACAGGTAATCCACAGGAGCACAGAAACAAATTTATCTACAGACAGGTAATCTACAAGAGCACAGAAACAAATGTATCTACAGGCAGGTAAGCTACAGGAGCACAGAAACAAATGTATCTACAGACAGGTAATCTACATGAGCACAGAAACAAATGTATCTACAGACAGGTAATCTACAGGAGCACAGAAACAAATTTATCTACAGACAGGTAATCTACAAGAGCACAGAAACAATTGTATCTACAGACAGGTAATCTACAGGAGCACAGAAACAAATGTATCTACAGACAGGTAATCCACAGGAGCACAGAAACAAATTTATCTACAGACAGGTAATCTACAAGAGCACAGAAACAAATGTATCTACAGGCAGGTAAGCTACAGGAGCACAGAAACAAATGTATCTACAGACAGGTAATCCACAGGAGCACAGAAACAACTTTATCTACAGACAGGTAATCTACAAGAGCACAGAAACAAATGTATCTACAGGCAGGTAAGCTACAGGAGCACAGAAACAAATGTATCTACAGACAGGTAATCTACATGAGCACAGAAACAAATGTATCTACAGACAGGTAATCTACAGGAGCACAGAAACAAATTTATCTACAGACAGGTAATCTACAAGAGCACAGAAACAATTGTATCTACAGACAGGTAATCTACAGGAGCACAGAAACAAATGTATCTACAGACAGGTAATCTACAGGAACACAGAAACAAATGTATCTACAGACAGGTAATCTACAGGAGCACAGAAACAAATGTATCTACAGACAGGTAATCTACAGGAGCACAGAAACAAATTTGCATTCATATATTTGTAAGGGATGCCAATTCTGAGAACTTGACCCTCTTCTTTAACTGGTAGAGTGCTGGAAGCCAATATTTGGGCTTTATTCTCAAGTGTAGGTACTTCAGCTTGAAGACTAGTATTCATTGGATGTGCTTTGTATTATCTTTCAAGTGATATTATTTAGTCTGTAAGTGTTTGTCTTGTTAAAATTTATGGGAGAGTGCCCCACTATTGTGACAAGGCGAATACATGTGTAAATGATTTGATGGCCAAAAATAATTTAGCACTTTACCAGTTAAACGTATTTGGGCATTATTTAATGCCACTAGGAATAAATGTGACAACACATCACTCCCTTTCAGTTCAAAGAGAGACTATGTACATGAATTGGAGTACACAGCACACTTAAAATGAGACATAGAAATTCCGGCTTTTTTAAAGATACATTCCGTGCTACTGAGAATTGATTAGCTTACAACCCAATAACAACAATTTCAGAAAAAAAATAAAACTGCAAAATCACAGGACGAATGGGTGTTAGAAAGAGGTTGTCTCTAAGGTAAACGGGGTGCCAGCGAGCGTAAAGTTCATTGCAAAGTTCAATCTCTGTGGGCGATGGGGGCGGGGAAGATGGGCGAAGAAAGTGTTTTAGGGATCATTTGCTAAGACTATTGAGTTAGAAAAAAACAAGAATTAGGGCAATAAATGAATAAAGTACATATAATCTTTGTCTTGTTCTCATTATCACATTTCCCATTTATTGACTCGTCCAGTGAACAGGTCATCAAGGGAGAAACCGTGACAACGGGAACACGACACATTCACGCCTGCTCCGTGAGATAAAGTGAGAAGAGTGCATAAGGAGCACTAGTCCACATCACTCGCGGTATACTCTTGCAATCAGTTTACGCACATAGTAAACCATCCTGTCGTATTCGCTGGGCCTTGAGCTTCGTTTTCCCGGTTTTCCACAAATGCTCAAACCGAACCGATAAAAAACGCCCAGCTCTTCACATTAGAGTTCACTAGAAACAAAACTCGGAAAATCTTATGTTTTCGTAGATTATTAAGAACATGTTTATGAACAACATAGCGAAAAGCTCTGAAAATCCGAGTTGAGCTTTTTGCGAAAAAGAGATTGTTTTGGAATGGTTCAAATTCTGACGTAATTGCATCAGGTCGTATGTGAAGGGAGTCATATGATCACTAATTTAGGGACTCAGACATAACTAATTCCCGTCTATCGGGGGGCAGATGTCACTAGGTATGGCCAATTGACACTACAGCTAACTGGCAGTTGATATTCCGTAATTGTGATGACATTATTACCGAAGAGATTATAGAAATTGCTTGACGATTCAGACTTTTCCCCATAAAAGAGTGGGTAAATGTATTCAGATAACATTGAACTGAAATATAGTCCCTTCTACTTGAAACGAGATTAATTTAGATAGTGAAATTTATAAGATATATCGAAACATCACCACTGTCATGACTTTATGTTCGAAAACTTAACATAACCCCATAAAACGTACAGCATGACTACGAGAGTTTGAAAGGCTGAAAAGACCACACAACAAATAATCATGTCAAGAAATCAGCGACAAAGATGACTGCCAAACATTATTGGAACAGTTTGGAACAGAACAAGTCTTGTCCCTATATCCGATAAATTCGGTCGATTGGTTGGTCAGAATGCCTTGGACAAATAGCCATGCCAAAGAATACACCCAACATCCAAGGTATATGAGAGTGTGCAACATCCATGGTATAAACGCACGCGAAACATCGGGGGTATATGGTTTAAACGAAAGCTTTCCGATTTTGCTCGCCTCGAAATAAAAATCGAACCCCAAAAACCCGAAAATAGTCACAAATATCATCAGATTTCCGACAATTCAATCATAAAAATAAGATCAAATAATTCGTCCCCTGAGTACCAATGTGTTCTATGTGCCAATAGGCACATAGAACACATTGGAACTCAGGGGACGACATGTCAACAAAATACTGTGATGCCATGGCCGAAAACCTAACACTACCTCCTAAAACGTACAACATGACTACGAGGGTATAGAAGGCTAAAATGTCTACAAAACAAATAATCATGTCAAGAAAGCTCATAAGAACGACACAGCAGGACTGTGAACATGTTGTGATGCATCCATCAAGGGTGCGCCCAGGTTCTCACCCTTGAGCAACATCAACGACGAAGAAGACTGTCAAACCTTATTGGAACATTTAGGCACAGAACAAGTCTTATTTCACAGGAAGATAGGCTATCACATGAGCTGACTTGTTCGCGAAAACATAACTCATAGCAGCAATAGACGAGAACTGAAACACTGACTGGAGGGCGAGTGAAAGTCTCTGTAATTGTTAATAAGAGACTTTCAATCGCCCTCCTTTTGTTTCTGAAGTTGTCTTCTCCTCTCCGACAACGGCATTGGAATTGAAATAAAGTTTAGTCCTTTCCTCCTATCCTCACACTACCCACTAAGTTAACCAGTTAAACTACATACCCATCCAAGATACCAAATGACGTGATGCTGAACCCAGCAAATTTATGTACATATTTTAGTGTTTTTACCATATTTGTACAGAATTATTGTGTTCCCAATCTGACCCCAAATCATATGCTAAAATTGCAACAGACTGTGACTACAAATATAAGAAAATTTTCGTCTACCTATTCAATCCCCATTAAACATTGCCACAGTGTCCGGACCTTGAACTCCTACTATATTTACCTTGGCTTAATTCTTGAATTAAAATACGGTATTCTTTTCCCGCGGGAGGGTTACGATGACATGTCGACACGTAATGGCGGATAGCATTGAGCTCGATGAGGTGCAGATGGAAGCGGAGTACGATTTTATCCGACTCTACAGTGAAACAGTATGTTCCCTACCAGAAAATGCCGAATCCCCATTCAAAAACCACATAAACGATTACAAATACTTTTCGCCTAGTGACTTTCGGTCTGAGACGAGCAATTTAGACGCCGGATTCTCACGATTTCACATCAACTGCCAAAGACTAAAAGCTCACTGGGATTCCTTGCAACACTTGTTATGCAATTTACAAACAGGAAAAAATTCTTTCGACATAATAGGACTTACCGAAATATTCCGTATTCCTCCAGACACTTCGTTTAAACTTAAGGGTTACGCCCCGATTATAAAATGTATGAGACCCGATGAGAATGATGGCCGGGGAGGAGTTGGGCTATACATTAAAGAAGGAATGACATATAAAGTCAGAAGAGACATCTCTGTCTTCATTCCTCATGTTTTCGAATCACTATTTATAGAAATAAAAGATAAACATAACTCATATCCTCTATCAATAAAGAAAAATTCGACAACAAGAAACGTAAGGCCCCCAACGAACAGAACGTATTAAATTACAAGCAACTATTGTAGAATCTTCAACAAGGTTAAAAAGCAGCGCAAAACCATTTATTTTTGAGACATCTTAAACGAAAATAGAAACAATGTGCGAAGAACATGGCATATCTTAAACGAAGCTATAAATACGGGAAAACGCGAAACGCCGAACGAAATGGTTAAAGGGTTAAAGAGCCACCCGGGGTAATACACGCAATTTCCTCCCATGCTATGGAATGTATTGTTGCCATCTAATGTGCGCACATTACAGTCGCATTATCTAAAACAATTTGTGTGAATTTGGCCAGCCTTGACAATGGTCCCCTGTGAATCACAATTGAGGAAATATAGTGCTGGACTTCTCTGTAGCTGGAGCAACACATAAGCCCATTTAGAATGTCAATTAGCACCATCGATGCACATTCTCTGTACAGATGGCCTGCAGATGACAAGAACAATGGAGAGAAAAAAGAATGCAGAATGATCTATTGATTTGATACATCTCTGGTTGTTCTGGTTGGTTATCTCATTATTTGACCCACGTTGGTGGTGGAGCGATGGCATTCTGGTAAAAATATTTCGATTGTATCCAGTAGTAACGCAGCCGACACAGATAAAGAGTCTGGTTTTGGGTACACAACACAAAGGTATATG
Organism: Pictodentalium vernedei; assembly: GCA_031216915.1. Classification (NCBI taxonomy): domain Eukaryota; kingdom Metazoa; phylum Mollusca; class Scaphopoda; order Dentaliida; family Dentaliidae; genus Pictodentalium; species Pictodentalium vernedei. Next base: position 86,808,731 of record CM062289.1, read on the forward strand.
GTTGACCGAATATCATAACATGAGAGCAGCTACTTTCCCGAAAATACGCATACACTCATCAATTCCAGTGGTACATTAGCTCGTGTGCCACGAACTGTACGGTATTCTACCAGACGTCTCTCTGAACGTTACCACATTTTATGGGACCTGGAGGTTGTGATGGAGATTCTGCTCCCAAAATGCCTCATTAACTGTCTCTTCAGATGTTTGATGGTGTAAAAATAAGTTTCAAGAGTTCACCCAGCTGGCACTAATCGCTATTCTCCACGAAAGTGCATACCCAATTGTATGCGAGCGATGTCTTTGTCTTCAGCCTACTCCGTGAGTCTCAGATGTTTCGTTAAAGAATTTCACATGACAATCATGGTAGAAACGCCTTTCGGCTGTGATTACATCAAATGCATGCTTAATGCGAGTCAGCAATGAATCGCCCCCTCGTCGTAACGTTTTCGACACCGTGCTCTAACCCTTTTGAGTAATGCCAAGGTCTCGACATCGTGCACTTATCTTCTCCTTTCTCTGGGTAGGTTCAGTTGTCTATCGGCATCCTGTCGACAGAATAAGCAGTGGGTCTTGAGATCGAATGCAGATTGGTAGGAACGTAATTTTAAAATTTTACACGGAAACACATCAATCACATTGGTATCACTGCTATCTCTTTTCTTGCTCTTTATTGCGCTTGGCCGAGAATTATTTTTGTGACAACCTCGGTGGATTTTATAACCAAAACTGGTTCATCTGACCCCACAAACAGATTATCGGCTGCAGTATTTTGGTTAGGTCTTATAGTTCCCTAGACATTTGCAGCATTTCTCCGTATCTGTTTGTCACAATAACGGAGTTATAAGATTTATTTCCTGACGCAAAGACTTGATGACCAGAAACTGATACAGCAGACAGAACATTCTGAAGGTCACAAGGATGACCCAGTTTATTTAGACATGCATAAGTGAGAGCATTTTCATAAATTTAGAGAAAATATGATGAAATGAACCATTATGTTTAATTTGTCGAGTTCTATCAGAAAAAAAAATTAAAATCGCCAGGTTTTCTCCTAAACCAAGATCACGAGTCTTATAATAAAATCGACTGGTTTTGACATACAAAAATATCTCACCATTCTCTGTCATAAGCAAAAGTGTTTTTTAAGATCTACATAGCGAAAGATTAACAGAAACGACTCTTTATTTATGTATTTATTTATTTATGTTTAAGGTCACATACTTACAGTACGTGGTGAGTGGATTGTAACTAAATCACCCGCGGAGTGGAGATATCAACCAAGCTATAACTTTCAAATTTTGTACATATCGACAATAAACACAAGCAATGATTCAGCCAATGGACCTCCGGGTTTAACCCGGAGGTCCATTGGCTGAAACTTTGCTTGTGCTGGTTATGCTTTGCAACAAATTTGCAATTATTGCTTGGATGGAATCTCCACTCTGCGGGTGATTTAGCGATGATACACTATCCACGTACTGTATGCACGATGGCTAATGGTGACCGTGACAGTTTTACATGTGGAGGAAGCCGGAATACCCGGAGAGAATCACCGAGCATCGACGAACAACTGTCAGCGCCTCAACATTCTAACTCTGTTCAAGCTCCGCTCAAGCACGTCGATGGAGCGCATGTTTTCAACCAATCTAACCCTGCCTGTGCTGCAATGCGGAGTTACGATGTTGGGGGGTGGCAGCTGCTCGTGTTGCTCGGTAATTCTCTCCGGGTACTCCGGCTTCCTCCACCCGTAAAACTATGACCTTGTCTGTTAAAGTGCCGTTAAACCCTAATAAATAAATCACTGGAAGGCTTTGAAATCGCAAAGCGAATTTCCGGAAGTCATTCGACGAAGCATGGCCAACGCCTAGAGTGCGACCAACGCTGTTTCGATGGCAAATAACGCTGTATATTGTGATTATATTCACACAATTTCAAAACGGAAATGTTTTATTGTCCCGTCCATTTTAGCCATATATGGTGGACTCCTATGTACACCTGTATGCGAGGACGTTTAATAAACTTTATGACATAATTGAAACTCTATCATCTGAACCCTTTCCAACAAGTAAGCAGCTGGTAGGTTTGATCTGCGCATTCCAGGACGTACAGATAATCTTCAAAAAATAGGTGACAATAGTCGCCTACGACAGCGTTAGTGTTAAATGATGCTGAAAAGAGATGGTACACACGAACACGTAAAATTGGCATCGCTGTCAACCGGGTTGGGGAAGGGGGGGGGGCAATATTTTAATGCCTAAATGGTGGTTAAAAATTTCAAATGACTACAATACGGTGTGTGAAGTTTTGATAGTTGTGAAATTGATATATGTGGGCTACTGGACTGGAATAACAAAGGCAGGGTTCTTACTGAGATATGACCCAAATAGCCTAAACTTGGAAGTAACGTAAAAACGTCAAAATGGCAAAAAATCGAAAAACAGAAAAGGAGGTAAGCTATCTCCTAATTTTTCGAGCTTTACGATATGCAAAATTAAAAAAAAATAAGACGCATTTAAATTTTTTACCCTATGAACCTCAGATGAGGTCACATCAGAATTCGACCACAACAATTGGGAATTTCCTCAGACGGCACCACATTTTTATATATAGTTTTTTTGTGTAGATTATTTTTCCAAATTTTTGAAAGGCTGACACTCAAAATGGGGTTGACACTAAAAGTTCAAGAAAAGACTAAAATTGGCATCGCTGGCAATCACAAGTGACATTTTAATTCCAGAAGAGAGATGTACAGTTTTAAACAGCTAGGATGGCGTTGTTGCTGCAATATGTTAGCCGTTATGAGCGTTCGCGTATTAGCGTACTCAATGAAACTGCACAAAATTTCCTAATTTGGGGATGGGGAGGGGGCGTCTTTTGACTTCGGAGAAAAAATTCCTTAAGATGTTGTTGGAATATCATTTTGTTGGGAATCCCTGGGTCACCACAATTGCATAGTTTTCAAGGCATGCTTTCGGAACGCCTTCGGTAAAGTTATTTGGTGGAGCGAAGGGACGTCTCACGTAAATGGGTGTTTGTGGCAAGCTCCTGCCATGACCAAGTTTGCGTCCCGTACATGCAATTAAAGAAGTTGGGAATAATATTTAATCAGTCGGGATTTGAATCACAAAGATCGAAGTCTTGCGCTTGGGAAAGATGTCAAACTGGTGCCCGTCTCGCGTTCGTCAGGTCGGGAAGGCATGAGACACCTCTCCCAATTTATGACATGTTTTGCAGATTCACTAAGTACGCAAAAACGCCAACAGTCACAACATATAAATATTACTGCAACTACGTCATTCGAGGCGTAATATAAATATATATATAAATTACACAGCTTTGAAAATTTGCACCCCGTTTCTAGCCATTTGAAATTGTCCACCTCTCTTTTGGAAAAGTCGCATTTTAACTGGAGAAATGTTAAAATACGGCCTAAATTTTGAGCTGACGAAAAACCGTCAAAAATGGCGATAAGTCGAAAAAGAAAAAACTGCTGCCTTATTTTTTAATCTCTACAACATACTAAAAATTCACAAAAATTCGGCGCATTTTATATTTTTAACCCTATGACCCTCTATGACATCACCTGAAAGTTTTATGACAACGGCTGCGAATTTGCTAGTGCGATCCACATTTGTAGAGATGTTTTTTTTTGCATAGATTATATTACCACAATAATGAAAAGGTGAGGCTCAAATGAGGTTGAAACTAAAAGATCGAAATAAAAAAACAAAAAAATTCGCATAACATGGCCTCATTGAGGGATTTCTCATGGCCCTCATGGCCTCATACGACAAAAAAGGGATTCTCCAGAAAGTATCCTCGATAGGTATCCTCAAATAATACAATACCAGGCCATAGGCCTCCTCAAATACTGAAATGAGGCTAAGAGGGATAGTAAATTAAGCCTCATTGAGGGGGGTTTCTCATGGCTCTCATGGCCTCAAACGAAATGAGGGTAAGAGGGATAGTAAATTAGACCTCAATGAGGGCTTTTCTCATAGACGTCATGGCCTCATACGACTAAAAAGGGATTTCATAACCAGAGACGTTTCACAAAAAGGGATTCCATGGGATATGGCCATTGGATATAGAGGTGATGAAAATCGTATAGGACTTCGTTGTAATAAGGGTAGATAACTCTACATAAAGAGTACGGAGATGAAGCAATCTGATTAGTTATTTAGCGCCAGGAAAGTGAACTGATTGGGTGATCTAGATAAATGAAACAACAAGAGTACTCGGAATACGGTCAGAATTAACAAGAACAGACCAGAAAAGCCAAATATAGTAATAATAAGCAAAGCTGTTTCATATGATAGGCTCTTCTACTCTGCTGGAGTATACTCCTATCCAATCGAATTTACTCCCTGTGCCCCTCGGTATCATAGCACTACGTGCTAAGCCGATAAAATATGGGAATCCGAAGCAAAAAAAGTCAATTTGGAGGATTTGTCGGGTTTATTTGGGTAATTCTACGAATCGGGAAATTATCTCGTTCAAAGAAACATGCCCTCCGAACACACCCCCTGTCCTTTAAGATGCCTTTGGGAAACATAGCACCCATGTGCTACCATAGAAACCAGGATGGCTGCCCCTTCATACAAAATGGCCGACGGAAACACGCATCACCCAATCAATACACGGTGCGCATGCGCACTAACATCACGTATCATTATGGTGATGACGTCACAAGATAGCCGCTCACGCGGGTTACCATTGCAACACAACATGACGTCACTTCCGGGGTCCTATCAGGGGTCCTGCCAATGGCGGACGTTTACCTCATCTCCTACTACTGTCCTATTTTTGGAAGGGGTGTGATGCGTTTTGTTTTGGTGTGGTCTGCTTAATTAAAAAGTCTCAACTTAACTTTAAGAAAAGCTTTGCAAGTCATACAGAAACTAAAAATTTAGAAAAGAGAACAAATGTAAAACAAATAAATACAGCCAAGTGAAACAAGAAGTGAGCCAATAATTATTTACTGCGGACATATTTAATTTATTTATTTATATTTATTTATTTATTTATTTATTGGTGTTTAAGGTCACATATTTCTGAACAATGGCTAACCATGACCGTGACAGTTTTACGGATGGAGGAAGCCGGAGTACCCGGAGAGAACCACCGAGAAACGGGGAGCAACTGTCAGCTCCCCAACATACCAACTCCACACAAGCAAGGTTAGCATTGGTTGAAGACAGGTGCACCATCGACGTGCAGTACGCCTTAGTACACAGCAGTAGTATGTAATGTGGTTTTGAGGGGCCATTTGGGGGACCTCGGTGGGGGACCTCGGAAGTGACGTCATGTCACGTGACGTAGTGGCGCCATGTTGTGTTGTCATGGTAACCCGCGTGAGCGGCCATGTTGTGACGTCATCTCCATAGTGATACGTGTTGTTAGTGCGCATGCGCAGCGCGTGTTGTTAGGGTGATACATGTTTCCGTCGTCCATTTTGTATACTGGAGGCCGCCATCTTGGTTTCTATGGTAGCACGTGGTTGCTATGTTACCCAATTTTTCTGCAATAGGACGGGGTATGTTCGGGGGGTATGTTCGATTGTAGAAGAGTAAATCTAATTACCACAAACAACCCGACAATCCTTCCAAATCACCAAAATCCACCCGGAATCACCGAAATTGACTTTATTTCCCCATTTTATCGGCTTAGCGGTAGTGCTATAGTACCGAGAGGGTATCGGGGGTGCATTCGACTGAAGTGGAGTTATTTTCTGGTTCGGATTTTCCCAGAATCCTCATTTAATTACCCAAATAAACCCGTCAACGTCAAGTTGTATTATTTCGAATTCTTTAAGAATCCCTTTTTTTGGATCCCATGACGTGTTATTTCCCTATTAAGAGTAGCACGTGGTGCTATAGGACAAATTTACCCAGAATCCATTATTAAAATTATAAGTAGGACCCATATGTGTACATGAAGGCCATGAAGCTAAGTTCCACCATATACTCATATGAGGATCTACCCAACAGATGTGTCGTACGAGGTCTAATTTATTATCCCTCATTTTGCTTTTTCTTTGTACTTCGATGGAAAGTTTAAAAAAATAACAACACTAAATATAAATTTAAATTTCTTTTATTCAACAACAAAAATACATCTTTTATGGTATGTAGATTGTCAGATAGTCATAAACAGTCTTTCTGCAGATTGGACATCTTCTGAGTGGTTTACAGCAGTCTTTGCACAGGCACAAATGGTTACATGGTCGCGGAGCGACATTGGCTTCAGCTAATAAACACACACTACATTTTGTCATCCGTGCATCTTCTTCTTGAAATGATGTGTCCATTTCTTCTTCTTCTCTGATTGCCATTTCTTCTTTTTCAACGTCCATGAATTCAGGTGGTAAATTATGAATGTAATAACAGTCTGGAGAATACTTTCTGTGTTCTTCTATAACATCATATTCTGTTTCCCAGAAACGAACAATAACACCACAATGAAAACATTGAGTTCTGTCTCCTGTCCCCAAATAAAAGAATCCACCTTTTGTCAGTTCATTCGGGGTTTTCACACTTTCACTTTGTAACATGAATTGAAATGTCTTGAGACGATTTTCCTCCAATGCATACTTGATGTGTTTTGGTGGTCTTTGTTCCGGTGTCTTTCTTATTTTTTCTTCTCCACGTAATAACTGTTCTAGTACGGGTGGCGAACATCACGAAAATACGTTTCGAATGAAACGCTCATTCTCTCTACAAAGTCTCTTGGATTTCTTGTTTCTTGGTTTCTTGATTGATAATCATTCAGTGCCATCCTGATCAAACATGGAATAGTGAACATTCTTCAATCCTTTTTATCTTCATTCTTCTTTGGTTTTCTTTCTCTTTTTGGTTTGGATTCTCCTATTTCAAGACTTCTCTTCTTTGCAATATCCACTGCTTTGGTGACCTGTTCCCAATCTCTGGTGGTAAACTGGAACCCAACGTCGTTCTTGAACAGCTGAATCTGTAAATCGTTGTTAAGTTTGAAGACGGTCACATTAGTAGACATCCTTCTTCTTTGGCTGTCGAAACACAAATGAGCGGAACACCAAGTGCACCAGTTTTTTATAGTTTTCCTTCAATGCAGCGACATCTAGTGGCTGGTTTCCTCTATGACGTCATTAACCAACAGATCATTATCCATTAGATCAGTGGTAAACATGTTGGATATGGTTTCCATCGATACACCGCGACAGCGATGTTTCAAGTAAAACAAACAGTATTGTCCACACACTGGTAATGGTCCTTGAAGGCGTTTCGTATTATACTTCCAATATCTGGAATTTTTCTTCAGGAAATTCTCGAATGGTCTGTGTTGTGGTGGTAATCCATAGGAATCAAAGTATTCTGCGTTGTGGTGACTCACAAAGAGAGCCACCCAATGTTCTCCTTTTCTGTGTCTGGAAACGTGTTGGCTATCAAAGCCACTGGTCTGTGATCTGGTAATCTTCTTGGTAATTTGTTTCTTGAAAATACACCCAAACATATTCTCTTCAAACAACTATCTGATCGAAGTGCATTCTCTAACTGCAACGTGTTCATGTTGAGTAATCGAAGATTACTTGTCTATTCTTATCCACTTCTATGATGTTCTGGAATTCTGCATACACCAGTACGTTGATTGTGGTTGGTAATGGGTTTTCGAAATGGACTTCTAGTCTCAAGTTTCCTCTCTTCACCAGATCGAAGTGTTGTCCATGTGATAGATCTGGAGTCAGGTCGAATACGAATAGGGTTTATCCATTTATGTACTCTTCTCGGCTGATGTGGTTTCCTTCATTCTCATTCATTTGTCCAGTTCCTTTGAACAGAGTTGCATAACATCTCGCCACTTCTTGTTGTTCGAATCTAGGTTGTAATGGTTTGGCTGGAATCTGCTGCCCATCCACGTACAATGCCAAGTAATTGATTTTGTAGTTCTTGAAATTATATGGATTCTTTGAAAAGTTTCTATTGAAAGCATCGTTGTCTACACATCCCACTACGATGCGATTAGGTAGTTGGCCTAAAAATAAGTTTTCTTGTGTAATGCTCAGATTTCCTTTCGGCACTGAAAACACCTTGGTTTCCACACGGTCGATAGGATATTTTGCAGTTGTTTTTGTTAGTGCTTTCTCGTGAGCCATTCTCACGAATGATTGGAGTCTCTCTTTGCGTACAAACATGGATACATCTAGAATTTTGATCTTGTATGTAGCGGTATCGGCCATCAATGCGAAAGCATCTTTGGCTTTATTCATTTTAACATAAACATTAACTCCATTCAGCAAGTAACGAGTTTGGAAAAACATGTCCAAATGTAATCTTCCAGTCATGTCCACGATTTTACTTTTCTCTATAAATTTCTTTCGAAGAAGAAATCCCTTGTTATCATCTGTCAAATCTTTCATGTGTCCGGCCGTATCCTTGTACCATAATGCATTAGTCAGTTGTGACTTCTTGGCAGCTGGTCCATAACTCAACAAAGTTTCTATGAAAGCTCTGTAGTGATAAGTGTTGTTGGAAGGAGATTCCAGTTTTTCATTCAAGCTGATATCGATTTGATTAAATAAGGAATGCATCCATAAATTGACTGAGCCCACTTTGGCATCGGGTGCAATTGATGCCCCATTGGAATCTACAACCGTTGCTTTAACATACAAGTATGTCTGTGCCAAATTCAAATAATCATCTCCTAATCCTGCAATGTGGAATTCTATTGGACCACTGTTTCCTATAGTCGCCAAAGGCCTGTGTTCTACCCATTGCCCATGTTCCACACTAGTCTGTGTTGGTGGTATGGAAAACAAGTCGAGTTCCTGTTGACACACTCACAAGATTTTTCATTAATGAGAGACATCATGCACCGAGATGGTCTTGGGTCTGAACAGTTCTCCTTCTTTTTGTCGATTTTCTAGTTTTGCGTGGTGCGGGCCTTTTTATACTTTTCCTGCTGGGTGGTTTTGAACCACCAGCCACATCATTCCAAGCTCCTGCACCAGCCTCTTTGACTCTTTTGATTGCTGCCTTTTTTACATTTTTCCCTTCAATGACATCTTCGGCAAAGGCTGCTCCTTTTCTCACGAGTTGTTTCCCTAAGGTCCTGGCTGTAATTTTCAATAAAGGTAACACCATATTCTTCAGTCCTCCCAATATACTTCCCAAACCATATCCTCTCTGTATTTGAGCTCCAGAAAAAGCCGGTAGACCGTTCCCAGCTTGTTTCGTGTAATATTCTTCGTATAATTTGGACTTACAACAGTAAGTCATGTTTATGTGAAATGAAGAGATCTACGATTTCTGAAATGAAGTGTCACTGTCACTTTCCCGAACTCGAATGGTACTATGGCTCCTGTGTCACCCCTTATATACACCTGGACGGTACTGAAATTTTTTCGTTCTACTGGTACATAATACACATTCTCAAATGTTTTAGAGATAATATCCCCATATTTCCCACGCACGGGTACGATACGAAGAAGTGGTATTATTGTATCTCCTACGACTTGGTCACGAACCAAGTCACAATATACATAGAGTGAATAAAATCCTTGGTTGACATCGGCAACTCTGGAAGAATTGTAAGTTCCTGATTTAAAAACACACTCATTAAATCCCAAATATTTTGAAGAGTAGGGCTCAATGTGACCACGACTCCATCACGTACCGTGATACGAACTTTACCAGTCACTTCATCCAGTTCAAAAGCTACCTTATCGTGACGAGGCAAGAGTAATTCTTTAACACCATTGATAGCTCGTATCACATCAATGGGATCCGAATAACGACCTTCCTTGAGAGTAAGTCGGTAATTCTTTTTCGAAGACCAGAACACTGTAACGAAAGCTTCTTCTTCACGAATATTGAACCAAGTATTTGGATACTGATTCTCTGCCAGACCTACTTCCCATTCTCCCGTGAGATTCACTGGTTGCTCTGAGTGGTGTACGTAGTCAACGTGTTTTCTGGAAACACGTTCATAGAACTATTACTTGGTAGAGTCAAATAAAACATTACTTTTTCTTAATGGTTGGATTTGGTAACAAATATCCTATGCTACTACTCAAGAGAGCAGTCCACAACTTGCTGTCTGTGTTTTCGAGAGTGAGATTAACGACACTGGTAATGATGATGATATACAAAATGATTATTTGTGAAAAATAAGTTATCTCGCTCCTTGGAATTCTTTTACCAAACAGAGGCCAAGAACCGTTCGATCCTTCTTCCATTGTGAAGAAACTTCAGAGGTTCACTTCCTTTTATAGGTGAGCTGACTCTGTTTGATCCACGAATTGAACGAAGTTGGGTATCCCAACCACTTTACGAACAATTCCCTTTTCTTACCTCGACCACGTTTCTTGAGTACGTGTTCGATTTTGTAAATAGTTTTATGTGAAACTCGCTGAAGCTCTTCAGTGTAGAATGACCCTTTCAGTATTTCTCCATTATCATCTTGTAAGATGTATGTGACTGGATGTCCTTTCTTGATGGCTACTACTGTGAATAACTCTTCGGTCCAATTGGGCAAATAACCTTTCTCAAAAGTTTTCTTAACTTTATTGATTCTCACTCTGTCTCCTACTTTGTACTTTGGTGTCTTGTGTTTTATGGGTTGTCCATACAACCTTTGCCAAACCTCTTCTTGATTTTCAAAGTTCACGGCGATGGGGGCCATACCTATACTGCGATGGTGAGAATGATTATATGATTTCACCAAGTTTTGAAGTGGAAAAGTTAGTGTATTGTTCTTGGTAAAATATTTCCACATTTTGGTTTTCAAAGTTCTATTGAATCTTTCTACTATGGAACCTTTTGTTTCCACATTTTGTGTAGTGAAAAAGTCGACTTTGTGATCTTTGAGAAAATTCTGAAATTTTCTGTTTAGAAATTCTTTGCCTTGATAAGTTTGTAATTTTTTTGGTTTACGACCTTGTTTGAAAATTTTACTAAAAGCTTTCACGATGGAATCACCAAGTTTGTTTTGTAATGGTATCACCCAAGCATATTTACTAAACACATCTATACATATCAACAAAAATTTTATGTTTTGTTGAATTTACTTATGTTTGAAACATCTATCAAGTCAGCTTGCCATTGTGCATCTATACCACTAACTATTACTTTTCTTCTAGGAAATGTACGACGAACAGGTTTGTGAAGAGTGTATGTGTCTTGAGTCTCTAACCATTTTACAACTTGTTTGTTTTTTTTCTTGGACGCTCCACGAAGAGCGTCTACACCACCAAAACTACCAGGCACTTCAGAATCATAGTACAATGCTTCCATGACTGCCTTGTTCAAGTGTCAACTCTATTTATACCCTTTTTTCGGTCCACTTTGGCGTTTCTGTTTTCTTTGGTTGTTTTGGTTCCGACTTTATCGGTGCCTGTTTCATAAAATCCCAACGTTCTTTTTGACCAATTAATTCTTGGGGTATGTTACTATCTCTCAAAGCTTCGGCCAACATTTCCCATCCCTTTGGTTGGAAAGATTTTCGTCTTCTAAGTAAATCGTTTAGAAGATCTGTTACATTCGACCCTACCACTGTTTGATCTTTGTAGACTAATTCACCCTTCTCATTCCAAGATATATTTGGGTCACTTCTAATACGATTCAACAACAACTTTCCCTTTCTCTTCATTGTCATAGGTACAGAATCGAGAATGTCTTCGTCTTTATTATATTTCTCGAATTCGACTTTAATTGGTCGAGGAGCCATTACCTTTTGTTGAAATGTCAAGTATCTTTGTAAAATTTGATTATATTGAGTCATCTTTTCATCAGCCGAAAGAAAAGGGGCATCGAGAATATCTCTCATTTCTCTATCCAGTGATGAAACAGCCAGTTCATTCGGTTGTCTTGGAGTCTCTTGTAGACGTTCCAATAACCTTGGTTCTACCAAAGCCATCTTCTTTGCGTATTCCATCATCCAAATATACCTTTAACAGCACCCAATAGTACAGGAGGTAGCAATGCCCCCAAGAATCCCCCTTTCTGCAAGATTTGTCTCCTCTTTTTGTCAGAGGTACCTTTGTTTGCCACTGCCCTCACTAGTTGTTTCTGACGAACGAGTTTGGTTCTCTGAGCTTTGGTCAGAGGTACTGCTCCCTTCAGTATATTCGAGGCACAGTCACACAAACAAGTTATCAATTCTTTGTCTGCATTTTTTAGTATGGATTTGACGAGTGCGGGTTTCGATTTAATAAGAACCTTGAGAAGAGCGATGTTGCGCTTGAGACGGTCAGACATGCTTCTGACTCGAGTCAGACTTGTTGCTCCCCTTTTATACTTTTCGGAGGTACACATATTGGGTTTCCCCAGGAAAATTTGACTTCTTAATCTCATGTGTTCAGGAGTATCTTGTTTGAGATCTATTAAAAGGTAACCATATGGTGTCGAAGTGGCATCTTCAAAAACTTCTCTCAGAAACTTGGAATGACCAGGATACATCTGTGCTGCCAAGTGTGAGATCTGAGAACTATCCCTAGGATTTTTAAACAAGATCATGTAATGATTATTGAGAGCTACAGTCCTATGGACTTTATTTTTATAGAATAAATTTTGAACAATGTAGATCACACTAATGTTACGGTGATGACTACCTTTAGTAAATAATCTAGACACTCGAACATCTGCATCGAGCATCAGATCATCCAATATGACTAAACTATCAGATTTTAATTCTTGAGGGAGACCCTCTACGAATTCTACTTGGGGTAAAGTATTGTATAATGGTTGCCATTCACTATAACACCAAATGATGTGACTTGGGACAGGTGATATAATATTTTGAATGTTTTGAATAACCCGATTTACAAAGGATGATTTACCACTACCCGTGGGAAAACACAATAAACAAGTGAATGGATGCTTCCAACGAGGATCCATCTTTGTTGTTCTATGTGGGTACTACTTCCCTTTTATACCTTTTGGGGAGGTGGCCCTCTCTGAACGTGGGGACTACTCCCCTTTTATACCTTTTGGAGAGGTGGTCAATATGAACCGTCATCCAAAAAATATTTAAAATTGGTGGCCCTCTGACTTACTGGCTGGGGACAGTTTTAGTTTGTTTGATATTTGTCAAGAAGATAAACATCAAATAACTTAAGCGTCATTACCACCTTTTTTCTTGTTTCTTCATTTTATACTTTTTTTCTTCTTTTTTTTCTTTTTTTATAAAAAAATCATCTATTTACAACATCTATTTACATCTTCAATTAGAATCCAATTGTAACAGGTTTCTTGATGGTCATAAATTCAATCACCAAATCCATAATACAACGTCTCTGTTCATTTGTGAGAGGTTTCTCGAACATATCTTCATATTCTTTCTGTACTGGCGGTGGATTCATTCCAGAAGTATTATGGTGCCACAGTAGATGAACATCATTCCTGTTAACTCTTTCAAGTGCGTCACTAAAACATGTTATAATCTTCTCTTCTTCAGACATCATTAGGCATACATTATGCTGAATCTGACTTGGGTGATCGACTGTACATCCATAGCATTTTTCTTTCACTACAGCGTCAATGTTCTCTTCGACATAATGAGCATATGCCAAGCAAAGTTCATGCTGCAAGCGAACTTGCCTGAGTTCGCTATCAATTTCATCAACGATCAATGGTCGTGGTTGGGTTATTCTCACTGTGATCTTCTTCTTCTTCTTCAAAGGTGGTTCTTGATTTGGTTTTTTGAAGTCTTCATGGTTAGTAGGTTTAGTGTCTTCAGTTAAAGTTGTTTGTTGGGTTTTGATGGCTGCATCTACTTCTTCTATTTGGGATTTCAAGGCATTCCATTCTTCTAAAGATAGAGCAATACCAGTCTTCGTAGGATAAGGTTTCTGGTCTTTTCCCTCAAAGTATCTTCTGAGATGAATCTTCAGTTCACCCTGGTACTGGGTGACGTTAGCATAAGTCTGCTTGGTGCCAATTCGGAACATCTTCTCTGGTCAATGGTTCGATCGTGAATGATGCCAAGTCCATGCTTTGCCTAATCTTATATATCTTTGACGGACGTGATTGAAAACATCACACCAGTTCAACAAATTTTGATTGAGTTTTTGATTCTTGGTTGGGGTTTGTGTTTGTTTCCTTTAGGATTATAGGTTAAAGTTGGAAAATTTAGAAAATTAGTATAGAAAGTAATGGGAAAGAAACACATTGAGAATACAGAAATTTGATTGGTTAATTAACTTCGATCTGATTGGTCAGTTTGGCGATCAAACTGCAATCTTGATCCTTAAACTGTAGGATATGGCCGTCTGCATTTTATACTGGCTTGGGACAGGTCAAGCTACAAACCTCTGTCCAATGGAGATAAGTCAATTAGCTCGAGTGCATTCCCACACCTACAGTTCGTACTTTTTTTTCTATTTCAGTCCTGTAAGAAGTATCCCTCTGCATTTTGTACTGAACTTGGGACAGGTCAAGTTTGTCTGATATTTGTCAAGAAGATAAACATCAAATAACTTGAGAGCATTACCACCCCACAACAGGGAATTTTTGTTTGTTCATCAAAAAAAGAAAACGAAAACAACATGTCCAACTTAGCAATTTAGTTTTTCTATCATAAAAATTTCTCATTTCTTTTAAATATTCACAACAGCGAATTTCTTAGTAATGATGATGATGATGATTTATTCCTTTGGTTATACAATAGGGTAGCCTAAAAGACACCAGAAATCAACTTTAAAAAAAATGAAATGAAACGAAAAAGTAAAAAAGTATCATCTGGTTCCAATTGGTGTAACCTAAAAAATACCTTGAATCAACATGTTTTAAAAATAAATGGAACTAAAAAGTTTTGAATAAAACTAAAAAGTTTTGAATGAAACTAAAAAGTAAAGAAGTATCATCTTGTTCCAATAGGTGTAACCTAAAAGATACCATGAATCAACATGTTTTAAAAATAAATGGAACTAAAAGGTTTTGAATGAAACTAAAAAGTTTTGAATGAAACTAAAAAGTAAAGAAGTATCATCTGGTTCCAATAGGTGTAACCTAAAAGATACCATGAATCAACATGTTTTTAAAATAAATGGAACTAAAAAGTTTTGAATGAAACTAAATTTTGAATAAAGAAGTATCATCTGGTTCCAATAGGTGTAACCTAAAAGATACCATGAATCAACATTTTTTTAAAAATAAATTGAACTAAAAAGTTTTGAATGAAACTAAGTTTTGAATGAAACTAAAAAGTAAAGAAGTATCCTCCACTTCCAATAGGGTTAGCCTAAAGTATATCAGGAACATGATGATGATGATGATGATGAAAAAACTCTCTGTATTAGAATAAATAAAAAAAAATTGAAAAATCTTTACACCCCAAAAAATGTATTGCCTTGTAAGACTTGCCATTTAAATTTTTTTTCGAAGACTGCCATATAGGACTTTATGAGGACTGCCATAAAGGACTTTAGATAATGCCATATAGGATTTTTTACTTTGAGAAAAAACTTGCCATATAGGACTTTAGAGAATGCCATATAGGACTTTTTACTTTGAGAAAAAACTTTCCATATAGGACTTTAGAGAATGCCATAAAGGACTTTTTACTTTGAGAAAAACTTGCCATGTAGGACTTTATGAGGACTGCCATAAAGGACTTTAGAGAATGCCATAAAGGACTTCATGAGGACTGCCATAAAGGACTTTAGAGAATGCCATATATGACTTTATGAGGACTGCCATTAAGAACTTTAGAGAATGCCATATAGGACTTTATGAGGACTGCCATAAAGCACTTTAGAGAAAAACTGCTATAAAGGACTTTAGAGAATGCAATATAGGACTTTATGAGGACTGCCATAAAGGACTTTAGAGAATGCCATAAAGGACTTTAAAAATTTGATGAGCCTAATATGATTGAGTAGACCACCTAAAAACCATTTCGATTTTTTTAGGATTTTTTTTGGTCAACTAAATAGAACTTTTTTGTAGGTAAAAGCTAGACTTTGTTCAGGTTGTAGAAAGATATGACACTCACTCAATTGTTTCTTCTTTAAATCTCTAGTGGTATGGTACTAACTCCATCTTCTAAAACTCTTCGTTTTGGGTAGAAATATGATAGTCCATCTCTGCTCTGCTGGTAGGTATACATAGTGTTGTCATTCATCACAAATCCTCGGTTGATGCCAGATCCACTTTGTTGAGTCTTCAAAACTTGCAAATATCTGTCTTTCGTCAAATCATTGTGGCGTTTGCTGATTCCCTTACAACTGAATTTATTGGTGGCTCCGAAACAATAATATGTTTTACTACACAGTCCAACAATGCCGGTTCCTTGCCAGTCTACCTTGAACAAGCCTGGGGTTCTCCTGTCAAAACGCTTTCTTTCTTGGCAGCATGAGGGTGACAGCCATTCTTTGCCTTCTAATTTGGTTTTCACATAATCATCTCTGTGGAAATCACAACACTCTGATGGAAACCACTTGTGATTCTCTTTGTAAAATTCTACTCTCTTCTCTGGTTTCACTAATTCATCTATGGATGATGACGAAGTACATAGATATGCAGAATCTGTGTCCATTTCAGCATATTCGAAATCTTGGCGGTTGATAAAAGTATCGACGACATCATAATAGAACTGAAGCATCCGGGGTTTCGCATACTGGTAAACAAAGAATCCGATGTGAAGTGGCAGATCCAACTTGATGGTCTTCTTGTTGAGTTCGACTTCATATAATGTTTCATCTAATGGATTCAAGGCTCTGAAGGACATGTCATTTACAACTTTGGTAACTTCTTCGTCGTCGCAATAGCACACACGTCGATGCTTCTCTTTGTTGGTGACGGTTTTGCCATATCCAGAATTTCCCAACAGCTTCATGGTGTCGGCAACGATCGAATTGTCGGGGTCAACGTCTCCTTGTCTTCTTGCTTCAGATACTTCATCTCCAAATTTTTCAAAACATCTTCTTGGTTTATATTGGATAACTTGATAGACGTGATCAACTTCAATACCATGCTGAAGGTACCACTGCAGTAAAGGGGTTGCAAACAACACTTTTTCCGCTCCATAGCTTCCGATCAAACTTCTACGGGGTTTCTTCATGATTCCATTCTTCTCGGCAAAGGCCTTCATGTGTTCACCAATATTATCTATGGAAATATCTGTATTCTTGAAGATAGGTGTCATCACTTCAAAGTACTCTTTCAGGTGATCTGGTACATGTATATCACATTCGACTAAACCAAACAGTTCACCGGACTTCACTTTGTTCAGTATTTCTTCCTCTGTCATCGCACCATCTATTTTGTCTGAAAAGTTCTCTTTCAGGAAGGCTTTGAGTGTGGCATCGGTCTTCTTCATCTCTCTCCACTCACACTCCCAGATTTCAATAAGTTTATAGCCCAAATCGGTGATGTACTTTGCATTGGTACGGGTGTCTTGTAGCAGTTCTTTCATCGGTTTATCTCTGACTTCATTATGGATGATAGGAAGGCCATTCTTATCTTCCATGCAGGTATGTCCGTGCCAGAAGCAGCCGTGGAATTGGTATACAGTCTGTGTCTCTTTGCACCAACCATCAACAGGCAACTGTCTTCGACCAATAATTTTTTCAGCTCCGTTAAACTGATGTCTGATGTGGATGTCATCTCTCATGGATAAAAACTCTAACCATTGTTCAGCCATTTTACCATACTTTATTGGATGTTCTGGTTTAAACTGGTTTTCTTCACGACGTCTAATACTCCAACCCGTTGGCATCTCTTGCATTAGGCACCAAAGATATAATGCATTCGCATCAAAGCCTATAATACTTCCACATGGTTTTGCTTCTTTGCCATATTTTGTTTCTCTGATTCTGGTAACATCTTTCTCGTGGTATCGGTTGAAGATAATTGAAGGTCCACCAACGATATTATCTTTCACCAAGTGATGCAGGTCTTTGTTTTTCTGGTTAAATAATGTGAAGTAAGTGTCATCATTCATGGTCTGGAACAGGTATTTCAACGTGAGGCCCGGAACACTGATACCATCTTTAAACATGTCGATGTGGCGTTCTTGGTAGAAAGTAAACTGCTTGTCAACTGCTTCAAGGAATGGTTTTACATCTCGGTTATTATACCAGATCAGAAAATCACGGAAAGCTGTCATCTCCAGGTCGTTCCATACATGCTGGCAGTACTGGTATTCTTCATTGGATATATTTTCTTTCTTGAGAGAACTGTAGAAGGCTTCATGGTCTGGTAGGTGGTCTTGATCCAATTTGTTCAAGCTGTCGATCCATTCATATGGTAAAAATCCCTTCGTCACGGAGCAGCCAAATGCTTTCAAAAACTTGTCATAGCTGAATCCTGGAGCGAGGTAGTTGCAAATATCAACAAACTTGAAAGATTCTGTCGAGACGCACATGTAGTTATTCGATATCGTCACTGCAAACTTGAGTGGATTCTGTCTCTTCAGGTATGTCATCAGTTCACGCTTGACTACATTCATATCATATTTTCCAGAGTTGAATCCGATGACGGGCATCTCTTGCAGGTAGTCTTGAAATTTCTTCTCCAATTTTTGTAAAGGGTGCATCTTGGATGTATCTTCTCCAGTAGCTCTGGCTTCCGCTTCCAGCGTTTCATCAATTTTCTGTCTGAGTTTAAACAAGGTCCAAGCATGATAGGTCTGCATCAGTTGGTGGCAATGAGATGAAATAGCTGTGAAGTATCTCATCACTTCTTCAACAAGTTTTTGAGAATTTCCATTTGTAATAAAACATTTCGGTTCTTGGTATTCTGGAACATTACTACATATGCTAACACTCAATGGTCGGTGTTCTGCTTCCCATATCAGTTTATCATTGTCAGCAGGTAGACTGGATTTGACAAAGTAACTTTCAAAATCAAACGTTGCACGGTATGGATAAAACTTCTTCTCTTCAGGTACTTCTATACCTTCGTCTTCTAACAGATCAAATATGGACTGGGATGGATGGTATACACCGCCAACATACTGGTAATTGACTTCATCTGTACATGTTTTCTCGTGACGATTTATTGCCCAGGAGGTCTTCCATAATTTGCCGCATTTGCGGCATTCGAAGGATTTGCAGTATTGGTCTATATCGATGATGTAGCTAAAATGGTTCTTGTAAACGTTCACATACATGGTATCTTCATACTTTCTGTGAGATCTCTGTACTAATTTGGCAACAATTTGGTCATCAACATTCTTGACAAGTTCATATACTTGGATATTTACTTCAAAACATTTCTCCAAGTCAGGTAATTCGGCTAAAGTTACTCCACGGAATTCATTCTTTGGCTTCTTTGTATACTTGTTGTACATGGCATCTGTTGTATTATTCAAATTGTCTGTTGTGGAACCACTCCATAAAGCTAAACAGCGGAACATGCACAGGTTGTCTTCGTAGGTAAACTGGAGATGTTTATCTTTCACCAAAGCATTTACTGCTTTGTTCTGGAGAATGTAGTCAGGAAGATCTTCTGCCATTCCAATTGGGTGGTCTTTCAGCTTATTCACATAAAATTTGACGTTGGTAACTCTCCCCACAAGCCATTTGGTGTTGGGTCGTTTTAACTTGGCCCATTCCAGGATATCTTCTTCCATGACATCATCAAGGAATTCTTCAAAGTCTTCTTGGCAGCATACAAGTTGTGGAACATCAAGTACCCGGGCGTTGTTTTGTGATGGATGGTAATAGTTCAGTTCATTCGTTTCATTGTGTCGCAGGATAAAACCAAAACTCAGATTAATTTTAAATCTTAGCTGTTGTGGCAGAAATATGGTAGTCATCAATTCATCAGTCATCATCTTCAGGTTCACATCGTTGATCCGGTAGTTATATTGGTCTTGGACTCTTCTGTTCATCATGTGGCGAGTTCTAATAGAACTCCAGTTATCTTCGTACACGGTCAACATCTCATCTGGCTCTTCTTCAGACATCATATTCTTTTCAAACTCAATTGGGTCAACATCATAATGGGTGGTCGTCGTGGTCCGTGGTTGTTTAGGTGGTCCTCTCTTCGGTTTATCAGTCTTCCTTTTAGATGGTACAGGAACTGGTCGGTGGGCAACGCTCTTGTGTCGATTAAAATGGAGTAGTTGGTTAAACTCCTGGCCGCATTCCATACATGTATATGTCTCCAAACATTTCATCAGGTGTTGATCCATCTTGTCTTTCCTCTTAAAGGTCTTGTTGCAGTTGGTACAGTCATGGGTCTTCTTCTCTCCGGTGGCGTGCTTGGTACGCACATGGCGATTCCGGTTGCAGCGGTCTGTAAAGGTCTTCCCACACTCTTCACAGGCGTAGACATCAGTTCTGGTAACGGCAGTAGCAGCTTCAGACTCCATCTTCATAAAAGTTTTGCAAAGGCAAAATTGCTATAGTAAACTTCTCTAGCGATGTGTTCAGTTCGAAGGATCGAAACAGAATGACGCGACGTTATTCTTCTCCGGAATTTATTTAGACGTGACGGACGTTTTTGAAAACGTCACGACGTCACAACGTTTTTTCATCGATATTTTCATTCTCGATGGGTGTTTGTGTTTGTTTCCTATAGGATTATAGGTTAAAGTTGGGAAATTTAGAAAATTAGTATTGAAAGTAATGGGAAAGAAGCACAATGGGAATCCAGAATTCTGATTGGTGGATTGACTTCGCTCTGATTGGTCAGTCTAAAAACATCTTGATCCTCATTAATTTTATTATTTAAAATCATGTAGTTAGGGGGATCATTTAAAGAAATTGCTAAATATAGACCCTAACAATTAGTTAGGGGGTCAGTTAAGGATGTTACTAAAAATAGAGCGTAGGAATTTATAAAAATATAGTTCCAAGTAGAAACAGAGGATTTCTGGGTAAATTTGTCCTATAGCACTACGTGCTATTCTTAATAGGGATATAACACGTCATGGGATCCAAAAAAAGGGATTCTTGAAGAATTCGAAATAACACAACTTGACGAGTTTATTTGGGTAATTAAATGAGGATTCTGGGAAAATCCGAACCAGAAAATTACTCCACTTCAGTCGAATGCACCCACGATACCCTCTCGGTACTATAGCACTACCGCTAAACCGATAAAATGGGGAAATAAAGTCAATTTCGGTGATTTCGGGTGGATTTTGGTGATTTGGAAGGATTGTCGGGTTGTTTGTGGTAATTAGATTTACTCTTCTACAATCGAACATACCCTCCGAACATACCCCGTCCTATTGCAGAAAAATTGGGTAACATAGCAACCACGTGCTACCATAGAAACCAAGATGGCGGCCACCAGTATACAAAATGGACGACGGAAACACGTATCACCCTAACAACACGCGCTACGCATGCGCACTAACAACACGTATCACTATGGAGATGACGTCACAACATGGCCGCTCACGCGGGTTACCATGACAACACAACATGGCGCCACTACGTCACGTGACATGACGTCACTTCCGAGGTCCCCCACCGAGGTCCCCCAAATGGCCCCGCAAAACCACATTACATACTACTCACAGCGTCACCGTGCCCCCACGTGGGCAGTGGGGGTGAAGTGTCTTGCCCAAGGACACAACGCGGTTGCCGCAGGTGGGATGCGAACCGAGGACCTCTCGGCTTGCAGTCTGCACCTCTACCAACTGAGCCACCGCGTCCCCGACATATTTAATGGAAAAAGCTCAAAATATTGATTGTGAAAGCTACATTAGCTGTAGGGTTAAGAGAACGAAATAATTCGGAAATAAATCCGTTATTGTTGTGTCTTCCGTGTTGCATCGGAATTTACACCGGTCTGGGAACTCATACACTCTTCAGCAGCGCCTCAGTATGTATGAGTCCCCGGACCAGAAGACACAAGGATAACTAATAATATATTATATTATAAATCAACTGTAATACCCTGATATATAGTACAAATTATTCATCAAATCTATATTGTCTAAATAATTAACACGGTGCGCGGTTGCTCAGTGGTTCCAGAATTGGACTTCAAATAGAGCTGAAACAGTTAAGGGGTTTTCTTGATCGATTAACCACGTGGATTAACCTTTGTTAACCGATTAATCAGTTGTCCAAATAGATATCTGAATAATTGCCATACCGTTGATGATTTACAGCATGAACCCTTTACCCAACGTAACAAAAAAAAACCCCGACTAGGCCTGTATACAGAAATCTCCATTCAAATTTATTATGTTTTAAAATTTTGTCTCAAAAACATAGCTTATGACCCCTCATTGGAACGTTCCAATGAGGGGTCATAAGCTATGTTTTTGATACAAAAATTGAAAATTTCCAGTAATTCATGAATTTATTTTGCAAGTATCGTCTGCTACCCGCAATGGGTAAAGGGTTAAGAATGACAATTTCCAGCTACTGATACAGTATGATGATCATGCAAGTAAACAAGTATGTCAGCAAGTAATTTGCATGCTTTATTCTGTCTAATATATATGAGTCAGTGTGAAAATGTTTGCCTGTTTTGGAGCAAGTTTATTCTTTTGTTAACCCATATAATACAGTAGTTAATCAATTACTTTTTGGATCGATCAAGATGTTGATCATTGATTAATCGATTAATCGGGTAACCGTTTCAGCTCTAACTTCAAACCGATAGGTTCACGGTTAGAACCCCACAAGGGGAACTGCGTTGTGTCCTTGTGCAAGTCACTTAATCCCGATTTCCCACGTGTGGGCACGGTGGCGCTATGTACTAAGGCGTACTGCTCTTCGATGGTGCTCTTGCCTTCAGTCAATGCTAACCCTGCTTGTACGGAGTTAGACCTCTGGGGAGTCGGACAGTTGCTCGTCGCTACTCGGTGGTTCTCTCCATGTACTCCGGCTTCCTGTACCCGTAAAACTGTCCGACATAAGATCGCCCCGGCTTTTCGAAAGTGTCGTCAAACACCAATAAATTATTAACACCGCTTAGCAGAACAATATCTGCTGGCAAAGTGAGAGCACCCCAAAATAGAATATGATATTTACAAAAATAGAAGAAAGACCATTATTTATTACGCCGTCACGAAACTGGGAACGCTTCCTGCGCGTCTAGAGTCCCATTGGAAAAAAGTAAAACAAAATTTATATATATTTATTGGCCCCTTTGGTAAATATATGTACATCCAAAGAGGATCGCAAACACATTCCATAAATTCTAATCAGCATACTTCAAAGCAAAAAGGTTATAAAATATCTACGTACTCTGTAATGATACCCGCATACCGGGTGAATGTTTTTCCAGTTTCGTCAGGATCTGGATCATAAAAAACGTCAGTATTCCATCTATCCTTTGGTATGGGGATGACATGATCCTCACCATTTTTCAAGACTTTCCAGAATTCATGTTGATTGTTGGCACCAGGGAACCGGCATCCTATGCCAATTACAGCAATGGCTTCATCACTATCCATATCGAAAGATGGCTTCGAAATATCCAGTCTAAAAATGTTTAGATTGTTACTGGGAACATTACTGACTGACTGACTGCATATGATACCACAGACGACACGTCGCGAATGCAGTCACGACAGTGAGAAATACATAATAATTGCTCGATTGCGTTTATTGTGAAGGTGTGCGATCTTGTTCAACACTACTGACAGAAACGCAATTGATTAATGGTGTCAGTCTGACACTGTCACACTCGAAAAATAAAACCACAATTATATTATTTATTGTTGTTTAAGGTCACATACTTATGCACAATAGCTAATCATGACCGTGACAGTTTTTACGGGTGGAGGAAGCCGAAGTACCTGGAGAGAACCACCGAGCAACGACAGCTGTCAGCTCCCCAACATCGGAACTCCGCACTGCAGCACAGGCATGGGTTAGATTGGTTGAAGACATGCGCACCATCGACGTGCAGTACACCTTAGTGCACGGCGTCATCGTGCCCCATGTGGACAATCGGGGTGAAGTGCCTTGCCCAAGGACACAGCGCGGGAGTCCAAATCGATCGCTCAGACGGTCACCCATCCCCGAGTAACCGGGCTCGACTTTGCTTAACTTCGGTGATCTGACGAGAACCGGTTACCGCAACGTCACCGCGCCCCAATAAAACCACAAAGAACAAACAAGTAAATAACATATTGAACAGGAGGCTTACCGCGTTATCCCCCATCCCACCCCACCAACCACGATCCTCACCCCAGTGTCCTTTATGTAATCACAAAGGTTTGAAAATGTCACTTGTGTACAACGTGATAAAATAATAATTTAAGACTTTTTTCTTCTCAGATTGCAATATTAACCCTTTGAACCCGTAAGGCCACTTTTTCGATCCAGGGCCGTGGTACGGCCTAAGTTCAAAAAGTAGATAGTTGCTCAGTGAATTTGTGAAGCAGACCAATCAAGATTTTCAACATGTAGCCCCATGACGTCACATGAGATCCAGCATGAGATCCTGCCAATGGGGGTGAAAAGTCCGAGACATACTACGGATGACCAATCAAGCTTTTCAACGTGCAGCCATAAGGCTGCACGTTGAAAATATTGAGTGGTCTTCCCCCAAATAACGAATATAGACATTACCAGTTGATGACTTTGAACTGACATGGAATATACCATAGTGGGCCAAAGGGTTAATATTGTGTGATACCTCAAATTCGAGCCCCTCTGTAAAACAAATATACGTTCTGATTTTGTGGAGACCAATTCGCAAAACTGAAACATATTGATTATTATGTCAATCGTTACCTATGGGTTATATTTAGTAGCTGTACTTTCCATTTTGGATATTGAGTTTACCCACCTGCGCACTGGTGTTAAAAAGTACCGACATTTTAAGTAACAACCGTTTCCGTCTCTGTCCAACGAGCAACCCTGACTTATTTATCGCGTCATGAAAATTGACTTTCGATAAAGTTATCTTCCATGAAACTATCACACTGATGAGTTAGATCAAATTTATATATTTATTTATTTATTTATTTCTCCTCTTGTCGGACAGTTTTTTTTTACGGGCGGAGGAAGTCGGAGTACCCGAAGAGAATCACCGAGCAACGGCGAGCAACTGTCTGACTCCCCAACGTACTAACTCAGCGCAAGTAGGGTTGGCATTGGTTGATGACAAATGCAACATCGCCTCGCAGTACGCCTTAGTAAACAACGCCACCGTGCCCCTACGTGGACAATCGGGATTAAGTGCCTTGCCAAAGGGCACAACGCGGTTAATCCTGACGGGGATCGATCCGTAGAACTTAAGGTTTGAAGTCCAATTCCGTATTCACTGAGCCACTGTGCTCCCAGGACCAATTAAGAATATGTAATTGTTGGGAAAACACCTTTGACATCAGCAGAAAAGGTGTCGTCTACTTTCGCCTCGAGTGCACTTTCGCCTACAAAATTATCAGGTAAAAGTGTCAGCGATAGTGCACTAATTAAGGTATAGGGATTAGTAGCTAATTACCTGCTCTACCCACAATAAATGGATTGACCGACCATGCATTCCCAGCATTTTTCTTTTTTTTCTTATGCTATGTGTTTGTTTGTTTTTTTATGTTATGTTATGTGCAATGTAGTTGTTTTAGCTGAGGCCATGAAGACAAATACTATGATGTTAACATAATGGATTCTTGTAAGAACAAGTTTAGAACATCATATACAATGTGGATTTGTTATTTGCCAATAAAACCTTGCAAATATGAATATTATTGGAACCGGCTCAGTGAGCCGGTTCCAATAATACTCATATTTGTATGTTTTTATTGAGACTAGAGAGAGAGAAAGAGAGAGAGAGAGAGAGAGAGAGAGAGAGAAAGAAAGAGGGAGGGATAAATTGTATCGATATTTGTCAATAAAACCTATGAATATGAATATTATTGGAACCCGAAGTTTCAATTTGTTACTTTTAATAAACAAAACTACAGACAGCCCTCTCGAAGCTGTCTGTTGTTCTCGTTTATTAACTCTTTTAGCGCGACAGGCGACTAAAGTCGACAGACGGCAGACCGCGGAAAGGTACTGCAGTAGTCATTTTAGCCAACTGTGTTTGTCCATTTCCAAGTGCTTTTAAACCCTTTACCCAACACAGACGATAACAAAATTTATTATTTAGAATATCATTTTTTCAAATTTTTCAAAACATTTCAACAAAACCATATCATGTGACCCCTCGTTGGAACGAGATCGTTCCAACGAGGGGGTCACATGATATGGGTTTTGTTGAAATTTCTTGAAAAATAATATTTTTTCAACTGCTGAAGTTGCATATTATGGCCGATTCGTTTGTAAAGGGTTGAACAAACATACGTATTTCTATGTATGTTTCATGCACCATTTTTGTCCTATCCATGAACAACGATATCGTCCCTTGAAAGTATAAAGGTGCCATTTAAATATATACAGGAACTCATTTGAAAAACTATCAATGAGATCATTAGAACATCTTTTAAAATAATAACGCTTTAGTCTAACAACCTATACTTTTTGCAAACTTCCTGATGGATATTATTTAAGCGCTAAGAATTATGTTTCTCAGATTATTCCGCTCCAAAAGAGTTAAAGTGACAAAAGGAAACTTGGCTTTTTTATAGTAAGCTAATCAGCTCTTTGTTTAGCGTATGTGTTTTTACAGTAATTTGCTACAGTACGTGGAGAGTTGATTGTAACTAAATCACCCGCGGAGTGGAGTTATCACCCGAGCTATAACTTTCAAATTCTGCACAAATCGACAAAAACACAAGCAATGTTTCAGCCAATGGACCTCTGGGTTAAAGTGCTGGTTAGGCTTTGCGACAAATTTGCAATTATTGCTTGGGTGGAATCTCCACTCTGTGGGTGATTTAGTGATAATACACTCTCCACGTACTGTAGTTTTAATTCTTATCAAGACAAAAAATAGCAAATCTTACCTCCTCGAATTTTATATTAATGGAAAGGATAATATCTGTATTACATGTCACGATGCGCACACTGTTCATATAATGAGCAGCACAAAAGGGTTACATAATATAAAAATATAGTGAAAGGGCCGTTTTTTTATTTTTAAACAGAGAATAATAATCAAACTTTCTGTGTCTATCATGAGTTTATTTTCCAGTGAAAATAAGCCTCTTTAGTTGCCACTACAAATAGTTTGAGTAATATGGGATTACTACTAGACTGTGGATTAACATCATTGTTTAACACTTGTAACTGGGATGGTTAAACAAGAACGGTTACATTTATTGATCCATAAAATATAAATTGTCAAAGTAAAATTGAAAAGTGTACTTATTATATTGGCTGGCTGTTCGCCAGTCTAAACAAGGCTGGGTTGGCTTCATTAATTTTTCATTTTCCTTTTAGTGCGCTTGGCTTCCACTGACATTGGTTGCTTTTTAGTGTAATTCAAGCTTGTCTTGGAGCCACTGAGTATCCATCTTTTTATCAGTGCTCTGGGTTTCATTGGGGCCGTACCATCCATTACTGTGGCTTTGATCCATGACATTTATATTCTATCAGTTTTGGGTAGGTACACTTACTGTATTTCTTGAAATTTGTAGAGCAAGGTTTTCTGTCATAGGTGACTTCCTCTCATTGGAGATCCATACTGGGGTTTTGGCTTTCAGAAAGATGAGCCCACTGTTGGCTATGGGTTTGTTATCACACTGCTGTGCAGCACCATTGGGGATAGGAGTGGGGGTTTAACAGTCTTACTAGTTTATATATGGAATACAACTTAGGTAGGTAGGTAGGTAGGTAGGTAGGTAGGTAGGTAGGTAGGTAGGTAGAGGTAGGTAGGTAGGTAGGTAGGTAGGTAGGTAGGTAGGTAGGTAGGTAGGTAGGTAGGTAGGTAGGTAGGTAGGTAGGTAGGTAGGTAGGTAGGTAGGTAGGTAGGTAGGTAGGTAGGTAGGTAGGTAATTTTCATTAGCTGTATACAAATTCATGTAGGTAGGTAGGTAGGTAGGTAATTTTCATTAGCTGTATACAAATTCATACATTGGGTTTCATTGGTTTTATAAGAGATTCAATGAGATAGCAATATGTACACTGTTTAAACAATGCTCTACCTTGTGCTTGCAACACGCGTGGAAAGTTCTTTGATGTATCAACTCCCTCGGGAGATGGCATACGTAAGCTTATGTCTTAATGTCGAATCCTGTCCATTTACTCTGGTTTTTTTTATCTAGTGCGCTTTGCTGTAATGCATACCATTGTACCATACAGTGTTTGCAATTATTATATGATAATCGATTACTTGTATATATTATATCATATTCTTTCCTGAATAAATATTGTTTAAAGTAACTTGTATGGCAGTCAAGCATACCGATAAGCCAATTCAACCGAAAACGTAACAGGCAACCATTTGTGTCGGACCGAAAATAGAAAATAAAATTATGAATTAAAGAAATATTAGGGTTAAAGTATCGCATGAAGTCATGGGTGTTGATGAGTTTATGGTACGGATGTCGGATATGTGTGCATAATTGCTGGGTTAGAGAAGTCTTGGTCTGACAGATCAATAAATAAACAACTGAAGTGAATTTTGTGTCCACAATGATTAACCCTCAGAATACTGATGGTATATTCAATAAAAATTCAGAGACATCATCTGGTAGAGTCTATATTCGTTACTTGGAGGAAGACCAATCACTATTTTCAACGTGCAGCCTCACAAATTCACTGACCAGGGCACCTGTCTTCTTTTTGGATTCAGGCTGCATCACGATCCTGGTCCGGAAAAGCGTTCTTTCGTGTTTAACGGGTTAAGCGTGATTCGGGAATCCATTTATGGTACTGGAGGTCTCTGTTGTTGATGTTTGATTTGCTGTGCAAGTAATTCCCAGATTTCAAGAAATTTGATCGTTTCAATGGTTCAAAGTGAGTGCTGAATGGTAAATTTATTGAAACTATATATTCTATCTCGCAGCAACTTCTTCAATGAACATTTTGTGAATCTCTTTGTTAACAACTTTATCGCTGTTTAACGAGGCGATTCACAATGTTGTGTAACACTTTTGAAATGATATCTGAGGAGATTTGTTAGTTTGTTGTCAGATAGCCATTTAGAAATGATCTGCATAGAGATTTGCTGATTATTTGTAAGATTAACACATTTGAAATGATCTCTACGGAGATTTGCTCATTATGTGTCAGATTAATCCCTTTGATTACAGATTAGCTGATTGTCTGCAAGATTAAAACTTTTTTATTGCTTCCCAAAATGTGATTTACTGGGATTTCCGGGTTTGATAATAAACGATAACTTCACAAGTGAATTATGCAATCAACAATTGTGTTATGTATCCGTGCGCGCAAACGAAGACGCTTTGCCGTGGAGGTAATGGGGACTTCATTGTTTGTTTGTTTTTTTTAACCCTTTACCAAATATGAAAAGCAGACGACAATTCTTGAATATATTATTTTCATTTTTTGTCTCAAAAACATAGGTTATGACCCCTCATTGGAACGAGTTCGACGAGTTCGTTCCAATGAGGGGTCATAACCTATGTTTTAGAGACAAAGAATGAAAAAAATAATGAAAATTAATTGGCGATTTTTGAGAATAGCTCTGGCCTGTTTTGGCCGTTACGTTAGGTAAAGTGTTAAATAATATTATTATCGTTAATAATGAAAAGTAATAAAGAGAGTATTGCTTGACTGGACTGGTTACGTGAATTAATTCATTCGAGGCAAGGGGCTATATTGTAAAACACTCGTGCGCATTCGCGCACTCGTGTTTTTAGAATGTCCCTCACCTCTCATAAATTAGTTCACGTAACAAGTCCAGCCAAGCGATTACTCTTTATGAAATGATCTCTATGAACAGTCCAGGTACAGCTGAAACTAGAAGTCCTGTCACAATTTATCGCAAAAATGCATGCTTGGTCATGCGCTCCTTACTGCAAAAGAATGCAGTAGTCTGAATGCACAAGAGCGTTCGAGCTATGCAATGCAAACTATACTGCCATATTAGCGAGGTCAGCAGTGAAATCACGAACTGAAATGGACAAAGAGAAAGAAAATATTGAGACTACAGTATGTTGAGGATAGATTACTACTAAATCACTGTGGGATAGAATTTTTACCTAGTAATTATTTACATTTTCTGAGGACAAAACACAAGAAGCACTTGCAAACATTCCAACACATGGGCCACCGGGTTGCACCGTAGTAGATCAATCCATTCCTGGTCCTTTTTAATTCCAGAAAAGATGCTTGCCTGGTATTTTGAAATGCTTTAAGTATCGTTCAAGGTGTTGGGCTGTGATATCCGGTTACGTGCTTAATCTGTTTTTTCCTTCTTTTTCTTGTCTTGTGCTTTCTTTGCCAGTATTTTCTCCCTATTTTGTTTCTTTTGCCCAATTATTCATTTGGCTTGTTTAGTAATTAATTGTATTGAAGTTGTTTTGCTGTCATATAAACATATATAATAATTTTTGTATGGGAGAAGAGTGTTTCCATGTTGTAAGCACTTGTACTTCAATCCCTTTTGCGATTTTGTTAGCAAATAAAATATAATTAAACTAAACCTAGTGGTCCACGTGGTGAAAGTTTGCAAGTCTTTCTTGTGCTGTTATGGACAATTATAAATACATTTTGAGTGAAGAAGAAATGGAGCTGCGATTCAGTAGTAATCCACTCTCTTCATTCTGTACATGCAGTCGAATTTTAATTTCTATTTACGTTATTACATGTATATGTATCCCAGTAGAGGTTAGGGATGATACAAATGAGCTCTATTTACTAGTATAGAATTGTGCAGAGTTACTGCAATGGTGCAGTTTGACAGGGCCAAAAGTGCGCTTATTCGGACCGTTATTAATTCAAAATAGTGCAGAATACAATCACAGGACTTCTAGATTCAACTGTAAATAATGTAGAATTCTGTATTATTGTTTAAAGTGGGTGACGACTACCATATATTAAATGTTAAGTTCTTGTGTAATTGCCTACACTACAATATATGTGTTATATATTCATTCTAATATTGATTATGTCAATAAATATGACACTCGCATCTGTTTCATTCCTTTGTTTTCTCCAAACTTGTTATTATATACATTTGGAGGAGAAACTTCTTTGGGTGGGCACTCCACTTCCCCGACCTCGTTATAAAACTATTTTCGCCCCTCTTACAGTTATTATCAATCGAGGTGTGGGTCGAGAAGTCAAACATTTTTTTTCTGCGGCATTATTCCGCAGGTAGAAGAAAGAAACTGAGCTACCTGATTCAGAAATATACGAGTCGATGCCAATCCGGAATCAAGCAGTCGATGCCAGCATCGAATTTAATATGCAAAGTTTCGCATAGTTCTTCCGTATTACGTTGCTATCATGATGATGCGTATTCCCTATAATAAAGGCAGTTTGTTGATTTATTTGCTGTTTAACCCTTTACCTAACACGAAAGGCAGACGACACTTGCAAACAAATCTCTTGAATAACTAAAAATTTCCATTTTTTTATCTCCAAAACATAGCTTATGACCCCTCATTGGAACGAGCTCAATCAACTCGTTCCAAAGAGGGGTCATAAGCTATGTTTTGGAGACAAAAATGAAAAAAAATAATGAAAATTGTATTATGATTTTTGTAAATAGCGCTGGCCGGTTTTGGCCGTTACGTTGGGTAAAGGTTTAATATTATTTTCAGCTTAATGGCTTCATCATGACTACACTACGAGTATCAAGCCAAGCCTACACAATCATCTATTCTTATCCTTTTCACATCTGGGGCCTTCAACCTCACTCTTAGGTTACTATGTTCTGTTTTGCCAGAACCACTACTGTAGTTTTGGACAGAGTTAGAATGTTGAGGAGCTGACAGTTCCTCGTCGCTGCTCGGTGGTTCCCTCCGGGTACTCCGGCCTCCTCCACCCGTAAAACTGTCACGGTCACGATCAGCCATTGTGCACAAGTATGTGACCTTAAGCCCCAATAAATAAATAATAAATAACTACTGTAGTTTTAACAGAAGAGAAGACAAAACATTCTAAAGAGTTTGTATCTACCTACGCCGCTTATTGTGTATGCGTCGCCTCTTATTGTGTATGTGGCTCCGCTGTAGATAATTAATATTGTTTGGGCGTTTTTTTTTTACCAAACAATCCCCAGAAAAACAAATTTATTAATAACTTAAATTTAAAACTGAATTTCACAATCCTTACTAAACTGATTAGAATACATAATTATTGGAGATGATTCTCTTTCCAAAAGTTGCCTATTATCAAACTCGACACATATGACTTCAAACTCGGCTCATCAGACTCCGATCTCAACCGATATGGACCAAACTACAGTTGTGTCCCTTGATGCGTTACTTACCGCAACCGGCTTGTTTACATCGAAATCTTTCAACATTTGCGCCCAAAGCAATCAGAAAAGTTGTTTTGACAAGGCAAAATGGAGCGATTTGTTTGAGATTTTGTAAGACGTGGATATAAAGATGGCAATAAATAAAGATTAGGTGAATGAAGAGAAGAAAGAAGAGAGTTGTACATATTATTCATAGCAAAATAATAATTCAACGCAAACTAAGGTTCAATATCAAAAGCGGAGATTCGTCAAAATGTGAGAATGGATAGTTCAGTTATCCGAACGTCGCAACTAACCCACAGTGGACCCGCGACGTTCAAATAGCTGATCTAAGAGGAGAGAAGGCTTCCTACTTTGTGAAAAGAATGAGAAATAATAACACTGTTAGAAAATTGTTACAGATCTTTGAGAATTTTAAAGATTATTTGTTTTGATTTTATAAATAAAGGTGTTATTACTTGGTTAGTTTCATATCAGCCGAGATACCGGCCATCAGTAACTCCACATCAGCCTGCTAAATATTAACCAGTTCTCTCTTGCAGGTAGTGTGGCAGTATTGGAAATGGGGTTGGTCTTATTTTTATTTATCTAGGTATAAAACAATGTTTCCTGTTTGTGTTTAGTTACAGTGAATTAAATCTGCACTGACTAATATTTTACTAGTTTTACACACAGTATTAATATTTATTTCAGCCACATTTGTATGTAGAAGGTTAATCTTTCCTTCTAGTGATATGGGTTGATTGTAAACTTCACTGGCTTTTCTGAGGTCACACACATGGAAGTCATGAAGTGAGTACTGTTACGGGTAATTGGTTTTCATTGGTCAAGAATGGTCTGCAGTTATCTGCAGTGTCCAGTTCAGTGCATTCTCCTTTCTCTCTGTTTGCAATGTGGTTGTGTTCTGATTCATAAATATATATATTGTTAATTTAAATATAATTGTGTCTGTGGCTTTGGAAATTCATGGATATTCCAGGAATTTCATAGGAGTGGATAGGAACAGTTTTTTCATAAAATCAGGTTTCGAGATACTCCTGTATGTGAATGCCACAGTCTGCCTAGTTGTCATTTAGGCACAAGAACCCGTCACACTGGGGGTAGGCATTATATATATTTATATTTAGCTATTTCGCTGCTCTTATATTTTAGGGGTGGATTTGCTAGAACAAGCATTACTTGGGTTTTATATAATTTGTGGAAGCTTTCCATGTACATGTCTTGGGAAGTTGTGTAGTGCTATTCTACTTTGGTAGACTTGTTTCCAGTAATTAGACTTGGGAGCCAAAGCCTGGCATGCAAGTCTACTGTTATTTACAACACAAAATCGAACGATTGGTCATGCTTGAGTTCCTCCTTGTGTTGTCACTTTGTAGCATCTATTTGGCTCAAAGTGAAATCAAGCCTTTATCCAACAGTGGTTAGGATTTACCCTTTCAGGACTTATGCCTTTGTAGTGTGCTATGCATCACTACGTTGTTTTGCTAGCAAGATTATCTTGCGGCAGTGTTGTGGTTTAGTGATAGTTTAATCCGTCAACCCTGAGGAATTGAATTATCTCTGCCACTTTCAGGTGTTTGTGGGGTTGACTACTTCATGCCAGTAGAGTTTGAAAGGGTAAAGCATTGTGTGGAAATTCAATTTAATAGTTTGTATTTATATGGGGTGTATATTGTAAATACATTGTAGTGTAATACATTGTAAGTGTGCAATACTTATTCATTGTTTAATTTATTAGTTAGGGAAATATTGGGGCATACTTGTGTGTCACCTATTCTTGTGTTTTTGGTGACGACAATACTTATCATTATAAGTAAATATTTGGATAGTTCTGTTTGGTGCTGGATCGTTTGGCACGTCATACTATGTTTTCACGTATTCTGTGTCTTGGCATCCATCAGCTGTTACACTCGGCTGGAATGAGCTCTCAGAGCTGGTTCCCGTCGGGTGTGCCAGCTGTTGTTTGTCGAGCAGGATTATTGTGCTTTGTTAGGTACACCATTTGTTTATGATTTCTTGTCATCCACCAATTGCTACAATTAGCTGGAAGGAGCTTTTTGAACTCTTTCCGGCTGAGTGTGCCAGCTGGTGTTTGTCAACAAAAGTGGTTGTTTTGGTGGTAAGCATTCGGTGCAGTTTTTGGAATTTACATCCAGCATATTTTTTTATATCAGGTCTGTGTAGTATGCCCAGTATTTATTTATTTTATTTTATTGTCAATTTCAGGATTCTTTGTTATTGGTGTTGATGTTTCACACATCTTAAACATTCTGTGATGGAATAAAGAATCCACGTTAAACTTACACTGCATCTGAGTTGTATATATATTATCCCATGGTGGTTACAGTAGTACCAATATGTGGCTTCCGTTTGTAACACCTCAATACAAAGGTATTTCACGCAATTACCTATGCCCTTATGGAATTTCGATGAAAGAGTTGTTTGAGTTAATGTTGCGGGTACGTCAAGATTACGCTCAATATGGGGTACCCAGACAAACAGAACGCCCGCACTGACGTTTATAATATACACATGCGTGGCGTTGTTGCCGTGACACATACATTTACGTATTTTCTTCCATCGGGCGATTTGGCAAAACAAACAATAACGATGCCCTCAAAATGGGTGAGTTAAATTATACATTTATTCCGGATTCTTTCTATTCTATAACAGTTTAGAAGAGTGTGCATTATTTAGCCCCGAAACAAGCTATCGAAAACTCCCCGTGTTCTTTTGTGTTGAACGGTGAATGGGTGAGTAGAAAACAGTAGCGGTAATCAAAGCATCAAAGATCTGTACTCATTTGTTGAAATCATGATTCATGTTTCCCGGCACCCTCCTTTGGGACCCCATCATATACCAGGGTTATTGTCGGCGGGTCGTATATTGTGTCACTCGGCCATCACAAATGTATCCTCAAAATATATCCTCAACTAATACATTGCCATGCCACATGTATCCTTAATTACAGAGATGAGTCGACGAGTCGAATGTGGAGTTACTCGGTTGAACGAATTCTCAATGGTTCTCGTGCTCGATGTGACTCGAGTCGTCCGATTAGTGCCTGTTCGATTTACTACTTACTATTCCTTATTTACTGGATAAAATTTGAGTCGTTCGAGCAATACAACGCCCAATTGGTTGTCTTTCGTATTTGAAAATCACAGAGGCATTCACTGTATACAAGGGAGTTAACTCTGTATGGACAGGAACAGATTATGGGAAGTTAAGCATTCTGACTGGTGATTATATACTTCGACGAGGACAGAGGTCGTAACAAGGTGCAGTCAAGAGTATGTAGGACAGGAACAGATTATTGGAAGTCAAGCATTCTGACTGGTGATTATAATACTTAGACGAGGGCAGAGGTCGTAACAATGTGTAGTCAAGAGTATGTAGGACAATATAAACTGCTAGGGATAGAGTAGCTAGAATAGCTTCTGTAATAGGTAGGAAATGAGGATTCTGGAAGAATTAGAGCAAGAAAAGATGTTCGTATATAAAGAAACAACTCCCACACAGTCCTAAAACACTACGTGCTACTGTTATTAGTCCAATATGTTTTTTTTTCAAGTCCGTTTCAGTGATTCTGGATGGTTTTTTGATGATTTAGAGAGACTGTCGGAATCATTTGGGTAATTATTCACACCGTAGTTCAATCGAACCCAACATTTGGTGATCTCATTGTCCTACAGCAATAGGTGTTACTTTATAAGGAAGATTCTGGAAGATTTCATATAAAATAGACGGGTAGAAATAGAGGATTTAGTCGGAAATCTGAACCAAATAAATAGTTGTCGGGTCCACTTGGGGATATTACCCCATTCAATCGAACACGCCCTCAGAGCACACCCCTCTCTATTAGAGTCATATACCATCCAAATGCTACCATAGAAACCAAGATGGCGGCCTTCAGTATGGAAAAAAACTACAGTAACACGAATCAACCTACCAACACGCGATGCGCATGAGCACTGACACCCGTATCATCATGGTAATTATTTCACAACATGGCCCATATAACATAAGGTCATTTTCGGAGTCCTCAACCGGAGTCTTCCAACATTGGCATGTCCGAGAACATGGCATTCTACTGTTGGAATTTGTGATTATTTATTTATTGTGGTTTAACGACACTTTCGACAGCCAGGGTCGCTTCAAGTCAGACAGTTTTAAGGGTGGAGAAAGTCGGAGTATCCAGAGAGAACCATCGACAAACAATGAGCAACTGTCAGACTCCCCAACGTACTAAATCCACACGAACAGGATTAGCGTTGAAGGAAGACAAGTGCACCATCGACGTGCAGTGCGCCCAGTGCACAGCGCCACTGTGCCCCGGGTGGACAATCCGTATTAAGTATCTTGCCCAAGGACACAACGCAGTTGCACCTGGCGGGGATTGAACCGTGGATCGTTCGGTTTAAAGATTATTGCCGTAACCACTGAGTCACCGTGCTCCCAGAATTTGTGACTGCCAAGAGCCCCTGTTGGATAATTTACAGACAAGGGTACATTTGGAATATTCTACATCTTAACCCTTTATCTAATCAATTGACCGCATCCGCGGAAGCAGGTCAAATGAAGTATTATAAGATGTAGTTTTGTTGAATTTTTTTGAAAAATTTAAAAAAATATTTAAAATAACCAAATTATTTTGAAATATTTGTGTGGTGATGTTGGTGTATCATATAATGCACTGAGTGTGTTGACATCAGTCACAGACTGAGTGCCTGATAAGAGACATGGAGCGGAATCTTGAATTTTGGTATTTGAATGAACATGTTCAAATTGAGGGTTCTCCAATTCAAGGCCTGAAAATGGGTGAGGTGTAAAACGTTGAATAAAACATATAACGGCACAATTGTCTTGGATGAATGCCCTATCTTCTCATTTGAAACGTTTTGAGAAATATGGCCCCAGTGCTGAGATATCACAGGTAAACCTTGGCGAAAATATCTGTTATTCCGACATTACGCTTGTGGGAAGTCTCAAATCTGTTAAGGGTTAAACTTTTAATACTAACATATAAAACAAAATAAATTTGTCATTCTTTGACTACTGCATGCAGCCATAGAAAACATCCAACGCTCAATCAATAACAAATGGAGTAAATTGTCACTTAAACATACCAAATTCTGAATAAATGGGAGTTTTTTGGACGGTACCTACATTTATGCAACCAGAATGGGCATATGGTTAAACTTTACAACCAAACTTACACAGAAAATATGCTCGGTAGTCAATTGTGAATACGGACATGCAAAGTGTTTGAATTTAACTCATTCGAAAATGTTAGAAATAAACAATCAAATTTGGCTATTTTTGGCATTTTCAAATGGTACTCTCATTCTCGCCATCATTGTTCTTGAGAGTTAAATCTGAGATAAAAAAGTAAACAGTAACTGTCTTGTGCAAGCATTGTTGTATCTATCCATACCATAATAATTGTAACAACAATCGTGCAATTAGAGAAATTTGTCCTTGAATTTCGTCAATTTTGAAAAATGCTATATTCGTGTCATGTTTGACCAATATGGGTTAAATTTGAAAAAAATTGTATGGTGACTGTGGTGTATCATATTATGCTCTAAATGTTCAGAATATCTGAGCTGAGTAACTGTAAACAACTTTGAGATTTTTGAAAAATGGTGAAATTTTGGTGGTTTTGGCAGAAAATTGAAAAAATAAGCATTTTCACGAATATGATGATACCTCATATCTATAGACTTCATAACATAAGTATGCCAAATTTGGCTGAAATCGTACAGCCTGTTTCTGAGCTATGTTGAAAAAGTGTGAAATTTTGATAGGTTTTGGCAGAATATTTTTTAAAATACGCGTTTTCACAGACATGGCAATACCTCGTTTTAATAGATTTTATGACATTACACAAGTATGTCAAATTTGGTTGAAATCGTACAACCTGTTTTTGAGATGCACAAAAGACAAAATTGAGGGAGGAAAAAAAAAAAAAAACATTTTTGAAAAAGTAGAATAACAAGAGTCTTTCCCAAACTGGGTTTGGGAAAGCCTAATAAGTGCATTTTCTCCCAAAACTGCTATTTTGTTTTGTTTTATGAAGAACAGTTATAAACTAGAGAATTGTAATTTGTTGGACAAATTACGGGCTTTCCCAACTTTCCAATGTGAAAATGCAGTCCTCATATAGCAAAGCAAAGTGTTTGGAATTATCCATTTCCGAAGTGTTAGACAAAAAGCATCCAAAGTTGTTTTTTTTTGGCTTTCTGTAACGGTACTCTTATTCTCACTCTCATTGTGCTTTGGGGATAAATCTTGAGAATAAAAAGTAAACAGTAACTTTCTTCTGCAATCATTGTTACATCTATCCATACCAAAATAATTGCTACAACAACCTTGCAATTAGAGGAAATGAGTACGGATGTTTGCAAAATTCACTGGAAATAATTTTTTGTCGGACAATGCTATTCATATTCGTAGCCAAAGCATACGTTGGGTTAAGCCCCAAAGTTCAATCAATTAAAATTGACTAGATCGTCACCTAAACTTACCAAATTCTGAAAAAATGGGAGTTTTTTTTTAAATGGTACCTACTTTTATGCAACCAGAATGGGATAGGATTAAATTTTACAACCAAATTTACAACAGCAAATATGCTCGGTAATCAATTGTGAATACGTACATGAAAGGTGTTTGAAATTAACCCTTTCCAAAATGATAGAAAAGGCAACCAAAGTTGGCTAATTTTGACATTTTCAAACGGTACTCTTATTCTCGCCCTCATTGTGCTTGAGGGTTAAATCTGAGATTAAAAAGTAAACAGTAATTTTCTTCCACAATCATTGTTGCATCTATCCATACCAAAATAATTGTAACAACAACCTTGTAAGTAGAGACATTTGCCCTTGAAGTTGGTCAATTGTGACGAAAAAATCTATTTTCATGTCATTTCTGGCCAATGGGGGTTAATGTTGAAAGATTTGAGTGGTGATTGTGGTGTATCACATTATGCTCTAAATATGTGAAAAACTTGAGCTAAATAACTGCAAACAATTTTGAGATTTCCGAAAAAGATGAAATTTTGAAGATTTTGGCAGAATATTTTGAAAATACGCGTTTTCACAGACGTGACGATACCGCATTTCACTAGATTTTATGACATTACATAAGTATGCCAAATTTGGTTAAAATCGTACAGCTTGTCTTTGAGCTGTTCAACAGACAAAATTCACGGCGGAAAAAATAAATAAATAAATAACAATAAAAAATAAAAATAAAAAAAAAATAGAGAAGGAAAAATTTTAACAAGATGAATATCAAGAGTCTTTCCCAAACTGGGTTTGGGAAAGCCTAAAAAAATAGAGAAGAAAAGTTTTGAAAAAGAAGAATAACAAGAGTCTTTCCCAAACTGGGTTTGGGAAAGCCTAATTAATAAATATTGTTTAAATTGGAACCTCTAGGGGCTCCTTTGGGTCAGCGATGTCTTACTGCATTGATAAAGCACCAACGCTCCTTCTCTTTTCTTTTGATTTGAAATCAAGTTGAATTAAACATTTTTCTATTGACGATCTTTTTGAGTTTGATGGCAAAGCTTTCCTTATTCCTTTGTCATTTCATTTTTCTTTAGGCTGACATTTTTTTGAAGTTTTCTGTCTGTTTATGTGTATAATCTGCCATTGTCGACCGTTGCTTTTGTTAGAGTGAGTGGCCGTCTGAAAAAAATGGCATCAAAGCGAATCTAGAATAATCAGATGCAGCAAACTCGTCGCCTGAGTTCTAGAATGTCCTATGTCCCATAAGGGACATAGGACATTCTAGCACTCAGGCGACGAACTGTATACTGATGTAGATTTAAAATCGCAGCTAGATTTGGATGCCAATTTAGTCTTGGAGAAGTCACAAATATTGTGAAGAGAAATATGTTCACCCAAAAAATTGTCAGATACGCTACATCAAGCAGGGATATTCCTACCGAGTCGGATGCGCCACCCAAGACAAAAATTAAGGGATGTCAGGAACAAATTGTATTTGATTTCAAACGACACTGTCTATTTTGTGGTTTCAATTTTGATGTGACAAAAAACCCTAAAACCCGACTAGGTAGACAGAAGTAGTGAACATGGAACAAGCAGTAGTTCATCTCAAAAGGATGAGATACTCCGACTTTGTGAGCAGAGATAAATGAGGTAAGAGATCAGATTAAGAGTGTCTGGTGCTATGAGTGATTTGCATGCGACAGACGCTCGATATCACTCGGTCTGAAGAGCTACATTTATGAGTCCACGATCGGGCAAAGTAGTTCATTAATACCACCTCAAGATACAAATCCCGATGGGGACACTTTGAAGTCGGTGATTGCTTTCATAAGAGATGACCACTGCCTTACTTGGGATTCGGTCGACTTGTACAAAGTGTATGGTGAGTGTGGGGGTACCTATATTTCCCGTCAAGATGTTGTCGCCAAGCTTGCTGAGAAGTACGGCAACGACAGTTTAGGGATAGCGACGATGTTAGCGGATAGATCGAGGGCAGGATGGGCTCTACATATTTCGCAGGGTCCCAGATGTTTGTGATGACGAAAACGCAATGAAAGTTTTGAAGAAAAGTATATGCACCGAAATAAGGGATGTGGATATAGATCGAAACACTTATGATCTCGAGCTCAATTTTGACAAAATATCAGAGTATCCAAGCGGGACGTTGTTGGCTTTTCTGGGTAGTTTGTCACCGAAATTAGACCAAACCCCATCTAGGGTGCTGATTAGCAACATTGTAACATCACTGGTACATGGGTTACCAACAACAATGCAAATCGGTCTTGCTGCTACGATCAGGGATTCTAATAAGAACGATGCATAACTTCGGAGTAACAGGATCCTATGATGAATTGATGCGTTTCAAGAAATCGGCAACAAATACGGCAACTCCCAATGTTGGCATCCCACCAATATCTAGTTCTGGCGGTGAGCTAATACAGGTAGTGATAAATTATTTCGATAATGACATTGCATCTCAGAGTGGAAAACGTAGTACCCATTCTCTGGTTGTTTTTTTTTTACCTCAATCAAATAACACGGCCCAGTTGCAACACAGTTAGCTCCCGCGACTTAAAAAGTAGGAGACTATTTTGACTATCAGTTGGATGTTGTTCCTTATCCTGAACCGAAACGCCCGGATATGCCTATTTCTCACTCAAAAATATGCACCCTGTAGCTATAAATTCTTTATCATTCAGCACTGTTAACTCGAAGGGCTAAAGGTATCACAAAACTAAATATTTTCCCATAGGCGACCAATATAACACTTATGAGGAAAACAAAATATGATCGCATCACTTTAAATTAAATATTTAAATACCTGCATACAGTACAGACCTTCACGCAACATTCTCTGGCCAAAAAACAGGGGATCATGCAATAAATAAGAGAGAAAACGCACCAGGAAGTGAAGTACCGTCCTTGAACTCAGTTTTTTTCTGGGAATTCCCAACAAAAATAAGCAGATACATGTAGTTAACTGAATTTTTTAGACCCAGAAAATACTTATAAAATCTCTTTTTCTCTTGTGGAATATTCAGTATTGTTGTCAAAATCTATTAAAATGCTTTAATAGTTTTTCTCAAGCAATAATTTTTTTTTCTAGGAGTTTTATTTTAGACTATGATGCAAAATCCGACATGCAACATTTCAAGGCAGATCACTCTAAACCAAATATTTAGTTCCGCGATACCTATAATACTCCTCACCCATGTCATAATTTTATTTTTCCTGTTTTATGTGATAAAACAATCATCTCTACACTAAAATACAAGATCTGGCTTCTATTCACCCAATAAGATTGAAAATATAGCTTTTTTAAAAAAGTTGTCAAATTGTGAAAAAAGGCCAAAAAATTTGGAAATTTCAGAATACCGCTTTCGTTACTTATATTGATTCTGCTGCCCATCTATTTGACAGAGCAGTTCCCCAATTGATGTTTGTTACTGGAATCAAGCCTGTTTAACTCATAAAAGCCCAAAACCTGCATAGAAGAACTCAATTTGAGAAAAAATTGGTGATTGTTGTGTCAAATAGCTGGAAATTTATGTTCGAGAGAGAACATTTACCCAGGTATCATTCATAAAAAGCTGTTCAAAAGTACAATTTTCATCTAAAAACCTTCCAAATATCATAACTCATATTTACTTTATCTATTTACTAAAATAGAAAGTTGTACCATCCGATGGGTTGGTGATTAATGCCCCAACAGGTGTGAGGATGTTTCACAGAAAATCACATGCTGAATTCAAGCAGCCAAATCACACTTGGAACACAACTATTTTGTGTAACAGTTCTTGAGTGATATAATTCCTGAGAAGTCTACCTGATTTTTAGAATTTATTAAGCATAGTTTTTCAATTCTTTCTCGAAATGAGTGCAAGAAAATTAAAATTTAATCGCAGGACACATCTGAGAAAATTTGCATTTCAGAAAAATCATCCGTCTTGCAATATTTCCAAGTGTGTGGTTGCTGCAAGTGCAGAACCTGGAAATGTAGTAAAATATGTAAGACGCACACAAGAAAAACATGATATGGTTCCTTCAAGTCCACTTCCAGTGACAGCAGCAATAGAAGAGCCTGGGAAGGGCTTCAAACTCTTACACCCATTGTCAAGATTAAAATCTGAGCTCGACATCTGCAGTGAGAAAATAGATGAAAAATGGTAAATAATCACATGGACAGTTATCATCAAGACATACAAACATACATGCCTGCCTGCCTTACTGAGGTGGAATGGCGGGCGGGTGGGCTGGCGGGCGACGGATGGACGGCCGGACGGACGGACAGAGATGGGTAGCCTGCATGCCAGCCAGCCAGCCAGCCAGCCAGCCAGCCAGCCCACCAGCTTTAGTTAGTGTATAGATACAAATTTGGAAAACATTTCTCCGAAAGAAACATAACTCATTCTTCCATCCATCCATCCATCCAATTTCATTTCATTTCATTTCATTATTTCATTCCATTTCATTTCATTCATTCATTCATTCATTCATTCATTCATTCATTCATTCATTCATTCATTCATACATTCATTCATATCTGAGCAATTTTCTTCAAATTTCAGGCCTGAAGAAGATAGTTACAGACTGGAACATGTGGGTAAAATGGCTGGGATGTGGAATACAGTTTTCAAAAAACACAATCAACTTAATCCAGAATGAGATTGATACCTTTCTTTTGATCCGAATGGGGAGGAAAGGCGTGGACGTGTTTGGAGGGAGCGAGTCATCTGCAATACCTGCTCCTATGTTTCTACTCGATTTTCCTTATATGAGGAAATTTCCAGCCCAAAACAGGGTCGCAGATCAGCATGCACAAACAGAGTACTTCAAGTGGGGCTCTCACAGACTAGTATAGGTAATGCATGTTTCCGCAGGTTGTGCGTGACTCTAAATTCACCTGCACCTTCTGAAAAAGAGATGCAGAAGACATGGAATGTGGTATGTCTACAAATAGAGAAAACTAATGAGAATGAAACGAAGGCCAGACGAGAAAAACTCAAAGAAATCAACACTTTGAGAAGTGTGAAGCGAAATATTATAAGTGTTGAATGTGATGCAGTGTACAATAATCCACTGTATTCAGGTACATTGAAAATCCCATTCCAACCTGTTACTCAGTGTTCTTATATTCATACAGAAAATGTTACCAGCAAAAAACAAGTGATTTCAGTTTGTAATAAGAATAAACTATGTTCCAGGAGAGGAAAACACATTAACAAACAGCCCCGTGGGCCTAAAAACCCAGAGTGTATAGAAGCGTTGAACATGAAAGAAAGTATTAGCAATGAAAAGGCATGGAATACTTCTTGCCTAGAACAACAAATATCAGATGACTTGGATGTCCAGTACATGACAACTGATCCTGATTCTAAAGCCTTTAAAGAAGCTGAGAAAATTTACAAGAATAAAAGAAGTTCAATACACCCTGAACATTTACTGGATACAAGGCACCAATCTGCAAATCACAGAAAGAGAATAAAGGATGACAAGAGTATTGTTGCAATAATGGGAAGACAAAGACTGAAAGACAAACACACTATAACCGCTTTGCATTAGATATAGCAGCCAGATGCACAGCAGAAATGTCAGCTCGTCACAAGAAACATTTTGGAAATATAAATAAAGTTATAAATGCCATGTGATATGTTGTATATGCTATTGTCAATTGTTACCAAGGAAATCCTAAATTGTGCTAGCGATATTCATATGTTTGTTCTATCAAGAAAACTTGGCTTTCCAGGAGTGCATATTTGTCAGATTAATTTAAAATTCCTCTATCAACAATGGCAAGTCACAGGTTACGAAAATGTGATAATATACGACTGTCAAGGTGCA
This sequence comes from Pictodentalium vernedei, assembly GCA_031216915.1. Classification (NCBI taxonomy): domain Eukaryota; kingdom Metazoa; phylum Mollusca; class Scaphopoda; order Dentaliida; family Dentaliidae; genus Pictodentalium; species Pictodentalium vernedei. The sequence goes on from CM062289.1 coordinate 86,853,270, forward strand.
ATATACTGAAGACCAAACTTCATAGCAATACCCCAAAAAACTGATGGAGTGAATCGTTGTCTATGGAGGTCTTTGGCACGTAATATCACCTTTGCTAGGAAATTTCCAAGAAGAGCCCACAGTGCAAAACATTCAGTGAACAATGGCCCAGGAGAATCTATTGTGGAACTAACTCTGTAAAACGTGTGAGTGCCCAGTGACATCTGGTTCTCAAGCAGCAAAACAGCTGAAGCAGTTACAGAGCAAAAATGACTCAGATAAAAAGAGACAGAAATCGATTGAATTTAAACCTCAGCGCTGTGAAACACACACACAAATGTATAACTTATATAAAGAACACCATGACGATGAAATTTACAGAAAGGCCTTAGAAAAGGAAGAAGCCAAAGCTGAAAGGGCCATAGCAAACGTAAAAAATAAGAAAGATCACCACAGACATGACAAGCAATCATTTTCGGGTAAGATTTCATTCTTGCACCTGCATGCCCCCCCACCCCCCCCCCCCCCCCCCACACACACATACACTCTTCCTATCCTTCCACTTGGAACATAGTGTGACACTTTAAAACAAAATGAAATAGTTTAACAAGTATTAACTGAACTAAATGAGATGCCTGGATTTATTTTGCCAGTCTGAATACTTTTTTTTCAAATGGATAGTCAATCGGCCATGAATTTTTCCATAGAATTCACACTTTTTCTGAAGATATAGCGCTAGCTGCTGAAATTGGCCATATATTAATAATTATTTATAAATGTATGTAATAACCTATAAAATACATGCACGGGTGTGTTCATTCGAACAATTGCCATTTTGGAGACACAATTTCCTGTATTCATTGGTAGAATGGCTCTCCAAAACTAGGTGCCCAGACTCAACACAAAGAGTATGATGACACAAGTGGCTAACATCTAGCTGCTGTCCATTTGCACCAAAATGTGGCATTTCATCCTTCATCAGTGCATTACTAGCCGTGTACATGGTTCTGTGTACATATTGCAGTGAATTATTAAAATCCCCCATGTTACTCTAATTATGCCATATCCTCGGCTGCTTTTTGCCCCTCCATAACAAACAAGCATGTCCACCCCCTCCCTTGATGATCTAAACAAAATTCTTTCCTTGAACTTGTCTACAATTGATGCCATTCTTGAAAATAGACAATAATGCACGTGCATCTTCATTCTGTTAGCAACAATCACCAAGGAAATGAAGAAACATAGCATTTCTACAGGTATCACAGAACCAAATTGTTTCCCATAGGCGACCATTATAACACTTATGTGGAAAAATATATGATCGCATCACTTTAAATTAAATATTTAAATTCCTTCATAAAGTACAGTACTGACCTTTATGCACCAGGAAGTGAAGTACCGTCCTTGAACTCAGTTTTTTTCTGGGATATTACTCTAAACCAAATATTTAGTTCCACGATACCAAGAGAGACCGATTTTGTATTCTTCGGTGATGTTATGCATACAAAAGTTATCGAGAATTTAACGGGTATACCACTCGTATATTTCGTGAGTCTGGAATGTTCCCTGGAAGTCGTACTCGAGCCGAATATCCGCCACTAATCGAATTGACAACGGCCAATTCCGAAACTTTTGCCACTGCTGTGAAAAAAGCCCAACAGCTAACGTTGAGTGCAGAGCAGAGCTTTACAGTGTTCACAGCTGATCAACTGCTGTTTAAAATCGCCATGCAGGTATTGTGGGCGTTCCCGGACGATTTTCCATCTTTTATTCCCCGTTTATTTTGGCTCGGATGCAACCTTTAGTATGCGTGCGGAATGTTGTATTAGCTGCAGTCAAACACTGCAGTCCGCGAAATGACGTCACATTAAACGTGAATACATCAAATTGCTCAAAGCTGCCAGACGCCCAGCAAACCTTTTAGTAGTATCAAGATGCACCTCTTACACATTCCGCCGAGAAAAAGCTTTGGACCCCACTTTGAGGTCCAGTGCCTTGGCGGCCGGTCTACAGAAAAGAAACAAACAATATGGATTGCGACGATCTTATTGATCAGCTGTTGGCAGCGGATGGGCGACCCCCGAAGGACACGCTGACAGTGGCGACAAATCCGATGTCCCAAGAGACAGGAAAGAGGAAGCCGCTGGTGTTTGTCCTTTGGACATATGGCGGCTGTGCAAGCGCCGAGAGAGAGAGAGAGAGAGAGAGAGAGAGAGAGAGAGGATGAGCTGGCCGCCGACGCGCAGTCCTGACAGTATCTCGGAAAAAGTTTCACAGTTGACTAAATCGGCTTCTTGGGCGACGAAGAGATAGAAAACTTTTACACGCGTTATGAACCGCGACTTGGTGCGGCCATGACAAAGAGTCTAGGACAAAGCGCACTGCAGCTTTACTCGGGGATGGCCAGAATGTTTCTTCGGATCCCACCAGAAAAAAACAACCAAAACTGGTTGGCAATCTGGTGGCCGACTCTTTTGATAGGCACGCACTGAGCAGTGCTACGTGCGAGCTTTACCACTGATGTGGTATGTTTCTCGCCCCAATTTCATCAGTCCTAACAAATCCTAAGCATTGCAGATTTGGACACTCATGCCCGGGCACCATAAACACACAGACACCTCAATATAAGGATAAAACAAATTTCTCAGAATTTGGAACATCAGTATAGTATTAAAATGAGTATGAACAGCCAGGCCATCGCTGCTGTGCGTTAACAAAATGTCTACCAAATGTGGACCTATTATACCCGGGTCCACAAGGGGTTCAAGTTACACAGTAATCTGTCTTTCCGAACTGATGTGAATCTGGTACGTCTTGAAAAATGCATCTGATAGAGTAAATGGAAACATGTTTGGACATATAAATAGAAATATGCACTGAATCAGCGGGCATTACGCGTTTTGAGTTAGTGTTCGAGTGTCACAGTTTTGTATATAAAATGTATGAGAAGGGAGTGGGTCCTCTAAAATGTCATGGAAAAGAATATGCAGGAAAGGGTGGCTGGATCAAAAAAATTGCAAACTAAAACTTTCCACCAATGTTCATGCAATTTCTTTTGCCCCCCACCCCCACCCCCCGACCCAGCGAACAATAATCGCGCGTATGTCCCTTACTTTACTCGAACTACATGTATCATGCGATGAACATTCATTAAATAAAAACTGCTCAACGTGTTGCAAGAAAATTAGCGATAGTTTCGTAATACATCAGGAAACAGCTGCCATGCGATGAAGCACTTTCAATAGGAACAATGAGCTCAGGATAACAAGTGTCCAGTGTGACTCAGAAACTCCATTGTAGTCATTATTTTGGTCCATTACAAACAGAATTCAAAATATTAAAACATAACAGCTTAGAATTTAACCCATTCATTCTTGTTTGAAAGAGATCACCGAGCTGCTCGACCAATCGCATCTGAAGGGTTAAATTCTTAGGTGTACTATCGGAAAATGTTCCTACTTAAATCGTTCGTTATTTTGACACCATTGTGCTGGGTTTAACACTAAAAATTAATCACAGTAAAGCAGTGGAAGGAAAACCATCATACTTCACATAAAATGAGAGAGTCAATCTTGTATTTATGGGAGGTTCAGTAATATTTTAATCTTAAAGCTCATCAGAGAAATATCATTGAATTATCACTGAACACCCGCCTAGCCAGGCGTTTATTGTGTCCTATACCCAAATATTGGGTTATGCAAATATTGATGCATTCAGCGTTGAAAGAGTTAAACTGACACAATTTTGTGGAAAGTGTTGTAATCAACTTACTCTGTTGTAGATTGTAGATACTATACATTTTAATAAAACAATAGGACTAATCATGCTACGAGTACATTATATGACAAATAATACAATATACCCCAATGTTCCAATAAGACTAAACTCCTCCTCCTCTGATTGGACGAGAGCTCGCTTAGTATATTCTATGTTTACGGCTCAAGTGGCTAATGTTACCGTCTGACGTCACAACGCGAAATATTTGAAATAACGTCGTCCATTTCGTAATTGCTTCATCAATGGAGTGACTAGCAAGCCGCTTCATTTGTCTGGATGCTCCACGTGTGTAGCAGACGATGTTCAGGATGAAGTGTTGTTTTAACTGCAAACCGATTTATGATTTGAACTAAGATGGTATGAGTTTATCTGGTTTATTGATTATTTATCCAGTGCCGCGTCTCGGTTGAACATAAGCTCCGAGCCCCAAACCTCAGACCATGTTACCATCAATTCATCACAATAACTTATATTCAGTGGGTTAATAGTGCTATGAGTACATTATATGACAAGTAATACAATATACCCCATTCTATACATACACGTATGGGCCATGCACTGTACATGTATTCTATCTACTGGTTAGATACATGTATGTGATGTACACATTTTATGGCTCTATCAATCGATATACATTCAAAGGAACTAATTTCTAACCCTTTAAAAACTGGTGTCGTCTTTCATGTCGTTCATTAGCGTCAGTTGGAAGAGTACATTTTCATGATTTAGGGGAAGACCAATTAATACATTCAACGTGCAGCCTTGGGGCTGACTTATGGATGGGGAATATTGAGCGAAAAAAATTGCCAGACAATTTTCTCCTGAAGTCAACAAAAATATCTATTCACAACATAATTCATTCATATCCGGGTTTTTTTAATGGAACCTTCTTTAAAATAAAGCATAGTATATATAATATTGTCTAATGAGTCATAATAGCTAGATGGGACTGATTTTTCAAAATGAAAAAAATTGAAAATATTAATTTTTATTTCAACAAAAACAATAAAGTCTGATTTAGCAAAACCAAAAAGTCCTTTTCATTGCTATCCTGCTATGCAGATGTAAAAAACAAAAACAAAGACACAAGGTTTGCCCTTCATGAGCCAGAACAAAAACAAGCTCCCATTTACGCAACCAATATTTGCAATATATACACGGTTACAGTATAAGCAGTAGTGAGTTAATTATGGACACAATAGGCACAGTGCTCACATATGACTGCATATGCCATAATTTACAGAAACTAGACTGTTCGAAGTGCATATGACTGCATAACAGAGATAAAATTAGGAAAAGCTTATTTAAATTTTGTTTAAAATCAAAGGTTTATGGGAAAAGCATAATTGAGTTTCATTTGCAAAGTAAACACCGAGAAACTAAATTTATAAGAATATTAAGCTACATATTTAGTTTGTCTCAATTGTCTGATCTGGTTTGATTGGAGGTTACATCGCTTTCAACAGATACGGCTATATGATGCCTTTATTACAACGTTATTAGTTCCCAAGATGAAGGTAGAATTATTCAAACAGATCCACTGGGTGGCCTAAGGAATCCACCAAACACTGGAGGAGCTAACGAGCCCATCCGCACAGACACCTCAATATCAGGGTAAAACAAATTCCTCCGAATTTGAAACATTAATATAGTATTAAAATGTACGTATGAACAGCCAAGCCATCGCTGCTGTGCGTTAATTACCTGGCTACCAAATGTGGACCTATTATACCCGGATCCACACGGGGTTCAAGCTATACAGTAAGGTGTCTTTGTGAACTGATGTGAATCTGGTAAGTCTTGAAAATGCATCTGATAGAATTAATGGAATCATGTTTGGACATATAAAAATATGCATTCAATCAGTGTGCATTACGCCTTTGAGTTAAGTGTTAGTGTTCGAGTGCCAAAGTTTTGTATATAAAATGTATGAGAAGGGGGTGGGTCCCCCAAAATGTCATGGAAAATATATGTAGGAAAGGGTGGGTGTGTCAAACAATCTGCAAAATACAAATTTCCACCTATGTACACGCATGTTTTTTCGGCCCCCATGTATTCTCTATTTATTTTGTCATTCTCCACTAAAATTTCGGGACTCAAACCCTGAACCCAAATAGATCTTTTTTTCACTTTTATTTTCTATCACCGCAGCACGTTTTCTGGAATTCCATTAAGTGTGGTTAAAACGATGGAAACATTTCTTTAAATTTCTTTTTATTTTTTTTTATTATTAGGGTTTATATTCACTTTTAGCATCCAATGCTATATTTCGTTCTTTATTTATTATTAAGGTTGAATATCACTTTCAACATCTTGGAATATACTGTAAGCACAAGACAAGTGGAAAGTGAAGTTTAGTAATCATTATTAATTAATCATGTTACCCATTTGGCCTAGTTCAGGGGACTCTCATTCTAATCATGAATAATTGGTGTACCAGGTACCATATTAACAATACAAACAGTTACAACAGAGTTTACTTTTTAGTGGAAGGTGTTACAATGAGGGGGATGTCTGAAAAAATGTTTCACCCAATCTTCACACTGAAGAAAGAAAATAAAATATATAAATTGCGCTAAAAAAGACCGTGGTGTGAATTGTCCACCTCAGAATCCCATCAACCAAATTATGATTTCTGTAAAAAGACGACGGATTCACTATTAAATGATTTAGTTTACTTTTGTTTCGAACTGACAAATAGTGTTATGGTGGAGCGAAATAAAAAAAACATTGGTCGATAAAACGGGAACAAGTATTTGGTAGTACCTGTAGTGCGCTGTTAAGACGGAATTTGGAAAGTTCATGGATTAATTATTTATTTATTGAGGTTTAACGACATTTTCCACAGCCAGGGTCACACCGTGTTGGTGATTGTAGGTATTTATACCACTCTTACCTATGTTACTACCTGTGAAAAGCCCGAATGTTAAATTTTAGCTTTTAACCCCGCTTCCGGTGTAAAGCTTCTACTGCTGTTAAAACGTTTTCAATGGGAATTTCATTACAAAAATTAACATCTATAGTAGGAACTACATCCAACTAGACCACACCCGGTAACCCACACACTGCACGAAGAAAAACACCATCTAAGAATACCGAGCGCTTTTTCTACCCCAGCCCTTTAGCCAACGTAACGGACAAAAACGGCCAACACCATTGGCCCAAATCGCCATCAATTTTCATTATGTATTGTCTCAAAAACATAGCTTATGATCCCCTATTGGAACGAGTTACATTTTAATGCTAATAAATGGAAAAATGTAGTAAAATAAAAAGGTACAGTAAAGAGAGGAGAGATGAGTCTTTAAGGATTAAATTGGAGCACATCAATGAATAATATCAATAATTGCCGGTCAACACTTAGATTAAATTAAACTTGTGTATCTTTTTAGGGGGGAGGGGGAATCATGTATAAAACTCATCAAGGCTCAATTCATTAACTCTTGCATGCTGCTGAGGGATATTCCTGCCCGGCACAAGGTTTCTCTTGTCACTGATATAAGAATAATTTGGGCATATTTAAATATTCCCCCGTAAATTGAATGGAGTTTTTCACCAATTATCTCTCGTTATATTTAGATTAATTTTTCAACTCTAGTCATGGCTGCTTCAAAGCAGCCATGACTAGATTTGATGAAAAAATATTTTTAAAATATTTAGCGGGTTAAGAGTTAATATTTTTTTTAAGAAAACAATATTTCAACGACGTATTACAAGAAAAAAAAAACAAAAAACGTTTCAGTAGAAAATATTTCTGCTCATCGTTTAAAGCAAGACGACCTGCTTCAAAGTTCTATGAGTTATTGATACGAATGATTGGTCGCTCTTTTCGATCTCAGTTTCACGTTTAAAAACAGGCTTCCTATGATTGGTGAATACTTTGTACCTGTAAGAGTTCCTAATCTTTGTAGGATTTCTAAATCTAAATGTTGTTACCACATCACCAATCTCCAAAAGAAAAATTCTTTGATCAATGACTACAATGCAGACAAAACGTTAACAAACAAAATGTTGCTACTGTATCGTCTCACCCTTGTGTATAGCTTATGTTGCTACTCTATCGTCTCACCCTTGTATGTAGTTTGTTTTTTCTTCACTCAACCACACATACCTTCTGTGAGGCGTCTCGCCTTCGCAAATAGTTGTACCTGCAACAGTTTTCCGCTCACCTTTTCAGTTTACATATTTGTATATCAACCCAATGTTATCATCCACGCCTTACCCAGGCAGATTCGACATGTAATTGCCACATGTATCTGTCTGTTACAGGCCCACTCAACACGTTCCATTGTATATACCTCATTTGTAACGCAAACACATGCTTGACATAATTACATATGGAATACGAGTGCTTCTTTTCTTACCAGTAGTTCTCCGTCGTGTTCGCCATAAAAGCTTTCTTTTCTTAATGCATATGATATCCTGTGTTTACCTTCAGCAGAAGCTTTGGCTTGAACGGTTTATCTCTCGCAGTTTTTTTTCGCTATTCAATCAACGGCACGAATTGGCTTGCCCAAAGGCTCGTCGTCCTCTAAACCATATGTTTAACCACCAGGGTTAGTACTATAAAACTGTTACAATTGTATTTTCTAGAATTGTATCTTCTAGTTATGACTTTAAATAGGTTGAAATAAACCATTATCATTTTCAAAGATATGGCAATTTGCCAGTTCGCAAATTGCCATATCTTTTAAAATGTTAATGATTCATTTTAGTCAGTTACATTAATAGGCAGAAAATATAATTCTAAAAAATACAATTATAAATGTTTTATAGTAGTTGGTAGTTAGACGCCAGGTTACGTATGAATTTTTCACGTACCATAACTACTAAGAGGCAAGACACTTCATCCCCATTGCCCGTGTGGGAGCACGGTGGCGTTGTTATACTAAGAAGTACTGCACGTCGATGGTGCACTTGTCTTCAACCAATGCTAACCCTGCTTGTGTGGAGTTAGTATGTTGAGGTGCTGGCAATTGCTCGCCGTTGCTCGGTGGTTCCCTCCGCGTAATCCGGCTTCCTCCACCTGTAAAACTGTCACGGTCATGCTTAGCCATTGTGCATTAATATGTGACCTTAAACACCAGTAAATAAATAAATAAATAACTACTAAGAGACTAATTTGATCGATCCCAGCAGCGACATTGAGGTCAGGCGGTGTATTTTGCGGATTCTGAGCGACCTATTTTTGTTCAGGCCTTAACGGATTTATGGTCTAGAGGTCTAGATATTGTCTGTGGAACTTTCAATGTTAAATCTAAACCACACATTAAAGATTCGTTCGTATTTTATACATCTACAATTTTGGGTTCTGCTCCAAAATTTCTCAAAACTAGTCTTGTAATTCCCTATGGAAAATTCAATGTTAATGTTCAGATCGTTTAAAATAGTATGTGGCGCGGAAGTTTTCAGTGTTAATTTTTACAATTTTTGTTATTCGTACGTTCACATTTAATATGGGAATCCCATTGACATTTTCTGGACCACGAAAAAATTACAAGTCTAAAGGTGTTTTGAACAGGTTTAGAAATTAACACTAAAATCTCCATGGGAAAAGACAAGATTTTGTGAGATATTGAGCATCCGTACTCTAAACCTTTTGGTTTGTAAATTTGAATTTTCGAATTTGTTTTAAAACTGACCTAAAATTGAGTTCGAAAAATACGTGGCATTTCGATGTTAATTGTTTCGATTTTTCGCCTAACACCTCGTGAAGAATATGACGATTAGCAGATGGCATGGCCCGTGATGTATCCTTTGAAATTGTGTTTCGATAATCTTTCATGTTTATGACAATCAGCGGGAGGAAATGCCACAGAGGGAGAGAGAGAGAGAGAGAGAGAGAGAGAGAGAGAGAGAGAGAGAGCAAGACGGGGATTAATTAATTAAATCGGAAGCGAGATTTTTTAACGCATTCCCGTCACGTTCTATTTTAAACTATAAAATACCTATTGCCAAGAGAGGAATTAGCGGTGAATCTTTCTTTCTCTCCCTGTCATAATGGGGACCAGGTTTTTTGTATATTTAGATGTCTTGGCATGCCGAGTGGATCAAAGGGAGATTATCCACCAATGCTTTTAATACATGTTGTTGTATTATATATTGGAAAAACTGATCATAAGAGCAATGTTTTTTCAATTATTTGTTGTTGTTTTTTTTTGTTTTTGAGTGTTTATCGAAACGGAATAATTTAATTAGTTTTTTAAAGTTTCCACTTGGTGTATTCCTTCGTTCTGCGAATTATAAAATGATCGAGTCATTCTATTGTCATTGTAATCGGCGTTTTTTTATCGGAGGCAATCATCCGTGTTTTTGAGACAAAGAGGAGAATTAATTAATTAATTATATCAGAAGGGAGATTTTGTTTAATTTATTCCCATCGCATTCTTTTATAAAACTATAAGAGTATCTATTGCCTAAAGAAAAGTTGAGTGACGAATCCCTCTCAACATCACTCTGTGTTATTTAAGAAATGATAGAGTTTGGGGAAGAAATGATTCGATTATTATTTTTTTTAAAATAAAATGCCATATCGCTCTATATTATAATAATAACGATTATTACAACGATTATAATAATAACGATTGTCGTATTACACTGGGTATCGTTTATAATTGGAAGTTGTGAGGTTGATGCAAAAAATTATCGAGCGTCGAGGACGACAACATCTTTTGGAATAGGAAGTTTTTTACTTTCGAAGATTGGCAGGAAATCTCACGTACGTGGGTCGAGTGAGTATCATGATTGATTGATTGACTGATTGAGTCTTTATTTCACAGTAAACATATACACAATAATAAACAATAATAAAGACGATAAAATTACACGAAAACACATATGTATACCGTGGGGAATAACATAGCCAGATTGGCGGTCTTCCTGTTATCCCCAATTTAAGTTCTTTTGCCACATTGTACTGAATATTATGAAATTTTAAACAGAGTACATGTACTATTCAATATTATTTGGACATATTTGAATCATAGGGAAGGTACACGGCTAATATGATACAGGACTATTATGGGACTTGAATGGCTGCTGTGTAATTCAAACTCCCCACCAAACTCCCGCCACCACTATTGACCAGAGCAGTATACCTATCTATCCCAAACACTATTTGGCTTGATAGGGAGAAATACTGTGACGAGTTTGATAGACAGTTGGGTATCACAGGAGATATTATATTTATTAATTTCATCAAGGATTTGTAAGGTCACTTTTATTATCGCTGTTAAGTACATGTAGTCAATTCTGTTCCCAACACAGGAAGAAGTCAGGTTTAGTCAATCGCTTATGTCCATTATTATAAATGATTTCCACCCGAGACACTATCTATCAACTCCAATCGTCGCAGTAGAAGAGATTCTTTTTCTGGAATTTGTATTTATTTATTTATTTATTTATTTATTTATTTATTTTCATTATACACAAGAACATGCTTGCCTAGAATCGGCTTCAATCCATACAATAGGGATTATTACAATGATCATCCATCATGTACGCACCCATAAATATGTTTCAAATTTGCCTCTTGAAGGAGGTTCTACTGCAGATTGTACGTAGTTCATAATCTAATTCGTTCCATAGTTTTGGAAAGGCAAATATTGGAAATAGGTCTAGAGACTTCGTTCTAGTGCGCCTTATGTCTAATGGAGAAGATTGTCTTGTTATTCTAGGTCTTGCTTTTCTCATCGAGAAGAAATGATTAAATGAGACGGGTAGTGCATTATTCTGCCAATCGTGCACAATTAACAGTGATTGCACCTTTTATAAGTCATCTATCTTTAGGATACGATATCTAAGGAACAGGGGATCAGTGTGGGCATAATACCGTTTGTTATTTATAATGCGAATGCTTCGCTTTTGTAAAAGGGAGAGCTTCTTTACAGATTTTGCGTTACCCCCATATGTGAAAACCATAAGCTGTATAACTATGAATAAGCGCATAAAATAAGGTAACCATTGCCTTGTGTGGTAGTATATTTTTAGCCTTATTTAATGCATAATTTGCTCGGGTAATTTTTGTGCATATTTTGGTCAAAGTGATACTTGTAATAGACGATCGGACATGTGTTTAATAATGGATTATTAATTATCCATGGGGGATTCCAGTCGGCTATTTTACAGGATTTAACTCGCGTCAGCATACGACAAATAAAAAAAAACACGCGGAAGATCTATTAGGATGTGTTCTGGTCTCAGTGTTTTTTGGGGAAAGATTTTCGAAAGTGTGGGGGACATTCCAGAGAAAGTCCTCGGTAAGCGCTGTTGCATAGGTTAAACGTTTTGTGGGAAATATCTAACAATGGATCAAATACTTCGGTGCGTGAGTGACATATTTTAATGGAGACGATCTCGGAATGCAACACGATTTCCAGTCTGTTGTTACGGTGTGGAAGTAATAAGAATGTTGGTAACAGAAAGAAATCTGAGAATCAGAAACAATAACTAGGAATTTAACTATCCTAAAATTGATTTAAAATAAAATAATATTAAAAAAATGATATAGATATCTTTTACACTAATTTGTTTACAGAAAATAAAAACCGTGGTACTTATCAATTATTGAATCAGTCCAAAATACAGTTAGACAGAATCCAGTAATCCAGTGGTGAAGAATCTTGTGAAGAAATTGTCCAGCTGGTTGTACTAAGTCCAAGAATGCGTCTTCAGAAACAGAATCCCGTAGATTTATAAAGACATGTTCACTTAGGAATTTCAACAGTCTTCAATAAAATATAATAAAATGACCAGCAAACTTCAAATGGAGTTCAAATCCAATAAGTCCTGGAGATATCGGTACTTTCAAAAGTAATCTAGCAGAATCATGGCTTTTCCCAAAGATGTATTCTGTTTCACAGCTTGTATAATTCCCTTTACAAGAATAAATTCTCTTCAAACTTCTCTTTTGGAATCACTTTTACAATTTCACAAAGAAGCACGGCTTCTATAATAAAGCACTGCCCTGCAACAATAATAATCTCCAATGTAAACAAATGCTCTGTTATGAATAGCATGTCTATATGAAAGGAGTTTATATGAAAAGAGTTTTTGAATTCTGTTGACAAAGATATTTATTCTTCTCAGATAGAATGTCCTAGAAGATGAAGTTTCTTCAAAGTTCTATTTTCTATCTATTTCTAGATGATTCTGTCTGATGTAAACAAGGACGACCTACTTAAACTATTTAACAATCAACTGCTGTGTGTACAGTGGAATAAGAATAGATGCTATGTAACAAAAATGAAACATATTGATAGATAAGGGCAATTAGTTCAAATGAGTGAGACCAGCCAACATCTGCTTATTGTTATAAAAGTTATAAAAAAACCCATGTCTATAGAAAAAATATCCCTTGTGTAGAATTATCGACAAAGGACATATCAATCTTGATATAATACGGGGTTTATAACACTGATCTAAGCAATAATTATTAAGTCTATGAGACAACATCCTCAACTTGTCAAAGGCAGTAAATATATTTTCTGTAAAACAACTACCGCCACGATACAGCATTGGCTGCTCACGCATCACGGAAAAAGGTTAAACTGGGTTTTAGGAAATAATGTTCACACCGCATTTTTCTTTTTTGGCAATGTGCGTGCAGGCGTGTGATTTTTATGACTTTTTAACTGAAAGATGCACTCATGTGTGATACGATATGTTCAACAACTTAAATAGTTTTTTCTCCCGTGATCGCTCTGTTCAAATCCCTTCGTAATTGACACTCCATGGTTATTTATTGGTATTTATGATCACCTTTTCCTTCTGTACAATGGTTAATCGTGACTGCAGATAAAGTCGAGTTTAGAGTTAATTGTTTATACCCATGCTGTGCCATTTTTTAGAAGACTTCTACCCCAAGCAAGGGTGACTGTGTCATATATGCGCCAGAAAAGCAGAGCTGCTTTACTGCAGTAAACGAGAACTGCTTCACTTGGGGAATCTCCATAGTTAGTGCACACTGTTCATCGAATCCGTGAAACTAAAAGTTCCTCTCCGTTTTCTAAAACAAAACACGCTATTCAAATCGATTTCCGTTTTTAAATTCATTCTCGTGGTATTGTTTCCACTAAACATTTGTATTTATTTCTCAGAATTAAAATAAAATAAGGAAATTGTCTTTTTCTTTTTTTATTATTATTTTTATACTTTGCAATATATACTTTTACAAATTGTTTTTTGTTTCTTTAAATTAACATAGAAAACTGGGTCTACACAAGAATATTGTGCAATAGACCGTGTAATCGATTGCCTGGTTATTTTCAGTGGGAAGCGGTCAACCGTCACTTTCTTTTTCTTATTTGTTTTTGTGTTTACTTTGTCCACACAAATCCATTGAGGAAAGGTAAGAAAGAATTTATCGATTTCTACCAGGATATGTCGCTGCTGGAATCACTTAAAATAGAAAAAAGGAGAGGTGTGGAATCTGAATGCGATTACAGTGTATTTCATCTGGAGTTGGTGGTGTGAGTCTGTGTCATATTTTCACCAGTAAAACAGAGCTGCTTTACCACAGTAAATGAGCACTGATTCACTTGGAGAAACTCCATAGTTCGTGCACATTGTTCATCGAATCCGCGAATCTAAAAGTTCCTCGCTATAAAAAAAACATTTCTTATAAGCAAAGGGAATGTTTTTTCCAACAGAAGTTCGTAAAATGATTCGGGATTTTGATAGTTCTGAATTATATTATTGGCAGTAGAAGTTATCAGGTCAGGCACAAGTTAAAATCGAGCTATAATAGCCAGATCCGGCTATAATAGCTCGTTCGAGCTATGGGTTCTGGTTTGAAACGTCCTTTTTTCCAAACTACATATGTTTCGCAAAAAATCGCAACAAACCGCTATCAAAATTCACAACACTCAAATCGGCTGAACATTTGTACACATTGAACATTGAATTTCACTGTTGCACTGATAAGTAATTTGACATTTAATATCTATTTGTATTCGGTATTTAGGTGATGACTACACTTCATCCGGTAAATAAAACATGTTTTTGAATCTTTTTCGTCGAGAATTTTACCACCTAGCAGCTTCATCATCAAATTAAAAGGATGTGACTATTGCGCGTGCACGAGAAAGGCTGAGGTGGGTATACACTCGAGTATTAGGTAATAGTGCACGATCGCCGAGAAATTTCTACGACACCGGAAAACAGTCGTAAATCGTGATTTTTACTGTCGAGTAACTGCACGGGAAATGTATGATGTTTGCAACAAAGAAGACGGTATTGAATAAAAGAGACCTCTTCATCAAGCTACTTTGTAAATCCAATCTGACAGAGTCACAAGCCATCAGCGCTTTATTGGAAAACTAACTTCAAAATGGTGAGTTTCAAAAATGTTAAATGTATTGCATTGCTGATTAATCAAACACTATTCTTACCGCCAGGTTCAATGGAAAGGTTTAGACTGATGATTCGAACGTATCTTCGTCGGATTCATCGCCAGATATGAGATAACCTGTGGAAGAGAATGCAAATGAGAATGATTTTGCCAAAGTTTTGTTTACAATAGTTACATATGTATGATCTTAGTCTTTCAATTGGAAATCCCAAATTGAATGTCCGAAGTGAAGGTCAATTTTTCATGTTTGGGGCAGAAATGTTAATTTGTAAGCGCGACATCCAGTCCTCACCTGATAGGTCGTAAAGTACGTGCGACACCCGTCATTTTGACACCAACCGCATCCCTATGCCGTGATTAGTTCGAAAGTTATACCCATTTTTAGCTCAACTTTGACGAAGTCAAATTTGAGCTATTGTCATGGCCCGTCGTCCGTCTGTCCGTCCGTCCGTCTGTCCGTCTGTCCGTCTGTTCGTCTGTCCGTACGTCAACAATTGGCTATGGCTCGGGCTAGAGGTCGTATTTATGAACCAATCTTTACGAAACTTCTTGGGTACCTTTGTTATGACCGTGGGACGAGAACGAGTGTTTTTGGGTGCAGTCCCAAATTCCAGATGGCTGCCAGCAGCCATTTTGTACCGACGATGCCGAAATCTGTTTTTGTACAGAACTTCCATATGAAAGCTCTGATTTGAATAATTTTTTGTATGAATGTTTAGTACCATGGGATACATTACTATTACAGGTTTTTTTCTTGTGCTTAAATTATGCAAATTAGGCTAACTTTGATTTATTTAGTGTTACTTTCAGCACTGTGAGTGCAAATCCCAATACGGCTCGGGCTAGAGGCCGTATTTATGAACCGATCTTCACGAAACTTCTTGGGTACCTTTGTTATCACTGTGGGGCGAGGAGTGTTTTTGGGTCCAGTCTGAAATTCAAGATGGCCGCTAGCAGCCATTTTGTTCAAAATTAAGTGCAATCAGATTTTTGCGCAGAACTTCCAAATGAAAGATCTGATTTGAATAAATTTTTGTATGAATGTTTAGTACCATGGGATACATTACATATAATACAGAGTTTTTCTCGTGAATAAATTATGCAAATTAGGGGTCAGGGTGGGACTTAGAAAATTTTGGACCAAAATCCGGAAATTAGTTTTTTGTGTTTTGATGCATTTTGGTCAATTTTAAGAAGAAGAAGAAAAAATTTTAGTCTGAAAATATTTTGTTTGGGACTGAAAATTTCCACACAAAAATAATAATCTACAATGATTGGTCTTAATCTGTAGTCCATTACAGTCACCTTGTAATTCTTTTATTATTGTTGACTGGGCCAAAACAAATACTAATTCCTGTCATATTCATTATTCAATTGTCTTGGTCACAGCAAGTACTAATTCCTGTCATATCCAAGTTGAGCTACAGAGTCATTGACTCTTTCATTATCTTTTCGGTTGCCATGCCCAGTGGGTGTATAATATATTTTTTTTTCCGTTTTCAGAGCAGTTCCGAAACCTCTAGTGAGGAAGGAAGGAGATTTCAAGGGAAAAAGAGAAAGCTAAACCCCGGGAAAAACATTCGTGGACAGGCCAGCAGAGCCCATCAACACCACAGAGGGAAAATAAAGCATGTTTACATTGAGGACCCACAGAAACGCTCGGCTACCTTTTATAAGAGGTCCAGAACCATATTTCAAAAAGTAAGCTTCTTACCAGGTTCAAAAGTATTTTCTGAAATGCAAAACTGCTCCTGAAGTGTGAATTTAAGCTCATTTACAGTCTGCAACAAGTGAAGGATACCGTCCTTTCGGCCATTTTTTACTTTTCGAAATTCCTCCTCCATTTCCTGACATTCAACACCGGCTGTCCTGAATTGTTCCAGTGTAGAACTTATTTCATTAATTAATTCCTTTTTTGTTTTTTTGAAAGCACTTTCCCCTTCGTTTTTTTCTTTCTCTGTTATATACACAGTTTTTAATTTTTCGTTCTTTCCAATCTCACCACCTTTACGCACATGAGTGTAATACTGGAGTTGGTTTTCCTCACAGATGTCTGTGAGCTTTAATAAATCAGAGTTTAAAGGTTCTGAAGAAAAACTTTGTAAGCCACATGTATGAAATGGTTGGATGTAATTGGACATGCGCAGCTTAACTCTCCACTGAATAATCTCTTCCTCCAGGTCTGTGTGTCTTAGTGGATGTGGTTCCCCATCACCATCACCACCCGTGAGCAACTCGCCGATATTATCTCGTATCTAACAAAAGCCAAAATGCATTGAAGAAAGTGTAATGCTTTTATTGGTGACGTTTGGGGCCAAAACAGTGGGAATCTAAAAATAATTCCCACAGTGAGTGATATTGTATGTTAATGCATTTGGGTATTTCGTAAATTATCTGATATGTGTCACAAGGATTACATAATATTCATATTATTAAACATGTTACAGGTGAAAGAACTAACAGTAATGACAAATTGTGATGCAGAAGTCAGGCTGACCACCGACACCAATCGCCGCACATTCTGGTGCACAGAGAAGGGGAAAAAGAATGAGAAAGTGAGTACCCTGTCTCAAATCACATAATACAGGTGGTATGCTATCAACACATCTGCAGAAGTGGCGTAGCCGGAAGGGATGAGGGGGCTGTGCCCCCCCCCCCCCCACACACACACACTATACACACAGATTAGCACCCCGCCCAAACAGCAAAAATGGGCTAATGCAAGGTCACACAACATACGAATCCCAATATGCAATCAAATGTGTGGCTATACATGCAAGATGGAAGTGGGAGGAGGCGGTAACAGTGGAAGTGCCCAAGTTATGACTGGGCGCCCCCCCCCCCCCCCCGCTTAAAAAAAATTCCAAATATCGTAATGCCCCCCCCCTCCCCCTCCCAAACCGCCCCCATTAATTAATCCTTGCTACGCCCTGATATGCAGGTGAGTTTCTGTTTTTCACCAGTTGTAATTGATGTTCACCATACTGAATGAAATTGCTCGTCTGTGAAGGGTGCGGTAGGGTTTAATGTATATATGCGGAAATGAGCCCCCGAGACTTGCAGTGTGTAGGGTGTAAAACACTGTTGTTTGCACGCATGCCAGAACCAAAAGACAAAAACGACCATTTTATGATTCAAATACGAAGGGTATAATACGGAAAAATGCGGGGTCCAAAATATTTCCCTGTCGCAACCCAATCCAAAACATATACACGTTGCTGTAGCTACACGGATACGCGTATGTTATCTGTGTTTCACAACTGAACTATTACAGACACGCCATTCTTCAAAATATTTTGCAGGGTACTGGAGAAATGGTGCCAGCAGCCACAGAGGAGCCAGACAATATGGTCACCAACGTACCAAATTCCCCCCAACCTTCAACCTCGCAGTATTCACCTAGACGATGTGCAACACAAACCAGAGACGAGGCGACACAAATGCCAGAGGAGACGTTGGCGGCCGTCAATAACTGTCGGAAGTGTGGCATCACACACGGGTCCAAAGAAGATGTTGGTATCTGGCTAGGGTGTGACCAAGCAGATTGCACACACTGGGTGCATGCAAGATGCATTGGTTTCAAAAATTTAACAAACTCTAAAGCCAAAGGCTTACAGTTCTCGTGCCCGATGCACATGTTTGATGATATGTCAGACAAAAAAAATAAAAGAAAAAAGTAGAAAACTTATTCTCGGTCCTTTCTGTTGGCTGTCCATTTCCCACACTGTATAGTTAAGACGAATAGCTTACATCATGCATTATAAGCAGGTTACGTTGCTTAACGTCGTCGCTTAACATTAATAATGTGTGAAATGAGACGTGTTGCATCCCTTTTTTTTGCATTCTCTGTGGGGTTTGGGGGAGGGGCGGGGTCCCACCAAACTCCTATCGAGGACCCTTCCATCGTTATCCCCTCCTTCCACTTCCCTCCATGGAAATGGAAGGATGGCGTAACGGTGGGTGGGTCCTAATTTGGAGAGGAAAGAGGTGGTAACGATGAGAAATTTCCAGTAAGGACATGGCCTCCATGGGGAAATTGTGCTCAATTGAATGCAGTGTGATGGAATCTGAGGCAATTGCACCAGGTGTTGACGTGTACTTGTCATCATTTTGGGGCCTCCAAAGTGACGTGACAATAACATTGAATCAATGTTTTGGGGTTCTGCCACACATTGGATGTGTGATGCCCCCCCCCCCCCCCCCCCCACACACACACACACACATTCCAACACCATCTCCCAGTCTTGCATGCGCTTCTTTCTTTTCAACTCATTACGGCAATTACCTGCTCCAGTCTGTCAATGTTCCTACAAACACGAAGCCA
Organism: Pictodentalium vernedei; assembly: GCA_031216915.1. NCBI lineage: Eukaryota > Metazoa > Mollusca > Scaphopoda > Dentaliida > Dentaliidae > Pictodentalium > Pictodentalium vernedei. Next base: position 86,872,700 of record CM062289.1, read on the forward strand.
TCGCTTATCAGTGGGAATTCCTGGTGGCATCCACATTTTTGTTCGTCTGTTCTTTGCCTCAAGAACGAAATCTCCACCCTCTCCCTGGCTTCTATTCCCCGAGGTGCTGTATGTGTGTTTGCAGAAAGGATTTTATTTCCTTGGGTAGCTGCACTGATAGGGATAAGTCTCTTAGAAATATTTCCCTATAAATTGGCATATGCAACCCGTAAGATAGGAGAGCCAGTTTGTGTTTTGCACATTCAATTATGGCATAGTTATTCCGTCTTACCCCAGCCCTCAAAAGATGAATTCCAAAGACGTAGGTAAAAATAACATTAAATAAAAATTTAAAATTTGGATTTACAGCTTTTTGCATCCAGTCATAAAAACCTTCCTCCGTAGCTTTTTGGCCTTTCAGTAAGGAATATTTACAGTATGGAGTTAGAATTTCGTCAGCGGTACCAAAAAGGAGTATTTGTATGATTTGCCATGATTTATGATGATTTGTTGCTGACTGACATGATGACAATGCTTTTGGTGATTTGAAACCTAACATGACTGCTATATCTTTTAAAACAACATTCCATAATAATTTATAAATACATCTGACATAATTAATTTCATAGTGACCTAAACCTGGTATTAAGATTACATTGGGAAATTTGCGTTCAGGTGGCGATGTCACATGGGCGGTGATGTTGTGTTCACTTTTTTGATGTTGTGCAAATGATTCTGGAGTATGAAAATCTAATGAGCAGAGAGTACATTTAAAACACTTTTCGATCAGCCTGCTACCTAATGTATAGGGAAGCCCATCGCACCCAATGATTGTCCATGATCTTCCCGTATCTACAATGATGTCTGTTGATAAATTACTTAAAACACTTTCCACTGATGAATATGAACAGGGGTTAATCATGTAGGGGTCGCCAATATTTACATGAGGTGGTGCATTTGGATGGTGATCTTCTACAAATGAATAAGGATCGGTGTTCCGTGTTTTGTGTCTGTATGAAGGTTGCAATGACTGGTTAAATGTGACTTCGGTGCTGCTGCATGTTGGTGTATCGTGTGATTGAGTTTTCTCATTAATAGCATTGTCAATGTTGTCTACCATTCCGTCAGTAAGTCTTTTTAGATGAGAAGATATGTGTTCGAGTCTCTGGGATAAAAAACTTGACCTTTCGTGTCGAAATTGATGTGTGTTCTTCTGTAACTCATCAAAGATTTTCACAAATATGTCTTCTCTAGAGCGAATGTCTGGTTGAAACCAGTGTTGGGGAGACAGTGATGCATTGTATTGAATGTTACTATTTACATCAGGAATTAAATGAATAACTGTTGTGATGACACTCAGCATGACCTTGGCATCTACATTTACACGCCATCTCCGAGCTAAAACCTGATTATTGTCAAAAAATGTACATACATCTCCCTGTTGTGGACACTGTAAACGATCGGATGAATGACTATTTATCCATGATAAGATGCATGAATATGAACCTGCTGGATGGAGCGAACCGTTCATGTTGCAAATGGTTTTTGATGAGGTGACGAAATATGTTATGAGGTTAACAATAAATAAAAATGGACCAATGAAATTCAAATTTCTGCAATGATAAATTTGTTCAACAGCTAAACAAAGTGAATTTAGTTTCTTAAAATTATCTACATGTGTACAAGTGGTTATACCACGGAGAAATGATACAAGGATTGGATTTCTATCACAGATATAGGATGAAGGTTTAAATGATTTTAAAAACGAGTCGCCTTTATATACATCAGAAATATCCACTGAATCGTTATAAATATGAGGGGATTGAGACTCTCCTATCGCGGCTGCAAGTTCAACTAGTTTGTCTTGGGACACTTCGTTATGTTTTATGGCACGTATCACATTGTCAATGTCACTGTCATTGCATTTTACACGTGTTGATGGAGGAGGGGTAATGGAAGAACCGGGCCCTAAATGAGCGTCAGCATATTCTGCACATGCTGTACAGAGATATGTAGTTCTTTCCTTAATAAAGTTATTTTCAATCAATGCACGTATTGTCGATTTTCGAAATTTTTTTGCATTTAATTTGTATGTGTGAAATGACGGGGATGATGAGGAAAATGTTTCGTGATTTGTACAGCCACATTTACTGGACATGATTTGACTACTTTATCACAGAAAAAGCTATTCAGATTAGATGGTTGGTGAAGATATGAATATCACAGCATCAGATTGCAGGTATTATCACAGGTTGCTTCTCAATTTTATCACAGCAGTTTATCATTTCCACATATTATTGAATCACAGTTGTCCTTAGTTCACACTTTGTAATTAGTGAGCGAAGGTTATATATCACAGTGTAATAACTTTGGTATCAAACAATACAATAACACAATTGGTATCAAAACACTTAATAACACGCGAACTTTCAAATTCAGCAATCTTTTCAGACTGACTTGGATAAGAATCGGGGGCATGTATTTAAATTCTTTCAATATACATGTATCACTGAAGTAACGAAAACCTTGATTTACCCGTTTAAACCGTAGTGCATGGACGGCACGGATTGCTCGTTAATTTCTACTTTTATGGTCACCTGGGGTTTCCATATTTTGACTGTTTTGGGGAGTATATTTTAACACGATTACCTAATACTCGAGTTTGTACCTACCTTGGTTTATCTCGCGCACGCGCAATAGTCACATCCTTTTAATTTGATGATGAAGCTGCTAGGTGGTAAAATTCTCGACGAAAAAGATTCAAAAACATGTTTTATTTACCGGATGAAGTGTAGTCATCACCTAAATACCGAATACAAATAGATATTAAATGTCAAATTACTTATCAGTGCAACAGTGAAATTCAATGTTCAATGTGTACAAATGTTCAGCCGATTTGAGTGTTGTGAATTTTGATAGCGGTTTGTTGCGATTTTTTGCGAAACATATGTAGTTTGGAAAAAAGGACGTTTCAAACCAGAACCCATAGCTCGAACGAGCTATTATAGCCGGATCTGGCTATTATAGCTCGATTTTAACTTGTGCCTGACCTGGTTATGAGATCAAGTTGTCTTGAAAACTATTTGTCCTTGTATCGCTAAACAAGTTAACCCCCGTATCGCTAAACAAGCGGAATATATTTTTTTTTTTTTTGTACGCACTAAGCTGCATGCTGACCCGATGGAGTGATATACGTCAGCCTTCTCAACCCAAACCAGTAGTGTACTTGAACCTTCCTATCTTTGAACTTGTGAAATATTTTTTATGATTCACTAACATTTCGTAAATTTGTCATGGGATTCCAACAGACTATATTTATATAGCGCCAATATTCAACAAATTAAGATAAATATGCAAAGGCTCGTTTAGATTGGTGTTTTTCTTGTCACGTTGTTTTTGTGGAAAGTGTGGGGAATTTCACAGTGGTATTCGTGTTAAGATGTTGTGTATGTTAAACTTTTTTTTATTAATTTATCGATTAAAAACGATATCCAAATTTATTCCTGAATCAAGATCAATCTTTTCAAAATTTTTGTATAGCCACGTTCATATCCATTCTGAAATTCGAAAGAAATGGAGACATCCTTCATCATCACACAAAAAAAAATGAAAATCTATGTAATTGTGTTGTCAATAAAATAAAATGGCTCTATTTTTATCGCGTAAAACCTGACAGAGAGAATATTCGAATATCATGAATTTATCCGAGACCATGCTTTTAAATAATTTCTTATCATACTCCTTATTTGATTTCAATATCTGAAGATATCTGTAATATATAATGGAAGCCATATTACGCAGTTTGAATTTTTTGTGATGATCAGAATTAAAAATCTTCGACATCTCTCCATTCTTGTTCAGGCAGATCACTCCCTAAAACCTCTTGAGATCGCAAGTTTTCACGTGTTCCAATAATTTTTCGGAGGTCTCGTAAGCATGATGCACGCAAGTAAGAAAAATCTAGTTTCTCTTGCGGATTCGTGTGGGGGAATGAACGTGACTATGCGGCGTTCTTCCTTGCACCTTGTGATCGTTTCTTCGTCTTCTAAAATCACATCATCATCATCCCCTTCTCTTTCTTCACGACTGATCTTGGGTATATCCGGCATCCTAATAAGAATATATATTGACGATTCGAATCCGGATGCTCTTCACAAAACGTTTGGAAATATTCTCAATCTTCGGTTTTATTCTTTGGTGTCAACGTTCGATTTATGCTGCACATTTTTCGTGCTGGAAAATTGTTTTTTATATGGAGCTGTCTTCGTTTTTTCCCTTTTCTTAGTATATTCATGAATCTCTTTCCAGATCTTTCGAATTTGCCCGGAACGTGTCTATGGCATTCAAAGCTCTGTTCATGATTATCAACCATTCTCCACAATATCTAAACATGTACCAGTTAATCCTCCCAGAGAATCAAAAAGGAAAGAATTAGTTTCTGCATCTATCGTGTGTCGTAATTTTGTCATCGATTAATTCTACGAAATACAGAACCTCGATTTTTTTATTGTTTTTATCCATTATGACGCATCTGTAGCGATCCTGACTAGATTCATCAGTCTTATGATAGAGATTTAATTTCTCATTTGAGTCTTTTAAAGACACGCTTTTCAAATCGATTTTCTTTTTTTAAATTCATTCTCGTGGTATTCGTTTCACTAAACATTTATATTTATTTCTCAGAATTAAAATAAAATTAGGAATTTGTTTTGTTTTTTTATTATTATTTTTACACTTTGCTATATATACTTTTAAAAATTGTTTTTTGTTTCTTCAAATTAAAATAGAAAACTGGGTGTTCACAAGAATGTTGTGCAATAGCCCGTGTAATCGATTGCCGGGTTATTGTCAGTGGGAAGCGGTCAACCAGCAATTTCTTTTTCTGGTTTGTTTTTATGTTTACTTTGTCCACACAAATCCAAAGAGGAAAGGTAAGAATCTATTGATTTCTATCAGAACAGATATGGAATGAGTGTTTTTCTCATATAATATTTATGAAACTCGTCCGAATTTTCCGTTTGGGCTCGCCTCATTTATCATATGACACACACACGTAGCACAAATTAGCCACTTGGTATGACTTTTTAACCCATCACCTAAAATGAGTTGCAGACGGAACTTGGAAAAAACATCCTCGTATAACTAAAAAATTTCATTTGTTTGCTTCCAAAACATAGGTTATGACCCCTCATTGGAACGAGCTCGTCGAGCTCGTTCCAATGAGGGGTCATAACCTATGTTTTGGAAGCAGAAAGTTAAAATATAAAAAAAAATGAATGGCGTTTTTCTTGTAGGTAAAAAATTAATACAATATAACCCATCCTAAATAGGGCAGATAACGTAAATTCTCCCTACTGAAATTATGCAAATGTGACCCAGTTGTATTTTGTTTATCCAATCAAATTGTCCAGTTTTGAAATTGACCAATGAAAGCTCCCAACTCTAATTATGCAAATTATGAAAATGTGGACCAGTTGTATTTTGTTCAGCCAATCAAATTATCTAGTTTTGAAATTGACTAATGAAATTGACGGAAGGCTTTATTTATCACTGATTAATATGAAAACAAAATATCAAATGTTTTAAAGTGAACAGAACGGACGAGTCATATGATAATATAATTTATGAAAAGGTTCATAACATTCTGTTTGTTAAAAAAAACCGAATTAGGCAGCAATCGGGTTTTTAGGTGGTGAAATAAATAACACGAGAACTGTTATTCATTCAGTGACTTTGGGAGCGCGGTGACTCAGTGGTTAAGGAACTGGACTTCAAACCAGGAGCTTCAAGGTTCGATCCCCGCCAGGGGTAAATGCGTCGTGTACTTGGGCAAGTCACTTCATCCCTATTGCCTGTGTGTGGATACGGTGGCGCTGGGTACTAAAGCGTACTGCACGTCGATGGTATACGTGTCTTCAATAATGCTAACCCCGCTGGTGTGGAGTCAGTACGTTTGGGGAGTCTGGCAGTTTCTCGCCTTGGCGCGAGATACTCCGGTTTTCTCCACCTGTAAAACAGTCAAACACGAGGTGGCCATGCCTGTCGAAAGCGTCGTTAAATCCCAATAAATAAATGAATTCACTGACGTTTAATTTACCAAATGACGAACAAAGCGCTGATTGGAGAGAGCTATCCAACGCTCGTAATCTTACATCCTACCACCTATAATTTATATACATCTAGATACTGTCAAAAAGGCGCCCCAGAGGTAGAATCGAAAAGAATTGATCAAGAAATAAAAATGTACTTATTTTTCATGAAATTCTAACAGCCGCATGGGGGATGTAAAATCTGTACAGTTCAAAAGAATGTGTTGTCCCACAAATGTGATGTATTTATTGACATGTGGTTTAAAATCACTGAAAGGTATTTTAAAATCATCAAGAGGTTTGTGTAAGGCATGTTGATCTGCACTGTCTGCTCTGGTGTTACCGGACACACCAAAATGTCCAGGCAACCAGCAAAACCCGATACCATATTGAACAGACATAAGAGTATTCAACTTCTCACAAAGTTCCAAAATGAGAGGGATCTTTAACTTGGGCTTGAGTAAGGATCACAAAGAGGAATCGGAAAATATGATCGACGTCCTTTTCTGTACATTCTCGATGTGTCCAAGCGCTAGTTATAAAGCTTTAACTTCAGCTGTGAAATATAAAAATTTTATTTCGTATTCTGATGGAGGTGTTGTGATCACCAGCAACAACAGGCGATAGTACTTTGTCGCCGTCTTTACATTTGCACTATACTTAAATTTAATTTCGACACATTTTTTTCAGTCTTTGTGGAAGAAGCGAGGTCGTCTTAAATAACAGTAGGTTTTCGAAGATGCCAAGGAGGAATATGTGGTTCAATGTTCTTTTTAATTAAATCAGACGCAAGTGTAGCGGACTTCATATAGAGTTTAAGTCTTATTCCCAGCGGAGGAACATGTTTCTGATGTCAGTGAAAATCTTCATATTTGTGGGTCTGAGATACAATTATTAGCGGGTTTTGATGGGGTTAGCAAACGGTTTGGAAACATAATGGAGTGACAGACAATTTAATCCTGCGTTTCTTAACAGACGAATCCCCTGCTTCGACAAACATTGAATCTATTGACAACGTTCTAAATGCGCCCAAGTTAATTTTAATACCACTATTATTAATTGCATCAAGTGGTTTGAAATATGACTTTCTTGCAGAACCATAAACCACACAACCGTAATCTAATTTCGATCTAACAAGTGATCTGTACAGATGGAGTAATGTTTTTTGCTCGACGCCCCAATCAGTGATACCAACTACCATCGGGAGGTTGAGTGCCTTTTTGACATCTCACTCTTTGTTGTTTTATAAGAGAAGTGAAATTCAATTTACTGTCAAACAATAAACCCAAGAATTTCACTTTTTCACAACTTTAATGGTGCTCTCATTTCAACTCCGGATCGAGGTGATGTTTCCTAAGCATACAAAAATGTACACAATCTGTTTTGGTCTTTGAGAACTTGAAAAAACATTTTCTGTGGCCCACTTTTTAATTCTGTTGATGCAAAGCTGAAGTTTGTGCTCGATGGCATTCACGTCTTTGCTGATATAGCAGACTAAAAAGTTATCAACAGACAATGACAACTACCATATTCGCACCTGCATGAATGATGTTACTGAACATTACCAGGGAAAAGGGTAAGAGATAAAATACTACCCCCAGTAACCCCCATTTCATCTTCTTGGGGATCAGATAATGTAGATCCAACACGAACTTGAAATTGGTGGCCCTTTAAAAGATTTTCAACAAAAAGAGAAATAAACCCTATCAACTCTATGTTAAAGCGAGTTTTTAAAATCCCATTCTTCCAAACTGTATCATATGCCTTTTCCAGGTCAATGAAGATGGCGACCACATGTTCTTTCCTGGCTAAGGAATTTCTTATAAAAGTTTGAAGTCTAACCAAATAATTTATTACTTCCCTGGCTTCCGCAATCACACTGAACATTCGCAAGTAGATTGTCGATTCCAGAAACCGACCAGTCGGCCATTGATCATTTTTTCCATGGTTCTACAGACAACTTGTTAATGCAATAAGCCTGTAATTGCTTGGATTGCTGTCATCCTTATCAGGCTTTGTTATCGGAATTATTGTTGCCTTTCGCCAGGAAGATGGAAACTGAACCAGTCACCCACATTTCATAGAGAATTGATATTAAATGTCCAAGTGGAGTTTGTGGCAGACGTTTTAAAAGTTGATTGTGCTTTTCGTCGGGTCCAATTGCAGTATGTTTTGCTTTATGCAAACAGTTGTTCCAAAGAGAGAGTTCCAATGTAACCCTCTAAATTGTCGGAAGTGATCTTTTGTTTTGTTATTATGTTCTTTTTTTATTTTAACGGATTCTGGATTACAATTTTCAGATGATGAATGTTCAGAAAATGTTGAGGCCAGTTTGTTTGATATTTATTTCTTTTTTATGTTTAATGTAATTTGTGAGTTGTTGTCTCCCAGTTGTTATACAGTAGATTTTGTTCCTTTACCATTCATTTTTTTATCATTTTTCAAATACTGTTTTTGGGTAGGCCTGATCATTTTCAGCAACATATGTATCGCAAGGACGTTTCTCTTTTGTGTTTTATAAGTAGTTTTGCTTTTATGATTTATATGAATCACAATCACAACAACTCAGGTTACAGCCCTCCTCCCCAATCGGCCACCCTCTAGACACCCCTGATTCGATTCGATGTTCAATTTCAATTTTGAACATCGAATCGAATCAGGGGAGTCTAGAAGGTGGCCGATTGGGGAGGAGGGCTGTAACCTGAGTTGTTGTGACTGTGGCAGCTAAAGTACTGACTGTTAAAATCTTCCAATTGCATCATCAAGGCATGAGTTCGACGAAGGCATGCACTGATGATGCAGTTGGAATATCACCTATTAAGGATTACATTTCAAAAACAGACGCAGGTGCGTGAATTGCCCGTACTATGTACAGCACAAGACTAGCCGCTAGCAACAGCTCATCGTCGAGATTGCTTTATAATTGTAGTTGGAGACTTATTAAATTTCCTGTTGAATTTTCTTAAGAATCTTTATAGCCTGTTTACAATCATTATCAAGCCATGATTTGTTGAGACGTTTTGGATTGTCTGAGGGTTTTAGAATGACTGTGTTTGTAATGTGAAACAATACCTCAGTATATGTGCTACTTGGTCAGCTCTTTCTACACTTTTCCCCATGTAAGCCGTTTAGAGCATAGCGGTGGGAACGTATTCCAGCTTGCCTTTTTAAAATTCCACTTGGGCAGCCTCTAATCGTACACTGGAAACACACTCTCCAACACAATTGGAAAGTGGTGACTCCCACATGAGGCATCTTCGTCCTTCCAAGAAAAATCAAGGCAGATAGATGCGTATGCAATTGTAAGATCAATGTGTACGAACCAGATGCGGGATGCAGATAAGTGTCAGATCCATCATTTAACAAACACAAGTCATTTTGTGAAATACATTAAATCAATTTATATGTATAAACCAAATACCGGGTGCTGTTAAGTATCTGACCCATCATTTAACAAACAATACTCATATTTGTAATAATGTCTTCTATCGTTCTGTAAATACTGCTAACAAAAACCCATTTCTGATTTGTTAAAAATATTTACTTCCGAAAATAAGCCTCCATGAATTCTCTTTCTTTATAGTTTATTCCAGATACTTTAACCCTTTTTCATACAGACTTGAATTTACTGGTAGCAGTAAATTCTGTTTCTCTAATTTTTCTTCTTGTTTTCTTCTTCTTTTTCTTATTGTCCTGCTTTCTGTCTTCTATGAGCTTCCTTGTCCGCACGATAACTCGAAAACGAATCGTCCTGTCTCACTGATTTTTGAGATACTGATGGACTGTCAAAAGTTCTCGGCCACCTATGTTTTCCAGATTCTCGGGGCTTTAGTCGTGTCCGTAGGGGTGTTTTAAAAATGGGTCTCGTCCATATCTCAGTCATGGTATAAGGTATGGACCTGGGATCAACACCAAGTGAGTCGACACTCAATGGAGATTCAAAATGTGGGCCAAGGTACTGAGGTCACCCAGGGGTCATTGAGTGCATTTTTCAAAATTGCTGGAAATCACATTTTTGACTCCATAATGTATTCCCAAAGATTATACATGCAATTTTACACGAAAAAGTGGGCGTGGCCAAAATTTTTGAAGGTGGACCACGCTCATAACTCAAGCATGGTTCGATGCATGGACCTGGGACTAACACCAAATGAGTCGACACTCGATGGAGGTTCAAAATATGAATGGTCACCACGGTCACCCAGGGGTCAATGAGTGCATTTTCCAGAAGAGCTGAAAATCACATTTTTTTTACCTCCAAATGCTTTCCCAAAATTCAGACCCGCATATTTTCATGAAAAAAAGGGGCGTGGCTAAAAATTTTGAAAAGTTCTTATCTCAAGCATGGTGTGATGCATGGACCTGGGACCAGCACTAAATAAGTCGACACTTGAAGGAGGATGAAAATATGGGTTAAGATCACGGAGATCATCTGGGTTCATTGAGTGCATTTATCAGAATTGTTGGAAATCACATTTTTTGACTCTCTAAAGCATTCCCGAAGTCCATACATGCATTTTTACGAACAAAAGTTGGCGTGGCCCAAATTTTTGAAAGTGAGTCATGCTCAGATCTCAAGCATGGTATAATGAATGTACCTGGGACTAACACCAATGAGTCGACACTCGATGGAGGTACAAAATATGGGTCACGGTTACGGAGGTCACTTAGGGGTCATTGAGGGCATTTTCAGAATTGATGGAAATCACATTTTTGAACCCCCTAATGCATTCCCAAAGTTCATCCATACATTTTTAAAATGTCCATACATTGTAAAGTGGGCGTGGCCAATGATTTTGAAAGTGGGTCACGCACATATCTCAAGCAAGCATGGTATAATGAATGGACCTGGGACCAAGAACAAATGACTCAACACTCAATCGGGGGTCAAAATATGGGTCTAGGCCACTGAGGTCTCTTAGGGTCATTGAGTGTATTTCTCAGATTTGCTGGAAGTCACATTTCTGAGCCCCTAATGCATTCTGAATGTTTATACATGCATTTCACATGAAACAAGTGAGCATGGGCAAATGTTTTTAGAGTATCTCAAGCATGCTATGATGCATAGACTTGGGACCAACACCAAATGAGTCGGCACTCGATGGAGGTTCACGATATGGGTAAAGGTCATTGACGTCACCCAGGGATCATCGATCGCATTTTTCAGTATTGCTGGAGATCACATTTTTGGACCCCTAATGCATTCCCTTGATCGAACCTTTAGAATGCCGTGCACATATTTCTGGTTTCTTAGAAAAATTGTTCTGATTCTTGTATGAATATCTGTAAATGCTGTTAACGGAAATCCATTTCTGATTTGTTTTTAAATATTTTACTCCCGAAAAAAAGCCTCCATAGATTCTCTTTCTGTGTAGTTTTTCTCATAGATACTTTAACCCTTTTCTTACAAACTTGAATTTATTGTAGTTTCTCATCTGGGTCGTGGCATTTCTAAGTTTTTCGTTTTCTGCTGAAACAGTGCCAAATGTTGTCACAATGTTACCTTTTGCCACAATTCCCAAAAAGGCCCTGGACGATTTGGCCGAAGTTTTCGTAATATTTGTAGCATGACTTACTGCCTACATAAGTGGTATTACCCATGTTGACTCCTTTTCGCCACAAATTTCTGAACAAAGTGCATTTTTGGCAAAACTGGCCAATTTCACATACGATTTCTCAGCACTGCAGCCACATTTTCACAAACCGTTTCCCGTGAGAAGTTTGGGCATTTATCCAAGATTAATGTTGCTGTTATATGTTTTATTCAAAGTGTGGTGAACACGGACTTTACCCATTAAGATAATTGCCTACAAACATGACTTATGACTCCCTATGGACTGGGTACAAAAATCCACCAAGCGCTGCTATAAATTAACTGACACCATTACCAAAAAAGCAGCATGTTGTGTGCTAAAACTTCTGTAGTAGACTGTCAGGATATGCGTTCAGGTTTTCATGCACCAGGGAGAATGCCACAAAATAAAGGGTTATTCTTGAATAGATAACTACGATTCAAATCTGTTTAATTCTTTAATCTGCATTCTTCATCTGTGGCCACACCACATACTGTCATTAGACAGAGATACACAATACGCAAGGACAATGGGACAGGGTGCCTAAAGGGTTAAAATAAATCTCACACGGGAGGTTGCATATTCGCTTTAATATAACACCACTTCAGAATAAGCAACACTTAAATAGCATACTTGTATAAAGGGATAAAATGTAATTGATTGAATCAACACTACACAATTTAGTATGACATTGCATCATTTAAACTGTTGTACGTGCTGACACAATCAACAAAAGTTTTATAAATTCGTTGTTCAGGATCATTTACTCAAACACTTGAGGCATTATGCCCCTTCGAAATGGACAGATACCTCTGAACGATAGCTATTTGCCATGAACTGAATCGGAAAATGAGGGGTTAACAGTGTGAAGCTCTCATTGAATTGGCCTGAAATAATTTAGACATAAGCAGCCGAAAAGTTTCCCGAAGTTGGACTGAATCTGTATTCAAGGCGGAAAGTATTTGGAAATATTAGGCATCTACTATTAGTATCCCGTAAAGGGTTAACAGATAATTTTGCGACAGCATTACGCCATTCTGGGATGCCCAAAATAGATTGTAATTTAATCAGTGTTGGCATTGCGCCGCTGCACTAAGTCCAAAACGGACACTAAAAAACTTGTAAATACAGATGCGGGACTAATAACTGATGACATAGTATACTAAGATAACTTCATGATGGCATACACCCAAGCCCCCACCCCAAGGAAAGGGGTATATACCTGAAAGTGTGACACGGCTAACCCTAGGATTTCAGAAGATGCTTTCAGACGTCAGATTGTGGCGTCGCGGCCTTATATAGGAACGAAACTCACAATCTAATATCGTAAAACGTACGCCTTAAAATAAAGGAACTGCAAGCTGTATTGATATAAAAATGAATATAATATTCCAAACTCCGCGCCCGGAACTTCCAGGTTGAAATTTATCCCTTAAAAACATTGATAAGGTATTTAATTATAATTTAGATTTTGGTTTAAAGGTTAGAATATAAGTAAAATTCAATTGAGAAACATGGCCGTAACAGGACGATAGTACGCAGAGAGTTAACGTAACATAAAAACCATTGGAAGTTCAAGGACAGCAACTCACTCGACTAGTATTTCCAGAAATAGCTTGGAATATTGCAAGACATGCCTGTAAATGTGAGATGAAACGTTATAAATATAAACATTTAAACTTTGGCAACATACAAACTGTTTGCACATAAGTTATAATGAATATATAGTTATATTTATAGTGAACCAATGGATAACTGGAATACGGTTGTGAGTCATGACGATGCATAAATTAACCTAAGTAGATGAGATATTTTTGCCGGGAGATGATAGTACTGTACTGTAAATATTGTGAAATATGCGATATATCATATGAAAATACTGTACGTTGCAAAAACGAAGTAAACTGGAATAGGGGTTTAAATTGAATGGATATTTTATGTAATAATTATTGCTAGTACGTAACGAAATGCGCTTTTTGAGAGATGGACCAAATTAAAAAACTAGATGAATTATACAATACAATGGAATAATGAATGTGGTAAACTGGTATGGACTATGAGTGTGAAATTTTAGATTGAAATAATGAACCGACTAGATAATGGTATAATGAATAATATCTGTTAATTAGAGTAGAGTGAAGGGCAGGGATGCAGACAATGGAATTGAATTATCACCAACATGTAAATTGTAAGAATTAACCATATAAACTTCATGAAAAAATATTAATAACTGAGGCACATAAAAATTTAAAATCATTACCCTTTCCTTCTCACATCCCCTATATACCTCTTTCGTGCCTCTTCCACCATCTTACTCCACATTCTCTCACTCTCGCTCACTCTAACAGCTACATTCTTCAACTTTGGCGCCGCAAACATCTCTCATCCTTCCTCCTGTCTTTCGCCTCCTTCGACATACTATCAATCCCATCCAGTGCACTACCACACTTCACACCAAACTCTGGCTCCCTGTTCTCTTTCTCCCTCAGCTTTCTCACTTCCTTTCCTGACTCTTCCAAATTCCTTTCCAAACTCCTCACTTTCCACTCCAACTCCTTGATTCTCTCATCTCTGTCATCCGCCACTTGTACTCCCACACTCTTCACTTTCTCCTCAATCACCTCTGGCCTACTAACACTCACTTCACTCACCTCAATCACCTCTGGATCACTAACATTCACTTCACTCACCCCAATCCCAAACAACAACTCACACTCATCCACATACCTCATCATAATCTGGTACAAAAACTCTTCAGGCACAATTTCATTCACATGGGTATTTACATGTACATTATTATTATTATTTATATTTTGATCACTCTTTCGCTCCTCCAACACCACTCATCTTTCATCCCTACATTCCTTCTCGCTCACGCACAACCTACTCTCTTTCACTGCTATTTGAATAATGTCTTTTTGTTTTTCTCTTTTTCGCCATTCTTGTCTTGATTCTTCTCTGCCTACCAATTTTAAGTCTGAATGTTCTCCTACCCAGGTCACATTATACGGTTCCTCTGCTTGTCTAAATTAACTCTCGTCTACTAACACAGCTTTCTCAACCTCTTTTCTCTTTAAATGCGAGATATAACCCATACAATGTCTCTCCCGTGATATTCTTTTGGTGGCACGGAACTCACACAGCTGGCAGTAGAAGAGCACAATTTCTAGTGGGGTATGATTTTTTACTACATGCCAGATTGCAGCTTGTTTACCTCCATGGTACGAACACTTTGTACGCTCATAAACTCGGCCTCTACTTTGTTTATTCTCCATTTTTGATTATACTGTTAGAAAGGAAAAACAAACTGTTAGTCCACTCATCTAGCTATCCTAGGGATGTCGCCTCAACACTAATGTATTTTATGTAATATTGGGATATTCCTTCAACAAAGTTTTCCTGGCTATTTTATTCCAATTTGGTACAGTAGGTGAGGTATACGTTTTCAACCTACCATGATGTCTAATCGTTAGTTTGACATTTTTAACAATTTTATACAATGATGGACTAATGCATTCTGTTACAAGATACGGACCAATCCAAGGGTCCCAGGATATGGATACCAATACAATCAAGTGGGTACCCAACTGTGTATTCTTGTAATTGCATTTTTGGTTTAGAGCTAGGCGGCTTGTTCTTACCACAAATTGCACATTGATCAACGTAGGTGCTAACATCTTCTTTCATCTTGTACCAGCAAAAATATCTTTTAGTGTGCTCCTAGGTTTTACTGACTCCTAAGTTAGCTGAATATAATGCATCATAGCTGTCTCTTAGTACTTCATTTCTGAGTACTCTATGTACTAACAACAATAATTTGTTCGATATGAATTTGTCTTCGGAAATCCATTTTTGGTATAAAACTCAATCTTCTCTCACTATGTTACTCCAGTTCAACCAGTAATGTCTGGTAGTTGGCAACCTCATCTCGAGATGGGCATTTATCTATATTCAACCAGTCATGTAATGGTTTCAAGTCATTGTTATCTCTTTGTAAATGTTCCATTTCTTGGTAGGAATACTTACTTATTATTATTATTATTTTTTTTTTGCTTCGTCTGAGGAGTGACAGGAAGACAGCCTTTTCTGCTATGTCGCAACCTTGCAGTGTATCAAAATTGCGTTTGATTGAATTAACCTTTGTACTTTTTATGTAATTGATATACTGTGAATAAAAGTTTCATTTCATTTCATTTCCACCCGACCAATTGTCGGGGAGTATTCTTCATTATCTTTCTTTCACTCCATCTCAATGCTCTAAGTTGTCTATCCTTCATTTTTGGCTTGGTATCGATTTTAATTTCTTGTACTGGCCCTTTTCCATTTGCCCCTAGTTCAGTTACATCATCAACTTCATGTTTAAATTCTATCCAGTCCTGTTTTATCTCTGCGCACGTTTTAAACATGATTGGTATTTGCAGTATCTTGCTCACATAAATGGTCATCCAGGTTCATTCCAGATAATGTGCTGGCATTTTGATGTTTATTACCCTCTCGATGCTGAATCTCAAAATTGTACCTGGATAGTATTTCCAGCTATTGAGCCACTTGACCTTGTGGATCTTTGAATCCAAACAGCGATCTTAAAGATCCATGATCAGTTCTCAGAAGAAATTTATTTCCTAAAAGATAGTGTCTAAATTGGTGTATAAATGTTATTACTGCTAGTAATTCTCTCCTCGTGACACTATATCTTGTATAGCTTTTTTGATGCATAGTCTATTACCATTTTTTGTACCATCGTGTACTTGTGACAATACCACTCCAATGCCTACATTTGATGCATCGGCATCGAGAATGTAAGTATACCTGGGTAATGGGTAGGCTAGGAGAGGAGCTTTACAAAGCTTCTCCTTCAGACTGAGGAATGCATCTTGGCACTCATTCATCCATTTAAAAATAGTATCTTTCCTAGTTGCTTTGCTCAGAGGTAATGCAATCTCACTGAACTTATAGATGTATTTTCTATAGTAATTATAGAGATCTAAAAATTGTTGGACTTCCTTCACATTTTTGGGTGGGTTCCAGTCTAATACTTTTTAGATCAGTTCTGGGTTTGGCTTTAACCCTTCATTGCCAACAACGTGACCCAAAATAGGACTTCTCCCTTGAATAACTGGCATTTTGTGGGCTTAAGCTTTAGTCCTGCCTCTTCCAGACGTCTAAATACTTCATCAAGCCTTTCAAAATGATCTCTCAATGTGGAACTTATCACTATTATATCGTCCAAATATATCAATAATGTTTGCCACTGAAGGCCTCTAAAAATTAATTCCATACAACGCTGGAATGTATTTGCCGATGTTGCCTATCCGAAAGGCATCTTGGTATACTGGAACAAACCATACATGGTTATGAAGGCAATGTTTGCCAAGTCCTTTTCGCTCATCTTGATTTGCCAGTAACCACTTTGTAAATCTAGTGTGCTGAAGTACTTTGTCGAGACCAGACAATCTAAACACATGTGAATCCTTGGTAATGAATAAGCATCCTTAATTGTTACGTCATTTAATCTACGATAATCCATGCACCACCTGATAGATCCATCTGTTTGCATATTAAAATCACTGGTGATGCCCATGCTGATGTTGAGGGCTGAACAACCCCACTCTCTAGCTGCTCCTTTAAATACTTTTCTTCCTCATTTTCAAACTTTTGAGGTGTCCTTCTCAGTGGCTGCCTGCTGAGCATTGCTCCTGGTGTATTAATTCCATGATCAATTAATAAACAGTTTCCCAGGTCCATCTTATTCTTTGCAAATGCTTCTTTATGCTTAATAAGTAGAGTCTTTCGCTCTAATCTCGCCTCGCCTGGTGGTAGATATTCGCAGCATTTAGCATATAAGTCCTCAAGATGGTCAGGCAATGGGGAAGGTTCTGCCCTCCTCCCTATTTTGCCTACATCATCTTCATGTGATTCATCAGTTAGGCTGAACTCCTTATCACTCCTCTTACTAACTTTTTGTGTACAGGCTAAATTTTTCTTGTCTTCTACTTTCTGTAAAGTAAGGTTTACATTTCCCACTGCCCTACCAATTTCCTCTACTTGGTGTAACTCCCCTAGTACATAACTTTTTCTCAGCTTAATAGGTGTATCTGATGTATTTACTAATCGTACGGGGATTCCCTCCTTGTTGGGGTCAATCAAAATCCGTACTACCATTATTTGCCTATTATCTTCAACCGTTGGTTCCAGTGCCATACAATCCACAATGGGAGCATTTCTCCCTTCTCTATACACCCTTTAGATAAAAAAATCGGATGAAATTGGAATGGTTATGAATTTGTCTAATATTACTCTAGAAACCTTATTTCGAGTAACCTCACAGTCAATCCATAGACCTGCTATTTCTAATCCTTGTTTGGAATTCAGTGTGATGTCTTTCGCATCTATTACATCACATCCCAACAACAATTCATCTCTTATTGGAGCGACATACAGGGTCCAATTAAATAAATTATCACCGATATTCATTTTGGCTGCTATGGTTCCGAGTGATTCAATCTTTTTACCGGCTTCAGCAACAACCAGGTCCAGCTTGGCTAGCTGAAGAGGTGGTCTACAGTGTTCAGGCAATTTATTATATGCAATTTCGCTTAAAACTGTAACCTCTGCTCCAGTGTCTATTACAGCTCTAACTGATTGCCCCTCCATCATCATTGGCACACTCATTGTTACTGCTCTCACCCGATCAATCACTATTGTTAATGCGCTACTGTTCATATTTGCCTCATTGGTGATTTTTGAGAGCGGAGATATTGCTTTTCCATTTGACATCTCAACACTGGTGTCTTCATTGCTTCTTTTTACATACTAGTTTTTGTTACACTGTAGGCTTTCTCACTCAGAGGATGATCAATTGAGTCATCCCCTTGTCTGAACATGTTTTCACTGCAAATCCAATTTCCATTCCCCACAGTCATCACTGCTGAACCCCTAATGTAGTGGCGACTGTTGAGATTTTGTGATACTCTCCGGCTTCCTCCTCACTCCACAACTAAACATTTTGATTTGTGTGATTGGACATATTTACAAAATCAACGGTAGACCCTGTCCTTTTCTTCAAATAATTCTCCCCTCCTACAGCCATGTCGTCATGGTACCTACGGCAATTACTACGGTCTGTGAGGTCCATATCATCAGTGTCATCAATAAATGTTTCTCCATTTGGTTTAGGATTATTTTGACACTTACTACTACCTTGTGCCTTGGTACTACTTTTGTCTTTACTCTTGGTTAGACACGTCAAATCATCTGTTTCACTAGGTACCTCATTCCCCTCTATAATTGTTCCTAAGTCATGACTATATACATCTTCAAAACTTGAGGCTAAACATTGGCCGACAGATTTATCCCATTCTAGTTTAAATTCGCTTTGTCACCCCTTGGTTGAGCAGCAGCTCTATTAAAACATCTATTCCCATGGTAATTAGGGCTATTTCTTTTCTTTGGACACTCATAAATGAAACGTCCTATCTCCTTGCATGAGTAACAAGTGACAGGGTCTCCCTGTGCACCTCTAAATATTTTCTCTGTCTCTCTATTTCTACCTTTATCTACAATTGTTCTATTGTCATACTCCTTGGTATTGCTCTCTTTTCGTATACCGGTACTTGTTGCTGTCTTAATTTCTTGAGCTATCACAACTTTTAGATCTTCTATTAAAGTCTTTTTCAGCTCCTTAACAATTGACTCTTTTAGTTCTTCTGTGGCAAATCTCTTACCATTCACTCTCCATAAATCTGCTTCGTCTGGGCTGTAATGCACAGAATATGTGCTATCAGTACTGTTATCTCCTGTATCACCATCCAGGTACATGTTCCTAACAGAGGATATCTTGCGCAATCCCCTCCACAGCATTCATGCCATGCATTCATTTCTATGGCTTGCAATATTGTTTGTGGTTTCTTTGTCATTACATCATATGAGATTGTCTGATCAGGTAGCCCATTCAACAAGCGCTCTATAGATAAATCCATGAACAATTTAGAATGCCCTAGTCCTGTGTAGGCCTTTAACATCATTAATGATATGCGAGAAGCAAATTCTTGCAGGCTGTCAGATGACTGCATTTTGAGATTTTGTAATTTAACTCTATATGTTTCTGCTAACATGTGATCTCCAAATCTTCGTTCCACGGCATCAGCAAATCTGCTTACATCCATTCTCGTCCCTTGTGGCAAATTGGTAGCAAGTGTTAGTGCAGCATCTCTCAGACAGAACAACAATCTTTCCCCTTGTCCATCTTCACTCCAGCTAAACCTCTGTGTGATTACTTGAAAATGTACCCAAACAGATTTCCAGTCACTCTTTCCATTAAAAATGGGTGTTTTAGGTTTAGGCTCATTACAAGGCAAATTTCTATGTATGTTATTATTATTATGCCTATATCCGATCGGGCGATCAGAAAGAAATGCCAAATAATTTTCTTGGATACCACCCAGTGTGGACCTTTGATTATTTTTACCTATCGGATAATCCTCGTATGTGCCACTAAATTGTCGTCTAATATTTACTGACAAATCGTTAATCACATTATGAGATGTGTGTGCAGTAGGGCCTTGAAAGTTATTATTCAACTGAGAATTTTGAGGAGGTCCATGTGCCATATCATTATCTCTATTAAAAGTTAGCGACGATACAGTCTCTTGTAACTGTTGTATTTGACCTTGTAAAAAATGTTTATGTTGGATGGAGATTGAACCTTTACATTTTTATCATTGCTTTGTGACTCCTTAAGATCTCCAGGTGCGTGCCTGGTATTTTCAGCTGAGTTTGCCAAACAATTGCTTGCAGCAGGGGAGACTATTTACTATGTGTGCTTGTTGAAGTAACATACCCCAATCATTTTGTGTGTCTGAGTGACTAAAATGTGTTTTATTTGCTATTTTATCCATCGATGCCAAATCAGGTTGAGACTGATTTACACTTACATTTGCATGTGCCTGTACAGGGATTGTCCCAACCATTCTATTAAATGAAGAAGTGCATTGATCTATATTAGAATCTCCTGCCTCTAAATTTGAAGGCATACATTTTGACCTAAGTTCCATTTTGCTGAATGCATCTCTGAAAGCATAGAATAATTATTTAATTTATTCTCAAAATTTATTGATTGAGTTTATTATAAGAAATTTAATTGAAGGAACCTCTCACGAATTCTAAAAAATTACAATAACACTCAATTTAGATATTTACCAATTAATTCTATCCTTAACATATATAAGGGAGAATATGACAGCCTCTATGGAGTCAAGTGGGGACTGTTACAATCCCTCGAACATTTTGTGGAGACTATTGCAGTCTCCGGAAATTTTATGGAGACCATTGCAGCATCTCGGAAGGTTTATGGAGACTATTGCAACCTCCCGAAAGTTTTGTGGTGACTATTAAAGCCTCTTGAAAGTATTCGGGAGATTATTGCAGCCTCTCGGAAGTTTTATGGAGACCATTGCAGCGTCTTGGAAGGTTTATGGAGACTATTGCAGCCTCCCGAAAGTTTTGTGGAGACTAATAAAGCCTCTCGAAAGTTTTCGGGAGATTATTGCAGCCTCTCGAATGTTTTCTGAAGACTATTGCAGCCTCTCGAATGTTTTGTGGAGACTATTGCAGTCTCTCGGAAGTTTTATGGAGACCATTGCAGCGTCTCGGAAGGTTTATGGAGACTATTGCAGCCTCCCGAACGTTTGTGGTGACTATTAAAGCCTCTCGAAAGTTTTCGGGAGATTATTGCAGCCTCTCGGAAGGTTTATGGAGACTATTGCAGCCTCTCGAAAGTCTTGTGGAGATTTCTGCAGCCTCTCGGAAGGTTCGTGGAGACTATTGCAGCCTCCCGGGAGATTTATGGAGACTATTGCAGCCTCTCGAACATTTTGTGAAGACTATTGCAGTCTCTCGGAAGTTTTATGGAGACCATTGCAGCATCTCGGAAGGTTTATGGAGACTATTGCAACCTCCCGAAAGTTTTGTGGTGACTATTAATGCCTCTCGAAAGTTTTCGGGAGATTATTGCAGCCTCTCGGAAGTTTTATGGAGACCATTGCAGCGTCTTGGAAGGTTTATGGAGACTATTGCAGCCTCCCGAAAGTTTTGTGGAGACTAATAAAGCCTCTCGAAAGTTTTCGGGAGATTATTGCAGCCTCTCGAATGTTTTCTGAAGACTATTGCAGCCTCTCGAATGTTTTGTGGAGACTATTGCAGTCTCTCGGAAGTTTTATGGACACCATTGCAGCGTCTCGGAAGGTTTATGGAGACTATTGCAGCCTCCCGAAAGTTTTGTGGTGACTATTAAAGCCTCTCGAAAGTTTTCGGGAGATTATTGCAGCCTCTCGGAAGGTTTATGGAGACTATTGCAGCCTCTCGAAAGTCTTGTGGAGATTTCTGCAGCTTCTCGGAAGGTTCGTGGAGACTATTGCAGCCTCCCGGGAGGTTTATGGAGACTATTGCAGCCTCTCGAAAGTGTTGTGGAGACTATTGCAGCCTCTCGAAAGTTTTCTGTAGACTATTGCAGCCTCTCGGAAGGTTTATGGAGACTATTGCAGCCTCTCGAAAGTTTTCTGGAGACTATTGAAGCCTCTCGGAAGGTTTATGGAGACTATTGCAGCCTCTCGGAAGGTTTATGGAGACTATTGCAGCCTCTCGAAAGTTTTCTGGAGACTATTGAAGCCTCTCGGAAGGTTTATGGAGACTATTGAAGCCTCTCGGAAGGTTTATGGAGACTATTGAAGCCTCTCGGAAGGTTTATGGAGACTATTGAAGCCTCTCGAAAGTTTTGTTGGGACTATTACAGTCCCTCGATAAATTACATGTAACTGTTATAGCCTCAAGGTCTGAAAGAAGTGAATCCCATTTGGAAACATAAGTGGAAAGGGTTAACTATATCGAGAAATAATAATCTGCAATTAACATCTGAAGAATACTTCTGATAATACAACCTGAAATAAATTTTAAAGGACATTTTTATTACACGAATATGCAGGAAGGATCCAATTCTTTCAATTTAACTAATGGGTCCAAATATCGATTAACTTTTGAGATGAATTTTTCCACTAACAGAAGATCCTACCTCTGACACCAGTTGTGGCGAACATGGACTATACACATTAAGATAATTACCTACAAACATGACTTAAGACTCCCTATGGACTGAGGACAAAAATCCGCCAAGCGCTGCTGTAAATTAACTGACACCATTACCAAAAAGCAGCATGCTGTGTGCGAAAACCCCTGTAGTAGACTGTCAGGACATGGGTCCAGGTTTTCACACACCAGGGAGAATACCACAAAATAAAGCGCTATTCTTTAATAGATAAATACGATTCAAATCTGTTTAATTCTTTAATCTGCATTCTTCATCTGTGGCCACACCACATACTGTCATTAGACAGAGATACACAATACACAAGGACAATGGGACAGGGTACATAAAGGGTTAAAATAACTCTCACACGGGAGGTTGCTTATTCGCTGTTATATTACACCACTTCAGAATAAGCACCACTTAAATAGCATACGTGTATAAAGGGATAAAATGTAATTGATTGAATCAACACTATAAAATTTTGTAATGAATGGAAAGGTCATTGTATTGAGAATAAAGTGGGGACGAATCGTCCCTTCAGTTTCCACGCGATCCACGGTGTTTCCACTCATTCGCAGTACAGAGATACTAAACTGATGAGAAGGGATAGTAGAACACATTATGAGAATTCCAAGTAGCTGCCTTTGGTGGTCTGGATACAATTGGCGTATATCCGACTCTGGTGTCTGTTGAATTTTGCCAAATGACGTTTTTTTTTCGCCGCTGGGTCGAGTTGTCAGTTTCTGTCTGGACGGTCTAAAATAAACAGTTTAACTCCAAACGTTCGGTCCTATATAATGTGCAAATAGTTAAAGTTGAACAGTTCATCAAATAGACAGAAATAATGTCAAAGTCGACCGGTGACAGGTGAATAATGAATGGAAACGTTATTGCATTGAGAATAAAGAAGGGACGAACCGTCCCTCGGTTTCTACGCGATGCACGATGTTCCTCACGGTCTCCGCACTCGACAAAAATTCTAAAGTGTTGGTCAGGGATAATAGAACAAATTCAGAATATTTCATGTAGCTGCCTTCAGCGGTCTGGACACAACGGGCGTATGACTGACAGTAGTGGTGTCTGTTCAATTTTAAAGTCAAATTAGCCAAATTACCGCTTTTTCGCCATTAAACCATGCACGATTTCTGTCAACTTTTCATTTCTGGCAATTATCTAACTGTTACCGGCTTGTCAGGTCCCATTTGGCGCCAGTGAAAAACATAGCTTATGACACTTCCTAGAATGAGGTCAGTTTTAAAGGGTTCAAATAGAGTATTTAAAGGGAGTATTTTAACTCTCTCAAGATCTTAATATGGGGTCACAAAAATTTTATTTTATGCAATTCAAGAGTAATGTTAACCCGTTCATTCTCACAATGTTGCTCTAAACACACATGGGCATCGATGGGACCTCGGTATTTTGCAAATGCCAATGCCAAGAGGCCTTCAGATAGGCTCCTGGGACCCTTTAAGGCCTTTTAACATCTATATTCCAATATTACTGAATTCGTTCACTTGCAATATATTTTGCAGAGGTACTATGTGCCTTAACATTTTCTAGCTAATTTGAATAGTTGCTATCATCTACAAATATGGCAGACCCCTGTTGGCGGTGCCAATATTTTTGAAATGGTTTTTGCTCATGTTTATGACCAATAGACATCGGACTTACATCGAATGAGTTGAACTTGCTGGAGGTTCAACATATGGTCCACCTCAGTGAGGTCAATAGAGGCCATTAACTGCATTTTTCAGAACTGTTAGGAATTGCAATTTATAACAACTAATGCAATTCTGAAGATTATTCATGTATCTCATCATTCAAATAAGTGGCAGAGCCTGTAAAGTCAATTTCTAATTCCTTGATCGTACCCTTTAAATGTTGTGCAGATATATGACTTTTCTGGTTTCTTAGGAAAATTGTTCTGATTCCTGTATGAATATCTGTAAATACTGTAAATGAAAATCCATTTCTGATTCGTTTAAAAATATTTTCCTCCAGAAATTAAGCCTCCATAAATTCTTTTTCTATATAGTTTTTTCCTGTAACTTTATCCCTTTTCACACAGACTTGAAGTTACTGGTGGAAGTAAATTCTGATTCTCAAGTTTAGAAATAAATTTTGATTGAACATCAAGCCCGTAGGAAATTGTCGGGGGCTGCCCCGTAATGATCAAGGGTTTTTTTGACAGATATTGTACATTTACTGTTGGGTGAAATTGTGAATGTGGTTGTTAGTTGGCCAATGGGTTGGTGGCATCATCCCGTTAAAATTTATTGTCGCTTTATAATTATTTTTGATAAGTTACTGTGCGGTAATTTGTCAATAAATTGTGAGCCAATATCATCAAAAGTTGATAATGTGCTGAACCACAGCTGGTATGGCATGATAAATATTGTTCACCTTTCAAATCACATTTGGAGTTAATTAGGTTTGACGTTGTTAGTTGTTGGAGTTGTACATTTATACTGAACTTAAATATTAAACATCAGAATAACCCTTCTGCGCCACACTGTAAAATACCCTTAAATCACGGTAGAAGTACTGGTAACCAGTTGCTGTTGCTTCTATCGTGAAGTTTTATGTATTGACTTACTGCTAAAAGTATCGTCATACGAAAACTAATAGAGAAGTGCTTATATACAATGGAGTAGAATCTTGTTTCAGAACAAACAACTCTTTTAACCCTGCTTTGACAAAATAGCGTCGTCTATGATAAAAATGCCTTGTTTCAGAAGACTCAATTTTTTAGGTGAACAAAGTCATATCTTTAAGCTGCAGCAACACGGCTCCATTAGGCCCCATACGGCTCGACACAGCTGTAGGTTAAAGATATTATTTGGTCGACTCTATATGATAAACTAACAGTCTTCCCGTGTAGTGAAGTGAAACGAACTAGAGAAACAGAATTTACTGCCACCAGTAAATTCAAGTTTGGGTGAAAAGGGTTAAAGTATCAAGAAAAAAACTATACAGAAAGAGAATTTATGGAGGCTTATTTTAGGGTGTAAAATACTTTTTAAACAAATCAGAAACGGATTTTCGTTGGTAGTATTTACAGATAGTCATATAGGAATCAGAACATTTTTTATAAGAAACAAGAAAAGGCATAATGTATATGCACAACATTTAATCCCCTACACAGTGATGTAAAAATCTTAAAATTTCAGGCTGCTAATTTTTCCCCTGATGCAACTAGAAATTTAATCAATTCAGACTTGTTTGACAGAGCTCATTGAGCTCTGTCAAACAAGACTGAATTGATTAAATTTCAAGTTGCAGTATGGGAATAATGGCTACTTGAAATTTTGGTATTTTGACATCAGTGTGCAGGGGGTTAAATCATTGGATCAAGGAATCAGAGATTGACATTACTGGCTCTGCCAGTTATTTGAATGATGAGATACATGGATAATCTGATTTGCATTAGCTGTTATAAAATGTAATTCCTAGTAGTTCTGAAAAATATGCGCTTAATGATCGCATTGAGGTGGACCACATTGTGAACCTCCAGAAGGTTTCAGCTCATTCGGTGTAGCTCCCATGTCTATAGGTCATACCAAACTTGAAGTATAAGCGTAAGCCACTTTAAAAATACTGGCTCCACCAACTCCAGATCTGCCATATTTGTAGATGATAGCAAATATTCATATTACCAAGAAAATGTTAAGGAACATGATACCCCTAGAAAATATATTATGAGTAAAGGAATTCAGTAATGTTGGAATGTAGACGTAAACGGCCCCGAAAAGCCCATGCATGTTAAGAATAACATTGTGAGAACATAAAGTGTTATCATTATTCCTGCATTGCAAAAGTAAATGTTTGGGGACCTATATTAAGATATTGAGAGGGTTAAAATAATCTCCTTAAACACTCCATTTTAACCCTTTAAAAAGGAGCTGATTCTAATGAGAGGTCATCAACTATGTTTTTCAAGAACGAATGAAAAAATAATGAAAATGGAAATTTCAGTAAATAACGCTGGCTGGTTTCGCCGTTATGTCTGGTAAAGGGTTAAGAATGTCTTACTTTGGAAGGTACACCTGGAAAGGTGACGCATTCCATGTAGAATTCAATGTTACAGAAAGGAAAGCGTAAAAACATTCTGTAGCCATGTTGTATATAAAGGATGTTTGCACTCACACCTGAGTATTAAGAGGATTAAAAACAGACAATTCAAATATTCCATTTCATTACTGTATAATTATGACAGGTGTTTTGAGAAAGCCACACAGCACTCCATACCAAAACCTGTTGATCCTGAGTTATGATTGAGAATAAATAAATTTTAAAAATGCTTTGCAATGTGAAGGGTTCTTTTTTCAACATTGTTAATTTTGTAACATGATATTATAAATATACAATGCTATTCCATGTAAAATTTACAGATTCTATCAAGTTTTAAATAATGGCAATTGGCTTCAGTGAGCTCATTTGCAAATACAGTCTATCAGCATAACAAAACATTAAGATAGGATTGATTGTATTGGGTCATCGTGTTGACAAACAGTGCATAGAAGGCACAAATATTACAACTACACCATCAAGTCATGCCTTTTATGAATATTATTTATTTATTGGGTTTAACGACAATATTGTCAGCCACTGTCACCTAGTGCCGGAGAGTTTTACGGGAGGAGGAACCTGGAGTACCCCGAGAGAATCACCGAGCAATGGCGAGCAACTGTCAGGCTCCCCAGCAGACTGACTCCACACAAGCAGGGGCCTTGATCCATATCTTGACCCTCACTGACGGTCGACTTATTTGCTGTTGGACCCAGGTCCATTCATCATACCATGCTTGAGATGAGTGTGTCCATGCATGCAGCCATAGAAAACTAGAAAACATTCAGCGCTCAATCAATTAGGAATGGAATAAATTGTAACTTAATTGTACCAAATTCTGAAAAACTCGAGAGTTTTTTTTTTGGACTGCATCTATTTTTATGCACACAGAATGGGCATAGGGTTAAACTTTCCAGCCAAACATACACAGCAAATATTCTCGGTAGTTAATTGTGAATACGAACATTTAAATCATTTTCCGATATTCCATTCATAAATTGAAGAAAAAGGAACTCAAAATGAGCCAATTTTATGAAGAATGTTAGGGTACTCGAATTCAAGGCGTGAAAACTGGGTGAAGATTAAAACGTTGAATATAACATATAACAGCAAAATTATTCTTGGATGAATGGCCAAACGTATCATGGGAACCGTTTTCAGAAAATGTGGCTGCAGTGCCGAGAAATCGCATGTGAAAATTGGCCAGTTTTTCAAAACATGCACTTTGTTCGGAATTTTATGGCGAAAAGGAGTCAACGTGGATAATATCGCTTATATAGTCAGATGTAGTAAGTCATGCTATAGATATTACGAAAACTTCAGCCAAATCGCCTAGGGTCTTCTGAGAAATGTGGCAAAACGTAACAGTGTGGCAACATTTGGCACGGTTTTGGTTGAAAACGAAAAACTTAGAACTGCCATGACCCACGTGAGAAACTACAGTAAATTCAAGTCTGTAAGAAAAGGGTTAAAGTATCTATTGGGAAAAACTATATAGAAAGAGAATCTATGGAGGCTTTTTTCGGGAGTAAAATATTTTTAAACAAATCAGAAATGGATTTTCGTTAACAGTGTTTACAGATATTCATACAGGAATCAAAACCATTTTTCTAAGAAACCAGAGGAGGCATATATGTGCACAGCATTCAAAAGGTTCGATCAAGTGAATGCATTAGGGGTCCAAAAATGTGATTTCCAGCAGTACTGAAAAAATGCACTCAGTGATCCCTGGGTAACCTCAGTGACCTTTATCCATATTGTGAAACTCTACCGAGTGTCGACTCGTTTGGTGTTGGTCCCAGGTCTATGCATCATAGCATGCTTGAGATATGAGTGTGCCCCACTCTCAAAACGTTTGTCCACGCCCACTTTGTTTCATGTAAAAATGGATGTATGAACTTCAGGAATGCATTAGGGGGTCAGAAAATGTGATTACCAGCAATTCTGACACTAAATCGAAAAAAAAATACAGATCTGTAAACATTTTTTATATCTGCAATATTCTAAAACTTCGCCTAAACCGCACCAAAGTTGACGCCAGAACTTCAAAATGTCTGCACCAGTGACCTTTTTTCAATTTGGTTGAAAACTTGATTATATTTTTGGATATGGTTCTTATGGGAGATTATGTATTCAGAATTTCAGAACCAAGGGCGTTTTGTATCTAAGAAAAATCTAAATTTGTTCTAAAAGACATATTTACGTCGAAATGTCAAATTATGACGCCACTAACAACGAAATTATAACCACTAGCTAGAGTAGCCATGTAGCAAAAAGCGCCCGAGGTTTTCTATCTGTAGTTAAGTAAGTAACAAGTTATGCACGTCATAAATTTGGCGTTTTTCGGTGACACTGAACAAAACAAGGCTGAAAAAAATCGAATGTCAAGATGACGGAAATCGAAACAAATAGAAAACAAACGTGTGTGCTATTTGTTTTGAGCTCTACAACATATTAAAATTTCATAAAAATTAGACGAATTTCAATTTTTTGGCCATTGACCCCCTATGATGTCACTAGTTAGTTCGGCCTTAACTTTTGAGAATGTCGGCAATATATTTTTACAGTACGTGGAGAGTGTATTATCACTAAATTACCCTCGGAGTGGCGATTCCACCCGGGCAATAATTGCAAATTTGTTGCAAAGCATAACCAGCACCAGCAAAATTTCTGCCAATGGACCTCCGGATTAAACCCGGAGGTCCATTGGCTAAAACATTGCTTGTGTTTTTGTTGATATGTACAAAATTTGAAAGTTAAAGCTTGGGTGGTACCTCCACTCCGCAGGTGATTTAATTACAATCCACTCTCCATGTACTGTAGATATTGTTTTTTGTGGAGCTTATATTTCCAAAATTTTCAAAGGATGCCCCCGAAAATGAGGCTACAATAAAAAGATAGCGAGGAAAATTTAAAATTCAGCTTTTCCCGAAATGGTCGACATTCGAAAAAATATATCGAAATGCACCACTTCAATCAGACAGAAAACAGAATTCGAAGTCAGAAAGCTTTGTCATTTATTACACGCCTGTTCTATGTAATCCCCATCTACAGCAACACTAAACCGTGCGGAAAATAAAAATCTGTTCCGTACATATGTGCGGAACGGAAATCGTTGACGGACTATTTTGAAATAGAAGCGAAATTTCACTGGAATTCTCTACAAAATGTGCCATGCAATTACAATTCGAATCGCTAGTGATAGCTGAAAATCGTCCCCTGAGTTCCAATTTGTTCTATGTGCCAGTTGGCACATAGAACACATTGGAACTCAGGGAACGAAAAAGTGACACGGATTCCCCTCACATATTTGGTTGGCGATAAAATGTGTTCCTTTTGTAGATAGTTGTCAAATGAATTGCTGAGTGTCCCTGTAATAATTGTTTTTATAGACGTAAAGGCGTGTAATAAACACAGCTCGACACACGCGTGTGAATGGGTTAATCGATATGGCACTTGTGCCATCGCGGAAGGATAAAACTCGAGGCCTGTGGCCTCTCGTTCAATCCTTCCGTGCGTCGTTCTGTGTATTTATAGCTACGGAGGTCGGTTTGTCCAAATAGCAGAGGAAGTGTAAACATGCGGTTTATTGATTAATAAAGAATATCGATCTGCTAACTTTTTTAGCTCTACAACACACTAACATTTGATAAAAGTCGGTCTAATCTTAATTTTGTGACACTGACATCCCCATGACGTCACACAGGCCATCGTAACGGTTGACATTTCTGAGAGGCAAAAAACATTTTTAGATATAGTTTTTTTTTCTAAATTTTGTATATTCCAGAAGCTCAGGGGGAAGCGCTGAAAAATTATCTTGAAATTGAAATAATTGGAAAACAACAGAATTTGGTTGTTGTCTTTGGTAAAGGAGGATATTTGAAAAAGTAGCTAAGTGCGGACATTGGCAACAACTGTGGTAAATTTCAGGACCGTAAGTTGAAGGATGCCGCTAAATTTGAGCGCCGAAGAAGAAAGAAAATAGACTAAAGATTTCAATATACCTTTTTTGTTGAATGGTGTAATAATTACACTTGGTACTATTTGACGCACATCACAGAATGCTGTCTGGTAAACTGTCTAATAAAGGTTAGATTACTGACTTGAAATGCTAGCCAGTGCTGACCAGTTATGAAAAATATTAAATTTATCTTGATGTATAGATGGAAAACAAACAGAGTTCACGTTGTCGGTTGTCAGTTTAGCCAACTGCACTGGAAATTTTGATTTGGCACCAAAAATTCTTCGTTGCTTAAAATTTTGGCACGAAAAACGTTCCCTTCGTTTGGGCAGGACAGCCACTGCACCAGCGAAGAGCGCGATCGATGACGAAACAGCATCAAAAATATTTTATTACTTCTCTTACTAACAAGAAAATAACCGATTTTCAGGAAACACACCCAAACTCAATGGTTTTAGGGAAAGTGTTTGGACAAACTTTCAATGTTAGTTGTCAGTGAGTGGTAATGAGACTTTGGTTTTTCTTCAATTAAACATGTAGGTTACCAGCTTTACAGAAGGCAGCATTTAGTTTGATAAATACTTCACACCATCATAAGTGACACAAGCCGTTATGAACAATTTATAAATTTATTTATTTATTTATTGGTGTTTAAGGTCACATATTTATGCACAATGGCTAATCATGACCGTGACAGTTTTACGGGTGGAGGAAGCCGGAGTACCCGGAGAGAACCACCGAGCAACGACAAGCAGCTGCCAGCTCCCCAACATCGTAACTCCGCACTGCAGCCCAGGCAGGGTTAGATTGGTTGAAGACATGCACACCATCGACGTGCAGTACGCCTTAGTACACGGCGTCATCGTGCCCCCACGCGGGCAATGGAGATGAAGTGTCTTGCCCAAGGACACAACGCGGTTGCCGCAGGTGGGATTCGAACCGAGGACCTCTCGGCTTGCAGCCTGCACCTCTACCAACTGAGCCACCGCGCTCCCAACTATTTATAAAATTAAATGCTGCCTTTTTGTTAACTGGTAAAGTGCTGAGTTTTTTCTGACAACAAATCAAAGCTCATCATATACTGCTCTATTACATTTAATTGGATAGTGCCTTAGAGGCACTATCCAATTAAATGTCAGAGAGCAAAGTATTGTATAAAAAATCGGATTCATATCAGGGACAATAAAGGCTTCCTCAGGCAGAATGTAGCTACAGACAGTTATTGCCTGTCACTTTTAGTAAAGCCCAAAATAGGGCTTCCAGCACTCTTCCAGTTAAAACGTGTGACCCGCTAGATCCAGTGGATTAACAGTAATTCGTTGATTGATCAGTTATTATCTTAGTGCAACATCTGATGTACGTACCGACATCATTCAGTCTAACCATTGCTTGAATCAATGGAATAGATTATGACCCCTCATTGGAACGAGCTCTATGTTTTGATGTAATTTAGGTGACCGTCCTTTTCGCTTACTAAGGACTTCGTAAGAACTTTCGAGTTCTGTCAGATTTTTCTGTAACCAGTTGTCCGTTCAATCTTATTTATTTGGAGAAGACAGCGAAAAAATACCCCACCACTCTTGGACGTCTTGGACGGAACGTGGTAAAGTCCCTGACTGACCGTCCATGTTTTCTACAGCTCAGTGCGTGGAATGTGTGCTTGTTAGATATCCAACTGTCGCTGAACTTATTCACAGGATGTCACAGTCTAATGCCTCAACTGTCTTTTTGATGAAAATATAAATATATTTCTTCATATATCTCACTTTCATCAAATATCCTTACATTTTTGAATAGTATATTTCCTGCCCCCACTCATGCATTGTATTTAAGCATTTACCCAACGTAGCGGACGGAACTATTCAGAATACAATAATCACTATTCAACTTTCATTGTATTTTTCAGTTTTGGTCTCAAAAATATAGCTTACCCACTCCCCTCCCTCCAATTGGAATGAGCTCGTTGATATCGTTTCCTTGAGAGGGTCACAATCTATGATACTGAAACAAAAAAAAAATAGTTATTCATTAATTTTGTTTGCAACTGTGTCGTCTTCTTTTCGTGTTAGGCAAAGGGTTTAATAGCAACACGTCTTTCAAGTCAAAGAAGCCAGCGAAATATTCCAGAGCGAAGTCAAAATATTTTTGGAAGCAGAGGTTTCTAAAACACTACTTCTAGGACCATGTCTACTTTAGACGGGACCTGATGACAGAAGAAGATCTCGAGAGTAGATACTCAGGAGGATTTTGACAACGTCTTTTCGATTCGAAAATTTATGATTAAGGGCAAGTCCGATCGGACCGAATAAGCGGAAAGCGAACTGATATTCGAAGCTTAGCAGGATACTAACATTAAACACACCAGCCTTGCGTGTTCCTATATACTAATATTATACTGATTTCCCGCCCGCCCGCACGCCCACAGTACAGTCGCCGTTCAAAGGTCGTAATCCACACGTGGGCAGTTATGTCCACGCATCTGTTTACCAGGTAGTAAAAACCATCATTAGCAAAATTTTAATTAATGAAGCACCTGGTAGTACCCGGTGCTTCATTAATTAAATTTTTGATGATTATTCCTGTAATTAGTGTTTGGATTTTGAGAACGTCTTTGTTACTCGGTCATGATTAGCCGTTGTGCATAAGTATATGACCTTAAACACCAATAAATAAATAAATAAATAGAACGTTTTTTCGATTCGAAAATTTATGAATAAGCGCAGCAAGTCCGATCGAACCGAATAAGCAATAATCGAACTGATATTCGAAGCTTAGCAGGACACTACTATTAAACACGCCAGCCTTGCGTGTTCCTATATACTAATATTATACTGATTTCCCGCCGCACGCCCGCACATTTCGTGCATGATAAAGATATCTACGTAACATAAGAGGAGACTGGGGACATAGAAGTTAGCACTTCGGATGCCTTCGCACTAAATCTACGTCATCGGGTAAAGGGGAAGTGTTAAATTTGATCTCCATTACCAGTGATCTCCATACAACTGTATTCCCGAAATGCCAGAGTGAAATCAGTTTACCTCTATGAAATTGCATTCTGCCAATTGGGAATGTAAAAACTCGAATGTCAAGGCACAAACGGCGTAACATCTTTCATACTAAAAACGTTTTAATTATTCCTTAACCTGTTACATAACAGGAAAGACAGACAATACTTGGAAACAAAATTCTTGAATAACTCATTGTTTGCGAAAAAACATAGCTTGTGACACCTCTTTAGAACGAGCTCATTGAGGCTCATAAGCTATGTTCCTGAGATAGTTTGTGACCCCTCATTAGAGGGAGCTCGTTCCAACGAGGGGTCACAAGCTATGTTCCTGGGGCAAAAACTAAAACATAATGACATTTGAATGTGAATAGATCTTCCAGCATTTTAAAACATCGTAAAAGCACTGCTGCAGTTTTTTGCGAAAAAAGAACGCTTTCGTTCATCCTCCTTAATCATTTAATTCACACGAAAGACAGATGACACTGACAAATCAAATTCTTGAACAATCATTTCTTTTTCATTTTTGTGTAAAAAAAAAAACAGAATTGAGGGTTCCCTCATTGGAACGAGCTCATCGAGCGTTTCCAATGCGGGGTCTTAAGCTATGTTTCCGAGTTAAAAAATAAACAAAATAATGAAAATCGAATGTGAATAGTGCTTTTAGAATTTCAAAACATCGTAAACACATTGCCGCAGTCTTTGCGAAAAACAAACCCTTTGGTTCTTCCCCCCGGAGTGCATTGACACACTGTGATCTATGTTTGTCATTGTAATCACAGGTGTGCACTAATATTCTCCCCATCATTGTCGGCGTCATCTCCGCCTGTTGGAGCTCCTCCAGATTGTTCATTAGCGATAAAACAGGCAAGAGACTGTAAGGAAACATCTGGCGACATTATTACGACCAAAGGTACTGATACATTTAGATCTGATTTTAGTTTATTTCCTAAAGACAGACTAGCCATTGAGTCCATTCCAAGGTCTGTGATTTTTGTCTCTGGTGTGAGTTGATCAGCATCGACAGGCATGGTTTTTGCAAACATTTCTGTCAGATAATTGATGAGGCTCGGAAATGACTGGTGAGGTCCGATCGACGGAACTGTGGAAAGGATATCCAAATGCTTTACTACTTTTTGAAACCTTCCGATGGGAACTCCCGCATGTTCGTTTTGTATTTTAAACAACTGATTCCAGTCGATTTCACAATATGCAATTTGCTTGTGATCATGCATCAAGGCGTCCACAAGGCATCTTTGAACTACATCTATCGCCAGAAATGATATACCGGAATGTTTAAGCACTTTCATTTTATCTTCGCTCGATACTGCTAGACCTGTGTTTAATCCACCCCAGTTGATAGACTGGCCTGGTAGACCATGTTTTCTTCGGTGTGACATTACAGCATCTTGAAATGTACACCCCGCTCCGTAACTACTTTGGGTGATGTTTCCAATTATAGACGTAATTGAAGAATGAGTAACAAAATAGTCCAGAGACATACTCATCAAAGCAAGATGAAGATTCCAAGTTCCCTGTACTTTAGGACGAAGACCTAACTCAAATGTTTGTCTCGAAATCTTAAATATATGCTCATCAGCTTCAACAGCAGCACCATGAAAAATTCCTTTAACTGGAACTGTAGGTAGTTTGTTGGAGATTGTATCCATAAGCTTTCGCGTGGAGCCATAATCGTTGATATCCGCTGACAACGCTATCATTGAACACTTGTGACTTTTTTCCAAGTGAGATAAAGTTTGCCGTTGTGAGTCGTTGACTTCTCGACGAGAGATACCCACAATGTATCCTGCACCTAGTTCTGCAAGTATTCGCATCATTTCCCATCCCAGTCCAGACACCCCACCGACAACAATGTAACAGCTGTCCTTTCGAAACAGCTGTCCTTCATTCACACAAACTGTACTGAAATTCAGATTGTCATCGTGTGCCTCGATTTCGTTGAAATGCAACACGTTTGTTGGCGACATTGTTCCTGCATCCTCCATATCAGCCAAATCAGCAAATGTCCGTGGAGTCAATTTCTTCCTACTTGCTTGGGAAAACTTCTCAATTATTTTCTTGATAACAGGAACCACGCGTTTGTAATTTCTAATATTCAATATTTCATCCATCGATTTGGAAACTACATCAATGCCGAGATGTGTTTCTGAGAGCTTGTGGATATTGGATCCCATATTAAATGGATTTAGTGTAACAAGTTGATTCTGTTCTGTCCACTTGTCCTTCAACAACACACATATGTTTTCTGTAATTGGAACAAGACAAAGTAATGTACTGAATATAGGTTCACGATTCAATTGTAATTCTGTCGGACGAATTATATTGTAGGCGCTTACCTGTTGTTTCTCCAGCATAATACCCACAATTTTTTCTATGTTCCTATCCTGTTCGTCTGTCAAAATACTTACCCATGAGAACTTTTCTAAACAGCTGACAAGACTCCAGAGAATAACTATTTTGGTTAGAATACCAGGTACATACCAAGCGGATTCGTCTATATGAAAAATACATTCTTTTGGAACATCGACGTAACATTCTACAACCAAGGGATAACATGCTACAATGACTTCATTTGGAATTTCTTTCAGAGTTCCAACAACTTCAAATGCTAAAATACTATGACCTCTATCGCACACTGGTGGTTTGTTCGCAGAATGCTGGCCGAGGACAGCTGTTGCCGTAACTGGGTATATAACAGGATTATGGATGCAAACTTTCCTCACGTTCAGTCTCACAAACCCAACTGCTGTTCGATGTGTATTTTCCGAGCATTTGTACTCAAGGTAAGGGTCTTTCAAAAGGATTGCATTTGTCGATTTCAGTATAGCACAACACAAAGAATCTCTTGTGATCTCTCTGTAAACTGGTAGTCGATCGATGTCGTCCACTGGCGTGATGTGATTCACAAACAGAAATCCGTCTCTAAGGGCGCATTCTATCCATCCGTTTTGAAACAGTTTCGGAAAATTTAATTTTGAACATTCCTTGTAATCATCCTCTGAATCAATATCAAGAAGTAACGACAGACTGGACACTCCGACTTCTAACATGATACACCTACCTAGACCCCACAAAGAAGAAGCAATGGGGTTACATAAATCTTTCTCGGAAACAGCTACTGCCTTCTCTGTTATAATAGTTACTGGAACTTTTAAATGATTCACGTGCATTGCCCGGACAAGCAATATAAAGAAATAACATTGATCCACCACCTTATTAAATACATCTGTAGATGTAGAATGTGTGTCTTCTAGAACAAATCCAGGTTGATATATAATGTTGTGCACTTTATCCAGGTTTTGCCACTTATTTGTAATCTCCTTGATAAATCTTTCATATCGAAATGTTTCCCCATCTCCATCAATCAAAGAGTATATGTTCAAAACCAGATTGCATTGTCTATCACATCTCTTATGAAGTTGAACTATTCTGTCACTACAAGTTACAATAACTGTGTTGACTTGTTCTTCACTACTGGCTTCTGTTTCTCTATTATAAGATTCTAATTTTGCCAGCTTGCTCCATTCAAGACTGTGTT
This sequence comes from Pictodentalium vernedei, assembly GCA_031216915.1. Lineage (NCBI taxonomy): Eukaryota > Metazoa > Mollusca > Scaphopoda > Dentaliida > Dentaliidae > Pictodentalium > Pictodentalium vernedei. Next base: position 86,910,016 of record CM062289.1, read on the forward strand.
TGAAATTTGTTGGTAGTTTTTTATTTCCTGTAAGTTTTGTTATAAAGTCTTTAATTTTTACTACAAGACCACCTTTGTCATTCAGAAGCAAGATATCTTGTTTGATCCAGATATCTGAGACTTTTGTCAAATAACAGATAATGTACATTTTTGTTGTACAGGGTAGGTAATGTTGTATATGCCCCACCGAATACGGGATTCCACCCTTACTCTTCTCGGTCTGCGGAAGAGAAAAGATTGTTGCTTGCAAGCAGGCGTCCAGTATACATGGATGCAGTAATGTTTTTCCTAACTGATCTGTAACTTGGTCATTTAGTATTACTTCTGCAAACGAAACAGCATTTCCCACCAAACCGTACTGCAGCAATTGTAAATTAGGCCCGTAGGTAAAGCCGGCTTCTTGAAGTCTGGAGTATATTTCGTCTTTTTCAAAACGTCGTGAACAGGAAGATTGCACTTCACTGATATCACAATTCTCAACGTATGGTGTGTCGGCTGGCTGAATCTGACCATGAGCATAGATGGTGTCTCCCTTTCCTATTTGAAATTTATGTCCAGAAGTGCCTGTCAAAGCTTCTATGTTAATCGATAAGGTTTCATCTTTTTCCACGAACACAAATTTGTCAAATTTCACTTTGCATGAATAGTGAGAATTATAATACAGTTTTCCAATAACCATTGCTGCTTCAACAAAAGTCGCTCCTGGTAAAACAAGATGATTTAGAACATAATGTTCATAGGCAAATGGAACTGTTTTCTCACTAATCTGTAGCTCATACCTATTATCATCCGCCGTCTCTGTTACAAACAGATGACATAATGTGAAAAAGTCAGCTGTAGACCTTTTCTTCTTCGAAAGTGCCGGAAGTCTTAATAATTTCTGTCTATGAAAGATGTTGTTTGGAATGTCTGTGATGTCACCTGAACACGGTAAATTGTCCCACTTAAGTTGAAACCCCATCTCATACAGTACCCCTAGCGTCTCTAATATGCAATTCTCATCATTGTCTCTTACCATTGAAGGTAAGGCAATGGTTGATGAAGAAGGTAAGATATCATTGAGGTGTGCAGATAACACTGGCTTGGGGCCAATTTCTACAAACACGTTTGTTTTGTTGTCCCGCGACGAACTGTTAATGGCTTGTTGAAATTGTACTGGTGCAAGAATATTTTTATACCAATACGATGAATTGACATCTTCGTCCAAAGCTGTACCAGTTACTGTGGAATATATTTGTAATTTGGGTGTGCTTGTTTCTAAATCATTTAGTGAACCTGAAACGCGCTGTGCAGCGTGAAGTACATACTTGCTGTGATAGGCACAAGAAACGTTCAGGTCATAAAGGTGTAATCCAATGTCAGAGAACCGTTCAGTGATGATTTTTTTGAAATTGTGAATACTTGCCGGCAACCCGGAAATTGTACAAGCCTTTGGACTGATATATACAGCTATACTAACATCATCAACATCTCTACAAATCTCTTCTACTGTAGAGGTAGATATTCCTGAGCAAACCACCATTTTCCCCTCACACATTTCAGATAAATATTTTGAACGGTAGAAGATGACAGCTACCCCATTTTCTAGTGTCAGTGCCCCCGATATTACAGATGCAGCTACCTCACCCACTGATTGTCCGACAACACAACTGGGCTCTACTCCCCAGTCCATCCACAAAGCAGCCAAACACACCTGACATGCAAATATCGAAAGATGTGATAGGAATGGATCCTTAAAATCCGGGCTATTCTCAAATAAGTTTACAAGCGACAGTTCACAATAACTTTTTAAATAGATGTCAATTTGTGATAATTTTTCTCGGAATACTGGAAAACGCGCCATCAGTTTTTTACACATTCCCGCCCAACATGTTCCAACACCGCCACAAACGAATACAACATGGTGTGATTTCATTTCACTGTGTTCAGAGGCGTCAGCTTTTGATATCAGGTAGTCTGCGTCTATGTCTTTGGAGGATTTGGCAACAATGGATAACCTATACCGATAGTGATTTCGTTTTTTAACGCTTGTAAAAGACACATCGTTAATATTATATGTACCCGATTTTAAGTTTTCTAAAAAATCATTCAGTGCGAAGCGTAGTCTGGATTTAGACTGTGCAGAAATTGCCACCAAGCATGGTTTTTCCTCGTAAAGAACATCCCTCTCAGGGACAGTTTGTTGTTGAATCACTGCATGTGCGTTTGTTCCGCCAAATCCAAATGAGTTTATGCAGGCGATTCGTCGCCCATGATCGTCAGGTAGCCATGCTATACGGGTTTCCGGAACCTTGAATTTATAGTCCCCGAAGCGGAGTTCGGGATTAGGTGGCCTGTAGTGCAGATTTGGTACAATTGTAGAGTGTTTCATCATAAGAAGGGTTTTGATTAAGCCGGCAATGCCAGACGCCGATTCCAAATGACCGATATTTGTTTTCACAGAACCAATGAAAATAATACTTTGTCTGTCTTCAGATGTAAAGTGCTTTCCAAGACTATCAACTTCAATGGGATCTCCTCTGGGCGTGCCGGTTCCTAAAACAAATAAAAAATCAACGTAAATCACGCTAGTCTGAGCAACCTAAGGTTAAACCGAGATTAACTGACACGAATCTGTCCTGGAATCCGAAAACCACAAACTTTAAGAGATTTTATAAAACAAGCCCCACGGTCAACTATGTTTGCCACCCAATATCACACAAAAACCATGTTCTATTTTTATAAATAAGCAGCACGTGCTATACATTCACGCGCTCTGGTGTGGTTGCAATATGAAAACAACGTTTTTTCTCTCTTCAAAAACCTCCCGACACAAAAGGGAATATGCAGGGACGAGGCGACATCGGTGTGGTGAGGAGGGAAAATCTCCACTAGTTTGACCTCAAACCTAAATAGTTGCAAATTTTCGGACACAAAAAAAGAAGTGTGAAATCAGGAAGCACCAGTCGGAATATTTCCTGTGCTAATCGGAACATTCCCACCAGAATTTATTTATTTATTTATTGGTGTTTAAGGTCACATACTTATGCACAATGGCTAATCGTGACCGTGACAGTTTTACGGGTGGAGGAAGCCGGAGTACCCGGAGAGAACCACCGAGCAACGACGAGCAGCTGTTAGCTCTCCAACATCGTAACTCTGAACTCTGCACCGCAGCACAGGCAGGGTTAGATTGGTTGAAGCATTCCCACCAGAAAGGGATTTGAATGTAGATTCCCTAAAGTTGCAAATTAGATAGGCACCGAAGAGATGGGGTCTACGTGGATATTCTGGAAATTGATACCCTATTCAGAGACCTCCAAACTCCCAGACGATTTATATGGAATATACCCATAGTAGCTTAGTGTATCAAATGTTCACAACGAGTGGTGGAGTGGTGTTAACCGCGAACCTTCGGCGCGCGGTTAACACTTCTTCGCCACGAGTGGTGATCATTTGGTACACCAAGCGACTTTGGGTATGTGTTATTTATACCAGGATCGTCAGATTAATAAGAGTTTACATGTTAAATAGATCAATATTCACCCCTGCGAGTCTGTTTTTGTTTACATGAGCACCGGTGGGCGGTACTTCCGCTGGCAATTTCAGCACCGAATCGAAAATAAAAAAAACGAAACCGCAAATTACGGGGCCTTTTTCATTTTAATAACATAAAAACATACTATTTCGGGTTGTGGATGCTTTAACACGGGACAACGTGTGTTTGTTATTTTTGGCACCTTATGAGGTAAACTTAATTAAAAACGTAATAAATAATTACGGGTTTTATCTCATTCTTCACGAGGCGACGAGTGATAAATTTAGACAATTTTTTATTGAAAGCGAGGTCACCAAATGTCAACTTGGATGTAGTTCCACTGTAGGGGTAAATGTTTACGATTGAAATCCCATTGCAGGCGTGTTCAGCACGGTTGGTGTGTAAAGCTACAATTTATGTCATAGGCTATTCATAGTAGAATAGGTAATCATGGTAGAAATTTTCAACAACGCGATGATCCCCGATGAGTTACGACAGTAAGCACATTTATCACCCTCGTCTACCGAATTCCATTGGAGTCTCGTTAAAACTTAACGGAACTCGGATATATTCACAGTGCAATTGTGTAATACTACAGGTTTCATGGCACTAGCGACCCGAATATACACAGAAATTCACGTGCGTATGAATGGGTTAATTTATATGGCACGAGTGCCAGCGAGGAAGGATAAAACTAGACGTCGCAGGCCTCTAGTTTTATCCTTCCGCGGTGGCACAGGTGTCATGTCAATTAACCCATTCACATGGGCGTGTCGTTCTGTGCTTATTTGTACACGCCTTCACGTCTGTCAATACAATTATTAGGACAGTCAGTAATTCATTTGACAACTATCAACAAAAAGAACACATTTTATCGCCAATCGAATTTGCATACTCATACTCTTACTCTTCTAGATAAACACAGAACGCCACGTGTATGTGGATGGGTTAATCGATATGGTACGAGTGGCAGCGCGGAAGGATAGAACGAGAGGCCACAGGCCTCGAGTTTTATCCTTCTCGACGGTACAAGTGCCATATCGATAAACCCATTCACACACGCGTGTCGCTCTGTGTTTATTACACGCCTTCGCGTCTATAAAACAATTATTAGAAGGAGACTCAACAATTCATTTGATAATTATCACCAAAAAGATCACATTTTGTCGCCAACCAAACTTGCGAGGGGAACCTGTGTTACTCTTTCGTCCTCTGAGTTCCAATGTGTTCTAATGTGCCTAGCGGCACATAGAACACATTGGAACTCAGGGCACGACTTTAGCTATCGCTGGGGGATGAATTTGTAATTATGGTACACGATTTGTAGAAAATTCCAGTGAAATTTCGCTTCTTTATGAAATAGCCCGTCAACGATTTTCGTTCCACAAATGTGCGGAACAGATTTTTTATTTTCCTCGCGGTTTAGTGTTGTTGTAGATAGGGGTTTCATAGAACAGGTGTGTAATAAATTTATTGTCCCATTCATATATCGACTCTATTTCTTCTTCGATATTTTCGTACACATTAAACTCACCATATCCTTTTATTTTAGATATTTTGTTTAGTTATTTCGCAATCGGCTCTGTTTCGGGTGATCAATCGTCTACTCAACAATTTCCGTTCGGCCATTGTGTGCGGAAAGGATATTTTTCCGCATGGTTTAGTGTTGTTGTAGATGGGCTGGCGTGTAATAAGAAAGTGAGCGAAAACATGAGACGCAACATCAAATCGGGGAAGGCAAATCGGGGGGTGGAGGGGGGGGGGGTTCAAGTGTCACCCGCTTCAAATGCCGGACTACTCAAAATATCGCTAGACAGTCGGAGCAGTATATCACATCTTGAGTGCAACAAGGTGCCATCTACAGTGTTTTATAGCAGAGGACGCCTTGTTGCGCACAAAGGATTGTATGACTTTCAAAGTATTAACTTCTTTTCCCCAGCCTTCAACAGCGTAAATACTGATTCGAATCGTCTCGATTACTACATATATCTACCCACAAAAAGATCTCCAAGAAGTGTTTGAAACCTTTATTCCGATTGACTAGTATCCCAGCTACATCATCGAGGCATGTATTGAAGGGCCTTGATATTGTAGTGGTAATATTTAGATGAGCTGGAGGTTGAGCCATCACCAAATGTGGTTTAAAATTCGCTTCAAACGTCATTCATTGCAAAAATACAACCCAATATCTTATAAAGGATTTCACGAATGTCATATTTGCGTGATCGTTGCCAATGGTATGATGACATTTTATTATAGAACGATGGGATCTCGGTCGCAGACAAACCTCGTAATCGTCCGAAAGACATTTTTCCAGTCGGAACATTTTCGTCTGGGTTAGGGTTTTGAATATCGATTCCCTCTTTCCGGCGAACAAGATTTAATATTTGGGCCTATGTCACCAGAGAGTTGCTTATACAAATTGGGATTTTAGGGGCCCAGTATGACCAATTTGGTATCGAGTGAATTCTATTTGCATGTACATTAGAGTGTACAACTACTAACCAAAATAATAAATTTTACCCTCCCCTACCACTAACAGGAGTTATGTAGATACACTATATTGCCGTAATATAATTCTCGATGCTATATATGCCCCGCGGGGTGTACAGCACTGAAAATTATATTGTGACAATCACACGATGTACAACAACTAACCAAAAGAATAAATTTTACTCCCCCCCCCCCCCCCCACCACTAACAGGAGTGATATAGATACACTATATTTCCGTAACATAATTCTCGGTGCTATATACCCCGCCTGATATAGCACAGAAAATTATAGGCTACTGTCAATAAAAGGTAAGTTTAGCACCAAGCGAGATTTTCAGTGGCATAATGCGCGGTGGGTATTATACACTATTATTATTTCTGAGCACACAAAGTAACTGAGGGAAACTTTTTAGAAAAATGATTGAAATATAAAATTGTGAATGAATATATTTTTATTTGTAAAATCATATCATCCCAAACAATTTGAAAACAGAAAAAGGTGATTTAAAATCAACTTCTGTTCCATTTAATTAAATATTTATTTATTGGTGTTTTACGACATCTCAACAACCACGGTCATATCGTATCGGTGACAGGTCCACGAGTGGAAGTAGCCGGGATACCAGGATCGGACCACCGGTGCAAAGATATAAAACAATTGGTTTCGCAGGTCCTGACTAAAGCCCATTAATTATAGACGCTGGCAGTGTACACGCCTGATAACGATTTTGAAATGAATTGATAGATCAATCTGTCATAGTAAACAAGAAATACAACCACACAAGTATACGAAATAATAATATAGATTTCTGTATAAAACGAGATTAAACTGAAGATCACGTAAATAACAACAGTGGCGTCGCTGGGAAGGGAGGGGGGGGGGGGGGGAGAAGTTGGTTTTACGGCATATTCTGATACTGTTGTGGCAAAAATGTCCCTGCTTATGGCTGTGTGGCGCGCCAAATCGCTCTCAATGCCATTTACTGCTGCAACGTGCAGGTGTTATCCATTTCTCATTACATTGAGCGCCGCGGGGCTAATACAGTACTCAGGGACGAGTGGGGAATATTCCGGCAGAACCAAGAGCGGCGCTGAATATAGTATTATCGTGACGCTACCATCTGGTAAAATTTGAAGTTTGAAAAATCTCTGCGTTATAATTTTTGATCTCTACGTAAAAACCTTATGTTATTTACGAATATTGAACTTAAATGTAATATGTGAACAACTGAACGTTGAAGTTAGTAATTTCAGACCAAATAGCGTGAAGCCTGTCTGAGCGGAAGACGTCCCTGTTTTCGCAAAGCCACTGTGTCCAGAAACACAACATGAAGTCCATAAACGCGAGGGGGCCAATTTACGACTTCAGTCGATGTAAGAGGTAAACCCTTGTTCCGCCACGGCCATAATTCATAACCTGTGCATTCTTGTCTCATAGCTGAAGTGCGTCCCCCCACTCCCCTGAAATTCACCGCTGTCCTAAGGCACCATCTATAAATTTGGAGAATACCACGGAGATTGCCCCTTCCACTAACAAACAGCCAGAAGGACTTATAATAGACCAAAAAAGAAAAATATTCCCCCTTCCATTTTGGGGATGCTTTGGGAACCCAGAAGGGTATGAATTTTTTTTTTTTTTTTTTTTGGGGGGGGGGGGGGGGGGTGCGCACAGAACCACTGTGATTAGTAAGATCTATACTGTTTATTTTGGGAATACCGAGCTAACTAATTCTTTCTCTAACAAAATTTCAGACAAATCAGTAATAGATTGTCAATCCAACAATGCCAAAACCCCTTTTGGGAGCCTTATGGCAAAAAAGTGGTGCATATTTTGAGGCGCCCGTATACACCATATATAAATATGGAGATAACCAAGCCGATTGCCCCTTTAGCTAACAAAAGTCAGAAAAAAACTGACAATAGTCCATATAACAAAAACATTACCGTTCCTTTTTTGGGTTGCTTTGTGGAACCAGAAGAGTGCAAAATTTGGGAGGCCCGCATAGAACCACTGTGGTTATCAAGACATCTACTGTTTATTTCTGGAGTACCGAACTAATTGACCCTTTCTCTAACAAGCTTTCACACAAACCGATAATAGACTATAAAGCATAAAATTACACAACCCTTTTTGGGAGCCTTATGGCACAAAAGTGGTGCATATGTTGGGGGGGCCCGCAGAGCACCACACCACGAGGCATCTTCTATAAATTTGGAGAGTACCAATCAGATTGCCCCCTTCGCTAACAAACAGCGAGAAAAACTGATAATAGCCCATCTAACAAAAACATTTCCCTTCCTTTTTGGGATGCATTGTGGATCCTGAAGGGCGCAAAATTTGGGGGGCCCGCACAGAACCACTGTGGTTAGCAAGACACCTATTGATTATTTCGGGAATACCGAGCTAACTGACCCTTTCTCTAACAAGATTTCAATCAAACCGATAATAGATTGTAAATCAGAAAATGACAGAAAAATAGGGGTGCATATTTTGGGTCTCTGCAGAGCATCGCATTGTTTCGAAAGGCACCATCTATGAAATTTGAAAATACCTAGCAGATTTCCCCTTTCTCTAGAAAACATCCAGAAAAAATGATAATAGCCCATATATCAAAAACATTTCGGTACCATTTGTGTGGGCTTTGTGGCCTGGCCCCAGATGTGTTTATATTTGGGGTGCCCGCACAACACAGCTATGGTTATCAATACGTCTATACTGACATCGAGCTAATTGACTCTTCATCTTTCGAGAAAAGCCCAGATATTAAGCCGTAAAGCAAGAAATGTCGAACCATTTTTGGCAGCCTTGCGCCAAAGGAGTATATATCTTAGTGCGGAGGCGCAGGACACCACCATGCTTCCCTAGGCAATATCTATAAAGTTTGGAGATATTGGTCGATTGACACTGCCTCCAACAAATAGTTCGAGAAACCAATAATACCGCTTTTAGCAAAAAGTCTGAGAACTTTTTTGGGAGTCTTGTGGCACTAAATCGAGTGCATAATTTGGGAGTATACATTCTGAAAATGCCCCTTTCTCTAACAAACCGTAAAACTGATAATAGCCCATAGAGCAAGAACACTTCGATACCGTTGGGGAAAATTTTGGGGGCCCGCACGTTGGTCATAGTACCAACACCAAAATGAGTCGAAACTGAATGGGGGTCCAAACTGGGGCCCAATGTCACTGAGGCCAACCAGGCATCATTGAATGCATTTCTTCAGAATTGCTGGTATGAATGAATGAATGAAAGTTTTTAGCGCGCCAAAGGCGCGCAGGGACGATGTGGGATTTACAAATCCCTTGCGACCAGGTTAGCCTTATTTTATTTCACTTGGATCACACAGGCCTAGCATTCCTATTACCTCAAATGGGGTCTGCTGGTAAATTGCTGGTAATCACATTTTATGACCTCTTGATACATTTCAGAAGTTAGTACATGTATATTTCACTCAAAAAATGGGTAGAAGCAAAAGTAAAAAAAATTGAAAGTGAGTTGCGCTCACAGTGTCAGGCTGATAACTTTACGGTTTTGATAGTTTAAAAGTGTATTATGATCAGTCGGTGAGTTATACAGTTATAAGTCGTCCCCTGAGTTCCAATGTGTTCTATGTGCCAGTAGGCACATAGAATACATTGGAACTCAGGGGACGAAGTGTCGATAATCTTCTAATCATAAGTAGCGCACATGCAGTGCCTGTGTTGTATGGACATCATCACTTTCTGTCAGGGGATTGTCACAAGTGTCAATGTTCAGAGAAGTTACGATACCTTAAAACAATTCGAAAGAGAATTTTAAAGACAGATCTATAGCGGCCAAGCTGAAGAGAAGCAATTAAAGTGGGAATCAGAGATGTAGTTAGGGGGGAGGGGGCGTCTACCCCAGCCCAAATATCTGTCCAAATATCCAGATAGTTGGAAATTTTTCAGGCAAAAATTCCAACAGTTGGTAATTCGAAGCATTGTTGGGACGGACGGTTTTTTCCGAATGTGGTATTACATTTCCATGAGAATTACTACCACCAGCTTCCACAGATTCTGATCGAACAAGGCAAGATTTTCCGACTTCTCAGCGGCTTCAAAGTTAGTTCCACAACGGTGGTCGTGTTACGTGTTTTGTTCTCTTCTATGTCTAACCTTACACTTTTATGTTGTAACAAGCATTTAGCAAACCGTTTCTTAAATTATAACAGAAATTGCAGAAATACAGACAAATTGGTTAATTTGGTACGCACAAAAGTCATAAGCAATTGATTTATGAGGCCAGTATACAGGGCGCATTATGATACCTACATGCAATGCACTTAAGTAAAATGCGCCCCCCTCCCCCTCCCTTAGGCCGTGCCCTGAACTTGTTAAGTTACTACCAAAATTGAGTTTTCTATGGCTCTGTATTCTAATGAAAGACGAATATAGCCAGATTGAAAATTTTGATTTGTATTTGGTATTATTCAATTACTATCTCACACATATTGTGACAAAAAGGCTGCGTTAGTTAGCTAACTCATTACTCATATTTGATATGATTAATTAACAAATTATTAGTTGAATACTGATTTTTGAAGCATTCTCCATACATGTACATTCATGTAATTGACACAATGCCTAATGGATCCAAATAGGGCCTACTTACAGACTACTGTACCACAAGAAAGTGACATTTTGTGCCGTTTTAAAACCTCAAATTATGTACATAGTTATTTAACTGCAGCCATTTAAAATGCTTGGAAATAATGTTTGTCAGAATGCCCTAAAATCTCTTGGTACAGTCATTCGGAGTCAACCTTTTGAAAAATGAGGTGGGGTGGGGTGGGATGGGATGACCCCTTTCATCATTCACTTCTAGTTCGATTTTTCATAGATCTACACCCCCCCCCCCCCTCCCAATTGAAAACCTAGCCACGTCCCCGGTGGGAATTAATGCCCTTGCAATCGTATATGAGTCGAGTGTTTTCAAAAACATATCATTTCAGTCTCAGGGCATGTAAGACTGTAAGCCGCAGGCAAAGCACTGCATAAGCCCATGTTATAGGTTAGTTAGAGGAGCTGCCGCATCATTGCGAAATAATAGGCTCGTTATAATATATGGGAAGTCACAGAGCTCATATTTAGAGTAGGAACAGTCGCGGACCAAGTCGGTGGCCATCTAAGAGTGTAGGATCTAAATAGGTAGTACAGCCTCAAGGAGCTCACGAATATAAACATTCATGTAGACGGGATTGCCTGTTATAGAAGGCAAGCCACACGTGGACAGAGTAGACTTTGCCTGTATATACATTAGACTTACGTAGCTAGAGTGAAACATTTAACCCTCGGAGTAGCAGCTGTTAGAGTAAAGGCGTCCACTGAAGTGACAATGCTTTAGTGGCCATGCTACTTTCATACAAGCTGCCTCAACACTTTTTTGTATTTTTAAAAAGTGGTTTAGGGGGAAATATTTGGTTAAATTAGCTCTTCAATTGTCAAAATTGAACATAACAGTGGTGGAAATTCTAGCAGAAGATAGGATACGTTGTAGGATAGGGAATGATTAACCCTTTAAGTCAAAAATATTTCTGTGTGAAATTTTCAGTGATAAATTTCAGAAATGGATACCCCAAGCTTGGAAAAGATGATTAGTATGGGCCAGCTATTGGTCTTTGCGGGTAGTGAATTACGAAAATGTGTAAAAGAAGAGCAAAAACATGTTAGAGCGTCGGGTTACGTTGAATCGCAGTCCGTGTGTGAGACACAGGGTGTAGTAGTGTGTCTGTCAGGCGGGCAGTCGTCTGTGACGAACAACTGATTGGACACGATCACACGTGTGTGCTCATAGATGGAATGGTAAGGAGGTCCTCCCTTGCGAGGGTGAGGGTGGACATCCCACTCGTCATTGGCGAAGTGGAGGCCATGTGTATAGAGGTACCCATCAGGGACTCACCTGAGGAGGCTTCTGTGGTAGTCACTTGAGCACAAGCTGCGAGTGAAAAGCAGCCAGTAAAACCCCTCAAAGTATCTGGGGAGACGACTGAAGACGCCCAGGTGGAAGACCGTATGTATATGGAGGACTCCACATTTGAGGTTTGGGAGTTGGCCAAAAGTAGTGAGCCAATCGCTACGAGGGGTAAAGTTCGATAATGGTGAATGGAGAACGGAAGAGTAGGTCGAACAGCGAGCTGACAAAAATGGCCCCGGAGAAGTATCCGAAGCAGGTGATGACCCTAGTGCATGAATCGCTAGTGAGCGGGCACCTAGGGTCGAGGAAGCCAGTCCACCGCATCACATCCAGTATCCATTGGGCTGGCATTATAGGGGACGTCGAAAATTCTTGTCAGTCTTGCAACGTATGCCAGAAGATTGCACCCAGAGGTAGCCTCCCGAGGGTTCCGTTAAGGGGAAATGCCTCTAATGGACGAACCGTTTGACAGGGTAAGGGTGGACGTAATCGGTCCGATTAACCACGTGTCGGAAAGGTAAATGGGGAATAGGTATATTCTGACAGTGCGGATTATACCACAAGGTACCCCGAAGCAATCGCTCTTCCCAAATTTGAGGTAGAGTGCATGGCATGCCTTGCTCGACATGTTCAGCAGGTTGGGTTTCCCAAAGGAAATTCTGACAGATCAGAGGTCCCAATTAACCTCTGGTGTGTTGGAAGAGGTGTGTAGTTTGGTTGCGGTGAAACAACTATTCACCATCCCCTATAACCCCAAAAGCAATGGGCTGTGCGACAGGATCAATGTGAGTCTAAATGCGATGCGTAAAAATGTGTCAGGAGAGGCCCAAGGAGCCGGTATCCACCAGAGTTCTAGTTGACTCAAGGGAGGTTACCCGGGCGAGCACGTGGTTCTCTACATTCAAGCTACTTTACAACAAAACAGTGAGTGGCACAGTGCAAGTACTCAATGACCTTTGGACAGAGGAGGATACATCTCCAGAAAGTAATACATACCAATATATGTTGGACCTCCGAAACAAACTGGCAGAAAGATGCCACTGGCACGCGAGAGTCTGCGTGAATACCATTATGACCGTAGAACGAAGCAGAGGAAACCTAAGGTAGGTCAGAAGGTAACCGTCCTATTGCCCACCGACCAAAATTATGGAGGAGGTAGAGACAATGTTGGACGTGGGAGTTATCTTACATTCCAATTCCCCTTGTTTTACTTAACGACAGTGGTTATGATTTTGTATTGACTTTAGACGACTCAACGACATAGCAAAGTTTGACAATGAGCCCATGGGAAACATGAACGACCTACTGGAAGGCCAAGTATTTCAGTAAGGCTGATTTGAGTAAGGGCTACTGGCTGATCCCAGTCATATCAGAAGATGGACATATGACTGCATTTACGACTCCGGGCGGCTGTTACCAGTTCTGTAAGCTCCCTTTCGGGATGGTAAACGCTGATGCCACTTTCAATAGGATGATGCGGAAGCTGTGGGCGAACTTCGAACTTTGCCAACAAAGTGGACGCCATCCTCTCTAAAACAAAGACATGGACAGACTATATGGCAGAGTATAGAGTATATGGCAGATCTTAGGGTGCCGTTTAAGGGCTCGAGAAGACGGAGCTCACAATGAAACTCCCAACATGTCTGATAGGGCTTAGGACCATCGAGTTTCTCAGTCACAAGATTGGTGAAGGCAAGGTTGAGAGGATCCATAATGCGAGACCCCCCCCCCCCCACCCACCCCCCCCCTCCCCACACACACACGCGCACCATCAGACGAAGTAACAAGTTAAGTCCTCCCTGGGGCTAGTCGAGAACCGGGCATGGTCATTACTGGGAGAAATAGCTCCACGTCGCCTCATGAAACAGTACGATACAGAAATGTCTGTTAAACAAGGTACTGCTCTACGGGCCCCAAAAATACGCACTCACATTGTGCCTCAAATCTACCAAAAATGGATAATTACACGTTCCTGCACTATGGGGTCTTATCAGTTTCTCTGAGTACCTATTAATCAGTTTGGTATTCTCGAACTTTATGATAGAGTGATTGCTAAGCTGGGCAGTTCTGTGCGCTCCTCCACAGCTCCCCCCCCCCACCCCTGTAACAATATGCACAGGTTTCGTGGGGCATATTGGTTAAAGCATTGGACTTAAAACAGCAAGGTCGATGGTTTGACTATGACCAGCGGTAACTGCGTCCTTTGGTAAGGTACTTAATCCTCATTGCCCACATAGAGGCACTGTGGCGCTGTGTACTAAGAAGTACTGAACTGCTATATCTATTGTCAACTTGCCTTCAACCACCGTCTCTTAAAATGAACACTCTCTTCGGATCACATCGCAACCAAACAAATAGTTGCAGTTTCTTTCATTCTCTTGCAGTATGCGTTATTATTAGTTTTTTAAACTGCTTGTTCGATGAGAATGTAAACGGTTCGTTATTCTCGAAATTTGTAGCGCGTGGATTACTAAACAGTCTGCACTCTTGTAGTGGCACAATGCCCCAAAAGGAATTACTACACTCTTCTGCTCGGCTATTATCGGTTTCTTTGACTACTTGTTAGAGAAAGGCGCAATTGTTTGATAGTGAGAAAATATATAAATGGTGCCTAGATAAACATGGTGGTGCTCTGCGAACCCAACAAAATATGCACCTGTTCGATGTGACAGAGCTCGCAATGACTTTAAAAGGCATTTACACATTTGGCTAAATGGGCTATTATCGGTTACTTTGACTACTTGTTAGATAAATGGTTAATTGGCTCGGCATTCCCTAAAGCAACAGTGCGTGCCTTTCTGAGCAGGAAAGCAAAATATGTACCCATTTTGTGCCAAAAGACTCCTAAAAAGGGGTGCTAATATTTTTTTCTATAATACTTATCATCAGGTTTGTCTGATTTCTTGTTAGAGGAAGGTGTTCACAAAATAAATAGAGGGTGTCTTGCTAACCCAAGTAGTGCTGTGCGCCCGCCCCCCTCCCACAAAGCTTCCCAAGATTGTACTGAAGTTTTCTTGCTTCATGAGCAAATATCAGTTTTTCTGTTCGTTAGAGAAAAGGGCAGTCTGCGCGGTATTCTACGAATATATAGATGATGCTCTGTGGGCCCACGAAATTTGAACACCTTTAGGGCCACATGGCTCCCAAAAAAAGTATAATTGGTTTCTTGAACTACTTGAGGGAGGTAGGGCCAATCAGCCCAATATCTCCAAATTTAATAGCTGGAGCCTTGGGAAGCATGGCGATGCTCTGTGCCCCCCCCCCCTCCCCCTCCCCAAGATATATACCCTTTTTGTGGCGAAACGCTCCCAAAAAGGGTTCGGACATTTTTTTACTATACGGTTTATTATCGGTTTGTCTTATGTCTTGTCAGATGAAGTGTCAGTTAGCTTGGTGTTCCTAAAATGAACAGTAGGAGTCTTGCTAACCATAGTCGTGCTGTGCAAACTCTGCGGGACGCCAAAAAACATGCACCCCTTTTGTGCCACAAGGCACAGTCTATTATCGGTTTGCCAGATTTCTTGTTAGGCGGAGCACTCCCAAAATAAACAGTACCTGTCTTGCTACCCATAGTAGTGATGTGCGAACCTCCCAAATTTTGCACCCTTCTGGGGCTAAAAAACTCCCAAAAAGAAACCAAAATGTTTTTGCAATATGGGTTATTATCATTTTTTTCTCTGGCTGCTTGCTAGAGTAAGGGGCAATCTGTTCGGTATTCTCGAAATTCAAAGATGGTGCCTTGAGAAGTACGCTGATCGTCTGCCTGACCATCAAAATATGCACTCCTTTAGTGCCAAAAGGCTCCCCAAAAAGGGTTTTAAGATTTTTTCTAAACGGTCTTTACGATTTGTCAAAGTTTTTATTAGAGGAAGGGTCAATTAGTTGGGTATTCCCAAAGTAAAGTGTCAGTGACTTTCCATCCATAGTGCTGCTGCTCAGGCCCAACCCGCCCCCTTAAAAAATAAAATGCACCCTTCTGGGGACACAAAACTCCCCAAAATGGTACCCAAATATTTTTGCTTAACGGGCTATTCTGTTTTTATGGCTGATTGTTAGCGAAAGGGACAATCTGCTCGGTATTCTCAAAATTCATAAATGGTGCCATGGGATGCATGATTGTCCTTCTATGGGCTCCACCCCTTTAATGTCACAAGGCTCCCAAAAATGGTTCACACTTTTTGAGGAAAGGCGTATTATTGCTTTTTCCAACTTCTTATTGGAGGGCAAGTCAATCGGCTCAATATTCCAAACATTTATAGACTGTCAAAAGGGGTGCTCTGTGGGATCCCAAAGTTTTACATCATTTCGGCGCGAGAAAGCACCCAAAAGAGGAGCCTAAATTTCCTTTCTACATCGGCTATTATCAGTTCTTACGAGTGTTTTAAAGAGAAAGGGACAATCTCCTTCAGATTCCCCAAATTTATAGATGGTGCTTTGGGAAGCATATTGGTGCTTGCACCCCCCCCCCCCCCCAAATATGCAGACCTTTTGTGCCATAAGGCTCCCAAAAAAGGAGGCTGTCAATTCTTGCTTTACAGTCTATTAATCGGTTTGTGTGAAATCGTAGAGAAAGGTTCAGTTCGCTCGGTATTCCCGAAATAAAAAATAGGTGGCTTGCTAACCACGGTGGTTCTGTGCGAGCCCCCAAATGTTGCACCCTCCTGGGTCCACAAAGCATCCAGAACAAGGAAGGTAAATGGTTTTGATATATCGGTTATTATCAGTTTTTCCCACGTGTTGTTCGCGAAAGGAAAATCTGCTTGGTATTCTCTAAATTTATAGAGGGTGCCTTTGGAAGCATAGTGGTGTTCTGGTGGCACCACAAAATATGCACCCCATTTATGCCATAAGGCTCCCAAGAAGGGTTCTGTCATTTTTTTGCTGTAAAGTCTATTATCAGATTGTGTGAAATCTTGTTCCTGTTTTTCCTCCGTATTCCCGAAATAAACAGTCAATTTCTTGCTAATCACAATGGATCTATGCGGGCCCCCCAAATTTTGCTCCCTTCCGGGACCACAACGCATCCCCAAAAAAGGAAAGAAAATGTTTTGTTATATGCGCTCCTATACGTTTTTTCTTGCTGTTTGTTAGCGAAATGGGAAAAATTATAGATGGTGCCTTGGGAAGTATAGTGGTGCTCTGCGGGCCCCCTAACATATGCACCTCTTTTGTGCCATAAAGATCCCAAATAGGGTTTTGTATTTTTTTGCGTAACAGTCTATTATCGGTTTGTTTGAAATCCTCTTAGCGAAAAGAGTCATTAGCTCGATTTTCCCAAAATAAACAGTATCTGTCTTGCCCACCACAGTGGTTCTGTGCGCCCCCACCCCCCCCCCCCCCCATATTTTGCACCCTTCTGGGTCCACAAAGCATCCCCAAAAACGAAGGACAATGTTTTTGTTATGTGGGCTATTATCAGTTTTTCTGATTGTTTGTGAGAAAAAGGGACAATGTGCTTGGTATTCTTCAAAATTAGATGGATCGTTGGAAAGGATGGAGGTGCTTTGCGGACCTCCCAAAATATGCACCCCTTTTGTGCTATAAGGCTCTCAAAAGGGGTTTGGTCGTTATTGGATTTACAATCTATTATCTATTTGTTTGAAATCTTGTTAGAGAAAGGGTCAATTACCTCTGTATTCCGAAATAAACAGTGGGTGTCGTGCTAACCACAATGGTTCCCTGCGCCCCCACCCCAATTTTGCACCCTTCTGGGTCCACAAAGCATACCAAAAAAAGGAAGGGAAATATTTTTGTTTACGGGTTTTTACCAGTTATACTCGCAGTTTGCTAGCGAAAGGGAAGTATAGTGGTGCTTAGGGGCCCCCCAAAATATACACCCCTTTTGTGCCATAAGGCTCGCAAGAAAGGTTCTGTCATTGATTTACAATCTATTATTGTTTTGTCTGAAATCTTGTTAGAGAAAGAGTCAATTAGCTCGGTGTTCCCTAAATAAGCAGTAGATGTCTTGCTAATCACAGTGGTTCGGTGCGGGCTACCCAAATTTCGCACCCTTCTGGGTCGTTGGAAAGGATGGATGTGCTCTGCGGGCCCACCAAAATATGCACGCTTTTTGTGCTATAAGGCTCTCAAAAGGGGCTCTGCCGTTATTGGATTTGCAATCTATTGTCTATTTGTTTGAAATCTTGATAGAGAAAGGGTCAATTACCTCTGTATTCTCGAAATACACAGTGGGCGTCGTGCTAACCACAGCAGTTCCCTGCGCCCCCACCCCCACCCCCAATTTTGCACTCTTCTGGCTCCACAAAGCATCGCAAAAAAAGGAAGGGAAATATTTTTGTTTACGGGCTTTTATCAGATATTCTCGCAGTTTGTTAGCGAATGGGATGATTGGGAGGTATGGTGGTGCTTAGGGGCCCCCAAAATATACACCCCTTTTGTGCCATAAGGCTCGCAAAAGGGGTTCTGTCATTGATTTACAATCTATTATTGGTTTGTCTGAAATCTTGTTAGAGAAAGAGTCAATTAGCTCCGTGTTCCCTAAATAAGCAGTATATGTCTTGCTAATCACAGTGGTTCTGTGCGGGCCACCCAAAACTCGCACCCTTGTGGGTCCACAAAGCATCCCAAAAGACGAAGGACAATGTTTTTGTTATATGGGCTATTATCAGTTTTTCTGACTGTTTGTAAGAAAAATGGGAAATCTGCTTGGTATTCTACAAATTTATAGATGGATCGTTGGAAAGGATGGAGGTGCTTTGCGGACCTCCCAAAATATGCACCCCTTTTGTGCTATAAGGCTCTCAAAAGGGGTTTTGTCGTTATTGGATTTACAATCTATTATTTATTTGTCTAAAATCTTGTTAGAGAAGGGGTCAGTTATCTCTGTATTCCCGAAAATAAATAGGGGGCGTCGTGCAAACCACAGTGGTTCCCTGCGCCCCCCTTCCCCCTCCAATGTTGCGCCCTTCTTGGTTCACAAAGCATCCCAAAAAAGGAAGGGAACTATTTTGGTATACGGGCTTTTATCAGATTGACTCGCTGTTTGTTAGCGAAAGTGGCTACCTGCTCGGTATTCACCAAATTTATAGATGATTGGGAAGTATGGTGGTGCTTAGGGGGCCCCTCAAAATATGCACCCCTTTTGTGCCATAAGGCTCGCAAAAGGGGTTCTGTCATTATTGATTTACAATCTATTATCGATTTGTCTGAAATCTTGTTAGAGAAACAGTCAATTAGTTCGGTGTTCCCAAAATAAGCTTTAGGTGTCTTGCTAATCACAGTGGTTCTGTGCGGGCCACCCAAATTTTGCCAATTAGCTCGGTGTTCCCAAAATAATCTTTAGGTGTCTTGCTAATCACAGTGGTTTTGTGCGGGCCACCCAAATTTTGCACCCTTCTGGGTACAGAAAGAATCCCCAAAAAAGGAAGGGAAATATTTTGTTATATAGACTCTTATCAGTTTTTCTGACTAATTGTTAGAGAAAGGGGCAATCTGCTTGGTATTCTCCAAATGGATAGATGGTCACCTAAGAAGCATGGTGGTGCCCTGCGGGCTCCGCAAAACATGCACCCCTTTTGTGCCATAAGGCTCCCAAAAGGTGTTCAGTCATTATTGGAGTTACAATCTATTATCGATTTGTCTGAAATCTTGTTAGAAAAAGGGTCAATTAGCTCGGTATTCAAAACAAACAATAGGTGTCTTGCTAACCTCAGTGGTTCTCTGCAGGCCCCTATGTTTTGAACCCTTCTGGGTCCACAAAACCATCCCAAAAAGAAAGGTAACTATTTTTGATGGTCTTACATTAGCTCTCTTGGGAGCAGACTTTTCGTACCGGTCATGGAAAGCGTGTACCCACTGATTTTCATGATGTTTTCGTGTTCTGTCTACATGTACGTGACATTTGTAGGGTATTCAGTCTTCATTTTTAAACCCTTGTTATTTAATGATTGAATATGACAAATACAAATGTAAGAAGACATTTGTCTGATGCATAAATGTGGCGGGCTGTAGGGTGGTGGAGCAAGGGGCTACCCATCGTCAGGCTGGTGAAGCCCTTGGTGTGCACCATACGGTGATCACTAGAGCCTGGGCAAGTGTTCAGCAGTATGGCACACCAGTAAGACGGCATGGTGGTGGCAGAGACAGAGCAACATCTGCAGCTGAATACCGGTTTTTGATCATTAAAGCCCATAGGACCCGCGTTGCTACAGTAACACAGCTGCGCATTGACCTTCAGAATACATCCTGGGTAAATGTTTCGACGCAGACTATCCGGGCAAGGTTACACGAAGGTGGTCTCCGATCGAGAAGACCATGTATTCGCATTCCGCTGTCCCAGAACCACCGCCAGGCACGATATGAATGGGCCATGGACCACGTTGGATGGACCAGAGAAGATTGGCGACCTGTCCTTTTCACAGTTGAGTCAAGGTATTGCCTAGACCACACAGATAGGTGTTCTAGGGTTTGGGGAAGACCAGGAGAGCGATTCCATGCAGCCATCATTGTTGAGCATGACCGCCATGATGGAGGGGCAATCCTGGGCTGGGCGGCATCAGGTGGGATGGGTGTACAAAGCTTTGTGTCCTTGAACATGGTACATTGACTGCACAATTGTACATTGATGAGATCCTGGATGTCGACATCAGATTGTATACAGGTGTATTGGATGATAGATTCATTCTGATGGAAGATAATGCCCGTCTTCATGTTGCCCATGCTGTCGGGGAGTACCGCCAGGGGGAGGGGATTGAACGTACGGACTGGCCAGCACGATCTCCTGACCTCAATCCAATCGAACATGTCTGGAATAAAGCCAATAACTGTCCAGGAGCTTTTGGCACATTGAAAAATTTCCTCTTTTACCAAAAATATCCATTTTCCATGGCTATCGTATTCAAAAGCTAAAAAATAATGCCAAACACAAATAAAATCTTATTTTCTGTACTTAAATAATTAAAGATATAATTGAATAAAAAATATATACACTTTCCATAACAATATTTCAACTGAATCGTAAAACAAGTAGTTGGGTGTACTTGGTGCTTAGCAAACTTTGAGTAGTATATATATATATATATACAATCGTAAAGAAACATGAATAACATCCATGCAGAAAATATACACCTAACACAAAGTAGTCGTCAAAGATAATTTCACTTAATATATTTCGATATATACATCTATTCAGAAGAGATGTAAAGGAAATATATTAAGTGAAATTATCTTTGACGGCTACTTTGTGTTAAGTATATATATATATATATATATATATATATATATATATATATATATATATATATATACACTTCATCAAATATTTTATATAACTTCGTCAAATTGCCGTCATGCTCGGAAGTTTACTTCCTTCTAAGCGGCTTTCATTTTTGACTAATACTTATTCCGTTACGTTAAGTGCCGTACCAATGTGTATCGCGTCATGGGAACGTAAAATTTAGCGTCACGCTGATCCTAATTGTTGAATGGGAATTATAAAATTGATCGTGATACGCGTACGTCTTACAGATCGATTTATTATTTGGCAAGTGGCTGCCTAGCTCCTAATCACGAACTCGTCTATAAAATCGCCGATGCATGTCTTCCTTGGGTGGCAACAAGTAAAGATATGTTCCGCATTACACGTTGTTCACCTTCTTTAATTGTAAATTATGGACAAACAAGACCGTATCATATCTTCCTAAGGTGGTAACGAGTGGAGATATATTCCGCGTTATCTCGCGCATTTTTTTTATTCTCAGCCTTAGAATTAGAAACATTCAATCATTTATCTCAACCTCGCCCTGGTAACAGAGGCAGAAGCGAGTTCGCATGCAGTATTCACACATTCAGCCATTCCTTGACCCGAATTGTTTACACGCGTTGTTCTCCATATTCAAGTGTATTGTTTATAAAACCACTGTATCATATCTCCGTTGGGTGGTAAAGATATGTTCCCCGTTTCATGTTGTTCCCCGTATCCGAGTCTATTACGCGCAAAATAACCGTATCATATCTTCCTTGGGTAGCAACAAGTAAAGATATGTTCCGCGTTATTACGTAAAAAGCAAATATGAATTAGACACTATTTCTAAAACCTCGCCCTGGTAACAGAGGCAGAGGCAAGTAAGTTCCTATACCGTATTCACACATCCAACCACTCCGCGCGCCTCCATATCTCCGCCCCAGTACCCAAACCGCGTCAATCAGACATCAATACCGCTGATAGAAAATATAATTACTACGCAAGGAGGGTATAAAAAAATTATATTTTCCATATATATATATATATATACACTTCATCAATATATATTAAATATTTGATGAAGTGTATATATATATATATATATATATATATATATATATATATATATATATATATATATATATATATATATATATACACTTCATCAAATATTTTATATAACTTCGTCAAATTGCCGTCATGCTCGGAAGTTTACTTCCTTTACTACCTGCTCGGTATTCACCAAATTTATAGATGATTGGGAAGTATGGTGGTGCTTAGGGGGCCCCTCAAAATATGCACCCCTTTTGTGCCATAAGGCTCTCAAAAGGGGTTTTGTCTAAAGCCGCTTAGAATGAAGTAAACTTCCGAGCATGACGGCAATTTGACGAAGTTATATATATATATATATATATATATATATATATATATATATATAACTTCGTCAAATTGCCGTCATGCTCGGAAGTTTACTTCCTTCTAAGCGGCTTTCATTTTTGACTAAAACTTATTCCGTTACGTTAAGTGCCGTACCAATATGTATCGCGTCATGGGAACGTAAAATTTAGCGTCACGCTGATCCTAATTGTTGAATGGGAATTATAAAATTGATCGTGATACGCGTCGCCATACGTGATACGACGGAAACACGTATCACCCTAACAACACGCTCTGCGCATGCACACTAACATATATATATGTTGTGTGATATATATGTGGCGTCATCTCCATAGTGATACGTGGTGTTAGTGTGCATGCGCAGAGCGTGTTGTTAGGGTGATACGTGTTTCCGTCGTCCATTTTGTATACTGGAGGCCGCCATCTTGGTTTCTATGGTAGCACATGGTTTCTATGTGACCCAAAGGCTTCTTATAGGACAGGAGTCTGTTCGGATGGTGTGTTCGATCGAACAGGAGTAATTTGTCTATTCATATTTGCTTTTTACGTAATAACGCGGAACATATCTTTACTTGTTGCCACCCAAGGAAGATATGATACGGTTATTTTGCGCGTAATAGACTCGGATACGGGGAACAACATGAAACGGGGAACATATCTTTACCACCCAACGGAGATATGATACAGTGGTTTTATAAGCAATACTATTGAATATGGAGAACAACGCGTGTAAACAATTCGGGTCAAGGAATGGCTGAATGTGTGAATACTGCATGCGAACTCGCTTCTGCCTCTGTTACCAGGGCGAGGTTGAGATAAATGATTGAATGTTTCTAATTCTAAGGCTGAGAACAAAAAAAATGCGCGAGATAACGCGGAATATATCTCCACTCGTTACCACCTTAGGAAGATATGATACGGTCTTGTTTGTCCATAATTTACAATTAAAGAAGGTGAACAACGTGTAATGCGGAACATATCTTTACTTGTTGCCACCCAAGGAAGATATGCATCGGCAATTTTATAGACGGGTTCGTGATTAGGAGCTAGGCAGCCACTTGCCAAATAATAAATCGATCTGTAAGACGTACGCGTATCACGATCAATTTTATAATTCCCATTCAACAATTAGGATCAGCGTGACGCTAAATTTTACGTTCCCATGACGCGATACACATTGGTACGGCACTTAACGTAACGGAATAAGTTTTAGTCAAAAATGAAAGCCGCTTAGAAGGAAGTAAACTTCCGAGCATGACGGCAATTTGACGAAGTTATATAAAATATTTGATGAAGTGTATATATATATATATATATATATATATATATATTCTTAACACAAAGCAGCCGCCAAAAACAACCCACCCAATATGTTTCGGTTTTACATCATTTCTGGAGAGATGTGTATGTTCTTGCCAAGTGTATATTTTCTGCATAGATGTTATTCATGTTTCTTTAGGATGATAAGATGGGCACAGAAGGATTTATGAGGACCTTTGAGGACCGGAAACTAGTGATAAGATGGCAGTAGTATGTAATGTGGTTTTTAGGCCCTATTGGCAGGACCTCGGTGCTGGACCTCGGAAGTGACGTCATGTCACGTGACCCAGTGGCGCCATGTTAACCCGCGTGAGCGGCCATCTTGTGGCGTCATCTCCATAGTGATACGTGGTGTTAGTGTGCATGCGCAGAGCGTGTATTTAGGGTGATACGTGTTTCCGTCGTCCATTTTGTATACTGGAGGCCGCCATCTTGGTTTCTATGGTAGCACATGGTTTCTATGTGACCCAAAGGCTTCTTATAGGACAGGAGTCTGTTCGGATGGTGTGTTCGATCGAACAGGAGTAATTTTCCGTTTCGTAGAATTACCACAAACGACCCGACAAGTTGTTCTGTTTCGAAATCTTTCAGAATTCTCTGCTTCTGTCTATATATGCAATAGTTTTCGTCTACCTAGAAATGTTCCTTTGTCCTGGAGTATACTCCCGTAGCGTAGAAGAGCCTATCGACTGGAACAGCTTTACTTATTATTACTATATTTAGCTTTTCTGGTCCCATTCTTGTTAGTTCTGACCCTATTCCGTGTACTCTTGTTGTTTCATTTATCTAGATCATTTATATAAATTATAACTAACCAATCAGATTGCTTGATTTCCCATAATCTGTATGTAGAGTTACCTCCCCTTATTACAACGAAGTCGTATCCGATTCTCATCACCTCTATATCCATGGACATATCACATGGAATCCCATTTTTGGGAAACACCCGTGGCTATGGAATCCCTTTTTTGTCGTATGAGGCCATGAGGGCTATGTAAAAGCCTCCAATGAGGCCTGATTTATTATCCCTCATAGCCTCATTGAATTTTGAGGTCATAAAATCCCTCAATGAGGTATAATTTACTACGACTCTTAGCCTCATTTCGGTATTTCCTATGGAATCCCATTTTGGAAAACGCCTGTGACTGTGGAATTAGTGACCAATTAGTGACCAATTAAAGCGACCATTGATGTGCACAGTAAAACCGATGTGCACATGAGTAAAAACCGATGTGCACATGAGTAAAACCGAGGTGCACATGAGTAAAATCGATGTGCACATGAGTAAAACCGATGTGCTCATGGGTAAAACCGATTTGCACATGTGAGAATTTGAAGTAATCAATGATCAACAGGTTGGGGTAGAATCCACCCTATCTTTGTATATAATTGCCCAATCAGCGATTGACAGGTAGAGGTAGCACCCATTCTATTCCTGTATATAAACAGAATAGCATTGTCCGCAGCCCACAAATCTATTAGCTCGCTTCGAAAAGATGAATTCACGCTATTTTTGTGAATGGTGTCAAAAATCTTACTCTCATTGACTCATTATTATCGACACAGACGACAATTACACAAAAATGTAAATTTTAAACGACCTATAAGCGGAGCGAACACCAATACAGCCGAGTTAACAACCAGATCTATCTGTAACCAACTACCCTATCCTCCAGTGCGTATGAAATCAGCCTTTAGTTGGAACAATGCATTAACAAGTGGTGATATTTTGGGGCTTGCAGATAAGCTAATACTTTGTTTGTGACATGAAAAGTACTGACTGGTTTCCCCAAAACATATTAAAAAACTAAGAGCACAAAGCGTCCATGCTTTTTGAGGCGAACATTACACCTCCCCGTACCCAAGTCCCCCATCAGTGACCGTTATGTTCCCAAATCAGTGACCGCTATGTTGTATTCTTTTACGTGAGTGCATCTCTAAAAGATGTATGGCCCGCCATCTTGTTGACGTCATGCATATCATGGCCACCATCCTTATTGTGCATGCCCAATATGGACGCATCCATCTTGTTGATGCCATGCACATTAATGACGCCGCAATCTTGGGCTGTACAGGGCGGGAGGGGGAGTCCTCCCACTTTGCGTATTATGGTAGACACGTCACAGATATCATGGGGGACGACGCCTTCTTGTCATCCGTCATCTTGGGCCGCCATTTTGGGTCCTAATGGGCATTGGGTACAGGGAGGGAGAAGGGGGGGGGAGCCCTCCCATTTTGTGTATTATGGTAGACACGTCACAGATATCATGGGGGAAGACGCCTTCTTGTCATCCGCCATCTTTGACCGCCATCTTGGGTCCCAATAGGCTTTGGGTACAGGGAGGAAGGGGGAGCCCTCCCACTTTGTGTATTATGGCAGCCCCGTCACAGATATCGTGGGGGAAGCCGCCATCTTGGACCGCCATCTTAGGTCCCAATGGGCTTTGGGTACAGGGAGGGAGGTGGGAGCCCTCCCACTTTGTGTATTATGGTAGCGATGTCACAGATATCGTGGGGAAGCCGCCATCTTGGACCGCCATCTTGGGCACAAAGAGGGTGCGCATGGCCTAAAGTGGCTCTGGGAATGGGGAGGGGTGAGAGGCGCATAACGGCTTTGGGTACAAGGCGGAGTAAAATAATTTTTCTATAAAGTTCGACTAAAATTAGTTTTTGTCAAGTATTGAAATGGAGAGACTCAGGCGAGTTTTCACCGCCTTAAATTTTTGCTCAAACTATCCCAAAATCTGACTTTCATCTTGGTGAACCAGCTAAAAAGAGCCATTCTGTCCAAAGTGTACTTTTTGAAACACCAATAAATTTCGCGCAACTTATAGTTAAATTGTCAAAGTATTGCATATTGGATTTAATGAAAACTGTAGGTGAAAAAAATGAGGGGCTTGAGTCGGGGTCCATACCCCATGCCCCTCGGGGTATCCTCCACCCATAAAACCAGTACGGCATAACCCCGGTTGTTGGAATCGATTTTCCAATAAAATACGCTTTATATCACACGTTTAGCGAAACAGTTAGGCGTAACCTATTATACGTGCAGACATACAAATTCATCCCTTTTGCTAACAAAACTCCAACATCTTGCATACAAATTATTAATTTTTCTCATTTTTTCAGTGAAAACAAAACCTACAATATACATTGGTGACTTTAAATTTCGAACAGATTTCAAATGAAAACTCGAATTTTCATTATTTCGGGGGGGGGGGGGGGGGGGGGGGGGGGCGCCGCCTTCTCCCTATATTTTATGAAGAAAAGCCATGTAACTTTTCAATAAATTTTATAAAATACTTCATTAAATTCACTTAAGGGGTACTAAAGTGGGAAAATTCGCCATCTTATTGACATCATGCGGATGTAGAGTATTGGATACGCCAATGCGCCGTATTATAACACGTCGGACAGCCGTCTTGTTGTGTTATATGAAGAAATTTTCATTATTTAGGCATGGGGAAGCCTCCTTGTATTTTATGAGGGACGCCATATTTTTCATTAAATTTTTTAAAATACACAATGCCACTAAGTCAAGGTGAGTTGTTTATACCCCAAACTTTTAATTTATAAAAAAATATAGACATATACGACCTTAAACACCCATGCATAATGTTCAGCCTCGTCCCTCACTGCGCACAAGCGCGTTAGACTCTCATCACAAAAACCAGTAACCGCCATCCCATCATGCAAAGTATAGAAAAATATGGCTGCTGCACATAAAAACATATTTCGAGAAACAAGTCCAGACACGTCCTGAAAATAAGGTGCACCTGTGGAGCTTAGGTAATCTACTTATCAAAATAAGTGTTTACACAAACAAGATAATCCTCTTAACTGAGTACTTTGAAAATATCTCGGTACAATATTAACCCAAACACATTGTATATTTCGGAAAACAGGAACGAGATTTTTGAATTTGAATTTTTTAATTTTAATTTTAATATTTAAATCACTGGCAGAGTAGCTTGTTTACGTCACAGATATCATGGGGGAAGACGCCATCTTGTCATCCGCCACCTTGGTCCACCATCTTGGGTCCCAATGGGCTTTGGGTACAGGGAGGGAGGGGGATCCCTCCCACTTTGTGTATTATGGTAGCCACGTCATGGGGAAGCCGCCATCTTGTCATCAGCCATCTTGGACCGCCATCTTGGGTCCCAATAGGCTTTGGGTACAGGGAGGGAGGGAGGGGGATCCCTTCCACTGTGTGTATTATGGTAGCCACGTCACAAATATTATGGGGGAAGACGCCATCTTGTCATCCGCCATCTTGGGCCGCCATCTTTGGTCCCAATAGGCTTTGGGAACAGGAAGAGGGGGGGGGGGGGGTCCCTCCCACTTTATGTATTATGGTAGCCACGTCACACATATAATGGGGAAGCCGCCATCTTGGACCGCCATCTTGGGCACAAAGAGGGTACTAAAAGACTGGCCTAAAAGGACTCTGGGTATGGGGCGCCTAACAGGTTTTATGCACGAAGGAGGGACTAACTGGCTTTGGGCGCAGGGTGTATGCCTAAGGGGCTCTGGGAGCAGGGAGGGTGAAGGTGGCCTAACGGGCTTGGGCACATGGAGGGGTGAGGGGAGCCTAAAAAGGGCCTGGGCGCTTTGGGGGTCCCCCAAAACCAGCATAGTTGGGCCATCTCCTACTACTTAGCTCCAATTGGGGAACTATCGTATTTTTGTAGTCTGTTTGTCAGACTATCATGACAATGGTAGCCACAGCAACTGTAGCATTCATCGTAGTAGCAGGGGACCTTATACAACTATGAGGTAGAGACCGACAGTTGAAAGTTGGAGCTGTCTAGAAGCCATCGACTATCTAGTTGCTGAGAGCCATAGGATGGTCTAGAATTTAATTCCATATAGGCCAACATCAGTCCACACTAGTTTTCAAACACTAGTCCCCAACCATTAGTCGCATTCCCACCAGGTTTCAGTTACCAGCCTACAGTTTCAAAAAGTCTAAAAATATCCGTATGTGTCCGTGTGCTGTATGTGCTTCAGGCACATTACGACCTATCATACGAATATTTCGGCCTTTCAAGCATATGACCATCTGCTACATATGCTATGATGGATAGGCAGTCAATATGCAAAGATTAAACTGGCGTCAAATTGATCTACAGACGGTATACAGAGATTCTTTGACAGTAAAGTGACCTGTTTTGTCGTATTCTGTCGTTTAGACGAGGGCGGATCGCCGGATCACACGAATGTACGAGGTCAGATTGCCGGATAACACAAGCCGACTTTGGCCGTTCGTATGTTCCGGAGATCTGACCTCGTCAACGAGGCGGAATGCTGCAAACCAGATCACTCTACTGTCATAATGATCTGTTTATTTTATGCTGTTATGGAAATTCACCTTTCAGATGAGAAACCAATATAAGGGTAAATAACGAGCACTTGTAACGAGAACTACATCATTTTCAAACAAACAACCCTATAAAATTATGGGTACTTCCCAACATTCTTCTGTATCAAAGTTGGATTCAAGCATTAAAATATCAATAAAGTTAGAAAACAAAGCTATTTTATTGTGATTAATAGGGGTAAGTACATATTAAATTGATTAAGAACAATATAAGAAATTCGTGTTATTTGACAGTGCTTATTTAGAGAAATGAAGCGTACACAGAAGCGGTTGATGGCCTGGGCGGACCGATTGACTTTCTCCTGTGTCGTACTCATTTTGAAAACAACCATCCGGCAAGGAATCGAAAAAATACTCAGTGTGATCCAGTGATCTGGATTCGATGGGTGAAAAATACGACGTATCATTGATAGGTAGATCTGACTGAACTTACTGGTACTCAGTCCAGGACAGAGGTAGGTATGTCTAGACCCGATGGTAGGGTCAAGACATGCTAACGAGACCAAGCAAACTAGAATTAGTAAAAAAGCACCGGTTGAACACCATGTGCGGGGTGCGTTCCGCATCAATAGCACGGACCCTTGGACATTTCCTACTTTTCGGCGAAAAAACACGACAAGGGCAAATTAAATTGATGTTCTTGTATGTCCAACTTTTAGATTTTACCTAGATGAAATTCCCAGCTTTTAAAAAAATTAGGCGATAGTTAGGGGGATGGGTAAGACACCCGTAGTATCACTGCTCTAGCTACGTCACTGTCTGCTGACTGAAATAATTCAACAGAAATATTATTCGCTTTGCAGTGATCACCTCTACCTTATATCTTCGCCATTGGATTCAGAAACCATGACGACGCGTGTCGAAACCTGAGTAAATTGTAGAAGATATCTCACCGTGTGCTTCTATGTACTGCACACCCGATGGGTCAATGTTATATCTGTTATATACACGTTCCATGAGTTTACATTGCTGATCGCCCGAGGGTGCTGTGATTGGAGTTGCACTGTGACCATCTTGATTGCATCCACTGACCAAAACAGCGAATATTTTGTCTCCGTCTCGTTTCGCCTGTAAAACAAAAACAAAATGTCTGAATTTGTAGCTGGTTCGTGTTTAGAATTTGTAAGTCTTTCTATTTATAATAATAATACGCCCTGACCCATTTATATGAATACTCGATAACGAAATGATTTCTCCTCACAAAACAAGATAATCGTTTAAATTTTAGACAACAAGGTCAAGTTCTTTTTTTTTGTAATTCTATTGCAATACGCGAATACCAAAGGAATTTTATAACGAACCTAATGAATAAAGAGGGAATACTTATCCAAGGATAACAAAATCACAGTGCACATGGAAATGGTGTTAGGTGATTGGTGCCAGACAGTTCAACCACATTAGTTACCAATCCTACATATTTTGGCGGCCTTTACCTTCGTCCAGGGTTTCCGCTTGCCTTGGATTAAAAGCAGCATACTTGACTTTAACTAAAGACTATATTCAAGGCCTTGAAAACCTGGAAAGTGGATCAGGAGGCCTAGAGTAGCCTTGAATATTCATCAAATAAAAACTTTGACGAAGCATATAATCATAATTAACCCTTTACCTAACACGAAAACCAGACGACACGTGCAAACCAAATTCTTGAATGATCAACTTTTTTATTTTTTGCGCCAAAAACACAGCTCATGACCCCTCATTGGAACGAGCTCAACGAGCTCGTTCCAATGAGGGGCCATCAGCTATGTTTTTGAGACCAAAAATGAAAACATAATTAAACTTAAATGGTGATTTTTGTGAATAGCGCTGGCCGGTTTTGGTCGTTACTTTGGGTAAAGGGTTAAAACGTTTTATGTGTCAAATTTCATGAATGTGTAGTCCTAATTATGACCCCCAGGTCGTTACCACCTCCTCCCGTATTCCTCACAAGGAAGATGTGGAAGGTGGGAATAATGACCGGAGGGTACTAGTTAGGACTAGTAAAGGGGGATAATTGAACATCCTCCTTGAATGTGACTATCTCAAGGCCTTGAAAAGTGCTGAAAAATGTCGCAAAACGGCACTGAATAGCCTTGAATTGTATCAGTCCTTACCTGTAGGAATCCTGCTGCTTTTGTTTTAAATGCAGAATGCAAATGATTAATCCAGCGTTGGTACATAATATTAACGCTACCTCGAATTCCAGTGAATTCATTATGTACAATATCAAACATGGCATCATCAATTTTTGGAATTACTTTAACGCCCTGAGTTATGTATTTTGTTATGTTGAATCAGTATTTACATTTCATGTCTATTTTATATCATATAAATTCAAACCATTTATAAAAAGAGATTGAAAAGAAACACACATGAAGGTAAGCTTTACGACAACATACCCTAGTACCTCGTTCGGCCGTTTGCACCAAAATAATTGAGAATGTGTGCTTAGGGTAGAAACAACACACAAAAACAGACATTTCCAGCTGAAACGTTTTTTGGTAATATACTTCCAGAATATTGTGTTTTTTTAAAATTAATTTTAATAATATTTTTGAGACCAAATGATAGACAGGGCTGTAATGCTGTGAGCAAAGACATACACACTAAAATGTAATCATCCAGTTATATTTAGGTCAAACTAACTCACATCAAGAACTCTCTTGAGAATGACAATCCCGCAGCCTTCACCTCTAACATAACCATCGGCCAGTGATGAGAAGGTGTGACATTTTCCAGTTGGTGAAGCAATTCGTGATTTTGACATTCCCACCGTAACTTCTGGAGAAAGTATGTACGATACACCTCCACAAATAGCTGTCTTACAGTCCCCTACATTGAAAAAGAGAAAAAATTAACCTTTCAACACTGAAGATAGCTTTCTGGTAACAAGATCATACGTCTTAATTACATAAATAAATTAGCTGTTCCGCGAATTTGTTGGACTGACCAATCAGTTTTTCAACGTGCTGTCCACTGAAATTATCAATTGGCCTACCTCCGCAAAATGAACACGGTCTCACCCAATGGATGGCATTGAGCAATATCATTTGCTTTTTTCTGGGAAATAAGTAGAGAATAAGAAAGAAATAAGCATTGAACTCTCCACCTGTTCAGAAGATGCACTGTAAAATCGGTTGGGCTAAAAGCAACCTACATCAACTAGGTTGAGTGAATATAAACCCAATTGTTGGTTCATATCCACTCATCCCAGTTGAGTTTGAGCTGTTTTTAATCCAACTCATTTTAGAGTGTGCAGTCAAAAAATGAAATTAATTAGAATTGTTATAGCAATAATACACACATAACATAATGCCATCGATACCACACGAGCAGTGCCATTGAGTTATTATGCAGCCCTGTGAACGACAATGTGGTTCATTTCTCGATCGGATTGCGATAGGATTCCTATCTAATGACAACTCCGGTTTTTATTACATAAATGAAATTGTGTAAACTCAAGACTGAATCAATACAAGCAAATAACATGTAATGCCTTCCAGTTTAGTTTACATGTTAGATTATGTTCTATTTCGGAAAGGAAAGCGAATTCAGAATTCTAACCAGATCATAACCTAGACGCAGTCCGGTCGACATTCTAAGCCCACTTTATGAATAACGTCACTGTATATTCTGACCTTTCATCCCATTTTGCAATTTCTACATAGTGTAATGTTTGAAAAAAGCTTTGTTTCGAAGTAAACGAAAATAAGGCCACATTCTCACAATTGTGATCAAAAGTTTGATGTGGCAGTTAGTAATTAATTTTCAATGATATTAAGTTGCATCATTCACTGTAGGTTTGGGGGAGAGGAGGGTTCTAAAAATACACGCAACTTACTGAATCCTCAGAAAAGAATAAGCTATATCCAATGTTGTCACCAACAATCTCATTAGTGAAAAAATCCTAGTAGTTTGGCAACAAGCAACAAAATAAAATTTATCTAATGACATTCGAATTTCTTGCACATGATTGGTCGATCAGAGTTTTCCATAACTCAAACAATTTTCCGATGGTGAGAATGTTTTTGTTTGCTTTGTACAGATCATTTGTCAAAACAAATATATCGGCGTGTCCAACGTTGACAATAAACAGTAAATTGCTCCAGGTGGGCTGGCAATTTATGTTCGGGTGTTTTGTTTTCTTTAATGATACGCCAGTTGCTTGCAGTCTGAGGATTTTATAACTCAATGAATAATTTTCTTATGGCATGAATTATGTTTACTTTGTATGGCCCATTTGTTAAACAAGGGAAATGAGTTGGCATAGCCAACAGATTCTCCCCGAATGCCAAGGGTGGCTATACCCCCGCCATCAATGCCAAGCATGAGTTTCTACCCCGGACGTCATGCATGAATTTCTAGTCATTTGTCTTTGTTGATGTTTAATTAATAAATATCTTATCTTATCTTTTCTTCATTAAACGATACAGCAAGCCACCGATTGTATCCATGGCCCACTAATGCCCTGCTTTATGAAAAACTATATTTCAGTGGTTAGCAAAGCCACAAAAGGTGCTATAACTCAGATGAAAATTATCGCACCACACTCAAAACCAAACCCGTCATATTCAGTAAGCCATATTCCAAGTTTGATTGAAATCGGACGCCCATAACCTGGGTTACCATCCAGAAACCAATATCAACATGTCTTCTAAGTCGGAAAAGGGCCATAACTTTGCCGAAAAATATCGGACCAAGCCCACTATCAATCCCAATCTGTAGCATGTGGTTATAATCATTTGTTTAAAAATTTGTATCATTTTGTTCAGTCAAATTCAAGTTATCGTCCGGAAACCATTTGTTTCGGACGGACGGACATATAGACGGACAGATAGGCAAGCGGACGAACAAGCAGACGGACAGGCGGACGGACAGACAGATGGAAATACGGACAGGGTGGCAACTATAATAATAAAATATATGAGGGTGTCCAACGGTACAAATAAATTGAATTTGATGCAGGTGGGCTGCTAGTGTTCATGTGGGTTGCTAGTTTTCCCCTTGAGTATTAGGGACAGCGTGTATTAGCCTATGCAAAAAATAATGAACTGGTGTTGGTTGATATGACAACAATGATAAATATAACGGAGGCTTCTGTCGAGTAAGGGTACATTACAATACAATCAAACACTCTTTATTACATTTTATCACATAATCACATTAAATAACGGAAAATATCGTTCACAACACGTCTAATATTGGAATGACGTCAGAAGTGAACGCCGACGTCGCAGCGTTGTGAGTTAGTTTCGGAAGTAATAGTGAAGGAATCTTCTTTCATTATAAGTTATCTCCGCCAACATGTTTGGTATATGGAGATTTAATATCAGGATGTCGGTTTAAATGAGACATCCAGGTATGAAATCTCCATATAGCATACATGTTGGCGGAGATAACGTTTTTGTCCCGTTTGAAACACTATAGAAGCATAGTGGAAACAAAGTTTCTTACGCAATCAGTTAGACCAAACTCGTGAATACTGGAGCGACTATAATTTTAATCTAAAAATAACTCTTGAACAGATCGATAATGCACTGTCACAACTGGCCCGTCATTGATTGAAAACTAGAAAGCCACATCCCCGTCCAGTTAGTTGATAGTCTTTCGATCTGAGTGTGGAAAGTTGTAAGTGCTTATTTCTGGAAAATATTGACAGCGCCAATTTTGCACTTGTTAAAATATGGAGTGTGGCTTCACACCTACATTGGCGCTTGTTGAAACGGTATTGTGTGGATTAATCGTCGTGTGAGAACCATAAGGTTCTATCTTCCGCTGGAAGATAGAACCTTATGGTTCTCACGCGACGTAATGTCTAGCAAATCTCTGAACTCTGTGTCGAAAAGATCTTTCAGGAAGCTTCAAATATTTACTGGAGTTTCGTCGACATCGTCACTGGGAAATGCACAAGTTACCATTAGTGTTGTAACCATCATTATTTTGTTGACAGATCGATTTGCTCTTATTTTATTTTTCTCAAGTTGTTTGATTAAATTATTCGACTATTTAATTTATAACAACAAAATATGATCGCATTGTCTGAAATCTGATGATATTTGTGACTATTTTCAGGTTTTTTGGTTCGATTTTTATTCGAGGAGAACGAAAGTGAAAAGCTTTCATGTAAACCATATGCCCCCGATGTTTCGCGTGCCCTTATATCCTGAATGTTCCACACTCTCATATACCTTGGATGTTGGGTGCGCCCTTTGCCATGGCTATTTGTCAGAAAACAGAATTTATGGGGATATACAGTTAAAATTAGAAGTCCTGCCATGAAATGCGCACAAATAGCACGTCGATCTGTGCGTTAATCTACGCGTTAGAACTATAGAAAGGCTATCAAATTCTGTACATACGGCGTGTGCACAAGCAATGTCGTGCTTTGGATGCCATTTGATATGGCAACTTCGCGCAATTCCTACGCGCAATTGAGCCTAGATAAGCGCCCAGTTCATGACAGAACTTCTAGTTTTAACTGTACATCTGTAGGGGCAAATTTCTTCAACTCTCTACAATACAAATAGCCGACGACAACGAAAAAAAAGATAAAGAACTGAACATTTTCATTTTTTGTCTCGAAAACATAGCTTATGTACCTTTATTGGAAAGAACTCGACAGGATCGTTTCAATGAGTGGTCATTAGCTATGCTTTCAATGCAAAAGTTGAAGAAATAACAAAATTTGTTTTGGCGATTTTTGTGAATAGCGTTGGTCAGTTTAGTCGTTATGTCATGCAGAGGGTTACATTACAAATTATGTGATAAAAAGAAACTAAAATTTGTGACGATTTGACATAAATTTTTCAACCTTGTTCACTAAAATCGATTTAAGCCTTTTGCCTCAGTTTAATTTTAATGAACTCAGTACAGAAATTGTATATGGAATTGCGACTCGTTAGAGATCCTATATATACTGTCCACAAATGTTAAGCCCCCCCCCCCCCCCTCCCAGCCACCTCCCTATAATACCAGTTGGTATACAGTAAATGGATAAATTATCCTGAGAAAACCTGCTATTTGCAGTAGGGGGAATATGCCTTATTAGTGAAGCAAGGGTTTCTAGAGCTTTCTTTTTTATTGAATGAATATTAGGCACCGCGGACGTCATCACAACGTTAAAAAAACGTCACGGTGTTCAGTACCTGATGGAAAAGCCTCGAGAATATCTAACACATCTTATCCCTTTACCTAACAAGAAAGGCAGACGACACTTGCAAACAAAATTCTTGAATAACTAATTTTTTTCATTTTTTGTCTCAAAAACATAGGTTATGACCCCTCGTTGGAACGAGCTCGTTTCAACGAGGGGTCATTACCAATGTTTTTGAGACAAAAAATGAAAAAATAATTAAAATTAATTGGCGATTTTTGAGAATAGCGCTGATGGTATTGTCCGTTACGTTGGGAAAGGGTTAATCGGCGTGCCTTCTGTCCACGACCTTCCGAATTTATCTCACTGTGATGTGTCTCATTTCTCTATAAGCACACGGCAGTGAAGTGGTCAATAGCCAGCAAATATTCACCAGTTATAAGGATGTATGCCCGATCCGATAGAGGAATGCAGAACGTCACAATATGAGCTATTCGTATACCCACCCATCCGGTATTATAGAGGGGGGGGGGGGGGGGGGTGCTTAACTTGGTTTGAACAGTATATAACAATTCGTTGAGTTATCTGTCACTTTCTGGATGTGGGTTGGGTGTGTTAAGTTTCGCATGAAGTGCTACCACAGCAAAGCGACAGATGCGGCCTCACAAAGTAGATCTCCTGTTTATGAGGCCATTTTTTGTAAAACTGCATTTGGACGGGCAGTTTTTCATTTGTTTTTTTTATATTTGTAATTATTTCCTTGTCATCAAACGTTAATGTTCTTGGTTTGTTTTATGTTTTATGCCTCATAATCTACAGAATAGCATGGGTGGTAGTGTATTTCGTGCTAAGGCACTGCGAAGCCATTAAATATTAGACATAAACCATTTGATTTTTATTCTTTTAATTTTGCATTGGTTATAGAAGAGAGCATGTGGCATTTTCCCCCAAAAGGACTATGTGGGGGGGGGGGGGGGGTGCCGAAGAAACATATTTTTAACTTTATCATGTCTAATTATCGCTATTTGTTTATTTCCATATGTCCTCAGCGTGATTTGGTAAGAAATGAGTTATACTTACCCGCTCGAATTGCTGAAATACCTTGGTGAACGGCAACCAAAGAAGACGAACAGGCAGTATCCAGAGACATTGAAGGTCCATGTAGATTGAACAGATATGATAGCCGTGCGGCAATTATGCTTTGTGGTGTTCCTGTCAGAGTGTAGTTGTTAATGGCGTCTTTGTCATTTATTCCATTCATGATCTCAATATGAAAATCGTCGTTCATGGCACCTGTATAATAAACGACGATATTACACGCCTATTATTTTTCTGCGTTTCCATATTTACAAATCCGCACGAAACACATGTACCACACACATTTCCGATGATGAATTTCCTCTCCGCCTGACGTCATGAGCACATCAAAAGAACTAAACTCCGCCCATTTTCGTAATCGAATTGTCACCTTCCGACCCATACATCGACTGTCAATTGGAAAATTGTTCAAATCCACCAAACGTAAAGAAATGAAACTTATTTACAAATAACCTATTTTTTAATTTATATTTTTCTGTTTACGCATCGATCTGTCATAGTTACATGAAAATTCCATAATGTTTTTTTTGTGATAAAACTGATTGGAAAATATTCCTCACATGGTGAGAAAAAGAAATCTTTTTATAGAATATAAATATTCCATGTAGTTTTCGAGTTATGGTCATTAGAAGTTTCAAAATTTGTCGAAAATTTAGTCACTGGGCCATAGTGCTTTCAGTATAAATCCCAGAACCCAAAACGCCCCCAAAAGTGGTGATTTTAGCACATTTTTTTCATGTAAATAAAGACATTAACACTCATAAAATTGAAAGCAGGAATCACAGAGCCTTGAAATTTCACACAGTCATAGGCCATACGTTGGCCCAGAAGTTAACTTTAAAATTTTGTAACATGACCGAACCGTCTTCATGTTAATTTGCATATAATTTGCATAAAAATGTTAATTTTTCCCTTTATTTAGAGAATATTCCCACATTTTTCCAACTAGACCTGAAATTACATCACAGGAGTATTGCAGCAACTTGCCTAACACGGACAGTTTGTTTTGTAACCTATCTGAATTTAAAAAAACAGCTAAAATTTCTTAATTTGCATATTTAAGCCCCGCCCACTTTTTAAAATTCCACTATTAAGGAATGAACTGAACACTGACAAGCACAACTGACCACAAAATGACATAAGTAATGAATCCACAACATTTTGAACCCCTGAAACAAACATGTCAGCATGCCACCAGCTAGATATAACTATAAATAGCAGCACAATTAAAATATTTAGGCCACGCCCACTTCTTTGGAAAAATAAGAAAATGTATGTAACTGTTTGAATATACAACCCAACTAAAGCTTACTAAGAAAACATGTGTCTACTAACAAACTGATTCCAATATTACCTTGAAGACAAAGTTCACAGAAGCCCAATTCAGGTTCTAATAAAATTTAAAACTAATTAAATATGCAAATTTATTCAGTGATGTTATGTATTTCAAAATATTCATTCTTATCTCAATCCATCATTTTGTCTCGGTTCTCGGTCAAAGTCAGTCAGCATGGTGAGAATAAAATCTAAACCATCATGTATTGAACTAATGGTCTCCAACTTCATGAGGTGATAAAATATAATTAAATTATTTTAATTATTTAATAATTTATATAAATATGCATATTTATTCATTTCAGTTTGATTTTTTACTATTATTCATTGCTAAAACCAACAACTATTTTTTCTTCTAATTTCCCGCGTAACTCAAGCAGCACGGTGGGGAAAAGAATGTTGAATGCTTTCGACTGAGACAACCAAAAGGCCACTCTGAAAGCTAGCCAGCTTTCATTCTGGTAGCTGGACAGACCATGTGTACAAGAGTAGTGTGCTATTTGAAATGTGTAACACTCATTGTATAAGAAAAGTTTTACCACTTTGATCAGCAGTGCAAAATCCAAGAGGCCACTGGCTGGGATTGACAATAAATCTTTGAGTGAAAAAGACAACAGAAGAATGAAATGTAGCATCAGTCAGGAAAAAAGTATTTGATTCCTGCACTTGTGTTCCATATAATCCTACCTGTAATATTCATATATTTTTTTTTATATTCTCTACTCCATATTATTAGAATTTGAGCCCCTATTTTTATTCATTTTCACTAGGTTGGACTGTGAGCTAATCATTAGGATACACTATTTTGGAGTTTGGACTAAATTCTTAAAATGTTTCCATAGCTGTTGAAAGTTGGGAGTTATTTTTAGAATTTTGAGGTTATTTATCCAAGAAGTGGCACTTTGAAGTATTGTAAACTCAGTCTGAAACTTCAGTATTAGGCAAAAATATTCCACCCTGTACTATTATTCCACCCCATAGTATCATTTCATTTTACCAAATTTTCCACCCTTTACTATGAATCCTCACCATACTATTATTTGGATGACAGGAGAATACCTCCTCTCACATAATTCACAGTAAAGAAACATGAGGACAATGGTCATTGAATGAAAATGCATAGAGAATTAGAATATGGGATGAAGATCATCCTCACCAGTCACCAACTTTATCAGCACCCCCCCCCCCCCCCAAACTGTAACCTACCGAGAGATACTGACAAGCTGAAGGCTTGTTCATATTCAGGTTTTGAGACTAACCAGTAAGGAATTAGAGAAGCATGTAGTTGGAGAAGAGATACAGCTTGGAGAGAGTGGATCACCATTAAACCACAAAACGCTAACGACAATTATGCACCTTTTGAGAACAGAAAACAAAAAAGTTACAGCGCAAAACAGCTGGGGGTGCAAGAGGTCTATGAGCTGAAAAATTTACATTTATTATACTTCCTTGAAAAACGGTACCCGCAATAATTGAATAAACTCAAGACTGCTGTTCTTTGATTTCACTCAGGTACCTGGTTAGGAGGATTTAGACAGAAGCCACAGGAAAAATCCAGCCTCACCACAGCCCTAGAACTTTCTACTTATGACACTAATAATTACAATTTGGTGAAAGTCCTGTTGCCCACCCTCATAACATTCTTTTCAATTATATTTGTTATGGTCCTGCAAAATTTCAGCACTCCCCCCCCCCCCCCCCCACACACACACACAGCCAATAGTTTTCCAATTAGTGTTCACAGTAATTACTATTCACCAAAAGTCTAGTTACCTGCCACTACCCCTTATATTTTTTATGGCCTTGTGTAATTCCAGTTTATCCCTTATTAGCCCCCCCTCCCCCCCCCCCCCCCCCCATCCACCCAGAGATTTTCTAACAGTGCTCTCAGTAGTTACAATTAACAATTGGAAAGCACGGTGAATGCTATTACCCCTTTCCAATATTTCTCATGGTCTTGGAAGTGTGAATTTCTGACTGCGTTTTTTCTTGTTGTGTTTGACTATTTCCAAATAATGTTGATTTGTTATCAGTGAGAAAAGATTGTTTTCCAATTTTTATAGTGAGAGAAGATTGTTTTCCAATTTTTCAGAGTTAGTAAAAATTTCGGACTTTTTTTACCACTTTTAAGCTTCAGAACTTTCATACTCAGGAATCAGTGATGGGATTTGGGTGGGGCATCAGATACCCACACACCACCTCCAAAATAACCATATCACTGGTTGTATTTGCAAGAAGGCCTACAAATGCCCCATATGGTTGATTTTTTTTTAGGGGGGCGGGGGGGGGGGGGGCACAACAAATATACTCATTCACCCCCCCCCAGTTCCATGTGGGTTGGAAAAGGTTTGGGGGTGCATCCCCAACTTCCCTATGAACCCAAATCTATGGTTGTATTTTTAAGTACATTAGAATGTTAAAAAGTTTTTGCTTAATTTTATGTGGTCTTTTCTGCAATTTTTAATAGTGTAGCATTTTGATTCCATCACAAGTTTTCCAGATACCGACTATTTGTTAAACTTTATGTAAAAACGTGTGGGACCAGATTAAAGATGAATTCAGTATCAGTGGATGTAAAACTGCCTGGTATCAAATTTATGCAATTAATAACTTTTGTTGCGTCGTTATAATTTGCTGGCCTGTTTACCTGGTCGCCTTAAAACTGAAATTGAGTCTGAGAAAACACTTGGACTTGGAGACTGCGTGTTGTTTGATTGGAATCGGTGAATGATCAAAAACGACACGAGTTTCACCTTCTGGTCTGTCTCATTTTTTCCTTAAAATATATCTTTAAAATGAATCAAAGTCCTGAACTATTTACTGATTTAATTTTATATTCAAAGAAAAACGTGTATCCAAACTGCGTGCATGCTGATAATTTTATCTTGCAATCATAACCCGAAGACGTCAAACGGGCTTTCCCTGATGAAATTAGTACACAAGAACCTCCGCGTGACGTAAAAATGGGTCAATCCGAAAGTAGCAACAATTTTTGGCGGAGTTTCCGCTGGAGGTGCTTGGGTGTATCACTTTAAAACCTTCATAAATGAATAGAACGTATTTGAAATATCATTACCAGGTACCGTACTTTTTGATAAATATTTTTTTTGACGTGGAAAAATCGTTCCAAAAACTTTATTGCGTCAGAAAGATGGTAAAAAATTGACGATTCGAAAAGTACGGTACCCTATGATAAAGAGCAAAGTCTCAGGAATCCCATTGTGTGCCTCATTTAATTGTATATGACGTATCCTCCAGCGGAAATCGTCATAAGCACGAGAGGGGTAAATCCGTTGTTTACAAAAAACGCGGGTCAGAAATGCGAAATGCGAGAAAATGTCGACTCGTCGAGTTTAAACGTCTCGCGAAACGAAAACACTTACAATTATAGAATTTCTTGTAGACCCACTTGTTCATGGATATTTTATTAACAAACGTGTTGCTTTGTGACCATCAACAATTTTTATTTATTTTTTTACAAGCAATTGATGTTGAAAAATTGGAAATTTTCCCAGTGACTACGCGTTGACGTCACACGACTGAACACTCTAAATTGCGTGTTTGTCGTAGGTGAATGTTTTGTTTATGTTTAATTTCAAAAGGCCCCCCCCCCCCCCCCCCCTCCACACACTCCCATACCAACTGCGTTATGTTTTTATTTTGAACGGACGTGTTAGGACTTTTTTAAACTGAGTTTTTAACTTAACGGATTCTATGTATAAAGGCGTGTAATAAACACAGAACGCAGCGATGTGTAATGAGTTCGTCAATACGGCACTCAAGACATCGCGGAAGGATAGAGCTTGAGGCTTCGCATCTGGTTCTATCCTTCCGCGCTGTGACTCGTGCCGTATTGACAAACACATTAACACATTAACCCTTTACCCAACGTAACGGACAAAACCGGCCAGCGCTATTATCAAAAATCGCCAATTAGTTTTCATGATTTGTTTCATTTGTGTCTCAAAAACATAGGTTATGACCCACCATCAAAGTGCCTCAGAAATTGGAAAGCAGCTGCACCGAGCGACAGATGTTCGAGTCAGCGGTCATACTATCCGAAATCGCCTACACAGCTGGAATTTGTACGCTCGACGACCTCGAATAATTCCACGTTTGACTCAACATCACA
Source organism: Pictodentalium vernedei (assembly GCA_031216915.1). NCBI lineage: Eukaryota > Metazoa > Mollusca > Scaphopoda > Dentaliida > Dentaliidae > Pictodentalium > Pictodentalium vernedei. Next base: position 86,952,901 of record CM062289.1, read on the forward strand.
TCACAGCAAGGCGAAATTGGTGTGGAGCTCGACAGCTCTGAGGCAATAGTCGGTGAAGCAAAGTCATGCTTTCCGATAAATCGAGGTTCACTCTCGACTTCCACGGCAGGCGAAACAGAGTGTGGCTGCGTCAGCGGAGGCGGCGGCGGCGGCGGCGGCGGAACGACTAATGCCATGACGTAACCGTTAGACAGCACGATAGTTTTGGTGGTGGATCGGTTATGGTGTGGGAATGCATAACCATGACAAGCAGAACAGCATTACATGTCATCCAAGGGCGTGTCACAGGGCAGTACTACCGTTACAACATGTTAGCAGCTAGGTGCCATTTGCGCGACGTCACGGCCGTCGATTCAGTTTCCACGATGACAATGCAAAAACACACAGGACCCGTGTCACTACAGAGTTCCTCCAGGATCAGAACATCACTACACTGCCTTGGCCAGCACTAAGTCCAGACCTTTCAACAATCGAGCATGTCTGGGATATGCATGGCAGGCGCCTACGACAATGCCAAACCCCCTACCAATATCCAGGAACTCGCCGCGTCACTGCAGGAAGAATGGAATAACATAAGTCAAGCTGGAATTGGAGGTTTGGTGAGGAGTACGCCACGTCGGATCCGCGCTAGTCTCGCGAACCGAGGAGGATTTAATAGGTATTGAGGTCTTGGACTGAATGTGGTAAATTCTCTGACCGACCACTCATGTCTTCTACAGCACAGTGCGTGGAATGTGTGCTTTAAATAGCAAATAAGTTTATCACAATCCAGCATTATATGACCAGTTGTGGAAAGTATTTGTCAAAGAACAAGCATTCAGAATGTTATTTTTATTTTGCAAATTTTTTATTCGAATCTGATTGTTTAAATATCCCGGGAAAACAAATCTAAATTTCCAAGTGATCTCGACTCCGATGCATTCGACCAACGATGACGTGATTTATTTAGGCGGGTTCCTTCTCTGTTTACTTTGGAAACGAAATCGAACGTGCTTTGTATCACCACAGGTGCGACACAACTTATTTTTACCGCACAGGTAGAAGAGTGGGAAGCCAGTGTTTTACATTAATAGGTGTGTGATAAATATTTGCCTTACAGTCGCCACAAATAGGGACACTTGGCTACATGGACGGCTGGCTATAAATTGCGATTAGAGCTAAACTATATTAGCCCCACCGCCACCAAAGACTGGAAAATGTGGCTACATGGACACTGTAGACCATGGTGATACATGACGTATATTAGATCTAACGCCTTCACAGACTGGGAATCTTGGCTACACTGCTGGCTTTTAATCGTGGTGATAGCTGACATATATTAGACCCACTGACAATATATTCTAGAAATCTTGGCTACATGGACCACTATAAATCTATACATATATTAGACCTACCGGCACCATAGACTGGAATTCTTGCCCACATGGTCGGCTACAAATCGTGGTGGTAGCGGATACATATTAGACCTAACGTCACAATAGATTTGGAATTTTGGCTACCTGGTGGGATACTAATCGCGGTGATGGCTGATATCTATTAGACCTGCCGCAATCATATATGGGAATCTCAGCTGCATGGACGCCTATAAGTCGTGGTGATGGCTGGCATATATTAGACCTACCACCATAACAGACTGTGAATTTTAGCTACACGGACGCCAATAAATCGTGGTGATGGCTAACATATATTGGATCAAACGCCATAACAGATTGGGAATCTTAGCGACATGGAAGTCCATAAATCCTGGTGATGGCTGATATATTTTAGACCTACCGCTGCAGCAGACTGATAATCTTGGCTACATGTACATGGATGGCTATAAAATGGGGATGATAGATGACTTATGTTCTCACAAGACTAAAATCCCCCTCCTCTGATTGGACAAGAGCTTGCTTAGTATATTCTATGTTTACGACTCAAGTGGCAAATGCTACCGTCTGACGTCACAATGCGAAATATTTGAAATGACGTCGTCCATTTCGTAACTGCTTCATCAACAGAGTGACTAGCAAGCCACTTCATTTTTCTGGGTGTTTCACGTGTGCAGCAAACGGTGTTCCGGATGATGTGTTGTTTAAATTAAAAATGGATTTACGATTTGAACTAAGATAGAAAGAGTTTATCTGGTTTATTGATTATTTATCCAGTGCCGTCGTGGATACACGGGAGGTTTATTTAGTAAACCTGTAATCGTTAAAAGTTGCCTTGAACAAGGCAACTTTTAACGACCACAGGTTTAGTAAATAAGCCTCTCGTGTTTCACGATGTAGGTTTTGGTCTATGTGTAGTGTCTATTGGAACATATACGTTATTGAAATGAACTGACGGTAACATGGTCTGAGATTTGCGGCTCGGAGCGTATGTTCAACCTCGACGTCGACGCCATGTTACTGTCAATTCACCACAATAACTTATAATGTCCCGATACCAACCGTAATACTTTGCAGTGATTGGTCAATGCCTCGTTGATTTTATTTTATGTCGTCGGGCACGCGCATATGTCTACTGTCAGGGTTTCTTGTGTCCACTGTCAAGGAAAGCGTCTCGTTGCCGTGAGCAACGGTTCATCGCAATGTCCTTTTTCACTTGAAATCAACTGAGACAAATACATTTAACTGAAGTAAAATACACACAAACGGACAGTCATTACGTACAAAAAGATCGGTTATGTAAACATGGGTAATTATTTATGAAACCGATTAGATTATAAGGTCTCTTTTCATTAATTTACTGTAACATAAACTGAAACGAGTCGAGAGCATCTCGCCCCGTTGAATGGGCACGAACACATTGAATAAAGGGAAATCTCTCCAGAATGTTGTGATAAAAGTTAACACCTTACCGAAACAACGTCTGCTTTCTAATATTTGCTGTACAACAACAAATTTAAAAATGATTCGAATAAAGCGAAGAACGGGACATATACGTTATTCTGTTTGTTGACAGGGGACATGGTCTCACGTTCCCTGCATGTAACATATATTCAACCTCGGCTAACGCCTCGGTTGAATATAAATGTCATGCAGGGAACATGACCATGTGCCCTGTCAACAAACAGAATAACTTATAATATTAGACCTACTGCCATCATCCAGTTCAACGGTCTTTTAAATCCGCTGGGTAAAACTAGATCAGCTTCATTTTTATATGCTGTGAATGATCCCTTCATGAATGTGGGGAGTGAGTTCCAACACGTAGAGTTATATTTATCCATATGTTCCATATGTTCCAATGAAACTAAAATTATCCTCCCCTGATTGGAGGAGAGCTCGCTTAGTATATTGTATGTTTACGACTCAAGTGTTAAATGTTACCGTCTGACGTAACAATGCGAAATATTTGCAATGACGTCGTCCGATTCATAACTGCTGCATCAACGGAGAGACTAGCAAGCTGCTTCATTTTTCTGGATGTTTCACGTGTGCAGCAGACAGTGTTCCAGATGAAGTGTTGTTTAAATTACAAACTGATTTACGATTTGAACTAAGATGGAATGAGTTTATCTGGTTTATTGATTATTTATCCAGTGCCGTCGTGGATACACGAGAGGTTTATTTAGTAAACCAGTGATCGTTAAAAGTTGCCTTGAACAAGACAACTTTTAAAAATCACAAGTTTAGTAAATAAGCCTCTCGTGTTTGACGATGTAGGTTTTGGGCTATGGGTAGTATCTATTGGAACATATACGTTATTGTGATGAATTGACGGTAACATGGTCTGAGGTTTGCCATGTTCAACCGAGACGCGAATTCATCACAATAACTTGTAATGTCCTGCGTTGTTACAGAAAAGCTTATCCTTTCTAGAAGATTATGAAATTTTAATCTTTTCTATCAGTAGAAATTCTTAACCAGGCATTGCCATTTTTAATATGCCGTGGTTATTTTTTAATTTACTTGTCTAACACCAATTACACATAACTGTACAAATTCAATAACACATGAGAGTTTTTGGGAATATTCTTTAAAGCATGTGTCATTTATTTTGGAAAAAAGATGTGCTATAAATTTCGTCACGGATCTTTACAGCTTTCGGGTACTTATTCCCTCTTGGTAATTGTGTTGCATTTATACTAGTTTGTTCATTTCATTCTTGTCTTTGACATGTCTATTGTGGTTATTTTTTATTTTTATTCAGTCTTTTACTTCATAACTGATAATGATGTTTAACATACCACTGTTCCACTGTTTTCTCGCCACGATATAGCTTTAGCAGCTGACTTGACCTTAAGCACCATTAAATAAATAAATAAATAAATAAATAAATAAATAAATAAATAAATAAATAAATAAATAAATAAGAACTGCGGCTGAAGAAACTCTAAAGCTACCTTGAACAACAATCTATTATTCGCCTGTTATTATAATGGTATTGTGTTTATATTTTTAAGTAGTAGGGTCATGCATGATGCAAGTTTAAGTTAAAGGCAGTGGCGCAATGGTTACAGCATTGGACTTTAAACCGATAGGTCCACGGTTCGATTCCAACCAGGAGTAACTGCGTTGTGACCTTGGGTAAGGCGCTTAATTCCGATTGCTCCAGTGGGGGCACGGTGGCACTGTGTACTAAGGCGTACTGCGCGTCGATGGCGCACGTGCCTTCAACCATTGCTAACCCTGCTTGTGTGGAGTTAGTACATTGGGGAGCCTCGTAGTTGCTCGCCGTTGCACGGTGGTTCTCTCCGGGTACTCCGGCTTTCTCTACGTGTAAAACTGTCTATAAAGTGTTTTTAAACCCCAATAAAAATATAGACTTGTTGTTTGATACATTATCTTCCTCGTATTCCAACCGTTGTATATTATAAGTTATCTCCGCCAACATGTATGGTATATGGAGATTTAATACCTGGACGTCGGTTTTTAAACGGCGAGGTGTTTAAATGAGACATCCAGGTATTAAATCTCCATTTATCATACATGTTGACGGAGATAACGTTGTTTGTCCCGTTTGAAACACATTACAAACATAGTGGAAGTACATTTGTGGACGGATTTCTTAGTCTCCGCAATCACTTGGACCAAATTCGTGAATATTTTTTGTATTATAAAGACAACAGAAAGAGTTACGTCCCTTGGATCGTTTAGGAAACGAGTAAACAGTATTTTTGTTGACATATCGTCCCCTGAGTTCCAATATGTTCTATGTGCCTCCTGGCACATAGAACACATTCGAACCCAGGGACGATATTTGCTCTTATTTTATTTTACTCAACTTGTTTCATCTAATTACTCGACTATTTGATTTATAACGGCTGCAAAATATGATCGATTTGTCGGAAATCTGATAATATTTGAGACTATTTTCAGGTTTTTTTAGTTCGATTTTTATACCGAGGCGAGTGAATGCGAAAAGCTTTCATTAATTTTAAACCATATAACCCCGATATTTCGCGTGCCCATATACCCTGAATGTCGCGCTTCCATACACCTTGGATGATGAGTGCATCCTTTGCCATGGCTATTTGTCCAAGGCATTCTGACAAATCAAAAGACAGAAATTATCGGAATATCGGGACAAACATCATTGAACCTTTTATTTAATCCTTGGGGCACTGGTGTCAAAATTCTGAAAGTTCAAGGAACACATTTGCCCCATAATGCACCTTAAAATGTAACCAATTCACAAGATTGGATTAATTAAATTATTGGATTTTAGTGTTGAATTTTGATATATCGACAAAAGTTTCCAGGGAGTTAATCAAATCCATCACAAATCTATATATAGTTCTGATTTTTGTTCTGATTTTTGTTTTGATGTACTCACCAATATACACGCCAACATCTGTCCCATTTATATCTCGTTTTGTTATTCCTGCATTTTCTAACGCCATGTATGTGCATTCTATTGCCAATGATTGTTGTGGATCCATAGAACTAGCTTCCTCGTCACTAATCCCAAAGAACTTGTTGTCCCATGCCTCAACACTGGAAACAAAAACATGAAAATATAAAGGTTGCTTTTACTAGCTGTTGTCAACTGCTACTTACTGATGGATCATTAAATAATCCTCTTTTGGATAATAGTGTATTGGTGGAGATTCTGCGAATTCCATATCACTTCCTCAAACCTACCACTAGAGAGGACAGAATCTATAATTGCGAAACCCGATACATTTTTTTAACAGCAAATCAGGCCCTTAGTCCCGAGAAGTCCGGAAGCCCCCCCCCCCCCCCCCACCCCCCCGCCCCTTTATGACCACATCTGACGAAACAATTGCGGATCCCTCCAATACCAACATTTTCTCTTAACCCTTTACCTAACGTAACGGTCAAAACCGGCCAGCGCTATTCTCAAAAATCGCCACTTAATTTTCATTATTTTTTTCATTTTTTGTCTCAAAAACATAGGTTATGACCACTCGTTGGAACGAGCTCGTCGAGCTCGTTCCAACGCGGGGTCATAACCTATGTTTTTGAGACAAAAAATGAAAAAAATTAGTTAGTCAAGAATTATTTTTGCAAGTGTCGTCTGCTTTTCAGGTTAGGTAAAGGGTTAAAGCCACTAATTTGCAAAAGACAAGTTGTCAACGCACCCGATATCAAAATTTATTTTCATTTTATTTTAAATATCATGTAGCCCATCAAAGGAACTAGCAGGACAAGCTCGTTGCAATGATTGGCCACATGATATAGCTTCATTGAAACATTTTGTAAAAAAATAATCAATTTGCTTCATTTGTAAATTAAAAGTTAAAATGCAGCCGATTCTTTAGGTAAAGGGATAATTAACAATGTTGAGATAGATTTCAAGTTCATTCAGGGTCGCAGTGACGAGGATGGGTCCTGGGGCATTGTGTAAAACGGGCGAACCGCGGGCGCCGATGGTGCGAAGCGATAAGTGGAGATTCTGAGGATCATCCCCCTCAAATTCCGTTTAAGCATTCTCCCGCATTTTCCTGACAACATCCACCCAGTTATTTCCTCACAATTTGGGTGATTTATTACCTGTATTTCTGTGCGTATGGTGCATTGTTTTTGTTTATTTTTTTGGAGGGGGGGATTAGGGTTTAACCACACATCAACATCCAAGGTCATATCGTGTCGGTGACAGTTTTACGGATGGAGGAAGCCGGAGATAACCACCGATCAAAGACGAGCAGCTGCCAGCTCCCCAACATCGTAACCTCGCACTGCAGCACAGGTAGGGTTAGATTGGTTGAAGACATGCGCACCATTGACGTGCAGGACGCCTTAGTACACGGCGTCATCGTGCTCCCATGTGGACAATCGGGGTTAAGTGCCTTGCCCAAGAACACAACGCGGGTGTCCGAATCGATCGCTCAGACGGTAACCCATCCGAGGACTAACCGGGTTCGACATTGCTTAACTTCGATGATCTGACGAGAACCGGTTACCGCAACGCCTCCGCGCCCCCGTATGGTGCATTCTTTCTCCAAAGATAATCGTGACCACCACGATGCAGCAAAGACCGGTGGAAAACCAACTAACTGCAACAAGTGGGATTTTTTGGTTATATAAATGGAACCTGTTCTGTAATGGAACTACATTCTCTTGTCACCTCCACCAGCGTCTGAGACCTGTACCAAAAGCCCTCCCAAGACTTCCAACTGAGACGCATCGATAGGTCAACATGCACTTTTTTAAAAAAAAAAAAAATCTCGAGTGCCAAGCGGAGTCCCCTTTTCTCCTACTCGGTGTTATTGAGTTCATTACGACATTCAGAGATACGGGGAACTTATCTGAAAATGTTTACGCTCCCCCCACTTTTTTCAGATCATGGCTTCGGGTCCAAGCCTGAAAATAAGTAGACTGCCATCTGCAGTATGAGAACCCCAGAGGGTAAATTTTGAGATGCTACCCTGCACACCAGGGTAGCATCACTAAATTTACACTCTGCAAACCTCATTCTGAAGCAAGGTCTCAAACCTAAACCGCAAAAGGTACCCAGAGGATAAACTGGCACACTGTATGGGATAGCATCAGCAAATTCACCCTCTGTGGACCTCATTTTGCAAATGACCCATTGCTTATTTTCAGGCGTGTTCGGGTCTGGATTCAGTTATGCACAATTGGAATTGTGCCATTCAAAGACATGACAATTACGAAGCTCATATAGAATAACTGACAGTCATGATACAATTAGTTTTCCTTGTGTTTTCCAGGATGTATGGGAATTTACACCGGTTTGGGAACTCATACACTCTGAGGCGAAGCCCGCTCAATACACGTAGAAGACAGTCGTAGAATCATAGAGACACACATTTATTTTAATAATTGTATAGTAACACGAATTCGTTTTCGATTTCCCCTTTGAAAAAAAAAGTTTATTACATTTTGCAACGTTTTTCCCGTCCAAGTAGTTGCATTTTGTAATAATTATTACATATTGCAACGTTTTTCCTGTCCAAGTAGTTGCATTTTGTAATAATTATTACATTTTGCAACTTTTATTACAAAGTGGGTTGTAGGAAAGGTCAAAGGCCTCACCGCATTTCACTCATTAACTGCTAAACTTTAAGAGAGGGTGATTACACTATTAGTCGCCCCCAACAGACCCGCCGCGGGTTTTGGCTGTTGCAAGATGACGTGTAGGGGTTAGGGTGAAACCCATCACGAGTTGTTTACGACTTCCAAGTCACGCAGCTCTGAATCACGCTGGCTGGGGAAGTATATAACCCGCTAGCTCGACTCGCAATGGTCAGTCGCCGCCTAATCTACCAACCGACAGTTAGAAGCTCGAACTACATAGCATGGGCTTTGAATGAAAATGCCACTTAGAATTTATTAGTAAAGTCGTGTCGTGGTTAGGCTATTTGTTAGGTTATGTGGATGACCTGGTGCATTGGCAGAGAAGCTGAAGACTGAGTGGTGATTTTCCACCTCCAAGCGCTTGTTGAATTTGTTGAACTGTGTTAGAATGAAAAAAAACATTAGTAGAAACTGTGTCGATGAATTCCAGTTGTATTTATTGACTCTCTAGTTACTCGGTAGTGGCAACCACTTCAAGTAACCATAGTTTGCCACACACACACAACACATCGCGCTGCCCTTGTTGTAGAACAAAGGAGCCACCCTTGGAAGACGCCATTCGAGTCCTACAACTTAGACGATCCTTACCCCCCCCCCCCTCCAAACGGTCCTCTTTGGTGCCTTGGACAGGATATGGAACGGGTTTTGCCACGGACCCGATTGTAGCGATACTACACATCGGGAGACCATACAACGCATCGGAACTTCAAGACAACGCATCGGACACAGCGGCGGAGCAGAGGAAAACTGCCTGTTCCTAAAATTTACACTGTAAGTACAACATTTTATTCATTCACTTCGCAATCGTTACCGAGGTGTCGGTTAGCTCTGCCATCACGAAATAGTAGTAACCCTGTAATGGCGTAAAGTGGGAGAATGGCAACTGGTGGGAAAATTATAGAATTAGACCCTGCAATGCACAAGGAGATGGAGGACTTGATTAATGCTGAGGCTGTACGTCGCACAGCCAAATTAGAACAACAAATGCAAGAAGCACAGGTAGCTGGGGAACAGTGCCATCAACAAGACTTGGCCCAACTGGAAACAAAAATCTCGGGTATGCAGTTTCAGTTAGAACAGGCGGACGTGCAGCTGAAACAGAGAAGCGCTGATCTCGATTATCTAGAAGAAAAGGGGACAGGGGCGACACTATTTGACAGTGGTAAAAGTAGTAAACGTCAAACAAAAAGTGATGAAGCCCAGAAAATCGTACAGGCCATCCAGGGGGTACAATACACCCTTCAACAGGGAATGTAAATACGGGTGCTACAGCAAATGCCACCCAAACCCAAACGCTACATACCCATATCAAACGTTGTAATGGTGACCCCGTCAACTTTAAACCATGGATGAAGTCGCTTGACCACTATTGTGCCATAAATGAAATTTCAGACATGCAAAAACGCAGACTGGCCGCCCAGACAAGTGATTTTGTTGTGATCGATTTCATTCTTCGCACCCTAGCCGCCGACCCTATGTGACGTGGGGGAGCTTGAAAACACAGCTCCAGCAGCGTTACTCGGAGGTGATCGACGATAGTATGGCGAATAATTATCTGCGCCACCTGAAACAGAAAAAAATATGAAACTGTGGTCAGTTATGGTGAGAGATTATTAGATCTTGCGAAGGATGCTTATGGGAAGGATGTAGACGAGTGATTAGTACAGAAAACATTGGCAAATTATTTTGGTGACGGGTTATATGAAAGCGACGTCAAAACAAAATTAATTAGGAAAGCTCACTCCACCTTAGAAAAGGCTTTAGCCCTAGCTCTATTTGAAACAGGTGTTAAAGAAAAAGTGTGAAAACGCAGTGAACCAACATATTTATCGAAAGCATACAGGTCAGATTACTGCAATGGCGATTACATAGGAAGGGATGTTAGTCCTGACGACTCAAGGGACATTCAGCCCTTTGGATGTCAATGTCTCGCGACGAAAAAGCAGTGTCCACGTAATTACAAAAAGTCCCGCCCCTCCCAGATATAACAAGCAGGCACCGGACAAACAAAAAGGGTGATATCAAAAACCCATCTGCTACCGTTGTGGTAGGGTGGGGAACGTGCGCACTCAATGCCGAGAACAAATAGCAAAGCAAGTGCGCACTGCAACAGTGCAACAGCCAGTAGAAAGGTCAATGGCTGACATGAGGTGCTTTCGCTGTGGCAGATTAGGGCATATGATTTGCCGAGAATTTACATGAGCAAAACTCTACTTATGTGGGGGCAATAGGTAGGGGGCAAGGGGTTAAAACTACCAAACAGGCTCCAGAACATAGTAACAATACTGTAAAAGCACAACTGGGAGATAACATAAATGCATCAGTAAGAGAGAAAATTACAAATGTAAATAAGTGTGAATGAACAAGCTGAGAAAATAGGGCATAAGTGTAGGAAATGTTTAAATATAGGATACCAGGAGAAAGAATGTAAATTGAAAACCATTTCCTTAACAAATCGACAACAGAGGCAAATCAAACAAGATTTAATAAATGTAGTCAAAGGGAAGCAACTCCACGAAATAAGAAGAACTTAAATAATAATATTCCCGGCAGAAATCTAATCAAACAGAAAGTGTTTCTGTGCAGCAAACAGTAAGTAAATTATCTTCTGAATTAATCAATGAACACAAGGAAATTAACCCTTGTCAGTTTGGCCAAAAGTGTGCAACTTGTGGAAGCTCAGACCATTACACACAATTTTGTGCGGGAGTCACTAGGTCACTTTACTAAAAATTGTACACAGGTGTTACCCAAGAAAAGTTTCACTGAGCAAGAGTTGCAAAATATGAAGAAAAATAATTTTATTTATGAGAGATATTCACCAGGTCAACATCATAATCCCAAGTCAGCTCTAGAGAAGATTTCACATAACCCAAAGTAGCTCCAGAGGAGTGCTCAATAAGCTCAAAGAGCTCACAAGTAAATACACTGAAAAAGGAAACCAAACAGGGAAAATTGATTGGAAAACAGTCTAGGAGGAATTCTGGGACCGTAGAATTAAATTTTGGCTCAACTTCTTTGGACAGTTTGATGATTCATGTGGTGAAGCAACGAGATAGAGCTCTGCTCGACTCGGGAGCTCAAACTTCATGCATCAGCACAAAAGTTTGGATAAATATGCACAATCGCCCTCGATTAGTGGCCAATAGAAATCAACCACCAAGCATAACCGGTGTGGCTGGTACAAGTATTAGACGCAGGGGGATGGTCCATTTGTACTTTTCCATTAATAGGTTACCCCAGTCACAGGAATTCTTAGTATTGGATGAATTACATAGGAGTTTGATTTTAGGGTTAGATTGGATTGCAGGAAATAATATTAACATATATTGGGGATTAAGAAAAATGAAAGTAAATGGGCAATTAATTCCACTAGTGAAAGATTTACATGTGTCATGTTTAACCCGTCTAGTAAACAGCATTGAGTTGAAACCACAGAGTACTTGTGTTTGCACAGCTAAGGCTGTAGGGTAAGATCAACTTTTGACTCTGAATTTTTAGAACATCATGGTTTAAAGCAAGGCTATATTGCAGAGCAACCAGGTTTAATGGTAAGTAACAGCATTGTAAGTAACAATTGTGGTAATATACCAGTTATGTTGATTAACAGTACCAATAAGCATTATACGTTGAAGCAGGATTGTATTGTGGGAATAGTTGAACCTGTAACTGCCGAGGAGGACTTCGTAGATATCGCACAGGAAGTGATGAATCTCAGTACAGTTGAAAACAAAGATAATGACAATCAAGTAACAGATAGTGACATTCAAGTGCCACCAGGTAAGAGGGAATTGCTAATGAAATTAATCTGGGAACAGTGGGATGTATTTGCAAAAACTGATAAAGAATTAACCCAAACTGACACAATAACAATGAAAATAGATACAGGGGATGCCAGGCCTATTAAGAGCCAGGCTTATTGTGTTCCACTGTCGAAACAAAAAATATGGATGATGCAATTCCAGAATGCTAGATGCAGGCATTATCCAAAGGTCACAGAGTGCATGGAGCTTTCCTTGCTTGCTTGTGGGCAAGAAGAACAGCTCTAGGCGCTTTTGTGTGGATTTCAGGCACCTTAACCAAGTTACCAAGGTTATGAGTTGGCCGTTGCCACTCATTGGTGATGCGTTTACGTTGTTAAATGGGTGCAAATATTTCACCACCCTTGACCTGAAGTCAGGTTATTGGCAGGTCAAGATGGACAGACTGCCAAGTTATCCAAATTTTGGTTTGGACCCTATTGCACTAGGAAGAAGCTGTGGGATGCGAATTACGTCATCGGACATTCATCAGGAGTACACCATAGAGTCGTCCACTTCAATAGGTTAAAGCATATCCCGCAAGAGGAAGATCAAGAAAGTATATCACCTCGGGACTCATTGAATTGTGATTCGGTCGGAGAGACTCCTCCTATACATTTTGACTTGGGGGAGAATGCCAGTCATTTATCGGATGACATTTCTCCAGTCATGTGATGGTGCGTTGCCAACGACTCGCAGAGGTCAAACTATTCGACGGCAGACTTGGCTCGACTGGATATAGTTCGATTTGTCATTGGCCATTACATTAAAGCAGAGAAGGAGAACTTACCACGTACGTGTATACAGACCAGAGACTTTTTTTATTGTTCATCTTTGTGTAAATGATATGCGAATGTAATTCTTAAGGGCCACATCATGACGTCCTTTTGACGATAGTGGTTCCTTATTAAATAGGACGTGAAGTTGATAGGTGTAACGTATGAGAAGATTAATTTCTCGAAACTGGGAAAAAGGTGTGTGCGAGATTGAGTTTGTAAGTCGGTCTGTAGATACCAGGCCGGTCTCATATAAGCTTTCAGAGAGAGAAAGAAAATGTTCGAATTAGCATGCGATGTCGACACGGTTAATATTCTTCGAGAGATTTGATTCTGAATTCTTCAATCATCGTGAATACACCACATTTTGTCCGTCGGTTGAGAAAATTCGTCCAAAGCAACCAACATGTATTAGAGAGGTCCCTCTCTCCTTATCAGGTTAATTTTTGTGGGATACAAGCGGGTTGATGGATCAAATCTTGAATATACGAGCTTGTAATGTGGATGTCGTCATATTTAAAATTGGTGGTAATGATATCGTCCGACTAGGTTTTGTTTGTCTGACTTGTTTGCAAAAGTACACCACCCTTATGGAGACATGGAGGGCTGGTGGAGAAGGAAAAATCATTATCAGTGAAATTTTTCCACGCAAAGACACCAGATCAGTTACAGTGGAGATGTCCGAATTCCGACGTTGTGTATTAAATGCAGAGCTGAAGTCGCTTGTTGGTGAAGGAATTGACTTCCATCGCCATCGAGGGACTTCAGATATGCATTATCATGCAGATGGGTTCATCTCAATGACCTTGGCCATTACGTAGAACTTCATTGTGTCGTTTTGCCCATGCTACTGCAACTTCCACACTGCAGTAAATTTAATAAAAGCTGTTGACTGCGTTGTTCAGTTGTCCACTTGATCTGCAGGGAGTTGGAGGTAATGTACCACTACAGTTTGAAATAGATAGGGGGTTGACTCACGGCTGATTATGATGGGGGTTTATTCTGAACCGTAGATTTTAGATTTTAGGAGAATAGAGAATAACTATCCCCCACGCCGTACGACTGGTAGATATATTCATTTTCTGGAGATGCCTTTGTAATTATAGGATGTATTCATAATTACAAGGAATCGTAGTTCACGGTTCATTCGCAATACGTCGGGTTCGCATATCCAGAGGCTGTATTTGTCGAAGTGTTATTTTATGAAATTCTTGCGTCCTCTAAATAATTTAGATAATTAAATTACGGAGATTAATTTTATTAATGGAATGGAAACGTCATTGGGTCAATTTATTATTTATAAATTGACTCATTAACGACATTTCAAGACGATTGCTGGCTCACTCAAGTTAATTCCAATTAAGCTTCGCTCTGTATCATAGTTCTGTGATCCATTCACATTTATTCGAATGGAGAAAATGGTCATGAGGTAGGTTTTGACAGCAAACCCAAAGATGAATTCTTATGCCCTTCTAAACCAAAGGCAGAAGTTTTGTAAAACCTGATATTGTGAAGGAATATATCAATTATTTAATGCGCATGCACATGCTATTTGGTACAATGTTTGATACAATTAAGAGAAAAATTCAATTCTCTTGATATTTTGAATTGACTCCAAAAATAAAAAAAAACGGAATCCTATTGTTGTGGACACATTCGATGTTAACATTCGTTGGTTTAATTAATTTTGGCCTGTTATTTTATATACAATATGTTACAATATTACACAACCATAAATGCGTGCAATAAATTCTGCATTTATGGCGTACTTAAATAAATTATAAACGATGTCGTCATAATACTCCGAGTCTTTCGGTTTTGAAGTCCGAAAACGATTTTACACAATGGGTTTTAAAAATAGGTTGGGACACGTTTCTTTTATAAAGGCCGCCCTACTCTCAAATTATAGGATTCACCTTCTCGTTTTAGATAAGTCATTTTATAAATATATTCATGATGTAGGTCAAAGTTACTCGCTTCAATTTGTCAGCTGTGTAAGTTTCGTTTCTACATACGTTTTATGTGTGTACAGAGTTTAAAATGCAATGAATTTGTTTAATTAGTTTAGCGAATGTTTGCACATCTCACTCTTTGATGGTCAGTTCTATTAACCCTTTACCTAACATGAAAAGCAGATGACACTTGCAAAAAAAATTCTTGAATAACTAATTTTTTTCATTTTTTGTCTCAAAAACATAGGTTATGACCCCTCGTTGGAACGAGCTCGACGAGCTCGTTCCAACGAGGGGTCATAACCTATGTTTTTGAGACAAAAAATGAAAATATTTTGAAAATTAATTGGCGATTTTTGAGAATAGCGCTGGCCGGTTTTGGCCGTTACGTTGGGTAAAGGGTTAAAGAGATTCACAAACAAAGCACTGCTGGCTTAATTGACATAGGAATAGTTT
The DNA here is from genome assembly GCA_031216915.1 of Pictodentalium vernedei. NCBI lineage: Eukaryota > Metazoa > Mollusca > Scaphopoda > Dentaliida > Dentaliidae > Pictodentalium > Pictodentalium vernedei. The sequence continues at coordinate 86,968,374 of CM062289.1, forward strand.
TTAAATAGGTTGGTGGATGGGACATTTCCCTTTGATAAACTCAGCAGTACTCTTATCGATTTCAGAAGAGATACAAGAGATACCGGAAAAAATAAGCCATGGTGTAACTTGGTGCATTCAACAGTTGGCTTAAGATTCTGGTTTGTGTGTTCTGTGAGGTGTCTGCCCTCTGTTGCATTTTGGACAATTTTGTCAACATATGTACAATATTTCAGGTTCAATGAGAGGTTTCTGTCGAGTTATGCGTCGCATTAACCTTTCATCCACAACAGCGATGTGGAATTGAGTCCTACATTTTCATAAATATTGAGCTGACAGCTGACATCTGTGGGTAAATCTTTTTGATAAGGAGTAATGTGGGCGGAGTGAATATTACCTGCAACGATAACCCTTCACTCATTAACCCTTTAACAAAAGGAGCTCGGACGTTTATCAGAAATATTGAGCTGACATCTGTGTGTAAATGTTTTTGATAAGGAGTAATCTGGGTGGAGTGAATATTACCTGCTACGATAACTCTTCACTCAATAACCCTTTAACAAGAGGAGCCTGGACGTACGTATGCACTTTTAGAGTTTACTAGCTGAAGTTTCGCATCTACATTTCAATTTTAGCTGAAATTTCACACTGAGGTTTATATATTTTTTAATCTTGAGTATGCCAATATGCGAAGTTGCATTTTACCGGCGTGTAAACTCGTGTCAACCCTTCAACAAGTATAAACCAAGGTGTGCACTCCTACATATACAGAGATATCGAACTGAAAATATGGGACAGCAGAATGCGAATACATAGTCTTCTCGATCGGAGACCACCTTCGTGCAACCTTGCCCTGAGAGTCTGCATCATAACATTTACCCCAGATGGATTCTCAATGTCACTGCAAAGCTGGGTTGTTGTGGCAAAGCGGTTCCTACAGGCCTGAATGATCAAAAACCGGTCTTCAGCTGCAGATGTTGCCCGTCTCTGCCACCACCATGCAGTCTTACTGGTGTGCCATACTACTGAAATCTTGCCCAAGCTCTGGTGATCACCGTATGGTGCACACCAAGGGCTTCACCAGCCTGACGACGGGTAGCCTCTTGCTCCACCATCCCTATATCCCACCACATTTCTGCTTCAGACAAATGTCTTCTTACATTTGCATTTCCCATATTCAATCATTAAATCACAAGGGTTTGTGTTGAAATGAAGACTGAATACCCTACACATGTCATGTATATGTAGACAGTACACGAAAACATCATGAAAATCAAGGGGTACATGCTTTCCATGACTGTCACGAAAGGTCTGTCTTTCAAGAGGGCTAATGGAAACACTGGGGACCATCTCAATACATTCCTTAATCATATCCACCAAAACTATCGCAAATATGTCACCAGAAAATTTCACAATGATGTGTCATATATTTCGTGCTTAGCAAACTTGCCATTCTTTATAACATCAAATGATTTTTGAGGGGAAATCTAAAATAAGTGATGTTTCATATCAATAAGCTTTTTGACAAAATCTGTTTTACTTGAACGACTAGGTCCCGAAATAAAGATATTACAAGGGTGTTGAAACAACAAACATTCACTTGATGCCATAATTGTTTTTTGTGAAAAAGTGTTGTCAAATCATTGAATTATATACTTTCTGTTTCCATTGCTTCTTCGTGTCTTTTAGTAGGTTTTCGTTTTAAGGGTGCTTTGAACTCAAGTAAAGTTTCTGTAGAGTCTATTCTTTGTTCTATTTGTGGTACAGATTGTCTATATAAGGAATTAATGATTTTTTTATCATCAATTATATTACCCCACACAACTCTTAACCAAATATTGTTTACATTATCTTTGTAAAAAGCATTCATGATTTGTAATGCATTACAGGATTCCCCATACATTTCACCGTATTCCAATTGATTATGAATAAAATCTTTTGTTAATGTTAGATGACCAGGAGTGATCATTTGAAAGGCATATAATAATGCCTTACGTGTAATCTTGTTGTCTAAAATACTTCTTGCTGGTGCCATGGTTGAAATCAAAGTGATGATTCTTTTGTCTGTTCTGATGTATTTTGTGCATCAGGTACCACATTACACCATGTACTTTGTACATCAGGACAGTCAGGAAAATCAATTTCTGCACTATCTGTGGTACTAAATGATGTACTTTGATAATATATTCCCTTGAGTGCAAATAAAGAATTAGAATCTGGAAAATCATCTAGACACTTGTCATATTTTTTCATTGTTGAAATATTTGATTTAATGTGTATCCATAATCCATAACTGATAATATTTTATCTGGAGGTGTTTGCATACATGTTGATGGATTGTATAATTGACAATTTCTTATCAATTGAATATAAGGACATTTTGGTGACTAATTGACATGTCCTTGTAGAGGAATATCTCTAGGTTCCCAATTATGTAAACCTTGTCCACATACAAAACATTTTACTTTACCATCTCCCACATAGAAAAACCCAGCTTCAGCTAATTCTTCTTTCTTGGATTGTAAAATAGGATTTGTAGTCATACTAAAATCGAAAGTCTTCTTAACTCTGATAAGTATATAGGATATGTAGGATTAAGTGGTAGAGACATATTGCCTGTTCAGTGTTCAAAAGTTGAAATGCGAAATCTGAAGGGTGCTTTATACCGTAAACCCATAAGATCTTGTGTCATATTTATCCACTACAAAATGTTTTGTATACACAGATCTGAATGTTTTGGTTTGTCTTTCACTTGTGACTTGTCTATTTTTGCTAAGTTTAATTTTGTGTGTGTACTCAATGTTCAGTTTGTAATTGTGTCTGTCTTGTACACATTCCACCATGGATTCAAAATTAACTTTCTGTGATGTATTGTAATCTAATGTGATTCCTTCAACCTTACATGAAGTCTGTGTTTGACAATCTTTTATGTATTTGTAACCAAAATGTTTTGGACCTAGTCCAACATATTAAATGTTTGCATCTGGATGTTGATCTGTCCATTGATTTACCCTGCTGTTTACAATTTGTGGGTTCCAAAGTGAGGGGTTATATATGTAAATACAACTGTCTATTTCAAAATATAATACTCGTCTACTCAAACGTCCTGTTACTTTGTACAATTCCATTCGTGCATAAGCTGTGACAAAAGATGCAACTGCAACATTAGGTGATCTGTGAGGTTCATAAACATCTGTAGACTTTGTGTAATTTATTAAAATACATTTATCATGATCAAACAATTCAACAGTTTTAATAATGATGTCTTTATCTTGTATCAACTCAAAATATTTTGATGGGTTTTGTATGTATTCTGTTTTAGTTTTTACAGTGTTTTTTGCACTTTCCCCCATAAACAGTTTAACAAATGTATGTTTTCAATTTGTTCATAGTCGTTCTTAAATGTGTCTTTGTCTGTTTCTGTTTTTACCCAATCTGGATATCCACTGGCTTCTTGTTTCATTTTTAAATATTTGTTCACATAATGTTCGTAAATTTCTGAAGACCATTCTTCCCAATGCCAAATCTGATAAATATGAAGTAATGTGTACCCAATCCCCAATGCTTTAAAACGTTCAAATGATGTCCACGTACCTGTAATACTGCATTGTTCTGATGTATGTTCACATTTGTCCAATTCTTGTTCTGCACATGTATTGCAAAGTGTAAAAAACATTTTCTTGTTGCAAAGAATTGGTAATACTGGAATGTGTAGGGTTTGCGGTGGTAAAACATTACATTTTATTTCATTATCTGTGTTTTGGTCTATTTTATGATGTAATTTAATGGCATTTGTTCTCCCCCTCCCCCCAATTAATGCTTCAGGTGGTTTAATAGGATCCATGTTTGGAAAAAATGAATTTAATGTTGATTTTACTTCAGGATTTGATTTGCAGAAATGATCAAGTTCATGTTCCCATGTTACTCTTATGTTATACACCAATGATTCTAAATGGTGCATGCGTTCCTGTGTATTGTTGTATAGAGTTTGGTAATTTAGTAAATTGACTGGATTTTTCTCTTGTGTGTTGTCTATGTAACATGTTATGCACCCATGCCACATACATCCATAAAATTCAAAGATTGTATTTGTATCTTTGTGAAACCCATCAACAAAATATCCCCCTATTTTAACCTCCCCACCATTAAGTCCATGTTGAATATGTATGTTTTCTTCCTGTGCAACTGTCTGTAAAAATCTAATGGCTTTAATGGAGTATTTGACTTTAGATGAATAACCTATCTCTGAGATGATTGCCGTTTTGTTTTCTGCAAGACCATTTTTTCTCCAAGCTTTTGTAAGGTAATTGCTTCTCTCAAGGGGTCTATGCCATCAGTGTCTGTAAAGTTGTGTCTGAATTCCCCACACCCCCTACATAAGATATTTACATCTGATTTGCAGTCTAGTTCCATTTCTTTTTGAAAATCAAATCTGGCATTACTAGTAAATGTTTGGTTGTACCACTTGATAAAATCTTCCCTATCTGATGGAGACATAGATCTGGCATATACAATGATAAATCTAAATAAGGACCAATATAATTTTGTTAAGCTTGCGTGTTTGCCAAATAGGGGAAATAACCTTTTGCTAATTCTGTCAAGTCAAATGTTTTAGGAAATTGTGCCAATCTCATTGAAAGAAAATTTAAAGAATCCTATAAGTCTAATACCACAAGCTTTAAGTGAAATAATTTTGTTTCCATTCATAATTACATCAGGAGTTGTTGTACCAGTTTCAATGAGGTGTCTTAAAATAAATTATCCATCAAAACATCTTTTATTGTGAACAATAGCTGTTGTCCCTTTATGTTCCTTACTGAAAAGCCAATCACAAAAATCCGACAAAGCAGATTTCTCTTTAAATATTAATTGCCGTTGTCCAAATTTGTCACAGAAGATACATTTTTGATCTATAGTTTTGTTCGGTGAGCAACACAGAAATTTAAGATATGAACTCCTGAGTCTTGTGTGGTTTCAAAATAAAAAAAAAAACAAATGGAATGCTTGGTAATTTTTCATCCTATGGTGATGTGCATTTTGGAATGAAACATTGGTGATCAGAATTAACTACTTGTTGACAATATTTACATGTTTTGAATCCTTCACAAATGTGTTTTCCTTCTGTTAAATATATTAATGAAAAGCACTGTTTACACTTTTGAACAAACTGATAAATTATTTTTTCTTCCTTTCCCCTTGTAGTGATATGGTTATTATAGCATGATAAACCTCTAAATTGTATATTGTATCAGTAACAGGCGACGGGGTGTTCAAGAGTGCATTTTGTTGGAGCATAGCAAACACAACCAAAAGGGCACATGTGACATTCTCTGTTATTATTTCCTTTACTACAAAATTCACAATAGTAGGAACATCCTAAAAACACTGTAACTGTAGTGATGGTATCAAAATGCTGGTCATGGTGGTAAATATGAATAACTTTACTATCAGTGGTGGTATTTGTGTGTTGGAATAAAAATTCACTTTTTTCATACTGTGGATGAATTTTGATGACATACTCTGGGTAAAGCAGGTCTTGTATTTTATAATATTCTTCATATGCATAAGGAATATTATAATCAAGACCTGCTTTGTCACCAATGCCTTAGGTTCCCACTCTTGTGTCGGTCTATCAGAATTTCTAATATTTGTCCATTTCTTTTGCCAAAGTTCTGAATTATCTCAATCAACATGACACTTTCCCACTGCAGTGGCCCGTGTGAGACACATTGAATCATTAACTTTTTTAATGTTAATAAATACCTTTCTTGTTTCCAACTATTTTATCAACAGGTGAAAATGAAATTGGTGGATGTCGTACAGACCCTTGTGGTAGAGAAGTGTGTGTTATTTCTAAAGATAATTCCCCATCATGGATCGTGGTTAAGTGATATTCTCATCGGATCGTTGTCTTCTATACCACATTCTTCTTTAATATTTTTCACCATACTTTCGAATATGTTTCCAAGGAAGTCAAATGGATTCAACCGATTAAATTGTTTGAAGGTTATTCTACACACACGGAATTTGGAATGGAATTTTCTTGATGTTCTTTGTAGAAGAGGGTGGATGGTGTATACATCTCCTGCTGTTTCTACTCTCTGTTTCTTGTTATCTTCTTCTACTTCTCTCTCTGTCTCACTGTATTCTTCAATGGCTCTCTTCATCTTTTTCTTCTATCTTCTTCTCTTATCAAATGGAAAGCTGTGAAAATATGTCCTGTCTTCTTGGTTGCCCAAACACAAATGTGAAACAGCCTAAGATTCCCCCACCTTTTAAACCATCCCTGCTGCTGATTTGCACCGTTAATAAATGTTTTTATTCACAATTGAAAAGTCATTATTTCAAAAGTATTATGAATTCGCATTGCACAAAATGTTAAGAACATTGGAAAATTATGTATTCAAAACGTTTTTTATTTATCCACCAACCCTATGTGAAAATGCTATGGCAAATATTTTACAGCTTTTAATTGTTAGTGTATCTTTCAATCAACATCCGTATTAAACTCACTAAACACATTTAACAAAAAGTTGGTTCTTATCTGTAGGTCATTGAGTGCAAAAGATAGCAAAAATGTTTGTAACCAAATGAATGTATATTTAACAATAGTGTGTCAGTGCATTTTATGGAATGCCTGTGCTGAATATGGATTTGTGATTCTTTTAACAGATAACAGTCCATAACTTTTTAAGCCCCGAACCAATTGTATCGTTTAAGATATCATCTGAAACTGCAATTGACAAGCTTTGCGATGGTATATAATATGTTCAGATTGATTAATCACGAGCGAAGATATTCGAATAAATATGTACAAGTACGGATATAGTGGGAGTACTTGACCCGTTGTTCTAAAAAAAATAATAAATTGTTGTGTTGTTAACTGTCGTGGGAAACGCATTTATTTCAAAACTCAATATTTTGTTGGTAGTACTACGTGGTCGTAGCTGTCGATATAACACTAGTGTTAAGTCAGTATTGATTTTTTGATTTGCAAAGCAGTGGTTATTTTCAGCGAAGACGCGCTATATTTAAACCAGTTCCCACAAAATGACATTGTGTTTCGTGACATTTATTTTCCAGGAAATCGACTTTAACATCTAACATTACAATCAACATTCCTATTACAATCACTAATATATTTAACAACTGGTGTATAGTATCCAGAGGTTATTGAGTGCAAAAGATAGCAAAACTGTTTGTAATTAAATGAATTTATCTTTAAAGAATAGTGGGTAATTACATTTTATTGGACATTTAAATGTACATTTTAAATGTACATTAAACGCGAATATAAAAGATGGAAGAATCTTAGCCAAATGGATTGTATCACTTAAGATTTCATCTTAAACTGCAGTTGACAAGCTTTGCGATGGTATGCAATATGTCCAGATTAAATAATTACGAGCGAAGATATTCGAATAAATATGTAAAAGTACGGATATGTTGGGAGTACCTGACCCGTTATTCTAAAAACTAATAAATTGTTCTGCTGTTAAATGCATGGTATAAGTTGTGGGAAACTCATTTATTTCAAAAATCAAGTTGGTCGATCACATTTCATTGATAGAAAATACTATTTTGTTGGTAGTTCTACACCGCCGTAGCTGTCGAGAAAACACTCAATGTCACGTTAAACATATTTTGGTTTGCCATAATTATTAAGCAACAATGGGGATAGGAGGATAAGTGCTTTACACTACTTAGTAGAAACCCCCGATCCCATAACAGGAATACAAAAAAATGTTGCAATGGCGAAACAAACAAGTATTTGAAATTCATAAATGTAAAATAAACTATTTGAAAGGGTTGATATATATATATATATATATATATATATATATATATATATATATATATATATATATATATATATATATATATATATATATATATATATATATATATGTGTGTATGTGTGTAAATAAATATGAATATGTGGCAGTAAACAAAGACAGAAAAAAGAAGAAAGAAAGAAAGAAAAGCTGTTGATGTCTCTTTTGTATGCTGTGTCTCTCTCGATTTGAATGAAATCGAGAGAGACACAGCATGCAAAAAGCCAAAGGCCGGTTGGGCGCTGTTCTGATTAGGATGTGTTAAAATAATAATAATAATAATAATTATAGTAATAATAAATTAGCAATAATAATAATCATCATCCCTTCGCCTTCTGTACTACAGCATAGGGGCGTGCCTCATTAGATCCATGCTGGTTCACACAAGAGGTATGGGAAACGCCGCGCCAGCGACTCAGGCCACAAACAGCGCAACCGTGACTATCATCGTGCCTGCACAATCTGTGTACCGAGGCGCTGGCTCAACGTCACTCCGATGACGCGTCCATTCCGTGACCCCTCTATGCGTATTTTATATTGAAAGGAACACCTTGAAACAGCATTGTTTTGCAGGTATTGATAGATGGGAAACTCGTTTTCGAACCTCCCTGTGTTACAAATAAATTGTTGCACACATTTAAAAATCAAAGTGTTAGTTTTGGTTTCTAACACCGGAACACCGTACAATAGATTATCCACCAAATTCAAAGTAATGTTAAGATTTAATAAATCGATACTACATTTTAGAATGCCTGTCTGTCTGTCTCTCTCTCTCTCTCTCTCTCTGTCTCTCTGTCTGTCGATCTGCTATAGAAATGAATATGGGGCCATCCAGAGTGCCCAAATTGGGTCTATTAGGGGTACTTTTTTATGGCGGAGGTCCTCGTCAGGTTTATAAAAGTGTGCGGGGTGGGGGCAGGGAGGGGCACTGAAAGTTATGACCAAATTTTTTTTCACCGATAGAGGTCTTCAAAGGGGTCTACTTAGGGTAACCTTTTATCAGGAATCTAATGGTGGTGTTTCAAACAGTGGCGGGGTGGAGTGGGGGTGGGGAGGGGCAAAATTGATGGATTTCACCGATATAGGTCTTAAAAGGGGTCTACTAGGTGTAACTTTGTACCAGGAATCTAATGGTGGTGGTTTAAAAAGTGACAGGATCGAAGGCCGAGTGTGCCGCCCGTAGGGCGGGCTAGGTCGTAAAATACGTGGACCCTAATTTTTGTCTTTTTTGGGGTACTTTTCATATGACGCCTACATTTTCCCAAGCAACGCCGGGTAACCCTGCTAGTTACCAATAAGAGCGTTACGGGTGTTTGAATAAGAGGGGCAATCAAGGAAATAATGTTCTCCGTCCTCAACAACTGTTATCCAATGTGGACAATATGGACATTCGGAGATGTAATTGAGGAATTTAACACTTTTCAGATCACTACAACCAGTTCTAATTCTGCTGTGAATGATATTGTGTTTCCTAGAACAATGCAAGAAGTGTACAGATGGTCTGCATACGGGGGTGATATAAGCTTTTTTTTTAATTCAGTAAGCGATGAGCAATTTCGTATTATTGGGATAAATTGTTCAACGTTTCCGTGCAAGATGGAAGGAATGATCGTTCAAATAGCTCAGTTCGCATGCTGTAAGGCATGAAATTTCGACGAATTGCGAAGGTTAAAAAGACACTCAATGTTGAGTCAGTATTGATTTTCTGATTTGCAAAGCAGTGGTTATTTTCAGCGAAGACGCGCTATATTTAAACCAGTTCCCAGAAAATGACGTTGTGTTTCGTGACGTTTATTTTCCAGGAAAATCGACTCTTAACATCTAATATTGCAATTCAGCATGCGTTTTGTTTATGATACGGAAGCCCATTAGGGACATGTGAAGAAAAAAATTACATGTGTGAAAAAAAAAAATTAAGTCGTGCGCACGAGATAATTAAGTCGTGCGCACGAGATAATTATCTCGTGCGCACGAGATACCTAAGTCGTGCGCACGAGATAATATGTTTAGGTTACTGCAAGCATTTCGCATGTAGTGGAATAGCAGGGTTGGGAAGGGGGACAAAACCGTCAAGATATTCACCTTTCGACTGTGCTTTAGACGTTGTAAATGCCCGCAACCGAAACCCGTATTTTTCTCCGACCCTGATATATCAATTGTACTATGAACTAAGATGAAGTGTGTGTTAGGGTAGTGGAGGAGAAGGGGTGGGTGTTGAGGGTGTGTGTGTGGGGGGGGGGGGGAGGGGGGGTGTTCGTGAGAAGTAGCCGAGGATTCCCAGTATGATTTGTCTGTTCTGCTACATCTAAAGACGAAATACTAGCGTCTTTCTGGCGGCATATTTAAAATTTCATCATACTGGGCCGAATCAGAGTTGCCCCAGGGGTGTGATTGCCCAGCTCATTGTTTCGCCCTCTACCCTAACACACACTTCCTCTTAGTTCATAATAAAATTGATATGTCAGGGTCGGAGAAAAACACGGGTTTCGGGTGAGGGCATTTACAACGTCTAAAACGACTTAGGTATCTCGTGCGCACGACTTAGCTATCTCGTGCGCACGACATAGCTATCTCGTGCGCACGACTTAGTATCTCGTGCGCACGACTTAGCTATCTCGTGCGCACGACTTAGGTATCTCGTGCGCACGACTTAGCTCTCTCGTGCGCACGACTTAGGTATCTCGTGCGCACGACTTAGGTATCTCGTGCGCACGACTTAGCTATCTCGTGCGTACGACTTACTAAGCTTGGGGGAGTGGGTTATAGTCTTTATTGGTGAGAGGAGACGACTAATTTCCTGCATGTATTCCCTCTTCTGTGGTCCTTGAAGTCGAGAACGTCACTTCTTTGTGACTCCCTGTTCCTAAATTTGTTCACACGCGGGCGAAACATGGTCGTCCCGGGGGTGTCGTGCCCCAATGGTTGCCGTGCGTATCGTATCGCCCTGTCTACTAAAGTACATTGGTTGCCACTAATACGTAAGCATCATACATCCATGGTAGGGTGCCAATCTATGACGGTGCTAATCCTAAGTTTGAAGAGCTTTCTACTGCCTGGCTCAGCAGAAAACACTGGGAAGGACCTCCCATGGCGGGATGGCTTGTAGTAACTTCTATGATACTTCTTCATAGAAGGGCAACCCACCAGGACCGTATCTAGTACTATCTATCCCGGAATATTGGTGGGGGGGGGGGGGGGGGGTATGTACCGCTAAATTTCCCGACGACTATATAGTCCTTTGCCCTTGGACTATTGTCATCTTCCCGATGACGTTTGGGCCCTATTCATTGGGGCGCCCTTGGACTATTGTCATCTGCCCGATGACGTTTGGGCCCTATTCATTGGGGCGCCCTTGGACTATTGTCATCTGCCCGATGACGTTTGGGCCCTATTCACTGGGGCGAGGAGAGGGATGTACTTTCTCGAATGTGGGACCGGTAGACTTTCCTCCGGGAAGTTTTGAAACAATAGTCTGAGAGTGATTCTGGAGTAATCTGATTGCTGTTGCACTCCCACCACCCATCCCCCAGGATTTACAGCCATGCGCCCTACTACTGTTATACGATACATATATATATTGTGAATCGAGCTTCTGCTGTGGGGCATATTTAGAAGTGGTCGTCTATCGGGCCGGGTGTACTATGAGCAAGCGCGGTCCCCACCGAAGCAGGAGACCTAGAAAGTTAACCATGTTGTCTTGTCGGGGCTGGTGATTCTTGGACCAAGAGAGTTTTCTACCGAAGCGGGACACTTTGAAACCTGTGAGAGCTCTTAATTCCTTTTCACCACAAGACGATAACTGGGTGATGGAGTTGGTGGGACTTGGAGTGTGTGTGTGTGTGTGTTTGGGGGGGGGGGGGGGTGGCTTCTATCCTATTCAAAAAACAAACTACATTACAAGGCGCCAATGGAGGTCAACCCCAAGGAGCAAAACAAATAATCTAGTGTCCCCGTAACTGTTTTTTTTTTTTTTTTTTTTTTGGGGGGGGGGGGGGGGAGACGTAATCACTGGAAACAGGTTTCAAATTATCGCGCCCGCTCAATAAATGGAGTAGGTTCCTTAACTGGGAACTTGGCAAATTCCTAACGTGCCAGATCTACAAGCTGGAATTAACGCAGCTTGAGTTGACTGAAGAAGACTCACAGGAATAGAGAAATATCAGAGTCACCCCTCCATCTCCGTCCAGTGGAAGGCAAATTCCAGGATTTTCGGGAGAAAGGGTAAAAGCATTCCGAATGTGTTTGTTGAGGGGTTGGAGGGGAGAGGGGGACACCGCCTTAGACGTGTACCCTATCTTGGAATATGCTGTATATTTTTGGGTAACCAACCAAAGTACCTTACAAGGAAGGACGAAACAATGCGCTGGGCAGTCACTGGGCAGTCACACCTCTGAGGCAACTCTGATTCGGCCCAGTATGATGAAATTTTAAATATGCAGCCAGAAATACGCTAGTATTTCGTCTTTAGATGCAGCAGAACAGACAAATCATACTGGGAATCCTCGGCTACTTCTCACGAGCACACCCCCCACACCCTCAACGCCCACCCCTTCTCCTTCTCTACCCTAACACACACTTCCTCTTAGTTCATAGTAAAATTGATATGTCAGAGTCGGAGGAAAATACGGGTTTCGGGTGAGGGCATTTACAACGTCTAAAGCACAGTCGAAAGGTGGATATCTTGACGGTTTTGTCCCCCTTTCCCAACCCTGCTATTCCACTACATGCGAAATGCTTGCAGTAACCTAAACATATTATCTCGTGCGCACGATTTAGGTATCTCGTGCGCACGACTTAGGTATCTCGTGCGCACGACTTAATTTTCTCGTGCGCACGACTTAATTATCTCGTGCGCACGACTTAATTTTTTTTTTTTCACACATGTATTTTTTTTTATTCACATGTCCCTAATGGGCTTCCGTAGGATGATAACTGTTCGGATAACTTTTAGATTACATTTAATTTATCGCTTGTATTGGGTATTTTACTTGAATTATTTTGTATGTATATTTGTATGGTGTATTTTCTTCAATACATTTGTAATTGGAGAGGGAGTAAATGTTTTACAACTCAAATAACGGAATGCGTTCTTGTATTTGCAAATCCACATTCGTACAAATAAATGAAATATGATTTGTGTGAATATGAATTTGCAACTTGGGACTGTCTCTTATTTCGACTTGAAATTGTAAGTTGATAAGCATTCAGAAAAACTCAAAGTACTGGCGCTATTTTACCACATCCATGGGACAAATAATTGTAGCTTGATTGGACATTTACAATAACAAGACGAAAAGGAAGAAATGACAATTTACATCTTTCCTTATACAGAATTGAACAGCCTTTTCGAGGCTACAGATATTGGAAAGAGATTTTTTTTTCTAAACAAAATGAAAAGTCTCAGAAAGAGAGACACAGATCCATCACCCATTCTGTGAGTGATTGTTGATAATGAGTGTTGTATCAAAAAGAGATATCCTAAAACAGGTTAGGAATAAAATGTTGCAGTTACGCCAGAGTGCCACCAGGATTGTCAATGGTGAAAAACATCGCTAAGAGGCGATGGCACTTGGAAGAACTGATTTAACACTGAAAACTCCCATAGACATTAGTGTGCCAGAGAAAATCCAGGTCTGGGATACATCAAATACTTCATTATAAAATAAAAACTTGCAAAATAGAAAAATATTTAAGCTAAACAGAAATTAATTTGCAATCACAAAAAATGTCATGACAGGGAAATCTAACAGTTTATCATAGGGAATGGTGCGGAGGCACTAAAACCACAAACATTTTCAACACTGAATTTCCCACAGGCTCCATGAGGTTAGTGTTAAATTGTGAAACTTATACCCCTAAAGTGTCTGTCACTTATAGCCCTAAAGTGTCTGTAACTTTTTGGGACAAACCTGAATGCACTATGTCAACCCATACGATTTAGCCCCGGGTGTCGAAATAGATGTAAGCCAGCCTCCACCCCCTCCCCCAACCAAGAAAAAAGTATGTTCAGGTTTCAAGAACTATCTACCAGCGAATCTTGTCACATGAAGAGCTATCACAGGGAAGTACTGGTACCGTTACACTCTTCTGATTTAATAGATATAACATAAATTTGAACGATTTTTAACGTTTCTTTCATTTACATATTGCTGCAATCGTCGGATTCAATAGTAATCATTAATATGTGACTTCTTATTTTTCAATCAATTCGCGCAATGATTGCGCTGATAAAATTCAATGGGGCATCATGTACAAACTTGTGAATGCCTAATGACGTCAAAGTCTTAGATTTGTTATCAGTAGTCCATCCAAAATCAGACGGATCGAGTTTTGATGGAATGCCCGAGTCATAAAAGTTTCATGTTCGATAAAGGGTGAGAGTGATAGGTATTCGCCGCGGCTCGGTGGTTCTTTTCGCGTGCTCCGGCTTTGCCAACCCGTAAGTTTGTTCCATACGATTTGGCCCCGGGTGTCGAAAGTGTTGAAACCCAGCCTCCACCCCCGTCCAAACCCCGAAAAAAGTATGTTCAAGTTCCAAGAACTATCTGACGGAGAATCTCGTCACATGAAGAGCTATCACAGGGAAGTACTGGTACCGTTACACTCTTCTGATTTAATAGATATAACATAAATTTGAACGATTTTTAACGTTTCTTTCATTTACATATTGCTGCAATTGTCGGACTGAATAGTAATCATTAATATGTGACGTCCTATTTTTCAATCAATTAGCGCAATGATTTCCAGCTAATTGTGTAATGGATGGCAATTTTCGTCATTGGAAAAAAAATTCAATAAAGTTGGTATCCCTTAATTTTCTGAAGTTGTCAATACATTTCACACTAAGGGTTAGGGAATTTCATAAAAAAATTGAAATTTCGAAATGTAAGTGAAGCTGTACCATCCATGAGCGCTCCATTTCACAAACTCCAGGCACTTTCTGTGGATAAGTTTGCAAATACAGTGGCAGGCTCTTTACAGTATTCTCCTTAATCAGTTTGAACCTTTCACTATTATTCTCTCTTTAAACATATTTAAAAATAAGAAAACTTTATAAAGTGATGCTTTCACCATAGTTTGATGTTCTGTAATAGTTCTGCTGTTAATTTTATCAGTTATGTGCGCAAAGTGATATGAACATAGGCACTGTCCTTTCAATTTATACAATAGTATATGAGGTAAGATTTGCTAGTTTCTTCTCCTGGGAAGAATAAAAAAATAATGTAAAAACACTTTCTCTAAACAAAGAGTCATAGTGGACGGTTACTCAGTTGCTTCTAATTAACTACCCATAAAAAGGCAGATCTCATTTTGTTGCTTTTAAAAAATAAAAAATGAGAACATCAGAGAGGCCCTAGGGCTGCCTGTTGTTTTCGTGTATTAAAAGTAACAGAAGAAAACTTCACCTTATTTTTTTCTCTTAATTTGACCTTCCGTGCCTGTCAAATAATTTCAGAGGAGATAACATTATGAGATAAGGCAGGGATGCAGGCTTGGCTCAAATGGGAACTTCTTGGTAAGATTTTCGTAAGCTGCGCATTTTAGTAACTATACAAAGAAGAACCTACTTATAAAAAATATCTCCCCACATTATTCTACTGCTATTTTGTAAACTAATTATATACATACTCATGTATGATGCCCGCGTATCGGGTGTATGTTTTTCCTTGTTTTTCGGGATCGGGATCATACCACACGTTGGTATTCCATCGGTCTTTTGGTATTGGAACAACGTGGTCCTCACCATTTTCCAACAACCTCCAGTATTCTTTAAGATTATCGGCGCCAGGAAATCGACACCCCATGCCAACGATAGCAATCGCTTCTTCTCCATCCATTGTCGGCTGTAGTCTCCTTTATTTTGAAGGTTTCAACTTTCCATTTTTAATGTTGCAGACGATGTGCGGAGGAGTCTCAACGAGAATATATTTCAACGTTTTATTTCTCTTCCTGCTTTATATTATTTATAAGTCAATTCTCATATGTATTCTCTAATATCGAAGACAGGCAAAAAGTATACCAGATCAATGAAATAGTTGAGTCCTTCTTGTCAACACGTCACGTATTACAACAGCGATTCAAAATACTTCAATGCAAACCTTCGAAGAAACATGCGCCGACACACACAACTCACGAACTGCCTAATATAAGTACTCGAATTAGAAAATCACTATATCATTCCCCGGCGTCATGTTTTATCTATTTCTTTTGTTTGTTCAACCATCACGCCGGGGTGCACATGTCAATCAAAATCATTTTAACCAACGTTGCCTAGAATTGATTATTTCCAAATCGAAGCAGAACATACGTAGGAAACCTGTTGAGTACTTATGAGAATTAACTCGTGAGTGACCACAAGCAAAAAGGAAAAAAAGATAATTCGAGCTACTACGCAAGAACAACAGATATGATTTTTATTTCATGCTTTGTAAATTTAAGGGGTTTTCGTTGGAAATGAACACCCAAACTCAGAATTCTAGCACTGACATACAGTATGGCCGCCGTGGACTGGGCAATTTCCAGGGGGTGGGAAGTATTTCCAAGGACGCAATAATATTAGATTGCAACACTAATCTTTGGAATAATCATCAAAAATTTAATGTTTATGTTGATTTTTATTACCTGGAAAATGCATGCGTGGACACCACTGGCCTCTCGTGGATTGTGACCTGTCCACGGCGACTGTAGTGTACACATGCACGTGTTGCACACTGTTTCGCGGGTCTGGCTATGGATTGCTTCACCCCCTTCAATCCAGACCAGATTTTCCAATATACGACAATTTAAGTCTCGATCCAACAACAGTTAGACACTTCATGCACAACGACAATAGATTTGTTGGTATCTTATCTGTATCTTTGACCGTTTGAAGAAGACACTTTATTCTTCCGAGATGGCGCAAGTGCCATATGGATTAACCCATTCACACACGCGTGTCGTTCTGTGTACATTACACGCCTTCACGTCTATAAAAAAACAGTTATTAGATGGACAATCGGCAATTCATTTAACAACTATCAATAAAAAGAACACATTTTACCACCAACTAAATTTGCGAGGGGAACCCATGTTACTCTTTCGTTCCCCTGAGTTCCAACGTGTTCTATGTGCCTACTGGCACATAGAATACCTTCACTGGGGGAACCGACACCGGATATTGCGATCGACGAGGTGGAGAATTTCGAGTCAGAATTTGTACAACGGCACAATTAAAGAAGAATTTTCCATTTTTTGGTCAGATTTTCAGACGTAGGTGTTTAATTGCGAATACCTGAGCGGATGGTCCTCCCGTACCCACAAACAGATTAAATACTATCCAAAACAACCGTTCATGCGTGGTCGATAATTAGCTCCCGATCACCCCAAAATATCTCTTCGTCAATAAAAATTACTTTCAACAATTTCATGTGAACAATAATCTTCGGATGTTGGCACATTTTTAAAGCGCATTTACAGACTTGTTCATATGGCAAGCACACGTATCTACAGAATGCCGGATTGGATGAGAAATCAGCAAATATTGACACACTTCGGTGTACGGCTAATAGTCTCGGAAGTAAAATACGGTGTCTGTCGATATCAGAAGTGAGACAATGTTCAGGTGTCGCGGGAAGAAATAGTAAATCATTGAACGCTTACAAACCGGGATCCCCGACATATAGTGTGATGGAGTTCCTATAACCATTGTAGACAAGAATCCTGGATATTGCATAAGTTGTTTTTAAATTTTTATGGGGGGGAACGTCAAGACATGATCCCCCTCTAGAGTTTTGGGGGTTGGGGTTGGGACACGTCCCTCTATGATCTGCGCCCCTGAGGAGTCGATTGACCGATAGTATTCAACCCAAATCACAGGCTCGTTTCAACTGGAACAGTTGGATACATACCACAGTTTACAACACTCGTCGCTAGATAGCCTCACTGGACGTCCAGCTTCTCGTGGTAAATGTGAATCATCGCAGCTCTCAAAGGTATACAGTGTTCTTGTAAAAGCCATGGTTGTCCGATAGGGATTTTACGTGGGCGATGCCAATTGCCGTGGCTAATGCCGATGATTCAAGACGTTCTACCTCAATTGATCGCCAAACTCATAATTATACGTACACAGGAGCAGTCTTGTATCTTCAAGTTATGATCGGTCAAACTACGATGATAACCCTATGATGTCTCCAGATAGACCGGATCTGCTGTCAGTTATCCTCTTGCATAGTATTAGCAGCCTGAATAGATTTGCACATTGTACACAGAACGACACGCGTGTGTGAATGGGTTAATTGATACGGCACGAGTGTCAGCGCGCGCGGAAGGATAGAACGAGAGGCCACTGTCCTCGGGTTTTATCCTTCCGCGATGGCACACGTGCCATATCGATTAACTCATTCACACACGCGTGCCGTTCTGTGTTTATTAGACGCCTTCACTTCTATAAAAAAATATTAGATGGACTCTCAGCAATTCATTTGACAACTATCAACGAAAGGAACACATTTTAGGCGGGCGACTACGACAACGCCAAGAACCCCCTACCAATGTCCAAGAACTCGCCGTTGCACTGCAGAAAGAATGGAATAACATCAGTCAAGCTGATATTGGACGTTTGGTGAGGAGTATGCCACGCCGGATCCGCGCTTGTCTCGCGAACCGAGGAGGATTTACAAAGTATTGAGGTCTTGGTCTGAATGTGGTAAATTCTCGGACTGACCGTCCATGTCTTCTACAGCTCAGTGTGTGGAATGTGTGCTTGTCAGACACCCAACTATTGCTGAAATCATTCACCAGATGTCACAGTGCAATGCCTCAACTGCCTTTTTGATGAAAATATAAAAATATTTCTTCATATATCTCACTCAATTGACATGTCGTTTGACTTGTATATTGCGAAGGGGCGTCTAGAGAGATTAAGAATACACATTGTGTTAATTTTTCAACTTTATTTAATGGTATCATTGACATCATTTTACATTAGCAATTTAACAATTGCAGAAGATAATAAAATGCGGTTTATGAATTATCACAACATGCTTGGCAACAATCGGTTACCGTTGTCAACCGTTTGCCCACAATCGGCCGATTGTGGTAGCCAGTTCCGATCATCGGTTGAACACTAGTTTCAACTGTTGAATTTTCATTAAAAAATATTGCGAATATATATTGCGAAATTGAGACAGAATGCGGAAATCGAGAAAAGAGGATGAAATTCCTATATTTTCTTTCTGACGTTAGAGAGAGATCTTACAGTGATTTGAAGTTTTTTTTAAAGGTTGATTTCTTTGAGAAACGATAGAATTTGATGAGAGTTTGTGTTGTAAAACAAGTCTCTAATGGACAATTCGAAGAAGTTTTACGGTCTGACATGATTAAAATCGATACAGTGTAAAACAATTAGAATGTTCCCTATTGTCCAAAAGAAACACATTCTGTTCCCATATTACCCACTAACAGAATGGAATGCGTAACCTTTTTGACATTGTGTCAAAATTTCAGAACATTTTCTGCAGAGCTTAGGGTACGAGCAATTATCATTACTAACATTAGGTCCTAAACTATGGAGCTTGTCATTAACTCTTTACCCAACGTTGACGATATAAAAATTTATTATTTTAAACATCACTTTTTTAATTTTTTAAAAAAAATCAACAAAACCATATCACGAGCTCGTTCCAAAGAGGGGTCACGTGATATGATTATGTTGAATTTTTCTGAAAAATAATACTTTTTTTCAGCTGCTGAATTTGCATATTACGCAGGCAGATGTGGCCGATTCGTTGGGTAAAAGGTTAATGTCATATCCTACTTAATATACCACGCAGATGTGATATGCCTGTTGACATGTGGTTAAAAATGTGACGTGAAACAAACACAGACAGAATTTTGACCCCGTTGCGATCCGAACAACATTCTCTGGCCGATGTTGAAATCATAGTACTGTTGAAACCCATCGATAGAACATGTCATTAACCCTTTGACCCCTAAAGTCGCTTTCCCTGTCCAGGAACAAGAAATGTCATAATTTCGCCAAATAGGATGACTGCACAGTGAATGTGTTATGTAACCAACCATTAGGCTGCCCGCTGAAAATATCGAACAGTCTCCCTGACGTGGAGGGCACCTTCCTGTTTTAAAACGTTTTTTTTTTATTCCAATGAGGAGTTGCGATCTATATTTTATATTCAACATATATTCACCAACATTTCAATGGATATGTCATGTATAGGCTTACATAGATGTATCGAGTTTACTGTGAATAGGGTATACAGTTAAAACTAGAAGTCCTGTCATGAAATGCGCACAAATAGCACGTCGATCTGCGGGTTAATGTACGCGTTAGGCCCCTAGTAAAGCTATCAAATTCTGTACATATGGCCTGTGCACAAGCAGTGTTTCAGCCAATGGACCTCCGGGTAACCCGGAGGTCCATTGGCAGAAACATTGCATGTGTTTGCTATGAGTACTTTGCTTTGAATGCCATTCGATATGGCAATTGCGCGCATTTCCAACGCGCAGTTAAGCCTAGATAAGCGCACTATTCGTGACAGGACTTCTAGTTTTAACTGTACGTATTGAAAATCGTGTAGTGAAATGATTATTAAAATCATGTTAAAAAAATCCAATTGTTGGAAACATCATTAATAATATCTACAAAGTAACGTAATAACTCACAAAAACAAACTCATCGCGTACATTAATATCTCTCCTCTCCCAGGTTACCGTCATTTTTCTTCCTCTACCTGTCTATTAAGATATGCCTACCTCGAGTGGGATGTCTGGGTAAGACTAATATAATCCATTATGACCTGATGTGTAAGATGGGATGGAAAAATCTCACACGTAGGTGGGGTGATTTTGGGGTCTGGCCCGAGGCTTGCCGGATGTCCAACACGAAATTCTGGCCCGGGGAGTGAGTTTTTGTCTATTCCACATATCAGGTCATGCTGGATATTTGTTCTACCAACCCCAGAGTCTCATTTTCATCCTCCAATCGAACAGGTAGCTATACAAAAGTTTATAGCTTCTAAACCGCCGTTCTGATATGAAAAACAATCTCGTTTTTTCGGGTGATGTTTCAGCATGACTGAAAATTTATACACTAAAAACAACGAATCCATGTAAACATGTACGTTGTGCTTCTCCGACAAGAATTGTTGAAAACATTTTAGACGGTCTTCCGTTTTTGAGACACAGCAATGACGTCAGCAGAAAACAAAGCGAAGTTTCTTTTTGTTACTTTTAATAAACAAAACCAACAGACATTTCTCGAAGCTGTCTGTTATTTTCGTTTATTAAAAGTTACAAAAGGAAACTTGGCTTTTTAAGAGAAGCTTATTAGAAGCAACTACGTAACTAGCTCTTTGTAGGCTCTTTTTGTTTATTGAATGTGTTTTACAGTAATTTGCAATTTTTTATTCTTCCCGGGAAAACAAAATGTCAAGTCCTACCTCCTAGACTTTTATATTAACCCTTTGAACCCTGATGGTATCTTCCATGTCAGTTCATATGCAGCAATTAGAAGAGTCCATATTCATTATTTGGGGGTAGATCAATCAATGTTTTCAACGCGCAGCCTTAGGGCTGCACATTGGAAATATTGATTGGTGTACCCACCCTTAACTAAGCAGACATTCTACTTAATGAAAGTATGACGTACCACGTCCCTGGGACGGTAAAGCGACCTCTGGTGTTCAAAGGGTAAATGATGGGGATATTGTCTGTATTATTTGTGGAGACTATTAATATAATGAACAGAAAAAGTTAATAAACTCAAAAGATGGTGTAAGTGCCATTTTCATTTATTAAATGGGATTTTAAACAGGGAATACTTCTCACACGTTCACGCGGAGTGTGGAAAAATTGTAAAAAGCCAGTCTCTTTATTTTCGTACTACTCTATGAATGGGGGACAATACAGGTGTTAATATCTCTTACCATTCACTGTAATATTTTGACCGGTCGGAACATTTTCGTCTGGGTTGCAGTCTTAGCTGTCTTGATGACTTGTGTACCTTTTTACTAGACTGGAATAGATATGTAGTTTATGGAGCACACTCAATTTACCACACTCAAATAGAGGTGCCGATGCAGGCTGTTTGGGACACACGACATGACCAATTTGAATTTCCGGAATACTGTGCGTGATTTTTAAATACGAAATAACAAGGAGCGTCACGACCACTACATGTATATTTTATTCAACCCAAATAAATTTCCAAGAACTAATGAGTTTTTTTAAACTATAATCCCAGTCACTTATAATCACACTATATTACCAAGGCATAGCGTAGGAATACTTTGTCAGTAGGGTCTTGAACAATCACAGTCTGGTCAAATCAAGCTTACCCTCACAGACTAAGATTCCCCCACCTTTTAAACCATCCCCGCTGCTGATTTGCACCGTTAATAAATGTTTTTATACACAAATGAAAAGTCATTATTTCAAAAGTGTTATGAATTCACATTGCACAAAATGTTAAGAACATTGGAAAATTATGTATTCAAAACGTTTTTTATTTATCCACCAACCCTATGTGAAAATGCTATGGTAAATATTTTACAGCTTTTAATTGTTAGTATATCTTTCAATCAACACCC
This sequence comes from Pictodentalium vernedei, assembly GCA_031216915.1. Lineage (NCBI taxonomy): Eukaryota > Metazoa > Mollusca > Scaphopoda > Dentaliida > Dentaliidae > Pictodentalium > Pictodentalium vernedei. The sequence goes on from CM062289.1 coordinate 86,990,773, forward strand.
GTATTAAACTCACTAAACACATTTAACAAAAAGTTGGTTTCTAATCTGTAGGTCATTGAGTGCAAAAGATAGCAAAACTGTTTGTAACCAAATGAACGTACATTTAAACAATAGTGTGTCAGTGCATTTTATGGAATGCCTGTGTTGAATATGGATTTGTGATTCCTTTAACAGATAACAGTCAATAACTTTTCAAGTTCCGAGCCGATTGTATCGCTTAAGATTTCATCTTAAACTGCAGTTGACGCGCTTTGCGATGGTATATAATGTGCCCAGATTGAAAAATTACAAGCGAAGATATTCGAATAAATATGTAAAAGTACGGATATAGTGGGAGTGCTTAACCCGTTGTTCTAAAAAATAATAAATTGTTCTGCTGTTAAATGCATGGAAAAAGTCGTGGGAAACGCATTTATTTCAAAAATCAAGTTGGTCGATCACATTTTATTGATGGAAAATAATATTTTATTTATCCTTTACCGATAGCACAATTACGGTGGCTGATTTAGGCCACCCTCAATACTTTTTTATCTCGAGATCTCGAGATAATATCTCGAGATCTCGAGAAACTATGTCGAGCTCTCGAGAAACTATCTCAAGATCTCGAGATAATATCTCAAGATCTCGAGATAGTATCTCAAGATCTCGAGAAACTATCTCAGGATCTCGAGATAATATCTCAAGATCTCGAGATAATATCTCATGATCTCGAGATAATATCTCGAGATAAGCATATATAATCGGTGTCACCCTTTGATCATTAGCATGAATTCACTCCTGCCACACAAACTGTTTATTTACTTGTCGCATCTTTTCCGACTGCAACATATTCATGCCTCCCATGACATTTACACGAATCAACTCCTGTCCCTCTGAAAAGTGAATAACTTATCAACCAACCACTTTGTTGCGTATTAGTTATGAGAGCCCACCAAATCTCAATCCAGCTCTAATATAAACCGAGTCCCGTCATCCGAGCTTGCACTTGCTGGTGTCTTGTTCCCACTCCAATCCGAAAGTGTCAACCCAGCACCCGGTACCTCCCAATACCTACTGTAGTGCCTTTTACCCTAAAACACAACGTTTTCTCACTATTTTACAAGATGAAAAGTTTGTGTCTGTCTAACACTCCAAATCCAAAGGATTGATCCAGTATCCGGTACCTCCTAGTGCATAATGTAGTGTTTTTTTACCCTAAAACTCAACGTTTTCTCACTTCTTTTCCTTCCAGTCCCATGCTGATTGTAGTGATGTTTACCCTAAAACACAAAGTTTACTCACTACTTTACAAGACACACACCCATAAATACCAAATATTTCCTTCCAGCTCCACAGTCAATGAAGTGATTTTTACCACAACTCACAAAGTGTACTCACTACTTTGCAAGACACAGACCCGTAAATACCAATAGCCCCTGGGTACTGACCATAAATTCGCGGTTTTGTCTAGCATCTGCAGCCTTGAACTAGGCAAGCCCTTTTTCTAGCACTGCCGTTGGTAATACGCGAGGTCCTTAATCACTCGTCCGGAAGCAGTATCCGCAGGAGGTAACTAGTTACGCCTAATCCAGACTTTTCAAACCAACGAGAGGAAAGGGGATCCTCGGGTAGGTTTATAGCTGTCGCTGGTGTTGGGTTATTATACATCGGTAGCACCGTCGATTTGCTCGGTCAAAATGGACGCGGGAATGGGGTTAAACTTATGCTGTATGTCTCAGTCAGCAAAGTGGAAAGTGGGTGAAAAATCTACCAAGGGAGTGGGGATGAAATCGTTCAGCGTGGGGATGAGTGAGTTATTTGGTATTTACGGGTCTGTGTCTTGTAAAGTAGTGAGTAAACTTTCTGAGTGGTGGTAAAAATCGCTCCATTCAATGTGGAGCTGGAAGGAAATATTTGATATTTATGGGTGTGTGTCTTGTAAAGTAGTGAGTAAACTTTGTGTTTTAGGGTAAACATCACTACAATCAGCATGGGGCTGGGAGGAAAATAAATGAGAAAATGTTGAGTTTTACAGGGGGGCGGGGTGGGGGGTCGCAAAAAATGCCAGGATACAAGGTCCGGGTGGGTGGGTGGGTGGGTCCGAGCCCCAAAGTGCAGTTTTTGCCGGTGTCATGCAATATTTTGCCAAATATCATTTTACAGACAAGTAATTACAACCAAAGTGAATTCAAGTGCTTAGACTCATAACTTAGAACAGAATAGAGCATTGATATGTGTTGGGGGTTCCATGTTAGAATTTTCCCCCATGTTTTACACTTCATTAGGGGGTGGGTCCTGTTCTGGGTCTGGAAAAAAATTGCAAAACACAAAAGTGATTCCCAGCTATTCGGTCATGATTTTCACTCCTTTGTATTTCTACTGAGGCAGTCTGCCTCTTATAAGTGCTTTGCAGCTCCTATTATTTGATTCTTCTGTAAGCCTCAGAGTGCCTCAAGCCATTGGTCTAGTGTGCTTCCATGTATGGAATAATTGGAAAGATTGATAGAATAAAAATCCTGATTGTGGAAAACGTGTATAATTTCAAGGTAAATGTGATTCTAGTGACTCTAACATAAAAAAAATAAATAAGAGGCAATTCATCTCAGACAAGCCACCCTGGCATGGGTCAAAGAACTTCAGTATTAGGTCTCTCTCAGACCAGCTGTAAAACTAAACATTTAACCGAAAAGTAATGAAATGAAAAACAACTATTTCTTGTGGACAGTTGAAGATAACCAGGTGGGAACAATATGTTTTGGGCAGGGCTTCTTGGTGATGGGATTCGACTGGTGTCTGAACAGCATAGATATGTTGTACATCGGGGTAAGGGTTGTGTTGCTTGGAACATGAATGGGTGTATATCTGCAATTCAGTTGGTGGAGGCGGGTTCCAGTGGTTACCTGGGGTCTGATGCGGCATTTCCGTTGTGGCGTTATGTGCAGAGAGATTGTTTTGGGGACATCTGTGGCTAGGGATGCCTTGGATGCCCAAGAGCAGGGCTGGGACAAGTTGGTTTGCGACACCTTTCATGTTTGGGAAAAGTATTTATTTATTTCTTTATTTATTTATTTTTTGATTTAGGTAATTTGAATACTTCGTTAAACAGATTTTATAAATTTGGGTGGGTCCCCAATTGTCTTTGAGCAAAAACTGTGCGGGAGGGTTGGGTGTCCAAGACATGACTGGCAAAAAATTGCATTCCGGGGGTGGTGGGTCCCAAAAATTGAAAATGTAAAAATTTCCACCTTGTATCCGTAATTTTTTGCCTGACACCCCCCCCCCCCCCCCCTGAGTTTTAGGGTAAAAAACACTACAGTATGCACTAGGAGGTACCGGGTACTGGATCAAAACTTTGGATTTGGATTGTCAGACAGACAAAAACTTTTCATCTTGTAAAGTAGTGAGAAAACGTCCTGTTTTGGGGTAAAAGGCACTACAGTACGTACTGGGAGGTACCGGGTGCTAGGTTGACACTTTGGGATTGGATTGGGAACAAGACACCAGCAAGTGCAAGTGCGGATGACGGGACTCTGTTTATATTAGTGCTGGGCTGAGATTTGGTGGGCTCTCATAACTTCTTAACAAGGTGATTGGTTGACAAGTTTTCTGAGTGGCAGGAGTGGATTCGTGTAATTGTCATTGGGGGCACGAATATGTTGCTGTCGGAAAAGATGCGACAAGTGAATAAACAATTTGAGTGAATTCATGCTGATGATCAAAGGGTGACGCCGATTATATATGCTTATCTCGAGATATTATCTCGAGATCTTGAGATATTTTCTCGAGATCTTGAGATAGTTTCTCGAGATCTTGAGATATTATCTCGAGATCTCGAGATATTTACTCGAGATCCTGAGATATTATCTCGAGATCTTGAGATATTATCTCGAGATCTTGAGATAGTTTCTCGAGATCTTGAGATATTATCTCGAGATCTCGAGATAGTTTCTCGAGATCCTGAGATACTATCTCGAGATCTTGAGATAGTTTCTCGAGATCTTGATATATTATCTCGAGATCTCGAGATAAAAAAAGTATTGAGGGTGGCCTAAATCAGCCACCGTACACAATTGAATACTCCTCTCGAAGAGGATTTTCTATTCGGAACTGTTTATAAGTATTTCTTGTGTATTAGTTTTATTTCAGGGAGGCTTTTTTGTATATGTTTAGTTTGCATGTGTGTTAGGGAAGGATCGTAGGGTGAAATAATATTAGGTTTAGCTGATAGGTTTTTCCGATTTTGCTTTTTTGTTTACATTAGTTACCTTTCTTAGTGTGTTTGGGGACTTTGTGTTTTGTCTTTTTCGGTCATTAGGTTCTGTAATATTTATAAACATAAACATGAATGGTAAGTGCTCGACGGGTGTCCAGACGGAGGCAAGTGTGGTTCTTAAAGGGGGTCTAGGGGAGGTGTGTCGATGGGTGCAGGTGCAGGTGGGGGAGAGTTCGGATACGGAGGCGTGCAGACAGTGTAATATGAGGTATAGTGGTGGTCGGCCAATGGTGAGTAGTGGGGTATGTGCGAACTGCAGGGACATTTTACAGTTGTTAGAGAAGTGTGTTGGATTCGAGCGGGAGATTGCAGACCTGAGAGGGAGGTTGGGGAGGGCTGGTGTACCTGGAGTTACCCTTGTTGAAAGTTACCTATGATTGTGAGGTGGAAGGTGGGTAGAAGGTCGTTGAGGACTCAAGGAAGAAACTGGGAGGCAGGGAACGTGGGGGAAGAATGCTTGATGTGGGAGGTGTAACTGAGGAGGGGGTTCTGGAAGGAAAATTCGGAAGGTGACGTCAGGACAGGGATGCGTAGAGTCGGGAAACCAAAGTCGGCGTAAGACTGCCAAGGTTGCTAGGCGGTGTTTAGGAAACAGGTTTAGTGTTTTAGATTCTGATACCCCTGGGGATGAGAGTGAGGGGGAGGTTGTGGGGGCGAGATGGTTGGTGATGTTGATGTTGGTCATATGGGGTAAGGAGGGCGATGAAGAGAAAGAGGGGAGGGGGGGCAGGGCATGCAAAACGAAGTGAGAAGCAGGCGACATAGGAACTGGGGCCAGAAGAAGAGAATTAGTTGTAGCGGGGAGCAGCATTGTACGTGGGATTGACAATGTGGTTTGTGGTCCTGGTAGTTCTAATCGAACAGTCTTTTGCTTTCCGGGGGCAAAGGTGGAGGATCTCTGGGACCGGGTAGATGGCATTGTGGTGGGGGAAGATGGGAACCGGTAGTGGTGGTCCATGTGGGGACCAACAATATCAGGGAGAGAAGGTCAGTAAGTTTGGTGGAGGCGTATAGAGGCGTAGTAGGAATGCAAGGGTAGTTGTATCCGGGGTCCTTCCAGTCCTTGGAGGTGGGAACGAACGAAACTCAAGGATTTTGGCGTTAAATTTGGAGTTGAAGGACTACTGGGTTGACCTGGGAATACCCTTTATCGACCACTGGGACACGTTTTAGGGCAACGCGAGCATGTACGGGCGTGACGGGCTGCATCTTAGCAGGGTGGGAAAACGGGTATTGGGGATTAAAATTTTACGGGTAGCGGAGCCATTTTTTGAGAGAAGCGGGATGGGAGGCCAGAGGCAAGTATAACTAGAGTGGACACAGGTGGGGTGAACAAGAGCGAGGAGGACAGGTTAAGTTACCAAGACTAGCGCCAGAAAACAATAGGACCAGTAGGCGGAAGCCATTGAATCTCGGTACCCTGAAAGTGGGATATAGCAACATCCAGGGTCTCCACCGGGAAGTAAGCGAAATTGCTACATTGATAGAGGCAGAGGAGTTTGATATCATTTGCTTAAGCGAAACGTGTATAAGACACGAGGAACGGATTGACCAAGTTAGGGGGTGCGAGTGGATAGGTGTAGGGCGAACGAAAGGCCAGAAAAAGGGGAGGGGTAGGCATGTACATTAAAGAGGATTTAAAACCGTCGCTGATCATAGACCTGGAAGATGTCAGCACCTCAGCTGAGGTATCGAAAGACATTGGATGGGTAAAGATCAATATGAGAAACAAAAGTATTTCCCTTGGGATTGTGTACTGTGCGGTGGAGGGAAGCAAACCCGATTGGAATGAATCGATATACTCAACACTAAGTTCCAATATCACTGAACTTGAAAACATGGGGCTCGGTATAATTCGGATGGGTGACTTTAATGGACACATAGGTGATAAAGAAGAAGTCATAGAGGGTGGGGACAAGAAAGTCAACAGGAATGGAAGAAAGCTGTTGAACTTCACTAATGAGCTCGGCCTGAAGATTCTGAACAGGGACACGAGGTGTGAGGGGAAATGGACCTGGGAGAGGAACAACAGAAAATCAATAATCAACTACATTCTCACAGATATTAATTTATGGAGGGATGTGATAGGGGTAGAAGTGGATGATGAGGGTAAAATGGAGGTGGGTAGTGATCACAACTTGATTACAGTGACGATCAGGGCCAAAAACCCAGTCAAAAGCAGAGGAAGCTTCAAGGAGATTTGGGAACTCAAAATGGATGCCGACTGGGCGAAGTTCGAAGAAAAACTGAAGCCAAAGCTTGCAACCGTACACAAGGGGGGCTGTGTCCAGAAGAAGGCCGACGCCATAGTTTCGAGCCAAGTGGAGGCAGGGAAGGAAAGTGTAGGAAAGATTGGGGTGTCAACACGGGAGCTTGGGTACAGAGTGAATGAAGAACTGAAAAAGGGCCATAAAGGGCAGAAAAGCTAAATGTGCTGCATACAGGAGAAGCAGACAACTTAAGGGGGTGGAAAGCAATGAGGCCACGGTAGCAAAGAAAGAATACCAACAAGCACGAAATAAAGTAAATAAGATTAAAGACGACAATCGGAGAGTGCGAAATAACACTCTTATTAGGACGATAAGAACGACAAGTGGGTCGAGTTCGAACGTATTTTGGAAATGGGTGAATAAACGTAACAAAGGAAGTAATCCACAGAGTATTAAAGTGGATGGCAGAGTAACAGAAGAGAAAGATCAAATCGCATTGGAACTAGTCAAGCATTGGGAAAAGGTAGACGACAAGCGATGGGGCATGGGGAACCCACCGGAGTGTCCGAACCAGGTCGAGGAAAATCTATCGAACTTCGTGTGCAGCGAAATTAAAAAGGAGGAAGTGCGAAGGGTGATCTCAAAATTAAGGGATGGAAAAGCGGGAGGGGTGGATGAAATTCCTAACGAGTTTATCAAAAAAGGGAGAGAGAAATTCGTGGAAAGCGTAACTGCCCTATTCAATCTAGCCATAGTAAAACAAGAGGCCCCAAAGGAGTGGAGAGAAAACAAAGTGACATTTATTCACAAAAAGGGGGAAAAGACGTTTTGGATAACTATCGAAGGATCTCTGTCAGTAGCAACATTAGAAAAGTGTTCCGTAAAGTCATGTATGGGAGATTAGAGGAGGTGATTGAAGAGAAGGGTTTTTTTGGAGAAATCCAGAATGGCTTCAGGAAGGGAAGGAGAGTCACTGACCATCTTTTCACGCTATCCCAAATATTAGAATCCGCGAAAGCAAAAAAGAAAAAGATGTTTATGGCCTTTTTGGATGTTAAAAAGGCATACGATAGAGTATGGATGGAGGGTATGTGGCGCAAGCTAGAGGCTCTGGGCTTGAAAGGTGAGTTTGTTGGAATTATGAAAGCATTATATAAAGATGTACAGAGTGAACGTAACCTGGGAAACATTACAACAAAACGTGTGCCTTTGGAGATAGGCCTAAAACAGGGGTGTATCTTTTCGCCACTTCTTTTTTGCATTGTACATCAAAGGTTTAGGAGATGAACTCCTGCATAGCGACGAGGGGGTTGCAGTTGGGGACCTGAAGATCCCAGGGCTATTTTTTGCAGACGATATGGTGCTAGTGTCAGAAAGCGAAGAGGGGCTAGCGAAAATGCTGGGAATTGTTGGGAAATATGGGAGCAATTGGAGACTCGAACTTAATGAAAGCAAGAGCAAAGTTACACTAGTGGGCCGCAAAGTGGACCCCACTCGAATGTGGAGAGTGGGGGAGTTCAGTATTCCGGAAGGTAGCAGCAGACTTCTTAGTGTATGAGAGTCAAGTGACTACGAATATCTGGGGGTAAATATAAACATCACAGGAAGAGGCATCTACCGAAACCACACAAATAAATTGATTCTGAAGTGGAAGCGAATCCTTAAACCAAATGAAACTAAAAGTGAGAAACAGTTTCAATAAGGTTTTTCGTTTTTCGTGGGGAAAACCATTTGGGAAATGGTGGGTCTGCCAAGTATAACTTACGGTACCAGACGGCTGTTAAGAGCTTGGAAATCCTGCAGAACAACACAGGCCGATGGATAACAGGGTCGAGTAATGCCGCAACGCTAGAAGCAATCAGGGGTGAGGTTGGGTGGATGAGGATCAAGGATAGGATAGACCTATTGAAACTCGGTTATCTTAATTATTTGGTAAATCCCCCCCCGACATCCAATGGGATAAAGTAATAATGTTCCTGAGAACTTTCAACTCAAATATCAAGATGGATTGGATGGTCCAAATGAGGGAGCTAGTAGAAAACTATTCATAGGAGATCTCGGACCTAGATGTTGGGGAACCCAGGGTAAAACAATCGTCAGAGAGAGGGTCATGGAGGATTGTAACCATAATTGGCGAGAGGGGGTAAAATCAAAGAGGTTTTTGGGTGGCCTGCGTGATAAAGAGAAGCCTGGTTTTGAAGAGTACCTTGATGGCACCTTTACGGGATCACTGTTGTTCAAGCTGAGGTCGCGGTCCCTGGAGCTGAGGGGAAAAATGGAAAAAACAGTGAAAAGGAGTGCCAGATGTGTAATTTGGACGTGGTGGAGACCCTGGAACACTTTCTTCTAGAATGCAAAAATACCAGTCTAAAAGAACAAGATTCACTGGGAGTATAATGGGTAAGTGGGATGGGAGAATGAAGGACATGTGGTTAGTGGGAGACTCAAAGGAGAACGTTAATATGCTAATCGGAGAGATTGGGAAGAATGGGGTAAGGGATGTCATCAAGCAGTTCGTCTCCGAATGTTGGGATGAGAGAAGAAGCGTGGGAATAGGGAGGCAGTTGGGAATACAGGGGTAACCAAGGCCTTCTCATACGAGAACCGCGACAAATCAGCGGCCGGCCAAAGTGTTATCATTAGTACTACGCGGTCGTAGCTGTCGAGATAACATTCAGTGTTAAGTCAGAATTGATTTTTTGATTTGCAAAACAGTGGTAAATTTCAGCGAAGACGCGCTATATTCAAACCAGTTCCCAGAAAATGACGTTGTGTTTCGTGACGTTTATTTTCAAGGAAATCGACTCTAACACTTAACATTACAATCATACGGAAGCGTTTAAACGAAAGCTTTTCGTTTAAACGAAACCACTTTCGTTTAAACGAAAACTTTTTTCGTTTAAACGAAAACTTTTTCGTTTAAACGAAACCACTTTCCTTTAAACGAAAACTTTTTCGTTTAAACGAAAACTTTTTCGTTTAAACGAAACCACTTTCGTTTAAACGAAAACTTTTTCGTTTAAACGAAAACTTTTTCGTTTAAACGAAACCACTTTCGTTTAAACGAAAACTTTTTCGTTTAAACGAAAACTTTTTCGTTTAAACGAAACCACTTTCGTTTAAACGAAAACTTTTTCGTTTAAACGAAAACTTTTTCGTATATACGAAACCACTTGTTAGGGCCGTCTTCTGCTTTTTAACATGCAATATCATTACATTCTTTAGGCACGAGTGATCCTATGGGAGGTTTGCTGGAGGGTGTTGGAGGTGGGGGGGCTTATTTTTTATCTGGGAGGAGAAGCTTGCCTTGCCTTCCCACCCGTCCGGAGTGCTTTTAGGGTAAATTCCACATATTTGGACCTATGGGGATACAAAAGAGACAGTGTGTGCATGCGAGGGAAGAGGGTGGATGGATGCGTGTGTGTGATGGACGTGGTAGACAAATCCTGTCAAATGAACATGAAACCCACATCATGCACGGAGTTGAGGGATATAATGTAGAGACAGTGACAACACACCATTAGGAGTTAAGCTTCCGCACACCTGTATAACATCCTATAACTTTGTCGGACATTATTATGTCCCTTGCCTTTGTGGGAGGGGATATACGAAGGGTTCCGTCAGGTCTTCTTTCTTCCAAATATGGGTTCTTCTTTACTACGGAAGCACTAATTTCCAGTGCAATCGAACTTGCCCTTTATAGGCCCCTAACACTCCGCGCTAGAAAGAACAGGAGTCCTGTTCGATTATTTTCTGTCATTGTCGGGTTTACAATACACCGCAGTATGACGCCACTTCCCCCTCCGGCTAGCCCTTCGGGATATTCGCACGCCATAGTGACCCCCCCCCCCCCCCCCCAAACACACACACACTCAATTGGAATTCTCCCCGCGACTGGGCCGGATTCTCATACATGGTGTTGGTAAGTAGGTCTAGTGGATCTGTCTGTTGGGAGGTCAAGACCATATGTTTTCTCACAAATAATAATCTGTGCGCATGAAAGAATAATCCGTGAAAACAAATTAACAGACCGCGCGCGCGGATTATTATATCGTGCGCACGGATCATTTTGGGTAAAAAAAAACATATGTTCCCCCCCCCCCCCCGTCCTCTGTCCGAACATTCAGATCCACAAGGCAAATTTACCAACGCCATGCAAGGGAATCTGGTCTAGTGGCGGAATTAGAATCTCTACTTGGCTTGTTGGCTTGGGGGAGGGGATTGCAATTGGGGCGGGGGGGGGGGGGTGGGGGTAGGTCGATATGCCGCAGATCTCGTTATAACGAGAAAGTATCTCGTTATAACGAGAAAAGATCTCGTTATAACGAGAAAACATCTCGTTATCTCGAGATAAAATCACGTGACTCTGATGACATGAAACATATAGCCCCCACCACCAAAACATTTTATATATCTCGCGGGTGTTTTCAATATTCTGGATGTAATACATGGGAAAAACACCTACCCACCCCCACCCCCAAGCATCCCAACCATGCCCGTGAAATACCGCTCCTCTCCCTCGCACATACAAATGAAACAACTATAGCGTAATAAACTCGCTGCCCCCCCCCCCCCCGCCCCTCCCTCACATCGTATGTGGAACACTTTTTCGACACACGGCACTCAAAACACGACTATAGCCTCAGCCCCAAAACAGTGTACATATCTTACGCGTGTGTTTAATACTGTGGATGTAATACACGGGAAACACTCCTACCCCTCTCCTTCCCAAAGCACCCCACCAATGCCCGCGAAATACCTCCCCTCCCCCTCGCACATGTTGTAAAAGATAATTACGACAATAGAACAAGGACAGGGACGTGAGAAGGTAAAAATATTGGGAGAGGGGTATCAAGGCGGAGATCCATGCAAAAGGGGCGCCCATTGTGCTGACAGTAGCATGATTCGAGTTGCGCAGTGGCGAAGCGGGGGAGAACACCAGATGTGGTAGGCCTATCCCCTTCTCGTTGGCGGGGTCCGGAGGCCCTTCCCTGGGAAAATTTTGAAAAATATGAGGGCCAAAACTCGCGTTCTCAGTGATTCTGAGACCGCTGTGACACTACGAATTCGAATTCTCTGCTCTTTTCTTAATTAGGCGCGCTTCTGAATTTATCCGCTTGGTTAACTTTCTTAGTTTGTGTTTTGTTTTGGACTGACTTCAAACATCTCCACGAGTTTAATCGGAACCATCGGTTAATAATTTTTTTTTATTGAAGAGGTGGGGTGGGGGTGGTAAATACCCCCTACCGCCCCCCCCCCCCCCCTTACCCGGTTTTAACACCACTGAGAAAGGATGAAAAACAGAAAATAAGATGGAATTTTCGAAGACAAATTAAACAACTATATATAGCCTTATAAATTTACTGCCACCCCCCCCCCCCCCCCACCACCACCACACACAAGGAGAGATTTATTTATTATCCACGCTTTCAACAGCCAGGGGCATGTCATGTGTGGTAGTTCCCTTGGTGGAGGAAGAACCGGAGACAACCACTGAGCAGCGGCGAGCAACCGTCAAGTTCTCCAACATACTAACCCGACAGAATTTAAGTTAGAGCGGTTGAAGGCACGTGCACCATCGACGTGCAGTACACCCTAGCACATAATGCCACCGTGACCCCACGTCAGGCCACGTGGACAATTGGGATTAAGTGTCTTGCCTAAAGACACAACGAGGGTCAGAATCGAACCGTCGATCTCTATGTTTCAAGCTCGATGCTCTAACAAATGAGCTACCGCGCTCTCATAATTATATAGTAGGTAGCTGTACATGTTTGTCGTGGGAACACATTATGGCGTCATTAACCTTTTACCAAACGCAAGTTGAAGACAACAGTAGGCCCACAATTATTTTTGCACAAAAAAATAAATGAAATTCATTTTTTTCTTCCAAACTAAACGGCTCATGACACTCATTTGAACGAGCTCGTCGAGCTCTTTTCGATGCGATATCATAAACTATGGTTTGGGAGAAAAAAATATGAACATAAATTTTGAGTGGCGAATTTTGTATATTACACGGACGGTTTGTGTCGCTGCGGTGGGTAAAAGGGTTATCATGATTAGGCCAATATATACGGTATACCGATAACTTGTGCACTTCTTAGAAATAGAATTAAATGGTGTGAATAATATAACGATAATGCAATGCATGAATACTGAAGCCCTAGAAAATTGTTTTTCACTGTGTAGAGCTAGGATCCCAAATTGTGTGTGTGTTGGGGGGGGGGGGGGGGGGGGGCAGTAATATCGCGAGGGTCGAGAAGGACATACCACGGGCATGTCTCGAGGTTTGAGGCAGGGGACGGAGAGTTTGGGAGGTACGCCCTCCCATTGGTGGGGTCCGGGGGTAATTTTTTTCAAATTATAAAGCTCTGGGGCCCATTCCGGGCATCTTGAGAGAAGGAAGGTTTGGGAATTATAAGTGTTAGTTTGATTTTTGTGGGGGTGGGGTGGGGGTCAATGTTATTGGATGGGGTGTCCAAGCCGCTTCAGCAGAAAGTTTTTCAATAAACTTCTCATTTTGTTCACTGACAGATTGAGCTGAACATGGAATATGAAGCATGACGACTATAGTCATCACTGGTATAGGGAAATTATTTAATTATTTATTGGTGTTTAAAGTCACTTTTGTGAAGCTATATACTGTCGTCTTCAACTTGCGTTAGAACTCTATATGTAACTCAAATTCTGCCGGGTTAGTATGTTGGAGAGTTCGACGGTTGCTCGCCGCTGCTCAGTGGTTCTCTTCGATTCTTCGGTTCTTCCTCCACCCGTAGAACTACATTACACGACATGACCCTGGCTGCCGAAAGAGTCGTCAAATTCCAATCAATAAATAAATGAACAAATAGATAAATAAATAAATCTCTCCTTGTGTGTGGAGGGAAGAGTGTGGGGAGGGGTGGCAGTAAGTTTATTACGCTTTTGTTGTTTAATTTGTCTGTGTGAATTCCATCTCATTTTTCTGTTTTCCATCCTTTCTCAGTGGCGTTAAACCCGGGGGGGGGGGGGGGGGTAAGGGGGATATTTACCCCCCCCCCCCAAAAAAAAAAAAAAAAATCAAAAAATTATTAACCCATGGTCCCGATTAAACTCGTGGAGATGTTTGAAGTCAGTCCAAAACAAAACACAAACGAAGAGGTTGACCAAACGGACAAATTCAGAAGCTTGCCTACTTACGAAACAAGCAGAGAATTCGAATTGGTAGTGTCACAGCGGCCTCAGAATCACCGAGAACGCGAGTTTTGGCCCTCATATTTTTCACAATTTTCCCAGGGACCCCGCCAACGAGAAGAGGATACCACATCTGGTGCTCTCCCCCATCTCGCCACTGCGCGACTCGAATCATGCAACTGTCAGCACAATGGGTGCCCCTTTTGCATGGATCTCCGCCTTGATACCCCTCTCCCAATATTTTTACCTTCTCACGTCCCTGTCCTTGTTCTATTAGCATGAGCGTTAAATACACTTGTCGTAATTATCCTTTGCAACATGTGCGAGGGGGAGGGGAGGTATTTCGCGGGCATTGGTGGGATGCTTTGGGAAGGAGAGGAGTAGGAGTGTTTCCCGTGTATTACATCCACAGTATTAAACACACGCGTAAGATATGTACACTGTTTTGGGGCTGAGGCTATAGTCGTGTTTTGGGTGCCGTGTGTCGAAAAAGTGTTCCACATACGATGTGGCGGAGGGGCAGGGGGGGGGGGGGCAGCGAGTTTATTACGCTATAGTTGTTTCATTTGTTTGTGTGAATTCCATCTCATTTTCTGTGTTTATTGGTATGAGAGTTATATGCGCTTATCGTAATTATCGTTGACAACATGTGCGAGGGAGAGGAGCGGTATTTCACGGACATGGTTGGGATGCTTGGGGGTGGGGTGGGTAGGTGTTTTCCCATGTATTACATCCAGAATATTGAAAACACCCGCGAGATATATAAACTATTTTGGTGGTGGGGGCTATATGTTTCATGTCATCAGAGTCACGTGATTTTATCTCGAGATAACGAGATGTTTTCTCGTTATAACGAGGTCTTTTCTCGTTATAACGAGATACTTTCTCGTTATAACGAGATCTTTTCTCGTTATAACGAGATACTTTCTCGTTATAACGAGATGTTTTCTCGTTTAACGAGAAACATCTCGTTATAACGAGATGTTTTCTCGTTATAACGAGATCGTATCTCGTTATAACGAGATAAAAATAAATATTTGAGTGTCCTAAATCAGCCACCGTACATTTCATTGATGGAAAATAATATTTTGTTTGTAGTAGTACGCTGCCGTAGCTGTCGAAAAAACACTCAATGTTGAATCAGTATTGATTTTCTGATTTTCAAAGTAGTGGTAATTTTCAGCGAAGACGCGCCAAATTTAAACCATTTCCCAGAAAATGACATTGTGTTTCGTGACACTTATTTTCCAGGAAAATCGACTCTAACATCGAACATTGCACTTCAGCATGCGTTTTGTTTATCGTAGGATGATAATTGTTCGGATGACTTTTAGATTACAATTGCTTATATTGGATATTTTACTTGAATTATTTTGTAGGTATTGGTGTATTTTCTGCAATACATTTGTAATAGGATAGGCAGTAAATGTTTTACAACTCAAATAACGGATAGCGTTCTTGTATTTGCAAATTCATATTCGTACAAATAAATGAAATATGATTTGTGTGAATATGAATTTACAACTTGGGACTGTCTCGTATTTCGACTTGAAATTGTAAGTTGACAAGCATTCAGAAAAACTCAAGTAATGACGCTATAGTACCACATCCGTGGGACAAATAATTGCAACTGGACTGGACATTTACAATAATAAGACGAAAAGGAAGGAATGACAATTTACATCTTTCCTTATACAGAATTGAACAGCCTTTTTCGAGACTACAGATACTGGAAAGAGATTTTTCTTTCTAAACAAAATGAAAAGTCTCAGAAAGAGAGACACAGATCCATCGCCCATTCTGTGAGTGATTGTGGATAATGAGTCTTGTATCAATGAGAGATATCCTAAAACAAGTTTGGAATAAAATGTTGCAATCAGGATTGTTTATGGGGAAAAACATCGCTAAGAGGCGATGGCACTTGGGCGAACTGATTTAACACTGAAAACGCCCATAGACAGTAGTTTGCCAGAGAAAATCCAGGTCTGGGATATATAAAATATTTCATTATAAAATAAAAACTTACAAAATAGAAAAAATATTTAAGCTAAACAAAAATTAATTTGCAAACACAAAAATATGTCATGTCAGGGAAATCTAGGAGTTTATCATAGGGAATGGTGCGGAAGCACTATAGCCTCAGCACATTTTCAACACTAAATTCCCCATAGGCTCCATAGGGTTAGTGTTAAATTGTGAAACTTATACCCCCAAAGTGTCTGTAACTTATAGCCCTAAAGAGTCTGTAACTTATAGGGACAAACCTTAATGCACTGTGCCCCCAGTGCATTCAGGTGTGCCTCTATAAGGTACAGACACGTTGGGGCTATAAGTTACAGACACGTTGGGGGGGGGGGGGGGTATAAGTTTCACAATTTAACACTAACCCTATAGAGCATATAGGTTATTCAGTGTTAAAAATGTTTGGGGCTTTTGTGCCACCCCTAACAACTACTGCTGTTTTGCAAATCTACACAAATCTGTATTTATCTTTTTACTAACAGTAATAGACATCAAATGGTTAGGCGTGAATGGGCACCAGTCGAAAAGAAACAGCGATACGAATTTCAACAAACACTGGTTCCGAAAAGGTTGTTTTGATTTTTTATCGATCGATTTGATCAGTAGAGCTTCAGTCAAAACAAACAAACTCTTCACCTTTGGGTTTAAACATCGGAACTAAAATTTGTTTATTTATATGAATTTTAATGCATGGGTTGTGTAATAAACACACAGCGCGATATGTGTTTGAATCGGTGGGTGTTTTACATAACTTCGTTGGAATGGCGTAATCATATTTCGCTGAAGCCTACGGCTTTCGCGAAATATGACTACGCCATTCCAAATCGTTATGTAAAACACCCACCGAATCAAACACACATCGTGTTCTGTCTATTTACCCCTCAGTATGGAAGACTTGTTCTTCCTATTCTAGTATCAAATATAGTGTGCCTCCTACTGCCCAATGATATATAACCCTTTACCTAACATGGAAAGCAGACGACCCTTGCAAAAGGAATTCTTGAATAACTATTTTTTTTTCATTTCTTGTCTCAAAAACATAGGTTATAACCAATGAGAGGTCATAGCCTATGTTTTTGAGACAATAAATGAAAAAAAAATAGTGAAAATTAATTGGCGATTGTTGAGAATAGCGCTGGTCGGTTTTAACATATGCATTGGGCAAAGGGTTAAAGGACTGCTGCAACAGAAGAGCATGCACTCAAGTATGTGTTTGCCACAGATCACCGGTTGATGAATGGCTCCGTGTATTTGGTACTAGAATTATTAAACCACAACTTTCACTGTCGTTTGTATTGCTCTATCTAATAAATGCCAAGTATTTGAAATGCATGTAACAATTTCCATAACACATTTGCTACATATTAGTATTTGGCCGGTGATCATCGTTGCACAGTGTAGTGAATCGGAATAAGCATGAGCTGTACAATCGGCCGGGAAAATAAATTACATCGAGTTTACAAACTGTATATTTGTACATATTTAAATCATTGTTAACTGGAGGTATGAGCTTTATACGGAAGCGTTGAGGCGCCAGTTGAGTATTATTTCTATCTTGCACGTGCAACTTAGCTATCTTGCACCTGCAAGTTACTATCTTGCACGTGCAGGTTAGCTATCTTGCACCTGCAAGTTACTATCTTGCACGTGCAGGTTAGCTATCTTGCACCTGCAAGTTACTATCTTGCACGTGTAGGTTAGCTATCTTGCACCTGCAAGTTACTATCTTGCACGTGCAGGTTAGCTATCTTGCACGTGCAGGTTAGCTATCTTGCACGTGCAAGTTACTATCTTGCACGTGCAGGTTAGCTATCTTGCACGTGCAGGATAGCTATCTTGCACCTGCAAGTTAGCTATCTTGCACGTGCAGGTTAGCTATCTTGCACCTGCAAGTTATTATCTTGCAGGTGCAGGTTACCTATCTTGCACCTGCAAGTTAGTTATATATATAGTCATATTTGAAGTCGAGTTCATCAAAAGTAGTATATAAGGGTCCAACCTAACCCCAATTTGCCGGCTGGACCTAGGTTCGGATTTGTCGGCCCCCTCCCGGACTACGGAAATTCCTATCGCTGAGACTACCACTATGGCCATGTCTAGCCGCCTGGATATGTACGTTTCGCATCGATTGCATCGCAGGCTAGGTGTGGATGCTTTATGCTGGGGGTGTGAATGGGAAAAGTCAGGCATAAAGAGTGAAAAACGGTTAGAGTTGCAATGACGTCGGTGACGTCACGGTGAGCTCGCGACGTCATGACGACGTTGACCGCAGTCGATGTCCATAGAGGTGAGTGACTGGACGTCCCTAGGGTCTTTGAATAGCCGATGTTTCCCTATAGGTGGCCGTGCCGTTGGTAGACCATGCTGGGCCGAGTCTCAATACCCCTTAACAGGAACAGGGATGTCCCTTTTCAGGCTTTCGACCCTTCTTCTCCCTGAGCGATTCTGTCCTACTCTGTCGGCTCGAAACAAGGAGCTACTAGAGCAGCCCCTCGAAAACTGACACCTCGAACGACTCATACAGATGTGTGACTGGGGAGCTGCTCCAGAAGCAGCTTTTCGAACGACTCACTGAAATGAGCCTTCGAGGAGAAAATTAGTAATCAAAGAGTTAGTCCCAGCAACTCTTCGAACGATTCTTCTACATCTGGATTATAGTGATCACCAGCAATCACTGGCCTGTCAGGCGACTGTTCGAGGTTATTGGGGTAGGGGTACTGGAAGAAGGGCAAGAGTGGCTGTGTCGCTCTTAATCGTGGGGAGCTGCTCCAGAAGCAGCTTTTCGAACGACTCCCTGAAATGAGCCTTCGAGGAGAAAATTAGTAATCAAAGAGTTAGTCCCAGCAACTCTTCGAACGATTCTTCTACATCTGGATTATATTGATCACCAGCATTGACTGACCTGTCAGGCGACTGTTCGAGCTTGTTGAGGTAGGGGTACTGGAAGAAGGGGAAGAGTGGCTGTGCCGCTCTTAATCGGAACGCTCGGTGTAGGGTTCCTGGTTCACTGGCGCAGGTCGTGGAGGCCTGGGTCGTGGAATAAGGTCGATGGGTCTCTGATGTGATTAGGGTATTCGGTCGAGAAGGCAGGGTTAGGGAATCGTGGCGTGAAGGGCTTCTGGAACAAGGGGAAGAGCGAGTGTGTCGCTCTTGGTCAAGCGGCAGAGGTAAGGACACCGGGTCAAATACGGGAATGTAAGCATCTGGACAAGTATGGGTTGCCGGGTCTTCTGAGGTAGGATGGCTGTCAAATATGGGAATGTAAGCCACTGGGGCAAGTATGGGGAGCTGGGGTGGCTGTCGCAAGATAATTAACTTGCAAGTGCAAGATAACTAACCTGCATGTGCAAGACAGCAACTTGCAGGTGGAAAATAGCAACTTGCAGGTGCCAGTCACCCATTTCTGTGGACATCGACAGCAGTCAACGTCGTCATGACGTCGCGAGCTCACCATGACGTCACCGGCGTCATTGCAACTCTAACCATTTTACTCTTTATACCTGGCGTTTCCCATTCACAACCCCGACATAAAGCATCCACACCTAGCCTGCGATGCGAGCGATGCGAAACGTACATAGCCAGGCGACTAGACATGGCCAATGAGCCTATAGTGGTTGTCTCCGCGATAGGAATTTCCGTAGTCCGGAAGGGGGTCCGGCAAATTCGAACCTAGGTCCGGCAAATTGGGGCTAGGTTGGACCCTTATATACTAATTTTGATGAACTCAACTTCAAATATGACTAAAATGATGTTCCTCAAATATAACTAACTAGCAGGGTATTCCGCGTTGCACGGGAAAATGTAGGGGTCATAAGAAAAGTACCCTCCCCCCCCCCAAAAAAAAGCAAGATATAGGGGCCGCGTATTGTTCGACTCAGCTCGCCCTACGGGCGGTACACTCGGACCCGCCCTCCGGGCGGGGCCTTCAATCCCGTCACTTTTTAAACCCCCACCATTAGATTCCTGGTACAAAGTTACCCTTGGTAGACCCCTTTGAGGACCTATATCAGTGAAATCCATCAATTTTGCCTCTCAAACACCCACCCACCCCACCCCCGCCACTTTTTTAAACACCACCATTAGATTCCTGATAAAAAGTTAGCCCAAGTAGACACCTTTAAAGACCTATATCGGTGAAAAAAAATTGGTCTAACTTTCGGTGCCCCTCCCTGCCTCCACTCCACCCCGCACACTTTTTTAAACCTGACGAGGACCTCCGCCATAAAAAAGTACCCCCCCCAAAAAAAAAAAAAAAAAAAAAAAAATAGGGGACGCGTATTTTTCGACCCAGCCCGCCCTACGGGCGGCACACTTCGATCCCGTCACTTTTTTTAAACCCCCACCATTAAATTCCTGGTAAAAAGTTACCCCTAGTAGACCCCTTTGGGGACCTATATCGGTAAAATCCATCAATTTTGCCCCTCCCCACCCCGCCACTTTTTTAAACACCACCATTAGATTCCTGATAAAAAGTTACCCCAAGTAGACCCCTTTGAAGACCTATTTCGGTGAAAAAATAGATAGCTAACTTGCACGTGCAAGATAGTAACTTGCAGGTGCAAGATAGCTATCCTGCACGTGCAAGATAGCTAACCTGCACGTGCAAGATAGCTAATCTGCACGTGCAAGATAGTAACTTGCAAGTGCAAGATAGCTATCCTGCACGTGCAAGTTAGTAACTTGCAGGTGCAAGATAGCTAACCTCCACGTGCAAGATAGCTAACTTGCAGGTGCAAGATAGCTATCCTGCACGTGCAAGATAGCTAACCTCCACGTGCAAGATAGCTAACCTGCACGTGCAAGATAGCTAACCTGCACGTGCAAGATAGTAACTTTCAGGTGCAAGATAGCTAACCTGCACGTGCAAGATAGTAACTTGCAGGTGCAAGATAGCTAAGTTGCACGTGCAAGATAGAAATAATACTCAACTGGCGCCTCAACGCTTCCGTAGCTTTAGGTTGACTATGTATTTATCAATCATTCATATTGATTTTTCATTAGTAAAACTTGGAGGTTAGATTTTCATTGATTTCCTATGAAGGAGTTATTCTGGCTCCTCACAGAAAACTACATTGTGCAATGTACACCAGCCCTAAGTTCGTTTGCTCATTTAGATATGATGTGAATATTTATTTTAAAAAATGAAAGAATGGGCGGCTGGTTTTATCCATAGCTCCTTTAAAAATATAAAACTTTGAAATGTCGCTAAACACCTGTTGCTAAAAATGTGTTTAAATGTGTGAATTGGAATGCCTGATTATTACATCAGTTAAATATATGAAAGTGTTCCAGCACGCCCCTGGGTACAAAATGTCTCTTCTTTTTTCTGTATATGTTCGTGAGTTCACAGTATACGCTTTGTTTATGTTTGAACATGCAATATGGTCCGGTACAGATTAGTGGATTTTGGGTCGAACCTGGAATTTTAGTATGGACGTAATATTTTTGGTGTTTCTAGGGTAACTTGTTGAGCTGAATTCGAATCCGATTGATGCCAGTCAGAAAACTTTGGGGGGATTTAAGTTATTTACATTTTTTCAAAATGGCCGACAAAATGGTGGCCGAATTTTCGGAACATTAAGAATGACCATTTCTATGCTATTGTACCGTTATTTATAGGATATATCATTGTGCTAAAATACAATCAATCTGCAGATTACACTAAATCCAAGGAATTCAAGATATTTGACCTTTGTGTGTATAAGGATGGCCTCCAAATTGACTGGAAAATTGACCAATCTGTCGAGGAATCATTTCCTTAGCCGGCTGTGAGATATTTCGAAGACTTAATTAGGAGATCAAGTCAGACATTGTAGCAACACGTTCCTGGTATAAATTGCGTGCAAAATGTCAACTTATTCCAGTCCACTGTGTTCAGACATGATGCCTAACATGCCCACTACTTTCACGAAAATCCTCCAATCTTGCACCGAGTTCACTTCAAGTGTTCGTCATCTGAGCTGTCGTGTGACTCGACATTCCCCAAAGTCGGCTCACTATGACACGTGTTTGAAGCATCATTGCAATGACATACAATGGTGCATGGGATGTATGTGGAGACAGAAGTGCATCTCTTTGATGAACCTGCCTTGGACGAATACATTCGCATTTGACAAAATTCAATACCTGTTCCGGGGCAGCATGTACACACTCGGGAATGCCTAATGGCGTCAAAGTCTTAGATTTGTTATCAGTGGTCCATCCAAAATCAGACGGATCGAGTTTTGATGGAATGCCCGAGTCATAAAAGTTTCATGTTAGGTAAAGGGTGAGAGTGATAGGTATTCGCCGCGGCTCGGTGGTTCTTTTATCGTGCTCCGGCTTTGTCAACCCGTAAACCTGTTCCATACGATTTGGCCCCGGGTGTCGAAAGTGTTGAAACCCAGCCTCCACCCCCTCCAAACCCCGAAAAAAGTATGTTCAAGTTCCAAGAACTATCTGACGGAGAATCTCGTCACATGAAGAGCTATCACAGGGAAGTACTGGTACCGTTACACTCTTCTGATTTAATAGATATAACATAAATTTGAACGATGTTTAACGTTTCTTTCATTTACATATTGCTGCAATCGTCGGATTCAATAGTAATCATTAATATGTGACTTCCTATTTTTTAATCGATTAGCGCAATGATTTCCAGCAAATTGTGTAATAGATGGCAATTTTCGTCACTGGAAAATTTTTTCAAGAAAGTTAGTATCCCTTAATTATCTAAAGATGTCAATACATTTCACAATAAGGGTTTGGAAATTTCATAAAAAAATTTGAAATTTCGAAATGTAAGTTAAGCTGTACCATCCATGAGCGCTTCATTTCACAAACTTCAGGCACTTTCCTGTGGAGTAGTATAAAGATACAGTGGCTGGCTTTTTACAATATTTTCCCTAATTAGTTTGAACCTTTCACTATTATCATCTCTTTAAACATATTTAAAAATAAGAACTCTTTTTAAAGGGGCGCTTTCACCATAGTTTGATGTTCTGTAATATTTCTGCTGGTATTTTTATCAGTTATATGCGCATAGTGACATGTAACATAGGCACTGTCCTTTCAATTTATACAATAGTATATGAGGTAAGATTTGCTAGTTTCTTCTCCTGGGAAGAATAAAAACTTGTAAATTAATGTAAAAACACTTTCGCTAAACAAAGAGCCAAAGTGGACGGGTTACTTAGTTGCTTCTAATTAGCTCGCCATAAAAAGCCAGATCTCATATTGTTGCTTTTAATAAATGTGAACATCAGAGAGGCCCTAGGGCTGCCTGTTGTTTTCGTTTATTAAAAGTAACAGAAGAAAACTTCACCTTATTTTTTTCTCTAAATTAGACCTTCCCTGCCTGTCAAATAATTTCAGAGGAGATAACATTATGAGATAAATCAGGAATGCAGGCTTGGCTCAAATGGGAACTTCTTGGTAAGATTTTCGTAAGCTGCGCATTTTAGTAACTATACAAAGAAGAACCTACTTATAAAAAATATCTCCCCAAATTATTCTACTGCTATTTTGTAAACTAATTATATACATACTCATGTATGATGCCCGCGTATCGGGTGTATGTTTTTCCTTGTTTTTCGGGATCGGGATCATACCACACGTCGGTGTTCCATCGGTCTTTTGGTATTGGAACAACGTGGTCCTCACCATTTTTCAACAACCTCCAGTATTCTTTAAGATTATCGGCGCCAGGAAATCGACACCCCATGCCAACGATAGCAATCGCTTCTTCTCCATCCATTGTCGGCTGTAGTCTCCTGTATTTTGAAGGTTTCAACTTTCCATTTTTAATGTTGCAGACGATGTGCGGAGGAGTCTCAACGAGAATATATTTCAACGTTTTATTCCTCTTCCTGCTTTATATTATTTATAAGTCAATTCTCATATTTATTCTCTAATATCGAAGACAGGCAAAATGTATACCAGATCAATGAAATAGCTGAGTCCTTCTTGTCAACAGGTCACGTATTACAACAGCGATTCAAAATACTTCATGGCAAACCTTCGAAGAAACATGCGCCGACACACACAACTCACGAACTGCCTAATATGAGTACACGAAATAGAAAATCAATACATCATTCCACCGCGTCACGTTTTATTACTATTTCTTTCAACCATCACGCTGGGATGCACATGTCAATCAAAATCATCTTCACCAACGTAACTAGAAATGATTATTTCCAAATCGAAGTCGGAAAGCAGAACATACGTAGGAAACCTGTTGAGTACTTATGAGAATTAATTCATGAGTGACCACAAGCAAAAAGGAAAAAAAGGTAATTGGAGCTGCTACGCAAGAACAACAAATATTATTTTTATTACTTGCTTTGTAAATTTAAGGGGTTTTAGTTGTAAATGAACACACAAACTCAGAATTCTAGCACTGATATACAGTACGGCCGCCGTGTACTGGGCATTTTCCACAGGGTGGGAGGTATTTCTACGGTCGCAATAATATTAGATTGCAACACTAATTTTTGGAATAATCATCAAACATTTATTTAATGAAGCACCAGTGCTTCTTTAAATAAAATTTTGATGATGATTTTTATTACCTGGTAAACGCATGCGTGGTCATCACTGGCCTCCCGTGGATTGTGACCAGTCCAGGGCGACTGTACTGTACACATGCACGTGTTGCACGCTGTTTCTCGGGTCTGGCTAGGGGTTGCCTCATCTCCTTCAATCCAGACCAGAATTTCCAATATACGACAATTTAAGTCTCGATCCAACAACAGTTAGACACTTCATGCACTACGGCAGTAGATTTCTTGGTATTTTATCTGTATGTGTGACCGTTTGTAGAAGACACTTTATTCTTTCGAGATGGCACAAGTGCCATTTCGATTAGCCCATTCACACACGCGTGTCGTTCATTGTTCATTACACGCTTTCACGTCTATAAAACAGTTATTAGATGGACACACAGCAATTCCTTTGACAACTATCAATAAAAACAACAGATTTTATCGCCAACTAAATTTTCGAGGGGAAGTCATGTTACTATTTCGTTCCCTGAGTTCCAATGTGTTCTATGTGCCTACTGGAACATAGAATACCGACACCAGATATTGCGATCGACGAGGTGGAGAATTTCGAGTCAGAATTTGTACAATGGCACGAATTAAAGAAGAATTTTCCATTTTTTGGCCAGATTTTCGGAGGTGGTGTTTAATTCCGAATACCTGAGTGAATGGTCCTCCCGTAACCGCAAACAGATTAAATATTATCCAAAACAACCGTGCATGCTTTGTCGATAATTAGCTCCCGATCACCCCAAAATATCTCTGCGTCAATAAAAATTACTTTTAACAATTTCATGTAAACAATAATCTTCGGATGATGGCACATTATTAAAACGCATTTACAGACTTATTCAGATGGCAAGCACACGTATCAACATAATGACGGACTTGGTGAGAAATCGGCAAAAAATTACACACTTCTTCTAGGAAATAAAATACGGTGTCTGTCGATATCAAAAGTGAGACAATGTTCAGGTGTCACGGGGAGAAATATTAAATCATTGAACGCTTTCAAACCGGGATCCCCGACATCTTGTGTGATGTACTTCCTATAACCATTGTAGACAAGAATCCTGGATATTGCATAAGTTGTTTTTAGATTTTTATTGGGGGGGGGGGGGGGGAACTTCACGACATGATCCCCCTTCCAGAGTATTGGGGGTGGGGTTGGGACACGTCCCTCTATGATCTGCACCCCGGAGGAGTCGATTGACCGATAGTATTCAACCCAAATCTTCAGGCTCGTTTCAACTGGAACAGTTGGATGCAGACCACAGTTTACAACACTCGTCGCTAGATAGCCTCATTGGACGTCCAGCTTCTGTTGGTAAATGTGAATCGTCACAGCCCTCAAAAGTATACATGTCAGCCGGCAGTGCTCTTGTAAAAGCCGTGCTTGTCTGTTAGGGATTTTACCTGCGCGATGCCAATTGCCGTGGCTAATGCCGGTGATTCAAGACGTTCTTCCTAAATGGATCGCCAAACTCACAACTACACGCACACGGGAGCAGTCATGTAGCTTCATGTTATGATCGATCAAACTAGGATGATAACCCTATGATGTCTCCAGATAGACCGGATCTGCTGTCAGTTATTCTATTGCATGGTATCAGCAGCCTGAATCGATTTGCACATGATACACAGAACGACACGCGTGTGTGAATGGGTTAATCGATACGGCACGAGTGCCAGTGCGGAAGGATAGAACGAGAGGCCACAGGCCTCGAATTTTATCATTCCGCGATGGCACAAGTGCCATATCGATTAACCCATTCACACACGCGTGTCGTTCTGTGTTTATTACACTCCTTCACTTCTATAAAACATATTAGAAGGATACTCAGCAATTCATTTGACAACTACAACGAAAAGAACAAATTTTATCGCCAACCAAATTTGCGATGGGAACCCCTGTTACCATTTCGTCACCCGAGTTCCAATGCGTTCTATGCGCCTACTGGCACATAGAACACATTGGAACTAAGGGGATAATGTTTAGCTATCGCTAGCTATTCAAATTGTAATTGCAGTGAACGGTTTGTAGAACATTCAAATGAAATGTCGCTTCTATTCAAAAATAGTCCGTCAACGATTTCCATTCCGCACATATGTGCGGAACAGATCTTCGTTTTCCACATGGTTTAGTGTTGCTGTAGATGGGGATTACATAGAACAGGCGTGTAATAAAACGATTTTATGGGACCACGATACCGGTTTATCTAGCGATAGTCCTGCGTGAGATACGCTGTGGAGCGTGAACTGAATTGTTTGGTTGAACCCCTGTCCACGAATACTACAAACGTGTTTAAAATCTAATAGGTGTTTTCCTATTCCGTGCAAATTCAAACCAAATCGAGTTTTAAAAGGACGAGCACATTCTTCACAACGAGATTTGGATTTGTCTTGTTAGTAGGGTAATATGGGGGATCCTGGACCACACCAATCATGTTGGTCCAGAAATGTTGTGGCCCAGAAAAGTTAGTTATTTTGGGGTTATTTTTAGAAAAAAACTTAAATTTTTCTGTTAAGAAAATTGATTTTCTTGGAAAATGTTGGGTTTTTCCAGAAATAATTCAAATTTTTCCCGAAAACCCTGGGTTTTTCCCGGAAAATATTTAAAATTTGAACATTTTTGGAGTACTTTGAATGAATTTGACGAAAATTGCTAAAAAATTCCGAGATTTCGGATCCCGCTTTTTTGATAAATTTAACACTGATTTTTCATTTGGGTGAATTTTTGTCAACTTTCTTATGACTAGAATTTTATAGAGCCATGAGTGATCGAGATTTAGCACTGAGATTTTCTATTGGGAAAATTTCGAAAAAACAATGTCGTTTTTAATATTCGGATTAGAAAAATACGCGATCGAACGTCGATTCTCACAGTAAAAGAAAGCGGTTCGATCGAGGTGAATGCAAAAATTGGTCCAGTGAAAAAACTAGAAATCATGAGTGAGCCAGTAAAAAACTCGATCGAGGACTCGGTTTCCCACGGTAAGAGACGATGGTTAGATCGAGGTGAATTTCGTAGATTGATCCAGTAAAAGAAAAAAAAACTCGAGTTTACCATTCGAGATGGAGCATATGCACACGAGTCCGATTGAAAACAATAAAAAAGCAACAATAAACGAACGAACAAAATATGTATGTAATATGTTATTATTATGAGTTGCAAAATGAATGATGAAAACAAAGAAATAAACCATTTAAAAAAACAAAAAAATAAAAAATATAAAATATATATATATAAAACAACATTCAAAAAAAAAAAAATAAGAATACAAAAAAAATAACTGTTTTTCATTAAAGAAAGAAAATTAATAATAAATAAATAAAACAATGTTTCTACACATTGGAGATTCGAAGTGAAGGGATGAGCAGGTTCGCGAATTAATACGGAGTAAGGAGAATATTCAAGTGCAGAATAGGGCCAGGCGATTGGGAGAGATGGGATTGAGACGAGAGACGACCAAGTTGTTTAGACCCGTCACCGAGGTTCAAGAACGAGCTAGGAAAGAGATCGTCGAAGAACTGAGACCCATAAAAGAAGGTTCTTAGAGGATGACCGCTTTGATCCCTGGTAGTTTTACGCCGAGAAGTTTGTCTGGATTCACTCCGGAGAGAATCGAAACCGATCCAAGTACCGTCGATAGTAGCGACGCTTGAAGCAGTGACAGATTTGACGATGATAGTAGTAATAAAAAAAGATCTAATGTAACGATTTCATTGTGAAGACGATAAAAATTTTAATGGTAACACGGAAATATTGTGCGAAGACGATCAATTGATCGTCGGTCCAAACAGGTACGAAATGACCAACTGACTATATGAACTGCTCGCTTACAAGAAACCTATAGATTACACCGATGAGGATTACCAAAATTACGGAGACATTCTGGTTCAGACTCACACCATGAAGAAGAACAACGATGCCAAAGAGACGAGACCGAAGGATAGGAGAGGTTACAAGTGGAAGCACGTGGTGGAACCCATATGGATGGATACTGACTGATTCGTGAGATTGATGACTGGAAAGGGAATGACCGACATGATATTTCTTCCATGCAATTCTGATGCCTTGTCGGAGAGATTGAGATTATTGGTGGCTAACAGAGAGGCTGGTAACACCAGAGTGGATAAGGAGATAGTGAGCGTGTGCGACGAATTGTTGAGGCAGAAGGTCTTGACTAAGAAGGATTATCAAAAGTTGATGAATCGTTTGAAATAACAAAATATTAAGAGAAAAGAAGAAAAAATATTAATTAAGTAAATAAAAAAATATGTATAATAAAAGAATAATAATAATATTAAAAAATGTTAGTGATAAATAACAGGGGATACGCTAGATCTTACACCTACGGCGGATCGGGCATGGTGGATTCGATGATGCGATTTTTAACTCGTATATTCACCGGCGACACCGCGAAACAGATCACCTTGAGTGCTCTCAAAATTGGAAAGAAGACAGCGATTGATGCGGGTAAGAAAGCTGCGGCCGAAGCGAGTGGTAGAATAGCTTTGGAAGCCGGTAAGAGAGGTGCCGATGCGTTAATTAATAAATTGATAACTCAGCCACCTCCCAAACGATCGAGAATCGAATCGAAACGTTGTGGAGACTTCTGCGACATCATACCGATACAAGACTTAGCTTAAATGACGAAAAGGATTGGGATTGAAAGTGATTTATAAATAAAAAAACCCTTTTTTAATAAATAATATATATATAAAATAGATATTAAAAATAATAAAAAAAAATAGAAAAAAAACAACATAATTCAAAACCTAGTTGAGGAAAACTTGAGGAAAAAAATGGATATCAAAGACATGTCTGGGAATGACGCGATGACCAAGAGGTCGAACAATGGGTTCTTTCCCAAGAGCATAAGAGGTCTGATGGTGGGAAAATTGAAATGCGGAAAGACCAATCTCTTCATGAATCTATTTTTGCGACCCGTCTGGTTGGATTACGACAGATTATTCGTTTTTGGCAAGAGTCTCTTTCAACCGGAATACAGATTGATTCGAGAGTGCATGATACGTAAATTACCCAAGGCCGTCATCTTGAGAATCTTCGACAATCGAGACGAATTTGAAGTACACGAGACTTTGAATATATTGGAAGGAGCATCTAGAGACCAAGAGAAACGTCCGAGTGTTCGAACGTGGAATGTCTGTTTTACGAGAATGCTGACGATGTACCTGATCCCAGACAGTTGAAGTTGGAGAATAAGAATCTCATGATCTTCGATGATCTGCTATTGGAGAGACAGATTTGATGTGAATTGTATTACGTTCGAGGACGCCACAGCAACGTGGATTGTTTCTATCTGTCTCAGAATTACTTTCGACTGCCCAGACAGATGGTAAGGAAGAATGCTAATTTTCTGTGTCTCTTTCGTCAGGATGTCAAGAATCTCAATCACATCGATGGAGATCACATGGCCAACGACATGAGCAGGGAAGAACTCAGGAGATTTTGTAAGAAGGTGTGGGAAAAAGGACACCACAACTTCGTGGTGATCGATTTGACTAGCGAATTTAACAACGGAAAATATCGAAGCGGATTCGACGATTTTTTTTATATTTCCGATGATAATAATAGAGAAGAAAATAAAAATAAATAAAAAAAAATCGATAAAATATAAAAAATATATAAATAATAAATAATAATAAATAAAAAAATGTCAGAACATCTACTATTAGAACAGATAGTCAAGAATGCGGTTGCAAAACAGTCCTAACAAATCGTAGTGAGTCATGACACGACTCGATTCACTACGAAATTCGAACCTTCCATCGAATTGAAGAAGGAAAAGTGATACGAGATTGCGATTTTTTTTATATATATAATAATTATGAGTAAAACGAATGGTTCCATGGAATCCAGAGCTTGGTTTCTTCGAAGGGCACAGTGTAGAGCTTACGCAATCTGCTTGAACGACCAATTTCCTCATGTCTTGCACAAAAGATGTCTTGGTTGTCGGGACAAGAGAGAATTTAACCACATTGATCATTCGTGTCTTATGATGGAATGGGAAGACATCGTCACTATGTATTTCATGCGTGCATTGGAATACGTCCGATGCAACAACTTGATCGAATGTTGGAGGCTTTTCGCATCTTGCGTCAGAGAACCCGAGCCCACAAAATTGGAAGAGTTGAAGTTAGCGCATCAATGTCCCACCACTGAAGACAGAGGATGCATTTTGGAATATTTGTTGGAAAAGGGGAGACCACCGCTAAAATATTTTCCGACTGGAGTCCCTTTTTGAATCCCTTGTTGAAAGAAAGGGGAATAAACCATTAAAAAAAAATTCCATTATATAATAAGGAATGAAAATAAAAAAAATACAAGAAAAATAATAGATATAAATAAATAAAATAAAATGAAAATGGAAACTCGAAGTAAAAATATCTATCCATTGTTAGAGAAGGCAAGCGTGGAGCCCTCAGCACCTTTTCTGCCACCATCACCGCTAGAATGAGGGGAAAGTGATGACGTGGGGCAGAGGTATCGAATCAAACAAATCAATAGAATTCAATCGTATCTGACGCGAGAGAGAGATTCCAGCTCAATAAGAAATATTCGGGATTAGAGAAATTTGTGAACGGTGTGGATTTGACACTCATCGCATCCTCTATGGGTTTGAATGTTGCCAGAATCAGTCTACTGTCGGCCGCCGTTGTTGCTCTTCCAGTTGTGTTGGCTGTAGAACGATTGGCTTTGACTATCGGATTCATTAGTATGATCGGAAATTTAATTGCTAAGAAATTATCTGTAAAGGCCAAGAAGCACGAAAACATCAGCGTTTTGGCTGATGCAAAGATCCACACCGTGTCAGATAAGATCTCTCTAGCGTTGAAAGATGGTAGGATTTTGGACGGCGAATTCGTCGACATATTGAATGAAAAACAAAAATACGAAGTCATGAAAGTGAAGATAAGAGTCAAGAGTCGTCAGATTCTCAAGAAAGAAATGAAGGATTCTCTTATAGAAAAAGGTAAGGAAGAAGCGAGACAATCGTTTCGTAAATGGTTGGATTGCAAAAGGATTCCAGAAACAATCGATTGAAAAAAAAAAATATATATAAAAGAAAAAAAAAAAAATTATATATAAATGAAAAAAAATATGGAAAAAAAAAAAAAATATATATGAAAAAAAAAACCCAAAACAAATGTATTGCGTCAAATGCAAGAGAGTTACTGATACGGTTAACGTCAAAAAAGTACTGATGAAAAATAAAAGTCCCATGCTTTGTGGAACATGTAAAGTGTGCAATTCAACCAAGATGCAATTCATCAGACGTGGTGCTGGCCTAACGAATAAATTGATTAATAATCTACCCGTCAAAATGCGTATGACAGGACATCAGTTCACGGGGCCTGGCATGAAATTAAATAAGAGATTGAATTGAGATCTGACTCCTAAATCTTAGAGCAAACCGATCAATAGGGTGGATTTGGCCGCTTATGCTCACGATCTGTGCTACGCTAAACATCCTGACGTCGAGACTCGTAATCGAATCTGGAATAAAAAGATGTTGATGACACTGAAAAATATATCGAATCCCACTAGGAGAGAGAGACTCGAACGTTTGCTGGTTGGTAAAGTGATCGGTACCAAACGTCGATTCGGATGGGATCATAATACAATGTCCAGGAAACATTATTTACAAATGCATTGGCGAACACACTACACAAGCCCGTCACATGTAAATTTTGAAGGAGAAGGGTATTCGTGAAGGGTCTGGATCTGATCTGGTCAGCCATTCTGGTTGACATGAAAGTGAATTCGAAATGGAACAAAGGCATTAAATACATACTGATGGTCATCGACGTGTTTTCGAAATATGGATGGATGAGACTTCTAAAGAATAAATCGGGAGCTTGCGTGGCCGAGGCTCTAAAGAGCATATTCGCATCGTCTTCTCGAAAACCGGAAAAATTGTGGGTGGACAAGGTGAAGGAATTTTACAACAGTCATGTTCATCAATTGGTCGACCTCTATTCCGTCGAAAACGAAGGGAAAGCTAGCGTGATCGAACGTTGGAATGGAACCATGAAGCGAAAAATGTACAAGTATTTCACAGTCAATAAGACCAAGAAATACATTCACATTCCAGACGAACTGGTTGAAGAATACAACAACACACGACACAGTTCGATCAAGATGATGCCTGCAGAAGCTAGCGATCCTCGAAACGAAAAACGTGTCTTCGCAAATCTCTATTCTGAAAGGACCAAGAAGGAGCCCAAACCACCGAAATTTGCAGTCGGTGATCAAGTGAGAATCACTCTTCGAGAAATATTACACTCCTCGATGAACCGAGGAAATCTCTAAGATCATTAGAATATTTTACACAGATCCAGTGACTTACAAAATAGAAGTGTTAGAGGATGATGAAAATGACAGCAGAGAAATCATTGGAACATTTTACGAACAAGAATTGCAGAAGACGGCGTTTTGAAAACCAGCCCTTCACTTTTTTTACACATATGTAGTAAGAAAAAAAAAATAAATAAAATAATAATTAAAAAAAAAAACAATTTATAAAAAAAGCAAACGAAATAACACAAAAAAGCTGACGAATATATTAGATATAACCGAAGGTATATGGAGAGATGAAAGCATTCATGAATACGAAGTTCATGAGTACGTACCTGTGACAGGAACCAGTCTGAACAATGCCGGTGAAATAAGAATCAATGTTGAGACTCAAGATCTGCCCGTTCATCCCAGCGAAAGTTACATAGTGATACAGGGACGTCTCACCAAGGAAGCTGGAAGTGATTATGCCGAGGACGACATAGTCACTCTAGCTAATAATGGCATGATGCATCTGTTCAGTAATGTAAAATACATGCTCTCGGGACAAGAGCTAGACTCCGTATTTCATCCCAGACAAGCCACCACGATCTACGGACTCTTGATGTACCCGGACGATTTTTTTCAAATCTAAAGGACTCAATCAATTGTGGGTGAAAGACACTGTCGTCGACATGAGTGCATCTAATACCAGTCCTGCCCTGAGATTCGACTACGTCGTCAAGACCCAAAGGAATGTTTTCATTCAGGATACCTCTGAAACACATATTCAGATTCGTGGAAGATTACGATAAGATTCTCTACAGATTAAACACAATCTGATGTTGATTCAAAAAAGAAATGATGGAGCCATCATGAGACCCGCCAAGACTGATAAGGGTAAGATACACCTGAACAAGATATCTTGGTTCGTTCTTCACATGTTGCCTTCGGTTGCAGAGAAAGTACGTCTCTACAAGATCATAGAATCGAAGAGTAAATTACCGATGGGATTTAGAATGAGACAGTGCAACACGGCTAGTATTCCACCATTCAGCAATCACTTCGATTGGAGATTGACTGTGAAATCTGCTCCAGAAAGACCATGAGTCATCGCAGTGGCATTTCAAACTCATAGGGATGGGTTTCAAGAGAAAAATCCTTCCCTGTTCGATCATTGTCACTTGAGAAACATGCAGGTATTTCTAAACTCCACGAGATATCCAGCCATCGATCACAACGCCTCTTTCGATAAGAACGATTTCTGCAGACTCTACAGCGACGCCGCCGATTTCAGAAAGAAATATATCATCGACTGGACGAATTGATGGGTAATCCTACCATCACTTCCACCAAATACAAATCGATGTATCCCCTGTTCGTATTCGATGACAGTAAACAGAGCGAGCGACTCAAGAGTAGCGTCTCAGACATTCAGATCAAGATGCAATTCGACAAGAATGTGCCAAGGAGACCCGAGGCTTTCACCCTAGTCCTGTTGGATAGAGAGTTAGAATTCGAATCGGATGGACAAAAATGTCTATTGTTTGACGAAAAAAATTAATAATAATTAAAAAAAATTAAATTACCAAAAAAGTAATAAATAAAATTACCCCCAAAAATATATAATTGGATTTTGAGAAATTGAATATTCAATCTCTTAAAATCCAATTCTATATATATTTTTTTTATTTATTTTAAGTTGTCTCCCCTACATCACAAAAAAGTGATTATTTCAATTTATTTTTTTTTGTTTTCACTGTTTGTTCAGAGGATCAAGTTTGATCAACAGAGAGAACACTGAAGTGGAGGCTTTGGGGTTATTGGTTTTCGTCTTGAAATTGATCCTATCCCCCATCTGCACCTTGAGAGGTGAACTGAAGACGCTAGTGTTCGAGAATTGCTCCTTCATCTTTTCGACGCTGTATCTCTTATCGGTTTCCACACCGTTCACCACGAGATTGACGACTGTTCTATTGCTCAAGTTCGTAGAAGCCAGACTCATTCGAATGATATCACCTCCCGCCGGCATGGGATATCCTATCAGACCGTGCAGTGATCCATTACCTCCATTTCCGAAGGACCATTCGGCTTTTCCCGCTTCTAACGCGCTGCTCTCCTCGGCCCAAACGGTGATCCATTGTTTGGCGTATTTTATCTTTTCCATGACGGAGATCAGAGTGCAGGCATCCGACATGTGCGTGGGATCCGGCAGATTTGTGAGTGCGTGTCCTCCCATGTCCTGTTTGCCTTCCATGATATCACCTTTTCTCCAAAAAACATTTTCGTTCAAGTACTGACTGCTGACTGTGCTGGAAGCATATTCCAGTTCATCGACAAGACCGAATAGTTTGTGACCATTCATGTTGATGCCGGTTTCCATGGTTCTTCCAGATTTTTTGTTCAGATACAATTTGTTGACATGAGATTTCAGATAGGATTGAGAATTCTGTAGCGCAGAATCCACGTAGCCTTTGTTGACAACTGTCGAGTCTTCACCCATATCATCGATCTGGGACAGATTCAATATCTTATCCAGATCCAATTTCATTTCTGGCTCGTCGACGTTATTCTTTCTCAGTTCCAAATCTATGTATTGTTTAGTCGCTGCATCGTTAGGATTCGTGGGAATGGACACGTTGATTATCTTGTTAGAATTCACGTTCAATTTGGACTGCATCACTTTAGGAACATAGTGATCTCTCAGATGGTTACTGAATCTCACATGAGCGTTGTCCACATATCTTTTAGTGGCAGCATCGATCAAATCTCTAGAATCTGCTACATTCACCACTCATTTGGATTTCAAGTCGAGATCATCCTTCATGTCTTTATTCACCTAATTATCTCTCATCATCTGCCAGAAATTTTCGTCTCCTCTATCGACGTATTTTTTAGTCATGGCATCTGACAGATCGATCGGTTCGGGAAGATTGTAGATTTTCTTATTGTTTTAGTTTAAAGGTTCTTCTCAAGGTTTGTATCTCCGGATGTATCATTCATCCAAGTTGGCAATGTCACCAACGTCACCACCAACAACTTCAACTGTTCTTCTTTTCTTTCTAGAGGAACCTTCATTATCGTCAGCATGACCAAATTTATCGACTGTCATGTTCGTTTTTTGTTTTGTTTTGTGATTATTATTGAATTTTTGTTTTGTTTTTATTTTTCTAATTCATTTTTTTTTTTTTCTTCTCCTCCTCCTCCTTTAATGTAAATCGTTGAAAATATCCTGAAAGTGATCTCCTTCCAACCATCTCATGAGAACGTAGAGGCACAGGTGACCACAAAACACTCAATCTTGCACACATTCGGTATTGTAAATAACTGGCGTTATATAGTTCCTTATTTTTATCAGCAGTGAGATTCCGTAGCTCTCAAAATAATAAATTTTATTATTCCAATTCGAAAACCACACAACCCAATGTGTGCCCTCACCTCCGATATCGTCCAGATTTAAAACTCCACATTCCAAATCATCGTTTTTTTTTTCTCAGTAAGGCATCTCTAGAAAACACATCTCGAAAATGTTTGAGTTTTAAATCTTCCATCGCTTTTGACAGATCAATGATGGATAGGGGTTCGTTGGGTAAGACAACACCTTCTATGGATATGTGTTTTATTTTCTTCTTATTCGTAACTATGTTTTGTTTTTTATTTATTTATTATTGTTTTTATTCTTTTTTAATTTATAAACTTGCGAGTTTGTTTTTAAACTTACAACATTTCGATATCCTCAGTCATACTGCATTCATCATCCTCTCGATTTTGTTGCTGAAATATCACGGAATAATGTCCGAGTGCGAAAGTGTGTATTTTATCCTCTCATATAAGTCTCTTATCATCGTCAGCCATCAACGCAATCTTATTGATTTTTTCGGTTTACATCTCATGCTTTTTGCTTTGAATCACAGTCATCTTTTTATACACCATCGAACCTTCGAAAAGAATTCTTTATACTCGTTTAAAGCGATGCTTTTATTCATCACACACGCTTGAACACCTTTATATTTCTTGCTATCTTTACCATCGAGGAGATTAGCGTACAATTTAGGTCTCAAACCCACGAATTCGGTGATCTTTCTTCAACCACTCTCGTCTTTGAATTTACCCAACACCTTTTTATTGACACCCTTTGGAATCTTAGATGGGTGATTGTCGGGATAATTACTTGTGTTGAACCATTCGTTCACGTCTGGCACTATGTCCTCGTAGACGTCTCCAGTCTTTATCTCGTAAGCCAGACTGTCCATGTCGGTGAACAATAGTTTGGCTTTCGAATCAAATTTGGACTTAACAAAATCGTAGTGAAACTCATAACCAACCACTTGCTAACGTCCAAGATGATTGCTCCT
Organism: Pictodentalium vernedei; assembly: GCA_031216915.1. NCBI lineage: Eukaryota > Metazoa > Mollusca > Scaphopoda > Dentaliida > Dentaliidae > Pictodentalium > Pictodentalium vernedei. The sequence continues at coordinate 87,027,615 of CM062289.1, forward strand.
AAATAACAGGGTTTGTCGAACTTCAGATGCATCTCTTGCATGTGTACGGTCACTAGATTTTTGTCGAATATGAATCTATGTTTATACTTGGGTTTTGCAATTAAATTTCTAGACCTCTCTTCAGAGGTGACGAGTTGAACGTTGGTTCTAATCCTAATGTTTTCCATAGATTTCCCATACACACAATTGTTCATGAGTTTGAAAAATCTTTTTCGAAGTCACTCTTGGCCTGCGTTCTTAAACTCGTGTTGAGATCGATGTATTTTTTCATCCAAGGCTCGTCGTCGATCGAATGATTCAAAGCACGTCAATTAATCTCATTCTGCGATCGATGTAATGTTTCAGATTTTCGCAATATACCACATACTTGCATCCGTTTTTCTCAGGAGAGCATCCCAAGCAAGTCCGGGTGCTGCTAAATACCAAGCTGGATCTAGTTTGTAACGTCGACTACACACTGATCGAAAATTTTCGAACACATCGGCCAACAGAAGTACGTCGGTTTTCAAATAGAGGTCATGATAATCTCTCATGGATTCCATGTCGAATAATCTCCACACTTTTTGCGCATGTTCATAATCGATCTCTTGAGATCACACATGTAATCGTAAGGGTAGATGCCTTTCCTCAACATGACGTCCACAATTGTTGTTGATCATCAAAATGTTTACTCGTGCTTTTAAGTTCCTCCTTATTCAAACTGTTGACTAATTTTTCCAGACTGGCCAACAGGAATTTATAACTGTCGATGAAACGTATCTCTCTATGGATGGGAATCGTTGTTTCCTCACTCGATCCTTCGATATCTATCTTTTCATTATTAACGGCCTTCATTGTTTCCTCACTCGATCCTTCGACGTCTGTCTTTTCATTATCAACAACCTTCCATTTCGTGAAGGTAATATTTTTTTCATCACTTTGTGCGATGTAGCTCAACTCCCTCTCTCTGACACCCATATTTTTCATGAACAGGTGACTGTCATAGCCCGAGAGATTGTGAAATATCTCCGAATAAAATTGAGCATCTTGAAATCTTAAATTACGTTTGTTGTGAGCAGTCATCATGATCTCTAACTTTTTATTATTTTTACAATTATTATCGAATGGTTATCTACAGATGTGACATTCAGTGGTTCCATTGTATTCTCGCTGTTGCTTTATGATTATCTTTTTGGATTTTTTAAATTTGTTGTATAATTCTTGAATTTTTTATTCTAACTCTTCCACAAATATTTTAGCCACGTCGTCAACATCGGAACGTTTACTGTTGGCGAATGGACCTGACGATTTTCGATCGTCGAAAGAACATTTCACATAATAACAATAGCCCGAAGGTACATGCTTCTGATGTTTTTCAGTGTAACTCCTATGCTCGTCGGGCTGGCAAGAATTCATTTTCGTGGGGAAACATTCGAAATCAGCATAGACGATGAATGGCAGCTCCAAACTTCTTTTGTAGTTGTAAAAGTTCATATAAGTGTTAGGTTTAGGCATTTTGATGGCAACGCTTGACTTTTTGTTGCAATATTCCTTATAACGCATCAATGATTCTTGTCAATGGAACAAAAATCATGCAGTTGAAACAGAAAAATCTCTCACACTTTTGTTCAGAAGTCTGCTTCCACAACAATTTTCTCATATTTTTAATCCGGCAATAATGTTGATTGTCACCCTCGGATATTAATAACAAATTAACAATCTTTTCTCTCTCTTTGTGCGAAGTCAGTCTCAGAGGATAGACTATTCCTTTTTTATCGTCTCCCTCGTATCCCAAGACGTTCATGGCCACAGAGAGATTTAGCTTTTCGAAACACTTGCTTTCTTCCAATCGCGTTGGGAAAGGCACTTCCATCCGATCGAGATTTTTACAAGTCTCCACGTACTTGGAAACTCTATCAGTATGCTTTTCTACAGGATACAAGGCCGATGTGATCGCCCATTTGAAACACTCGCTATCATCTTTATTTTGCACGCAAACCAAAGCTTTTTTATTGTATAGGAAATGAGTCAATTCTATATAGGAAGACGTTCTCAAAGGGCCATGTCTATTCACGAGAATATCGAGACTCAATATCTTCTCGAACATTCAACCACTTCCCTTCTTATGTTAAATAGCCATAGATTCCAACATCTTGTCTTTCATCACTTTGTAAACATCGGATAACTCGTCGTCTCTGAACACAGTCTCCATTTCAGATTGGAAATAGGTATCTTGCACCGTGCTCTCACCCATTTTCACTTCGATGTTTTTCATCAGACAATGCAAGTTTATTTTTATTTTTAAACCCTTTTTTAGATGTTCTCGAAATACATCCAACACTCCAACCTTTGCCCATTCCCTGAACGATTCAGGATCGAGATTTGCGAGACGAGGAATCACCTTAAAAGTTCTAAAATATCCTCTAATGGCGACGTCTCATTCTGTCGAAATCAACGATTTCTCTAACGCCTTCATTACGATTCCCTTTATCGCATCGAGTCCCTTGTTTTCCTCCAGTGCTCTCTCGACTGAATCCATCACTTTTTGTAATGAATCATCATCTCGAACCTCGTCACTTTTCATTTTTTTTCATTCCTTTTTTAAACCTGCCGACTTACTGTTCGTTTAACAGTCTTCTTCTTCTTCTTAGTGTCTACAGTCGTTTGGTGATGTTGTTTCGTCTTCTCATTTCATAGTACCTTCTCATTTCTTGCTATGATTCGAGTTTTTGCTGCTGTCATAGATCTTTCATCCACTCCCTTTCCATAGAGTAAATGATCGATGCATTCTTCTTTTTTCATGTGTTTAACACCTTTCAAATTCAATAACTCACGTACTTTCATTTGTAAATTTACCAGTTCTTGATCATAGGTCTCCCCACGCCCCAGCTCAATCAATTCTTCTTTGGTTCCATAACAGCTGTAATTTTTAATTTTTAGATTTCTACAGTACTTTTTCAACTCAGATACGGTAGAGATATATAACTTTACCATGTTAGATGTTTTTGTTTTTGGCATTTTTATGTTAAAACTTCTTATTTTAAATATATATATTATTTAGGGTGTTTTTTTTTTTTTTTAAATTGATTTGTGAATTTTTTAAACTTCTTATTTTAATATATGTATATTTTTTTTTTAACACAAAACACCAATCTTTTTTCAAGTGAAATTCAATTTTTATTTTAACACAAAACACCAGTTTTTTTTTCAAGTGAAATTCAATTTTATTTTATGCAAATAATAAATTAAGACGATTTAGGTACATCGCATCTGAACTAATCATTTATATGTTCACCTAAAAAAAAAATATGACGACTAAGCCTCATCAGTAAAAAAAAAGCAAATAATAAACAAATAATTGTGTACTGTAGAAAAGCAGTACTAACTCGCTTTCCCAAGTCATTCCAATCGAAGGTAAATAGAGAGTAGCTGTGTATGGCCATTTTTTTTGCATGTGTGAGAAACACACTCTTTCAATTGAAAATATTAAAATATCTACTTTACATTATTCATCACTTCGTTCAGTGATGAATAATGTAGACCTTTAAACGTGGTTATATTTTTCTAAGTCTCAACTCATTGAAATATCAAATATCTACTTTACATTTTTCCCCTTCAAGCAGGATTACACCCAGTTATTTATTATGCAAACATTCTAAGTTGTAAAAGCAATCATGCTCCATCAATAATAATAATTTCAATTGAGAGAGTTCACATTTCCTCGAGATAAAAATGAAAATGTACTGTTAATGCGTTTTTTTTCAAGTCATGATTTAAACATCTATCTTATAATGGAATTCATAATGTCAAATCTGTTAGAAGGATATTTACTTTGAATGTATTCTGTTCGGTGTTTTGGAAGATGAAGCAAAAAATCAAATTTACTTTTGAGAAAGTGTGTTGTTCATAAGGAATTAAATTCCATTTCTGGATTAGTTCTTTCGAAATATTCGGATAAATATTAGATCCATAGATCCAGGATAAATTCTCAGGATTAAAATTTTCAAACTTATCTGATGAAATCGTCCACAAATCGTCGTGATATTTGTAGATTAGATCCAGAGAAATTTTGTTTAGTTTTACAGGTAAGACGCTTTTTTCATATTGCTGTGTTAACCCACTTGTATGCACGTCTGTTAATTCAAAAGGGTTGTGAGATTCTAACCTGTAAATGTGAGTGTCAAACTTGGAATACCTTTCGACTCTTTTTAATTTTAATGCAGAATTTTTAGGTATGGAGGAGTTCATAACTGATAATTGTTTTATGTTGAAATTTTTTTTATAAAAAATATTAAATTTATGAAAACATAATAAAATAACTTTTTACAATTTTTTTTCTTTAAATTGTGGTTGCGCCTTCAATTTTTATTTTCAGTTCGTGTTCAGTGCACATTTTTTGTTTCTTTTAATAACATATTACATACATTATTTTCCATCTGTTAGTTCATTTGTTCTTTCAAGCAATCATTTGTTGTTGTTTTTTTGTTTTCAATCAGACTCACATGTGCATGCTCCATCTCAAACGGTAAACTCAAGTTTTTTTTTTACTGGATCGATCTACGAAATTCACCTCGATCGAACAGTCATCTTTTACCATGGGAATCCACGTCCTGGATCGAGTTTTTTACCGTCTTACTCATGATTTCGAGTTTTTTCACTGGATCAATTTTTGCATTCACCTCGATCGAACCGTTGTCTTTTACTGTGAGAATTTTTCTAGCCCGAATTTTAAAAATGACACTGTTTTTTCGAAATTTTCCCAATGGAAAATCTCAGTGCTAAATCTCGATCACTCAATTCTAGTCATAAGAAAGTTGACAAAAATTCACCCAATGGAAAAATCAGTGTTAAATTTATCAAAAAAGTGTGATCCTAAATCCCGGAATTTTTTAGCAATTTTTCGACAAATTCACTCAAAGTACTCCAGAAATATTCAAATTTTAAACATTTTCCTGGAAAAACCAAGGGTTTTCGCGAAAAAATTGAATAATTTCTGGAAAAACCCAACATTTTCCAAGAAAATCAATTTTTTTTAACAGAAAAATTTAAGTCTTTTCCAAAAATAACCCAAAAATAACTAACTTTTCTGCACCACAACATTTCTGGACCAACATGATTGGTGTGGTCCAGAATCCCCCATATTACCCTAGTCTTGTTACTTCTCTGCATTGCGTGATGTCCACGTTGATGGACAAGGCACGTTGTGTCTTTTCCTGTTGTCTTCTGTAATTACTTCTAATGGCTGTTTCGTAACCAAACTGGTCAACTGTCTGTATTTCTTGGGTGTCTTCAACTCTCGCAGACATATACATTGATTAATTAGATGCATTCATCTGAAGAAAATTTTTAATAAGCAATTAACTGATTTCAGTGCAACTTAAGGCATGCGCCTATGTTTTACGGCAAAAACCTTTTAAATATTTTGTTCCGTAGTAACAATTCTCGACCAAAAGCCGGTAAATAACGATTTGATTAACAAAACTTGCGTGGTTAATTGGCACGAACGCTTGGAATTGTGAGCAATTGGCTGTTCATGACAAAAACAATATGCCAGACACCGTATTTTATTTCCGAGTCTATTGGCCGTACACCGAAGTGTGTAATCTTTTGCTCATTTCTCACCCAATCCGTCATTATGTTGATACGTGTGCTTGCCATCTGAACAAGTCTGTAAATGCGCTTTAAAAAAAATGTGCCAACATCCGAAGATTATTGTTTACATGAAATTGTTAAAAGTAATTTTTATTGACGAAGAGATATTTTGGGGTGATCGGGAGCTAATTATCGACCACGCATGTACGGCTGTTTTGGATAATATTTAATCTGTTTGTGGGTACGGGAGGACCATTCACTCAGGTATTTGAAATTAAATACCTACTTCTGAAAATCTGACCAAAAAATGGAAAATTCTTCTTTAATTCGTGCCGTTGTACAAATTCTGAAGCGAAATTCTCCACCTCGTCGATAGTAATATCCGGTGTCGATTCCCCCAGTGAAGGTGTTCTATGTGCCTGTAGGCACATAGAACACATTGGAACTCAGGGGTCGAAACACATTGGAACTCAGGGTTCCCCTCGCAAATTTGGTTGGCGATAAAATGTGTTATGTTTATTGATAGTTGTCAAATGAATTGCTGAGTGTCCTTCTAATAACTGTTTTTATAGACGTGAAGACGTGTAATAAACACAGAACGACAAGTGTGTGTGAATGGGTTAATCGATATGGCATTTGTACCATCGCGGAAGAATACAGCTCGAGGCCTGTGTATGGGAGTCGTTCTGTGTATGAGAGTCGACTGAGGCGCGTTTAATTATCCCTCCGCAACCCATTCCACACCCTCGCTCAGCTCTTCGTCTGTTGAGAGTGCAGTCTTGCAATTAACTGTTGGAAGTGTTTTTTGGGGGGAATGCCTCCAATTTTCTATTAATGGGAGGTTACGACCCCTTGCGCCTCTTCGTTTGTTGAGAGGTGTGGGTCGGGTAGTGAGTGAGGGTTGTGAGTGGATGGTAGTTCGCGGGAAGCTCAGTGAGGGGTCACATGATACGAGTTTGTGGATTTAAAAAACATGGAAAGAAAGCAATAACTAAAATAATAAATATTGATATCATGGTTTTGGAGTAAAGGATTAACTGGTTTTGCTCTAGAGCGAGTTACTATGGTTCCCTTAAGTTCCGCATGTCCAGGAACTTCAATAAATCAGTGGTGCCTGACAGATTGTCAGCATCACTGATCTTTTGGGGTCCAAGGTGGCATGATATATACTATTCAATAAAGTAGGGGATGTCCAAACTGATGTTGATATTTTCAGAAAATGGTATTGGATACGCGTGATTGGACACATTAATATGTTATCAAGTTTAGTGTGGATCATGAATGCCACCGGCTCACGAAAACTTCGTGCAGGTGTTTCGCACGAGCGCCTCATTAATGTCTGTGGGGTACATTTTGAAATTTTCATTTGCACTGGACAGGCTTTTCTGGCGGTCTCATCGTTCTTTTCTTGGTTTTTATTTATTTATTTATTTATTGGTGTTTAAGGTCACATATTTATGCACAATGGCTAATCACGACCGTGACAGTTTTATGGGTGGAGGAAGCCGGAGTACCCGGAGAGAACCACCGAGCAACGACGAGCAGCTGCCAGCTCCCCAACATCGTACCTCCGCACTGCAGCACAGGCAGGGTTAGAATGGTTGAAGACATGCGCACCATAGACGTGCAGTACGCCTCAGTACACTGCGTCATCGAGCCCCCATGTGGACAATCGGGGTTAAGTGCCTTGCCCAAGGACACAACGCGGGAATCGATCGCTCAGACGGTCACCCAGCCGAGGACAAACCGGGCTCGACGTTGCTTAACTTCGGTGATCTGACGAGAACCGGTTACCGCAACGTCACCGCGCCCCCCTTTTCTTGGTGTAAACTCATTCATCAATAGTTTCTGGTCAAAACGTAACTTTTGAGGTATGCGTGGCTTTGACATGTTGGAAGCTGGCAACAGACAGACTGCAGTAGCTCAACGTTACTCAGTCGGTGATTAGGAGGTTGTGGTCACGCTATCATCAGACAGGCAATGTTGATGACAGACGTCGGTTAGGTCGTCCAAGGGCGATAACTGTCAACCAGGACTCTTTCATCTGAACCACATCATTACGTAACCGCCATCAAAGTGCCTCAGAAATTGACAGCAGCTGCACCGAGCGACGGTTGTGCGAGTCAGTGATCAGACTTTCCGAAATCGCCTACACAGCTGGAATTTGTACCCTCGGCGACCTCGACTACTTCCACGTTTGTCTGAACGTCACATCGCAGCAAGGCGTAATTGTTGCCAGGTCGGGTCCGCGCATGTCTCGCGAACGTTCGAATCCCACCTGCGGCAACCGCGTTGTGTCCTTGGGCAAGACACTTCACCCCTATTGCCTACATGGGGGCACGATGACGCTGTGTACTGAGGCGTACTGCACGTCAATGGTGCGCATGTCTTCAACCAATCTAACCCTGCCTGTGCTGCGGTGCAGAGTTCAGAGTTACGATGTTGGAGAGCTGACAGCTGCTCGTCGTTGCTCGGTGGTTCTCTCCGGGTACTCCGGCTTCCTCCACCCGTAAAACTGTCACGGTCACGATTAGCCATTTTGCATAAGTATGTGACCTTAAACACCAATAAATCAAATCAAATCAGTCTCGCGAACCGACGAGGATTTACAGTGCATTGAGGTCTTGGACTAAATGTGGTAAATTCTCTGACTGACCGTCCCTGTCTTCTACAGCACAGTGCGTGGAATGTGCGCTTGTCAGACACCCAACTATCGCTAAAATCATTCAGCAGATGTCACAGTGCAATGCCTCAACTGTCTTTTGGGTAAAAATATAAATTTATTACTTTCCAAAGTGTGATTTACTGGGATTTCCGGGTTTGATTATAAACGATAACTTTACAAGCGAGTTATGCAATCAACAATTGTGTCATGTATCCGTGCGCGCAAACGAAGACGCTTTGCCGTGGGTGTAATGGGGACTTCATTGTTTTCTTTTTTTTAACCCTTTACCTAACATGAAAAGCAGACGACAGTTGCCAAAAAAATTCTTAAATAACTATCATTTTAATTTTTTGTCCCAAAAACATAGGTTATGACCCCTCATTGGAACGAGCTCGTTCCAGGGAGGGGCCATAACCTATGTTTTAGAGACAAAAACTGAAAAAATAATGAAAATTAATTGGCGATTTTTGAGAATAGCGCTGGCCGGTTTTGGCCGTTACGTTAGTTAAAGGGTTAAATGATATAATTATCGTTAATAATTTCACGTTATCAGTCCAGTCAAGCGATTACTCTCTATATATTTCTTCATATATCTCACTTTTATCAAATATCCCCTACTTTTTTGAATAGTATAGTTTACTGGAACTTGACGGGATTTGCGCACCTAGCGAATCCACACTTTCTAAAATGCCATTTACAGTTTACATGTGTTATGTGTCTACGTGGAAACGGCACCCTGCGCTTGATTACACTGTTTTGTAACGACTGTCTAGCCGTAAATACATGACTGCTGTGAACAGTTTTCTGTTTTGGGAATGTTTGTTGTTCTTGGATTATTGAGGATATTACTTCCCGTGTCTGCTTTTCTCGGCCATTTTAGAACAGCTTATTTTTGCCAGAATGTGGTAGTGAATGGCCGAAACAAACGATTGGGGTGCGGGGGGGGGGGGGGGGTGGGGGCTTAGTAGGTAGAGGTGCCGGCTGCAAGCCGAGAGGTCATCGGTTCAGATCCCCCAAGACACTTCACCCCATTGCCCACATGGGGGCACGGTGGCGTTGTGTACTAAGACGTACTGCACGCCGAAGGTGCACCTGCCCTCAAACAATGCTAACCCTGATTGTGTGGAGTTAGTATGGTGGGGAGCTGACAGTTGCTCGCTGTTGCTGGATCGTTCTCTCCGGGTATTCCGGCTTCCTCCACCTGTACAACTGTCGTGGTCATGATTAGCCATCGTGCAGAAATATGAGCCTTTAAACACCAATAAATAAATAAATATAAATAACGAACAAATGTCTTACTTATTAATAACATGTAACAACACCGAAGTAATCAACTAATAAATCATCAGCAAATTATCCGACGGCAATGTATTCCACTACCGTCCCATTAACCCAAATACCCAAACGTGAACCAATATAATAACCAATTTGACTTCTGTTATCGCCTGTTTGACGCTGCAGTTGCACCTTTATTTATTTAATTTTGCCATAACAGTCTGTGTCATACCCGTATTTATCTTACCATAAGCACGAATTCCCCCAGTTCATGTGAACACGTCTGAACAAAATACAAATCTGTATTGAGGGTAGCAACCGCACGTGCGATCACTCGATTCAGAAAGAGAATGTTGTTTACCTGCACTGCATTGACTTAGATTTATTACACATGTCGAGGCCATCGTTTTTGATAACAATTAAATAAATCACTAGCGCGACAAAATAAGTTGGACAAAATCATTTTTATTCGTCATGATGTTAATTTTATACAGGCCTACCGTGCGTTAAACATGAAAACTGAAACAAGGAAACAACAGATCACAACCCGGTAATTCATTAATTAAAATTTTGCTGGTGAGCATTTTTATTACTTGGTAACCGCATCCGAGGACATCACTGCCCACGCGTGGATTCCGACCAGTCCACTCCAACTGTACTGTACCCTCGATGTAATGTGCCGTTCCTGCACTCGCAGTGCTAAAAATACATTATTTCACACTGCAGTTTTAGATATTCCATTCAATAAGTATTTTATTGATAACGGAACCACCAAGATATTAACACAATTAGTGGATTCTCGCTGCACCTCTTCTAGGATTCGCTTGAAAACCATTGAGTCAAAGTAACCCTTCACCTAACATTACAACATCAAATTAACCAATACGAGGCTAACATGACCTGAAATATCCTGACACTTTATCAATGCAATTGTACAAATATGGCTGTCGTTGGAACCGGCTCAATGAGCCGGTTCCAATTACACCCATATTTGTAAGGTTTTACTGGTAAATATTGTTTATTTTTTAAAAATATTATCAAATTCTGTTTATATTTTAAAAATTAAAAAGTTGTTTTCGGTAAAGGGTTAACATGTGTTATCGGTATACCACACGGGTTCAACCGTGTTGTCTTCAAGGGATCCTAGGCCACACAAAGCCATTTAAATTCTCGCAACCCTTTTCGCGAGAATCCAAATGGATTTTCCCATATTTAGATGAAGTATACGCCCTATAATGAGAAGTTCTTTTACTTGCAGGACATTCTTTCATCCTGTAGTTATAGATATTCCATTCAATCAGTATTTTATTCATCATGGAACCGCCAAGATATTAAAACAATTAGTGGAACTACACCACGTGATCACAATACTACGGTTGTGGTAAGTTTTCATTCCAAATGGCAATGTCATTAAAGATTCGGTTAAATCAAATTTCGATTGAGCAACATTTCTAGCGTTAATTCAAAACAAATTTGAACAATATTCCTAGCGTTAATTTAAAAAAAAAAACTTTAACAATATTTTTAGCTTTAATTCAAAGAAAATGAATGTTCATAGTGGCTTTTATTAAATCGTCTGGAAAATTTCAGATGGTTTGAAAAGCAAACCTATGGTTTGCTCCCGATCAACTGAAATATTCCATACGAGTGATTGTAAACATAACGATGGACTATTTAAGGCTAGATTGGTTCCAAGGCCATAATAACACAGAATTACTCACATAATTTGATTGGTTGCAAGAGAGCTTGGGGAAGGCCACAGGAGTCGGCCCCCATCATCAGCCCTGACTGTTACTTCACAGTGTTTTACTAGCGTACCTCTTGTCCCTTTACACTCATGCCAGTTCGCCAGCATTTTATACTGACAAAATATACTTACTTGTTCCGAAACCGTGCTAGTTGTTCCTACATTTAATGATAGTCAATAATCTTGTAATTTCTAAACTTCATAAAGTTCTATTTTGTTGGGTGTATGCAGATCTTCAGTGCTGCACGCATATTATTTAATGTGGCTAATTTATTTCCACATAGACCAGGAGAACCCAATTAAAATACAGTTGGCGCATAAGGCATTGCCAATAAACTCTTTGAGTTATAAAGCTTGTTTGTTGCTCCAGGAATCGAATATACAAAGTTATACATAAGGTTGTATGAGGTACACGAGACAGTCAGTTATCTTTTTGAGTTAAGAAACACGTGGCTAAACTGATATGATAATCAATACTCCAACCAAAGCCTCATGAGGCATATGGGGCAATCAACGTTCTCTTGGGGATAGCAATACTGCTACAGGAATAGGATAAAAAAAAACCCATCTGAGGTCACAGTAGGAATATGAGACAGTCGATGATCTCTTGGAGATGTCAATGGAGATATCAGAAAATGAGAATGCAGGTATCGGATAAATACCACTCTAAGGCCACATGTGGCAAATGAGATAGCCGATGATCTCTTAGAGATATCAAAAACGTGGCTATAGGAATCGCAAATTATAGCTTTCCAAGCGCACCCCACCCCCAGTAGATAAGTTTCCACTACCATAATTTCCAATTGCACCCCACCCCTTGCGTCAAAAGTTTACAGCAATAGGATTTAACCCATTTTCCAATACAAGACATCATTTTTTAATTTTTTTTTTCAAATTCAACGAAACCATATCAAGTAAGCCCTCATGGGAACGAGTTCGTCGAACTCTCTCAATGAGAGGGATGGTCACATGATATGGTTTTGTTGAAAATGAACTGCTGAATTTGTAACTTCCGGCGATGGATGCGGTCGATTCAGTAAAGGGTTAAGAAACATCATTCCATTCATACACTCCTCTTGTCTGTAACTTATCCAACCATTTAATAAACGAAAACAACAGACAGCTTCCTTTATTAAAAGTAACAAAAGGAAGCATGCCTTTATTTTCTACTGGTGTCACATGTGTGTTTTCAACAATAGCCTGCCTTTTAACTGGACCTCCCTCGCGTGTCTAATAATTTCAAGGTAGATAACTTTATCGAATGTCGATTTTCATGACGATATAGATCAGAGACAAGTGGTTGAGTGGCATTCCTATCTCCTTACAATACAATTTATCATGCTTAAGTTATATCAGGGCCGAATAATTTAGAGAAAACGTTTGAAAGAAAGATGTCATGTTGAGGCGCGGCGTCTTTCCCTTCATTTTAACTTTTTACCCAACGTAACGGCCAAAACCGGTCAGCGCTATTCACAAAAATCGCCAATTAATTTTCATTTTTTTTGGTCTCAAAAACATAGGTTATGACCCCTCGTTGGAACGGACTCGTTCCAACGAGGGTCATAACCTATGTTTTTGAGACAAAAAAATGAACAAAATTCGTAAGTCAAGAACATTTTTTGCGAGTGTCGTCTGCTTTTCATGGCAGGTAAAGGGGTATTCGATTGGAACCAGAGATGGGCGGTAATGCAATTTTCTGATCGGAATCGGTTTCGGTATTTATTTAACTAGGTATTGCTTCGGTATTCGGTATCAAACTTGACAGAGATTTGCTGATAGTACCAAAGAGGAATCCACATCAGGAAAAACAGAATAACTGCTAAATTACTTCTGGCCACAAATCTTGTACACATGTCAGCTGTAACAAGGCAGACCCTCATAGACTAAATAATATCACCTCAAAGATAATGCAAAGCAAATCCACTGAATATGAGCCTTCAAGTTGTGATACCTGCACTTCAGTGTAAAGACCAAATATGGGCTTCCAGCACTCTACCAGTTAACAGTAACCAGTCGATTAATCTGTTATTATCGAAGTGCTGCAGCAGGTGTTCGTACCGACATCATTTTACATGACCATTAATTGCATCAGTGGCATAGATATGTAGTGGTCGGGGTATGAAGGTCATTTACCAACTTGCCTGGTTGGTGCGCATATTTTAGTCTCGTGGTAAATCGGTCTGCCCCCACACTCTTCTCGCGATATGTTATATTGTTGCCGTGGCCAACGCTCAGCAGTTGTTGCCAACACGGGCGTTGTTTCGAACGCTGTGAGGTGGAACTTAGTAACTAGGGGTGCGATTCACAGGGGTAAAAGAGAACGGGAGAGTAGTGTAGCGGTTTAGGTATAAAGGTCATTTACCAACCGGTCTGGTTGGTACGGATCTCTTTGTCTCATAGTAAATCGGTCGCTCTGTGTGCTTGGCGTCGTAGATTCGAGCCTCGCCTTACGCACTCCTCTCTCTATCAGTTACATTGGTGCCATGGCCAACCCTCAGCAGTTGGTGACAACGCGAACGTCGTTTCGACCGCTCTGTGGGGAGAACTTACTAACTTATGGGACTTAAGTTGCGACTCACGGGTGGTGAATCACAAAAAGTACGGGAGTGTCGCGTAGCGGGCGAGGTATAACGGCTATCCAATACTATTCTGCATGGTCCGGATCTCTTAGTCTTCGTGGTAAATCGATCGCTCTGTGTGCTAAGGGTCGAAGGTTCGAGCCTCAGTTCTCCGTCTGTTACAGATGTGGCCAAGGTAACGACCCCTTTCGCATACCGATGATTTCGTCAGAACTTTCGAGTTCTATCTGATTTTTCCGTGTCTGTTTGTCCATTCACTCTTGAAATAATTGCAAAGTTATTTTTCAAAAACTCGGTAAATTTATTTGGATCGGACGGCGAACGCCCCCCCCCCCCCCCCATCCCCCACGTCACCTCCCCCTCACCCCCTCTCCCTCTTATTATCGTTTTGGCACCAAAACACTTTATTTGGGCACTAAGCTGACTAAATATGTGCCACACAAGACAGTTTTGGTCCAGCGTGAACACTGCTCACTCGTCTGACCACGGCTATGTCTTCATTTTTATTACACGCCTGTTCTATGAAATCCTCATCTTCAGCAACACTAAACCATGCGGAAAATGAAAATCTGTTCCGCTCACTAGTGCGGAACGAAAAATCGTTAACGAACTATTTTGAAATAGGAGCGAAATTTCAACTGGAGTTTTCTGCAAATCGTGCAACGCCAATTATAATTTGAATCGCTAGCGATAGCTGAAAATCGTCCTCTGAGCTCATATGTGTTCTCTGTGCCAGTCTTAGTCTTCTCCACCCCAAAAATCGTTGTTCCGCCCGCCTCTCCGCCCTACTCTCGGTAGGTTTGGGGCAATTACCAACTATTTAATAAAAAATCTGTTCATGATCCTGTGGATGAATTAACTTGATATGTAGAATTCGGCTTCCTTTTGGGTGAACATTAGCATGTGTTGAAGGGAACCCTCATAGGCAACATTTTCAGTTGTTCTGGTAGGAGCAACACTTTCCTCCTTTACACGGCCAGACCAGACAAACCGAATCACATACTGTTAAAGAGGGTGAAAGGGGCTCGCCCCCCAAACCGTCCCTTGCGCGCCTTCGGCGCGCGAAACCATTTCATCCGGGATCCAGCACATTGGGGTGGATCAATCATTTCGGTCACCAGTCAATTAAACACCTACGCTTAACACCATATACTTTCCAGAAAGTGAGTACACTCATATCTGGAAAAAGAAAGAGTTTAACTAGTACACTTGACCAACTCAACTATCTTCGATCGTGATAAAAAATCTCAAAATGTCTACTGCACACAGAAATGAAGGTATGAAGAACAAGAGGAGGGAAGAAAAGAAGGAGGATAGAAGGCTGAGAAGGGAGCGAGAGAGATCTGCTAGGAGAGGCATCAACAAGGAGGGTAAGTGAAACTTCTCTGGCTGTTTTATAGAGGAGATAGCGGGTATGCGGGCCCAATTAGATCATTTACTCAATGTAATCAGTGAAAAGGATGTCACCATCGCCAAACTTAGGGGTGAGCAAAACCGGCCTTCTCCTGCTAGCCGAGGACGAGGGTGAGGCTGCCAAAGAGGGAGAGGTCGCCAGACCCAACTCCACGGCAAATACAGCATCTAGCTTGCCCAGCTCGTCAAGCAGCTCTGAGGCCCAGGGGTGTTACTCAGGTTTGTACACACACTCACCCCTGGATCTCCTCCAAAAGAGATTCAGGTTGCGGCAGAGGTCCACCCTGCCCCACCTAAGGCAATCATATCTGACCAAAACAATCTAGTCAAAATCACTGCTCAGCAACCTCTGAGTTGGAAAAGGGGCGGAAGCCCTAGATCCTACGCAGAGGTCGCTCGGGCTGCGGGGGGGGGGGGGGGGGGGGGGCAGGATAACTAAATCACCTCTCTCCAATCGACCCCAAGGATCCTTTCAACACTAGAGACTTTAATCCTGATAAACCCTTATCACAGTTATTCAGCCCTGAATATAGCGATAACAGTCTGTCTGAGGTCACCTCATCCAAAGCTCAAGTCCCTTCAACCATCAGACCTCAACAGAAAAGAAAAACAACAAAAAAGAGACAGCATAGATGGAGACATAGAACTGCAGGAAAGCACGAATGAGGATTGGCTTTGACACCCTGACTGAACGCAAAAGTCAAAAGGTGTCGAAGTCTCATTCCTCGTCCGTGCCCTCCGGGCTCTAACTCGGTCCCTAGCCTGACTAATCAGAATAATATCCCAGAAAAGGGCACCCGGAAATGCTTGCAATTCCAATAACTCCAGTAATTCGAGCAACTACTCATGTCCAGCAAAAAAGTCAGCCGGTTCCGAGTAAAACCGGCCTTAAATACACCACCTACGCCTACCCCCTCTTATGGAACTTAACTTTTCTGAAGGCGGTCAAAAGAAACGCAGATCGTCCGCTTACAAAAAACAGGAGACAAGGGAAAGCGACTCCCTGCCCTCCCCGTCAAAAAGTCAGCCCCCTTCATAATAGTCGTAACAAGGGTTCACCCGGAAACTCCAAGGATGCCATATCTAGGGGATTGCCGAACTGCGACTCGGGAGAGGTTTACGTCTAGGGCCACGGGGCAAAAGCACGTGGAGACTTAAGGTGAACTGCCCAAGCAAAGAAATTAAAGAAAAACTAACCAAGAATGGAGTAACTATTAACGGCAGAAAACATATGGTAGAGGAGTATAGAACTACCCCCTCCACCCATCCAGTGCCATAAGTGCCCAAAAAATTCGGGCACTTTGCCATAAATGCAGGGGGGGAATCTGACCTGCATGAGATGTAGAGGCAATCACCTCACACAGGGATGCAAGTCAGACTCCCCCTCATGCCCAAACTGTAAGGGGGGACCCACGTAAGAAACTATCGCGGGTGCCCCCATTTTAAAAAAAATCCAAACAAAGCATAGAATTAAAAGACCTAAACTTAAACAATCCCGACAGCGCCCCCCCCCCCCCCCCCCCCCCCCCCATACAATCTGCTCACTAGTTGCAGGAGCATTGTTCACTGTTATTAGAAAAACACGTAAATACTAATCTGTTCGACATCTTTCGTGAAGTTTAGCCGGTCAGCGTCCCGGCTTTTCAAAACACAGATTTCGGACTCGCTAATTAAAGCCTCAATCAACACCCAATAAGGCCGCCACTTAAAACCCTACAAAACACCGTAATTAACCTACACTCCCATCATGAATAAGTTACAAATAGCCGTGTGGAACGCTAGAAGCGTTAACAATAAAAAACCTTCAAATCAAGCCGATATTTCGAAGACACAGAGATTATCTGTATCTGCGAAAGTTGGCTTCAACCCAGTAAAAACTTCTCGGTAAGCGGGTTCAGCACTATCAGAAGAGATCGGACTAACCACCACTGGTGGCGGCGTCGCTTTTCTAATAAAGCAGAACATCAAATCCAAATCCATAAAAACTAATCATCTCGACGCAGAGGTGATTGCTACTGAAATCACTGTTGATAATAAAAACATCGCGATTGTTTGTTATTATAATGACCCAACCAAAATTGTTTCTGACACTGTCTTTGAATTCTTTACGAGGAAATACAAACATTGCATTTTCCTCTCGGCGACTTCAATGCCAAACACCTGTACTTTGGCTGCAACAAAACTACCCCCAAACGGTGAAGCCCTCCTTGAAATCACAAAAAAACATAACCTTCATGTGGTTAATGAATGACAGCTCAGCTGCGTATATCAGTAACAACCCATTATTCTCATCCGAAATCCTCGATTTAATTATCGCTAGTGACTTCCTGATAAACCATATCGACGACCACTGGGTCGGCGACGATGACTTAGGCAGTGACCACCTCCCGGTCCATGCCTCTCTGCAGCTTGGAAATGGCCCACTCAGGTACCCCCCCCCCCCCACACACTCTCCGTAGAAACTTAAGGAAAATTAATTGGAACCTCTACCGCGACATCATTGATGTCAAACTCACTAACTCCCCCATCCAATGCAGCGGAACTAGAAACCCAATGCGAGAGCATTGAGAAAATCATTAACTCAACCTTAAACGAAATATGCCCAAAAGAGGAAGTACGCCCCTGGAGAAACACCATCTCGGGCGAGACTCTGTTACTTATCAAATCTAAACGGAAAGCTCTCCGCGCTCTCAAAAAAGAAACTGACCCCAGCAAGAAATCCGAACTAAAAAAAACATACAACCGCCTTCATGGCGAAGTCAAAGAAGCCCTCAAAGCTGAAAAACAAGCCAGCTGAGAAAAGGCAACAGCCAACCTAAACGGGACCCAAGATTGCTAAAACATTCTGGGCCTCTTTCAAAATTCTTACTGGGCAAAAAAAACAAGGGCGGCAAAAGCCGCAGCAAAACCTCTTAAGAAGGAAGATGGCTCTTTCACTCGCACCGACAAAGAGAAGGCCGACACCTTTGCCGACCTCCTAAGGAAAAAACGCATCGCCCCATATCAAGGCCACAGGCAATGATGACGCCGTCATCAACGCGATTGATGACTGCATCAATGAACACCCCGATTATCTACCGGGACCCTAATTTTCGATAACGAGCCAGAAGAAGGTGACGATGATGACCTTGTCACCCCCCATCACCAATGACGAAATCATTAATGTCTTAAAAAAATGCAAAAACTCCTCCTCACCCGGCGAAGACGAAGTAAGCTACAAAATTCTAAAACAGAAGCCCAAACTCCCTAATCGAAAAACTAAACAAACTATTCAACGTATGCCTCACCCATGGCTTACTTTCCCAAATGCTGGAAAAAAGCCATCGGTGTCATAATACCAAAACCTGATAAGGACCCCTCCGATCCAGCCAGCTACCGCCCAATCAGCCTGCTCAGCTGCATTGGTAAGACATTCGAAAAGAATCCTTATTGAGCTTCTGTCAAACCTATGAGCTCTGTCAAACAAGACTTAATAGATTAAATGCTTGTATTGGATACACTGAGGCAAACTAGGGTCATTGAACAAAGAAAACTGGGGGAGAGTCTAGATAGTTTTTTTATTCAATTGACAAGAGTTCACTCCATAACATATATCCAATTAACAGGTAAACCATGGAGGAATGATAAATGGTTTATGTTGGGAAATTGTGTTCAATTAACATGGTTATTCAGTTAAGCGATCTCCAATTAAGTGGGCTACACTATATCAAAATACTCAAATACCAACGGAAATTGAATCTGGGCCTTTTAATCACCCACACTCACTCACAGTCGCTCCACGACTTCGAATATGTATTTTAATTTATTTCGCACACTTCAGTTATTTCTTAAGCTCTTTCAGAATTGTCTGTGTCTTTGCACTCAGAATCTTTGAATGAAAGTATTCTAGACTTTTATTTTTCGAAGGTTCCCCGGAATAACTTAACAGGAATGTCACCAGTCGCTTTTCCATCAAGATCCTTAACAACATAGTCCAGGCACATTAGACATAAAAATGAGAAAGTAAGGAAAAAAAATCGGAGAAAGCTGATTTTTTATATGTTTCCGGGACACACATTGCGGATAAAGTGTGAAAAGACCCCGCGAATCCGAGTTGAGCTGTTTTAGTTATAGCGTTTTTTTTGATGAAAAAAAAAAATTAAAAAAAAATTCGACCCAGCTCCATATTTCTCATTCTTATTCGCCTTAGTAGGGTGAGAATCATAAATATCGTGCTGAATTATATTGAGAATACATATCCCCCAAACAGAAATGCCAACTTTGTACCAATCCTCACACTCAATGGTGAAATATTCACGAAAATGTACAAAATTACGAAAAAAAATTGTTTTCATACGCACAACGGTACACAACGTCCATTAAATCAATCTACGACTACTTTGGGAGTTAAATTATATATCAAAAATTGCAGAAAAGCAGTGGCTTTATAATGATATATAACAATAGTCATTTAATTCCATAATGAACTGGTGAAACGTGTGAAATATTAACCATACCCCCTAAACTCAAATTCAAACGGCATCGACTTTTCTCATTTCAAATACCGTATTATAGGCATCATTGTTTCAATTTCCCATGTTTGATTAAATCACATAATGTGGTGTTCGCCTACACTCTAGATGCAGTGACGTCTGACCAACCACTTTATATCAAAGCAGGTGGAGATTGTGTCTTCGTCAGATAAGTTGACAAAAGTTTTCGTTAGACTCGGCGGCTTCCATATGATTATGTCATATTTAGGGGCAATTGGTTCGATCATGGGCTGGTAGCGGCTTGGATGAACTTTGGGGGACTGTTTATGCTGGTGGTCAATCCATCATTTGATCAGTGGTCATGCATATTCAAGAGCAGTTCGTGCCCATTTGCTAACACAAATTGCCATTACACAAAACTTGTGTTTGAAGAAAGCCGAACACTAGATATCTACAGAAGTCAATGAAATATTCTGTGGACTTGCCAGAGGTGACTGTACAACAGCTGACGCTGTCAATCAAGAAAGTGTCAACCATCTACTGTCAAAATTATACGAACTGCTCCAGAATGCGTCCGTAGGACGCACAGGAAAGCTTTGGGTACAATACTACGAGCAAATAGGTCTTCTCCAGTTGTTCTTGAGAGCAGAGCGCACAGGCGACTGGGAACTCCACACATATTGTGTTCGCAATATGATTCCAGTATTTCACGCAGGTGGTCATTTTGCATACGCAAAAAGTTCTCATCTCTATTTGCAGCAGATGAATGAGCTAACAGAAATAATGCAACAGGACGATTTGAAGTTGTTCACTGAGAAAGGTTACTTTACCATAAGGCGCTCAGATAAATTCTGGGACGGGATATATTCTGATTAGACCATAGAGCAGTGTTTAATGAGAATGTTCAAGCTCCCTGGTGGTCTCACACATGGCAGGGGAATAACCGATAGCACTGTTGCGAAATGGGTACATGGACTACCTCTTTGCCTTCCGATATGTAATGCTCTCGAAAATTTTGTTGGGCTTGTGGCCGACGAAACTGTGAACTGTGACCAAGTTCGCAAAATTGGTGAATGTTGCGTATCGAATGTTGTAAGCAAAACGTTCAACAGCATCAAACTACGACGTGTTGACACTGTGAAGTCTTTCGCATCGATGGCAAATAGCATCAAAGTCCGTGGAAGTAAGGTAGTGATTGACCCCACAATTCTGTTCAACCGCATCACATGTGTTATTCAGTCACAAGCAGAGATGGAAGAGTATCTCAAATATGAACTCGCCCCGAAACCACCAGCATTGTTTGATTCTGCTGGAATGAGGAAGACACAGAAAAGCACGCTCGGTAAGATCCTCAAAACATACGGTTCCGAGCAAGCTAAAATCTCAGAACATTCTCTGTTTGTTGTAGATGGTGGATTTTTATTGAGGGCAGTTGTATGGCCTAAACAGTCGTCATATAAGGACATATGTACATCATATTCCAATTATCTAGTGAGACATTTTGGGGCGAACGTCGTGGTTGTTTTTGATGGTTATGCTTGTACAATGTCGACAAAGGGCATGGAACAAGCCCGTAGATCTAAAGACAGGTATTCCATTGATATCAATATCTCACCCGAGTTACCAGCCACCACACCCCAATCCGATTTCATTGCAAATGCCAAGAACAAAACCCAACTGATCGATCTTCTAATGCAGGAGCTATCTTCTATCAATATTCAGTCCAAGCAGGCCGAGGCTGATGCTGATGTACTGATAGCCGAAACTGCACTTGACATCGCTCAAGATGACAACAATGTTGTCGTTGTGGGAACAGACACAGACTTGTTAGTCATTCTTACCTCTCGAGTTCAACCGGGATGTAATATTCACATGATGTATTCCATTACCCCAAACTTACTAGTTTCAGTTAGTGAAATAGCAACCAAAATGGGTGACCATAGAAGCAACCTCCTTGTAGCACATTCTATAAGTGGTTGTGACACTACTTCTGCACTCTTTCGAGTTGGTAAGAAGAAAGTATTCAGTACAATTGTCTCCGATGTTACTAGCGACTCACAACAGTATGTCAACACAATTTTGGCGGATGACAGTACACCAAGTGCAGTAGCCGCTGCCGGGGAACAACTTCTCCTGATCTTACGGGAGTAAAACTGTTTCCTCTCTCGACCAATATAGATATGTCACTTACAAGCGTTATGTAGCAAAATCTAAACTGAATAAACCCATCGACCTAGCCTCACTCCCACCAAGCAGCGATGCTGCACAACAACATGTCTACAGATGTTATCTCCAGGTCCAACAATGGCTGGGCACTTCGCTTCCTCCGACGGATTGTGGGTGGTCGCTAGACAATGGACTTCTTGTACCGACTGCAGCCACAAAGCCATGTGCCCCCGATAACCTACTGAATCTGATCAGTTGTGGTTGCAAGAGTGCTTGTACAAAAAGGTGTGGGTGTAAGAAGGCAGGACTCTCTTGCTCAGGTTTGTGTAATTGCAGTTCGGATTCTTGTAACAACCACAGAAACACTGTCCTGTCGGAAATTTCTGAGTTCGATGAATAATATGTATATAGGTCATGTCATTTCTGTATATAGCGTTGATAATAGTCAATGTAACTTAATCCATGTTGATTGATTTGTACATTCTGTAAATATTATTTATTGATTTTTGTACATTCTGTAAATATTATTTATTGATCTAATGCTGCCAGACACAGACGTGTCTGTTCGGTCCCAAGCCCGAAAATAGTTGAGTTCTCATGCTGAAAAGGGGAACTCGGCCAGAAGCAGAGGGGGTCTTCCATAATGTCTATTTTGTAAGCAATGATAAAAGTCTTCAAATGGTGGTGGATTTTTTATCGTCTGTCCAACTAACATCCCGTTCTGTACTACGACCCTTTGGGCAAATCCGTTAGGAAAATCGTCATTTTTTGCGTAAATCCGATACTTTTTTGTGAATTTTCAATAATTTTTCGCAGAAATTGTCACAGAATGCACATTTTCCTCTAGGTAAATGTATATTAGACATTTTGTAGCTCGAAATACGCGTAAACAAAAAATACAGTTGGATCAATTCGAGGTTATCTCGACGAGCTCGTTCCAACGAGGGGTCATAACCTATGTTTTTGAGACAAAAAATGAAAAAAATAATGAAAATTAATTGGCGATTTTTGAGAATAGCGCGGGCCGGTTTTGGCCGTTACGTTAGGTAAAGGGTTAACCTCATTCCAGACCATCTCTATTGGATTAAGACCCGGACTTTCTGAAAAAGATATACATGCAGATGTAGACCCCATATTACGGTGCAGCAAGCAGGTACTGAACGGCCCCCGTGGAAATGTTTTTTTTTAGAATAGCAGGACGATTCGTCCCAACAATTATTTTCAAGGTATCGGGGGAAATAGTCGATTTCCGCGATAATTCATTTTAAAAATAATTCTGCGTGTATGATCATTTATCTCATCAAATTATTTTTCGGGACGAATCGTCCCGGTTAAAAAATGTTTTTAGGACGAATCGTCCCGGGACGAACTGGTTTTGGGATGGAACTTCCCGGAGCCCAATGGGGGTGTAAAGTTCACGACAGTGTCTCAATAACTTGGTCGTTGATATATCTCCCCGAGCGTATTTATTCCAAGCTTCCTTCAGTGGTTCAATGCTGTCGACTACCATTGTAAAACAAAAAGAGTGTTCTGTGTTACTGGCTGCTGTGCCGACAGCTATTAGTGTGCAAATATAATCAGACCAACTGCTGAATTCTGGTGTGTACCCCCCCCCCCTCCCCCAGTTTCGCAGCCAACAATTTTCGGATACTGACTTAGTTGCTTAGTTTCAATGGAGCTTTATTTCATCTTTCAGCTCAAAAGTGGAAAGCCTGCTGCCAAGGTCATTAAATTAACTGGCGGCGAAGAGAGAGACGTAAACATCTCAGACTCGACAACGGATGAGAACATTCCTAACGTACATATATATCTTGCTTCTGACTCTCTCTCTGCCTGTGGTTAGTTCCTCTTCTGTGCCTTCTAGTTATGTGCCTGTCTCACCGGTCTCTTCTCTCCTTTATTTTCAGCTGCTCCTATTACAACTGGTCTTTATGTCATTGTGCTCTCGTCCTCTGTTCAACCCTTTTTCTGCTGCTTCTACCTGCTCACCTACACCTGCTCCGCCCCTTTTCTCCAGCTACCAGTCTTCATCTGCTAATCTGCCTTATTCATAATGTGTCTTCCACTGTCTGCTCAAGTTCCTATTCAATGCCTGCTTATTCTTTTCCGACTGCATTCTCTCCTGCTGTGATGCATGTTTCAGCCTCTGTTCTCTCAAACAAGACTGAATTGGGTAAATGTCTTGGTGCGTTTTTGGGAAAGGTATGCTGGTTGAAACTTCGATTCTTTGCCATCCGTGTACAGAGGGATAAATGTCAAAAATGTTTTTAACCAGCTACTGTAATGGTCAAAAAAGAAATGAATTGTAGCTAAAATGCACAAAACCAGTATAATATATGTCACAATTTATTAATTTAGAGATGTTGTATGTCCAAAGAGTTACCCAAAATGAGGAAGGGGGTAAAAAAATCGCCAAGAAGCGAAATAAGGTGTGAGTTTCGAAAAAGAAGGTACAATGAGGGTAGGTCTAGTTCTTCAAGCTCTTTCTTAAGCAACGTTCGCGTCCATGCGTTCCACGCATGTGTGGGCATTGCGGTTGAATTTCACCCATTCATATGACATTCGTTTTTCCCTGCGTCTAGATCTCTGAAGTAAATATTTGAATTAGAGTTACCCGCTTTACATAATGTAATTTATAAAATATCACAAATGAGAAATTTAATATCACAAGAGGTTTGTTTTGTGTCAACATCAATTAATTGAGGAATTATATCATAGTTTTTGATGAAATGGGCATACGGGGGGGGGGGGGGGGGATTTGGCATCAGTTGTTGGAATAAAAAGGCACTGCCCTTCGATATTTGTGAAATTTATAGCTGGAACCCCAATTTTTTAAACAAAACAAAAACTGATATTCATATTGTTTCGAGGGGGCTGGAACACTATTTCTCATGCCGTGTTGTTAGATGAGGCAGATTTCTTTCTCCAAATATGATGTACTGATGCAGATTTTTATTTTATTTTTGGATCGGGGCAGTTTTCAAAGAAAGTTGTGAATTCATATCCCTCTCAGCATACTTATTAGATTACAGGCTAGAACAAATCTTTTGGGGGGCAATGCCGGTTCTTAAGCCCATTTGACAAAGTTTGGACACTTCTTTAAAGGAACAAATTTCCCATGTTTTTGACTCAACAGAAGCCAAACGTTGAATTCTAATACAGAAATGACTCTTTTATCTCATGGAAGTGGTAAAATGGAGCTTTGGGATGGTTGGGGATGATTATAGGTATCCCCTATAATGATGCAATCTCTAAAAAATAAGTAGCCTTGGGAAAATATATTGTTTCAATAAACATTTTCATTTGAGCGAATGAAAACCCTTGAAAAAGGGGTAACATAAAAAATCGCATGTTTTCAACGCAGCAGCATGCAGCAATGTTTGAAATGGATTCCGTCAAGTGCGATTCATGTACTCATGTGAACGAAACAAACAGTGCTTTCCAGTTTTCGTCTTTTCCTTGCGTTCCTGTTCCGTTTCCCAAATGCGGAAAACTCGTGCGTGAAACGCATGCATAACTTTTAAATTCAGCTTGATTTAAATTCATCATGGACAAGGTATACACTGTTGTTTATGTAACAGTACAAGACGGATTAAATTTTTGAACCCAAAAGTCCGCTTTTCCGTGCCAGGAGAGTGATACTTCATTAAGTGGGATGGCTGCTAAGTTAAAGTGTTGAGCAGGCCAATCAATATTTTCAACTTGCAGCCTTAAAGCTGCACGTTTGAAAATATTAATTGGTCTACCCTCTGCTAATAAATATGGACTTTTCCAATTGCTTCTGTTGAACTGACATGGAAGAAACCACCACTGTCAAAGGGTTATTCTCTATTATTTATTGGTGTTTAAGGTCACATATTTCTGCACAATGGCTAATCATGACCACGGCAGTTTCACAGGTGCAGGAATTCCGAGTACCCGAAGAGAACCACACAGGTGCAGGAAGCCCGAGTACCCGAAGAGAACCACCGAGCAACGGCGAGCAGCTGTCAGCTCCCCAAGATACTAACTCCACACAAGCAGGGTTAGCATTGGTTGAAGACAAGGGCACAATGCGGTTGCCATAGGAGGGATTCGAAGCGATGACCTCACAGCCTGCTGCCTGCACCTTTACCTACTGAGCCCCCCCCCCCCCCAACTTTACGCGACCGTAAAAAAATTTAAAAAAAAACAGACAAAACATTCTTGCTCGTTCCCGACTCTGATACCTTCAACCAACAAAGTGGCAATCGCTGAACTGTACCAGCCAATTGTTTAATTTCGCGACCTTGGACTATACATTTATTTATTATTCCCTCAAATGTACATAAGAGAAAAGGCGTTCAAGTTGTAAAGCTCATTACCCCCTCCGCAGCCACTCCCCGTACAGGACTCTGCAACCCATTTCCATTGATCTATTCTTCTTCCTAAACATGTGTTGTGTTGAGCCAGACCCCAAAATATATGACAGAACTGATGTGGTTGTCCCTTAAATGCTGAATACAGCCGTCTAAAGCTATTTGACCTTCACCACTCCTGTTTAGGAACTACATGCAATGAAAACACTGGAACAATGGCTAAATTCACCAAGAATTGAAGTGTTTTTGAAAGTACTGCTAAAAACACGAATACAAGGTAACAATAATGGAGAATGAATAAAGAAATTTACATCTATATTTTTTTATTGAAAGCAAAAAACTTTTGATAAAATAAATTCCTCGCCAAAACACACGTATAATGTATTATTCCAGATCCGTCGATACAGAGGCATTCACCACCCTGCACCATCCCCCAAAAGTAAACTTTTCGGTAATGTTTTGTAATGGACAATATATTAATCCAATGACATAGATACAGAAAGGGCGGAGTGGGATGGGGGGGGGGGCTGCCTTTCACTCACCCTCCCCCACCAAGAGTTTTGCAGAAAATGCTCGATTCCGTGGTAACTGCGAATAGATAGAGGTGCCAAATCGACCACGTTACATGTAAATGGAATGTAAGGTGCATGTGTGTAAACATAAATGTTGCCAAGTCAAGTATTTTAGTAGACAAGTCGAGGTTAGGGTGAAATAGATAGGAGGGCGAAATTATGGAATGTTCTTTGGCAGGGGGTTAGTTTTAGGTTTCCCCTTTATTTTAAAACATGAGTAAATTGGCAGAAAGAGCTGGCTCTCCTTTCCGAGATTCTTTTAGAAGAATATGCCCCAAATTATTTATGGTATATTATTTTGACTTTTTGAAGCGACAGAACGTTAAGTTCTACAAGTGAGGTTTGTTATCTGTACTTACAGTAGTTGCTCCTCCACACAGGTCATCGGGGACTAATTCATGCGACCGTTTACATGCACGCATATCGACTTTTGGTCCCCGACTACTCGAAGTTGGTCCACCTCGACAGGTGGACGAAATTTTTTAAATTTCGCCTTGGACCAAATAATATAGTTCCCGATTATTTGCATTTTTTGGTGCGGGTCTATTTATTTTATTCCCTAGGACGGTTTAGTCGGAGACTAAATCTGATCATGTAAATCGCATAACTTAGTGTGTTGATTTAGTCTTCGTGCAGCCATCTCTTAGAACATCGGCATAATCAAGCAGAGGGCGAATAAAGTATTATAGAGTTTCAAATCCGTGTCTGGATAGTCTGTACTTTAGGCTTGTTAGACAGTCTATCATGGGTCCCACTTTATTTATAAGTTTCTGCATATGTGGATCTCATTGTCCTGTTTTTGATAAGATCAACGCAAGATGTTTATGAGTTCCCGTCTCTTCTTTTAGCTGTCCTAGAAGGTAAAGATGGGGGCGAAGTGTGCGTGTACTTTACCTGAAATGTACAATGTTTCAGTCTTTAATGGATTATATAAGACCTGCCATGTACTGAACAACTGGCAAATTGCCTCGGATCATTATTCAGAACTTCTCCTGCTAAGTTTGCAGCTTCGATTACTAGATAAAGTGTCGTTTCATCGGCATAATGTCTAAAATTGGACGTAAGATCTTTAACAGTGTTATTTATAGAGATATTAAACAAAAGAGGGACTAAAACGGATCTCTGTGGCACGCTGGCTTTAAGGATTTGATTTTTGGATTTCAATCCAATTACGACTACATACTGTACGTGATTTGTTAGATATCTTTATAACCGCATGTGTAGGTTACCTCTTATTCCAGAGTGTAATTTATGAATTAGCCTGTTATACCATACTAGATCGAATGCCTTACTCATATCACATAATACTATTCTGACTTCTTTATTGGTGTTCATATTACTAGCAATAAAGTTGTCAATATCAGCTGGTTGGTGAACTGTACTCTCACCCAGAAAAAGCCTGACTGTAAGGATGTTAACAAGTCGAAGAAAGAAGAAATGTGTCTCAAAATGATTTTTTTCTGGAAGTTTACTGATAGAACTGACAGAACTTACCAGAGAGACTGACCGATAGTTTTCCTTGTCGCTAACTGATGATGTCGTATGAATAGGCACTACACTGGCCCTCTTCCATGAATTCGCAAATTCATTACGTCATAGATACAGATTAAAAAGATAAGTTAGAGGAAAAGGTAACTATTGTGCACATGCCTTAATGATTCTGTTATTAATTAAATCTGCCCCGCTAGCTAACTGGGGAGGGGGGGAGGGGGAGGGGGTGTCTAAGTTACTAATAACTGACAATTACTTTTTCTTCGGACATTACTATTGATTTGAGACTCATTCCACAACTTGAGATGGGTGGTAATTCTTTGACATCAACCGAGTTAGCTTGATCAACAAAATACGTATTTTATAAGTCAGCAATCGACTTTGCATCGCTAATTTTTTCCCCATTTCCTCCAAGCGGTGGGAAAAGTTCATTGGAAAGATTATGCTCTTTAGAAAAAGATTTAAGGGTCCGCCGCCGGTGTTTACTGCCAAAGTTACGAGATGAAGCATAAGTTTTAGTTTTCAGATCGTATTCCGCATTGGCTGTCCAATGGGTGAAAAAGATTAATTTATGCCATGCCCAAATCTCGTTCAGTTCACGGCTCTATTTGTCTTTTTAGCTACTCTGTGTGATCGCTCACGCTCTCTCATCATTTTACGGACCGTTGAACTGGTCCATCGTTTATCTTTTGGACGTACTACAATGGTTTTGTTTGGTATGTAGAATTTAGATGATTCAATAATATAGGATGTAAGGCTCTTGGCGGTAACATTTAAATTTTCAGTTGAAACGTTTTCCCACGTACTTTGAGCAAAATGTTCCTATAATCCGTTTATATCCATATTACTATAATACCAAATTTACTTTTATAACAGGCTGTTTTACTCTGAGAATTTTAATGCAACAGCAGTAACACGGTAGGCACTACAGGAAGAAGGAATAACAGAACAATTTTACAACTATAATTGGACACAATACTAATATTAGATCAAGTAGACTGCAATAGTGTCTTGTTACTCTCGTGGAATCTTTGACAATTTGAGATAAGCTGCGATCGTTTTCTAGTTGCCTGATCCTTTGGTGAGCATTACTGAGACAGTCAAAAGAGAAAGCACAGTGGTGGAGTCTTTTGAGTCGTATATCATCCTTCTGGACACATACCCCCAACCAATGCAAACCGAACACGAGCTTTGTTTATAATTGTTTATAACTGGTTTACGATATTGATTATTTGGCATGTGCAAATTGAGACAAATTGTTGTGACGAGTTTCTCATTTGACGTCAGTTCTGAACAATATTCAAAAGAGCACATTTCAAGAAATTGTTCGATTGTTATCATAAGTTTGATTCAACTTGTTTGATACCTACAAAAAGCTGTTACAACACGATGACAAGACAGAAGTAATATATATATATATAGGTCTACCCCATCAACATTAAAAAATAACCAAACTGTTCCTCAACATTGGAGGTTTTGCGATAAAACCCAGAAGCTGTGTTCGAAACTTAGGTTATTTCTTGGATGAAAATGTGGCCGCTGATGGAAATATCAAACATGTTTAACGCAGTGCATTTTTTTTCATCTTAGAAATATTAGCAAATTCTGATCTTTTATTGATACACCGACGTTACAACAGCTTGTCCACGCCTTTGTTACCATTCGCCTCGACTACTGCAACTCTCTTCTGATTGGCCCTAAAACATCTATTCTTGTTAAACAAAGAATTCAATTTAAAATTGGCCTTTTGGTGTTTAAGTGTATCTCGTGATCTGCACCACCCTACCTGTCCGATCTGCTTACCATCCACAAACCACTGAGGTCTCTTGGATCATCAGGTAAACCCAATCTGGTTCCGCCCACATCAAAATTTACTAGTGCCGGTGATAGGGCCTTTGTGGTTGCTGGCCCAAGGCTTTGGCATTCTCTCCCAGCCGACATAAAAAATAGTAAATCACTTGAATCAGTCAAGTCTGGTACTAAAACTTACCTGTAATAGACTGATAAGCTGTTATCCGTACTTTCATGTTCAAGTAATCCATTCTCAGATCCTTGTTTTACGAGTTGTACAACGAACGGAAGCGATACTTCAATGGCTTAAAAACCTCAAACGATTTCTTGGAAATTTATTAGTGATTAGTGGACAAATACAGTATACGTGCAGTAATCGTGTCGCAACTTCTTAATTGATACGTATCGTACCAGTGTTCCAAAGTGGCCATGCTGGGCCCCAACGGCCAGAATGGGGTTCCATAGACTTCCGTTTGTACGACCGATTGTGTGTGTGGTATTAGCAAACGTATCAAATCTAAGCTTTAATTAATTAATTAATTCATTAATTAATTAATTTATATTCAGACTCCCCAACGTACTAACTCTATACAAGCGGGGTTAGCACTGGTTGAAGACAAGGACACCATCGACGTACATTACGCCCTAGTACACAGCGCCACCGTGCCCTCATGCGGAAAATCGGGATGAAAATGCTGATTCATTAACATTTCGAAATTTCGTTTTTTATACGAAATTACCATACACTTAGTGTTAAATGTACTAAAAGCATCAGGAAAGCAAGGGGAGCTAACTTTACTGCACAAGTCTTCCAATGAGGAAAATGGCCAGTCATGTGACAATTGTAATAATTTGTTTTTATGAATCCGGATCTTTAAACAAAGAATATCGCACCGGAAATGTAAACAAAAAGAAAAACCAACCGAAATGGATTCACAATGAAATGTGATTACCGATAAGACATAGAACACGTTTGCATCGAACAGCTAAACGCACTTGTCTCACTCATGCATGGGCAAAATTTAGCCTTAAACATAATAAAGGCGTATGTTGGAAGACCAAAGCCTCATACCTTTCCAAAGTACAATCCGCTCTGGGAAGTAGAGAAACATGTACATCACAGTGGTGGAAAACCCTTAAAACATTCATCGGTGGCAATAACATGACAGGTATTCCATCCATAAATCATTTAAATAGAGTATATTGTTGGAAGGCCGAGAAAGCAGAACTGTTTAATGATTGTTTCTGTTCTATCTATTAAATTTTACGACTCACATGTCTCTCTGCCAGATCTCCCACACCATCTTTCCAAAAAACTTAACAGTATAATCCTACAATGCAATGAAGTATATGAAGCAATGAAAACAACTGAGGTGTCCAAGGCGATCTTATCAGTCCGCGTCTTCTCAAGGAATGTATGTCCTCCTTTTTATGTGAACCACTTTCGTTGCTATTTAATATACTACACAACAGTCCTTATTTTCCGTCAGGGTGGAAAAAAGCCAATATGTCTCCAATTCTGAAAAAAAACAATACTCGAATCTAGTTACCAATTATCGCCCTTTATCACTACTCAGCTGCCTTGGTAAATTATTTGAAAAATGTATTTTAAACGTTTGTCGGGTTTTATGATTGAAAACAACGTGCTTAATCAATTTCAGTCAGGGTTTAACCCTTCACCTAACGTAACGACCAAAACCGGCCAGCGCTATTCTCAAAAATCGCCAATTAATTTTCATTATTTGTTTTCATTTTTTGTCTCAAAAACATAGGTTATGACCCCTCGTTGGAACGAGCTCGTCGAGCTCGTTCCAACGAGGGGTCATAACCTATGTTTTTGAGACAAAAAATGAAAAAAATTACTTATTCAAGAATTATTTTTGCAAGTGTCGTCTGCTTTTCAAGTTAGGTAAAGGGTTAAAGCCGGCGGTTCAACTGTTCTTCACCTAATTGACATATATGACGAATTTTGTCAAGATCTTGAACTATTATGAGTTGATGTGTACGTTGTCCAATTAAAGTTCACTCCCTTCCTCTATCCTCACATTATCCACTAAGTTCATCAATCAAATTAAATACCCATTCCTGAAACCAAACAGAGAATAAAATCTGAAATGTTGAGATAATCTATTTACCGTTCATCTGGATATAATAAGGAGTACCGATTACAGTACAGACATTGTGGATGGGTCAAAATCTGTGGGTTCACGTTTTCCGAGTAATCCTGGTACTTCATTTGTGGACATTTTGTTACGTCTTATAGCGGATCATCTCTCGATTATATGCGTGAGAAAAATGACATCACGTGGATATTAGCCATACTGTACGACAGTTCACAGATCTCAAAAGCATCTATCGTAAGCAGAGGGAGCGTCAGTTGCCTTAGGGAATTTTGGCATTGAAGAAAGGGGTCTTCCCACGGGAACATTTTAACACTTTACCCAACGTAACGGCCAAAACCGGCCAGCGCTATTCTCAAAAATCGCCAATTAATTTTCATTATTTTTTCATTTTTTGTCTCAAAAACATAGGTTATGACCCCTCGTTGGAACGAGCTCGTCGAGCTCGTTCCAACGAGGGGTCATAACCTATGTTTTTGAGACAAAAAATGAAAAAAATTAGTTATTCAAGAATTTTTTTTGCAAGTGTCGTTTGCTTTTCATGTTAGGTAAAGGGTTAAACAGTGCTTTCAAATAAGGTGGTAAGACACAACTTTTTGACGTACTGTTTGTAGTTTCAGACAACTTTTCGGTTATCTGTTTCTTCATTTAGATAACCACTAGAAGAATGATAAAATCGTTCCTCTCAAATTTTATGGCTTACCATTTCAGGCGATGTTGAATCTACATGTATCAAATTGATGGATATACTTCAGTGTTGTTATCATATTTACACAGAGTTATTGTGTTTTCAGTCTTACTCTAAATCATGGTTTAATACTGCAACAGACGGTGACTACAAATAAAGGAACGATTTGTCAACCCCCTTCAAATATTGCTACAATGCCGGGTCTTGACTTCCTTCTATACTAAGGTTGGATTATTATATTTAAAGAAATGATGATATACTTTTTCTCGTGGGAGACAACGGTAATATGTTGATGCATAATGGCGGGTAGCATTGCACTCGACGAGGTGCAGATGGAAACAGAGTTCCCTACCAGAAAATGACGAATTTCCATTTAAAAACCGTCTAAACGATTGTAATTACGTTTCGCCAAGTGACTTTCGGTCAAAGACCAGCAATTTAGACCCACGATTCTCACTATTCCCCCTCGGTTGCCAAAGTCTAAAAGCTCACAGAGATTCCTTCCCAAACCTGTTATACAATATACAAACAGGAAAGAACCCCGTCGACATAATAGGACTTACCGAAATATTCCGTATTCTTCCAGGCACTTTATGTATTCTGGAGTGTTTCGCCCCGATTATTAAATATATGAGAACCGAGGAGATGATGGTCGTCGAGCAGTTGGTGTATATTTTAAAGAAGGGTTAACATATAAAGTCCGAAGAGATATCTTAGTCTTTATTCCCCATGTTTTCTCAATCTCTATTTATAGAAACAAAAGATAAACCTAACCCCAAATTATGGGCATCATATGTCAATACTCCACCTAAAGCCGACATCAACCTCTTCATATCAAAAAAATAAATAACGAATGTTTTGAATGCTGAAAAGAAAAAAAGTTTATATTTTGGGAGACCTGAACCTGGACCATTTAAAAGCAACTACACATTCCAAGACAGAAGAATTTATTGACCTCATGTTCAGTCAGGGATTTTTACCTTATATTACTAAGCCGACAAGAGTTAGAAGCCATTCTGCTAGTCCTATAGACCATATATTGTCTAGCAATATTTCACGAACTACACTGCCGGTGTGACAGGAATGATAGTTCGTAGGAACGTTAGTCCCTCTGGACTATTATTCCGCGGACTGCTATTCCTAGAAATGGTAGACCTAGGACTATAATGCCGCGGAATAATAGTCCAGAGGGACTAATTTTCCTTCGGACTATCATTCCTGTCACACCGGGAATAATTTTATCTGATGTGTGAGATCATCGTGGTGTTTTTTTTTACGTTGAAGTAACACCCAAATCAAGTAATACACTACGGTTTATTCTGAAATAAATTATAGACGCGGAAAGATTTGCCAAATTCAACACATCTCTCTCAGAAAGTGATTTTAACCCTGTATTGGGGTCGAATTTTCCCAATCAGTCATACGGCAGTTTTTTTTAGAATCTATATGCAAGCCTACGATAAAGCATTTCCGTACAAACGTGTTCTCCACAATAACAAATTTATTTAAAAAAACAGCCCTGGATGACAAGGGTACTTATCATATCCTCTCTCTATAAAGAAAAAAATATTTTACAAAAAACGCAAGGCCCCCAACGAATGAAATACACCAAATCATCCACTGTCCCACCATGAAGAAAAAGAAAAAAAGAGTCGTAAATTACATTTTAGGATACATAAATTTATTTTGACGCTGAAAATCTTTTGATCCGATTTGTATGATTATGACATACACAAATTGATATTTGACAATACAGACACAAATGATTCAATAAACATGCACACAGAAACATAAATTCATGCTAACATGAATTGGAACAAACAAACATATTGACTCACATTTCAAAAGATAATGTAAAGCAGGCCATGCATCAACTAAGGTTTCTAATCAGCTTGAGGAAAAGTTGGTTAATATTCAGAAATTGGGGAAAAAAAGAACAAAGGTTACTGCAAACCAGAAAGGATATCTATGATATACCAAAGTCGCATGAAATACTGTAACACAGTTGATGAAGACATGAATAGAATTTTGAAAGCCCAAAAGGGGACTGAAATGATATTTTCAGTAACAATGACTTCCCGAGCCTGGGAATGAAGGCTGACCTTGAATCAGACTAGATTCACAGGACCGCCAAGCCAAAGGCTCCAAACAAGTTTGCAGAAACATACTCACTTCTTCAACGAGACACAATCAAAATATTTGAGTTGGAGACGAATGATGTCTCCCTATCTCTCAGAAATCCACAGCATAAATGCCAGCTGTGAAGGTAGCGATGGAATCTACAAGAAAAATTGAGCCAGTTATTAAACAAAACCTCAAATAAGCCTATTATAACATGATATGCCTAATTTATGTTAAATGGTTTACCACATGAATGGAAAAGAAACGCAATTGTCTTGTTCCTTCCATATTCAAGTGCAGACCATCTCTTTCTGCCAAAAGTTCACATTTGGGTTTTCCTGATTTGAAAACAAGTCTGTATGATTTGACATATGAAATACATCTTTCAGAACAGAGAGATTTTAACCTAGAGTTAATTTCCTTAACTTTATTTCCATATTTGGAATGTCAACCGGCCGAGGTAAAATGGAAGATATGATGACATCAGAATTAGTAAGGCTTTTAGAAAGGGTAATACAGTACGTGGAGAGTGGATTGTAACTAAATCACCCTCGGAGTGGAGATATCACCCAAGCTATAACTTTCAAATTTGGTACATATCGACAAAAAACACAAGCAATGTTTCAGCCAATGGACCTCCAGTTTTAACCCGGAGGTCCATTGGCTGAAACTTTTGCTGGTGCTGGTTATGCTTTGCAACAAATTTGCAATTATTGCTTGGGTGAAATCTCCACTCTGCGGGTGATTTAGTGATAATACACTCTCCGCGTACTGTAAGATTGTTGAATGCTGTTTAAATTTGATCAGTTGATTTTTGTGTAATGTCATTTGTACCCACATGATAAATAACATAAGAGTATCTAGAAATGTCAATTAGTTTGGCACTTAATTTGTAACTGATTCTAGAAATGGTAGATCCCGGGAAAGGTTTGATATCTGTGCTGTGTCAAAAATAATAGAGATGTACTTTCAGATGGAATCTGATATCAGTAGTATCTCTTTCTGCCAAAAGTTCACATTTGGGTTTTCCTGATTTGAAAACAAGTCTGTATGATTTGACATATAAAATACTTCTTTCAGAACAGAGAGATTTTAACCTAGAGTTAATTTCCTTAACTTTATTTCCATATTTGGAATGTCAACCGGCCGATGTAAATTTGTGAGAATTCATTTGGATTCTCGTGAAAATAGTTGCGAGAATCCATACCTACTATGAGTGTCCCAGGATGATGCCATGAAGCCACCATGGTTGAAACACTGTTGTATACTCATAACACATGTTAAGCTTTTACCCAACACACCTTTTTAATTTTTAAAACTAAATTTGATAATTTTTAAACAATAAATAATAAATAAATGATAAAATAACTAAATTAACAATATTTACCAATAAAATCTTACAAATATGGCTGTCGTTGAGCCGGTTCCAATGACAGCCATATTTGTAAGATTTTTTTGACAAAGTGTCAGGATATTTCAGGTCATGTTAGCCTTCTATTGGTTAATTTGTTTCCGCTGTGTTAGTTAAAGGGTTAAATTGTCTAAACATTTTTCACTCGAATCCTAGCAGAGGTGCAGCAAGAATCTACATGGATTCTCGTCGGTTTTATTGCGCGAATCTTTGTGCGAAACGATTCTCGGATTCTCGTCGAAATATAAGCCCTGATTTCTTTTAGCTGAATAAAAGAGGAAAAGACAAGATTTGGTCTTAACCACTATCTGTAGTCAAGATCAAATCTCTCATTTTTTTGCAACTACAAATTTAACTTTCATTTTAAAATGTAGATATCGCTTAAAAAAATCACTCGACCAGCCCCCAGTCAACTGAATTAGGTCAGAGGGGACTTCCGATTGAAAAGCCCATGAAGCCCCCGCGCTTCGAAAGCTATGTGAAGAGTAAATGTTTGGATCCCGGCCTGTTAACTTAAGCATGTGTTTAATAAAATTAAGTAGTTTGGGATAAGTTAAAGGTTTAACAAGTTTACCTTCATAATACATAAAAAAGTGGATCAGAGGAATGCCCAGGAATTAATTTGACCATATTTCTAAAGGCTTTTACGAGGCATAGTGAAGAGCCAGGTCTTGCCAAAACAGGTATTTTCAACGTTCTTTGATCGAATTGAATGGATTTAGACCATTTAATAAGAACTAACAAAACATTATCATCATAAATGACATCCGCACGGGTTAATTGCAATTTAGGATCAAAAGATCGTAATGTTGAAGGAACCAGGTTGGATTTCCTAAGCATCAGAAAAAAGGCTAGGAGAAATAAACACCAAAAATGAAACATGAATTGGGTCCGTTTGAATTACATGTGGATATATTTCAGATAAGATTGCTGGAGTAATCGGCAAGGCCTGTTTAACTTGATGCTGTTTGATCCTTGATAAGCCACGATACATCAGTCTTAATTTGTACGAGTCGAAAACTGTAGAAGGTAAATTTAGGAATAAATGTAAAAATTTTAACCCCACTCATATAATTCCTAATCGAATCAACAGATTTAAAAGAGCGACTTAAAAATTGTGTAAATAATTTCAAACAATTCAGTGTAGCAGGGAAGGGACACATTTGAAAATACGAACAAAATAAAAAGTATGCTCTCCACTGGATTTCAAGATTTTCTTGTAGCGAGGGCTTTGGAAACAGTATAACTAACATCCTTCTTAAGAGTTTTAAGTTCCAATCCTGCAAAAAAAAGACTACCTATCATGAATAAAATTGAATAACTCATCTGAAACGACATTTTTAATTAACGGGGTTTCACTATATTCATTAAGAAATAACCTAGAATGTGTGTCATTTTCTGTCCATCTTGACAGAAGATCTGCTGGTCTGTTATCAATACCTTGAATATGAAGAGCTTTAATTTCAAACTGAAAAAGGGCAGCAAAGAAACAAATTTCTCTCAAACAAGAGGACAAAAATAAATTTCTAGAAGCCCCCTTGTTAATGGCAAAAACTGATGTGGAATTGTCACAATTTATAATGATCCTTTGACCTTTTAAGGAAGATCCCCATAATTTTAAACACACGACAATAGATAGGAGTTCTAATTCATTGATGTGCAATTTTTCGTCTCGTATAAACTGTGGGAACAAGACATGAAAATAAAGATCCTCAAAGGTGCCACCGCAGCCTATCTTGCAAGCAACAGAAGAGATGATATTATCTGGAAAGGACCAGGACTCTAAAGGCATCAATAATACACCATTGTAGAGAGGGAGAAACTTACTCCGCCACAATAAATCAAGTTTGAAGAAACTGGGAATGGTGTAAAGAATATGGATATTTGAGCCAAAAGTTCTCAACCAGACCAAGATTTTCGAGACAAAGAGTCGGCCAGGTCTGACACATGAGGAAACAAAATTCAACTTTCCTAAAAGGGACCGAACTTCTCGAATGGTCGCTTTCTCTTTCTGTAACCAAGATAAAACTAAATTTAAGATTTCTTGAATTTTGTCAACAGTAATGCTTAAAGTTAACTCCTGTGTGTCAAACAAAATACCTAAAAATATCATTTGTTTTGAAGGGGTACAAGCTTTGTCCACTGATTCCTGTAAACCACAACTACCCAAGATAAAACCTAACATATCATAGGTATGATTTGCTTTGTCAGGTATTTCTGCACCAGCAAAATCATCCAAGTAGTTAACTTCATTCACTTTGTATTCATTACAAATATAAGCCTCAGCATTTGTTACCATTTGACAAATATAAGCAACAGACCTGAGACCCATGGATAAAAACTTATCAAAATAAAGATTATTGTTCCAAGAAAATCCAACTAAATGAATATCACCAGGGTTAATCGGTATTTGTCTGTAAGCTCTTTTCAAATCGTTTTTAAATAAATGACAACCCTTGCCAAAATGTTTGATTAAATCTACAAGACTATCGATTGAGGGATATTTTAAGGAAATAGATTCTTCCAAGTACTCATTTTTGGAGATGCCATCATTTACCGAAGAACCAGGAGGAAAACTTAAGTCTAAATGATTCGGCGTTATGAAAAATCTTTTTTAGGTACTGAATTTAAAGGGCTGATTTTGCTTTTGAACTAAAGGGATTTTGAGCAAAGGGTCCTATCACAGCTGAATGATTGAGTTCATTCAATAAATATTTATCAATATCATCTGCAAAATCACGAGCCCCTTTATGGTTCGACGGTATTGTATCCGAACAACAAAATCTCTGAAAATTTATAGGGAAACCAAATTCAAGCAATTCACAGACTGCAAAATCATGATAATTCGATAAATTGTCTTTAAAAAAAAGTCCATATGCAAGTGGCTGTCCACTGGAATTCTACAACTTTGAAAATTATGTACACCAGATGAATTTAAAATTTTAAACTGCATTTGAATCGAACCATAATGAGAGTGATCATGAGAATTGGTGGGTTACTGTACCGAATTTTTTGAACATTCGGGGAAAGTGACAGGAAATTGTAAATTCTTATGAGTTGAAGAAAGATTCAAAATTTTACTATCAATACACAAGCAATCTTGTTCAAATGAATTCAGTACTACATTATTTTGAAGTACCGGTACAGGATATTCCTAATGGTCTATGGAAACATCCAAAGAACTATTTTCTGATTCTGGAAGATATGTACAGTTCTGTCCTGCTATCAAAGAATTCTGAGATTGAAAACTAGGTTTATCTTTATTTTCAAAATTATTTCTTGATTCCACGAGCTTAGGTTTTAAATAGTCTGGATAGAATATTTCTGCTAGTGGATTCAATTTGTGCTCCTGGAATCCAAGTCCTAGTCATTTTTTGTATGGGAAGGTAGAAGAGCTTTCTGGGTGGGATAATTTTTCCCTCTTTTTTGTCCAACAAGTGGCACATATGTGCTCGACTGATTTATTCTGGCCCTAAATTACTGCTTTGTGAGGGGAAGAAAGTTGGCATTTGTTTCTTTCATATGCAGAACATAACCAAACATATGCGTCACCAGTTAATTTGTCGGTTACCTGTAAATTTTTATAGTTAGATTGGCCAAAAGATTTATTTCTAATTAATTTGGCTAAGATAGGAGTTTCGGTTTGAGTGGGATCATCAAGCCAAGTGTTTTGTCCCAACTCAATCCTTCTCAGCCAATCACTATACAAATTAACCCTTTACCCAACGTAACGGCCAAAACCGGCCAGCGCTATTCTCAAAAATCGCCAATTAATTTTCAAAATATTTTCATTTTTTGTCTCAAAAACATAGGTTATGACCCCTCGTTGGAACCAGCTCGTCGAGCTCG
This sequence comes from Pictodentalium vernedei, assembly GCA_031216915.1. Taxonomy (NCBI): domain Eukaryota; kingdom Metazoa; phylum Mollusca; class Scaphopoda; order Dentaliida; family Dentaliidae; genus Pictodentalium; species Pictodentalium vernedei. The sequence goes on from CM062289.1 coordinate 87,067,883, forward strand.
TTCCAACGAGGGGTCATAACCTATGTTTTTGAGACAAAAAATGAAAAAAATTAATTATTCAAGAATTTATTTTGCAAGTGTCGTCTGCTTTTCATGTTAGGTAAAGGGTTAAGGAGTGCTTTCCAGCCATATATATTTTGATAATATACTACGACCACGTTTGTCCACATTTTTCGTTTTAGGATCAGATATTGTTTCTAGCCCCCCGGCAACAAACTGTTGAAAGGTTAAATCTTTAAAATTTAGATTTGGCCCAATATATTCAAACTGAAGTGAAGCAAGTGGAAATATCTGTAGAAACAACATCTGATCACTTGCTTTTGCTTCTATGACTGATTTGAGCTTACTACTTTGTTTAATACTACGTTTACGAGCAGAAATCTTTTGTGTATCAAAATCTGAATTTGAGCCTGAATCAGAATCTGAATCACGGTCACATGCTTTGACCTTTGTCTGGAGTGATTTTGATTTAGACTTAACTGATTGATCAGTATTTGACAATTGAGATTCTGAAAAAAGTCCGAAATTCTTCATTTTAGAGTCCACTTTACGATTTAAGTGATCAAGCTTGCGAAGAGAGTCTACTGAAGTCTTGTTTCACACCTGTGTAAATTTCTTTTTGTCCTTGAAATTGAGATATATCAGTGGAATGGGTCAATTTACGGTGAGGTTCCATACCTTTAAGATGCTCTATTTCTTTTTTGGTTTCATGTATTCACTTATAAATTCTCCTCTTCTCAATCATCTCTTCCTGATATTTCTTTTCCTTCGCAACATCCTCAAGAGACTTGAAACTTTCTATCGATTCGTCATTCAAATGTTCATCAAACTCACCCTGATCATTCAAGTTTTGTGTGGAGTGAGCTGCAGAAGCCGAAGTTTGTATTAATGACTCTGATTCTTCAGCATTAGTTTCATTTATTGTGATACCTTCGGGCATTTGTTTATAATTTGGGTTCTGGGTATCTCTCCCGGGACGATCCGCCATTGTGAATGAAGCGTTCTTACCAAGAAAGTAATGTCGGGGACTTTTGGAAACTGAATTCCTCAAAAGTTTCAACAAAACGTTTTTTGACAGGAAGGATTGGGAATAATTAGTTACATCAAACAACTACACTTCCCGCAATCAAAATTCAAAATTGTTAACATGTCAAATCAAATTATTTTAAGGTCAACAAAGCAAGTTCGACATATCGGATCAAAAATTTTTCAAGAATAACAGTACAAGGGAAGTAACTCTTTAATAAAATGACAAGAGAAAAGTATCCAATGAGAAGGGGCCGTAAATATAACAATAGAGCAGTAGATAATTATTCAATTTGAATCAGACACTGGCAGATACAAATTACAAAAATTACAAAACTATTGCGGAATCTTCAACAATCTTCATTTTCAGGTAGGGTACATAATTGTACATTGTAGAGCCGAATAAAGTCGAACTCTGCGTCCATCTACACCTCATCGATTGCAGTGCTAACTCCAATAGGCATCAACATATCATCGTAGTCTCCCACTGGAAAAGTATTCCTTGAGTATTTTAATGCAAGGTAAGTATAGCAGGAACTCACGACCTGGGCCCTGTAGCAATGTTAAAAGGGTGTTGACAAAACTTTCCTTTTATTTGTAGCCACAAACTGTTGCAGTATTAACCCATGATTTGGAGTCAGACTGGGAACACAATAGCTCTGTACACCCAACTGTACACCCAAGTGTGTACATAAATTTGGTAGGTGCAACATCGTTTTATTTGGCGGGCCATAAACTTTGAGAGAAACGATTTTATCGAACCTCTGGTGGTTATCGAATGAAAAAACAGATAACCGAAAAGTTGTCTGGAACTACAAACAGTTCATCAAAAAGTTGTGTCTTAGCCTTATTTGAAAGTACTGTTTTAAAATGTTCCCTTGGGAAGACCCTCTCTTCAATGCTCAACCCATCTAAGACAGCTGCCCCCCCCCCCCCCCCCGCCCTTGTCACAGATGTTTTTGAAATCTGTGAACTGTCATACAGTAAGGACATCGTGGACGGGTCAAAATCCACGGTTTGTCACTTTTCTCTCGCATTGAAATGATCCGCTATGATATCTAGCAAAATTTCCACAAATGAAGCACCGGGATTACCCCAGTGTTCTATTAGTGGAAATTTTGTTAGGTGTCATAGCGGACCATCTCGTGAATAATATGAGTCGAACAATGCCCACCCACGGATTTTGGCCCGTCCACGATTGCTGTACTCTAATCGGTCCTCCTCATTATATCCAGATGAACGGTAAATAGATTATCTCATAATTCCAGATTTTATTCTCTGTTTGGTATCATGGATGGGAATTTAATTTGGTTGGTGAACTTAGTGGATAATGTGAGTACATAGGAAGGGACTGAACTTTAATTGGAAGACTTACACATCAACTCAATATATAACGTTTTCTGATGACTGGGTGAATGAGTGGGTGGTAGGAAGTGGGTAGCGTGCATTAATAAATGAATGAATGACTATATAAGCAGGCAAGTAGGTGGACTGGGGGCTATATATGTCCAAGTCATACGCACTAAGGATATCCGGGTCAAAAATCAACCCAAATCAAATGTTCCGGACAAACATGCATCCGACTAGGTTCATAATCATGATCATATGGTGAAATAGTGTGTAGGGGAGATTGATCGAGTCCTAGTAAGCCACAGAAAGCTACGTTCCTCCATTAATCGACCCATTAACATCTTGACCGTTTTCTGATCGTTCCTCTGGAAAAGGGCAACGTCTTGTTTTCCTTTCTCTGTAGCATACTTCTTCAGCTTCTTTAATTCCATAATCTTCTTCACAGTGAAGGCGCAGCGCAGTTTGCTTGATTTCTCTATGTACTGGATCCCGTCTAACGTTTTGTTCACGATTTAAGCCTTTACCTAACAAATTGGCCGCATCCACCATCTATGTATACACAAGTTGAGCTTTTGAAAAAACAATTTCAAGAGCTCGTTCTAATGAGAGTTTCACATGATATGATTTTCATGATGTTTTGTGAACAAATTAATTAAAATATTAAAATAACACATTTTAAAATCGTTTGTGTTGAGTAAACCTCCTGAAGAAGCGCTTACGTGGGATAGCTCTAGCACTGTTTTGACGATATTCCGTGGCCTTTCTTAGGCATCTCTCTGGACAAACCACTTTCTATAAAGAAGCCGCCGAAATCCTTATATTTACTCGAAGTTTTGTCGTAGTACCATAGGGCATTCAGGACACTCGCCTGTCTTCATCTTCAGCGTAGTCACTTTCATAATCTGTGCTACAATAATCTGTATCGGTTTCTTGTGTGTCTGTTCTTCCGAGTCTGGATATTTGCCCTCGGCAGAATGCGAAAAGGTATCACTCTTTCTGGTTGATCCGCCATTCATTATTGCTTCTGCATTGCCTACGATGTCTCCATGCGTTTTTGGCCAGATAAAGGACTTCCCTGACATTCGGTCATATCTGAACACCGCAGAAAAAAATAACAACTGAGGCTAAGCCATTCACAAAGTTTTTTAAAACTGAAGTTCACGTGAGAGTTATGATAGGATTGAGGATTATGTCCTAACTTTGAGAGAATCACACTTCCATGTCAGGACTTGGTATTTGAGCCCAAGTCAGAGAACCAACACTTACACCTTGGCCTTTTTGTCCCTTCGGAGATAGTAACCAACTTGAAATACCCGAGAGTACAATAGACCTAGTGTTCAAGTGACGTCACTTAAATACTATTGGTGCACTGAGTCTACCCGAGTTCGTGCGGTTTATTGACTGAACAAAAGACAGGGTTTTAGTCAGTTACCAATCTCGCTCTCGATATTTCTTGAATTTGAACAACATTTCCCGTCCTCTAACGCCTCGCCGCTTCGCATCTAAGTTTTACACAGCGTACGAGACAGGTTGTTTACGTCTCTTGTATCGGATTACCTTCGTATCTGGATGATAGGAACCTTTTATGATGCTAGTCATTGTTTTTGTAAGGCTTATCGAACTATGGATCTCATAAGCACCTCAATTTTCCTAATAGGGAGCCTGGAGAGAGTCAGGATGCTCACATGTATATGAGTATTAGGACACCTAGGCGGTGAATTATCCATCAAACAAGAAGATGTACTCTGGAATGGCCGCCTCTAAACCGCAAACGAGGAGCATTCCATATTTCAGGCTTGGTGGTTCTCAGCTTCCACGGGAGGGATTAGATATATGTAAGGTGGTACAGAGTATAGTATTCGTGAAACGTTTGTAGATTGCTTATATAATAATGATACGACCTGATTGTTAAAAGTGTTTTTGGTTTCATTATCGCGGTCCACATAGTTTGTGTCATGAAGAATACGCACATGGAATGCAGCTTGCATTCACGGATAAATTCACAGACATCAAAATAAAGAGTTGTCTCCCTTGGACTGTAAACATAACATATTTGCCAGTATGTGACATTCTCTTTTTTCTTTTTTTCTTAAATAAATAGCTGTTTCCCATACATGAAAGGTGTTGATCAAAACAAAATGTTGATCATTCAGTTACAAAGACTTTAAGATGGTTCTAAAAACTCTACTAATTGGGTTAGTTTTTGTCCCTGAATATCCTGACTATATTGACATTGAGATGTTTGGATTCCATTGTCAGATTCATTATGTTGGATGTTCAAAGTGCAAATTGAATCATTATCAAATGTAACATTGAAACTACTTTCATGTTCTTACGCCTCCAGAGATACAACGTTTCTCTCAAGTATGTTCTTGGCAAAGAAAAGTATATATCTGACGTGTTGAGCAGAGCTTACTTGTATAAAAGAAGGGAAGATTTGCTGGATGAAAATGTTCAAGTTTGTATTGTATTTCTCACTGAACATTTACCAATGTCATCTGCTTATCTACAATAATACAAAACTGTCACCGCTAATGATCATAAAAAAACTGTCGGAATCCATTATGAATGGATGGTCAGCTGACAAACATTCACTTGATTCTAACCTATATCAAATATACTGAACATTCCGTGATGTGCTCACCTGCATTAACGACGGTCTTATATTTAAAGGTCAGCGATTGATAATATCAGAAAAGGTACGTGGATAAGTTTTGACAGAACATATACGAATCACATTTCAACATTATTAGATGCAAACAACGAACCAGAGACATTAGTTTTTGGCCGCACATAAATCAAGAGATAGAACAGTTATTTGCTCAGTGTAGTGTGTGCAACGAACATCGAAAATGAAATCCAAAAGAACCTTTAATTCCACAACAGCGACCTTCTGGGGATTGGAAGAAAATTGGTATTGACATATTGAATTCAAGTAGAAACAGTATTTATTACACGCCTGTTCTATGTAATCCCCATTTACAACAACACTAAACCATGCGGAAAATGAAAAACTGTTCCGCACATATGTGCGGAACGGAAATCGTTGACGGACTTTTACATAGAAGCGAAATTTCACTGGAATTTTCTACAAATCGTGCAGCGCAATTGCAATTTGAATCGCTAGCTATAGCTAAAAATCCGCCACTCAGTTCCAATGTGTTCTATGTGCCAGTAAGCACATAGAACACATTGGAACTCAGGAGACGAATCAGTAACACGGGTTCCCCTCGCAAATTTGGTTGGTGATAAAATGTGTTCTTTGTGTTGATAGTTGTCAAATGAATTGCTGATTGTCCTTCTAATAACTGTCTTTTACAGATGCGAAGGCGTGTAATATACACAGAACGACACACGCGTGTGAATGGGTTAATCGATATGACACTTGTGCCATCGCGGAAGGATAAACCTCGAGGCCTACGGCCTCTCGTTCTATCCTTCGGCGCTGGCACTCGTGCCATATCGATTAACCCATTCACGCGGGTGTGTCGTTCTGTGTATTTGCTGTGTGTTGAGTGCTATTTCAAATTATAAGAAATAGTACTACCAAACTTATCTGCCTAGAGCACACTATATCTCCATTAAAATCCATCTCTGCCAGATATGGTGTTCCGAATGAAATATATTCAGACCATGGAAGCAACTCTTTTAAACTCCTTGCAAATAATTGGTTCTTTATGCATTCAACATACAGTCCACGATTCCCACACTCCAATGGGCAGGCAGAAAGAAGCATTGAAAGAGAAGAATATTCTACAAAGGGCATAGAAAAACAATAATGATGTTTATGTGACATTAATAACGGACTGCAAGAAAAAAAAATATAATAAAAGAAATTACCATACATATCACATGTGCACACATGCCTATATATATGAGTGTATGTGTGTGTATATATATCTGAATGTATGAAGGCGGATTGATCGCTTCAATGTTAAATGCATTAAGTCACTTTGTTAGTGGCCTTAAATTTCTATATTGGCAAGAGAAAGAAAAATGGGTTAATCACTTCGGCTGGTCGACACACTTGGTGTTTATCGGAGTGAAATAACTCATGCGGTTCATTATTGGTAAGCGCGCACGGGTTTTCTGTGACCGAGAAGACACTGTGTATTGGTTTGTATTCCAATTCCGAGAGAATAATTTGGACTTTCAACGAGGTAAGACGTTTTGATTTTGTCTCCTCCGGGTTATCGGATGTACTAACATCCAAAATCCCCCCCACCAGGGCCGGTCACTAGATTATACAGTCTTCCTATCCTCGCCGTGGGCCGAAACATTCATTTGTTGAAGCTTTATAAATTAAGCGTTTAAAATTTATTCACGATTATCCTTGTTTTGCTATAAGATGCCTCGGTCTAATCGATGAACATCGGCATAGGGCGAGTTTCGGTGGGCCGACAGATTTGGACCCCCCCCCCTCCCCTCCCCAATTGGCAACAATTGGCAACCTCACTGATTAACAATAATCTCATTTCATTGCTATGGCTCTACCCCTGGAAAAATACTTTTGATTTAAGGGGGTAGAAAAATGATAGTTGACATATAGCCTGTTACGGTGCAACGATATATTTTCGGTGTGTTGATAGTAATTCTGGGTGCGAGGGATTTAGGCTGATTCACCTTTAGTGTGAAAAGGTGTGGATATTTATGATTGATAGCCTAACCCTTCCGCCGGGGAAGAGTGTTGGGTTGTTGGAACTTTAGATTCCAGCCTGTGATGTGCTCCCCTTCTTTAGCCAAGGGTAGTAGCAATTGTGAATATTTGTAGATATATTTGGTATGTAAACTCTTCCGCCGGGGAAGAGGACTCGGATGATTGAATTGATAAGTCCGGCCTGTTAGGAAGATTGCCTAGAATTTTTTTTTTTTGGTGAAAGTGCAATCTATGGCGAGGTAGAAGTGTAATTTATTTTTTTTTTATATGAGTATAGAAGGTGCAATGTAGCCGCTGTTGGAAAATAGATATTTGTGAGATTCTTGTGGAAATGTTAATGAAAATATCCCCGACTCCTTTTATACAATCTGTGAGAGTTTGTAAATATATAAATGGACAATATATATAGACATTCAAATTCGCCACTTGTTGTTATTCCTTTCTAGGATATAGCCCTTTCTATGAAACCCTGCTCTGATCTATGAGGCCAATAAACGCGGTTCAAAGTGGAATTGAATCTTGTTCCTTAAGATTACAGATGTGTATGACTAGTCCTTGGTTGACTTTGTGGCGAGGCTCTCGGGGGGAACTCATTTCATGTAAGTGAGTTCGGGCCGAGAGCATCGGCGCGAGAGGAGTGCCAAGGCGGCGTGGGTCAATTTTACACAGGTCCTGGGTAATTAATTAAGGTAATCAATCTCGGTTTAGAAAGATGAACTTGTATCTAACCCCTCGACAACAAATCTGTGTCATGGCTAGACCTTGGTTGACTTTTGTGGCGAGGCTGTCGGCCAGAACTCATTTCATGTGAGTGAGTTCGTGCCGAGAGCATCGGCGCAGGGGGGGAGCAAGGCGGGGTGGGTCAATTTCGTCACAGGACACTTCTAGACAAAATAACTTATCACCAGCACAGTTATTTATGGACACACACCTTAGAACTAAACTAATTTGTGCATCTGTCATTCTCAAACCTAAAAGCCAACGTGCACAAAAACTGGGCCTTCATAAACATTCAAATCTGCAAAAGTATTATTATGACAAAACAGTTTTCGAGTGGAGAAAATGTACGAGTTCAAATTGATAGAAATATAACCAAACAATGTAAACCCGCAAAAGTTGTTCAAGTATTGAACAAAATGTCTCCGAATGGGTCTACACTGGGAAGATATCATAGGCTCATATTGGAAACCAATGAAAGTAGTTTCAATGTTACATTTGATGATGATTTAGATTACACTTTGAATATCCAACATGATGAACCTGACAATGGAATCCAAACATCTCAATGTCACCTCAGTCAGAATATTCAGGGACGAAAACTAACCCGATCTACTAGATTTGTTGGAACCATCTTAATGACCATGTAACAGAATGACCAACATTTTGTTTTGATCAACACTTTTCATGTATGGGAAACAGCAATTAATTTAAAAAAAGAAAAAAGAGAAGATGTCATGTATTGGCAAACATGCTATGTTAACAGTCCAAGGGAGACAACTCATTATTTTGGTATCTGGGATTTATCCGTGTTGCAAGTTGCGTTCTATGTGTGTATTCTTATGACACAATTTAAGTGGACCAAGATAATGAAAACAAAAACAAGTTTAACAATCAGGTCGTATCATTATTATATACGCAATCTACAAGCGTTTAACGAATACTATACTCTGTACCACCTTACATATATCTGATCCCTCCCGTGGAGGCTGAGAACGACCAAGCCTGAAATATGGAATGCTCCTCGTTTGCGGTTTAGAGGCGGCCATTCCAGAGTACATCTCCTTCTTTGATGGAGTATTCACCGCCTAGGGTGTCCTAATACTCGTATACATGTGAGCATTCTGACTCCCTCCGGGCTCCCTATTAGGAACATTGGGGTGCTTATGATATCCATGTTTCGAGGAAAATGACAAACTGTGATGAACTTCAAAAACAATGACTTGCATCACAAAAGGTACCTATCATCCCGATACGAATGTAATCAGATACAAGAGATGTAAACAACCTGTCTCGTACGCTGTGTAAAATCTTAGACGCAAAGCGTTAGAGCACGGGCAATGTTGTTCAAAGTCAAGAAATACCGCGAGCGAGGTTGGTAACTGACTTACATCCTGTCTTTTGTTCAGTCAATAAACCGCACGAACTCGGGTATACTCAGTACACCAATCGTATTCAAGTGACGTCACTTGAACACTCGGTCCATTGCACAGGGTGGAAGTGTGGGTTCTCTGACTTGGGCTCAAACACCAAGTCCTGACCTGGACGTGCGAATCTCTCAAAGTTAGGCTATAATCATCTCTCCTATCATAACTATCACGTGAACTTTAGTTTTAAAAAACTTTGTGAATGTCTTAGCCTCAGTTGTATTTTTTTCTCTGCGGTGTAATAAGATATGGCCGAATGTCAGGGAAGGCCTTTATCTGGCCAAAAACGCATGGAGACATTGTAGGCAATACAGCAATAATGATAGGCGGATCATCCAGAAAAAGTGATACCTTTTCGCATTCCGCCGAGGGCGACTATCCAGACTCGGAAGAACAGACACAAGAATCCGATACAGATTATTGTAGTACAGATTATGAATGTGATTACGCTGAAGATGAAGACAGGCGAGTGTCCTATATGGCCTGTGGTACTGCAACAAAACTTCCCGCAAATTTAAGGATTTTGGCGGCGTCTTTATAGAAAGTAGTTTGTCCAGAGAGTTGCCTAAGAAAAAAGCGGAATCTCTTCAAAACAGCGCTGGTGCTATCCCACGTAAGCAATTCTTCAGGAGGTTTACCCAACGCAAAAGATTTTAAAATGAGTTATTTCAATATTTTGATTATTTGTTCACAAAACTTCTAGAAAATCATATCATTTGAAACCCAAGAGCTCGTTCCGATGAAGTGTCGCTTGATATGATTTTGTTGAAACTGTTTTATCAACGGCTCAACTTGTATACATTAAGTTGGTGGATGCGGCTGATTTGTTAGGCAAAGGCTCAAATCGTGTGCGAATTTTTAGACGGGATCCAGTTCATAGAAAATAAAACAAACCGCGCTATGCCCTCGTTGTGAGGAAGATTATGGAACTAAAGAAGCTGAAGAAGTATGCTACAGAGAAAGAAAAACAACTTTTCGTGACGCTGCACGTTCCCAGAGGAAAGATCAGAAAACGGTCAAGATGTAAAGGCAAACAAAAGACTGAATGGATCGATTAATGGAGGAACGTAGCTTTCTAAGGCTTACTTGGAATCGATCAATCTCCCCTACACACTATTGCACCATATGATCATGATTATGAACCTCGCCGGATGCATGTTCGTCCGGAACATTTGATTTGGGTTGACTTTTGACCCGGATATCTTTAGTGCGTATCACTTGGACCTATCTAGCCCCCATTGAACTTTGTCCACCGACTTGCCTGTTTATACAGTCATTCATTCATTTATTAATGCACTATACCCACTCTCTACCACCCATTCATTCACCCAGTCATCAGGAAATGTTATATATTGAGTTGATGTGTAAGTCTCCCAATTAAAGTTCAGTCCCTTCCTCTGTACTCACATTATCCACTAAGTTCACCAACCAAATTAAATTCCCATCCATGATACCAAACAGAGAATAAAATCTGGAATTATGAGATAATCTATTTACCGTTCATCTGGATATAATGAGGAGGACCGATTACGGTACAGCAATCGCGGATGGGTCAAAATCCGTGGGTGGGCATTGTTCCACTCATATAATTCACGAGATGGTCCGCTATGACACCTAACAAAATTTCCACCAATAAAGCACCGGGGTAATCCCGGTGCTTTATTTGTGGAAATTTTGCTAGATGTCATAGCGGATCATTTCAATGCGAGAGAAAATGACAAACCGTGGATTTTGACCCGTCTACGATGGCCTTACTGTATGATAGTTCACAGATTTCCAAAGCATCTGTGGCAAGGGCAGGAAGAGCCAGCTGTCTTAGAGGGGTTGAGCATTGAAGAGAGGGGTCTTCCCACAGGAACATCTTAAAACAGTACTTTCAAATATTTGGTGGATAAAATACAACTTTTGATGAACTGTTTGTAGTTCCAGACAACTATTCGGTTATCTGTTTTTTGCATTTCGATAACCAACAGAGGTTCGATAAAATCGTTTCTCTCAAATGTTATGGCCTGCCAAATGATATGGTGTTGCATCTACCAAATGTATGTACATACGTTAGTGTACAGAGTTATCGTTTTTCCAGTCTGACTCCAAATCATGGGTTAATACTGCAACAGTCTGTGACTACAAATAAAAGGAAGGTTTTGTCAACACACTTTAAACATCGCTACAGGGCCCAGGTCTTGAGTTCCTGCTATACTTACCTTGCATTAAAATACTCAATAAATACTTTTACAGGGAGAGACTACGGTGATATGTTGATATCTATTGGCGCTAGCATTGCAATCGATGAGGTGCCGATGGAAGCAGAATTCGACTTTATTCGGACTACAATGAAAAAGTATGTTCCCTACCTGAAAATGAAGAATTTTGAAGATTCTGCAATAGTTTTTGTAATTTGGTGTATTCCGGTCGTTGGGGGCCTTAAGTTTTTTGTCAAATATTTTTTTCTCTATTGATAGAGGATATGGTAAGTCCCCTTGTCATCCACGGCTGTTTTTTTTAATAAATTTGTTATTGTGGTCAACACGTTTGTACGGAAATACTTTATCGTAGGCTTACATATAGATTTTGAGAAGGCTGTCCTATCACTGATTGGGACAATTCGACCCCAATACAGGGTTAACATAACTTTCTGAGAGAGATGTGTTGAATTGGCAATTCTTTCCGTGTTTATAATTTGTTTCAGAGTAAACCGTAGTGTATTACTTGTTTTGGGTATTACCTCAACGTAAACAAAACACCAAAATGATCTCATACATAAAATTTTTCCCGATAGTGTTGTTCATGAAATATTGCTAGAAACGATATGGTCTATCGGACTAGTAGAATGGCCTGTAACTCTTGTCGGCTCAGTATTACAAGGTACAAATCTCTGACTGAACATGAGGTCAATAAATTCTTCTCTCTTGGAAGGTGTATAGTTGCTTTTAAAAGGTTCAGGTCTCCCAAAATATAAACTGTTTTCTTTTCAGCATTCAAAACATCCGTTATTTTATTATTTTGATATGAAGAGGTTGATGTCGGCATTAGATGGAGTATTGGAGCGACATATGAGGCCCATATCTTTGGGGTTAGGTTTATCTTTTGTTTCTATAAATAGAGATTGAGAAAACATGTGGAATGAAGACTAAGATATATCTTCGGCCTTTATGTGTTATATCGTATTTAATATATACACCAACTCCTCAACGACCATCATCATCCTCGGTTCTCATACATTAAATAATCGGAGCGTATCCCTCCGGAATAAGTAAAGTGCCTGGGAGAATACGGAATATTTCGGTAAGTCCTATTATGTCGAAGAGGTTCTTTCCTGTTTGTAAATTGTATAACAGGTTTGGGAAGGAATCTCTGTGAGCTTTTAGACTTTGGCAATCGAGGTGGAATAGTGAGAATCGTGGGTCTAAATTGCTGGTCTTTGACCGAAAGTCACTTGGCGAAACGTAATTACAGTCGTTTAGATGGTTTTTAAAGAGAGATTCGTCATTTCCTGGTAGGGAACTCTGTTTCCATCTGCACCTTGTTGAGTGCAATGCTACCCGCCATTATGCATCAACATATCACCGTAATCTCCCACTTGAAAACGTATATCATATCTTCTGTGAATATAATAATCCAAGATGCGTATAGATGGAATTTAAGACCCGGCACTGTATCAATACTTGAAGAGGGTTGACAAATTTTTCCTTTTATTTGTAGTCACCGTCAGTTGCAGTATTAAACCATGATTTAGAGTCAGACTGAAACCACAATAACACTGTGTAAATATGATAAAAACACTGAAGTATGTACATAAATTTGATACATGTAGATGCAACATCGCCTGATTTGGTAGGCCATACCATTTGAGTTGAACGATTTTATCATTCCTCTAGTGGTTATCTATCTAAATGAAGAAACAGATAACCGAAATGTTGTCTGGAACAACAAGCAGTACGTCAAAAAGTTGTGTCTTACCACCTTATTTGAAAGCACTGTTTAAAATGTTCCCGTGGGAAGACCCCTTTCTCCAATGCCAAAACTCCATAAGGCAACTGACGCTCCCTCTGCTTACGACAGATGCTTTCAGATCTGTGAACTGTCATACAGTATGGCTAATATCCACGTGATGTCATTTTCCCCACGCATATAATTGAGAGATGATCCGCTATAACACGTACCAAAATTTCCACGAATGAAGCACCGGGATTACTCGAAACACGTCAACCCACAGATTTTGACCCATCCAAGATGGCTGTACTGTAATCGGTTCTCCTTATATCCAGATGAACGGTAAATAGATTATCTCAAAATTTCAGATTTTATTCTCTGTTTGATTTCAGGAATGGGTATTTAATTTGATTGGTGAACTTAGTGGATAATGTGAGGATAGAGGAAGGGACTGAACTTTAATTGGAAAACGTACACATCAACTCATAATAGTTCAAGATCTTGACAAAATTCGTCATATATGTCAATTAGGTGAAGAACAGTTGAACCGCCGGCTTTAACCCTTTACCTAACTTGAAAAGCAGACGACACTTGCAAAAATAATTCTTGAATAACTAATTTTTTTCATTTTTTGTCTCAAAAACATAGGTTATGACCCCTCGTTGGAACGAGCTCGACGAGCTCGTTCCAACGAGGGGTCATAACCTATGTTTTTGAGACAAAAAATGAAAACAAATAATGAAAATTAATTGGCGATTTTTGAGAATAGCGCTGGCCGGTTTTGGTCGTTACGTTAGGTGAAGGGTTAAACCCTGACTGAAATTGATTAAGCACGTTGTTTTCAATCATAAAACCCGACAAACGTTTAAAATACATTTTTCAAATAATTTACCAAGGCAGCTGAGTAGTGATAAAGGGCGATAATTGGTAACTAGATTCGAGTATTGTTTTTTTTCAGACTTGGAGACATTTTGGCTTTTTTCCACCCTGACGGAAAATAAGGACTGTTGTGTAGTATATTAAATAGTAACGAATGTGGTTCACAAAAGGAGGACATACATTCTTTGAGAAGACGCGGACTGATAAGATCGCCTTGGACACCTCAGTTGTTTTCATTGCTTCATATACTTCATTGCATTGTAGGGCTATACTGTTAAGTGTTTTGGGAAGATGGTGTGGGAGATCTGGCAGAGGGGCATGTGAGTCGTACAACTGAATAGATAGAACAGAAATATTCATTAAACAGTTCTGCTTTCTCGGCATTCCAACAATATATTGTATTTAAATGATTTACGGATGGAATTCCTGTCATGTTATTGCCACCAATGAATGTTTTAAGGGTTTTCTACCACTGTGATGTACTTGTTTCTCTACTTCCCAGAGCGGATTGTACTTTGGAATGGTATGAGGCTTTGGTCTTCCAACATACGATACGCCTTTATTACGTTTAAGTCTAAATTTTGCCCATACATGAGGGGGACCAGTGCGTTTAGCTGTTCGATGCAAACGTGTTCTCTGTCTTGTCGGTAATCTCATTTCATTGTGAATCCATTTCGGTTGCTATTTCTTTTTGTTTACATTTCCTGTGCGATATTCTTTGTTTTAAGATCTGGATTCATGAAAACAAATTATTACAATTGTCACATGAGAGGCCATGTTCCTCATTGGAAGACTTGTTCAGTAAAGTTAGTTCCCTTTGCTTTCCTGATGCTGTCAGAACATCTAACAGCAAGTGTATGATAATTTCGTATAAAAAATGAAATTTCGAAACGATAATGAATCAGCATCTTCATCCCGATTCTCCACGTGGGGTCACGGTGGCACGGTGTCGCTGTGTACTAGGGCGTAATGTACGTCGATGTTGTCCTTGTCTTCAACCAGTGCTAACCCCGCTTGTATAGAGTTAGTACGTTGGGGAGTCTGACAGTTGGTCGCCGTTGCTCGGTGGTTCTCTCCGGGTATCCCGGCTTTCTCCACCCGTAAAAGTGTCCGACAGAGTCGTTAAAATCAAATAATTAAAAAAATAAATAAATTAATAAATTAAAGCTTCGTTTTGATACGTTTGCTAATACCACACACACAGTCGGCCGTACAAACGGAAGTCTATGGTATCCCATTCTGGCATTGGGGCCCAGCATGGCCACTTTGGAACACTGGTACGATACGTATCAATTAAGAAGTTGCGACACGATTACTGCATGTATACTGTATTTGTCCACTAATAAATTTCCAAGAAATCGTTTGACGTTTCTAAGCCATTGAAGTATCGCTTGCTTTGTACAACTCCTAAAGCAAGGATCTGAGAATGGATTACATGAACATGAAAATACGGAAAACAGCTTATTAGTCTATTACAGGTAGGTTTTAGTACCAGACTTGACTGATTCAAGTGATTTACTATTTATTATGTCGACTGGGAGAGAATGCCAAAACATTGAGCCAGCAACCACAAAGGCTCTATCACCGGCACTAGTAAATTTAGATGCGGGCGGAACCAGGTTGAATCGACCTGATCACCAAAGAGACCTCGGTGGTTTGTGGATGGTAAGCAGATCGGACAGGTAGGGTGGTGCAGATCACGAGATACACTTAAACACTAAAAGGCCAATTTTAAATTGAATTCTTTGCTTAACGGGTAGCCAGTGTAGCTCAGCGAGTACTGTTGTTATATGGCAGTACTTTTGAGTTCGGGTTATGACCCGTGCAGCACAATTTTGGACGTGTTGTAGCTTTACAAGAACAGATGTTTTAGTGCCAATCAGAAGAGAGTTGCAGTAGCCGAGGCGAATGGTAACAAAGGCGTGGACAAGCTTTTGTGACGTCGGCGTATCAATAAAGGGTCAAATTTTGCTAATATTTCTAAAATGAAAAAATGCACTGCGTTAGACATGTTTGATATTTCCATCAGCGGCCAAATTTTCATCCATGAAATAACCTAAGTTTCGAACACAGCTTCTGGGTTTTATCGCAGAACCTCCAATACTGAGGAACAGTTTGGATATTTTTGAATGTGTTGATGGGGTAGACCTATATATATAAGAGATTGATTCTCACTGATTTCATCTGCATTACATGGTATAATTCATTGTAAATAACTAATTCTGGGGGATACTGAGTAATTTCGTGTGGACTGTGCCAGTTCCATGGACGCTCGATCTGCTAGCATGCCTTTTTGGGGCTTGTCGGTAGTCGAGTGGTCTATGGCGCTGGTCCAGTTTCGCTAGGCGATTGGTGCCCCCAGAAGTGTACTCTCATCAAGGCAGTGGTTCGATCCCCATCGGCGACAGAGTCTTTCATCCTAAAAAATGCATAACAGAAGTGCCGAATTCTGTATTCTGTACCTTAAGCAGGAAATTTGAAAAAGAGATTGATTCTCACTGATTTCATCTGCATTACATGGTATAATTCATTGTAAACAACTAATTCTGGGGGATACCGAATAATTTCGTGTGGATTGTGCCAGTTCCATGGACGCTCGATCTGCTAGCATGCCTTTTTGGGGCTTGTCGGTAGTCGAGTGGTCTATGGCGCTGGTCCAGTTTCGATAGGCGATTGGCGCGGCAGAAGTGTATTCTCATCAAGGCAGTGGTTCGATCCCCATCGGCGTTGAGGGTATGTGTCCAGAAGGGTGATATACTACTCAAAAGACCCCACCACTGTTCTCTTTTTTTTAACTGTCTCAGTAATACTCACCAAAGGATCAGGCAACTAGAAAACGATCGCAGCTTATCTCAAATTGTCAAAGACCCCACACGAGTAACAAGATACTATTGCAGTCTACTTGATCTAATTTTAGTATCGTGTCCAATTATAGTTGTAAAATTGTTCTGTTATTCCTTCTTCCTGTAGTGCCTACTATGTTACTGCTGTTGCATTAAAATTCACAGAGTAAAACAGTCTGTCATAAAAGAAAATCTGGGATTATAGTAATATGGATATAAACGGATTATAGGAACATTTTGCTCAAAGTACGTGGGAAAACGTTGCAACTGAAATTTTAAATGGTACCACATACAGCCTTTCATCCTGTATCATTGAATCATCTAAAATCCACATACCAAACAACACAGAGTAGCTAAACAGACAAATAGAGCCGTGAACTGAACGAGATTTGGGCATGACATGAATGAATCTTTTTCACCCATAAGGGCACCCAATGCGGAATACTATCTGAAAACTTATGCATTATCTTGTAACTTTGGCAGTAAACACCGACTGGGGACCCTTAAATCTTTCTCTAAAGAGCACAATCTTTCCAATGAACTTTTCCCACCACTTGAAGGAAATGGGGGAAAATCCCCTAAGTTAGCTAGCGGGCCAGATTTAATTAATAACAGAATCATTAAGGCATGTATTCAACAGTTACCTGTTCCTCTAACTTAACTTTTTAATCTGTATCTATGACGTAATGAATTTCCGAATTGATGGAAGATGGCAGGCGTAGTGCCTATTCATACATTATCTGTTAACGACAAGGAAAACTATCGGCCAGTATCTCAGCAAGTTCTGTCAGTTCTGTCAGTAAACTTCTAGAAAAAAATCATTTTGAGACACATTTCTTCCTTCTTCGACTTGTTAACATCCTTACAGTCAGGCTTCATTCTGGGTGAGAGTACAATGTACCAACCAGCTGATATTGACAACTTTGTTGCTAGTAATATGAACACCAATAAAGAAGTCAGAATAGTATTCTATGATATGAGTGAAGCATTCGATCTAGTATGGTACAACAAGCTAATTCATAAATTACACTCTGGAATAAGAGGTACCCTACTCATGTGGTTTAAAAGCTATCTAACAAATCACGTACAGTATGCAGTCGTAAATGGAAAGAAATACAAAAATCAAATCATTAAAGCTAGCGTGCCACAAAGATCCGGTTTAGGCCCTCTTCTGTTTAATATCTCCATAAATGACATTGTTAAAGATCTTACGTCCATTTTTAGACTTTATGCCGATGATACGACACTTTATTTAGTAATCGAAGATGCAAACTTAGCAGCAGAAGTTTTGAATAATGATCTGAGACAATTTGCCCAGTGGTTCAGTACATGGCAGGTCTTATATAATCCATTAAAGACTGAAACATTGTACATTTCAGGTAAAGTACACCCCACACTTCGCCCCCATCTTTACCTTCTAGTGCAGCTAATAAAAGAGACGGGAACTCATAAACATCTTGCGTTGATCTTACCAAAAACAGGACAATGAAATCCACATACGCAGAAACTTTTAAATAAAGTGGGACCCATGATAAACTATCTAAGGAGCCTAAAGTACATACCATCCAGACACGCTTTTGAAACCCTCTACATACTGTATTCTCTCTCTGCTTGATTATGCCGATGTTATAAGAGATGGCTGCACGAAGACTAAATCAACACACTTAATAATATATGCGATTTACATGATCAGATTTAGTCTCCGACTAAACCGTCTCGAGGAACAAAATAAATAGACCCGGATCAAAAAATCGTGTTGTAAATGCAAATAATCGGGAACTATATTATTTTGTCCCTGGCGAAATTAAAAAAATATATTTAAAACACAACAAGTAGTCGGGGACCAAAAATCGATATGCGTGCATGTAAACGATCGTATGAATTAGCCCCCTATGACCTGTGTGGAGGAGCAACTACTTACTGTAAGTACAGATAACAAACCTCATTTGTGGAACTTAACGTTCTGTCGCTTCAAAAAGTCAAAATAATATACCCCAGATAATTTGGGGCATATTCTTCCAAACAATTCTCGGAAAGAAGAGCCAACCCTTCCTGCCAATTTACTCATGTTTTAAAATAAAGGGGGAACCTAAAACTAATCCCTAGCCAAAGTATATTTCATAATTTCGCCCTCCTCTCTATTTCACCCTAATCTCGACTTCTCTACTAAAATACTTGACTTGGCAACATTTCTGTTTATACGCATGCACCTTACATTCCATTTCTATGTAACGTGGTCGATTTGGCACCTCTATCTATTCGCAGTTACCGAGGAATCGAGCATTTTCTGACAAAACTCTTGGCCGAAGAGGGTGGGTGAATGGCCCACCCCTTTCTGTATCTATGCCATTGGATTAATATATTGTCCTTTACAAAAAAATATCGAAAAGGTTACTTTTGGAGGATGGTGCGGGGTAGTGAATGCCTCTGTATCGACGCATCTAGAATAATACATTATATATGTGTTTTGGCAAGGAATTTATTTTGTCGACAGTTTTTTACTTTCAATAAAAAATATAGATATAAATTTCTTTATATATTCTCCATTATTGTTACCTTGTATTCGAGTTTATTGCAGTACTTTCAAAAACACTTCAATTCTTGGCGAATTTAGCAATTCTTGGTGAATTTAGCAGTTGTTCCAGTGTTTTTATTGCATGTTGTTCCTAAACAGGAGTGGTAAAGGTAAATAGCGTTAGACGGTTGTATTCAGCATTTAAGGGACAACCACATCAGTTCTGTCATATTTTGGGGGGTCTGGATCAACACAACACATTTTTAGGAAGAAGCATGGATCAACGGAAATACGTTGCAGAGACTTGTACGGGGAGTAGCTGCGGCGGGGGTAATGAGCTGTACAACTTCAACACCTTTTCTCTAATTTATATGTGAGGGAATAATGTATAGTCCAAGGTCGCGAAATTAAACAATTGTCTGGTACAGTTCAGCGATTGCCACTTTCTTGGTTGAAGGTATCAGAGCCTGGAAAGAAGCAAGAATGTTTTTTTCTGTTTCTTTTTTAATTTTCGTTAGCAGGCATTTTGTGGGTGGGGGGGGGGGGGGTGGCTCAGTAGGTAGAGGTGTAGGCTGCCAGCCGAGAGGTCAACAGTTCGAAACCCACCTGCGGCAACAGCGTCGTGTCCTTGGGTAAGACACTTCAACCCCATTGCCTACGTGGGGGCACTGTGACCTTGTGTACTAAGGCACCCTGCACGTCGATGGTGTACCTGTCTTCAATCAATGCTAACCCTGCTTGTGTGGAGTTAGTATGTTGGGGAGCTGACAGTTGCTCGCCGTTGATCGATGGTTCTCTTCGGGTACTCAGGCTTCCTGCACCCATAAAACTGTCGTGGTCATGTTTAGCCATTGTGCAGAAATGTGTGACCTTAAACACCAATAAATAATAGATAATAACCATTTGATACTGGTGGTATCTTCCATGTCGGTTCAACAGAAGTAGTCCGGTCGCCGAGACACTGAACCTGGTTTTGTTGTATTAAGTTTTTTTCTCGACGGATTATTATTCTATAGGGTCTCCTTGATGAGATTTTTCTTACTGAACAGCTGACAGTGTTGAGGAGTTTTTTTTATTCGACAAAATCCAAGATGTCCGCCAAGGTGGCCGCTATGAAAAAATACAATATCACCATATAACTTGGATCGGAATTTTTGGTAAGATAATATGGAATTTTGAAGATTTTTCTTCTTGATTCATCGTACACATATATAATTGTTACTTATTGGCCAAAATAAGATTACTAAAATCCAATATGGCGGCCAAGATGACCGCCAATGTGTCACACTTTTCTCATTTTTTTAGATTTCACCCCGTATCCTTCATATTGTTGCTAAGATGTTGACAAATATGCATGCTTATATAATTCTATTTACCAGAGGGGCCATTTCTGCACACACTGGTACTCTAATATCCACCAGAAGTGGATTGTTGCTCACTGTATCTATATATTTATAAACGCCGGTATAACCTAGTCAATCCGAAAAAAGTTGCGAATTATGTTATGTCCGTCGGAATTAACCGATATTATATGTATAAACAATGTAAGGTATTTTCACATATCGGCACATTTTCATGAACCTACTGTTACTCTCATGTGTCATATGAAATATATTCTATCAAAACCCAAGATGGCGTCCAAAATGGCCGCAAATATGGCAAAAATTCATCATTTTTTACAAATATAGGCGGCTATTAGGCGCTATTATTTTGAAATGTCCAACCATGATTACCGATATGAATTAGTCATATAGGGGTGATGCTCTTTTGTTATATATGATCAAAGGAATTGTTTGAGAAACCCGATATGGCGTCCAAAATGCCCCCAAAATTGGAAAAGTAACAAAGCAATTACAGTCTACACTCATCTGCCCATTGTCCACTCGCCAATACGCTTAACGTGGTTTTTTTCTCGGTGTATTATCGTATCACTATATCGTATAACTATATGGTCTCCTCGACCGATTCCTTTTACTGGTCAGCTGACAGGGTTGATCAATTTCCTTATAACCGCCAAAACCTAAGATGGCCCCAAATTCAAGTTTCCGCCGATACCACTGAAAATATTGAAATTGAAAGTCAAAAATCTTTACTAAATAATTCAGTACAGCACGCCATTTCCAAGTGATTGTGTTGGTCACAAAGCGGGTTAGCTTATCCCCAGATTTTCCAGAAAAAATCAAAATGGCTACCAAAATTAGTAACATTTTGCTATTTTCAGCAGTAGTGTTAAACACTCCAAAACGGAGGTGGGAACTGAAATGTACGAGAAATTTTAACAAGTGAGATGTTTGCAAATATCATTGGTGAAGTACTTTATAAGGACCACACAAGATGCAGTGAATATCAAGTTGAATGACTGTGTAGTTCCTTAGATCGACTCATCACTACGCATTACTGCCAGCGATGTCTGTTCATTGCAGCAGTCCTCTGAAACACTTCACGCACAGAAAATGGTACACGCCATGTTTGCTGCTTTACACTTAAACCTCGAATATTTGTATGGCGTTTTACTCGAACATGTGTACCTAATCATCTTCAGTATTTCACCCGGTGCTAGCTTGACGCTGGACGCGACAATCACAGAGTTCAAAGATTTTGTATTCACGTCTTTCTCGAATCCAAATACAGTTGGGTCCATCTGCGGTGGGTTAGGTTGAAGGGCATGCTTCCATATACAAGTTTACAAGTGGGCCCGTTTGACATTCTCAGTAAAAGCCTCTGTTGTGGGTGGTAGGCTGCACAATTTAGGAGCAGATGTTGCAATCGGATTCCCAATTCGTGTTCTCCATATACACAAACGAGCGTCGGACATTGATGTTGATATAGGAGATCTATAGCATAATGCTATGAACTTGGTGGCTTCTTCTAGAACATCCGATATCTCCACGTTATTCTCACCAAGTGATTCCAGTGTCCCACCAGTTTGCAGAGCCTTCAGTACACGCCCTTTGCCGATACCAAAGTATCCCCCTACAGTATTGCACCCAGAAAGTGCGTGAGCAGTGAGCAATTGAGGAACAATTTTCTTGTGTGTATCAACTGCGGCAGGTATATCTATCACCACCCGTCCATGGATTGGTGGCTCCATAGTCATTGCAGCCGTCAAGTGTTGTTCAAGGTAGTGATGCAGCAACAACAAATAGACGTCAGTGTCGTCAGCAACAACCACAGCGTTATTACATTCAGCTGCAGCAAACAATATTGCCTGTTGAACGATAATGTTGTCAGCTTCCTCGTGACTAGTTGCCATATCTACTGTATCTGTCACCGATCCACAACTGTCCTCAACCGGAACATCATGTTGGCCAGTAATTACAAGTTTGTGAGTTCGTGTGTTTTGCTCAGCAAAACTTTTGTCCGTGGTGAGTTGATCACATATAATGAGAACAGTTGCTTCTTGTTCTCCACTATGGTCAGCACATATTTTTGTGGTGGTAGCAGGGAGGTGGGTACAAGTTGAAACACCCGACAGCTATCGGCCTTTCTGTGTGCCCTTGTCACGCACTTCTGCTGTAGACAACATCTGTCAAATACCAAATACACATCACTCGATCGCAACTTCTGTTTGATGTTGTCTTTAAACGCTGTAATGAAGTCTAGAATAGTTGCCAGTCTGGTTTTGGTAGACACGGGCCAATGAGGTATCCAGAGCAGTGAACAGCCATCGATAACAATTGCAGATTTCTTATCCACACCAGACATTCTTTTTAGTTTCTCGACAACTGTTTTATTTTTCAATACTGATTTTGATGTGCACACGCGCATATCCCCGGATTCATCAAATATGGCGGTTGGTAGTGGTGGCAGTTCAAAGGAAAGGATATGTTTGATATCTAATTCACACGTGAACTACATAAAAGTCCGATAACTCTGGAATAAATGAGATTAGTGTCATATATTTTGACCCCCCCTCCCCCCCACCAACCTTCAGCGACTTTTTCAAGATTGCCATAGTTTGTACTGGTTTCGAAATTGACTCATAAAATCCACTCGGGAAGGCCTCTTCAAATTCCGTCATTTTCTGAACACCGAGGCTGACAATCTTATCGACATTGACAGACGTTGGACATATCCTACCAGTTGCGATGTTAATTATGGTCTAGGGGTGTCCATTTGGATCCAATGGGTCGATACACATTCCTAGTTTAGTTCTCAGACCCATACGGTCGATAGAATCACTTGCAATTCTAGACTTGGCCTCTTCCTTATGTGCGATCTGTAATTGGTCACTATTTCGATCTGCTCGCAAATTTGATATACCGGTAGCTAACTTCCCACATGCATGCAAACTCAATGCCCATGTTTTTAGTGTTTCTGGCTTTAATGTGATCCCTATTATACCGGATTTAACATGGCCATATCGCATGAAGGTAGTTTCGATATACCTATCGCCCCATATGCCATTCCATAGACCAGGTATACGTCTCATCACATGTTCACCCTTCAAGAAATGAGATAAAATATCCGGTGGCATATTTTGCATCTGCTGCATATAGTAAAGCCCATATCTTGAGTAATTGGCATGACCAGAAGCAAAGAAATAAGGAAGCATGCTTTTCACGGCTTCGATGTGCAAAAGCCAGTCACCTTCTCTCTCCGCTCGTACACACAACATCATGAGGAAGCATGGTTTCAAAAAAGCATCAACCCACATTTTTGTCGTGCGACTTTTGCACGCGTTCTCTTCTAGCAATGCAAATAAATCTTCTACACAATTGCAAATCATTATTCTCGAAAGCTGTTCGCAAAAGTTCTTCTGATAACAAACGCATATTCATTGGAAACTTTTTCCCCAGTCAACATCTTTTCAACCCCACCGAATACTGACTCTAGTATATCTGAAAGTCTAGTACTGGCCATGGGCGTTCCAACTGAACCAATGAAACTCATGAGCAAATGCATACCACCCAATCGAGGAACAAATGCCGCGAATTTGTAATGGATAAGAACATAACACCTGAACTGCTATCTTGTATAACTGCTGATCGGCAGTAAATATAGTGAACGGCTGCCCTGCATCTGACGATAGTTGCTCTGCCTTTTCCATAGCTGTCATGATAGTGTCTGGATCAGCAGGTGTCAAGTCTATTAGAGAGAGGTATGCTGCGTTCGTTTTTGGGTTCGTTGCTTGACCCGAGTCTCTCATCATGCGGGTATTATACCCATTGAACTCCGGACAGTTCTGGTCACCGACCATATCTTTCAAAAATGCGAAGTCAAGTTCTATCGCTCTGCGTAATGACACTGCACTGCGACACAATGTTGAAAGAAGGGGAACAGTGTTTCGTACATGTGATGCGGGCTTGTCGGGTCGTTTGGGTCCATTGAAACGCACAACATCCAATTCGAACTCTGTTGGTTTTGTCATATCTGAATTTTTCAATCTTGGGATCGTCTGAGACTCAACGGAATCATTATTGTCCTTTTGAGCCATCACGATTGCCAATGAATGGGTGCTTAGCTTCCCATTTTGAGAAGCAATTTCAGCATCAAAGTTGTCAACAACCACTTGTATGAGGCCATTGTTGGCATCCGAAATCGGTGTATCATTTGCATTCTTTGCAGCCAGAACTGTCGCAGATTTTTCGCTTTTTGCATTGCATCTCAATAGCTCGTCATATGAGCATGTAACACCAAAATCATGCATGGTTTTTACCAACGCTTTAGAATCTCTTAACAGCGTTGCCAACGAAATTTGAAGCGGTGTGTATTTTCCACACAACGCTGATGTCACAATGTTTCCTATCATCAGAGCAGGTAATGTGTGGTCCAACTGTGGAGCTAAACGACTTAGTAATGTGAGAAGTGTTTCACTTACAAACGAGGATACGCTCTCGCTGTTAACATCAGTGGCGTAGTTATCTTTGTCATGATCCATATCTTTGATTCCTTTGCCAATTGCTTTACTTAGAATCTTTATGAAACTGTCAATATTGTCATCATCCGAGTCTTTAACGTGCCTAAGTAAGGTGCCAGCTCTGGATTCGTCTACCAAAACGGTGGCGATTCCCGGGGAAGACAATACCAAAATGTTATCTCCGCAGCTATCGACTAGATCGAAGGGAATTGTAAGTCCCACCAGATTGCAGATAAAAATCAAATAATTCGACAGAACTCCACGTGGGGGACGTGTCATTTTTCATGTAAGATATGACAGATTGTATGGCCTGATTATGTGGTGACGAAAGATCAATTTTCTGTTTTGCAGCTGATTCTACTGGTTTTGGATTTGTATATTTCGACCTACAGTCAACATGGTACCGAGCATCGGCAGCATGTAAGTCGCTAACAGCACCACACACTCTAAGCTTTACTTCTTCGGACCATTTATCGTTCCTACGACAACAAATGCTAATTATTTCATCACTAACTGACATATGCGGTGTATGTGTGCCTATTTGGCGAAACAGGTAGGCGGGCCTCCACCTTGAAGGATTCTTCGTATCCCGGTCAACTATGCAGTCATCACCACAAAATATGCAATGACCCCTGAAGGTAAATTCGTCATGTGAACGTTTGGGTCGTTTTTAGGGCGGAGCATCAGAATCAAGGGATGTGCTATGAGCAATGCTTGCTTGCTTCACATTCTTCGGGTGCAAATACTTCTCAACACAGTATTTATGGCAACTCAGAGTCAAATCTATGTCTGCATCGTACCCATGTTGCAAAGCTATTTGCAAGTCATCGTTATAAATCCTACTACACCTGAGTATATTCTCAATTCGCTTTGCTTTCGCGTTCATTAGAAGTTCTTTGCTCCTCGATTCAGCACAACCGAACGTGGTTGAGAAAAAACAAGCATCTGATATGACGGAGTTAGTCTATCCCGTTTCAAAGCAAAGGTCGCCCGAACCTGATGCTATATCAAGTGAAGTTGAAGAAATAGAAAAGCTAGTGATAAAAGGCGAGACAAAAGTGTAAGTTTATGAGGTGTTTAGTGAGACACAATTGCGCGGTTGCAATAATGCGTCCTCGTTCTAAGAAATCACAGAGAAAGAACAGCTATGTGACGTAATCTCCACACGCGTTCACATATAAAGAGCGTTGTTAGATATAAATAGCGTTGATAGATATAAATAGCGGTGTAATATCCGTTCAGTTTCTACCAAATACCCACTGCGGATGTACTTACTATATCAAAACACAATTACATCACCTTTTGTGCTTATATAGTGAGTTAAGATGAAATAATCATTCGGATCTGTAATTTCCACATTAATTTTCGACCCCTTGAACAGTACCTCATTTTAAGGCCCAATTAAAAAAAATGCTCCATTCTGTCAGCTGTCCAGTAAGAAAAATTAGTAAGAGGGGTGTCTGAACTAATAAAAACCGTTGAGAAAAAAACTTAATACAACAAAACATGGTTTGGTGAAAAAATGGCGTTTGGCGGCCGGACTAAAGCAATTGGAAGAGTCCATATTTATTAGCGGAGGGCAGACGAATTAATATTTTAAAACGTGCAGCCTTAAGGCTGCAAGTTGAAAATATTGATTAGCCTGCTCAACACTTTAACTTAGCAGCCACCCTACTTAATGACGTATCACTATCCTGGCACGGAAGAGCAGATTTTTGGGTTCAAAAAGTTAATATGGGTCATCCGTCTTGTACTATTACATAAACAACAGTGTATACCTTGTCTATGGTGAATTTAAATCACGCTGAATTTAAAAGTTATGCATGCGTTTCACGCACGAGTTTTTCGCATGTGGGAAAGGAAACAGGTACGCAAGTAAAGACGAATACTAGAAAGCACTGTTTCGTTCATCTGAGTACGTGAATCGCACTTGACGGAATCCATTTCAAACATTGCTGCAATTTGATGCGATGAAAACATGCGATTTTTTATGTTACGCCATTTTCAAGGGTTTTCATTCGCTCAAATGAAAATGTTAATTGAAACAATATATTTTCCCAAGGCTACTTATTTTTTAGAGATTGCATCATTATAGGGGATACCTATGATCATCCCCAACCATCCCGAAGCTACATTTTACCACTTCCATGAGACAAAAGAGTCATTTCTGTATTTTGTTCTGAAATTTGTTCCTTTAAAGAAAAGTGTCCAAACTTTGTCAAATAGGCTTAAGAACTGGCATTGCCCCCAAAAGATTTTTCTAGCCTGTAATCTAATAAATATGCTGAGAGGGATATGAATTCACAGCTTTCTTTGAAAACTGCCCCGATCCAAAAGTAAAATTAAAATCTGCATCAGTACATCATATTTGGAGAAACAAAATCTGCCTCATTTAACAACTCGGCATGAGAAATAGTGTTCTAACCCCCTCGAAACAATATGAATATCAATTTTTGTTTTGTTTAAAAAATTGGGGTTCCAGCTATATATTTCACTAATATCAAAGGGCAGTGCCTTTTTTTCCGACAATTGATGCCAAATTTTCTTCTACCTACTGATGTGGTAAAATATAGACCTGAATGTGCCCCCCCCCCCGGTATGCCCGTTTTATCAAAAACTATGATACAATTCCTCAATTAATTGATGTTGACACAAAACAAACCTCTTGTGATATTAAATTTCTCATGTGTGATAATTTATAAATTACATTATGTAAAGCGGGTACCTCTAGTTCAAATATTTACTTCAGAGATATCCAGACGCAGGGAAAAACGAATGTCATATGAATGGGTGAAATTCAACCGCAATGCCCACACATGCGTGGAACGCATGGACGCAAACGCTGCTTAAGAAAGAGCTTGAAGAACTAGACCTATTGTTTTTCTACGGATTATTATTTTTGTGTTTTTTTTTTTTGTTTTTTTTTTACACACATTTTGTCCATACGATTCAGAAGCCATTTTGGAACCGATTTTCACAAAAGTTCGCACACGCATAGAGGGGCACAAAATCTAAAAATGTACCAAAAGCGGAATTTTCGATTTAACACTCATTTCGCCAGAATTGGCAAAAAACTGCCAAAATTGGGGTTTATCGGCACTTTCTCGAAACACGTCTTGTAGACTTTTTTTTAAACCTTCATCATTGCTAGACCTGCCTATGACACGACCTTTATCATACATATTTATCATATTTATTATACACACGACATATCAGGCGATGCATATGGTAACCCTCCACACGCTGCCAAACATCGAAATTTTGATGAAATGGACCGTTTTCAGGCCCCTACAGGACACAAACGATACCCGAGAGATAAACATATCTTCCTTTATTGGAAGTGGAATTCACCGAGGATCATTTTTGTAAGTAATAAGGGTATTCAAAAAACCAAGAGTTAACCCGTTTGGGGCTGGTTAAACAGCAATACCCCATAAAGCTAAAAAATTCATGTTTTCCCTGGATTTCTCTAAACGAGTCTTGTAGATTTTCAAGAAAAAATTGTCACAGCCAGGCCTTCGTGTGTCAATAGAAGTTGCATGGACAAATACTGCGGTGAGCATTTGTTAACCCTCCACGGGCTGCTAAATGTTAAAATTGTTATAAAATGGGCTGTTTTTGGACTACAACAGCACCCAATGGGTACGCCACAAAGAAAAGGGCCTTCTTTTATCGAGCGCACAATCTATACGCAAACATTTTTATAAGTAATAAGGGTATTCAAAAGTCGAAGTCTTAACCCATTTTGGGCAGGCTAAAGAGAGAGACCCCATGCATGGACAAAATATTCCGGTGAGCGTTTATTAACCCTCTAGAGGCTTCCAAGCATCGTAATTTTGTTGAAATGGGCTGTTTTCGGACACGCACAGCACCCAACGTGTACCTGAGAAATAAACATAATCTCCTTTGTTGGAAGTGGAATTCATCGAGGACCAATTTTGTATGTAATAAGGGTATTCAAAAAACCAAGCGTTAACCCCTTTTGTGGTTGTCAATATTGATACCCATCAAAAGCTTAAAAATTTATGTTTTACCAGGATTTCTTTACAAACGTCTGGTAGGATTTTGAAGAGAAAATGGCCACTGATAGGTCTTGGTGTCACATTACCAGTTGATTGGATAAATTATTCCGGTAAGTATTTGTTAACCCTCCATGGGCTGCTAAATGTCAAAATTTTGAAAAAAAATAGTCTGTTTTTGGACACCAACAGCATCAAATGGGAATGCAACAGAGATGCATAACTTCTTTTACCGGACACAAAACTGACAGGAAAACATTTTTGTAAGTAGTAAGTGTATTCAAAAATCGAGGTCTTAACACATTTTTGACTAGTTAACGAGATTTACCCCTTAAAAGCTTAAAATTACAGTTTTCTGTGGATTTCTCCAAAAAGAATTCAAGAAAAATTGACCATTCGCAGGTCTTGGAGTGACAGTTCAAGTTGCATGGACAAAATATTTCGGTAAGCATTTGTTAACCCTCCAGAGGCTGCCAAGCATATTAATTTGGAGAAAATGGGCTGTTCTTGGGCGACCATAACACCAAACGTGTACCTGCGAGATAAATATAACCTTCTTCATTGGAAGTGGAATTCACCGACGATCATTTTTGCATGTAATGAAGGTATTCACAAAACCAAGCATTAACCCGTTTAGGGATGGTTACAGAGCGATACCCCTCAAAAGGTTAGAAATTCGTGTTATCCGAGGATTTCTCTAAAAATATCTCGTAGATTTTCAAGAAAAAATGGTCATTCTCAGATCTTAGTGTGACATTACAAATTGCATGTACAAAATATTCCTGGAAGCATTTGTTAACCCTATGCAGGTTCTCAAACATCAAAATGTTGATAAAATGGGCTGTGTTTGCGTACCCACAGCACCCGAAGTTGAGAGGAGAGATCAAAATAAGTGGAAAGAGAATTCAATGAGAATTATTTTTGGAAGTAATAAGAGTATTCAAAAATCAACACTTAACCCGTTTTGGGCTGGATAAACAATCATACCCATCAAAAGCTTAAAATTCATGTTCTCTCTGGATTTTTCTGAAAACATCTTGTAGATTTTAAAGAAAAAATGTCCATTCGCAGTTCTTGGTGTGGCATTACAAGTTGCATGAATAAATATTCCTGTTAGTACATGTTAACCCTCTACAAACTTCCAGACATGAATATTTTGGATACATTTGAGATAAAATGGACCATTTTCAAATAGACACAGCACTCAGTGGGTTTGTGTCAAAGAAACATAACTCCATTTGTCAGTCATTGACTTGTTGGACGATGATATTGACATTAACCCACTCCACCGTTCATGATGGTTTTTACCTAAACAATTTTTTTTTATCAAACTGTGTCATTTGAGACTACTATACGCACCTTTCTCATAACATCAATGAAGGAACTTCAGTGAGACAGTTAAAAACAATTCATCAGACACTGTGGGGTCATGACAAATCATGGAATGTCATCGGGAAAAGCCATGATTCTCCAGAATCATAAAGTCTAGTTTTATAATATTTCTCTTTTCTTTTATTGTTGTCACTCACTTGCAATCTGCCTTGTTTTTGGTGTTCATGCAATAAATCTGATCTTTTCTTGACTTATCTTAACATTGTGGGTGAATTGGTTTCGGAAGTAGAGTTGAATTAATCTTCTTTGATTTTGAAGTCTTTTATTTTATTTGCCGTCTATCTAGCACGAATAGCACTTTGTGCCTCGAAAACATAGCATATGATCCCTCTTTGGGAGGATCTCGGTGAGTTCGTTCCAATGAGGGGTCATTAACTTTGTCTGGAGACAAAAATAAAGAAAACATTAAAATTCGTGAAAATAACCACATTGCTATTGGCTGGATCTTATACACGTGACTGGTGCTCAAAAATCCATGTACACTGGTTGTCAGTGAATATCAGCTTTCTAAATATAGCTTTTGGAAATCCCCTCTCTAGTTCTATTTCAATCGACGTAATCTCTATAACATTGTATATTTGTATGTTATTCTCCAGATGATAAGTATTTTATTGTTAAATAAAAGTATTTCTGGTTGATAGGGAGCGCGGTGATTCAGTGGTAGATTGTTGGACTTCTATGCTAGAGGTGCCGAGTTCGATCCCTGTCCGGGACGACCCGCGTTGTGTCCCTGGGGAAGGCATTTTAACCCGGTTACCTACATGGGACACGATGACGCCGTGTACTAAGGCGTACTGCACGTCGACGGTGCAGATGTCTTCAACCCCTGTAACCCTGCTTGAGTGGAGCTTGAACAGAGTTAGAATGTTGTAGAGGTGACCGTTGCTCGTCGATGCTCGGTGGTTCTCTCCGGGTACTCCGGCTCCTCCACCCGTAAAACTGTCACGGTCATGACTAGCCAAGTATGTGACCTTAAACACGCCTAAATAAATAAATGTATGGTTGATATAATTGAACTTTTAATTGACAAATAGAAGATTTGTTTTTGAGGATGGTGTATATAATAAAACAGTAATGCAATTTTGTGGTGGTAAATATGATGTGATATGAACCTAAAACACTTTTATCGATCTCGGCTAACACCTCGGTCAATGTAAGTTATTTAGGTTCATATCACATCATATTTGAACCTACAACAGCACCTACGTCAGTAGAAGTCAAGTTACGTTCATTGACGTCGAACCCATTGTCACTGAACATCACGTGGCGGCCGGAGAGACGTTACGACTCTTAGCGCGACTGTGGATCCTACTCACGATCATACAGGTGACACCACGACGACCATGTGACGACAGCTTGGTCGCCAGTGGTCGTCTTATCAATCGCCTCAGTAGGACAGGCCCTTAAGAGATCCGGACCAACCAGACTGGTTGGTAAATGGCCTTTATACCTCGACCGCTACACTACTCTCCAGTTCTTTTTGTGATCCACCACCCGTGAATCGCACCTTATGTTCTCTAAGTTAGTAACTAACCCCTCAGGGCGGTTGAACCTACGTCTGCGTTGTCACCAACTGCTGAGGGATGGCCACGGCACCAATGTAACAGATCGAGAGAGCAGTGCGGGAGCCGAGTGTCTAACCTATAGAACACAAAGCAATCGATTTAACACGAGACTGAAGGACCCCGACCAGGAGCCAATACTATACAACTTTCACAATTGTATTTTTTAGAATTGCATTTTTCTAGTTATTACTTTAGATGGGTTAAATGAACCATTAGCATTTTCAAAGATATGGCAATTTGTTAGTTGGCAAATTGCCATATCCTCTAAAATGCTAATGATTCATTTTAGTCACTTATATCGATAGTTAGAAAATACAATTCTTGAAAACACAACTGTAAAAGTTTTATAGTATTGGGCCCAGGCTGGCTGGTAAATGGCCCTTATACCTCGAACGCTGCATATCTGAGCCACTGCTTCAATTAATGGTCAGGTTAAATGATACCGGGACGAACATCTGCTGCAGCACTGGGCTAATAACAGATTAATCACTGATTACTGTTAATTAACTTTGCTTTGAAGGGACTTCAAGAGACACGAGTCTTCACGCATGACAATATTTAATAAGAAAAATACTTCAGACCGTCGCGAGTTTCTCTCGGTGGTATGAAGTATTTGTTGATAACTCGCAATGCTTTACTGTAGAAAAAACAATGCCCCATTACCAGTCACTGACAACTGAACGTTGTTTGCTGAAGATTTCTTTGTTCTACAGTACGTCAAGAGTGTATTATTATTAAATCACCCGCAGAGTGGAGATTCCATCCGAGCAATAATTGCAAATTTGTTGCAAAGCATAACCATCACAAGCAAAGTTCCAGCCAATGGACCTCCGGGTTAAACCCGGAGGTCCATTGGCTGAAACTTTGCTTGTGTGTTTTGTCAGTATGTACATAATTTGAAAATGATACTTTGGGTGATACTGCACTCCGCGGGTGTTTTAGTTACAATCCACTTCCCACGTACCGTAATAGAGATGGGCAATATACCGAAAAACCGAGCCGATTCCTATATCATAGTGATACCAAAAAAACGAACCGATACCGATATCATAGTGATACCGAAAAAACGAACAGAACCAATCGCTGACTACCGAAACCTTCTGAATTTTAAAACTTTCATATGTTCGCTACTTATAAGTCCGTGTTCAGGCTTGTTTTATTTATTTATTTATTGGTGTCTAATGTCACATACTTATGCACAATGGCGAATCGTGACCGTGACAGCGTTACGGGTAGAGGAAGCCGGAGTACCCGGAGAGAACCACCGAGCATCACAGAGCAACTGTCAGCTCCTCAATATTCTAACTCTGTTCAAGCTCCGCTCAAGCAGGGTTACAGCGGTTGAAGACATGTGCACCATCGACGTGCAGTACGCCTTAGTACACGGCGTCATCGTGCTCCCATGTTGGCAACCGGGATAAAGTGCCTTGCCCAAGAGTAGTATAGCACATATGAATCGTCCCTGATTACCCGGAGCTTTGGGGGAGCAACTAGTGTTAAATTCCCATAGGAACCGTAGCCGTTTGGGGGAGCAACTTTAGGGGACTAAAAGTACGGCTCCTTGCAGCTTGATCCGCCAAATGGTGTAGGTACTGTATATATAGTATGCTATGGCATGTATAGTGATATATGTACGCATGGGGCTATAGGTATATATTATGGGTAAGTGGTGGAAAGATGATGTGAAAATTGGGTTTTCTTGAAAGTTTTTCCCGCGAAACGGTTGACGTTGCTATTGACGTCGTGACGTCATGATACGCGCGCGACGTCATAGTGATGCTGACCGCTGTTATTGTCCAGTATACAATCTGACATAACGTAATTCGGGTCAGGGAGTGTCGGACTTAACGTAGGGGGGGGGGGTGATATAGTAGTGGTGGTATATATCCCTGCTGGTATACTATTAGCCCTTGGGTCTTCATATTATGCTATGTCTGCTATAGCTAGGTCAAGCAGTATTGTGGTCATGGGGGTCATGTATTGTCGGCCAGTGCGATATTGCGAGATAGTCCTTGGTGGTTTAAATTGGACAGTATAGGATGAATGGTCTGTTGGCCAATTACCCCCTTAGTACTATTAACCTACCGAATCATTTGTATTAACCTGTGGCTGGTATTGGTAGTTCGTAATGCTAGGTCAGGCAGTACTATAATCGTGTGTTTAGAAGTGGGGTATAGGATGCATTGTATATACCGTTGTAGGTCCCCTGTTAGTCCTCGGTGTTATTAACCAATCGATTGCTTTGTATTATTCTATGATTGGTATAGGCAGTACGTTATGGCAGGTCAAGTGGAATTTTGGAGTGGGGGTGGTGGTAATGCCTGGCAGTATAGAAGAGCAGTATAGTATGGACGATATATACCTCTGTGGGCCCCACATTACCTATCCGTATTAAATCTGGAGAGACATTAACAAAATCATTTCAGACTATTTTGAAAACTTGTGGTCGTAAACCATTATCACTACAATCAGACAAAGGTTCTGAATTTAAAAATAACGTGGTTCAGAAACTTTTGAAGAGAGAAAATATCCATTTTGTTGACGACAGAAAATCATGAAATAAAAGTAAGTATTATGGGACGATTTCAACGTATAGTCCGGCCTCCAAATATCAACTTTCTGCCAAACCTCAAAGTGGCGTCCAACGTGTTTTCTCAGTGGTTTCTGAGAGAGGGACATCTCCTGACCCAGAAAAAAGGTTTACTGGATGGATGACAGCATTGAGCAGTTTGAGAT
The DNA here is from genome assembly GCA_031216915.1 of Pictodentalium vernedei. Taxonomy (NCBI): domain Eukaryota; kingdom Metazoa; phylum Mollusca; class Scaphopoda; order Dentaliida; family Dentaliidae; genus Pictodentalium; species Pictodentalium vernedei. The sequence continues at coordinate 87,102,802 of CM062289.1, forward strand.
ATTCGTCGCATAGAGGGATACCCAATTGTTATTAGCATAGTCAGCCTAGGTGCTGAAATGCTCATATATAATTGGCATTTCCTGGAAAAAATCTATAAGTTTTACTCATATAGACACAAATGACATTATTCAATGCATAAATAAGTGCATGTTTGCCAAACACTGAGGTTAGGTTAAGGGTTATAGGTGCTATAAGTGATCTGCATGCGGCAGACGCTCGCTATTACTCAGTCTGTAGAGATACATTTATGGCTCCAAGATCTGTACAGTCCGCGGAAAGCAGTTCATTGACACTACCTCGACAGATTGAAATCCCAATGCCGAAACTTTGAAATCGGTGGTTGCTTTCATAAAAGATGACTAATCCCTTATTTGGAATTCGGTTAACTTGTTCAAATTGTATGGTGAGTGTGGGGGTCCTTGTACTTTCCGTCAAGGTTTTGTTGCTAAGCATGCTCAGAGTACGGCAAGGACAGTTTAGTCCTTTCCTCGCCAGGGAAAGCCACGACGTTAGCGGATATATCGACAGCTAGATCAGTTCTACTTATTACACAAGATCCAGGTGATTGTGATGCCAAAAGCACAATGAAAGTTTTGAAGAAAAGTATATGCACCGAAATAAAGGCTATGGATTCAAATCGAAACACTTATGATCACGAGTTAAACTTTAACAAAATATTAGAGTTTTCAAGCGGAACGTTGTTGGCTTTTCGGGGTAACTTGTCACCGAAATTAGTCCACACCCTACCCACGATGCTGATTAGTAACATTGCGACATCATTGATACGTGGGGTACCAACAACAATGCAAATAAGTCTTGCTGCTATGATGAGGGATTCTAAAGACCTCGTAAAAAGAAGCATGATTTCAAAGTAACATGCTCCTACAGTACGTGGAGAGTGGATTGTAACTAAATCACCCACAGAGTGGAGTCACCACCCAAACTATAACTTTCAAATTGTGTATATATTGATTAAAAACACAAGCAATGTTTCAGCCAATGGACTTCCGTGTTTAACCCGGAGGTCCATTGGCTGAAACTTTGCTTGTGCTTGTTATGCTTTGCAAAAAAAATGCAATTATATCTTGGGTGGAATCTCTACTCTGCGGGTGATTTAGTGATAATACACTCCCCATGTATTCTATGATGGATTGTTGCGTTTCAAGAAATCGGCAGCTCGCGATATTGATTTTACACAACGATCTAATTCTGACGGTGGGCTAATACTGGTAATTGTAGATAATTTCGAAGCTGACATTGCATCTCAGAATGAAAAACCCAGCACCCATTCTCCGGTTGTTTTGTGAACTCAAGCAAATAACACGACCCAGTAGCAACACAGTCGACTCCCACTACTTAAAAAGTCTGAAATATCAGAGACTATTGATTACCAGTTGGAGGTTGTTTGTTCTCACGGATCGAAACGTCCGGATATGCCTATTTCCCACTCAAAAAGATACATCCCGTCGCTCCAAATTCTTTATCATTCAGCACTGTCAACTCGAACCGATTGTTCATTCTTCAGCGATGTGCTGCAAACCGAAAGTTGATCAGAATTTAACCGGTATACAACTCGTATATCCCGCGGTTTCTGGAATGGTCCCTCAATGTCGTACTAGAGCCGAATATCTCCCATTGATCGACATGACACAGACGGATCCCGAAACTATCGCAACTGCTATGAAAAAGGCTCAAAAGCTGACAATTATTGCAGGGCAGGGCTTTACAATGTTCACAGCTGATCAACAGCTGAATAAAATCACCGCGCAGTCTTTGTCCCCAGACGACTTTCCATCTTTTACTCTCCGTTTAGGAGGTATGCATTTGATTATGAGCTTCATCGGTGCAGTCGAAAAGCTTATATCTGAATCAGGTTTAGCTGATGTGCTGCAATCGGTGTTTGAAAGGTGAACAAAAAATTGAATTTGGAAAAGAAATTCCAATGAACACGAGAGCTATGCGTTTATTGTCAAAAGAACTTCTCCGTAAATTATTCGAGAAAAACAGCTTTCAATGTTCGGAAGATATATCCTCTTTATTGGAAAATTTATGTGATGAAAGTCGGAAAACAAAAATGTGAACAAGTTTGAACAGAACCTTCCTGGGGGATTCTACGATCGTATTCCAATATCGGTCCAAACCATGGCGGTATCAAGGGAATCTGTCAAGGTTGGTGATGTTAAAGTTTAAGATACTCCAGAGTAGTCTGACTACTATGAAGGTCTCGTAATTTCGATGTTAAGGGACTTCTCTCTTACGAATTGTCGCCACTGCCTACATCACCGTTGACGAGACTGTTGACATGCGGACTTTTAAATCAAAGGTGGGTTTTACAAAATAAGACGTTGGTTGGTTGTTTCGTCCAACAGCCTAAGTCGCTCCAGCCCATAACAGTTCCATCCGATGTTTCTCTGGCTCCAGATGAAACAGTGAAATTAATAAAATGTTCCTACTCAAGCCAGACGCAATGTAATATAATCGGCTGCAAATATAATGCTACTAAAGTGGCATGCACATTTTCCTGCTCTTGTGACGCCACACTAGAGTGTTGAAATGAACAAACAAGGTTAGCAGAAAAATCAGCTATGACTAGCACTGATGAATCGAATCACCAAACATCCGGCACACCCATTAAGAATGTATATAGGCTCGGATACAACCTCTGGTATGCGCCTGGAATATTGTATTAGTCGCAGTTAAACACTGTCGTCCGCGAATTGACGATGTCACCTTACACGTGGGTATTGTTCAAGGCTGCCAGACGTCTAGCAAACGTTATCGTAGTCAGGAGATGTTACTCTTACACATTCCATCGAGAAAAAAAAACTTTGGTCGCCACTTTGAGGCTCAGAGCCGTGGCGACTGGATTAGTACATTAAGAACACGTATGTGGAAATATTTCACTCATAAGCGTACAATAAAATACATTCATGTGTTACAAAACTGAGTGGATGGATACAATCGTGGTTTCCATCGGAGCATTCAAAGAACTCCTGCTTCAGTTTCTGTAGAAAATGAAGTAGAAGTCTCTCAACATTTGTATGGACAAACAACTCAAATTAAAAAAATACCTTTTCAAGTTGATGATTTAGTGCATTTTCATAAAATAAACGTACATTTCTAAAAGCGTATTTACCAAATTGGACAAAATAACTTTTTAAAATTAAACATGTGAAACGTACAAACTTTTAGATTTTAGTCGATGAAAGGATTCAGGGTACATTTCAGCCACAGAAAATTCAAATTATAAAAGATGATAAAAATAGGAATCATTGAATTAACTCTTGAAATACGATCAAGACGTGTAGGTAAGAATATTATTAAAGATCTTATTTAAAGTACATTGGGAAGCATATCCAAACAAATTTGATAGTTGGATAGCAGAATCAGATTTAGCATAAAAACGAAGTGTCATCAAATGAAACTTCATTATCTAGTGAAAGCACAAGTGTTGAAGTACAAAGTCAACACAGTCAACAATTTTAAGTTTGTTGGAATCGTGTTGCAAGATATATAGTTACTTATTTTACACAGATTATTATCATTTAAGGTAATAAATTTATTGATTGGAGGACCAATCTCAATTCAAAAAATCACAAAGACAGAAAACCAGGAAGATTAAATGCTTGAGTTCAATTTCGCTGTTTATTGTGCACCGATAAGCATCGCGATAATTGTGATAAAAAGTACACTGGAGAACTTAAGCGTACCCTTTGATACTTTGTCATTATCGACCTTCTCTAAGACATCACCGCGATATCTCTTCAGCTCGCTGTCACATAATTTCTAGGATTTGTTTAATGTGTTGGACATTTGCCAAATTATACAGCTGTGGTATTACAGATACTTTCCTTTCTGTTTGTGAAAACAGGGTGATCTATTTTGGCAATATGTATATGCTTATCCCGCTCTTCCAAGAAAGAAAACTATTTTCAAAAGTTGTGTAGATTTGTGGTAGTGTTGAGTTACTAATCCGTATAAATATAATGAATAATAACTTCGTCATGCACGAAGTTAAAAATTTAATACTCCTGGTGCTGCACGTCGATGGTGCACCTGTCTTCACCCAGTGCTAACTCTGCCTGTGTGGAGTAGGGAGACTTGACAGTTTCTCACTGCACGACGTGCAGTACGCCTTGGTATACAGCGCCACCGTGCTTCCACGTGGGCAACGGGAATTAAGCACCTTATATATTATGAATAATATATATAAATGGCATAGACTGTAAATAAAATACTGTTGAAACTAAACAACAGACACTGATTTTTGTACAGTACCGCGACTCGTTCCAAAATTGTACACCTCTTCAAACTCTCGATGGGATAGCTGACTCCGTAAAAGTCTTCAGATACGTCTTCGTGAATCCCTGACTCCCCCAATATAATCGGTTACAGTTACCTGCTATGTGACATTTATTTATTGGGATTTAACGACACTTCCAACAGCCAGGGTCACCTCATGTCCAACAGTTTTGGCGGTAGAGGAAGCCGGAGTACCTGGGATAAACACCGAGCAGCGGTGAGAAACTGTCAAGTCTTCCTTCTCCACACAGGCAGAGTTAGCACTGGCTGAAGACAGGTGCACCATCGACGTGCAGTACGCCTTAGTATACAGCGCCACCGTGCTTCCACGTGGGCAACGGGAATTAAGCACCTTATCCAAGGACACAACGCAGTTACTCCTGGTGGGGATCGAATCATGGATATTTTGATTTGAAATCTTAACTACATAAGATTATGATGAGTGGTTTAAGGTGATTTAAAAAGCGCATATCCCGAGATTGTCCACAATTGATATGGAATTATCGACCTTTTAGCAATTTAACCCATTTTTTCTCAAACTTTTCCGTGAAACAGCGTTTCATGTCATACTTGGATGGAAAACATGCCTCAATAAATTCGAATTTTAAAATATTGAAAATATTTTTTCGCCTTTTTTCTTTCTTCTTCGTAAAACCAAAATCTTGGGTGTTTCCACACGCACTAACGTTGGCACACTAATCAGAAATATAAAAATCTGGCCGGACAACAGTCTGTTTCCCCAAACGCTAGCCGCAATGAGAGCGATCCAGATCTCATTTTTTTCAGAAAAAGTGTTTATTGAATTCAGATTACAGATAAATTACTCGTGTACCTTTAGTTACACTCCAGTAACCGCTTTCATAAAATACGAAAATACATTAAACTCAAATCTTGACTGTGCGTCATGCAGCGTTTTCACAACAGTTTGTTTCCTTGTCATAGTTTCCTTTAACTCCAGGTTGTTATATTCCTCGCGTGTTCGAGCAGGCCGAACTCCACACCAACTGCGCTCCCTCTGACCTTGTCGAATTGATCTCGTGAACATGACCTAATATAAACAACAAATGTTCCAATGCTCTTTTAAAATGCACCGACCACTCTCCCTTTGGTGGTTGTAGATGATCCCGGAAGTGGTGTTGTGTTGTCCGTTACTGATGGTGAGAGTCTAGTGAGGAGTTTATCAGTCTCGACACTTTGCTGCTAGGGCACTTCTATTTTCCTAGAAGCCCTTGTCATATTTTCACATAACTGATAGGTCGCTAAATTCGTTTTACTCATCAAAATTCGTCAGCATGACTTTGCCTTGTTAAAATTTATGCCCATAGGCACTTTCCCATAAATTGTAACAATGCAAAACCTTAAAAGACGAAATAAGTTCACTTGAAAAACAATATGAAGTACGTCCACAGAATGTGGAGTCTTTAAGTTACGGTACATGCACTTCAGATTAAAGTCCAAATATGGGCTTCCAACACTCTACCAGTTAACAAGACCATCATTTACAGAGCCTACGGGGAAGGATATGTAAGTTCTTCAGGGTCAAAAAGAAGCGGCGGGCGAGGAGCAGGAAGAAAGACACTTCCATTTTCGGCCGTCTTCACTCCTCATCACTGGTTTCTCTCGGGGAAGTGCCTGCTGTTAGATGGGGGAACCGATGGATAGGAAGGATGGCGGCTGCCTTTTACATTTTCTTCTCGCCCCCTTTGCTTCCTTATTCACCAAAAGATCTTCCATGCGCCGGGCGTTCCGATACTTGGTTGATGGGTTCTTCTTCTTTCTTTTCTGCTTTATCTCTGTTGGATCCTGTCTCATTCTGGTGGGAGCCAGTACGAGAAGAGGTTCTCTCACTAAATGTACTACATCCGCCCGAAGGAGGTGGATGTTGGTTTTCAGTCTCAAAATCTAGAGTTCACTGAATTAGTCATGGCGCCAACAAGAGCTTTGTTTACACTATCGCGTACAAAAAGTTTGACACTTCCGATCCATCAGGGTCAATGGTAGCAAGGTAAAAACACATTTCTTTACGTTTTGCATTCCTGGCGTTTAGGGGCTACGAGACCCGAAAATATACCAAAAAGTCGGGTTTATTTGCACTATCGGGTCTATCGACGATTTCTGACTGAATGACAGCCGGAATCGCTCTCGATCATAAACCCCAAGTCAACAATTTATCTAACATAAACACTTGCGAACAAAATTATTGAATAACTCTGTTTTTATTTTTTTTTTGGCGTCAAAGGCATAGTTTATTACCCTAATTGGGACTAACTCAACGAGCTTGTTCCAATGAGGTGTCATAGGCTATTTCGTGGAGGCCAAAATGAAAAAATAATAAACATTCAATGACTATTTTTGTGAATAGCGCTTGCCGGTTTCAGTGGTTACGTTGAGCTTTTGGGACCTTAACTGGCGGGTGGAGAACTGCCCATCCATATTCTTGTCAACACACAATCATTTCTTGTCATCACATTTCAAAGAAAATCGTTGAAGATTTTTTTTCCTAGATTTAATATATAGTCTCTTGGCGATAATATCATGAAGACGATTGCGAACTAGCTGTAGTTCATGTATTGTGTGATATTACCCTTATTGGATATAGTTGACAGAAGATTGGCCATTCAAAGGCGGGCTACGTGTTTATAATCAGATCAGTTCTTTTTTATTGCTTTTAATGCTTTCATTTTCATACATTATTGATACCACACACTTTAAAATCAATTGGGCTGAAAGTTAACCCAAATCAACTGGGTTGATTAAATATGAATCCAGTTGGGTTCATATTCACTCAATCCAGTTGTTTGGGTTGACGTTTAATCCAACTAATGTTAGAGCGCAGTTATTGGACTTTTTTGTGTAAAACGGTGAATAGCGCTTGGGTCAAAGCCAGGAATCTCCAAGAATATGACACACGCTTTCTTCGACTGAAAAATTGTGAAACACCAATTTAATAAAAACTGATGTTTCTCAATATGAAAAAAAAAACAAATTCACTTATGCTTGCCTTGTTTCCGTCACGAAATGGCCCCTGGCTACCGAACGTATCGTTAAACGCTAAAAAATGTTGTCTTGTTGCTTAATTCGTCCTTTTAAAATAAATTTAAAAAAACAGAAAGGGCTTCAGAGAAAGCCCATCCTTAAAATGCTCTTCCATTATTGAATATCTCCCGAAAAAAGATCCGCCAAAACATTCTCAAAACTTTTTGTGGAGTTGCGACATTCTTGTGCGAGGAAGGTAATCTTGGAAATGTTCTGTCCCCTTCCTCTAAACAAACTTTAATGGGATTTCAGTTCTTTCATAATGATGAATATATTTGAGTGATATTGCTATGAAATGTCAAATCCATGTGGTTCAGAAAATTCCAATATATGCCTACCTTTGCGTACCACTGTCTCGGATTCCTCAGGTTAGAGAGTCCCATGTTCTACATCTTTATGATCATATGCTCAAACACAACAGTTTGATTTCCAAAAGCTTGGAGGGCAGAAATATAGCAGAGTGGTTTAACCCTTTACCTAACATGAAAAGCAGACGACACTTGCAAAAAAAATCTTGAATAACTATTTTTTTTTCATTTTTTCTCAAAAGCATAGGTTTTTGACCCTCAGTGGAACGAGCTCGACGAGCTCGTTACAACAAGAGGTCATAACCTATGTTTTTTAGAAAAAAATGAAACAAAATGATGAAAATTATTAATTGGCGATTTTTGATGAAAGGGCTGGTCGGTTTTGGCCGTTGCGTTCGGTAAAGGGTTAACTGTAATAACGTTGCTAATTGTAGGTATTTCGAAACTACTTAGTGACCAATAAAGATTTTACCACCGCTGAAATAAAATGAAGCCATTTGCAATTGGGCAAGCCTTTAAATTGGAGTTTTAAGATGTTCCTCCAGTGAAAACATGTGGGGGATTGCCAACATTCCGATTGGGTGAGGAGCTATTGTACGCGATTTTGTGAATGAAAGGTCGCTTTTTCTTGAAATAAAACAAAATCTAGAAGAACAGTGGGAGAGTCATATACAGACCCAATATCCCTCCAAAAGCGGATATGGACCCTTTTCTGTCAAGGATGAATGAAATAACCTACAAAGTGAACCATGAAAATAAACTGACATACATTATGGAAGACTTGGACATTGATTTTTTAAAAATGGGAATCCATGGCAAACTGAAGAATATATAGATCTGATGTTTAGTCGGGGCTTTTTACCAGGCATTACAAAACCCACGAGAGTGACTCGTCACTCTACAACGATTTTCTAATTATATTCATTCTTCATCCACCGGTATAGTATTGACTGACGTATTGACCGACGTCTCTGACTACTTGGCATATTTTATTTAGAAAATAACCCCGTGAAAATTGATGAAAGGAATATAAGGAAACTAAACATGGAATGCATTCAGTACTTTTAATCGCTCTTACTGGAGCATGACCTCTCAACCGTTACAGAAGAAAACTGCCCTAATTTGAGCAACAGTAATTCTCGATGTCTTCATAAAGGCTTTTCACATGACGCAAGTCCGACAGACGTTTATAAAGCGTCAGCATTGGATGTCAAGTGATCTGATCATTTCATCTAACACTAAAAATAATTTTTATCTTTACCTAACAAGAAAAGCAGACGACACTTGCGAAAAACATTCTTGAATAACTCATTTTGTTCATTTTTTGGTCTCAAAAACATAGGTTATGACACCGTGACATTGGAACGGGCTCGATGAGCTAATTCCAACGAGGTGTCATAACCTATGTTTTTGAGACAAAAAATGGAAAAAATAATAAAAATTAATAGGCAGTTTTTGAGAATAGCGCTGGCGGGTTTTGGCCGTTACGTTGGATAAAGGGTTAAAGAGCTGTTTTGTCCCACTGAAAGTGATATCCAAAATTATAAAAAGAACAGAAGAATATTTAATATAGTAACAAAACAATGCAAATCAACTGACGTCAAAAGGATACTCGAGAAAAATGAACACAGCATGCGCGAAACCTGAGAATTCCTGAATGAAAGTATTAATAAATCCAAACCATCAAATAGATTGCCCTCCCTTTTCGTCCAAAATGATAACGGAATTAACGATCCCAAAGAAATAGACAAAGAATTTAATATTTTTCTTTCGAACTAGTAAGCAAATACCTAAGCCGAATAAACCTTTTCTTGATTATTTGAAAAGACATTTTCCGAATAACCTTTTCCTGGGTTCAACTACAACCCACGAAATTCTAAATTTAGTGAACTCCAGGAAACCCAAAATGAGCGAAGACTGTGATAGCATCAATTCATTCCTACCTGAACATACCACAAACCTCATTGCAACATCCATAGCTCATACTGTGAATATTTCGTATGTGCAAGGTACTGTAAAAAATGAAGATTGCTAAAGTGATCCCCATATTCAAATCTGGAGACGAGCATCTGTTCACTAATTACAGACCAATAAGTATTTTACCAACCTTTTCTAAAATTTTAGAGAAACTGGTCTCCGTTAAATTATTTAAATTCCTAAATAGATTTGGCAGAATATATCAGGATCAGTTCGACTTCAGAGAAAAACACTTCACCATCCATCCCGCACTACCGTTTTGGAAATATGTGGCAGAGGTAAACATTAAGCACCCTAAGGGCAGTACATTAGCCGTATTCCCCGACCTATCGATAGCGTTTGGTACAATAAATCATGATATTTTATTGACGAATTGGAATGGTAATGAAGTACAAGAATAACAAACGACTGGTTTAAAAGCATTCTCTCGGACAGACAACAATATGTCATTTACGACGACCAAAAATCAGACTTACTCAACATCAAATGTCGAATTCCACAGGGTGTGGAGCTACAGTACGTGGAGAGTGGATTGTAACTAAATCACCCGCGGAGTGGAGTTACCACCGAAGCTATAACTTTCAAATTGTGTACATATCGACAAAAAACACAAGCAATGTTTCAGCCAATGGACCTCTGGGTTTAACCCGGAGGTCCATTGGCTGAAATTTTGCTTTTGTTGATTATGTTTTGCAACAAATTTGCAATTATTGCTTGGGTGAAATCTTTACTCTGCGGGTGATTTAATGATAATACACTCTCCACGTACTGTACGTCAACTCCTGTTTCTGTTATATATCAATGAGTCACTCAACTGAACTTTATCTCGGGTGTCTTTTAATATTACCCTGCTATATTTAGAAACTGTATAGTGCACGGGAATATGTGACGATCAATTTTAGGTAAGACTATCGGAAACAGTATATTACCTCTCAGGCAATCAGAGAAAGGGAAACTTACAGTACAGTCGCTGTGGATTGGTCGTAATCCACACATGGACAGTGATGTCAACGCATGCGTTTACCAGATAATAAAAATCATTATCAGCAAAATTTTAATTAATAAAGCACCTGGCTGTACCCGTTGCTTCACTAATTAAATTTTTGATGATTATTCCTATAATTAGTGTTTGGAATCTAATATTATTGCGTCCGTGGAAATATTGTCCACTCGTGGAACGTGACCAATCCACGGTGGCTGTACTGTACGTGAGATATAATATGTTATGCTAACCAGCACGCACAGGTGTAAATAAACAATCTGATTAATTTTAAGTTATAAACAGCATCGCTAATACAGTTGGTACCACAAAATTGTATATTGCCTAATGGAAGAACTCTATTAACTGCTTATAATTTGCAATCACCAAACAATTTACTGTACACTCAGTACAAATGTAACCTGTTACTTACACATAGTTTATCAAGTTAATTTTGTCGATGGAAAAATCGTAACGACAACTCCCTAGTTCCCCAAACTTATTAGTCTCCTCAGCTTCAGTACTCCACGAAAGAGAACTTCATCTGTTATACTTTGAAAAAGCATAGTTCTACAATATCCCAGACGTAACAGAGCTGTAGGATCGCATACATTAAACGCACATGCTCTTATCCACTCACAAATGTGATACCGTCACACACAAGGAAACGTCATGGTACAACAAGTGAAGTTCTATCAGACACAAGGAAATGTCATAGTAAAACAAATGCGGGTCCCTCAGACACAAGGAAAAGTCATGGTACAACAAATGAAGTTCCATCAGTCACAAGGAAAAGTCATGGTACAGCAAATGAAGTTCCATTACACACACGGAAAAGGCATGGTACAACAAAAAAATTCCCATCAGACACAAGGAAAAGTCATGGTACAGCAAAGGAAGTTCCATGAGACACACGGAAAAGACATGGTACAACAAATGAAGTTCCATCAGACACAAGGAAAAGTTATGGTACAACAAATGAAGTTCCATCAGACACAAGGAAAAGTCATGGAACAATAAATGAAGTACCCATCAGACACATGGAAAAGTCATGGTACAACAGATGAAGTTCCATCAGGCACAAGGAGAAGTCATGGTACAACAAATGAAGTTCCCATCAGACACAAGGTAAGTCAGAGGTGAATCGCATTGTCTACACCAGCAACGCCGATCTGACAAATCTTATAAAAGCGAGTGAGTTTGATTCTTCTGAAAGGTGATATATACTGATAAAAAATAAAAGCTCTCGTATTTTTTGTCTATTTAATACTGAAAAGTCTGGATACACAAAATAACCACTACAAATATTTGTAAACATTAATAAACGCTAAAAGTTACATTTTGAATCATCAGCTATCACAGGCTGGCGGGTTTGGTATAAAAAAAAAATAAATTAGCTTTCAATTTACATCAGCACCATCAATTTCAAAGTATAAAAATGATACATAATTTGTGTATATAATCGTGTGACTTTACTATTTGCAAGAAGCTTGCCCGCACTTTCCATGTTGCTTGTGCTCAGAACAGTAAACACTTACATGTAGCCCCAGTAGATGTTTATAGAGGGCTGTTTCTTTAACAAAAATATATCTCAGAATTAGATCATTTTCGATTTCACTTTAGTACTCTAGGTGGAATTATTGATGTTTTATTTATTTATTGGGGTTTAACGACACTTTCAACAGCCAGGATCACCTGGTGACGGACAGTTTTACGGGTGAAGAGAGCCGGAGTACTCGGAGAGAACCACCGAGCAATGGCAAGCAATTGTCAGACTCCCTAAAGTACAAACTCCACACAAGCAGGGTCAGCATTGGTTGAAGACAAGTGCACCATCGACGTACAGTACGCCTTTGTCACCGTGTCCCCACGTGGGCATTTTGGATTAAGAGTCTTGCCCTAACACGGTTGCCACCGGAGGGATTCGAACCGAGGACCTCTCGACCTGCAGCCTACACCTCTTCCTATTGAACCACCGCGCTCCCGAATTATTGATTACTACATACAGTAACCATTACTAAATTTTATGGAATACATTACAAAGTGTATAGGACTTAAAGATGACTATGCCCAAATAGTGGTCATTGGGGAAGGAGAGTCCACGCGTCGAAGGCGGATCAGAGAGGCGGGAGCCCAATAAAAGAGGAGGGGCAAAAATTTACAAGGCTACCATGGGAGAAAATGTATAATCGTACATCGACACACTATAGTTTCTCTTTAAGATTAGCATGCCGCGGTGTGGTAACTGTCAGGTCCTTTGCCTCTACTTCAGTCAACTCCAACCCGAAGGCTAGCTTTCGGTGGGAATTTTTGGCAAAATATTGTTTGTTGGGATCTGCAAATAATTTATTACAGGAATGCCTGTATATTGACAAGTTTGCATGCACCCATTTTAACACATTGTGTAATCGCGTGACATGTCTGTGGAAAAAAGTAGAGGGGCGTGTGTCATCTTTGTTCCCTTCTTTCCACCGTTTCTGGAGGATAGCTATTCTTTCAACAGGAACACTATTCTGGCATGTTCAGTGGAATACCCGGCAATAATTACTACATTCTGGCAGAGCGAAGCTAAGAGATTCGATTCAATTTCGAATCTTAAGCTAATATTCGGTTCGATTCGAAATCGGGTGCAAGATTCGTTTTCCCACGAATCATTTTTATTGGAATTCAGCTTGGTATAAGTCATCTTCATCGTCTCACAAAACGCATAGTTCGGATGGAAATCGGACGTAAATAATGCTTTAATAAAGGACAGATTGTAAATTCCGCTATATTAATAATAACACCTTTACCCATACCACTAGCCATGCTAATTTCAATATCTCTAGACCCTACCACTGTAAAATGCAAATTTAAGGTTTCCAAGCAATGTCGACGATGAACTATAATCTTTACAGGGTAATATTCCAACTACATCATCGAGGCATGCCTTCGACGTCGGAATGCCTTGATTGTGCCGAGAAATTATGGGACTTGAGCCATCACGGTAGGAACAAATCAGGTTTACAGCATCCCAGCCCCCATAGATCATCTTTAAGATGCCACTGATTCGATGCGAGGTTCGATTCGATTTCGAATAGCACACGTGCTGGATGAATCTTGAGTCTTAACTGCTATTTATTCTGTACTGCGAGATAATAACTGCGACATAACAATCCATGTGATGAGCTGGAACCTGAATATATTTGTCAGATGTCTGTCCGATCGTTAAGTATCAAATTTTAATCATTGTGTTTCTACCACCCTGTGCTGGCCTAACAACGCTGATTTTGTTTACATACAGGAACTCTTGCGAACTGAAGACAACCAACAAAGATAAGAGTTACATGTACACTCTAAAATCAGTTTGCTCAAAAAATTATCACAAATCAGCTGGGTTGAGTGAATATGACCCCAATTGGGTTCATATTCACCCAACCCAGTTGAGTTGGGTCGATTCGAGATTGGTTTCGAATCGAAAAGTTGTGATTCGCATGGCCCTACATTATATCGAACAAGAATCTTGCTACACACTAGGATTCCGATCTTAAGTACACTGCCTGTCAGACAGGCCGTTTCGTTCTTGAACATCGAAATAACGAAAGCAGAAACTACGAAGAAATGTCAGAACAGGGCTCGTTGTGTTCCGTCATCCGAACGTCCTACAATATTCCAGGCTTATATTTAGAAGGTGTATAGGAAAAGGGAGTAATTATTTTTAGAACCCTCGTTGGGTAAAACTGGGAAAGAGTATAGTACATGTCAGACAACTGGAGATGGGAAAGTCTTGTGAAATATAATATTAAAAATCATTACATTGGGAATCGTTGGTAGTACAGCGTTTACGGTGGGATTATGCAGCAAATGTTACATGCTAAATCAGTTGGGTTAAATCTCGACCCAACTCAACTGGGTTGGGTGAATATGAACCCAATTGGGGTCATATTCACTCAACCCAGCTGATTTGTGATAATTTTTTGAGCAAACTGATTTTAGAGTGTACATGTAACTCTTATCTTTGTTGGTTGTCTTCAGTTCGCAAGAGTTCCTGTATGTAAACAAAATCAGCGTTGTTAGGCCAGCACAGGGTGGTAGAAACACAATGATTAAAATTTGATACTTAACGATCGGACAGACATCTGACAAATATATTCAGGTTCCAGCTCATCACATGGATTGTTATGTCGCAGTTATTATCTCGCAGTACAGAATAAGTAGCAGTTAAGACTCAAGATTCATCCAGCACTGGCACTACCTAATCAGGCATTGCGAGGGCACTGACAGTGCATTACATCCCACACACATAGCGTGATTTCCGGTTCTGGCATTATGAATTTCCTAGGCCTCGTGACTGAATATCAGAACCAGTTCCCGGGATTAATTTAAACCCTACAACACCAACTGCAGACCGTGATTCCCTGTTTTCGTCTACACATTTTCCGGATATCAGAGTCAGCGGTTATCCGCAAAATTCCCGTTCCCCGGATGAAACCCCACTGCAACGTTCACTCGAAAGCGGTAAACATTCATTTTATGGTGTGCTTTCGATGTTGCTTTCCTTTAATTTGTACTTCCGGGACCTAAGAAAAAGCAAGAGCAAAAAAAAAAACAAAAACAAAAAAAAACCCACACACACAAAAAACACACAAAACGTGGCCCCCACACAAGATTTCGAAAAAACATAATTCGCATCCATGACAGAACAGCACACATGCAAGCACGGTATACCAGTTGAAACACGTCCATAGCTTCTGATCAGTTCAAATATCTGAGATTTATTGGTACGCTGCACGATAGGGGCGCGCAACTCGCAGTCCTCAGCACACATGCAACGAGAGTCCTTACAACGCATTTAAGGATCGTTGTCCTCTTACGAACAATTCCGAAATCATCTGGTGAAACGAATATATTCTTGAACTCAATAATACGAAACGGTTTTCGCCAGCTGTAAGGAATTCCGACCGGACGTATGTGTGTTTCAGTTCAAACCGTAAATGGTTATGCAAAACGCAGTAATGTTTGTCTGCGCAGACTGGGAGCGTCAGTAAAACATACTCAGTCGTTTAAACTTCTCAACGAAAACAGATTGGATAAGGTGTTAGACGACTGTCAACCTGGTCGAGCTTTTTTCTGTTACAAGAGTTAAACCTCCATTTGCATTGAAAACTATGCCACAAGGCTAGACTTGGGGGGTGAAACAACGGCGAACGACGTTTATCTCTTTTCATTTAAATTTTAAGACTAGAAAGATATGCATCTTCTGGAACATGCGTGGGGTTAACATTCCATATTTTGGTTGCTGATGGTACAGTACGTGGAGAGTGTATTATCACTACATCGCCCACAGAGTGGAGATTTCACCCATGCAATAATTACAAAGTTGTTGCAAAGCATAACAAGCACAAGCAAAGTTTCAGTCAATAGACCTCCGGGTTAAACTCGGAGGTCCATTGGGTGAAACATTGCTTGTGTTTTTAGTCGACATATACAAAATACGAAAGTTATAGTTTGGATGATAACTCCTCTCCGCGGGTAATTTAGTTACAATCCACTCTCCACGTACTGTATATACATATTGCTTCAGTGACGGGAGATGGGTCGTAATATCAAGTCGAGGTGAAGAGAGTCTGATCGCCGTATGAGACAAGCTGCCGTAGACAGCGAGTTTGATAGGGCGATCTGACCCTCGTCAACTCGAAGTAATACTACGACTCATATCACTTCACTGAAGCGATAATAGGTGTTTTATGTGGCGTGTATTCTGCACCGCAATGCCATCGAACCAGTTCCGAATCACTCCGTTGAAGCGAAAAACTCATTTCCATGTAATCAATATTTTTCCTTCCTAATTCCGAATGACATGCTTTACTTTTTTATCGTTTTCTCGCCACGATATAGCCTTAGCTGCTGATGTGGCGTTAAGCACCAATACGTAAATAAATAACCACACGCCTAGTTGAAAATATTCTAAGCAGTATTCAAATAACTTTAGTATTTCGTACAGTTTAAACAAACACGCCGTAAATAGTGACGCCCCTTCCGGTGACCTAGTTTCAAAGCATACTGGTACGGATTTCAAACAATACTGATACGGCTATGGATCAGACACACTTTTTTCCAACAACACGAATTTGATCGGCAAACAATAGTGGTGTTTTGATGAGAAAAATTTATAGTCACATAATAAATACATATTATCATCACAGCCAAGTGATCTGGGCCCAAGTATCACTTCGAGTTTCTGGGGCCTGATCACCGGACCAAACGCGCTGCCTTTAATCCAGCTATCTGGCCTCACCAACGTGAAGTGATGTGACGACGCAGATCACTCCACTGTAGCAATAAAATGTTTACTAGTTTACTCGTGAACAGCTGATTCCAAACTCTGAATCCCCCTGGAAAGCTCAATGATATGGTTCAATGGTAAGTTGAATAATGAATGGCAGAAAAAGAGTTAAAAGCACCATTTTGATTAGAGGCGTATTAGGGCACCTAGCATTGGCGCGACCAAAGGAATGAGGCAGGCACAGCGAAAGGTGCTGCGACTATCTCAGTCCCTCGGGAGTACCGTGAAACACTGAGTTGAAATCGTACAAATTAAACATTCCTATGTTTTATGGCCGCTGTTTGTTTCACCATGCCCATGTTATGTGGCAATTTTCTGCTTATCAGCATTGAATATTAAAATGGCAATATATCCTGCAAAAAAATGTTTGGTGCTCTGAGTACAGGAAAACACGAGAACGCAATTGAATACACCAATACTTGAGTGAATAGATAAATAAATGCATTGATGAATGATGACAGTGGACATTCGCTCAAACTCATAGTATCTGCATGAGTCGAAAAGAGAGATAGTCAACAATGATTTGACATGCACCGCCACATTTCAATATATCTTCACCTATTTTATCAGGGTTAGTATGCTTGAAGTCTCGAAGGAGAGTTTTCTGTTGAGACTGGCCCGAGATTTACCATGGAAAGAAATTAAGATGTAACCTGCAAGGTTTAAAAGTATACCACGTGCGCGGTATCCTTGTTGTTTTAGTCTGATTTCAACTTTTACAAATTGAAACGTGAACGGTATCATCCTAAAGAATCACAACAAAGTGGGCTAATCTCTTTTATATTCGTAGGGATGAACTGATACTGGGACTTGCATAGCACACACAACTGATCTTACATACACAGAAGGACACAGGCGTTTGAATGGGTTAATCGGTATGGCACGAATGCAAGCGCGACAGGATAAAACGAGAGGCCTCAAGTTTTATCCTTCCGCGATGGCACAAGTGCTATATCGATTAACTCGTTCACACGCATGTGTCGTTCTGAGTTTATTACACGCGTTCACGTCAATAAAATCAATTATTAGAATGACACGCTGCAATTCATTTGATTACAACACTTTATCGCCAATCAAATTTGCGAGAGGAACCCATTTTACTATTCTTAGCTATCGCTACGATTCAAATTGTAACTGCTGGGCACGATTTACAGAAAATTCCAGTGAAATTTCGTTTCTATTTAAAAATAGTCCATCAAAGATTTCCGTTCGGAACATGCGTGCGGAACGGATTTTCATTTTCCGCATGGTTTAGTGTTGCTGTAGATGGGGTTTTGTAGTACAGGCTTGTAATAAAAATGCAACAAAGTGGGCTAATCCATTTTAGGCGCAGTAATAATATAATCGCACAGACCAATAGGGATCTAGAGGTAAATTATTGTTTATCCTTAGTAATGTGTTGTGCACTGCGCCAAGGAGGGCGCTTGGATTCCCCCGCCAGGGTAGGCCTGTGTCTTCCGATAGGAGACGGGAGGTTACGTATTTACCGACAAGATCATAATAAAGGAGGAAAGTTGCTCGACAGAGGAGCTGGAGTTCCAGCTTGGTCCCATCCTGTACAGTGTTATTCAATTCTACAATTGTGTTGGCGCTAAACAATATGCATAATGGGTTGAAAGGGGGAATTGAAGAATAGATAAACGCGTCTCAATCCATCAAAGAATTGTTGACAAACATTCAGCGAACATATATGTGTGATGTGCATATTGTGCGTGTAGAGGATGTTTTATCCTGACGAGACTCGTTTTGGTAAATGTATAGCTACGAGTCGCGCCTGCGCCGACAAAAGATCGTATGCAAGCACAATGTGCACATAACACGTTTATCTACCATTCAGTCAACAAACTCCAAAACCATGACTACTCAAAAATAGTCGTTGACAAACAAAACCCCATCCACAACTGATCAAAACAACGGGAGTCCTCTCAACCCATCGGCAAGCAGGAAAACTCATTCAATATGAAGTAAATTGTAGGCGACGATAAAAAGATAATCCAGCTAAGGCCAACCATGCTTTTTCCATGGGGTAATGGGATTTCAAATCAAATTCAATTCAATTCAAAAGGCCGCCAAGGGATAATTTTGCATAAACAACTTGGGAATTGTATCTTTAATGTCCACAAGGAGCGCTTAAAATACACGACGTCACATCGGTCAAAATTTTTTAGAATCGTGCCAACCACAATGAAATTGATGTAGCGTTTTAAATTTTTTCATTCTTTCAGTTTTTACGAATCGACTTCATCATGTTTGTTTTTGATATTGCACGATGGCTTGTTTATATACTGGAACGTGTAGTTGCCTGCAATATGGAGTGCCTGTTGATGCAAACTAGACGCATCGTTCGTAGCAATATTATAAGAGGTTGAAGATAATGCCTTGTGCGTACAGTATCGTTGAAATAGTCCGTCAGGTGAGCGTACTTTCGTTTCCCGCGACGTCATTGTCCTTTAGTCGTTAACCCTTTGAACCCCGGTGGTACCTTTGAAATCAGTTCAATAGCATCAATGGGAAGTGTCCGAATTCGTTATTTGGGGTATACCAATTAATACTGTCAGCATGTAGTCTTAGGGCTGCACGTTGAAAATATTGATTGATCAACCGCATACATGCATTAACCCTTTACCTAACGTATGGGCCAAAACAGGCAGCGTTATTCTAAAAAATCTCCAATTAATTTCCATTATTGTTTTCATTTTTTTGTCTCAACAACATAGGTTATGACCCCTCATTGAAACGAGCTCATCGAGCTCGTTTCAATGAGGGGTCATAACCTATGTTTTTGAGACAAAAAATGAGTTATTCAAGAATTTTGTTTGCAAGTGTCGTCTGCTTTTTATGTTAGGGAAAGGGTTAAGCAACCACACACTTTATGACTACAGGTCATATTACAATCCTGGACCGGAAAAGTAGCTTTCGAGTTCAAAGGGTTAATGCAATAACTAAAAAAATGCGGAAAGGTAGAAATGGTGTCCCCATCTGTGAAGATATAGAAGTTATCACCTTCACGGAATCAATAAAAATGGCGGCTTTCAAAGCATCACTTCAAGGTAAATACGAGTCAAATTATCACTGAAAAGATCAATTTGTTCTAAAAACGTATAATGAAGAGAAAATTTAGTCTTTTTGAATGGATGCCGATCATTTTCAGCAATAATTCAAGACGTATTCACCTTGAATTGATGCATGAAACCCGCCAGGTGAATCAGATCGCAAGACGCTACCTGTTCCGAGTATTGATCAAATCATTTCCGGATATCAATACGCATCAGCTGTTTACTTTCATGCATCAATTCAAGGTTGAAACGAATGGAATTATCGATAGGAATTCTTATAAAATGCGTATAATAAAAAGAAAATGTAGTGTTTTGTGTGGATGCCGAAATTTATCTCACTCGCAAGCGCTCGCGAAAATTAAAAATATGTCTTGGTCACTCATGAGATAATTTTTGGTATCCACTCAAAAACATTAGATATCCTCAATTTATTATCTGCCCTCCTATAGCAACAACCGAATCTAATTAGCGGCCATCATCTCACTTTTCGAATGCCCATTTTAGGGGGAATACTCCTTCGCGTCCCAGCAACATGCGAGATTCGTTTGCGGCAATAGTGAAGTGTAACATCCTAAAAAAATAGGCTATTGTTATTAAACAATAGAAAACAACATCAGCAAATTTGGACGCAAGTGCTCTGATAACAAACTAGTTTAATTAACTCTTTTGGAACTCTTTGGACACAAATGCGACCCATGCGAACTACAGCCTCCTTCGCAACTGCTGAATAAATTAGATACGCCCTGTCGCTAGCCATTCAAGTTCTGTCGAAGTGGATTACTACATCGCAGCCGATAATAGGTTATAAATCATGTTGGATGCTGCATAAATTGCATTCACCTCCAACAGAAGTGTTTTCTTTGGGGAGAGGAGTGGTCTGAAGTGGGGGTGGCAAAAGTGTCCAAGAAGCACATGACCAACCATGGTTCGTCCCAGCGGGAGAAAATTTGATACATGAATCCACAGAAATATTATTTCCATAATTCTCTGGTCTTGACGAATCGACCAACATAGGGTAATAAGATGTGTGTTTGGGGTGAGAATGTGGATGTTTAATACGCTATGCCTTATTAGCAGCTGAAAACGTACTCTCGAACATTGCCAGTGACTCCACAGAGAATAGAGTGTGCCAGGAATCATACATGTGCCCGCTAGTCTATTGTACTGGGTACTGGTGGGCGCGGAACGGTCTGGTCTTACTTCGGAGTTTTTCTTCTAATTTAACCATCTTCCAAACCGAAGGCCAGCCTTCGGGTTGAAAACATCGTTTAAGTAAAGGAAATAGACTGAACTGTTGAAGCAGAATTAAATTTCTACCACAGACAAAGAAACACCATATTCCACTTCCCGAGGTTCACATGGGGAATTTCCAGGAGAGAATATCTCCCAATCAGTTTGACGTCCAAAGTGTTAATCCGTAAGATTATAAGCTCCACGGAATGCTTTTTCGAATTAACCGTTTGAAACCGGGAGACGGCTTTTCGGATCCAGGAACAGGATACGTCATATTTTCATTAAGTAGGGTGGCTGCTACGTTAAAGTGTGGGGTAGAGCAATCTATATTTTCAACGTGCAGGGAGCGCAGTGGTTCAGTTGGTAGAGGTGCAGGCTGCAAGCCGAGAGGTCCTTGGTTCGAATCCCACCTGTGGCAACCGCGTTGTGTCCTTGGGCAAGACACTTCATCTCCATTGCCCGCATGGGGGCACGATGACGCTGTGTACTAAGGTGTACTGCACGTCGATGGTACGCATGTCTTCAACCAATCTAACCCTGCCTGTGCTGCAGTGCGGAGTTACGATGTTGGGGAGCTGGCAGCTGCTCGTCGTTGCTCGGTGGTTCTCTCCGGGTTCTCCGGGTTCTCCGGCTTCCTCCACCCGTAAAACTGTCACGGTCATGATTAGCCATTGTGCATAAATATGCGACCTTAAGCATCAATAAATAAATAAATAAATTCAACGTGCAGCCGTGGCTCTGTGCGTTGAAAATATGGATTGGTCTACCCCCAAATAATAAATATGGACTCGTCCAATTGCTTCCGGACTCTTCCAATTGCTTCCATTGAACTTACGTGGACGATACCACCAGGGTTGAAAAGGTTGACAATACAATGGATGATATATACAACAAAAATCAATAACTTACAATACACTAAATCATTAGATAATTTATATAATAGCAATGTTTAGTACAGGAATTATTGTAAAAACAAAAACAACAACAACAGATATAAAGCCACGTTTTCACTAAAAACAATACGAAAAAGAACAGTGTCGACTTTAGTCGGCGATGTTTTGTTTTATAAAGCAAATCTCATGTTACCCGCACTAGAAAATCACGGCTTGGACTTTACCCTAATTATATGCGAGTGTTGGCACACGGTGCTGATCTGATCGGACTAAAAATACTCAACCACATTCTCTAAACCTTTACCTAACGTGAAAAGCAGACGACACTTGCAAAAAAAAATTCTTGAATAACTAATTTTTTTCATTTTTTGTCTCAAAAACATAGGTTATTACCCCTCGTTGGAACGAGCCCGACGAGCTCGTTCCAACGAGGGGTCATAACCTATGTTTTTGAGACAAAAAATGAAAAAAATATTGAAAATTAATTGGCGATTTTTTGAGAATAGCGCTGGCCGGTTTTGGCCGTTACTTTAGGTGAAGGGTTAAACCTTAGCAAACACTACCTGAGCCGATACGCCCATTATTTTCCACAATAACTCCAGAATTGTATTGTGTGTTTCCAAAACATTACAAGGTAATGTGATGATGAGGTAAGATGGTCTGAGGTTTGCGGTTGGGGATTTATGTTCAGCCGAACCTCCGAGCGACGAGGTTGAACATACGTTCCGAGCCGCAAACCTCAGACCATGTTACCGTCATTTCATCACAATAACCTACATATTCCAATGAGACCCCACCCATAGCCAAAACGTACATCTTGAACTGAACCTGTCAACTTTTAACGATAACAAATTTAGGAAATAAACTTCTCGTGTACCCCACAACTTCACTGGACAAATAATCAACAAATCAAAGGTCGAGGTCACTCCATCTAGGTGTGAAACCACTCCGTTGTTGAAATAACTGCGAAATGGTTTACCTCATTCGAATATTTCGCGTGGTGTCGTCAAACGGTACCATATGCTACTGGAGCCGCATACATAGAAGAATCTACGTGAGCTCTCGTCCAATCAGAGGACGAGGATTTTAGTCTTATTGGAACATAGTCTATGGAAACATAATGTGAATGAGCGCACGGAAGTCAATATTCAACTAAAACATTTTTTTGTTGAATAGTAAAGTTCGGGTATAGAGATACGTTGTTTCAAAATATACCATGGGTGGAGAGTTATAAACCACGATTGTTGTGTGTATTCAACGTTACCCGATACAATACAGACATTGAGGGATGTGCTAGATACACCACTAGTGGAATACGATATATCTGCCACAGCGTCATGTTAGAACGCATCTTATTCTTGTTTCGTTACACATCTGAATGATGTTATGTAGGCATGAAATGCTTCGACACGAAACAGCGTCAAAGAAAACAGTAAAGCGACTGACGAAGGTTATATTCTCTTTAACCCTTTACCTAACCTGAAAAGCAGACGACACTTGCAAAAATAATTCTTGAATAACTATTTTTTCATTTTTTGTCTCAAAAACATAGGTTATGACCCCTCGTTGGAACGAGCTCACCGAGCTCGTTCCAACGAGGGGTCATAACCTATGTTTTTGAGACAAAAAATGAAAAAAATAATGAAAGTTAATTGGCGATTTTTGAGAATAGCGCTGGCCGGTTTTGGCCGTTACGTTAGGTAAAGGGTTAACGAGTACAACGAGTAAAATCACGATAAATCAACAAACTGTGAGTTATAATAACTTTGGTAAAAAACTTTTGACAAAGCTGATTTTTGAATTGAATCAAGATATTTTGGAAGCAAATGCCCATGTCAATGTTTTTAAAATTGATTAATGTTTGTTCACGCTATTTCGCAAACAACGCTGTACATTCGAAGTGACTGTCCAACTATCCGCACACTCGCCTAGACACCCGACAGGATACTTCATTAAAACCATAAGTCGAGTTTCACAACGGGAATGTAAAGATAGAGGATCAGCGTGAAAGAAATTCCGCCTTTGTTTTATATTATTATCCCCAGGAAGCAGCCCGTCAGAGTTTTTAAAACGTCTCACCTCGTATCATCTCACCTGGTGTCATCAACGAGGAAACACCGAGAGAACATTCCATGCAGATTTCTTGTAATATATTTAAGGTTGTTACACAAGGAACATGATGCGAGTGCAGTGGCCCAAATGATCAAGTAATAATTAACGATCTTTTGCACAATTTGGGATTTTGAGGCGGAGTGATACATCTGATTTTAGCCATGCGTTCAAACAGAGACATGGAGTGATGCCTCTGATTTGAGCTACACGTTCATATAGAGACCACAAGGAATTAAACTGTGTCCAGAGTGCGAGGTGATGTTTCTTTGCATCAAATTTATAATCAAGTACTTTGTTTTTCTTTTACACAGTAATCGCAGCATAACCAATGGTTGTGTCCGTTCTAGAGCAAGTCTCAAATTCAACTTATCAAGCTGCGTAGAATTAGTCAGCAAAGAAAACGCGCGTATTGCTTGTCGTCCCGCGTCCAGTGTATAACGACCTCATTGATGAATGTTGTTGTACAAAATATGATCGATACTCCCTTCCACCCCCAATGGGAACTCAGAATTGGAGAAATGCTTGTTTAGTATGGAATACAGGATCTGCGTTACAGGTAAAATAGGAATATATCACCAATGTCGTTAAAGTCCCCTAAAGAGGGCAGCACAGGTATAAACTATTGGCTAAACTTGCTGTCTTTTCTATGTTGTGGATGATATAGTCATAAATGCTAACTGTAACTTTAAACACCAATAAAAAAGAAAATTCATCAGTTCATGCTGAATACATCATCGTGTACGTTATTTGAGCTGTAGATAGAGTCGCCTCTGTACCTACCATGCTACATCTAGTCTTCCAGTAGCCACTCATTTCCGAAATATGGAGGTCTTTTTATCAGTAAACCCGCTGAATATTTGTGAAATATTTTACATCAAAATCTAGACATGGCTGCTTATTTCAAGAGATATCATGTGATTGACTGTTGGAAAAAACTCGCTGGGACCTTTCCAGCAACTACGCGACCGATAGTGTTAATCAGTGGAAGATAGAACGCACATAACATCATAATAAGAAACATTTATTACTTTCCAAAGTGTGATTTACTGGGATTTCCGGGTTTGATTATAAACGATAACTTCACAAGTGAATTATGCAACCAACAATTGTGTCATGTATCCGTGCGCGCAAACGAAGACGCTTCTTCTTGAATAACTATTTTTTTCATTTTTTGGTCTAAAAAAAAAAAGGTTATGACCCCTCATTGGAACGAGCTCGACGAGCTCGTTCCAATGAGGGGGTCATAACCTACGTTTTAGAGACAAACAAATTGGCGATTTTTGAGAATAGCGCTGGCCGGCTTTGGCCGTTACGTTAGGTAAAGGGTTAAATAATATAATTATCGTTAATAATGAAAAGTAATAAACAGAGTAATCGCTTGACTGGACTTGTTACGTGAAATAATTCATTCGAGGCGAGGGACTATATTGTAAAACACTCGTGCCCATTCGCGCACTAGTGTTTGTACACCGTCCCTCACCTCTCATGAATTATTTCACGTAGCAAGTCCAGTCAAGCGTTTACTCTCTATATCAATATACGCTATGTGTTAAATACAACTTTCGGGCGCGGTATTTTGAATCCCTCCTGATTCGAAATCATCGAATTCAGACCAATTGATGTTGGCGTAGTTCCTCTTGGTGATTGTATGGGAGAAACTTTGGATGTAGTCGGAGATCTCCTGGGACTTGGTGTTCGCGCCCGACGGTTTACATTCTCGCTTTCTTGTGGCCCCATGCCCATGGGCCCGATGAAACTCAGAAGTGAAGGAAGAAAGAAGGTTGAATGTAGGAATCCCAAAAGAATCACCAATAACATGATTTTGAAAAATGTTTGGAATATGTACGATTTTGCAAATAAAAGCATGAGAATACCAACAAATGACGATAACGCCGCATTGACAATTGGTGCCGCAGCCATATTTATAGCAACGTTCATTTTTTCTAGGCGTGAAAGTTTATCGGATTGAATGAAGGCGTGGCTTGTATGGATACTATAATCAATAGCGAACCCTACGCTCATTATCAGCAAAATCATTGTTATTGAACTTAGAGTTATCCCCCAAAAATACATATAACCAAACACCCCAACTATTATCATCACCAAGGAAACTAGAACAAAAAACATCATTACAGGGTGTGGCATGAATAAAAAAGTTGCAACTACAACTGCTGCTAATGTTATGCCTACAGTCTGAAGTGTACTTGATAATATAGCCGTGTACTGCTCATAAAAAATGAAAGGAGGGGAATATGCTACCACAGATAATGGCGAGTTGTCAGCAACTTTTCTAACATTTATCATTAAATCAGCCTGGTCGTTTGATGTTGGTATATTTTCGGTTAATAAATGCACTCGGGATGAAACGATTTTATTGTCTGTTATAACAACATCGTTAACATAGACCGTTGACGCTTGTAGGAAAATTTGCAGGTTCGTAACAAATACTGCCTCTGATGAGTTATCGAACAAGCCTGATGAAGCAAAGACCTCAATCCAACTGAAACTAAAACTATCTCGTATAGTTGATAATGATTGGGCCGATGATATTATGTTCTGTATTTCATCTCTCACCGATGTATCCCAATATTTCACACCATCTTTGAAGACAAATGATACAAAATGGTCATTAGAAATCTCCTTCAGAAATGTTTCGTACTTGTAGTAATATGACGTGTCCGAAACTGTGTTTTGCAACACGAGGCCTTGTTCCGTCTGTGTGGCGCCCCAAATGGCAAAACCCAAGTAAACGGCAAACAGAAACAGGCTAATTATTCGCACAAGTGGAAATTGAAGAACAAACGAAATGACCTTTCTTGGATATCGTTCTAGAAGTCCCTCTACCTCTTCTCTAGATCTTGGTGGAGATCCACTGCAGCATATTATTGCCAGTTTTGACTTGCCGCTTCTAATCATTTCGTCTTTAGATTTCATTTTCATGCATGTGACACCATGTCGGGAAGCTAACACTCGCCTCTCGTGCAGCGCCATACATCCAGTGAAGAACGTTACTTGATTGATATAACAGAATATCACAGCAACACCTGAAAGGCATGGAGAAGAAATAAGCATTTGTGCCGAGTATCACACATTTGATACATCACCGTCAAACATTGTACAGCTGATCTCTGTACAACTGGAGTGCCAGAACACTCATTGGTCACGCATAAAAAATACTTAAACTGTTATAAATAAACTACTCAACATCAAGAAAATTCTCGAAGGTTTTTATATTCTCAGCGATTTGCAATCACTCATCGCTTTTAAAGAATAACCAGTACGGCCGCCGTGTAACTATGTTGATGACGTTCATATCTCTCACGTCAACAGAAATCGAATATTACTTATATTACTTATTATTGTCAACATATATTATTCATTATTGACAAAAAAAAACATACTCAACCCCCACCCCCCCCCCCCAAAAAAAAAAACAAAACCAAAAAAAAAACAAGTGCTGAGATTGAAAAGTTGTTACCGTGAACAATTATTCGGGCTAAGTAAATATCACGACATTTGATGAAGCGAAAGCTGTTACGCTGCGACTGCGGTCACAGCGTAACAACTTTCACATCATGAAACGTCATCGATTTTTGAGGAGTGGTGGCGTTGATTAACACAAAGTCATCTTAGAGGTGGTGGAATGAGTAGCGACGTTTTTTGCCGACGTTCCAGTAATCTACATTGGGAGATTATTACAGCATTCGTATATATTTAAACAGATTTTTACCGAAAACAGATGATGCCTATAATCTACAATAACTGGTCCGAATGTAACATTTCATCTTTCGAGCCGTCAGAATATCCCCCGACCCCATTGTTAAACATAAGTTCCGTTACTTTGTTCATTTGTTTACTTCCATGCTCTAGCATGGAACACGCTCGTGGAGTCCGATTTATCGTGGAGTCCGCAGGGTAATTCGTTTTTTTCTGATTAAAATTTTCACTATCGGGTTATTTTTTATTAGAATTTAGCGACACTTTAGACAGCTAGGGTCACCTCATTCTCGAGAGTTCTACTGGTGGAGGAAGTCGGAGTGCCCGGAGAGAACCACAGAGCAGCGGCGAGCAGCGGCGTGCAACTGTAAGACTCTCAAATATCTCCACAGCTGGTGTTGTCGAATACGTTTTGTCGTTTGTGCAAACCTCTGCGTCCAGAGAGGGGCGATAACAGGAAAATTAATTTTCGGGAACGGAAAATGAATCCGTATCACAGCGGCGTGTCTTTGCAGAACGACCACTCGTACGTGATACGATAAATTCCTCAGTTGTTTTGTGGAAATATCATGAAACGGATTCGCATCATGTAGCTGTTGATCAATCAGATTTAGGAATGCACGCAAGACAAGAGACAACCTCCCAAATCAATCGTGACGAGAGATAACGAACAATATTTGTTTAGACAATTCCCATAATGATATAATGGTGGAAGCGAAGTTGTTGTACTATTTATTATTAGGGTTTAACGACACTTTAACAGCCAGGGTCATATCGTGTCGGTGGCAGCTTTACGGGTGGAGGAAGCCGGAGTACCAGGAGAGAACCACCGAGCAACGACGAGCAGCTACCAGCTCCACAACATCGTAACTCCGCACTGCAGCACAGGCAGTGTTCGATTGGTCGAACACATGCGCATCATCGACGTGCAGTACGCCTTAGTACGCGGCGTCATCGTGCCCCCATGTGGACAATCGGGGTGAAGTGCCTTGCCCAAGGACTCAACGCGGGAGTCTGAATCGATCGCTTAAACGGTCACCCATCCAAGGATTAACCGGGCTTGACGTTGCTTAACTTCGGTGATCTGACGAGAACCGGTTACCGCAGCGTTGTTGTATAACACACGCAGCGGGGAAGAGAAATGCTTTATGTGAATTATAAATAAACAATATTGAGAAACTTATGACATAAATAACGTCACTTTCTGAAATAAAATATTACAGTGATAAAATGCTGTTCAAATACGATACAGACATTACCTGGGAAAATATCGATCATGTCTGTGAAATCCATACGAATATCAGCACATATGTCAGACACGTCGCCAATAACAAAATGTAAACTAGAGAATTGTAATTTGTTGGACAAATTACGCTCTTTCCCAACTTTCTAATGTGAAAACGCAGACTACATATATCAAAACAAAAAGCTTCAAATTATCCATTTCCACAATGATAGACAAAAAAGCATCCAAAGTTGGCTATTTTTGGCATTCTATAACGGTACTCTTATTCTCACCCCCCTTGTGCTTGGGGGTTAAATCTTGAGATTAAAAACTAAACAGTAACTTTCTTCTGCTATCATTGTTACATCTATCCATATCAAAATAATTGCCACAACAACCTTGCAATTAGAGGAAATGAGTACAGATGTTTGCAAAATTCACTGAAAATCAATTTTTGTCAAGCAAATACTATTCTTTACGTGGCCAAAGCATATGTTGGGTTAAGCCTCAATGCATAACTTACAGCAGCGGATTTGTTCACTAAGCATCTCTGCCTATAGCAAAACAAAGTATCTAAAATTAACCCTTTCCAAGATGACAGGAAATGTAACCGAAGTTAGCTAATTTTAGCATTTACGAATGGAACTCTTACCCTCATTGTGCTTGAGGGTTAAAGGTGAGATTAAAAATTAAACAGTAACTTTATTCTGCAAGCATTGTTGCATCTATGCATACAAAAATAATTGCCAGAACAACATTGCAATTAGAGAAATTAGCGCTTGAAGTTAGTCAATCCCGAAGATAAAAAGCTATATTCATATCATTTGTGGCCAATAGGGGTTAATTTAAAAATATTAGTGTGGTGATTTTAGTGTATCATATTATGCTCTAAATGTGTGAACATCAATCACAAACTGAGTGTTTGATAACAGACATGGCGGAATCTTGAATCTTGGTATTTGAATAAACTTGTACAAGTTGAGGGTACTCCAGGTCAATGCACGACAACTGGGTGAAGGTTAACACTTGGAATAAAACATATAACAGCAAAATTGTTCTTGGATGAATGTCCTATCTTCTCATAGGAAACGTTTTGTGAAAATATGGCTCCAGTGCTGAGAAATTGCATGTAAATTTTGGCGAAAATAACAATTATTCCGATAGTACCCTTATAGGAAGTCTAAAATCTGCCAACGGTTAAATTTTTAATAATAACATATAGAACAAAATTGGTTATTCTTTGACTCTTGCATGCAGCTATAGAAAACATTCAGAGCTCAATCAATTTAAAATGGAGTAAATCGTCACCTAAACTTACCAAATTCTGAAAAAATGGATTTTTTAAGGACGGTACCTACTTTTATGCAACCAGATTGGGATAGGGTTAAACTTTACAACCAAATTTACAACAGCAAATATGTTTGGTAGTCAATTGTGAATTCGTACATGAAAAGTGTTTGAAATTAACCCTTTCCAAAATGATAGAAAAAGCAACCAAAGTTGGTTTATTTTAGCATTTTCAAACGGTACTCTTATTCTCGCCCTCATTGTGCTTGAGGGTTAAATCTGAGATTAAAAGGTAAACAGTAACGTTCTTCCACAATACTTGTTGCATCTATCCATACCAAAAGAATTGTTGCAACAACCTTGTAATTAGAGAAATTTGCTCTTGATGTTGGTCAATTTTTAAGAAAAAATCTATATTCATGTCATTTTTGGCCAATGGGGGTTAAAGTTGAAAGATTTGAGTGGTGTTCGTGATGTATTATATTATGCTCTAAATGTGTGGAAAAGTTGAGCTAAATAACTATAAATAATTTTGAGACATTTGAAATATGGTGAAATTTTGACGGTTTTGGCAGAATATTTTGAAAATACGCGTTATCAGATATGACGATACCTCATGTCACTAGATTTTATGACATTACATAAGTATGCCAAATTTGGTCAAAATCGTACAGCTTGTTTTTTAGCAGTTCAACAGACAAAATTCAAGGAGGAAAAAAAAAAGGAAAAAAAAAAAAAAATAGAGAAGAAAACTTTTGAAAAAGAAGAATAACAAGAGTCTTTCCCAAACTGGATTTGGGAAAGCCTAATAAATGCATTCCGGATAGGGTTGTTAATGCTTGCCTGCTCTACACAAAATATATATACACCCCGTTCCTGGTTCACAAAAACATTAACCCTTTTATGCATACGACAATAATGACCAAAATGACAAAGCACGTTCGAGATTCTTGTTTTGTGATTCGTGGCTCAAATTAACTGACCCGTTTACTGCACTGGTTAGAACCTTATTACACAACAATTTAACTTTAAACCCTTGCAATTAATGGAACAGCCGCTACGACATAAATGATTCTGTATTCAATGGGTGATGTACAAAGCGGACCTTTTTTTCCCAGCGCCGTTCATACAAGTTCCTTTCCCATCGAGTCATTAGTTGGGCTTCGAAAAGTTTCCAAATTTTGTTATACATGTACAATTATCGACAGTCAGTCGCATAGTGTGTCATTGAAAAACGTCCAAAGCAAAATAAAGTCGGTTCACAAAAAATTAGTTAACCAAAAATGAGATAATATTTAAAAAAAAAACAATCATTTGATCAATACAGCTTCAGTCAAAACAAACAGACTATTCACCTTTGGGTTTAAACATCGGAATTTGGTTATTTAAATTAATTTTAATGCATGGGTTGTGTTATACACACAGAACGCGATGTGTGTTTGAATCGGTTGGAATGGCGTAATCATATTTCGCGAGAACCGATTCAAACACACACCGCGTTCTGTCTATTTATCTAACGCAGTCGTATTCGTCGTAACTCTAACTTCGGAGTTGTGCATTGTTAACATACCTGTATATATGCAAAAGTTCCGAACACTGAGGAACACGGAAATAGATCCAACACAAAACCCTAGAAGGTCCGTCACAGATGTAATTGTTATTGCTAGCCCAGCCGATCTCATCGTTTCTCCAATTCTCTCCTCTACCGTAGGTAAGTGTTGGACGTCAGCTAAACCCGATAACAAGATGAACATATCATCCACTCCAATTCCTGGAAATATATAACCACCAAGGATCACTGTAGTCCTTGAAAACATTCTTGAATAGAAAATTACGTTTTCAAAACCTTGAAAGTCGCTTGAATTAACATCATCCTTGATACAATGAATTATGGATCATTCCATTAGGGTAGAGTAGAGTTTTACCAAAAAGTCAAGCAATTTTCGGTGATTCACTGGAGAAATACGTGGTACATACTACAAGATGTTATAAGCATACAAGTTCTTACTATTACTTAGCATCTAAATTAGGAAATATCTATCAAGGGATTACCACGATGGTTATTAATTCCTTGTACGGGGTGGGGGGGGGGGGGGGAGGGGAAGAGATGTAGGAAAGAAGTGTTTATTTTAATATTAATCAGTCGCGATTATAGTTTAAAAAAAAACTCAATATTCTTGGAAATTTATTTGCGAATAAATAAAATAAAAATGTAGCAATCCGCGCGCGCAAATTCATATTTAATTAACACGTACCGAATCTGTGCTCCAAATTTGTCATCACCACAGCCCGAATCGGTTACAACAGACCTCCTGTTGTATGGCTGACTGTTCGTGTGGCAAGACCAAGTAATAAATCTAGGCTTTAAAGAAAGTAAATGATTACTAACAAATTGATATCTTAGACTCTGAAACTGACGAAAATGTCCCGACTGGAAACATAGGGAGATGCCACCTCCCTAAACCCTTCTTAGCGACGCACCTGTTTGCAAATAATGTGCAACGGTAATGCGTCTATGCTGACGAATTTGCATACTCTCCACTCCACTCATTGGTTGATCGTGAAGCAAGTCGTTGGAAGCAACAGGAAACGCCCAACACCCACCCCACCCCAACCCATCCCCTTCCGTCCCTGGTTCCGCTGTCACTTTGTCGGACCGCTCGCAATCAGTTTCTGTCGCCTCGTGGCCACTTCTGTGTCGGCCTTTTCTTTCTCTGGCCAAATTTATACCATCTCCAATCGTAAATAAGGATTCATCAAGTCATGCGCAAACTGCAGGTCTGGCCCAACCCCCGCTTCTTCCACCAACGGCAGTGATACTTTTCCAAAATTAAGTAGTAGGGGGAGGGTCCACGTCGGCCATGACTGCGCATTGAACGCCAGTTTGGAACGGACGCTCAACGCGTAGCGATGGCCAACACGAGACGCGTCGTTGTGAGAGAGGTTCTCCTGTCGTACTAGTAGAGGGTGGTACGGAAGTCCATCTCCGGGACAATTTTGAAAATCTTGTACTCATAACGCTTCAAAAGAAGTGGACATTGTTATCTGTGCGGGGCTGTAAGTTACACAATTAAACTGGGTTAAGTCCGGCTGGCAAGATGACTGAGTTCTCGCTGTGTTGAATACTCGTGAGGATCAAGCCATATTGGGTCTTGAAATTGTAGATGAACGGCGTATACTCTTGCGAAACCACTGCTGCCAACCAAATTAATAATAATCTAAAATGGTATTGTAATTAAAAATCAAACGTGTAAATTTGAAACATCCACTGAGAAAGAACATCAAAGACCTCGATTCACTGATCGATAGAAGCAGAAGATAGAATTGCAGACAAAGAGAGGGTGTGCGCCATTCTTAAAACGGCGCCTGGGTATCAGATTTTATATTTGTGCCTATACGGCATCAACATGGTGGAAACATGATATCGCTAAACGCAATAGATCAAAATGACACACCGAAGTTCAAATTGGAGATGCGTTAGCTAGTTCGTCACAACTGTGAGATCTGGGGACAATACTGTAAAACTGTTACAGTTGCACTTCAGAAAATGTCTGTCTGTGAATATAAATTAGTATAGTCATTCATTAGCATTTCAAAAGTTGTGATAATTTGCCTACCGGTAAATTGTCGTCTTCGCTGGAACTCGGAATCATTTCAACTATTTGTAGTCAGTAACAGAAAATACAATTTTGGAAATAGAGAGTAATCGCTTGACTGGACTTTTTACGTGAAACAATTCATGAGAGGTCAGGGAGGTTGTACAAACACGAGTGCGCGAATGCGCACGAGTGTTTTACAATATAGTCCCTCGCCTCGAATGAATTATTTCACGTAACCAGTCCAGTCAAGCGATTACTCTGTTTATTACTTTTCATTATTAACGATAATTATATTATTTAACCCTTTACCTACCGTAATGGCCAAAACCGGCCAGCGTTGTTCTCAAAAATCGATAATTAATTTTCATTATTTTTTCATTTTTTTGTCTCTAAAACATAGGTTATGACCCTTATTGGAACGAGCTCATCGCGCTCGTTCCAATGAGGGGTCATAACCTATGTTTTTAGACAAAAAATGATAATAATAGTTATTAAAAAAAAAAATTTCCCAAAATGCAAATAATAGTTATTCAAAAATTTTTTTTTGCAAGTGTCGTCTGCTTTTCATATTAGGTAAAGGGTTAAAAAACAATGAAGTCCCCACTGCACCCACGGCCATGCATCTTCTCTTCATTTGTCCGCACGGATACATGATCCAATTGTTGATTGCATAATTCACTCGTGAAGTTATCGTTTATTATCAAATCCGGAAATCCCAGTAAAGCACACTTTGGAAAGTAATAAAATACAATTGTAAATGCTTTAAAGTATTTACACCAGGGTAATGAGAAATTACACGACAGCAAGATAAAACGAAGGAAAAGGAAATTTGAACTTTTAGGCAAACTGCTGGGCAGTCATTCATCCTGGAAGAAACATGCGCAAGGGATCTGATTCAAGTCACGATTGTCATGTGCGCCCTGATCGAAAACAAAAGCATACACAATGCAATCCTTTCTCTTTGTTCACCTGCATCAACGGGCGAAACGGAATTCGGGGAAATGGTCGAAGAAAATATATATTTCGAAGATGGAGATCTCGACTACACCCAGTGGATGGAAACCATAGTCACACAACTATATCATTCGTTGAGTGCAACAAGGCGCCATCTACAATGCTAAATGCATTGGTGCACTCAAGGGATGGTTTTCTGGTTATTAAGAAGATCTTTAGTATCGTATGAACAGTTGTATTAAGGGAATGGATAAAGAAGAAGCTTCCGAAGAAGCAGGCGAATTACTTCAAATATGGGCCCGAGTCATTAGAATTTTTCAAGATTGCAGAATGTCAGCAGGTTTGCAAGGTATATGTCCCAACAGAACAAGTTTTGTTTCATGAGTATAGTACGAATTAGATTTCCGACAGTGTTTTTGTTTCCTCTTCTAGTTCAGCCCCGAATTTCCTCTTCTAGTTCAGCTATACCAACTTCGCGTATTCCCTTGTGGGGAAACAGCTATTTCCGATAGCTGAACTATCTCTTGTGTCACTTCCACGAATCCTTTATTACGACACTGGATCTTTGTTTGCGGCAGCGACGTTCCAATAGCTGAACTATCGACGAATCCCCGTTTGAGACACTTTATCTTACAATCTACATGCATTTTGTATGTATTAATTCCGCAACTGTCGTGTTTTCGACCCCCTGATACAGATTTTGTATCAGGGAGTCGAATACAGGCACGTTCCTTTCGCGTGAGTTCCATGTTTTTTTTCTTTTTGTTCATCCGTACGAATAAATAGTTCGTTATATATTCGTCTACATTCTTGACTTATCCCCAATATATTGTAAGATAAAATGATTATTACCATTATGTGGATGTACAAAATATGTATCCGAGTCTCGCTTCGGGTTCTGAGGGTAGATCACGACTCGTCTTCGACTCGCCGTGATCTGCCCTTAGAACCCGGAGCTCGACTCGGATACATATTTTGTACATCCACATAATAGTAATAATCTCTATGGATCTTAGTTTGCGTAGAATTTTATGTCCATCTCTGTTCCTTCCTAATCCTTATTTATTGACATAATTAATTCCTCACTATATAAAACCTACTCCCCTTTGCCTGGTAAAACCAATTTTACTGACTGATCGATTTCGGCGAATAAATGAACGATTTTGCTTAAAATAAAATGGCTGCGTCAAGTAACGCATCAAGGGGGAAAACTGAAACTTGGTTTACATCAGTCGAGATCCGCGTCATATCTGCCAAATTGGTTGCAGCTAGTAATGCATCAAGGGGACAATTCTAACTTTGCTCATACCAGCTGAGACTGTCATCATATCAGCCGGGTTTGATGTCATATCTGCCGAGTTTGATAATGGGCAATTCTTGGAAAGAAAATCATATCTAATAAATAAACATGTTTTTCATGCTATTGGTCAAAGTTTAGTTATGGGTCAATACTTTGAACACGAGCGGCCGTTTTTCTGGCCAGGAATATGATACGTCAAAACGATATTATACAGGATTGCTGTTCAGTAAATGTGTGGAGTAGACCAATCAATATTTTCAACGTGCAGCCCCAAGGCCGCTAGTTGAAAATATTGATTGGTCTACCCCGAGTAATGAATATGGACTCTTCTAATTGCTGCCATTAAACTGGCACGGAAGATACCACTAATGTTCAAAGGGTTAAGATTTTTATTACTGGTAGAGTGATTGTTGGATTTACTGATGATTACTTTCGACGACTAATATCCGAGAACGATTTCTCTGCAACTAAAATGACTGCTCCTAGTAACTCATCACTGTAGCTGGGTTCATATCAGTCGAGATCGGCGCCATGTATCATGGGAGACAACTCTAACTTTGTTCACACCAGCTGAGATTGTCATCATATCAGTCGAGTTAGAAGTATTATCTGCTGAGTTAATAAGAGATAATTCTATTCTAAGATAAAAATTATATCTGATAAATAAACATGTATATCATGCTGTGGGTCAAATTTTAGTCACGAGGGATATAATTGTTAAGATTATTATTTCTGGTAGAGTGATTGTTGGATTTACGATGACTCGAAGGTGCAGGGATTGGGAGATGGAGGGGTTTAGTGTTAGTGTACAGCCGTGAGAAGTTTTAAAGCGATCTGTCTCTTGTAATTTTTTAATGTAATTGGCGAGGAAGAGGAAGGTTTGGCGAGAAATCTTTTTTTCTGTGCTGGAAAAAAGTTTCGTAATTTATACAAATTCGGGTGTCGCAAATAGTAGGGTTTTATATAAACCGTGGGTATATCACATGGTTTCTTCACAGATAAATATAATTGCTATTCGTCACCAATATCTGTTCCTCGTAGATTACATTTTCTTAAGTATAATTCCACCGCCGCACAGCTGCCAGTTTTAATAGTGAGCATATGATTCCCCGCCTTCCGTCGGGAACATCGGCAAAATTCGTCATGCTGATAAATTATGCAAACACCATGCAGATGGAGATAATTCTCCCGAAGATCCAATACACGTGCACGATAGGTACAATACAGTCGCCGTGGATTGGTCGTAATCCGCGCATGGGCAGTGATGTCCAAGCATGCGTTCACCAGGTAATAAAAGCCATCATCATCAAAATTTTAATTAATGAAGCACCGGGTTTTACTCGGTGCTTCATTAATTAAATTGTTGATGATTATTCCTATAACTGGTGTTGCAGTCTAATGTTATTGCGTCCGTGAAATACTGCCCTACCCGTGGAAAGTGACCAGTCCGCGGCGGGCGTACTGTATAACCCGATGTGCATATAATCACTGTGACATAGGAAGAGTTAATTACACTGCGAGAGTTCTAATTTAGTCCGATACCAGGAACTTTCTACACAATCACTGGACTACACACGTCTAGTCTATGTTGTGCATTATATCGTATTCATTAAATTAGTGGCTTGTGGAACTAGGGAATTGCCATGACATGTTTTTGACACCCTAGTCCCACAAGCTACATTTTTGCGTTACGTTTGAATCTCTCAAAAGTTTGAGAGTCACGGATATTTCCCGATTAAAACACACTTTTCTCCCACCCTGCTGAACCATGATCGGATCGGTGGGCCCGGAGCTCCCCCCCCCCCCCCACCGTCCAGTATCATAACCCCTGCGTCGGAGAAATCATGGCGCCACCCCTGGTGTAACCTGTAAGAGGGGTGGGTACCAGAGATGAGGGCGGTCTTTTTAGATAATTTTCAAAGCTAAAATCTGTTTTTATAGCTCTACAAATGAATATTTACTTGAGGTATCTAATGCTCACCTCCATCTCCGAGGAAATATATATCTAAGTCTTTTTATACTTTCGGGTCAAAGTATTTGACGCTTATTACATTCAGATATATCGTAATGTCGCTCATTTCTATGTTATACGGCAATAAGGAAATAAATTTAATCCAAGGACTAGAATATGTCCTTGCAGGTAATTCATGTTTGAGATTGAGAAAAGACAATTTTTGTTTTCTGTTACCAGATATCAATTTAGCCCCCAAATTTAAACAGGGTATTTGAATTTGAATTTTAATCCCTATGTGTATCAATCCAAATCCACCATATATACAGTTATTTGCAGTTTGCAGTTGGCATTTCAAATTTTAGGATAAACTTCATAAACCCTAATTCAAGTTTTTCTATAGTTTTCACAGCCTCATATTACACATCCATGGGTTAAAAGGGGAATTAGCCCTTCATAGAGTTTAAAACAATATCGTGTGTGAACTGGTTTCTACGTTCCTTATTTATGATTCCATACATGGCATTTTTTCTTCAGCACATCCATGTTTTTCAGCAGAAAATGTCCCACTTTTGGAGAGTATAACAGCCAGATATTTGAATACTAATTCACTTGGTTTATACCCGGATGAAAATGTTCCATTTTGCTGGCGCGAGGACCGAATTTTACTACTATGGATTTATTTATGTTAACCTCTGGTTTCCATTCCTCACTGTAGACATTATTTAGTGTATTTTGAAAGTCTTTACGGGAGTTAGAAAGGAGTGTAGTATCATCAGCGTATACACGTACCAGAAACTGTTTATATATAAATGTACTGAACGTCACTGGATGTCACAGCGTGTGAATGCGTTTGTTAATGTGGCACTAGTGCCAGCGCAGCCTCGAGTTTGAACCCTTTGCGATGAAATGAGTGCCCCACTGACGAAAACATCAGAATACATAGTGACGTTCTGTGCTTTTTTCACGCCCCGGTGACATAATATCCGTCCATTTAAAAATTGGGCCTTAATGCAGAATTTGACAGTTTTGACGTCCATTGAAATAAAAAACAAAAAGGCTCAGGTGTGATTGTGAAACATGTGTGACAGATCGGTAAGTAAATAAAAGCTTATACATGAAATTGTGTCCATACAGGTTATTTATTCGTATTTTTAAGAAATTAGCTGCCGTAATTTGACAGATATTCGCTTCAAAGTCAGAACTTGAGTGTTATAAAATCACTTCCCATTTACAGAATAAATTTAATTTTTGTGGAACTGAACAAAAATATTTTCCAACTGACATTTGATTTATCGGCTGTCGCCACAGCTTCCGAATGGATCCAAGTCAGAATGTGATGTTTCGATTGTCCGATTACGAAAAGGGTGGACATTAGTTCTGTTGATGGATCCATGACCTCGGAAGGCAAAAATGGTCCGTCAATGAAAATCCGCATGGAACGCGTGTTTCGTACGGATTTGTAAATTTGGAACTGAAGGGAAAGTAATAGGCGTATAATAAAATTGGAGATTGTCTGTCGAGGACTGACAATGTTCTATACGTAAACCATTATACCTTTTACCATATAATTATAAAAAAAAAACTATTTTAAATCATTCAAGAAAACTGCAAAGAGAATCGGCGATAAATTTCTCCCCTGCCTCACACCGTTGTTATTAGAAAACACCACCGAGTTTTCCTCATCAATCGTGAGTAAGGATTTAACCCTTTACCTAACGTGAAAAGCAGACGACACTTGCAAAAAAAATTCTTGAATAACTAATTTTTTTCATTTTTTGTCTCAAAAACATAGGTTATGACCCCTCGTTGGAACGAGCTCGACGAGCTCGTTCCAACGAGGGGTCATAACCTATGTTTTTGAGACAAAAAATGAAAAAAATAGTGAAAATTAATTGGCGATTTTTGAGAATAGCGCTGGCCGGTTTTGGCCGTTACGTTGGGTAAAGGGTTAAATCATTCAAGAAAACTGCAAAGAGAATCGGCGATAAATTTCTCCCCTGCCTCACACCGTTGTTATTAGAAAACACCACCGAGTTTTCCTCATCAATCGTGAGTAGGGATTTAATAATACTGCACATATTTTTTATCATTTGCAATATTTTCCCATCTACATGTGAACTAGTAAACTTTTTCCACAGCGCTGCATGAATCACCACGTCAAACGCTTTGGAAAAGTAAATAACAGAACCATATTTTTTTCAGTTTTTGTAATTCCCCGATTGCGTATGAAAAGAATATATGGTTAGTTGTCGGGAGTTTTGTGGTTCAGTGGTTACAGAATGTGGTTTTAACCGAAAGGTCCATGGTTCAATCCCCGATAGGGGCAACTGCGCTGTGTCCCCGGGCAAGGCACTTAATCCCGATTGCCTACGTGGGGGGCACGGTGTCACTGTGTACTATGGTGTACTGCACGTCGATGGTGCTCTTGTCTTCAACCAATGTTAACTCAGTTTGTGTAGAGTTAGTACGTTGGGGAGTCTGACAGTTGTTAGCGTTGCTAGGTGGTTATCTCCGGATACTCCGGTTTCCTCCACCCGTAAAACTGTCCGACATTACGTGACCCTGGCTGCCGAAAGTGTCGTTAATTCCCAATAATTAAATAAATAAATATTGTCAGTTGTGAAGTAATCTTTTCTAAATCCTACCTGTTCCTCGCTTAAGTTTTTATCATGTAGGAATTCGTATATTCGTGCGCTCAAAACACTAGCGAATATTTTTGAGGTATCACTTGTTATTTTGCAATAATTATCTGGATGTTATGGGTTACCTTTGTTTGTATATTGGTCTGATTATTACAACTCTCCAATCGGTTAGGAGATTGCAAGATTTATGAATTATGTTAAAGAACTTTAGATTTATTGTTTCAAAGTTAATTATTTAGTCATAATCTGGGACTTTTGCGTTTTTGGCAGTTTAACTGCTTTGTACCAACCACTTTTGTAATACAACCACTTTTGCAATAACATTTATTACAAAAGTGGTTAACGCGTACCAACCACTTTTGTAATAAAACCACTTTTGTAATAAACTAACCATTATTGTAAAAAACTCATTTTGGTGATAAATCACGGACGTCTATTTTATAGTTGGCCATTGGGGTGGGGTTAGGGACAAGTTTACCTAAACATTTTTATGTGTCGTTCAATAGAATTAAGTGTCTATTCCATTCACCTGTTGAAACTTAGAAGTGACTGAAGAAAGTAAGTAACCTCTTTTGCAATAAACTTTATTACAGAAATGGTTATCGCGTACCATCCACTTTTGTACTTAACTAACCATTATTGTAACACGCTTATTTTTGTGACGAATCACGGACGTTTATTTTATAGCTGGACATTGGGGTGGGTTGAGAGCTAGTTTCCCTAGCATGTTTGTGCATCGTTCAATGGAATAAAGTGTTCATTCACCAGTTGAAACGTGGCAGTGTCTGGAGAAAGTACGCAACCACGTTTGCAATAAACTTTATTACAAAAGTGGTTAACGCGTACCAACCACTTTTGTAATAAAACCACTTTTGTAATAAACTAACCATTATTGTAATACACCTATTTTTGTGATTAATCACGGACGTCCATTTTATAGCCGGACGGTGTGTTTGTTTGGGGAGGGGGGTAGCATAAAGTAGCGTCAAAGCTATTCCCAGATTTGGTGGGCGCTAAAATCTTACTGCACACGGATGGACGGGGAAAGCTGGGTCTGACGTCTATCGTTTTTGATATGTC
The DNA here is from genome assembly GCA_031216915.1 of Pictodentalium vernedei. Lineage (NCBI taxonomy): Eukaryota > Metazoa > Mollusca > Scaphopoda > Dentaliida > Dentaliidae > Pictodentalium > Pictodentalium vernedei. Next base: position 87,144,782 of record CM062289.1, read on the forward strand.
TGCCCGAATTCCTCCTACGGGCGCGTTGTTCTTATACCCCGTAGTTCCTATCGATCTTGTTGTCCCTTTTATAGGTCGGGTTGAATTCGTCCGCACACTGTTAACCCCAAATGAGGCGAGAACATTAGAAATCCTATTACACACTATTGACCGGAGTTAGTAAATTATCACAATACAGGTGGACGTGCATCAGCCACCAACATCACTGAAGTCAAGCTCCGTTAAACCCGGTTAGTCTGTTGATAGGGTGACCATTCAGTGGTTGATTTGGATTAACACTTCGTGCCCTTGGGCAAGATACTTTATCTCGACCGCTCGCATGTGGAGCGAGTAGGGGAAGCTGACGGTGTGCTCTTATGGACTGGTGTGCACGCGTCTTAACCTTAATTATCCTGACTGTGTTGTACAGTGCGTAGTACTGCTATGTGGTGCATAGTATGGTCTGGGGTTATGCTGTTGGAGAGCTGGCAAATGCTCGTCGTTGCTCGGTGGTTCTCTCCGGGTACTTCGGCTTCCTCCACCAATAAATCTATCACCAACGCGATATGACCTTAACTGTTAAAGTGTCGTAAAACACCAATAAATAAATAAATAAATAAATAAATAAATAAATAAATAAATAAATAAATAAATAAACATACTGAATACCCTTTTTAGTCGTACGGGACAATGAATGCTGTGAAAATGAGTACATTGCGCGCAAAATCATATGTCTCAAAATGACGATTATGAAAATGAGTTCAATGCGTGCAAAATCATACGTATCATATCCCCATTTAGATATTTTTGGATCCACCGAGTCACTAACTAGGACTCGTTAAATGGATTCTAAGGGCAACTCATTTTACATACAGGCACTTTCTGCTTTCAATGGAGATAACTCTTGTTATTTTTTTTTAAACAATAAACAGAGAGGGAAAATGGAAGGAGAGGAGCCTCCGTCGCTTCTAGCGCCCCTAGGCGGCGCTCGCTCTCTGCTACCCGACCGCCCCTGCCACTTGCCGCCCACCCCAAGAGTCTCTGGTTTCCCGCCGCCTCTGGCGCCTCACCCCAGAGCCCCTGGTCCCCTTTGCCTCTGCCGCCGCCGTCCATCGTGTCTGGAATACACGATATTTTCAGAAAAAAATTCCATCCATGGATAGTTTTTTAGACATTGTCAAGCTGTTTGGGTAATTCTATATCTAATATCGGTTGTTTGGGGGTAATTCCATGTTTTCCAAAAACACACTCCGTACAAACATTGGATCCGGAACATTTCCACGTCCCAGCTACAACATTAACATGGTTACCAGAGTACAATCCACTAAAATACACGAAAGTCGGGTTTATTTGTGTAATTCTATACTATCGGAACAAACTCCCCTCGAATCAAACATACCCTCAAAACATACCTCCGATCTTACACGAAGAGGTAAGGTTTCGTCACCAGGCAACCACGTGACACTTGAGAAACCAAGATGGCGCCACTATACTCAAAATGGACGACCAAAACACGTGTCCACATATACACCCAAGATGCGCACGCGCATTCGAACCTCGTGTCTCTATGGCAATAACGTCAGGCAATAACGTCACAACATAACCACGCAAATTGGTTACATGTCGACTCAACAAGGGCGCCCGCAGTCACGTGATATGACGTCACTGCCTAGATCCATTTGAATTGCAAGAGGGCGCCTTTGGCTGGTCTACTGCTGTACTAAATTGTTGCTCTTAGGGATGTGATAGTAGGTCTGACTCTGCAACCTTGAAAAGGGGCTCACATCACATCACTTCTAACACCTGAAACTAAACTTTCGCCGTTTTTTTTTTTTTTTTTTTTTTGAATGAACATAACAAATATCGAGTATTGAGTAGTAAACTCAACTGCACGTTATCCCTCTGGTCTTGTCTCTCCGCGTGCCACAAGACAACAAGTAAAACATGCCCTTTTGCTTTTTGGTACACGAAAGAATGGCGCAACTTGGACGCTGGTGATAAACTGGATTCAACTTTGATCCCTTTGCATCCATGAAAAGGATTCATCACTGCCCCAATTACTCGTCTGAAACGGAGTAATAAATTACGTGCAGTCGCACACGTAATCTTATCAAACATCTGAACTTTCATGAACATAACTTGGAAATATAACCATTGACTACGGGCCGATTGTTATATTGCCATACCGGAAGGATGAGTGTTTCAGTTGGCAATATAACAGTTGGCAAATGTATAGTAGTCAAAAAAAATATTTACTCTGATCTAGTCCTTCCACATAACACGAAACAAGTTACGCATGCCCCTGACCTTGTGCCGCATGGGCGGACTGCGCAACGGTTAACTTATCCGTAGCAATAATCGTGTCTAAACTTTCACCGTTCTTGAAAAGAAATAACCTATGCTTAATGCAGAATAGTAACAGTGACCACTCGTGGTCAATCTGACGCGATCCCTCCATGTGCTACCAACCAATTGAAAATCTTGCTTTATATGGGACATTGACCCCCGAATGCAATGTGGATCAGCGCATCAAAACCCGTGACCACATATAAAAAAAAATGTTTATTCCATTTTAGATTAATATTATTAACGCTTCCATTACCACATTTGGCAGCATAAAGCTCCTCATGTGCCAATCCTGCTGACATGGAATGTTTAGTCGAGCAAGCCAGTCAGCTGAACTGATGTAAACGTCCTGTCTTTTTCGAGTGACCTATTAAACAGATTTTGATAACTTGTGTAACTAGTTTTTCCTTTTTATTTTTTGTCGTAATATGAATTACACCGCCGGACATATGCTGTGGTAGACATACCCCTTCTGACCCAACAATATACAACAGTCTATTTTACCATGTATCGTGAGCTGCGCGCTTCTCAATTACCCACATAATCCACTCGGTAAGCATTGTTACAACCGGTGATGTAATACAACCTAATATGCAATAAATTTATTGCATTATCGGTTGCGCTGGATGGCAAACCTAACCTATTATGCAATAAATTTATTACATTACTGGTTGCGTTGGATGGCAAACCTAACCTATAATGCAATATATCAGCGGTTGTCTTGCATGGAAAACTTGCAAACTGCAAAACTGCAAATGCAATAAATTTATTACATTATCGGTCGAGTAAGATGGCAAACCTAACCTATTATGCAATGAATTTATTACATTATCGGTTGCGTTGGATGGCAAACCCAATCTATTATGCAGTAAATTTATTACATTATCGGTTGCGTTGGATGGCAAACCTAACCTATTATGCAATAAATTTATTACATCATCGGTTACTTTGAATGATAAACCTAACCTATTATACAATAAAGTTTACTGCATTATCGCTTGCTTTGGATGACAAACCTAACCTATTGTGCAGTAAATTTATTACATTATCGGTTGATTCGGATGACAAACCTAACCTATTGTGCAATAAATTTATTACATCATCGGTTACGTTGAATGACAAACCTAACCTATCATACAATAAAGTTTATTGCAAAAGTGGTTGCTTACTTTCTTCTGTCACTTCCAAGTTTCAACAGGTTAATGGACACGTCCCTCACCCCACCCCAATGCCCGACAATAAAATGGACATCCGTGATTTATCACCGAAATGAGTTTGTTACAATAATGGTTAGTTTATTACAAAAGTGGTTTTATTACAAAAGTGGTTGGTACGCGATAACCATTTTTGTAATAAAGTTTATTGCAAAAGTGGTTGCTACTTTTTTTCAGTCACTACCATGTTTTAACTGGTGATTGGACACGTTATTCCACCGAACTACACACAAACATGTTTAGGTAAACTAGCCCCTCACCCCACCCCAATGTCCGACTATAAAATGGACGCCCGTGATTTATCACCGAAATGAGTTTATTACAATAATGGTTAGTTTATTACAAAAGTGGTTTTATTACAAAAGCGGTTGGTACCCGTTAACCACTTTTGTAATAAAGTTTATTGCAAAAGTGGTTGCGTACTTTCTTCAGTCACTACGACGTTTCAACAGGTGAATAGAAACGTTATTCTATTGAACGACACACAAATATGTTTTGGTAAACTAGGTCTCACCCCACTACAATGTCCAACTATAAAATGGACGTCCGTGATTTATCACCAAAATGAGTTTATTACAATAATGGTTAGTTTATTACAAAAGTGGTTGGTACGCGATAACCACTTTTGTAATAAAGTTTATTACAAAAGTGGTTGTATTACAAAAGTGGTTAGTACACTGCTTACATTATTTCTTCGATTGTGATGCGTTCGTTCAGGATGCGTTTAGCAATTTTATCTGATGGACCTAACCCAGGGCTAATGTTGCATGCTTCCGCTGCACTTTCTGTCTAAGGTTTTGCAATATTCGTAACATTTGTTTAACCCCGCGAATACGAAAGACAGCTCCTTGACCAAGATTGAAAGGGGACTTGCATTCATAAAGCAGATAGTTGCATGGTGAATTTGTGTGGTAGACCAGTCAAAATTTTCAATGTGAAGCCCCAAGGCTCCACGTTAACAATATTGATTGGCCTTCCCCTAGTTAACGAATATACAGTTAAAACTAGAAGTCCTGTCATGAAATGCGCACAAATAGCACGTTGACCTGCGCGTTAATCTACGCGTTATGACCATAGTAAGGCTATCAAATTCTGTGCATATGGTCTGTGCACAAGCAATGTTTCAGCCAATGGACCTCCGGGTAACCCGGAGGTCCATTGGCAGAAACATTGCCTGTGTTTGCTATGATTAAGCAGGAGAACCTGCCGTGTTTGGATGCCATTCGGTATGGCAACTGCGCGCAATTCCTACGCGTAATTAAGCATAGATAAACGCACAGTTCGTGACAGGACTTCTAGTTTACACTGTAGACACTCCCACATGGCTCTGAACTTGCATGGAATATACCATCTGAGCTCGAAGAGCTAATGCTTAAGAATTATTGTCGCTCCTCTTATTGTCCAGCAGTCTATAAATATTCCAGAATTATTTGCTATTATGCTTTTTAACCGGTAGGGTGCTGGAAGCCCATATTTGGGCTCTATTATGAAGTGCAGGTAGGTACTGCAACTTAAAGGCTTTGAAGTGATATTATTTAGTCTGTTAGGATTTACCTTGTTACAATTTATGGGACAGTGCCCACAGACACTCTTCCATGAATTGTAACAAGGCAAAGACAAGCGAACAAATTGTGATGGTCAAAAATAATTTAGCACTCTACCAGTTAACTTGTAATTTTCCCTGCAGCTCGTTATTATAGTGAAGTTTTCTTTGCCGAAGTATGATATGATTTTTATTGGTGCATCTGAGGAAAAGGGCTTCTGTGCCTATATTTTTCTCGATTTTCCAAGCGTTAATCCATATGTTAAAACTGCGAATGCCCCAACATCGTACTTTTACTCCATGTTGCGGGGTGGGGGTGGGGTGAGGGCATTGAGTGAATTAATTTTACTATAAATTGTGTTGTGGAGGATTCCAAGGCAACTTTTAACGATCACATGTTTAATAAATAAATCTCGCGTGTACCCCACGACGGCAATGGTTATATTTATTTATTTATTTATTTAATGGTGTTAAAGGTCACATATTTCTGCACAATGGCTAATCATGCCTCGACAGTTTTACGGGTGGAGGAAGACGGAGTACGCGGAGGGAACCACCGAGCAACTGTCAGCTCCACATCATACTAACTCCACACATGCAGGGTAAGCATTGGTTGAAGACAGGTGCACCATCAACGTGCAGTACGCCTTAGTACACAACGTCACCGTGCCCCCACGAGGGCAATGAGAGTGAACGCGGTTGCCACAGGTGGGATTCGAACGAAGGACCTCTCGGCTTGCAGCCCGCACCTCTACCTACTGAGCCACCGCGCCCCTGACAATGGATAAATAATCAATAAACCAGATAAAATCATTCCGGTTTGTACTTTAAGCAACACTTCATCCGGAACACCATCTGCCCCACGTGTGAAAAATCCAGAAAAAAACGGCATTCTAGTCACTCCATTGATGAAGCAATTACGAAACGGGCGACGTCATTTCAAATATTCTGCGTTGTGACGTCAGACGGTAACATTTGCAACTGGAGCCATAAACAAAAGAAACTACGCCAGCTCTTTTCCAATCAGAGGGCGAGGATTTTACTCCTTTTGAAACATTTGTGATTTATGAACTGAAAAAGAATCAAACGATGGTGAGAATGTCATTTTCATATTTTTAAATATGGGTTTAACCCTTTACCCAAACGAATCGGCCGCATCCGCCCTCGTAATATGTAAATTCAGTAGATGAAAAAATATTATTTTTCCAAAAATGTTAACAAAACCATATCATTTGACACCTCGTTGGAACGAGCTCGTCGAGCCGTTCCAAAGAGGGGTCACATGATATGGTTCTGTTGAAATTTTTTGAAAAATTAAAAAAAAATGATCTTTAAAATAATAAATTTTGATATCGTCTGCGTTGGGTAAAGGGTTAACAGACGCGATAGAATCAGTGTTGCAAATATTTATAAAATTAACTGTTCTTTTGTATGCAGACGACACCGTAATTTGGGCAGAAAGTGTAACTCAGATGCAAAAGACAGTTGACGAGTTTGCAGATTATTGTGCCCTATGGAAACTGAAAATTAACCCAAATAAAAGTAAAATAGTAGTTTTTGGCAGAAGTAGGAAATTTAAAAGGAATTTCGAAATAAATAACGATAAAATCGTCGAGCTCGTTCCAAAGAGGGGTCACAAAATATGATTTTGTTGAAATTGTTTGAAAAATAAAAAAAAATGATATTTAAAATAATAAATTTTGATATCGTCTGCGTTAGGTAAAGGGTTAAGAATAAAAGTGAAACTTTCAAAGGAACTTGGCAAAAGGTGTAAAAAACCAGCTTCATTACTCTTCTGGAATATGTCTCAAGTTTGTGAAACAAAAACATTGATTGAAAACATCGCGAAATTTCGATTTTTAAATAAAATTCCCATATCCTTATTGTTAAATTTTCTGTTACGAGCGACATTTCCTGCAGTGACAGCTTTGGAAATATAATGGGGGGGGGGGGGGGGGGGGGAGGGGGGGGGGGCGTTAACTGTCCTGTAAATCTCTTCCACTGGCGAAAATGAGAAAATGATCAGCCACACACTAAAAACTAAAGTGTTTAAACTGACAATTTCAAGGTGTTAAACCCATTCTAAGTGTTAAGGTTTGATTTGATTTTAACACTCAAAGTGCAATGCTTTAAGCACTTAAAGCACTTAGACATTACAATCGTCAGACATCTGAAACTTGAATGGATAGCACTTCCCATGTGTCTAGCATTGGTGGTTCTTCCAGAATCATCCATAATTTGATTTGCGCTTGGTGGGTACATAATTAAAGGGACACAACGCAGATGACGCGAATCAGGCTCGAGAGTTCGAGCCTAATCCGTGTCATCTGCGTTTTTTCCTTTTAAGTGTCGCGACATTATACTTGTCAAGTGGTATTATTGTAACACCTGTCAAGTTCTGGGATATCTACACCTGAACAAAGTGCTAGTTCAGCACTTAGTAAGTGGTAAACACAGCACTTCAAGTGCAGTTTTTAACACTTTAGTTTTTAGCGTGCATGTAATGACATTTCCATACCCTTAGTGTTAAATTGTCTGTTACTACCAGCAATGAGTTCTGCTTTCTGCAGTTGTGAATTGTATTTATCGCACACCTATTAATGGAAACCACGGGCTTTTCACTGTTGTGTCTGTACGATAAAAATATAGTTGTATCGCACATGTGGAGATACAAAACACGTTCGGTTTCATTTCCAACGTAAACAGAGAAGGAACCCGTCTAAATAAATCATCGTTGGTCGAATGCACCGGAATCGATCGCTTGGAATTCCAAGTTCCTCACTGAGATTTGTTTACCCGGGATATTTAAACAATCACATTCGAGTCAAAAATTTACAAAATAAAAATATATAACTTTCTGACTGCTTGTTCCTTGACAAATACCTTCTACAACTAATAATGAAGTGTGTTAAACCTATTAGCTATTTCAAAACTTTTTGTTGTGTTATTCCCTGCAGTTTAGTCAATATTTGAAGTTGGATCATCGTGATATCCTGGGCCAAAGCAATCCCGTGCGATAATTCGTAACCCATTCAAACGTATGTGCGGTTCTGTATATTTATTTATTGAGTCGATTAACATGTTGACAAACAAGTTGACAGACGCGGTCCCGTCATAAATTATGTTGACAGTTCATAAACTATTGAGTTATTATCGCCTTCTGAGTACAGTCACCGTTTAGAATCTTGTAAAGTCGTAACAAAACGCTATTCTCAAACTCGCAACTGATTGGCTGCAACACAAGAAAACTATTTTCTTCCTGCTAAAATGTTTATTGGAAGAGATTGGCTGCAACACAAGAAAATTATTTTCTTCCTGCTTAAATGTTTATTGAAAGAGAGAGAGATAGATATACATATAGATAGATAGATAGATAGATAGATAGATAGATAGATAGATATTGTAAAGGCGGATATTTTCGGCAAATTTGTAAACCTCATCTGACCTTTGAACTGCATTTAAATTGCATATCAATAAAACTTCTATAGGAAAATATTTCCTTTTTTAACACAATTATCAGACCACACTCGCAAAAGCGTAAGGGAAAGGTTTTATTTTTTCCTCAAAAACAATTCTGATGGGCTCTCATTGGAACGAGTATGGTTAAATCGTTCCTTTGAGGGCGTCATAAACAATGTTTGATTATGAAAGTGACATTAAACACCAATAAATAAATCACTAAATATGCGAATTTCGATTAATTTATTTCTACTTTCCATCTCGATTAGTGTATAAATTAACAACAAAATAACAAACAATTCAATAAAATATACATATCTGTGGTATCTGTGTTTATCTCATGTCCTGCTCTCTTCCTCTCTTTCTCCCCCTCTCTCTATGTCTCGCTCTCTCAAAATATTATACTTCTCATGTATCTCTATTTATCTCATGTCCTGCACTCTGCCTCTCTGCCTCTCTCTCTTCCCTTCTCTCTCTCTCTCTTTCTCTCTCTCTCTCTCTCAAAATAATATACATATCTGTGGTATCTATTAATTTCATGTCCTGCTCTCGTTCTCTCGCTCGCTCTCTCTCTCTCTCAAAATCATATACATATCTGTGGTATCTCTATTCAAGTATGTATATCTACCCCCCCCCCCCCCACCCCAATATGATTAACTATTGAATGCAGTTTGAATAACTGACTGAGGATTGGATTCAGTAATTCAACAGTTAATGTTTACAGTTCTTACTAGAGTTGTGCGCCCAAACAAGGGCGTCACGGATATGACCGATTCTGGGGGTATAAACTTGAATTACACCGAAAGTGCAAGCTCAAGTCTCGACTGATAAAATATTCCATCTACACCATCAAGGCATGCATTCATCGAAGGAATATTACTCAGTTGTAATATTATTCAGTCGGGATAAGTTAAGAAACTCAAGACTTCTAGAAAGTTTATTTCTGGATAAATAAAATATACTTGTCTTATTCAATTAACCCTCTGAATCAGGTGGTACATTCCATATCACCCCAATGGAAGCAATTGAAAGAGTCTATATATATTATTTGGGGCTTGATCAAGCCGTAGGACTTGTTTGGTCCACCCAACACTTTAACTAAGCAGCAATCCCATTTAATGAAAGTTCGCCGTAACGGTCTCTAGGATTCAAAGGGTTAACACGTATCATAGCGGTACCCGAAATTAGTCATGCTGGTACCCTGCAGATACTGCAGACCTCCATTTGCATGACCGACTGAGCTGAAGGCCAGGTATCATATCGTCGCCTGAGTGCTAGAATGTTCTATGTCTCATAGGGGACATAGTACTCCCATAGGGGACATAGTACTCCCATAGGGGACATAGAACATTCTAGCACTATTGCGACGATATATAATCCAGTTAGAAAGTACATGACTACCAACAAGAGCGAATCTATAGCTATGACTCCAATCCAGATGATAATGCCCCGACTGTAAAAATTAATGGGAGGGAATTTTACAGGACTAGTAAGAATTTAACCCACAGATTCGTTGAATCAAATTTATAATCAGTGCTTTTACGTTGGACTTTAAGGAGCTCAAATCTGAGATACCACACTGTGCGGAATTTTTAAACTGAAATGGTTAGTTATTAATTATTAGAGATGGGCAGTTTTTCGAAAAACCGAACCCTTACTGTGACAGAATCAGAATTGGGGATGTTGCAATACATTTTTATTTCAACTGTACATACTGTTTATTACTGTTTTTAGCTAGCAGAAATTAGTTTTGTTTTTAGGTGAAGTACTGTGATGCAGAATGGAACATAATTTCCATTGAAAACGGTTTATATATATGTCTCCTAGTGTGTTTATATTGTAGCTGAGCATCTGGCCCACTGATGTCCAGTTACAGGTTATTGATTTCCTCAATGACCTACAATCTAGTTTGCTCCATATATAACTCAGACAAACTTCATGCACTGTTCACTAATCAACCAACTAACATAACCTTATTAGGCAGTCAGATCTGTCCAAGTAACACCATTGGACAGATTCGTTTACTGCTCACCTGTCTGTTCAGGTAATTTACTGGACAAGGGTTTTCAAATTATACCCTCAATTTTGTGCAGAGAGATCAGTGCTATTTTTGTAAAATCTGTATTTTTTGATAAAATTATAAAATTGTATTAAATGTTCTACTCTGTGTAATTCATGGAAAATGTCAGGAACATAAAATAATATGGAATAAGGAGGATTGAGGAGTTCTTGAGTCAAGGTACAGTCAAATTACTGCATAGGTTATATATATATATCTTAATATTTATCTATTTATTTATTAACTGGTAATTTATAACTTCAGCCACATTGATTGCCTCATCCGTTCAGTGCTCTATTGTCTGGAGCACTGGTCTGGTCATGCAATCAGTGTCCTGACCCACAATAATTGGAATAATCAGTAATAAGTTATAAAATTAAATAATTATAATTCCTGTTTTGAGCTGCGATATTGTGAGGTCAATTTGTTCCGAATTCTAAATTGTAACTTGGTAGTTTTCTGCGGTTAGTAGTAATTAAGTAATATTTAGTTATAATAATTAATTATTAATTAATCTGGCATAAATGGAAATACTTTGGCTTCATACAGCACTGTTGATGCTGGAAATTATTTCTGCAATTGCATTGTCATCAGTGAGTATGTGATTCAATGCTTTCTGCATTGCAGAATGCATTGAGCACATACCACTGAGGACAGTGTAATTATTGACTCTCCCATTGTTATTTTAGTATAACTCTTAGTGTTATCCTTTATTATATTCAGGTGCTAGCATTGAGTAGGACTTGACTGTACCATGATGTAGAGAAACAGACACAGGAGGACTAGCTTATCACACTGATGGTATGCATCCATTTTCATCTTAGTTTTATAATGTAAATATTGGTACTTCACTATTTGTTGTTGTTAAATAGTGCAGTATTACTACACTGCAGTGGTAAGCTATAGGTCATTCGTTGACCGAGTTTCAGTGAACTATTGAGTCAGTTGTGCTGAATCACTTTTATTGAATTAGGATTTATTTTGGTATTTTGGGTATAGCCATATATGCTGAAAGTAACATTGAACTCCAATCAGTCAAACTGTATATTTTAGCAATAGCTTGATTCTAAGTCAGTCTGCACTTCGTAGTTGATTGTTATTTCTGTGGATTAATTATCCACCATGTCTCATTTAGGACTTACATATTTGTGCAGAAATGTTACCTGGATTGTGATTTGCTGGAAAGATCTGGTATGCCGTGTGATTTACTCGTGGGTACACCAATGGGACTTTTTGTCAGATTTAGGTCTTCAAGTTGTTCTGTGGTGTTCGCATGGGTGAACCATATTTGTTTGATTTGGATTGTTTTATTACAATTTACTGGATCTTATATAAGGGAAGTAACTTGGTCATAATTAGCGACTCTTATTGAATAATAGCCTCATCATTTTTTCATTAGCTTTTGGTTTAATGTATTACACCTGTGCACTGATAGTCCATGAACTGTTGTGCCTAACTGGAATGAGCTTGATGGGCTTGCTCCGGTGCGGCATGCTAGTTTCTACCTTTTAGTGGTATGTTATGGTGAGTTGGACTGTGGTTAATCCCAAGAGCCTATCGCCCGCTGTATCTTACTGGAATGAGCTCATGGAGCTTGTCCCAGTGTGTGACATCAGATTGTACTTTCTTGGTATGAGCTCACTGTTGATTACATAACAGTGACTGTCAAGGGTTCATTGACTGCTGTACCCTACTGGAATGAGCTCATTGAGCCTGTTCCAGTGATGTACATCAGATGATGACTCCTTGAAACGAGCTCAGTTAATTACACCTCTTGTGTGGAAATCACTGAAATGATGAGGATGAAGTCTGAAATATCCAGGTTGTACATATTTTAATAAGTTTTTATTGTTTATTTGTAGAGTTTGGTTTTTGATGAAATAATTGTGTTGATGGTTTGATGGTTTGATGATTTGTGATAATTAAACCGAATCCACATTAAACTCTATACCAACTTGTTGTTACTTAACCCAACACAAGAACTGGTTACAAATGGCGCCCAACTGTTGATTATCAACAACAACAGCAACAACAACAACATCATCATCAACTTCCTGTGTCAACAATGGATTGGAACTTGTCAACATTGTCTTCATGTGCTGTGTGCTTCACTGTTGGTGAGACTTAGTAGATAAACAATTCACATACTGTTACCAATCTGTGCTGGAACATCTTTGTGTTGTGTGACTGAAAAACACTGACTGACCCCACTTACACATTTGACTTTAATTTTTTTTTTTTTTTTTTTTGACTGCTCAACTTATAAATTTTTTTTTTTAAAAATACTTGCAGTTAACCAAAGGTTTAGGAACTGTTGACATAACTGTTTTATTATAAATTATATATTGGTATACCAAACTGCAATTCAATTTTCTCAACGGTGTTTTATGTGAGAAATGATCATTTCATTTTCAGAATGATTGTACTTTAATTTTTTTTTTTTTTGGAGTGACCACCTGTGGTTTGTACCGGTACAATTGTTTTATTATGATTTAGTGCACACTGGTTTTCTATAAGGGTTTTCAGCTGAACAATTCAATGGTTGATCTAATATAACATTGTGCACCACTAATCAACAAAATTTTTGAGTTCTTTAACCACTGAATACACTAATAATGTTTTTGTACAGGTTGAACATTTTGTTTCTGATTTTCAGTGAAACTTAGATGTTTTGAAAAAATTTGTTTTTTCAAATTATGACTATTCATTTATTTTCAAGTTGGTACATGGAGTTAAAATAATGTGATACTTGTTCCAAATTAAAACTATTCAACAAAAATTTTAGGTACACATTGTACTTCATTAAACCATTGAAAAAATCAAGCAATGGACACTTAACTAAATGGTGTCCAATAATGTGACGTACTGGTTTACTTATACATATTGTATCATATATTCGCTATGTCATGTTTTCATTCGAAAACATTTAGGGTGTCCAAAACATTTATAGTACAATTATTTATTATTATTACCATATTTGTAACAATGGCTGAAAAATTAACTAGTTTAGAGCTTGAAAAGCTTGCTGAAGCATTTAAAAAGTTAGGCGTGAAGCCTAAGGTAGATAGTTCTGAGGACTTAGCAAAATGGATGGTTGATGCAGTCAGCTCTGGTCAGTTAGGACCTGATGTCAAGTCTGAACCAACTTTACCTTACCATTATGGACCATTAAAAATATCTTTCTTTTCTGGTGATAAAGCATCAAAAGATTGTGACTTTGACTTGTGGCGATATGAAGTCACATCTTTAGTAAATGATCATGTGTATTCAAATAGTGATATACTATTAGCTATTAGAAGGTCAGTTAAGGGTAATGCTGCAAGAGTTTTGATGCACATGGGACAAAATGTAACTATTCAACAAATTATTGATAAGTTTGATTCTGTGTTTGGTTCTGTCGATATCCGACAGTCATTGCAGGCAGCATTTTATAGTGCCAAACAAAATGATGGTGAAGACGTTTCAACTTTTGCCAGCAGATTGGAAGATCTTGTTGCCAAACTTGTTAATGCTGGTGTCGTTCAGTCAACAGAAACAAATGATATGCTTTGTGCTGCACTTTATGCTGGGTTGAACCATCAATTGAAATCAGTGTCTGCCTTCAAGTTTAACGAGGTTATTAGCTTTGATAGACTTAGAGTAGAGCTGAGAAGACTTGAGTCTGAGATGGGATTCTTAGCTGTGCACACTAAATCGGCCATAACTTCAGAGGACCCAATAAGGTCTCTAACAGGGGTTGTAAATCAACTCCGCTCTGAAGTTAAGGAGCTGAAATCAAAAATAGAAAAGAAAGATTCTGATGAAACACACCAACAAAGATTCAGACCAGATTACCAATCTGCTGGTAGTTCATTACGCAATGAACCCAATCGTAATTGGAGACAGGAAAATAGACCGAGACCAAATTACAGAGATCATCCACCAAGACAACAATACAGTTCTGAAAGACAAGATGACAATTACAGATGGCCAAGAAATGAAGTCCAGTGCTATAGGTGTGGTCAGATGGGACATCTACAGATTGGCTGTAGGGTCGACTTGACCATCAGAAAAAATCTCCAAGATTTAATTTAAACTATTGAAGACCTATGAAAATGGGCTATTCATAGGTCAAAACACTACTGATACTAGCCCAGGTACTGAAAATTTAGTTGGTTCCAGTACTGAAACGCAAGTGTCAATAAATGGTATCGATAGCTATGCTCTATTGGATACAGGTTCAACTGTGTCGACGATTTCAAGAGAATTTTATGATGCACACTTGTCAGATATGCCGATGAAGTCTCTCAATTGTATTCTGAACATTGAGTGTGCAGATGGAAAAACTTTACCTTATGAAGGATATGTGGAACTAGATGTTTGTTTCTCAGGATTACCAAAACCAGTAGATCAGAGTTGTATTGCTCTTGTTGTACCTACAAGTAACTATAATTCTAGGGTCCCATTACTTGTTGGAACAAATATTTTAAACCCTGTATTACAGTCCTGTACAGATACATATGGATACAGAATGATGCAAACAAGAACTCTATCTACACCATGGTTCATCAGTTTTAAGTGTATCCTACAGCGTGAGAAGAATTTAAAGTGCAACAAGAATATTTTGGGAATAGTGAAATGCTGTGAGAGCAAAAGTGTAACTATTTTACCAAACACTTCTTCTATGATATCTGGATGTATGATTCAGACTATGGACTACACTTCAACAAATGCAATCTTACAGTCTACAACTGATGCAGTGTTTATGAAAGATTTAGATTTGAGTCCGTCAATCTTTACTTACAGTGGTAAAGGAAAATGTTTTGTTGATGTACCAGTCTCTAATTGTTCAACAAAAACTGTCACAATTCCACCAAATGCTATACTTTGTGAAGTTCAGCCCGTGATGATTGAACATGGAGAGGTTCTACAAAATGGAGGGTGTGACCAGCTCAAGAATTTTATTGATGATTTGGAGATTTCAACTTCTTCATTATCCACTGGACAGTGTCAACACTTCAATGATTTGTTGATGAAGTATGAAGATGTTTTCTCCCAAAATGAAAAAGACATTGGTCACTATGGAAAGGTAAAACACAGGATAGAGTTAACAGATGAAACACCATTCAAGCAGAGATTTAGAAGAATACCCCCAGCTATGTATGAAGTAAGGGAACATCTGCAACAACTAATATCCTCTGGTGTGATCAGGACATCATATTCTCCCTATGCGTCTCCTGTTGTCTTAGCACGACGAAAAAACGGTAGGCTGAGAATGTGTATTGACTATCGAGTTTTAAATAACAAGACAGTGAAAGACAGTTATGCACTCCCTCGCATAGATGAAGTATTAGATTCTTTAGCTGGTGCAAAATATTTTAGTGTTGTAGATATGAAGTCCGGCTACTACCAGATTGACATAGATGAAGACCACAAACAGAGAACTGCCTTTACTGTTGGTCCACTGGGATTTTGCGAGTACAATCATCTCCCATTTGGTTTAGCCAATGCACCTGCGACATATCAGCGTGTTATGGAGCAATGTTTCGGTGAACTACACTTAAAAATTTGTTTTATCTATCTTGATGATTTAATCATTTTTTCTGATAGTATAGAACAACATATGGGAAGACTAGAAAAAATATTTATTCGTCTTCGAGAGTGTGGTTTAAAGTTGTCACCGAAAAAGTGCTCTTTTTTCCAGGAGAAAGTAAATTTTATTGGTCATGTCGTATCAGCGAATGGGATTGAAACTGATCCAAAGAAGATCGAGAAAATTAAAGATTGGCCAAAACCTACAACACCAGAAGAAGTCCAACAGTTTCTTGGTTTCGCTGGCTATTATCGCCGATTCTGCAAAGATTTCTCCAAAGTCACTAAACCACTGACAGAACTTATGCCCAGACCAGAGAAAAAAATTAGAGGAAAAAGAAAATCTGGAAAACCAACAACTTGGAAATGGGGGCCAGATCAAGATATGGCATTCCAGAATTTAAAGGCAATGTTATCAACACCACCAGTCTTGGCATATCCTGATTATGCCAAAACATTTGAGTTACACACTGATGCCAGCCAAAAAGGATTGGGGGCTGTATTATATCAGAACCATGACAAATTGAAGAGAGTGGTTTGTTATGCAAGCCGAGGACTTAACAAGGCAGAAAGCAATTATCCTGCTCATAAGCTGGAATTTTTGGCGCTCAAGTGGGCTGTCTGTGATAAATTCCACGATTATTTGTATGGTCAAAAATTTACTGTTCTAACAGACAACAATCCACTTACCTATGTTCTGAGTACAGCAAAATTGGATGCGGCTGGACACCGATGGCTTGCTGCCCTTTCAACATTCAACTTTGATATTGTTTATAGACCTGGTAGAACAAACAAGGATGCTGATGCTCTTTCAAGACACCCTGCTTTACCACACCAACAGTCTCAAACAGAGAATACATCGATGGTCAACAAGGACACAATCCAAGCCATTTGTCATGGTGTTCACCATCAGACTTATATTGAATCCTTGTCAATGTCAGAGAATGTTGTAGCAGATTTACAACCAACAGGCCAAGAAATTATGCAAAAGACGACAAAAGAAATAAGAGCAGCTCAGCGGGATGATACATTTTTAAGTGTTTGGTACTCAGCTGTAACAAATAAACGGAGACCAATTTGGATTGGAGGAAAACCAAAAGTCACAGTCCTTATCCAAGTATGCCACTAATTTGAAGGAGAAGTTTCAAGAAGCATACAGAAAGGCGAATAGAAACATCGATAAGGCTCAAGGTCATCAAAAGAAGACATATGACATCAAAGTTAGAGGTGCTCATATTCAAGTGGGAGACCGAGTTCTTGTTAAAAGAATGGCCTTTGAAGGATGACATAAACTGGTAGACCATTGGAGTGACGAAATTTATGTGATAGTGGACCAACCAAATGTGACCATACCAGTTTATGAAGTGAAAAGAGAAGATGGAGAAGGAAAATCTAGAATTTTACACAGAAACCTATTGCTTCCTGTAAATATTTTAAATGAAGACTTGGAAAAGAATTCTGTCCCACAAGAACCAGCACCTCGTAAAATTTCAAGAAGTACAGAGAAGCTTAAAGATCCAACACCACCAAAAGCTGCACCTCGTAAAGTATTAAAAGAACCATGTCCCCCTACACCAATACCTCGAAAGAAGAAATGTAAAGAAATTACAGATATCAAGAACCGAGTGGAAGAAGAGAAAAGTGAGAGTGATAGTGAGGATGAGTTTATGGTCATGCCTCATACAGAAATCAGTATTCCACCAAATACTGAAGTGGCCGGCCAAAATGGACGATTTGTCTCTCGGCAACCAAGTGACGACTTTGGCTCTGCTGGGGAGACCCAGGAAGAAGAACAGCGTGGGGACGCCCACAATCACATTCCAGGTGATGCTGATCTTATTCCTGGTGGAAATTCATCAATTCTTGATGAATCAGTGCCTTCCAGGGTAGAAGATAGTAATGTAGAAACCATTACAGAAATTACCCCATCAGATGCTTCTCCTGGAAATGCTCAAAGTAATGATGTGATACATGGTGAAAGTAATACTCCACCAGTAGCATTACCAAGACATTCCACTCGGTCACGAAAACAACCCTCATGGATGACATCTGGTGAATACAGCATGGCACAAACTACTACTACTGAAGAATGGAAAGACAGAGTTGGTGTTTTAAAGTCTTTAGCAGACGAAGGATTTTTTAAAGATAACAGTAGTAGTATATGTCAAGCAGTTCTGTCTCTCATTACTAAAGAGTAAATGTCTGGGACGACATTTCTCGATGGGGGGAACTGTGTGACAGAATCAGAATTGGGGATGTTGCAATATATTTTTATTTCAACTGTACATACTGTTTATTACTGTTTTTAGCTAGCAGAAATTAGTTTTGTTTTTAGGTGAAGTACTGTGATGCAGAATGGAACATAATTTCCATTGAAAACGGTTTATATATATGTCTCCTAGTGTGTTTATATTGTAGCTGAGCATCTGACCCACTGATGTCCAGTTACAGGTTATTGATTTCCTCAATGACCTACAATCTAGTTTGCTCCATATATAACTCAGACAAACTTCATGCACTGTTCACTAATCAACCAACTAACATAACCTTATTAGGCAGTCAGATCTGTCCAAGTAACACCATTGGACAGATTCGTTTACTGCTCACCTGTCTGTTCAGGTAATTTACTGGACAAGGGTTTTCAAATTATACCCTCAATTTTGTGCAGAGAGATCAGTGCTATTTTTGTAAAATCTGTATTTTTTGATAAAATTATAAAATTGTATTAAATGTTCTACTCTGTGTAATTCATGGAAAATGTCAGGAACATAAAATAATATGGAAAAAGGAGGATTGAGGAGTTCTTGAGTCAAGGTACAGTCAAATTACTGCATAGGTTATCTATTTATTTATTAACTGGTAATTTATAAATAAATAGATAACCTATGCAGTAATTTGACTGTACTGCATAGGTACAGTCAAATTACTATTTATTTATTAACTGGTAATTTATAACTTCAGCCGCATTGATTGCCTCATCCGTTCAGTGCTCTATTGTCTGGAGCACTGGTCTGGTCATGCAATCAGTGTCCTGACCCACAATAATTGGAATAATCAGTAATAAGTTATAAAATTAAATAATTATAATTCCTGTTTTGAGCTGCGATATTGTGAGGTCGATTTGTTCCGAATTCTAAATTGTAACTTGGTAGTTTTCTGCGGTTAGTAGTAATTAGGTAATATTTAGTTATAATAATTAATTATTAATTAATCTGGCATAAATGGAAATTCTTTGGCTTCGTACAGCACTGTTGATGCTGGAAATTATATCTGCAATTGCACTGTCATCAGTGAGTATGTGATTCAATGCTTTCTGCATTGCAGAATGCATTGAGCACATACCACTGAGGACAGTGTAATTATTGACTCTCCCATTGTTATTTTAGTATAGCTCTTAGTGTTATCCTTTATTATATTCAGGTGTTAGCATTGAGTAGGACTTGACTGTACCATGATGTAGAGAAACAGACACAGGAAGACTAGCTTATCACACTGATGGTATGCATCCATTTTCATCTTAGTTTTATAATGTAAATATTGGTACTTCACTATTTGTTGTTGTTAAATAGTGCAGTATTACTACACTGCAGTGGTAAGCTATAGGTCATTCGTTGACCGAGTTTCAGTGAACTATTGAGTCAGTTGTGCTGAATCACTTTTATTGAATTAGGATTTATTTTGGTATTTTGGGTATAGCCATATATGCTGAAAGTAACATTGAACTCCAATCAGTCAAACTGTATATTTTAGCAATAGCTTGATTCTAAGTCAGTCTGCACTTCGTAGTTGATTGTTATTTCTGTGGATTAATTATCCACCATGTCTCATTTAGGACTTACATATTTGTGCAGAAATGTTACCTGGATTGTGATTTGCTGGAAAGATCTGGTATGCCGTGTGATTTACTCGTGGGTACACCAATGGGACTTTTTGTCAGATTTAGGTCTTCAAGTTGTTCTGTGGTGTTCGCATGGGTGAACCATATTTGTTTGATTTGGATTGTTTTATTACAATTTACTGGATCTTATATAAGGGAAGTAACTTGGTCATAATTAGCGACTCTTATTGAATAATAGCCTCATCATTTTTTCATTAGCTTTTGGTTTAATGTATTACACCTGTGCACTGATAGTCCATCAACTGTTGTGCCTAGCCGGAATGAGCTTGATGGGCTCGCTCCAGTGCGGCATGCTAGTTTCTACCTTTTAGTGGTATGTTATGGTGAGTTGGACTGTGGTTAATCCCAAGAGCCTATCGCCCACTGTATCTTACTGGAATGAGCTCATGGAGCTTGTCCCAGTGTGTGACATCGGATTGTACTTTCTTGGTATGAGCTCACTGTTGATTACATAACAGTGACTGTCAAGGGTTCATTGACTGCTGTACCCTACTGGAATGAGCTCATTGAGCCTGTTCCAGTGATGTACATCAGATGATGACTCCTTGAAACGAGCTCAGTTAATTACACCTCTTGTGTGGAAATCACTGAAATGATGAGGATGAAGTCTGAAATATCCAGGTTGTACATATTTTAATAATAAGTTTTTATTGTTTATTTGTAGAGTTTGGTTTTTGATGAAATAATTGTGTTGATGGTTTGATGGTTTGATGATTTGTGATAATTAAACCCAATCCACGTTAAACTCTATACCAACTTGTTGTTACTTGACCCAACACAAGAACTGGTTACATTACCGATATCATGGGGATTCCGAAAAACCGGACCGAACCAATCGTTGAATACCGAAATCGTCTGAACTTTCAAATTTACCTTCATTCGTTATTTATAAATCCATGTTGAGGACTGATAACAGTTGAAAGGTTCATTTACCTGATAGCAGTGACTGATTTTCTTTTCAGTTTTGCTAACCGTCAATGGACTGGGCAACAGTCCTGAATTCCTCCTCTAGACTACAACCTGTACATGTCTAGTTCATTAGCAGTGGTTTCTAGTCAAGTCCTTGCTGTCTGTTGAGGCAGCCAAGACCTGACTAGAAATCACCGCCCAGGTATTTTGGCTATTGTCAGCAGGGCCTTCTACAGATGACATGGCCGTGACACATGCTCTGAGATCGCAAAAGCCTAAAATAGGTCTTTAAACGTAGAACAAGTCATAAAATTACCGTAGATATAATCTGTAGTCGTAAAATAATGCCAGTGTTGAGTTCATTGGCAGTGTGTCATTTTTAGCGTTGTGGTAGAATGATACTACAACAACTTATTCGGTTTTTCCTGATGGAAATCCCCATTAGTACTATCAACAAATCTCAGTAAAGTTACATGTAGATACCGAATACCGAACCGATACTGAGATATACCCCCGCCCAAATTCCAATCCCTCCTATCTGTATTAATTATTTTATCACAAAGCTCATAACGAGACCAATGTAAGATTGTAGGGTCCTTCAAATCCTAGAAGATTTAATTCGAAACCGATATTGATAGCTTGTTCCGGTATAGACATCAAATCGACTTGCTGATTTATATATTTTCAAATCAGAATATTTTTGTTTTTTCACGAAGTGTCAAAGGTAAATAAATGTCTTCTACCGCCGTCACCATGCCGCAAAAATGGCGTAATGCTTGAATGTAGCGTTTTCGATACAATAGGCTTACTGACTTTGTTGTATGACTTGTAAGTTACATTGTTACAACTCTACTTATAAGGTGTGGCGTATGAATATAAGTTATGATCTCTGCATTCCGGTACTCATGCCACCTGAGACGGCAGGGATATACACCCTAATTAGGTAATGAGGTAAAATAACAAGTGATTTTATGAAAATTGTTTCACGGAGTTTCCAAACCCCCGTTTTGATTCGAGATTCGATTAGAGAATAGAAAGCATGATTCAATAGTTCAATGTATCAAGGGTGAGAAACATTCAAGTACTTTCAATAACCCATTCAAGCCGACCAATCATTGGAACTAGCACACCAAACAGTACTGCTCTCATAGCAAGTGCCATATTTCCCGATCGGATCTTGACATACCGAAGTTTTATAAATGAAACATTACGAAATTTATTTATTTATTGGTGTTTAACGTCACATATTTCTGCACAATGGCTGATCATGACCTTCACAGTTCTACGGGTGGAGGAGGGCGGAGTACCCGGAGAGAACCACTGAGCAACGGCGAGCAACTGTCAGCTGCCCAAGACACAAGGCGGTTGCCGCAGGCGGGATTATACATTCCGAGATCAAGACCGAATCACGAAATACAAACGGAAATAGCATCTCAGGTTTAACTCTTAACCCGCCGATTATTTTCAGGATATTTTTCATCAAGTCTCGTCGTGGCTGATGTGAAGCAGCAATGACTAGATTTGATGAAAAAGTCATCTAAACGTGATGCACGAAATCAATGATGACAACATTCATACAACTCTGATGTCGAGCCGGGCTTTGTAGCTCGAGGAGGTAGTCCATGACTTGGTTGAGAGAAAAAGTGGAGCGGAAAATGAAGTTACGACGTATGCCACGTACGCTGTCGTGGTAGCGCGCTTGATCGACAATATAGTCACAGTATTGCCATGGTGATGGATGGTGTTAGTGAGCATGCGCAGCACATGTTGTTAGTGTGACAAGTATTTCCGTCGTCCATTTTGGTTATTGGAGGCCAACATCTTCAGTTCTATGGTGGCATGTGGTTACTATACCGCAGTTTTACAACATGACGGGGTTGTGTTCTGTGGGTATGCTCGATTGGACAGGAGTATTTTTAATTACTGGAATCCAACCGCCAAGTACAAGCATTCCCCGAAACGGACTCTATTTGGTACGAGTTCTCCGAAAATCCTCGTTTTCATTCATTTTTTGATAATACGAGGTGCTATATTACACTAAAGTGTGTTTTCCATTCAATATTCGTATAACTGATTACCCAAAATTACCAAACAACAAACTAATCCGAAAAATTCTCACCCGATAAACAATTGTCGGGTCCGTTCTGGCAATTAAACATACTTTTATTGCATCGAACACACCTTTTAGGGTAATATGGCACCATATGCTATCACGAAAGAGATAAACACAAGGAATCGTGGGTAATTCGAGCAAATTAATCAAATTAATGCCCATTTTAATCTTTTGTGGTTGATTCCGATAAAATCATTAGATAAGCTCCCCTCTAGAATTGAACACACTCTTCGAACACCCCCAGTACTATTGTGGGAGTTTGTCCCCCATAGAAATCATGTTCCGTCAATGATGGTGGTCGGGTTATTTTGTGTAGTAGTCGGGTTGTTTTCGGTAATTAGGTATACCCCATACAATCGAACGGAACACCGAATATATCCCTGTACTATTGTTTCAGTTACTTACAACTACGTGCCACTAGATAAACGAAGATAGCGAAAATACATGCTAGCCTAACAATACACGCTGCGCACCATCCATCACCATCCTTCCTCTATTATTCCCCACACAAAATCAGGGACGGTGTCCGCATCTACTACTCACTAGAGGCGATCGGGGGGTGGTGGGGCGAATTGTTAGATTTTTTTTCACACGATCGTGAACTAAGGTATACTGTCTTCGTTTGCATTTTTCACATCAATTTTGACAGGGGGGGGGGGGGGGGGCAATGATTCCAATAATTCTTAAGATGGTCAACAGCTGTTATCCGACGCTCATTTTCATTTTTTTTTCGAACTAGTCTGTTCTCCAGATCTACTCTTCCACTCGAGCTTGGTCAAAGAAGATTGCAATTGTTAAATTTCCTGTCGCATTATGGGAGAAACTTACTTCTTGATAATTTTATATCAGGGTGCAGAAGGTTAAACACGTGTCCCTGTTCACTCCGGTATATAATATAGTAAAAAGTACAATAAATAGTCGTACACTGCGACTATTTATTGTACTTTAAACCGGGGTGAAAATGGACACGAGTGAAAAGGAACAAAAGACAAAAAAGTGTTTTCAAGGTTTTAAAGTATGTCTTAAATTCCTATGATGTTTTTGCTTATTTGTTTTCACTGAGGTACATTAATGGGGGTCTTCCAACTTAGCCAATTACTATTGTTTTCTACTAATGTGCTAACAGGCTGTACAAAAAAGGAATCCCGATTATAGTTAATTTCACAAAAGTTGGTTGATTAAACTTGTCACCTAATTAACTACCTGATTGACCAGCTAACAGAGACTAACTTTTCGATAACCAAATAACTGCAGAGAGGTCTTGATAATAATAATAATAACAAGATTTTCTTAGGCGTATCAGTGATGGCTGTCCAATAATTAAGTGAAACGCCTAACAAAATCTTGTTATTGTATAAATATATAATAAAACTACATACATAAAACTGATGAAATACTAAAAGGAGATTAATATTCAGTAGCATGTGAAACACCATCTACATATTGCATTAGTCCAATTTCTCCATTTTGAAATGCACGTTTGAAATGTCCAATAGACTTGTCAACCTTTCTGGAATTTTTCTTTCTGGGGGCTAATTTACCACAAGCACCCAAATCAATAAGAATTGTTTCTGGATAAGCCTGTTCCTTTTTTAAGAAGTGAATTAGTTTGAACAGATTAGGGTGTGAGCCTCCTATGGGTAGGCTTAACTTCCGATGCCATCCCTCTATATGATTTGTTGTACGGGGACCAACCGCATCAAAATGGTTTCACATAAGTCTACCATGGTCGCCTTCCACCCAGAAACTTTGTCAAATAATCCGTGAAACTCTCCACATCTGAATTTACAGGTGCATCTTCCAATGCCATTCACCATGCGTCGTTCACGCGATTTACTGGGACTAGTGAAAAACCAATAGCCTGACATACTAGTCATCTTCCAATGTCATCCACCATGTGTCGTTTACTCGATTTACTTGGACTAGTGGAAGACCAATAGTCCGACGTACTAGTCTTTGCGTTGCCTCACCCTCTTGGTTTGCTGTTTTAAGCCATATTTTGGGGCATATTTAAATATATATTGTACATAGGGAAAAATCAAACTTTTAGTTTTACATTTTGAAAAAAAAAAATTCTGCATTGCGTTTTGGGCTGCTACTCCATAATCCGCGTCCTATGTTACCTGAGTCTCCTTTGGCAACAGTCCAAGCAGTAATGGGCCATTTTATTTTCCACAAAGGCATGGGTTGTGTAGAGTTGAAAAACACGTTACGACATTTATTGAATGTTCCGTCACAAAAATGCACTCTAGCACTTGATAAATGTCTAAGATTATTTTCCATGCCGAAATCAAGAAGTTTGTTGCTCTCACCATCGCATTTCAACAAAATAATTATCTACCGTTGTGGTCTTTCTGTATGCCTCAGACAGATTGATCTCTGTTCGCTGTTTTGGTAAAGGATGTCTTGTTTTAGCCCGTTCGCAGTAAAGTGATGACTTGTTGCTATAAATGTTGCTACTTTTTCTAGGAAACTGGAATCGATTTCCAGGCTAAGCAGACCAGTGGTGTCTGCGCAAATTTAATTCCCGCTCAACACTTTGGCTATGGAGGCCAGATCAGGATAGGTATAGAGTTCTCCATATCTGTGCACTTTTGCACAAATGTGCTTCAGGTGTGGATTTTTTTGTTGAAAATTTGGAGAAAACAACCATTTAGATAAGCAATTTGATATCTTGTGCGTTAGATAAGGGGATAAACATAAGTCCGAAATGCGCTCCCCCCCCCCCCCCCCCCCCCCCCCCACTCCCCCGCCTGGATTTGTGCGTGTTATTTTTTCCTACTTGAAACACCGGCGATTCACCTGCCAGATAAAACGGATTTCGTGAGGTGACGCCTCTATATGTTACCTCTTCTTTTCGACTTTCGGAGATTTTAAAAACTTCTTTTGGGCATTTGTCAACTGATACATGATTGCCTTTGATATATTCGTTGTTGTTTTTTTTATAATGGGGGGGGGGGGGGGATAACTACTCTGGATGGGCAGGCTGAATGTTTGTAATACAACTTATGTCTTTCCCGGACACTGTGAGTTTGTGTCGAAAGGAATATATATCCAACGACAGTTTCATTAGCCAAATAGTCAGCAAGTGACCGGGTACGGCGTCACCTCACCTGGTGTAAAACCTGCAGACCAGGTACCATCCCGAACCCGGTTACTTGCCGACTATGTTACGAATTTACCCCTCCGATGACCTTCAGCAGAATCACCAACAGTAACTTGCACCGGAAAGTATCTGTGGCGACAGTAAACAATCATCGCTGTTCGAAGTGAGATATTTGTTTACAAACTAAAACGTTTCGCCACAATCTGAAATGCCCTTACGTTCATTTACTGTCATTACCACCTGAGAAGGGTTAACAAAGCACTTTAAATGTTCCAAAAAATACTTTTAATCTGTTGAGTAAACTGTTAAGAAAATGTTCGCTTCACCCAGCATAAAAATCGATAAAATCGTAAACAACAACAAATTTTGGGGACTACAAGTAATACTTTTTGTCCATTCTTTTTTAAATATTTAATGTATTAAATCAATAAATACGGTACGTTGAAAATATTTTGGTACTTAGATTCTCATATTTTGTTTTAATTCAAATTTAGAAAATTCGAAGCGGGTGAAAATGCATCAAAAAGTAATGGCGGCTACTCCCGGTGTATTAATGTGACACGCACCGTGTACGGGATATATCAACAAGTTTGTCAGAGGTAGGGTAACGCACGACACCCCTCTAGATGTTCTGTACTTTATCTAACAATCACCTCAATTCGCAGCCAAAAAACTCAGAAAAAACGTCTGTATCAGCTTCCCGTTCGATTTGGTATCAGACAGATTCAATTTTCGGTAAACACCGCACTATCACATATATGCACTGTTATACGCATTAAAATATAGTTCCTGGAATTCAAAATTTTGACAAATTTCAACCCAATTTAAACTGAAAAATGGGAGGGGGTGATTGTCGGGTTTATTTCGATAATTAGATTTACTCCTATTCAATCGAACTTTCCCCCGGTACCCCTCAGTACTATAGCACTAGCGGGCTTTTTGTAACGGGATTGTTTGATAAATGTATTATCATAACCATGTGCATATTCTGTGATTTGTATCAGATTCGAGGTCGTTGCGATTCAATTGTAAACATGACCTCGAATCTGATACAAATTACAGGACACGCGCATTGTCATGATAATTATAAAATGTGATGATTTAACTTCAGTCTTAGGTAGGACCCTGCGAATTGCACATTTTCGATTCGAATTAAATCTCGAATCGAATCACTTCACTATTCGAAATCTAATCGAACTTCGAATCGAATCAGTGACGTCTTGAAGATGGCCGAGGGAGGTTGGGGTTTTATAAACCTGATTTTTTCCGACTGTGATGGCTCAAGTTCCGACTGATAAAATAATCCAACTACATCATCAAGGCACGCCTTCGTAGAAGACATGTCTTGATGATGCAGTTGGAATATTACCCTGTTAGGATTATAATTCATCGTCGACATTGCTTGGAAACGTTAAATTTGCATTTAACAGTGGCAGGGACTAGTGATATTGAAATCAGCATGGCTGATGGCACGAGTGCAGATTTTATTTATGTTAATGTAGATGAAGTTGCACTTAGCCTTTTATTACAACATTATTTATGTACGATTTCCTTCCGAACAATACGTTTTGTGAGACGAATAAGCTGACTTGTACCGAGCTATATTCCTAATAAAGATTCAGAAGGAAACGAGTCGGGCAGCCGATTTCGGATCGAACCAACTATCAACTTAATATTCAAAATAGAATCGATTCTCGACGCTTTGCAGGACCACTGGTCTTAAGCATCAGCCACCTGACTCTCCAAAATTACCCTTTTGAATGTTCCTATGTTTTAAACTGTTGCCTTAGAGAAAATAGCAGACGAAACCTCATTGGAACGAGCTGGTTCAGCGTGTTCCAATAAACGGCCATGAGTTAAAGTTTTGAAAAAATGATTTTTTTTGGCTATTCAAACTTTGTTTTTGAAAGTATCGTTTTTAGTTGTTTTTGGTAAACAGTTTAATTCAGCTCTTGGTCCGCGTACATCCACCTTTTAGTCTAACTAATTTAGCATTTTTCAGACGTTTAATCACACCGGTCATACATAATATTATGTGAGATAACACCATGGTGATTTGTATTTTACTTCTTGTTCCTTATTTTATAGATTGTATTGTTCCTTATTTTATAGAATGTATTGCTCCTTATTTTATAGATTGTCTTGTTCCTTATTTTATAGAATGTCGTGGTCCATATGTTATAGATTGTCTTGTTCCTTATTTTATAGAATGTGTTGTTCCTTAGTTTATAGAATGTATTGTTCCTTATTTTAAAGAATGTTCTGGTCCATATTTCACAGAATGTTTTGTTCCTTAGTTTATAGAATGTCTTGGTCCTTTTTTGCAGAATGTCTTGGTCCTTATTATATTCAATGTGTAGGTCATTATTTATAGCTGTCTTGTTCTTTAGTTTATAGACTCTTTTGTTTCTTAGTTTGCAGAATGCCTTGGTCCTTATTTTATAGATTGTCTTGGTCCTTATTTTACAGAATGTCTTGGACTTATTTTATAGAATGTCTTGGTCCTTATTTTATAGATTGTCTTGGTCCTTATTTTATAGAATGTCTTGTTCCCTATTTTATATTATGTCTTGTTCCTTATTTTATAGAATGTCTTGTTCCCTATTTTATATTATGTCTTGTTCCTTATTTTATAGAATGTCTTGGTCCTTATTTTATAAAATGTCTTGGTCCTTAGTTTATAGATTGTCTTGTTTCTTATTTTATAGAATGTCTTGTTCCCCATTTTATATTATGTCTTGTTCCTTATGGAATCCCAGTGGGTATTTTGGTTTGTTTGGTGTCGTTTGTAATTCGATCTTGGTTTCAGATATTGTTTTAAGAAATCTCGATCCACTAGTGTCAGCATGTGGCACCTATATCGCGCCCATATTGTGTCCATATCTCGTAAGTATCGCGCCAATATCGAGATCTGATCAAGAAAGAGACATGTTTTGTGATTGCAGCACCTTTTAACAATATAAGCAATAGTGCATAACTTTGAAAAAAAAATTTGTAATTTACCGACACTTTCGACAGCCTCGTGTTGGATAGTTTTACGGGTGTAGGAAGCCAGAGTACCCTTAGAGAACCACCGAGCAGTGGCGAGCAACTGTACTAACTCCGCACAAGCAGGGTTAGCATTGGTTGAAGCCAAATGCACTATCCACATGCAATACGCCTTAGTACATAGCGCCACCGTGCACTTACAAGAGCAATCGGGATTAAGTACCTTTCTCAAGGACACAATGCAGTTACCTCTGGTGGGGATCGAACCGTGGACCTTTCGGGTTGACGTCCAGTGCCTTAACTACTGAACCACCGCCTCACAGCAACTTATCTATTACTAAATTAGGTTATTGTGTTCACCATTGCTACATACTAATGACAAATTCCGTGTTCATCTGTCCATCCAGAGACGTAGGAAACACATAACACTTTGTCCAGAAATAGGTGAGTTGGAGAGAGACAGGCAGACAGAAAGAGAAAGAGAGAGACAGAGTACAGACCAACATTATCTTCTTCGAACAGGAAAGGGGTGTAGAGACATTCTAAGTAGAGCTTGGAGATTACGTACATGTAGTTTGATAAATCTCTATTAGGGCCTGCCTTTAAATCGAGAGAAAAACACATTTTTGGCTCAATATTTAACACATTTTCCTATAGGCCCGAAACATTGTTTTAATCCATTGAGGTAATTGTTTTAATAGAGACCAAATGTGTGCCTTTTTCCTAATGTAGAGGTGCGTAAGTCCCAAACAAAGGCGAGTGCACTGTACTGCCACCATACCACTAAGGCGAATTGGCCACCATTGATAAATAGCAACGCGTGTGTGCTCTTGTATAACCGTGCCCCATCCACTACAGGTTCAAAATGCTTATGACCTCCCTGCACCTGAGTAAAGTGATTTGGAAAATTGTTCGATATATTCTTTAGAGAAACAACTTACCCATTACAAGAAATGGCATTACACCAACAATAGAAACAAACTCAACACCACATGCTGCAATGAATCCCAGTGCACCTAAAATCGCTAAGCCTGTTGCCAGAACGCCGGCGTTGGCCAGGAAACCTCTGTTTGATACGCAGTTACCTCCCGATATGGCAAATATAGCATAACTAATCATCAGGGTGAAAGTGAGAGACATAAAGACAATATCCCCATTGGTATTTTTGTCGAGTTCTTCTTCCATTGAGTTTGTGTGTGAATATGTAAAGTCAAGTTTATCAGATGTAAAGCTTTCCATGTAAGTTTTAAAATTTTGTAGCCATTGTTCAGACTTTTGTGAGTTTTCCCCATCCTGTCGGAGGTTGAGACGTAGGCGTATAAACATTGCAGACGACAGGTTTCCAGCACTGGTAACTACATCTCCTAAAACAAAAGGCAAGAACTCGTTACCATAAAAAGGATAACTCACAAGGTTCGCTGCTAAGTCAGTTTGGAACGAAGATGTAAAGACAAAGAAACCAGTCACAGCACAATCAGGATTTGTTCTTGCACACAGATCGTCATATCTCAATAAAGCGCCATCACTTTGAATTGTTACATTTACAACTAACTCGTATATACTTTTTAGTGCGTTTAGGTTTGTAGTTCCAAGCATATCCGACCCATCGTTCGCTTTAACGATTATGTCAGCATATAATCCTAGATTAGGAATTGTTCGTGCACTGAAATTCGACACAGAGAAATCAGGATAGGTATCATACAGATATTTCCGGTCTTTTGAGGCTTGACTGTCTTTCGGAGTGTAGGCAAGTTCAATATCGCTTTCTGGATTTAATCGAATCAGGCCAACACCGAGTCCTCCGAACAGAACTACACTACCAATAATGAAAACCCATGGATAACGTGCCACGAAACGTCCATATCTTTCAAACCCTTTAGAAAGAAACGTCTCTACTTTACCGTAGCACGTATTACAACAGTTGCACATGATTAAAGTTGAAATTCGTGCAAATATTTGACTCTTCTGTTCCAATTACTTACATATATCACATTGATGTACTAGCTCATGTGCAAGAATCCACTCAATCTGTTTCAGGAATATTTCTTCTTCTTAGGTACTCTGCCGCAATCCTACAAAATATTGAAACAAATATACTTTTATCGTATAGTCATGATGGAACGGCCCATGTCAAGAATATTGTCGTAGTACTGGGAGTTGGAAGGCTTCGCTCGAAGAATTGAGTTAACTCTCTCAATCCGAGAGATCGCTTTTCCGACCCAGGAAGAGGATATGTCATAATTTCATTAAGTAGGGTAGCTGCTTAGTGAAACTATTAATTGGTTCTACCCCAAAATAATGAATATGGTGTCTTCTAATTGCTGTCATTGAACTGAAATGGGAGATACTACCAGGGTTCAAAGGGTTAATATTCTCTGTTTTTGAAGTAATTTATTTCATTAACTGTTCACCACAGCACATTTTTTACAAAAACTATTTCCTGAACATTTAAACACCGTTAATTTTGCCACGAAAACATAGCATATGTCCTCTCTCTCTCCGAGATCGTTCCATTGTTGTGTCTTAAGCAATGATTTCGAGGCAAAAATTGAAAACAAATCGATTATTGATTTTTCTGAATATCGTAAGTGAGATTTGACCGTTTCATTAGGTAAGTGTTTATAAGTGTTTAACGACACTTTTGACAGCCAGAGTCACCTCGTGTCGGACACTTTTTTACAGGTGCAGGATGTAGGAGTTCCCGGAGAAAACCACCGAGCAACGGCGAACAACT
The DNA here is from genome assembly GCA_031216915.1 of Pictodentalium vernedei. NCBI lineage: Eukaryota > Metazoa > Mollusca > Scaphopoda > Dentaliida > Dentaliidae > Pictodentalium > Pictodentalium vernedei. The sequence continues at coordinate 87,176,701 of CM062289.1, forward strand.
GCCAAACTTTCCAGTCGTTATAACTCCGCACGAGTAGGCTTAGGTTAGGACGGAGACAAGTGCACAACCAACGTGCAGTACGCCTTAGTACACAGCGCAGCGTGCCGCACGGGGCAATCGGTATTAAGCGTCTTGCCCAAATACAAAACACAGTTAACCCGATTGTCGAAATACTGAGCCGCCGAGCTCCCTGGTAAATGTTTAAATTGCACATATGTGTTAACCCTTTACCTAACGAATCGCCCGCATCCGCCCGCGTAATATGCAAATTGAGCAGTTGAAAAAATTAAATTTTTCAAAATATTGCAACAAAAACATATCATGTGACCTCTCAATGGAACGAGCTCGTTGAGCTCGTTCCAATGAGGAGGTCACATGATATGGTTTTGTTGAAAGTTTTTGGAAAATTTAAAAAAAATATATTTAAAATAATAAATTTTGATATCGTCTGTGTTGGGTAAAGGGTTAAAAAGAATCTCAAATGACGATTTGGCATGGAATTCCTGAACATCGTTCACTACATATCGACTCAGCTTGATTGCAGTGAACTGGATTCAGAAATTCCATATCGAATCGTCATTCATTTGAGATCATTTGAGATCCTTTATTTACCACATAATTACCACCCTTTTCGACACGTTGCATTTGTAAATACACCACGCGTGTTATTGGGCTTTTCCCTCTGGAAAAGACTATTGTTTTTCTACAGATTTTTTTTAAACATTCATCATTTCTAGACCTGCCTGTGACACAACCTTTGATACACACGACATATTCGGCGATGCATATAGTAACCCTCCACAGGCTCCACATCGAAATTTTGATGAAATGGGCCGGTTTCAGGCCCCCACAGCACCCAAACGATACACGAGAGGTAAACATAACTTCCTTTATTGGAAGTGGAATTCACCGAGGATCATTTTTGTAATAAGGATGTTCATAAAACCAAGCGTTAACCCGTTTTGGGCTGGTTAAACAGCAATACCCCCATAAAGCTAAATAATTCATGTTTTCCGTGGATTTCTCTAAACGAGGCTTGTACATTTTCAAGAAAAATTTGTCACTCCCAGGTCTTGGTGTGACAATAGAAGTTGCATGGACAAAATACTGCGGTGAGCATTTGTTAACCGTCCATGGGCTGCTGAATGTCAAGATTGTGATAAAATGGGCTGTTTTTAGACGCCAACAGCACCCAATGGGTACGCCACAAAAAGTGCCTTCTTTTATCGAGCGCACACTCTATACGAAAACATTTTTGTAAGTAGTAATGGTATTCAAAAGTCGAAGTCTTAACCCATTTTGGGCGGGCTAAAGTGAGAGACCCCTTAAAAAATTAAAATTCCCATTTTCTGTCGATTTCTCTAAAAACATCTTGTAGGTTTTCAAGAAAAATTGACTACTCGCAGGTCTTTGTGTGACATTACAAGTTGCATGGACAAAATATTCCGGTGAGCATTTATTAACCCTCTACAGGCTGCCAAGCATCGTAATTTTGTTGAAATGGGCTTTTTTTCGGACACGCACAGCACCCAATGTGTACCTGAGAAATAAACATAATCTCCTTTGTTGGAAGTGGAATTCACCGAGGACCATTTTTGTAAGTAATAATGGTGTTCACAAAACCAAGCGTTAACCCCTTTTGTGGTTGTTAATAGTGATACCCATCAAACGCTTAAAAAATTATGTTTTCCCTGGATTTCTTTACAAACCCCTGGTAGGGTTTTCAATAGAAAATAGCCATTGATAGGTCTTGGTGTCACATTACCACTTGAATGGATAAATTATTCTGGTAAGCATTGGTTAACCCTTCATGAGCTGCTAAATGTCAAAAGTTTAAAAAAATAGTCTATTTTTGGACACCAACAACATCAAATGGGAATGCAACAGAGAAAAATAACTTCTTTTACCGGACGCAAAGCTGACCGGGAAACATTTTTGTAAGTAGTAAGTGTTTCAAAAATCGAGGTCTTAACTCATTTTTGACTAGTTAAGGAGATATACCCCTTAAAAGCTTAAAATTCCAGTTTTCGGTGGATTGCTCAGAAAAAAAAAATTCAAGAAAAATTGACCATTCGCAGGTCTTGGAGTGACATTACAAGTTGCATGGACAAAATATTTCGGTAAGCATTTGGTAACCCTCCAGAGATTGCCAAGCATAGACATTTTGAGAAAATGGGCTGTTCTTGGGCAACCATAACACCAAATGTGTACCTGCGAGATAAAAATAACCTCCTTTATTGGAAGTGGAATTCACCAACGATCATTTTTGTAAGTAATGAAGGTATTCACAAAACCAAGCTTTATCCCGTTTAGGGCTGGTTAAAGAGTGATACCCCACGAAAGGTTAAAAATTTATGTTATCTGAGGATTTCTCTAAAAACATCACATAACTTTTCAAGAAAAATTGGCCATTCTCAGATCTTAGTGTGACATTACAAGCTGCATGTACAAAAAATTCCAGAAAGCATTTGTTAACCCTATGCAAGTTCGCAAACATCAAAATGTTGATAAAATGGGCTGTGTGTGCGTATCCACAGCACCCGCAGTTGAGAGGAGAGATCAAAATAAGTGGAAGTAGAATTCACTGAGAATTAGTTTTGGAAGTAATAAGAGTATTCAAAAAACAACACTTAACCCGCTTTGGGCTGGATGAACAATGATACCCATCAAAAGCTTAAAACTCATGTTCTCCCTGGATTTCTCAGAAAACATCCTGTAGGTTTTAAAGGAAAATGGCCTTCGCAGTTCTTGGTTTGACATTACAAGTTGCATGAATAAATATTCCTGTTAGTGCTTGTTAACCCTCAACAAGCTGCCAGACATCAATATTTTGGATACGTTTGAGATAAAATGGACCATTTTCAAATAGACACAGCACTCAGTGGGTAAGTGTCAAACAAACATAACTCCTTTTGTCGGTCATTAACTTGTTGGACGACGATATTGACATTAATCAACTCCACCGTTAATGATGGCTTTTACCTAAACATTTTTTTTTATCAAACTAAGTCATTTGAGACTACTCTACTCACCTTTCTCATAACATCAATGAAGGAATTTCAGTGAGACAGTTAAAAACAATTCATCAGACACTGTGGGGTCATGAAAAATCATGCAATCTCATCGGGAAAAGCCATGATTCTAAAGAATCATAAAGTCTAGTTATATGAGCGTTGTTAAACAGTGTTAAACCTCTTAATAAAGCTGTAATAAAAAGAGTTTGAATCCAAGTTCTTGGTGATAATAGGGATGGTGATGGGGATATTTATTTGGTGTTTCTTCCCTTATGTGGTGAGGAGGGTGGCCTTCTCCTTTTGGGATCGTAGTATTTCTAAACCGAAATTACGGTAGTTACGAGTATCAGCATATCGGACAGAGAAACTGAATACAAAAATGTGCAACGAAATGTATCCCCTATATTGTGCTGGGGCTGTCACGTATTAACCTTTTCAACACTGGCGCCCCTGAAGGTATTATTTCGGCCAATACTGTCGACGGCGAAATGGGGGAAACCATCCTGGTTTGTAGGAAGGTTCAGTAATGATTTAAACCAAAAGCTCTGTCGAGCAAAAAATTATGCACACCGCGTTGAAAGGGTCACTTATCGACTAGTCGATTATCGATCGTACACAGTATAATTGATTAGTATTTTCCTTAGTCGAATAATCGGTAAATGTTTACTCCCATTAAATATTGATAAATTAAACGCACCTCTACAATGTGAAAAGTGCTCATTTTAGGTCACATGTTTAACAAATTTCACACAATGGTTCGGCCCGATGGGGAAATTTGTTAATTATGGAGCTAACAATATGCATTTCTCTCCACTTTAAAAGCCGTAGTAGAGACAATCCAAATGAGGGGATCTTCAATCACATAATATAATTAAGAGTAAAGATTCTGTGCATCCCCTTCCTGTTAATTCCCATTAAGGTTCAAGGACGGGTTGGTAAAAATAATGTTGTCCTAAACTCTCTCCCTCTCTCTCTTTCGTTCTTTCTCTTTCTTGCTCTCCCCCTCTCTCTCACTCTTTCTTAAGTAATCATGAAGAAGGTTTGGAGGCACGTACCCCCTGTGCCCTTACTTTCCCGTGACAAATATACAAACGGTCAGAAATGCGGTGCGAACGGCACAGGGAGTAATTTCAAGAACCAAACTTTCCCAAATCCATCGTGTTGTCCATTCAGGATGTTCGTTTTTGTTGGGGGTATGTTTGTTTTCTTATTGCTCTTGGGGATCGCATCTGTCCTAGTTGTGGAAAGTGTCGTTAAACAGCAATAAATAAATAACCTTCAGATAACTCTTCGCATGGCCATTTGTGAAATAACGATCAATTTTTGATAAAGATTATTTTTGAGTTCTGAATCGTTCAAAGTTACTCATCATAATTTTATTTATTTATTTGTATTTAACGCCACTCCAGCAGCTAAAGGCAAAACCGGGGCGCGAAAACGGTTGAAGATAAAATACATCATCGTCAATGACGAAGGAAAGTGATCGATTTAAGAACAGGAAATAATTACAAAATGAATAATGACAAAGATAGGAGTAGTTTGAACAGTAATGAGCAAAGAAACCCATCTACTGAATACCTTATAAAACAGATATTTTCACTGGAAACAAATAATACATCAAGAACAAATGTCTTTACAGTTGATCCCGCCCATTAATTTACAAACATTCGCTACGTACATCTGCATAAATGCAAATGATGTCGTTAGATATGGTTTCGCCACAACACTTCAGTTATTATTATTATTATTATAAAAGCATTTTTATAGCGCCTTTTTTACTATACAGTATTCAAAGGCGCTTGGTATGGTGAATACAGATTATAGTGAAAATTTATAGACATTTACCTATTAAAGGCTTGTTTAAATAAATGAGTTTTAATTGCTTTTCGAAATTTATATAAATCGTTTTCTTTGCGGACATCAATGGGAAGAGAATTCCACAGTTTTGGACCTGCCACGGAAAATGCTCTGTCTGCGAAGGTTTTACAATTACTTCTCGGTACAAAAAGTTCACAAGTGTTCTTTGATCTTAGATTTCGCGTGTGTCGAATTTTGTGGATCATGTTTTTCAAATAGTCTAGGGCGCCTCCATAGATACATTTGTGAACAATTGTCAAAATTTTAAACTGAATTCTTTTCGCTACTGGCAACCAATGTAATAATTTCAATGCCGCTGTACTGCTATCATATCTTGATTTTCCCAGAATAAGTTTAGCTGACATATTTTGAATTTTTTGAAGTTTTGACAGAAGATTTTGTGAAATGCCAAATAGAAGTGCATTCCCATAGTCCAGATGAGAAATTACCAATGCCTGAACTATGAGTCTGCAGGAATCCGTGGTGAGATGTTTTCTAATTTTCCTGATGTTATATAAATTATATGAAGCTATCCTACATTTTTCCATCACATGTTTTTCTAGTTTCATATTCTCGTCAATATGGAAACCAAGGTACTTTACGGAATCACTTTTACTAATGTTGGTGGAACCAACGCAAATGCCATTACGATTATTCTTACGCAATTGATCGTGGGAGCCAAAGAAGATTACTTCTGTTTTTGAATCGTTAATTTTTAACTTGTTCTCGGACATCCACACACGTACCTCATCCAAACACGCTTCCAACCCATTGCACACCTTCTCTTCCTTGATAGCATCACCTGATAAGAAACTGTCGTAGAATGAGTGGTCATCCGCAAACCCAAGTATATTTACTTTACTTTGAATAAACTGAAGTGTGCTCGCATAAACAGTGTAAAGGACTGGGCCTGCACAGGAGCCTTGGGGGACAGAGAAATTTAGCAGTTTTGATGTTGATTTGTGTTTTCCTACAACCACGGCCTGCTTACGTAAACATAAGTATGACTTAAACCAACTGAGAGCTGTATCTGACACTCCAAAGTTGTCGTGTAGAACGTTAAGCAGTATTTCATGATCTACTGTATCAAATGCAGCGGATAGATCTATGAGGGCCATAACAGTTATCTTTTTTGAATCCATATTTAGAAGAATGTCATTATGTATTTTAATTAGTACCGTTTCAGTACTATAATTATTTCTATATGCACTTTGATAATCAGGAAATAGATCGTTGCTTTCCATATGGGAAGTGAACTGAGCCAAAACAGCTTTTTCAACTAATTTAGACAGGTACGATAAATTACTTACAGGCCTGTAATTTGATGGTATTAGATCGAGCCCTGTTTTTTTTTTAGTAATGGATGGACGTAAGCAATTTTCCATGCATCACAGAACTCTCCAGATGATAGAGATAGGTTGATAATCCTTGTTAACAGTGGTATCAGGATATCAATATTATCTCTAATCAACCAGGAAGGCACTGGATCTGAGAAACATGTTGTTGGCTTGGAGCGCTTGACAATATTCAACACATATTCCTCGGTGACAGTATGAAAACAAGAGAAGGGAGACCCCTCAAATGTTGGCGTAGTTTTGAAATTGGCAAAGTGTTTCAGTGCATTCCGGATTTTATCAATTTTATCTATAAAAAATGAGGAGAATTCCTCAGCAAGCTTTTCACTTTCAATACCAGGTAATGGGTTTGATTTTTCTCGACCAGTTCAATGAATTGTTTTATTTTCTGTGCTGCGGTGACGACAGGTGTCATATTTTCAAAGCGATTAACCAGGAATTGGTGTTGCACAATGGATGTGGACTTTGCTTTGATCAAGGAAGAGGTTTTCTGTGATTTCTATACTTGATTTGATTTTGTTTAAGGGTGGCGTATATATAAGTGCATGGTAATTGATGTTTGGTGGATGTAATGCCCGGAGAGGCACAAGAATCGTTGAATTTTAGAAAATGTTTGGACGTTTATGTGTCTATTTCCATTATTCGTAGTATTATTGATGACCTTGAATACTAACAACAGTGAGTGGAGTCCAAGCATTGACTGCATCACTGAATTGCTTGATTAGACCCAATATGAGAAGGATTTGGGAAAGACACGATGAAAGCCGGGGGTATTGTTAATTAATTAACGTGTTCACCTGATGTGTTCAGATCTTGCCAATCTTGACATCCAGTGATTGTGTCAAATAACTTTCGTTACAAGTGGCATGTTCATCTTTTAAGCTGGGCATATCATAATATTAAGTTTGGAATAATTTCTAATTTTTACTTCTGGTCTGTGTGCTGGTATTTACCAGAAATTCGGATTTACGGGGATGACTTCCCTCACTGAAATTACTGAACTGATAACTTATATCCCAAATTGTTATGGACAATAGCTTGCATGTTAGTGTTACTGCTGAAAGAGAAATAAATAGTTCGAGGGATGTCGGTGACAGAGGCGATGAAGAGACTGTTTTTATTGAGAAGTTTGAAGGAGCAATACGAGCTGATTTGTAAGAGACTTTATGTTCTTGATCGACTGGAGAAAAGACTGGAGCGTGTTGATTAGTTAGAATGCCGTCTTACCAGTACAGAGCAAAAAGTAGCAAAACGTGATTTTGTGAGACGAGTTACAGTCTAAATTAAACAGTACAGTGAGTAATGTTTCTGCGTTGAAAGCCGAAGTCGACCAGGTCAGACAGACAACATAATTTATGGGGAAAAGTGCAGAATTTATGTATGTCTAACCAGTTCGACGATAGTCAGGCCATAGGGAGGGAAAACTCCAAAAACATAGCAGAATTTGAGTCGGGGTAAAATAGTGATGCACTGTTCAGAACGCAGGTAGAGTGCGATGTAAATAAGATCCAGGAGTCAAACGAACCATTAACCCTTTACCAAACATGAAAAGCAGACGACACTTGCAAACACAATTCTTGAACAACTAATTTTTTAGCTGCGACGAGCAGCTCCAAATGTGGCAATGTCGGTCTGCCGGTCGGTCTGTCACCAACAAGTTTAAAAAACACCACAACTCCTAAAATACTTGATGGAATGACACCATACTTGGAATGCAAGTGTATCTGTATGATGTCGACACCCTCGCAATAGTGCGTGTCAATCGGATAATTTCTGTCACATTTATGGACTTGTCACCAACGAGTTTTTTGGTCACCAACTAGTCTTTTTGTCACCAACTAGTTTTAAAACATCATTGGCGTTCCACGAATCGTCGCAGCTTCGGCACTGTGACAGTGCTTCTAGTTTCATTTTTTGTCTCAAAACATGGGTTATGACCCCTCTTTGGAACGAGCTCAACGGGCTTGTTCCATAGAGGCGTCGTAACCTATGTTTTTGAGACAAAAAGTGAAATAAAACGAATGAAAATTAATTGGAAACTTTTGTTTTGTGAAAAGCGCTGGCCGGTTTTGGCCGTTCGATGGGTAAAGGGTTAAGAGGAGATAGTGGTTGATCAAAAGTGTCGATTAGTGAGAAACGACCTGATCTTCTGTGGACTGCCTGAAAATGATAATGAGGACTGCGAGACCATTATTCGAGATTTTTGAGAGACGACCTGAGGATTAATAATTTCAAGATAGAACGCGCTCACCGAATAGAAAAAGTCACCCAGTTTGTACGCAATAGGGAGCAAACAGGCGCATCTGTAAGTGAAATACGTCCTCGAAACATCGTCGTGAAGTTCTAGATTTTCAAAGACAGTGAATTTGTTAGAAAAAAGGCGCCTCAGTTAAAAGGAAAACAGTTCTTCATAAATGAGCAGTTCCCTCCAGAAGTAGAAAGTGTCCGTCGTAAACTGTACCCAGTGATGAGAAAAGAAAAAACGTCTTAAAAGGCAGGGGCGTCTCGTTCGCAACATACAATACACAAACAATCAAGAATACATATTGAGAGCTGAAGGTGCACAACCAAATGTGACCGAAAACTCAAATGATTCTAACCCAAGAAAACGTGGGCGTGTGTCCTCTACACCTGCTCGACAGGACAGCGACGGTGAAATAAGTTTAAAATGTAATCGAGTAACTAACCCAATGTTAACACTTGATAATGCGAAATCAAGACAAATTAACTGCTTATCACTAAATGTGTGTGGTCTTTGGAATAACTAGAATACCCTGAATTTACTGAGTTAACCCTTTACCCAACGTAACGGCTAAAACCGACCAGCACTTTTCTAAACAAATCGCCAATTAATTTTCATTATTTTTTCATCTTTTGTCTCAAAAACATCGGTTATGACATGACACCTCATTGGAACGAGCTCGTCTATAAGAATGAAAAAGCAAAAGTTATTGAAGAACTTTTTTTACAAGTGTCGTCTGCTTTTCATGTTAAGTAAAGGGTTAATTGATAAATTCGAAGTCGTTGGCTATGTGGAATCAAAGACCGACGACACCGACGTTATCAATATACCGGGATTTGAACTTTTTATGAAAAACAGAAAAAAAGTTTTATGAGGGTAAAATCGGTGGACATAACTATAGCATAACATTTGCAAATGGTTTGATTATGCTGATTCCACGAGTAAATTTGTCTCTTGGCTTAAGGTATCGAAGAATTATACAAATTTAGAGGAAGATTTAATTATGGGTTCAGTCTATATACCTCCTGACAACAGTCGCTATTCTTCGCAAGAATGCTTCGATGAGATACAATGAAATTTATGAGTTATTTAGTGAGAATAATTACAACACTTTAGTTGGGAATTTTAATGCCAGGACTGGCAATCTGAAGGATTACTTACACTGAGAAGAGCTTATAACGCTTTTAACAGATTCCGATATTGATAATTCATTTCCCGTAGACACAATTAACATATTAGAGTGCCACAAGATTCCATGAAATAGAACCTCAAAAGATAAGTATGTAAATAACTTTGGTCGAAAAATGATCGAGTACTGTCAAAGTGCTGACAGGTACGTTCTTACACTCTAAAATCAGTTGGGTTAAAAATCAACCCAAATCGACTGGGCTGAGTGAATATGAACCCAATTGGGTTCATATTCACTCAACCCAGTGGATTTGGGTTGATTTTTAACCCAACTGATTTTAGAGTGTAACGGTAGGGTGGGCGAGGATGCGGGGACTGGGGAAGTAACGTGTGAGGATTCTAGTGTGGTTGACTACTGTGTGGAAACTTCCAGATTAATTGGGATATTCAATAGCTTTTCTGTGATGGGGTTTTGTAATTTAAACCCAGATTACATAGTCCACTTCATTTTGCGATCAACTGTAAGTCACCAATAATCAAAATTGGAGAAGGGGGTCCGACACAGTCCTCATCCTTTGTGCCGACTAAAAAGTTGTGGGTAAATGGAAAAGAAAAAGAATTTTCTGAAAATATTCGTCAACGGGATGTACGTAAACTGACAGACTATGTTAATGAAATAAATACCAATAGAATACCATATACGCAAGAAACAGCGAATCGTACAGTAATTGATGTAGGGAATATCTTTCATCATGCAGCTTACACAACTTTTAATTTAATTCAGGTTATAATAATAATAATAATAATAATAATAATAATAATAATAATAATAATGATGATGATGATGATTATAATAATCGTAATAGAAAAATATTATTAATTTCCAAAGTGTGATTTACTGGGATTGCGGGGTTTGATTATAAACGATAACTTAACAAGTGAATTATGCAATCAACAATTGTGTCATGTATCCGTGCGCGCAAACGAATACGCTTTGCCGTGGGTGTAATGGGGACTTCATTGTTTCGTTTTTTTTTTAAATTATATAATTATCGTTAATAATGAAAAGTAAAAAGCAGAGTAATCGCTTGACTGGACTGGTTAGGTGAACTAATGCATTCGAGGCGAGAGACTATATTGTAAAACACTCGTGCGTATTTGCGCACTCGTGTTTGTACAACGTCCCCACCTCTCATGAATTATTTCACTTAACCAGTCCAGTCAAGCGATTATTCTCTATGTTTTTTAAGCCTTGGTTTGACAGAGATTGTAAGCTTGCTAGAATGAAATATTTACTATTCAAAAAGTAGGAGATATCCAAACTAATGTTGATATTTTCGGAAAATAGTATTGGATACACGTGATTGGACACGTCAATATGTTATCAAGTTTAGTGTGGATCATGAATGTCACCGGCCCACGAAAACTTCGTGCAAGTTGTTCGCACGAGCGCTGAGTTAATGTCTGTGGGGTACGTTTTGAAATTTTAATTTGCACTGGTCGGGCGTTTTCGGGGGGGGGGGGGGGGGGGGGCTCATCGTTCTTTTCTTGGTAGAAACTCGTTCATCAATAGTTTCTGGTCGAAACGTAACCTTTCAGGCATGCGAAGGCTGACACGTGACGAACGTTTACGTGCCGTTGGCATGTTGGAAGCTGGCAACAGACAGAATGCAGGGGCTAAAATTCTCAACGTTACTCAATCAGTGATTAGCAGGTTGTGGTCACGCTACCGTCAGACAGGCTATGTTGATGACAGACGTCGGGCAGGTCGTCCAAGGACAACAACTGCTAACCAGGATCGTTTCATCCGAACCACAGCATTATGTAACCGCCATCAAAGTGCCTCAGAAATTGGACAGCAGGTGCACCGAGCGACAGATGTGCGAGTCAGTGATCAGACTATCCGAAATCGCCAACACAGCTGGAATTTGTACGCTCGACGACCTCGAATAATTCCACGTTTGACTGAACATCACAGAGTGTGGCGGCGACGGAGCGAACGATACCATAACGTTACCGTTAGGCAGCTCGATCAGTTTGGTGGTGGATGGGTTATGGTGTGGGGAGGCATAACCATGACAAGCATAACAGCATTACATGCCATCCAAGGGCGTGTCACATGGCAGTACTACTGTGACAACATGTTAGCAGTTCATGTGGTGCCATTTGCGCGACGTTACGGCGTCGATTCATTATCCAAGATGACAATGCAAGAGCACACAGTCCCCGTTTCGCTACAGAGTTCCCCGAGGAGCAGAAAATCACTACACTGCCATGGCCAGCACTAAGTCCAGACCTTTCACCAAACGAGCACGCCTAGGATATGTTTGGCAGGCGCCTACGACAACGCCACCAGCCCCTACCAATGTCCAGGAACTCGCCACTGCACTGCAAGAAGACTGGAATAACATCAGTCAAGCTGATATTGGACGTGTGTGAGAAGTATGCCACGTCGGATCAGCACTTGTCCTTCGAACCGAGGAGGATTTACAAGGTATTGGGTTTTTGGACTGAATGTGGTAAATTCTGTGACTGACCGTCCATGTCTTCCACAGCTCAGTGTGTGGAATGTGTGCTTGTCAGACACCCAACTATCGCTGAAATCGTACACCAGATGTCACAGTGGAATGCCTCAACGTTCTTTTGATGAAAATATAAATATATTTCTTCATATATCTCACTTTTATCAAATATCCCCAACTTTTTTGAATAGTATATATCGGTTAAGCGTGCATTTAATAGTTATAAAACAATATGGAATAGAAACAGAATGTAATGCTCGAGGAAAGAATATAAACAAGTAATGAATAAATGCATTCGAAACTATAGAAATGAAATAAGTAATAAATTAACTTTTGTCTGAAAGTCAGTCCCAAGAGAGTACTGGACAATTCTCAACACGGATGAAAAGAAAACAAAAGTTAGTGTACCTATCTCTGATATGTTTAATTTTTTGAAAGATACCAGTAGTGGCCATAATGACGTAGAAATTGTTGAGTAAGATTGTGGCCCAAATACGTCTTTAAACGGACCACTGACTGAATCAGGTCACTGAAAAAATCAACACAACCTCAGGTTATGATAAAACAACTAATGAAAACATTAAATACACTGATAACTAACTCTTTTATGGAATTTTATATTAATTTTTTCAATCTGATTCTCGAGAGTGGAACTATCCCCGAGGAATGGTTAATTGGGGTAATAAGTCCAATATACAAAAAGAAGGGCGACCGCTCACGACCCGAACACTATCGACCTATAACTCTTTTAAGTTGTTCTGGGAAACTATCTACTGAGATTATTAATACCAGTCTCATAACGTTCGCGGATACAGTCAATCTCATCTCAGATTGTCAAGCAGGATTCAGGAAAAATGTTACTCAACTGTAGATAATATGTTTGTGCTGCACTCTTCAATTGATTTACTAGAGAAAAGAGGTAAACGTTTGTTTTGTGCGTTTATAGACTTTAAGCAGGCTTTTGATACAGTGTGGAGAATTGGTCTGTCGCGGAAAATCTTTTCTCTGGGTATTAATGGTAAAGGATTCCAACTTATCAGAAATATGTTTGCTGGAATAACGTCCATGGTAAGGGTTGGTGGAGAATCTTCGGAATCTTATAGTTGTACTACAGGCCTTAGGCAAGAGGAAAACCTCTCACCAATTTTGCTATGTACCTAAATGATCTGGACTACCTTTATTCCAATAATGTACATGGAATAGGTTTGTTAATCCTTTACCCAACGAATCGGCCACATCCGCCCGCGTAACATGCAAATTCAGCAGTTGAAAAAATATTATTTTTCAAACAATTTCAACAAAACCATATCATGTGACCCCTCGTTGGAACGAGCTCGACGAGCTCGTTCCAACGAGGGGTCACATGATATAGTTTTGTTGATTTTTTTTTGAAAAACTTGAAAAAATTATATTTAAAATAATAAATGTTGATATCATCTGCGTTTGGGTAAAGGGTTAACAGACGCGATAGAATCAGAGTTGCAAATATTTATAAAATTAACTGTTCTTTTGTACGCAGACGACACCGTAATTTAGGCGGAAAGTGTAACTGAGATGCAAAAGTCACTTGACGTGTTTGCAGATTATTGTGCGCTATGGAAACTGAAAATTAACCCAAATAAAAGTAAAATAGTAGTTTTTGGCAGAAGTAGGAAATTTAAAAGGAATTTCGAAATAAATAACGATAAAATCGAAATTGTTAAATAATATAAATATCTGGATATCCTATTTCAACAATCGGGGACTTTTGTATTAGTCAAAAAGCAATTAATCTCACAGGCAAATAAGGTCATGCATAATGTGATACGAAAATGTTGGAATTTCAACTAGCCATTAGTATGCCAAATTTATCTCTTTCATAAAATAATTGCCCCAATTTTGCTGTACGGAAGCGAGGTATGGGGATTTGGGAAGAATGAATCAACTCAGCAGTTTCAACTAAAATATCTTAAATTTATTTTCAACCTAAGAAAAGGCACATGCGGCCACATGATATATGGTGAAACTGGTAAATTTCAAATGGATGTTGCACTAAAAGTCCGTATGGTCAATTTTTGGGCTAAAAGTATCTCAGGAAGCCAAAACAAATTGGCAGCTACTTTATACAGGTACATTTATAACCTATCCCTGACAGGTAACTTTATAAATCCTTGGTTATACGGTGTTGAAGGAATATTCGATAGTTGTCGACTTTCAGACATTTGGTATTATCAGGAATGTTACCCTGCTGAGGTTATAGAACAGATTGTCAAACAACTGTTACAGGATCAACACCTGCAGTCATGGAATACCCAAAAGCATGGATCCTCCAAATCAAGTACATTCGGTATTTTCAAGGAGTGTTTTGGCATCGAAAAATATTTTTAAATTTTGAAAAGATTCGAGGCAATCAATTTAATGAAGTTCCCAACCTCCAATCACAACTTACCAATTGAAAATGGGAGATGGATGAGGCTAATGCGGGAAGAACGGCTATGTAATCTTTGTAAACCAGAAATCGGAGATGAAAACCACTGTATTCTTGAATGTACAAAATTATCAGATCTGCGCAAAAAGTACATCAGTGAAGTCTTTCGACACAGACCAAGCGTTTTCAAATTTAAAATGCTCGTGACAAGTAAGTCTGGTTAGTCTCACCTACCCGGATCATCGTTGGTAATTAGGCTTTTCCCTCTGGAAAAGACTATTGTTTTTCTGCGGATTATTATTTTTTTTCCACACATTTTATCCGTCTGATTCAGAAGCCATTTTCGAACCGATTTTCACAAAACTTTGCACAGTCATAGAGGTGCACACAGTCTAAAAATGTACCAAAAGTGGAATTTTCGATTTAACCCTTATTTCGTCACAATTGGCAAAAAACTGCCAAAATTGGGGTTTATCGGCACTTACTTGAAACACGTCTTGCAGATTTGTTTAAACATTCATCATTGCTAGACCTGCCTGTGACACGACCACCGATACACAAGACATATTAGGCGATGCATATGGTAACCCTCCACAGGCTGCCAAACATTGAAATTTTGATGAAATGGGCCGTTTGCGGGCCCCCACAGCACCAAATGATACACGAGAGATAAACATAGCTTCCTTTAGTGGAAGTGGAATTCATCGTGGATCATTTTTGTAAGTAATAAGGGTGTTAAAAAACCAAGCGTTAACCCGTTTTGGGCTGGTTAAACAGTAATACCCCCTAAAGCTAAAAAATTCATGTCTTCCGTGGATTTCTCTAAACGAGTCTTGTAGATTTTCAAGAAACATTGCTCACTCCCAGGTCTTGGAGTGGCAACAGAAGTTGCATGCTCAGAATACTCCGGTGAGCATTTGTTAACCCTCCACGGGCTGCTAAAAGTCAAAATTGTGACAAAATGGGCTGTTTTTAGAAGCCAACAGCACCCAACGGGTACACCACAAAGAAAAGTGCCTTTTTTATCGAGCGCACAATCTCTACGGAAACAGTTTTGTAAGTAGTAAGGGTATTCAAAAGTCGAAGTCTTAACCCATTTTGGACAGGCTAAAGAGAGAGACCCCTTAAAATCTTGAAATTCCCATTTTCAGTGGATTTCTCTAAAAACGTCTTGTAGTTTTTCAAGAAAAATTGACTACTTGCAGGTCTTTGTGTGACATTACAAGTTGCATGGACAAAATATTCCGGTTAGAGTTTATTAACCCTCTACATGCTTCCAAACATCATAATTGTGTTGAAATGGGCCGTTTTCGGACACGCACAGCACCCAATGTATACCCGAGAAATAAACATAATCTCCTTTGTTGGAAGTGGAATTCACCGAGGATCATTTTGTAAGTAATAAGGGTATTCAAAAACCAAGCGTTAACCCATTTTTATGGTGGTTAATAGTGATACCCATCAAAAGCTTAAACAATTCATGTTTTCCCTGAATTTCTTTACAAACACCTTGTAGGGTTTTCCGGAGAAAATGGCCATTGATAGGTCTTGATGTCACATTACCAGATGCATGGATAAATTATTCCGATAAGCAATTGTTAACCCTTCATGGGCTGCTAAATGTCAAAATTTTGAAAAAAATAGTCTGTTTTTGGACACCAACAACACCAAATGGGAATGCCACAGAGAACTATAACCTCTTTTATCGGACGCAAAACCGATGAGGAAACATTTTTGTAAGTAGTAAAGGTGTTCAAAAATCGAGGTCTTAACCCATTTTTGACTAGTTAAGGTGATATACCCCTTAAAAGCTTAAAATTCCAGTTTTCTGTGGATTTCAACAAAAGCAATTTCAAGAATAATTGACCATTCGCAGGTCTTGGAGTGACATTACAAGTTGCATGGACAAAATATTTCGGTAAGCATTTGTTAACCCTCCATAGGCTGCCAAGCATAGACATTTTGAGAAAATGGGCTGTTTTGGGGCACCCATAACACCCAATGTGTACCAGCGAGATAAACATAACCTCCTTAATTGGAAGTGGAATTGACTGAGGATCATTTTTGTAAGTAATGAAGGTATTCAAGCATTAACCCTTTTAAGACTGGTCACAGAGCGATACCCCTCAACAGGTTAAAAGTTCATGTTAGACGATGATTTCTCTAAAAACATCTCGTAGATTTTCAAGAACAATTGGCGATTCTCAGATCTTAGTGCAACATTACAAGTTGCATGTACAAAATATTCCAGTAAGCATTTGTTAACCCTATGCAGGTTCTCAAACATCAAACTGTTGATAAAATGGGCTGTGTTCGCGTACCCACAGAACCCAAAGTTGAGAGGAGAGATCAACATAACTGGAAGCAGAATTCACTGAGAATTACTTTTGGAAGTAATAAGAGTATTCAAAAAACAACACTTAACCCATTTTGGGCTGGATAAACAATGATACCCATGAAAAGCTTAATATTCATGTTCTCTCTGGATTTCTCTGAAAACAACTTATAGATTTTAAAGAAAAAATGGTCATTCGCAGTTCTTGGTATGACATTACAAGGCGCTTGGAAAAATATTCCTGTTAGCACTTGTTAACCCTCTACAAGCCGCCAGACATCAATATTTTTTTGGATACATTTGAGAATAAATGGACCATTTTCAAATAGCCACAGCATTTAGTGGGCATGTGTCAAACAAACGTAACTCATTTTGTCGTTCATTAACTTGTCGGACGACGATATTGATATTTTTATCAAACTGAGTCATTTGAGACTACTATACCCACGTTTCTCATAACAGCAATAAAGGAACTTCAGTGAGACAGTTAACTCTTTGATACTTTTGTACGTCTTATGACGTATGAACTCATAAAACGTACAAAAGTATCAAATAGTTAACTCTTTGATACTTTTGTAGGTCTTATGACGTATGAAATCAAACAGTGCGTTGATACGTTGTTGTCATTTGTTTTGTTATTTGTTTAGGTTTTGACTTCAAATCCTATTTTCTCCCGAATAGTGCTCAGTAACAACCGTTGAGCCAAAATGTTATCGCAGCTTAAAATATCAATATAATCCTGCTGTCAAGACTTCTTAATTGGTTGAGTGCTAGAACACTATCGGGGCTTTCAAAAACGAGGATACCAGTGCAGAAGCCAACACTTTCCTCGCTTGTATTTCATATTCAGCCAAGCACAAATAATATTTTGTTTATATACATTTGTTTTATTACAAATTATTGGAGTGTGCCTGTGACAATAATTTTTCAGAACACAAGTTTTGAATAACAAATTCGGACCACCAAATATAATCTAGATTTCAACCTGATAATCACTTATGTGAAAAATATCTTATTTGTACTTTCCGACGTTTGACGTCGCATTTTGAAAAACGTTGAAGAAAGTGAATTTTCAGTGACGTTTGAACGTCAGGATAATTAAAGTCTCAAAGGGTTAAAAACAATTCATCAGACACTCTGGGGTCATGAAAAATCATGGAATCTCATCTGGAAAAGCCATGATTCTCCAGGATCATAAAGTCTAGTTAATAACTAATATGCTAAGTAAATACGCTATAGTTTATTCCATATATGTTTGTCTGTGTTCATGGTTGTCCATGTGTGTTTTAACTTTTCATTGACACTCATCGCACTTAACCCTTTTAACGAATAAAACGGGCTATTTTAAAGTGTGTTCTTTTTTTAGTACCAGCATAATTTGCAGTTTGTTTTAAAGCGAGTTCTTTTTTAGTACTCACTGAATTAACAGTGTATAAATATCCTTCCAACATTGTGCGAGGATAATCCAGCAGTTCAGTGCGCGAAACGGAGGGCTATTGGTCTTCCTTTAATGCCCATTCACCAAATGAGCGATGCTTGGTTCTTAACTCTTGAGGAGGCTCCAGTCAGTTCAAGTGTTGAACGGTTTCCTGAGTATGTTACGAGTTATTGGGTGGAAGGTGACCACTGACGGTTCATGTGGAACCAGTTTGATATAGTCGGACCACGTACTACAAAGCACATCGAAGGGCGGCAGAGAAGGTTGAGTTTGTTTAAAGCTGGCTCTCATCCATGTTTACTCAAGACGACAGACTACCTAGCATTCCAAGAATCCACTATATTGCAGTTGAGTGCTGGGGGAAAGTTTACACCCAGGAAAGGAAAATATAGAAAAATGCACAATTCAATTGCACATTTCAAAATAATATTTCCAGCTGGAGAAATTGGACTACTAAACTACTCGGACTTTGTGTCTCACAGTACTGAATTTTAGTGTATTTATAAAGTAATTTTTAATTAATATACTGCACTTATGAGTTAATCGAACCTGTCCCACCTATCCGGTTGATTGTTGTTAATGAACACAAATTGAGTTATGCGAACAAACTTACTAGATACTGACTATAATCCGCCTCCCTTTGATCTACCTAATTTTCACCCATTTTATCGAAACAATAGCAACCGGGTAAGTGAGACGACCCCGTAAGACTTATGTGTAAATTTACCAAAGAAGTCAACATATTAACCCAGTCATCATAAGTTTATCTTCGTAGTCAAAGACCAACTCCCGATCCTACAATTTGTGCGCTACATTACAAGACCCTGCTGTAAGGACAGGCCGGGGATAGGGACCCTTTGTCCTTGTGTCGGCATTGTGGGCGTTTTTGCTACCCATCCCTGGTCCAAACCGTTCCTCTTGTCAGTTATAAATTGTCAGATATAACTGAGATCGACTGATGTTATAAAGACAGAACGGTTTAATCACCTTAAATTAATGAGAGATTCGTGCCATGATGGTCAAGTTGATTGCCCAGTAAATCAATATTAGCTGATTGGACCGTGACTCTTCTCTTGCCTGTGTTGTGAGGGTTCACGAATACAATAACATTCGGTTTTCGCCTTGACAAGATAAGCACTGAGCAAAGTACATTTTCTTTGAACTGTGATGGCCCGTTATCACGCGGTGTCTGCATTTTCGGGTTGTTTTTAGCAGCATTTTTCGAGACAAGACCAATAAATGCAGAGGGGCATGCACTTGCCCGCTTTTGTTCCTATGACTCCCGTGGCGTGAAAGCGTGGCGGTCCAATCGCCCACCCCTAATACAGTTAACATACATTTGGGCAGAAGGGTCCATGGTGGTTGAGGTATGCAGTCTAACTACGCTTTGGGGCTGAACTAACACGGAACCTCACCATCAAATCATAGGTGGATTGAATTTACTGTCGCATACACATGGCGAATAGCTCAGTACGCATAACCATTTGCGATAAAAATAAACGGTGGTGGCGAACGGGGGTGGGAGGATAATATGACACACTTGCACATTTCGTTCTGTCAAGTATTATATGAAATGGTGCGCCAGTAAATTTTAATTTTAAATAATCGTGGGGGAGGGGTGGGGTAGATTGTAGAGCGAATATCAAATTGGGCAGAAGTATCCGTGGCAGCTCAATCGTACAGCACTGCTGGGGCGTAGGATTGAGCTATCACTGAACCCCTCTACCAACACAGAATTGACTAGCACTGTTCTAGATCAAATAATACAGTATTACAACTTGAAGTCCTAGATTAAAGTAAACTGAAAACCTCAATTTATTAATTTAATAACTGATTCCAAAACATTTTTTTTAATTTTTTTTTTTGCACAACTTTTTTTCACTTTATGTATTATTGTAGTGTGTATTACGTCGCCAGTTTAATTTGTTTGGTAATCATATTTATTCGGCTGCGCGGGCGTGTGAATTAAATGGAGTGATGGGTTGACTGGACTGATTTACGTGAAATAATTCATGAGAGGTGAGGGGCGTTGTACAAACACGAGTGCGCGAATGCGGGCGAGTGTTTTACAATATAGTCTCTCGTCTCGAATGAATTATTTCACGTAACCAGTCCAGTCAAACGATATATCTCTTTATTACTTTTCATTATTAACGATTATTATATTATTTAACCCTTTACCTAAAGTAACGGCCAGCGCTATTCCAAAAATCGCCATTTAATTTTCATTATTTTTTTCATTTTTTGTCTCTAAAACATAGGTTATGACCCCTCATTGGAACGAGCTCGTTCCAATGAGGGGTCATAACCTATATTTTTGAGACGAAAAATGAAAATAATAGTTATTCAATAATTTTTTTTGCAAGTGTCGTCTGCTTTTCATGTTAGGTAAAGGGTTAAAAAAACATTTAAGTCCCCATTACACCCACAGCAAAGCGTCTTCGTTTGCGCGCACGGATACATTACACAATTGTTGATTGCATAATTCACTTATGAAGTTATCGTTTATAATCAAACCGGGAAATCCCAGTAAATCTTGAAAGTAATGAAAAGAGAAATTGTACGCATTCTCCATGTTTTTCAATATTCTGAGACAATTTATATATCCGTTGTGAGCTCCACACATACACGATACAGTGCAATAAAAACGCCGACATTTCACTTCATTGCGATTTTACAAATCATTTGACGCACAATAAGAGAAAAAGAACATACCCCTTACCTTTTCTCGTTGCGCATTTCTTGGAGCAACAATTCATGCAACACTTACTGCCGCGAATATCCATCATGCATTGTCTGTCTCGGCAGGTTATGGCGTTTGTAAACAACTGTGCATGACCACTTTAACACAGTATGATATAACAGGAAGTTTGAATAAATTGTATTTTTCGTTAGCAGTCCACCGATCTGCTTTAAAGTAAATCAAGTTATATGAAATAGCATCCATTTCTCAACACTTTATGTAAATTATCGATTAAAACATCATCATTTCCACGTGATCTGAACATTAATAATCGCGTGACAAGGTTTCGTTTAACACATTCAGGCAGATGGAGTTTAACGGTGATGAGGATTCATTCCATTCGAAGCCCAGTCGGAATTGGCAAGGGCAAGTAAAGTCATAGCCGTTTTTTTTTTTTTGGAATAATATCGTCTTATCCTTAAACCAGCTTATATCTCGGCCATTTCGACAAGTGCGGGGTAATGTTTTCAACAAATTATATTTCTCCATGGTCATGATTAGCAGAAAAATTGTGACTTTAAACACCAATAAATAAATAAATAAATAAATTTCCACTTCCATTACATTATTACGCTAGCAGTCAGAGGAATGAGTCTGCTGATTTCTCTAGGAATTTGTAGGCTTGTGTTCATTCCGAGCAATTCCGGTCCCATATAGGCTCTTTCTGTCATTGTTCACTGCAGAATCATAGTTGTGGCTAGGAGAGTCCCTTACACATACAGTAGGGCCGCCGTGGACTTGTCACTTTCCAAGGGTGGGCAATGTTTTCACGGACGCAATAATATTAGATTCCAGACACTAATTATAGGAACACACATCAGAAATTTAATTAATGAAGCACCGGGTTCATTAATTAAAATTTTGCTGATGGTGATTTTTATTATTTGGATTACGACCAGTCCGCGGTGACTGTACTGTACACGTAGGCCTAGATATTACAGGCTTTTTCGTGGGTGGGTCGAAAGGGGTGTCTGGACTGAATCATACACATTTTGGCTTGAAAACCCCGATAAACGGTATGTATCACATAATGCGTTCAGAATCCGTATCATATAGACGACTCATTCTAATACCGTATCACATAGACGACTCATTTCCAGGAACACAACGGGCTATCATAACAGGTGCATGAATACATTCTATGTGCATTTCAGTGATCGATTCATCTGATTGCTTATAAAACAAAACAAAATTCCTTACAGTTAGCGACATAACTATTAATAGCTAATACCCCTCCCCCCCCCCCCCACCCCACAAACACACACGCAATAAATAGAAAATGCACAATTAAATATTACACACTTGTAAATTCAAGCATATCATCATAGGAAGTGACATTGAGAGTGAATAATTTTACAACGCACGCAACTTTGAAAATATGTGGTGACCGCGTAACTCATTGTTAAAGTGCACAACAATATTGTTCCATAATTTTTTTTAACCTTTTCTCCCCCAAAATTATGTCACTAAACTCTATTAATAATTTAAGATTCAGTCTGTTTATGTGACAGAATCTCGATGGTGTCCAGAATGGGATCACAACTCGTCGGCGAAGCCGGCTCGTTGAGATCCCATTCTGGACACCACCTCGAATCTGATACAAATCACAGGGCATGCACATTATCATGATAATCTGTATATATATGCAGTATCTAAACCACTCACCATACCAAAATAAATAAAGTAAAACATGTCGGCGCGACACAAATCGAATCGAATTGAATCACCGAGGCGATTTCGAATCGAATCGAATTTCGTAGCTCCGCGGGGCCCTAGTTAATCGCGCTACAGATAATCGATTGGCCATTAGCTACGCTTCAAAAGTATTGACATTGGAACATTCATGGAGGAAGACAACCACCCATACAATAGCTTTTAAAAATTGTGAGCAAGCATGGGAATCCCATTCATTATTTCTGGGAACGAAACTACGCAGGTCCATTCACTGAAACTTTGTTTCTGCTTCATTTTCATGTGTGTGTATGTGGGGGTGTGTGTAGGAGGGGGGGGGGGGGGGGCTGTTACACAAATCAAGTTATTGGCTTCGTGGAACCGCCACTCTTATGTGTTTTAATAGTAACCCACTCTGCTGTGCAGTTCCAAATCGTAATAGTAAGTCGTCACTTTCAGCAGCGAACCGCAAGAAGCATAAATCCCGCTGTCTCCCTGCTGCCCACAATTTGGGACGCTCAAAATTAGTTATTTTATTATGGCCAGACAACAATATACCGCGGTAGAGCACAGGAAGTTCATAGGTCGCTGAAGCAAAATACCAAAGGCCGAGACTACCGCCGAATAGACACCGAAGCCATGTAAATTCATTTTCGTGGCTGGCTGAAGGAATATATGGCTGGCTAGCCAGCTCAGCTGGCTAAGTTTCAACTTTAACGACTGGCGGCTCATGGCGAGTCAGCTGACTGAGAGGTGTAAAATACGGCTATCCCAGATTGGTGGAATGAAACAAAACTAAAATGCACTAGAAAGGCAGACGTATAAATCTTACGAAGGTAGACTAATTGGAATTAGGGCAAGGGAATCGACATATGGAGACATTTTTCTAACGTTTAATCATTTTACTTAACGTAACCGTCAAAACCGGCCAGTGCGAAACTTTTTTTGAAAATATTTTCATTTTTGCTTCCAAAAAATGGGTTATGACCCATCATTGGAAGAGTTAATTATGAAATTTTGACAATTTACACGGCTGAAGCCGGTGTAAAAGGAATGGAAGTCCGTAGGAACGTTAGTCCATCTGGACTATTATTCCGCGGAATTATAGTCCTAGGTCTAACATTTCTAGGAATAGTAGTCCGGCGGACTACTATTCCTAGAAATGTTAGACCTAGGACTATAATTCCGCGGAATAATAGTCCAGAGAGACTAATTTTCTTACGGACTTCCATTCCTGTAACACCGGCGCAAAATTTCGTGGCGGTTGATTTATAATACGGGTGGCTGACGAAAAATGTGGCTGGCGGTGGCTTACGAAAAATATGGCTGGCGGCGGCGGCTCATGGCGGCGGCTTCGGGGTCTACCGCCGAACGCAGGAACACGAACAATCAAGAGAGGAGTCGTTGTTGTAACCAAACTTGTCGCTGAGGTTCGGGCGCCTCTTTTCGAAATTTGATTTCCAAATCAACAACACGACTATAGAGGTGTTTTGTAATTCTGCGTCTTTAAATTAATTTTGTCCCTCCTACTGGTGGATGCCCACAGATGTTAGATAATTTCAAGAGATAATTTTATAATAGATCGCTGGCAGAGATGGTTTTTGTTACTGGTGTCGGAACCTGACAAAATATTAACCCTTTGAACTGTGGTGGTATATTCCATGCCATTTCAGAGCCATCAAGTGGTAGAGTCTATATTAGTAACTTGGGGTAAGACGAATCACGATTTTCAACGTGCATCCTCCACACTGCACGTTGGAAATCGTTATTGGTCTACTACACAAAGTCATCGAGAAACACGATCCTGGTCGAAAAAGACGGACTTTCGAGATCAAAGAGTTAAGAGAACACTGTCGTCATCGACTACAATACTTAGTGTTTGAGGTAAATAGGCTGCTGCCCTATTCCGACCAGGTTTCGTTCTTGCTGACAAAGAACAGATAGAGGGTTTACTATTGCGTTAGTTAAACAACGATATAACAAATGAACACAAATTTATGCAATACTTTGGGAAAAAATGGTTAACGTGGTGAAGACAATTTGTTTACAAAATAAACTAACGCATTTCTTTGCGAAATTTTAACAAATATAGATTTGGCTGAAGATAAGGTCGAGTGCGTGATAAACGATCACACCCAAAAAATGTGTTATTATATGCTACGTTATAAGATAGAGACAAATGTCCAACCAATAGTATTCGATATGAATTGTGGCGATAGACAGAAGATTATTATTATTATCCTCGATGGGTATCTGGGTGGGACGGTTAAATCTCACCCGAGGGGCAAGATATTTGAGACAGACACGAGGCTGGCTCAAATGGAGGCTGTTGTTGGATCGACACTTAAATTGTCTAATATTGGAAATTCTGACCGGAATAGGAGGGGGTGAGACAACCCCTAGCCCCATATGTTGCCACGTACCTGTTTCCGGAAGCGAGAAACAGCGTGCAATATATGCATGTGTACAGTACAGTCGCTGTGGACTAGTCACAATCCACGCGTGGCTTGCCTCGTGTCTGGCTCAAATATCTTGCCCCGAGGGTGAGATTTACCTGTCCCACACAGATACCCATCGGGGGTGATTTTTTTCCCACCATCTTAGGAGTGTGACGCCATTAAGAATTTGAGGTGTGCTGAAGTTTTTCTTGGAGTGTTCTGGTTTCGATTTTCGTCTATAAAGGCAGTCGTATTTATGGAAGCAAAACGGCCTTCCATTTTGTTTGTTTATACATGTGCAGATGTGATTTGCATTGATTAAATAGACCAGATGCCAATTAAATATGCAAGTAGGTTGGTCACATGGGTGGGGTGAGATAGCTGTCACGTGGTTGGGATGAGGCAGGCAGGCATGCAGGCAGGCATATCTCACCGAGCTGTCCCACACGATCTTATATATATCTCAGTACGAATGGTGGGAGAAACATTAGTCCTGGCATTGACGTGGCTAGAGCGTTTTGGTCTGAAGGTGTGTGTGTGTGGGGGGGGGGGGGGTCTGAATTTCTTACTGTATCCACCACGCATCTGGCTACCGAACATCCAAAGTTGAATAGAACCATTTACTTCCACCTCTCCACACACACACTTGAGAGAGGATTTTCTGACTGCTACCTGTGAACTGGACACCTGAATACACCCTCTCCCATTGTGTTCGAAATGTATGACCTCTGGATTCTAGAGTTGAAAATCGTCTCTTGTTGCAATAACAAGATGTCATCTGCAGAACTTTAGCATTTCACCTGTCGATTTGTTGTACTCACGCGCAAAATATTGATATGCGTTAGAAAATCCCACAACATGTGGTTCATAAAACACTAAATGTCTTCTACAAATGGTCACAGCTACAGATAAGATACTAAGGAATCTAGTACCATAGCGCATGAAGTGTCTAACTGTTGTTGGATCGACACTTAAATTGTCTAATATTGGAAATTCTGACCGGAATAGGAGGGTGTGAGACAACCCCTAGCCCCATATGTTGCCACCACGTACCTGTTTCCGGAAGCGAGAAACAGCGTGCAGTATATGCATGTGTACGGTACAGTCGTCGTGGACTAGTCACAATCCACGCGTGGGCAGGGATGTCCACGCATACAGTACGTGGAGAGTGTATTATCATTAAATCACCCGCAGAGTGGAGATTCCACCCGAGCAATAATTGCAAATTTGTTGCAAGGCATAATCATCACAAGCAAAGTTCCAGCCAATGGACCTCCGGGTTTAACCCGGAGGTCCATTGGCTGAAACTGTGCTTGTGTTTTTTGTCGCTATGTACAGAATTTGAAAGTGATACTTTGGGTGATACTCCACTCCACGGGTGTTTAAGTTACAATCCACTCTCCACGTACTGTACGTTTACCAGGTAATAAAATTTATCATCAAAATTTTAATTAATGAAGCGCTGGTATATACCCTGTGCTTCATTGACTTAATTTTTGATGATTATTCCTATACCTAGTGTTGCAATCTAATATTATTGCGTACGTGGAAATATCCGTCCCACCCCGTGGAAAGTGACCTGTCCACGGCGGCCTTACTGTATATCAGTACTGGGATTTTTAGTTCGGGTGTTCATTTGCAACCAAAACTCCTTAAATTTATAATTAAACCATCACAAGGCACGCAATAAAAATAATACCTGTTGTTCTTGCGTAGAAGCCCGAATTACCTCATTCCTTATTGCTTGTGGTCACTCTTGAGTTAATTCTCATAAGTACTCTCAAGCTTTCCTCCGTATGTTCTGCTTTTCGACTTCGAGTCGGAAATAATTATTTCTGGTAGCGTAAGTTAAGATGATTCGTGACCGACATGGGTACTTTGGCGTGATGGTTGGAAAAAAATTAAGAAATAGTAATAAAACCGGACGCCGTGGGAGAGAAATATTGAATTTCTATTTCGTGTACTTACATTTGGCAGTTCGTGAGTTGTGTGTGTCCGCGCATGTTTCTTCGAAGGTGTGCAATGAAGTATTTTGAATCGCTGTTGTAATACGTGACGTGTTGACAAGAATGACTGAACTATTTCATTGGTTTAGTATAAGTTTTGCCCGCCTTCGGTATAAGAGAATAAATATGTTGATTGACTTATAAATAATATAAAGCAGGAAGAACGAATAAAACGTTGAATTATGTTCTTGTTGAGACTCCTTGTCATATCGTCTGCAACATTATAAATGGAGGGTTGAAACTTTCAGAAAATTGGAGACCATCGGCGGAAATGGATGGAGACGAAGCCATTGCCATCGTTGGCATGGGGTGTCGATTTCCTGGAGCCAATAATCTGAAAGAGTACTGGAGGTTGTTGAAAAATGGTGAGGACCACGTTGTTCCAATACCAAAAGACCGATGGAACACTGATGTGTGGTATGATCCCGATCCCGAGAAACAAGGAAAAACATACACCCGATATGCGGGTATCGTACATGAGTATGTATATAATTAGTTTAAACTATAGCAGTAGAATAATTTGGGGAGTTATTTTTATATGTGGGTTCTCCTTTGTATAGTTGCTAAAAAGCGCAGCTTACAAAAAAGCTTACAACAAGTTTCCATTTGAGCCAGGCCTGTATCCCTAACTCATCTCATGAAGTTATTTCGTCTAAAATTATTCGACGGGTGAGGAAGGTCAAATTAAGAAGCATCCATTTGTCGAGAAAACACCAATGACATCAGTTGAAAATAAAGTGACGTTTCCTTCTGTTATTTATTTATTTATCTATATTTTTTATTTATTGGTGTTTAAGGTCACATATTTATACACAATGGCTAATCGTGACCATGGCAGTTTTAAGAGTGAAGGGAGCCGGAGTACCCGGAGAGAACCACCGAGCATCGTCGAGCAACTGTCAGCACCTCAGCATTCTAACTCTGTTCAAGCTCCGCTCAAGCAATGTTACAGGGGTTGAAGACATATGCACCATCGACGTGCAGTCCGCCGTAGTACACAGCGTCATCGTGTCCCCATGTAGGCAACCGGGATACAGTGCCTTGCCCAAGAACAGAACGCAGGTCGCCCCGGACGGGGATCGAACTCGGGACCTCGAGCATAGAAGTTCAACAGTCTACCACTGAGCCACCGCGATCCCTTTCTTGTTACTTTTAATACACGAAAACACAGACAGCCCTCGGGGTTGTCTGTTGTTTTCGTTTTTTAATAGCAACAAACTGAGATCTGACTTTTTATGGCGAGCTAATTAGAAGCAACTATGTCAACTCTTGCTCTTTGTATTTATTCTTCCTTTGAAAAAAGTAGCAAATCTAACCTCCTACACTATTGTATTTATGGAAAGGACAGTCCCTGTGTTACATATTACTATGCGCACACTGTTGATATAATTAACAGACGTAAAGTTACAGAACACCAAACGAAGGTGAAAGCTCCGTTTTAAAAGTTTGATTATTTTTAAATGATTTTAAACAGAGAATAATAGTCAAAGGTTCAAACTGATTTGGGAAAAAAATGTTAAAAGCCACAATTTGCTTGTTATCCCCCTCTTTTGGAAAAAATGATGCTTACATCTATGGTACAACTTCACTTACATTTAGAAATTTAAATTTTTATATTAAATTTCAAAACCCATTGTGTGAAATGTACTGATAATTTAGAAAATTAAGGGAAACTAGCCTTCTTGAAAATCTCATCCAATGACGAAAATTGTCATCTATTACACTGTTAGCCGGCAATCGTTGCGTTTGTTGATTGGAAAAATAGGAAGTCACATATTAATCATTAACACCCAGAGCCACCTAGTATCGAACAGTTGTACGGGTAGACAAACACGATGCACGCGAAGCGATCCCTCGAGCTCGTTCCAAAGAGGGGTCATAACCTATGTTTTTGAGACAAAAAATTAGTTATTCAAGAATTGTTTTGCAAGTGTCGTCTGCTTTTCATGTTAGGTAAAGGCTTAAACGACACTTTCTACACCCAGGGTCCATGTAGGGCTGTTTTACTGGTAGGGGACGCCGGAATACCCGAAAAGAACCACCGAACACCGGGGAGTAACTGTCAGACTCTCAAACGCACTACCTCCACACAAGCAGGGTTAGCAGTGGAAGACAGGTGCACCATTGACTTGCAGTACGTCTTAGCACGCAGCGCCACCCTGCACCAAAGTGGGCAATCGGGATTAAGTGCCTTGTCCAAATACACAACGTATTTACATTTGGTGGGGATTGGACCGAGAACCTTTCAGTTTGAGGTACAATTTCGTAACCACTGAGCCACTGCGCTGTCCAGTAATTGTTGAGAACACCTATGACATCAGTTGCTTTCAATTCTCTCAACAGACCGCATAAACGTCTGTGTCACGAAAATACGCCGCCCGGCCATCGAGAGCATAATAATAAAAAATAGCTTTGGCGCGGTACTACAAAATAGAAGTTCAACAAAGAGTGGCAAAGAGCGGCGACGTCCGACACATTTTAAAAAGCATTAATGATGAAATCAAACAAAAAATGGTGCTATATGTTGTCCTGTATTAATACACCTTGTGTGTAGGCGTGGCTAAGATAAAATTATTTCCACTCTGCCCAAAAAGAGTTTTAAATTAAAAGGTACTCGCTAGTATCCAAGTTAATAAAATTATTCAGAGTAGAACTTCTTTCTCTGTGTGGTTGGGGTGAATAACTGGTTTGGGTATTATCGTACTGTGTTCACTAATACTTACAATTCAATAGTTTGACAAGCAGCTTCTATCATCGTTAACCCGTTACCTAACATGAAAAGCAGACGACACTTGAAAAAAAAAATCTTGAAAAACTAATTTTTTTCATTTTTGTGTTTCAAAAACATAGGTTATGACCCCTCGTTGGAACAAGCTCGACGGGCTCGTCCCAACGAGGGGTCATAACCAATGCTTTTGAGACAAAAAAAATGAAAAAATAATGAAAATTAATTGGCGATTTTTGAGAATAGCGCTGGCCGGTTTTAGCCGTTACGTTGGGTAAAGGATTAACCCTTTACCCAACGCAGACGATTTCAAAATTTATTATTTTAAGCATCATTTTTTAATTATTTTTCAAACAATTTCAACAAAACCATATAATGTGACCCATCTTTGGAACGAGCTCGACGAGCTCGTTCCAAAGAGGGGTCACATGATATGGTTTTGTTGAAATTTTTCGAAAAGTAATATTTTTCAGCTGCTGAATTTACGTATTACGCGGGCGATTATGGGCGATTCGTTGGGTAAAGGGTTAAATGAAGTTTGGGCCGGAACACACAATGCCTGGCAGATTGAAAGTGATTTTTTTTTAAATTTGTATTTTATTGTTTATCTTACAATTGTTACCAAGCTTAAAATTATAAATAATCTTTTACCATCGTCTTATACAAAAGAAACGCACATACAGAACAGTGTATGTTTTTGTGGATGGGGTGAGGACGTTTGTGTTGCCATCATGAAATCCTAAACGAAAACCCGACGGCCTGCTACACAGGTTCCAATCCAATCGATAGTCTGATGGATGCCACTCTGCTCTCAAAAAGAAACATTGGTGGATTTTTACGCTTTTTAACCAAATATGGTAAGATACCTAGACTCAGCTTCACAGTTTCCGTCCGACAGTCCGTCCGTCCGTCCGTCCGCCCGCCCGCCCGTCTGGGCAATAATACGGGAGTTATGAGTTTTGTTTTGCCCGGACAGGCATTATGAGCTTACTTTCAGATTATGAGCTTGCGTACAAATATTATGAGGTTAATGTCTAAAATATGAGACTTATGAGGCAAGTATCGATTTGTAGCGATTTTTGGGGGTTTCGGGGTTTATGTTAAGGTTTATGGTCAATTAACGGCTGGGGTTAGCTTTACCCCCTGTTCAGGTTTATCTTGGGGGATCTAACCATATCTGTTCCCCCAAAAAAAATTCCAAAGAAACGACATTTTAGCGCTTGTCCGGATGTTTTAAAATGATAAATTTTTCCGCAAAAAATCAAGGCCACAACTCCCGTTTTTAAGAATGTCCGTCCGTCCGTCCGTCCGTCCGTCCGTCCGTCGGAGCGTCCGGGCCAACATTGGGGGTTTAGGGGATATTATTATTAGGGGCTACCTCCAAATTAAGGTAGTGTCAGGGTTAGGAGTGGAGTGGGGTTAGGGGTAGCCCCAGAGTAGGGCTTAAGGTTGGGGAGGGTTAGGTCCCGCGGGGTTAGGGTTGGGGTCAGGGGTGGGGTTTTAGTTTTAGTAGCCCCTAAACCGAAAAATAGCTCCTAATCTTATTGGTTTGGCTAGGGTGGGGATGGGTCAGGGGTGGGTGGGGTTAGGGTTAGGGGTAGCCCCAGAGTAGGGCTTAAGGTTGGGGTAGGTCCCGGGGGTGGGTGGGGGTTAGGGTCTGGGGTGGGTTTTTAGGGTTTAGGGTCAGGGTGGGGTACGGTTAGGGTTAGGGTGGGGTTTTTGGGTGGAGGTGTGGGGTTAGGGTTAAATATGAGTTCTAGGGTGGAGGGGTGGGGTTCTGGGTAAAATAAGGTTTTGGACATACAAAATGTTTTTTTGGTAGCCCATAAACCCGAAATGTTTGAGCATCCGTCCGTCCGTCCGTCCGTCCATCCGTGTTTATATAGGGCCCTTATAGGGAGCCCAAATTTTAATTTAGTGCAGTATGCGGAAATGTTTTTAAAATTCTCATTAAGTACCAGTTAGAATCTTTTGATATCTGATATACGACATCCTTTTGAGGGTCAGATTCGAGTTTGTTCAACTCAAGTCCCTAGATTCATATTTGAATTTCTCATGGGAACCTGAATTTTAATATTTAATATCTAAGTGCAATATTTTAATATTTAAGTCCAATTATTTTAAAGTCCAGTCTTCTTTTTCAGACCCCGCACCCTCTCACAGTCTTTTTATATTTGGTATTCAGCATCCCGAGAAGGGGGCATATTCAAGTTTGTTCAAATCAATTCCTGGGTCCATTTTTGTGTTACCCATGGAACCCTGCATTTTAACTAAATGTAATGCTAGTAAAACAATATGAAATCTCTTTTTCAGACCCACCAGTCTGAATGTTTTGAGAATTGGAATTGAGCATTCTGAATGATGTCAGGTTTAAACTTGTTTAAAATCTGGGCTTAGTATGGTAACCCGGATTTTAATTCAGCGCAATATTAGGAATATTCTTCAAAGATTTTGTTCTTCAGATCTACAGGGCAGTGTCTTTTGATATTTGGTTATAAAATTTCTGTAACTCCTAGATTAAAGCTAAATTCGTTCAAGGTATTACCTTCTTATGGCGGAGGTGCCTGAAAGGTTTGAAAGTTATCATAGAACCCACTGGAAAATGCCTTATTCTTTTATTTAAATAAGGTCTCCCCAAGTTGCGAGGTATGAACATATTTATTTACTACGGTGTATATGTGGGTGGATAAGATTAACGTTTGTTCAAATGAGGCCAACCAGGCCACACGATGCACTCGAGGCTTGAGTCCATTGAGCGAAAATTTCGGGTTTGTTTTCCTTTAAAATAGGGTTTGAATAAACCCTTTTAACACTATTGGACATTTGGGCATTATTTTTATAGTGACATCTGAATCCTGGAAAAATCTTCTGACATGGACATCAGAGTTATGAAAAAAATGCATGTCATCATTCCTCTTCATTGTAAACTACAGTACAGTCGCCATGCGTGGGCAGTGCGTTTAGTAATAAAAATCAACACCAGCAAAATTTTAATTTATGAAGCACCGGGTTGTACCCGGTGCTTCATTAATTAAATTGTTGATGATTATTCCTATAATTAGTGTTTTGAATCTAATATTATTGCTTCCGTGGAAATATTGCCCACCCGCTGGAAGTGACCAATCCACGACAGCCGTATTGTAGCCATAGATGCTGGATTAAATCCACTTCATTAAACAACTTTGTCAGATAAGCACCTCTACCTCCTGGGACCTCGTGTAATTTTATTCAAAGGATTATTTTTAAAATGTGCCGCACTTCACCGCTCTTCACGAGTCTTCCTCGGCCTTCATTTAGTAGAATTCATGACAAATATAAAGCTCCATCTCTTCCGACCTAAGATTAATCATACATTGTAGAAAGGATCATGTAATTCTGACACGATGTCATATTGGTCATTTAAGACTTAAACATTCTTATTGATTGTCGGGATATATTTACAGGCACGTAACCAGAGTCTGTCTTTGGGGAGGGGGGTGGGCACCAAAAAACATAAATAATTCTTCACACTTTACAACATTCATAACTTTACGACACTTGCAAACAAAATTCTTGAATATACAATTTTTTTCATTTTTTTGTCTCAAAAACATAGGTTATGACCCCTCATTGGAACGAGCTCGTCGAGCTCGTTCCAAAGAGGGGTCATAACCTATGTCTTTGAGACAAAAAATGGAAAAAAATTAGTTATGTTTTTGAGACAAAAAATGAAAAAAATAATAAAAATTGGCGATTGTTGTAAAGAGCGCTGGCCGGTTTTGGTCGTTACGTTGGGCAAAGGGTTAAAGTCAGTTAAACATAAGCATTATAGGTGTAACATATCCCCATCGGCCAGCTGGATTAAATTCATTATCAATGACCTTAATTAACTGCATACTCTAACGACAACAAGTGTACAAAATTGTATGCGAAACTTTATCTCTGGGACAGCTGGATTAAGTAACGCTATCAGTGACATCAATTTATTGACATAACATAATAAACTCGACTGACAATAGTTAACTGAATACGGAACCGGTACATCCGAACTTCATAAATTTAATTTTATGAACCTCCTGGTTACGTCCTTGGATATGTGACCAGAATGTCGTGTTTACGTTGTTGGATGCAAATTATCCAATTGCACGAAAAATGTTGATTTGGTACAAAAAAATCTTGCGAAGGAAATTAATTGTGGAAAAGAAGGGCGCGATCGACGAAAAAACAAAAAAGGGTTTGTATTAGTTATTGTGTTAACAAGGTATTTGAAATTGTTTTTTTTTCAAACTTTCAACGTTAATTGTCGGTGAGTGTTAATGAAACATTGTTTTTTTTCAATAAAACATTGCAGATTGTCAACTCTAAAGGGGGAATTTAATTAGTATTGCTGCAGTAAATTTTTGAATTAGAGTTACCCGCCTTGAAATGTTGCACTCTCTAAAAATAAGCAGCCTTGGAAAAATATATTGTTTCAATAAACATTTGAAACATTCTAATGATATCTTGTATTATTGTTGAATATTCTAGATAAATAAAGAGGGTGATTTGAAGACTTTTGGTCCTAAAAAATACAATTGACTTTTGGTGTGTTTTGTTGGAAATTCCCTAAAAAATATGTGGACGTGACCGGTACTTCCTTTCCGGTCAGGTTTTCTCTCTTATCTGTTGCATGACCCCCCCTGTTTTCGGGTCAGAAAAAGTTGTCTTAAGGGCTATTCTTGACAAAGATATTTGAATGTCAAACTGAAAGTGACAAAATCATAATTGTTTTTGCTTGAACGTTATAATTGTCGCCTATGGGACAATAGTTACTGCTGTGATACCAATTCGATAAACACTTCATACCGTCTTGAATCATTGCCGTTTGAAAAGACTCGCAACGAGCAAAGCCTAAGTTATTAATTGACTAACCTGTTATAATCTAAGTGCGACTACAGGTATACAGTTAAAACTAGAAGTCCTGTTACGAATTGTGCGCTTATCTAGGCTTAATTGCGCGTAGGAATTGCGCGCAATTGCCATATCGAATGGCATCCAAAGCACGACAGGTTCTCCTGGTTACTCATAGCAAACACAAGAAATATCTCTGCCAATGGACCTCCGGGTTACCCGGAGGTCCATTGGTTGAAACATTGCTTGTGCACTGGCCATATGTACACAATTTGATATCCTTACTATGGTCATAACGCGTAGATTAACGCAGAGATCGACGTGCTATTTGTGCGCATTTCATGACAGGACTTCTAGTTTTAACTGTATGTTCCGACGGCAATCAGCCTGACCAATCATAGAATCAGTTGCATACGGGTATGACCGTGGTGACCACCCTTTTCACCCTCCGATCATTTCATCAGAAGTTTAGAGTTCCGTTGAATTTTTTCCGTGACCCATTATCTGTTCCGGCAGTCTTGAAATAATTGCCAGCTCATTTTTAAATCCTTGAAACCCGAAAGACCGCTTTTCCGGTCCAGGATCGTAATACGACCTGAAGTCAAAAAGTAGATAGTAACTCGGTGAAATCGTGTGGTAGACCAAACAAGATTTTCAACGTGCAGCCTTTATTGTTTGGTCCCCACAGGCACTCCCCAATAATTTGTAATAAAACAAATTTATATAAACAAAATATTATTTGTGATTGAGAGAATATGAAATATAAGCAAGGAAAATGTTGGGATTATATTAGTGTTTTAAGCTGCGATAACATTTGGATCAACGGCTGTCACTGAGCACTCTTCGGGGGAAATAGGAAACGAGGTTAAAACTTTAAAAAATCGAAAAATAATAACAAAATAAATGACCACAAAGATTGAACACGCTGTTTGATTTCGTACGTCATACGACGTGCATGAGTATTAAAGGGTTAAAAATATTAATTGGTCTACCCTCCAAATAACGAATATGACTCTTTCAAATATTTACATTGAACTGACATGGAAGATACCACAAGGGTTCAACATGTAACCCTGGAGTAACGTATCCATTCCTTCACCTTACGAAAAGACAAAACCAGTCACCGCTATAAAGAAAACGCCTTTGCAAGTTGAAAACATTTTAAATTCTGTTAATAGACATAGTTTAGGTAGCTTCACTTGAACAGGTTCATTCAGCTTGACCCTATGAGACGTTACAAGTTAGTATTTTTAAACAAATATCGAATAGTTTTAATTATTCAAGAATTGTTTTTCAAGTACGTTGTCTATTCGTGTCAGGTAATTAGATACATCCTGCTTCTATTTTGGGGTTTGAATTATTTTTTTGTCTGCTTCAAACACATCTGTGTTGTCTTGAACTCTTAAACGGCCGGGTATTTTTTCCATATGTTTCCTTAGTATTCAAGGTCCCAGGGGCTGATGATGGTCGTCGCGAAGATGATATGTTGGTGTTTGGGGGTAAGCCTGATTTGACCCTATTGTGAATGCTCAATACCCGACAGAGTATTCCAACGCCAAGCCTTTGTACTGTAGTGTGATTATAAGCCATTGGGATTATAGTTTAAAAACTCAATATTTCTTGGACATTTATGTGGGTTGAATAAAATATCCATGTAGTGGTCGTGACGCTCCTTATTTTCTTATTTAAAAAACACGCACCGTATACAGGAAGTCCAAATTGGTCTTGTCGTGTGCCCCAAACATTTGAATGTGGCCAATTGTGTGTGTTCCATAAACTGCATAATTATGAATTCCTGTCCAGTAAAAAGGTACACAAATCCTCAGGATAGCTAAGACTTCAATCCAGACTGATATGTTCCGACCGGTCAAAAAAGAATGATGGATGGTAAGGGATTTGAAACCTTTCTGGTCCCCCATTCATAGAGGAGTAAGAAAATACAGAGGCTGGCTTTTTACAATTTTTTCCCACTCCGCGTGAACGTCTGAATATTATTCTCAGTTTAAAAACCCATTTAAAAATAGGAAAATGGC
The DNA here is from genome assembly GCA_031216915.1 of Pictodentalium vernedei. NCBI lineage: Eukaryota > Metazoa > Mollusca > Scaphopoda > Dentaliida > Dentaliidae > Pictodentalium > Pictodentalium vernedei. Next base: position 87,213,484 of record CM062289.1, read on the forward strand.
GCTTTCACCACTTTTGTATTTTTGAAAGTTTTTGCTCATTATATTAATGTGCGCATGTCCGCAAATAATACAAACTCTATCCCCTCCATTAACCCTTTGAACTCCAGAGGTCGCTTTACCGGCCCAGGGACGTGGTAGGTCATACTTTCATTAAGTATGCTGCCTGCCAAGTTAAGGGTGGGGTAGACCAATCAATATTTTCAACCTGCAGCCCTAAGGCTGCACGTTGAAAATATTGATTGGTCTACCCCCCAAAAATGAATATGGATTCTTCTTATTGCTGCGTATGAACTGACATGGAAGATACCACCAGGGTTCAAAGGGTTAATATAAAAGTCTAGGAGGTTGGACTTGACATTTTTCTTTTCTTGGGAAAAATAAAAAAAATTGCAAATTACAGTGAAACACATTACATGTACCATGAACAAAATTGCCCAAGTGGACAGTTACTTAGTTGCTTCTAATAAGCTTCTCTTAAAAAGCCAAGTTTCCTATTGCAACTTTTAATAAAAAACTTCGAGAGCTGTCTGATGTTTTCGTTTAATAAAAGTAACAAAAGGACGCTTTTTCGACAATTCCATGCTTCTCAGTTGGACTTTCTTCGCTCATCTGTTAATTTCAGGGGAGATAAGTTCATCAAAATTCGATTTTCATGACGAGATAGGTCAGGAATGACTAACTGTGCACAAACAGGGTCATCGTTGGTTGAAAGAAAGTGCACCATCGGCGTGCCATACACAACACCACTGTGCACCCCCATCGGCGTGCCATACACAACACCACTGTGCACCCCCCCCCCCCCCCCCCCCCATCCACACACACACACGCGCGCGCGGCCAATGGAGATTAAGTACCTCGGTCAAGGACACAACGCAGTTATGCCTGGTGGGAAACGAACAGTGGACATTCGCGTTCGAAGTCCAATGCCATAACCACTGAACCACCGCGCTCCCCTTCATTTTACCCTCTATAATCTCTGTCACCACTATTGTCGTATTTCCTGTATTTATCGTCCTCTTTTCTTGGTTCACTGAAATCGCTATTATTACACAATGCCTGAGGAGTGTCTTGGTCAAATTTCTTAAATCGAGGGTTAGATATACCCACCCCACACCACACTAGTCGAGGATGATTTTTCTCCCACCGCAAGACCACATGAGGTCAGAGAAAAATAACTTGCACATTCGGAAAGAGCATTGGATATAGTTGTATATACCAAAAGTATATACTATGAAAACGACCATTAGCTCATGCCGTCGATGGCTTAACATTCTGATCCGAGTTGAAACCGCTGATATTCTTGTGGCGTCACGTATTCCGGTGTTGTCAGTTATTGATTTCGATGACGTCACGTGGAGTGTGGGGAGAGATAAATCCTCCTCATGTGAGGTAGGTGAGGTTGATATCTCTGTCAATGAAAGGAAAACAGGGTGACACATTTCTTCACAAAATGGAGATGATAATGAAGTAGTCCAGCAATCATTAAATATTCATTATTGTGCTAGTAAATTTGTTTACCCAATCAAATGAAGTTACTAAGAGACATAGACTCCGCAATATTAGGTTCACGATGGCTGAAAAACACCCAATATTAATTTAATATTAGGGGCCCGTCAGCCATTTTGTTTTATCATTATATCCACACGCCTCAGCTTTTAATTTACACTTACGTGCATGCTGCAGCGCAGTCGTACAGATGACCCACCATATAAAATAGGCCCGTCGTATAAACATTGCATTCGTTTGAATGAAACTGTTATAATAAAATGCCAAACCGGCCCAAAACATTGGCGGTTATAGAACAAGTCACGAGTGATTTATTAGATTGCGGAAGCAAAATTACTCCCCTTGTTTAGTATGTAAACATTGTCTGCTTTGTTTACATTTTTCGTTAAGTGCGCATCATTTAACTATTCGTTGAGTTAACTTCCCCAATGACATTTTAGCATGCCGTGTATAATAAATACGTTACAGGGCGTTTAGTTGGCAGATACAGTGTCATATACGGCCCAGAGAAAACAATATTAGGTGAGGCTTCGCCTCACCTAATATTGTTTTCTCTGAGCCGTATATGACACTGTATCTGCCATCTAACCGTTCTGTAACTTATAGACCTTTCTATCACACCCTACTCCATTTTGTCCACACAGCCTGTGTAAGAAAGTCGTGGAAGATTTCAAGATCTCATACATCCAGCTCGGTTACCGCTGGCGGAGATCGAATTGTGGATCTTTCTGTTTGAAATTAAATGCCGTAACCATTTAGCCATTGTGCTCCTAGTTTTTTTCGTCAGAAGTAAAGAGTTAAAGCATGGGATAAGCATATTGAGAGGTCACGGGCTTTTGTTTGCCACATTCTAAAAAAAGTACCCTCGATTACAAAAGTGGAAGAGAAATTCCCAAGAATTCAGGCCACCAGTCTAATTCTCCGAGGAATTCGCCTCTGTTATGGCTTGTAAGCAGTCTTGAATAGTTCGTCGCTTTTTTCAAATTCACTCGTCTGGAATATTTCATTTGGTCGGAAAAAGCGAACGTAGTGTTCGCTTTTCCGATCGACTGATATATCCCTGACACTTGCATCTAAAAATGTCCAAAAGATTCATTTTCGTTGAATCGACGCAGGAAATGTTGCTTGATTTAATAGAATCTTTGATAGAAATGAAGCCGTAGATTTTTATAACGATGCTTAGTCCACTAATGGCGTTAATATATCGATGGTTTCAATGTGATTTGAGTACTTATTGACTGGATTATCTGTGTGGTTTCTGTGAGGACTGTTCTTAATACACTAACTGAAATCGATAATCCATCGGATGCAATGTGCTCACTCTTGTAACTCCAAGCTGAAGCATACCTATGCAGATAATCAACGTTGAGCTACATAGATGTCCTTTTGAGCGGAAGGATTAGTTGTGATAAAATAGTTGCAGTATTGCTTGTACAAACATAACCATAACATATACAATACAGATAAAAGAAGGACTTTTTGCGTCCAGGTGTTGGAACACATTCATACATGTAATTGACGTTATAATCAGGCATTCCATTTCAAACATTCAGCCACATCTTTAGCAAGAATGTTTAGAAAAATTTCAAAGTTTTCCATTTTTAAAAGAGCTAAGGCTAAAACCAGCACCTCATTCTTTCATTGCTTAAAATGAACATTAATAACTGAATGAGCAACGAACTAAGTACTGGTGTACATTGAACCATATAGTTTTCTCTGAGGAGCCCGAATATATCCTTCAACGAAAATCAGTTCAGATCTAATGCTGTAAACTCTAACTTCCACTGATGAAAAATAAATATGAATGAATAATAAAAAAAACATGGTTAACCTGAAGCTCTTACGTCCAGTTAAAGGGGGCGCGGTGGCGTTGTGGTAACCGGTTCTCGTCAGATCACCGAAGTTAAGCAACGTCGAGCCCGGTTAATCTTTGGATGGGTGACTATCTGAGCGATCGATTCGGACTCCCGCGTTGTGTCCTTGGGCAAGGCACTTCACCACGATTGTCCACATGGGAGCACGATGACGCCGTGTACTAAAACGTACTGCACGTCGACGGTGCGCATGTCTTCAACCAATCTAACCCTGCCTTTGCTGCAGTGCGGAGTTACAATGTTGGGGAGCTGGCAGCTGATCGTCGTTGCTCGGTGGTTCTAAAGTAACATTGGGTTAGAATATTAAAGCTACAATGACCTTATAATGACGAGGTAATTAATACTCACCACTATAGTTAGTGATGGCTTGTAATGGTTCCTCAAAGTGCGTTCACTTCTGTCAAAGGTTTCCTTTCACAGGGTAATGAGGTCCTTCGCCTCCGGTATCCGTCAGCAAAGTGCCAATAGCTGTTGCAGCTTCTTGCCGAAGTCAACTTCGTTTTCTCCCGGTAAACTCCGTTACCACTTCGGCCTGCTCCGGAATACCCATTCAATTCTGGGGCGCTGCAAATTGGACGTTTTCACGTACCCTTTTTCACAACACTCTTCCCCGTTTTAATTAAATTACTCTTTACATTTTACCTATAAAAAATACGGGGAAAAAGTGATTTACTGGATATTGGAACTTTATAGACAAATATATTAATCTGGCCGATCTTTAATTTAATTTCATTCTTAAGATATTTAATTTACATGGCCATTTTCTGTATTTAAGCATTTAGTTCCAAATCCTAAAAAAATACTAATTTACTTAAAATCTTTTTTTAAATTTCATTTTTTTTTAAATATCAGTTAATGGACTGCCGAACATTCGAACAGCCCAAATTACTTTTAAAGGGCCGAGCTGTCACACACGCGAACAGCTCATTTCCAAAAGCCCTTTCCTAGGTCCTATTTTTTTTTGTTTCCCTATCAGGCTTCCTCAAGAGAAACTTGACCCGGTTTTATAACTGGAAATTCCCTTTAAATTTCTCAGGTGGCTTCTTCCCTCTATGGTATCTCCACTGAAATCCATACTTAAAGTGTCTTTCTAGATTGTGCCCGTCACCTCCGATATCCGTCAGATCAAGACACAGCTTTTTCTCCACACAGTAGTTTTCAAGTTAACCCATACCAAATAAGCATATTTAGTTTAAACAATATTTATTTGTTCAACATTTCTAGAGATACAAAGTACAACATTGTTGATGGTGGATCCGACAGAAAGCTAAAGAGCTTATAAAAGGTCGTTTCCAGAATGAGGCACCCTGGAGGCTCCTACTGGACAATCAGGCTTCCTCAGGTCCGAGTATTTGTCCAAGCTCCCCTCCTCCCTCATGCAACTTTCCCTTGAGGCACGCGTGAGACTTATCCTGGGTAGTGTTTCAGCGCCTCAGGCATCCCTCAGCACCACACAACTGCCCAAGCCTCCCACCTCATTATGGGACAAACTGGCATAACTGCTGTTAAACTTTAGTGGATCCATAATTAAATGATTCACTTGAGGCAATCCAGGGTCTCCTCAAGTCTGGACAACCGCCCAAACACTCTACCTCAAATACTGGAAAAATTTAAATAATGACCCGCCCAATTTACTATAAAATAATACTTAGGTGAAATAATACTTAATAAACCTTTCCTTGAGGCACCCATGTGACTTATACTGGGGAGCGTCGTGCACCTCCGGGATTCGTCAGCACACTCCTGACCACTACCCAAGTCACCCACCTTAATCTGGAGATAGTTTATTTCTTCCCCCCAGGGTAATTTTGAAACTTATTCCGGGCTAACCCCAAGCCTCTACGCCAGTCACAAAAAATACAAGTATAGGGATTAAAAACAAAATCTTTTCACTTTTACTTGAAGACTACATCAACCTGGAGATTTTGACCCATACACAGACGGATTCACGGAATACCATAAACTGTCGTGGTATTGGCCACAGTGACCTCCAGCAGTTCATGAAGGCGTTCACCTCTGATTGCAGCCACCGCCTGAGCAACCTCCCCTATAATTGCAGGAGTTGACCAGCGCCTCCTGGTCCCCATGGGAAAATATGGGGAGTCTGTTTCCAGTAACAGACGATTTGAGGGGATTGCAGCCACTGTTTTCTTCATTTCCGGGGGAAAACTCCTGCAGAAACCAGTTAAACCAAAAATGTATTGGGCCTATGAAGAAGCCAGACCTTAACGTCCACCTCCAATCCCGCGAAACAATGAAGGTGGATAACCTGACTTACATGTGTCGTCTGCAAGATTTGGATTAGCGCCGTGTTCAACACATCATGGGACAACAGAGATCCCTCAGCCCCACGAACATGCAGCACCAGTGGCTTATCTTTTGGCGCCATTTCCAACAGTTCCCCGAAAATTCGGTCCTGTTCCTCAATTTCAGCTGGACCCTTTACGTAAGTTCGCCTCCAAGCCGAGTTCCCCAAAGGCGGCTACTTGGGGGGAATTAACCAACCCTTTAAGCTGCTGCTTCACCTCCTCAGTTAACAAACTGTACTTCGAGAGGTGGCAACCTACTGCTGCAATACCACTCAACGCCTGTGGATCCTTCGGGAATTCCTCGGGATCACACAAGACGTCAACAGCAGCTTCTAATCGAACAGGAACCTGGGGGTTCATCTGATCCCGAGTCCTTGCCAGGACCGGACCCACTGTCAATCCTGGCAAGCGGAAGTTTTTCCGCACTCTGTTCAGATGAAAGTGAGAGTCTATGGCTACGGGGTCTCTCACTTTACCAGCGGCTGTCACCTTCAGAGTCACTGGGTCCATTTTCCTTTCAAATTCGAAGGGTCCCGAGGAATCCACCACAGAAGAGCTTCCCGAATCGGTCGGCCGCTTCTGTTTTGACGGTGGTCCCCCTTGTTTCTTTGCGACCCTCTTCTCAGGTGACTTAAACTTGGAAATTTTAGGTTTGGACACTGTTGCAGCTGCACCTGGGGTTCCCCTTGATGCAACTTCTGTGACGAGATCCGTACAGGCTTTAGGAGCAGGGGGTGTTGCACTTCCGGTTTCCGTCAGCGCTACCTCCTCAGCAGCGACCGCCGAGATTATCCAGGCAGCAGCAACCAGTCCATCCTCAGTTTCAAGAGGATAATCCAGCTGTGCCGCCCTAACCTGAGCAGTCAACCACTCTTCTGCCCCAAACTCACCCTTACGAGCCTTACTCACCAGCATCTTCACCTGCCAAGTGGACACCTTTGTCTTCATGAAGGTGCTCTGAACCCTGAGACTGACCTGGTTCAGAACAAGGCATACCACCTTCCAATGGAACAAACAAGAAACTCTATTCAAATGTTTCATTTGGATACCTTCAGGAGGAAGGGCGACACCTAGGTCCTTAGAAAATGGCCTTCATGGTTAGCTCATAACCACTGCTAGGGACCAGGTCCTTTAAAAGCTCTGACTTGGTAGACGATTCTATGGCCCTTACATTTTTCAATAATTTTGTCAGAATCACCAAGTCAGATGACTTCTCCTCTAGCCCTAACATGGTTCTAGCCAGCAGAACCATGTCATGAACCATTTTAACCCTAAGAGGCTTTGGAGTGATGATTCCATATTCAATCCACCACGTCGGTGGGAAGTGAATCTCTGAAAAGTGCCTCTGTATATCCGTTTTGAAATCCATGGTACATGTTTCCAGGGGACAAACTCAAGCCACCTTAGGTTTGGGACCCTTTTGGGCCTCCCTCAAGGGTTCCGCACCTTTTTGTGCCTCTTTGGTTATCTTGCCCTCTGCCAACATTTGGGCCTTTCTCATTTTCATGGGAGATTGTTTCTGGCTTCCGGCTTTTGTATCCTCTAGGCCAGTCCTCGAGGTGTCCTTCGACTTGATCCTACTCTGAGTCAGCTGAGCAAACACCAGCCCGGTCGGTCCCCCCCCCCCCCCACTCCCCCTCCCCCGGAATTCGTCAGAGAGCCTTTGACCACAGACATCTGTTTGCTAAGGTTGGTTTTCGCTTTGGGTGCAAAAACACCCCTTTCCCCAAGAACCCTGTCTACATATATATATTTATATTTATATATTTATATTTATTGGTGTTTAAGGTCACATACTTATGCACAATGGCTAATCGTGACCGTGACAGTTTTACGGGTGGAGGAAGCCGGAGTACCCGGAGAGAACCACCGAGCAACGACGAGCAGCTGTCAGCTCTCCAACATCGTAACTCTGAACTCTGCACCGCAGCACAGCACAGGCAGGGTTAGATTGGTTGAAGACATGCGCACCATCGACGTGCAGTACGCCTCAGTACACAGCGTCATCGTGCCCCCATGTAGACAATCGGGGTGAAGTGTCTTGCCCAAGGACACAACGCGGTTGCCGCAGGTGGGATTCGAACCGAGGACCTCTCGGCTTGCAGCCTGCACCTCTACCAACTGAGCCACCGCGCCCCCACCCTGTCTACTGACTCCTCCCTAGCTTCTGTCTCAGCAGCACTAGCTACGGTACTAGACTTCTCTAAGAACCGAATCTCCTTGGTGAAGGGAGTAGCAGACACTGTTCTTGTCCTAACGTTTGGAGTTTTAATTTTAGGAAATGGTCCCAAATTTTCTTTGACCCACCAATGACATGACAGCTGCTCAAGAGCAAGAGCCGATATATCTTTTTGCCAGATTCTATTTTTCTGTACTTTGGCTAGGAAATATTGACTTTTAAGCACGTTTAAAGTTTCCATCAGGGACCAGTTTGCTCCTAATAATAGGGCCATGAACCTTGATGCAGTTTTATTAAAATATTTTCTTTTACGTGCCTATTTAATTTTTGATGGAGCTCACTCAGTTCTTGCTGTTGAGTTTTAGCTCCAACTGCTGATAGAGCATTACGTTCTGCCATGCCTGTTAATTGTCTTTCTTGGACAGACGTATCTTTCTCTATCTTTTCAGTTGATCCCTGCTTTACTGAGCCGGATGTGGGAATGGCTTCGTATTGAATCTCCATTTTTTTCCACATCACCGGATTCCAGCACAGTTCGGTTTTCCTCCTGTGCCTTCTCTACCCTTAACCCAGTAAGTGGAAGCACACTCCGGAATTCGCCATGTGTCTCCATTGTCTCCCCTTTAGGAGATCTGACTTCCCCCACCAACTCCATCAGGTATTCCTCAGGAGTAGGATCAGGTAAAGGTGTGGTTCTGGCCATTTCAGGAATTTCCAACTGCTTTGTTCCCGTCAGGTTGTCCTCAGGTTCCACCGTTGGTAAAATCTCTGTCTGACTGATTTGACCCTATCAGGATTTCCTCAAGGGTATCTGTCACGGATATGGTACTTACCGACCGGGTCCGGTTTCCGTCATGTGCCAGCATCATTTCTGAATCCACATCCAGACCCAGATCCAGATCTATATCAGAGTTATTTTCAGGCATTTTCTGAAATGAAACAAATTAACAATTAGGACATTTGTATCGATCTCCTCTCCTTCTTCTTGGGTGATGTTAACGCATTTTCCGTGGAACCATTCTAGACAGTGATCACACTGTATCATGAACTGTCCACTATATGGTTTACGACAGATGTAAAAAACTGTAGATGCTCTAAGTACAGTAACTTCCCCTGTTTCTTCAAAATGCTTAAGGCATTTTGTTAACCATGGTGGCAGAACCCTATTATGACAACTTTTTAACCTATCGTGGTTCGCCACACAAACAGAATTTTTGAAAATAACCTTGAATAAGTATGGGGTATAAACTTCACCAATAATGGCTGGTCCTTTCCAAAAAGGAACCAATTTTCTACATCTACCCTTTTTCGTAGCATCGTCTAACATGTAAACCACGTCACCCAATTAATAAGTTTTCTTATTCAGAGATCATAATTTCGTTTCATTTTCTTACATTCGGATTTTAACTGTTTACGTACAACTTCATGAGCCCTTTTTATTTCAGAATTCAAATCACGAACATACTCTGGAATTTCCTTTGATGGAACGTCTTTTTGAAGTTAAATACCAAATCTGTTGGGTGATTTACTTCTCTGCCCAACATTAGTTTATTTGGGGTAAATCCAGTTAACCGATGCACTGATGACCGCAAAGCTCCGGCTAACTGTGGAATAAATTTATCCCAGTTTTTCTGACCTTTATATACAAAACATCGAACCGGGTTCATTAAGGTGCTGTTTTGGCGTTCCACTTGGTCATTAGCCGAAGGTCGGTAACGTGATGTTCGTGCGGTGCTTTGTGAATTTGTAATAATTCGCAAATACCTGTAAACAATTTACTTTCAAAACAATGACCTTGGTCCGTGAAAAATTTGAAATGGACAGCCAAATCGTGAAAAGAATTCATTGACCGCTGCACATTCGGCAGTTTCCGCAGTCTGATCTGGGAAAAAGGATACATTCGACCCACATTGTAAATTGGTCGATTATCATTAGTATATATTTGTTCCCTTTTTCAGTAAGTGGTAAGTAATGGACCCAGGAAATCCAGATGAACTTTCTCCATTGGATAACCTGAATGGAATATTGTCATATCCCATTTGACTTTTTAGTTGGCTTTTTGCCAACTGAACATTGTGGACAGGCTTCCACGAAAGTTCTGATTTCCTCACTCATTCCATAGCAATAAAAGTTTTTAGTTGCCCTATATCTGGTACGTACTTCCCCTTGGTGCCCTGAAACAGGAATATTATGGGCTAACGACAAAATTTCTGCTGAAAATTTACTGGGAACTATCAAAACTATTTTTCCTAACCTTATATAAAAGCCCCTCTTTCAAGAGAAACCTTTTTTCTGTTAATCCACATATAGTTTGTAGCATCGCTGCAAATGAAAAGTTCACCCTCAGTAGGTTGCTCTCCCGTTTCCAGCCATGTCACAATAGTTGAAATATCAGGCTCTTTTATTTGCACTTCTTGCATTTCTGTTGAAGAACAGACCGCAGCAAGAGTAACGACATCATTATTAGCCTTGACTGCCCTAATTTGAGGCCCATTATATGTAGATTCAATTTCCAGGTAGGAATGGACACAACCAGAATCTGGACAAATTGAACCAACATTGGGTGTTGTGTCTGTCCAACCATCACTAAAGCCCCGCAGAATCCCAGAAACCTCTGACTGGAATTCACAAGTTAAATTTTCCATTCTGTCACCTGCCATTGCGTCATCTGGGGTAATTTCTGATATTGTAATTTCGGTTGTATCATCAAAAGTACATGATCCCTGGACTAGAGGCACTACATAATGGACCTCTTCTTCAAACTTAGCCCAATTTTTGCTGTAAGCGAGCACAATAATTGCACCCGCGGCAAGGTAATTTTGAAAGTTAACAACCCGAAAAATACGCTGGACACCCCTGACCTGTGGGCATTCTAGAAAGGGCATCTGCGTTACTATGCAATTTCCCTGGCCTATGCTGGACTACCATATTATATTGGCTAAGTTCCTCCATCCACCTAGCCACCTGGCCTTATGGATTCTTGAAGTTCATTAGCCACCTAAGGCTATTGTGGTCAGTTCTAACAATAACTGGACTTCCCAGCAAATAATGCCTAAACTGCCTAGTAAATCTTACCACTGCAAGCAACTCCTTCCTAGTTGTGCAGTAACGTATTTGCTGGGGGGGGGGGGGGGGGGGGGGGTTAACACAAAACTCCCATATGCAATTACTCTCTCCACTCCATTCTGAATCTGGGATAGCTCGGCCCCTAACGCCCACCTACTGGCGTCTGTATCAAGAATGAAAGTGTCACTATTGTTTGGAAGAGTGAGAACTGGTGGAGACACCAAACAAGACTTAATAGCTTCGAAAGCAACTTGTTGGTCTTGTCCCCATTTAAATGTTTTTTTTTTGCCAGTTAAGTCACAAAGAGGTTTCGCCATTTTGGCAAAATCTTTAATAAAGGTCCGGTGATAATTCACCAAACCACAAAAGCTTTCAACGTCTTTTGTAGTTTTTGGAATTTGCCAATTTTTAATAGCTTCCTTGGATTCACCATTTAATTCAACACCGTCTTTACTGACGATTCTTCCAAGAAACTCAATTTCGTGCTGGCAAAATTCACATTTTTGGGGTTTTAACTTTAAACCGTATTTGCGAAATCTTCCCAGTATCTGGTTAAGATTTTGCAAATGACTGTCAAATGAACGTCCACCGAACACCACATCATCCAGATAACTCAAAACCGTGGACCAGGTTAACCCTTGGAGAACCAAATTGATTACCCCTGGCCACGTATAGAGACTACCGGAAAGACCGAAGGCATTTTAACAAATTCCCAACTGCCATGTTTGGTACTGAATGCCGTTTTGCACCTATCTTCTTTTCTAAGATTAACTTGATGATAGGCACTCATGCAATCCGCTTTTCCAAACCATAAATTTCCTGAAAGCCAATCAAGACTTTCATCAGTTCGGGGTAGAGGATAAACCTCATTCTTTGTGATTGCATTAATTTTCCGATAATCAATGCACCACCTCAGTGAATTGTCCCGTTTTCGAACTAAAACTGGCGGTGAGGCCCATTCACTTAAACTTGGTTGAATAACCCCAGTTTCTAACAATTTTTGTAAATGGGATTACTCCTCATCTGCAAAACATAAAGGTGTTCGCCTCATTGGCTGGGGAATTGGTGGATGATCTCCGATGTCGATTGAATATTCAATTTCTTTAAAGTTACCCATGTCAAATTCATTTTTGGCAAACACGTCTCCGAAATCCGTCAACAAGTTTGCCAATTGATCAGCTTGTTCCATATTTAAATGTTCCGACGATCTTTGAAACAAGTCTGTCAAATGATCAGGAACTTTACTTTTTCTTTGTTCCGAAACATTAACTGCCCTCGCGCTCGCTCGGCCAGCCTCTGTTTCGTTAAACATTGGGACTTCTTTTTCGTTTTCATTCTCAAGGATCATATCAGCCTCATAAGCAAAACCAATTAAGTGATTTTAATTCAATCGAATGTTGCGATTGTTAATATTCACCAGGCAAATCAGGGTTCCCTCATCGCCACGGTGAACTGAACGCAACCTGATTAATGGCAATGACTCTGCCGGTTCAGCTACAAATTCTGTCATTTGTTTATCTAATTCACATTTTATTAATACAGCTGAGTTAGGTGGGAGAATTGTGTCCGAATCCAAAGTTATTCTAACAATTCGTGTGGAATCATTTGGGTTTTTTGACACAGTGGGAATTTAAACATTTCCATTTTTAAAAGAGTCATTTTTAATATCAATTACTGCCGTATGTTTCTTCAAAAAATCAATTCCCAATAAAATATCGTTTTCGATTGGCGCAACGTAAACACGTTCATGAAATATCAAATTACCAATTTGAATAGAGACATGACCTACAAAACTGCCTGTCATCCGTCCGTCTCTGGCAGCAGTGTTAAAATGAACGGATTTTATTACTGGTAATATTGGAATTATGCGCCTAAACAGCTTAACTGATAAAACAGTTACATCAGTAGTATCGACAACTGCTTCAGTTTTTTGATTGCCAATATCTAATTCCACATGAATCGCCGATGGTGATTTAACACGTCGAACAGTTATTTCGTTCTCAATAATTAGCGTTTCTTTATTGAGGTCATTTCCTGAGGTTGGTAGGGGCGAGATCAGACCTCGCGATTCATCCCCCTCTCTTTTGGCTGATCCTTGGAAGTGACTTTCTTTTGTCCCTTGGCTTTATTTATTGGGCTTTTCGAAGGACATTGCGACTTGTATTGACCATAGCCCTGACACCCAAAACATTGAACATTTTTAGCAGGAGAGCCTTTTGACTTTTTCTTATCCATCTTAGACTTTCCGGATTCCGTCAAGCCGTCAGAGGATTTTAAATCGAGCAGAGCTTTTAATTTATCAAACATCTGTTCAAATTACCTTTCCAAAGTCTCTGCTTTACTCTCCAAAGCAAATGGTTTGGATTTCAAATACTCTATATCAGTTCCTGATTTGTTTTTGTTTGGGAAATTGCCATTCTGTGGGGATGACTTTCGGTAGCTTCTTTGATTTCTATTCCTTCTATAATTTCTATTTTTGTATGAAACTTCCCGAATAATCCCACTACTGTCATCGCTGTCAGTATGACTTGCTTCACCCCCGAACATGGCCAATTGGTTATATTGAAGCCATTTGACCATTTGAACGGCTTCTTCCATATCCTTCGGTCGATTGTTTATAACATGTTCGGCTGCCTTGGCATTGGTGCACCCATGGCAGAACTTAAACACGGCTTGTTGAGAAACAAAATGCTGTGGACAGTTTTGAAACGCGTGAGTTGCCAAGGACAAGACATATTCAGCCCAATCTTCAATAGACTGACCTGGTTTCTGTCTTGCACTCTGCAACTCAAGCTGTGTCGTTTCGGGCGAACTGTGGTCTCCGAAACGCGCTTCCAATTGTTTTAACTGTTCTTGGGTCGACATATCAGGGTTTTGTTTACACCACAATGAATAAACCGTACTAGGTTTACCACTTAAACTCAAACACAAAATACATTTTTATTCTTCGGGCGACCATTGTTCAATTGATGCATATTTTTAAAATTTAGTTTCAAAAGATTTCCATGATTCAGTGCCATCAAACTTTAAACCTTTGGGCACATACAAATGTCTTCGGTTTTCGGTGTGGTGAGCATTTCGAGAACTAATTTGGGGTGCATCTCCTTGGAGTCGCAGTTGTGGTGAATACAACTTACCCTGATTACCCAATTGAGGAAATTCCGAACATTGATAATTCATTTTGGGCTGAATGTCTGCAAGGTACTCGCCGTCCCAGATCGGTCGAGCTTCCCCTTGACAGAATACTTGATTACCCAAAGTATAGCCAGGATGAGAATAAAACTCTGAACTTTGATTTTTGGGCATGCAGTGGACCAGAGCCCCTTGCATGCTGCAAATTAGTATCTTGGCGTAAATGAGAAGGTGTTCGGCTTTCCTGAATTTGGCAATTAGTGTCTCTGATCCCCTCAGGCCGTCTTCGGGAATCTACATAAGGTGATTCAACCAGAACTGCTTTTCTATTATCGTGGAGCTGAATTCCTTCAGGTATTCTTCAGGAATTTATCAGTTCACGATCTAATTGCACTGCATTTTGACATACTTGAGTGGACGCCTTTCCTTCAGAGATCCCTCGAGAATTTGACCACTCAGTTTTAACATCAACCGAAGGATATGTATTACCAATCAATCTGCTCCTGTCAGAGATCCCTCGAATATCATTTGATTGGTTATATTGTAAATGTTGATAACGCACACCCTGAGTTGCCCTTTGAACATTTGTGGCATAACTCTCACGATAGTGGTCACCCGTATGTTCTGTATGAAAAGTGTGATGTAGTAAATAGTTTTGTGTTCGACTGCTGCATACAATTGGATCAAATTGCAGCAAGTCATCAATCTGTGTGTTTAAACCATTACCCTGTTGCTGTGACACACTAATGTGTACCGGGGATGTAGTCGTTATGATTTGTGATCCACGACTATACATAGGCTTGGTGATTCCCGGCCCATGACTGTAGGCACAAACATTCGCGCTACTTGTCATCTGGTGCAAACTTCCGGTATTCATAATATTTCCCCTAATAGCCAAAGAAGTGTACGTTACGGCCGGACTATTACATGCCAAAGAACCACGCCCTGCCAGTGTATAACTGGGCAAGCATGCTATCTCGTCGGTACAACCTTTTGACTATTATTGGCAGAAAAACATGCCAAATTCTGGGAATCTAAAATGTTTTCATTTGTCACTAAGTTTGCATCAAATGTTTTTCCCGGAGTTGTGTGTGAGTGGTTGTCATACCCCGAGTGTGTGGTAACCCCACCATGACCTAATCCTACCCTGGGTTGTCCATTTTCTGCACAACTATGCATGGTGTCATGTGTGCTATCCACTTTTTGTCGCACATCGGGATTTGTTTTGAGAGTGGCCGCCTGGAGTTGCAACTGCCTCTCCGCCTCCCTCATCTTTGAAAGCAATTCGACACTCATTCTTTCATATTCACTCATTTTACTCTCCCGGTACTCCAGGTTTGGAGAACCAGAAGCTTGGGATGAAAATCTACTCATACTCTCTACCCCTCTTACATTACTTGAGTGTATGCGTGACGTGTCTGTGGGTACCCCCCGCTGTGCTTCCATAAACATGGCAGATTGGTTCCGCTCAGGAGAATTCAGGCATTCCTCGTCCCCCATCACGTCTGAACCATCGCCTACATGTACCCTGTCTGTTATGCTTGCTGATTGTGTACCCTGTATTTGCCCATGGCCTAGGCTGTGTACACGTTGTGACGCAGTGTGCGAGCTTATGCTGCACGACCCTGTTGATGCAGGTGATAATGGAGTATACTTATTGTCTCCCCCTGTATACTGTTGACATGCCCTAATTTCTGGGCCAACACAGGTTGAGGCAATAAATGATGGTGGTGGGGTAACCCCCCTACCTGGGCTTTGCCTAAGCATAATCCTGTTGTCGATTGACACTGGATGCAATGGCTGACTCAAGTCAATAGCCTGCCACTGTGCTTGTGTGCCCCTGAAATATGGGATTTGAGTTAAATCCTCCCAATCCAGTACTCCATACTTTTCTCTGCGCTCAATTATTCTAGCAGCAATTGTTTCCCCTACATGAGGAATCAATAACAGTTCATGAAACAAAGCTGTATTGACATTAATTTTGTTCATGCTTATTGGCGTAAATCACTGATAAAAAAAAACACAATTTTGTTTTAAAAATTTTTCCCACAAAAAATTCAACGTTTATACAAATTGTTTACTCTCGCGCAATACTCAAGCAAACTCAGTGATTCACATCAACTTGCAAGGAAAATTTGAAGCAATAATTCTATTGAGCAACCTGCAACATTTTCAAAACCACGTAACGCTCAAATGAAAATATTGCTTTGACAGTCCAAACTGTTTATAAATTTCCGATTGAGTAACTGTTCAATCAATTTACAAACGACAACCGAATTCTTTTGACCACAACTGTATCGAAGACAACACCTTTTGTTTTCAATTTGCGAAAATCTATTTCAATAAGCACCAACCTGTTGAAAAAAAAATTCACAAGGTGAAAAAATTCATTATCTTCTCCCTAATCAAAATGAAAAAGCAATTTCATCTTAAATTCAGGAAAAAGATCAAAAGGAGACAACTGTCTCAAGTGTCAAATTTACAATTCAAAATGGCGGCGACCACGCTAAACACGCCATTTCTATATGTATCAATGTACCGAGAAAGGTCACGCAAGCTCTAACAAAATCGTTGCCAAATAAAGTAACATTGGGTTAGAATATTAAGGCTACAATGACCTTATAATGACGAGGTAATTAATACTCACCACTATAGTTAGTGATGGCTTGTAATGGTTTTTCAAAGTGCGTTCACTTCTGTCAAAGGTTTCCTTTCACAGGGTAATGAAGTCCTTCGCCTCCGTTATCCGTTAGCAAAGTTCCAATGGCTGTTGCAGCTTCTCGCCGAAGTCAACTCCGTTTTCTCCCGGCAAACTCCGTTACCACTTCGGCCTGCTCCGGAATACCCATCCAATTCTGGAGCGCTGCAACGCGGACGTTTTTACGTACCCTTTTTCACAACAGTTCTCTCCGGGTACTCCGGCTTCCTCCGCCCATAAAACAGTCACCGACATGATATGACCTGGGCTGTAAATGTGTCGTTAAAGCCTAATGAAAAAATAAATAAATTCCAGTTAACAATCATTTAAATGTGTACACGCATGTACAGTTTGTAAAAATCGTGGTAATTTATTTTCTTGACCGATAGTACAGCTTGTGTACATTCTGGTTCACTATACTGTAAAGCGACGAGCACCGGTCAAATATTAGTATGTAGCAAAATATATCATGGAAATGGTTATTCAGATATACTAGAACATTTATTAGATCGAGTATTGGGTGTCAGTTGAAGTTGTGGTTGAATAATGGGCGTCAGAAATAATGCAGGTACCAAATGCACGGAGCCATTTAAATGGTGGTTATTGACAAACGTATACTTGAATGGATTCGGTTGACTAAATCCATATAAATCGTCCACCAGAAACTTTCTTGATATTTGAGAAACAAGAACGGTCGGAAATTTTACACTGCGATCTATACTAGAACTGATTCGCAGCTGGCGAACTCTGATCAGTCGATGTAGTTGAAACCTGGTTTTAACGATCTTGGGAAGTTCTTTCTATTTAAGACTCTCCACCATTTCCCCAATTGCTATTTAATGGCGTTACTTGTTGCTCTAAGGATTCGTTCGTCTGTTGGGCAGGGGTGTTTCCGACAATCTGTCAAATTAAGGAAACGAAGACCAACTCATGGTGAGTAGAAAAATTACGATTATTCTCTGTATTGTGCGGAGTATAACATGGCCTGTTGGAGTAAATACGAGGCATATAGGGAATACAATTTTGAGTCCTCCACTGAACACTTTCTGATTCGAGTGGCGACTCTACTTTGCTGTTAGAACTCTGAAGTTCATATTGAGGTACCGAGGATTTAACAACATCAAAGAAACCACACATTCTTTCGAATTCCCCTTTGATCATCTCGTTTTCATCCAAGTAGAGATTTTTGGTCATATTGCTTGCTTTAATTACCCCCGTATTACCTTCCAAAATGTAACTCTCCGCCGTCTGTATTTTTGTTTGTTGAATCTGTTGTTGGATTTTGTTTGACACTGAGCTCCCCGGAAACAGAAGTTTGATATGAGTGTAGCTCCAGTCTTCTGTCTTCAAGTGATGTTACCAGTCTCCCGCCCAGTTTAGTTTACTCCTGTATGTCCAGCATTCTTTTTTTTTTGTTTTTCATATGTTTGCTCTCACTGTTGCTGCATTTTTTGCATTTCGTCCATATGCTGATCTTTCGAAATATAATGTTCACTCAGAAACATGTCCCAGCAATTCTTTCCACACATTCCATCTTGGATTTGCAACTTTATTTCCAGATTCTTAACTTCCTCTCTGAGAAGATGTACCACTTCATACCAGTTATCGTATCTCACAGTTAGTGTGCTTTCTTCTCCTGAATTTGGAGTTTGGGTATATGGTTCCATCGTAGATATTGCATGTTCACGTGATGTTGGTTAATGGGTAATCCCGTGGTTATGCAATGCAGCCTTCTATCAACAAGACAGACTGATCATCAAGAGTTAAACTGGTTTTCTCCATTAAATCATCTAATTCCAGAAATCCATTTCATTTTCTGCATTTGAATAATTTATGTGCAGTTCTTTCATCAATAGATATCAGGTTCTGGAGTTCATCTGAAGTTGCGGTCTAAATATTTATTCGATCCATATTTAAAATTGAAGCATGTTTTAAAAGAGAAAATGAAAGGAGGTGTATTTTTCAGTAAGTGCACAATTGTGTTTTGGCAATAACCATATCTTAATTTACAATGACAATCATTTTTTTCTGTACCAGGTCACCGCCAGCCAAACAATTATTAATGAATAAAGTGAGTTGATCTCAGGCTATACTGTCTGAATAGACAATGGCAAGTTAAATAATAACCTGCAGTGCATGAATTAAATTACAAATTGTTGTACATGTACTATTTGGCAGAAAGAGTGTATGTAATAAATGCAGTTTGGGAAATACTGAGTATGAAATGTAAATGTAGAACATTTTGAAACTTTCAAAAGTTTCAAGATTTTGCGTGAAATGCATGTAATGACATTGTCAAATTACAAAAAATACACAGTATACCAGTAGTGCACGGCAAATAGTGAAAACTGGCATTACTATTTCACAGTGCAATATCAGCGTGTATTTAATTCATGGTTGTAACAGGAACCGTTTCCCAAGTTCGGTTTTCACAGGTTCTAGGATCTCTTTTGCTGTGGAAATAAATCAACAGCTGATATATTTATGTGTGAAATACTTTTAAGTTCTTTTTTGATATAATCAGTCTAAGGAGAGGAACATCTAACGGGCGCCCTTACCCAGTCATTTGGACGAGCTCAACAAGAACAAATTTGCTAGGGGTAGTTCTGTAATTGATCCAAATATGTGATAATTTGGAAGTTAATTTTGAAATGCTGTGATGAAATCACTTGGGCAAATTTTAGTAGGGATGAGAAAGTAATACTTATTTAAAAAAATGAAATTTCGAAAGGGCGAAATTTATTAGCTCCAATACGGGCTGGGACACTCATTTTGGTTTCTCAACTAGACCAGGCAACAGTGATTGACCAGAAGAAGTAACGACCGAAGATGTCACGGCAGCCTGGGAAATGTTTCACCTGTTGAGAATTAATTATATTCTGTCAGTAATATGAAATGACCAAGCTTTTATAGAGACTAGCAAAGTGTTGACAAATGGTTTTTACCTCAAGCCGTTCGTGAAGCACAGACTGCTCTTGAAGTAAAACTCAGATGTCAAAAACGTAAACAATCTGAATTAATAATATTTTAAGCGGAAATCATTACCAAAATTATATAAAAATGCTATTTAAGCTTCGTCCTAAGATAAATAACCACTTTAACAAAGGATTTAATAAAAGTACTTTCAAAAATTGTCTATAAGGGGAATCCCCATAATAAGCTCCCGTTACACTTCCTCAGACAAACATCACATAAGATTTTTCACTGGAACAAAGTTCAATTCTTTCTAAACCCTTGTAGGATTTCCAATGCTGCATGTTGAACATATTAAGTGGTCGACACCAAAATAATGAATATGAAATCTTCCGTTTGTTTCCATTGAACTGATACGGAATATACCACCGTGTTCAAAGGGTTAAAATAAAGTACTTATTTGCCAAATTTCAAAAAGGTGCAAAAGCAGCCATAAATGTAGAGAAGTTGAATTAATATCCTGAGAATGAAAGATTCATTAATTACACACAATCCGATAAAAGCAAGCCTGTTAGACCAACAACAGACGGAATCCAGTACCATCGCTCAGAATGTTTACATTTTGGCATTGACCGCCCTGCGTTTCTCTGGTCTCCCTTGATGATTTTGGCCGGTCACCATTTTGCAAGATTCTTTCCAGTCACTTTCTGTGTTACGCTGATCTTCCTTGATAGTTTTTATTCTTCTTTATTCTTCATCTTTCCTAACGAATCTTTTCTCTTTCAATTACCTTTAAGAAAACAAGACTGTTTGAAATATCATAAAGGCAACTTACGATTGATGGCAGAAAATATTTGTTCTTCAGGTCCACCCCTCCCCTTCTTCCTTAGCTAAGTGATTTTCACTGGTCATCCTACACATCAGAATGACACGGAATGGCCTCGAGAGTCACAAAATGACACCGAGATGACACCCATCTAGCATATTTCGTTTACATTTACATCAAAAATATGTTTCTATTATATAGCAAAATGAAAAAAATTCTCGTTGGTTGTGTTCCTTGTAACTGAACTATAAACTTCGAAAAGTCACAAAACTCAGTACAAGTGTGTTGGAAAAACTTTAATGCAGGTGACAACTTCTCGTCAAATACACCCAAACCGTCCTCTGACCAATGGTCCTCTGCAATTTGACTCAAACCGGTCCTTAATGGGTCCAAAACGCCCCCAGTATATATATATAGAACATGAACAATTTTTAAAAATATATTTTCATAATAATGCTCATCAGAACGCATTGGGTAACATTTGGGTCGATTGCTTTAAGTTTTTAATGCTTTTCTCTTTCAAATAGAAGTTATTTTCTTGATTGTAAAGATATGTTGAATAAATTTAATTAGCTGTCAATCAGGTTTATTCCCAAGAAGATAAATCTCAACAAGACGAATGTCAAAAATGGGTATTCTAACAAGTCGAAATTAATTAAAATGTCCATATACAGTACGTGGAGAGTGGATTGTAACTAAATCACCCGCAGAGTGGAGTTATCACCCAAGCTATAACTTTCAAATTTTGTCCATATGGACAAAAACACAAGCAATATTTCAGCCAATGGACCTCAGGGTTAAACTATAGCCTATTGAAACTCGGTTATCTTAATTATTTGGTAAATCTCCCCGATAGCCGATGGTGTAGAGTAATGTTCCTAAGAACTTTCAACTCAAATATCAAGACGGGGTGGATGGTCCAAGTGAGGGAGCTAGTAGAAAACTACTCATTGGAGATCTCGGACCTTGACGGTGGGGCAAACCAGGGCAAAAAGATCGTCGGAGAAAGGGTCATGGAGGATTGTAACCGTAATTGGCGAGAGGGAGTCAAATCAAAGAGATCTTTGGGTGGCCTGCGTGATAAAGAGAAGCCTGGTTTTGAAGAGTACCTTGATAGCACCTTTGGATGTCACTGTTGTTCAAGCTGAGGTTGCGGTCCCTGGAGCTGAGGGGAAAAATTGGGAAAAACAGCGAAAAGGAGTGCCAGATGTGTAACTTGGGCGTGGTGGAGACCCTGGAACACTTTCTTATAGAATGCCCAAAATATCAGTCTAAACGAAGAAGATTCACGGGGAGTATAAGGGGGAAGTGGGATGGGAGAATGAAGGACATGTGGTTAGGGGGCGACTCAAAGGAGAGGGTTAATATACTAATCGAAGAGATTGGGAAGAATGGGGCAAGGGATGTCATCAAGCAGTTCGCCTCCGAGTGTTGGGAGGAGAGAAGAAGCGCGGGAATAGGGAGGCAGGTGGTAGAACATGGGTAACCAAGGCCTTCTCATACGAGAACCGCGACAAATCAGCGGCCGGCCGAAGTATTATTATTATATTATTACCATTGGCTGAAACTTTGCTTGTACTTGTTATGCTTTGCAACAAATTTGCAATTATTCCTCGGGTGGAATCTCCACTCTGCGGGTGATTTAGTGATAATACATTCTCCACGTACTGTGACCCATTTAGTTTTAGGTCTGGGGTAAAACTACAAATGAAAAGGGTATTTTGAAGTGGAATTTTATTTTTCAAGAAACAACCCATGTATTTGATATACTTTATTAATTATAAATCAGCTGGAAAAAGCAATAATATTTCACTCCCGTAACTAACAAAAAAATAAAAAATAAGAAAACAAACATAAAGGAGTTCACATCCGACTTGCAGGTCGTAATATAATAATTTTTAAACATCAAAAAGGTAGAAAGCACCCCAAAATACCACAACTAACGTTAATATACACATTTTATGTCTATGTGTTTTTAAGTTAATAAATAAATAATAATATTTGCAAACAACGTCTCTGCGCTATCTCAGTTATAAACTAACAAAAACATTCTGTGCTTCTTCACAAATATTAGTTTGTAACCACCTCTTGAAAATGGCCTCTGGCACATTTCAACACCGATAAAAAACAATACTTGTAAAAAACACCCACATAGCATGTCATTACTTTAATTTCTCAATGTCACTTTAGTATTGCACCTTGAGGCGCTCAACGGACGCATGAATCCACCTTTCAGTGGAGAGAAAAAGATTTTGGTCCGTGTAGACAGTTTCAAATATATAAATCAGTACTTTTAGCTGAGGATTTGGAAGGGTTTTTGTGCGTAAATCTCATAAAGTCCACAGAGGAATTTCCGTAATAAATATATCGCACTCTGAGTGCATCAAGGTGCACTTTGCAATGCCCTAGCGTTGCGTATGGCGCTTTGATGCACTCGGGTGACGATCTATTTAGCAACTAGGTTTGAATAGGAATTGGATTGTTGGTTAATTCTTTTGCAATGGAGACTCTTGCGTGTGTTGGGTGCGCCACGGCGCCATCATCAGTACTCTAGCATTGTGGATGGCGCCTTAATGCACCGTACCGACGCATTATTCTTACATTCACGTGGAGAGGAAAATATTTTCGTCTGTGTGGGCAATTTTAAATATGTTTACTGTGGTTTGCCAAAGAAATGAATAAGAGCTTTCATCATTGGAATTGATATATCTGATCGTCACCTCACATCATTCCTTTGGCTGCGGTTTTGGAATGGTTTCTGCACATCCCATAAAGTCCACAAAGGAGTAAATCATGTGTGGAAATACACGTAGTATAGTTAAATAATCTTTTAGTAGCGCTTAGTGCGAGGTCGAAAATTAGCCCGTTGACTTATTACTTAACCCTGTCCTCCTCTGTTAGTATTACTATTCTAAGCCAGTCTAAATTCGATTAATTTTTTTAACTCCCATTTACGTGGAGCTTTAAGAAAATGAATTTAGCGTGGGAATTTTAATAAAAAAAATATATCGCCCCTTGACTGCATCAAGGTGTACCCTGCAATGCTCTAGGATTGCGAATGGCACTTCGATAAACTCGGGTGACGATCTCTGTTGCAACTGGGGTTGGATAGACATTGGACCGTTGACTATTTCTTTTGCAAGATAATAGATATTAAAAGGTAGTTACGATTAAATTAGGCTTACGTATGCTGTTTATATGGTTTGGTTCTCCGACTTATAGTTTGGGGAAGGGTGCAAATGGGTACTTCCCACTGAAACGTCAGAAAAGCAAACTTCGCGTGGAAATTCCTCTGACAAATGGGCAGTTTCTAATGAAGTAATCGCCCACTGAGTACAGCAAGATGTCCCCTGCACTGCCTTCGCATTGCAGATGGCGCTTTAATGCACCCAGGTGACGCCCCAGAAAAAACAAACTTTGAGTGGAAATATTTGTAACAAGTGGGCATATTCTTATGAAGCTTCTGAAAAAGATAAATTATTGTGATGAGTTGATGGTAACATGGTCTGAGGTTTGCGGCTCGGGGCTTATGTCCAAACGAGATGCGAAGCATCGAGGTTGAACATACGCTCCGAGCCATAAACCACAGACCATGTTACCGTCAACTCGTCACAATAACGTATATGTTCCAATAAGGCAGTACCTATAGCCCAAAACCTACATCCTGAAACACGAGAGGCTTATTTACTAAACTTGTGATCGTTAAAAGTTGCCTTGCTCAAGGTAACTTTTAACGATCACAGGGTTAGTAAATAAACCTCTCGTGCACCCCACCACTAGATATATAATCAATAAACCTGATGAACGCATTCCATCTCAGTTCAAATCGTAAATCGGTTTTGTAATTTAAACAACATTTCATCCGGAACACCGTCTGCTGCACGTGTGAAAAATCCAGAAAAATGAAACGGCTTGCTAGTCATTCCGTTGATGAAGCAATTACGCAACGGGCGACGTCATTTCAAATATTTGGCGTTGTGACGTCAGACGGTAAAATTTGCCACTTGAGCCGTAAACATAGAATATATTAAGCGAGCTCTCGTCCAATCAGAGGAGGAGAATTTTAGTCTTATTGGAACATATTACAGTAAAAAGATATCGACCCTTTAGTGCATCAAAGTGTCCTCTGCAATGCCCGTGTATTACAGATGACACTTTGGTGCACTCGGGTGATACCCGAGTAAATCCTGTCCATTAGCTTCCATTTTGTAATTACTCTCTTAGATCTGGTTAGAAATTCGGGTCACCGATTTATTTCTCCATTCATCCCTGAGATCAGCAAGGAATTACATTAATAACTCTACCCCATACCACAAAATCGACACATTGTATTATCTCTCTTTACTGATGAATATGTCGCTATGCAAAACACTTTTGTACGATATGTTTGTTCTGTTCCCACCAATGGGCTGCATTGCCCTCTGTGTATGCATTCTTTAGTAGAATAAAAGTCTTTTCTGATCTTAGTATAGATAAGATTCCCAACATGTTTTTTATATATTTATTTAAAAAAATATATAATGAAGTTGAAAGTAAAAGATAAAAAAAAATAATTAAACAATTTGTGTTCTGTTATTTGTTTTCTCTTTTTATCCAAAAGAATCATTCCTTTTCGGGAAGGAAGCCTTTGGGTCAAATTGCTAGGGGATGGTTCAGCCACTGTGGAAGATGGTTCGAGTTAGATTAGCGGCCTGTTTTTGTCAGAGTGCTGCAGTACGGTTTGACCATAATGTTAGACAAATTACTAAGTGCTATCACAAATTCCATTGTTCACTTTGTGTAAGTATTTGCATGATTAAAACTGGCTCCCGTTATAGTTTCTTAAAGGTTTTCCCCAGAAAAAAAAAACACTTTCATAAGTGCAAATACAGGAGTCTGTTTTGCTGGTATACAATAGTTATAAAGTCGAGATCTCGTCTCTGGGCATATATCGACGAGTCCGTTCGCTCTTTACCCAACGTAACGGTCAAAACCGGCCAGCGCTATTCTCAAAAATCGCCAATTAATTTTCATTATTTTTTTTCATATTTTGTCTCAAAAACATAGGTTATGACACCTCGTTGGAACGAGCTCGTCGAGCTCGTTCCAACGAGGGGTCACAACCTATGTTTTTGAGAGAAAAAATGAAAACAATTAGTTATTCAAGAATTTTATTTGCAAGTGTCGTCTGCTTTTCATGTTAGGTAAAGGGTTAACAGGAGTCGATATATGACCCACAGGCGAGGTTTAGATATTGCAATTTGTCTTACAACATTCCTCTCTTTCCAGCTTCTAACAGCGCATGTTTTGACAATCAGTCAGCGTCTGTGAATTAAATGATGAATGACGACCATGACATAATAGTGTTGCATTTTGTGCTGTGCATGAAGTAATCCCCGTTCTGTTTTCTCCTGGTACTTTTACCGCCCATGTTTAGTGTTTGAGCCGTGTCTTTCTAATTTCTGTTTTTCATCTTTAACGCATGGTAGGCCCATATAAAAAAAAATCAATATGATAAAAAATGATCTATTCTAATTTATTTCGTTGAGCAGATGATTTATTTATCGTTTAATTACTGTAATAAAAGCAGTGGCCTCGAGGTGTGTAATAACTCGACGCAGGTAAAAACATTGTCTTTCTGAATCGAATCATCGACCGTGCGGGTGCTACCCTAAATACATATTTTTATTTCCAAATGAAACAAAATTATGCGTTTTGATTGGGTGAGAGGTACGGTGTAACTTGCAATCCACAGTGGCTTTTTTTACACCGTGGGTAACCACGGTGTAAAAACAAGAATACACAATAGCAGTCGAAATGGCTAAAATGTACCCATTTTTAATTATTAATTCATACCTTCTGCTTGGTTATGTTAGAACAAACATAAAATACAGGAAATTTAATATTTATGGGCAATAAAATATTATAGATATGGATGTCATTGGAACTGGCTCATTAAGCCAGTTCTAATGACGAACATATTTATCTGGTTTTATCAAGAAACTTACAAAGTTCAAATTGTCTGCCAGTTTTCGCCCACAGTGTTGGTTAAAGTATTAAGTACACCAAAATTCTTGGAAATAAATCTGTTATCCTTGTGTTTTCCAGAATGTATGGGAGTTTACACCGGTCCAGGAACTCATACACCCTTCGGCTTAGCCTCAGGGTGTATGCGTTTCCAAACCGGTGTAAATTCCCATACACCCTGGAAAACACAAGAATAACTAATAGTATTTTGACTGGACGTTTTTACTTGTATTGGGAGAAATACGTTCTTGTTGTACGATAAAGACTTTTACAAAAATTCTCTCAATGTCATTAGTTGTATTCATATTTTTGTCGGTTTCTTTTTTTCATCTTTTATATTGAATTTTCGTATCACAGAACTTGTTATTTGCAATGCGTTAAAATGTAATAGAAAATACAGTCATTCCTGTTTTGATCATTCTGTCTGTGCTTGTTTTCAAATTTTCATCGGTTGTTGTATTTTATATTGACCATTTTGAAGGTAGGTCAGATGAAGAGACCAACAATGTGTAATTTTGTATATGTTAACATTGTATGGTCAATAAATGAAAAATAAACGTCATTTGGGTGACATCGAGTGTCACTCCGGTGTTTAGGAGGACCCACGGTAATTGTTATTTTTTCTGTGTAAGTTTTGTATAGTAATCTGCACCACACAATAAAATACGTGGTATTACTTTGCTATATTGTACATCTTCATTTAACCCTTACCCCGCTGAGTATCTTCAGGATAATGTTCATCAAATCTTGTCACGGCTGCTTGAAAACAGCCATGACTGGATTGGATTTAAAAAAAATATTCTAAATATAACACAAGGAATCATTGATGAAATATCCAAAAGCAGCATGCACAGAGTTAACAACTTTTCTGAATCGGAAGATGAGATTTCAATATGAAGAGACTAATCTAAAACAAAAGTTTCATAACAATAAATATAACAGTACGATTAAAAATATTTGGAGGCAACATCTTATGAAGGTAGAGAAGCGTGCAGAACTTCACCGTGACTGTAACAATAACATTTGATTAAAGGGAACCGATCAACTTCACAATGATACTTCTCTGCTGTTCTGGAGACAATTACTCACTCAAAAATTAAAGAGAAGCGACCAACCTCGCAATGATACGTTTCTGCTGTCCTGTAGACAATTAATCACTCAAAAATTAAAGGGAAGAGATCAACTTCACAATGCTACTTTTCTGCTGTTCTGGAGACATTTACTTTCCTAAAACTTAAAGGTAAGGGATCAACTTCACAATGACACTTTTCTGCTGTTCTGAGGGACATTTACTCAATCAAAAACTAAAGGGAAGAGATCAACTTCACAACGATACTTCACATCTGTTCTGCTGTTCTGGGGACATTTACTCACCCCAAAATTAATAACCAGAAAAAAAAAATAACTTCTGATGTTCTTTTAGAACACCAATATTTTGATGAACTCAACATATTCAAGGGTTCCTTTGGGGGTTAGGATGAAAAGAATTGCCCTGAATTTGACAGAGGGCCATTAAACTGACCAAATGCCTCAGAATCCTGGAAAATAGGTTAGGAGCCTTGAAAATCCTTGCACTGTTACAAAATAACACTATCGACAAAGCAAGTAATTATCTGTTTTATTTCTGTAGTGTTTTAGATGCCATAGTTCATGAAGGCAGTGCTTTGCAAATCTTTGAATTTATCTGTTGTCTGACTTTGAAGAATGTTGAGACACGTCCTTGAATGTTATCACTCCTTGCCAACAAGAATGTTGTGTCTTGTTTTAGGCCAAATGGTAGACAAATGAAACATTTATTCTCATAATTAGTTGAGGCCTGTTAACAAACAAATCATTCATTCACCCAATTATATTACGGCCGTCGTGGACTAGTCAATTTCCACAGCTGGGCAATTTTCCACGGATGCAATAATAATAGATTCTAAACACTAATTATAGGAATAATCATCACGAATTTAATTAATGAAGCTACCGGGTACAACCCGGTGCTTCATTAATTAAAATTTTGCTGCTAATGTTTTTTTGTTAGCTGGTAAACACATGCGTCGACATTACTGGATTATACTCTTGCATTACGATCAGTCCACCGCGACTGTACTGAAATCCATGCCTTTTAACAGAAATATATCAGCAAAATAAATAAATCATTGAAATGTTGAAGTGACCATTTGCATTTTCACGTTCTGTAGAACATTATAGCTTTGGGTCCTAGAAAATGTTACTTCTTTATTTTCACATGAAATTTGACTGTACTTTAAACACGTAAGATATCGTTTGACTTGCGTGCCTCAAAATAAGAATCTGAACTCCTTGTCATATCATTTTCACTAACCTGTGTTATATCTAAATTATTTGTTGTGATATTTGGTCGTGTATACGTTGCCTCTATTATTTAATCACGGTATTCCTCTCTATCATTTGAGGCATCCACATTATTCCTTTTTTCATTTTCGTCAAAGTACCATGCACACATATTCACCAGTCGTATTCTGATAAAACAGACTTGTTTTATCAGATTAAAAACATATCAGTTTCTTAATTTGCCACTTGAGCCGTAAACATAGAATATATTAAGCGAGCTCGCGTCCAATCAGAGGAGAAGAATTTTAGTCTTATTGGAACATATTACAGTAAAAAGATATCGACCCTTTTGTGCATCAAAGTGTCGTCTGCAATGCCCGTGTATTACAGATGACACTTTGGTGCACTCGGGTGATACCCGAGTAAATCCTGTCCATTAGCTTCCATTTTGTAATTACTCTCTTAGATCTGGTTAGAAATTTGGGTCACCGATTTATTTCTCCATTCATCCCTGAGATCAGCAAGGAATTACATTAATATCTCTACCCCATACCACAAAATCAACACATTGTATTATCTCTCTTTACTGATGAATATGTCGCCATGCAAAACACTTTTGTACGATATGTTTGTTCTGTTCCCACCAATGGGATGCATTGCCCTCTGTGTATGCATTCTTTAGCAAAATAAAAGTCTTTTCTGATCTTTATATAGATAAGATTCCCAACATGTTCTTTTTATATATTTATTTAAAAAAATATATAATGAAGTTGAAAGTAAAAGATAAAAAAAAAATAATTAAACAATTTGTGTTCTGTTATTTTTTTTCTCTCTTTTTATCCAAAAGAATCATTCCTTTTCGGGAAGGAAGCTTTTGGGTCAAATTGCTAGGGGATGGTTCTGCCACTGTGGAAGATGGTTCGAGTTAGATTAGCGGCCTGTTTAGGTCAGAGTGCTGCAGTACGGTTTGACCATAATGTTAGACAAATTACTGAGTGCTATCACTAATTTCATTGTTCACTTAGTGTAAGTATTTGCATGTTTAAAACTGGCTCCCGTCATAGTTTCTTAAAGGTTTTCCCCAGAAAAAACACTTTCATAAGTGCAAATACAGGAGTCTGTTTTGCTGGTATACATTAGTTATTAAGTCGAGATCTCGTCTCTGGGCATATATCGACGAGTCTGTTAGCTCTTTACCCAGCGTAACGGTAAAAACCGGCCAGCGCTATTCTCAAAAATCGCCAATTAATATTTTCATTATTTTTTTCATTTTTTGTCTCAAAAACATAGGTTATGACACCTCGTTGGAACGAGCTCGTCGAGCTCGTTCCAACGAGGGGTCACAACCTATGTTTTGGAGAGAAAAAATGAAAACAATTAGTTATTCAAGAATTTTATTTGCAAGTGTCGTCTTCTTTTCATGTTAGGTAAAGGGTTAACAGGAGTCGATATATAACCCACAGGCGAGGTTTAGATATTGTAATTAGTCTTACAATATTCCTCTCTTTCCAGCTTCTAACAGCGCATGTTTTGACAATCAGTCAGCTTCTGTGAATTAAATGATGAATGACGATCATAACGTAATAGTGTTGCATTTTGTGCTGTGCATGAAGTAATCCCCGTTCTGTTTTCTCCTCGTACTTTTACCGCCCAAGTTTAGTGTTTGAGCGGTGTCTTTCTAATTTCTGTTTTTCATCTTTAACGCATGGTAGGCCCATATAAAAAAAAATCAGTATGACAAAAAATGATCTATTCTAATTTATTTCGTTGAGCAGATGATTTATTTATCGTTTAATTATTGTAGTAAAAGCAGTGGCCTCGAGGTGTGTAATAACTCGACGCTGGTAAAAACGTTGTCTTTCTGAATCGAATCATCGACCGTGCGGGTGCTACCCTAAATACAGATTTTTATTTCCAAATGAAACAAAATTCTGCGTTTTGATTGGGTGAGAGGTACGGTGTAACTTGCAATCCACAGTAGCTTTTTTTACACCGTGGGTAACCACGGTGTAAAAACAAGAATACACAATAGCAGTCGAAATGGCTAAAAAGTGCCCATTTTTAATTATTAATTCATACCTTCCGCTTGGTTATGTTAGAACAAAAATAAAAATACAGGAAATTTAATATTTATGGGCAATAAAATATTATAGATATGGATGTCATTGGAACTGGCTCTTTGAGCCAGTTCTAATGACGTGCATATTTATCTGGTTTTATCAAGAAACTTATAAAGTTCAAATTGTCTGCCAGTTTTCGCCCACAGTGTTGCTTAAAGTATTAAGTACGCCAAAATTCTTGGAAATAAATCTGTTATCCTTGTGTTTTTCAGGATGTATGGGAGTTTACACCGGTCTGGGAACTCATACACCCTTCTGCTTAGCCTCAGGGTGTATGCGTTTCCAAACCGGTGTAAATTCCCATACAACCTGGAAAACACAAGAATAACTAATAGTATTTTGACTAGACGTTTTTACTATTATTGGAAGAAATACGTTCTTGTTGTAAGATAAAGACTTTTACAAACATTCTCTCGTCATTAGTTGTATTCATATTTTTGTCGGTTTCTTTTTTTCATCTTTTATATTGAATTTTCGTATCACAGAACTTGTTATTTGGAATGCATTAAAATGTAATAGAAAATAAAGTCATTCCTGTTTCGATCATTCTGTCTGTGCTTGTTTTCAAATTTTCATCGGTTGTTGTATTTTATATTGACCATTTTGAAGACAGGTCAGATGGAGAGACCTACAATGTGTTATTTTGTATAAGTTAACATTTTATGGTCAATAAATGAAAAATAAACGTCATTTGGGTGACATTCTGTCATTGAGTGTCACTCCGGTGTTTAGGACGACCCACGGTAATTGTTATTTTTATTGTGTAAGTTTTGTATAGTAATCTGCACCACACAATAAAATACGTGGTATTACTTTGCTATATTGTACATCTTTATTTACTCTTACCCCGCTGAGTATTTTCAGGATAATGTTCATCAAATCTTGTCATGGCTGCTTGAAAACAGCCATGACTGGATTGGATAAAAACAATTATTCTAAATATAACACAAGGAATCATTGATTAAATATCCAAAAGCAGCATGCACAGAGGTAACAACTTTTCTGAATCGGAAGAGGAGATTTCAATATGAAGAGACTAATCTAAAACAAAAGTTTCATAACAATAAATATAACAGTACGATTAAAAATATTTGGAGGCAACATCTTATGAAGGTAGAGAAGCGTGCAGAACTTCACCGTGACTGTAACAATAACATTTGGTTAAAGGGAACCGATCAACTTCACAATGATACTTTTCTGCTGTTCTGGAGACAATTACTCACTCAAAAATTAAAGGGAAGCGACCAACCTCGCAATGACACTTTTCTGCTGTCCTGTAGACAATTAATCACTCAAAAATTAAAGGGAAGAGATCAACTTCACAATGCTACTTTTTTGCTGTTCTGGAGACTTTTACTTTCCTAAATCTTAAAGGTAAGGGATCAACTTCACAATGACACTTTTCTGCTGCTCTGGGGAACATTTACTCAATCAAAAATTAAAGGGAAGAGATCAACTTCACAATGATACTTCACATCTGTTCTGCTGTTCTGGAGACATTTACTCACCCCAAAATTAAAAACCAGAAAAAAAAATAACTTCTGATGTTCTTTGAGAATACCAATATTTTGAGGAACTCGACATATTCAAGGGTTCCTTTGGGGTTAGGGTGAAAAGAATTGCCCTGAATTTGACAGAGGGCTATTAAACTGACCAAATGCCTCAAAATCCTGGAAAATAGGTTAGGAGCCTTGAAAATCCTTGCACTGTTACAAAATAACACTATCGACAAAACAAGTAATTGTCGGTTTTATTTCTGTAGTGTTTTAGATGCCATAGTTCATGAAGGCAGTGCTTTGCAAATCCTTGAATTTATCTGTTGTCTGACTTTGAAGAATGTTGAGAAACGTCCTTGAATTTTATCAGTCCTTGCCAACAAGAATGTTGTGTCTTATTTTAGGCCAAATGGTAGACAAATGAAACATTTATTCCCATAATTAGTTGAGGCCTGTTAACAAACAAATCATTCATTCACCCCATTATATTACGGCCGTCGTGGACTAGTCAATTTCCACAGCTGGGCAATTTTCCACGGACGCAATAATAATAGATTCTAAACACTAATTATAGGAATAATCATCACGAATTTAATTAATGAAGCACCGGGTACAACCCGGTGCTTCATTAATTAAAATTTTGCTGCTAATGTTTTTTTGTTAGCTGGTAAACACATGCGTCGACATTACTGGATTATACTCTTGCATTACGACCAGTCCACCGCGACTGTACTGAAATCCATGCCTTTTAACAGAAATATATCAGCAAAATAAATAAATCATTGAAATGTTGAAGTGACCATTTGCATTTTCAC
This sequence comes from Pictodentalium vernedei, assembly GCA_031216915.1. Taxonomy (NCBI): domain Eukaryota; kingdom Metazoa; phylum Mollusca; class Scaphopoda; order Dentaliida; family Dentaliidae; genus Pictodentalium; species Pictodentalium vernedei. The sequence continues at coordinate 87,246,725 of CM062289.1, forward strand.
GCTCTGTAGAACATTATAGCTTTGGGTCCTAGAAAATGTTACTTTTTTATTTTCACATGAAATTTGACTGTACTTTAAACACGAAAGATATCGTTTGACTTGCGTGCCTCAAAATAAGAATCTGAACTCCTTGTCATATCATTTTCACTAACCTGTGTTATATCTAAATTATTTGTTGTGATATTTGGTCGTGTATACGTTGCCTCTATTATTTAATCACGGTATTCCTCTCTATCATTTGAGGCATCCACATTATTCCTTTTTTCATTTTCGTCAAAGTACCATGCACACATATTCACCAGTCGTATTCTGATAAAACAGACTTGTTTTATCAGATTAAAAACATATCAATTTCTTAATTTGTTAACTTCAAATCCAACCTAAAAGGAATGTTTCCAGAATTCATAAGATGAATATTCAATTATTCGTTTGCCAGTGCAAATGCTATTTATTTTCATGTTCGGTTTTGTAAAACTCAGTTGTAGAGCTTTTGAATTACATGCGTTGAATGTCGAATTTATTTTCATCCTCGGGCAGTTAAATCAATGTAAGTTTAATAACTACATCATGCACTATTGATGGCCGTCTTTTCTGTGGAGAAAGAGAGGCCCACTCCTCTAGGTTTATTGTAATATTTGCAGTATTGTAACAACATTTGGTGAAATTGGTTCCTGTCTGTAGCAAAGACCCATGCTGCATAAATATAGACAAGTAATGTTAAGGTACCTTATTAATTTTAAAGTACACAGATTAATTCTAGTTGAAAATTTGAGAAGGCATGCTAATTTCCGCTCGATAGTTTAGATATTTTGGGGGTTCCCATAACCTCTCCCCCCCCCCACCAAGAGTGTGTATCCCATCACATGTCATAAAGAACTGGGTAGTTAGGTAGGTGATTCTTAGATACTATGTCCCACGTGTGGGGGGGGGGGGGTGGTGGAGGGACGTGCATAAAATATCCGAACTCTTAGGCGGGTTTGGCGGGTCGTTTAAGGCATTAAAAATCAAAGGGGCGAGGAATAAAGGGTTTGCACAAATCTTCTTAAAGGGTTTAAAATGTCCTCAATGAAACAGATTGCTAAAAAAGCACTTCTGTGGTCTGTAATTAATCACCCCTCCCCCCCCACCCCCCAAAAAAAACACAACAAAAAACAAAAACAAAAATGGAACATTAACTCTTAGAACCCGGGAAATCAGAATGAATTTATTGAACATGACATACCGCGAAAAACTTACAGTAAAGCAGGTGCTTCTAGTCAAGTGTCGCCTGCCTTTTCAGGCAGACGACACTTGACTAGAAGCACCTGCTCAGTGTTTAATTCTCCCCCAGTCCAAAGATAGCCGAACCGTCACAGCCAGATTACCTGCCGTATTACATCACAAGCAAGAAAACTCGACTCCCGTCTTCTAAGAGTTAAGAAAGCACTGCACTTACTAAGAAAACTTCCTTGAACCTTCTTAAAGTGAACTCAGACATGGTTCAGATGCATCATTAAAAGTAAAACACTTTGCTTAGAGATTTATATTCATATTGATGAACTTACAGCAAAATAATAACAAAACAAATAACACCAACCTGGAGGTAATGAATGCTTTTGGTGTACTATGTTGGAAAAGTAACAGTTGATTCCATGCAGATACAGCATATACTCTTTTGATTAAATTGTGAAATACTGAATCTTCTCCAGCACACAATGTTATAGTCTCAGTTTGGTGGTTGACAATGAAAACCCGAGTGGGCCAGAGAGGAAGCTTCCAGTAAAACATTTAAGGATCCAGCAGTTTGATCTTGAAGATCAAAATGTTATGAGCTTAATTTCAGCTGGCATGGGTACATGACTTCCAATTCAGTTACATATAACTTTGCAGTACTATTGCTCGGGTGATAGAAAAAAACCAACATTTTCATTTAATTCAATCTGAGCTGAAAAAACTAAAATGTTCAGGTTTTAACAACTCAGTTAGCCAAACCACTGACTGAGAAGAACACAAAACATAAAAGCTAACAAATACTATATATAGTGGATTAGAAACCGCAAGTATATCGTACCAGGAGCGTGCATGTTGTAAAATACACTGTGTGTATGGAATACAAAAAACACATGTACACATATAGTAGAATCAAATATTTAGCTTTATATGAAGAAATTTATGGTAAAAGGTAACTCATAATGTTGGAATACTTTGAGCCCAATGGAACGGATCGATTGGGCTTCACTTTTTGACTTAGCATTGACCAGAGTGTTTGGAGGGGTGTGGGTCATAAATATTCGCATGGAAAAAAAAAGAAAAGAAATTGCAATATGGGGTTTGGGGGTGTGGGGGTGTGGGGTGGTCAATAACATTTTTTTTCAGTTTAGGTATATGCAATTTTTTCCTACACTACACCCACCCTATGTTTTCCAGCATAAATATGTGTACAGGGAAGGCTAGGCTATTTTTTCCAAAATCTCCACAAAATGTTGGATATTTGAATGGGAAGCAAATTATAACCATTGGAATTGTTTATCAAGGCATAAAATAATGCTAACGTCAGTATCTACTACTGTTTGACATTTTACTCACTCAGACCTCGAAAAGGCGCTATGAAATGATTAGCGTCGATCCTCAAAATAGAGGAGGTATGTAAGGACACATGGACAAAAACACGAATTTGTTTGTTGGGCCTCACTGCCTGAAAAAGGTAGCTCATAATCCATATAACTTTAATATTATTATAGATAACCTTTTGAACTCTGGTGGTATCTCCCATGCCAGTTCAATGGTAGTAGTTAGGAGCGTCCATATTGATTATTTGGGGTAGACTAATCAATTGTTTCAACGTGCAGCCTCAGGGCTGCACGTTGAAAATATTGATTGGTCTACCCCACACATTTACTAAACAGCCATCCTATTTAATGACGTTATGACGTTTTATGTTCCTGGTCGGAAAAAACGGCCGCTCGGGTTCAAAGGGTTAATTATGCATGTAGTATTCTTGTCACCCATTCAGCTTTTTTGGCAATTTGGGTCGGCCGACATCTCTGAGCTAATTCAGTAATTGATAGTGTTGGGTAGAGTCTGGAGATGTATTTTTAAAAAGACGTATTTTAAAATATTTTTTCAATACGGACAATACCAGACAATACAAATAGTAAATACTAAATGCTCGTTCAGTTCAGTTTCCTCGGCCTCTGACAAATTTTTCGACCAATAATCTGCGTTCGCCATTTTGGTCACACCTATTTCATATTGGTGTCTTTCACTTTTGAAGTTCGGTCATCGATGTGAGCGATTGAAGTGTTATGTTCTTTTCCGAATAGTTTATTTGTATCCTCATTTGGTAGTTCTACTTCTTCTCACTTCAACTTTCAAGCCCATTTTGACGTTGTACTCTAAAAAGACTAATGCCGCGGCAGGTGCAGTTTTGTGGTAATAAACGACAAGACTTTCAAACGGTACACTCCAAATTCCGGTCATATGAAATTGTTAATAACGTCTTTACTTTTTGAATTTCGGTCAACATTTGAACGATGGTGGTGTCGCAGAAACCGGTTCTCGTCAGATCACCGCAGTTAAGCAACGTCGAGCGCAGTTAGTAGTTGGATGGGGGACAAATTCAGCGACTGATTCGCGCTTCCGCGTTGTGTCCTTGGGCAAGGCACTTAACCCCGACTGCCTACATGGGGGCACAATGACGCTGTGTACTGAGGCGCACTGCACGTCGACGGTGCGCACGTCTTCAACCAATCTAACCCTGCCTGTGCCACGGTGCAGAGTTCTGAGTTAGGACGTTGGAGAGCTGACAGTTGCTCGTCGTTGCTAGGTGGTTCTCTCCGGGTACTCCGGCTTCCTCCACCGGTAAAAGTGTCACCGACATGATATGACCCTGGCTGTTAATGTGTCGTTTAACCCTAATAACAAAATAAATAACTTCCAGTTAACAATTATTTAAATGTGTACAAATGTACAGTTTGTAAAAATCGTAGTCATTTATTTTCTTGACCGACTGTACAGCTTGTGCACATTCTGGCTCACAACACTGTACAGCGATGAGCGCCGGTCAAATATTAGTATGTAGCAAATCGTGGCCTGAATGCTAGAATGTCCTATGTCCCCTATGGGACATAGGACATTCTCGCACTCAGGCGACGAAATGTGCCATGGAAATGGTTATTTCAGATATGCTAGAATATTTATTAGATAGAGAATTGGGTGTCTGTTGAAGTTGTGGTTGAATAATCGGCGTCAGAAATAATGCATATGCTTTTTTTAAGAATCGTTAAATTTCATACTCATTTGGCGTCTCATCTTTTCCGAACGTTTGGGAATATAATGTTCAATAAAACACATATCTAAAAGTTCGTTGCCCCTCTGGAAAACTATTAAAGGTTAAGGCCGCCTTGACCGGCGACGTCATCTCATCGGATGTCAACGTCCAAATAATTGAAATCGGTCCGATTTCACGAAAATGTCGCATATTGTAGAGCAAATATAAATTTGAAACAAGACATTTTTTTAATTTTTCCAGTTTATCCCTATTTTTGACGTTTTACGTTATTTCAAGTTTTGGACTGTTTTGGGCCCTAACAGTAAATGGGGCTAATTTTGTTACAAGCGTAGCTTCACATATTTATAAAGACTCAGTTTTGAGACCTCACATATTACGCTTTTCCGGACATTTGAAAGTTTTAATAGCGTCTTTACTTTTTTAAATGTTGATCAACGATGAAGGCGATGCGAGTTTTAAGTTTTAACCCTTTACCCAACGTAACGGCCAAACCCGGCCGCTGCTATTCTCAAAAATCGCCAATTAATTTTCATTATATTTCATTTTTTGTCTCAAAAACATAGGTTATGACCCCTCGTTGGAACGAGCTCGTCGAACTCGTTCAAATGAGGGGTCATAACCTATGTTTTTGAGACAAAAAATGAAAAAAATTAGTTATTCAAGAATTTTTTTTGCAATTTTGCAAGTGTCGTCTGCTTTTCGTGTTGGATAACACCATTTGGAGGTTCATCCTTTAGAGATTATGATCTTCAAAAAAGACCTATCTAAGATATGTGGCGGTTCTGGAAATATCTAACGGGTACGACAGAACTAACCTGTGGCTTCAGTGGAGGTCAATGTCCAAAAAAATTAAAAAAAATTAATATTTTTGCAGCTCAAAAAATAATTAAAAAAAAACCTTTTCGGATTTTTTTATTTAACGCTATTTTTGACGTAGTTACGTCATCTCATAATTTCACGTGTTATCCTGCATACCCCGTCACTTTGGGACAGTCCAGCACCAGCAACTGCAAGAGATACCACTTTCATATTCTAGTTACACCCAACGGAATACTTAAAAATACTCAATACCACATTCATAATACACATTGACATAATATAATCAACCGCCACGACGATAAACGCGACCGAACGCCGGACAACATCAGAATTACATTCTCTTAACTGGTTGGGGGCTAGATTATTTTTGGTGGTCTGAATTTGGTATTCAAAATTTGTTTTATTATAAATTATTGGAGAGTGCCAACAGGCAATCTCCAATAATCTGTAATAAAACAAATTTATATAAACAAAATATTATTTGTGTTTGATTGAATATGAAACAAGAGCAAGGAAAACATGGCTTTTGCCCTGTTACCCTGTTTTTTTTAAAAGCCGCAATAGTTGCTTCTAGTACACAACCAGTTAAAAGTGGTGAAATTTAGTGATATTTTGTCCTCATAATCCAGACACCTTTCCATTGAATTGGGGCAACTCGACCTTGGTCTTGCTTCGTTGAATTGTATCTGGCGATTGTTGCAACCACTTTTGCTACAACAACCACTTTTGTAAGAGATCACGACTTTTGTTACAACACTTAACCACTTTTGTTGCAGCTCATCACTTTTGTTACAGAATCAACCATTTTTGTTACAAAGTGAGCGCACCACATTTGTTACAACACCCACCCGTATTTGTTACCAAAAAATTTTCTCACCACTTTTGTTAAAACATCGCCATCCTTTGGTACAATTCTTGTCAGTGTGAAAGATAAAGTCATCCGCAAGTAGTGGGAGACGTCACGTTCAATCATGATTATCAAAACCGAACCCTTGTCGCGCATGTCCGGTAGTAACGCCACAACCGGCGTATTATTGGATGATATAGTAACCTGCCACCCTGCAACGTCATTTTCTTGGTGATATGTGGTGTATCGTGCCCATGCGCAAACGTATACCTAAGGTGCCACGCGCCGACAGACGCCAATTTTATGAGATTCCAAAACGTTGGACCATGGGCTCAGCATTTTATTATTGTTGTTTGTTTTTGTTCTTGACCGCGTCTTCTATAATGAGGTATCTTTGTTACCAAGTAGGGTGAGCTCCTGAAATTTTCCGCCATTTTCCCGCTTTTTTATCCATAAAATTGACAAAATTGAGTAGACTTTTCCCAATTTTCTCTATATTCCGTATTTAACACTTTGCGTATTACTACGTTATATCATATCCCTTAGAAACAACTCCGCAAGGATAAGCCACAATTGCAAAACAAATCGCCAAATATAATTCAACGAAATTCAACGGAACAGCGATTTGCGAACCTTTGAAAAAATTGTTAACTGTAGAGCACTGGATATTTATAGAAACTTCTGATCCCACCACAAGATGGCGACGATGGAGACACGTTTCTACATGTAATCAATGAGCGAGCGTCCTTCCAATCCAGTTGAAATCATTGGTCCAGATTTTGTAAATAAAATATTTCGAAATTATAAAACAAAAACGAAAATAGCATCTTATCAAAATATTCTCGCCTTTCTTTTCAAACTGTTGAGATTCCACGAGTTTGTGGACAGGAAAACGGACAGAGACATTCGACCAGATAGGGACCAGGTCACGATTCGGTTGAAATCTTTTGTCCATTTTTGTGGTAACAGTACTGTGAGGCATGATTTGTGGAAAGGCTCTGTAAAATTAAGGTAATTAATTCACTTTAAAAAGAAAGGGTAGATTCAATTGCTGTGTTTTGTAGCGAAGAGTCGGCTTAATCCTATCTCTGTTATCACGGCCGATTCGAACCCTTTCTGTCTGTTTCTACGTCTCCGTCTATCTCATTAACCCTTTATACCCAACATAACGGACAAAACAGGCTAGCTTTATTCACAAAACCGCCAATTAATTTTCATTATTTTTTCATTTTTTGTCTCAAAAACATAGGTTATGACCCCTCGTTGGAACGAGCTCATTGAGCTCGTTCCGACAAGGGGTCATAATCTATACTTTTGAGACAAAAAATTAAACAAACTGGTTATTTGAGAATTACTTTTGCAAGTGACGTCTGATTTTCATGTTAGGTAAAGGGTTAACTACACGTCTCTGTCCCTCCCGATGCCCCCCCTCTCTCCCTCTCTCTCTCTCTCTCTCTCTCTCTCTCTAATTCCAAACACATCAAAGTTCTTCAACCTGTAATGAACAAAAGAGGAAGTATGACCTATGAACTTATAAACGAGAGAGAGAGACTGAGAGGGAGGGAGCACGAGACAGGGAGTGAGAGAGTGAGCGAGAGAGAGAGAGAGAGAGAGAGAGAGAGAGAGAGACGTCAGAGAGATAAAAACAGACAGACATGTTGAATCTAGAGTCGGCTAAATATATACATGGTAAAAGAGGGCTAGTGTCAATGATAATTTTATTTGCAATAAATTAATACATGAACTGCACATTAGTGAACATATGCCAATAACACAACGCCACTTTGAATGCCTTAAACGGGACCTCTTATTATTTGATACAAATGACGTTTTTCATTGTTTGAATTTACAGTAAACTGCACAGATTTGTATCATGGCTGTCAGTTATTCAATATGAGTTTTGCAAATGACAAAATTTATTCATGTCGGCCATATCTTGAGTGATCTGGACACGATTCTATTATAATTGGGGCATAACTGAACTCAGACCCGAAGCCAAGATCTCAAAATTTTCAGACATGGTGGGGTGAGAGTAAACATTTTTAGCCCTTTACCCAACGCAGACGATATCAAAATTTATTATTTTAAATATCATTTTTGAATTGTTCCAAAGAGGGGTCACATGATATGGTTTTGTTGAAATTTTTCGAAAAATAATATTTTTTCAGCTGCTGAATTTGCTTATTACGCGGGCGGATGCGGGCGATTCGTTGGGTAAAGGGTTAAACAGTGTTCCCGGGTCGCTGAATGTCAGTAGTGAACTCAGGGAGGGTGAGGGGGATAAGAGTGGGATGACTGCCCCCGGGCCCCAGGTACGGGTCTCCGACGCTGGTGGAGGTAGGACGAGTACTTAGTTACATTACTGACCAGGTTCCATCCATATAAAATAAACCCACTTGTTCCAGTTTGTTAGTTTTCCACCAGTCTTTCCTACATCGTGGTGGTCACTATTATCTTTGGAGAAAAAATGCACCATATACGCAGAAATACAGGTAATCAATTACCCAAATTGTAAGGAAATAACTGTGTAGATGTTGTCAGGAAAATACAGGAGAATGCTTCTCCCAGCATAAATTAAAAAGATTTCCAGAAGGATGACCCCCTGACCTCCACTTATCGCTCCACTCCTTCGATGCCCGCAGTTCGCCCGTTCTATACATTGCCCCGGGACCCATCCTCATCTCGGTGGCCCTTAATGAACTTGAAACCTATCTCAATATAGTTCTTTATCCCTTTACCTAAAAAATCGGCCGCATTCTCACTCGTAATTTACAAATTAAGCAATTTCTTTTTTCAAAATATTTCAACAAACGTATATCATGTGACCAATCAGTGGAACGAGCTAGTTCCATCGAGGGGTCTCATAATATCATTTTTAAAACCAAAAATAGAAAATAAAATAAAAATAAAATAAATTTTGATATCGTGTGCGTTGGTTACAGGGTTAAAATGGACATATTTTTTTGCAAATTTGCAACTTTCAGAGAAAATGGCATTCGATGGACCCGCAATGGTTTCGTAATGGAGAGGGGAGGGGGGGGGGGGCGCCTCCCGCACACCCATTGGTGTCGGCCCTGATTGTACTGCTGAAAAAATAATGTATCGGGTTTCAAATGACGAAATTTCAAATTCTGTACCCTCTTGTGTTAGGTTTGAGGGAGTGGTATGACATGCTTAGAATGTACACTGATATACTGTTATCCAAAAGAGGATATAGCCCAAGAACATTAGGTTTCACTAGGGAAAAAAATCGGAGAAAGCTGATTTTTTCAGGGAATGTCGAGTACATGTCACTGAACGATTAGACAAAAGTCCCCTAAAATCCCAGTTGAGCTTTTTTTTCTACAGCCTTTTTTCGAAAACGCGTTTGAAAAAAATCAAAAAAAATCGCACGAACTTTGTAACCTCGAATTGATCCAACTGTGTTTTTTGTTTACGCGTATTTCGAGCTACATAATGTCTAATATACATTTACCTAGAGGAAAATGTGCATTCTGTGACAATTTCTGCGAAAAATTATTGAAAATTCACAAAAAAGTATCGGATTTACGCAAAAAATGACGATTTTCCTAACGGATTTGCCCAAAGGGTCGTAGTACAGAACGGGATGTTAGTTGGACAGACGATAAAAAATCCACCACCATTTGAAGACTTTTATCATTGCTTACAAAATAGACATTATGGAAGACTCCCTCTGCTTCTGGCCGAGTTCCCCTTTTGGCATAAAATTCGTCAGCATGAGAACTCAACTATTTTCGGACTTGGGACCGAACAGACACGTCTGTGTCTGGCAGCATTAGATCAATAAATAATATTTACAGAATGTACAAAAATCAATAAATAATATTTACAGAATGTACAAATCAATCAACATGGATTAAGTTACGTTGACTATTATCAACGCTGTATACAGAAATGACATGACCTATATACATATTATTCATCGAACTCAGAAATTTCCGACAGGACAGTGTTTCTGTGGTTGTTACAAGAATCCGAACTGCAATTACACAAACCTGAGCAAGAGAGTCCTGCCTTCTTACACCCACACCTTTTTGTACAAGCACTCTTGCAACCACAACTGATCAGATTCAGTAGGTTATCGGGGGCACACGGCTTTGTGGCTGCAGTCGGTACAAGAAGTCCATTGTCTAGCGACCACCCCCAATCCGTCGGAGGAAGCGAAGTGCCCAGCCATTGTTGGACCTGGAGATAACATCTGTAGACATGTTGTTGTGCAGCATCGCTGCTTGGTGGGAGTGAGGCTAGGTCGATGGGTTTATTCAGTTTAAATGTTGCTACATAACGCTTGTAAGTGACATATCTATATTGGTCGAGAGAGGAAACAGTTTTACCCCCGTATAAGATCAGGAGAAGTTGTTCCCCGGCAGCGGCTACTGCACTTGGTGTACTGTCATCCGCCAAAATTGTGTTGACATACTGTTGTGAGTCGCTAGTAACATCGGAGACAATTGTACTGAATACTTTCTTCTTACCAACTCGAAAGAGTGCAGAAGTAGTGTCACAACCACTTATAGAATGTGCTACAAGGAGGTTGCTTCTATGGTCACCCATTTTGGTTGCTATTTCACTAACTGAAACTAGTAAGTTTGGGGTAATGGAATACATCATGTGAATATTACATCCCGGTTGAACTCGAGAGGTAAGAATGACTAACAAGTCTGTGTCTGTTCCCACAACGACAACATTGTTGTCATCTTGAGCGATGTCAAGTGCAGTTTCGGCTATCAGTACATCAGCATCAGCCTCGGACTGCTTGGACTGAATATTGATAGCTGATAGCTCCTGCATTAGAAGATCGATCAGTTGGGTTTTGTTCTTGGCATTTGCAAGGAAATCGGATTGGGGTGTGGTGGCTGGTAACTCGGGTGAGATATTGATATCAATGGAATACCTGTCTTTAGATCTACGGGCTTGTTCCATGCCCTTTGTCGACATTGTACAAGCATAACCATCAAAAACAACCACGACGTTCGCCCCAAAATGTCTCACTAGATAATTGGAATATGATGTACATATGTCCTTATATGACGACTGTTTAGGCCATACAACTGCCCTCAATAAAAATCCACCATCTACAACAAACAGAGAATGTTCTGGGATTTTAGTTTGCTCGGAACCGTATGTTTTGAAGATCTTACCGAGCGTGCTTTTCTGTGTCTTCCTCATTCCAGCAGAATCAAACAATGCTGGTGGTTTCGGGGCGAGTTCATATTTGAGATACTCTTCCATCTCTGCTTGTGACTGAATAACACATGTGATGCGGTTGAACAGAATTGTGGGGTCAATCACTACCTTACTTCCACGGACTTTGATGCTATTTGCCATCGATGCGAAAGACTTCACAGTGTCGACACGTCGTAGTTTGATGTTGTTGAACGTTTTGCTTACAACATTCGATACGCAACATTCACCAATTTTGCGAACTTGGTCACAGTTCACAGTTTCGTCGGCCACAAGCCCGGTCGCTATAGAGACTAATTGTAGTGGATCTCTATTCTGAAAGGGGGAATGCACTCTGAGCCAGTTCAATAATTTGGTGATATCATTGGCATCAGTCAATTGTGAACTTTGACGGAGATCCCGATGTTGTTCGCCATGACCAGCGTGAACATGAACAAAATTTTCGAGAGCATTACATATCGGAAGGCAAAGAGGTAGTCCATGTACCCATTTCGCAACAGTGCTATCGGTTATTCCCCTGCCATGTGTGAGACCACCAGGGAGCTTGAACATTCTCATTAAACACTGCTCTATGGTCTGATCAGAATATATCCCGTCCCAGAATTTATTTGAGCGCCTTATGGTAAAGTAACCTTTCTCAGTGAACAACTTCAAATCATCCTGTTGCATTATTTCTGTTAGCTCATTCATCTGCTGCAAATAGAGATGAGAACTTTTTGCGTATGCAAAATGACCACCTGCGTGAATTACTGGAATCATATTGCGAACATAATATGTGTGGAGTTCCCAGTCGCCTGTGCGCTCTGCTCTCAAGAACAACTGGAGAAGACCTATTTGCTCGTAGTATTGTACCCAAAGCTTTCCTGTGCGTCCTACGGACGCATTCTGGAGCAGTTCGTGTAATTTTGACAGTAGATGGTTGACACTTTCTTGATTGACAGCGTCAGCTGTTGTACAGTCACCTCTGGCAAGTCCACAGAATATTTCATTGACTTCTGTGCAGTCTGTGTTATCTAGTGTTCGGCTTTTTTCAAACACAAGTTTTATAATGGCAATTTGTGTTAGCAAACGGGCACGAACTGCTCTTGAATATGCATGACCACTGATCAAATGATGGATTGACCCACCAGCATAAACAGTCCCACAAAGTTCATCCAAGCCGCTACCAGCCATGGTCGAACCAATTGCCCCTAAATATGACATAATCATATGGAAGCCGCCGAGTCTAACGAAAACTTTTGTCAACTTATCTGACGAAGACACAATCTCCACTGCTTTGATATAAAGTGGCTGGTCAAACGTCACTGGACAAACGTTCAGTCCCTGTTTCTCACATTCAGTTTGTGCAAACATGAGAGCAGTGTAAATTGTGCTCGGGTTGGATATAATACGGTATTTGAATGAGAAAAGTCGATGCCGTTTGAATTTGAGTTTAGGGGGTATGGTTAATATTTCACACGTTTCACCAGTTCATTATGGAATAAATGACTATTGTTATATATCATTATAAAGCCACTGCTTTTCTGCAATTTTTGATATATAATTTAACTCCCAAAGTAGTCGTAGATTTGATTTAATGGACGTTGTGTACCGTTGTGAGTATGAAAACAATAAATTTTTTTTCGTAATTTTGTACATTTTCGTGAATATTTCACCATTGAGTGTGAGGATTGGTACAAAGTTGGCATTTTCTGTTGGGGATATGTATTCTCAATATAATTCAGCACGATATTTATGATTGCCACCCTACTAAGGCGAATAAGAATGAGAAATATGGAGCTGGGTCGAGTTTTTTTTTAATTTTTTTTTTTTCATCAAAAAAACGCTATAACTAAAAAAGCTCAACTCGGATTCGTGGGGACTTTTCACACTTTATCCGCAATGTGTGTCCCGGAAACATATAAAAAAATCAGTTTTCTCCGATTTTTTCCCTTACTTTCTCATTTTTATGTCTAATGTGTCTGGACTAATAGTTTAATGATCCATTAGTCAGTAGCAGTTGAAAGCAACTAACAAAAATCACTTTTATATTTTTGATGTATGTTTCTAGTGTTGAGGCATGGGACAACAAGTTTTTCGGGATTAGTGACGAGGAAGCCAGTTCTATGGATCCACAACAATCATTGGCAATAGAATGCACATACATGGCGTTAGAAAATGCAGGAATGACAAAACGAGATATAAATGGAGCAGATATTGGAGTGTATATGGGTGAGTACATCAGAATAAAAATTAGAACTATATATAGATTTGTGATCGATTTGATTAACCCTCCGGAATATGGTGTCGAAATATCAAAATTCAACACACAAAATATCCAATAATACAACTAAGAATTTAACTAATCGAATCTTGTTTGACAGAGCTCGGTGAGCTCTGTCAAACAAGATTCGGTTAGTTATATTTTAAGGTGCATTATGAAGAAAATGTGTAACTTGATTTTCAGTAATTTGACATCAGTGCCCTATGGGTTAAATGAAAGGTAGAGAAATGTATATTCAACGGTTGGAATATGAGGAACACGGAGCATCAAACAACAGGTCTATATTTTTATTGGGGTTTAACGACACTTTCGACAGCCACAGTCACCTCGGTTCAGACAGTTTTACGCGTGGAGGAAACCGGAGAGAACCACCGAACAACAGCATGCAAGTGTCAGCCCCCCCCCCCCCCCACAACGTACTCCACACCAGCAGAGTTTGCATTGTTTGAAGACAAATGCACCATCGACGTGCACTGCGTTTTAGTGCACCGTGCCACAACTTGAGCAATCGGAATTACGCACCTAGCCCAAAGTCACAACGCAGTTATCTCTGGTGGGGATCGAACTGTGGACATTCCGATTTGAAGTCCAATGCCGTAAACACTGCGCCATCGCCTGTAATTTAAACTTGCATCATGCATGACGTTTTGATAATAAAAAACAAAGTACCATAATCCTGACGTCATAGAAGAATGATAATAGATTGCTGTTCAAGGAAGCTTTGGAGTTTCCTTCAGCTGCAATTCCTTTTCAAGCTTGTATAAATGCAACACAGTAAGTACCCAAAAGCTGTACACCTCCGTTATCAAATTTATAACACATCATTTATCCAAAACAAATGACACATGTTTTAACCCTTTACTCATCGCAGACGATATCAAAATTTATTCCAACGAGTGGTCACATGATATGGTTTTGTTGAAATTTTTTGAAAAATAATATTTTTTCAACTGCTGAATTTGCACATTGCGCGGGCGGATGCGGGCGATTCGTTTGGTAAAGGGTTAAAACATATTTTCACTAAAACTCTCATGTGTTATTGAATTTTGACAATGTGCAATGTGTTGTTGAGTTACGTGCAATGGTTGTTAGACACGTAAATAAAAAAAAAACAACCACGACATATAAAAAAATGGCAACGCCTGATTAAGATTTTCTACTGATAGATAAGATTAAGAATTTTATAAGAACTAAAAAAAATATGGTTTTCTGAAACAATACAGGACATGTCTGGAACCACGAAAAAACATAAATATAACTCAATTGCAATTCACTCCTCACTTTCATGAAATGAAACTGATATACTTTTCACCAAAGGAGTTAACCCTTTACCTAACATGAAAAGCAGACGACACATGCAAAAAAATTCTTGAATAACTAATTTTTTTCATTTTTTGTCTCAAAAACATAGGTTATGACCCCTCGTTGGAACGAGCTCGACGAGCTCGTTCCAACGATGGGTCATAACCTATGTTTTTGAGACAAAAAATGAAAAAAATAATGAAAATTAATTACCGATTTTTGAGAATAGCGCTGGCCGGTTTTGGCCGTTACGTTAGGTAAAGGGTTAAAATATTGTTGCACTGGCTGACACAGTTTAACCCTTTTAATACCACGCCAATTTTAGTCATATTTGGAAGATCTCTATGTTTGCCTATTTGCGAGGAAGTTTAATACATAGACAAAACTACATGCATGTTTCAATGAGTCGTTTTGTATTCAATGAGTCAGATGTGCGTAGGAAGAAAACGTCGAGACCGAATGTCGAGACGTTTTCTTTCTACGCACATCTGACGAATTGAATACAAAACGACTCATTGAAACAAACATGTGGTTTTGTATTTATTACATGACCCAAGCACCTACTGACCTAATTTTCTTTTCTATCAACGGTGGTAAACACCATGCACCTTATGCAGTCGCATTGCATAAAAAAAGTCCCGGACGGAACAGGTTTGGTGTGCAATACGGAATTCCGTATTGCACAGCCGTATTGCCCGCCGTATTGCATAAGAGAGACTGCATGGGCATGTAATAAAATTTATGACATACTTGAAAATCTATTACATGATTAATAGTTGGAAAGGGCTCTCTGATCCCTTTCCAAAAATTAATCAGATGGTAGAGAATTGCGCACACCAGAATGTACAGATAATGATCATAAAATAGGTGACAAAAGTCGCTTTCGACAGTTTAAGTGTTAAACCTCTTTTCCTAATTTTCAATAAACACAGAATTGAAAAAAAATATATATGGTTTTGATAATTTTTGGATTCGAGAAAGTCAGTAACTCGCGGGTTCCACAAAAATCATGAAAGTTAAACCCATTTTGCCAAGCTCAAAAACCAACAATTTCTCTTCATTGTCGGTTTCAGACTGTTTCCTTATGCAGTCTGAAACAATATTGAAAAGGTTGCCACAGTAAATGGAAGGTCTGTGCACTCTTTCCAGATTTAAAGTTATGAACATTTAGAAAAGGTGTGGAGGAAGAGAGGGAATTTCGTAAAGTGAGAAGGAAATGATGAAAGCCAAGGATTTCTGGCATGAGATGAAAGAGCAATTTTTAAAATGTGCTTGGAAGACCATCATCTCACCCAAGAAGTAAACGCAATCGAAATAAATATGTGAATGATTCGTGTGTACTATTTGTTTTTACGGGTCTATTTTGAAAAAGAAAATGTGGAAGTAAAACATTCCAGGCTTCCGTTTTTTCCATTTTTTACCAAATTAAAATGTGTCACTAACCCTCTGAACCATGATGGGATATTCCATCTCAGTTCAGAACCATTAGCTGGTACAAACTATATTCGTTTCTCCATAATCAAACCAATGCATTGATCAGCAAGTGCCCGCCCAAACAGAAAACAACACTGTTATAAGCTGACTGGCGATACGTCAGTTTCATTTAACATATACTACATACAACTGCACCGTACACCACTGACACACTCAGTATTCTCATGGCTCTGCAGCCAGAAACTGATCATCCAGCTTCCAAATGAAAACATCTTCACCATCGAACACCGTACTGTAAAGAAACGTCAATACAGTACGTGGAGAGTGGATTGTAACTAAATCACCCGCGGGGTGGAGTTATCGCCCAAGCTATAATTTTCAAATTTTGTACATATCGGCAGAAACACAAGCAATGTTTCAGCCAATGGACCTCCGGGTTTAAACCCGGAGGTCCATTGGCTGAAACTTTGCTGGTGCTGGTTACGCTTTGCAACAAATTTGCAATTATTGCTCGAGTGGAATCTCCACTCTGCGGATGATTTATTGATAATACACTCTCCACGTACTGTACGGTCGTCCATCAACATGCCCCATGGATTACAAATCATCTGCAATATAACAAAAACATCGTGTCATCTCAAAGCATCAAAAACTCAAATCAATAGAATTCAAAAGGAAATAAAACAGTGTGCACGTCTTGCCGTATCGCCCCGAGATGACGAACACGTCATAACTCCACGTATATACAACACGATTGATCTCCACTGATCACCATCAGTCTCCCACACAGATTCAATACATTAACCCCACCATGGAAAAATCAATTTCCGTCTATTTCGTACCTCGACCGACGGAAATATTATTTCGCCATAATCAAAGCAATGCATTGATCAGCAAGTGCACATCCAAACAGAAAACAACACTGTTACAGACTGACTGGCGATACAACAAAAAAGAACCAAACGCTACAGACACAGTGACAGAGAAACATGTAAGCGCTGTGCAATATGGTCTTTAACATAACCGTCTTTTGCAGACTCACTCCGCCACCTAGCGTGTCTCTTAAATTGACGATCCGGTGTACCATAATTTGCAGCTGAAATCACCCTTTAAACTGTGAAGTCCAAGTTCATTAATATTATCAACAAAAGGAACAAAGGCGGTACGAAATATTTCTCGAACGCGTGAATATGAAATAGGAGTATTCCTGGATATGAGTCGATAACCCTTGGAAAGATTTCTAAAAATGAACTCATCTGACTGTTCACCAATGCCGACCATTTCCAAATATTTCAGTGACGCCGCCAGCGGACACAAATCCGTAGCAGTTTTACCAATAACAACCCACTTGCCATCTCTATAAATATCTGTTTTTGATGTTTCAAGAAACACAGATGCGTGAGTAGAGTGAAAAACAATGTCCGAGCGTTTAATATGTCGCAATTCTTGATTTCGCAGAACACCGGCAAATGACAATAAACCCATTCTAAGAACTCTTTGATTCATTAAATTTGAAATGTCAGAGGGTGATAAAAACAGCTTATGTAATAGTTCTACAGCTATGGGAGCCTTCTTGACCGTAGGTCATGCCAAGCTCCTTTGTGCGCCTTCTAAACCATTGATAACCAACGGACAATCAGTTGGACTAACTTGCCCCACAAGTTTATGCACGTGCCGAGCACTATAAAATACGTTGATGACAGGAGATGGTGAGGATGCCTGTTGAGAAACAGAAAGTAAATAAATCGAACATATGAATGATTTCGCGGTTCTGCCACCTCCGAAAATCTGAAATGTGTTTCTTATACGTATTCTCCGCCCTTGAATCCTTCAATAAAGAAGCAATGCCAGGAACACTGTCTCGTAAAATCTGTGGCAAAATATCAATATCTTGTTTGTTGAATTCTGAAAATAAGCCTGTAAAAACAACGGACTAATAAGGCACATGTTAAGAACTGCATTCAATGTTTGCTGAAGACCGCCATAAATGTATGACAAGCGTTCCCCTCGCTTGTTCTTTCACAAGTTTGTTCAAAACACACCCCACCAAGTGAATGGGTGGGACAAGACAGTTAACGCCCGAACCCAAGTGAGTGGTAAAAGAATCAACTGCAGTGCAATCCGGATTCCAGTACCGCGAATTTAAAGGTCGAATCTGTGCATTGTGAAAGGATGCAAATAAATCCCTGATATGTGAGTTCCATTTACTATCAAGAAACTGAAATAAATATGACTTTCAACCCCAATCATTCACATCAATTAATCTGCTAAAAAATCCACCTGGTAATTTAAAGTTCTGTGAATCCACTCCGATTTCAAATATATAAGATGTCGCATGCACAACTTATAAATATCATAAGCAGGAACGTGGCGATAAGGGGAGGGGGTAGGGAGGGGGGACCCCCCAATCCTGGCCATAATTTCCTATAGTTGGAAATTCGGAGGGCTGGAAATTTAATCTATCTGGTGTCTGGATTTTAGAGCTTCTTTGCCAAATTGGTAATGTCTCCTTTACTTCCCAAATCCAACTCGGTTTCAAATCGGCAAAAATACTATTTACAACTACAGTGTACGCAATATCGAGCTTCATAAGTATGCATGATGTCAATCGGTACGAGATTTCTATAGCGCATTTACTTTCGGTAATAAAAAAAATCCACGAAATGCACTTCAAGAAAATCACATCATGTAAAATCGTTACCCTGAGTTAATTCCATCATTCACAGTTACAAAATGATGAAACATCACAAATTGATCATTTGTGCATAAGATCTGATTTAATGTTAGGACAGTGTGAATTGCGCAAAGGTCTCAGCTTGAGCATTTGTTTAGCACATATCCAATTCCCAGAATGATACCTAATAATAATAACCTGATAATTCTGTCATAAATGTGCTGGCATTTCAGTTACTAGAATCAATTTTATGCCCCCTTTCATGGCTTCATTTTCTAATTTTTTCTCGGTAGTGAATTTCCGACTAGGGGGAGGGACCGGGGATCCCCCTTCCCTGCCCCTCCCCAGTTAGAAATTCACTACCCTAGACCCCCATGGGAAGCCTCTAGTCACGTCCCTGATCATAAACTATGTCCTGCATCTCTTTATTCATGCTTCCCTTGCCGAGAATAGAGTTGACGTTTTGTTATCCGTGAGGGGGCGCGGTGGCATTATGGTAACCGGTTCTCGTCAGATCACGGAAGTTGAGCAACGTCGAGCCCGATTAGTCCTTGGATGGTTGACCGTCTGAGCGATCTATTCGGACTCCCGCTTTCTGTCCTTGGGCAAGGCACTTAACCCGATTGTCCACATGGGGACACGATGACGCCGTGTACTGAGGCGTACTGCACGTCGATGGTGCGCATGTCTTCAACCAATCTAACCCTGCCTGTGCTGCAGTGCAGAGTTAACGATGTTGGGGAGCTGGGAGCTGCTCGTCGTTGCTCGGTGGTTCTCTCCGGGTATTCCGGCTTCCTCCACCCGTAAAACTGTCACCGACACGATATGACTATGGTTGTTAATGTGTCGTTAAACTTTAATAAATAAATTGTTATCCGTGAACCACTTTTTGTTGCATTGCATTCGGATAATGATGAAATGAAACTACGAAAAACATAATAGACAGCTCTCAATTCACTAAACGTAGAACTACGAGGTTTCTCATGTGAGTCCCACTGACCAGTAGACACCATGTTTGCAACTTCCACACATTAACCCCCAAAACAGTCTCACTAGCGTCAGAAAAAACAACAATTCTATCAAACGACATAAGAACGCCAAGCCGTGTTGATCGCAATTCCATTAATTTATCATACCAAACATTTAATTGTGTAACCCTCTCTTTGGATAACGTGATATAAGAATTCAAAGAAAAAGAATTAACAATATCAGTGCTCAAATAACGAGACATAACTGTTCAAACTGATCGGGAACAAGCTTCATAGAGATAAGCTGACCCACTACACTTGCCACTTTGTTCACAGGACAAGCTGTTCCATAGGACAAAACGTCCTCAATACGCTTTTTCAATTTCTTAATTGTTGGAAAAGGTATTGTAAGCAACACTTCTGTGTATCGATTTCAAAAGCCAGAAACTCAATGGACTGATTCGGAACCCAAGAACATTTTACTATTTTCGGCACAAAGCCTCAAGCGATCAAATCATTTGTAATATGTCCTGCAGATATACCTTCATTGTTTTTTCGCAGCCATTAACCCATCGTCTAAAAACATCAAAACTTGCAGACCCTCTGATCGCCATTTCTAAATGAACTGCCTAGTTATTTTTATGAACAAGTAAGGAGCAGTTTTTATGCCAAACGGTAAAATGTTGAAAATATAACAGGGAACAGACCCTTGACTGTCAAACCAGGAAAACAGCAAATACTTAGTGTCCGATTCCCGATTCCCGAATACTGATATGATAATATACGGAATGAGTATCAAATTTAATTAAATAATCTCCCCATTAAATAAAAAGAAAAGCCGTTTTCCAGTCATCATACCGAACTGATTGCTAATAAACAAATGTGTTCACAAACACAAATCTCAAATCTAAAAGTAAACGTGTTTTGACGTTTCGGATCGAAACAGTTAAAGGATTGACAATGAAAGGTGGTTTTGAACATTCCGTGACTAGACCCCTGATCAATGAATCACCGACCGCTTCAGTCATGAGGTGGTTGTGACTTAAAGCGGAACGACTATTAGGTGTTTCAAAACTACTCGGCTCGTGAATAAATGGATGGTTGTATCCATTTTTAATAGTGTCAATAACAAAGTCACTAGCTCCGATATGAAACCAAAATTGTACATTCAATTTAAGTCTGCCTTTAACCCTTTACCCAACGTAACGGCTAAAACCGGCCAGCGCTATTCTCAAAAATCGCCAATTAATTTTCATGATTTTTTTCATTTTTTCTCTCAAAAACATAGGTTATGACCCCTCATTGGAACGAGCTCGTCGAGCTCGTTCCAATGAGGGGTCATAAGCTATGTTTTTGAAACAAAAAAATGAAAAAAAATAGTTATTCGAGAATGTTTTTTACAAGTGTCGTCTGCTTTGCATGCTAGGTAATGGGTTAACCACTATATCGGCCGTGCCCTGTTCATATTCTGCAAATGTATCAGTTGATAAACAGAAATCGTGCACTTGAACGTCATTGTTCAGAATAGAATTACTAATGTAAAAGTACTTATATGCAAAATCATCACCTCCATTTAACCAAACTGGAACTGTTGGATCGAACAGAATCGTTTCCATATCTGTTGAACGGACACTCTCTTCTCCAGTGTGAAAACGAGCCACAGGTGAAACATCCCGGCTTGTTGAACTTACTCCGAAAGGAATTTGCACTGATACAAGAAGGAATATCAGAACTATTGTGTTCGGGTATTGGATGTTTACTAACTGTCGCAGACGGAATGGATTTTGTTCTGGAAGACTTTGATTGCATCTGCTTAATTATCCTGGCAGCTCTATGTCTAGACCTATCAATTTTTTGTTTCGTATTCTGAACCTGACGCAAGGTCGTTGGAAACATACTGATCCTCCTTCCGACGAAACTGCCAATTTTATGTGCTTGGTAAGCTTCTCGAACGATGATATTAAATTTTCGAACAGGTCAAAATGCATAATCATCCTTTTCGTTAGATAATGCCCATTTAACTTGTTACAAGGAATCCAAGTTGTCCGAATTAAATTTATACTGGAATTTGTTTCCTTCACACCCCCACTGATACTCACAATCAACTTTTATCCGTTTTACATCATAATTGCTGTGGCGTGAATTTCTTGCCGAAGTTCCGAAATTTGCCCATGAAACCAGTGTTCTAATTCGTATAGTCAAAGTTTTGAAGAAGAGTATCCAACTTAGCATTAATACCATCTGCACTAGCCATTTGCCATATGTAACAAAAGATTTTTGAGCAATGAAATACAGGGAAGGAAACGATTCTCGAAGGTAAACAAAAAACAGTGTGCACGTCTTGCAAAAAGATGACGAACACGTCATAAGTACCCGTATATAAAATACGATTGTTCTTCCTTGATCACCATCAATCTCCCACGCAAATTCAATACATTAACCCCCACCACGAGGAAATCAATTTGCGTCTGTTTCGTACCTCAACCGACGGAAATATTACAACTTGGTGGCAGACCAGTCAATATTTTCAATTTGAATCCTTGGGGGCTGCACGTTAAATATCTTGATTGGTCTACCATACCATACAAATTCGCGGACCAACTGGCTATCTACTTTACGTGATGCAACTGCTCGCCGCCACACTTTTGATTTTTGTGGTAAGGTAGTTTTGACAATGAGTCGCCTAAGTGCTAGAATGTACTATGTCCCCTATGGGACATAGCACATTCTAGAACTCAGGCGACGAATGGTTTAGACATGAGCTCTATCCGAACATCCCGTGAGCGAACGTTGCAGTCAATATAAATATAGGCACCCTCCGTCAGACACTAGAGCAACTCAGTAGAACTATCATGATGAAGTGCATCTCCACGACACCGCGGAAGTCCACCTGTCCAAAAGGAAATGCTAGAACACTGAATCTAAGTCCATGTTCGTTTGTTTTTGTGTTAGGATGTCACGATCGAATCGAAATCTATTTGCAAAAGAGTCCGCCTTTGTGACTGTAATCGTGTTAACGGCATGTCGCTAAGGATGACACAGACTGAGAAGATTATTGTTTTCTTGTCCGAAGTGTCTTGTCCTGTTTTAATGACACGGGCATTTTGTTTTCTAAAATTACAAGTCTTAGGCGTTCGTTTGACACCTACCAATGCTAGTTGGTTACTCTGGGACGATAGGCGGACACGAAAGACAGATTCCTAACTATGATGGCTGTAGGTCTAATGTATGTCAGCCACTACCAGGTTTTCTTAGCAGTCCATGTGCCCACGATTTATAGTCTATGATGGCAGTTGGTTTAATATATGCTATGTACCACCATTGTTAATAGCCAACACACAGCCAAAGCAGACTATGATGACAGCAGGTCTAAAATATGTCAGCTATCGCCACGGTTAATCGCAGCTATGTAGCCAAAATATGATGGCAGGTGGTCTATATAAATCAACTACCACCACGATTAATAGCTGACCATGTAGCCCAGATTCTCAGTCTGTGATCACAGTTGGTCTAACATATGTCAGCCATCACCACGATTAATAGCTGATCGTGCATCTAAGAGTCTACGCCTATGATGGGGGTAAGTCTAATATATATCAGCTATCACTGGCGACCATGTGGCCAAGATTCCCAACCCATGGTGGTAGTAGGTCTAATATATGTCAGCTATCACCACGATTTATAGCCGATCGTGTATCTAAGATTCTCCGCCTATGGTGGGAGTAAGTCTAATATAAGCCAGCTATCACTGCCGACCATGTTGCCAAGATCCCCAACCTGTGGTGGCAGTAAGTCTAATATATGTCAGCTGTCACCACGATTTATAACCAAGATTCCCAATATGTGATGGCGACAGGGCTAATATTCACCATGGCTGTATCACCAAGATTTACAGCGTCCATGTAGCCAAAATTTAATATATTTCAGCTAAAACCTCGATTTATAGCCGACTACCATGCAGCCAGGAATCCTAGTACAGGGTGCCAGTAGGTCTAATATATGCCGCGTATCACCACGACTTATAGCGTCCATGGCTTAGCTACGATTCCAAGTCTATGGCGGCGGTAGGTCTAATGTATGTCAGCTATCATCCCTATTAATATACGGCCATGTAGCCAGGACTGCCAATCTATGATGGCGGTGGATCAACTAATATATTTCAGCTACCCCTCACCAAATGTAACATGCAGGATCTCGGCCAACTACATTCACAGTGGCAGAAAAGGGTGGGTAAGATTGTAGTGGTCGTATTTAAGTGCCACTAGAGAAGAAAGTGGCGGCCGCTAAGTCGAACTCCAAACACACATCAGAAGAAAAAAGAGTGGGAAAAAATATAAAAATATTTTAGGTTTCATCCAAAACATACCCATGGAAGAGCAAAGGCGAGTTCACGACTGTACGGGGGAGCAAAGATTGTTTTAGTTTGTGGTAGCAGGGTGTGGGAATAAGAGTGTTTGGTAGGGTGGGTGGGTGGGTGGTATGTGTCTTCCAGATTTCATGAGGACATAAACCATAGAGTTTGGGTTCCCACAAAGATTTTCTGTGTTTTCTCCATGTCCTTGCAAAGGAAACAACCCGTTATGTCTTGTCATCTCCATTTTGTGGGGACTCATTTGTCGCCGCGAATAAAAGACAAACTAGCAAGTTGCCACGGTAACGATGAAAAAAGAGGATTAGGGTTTGTTTTCACAATTTTGTGGAGAAAACAACAAGTCCCCACAAAGGAGCTTTGTGTGCGTGGGTTTGTGGGGTGGGTCTGTCTTCCCGAATATATGAGAACTTACACAACAGTGTTTAGTTTAAACAATATTAGTAGTATGTCTCGTATGTTTGAGGGAATATTTGGATGATCTCATTTGGATGATCTCATGTG
The DNA here is from genome assembly GCA_031216915.1 of Pictodentalium vernedei. Lineage (NCBI taxonomy): Eukaryota > Metazoa > Mollusca > Scaphopoda > Dentaliida > Dentaliidae > Pictodentalium > Pictodentalium vernedei. Next base: position 87,271,380 of record CM062289.1, read on the forward strand.
ACGTCATAGTCACGTGACCCAGTGGCGCCATGTTGTGTTGCCATGGTAACCCGCGTGAGCGGCCATGTTGTGACGTCATCTCCATAGTGATACGTGGTGTTAGTGCGCATGCGCAGCGCGTGTTGTTAGGGTGATACGAGCTTCCGTCGTTCATTTTGTATACTGGAAGCCGCCATCTTTGTTTCTATGGTAGCACGTGATTGCTATGTTACCTAAGGCCTACAATAGGACAGGGGTATGTTCGGAGGGTATGTTCGATTGAATCAGAGTATTTTCTGGAACGACTTCCCTGGATAATTACCACAAACAACCCGACAATCCATCCAAATCACCAAAATCCACCCAAAATCTCAGAAATTGACGTTATTTGATACGGATTTCCCATGTTATTGGTTTTATTGATTTAGCACGTAGTGCTATAGTACTAAGGGTGTACAAAGGGGTGCGTTCGATTGAACAGGAGTAAGGCTCTGGCTTAGAATTCTCCCAGAATCCCTTTTTGGATCCTTATCCCATGACGTTTTTCCCTATTAAGAATAGCACGTAGTGCTATAGGACAAATTTACCCAGAATTCTCTGCTTCTCTCTATATAAACAACAGTTTTCGTCTATCTGGCCATGTTCCTTTGTTCTAGAGTATACTCCAGTAGCGTAGAAGAGCCTATTAGTTGGAACAGTTTTGCTTATTATTATATAATTAGCTATTCTAGTCTATTCTTGTTAGTTCTGACCCTATTCCAAGTACTCTCGTTGTTTCCTTTATCTAGATCATTTATATAAATTATAACTAACCAATTAGATTGCTTGATTTCCCATAATGCAGAGTTATCTCCCTTCTGTACAACAAAAGCCAATATCATTCCCAAAGCCAATATCATTCCCAAAGCCAATAATCTATCGAGCAGTTACTGATAAGTCATTGCTCGAACGACTCGAAGCTCATCAAGCAAATGAGCCTTAGAACAATTGCTCGATCGAGTGACTCGGCATATTGCTCGAATGACTCGAAGTCTGTCGAGCAAATGAGCTATCGAGTAACTGCTCGTTCGAGTGACTCCTCTAACGACTCTTCGACTCATTTCAGTATTTGAGGATACCTATGGCCCGACATTGTATTATTTGAGGATACCTATCGAGGATACCTTTTATAGGATACTTATCTGAGGATACTATTACCTATATCACAAGGCATACCTATCCCAAATATCCCTTATAAGCTAAAGAGCAAGAGAGTAATTGCTCCATGAGCAATTGCTCGATCGACTCGAAGCTCATCGAGCAAATGAGCCTAAGAGCAATTGCTCCATGAGCAATTGCTCGAACGACTCGAAGCACATCGAGCAAATGAGCTATCGAGTAATTGCTCGTTCGAGTGACTCCTCGAACGACTCTTAGACTCATTTCAGTATTTGAGGATACCTATGGCCCAGGTATTGTATTATTTGAGGATACCTATCGAGGATACCTTTTAGAGGATACTTATCTGAGGATACTATTACCTGTACCACAAGACATACCTATCCCAAATATCCCTTATAAGCCATCGAGCAGTTACTGAAAAGTCATTGCTCGAATGACTCGAAGCTCATCGAGCAAATGAGCCTAAGAGCAATTGCTCCATGAGCAATTGCTCGAACGACTCGAAGCTCATCGAGCAAATGAGCTATCGAGTAATTACTCGTTCGAGTGACTCCTCGAACGACTCTTAGACTCATTTCAGTATTTGAGGATACCTATGACATGGCTACGTATCAGTTGAGGATACCTTTTGGGGATACTAAATTGAGGATACCTTTGACCTGGTATTGTTGGAGGATACCTGTTGTAGAAACCTTTCATCTGTGTACTTCTGTTATTCTACCCCATATCTCATCCATTACTTCCTAGCTATACCTATCTCAGTCTCGACTATAACATTGATCAAGGTTGAATCAGATGTCTCCTGTATACATATAAGGCATTCCGTAATTGAGATTCCTAGCCGAGTCCGTAAAAGTTGGATTCCGTGATTTGTCATCGACACTCGAGGGTATTCCACTTCCCTATTGGAAGAATTTAGTTCAATGGGTTGTAGTTCATTAAGTTTAAAATTTATTCAGTTAAATGTCATTCAGTTCAAAGGGTGTTTATTTATATTAGATATAAAAAGTTCATTCAAAAAGTTCAAGGGTGTTAACATTGGGATATAGTTAAAAAATAGAATTCATTCAGTTCAAAGGGGTTAATTATATATACCTTCATTAGGGTTATAGTGCATTCATTCAGTTAAAAAGGGTGTTAATACCTTCATTAGGGTTAGAGTTCATTCAAACAGTTCAAGAGGGTTATATTTGAGTTCATTTTTACGGTCAATTCACTTCCATCTTGATTGTATTTGAGCAGATCTGTTCAGTCTGTCCAACTAGTTCGATCAATCCGACTAGTTTGACATTCTTACACTTTGTTATGTTTACATCTTGGTTCTGTTGGATCTTCGTTCTGTTGTACCTTTGCTGTTTTGTAGTGGTTGGTTGTCTCTGTTCAGTTATCAATCCCTTTCCATACCCTCGAGTGTCGATGACAAATCACGGAATCCAACTTTTACGGACTCGGCTAGGAATCTCAATTACGGAATGCCTTATATGTATACAGGAGACATCTGATTCAACCTTGATCAATGTTATAGTCGAGACTGAGATAGGTATAGCTAGGAAGTAATGGATGAGATATGGGGTAGAATAACAGAAGTACACAGATGAAAGGTTTCTACAACAGGTATCCTCCAACAATTCCAGGTCAAAGGTATCCTCAATTTAGTATTCCCAAAAGGTATCCTCAACTGATACGTAGCCATGTCATAGGTATCCTCAAATACTGAAATGAGTCTAAGAGTCGCTCGAGGAGTCACTCGAACGAGTAATTACTCGACAGCTCATTTGCTCGATGAGCTTCGAGTCGTTCGAGCAATTGCTCATGGAGCAATTGCTCTTCGGCTCATTTGCTCGATGAGCTTCGAGTCATTCGAGCAATGACTTTTCAGTAACTGCTCGATGGCTTATAAGAGATATTTGGGATAGGTATGTCTTGTGGTACAGGTAATAGTATCCTCAGATAAGTATCCTCTAAAAGGTATCCCCGATAGGTATCCTCAAATAATACAATACCTGGGCCATAGGTATCCTCAAATACTGAAATGAGTCTAAGAGTCGTTCGAGGAGTCATCGAACGAGCAATTACTCGATAGCTCATTTGCTCGATGAGCTTCGAGTCGTTCGAGCAATTGCTCATGGAGCAATTGCTCTTAGGCTCATTTGCTCGATGAGCTTCGAGTCGATCGAGCAATTGCTCATGGAGCAATTACTCTCTTGCTCTTTAGCTTATAAGGGATATTTGGGATAGGTATGCCTTGTGATATAGGTAATAGTATCCTCAGATAAGTATCCTATAAAAGGTATCCTCGATAGGTATCCTCAAATAATACAATGCCGGGCCATAGGTATCCTCAAATACTGAAATGAGTCGAAGAGTCGTTCGAGGAGTCACTCGAACGAGCAATTACTCGATAGCTCATTTGCTCGACAGACTTCGAGTCATTCGAGCAATATGCCGAGTCACTCGATCGAGCAATTGTTCTAAGGCTCATTTGCTCGATGAGCTTCGACTCGTTCCAGCAATGACTTATCAGTAACTGCTCGATAGATTATTGGCTTTGGGAATGATATTGGCTTTTGTTAGACAGAAGGGAGATAACTCTGCATTATGGGAAATCAAGCAATCTAATTGTTTAGTTATAATTCATATAAATGATCTAGATAAAGGAAACAACGAGAATACTTGGAATAGGGTCAGAACTAACAAGAATAGACAAGAATAGCTAATTATAGTAATAATAAGCAAAACTGTTCCAACTAATAGGCTCTTCTACGCTACTGGAGTATACTCTAGAACAAAGGAACATGGCCAGATAGACGAAAACTGTTGCTTATATAGATAGAAGCAGAGAATTATGGGTAAATTTGTCCTATAGCACTACGTGCTATTCTTAATAGGGAAAAACGTCATGGGATAAGGATCCAAAAAGGGATTCTGGGAGAATTCTAAGCCAGAGCATTACTCCTGTTCAATCGAACGCACCCCTTTGTACACCCTTAGTACTATAGCACTACGTGCTAAGTCAATAAAACCAATAACATGGGAAATCCGTATCAAATAAAGTCAATTTCGGAGATTTTGGGTGGATTTTGGTGATTTGGAGGGATTGTCGGGTTGTTTGTGATAATTATCCAGGGAAGTCGTTCCAGAAAATACTCTGATTCAATCGAACATACCCTCCGAACATACCCCAGTCCTATTGTAGGCCTTAGGTAACATAGCATTCACGTGCTACCATAGAAACAAAGATGGCGGCTTCCAGTATACAAAATGGACGACGGAAGCTCGTATCACCCTAACAACACGCGCTGCGCATGCGCACTAATACCACGTATCACTATGGAGATGACGTCACAACATGGCCGCTCACGCGGGTTACCATGGCAACACAACATGGCGCCACTGGGTCACGTGACTATGACATCACATGAGATCATCCAAATGAGATCATCCAAATATTCTCTCAAACATACGAGACATACTACTAATATTTATTCAGCAAATGGCATGTGTATACATTTCACAATAACAGAGGATAACAAATATTCTGAACAACACTAGATACAACAGTGTTTGCGACCCCATAACGATTTCCGTTGTTTTCTTCGGGGCCTGTCAAAGAAAACAATGGGTTATGGGTTTCCTTCCGGATTTTGTTGGTACTTGATTGTCATCACCCAGACCAAACGAAAAAGCAGCAGGTTCACACAACGGACGGCTAAACAAAGGCTTCGTGTTTGTGAGGGTAAGTGGGGTGTGTACGTGGGCGGATCTGGGGGAGAGGTGGCCACGTGTCCACACTCTTAAAATTGCGTCGCTGTTGTTTTGATGTGATTTTTGTGTTCTCAAGCCGACACTTGTGGTTACCTGGAAACCCCTGTGACGGTATGTGAAAAACTAACCCCTTCCGACCACTTTATCAGTACAATAGTACTTTCCACATCCAGCACCCGCACAGGAGGACAAGCAAGGGAGCCAGAAAAGCCACCATAACCCACCCAGCCACCCAGCAGTTTTGCTAAGTGACCATTGATCCGTTCTTCAGTCAAGTATAGTCTGCCACTTGCAGTTGTATCCGCTGCCACCGAAGCTCATATGTAGCATACGAGAGCGTCATGAGCACCAAAAGTTAGACGTTCCCTAAAGCGGTCGATGATCCAGGATTACCTGGATCCTCCGTTGTTTTACGCCTAGCGTCGAAGGTTATTTTTGACTCCACCTGGATGGTAGAAGCCAAATGAATAAGGGGGGGGGGGGGCGGGAGGTTGGGCTGGTCGAACTGAAGAGAAGAAAAAGTCCCAGTAGTAGCCCCAGCTAGGGGAGTGGCTCCATATTGAGATTCCTGAAAGCTTACAAAAACAATGGATTAGAGAAAACACTTGTAGTATTTTTGAAGGCAGGATGAAATCCATCAATCCTTCAGGATTATTAGGATGCCGTATTTGAAGAAAAAAAAAAGAGTTGAGATAATCAGAATGTTTATGAGTTAACCCTTTACCCAACGAATCGGCCACATTCGCCCGCGTAATATGCCAATTCAGCAGCTGAAAAATATTATTTTTCAAAACATTTCAACAAAAAATATCTTGTGACCCCTCTTTGAAACGAGCTCGTTATAACGAGGGGTCACATGATATGGTTTGGTTGGAATGTTTTGAAACATTTAAAAAAATGACATTTAAAATAATAAATTTTGATATTGTCTGCGTTGGGTAAGGGGGTTAACTGTCCCTCAGTTTGTTAGTGTAGTTTTAGAGGTTACCATTCCCTATCAGTAAGTTAAATCGAGCTGCGTTTCTGTTGTTGCAGAATACACACTGCGAAGTATCCCTACTTAGAATAAGCTCTCTGTGGTTGCCTTGGACTTCGTCAAATATTAGTCTGACGAATTCAAAATAAAGAAGAATAACATGGAACCAGACATAGGCTCGTTTTCTGTTTCATCACGGGCCTATCCACAAAACAAACCGAAGCAGTTCAGGAGTCAATACCCAGTAAATACACAGAGCGTCACGATGTGTTAATGCATTCGTCAAGACGGCATGGGTGCGAGTGGTGAAGGATAGAACGTGATGCGCAGCCTCGAATTCTATCCTTCCGCGATGGCACGAGTGTTGTTTTGACCGCATGCACACATCACTGCGGAATGTGTTTATTACACGCCTCCTTGACATAGAATCCATTAAGTAAAAAATTCAAACACCGCAGTTCTGACGCCCGTTTGAAATAAAAACATGACACAGTTCTAACGTCCGTTTGAAACAAAAACAAAACTCAGATGTAACTGACAAACACGTGTAACAGATCGATACGTAAACAGAAAAATATAAATTGAAATAGTGTCTAAATAGGTTATTTGATCGTATTTTTAATGAAATTAGCTCCAGTTATATGAGAGATATTCGCTTCAAAGTCAAAACTTGAGTGTTATAAAATCACTCAACGTTTATAGAATAAGTTTAATTTCGTCAAGTTTGGTGGATTTGAACAATTTTCCAGTTGACACTGAATTTTTCGTTTGTCATCGCAGCTTCCGGTTGATCTGGGTGAGAAAGCGACGTTTCGATTGGGTGACTGCGAAATAGGGCCGAGTTTAGTTACTTTGATGGTTCCATGAGGCCAGGCAGAGAAATAGTCCATCATCAGAAATACGTATGAAACATTCTGTAAAATATAGAACTGTAGGAGAATAATAGGCATGTAATAACGTCCTTTAGGCCCCTCCAAGTAGTTCTTCTATTTCTCAGGCCATTGTGTGCAAAATTGCATACGGGCGGGCTGTTTTTTATTTTACTTTTTATAATTATTTCTTTGACATCAAAAGTTCATATTCTTGGTTTGTTTTATGTTTTAGGCCTTAGAATCAACAGAATAACATGGATGGCGGGGTATTTCGTCCTTTGAGTGCCAGAAGGTTTTGCAATGCTAAAGCCTTCTTGCACTTAAGGGACAAATTTATCAATTTTATTAACTTGAGTAAAATATCTTTACTTTTTCAAGTTTGCATTGGTTATAAAAAGAGAGCATGCGGCAGCCGAACGGACCATGCGGGAGGGCCCGAAAAACAGATTTTTAGCATTTTAGGGGTTATTTTACAGGTGCCATGAACAATGATTTTCATGTTGAGATTATGAGTGGAATAAATGACAACGACGCCATTAATAACTACACCCTGACAGGAACTCCACAGAGCATAATTTCCGCACGACTATCATATATGTTCAATCTACATGGACCATCAATGTCTGTGGATACTGCTTGTTCATCTTCTTTGGTTGCCGTTCACCAAGGAGTTTCAGCAATTCGAGCAGGTGAGTATAATTCACTTACTAAATCACGTTCACATTAAATCTTTCTATGATAATTGCCAAAAATTATCTGTCGCTTTTTTGGGGTATGAATGGGGGATGGACGCAGTACTTCATACAAAGTCTAACACACGCAGCCCACATTCAAACTCCCATAAATTGACAGATAGCTCATTTCATTATACGCTAAACGATAGATTATCGAAAAAATTGCGGAAAGAAAGAAATCGTTTCCCCCACTGTGAAGATATAGAAATTTTCACTTTCGCGGTATCACTCAAAATGACTGCTTTCAAAGAATAACTTTCAAGGTGAAGACGTATGAAATTATCACTGGAAATGATATTTGCTCTAAAACGTATACTGAAAAGAAGATCTATTGTTTTTGAGTGGATACCGATCATTTCCAGCAATAATTCAACACGTATTCACCTTGAATTGATGCATGAACGCCAGCTGAATAGGATCGAACGACGCTACCTGTTAGGAGTTTTGATAAAATCACTTCCGCGTATCAATGCGCTGTTTACTTTCATGCATCAATTCAAGGTTGAAACGAGTGGAATTATCGATAGAAATGATCAGATTCTTATAAAAAGCGTAAACTAAAAAGAAAATCTAGTGTTTTTGAGTGACCGCGACAAATGGTTATTTCGCTCGCAAAAAAAATAAACATTTTTATTTAATGCTCAGGCATCAATTCACGCTGAAAAATTAAGTCATATTCCCCTGTCGGTCGGCAAAACGAAATATCAAAATGATATTTAGAAATCGATATTTCATCGTAGGTTCGGATGACGAATCACATGTACTTTAAACGAGTCAGCACATCAGTAATGAATTCCAGAGTCCCAAATACAAACGAATTCGAATAATTGATAGTGACAGTGACTAAATCAATTCATTAAATCAGCGGTTTCCAAGTTTGACTTTCTCATTCACCTTCCAGCGAAAAGCCGAAATCACTTTCAAATTTCTTCAGTTCAGCTTCACACGTCTTCAGTGCATTGAGTTCAAAAAAAATAAAATGACGTGTCTTGTTATTGAAAATAAGAAAGTGGTGTTTTTTGTTATTTTTCTATTTCTTCGAAACACATTGCGATTATTTCAATTCGCCAGCCTTGGTAAATCGTAAAGTTAGGGGAGAAATAAGACGGGACTACTTTTTGTGCGGATATTCACACATTCCAATGGTTGGAGTTTGGTTGTTGTAATTTTTGTATGGACGCCGGTTCGGAACATAAATTTTGCGCCTTAATGGCAAATAAAGGCCACAAATTGGAGAGTTTGTAGTCGTAGAGCATTAAATAAAAAGAAAATTCACGAAAATTTGATGAATACCGAAAATATCTCGTTCGTGGCTACAAGAAATATGAGGATCTTCACGAGCGACTGCGTCGCTCGTGAAGATCCTCATATTTCTTTGTAGCCACTCACGAGATATTTTCGGTATTCATCAAATTTTCGTGAATATCCTCTATGTCTTGGTCACTCATAAGATACTTTTCGGTATCCACTCAAAAACACAAGATATCCTCTATGCAATTGCTATATTTTGGATCAGGAATGAGTCGCAAATTCATATAAAATTTCTGTACCGACTTCACTAAAATTGATCTGAGCCAAGATTTACCGGGGCTCAGATCCTTTCAAGTGAACGAGGTTGAAACATTTCATGTCAAATCGTGACGAATTTGAGTTTCTTTTTACCACAAAATGTGTAATTTAACCTTTTACCTAACGTAACGACTAAACTGGCCAGCGTTATTCACCAAAAATATCAAACAAATTAGGGCTGTCACGATCAATCGATTAATCGATTGTTGATCGGTCACGGCGAAATCGATTAGTATTTTTTGTTGTCGAATAATCTATAAATTGTATCCCTTTTTAGATGTTTAATAATTAAAATAAAATTTGATGGAAAAACTATCGTTTCTAAAGGTATTGAGTTAAGAACATCGATGTTAAACCCCAAGAAGCCGTTGGAAGCATTTGTCTTCCAGGTACATTCATCAAAGATTTGATGTTCTGAATCTTTGAACCGTCAGTGTAATAATCAAGACCGGTCGGCAGTTGCGAAGATCGCAACTGCCGACCGGTCTTGATTATTACACTGACGGTTCAAAAGTTGAGAACATCAAAGCTTTGAATGTATCTAAAAGTTGATCGTCTTCCTTGTTTACTTGAGGTAGGTCAGCTGACTTGAACTCCATTTTTATCGACTTCAAAGAGAGGGAGAGGGGGTGGGGATCATCTAGGTGCGATTAATCGATTATTATCGATTATTTGCGACGATTAATCGATTCCTAAATTGAAAAATTGTGACAGCCCTAAAACAAATTTTATTATTTCTTGAACTTTTGCCTTGAAACATAGCTTATGGCAACTCATTAGAACGAGCTGTTTAGTTAATCAGGAAATGTTTTTTTTTTCCAGTTGACGTTTGCTATTTGTATTAGGTAAATAATTAATGAAATGTAAGAGAGGATTCATTCACTTCTACTTCCCAAACCACCGCATAACATTGAGACGTCGACGTTGGCCGAAAAACATCATTCCCGTATTAGACGTGTTGTGAATGATAATTTCCGTTATGAACTATTTGATGGGGATTATGTGATAAAATATAATTCAGAGTGTTTACTTGTATTATACTGTACCCTTACACGACAGAAGTCTCTGCCATTTATACCATTGCTGTCATATCAGCCCACAACAGTTCATTTATTTTCTACATTGGCTAATACACGTATGGCCACAGAACTCAAACCTAGAGTGAACATCCCCCATGGACACTAACTAACCAACCGCCTGCATCAAATACAATTTATTTACACCATTGGACACTCTCATATATTTTATTTAACAAAAGGGTGGTACAAAGCAAAAATACTTTTTTCCATAGGAAAATGAATTAGTGAGTTATGAAAAACTGTTGCCAAACTACTAGGAGTTTTACATGAACGACATTATTATACCCCACGCAACAAATTTGCAGGGGTATAATGTTTTTGACTGGTCCGTCCGTCAGTCCATCAGTCTGTCAGTCCGTCAGTCTGTCAGTCCGTCAGTCTGTAAGTCCGTCAGTCCGTCAGTCAGTCCTACTTGTTTTCCGGACTTTTTTTCTACACTCTTCCAGATATTGAGCTGATTTTTGGTATGTGAGTCTAACATGGTGGCCTACAGATCAAGTTTGCATTTTGTTCCGCTCCACTGATTTTTACCAAAATTACGGCCCTTGGACTCTGAAAAATTCCTCAAAATTACAGTTTTGCTGACTTTTTTTCTACGCGCTTCCAGATATTGAGCTGATTTTTGGTATGTTAGTCTGACATGGTGGCCTACAGATCAAGTTTGCATTTTGTTCCACTCCACTGATTTTTACCGAAATTACGGCCCTTGAATTTTGAACAGTTCATCAAAGTTACAGTTTTGCGGACTTCTTTCCTACACGCTTCCAGATATTGAGCTGATTTTTGGTATGTTAGTCTAAAATGGTGGTCTACAGAACAAGTTTGCGTTTTGTTCCGCTCCACTGATTTTTACCGAAATTTCGGCCCTTGGTCTCTGAAAAATGCATCAAAATTACAGTTTTCTGGTTTTTTTCTCTGCATGCTTCCAGATATTGAGCTGATTTTTGGTTTGTTTGTCTAACATGGTGGCCTACAGATCAAGTTTGCATTTTGTTCCGCTCCACTGATTTTTACCAAAATTACGGCCCTTGGACTCTGAAAAATTCCTCAAAATTACAGTTTTCCGGACTTTTTTTCTACGCGCTTCCAGATATTGAGCTGATTTTTGGTATGTTAGTCTGAAATGGTGGCCTACAGATCAAGTTTGCATTTTGTTCCGCTCCACTGATTTTTACCGAAATTACGGCCCTTTAACTTTGAAAAGTTCATCAAAATTACAGTTTTGCGGACTTTTTTCCTACACGCTTCCAGATATTGAGCTGATTTTTGGTATGTTAGTCTAACATGGTGGCCTACAGAACAAGTTAGGGTTTTGTTCCGCTCCACTGATTTTTACCAAAATTACGGCCCCATAGACTTTGAAAAGTTCATCAAAATTACAGTTTTCTGTTTTTTTTTCTCTACATGCTTCCAGATATTGAACTGATTTTTGGTTTGTTTGTCTAACATGATGGCCTACAGATCAAGTTTGCATTTTGTTCTGCTCCACTGATTTTTACCGAAATTACGGCTCTTCGACTTTGAAAAGTTCATCAAAATTACAGTTTTCCGGACTTTTTTCTACACGCTTTCAGATATTATCGAAATTACGGCCATTTTAGTATGTGAGTCTACCACAATGACTTACAGATCAAGTTTGCGTTTCGTTCTGCTCGGCTGATTTTTGCGGAAATTACGGGCTCTGGACTCTGGCAAACTTTCATCACATGGACCATCCACCTGCAACTCGGTGGTGCATGCGATGGATATTAGCTAGTGCTTCCTGTGTTTTGTCTTCAGAAACTGTAAATAAATACTAAGTGAAAAATCTATCCCACAGCGATTAAATAGTAATCCACTCTCCACATACTGCAGTTTCAATAGTTTCTTTGTTTGATTGGTTCAGTTCGAGATTTCACTACCGACCTCGCTAATAGCGCATGACATGTTGCTTTGCCCAGCACACACTCGTGTGTATTTCCGACTACTTCCTTCTTCTGCAGAAAGGAGCACATTAACTAAAGAACATTTTCTGTGTTCATTTTGACAAGGATTCTAGTTTCAACTGTAGTTACGTGCATTTTTGGACACCCCCCCCCCCCCCCCAAATTGGAACCTACAATTGATGATGGAATTTACAATCATTAAAAATTAACTACTGACGTCAGAATTCTGATCACAATAGTGAGAATGAGTCTTTATTTTCGTTTGTTTCAAAACAGGGCCTTTTTCAAACATTACACTGTGTATAAATTGCAAAATGAGATGAAAAGTGGGAAAAACAGTAACTTTATTCATAGAGAGGGCTTAGGATGTCGACCGGATCGCGACTGGGTCATAATCTGGTTGGAATTCTCTATTCGCATTTCTTCCCGAAGCACAGCATGATCCCAAAATGTAAAATAAACGAGAATGCATTGATTATCAGATGTTAATGTTATTTGCTTCTACTGTTTCAATCTTGAGTTTATACAATTTCATTTTTAAATAAAAAACGGTGTTGCGATTAGATTGGAATCATATCGGTATCCGATCGAGAAATAAACCGCATGTTCGTTCACAGGGCTGCATAATAACGCAATGCCATCGTTCGCGAAACATCGCTCGCATCACGTTACAGTACGGCAGCTATAGAATTGTTACTTTCCACGGGTATGCAATATGTTCACGGACGCAATAATATCATATTCCTAACACTATTAATAGGAATAATCATCGAAAATTTAATTAATGAAGCATCGGGTACAACCCGGTGCTTCATTGATTAAACATTTGCTGATGATGATGTTTAGTACCTTGTAAGCGCAATCGTATACATCACCGCCCACGCGTGGATTACGGCCAGTCCACAGCGATTGTGCTGTATGTTTGTGTTGTTACCATAACGATGCTAATTATTTACATTTGTGGACAGCAAACCCTAAAATGAGCTGTGTTAACCCTCTACCTAACATGAAAAGCAGACGAAACTTGCAAAAAAAATTCTTGAATAACTAAATTTTTTCATTTTTTGTCTCAAAAACATAGGTTATGACCCCTCGTTGGAACGAGCTCGACGAGCTTGTTCCAACGAGGGGTCATAACCTATGTTTTTGAGACAAAAAATGAAAATATTTTGAAAATTAATTGGCGATTTTTGAGAATAGCGCTGGCCGGTTTTGGCCGTTACGTTGGGTAAAGGGTTAAAAAAAGAAATCAACTGGGTTGAGTGAATATGAACCCAGTTGGGTTCATATTTACTCAACCCAGTTGATGTGGGTTGATGTTCAACCGTGCCGATTTTAGAGAGCATCTTCTGAACAGGTTTAGAGTTCAATACTTAATTCTTATTCAATAGTTATTTCCCAACACAGTTAAATGATATTGCCCAATACCATCCAAAGGGAGAGATCATATTCATTATGCGGAGGTAGGCCATTTGCTAATTTCAGCGTGGAGGCTCCGAGTTGACAGCATTGATTGGGCGACCCCACACATTCGTGGAGCAGCTAATTTATTTGTGTAATTAAGACTTATGAAATTGGTCCCCAGAAAACCATCAACGGTTAACATTATGTTCTGTTTTTCCAATGTAGGAGACTGTACGACAGCGATTTGTGGAGGCGTAACGTACATACTCTCTCCAGAAGTTACGGTGGGAATGTCCAGATCAAGAATTGCTTCACCAACTGGAAAATGTCACACCTTCTCATCACTGGCCGATGGTTACGTCAGGGGTGAAGGCTGTGGGGTTGTTATTCTCAAGAGAGTTCTTGATGTGAGTAAGATTGACTTAAATATAACTGAACGATTACATTTTGGTTTATATGTCTTTGCCCATAGCATTACAACATTACAACCCTATGTACCATGGGTTCAAAAATATTATTAAAATTAGTTTCAAAACAACCACAATATGCTGAAATTATATTTAATAACAAAACCGTTTCATTTAGAAATGTCTGTGTTTGTTATGTTCCTTCAAACCCTGAGCACTCACTTTCAAATGTTTTAGTGCAACCGGCCGAACGCGGTACTAACGCACATTCCGAGGTATGTTGTCATAAAGCTTGTCTGCATGTGTGGTTCTTTTCAGTCTCTTTTTTATAAATGCTATGAGTTTATATGATATAAAATAGACATGAAATGTAAATACTGATTCAACATAACAAAATACATAACTCAGGACGTTAAAGTAATTCCTAAAATTGATAATGCCAAGTTTAATATCATTCACGTTGAATTCACTGGAATTTAATATAGCGCCAATATCATTTACCAACGCTGGAGTAATCATGTGCGTTTAAAGTACAAAAGGCAGCAGGGTTCCTACAGGTAAGGACTGATAAAATTCAAGCTATTAAGGGCCGTTCTGCGACATTTTTCAGCAACTTTCAAGGCACTGAGATAGCCACATTCAAGGATGTTCAAGTCCCTCCCTTCACTTGTCCTAACTAGTACCCCCGGTTATTATCCCCACCTCCCACTTCCAGATGAGGGAAGTTGGGGGAGGTCGTAACGAGATGAGGGTCCAAACTTAGGACTACATATTAATGAATTCTGGCATATAATACTAAATAGTAATGATTAGAGAATGTAGCACGGAAGGAAACAGGACAGAAAGAAACAGGAAACAAAGAAACGGAAAAGGAAACAGGATAGAAAGAAACGGGCAGAAAGAAAGAGTACCTCAATTCTACTATAACCACAAATCCCACAAGGCACAAGTCTTTCACTGCAGACTCCGAATACACTGCAGTAACCTGAACGATGATTTGTGCAATAACCATCTGTCGGGGCATTTTGAATGCTTGTGTGGCGAACGTGAAACAACTGATCGCTACTTCTTCCAGTGTCCATTTTCGACCACATGAGAATAGATACTCTCGGTAATCTACAATATGTGATAAATACACTCCCCCTCTTGTATACTTTCCCTTCCTCGAAGCCGCGACGCGTCAGTTTAACATATCCAAAACTGGCACCATCAGTTGTCAGCAGCATGAGCCTGTTAATCCTGATCACCACTTCGCCGAATCTTATTATAAACACTCACCTCTCTGTCTCTTCTTCCATTTATTTGAGGGATATGCGACTACAGTCGGAAGTGAACAAGTGGCTTATCTCTCTGTTCTTCGCTCCTTATCCATCTCTCTCCTCTCTTTCGTGTGTGTGTATGTGTGTGTTTGTGTGTGTACGTGTGACACACACGTGTGGGTGTGTGGTTGTGAGTGGGTGCTTACGTAGAGTTACTCTTTAGATGTATCCACACACACAATTGATTAATGCAAATGCTACATGTACAATGTGTTTGTCACGCTATATAGCTGTTTGTGGTAAATCATGTGCCACGGATACAGCATTGTATAAGCTTCACAGCGTGTTGCTGAATCCGTTTCCACAACCCAAACTCATCCGTATCTCTTGTATCTTTGTACTCATTACATGTTGTTGGAAATAAATACCGTTTAAACTAGAGAGAAACACATTTTTTTTTCTGTTTTGAAATTTACTTTCTTCAGAAAATGACCCTTTCAAAACATTTTTGTTTTAAATATTTAAATCATTTTTAATTGCATTTTAATTTTTTTTTTTTTATTCATTTTCTTTTTGGCAGTGTTACCAAATATGAATAGTTATAGTTCCTGACATACAAATTTAAACATATTAAGTTGTATTATTTGCCAAAAAAGAATAGGGAGATAAATAATTAAATAGATGAATAAATAAATAGCAATAACATTAATAAGTGTTTAATCATATTCATTATGATCAGCTTGTGTGTGCTTGTTCAACAATTTCCCTCAGCTACTTGTTTTAAAAGTTAGCTTGTGAGCCCATTCACAATGTGTGTTTGTTCTTCTTTTTTTCTAAAGATAAGAGGAATATTTCTCTTCTGTCCTTGTTTTGGTTGTCATTTAGTGCAAAAACAACAATTATATATTTTTACATTTGTATACATTCAGAAATTATTTCTTTCCATTAATTTGCATTAAAATAGTCTTTCAGACAATTTTCATTCACATTTTTGAAAATAAATTATTGGTTTGAAAAACTGAAAAAAATGTGTTTCTTTCTTTCCCCTTTCCTTTTGTCCTACCAACAAGTGTTTCTTTCTTTCCTGCTTCGTTATGTCCTGTTTCCATCCACCAAATCACCAGATTACATGCTTCGTCAAAGGTTTTATTTCATATATATTCAAGGCTATTCAAGGCTTCATGGCTTACTTTCCAAGATTTCAAAGCCCTGAATAGTCTTTAGTTAAAGTCAATGATGTTGGTTTTAACCCTTTACCCAACGCAGACGATATCAAAATTTATTATTTTAAATATCATTTTTTAAAATTTCAAAAAATTTCAACAAAACCATATCATGTGACCCCTCGTTGGAACGAGCTCGACGAGCTCGTTCCAACGAGGGGTCACATGATATGGTTTTGTTGAAATTTTTTGAAAACTAATATTTTTTCAACTGCTGAATTTGCATATTACGCGGGTGGATGCGGGCGATTCGTTGGGTAAAGGGTTAATCCAAGGCAAGTGGGAACCGATGGGAAACGGTAAAGACAGCCAAAAGATTTAGTATTTGTAACTAATGTCTGGTATCGGTGACGTAACACCACCAGAAGATCTATGTTAGACCGAGGTTTAATTGTTGTGATAAAACCATGTAATCTGGCTACTTTATCCCCACATTATCAAAATCTTCTGAGGAAAATGAAATTAGCTGACTGCTTTAGAAATTCAAGCGGTTGGGAACCACCTTTCACAGAATCACCTGGTTAGTCACAACCAGATAGTGACGTATATCATGATATTATGGAGCCTGGCAATGGATTCCTCCAAAAAATATTCATGAGCATACTATCCCGATAAGAAATAATTTAACAACTGGTGAACTGAGAGCTGTCAAAAAACTTCAAACGAATGAGAAATTAGTTATCAAACAAGTAGACAAAAGCGGGCCAGTTACAGAACTTATTTTCTGAGCAACTGAAGAGAAAGATTTACACTTGTAGAAATCGTGAAAGAAAAAACGTGATTTTTATCTTCATGTGTGCAATGATTTGTAACCATTGAAAAGGTGTGCCTCTTTAATCACCAGGTTCGTACAGAACGGCCGCCATGAATTGGTCGCTTTTCACGTACGGGCAATACTTCCACGGACGCAATATTATTAGATGCCAAACACTAATTATAGGAATAATCATCAAACAATTAATAAATAAAGCACCGGGTTGTTACAACCCGGTGTTCATTAATTAGAATTTGGCTAATGATGATTTTTATTTCCTGGTAGGTAAAGGCATGCGCGGACATCACCGACCGCGCGTGGATTGCGACAAATCGACGGCGACTGTCCTGTATTTCCATTGTGGCTTTAGAAAGAGGTTTATTTATCGGATTTCTGAAGCTACGTTTTATGGTATCTCAATGCGGTTGTCTCATATACCAGTTGTCACCTTAGATAACGGTTTGTGTATCCGATTCACAGCCCACGTGTGGATTACAACCAATCCACGGCGACTGTAATAAAATGTCCTTAGGGCCCTGCGAAGCTTCGAGATTCGATTCGATTTCAAATTTCAAGTTTGTATTCGGTTTGATTCGAAATTGACTTCCCTTTCGTTTCCCATTGAATCGTTTCTCTGGAATATAGCCTGGTACCAGGCACAATCGTTGTCTCATAGTTAAGATGGAAATTGTACATAAATAATGCTGAAAGTGAAGACCGAGAGTAATTTCCGCTATATTAACATAAATAGCATCTGCCCTCATGCCGCCATCCATGCTAATTCCAGTGTCAACTCCCTATCCCGCGAGTCAGGAGGTATGATTTCGCAACCTCGGTCTTTTCTCATTCCAATGAGTAACTAAGATCCCAAGGGATTGCTTCCATCCACATCGTAGGAACTTTCCACATTCCACCGTACTCACTTGAGTTTAGCGTCTGTTACTTCTAAGGATCAAATACTCACTATGACCACAACGTGTCCTCCCAAAATTTAGATGGATTGAATCCGCTACATCTCAGTATTCCAGTTTGAAACAACAACTCGACATCTTACGTGCTGAGTTACTTAGCTACGAAATATGTGTCTTCGCTGAATCTTGGCTTAGTTCTTCTGATTTTAATTCAGATCTTGAAATACCAGGATTTCACGAACCATTCAGAAATGATCGTGCGTCGAGGGGAGGCGGTATTGCCATTTACTTAAAAATACGATTCCATTCAAACATCGGCCTGACTTGGAAATTAATAACGTTGAATGTATCTGGCTACAGATTACCTGCGGCTCCAAACATTTCTTGATTTCTTGCTTGGGGACCTTTTATCGCCCTCCCAACTCCAATGTTGATGTACGGAACTTAATCTCGGCAACCATTGAAAGTGCACTTGATGCGAACAATCTACCAATTATTATAACAGGTGACTTTAACGACGACCAGCTCTCAGCCCAGAATGGACCTATTCAGAATTTGCGACAACAATATAACTTATTTCAAATAATTAAACAGCCAACATTTTTTACTGAAACCTCGTCATCGTTGTAAGATTTAATAATCACAAACGAACCCAAAATTATTGTATCTCAAATTGGGACCCCTTCTGCGCCGAGCTGGTTGGATATCACTGCCCAGTATAAGCTGAGCTCAAGTTACATACCAAGCAGCATCAATCTATCAGGCGACGAATATTGCTTTGTGATGAAGCGGACTTCAGCAGTTCAAACCACAGCCTGTTATTGAGTAACTGGGACGATATTATCAACCATACTTATCCCGAGCAGGTCGTAGATTATTGTGTAGAACACTTAGAAAAACTCTCGTACATCTTTATCCCAAACAAATTAATTTCATGTAGACAAAACGAACCGATGCACTCTAAAATTCGACTCTTAATCCGACAGCGTAAGCGCTACCACATGTTGACCAAACTAGTAAATGCACAACAGGCATGGGAAAGGTACGGCCAAACAGAAATGAAACCACATCACTCATAAGGCAATCTAAGGCAAAGTTTATCTAAACCCTCAACTGCTTCACGACATCGTCTCACACATGGTGGAAAACATTGAGACTACTCATAGGCAAAACACTCTTGACATACAGATTTCTATCATGGTGGTTGCCCCATTTCGTCGGCAATTGATAAAGCCGAGGCTTTCAGCGAATACTTCCGTTCTGTAATTAGTATTAACGGTTGCAACACTCCACTCCCATCTATCCTCGTCAACCCGGCTCGCTCAAAACTCGCGGAAATCGTACTCTATGAAGAAGATATTCTAGATGCGCTGTGACTGTTAAAAACCTCAAAAGCGTGTGGTCCTACAACGTCAACCCTAAAGTATCGATGGAAAAGAGCAAACGTTTCTCCGATATTCAAAAAGGATCCCTAAAATTACGTGGCCATCTATCGACCAATATCTCTTCTTAGATGCTTAGGCAAAGTCTTTGAAAGATGCATATTGAAGAAGGTCTTTGCATTTCTTGAATCTAACCCTCTTCTGACGCAATTCCAGTGTGGATTTATTCCAAAAGCTTCTACAATACTTCAGCGTACCGAAATGTGCAATGCAATCAGCCGGGCCCTCGGTGAAGGCAAAGAAATACGATTTTGACAAAGTTTTGGACAATGCACTGTTACTAAAACTAGAAAATAGAGGCACAGGCAGTCTGTTGGACTGGTTCAAATTATACCTGAATCAAAGAAAACAGCACGCTGTAATCAAATCGGAATTGTCCTCATGGAGAGCCATTACTGCTGGTGTTCCACAAGGATCCATACTTCGTCCCCTTCTTTCCTTAATCTACATGAATGACATTGTTGAAGACATCTCTTGTGGCATTCGAATATTTGCGAGCGACACCTCTCTGTATATTGTCGTAGAGGAGACAAATCGGGCTGTTGAGGTTATTTCTGCAGAAATAAACAATATTGAGTGCAGGGCGGGAAAATGGTTGGTGGACTTCAACCCAAACAAAACTGAATCATTGGTTATCTCAGGTAAACGCATCAAAACTACACACCCATCTCCTGTAATGTCTGGAATTTGTATAAAAGAAGTACGTTCAAAAGAAACACCTAGGCCTGACCTTCAACGACCATAGGACGTGGGGAACACATATCTAACATAATATCTTCAGCATGGAAAATATTAGCTCTTACTAGAAAACTCAAATTTTCTCTCGATCGGAAAACTTTGGAGAAGATATATTTCGCATTCATACGTCCAATACTCCAGTATTCGGATTCGGTATGGGGTAACTGTACTGACGATGAGTCCACGGAGCTTGAGAAAGTCCAGATAGAGGCTGTCCGAATTGTCACTGGAGCACCAAGAAGCGCTGCAAAAAATTATTATATGCTGAAACTGGATGGGAAACACTGCAATCCCGTAGAGACAAACACAAATAACTGATCCAGTATTTTAAAATGTATCATCGTCTGGTGCATAGTTACCTTTCATCCTCAATTCTCCCATCAGTATCCCATGAATACTCACTTCGCGATAAATCAGACCTCCCTTCCGCCGTACTGTATTACATCAGAGATCTTTCGTGCCACCCGCTACCAGATTATGGTATAGCCTGCCGATTGAAATCAATCAGCTCGTTGTCAAATTTCAAGTCTTATATCAACTGAGAAAAACTTTTCATTCCCAATATCTTTTACCCTAACAAGTCTCGGAGAACGCAAGTACTACTTTGCAGACTCCGCAAAAGGTGCAGCCTCATCAACGAGGATTTATATAACAACCATTTGACAAACTCCCCAGATTGTGGCTGTGGCACTCGGGAATCCACCGAACACAACCAACTGTATTATCAAGGATATTCAGAAGCGAGGCGCGAAACTCTCGATCGCCTATCTCTCGCGATCGACACGGACGTTCTATTATATGGCAATCCGCTACTTGATGCCCGATAGCAAGCTGCGTACATGAGTATATTCAGGCTAGCGGTAGGTTTTAGTGGTACCCTGTCGATGAGTCACAGCACTGGTGGGACAGGGTGTGATCTGTTCCCTTACCCAGTTCAAAATTGTTGTGAAGGTGCTAGGTCTGTAAGTAAATTTCACCTACCCCTAGGTGAATAGCTTTCTAAACTGCTGCACCCAGCTAGGCTTAATATTTAATATTTAACTCTTTGACTAACGCGGATAGCAGACGATATCTAATTATTAAGCAACTAAAATTTATTTTTCTATCACAGAGACATAGCCTGTGGCCCCTCAATGGAGCGAGTTCTTTGAGCCCATTCCAATGAGGGTCGAGACCTCTATTCTTGAGACAAAAATTGATTGCATGATGGAATTTGAATGTCGATTTTTGTGAATAGCACTGGCTGGCCAGTTTTCCTTTTACGTCGAACATGGGGTTATTGGATATCTAATCTTTTATTAACGGTGCCCCCTTCTGCTGAACTGTCCTTTTAAGTCCTAGCCGATTGTTTTCTTGGCCGAGACATATAGAATATACCCATAGTAGCTTGGTGTACCAAATGTTCACCACGAGTGGTGAAGTGGTGTTAACCGCGATCCTTTGGCGCGCAGTTAACACCACTTCACTACGAGTGGTGAACATTTGGTACACCAAGCTACTTTGGGTATATTTTATT
Source organism: Pictodentalium vernedei (assembly GCA_031216915.1). Taxonomy (NCBI): domain Eukaryota; kingdom Metazoa; phylum Mollusca; class Scaphopoda; order Dentaliida; family Dentaliidae; genus Pictodentalium; species Pictodentalium vernedei. The sequence goes on from CM062289.1 coordinate 87,293,094, forward strand.
TATACCACGATCGTCACATTATTAAGAGTTGCTATTATTTTTCTCGATTTTACTGAGACAGGAGCCATACATAAGTGCGAATTTGCTTTTGTTTACATGAGGATCGGTGGGCGGTACTTCCGCTGTCAATTTTATCACTAAAATGAGATAGAAACAGAAACAGGGCTTTTTCATTTTAATAACATAATAACATACTGTTTCGAGTTATGGATGCTTTATTAACTTGAGACAATGCTAATGTTAATTCTCAGCGTTTTATGGGGTAAACACATTTAAAAACGTAATACATAATTGTCACTTTCATTTCACTCTTCGCCAGGCGACGTGCGATAAATTTAGACAAATTCGTATACAGGTCTACGTCACCAAAGGTCAGCTTGGATGTAGTTCCACTGTAGGTATAAATTTTAACTATTGAAATCCCATTGCTGGCGTGTTCACCACGATTGGTGTATAAAGCTAAAGCTTATGTCATAGGCTTTTCATATATAGTAGAAGAGGTAATCATGGTATAAATACAGTAAACATCAAGAGTAGTGTAACGATAACGGTACGATGATATCAATGATGATCTCCGATCTGATCGCAAATGGATCAAAACGCGATCGAATTTCTCCGTTCACTTTTCAAACTACAAATTCGCTTCTGTCGAAAATTAAATTGAGAATGTGGATGCTGACCCACTCGTGGGACTCTTCAGTAAGTGGGCAACTTAAGCGTAAACGGTTGGATAAACTTCACCTTATATTTATGTTGTGTCATGATATGGCCTAGACGGGCGGAGTCGCGAGTGGGATGGGCAATTTATCTCGGGCGCATTGCACCTAAGGGCAATGGGTTCGAGATGAATTGTTTATCTGAGTTGTGATTCTGCCCATCAAGTCGCCCATACAGGGATTTGATGGTCCTCGATAAAATGTCTCACTTCTCTTAAATAGTTCCCTTGCAAAGTCATGTATCACGGTGAATCATTTCCTGCCATATCAATCCCAATCGAGTAATCGGGAACCAATACACCATCCTGATAATAGAGAGCAAACTCATACCTTGTACTCATAGCATTTGCCGTTAGTCCGTTGGTTGCGAAATCATACACCACCTAAAGATTTGCTTGCTGCTGGATCCACTTTCCGTCTTTGTACAATATACATCGTCTGTAATTATGTTGTATTGTTGAGGTTATGGAATTCGGAAATAAAATATTGTTTAAATAAAATTAATTCCAGTCTCATCAGTCACTACCACTGTTGGAAGCAAATTTACAGTTGTCAAGCAATCTCGAACGTAGTACGGGCAATTCACGCTCTCGTTTCTGTTTTTGAACTGTAACCCTTACTGGGTAATATTCCATCTGCATCATCAAAATATGCCTTACACGAAGACATGTCTTGGTGATGTGGTTGTAATATTTTATCTGTCTCGACTAGAACTATCAGAGCCATAACAATTCAGGGTTACAGCACCCCCTTCCCTAATCGGTCTTCTTCTAGACACCTTTGATTCTATTTGAGGTTCAATTCGATTTCGAATTATACACCTGATTCGATTCGAGATTCGATTCGATTCGAAAATGTATGATTCGAGGGCCATTTCGTTATCGAGTACACGTATAAGCGCGTCATAGCTCGTATTATAAGTAGAATGACCTACAGTACGTCGAGAGTGGATTGTAACTAAATCACCCGCGGAGTGGAGTTATCACCCGAAGTATCACTTTCAAATTCTGTACATATGGACAAAAAACTCAAGCAATGTTTCAGCCAATGGACCTCCGGGTTTAACCCGGAGGTCCATTGGCTGAAACTTGCGTGTGATGGTTATGCTTTGCAACAAATTTGCAATTATTGCTCGGGTGGAATCGCCACTCTGCGGGTGATTTAATGATAATACACTCTCCACGTACTGTACAAGTTCTAAACATAAACCAGCAACAAATTCAGACATGTTGTTTTCGTTTTACAGGCGAAACGAGACGGGGACAAAATATTGGCTGTTCTGGTCAGTGGTTGCAATCAGGATGGTCACAGTGCGACTCCAATCACAGCACCCTCGGGCGAGCAGCAATATAAACTCATGGAACGTGTATATAACAGATACAACATTGACCCATCGGATGTGCAGTACATAGAAGCTCACGGTGGGATATCACATTTTGACACGCGTAGTCGTGGTTTCTGAATCCAGAAGCGTAGATATGAGGTTGAGGTGACCACTGCAAAGAAAATAATTTCCAGAGTTAAGAGTTCTGTTGAATTATTTCAGTCAGCACACAGGGACGTATCTAGAGGAGGGGTATGTCACTCGGGGACATAGCTAGGGGATGGGTGCCCCTCCCCAATTATCGCCTAAAATTTCAAAAGATGGAAATTTGGTGATGTAAATTCCAAAAGTTAGAAATTCAATAATATCAATTTAATTTCTTCTTGTCATGCTTTTCCCGTTTGACCCAAAGTGATTTTCCAATTTTCGATCAGTCTCCGACCTTTCCAATCAGCTGGCAAAACTTCCGAAATTCTGACTCGAATCTGTGACCGACCCGCTGATTAAAATTCATCGTTCCGTTTCCCTTACACTGACCAGGATACTCAAGTACTATAGACTGATAGCTATACAGCTTGCCATTCAAACTCATGTTCCTACATTGGCATTTTTCTTGTGGACAAAACGACTAGATTTAAGCCAGAGGAAGACCCCAGAATCCACCTCAGGGGTTCAAAAAATGAAACATTTTCCACAGTTAAGGCCCCCTGAAGCCCCCCCCCTCCCCCATTGATAGGGAGATAGTGTCTTTCAACCTCCCTCCTTCCTCACACTGGCCTACGGCCCTCGGGACATGTTTACAGTTTGTCGTGCTGGAGACCCGACCCAGCTAGAAATCTTACTGATCACACCCCCATTGAATATCCTATAGCTACGACCCTGTGAGGACACGGGGTCACAACGATGGAAACGATTACATTCGTGAATGTTCCAGGTTCGTCTAAGATTAGAATATGGCCACATTCCTGTGATATTTCGAGATCCATTGTGTTGACACAATATCCACAAAAACGTGATGCTTTGTGTCGCAACCTTTGTGCTCTCCATTTCCGTCAATGAAAAGGTTATAACAGCGACGGCGTGCATCAAATGGAGAATTCATTACTAATACAAAAGAAAGTACTATGGGCTGTTAACCAAGTTGGGGGTGTCCAAGGGTCCTTGCTATCGATGTGGCGCGCACCCAGAGAGAGCCCCAAACACAGTGTAGAATCGGTGCTTTGTTACTAATTCTAGTTTGTTTGGTCTCTCTTCCATGTTCTTGACCCTACCATCCGATCAAGTTCTATCTACCTCTTGTGTCGACCTTTGTCCTGGACCGAGTCCCAGTAACTTCAGTCGAATCACCCCATTTACCTTAGTGCGTATCTGCATGTACCGTCTTTTGACCAAGTTGACTGCAGTGTGGTCTTTGCTTACTGATTGGCTATCCAGCATAGCATATGTGGTACATGACTATGACGTACGAACAGGATCAAAAATCAATGAATTAAGCATGATGCTAAAATAATAGAGTATGATACTCAATTAATATAGTATGATATCCAAATAATATAGTATGCTACTGAATTAATTCAGTATCATACTCAAATAATTAAGTATCATACTTAATTATTTATGCAGCATTTATGAAATCATACCAAATAATATAGCATCATGCCAAATTATCAGAGTATCATACTAAAAAAACAATTATAACCCTTCCGTACGTGAACCTGAATTCAGTATCATGCTATTTTATTTATGCTGCATTCATGAAATCGTGCACAATAATATAGTATGATGCTAAATTAACTGAGTATCATACTAAAATAATTAGGTATCATACTCAAATAATATAGTATGATGCTAAATTAATTGAGTATCATACTGAATTAATTCAGTATCATACTCAAATAATATAGTATGATGCTAAATTAATTGAGTATCATACTGAATTAATTCAGTATCATACTTATATAATATAGTATGATGCTAAATTAATTGAGTATCACACTGAAAACCTGTCAATCAACACATTCCGCTAACCAATCAGTGGCACCGATACATACCCGCTAGATTTTCTGGCGCCACATTTGAATAACACGATTTATTAGCAAATGGAAGACCGACATACAAATGAATCTGGGTGGTTTTCTTAAAGGCGCGAGCGGTATCGTGTCTACGGTAACCCGTACTTTACAGTCCTCGATCAACGAAGCATCTATTTCAACAGCAAGTATGATACTGGAAGCTTTAGCAAGAAATGTAAATCGAATGGTTGCGAGGTTGCCTGAATGTTCAGCTCTGTTGCCAGTATTAAGAGAGGCTGTGCAGATTGTTGAAGAAATAAAAAGGTAAGAATAAGCCTTCGAAAACACCACGTTTTGGAAAACTGAAACGATCTCGACGATCAAAATAAGGCAAGACGCGTCACATGAAGGGGGGGGGGGGGGGGGTTGGTGGCGGCGGTGTAATATGTACAATGTTTGAAAGAAGGTAATAAGCTACGAAGAACATCATGGATGTTACGACGGGGGGGGGGGGGGGGGGTCTCACTCCCCGCCACACAAAATCAGGACACAGGTTTTGAACGGTTAGAAGTTCCCACGTGACATGCCAAATTGCTGAAACTTCATCCTGCAAAGTAAGTAGCTGTCATAGTAATTAGTGTCAAACACTAGTTTCAAGTTTCCTGCTTCCAGTAACAATTTAGCCTGAAAAAGTCTCCTGAAAATTCCATGCGGTTGAAATTTTGCAACACTTAGAACACTTGAATTATCAATCGGAAAATTATATCCCAAAGATCGGGGGTAAGTGGACTTTACGCAAATTCATCTCCAATGGGTTGGAAATTTTCTCTGGCCTGGGTTGGAGGGGAGGGGGTGCTGTTTAAAAGTTTGAAGATGACAATCTTCTCCACCAAAGACCCACCAAACACCCTGTAGCCACACCCAGACGAATATTCAACGATGGGTTATTTATTTATTTATTTATTTATTTATTTATTTATTTATTTATTTATTTATTTATTTATTTATTTATTTATTTATTTGTGTTTAAGGTCAAATATTTCTGCACAATGGCTAATCGTGACCATGACAGTTTTACGGGTGGAATAGATTGGCGGAGAAAACCACCGAGCAACGACGAGCAGCTGTCAGACCTCAAGCATCAAACTCCATACAAGCGGGATTGGCATTGTTTGAAGACAGATGCACCATCGACCTGCAGTACACCTTAGTACACAACGCCACCGTGCACCCATGTGGACAGTGGGGGTGAAGTGTTTTGCCCAAGGACACAACGCGGCTGCAGCAGGGCGCAGGTGGGATTCGATCAAGGATCCCTCGTCTTGCAGCCTTCCCTTCTACCCACTGAGCCACCGCGTCCCCTGATACACTTGGTAAATTAACAATGCATTTGCTGAAACACAAAACACCGAGGCATGCAAACAATGCAACTCACGAATGCTTTTCGAAATCAAAATTAGTAATTTTGAGTGGATTGGTGGTACTCGCAGAGGTGGAACACACGACACTCGTACCATCGCAACTACACGCATAACTGCACACACATGCATATACTTAACTATCTTTGACACACCCATCAACTTACAGATATCTCCTTACACATACATACACATACACCCCTATCCACACACATGTTCTAAAGCGCCCCTTTCTCCGCCACACATGCACACTTACATTCCAACGTAGATTTTCTAAATTTTTAGTTTACAATGCGAGACTACCTCAAACCGACGTGGTATGGTAATAGTAATTCGGAGGTTACGAGTGACGCTTGGTGATTAAAATCCATTCATTGCAGAGATGCAACTGTTTTATATTTTGTGAGTTGTGTATTAAGTAATAATTGTGTCTTGTGTTTGAAGGGTCGGTGCAGCTATAGTGGTAAATTTCTATACAAAACATGTTCAAACTTTAAATTTATTTATTTATTGGGATAACGACACCTTCGACAGCCAGGACCACCTCCCGTCGGACAGTTTTACGTGTGGAGGAGGCCGGAGTTCCCGAAGGGAACCACCGAACAACGGCGAGCAACTGTCGAACTCCCGTAGGTACTAAGTCCGCACAAGCAGTGTTGGCATTGGTTGAAGACAAATCATTAGGCCTTAGTTCACAGCGCCGTCGATTCCCTGTCCTGCCGTGCCCAAGGACACAACTCAGTTACCTCTGGCGGGATCGAATCGTGAACCTTTCGGTTTGAAGTTCATTATGGTCACCACTGAACCACTGCGCTCCCGTCCAAACTTTAATGGAGCTGAAATGTCCACTCCATCCAATGTAATACATCCTGAATGTATACAGTAAGATTTCATGGTATAGTATACTGTAATATGATTTTAAACCGAAAAATTAGGCTGTAGTTCAAGTCAAAGATGGTAACGGTAATGGTGATAGCTCCCCTTGCGAAACCCGGTAAGCGAAGTAGTGCTTGGTATCTGTGGTGAACCAACAAATGGGGTTTAAGTCGACATAAATAGGTGACGGGTAAAGGGATTGGTTAATCTTGAATTTATACTCCTTGCGGTAATATGTATTCATATATACTGAAAGTGACAATAAAGACCAATTAATAAATATATAGGGGTTGATAGCTGGCCATTTTATCAGTGGTGTCAAGGACGTAGAAACCGTGTAGCCTAGAGGACAACAGGAAACTTTTTAACGTTTTCCCTGAAATAACAGTTTTTCCTCCGCATAATGCATTGAACGAACAATAATATGGCCTCTGATGTCGAAAGGGTATTTTTGGGGCCCACTATTCAAAACTTTAATTTATTCCCCCCCCCCCCCCCAACCCCCGGGTCAGAACATCGTCAACACGAGGTTCATGGGCCGCTTGAGTACAACTTAAAGCTAACACCACCAAGGGGAGGAGCTCACGACTCATTTCCAGCTATACTTCTCTCGGGCTCCTATTATCGCCAATAAAAGTATTACTGATAATGACCAGAGAGTACGGAAACGTATTAGAGCCACATCCAGTTTAATTATTAATTGGTCATAATGATTCGTAATAACGAAATAATAATTCGTAATAACGAAATAATGTTTTTGTAATAATGAAATAATATTTCGTAATGATTAAATAATGAATCATAATACCGAAACCAATTATCTGTTTCCGTTTGTGTTATGCAGGTTGACTGGTTCTGCTTAGAGCGCCTCAGTACTTTTTGATTGCAAATGCTGCTTGTTCAGCGAAGTGACAAAGTTACTTATGACAACAAAATTTGAATTTTAGTTATCGAAATTAATGACTTCACTTTTTTGTGTAATAAATTAAGTCATATTCTCTTGAAACACTCGAAAATCAATTGACGTTACAATCTTTCCAGTTGTCGCGATATGTGTATGGAAGGATATTCTCAGTGCCTCCTTTCTCGTGCACTTCCGTCATCGGCCCCGTTTTGTTATTTCTGGCAGGTCGTTTTTATAAAACTCTGTGACAATCATGGTCAAACGTCGTTGGGTTTTTGACTGGAAGCATCTCGATGATGACTCACGGGTTGTCGGGCATTACGCACTACCTATACCAGGCACAGGATAGTATGAAGCGTTAGTTGGATTAGTAGTACCAAGGGCTAACAACAGAAATACATGAGTACTACCACAGTAGACAACCATGCATTATCACTACCCCACCCCCAACAACACTGCTTGGCCTATCATTATGTACTCCCTACACCAGTCAAGGAATAACACAAAGCAATCGGCTGATCAATAGTACCAACCGTTAAGATAGACCCACAGGTGTATATACCGCCATATACCGCCCATACTCTACTACCGCTTTCCACAAACAGGCATTACCCCCACGCCATAATACTGTCTATACTAGCATCACGTACTATTCTATGACTGGTATAGGTGTAGTATGTAATGTTGGGGCACGAGGTATTGCGAGGAGAGTGGGGTAATACATTGTCGCCTAGTGTGATAGTATACAATATACTATCACACTAGGCGACCATGTATTACCACATCATATCCTATCACACAAGGCGGCCATGTATTACCCCACGCTCCTCACAATACCTCCTGGCCCAGCATAACATACTACTTATACCAGTCATAGGATAGTACAAAGCAATCAGTGGGTTAATACAAGGATTAAGCTGTGGTCTACAGGGGTATATAAAGCCCACACTATACTACCAACGTAAACATCCAAGGACTGTATCGCAATACCGCACTGGACGACTATGCATTACCCCGCACCCCCCCCGCCCCACCCCCACCCCACACACCGTTGGTACTATTGATCAGCCGATTGCTTTGTGTTATTCCATGACTGGTATAGGGAGTACATAATGATAGGCCAAGCAGTGTTGTGGGGGTGGGGTTGTGATAATACATGGTTGTCTACTGTGGTAGTACTCATGTATTTCTGTTTTTAGCCCTTGGTACAACTAATCCACCTAACGCTTCATACTATCCTGTGACTGGAAAAGGTAGTGCGTAATGCCCGACAACCCGCGAGTCATCATCGAGATGCTTCCGGTAAAAAAACCGACGACGTTTGACAATGATTGCCACAGAGTGTTATAAAAACGACCTGCCAGAAATAACAAAACGGGGCCGATAACGGAAACGCACGAGAAAGGACGTACTGAAAATATCCTTCCATACACATATCGCGACAACTGGAAAGATTGTAACGTCAATTGATGTGCGAGTGTTCCAAGAGAATATGACTTAATTTATTGCACACTAAAGTGAAGTCATTAATTTTGATGACAAAAATTCAAATTTTGTTGGCATAAGTAACTTTATCACTTCGCTAAACAAGCAGCATTTGCAATCAAAAAGTAGCGAGGCGCTCTCAGCAGAACCTGCATAACACAAACGGTTACAGATAATTTATTTCGTTATTATGAATTATTATTTCGTCATTGCGAAATATTATTTCGTTATTACAAAAACTTTGTTTCGTTATTACGAATTATTACTTCGTTATTCCGAATTATTATGACGAATTAATAACTAAACTGGATGTGGTTCTAATACGTTTCCGTACTCTCTAGTCATTATCAGTAATACTTATACTGGCGATAATAGGAGCCCAAGAGAAGTATGGCGGAAATGAGTCGTGAGCTCCTCCCCTTGATGGTGTTAGTTTTAAGTTGTAAAAAAGCGGCCCCATGAACCTCGTGTTGACGATGTTTTGATCCGGGGTTGGGGGGAGGGGGGGGGGGTAGATAAATTAAAGTTTTAAATTGTGGGCACGAAAAAATACCCCCTCGACATCAGAGGCCATATTATTGTTCGTTCAACGCATTATGCGGAGGAAATACTATTATTTCAGGGAAAACGTTAAAAAGTTTCCAGTTGTCCTCAAGACTACACGGTTTCTCCGTCCTTGACACCACTGATAAATTGGCCAGCTATCAACCCCTATTCATTTATTAATTGGTGTTTATTGTCACTTTCAGTATATATGACTATATAATACCGCAAGGAGTATAAATTCAAGATTAACCAATCCCTTTACCCGTCACCTATTTATATCGACTTAAAACCCAATTGTTGGTTGACCACAGATACCAAGCACTACTTCGCCTCTCGGGTTTCGCAAGGGCAGCTATCACCATTACCGTTACCATCTTTGTCTTGAACTACAGCCTAATTTTCCGGTTCAAAATCATATTACAGTATACTATACCATGAAATCTTACTGTATACATTCAGGATGTATAACATTGGATGGAGTGGACATTTCAGCTCCATTAAAGTTTGGACGGGAGCGCAGTAGTTCAGTGGTGACCGTAATGAACTTCAAACCGAAAGGTTCACCATTCGATCCCACCAGAGGTAACTGCGTTGTGTCCTTGGGCACGGCAGTTAATCCCGTGGAGAAACGGCGGTGCTGTATGCTAAGGCCTACTGCACGTTCATGGTGCATTTGTCTTCAACCAATGCTAACCCTGCTTGTGCGGACTTAATACCTACGGGAGTTCGACAGTTGCTCGCCGTTGTTCGGTGGTTCTCTCCGGCAACTCCTGCTTCCTCCACCCGTAAAACTGTCCGACACGAGGTGGCCCTGGCTGTCGAAGGTGTCGTTATCCCAATAAATAAATAAATTTAAAGTTTGCACACATGCTTTGTATAGAAATTTACCACTACAGCTGCCCCGACCCTTCAAACACAAGACACAATTATTATTTAAGGGGTCGTCTAACGTATCTTTGGGCATTTTTTTGTAAATTTTCGCAATGCCTTAAAAACAAATTAAAGCGACGAATAACGACATATTATACACCAAAATAATGACAAAACCCGAATTTACCAGCTTTTTGGAAATTATTTTTTTTTTTTTTTACTTTTGATGACATAGAAATTGCCAGCCGCATCAGTAACCGTCAGGGTTAACAAGGAATAGATAGGTACTTCGAATGACTGTGTTGTGAATAAAAGACTCCACACTCCATACTTGGAGAAAGCATATTTATCATTTCATCACCAACGTGGCGAGAATGCTCAGGAGAAAATGGATGACCACAAACGCTTCATTCTGTTTGTCCAACACGTTGTTGTGATCACGTGGGTTTTGGGATGAAGTTGGGAAAAGATTTCATTTCCCACGATCTGAAATCTTCAAACATTTCACTGGTGTTTTTGAATCAGGCAGGCGATGTAATCTAGAACTCACGATACATTCACAGGAAAATATTCAACTGACAAAGTGATAATTGCGAGATTCAGCCTATAGTAGCGTTGTTCAGATCACAAACTGTACAATTTGACGCAAGTGTCAGCAAGGGATTAATACGCCACCAATTCGAACTACTATTATTTGGTTGGTGACGATGATCAGAACATAAAAGTGGAAAATTATATTTGAAAACAAAAATATATTTACATCAACATACATTACAGTCGTCACAATTGTATACTTACGAAAAAATAATTTTAATATCGCCGAACTATATTAGTGACGTAAAGAAGGCTTGATAAAGTCTGCTACGAAAAAAGAAGACCAATGTCAAGGAGAATTATCAGAAAGGTGTTTTCCTGTTCTTCAAATATTGAGTAATGTCGTACCATCGTAAATTTATATATCTCTCTCACACAATCGCATTATGTATAAGACGGATCAACGTCAATTTTGAGCACTGTTAGCACCAAAAGGTTTCGCAAATCTATGTGTGTTGACACTCTGTAGACAAAAAAAGAGAAATTCCGATAGGCGGACGAAAATTCACACGGATTACCGAAATGAGACCACAACGTGTCATAAGTGTTTAGATAAATGAATTTAATAACCAACACAATTCCGACATTGTTCTGGCCGGTAACCATCCGCCTATAAAATTAGTATTGGTAAGCAGATCAGTTATTAATGTTCTCGCGTGAGAAAACAACAGTCAAGCTGCCCCAAACAGCAAGTACGGAAGGCCGATAGTTACAAAACAAACGAAGCATACCAAATCATGTACATAAATGAATTGGAAACCAGGATGTCTAACTAAGTGTAGCTGATTGGTGAAAGTATTCAGCATGCAGGGCAGGTCATTTTTGTTGTTTTGGCCACACTTGAACATTCAAATGACACTCTTGGCAGCTGTCACTGATCATGCAATCCAAGAAATGGGCACATATAACACTAAATGAGGAGGTTTGGCAGTTCACCCTTTTTGGTGTATCAATCTCATCGTATGTTACCAATTTGATACAGACCTCATGCCAAATGGCACAGGATTGTGAGGGGTATGGTCACAGCAGACTCACAAAAGCCATATTGGACATTCTTCATTTTTCATTGATGCACTCTCTCATGACTCCATACTTATTCTTCTGAACTGTGTGGATTTCACCCTTGGTGAACTTCATAAAAGGTAAACAAACACAAGAAAAATGGCAGCCCTTTTAAAATGCAGGCATCCCAAATTACAATCTGTCTTGTGGTCTGTTCCTTGCAACAATGATAAAAAGATTTCTCCGAGTCTGTACTAGAAGGATTGCAGAATTTAACTATTCAACAAATTTAAGGTACTTTATTGTCTAAAATCTGGTTGGTTACTTATGCCATAGCAGACTTTCAGGCGGTGCTATCTACTAGGTGGCAGCAGTTCCATGGCCAATTTCAGTTTCCACATGTTCTATGTTTCATTCCAAGCATTTTGGTATATAATTTATTGGGGTTATTCATTTTGGGTCTTTTTTAGACTTGGAAGAAAATTACATGAAATTTGACCAAAGTCAGGTTGGACGCCCCCTTAATAAACAACTCACAAAATATAAAACAGTCCCATCTCTGCAAGGAATGGATTTTAGTCACCAAGCGTCGCTCGTAACCACCGAATTACTATTACCTTAGCACATCGGTTCGAGGCAGTTTCGCATTGTAAATTAAAAATTTAGAAAATCTACGTTGGAATGTACGTGTGCATGTGTGGCGGAGGAAGGATTTGGGTGGGTGTTTTAGAACATGTGTGTGGATAGGGGGGTGTATGTGTATGTACGTGTAAGGAGATATCTGTAAGTTAATTGGGTGTGTCAAAGACAGTCAAGTATATGCGTGTGTGTGCAGTTATGCGTGTAGTTGAGATGGTACGAGTGTCGTGTTTCCACCTCTGCGAGTACCACCAATCCACTCAAAATTACTAATTTTCATTTCGAAAAGAATTCTTGAGTTGCATTGTTTGCACATTTCGGTGTTTTGTTTTTCCGCAAATGCATTGTTAATTTAACAAGTGTATCGCGGTGGCTCAGTAGGTAGAGCGGAGGGGGAGGGGCTGCAAGACGAGTGATCCTTGATTCGAATCCCACATGCGCCCTGCCGCAGCCGCGTTGTGTCCTTGGACAAAACACTTCACCCCCACTGTCCACATGGGAGCACGGTGGCGTTGTGTACTAAGGCGTACTGCACGTCGATGGTGCATCTGTCCTCAACCAATGCCAATCCAGCTTGTGTGGAGTTTGATTGCTTGAGAGCTGACAGTTGCTGGTCGCTGCTCGGTGGATCTCTCCGCCAATCTCTTTCACCCGTAAAACTGTCATGGTCACCATTAGCCATTGTGCAGAAATATTTGACCTTAAACACCAATAAATAAATAAATAAATAAATAAATTAATTAATTAATTAATTAATAATAACCCATCGTTGAATCTTCGTCTGGGTGTAGCTACAGGGTGTTTGGTGGGTCTTCGGTGGAGAAGATTGTCATCTTCAAACTTTTAAACAGCACACCCCCCCCCCCCCCTCATTCCGGGCCAGACAAAATTTCCAACCGATTGGAGATGAATTTGCGTAGGCCCACCTATCCCCAATCTTTGGGATATATTTTTTCGACATACCAACTCCACACAAGCAGAGTTAGCATTGGTTGAAGACAGGCGCACCATCGACGTGCAGTACGCCTTGGTACAAAACGTCACCGTGCCCACACATGGGCAATGGGGGACAGCTACGTACTTTGCAAGGTGAAGTTTCAGCTATTTGACATGTCCCGCGGGAACTTCTAACCGTTCAAAACCTGTGTCCTGATTTTGTGTGGCGGGGAATGAGACCCCCCCCCCCCCCCCCCGTCGTAACATCCATGTCCTTCGTAGCTTATTGCCTTCTTTCAAACATTGTACATATTACACCGCCACCACCCACCCACCCTCCTCCACCACCCCCTTCAAGGTCTCGCGTCTTGCCTTATTTTGATCGTCGAGATCGTTTCAATTTTCCAAAACGTGGTGTTTTCGAAGATTTATTCTTACCTTTGTATTTCTTCAACAATCTGCACAGCCTCTCTTAATACTGGAAACAAGGCTGAACATTCCGGGAACCTCGCAACCACTCGATTTAAATTTCTTGCTAAAGCTTCCAGTATCATACTTGCTGTTGAAATAGATGCTTCGTTGATCGAGGACTATAAAGTATGGGTTACCGTAGACACGATACCGCGCGCGCCTTTAAGAAAACCTTCCAGATTCATTTTTATGTCGGTCTTCTATTTGCTTATCGTGTTATTCAAATGTGGCGCCAGAAAATGTAGCGTGTATGTATCGACGCCACTGATTGGTTAGCGGAATGTGTTGATTGACTGGTTTTCAGTATGACACTCAATTAATTTAGCATCATACTATATTATTTGAGTATGATACTGAATTATTCAGTATGATACTCAATTAATATAGCATCATACTATATTAGTTGAGTATGATACTTAATTAATTCAGCATGATACTCAATTAATTTAGCAACATACTATATTATTTGAGTATGATACTTAATTATTTTAGTATGATAATCAGTTAATTTAGCATCATACTATATTATTGTGCACGATTTCAAGAATGCAGCATAAATAAAATAGCATGATGCTGAAATCAGGTTCACGTACGGGAGGGTCATAATTGTTTTTCTGTATGATACTCTAATAATTTGGCATGATGCTATATTATTTGGTATGATTTCATAAATGCTGCATAAATAATTAAGTATGATACTCAATTATTTGAGTATGATACTGAATTAATTCAGTATCATACTATATTACTTGGATATCATGATATATTAATTGAGTATCATACTCTATTATTTCAGCATCATGCTTAATTCGCTGACTTATGATCCTGTTCCTACGTCATACATGACCACATGTTAGAAAGACTGAGATGTGCTTTTGTGTCAGGTCGCAATGTGCCTGAAACACATATAGCCTATGGGCACGTACGGATATTTGGTGACGTTTGGGGACTGAAGGCTGGTGAATGAAGCCCGGTGGCTAGGTGACTAATGGTTTGGGCACTAGTGTTTGGAAACGAGTGTGAACTGATGGGGGAGGGGGGGGGGGGCTACTGCTGACTAGCTAATAGAACAACTACTACTACTAATAATACTACTACTACTACTACTACCACTGCTCCTACTACTTCTGTTGTTGCTTCTGCTGCCGCTGCTACTACTACTACTACTACTACTTCTACTTTTGCTACCACCACTACTACTACCTACTACTACTACTACTATTACTACTACTACTACTGCTGCTACTACTACTACTACTACTACTACTACTACTACTACTACTACTACTACTACTAGTAGTACTACTACCGCTACCAATACATAATTGTACTAATGTCCCCTGCTACTACGTTCTACTACACTATCTACGATGACAGCTACAGCTCCTATGACTACCGATGTCTCCTTTCACTACTATGAACTTTACGGTGACACTACAGTCCTGCTTTCTTTCACTACGGTTGATACCACCTACTACTACTACCACTACATCTACTGCTACTACTACTAGTAATAGTAGTACAATTGCTGCTGCTACTCCTGCTGCTACTACTTCTGCTACTGTCACTACTACTATCACTACTATTACTACCACTACTAATACTACAACTGCTACTTTTGCCACAACTATTGTTATTTCTACTACTACTACTACTACTACTACTTTCTACTACTACTACTACTACTACTACTACTACTACTACTACTACTTACTACTACTACTACTTACTACTACTACTACTACTACTTACTACTACTACTACTACTACTTACTACTACTACTACTACTACCTACTACTACTACTACTACTACTACTACTACTACTACTGTTATTTCTACTACTACTACTACTACTACTTTCTACTACTACTACTACTACTACTACCACTACTACTACTACTACTACTTACTACTACTACTACTACTTACTACTACTACTACTACTACTACTAACTACTACTACTACTACTACTACTACTACTACTACTACTACTACTACTACTTACTACTGCTACTTCTACTACTAATACTTTCTACTATTACTACTACTTTCTGCTACTACTACTACTACTACTACTACAATCGCTGTTCTTTTGTGCTGATGATAATACAAACCCGACTACCAGGCAATATCCTTCAACAACTATCACACATTGTTCACGCTACCGAGTGGCAATTTAGTCAACTGCTATAACAGTTTTGATTTGTCACTTAAAATGTTCGCTGGCTAAAATTCCGATACCAAAAAAGTTTCTTTCACTTGTGGAGGAAAGCTAGTGCGTTAGTGAAGAGCACGATCGGTGGCGAAATAAAAAAAAAACTGTTATGACTTCTTTTAACAATAAGGTGTTGGGTATTATGTTTGGACAAACTTTCAAAGTTAATTGTCAGTGGATGGTAATGCTGCATTGTTGTTTCTTCAATAAAACATTACAGGTATCAACTTTACAAAAGGCTGCATTTAATTAGATAAATACTTCATTCCGTCGCGAGTGACTTGCGAAAGTACGAAGTATTTATCTGATTAAATACTGTTTTTATGTAATGACTTACGACCTACTAAGCCCAGTGTATAAACAATAATTAGTCGATTAATCTGATATTATCTATGTGCAACAAATTATTTGTACTGCCAGAAAAAAGAAACGCAAGTTCAGTTTTGGTAATATGTTTTTTTTATCCGTAAACCAAAAGTAGTAAACTTTCACACATAGCTACCTCAGTGTACTGTCTAGAGAGTCTTTGGTTACAATTCAGTCAACCATGACAAGGTGCGACGATGCATGCTTTCAACAGAATTTTCGATAACGCGTGCATCCGGGGCACTACCACGTGCTATAGGCTTGAACACCATACCAAATCGAAGTTGTGAACAGTACACATCGATTGCACAACATTTCATTTAACCCCCTGCACTCTGATGTTGAAATATCTAAAGTTCAAGGTGCAAATATTTCCCATAATGCAGCTAGAAATTTAACCAATTCAATCTTGTTTGACAGAGCTCAATGAGCTCTGTCAAACAAGATTGAATAGGTTAAATTCCCAGTTGCATTATGGGAAAAATGGCTACTTCAAATCTGGATATTTTGACATCAGTGTGCAGGGGGTTAAACACGATTAAAAAGCAAAATGCCGCGACGGTCCGAAGTTGATAGGGGCAAGACTATTGCTCTAATTATGCAGGGCCAAACGCAACGTCTCGTCGCCCAGCAATTTGGAGTCCATACGTCAACGATAGCTCATTTAGTTGGGAGCCTCAGAGCCACAGGGAGATTTACTGACCGCCCCAGGAGCGGATGTCCGCGCGTTACGTCGCCACTTCAAGATAGAGGAATACGTCTTTTTCACCTTCGTAACCGATTTCAGACTGCGACGGAGACGGCGAGTCGGGCTATAGTCACTCGTGGTCGCCGAGTGTGTACACAAACAGTAAGGAATTTGTTGCGGGAGTTCAATCTCGACGTCCCTACGTTGGTCCACAACTCACTCCCAGACGACGTCAACGTCGATTACAATGACTGGGGGCACATACATCAAATCGGTTTCACCTGGCCCACTGGAGACGTATGTTATTCACTGACGAGTCTCGGTCTCGGTTCACGCTTTACAGGTCAGATGGACGATAACGTTGCTATGGACGCCGTGCTGAGCGATATTCTGATGTGTGCGTTAGGGAAAACGACAGATTCGGTGGCGGGTCTGTTTGGGATGGGGGGGGGGGGGGGGTCTCACGGCTTGAAAACACCTCTCGCGGTCATCCAGGGCAATCTTACAGCCGTAAGATATCGGGATCAGATTATCATGCCTCACGTCCTTCCACTTATCCCAATGCGTAACCTTACGTTGTTGCAGCAGGATGATGCGAGGCCGCACGTTGATAGGGTGTGTCGTGACTTCCTCAACCAAAACAATGTCCCAGTTCTCAATTGGCCACCTTACAGTCCAGATTTGCCCCGATCGGGCATTTGTGGGACGAGCTGGACAGGAGGGTCAGGAGGCGCGTCAACGTCCCAAACATCGTCACTCAGCTCACGCACACCCTTCTTCAGCAGTGGAATAACATCTCACGAAGGACCATAAAGAACTTGATACAGTCAATGGTAAGGAGAGTAAGGGCGGCCACTGAAGCCCGGGGTGGACACAGCCGCTGTTGATTGTGATTAGTAAATGGAGTAGAGTACTAACGTCTGAACGTTATCCATGCAAACGCCGTCTGTGTTAAGACAACTAAACTCATCAAAATATAATCTGTAATGAAGAAATAACATCAAAATCCAAACAATGAAATAATCATCCATAAGGCATTTGAAATATTTATCAGAGAAAAAAACTTGCGTTTCTTTTTTCCGCTAGTTTTAAACGACATCGTCAAGCTTTGCAATTAATTCAGTTTGTGGCATAGATATATCTTAGGTGACCGCACATTTCGCCTACCGAAGATTTCGTGTTCTGTCGGATTTTTAAGTGATCAATTTTCCGTTCACTCTTGGAATAAATGCTAGTTCATTTTTCAAAACTCGAGCAAATTATTTGGATCAGGCAATGAAATACACCCAATCCCATGCCATTAGCGTTTGGAATCAAAACACATGTTTGGCACAAAAGTATCCAGTATGCCTCAAAATGTGGCACTATATAGTTTCGGTCCATCGTGGACACTTTTATCCCCCAATACAAAACTGACGGAAAAAAGAAACGCAAGTTCAGTTTTGGTAATATAAGTTGTTTATCAGTAGACCAAATGTAGTAACATTTGGCACATTGCTACCTCAGTGTTCTGTCCAAAGAGGCCTTGGATAAAATTCGAACAACCATGACCACGTGCGACGCAGCATCCTTTCAACAAAATGTTCGACAAAGCGTGTATCCGGGGCACTCCCACGTGCTCTGGGCTTGAAAACCATACCAAATCGAAGTTTTGAACTGTACACATCGATTGCACAACATTTCCTTTCAACTCGATTGAAAAGTAAAATGTCGCGAATGTCCGAAGTTGATAGAGGTATGGCTATTGTTCTACTTATGCAGGGCCAATCGTAAGGTCCCGTCGCCCAGCAATTTGGGGGGTCAATGAGTCAACGATAGCTAATTTAGTTGGTCGTCTCAGAGCCACAGGAAAATTAGCTGACTGTCCGCGCGTTACGTCGCCACGTCAAGATGGAGGCATAAGTCTCTCACACCTCCGTAACCGCTTTCAGACGGTGACGGAGACGCCTAGTCAGGTTGTAGGCACTATGGAATGTGTCCAAGACCAGTTAGGAATCGGTTGCGGGAGTTCAATTTAAGGCCACGACGTCCCTACGTTGGTCCGCAACTTACACCCAGGCGACATCAACGTCGATTGCAATGGCTGCGGGGACATGCACCAAATTGGTTCCCCTTGGCCCCTGGTGACGTGTGTTATTCACTGACGAGTCTTGGTTCACGCTTTACAGATCAGATGGACGACAACGTTGCCATCGACGTCGAGGCGAGCGATATTCTGACGTGTGCGTTAAGGAAAACGACAGATTTGGGGGAGGGTCTCTTATTGTTTTTTTTTTGTTTTTTTTTGGGGGGGGGGTGGATTTCTCCTGGCATGCAAACACCTTTCGTGGTTATCCAGGGCAATACCACAGCCGTAAGATATCGGGATCAGGTCCCCATGCCTCACGTCCTTCCACTTATCCATGCGCGTAACCTTACGTTGTAGCAGGATAATGCGAGGCCGCATGCTAGTGGTTTTGCGTGACTTCCTGAACAAAAACCCAGTTATCAATTGGCAACCCTACAGTCCAAATGTGTCCCCAGTCGAGCATTTGTGGGACGAGCTGGACAGGAGGGTCAGGAAGCGCGTCAACGTCCCAAACAACATCGCTTAGTTCACGCAAGCCCTCCTTCAGAAGTGAAATAACATCCCTCAAAGGACCATAAACAACTTGATGGGTCAATAATACGGAGAGTTAGAGCAGCGACTGAAGCCTTTTTGGGAAGGAGGGGGTCACACCTGCTATTGCGTTTGATCACGAAATGGCATAGGATACCCACGTTTAACGTTATTTATGCAAACGCCGTCTGTGAAAACTCATCAAATTTAATCAGTAATGAAGAAATAACATCAAAATCCAAACAATGAAATAATCATCCATAACACATGCGTTTCTTTTTTCCGCTAATATATACTCTCCCAAAAAAGAAAGTGTGCATGCTAAAAAATAACACTAAAAAATGATATCTATCATTTTCATTCATGGAAATTTTATTCAATCACAGATGAATCAATTTGTGATCAACACGAGAAATTTCATTACGCTACGACGAATACTCTTGGTGCCATGGAGAGTCAAAGACACTAAGGGTCAAACACAAAAGTCACACACCCAATATCTGGTATGACCTCCGTCTGCATCGACTACTGCTGTGCATCTACGCCTCATGGAAGCGAACAAGTTAGCATGGAAGTGTTGTGGGATGTTGTTCCATATTCTGATAAGCTGTCTTTGGAGTTCCACAAGCGTTGACGGTGCATGGGGAAGCCGGCGAAGCTGACGTTTCATTTCGTCCCATACGTGCTCAATGGGTGAGATATCGGGCGAATTTGCGGGCCAGGGCAGAACATCCACTTGTTGTTGCTGCAGATACTGTTGAACAACACGAGCTGCGTGGGGTCGGGCGTTGTCCCGCTGTAGAATGACGCCGGGGCCGAGACGTTGCAGAAATGGGACAACAACAGGTGTAAGCACTTCATCACGATATCTGGCTGCATTGAGATTGCCATCAATAATGACCAGCTCAGTTCTGTTACGGGCAGTGATGCCACTCCACACCATGAGAGACCCTCCCCTCCCCCATAACGGTTTCGCTCCACGACACATGGATCTGCATAGCGTTCGTTTCGACGTCTGTACACTCTCTGGCGGCCATCTGATGATGAGAGATGGAAACGACATTCATCTGTGAACACACAACGTCGCCACCAGTGTAAAGGATGCCTGAGATGTTGTCTACACCACTGCAGTCGAGCACGACGATGACGTAAGGTCAAAATCGGACGAATTGCAGGTCTTCGAGGACGTAAGCCGTATTCTCTCAGCCGGTTGATTACTGTTTGAGGATGTATCCGTTTCAGGTTAGGGATGTTCCTGGCTGTCGTCGTTGCCGTTTGTTGCCGGTTCCGGAGATGGACGACACGGATATACCGATCTTGTGCAGGGGTGGTAACTCGGGGTCTCACGGAGCGGGGTCGGTCTCGAACGTCATCATGTTGTGCATGTCGATGGACTAGCCTGTCTACAGTGTTACGGTGGCAGTTCAAATGCTGGGCAACCTCTCTGTGTGTTCTGCCAGCTGTAATCATACCCAGGGCAAGGAGACGTTGATTCATTGTCAATCTTGGCATGCTAATGTGGAGTCGTTTCAACAGCAGCGCAAGTTTGAATGTGAACGATAGGAAGGTCTTACTTTAGTGTTTAAATACCCAAGGATTCACACTGCTGCACGAATTTTCAGACTCTCCACGTGCAAAACATGCCTTTTCACAAACGTGCAGCACGTCATTTAACGTTAATGCAATTTTAACGGGGAAAGCTGTTTTTGTGTTCAATATAACTTATTCATGAACAGGTTAACACTCTTTACACCTACGAAATTATTTTTTTGGAGTTTGATCAATTTCTGCAATGCAGTTACTGATGGCACAAACTATCAGCTGTAATGTTTTAATCTGCCACTCTAGTAAGTGGATTAGCCAATAGCAGTGGTACAGGCGTTAGTGGAAGTGGCAACTAATGTGTTTATAGGTTACAACAGACAATATCGGTTAGCAATGTCGCCATTGCTCGTCAAACAGTGATAACTATCATCTTAAATATCTTGTCAGATAACTGTACTTAGATTGCTATCCCCAGAGAAGTAACCTCAGATAGTACATTATCGCGTCATAATTGTCCTCAACTACCCGCGTGCACACAAGTTTAATATGCTTTGAGGCACTTGGCGACCTATCGCATAACCACATCTGGGTCTTTCAAGCATGTTTTCGTGTTTTGTTGAATGAATATGAACACACGCCTCTGTATATTAAACACGTGACCACGCGCGAGATGTGCTGTTCTGGACAGACAGTTGGTTGACCAAGATCATACTCTTGTCATTTTGGTTAAGGGACTGTTTAGACAGATAATGACGTAGGGGGATTCAACGACCTAACTGAATGTCGAAAGGTTCTGTCGAGGGGCTGGATACCTGAGATAGTTAGGACTATATCGAATGGTGGGTCGAGTAGTCAGAACATGCCGTAAACGCTAAAACTGGTAACAAAATACCGACTCCGTTCCAAATATGGCGCGCTTTTTTCTACTGAAGTACACTACTCAAGATGGGAGTACGCAAATGAGCATTGGTGTCATTTATGGTAGTTCCAATTGTACCATCCCTCTAAATACACCCCGACTTAGTTATAGCCCTTCCGAGATCATATTAATCACGTGACACCACAAAAATGACGTCAAAACATGGCCGCCCTGGTGGTCTAGAAGGACAACACCGTGACATCCACAATACGCGGCGATATGGCATCACATGAGACCTTCTACAAATGGCTTGAAGTTTGCGAGCTACGCATCATGCGTCACACCAAAATTCAAAGTGCTGTAAAACCGATTTTAGCAGATTTTGGATATGTTTTTCGTGGTGATATGGCGAATCTAATAATATCAAAGTTAGCAGGTTATCCGTGTTATTCGGGTACAACCTTTCAACAGCCAGACTAATAGTTTTCCGATAACAATTTTCGACACCAAGTCAACTGCTCTAACCACCAAGCTACCTCGTATCCTTGTCCGGTATACCAGATTGGTAATAACACGGGTGTACACATGGTGAAGTACTCTCATGATATTTTAACCTTTAAAACGAGATCACATTTCCGGGCCAGGTACATGATACTCCATAGTTTCATTAATTATGGTGGCAGCTAAGTGAATATACTGAGAGGGGGGGGGGGGGGAGACAATCAATATTTTCAATATGCAGCCCCAAGACTGCACTTTGAAAACATTAATTGGTCTACCCCCAAATAATGAATATGTACTCTTCCATTTGCTGCCATTGAAGTGACATGGAAGATACTACCAGGGTTTAAAGGGTTAATATATTTAAATGTTGGCATAAAAAACGTTATCCGATCAACCAACGTCAACTTAAGTTATTACGGCAATAGCGTGATTTGATCGGGTATCTACGTTTTATTATTGATCCTGCGTTACCAATTAATAGGCCTCCATATCTATTATTGACAGCCCTGACAAACTCGTTTTATACTCGATTTGTCGGGTCGATTATAAAGCCAAACTCTTTATTTATATTTTATGACATTAGTGAATAATTCATTTACAGAGACGTTTGAATGGTAGAATGCAAGGATAAAACATCCCAACTCCATGATAAAGACATGCTTTCGTGGAAATAACGTGTTGATGATGTGCTTTGAATACCAGTCACTGGACATAAACGTTAAAAACTATAGTTTTTGAAAATTCATTTTAGGAAAAATATGTGTCGATGCAGTGACGCGTGGGTTTTCTTCTTCTAATGCACATGTAAACAGAATGCACCCGACTCCCAGTTGGTCATACTGGGCCCCTAAAATCCCAATTTGTATATGCGACTGTATGGGTGTGACATAGGTCCAAGTATTAAATCTTGTCGGCAAGAAAGAACGAATCGATATCCAAAACCCTAAAACCACTATCACATTGGGATCGCGATACGACTTCGACGTCCGCGATTGGAAAATTTTGCCAATCGCCAGTAGAATCGTTCTTCTTTCTCCCTGATCGAAATCCTGTCTGAATTGATTCGGCATGAATCGCAGTACTATCTGCAATATCGCCAACATCGGCGATACGTCTACGATTATTAAGCGCTGCGCTTAATAATCGTGAGCCGTCGCCGATTAGTAAAAATCGTAGTTGTTACGTTTTCGATTCGTAGTTCTATCTGTACAATCGTTCTTCTGTCTGAGTGATATCGGCCCTATCGGTTAACTATCTCAGTCCTTTCTGTTACCTTTCGCCGTCACAGTGGGCCCAGTTTAGCCACGAAACAACTGCGTATGAACTCAGTAAGCACTACGATATGTGGGATAGAAGAAGGAAACGACTACGATATGTGGGAAACGACTTCGATTCACAGACGATAGTATACCGATATATGGAGAAAGGAAACCGATTGGGGAGAAAGCAGTACGATAGTACTTCGATAACAAACCGATATTGACGAAAGAAGGGAGAAACGAGTACGCAATAACTACGATTTGTGTCAAAAAACTCAGAATGCACGAGATTGGGTATAAAAGGATGTTGTTTGGGAGTAGCAATCAGTACCTGCTGCAGAAACAGAACTGGAAAGATGTCTGACCATTTAACTCCTGAGCAAGTTGCCTGTATAGTGACAAGTACCATAATAGTTGGTTTCCATTTGATGCAAGATTTTGATTATGAGGAGAGGAGGTTGGAAAGAAGAAGGTTGAGAAGGATCCCAAGACGAAGAAGGTGCTGGGTGCGTCCATGGCTTGGTGGGGACAGAAGACTACGAATGGGGCAATTCCATCAACTGATGGTTGAACTAAGATTGGAGGATCCTGCTACTTTCAAGAACTTTCTGAGGGTGGAACCACCAATGTTTGATGAGCTTGTGGATCGACTCACCCCAAGATTAGATTACAGAAGAGAGACACCAATTTTCGCAAGTCAATCGAACCAGCTCTGAAAGTTGCAATAACACTTCGACATTTGGCTACTGGAATCAACTACACAAACCTTGCTTACGACTTCAGGGTGGCACAGAATACCATATCACTCATAGTCAAAGAAGTCTGTCAGGCAATCAAGTACGAGTATGAAGAAGAACTTATCAGATGCCCAAAGACACCTGAAGAGTGGAAAGAGGTTGCTGAGGACTTCGAGAGAAGGTGGAATGTCCCACATGCACTTGGTGCCATTGATGGAAAGCATGTCAGAATCAAGAAACCACACAAGAGTGGCAGCATCTACTACAATTACAAGGGGTTCTTTTCAGTGATGTTGATGGCCCTGGTGGACGCCGACTACAAGTTCTTGTGGGTGGATACTGGTGGTTTTGGACACATGTCAGATACCCAGATCTTCAACGGTACCGACCTGAAAGAAGCCATTGATAATAACACAATTGGATTTCCTACTTCTGAAAAGCTGCCTCTTGATGACAAGGTGACACCATATTTCATATTAGGTGATGACATCTTTGCTCTCCGGACATGGCTCATGACACCTTTCTCCATCAGAGGGATGACACACGAGCAGCGCATCTTCAATTACCGGTTGTCTAGGGGTCGAAGAGTGGTTGAGAATGCGTTTGGTATCCTGGCACAGAGATGGTCCATTCTTTTATCAACAATGCTACATACACCTGGAACTGCAAGACTTATCGTTGATGCCTGCATTCTACTCCACAACCTAATGCGCTTCAGGTATCCAACTCTACAGAATGCTGGCTTGGACAAAGAAGACGAGAACCACCAATTGATACCCGGTTCATGGAGATCAAAGGACCTCATGACCCGCATAGGGAAAGTGAAGGGAGCAACAAGGGCATCAACTGCAGGCAAACGGCAGAGAGAATACCTATCAGCCTACTTTAACTCAGAAGCTGGTTCTGTGTCATGGCAAAATGACATGGTTTAAATAGTCTTTTTAATGACTACCAAAAGGCCCTTTTCAGGGCCACCCACTTCTTCACAAGAAGTAATTCACATCTTTCATTTAAATTCATATACGTATTCATGTATTCATAATAAGAAACAATAAAGTCCTATTTAACCTACGAAAAAATTATTTTTTCTTACGTTCAATAGGACTTAAAAAAAATGTATTTGGGAAAATTTTTTATTTTATTTCAGGCCAGTGTGTTTGGGAGAAGTGTATGCTTTTTTTTTTTGGTTTGATTTGAATATTTTATTGGAAAATATTGGGTGGCCCTGAAAAGGGCCGTTTTGGGTGGCCCTGAAAAGGGCCGTTTTTTGCAAAGGCAGGCAGGCAGGCAGGCAGGCAGGCAGGCAGTCTACTTGGGTGGTGTTGAAATCAGGTCTGATATGCTGAAATCCCCAGACACAGATGGCACGGATGGTATGGATGGTATGGAAAAAGATGGCACGGATGGTATGGACATGTCACCTGCTGCGACAACTGGAACAGGAGAGCTGGCACTTATGGTCGTAGCAGTGGTTGTGGTCGTGGACGTCATAGATGATGATGAAAGAAGTGTTGTATAAGATGGCGTTGCTTGGAGATGTTGTTGGCTGAACTGTGCTTCACTTGACGACTGATAAACAGGAATCTGCTGCATAAACTCAGGGTTCTGGCTGGCCCAAACACTTCTAGCTGGCTGGATGGTGGATGATTCTGGCCACCGGCTTGGTGCTGGTTGCCATTGATAATGTGGAGTTTGGAGTCCTGGTTGGTAGGTGGAGGGCCCAGGTTGAGAGAAGAGGTGTTGTTGTTGTTGTTGTGGTTGCTGCTGCTTGCGTGGCCGGGATGGTCGCGGCATGTCTGTGTCTGTGTCAGCGAGTTCTTCTTCTCTTTCGTCTAGTGAAGCTAGAAGGGAGAGAGCCTTTCTTTCGAATTCCCTAAACTGTCTTCTTGACATATCCACCGCCCTTGCTTGCAAATATTCGCAGAACTTGACTCTGGCTGGATGTTTGGAAGGTTTTGAATTTGATGCCACAATCTCCACAAGTTTCTTCTGCACATCGATGAATTCACCCCTCTGTTCAAATATTTTTTCCCGATCTGTACTGTCTCTGGCTCTCTCCCGTCTTGGACCATCTCGCCTGGGACGCACATCAAGTAGGGTAGGCGTTGGCGTTGATGTTGGGTACTGGCTGACTGGTGACAGGGTTGTGGATGCAAAGGACTCTTCCTCATCACTGTCTTGCGGGTCGTCTACTGTAGCAGATGGCTGGCTGGACAACGCGGGTTTTCCCAAGGACCTTTTAACAGCTGCCTTGTGAATGTGGGGTGTCAGGAACTGGAAACTGTTCCAGAGCCACTGCTGCCGCTCACTTAACTGTTCGCAACCGGACCCAGAGCTCTTTCTGAACATTCTTGTGAATGTTGTTCGCTGCGACGTGTACCAAGTCTTCAGTTCTTCGACGCTCCTTTCCAGCTTGGTTGCAATGTCAGTCCACGCCTTGTCTTTTTTCGTCTTGTCGCTGAATGACTTCAACCTCTTGTTGTACAGCTCCTCATGCTCTCTTAAGAAGTCCACCATCATGTCTTCCTGCTCTGGAGACAAAACAACCTTGCTTCTCTGCTTCTTCTTCTGTCCGCAAGCATCACCTTCTTCCTCCTGCGCACCATCTTCATGTTCTGTCTCACTTGGCACTTCACTGTCACTGGTAGGTTGAGGGGGTGGGGTTGGTCCCCTTGGAGAAGAAGGCTCTTCTTCTACTGCTGAAGTCTCTGGAGTAGACTGTGGTGGTGGTGGTCGAGGGTCTGCAACTGCCTGGCTCTTTCCCTTGCCTTTGCCTTTGCCTTTGCCTTTAGCTGGACTCTTAGTAGGTGACTTTCTAGATCTCTTCCTTGGAGGCATTGTGAATACTTCGAATATCAATATGTGTCTTCTCTGGTGTCAGCAAACTGAATGAGGAAAAGCCAGGAAGTGAGGCCATTATATACCGATAAAGCGCGGACGTCATAGAAAATTTTATGATCGCCGACCAATCGGTGTTTAATCTCCTCCTATCTAAGTGCAATCGCCTGTGTCGGTCTCCTATCTGTGTTCTTTCTTACTCATCGTTGTTATATCGGTTTTCAATGGGCGTCATATCTTCAAAGGTTATTCTAATCGCCGTGCTATCTCCAAGAGAATCGAAGTCGTTTCGGTGTCCTTTCGCGTCTATCGCCTTTGAATCGGAGTTCAATCTTCATAATCTCACTTGTATCGCCAACTATCGAAAAATTAGCTCAGAATCGTCAAATTTCATGCCGATTCATGGCGATTCTTGGACTTAGAAAATTTTTCTTTAATCGACAACAATCGATTTCCTATCGCCGTTAATGTGATACGGGTTTAACGCAGACGAAAATGTTACGACTGGAAAAATGTCCGTCGGACAATTATGAGGTTTGTCTCCGACTTAAAGCTGTCGTTCTATTATAAAATGCAATCGGGTGTACAACTAGCACGCAATTATGACACTTGTGAGTTCTATAATCGGAAATTGTATTGTTTTGTGCAATGAATGAAGTCAGAGGCGAATTTTAAACCACATTTGGTTATAGTTTTACCTCCGACTCTTTTAAACATTCCCACTGCATCCTTCAATGTATGGCTTGATGATGTAGCTGAGGTACTAGGCAATCGGAAAAATAATTACCAACATTTATCGGAGATCGATTTGTGGATAAACACATGTGGTAATCTGGACGCATGGGCAGGGAGACTTCGTATTTAATTAGCAATTACTGTTCTCAAAACTGGAGAGGGCTGCGCCTCCATCTGCCAGAATCCGGAACCACTGATTCCCATCTGTATGATTGGCCGTGTTTATTCCAGCTACATCATCAAGGCATGCCTTCGTCTAAGGCATGCCTTGGTGGTGTAAATGGAATGTTAGTTAGCCGAGGCAATACATCAAATCTCGAGTTCTTGAAAATTTATTCTTTTTTGTTTAACAGTCAAGGAGCATTCCATTCCTTTTCTTGTTCTTGAATGAGCACTCATCGTGCTCCTGAATGGTCGCGCGGGCCGCTTTACAGCCCTAATTGGGCCCTACTGAACACCAATGACATGACCAAATGGGATCGGAAACCTTTTGTCCACATGACGAGGAATGGATATATGTCAGTTCGCACCTGATTCTCAGTTGCAAAAAAAAGACTGATTGATAGTTTTCCATAAATTCATTCTAATTGATTAACATTAAACGTGGAAGGTGTTTCTAGAATTTACTTTACTTCCACTTTCTGACACAAATCATGAAATATGGAGCGGGGTGGTTCGGCGGTTACGGCATTGGACTTAAAACCGAAGGATCCATGGTTCGATCCTCACCACGGGTAACAGCGTTGTGTCCTTGGGTAAGGAACTTAATCCAGATGGCCCACGTGGCGCCGTGTACTAAGGCGCACTGAACATCGATGGCGTACTTGTCTTAAACCAATGCTAACCCTGCTTGTGCGGAGTTAGTACGTTGGGGAATCTGACAGTAGCACGCCGTTGCTCGGTAGTTCTCACCGAGTACTCTGGCTTCCTCCACCTGTAACACTTTCCGACACACGGTCACATTGGCTGTCGAAAGTGCTGTTAAACCCCAACAAATAAACGATTGAGAACATTTTGTTAACACTACTTCGGGAATATATTTTACTGCATTAGTTTCTTCCATTTGCTTGGGGAACTGTTAGATAACTATCGTTGTTTTGAATGATTCGACAATTATATTGGAAATGATGCACACATAAAACGAGAATCTAGTGCTCTCACCTAGATGCCGAGAATTTTCTCATTCTTATGAACAAGACACGCTGTATTTCCATTCAATAAGGAATACAGAATTTTCCACACGCCTGTGGCGTCTCGTTTG
This sequence comes from Pictodentalium vernedei, assembly GCA_031216915.1. Classification (NCBI taxonomy): domain Eukaryota; kingdom Metazoa; phylum Mollusca; class Scaphopoda; order Dentaliida; family Dentaliidae; genus Pictodentalium; species Pictodentalium vernedei. The sequence continues at coordinate 87,322,496 of CM062289.1, forward strand.
ATCTGGCCGATCTCATCGCATCAACGAGACGGAATACAACAACACAGATCAAATGACTGTTTTAGTAATTTGTTTATTATATGACAATTAGTATCTTGAACTGGCCACAACACACGAAATATTAAACACAGCAAGAATTATATTAGCCAAATAACCATTAACAATTTATGGAATTGGGGAATCCCAGACGCGTAGTAATATCGAACGCTCGTTTCGAACATGAAACTTGAAAATCAAAACAAAGGATGCAAGACTTGAGTATACCTTTTCCGTCGGAAGGTGTTTGAATTTGAAGAGAGGAAAGACTTTGTTGCCATATTGCAACTATATAAAAACACTTGAATGTATAACACGTGATGTTTATTTATATTTCTGTGGTATTGGGTGGCAAGCATAGCTGAACGTGGAGCTTGTTGTATAAAATATCTCAATATTTGTGCTTTACGATTCCAGGACAGATTCATTTCAGTTAGTCTCTGTTAAACCTGAGGTTTCTCAGACTAGAGTAATTTATTTTGTATTTTTTTTTTATTTTAGGGACCGGCACGCCCAGAGGAGATCCCACTGAAGTTAATAGTCTTGGAAAGCACTTCACATATGACGACAGACAAAGTATTATTTACATCGGTTCTGTGAAAACAAATATCGGACATTTGGAATCGGCGTCTGGCATAGCCGGCTTGATCAAAACCCTTCTTATGATGAAACACTCTACAATTGTACCAAATCTACACTACAACCCGCCAAATCCTAAACTCCACCTCGCCGACTATAAATTCAAGATACCGGAAACCTGTATAGAATGGCTACCCGACGAACACGGGCGACGAATCGCATGCATAAACTCATTTGGATTTGGCGGAACAAATGCACATGCAGTGATTCAACAATTAACTGTCCATGAGCAGGAAGTTTCTTCTTCTGAAGAAAAAACCTGCTTGATGACTATTTCTGCACAGTCTAAATTCACTCTCCACTTCGCTTTGGATGATTTTCTGAAAAACTTAAAATCGGGAACATATAATATTAACGATGTGTCGTTTACAAGCGTTAAAAAACGAAATCACTATCCGTATAGGTTATCCATTGTTGCCAAATCCTCCAAAGACATCGACGCAGACTACCTGATATCAAAAGCTGACGCCGCTGAACACAGTGAAATGAAATTACACCATGTGGTATTCGTTTGTAGCGGTGTTGGAACATGTTGGTCTGGAATGTGTAAAAACATGATGGCACGTTTTCCAGTATTCCGAGAAAAATTATCACAAATTGACATCTATTTAAAAAGTTATTGTGATATGTCACTTGTAGATTTATTTGAGAATTGCTCGGATTATAAGGATCCATTCATATCACATCTTTCAATATTTGCATGTCAGGTGTGTTTGGCTGCTTTGTGGGTTGACTGGGGAGTAGTGCCTAGCTGTGTTGTTGGACAGTCAGTGGGTGAGGTAGCTGCATGTGTAATATCAGGGGCACTGACACTGGAAAATGGAGTAGCTGTCATCTACTACCGTTCTAAACATTTAGCCGAAATGTGTGAAGGGAAAATGGTTGTTTGTTTAGGTATATCTACCTCTACAGTAGAAGAGATTTGTAGAGATGTTGATGGTGTTAGTATAGCTGTGTTTATCAGTCCAAAGGCTTGTACAATTTCTGGGTTGCCGGCAAGTATTCACAATTTCAAAAAAATCATCACTGAACGATTCCCTGACAATGGATTACACCTTTATGACCTGAAAGTCTCCTGTGCCTATCACAGCAAGTATGTACTTCACGCTGCACAGTGCGTTTCAGATTCACTAAATGGTTTACAAACAAGCACACCCAAATTACAAATATATTCCACGGTGACTGGTGCAGCTTTGGACGAAGATGTCAACTCGTCGTACTGGTATAAAAATATTCTTGCACCAGTACAATTTCAACAAGCCATCAGCAATTCGTCACGGGACAACAAAACAAATGTGTTTATTGAAATTGGCCCCAAGCCAGTGTTATCTACACACCTCAATGATATCTTACCTTCTTCATCTACCATTGCTTTGCCTTCCATGGTAAGGGGCAATGACGAGAACTTCATATTAGAGACGCTAGGATCACTGTATGAGATGGGGTTCCAACTTAACTGGGACAATTTACCGTGTTCAGGTGACATCACTGACATACCAAACAGCATCTTTGATAGACAGAAAATCTTGAAACTTCCTGCACTTTCGAAGAAAATAAGGTCTACTGCTGAACGTTTCAAATTACGTCATTTGTTTGTAACAGATACTGCAGATGATAATAGGTATGAATTACAGATTAGTGAGAAAACAGTTCCATTTGCATATGAACATTATGTTCTAAATCATCTTGTTTTACCAGGAGCGACTTTTGTTGAAGCAGCAATGGTTATTGGAAAACTGTATTATAATTCTCACTATTCATGCAAAGTGAAATTTGACAAATTTGTGTTTGTGGAAAAAGATGAAACCTTATCGATTAACATAGAAGCTTTGACAGGCACTTCTGGACATAAATTTCAAATAGGAAAGGGAGACACCATCTATGCTCATGGTCAGATTCAGCCAGCCGACACACCGTGCGTTGAGAAATATGATATCAGTGAAATGCAGTCTTCCTGTAAACAACGTTTTGAAAAAGACGAGATATATTCCAGACTACAAGAAGCCGGTTTCACATACGGACCTAGTTTACAATTGCTGCAGTACGGTTTGGTGGGAAATGCTGTTTCGTTTGCAGAGGTTCTACTGAATGACCAAGTTACAGATCAGTTGGGAAAAACATTACTGCATCCATGTATTCTGGACGCCTGCTTGCAAGCGACAATCCTTTCTCATCCGCAGACGGAGAAGAGTAAGGGTGGAATCCCGTATTCTGTGGGATATATACAACATTACCTACCCTTTACAACAAAAATGTACATTATCTGTTATTTGACAGAAGCCTCGTATATCCGGATCAAACAAGACATCTTGCTTCTGAATGACAAAGGTGGTCTTGTAGTAGAAATTAAAGACTATATAACAAAACTTACAGAATATAAAAACCTACCAACAAGTTTCAAACACAGTCTCGAATGGAGCAAGCTGGCAAAATTAGAATCTTATAATAGACAAACCGAAGCCAGGAGCGAAGAACAAATCAACACGGTCATTATAACGTGCAGTGATAGAATAGTTCAACTTCACAAGAGATGTGATACACAATACAATCTGGTTTTGAACATACGCTCTTTGATTGATGAAGATAGGGAGACATTTCGGTATCAAATGTTTATCAAAGAGATTACAGACAAGTGGCAAAACCCGGATAACGTGCATAACATTATATATCAGCCCGGATTTCTTCTAGAAGATCCGCATCCTACATCTACAGATGTATTTAACAAGGTGGTGGATCAATGTTATTTCTTTATATTGCTTGTCCGGGAAATGCACCTGAATCATTTAAAAGTTCCCGTAACTATTATAACAGAGAAGGCAGTAGCTGTTTCCGAGAAAGATTTATGTAACCCCATTGCTTCTTCTTTGTGGGGACTTGGTAGGTGTATCATGTTAGAAGTCGGAGTCTCATGTTTGTCGTTACTTCTTGATATTGATTCTGAGAATGATTACAAGGAATGTTCAAAATTAAATTTCCAGAAACTCTTTCGGAACGGATGGATAGAATGTGCCCTTAGAGACGGATTTTTATTTGTGAATCACATCACGCCAGTGGACGACAGTGATCGACTACCAGTTTTCAGAGAGATCACAAGAGATTCTTTGTGTCGGGGTGTACTGAAATCGACAAACGCAATCCTTTTGAAGGACCCCTACCTTGAGTACAAATGTTCGGAAAATACACGTCGAACAGCAGCTGGGTTTGTGACACTGAAAGCCAAGAAAGTTTGCCTTCATAATCCTGCTATATACCCAGTTACGGCAACAGCTGTCCTCGGCCAGAATTCTGCGAACAAGCCATTGTCTGACAGAGGCCATAGTATTTTAACGTTTGAAGTTGTTGGAGCTCTGGAAAGAAATCCAAATCAAGTCATTGCAGCATGTTATCCCTTGGTTGTAGAATGTTACGTCGATGTTCCAAAAGAATGTATTTTTCATATCGGCGAATCCATTTGGTATGTACCTGGTATTCTAACCAAAATGGTTATTCTCTGGAGTCTTGTCAGTTGTTTAGAAAAGTTGTCATGCGTAAGTATTTTGATGGACGAACATGATGGGAACATAGAAAAACTTATGGGAATTATGCTGAAGAAACAACACATAAACGCCTACAATATAATTAGTCTGACAGATTTACAATTGAATCGTCAACATATATTCAGTACATTACTTTGTCTAGTTCCAGTTACGGAAAACATATGTGTGTTGCTGAAGGACAAGTGGAAAGTACAGAAACAACTTGTTTCATTAAATCTATTGACTATGGGACCCAATATCCACAGGCTCTCAGCAACACATCTCGGCACTGATGTAGTTTCCAAATCGATGGATGAAATATTAAATGTTAGAAATTACAAACGCGTGGTTCCTGTTATCAAAAAAATAACTGAGAAGTTTTCCAAAGCATGTAGGAAGAAATTGACTCCACGGACGTGTGGTGATTTGGATGGAATGGCAGATGCAGGAATAATGTCGCCAGCAAAAGTGCTGCATTTCAACGAAACTGAAGCACGCGATGGCAATCTGAATTTCAGTACTATTTGTGTGAATGAAGAACAGCTGTTTCGAAAGGATAGCTGTTACATTGTTGTCGGCGGGATGTCTGGATTGGGATGGGAAATGATGCGAATACTTGCAGAACTAGGTGCAGGATACATTGTGGGCATCTCTCGTCGAGAAGCCAACGACGCACAACGGCAAAATTTAGCTGATTTGGGAGAAAGACACAATTGTTCAGTGATAGCTTTGTCAGCGGATATCAACGATTATAGATCCACATCAAAGCTGATGAATTCAATCCCGAACAAACTACCTACAGTTCCAGTTAAAGGAATTTTTCATGGTGCTGCTGTTGAAGCTGATCAGCATATATTTAAGATTTCGAGACAAAAATTTGAGTTAGGTCTTCGTCCTAAAGTACAGGGAACTTGGAATCTTCATCTTGCTTTAAAGAGTATGTCTCTAGACTATTTTGTTACTCATTCTTCAATTACGTCCATAATTGGAAACATCACCCAAAGTAGTTACGGAGCGGGCTGTACATTTCAAGATGCTGTAATGTCACACCGAAGAAAATTTGGTCTACCCGGACAATCTATCAACTGGGGTGGATTAAACACAGGTTTAGCAGTATCGAGTGAGGATAAAATGGAAGTGCTCAAGCATTCTGGTGTATCGCTTCTGGCGATAGACGTAGTTCAAAGATGCCTTGTGGACGCCTTGATGCACGATCACAAGCAAATTGCATATTGTGAAATCGACTGGAAGAGGTTGTTCAAAACACAAAACGAAAATGCGGGAGTTCCCATCGGAAGGTTCCAGAAAGTAGTAAAACATTTGGATATTCGTTCCACAGTTCCGTTGATCGGACCTCACCAATCATTTTCGAGCCTCATCAATAACCTGACAGAAATGTTTGCCAAAACCATGCCTGTCGATGCTGATCGACTCACACCAGAGACAAAAATCACAGATCTTGGAATGGACTCAATGACTAGTCTGTCTTTAGGAAATAAACTAAAATCCGAGTTAAACGTATCAGTGCCTTTGGCCGTAATACTGTCTCCAGTTGCTTCCTTATATTCTCTTGCCAGTTTTATTTATAATGAACAAACTGGAGGAGCTCAGGCAGGAGGGGATGACGCTGACAATGGTGAGGAGTACATCAGTACAAACCTCTGATAACAATGACAGGACACAGGCCACAGTGTATAAGCGCACTCCGGGATGAAGAACCAAAGCGTTTGTTTTTCGCAAAGACTGCAGTTGTGCTCTTACGATGTTTTGAAATTCTGAAAGTGCCATTCACATTCGATTTTCATTATTTTGTATTTTATGTTTGGTCTCAGAAACATAACTTATGAACCCTCATTGGAACGAGCTCGGTGAGCTTGTGCCAATAAGGGGTCCCAAGTTCTGGGTTTTTTTCTCAGAAAAATGAAATAAATTAGTCAAGAATTTGGTTTGTAACTGTAATGTGCCTTTCGTGTTTTTTCGCAAAAACTGCAGCAGTGCTTTTACGATGTTTTGAAATTCTGAAAGAGCTACTCACATTCAACTATCATTTGTTTTTTAGTTTTTGCCTCAGGAACATAGTTATGACCCCTCATTGGAACGAGTCCGTTCAAATGAGGGGTCACAAACTATCTTTAAAACATAGCTGATGACCCTAAATGGAGAGAGCTCATTCTAATGAGGTGTCACAAGCTATGTTTTATACTCAAAAATGAGTTATTTAAGAATTCTGCAAGTGTTGTCTGGCTTTCGTGTTATGTAAATGTTCAAGGAATAACAAAAGCGTTTTTAGTGTGAAAGATGTTACGCCGTCACTTTAGAGCCGTGACTTTAGAGATTTTATATCACCAATAGGCAGAATGCAATCTTAAAGAGTTAACTTGATTATCTCTGGTATTTCAGGAATCCAGTTGTATAGAATGGTGATCAAATTTAGCACTTCCCCTTGACCCGATGACGTAGATTTAGTGCGAAGGCATCCGAAAGCATCCGAAATCCGAAGGCATCCGAAGCGGTTACTTCTCTGTCCTCAGTCTCCTCTTATATTACGTAGATATCTTTATCATACACTAAATGTGCGTGCGTGCGTGCGTGCGTGCGTGCGTGCGTGCGTCTCCACACGATCGCACGACGGGAAATGAGTATACAGTACAGTCGCCGTGGACTGGTCACTTTCCACGCGTGGGCAATATTTCCACGGACGCAATAATATTAGATTCCAAACACTAATTACAAGAATAATCAAAAAATTAAATAATGAAGCACCGGGTACAACCCGGGACTTCATTAATTAAAATTTTGCTAATGATGATTTTTACTACCTGGTAAACAGATGCGCGGACATAACTGCACACGCGTGGATTACGACCAATCCACGGCGACTGTACTGTACTATTAGTGTACAGACATTTGCAAGGATGATGTGTTTATGTTTAATATTAGTTTCCTGCTAAGCTTCGAATATCAGTTCGATTCTCGCTTATTCGGTTCGATCGGACTTGCTGCCCTCATTCATAAATTTTCGAATCGAAAAGACATTCTCAAAATCCCCTGACTATTTCCTCTCGAGCTCTTCTTCTGTCATCATGTCTCGTCTGAAGTAGACGTGATGTTAGAAGTAGTGTTTTAGGACGTTCTGCTTCCGACAATATATTGACTTCGTTTTAGAATATTTCGCTTGTTTCTTTGACTTGAAAGACGAGTTGCTATTAACTCTTTGCCTTGCACGAAAAGCAGACGACACACACTTGCAACAGAATTCTTGAATAACTATTTTGTTTGTGTCAGATACATAGATTGTGACCCCTCATGGAAACGAGATCAACGAGCTCATTCCAATTGGGGGATAAGCTATGTTTTTGAGACCAAAACTGAAAAATATAATGGAAGTTGAATGGTTCGGATGAAACGATCCTGGTTAGCAGTTGTCGCCCTTGGACGACCTGACCGACGTCTGTCATCAACATTGCCTGTCTGACGGTAGCATGACCACAACCTGCTAATCACCGATTGAGTAACGTTGAGAGTTTGAGCCACTGCACTCTGTATGTTGCCAGCTTCCAACATGCCAAGGGAACTTAAACATTCGTCACGTGTCAGTCTTCGCATACCCCAAAGTTACGTGTAGACGTTTAACTATTGATGAATGAGTTTATACCAGGAAAAGAACGATGAGACCTCCGAAAAAGCCCGTCCAGTACAAATGACAATTTCAGAACGTGACCCACAGACATTAACGCGGCGCTCGTGCGAACAACCTGCACGAAGTTTTCGTGGGCCGGTGGCATTCATAATCCACTCTAAACATGGTAACATTTTGATGTGTCCATTCATGTGTATCCAATACCATTTTCTGAAAATATCAACATCAGTTTGGATATCTCCTACTTTTCTTTAATAGTATAATAACCGAGGAAATATTTATGTAATGAGCTGTGATATTTACAACATGACGAGACGTAAGATTCTATTCGAGTCCTAATTCTATTCCATCGGTGATATGATATCTCCAGGTTCTATATTGCTATGGAATCTGTTTCCCGTTTGTGCACAAACCTTCCGACAAAAACGGCTTCAAATAGAAGAGAATCTCCATCGAGTATCCAGTATACTGTACGTGGAGATGATTGTATTATCAATAAATCACCAGCAGAATGGAGATTTCACCCAAGCAATAATTGCAAATTTGTTAGAAAGCTTAACAAGCACAAGCTCAGTTCCAGTCCATTGGCTGAAACATTGCTTCTGTCTTGTGTCCATATCTGCATAATTTGAAAGTGATACTTTGGGTGATAACTCCACTCCACGGGTGATTTAGTTACAATCCACTCTCCACATAGTGTATAGTGGTATTTAACAAACGGTCGCCCCCATTCGTTAGGACCAGATCTAAATTATTGACGAGTCTCATGAATCTCACTTTTTACTGGAGGACGAGTTGAATGGTTGCTATATAGTCCGGCCGCCAGAGCACTAAACCTCAACGTGACATCCAAAGTTTTTTCTCGATGGAATCAAGTCAGAAAATAAGCAGACTGTCATCTGCATAATGAGGTCCCCAGAGGGTGAAATGTACTCTCTGTGACTGAATCAGGGTCTCAAAACTAAACAGAAAGAGGTTTAACAGCGGCTAATATCAAATTCCTGGCGCATACCAGAGGTTGCATCCGAGTCAATGTATTTTTCTAATGGGTGTTTTTGTTATTTGGTGATTCTCTTCATCAGTGCTATCCATAGATTGTGTATCTGCCACCCTTGCTTGTTCATTGCATTACTTTAGTGTGGCGTTGCAAGAGCAGAATTATATGCACGCCATTTTAGTAGAATTACATTTCACCTGTTTATACTACATTACATCGGGCTTGAGCAAGAACATTTTATTAACTTCAATATCTCATCTGGGGCCAGAGCAATATCGGACGGAACTGTTGTGGATTGCAGCGACTTAGTCTCTAGTTCCTTCTCGAAGCCATATTTGATAGGATCCAAATTTGAAGGTCTCGGTTGAGGGGCGTTCTTCCACACTCATGTCCGAGGTGAGCTCTTTTGATATTTTCCCTGAAGGCTTTTGTGGTAGGAGGCAGAGAAAAAAATGTCGGTGCATTAGTTGCCTCGGTATAACCGGCTTTCGAAAACCACAACTTAATGCGTACATCAGTCATTGATGAGGTTACCTTGGAGCAGTAAGAGAGATAAGTGAATTGGGTTTCTTGGTCGATCACATTTGACCACTCATCGCCTTCGTCATCCAAAGATTTAAACGGCGCTCCGCTTTGGGGGACTTTTAGTATTCGACACGTCCCTATCCCGAACATGCTTCCAACTGTGTCACAGTCCGAGTATGGGAAGTGCACGTATATTTTTAGAGTACTAGATAGGTAAAACTGTTGAAGATAGGGCAGTACATCTGATCCAATCAGAGGAAGGAAAAGTCACGCAAGATATAACATATACATTATAATCCTGCCTAGATGATTTCTCGTGAACGTAGCAGAATTGTCGCATAAGTGAGTGTAAAGAAAATAAAAGTTTCTACTGGCAGATGACAACGTTGATCGCACATCACCAATGACATTTTCACGTTGATCCCACATCACCAATGACATTTTCACAAGCTGCTGCTCACATGACCTAATATTGATTTGGAAGCCATGACTCCATTCATTTTAGATTTCATTTTATCAGCGACTGATTCGTGCCCCCGCGTTGTGTCCATGGGCAAGGCACTTAACCCCGATTGCCTACATGGGGTCACGACGACGCTGTGCACTAAGGTGTACTGCACGTCGATGGTGCGCATGTTTTCACCCAATCTAACCCTGCCTGTGCCGCGGTGCAGAATTCAGAGTTACGATGTCGGAGAGCTGACAGCTGCTCGTCGTTGCTCGATGGTTCTTTCCGGGTACTCCGGCTTCCCCCACCCGTAAAACTGTCACCGACATGATATAACCCTGGCTGTTAATGTGTCGTTAAACCCTAAAAAGTAATAAATAAATAATAATTTCTTTTCATAGTATGAACGGAGATTGTTATATTATAAATATCACATGGCTTGGAGTTGACTATTGTAAATGTGGTCGTCGTAGACCATTATTGTGACATAGTCAACAGCATTCCGTCTTGTAACTATTACATTATATTGAACAAGACGGGAATACACAGAACGACACGCGTGTGCGAATGAGTTAATCGATATGGCATGAGAGCCAGCGCAGAAGAATAGAACAAGAGGCCGCAGGCCTCGAATTTTATCCTTCCGCGATGGCACAAGTCTGTGTCGTTCCGTGTTTATTACACACCTTCACATCTATAAAAACAATTATTAGTAGTATTCATTTGACAGCTATCAACAAAACACAATACATTTTATCGCCAACAAATTTGCGAGGGGAACCCGTGATACTATTTTGTCCCATGAGTTCCAATGTGTTCTATGTGCGTACTGGCACATAAAACACATTGGAACTCGTGGAAGGATTTTCAGCTATAACTAGCGATTCAGACTGTAATTGCGTTGCATGATTTGTAGAAAATTCCAGTGAAATTTCGCTTCAATTTGAAAATAGTCTGTCAACGATTTCCGTTTTCCGCATGGTTTGATGTTGCCGTAGATGGGGATTACGCAGAACAAGCGTGTAATAAAGAATATTGCGACCCATCAAAATACCAATACTAAACTTAATGTTTATTGGCAATGGCCTTGTCCAAGACAAACATTTTCAATCTTGAACTTGGAAATAACGAAGCAGAATTCCGGTAGTTGTGTTCAGTCAGTCGAATATTCTCGACTATTCTCTGGCTATGTTTAGAAAGTGTGACGTGTATGAATGAATGAATTAAAAGTTTCAGCGCGTCGAAGGCGCACAGGGACTATGTGGGATTTGAAATCCCTTGCGACCTAAATAACTTTATTTGCTTTTGAATCCACGACAGTCGGAAGCGAGGGCCCGCAATCTTATTTGATTTGTGTGTGCGCATGGTAGTAGGGTACCTGGTAGTAGGGTACAGGGGTCAGACCCCGGATAGTGTATGGGAAGTGCACGTTTATTTTTATAGCACTCATTGGGTAAAACCATCGGAAATAGTACAGTACATCTGATCCAATCAGAGGATGGAAGACTTACGTAATTTATAACGCATCCATTATAATCATACCAAGAGTATACAAACTGCTTCTTGAGAACGTCGCAGAATTAAAGCGTAAGTGACTGTAAGAAAATAGAAGTTTCCACTGGAAGTTGAAAACCCTCGTAAAAAAATAGATTTCATTTCATTCACGAATTAACCCTTTTATCCCTGGTGATATATTCCATATCAGGTCAATGGCAGCAATCGGATGTGTTCATATTCATTATTTGGGAGTAAAAGAATTAGTGTTTTCAACTTGCAGCCCGGAGGTTGCACGTTGACAATATTTGTTTGTCTGCCCCACACATTCCTTTATCAGCGAAACAAAATTATGGCGTGTCATGTTTTTAGGCCTTAAAAAACGACCTCTGGTGATCAAAGGATTAAAATTATGTTTCATACTCAAAATATATTTGGTATTAATTTCATTTAGAATTAAAACATCACAAAACCGAAAATGCTCAGCGATAAAATTATCGCACAACGGGCTGTCGCGGTTTCGGAATGCGAACTAAAATGCGGGCTGAGTGCATTCTAAACTTTTGAGGAGTTTGCACGCCCAGTCTGTGCCGTTTTACCGGTTCGAATCATATGCATTCCTGTTCTTGGGAATCTCCAAATTCCTGAGATCGGTTTCGATAAGAGCACGCATCTGGTACGATATGGTGTTGATATAAACGATACATTATGCTATTTATCTTACTTTGAAGGCATACAAGTGCCAACTTCAGTGCCTCAGCATTGCAGTTGGAATGGAACCTTATACTGTAAACGTACGAATATATATATATATATATATATATATATATATATATATATATATATATATATATATATATATATATATATATATTATACAATCATAACCACGGGGAGCGATATTTTGAACTCGAAAATTTGCGATAAATTCTGTAAAAATGCATAACCTGTGTATGCAACATTTAAGGTGGAGATCCATGTGCTGAAATAGTCCTTGCTATTCTGAAGCCTTACGCACAATTTGTTATATGACGTGGGGGTAAAACACGTCTTTAACTGGAACCCATCGTTTGTGTACTGTGTCTTGAAGGGATTACAAGTTTAGCTATTTGTTTTTCTTTTATGGTGTTGGATTTTTCTTTCGTGGTCTTCGAATTCAGAAAAGTAATGTACCACGTTCGCCGAGGTTCTATATTATTTTAAATACAAAAATAAGACGAGATAGCACAACAAAAGTGATGAGGTTTGATCCTACCAGTTACCCTTATTTTACTCTAACTTGTGGTGAATTTGCTGCACATTACCAAATGTCTTTGTCAGACCATTATTTAGTTCAATAGGCAGTCCCCACGTTACAAGGTGAATTATCATTTGTTTCACGTAAAAATATCTTACATTTATATCTGAATAGGTAAGCATGATTTGATTATACAAATAATTCCACAGACCACAGAAGGCGAACAATTTACTTATTTTTAAGGTTTCTTCTTAGACATAAAAATGGGAAAACCTATATTTTTTTAAAAAGATATAATAAGTAAAAACATAATATTAGAAAAGGGTTGTATTCTATCTCATTTTTCAATATTTGATTGGCAACCGAAATCGTTTGCTACAAGTCTTGTAAATATACCCCCAATCCAGTTATGCTTTCCTGGGGAATGTGGGGGAACGACGTTACCATGCTCCCTGAGAGGGAAGGTCGTTCCCCCACTATTTCAAGACCTGAAATGGCTTAATCTTGAATATACAACATTCAGTGTGGATAGCAAGACGAAGGACTGCTTGCCGTGTTCAACACAACTTCCTTCCTTCGACTTGCTCGCTAAATCAAACCCATTTTTGTTATCTGTAAGTTACTTGCTTTCCGAGTTCTAAAATGATATATACATATACAGTCGAATGCAAATACACCAAATCGGATCCACACAAACTTTATTGTTATTGAATGTAACTCAACGAAATTGGAAATAAATACTGTTTAAACTAAATACACCAAATGATGTCACGAATGTAACATTCTTGGTAAGTTGCGCGCGTGTTTGTTTTGGTTTGTAACTCAACCATGTCTCTCCCGCGCATTTCTTCGTTGTTCTCAATAAAGCGGAATAAATGCAAAAAAGCAACGAGAATGCGTGTTTTCAGTAATAAATTTCAACATTTTCCCGCACCTCCCTTACATCTAGAGGGGAATATCCCCTCTCGGTCTCTCCTCAGCAACGCATATCGTCAGCTATTACTTCAGTGATAAGCCCCCGTTCTTCTACTTCTAAATTTCGGAAAACATCACTGTCCCACCATAACTGTTTGAGGTTGTTCTATGCACTTCAGTGTGCATGGTCTCTACTTATTTTAACTGTGCGATATATTATTCAGAATGCGTCTTGTATTTTTACAAAATAGTTTTGTATAATCATGGTTGGTTTTGTTGAAAAAAATCACCAGATATTTAGTCGTTCAATTTTCAAATTGTTGAAAGAACATAATGCAGAATCAGATGATATTTTAAATTTTCTTGTGAGAGATGCTTATGCAGGATCAGTGTGTTATATGAACATTAAATCAAACGAATACATTTGAAATATATTGTATATTATTTATATATCAGTTTTATGTTTTATATTCTATGCATTATTTTTATTATATATATTAATTAAAATGCCCATTGTATGTACTATTGCTATGTATTATTATTATTATTATTATTATTGAAAACATTTTTGTATGTATATACTACTCACATGTTACTAAGCAGTGTCCCTTATTCATCGACACAATTTATACATGAAAGGAACATAGATAGACCATTTGTTTGTTTATTTATTGGGGAGCAAGGGAACATTTAACAGTCTGGTTCATAACAAGCTGTACAAATTTAAAGGTAGCGGAAGCCAGAATACCCATAGGGAAGCACTCAGCGATGATGCTGATTAACTATCACATTCTCTAAGTTATCACCATGGCATAAGCGGGGTTAGCATTGGTTGAGAGCAAGTGAACCACGATCATACAGCGCGTCGACCATAGTTGTACAACATGTCAAGGCAGCACCTACCTTCAACCAGTGCTAATTGCTAATGTCAGGATGGTAATTTGGAGAGTCCGAAAGTTACTCACCATGGCTCAGTGGTTTTCTCCGGGTACTCCGACCCTCTCCATCCGAAAGATTATCCGACGTGATAAGATCCAAACTGTTCAAAGTGCCTTTAAACCCCAATGGACAAATGGACAAACTTAAAACTATACATATTTGACATTTTATGTATCAAATATATAGATGTGTTGGAATGATCCTTAGCAAAATGAGAGTAATAAAATTAAGAAACATTGTATTATTATTAGATATTTTTATCAAAATACCCACTGTCTGGTGATTAGTTTATTTAAAGAGCGACAATGGTGTGAAAGGAACTACATTCACGAGTAAACTTTCAGTGCGTGGATCTCACGGTGAAATGTTTCTTAAAATTTGAGCCTTTTTACGTGAGGAAATATCGTATCCACCCATTTGTTATTGTCTATCCTCTAGCCATACAGTACATGGACAGTGTATTATCAATACATCACTCGCTGAGTGGAGACTCCACCCGAGCAATAATTGCAAGTTTGTTGGAAAGCATAACCAGCATCCGCAAAGTTTCAGCCAATGGACCTCCGGGTTTAAACCCGGAGGTCCAATGGCCTAAACATTGCTTGTGTTTTTGTCGATATGTACAAAATTTGAAAGTTATATCTTGGGTGATAACTCCACTCAGCGGGTGATTTACAATCCACCCTCAACGTACTGTACATCGAGTCCTGGAGATGAACCCTATTTTTCTTATTTTTGTTGGGTATTCACTTTTTTTCATTGTACTTTAATTACAGTAGGGTCGCCGTGGTCTGGTCACTTTCCAACGGTGGGTAATACTCTACAGACGCAATACCATTAGATTCCAAACACTTATTATAGGAATAATCATGCAATATTTAAAAAATAAAGCACTGGATACAATCCGGTGTTTCATTAATTAATTTTTTTCTGATGACGATTTTTATTACATGGTAAACGCATGTGTGGATATCACTGCCCACGCGCGGATTACAATTTATTTAATGCAATGGTTTCGACAAGATTCCAAAATAGTTATAATTTTAAATATGCAGCACGTGGAAAGTGTATTATCACTAAATCACCCGCAGAGTGGAGATTCCACCCAAGCAATAATTGCAAATTTGTTGCAAAGCATAACCAGCACAAGCAAAGTTTCAGCCAATGGACCTCCGGGTTAAACCCGGAGGTCCATTGCCTGAAACATTGCTTGTGTTCCTTGTCGATATGAACAAAAAGTTCAAAAGTTGAAAGTTATAGCTTTGGTGATATCTCCACTCCGCGGGTGATTTAGTTACAATCCACTCTCCACATGGATTCAATCATATCTTTCTCTTCTTTTTGCATCCTGCTATTTTCTTTCGTTGTCGTTTTCTCCAGTTTGGTGATTTTGATATAGTATTAAACAGGAAACAAATCGCTATATAAAGGCAAATATTGTTGCAGTCAGAGAGTTGCATAGTATTTCACATAAAAATGTAACGTCCAGCTCTTATTCAAAATAAGTGTATGTGTTGTTATACAAAGAATACTTGAAATATAGCACGATGATTTGCTTTTTTATAACATTTGTTTCCAAGCTCAAGCACATAAACGAAAGATCGAAATTTTTAAGATTAACAAGTAACTGAACTGTCGGCTATGTTCCTTAAAATTGTGTAACATGTTAGAAACAGCATGTGAAATCATACTGTACAATAATATCGCATAGCAACATTTGATTCGGAAAATTTGGGTACACATCACGTGATAGCACAGACTTGAAAGTGCTTCTTTGTTCAACACTCCAGTAACATAAAGGTGGTTTGTCGTAAGAGAAAAAGAACCGTTTCTGTTGACACTGACACTTTTGGACAAATCAACCTTGAAAGTAACAGTTTTGTTTACTGTATCTTAAAATAGGGAAAAATACTTCGTGTTGTTTTTATTATTATATATATCAAGAAACCGAACATATGTAATTGGTCAAATTTCTGAAGTCTCTCATGCCAAGAAGGGAATATTCATATTTCCCGTTTCCAATTAGCCATTTGAACTCGAAAGTCCACTCTTCTGGTCAAGGAACATGATACGTCATACTCTCATTAAGGAGGGTAGATGCAAAGTTAAAGTGTGGGGCTGATCAATCAATATGTTCAATGTACAGCTTTGGGGCAGCACTTTGAAAATATTGATTGCTCTACCACCAAACAATAAATATGAACTATTCTAATTGCTTGCATTGGACGTACATGGACGATACCATCAGGATTCAAAGGGTTAATGTTACATTTAATTACGTTTATATAATATATAAATGATATCTACCCTTTCCCAGAAATAATTACGATTTTCTCACGAGTGACGAGAAGGAAAAATAAGTTTTCCCGAGTGAAAAGTTAGATTTCCCTGCCGTCACGAATGACATAATACTGGTACTTACCCCAAAACGTTACATATTTTTGTATTATAAGCGTTGTGGTGTTATAATCGTAATTTAAACATGATTTAATCCCAATTATAACACCAGGATGCCGAAAATGCACATTATTATTGATTTAAACTTATATGCCTGATGCTCGTCACTTCCGGAGAGATATTCTCTTGTGTCCACCTTGATGATAAATATCGTAATTTGCTATATCACGAGCATGACAGGAGTTTTGACAAATTTGTATTACTTGTTTTATACATAATTATCTCAGTCCATATTACTTTTTTTATTTAGAAACCAGTTTAACCCATAGTTAAGCAAACTCTAATCTGTGTCAAATAATCACTTTTATAACATTAAACGGAAACCTATTGATATTTGTTTTGCTTATTGTTTTACTTTTTGTGTACGAATAAGTCATGCCAGTTATCTTACCAAGCTCTCAGACAACAAATCTAATTTTCTAAGATATTTGACGTTGTTATGGCCTGGAGCTAATCGTGCCCTGAAATGGGTCATCGCCAATATTTAGATGGACTCGTCTGGAATATGTCAGCTGGTTGGAAACGCTTTTCCGACCAACTGATATATATTCCGTTCGAATGAACCTGAACACTTTCATAAATATTTATTTTCTATGAATAACGGCTAGAAATGTTGCGGCAAGAGACGTCGTGAAGATGGGATGGAGTGTGAACCTAATTCATCTCGACTGTGCTGGATCAAGTTCCAACTATTAACCCTTTACCCAACGCATCGATTTCAAAATTATTTATTTTAAATCTCATTTTTTAATTGTTTTCAAAACAGTTCAACAAAACCATATCATGTCACCCCTCTTTGGAACGAGCTCGACGAGCTCGTTCCAAAGAGGTGTCACACGACATGGTTTTGTTAAAACTGTTCGAAAAATAACATTTTTTCATCTGCTGAATTTGCATATTACGCGGGCGGATGCGGGCGATTCGTTGGGTAAAGGGTTAAAGTATTTCATCTACAAACGTCGAAGACTTGCTTTGATGATGTAGTTGGAATATTAATTAGTCGTGATTTTTGCCTTTCAGCATTGCTTTCATTTACCATATTCATTTACCATATTCGACAAATGCATATTTGGATCTCCCAATTAAAATCGAATTAGTATTTTTTTTAATATCAAATATTCGCAGAACTCGACATTTCAAATGCCAAATTCCCAGACAACCAGTCTAATTCTGTAAGACATTCGTCGCAGTTATGGCATGGGGCCAGTCTAGCCCTCGAAGTGGTCACCGCCTATGTTTTGATCGCCTCGATTGGAATATTTCACTTGGACTGAAAAGCGAAACTACAGTTTCCTTTCCCGACTAACTGATGTATTTCGAACGATTGAAATAAAAAAACTCCATAAAGATTAATTTTCTGCGAATCAAAGCTAGAAATATTGCTCATTCGAGACTTGATTTGATCGACATTTTGCTGGCATTACAATTAGAAAGGAAGATTCAGCACAGCCACAAGTAGTGTGTCAGAGGTTTAACGTCCCTGATTTGGGGTATCTCATCGGGGATCTAATGTTAAGTCATAAACTCCTGACCCGGTGGCCCCAGGTTTGGTTGTCATGATAACCCGCGTGAGTGGCCATTTTGTGATGTGATTACGGTAGTGATACGCGGTGTGAGTGCCCATGCACAGGGCGTGTTGTTGGAGTGACACATCTTTCCGTTGTCCATTTCGCATTCTGGAGGTCTCCAATAGACGGCTCTGGTACTCAATTTGGGTATTTGGGGACTACCACTATGACGCCTTTTGGAGAAGGATACACATTAATTCAGTTGGAAGTTACGTCATGTCTATATTAGTTAACCTCAATTACATTTCCAGTAAGTCTTGAGTTCTGAACTATAATCTCTCACGAACTAATATTCAAAGTACGTCCTTAGCACATGCCTTTGACGAAGGCATGTTATGATGATGTAGTTAGAATTTTTTATCAGACGAGACTTAAACCTTCTAAGAAGGGATAAACTGGGTTTAACCTTCCCTCGAGTCGATCGTGTTCGTGACCTACTGCCTGCTGGGTGGTAGATAAACAGGTTATCCCGTCACTGGAAGGAGTAGAATGCTACTGGCGTAAAGTGACTGCGGTGTTTCTGAGCGATTAACTCCTAACTCGTGTAACGGTGACCAGCACTATTTTCAAATATCGCCCTTCAAAATTCATTATTTCATCAAATTTTGAAAAACATAGCTCATAACCTCGCATTGAAACAAGTGCGTGTCATTAGTTAAAATGTGTGCGATAATCTGTATTTTTAGGCACAAAATAGATATTTTGCAAGTGCTGCGAATAGGAACTGTTTTTTTAACAATTTCATATTTTCTACCCGTTGCAAATTTTTTTTAAACTTTTCATTTACAACATCATATATTGGTAGTTTAAGTTAAAGCATATTTAGGCTTCTCCCTCTGGAAAAGACTATTGCTATTCTACGGATTATTATTTTTGTTTTTTGGTGGGAGGGGTGGGGAGGGGGGGGGGGGGGGGGTAAGCTTTTCCCTCTGGAAAAGGCTATTGTTTAAACTACGGATTATTATTTTTTTTTAGGCTTTTCCCTCCGGAAAAGACTATTGTTTTTCTGCGGATTATTATTTTTTTTAGGCTTTTCTCTCTGGAAAAGACTCTTGTTATTCTACGGATTATTATTTTTTTAGGCTTTTCCCTCTGGAAAATACTATTGTTTTTCTACGGATTATTATTTTTTTTTTTTTGGGGGGGGGGGGGGGGGGGTTGTTTTTTTATGTTTCCACACATCTTGTCCGTACGATTCAGAAGCCATTCTCGAACCGATATTCACAAACTTTCGCACACTCCTAGAGGGGCAGAAAATCTAAAAACGTACCGAAGCGGAATTTTCGATTTAGCCCTTGATTCGTCAGAATTGGGAAAAAACTGCCAAAAATTGGGGTTTATCGGCACTTTCTCGATACACGTCTTGCATATTTTTTTTAAAACATTCATCATTGCTAGACCTGTCTGTGACACGACCACTCATATACAAGAGATATTAGGCAATGCATATGTTAACCCACCACAGACTGTGAAACATCGACATTTTTATGAAATGGGCTGTTTTCGGGCGACTAAGGCATCCACACGATACACGAGAGATACACATAACTTCCTTTAATGGAAGTGGGATTCACCGTGGATCATTTTTGTAAGTAATAAAAGTATTCAAAAAACAAACAAACAAGCGTTAACCCGTTTTGGGCTTGTGAAACTGCAGTTCCCATCAAAAGCCCAAAAATTCATATTTTCTGTGGATTTCTCTAAACGAGTCTTGTAGATTTTCAAGAAAACTTGACCACGTGCGGGCCTTGGTGTGACAATAGAAGCTGCATGGAAAACATACTCCGGTGAGCATTTTGTAACCATCCACGGGCTGCTAAATGTCAACATTGTGATAAAATGGGCTGTTTTTGGACACCAACAGCACCCAATGGGTACGCCACAAAGAACAGTCCATTCTTTTATCGAGCGCACATTTTATACGGAAACATTTTTGTAAGTAGTAAGGGTATTGAAAAGTCGAAGTCTTAACCCATTTTGGACTGGTTAAAGAGATATACCCATTAAAATCTTAAAATTTTCATTTTCTGTGGATTTCTCTAAAAACATCTTGCTGGTTTTCAAGAAAAATTGGCTATTCGCAGGTCTTGGTGACATTACAAGTTGCACGGGCAAACAATTCCGGTAAACGTTTATTAACCCTCTAAGGCTGCAAAGCATCGTAATTTTGTTGAAATGGGCGTTTTCAGACACGCACAGCAGCCAATGTATACCCGAGAAATAAACATAACCTCCTCTGTTGGACGTGGAATTTACCGAGGATCATTTTTGTGAGGATTCCAAAAATTACGCGTTAACCCCCTTCTTGGTGGTTAATAGCGATACCCATCAAAAACATTAAAAATCATGTTTTCCCTGGATTTTATTACAAACATCTTGTAGAGTTTTCAAGAGAAAATGACCATTGATAGGTCTTGGTGTCACATTACCAGTTGCATGGATAAATCATTTCAGTAAGAATTTGTTAACCTTCCAAGGGATGCTAAATGTCACAATTTTGAAAAAATAGTGTGTTTTTGGACACCAACAACATCAAATGGGAATGCCACAGAGAAACGTAACTTCTTTTACCGGACGCAAAACTGATCGGGAAACATTTTTGTAAGTAGTAAGGGTATTCAAAAATCGAGGTCTTAACCCATTTTTGACTGGTTAAGGAGATATACCCCTTACAAACTAAAAATCCAGTTTTCTGTGGATTTCTCAAAAAATATTTTTAAGAAAAATTCACCATTCGCAGGTCTTGGAGTGACATTACAAGTTGCATGGACAAAATATTCCGGTAAGCATTTGTTAACCCTACAGAGACTGCCAAGCAGAGACATTTCGAGAAAATGGGCGGTTCTTGGGCACTCATAACAGCCAATGTGTTATTGCGCGATAAACATAACCTCCTTCATTGGAAGTGGAATTCACCGAGGATCATTTTCGAAAGTAATGAAGGTATTCACAAAACCAAGCATTAACCCGTTTAGGGCTGGTTACAGGGTGATACCCCCCAAAAGGTTAAAAATTCATGTCATCCAAAGATTTTTCTATAAACATCTCATAGATTTTCAAGAACAATTGGCCATTCTCAGATCATAGTGTGACATTGCAAGCTGTACGCATAAAATATTCCAGTAAGCATTTGTTAACCCTATGCAGGTTCTTAAACATAAAAAGAAATTGATAAAATGGGCCGTGTTTGTGTACCCACATCACCCAAAGTTAAGAGGAGAGATCAACATAAGTGGAAGTAGAATTCACTGCGAATTATTTTTAGAAGGAATAAGGGTATTTAAAACAAAACAACCCTTAACCCGTTCTGGGCTTGATAAACAATGATACCTACCAAAAGCTTAAAATTCATGTTCTCCCTGGATTTCTCTGAAAACCATATTTTAGATTTTAACCCTTTACCTAACATGAAAAGCAGACGACACTTGCAAAAATAATTCTTGAATAACTAATTTTTTTCATTTTTTGTCTCAAAAACATAGGTTATGACCCCTCGTTGGAACGAGCTCGTTCCAACGAGGGGTCATAACCTATGTTTTTGAGACAAAAAATGAGAAAATAATGAAAATTAATTGGCGATTTTTGAGAATAGCGCTGGCCGATTTTGGCCGTTACATTGGGTAAAGAGTTAAAGAAAAAATGACCATTTGCAGTTCTTGGTGTGACATTACAAATTGCATGGAAAAATATTCCTGTTAGCACTTGTTAACCCTCTACAAACTGCTAGACATCAGTATTTTGGATACATTTGAGATAAAATGGACCATTTTCAAATAGCCACAGTACTTAGTGGGTATGTGTCAAACAAACATAAGTCATTTTGTCGGTTATTAACTTGTCGGACGAGATATTGATATTAACACTCTCACCTATTAATGATGGTTTTTACCTAAACATGTTTTTTATCAAACTGAGTCATTTGAGA
The DNA here is from genome assembly GCA_031216915.1 of Pictodentalium vernedei. Lineage (NCBI taxonomy): Eukaryota > Metazoa > Mollusca > Scaphopoda > Dentaliida > Dentaliidae > Pictodentalium > Pictodentalium vernedei. The sequence continues at coordinate 87,344,831 of CM062289.1, forward strand.
CTACTCTACCCACTTTTCCCATAACATCAATAAAGGAACTTCAGTGAGACAGTTAAAAACAATTCATCAGACACTCTGGGATCATGAAAATTCATGGACTCTCATTTAATCATCAAGTCTGTTGTTTTTAAATTAACAATTCAATTCAGTTTATTGTACTTTTACACCATTACGGTCAAGTGTACAGTATAACAAATAACATAGTAATAGTTGACAATAATATAACAATACACCAGAAGTACAAGTTATGTCGTTTTGTTTATTGATTGGGTGCTACAAGCCTATACTTTGGCCTCACTGGAAGGTATTGGTACCACAACTAGAGGTCTTTATGTTCTGTGGCTATGTTTCAGACTCAGTTGAAACAAGAAAACATTTTCTCCATATGGAGTCGTCTTGTTGCAATCCATTGTCGAGTGTTCACAGGGATTCTCCAAGAAATTGCAACAAGACAAATCCACGTGAACAAACTCTGGCACTGCAGTTGGTCTGGACATTTTCCCAGTTAAACTGGACTCCTTGTTTGTGGAACGACGTTTAAGTGAAGTATGGCTTTTCGCTTTAGTATACCAATATACCATGTCTTGGAACATGATAATGTAAACCTTTGTTCTTGCTCTATGGTGCCATATGTTTATTTATTCACGCCGGTAACTTCGGAAATTGGGTATTATATGAGACCGGTGTCGACGTGGTTTGGTTGATCGGGAGATTGCCAGTTCCCTTTCTTTTTTAACCCATGGTATGTATAATGGGCGAGATTGTTCAGAAACCCATTGTTAACATTGTTAATATTCATAATCTATACACGTATATATTTATATTTCTTTAATGTTGTCTCCTGTGACCCCTTCTGCGAGGTCAACATGGATACCTGTGCTTATAGCAATTATTAGGTTTTTCCCTCTGGAAAAGACTTTTGTTTTCTACGGATTATTGTGTTTTTTTTTGGTTTTTTTTTTGGGGAGGGGGGGGGGGGGGACCTCGATTTTTGAAAACCCTTACTACTTACAAAAATGTTTCCCTATCAGTTTTACGTCCGGTAAAAGAAGTTACGTTTCTCTGTGACATTCTCATTTGATATTTTTGGTGTCCAAAAACAGACTATTTTTTCAAAATTGTGACATTTAGCTTCCCATTGCGAGTTAACAAATCGTCCCCTGAGTTCCAATGTGTTCTATGTGCCTCCTGGCACATAGAACACATTGGAACTCAAGGGACGAAATGCTTACCGAAATAATTTATCCATGCAAAAGATAATGTGACACCAAGACCTATCAATGGCCATTTTCTCTTGAAAACCTTACAAGAAGTGTTGTGAAATCCAGGGAAAACGTGAATGTTTTAGGCTTTTGATGGGTATCGCTATTAAGCACCACAAAATGGGTTAACGTTTGTTTTTCTGAATACCCTTATTACTCACAAAAATGATTCTCGATAAATTCCACTAACAACAAAGGAGATTATGTTTATCTCTCGGGAAAACATTGGGTGCTGTGCGTGTTTGAAAACAGCCCATTTTAACAAAATTACGATGCCTGGCCCCCTATAGAGGATTAATAAACTCTCACCGGAATATTGTGTCCATGCAACTTGTAATGTCACACAAAAATCTGCGAGTAGTCAATTTTTCTTGAAAACCTACAAGATGTTTGTAGAGAAATCCACAGAAAATGAGAATTTTAAGCTTTTAAGGGGTATTTTTCTTTAGCCTGTCCAAAATGGGTTAAAACTTCGACTTTGAAAACCCTTACTACTTACAAAAATGTTTCCGTATAAATTGTGCGCTCGATGAAAGAAGGCACTTTTCTTTATAGCGTACCCATTGGGTGCTGTTGGTGTCCAAAAACAGCCCATTTTATCACAATTTTGACATTTACAACCCGCGGATGGTTACCAAATGCTCACTGGAGTATTTTATCCATGCTACTTCTATTGTCACACCATGACTTACGCGTGGTCAAATTTTCTTGAAAATCTACAAGACTTAGTTATAGAAATCCACAGAAAACATGCATTTTTGAGGGGTATTGCAGTTTAGTCAGCCCAAAACGGGTTAACGCTTGATTTTCTGAATAATCTTATTACTTACAAAAATGATCCACGGTGAATCCCACTTCCAATAAAGGAAGTTATGTTTATCTCTCGTGTATCATTTGGATGCTTTAGGGGACCTAAAACAGCCAATTGCATAACAATTTCGATGTTTGACAGCCTGTGGAGGGTTAACGCATGCATTGCCTAATATCTGTTGTATATGAATGGTCGTGTCACAGGCAGGTCTAACAATGATGAATGTTTAAAAAACATCTGCAAGACGTGTTTCGAGAAAGTGCCTATAAACCCTAATTTTGGCTTGTTTTTGCCAATTCTGTCGAAATAAGGGTTTTATCGAAAATTCCACGAGGTACATTTTTAGATTTTTTACTCCTCTATGCGTGTGCAAATTTGTGTGAAAATCGGTTCGAAAATGGCTTCTAAATCGTACGGACAAAATGTGTGGGGTCAAAAAACACAAAAACTAGACTTAATGATTCTGGAGATTCATGGCTTTTCCAGATGAGATTCCATGATTTTTCGTGACCCCACAGTGTCTGATGAATTGTTTTTAACTGTCTCACTGAAGTTCCCTTATTGATGTTATGAGAAAGGTGGGTATAGTAGTCTCAAATGACTCAGTCTGATAACAAAAGTTTGAGGTAAAAATCATCATTAATAGTGGAGAAGGTTAATATCAATATCGTCGTCCGACAAGTTAATGGCCGACAAAAGGAGTTATGTTTGTTTGACACATACACACTGAGTGCTGTGGCTATTTGAAAATGGTCCATTTTATCTCAGTTGTATCCAAAATATTGATGTCTGTCAAGCTTGTAGAAGGTTAGCAAGTGCTAACAGGAATATTTTCCAAGCAACTTGTAATGTCACACCAAGAACTGCGAAGGGCCATTTTTTCTTTAAAATCTTCCAAGATGTTTTCAGAGAAATCCTGGGAGAACTTGACTTTTAAGCTTTTGATGGGTATCATTGTTTATCAAGCCCGAGAAGAGTTAAATGTTGTTTTTGAATACCCTTATAACTTACAAAAATAATTCTCAGTGAATTCTACTTCCGGTTATGTTGATCTCTCCTCTTAACTTTGGATGATGTGGGTACGCAAACACAACCCATTTTATAAAAATGTTGATGTTTGAGAACCTACATAGGGTTAACAAATGCTTACTGGAATATTTTGTACATGCAACTTGTAATTTCACACTAAGATCTGAGAATGCCCAATTTTTCTTGAAAATCTACGATATGTTTTTAGAGAAATCCTCCGATAACATGACTTTTTAACCTTTTGATGGGTATCACTCTGTATTCAGCCCTAAGCGGGTTAATGCTTGGTTTTGTGAATACCTTAATTACTTACAAAAATGATTCTCGGTGAATTCCATTTCCAATGAAGGACGTTATGTTTATCTCGCAGGTACACATTGGGTGCCCAAGTATAGCCCTTTCTCAAAATGTATATGCTTGGCATTCTCTGGAGGGTTAACGAATGCTTACCGGAATATTTTGTCCATGCAACTTGTAATGTCACTCCAAGACCTGCGTATGGTCAATTTTTCTTGAAAACTTACTAGATTCGTTTGAGAAATCTACAGAAAACGGGGATTTTAAGCTTTTAAGGGGTATATCTCCGTACCCAGTCAAAAATGGGTTAAGACCTGGATTTTTGAATACCCTTACTACTTACAAAAAAAATTCCCTATCAGTTTTGCGTCCGGTAAAGGAAGTTACGTTTCTCTGTGGCATTCCCGTTTTTATGTTGTTGGTGTCCAAAAACATACTAATTTTTCAAAATTTTGACATTTAGCAGCCCATGGAGGGTTAACAAAGGCTTACCGGAATATTTTATCCATGCAGCTGGTAATGTGACAACAAGACCTACCAACGGCCATTTTCTCTTGAAAACCTACAAGGTGTTTGTAAAGAAATCCAGGGAAAACTTTATTTTTTTAAGCTTTTGAAGGGTATCGCAATTAACCACCCCAAAAGGGGTTAACGCTTGGTTTTTTGAATACCCTTATAACTTACAAAAATAGTCTTCGGTGAATTCCACTTCCAACAAAGGAGATTATGCTTCTCTTTCGGATGTACATTGGGTGCTGCGCGTGTCCGAAAACAGCCCATTTCTACAAATTTACGCTGCTTGGCGTCCTTCAGGGGGTTAATAAACTCTCCCCACCAGAATAGTTTGTCCATGCAGCTTGTAATGTCACACAAAGCCCTGCGATTAGTCATTTTTTCTTGAAAACCTACAAGATGTTTTTAGAGAAATCCACAGAAAATGGGAATTTTAAGCTTTTAAGGGGTATCTCTTTTTAGCCTGGCCAAACTGGGTTAAAACGTCGACTTTTGAATACCCTTACTACTTACAAAAATGTTTCGTTATAAATTGGTCGCTCAATAAAATAAAGCACTTTTCTTTTGTGACGTACCCATTGGGTGCTGTTGGTGTCCAAACACAGCCCATTTTATCAAAAATTTGACATTTTGCAGTCTGTGGAGCGTTAACAAATGCTCACTGGAGTATTTTGGTCTTGTAACTTCTTTTACACCAAGACCTGCGCGTGGCCAATTTTTCTTGAAAATCTACAAGACTCGTTTAGAGAAATACACAGAAAACATGAATTTTTGAGCTTTTGATGGGTATTGCAGTTTATACAACCGAAATCGGGTTAATGCTTGGTTTTTTGAATACTTTTATTACTTACAAAAATTATCCACGGTGAATGCCTCTTCCAATAAATGATGTAATGTCTATCTCTCGTGTATCGTTGGGGTGCTTTTGGGGCCCGAAAACAGCTAATTTCATCAAAATTTCTATGTTTGGCAGCCTGAGTAGGGATAACATATGCATCGCCTAATATCTCTTGTATTTGTTAACCCTCCACAGCCTGCTAAATGTCAAATTTGTGATAAAATGGGCTTTTTGGGGGACACCAACAGCACCCAATGGCTACGCCACAAAGAAAAGAAAACGTCGTGTCACAGGCAGGTCTAACAATGATGAATGTTTAAAAAAATCGACAAGACGCGGTTCGAGAAAGTGCCAAAAAACCCTAACAGTTTTTTTGATACAACTCTGGCGAAAAAGGGTTAAATCGAAAATTCCGCTTTTGGTTCATTTTTAGTTTGCCCCTCTATGCGTGTGCAAAATTGTGTGAAAATCGAACGGAAATGGCTTCTGAATCGCACGGACAAAATGTGTGAAAAAAATAATAATCCGTAGGAAAACAATAAACTTTTCCAGAGGGAAAAGCCTAAAAATAAAATAATAATCCGTAGAAAAACAATAGTCTTTTCCAGATGGAAAAGCCTAATAATCCGTAGAATAATAATAGTCTTTTCCAGAGGGAAGAGCCTAATAATTTGCCTGTGATGTTTGATTGGACTCTTTCAAATCCACATTAGTGATAGCAAAATAATTATTACCATTCCGGTGTAACAGGAATGGAAGTCCGTAGGAAAATTAGTCCCTCTGGACTATTATTCCGCGGAATTATAGTCCTAGGTCTAACATTTCTAGGAACAGTAGTCCGCCGGACTACTATTCCTAGAAATGTTAGACCTAGGACTATAATTCTGCGGAATAATAGTCCAGAGGGACTAACGTTCCTACGGACTTCCATTCCTTTTACACCGGTACATAATTTTCTTTGAACGGATACCTTGGTTATTTAACACCAAGTCTTTATCCTTTATATTTTGACATAATAGCTGTGGGAATTTCCCTTTGTGCCCTTACAAAGGACCGGACCCAATTTTTGCTTAGCAGATCGTTTAGAAATATTTTTGGCATACTCATATTCTATCCAAATACCCTTTAACCCTCTACCCAACCAGACGATATCAAAATTTATTATTTTAAATATCATTTTTTCAAATTTTTCAAAAAATTTCTACAAAACCATATCATGTGACCACTCGTTGGAACGGGCTCTTTCCAACGAGGGTTACATGATATGTTTTTGTTGAAATTGTTGGAAATATATTTTTTCAACTGAATTTGCATATTACGCGCGCGGATGCGACCGATTCGTTGGGTAAAGGGTTAACACTTATTTCTCAGATCAATCTGGTCAAGGGGTATTCTCAGTCGGCTGAAGTAATAAGTTTTTCTCACCATATCATCTTCAGTTTCTTTCCTTAATTCAGTTTGCTTGCCTTGACTGCCTTCTCTGATTTTATACCTATTCAAGACACTTCTGATCTCCTTTGGTACTTGGTACTTTGTGTTCTCCTACAATCCTTCTGAATGACATACCCTCTTTAATAGCACCAAGAGCAGCTTTGATTAGTGTAGGGGCATGTTCTGTGTATGCCTTACCCCGTTTTCTTGTCTTCTTATCCGTATCTACAGTACTTGAAAAGTGGATTTTAACCAAATCACCGGCAGAGTGGAGTTATCACTCAAAGTATCACTTTCAAATTTTGTACATATGGACAAAAACACAAGCAGTGTTTCAGACAATGGACCTCCGGGTTTAACCCGGAGGTCCATTGGCTGTAACTTTGCTTTTGCTTGTTATGCTTTGTAACCAATTTTAAATTATTATGTGAGTAGAATCTCGTTTTAGTGACAATACACTCTCCACGTACTGTGCCTGCCCTTTTTTACACCGCCAAACTGTCAGTATTGTCTGAAATTATAAAAAAAATATTCTGTGATTTTACAATACGGATGCTGAAGTTGTTGACATCCCAGTAACATGAAGCACACTTGTGCAAAAGTGCACCGAAGAGGAGAACTCTATTCCTATCGCTATTGACTCCCACAGCCAAAGTTTTGACCAGGTATTAAATTTGCGAAATAGTTTTATTCATTTTTCCTGGTTTGGCCTTTAAACCTTTATTATAGATTGAACCATTGGTGTACCTTAGTGAAAACAAATAAGAAAAAAATATCACATGATTTTAAGATATATTTTGAATTCTTAAAAACACTTTTTGTTTTTTGTCTCTTTTCACCGCTGTGTCTGTATTCACCCCGGTTTGCAGTAAAGAATTAAACTGGCGCAGCGTACGACACAAAACGTTAGAGTTGCCTCATTCACTCTGATATCACATTTTCAAGAAATAAGTTCTTTCCATAATGCAACGGGGAATTTAACAATTTCAATCTTCTTTTGCCTATCTCGAATGAAATAGTAGATGTGGAGAAGAGAATATTCCGACTCCAAAATATTATGGAAATGAGTGGAGGTAAACAGCTGTTGACAACCCTAAGAATAATTTGTATCATTGTCGTGGGCTGGCGTTTTCGCTGAACCTCACGTCAAAATTAATATGAAAAATTCAAACGAAGACAATTGCCCCATAGTTCACGATCAGTTGAAAAAAATCTACTCACCCCCCCCCCCCCCCTTGTGAGTACAGTTAAAACTAGAAGTCCTTTCATGAACTGTGCGCTGATCTAGGTTTGATTACGCGTAGGAATTGTGCGCAAATTGCCATATCGAATGCATCCAAAACACGGTAGATTCTCCTGGTTACTCATAGCAAACACAGGCAACGTTTCTGCCAATGGACCTCCGGGTTACCCGGAGGTCCATTGGCTGAAACATTGCTTGTGCACAGGCCATATGTACAGAATTTGATAGCCTTACTGTGGTCCTAACGCGTAGATTAACGCCGTGATCGACGTGCTATCTGTACGTATTTCATGACAGGACTTCTAGTTTTAACTGTTGTAGATGTGGACATCGTTCCTGATTTTGTGGACGGAATAGTAGACTGAGAATGTTATTGGGTGGTGCGCTGTGTGTGTTGTTATGCTAGCACGTATTTTCGCCATCTAGGTTTATATAGTGGCACGTAGTTACTATGTAGCTGATACAGCAGGGCAGGAGTGTATTCTGGGGTCCGTTCGTTCGTGTGGGATGTATATCCAATATCCCAAAATAACCCGGCTGCTACCTAAAATAGCCCGACCACCGTTTTTTCTGCACATGATTCCTGTTGGAGGCAGTAGAACTGGGTGAGTTCGAAGAGTATGTTCAATTCCAGAGGGGAGCTTATTTAATGATCTTAACGGAAACAACCCGAAAAAATAACAAAATGGGCATTAATTGGATTAAGTGGCTCCAGTTCTTCAAGAATCCTTGTTTTTTTTTCTCTTTTGATAGCTTTTGGTGCTATAATACACCAAATGGTGGGTTCGATGCAATGAAAATATGCCTAATTCCCAGGATCGTCCCGACAATTATTCGTGAGGACGTTTTCAGATTAGTTTCTTGTCGGGTCATTTGCGGTAATCAGATATACACATATTGCATGGAACACACACATTTAATAATAAGGGGTAATGTAGCACCTCATGCTATCAAGGAATGAATGAAAACGAGGATTCTCGGAGAACTCAGACCAAATAATGTCCTTTTCGGGAATTGTTTGTACTTGTCGGGCTGCTTCCGGTGATTAGATATATATCCACCCAAACGAGCAAACCCACAGAAACAGCCCCATCCTGCTGTAGGACTAATAACCACCTGTAACCATACAATTGAAGATGGTGACCTCCAGTAAACAAAATGGACGTCAAAAAAAACTAGTCACCGTAACAACATATGCATATTTACTAACACCACCCATCACCATTGCAATACTGTCACTACAGTGTCGAACAACGTGCTACCACGACAACCTTCGTGACATACAAAATGCTTCGTGACACGTTCGGAATTCCAGCGCCACGGTCCCCTCAACCAAATCATTGACTATCTCCTCGAGCTACAGAGTTCGGCTCGACACCGGTGTTCATTGAATGTTCGGTATTGTTGACTGAGTGGCTGTTTTAGTGCTAATTTGGCGCGTCAGCGCAGTTATGTTTAAACCAGGAAGCTCCACACCCACATGAAAAAACAAAACCAGTTATGTATTTTTCTGTTTATGGCAGACAGTTCAGCAAAATTTGAAATCTGTTTTGATGGTCTTCTTTTGTTCGTCCACTTCGTGTCAAATTTGTTATGTTGTTTGGGCTTGTTATTTTCTTTTTATAATGTAACGAATAAAATCGTACATAACAACTTCCTCTTGGCATTTTTTAATAAATGCTAAACCCATTTCACGAATGAGGTGAGCTCGATATATCATTACGTGTCCCACTGGGGGAGGGGTGGGGGAGGCTTAGACGATCGAGATATCGCGACGCCTATTTCGAAATCAATATGAATGTGTTTCATTACTGATTGTCTCCAGAGTGGCACGGAATATTGTGTGATGTCCTTTTGACGGATATAATCAGGAGAACAACAATCAAACATTCAGTCTGCAGGCGTTACAAATTTCCCATGTTTCCAATACACAGACAGTGGGGTGTCGCTCAAAATTGTGATTATGGAAATGGGGCGAGTAACCCTAGTTTACAAGGATACATGTGACTTTTTGAGCCTCACTCCTCCCTCTACAGATCCGGCCCAACACTTTAGGCTCCATTACAACATTTGTAGAAAACTCACACTGAATGGTATTGTCTCCTGGTTTCTTATGAGTGATGTAGTGATACCTCCTTTATCTAACATTCTGTATGACGAAAAAAATATCCTAACATAGCTTTCAGTCGCTGGTCGCGATCCGGTCGTAATTAAATTTACGTTCTTCTTCCCACAGCACCGAAGCTCACCGCTCGGTACGAAATGTGAGAACATTAACTCATTGTATGCTGCAGGCAGATATTCCTGCGCAGGACAGGATTTCTCTTGCAAGTGAAATAAATATAATTTGGGCACATTTAATCAAGTTTTCCACCTGTAAGCTGTACGAGTTGAGGCACCATTGATTTATTGCATCAAATGTAGATGAATTTTTCATCAAATCTAGTCAGGACTGCTTCACAACAACCATGACTAAGGCTTGATAAAAATATCCTGAAAATACTCAGCGGGTTAACCTTTTACCTAACCTGAAAAGCAGACGACACTTGCAAAAATAATTCTTGAATAACTAATTTTTTTCATTTTTTTGTCTCAAAAACATAGGTTATGACCCCTCGTTGGAACGAGCTCGACGAGCTCGTTCCATCGAGGGGTCATAACCTATGTTTTTGAGACAAAAAATGAAAAAAATAATGAAAATTAATTGGCGATTTTTGAGAATAGCGCTGGCCATTTTTGACGGTTACGTTAGGTAAAGGGTTAAGCGTTGAATCTAAGATGCTATTTCCGTTTGTATTTCGTGTTTTAGTCTTGATTTCGTAATGTTTGTCGAGATCCGATCGGGAAGGGAAATATGGCACTTTCTATGAGAGCAGTACTGTATGGTGTGCTAGTTTCAATGACTGGCCGGCTTGAATGGATTATTGAATGTACTTGATTTTTTTTTTCATCCTTGAGACAATGAACCATGGAATCAGACTTTCTATTCTGCAATCGAAACTCGAATAGAATAGAAACAACTTTCATAAAAGCACTTGTTGTTTTACCAAATTACCCAGTTAGATCATTTCGGCCACTCGTAGCATGAGTACCGGTGTGCAGAGATCACAACTTATATTCCTACGCCACACTTGATAAGTACATCTGTAACAATGTAACCTACAAGCCAGACAACCAAGCCAGTAAGCCGATTGAATCGAAAACGCAAGATGCAAGCATTAGTCATTTTTGCGGCATGAATACGGCGGGAGAAGACATTTATTTGCCATTGTCACTCCGAGAGCCCTACAGTCCTACATTGGTCTCGTTATGAACTTTGTGATAAAATGATAATTAACTATCCTTTTCAATTTACAAATTCCGCACAGCATGGTATCTCAGATTAGAGCCGCCCCTTAATGTCCAACTTAAAAGGACTAACTATAAATTTGATTCAACGAATCTGTGCGTTAAAATCTTACTTACTCTATAAAATTCTCTCCATTAATTTTTACAGTCGGGACATTATCGTCTGGATTGGAGTTATAGATATAGATTCGCTGCTGTTGGTAATCATGTTCTTTCTAACTGGACAATACTATTATGATACTTGGCCTTCAGCTCAGTCGGCCATACAAACGGAGGTCTGCAGTACCCGATTCGGGGCTACTAGGGTACCAGCATGACCAATTTTTGGTACCGATATGATACGTATTAACCCTTTCAACCCGAGAGACCCGGGAGAAAGATACATCGCACTTTCATAAAATGGGATGGCTGCTTAGACAAAGTGTTGGGTAGACCAATCAATATTTTCAACATGCAGCCCTAACGCCCTTAATTGATCATCCCCAAATAATAAATATGGACTCTTCCAGTTGCGTGCATCTAGGTGGCATGGAAGATACCACCAGAGATCAAACGGTTAATTGAATAAGACATGTATATTTTATTTATCTAGAAATAAATTTCTAAGAAGTCTTGAGTTTCTCTTTAATAATCCCGACTGAATAATATTCCAACTCAATAATATTCCTTCGATGAAGGCATGCCTTGACGATGAAGCTGGAATATTTTATCTCTCGACATTTGAGCTTGCACAGCCGGACTAATGCATATTTACCACCCCCACCCCCCCCCCCACCCCCCGCGCAATCGGTCATATCCTCGACACCCTTGTTTGGGCGTACAACTCTAGTTAGAAGTGTAAACTGTAACAGTTGAATTACTGAATCCAGTCCTCTCTAAGTAATTCCAACCCCATTCAAGTTGTGAAGACGAATGAATTCTGGTGAACAGATAGTCGTATTGGAAGGGGGTATATTCATACGCGACACACATCCGTACATCCTCCCAGATCAGCCGCATGTCTGACGTTTATCAAACAGTTAACCATTTGAACCTGGGAAACCGTTTTTCCCGATCCAGGAAAGTCATAATTTCATAAGTCATGATTTCATTAAGTAGGGTGGCTGCTAAGTGAATGTGTGGGTAGACCAGTCAATGTTTTGAATTTGAAGACCCAAGGTTGCACGATGGAATATTAATTGGTTTACCCCCATATAACGAATATGAACTCTTCCACTTGCTGCCGTTGAACTGACATGGAATATACCATCTTTGTTCTAAGGGTTAAAATATGTTCTTATAATAACTTGTTTTGTAACAATACGTAAATGATTCCCAAATTGTGTTTTGCTAATCTCCCATATAATCCCATTAAACATTTCACAATGTTCCACCCGCGGTGAATAATGTCGGTCAATATTTTTTACATTATTACCCGCTTCATTCGAAGATTCCCGACAACCCCAGCGGAGACATCCGAAGTATTGTTGTACGCTCGCGTGATGACGTCGTTTCTTTACCAAACGACTTCCACGTTGTGAAATAATGTAAAGGCGCAAAATGTCTACCTGAAAATTTAGGAACCTTGGTTCCTCATCTATAGATGACTCTGAAACAATAATCCATAAATAACTGTATCAAGACGGAATCTTCATTTGATATAATAAAAAAAAATAATGACTGAGCTTGAGGATAACAATGTCGCTTGTCTTCCCTTGGGACCATTATCTCCATGGGCTAACACCTCGGGAGAAAATATGGTCCACAGGGGAGACAATCTACTTTGTTACCCTCAAGCCCAGTCATTATTATTTTAATACTCTATGGAGTGACACACGGCATGAGATAAATATAGCTATATGTGTATTACTTTGACTTGTACGTCATTTTATTGTTACTGATTGAGGTGAAAAATAGAAATAAATGAAAACATTGTTTATGACCCCCTCATAGGTACGGTCTCACTGAGCTTGTTCCAATGAAGGCCCATGAACAATGTTTTTGATGAACAAATTAAAACATTTCCGTTTTGCAGGTGATATTTGTGTTATATAAGGCCATACAAAATTAAATAATTGATTCTCAGGCATTTGTTTAAAAACGAATGAGGGAGGGCGGACGGGGTGTTTTATTTTATTTTTTTTTTATTTCTGGTGGAATGGTCATCGATGCCTAAAATCCAGTTGTGAGAGCCTAAAATTCAACGCTAGAGTTTCCATGTTCGTTTCACTGATAGTTTTTTTGTATCAATGATTATTCAACACAAAATCAATATAGAACAACTAAACTGGAGATCAAAAATAATAAGGAGTTTTTTTTAACTGGTTAAGTACTAGAAGCCACAATCAGGCATTTCAAAACAATTAGGGTACCAGTGTAAAAGCCAACATTTTCCTTATCCATGTTTCGTATTCAGTCAAAAGTAAATAATAGTTTGTTTATACAAATTTGTTTCATTACAAATTATTGGAGAGTGCCTGTTGGCACTGTCCAATAATTTGTAATAAAACAATTTAGATGAACCACCAAACTAATCTAGCCCTCAACCAGCTTAATAAATAATTATTCTGTACATACATACAAGAATCGTGTCGCATTTCGCGAAGAGAATAACAATACTACTATATCAATGTATACGACATATTGCATCGTAACTCGCGATGCGATACCGCTAAAATCACACCCTATGACAGTTTTATACATTTTGAATTTTGCCTCCGAAATAAATATGACGAACGCGGGCCGAATAAACGAATGCGCCGCTGCCTGAGAATCAAACGGTTAATTTTCTTTAGCCTGAAGGATTAATGTTTCCTACCTTTGCATAACAATAAAAACTAAATTTGAAGTTTTTGTGATCTGAAGGTTAAATGTAGCTCATAAGTCAGATGAGGTTAACTCTATTGCAGAAAATGCCCGCCTTTACACATCCATTATTTCCATTATTTGCTCTCTCTCTCTCTCTCTCTCTCTCTCTCTCTTCCAATAAACATTTAACCCTTTGAACCCGGAATATCGTTTTCTTCCGGTCCAGGATCGTGAGATAACCTGGCTTCATTAAGTAGTTGATTGCTCGGTGAATTTGTATGGTAGATCAATCAAGATTTTCAACGTGCAGCCCTAAGACTGATGTCACTGAACTGACGAGGAAGATACCACGGGGGTTCAAAGGGTTAAGCAGGAAGAAAATATTTTTCTTGTGTTCTAACCAATCAATTGCAAGTTGGAGAATAACGCTTTGTTACGCTTTTGACTTTACAATCATTCGAAACGGTTATTGCACCCGGCAGGGGATAGTTACTGAGTCTTTATAAACTCTGAATATCATTTATGATGGGACCATTTATGACAGTGGTCTGTTAAAATGTCAGTCGACCTAATAAATAAATACAATTCATGACTGCTGAAAATAGAACTCACTGCTGGTCCTCGCTGATGAAATGCAGCGGGAAAATGGCTGATTATTTTCGTGACTGGAAGAGATTTAGAATAAAGTTAGTCAACCCACTCCCTCACACCCATCAATTTCTGAAAACTGTCATTTTACAAAAAATGTCGCTCGTAACAGAAAATTGAACACTAAGGATAGGGGAATTTCATTCAAAATTTGAAATTTCGAGATGGTCGCGAATTTCACAAACTTAAGACATTTCCCTGAAGAGTAATATATATAGAATATACCCATAGTAGCTTGGTGTACCAAATGTTCACCACGAGTGGTGAGGCGGTGTTAACCGCGAGCCTCCGGCGCGCGGTTAACACTACTTCACCGCGAGTGGTGAACATTTGGTCCTCCAAGCTACATTGGGTATATTTTATTTATACCATGATCGTCAGATTATTAAGAGTCGCTTTTATTAGGCGTTTCCCTCTGGAAACACATTTTGTCCTTACGATTCAGAAGCCATTTTTGAACAGATTTCCACGAAATTTTGCACACTCATAGACGGTCAGAAAATCTAAAAATGTACCAAAAGCGGAAGTTTCGATTTAACCCTTATTTCGTCAGAATTGGCAAAAAACTGCCAAAATAGGTTTTATAGGAACTTTCTCGAAAAATATCTTGTAGTTTTTTTTAAACATTCATCATTATTAGACCTGTCTGTGACACGACCATTCATATACAAAAGATATTAGGCGATGCATATGGTAACCCTCCACAGGCTGCCAAACATCGAAAATTTGATGAAATGGGCTGTTTTCGGGCTCCTAAAGCACCCAGACGATACACGGGAGATAAACATAACTTCATTTATTGGAAGTGGGATTCACCGTGGATCATTTTTGTAAGTAATAAGCGTATTCAAGAAAACAAGCCTTAACCCGTTTTGGTCCGGTTAAACTGCAATACCCCTCAAAAGCTAAAAAAATAATGTTTTCTGTGGATTTCTCTAAACGAGTCTTGTAGATTTTCAAGAAAAAATGGCCACTCAAAGTACCTGGTGTGACAATACAAGTTGCATGGACAAAATATTCCGGTGAGCATTTGTTAACCCTCCACGGGCTGCTAAAGTCACAATTGTGATAAAATGGGATGTTTGTGGACAGCAACAGCGCCCAATGGGTACGCCACAAAGAAAAGTACCTCCTTTTATCGAGCGCAAAATTTATACGGAAACATTTTTGTAAGTAGTAAGGGTATTCATAAGTCGAAGTATTAACCCATTTTGGGAGGATAAAAAGAGATACCCCTTAAAAGCTTAAAATTCCCATTTTCTGTAGATTTCTCTAAAACATATTGTAGGTTTTCAAGAAAAATTGACTATTCGCAGGTCTTTGTGTGACATTACAAGTTGCATGGACAAAATATTCCGATAAGTGTTTATTAACCCTCTACATGCTGCCAAGCATCGTAATTTTGTTGAAATGGGCTGTTTTCGGACACGCACAGCACGCAATGTATACCCGAGAGATACACATAATCTCCTTTGTTGGAAGTGAAATTCACTGAGGACCATTTTTGTAAGTAATAAGGGTATTCAAAAACCCGAGCGTTAACCCATTTTCGGGTGGTTAATAGCGATACCCATCAAAAGCTTAAAAAGTCATGTTTTCCCTGGATTTTTTTTACAAATATCTTGTAACTTTTCAACAGAAAATGGCCATTGATAGGTATTGGTTTCACATTACCGGTTGGATGGATAAAATATTCCGGTAAGCATTTGTTAACCCCCCCACGGGCTGCTAAATGTCAACATTTTTCATATTTACATGATTTTGAAAGATTGATGGAAACTTGGAAAATGATGATTTCGCGCGCCGAGGGCGCGCAGGGACGGTATGGGGGACAAGCCCCTTGCGACCCTCTGTGACTGTATAGAATGGCTCTCACATGTCAAGGCGTGTTGAAGGAGGAAAAGGATCCGGTACTCGGAAGGTGTCTCCAGTAGTGTCCAGTTGTGGATGGGTAGTATCATTGGCAGATGTCGGTTGAACCCTCGAGTGAGGACCAGTGTGGGAGGTTGGGTCCTCTCACAAAGGTACTACCTCTCCCCGAGGGTGCAGTCGTTCTGGATTTTCGGGCAAGTATAGTCTGCCGCTTCGAGGATGATAATGAGTGAGTGATGGCCATCACTGGCAAGTATAATCTGCCTCAAGCTGTCTCTGTTATAGTTGGACTCTTTGGAGGAAAACAACAACGACCCCTTTCGGGGAGCACCAAGAAGAAGACCCGAACTTCCCTGGTTCGGGGGCAGGCCTGCATTGTAATCCTATTGGGTTGGGACAAAAGCCGCGCATTGCGCTTACAAAAAGGGGCAGAGGCGGGACGCAGGACCAACGTTCGCCTCCCTTAAAGTGGTTGACCACTTTTAGGGATGGAGCGGAGGATGTTCAGGAACCGTGGGGTGACTATTTCCATAACGGTTAGACTGTCTGTAGCGGTTATTGGGGTGCTGGTAAAAAAAAAAAAAAAAAAAAAAAAAAAAACATCTGTGTACCTGCTTAAAAGAAGAAGGTAGAATTAGTTTTCATTAGAATATGTAAACTGAAAAGATAAAAGTAGCACCTCTTTGGTTGCGTATCCTTGTGGTATCTGCTGTGTGTGTGTGGAGAGTATGGAATGCACGAATCTTTACATTCGTAAGAGCAGTAACATACTCTCGTGTGGTATTGTGCTGTGTGTGTGCTTGTCGCTATGGGGGAGAGTATGAAATGCACGAATCTTTACATTCGTAAGAGCAGTAACATACTCTCGTGCTTGGGACCCCAATCGTTCCGTATTTATTATTTAGTTTTAAGCTGCAGGGGATCGCGAGCGTTTTAAGTGGGCTGAACTTCCTAGTTTGCAGCGGGACGGTAACAGGTCTAGCACACTAGACCACACCCGAGGGTGTTTCTTTCCTGTTGTGTCCTTCGCTGGAAGTGGCCTTATTTAGGGTAGTTTAAGTTTATTTGAAGTTGAGGGTGGCGGGGATCGCGATCGTTTAATGCGGGTTGAGCTTCCGAGGCTGCCAGCGGGAGAGCAACAGGTCTAGCACACTAGACCACACCCGAGGGTGTTTCTTTCCTGTTGTGTCCTTCGCTGGAAGTGGCCTTATTTAGGGTAGTTTAAGTTTATTTGAAGTTGAGGGTGCCGGGGATCGCGATCGTTTAATGCGGGTTGAGCTTCCGAGGCTGCCAGCGGGAGGGCAACAGGTCTAGCACACTAGACCACCTAAAAACCTTCAGTCTCGCTTGCCTTTTATTGTCACATACCGGATCACTTATCTATTGGTTCCGTATAAAATACTGCATGGCATTATCTGATTGAACAGTTGTTTTGGTCAATCAGCCAACACCTGCGTGGCCTTATCTTACAACACACCTATCTATTGGTTACATAGAAAATATCGCCATATCGTATGCTCTGATTGGACAATTGTTTGACCAATCAGACACTGATATGTTCTCATTGGATACCTGTTTTGACCACTCACACACTGTCGTGATGTTACTGGGTTATCAAATACCTGCACCGTGACACTGTCTTATCTCTGGCATAAACAAGCAGAGTACATGGTCTTTATCACCATAAGCCTCTTATAAACAAAGGAGACCTTTATCATAGTACATTTATCTATGACATAATCAAACATGCCGGTTGTCCCTTATCACCATAAGCTTCTTATAAACAAAGGAGACCTTTATCATAATACCTTTATCTATCTAATCAAAGGGAATGTTTATCATAAAGCCTTCGTTTTGTACTTAACTGCCTTATCTATTTGCATAACTATACAACTTGACACTATCGTAATCTTCCTACGAACTTAATCTCTTTTGACATGTTTAAACAAAGGAAACGTGTCAGGTAGTTTTATATCTAAAGTCCTTTGTATGTACATAACATCAGCTGTTCCAGTATGGGCTTTATTGCAATCTTCTCACATAACTGTTTAGTCACTCCAGGTAGCCTTCAAATTAATCTTTTTGTCTGTATGTATTTAAATGTATATGTCCTTGACAACATTTACTTTAGAGGCACAGATTTACCAAAATAAAGTTTTTTTCTATGGGTGGGGGAGGGGGGATCTCTTTTTTAGTACTCATGGACCGCATCACTTTGGAAGTCCCCAGCTTTGGGATAGCCTTGAGATGGCTTCGCTGGGAAGGAATAGTCCAAGGGCTTTAGTGGGAAAGGACTGGGCTTTGGAGAGGGAGAGCCTACATACAGGGAAAGCCAAAACAATGTGGGGAAAGCCTAAATGCATGTTCGGCTGTACAAAGCTTGGGCCTTTTGAAGGGGCTTTGGGGCTGGGCCCTACATGGGCTTTGGGAAGGGAGAGCCTAAATGTTTTAGTATTCAGCCATGAATAGCCTAGGCCTAGTGTGGAGAGGGGAGGGTGTGGGAGGCCTAATGGATTTGGGCATCAAAATCAATGACCTCGAGGTCGAGGTGGAACGTCGTGGTACACTAAAAAGGCATTGAGTCATCCCTCTATACTACTATTGTTGTAAGCGAGGATTCGTCGAAGTGAAACAAGGGATAGTTCAACCATCCAAACATAGCGGATTTTCCAATGAGGAATCCCCGACATTCAGATATCTGAACTAAAAGAGGAAACTTGGGGGCTGAAGTAGAAGAGGAAACAAAAGCACTGTCGGAAAACTGTAACACAACTGAGACTATTTTGTAATTATTTACAAAGAGGTTATATCTTGGTTTCATATCGGTCTCAGGCTGATATCGGGGTCTATATGAAACTAGCCAAGTAATAACCTCTAAATACATGTATATTATAATTGTAAACGACAGACGTCAGCATCTGCCCAGCAACTGATGTTCGATTAAGACTCAGTGGTCAGATTAAATATGTCAAAGCAGGTCAGAAATCTAAACGAATATATTACAGTGGTGCAAAATGTCGGCATATGTGCTAATCTAAGCGCATTCATCCCCAAACTGCTGAAAGTTCATTTCCCAGAAGTGCAAGAAAATGTTTTAACATCCAATGATCTGTGGTCCCAGCTTTTAAACACAACAATCACTGGAAGATCTGTGAAGAAGTAACTGCGTAAATTTAATCTTATATCGCCTATGTCAAGCAGAAATTCCGCCAGGCATAGTGCTGGCACCGCGCCTCGGGAATGAAAACTGGAAAGTTTCTCGGATGATAGCTCTGACCACGTCTACGGCTTCCAATTGCCTAACCACAAATGCTCTGTCGCCATATCAACTAATCCAACGGCAACCCCTAGAACAGTTTTTATTAACTCAACCAGTATGTTAGTTCACATTTTCAACCCGACTCGAAACCGATATTCGAGAATTGACAATTACTGAATTGTCGGAATTGGTTTTCGGTATTGATGCGTAATTGTCTACATGTAGCCAGCATTTTATTGTGTGATTTACCTGTGGCTCATATGCCATAGCGTGGGACGCAACTGGAACAGATTACTGTTATAATAAAAGTCTATGGTCCCAGATTTAAAATACAGGAATGTGAATTAATGGAACATCTATGAAAATGCAACTACTTGAATTTAATTTCATATCACCTATGTCAAGCAGGAATTGAACCAGGCATAATACAGGCACCGTGGCACTGATTTGAAAACTGTAAAGCTTTTCGGAAGGTTGCCCTGACATGAGTCGATCCCGTGTCTAAGGCACCCAATCGCCTAGCCATAAATGCTCTGCCACCATACCAACTGAGCAAACGGCAACCCTTAACAAAAGGTTGTAATTAACTCAGCCAGTATGTTAGTTCACATTTAGTATGTTAGTTGACAACCCGCCGCACGACCGATATTCGAGAATTGATCGTTACTAATTGTTGGAATTGTTTTTTGCTGTGGTGATACGTAATTGTCTACAAGTAGCTTGCATTTTCCTGAGATTTACCATTGGATCGTATACCTTAGCATCCATTGCGACTGGAACTGATTACTCTTATAGTGGTCTATGGTCCCAACTTTTAAACACAGGAATCTCAATTAAGGACAAATACTCTAACTACACGTCTTTCCTGTGTCTCCTCCCCTCATTCAAGGAATTAATAATGATCCTGGTAATCTCCTTTGAATATTTCGTAATTAATTTGCGAAGTAATGGTAATGAATTGTACAGTTATAGTACCTTATTGTATGTCCTACGTATTTCTCCAGT
This sequence comes from Pictodentalium vernedei, assembly GCA_031216915.1. Lineage (NCBI taxonomy): Eukaryota > Metazoa > Mollusca > Scaphopoda > Dentaliida > Dentaliidae > Pictodentalium > Pictodentalium vernedei. The sequence continues at coordinate 87,365,174 of CM062289.1, forward strand.
GACCCTATGAAGATTACCCGACTTTTTGTAACACTCTCTCTACGCTAAGTGAATTATCCATGGCTCATTGTATCAAGGATGATTTTAATTCAGTGAACTGTCAATGGTATTTTCAAGGTCACCTTAGATTTTCTGACACTATTATTACATGCTTATTTCATTTAGGATTGAGTAAACATAAGAATAAATATATCAGGAAAATGACTAATCCAACGGCAACCCCTAGAACAGTTTTTATTAACTCAACCAGTATGTTAGTTCACATTTTCAACCCGACTCGAAACCGATATTCGAGAATTGACAATTACTGAATTGTCGAAATTGGTTTTCGGTATTGAATCAACAACATACATAAAAGTGTCCAACAAACAAGCATATTCTCTACTCAAATATAATATACTATAGAACATGGAATAGGTTTGTATTTGACAAAACCTTTGATCGTTGAGTGATTCGAAATTTTCTGATGCACTGCATTCAATGCCGTGTAACAGAAATTAAAACTTCCACGTACTTTAAACATAATAAATTATTGTGATGAATTGGCGGTAACATGGTCTGAGGTCTGCGTCTTGGAGCGCGTGTTCAACCGAGACGCGAAGCGTCGAGGTTGAACATACGCTTCGAGCCGCAAACCTCAGACCATGTTACCGTCAATTCATCACAATAACGTATATGTTCCAATAGACACTACCCAAAGCCCAAAATCTACATCGTGAAACACGAGAGGCTTTTTTACTAAACTTGTGATCGGTAAAAGTTACCTTGTTCAAGGCAACTTTTACCGATCACAGGTTCAGTAAATAAACCTCTCGAGTACCCATGACTGCACAGGATAAATAATCAATAAACTAGATAAACTCATTCCACCTTAGTTCAAATCATAAATCGGTTTGTAATTTAAACAACACTTCATCCGGAACATCGTCTGCTACACACGTGAAATATCCAGAAAAATGAAGCGGCTTGCTGGTCACTCCGTTGATGAAGCAGTTACGAAACGGACGACGTCATTGCAAAGATTTCGCGTTGTGACGCCCGACGGTAACATTTGCCACTTGAACCGTAAACATAGAATATACTAAGCCAGCTCACGTCCAAGTAGAGGAGAAAGATTTTCGTCTTATTGGAACGTATTCTCAAAGCATTGAAAACTCAATTTCTATAGTGAAACCATAAATAGTGAAACCACCAAAAATTACCCGATTTTTTGGTAAGGCTCTCTTCTGTCCTAATTTAATGATCCTTGGTCCATTGTATCAAGGGTGGCGTTAATTCAAGCAATTTTCAAAGGTATTTTTAAGTCATTTTCAACGACCCTTTAGACAATTTTTGAAACTATTGCATACTAGTTTCATTTAGAGTTGAGTAAACATAAGAATAAATATATCAGTTGAAAAATTACTCTCTTCTATCATAAATCAACAACAGACATAGGAAGCTTCCTAAAACAAGGTTATTCTCCAGTCAAGAATAATATATGATAGAACATAGAATAGGATTTTATTTGGCAAAATCCTTGATCTTTGAGTGATTCGAAATTTTAATTTTTGTTGCACAGGATTTAATGCCGTGCAAAAGAAATTAAAATTCGAAGTATTTTCAAAATCAAGGTATGTCAAGGCTAAGTGGCGAATGTCAAGTACTTTCAAGATTTTGAAAACACAATTTTCTATTTAAGAATGACTACAATTATCCTTGGTGGTTATATATTTGTAGGTATTGGGGTAGATGATATGTTTATCCTGTTATCGGGTTTAGCTGACGTCCAACACTTAAATACAGTGGAGGAAAGAATTCGAGAAACTATGAGATCGGCTGGGCTAGCAATAACAATTACATCTGTCACGGACCTTCTAGGGTTTTGTGTTGGATCTGTTTCCGTGTTCCTCAGTGTTCGGAACTTTTGCATATATACAGGTATGTTTACAATACACAACGCCGAAGGTATTTTGAGTTACGATAAATACGATTGCGTTAGGTAAATTTCTGACCATTACAGTAACCGAGCCAGTAGGTTTGAGCCATGAAGCACAAAACAAGAATCCCGGACGTGCTTTGTCATTCTTTGTTATTATCATCTTGTCCTAAACTGTGTTTTACTTGCAAGAATTGTAAACAATAATACAATTTGAATATTGAAATTTTGTGAATAAAGTTGGCTGGATATGGCATTCACGGTAGGTAAATTGTTGTAAATACCAGATTTTTGTGAAAGGGTACATTACTATCCATCCCTCAGGCAAGCGAGTACTATATAAAGTAGCCTTGACACAACAGTAGGAAATGATGATACCCGGATGGGATGCGTTGTGAGTATGCAGCCCTGAATACATTCGCCGATCCGCGATGCTTTCAATAGAGCTTTTTGCGTTGTTTTTTTTCAAGCACCAACAATCTCCACAGACGATGTTATATAATAAGGTAACACTTTGACATGCTGTGTTGTCTAGTGAAATTTTGACTGTCTGCCAACGCTTCTCTAGAAGCCACTGTTAAGGTACGTAACCTTCAGATTGTAAGACTACCAAACACCTGTATATTGGAATATGTACAGTACAGTCTCCATGGACTGGTCGTAATCCACGACTGGGCAGTGACGTCAACGCATGCGTTCACAGGTAATAGAAATCATCATCAGCAAAATATTAGTTAATGAAGCACCGGGTTATACCCGGTGCTTCATAAATTAATTTTGTGATGATTATTCCTATTATTAGAGTTTGGAATCTAATATTATTGCACCCGTGGAAATATTGCCCACCCGAGGAAAGTGACCAGTCCACGGCGTTCATACAGTAAGTCACAAAACTCCCAAAAAGTGGAACTAAACCCTTAAGGGCTAAACTGTGATAAATATATGTTTTTTTTTACTGTGGCTTTCACTCACAAGGGTATAAAAGTACTCTCGAATTCTTATTTTTTAAGAACAGGTAATTGATATTCGCTGCAGGATTTGCGAGACTCAAAATCGATTCTCGTGAAACTGGACAAATTATAAGTGCAATATGCATGAAAAGGTCAATTTTTGGCGAACCAGAAACGAGTGTAAAAATTTTGTGTAGTGCGGGCAAGCATAAACAAACCCATCTAGAATGTATTTATTTATAATTTGTGATTGGCAGCGTCTCTAAAATATGTGCTCATATTCTCATGGATTTCACAGACTTGATCGATATTTTCTCAGGTAATATCTGTGTCGTGTTTGAACAGCATTTTATCACTGTAAAAACAAGATATTTTATTTCAGGATGTATCCTTTTTATGTCATAGGTTTTACGATACTATTTATTTATGTTTCACGGAAAGCGTTTCTCTTCCCAGCTCTGTTTGATACACATAGATTATTACCATTATGTGGATGTACAAAATATGTATTCGAATCGAGCTTCGGGTTCTAAGCGCAGATCACGACGAGTCAAAGACGAGTCGTGATCTACCCTTAGAACCCGGAGCGAGACTCGGATGCATAATTTTGTACATCCATATAATGGTAATAATCATTTTATCTTACAATATATTTGGGATAAGTCAAGAATGAAGACACGAATAAATAAGGAAATATTTATTCGTACGGATGAACAAAAAGAAAAAAAAAATGGAACTCACGCGAAAGGAACGTGCTTGTATCCGACCCTCTCATACAAACATCTGTATCAGGGAGTTGGATACATGAAGGTTGCAGAGTTAATACAGACAAAATACATGTTGACTGTAAGATAAAATAACAGCAGCACCATTTCCACCATAATATCATACCGTGGAATGTCTAAACAAATATTTTACGTTATCTATCATCAGGATGGATATCAAATGTTATCTCTTGACTTGTGCATTCTTAAATCTGATTGGTCGATAGCTGCCTGATACGGATCCGTCTCACAATATTTCCATAAAACAGTTGAGGCATATAGTGTATCAAGTAGACGGGGTCGTTCAGGAAAGACCTGCCTTCATAATACGAATTTATTTTCCATTTCCGAAAATTGATTTTCTGGTTATCGCCCCGCTCTGAATGCAAAAGTGTTGCACAGACGACAAAATGTATTCGATAACAAAGATTTTGCGCAGTTTTCTGATGAGACCCGTGGATACAGACGATTACTTCTGTCTGACTGTCTGACATTAATGAGCGATCAACCCGATAGTTGAGTGCACGGTGACTTAATGGTTACGCCATTGAATTTCAAACCGGAAGGTACAGGCTTCGATTCCTGCCAGAGGTAACTCTGCTGTGTTCGTGGTCGTGGGGGTACGGTGGTGTGTGTACTCAGATGCACTATATGTTGATGGTGCATTTGCCTTCACGCAATGCTAACCCTGCTACGTTGGGGAGTATTGTAGTTACTCGGCGCTGCTCTGTGGTTATCTCAGGATACTCCGCCTTCCTCCAGCAGAAAAACTTCCGACATGAGGTGACCCTGGCTGTCAAAAGTGTCGCTAAAAGCCAATAAAAATAACCCGATAGTGAAAAGTTTAATCTGAAAAAGCGCATAACCGCTTAGGATAATTTATAGATGTATAGAGATCAGTGGTACAATGCTGTAAGGTGATTTATCTTACAATTAACATGTATTTTGTCTGTATTAACCCCGGAACTGTCGTGTATCCGACACCTTGATACAGATGTTTGTATCAGGGGTTCGGATACAAGCACGTTCCTTTCTCGTGAGTTCCATTTTTTTCTTCTTTTTGTTCATCCGTACGAATAAATAGTTCGTTATATATTCGTCTTCATTCTTGACTTACCCCCAATATATTGTAAGATAAAATGATTATTACCATTATGTGGATATACAAAATATGTATCCGAGCCTCGCTCCGGGTTCTAAGGGTCGATCACGACTCGTCTTCGACTAGTCATGATATGCCCTTAGAACCCGGATCTCGACTCGGATGCATATTTTGTACATCCACATAATGGTAATAATCTCTATTTATCAAATTTGTGATACTTAGCATAAACGTTTATTTCTTCTCCATGCCTTCCAGGTGTTGCTGTGATATTCTGTTATATCAATCAAGTAACGTTCTTCACTGGATGTATGGCGTTGCACGAGAGGCGAGTGCTAGCATCTCGACATGGTGTCACATGCATGAGAATAAAACCTAAAGACGAAATGATGAAAAGCGGCAAGTCAAAACCGGCAATAATATGCTGCAGTGGATCCCCACCTAGATCCAGAGAAGAGGTAGAGGGACTTCTAGAACGATATCCAAGAAAGCTCATTTCGTTTGTTCTTCAATTTCCACTTGTGCGAATAATTAGCCTGTTTCTGTTCGCCGTTTACTTGGGTTTTGCCATTTGGGGAGCCACACAGACGGAACAAGGCCTCGTGTTGCAAAACACAGTTTCGGACACGTCATATTACTACAAGTACGAAACATTTCTGAAGGAGATTTCTAAAGACCATTTTGTATCATTTATCTTCAAAGATGGTGTGGAATATTGGGATACATCGGTGAGAGATGAAATACAGAACATTTTATCATCCGCTCAGTCATTATCGACTATACGAGATAGTTTTAGTTTCAGTTGGATTGAGGCCTTTGCTTCATCAGGCTTGTTCGATAACTCATCAGAGGCCGTATTTATTACCAATCTGCAAATTTTCCTTCAAGCGTCAAGGGTCTATGTTAACGATGTTGTTATAACAGACAATAAAATTGTTTCATCCCGAGTGCATTTATTAACAGAAAATATACCAACATCAAACGACCAGGCTGATTTAATGATAAATGTTAGAAAAGTTGCTGACAACTCGCCATTATCTGTGGTAGCATATTCTCCTCCTTTCATTTTTTATGAGCAGTACACGGCTATATTATCAAGTACACTTCAGACTGTAGGCATAACATTAGCAGCAGTTGTAGTTGCAACTTTTCTATTCATGCCACACCCTGTAATGATGTTTTTTGTTCTAGTTTCTTTGGTGATGATAATAGTTGGGGTGTTTGGTTATATGTATTTCTGGGGGATAACTCTAAGTTCAATAACAATGATTTTGCTGATAATGAGTGTAGGGTTCGCTATTGATTATAGTATCCATACAAGCCACGCCTTCATTCAATCCGATAAACCTTCACGCCTAGAAAAAATGAACGCTGCTATAAATATGGCTGCGGCACCAATTGTCAATGCGGCGTTATCGTCATTTGTTGGTATTCTCATGCTTTTATTTGCAAAATCGTACATATTCCAAACATTTTTCAAAATCATGTTATTGGTGATTATTTTGGGATTCCTACATTCAACCTTCTTTCTTCCTTCACTTCTGAGTTTCATCGGGCCCATGGGCATGGGGTCACAAGAAGGCGAAAAGGTAAACCATCGGGAGCGAACACCTAGTCCCAGGAGGTCTCCGTCAAGGGTTAAAGTTTCTCCCATGCAATCACCAAGAAGAACTACGCGAACATCAATTGATCTAAATTCGATCAATTCAAATGAGGGGACATTCAAAATACCGCGTCCAAAAATTATATATTAACACGTACATACAGTACGTGGAGAGTGTATTATCAATAAATCACCCGCAGGGTGGAGATTCCACCCGCGCAATAATTGCAAATTTGTTGCAAAGCATAACCAGCACCAGCAAAGTTTCAGCCAATGGACCTCCGGGTTTAAACCCGGACGTCCATTGGCTGAAACACTGCTTGTGTTTTTGTCGATATGTACAAAATTTGAAAGTTATAGCTTGGGTGATTTAGTTACAATCCACTCTCCACGTACTGTAGCGAACATTGTTACGATGTTATGTGCGGACCAGTATCCACCGATTAAAACTACCAGTCGACAAGTTGCTGAAAAGGTCCCAGGGAGTTTTTTCCAACATGATACAGTTACAGGTGTGTTTTACCTTGTATTAATCCTCATCTTTTATGTGCATAACAACACACCCTTCTAATATAATACAAGTGGGCGTAGATGTATAAAGTTTGACTCCTTAAATGCTGCAGCGCGTATTTCTGTTCAGCACACAAAATCTCTTGCCACTGAAATAAAAATAATTTGGGCTCATTTTAGCAAACTTGTCCTCTGTAAATTTAATGGACTTTTTGACCAATGATCTCCTGCGTGAATACAAATTAATTTTTCATGAAATCTAGTCATGGCTGCCTCATAACAGCTACTGTTAGATTTTAATGAAAGCTATTTCAAAAAATGCTCAGCGAGTTAAGTGATAAAAAGAACTCCCTATTATATTTCGGAGAAGAGTGGGTCCTCGAAAATTAGATGTAGCATTGTAGGTAGTGAGTCGACCCTATCTGCAACTCAATTAACATATATGATGTATTCTTCCTGCACCGACTATTGTTATTTTTATTGACGGTTAACCGTTTGAACTCTAGAGGTATCTTCCATGCCATTTCAATTGCAGCAATTAGAAGAGTCCATATTCATTATTTGGGTTAGACCACTCAATATTTTCAACGTGCAGCCTCGGGACTGCACGTTGAAAATATTGATTGGTCTACTCCACACATTTACTGAACAGCCATCCTATATAATGACGTTATGACGTATCATGTTCCTGGCAGGAAAACGCCCGCTGGCGTTCAAAGGGTTAAGGTAAATTTCTGGCTATTTCGTGACTACAACATAGATGTGACATCACGTTTAGCCAATCGTTTATACCTATACTACCCTCTTTAGAGGACTTCAACCGCGTTGGCAATCGGATCCTATTTTGCCTGTAAAGCAGCCATTGTGATCCATAGAAAACAAGCCTGAACAAAGACGAGCAAAGAGACCCGCGGCAGCTTGTTTGATCCGGCGATCTGACCTCCTCAACGCAATGTGATACTACGACCTAGATCACTTCACTGTAGCGATAAATATACAGAATCTTCGGCTCTCGTGATAGCCTGGGCCAAAGAAATCTCATATCATCATTCGTAACCCACTCAAACAAATGTGCGGTTCTGTATTTATCATACGTCTCCCATGTAACAACCAGTCTACACGAAAATTGAACTAAAAGTACTCTTCAACTGGATAATTGCTGCGTTTTCCTCGTTGCCAGAAAGACATCACTGTTAGTTGGCCGGGAAGCAACCCTAATTTGCTTTTTAATTTTTACGGCATTTAATTGGTGGAAACCAATAGATACTGATCAGTGTCAGGGTCACGATGTTCGAACTTCAAATATTGACTAAACTACGGAGAATAACACAACAAAAAGGTTTTAAATAGCTAATATGTTTAGTACACTCCATCATTATATGACCAGTTGTGGAAAGTATTTGTCAATGAACAAGCAGTCAGAATGTTATTTTTATTTTGTAAATTTTTGACTCGAATCTGGGTGTTTAATTATCCCGGGTAAACAAATCTAAATGAGGAACATGGCATTTCCAAGCGATCTTGATTCCGGTGCATTCGACCAATGAGGACGTGATTTATTTAAACGGGTTCCTTCTCTGTTTACATTGGAAAAGAAATCGAACGTTTTTTGTATCACCACATGTACCATTCAACTTTTTTATCGTAAGAGAACAACATTGGAAATCTTGTGTTTTACATTAATAGGTGTGTGATAATATGCATTTATTATGATTTTAAAATTTTTATTCATTAGTGCGATGACTGAAAACACAATATCGTGTCTATCCATTTAACAATTTTCGATATGTGACCATTTGAGTTAACTACAACAATGAATTGTACGATAAACGATAGATTATCGAAGAAATGGCGGAAAGACAGAAATCGTATCCCCCGCTGCGAAGATATACAAATTTTCACTTTCACGGCATCAAACAAAATGGCGGCTTTCAAAACATCACTTAAAGGTGAATACGAGTCAAATTATTACTGGAAATGATCAACTTGGTCTGAAAAAGTATAATGAAAAGTAAATCTAGTGTTTGTCAGTGGATTCCGATCATTTCCAGCAATACAATGCAACACTTATTCATCTTGAATTGATGCATGGATGCGCTAGTCCAAACACAGCCCGAAAGTCCGTAATATAAGTTTCTGTTTGGTACGTCCTTTGAAAAACTTATATTTCGGACATTCAGGCCATGTTTGGACTAGACACCCGCTAATTGAATCAGATTCCAAGACACTGTCACTTCCGTGTATCGAGGATTCAATGCGCTGTTTATTTTCATGCATCAATTCAAGGTTGAAACAAGATTCTTATAAAAGGCGTACAATAAAAAGAAAATCTAGAGTTTTAGAGGGGATACCGACAATTATCTCACTTGTGACCGAAACACATGGCCATTTTCGCTCGCGCAAGCGCACGTGAAAAATAAACATTTTTCTCGGTCACTTATGGGATAATTTTCGGTATCCACTCAAAAACACTAGATATCCTCTATATCCTAAAAAGGTTGAAAATGAGTTTCATGGGATATTTTTTACTTGCATTTCGCTCTTAGTTTATTAATGTTTCGGCATTTTATTCCTTTGAGCTAAAAAAAACAATTTACACACCAAAAAGACGGCTGACAATTTTCGTCATTGGAAGAAATATGCAGGAAAGTTAGCTCCCTTTAATTTTCTAAAGCTGTCGTGAAATTTAACACAGAGGGTACTAAATCAATTGAGATTTAGAAATGTTAGCAAATTTGCAACATCGATGTACGCATCATTTCCCAACCTTCTGGAATTTCCCTGCAGAGTAGTATAAAAACACACAAGCTGGCCCTTTACAACGTTCTTTTTGCAATCAGTTTGAACGTTTATTTATTATTCTTTGCTGAAACACATTTCAAAAAACGGAAACTGCACTTTAGGCCTAACAAAATAAAAAATCTGTTTCTCAGGTCCTCCCGCATGGTCCTTTTGGCTGCCGCATGCTCTCTTTTTATAACCAATCTAAACTTTAAAAAAATAAAAATTAAATGGTTTATGTCTGATATTTTACCCAAGTTAAAAAAAATGATGAATTGGTCTCTTGAGAGCAAGAAGGCTTTGCAATGCTTTAGCATTGCAAAGCCTTCTTGCACTCAAGGGATGAAATACACCACCACCCATGCTATTCTGTAGATTATGAGGCCTAAAACTTGAACCAAGAACATGAACTTTTGATGGCAAAGAAGAAATTACTGAAATAAAAAATAAAATAAAAAACCGCTCGCCTGCATGCAATTTCACAAATAATGGCCTGAGAAACAGAAGATCTACTTTGAGTGGCCTTAACTATCTTTTGATGTTCTGTAACTTTCTTTCCTATTCATTATATCAAGAGTGTGAGCATCGTGACATACAGACAATGTCCTTTCCATCAATTTTCAAGAGTAGGAGGTAAATTTTGCTCGTCTGTTTCCAGGAGGAATAAAAACTTGCAAATTACTATACACACACAATAATAAAAACTTACAAATTACACATTCACTAAACAAAGAGCCAAATTGGATACTTACTAAATGTTGGTAGGTTGGATACTGAATGCTGAATTATCTGTGAACTTATTGATTCTAATTGGCTTTATTTTCCACTGGTGCCATAGGTGGTTTCTTAACAATTACCTGCTTCTTAACTGGACCTTCTTCGCCAGTCTAATAATTTCAAGGGAGATAACTTCATCGAAAGTCGATTCTCAGGACGAAAAAGTAAGAGATGACACCTCGGGCGTCTCGTGTTTCATTGTTAAGTAACACATCCCCATTTTGCAACTTCCACTCGGAATGACGTCTTTAATATGAGCATCACTGTATAACAAGTACAAATACTAATTATAATGAGATCAATATACAGATTGAAATATAAAATCACCGAATATACTTTTGAATCAACGAAACGTAGGGTCAAAAATATAATCAGCGATTATATATTCCATAATATATTGGACATTGGGATTTGTGAATTTCACTCTCTTGAAAAGATATTTGACCAAGACACAAGGTTTGATGAGTGTCTAAGTCAATTATCCTTCCCATCGGGATATATTTCACCCCCACCCTCCCCACCCCCACATCACTGGAAGAAATAATAGTCCACGGCGTAAGTACCCCCATTAATCCGGTATGCATACATGTTAGATATTTTTCTTTCTGGAAAACCAGCATCGGTTGATTTTAAATCTAACTGATTTTAAAGTGCAAATTGCTAATATGAGATGACACTTGTTCGTTAACAGTATTAGACTAATAGCCAGATAACTTATTTTATTTTTTCACTTAATCTGTGGTGCAGCATTATGTGTGGGTGAGGGTGTGTGAGGGTGCGTTTGTCTTACCAACTTGACGAGGTAACTAGACAAAAGAGTTTGCGTGTTTCGCCTTACCGAGGTACAAAAGACAAAAAAAAACCTTTACCTCGGTTGTTTTCCCAGAACTGTACCGGCAAAACGAGGTTGAAACCGTTAGTCCACACAAAGGACAAACAATGGGGTACCTCGGTATGTAGGGTAGACAAGACTGTGTGGGTATGTGTGTGTGTGTGTGTGTGTGTGTGTGTGTGTGTGTGTGTGTGTGTGTGTGTGTGTGTGTGTGTGTGTGTGTGTGTGTGTGTGTGTGCGTGTGGGTTTGTCTTACCAACTTGACGAGGTAACTAGACAAAAGAGTTTGCGTGTTTCGCCTTACCGAGGTACAAAAGACAAAAGAAACCCTTTACCTCGGTTGTTTTCCCAGAACTGTACCGGCAAAACGAGGTAGAAACCGTTAGTCCACACAAAGGACAAACAATGGGGTACCTCGGTATGTAGGGTAGACAAGACTCTGTGTGTGTGTGTGTGTGTGTGTGTGTGTGTGTGTGTGTGTGTGTGTGTGTGTGTGTGTGTGTTGTGTGTGTGTGTGTGGTATATGTTGGGCCAAAAACTCACACTTCCGCTCATTCCTATTGAACAGTTTTATTGAACCGTCTGTTGAACTTCAAGGTCCAGGTGTGACACACTTGGATGACCACTGCAGATGGCAGATGATCATGAAAAGTGACGTGAGTAGTTATGTTAGATTGGTTGTCCTGACAACGCGTGAGAACGGCTATCCTGTGTCGCTATTATTATGTTATTATGTGATTTTAACGCTTGTGTGTGGCGTGTGCTATAATGTCCACGAGCGCTTCCACCGTCACTTCATTTTCCATTTCATCTACTTGGTAGGTATGAAAATCAACTAGTTGGGATAGAGTGGATGGCTGTTGTAAAGGGGTGGGTTTAGTATAGGCGTATACCGTGGAAGAACGGTAGTGGCGTCGGCATTGATAGTGGTATATGTTTAGCTTATTGATGCTTCATCGGGTGGGCTAATGCCCTTTATTATGCCAGTAATTGTTATTGATCAATCAGTTTCATTACCCAGTGACCGTATATGATACTGTGTATCATCGAGCTGACCGTATACAGAGCTTATATACGGTCCTACATTTTGTTTTTGACATCCAACGCTCGCTTCGATGTTTTTCCTAATTTCGCGTGTTCGACGAACAACAAATAATTTCGCGTGTGTGTTTGTTGAGCAACGTACAACTATAATACGTTTCCTCCAGTCTTTGAGAAATTTTAATAAACAAATGTAAATTAATACAATAAATAAACCACTAAAACGACATGTATAGAAGCCAACTGGCACTGTCTGAGGCGAACTCAAGCGAGAATCCTTACCCGAATAATCTGCCCTTCTCAGTCATGCAAATATCGTCGGAAACATTAATATCACCTTTAACAACAAATAATGAATGAAACTGTTTCCACTTACCTTCTTGAAAGAATTGTTAGTCCATTTGCTCCAGTTGTTTTATTTTTTCCAGAACGTAACACTGTATTAAAGTTGTGAATTGTTAATATAAATTCCTGTTTATTGAGAAGGGAAATTCCCTGATAGTGACAACAGACCATTTGCGCTAGGAATCTGGGTACACTTATGGTTGTGTCCCTTTCAAACGACTGGCATAATAAATACGTTATGGGGCTTTCGGTGGGCGTATATGGTGTGATATAAGGCTCAGCAAGATCAATATTAGGGGAGGGAATCGGGCTCGCCTAATATTGATCTCACTTTGCCTTATATCACACCATATCCGCCCACTGAAAGCCCCATAACTTATAATATAACACTGCATTCACGCGGCTCGGAGAGTATGTTCAACCCAGACGCTCGGAGTCTCGGTTGAACATAAACTTCGGACCGCAAACCTCAGAACATCTTACCGTAAATTCATCACAATAACTTATGTTTTGGAAACACACCATAACACATTTGCCTTATTGGGGAAATAATGCACGTGTCGGCTGTAGTAATGCTAGCTAAGGTTTAAAGGATTTGCTTGGCTAATTTTGGGCTGTTTAGATCAGCATTGTGTGCCAACAATCGCATATCATCAGGGTGACGTCCAAGCCGTGATTTTCTAGCTCGGTTAACATGAGATTAGCTTTTTTAAACAAAACATCGCCGACTAAAGTAGTAATTTTTCTGTTTTTGTATTTTTCAGTGAAAAGATGGCTTTATATTTGTTGTTGTTTTGATTGTTTTTACAATAATTGCTGTACTAAACATTGTTATTATATAAATTATTTAATGATTTAGTGTTTTGTATGCTATTAATGTTTGTTGTATATATCACCCACTGTATTATTAATTCGGTAACGCATTCCGTGGAGGATTCAATCCTACAGATTTACACTTTGCGCGTCAAACTGATTTTGGGATATTCTCCCCGGGCAATTCCCTATGGAAAACCCGGGCAGTGGAAGTCTGCCTTTTTATCTGTGGAATAAATTTAATTTAATTCTGTTTTCAACCGGTTCGGTCTATTCCTTTTACTTAAACGATCTTCCAATCCTAAGGCTTGTCTTCGGGGTTGGAAGATGGTTGAATTCGAAGAAAAACACCGAAGTGATACCAGACCGTTGCGCTTCCACCAGTACAATAGGCTAACGGGTACGCGTATGGTTGCCGACACACTCTATTGTCTGCGGAGTCACTGGCAATACACGAATGTACGCCAGCCGCTTAGAAGGCATAGCATATTGAGCACCCACATCCTCACCCACAATCCACTTCTTATCACCCTACATTGGTTGATTCGGCAAGTCCTGATAATTATGGAATTAATATTTCTTTGGATTCATCTATCAAATTTTCTCCCACAGGGACAAATCATGGTTGGTCGTGTTCGTCTTGGACTCTTATGCAACCCCCACTTCAGACGCCCACCACACAATGAAAACACTTCTAGAAAAAGTTGATGCACTTTGTGCCAGTATCCACGATGGTGTATAGCCTACTATCGCTGCGATGTAGTAATCCACCACGAAAGAACTTGACTAGCCAGCGACAGGGTCTTATCTAATTTAGTCGGCAGTAGCGGAGGAGGCAGCAGTTCGCACGGGTCGCATTTGTGTCCAAACATACCCCAAAAAGTTAATTAAACTAGTTTGTCATCAAAGCACATGAGTCCAGTTTTGCTTGGTATTGAAGATTAAAGTTTCTTCAAGGGAAGTCGGTAGTTCAATATTTAGGCTCTCTGTGAGACCGTATCCATTTTGGACTCCACCCAAAATTTGCATTTCAAGAACCGGAGGGCCGATTTGAGCCGAGTTTGGCATGTAGTATACGTGGGTCCTAAGTAATTGATTAAGGCCCGATTTTTTTTTACTTTTTACAACCCCGTGGGAACCCCTGGGGCTAAAAATAGAAAAAATTAAAACGCCCATATTTCTCAAACCACATGGAACAGATAACTGTTTATAGGTATGAAGCATCCTTAGTAGAATGGAATCGTAAAACATGCAAAATGCCATCGGTTGTCTGAGGCCCTTCTGTACGGGGCATCGCAAAAATGCTGAGTCAACATGTTTTCAAAAATTGAAAAACAGTTTTCTTCACAACCACAGATACGAATCTTTTGATAATTGGTATACAGCATCCACAGGGGGGTCAGATACAAGTGTATTCAAATCAATACAGGAGCCAGAATAATTAACTTAGGGCAGTATGGGGAATAAGCTTAAACAATCTTCTTCTTCGGATCCAACAGTCCGATTCTTTTGATGATTGGTATACAGCATCTCTTGGGGGGGGGGGGGGGGTGGGCGGGTCTGATTTAAATTTGTTCAAATTGAGACACTGGGTTAATATTTGGGCTCCCGATTGAGCCCAAATATTAACTTAGTGCAATATGGGGAACAATTTTTAAAAATTTTCTTCTTCAGATCAACCAATCAGATTCTTTTGATATTTGATATACAACATCTCTAGGGCGGGTCAGATTCAAGTTGAGTTCCTGAGTCAATATTTGGGCTTCCCATGGGAGTCCGAATTTTAACTTAGTGCAATATGAAGAATAATATTTAATATTCTTCTTCAGATCCACCAGTCAGATTATTTTGATATTTGGTATACAACGTCTCTCTGGGGGGGGGGGGGGGGGGGGGGGGGGTTGGGAGTGTAGGTGGCAGTTTCCAGTTTCTTCAGATCAGATCCCTGGGTTGATATTTGTGATCTTAATTGGAGCCCAAAGTTGAACTTGATATAATATGAGAAAATGTCTTTTAAGATCTTCTTCAGATTCACCAGTCAGAATATTTTCATATTTGGTATGCAACATCTCTGGGGGGGTGGGGGGGGGGGGGGCAGATTCAAGTTTGTTCAAATCGAGTCCTTTGGTCAATATTTGGTCTCCCCATGGGAATCCGAATTTTAACTTAATGAAATATTGGGAATAATCCTTAAAAATCCTCTTCTTCAGATCCACCAGTCAGATTCTTTTGATATTTGGTATACGACATCCCCATGGAGTTTAGATTCAAGTTTGTTTAAATCAAGTCCCTGGGCTGAAATTAATGCTCCCTATGGGAGCCCGAATTGTAGCACAGTAACATATGAGGGAATGTCTTTAAAAATATATTTTTTTAACATCCACCAGTCAGAATATTTTCATATTTGGTATACAATATCTAAGAGGGTCTGATTCAAGTTTGTTAAAATCGGGCTCTTGGGTTAATATTTGGGTTCATTATTGGGGCCCATATTTTAACTCAGTGCAATGTGAGAAAATTTCTTTAGAAATCTTCTTCGGATCCACCAGTTAGAATCTATTCATATTTGGTGTATGACATATCTAAGGCTGTCAGATTCAGGTTTGTTAAAATCGAGTCCCTGGGATAATATTTGGGCTCCATATGCCGGTCACTTACTGATACACTCATCTCGTTTGACTTGACAACTTGGGCCAGGTTAGCGTTTTAGGCTCACTTGAGCCTCTGGTTTTCTTTGTGTTTCTTTTTGTTGTTTTGTTTTTCTTTTTTTGATTTTCTTGTTTTCTTTTCTCGCTTTTTCGTCAGCCCCGGAAGTACAAATTGAAAGGGATCAATATCGAAAGCATATCATAAATTGAAATGAAAGTTTACCACTTTAGAGTTGACGCTGTAGTGGGCTTTCATCCGGTGAACGGGAGCTTCGCGGTTAGCGGCTGAGTCCTGGTATCATTAAAATATGAGACGAAGTGAACCTAAAAAACGTATATTGATCGAGGCATTAGCCGAGGTAAATATAAGTTTTTTAGGTTAATATCATACACCATATACAGTACGTGGAGAGTGGATTGTAACTAAATCACCCGCGGAGTGGCGTTGTCACCCAAGCTATAACTTTCAAATTGTGTACATATCGACAAAAAACACAAGCAATGTTTCAGCCAATGGACCTCCGGGTTTAACCCGGAGGTCCATTGGCTGAAACTTTGCTTGTGCTGGTTATGCTTTGCAACAAATTTGCAATTATTGCTTGGGTGGAATCTCCACTCTGCGGGTGATTTAGTGATAATACACTCTCCGCGTACTGTATACACCATCCTAAAAAAAACAGTCTTCTATTTGTCAATTAAAAGTTCAATTGTATCAACCAGAAATACTTTTATTTAACAATAAAATAGTTATCATCTGCAGAATAACATAAAATAAACAATGTATTACAGTATGTTAACAAGTTTCTCAAAGTTGGAGGTGAATGAAATAGAACTAGAGAGGGGATTTCCAAAAGCTTTTTTTAGAAAGTTGATATTCACTGGAAAACCGGTGTACATGGATTCGTGTGTACCGGTCACGTGTATAAGCTCCAGCCAACGGAAATGTGTTTATTTAGAAAATATATAACACAATATAATAATTATTGCCCGGTAGGAAATTGAACATGCTAAAATAGTTTCCTGAGGTGAAATAGCCATTCCATCCAGAGGCGACGGAACCAGGGAACACAGAGGACACGCGCCCCTCTTTTTTTTCCACAGACACGGCACGTAGTTATACAATGTGTTAAAATTGGCGCATTCAAACGTGTAAATATACAGGCATTCCTGTAATAATATATTTGCAAATCCAAACAATATTTGGCCAAAGAATGCCAGATTCGGTCGGTTTCTTTTGCTTCAACCATCTTCCAACCCGAAGGCTGGCATTCGGGTTGGAAGATGATTGATGTAGGAGAAATGGGCCTGACAGTGACAACACCGAGACATGCCCATGAACTAAAAACTAGTGTGTCGATAGACGATTATACATTTTCTCTCATGACCGAACCATAGTAGCCTTGAAAATTCCCACCCTTCCACTTTTATTAAGCTTCCGCCCTCTTTTATTCCGTCAATCGATTGTATACACAATTTTAATATCGTGATATTTACAAATATTTGGCAGTTGTAATTTTTGTGTGTCGAGATTTTACATTAAATTTCAGAAATAAATATACAAAATACGAGATTTTAATTCATTATCAGTATATACCACCTTTCAGAAGAATCAAATTCCCTCACTTTTATAAGATTTGCCAGATCGGCGTTGCTGGCGTAGAAAATGCGATTCACCTCTGATCTTTCCTTATGTTTGATGGAATTTCACTTGTTGGATCATGACTTTTCCTTATGTCTGATAGCACTTCATTTGTTGCACCATGACTTTTCCTTGTGTTTGAGGGTACCACACTTTTGAGTGGATATGAGTATGTGCGTTTAGTGTAGGCGATACTGTTAGGCCTGGGGTATTGCAAGACTGGGCTTTTTCAAACAAAGTATAACGGATTAAATACTTACAGTACGTGGAGAGTGTATTATCACTAAATCACCCGCAGAGTGGAGATTCCACCCAAGCAATAATTGCAAATTCGTTGCAAAGCATAACAAGCAGAGGCAACGTTTCAGCCAATGGACCTCCGGGTTAAACCCGGAGGTCCATTGGCTGAAACATTGCTCGTGTTTTTAGTCGATAATTACAAAATACGAAAGTTATAGTTTGGGTGATAACTCCACTCCGCGGGTGATTTAGTTACAATCCACTCTCCACGAACTGTATGTGAAGTACTGAAGCTGAGGAGACCAATACGTTTGAGGAAGTAGGGAGTTAACATTACATTTGTTTCCATGACAGAAATTTAACTCTATAAACTGTGTACAATTAACAGGATACATTTGTACTAAATGCATGGTTAATGGTCTTTTTTTTTGCAAATAATAAGCAGTTAATAGAGTTATTCTATTCGGCAATATTATATCTCACGTGACTTCCTTGCATTCTGATTGGCTGAAAGATGATACCCTATTTCGTGTAGTTTGCATCCACCGAACTACCCAGGCACTACACGTTTTCTATTTTTAGCAGACTACTATATCAGTTTTCTTTTCATACTGGGCGAATAAAACTTATCAGGCTAAATTTAAATATCGATTCACAGAGGCACAACATCCACAAAACGACCCGGAAAGAAAACATTGTGAAAAAATGTATCGCTTTTCCATTGTTGAAGTCACATTTTCCGAGGCGTTCATTTTATTCCTCGAGAAGATGATCCATATCTCGTTTCGAAGAGAATGATCCATACCTGGATACAACATTCATAAGAACGCGTCCGGATGTGAAAGATCGTTTGTTTCGCTGCTCATATTATTTCGCTATTTAATTGTATGTTTTGGGCAGTAAACGAATAAACAATGGAATTCATTTGATTCTTCGGAGTTTGCATCCCGTACTGTCCCATTCGGTAATGTATATGTGTGACAAATGTGTGGAAATTATCAAACTGCGTTGTCAAATTTCGAAAATTTTAGTTTTCATTCGCGAGTTGCGCGATTCTAGAATACACAGTTCCGTTTGGGGGAAATGTTTTGTTTACCCTTGCCGACCGATTCAAAATATGTCTTCTGCTCATATCAATAATCCAAGTTAGCCGTGTTTTGGAAGAAGAAAATGTTTTTTTAAAAACTACATGGTATTTTTTTTCTATATAACGCTGGTTGGTAGGGCTGCTACCTTGGTAATAGATTAACAAATCGGACAGATGTTTTTCTTGATGGGTGTTCGATATAATATAAGGATTAGTGCATGTCTTGTCGTTGACTACGCCCATATAGTGCCCAGTGAGGTGGTGTAGTTCCCTCCGCTTCGCGGCGGGAACTACACCACCTCACTGGGCACTATGTGGGCGTAGTCAACTCCAAGCCATGCACTATTCCTTAAATATATAATTTGGTAGTATCATCTGTATTTGTGATTGTGTTTATAACTTAACCCTTTGCACCCGAGAGGCTGCTTTTCCGACCCAGGGACATGAAACGTCATAACCTCATGAAGAAGGAAGGGTTATAAGTACATGCGTAGACTAATGCTGCACGTTGAAGATTTTGATTTTTCTACCCCCAAATAATAAATATGTGCTCGTTCAATTGTTGCGATTGAACTGACATGGAATATGCCAAATGTTAAAAAATAATCCGATTGTTCATATACGCCTGAATAGCATTGCATGTATCTCATGTACAGCCGCCGTGGACTGGTCACTTTCCACGGGTGGGCAATATTTTCACGCACGCAATAATATTAGATTCCAAAACTAATTATAGGAATAATCATCAAAAATTTAATTATTCCTCTGTGTTCCTTAATTACAATTTTGCTGATGGTGACTTGTATTACCTTGTAAACGCATGGGTGGACATCACAGCCCACGTGTGGAATACGACCAATCCACGGCGATTGTCCTGTAACCTCCCCTTTCTCTGATTGGCTGAAAAGTAATATACTATTTCCGACAGTCTTTCCAATTGAGGGTTCTAAAATTTATCGTCCACTATTGTCACAACGCAGTGTTTGGCATCATAGTCCGGGGCATTTCATTGTATAATAATTGACTCAACTCACTTTCACATCTCTGACTTCAGAGAGTGATGTACAGTCTCGTAGAACGCATTGAAAGAGATATGTAAGTTACCCCAGTGCTAATCGTGCACAAAACGTAGCACGGGCAAGTTGAAAAGTCACCCACATTCAGAATTTTCTCCTTATATAATAAGGGGTCTATGTGAGCATCATATTTCTTATATATATAGTATATGATTCTCAAAGAACGCGTCTGCATCAAGAGGAGCTTATTAATCGATTTGGAATTACCCCATGCGTGGATTTCATACACCAAATGGCTGTGAACCAAAGTATAATGAAACGTCATCATGGAATCGAGCGGAAGAAGAGCTTTGACCTTACTCAGTGCGTTACTCGCACATGCAATTTTGAAAAATAATTTACCATACAGATTTATTCCCCAAATTTCAGTGACTTATCTTTATTAGAGTTCTCTCTGTTTATCGATTGGCTGTTTATAACCATATACAGTTAAAACTAGGAGTCCTGTCATGAAATGCGCACAAATAGGTCGTTGATCTACGCGTTAATCTACGCTTTAGGACCATAGTAAGGCTATCAAATTTTGTACATATGGCCTGTGCACAAGCAATGTTTCAGCCATTTGAACTCCGGGTATCCCGGAGGTCCGTTGGCTGAAACATTGCCTGTGTTTGCTATGAGTAACCAGGAGAACCTGCAGTGCTTTGGATGCCATTCGATATGGCAATTACGCGCAATTCCTATGCGCAATTAAGCCTAGATTAGCGCACAGTTCATTACAAGACTTCTAGTTTTAACTGTAGTTAGTGATTTCTTTGTCTTGCGCGAGACACATCACAATATAATTAGTTTTGTTAGCATTAGCCGCTGACTCATGTCATTGATATATAACAGAAACAGGAGCGTACCTAACATAGAACCCTCTGCAATACCACAATTGATGTTGAGCAAGTCTAATGTTTGGCCGCCGTAAATGACATATTGCTGTCTGTCCGAGAGATAGCTTTTAAACCGATCGTTTAATATTCCTCTTATTCTATACCATTCCAATTTCTTCAATGAGATATCACGGTTTATTGTATCAAACGCTTTCGAGATGTCTAGGAATACGGCTAACGCACTGTCGACAGTGGGTTTATTGTTTACATATGCCTGGTATTTCTAAAACAGTAGCACTGGATGAATGGTGAAGTGTGTTTCCCTGAAGCCGAACTGATACTGATATTTTCTGCCAAATATATTTAGAAATTTAATAAGTCGAACGGAGACTAGATTCTATAAAATTTTAGAAAAGGTTGTCAGAAATTAGTTTCGAAAAACCCAAAATTAGCAACGTTATTACGATTAAACCAAGCTGCTATATTCCTGCCTTCCCACCTTTCAGAAATCAAACTGTTGAGTTTGAGCAGATGATCATAAAGCTGTAAAACATGGGACTCTCTAAGCTGGTGGAATTCTAGGTTAGCATATTTGGATTTTCTTAAAAAATATGGAATTCACATGACAGAGCAATATCACCTATGTTGGAGGAAGGGGAGAGGGCATTTCCAAGATTACTTTCCTCACACAAAAACATGTCGCAACACCACATAAATTCTGGAGAATAGTTTCCGTTTTTTGTCTAAAATGGAAAAGCATTTTAAGGATGGGCTTTCTCTCCAGCCCTATTTTGTTTTGTTTTTAAAGGAGCGAATCAAGCAACAAGGCACCATTTTGTTATTAACGTTTAACAACACTTTAGGCAGCCAGGGTCCATTTCGTATCGGAAATAAGGCAGGATAAATAAAATGGTTCTTTCATAATGGGAAACATCAGTTTTTATTTAATTGGTGCTTCACAATTATACAGTCGAAGAAAGCGTGTGTCATATTCATTGATATTCCATGCCTTTAACCCAAATTTTACAAAAAAGTCCAATAACAGCAGTCTAACATTAGATGGATTAAAAGTCAACCCAAATCAACTGGGTGGAGTGAATATGAGCCCAATTGGGTTCATGTTCGCTCAACCCAGTTGCTTTGGGGTTCATGATAACCCGACTGACTTTAGAGTGTGTGATATGAAATAGTTTACGAGAATAAAAACGTCAAACGCATTAAAAGGCACTGACAGAATGTAAACAAGTTAACTGCTTTTTGATGTCCAATCCTCTAAAGTCCTTCAATAAGAGCAATATCATACAATACTTGAACTACAGCTGATTCGCAAGCGACACCATGTTATTATCACCAAACAGCTATATGTTAAATCTGGGAAAAAAGCTTCAATGATTTTCCTCGAAACGTGATGACAGGAAATGGTAATGTGTTGACAAGAATATGGATGGGCAGTTCCGAAAAATCCAATAAGGTAAATAACTCTTGCAAAAATACTTGGACACAGCTGCGGTGCAATTTCATTCACGATATCATCCAAATAGCTAAAAATTAAATTTGGTAAAAATATTTTGAGTGGTTTTCTTTAAAATGTGATTACAAGAGACAGAAAAAAACGGACTGATTAAAAGGCGGATGGTTGGAAGGACCGGCTGATGGAAGAAAGTGCAGACAGCCGGATGAGCAACACCTATTTTTAGACCCCCCCCCCCCCCCCCCCCCCCCCACTAAGTGCTAGGAGGTAACAATTACCAGACTACATGTTTATAAAGTGCATAAAGCATACGCCCTGTGAATCTCTCTATTAATGTCATATTGACAGTATTTTTCTGCATGGAGATCATAATTATTAACTATATATTTCCACACTCTAAAATCCGTTGGGTTAACCCTTTACCCAACGAATCGTCCCAATCCGCTCGCGTAATATGCAAATTCAGTAGTTGAACAAATATTATTTAAAAAAAAAAATTCAACAAAACCATATCATGTGACCCCTCGTTGGAACGAGATCGTCGTGCTCGTTCCAACGAGGGGTCACATGATATGATTTTGTTGAAATTTTTTGAAAAATTTGAAAACATGATATTGAAAATAATAAATTTTGATATCGTCTGTGTTAGGTAAAGGGTTAAAAATCAACCCAAATCAACTAGGTTAAGCGAATATGAACCCAAACGGGTTCACTCAATTACCCAATTGTGTTCATATTCACTCAACTGAGTTGATTGGGGTTAATTTTAGACACAACTGATTTTAAAGTGCAGCTATCAGACACACAAATTTTGTCCGAAACGACAGTTGTTTTTTCTGTTTGTTGAGAAGTTGTTCTATTTCCAGCTAAACATTAGCAATATGTAGACAGTCTATATAATTTAAATAAATTATATTCCGTTCTCTGAATTTTGCACCACTCCTCACTCGAGGCTCTTCTTATGAGAAAATGCCTTTCAATTCCGTTTCCACACAAGGAGGCCATCTTCTTCTTCGAAGACGCCAGGAAATACCGTTTCTTAAATTGTAGTTTATGATCCGAGAAGGTTGTGGCTGTCATTCAGCGGTGTACGCATTGGTGCAAAACAACAATTCTGGGGATATTTAAGAGACTGCTAGCCCCTACATGTCAAGGATGCCAAATATGCCCTTCTTTTGCGACAGTGCCGGGACATTTAGGGCATTTGGTTTCTCACGTTCTGGTTTATGATTGAGGAAGATTATCTTCGCCAATCAGCCAAAATGTAGCGATGTCAATAAATTAATGTTTTGGAGTATTTTGCTGTCTCCCTTCACCCCCCCCCCCCCCCCCCCCTCCAAAGAACTCCCCTTTTATACTATAACGCCGGGATATTTCGTTTGTTAACCCTGTACCCAGTGTAATCGTCAAAATCACCCAGCGCTATTCACAAAAATTGCAATCAGTGTTTCTTATTTTTTCTCCATTTTTTGCCTAAATAGCTTATGATCCCTCATTGGAACGAATTCGTTCCAATGAAGGGTCGCAAGTTGTGTTTTTGACGCAAAATAATGAGAAAAATAGATATTCAATAATTTTGTTTACAATTGTCATCCCTCCGCATAAAATTCAAATTCAGCAGTTGGAAAAAAAATTAAAAAACTGTTAACAAAACCGTTTAGTATCTGAGCTCCGAAAGTATTGAAAAATGTATTCAAAGTCGAATTTGTTGAAGCATGTATTCCATCAACGGATGGAACTTTAGTACACGGCACTCCCTGCCATCGCTTTTTCACTGAAACATTTAAGAATAAATGAGTTAACGTGATAAAAAAATCGTTAATTTTGAAATAATTGTGGTCGATGTCGGGATAGTTTGCTTTTTTAATCAACTTAAACCATCAGGGACGTGGCGACAGGGGGAATTGGGGGATCACCCCCTCCCCCAACCCTGGCCAAAACGTTCTATAGTTGGAAATTCGGAGGGCAAGTCATTCCATCTATCTTTATTTTAGAGTTTATTTGGTGATGCTGTTGTCTCCTTTACTTCCCAAAATCCCAACTCGGTTTCAAATCGGCAACAATTCCAACTGTTATTGTTTACAACTACAGTGTACGCGATATCGAGCTTCAAAAGTATGCATGATGTCAATCGGTACGAGATTTCTATAGTTCGTTTACTTATCGTAATAAAAAAGATCCTCCAAATGGACTTCAAGATAATCGCATCATGTAAAATTGCTATCCTAAATTGATTTTATCATTTATAGTTACAAAATGATGAAACATCGAAAATTGATCATTCCTGCTTAAGATCTGATTTAATGTGAGGACAGTGTGAATTGCTCAAAGTTCTCAGCTTGGGCATTTGTTTAGCACATATTCAATTTCCAGAATAATACCAAATAATAATAACAACCTGATAATTCTATCATAAATGTGTCGCCATTCAATTTACTAGAATCAATTTTATGCCCTCTTTCATGGCTTCATTTTCAAAATCTTTTCGTTAATGAATTTCCAACTGGGGGAGGGATCGGGAGGGAGTTTCCTCCCTCCCAGTCCCTCCTCCTAACTGGAAATTCACTACTCTACATCCCTCCCAATCGGAAACCTCTAGCCATGTCACTGTAAACTATTCATATATTTATGGAGATTTTGATACAGCATATGTCAGTGAGGTACGCATCTAGTTGTAGTTTTATGTCACGTAACAGGAAAGACGGAAGTTTGGTGGTTACGGCATTGGACTACAAATCGGAAGGTCCATTGTTCGATTCCCACCTGGAGTAAGTGCGTTGTGTCCCTGGGCAAGGCACTTAATTCCCATTGTCCACATGTGGGCACTCTGCCGTTGTGTGCTGAGGCGTACTGCACGTCGATGGCACACTTGCCTTCTACAATTGCTAACCCTGCTTGTGTGGAATTAGTACGTTGGGGGCTCTGACGGTTGCTCTCTGCTGTTCGGTGTTTCTCGTCGGGTACTCCGGCTTCCTTTACCCGTAAAACTGTCAAATTCGAGGTGACCTCGCTACCGAAAGTGTCGTTAAATCCCCCAAAAATGTCACGTAACACCGAACTGTAACTGATTATATCGGGGGTGTCAAAGATACACTGGATGCATCTGAAGAGTTTGGCCCAGTCAGCTATCCCATCGAGGTATTGATGAGGGGCACATGTTTGACCAAGTCGTTGTATTGTACAAAAGTCAGCCCACTTTGTTTAGTTTTAACCCCTTAACTGACTTAAAAGCAAGCGACACTTGCAAAAAAAACTCTTGAATAACAACTAATTTTGTTTTACTTTTAGCTCAACTTTGGCGAAGCCAAATTTGAGGTATTGTCATGGCCCGTCGTCCGTCTGTCCGTCTGTCCGTCCGTTTTGCCGTCAACACGGTTCGGGCTAGAGGCCGTATTTAAGAACCCATCTTGACGACACTTCTTGGGTACCTTTGTTATCACCGTGGGACGAGAACGAGTGTTTTGGGGTCCGGTCTGAAATTCAAGATGGCCACTGGCAGCCATTTTGTACGAAATTAGGTGCAATCAGATTTTTGCGCAAAACTTCCATATGAAAGCTCTGATTCGAATAAGTTTTTGTATGAATGTTTAGTACCATGGGATACATCACATATAATACGGTTTTTTTCTCGTGCATAAATTATGCCAATTAGACTAACTTTGATTTATTTAGTGTTACTTTCAGCACTGTAACTGCAAATGCCAACACGGCTCGGGCTAGAGGACGTATTTATGAACCGATCTTTACGAAACTTCTTGGCCACAAGCAGCCATTTTGTACTTTAGTTAGTGCAATCAGTTTGTTTGTACAGAACTTCTGTATGAAAGTTCTGATTTGATTAAATTTTTGTATGAATGTTTAGTAACATGGAATACATCACATATAATGCGGGTTTTTTTCTCGTGCAAAAATTATGCAAATTAGATGAACTTTGATTTATTCAGGGCTACTTATACACAGTAAGTGCACATGTCAATACGGCTCCGGCTAGAGTCTGTATTTATGAACCGATCTTCACGAAACTTCTTGGGTACCTTTGTTATCACCGTGGGATGAGAACGAGTGTTTATGGGTGCGGTCCAAAATTCAAGATGGCTGCCAGTGGCCATTTTGTACCGAAATTAGGTCCTATCAGTTTTTTGTACACAACTTCTATACGGCTCAGGCGAGAGGTTGTAATTATGAACGGATCTTTACAAAACTTCTTGGGTACCTTTGTTATCATCGTGGGACGAGAACGAGTGTTTTTGAGTGCAGTCCAACTTCAAGATGGCCGCCAGCAGCCATTTTGTACCAAGATTAGTGCAATCAGTTTTTTTTTGTACAGAACTTCTGTATGAAAGTTCTGATTTGAATACATTTTTGTATGAATGTTTTGTAACATGGAATACATAACATATAATACGGGTTTTTTCTCGTACAGAAATTATGCAAACTAGATGAACTTTGATTTATTCAGTGCTACTTATACACTGTAAGTGCACAAGTCAATACGGCTAGGGCTGGAGGCTGTATTCTTGAACTGATGTTCACGAAACTTCTTGGATACCTTTGATATCACCTTGGGTCGAGATCGAGTGTTTCTGGGTGCGGTCCAAAATTCAAGATGGCTGCCAGGGGCCATTTTGAACCGAAATTAGGTCCAACCAGTTTTTTGTACACAACTTCTATACGGCTCAGGCTAGAGGCCGTATTTATGAACGGATCTTTACGAAACTTCTTGGGTACCTTTGTTATCACCTTGTGACAGGAACGAGTGTTTTGGGGTGCCTTTGTTATCACTGTGCTATATTTTGGGGGGTTCAGTCATACCCACTCTGGGACTCTAAGATTTATTTTCTGATTTAGCATCTAACTGTCACCCCACCTTTACAATACTTTACCTATATATTTGTTACAGGCTACGATCAGCATTTATGTACAGACCGTTACAATATTTCACATGTACCACTGACACTTTCATTTGTCTCGAAAACATAGGTTATGAGCCCCTTATTGGAACGAGCTCGACGAGATCGTTCCAACGAGGGGTCATAACCTATGTTTTTTAGACAAAAATGAAAACAATAATGAAAATTAATTGGCGATTTTTGAGAATAGCGCTGGCCGGTTTTCGCTGTTACGTTGGGTAAAGGGTTTAGCAGGGTTTAAAAGTATTTTATCTAAAGTCTATGCCATTTGTATCGATTAATCATCATGTTTATTCGGCTTAGTCACTCCACACTTCAACAAACCTTCACAGCTTTTAAAAATTCTTTACTTGGAAGAGATGGATAGGCATATACGCGTTGCGAAATGGATGAACCAGCTTTCACAGGCAAAAAGGGAAGTATCTGTTACGCCACAGCTGTATAATTTGGCAAATGTCCAACGCATTGAACAGTTCTTAGAAATTATGTGACCGCGAGCTGAAGAGATATCACGGTGATATTTTCGGGGAGGTCGATGATGGTCGACCAAGTCCCAAAGCGTACGCTTAAGTTCTCAAGTATACTTCACATCACCATTACCGCGATGTTTCTCATCGCCAATAAACAACAAAATTCAACCCAAGCATTTAATCTTCCTGATTTCGTGTCTTTGTGATTTTGTGAATTCATATTGAGACTCCACTCAATAACTTTAATCCTTTGTCTTCAATGTTGTCTAGATATCCTGGTTATAGTCTTTTGTGTTCACCACCATATTAAAACGACTGCTGAAGATTATAGAGTGTGATATTTTTTACCATGAAGAGTGCTTCTGTAAACTGATTCCCCCCAGTGTAACATTCTTGCTATATCCTGTCCCATGTAGTGTTGGTCTATTATCGTATTACAACTGACTAGGGAGTGGGTATGTATGTACTGACACAGACTCAAGCATATTCAACTGAGTAGTTCATATTTAGGGTTTTCCAGTCTAATTATTATTTTATAGACGCCCTGTGAACAGCACTTGGTAGACTGCAACTGAATATTTTCCACAAGCCACGATTCGTCTTTACCCCTGTATCGGAAAATGCTACCTCAAGGCCCTTACACTCTGATCTCCTAACATTCAGTTTGTGACACAGCCCGGTGATCTCAGTCGGACAGGCTGTATTGGTTTGAAAGCATAGTAAATGGCTCGGTGTTTTGTAATGTTACGCAGTAAACGTGATTAATCAATCAAGTAGTTTCCTAGTTTCGTCTGTAAATATTGTTTTGTTGCATTTCATTGTAGAGTGCCTGTGTGCACTCCTTGGTGGACAGCGATTGAACATTTTCTGCAAGCCGTGATTCTGATTGAGGAAGAGCTCGGAGAATGCCGTCGGACAGAGTGTAATAGATTGAAAGCATAGAACACGTTTTGGTGTTTTGTAGTGATTTATTAGTTCTCTTTTACGGGTTTCTCCTCAAATATAATTTTGTTGCATTCGATTGGGGAGTACCTGTGTGCATCTCTTGGTGGACTGCAACGGAATATTGTCCATATACCTTGCATCCACCCCAGCATCCGATCCCTGCCTCATCCAGTGTCACGTAGTGTTTTTTATGCCCTTACATCCTGTTAGATGGGGGCTCGCACAGAGTGTAATGGACGAAAAGCACAATAAATGGTTCTGTGTTATGTAATCATATATAATAAACGCTAAATAATTTGTCATTACGGGTTTCCTCTCTAAATATATTCTAGTGCATGCCATTTGGGATGTGTCTATGTGTACTCCTTGGTGGACTACAACTGGATATTTTTAAACGATCCAAGACTCTTCTCCACCCAAGTATCGGATTCTTGTCACACCAAGTCTCACATAATGTTTGTTTATCGTCCTGTTTCAACTGACTGAGAGATTGGATATTCGTGCACTGATACATAACTTTCGCTTTGTGTTTGTTTGTTTTTCGAGTATATTTTTTTTAGCTTTTTTTGAGCGTTTATTCTTTTACGCCCAGTAGTGAATAGTTGGGTGTGCCTGTGTGCGCGCCTTGTCGGATTGCGACTGAATATTTTCTACAAACCATGATTTTACCACACCGTAGTATCGGATTCTTGCCACACCCAGTCTAACACATTGTGTTTGTTTATTCCTTTACATTCTGTTTGAAGGAGATTTCGGGAAAGTCTGTCGGACAGGGTGCAATAGATTGAATGCATTGTAAATTGTTTAGTGTTTGGACGTCATATGCAATAAACGTGATTCAGAAGTTCTCTATTAAGGGTTTCTCCTTACATATTATACTTCTGAAAATTTGCTAAGCACCAAGTATATCCAACTACCTATTTTACGTTTTAGTTGAAATATTGTTATGAAAAGTGTATGTATTTTATATATAATTACATCTTTAATGATTTAAGCTCAGAAGTTGAGATTTTGTTTGTGTTTGACATTATTTTTTAGCTTTTGAATTGAATATGATAACCATGGATAATGGATATTATTGGTAAAAGAGGAAATTTTTCAAATTTGCCAAAAAGTTGACGGAGCGGACTGATATGGGTTCAATATCGAGTATGAGGCCCATTATTGTTAATTACAGCTTGACAACGCCTTCTCATGCTCCCAATCAGTCTCCAGATGGTCCTTTGTGGGATGTTGTTCTATTCTTGGACCAGCATGGCACCAAGCTCCTGCAAACGTCTTGGTTGGACAGGACAGGGTGAAATTGCAAGCTGCAACTCATTCCAGACATGTTCGATTGGATTGAGGTCGGGGGATCTTGCTGGCCAGTCCATACGCTCAATCCCCTTCATCTGTCGGTACTCCTGGACAGCATGGGCAACATGAGGACGGACATTATCGTCAATCAGAATGAATCTATCACCCACTTCACCTGCATACAATCTGACGTATGCATACAAGATCTCATCAATATGCCGCTTTGCAGTCAATGTACCACGGTCAAGGACACAGAGATCTGTACCTCCATCCCTGCTGATGCCACCACAAACCATTATTGACCCTCCACCATAGCGGTCATGCTCAGCAATGTTGGCTGCATGGAATCGCTCTCCTGGTCTTCTCCATAACCTAGAACGCCTATATGTGTCGTCTAGGCAGTAGCTTGACTTATCTGTAAAAAGGACAGGTCGTCAATCTTCTCTGGTCCATCAAACGTGATCCATGACCCATTCATATCGTGCCTGGCGGTGGTTCTGGGACAGCTGAATGCGAATACATTGTCTTCTCGATTGGAGACCACATTCGTGCAACCTTGCCCGGAGAGTCTGCGTCGAAACTTTTACCCCGGATGCATATTGAAGGTCACTGCGAAGCTGGGGTGCTGTGTCAAAGTGGTTAATACGGGCCTGAATGATCAAAAACGGGTCATCAGCTGCAGATGTTGCCCTGTCGCTGCCACCAATATGTCGTCTGACTGGTGTTCCATACTGCTGAATTTTTTTCACAGGCTCTGGTGATCACCGTATGGTGCACACCAATGGGTTCACGAACCTGACGATGGGTAGCTCCTTGTTCCACCATCCCTACAATCCACCCACATTTCTGCTTCAGACAAATGTCTTCTTACATTTGTATTCGCCATATTCAATCATTGGATCACAAGGGTTTCTGTAGAAATGAAGACTGAATACCCTACACATTCCATGTACACGTAGACAGTACACGAAAACATCAAGGAAATCAAGGGGTACATGCTTTCCATGACTGTCACGAAAAGTCTGCCTGTCAAGAGAGCTAATGTAAACACTGGGGACCATCTCAATACATTCCTCAATCATATCCACCAAACATATCGCAAAAGTGTCACAAGAAAATTTCATAATGATGTGTCAAATATATGGTGCTTAGCAAACTTTGGGTAGTATATTTGGCTGCATTCGATTGAGGAGTACCTGTGTGCACTCCTTGGTGGACTACAACTGAATATTGTCCATAATCCAGGAACTCCCGCTGCACCCCAGAATCTGATTCCTGCTGCACCCTGTCTCACGTAGTGTTTGTTTATTCCCTTACATCCTGTTAGAGGGGTGCTTCGGGTGCTCAATCGGATAGGGTGTGATGGAAGGGAGGCACAATAAATGGCTCGGTGTTATGTAATCATGTACAATAAACGTTAAGTAATTTTCTATTATGGGTTTCGTCTGTAAATATTATTTTGTTTCATTCCATTGGGGTGTGCCTGTGTGCACTCCTTAGTGGACTACAACTGAATATTTTTAAAAGAACGATAACTCTTCCTTACCTCAGTATCGGATTCCTGCCACACCCAGTCCCACATATTGTGAGATAATATTCTGTTGCATTCCAATGGGGAGTGCCTGTGTACACTCCTTGGTGGGCTGCAGCTCAATGTTTTCCACAAACCATGGTTCTTCTTCATCCCAGTAACTGATTCTTGTTATACCCAGTCTCACATAGTGCTTGTTTATTATCTTGTCGTCACGGCCAAAACCGGCCAGCGCTATTCTCAAAAAATCGCCAATTTTCATTATGTTTTCATTTTTTTGTCTCTAAAACATAGATTATGACCTCTCATTGGAACGAGCTCATCGAGCTCGTTCCAATGAGGGATCATAACCTATGTTCTTGAGTCAAAAAAATGAAAAAAAATAGTTATTCAAGAATTTTTTTTGTAAGTGTCTTCTGCTTTTCATGTTAGGTAAAGGGTTAACAAAACAAAACAATGAAGTCCCCATTACACCCAGGGCAGAGCGTCTTCGTTTGCGCGCAGAGATACATGATCCAATTGTTGATTGCATAATTCACTTATTAAGCTATCGTTTATAATCAAACCGGGAAATCCCAGTAAATCACACCTTGGAAAGTAATAAATAATATTCTGTTATATTCCAATGGCGGGATGCTGCTCAATGTTTTCCACAAACCGTGGTTCTTCTTCACCCCAGTATCTGATTCTAGTTATACCCAGTCTCACATAGTGTTTGTTTATTTTCTTGTCGGAACAGTCTGGGGAGTGAGTAGTATGTATAGACACAGATATTCCGTTCGGTGTTCTGGAAAAAATGTTGAGCTTACATTCCCTTACATCCTATTTAAGAGGGAGCTCATGGAGCTCAATCGGCCAGGATGTAATAGACTAAAGGTAATTATATGTTTCGGTGGTTTGCTATCATATTCAATAAATACGAATTTAATACAGTTGTCTACTATTAAGGGTTTCCTCTGCAAAAATTGTTTGTTGCATTCCAGCGGAGATTGCCCGTGTACACTTCCTGGTGGACTGCAACTGAATATTCTTATACATTCCGTGTTGGAGGGAGGGGGGGGGGGGGGGGCCTGAGAGCCCTGTCAGATAGGACGTAATTGATTGAAAACACAGTAAATGGTTCGGTATTAGGTACCTATATTAAACTAATTATTAAATTAAGTAGTTCATATTAAGTTTTTGTCTATTATCTTGTGCAACTGACTGGGGAATGGGTATGTACTGGCACAGACTTAAGCATAATCAACTGAGTAGTTCATATTTAGGATTTCCTCTGATGTTATTGTGTACACTCCTTGTGATCAGCCCTTAGTGGACTGCAACTGAATGATTCCTCCTTACCCCAGTATCGGATTCTTGCTTTACCCGGTCCCATATATTTTGTCCATTTTGCCCCATATAGTGCTGTCTATGTGTTCTTTTTCACCCTATTATGGACACTATCCAATAATTTGTAATAAAACAAGTATTGAATAACAAATTCATACCACCAAAAATAATCTAGCCTTCATCCGGTTAATCACTAATGTCACTATTGCCAACCATTTTATGATGATTATCTGTATGAGCTGGTATACGCAGATCAAACATACCATCTGATTAATTGTTAGAAAGGGCTCATTGAGTTTTAAATATGTCAGAAATTGTATTAAACTTTCTCGCATACAAGTGTACATAGAGGTCTTCCACATACGGATAAAGTGGGCATGGCAGTACAAGGATTAATCTAATTTACTTGGTATTTTTCTTTTGGTACCCTGGTCTTCTAACTTCCAACCTCTTGGGTTTTCTACTCCTGTACAAAATACATTTAACGTTTCCGCCCTTTATAGCCTTTTTATAATTCGCCATTCACTCTGTACCCATATTCCCGTGTTAGCACCCTAATATTTCATATACTTTCCTTCTCTGCTTCCATAGGGCAGACAACTATGGCACCTGCCATTTTCTGGATAGTGGCCTCCCAGTGTGCAGTCGAAAGCTTTGGTTCAATTTTTTCTTCAAACAAGCATCCTTTCAAAGTTCCCAAATCTCCTTCTTTCTTTTGCTTTTTGTTGGGTTTTGCTCCTGATCGTAACTGTAATCAAGATGCGATCACTATCCAACTTCCTGTTACCCTCACCACCCACTTATACCTCTATCTCGTCCCTCCTCAACTTCAATATCCATCGGTTTTGGATCAAATTGCACATAAAACGTGCCAAAAACAAAGCACCCATTTACGCTCCCAGAACCTCTCTTTGTCTGAAGCAAGAATTCCATGCGCGGCCCCCATGACCATTTGCAGTGCGTTCAACCGTCGCTTGAGTTCTGTCAGAATTCCACCGGGTAGAAAGTCCGTTCTGCAAGGTTTCATCAGAATTCCTGGCAGATATTAATGGCTTCTCGTCAGGTCGTTCGCACAACAACGGCAGATTGTTGTTGCAAGGCGGGGACTCTAATGGGGGGGGGGGGGGGGGTAATGTTTTTGGTCACTGTATCATGACACAACCGTTTAAGCAGCACGGTCGTTTTGGTGTTAGATCGGTTATGGTGTGTGGAGGTATAACCATGGCAAGCAGAACAGCATTACATGTCATCCAAGGACGTGTCACAGGGCAGTACTACAATGACGATATATTAGCAGCTCATGTGGTGACATTTGCGCGACTTCACGGCCGTCGATTCATTTTCCAAGATGACAATGCAAGAGTACACAGAGTTCCTCCTGGAGCAAAACATCACTGCACTGGCCGTGGCCAATACTAAGTCCAGACCCTTCACCAATCGAGCACGTCTGGGATATGCATGGCAGACGTCTCGACAACGCCAACAATCCCCTACCAATGTCCAGGAACTCGCCGCTGCACCGCAGAAAGAATGGAATAACATGATTCAGTCAAGCGGATATTGGACGTTTGGTGAGGAGTATGCTACGTCGGATCCGCGCTTGTCTCACAAACAGATGAGGATTTACAAGGTACTGAGGTCTTGAACTGAATGTGGAAAATTCTCTGACCGACCGTCCATGTCTTCTGCAGCTCAGTGAGTGGAACATGTGCTTGTCAGACAACCAACTATCGCTGAAATCCTTCGCCAGATGTCACAGTGCAATACCTCAACTGTCTTTTTGATGAAAATATAGATTTCTTCATTTCTCTCACTTGTATCAAATATCCCCATGTCTAGGTGTGAAATCGATCTTGAGGGCAAATTATGTAGTTTTGTCAATTTCCGTTTACTACCCTACCTGGATTGTCTCATTTTGAGAAGCTTATCTGGTTATATCCATATCCAAATAATGAATCGAATTTTAATTTTGGTTTAATCGAATCTCACTGAAAATGCGCCGAAGAAATAGCCCCAACGTACGCTTCCCAGATCTCTCTGTGTTAAACTCGAAAATCGGCCCAGTAGGGAGCGCGGTGGCTCAGTAGGTAGAGGTGCAGACTGCAAGCCGAGAGGTCCTCGGTTCGAATCCCACCTGCGGCAACCGCGTTGTGTCCTTGGGCAAGACACTTCATCTCCATTGCCCACGTGGGGGCACGATGACGCCGTGCACTAAGGCGTACTACACGTCGATGGTGCGCATGCCTTCAACCAATCTAACCCTGCCTGTGCTGCAGTGCGGAGTTACGATGTTGGGGAGCTGGCAGCTGCTCGTCGTTGCTCGGTGGTTCTCTCAGGGTACTCCGGCTTCCTCCACCCGTAAAACTGTCATGGTCATGATTAGCCATTGTGCATAAATATGTGACCTTAAAAATCACTATAAATAAATCGGCCCAGTATGAGCAATTTCATGTTTTATCTCCGAAAAGAGACAAAATCCCTAGCAGCAAGGCTGGAGGAGGAGGGGTTGGGGGGAGGGGATAATGTTTTATAGGGGCCGTCACATGCTCTCTGACTCCAGTCACACCTGTTGGTTCCACACACCCAAACAAATACAGAACTAAAGGTCTGCCCAACTCCTACTTCAGCCAGGGCTTCTCTGGCGTTGATACTCTTTGAAATGAGTATATCGTGTGAACAACGCGAGAGTAGTATGCCTTGAACCTCTCGAGCAATATTTATCGAAGGGAGAGCCGGATATGGACTGGTTTCGGACAGGAGAGTCGCCGTGGTGAGCTCTGAAACGTTTGGATGCGAGCCAGAGTGAAGCCAACAAAGGTGAAGATCTTGATAGTAGTAGCAAATATTCACAGTCACGGGAGATAGTTTTTTTTTCTTTTTCGATTTTCTTGGTGGCCCGCGTGGGCGGCAATGTTGTAACGTCATTGTAATGGCGACACGCGCTGTCGGTGCGTATGCGCGTTGTCAGGATGATATTTTGTTTACCGGACGCCATCATCTTCATTTCTATGGTGTTACGTTGACACTATCAGCCGGAATGGCTTCTAATATAGTGAAGGGTGTGTTTGGGTGGATTGTCCGATTAAAGAGGAGTAAATCTAATTAACTAAAACGACCCGACAATTTCACCGAGAATTTAGTATTCTCCAAGGATTCTGACACGAAGTGCTATGTGATCCGAAACCCTCTAATACACTCTAAAGTCGGTTGGGTTAAAGATCAACACAAATCGACTGGGTTGAGTGAATATGAACCCAAATTGGGTTCATATTCACTCAACCCAGTCGATTTGGGTTGATTTTTAACCCAACCGACTTTAGAGTGTAAGAATGTGTTTGTCCCAGGGATGCGTTCCGTCGCATTGAAATATATATATTTACCTTGACTCTGTTTTTCAGGGAATCCTCCGTTTCACAGAAGCTCATAGTGCATATCTATTTTGTAATCCTATTCTTTCTAATCTTCTTTCCCCGTATGTGTGCACGAGGGCTATGGGTATAATTCTCAGCGATCTAACCCCACGCCCCTCATATTCTCATCCAGGATCATGAGAATATGAGTGCCATGAGGAAATTCCTCATATAATCTAGCACCCCTCACATGTTGATCTGGGTATTTGAGGATACCTAGGACATTGCTGCTATACAGCTATACAGCTCCAAGCTCCTTTATGGCCCACATGCAGCTCTTAATAGTCGTGTCCTTGGTTCAGCCACGATTTCAGCTTTTTATCCTATGATCAGCCTATTTTGTATTCGCCATTACTACACTCTTCTACCACCCTTTCAGTTTTGTACCATTTCTTTTCGATCACCTCAAGTCACTTACGTCTTCATCCAGGTATATGGGAGCTAGAAATCCCTCAATGATGTATAATCTATCATTTCTCATATCCTCATATAGGTATCGAACGACCACGTTACGCGAAATACCACGTATGGGACCATGGGGGTCATGCGGAACTTCCTCAGCGAGATATAATCTATCATCTATCATATCCTCGTCTCGGTACTTAACAACTTCATTAACCCTTTACCTAACATGAAAAGCAGACGACACTTGCAAAAATAATTCTTGAATAACTAATTTTTTTCATTTTTTGTCTCAAAAACATACGTTATGACCCCTCGTTGGAACGAGCTCGACGAGCTCGTTCCAACGAGGGGTCATAACCTATGTTTTTGAGACAAAAAATGAAAATATTTTGAAAATTAATTGGCGATTTTTGAGAATAGCGCTGGCCGGTTTTTGTCGTTACGTTGGGTAAAGGGTTAAACAGACTCCCACTTTGGAATCCCATCTAGGTTCTGTCTAGGCTTGCCGAATCCATTTTTGTTTTGTCGTATGAGGCCACGAGGAAATCCCTCATTGGGGTATAATCTGTTATTCCTCGTACCCCTGCGACCATGAGCCAAGCCTCTGATGTATAACCTGTCGCCCCCTCATATCATCAACTGGGTATTTGGAAACCGAAGACAATGATGATTCTGGAACTATTGGAGTGCATTGGGTATACCTTTTTGGGGACACTGTGCCATGCCTACCTTTCCTGCATCCACTGTGTCTACCCTATCATATGCTTCCTGCTTTCCTCGTCCACTTTTAACGTCTATCCCAGTATTGACCTACTGTCTGCTAAGCTAATGAGTACTCTCAGTAATCCGGCTGCCGGTAGAACCTATCAATCCTATGCTTGTCGACCACTACTGGTACTACTAACATCACCGTCCTCTTCTATTGCTGCTCCCACTAACGTCACTAACAGGTTCATGGCATCGGCTAGGAATCTAACCAATGGAATTCCACCATATCGTGGAAATGGATTTGGTTATGGAATCCCTTTCCCATCGTATAAGGACATGTGGGTCACGGCAAAATCCCTCAACGTGGTGTAATGTGTCAGAGCACATATCGTCATTCCATGAGGGCTATTATGAAGTCCATCAGTTAGGTATAATCTATCATGTCTCATAACCTCATCGGTGACATGGTGATATACTTTTCGGGGGATCTCTTTTGGAGGATAGCTAGCCAAGGGCAATAAGCTGATGATAATTTTGTTTTACAGGAAGGATGTCATAGTCGCAATTCATATTTGTCGCCATACTGAACTTTGCAGGGATCACGTATAGCCGCTAGAAACTGTATAGCGTCCAAGTCATGGTTATCCTCAAATATACAGATGAGGATAAGAGGGATACTAGATTATACCTCATTAAGGGATTTCCCCATTACCTCACACTCTCAAATACCTGTATGAGGATATTAGGGACTTGACGTAAGATCGCTAAGAAATATCTTCATGGCCTTCAAGCGTACATACGGGAAAAGCAGACGACAGAGAACAGGATTGCAAAATCGCTACAAAACTGCGTACTACTTTTATAAAGAGGATTCTAGGGAAATCCGAGCCAGAAGTACGTTTTGCCGATTTTGTTGTTTTTCTTGATTTGGGATGATATAGTCCATATAGGCAATTAGATATATATATGTCCACAGTGGAACGCATTCTGGAACACGCCCCGTCCTATTACATGGTTTTGGGTCTCGCATAATCCGAGGATTATAGAGTTAAGGCGAAATTGCCAAGTTGTTTTGTGCAATTAGATTTACCCATTGAATTGAATACACCCACTGAACATACCCACCACTATATTATGAGGCTTCCAGGCGCTACACATGCACACTGGCACCACGTATCACCACAAAAATGACTTCACACCAAGGCTGCTTGCTCGGGCTACCTTGAGAACCAAACATGATGTAACTGGTGCACGTGACTATGATGTCACCCCATCTCTCCGGGTCTCCCTCCGGCAAATATTGCTCGATACGCACATGACACATAAAGTTGTGTGAATGAGCAGTGTCCAGAGCACCACGCAAAACTGAACAGATATGCTGGGTTAGATCTCGGTCACTGAATGTATGTCCAGAAATTTGAAATCAGCGATGATCCGACCTATTGTGAAAAATCGTCGTAAGGACACAAAATCCGTAGTAGCAGGGTTGGGGGGGGGGGGGGCAGGAGGTTTCAGAGCTGGTCTTAACGTTTTATATGGCTCGCATCTCGCGCTCCGCCTCATCACACCACCCATCTCTGAGTTCCAACATCCCAAACAGAAATAGAACCAAGTGGCGGACCACCTTCTTTTCTGCCACGTGTTCTTCTGGCGTTAGTACTCTTGCAAATACATATCTGTCAACATAGTATACGAGTATGCGACGTATAAAAATTGTGCTTGGATTATGGTTGGCCGATTGGGCCCATGCAGAAAGGGCTGTGTGAATGAACATTGTGGTCAGCGCCGCCTTTTGTTGCGAAGGTGATTGTGTCGTACCCGTCCCATGTTGGACAGCAGTCAGTAACTGGCCTCTTGTCCGGAATGTGAAGGACAAAATCGATGCAGGGAGGCTGTGAAATATTGCATGTGTGGTTGTCGAACTCGAGCCAGCTGCTGACTGCATTTGGCGTGCCAATTTCGCGCTCACTTCTTGTCGAGACGCTGCAGTCCGCCAAACAAACAACAACAAAATAACAGACCCTAGCGGAAATCTGTCGTTTCTCCTTAACTCACGCGTCAGAATATCGCTCACTTCGACATCAATAGCTCTGTTGTCGTCCATATGACCTGTTAAGCGTGAAGCGAGACTCGTCAGTGAATAACACAAGTCTCCAGTAGTCCATGTGAAACCGATTGGGTGCATGTGCCCGTAGCCATTGCAATCTACCTTGACGTCGGACCAACGTACGGACGTTGTGGTATTAAATTGAACTCCCGCAACCGATTCCTAACTGTTCTTGGACACACTCGGCGACCATGAGTTCCTACAACCCGACTCGCCGTCTCCGTCGCCGTCTAACATCGGTTAAAGAGGTGTGAGAGACGTATGCCTCTATCTTGACGTGGCGATGTAACGTGCTGACTTCCGCTCCTGAAGCGGTCAGCTAATCATCCTGTGGCTCTGGGACGCCCAACTAAACGAGCTATCGTTGACTCAAGGACCCCGAATTGCCGGGCGACAAGATGTTGCGATTGGCCCTGCATAATTAGAGCAATAGCACTACCCCATCAACTTCGGATATTGGCTGTATTTTGCCTTTCAATCGAGTTGAAATGAAATGTTGTGCATTCGATGTATACTGTTCAAAACGTCGATTTGGTATGGTTTCCAAGCCCATCATCCGTGGGAGTGCCACGGATTCACGCTTTGTCGAAACATCTATTGAAAGAATGCAGCGTCGTACGTGGTCATGATTGACTGAAGTTTAAACAAAGAGTCTTTAGACTGTACACTGCGGAAGCTATGTGCCAAATTTTACGACATTTGGTCTACGAGTAATGAACTTATATTACTAAAACTGAACTTGCATTCCTTTTTCCATCAGTACATATTTTTAAAAATTGGGCATCATTACTTAATTCTAAGAGATCAATTTAACAGGAAATCAATGAAAATCTTTTTCCGTATGTCGAACTTACAAACAATACATTGCCGAGCAATGCTTTTATCTTCGTTTCTTCCTCTGGTTTGTTTATTGGATGGGGTTGGAGGTTGGGGGGGTAACAACACTTTCACCGCCAGAATCATATCATGTCAAACAGCACTGTGGTGGTGACAGCGATATATAGTATCAGGAGAGAACCGTACACTCTAAAATCGGTTGGGTTAAAAATCAACCCAAATCGACTGGGTTGAGTGAATATGAACCCAAATTGGGTTCATATTCACTCAACCCAGTCGATTTGGGTTGATTTTTAACCCAACCGATTTAGAGTGTAGGGCACTGCCGATGAGGCGTCAGATTATCTAACGTGAACCACCAGCACAATCAGCGTTCGCATAGTTTGTAAACGTCTGTACCATCAACAGGGTGTATACCTTAGTATATCACACCGCCATGTTCCCATTTGCGCAATAATGATTACGCGGCTATCCCGATGACACAATGCAGGTGGCGCAGGTCAGGATAAAACCATCCACCTTAGGATCAGAAGTCCATCGTGCTAACTATTGAGCCCAGGCGCTCACTATGTTCTTATCTGCAATTATTCTAATGGGAGGGCCGGATTCGAAACAGTCGAAATATTTTTTTTTTCGATTTTTTTTTCAGAGGCACGCTTTGTCTACTGAATCTGCTACCCACGAAAAGTCGACTTTGGGCTAAGATCGGTACGTACGACAAGGGGCACGGAGCGAACATTTCCTGACATGTGAGGGATCAGGGCATGTTTCAGGCAATTTCGAAATTTGCTGTTAAGTGGAAAAAAAAACATTGGGGATGTCATTCATGGGTGGCGGGAGAACAATAAGCCATGAATCTTTCTCAAGGATAATTCGTAGAAACGAAGTATAGTCAACACAAGCAGAGTGCTCCAGCTTCCTCGACCCAAGCAAGTTTACAGCTTGATAAGTCAGTCAGAAATATCATTAACCCTTTGAAGCCGAATTGCCGATTTTCAGCCCTGGAAAGTGATACGTCATAATTCCATTAAGTAGGATGCGTGCTAAGTGAATGTGTGGGGTACACCAATAAATATTTTCAACGTGCAGTCGTAAGGCTACACCTTCAACATATTAATTGGTCTTCCCCCAAATAATGAATATGAACTATTCAATTGTTGTCGTTCAAGAGACATGGAACATACCATCATGATTTAATCCTTTACCTAACATGAAAAACAGACGACATATGCGAACAAAAAAAAAATCCTGAATAACTAATTCTTTCCATTTTTTGTCTCAAAAACATAGGTTAGGACTCCTCAGTGGAACGAGCTCGACGAGCTCGTTCCAATGAGGGGTCATAACATATGTTATAGAGACAAAAAATGAACAAATAATGAAAATTAATTTGCGATTTTTGAGAATAGCGCTGGCCGGTTTTTGCCGTTACGTTGGGCAAAGGGTTAAAGAGTTAAAACTTCAATGAACAAACATATAATGTGCGCATCTATCTTTCACGCATAAATATGTAAAGGAGAGATGGTGATCTTTTGTACAATATAAATAGTACATTTCAAATAGATCATTTCCTTCCCTCGGGGCATTCACTGACACTGTAATTAACCACTAACATTCTTGGAGGAGAATTCTCACTGAAAAATAATTCAAATTTTGTAAAACAAACATCTTCCAAAGATCCAGCCAACCAGCCCTTGAGTTGAACCCAGCGGTTTATTAGCTGTAACTTTTTATTACTTTCATGTCTTTTTTACAGAATGTGAATCCCAAAGGTCTGTTAGCTGAAATTTTCCTTTTTTCTTTTCAATTCAAAACAATGCATAGACGTTTTCGTGTAAGAAATAATACCTTAAAAGAACAGCATGTGTATAAAAATACATTCTTCCAACGCACGATAATTATTATTTCTTATTTATTGGGTTTAACGACATTTTCGACAATCCGGTTAACCTCGTATCGGACAGTTTTACGGGTGGAGGAAGCCGGAGTACCCGGCTAACATTGGTCGAAGACAAGTGCACCATCGACGTGCAGTATGCCTTAATACACAACGCCACCGTGCCCTCATGTGGGCAAATGGGATTAAATGTCTTGCCCAAGGACACAACGCGATTGCCGCAGGTGGGATTCGAACCAAGGACTTCTCGGCTTGCAGCCTGCATCTCTACCTGCTGTGTCACCGCACTCCTCAGCGCATGATGCCCCAGCTTAAAGAACAAGTTCACCGTAATATTTTTTCTTGACGGTTGTTCCTCTTGAAGAAACTGTTTGTTTATTTAATGGGGTTTAACGACACTTTTGACACCAGGGTCGTATAGTGTTGATCAGCTTTGCGTAGCCACTATTAGACTCTCCGACTTACATTCATGGTTAGCAGAGGTTGAAGGCAAGTGCGCCATCGACGATCGCTGAGTCACAGGGTACAATCGGTATTAAGTGTCTTTCTTAAGGATACAGCACATAATGAGCATATCAGTATCGAACCGTCGATCTTTGAGCTTAATTGAAGCACAATGCGCCACTCAATGACTTAACCGTTCTACCCTTAAATTAGGGTCCTGCGAATCACATATTTTCCATTCGAATCGAATCAGCTCTAGAATTCGAAAT
The DNA here is from genome assembly GCA_031216915.1 of Pictodentalium vernedei. Lineage (NCBI taxonomy): Eukaryota > Metazoa > Mollusca > Scaphopoda > Dentaliida > Dentaliidae > Pictodentalium > Pictodentalium vernedei. The sequence goes on from CM062289.1 coordinate 87,408,147, forward strand.
CAAATCGAACCTCAAATCGAATCCGGGGTGTATAGAAGGTGACCGACAGTCAAAACAAACCTTGATTTGTTTTGACTGTGACGGCTCAAGTCCCGACTGATAAAATATTCCATATACATCATCAAGGCATGCCTTCGTCGAAGGCATGCCTCGATGACGTGGATGGAATATTTAAGGAATAGTGCATGGCTTGGAGTTGACTACGCCCATATAGTGCCCAGTGATGTGGTGTAGTTCCCGATGCGAAACGGAGGGAACTACACCACCTCACTGTACACGATATGGGCGTAGTAAACGACAATACATGCTCTAATCCTTATATTATATCGAACACCCATCAAGAAAAACATCTGTCCGATTTGTTATTCTATTACCAAGGTAGCAGCCCTACCAACAATAAACTCCCCCTGCTCATCATCGCCAAATCGATCATTCTCTTCGAAACGAGATATGGATCATCTTCTCAAGGAATAAAATGAACGCCTCTGAAAATGTGAAAAGCGATATATTTTTCCACAAGGATGGCTTTTCAAGTCGTTTTGAGAATGTTGTGCCTCTGTGAATCGATGTTTAAATTTAGCCTGATTAGTTTTATTCGCCCAGTATGAATAGAAAACTGATATAGTAGTATGCTAAAAATAGAAAACGTGTAGTGCCTGGGTGTAGTGCCTGGTCAGTTCTGTGGATGCAAACTACACGAAATAGGGGTGCAGCATTCGTCCAATCAGGAGCCTAGAACGTCAGGAGAGATAAAATATTACCAGTAATGGTTACAGTTCAAAACAGAAACGACAGCGTGAATTGCTAGTACTATGTACTACACAGAACTAGCGACTAGCACTACAGTTAAAACTAGAAGTCCTGTCACGAATAGTGCGCTTATCTAGGCTTAACTGCGCGTTGGAAATGCGCGAAATTGCCATATCGAATGGCATTCAAAGCACGGCAGGTTCTCCTGGTTACTCATAGCAAACACATGCAATGTTTCTGCCAATGGACCTCCGGGTTACCCGGAGGTCCATTTGCTGAAACATTGCTTGTGCACAGGCCATATGTACATAATTTGATAGCTTTACTAGGGCCCTAACGCGCACATTAACGCGCAGATCAACGTGCTATTTGTGCGCATTTCATGACAGGACTTATAGTTTTAACTGTAGCTCGTCGTCGAGAATGCTTGGAAACTTTTAATTTGCTTCCAACAGTAGTAGTGACTGGTTAGACTGGAATTAATACTGGTGACGGCATGGAGGCAGATACTGTTTATGTTAATATAGCGAATATTACAGTCAGTACCCACGTTCAACATTATTTGTGTACCATTTCTATCTGAACTATGAGACGACGAATATGACTGATGCCAAGCTATATTCCAGTGAAAAAAATTGAAGGGGCAACTAATCAGAAATCCGCTTTCGAATCGAACCGGATACCAACTTGATATTCGAAATTGAATTAAATCTCGAAGCTTTGCTGGATCCTCCCACCTTAAAAAAAACTAAAATACAGTAGCTATAGCAGGGTACCGTGTGTCAATTTATTTATTGTCGTTTAACGACACTTTCGACAGCTAGGGTCACCTCGTGTCGGACAGTTTTACGGGTGAAGGAGGCCGGAGTACCCGGGAAGAACAACCGAGCAACGGCGAGCAACTAACTGTCTGACCCCCCAACATTCTAACTCCACATAAGCAAGGTTAGCATTGGTTGAATACAAGTGCTCCATCGACGTGCAGTACGCCTTAGTACACGGCCCCAGCGTGCCCGCACGTGGGCAATCGAGATGAAGTGCCTTACCCAGGGACTTAACGCAGTTACCCCTGGTGGGGACCAAACCATGCTCCTTTCTGTTTGAAACCCAGTGCCGTAACCACTTAACCACCGAGCTCCCACCGTGTGACAAGAACCTCGCACAATAATTATACTGGCCATTGTACCAGCCCTTTTCAATAAGACCATGTTAGTGACATCCAGTTCCGTGACAGTTCAAGAACGGTGGGCTTTGGGATAGATATTGGTTGGAGACAATAATATGTACATATCTTAAGAGAGATATTTCGACACGCATCTTGTGCAAACAAAAGTCTTCGTTGGTGAAGTTAAAGGTGTTAACATGACTGGTGTCATGCTATCTGTGGACGAAAACACCGACCTATAAATTATAATAATACTGATAGGGGTAACAATTTCACTTGATTTGAGGTGTTCATATCGTTAGTGAATTGTTTCTTGGGGTGAATGAAAGAGCGAAACTTTATTTTGCCCCACACACAAGTACAATAACGATTAACAAAAACAAAGCACATATACAGTACGTGGGGAGTGGATTGTAACTAAATCACCCGTGGAGTGGAGTTATCACCCAAAGTGTCACTTTCAAATTCTGTACATATGGACAAAAAACACAAGCAATGTTTCAGCCAATGGGCCTCCGGGTTTAACCCGGAAGTCCATTGGCTGGAACTTTGCTTGTATTGCTTATGCTTTGCGACAAATCGGCAATTATTGCGCGGGTGGAATCTCCACTCTACAGGTGATTTAATGATAATACACTCTCCACGTCATGTACACTGCACTTTTAGACAGCTAGGGTCACCTCGTGTCGGACAGTTTTACGGGTGAAGGAAGCCGGAGTACCCGGGGAGAACAACCGAGCAACGGCGAGCAACTGTCTGACTCCCCAACATTCTAACTCCACGTAAGCAAGGTTAGCATTGGTTGAAGACAAGTGCACCATCGACGTGCAGTACGTCTTAGTACACTGTCTCCACTCTACAGTTGATTTAATGATAATACACTCTCCACGTCATGTACACTGCATGGAAATGGTATTGCCGGGAAGGCTGTCTTCCTACCATTCCCACACATCGGTTTTCTTGGCACGAAAGCCCTTTGTCTTTTCCTCGTGAGGTTTTGCTTAAATAAAATAAAATACACCTGGTGTCCTGAGGCATTTCTTGTTAAAGTCACGAGAGTTTGAGAAATTAATGTGGATCAGTTGTAATCTATCACAAAATAAGAAACCAGTGTACGATAATATCGCAATAGCATCGACACACAAACCTTGCGGTGAGAAAAATGAGCGAAAAAGTGTCAGATAACGCAAATGAAATGGCGAGGCGGGAGGCTAACATGGCATTTGTGTGATGTGAACACGAACGCACAACCTGGAGAGATAGATATAATGAGGGAAGGTTTGATTGCACAAGGGGCTACACTCGACGCTAAAAATAAAAAATAATAGTTCTTAAATACCCACCCGAACATTTATTCCAGCTGGCTATTCAATCTGGAAGTAACTCTCAGAGAATGTTTGTGAAAGTGAAATGCACACTAGCGTATTTTACGCCAATAATGGAACACACTCCAAGCATTTTATGTCGAAATGAAAGTTCGCTTTTGAGATGGAACGAAATGTGTTCATGTGATCGTAAATAAAAGACTTTATTGAATAAAGGAGGCATTAATCATATGTAATGCCACAAATAACTTTTTAAAAGAAACTCAATAAATAAAATCAAAGCACAAACTGCTAACAATAAAAAAAACCCCGCAGTTTCGTCCACTACATATACCAGATTTCCGTTCTCTTTTGTTTCTACCGTTGGAAATATCTCCGAGAGGATGCCATGTATCATGGTGGGTTTGATGTACCAATCGGTCTGACTGAAAGAACGAACATTAACAGGGTAGTTCCTAAACATCCGTACCAACGTAAATTCTATGTAAATATATTATCTGCATATGATTCTCAGCGAATGGTTTTGATAGTGAATTGTATACAAGAGTACTTTCGTCAATAATAGAACATACCCCAAACATTTCGCGTCGAATACAAAAATATATTTGTTCTACCTTTACCCAACGTCACGGAAAAAAACGGTCAGAGTTATTCACAAAAATCACCATTCATTTTTGAGTATTTTTTCATTTAATTATCTCAAGCTGCCCTTTTTCGCAACAAATGAAAAAAAATAGTTATTCAAATGTCGATCACTTCAGTGGTAAGGTAGAATAAGGCGGAACAAAATGTACAAGATTGTACACCCCCCAAAAATGTTGTTAAACAAAGGGTAGATATTCATCAGTTTGTAATGAAACCAAAACCAAAAAAGATTAAAAACTTTGAGAACAAAAAAAAAAAATCAACAAATAAAATGGAATCTCTAAACGCAAATAAAAGACACAGACTCGTTTCACTGTATTCGTGACTCACATTTTGTTTCGTTTCCACTCAAAAGATCACAGTTATCGCCGGAGAAAAGACGCGAGCTAAGAAAGTGGGGGAGTCTTTTATCTCTTTTTGTATACAGATGCGTACAAGGTGCCAGACAAACCAATTTCTTCAACGCAGGTTTTACAAATAGTAACGTAAACAGGTCATAACCAAGCACGCGCTTGTGTTATGCAGTTGTGAGATACAGATTTGGTATGAGGGAGCCCCTGACACACACACGCTGTATTCAGGTAATTACGGACTCAGTACATCATACTTACTATAAGATAAAAGTAACATTTCTTGATTCCATGTAATCAAAGAGGAAGCTGGTGAGAGGTTGCCGAAATACTTTGAAATGCATGTGAGAAGGCTGATTGAGCGGTAGTTTGACGGACTGCTCTCAATCTTGTGGCGGTGCGGATCACGACCCCTCTCCCCCCACCCACCCCCTCATTACTGCTTTCTAGTATGCTGGGAAGTATGCAGTGGAGAAACAGACGTTAACTCTGTCAGTTTATGTTTTTAACATATCATCACGGGAGTGGTTTCTATTTGAGTAGCAGTTGTTAGCTGTGTCGAGTGCAATTTGACACTCAAATGCACAAAGAAAGAAAAATCAAGGAAGTAGTCGTATTCCATTGTCATATCTAAAATGATGCATTTTCACATAAGACATGTGGGAGGAGGATATGCGCAGCATGACTGTTATTCACTTCGTACTTCGCTATAGACAATCATTAGAGACGTTTTCTGATAAGGTTATTATCCTTCACAATAAACGAGTGAGGGGGCTAAACAATTTGTCACCTCTCATCTCGATGGTAGCAATTAGTTAAAAATCCGACACATTCGCCCACGTAATTTACACCTTTCAGGGGTCAAATGATATGTTTTTATTGACAGTTTTTCTTTAAAATATGGAAAAACTAAATATTTAAAATAAGAAATATTAATATCGTGAGATTCGGTGGAAAAAGGATTAACCCTTTACCCAACGCAGACGATGTCAAAATTTATTATCTTAAATAGCATTTTTTTCAAATTTTTAAACAACATTTCAACAAAACCATATTATGTGACCCTTCGTTGGAACGAGCTCGACGAGCTCGTTCCAACGAGGGGTCACACAATATGGTTTTGTTGAAATGTTTTGAAAAATAATATTTTTTCAACTGCTGAATTTGCATATTACGCGGGCGGATGTGGGCGATTCATTGGATAGAGGGTTAAACAAAAAAATCAAAGGCATTTAGCGCTTCAGGAAAAGGATAAATTGTATTGACAATGATTCATTAACCCTTGACTTACACGAAAAGCAGACGACATCTGCAAAACAAAATTCTTGAATAACTAATTATTTTCATTTTCTGTCTCAAAAACACTGGTTATGACCCCTCATTGGAACGAGCTCGATCTCGATCCAATGAGTGTCATAACCTGTGTTTTTGAGACAAAAAATAAAAAAAATAATGAAAATTAACTGGCAATTTTTGTGAATAGCGCTGGCCGGTTTTGACCCTTACGCTGGGTAAAGGGTTAAGTCGGTTCACTAGGATGCATATTTCCCCAGTTACAATTCGTCAAAATGTTTTGATCCTTTACCTGGCGTCACTGTAATGTACGGTTAGTGCATTTTACAAAAATCGCCATGTAATTTTTTCCTCCACGACTCATCGAGCTTGTTTCACTGACAGGTTAAAATGTTTTGAGGTTATTGAAGAACGATTATTGCAAATACGATAATCTTGTCGTGTTCAGTGTAGGATTAAAACAAGAATGGCGAGGGGAAACAAAACTCACTGAACCAAATTTCATTTTGCAGAGAATTATTATTTTTGCAGGTCCAGAACTACCATCATATCTTGGACATTATGGTAGTGTGTGTGTGTGTGGAGGTGGGGGGGGGGGGGGGGGGGTCATGCATGCTTGGTCATGACATGAAGTTACCCAGTTGCTCTTCTGCATGCATACAGTTAAAACTAGAAGTCCTGTCACGAAATGCGCACAAATAGCACGCCGATCTGCGCGTTAATCTACGCGTTATGACCGTAGTAAGGCTATCAAATTCTGTACATATGGCCTGTGCACAAGCAATGTTTCAGCCAATGGACCTCCGGGTAACCTGGAATCCATTGGCAGAAACATTGCCTGTGTTTGCTATGAGTAACCAGGCGAACCTGGCGTGCTTTGGATGTCATTCTATATGGCAATTGTGCGCAATTCCTACGCACAATTAATCCTAGATAAGCGCACAGTTCGTGACAGGTCTTCTAGTTTTAACTGTTCTCGTCCTTTGGGAGTGGGCGATTTCGACAAGGCTCCTACACTGAGTACAATTATTCTCGACAGTTGGAAACAACTCGATAAAAGTCAATTATCATGTCTAATTTCGAGAGCAAGACCGACACACATATCAAACAAACAGCTACCTGTAACAATTTTATGCCTCTCCAGAGGCACTCTGGACAGCTGGGCTTTACATGCGTCTACCTTGGACATTTTGTTCAATCTTCGGGTAACAGAGGCGGTGGAAGCTTCAAAAAGGTGGGGGTCACACAGGGTGTGGGATGGAAAATAATTTTTCTTCGGGGAAGGGGGGGGGGGTCAATGGTGGTAGGACGGTGAAGTCATGCAAAATATATAAATTTATATGCGCTGCCTCTTACCCTTGAACCCACTCTATTTAAGACACTAACCTCAGCGTATTTATTTTGTTTCGTTTTTACTTAACCCTTAGAACCCCGGTGAACACCTGTGCCATCGCGAAAGGATAAAAGTCGAGGCCTGCGGCCTCTTGATTTATCTTTCCGTGCTGGCACTTGCGCCATATCGATCAACCCATTCACACGCACGTGTCGATCTGTGTATTTATTGTTGACTTTCTGGAGAAGAACAAATCCTGCAAGTGACATTTGAAGCGATAGCGGATATCGCGTCTCGTCTACTTGCACAATGTAGCGTCCAGTTAGTGGAAAAAGCGCCGTCTGCATTTCCAACGCATTGCAGATGGCAGCTTGTTCCAATCACTGAACGATATATGGCTTTCTCATCGACCACGTTGGTCCTGATCAATTTCCTCTTGAAACTGACCACGTTGCTAAGATAACAGCGGAATGAGTTGTCACCACTGGGATCCTATGAACCGAAAATATCAAACCTGATTGCGGTAGTGATCACTTACATGCGATAGCTAAAAGCAACGTTAATGGGTCAGAACCCCTTCATATACTATTCTAATGTTAATGAATGTGTATTGACCGTCGAGTCTATGCGCTGGTCCATGCGAACCCCATTGGTTGTCATATGAATAAATTGCTCAACATTAACCCCTTACCTAACGAATCGCCCGCAGCCGGCCGCGTAATAATGCAAATTCAGCAGTTGAAAAAATATTATTTTTCAAAAAATTCAACAAAACCATATCATGTGACCCCTCGTTGGAACGAGCTCGTCGAGCTCGTTCCAACGAGGGGTCAAATGATATGGTTTTGTTAAAACGTGTTGAAAAATTTGAAAAAATGTTATTTAAAATAATAAATTTTGATATCGTCTGCGCTGGGTAAAGGGTTAAGAAACAAGTGATAGGTCCATCTGCTTGTACCTGCGATTCGATGGTATCAACTAATCTATGCTGGTTTCACATAGAAGGTAGACCACATTGGTAAGGCGGACATCGTATTCTAACGACTGGGGACTTGATTCGATTTGAGTGGAAACTCATGATTCTCCATACTTTACTTATTACACACAAAATGTATCGAACACACATCTCACGTCTTTAACTTGAAAAGTGATAAGTTATTTTTGGTCATAAAACTTTGTTCATGTGTCTTTGCTTTGTTACAAGTCATGGGAGAGTGTTAAGAGGCACTCCTCCATGAATTGTAATAAGGCAAACCCATATAGACTAAGTAATTTCATCCACAGAATATGACACCTTTAGACTGGGGTACCAGCTCTTCATATTAAAGCCCCGATAGTGGCTTCTAGTCCTCTACCAGTTGAGAGAAGTATCTCATACACAAGAACACGTTTCACAACACACATCTCTCGATCAACTGTTGTGTATTGGCGATTTACACGACACAGTGCTTTCTTTGTTTTGACACCTCGGACGTTGGTTCGACAAGGTAGCAGATGTCCCGACTCACTTTTTAGACAAGTATGCAGGGTTTGATACCCAACAACTCTCCGTACACCATATGTTGATCATTCATGGCATACAACCCTTAACCCTTTATCTAACGTAACGGCAATTTTCACCATCCCTAAACACTAAATAAACTTTCACATTAAATTATTTTTCACAATTACAGATAACATTCCTTGACTGGATTGAGTTCGTCGAGCTCTTTCCGATGTGGGGGTCATAAGCTGTTTTTAGGATATAAGAGAAAGTTTAGTTATTTCAGAAATGTCTTTTCAAATGTTTTCTTCTAGTCGTGTGGGGAGGTGGGTGGCTAATTGATGAACACAAGAGAACTTAGCGACAATAATAGAACATACCCCAAGCATTCTTCCGACTCGAATAGAAAATAGTATTGTTAACCATTTAACGAAAGTAACGGAAAAGACCGGCCATCGCTATTCACAAAAATCATCATTCAATTTTGAATTTTTTTTTTTTTTTTTTTTTTTTTTTAAACATAGCGTATGGACTTCACTGGAACGAGCACTCTGTGCTCGTTCCAATAAGGCGGTATAAGTTGTGTTTTTACGCAATAATTGAAAATTCAAAAAAATAGTTATTCAAGTGTCGTCTGCTTTTCGCGGTAAAGGGTTAAGGTAGAAGGAGGCGGAACAAAATGTACTCATTTGCTTGCAAACCAAAAAAAAAACAGTTGTTAAATAAAGGGAATATATTGATGAACACAACAACGTAAGAAGTTATATGCTTTGATCGTGTGGTTGGGTTTTTTAAACACCGTCTTCCAAAACGGGTTGTGGATGCTAACCGGCTTTCGTCCGATCACCGAAGTTAAGCAACGTCGAGCCCGGTCAGTCACTGGATGAGTGACCGTCTAAGCGATCGATTCAGACTCCCACTTTGTGCCCTTGGGCAAGGCACTTGACCCCGTTTGTCCACATGGGGGCGATCGATTCGGACTCCCGTGTTGTGTCCTTGGGCAAGGCACTTAACCCCGATTGTCCACATGGGGCACGATGACGCCGTGCACTCAGGCGTACTGCACATCGATGGTGCGCATGTCTTCAACCAATCTAACCCTGCCTGTGCTGCAGTGCGGAGCTACGATATTGCGGAGCTTGCAGCTGCTCGTCGTTGCTCGGTGGTTTTCTCCGGCTTCCCCCACCCGTGAAACTGTCACCGATACGATGTGACCCTGGCTGTTGAAGTGTCGTTAAACCTTAATTAATAAATAGATAAAGTTGTGGGTGCTAATGGGGTGCTATTTGGGTGCTAATGTTTTTGACTTTTGTCAATAAAATATTGCCTGAAATAGTTTTGCATGTTCCAACAATGTCTCGGCTCTGTACACGAATAAACATAAACGCGTACACCCGATCAACACCGCTTCTCCCCCACAAAAAAAACAAAAACATACCGCATACATTGAAAATGCTGGCTAAAGTAGAATAATCAATTGAGTCAACGTTTTGCTCTTCATTGCTCACACAACATCGAAGAAATAGCATGCGTTTGCTAATTGTAGTGCTTTTGAGCCTTAGAGCCAGCATTTATCTCTCCCCCCGGTTCAATTACCAACTTTATGATGACATCCATTTGATCGACAAATATGTTTCGAACCTCATTTGCAGCTGAGTGCATTGCATGACTGGATCGAGTTCACCAAGCTCGTTCCAATGTAGGGGGTCATTGTCCTCAGAAACCGAAATCGTGAAACACCATTTTGGTGAATGCTTTCTCGTCGATGTAATCATCACATCAGACATTGCTATAATTTGTCAGATACGACGCGCTGGATAACACATTTATCCAAGCTACCATATGAGACGATACCCGAGAACTCTCAGCTGAAGATAGTGCAGTGAACAAGGAAGACATGATCATTAAATCGATCAAAAGTTCCATGCACGTTACTTTGTCAGAAAGTATGGAGTGTTTTTTCTCAAAACTGTGCAAATTGTCATTATAACAACGCGACTTATATCCACCAGTGGACTAAGAGAACCGCATCATCCACGCTTGTAGGTAATGCCCTTTACCTCTCGGTCGCTAATAAACCAGTGGCAGCAATCACCTTCAATCTTTATCCACATACAATCCCTTATATTCACAAGCTGTCCCTAAAAAATTATATTCTTTCTTATAGTTTTTGCCTCCAAAACATGAGATATAACCTCCCATTGGAACGAGCTCGTCCAAATGAGAGGTCATAACAAATCATTCTGAGGCAAATATTACATTTTAGTTATTCAAAACATTGTTGTATTGTTGAAAGTGTCGCCCTAAGCCGTGTCAGATAAAGAGTGACGTAACAAAAAATGCACAATTCACGCAATTATACTGGTCCTATTTTACAGGAGCATTTTACCATGCATGCGGCGAATATAAGAACAACCTGGTGATACAGTCGGTAAAAACGTCTGCATCTGCTCTCCACGCCCCTCTCCAACACCGTTCCGATTCCATATCAGACAGATTCAATTTCCGAAAAACACAGCACTATCACGTATTGGCATTTTTATTGTGCATTAAAATTTTGTTCCTGAAATTCAAAATTTTGCCCAATTTCAACGCAATTTAAACTGAGAAATGGGGGAAGCAATCTTTATGAAACAAGATTGCTAGACACATGTATTATCATGACCATATGCATGTCCTGTAGTTTGTTTCAAATTCTCGGTCGTGTTTACAGTCGGATCGCAACGAGCCCTGAGGGGCTCGCTGCGATCCGTTTGTAAACACGACGTCGAATCTGATACAAATTACAGAACATGCACATGGTCATGATAATGAATATTTATCAGCATTCCCTATAATGAGACGTAAGCGCCTCCCACTCCCACGTGACCTTTATTTACAAAACAATAAACACACGAAATGGAGAGCTGACGATGACGGATACCGTCAATCGCGTCTTATTTCACTCATTTCTTAACGTATAACTCAACTATGCAAGCCCGTATACCACTACTATTGATAGTACTGTTTTTACATCAATGCATTGATAATGTTGGCCTTTTGCAATGGTAGCCCGTAGATTCGCTTTGCAAGGCAACGAAGATACCCAACTCGATTCAGACTATACGCGGTCAGATTTCTTTCGGTGAGTTCTCACCTGCATTTTCGTTTTCAACCCTGCTTTACAATTATTACTTAATAACAAGTTATTTTTAATGATCAAGCGCGTAATATATCAAACTCTATTTATTTAACTTTGAGTCGAGTTCACGTCAGCAATTTTCTGACAAGGATTGTCCACTATTAATGTAGCACGTGTGCTTTGTTTTGTACGTGACCTCGTATGGAAAATGGTGACCTCCTCAAAAACATAATTAAATGACTCCTCATCGAAACGAGGTCGTTAAGTTCGTTTTAAGTAAGGGGTGGGGGTGGGGGTGGGGGGGGGGGCGAGTCAGAAGTTACAGTTTGGTCTTGAGACAAACTTTTCTGTTCTAACTATTCACGATTTTTTTATACTATTCGTGCTGGATAAACTTACTTACATGCGCCCGTCTACGCCTGCCGGGGTTTGGGGCACCGGCCAGAGATCTCCAAAGTCCCCTGTCCTGTGCAACCTTCTGGTTTAGAAAAAATGTGCTGGAAAAGGGTTAAAGTAAATCTGGGGCGGCGGAACGATTTTCAAACTGGGGGGGGGGGGGGGGGTGGGCTGGATCGGCGATGGATTGTCGTCGGTATGACGGACCGACCATGTCTCGGCCCGCCTTACGAAAATGTTAAATTCCAGGGTTACAAAACCCCCATTTCCATGCATCTGAGCAGATATTTTGAGATTTTTCAGGAGATATATTTGAAAGATTTCATTCTTTGAGAGCCGTTCAAAAACGTCGGTAAAGCATACAGGTGGGGTCCATTTATCAGCTTTGGTCGAAATGACCAAAGCTGATAAATAGACCTCACCTGTATGTTTTACCAGACGTTAACAGCAATTATACTGTCTGTGGATTTTCTTGTTTGGGGGTGGATTTGGTATTTGTATGCCTGTAAGATTACGATCTATTTCAGTTAACCGATCATTTAACAGACTGTATACATTTTAGCGTTTGCTGCCACTTACTGCAAAAAAGTGTTCTCTCTTTAAACTATGTAATTAAAAAAATCTCTTATACTTTGTTTGACACATATCTCAGAACTTAACGGGTTAAATTTCTTAAAATAGGAGGTAAAGCCAAATCTGTTGGTGGGTTTGTTTATATGCGTTCAGACTGCTAAGAATCAATTTATATAAGCACTCTTCATTGTTAAAAATACCACAGTCCATAATATTTAAGAATCGCTGTAATATTATAGTGAATACCCAACACTGTAACCCGGGACCAATTCTATAAAACTTTTACAATTGCATTTTATAGAATTTTATTTTCTAGCTATTAATATATCTGACTAAAATGAATCATTAGCATTTTAAACGATCTAGCAATTTGCCAACTGGCAAATTGCCACATCTTTGAAAATGCTAATGGTTCATTTCAACTCGTTTAAAGTCATAAATATAAAATACAATTGTAAAAGTTTTATAGTATTGGCCCTTGGTTACAGTGCTGGGTATTCATAATAATAATATTTTGTGTTCGTGGGTGGAACAGGCAAAGGGAGGGGGGGGGGCGTTCTCTCTTCAAACTATGTAATTAATACAATCCTTTGTACTTTGTTTGACATAGATCTCAGAACGGAACTCTTTAAATTTCTTGAAATTTGAGGTAAAGCCAAATCTGTTGGTGGGCTTGTTGCTATGCGTCCAGACTGGTAAGAATCAATTTATAGAAGCACTCTTCATTGTTAAAAAATACCACAGTACTTTATCTTCAACGATCGTTGTAATATTATAGTGAATACCCAACACTATAACCAGGATGTCTGCACAACGTAGGCGATAAGACATTGAATTCAATAATTGGAAGTTCAAGATGAATTCACAAAATCACAAAGACGCGATACCAAGAAGTTTAAATGCTTGAATGAATACAAACCAGGATATCTGCACATTACTGGATACAAAGAATTGAAAAAAAATAATTGAAACTCAACACGAATTCACAAAATCACAAAAACGAAAAATCAGTAAATTCAAACGCGTAAGTTCAGTTTTTCTGATTTTTGTGTATTGAGAAGCACCGCAGCGGTAGTGATAAAAAAATACACCCAAGAACGCAAATGTGCCCTTTGTGATTTGCCATCATCGGCCTCCCGAAACTATTACCATGACATCTCATCAGCTCCATGTCACTTAATTTGGCTTGATGTGTTGAACATTTACCAAAACCAAACTGGACTTACAAACGTGAAATACACCTGTCTTAAATTAAACCCTGCTTGAGTCCATGCTTTATTCACAATATAGCCAATATGGTCGTCTCAAGTGCCACTACTTGTGATGTTTGTAAGAAGAGGCCGTTTTTTCAAAATGTTGTCGAAAAATCCCAATGGGATGTGGTGGTTGGTTCATTCTCCTCGATATTGTTAACATAAACGTTTTAGAAGCATTATAGTTCACGAGCTTTTGTGTGGACCATTTTACATGTTTACTGTATCACGTTACAGTACGGCCGCCGTGGACGGGTCACTTTCCACGGCTGGGCAATCTTTCTACGGACGCAATTTTATTAGATTCCAAACACTAATTATAGGCATAATCATCAAAAATTTAATTAATGAAGCACCGGGTTGAACCCGGTGCTTCGTTAATTAAAATGTTCATGTGATGAATTTTATTGCTTGGTAAACGCAAGCGTGGACATCACTGCCCACGAGTGGATTTCGACCAGTACACGGTGACTCTATTGCAAGTGCTCACAACTTACATTTCAAAATTCAAGATCTATCCTGAAGATATATGGCAGTTTTGTACCTGGTATTTGTAACAAGCATAACACGGCAATGGTATGGTGTATTACTGCGAGCCCGGTGGCTCATTGGTTGCGGTATTAGACTTCAAACCAAAAGGCCCACGATTCGATCCCTGCCAGGGTGACGGCGTCGTTTCCTTTGGCAACGCACTTAACACAGAATACTAGAATGGTCACGCGAGAACACGGTGGCGCTGTGTACTACATCGTACTGCTTGTCGATGGTGCACTTGTCTTCAGCCCTTCAGCCAGTGGTAACCCTACTTGTGTAGAGTTAGTTCATTGGAGAGTCTGACAGAAGCTCGCCGCTGCTCGGCGGTTCTCTCCGGCTTACTTTACCGGTACAATTCTCCAGGTGACCCTGGTTGTCGACTGTGTCGTTAAACCCCAATAAATAAATAAATAAATAAATAAATAAATAAATAAATAAATAAATAAATAAATAAATAAATGATTTAGCATGTTATTAAGTCTTCCGGGCAACATCGGAGGTAAACAATAGTTAACAGCGGGTCAAATAGGTCCCTGTGAAGCTTCGAGATTCGATTCGATTTCGAATCTTATGTTGGTATTCGGTTCGATTCGAAATCGGCTGCCCGATTCGTTTTCCCTCGAATCTTTTCACTGGAATTTCGCTTGGTATCAGTTTCACTAGTGACCACCACTGATGAAAGCAAATTGAAAGTTCCCAAGCAATATCGACAAAGAGCTCACAGTTGTTAGCGGCTAGCCCCGTGCACTGCCCAGTACAGATTTCTCGTACCCGTTTCTGTTTTTCAACAAACGTTCTTACTGGGTAATATTACAACTACATCTTGAAGGAATGACTTTGACGAAGGCATGCCTTGATGATGCAGTTGAAATATTTTATCAATTGGGACATCAAGTCGCCTGTATTCGATTCGAGGTTCGATTTGATTTCGAATAATAGACTCGATTCGATTTAAAATTCGATTCGAATCGAAATGTGATTCGCAGGGCCCGAGTCTCAAAGATGAGCGACGCAAGGCAAGTACGATCTTGGTGTACCGGTCAATAAATAACATTTTCCATTCACTCCCTTCTTTTAAATTTGATGTTAACTGAGTGCCATCATATCTAAATTGTTTATTTTAATTAATACCTGGAAGTCTGAAGTCGAGTGAATTCGCCACCGTTCCTGTACAGCAGATGCTTGGACATTTCAATTAACAGTGAACCAAAACAATGTTTTATGAGTCGAGTTGTTTCCAATTTAGTTTCTTCTGCATAAATAGGGAGACGACACTTGACAAGAAACAACTGAGTGGCGACACGTCTTCATTAATGTAATGTTAACTAAATTCATTCTATTTTTTGAGGCTGCAAGAATTAACCCTTTGAACCGAAGAGACCGCATTTCTGGTCCACTAACATGGTCGTCATACTTTCGTTAAGTAGGACTGCGCGTTAAAAATATTGATTGTTCTACCCCAAATAATATATATGATCACTTACAATTGCTTCCACTGAATTGACATGGAAGATACCACCAAGGTTGAAAGAGTTAATGTGGCATGGCGTTTAGTATTTGTTTTTCCGTGTTTCGACTACATCTTCATCAGATTTTGATAGCTACTATTACATCTCACATACTCACTCATTCGTGTGTTCGTAATTCATGTTACAATAGTCTACTACTGGTGAATCTGGTATTTATACTGTGATTACCTCTTCTACTATACATAAAAATCCTATGACACCAACCGTGATGAACACGCCAGCAATGGGATTTCAATAGTTCAAATCTATACCTACAGTGGAGCTACATCAAAGTTGACCTTTCGTGACCTCGTCCTGACTGCAATCGCTCGCCGCCTCGCGAAGAGTGAAATGAAGCGGCAATTATTAATTACGTTTTAAATGAGATTACCTCAGGAGATACCGCAAATTAACAAACAAACGTTGTCTCATGTTAATAAACTGGTCGAAATCCACGCTGGGGCAGTGACGTCCACCCATGCGTTTACCATGTAATAAAAATAATGGGGTGGGGTGGGGGTGTTGGCAGGCGGTAACTGGTTCTAAATAGATCACCGAAGTTAAGCAACGTCGAGCCCGGTTAGTCCTTATGGTAATTGTGGTATCTACTCCAAAATAACAGATACTCCTTCATTATAAGCACTGCTGTAGTTTTATTGCAATTAAACACGTTTTTGGTAGAGATGTCGATCTCAACTTATTACTTAACCCTTTGAACCCCCGTTTCATGGAATGGTATGGCATTTATGTACACTTACAGTGAGATGGGCCTGTCCAATATCAGAATACAGGGAGAATAAAATAATAACGGCTGCAGACTGCAGTTATTATTTTATCGCCAATACCAAGTGTATAGACCTCTTATAATAAGACAAAAAATTGAACGAAATTATACCTTGGACCGAAAATTCGGCCTTAACCCTTTACCTAACATGAAAAGCAGACGACACTTGCAAAAAAAATTCTTGAATAACTAATTTTTTTCATTTTTTGTCTCAAAAACATAGGTTATGACCCCTCATTGGAACGAGCTCGACGAGCTCGTTCCAATGAGGGGTCATAACCTATGTTTTTGAGACAAAAAATGAAAAAAATAATGAAAATTAATGGCGATTTTTGTGAATAGCGCTGGCCGGTTTTGGCCGTTACGTTGGGTAAAGGGTTAAGAGCTCAAAACTTTAATAATCGTCAATCCCTGGGAGATATTATCTAATATATATCGTGAATAAAGACATCAAAAAATATATGTTCGACATTCACCGCTATCTATTTATAAAACATAAAATAGCTCATCCATAATAATTAAAATGAAACACCGACATTTAAAAATAATCAAAAACATCTGAACAAAATTACTAAAAATTCTTTGACTAACCTTTTTAATTAATAGACAGTAAACTGATTAACACATCCACCACGCCCGAGCACAGATCAGACTGACTTGAAGCAGCTGATGTCGAATTGACCAATACGTAATTGGAAAAGATAGTGTCAAAATATGGTACAACATTTTAATATCACATGGAGCAAAATATAAAGAAAAGCAATAACATATTTTACGGAAAAAGATAGGTGTTAAGTATGCGCCGTCAAATGGCCCGCGCGACTCTTGCATAGTTTGTGTCGAATTGTTTTCGAAAGGCCAAAGGGTTTATTTATTACGGCAGTGGCCATGGCCGGGTTTTCTCGAATTGTTGGATAAATTCAGCATGCCTCTGGTCATCGCCGTGTCTCGTGATGAATGTTCACTTAGGAGACAAAAGCACATTTTAAGATTGAGGATAATCTAATTTAAATTAGGGTTCATCGCCAAATCACTAATCACAAAGCGCTCCATTAAACACAGTTCAAGTCATGTTATTGGTAGGATAACAGAGCAACATGCCTCAAATATTAGGAGGCTACAACTCAACTCTTTTGGCGCGACAGTCGACTAAAGTCGACAGACGGCAGACCTCGGAGAGGTAGTCATTTTAAACAACTGTGTGTGTCCATTTCCATGTACTTTTTACCCTTTACCCAACGCAGACGATATCAAAATTTATTATTTTAAATATCATTTTTCAAATTTTTCAAAGGGTCACATGATATGTTTTTTTTAAAATCTTTTGAAAAATAATATTTTGTTTCATCTGCAGAAGTTGCATATTACGCGGAGGGGGTGGGGGGGGGGGGGGGTGGGGGTGCAGCCGATTCGTTTGGGTAAATAGTTGAACAAACATACGTATTCCTATGCTTCATGCACCATTTGTGTTCTACCAATGAATAACGATACCATCCCCTGAAAGTATAACTGTGCCATTTAAATATATTCAGAAAATCATTTGAAAAACTGTCAATGAGATCACTAGAACATCTTTTAAAATAATAACGCTTTAGTCTAACAACCTATCTTTTTTGTAAAATTCCTGATGAATATTAGACGCTAAGAATTCTGTTTCTCAGATTATTCTGCGCCAAAAGAGTTAAAAGCCGTCGGATGGCTTCCATTTGGTGGTAAGTTAGAAACGCGTTGTCGGAACACCCAACTGTGAAGAACCAAAGAGACAAATCTTAACCCTTTGATCTTCGGAGTCTATTTTACCGGTTCAGGATCCTGATACGACCTGCATTCATAAACTGGATGGTTTCTTCGAGAATGTGTATTGTATATTGTTTAATATTTTTGAACGAACAACCCCAACCCTGCTCGTTAAAAATATTGATTGATCAGCTTCCAGACATGGATGTGAACTCTTCCAATAGATGACAATGGACTAGCATGGAAGATACCTTCTTTGTTCAAAGGACTAACAGATATATTTATTTATTGGGGTTTAAGGTCATATATTTCTGCACTGTGGCTAATCATGACCATGACAGTTTTACGGGTGGAAGAAGCCGGAGTACCCGGAGAGAACCACTGAGCAACGGCGAGCAACTGTCAGCTCCCCAACATACTAACTCCACACCAGCAGGGTTAGCATTGGTTGAAGACAAGTGCACCATCGACGTGCAGTACGCATTAGTCCACGACGTCACCGTGCCCCCAGATGATCAATGGGGGTGAAGTGTCTTGCCCAAGGACACAACGCGGTTGCCGCAGGTGGGATTCGAACAGAGGACCTCTCGGCTTGCAGCCCGCACCTCCACCTACTGAGCCACCGCGCCCCCGGGCTAACAGATCAAAAAAAAAAATCACTTCAAATGTAATTTTAAGACAATGTTGTCAATAAACAGTTACTGTTATTGTATTTCAATAGTCTGCCCTGGTTTCTTCCTTCCTTATAAGGTTGTCCGCAGCGTCATGGCCACACATATTCACCGCCAGATTATTATTATTATTATTATTATTATTATTATTATTATTATTATTATTATCAACTCTTCTTCTCCTTTCTTCTTTTTTGTGTCCTTTTACTACTCATTTTCTTTTTCTTCCGTTCTTTGATTTTCTTTTACTCTTCTTCAAGGGGGAATCGGGAAGACAACCAATATGGCTATGACTTTACGTACCAATATACTCTTTTATTTAATGCTCAGGCATCAATTCACGCTGAAAAATTAAGTCATATTCCCCTGTCGGTCGGCAAAACGAAATATCAAAATGATATTTAGAAATCGATATTTCATCGTAGGTTCGGATGACGAATCACATGTACTTTAAACGAGTCAGCACATCAGTAATGAATTCCAGAGTCCCAAATACAAACGAATTCGAATAATTGATAGTGACAGTGACTAAATCAATTCATTAAATCAGCGGTTTCAAAGTTTGACTTTCTCATTCACCTTCCAGCGAAAAGCCGAAATCACTTTCAAATTTCTTCAGTTCAACTTCACACGTCTTCAGTGCATTGAGTTCAAAAAAAATAAAATGACGTGTCTTGTTATTGAAAATAAGAAAGTGGTGTTTTTTGTTATTGTTCTATTTCTTCGAAACACATTGCGATTATTTCAATTCGCCAGCCTTGGTAAATCGTAAAGTTAGGGGAGAAATAAGACGGGACTACTTTTTGTGCGGATATTCACACATTGCAATGGTTGGAGTTTGGTTGTTGTAATTTTTGTATGGACGCCGGTTCGGCACATAAATTTTGCGCCTTAATGGCAAATAAAGGCCACAAATTGGAGAGTTTGTAGTCGTAGAGCATTAAATAAAAAAGAAAATTCACGAAAATTTGATGAATACCGAAAATATCTCGTTCGTGGCTACAAGAAATATGAGGATCTTCACTCGCGACTGCGTCGCTCGTGAAGATCCTCATATTTCTTTGTAGCCACTCACGAAATATTTTCGGTATTCATCAAATTTTCGTGAATATCCTCTATATATATTGTGTAATGATCTTTGTGACTAGTGTGATAATCTTGTATTGCTTTGTTTATTGTAAACATGTGTATGTTATTATGCATATTGCTGAATGAAATCAATCAATCAATCAAACAGTTCACTGGTATTATGCGCGTCAATTTGTGCGGCGTTTACGGACTCAGAAGACGTAATTCGTTACTATTCATCTCTCTTGTGTCTGCTTAGTAGGTACTACTCTTTACTTTGATGAGTTTTAGGAATTTTGATAAAATGAGCCCTCTTCTTTTTCACATTCCTCACAAATCCGTTTTCCCCATCTCCATTCAGTATATCTTGAGGGGGCGTTGTACACGACTCCTATACTCCGTGAAAGCGTTCGTGATGTTGACGATTATCTTTGTAAGTTCATTGACCTCTGAGATGACACACTTATTTGAAGGTGACACGATAGACTATTATTGCTCACACAAAAGGTGTCTATGATAACTTTGTCCATAATGATGTAACGCATATTCTACATAGCGATATACGGTTATCAAGTGACACAAATGTGCACCTGAAAACACATATCCTTTGTTCATTTTGGCAAATAATTATTTGCTTGTGAGAACTGTCAAAGATTCATACACGCCACCTCTTTTGGATAATGTTATTTCTTTGTAAAGATTGTTTAAACCGTCACCCAACAAAGCAACTGCTTCACACACAAAACACCATTCATTGATCTGAAATATTACTAACCCTCTCAAAATGCAAACTGGATGGGCATATTTCCGGGGGACAGTATTGGGCACAACAATATCATCCTGGAACACAGGATGAAAGGTTCGGAAGCACCATGATCAGTAGTTACCGCACTGGACTTCAAAACGAAAGGTCCACGGTTCGATCCCCGACAGGGGTTAGTGCATTGTGGCCTTGGGTTAGGCACTTAATCCCGATTGCCCACGCGGAGGCAGGGTCACGCTGTGTACTAAGGCCTACTACACGTCGATGGTGCATTTGTCTTCAGACAATGCTAACTCTGCTTGTGTGGAGTTGATACGTTGGGGAGTCTATCAGTTGCTCGCCGCCGCTCGGTTGTTCTCTCCGAGTACTCCGGCTTCCTTCACCCGAAAAGCTCTCCGACACGAGGAGACCTTATCTTTC
This sequence comes from Pictodentalium vernedei, assembly GCA_031216915.1. Classification (NCBI taxonomy): domain Eukaryota; kingdom Metazoa; phylum Mollusca; class Scaphopoda; order Dentaliida; family Dentaliidae; genus Pictodentalium; species Pictodentalium vernedei. Next base: position 87,429,319 of record CM062289.1, read on the forward strand.
GAATTGTCATTTAACCCAAATAAAAGGATAAAAGCCAACGAAAACTAATTCACATCTCGGCTCTTCTGTCTTTTCGGGGTGGTAACAAACATGAAATACTTTGCTAGAACAAGGGATCGGGTGTTCAAGTGACATTGCTTAAAGTATTTTTTAATAGTTACCAACCACACTGTCGGTACTCGTGGATTTGAGAAACTCGCTAGTGTGCTGACAGGTTGTTCAAATCCATGGGTACCCCTCGATTGGTTGGTATGTATTACTTATTCTACGTAACTGGTTTAACCCTTTGGATTATGATCAATAATTTCCGCGTGTAGATTTGGGTCTACACGTTGAAAATTTTGATTGGGCTGCCATACAAATTTACTGAACAACTACCTATTTCATACGGACGTGACAACCGTTGCTTATTCCCAGATCCTCATTCGACATTCGTTATTAACCGATAAAATCGGTTTATAACGAATGTTGAATAATGAACTGGAAATAAGTAACGGCTGCCACTTTATCGGTTGATAACACAGTGTCGAATAAGGAACTGGGAATACGTAACGGTGATCAAGCCCCCTATTTAATGGATTCTGTGTTATAATGATCCTGGACGGTAAGAGCGGCCTTTCAGGTTCAACTGGTTTATACTTTTCCTTCCGAATGAATCAGATTTAAAACGTCATGAACATGCCCACGCGGGCTACCAGGACAACCAAACAGGACGTAACTGGGTAACTTGCCTATGATATCACATATGAGATTCACCAAAAAGATACCGAGATTGCAGATGGCGCCTTGTTGCACTAAAAGCACGGCATTTTAATTTCATATTGCCTGGCTCTTTCATGACTAAAATAGACATACTTTCACCTTCCGACAACCAATTTTTATCTTCTCTCACACTTTTCAGAAGACAGTTATCATCAATATTTTATAATTTATTCAAAACATGCACTTTAAAATTGTATTTACATTTACAAGCTCAGTTCATTTTGCAACAATTGCATAAATCAGGAACTTTTATGCGCCATTAAAGGTTGGGGTGGAAATCGCTAGAGGCGTTTTTTTTTTGTACGAAAACATGTATTGTAACCTATACTTCTTACGAAATCGAAACACATATCTGTAATTATGGGTTCAAATTAAAGAAAAGCTATCATCTAATATATTAAATATCTTTGTTTTCAAATTTCAATGCTCTTTGCCTGATTTATCAACATTACAATTAACCCACACCGTTTGATGGAGTGAGAGAAAATCGTGTGTCACTTTTTACATTTTTCCTTATAAAATGATTCCAAACAACAAATTTAACTAGAGAATTGTAATTTGTTTGACAAATTACGGGCATTCCCAACTTTTTAATGTGAAAAGGCAAACTGTATTGTACACAAAACTATCGATCAGTTTTGAAAACAGAAAATTTAGTGGAAATCAAAGTTTTTGTGATGCTACTAGTTTTTATGCAGCCAAAACAGATATTTGAGATACAGCAGGACACCAAAACATTTAACACAAAATTTGCTCTTCAATAATTACAGAATATTTTCAAAGAAAGCAAAACAAGCGATGTCCTTTCTGCTTTGGAAAAAATTAGTGCATATGAATTATGGGCGTACGGGTCGGGGTTTCATGAAGGACTGTGCCCAACCCACCCCTGAGTCAGGAAGGAGCCGATTTTTCAGCCAATATGCCAGAAAATTTCGGACAAGTTAGTTGCCAGAAATGACCACAAAACATTTTGGTTTTCTACACAAAATGTTGTTTTCCTATCTCATCACTTAGAAGTAGCAAATAAACTGACCATTATACTGTACAAGTTGATTCAGTGGAACCGTATCCACGTTAATATTATTCATTTATAATCACACAAGTACACATAAAGAGCTCTATTACTGCATATTACGGGAGCACGGTGGCTCAGAAGGTAGAGATGATTGTTGCAAACCAAGAAGTCCTCGGTTCGAATCCCGCCTGTGGAAACCACATTGTGTCCTTGAGCAAGACACTTCATCCCAATTTAATTTCCCACGTGGGGGGGGGGGGGGGGGGGGCATGATGGCGATGTGTACTAAGGGTACTTTGAGGGTGTACTTGTCTTCAACCAATGCTAACCCTGCTTTTGCGGAGTTAGTATGTTGGGGAGTCTGAGTCGCTTGCCATTGCTCGGTGGTTCTCTACAGGTACTCAATGGGAGGGAGACCGTCCCCCCTCCCTTCCATACCCACATTTGGCATTTCCTCCTGAGATTCAACTTTTTCGGGCTAAAAGGGTTCATCCCCCCCCCCTCCTGAAAAATAGCCCTGTACGCCTATGCAATGAATAGCTGGACTTGAATAAATACCTATATTATGGTCATGATATAGCTGTAGATGCTGAAAGTGACCTTAAATATCACTAATTAATTTATTTTCTATCATTCTGTCTGTTCGTGAACGTGTGGGATTTGTCAACAAATGACGGTAAGCTTCGTACTCCATGATTTCACAATTTTTCCAACATATCTGTTTCAGATACAATGAAATACATGTAATATGAGTTAATGTCACAGCACAAATTAGTTGTTTATTTGATATGGTTTAAACCATCCAGAGAGCTAGTATATACAGTGATGGGTACAGTTCAAGTCAAAATGAGTTGATTAAAGGGATGTTGAACAGCTTGTTAATATTTCTTGCATTGCATTACTACTTTGCTAATTATTGACATAAGGATTTCACAGAGGGTTTCCCTGACGGTATTTATTTATTGGTCTTTGCAGTCACATACACTTATCCACAATGGCTAATCGTGACCCTGACAGTTTTACGGGTGGGGGAAGTCGCAGGACCCAGAGAGAACCACCGAGCATCGACGAGCAACTGTCAGCTCAGCATTCTAATTATGTTCAAGCTCCGCTGAAGCAGGGTACCAGCGGTTGAAGACATGTGCACCATTGACATGCAGTACGCCTTAGTACATGGAATCATCGTGCCCCCATGTTGGCAACCGGGATAAAGTGCCTTGCCCAAGGACATTACGTGGGTCGTCCCAGATAGGGATCAAACTCGGGACCTCGATTATAGAAGTCAAACAGTCTACCACTGAGAAAATGTGCTTTCTTTCCTGGCGGTATTCATATTTGTACGGCCAAACTGGTGTTGGATAACACGGAACACCAAAACATATAACACAAAATTTGTTCCCCATTGATTTTTGAAAGCAGTTATGAAAAGCTCAAAGAGCTCTTTCCTTTTTGTTTTTGGACAAGTGAGTATTCACTCAAAGTCATTTTTTGCAGGCAGTGCTATTTTTAAGTGGCCAAATCACATGTTTCATTAAGTCCTAGAAATAACTAAAGCCGAATTTATTGATTAAACATCTCTGCATATAGCAAAGCAAAGTGTCTCAAATTAAGCCATTCCAAAATGATAGTAGAGAGTAACCAAAGTTTGATAATTTGGGTATTTCCAAATGGTATACTTATTCTCACTCTCATTGTGCTTGAGGGTTAAATCTGAGATTGAAAAGGTATACCAATCTTACTCAGGTAATGTGAGTACAGAAAAGTACGAAATTAATCAGAAAATGAACTTTGTCTGATGGTACTAATATTTGTACGAGCAAAACTGGTACTGGTTTTATTTATTTATTTATTAGGTTTTAACGACACATTAACAGCCGAGGTCATATTATGTCGGTGACAGTTGTATGGGTGGAGGAAGCCAGCTCCCAAACGTAGTGACTCCGCACTGTAGCACAGGCAGGGTTAGATTGGTTGAAGACATGCGCATCATCGACATGCAGTATGCCTTAGTACACGACGGCGTCATGGTGCCCCCATGCGCACAGTCGGGGTGAAGTGATCGGGACATAATTGGAATACATCCGGCAGATACAATGTCGGATATATTCCAATTATGTCCCGATCATGCAAGGCAGCAACTTGAAATTCTCAGAATGTTTCCTACTGTCCCTGCCCGACAGTTTAGTATCTTTGTCAAGTGCCGAGACCGCGTGGAAATACCGTGGATCAGGTGGAAACCGAGGGCACGATTCGTCCCTACTTTATTCTCAACTCAACGACGTTTCCATTCATTATTGACCTGTCACCGGCTGAGTTAGGTATTATATTTGTCTATTTGATGAACTTTTCAACCTTAACTATTTGCTGCTTCATGTAGCACCACTGAAAGGCCACTGCACGGTTACAAATATATTCAGGGTTTGATTTTACGAAAATAACAATTATTCCGACTGTACCCACATGGGAACTCCTAAATATGCCAAGGGTTAAACTTTTGATAATGACGTATAAAACAGAAGTTGTCATGCTATTCTTGCTGCATGCAGGCATAGAAAACATTCAGCGTTCAATGAATTAGGAATGGAGTAAACTGTCACTTAAACCTACGAAATTCTGAAAAAATGAGTTTTTTTCGACGGCATCTACCATTATGCATCTTAGACAGGGATTGCGTTAAACTTTACAGCAACCTTATTACAGAAAATATTCTTGGAATTGAACTGTGAATCCGAATTTCGAAAGCAGTTTCGGATATTCTATTCCAAACTACCACTGCACGCTTCTCAATATTCAGTGATTTTATGAAAATTAAAATTATTCCGACCATACCTATATGGGCAGTCTCGAATCTGCCAACGGTTAAACTTTTAATAATGACATATAAAACAAAAGTTGTCATACTATGACTGCTGCATACAGCCATAGAAAACGTTCCGCGCTCAATCAATTAGGAATGGAATAAATCGTCACTTAAACTTACCAAATTCTGAAAACGAGAGTTTTTTTGGACTGCACCTATCTTTAAGCAAATAGAACGAGCAATGGGTTAAACTTTACAACCAAACTTACAACAGCAAATATGCTCGGTAGGCAATTGTAAATACGAACATGTAAATCATTTTTCGATATTCCTTTTGAAAATGGAAAAAAAGTGAGCTCCAAATTAGCCAATTTTATGAAGAATGTTAGGGCACTCAAATTCAAGGCCCGAAAACTGGGTGAAGGTTAAAACTTTGAATAAAATATATGACAGCAAAATTGTTCCTGGATGAAGGCCCAATCCTCTCACGGAAAAGGTTTTGAGACAATATGGCTCCAGTGCTGAGAAAGTGCATGTAAGTAGGTAATATTTGCGGATTCGGTATCACTTGTACACGATTTTGTACATGTACACGTACATGGATGTACACCTCCATAGGATTCAGTGTTAAAATCGTGTACAAGTACACAAAATGTCGTTTTTTATGGTGATGCAGAATCCGCAATTGGTTTTGAGGCTCACAGATCGCACTTTTAACGTTCAAATACCCGTTGGCGAACGCATACATTCGACACGTCGCTCAAGAGTGAAAAAAAAATGTACGAAAGTAGGTGAAATTTTAAGAAAATATAATTAAAATTTGTTCTCTACGTTCCCATCGCGGATTAGACCATCGATCCATCGTTGGTGAACGCGAGCAAAAAAAACGTTTTGCGGATTCTGTATCAACATCAAAAAGTTGGTTTGCGGATTCTGTATCATCTTGTATCACCTAAGTAGGTATACGTACACCAACGAATGTTCGAACGGTTAAAGTGCGATCCGATTGGGGAAACCCATTTGCGGATTCTAGATCAGGAAATCGACCTCTGTACGGTACATGGAAAAAGGTGATACTGAACCCGCAAACCACTGCCACGTTCCCGATCGTGTTTGGAACGGTATAGGGTGCGATTTGATCGGTGGAAAAACGATTAGCCGATTCATCTCTTGAGTTTTGTGAGACGAAATCGTGATAGAATCGGTTTTGAGGAGAGGAAATAAAAAAGTGATTGATATATATATAGGAGAGAAAAAAAAATATATAAATAAATAGTTATTTAAAAATAAATATATCAAATCGAATAGATAATAAAAAATACGTAAATCATGAACGCTTCCCAGACTATTAGAGCAAGGTTTCTTTTAAAAATGCTGATGAGAGCCTACGCATTCTGCGTGAAAGAACAAATAGGTCGCCTCTTGTTAGAACGATGCGTCGGATGTCGGGATCACCTAGACTTCGATCATGAGAAACATTCGTGTCTGACGATGGAAAGAGAAGATATGGTCGTCAAGTATTTCGAACCGGCGTTCGAACGCGTTCAAGTCGATGAAGTGATCGCGTTTTGGAAGAGATTACTCTTTTGTAAGGATCGAGACAAGCCCACAGTTTCGGAAGAACTGAAATTGGCGCGTAGAAGTCTGACTTTAGGAGACAAGGGATGCATCATGAAATTATTGTTCAATGAAGCATACGTCTAAGTTTTCTCGTTGATATAAAATAAGAGAGAATAGAAAATAAAAATAAATACACACATAAATTTTTTATCCAATATTAGAAAGAAAAAAAACACAAAAATGAGAAACAGAAATAAATTGTATCCGACGTTAGATGACAACGAGGATGAGAAGCCGAACGGTGTTTTGCCGACGGCACCGTCGCTAGAAGAAAACGAAAGAGGAGAGAGGTATTGCATCGATCAAATCAGTGGAATCCAAGCGTATTTAACTCAAGAGAGAGATTCTCGTCGTTCTCTCAAGAAGAAGTATTCGCGTTTCATGAAATTCGTCAACGCGATCGACACGACACTCATCACGATTTCCATGGGTTTACACCCGGCCGGCATCGGATTGTTGTCGACTGCGGTTGGTAGTCTGATCGTGTTAACCGTAGAAGGAGTTGCTCTCGCCGCTGGATTGTTTAGCATGCTCGGAAACTTTTTGAGTAGGAAATTATATCTGAAGGCGAGGAAACACGACAAGATCCGCGTCTTGGCCGACTCCAAGATCGACACAATATCCGAAATGATCTCGATGGCGTTGAAAGACGGCAGGATATCGGACGGAGAATACTTCACGATATTGGGTGAGAAAACGAAATATGAAGCCATGAAAGAAGCTGTGAGAATCAAGACTCGTCAGATCATCAAGGAAGAGATGAAGGATTCTCTCGCGGAAAAGGGGAGTAATGAGGCTAGGGAGGAATTCAGTAAGATGATAGAACTCAAGAGCAGCGATTGAAAAAAAAAAAATATATAATAAGAACAGAATTTTTAAAAAAGAAATATTAAATTTATATATAAAATAAAAACGAAATTAATTTAAATAACTCTCAAAAAAATGTATTGCGTAAAGTGTAAGAGAGTTACCGAGACGAGTAATTCTCAAGAAGTACGAAATAAAAACGGCAGACAGATGCTTCGCGGAATTTGCGACGTGTGTGGTTCTATCAAGACTCGATTCGTCAAAAAAAAGAACACGAGCAAAGGTAAAGGCATCGTGAATAAAATGATCAATAATCTATCTTTTGAAATGCATCTGCCTGGTCACAGTTTCACAGGACCTGGAACGAAATTGAACAAGAGACTCAACGACGATCTGATTCCTAAATCTTGGAGCAAACCTGTGAATAGGGAGGACGCGGCTGCATATGATCACGATCTATGCTTCGCCGGACATCCCGACACCAAGACTCGCAATGATGTCTGCGATAAAAACATGTTGGCGAAATTGAGAGGTATATCAAATCCGACCAGGAGAGAGAAGATAGAATGGTAATCTGATCAGTGCAAAACATCAATTCGGATGGGGCGTTAAAAAAAAAAGCGCATCTGAAAAGAAGAAGAAACGATTATTAACGAGTGAATTGGCTGAGGAGTTACACAAACCCATCGTGCATAAATTTCGAAAGAGAAGGGTGTTCATGAAGGGTTTGGATGATATTTGGTTTGCCGACTTGGTCGACATGAGATCGTTTTTGAGGTGGAATGAGGCTGTCAAATATCTATTGACGGTCATCGACGTGTTTTCCAAATACGGTTGGATCAGAGCTTTGAAGAATGAATCGGGACCTTGCATCACCGAGGCTCTGAAGAGCGTGTTCAACTCGTCTTCTCGAAAATGAAATAAATTGTGGTTGGATAAGGGAAAGGAATTCTACAACAAGCACGTTCATCAATTGGTCGACCTCTACTCGATCGAAAACAAAGAGAGAGCCAGCATGGTGGAACATTGGAATCGAATGATGAAGGAAAAGATGCATAGATACTTCACGGCGAATTCGACCAAGAAATACATATACGCTCTGAATGGTCTGGTCAAAGATTACAACAACACGTGACACAGGTCGATCAAGATGACTCCCGGGAAGCTAGCGATCCTCGAAACGAAAAACGGGTCTACGCAAATCTATATCCTGAGAGATCTAAGATCAGGAAGAAGTCTAGAACGCCGAAATTTGCTGTCGGTGATCGAGTGAGAATCTACGCTTATAAAAAGCACTTCAAAAAGGTGTGACACGGCTAGCATTCCACTCTCCACGAATCACTTCAATTGGAGAATGACGGTGAAATCCGCTTTTGAGAGACCGCGTTTCATTGTGGTTGTGTTTCAGACCGATAGGGACAAGTCTCAAGAAAAGAATGCGTCGCTGTTCGATCACTGCCATTTGAGAAACATGCAAGTGTTTCTGAACGCCATGAGATATCCAGCAATCGATTACAATGCGTCGTTCGACAAGAACGATTTCTGCAGACTGTACGGCGACGCCGCTGATTTTAGAAAGAAGTATCACGGTCTAGACGAATTGATGAGCAACCCTAATATATCTCCCGGCAAATACAAGTCGATGTATCCCATGTTCGTATCCAACGTCAGTAAACAGAGTGAATGACTCAAGAGTAGAGTCTTAGACATTCAGATCAAGATGCAATTCGATCGAGAAAAACCGAAGCCTTCGCTCTAGTCCTGATGGACAGAGAATTACAATTCGAATCGGATGGAAATAAGATGTCAATCATTCGATGAGAGACGTGTGTGAAAAAAAATAAAAAACAAAATAAAAAAAAGTAATGAGTAATTATTAAAAACAAAAAAAAACAAAAAAAAATAAATAAAGTAATGAGAGAGAGAGATTGAACATCTTTCTAAATCTCATTACTTTTTTTTTTGTTTTTAATAATCACACATTATTTTTTTTTAATTAATTATTTCCACGCCTTCACTGTTTGTTCAAAGGATCTAGTTCGATCAGTAGAGTCACCACGGAAGTGACGGCTTCGGGATTATTGATTTTCGTAATGAAATTAATCCTGTCTCCGGCATTCACTTTGAGAGGCGTGCCAAACATGCTAACATTCGCGTGTTGATTCTCAGTCTTTTCAATGCTGTATATCTTATCGCTCTCTACTCCATTCACCGCGAGATTGACGACCACTCTGTTATTCAAATCCGAGGAAGCCAGACTCATTTGAATGATTTCACCTCCTAACGGCATGGGATATACACGCAGTTGTTCATGAGTTTGAAGAAATCTTTTTCAAAATCGTTCTTGGCTCGAATACTGAGATTCGTGTTGAGATCGATGTATTTTTTCATCCAAGGCTCTTCGTTGAATGATGCAATGTATGTTGACTAATTTCATCGCGTAATCGACGTATTGTTTCAAAAATTCAAAAAAATTCTCACTGTAGACGACGTAGTTATGTTTGTTAAATAAATTGGGAATGAGTTTTTCTTTGTCTCCTTCATTCGGTTCCATTCGTTCAGGAGCTAGCGGATAATCATTGTGTAGATCGTGTAATTCTTCCAGATAGTTCAAATCAACTTCTAAAATGCAAGGATAGTCTCTCCATTTTTGCATCTCTTCCAGTTCCGTTACCCAGTCAAAATTTCCAATCGGTAAAGGATGACTCATAGCCCAACCATACAGATTATTAGCGTCCCAATACTGTATGTAATTATTCGACTGTTTTGAATCAAAACCTTCTTTCATGTAGAGATTGTTAGCTTCAGAATATCTGTGGGAGATCATCGAGACGCCACCTCTCGGAGACCTTTCGAACATGAGCAACATGTCCATGTCGGATAATAATTCTAATTGGACTGCGGTGGTCTTCAACAGAGCGTCCCACGCCAGAGCGGGTGCAGTGAAATACCAAGCCGGATCAAGATCATAATTTCGATGACAAACGTCTCGAAAATTTTCGAACACGTCTGCCAAGAGCAGAACGTCAGTCTTTAGATAGAGATTGTGATAATCTCTTATGGTTTTCACATCGAATGATTTCCACACGTTTTTGGCATGTTCCTAATTCTCATCGGAAATGTTGGATTCGTATAATTTCAAATAAAAATCATCTTTCGAAGGTAGTGCGGTGTCGGCCAATCTCTTTAATGTAATCGTAAGGATAGACTCCTTTCCTCAACATGACGCCTACTCATTCTCCAAAATTTTCGCTCGTGATTTTAAATTTATCCTTGCTCATGTTATCAACTAATTTTTCCAGAGCGGTCGACATGAATTTAAAATTGTCGATGAAACATATGCTTCTACGAATGCATTTCGTTTTTTCTTTCAACGTCTCTCCATTGATTACTCTTTTCTTCTCCATGATCTTCCATTTCATGAAGGAAATGTATCTTTCTTTGCTGTTCGTGATGCAATTTAATTGTTCGTGGGAGGTGCCAAGATTTTTCATGAACAGATGACTGTCGTGACCCGAGAGATTGTGAAATATCACCAGATAGAAAACGGCATCTCGATATTTTAAATTACACTTGCTGTGAGCCGGACCGCGATACAGACCCGTGTAATGATCATGGTCTCTAACCTTCTTATTTTCCTCCAAATTCTCGTCGAACAATTGTCTGCATATGTGACATTCGGTGGCTCTGTTATTTTCGTCCTGCTGCTCTCGCATGATGATCATTTTCGCCGGAGTTTTGAATTTATCGTATAACATTTGAATTTTCGATTCTAATTCTTCCACAAATCTTTGAGCCATGTCGTCGTCTTTGCACTGTTTCGTATAGATGAAGGGACCCATGTAATGTTGAAAGTTGAAAGCGCATTTCACGTAAATGCAATATCCTGAAGGTATGTGTTTTTGATATCTTTCAACGTAACTTTGAAGAGCGTTAGGTTGGCAGGAACTCATTTTCATGGTGAAACATTCGAAATCGGCATACACGTCGAATGGTACTTTTAATCTTCTATTACGATTTTCAAACTTCACGATGGTGTTGGGTTTGGGCATTTCAATGGCGACACCTTGATTTTCATTGCAATATTCCTGATGTTTCGCTAACAATTTTTCACTGTGAAACATGTTCATGCAGTTGCAACCTAAACATATCTTTCCTTTATGTTTATTATTTTGTCTCGACAGTAATTGGCTCGGATTTTTAACCCAACAATAATGACGATTGTCACCATTTGAAATCAATAATAAAATAATCGTCTTTTCTCTTTTGAGATATGAAGTCTGTCTGAGAGGATAGATCGTTCATTTTTCATCGTCATATTCCAAGACGTTCACCGCTACGGTGGGATTTTGAGCCTCGAAACGTTTGATGTGTTTTAACTGGATTGGAAAAGTCACTCCAGTCCAATCGAGATTTTTAGAAGTCTCCTCGTAACGAGAAACTCTATTGTAGTTCATTTTGACAGGGTATAAAGCGGAGGTGACTGCCCATTTAAAACACTGATCATCTTTATTGCTCACGTTGATCACAACATTTTTTTAGCTAAGAAATACGATAATTCCACGTAGGAAGACCCTTTCAACGAATCGTTTTCAGTTATATGAATTTCGAGTTTCAACACCTCATCGAACGGCCAATTACTACCTTCATGTTGATAATTCGCGAGAGACGTCAACATCTTGTCTTTCATCTTTTTGAAAATGTCCGATAAATCTGAACCTTGAAATATGTGTTTGACATTAGATCTGAAATATGCATTTTTCACGATGCTCTCCCCGGACTTCACATCGATTTTATTCATCATGCAATGGAGTATCATTTTAATTTTTCTTCCCACGTTCATGTGTTCGTGAAACAAATCCAATACATTTTCTTCACCCGTTCCATGAATAATTTCAGATCGATTTTCTTGAATGAGGGAACCACATCGAAAGTTTTAAAAATGCCTTTGATGGCACTCTCCCGTTCTACAGGCTTCGATTGGAATGTTTCCATGACAAGTCATGCTATATATTCTTCTCCTTTCCCTTTGTCGATTGCTTGTCGAATTTCACTTGATATATCTCATTTGTCTATAATCTGAAGTACATCACTCATTTTCGTTTTAGTTTTTTTTCTTTTCTTTTGAAACTTGAAGTTCTACAACGTCTTTTCGTTTAGTCGTCTTCTTATTTTTCATAATTGAAATGTTTTTGTTTTTTTTCGACGTCGGCATTTCGATTCCTTTTACTATCTTTTTCTTCTTCTCATTTTTCACAACCGATGCATTTTTTGACGTCCTTGCTATTGACATTTTGTTTGCCTTTCCATCGTTTCACAAACAATGTTTCTGTATGACTTCATTTTTTGGGGATTTAGTTCTATGATTTCTGAAATGTGAAATTTTTAATATTTTACAAATCTCGTTTAACTGAGGTACGGTTTTCTTATCTAAATTTTCCATTTTTTTATTTGTTTGCTCTATTTGTAAGAATATTTTTTGTTTTCGAATTTTGTATTTAATAATAATTTGTTAAAAGTTTTAAAATTGTTTTTATATATATATGTTTTAATTCCTTCAAAAAAAAAAATAAATTTTTTTTTGATGAAATTAACCAATTTTTTTATGTTCCTTAACGTGAAAAAAATTGAATTAATATGAGAAAAAAGGACGTTAAATTTAAACTTTTATTTACATAAAGAGAAAAACACTTTTACCAAAAAAAAAATGTTCACATTAAAGAAAATTAAAAGTAAAAAAAAATGTTCTTTATATATATATAAAGCGTAAAAAAAAAAAACTTTTTAAATAAATTATTATTTAAATACAAAATTTAAAATATATATTATTTGCAAGAATTCATAAAACAAAAAAACAAATAATCGATCATGACAATAACACCTAAAAGATGCGAATTGAAATTGAAACGAGTCGAAATATGTAAGACATTCGGTTTTAAAATCTATAGATTACAATGACACGATTCCATTGAATTGAATGAGGCCGAGACGAAGGGCTTAGAGTGCAAATGCGACAAATATAACATGCCTTTGAAATTGGATGAAGCCATGCTCAATTTGTTTTACGACTACCAAAGCGATCTACAGAAAATCGTCATCGCCAAAGATAGAGAATTCGACAAGGACGATTTGTTGTTGTCCTATGGAAGTTACATATATCCAAAAATCTCACTCGAACTTGTGGACAAATCGGGTGGTGAGAGCGCGTTCACTGATGTAAAACAACTTTAAAAAGTAAAGATAAACATTCAACACATTTTCGAAAAAGGAGAATACACGAGTGTCAACATGCTAATATAGTCCAGGCACATTAGACATAAAAATGAGAAAGTAAGGAAAAAAATCAGAGAAAGCTGATTTTTTTATATGTTTCCGGGACACACATTGCAGATAAAGTGTGAAAAGTCCCCGCGAATCCGAGTTGAGCTTTTTTAGTTATAGCGTTTTTTTGATGAAAAAAAAAAAAAAAAAAAATTCGACCCAGCTCCATATTTCTCATTCTTATTCGCCTTAGTAGGGTGAGAATCATAAATATCGTGCTGAATGATATTGAGAATACATATCCCCAACAGAAAATGCCAACTTTGTACAAATCCTCGCACTCAATGGTGAAATATTCACGAAAATGTACAAAATTACGAAAAAAAATTTATTGTTTTCATACACACAACGGTACACAACGTCCTTTAAATCAAATCTACGACTACTTTGGGAGTTAAATTATATATCAAAAATTGCAGAAAAGCAGTGGCTTTATAATGATATATAACAATAGTCATTTATTCCATAATGAAGTGGTGAAACGTGTGAAATATTATCCATACCCCCTAAACTCAAATTCAAACGGCATCGACTTTTCTCATTCAAATACCGTATTATAGCATCATCGTTTCAATTTCCATGTTCGATTAAATCACATAATGTGGTGTTCGCCTACACTCAAGATGCATTGGCATGTAATGTGTGACTGAACGTTTGTCCAGTGACGTTTGACCAACCACTTTATATCAAAGCAGTGGAGATTGTGTCTTCGTCAGATAAGTTGACAAAAGTTTTCGTTAGACTCGGCGGCTTCCATATGATTATGTCATATTTAGGGGCAATTGGTTCGATCATGGCTGGTAGCGGCTTGGATGAACTTTGGGGGACTGTTTATGCTGGTGGGTCAATCCATCATTTGATCAGTGGTCATGCATATTCAAGAGCAGTTCGTGCCCATTTGCTAACACAAATTGCCATTACAAAACTTGTGTTTGAAGAAAGCCGAACACTAGATAACATAGACTGCACAGAAGTCAATGAAATATTCTGTGGTCTTGCCAGAGGTGAATGTACAACAGCTGACGCTGTCAATCAAGAAAGTGTCAACCATCTACTGTCAAAATTACACGAACTGCTCCAGAATGCGTCCGTAGGACGCACAGGAAAGCTTTGGGTACAATACTACGAGCAAATAGGTCTTCTCCAGTTGTTCTTGAGAGCAGAGCGCACAGGCGACTGGGAACTCCACACATATTGTGTTCGCAATATGATTCCAGTATTTCACGCAGGTGGTCATTTTGCATACGCAAAAAGTTCTCATCTCTATTTGCAGCAGATGAATGAGCTAACAGAAATAATGCAACAGGATGATTTGAAGTTGTTCACTGAGAAAGGTTACTTTACCATAAGGCGCTCAGATAAATTCTGGGACGGGATATATTCTGATCAGACCATAGAGCAGTGTTTAATGGGAATGTTCAAGCTCCCTGGTGGTCTCACACATGGCAGGGGAATAACCGATAGCACTGTTGCGAAATGGGTACATGGACTACCTCTTTGCCTTCCGATATGTAATGCTCTCGAAAATTTTGTTCATGTTCACACTGGTCATGGCGAACAACATCGGGATCTCCGTCAAAGTTCACAATTGACTGATGCCAATGATATCACCAAATTATTGAACTGGCTCAGAGTGCATTCCCCCTTTCAGAATAGAGATCCACTACAATTAGTCTCTATAGCGACCGGTCTTGTGGCCGACGAAACTGTGAACTGTGACCAAGTTCGCAAAATTGGTGAATGTTGCGTATCGAATGTTGTAAGCAAAACGTTCAACAGCATCAAACTACGACGTGTTGACACTGTGTAGTCTTTCGCATCGATGGCAAATAGCATCAAAGTCCGTGGAAGTAAGGTAGTGATTGACCCCACAATTCTGTTCAACCGCATCACATGTGTTATTCAGTCACAAGCAGAGATGGAAGAGTATCTCAAATATGAACTCGCCCCGAAACCACCAGCATTGTTTGATTCTGCTGGAATGAGGAAGACACAGAAAAGCACGCTCGGTAAGATCCTCAAAACATATGGTTCCGAGCAAACTAAAATCCCAGAACATTCTCTGTTTGTTGTAGATGGTGGATTTTTATTGAGGGCAGTTGTATGGCCTAAACAGTCGTCATATAAGGACATATGTACATCATATTCCAATTATCTAGTGAGACATTTTGGGGCGAACGTCGTGGTTGTTTTTTGATGGTTATGCTTGTACAATGTCGACAAAGGGCATGGAACAAGCCCGTAGATCTAAAGACAGGTATTCCATTGATATCAATATCTCACCCGAGTTACCAGCCACCACACCCCAATCCGATTTCCTTGCAAATGCCAAGAACAAAACCCAACTGATCGATCTTCTAATGCAGGAGCTATCTGCTATCAATATTCAGTCCAAGCAGGCCGAGGCTGATGCTGATGTACTGATAGCCGAAACTGCACTTGACATCGCTCAAGATGACAACAATGTTGTCGTTGTGGGAACAGACACAGACTTGTTAGTCATTCTTACCTCTCGAGTTCAACCGGGATGTAATATTCACATGATGTATTCCATTACCCCAAACTTACTAGTTTCAGTTAGTGAAATAGCAACCAAAATGGGTGACCATAGAAGCAACCTCCTTGTAGCACATTCTATAAGTGGTTGTGACACTACTTCTGCACTCTTTCGAGTTGGTAAGAAGAAAGTATTCAGTACAATTGTCTCCGATGTTACTAGCGACTCACAACAGTATGTCAACACAATTTTGGCGGATGACAGTACACCAAGTGCAGTAGCCGCTGCCGGGGAACAACTTCTCCTGATCTTATACGGGAGTAAAACTGTTTCCTCTCTCGACCAATATAGATATGTCACTTACAAGCGTTATGTAGCAAAATCTAAACTGAATAAACCCACCGACCTAGCCTCACTCCCACCAAGCAACGATGCTGCACAACAACATGTCTACAGATGTTATCTCCAGGTCCAACAATGGCTGGGCACTTCGCTTCCTCCGACGGATTGGGGGTGGTCGCTAGACAATGGACTTCTTGTACCGACTGCAGCCACAAAGCCGTGTGCCCCCGATAACCTACTGAATCTGATCAGTTGTGGTTGCAAGAGTGCTTGTACAAAAAGGTGTGGGTGTAAGAAGGCAGGACTCTCTTGCTCAGGTTTGTGTAATTGCAGTTCGGATTCTTGTAACAACCACAGAAACACTGTCCTGTCGGAAATTTCTGAGTTCGATGAATAATATGTATATAGGTCATGCCATTTCTGTATATAGCGTTGATAATAGTCAATGTAACTTAATCCATGTTGATTGATTTGTACATTCTGTAAATATTATTTATTGATTTTTGTACATTCTGTAAATATTATTTATTGATCTAATGCTGCCAGACACAGACGTGTCTGTTCGGTCCCAAGCCCGAAAATAGTTGAGTTCTCATGCTGACGAATTTTATGCCAAAAGGGGAACTCGGCCAGAAGCAGTGGGGGTCTTCCATAATGTCTATTTTGTAAGCAATGATAAAAGTCTTCAAATGGTGGTGGATTTTTTATCGTCTGTCCAACTAACATCCCGTTCTGTACTACGACCCTTTGGGCAAATCCGTTAGGAAAATCGTCATTTTTTGCGTAAATCCGATACTTTTTTGTGAATTTTCAATAATTTTTCGCAGAAATTGTCACAGAATGCACATTTTCCTCTAGGTAAATGTATATTAGACATTATGTAGCTCGAAATACGCGTAAACAAAAAATACAGTTGGATCAATTCGAGGTTACAAAGTTCGTGCGATTTTTTTTGATTTTTTTCAAACGCGTTTTCGAAAAAAGGCTGTAGAAAAAAAGCTCAACTGGGATTTTAGGGGACTTTTGTCTAATCGTTCAGTGACATGTACTCGACATTCCCTGAAAAAATCAGCTTTCTCCGATTTTTCTCCCTAGTGAAACCTAATGTTCTTGGGCTAATAACGGACTTGGAAATATAAACAATAGAGAGATTGATTTTTAGCGAAGAAGGAAAAAAAAGTAATGAGATCTAGAGAGGTTGATCATCTCTAGATCTCATTACTTTTTTTTGTTTTGTTTTTTTTGTTTTGTTTTTTTTTGTTTTCTTTCTTCACTATTGCCCATATATTATAATAACATTTCCTTTTTTCTCAAATTTCAGTGTCGATTCTTCTTTTCTTTTTTTTTGTGATATGTTACATTTTTTTATAAGAACACATTTGTTTATCCGAATCATAATTATGAACGAATGTTGTGCATCTCTCAGTAACACTCGCATCATTACCATTCTCTTCAGAAGGTAGTGGTGATGGTGGAAAACGTCTCATTCTTTTAAATTTCAACCATCTATCCCAATCTTTATTTTACTGTTTTATCAGTTCTTTCCTAAGATATCCATCATTAGCATCTAATCGTTTTTCCACATCTTTTTCGCACTCTATCTCGCGATATTCATCATTATCGTCTAATTGTTTTTCCACCTTTTTATCCATTTTATATTATTTTATACTTTCTATGATTTATATTTTATATAATTATATAATTTTACATTATAATAACATACTCAAAATTGGTATATTCTTAAACGGCGAATTCTCACCAAACAACAAACCCTTACCGAGTCGCTCAACATTCCGTCCACTCTTCAGATAGAAACCGTTTCCACTCAAAGAGTTACCACCTCTAACGGGTTCTAGATACAATCCTTCACCGCTGTCGTCTACATGGACGCGACACACGGCTCCTCCCTTCTTCAAAATCAGTTCGCTGCCACCCATTAATTTCTCAACTGCCGAACTCGCGAGTCCCGAGAGAGTTCCACGCCGAGAGTCTTTCCGAGAAAGGGTAATGCTTTTGCGGCAAAGGGTAATTGCTTTTGCGGCGATTCCTGCCAACAGCGGTAGGAAACCGCCTTTCATTCTCAAATTGTATCTCAATTGAGCGGGACTCAATCTCACGTCATCACTCTTCCATCATGAATCGCTTTCTCCATCCTTTTGATTTGACTTCTGGTCCAGGCGATCGAATCCTGACCGCCACTTGTCAGATCTTCGTGAGTGAATTTGAATCTCACCGCCTCGCCACGAGTTGTTAATGTTCTCTTAAGTTTCTTCCTCTGTCCTGCAGATATGTTCACGTTTTTAACCACGTATTGTGTCATAATTCTTTTTTTAAAATATATTTTCTTCAATTGTTTTTTTTGTTTTAATGATAATTATATATATTAAATAATTTTGTAAATTAATATTGCGTTATTTTATTTTCTTATTTATATATATACACACAATATTTTTATTTTTTTTTGCTTTTATATTTCTCTTATGTGAAATCGTATCGTCACCCTTTCTCCACGAAGATCTAACAGTTCACCATTTTGATCCATCAACGTGGTTTTGAGACTATACTACGTGTCTGAAATCACTGGTAGATAAACTAAATTTTGGGGTTGTTCCACGATCTTATAACCGGGCGACACGTTTGGAAAGAAGGAATAGATCGTCGGTTGAGCGTTACCATTCACGTAGCTTCCAGCAATCACGTCCACGTTCACCAGAATGCTATTGACTGCGAGAATGTCGACTGTATTTTCAGATGCCGCGTGGCCTCGATACATCTTTCGATCAAATCCCAGCATCTTGCCAAAAGAATCGTCCGTGTTGAAATCCACTCGAAAATTATCTTCCAAATCCAACATCATCTGTAAGGTATTAGGGTTGGGAGCGAGTCTGATCTTGTTGCTTCCCTTTCCATCCATCTTCATTCGCGTTTGAATGTAATTGTTCAAATCGTCTATGTCGTAACTTCCTTTGGGAATTCGAATCTCCAACCAATCCACTCCATCGGAATACTTAAATGAGTTATTCTTTTCGGTGACGTTGGGAAAGGAATAATAAGTCTCCAGATTCACCAACGCCATCTCGTATCTTTTCTCTCTATTCAATTCGATGGAAGGTTCGACTTTCGTCGCAAATCGAGTCGAATCGCCACTCACCATGATTTGAATGGATTCTTTTGCAGCCGTATTCTCGGCTATCCATTCTAACAATTCTCCTTGTTCGAACATTATATTTAATTTTATTTCTATTTTTTCAAAACTAATTATTTGAAGATTTATTATTTTCGAATTTTTATTTTCACGCTCTATCTTATTATCATTAGAAACATAAAACTTGTCGAATCTGCACCGATATTTTCCGCGATTAAATTCGCTAGTCAAATCGATCACGATGACGAAATTGTAAAGTCCTCCATCCCAAACACTCTTGCAGAATCTCCTGAATTCCACCGCGCTCATGTCATGATCACTATAGATGTGATTGAGATTCTTGAGATCTTGGCGAAAGAGACAATCGAAAATAATTCTGCGACAGGTAGAAGCACTCCACGTTGCTGTGACGACCCCTAACGTAATACGATTCGCATCGGTTCTGTCTCTCCAAAAGCAGATTGTCGAAAATCATGAGATTCTTATCTTCTGATTTCAATTCTCTAGGATCCGGAACGTCGCTAGCATTCTCATAAAATCGACACTCGACGTTCGAAGATGCATTTCTCTTCATCAACTTCATCGCCGCACTGTCCAAATGGTCAAAAGAGAAGCTTCACTTTTGTCGAATTCCTCCCTACTGTCAAAGATTCTGGCTATGACGTCCTTAGGCAATCTACGATCCATGCACTCTTGAAGCAATATGTATTCGGGTTGAAACAAGCTCTTGCCAAACACAAACAATCTGTCGTAATCCAATCAGTCGGTTCGGGACAACAGATTCATTAACAGATTGGTCTTTCCACAATTCGATTTTCCCACTATCAAGCCTCTTATGCTTTTGGGAAAGAACTCATTATTCGACCTCTTAGTCGCGGCGTCATTCCAAGACATATCTTTAATGTTCATCTTTGTTTATTTTTTTTGTTGTTGTTATTTTAGATTTTTTCAAACACAATTTTATGTTTTATCAAACTCAGTTTTAATAATATTATTTATTTATATTACACCGTCGCGAGTTCTCTTCAATCCAGATCCGCTCGTCATTTTGGTTAAATCTTGTATGGGTACCACAGCATCCTTAAAATCTTTCCAACTTTTCGGCGTTCGCTCTAACGTAGCTCGCTTCGCCGGTGGACTGATCAACTTGTCGATCAACGCATCGGCTGTCCTCTTGCCAGCCACAGAAGCTATCCTACCACTGGCTTCGGAAGCGGCTTTTTTACCAGCATCCAAAGCCGTCTTCTTACCAACCTCAAACACGGTCGATGCGAGTTTTCTACCTGCATCGCTCGTGAACACTCGCATTATAGAATCGACGATGCCAGAACCGCCTTGAACGTAAGTTCTAACGTATCCCCTGTTCTTTATCACCAACATATTTTTATTTTATAATATATATTTTGTTTTCACTGGTAAATCGGTTGTTGTTTAAATACTTTTATTATTCTAGCGTAAAATTTACTATTTTATTTTATTTATTTTGTTTGTTTGTTTCTCTCTACTTATTATATTCATCAATGCTTCAATTCGTTCATTAGCCTTTTATAATGGTTTTTATTCAAAACCTTCTGTCTTAACAATTTGTCACATATAGTAACTATTTCATTATCTAATCCTGTGTTACCAGCACGTCTACTTGCCATCAACAAACTCAATCTCTGAGACAGAGCGTCAGAATCGCTCAGAAGGAAAGTGGTTTTCACCCCTTTACCAGTCACTGATTCGACGAACTTCTTATTCATATCCCATATGGGTTTCGCCACTTTCGACCACTTGTATCCTCTGTTGGCTTTGGGTTTCGTCTCTCTGGCATCGTTATTTCTCTTCATGGCGTGGGTCTGAACCAGAATGTCGCCATAATCGTTGAAATGCTGTTCCGTGTAATCTTCAGGCTTGTCGAAAAGAAGCAATTTGCGCAGTCCATCAGTTATTTTATACTTATTCGAACCGACGATTAAATCATCATCATCCATTTCCACTTCTGTGTCGCCCACAAAAGTTCTACCATCCGAATCATTATAAATTCCATACAACAGATCTCTCTTACCACCATCCTCGGACGACGCGACGCTATCAGTGGTGATAGTCGAAACTGTATCATCTCTCTCGCTCACATCGGTTTCGATTCTCATGGGAACGTAATCCGGTGTAGATTGAAAGGAATACTGTTTTGTAAAACTACCGGACAACGAACCCATTCTCAAAGAACTCTCTTTTATGGGTCTCAGTTCTTCAACTATCTCCTTCTTGCTTCGCTCTTGAACCTCCGTCACGGGTTTAAATATTTTTGTGGCTTCGCATCTGAGTTCCATCTCTCCAAGACGTCTGCTTCTGTCAGCCGATTGAATGCTCTTCTTGGCACGTTCATATTCGTTTAAAAGCTGACCTCGGCGTTTGGCATGCATCTGTAAAAACATTTTTTTCGTTTTTAAATTATTAATATTTCCTTTGAGTATGCTAATGTGAGTTATTTATTATTTTTCAAAATTAAATAATTATTTTTATGTTTTAAGTAAATAAAAATCTTCTGTCTTTAATATAATAACTAAAAAAACAGTTGAGGAAAAACATTTTACATGATAAAACCTCTATAAATGCGTTTTGCCTCTGAACGCATTAAAAAGCGCGTCACAGATTATTCACTCAGTGACGAACTGGAGAACTTTGAAAAGTTTGAAAGTTTTAGTGCATAAGAAACCGGTTTCTGATTTAACACTTTTGATAATAATTACATCCGTTAAAAGGGTTCATTCATATCTCAGATTATTCACTCAGTGACGAACTGGAGAACTTTGAAAAGTTTGAAAGTTTTAGTGCATAAGAAACCGGTTTCTGATTTAACGCGTTTGAGAATAATTTCATCCGTTAAAAGGGTTCATTCATATCTCCGAACATTATCACAAATATATTAAAAATTATTTACCACTTAAACCTAATTGAGTGGAAATACGCTTTTATTGTCTATTAAAACGACCCATTAACGAAAACCTTCATACACACCAGAACAAAAACATGAGTGTCAGTTTTATCTCTTAAAATTCATATAAGTGAAAAAAGGTTTTATAATAGAATTTTTATTTGAATGAAACAATTCTACGAACTATTTTTATTTGAATGAAACAATTCTATAAAGTGTTTTATTAAAATTTATTTCACAAAATTCGCAGTGACAAAACGTAAACAAACGATTTTTACCATCGATTTTTCTAATTTTCTAAACTAAGTTTTTTTTTCAATGTAAACGAAAAACATTCATTCACACCGAAACAAAACATGAATGTCTATTTTTTACAGATTCAATTTTATAGTCGACTCTTTTGAACGAAAACCTTCATTCACACCAGAACAAAAACATGAGTGTCAGTTTTACCTCCTAAAATTCATCTGTCATCCGTTGAACGATTTCCTTTCATTCACACCGAAACAAAACATAAATGTCTATTTTTACAGATTCAATTTTATAATCGACTCTTTTGAACGAAAACCTTTTATTCACAAAACTCAAGAGATGAATCGGCAAATCGTTTTTTCACCAATCAAATCGCACCCTATACCGTCCCAAACACGATCGGGAACGTGGCAGTGGTTTGCGGGTTCAGTATCACCTTTTTTCCATGTACTGTACAGAGGTCGATTTCCTGATCTAGAATCCGCAAATGGGTTTCCCCGATCGGATCGCACTTTAACCGTTCGAACATTCGTTGGTGAACGTATACCTACTTAGGTGATACAAGATGATACAGACCAAACCAACTTTTTGACGTTGATACAGAATCCGCAAAACGTTTTTTGCTCGCGTTCACCAACGATGGATCGATGGTCTAATCCGCGATGGGAACGTAGAGAACAAATTTTAATTATATTTTCTTAAATTTTCACCTACTTTCGTACATTTTGTTTCACTCTTGAGCGACGTATCGAATGTACGCGTTCGCCAACGGGTATTTGAACGTTATAAGTGCTATCTGTGAGCCTCAAAACCAATTGTGGATTCTGTATCACCATAAAAAACGACATTTTGTGTACTTGTACACTCTTTTAACACTGAACCCTATGGAGGTGTACATCCATGTACGTGTACATGTACAAAATCGTGTACAAGTGATACCGAATCCGCAAATATTACCTACTCATGTAAACGTTGGCGAAAATAACAATTATTCTGACAGTACCTTTATGGGAAGTCTCAAATCTGCCAAGGGTTAAACTTTTAATAATAACATATAGAACAAAATGTGTCATACTTTGACTGCTGCAAGCAGCTATAGAAAACATTCAGAGCTCAAGCAATTAAAAATGGAGTAAATCGCCACCTAAATTTACCAAATTCTGAAAAAATTGGAAATTTTTTGGACGGTACCTACTTTTATGCATTCAGAATGGGATAGGGTTAAACTTTACATCCAAACTAACGACAGCAAATATGCTCGATAGTCAATTACGAACACGTACATGAAAAGTGTTTGAAATTAACCCATTCCAAAATGATAGAAAAGGCAACCAAAAATGGCTAATTTTGGCATTTTCAAACGGTACTTTTATTCTCGCCCTCATTGTGCTAGAGGGTTAAATCTGAGATTAAGAAGTAAACAGTAACTTTCTTCCACAATCATTGTTGCATCTAGCCATACCAAAATAATTATTACAACTACCTTGTAATTAGAAAAATTTGCTCTTGAAGTTAACGAAAATAACAAATATTCCGACAGTACTCTTATGGTAAGTCTCAAATCTGCCAAGGGTTAAACTTTTAATAATAACATATAGAACAAAATTTGTCATACTTTGACTGCTGCAAGCAGCTATAGAAAACATTCAGAGCTCAAGCAATTAAAAATGGAGTAAATCGTCACCTAAACTTACCAAATTCTGAAAAAAATTGAGTTTTTTTGGACGGTACCTACTTTTATGCAACCAAAATGGGATAGGGTTAAACTTTACAACCAAACTTACAACAGCAAATATGCTCGGTAGTCAATTGTGAATAAGTACACGAAAAGTGTTTGAAGTTAACCCTTTTCCAAAATGATGGAAAAAGCAACCAAAGTTGTCTAATTTTGGCATTTTCAAACGGTATTCTTATTCTCACCCTCATTGTGCTTGGGGGTTAAATCTGAGGTTAAAAAGTAAATAGTAACTTTCTTCCGCGCAATCATTGTTGCATCTATCCAAACCAAAATAATTGTTACAACAACCTTGTTATTAGAGAAATTTGCCCTTGAAGTTGGTCAATTTTGAAGAACAATTCTATATTCATGTCATTTTTGGTCAGTGGCGGTTAAAGTTGAAAGATCTGAGTGGTGATTGTGGTGTATCATATTATGCTCTAAATGTGTGGAAAATTTGAGCTAAATAACTGTAAACAATTTTGAGACATTCGAAAAATGGTGAAATTTTGAAGGTTTTGGCTGAATATTTTGAAAATACGCGTTTTCACAGATATGACGGTACCGCATTTCACTAGATTTTATAATATTACATAAGTGTGCCAAATTTGGTCAAAATCGTACAGCTTGTTTTCGAGCAGTTCAACAGACAAAATTCAGGGAGGAAAAAAAACAAACTAGAGAATTGTAATTTGTTGGACAAATTACCGGCTTTCCCAACTTTTTAATGTGAAAAGGCAAACTGTATTGTACACAAAACTATCGATCAGTTTTGAAAACAGAAAATTTAGTGGAAATCAAAGTATTTGTGATGCTACTAGTTTTTATGCAGCCAAAACAGATATTTGAGATACAGCAGGACACCAAAACATTTAACACAAAATTGGCTCTTCAATAATTACAGAATATTTTCATAGAAAGCAAAACAAGCGATGTCCTTTGTGCTTTGGAAAAAATTAGTACATATGAATTATGGTCGTACGGGCCGGGGTTTCATGAAGGACTGTCCCCCAACCCACCCCTGAGTCAGGAAGAAGCCGATTTTTCGGCCAATATGCCAGAAAATTTCGGACAATTTAGTTGCCAGAAATGACCACAAAGCATTTTGGTTTTCCACACAAAATGTTGTTTTCCTATCTCATCACTTAGAAGTTGCAAGTAAACTGACCATTATACTGTACAAGTTGATTCAGTTGAACCGTATCCACCTTAATATTATTCATTTATAATCACACAAGTACACATAAAGAGCTCTATTACTGCATATTACGGGAGCACGGTGGCTCAGAAGGTATAGCTGATTGTTGCAATCCAAGAAGTCAACGGTTCAAATCCCGCCTGTGGCAACCACATTGTGTCCTTGAGTAAGACACTTCATCCCAATTTAATTTCCCACGTGGGGGGGGGGGGGGGGCATGATGGCAATGTGTACTATGGGTACTTTGAGGGTGCACTTGTCTTCAACCAATGCTAACCCTGCTTCTGTGGAGTTAGTATGTTGGGGAGTCTGAGTCGCTTGCCGTTGCTCGGTGGTTCTCTCTCAATGGGAGGGAGACCCCCCTCCCTCCCATACCCACATTTTGCATTTCCTCCTGAAATTCAATTTTTTCAGGCTAAAAGGGTTCATCCCCCACCTCCCTCCTGAAAAATAGCCCTGTACGCTTATGCAATGAATACCTGGACTTGAATAAATACCTATATTATGGTCATGATATAGCTGTAGATTCTGAAAGTGACCTTAAATGTCAATAATTAATTTATTCTCTATCATTTTGTCTGTTTGTGAATATGTGGGATTTGTCAACAAACGAGGGTAAGCTTCCTACTCCATGATTTCACAATTTTTCCAACATATCTGTTTCAGATACAATGAAATACATGTAATATGAGTTACTGTCACACACAAATTAGTTCGTTTATTTGATATGATTTAAACCATCTAGAGAGTTAGTATACACAGTGATGGGTACAGTTCAAGTCAAAACGAGTTGATTAAAGGGATGTTGAACAGCTTGTTAATATTTCTTGCATTACATTACTACTTTGCTATTTCGTGACAGAAGGATTTCACAGAGGGTTCCCTGACAGTATTTATTTATTGGTGTTTATGGTCACATACTTATCCACAATGGCTAATCGTAATCGTGACCGTGGCAGTTTTATGGGTGGGGGAAGTCGGAGGACCTAGAGAGAACCACCGAGCATTGACGAGCAACTGTCAGCTCAACATTCTAATTATTTTCAAACTCCGTTGAAGCTGGGTACCAGCGGTTGAAGACATGTGCACCATTGACATGCAGTACGCCTTAGTACATGGCATCATCGTGCCCCCATGTTGGCAACCGGGATAAAGTGCCTTGCCCAAGGACATTACGTGGGTCGTCTCAGATAGGGATCAACTCGGGACCTCTGTCAAAGAAGTCAAACAGTCTACACTGAGAAAATGAGCTTTTTTCCTGGCGGTATTCATATTTGTACGGCCAAATTTGTGTTGGATAACACGGAACATCAAAACTTATAACACAAAATTTGTTCCCCATTGATTTTTGAAAGCAGTTATGAAAAGCTCAAAGAGCTCTTTCCTTTGTGTTTTTGGACAAGTGAGTATTCACTCAAAGTAATTTTTTGTAGACAGTGTTATTTTTAAGTGGCCAAAGCACATGTTTCATTAAGTCCCAGAACATAACTAAAACCGGATTTATTGATTAAACATCTCTGCATATAGCAAAGCAAAGTGTCTCAAATTAACCCATTCCAACATGATAGTAGAGAGTAACCAAAGTTGGATAATTTGGGTATTTCCAAATGGTACACTTATTCTCACTCTCATTGTGCTTGAGGCTTAAATCTGAGATTGAAAAGGTATACCAATCTTACTCAGGGAAGGTGAGTACAGAAAAGTACGAAATTAATCAGAAAATGAATTTTGTCCGACGGTACTAATATTTGTACGAGCAAAACTGGTACTGGATTTATTTATTTATTTATTTATTAGGTTTTAACTACACATTAACAGCCAAGGTCATATTATGTCGGTGACAGATGTATGGGTGGAGGAAGCCGGAGTACCCAGAGAGAACCACCGAGCAATGACGAGCAGCTGCCAGCTCCCCAACATACTGCCTCCGCACTGTAGCACAGGCAGGGTTAGATTGGTTGAAGACATGCGCACCATCGACGTGCAGTATGCCTTAGTACATGGCGTAATGGTGCCCCCATGCGGACAGTCGGGGTGAAGTGATCGGGACATAATTGGAATATATCCGACAGATACAATGTCGGATATATTCCAATTATGTCCCGATCATGCAAGGCAGCAACTTGAAATTCTCAGAATGTTTCCTACTGTCCCTGCCCGACAGTTTAGTATTTTTGTCAAGTGCCGAGACCGTGTGGAAATACCGTGGATCAGGTGGAAACCGAGGGCACGATTCGTCCCTACTTTATTCTCAAATCGACGACTTTTCCATTCATTATTTACCTGTCACAGCAGGTCACAGGCTGAGTTAGGTATTATATTTGTCTATTTGATGAACTTTTCAACCTTAACTATTTGCGGCTTCATGTAGCACCACTGAAAGGCCACTGCACTTTTACCAATATATTCAGGGATTGATTTTACGAAAATAACAATTATTCCGACTATACCTACATGGGAACTCCTAAATATGCCAAGGGTTAAAGTTTTGATAATGACGTATAAAACAGAAGTTGTCATGCTATGCTTGCTGCATGCGGGCATAGAAAACATTCAGCGCTCAAAGAATTAGGAATGGAGTAAATTGTCACTTAAACCTACGAAATTCTGAAAAATGAGTCTTTTTCGACGGCATCTACCATTATGCATCTGAGACAGGGATTGCGTTAAACTTTACAGCAACCTTATAACAGAAAATATTCTTCGAATTGAACTGTGAATCCGAATTTCGAAACTATTTTCGGATATTCTATTCCAAACTACCACTGCACGCTTATCAATATTCAGTGATTTTATGAAAATTAAAATTATTCCGACCATACCCATATGGGCAGTCTCGAATCTGCCAACGGTTAAACTTTTACTGATGACATATAAAACAAAAGTTGTCATACTATGACTGCTGCATACAACCATAGAAAACGTTCAGCGCTCAATCAATTAGGAATGGAGTAAATCGTCACTAAAACTCTCCAAATTCTGAAAACGAGAGTCTTTTTGGACTGCACCTATCTTTATACAAACAGAACAAGCATAGGGTTAAACTTTACAACCAAACTTACAACAGCAAATACGCTCGGTAGGCAATTGTAAATACGAACATGTAAATCATTTTTTGATATTCCTTTCGAAAATGGAAGAAAAGTGAGCTCCAAATTAGCCAATGTTATGAAGAATTTTATGGCACTCAAATTCAAGGCCCGAAAACTGGGTGAAGGTTAAAACTGTGAATAAAATATATAACAGCAAAATTGTTCTTGGATGAAGGTCCAATCCTCCCATGGAAAAGGTTTTGAGACAATATGGCTCCAGTGCTGAGAAAGTGCATGTAAACGTTGGCGAAAATAACAATTATTCTGACAGCACCCTTATGTGAAGTCTCAAATCTGCTAAGGGTTAAACTTTTAATAATAACATATAGAACAAAATTTGTCATACTTTGACCGCAGTAAGCAGCTATAGAAAACATTCAGAGCTCAAGCAATTAAAAATGGAGTAAATCGCCACCTAAATTTACCAAATTCTGAAAAAAATGGAAATTTTTTGGACGGTACCTACTTTTATGCAACCAGAATGGGATAGGGTTAAACTTTACAACCAAACTAACAACGGCAAATATGCCCGATAGTCAATTGTGAATACGTACATGAAAAGTGTTTGAAATTAACCATTTCCAAAATGATAGAAAAGGCAACCAAAAATGGCTAATTTGGGCATTTTCAATCGGTACGCTTATTCTCGCCCGGATTGTGCTAGAGGGTTAAATCTGAGATTAAGAAGTAAGCAGTAACTTTCTTCCACAATCATTGTTGCATCTAGCCATACCAAAATAATTATTACAACTACCTTGTAATTAGAAAAATTTGCTCTTGAAGTGTGCGAAAATAACAAATATTCCGACAGTACCCTCATGGGAAGTCTCAAATCTGCCAAGGGTTACACTTTTAATAATAAGATATAGAACAAAGTTTGTTATACTCTGACTGCTGCAAGCAGCTATAGAAAACATTCAGAGCTCAAGCAATTAAAAATGGAGTAAATCGTCACCTAAACTTACCAAATTCTGAAAAAATTGGAAATTTTTTGGAGGAACCTACTTTTATGCAACAAGAATGGGATAGGGTTAAAGATTACAACCAAACTAACAACAGCAAATATGCCCGATAATCAATTGTGAATACGTACATGAAAAGTGTTTGAAATTAACCCTTTCCAAAATGATAGAAAAGGCAACACAAAATGGCTAATTTTGGCATTTTCAATCGGTACTCTTATTCTCGCCCGCATTGTGCTAGAGGGTTAAATCTGAGATTAAGAAGTAAACAGTAACTTTCTTCCACAATCATTGTTGCATCTAGCCATACCAAAATAATTATTACAACTACCTTGTAATTAGAGAAATTTGCTCTTGAAGTTGGCGAAAATAACAAATATTCCGACAGTACCCTCATGGGAAGTCTCAAATCTGCCAAGGGTTAAACTTTTAATAATAACATATAGAACAAAATTTGTCATACTTTGACTGCTTCAAGCAGCTATAGAAAACATTCAGAGCTCAAGCAATTAAAAATGGAGTAAATCGTCACCTAAACTTACCAAATTCTGAAAAAATTGGACTTTTTTTGGACGGGACCTACTTTTATGCAACCAGAATGGGAGAGGGTTAAACTTTACAACAAAACTTACAACAGCAAATATGCTCGGTAGTCAATTGTGAATACGTACATGAATTTTTTTTGAAATTAACCCTTTCCAAAATGATAGAAAAAGCAACCAAAGTTGGCTAATTTTGGTATTTTCAAACGGTACTCTTATCCTCGCCCCCATTGTGCTTGAGGGTTAAATCTGAGATTAAAAAGTAAACAGTAACTTTCTTCCGCAATCATTGTTGCATCTATCCAAACCAAAATAATTGTTTCAACAACCTTGTTATTAGAGAAATTTGCCCTTGAAGTTGGTCAATTTTGAAGAAAAATTCTATATTCATATCATTTTTGGCCAGCGGGGGTTAAAGTTGAAAGATCTGAGTGGTGATTGTGGTGTATCATATTATGCTCTGAATGTGTGGCAAATTTGAGCTAAATAACTGTAAACGATTTTGAAACATTCGAAAAATGGTGAAATTTTGAAGGTTTTGGCAGAATATTTTGAAAATACGCGTTTTCACAGATATGACGATACCGCATTTCACTAGATTTTATGACATTACATAAGTGTGCCAAATTTGGTCAAAATCGTACAACTTGTTTTCGAGCGGTTCAACAGACAAAATTCAGGGAGGAAAAAAAAAAAAAAAAAAAAAATAGAGAAGAAAAATTTTGAAAAAGAAGAATAACAATAGTCTTTCATAAACTGGGTTTGGGAAAGCCTAAAAAATTTGCTCTTCAAAAATTACAGAATATTTTCATAGAAAGCAACACAAGCGATGTCCTTTCTGCTTTGGAAAAAAATAGTACATATGAATTATGGGCGTACGGTCCGGGGTTTCATGAAGGACTTTGCCCCAACCCACCCCTGAGTCAGGAAGGAGCCGATTTTTCAGCCGATATGCCAGAAAATTTCGGACAATTTAGTTGCCAGAAATGACCACAAAACATTTTGGTTTTCCACACAAAATGTTGTTTTCCTATCTCATCACTTAGAAGTAGCAAGTAAACTGACCATTATACTGTACAAGTTGATTCAGTGGAACCGTATCCACGTTAATATTATTCATTTATAATGACACAAGCACATATAGAGAGTTCTATTACTGCATGTTACGGGAGCACGGTGGTTCAGAAGGTAGAGATGATTGTTGCAATCTAAGAAGTCCTCGGTTCGAATCCCGCCTGTGGCAACCACATTGTGTCCTTGAGCAAGACACTTCATCCCAATTTAATTTCCCACGTGGGGGGGGGGGGGGGTTGCATGATGGCGATGTGTACTAAGGGTACCTTGAGGGTGTACTTGTCTTCAACCAATGCTAACCCTGCTTTTGTGGAGTTAGTATGTTGGGGAGTCTGAGTCGCTTGTCATTGCTCGGTGGTTCTCTCCAGGTACTCAATGAGAGGGAGACCCCCTCCCCTTCCTTCCATACCCACATTTGGCATTTCCTCCTGAGATTCAACTTTTTCGGGCTAGAAGGGTTCATCGCCCCCCCCCCCCCCCCCCCCTGAAAAATAGCCCTGTACGCCTATGCAATGAATACCTGGACTTGAATAAATACCTATATTTTGGTCATGATATAGGTGTAGATGCTGAAGGTGACCTTAAATATCAATAATTAATTTATTCTCTATCATTCTGTCTGTTTGTGAATGTGTGGGGTTTGTCAACAAACGAGGGTAAGCTTCCCACTCCATGATTTCACAATTTTTCCAACACATCTGTTTCAGATACAATGAAATACATGTAATATGAGTTACTGTCACGCACAAATTAGTTGTTTGTTTGATATGGTTTAAACCATCTAGAGAGCTAGTGTACACAGTGATGGGTACAGTTCAAGTCAAAATGAGTTGATTAAAGGGATGTTGAACAGCTTGTTAATATTTCTTGCATTACATTACTACTTTGCTATTTATTGACAAGGGTTTCACAGAGGGTTTCCCTGACAGTATTTATTTATTGGTGTTTGCGGTCACATACTTATCCACAATGGCTAATCGTGACCGTGCCAGTTTTACGGGTGGGGGAAGTCGGAGGACCCAGAGAGAACCACTGAGCATCGACGAGCAACTCTCAGCTCAACATTCTAATCAAGTTCAAGCTCCGCTGAAGCAGGGTACCAGCGGTTGAAGACATGTGCACCATTGACATGCAGTACGCCTTAGTACATGGCAGCATCGTGTACGCCTTAGTACATGGCATCATCGTGCCCCCATGTTGGCAACCGGGATAAAGTGCCTTGCCTAAGGACATTACGTGGGTCGTCCCAAATAGGGATCAAACTCGGGACCTCTATCATATAAGTCAAACAGTCTACCACTGAGAAAATGTGCTTTCTTTCCTGGCGATATTCATATTTTTACGGCCAAACTGGTGTTGGATAACACGGAACACCAAAACATATAACACAAAATTTGTTCCCCATTGATTTTTGAAAGCAGTTATGGAAACCTCAAAGAGCTCTTTCCTTTTTGTTTTTTGGACAAGTGAGTATTCACTCAAAGTCATTTTTTGCAGACAGTGCTATTTTTAAGTGGCCAAAGCACATGTTTCATTAAGTCCCAGAACATAACTAAAGCCGGATTTATTGATTAAACATCTCTGCATATAGCAAAGCAAAGTGTCTCAAATTAACCCATTCCAAAATGATAATAGAGGGTAACAAAAGTTGGATAATTTGGGTATTTCCAAATGGTACACTTATTCTCACTCTCATTGTGCTTGAGGGTTAAATCTGAGATTGAAAAGGTATACCAATCTTACTCAGGGAAGGTGAGTACAGAAATGTACGAAATTAATCCGAATATGAATTTTGTCTGACGGTACTAATATTATTTGTACGAGCAAAACTTACTGGATTTATTTATTTATTTATTTATTTATTTATTTATTTATTTATTTATTTATTTATTTATTTATTAGGTTTTAACGACACTTTAACAGCCAAGGTCATATTATGTCGCTGACAGTTGTATGGGTGGAGGAAGCCGGAGTACCCAGAGAGAACCACCGAGCAATGACCAGCAGCTGCCAGCTCCCCAACATAGGCAGGGTTAGATTGGTTGAAGACATGCGCACCATCGACGTGCAGTATGCCTTAGTACACGGCGTCATGGTGTCCCCATGTGGACAGTCGGTGTGAAGTGATCAGAACATAATTGGAATATATCCGACAGATATAATGTCAGATATATTCCAATTATGTCCCGATCATGCAAGGCAGCAACTTGAAATTCTCAGAATGTTTCCTACTGTCCATGCCCGACAGTTTAGTATCTTTGTCAAGTGCCGAGACCGCGTGGAAATACCGTGGATCAGGTGGAAACCGAGGGCACGATTCGTCCCTATTTTTTTCTCAACTCAACGACTTTTCCATTCATTATTTACCTGTCATCGGCTGAGTTCGGTATTATATTTGTCTATTTGATGAACGTTTCAACCTTAACTATATGCGGCTTCATGTAGCTCCACTGAAAGGCCACTGCACGGTTACCAATATATTCAGGGATTGATTTTACGAAGATAACAATTATTCCGACTATACCCACATGGGAACTCCTAAATATGCCAAGGGTTAAACTTTTGATAATCACGTATAAAACAGAAGTAGTCATGCTATGCTTGCTGCATGCAGGCATAGAAAACATTCAGCGCTCAATGAATTAGGAATGGAGTAAATTGTCACTAAAACCTACGAAATTCTGAAAAAATGAGTTTTTTTCGACGGCATCTACAATTATGCATCTGAGACAGCGATTACGTTAAACTTTACAGCAACCTTACAACAGAAAATATTCTTGGAATTGAACTGTGAATCCGAATTTCGAAAGCATTTTCGGATATTCTATTCCAAACTACCACTGCACGCTTTTCAATATTCAGTGATTTTCTGAAAATTAAAATTATTCCGACCATACCCATATGGGCAGTCTCGAATCTGCCAACGGTTAAACTTTTAATAATGACATATAAAACAAAAGTTGTCATACTATGACTGCTGCATACAGCCATAGAAAACGTACAGCGCTCAATCAATTAGGAATGGGGTAAATCGTCACTTAAACTTACCAAATTCTGAAAACGAGTGTTTTTTTGGACTGCACCTATCTTTATGCAAACAGAACGAGCATAGGGTTAACCTTTACAACCAAACTTACAACAGCAAATATGCTCGGTAGGCAATTGTAAATACGAACATGTAAATCATTTTTCGATATTCCTTTCGAAAATGGAAGAAAAGTGAGCTCCAAATTAGCCAATTTTATGAAAAATTTTAGGGCACTCAAATTCAAGGCCCGAAAACTGGGTGAAGGTTAAAACTTTGAATAAAATATTTAACAGCAAAATTGTTCTTGGATGAAGGTCCAATCCTCTCATGGAAAAGGTTTTGATACAATATGGCTCCAGTGTTGAGAAAGTGCATGCAAACGTTGGCGAAAATAACAATTATTCTGACAGTACCCTTATGGGAAGTCTCAAATCTGCCAAGGGTTAAACTTTTAATAATAACATATAGAACACAGTTTGTCATACTTTGACTGATGCAAGCAGCTATAGAAAAGATTCAGAGCTCAAGCAATTAAAAATGGAGTAAATCGCCACCTAAATTTACCAAATTCTGAAAAATATGGATTTTTTTTGGACGGTACCTACTTTTATGCCACCAGAATGGAATAGGGTTAAACTTTACAAACAAACTAACAACAGCAAATATGCTCGATAGTCAATTGTGGATACGTACATGAAATGTGTTTGAAATTAACCCCTTCCAAAATGATAGAAAAGGCAACCAAAAATGGCTAACTTAGGCATTATCAAACGGTACTCTTATTCTCGGCCTCATTGTGCTAGAGGGTTAAATCTGAGATTAAGAAGTAAACAGTAACTTTCTTCCGCGCAATCATTGTGGCATCTATCCATACCAAAATAATTATTACAACTACCTTGTAATTAGAAAAAAATTGCTCTTGAAGTTGACGAAAATAACAAATATTCAGACAGTACCCTTTTGGGAAGTCTCAAATCTGCCAAGGGTTAAACTTTTAATAATATCATATAGAACAAAATTTGTCATACTTTGACTGCTGCAAGCATCTATAGAAAACATTCAGAGCTCGAGGAATGAAAAATGGAGTAAATCGTCACCTAAACTTACCAAATTCTGAAAAAATTGGAGTTTTTTTGGACGGTACCTACTTTTATGCAACCAGAATGGGATAGGGTTAAACTTTACAACCAAACTTACAACAGCAAATATGCTCGATAATCAATTGAGAATACGCACACGAAAAGTGTTTGAAATTAACCCCTTTCCAAAATGATGGAAAAGGCAACAAAAGTTGGCTAATTTGGGCATTTTCAAACGGTACTCTTATACTCACCCTCATTGTGCTTGGAGGTTAAATCTGAGATTAAAAAGTAAACAGTAACTTTCTTCCTCAATCATTGTTGCATCTATCCAAACCAAAATAATTGTTACAACAACCTTGTTATTAGAGAAATTTGCCATTGAAGTTGGTCAATTTTGAAGAAAAATTCTATATTCATGTCAATTTTGGCCAGTGGGGGTAAAAGTTGAAAGATCTGAATGGTGATTGTGGTGTATCATTTTATGTTCTAAATGTGTGGAAAATTTGAGCTAAATAACTGTAAACGATTTTGAGACATTAGAAAAATGGTGAAATTTTGAAGGTTTCGGCAGAATATTTTTAAAACACGCGTTTTCACAGATATGACGATACGGCATTTCACTAGTTTTTATGGCATTACAGAAGTGTGCCAAATTTGGTCAAAATCGTACAACTTGTTTTTGCGCAGTTCAACAGACAAAATTCAGGGAGGAAAAAAAAAAAAAAAATAGAGAAGAAAAATTTTGAAAAAGAAGAATAACAATAGTCTTTCCCAAACTGGGTTTGGGAAAGCCTAATAAATTTGTTCTCCCAAACTGTCATCATCTTGCATTAATATACGCCCTGACGAGAGGTACTTACAGAGGATCTCAAGTTACGATGTGGGACGGGATGTCCAAGCGCTTGGGGAGGAGAGGGAGAGGGGGGGGGGGGGTATGGCTAGATATGGTGTCGTAGAGTGCTATGGCGTTGAAACAGAATGATTGTTTTTTGTTGTGGTTGTACATTGACCCTTCCCATATCTGAATAAATTTTATTTGATGTATTTTACCATCTGCGGGTGGGTTTTCGAACTACATACCCGTAATTCTAAATGCACAGTCACTGAAAGAATATTCTGTGACAGAGCCTCTAAATTTAACTAGTAAAAACCCTGTCTTCAAATTACTATCGGCACATTTCCCATATTGAAACCTATACGGGAAAACTAACTGCGGGTGAATTACATCATAAGTCAAAGTTGAAAGCAGACTTTCCTTTGACTCTGGATTATAAAACAAATTACCTCACACTGTGCTTGATAGCTGTTTTATCTTAGTGGACTCGAGCTTATTGACAGAAAATGCACGAGAAACAAGTAGCTTTCAATTCCACCCTTCAGCTGAGATTAATTATTTAATATCTATGTTGTCAGTCACCTCCATGTAGACAAACTAACCTGCCCTCCCATATCCTAACATAAGTAGCTTGTTCCTTCACTCAAAACACATTGTTCTCTAAGGTTTTGGAAAAAGCAAAACTACGTGAAACTAGTTAAGCCGGATGGGTTCTTGTTAACCCTTTACCCAACGTAACGGCCCAAACCGGACAGCTCTATTTACAGAAATTGTGAATTAATTTTCATTATTTTTTTTATTTTTTGTCTCAAAAACATAGGTTATGACCCCCTCCTTGGAACGAGCTCGTCGAGCACGTTCCAACGAGGGGTCATAACCTATGTTTTTGAAACAAAAGAAATGAACAAATTAGTTATTCAAGAATTTTGTTTGCAAGTCACGTCTCTTCTTCATATTAGGCAAAGGGTTAATAGGAAGGGTTGAAGATCAACCAAACAGACAAAGGTAGCTTCAATTAATTCATAACTTTTGTGATACCATTTTTGTTTTATTTGATCGTTAGGAGGATGACATTCAGTCAACAAGGGTTTGCAGATAAAATAAAATGAAAAATAATCCACGCAACATTGCTCACCCCTCAAGAAATGGGGCCTCTGACCTAACTTATGGAGATTTCTCCACAATGCTTTCACTACCCTGATTTATTGCAAGGTCATTTAGCAGATGGGACATTCCCAAAACATTGCAAAACCGGATAGATGACATGAATGCCTTCCCGATGCCTGCTTTACCCAATTCATATGTTTTTTTTTCCAAGCTCATGAGAACACATTTGAGTAGGGTACATGAGACTTGTCGGGCCCGTTTCCAACTATGAAAGTTGTTTGGAAAAATTCAATTTACGGGTTATTTCCGCGAAATCACCAAAAGACCTGGACTTTGATAAGACAGTCATTAAAGCCTTAAAATGGGGTAAAAAATATTAAGACCAAGTTGTCTGATAAACTATCGAGGCCTTTCAGTCTTATATTTCGGCTCTAAACGCCAAGAAGGCAGGGAGTGGTACGAGTTGTAGCCTTCAAGCCGCAACTTGTGCAAACCCATTCACTCAGTGTAATGGAATGCGTGCCCGATAACGACCTTGTGCCTCGCCTTCTCTTTCACATTCTCTTTCTGCCTCTTCTTTTACTCCAGGTAAACAGCCCAACTTACAATTGTCTCCTGCCATACGTTTGGCTTTGGCAATTCCAAGTTATATACCGCGACCGGGGGACCAGTTTTTTCTCCTAGCTCTTCTCCTGTCTCTTCTATATGTACTTCAGCGGTAGTTCACTCAGTTACATCATACTCGGAAAAACTTAAATCGCCGGTACTGAACCGCAAATCTGGATTGCCGAGCCGCCATTCTGAGACAAAATTCTTCCAGTTTCGGCATCCTGGTGGCAATAAAAAAAATACTTGGCCCCTTCCCAATATCCGAAAGAAGATTATTTTGTTTGGTAGTTCGAATTTAGCACGTAATGATCAAAACACTTATCCGGACCTGTAAGCAGAAACGAGGCGCCAATCTTAATCATTTTCGCCAAATAGTTAAAAATTATAGAGGCAATTCTACTCCCGAAAAAAATTATCCCGAATGTTGGCATAAATTCAAGGGCAGAAACTCCGAGTGATGCTTCCGTGCAGCTATCACTGATTGTAAGGGAAATCCAGAAAAAATTCCCGACTGCAAAAATATTTTTTACAGACATAAAGTTTTCAAAAAGACTCCAGTTTGCGGAAAGGAGACTACAAGCCGCATCAAAAAGACACTTTGGAATATGCGAAACATAAAAGTAATTCCAAAATTACCCGAAAAAGAATTTAATATGGTTTATGATTTGATCCATTAGACTCCTGAATCTTCCAACAAAATGTACGACCACTGGTTGACCTATCTCTCATTAACCCTTTACCTAACATGAAAAGCAGACGACACTTGCAAAAAAAAACATTCTTGAATAACTAATTTTTTTCATTTTTTGTCTCCGAAAGATAGGTTATGACGCCTCGTCGTTGGAACGACTCGACGAGCTCGTTCCAATGAGGGATCATAACCTACGTTTTGCGACAAAAATAATGAAAATTAATTGGCGATTGTTTGAGAATAGCGCTGGCAGGTTTTGACCGTTACGCTGGATAAAGGGTTAAACTAATTAAAGGCCAAGGTTATTTATTGTTGTTTTTAAGGTCACATATTTCTGCACAATAGCTAACCACGACCGTGACAGTTTTACGGGTGGAGGAAGCCGGAGTACCCGGAGAGAACCACCGAGCAACGGCGAGCAACTGTCAGCTCCCCAACATAACAACTCCACACAAGCAGGGTTAGCATTGGTTGAAGACAGGTGCACCATCGACGTGCAGTACACCTTAGTACACAATGTCACCGTGCCCCCACGTGGGCAATGGGGTGAAGTGTCTTGCCCAAAGACACAACGCGGTTGCCGCAAATGGGATTCGAACCGAGGACTTCTCGGCTTGCAGCCTGCACCTCTACCGCAAAGGCCAAGGTAATAACTGCCCCAGAGATTAAGGGTTAGGAATAAATGTGGTTAACCTGTCTGGCACCGATGACCTAACACCGCGGAGAAATCATTATTAGATCGCGGTTAACATTTATACCAACTCCGAGGCCGAAATCTGGCATGGTGGCAACATTTCCACCTTCTGATTATGTACGTTTCCATAGAGAATTAAACCTTGCAGACTTCTTTAAAAATGCATAGGGTCAAAAACTTCCATTTACAGCATCTTCTGGTTGGATACACCCAAATAGCGCGGCCGATCTGGTAATTTTACTAGCCGACAAGCAGGTTCATGAACGGTTTTGGGACTTAACCCTACTCTCCGATAACTTTGCAAAAACAAAAAAAAAAAAAAAAGAAAAAAAATGATCATAACGCCAGCTGGTAAAGGTGGAGCAGTTGTAATTTTATCTCGAGAAAATTATGGTAAGGAAGCTATAAGGTAGCTTTGCAATACAGAACACTATGAAAAATTAGACAGAAGTATCTGGCCTCACAACATGGAGAAATTTAACAAAATCCTTAAATCTCTCCTTGATGAAGGTCATAGAACTAAAAGGCAGCTGAGATATCTATCACCTCCACTCGCTGCTCAAACAAGACAATTTTATATCTTGCCTAAAATTCACAAAGATCCGTCTGTGTGGACGGATAACCTCATTCCATCTAGAAGACCTATTGTTTCGGACTGTAATTCTGTCTCTGACGCAATATCTGAATTAATCGACTATCACCTCAGACCGATAGCTTATAGACACCCAACTATATAAAAATACACAACATTTCCTATCCAAAATTACAAAATTAAAAATATCAAAACATGCATTTTTGGCCACTTTGGACATCGACTCAATGTACACAAATATTGACAAAGACAAAGGAGTAGAATCTGTAAAACAAATGCGTTCGGAAAATATCCTGTCACTCAACGCCCAGACACACAGATTTTATATCTTTTGGAGTTGAGCCTGAAAGGAATGATTTCGAATTCAATGGAGATGTTTA
Organism: Pictodentalium vernedei; assembly: GCA_031216915.1. Taxonomy (NCBI): domain Eukaryota; kingdom Metazoa; phylum Mollusca; class Scaphopoda; order Dentaliida; family Dentaliidae; genus Pictodentalium; species Pictodentalium vernedei. Next base: position 87,469,403 of record CM062289.1, read on the forward strand.
CAAATCGTGGGCTGCCCCATGCGTAATAGATTTAGTCCACATTTTGCAAGTGTCTGCGTAGCTGAATGGGAAGAGGGGGCCCTTAAGCAAATGTGCTAAGCAACACCTTATCTAGCTCAGACATTTCGTCCCCTGAGTTCCAATGTGTTCTATGTGCCAGCAGGCACATAGAACACAAGGGACGATTTGGATGACATAATTATTATTTGAGAACACTCTTTTTTGACATTGTGAACAGTCATGATCCTAACACCAAACTTAAAGCTACCATAAGGCAAGATTTTGGTGATGTTCCAGATGTGACAGTCTACAAGCTGTTGATTTTCTAGATGTGACAGTCTACAAAGGCAAACAATTTCAGTCAACCGGTTGGCTTGAGAATAAAGCATTTTTCAAACCAACCAATTCGCATGAATCTTTACGTACCAAATCATTTCATCCACCCCACACTTATTCTCAAATGTTCGGAAGAACAGTTTTTTGGCAATCGAAATTTACAAGAAAAGATGCGAAATTGCTTCTCTTGTATTGATGCAGAATATACTTTCCGAAATTTTACATTTACGAGGTTTAGCATTGTAGCCGTTTCTCAATATGTGTTCTCTGAATATTAGAGGAAATTAAAAATTGATGCCCCCAAATAATATGAAAGCCCATCAAATTGTCGTTTGGCCGCAATTTGCCACACCCCATCTGAGTTTTGGCACGTCATTTTATCTGCTTTAAAAATAAGCAATGCAATATCCGTATAATCTAGACCTCGTAGGATAATCCTTCCAACAGATAAATGCAACTTTGTAGATACATACTACGCCATCTTGACTTTTCGGTTATTTTGACTTCTGAAAACGCCGATTCGCTCCGAGGGCATGACCCACGGCACAGACAGGATGTTGCTTGAACCAAGACGACTCTCAGGTCACAACAGTCAGACATATGAAGTACATGGCTAGTGGATTATTCAAAAATCACTCGTGGAGTGCAGTGTCTACTCAAAAAAAATCTCCTGGGGAACAAGAAAAGTAATGATTCGATCGTCATTCTCCATCATGTTTCACATAATTGGCTCTCAGTTCATTCTTTCAGTCAGGGTCTATTTGCAATCACCCCATCTTCTTCCAGGGGGTGGCAGGTAGACAGCCAATCTGGCTATGCCACTTCCCACGGTATACTTCTCATTACATTTGTGCAATGTGTTTATTTGTAACCACTTTACATGTATGTGTACCGTGAATAAAGAATCTGAATCTGAATCTGAATCTGACAAGCATTAGAACGACAATCAATGTTTAAGACATTGGACCTCTGGATTAACCCAGAAGTCCATTGGCTGAACTTGTACTTGCCTTTCTTTCTCATGCACAACCACAGGAATTGACTGTTATTGAGCGGGTGGAAATTCCACTACACGAGTGTTTAGCACTGATTCAACTTCAGCATGCCTGAACACTTCAGTTATGTGTGGATTCATATACCATATTTTTTCTGTTTTACTGGCGATTAACCTCTAATTTGCGTAACAGTTATGGTTGGTCAGCATTGTTCACAAACGTCCCGGATTTAGTGGATGGAATGGTGGAGAGAGAATGGCGTCATAAGGTGGTGCACTGTAGCCACATATTTTCGCTATCTTATTTTATATACTGACATGAAGTTGCTCTGTAACTGAAAGTCGTACCGTGGGACAAGGGCGTATTCTGGGATATGTTCAGTTGTATGGGGTATATATCTAATTACCGAAAACAACCTGACAACTTCCTAAACTATCCGACCACCATATTCGATGGCACGTGATTGCTCTGGGGACAAACTCCTGCAATAGAGCAGGGTGCGTTCTAAGAGTATGTTCGAGTCTAGAGGAGCTTATCTTATCTTACCGAAAACAACCCGACAAGCGCCAAAAATAAAAAAAAATCGACATCAATTGGTTCCCATTTTTAAGTAATCCTTGTTTTCATCTCTTCCTTGATAGCACTTGGCGCTACATTACCCTAAAAGGCGTGTTCGATGAAATAAGAGTTTTTCTAATTAGTAAAACCGACCCGACCATTATTTATATGGTTCGAATTTTTTCCAGATTAATTTATTGTCGGGTAATCAATATACTCACATTGAATCGAACACCCACGTTTTGGGTAACATAGCACCCCGTGCTATAAAAAGAAGGAATGAAACGAGGACTTTCAGGGAACTCGAACCAAATAAAGTCTGTTTCGGTGATTGTTTGTAGTTGTCGGGCTGATTCCGGTAATTATATACACTCCTATCCAATCAAACATACCCATAGAACACAACGCTGTCCTATTGTATGACATTGGTTCCTTTAGTAACTACGTGCCACCACAAAAGTGAAGACTAAATAAAATGAACGACGAAAAAATATGTCACACTAACAACTCGCACTGCTTATGCTCACTAGCACCACCCACCACTATGGTAACGCGGTCACCACACTACCACTCACGCGCGCTACCGTGGTAACCTATGTGACATACACAATGCATCATGGTACAACATCTCCCAAATCATGGGCGATGTACTCGGGCTATAGTGTTCAGTTATATTCGGTGTTGTTGATTGAGTGGCTGTTTTTGCGCAAATTTGGTGGAGTCTCGTGGATATGTTTAAATGAGGAAGTCTTAAACTCACGGGTAAAAACAAATTCTGGTAATTACTTTTAAATACTTGTACACTTCAAAAGTGTATGAATTCTTAAACCATATTTTTTGATTGGTTAGCGATTAACCCCTACCTCGCGTAATGATTATATGTGGCTTGTGGCCACTGCTATTTACAAACATCGCCATTCATACTTCATCATTTTATCATATTTTCTCCGAATACACAGCTCGTGGCCTCACAATATGACAGTTCGCGTCGCTCGCTCAAATGCGGAGCCATAATCTGTAGTTTTAGGTAGATGATAGATATTTTTTTGCAACTGGGGTGAATAGGGGCGGTTTTGATCAACTTCATGGTTTTTACCCATTTAAATATTTTTTTTTAACTTTTTAAAATTATAACATGATGGTATGGCCATATGTTGGTAGTTTAGGTTAAAGCATAGATTTCTTTTTCAATTTCGTGATCTTATTATATAATCTTTAATCATTATTATATTATATAACAAACAGTGGCGAGTTTAACAAAACTTATCACCAACTATTACCCTCAGTGAATAAAAATGAACGAATGTTTTTCGATCTTGAAAGCTGTTTTCGTCGTCTTCTTTTATTCGTTCGTTTCATGTCAAAATCGTTTTACTGTTTGGGCTTGTTATTTTCTTTTTATAATGTTTATAATGTTACAAATACAATTATCGTAACTACGTCTCTTCCTTGATGTTGTTTACCAGATGCTAAATATATTTCACGAGCGTGCTAAGGTAAAAAAGCATAATTGGTGCTTAGCCTGTCATGTCCCACGTGGGCGTAATCGATCGAGACACAGAGACGCATATTTCGAAATCAACAATCATTTGCTTCACGTGAAGTCCTTTAGACTAATCTTATCAGGACGAAGACGACAAACAAAAATCCGATTGATGCGCGTTGCAAATTTTGCATGTTTTCAATACACAGAAGGCAGGATGTCACTAAACGTGTGACTATGTGGAGGTGGAGTGGAGAACCTCAGTTCTTAGTTAGATGCATGTTGAATCTCTAAGCCCCCTCCCCCCTCCCCTCCCCTCCCATCCCTTCCCATCCCCTCCCCTCCGCGCTCTAAAAATCCGGCCTATCACTTTAAGCCCCATCAAAACATTTTGGGAAACCTCGCACTGAATGGAATTGTCGCGTGTCTTCTGGTAACTCGAGTAGTGACGCACCCTTTATCTAACATTCTACATGACGAAACATACATCCGAACATGTTTATTTTCTGTCCCATAACAGTAATTTCAGTCGCGGGTTGCAACCCAGTCGATTTATATTTACTCTTTTCTCCCACAACACTGAAGAATTTCACCTCGATAGAAGACAATGTGAGAACACTGAACTTAGGATGCTATTGTCGTTTCCATGTCTTGATTGATTCTTTAGTTATTAATGTATCAATTATAAAATCTCGGTCGGGATCCCATTGCCATCTAATCGGGAAATATATCCACTTTCTGTGGGGGCAGTACTGTATGACGAGTGTGTTGCAGCGAGAAGTCATGCGCTATGTTTTGGATGCAATACTGAGAAAAAAAATATTAAAAGTTGAATGGCGAGGCGATTTTGTTGAATAACTGGTTCGATATGACCGTTATGTTTTGTAAAAGATGAAGGACTTTACACATTGTACTATGGATATGAGAATACAGTCATTACAGGGTGTCATTGAGGTCTTTGAAAACTTTGAAAGACCTTGAATTTGAAAATTCATTTGGAAGGCCTTGGGCGTGCTTGAAAAGTGAGTAGGGTCTTCGAAAGTCAATGGATTTCAGTTTCCCCTTGGAAATTGGTGAAGTTTTCTCGTATAGCCATTAATTAAACTGACGTCGAAATAACACATTTTCAAGCTGGGAATTTTCTCCACAATGTAAATAGGAATTAAACCAATTCAGTATTGTTTGTCAGAGCTCTTTGAGCTCTGACAAACAGGGCTGAATTTGTTAAATTCCATGTTGCATTATGGGAAACATGTTGTTTAGAATTACTTTACTTCGACAAAGTGTGTCAAGGGTTAATACACAACAATCGATTTGTATCGACAACTGTGTTTTACTGTAACGAAACAAAAATGTTTCAAACTAATCTGTTAACACTAATGACAGGTCTATTTCATACTCAGGGCCAGTGATCGATGCAAAACAAGTTTTGAGACTTACAGAAAGGTGCTTGAAAATAGCCCTTGAAAATCGTTGATTTTGTTTCATCTTTGAGACAATGACCCATGGAATCCGACTTTTTGTCCTCCAGTCTAAACTCAAATCGAATCGGTGATCTGGAAACATCTCGAAATCATGTTCATAAAGTCACTTGTTTAGTTTACCAAATTACCTAATTAGCTTGCATATCCTTGCCGCTACCGGTAGCATGGGTACCAAGATATAAAAGTTTAAAAAAATACAAGTATGGACCTCATTCAGCCATCCTTAATTTCTTTTCTACAACATTTGATGTGCATAATAGCTTAATAATGTCTGATTAATGTAAAACATTTGAAACACCAATGGCCAGGCATCTCTGAGATACAGATGGTAATGTCTAAAAATACGACAAAACACGAAAAAAATGCAACCAAAATGGCGCCATTAAACCATCTTTAATTTTTGTCTACAACATTTTACGTACATTATATTTTCATAATATCTAATTAATGTTAAAAATTTCAAACACCAACCTTCAAACCCCTCAGAGATACAGGTGGAGACATGGCGGACAGAAAAACGAGTGCAATACATAAGTTCCTTCAAAGTAACCCGTGGTGAAATAATAAGTTACAATGTTAAACAGTACTTATAAAGTGGCGTGTGTGGAATTATTATATAAGTACTGCTATAACTGACTTTACAAGTCAGACAACCAAGCCAGTAAGTCGATGGAACCGAAAACGCAACATGCAAGCATTACTTCATTTTTGTGGCCTGATTCCGATATACGGTACGTGGAGAGTGTATTATCACTAAATCGCCTGCAGAGTGGAGATTCATCCAGGCAATAATTGCAAATTTGTTGCAAAGCATAACGAGTGCAAGCAAAGTGCCAGCCAATGGGTTATACCCGGATGTCCACTGACTGAAGCATTGCTTATGTTCTTTGTCCACAAATATAGAATTTGAAAGTGATACTTTGGGTGATAACTCCACTCCCCGGGTGATTTTGTTACAATCCACTCTCCACGTACTGTAAGACATTTTTTTGCCATCGCCAATTCGTGAAAAAACAAGGGTATTCCGATTCAAATATATATGAACCAGGAAGCCGATTCGATGTTGATCTCGAACTAAGCCATCGATGGATATCTCGAATCATCTCTTCTAGGGTTCGTACTGTCCTACAATCTTACATTATACTCGTGGGTTTGTGGTAAAAGTTTTATTAAACACTATCCTTCTCAGTTTACAAATTTACAGTCTGGAATCTCAGATTTGAACCCTTTAAAGTCATACGTAAAAACACTGGTTATAAATTTGATTCAACGAATCTATCGGTTAGGTTTTACTAAAAGGTAGTAACTGACAAGTTTATGGACTCGTGACATAATTTATGACGGGATCGCGTCTGTTAAAGTAAATAAATAGATCCGAAACCTGTCAGTAAATATAACATTATGACATTGGAACTGCATTCAAAAATCGAAATGTTGAGATGTTAGTGAATTTATCATTGGATCTATGTTTTGATTTCACAACCTTGAGGCATTTTGATATACTTGATATTTAATTGATAATATTTTATTGACCAGAAAATAAAACACAATTTACATAAAATGTACAAATCCTGTATAGCAGTATAAAAATACAGAAGCTAACTTTTTATATTTTTTTGTTCAAAATCAGTTTAAACTTTCCACTTTTGTTCTCTGTTGAAACCCATTTAAAAATAAGAAAACGGTGTTGTCGCTTTTGATATTCAATATTTTTTCTGTTTATTGTAACAGTGTGCGAACGCATCATATAATAGATGCATTGTTCTTTCCATTGGCCCTTTGAGCCCCAGCGACCGCTTTTGCGGCCAGGAAAATGATACGTCATAACGTCATTAAATAAGATGTTTTTTTCAATAAATGTGTGGGTAGACTAATCAGTATTTTCAACGTGCAGCCCGAGGCTGCACGTTGAAAATACTGACTGATCTACTCCAAATAATGAATATGAACTCTTCTAATTGCTGCCATTGGACTGGTATGGAAGATACCACTAGAGTTCAAAGGGTTAATACGAAGGTCTAGTTGGTGAGATTTGGCAATTTTCTTCACGGGAGAAATAAAAACTTGAAAATTATTGTAAAAAAACATTCGCTAAACAGAGAGCAAAAGTGGACGTGTTAGTGCTGGTAGGTGAAATAATAGATATTCATATTGACGGATTATCAGTGAACTAAATGCTTCTAATTTGCTTGCCAAAAAAGCCAAGTTTTCCTTCTGTTACTTTTAGCATACGAAAACAACAACATCTCTGGGAGCTTTCATGAATTCAATTGATCTCATAGGGGTTTTCTCAACAATTAATTGTTTCTTAATTGGACTTTCCTTGCTCGCCGAATAATTTCACGGGAGATAACTTTATCGATATTGAAAGTCGATTTTCATGACGATAAGTCAGGGTGACTATTCACTGCGATGACTATAATCTAAGCTCTGAGTCTACTAATGCTCGAGTTGAGTTGGAGCAACACTTTGGCTTTATGCAAGAAAGAATAGCATAGTTCGTTTTCGTCCAGGTACGGTTTCCGAAGTATCCACCCTGTGGACAAGGGAAGCAATAATTCCGTTGATAACGAGTCGTTTATTCATACGAAGGAATAATTCCTCCCTTTCAAATCAGGACAAGATAAAGCAAATTAATATACGTTTGTCCACACTTGAAATAAATGATTGGTTCCCGGGCATCATATCTGAAATCAGTGGGGGTGTGAATGTTATCTTTGTGTTCTCCCTCTTCAGAGAATAGATATAGTACGTTAAGCGGAAGAGGTGTGAACCAACACGAAAACTATGCCCATTGTCTCACTGCCTACTCTGGAATACAAATGGGCGGTAAACGATTATCCGTAGGAGTAGGAAATTCCTGTATTTTTCTAACGTTTGCTAATTTGTATCGGGTACATGTAGTCGAACCTATGTTTTTGTAGTTACATGCCATCGGATGTGTTAGATTAGAAAAATGTATTTCTTGCTGCTTCGCCAAATAATTGCAAACGACTCGATAACGATAGTTCAAAATCCTCGATTTATATCTTCTTTGAAGTTTTACCTGTTCCACGCCGTCTCCAAATACACAATTCCATTCTCAAATCATTATGCCTATCGCCGAAGGATACCTATCCCAAACTTTACGTCTCACTGATAGCAGCAACCAAGTCTTACCAGGTGCAATCGGATCGCACTAACACATCTGTCCACAGAGAGTATCCCCCACCCCCTCACCAATACGTTCAGTTAGATTATCCCGCATGAGACTACACATGAGGAAATCGATGGTTACTAAATGGTCTCATTCCATGTAAAATCCGGGTCTTGGAGGATCATGCGGGTTTTGGCGGAATAACTATCAGAGGTTAAAGCTGGCGAATCATAACTCTATGACTATTATTTCTGTGCAATGAGCTGAACAATAACAATAGGATAATATGTAGTACTCAAGTCATTTTAGCTCACTTTCCGTCTGTCGTCCATCCATCCGTAGTCAATCCGTTGTGACATGTATGTTATCGACCTTTCTCCTAAACTGCTGGACTGAATTGAATCAAATTTGGTACGCATGTTCTATATCAAAACAAATCAACTTTTGCTCAAAGAGGCCACCACAAGTGGATTAACTCTGCTAGCACACACAGCACACAGAATTAAAAAAAAATAACAACATTAAAAAGTCATTTACTCCAGAAACATCAATCAGAAACGTTCAATGTTATAGGGGAGGGGGCAGATTTAAGGGTTGTTTTTTGTATCAAGTTTCTGGATTCATCTTTGGATAGGTAGCCCGATTTGTTCCGGCGTTCATATTTGGGCTCCGTGTGTTCACCTGAGTTTTGACTTAGTGGAATACGAGGAAATTGTTTAAAAAACTCCTTCGGATCCACAACTCATAATCAATTGATGGTTGGTATTCAGCATCCAGAGGCAGATTTAAGTTTGTTTAAATATTTATTTATTATATTTATTTATTTATTTATTTATTTATTTATTTATTTATTTATTTATTTATTTATTTATTTATTTCGTTATTGGTGTTTAACGTCACATATTTCAGCACAATGTCTAATCATGACCACTTGTTTAAATAAAATCCTTGGTTCATATTTGTGTTCATATTTTGGACCCGAATGTCAACGTATTGCAATATTATTGATGTTCTTCAAAGATTGTCTACTTATGATCCATCAGGCAGGTTATTTTTGTTATTTGGCATGAAGCATTACTATTTCTACTGGATAAAAGGTTGTTCAAGGTGTTATTCTCGAGTGATGAGGGTGGGCTTGGGATGGGGACGGCGGGCACCAGGGTAGTTGTGATTTGGAATTTAACACACAACCTTATGGAGAAATTACCATTCGTTTGCTTAAATGATTTTGTGTTCCAGGTCCGAGAAAAAACGGGAGGAACAACCATGTATAGTGTTACTAGACATCCGGGCATTTAAATAACCTGTTATGGACAACACACTTTGAATGATTACACGACCTTTTCCTCTGAAGTATAAACTAGTTATAGATGCTGAATGTGACCTAAATTTCTTCCATTAAATACCTTTCACAGGGGAGAGATCAAGGCTCCTTGAGGTGTATAGTTTCTTTTTTATTTTACATCCACATATCACTTCAAACAATCACATTATTCAGTATGGGGAAAGAGTATTGATTCCCATTCTGCGGCCTACTGACGGCAGCAGCCAGATCTTACTAGCTGGAATCAGATCACATCTTTATCTTGCCCACAGTCATTATCTGTCCACAGAGAGTGTACTGTCACACCAAGACGTGGCAGTTCATTTTTCCAGTATGAGGCCACTGGTGTGGAAATTCCATCAACTGGTGTTGACCTGGAGTCTTTCATCCACATACTGGAAGATAACACTGGTTTGTAAGGAACCATATCAGGGGTTATTGCTAGACGAACATTACTCTCTGGCCATGGTGGGCAATTACTGTGCGCTGAAGTGGACAGCATCAAAAGAATAAGTAATACTTGAGTCATTTTGTCCATTCAGTGGACCAAAGCACCATCTGCAACGAATTAGCATTGCAGATAGCGCCTTGCGCCATTCGAGTGATGATTTATTTTGTACAGTTCTCTATTAAATTCATTCTTTATTCCATACAATCATATCGCTAAGTAAGCAGACGCATTGTTGATTGGCAGTTAAACAGTCAGAGACAGCGGAGCCAGGAGGACACAGGGGGGCACGCGCCCCTCCACTTTTTTTCCCACAGATATGTTTCACAGTTACACAATGAGTTAAAATGGGCACATGCAAACGTGTGTCTATACAAGCATTCGTGTAACATTATTTGCAAATTCAAACAAGAATCCCACTTTCGGTCCATTTCTTCCACTTCAAGTATCTTCCAACCCGAAGGCTGGCCTTCGGGTTGTAAGATGGTTGAAGTAGAAGAAACGGACAAGACAGTGACCAAACAGCGGCATATTCATCTAAACAAGAGACGAAAGCGAGTCATGGTACATTTACCGATATACGATTGTAGCGTTTCTCACCCTGGATCGAACCATGGTATTATAGTAAATTTGTGCCCCTCCACTTTTATCGAGCTTTCGCCGTCCCTGTACACAGTTAAACGTAAACTCTTCACCTACCACGGCCGGACCGAAGGACATACTTGCCAAAATATTCTTAAACAAGTCACTTGTTTATCTTTTATTCTTATAAGCAAAGCCTTTAGCTCCTCGTTTTAACAAATTCGACTAGAGGTCATAAGCTATGTTTTTGAGGTGAATAGAGAAAGAAAAATGAATGTTTTTTGTTTATGAATAATTTTGACTGGATACTTGAAGCAGCGGTGAGCGTGATAACGAACCGGATGGCGGGCAGTTTCGATCCCTCTCCAAAAAGGGCACTTACCAAACTATAACATTACAAATCAACTTTAGCAGACACGATAACATTTTTGAAATTGAGTTCGATTTAACACTGTACCCTGTAGCTATGTGCCCTTTCCGAAATTCAGCAGATACCCAATATCAGGGCATTTGGGCCTATACCATAACGGCAGTTCTTTAGGGAGGATTTTACAGTTGCCATACGATGCTGAATGTGGCAGGTCAAGACAACACGCTGAAGAGTTTACTATACATAACCTTTTTTAAATAAAAGCGATCGCGAGACAGAATAAACGATTGCACTTTTTGAAAACTCCATGTTATCGCTTGCAGTAAGCGGCGACTCACCCTCTAGTAAATCAACCATCGAAGTGATGCCGTACTTCCTGAGACTGCAAAGATTAAAGAACCAGTCTTGGCTGATATTCGTTTTGATTGGCATATTCATCCCTTCAACGCAGATTTGTTGTCGTTTACCTCTGTAGCTTGGCTTGTTTTCAGGGTTTTTTTTTGTTTTGCTTCGATCGTACTGAGGCTATTGTTTTTGCGCAACAACTTCTTCCTCGGTGTCGCTCAGTTTGATGAATGATAGAATACAGCATGTGAAGATTCAGATTTTCATCCAAGCAAATCGTCACCTACGTGCCAGAATGTTCTATGTCCCTGAGGGGACATAAAACATTCTAGAACTCAGGCGACGAAATGTGGCCTGTTAAGAATATGCAGACTACGCAGAATACGCAGAAAACCATTTTAAAGAGACTACACATTTCACGGACACATTCTCTAGCCGGTAACCTAAGCTGGGCTGAGTACCCCCGTTGTACTATCAGTTCTTACCTAAAATGGAATGAACACATAGGAAAAGTATTTGCAACGAAGCCATAAAACCATGGTATTTCTCAAAAGGAACTTAAATATAAACAACATCAAATTTGGAGAAACTGCATACAGTTTAACCAGCCCTAGAATATGCATGTGCAGTTTGAGACCTCCAACAACAAACACCAAACACAAACTCGAAATGGTCCAAAGAAGAGCAGCGAGATATTTGAACAACATATACCATAACGCCTCATCTGTCAGCTCCATTAATGAATATTTTTCATCGAAATCTCTATATTATATTTATTGGTGTTTAAGGTCACATACCTATGGCTAATCGTGACCGTGACAGTTTTACGGGTGGAGGAAGCCGGAGTACCCGGAGAGAACCACCGAGCAACGACGAGCAGGTGTCAGCTCTCCAACATCGTAACTCTAAACTCTGCACCGCAGCACAGGCAGGGTTAGATTGGTTGAAGACATGCGCACCATCGACGTGCAGTACGCCTCAGTACACAGCGTCATCGTGCCCCCATGTAGGCAATCGGGGTTAAGTGTCTTGCCCAAGGACACAACGCGGTTGCCGCAGGTGGGATTCGAACCGAGGACCTCTTGGCTTGCAGCCTGCACCTCTACCAACTGAGCCACCGCGCCCCCATCGAAATCTCTGGATGACCGAAGGAGAATATCTGGACTCACGATGATGTACAAAATGGTCTTCGGCTTAATAGAAATAAGTAAAGATCCAATCGGGTCGACTATCCAGAAATACAAATGTAAAGGGGTCCCAAGTGTCATCAGTTCGAACAGAAGTTAGAGAGAAGAGAAGTCTTTCTGACCGAAAGCAATAAGGGATTGGGGCATTCTACCGAATAACACCGTAACCGACAGAAGTGCTGAATGCTTCAAAGACCGGTTGCGCAAGACAAACTAGATTTTATTACGCACTGTTCACACAATGACAGAATGATTACCGTATTCATTATGCCTATTAACCCTTTACCCAACGCAGACGATATCAAAATTTATTATTTTAAATATCATTTTTTAAATTGTTTCAAATTTTTTTAACAAAACCATATCATGTGACCCCTCTTTGGAACGAGCTCGTCGAGCTCGTTCCAAAGAGGGGTGACATGATATGGTTTTGTTGAAATATTTTGAGAAATAATATTTTTCCATCTGCTGAATTTGCATATTACGCGGGCGGATGCGGGTGATTCGTTGGGTAAAGGGTCAAATGGTAGAAGTAGAAACATATTTTTACATATCTATATTTTTCAGAATACAATATCACGGCAGGCGCGCACGCACATTAAGTGAACGAGGCCCAAAACAGTTCTGGGATGGGATAAAAAAGTTAGGTCCTACCAGAGTAAAGAAAATCCTACAAGAAATTATTGATGAGAAGGGAAATATTAGTACAGATAAAAATGAAGTATTTGAAGGATGAGAGGGTGCGTTTTGTCATCTGTATAACCCTAGGCATGACAGTATGGCAGTTCCCAGAGTGACCCCTTAACCTCAATTAATATTCAATATGAAAAACCATTTATGAAGGATGCTATGTTAGACCCCCTATATGAATCGAATTATGAACTCATTAGGCCGTTAACATTTTCCGATTGAGGAAAAGTATTAAGAATACGAAGGATGGTCAATCGTTTGGAATTGATAATATATCTTACGAAGCTATGAAATCTAAAGAAGTCATCCAGGCCATTTTTGTTTCACATGCATTTCAGTTTGTTTTCGACACAGGTCTGATTCCCTTCTTATGGAGAAGGGCGATAATTTGTACCGCTGTAAACAAGCACTACTCAACATCCAGGGTTGTTAACAAAGGCTGGGGTTTCTGATAAAGGGAATATTTTAAAATTATAGAATAAGTGTATCTGCAAAGTTTAGTTTGGTGGAAAGCTGATTAACGAGACAAGTTCAAAATTTTAAGCCATCGGAAAAAGTGTAGAGTACTGACATTAACTATTGGATATGTCATTAAGTGTAGCAGGTCGTAACATTAAACCTATTTCAATAAGATATACTTACAATGAAAAGAAGAGTAAATTGTGTGCACCTGGAAATAGCTCAAAAAATTAAACCTGAAACAATGTTTTAGAAACCTTATGAAAGTCAACGCACCTTATACATGCATTAACCCTTTGAAGCCTAGTGGGATCTTCCATATCAGTTCAAGGGCAGCAACGGGGGAGTCCATATTCTTTATTTGGGGGTACATCAATTAATTTTTTCAGCGTGCAGCCTTGGGGCAGCACGTTAAAAATATTGATTTGTCTACACCACACCTTCATTCAAAAGTCAACCTTCTTAATGAAATTAAGAAGTATCGTGTTACTGGGCCGGAAAAGCGACCTCGGGGGTTCAAAGAGTTAATATCTAAAATTGTAATCAATAGTATAGTATTTAGGTTAAAGCGCGCATTAAATAAAGAAATATATTACAATCTTTTAAAAAATTTTCTTGCATAAGAAATCAGTAAGGATTAAATGTTAGAGACATATTTGGACTGATTATAAATGTTTCACAAAATATCAGACTTCACCATTTAGAAAGCCAACTAGCGAAAAAAAGTTTGTCCTCCTAATATTTCTTGGAGAGGGGGGGGGGGGGGGGGTATTATTTTGAGAACAATTGAATAGTCAGACCAAATTTGCCTCTCACATTTAATTCTTGTTGATTTGTTATGCAAGTTATTTTCATTCAACTTAATGTTAAAAAAAAAGAAAAACATCTGTTTTAACAAGAGGCAAACATGGAAGGAAAAAATCTACTATCATAGGTACATGTAAGTGTTAAAAACCGTCATGACTTGATCTGTTAAAATAGCAAAACAAAAAAACATGTTTTGTGAACAGGACAACTGCTGAAGCAGCCATGACCTAAGAAGAAAAAATAAAATACAATTTGCTCATGTTTAAACTAACTAGTTAGTCAATAATAACTTGAATATTTATAACAATATAACTTTTGGTTGTTCTACAGTACCTAGAGAGCGGATTGTAACAAAGTCACGCACAGAGTGGAAAATTTCAAACAACTAATAATTGTAATTTTGTTGCAAAGCATTACAATCGCAAACAAAGATCCAGCCAACGGACCTTGAGGTTAAGCCTAGAGGGCCATTGGCTGAAACAATGGTTGTGTCTTTGTCCATATGTTCAGAACTTGAAAGTAAAACTTTGTGTGATAACTTCATTTCGCAAGTGATTTAGTTATTATTCACTCTACATGTACTCTACGACCCCTCCTTTAATCCAATGATGTGCATGTGATGTGACAGAATAATTTTCATGAAGAGAAGAGGTATCATGTCTGTAATTGTCTGCTGAAGAAATGGAGTATTTCGCAATTGGTCAAAGGGAAAAAACTCTGAAACCTGTTTTGTGAAGAAAATGAAGTGAACTGTTGTTTTGGAAATAAAAAGACAAGAAAAAATGTAATCCCAATATGCTGATCTGCAAGATATGATTTTGTGTGATGAAGTCATGGCAGCCATAAAGTAGACTTCATATGACCAGATAATCAAATACCCACACAATATCAAAGAATTAAAAAAAAATAAAGTATTTGTCCATGAACGAACAAACAGTCCTGAAAATGAGCAGTCTGACATTTGCAGAATGAGGTCCCCAGAGGGTGAATATAATGATACTATCCCATACAGTTGGCCAGTTTATCCTCTGGGTATCTCTTTCTGTTTAGTTTTGAGACCCTGATTCAAACTGAGGTTCACAGAGGGTAAATGTAGTGATGCTACCCTGCTGTGCAGGGTAGCATCAGTAAATTCACCCTCTGGGGACCTCGTTTTGCAGATGACAGTCTGCTTATTTTCTGGCTTGCGTACAACATTTATTTATTTATTGGTGTTTAAGGTCACGTACTTATGCACAATGGCCAATCATGACCGTGACAGTTTTACGGATGGAGGAAGCCGGAGTACCCGGAGAGAACCACCGCGCAACGACGAACAGCTGTCAGCTACCCAACATCGCACTGCAGTACAGGCAGGGTTAGATTGGTTGAAGACGGGCGCACCATCGACGTGCAGCACGCCTAAGTACACGGCGTCATCGTGTCCCCATGTGTACAATCGGGGAGAAGTGCCTTGTTGAAGGACACAACGCGAGACTCCGAATCGATCGCTCAGACGATCACCCATCCGAGGACTAACCGGGCTCGACGTTGCTAAACTTCAGTGATCTGACGAGAACGGCTTGCGTACAAACAGTTTGAACTAAAACTGAGAAAAACGCGTCAATTTTGAAATTACTATAAAATGCAAAATGTAAATGAGGTAGAATTTGTGATATAAGGTAGACCAGTCGTGAAATAATTGTATATACCATTATATCTCTCGCAATGACTAGTTTAAAAAACCTCTAGACAAATTTGGATGAGTTTTATCAGGTCACAATTGGTACTAAGAGCCTCAAGATTAATTTGTGGCACGGAGTCCCTTACCTTCATTTTTGGGACAATACCCCCAAAAACATGCCATTTTACAAACCGCAGCTGGAAAATTTTTTGAATGTCTGACAAGACATTAACCACCATGAGCAGGTTGGAGGCTCAGCTGGAGGAAGAAACTCAACAGGTATTTATTTATCAACTGTGTACATGTACATGAGCTTATAATAGACTTTTCTGATTCCCAGGACAATTGAGAAAAGAGCGAGAAAAAATGCAATGATTATCTGGGTGATAACTCCATCCCATGAGCGATTTGGACACCAATCACTTGTGACATACTATATTTCCGACAAATTTGCTTTGGGGGTCCTCAGGTTTCTACTCTACTGGTAGTCAAATATAAACTTGAAGGGGTTTTAAGCATGACCCTTTGAGAAAGCAAGAATGGTGTTATTAACCCCCGTTAAAATTAGTTCAGGAAGATAGTACACTCATCAATGCAGTTTTATTTTTCAATGTGTACATGCATATTTATTTTTCAAATGTAAATAAAGAATGCAACACGTGCATGTTGATGGTATAAGCTCAAATGCTAATTAGCTTGAAACCTTGAACAAATTATTTAATGGTTAAAATTAACTAAATTTAAGCCTGTTGATAGGGCCTGAGATCACCCGAGTGTGTGTGTATTTGTTTCTTGCCATTGTAAATTCAAGTAGATGAACCAAGTATAAAAAAAAATATAAAGTAATGAAATAAATGAAATTGGAAAACTAGATATTACCGATTAACGAAGATACCTGGCTTGGTTATTTCCTTCTGAAAAGGTAGAAAATCCGTCTGTGTGTGTGTGTGTGTGTGTGTGTTACAGGGGTGGGGGCTGGGTGCCTGGTTGGTTGTTTGAGTGAGTGGGTGATAGAATGAGTGGGTGATAGAGTGAGTAGGGTATCGGAGGTAAAATGTCCTCCTCATACAAAACATGAAGAGAAACACATGGAATGTGGGTAATTACTTTCTTAATGGAATAAGCTTGAGGTTTCCACTCACTGGGAGACAAAGGACCACATCACCCTGTGTGTATTGTAGATAAAACATTTAAATTACCGATAGTACACAAGACGATCTGGTGCTCTTCTTTTTCTTGTTGAGCGTCTCAAAGACGCATGATTTGTTTCCTTCTTAGAAAAGTATTCTAATCCCGAAACTGGGTGAATTTAAAATCAAATGAGCGGCCCGAGTTGCGACTGGGTGATTTGACTTTCTCTGAGTACGATATACCTGTTTGAACCACACTAGAGGCAGGAGACGAAACATAAGCAGGACAGAAAACAGAAGGAGAAGCAGAGAAAGCAGAAGGAGTTCTAGTGAGAGCACTAAGAGAACCGGAGAAGAAAGGCTGCGGAGGAGTAGGAGGTAGAGGAGCAAGACGAGGCAAGACAGAGTTACTCAATTTGGGAGCATCTTCAGTCACAATATGCACCGGAGATGTTTGCAAATTGAGGTGCCTACTCTGGGAGAAGGCAGGAGAAGTAAAAGGAAAATAAGTGCTTTGCCTTGATCTTTTCTTATTATGCTTTTCGCGTTGGGGTAAAGGGACAACACGGGTGGGAGTTTGCTTGCTCCAGTATTGTTCCTTACTCCATACACTGAGCGAAGTTCCGAAATATAAGACTCATAGGCCGTAATCGTCTTATCTGTCGACTTTTCTGAAAGTTTGTTTTAGCCCAGATCAAGGCAGGCTCCGAACCGCTGTTGAAGTCTATCTTTTCGAGTCCAGGAGGTGGTCGCATAGCCAAAGTTATCTTAGACTTCAGCTGGTTTAAATTTATCTTGTAATGCTCAATTAAAGTATCTAACGTTTGGTTGGCCCATCCCACACTAATCTGTCGAAAAACAGAAAAAATGTGTGGGGTGGGAAGAGCAGGCTTTAGAAAGCCACCTAACTCATCTACTTTCTTCTCCAACTGTTTCAGTAAATCCCGATTTGCCAAATGGTGCTCTAAGATCCCAATGTGGTGCAAACACTGAAGCACATGAAACAGAGCCTTAACCAGCCTAGAATAAGCCTGGAACGATTGTTCCTGGCCAGTTCCAAACTGGGCTACTCTCTGCTTCTGATGCCTCTGCCATTTTCTTACCATTGTAAAATCAAGTAGATGAACCGAGTATAAAAAAAAATATAAAGTAATGAAATAAATGACACTGTAAAACTAGATATTACCGATTAACGAAGTTACCGGGCCTGGTTATTTCCTTCTGAAATGGTAGAAAATCTCTCTCTCTCTCTCTCTCTCTCTCTCTCTCTCTCTATCTGTGCGTGCGTGCGTGCGTGCGTGCGTGCGTGCGTGCGTGCGTGCGTGCGTGCGTGCGTGCGTGCGTGCGTGTGTTACAGGGGTGGAGCATTCGGGTTGGGTGCGTGGTTGAATGAGTGAGTGAGTGAGGTATTGGGGTAAAATGCCCTCCTCATACAAAAAATGAAGAGACACAAAAGCAGTGCAGTGATTACTTTCTTAATAGAATAAGCTTGAGGTTTCCATTCACTGGGTGACAAAGGACCAAATCACGCTGTGTGTATTGTAGTTAAAACATTTAAATTACCGATAGAACACAAGACGATTTGTTTCCTTCGTAGAAAAATATTTTAGACGTGATGGGTGGTTGGGGTGGTCACTTGGCGACGATAACCTGAGGTCAAAATATACCATGGACATACATTTCAGTAATTCTCCAACGGAAGCAATTATGTCTAAAGACAAACCACTTTCTAAAATTCAGAAAAATCTCCGTGGTGAAACAACCCACAACACCCCAAATAAAAAGACCAGTGCAATTTAATTATGACAATCAACGATAATGTCAAAAGTGCTAAACCCAAAATTAATTATTTGTCGATATGGGGCCACTAACAAAATTAGAACCACAATACTGCACAATATGCACGTGCCTCTTACACTTAAACCTAGAAGTCCTGTCACGAAATGCGCACAAATAGCACGTGGATGCGCGTTAGTCTACGCGTTAGGACCATAGTAAGACTAGCAGATCCTGTACATATGGCCTGTGCTCAAGGACTGTTTTAGCCAATGGACCTCCGGGCAACCCGGAGGTCCATTGGTAGAAACATTGCATGTGTTTGCTATGGGTAGCCAGGAGAACCTGTCGTGCTTTGCATGTCATTTGAAATGGCAATTGGGCGCAATTCCTACACGCAATTAAGCCCAGATAAGAACACAGTTCGTGGCAGCACTTCTAGTTTTAACTGTGATTTTTCCAAAATGCCGTATGATCATGCTTTACACTTTCGTTATTAAGTATATTTACAAATGATTCACCATTATCTTGCACAATGACACGAAGAAGGTTATCTGAGACGCAGAGATGGCAAATTGTTGGCCTTCAGTCGGCATGAATGTCCTTCTTCAACTAGACGACCAGTAGGCTACCATGTTTCAATTGCAGACTCAGCAGGAAACATGTTCAAACTTTGGATCTGAATGACCTTCCACGTTCAGGACGCCCTCTCGAGACGTCACAACGTGAAGATAGATCATTGATACGGCTTATTTGACGTTTTCCATTTGCATCAATCACAGCTCTTAAGCGTGAATGGCTATCGCATCGCCGTTTGAGAGCCAAAAACGCTAAAGAATCGGTTCAAGGCAGCTAGATTAGCTTTCAGAGGGTCATCAGACGTCCTCTGCTGACAAATTACCATAACATATTGGGATTGATCTGGTGTCTAACAAGAAGAGCATGGAAACTGAAGTCGTGGCGGAGAATCCACTGGTCCAATGAAAGCCTGTTCCTGCTCCACGTCATCGATGGTCGAGTGAGAGTCTGGAGGCGTTGGAATACAGCTTATACCCATAGAAACATCCTTTCTATAGTTCCTTACTGTGGTGGACCATTGATGGTGTGGGGCTGCATTACTGTAAGTTGGACTTGGCATCCATACAGGGTAATCTGACAGGTTAACGCCACATCCGGGAAGTGCTGGATTCTATTGTCGTTATCATTTTGACAATCACCCTCTTGCGACTAGACCAGAGTTCATGGATGACAACGTCAGATCTCATCTTCCCATGCAGTGACAGCTTTTCTCCATAACAATGTTGTGGTTAGAATTATATGACCAGCTACAAGTACAGATTTGAACTTTGTGGAGCATATTTGGGACAGCTTAGGTCCTCGTATACAGGCACGGGCCCTCCTTTACATAACTTGTGAGACTTGGAAGCAGGTTTACATGGTGAATAGTAGCGGTTACCCACGTTTCAGTTTCAAAGCCTTGCTGGGGGTATGAGGCGAAGGGTGGAGGCAGTCACCCGGACACTTGGAGGAAGCACGCGTTACTGATTCTTACACGCTTGTAGACACTCTACATGTACTCTGTGACAAACATCGTCATTTGTTGGCATTTATAAAACTGTCCAGGTCCATAGTTACATGTCGTCTTGCTTTTCGTTACCCCCCCCCCCCTCCCATTTGTTCTCCATGCTATACAGAATATAATGTCTAAATGAATTCGTCAGTTCAGGTGTTCCCGTATTAGCAAATGATTGTTCTTTGATGTCTGTCTATTTACCAGAGTTATACTATTTCGAAATTTCTGTGATAGTGTTTATTTATTTCGCGGGCGGAAAAACCATCGAGGGTGCTTAACCTTTTTCTCTATATATAGCAGCAAGAAGGCTATACTGCCCAATAGACCAAGCAAAAGCAAAAAAAAAGACAAAAAAAAAAAAAAAATTAAAAAATTAAAAAAACTGCACAATGGGAGGGGTATCCAATGAATAAAATTTTAAACATTCAAATTTTAAATTTTAAATAAAAGTAAATATTTTGAATTTCAATGTATAGTTAGAAAATATCACAACCATGGACTGAATAATATTCTCTGCAGTAATGGTTTGTTCCGAAAGAAAATACCTCTTGACATGGACAGTTCTTTTTGCAGCAGTGTGTGACCAGCTTGGTGGTCATGTCTGTTGAAGGTGTCCGAACCCTCACTCTCCGCACGGATTGTGAAACTGATGCTGCCACAGCGTACCGTCCTATCGGACTTAAAATGGCTGTCCCTTTTGCGGAGAGAGATACACTTCGGGTAGGCTATGGATCCATTCGTAATATTCGAGAATAGCGAGGCCTCGAATTGGGCCACGGAGAGGTGTTATTATAAGTTGCATAACTTGTTCGCCAATCCTTATAAAACAAATAATATTAAAAAAAAGATATATGAGAAAAGATATTCGATAATCTTAATGCTCATAAAGACAAGTACTTCCCGAATGAAGCCTACATAGATTATTCTTGTTGCATAATTGAAAAAAGAACTACAATTCAAACGCAATCTGGATATCGGAGTACCTTGCTTTAGTAATGCATTATTCCACTCTGTGGAAGACGTGTTTAAAACGTGTGTAAATATGTACTCTAGCTTAGTCAATAATCCAGTTTTTGAACTGTTGCAGAGAAGACTGTAATGATCGAGAAGTCAATAATACTAGCATATGAAGCAATTGAAATAAATGAATACTTTCACTCGGTAATCAGATAAGAACGTAAGCAGGAGACTACACAGGTTTGTATGCACACACCACGTAAGCGTCTAGAAGATGCTACTAATAGAGAGACGACTTGCATCACTCCATTGAAAATTGCTTCTTGCCTTTCAGAACAGAACACATTATTTCCAAAAGGGTAGCAACTCCACAAATGTGGAAAAGGAACAAAAGGAAACAGTTGAAAATTTATTGGCAAGAATATATAACTGAGAAAGGAAAAAAATGTAAGACCAGAGAGGTACGCACACGTGACTGTGACAACTGCAAATTGAAATGTAGTTTGAAAATTGAGGAAAATAAAAGAAAATAAATATTTGTTCTTTATTGGGGCCAAATGAGTTTCATTGCAGAGCACGTGGATGAAAGGCTGACCACAACTGGAACGTCAAGGCAGATGGCTAATGCTTTCCATTTGCCAGGTGACATAGAAAATAAGGAAGACAAAAACAGAGTGTTCAATCAGTTCCTTTTGGAAACGTTTGACACAGGACGGAAAACAGTGAGTTATGACCTAAACTGTGAGCTATAACGTGATATTTTTGTTGGCCTTGACAGGAGGGAAAACAATCATCAGGGAACAAAAAAAAAACAGCCTTTGCTACTGACTTCGTATATGAACACATACAAACGCTTCCGGCTGTTTTATCATATTACACTCGTAAAGATTCACAACTCAAATACATTGCTAATGGCCTAAGCATTAAATAAATGTACAGCCTATATAAGATAAAATGCTTTTGTTACTTTCCAAAGTGTGATTTACTGAGATTTCCCGGTTTGATTATAAACGATAACTGAACAAGTGAATTATGCAATAAACATTTGGGTCATGTATCCGCTTTACCCTGTGTGTAATGGGGACTTGATTGTTTTTTTGTTTTTTTTTGTTTAACCCTTTGCTTAACATGAAAAGCAAACGACACTTGCAAAAACAATTTTTGAGTAACTATTATTTTTATGCTTTATGCTTTGTTTCAAAAACATAGGTTATGACTCTCATTGGAACGAGCTGGACAAGCTCGTTCCAATGAGGGGTCGTAACCTACGTTCTAGAGACAAAAAATGAACGAATAATGAAAATTGTTTTACGATTTTTGAGAATAGCGCTGGCCGGGTTTGGCCGTTACGTCAGGTAAAGGCTTAAATAATATAATTATCGTTAATAATGAAAAGTAATAAACAGAGTAATCGCTTGACTGGAGTGGTTACGTGAAATAATTCATTCGAGGCGAGGGACTATATTGTAAAACACTCGTGCGCATTCGCGCACTCGTGTTTGTTCCACGTCCCTTACCTCTCATGAATTATTTCACGTAACCAGTCCAGTCAAGCGATTACTCTCTCTATATTCTACATCTGAATTTGCAATTATGAAAGTTCTTAGAGTGTTGCATGGTGTGGATTTAATCGCTCTATAGGCGGGAGATATTCTTTCGCAAAGTATATAGCAGGGGCGTCCTTGCATCTCAGGGAAATAAATGTACTGATTATTAGTAAAAACATGGGTGAGAACTAGAGAAACAAAATTTACTGCCACCAGTAAAGTTAAGTCTGTGTGAAAAGGGTTAAAGAACCAGGAAAAAACTATATAGAAAGAGAATTTATTGAGGCTTATTTTCAGGAGTAAAATATATTTAAACAAATCCTCTACGGATTTTCGTTAACAGTATTTACAGATATTCATACAGGAATCAGAACAATTTTTTATCATCATGCCAAAAATCAACGAGATAGGGCAATTCGTTTTCGAGTTATCTTGCGGACAAAAAAGTGATGAGAAGACAGAATACAGGAGAAGAAGAAGAAGCAGAAGAAAAAGAAGAAGAAGAAAAGAAAATAAAACCGTACAAAAAGAATAGTCTGTATGTTTTACACAGATTAATTAGGCAGAACTCGAGTATGATAGCGTGTCATGTATGCACTGGGAGCTATATTGCATTGCTGATCCGTAGAACGTAACTATTCCATGCGAAGTATAATAAATACTATAACGGGAAACTAGGATCATATCACTTCAAGCAACTGCCAGACTCTCGGACGTACTATCCTGACACACGCCAGGTTATCATATATTAAATACACATGTGTATCCTCGATGTGTCATTCGCCTTGGCACTCTTTGTGGCGCACTTTTGTCCCGACAGTGATTTGCCTTTTTCGATCCCGTCAAACAAAGTAATAAATTGTTATTTTTTTTGGTGTCTATCTGCATTTATAAACAACCCGTCGCAATTTTGAATACCAAGAAAGGAACAATAAAAAAAATAACATTTTTAGATATTTGAAGCCATTGAAAATAACATGTCACCTTTTTCAAGCTAAATTGCCCATTAGTTATTTAGCACCGCACGTAAGAGATAGCAATGATACTATGAACTTCCCAAGTTTAAAATTCTATAAATGTCGAATAAATATACATCAATTATGTATCAAAATAACGGATTTGGTATCGAGAACACGTAAAATACGTGTGTGCACCTCGCATAGCTCCTAGCCGGCATCAGCCGTTCCTGAAAGTATGCTACCATATTCGTACCAGATCTGATAATAAAATAATATTTCATGAGAGCGACTCATTACGGGGCTTTAAAAACAGAGCTAGGAACTCAAAATATGTCAAAATGTAGCGACAGAGCTGCCTGGAAGAGAATGACAACACCGTCATCGTTGTTGTCTTGGCGGAGTGGTCCTCTCCAAATAGTTTATTACTGTCACGTGATACTCTGGGTACTCCGATATTTTTAAGAAAAATCAATTTCGTGATTACAGGAAAATCAAGAAAGTGTCGCAACAACCTGGAAGTTATACTCCAACTGCACAGGTTGCTGATGGTGACAGTCAATCTGTAATGTGAAGGCAATCAGTGTTCTAATGCCGTTTTGAAAGCAATGATTATAGCTACTGTTTGCCTTTGCTGACCTACAGTACGTGGAGAGTGTATTATCACTAAATCACCCGCAGAGTGGAGATTCCACCCGAGCAATAATTGCAAATTTGTTGCAAAGCATAACCAGCACCTGCAAAGTTTCAGCCAATGGACCTCCGGGTTAAACCCGGAGGTCCATTGGCTGAAACATTGCTTGTGTTTTTTGTCGATACGTACAAAATTGGGTGATAACTCCACTCCACGGGTGATTTAGTTACAATCCACTCTCCACGTACTGTACACCTGTACGTAAACAACGCATATTGAACTCTTTCCCAAAACAAAGCCGCTAGTTTTGGAATGTCCTCCGACACAGCGGTGAACCTGCAATATGAAACATTTTGAATGCTAGGTTTGTTCTGGGATATCTGAAGCTTATCTGGTTAGGAGTTGTTCTCGTGAAATATTATTTATATATTATCAGGTCTGGTACGAGCACAGTAGCAGACTTTCTGGGGCAGTGGCTGCCTGCTATCCACTATGTGAGCTGCACCAGTCTTTTGATTTTGAAATGGGGAGCGCGCTGTATATTATTAATGACTGCTATTTTTACCCTAAGTACCACTACTGTTTGACGATTTTATACAGACTGTCGGATCACACAAGGTGAGATTTTCCTGGATGAAAAATCCATATCACACTCCTACGGAAATTGCCGAGAATTTCCGTATGAATAACGTCGGACTATTTATCCATTAAAATAGACTTCGTAACTAGGGAAGCCTTTGCCGTTGTTTACAAAGTTTCGTCTGCTATTTTTATGTTCGGCTTTAAGGAATAAGTAAATCGAGGAATCAAATTAAGTTACTGTTAGTGTGTCAGTCATATAATAAACCTATCAGCATAACAGTGTGTTGAACCGTGTCGTAGTATCACGTCTCCTTGAGGTGGAAAGATTGTCGGATCACACGATCTGCCGCAGGCATCGTTTGAAGTGAAACGCGCTGTCGTTGAGTCCCGTTATCGGAACAAAGGAAAAACATCAACGGACATCTGAACACATTCACTCTACTGGTAGACAATACGTAGGGATTTCAAAACTAGTACCTGATTTTTCGAATAAGTTCTTCGCAGCAATAATCAAATTTATTCGAATTCGGTATAATACATGAAATGCAAACTTCAGCTTCATAAGTCCAATTCTAGGGCGCGGTGGCGTTGCGTTAACTGGCTCTCGTCAGAACACAGAAGTCAAGCAACGTCGAGCCCGGTTAGTCCTTGGTTGGGTGACCATCTGAGCGATCGCTTCAGACTTCTGCGCTGTGTCTTTGGGCAAGGCACCTAACCCCGAATGTCCACATGGGGGCACGATGACGTAGTACACTAAGGCGTCGATGGTGCGCATGTCTTCAAACAATCTAACCCTGCCTGTGCTGCATTGCGGAGTTGCGATGTTGAGAAGCTGGCGCTACTCGTCGTTGCTCGGTTGTTCTCCCCGGGGACTCCGGCTTCCTCCACTCGTAAAACTGTCACCGGCACGGTATGACCTTAGCTGTTAAAGTGTCGTTAAGCCATAATAAATAAATAAATAAATAAATAAATCAATAAATTTAATAATTCTCGTCACAATTCACGAGCGAAAAGACAGTGAAAAACATGACCGGGTTTCGAGTTCGTCGAATTACAGTAAGTGGAGGGTGGATTGTAACTAAATCACCCGCGGAGTGGAGTAATCACCCATGCTATAACTTTCAAATTGTGTATACATCGGCAAAAAAAAACACAAGCAATGTTTCAGCCAATGGACCTCCGGGTTTAACCCGGAGGTCCATTGGCTGAAACTTTGCTGGTGCTGGTTGTGCTTTGCAATAAATCTGCAATTATTGCTCGGGTTTAATCTCCATTCTGCAGGTGATTTAGTGATAATACACTCTCCACGTACTGTATGTTGTTTAAATACCAGCTGAACAGTTTCAAGTCTTGGAATGCTAGAGCCTATATATAGTTCATAGTATAGCTGAACTTAATATTTAAATTAGAGTTACCCACCTTGAAATGTTGAAATGATGCAATGTCTAAAAATATACAGCCTTGGGAAAATATATTGTTTCAAGAAATATTCTATTGACATCATGCATTATTGTTAAATATTCCGGATAAAAAGAAGGGTGATTTGATGACTTTTGGACATAAGAAATACAATTTAGTTTTTGTGATTTTGTAGGGAATTCCCTGAAAAATATATGCATGTGACCGACACTTCCCTTCGTTTCATTTTGTATCTCTTGTTTGTTGCATGACCCCCTGTTTTCGGGTCAGAAAAACGTTGTCTGAAGGGCTATACTTGACAAAGATATTTGAATGCCGAAATTAAAGTTATACGATCATATTTTTTTCGCCTGAATGTTATAATGATGGCCTATTGGAAAATATTTAGTTCTTTGGTACCTCATGATGTATTGTTCATATTTTGTGCACGCATTGTATTATTTGAACAATTTCCCACGAATGGTTTTAACCCTTTACAGAAAACACATGATATCAAAATGTGTTATTTTATTGCTTCCCCCAATTCTTAAAACCATTTCAACAAAATTACCCCCCCCCCCCCCCCACACTCCCATTGGAACGAGATCGACAAGCTCGTTCCAATGAGGAGTCACATGATTTGGCTTTTTTTAAATTTTGGAAAAATGTTTTTTTTACTGCACAACTTGTATATTACTCGACGGATTGATTGATATTGATTGATTGATATTTTATTTCCCAATACACTAAAAAAATAGCAATATATACATTATAGTACATGTAATAAAAATATTGACTTTCAACAAGAAGAAATATTGCATATTGTACATTAAATTACAAAAAAAATTCCAATTAATTGTTGCATTGTGTACTGGCAGGGGAAGGCATAGCCAGATTGGCTGTCTTCCTGCCTTTCCCTTAGAAAGAAGAAAAAGAAAGAGAAAGAAAGATCAACAGAAAGAGAAAGAGGTGGATATTACACTTCAGCATTTGAGAATTCCAGTTACCGTGTCTTCAATGGGTCTCATACAGCATGCGCGTAAAGTGTCGCTGATGGCCAACAGCGAAATGTCGCTCTCTTAATTCTGCTGACACCATTCCTCCCGTTATCATAGAAATAGTACAAGATTGAGAAGATCTATGAAATGGTTGGTGGGAGCTGAAAGAGAGGCGACATGGACGAGAAAACCAGACAACAACAACAATTACTGTGGAGAACAGATCGTTAACCGTTTACCAGGGTAACCTCCTAAACCACCCCGCGCCCTTAATAGAAGTCCCTATTCACATTTTTGTTTGTTTTCACACTCTGCCTCAAAACCACAGCATTTGGTCCCTCACTGGAACGATCTCGCTGAACTCGCGGCAATGGGGAGGGGGACGGGGGGGGGGGGGGGGGGTGCATGAGCTATGTCCTTGAATTATAGGTTGCGAATGTATAGTTTTTCAAAAACTACGCCAAGAAGGCAATGTGAGCGGTGCTAGATATTTGATTAGTTTTTATGGCATCCAGATCAGCGGAGACAATCCGGACAATAAGGGTTTGAACAGGAAATGTCTTCGGAATAAGAGGAAAAAAAAAACATTGTTGTTAGCTTTTTCTTGAATTCTTTCCTATTCTCTGTATTTCTGATGTCTAATTCTAGCTCATTCCATAGCTTTGGTAGCGCAAATACCGGTAGTTTATCCAGAGTCTTGGTTCTAGTTTTGTGTCTGTGCAAAAGACATGCCTGATGAGTATTCATATTAGATTGGTTAGTTGAGAAGAAGTTTACAAATGAACCCGGAAGGTTTCCATTATGCCAATCAAGCATGAATAATAAGGCGTGTAGTTTGTATAAGTCTCTTAGCTCCAATGTACTATCATTAATAAATAGGGGGTCAGTGTGGGCATTGTATTTCTTATTCGAAGAGCTCGTTTCTGCAGCTTTTGGAGGCGATCACAGGATTTGGACGCACCCCATAAAGGAATTCCATAGATGAAGTGGCTCTGTATCAAAGTAAAATATAAAGTTTTCATAACATTATGAGGGAGAAACTTTTTGGCTTTATTGAGAACGAAGTTGGCAAGTCCGACTTTCGTGCAGAGGTGAGATATATGGGCGTTGTACGATAAGTTGTCATCAATATTTATACCAAGAAACTTTAAGGACTTCTCACCTTCCCCACTGCCAACCTTGCAGATTGCCCGATTGTTTATATAGACATTCTGATGAGTAACATTCCTTTCTCTATGACCTGGATTAAGTAAAATGTGTTTCGTTTTCTTTTCGTTCGGGACTAGGCGATTGGCTGCGCACCAGTCAGATATATTTTGTAATTGCTCATTGAAATCTGAGATTAGGGCATTTATCTCCGCTCCAGACTTATATGCTTCTGTGTCATCGGCAAACGATAACACATTTAATGTAGTTGAATTACTTATGTCATTAATGTATATTAAAATAAAATGGGACCCAATATAGAACCTTGTGGAACTCCACATGTCAGTTTAGTTAGATTTGATTTACTATCACCAAACGATTAAGCCAATTCGGTAGGTAAGGGTTAATTACTTGCCAGGTGGTACTGAGACGCGCTGGTGTTTACTTGCAAAAGTAAAGAATGCGGGCGATATGGCGAGCGAGAGCGACAGGTCACCTTAAAATCGAAAGATTGTCAGCATATCTATATTTGTCGTATTCTTTTTACACTACAATAATCATTGGAGTATATACCTTGAATATATACGACGGAAATTTATAGAATTTCAGGCTTGGGAATTTCGTAGTAAATATATTTTCCTTATTTATATAACACTTTAAATTTATATCACTAACAGGTGGGGTAAACATCCAATACTGGATAATTATTTTGCACGTTTCGGCTCAGTAAGTTAAATCGGGCTAACCGTTTTCTTGATTGTAACACCTCCCCTGTTTTCGTAGTAGTTTGAAGTTGGCGGGCATTAGTAGAAACTATTGGTCATCAATGCAAAGGCAGCTGTGGTTCTATGATATATCAAGGCCTTAACCCTTTCCCAAACGTAACGGCCAAAACAGGCCAGCGCTATTCTCAAAAAATCGTCAGTTAATTTTCATTGTTTTTTTCATTTTATGTCTCAAAAGCATAGGTTATGACCCCTCATTGGAACGAGCTCGACGAGCTCGTTCCAGTGAGGAGTCATAACCTATGTTTTTGAGACAAAAAATGAAAAAAATTAGTTGTTCAAGAAGTTTTTTTGTAAGTGTCGTCTGCTTTTCATATTAGGTAAAGGGTTAACTAATTAAACGCAAATGTAATTATCACTTGTTGTGTTATCTGAATTACCACCACCCAGGTTCCTTCCCCAGTTTAAATGAATCATCTATCCTGATTGGTTGATTAAATTGAAATGATGGTTACAAAAATGGCGGCCGCTTGTGCCAAATGTTTATGAATAGAAAGAAGTTTTCGGACGCGGGTGTTGTTTGAACTGTTTGGGACTAGATTAAATTCTATAAAAAAAAAGTTTCAAAGCGTTGTAAATTGGTAGGACAATGGTTAGCTTGAGTGGTTATACGTTGCTCGTGGATACCCAGTCAGAACTGGGTTGCGCATTTTTGTGAAGCATTTTAATCGACATGAGGTGGGTGCAAATCACATCAAAAAGTAAGCTCAATTGGACATACTGAGCCAAAACGGGCACATTGGCCACTTTTTTTTATCTTAGTCTGACCGGTATATCGAAATTTTCATGAGGTTTCTTCAGAATCTGATTCCTCGATTTTAAATTAAATGAAGCCCAAGTCTAAATTTGTTGTAGTCATCTTTGTCCCGACTCTGGAGGTTCATTTATTATATTTGCTGATCTAAAATGATTGAAATGAGCTCTCTATTATATGCAGAAATAAGCTAGTTTTGAAAGGGGATTACCTATATATCGAAGATGACTCGACTGCCACCCAACGTAGCCCTCAAAATGGGGCAGTGGGTTAGTCGGAAACATGTATACTTTATGTATATATATATCGCCGAACAAATAAATTAAAAGTTAACAAAGATCTGTGGTCTTCTTTGATTCATTTATTCTGTAGCCCAATTAGAATCTTCGGAAAAAAACCCAAAATGCACCCAAGGGCAAACAATAATGACTGGTCTCGTTTGAAATTACATCTTATCGCCGAATGCTTGAACTGTTGTCAAAGTTTCAGACCGGGTCATGATCCGATCCAAATTGTATGTCCGGTTTTTATGATCACAGTACTATGCGGACAGCCTTTCTGTTAAACGGCGAATGTAATAAGTGAACACAAAATACGCGATATATAGGCCAGGGTGATCACTGGGAACTTTGTTCTAGGCGGAAAAATGCAGCCCTTTTCTCAAGGAGATAATCTTCATAATTTCACCCTTGACGGGATGATTTTTGGTTCTTGTTCTTTGACCTTCAGTCGTACCTGAATAGGAAGGTTGACAGGTAATTAGCATGGTCCTTCTCTGGTACACAAGGATAGATCGCATTCTAACCAAATGATACAGTTAAAACTAGACGTCATGTCATGAAATACGAAGAAAAAACACGTCGATCTGCGCGTTAATCTAAGCGTTATGACCATAGTGAGGCTATCAAAGTCTGTACGTATAGCCTGTGCACAAGCAATGTTTCAGCCAATGGACCTCCGGGGAACCCGGAGGTCCATTGGCAGAAACGTTGCCTGTGTTTGCTATGAGTAACCAGGAGTACCTGCCGTGCTTTGGATGCCATTCGATATGGAAATTGCGCACAATTCCTATGCGCAATTAAGCCTAGATAAGCACACAGTTCGTGACAGGACTTTTAGTTTTAACTGTAATACGAAATCAATAATAATATAATAAAATAATAATACTTCCAAATCAAAAATTTAAACATTCAAATTTAAAATTTTAAATAAACGTTAATATTTTGACTTTCAAAATTAAAATTTTGACTTTCAAAGTTGAAAATTTGACTTTAAAATTCTGTCTCTGAAAGTAAAAGATTTAAATTGGAAGTTGAAAGTTAATTTTTTTCAAGGTCCCATTCTTTCACCCGTGTCTCTAATACGCTTCCGTATAATGTAAAGCTTCGTGACATTTTTAACAAGTCTGACTTCGTGACATACATTCTATGTTTTGTTTTTACTTTTAGGAGTGGCCGTCATATTTTGTTACATCAAGCAAGTGACGTTCTCTACTATGTATTGGGAGGTGATTACATATAGAATACACACACAGTAGTTTGGTGTACCAAATGTTCACCACAAGTGGTGAAGTGGTGTTAGCCGCGAGCCTTTTGCGCGCGGTTAACACCACTTCACGAGTGGTGAACATTTTGTACACCAAGCTACTTTGGGTATATTTTATTTATATCATGATCGTCAGATTATTAAGAGTTGCTATTATTTTTCCTCGATTTTACTGAGCAGGAGCCGTACATACGTGCGAATTTGCTTTTGTTTACTTGAGGATCGGTGGGCGGTACTTCCGCTGTCAATTTTATCACAAAAACGAAATAGAAAAAAAAAACAGGACCGTTTTCATTTTAATAACATAATAACGTACTGTTTCGGGTTATGGATGCTTTATTAACATGAGACAATGCATGCTTGTTAATTTGTGGCGTTTTATGGGGTAAACACATTTAAAAACGTAATAAATAATAGCCACTTTCATTTCACTCTTCGCGAGGCGACGTGCGATAAATTTAGACAAGTTCGCATTCAGGTCGACTTCATCAAAGGTCAACTTTGATGTAGTTCCACTGTAGGTGTAAATTTTAACTACTGAAATCCCGTTGCTGGCGTGTTCACCACGGTTGGTGAAAAAAACGAAAATTTATGTCATAGGCTTTTCATATATAGTAGAATAGGTAATCATGGTATAAATATATATATCTGTTGGGCCACGTACAAAATTTAATTAGTCGATAACAAGAACTGGCACCAGGGGTAGCTGCGCTGTGTCCTTGCGCAAGCCACTTACTCATGACTGCCTTCGTGGAGGCATGGTGTACTAAGACGTAATTCACGTCGATGGTACACTGTGTCTTTAACCATTGCTGACTCTGTTTGTGTAGAATTAGTAAGCTGAAGAATCTGACAGTTGCTCGCTGCTGCTCGGCGTTCCCTTAGGGTACTCTGGCTTTCCCCACCCCTAACCCTGTCTGACACGAGAAGGCCCTGACTGTCAGGAAACAAAAAAGAACTGGCGAAAATTGACGCACAAAAGTGTTTCATGAGAATTTTCAAGGCAAAGAAACCATCAGGCAGTTTTTCAAAACAGCTGGGGTAACAAGTTCTCCAAATTCGATTCATATTCAGACAATTTTACCTCACAGATGTTGTACGCAGAAGGGAATAGAGTTAATTCTGTCACACGAGAAATCAAGCACAACACCGCTGTAACAAAACAGACAAAACATCAGTTATCTATTACGCAGCATTGAAAACATCGTGAAATAATAGAGGTTATCACGTGATTAGTTTCATATCGGTCGGGTTATCAGCCCGAAGTAATATCATATCAGCCTGAGACCCAAAGTCGAAGGCTGGTGTGAAGTTACCGAGGGCTGAGATGTCGGGCGGTATGGAACTAACCACGTAATAACCATCTTACTTAAACAAGGACGAATTATTACAAAATGTTCCCAGATATGTTGCAGTTTTCCAACAGAGTGTTGTTGCTTCCCATCTTTTCACAACGTTCGAGGTGTTATCTGTCCTTAGTTCAGCTCTCCGACCGTTTCCTTTTCCCCACTTCGACGAATCTCCACTTACGACTCTGAAACTTTGTTCGCTTTGCATTTTTTGTACAACTTTCTTATTTTTCTTTCTATCCGCCTAATCCTTACTTATTGTCACCATTAACCCTTTACCAACGCAATGGCTACCAACGTAAAGGCCAAAACCGGCCAGCGCTATTCACAACATTCGATTTTCATTATTTTTGTTCATGTTTTGCGTCAAAATCATAGCTTATGACCCCTCATTGGAACGAGCTCGTTGAGCTCGTTCCAATGAGGGGCTATAAGCTATTTTTTGAGGCCAAAAATGAAAACAAAATGGTTATTCAATAATTTTGGTTGCAAGTGTCGTCTGCTTTTCATGTTAGGTAAAGGGTTAATTCATTCCCGTGGACGGTTATGGCAAAGAATAATTGTGAACTATCTTTCCTTCTGCGTCGACAAATCTCCGCAAACGACCCCGAATCTTAGTTTGCGTTAAATGGTCTTTCCACTTTCTTCTTTCTTATTTTCGCCAACTTAATTATTACTCATTGCCATCTTTAATTCCTCATGATACAAAAACTCAAGGCATTACAATATGCCTGGTCGCACCATTATTTCTCAATCAGCAACAACGGTGAAAGGTCTCAATGTAAACAAACCGAATGAGCGTCCAGTAACGTATCAAGAGGAACAGCTGTTACCTTCGTCATATCTGCTGAGAACCGGGCCACATCAGTGGAGTTTGAAGTCATATCTGCATAGTTTGATAATCGGTAAATCTGGGAAAGAAAACTTCATCCAATGGGTTGCTGAAAACAGGGGAAACTCACCTATATTGTTTGTCCAAAACTTAAAGCAAATTGTCCCTTTCCTTGTGGGAACCTTGTGTTCGTTATATATGAAGAATTCTTAACGACAATACCTACCCATTGTCAAACATTATCACCGGAAATTCCCGCCTTTCTTCCAAATCTGTATTTAGTGTTGCCAAGGGTTTAATTTCCACTTATTGTGCGTTGTATTAATATTCATCCGAAAGCAACCGAGTGACACTCGTCCAAAATATGCACTAGTGATGTCACAAAATTCGTTTATGGACACGAAAGTATATATATAGGCGGAATGGTTGTTCAAATACCATGTTAACAATACAACGTGAGAAAATTATCATTGATGGATTTGCTGCTGTAGAATTTAAATTTTACGTAATTTACCTAAATATATTTCAAAATTTGAATATCGCACCGAGAAACATTCAGAACTGTATCAAAGTAGAACTACGGTATAAGCCATATATATCTATGTTCCAATGAAGTACAGCCGTCACATATGTCAGCGATAATTCGCTTGTTTTGGGGCTTCTCGCAAGAGATTTGTAGTTAATTTTGGTGGAAAGTAAAAGTGAAAGCCAGTAATTTACAGTCAATGGGCATAACCAAAACTTGTTAGCAATTGCTGATTGGAACAGCATGACCATGGGGATAAAAATGAAAACTGTCCAAGGGAAAAATAATATGAAAAACAGAATTGAGACAACAAAGACATCAGACGAATATAAGCACATTTGTAGGGACATGTCGGCCACATCTTTAAAGTAAAATAATTCCTGTTGACTCACAATAAGATATGATATCATATTTATTTCACAATTTACATCCAGAAAAATACAAGCATAAATATAGTAAAGACGGTTCTGCAGAAGTCACAGATGACTACATTAACCCTTTACCTAACATGAAAAGCAGACGACACTAGCAACAATATTTTCTTGAATAACTATTTTTTTTCAAATTTTTGTCTCAAAAACATAGACAACCCTTCATTGGAACGGGCTCACAGAAAATGAAAAAATAATGAAAATTAATTGGCGGTTTGTGAGAATAGCGCTGGCCGGTTTTGACCGTTACGTTGGATAAAGGGTTAAAGCCGTGAGTATCCCCATCCCGATTCTGTGGTTGATGGTACTATGATGCGAAATATTTTGCTTAAGATAATAGTGGTCTAATCTCGGTCCCCCTCTCTCTCCTCTCTACCCCCTCCCTCTCTCCCCACACCGTCTATCTCTACCTTCCTCTATCAACTATTCCAGGAAAACGTTCGGGGCATAAGTCCATGTCCCCGCCGTCGTCACCGCCCCAACCCTTTGGGCCTGGAAAGAGTAAAAATAACACATATCGTCAAAAACACAAACACGTAGAACAAAAAAAAAACAAAAAAAAAAAAACAACCAGTGACAACAGAAGGCACAATCTGTGAAGAGTTGCATGAGGCATTTTCATGGCATTATAACAACGTGATGTGATGTATCACGCTGAGGTGATCAAAACAACACAACATTCTCTATCGATGTGGACATCTAGCTTTAACCAGTTCAGCTAACAGCACAAGCACTGAAAGAAATATTCCAATTGCAATAATATAGAAGGAACTCTGGATGTCTGCCAGTTTAAGTGGCCTGCTATTGGTGGTCGCGGCCGAGGTAAAGGTTTTTCTTTGGGTGATCCATTTCTTTTTCCACACGTTTGGTAATCCACTCTCCACTATCGACATTATGCTACAATACACAACAAACGTTTAAAATTGGACCTCTGTGAGTTATTGTTGGCATAAGTATTAAATAAATGTTTCCAGAATAAAATGTGGATGCGCTGATTATGGTACATTAAGAGGATCGGGTTTTGAAACTCAGCCAGAACGCGGATTATGACCCTCTCGCACTTACCGAGAATAGACACGTCGAGAACAATAGAAGAGCCCTGAGAACCACACATCGTCCCCTGAGTTCCAATGTGTTCTATGTGCCAGTAGGCTCATAGAACACATTTTATCTCACAATCAGGGCTTTTTTGCACTGTTACGCAACTAAAGTTTAATGTATCTGGGCCCTTGTTCCGAATCCGTATCAAGGGCCCCTGATACAAGCGCGTGATTCTGCTGTTACCAAAACAACGGCATTAATATCATTTTTCGATCGCTTCGCGTTTTTCCCTTCAGAGAAAACAATATTAGGTGAGGCGAAGCCTCACCTAATATTGCTTTCTCTGAGGCGTATATCACACTCTATCTGCCACCTAAATGCCCTGTAACGTATTTATTATGCACGGCATGCTAAAATGTCACTGGGGAAGTTCACACAACGAATAGTTAAATTATACGCACATTTCGGCATCTTGGGAAGTTAAAGGATTAGCTTTCGCTATGAAATGTGGAAAACTCCACCTCAATAAACGATGAAAGGCATATTTTAAAATATAATAAACCTTTACACCAACAAGGATATTTAATTCACCAGTAATTATTGCAGAAGTAACAACCAAATTCACGTTGACGAAACACACAGTTGCTCCACTTCGCAAGACAGTATTCAGTAAAGTGAATCCCAGTGACGAAATTTTCTCTGAAGTGAAACGTCATCGCAGACCTCAATATGGAGATCAATGAACGCTATTCTATTTTTCAATTTGCGTCCTTCCATCGATAAGGCAAATGAAAAAGTTCCCCTTAAAATAGTTTTATAACACATTTTGTGGTCAATATTGTGAGATAAACTTATCATCACCACAGTGTGTGTGTCCGGAAATTCTGTTCAAGTCTCGTTGTAGGCACAGAATCGCATTTCGACTCGCCCTAACGGGCTCATCGAAATACTGTTCTGTCCCTACAACTCGACTTGATCTGAATTCCCGGAGACACACACTGTGGTGATAATCTGTATGGAACTCAAGGGATGACATGTTAGATTCGAATCAAATCTCGAATCGAATCAAGTCTATTATTAGAAATCGAATCAAACCTCACATCGAATCAATGGCGTTTTGAAGATGACCGATGATGGTTGGAGTGCTATAAACATGATTTATTCCGACTAAGATCCCTCAAGTCCCGCCAGATAAAATAATCCAACTACATCATCAAAGCATGTTTTCGTCGAAGGCATGCCTTGGTGATGTAGTTGGAATATTACCCTGTAAGGCGTATACCTCATAGTTGACATTGCTTGGAAACTTGAATTTGCATTTAACAGTTGTAGACTATAGTGTTATGGGGAATAGCAGGGCAGGTGGCATAAGTACAGATGTTATTTATATTAATGTAGAGGGAGCTACACTTCGTCTTCTATTTCAATATTGTCCATGTATGATTTCTACTGAACTACGTTTTGTGAAACGATGAGGATGGCTGATACCAAGCTATATTCCCATGAAAAAAAACAGCAAGAGGAAACGAATCGGGCAGCCGATTTTCAATCGAACCGAATATCCAATTAACTCTTTGAACCCTCACGGTCGCTTTTCCGGTCAGGAACATGATATGTCATAACGTCATTAAATATGATGGTTGTTCATTAAATGTGTGGGGTAGACCAATGGTCTTATCAACTTGCAGCCTCGGGGCTGCTCGTTGAAAATGTTGATTGGTCTACCCCAAATAATGAATATGGACTCGTCTAATTGCAGTCATTGAACTGGCGTGGAAGATACCACAAGAGTTCAAAAGGTTAAGATTCGTTATCGAATCGAATATCGAAGCTTCGCATGGCCCTAAGTCATAGCCATTCTAAACACTACCATACACTAAGGTGAACAGATAAAATCAGGCATCATATGTCTTGAAAACGTGTCGATGGGGCTTATATTATAATAATTCAAACACATTATGATCTCTTTCATGGAACGATATGGGTCCACGTATATCACATTGAGGAGCTAAACACGAGGAAAGCTGTTTCCATAGCACCAAGTCAAGCAGCTATGCGGTTAGATGACACAGCCGCTTGGTGAGGGTGTCAACATCAAATGGAAATGTGTTTTCCGTGCAAACCGCACCACACAGATCCACTGTAAAAAGTGCCTTCAAAGTTCCCTTCAAAGTAATTTACTCAACCCTTCAAAAGGAAGATGAGTACAAATTATCAAAATATCAAATCTGCTGGTTCATGGAAAAAATCACATATTTGGTGAGTTATTCCAATCCTCTCCTTGTGGATGCAGTAAACTAATCTGAAAAAAAATTAAATGCTCCATTCCAACCCTCACTCATATGGCAGGTCAGTGAAATCGGGTACTGGGATTGGAGAAGACTCAAATACCATGGTTACAATGAACGCCGAGCGAAGATTGAGGATGAAAGTTTATCCATACAGTCCATCAGGTAAGCAAAAAGTCGGAGGCACAGGGAGGGAACTCAGAGAAGGGGGGGGGGGGGGGGCGATTGACTGTATGTGACTTATTTAATATATCTGTGTCTGTGATGTCTTACTTTTAATCATGGTTTATAGAATCCGCATTCAAATTTCATATATCCCGGGGTTCCTACAGGCAAGGACAAAAATCCAAGACTCTTCATGTTCGTTTCTCGACATATTTCAGCATTTTCAAGGCAATACTTTAGCCAAATTTAATGATGTTCAAGGCTAGCATTTACCTAACCTACCTAGGACTCCCAGCCATGACCCCTCCTCCCATTTCCCTTCTGAGGAAGTAGGAGGAGGAGATGATGACCGGATGATCCTAGTTAGGAATACGGCGTCACAAGCACTGGTATAAAACAACTGTATAGCTATAGTTTCATGATTGGCAAGCATTTTCATTTCGTGAATATTTAAAGCTTCTCAATGTCTTCTGGCACATTTTTCAGGAATGCAAGGCCTTGGGTGACAATTAGTCAAATCGAGAGCTGTTCCTTAAATCCAAGGTCTCGTGGGAACTCTATATTCATCCCAACAGTTGGTGACAAGTGGTCTGTGTGTGTTTACAAGGTTGGGTATGTGTATAACCCCAAAATCATTTTCTACAGCCCAGTCTTGTAATGAAAACGAAGGTTCCACTGACAAGCTACGTGACGTAAAATGCTTGCAAACCCAATTGTGGAGAACAGTAATACCTTCATTATGAGTAACGTTTATTCCCATGTGGGTGTTGCAATGACTGCGCCAAGCTGGTGAGAACATTGAATACCAATGCTATTGTTTTACTCCCGACTCTTTCGTATATTACCCAAACACATCAAGCATTCTTTTTTCTACTACAGGCAGATTATTTTTGTCGAAGGGTAAGGCTTTCGACCACCTGTCTCTGTACATTTGCATTGCTGTAACGACAGAGAAAACCGTCGCAACTCAATATGCTCCCCACCAAGATGGCGTCAAGTCAGTCAAAGTTGTAACTCCTCCCATTAGTGACGTTTGATGATGTGAAAACTATTTCGCTGCGACTATAGTAACAGGTTGCGCACCATTAACCACCCAACGAAAGTTTAGCGCCAAAACTATTAGAATGGCATCAACATTCCTATCTTGTCCCATGTTTTGTCAATAATACAGTTAAAACTAGAAGTCCTGTCATGAAATGCGCACAAATAGCACGTTGATCTGTGCGTTAATCTACACGTTACGACCATAGTAAGGCTATCGAATTCTGTACATATGGTCTGTGCAAAAGCATCGTTTCAGCCAATGGACCTCCGGGTAACCCGGAGGTCCATTGGCAGAAACATTGCCTGTGTTTACTATGAGTAACCAGGAGGACTTGCCGTGCTTTGGGTGTCATTCGATATGGCAATTGCGCGCAATTCCAACACGCAATTAAGCCAAGATAAGCGCACCGTTCGTGACAGGACTTTTAGTTTTCACTGTAACTAATATATATTGTAGACATTCAGTTTGTACTGCCGCGAAAGATGTGCGCATCAACAACATATCCAACTATTACAGGCATTAATGTATATTCTCTAATAATTAAACCTTTTTCTGTTCATGAATTTTCGGGCAAAACGATTGTCTAAAATATTTCTTTTTTTTTTCTTTTCATAACAAAATGAAGCGAAAAAAACACGCATTTAGGTCCACCCTAAACCACGCCCCAATGTCTGTCTTAAAAATTATGTTGCACAATGTGAATGGAAAAGAACCCCAGCACGCTCATATTCTTTCAACATGAAAAGTAATTAATATTTATCTCATCATATTAAAACGACTTTCAAATGAAAATTTATTAAACAATGAAATTCCGATCATGCGTTTTATTCCATGTTCAATTTATTTATATGCAACAGGTGACAGTCTGCGTTCATCGTGTTACCCAAATCAAACGTAAACAGTGGGCGGTCAATGTAATCCACAAACGAAACTTACGCGAACAAAACTTTCCAATTTCCAAACAGCCTGAATGAACTCTTTCTGAGACAAAGTTCAACCAACTTCATGTCATCTGGGTTTATATTGAAATCCACAATTACAAACTGTGTTTGCAGTTTCTCAGGAAATGGTCAAAATCAGAATTAAATTTAACTCAGTGTTGCTTCGAATGACAGTCCCCTGCAGTCAAGTGGAAAAGGAGATTAAAGTTTTGTGTGGGCGTGGCCCTTTTAACTTACGCAATTCATTGGTCAAAAAAATGTTTCATGACACAAGAACATGTTTCAGTGAAATGTAACGTTGTTTCAAACAGAATTTTAGAAAAGTTTGCCTTTTTTGATTCCGTTATCACTAGGAAGCATGATGTGACCTGTTGTTTTTATTTCAACTCCGCAAAGTAGAGTGTTTAAATGTATTGCCCCTCCAGTTTAATTATAAGGAATGGTCGTGTGCTTTTGTCTATTTCTGGAGTTATGAACCTCCCAAAACAAAGGCCAAACATAGACCATTTACACAGTTTGGCCTTTGTTTTTTGGGGTTCATAACTCAAGAAATAGACAGAAACAAACGACCATTCCGTATTTAAGCATTGGCAGTTGGAAAACTGAAAGCACTTGGGGAAATGTCTGCTTGAGCATTGTTTATTTACTTTGTTCAAACTAGACGTCCTGTCTCAATTAGCGCAGAAAATGCTCGTTAGTTAATGCACTCGTTAGTGCAAAATGTAATGCGATATTAGCAAGGTCGGCAGTGAAATCACGAACTGAACCGATCAAACAGAAAGAAAATATTGAGACTACAGCATGTGGAGGG
The DNA here is from genome assembly GCA_031216915.1 of Pictodentalium vernedei. Lineage (NCBI taxonomy): Eukaryota > Metazoa > Mollusca > Scaphopoda > Dentaliida > Dentaliidae > Pictodentalium > Pictodentalium vernedei. The sequence goes on from CM062289.1 coordinate 87,510,480, forward strand.
CGGATTACAACTAAATCGCCCTGGGATAGATTTTTTCACTTAGTAATCATTTACAATTTCTGAGGACAAAACGCAAGAAATACTTCCAGACATCCATCCCATAGACCACCGGGTTGCACGCGGTGGTTGTTACCAGTATAAAAGCTCGTTGTGCCAATGAAGGTACATGCGGTGAATCTGAGCTTTAAATTAAACAACGAGACGGCTCTCGCCACTTATCACTTATATAGAGGAAGGACATCCCTAAAGACGGCCACATCCCTAACAATATCAAGAACGACATAGTGCAGGCTTAAACGGTATTTAACTGTTTGATCCCTGATGGTATCTTACATACCAGTTTAGTGACATCAGTTAGAAGAGTCTATATTCATTATATGGGCGACGATCAATCAATATTTTCAACGTGCAGCCTTGATTGGTCTATCAACCCAGTTCACTAAGCAACTATCTACTTTATAAATAAAAACGGCCATTCAGATTCAATGGGTTAAGATGAGGTACACAAACATTTGGTCGCATCGAACTACTAAAAAGTGAAGGACGTGAAATGCATTCTTGCATGTACGCAAATAATATTAGCAATACATCATTATTGGCCATTTTCTTTGTTACAGTAAGAAAATGGCCGATTTTGTGAGCCTTACACCAGATATTAATTCTCACAATTTATCGCCGTACATAAGCATGGAGGTAATTTTGACTAAGCAAGGCCCAGTTTGAGGGAAGTGCAAACTTCGATGTAATTATTGTTTGTTGTCTGCACAGTTGTCATCAACAAAACTTTCTTGTAGATTCTCCCAAAACCATGAGGTACCCCATAGTGTCACATCAGCTAGATGTACCTTACTACACTTGCCATTATATTCAAAGGCGCAGTAAACTGCTAATTTAAAAGAAAAACATTGTCTATCTAATTTTGCTTGTTTGTCAAAGAGCATGAAACAAACACTGTATGCACAGAGCTGCCCAACGAAAGCAACGCGTTATTACTTTAGACTGTGATCAGAAAACTCTTTTTTAAGAATAAAGGACACAGTGAAGAAATAAAAGGAGTTGCGCGGAGCTGATCGGAAGAATTTCGAACAAGTAAACACACAACATCGTGATGTTATTTCTGAATACACTTGGCAATACTTTCATTTTTGCTGTCATCCGAAGAAAAAAGTAAGTATGCATTATTTTAATAATAACTCGGCAATATTAGAACAATAACCATGCGTTATTTTAAATAAAACAACACAGTTGTTCTGAAGTTGCGTGGTCGCAAGTTATATAAAAGGTCACTTCTGCTTCATTTACATGAATGTTTCACTTAGCCTCCTTATTAATGCAGACAGATGGGTGACGGAGTGCGGTGATGTTACTTTATATTATGGTTACTCATAAAACGCCAACACAAATTTGCCTACATGCAGACCTTTGGCTGGCAGGATGTTTGCCACTCACCCCACACGGGGAATCTTCAACACCCCATTGTCCTGACAGTCGGACCCCTTTGGTGCATTACCCAATCTTCTGACACTTAGTGAATATTGTTTTTGTTGTAATTACAGCGTATAATATACTAACGTATAAAAATGTCCGATATGTTTTAATGTTGGAAGTTAGAAATAGTAAATCGCCTCTTCTCCAAAACAGCAAAGTCTGCTTTATTTTATAATATAGGTTATTACCACTCATGCAGTTTCCCTGATAGATTATTGAAGTCGAGGCGTTATCTTTGGGCAATATATCGATGCGTCCGAAGAGACGAATTCAAGACTTCAGTACACCATCTTGGAAACCGGCAGTGTGCTAATAATAATTTATCTTACAATATTCCTCATTCCCAGGCAACAAAATTAATGAACAACTCTTCATTTCAGTATATCCATTTATTTATTATCCTCAAAACGACTGTGGCTATGGGTGATTTAAAGTTTCAAAGAAATCCTGACATTCGTTCTCAAAATTATTGAATTTCACAGATACGCCGTATTCGATCTGCTGATTTTTAATTGAATTAGTTTTTACTTTTAAAGATCTAATGCTGCTATTATAAATAAATTTGACACACATAGTGGCTTAGAAATGTTACATGTGCAACGTTATTTTAATATTTTCTTGACCACTTCGCATAATGAAGGGACTGAGTATAGTTTTGTTCCGGCAATTATTCAGCGTCTGTGGACTGATTATTTATGAGTGACGGTCAAGTGGTCATGGTGTTGCGTTCTTGCGCTGTACATGATGTAGTTGCCATTCATTGTTCGTTATACGAGTACTATGACCAATGAAGTTTAAAGCAGCGTTTCAGCAATGTGTTCGTTTGTTTTATTTTCCATGGTTAGCCCCTTACCTAACATAATGGGAAAAACGGGCAAGCACTATTCACAAAACAAATACAATTCGATTTTTAGAATTGTTTTCATTTTTGGGGGGGTCTCAAAAGCATAGCTTATGGTCCCTCATTAGAATGAGTTGGATTTAGCTCGAAGGGTTGTAGGCTATGTTTTTGATGTAAAAAAAAATATTTAGTTGTCAAAGAATTGTGTAAGTGCCGTCTGCTGGTCGTGTTAAGTAAAGTGTCAACACATAGTACTTAACCCTTTACCCAACCAATCGCCCGCATTCGCCCGCGTAATATGCAAATTCAGCAGCTGAAAAAATATTATTTTTCGAACAATTTCAACAAAACCATATCATGTGACCCCTCTTTGGAACGAGCTCGCCGAGCTCGTTCCAAAGAGGGGTCACATGATATGGTTTTGTTGATTTTTTTTTTAAATTTAAAGAATTATATTTAAAATAATAAATTTTGAAATCGTCTGCGGTGGGTAAAGGGTTGAAAGTATCTTCATGACGAAAATGATCAGGCAAATGCATTTCGTTGGGTTGGTGCTTTATTGATCATTTAATTATTGTTATCAAAAACGGTGACCCCGACATGTGAAATAACGCAATGTCAATTGTGTGCAGGTTAAAAACGTTCTCTTTCTGAATCTGATGATCGCATGTGCGGAGGCTACTCTAAATACAGATTTGAATTTTGTCTAGACGTTTTTACTTTTATTGTAGGAAATACGTTTTTGTCGTAACATAAATAGAAATGGATAAATATTCATGTGAATCTGAAAGTATTATTTTTCACTTGTCCAAGCGCTCGTGAAAAATAAAACTTTCAGGTTCACACTCATGAGATAATTCCCGATATTCACTAAAACAGCGTAGATTTTCTTTTTAGTGTATGCTACGTGACATTTTACTGCGCAATATTCAGCCCAATGCGACTGCAAACACTTTCAAGACAATAACAAAAAGCTTCTGATCGTTCCTTCAAGGCGATGTTGAAGGCGACGTCATGAGATAATTCCAGATACTAACTAAAATAATTTATTATGCCTCACGTTTGTAACATCAGCCGTGATTGGTTAATTTGACACTTTCTAAAAGTCATAGTACTGGAGTTTTAAAAGACGGGTACTATCGGAACCTTCTTCCCTGGAGACAAGAGAACAAAGAAACTACCATTGATCAGCGTCGATTACGCACGCTGGCGCTGTGTCTGATTAACTTTTTTTCGTCAACGAAAGACACAAACTTACCAACAAATATATCATCTTCAGTGGGTGTGTTTTTAATTTTAACTGCAAACAATGAATTCAAAAGAATCAGAAATATTAAAAACTCACGTGTTGTTCACCACTTCAGTGACTCCTAAATATGAGTTATGACTTCAATCAATTATATTTCCACAAGTTTAGTACTCCTCGGCCTCACTGAGCCTCCGCCTCAAGTTCAAAATAAATTGTTTCACTCCGCTTAATTCTAACAACTGTCGTCGTCAAAGAAACATGAATTTATATTCCATTACTGTATACCACTTATCACACAAGCATTAACAATGAATTATAACATGAACAACATGATGCAGTTGTAAACACTGGCATTTGGTGTTATAGAAACTCCCAAAGCGACGGCACTTGTGACAAGTCATTCTGGAAGAGACGTCATTCGTTCGAAATGACGTCATGTTTTTTGGATTCGACTACATTGTTATTACAAGACTGATGGCATGAGCATTGCAGTTAACGCTTAATGAAAATAAACGTTCAAATATTATAGTAGATTTTCTTTTTTATTATATGCTGTGAAACATTTTATTGCACCATATTCAGCCCAATTCGACTCCAAATGCGAACGTTTAAAAAAAATAACTAAGATCAGCTGATCGTTCTTTCAAGGCGACCTGATGCGACGTAGCGTGACGTCATTTAGGAAGCTGCTTTGGAATATTCCTCGATGGATATCGAGAAATATCATTTAGATAATTTGCGATAATTCACAGGCTAGCATATAATAAATTAAAGTATTGGTAACTGTCCTATATAAAGAAATTCAGTCATTTGTTCTCATGTTATAGATTGCTTTGCTTTACTCCATGTCGCCGAATCTTACTTCAAACGACAAATACTACCTTTTCATTTATCACGTTTTCGAAATATACGCATACGCCAAAGCACATCATTACCAAACAATTTGAAGCATAACGAAGAAAATGAATGATACCTGACCTCAGTTATTTGAATGTTTTTCCCCGAGAGACCCCGGGAAGTGGAAAAGTGCTACGCCCCCCCCCCCCCCCACCCTTCCCCGGGAAGTGGAAGAGTTCTAGTAAATAAGTATTGTTTTGCGGGTAAAATTTGATTCTCCAACCAACGTCGGAGGGCTAAAGTTCTCTAAAGTTGGTGACATGGGTATACATAATCAGATTTATTACACGCCTTTTCTATGAAATCCCTATCTACAGCAACACTAAGCCGTGCGGTAACTAAAAATCTGTTCCGCACATTTGTGGAATGGAAATCGTTGACGGAATATTTTTTAAAGAACCGAAATTTCACTGGCTTATTTTCTACAAATCGTGTATCCCAATTACAATTTCAATCCCCGGCGATAGCTAAAAGTAGTCCCCTGAGTTCCAATGTGTTTTATGTGCCAATAGGCACACAGAACACATTGGAACTCAGAGGACGAAAGTGTAACACAGGTTCCCCTCGCAAGTTTGTTTGGCGACAAAATGTGTTCTTTTTTGGTGATAATTATCAAATGAATTGTTGAGTGTCCTAATAATTGTTTTATAGACGCGAAGGCGTGTAATAACCACAGAACGACACGTGTGTGTGAATAGGTTAATCGATATGGCACTTGTGCCGTCGCGGAAGGATAAAACTAGAGGTATGTGGCCTCTTGTTCTATCCTTCCGCGCTGGCACTCGTGCCATATCGATTAACCCATTCACACACGCGTGTCGTTCTGTGTATATACTGAACTTCATGTTTATGATATAGCTATAGTAGGTGGAAGTGACTTTTGCATCAGCAAACATATAACTTGAGGGGCATACGTTACAGGCCTGGAGTAATTGTAACTGGTAATGGTAATTAATTGCAATTGATTACTTTTTCTCAAATAATTGAAAGTAATGTGTAATTTGGAAAATTCTTAATCATTTGTAATTGTAATTAAAACTTATGTAATTGCATCATGTAATTACAATTACATTCCATTACATACCAATTGCATTACACATATTTTATTTACAGTTTAGCTGGAAAGAATTTCCAATACCACAATGCGATCTTTTACCGTGTTGTTAATATTAATATTTACACTGAAAGACTGGTCCCTGTGTGTTGGACTAAACGGATTAAGCAACACCATTAACTGTCAATTAGCCAACTCTGTCATTCACAAACATTTCGAATTGCACCCCGACTTTAACAGGTTAGAGTCATATATACATACTTTTCTGAGGTTGATGCCATTGTTATGTGCTGATGACAAAACTTCCAATTTTTATACAAGCATTTTATACTACTATTAATCTCTCAACGTAAAAAAAGATACTGTTTATTATTTTGAGTTTTCAATCCGTGTACTGGTTTTTATTTTCCTTCATCTATAAAACAGTTGGAGAAAGTTCCATTCACTTAATTTCACAGTTTCTCAAATGCCTTGTGCCTCTAGCTATAAAGGCATTTGAACGAACAAATCAGTCATCCCACCAGCCCCATTCACCGCATGCGAAGTGTCAAAACAAGTTTAATCACTGACTGTGCGTTTTCTTTGCAACAGCTGTTCAGCTGAACAATTGCTATTAATTAAATAACTTCCTCAGTGTATGCTTTGCTTCTACAAATAAGTGTGAATGTTTCAATGCATTCCTGTTACCTATCCTGATCATACAATATTAGGTTTATTTCATAGTAAATATTACAATACACCTGCCTGTTAGATAAACTTAATGACTCAAAAGCAGAGACAATGGACATTGTTAATCCAAGTAAGATGCAGGAATGTTCGAACGATTTATACTCCTTCGTGGATTAACCACAACAAACAGTTATTGGTAATACTAGTGAAGTGAAAACGTATCTTGCAGATCCATGTGCACCAATCATGACCGTGACAGTTTTACGGGTGGAGGAAGCCGGAGTACCCGGAGAGAATCACCGAGCAACGACGAACAGCTGCCAGCTCCCCAACATCGTAACTCCGCACTGCAGCACAGGCAGGGTTAGATTGGTTGAAGACATGCGTACCATCGACGTGCAGTACGCCTTAGTACACGGCGTCATCGTGCCCCCACATGGGTAATGGGGGTGAAGTGTCTTGCCCAAGGACACAACGCGGTTGCCGCCTGCACCTCTACCTACTGAGCCACCGCGCCCCCTATTTACATGTTTACATATTTGTTGTTTATGTTATATTTGCAGTTGTGCATATCCCATAATAAACAATAAAACCAGACATTATTGTTCCATGTCTGATTTCTCCATACATCCTAAAAAGTAGTTGCCAATGTAATTAATTACATTAACAAAGTAATTAATTTGCTTGATACTCCAGGGTAATTGTAATTGAGAATTTGGGATGTAATTGTATTTCTAATTAATTTCTTTACTATGCAATTGGCCCCAGCCGTGATGCGTTACCAATATCGTTATATTGGGCGCAGGGGATTCGCATGTACGTAAAGCGTTATTGCCATCATACATATTTGCACCAATTTGTACAGGTGAAGGTTGAAAAACAACATTAGAAGAAAACACGGTAAAAACCACCTTACTTAATGGACGCCTTGAAAGTGATTTTATTTAAAGAAATAACATGGGTATTCATTTATGTGGTACTTCATCTCTTTTTCTGTATTCAATGATAAACGCTCTATCAATCAAAATATAATAGATTACATGCCTGCATTAGGCTTACTGAGACCAAATTAACCTACAGTCATCGCATGTGTGGTTGTCAGAGTAATTCCTCAATAAATTACAAGTTTTGGTTTTATTTAGAAGTTAGCTGAATACCCAGACGGAAGTTAACAAATCCGATTTGTAACAAAGTTGTGCGAAACTATTTGGTGTTTATAAGATATATAAACTTAAAGTTACTTAATTACAAGACATCAAACAAGCACGAAATGTAGACAGCAACCGTTTGAGAGTTCCACCTATTTTTTTTCTCATTTACATAAATAACCCTTAGCATTAGAAATATTTACATACATGTTTTATTACATGTCAAAAACCGATGTCCCCAATACAATACAAGGATCAAATAACTAGGGCGCATTTTGTAACATAAATTATGGCAAAGTGCCATTATGTGGGCAATTTACGTTACCAATGACACTGTTTTCCGTAGAAGGGAATAGAAGTGAAATCGTTGTTGTCATAATACAACTAAGGCAATGGCGGCTATTCACAAAAAGCAATTGTAATATCTCCTATTCACGAAGAACTAAAATGGCACGTGACGCATAAGTTACATTTTATACCGACTAATAGGTCGTCTCCTGAGTTCCAATGTGTTCTATGTGCCTACTGGCACATAGAACACATTGGAACTCAGGGGACGATTTTCAGCTATCGCTAGCGATTGAAATTGTAATTGCGTTGCACGATTTGTAGAAAATTCCAGTGAAATTTCGCGTCTATTTAAAAATAGTCCGTCAACGATTTCCGTTCCGCACATATATGCGGAACAGATTTTCATTTTCCGCATGGTTTAGTTTTGCTGTGGATGGGAATTACATAGAACAGGCGTGTAATGAAAAAGTTGGGCACCGAAAATATACTTTTGGTAGAGCTCAAAAGCCTTGTGATTTATTATTCAATTAACATTTAATGGTGGATAGAAACTGGTTGGCAGCTTGAGGAGATGGGCGGGTGGTAAGAAGAGAACTATTGATGCAGAATATGGGGGTAGTTAACAAAAAGGTCCGTAGATTAGAGAGAGGTAATCGAGAGGCCCGGGTAGAGATAGATGTATAGCGACCAAACGGTTTTTGTATTTGGGGTCTGAGAAAGAAGATGAGGGAAAGTCACTAGAGGAAAGGCGAGGCAGGTAGATAAGAGAGTAGAGATGGTGTGAAAAGGGGTTGGTGTATCGTGAACAATAGGTTCAGTGTGAAGGTAGGGGCAGGTAGTTCGGCGATAGAGAGGAGTTGCTATCAGGTGGTGGTGGTGTATAGGTCAGTTTAGGAAAGGTGGTTAGGGAGACAGTAGCAGGGTGTCTGAGCGAAAATCGGTGGCAGCGGCATCGAACGGAGAGTAAGCTGGTTGCAAAGGAGAAAACGTTGGGTAGGAACATGTTACAGTTAATAGAGCCTTTTTGGTATAAAGCAGTATAGGTGGAAAAGTTTGGAGGCAAGAGGGTGGGCAAATGTAAAGAGGATAGAAAAACGGGGACCCCACAAAGAGATAAGAATAACATATCAGATAATTCACGCTTTTTCAAAATAGGGAACAGCAATATTCGGGGTCTATGTAGAAAAGTGAGCGAAATTACGACCTTGGAGGAGGACGAGAACCTTGCTTCGATATACCTTAGCGAGACATTGATTATAGAGGGTGCAAGGACTGACCAAAGCAAGGGGTGTGTGTTCAGTGGAGTGGGGCGATCAGAAGGCAAGAAAAGCAGAAATATATACGACAGATCCAATGTTACAGAATTGGAAGATGGGGGGGGGGGGGGGTTCTATGTTATAATAATATGAAATTTTAAGGGACCCAAAAAGAGAGGAGTGGAGGGTATAGCGGTTGGGGAGAAGAAAATCAATGTTATTGGGAGGAAACTCTTAAAGTTGACAAATGTACTGGGCCTGAAGAGTTTGAGTAGGGATGCAAAGTGTAGGGTTATAGGACGTTAGAAAGGAACGACAGAAAGACCATAATCGACTGTGTACTAACTAACCCAGAGTTATATAGGGGGCCATAGACATGGAAATAGACGACGAAGGATATTTAGTTCAAAAGTGATCACAACCTCATAAAGTACGGGTTATGGACAACAGAATATAAAAAGAAACAAAGAGCGGCATTTAAAGGCATTTTGGAGTCTGAGAAAAGAAGCAGACTGTGGGCACCTTGTTGGGAAATTCATACTCAAAGTTAGAAAAGTTTGTCAAGCGGAGATAACATTCAGGAGGTAGCAGAGTCAATATTGAGAAGTCTAATTAGAGTGGCGACAAATGAACTAGGAGTTTGAGTAAATACGCTATAAAAAAGAGAAAGAAAATGTGCTGCGTTTAGAAGGTTTTCAAGGAGGGTAAATGATACAACCACTAAACGTGCCAAAGAAATATATGAGGATGCAAGAACAAAGCTTGATACAAACAAGGACAAAATAGGAAAGCGTAGAATAGTAATTTCATTAAATCAATAAGAAAAACCGGAGGGGGGGGGGGGGCGGCAAGTTCGAAAATATTCTGGAAATGGATAAATAAACCAACAAAGGCAATGCCACACAGAGTAGTAAGGTGGATGGGAACAGCATGGATCACCAAGGACAATTAGCAATATAAATAATCAAGCATTGAGAGAGGGAATGTATGATGGAGAGGACAGAAACTTTATTTATTTATGCAGGGAAATTGGGGTGTGGGCAGTACGAAATGCAGTCAGCCAGTTAAAAAAATGGTAAAGCGTCGGGCACTGACGAAATTCCCAACGAGCTTTTAAAACGTGTGTGTGTGTGTGTGTGTGTGTGTGTGGAGGGGGGGGGGGGGGTCCATTACATGAACATCTGACAACACTAATTAGCATGGGAATCATAAAGCAAGAGCTCCCGGCAGAGTGAAAGGAAAACAGGGTAACATTCGAACACAAAAAAAAAAGTTTTAAATAGTCACAGAGGGATATCTGTTAGCAGAAATATTGAGACGGTATCCTACAAGGCTCTCCATGGAAGGCTTTTGAAAATTGTCGAAGAAAGAGGATTCGGGGGGGGGGGGGGGAGTGGGGGGAATCCAGAATAGGTTCCGAAAAGGGAGACGTGTTATTGGCCACTCGTTTGCACTATCACACTGATAAAATCAACAACAGTCAATGAAAAAATGTTTAGAGTAGAGTATGGAGGAAAGGAATGTGGCAGAAACTTAGGGGCCTTAGATTCGGAGGGAGGTTTGTTGGAAACATGAAAGCACACTGCAAAGATACGCAGAGTGTACTTCACCTGTGAAACATCACAATGACGAGGGTATAAACGGAGACAGACCTTCAGCAGGGGTGCATTGTGTTACTGATTTTGATTGCATTGTACATAGAAGATTTTGGAGAAGAGTTGTTTGCAACCGTGGAGGTTGTAAAAGTCGGAGAGACAAAAATACCAGGACTTTGCCAATGCCATGGTTTTATTAACCGAAAGAAAAGAGGAACTTCCAAAACTGTTAACCATAGTAGGGAAGTACGGAGATGATTGGCGTTTTGAACAACAAGAAAAAACAGAGTTTTACCCGTGGACCGGTAGGTAGATGAGTCGCGAAGATGGAGGATGGGTGAATTATCTTTTGGTGAAAGGGAATGCAATGATATAACAGTTGGGAAAACAGCAAATATGAATACCTGGGGTGAAGTTATGTGTTACAAGTAGAGGCATGTGCATAAAGCATACAGGTAAAGGTAAGACAAAAGGGGAAAATACTCAATCTGTTAAAACGTTTGGGAAGAAACAGCTTTAACAAAGTGTTCGTTTGACAAACTACTTGGGAGAGGGTGGGATTACCATGTATAACATATGGAACAGACGCAATCCCTCTAAACTGAATGGTAGTGAGGAACTTGGAGAGTCTATAAAATGATTCAGGTCGGTGCATAACCAGATCAGGTAACGCAACCTCACGGGAAATGGTCGGAGGTGAACTCGGGTGGATGGAGGTTAAATATAGAATAGATATGGGAATATTGTGCTGCATGTACCTAAATTACAGGATAAATCTCCCAAACAGCAGATGGTGTAAAACGACGCTTAACCACGCATGGAACTATAACATTCAGACAGGATGGATAAGGCAGGTGAGGGAGCTAATGGAGCATAACTCTACATAGGCTAACGATCTAGAAATGGGACTGAAGCAGAGGAGTAGCTTTATATGGGAAATGGTGCTCAAGGATTGAAACAGAAAGAAACTGGCGAGCTGGAACTGGGACCGAGAGGTCCTTAGACGGGAGATATAAAAAGGATGCGCCAGCATTTGAGGAGTACCTGGATGGATAGCTTGGTGGAGGGAGGGTAATTGTTGTTCAAAGTGAGAACCAAGTCACTGGAGTTGGGGTGGGGAGAAAGGCAAGGAAGGGATGTGCCCCTGGAACATGTCATTTTAGAATGCCCCATAAATTTGCCTAGTAGAACAAGACTCCTTGGAAAACTAATGGAGAATGGGATGCAAACATGAAGGATAATTGGATGACGAATGACATTAGGAAAAGGGACAGTTTTATAGTTCGAGGATCGATAAGGCGCAAATGGGTATTATGTTTTTACCAGATGCAGGGAGATCGGGGGGGGGGGGTGGAGTGGGAGACGAACACTCCAACTGAGCATTAGGATAATGTACACCTCATCGTTGGAGAACCGCTGCCCATCAGAGGAAGGACTAAGATTTATTTTTATTTTTAGTTGGTCATTTTAAAAAAAATATCTGTCTGTGGACAACGGCGAGACAGAATTTACACCTGTCATGTAGTCTGTAGATAACAGCTTGGTATAATCATTGTTCTTTGTTAATTGTTAATCCAATTCTTATCAAAACATTTCTCTTCTTCATTTATCTCGTTTGTCCTGCTTAACCCTTTACCCAACGCAGACGATATCAAAATGTATTATTTTAAATATCATTTTTTTAAATTTTTCAAAATATTTCAACAAAAACATATCATGTGCTCCCTCGTTGGAACGAGCTCGACGAGCTCGTTCCAACTAGGACTCACATGATATGGTTTTGTTGAAATGTTTTGAAAAATAATATTTTTTCAACTGCTGAATTTGCATATTAAGCGGGCGGATGCGGACGATTCGTTGGGTAAAGGATTAATCTTTGTTTTATAACCCTTCTGGAAGTTAATAAATTATTAGTTTATTTAGAGTGAATAAACAGTGAATGAATAATAATCATGAAATTATTTTGTAAACGTTAATAATAGCCTTTTACTTTTTGCTCTGTAAATGTTTTCATTTATGTCTTTTGCAACAAAGATACTTAAAATAGCCAGGTAACACTAAATAAAAATTACCTACGCTGAGTGAAACAAGTCACTAAAGCATTATAGATGGCGCCTTGTTGCACTCAAGGGACAATATATGGTTAATCTTTTCTCATTTACAACCAGATTCCACTTCACACTACAATCGTTCATTTGGAACCAAAAACTTCATTTAACACAGAACAAAATGTCCCTTGGCAACAAGCAAATTGTGCCAGCGTGAACACTGTTCGAAAGCATGGATACTCATAGGATTCACATCATTTACTTGATTCCATAAGCAAAACTCCACGTGAATAAAATACTATTGACAGAGCTAACGCATTTCAGAAAACACGTGTCCATAATTGCGACCTCAACAGTCAACTTACCATCACCTTTTCTAAGGGCACTTTTCATTCCAAGGTTTAACACCGTGTAACATAAATCAGTCTGGACTGCTCAAGTGTTTCTAGTCTTTGGACAAAGAAATTGAGACGAGAACATGTCTTTAACTGGCCTAATACACCAGCTTCTCACACCGCTCCAAATGAAATACGGTGTATGATATGATAACACCATTCGTTGCACATTCAAACTCAAAATGTAGCGCTATCACACGAGACCAGAAGTACCACAGTAAGCGCACCGAAGTCAAACCACTCTCCATTCAAGTTATTACACGCCTGTTCTATGAAATCTTGATCTACAACAACACTAAACCATGCAGAAAATGAAAACCCATGCGGAACAGAAATCACTGTTGAACTATTTTTTCACTACAATTTTCTACAAATCGTGCACCGCATTTGAAATTTGAATCGCTAGTGATAGCTAAAAATGGTTCCCTGAGTTCCAGTGTGTTCTATACAGTGGATCTCAGCGAAATAGTTGATAATTGATAGTTGTCAAATAAATTGCTGAGTGTCCTTCTAATAATTGACGTGGAGGCGTGTAATGAACACAGAAGGACACGCACAGAAGGATAAAACTCAAGGCCTTCGGCCTCTCGTTTTATCCTTCCACGCTAGCAGTCGTGCCATATCGACTAACTCATTCACACGCGTGTCGTTCGCTGTATTTATGGTGCTATCCGATGATACAAAAACGTTGCAGTGGATTAGGTGTTTGGGGGATCCACGGAGTTGAAAGCAATTGCCCCCGTTCTAATGAACTGCTCAACCCAGGAGTTGTAAATGACTGTGCGCCTATCCCAGACCTCCGTTATCGGGCCTGGACATGGTGGAAAAATAGACTGAGAAGTAAGCTGTTTTCAAACACCCTTCGCCTCGTATACATGATGTTTTACAAAACATTGCTCAAACAACAACATTGTGATGCTGTCTCCCCGGAATCTTCGTTCTTCTCTTGCACTTTCTGTGGCAATGCTCGAATCCCGATTCGCTGACGGGACCCATAAACCGTAGTCAATCAGACCCCATCTCTGTGGCTATTTCACCCAGGCCAGTCTGCTTCCGAGTTCCCAACTACTGACCTGTTTCTGGTCCAATTTGTTTGTGCCATTAGTGTCCGATGCCCTCGAAGGGAATTGTGGATATTTTAACACTAAAATGAAACCTCTCCTCGGCACATCCACTCTCCTATTTCCCATTCTCAATTGTTATTTAATTTATCAGGAATTCCCCTCAAGTCGGGTCACACTGCGGTCTGAAACCTCTACAATCACTATAGATTTCTCCCAAGTGTCAACCAAGCACGCTGTCAGTACTCAGAGTGAACATAACATACAAGGCGGGTCTCCAGGTGATGGAGAGGGGAACGGCCTGCTCAAATGAACAGGCGAGCTGTGATATATCTAAATAACCAACCCCGGACTAAAACGGTACGGACCTGCTTTTAAACATGTGCCTTGTTCTTCCGCGACGTTCACGCTGAAGGCCATGTCGACCGGATCCTGCATGGCTGATGGCTACAGTGGTCCTGGTTAGGCAATGATCATTGGGGATATTGTCCAATATATCATCGCAGACCCTTACAGCATGGTGGACAGTTGGCCGGATAGATCAAGTTCTATCTACTGGGAGCCCCTAAAATAAACGTCACGCCGGGTCATGAGGTAGCCGCTAAACTGACAGTCTGTTATAATTTCCATCTCGCTTTACAATTGCATTCTCTTTAAAAAAATGTTGCTTAGCTTTTTCCCATCACGTTAGCCACGTTGTCTGTTTGAGGCCGAATATTTGTTTGCAATGAAATTCCCTGCCTGAGATTACCAGCTTACTCTCAATGATGTCTCAATCGGTCGGCGGTATGCACATGCATCACCTTGCAGAGTATGCTTTCCATGTACTTCTGGTGTTGTTTGCTGAATATCCGCAACGGAATCCCATAAGCTGGGCTCGAAGTGTGCGTGTGAGGCACGGAATGAAGAAAAACAGGTACAATAATAACATGGAAAAAATAAAATTCGAGATGTCTTCAATCGTCTCTGATCGGAAATTCCATAAAAATGTCTAAATTTGTTATTATGTATGCCACTGATAAAAGTAAAAAAAAACATCAAACATAAATCCATTTGCATTATTTAACCCTTTACCTAACCTGAAAAGCAGACGACACTTGCAAAAATAATTCTTGAATAACTATTTTTTTTTCATTTTTTGTCTCAAAAACATAGGTTATGACCCCTCGTTGGAACGAGCTCGACGAGCTCGTTCCAACGAGGGGTCATAACCTATGTTTTTGAGACAAAAAATGAAAAAAATACTGAAAATTAATTGGCGATTTTTGAGAATAGCGCTGGCCGGTTTTGGCCGTTACGTTAGGTAAAGAGTTAAGGGAATAGTTGGCATTGTGAAAGACGTCAACAAAGCTCATACCTGGTGCGTTATCAGTTAAATGTTACATAGAACTCCAGGCAATAAATTTACTAAACACAAACAAATTCACAGAGATAGTGGTTAATACCTTTCCAAATAAGACTCTGAACATTAGCAAAGGTGTTGAGAGAAAGGGAGACTTAACTGGTATTGATGAACACGAAATTAAAACTGAATTTAAACCAAATGGTATACTTGCAGTGAAAAGAACAGAAATTAAGTGAGATGGCTTAAGAATTAAAATAAATACCTACATTTTTTACATTTGATGCTTCGCAGCCACCTAAAACAATTAAAGTGGAGTGCATAAACATCGAAGTGGAATTATATATCCCAAATCCACTCCGATGCCTCAAGTGTCAAAAATACTCTCAAGACCAGAAAACTGTAGAGGTCAAGAAATATGTTGTAAATGTGATCAACAACATCAACGGCCATGTCACAACTCACTCAAGTGTGTTAACTGTCGGGACAATCACATGTCATCTTCTAAAGAGTGCCCAGTCTGGAAAAAAGATCAAAAAATTTAAAAGTTGAAAACAAATAAGTTTCAAGAGGGCAAAGAAGAAATTGGTCCTTTAATGTGTGACATAAAAACATCATTGCCATCATTACTTTTAAAGTATCACAAACATTACCAACAACATCAGAAGAATACCCGATTTAATGTACGTTCCTCAAAGGCACACCTCCACCCTTACTTCAGGCCTTTAATATGGAGAACATAAATTTATGAAAACCAAAGTGAACACAAATAAGGGCGGATACTCCAGAAAAAAATGAAAAAAAAAGACAAAAGTAAAACAAAAACAATAAAAAGGAAAAGATATACCTCTCTCAGAAACGAATATGGATAGAAGGCCGAAACTAAAACATAGAAAATGAGCCCAACAAACCAAAATTAGACCAGAAACAAACACACCGGCAACAAACTTTGACTCAGAGTCAGAGAAGGAAACGGAAAATGGGGAAAAAACTAACAGAAACTGAATACATATTGAACACCAAAATACTTTAAAAATGTTGTTACGAGCAGCATGTTTGAAAGATTCGAGGACATGTCAAACGATGAATGCATCGATGACTCGTTCTCCTCCCAACTGCATCTAAATTCATCTTCAGGAAGTCCTCGCGTAACAATTCAAGAACAGAAAAACAGGGGGGAATTTCTCAAATACTTCACCCATCTCCTTCTCCACCTAAATAGGGATCACAACTTTAATACTAAAATTCAATGGAATTGTCGAGGTTTTAGAGCAAATTTTAGTGAACTGTACCGTCCAAGAGAAGACGTTTTAGAGCAAATTTTAATGAACTGGGACATCTTAGCAAAATACTATAAACCTGCTTCATGACGAAACACTACTGAAGAAACATGAAAAGGAGGTCATTAAGCTTTTATCCCTTTGGATGCTGTCGATCCATTCCATTTCAGCTCAGATTCATCAACTGGTAGAGTCTAATTGGTTATTTAGAGGGAGGCCAATCCATCAAGGCTGCACGTTGAAAATCTTGAGTGGTGAACCACACAAATTCACTGAACAATTATCCACTTTATTAAGTCATGTCGTATCACGATTATGGTCCGGAAATGTGGCCTCTCATATTCAAAGGCTTAACCCTTTACCCAACGTAACGGCAAAACCAGCCAGCGCTATTCACAAAAATCGCCAATTAATTTTCATTTTTTGTCTCAAAAACATAAGTCCTGACCTTTCTTTGGAACGAGCTCGTTCCAATGAGGGGTCATAACCTATGTTTTGGGACAAAAAATGAAAAAAAATTAGCTATTCAAGAATTTTGTTCTCAAGTGTCGTCTGATTTTCATGTTAGGTAAAGGGTTAAGTATACTACTCAAAGTTTGCTAAGCACCAAATATTTGACACATCATTGTAAAATCTGCTTGTGACATATTTGCTATATTTTTGGTGGTTATGGGGAATGTATTGAGATGGTCACCAGTGTTTACATTAGCTCTCTTGACAGGCAGGCGTTTCGTGACAGTCATGGAAAGCATGTACCCTTTGGTTTTTTATGATGTTTTCGTGTACTGTCTGCATGTACATGACATGTGTAGGAGATTCAATCTTCATTTCAACACAAACCCTTGTGATTTAATGATTGAATATGGAAAATGCAAATGTAAGAAGACATTTCTCTGAAGCAGAAATGTAGTCGGCTGTAGAGATGGTGGAGAAGGGGCTACCTATCGTCAGGTTGGTGAAGCCCTTGGTGTGCACCACACGGTGATCACCTGAGCCTGGGCAAGATTCCAGCAGTATGGCATACCAGTATGGTGGTGGCAGAGACAGGGCAACATCTGCAGCTGAAGACCGGTTTTTGATCATTCAGGCTCATAGGAATCGCTTTGCCACAGCAACCCAGCTTCGCAGTGACCTTCAGAATGCAACCGTGGTAAATGCTTCGACGCAGACTATCCGAGCAAGGTTTCACGAAGGTGGTCTCCGATCGAGAAGACCATGTATTCGCATTCCGCCGTCCCAGAACCTCCGCCAGGCACTATATGAATGGGCCATGGACCACTTTGGATGGACCAGAGAAGATAGGCGATCTGTCCTTTTTACGGATGTGTCAAGGCACTGCCTAGGCCACACAGATAGGCGTTCTAGGGTATGTAGAAGACCTGGAGAGCGATTCCATGCAGACAACATTGCTGAGCATGACAACTATGGTGGAGGGTCAATCATGGTCTGGGCGGCATCAGCAGGGGTGGACGTACAGAGCTCTGTGTTCTTGAACGTGGCACATTAACTGCACAGCGGTATATTGATGAGATCCTGGATTTCCACGTCAGATTGTATGCAGGTGCTGTGGGTGATAGATTCATTCTGATGGACGATAATGCCCGTCCTCATGTTGCCCATGCTGTCGGAGAGTACCGACAGAGAGGGTGATTGAGCGTATGGAGTGGTCAGCAAGATCCCGGACCTCAGTCCAATCAAACATGTCTGGAATGAGTTGCAGCTTGCAATTTCAGCCCGTCCAGTGAAGTGTCGACGAGCTTGGTGCCATGCTGGTCCAAGAATGGAACAACATCCCACAAAGGACCACCAGGAACCTGATTGGGAGCATGAGAATGGGTTGTCAAGCTGTAATTAACCGTAATGGGTCTCATACTCGACATTGTACCCATACCAGTTCGCTTCGTCAACGTTTTGGCAAATTTCCTCTTTAACCAATAATATCCATTTTCCATGGTTATCGTACTCAAAAGCTAAAAAATAATGTCAAACACAAATAAAATCTTAATTTCTGTACTTAAATCATTACAGATATAATTAAATAAAAAATATATACACTTTTCATAATAATATTTCAACTAAAACGTAAAACAGGTAGTTGGGTATACTTGGTGCTTAGCAAACTTTGAATAGTATTTCGTATAATGTCTGGAGAATGATCTCGTTCAAAGGTCGTCTGTCTAAGTTATTTATTTATTTTCTGGTGTTGAAGGCCACATATTTCTGTACCATGGCTAAGTATGACCGCGACAGTTTTACGGGTGGAGGAAGCGTGAGCATCGGCAGAGAACCACAGAGCAACGACGAGCAACTGTCAGCTCCACAACATACTAATCCCATACAAGCAGGGTTAGCATTGGTTGAAGACAGGTGGACATCGACGTGCAGTACGCCTTAGTACACAACGCCACCGTGCCCCCACGTGGGCAATGGGGGGTGAAGTGTCTTGCCGAAGGAAAGAACGTGGTTGCCGCAGGTGGGATTCGAACTGAGGACCTCTCAGCTTGCAGCCTGCGCCACTACCAACTGACCCACCACGCCCCCATCTGTCTTAGTTAGAAAATATAATATTCACAGTTATGTACACGTACAATCAAACTTTCAGGCTGTAGCAGTTCACATTACATTAAACAAAACTGTTATATTGTGTTCTATTTATATTTCCCTGAATAAAGCTCTTCGTCCGAATGCTCTTGAAGTCCCAACTTCCTGCTCCATATATTGTGTTGCGTGATTTCAACGCACACAGCCATCTTTGTGATGTTTCCTGCAGCAAAGGAGATAATTTAGAACAGCTTATTACAAAACATTACTTGTGTTTGTTCAATGATGTGTCAGGCACGTACATTCACTCCCGTTTCCGGTTCAAATGCATCAATGCATCTTTCAACTGCATATCATCTGTTCCTTGATTTTTCGTGAGGAATGGAGCTGAATGGCGGGGAAGCGACCACTTTCCAATTGTGTTGGCAAGTGTGGTTCTGACGGACAATAGGATGGTGTCCTAGTTGAAGTTCAAAAAGGCAAACTGGGACACGTTTTCAACACTTTGTTCTGAACGCCTCATAGGCGAGAAGTTTCAAGAAAGTGCTGACCAAGTAGAACAGTTTACAAAGGAGTAGCTTGACGTTGCAAATACAGCCATCCCAAAAAAACGCTGTAAATCCAACATGCTTCCCCAAAGCATCGTTTGATAATGACTGGAAACAGGCTACGGACACAAGAAAGCTGAATTTTAAAAAGTCACTAAGAATTTTTTTTTTTTTTTTGGGGGGGGGGGGGGGGGGGGACTTATGTTTCTGAAGTTAATCAGCACATAACCATCAGCAAAATTTGGAAAATGATTTAAAATTTAAAGGCAAAGAAACAAAATCAAATGTAACACACCAATCACTTCGAATAAGTAAATATCAAAGAAACAAGCGTCAACATTTTCTAAATCTTCGTCCTCTAAAAATCATAATCCAGAATTTATTAAAATAAACAAAACAACGGGGAAAACACAACACAGACGGTCAATATACCCCTGACTATTTAGAGGATTACAATGAACCCTTTTCTGTGGAAGAGTTAAGAACTCTTTGATTAAAACACAATCTCCTGTCACTTAACCCTTTAGCCAAGGAGTCGGCCGCATCCGCCCGCGTAATATGCAAATACAGCAGTTGAAAAAATATTATTTTTCAAAACATTTCAACAAAACCATATCATGTGACCCCTCGTTGGAACGAGGTCGTCGAGCTCGCTCCATCGAGGGGTCATGTGATATGGTTTTGTTGAAAATTTTTGAAAAATTTGAAAAAAATGATATTTAAAATAATGAATTTTGATATCGTCTGCGTTGGGTAAAGGGTTAAGTACACTATCATTTTTTAACCCTTTACCTAACATGAAAAGCAGACGACACTTGCAAAAAAAATTCTTGAATAACTAATTTTTTTCATTTTTTGTCTCAAAAACATAGGTTATGACCCCTCGTTGGAACGAGCTCGTCGAGCTCGTTCCAACGAGGGGTCATAACCTATGTTTTTGAGACAAAAAATGAAAAAAATAATGAAAATTAATTGGCGATTTTTGAGAATAGCGCTGGCCGGTTTTGGCCGTTACGTTGGGTAAAGGGTTAAAACAACTGCCCCAAACTTTACCTAAACTTTCACTATCAATTTTGAAAGACATATGGGCGATTGGCCAGTTTCGACATCCTGTCCAACATCTGATAAAGATCACAGCAATGCAAGAAATCACAGACCAATTGCATTGACACGTTGCCTGTTTTAAACCATGGAAACGATGATCAGTGCTCGACATGTCTGGTTTCTGAAGAGTAACCAGTCAGATAGGTGCTGTGGATCATTTGCGTAGACTTGAAAGTTTTATAAGAAATGCTTTTGCCATGACAGAACATGCGATCACCATCTTCCTTTGATTACACACCTGTTCTATGTAATCCCCATCTACAGCAACACTAAACCATGCAGAAAATGAAAAAAGAAAATCTGTTCCGCACATATGTGCGGAACGGAAATCGTTGACGGACTATTCTTAAATAGAAGGGAAATTTTAGTGGAATCTTCTACAAATCGTGCAACGCATTACAATTTGAATATCAAGCGATAGCTGAAAATCATCCCCTGAGTTTCAATGTGTTATATGTACCACTAGGCACATGGAACACAGGGGGACTCAGGGGACGAAATAGTAACACTGGTTCCCCTCGCAAATTTGGTTGGCGATACAATGCGCTCTTTTTTGTTGATAGTTGTCAAATGAATTGCTGTGTGTCCGTCTAATAATTGTTTTTTTTATATACGTGAAGGCATGTAATGAACACATGACGAGACACGCATGTGAATGGGTTAATCGATATGGCACTTGTTCCATCACGGAAGGATAAAACTCATGGCCTGTGGCATCTCGTTTTATCCTTCCGCGCTGGCACTCATGTCATATCGATTACCCCATTCACGTGTGTCGTTCTGTGTTTGACCTGGAAAAAACATCTGACTTAACTAATAAGTTTGGAATTTTAAAATAACTTTTAGCATGGGATTGAGAGGACATATACCTGTTTTTTTTTATAGAAAATGATTTAAGGGATGATCAGTATTACGTTCGTGTAGATGCTACATTACCTGATCCTGACGAGCAAGAATTAAGGATTCCTATGGGTATTAGTCTATCTGTTGCTCTAATATTTTCTGTTGAAATCAATGACGTCTTTGACGCCATTCAGAACATGGCAGATTCGCTTCCCACATAAACCAATTAAGGATTAAAAGTAAACGGGCACTTAACCTTTTCATGGTCGTTGGTCGCACTATTTAGGGTGCTGACGAAAAGGATTACTCAATCTGTATAGATCACTTGTGGGTTCGAATTAGATTATGATTGGAGGATTTACGGTTCAGCGAGACAGTCCTACCTCAACCCACTTGATGCAATCCATAATATTGGTATATTAGAATTAGCGTGGGTGCATTTGCAACATCGCCAATCGATTCGAAGCTTGTGGAAGAAGGGTCCTCTCGTGTGAAGCACTGGATCCAATGGTCACTCTAATATCCTCTAAACTGTTTGCTAATCCATGTTTGTCTGTATATCATTGTGTCTCAGATTCTCAAAATGTTGAATTTTATAACAGAAATCAGAAGCATATTCATACATTGGAAATATGAGTTAAACCTCATATGCAACCTACCACACTTGAATTCGATTCTATAAATAGACAGAACGGCATTCGCGTTCGAACTGTCATTTTTTACTGCACGAGGTCAGTTTGGGCAGAAGGATAATATTGAACGAGAAGCCGAAGGCTTCGAATTCAATATGATCCCTCCGCCCAAATCGATCGAGTACGGCAAAAATAACAGTTCGAATGTGTATGCTGTTCTGTGTTTATTGCACGCCTACAGTTTGCTAAAAATTATTTATCGATCTTGGCGGAAGGATAATACTGAACTCGAAGACTTCGGCTTCTTGTTGAATATTATTCCTCCGCCGAGAGCGATCTCATGCGGTAAAAGATGACATTTACAACGCGTATGCTGTTCTGTGTTTATTGCACGTCCACAGTTTACTAAAAAATATTAAAAACACAAATTATTGCCAAAAAATAACCAAACTGTAAAAAAAATAAACAGTGAAGAAATCCGCGCAGGTGATCCGTATTGTTCAAGGACAATATAGAAACATTTATTGTTCGCATCGGTTTTGCAGAAAAAGTGTGTATTTTATGAAAATAAAAGCATAGGCGTGCAATAAAAGAGAAACGAGAACCACATATTCCTTCTCGGGATCTTAGGAAACCTACTGTTATTTTAGCCATAGTCGTCTCAAAGACAAACTGTTTGCAATCAATTCAAACATAAATAAGCCGAAAGGAATTTTAAATATAAGACATATAAAATATACATACATATGGATCTAAAGATGGTGAAAAGGTGTCATCGGCTGCTGCTACGATGACCGGATCGCCTCAATCAGATTACCTAATCAAAGTTAAATTTTCCCAACTAAAGGTGACATATCGAGAATGGACAGGAAAGGAAGTCCATACTATTTTCGGACTAGTATTCCCCTTCGCTAGCTTTACTCCACCTTAAATTGAAGAACCCTCTCATCTTGGAACTGTATGGAATGTTGAATACGCAAAAATCTGACTAATATGGTATCGGGTTTTGCTGGCACTTGGACAATCTGGTAACTGCGGTAACATCAGGACAGACATTGCATGCCTATCACCGATTTTCAATTCCATTCAAGGATTTTAACCATATTTAAGTAAATATGTCAAATCTATGTGACATGTGGAATGGGATGGGCGACAAATAAAAAACTTCATCGCTTCCGACCAAATATCTATGAAAAATGTCCATTTGGTAACTTTTAACAGAAAAGATCATGTAGTTCTGACACGATTTTTTATCGGTCGCACAGGACTTACCCATTCCTTTTTGTGAGAGGGTAATTTTTGAACAGAGCATGTTCCTTGTCAACAGGTGATCACTAAGCATCATAGTAGCTTGACTGACCTTGTTCTAACAGAATGTACAAATTTGATTTGAAAATGTGGACATATTCCTCCATTGTGTAGTCATCATTACGGTGTGATGGTCCAACTTCGTACGAACTAACGGTCTTTCAAAAACTATATCCGAATGATTTGGAATTATGACTATATGGATGTTGATGGAATGAGCTCGGCTCTGACAAATTCAGATTGGGATTCCTTGTGAACATGTGGGCATGTTGACATTATTTCCGAACGCGTCACTAACTAGATAGTTTATTGTGCACAGACATATACAAGTCAGGATATGGGACAAACCGTAGATGACCAGTGCTATTATGAGGCAAATGAGATTTCGGGACAAAGCTCATAAGAAGGCCAAACTAACAAATAGTTCAGACGACTGGGACGTTTTTAGACAGACTCAAAATAAAAATGAAACAATTGGCCGTGTTCGTGCGGCCAAAAAGGATTATGATGAGAGAATAGACGCATTGGTCAATATGTCCAGATTTTCTTCGAAGAACTGGTGGAAAACATTGAAAGGTTACTCGAAACAACAGTGCACAGCCAGTCAAATATTTCCACCACTTCTCGAAGGAAATGAAGTCATAGGTGATCCCCTAAAATAGCAAACACTTTAAATACATATTTTACCAGCCAAAGTAGAACTCTAATAGATAAGGAATTGCCCAGTATCCCCTTACTGAGCACCAAATAAATATGGTTGATGCTAATATATCTGAGGTAGAAACTCTATTTTCTAATCTCGATGCAAAAAAGGTCCCCGGTCTAGATAGAATCAGTAACATAATCTTGAAAAAAATGTTCAGTACAATTAGCTGCACCCTTTAGTAGTTTATTCAGCTTATCGTTGGCTCAAGGTAAATTTACCTGTATTTGGAAGCATGCCAATGTGATTCCAGTTCAT
The DNA here is from genome assembly GCA_031216915.1 of Pictodentalium vernedei. Lineage (NCBI taxonomy): Eukaryota > Metazoa > Mollusca > Scaphopoda > Dentaliida > Dentaliidae > Pictodentalium > Pictodentalium vernedei. The sequence goes on from CM062289.1 coordinate 87,535,031, forward strand.
AAAAATGTCCTCTGTCAATTTAAAGGAAAATTATCGACCTGTTTCATTGACGAGTAGTATAAGTAAAGTATTTGAAAAAAGAAACAAATTAAACGTTTCTTTCAATTCCTCTTGGATAATAGCCTTCTAGCGGATTTACTGTCTGGCTTTAAGCCGGGTAATAGCACTGTCAGCCAATTAATTGACCTAGATCATAACATAAGAGTTGCATTAGTTGACTGAAGTCCGTTTTGTTTTTGTGATATAAGTAAGACTTTTGAAAGAGCGTGGCACGCCGGCCTTATGTATAAGCTTAATGCAGTTGGAATAAGGGGTCGTTTACTATCTTGGTTTGAGGACGCCCTAAAAGGGCGAAGCCAGGTAGTTGTAGGTAATGGCCATAGTTCATCAAATGAAGTTATCCCATCAGGGGTACCACAAGGATCGGTCCTTGGTCCCCTTCTGTTTAATATATATAAACGCTATATTAACAACATCCAATCGAATATTAGGCTATAAACCTATGACACTTCATTGTCTTTGAGAGTGGAAAACCCGTATTTGGCAAGTGAAATTATGAACGCAGGTCAAGCAGAAATTGGGAACTGGTCCAAAAATGGCAGGTAAGTTTCAGTCCTGAAAGAAACAGTTGACCTAAGAATTTCACGTAAGACTGCCCTAATTCAAAAAACATACTTATTCTTACTGGACAACGCTATCGAAGAAGTCACCTATCGTAAACATCTAGGACTTATTTTTCAAAGGTCAGGTTCTTGGGACATGCCAGTCGTCAGTGTATAGTCAACAAAGTAAGTCCTATGATTAATTGTTTTCGGATCTTAAAAATACAGATTATCGCGCTCAGCCTTACCCACCCTCTACACTCATGTTATACTCCCTTTATTCGATTATGCCTATGTGTTATGGAACAATTGCACAGAGGAGAAATCATACACTTTAGAGAATCTCCAACTAGACGAACTTCGCGCAATTTGCGGCGCTACCTGCGGTACCAGTCACCAATTACCTTATCGAGAAACCGGCTTCGCCTCTCTGAAAACACGACGAACCCAACACAAGTTAATGTTTTGCTTCAAAATGATGCACGGACTTGTTCCAGGACATTTGTCGCGATTTGTACCTCGTACTGTAGCACAGAGGTCCGCATATTCCCTCAGAAATGACGAACAATTTTGCAATGTATTTTGTAGAACAAAACATCTTTCAGATTCATTTCTGCCATCGGTAATTCGGCTGCGGAACGAACTTGGCCAGGCTCTGAATCGGTCAATTGTGATACACCCCGAGCTTTTAAGCATATATTAAGACGTGATGACTGGACTGCCCCACGGTATTACATATCGGGATCAAGAGTAGGCCAGACATATCACGCGAAATTATTTTTTGTAGTAATCTAAATGCTCAGAAATTTGATAGATTTCTTATCGATGACCCGAAATGTGAATGCGGTTTTGGATATGAAAGCACGGAACATTTCGCTTTTAATTGCCAACTCTACATAACCCAACAAATACCCTTGTGAACAATTTGAATAATTGTGTTGTATCTTTAAATTCCCTTTTATTCGGTGACCCACTGGCATCGGATGGGGCTAACAACGATATATTTCTGGCCTTCCAGCAATATATAATCAACACCGAGAGATTCTATAATCAGTGGTAATGCGCATGAGAGGCTGAAGATGATAAATCACAAACATCGCCAGCAGATACTAAAACTCTCGGTGCCATCTCTTTCTCGGAGCATGCTAAATCCCCCTTCCACAAAACGGGTGGCCCTAAACAGTGTTACTTTCTACATGTTGGAAAATCTTGCACTTACAATCGTTTCGTTGTTTCTACACTGTATATTAGAATTGATTGTCTTTGTAGAGGGAGGCGTTAAAATAGACTCAGCCTGTTCGCCAAACCCAATTTCTACTTTGACGGAAATAAAATTATTGTTTACCCCCCCCCCCCCCCCCCCCCCCCCCCCACACACACACACACACACAAAACACAAAACCCCAAACCAGGTAATGAAAGTGGAGAACATTCGTTTGCACTGCACAAATTTTAAGCTTGTCAGAGGGCAGTATTTCACTATGTGGTCTCTCATGGATCTACTTTATCATATGAGCTTCAAAAGGGAGGGTACTCAAAAATAAATTTTAAAGTTACTTGTATGTGGGATTGTTGTGGCTCACTCGTGTATCTGTGTTGAGTCCGAAAGGTCGACGGTTCGATTCTAATCCGTGTCGTCTGCATGGTGTCCTTGGCCAAATCACTTCACCTCGATTGCCAAAGTGGTAGCTCAGCGGGGCTGTGCACAAAGGCTTGCCTTCCACTGCTGCCAACCGTGCTTGTGCCAGGTTCGCCGTGTCAGTAAGATTGAAAGTGCGACGGTTACACGGAGTCGCTCAGTGTAGGTTGGCTTCCTCAACCGTACAACGGCCTGACACGATATGACCACACGTCGTGGGCATGTCGTATCAGACAGTTCTACGGTTAGACACAGATAAACAAATAAACATAAATTCTTGTGCAGGACGCCTAATTGGTTATCCACTGAGAATAATTGTAATTAACGTATCGCCAATCTCTCCTCGTCAAGAGTAGAATGCAAATCTACCGAACGAGTTTAGTATTTTCTCTTATTATATGCTATCAGCAAAAATACCAGAAAATTGCTGAAACTGAATGGAATATGTAGTTTTTTGACCGAAGTCATATTTAAAAATCATATTTCTCTCTCGTTGCGATCGCTGATTACGTTCATATGTTTCCAAGCAATCGGTCGTTGTTCTCACAAAGGTTTCCCCTGAAAGTTTATTCTAAACAATGACAGTTTCTGCAAAATAGCATTAGTATAGTATTAAATGCGTTTATAGTCATGTTGGCACCATTTTAAGGAAGAATGAAAAGGGTCCTTTTGTTCCGCGGAAGCACTCAACTTTGTCTTCATAGTGGTTCGGCGTCGATCAGTTGACTGAACTGAGTATGGAGCGATTCCATTCAATTGGTGGGGTATTAAACGTCATTTGGGCGCAATTCCCAGTAAATGAAAGTGTCAATCACACTGTAGCTCGACTTGCCAAACTCGAACTTCGTAAGTTTTAAGTGAAATGGCAAAATTGAAGACCATTGTTTCCAATGTTATATTGGTGAAGCTTCAAAATAACAGCATTGTGTGTGCAAAACGTCAGAGAAATCCATGCATTTTAAATGCAAACTGTAGGGCTGGCTAAAGGAAAAAAAAGATACACAAATGCAGTAAGGTTAAAGGTCATTGTAAGCGGCAACTTTTTTCGCAGAAATTAAGCCTAATCGACAGCTCTTATCTAGAGACCTCACCAAATGAGCACACCCAGTTTAAAAACATTCCTATGATAAATGCGGCCTGTAGGCCATTTCATAGAAGAATGTTGATGCGAAAATGCACTAAATTTAAAGGGCGTTGCTATCCGCAACAGTTCTTGACGGAAATCAAAAGACATTCGATAGCTCCTATCTAGGTCACCCTGGATAAGCATAACCAAGTTTCAAAACAACCCGATGAATACGCCCCCTGAGGTGTACCAACGGAAAATGTAAATGCACAAATGCACAAAATTTGAAGATTGTTGCTAGTGGCAATGTTTTCTCTATCTTTTTATGGAAATTCATCAATATGCCCCGTACGAGTGCAAAAGGGATAAGTGCTGCACAAATGCACTATGTCCAATGATTGGTGCTAACGACAGCATTTTTGATATAAATGAACGAAAATCAAAAGCGCTCATCTAGAGGTCACCTCGAAGACTCGAGTCACATTTCAAAGCAATCCATTCAGAAATGTGCTCTGTAGGGAGTGTGAAAGACAATTTCTGATGCTTATCGGCACACAGTTCAAAGGTTGGAGCAATGGCAAATTGTTTATGCGGAAATGGAAGAAAATCGATAGCTCCCGTGTAGAGGTCGCCCAAAACATGCCCTGTGCGGTATGTCATAGGAATGTATGGATGCTCAACTGCACTAAGTTCAAAGATCATTGCTAACGGGTACGTGGTGTTGGTGGAAATTGAAGAAAATCGACATCGCCCATTTAGAGGCCACCCCAAACAGGCATACTAAGTTTCAAAGCGATCCGACCATAAATGTGCTCTGTGGGGCGCGCCAAAGGAATATATTGATACTTAGCTAAACTAAGTTGAAGTGGCAGAAAATCTAAAACTCCCATCTAGAGGTCAGCCCAAACAATCATACCAAGTTTCAAAGCGATCCCGTCATAAATGTGCCCTGTAGGCAGTGCGAAAGAGAAATTCTGATGCTTAACGGCACTAAGTTCAAAGGACGTAGCAACGGCAACGTGTTTTCGCGGAAATGGAAGAAAATCGATAGCAACCGTGTAGAGGTCCCCCCAAACATGCATACCAAGTTTAAAAGCGATTCAATCAAAAATGCGTCCTATGCGGTGTGACAAAGGAAATTGTGGACGTACGTACGTTAACGGACTCGATGTGACAGCAATAGCTCAGTTTTTCTTCGTCAAGTTGAGCTAAAAAACTATAACAGCCAAAAAAAAGAGCAAATATATCATTATCATAATAAGAAAGAATACCTGAATCAGCTCATTCGTGACTGGAGAGGAATAAGGAATATTCTGTATTTCTTTCGAGTTCCATGTTATCTCATGATATTTACAATGGTTAATTGCGCCTTATCAAAAGCGGTGGCAGGCATAGATATTGAAATATCTAGCCTGAAAACGTAATAAATGGCGCGAGATCAACACTCCTTTCCTATCATGTCCGTTTAGACGACTGGTCAGCTAAACTGTCCGTCTGGTGTAGCCCTTGCCCCACTATTGCTACAGACTATTCGTTCGCCAAATAATATCGTTTGCGACTTCAAGATGTAAAGTGGTGACAGCGGTCTATTCTTGTGAAATAGATAACGTATTTTATTACACGCTAGACGATAGGTCATCGAAGAAATTACGGAAAGATAGAAATCGTATCCCCCACTATGAAGATATAAAAATTAACACTTTCACGGTATCAATCGAATGGCTCCTTTAAAAGCATCACTTCAAAGTCAAATTTTCACTGGAAATGATCAATTTGTTCTAAAAACGTATAATGGAAAGACAATCTAGTGTTTTTGAGTGGATAACGACCATGTCCAGCAATAATTCAACACGTATTCACCTTGCATCGATGTATGAAACCCGCTAGTCCAAACATGGTTTGAATGTCTTTGGTTTGGTACGTCCTTTCAAAGGACGTACCAAACCAAAAACGTTTTTTGCGGACTTTTAGACTATGTTTGGACTAGAAACCAACCAGCTGAATCAGACTGCAAGACGCTGTCTGTTCCGATTATCGATCAAATAACTTCCGCGTATCAATGATTCAATGCGCTGTTTACTTTCTTGCATCAATTCAAGGTTGAAACGAGTGAAATTATCAGATTTTTATAAAAAGCGAATAATAAAAAGAAAATCTAGTGTTTTTGAGTGGATATTGAAAATTATCTCACTTGTGACCGAGATATATGGTTATTTTCGCTCGTGCAAGCGCTCGCGAAAACTGAACATTTGCCTCGGTCACTCATGAGATAATTTTCGGTATCCTCTCAAAAACACTAGATTTCCTTTATGATTGACGGTACTACCAAATAAGCCTGATATGATGAAGTCCGATTATTATTGTAAACTTATAAGAGAAACACACTAAACATCAAATCTCATACTTCTGTTTGCACTATTTGGACATCAATTATAGTCACGTAATGGCTTTTAGAGTTTGGAAAGTAATATACATAAAACAAATAAACATTTTCACGGAATTTGTGTGAATGCCTTAACATGAGTAAATAATGGACCCCCCCCCCCCACCCCCCCCCCCCCCCCCACACACACACAGTGCTGATAAATTCACACTCTGGATCTATTGTATTTTCTGGGTATACAAGCAATTTGAAATGCCTGTGGGAACAATATACTGGGAGTACAAGTGACGACATTTGAATGTCAGATTGTTCAAATTCATCAAATTTCCTGGTAACTATTACTTCACGTACTTATCAGACGTGAATAAGTAGAGGTTACACCAGGGAAAGCAAGTGATATTAAATATGCAACCGCAATAGTGTTCACGAGGGATTTGCCCAAGTGAAGAATGCCCGAGCGATTGTGTGTTCAACATCACGAGCTGGTATGGTGTAAACGACTTGTCAGATAGTTGTTTTCTTAAACAAATGGCGCACAATCAGCAAGGAATACTCAATATCAAGTCTCGATTGAATTAACCAGATTTGACATTTTTTTCTCATTCTTTTCAATACTTTCTTATCGAGTCAGCAAAAGCGTGCTGTCGTTATACGAAAAACGTCAGTTTTAACGTACTTTCTGGTTTTATTTTAGGTGTGAAACGTTGTATAATATCACCATGCGAAGACGTTCAGAATAGTGCGTGAATAGGTTTACTTTAGTACAGATCACTGAAATGTTTTCACGGGTTTTTGTTTATGTCAGAGCTGACACTGTACCAATTTGTTGCCTTTGCTCTCGAACGATACCATTCACCGCCCAGGCTTGGAGTGATATTTGTTGAATACAGATTATGCTCTTATCAACTCTTCGAAATTATCACTTCTTTTAAACAAAGGATTGACGTCATAACTATGTGACAATTCAGAATTGAACCTATCTGTTTTTGAGTCGGAGCCACAATTATCGTATGTGTGAATGGTAACGGAATGTATCGGTCCAAATTTATTGTGTAATGCACGCTACTTCTTTGAATATAATACTTTTTCATCTATGGTAACGAAACAAATTTATTAAACATTTTCAGCTATCGCAGGTTATAGGAAAACTGTATATAAACTAAGTACAGAGACATCATGTTAGAGAAGTGTAATAAGTAAGTTATAATTAGAATTGTTAACTCTTTATCCGCTGAGTATTTGCAAGACATTTCTCATCAAATCTGCTCAGAAGATTTGATGAAAAATCACCTAAATGTAACTCAAGGGATCATTGATGAATAAATCCATTCAGTTTACATGAGTAAGGTTTGTTTAACCCCCTGAATACTGGTGTAGAAGAAATCTCTAAATTTCAGTCTGCTAATTTTTCCCTTGATGCAACTAGGAATTTAACCAGTTCAGTCTTGTTTGATAGAGCTCACTGAGCTCTGTCAAACAATATTGAATTGGTTTAATTCCTAGTTGCATTATGGAAAATAATTACAAGTTGAAATTTTAATATTTTGACACCAGATTGCAGAGGGTTAAATGATCCAAAATTACACTTATTTCTGTTCAGCAATATCCCTTAATAAAATTCAAGGAGTTAATTCATTAATAATTACCTTTTTGAAAACATAGGTTCAAGTGGAGAATTATTTTGCAGACCAATTCCAAATTGACTAGGGAAAAGTTGTTCTTGAATATACAGGACATCGCTGAAATTCATGTTGTTCAGATCCACGATATCATCGGTAAAGAACACATACCCACCATTCAAAACTTTTTGGATATGCGTTTCGTACTCAGCTGCAAGAACTGAAGGGTCTTCTTTTGAAAAACGTTGAATTCCTTCCCATAGTTCCACCATCGAAGCTGATGTAGATTCCTAGCAATAAAAATTGCGTCAATAAGAGAGGACAAATAAAGAGAATCTTTCTCAAAATGTCTTGCGGTCCGTCCATACCGATTTTAAGAACTAATTGTTCGCAGTTTATACAGTCCTTATTTTATCTGAACCAACAACGTTCGGATTAACGTTAAAACAGTGTCGCTGGGGATGAGTTTACGAAAATCATTCAGAAGTTCACAGAAGATCAATTTATTCATTACTTATTTATTTATTTATTTATTGGGGTTTAACAACACTTTCGACAGCCAGGATCACCTCGTGTCGGACAGTTTTGCGAGTGGAAGACGCCAGAGTACCCGGCGAGAACCACCGAGCAACGTCGAACTACTGCCAGGCTCCCCAACAAACTAACTCCACACAGGCAGGGTAAGCATCTGCTGAAGACAAATGCACCAGCAATGTGCAGTACGCCTTAGTACACAATGCCCCCGTGCCCCCGTGCCCCAGCGTTGACAATGGGGATGAAGCGTCTTGCCCAAGAACACAATGCGGTTGCCGCAGGTGGGATTCGAACTGAGGACCTCTTGGTTTGCAGTCTGCACCTCTACCTACTGAGCCACCACGCCCCTTTGCTGAAGTTCAATGAAAGAGGGTGGGTGCACACAAGTTCAAGATGCACCGGGCCGCGATTATGTTCAATCCTCGTTGAAGAAAAGTAAAAAAAAATCCCCGAAATTGATTCTTCGATATTAGCTGGAGTAGCAAACGTGTTGAGAAGTTGGTGGAGACTGAGGATGGGAGTAGGAGACAAGCTCCGATAAATAGTTAAAACACAAGAAATAACTGACGAAATTCTTTAAACATTTACTCAACGTAACGTCCAAACCCGATCAGCGCTGTTCACTAAAATCACCATTCAGTCTTCATTACTTTTTCACTTCCCGTCTCAAAAACGTAGCTTATGACCCCCACTTGTTCCAATGATGGGTCATAAGCTATGATTTTGACACAAAAATAAATAAAAAAAATAGATTTTCAAGAATTATGTTTGCAAGAGTCGTCTTCATTTCGTTGAGGGAAAGAGTTAATGGCACGTCAAACGTTTTAGTAGTATATGAGCAAATGTTCGAATACCCAGCCTATCCCATTTGTACATGTTTGAATTGTTAAGATCTATGTTTGTAGATTAAACATCTTTCAGTCTTGAAAGGACCGAATTGCAAAATAGTTCAAGTTGTCGAAATCATTCGCACTGGAAGTGTGAACTTTCTTGGAATAAGCTAGATACAATATATCGGCGAACGGTAAATGTTTAATGATTGGATTTACAGTACGTGGAGAGTGTATTATCACTAAATGACCCGCAGAGTGGAAATTCCACCCAAGCAATAATTGCAAATTTGTTGCAAAGCATAACAAGCACAAGCAAAGTTTCAGCCAATGGACCTCCGGGTTAAACCCGGAGGTCCATTGGCTTAAACATTGCTTGCGTTTTTTGTCGATATGTACAAAATTTGAAAGTTATTGCTTGGGTGATATCTCCACTCCGCGGGTGATTTAGTTACAATCCACTCTCCACGTACTATATATAAAAAAGTTTTAATTGTAACGAATCCTAAAGAATGTTTTCATTACAGAACAACCACGCAAAAGGCGAACACTGTGTCGAACAGAAAGGAAAATAAAAGTTTATTAATGCAATAGTATTTTGAATAGATGGTGATCAGGATGACACATTTTGGATAACTGCTGCTCGACTTAAATCCGCGATCATTCGACATTAAGGGGAAACTCGATGAGATTCGTGTCGCAAGAGCGTGTTCATGGAACAGCTGCTCGATAGCTTATTTGCTCGATGTGATTTGAATTCTTCGAGAGATGACTGTTCAATAACTGCTCATTAGCTTATTAGGGTACATGGAATAGGTATTAAACAATTGTGCGAACAAGCAGCTGTGGAATGATAAAGATATGACCTTGGACTCGTAGCGGCATTAATTTACTAAGAGCCGTAGTAATGTCATAAGTTAGTAATGGTTAAGACACAGGGAAGAATAGTGGTAGCCAATAGTAATGGTACAATGCCTTGTTGGTACAAGACTGCCATGTTGGTAGAACATCATATGAACTAAAGGTGAATACAAGACAGGCTGACCATTGGACAGATGCTAGTGACTATGTACAAGTAGTCGTTGTACACAAGGGAGATAACTGTATGGTTAGGTATACGTTACGGGAAATCAAGCAACTGAGGGGGTTAGTTAGCTGCAGTAAAGTGAACTGATTGAATGATATCGATAAATGCAACATCTTGTTCGAAATAATCGGAATAGAGTTAGCACTCAGAACAGAAAAAAAACAAAATATAGTAACAATAAGCAAAACTGTCCAAGCTGATAGGCTCTTCTACTTTACTGGAGTATACACCTGGACAAACGAATATGGTTGGATAGAGACAAACAATAGCGTAGCCTGTAGATACACAGATTAAAGCAGAGGATTATGAATGAATTCGAACTAGTAAAACCATTCGGTTCTGTTAGGGTAATTAGACTGAGTCTTATACAACTAAACGCGTTTTATAGCACTAAGTTCTATTCCTATAAACCCAAAATAGGGGTTCGCAATGTCCGTGTTGGTAGTTTTTCATGAATTTTGGTGATTTGGAAGGATTGGTGTGTTGTTTCTGATAATTATATTTACTCCTTTCCAATCACACACACACACACCGAGCACACCGCTGTCCTATTCTACCATAAAAACTACGACGGCGGTCTCCATTATACAAAACGAACGACGGAAACACGCGTCAGCCCTACAACACGCGCTGCGCAAGCGCACTAACACCATGTTCCACTTTGGTAACAAAAAGGCACATCCAGTCCCTGACATACTACTATTGCTATTGTACGGTAAAACGGTGAATTGTTATATTTCTATATATAAGGTGTATAAGATATTTGATATACGTATTGTTATGTAGATTATACTTACCATTGCCCATGTTCAATAAAACCCATGTTAACCCTTTCAGTGCGTCGATCTCGTCCCAATGAGCAGTCACATGATATGGTTTTGTTGAAGTTTTTTTAAACATAATGTTGTTATTTATCAACAGCTCATTTTGTAAATCACGTGGGAGAATGTTTCCGATTCGCTAGGCTGAGTACTTAATCAAGCTATAAATTTAGAATTGTCTGTTCAAAATGTTGTGTCATTCAGAGGCTATATCTTCGACTCGTCGAGATATGGCTTTAGAAACAAGAGCTCGACTCAGAAACAACATTGTGTTCATAAACATAACGGTGAGAATCACGCAACTTGAAAGTTGTTCGTGTTATATCCAGCTTTTTATGTGTACCCATACTATGTATGGTACACATAATGCCGGCATCCGGAGTGGCCATCCGTCGTCCGTCCGTCTGTCTGTCTGTCTGTCCGTCCGTCCGTCTGTCCGTCCGGCGTCCGTATCCATTTCTTTGGCATTCGATAACTTAAAAAATATTGCTTGGATTGTCAGGTTACTTTATATTTGTGTTCAGGTTACTGATTTGCCGAGCTGTATAGTTTTTGGTGTAAATCTGATAAATTGATCCTGAGATACTAACCCTTTATCCTTCAAATTGAAAATTCCTCCAATCCCTTTGGCATTCGATAACTTGAAAAATATTACTTGGATTGTCTAGTTACTTTATATTTGCGTTCAGGTTACTGATTTGCCAAGCTGTGTAGTTCTTGGTGTAAATCTGATGATTTGATCCCGAGATATTAACCCTTTATCCTTCAAATTGAAAATTCCTCCAAATCCTTTGGCATTCGATAACTTGAAAAATATTGCTTGGATTGTCAAGTTACTTTATATTTGTGTTCAGGTTACTGATTTGCCGAGCTGTATAGTTTTTGGTGTAAATCTGTTATTTTGATCCTGAGATATTACCCCTTTATCCTTCAAATTGAAAATTCCTCCAATCTCTTTGGCATTCGATAACTTGAAAAATATTGCTTGTATTGTCAAGTTACTTTATATTTGTGTTCAGGTTACTGATGTGCCGAGCTGTATAGGTTTTGGTGTAAATCTGTTATTTTGATCCTGAGATATTAACCCTTTAACCTTCAAATTGAAAATTCCTCCAATCTCTTGGCATTTGATAACTTGAAAAATATTGCTTGGATTGTCAAGTTACTTTATGTTTGTGTTCAGGTTACTGATGTGCCGAGCTGTATAGTTTTTGGTGTAAATCTGATAATTTGATCCTGAGATATTAACCCTTTATCCTTCAAATTGAAAATTCCTCCAATCCCTTTGGCATGAGATAACTCAAAAAATATCAATCCGATTGTCATGTTACTTTACATATTTATTCAGGTTACTGATGTGCTGTGCTGTATAGTTTTTTTATGTAAATCTGATAATTTGATCCAGAGATATTAACCCTTTATCCATCAAATTAGACAATCCTCCAATCCATTTCTATATGTACCCATACCATGTATGCTGTGCATAATGTCAGCATCCGTGGTGGCCCTCCGTCATACAGCTTTCTACTAGTTGCGCGTATGGGTGCACATCTGACGATATCATCGGCCTATTTTTATACCACCCACTTGAAAAGTGGGAGGTATATAGTAATCACTTGGTCCGACTCGTCGAGATATGGCTTTAGAAACAAGAGCTCGACTCAGAAACAACATTGTGTTCATAAACATAACGGTGAGAATCTCGCAACTGGAAAGTTGTTCGTGTTATATCCTGCCTTTTATACCACCCACTTGAGAAGTGGGAGGTATATAGTGATCACTTGGTCCGTCCGTTCGTCCGTACTTCCGTACGTCCGTACTTCCGTACGTCTGTACGTCCGTCCGTCCTTCCGTCCGTCCGTCCGTTACGCTTTAGGGGGGTGGGGGGGTGGGTACACATCTGCTATCCGCAACTCCTCCTAAATCAGTGAACGGATTTCATTGAAACTCTGACATTCTTTTTACACACATTGAAGATGTGCACCTCCTATTTTCTTTTCAGATATTTTCATTTTTACAGTTTCCCATATTGAAAAATGAACTTTGTCAAATTCAATTGACATTCTGTACAGATCTGCTATCTATCCGCAACTCCTCCTAAACCAGTGAACGGATTTCATTGGAACTCTCAGATATTCTTTTATATACATTGAAGATGTGCTCCTTCTATTTTCTTTTCAGATATTTTAATTTTTACAGTTTCCCATATTGTCAAATGAACTTTGTCAAATCCAATTGACATCCTGTACAGATCTGCTATCCGTAACTCCTCTTAAACCATTTAACAGAATTCATTGAAACTTTCAGACATTCTTTTACATACATTGCAGATGTGCATCTCCTATTTTCTTTTCAGATATTTTTATATTTACAGTTCCCCATATTCAAAAATGGTCTTTGTCAATTCAGGTTTTAGTAGAGAGGGGTATAGATCTGCTATCCGCTACTCCTCTTAAACCATTGAACAAACTCCATTGGAACCCGCAGACCTTCTTTTACATACATTGAAGATGTGCACCCCCTATTTTTCTTTCAGATGTTTTTATATTTCGATATCCGGCGTCCGTCCGTCCATCCGTTACGCTTTAGGGATGTACACATCAGCTATCCGCAACTCCTCTTAAATCAGTGAACGGATTTCATTGAAACACTCAGACATTCTTTTACATACATTGAAGATGTGCACCTCCTATTTTGTTTTCAGATATTTTCTTCTTTACAGTTTTCCATATTGAAAAATAAACTTTTTCAAATTTAATTGACATTCTGTACAGATCTGCTATCCGCATCTCCTCTTAAACCATTGAACAGATTTCATTGAAAATTTAAGACATTCTTTTACGTACGTTGCAGATGTGCACCTCCATTTTTCTTTTCAGATATTTTCATATTTACAGTTCCCCATATTCAAAAATGGTCTTTGACAATTCAGGTTTTAGTAGGGAGGGGTATAGATCTGCTATCCGCTACTCCTCTTAAACCATTGAACAAACACCATTGGAACTCTCAGACATTCTTTTACATACACTGAAGATGTGCACCTCCTATTTTTCTTTCAGATATTTTCATATTCTGACATACGTCCGTCCTTCCGTTATGCTATAGTGGTGTTACGATTTGTGTGTGTGTGTGGGGGGCGGGGGGGGGGGGGGTACATATCTGCTATCCGCAACTCCTCTTAAACCAGTGAACGGATTTCATTGAAACTCTCAGACATTCCTTTACGTCCATTGAAGATGTGCACCTCCTATTTTGTTTTCAGATATTTTCTTTTTTACAGTTTCCCATATTGAAAAATTAACTTTGTCAAATTCAGTTGACATTCTGTACAGATCTGCTATCCGCATCTCCTCTTAAACCATTGGACAGATTTCATTGAAACTTTCAGATATTCTTTTAATATATTGAAGATGTGCACCTCCTGTTTTGTTTTCAGATATTTCCATTTTTAGGGTTTCCCATATCTAAAAATGGGCTTTGTCAATTCAAGCTTGCGTGTAGGGGGGGGGGGGGGGGTGTTCACATTTGCTATCCACGACCTCTTTTAAACTAGCGAATGGATTTCAATGAACATTGGTGTTAGTGTTTGTGCTCTCTACACTAAACACACTTTTACTGTTGTGAAATGTTTCTTGGTGGGAGTGGGTGGTATCATTTAGTGAGCAGTGCTCACAATTTTCTAGTTCTTTTTGGTTTCGAATGAGTTTAACATGCTTTGATGACACCATTTATTATTTATATAAATTTATTTTATTCACTGGGGATTAACGACGCCTTCAACAGCCAGGGTCATCTCGTGGTGGACAATGTTAGGAAAGGAGGAAATCCGAGTAACCGGAAAAAGAACCACCTGGAATCGTCGAGCAACTGCCCCACATCCCATCTCCGCACAAGCAAGGGTGACATTGGATGAAGTCTAGCGCACAATCGACGTGCAGTGCGTCTTAGGACTCATCACCACCCCTCCCCACCCCCGTGGACAATTTGGATTGAGTGGCATGCTCAAGGCACCTGACGTAGTTACCCTGGCGGAGATCGAACCGTGGACCTTTGGTTTGATGTCTAAAGCCGCAAGCACTGATCCCCCGCGCTTCCTTTCAGTGCACTTGTAGAAACGCAAGTTCAGTTTTGGTAATATAATTAATGTTTATCCGCAGATGTAGTAAAATGTGACATATAACTAACTCAATGTACTGTCTAAAAAGTCTTTGGTTAAAATTCAGTCAACCATGACCACGTGCGACGCGGCATGCTTATTTATTTATTTCGTGTTTAAGGTCACATATTTCTGCACAATGGCTAATCATGATCACGACGGGTTTTACGGGCGGAGGAAGCCGGAGTACCCGGAGAGAGACACCGAGCAACGGCGAGCAACTGTTAGCTTCCCAACATACTAACTCCACACAAGCAGGGTTAGCATTGGTTGAAGACAGGTCAGTACGTGCAGTACGCCTTAGTACACAACGTCACCGTGCCCACACGTGGGCAATGGGGATGAAGTGTCCTGCCCCCGTGCCCACACGTGGGCAGTGGGGATGAAGTGTCCTGCCCAAGGACACAACGCGGTTGCCGCAGGCGGGATTCGAACCGAGGACTTCACGGCTTGCAGCCTGCACCTCTACCAACAAAGCCACCGCGCCCCCACACGCTGCATGCTTTAAACAAATTGTTCGACAAAGCGTGAATTCGGGGTACTCCCACTTGCTATGGGCTGAGAAACCACGCCAAATCGAAGTTTTGAACAGTACAAACCGATTCAAAGCAAAATACTGCGAATGTCCAAAGGTGACAGGGGTATGGCTGTTGCTCTAATTGTGCAGGACTATTCGCAAACTCTCGTCGCCCAGCAATTTGGGGTACATGAGTCAGGGATAGCGCATTTAGTTTGGCGTCTCAGAGCCGCAAGTAGATTATGTTTTTGTTTTTTGTTTTTGCTTTTCACAAAATAAAACAATGTATAAAAGGTATACAATTTGAATACAATATGTAATAATTACACTGTTAATGTAGTTATACGTTTTGGGTCCAAATACTCAATTCCCATTGGTCAGCTGGATGAAAACGTCTTGACCAAATGTAATTCATTTTCCAATGAATACATTTGGTCGAACGTTGACCCGCATTTACGGTAGAGCGCAGTTGACAGAATGTAATTCGGGCGGTATTTGGGCGGGTTTTTAACTTTTAGCGCCTCTCGTAGTGATCAACTCCGCTGCTGTTTCTTTGGTAACATTTCGCAACTGTGGCTTAAAGCCCGTTACTAAAATACTCGTTTCCATTTCTAAAGTTGTGAAAATTGAAAATCAGAGTTGTGCGCTTTGTCTTTTGTGTGAGGGTGGTTTTGCGCCTCGTTCGTTCGTACATGTTTTATTTCGTCTTTCTGCTTTGTTCTTTGGTAAAAAGTAGTTTAAACAGTTACGGAATATAATAATAAGAACTGAACGCAATTTTTTATCTTTTTTGGAGTATGAACGTGTGGGAATGGGTACAAATTGTATGAATAGTTGCATTTCCTAGTGGTCTTATAAAACATTTTATTGCATTTGGTATTCCCCTGTGTGTCAAGAAGGTTAATTATATATGAAAGTGCGTTTTAAATTGCTCACGACACCACAGTTTTCCGTTTGATCCCAAAAAAGCATTTACAAAAAGGATACCTTTCGATTTCAACAGAGTACTTCTCAACGGTCTATTTCCTACTTTAATATGTTCGTTATTAAAAATGTAGGTACTTGAAAAATCCTTAGGCTCCCGTGGAAGAGTTTTTTTGCTGAAAGACGACTAGGCATCAAATACGTTTTTCCAAAACGGATTGTTAACATTCTTGGATAATTATGCAATATGTTGGGGCTGGTGAGATACCAATCACTGTTTAAAAGGAGAGAAGAATTTACGAAAATTGCTTTCCAACATGCATGATGTTTTATAAAGCGACTAACCCATGATATCTTTAAAAAATTAATAAAAGCGTTCAGCTGATTTTTTTTCCACCCACTCTGATCGTAATTTTGGATAAAATGAATTCCCTTTATTTTGTCAGGTCCATTTCCTCAAACGTATTTAAAAAGGGCTCTGTTTCGTTCGTCTATGGTTTCTTTGGGAGGATTTGGAAGAGCAATAATAAGATAAACCTGTTTTGCGACGACTAAAGATTTTACTATCGTTATTTTTCCTAGCACTGAAAGATTATGTTTGGACCACTGCAGTAGAGTTTTTCTCACCTCCCTTAGTTTTTTATTATAATTTATGTGGACAGTTTTATCAAAACGTTTAGTGAACTCGATACATAGTACGCTAAATGTTTCCTCGTTCCACTTAATGTTCCACCTATCGCATTTTTTTTCTGTACATTCCTTTTTACTGCCGATCAAAACTGCCTGGGTTTTATTATAATTAATTTTTAAACTCGAAATATGTTTGAAAACATTCAGTGTGTTCATCGTTGCCTCCAGTGACTGGGGTGATCCATCCAAGAAAAGTGATGTATCGTCAGCATATTGCGATATCTTAACATCAATATTTTCTACTCTTATACCCTTTATTACTTTGGATGACCTAATCATAATTGCTAAAAATTCTGCACATATTAACAATATGTACGGTGGCAATGGGTCCCCCTGCCTGCAGCCTCTGCCCAGTGGAAAAATGTGAAATCTGAGAATTACCACAGGAAGATTAACTTATCATCCCAGGAACGGACATCCGCGCGTTCCGTCGCCACGTCAAGATAGAGGCATACGTCTCTCACACCGTAACCGATTTAAGACAGCGACGGGGACGGTGAGTCAGGTTGTAGGCACCCATGGTCGTCAAGTGTGTACAAGAACAGTTAGTAATCAGTTGCAGGAGTTCAATGTGAGGCTCACGACGTCCCTACGTTGGTCCACAACATACACCCAGGCGACGTCAACGTCGACTGCAAAAGCAGCGGGCACATGCACCAACTCGGTTTCACTTGGCCAGCTGTAGACGTGTGTTATTCACTGACGAGTCTAGGTTCACGCTGTACAGGTCCGATGGACGACAACGTTGCTATCGACGTCAATGTGAGCGATATTCCGACGGTTGCGTTAGGGAAAACGAAAGATTCGGGGGAGGGTCTTGTTATGGTTTGGGGGGGGGGGAGTTATCATGGCCTGAAAACGCCTCTCCTGGTCATCGAGGGCAACCGTACTGCCATTAGATATCGGGATCAGATCCTCATGCCTCACGCCCTTCACTTATCCATGCGCGTAACCTTGTGTTGCAGCAGCACAATGCGAAGTCGCACGTTGCTAAGGTTTGTAGTGACTTCTCTACCAAAACAATGTCCCGAGTACTCAATTGTCCACACATTACACATTTGCTGTCATTTAATGTTGGAGTTATGTTTAGAAACGAAAATGAAAACTAGACATAATCATTTTGGAAGGTTCAGACAATTATTGAAACATACATTAGGAATATGTGCTTTTTGCACGATATTATAATTCTGTGTATACTCATTATGGTTTCTGTATTCAGGCCATCGACATATGTCCCGAATATCAAACGCGTTATCATCACTTGGTATTCATTTAATCGATTTTCCAATGAAGCTCGCAACTGACAGAGAGACCTCAAAGGCTGAGCAACTTTAACCCTTTACACAACGTAACGGTCAAAACCGACCAACGCTAATCTCCAAAATCGCAAATTGTGAAATGTTTAACCCTTTCAACTCTAGTGGCTTATTCCATGTCAGTTCAATAGCAGTCCATATTCATTTTTTGGGGGGCAGACCAATCAATATTTTCAGCGTGCATCCTCGGAACTGTACGTTGAAAATATTGGTTGGAAATACCTCACATCTTTATGGAGCAGCCATCCTATTTAATGATGTTATGACGTATCATGCTACTGGCCGGAAAAAAACGGCCGCTAGGGTTCAAAGAGTTAATTTTAAAAACTGATCTCCTCCTCGGGAACCACGGGAAGTTAGGCAGTGTTTGCTTACGGTGGTAGACAAGCACTATTATACTGGTAAAATAGGACCCAACCACTAATGCTTTGGGTGCAAGTCCTCTAAAATCGGCAACATGGGGCATGGACGATGACTGACCATGACTTTATCTCCATGTTGTGATCATGATTAGCCATTGTGCAGAAGTATATGACCTTAAATACCAATAAATAAAGAAATAAATAATAAAAACTGATCTATGGTATTATATGTGTAGATCGTATTGTTAACATGCGTAAGAACAATCACGTAGTGTTAGTATAATCTGTTTTACCTTACAATCAACATGTATTTTGTCTGTATTAACTCCGCAACTGTCGTGTATCCGAGCCCCTGATACAGATGTTTGCATCATGGGGTCGGATACCAGCACGTTCCTTTCGCGCGAGTTGCATTTTTTTTTGTTCATCGGGACGAATAAATAGTTCGTTATATATTCGTCTACATTCTTGACTTATCCCCAATATATTGTAAAATGATTATTACCATTATGTGGATGTACAAAATGTGTATCCGAGTCTCGCTCCGGGTGCTAAGGGTAGATCACGACTCGCCTTCGACTCGTCGTGATCTGCCCTTAGAACCCGGAGCTCGACTCGGATACATATTTTGTACATCCACAAAATGGTAATAATCTCTATTTATTTTACAATCAACATGTATTGTGTCTCTATTAACTCTGCAACTGTCGTGTATCCGACCCCCTGATACAGACGTTTGTATCAGGGGGTCGGATACAAGCACGTTCCTTATCTGGTGGATATATATTAGAAGATGCATGCGTTGAATCACGCACTTGTCATGCTGAAGCTCATCAACTTTTCACAGTCACATTTTCTAACAAACCACCTCCCCAACTCACACGGCGCCCTGAGGTCATATGCATTAGCTCTCCCTCGCCTATATCTGAAATGCTTAGTTTTACCAGTCCTCTTACCAACATAGCAAACTACGGAATATTCATTTTCTGTAAATAAACTTTTTTAACTTCGGTTCAGCAGATGTTTGACAGTTATCTTGTCCATGGTATTTACTTTCACCTTTTTCTTAAATCCTATGCAGTCTTTTTTTCATGCTTCACTATCTCTCATTTCATATACTTTACAACGAACTTTTCCTCCAGGTCAACTTCAATACAGCCTGCTTCCAGAACAAAACTGCTGTGTTACAATTTAATATGATTGATACCAATATCCGAGCATCATCTCTCCAGTACTACAACTATTACCATAACAGATCACTTAATGTGTTACATTGAATTGCACCGCGCTCGGATGGGTGCTTTCAATCTTACGATACATACTCGCAGCATAAAGCAACGTTTGTCGAAAAATCACTCTCCTTGCGTTTTAATCTCCATACTCTTGCGTCTCAGCGGAGTTGAGTTGCAAGCAAGTTTCACTGCAATGGTCGCACTGTTCCTTTGTTTTATAGACCAACCTGCCAACCAACATTTTTAAATCCCATCAAAACAATTCCGTGTCGTCGCATGAATGTGAAAGCACCGAGGGCAACATTCACACTGAAAGTAATAGCCTCACTTCTAATCGTTACCTTAATTTTCTTTGTTTGGTGTAAAATTCTACTACTGTCGGGTGATATCGAAATCAACTCAGGCCCAAACTCCTTTAACTCGGACCATAGTCGGAACAGTTTGAAAATTCTCCACCTTAACATCCAGAGCCTAAAACCCAAATTAGATACCGTTCAAAACGAATCGTCCCCCTACGATATTTTAGCCTTGATTGAGACATGGTCGCACAACAACGATCCCATATCCGACTTACTTCTCCATGGGTTTCAGGAACCACTGCACCTCGAACACCTGGCGCAAGGAGGTGGTGTGGCCATCTACATAAAGGATGGCATTTCTTTCCGACACAGGCCCGACCTTCAGATGCCAACTATTGAGTATTTATGGGCAGAGGTTTTTCACAAAACGTAGTAGATCGTTATTATTATGAGTTTTCTACCGGCCAATCAACAGTTCTGCTGACAAATGGGTTGCCATAGCAGCATCCATCGAAAAAGCCAAAGACACGCCAACTGTCGACATAATTATCACGGGTGATTTCAATGACAATCAACTGACTCCCACTGGAGGCAGCTTTTCTGAAATAATCAATCAGTATAACCTACGACAGCTTGTGTGTGAGCCTGAACCTGCTTCACGAGTCGTCCGCCTCTTTGCTAGATATTTTTGCTTTTTTGCTGTCAGTGACACGAACGACGTAAAGGAATGTGATGTTCATGAACCACTTATTCCGAAATGATCCGCTATCATTGTCCAATTTCAATCGAAGTCGAGTTCTTAAAACCTCCTCAGTTATCCTTTAAAAGAAGGATATGGCTTTATTCTAGGGGCTAGTATCCATCATTAAACCAGGCATTCTCAAACATTGACTGGAATCCTATTATTGATAAAGTTTGTCTTGATACAATCGTTTACTCTTTTACTGACAAATTGTTCGACACTGCATCAAAATACATAACCAATAAACGTATCACTTCGAGATCAAATCAACGGAAATGGATGCACAGCGGAATAGGGCTGTTAATTAGACAAAGAAGACGGTTGTATCGCATAGCTAAACGCACGGGTCTTGCAAACGCATGGGCTAAATATAAACGTAAACGGAATGAAGTTGTTTCAGCCATTAGGAAGGCAAAAGGGTCATACCTATCCAAAATCCACCTTGGGGAACAGCGAAACGTCTTCATCACTATGGTGGAAGACCCTAAAAACATTCATCGCTACCAGTAATACAGCTGGCATTCCTGCTATTATTCACTCCAATAAACTATATTCCTCACGTGCTGAGAAAGCTGAAGTGTTCACTGAATACTTCTGTTCAATCTCAGCAGTTGACGATTCGAATGCTTCTCTGTCAGATCTGCCACCTCGCGTTCCACAAACAATTGATAGTATCACCCTTAATTGCAGTGAACTATTTGAAGTAATAAAGTTGATTAACGTTTCTAAGTCATCAGGGCCAGATCTCACAAGTCCACGTCTCCTTAGAGAATACAAATCCTCCTTATGTGAGCCACTGTTGATCTTATTTAATATACTTCTGAATAGCTCATACTTTCCGTCATTGTGGAAAACAGCTAATGTCTCCCTAATTCTTAGAAAAAACAGCCTTCAGATACAGTTACTAACTACCTTCCAATATCACTGATAAGCTGTGTCGGGAAGATATTTGAAAAAATCTGTTTTCAAACGCTTGTGGCAGTTTATGTTTGACAACAATTTTCTTAGTCAATTTCTATCGGGCTTCACACCTGGCGATTTTCCATTTCTTCAACTGACTGATATATATGATAAATTCTTTCAAGCGCTTGACGAAGGCACAGAAGTTAGAGTGGTATTTTGCGATGTAGTTAAGGCTTTCGATAATGTGTGGCTTGCTGGTGTCGTTCACAAGCTGGAGAGAATTGGTGTATCCGGGGATCTTTAGTTGTTTTTGAAACCTTATTTGTCAGGTCGTAACTAGCTGTGATTGGATCGGAGACATCTTCGTGGAGATTCATCAACGCTGGTGTTCCGCAGGGGTCAATACTCGGCTCTTTATTATTCCTGATACATATCAACGATATTACTGGATATTTACTTAGTAGTATACGTCTCTTTGCAGACGATACATCCCTATATTTAACTGCAGATAATTCAGAACAAGCCTCGACCTTAATCAACCATGATTTGGCCAGAATCGACGAGTTTAATCCCCATAAAACAGAGAGCATGCTTATATCACGCAAAATCAATCCAACTACCCACCCGCCACTGGTTTTAGGTAACACGCGGATAACCGAAGTCGACAAACATAGACACCTAGGAGTCATTTTAAATAACACCTCTACGTGGAACGACCTCATAGACCATATCTGTTCTAAAGACTGGGCTCGCATCGACCTGTTGAAGAAGCACAAATTTAACCTTGATCGAGGCGTGTTAGAAAAAAATATATTTTACCTTCATTAGGCCCCTTCTCGAATATGCTGATGTTGTGTGGGACAATTGCTCGGAAACCAAAGCCAACGATCAGGAAAGGGGCAGATCGCAGCAGCAAGGATCATAACCGGGGCAACTATTAGTACCAGTAAGTTACCATTTATTCCGAAACGCACTGGGATTCTCTACAAGAAAGGCGACGTAAATATAAGCGAATGCAATTTTTTTAACTGTATCATCAAATGTCCCTCACATATATTACAAATAGGGTTCCTCTGCCCATCTCATCGTCAAACCCATCCCTCAACCTCCGGTCATCTCACAACCACAGAGTTCCGTTTTCTCGGACACACTTGTACCAGTATTCTTTCATTCCCAGCGTTACTGAACAATGGAACTAATTGCCCTTATCTATCCGCGAAAACTCTTCTTTGATCAGCGTCAAAACCTTTTTGAATGATGGCAACCTCCGACACCCTTGTATTTCAGTGGTTCACAGCACAAATATACCACTGTAGGCTTATACTGCGTTGTAGTAGTTTAAATTCCCACTTGCACGATAATCATTTATCACCCACATCTTCCTGTCAATGTGGCGATTGCCCGACACCAGAACACTATCTCTTACGCTGTCCACTGTTCTCAGATACACGTAGTAATACACTCGATCTACTCCCATCTGAAAGGAATATATCCACATTACTTTATAGCTCAGAATTCTTGACTACTGAGGGGAATCGTCATATCTTTGAAGTGGTACACAAGTTCATTCTATCAAGTAGACGCTTCCGGTGAACTTCAACACGACTGAATCCAACACCAGGAACATTGCCAACTGTGTTTAACTCTTTCAACACGAGAGGCCGCTTTTCCGGTCCAGGAACACGATACGTCGTAATTTCATTAAGTAGGATGGCTAATAAGTGAACGGGTGTGGTAGAACAATTAATATTTTCAACATGCAGCCTGAAAATATTAATTGCTCTACTCCCAAATAATGGATATGGACTCTTTCAATTTCTGTCATTTAACTGGCATGAAAGATACCACCAGTGTTGAAAGGGTATAGGGAAGTATCGTCAGAAAGAGAGTTTAAATTGAAGCAGGGATGGCATGGCGGCGTCTTAGTGGCATTGTGGTTGCGTGTGAGTATTATTGGGGAAGCCCCATGATTCTTTGCGTAGGCAGCACACTTGGGCGCTTGGTGTTTTCAAGACTATCTTCCCCTTATTTATTCCTGCTTCAATTTAAACTTTTTTTTTTCTTCTTAGGCTCAGGTCCAATAATGCTGTTATACCGAACACTACATTGAAAGCACATCGGTTATTCTCTTATAATTATATGAAGGGAATATTATGTTTCGTTGCCTTCTTCTCCTGCTCCTCCTTCTCCCTTTTCTCTACGTCTGTATCTATACAGTTCTTATTCACATGCCAAGTGTGAAAAATGACGTGTGACGTGTCTCGGGCTAGTTATTGTTGTTTCTGAAATCGTATTTTTCGGCTCGTTCTCAGGATGTCGTGATAGGATCGGAAGCATCATCTTGGAGACCCGTTACCGCTGGTGTACCACAAGGATCAAATCTTGGACCTTTATTGTTCCTGATTTATATTAATGATATAACCGAAGACCTAAACAGCAGTATACGTCTCTTTGCTGACGATACTTCCCTATACTTAATTGTGGAAAAACCGGAGCAAGCTTTGAACATAACAAATCAGGATCTGGCTACTATAGAACATTGGGCAAACACGTGGTTGGTTGAATTTAATCCAAATAAAACAGAAAATCTGATTATATCCCGTGAAACCAACCCATCCGCCCACCCGCCTTTATTCTTGGGAAACACGCGGATAACTGAAGTTCACAACCATAAACACCTAGGGGTTACATGAAATAGTAGATGCACGTGGGCGGACCACATTGATCATATAGGCACCAAAGCCCGACCTCGACTAGATTTACTGAGGAAACAGAAATTCATCCTCGATCGAGGCGTATTGAAAAAACTATATTTTGCTTTCGTTAGACCCCTTCTCGAATACGCTGATGTCGTTTGGGATAATTGTTCGACAGCGAAACAATACAGACTGCAGCCGCCATGATCATTACGGGAGCAACAACAAGTTGTAGCAAGGCTCTGCTTTACTCCGAAACGCGTTGGGACCCCCTTCAAGAAAGACGCCGGAAACATAAGTTGATACAATTTTTCAAAATGTATCATCATGTGTCACCCTCATACATCTCAAATAAAGTTCCTCCACTTGTTTCACTGTTGAATCCATCGCTCGACCTCCCATCATGTCATACTCACAGGGTCCCATTTTCTCGCACGCGATTGTATAAGAATCCTTTCATCCCCAGCGTAACAAACGAATGGAATAATCTTTCATTACCGGTTCGCGAGAACGCGTCCCTGCGCAGCTTCAAAACCCTTCTAAACGCTGATAATCTACGACCACCTACGTTTCACAGTAGTTCTAGATCTTGCACAGCACAAATTTACCACTGCAGGATGAGACTGCGCTGTGGTAGTTTAAAGTACCATTTATATGAGAATCATTTGTCAGACACACCTCACTGCCAATGTGGGGAGTGCGAGACACCAGAGCAGTTTCGTTTACATTGTCCTATCTTCTCAACTGTCAGAAGTAATAAAATCAACCTACTGCCATTTTCTCTCGATATTTCGACTCTTCTTTTTTGGCTCAGAACTCCTAAATAATCAAGACATCGAACTTGTCTTTGAGTTGGTGCAAGAATTTATTATGTTAAGTGGACGCTTCCAGTGATGTCAGTGTTTTGATCCGCCTTGTGAGAAAACCAATCGTGTCCGACTGGCAAAGTCACCAATAATACTAGCCTCTTATCTTGCTCAATGTTGTGAAGACTCCACAAGATTTTATCGGTACAAAGGCTGGCAACCATGCTAACGCGCGACCGCAGTGCTATTGAGACGTCGCTATCGCGTCATTGGTGCCGTGACGACGTCACAGCGTTGTTGTGACGTCGTCATGCCAGCAGGGATGTCATGGCGGCGTCTTAGTGGCGTTGTGGTTGCGTTGAGTATTATTGGGGAAGCCCCATGATTCTTTGCGTAGGCAGAACACTTGGGCGCTTGGTGTTTTAGGGCTATCTTCCCCCTTTTTTTCTCTCATCCTTTCCTTCTTTTTTTCCTATCTTTTAATCTGGCCTTTTCTTCTTTTTCCGTTTGAAGCAAATACATTCTCCTATATTTTTTATATACTCACTAATTCCAGGTAAAGTTTAAACAATATCCCATACTTCTCCATGGTGGTCTGGGTCTCCTGTCTTCCCATGTGTTTTTGTTCTCTACCCGAACAGAACGCCACACTTACAGTTATTGGCATCTACTTTGATATACTGTTTTGCTGGGTTAACGAGACAATATTGTTCCAGACTCCCGGGAAGGTGTGGACGGACAATTCTGTCGTGTTTAAAATTTACCGTGTGTCTTGTGTCCTTCCCCGAAGGGCTTCTATGTACCTGGCATGCATTATCAAATGACCTGGGCAGTCTTTTATTCTTCCAGTCACGCATAAAGAGGGATACATGAGGTTTATAGAGGTCATCAGATTTTAGAACTCCAAATCATTTGAAAAGGGGGTCCGCGTGCGAGTTATATAATTTTTTAGTTATTATTCCAGCCCAAATTGATTAATTGTTGAATCGGTTGTCCCACCGCCCAGCCATAATCTTGGACAGTGGTCGATTGATCTTGTAATTGATCAATTTGGGATTGATTAGGGATCCAGACCACCAGATTGTGATAAGTCATCTATTCAGATTTTATACCACCTTTATGAGTTAATTATTCAAGAACATTACGAGATGACCCGAATAAGCTATAAGCTTACTGTCAAATCCCTAAGTACTCAATGTCAATTGCAATTTTTATTTCTGTTACACTGTGTTTTATTGTTTACTGTTTTTGCTTTTGTCAGATTTAAGGTGTTAATGTAACATATAAGATTCTCTATTGAATAAATATTGTTTAAACAAAGTTTAAACAATCTTATATGTCATTGTCTGGCGGCCTGAGTCCCATCCGCTATTTTGTTATCGAGTAGACTTAATTTATACTGCCATATCTCCACTGCCCTGGGCGGGGGAATCGGACCTCTCCGCCAGCGATTGTTTCCATGTACATCCATTGTGAAGGTAGAGGGAATTGGTTGCGTCCGTGGGGGTACGGCGTCCCGTCCTGTGTCTCGAGGTGCACGGCTAGTTTTACAATCAACTAAATCAGCATAATTAGAAAAGGTCTCGGCAACCAGACAGCAATATTTGAGTTTATATTCCATCTATACCACCAAGATGAGGTAAATGATACCGACGCTAGGGAGACGACTTGCATAAGCTATAAGCTTACTGTCGAATCCCCTCTTCCCACGGCAATGTGTGAATCAGTTTATTTGTTATATTGTATACCGCTGTATTTTTATTGATTAATTTCGATTTTTCTTTATTGTATTTTAGCTAGTGTATACATATAACATAATTTTTCAAATAAATATTGTTTAAACTAAAATCGGAAATTAATTTTCATTATTGTTTTCATTTTTTATCTCAAAAATATAGGTTATGACCCCTCTCTGGAACGAGCTCGACGAGCTCGTTCCAATGAGGGGTCATAACCTATGTGAGACAAAAAAGAACAAAAATTAGTTATTCAAGTATTTTATTTGCAAGCGTCGTGTACTTTTCATGGTAGGTAAAGGATTAAGTTATTCCATGTCCATGTGCACAGGGACCAGTGCAACGTACTTTTATCAATAATATAACTGTGTTGGGCGGGATTCGGACGCATTGATATTTTCCCAAATTACTCGAATGTATCACTACCCAAATGAGTGTTGACATCTTCTATTCCTACACTTCTAGTGTTTACAAAT
This sequence comes from Pictodentalium vernedei, assembly GCA_031216915.1. NCBI lineage: Eukaryota > Metazoa > Mollusca > Scaphopoda > Dentaliida > Dentaliidae > Pictodentalium > Pictodentalium vernedei. The sequence goes on from CM062289.1 coordinate 87,562,467, forward strand.
CATCTTGCAGTTCCCTTTTCCAGGGGCGCGGTGGCTCAGTGGTTACGGCATTGGACTTCAAACCGAAAGGATCAAAGTACGATCCCCGCCAGGGCTAACTGCATTGTGTCCTTGAGCAACACTTAATTCCGATTGACCACGTGGGGCATGGTAGCGTTGTGTACTTGAGAGCATTGCGCGTCGATCGCGCACTTGTCTCCAACCAATGCTAACATTGCTTATGCGGAGTTAGCTGTTCGGTGATTCTCTCCGAGTACTCTGGCTTTTACCACCAGTATATCTGACCAACACTTGGTGATTGTGGCTTTCGAAAGTGTCGCAAAACTTCAATGTAAATATCTTATCTGAGCAATGAGACAATATGCAAACGAGAATCGACCAGGTATCACCAAGACGGGTGGAGAAGAAGCCATATGTCGCTCCTTGAGCGCAACAATGCCCAATCGGCAATGCTCCAGCAAACTTGAGGAAACTCGATCCCCACTATCGCTTGAAATGACATTTGTTGGTATTTTCCGACCTAACGGTATGGTGGATACAGCCAATCTGGATCCACTGGCAACTACAGGATAAGTTATCATATTCAGAATGTCGACACTTAACTCTTAACCCGCTGAGTATGTTTATATTTTTCATCAAATCTAGTCATGGCTGTTGTAAAGCAGCCATGACTAGATTTGATGAAAAAGTAATCTAAATGTAACAGAAGAAATCATTGTTGAAAAATTACATTCAATTTACAGGGTGAAAATATGATTACTTGTGCCCAAATTATACTTATTTCAGTGACAAGAGAATCCCTGTGCTGGACAGGAATATCCGCCAGCAGCATGCAAAGAGTTAAGAAATGTATGGAATTCCTAACTCACCGGGATCTGATTTTTTTAACATTCGAAGTGGTTTCGAATCGAATTGGTAAACAGATTCGAAACCGAATCGAATCTCGAACGCATATTTTGATTGGTTATCTTACCGCGCTTCCTACAGCTATGTTCAGGTTTTTGACGGAGAGCATGAAATCAACCGGAGTTCCACGTATTCAAGGGAAACAAATCCCACAGGTAAAATAAACCAACCGAGAAGATGAGTACGTCCAAAAATAAAGTTACTTGTGGTTTCAATTTGACATATTCATAATCAAGTAAATATGAAAAGATTTGTGAACCAGATAGCTTGACATTAGCACTATCTGTCACAGATATAACTATACATGTAGCTCGGCAGCTGAAACGTTTCGTAAATACTGCCTTTTTGGAGTGACAGAAAGACAGACATCGTCTTTGAAAGTTATTCAAAAGAACAACTTACATGTAGATGCCAGAAAGGATGATGGATGAAAATAACCCTTTGTACCTTGTCATGATTCCAATTACCGTTCGATTACGATTCAGGGTGCCAAACACATGCATAACTAATAATATTCCGGAGTGTACTGAAATGTACATAAGCCATTGTGGGCTGGTCACTCTCTACGGGTGGGCAACATTCCCACGGACGCAATAATATGAGATTCCAAACACTAATTATAGGAATAATCATCAAACATGTAATTAACGAAACACCGAGTACAACCCAGTACTAAATTAATTAAAATCTTCCTGATGATAATTTTTATTACCTGGTAAACGCATGCGTGGACTCACTATTTACGACCAGACCACGGCAACCAGGGCTGGGGTAATTGTAATTGATAATTCTAATTAATTGCAATGAATTTCATTTGCTCAAGTAGTTGAAAGTAATGGGTAATTTGGAAAATTCTTAATTATTTGTAATTATAATTGTAATTAAAAATCAAGTAATTGTGTCATGTGATTGCAATTACTTTCCATTATATATCAATTACATAACAAATATTTTATCTGCAGTTTAGCTGGAAAGAATTTCCAATACCGCAATGTCATTTTCTACCTCGCTGTTAATATGGATATTTTCACTGAGTGACTGGTTCCTGTGCGTTGGACTAAACTGATTAAGCAACACCATTAACTGCCAATTTGTCAACTCTGTTATTCACAAAAATTTTAAATTGACCACTGACTTCAACTGGTTAGAATCATATATACACACTTTTCTGAGATTGATGCCATTGTTATGTGCTGATGAGAACAATTTAGATGAAAGCAAATTATAATACTATTAATGTCTCAACGTAAAATAGATATTGTTTATTATGTTGAGTATTCTGTCTGGGTAATTGTTTATATTCACCTTCATCCATAAAACAGTTGCGTTTACTTGTTTCGTGTATAATACAGGGCTGAGCTTGGGTGGATGAGGATCAAGGACAGGATAGACTTATTGAAACTCGGTCATCTTAATTATTTGGTAAATCTCCCCGACAGCCAATGTTGTAAAGTAATGTTCCCAAGAATTTTCCACTCAAATATCAAGACAGGTTGATGGTCCAAGTGAGGGAACTAATAGACAACTACTCATTGGAGAAATCGGACCTGGACGTTGGGGTAAACTAGGGTAAAAAAATCAAAGAGATCTTTGGGTGGCCTGCGTGATAAGGAGAAGCCTGGTTTGGTACCTTGATGGCGCCTTTGGGGGGTCGCTGTTGTTCAAGCTGAGGTCGCGGTCCCTGGAGCTGAGGGGAAAAATTGGGAAAAAATAGTAAAAAGGAGTGCCAGATGTGTAATTTTGGCGTGGTGGAGACCCTGGAACACTTTCTTCTAGAATACCCAAAATACCAGTCTAAAAGAATAAGATTTACTGGGAGTATAATTGGGAAGTGGGATGGGAGAATGAAGGACATGTGGTTAGTAAGAGACTCAAAGGAGAGGGCTAATATGCTAATCGGAGAGATTAGGAAGAATGGGGCTAGGGATGTCATCAAGCAGTTCGTCTCTGAGTGATGGGAGGAGAGAAGAAGCGTGGGAATAGGGAGGCAGTTGGGAGTACAGGGGTGACCAAGGCCTTCTCATCCGAGAACCGCAGCAAATCATCGGGGCATTTTGGGGCAACGGGAGCATGTACGGGCCTGACGCGCTGCATCTTAGCAGGATGGGGAAACGGGTATTGGGGGATAAAATTCTACGGGTAGCGGAGCCTTTTTGGAGAGGAGCGGGGTGGAAGGCCAGAGGCAAGTATAACAAGAGTGGTCACAGGTGGGGTGAACAAGCGCGATGGAGACAGAATAAGGTTACCAATGCTAGCGCCAGAAAACAATAAGACCAGTAGGAAGAAGCCAATGAATCTCGGTACCCTGAAAGTGTGTTATAGCAACATCCAGGGTCTCCACCGGAAAGTAAGTGAAATTGCGACATTGATTGCGGAAGAGGATTTTGATGTCATGGGCTTAAGCGAGACGTGGGTAAGACACGAGGAACGGGTAGACCAAGTAAGGGGGTGCGTGTGGTTAGGTATAGGGCGAACGGAAGGCCAGAAAAAGGGGAGAGGGGTAGGCATGTACATTAAAGAGGATTTAAAACCGTCGCTGATCACAGGCCTGGAAGATGGCAGCACCTCGGCTGAGGTATCGAACGAAATTGGATGGGTAAAGATCAATCTACGAAACAAAAGTACTGCCCTTGGGATTGTGTACTGTGTGGTGGAGGGCAGCAAACCCGAGTGGAATGACTCGATATACTCAACACTAAGGTCCAATATCACAGAGCTAGAAATCTGGGGCTCGGTATAATTCTGATGGGTGACTTTAATGAACACATATTTGATAAGGAAGAAGGCATAGAGGGCGGGAAAAAGAAAGTGAACAGGAATGGTAGGACGCTATTGAACTCCACAAATGAGCTCGGTCTGAAGATTCTGAAGAGGGACGCGAGGTGTAAGGGGAAATGGACCTGGGAGAGGAACGACAGAAAATCAATAATTCACCATATTCTCACATATATTAATTTATGGAGGGAGGTGATAGGGGTAGAAGTGGATGATGAGTGTAAAATGGAGGTGGATAGTGATCACAACTTGATTACAGTGACGATCAGGGCCAAAAACCTAGTAAAAAGCAAAGTAAGCTTCAAGGAGATTTGGGAACTTAATAAGGATGCTGACTGGGCAAAGTTCGAAGAAAAATTGAAACCAAAGCTGGCAACCGTACACAATGGGGGCAGTGTCCAGAAAATGGCCGATGCCATAGTTGCGAGTCTAGTGGAGGCAGGGAAGGAAAGTGTAGGAAAGATTAGGGTGCCATCACGGGAACTTGGGTACAGAGTGAACGAAGAACTGAAAAGGGCCATAAAGGGTAGAAAAGATAAATGGGCTGCATACAGGAGAAGTAGAAAAAAACTTAAGGGGGCGGAAAGCAACGAGGCCACGGTAGCAAAGGAAGAATACCAACAATCACCAAATAAAGTAAATAAGATTAAAGACGATAATCGGAGAGTGCGAAATAGCAGTCTTATTAGGACGATAAGAATGACAGGGGGGGGGGGGGGGGCGAGTTCGAATGCATTTTGGAAATGGGTGAATAAACGTAACAATGGAAGTAACCCACAGAGTATTAAAGTAGAAGGCAGAGTTACAGAAGATCCAGATCAAATCGCATTAGAACTAGTCAAACACTGGGAAAAGGTAAACGATAAGCGATGGGGCATGGGGAACCCACCGGAGTGTCCGAACAAGGTCGAGGACAATTTATCGAACTTCGTGTGCAGCGAAATTAAAACGGAGGAGGTTCGAGAGGTGATCTCAAAATTAAGGAATGGAAAAGGGGGAAGGGTGGACGAAATTCCCAACGAGTTTATCAAAAAAGGGGGAGAGGAACACTTGGAAAGCCTGTCTGCCCTATTCAATTTTGACATAGAAAAACAAGAGGCCCCAAATGAGAGAAAGCAAAGTGACATTTATTCGCAAAAGGGGGGGGGGGGGGGGGGGTGGGGAGACGTTTTGGATAATTATCGTGGGATCTCTATCAGAAGCAACATTGGAAAAGTTTTCTGTAAAGTCCTGTATGGGAGATTAGAGGAGGTGATTGAGGAGAAGCTTGTTTTGGGGAGATATCCAGAATGGCTTCAGGAAGAGAAGCAGAGTCACTGACTACCTTTTCACGCTATCCCAAATGATAGAATCTGCGAAAGCAAAAAAGAAAAAGATGTTTTTGGCCTTTTTGGACTTTAAAATGGCATACGATAGAGTATGGATGGAGGGTATGTGGCTCAAGCTTGAGGCTCTGGGCTTGGGAGGCGAGTTCGTTGGCATTATGAAAGCATTATATAAAGATGTACAGAGTGAACTTAGACTGGGTAACATAGCAACAAAACGTGTGCCCATGGAGATAGGCCTAAAACAGGGGTGTATCCTTTAGTCAATTATTTTTGCATTGTACATCAAAGGTTTAGGTGATGAACTCCTGCATAGGAGGGGGTAGCAGTTGGGTACTTGAAGATCCCAGGGCTTTTTTGCTGACGACATGGTGCTAGTGTCAGAAAGCCAAGAGGGGCTAGCGAAAATGCTGGGAATTGTTGGGAAATATGGTAGCAAATGGAGACTCGAACTTAATGAAAGCAAGAGAAAAATTATACCCGTGAGCCGCAAAGTGGGCCCCACTCGAAGGCGGAGAGTGGGGGAGTTCTGTATTCCGGAAGGTAGCAGCAAACTTCTTAGTGTAGGAGAGACCGGTGACTACGAGCATCTGGGGGTAAATATAAACATTACAGGAAGAGGCATCTACCGAAACCACATAAATAAATTGATTCTGAAGGTGAGGCGAATCCTTAACTAAATGAAACTTATAGGGAGAAACAGTTTCAATAAGGTTTTCGTGGGGAAAACCATTTCGGAAATGGTGGGTCTGCCAAGTATAACATATGGTTCAGAAGTGGTACCCCTAAACCAGACGGCTGTAAAGAGCTTGGAAATCCTGAAGAACGATGCAGGCCGATGGATAACGGGGTTGAGTAATGCCGTAGCATTAGAAGCAATCAGGGTGAGCTTGGGTAGATGTGGATCAAGGACAGGATAGACTTATTGAAACTCGGTTATCTTAATTATTTGGTATATCTCCCCGACAGCCGATGGTGTAAATTAATGTTCCTGAGAATTTTCAACGCAAATATCAAGACAGGGTGGATGGTCCAAGTAGTGGAACTAATAGAAAACTACTCATTGGAGATCTCGGACCTAGACGTTGGGGCAAACCAGGGTACAAAAATCGTCAGAAAAAGTGTCATGGAGGATGGTAACCTTAATTGGCGCGAGGGGGTCAAATCAAAGAGGCCTTTTTTAAACTGTCAATGCATTTTAGAGCAACTCTGCACCACAGAACAATATAATGATCATTTACAGATCGAATTTTCTTGATTAATTAATGTCATCTCTTCTGATCGAAACAATATTTGAGTGGCAGCAATGCAGCATAATGTTTTGGAGTCACAGTACTTTGTAGCCACGTATATTGAAACTTAGGAAAGGGTCAAGGGTTATGTTACCTATGAATAAATAAAGAACATCTAGTGTTTTAGAGTGGATACCGAAAATTGCCTGATGTGTGACCGAGGCAAATGTTGAAGTTTCCAAAAAATAGCCCTGAGATCTTCAAGTCCCCAACTGCTACCCCTCTTCGCTATGCAGGAATTCATCTCCTAAACCTTTGATGTACAATGCAAAAAGAATTGGCGAAAGGATACACCCCTGTTTTAGGCCTATCTCCTTAGGCACACGTTTTGTTGTTATGTTACCCAGGCTAAGTTCACTCTGCACATCTTTATATAATGCTTTCATAATTCCAACTAACTCGCCTCCCAAGCCCAGAGCCTCAAGCTTGCGCCACATACCCTCCCTCCATACTCTATCGCATGTCTTTTTAACATCCAAAAAGGCCATAATCACATTTTTCTTGTTTGCTTTCCCGGATTCTATCATTTGGGATAGCGTGAAAAGATGGTCAGTGAATCTCCTTCCCTTCCTGAAGCCATTCTGGATCTCTCCCAAAAAACTCTTCTCCTCAATCACCTCCTGTAATCTCCCATACAGGACTTTACAGAAAACTTTTTCAATGTTGCTACTGACAGAGATCCCTCGATAATTATCCCAAACGACTACTCCCCCCCCCCCCCACACTTTGTGAATAAATGTCACTTTGCTTTCTCTCCATTCATTTGGGACTTCTTGTTTTTCTATGGTTAAAGTGAATAGAGCACTGAGGCTTCCAAGAGTTCCTTCCCCCCTTTTTGATAAACTCATTAGGATTTTCGTCCACCCCACCCGCTTTTCCATTCGTTAATTTTGAGATCACGTTTCGCACCTCCTCCATTTTAATTTCGCTGCATATGAAGTTCGATAAATTTTCCTCGACTTGGTTCGGACACTCCGGTGGGTTCCCCATGCCCCATCGCTTATCGTTTACCTTTTCCCAGTGTTTGACTAGTTCTGATGCGATTTGATCTTGCCCTTCTGTGACTCTGCCATCTACCCTAATACTCTGTGGGTTATTTTCTTTGTTATGTTTATTCATCAATTTTCAAAATACGTTCGAACTCGGCCCCCTGTCATTCCTATCGTCCTAATAAGACTGCTATTTCGCACTCTCCGATTATCGTCTTTAATCTTATTTACTTTATTTCGTGCTTGTTGGTATTCTTCCTTTGATACCGTGGCCTCGTTGTTTCCCGCCCCCTTAAGTGTTCTTCGTCTCCTGTATGCAGCATATAATGGTCAATAAATGAAAGTGAGTCCACTAACCAAATACAAACATACATTAACCAAAAGTTATTTGGACGCTACAATCCGTTCATTCTAATTATTTATTATCCATAATATTATGTCTCAGTTTGAGCATTGGTCTAAATGTCAGGTATCAAGCTTTGACTAAATGGCATAATGAGAAAAAAAACCCTTAATTAATGTAGCCCTAGACTTTAAATTCAGTTGGGATAAAAATCAATCCAAATCAACCGGTTGAGTGAATATGAACCTAAATGGGCTCAACCCAGTTGTTTTGGGTTGGTATATAACCCAACTAATATTAGAATGAATACGATAACTCGAGATATACTCGTATAGTTCGCAATTAAGGGCATTAATACTCACCTGTAGTAACGTAACATAAATTGTTCCATCACGCACACCCCATGTGTAGGTATCCTGGTCAAGAAGCTGCCTAATTGTTGATATCGTTCCAATGTGTTTTGTCACTGTGAGATGTGCTACTAAGTTGCCGCTGTACAATGCTGCAATGATCACGCAAAACAAACGAAACCAAAAAATAAAGATCTTCCCTGCACTTGCTTGCCGATTGTACGCATCTCCTGAAATTCGAAACAAATTGTGTTTTTTCTGTTGTAGAGCATGTCTTTGTTGAATCGGAAGGGCGGTAGATCAGGAGTCAATACTATACAACTTTTACAATTGTATTTTCTAGAATTGTATTTTCGACCTATTAATATAACTGACTAAAATGAATCATTAGCATTTTAAAAGATATGGCAATTTGCAAGTTGGAAAATTGCTACATCTTTGAAAATGCTAAATGTTAATGTTTGATTTCAACCCATTTGCAGTCATAACTTGAAAGTCCAATTCTCCAAAATACAAGCGAAACCAAAAAATAAATATCTTCCCTCCAGTTGTTTGCCGATTGTACGGATCTCCTGAAATTCGAAAGGAACTGGGTTTTTTTCTGTTGTTGAGCATGTCTGTGTTAAATCAGCAGGGCGGTAGATCAGGACCCAATACTATACAACTTTTACAACTGTATTTTCTAGAATTGTATTTTCCACCAAGTAATATAACTAAACTAAAATGAATCATTAGCGTTTTAAAAGGTATGGCAATTTGCAAGTTACGCCTTCTTCAACAGTATGTCAGTCCAGAGTGAAAGTAATTTTTTGTAAATTATTATTTACTTGGGGATGGACACATGTTAAGCATGCTCTTTCAATAGGTGGCGTGTCGAGGATGAATATTGTGTTGATCGCGCGAAGAATGGGACAATTCAATTTCGAGTTAGCACCCTTATACAGAAGAACGCTCCGAATTCATAACTAATTTATGCACAGAAAATACCACTTTCTTGGGACAGACTTACCGATTTTCGGTAAATGATGCAAACATATTTCCACCAAACATGTCTATTTAGTTATATCGGATAGAAATGCATATACTTGCCGAGACAGAAGTCGATCAGGGCCGTTTGAGGCCGAGGAGATAGAAAACACGTCACTCACGACAAACAGAATAACTCAAATTATAGTATAGATAGCACAATAGGTAAAGAAGATGATGTACTTATCTAACAATCATACACATTTCGGTTTCAAAGCCAGGAGAAACGGTATGTATCACAGAATGTGTTCCGATTCCGTATCATATAGACGATTCATTTTGATTCCTTATCATATAGACGACTCGTTTCCGGGAACGCAACGGTCTATTATAACATACGCATGAATACGTCATATGTGCGTTTCAGTGATCGACTCACCTTTCGCTTACAAAACAAAACAAAATTCCTTACAATTAGCGACAGAACTATTAATAGCAAATGCCCCACCCCCTTCCCACACACAAACACACAATAAATAGAAGCGTCACAATTAAACATTACACACTTAAAAATTCAAGCGTAACATCATAGGAAGTGACATTGAGAGTGAATAATTTTACAACGCAACATTGAAAATTTGTGATGACCGCGTTACTCACTCTTTGTTAAAGTGCACAAAAATATTGTTCCATAAAATGTGGGATTTTTAAAACTTTCACCCAACAGTATGTCCCAAAACTTATTAATAATTTAAGATTTAATCTCTTTATGTGACAGAATTGGTGGTGTCCAAAAATGGGATCACAACTCGCCGGCAAAGCCGGTTGGTTGAGATCCCATTCTGGACACCACCTCGAATCTGATACAAAACACAGGGCATGCACATTATCACGATAATCTGTGTGTAATACAAATTCGTCGCATGAGCGCTAGAATGTTCTAGCACTCATGCGAATCTGTAAAAATTATTAGAATGTTCTAGCACTCATGCGACGAATTATTTTCTTATTTCATGCAATTTCCTCAAGTGTTATTATAGTGCGAAAATGTCGCCAAAACAGCTTTCCTTTTCTGTTGAATTTTCACACAGTTCGGAGGTACTGATCGACACTTTGGTTTTAGCTGCAGGTGCCGGAAAAACGGACTATTCCCATTCATTTGAGGCACCTGAAAAACACCATCTACTTCATCAATTGCTCCAGAACAATTCCAAAGAAAAATGTATTCACAAGAAGCTCATGTGGCTGCAAAAAATAAAAACATTGACAGCTGTTTTATGAATACAAACATGTCTTTCCATCTGACTATTCAGTAATAACAGGAACATATCCAAGCATGATCATACAGTACGTGGAGAGTGTATTATCACTAAATCTCCCACAGAGTGGAGATTCCACCCATGCAATGATTGCAAATTTGTTGCAAAGCATAACCAGCACGAGCAAAGTTTCAGCCAATGGACCTCCGGGTTAAACCCGGGGATCCATTGGCTGAAACATTGCTTGTGTTTTTGTCGATATGAACAAAATTTGAAAATTATAGATTAGGTGATAACTCCACTCCGCGGGTAATTTAGTTACAATCCACTCTCCACGTACTGTATATTCATTTAGTTATTTTCAAAAACATTACGTCTCATCTGAATTAAATTACATGACAGTGATATATTGTCACCAACATAATTACAGAGTGGTGGCCGAGTAGATAAATACGCTGGTCTCCATGCCAGAGGTCCCGGGTTCGATCCCAGGTCGGGGAAAGTTCTCGAGGTGTCCTCAAACTCTCTGTTAGCATCAATTGTGGGGGTTGATGCTGTGACAACATCCGTCCTATCGAATGGGGACGTAAAATGATGTCCGCTGCGCGGAGAGACACACTCCGTGCAGGCTAACGATTCCTTCGTAGTATTCGAGAAGAGTGAGGCCATGGAGTTGCCGCTACGAAAGTCATCCCACTCACCTGCGCTATTTGGCTAAGAAGAGGCGTTAATATAAGTTGCATAACTTGTTTTCCAGTCCTTGTAAAAGAAATACGATTAAATAAAGTAAAATAAAACCTAATCTTTGTTTCTTAAGAGGTAGAATAATTGATATAGTTTACAGTAACATGGTTGAGACCTACAGAGATAACTCAACACAATCGACGACTTATTAAGAACCAGCAGAGGTACCCTGCTATACACGGTTACTTAAAGATTAACTCAGCGTCACACCTAAAATACCCCATACGATGGTGCTCCGGATAAAAAAAAAATCCTTCATGTGCCAACTTGTAGCTCCATATTTCTGAACAGGAAGGAGTGCATCACAAGTTTCATGGGTAGAAGACTCATTGTGAGGTTTGGACGTAATCCTGGCCCATCGTGGCCCATCCATTGTCCCTTTCCAGACTACATTACTCTTGGATTCAATTTAAGCTCGATATCTCTGAAACTGTACGAATGCATCCTGACGTTGTTCCATTTGAAGGGTTAATGGTTAAAATGTCCTTAATGACGAATTACAGCTTAATAACTCTGCAAATGTCGGAACGCATACCCGTGTTTCTGTTGTTAAAGTACTAACCCAATGATGTACCTTTTTGTTCAAATTACCCTGGGTTGCAAATGTCGTCTTCAATGTTGGGGACACGATGCTGCCTATAACAGGTAGAAGTATACCCTTTACCCAACGAATCGCCCGCATCCCCCCCGCGTAATATGCAAATTCAGCAGTTGAAAAAATATTATTTTTCAAAAAATTTCAACAAAACCATATCATGTGACCCCTCGTTGGAACGAGCTCGTCGAGCTCGTTCCAACGAGGGGTCACATGATATGGTTTTGTTGAAATTTTTTGAAAATTTTTGAAATATGATATTTAAAATAATAAATTTTGATATCGTCTGCGTTGGGTAAAGGGTTAAGGTCTAAACGCGAAGTTGAATCCAATCGGTAACGGCCCCATGTCTCTTTTCTTGTCAAATTACACCTGAGTGCGATCAAGGGACAGCATAGTCTAAAGAAAATATCCCCTATATTGTATGAGTTGCACGGTTAACATCAAATGCGACGTTAGACGTGGCCGGATCCCATCCCATGTCCTTTCGTGGTCAATTTACCCTAGGTGCCAAATATTTCCTAGGCCAGGTGAGGCACCCATGCGACGAACCACTGATTTCACTAACTGGAAGGTTAAGCAACATCAGAAGCGATCGATATCCACGCCATGTCCATCTCCTGGTTGAATTACCCCTAGGCTTTACATTTTTTCTAAGCCGGCCTTGGAAGGTCAGAGTTTGCCTTTTACACGGCGTTCCGCAGGCTGAAGTGTTAATGCGATATCAGACGTGGTCGAGACACCTCGCAAGTCACTTTTCTAATCGAATTACCACAAGGTGATAACGTGTATCTCATTCGACCCAGGCACGACGGAGTTTTTCGCCTTCACATAAAAGTGGAGTTATCACGGGTTGAAGGCTTAAAGGGTATAATGGTATACGCGATGCCAGGTGTGGTCGGAGACCATGTCCCTTTCCTCTAGGTTCCACGTTTCCTCACCAACTTTCGTCTCATGCAACAGTGTAACTACTTTAAATAGCGTTGCACTGATGGAAGGGTCAATTCAATGCTGGGTGCGGCCTAGACTCACGCCATACCCATTTCGTGGTCAAATTACCACTGTGTGCCAAGTTTTTATCTCGATCGGCAGAAGCACTGGTGGAGTCTTATAGCCTTCAAATAAATGTGGAGTTATAGCTGTATAGATTGAATGCTTGAGGGGTTAACCCAACGTCAGAAGCGATCGTGACCCTCTCACGTCTTTTTCCTGTTCAAATTATCACAAGAGACCAAATTTCGTTTCAATCGGTCGTAGTACGTTAAATTTGAAGCTTTCATGTCGATGCGCTGGTTACAGGGTCAATGCAACGTCGGATGGGGTTGAAACTCATCTCATGGTCCTTTTCCAGGTCAAATTACCCTTTGATACAAAGTTTTATCTCCTTCGACCGACGCGTGGTGGTGTTGTACAGCACACACATAACTATAGAGATTGCTAAACATATTTTTTATTTGCCATAACTATTAAGCAAAAAGCGACAGGACGACAAGTGCTTTCCACCTTGGAGAAACCTCTAACGTGAATACAGAAAATGTTATAATGGCGAAACAAAAAAAAAAAAAAAAACTATTTGAAATAGTTTATATATATATTTATTACACATCTATTCAGCTTTAAATCCTTGTATTTAACGGAATAGCGCTATGACATAAATGATTCTGTATTCAATGGGTGATGTACAAGCCGGAACATTTTTCCTAGCACCGTTCATACTAGTTTCCTTAGTTTAAACAATATTTATTCAATAAGTAGGCTATATGTTACAATATTGAACACCAAGAAAAGAAACAGTATATGTAGCAAAAAATATAACATATACCAACAAAATACCATATTGTTATGTAATGGGGGATCTGACAGAAAGCTGGGAGCTTATATTAGTCTTCTCCCGAGGTCTTTAATAAATTTACACAAAAAGGAGGTATAATATAGTAGATCGACTCATATATCGCCGCCTGGAACCCATGGCCTGTGGTCGATCGCCAGCTTGATCATCAGCCACGTGCCAAGCCGGGGCACCGCATCCATGCACACAGTGACAGCTGCATATAGGCCCTAAGAATGTAGACCTGGAGGGAAATACCCGAGAGATCATTCAGATTTGATTTGTCAGCATCGTTGTCGACACTAGCAGGTAACCTCGAGTGCAAGGACACGACACGACACCCCGGCCAAGGACAAAACCGATGAGAAAGTTGGTGGTAATTCTAGTCGAAGAAAGGTAAGCACAGAGAGTCAAACTACCAGGCGCGACTGATGATATTGTTTAAACCTTGCTTGTGAAAGAAGGAAAAGGTAAAACAAGTACAAAGAAAGGGAGCAATAGAAAACAGGGGATGCCAGCTTGAAAGCACAATACATTATTGCCTTCGCATTCAAGACACTCGCAAGTAAGCAGCGTTAGTTAGACGTGAGACGGAAGCAGCCTTGATGGTGATCCATAGCAGATCCGTGGCAGTCATATAAACGCCCACTTGACAAAATGAAGCCATGCACCACTTCAAAAACAAGATGGTTTTCCTGACTATTCAAAAACTCAGATCCAAAACGAAGTGTCGATATGTTTACAGTAAATGGCAGAATGGTGATAGTACCATTACGGACATTTGAGTACATTGGACAGTGTAGGAAGAAATGCTCTGGTGTCTCGCATATCCCTCACTAACAGAATGCGGTAGGTGACAGATGGTTGTCATATAAATGAGAATTAAGGTTACTACAATGCAATCGCAACCTGCAAAGATATATTTGGCCTGCGCGTGATTTCGCGCCACTGTAAAACACAAGTGGTCGCTGATTTCCAACGTTTAGGAAAGTCTTGAAATTGATCAGTGATGAGTTGTCGCGGACAGATAAAGGCAGTATGTTCCATTGATCAGTGACACTCGGGATAAAAGACGACTGATACAATTGAGTCCGACAAAAGGAACTATGTGGTTATGACATTACCGGAGGTTAAGTGATAGATTTGACGATGAGACGATTGGGGGAACTTCATTGGCAATATATAAGGGCGACATGCGATGATACATTTTGAAGTACTGCAACAGCTTATGTTTGAGACGTCTGTCTTGTAGAGAGTCCCAACGTGTTTCGGGATAAAGCAGAGTCTTGCTACACTAACAGTTGCCCCGGTAACTATCCTAGCGGCTGCGATCTGCATTTTCTCCAGCTCGGCGACTTGAGCTGCTGAACAATTATCCCAGACAGCATCAGCGTATTCTAGTAGAGGTCTAACGAAGGCAAAGTATATTTTTTCAAGAACGCTGCGATCGAGATTGAATTTCTGCTTCCTCAGTTGCTCTAAGCGAGACCGGGCTTTAGAGCAGATATGTCCAATGTGGTCGTTCCATGAACATGTGCTATTTAATATAACTCCTAAATGTTTATGATTATTGACTTCGGATATCCGCGAATCATCTAAGAATAGAGGTGGATGGGCAGTAGGGTTGCGTTTACGTGATATGAGCATACTCTCTGTTTTACTGGAATTTAACTCAAACAACCACGCCTTAGCCCAACGTTCTGTTGTGGCAAGATCATGGTTGAATAATCTCGAGGCTTGCTTGGGATTCTCTACAATTAGGTACAGGGAAGTATCATCTGCAAACAGGCGTTTGCTACTGAGTACGTTTTCAGTTATATCATTAATATTTTTAAGGAGCAATAAAGGTCCAAGCATCGAACCTTGTGGAACTCGTTGCGACCTATCCGATAGGTACGATTTTAAGAACAACATAAGTTCATCCGAAACACCAATTTTCATCAGGTCAAGGATAAGACCAACATGCCATACCTTGTCGAAAGTCTTACTGACATCACAGAAGACCACCCTAACTTCTTTGCCTTCATCAAGAGCTCGACACGAATCATCGTATATGTTTATCAGTTGGAGGACAGTTGAATCACCAGGTGTAAAACCGGATTGGAATTGAGTAAGGACATTGTTGTCAATCAGAAATTGCCACAAGCGTTTGAAAACACATTTTTCAAATATTTTACCTCCACAACTAATCAAGGATATCGGGCGATAATTAGTAATGGAATTAGAGGGCTGTTTTTTCAACATTGGAGACATTCGCTTGTTTGCACAGTGAGGGAAAGTAAGAGTTGTTCAAGAGCACATTAAATAAGATTAGAAGAGGCTCACACATGGAGGATTTACATTCCATGAGGAGGCGTGGACTTACAAGGCTGGGACTAGAGGCTTTAGACACCTTTATCGACTCCACTGCTTCATATACTTCACTACATTGGAAAGTGATACTATCAATAACTCGTGAAGCCTGTGGTACTGTATCAGGAAGGGAGGCTTTCGATTCATCAACTGTTGAGATAAAACAGAAGTATTCATTGAACACCTCTGCTTTCTCAGCACTTGAGGAATATACTTTATTTCAATGGATAATTGTTGGAATACCTACCACTTTACTACTACTGATAAGTGTTTTTAGAGTCTTCCACCACAAGGAAGAGGGGGTTTTGTTGCTATCTGGTGTGGTCTGAACTTTAGATAGACACGACTCTTTGGTCTTTCCCATTGCCAAAACAACTTCGTTCCGTTTACGTTTATATTTTGCCCAAGCGTTCGGAAGACCGGTATGTTTGGCTATGCGATACAGACGCTTCCTCTGTCTCATTAGTAGTCTAATTTCATTGTGCACCCATTTCGGCTAATCCGATCGCAAAGTAATTATTTTGTTCGGAATATATTTAGATGTTGTATCGAGTAATGTGTCGGTGAAATTGGAGACAATAGTATCAAGACATAGGTTATCAAAAAGAGAATTACAGTCAACGTTAGAGAGGGCCTCATTGAGTGTTTCATAATTACCATGTGAATAGAGCCATATCCGTCTCTTAAAGGTGAGAGGGTATGGTTTTGAAAATTCGACATTAATTGAAACTGGACAGTGATAGCGAGGCATGCCCGGGATAATCGGTTCTAGGACCTCGCAGGCATTCGCGTTAACTGTGTCACTCACAGCAAAAAAATCTAGTAGAGTGGCTGACGACTCAGTAAAACAAGTTGGTTCACCCACAAGCTGCCTCAGATTAAAAAGATTGCATATTGCAGTAAAAAACCCTCGGGGAACCAACTGGTTATAATTAAAATCGCCCGTAACAATTAAATCGACAAGTGACGTGTATCTGGCTTTTTCAATGGATGCCGATATGGAATCCCATATATCCTGGGAACTGTTAGGTGGACGGTAAAAAGATCATAGCAATAGGGACTGTGTTTCGTAAATACTTCGGCACATATGCACTCCGTATTCAGCACCTCAAGGTCCGGTCGATGTCGAAAAGATATATTATTTTTAATGTAGATGGCAACCCCACCTCCCCTTGTCGGCCGATCGCAGCGCAATGGTTCGTGAAACCCATGGAGTAAGACATCAGATGTTGGATCGTTGTGGTGCAGCCATGTCTCGATTAAAGCCAAAATATGATGTGATGAGGTTTCACATTGAAGCGTATATAATTTGGGTTTTAAGCTTTGGATATTAAGATGCAAAATCTTCAAAGTATTCTGGTTAGGGTTTGAGTTGATAGACTCGGTCCGGGATTGGGTTCGATGTCACCCGACAACAATAATGAAATTGTACTCATGTGAAGAAAAGTCGACGTGGCAAGGAAAATGGAGATTAGTAATTTCATGATGGACAACATTTTTGAGACGGACACTCGCTTGTAAAGATGCGAGGTTGCTTCGTTAGACTTAGTCATGTGGGAGCTAATTCAATGACATTTCCGTGGAAAAGAGCAGCCATGGCAGTGAAGCTCCTATGGAGTTGAACCCAGTAAGTAAGTAAATTAAGACGCAAACTGATTGATGCTTTGACAGTTTCTGTTGTAGGGTGCCAGCATAAAGTGTAGAATTGAAAGTACATATCAGCTAGTTCCATTCCTATCGAGTCATTAGTTACGCTTCCAAAAGTTTCCAAATTTCGTTATACAATTATCGAAAATGAAAATGAAAACGTCCAAAGCAAAATAAAGTCGGTTCACAAAAAATAGGTTAACCAAAAATAAGATAATATTAAAAAAATCCCAATCATTTCCAATCAGAACATTAACCCAGTCCCGTGGCCGTCTCGTTTTGTGGATCCGTTACCTACATTGGTCAGCTTTATTTCGGTAAATCTTCGTACATCTTGACATGCTTAGAACTTCTTTTAAAACTGTTTCTCCCAGCTGTTTTGAAAATCTGAACAAATTTGTACTTATAGTTTTACTAACAGTAATAGCCAACAAATGGTTAGGCGTGAAAGGGCACCAGTCGAAGAGAAACAGCGATACGAATTTCAACAACCACTGGTTTCGAAAAGGTTGTTTTTATTTTTTATCGATCCATTTGATCAGTATATCTTCAGTCAAAACAAACAGACTCTTCACTTTTGAGTTAAACATCGGAATTAAAATTTGTTTATTTAAATGAATTTTAATGCATGGATTGTGTAATAAACACAGAACGCGATGGCTGTTTGAATCGATGGGAGTTTTACATAACTCGTTGGAATGGCGTAATAATATTTCGCTCGAGCCGTACCCACCGATTCCAACACACATCACGTTCTGTCTATATATGTGTATGTGTATAAATAAATATGAGTATTTAGCATTAAAAAAAATATATTCAAAGCCAAAGGCCGCTTGGGCGCTGTTCTGATTAGGATGTGTTAACATAATAATAATAATAATAATAATAATAATAATAATAATAATAATAATAATAATAATTATCTCTCCGCCTTCTGTTCACACAATAGGTAGGGGACATGCCGCGTCAGCGACTCAGGCCACAAACAGAGCAACTGTGACTATCGTCGTGGCAGTGCAATCTGTGTACCAGGGCGCTGGTTCAACGTCACCCTGATGACGCGTCCATTTCGTGACCCCTCCACAAATATTCTATATTGAAATGGATACCTTGAGTCAACATTGTTTTGCAAATATTACTAGATGGGAAACTCGTTGTCGAACCTTCCAGTGCTACAAGTAAATTGTTGCAGAAGCTTAAAAAATCAGAGTGTTAGTTTTGTTTCTAGCACCGGATCACCGTACAGTAGAATATCCACCGAAATCAAAGTAATAGTAACATTTGATAAATTACCAATAAGAGCGTTACGAGCGTTTAAATAATAGGGGCAGACAAGGAAATAATGTTCTGCGTCCTCAACAACAGTTATACAATGTGGACAATGAGCACAGTCGGAGATGTAATTGAGAAATTTATCACTCTCCAGATCACCGCAACCAGTTCTAATTCTACTGTGAATGATATTGTGTTTTATAGCACCATGGGAGAAGCATACAGGTGGTCTGCATACGGAGGGTGATATGAGGTTTTTTGAATTCAGTAAGCGATGAGCAATTTTCGTACTGTTTGGGGTAAATTGTTCCACGTTTCCGTGCAAGACGAAAATAATGATCGTTTAAATAGCTCAGTTCGCATGCTGTAAGGCATGACATTTGACGAATTGCGATGGTTATAAGACGCCGTGTCACAAATCCGTTGTGGTAGATGTTCGTAGAGAAAATCTGGCGTATCGTTGTGTACGAATTTGTAAAGGATACACATCTTTTGAAAGTGTCTTCTCGTTTTTGGATTATTCCACCCAACTTCTAACAAGAGACGATCGCGTGATACTGATCGCGTCAGACCCGATGCGATTCGTGTGGCATCGCAGTGTCTATCCTCAAACTGTTGCGGAACACCGCACCAAACATGACTACCGTACTCTAATACTGGTAGTACGAAAGCATTATACATCTTTCCCAGGATCTGTCGATTAAAAATATGCTTCAATTTTCTCAACTGAGAAAGTCTTGCATAAGCTTTTTTACCGATATCATCAATATGGGCTTCCCAACGAATTTGGATTGAATAGATAACCCCAAATGTTTTGGACAGCAAGAAAATCTAGTGTTTCTTTGTTGAAAATAACATTTGGAAATATAACATCTCTGCTGAATGTCTTTTAGCATTAAATATAGCCAACCACGTGTCAGCCCATTTGTTAATTTTTTTGAGTTCGGTGTTCATTTTAGACTGAATTCTATGAGTATCAGAAGATACATCCGTCAGACAAGTATCATCAGCGAACAGTTGAACAATAGACCCGATATCGTCGGCTATGTCGTTGATGTACACCAGAAATAAAAAAGGGCCAAGGACGGAACCTTGTGAGACTCCGGCTTCTATATTTCTATAATCCGATTTGCAACCGTTAATGTTTACCCTTTGCCTTCGGTTTGTAAGATAACTATGAAACCATCGTAGGCGTGGATCAGAAACTCCATACTTCTTTAGTTTAAAAATTAGTCCTTTGTGCCATACCCTATCCCATCAAAAGCCTTGAAAATATAACAGAAACGCCACAGATTGGCAAGTTTTTGTCTACTGCGTTGCAGAGGTTGTGATAAACCTCTATTAATTGGAACACGGTACTCTTGTTCGGCAAAAATCCAGGCTGAAGTTTATAAAATTGCCTGTTGTTAAGGAAGTATTTGTGAATATCTTTGAAAACAACTCGTTCCATGATTTTCCCAATACAGCATAATAAGGATATAGGCCTGTAATTTTTCGGGTCGTATTTGCTCCCTTTTTAAAAAGTGGAATCACATCAGCTAATTTCCACTAGTCTGGGTAGGCACACTCTGGTGAGGATAGTTTGTAGAGAAGGAAAAGTAGTCTATTGACAGAAAACTTTGTTTCCTTTAACATTTTATGGCCTATTCCTTCGTGACCATTTGAATTGTTGGTTTTCAAACTTTTTAGAATGTCGATAATGTCCTGTTCAGAAAAAAATATGTTACTGATGGATTGTGAACACTTACGTATAAAGGGTGGAGTTTTTTTTTTGATGTGAGTTTAATTCACTGTTAATAACAAAAGTCCCATTTAGGAGGTTTGTTTATCTGTGTCATTTTTGATTATTTCACAGCCATTATCAGATACATGGTGGAGATGAGGAGGGGGGGGGGGGGGGGGGGTCCTGCAGAGCTGGTTGTTCAAAAACTTCTTAACAACATGCCAAAACTGCCGAGGTTCCGTATCATGAGATAAGGGATCGCCAACTTTTTTCAAACACACATTTGTGGCAAATGTTTTCATGTTGTTAACCTTGTTCCTGGCTGACTTATACTTTGCTCATAGTTGGAGCTTATTATTTTTCAAGGCTGATTTCCTTAGTTATTTCTAATAGCGCTGTAAAACCATGGCTTGTCATTTTTTTCGTATTGTATTGTGGAATTGGGAATGCAATATTGGACTATTTTCAAGAATTCAGAAACAAAATTAGACATGGAATCGTTTACTGTGGGGGCTTTACATATTAGGTTTTAACTATCATAATATTCATTTTTTGTTCAAAATCAAAGCCAAACGCCGCGTGTGGTCGCAGATTTGCTGCAATGGGAATGAGAAATATGGGTATATGTTGCTCTATGGTCAGATAACCCCAGTTCAAGTGTTCCTAAATTGACCACGCTGACGTTGTCACGTACAATTGTCGGATCTAGCAGTGACTGAGACGTAGCAGTTACTCTAGTGGGTTACATTATTACGCTGTTAAGGTTGAAAGATGTCATGAGAGAGTACAGTTTACTTTGGGGCTTCAGGAGATCAGAGTTGATATCTCTTGTAATGACTATTGCCGGGTCATTGGTTAAGGCAAGATCTATTTTCTCTTCTAATGCAGACCAATATTCTGCAATACTTTCTCTCTCAGACCTATACACAAAAGGAGTTTGTGGTTGGTTCCAACCTCGAAACTGAGAATGTCGTCGTTGAACGAGGGACAGTCTATTTGCGTGTGATAAATTTTGTCTGAGAAATACATTGCGATGCCACCACCGAATTGTTCCTGTTGTGAGTGAAAGGAATTGAAAAGTTAGGTAATTAAATATTGCCAATATCATACTCATCGTCAAGGTGAGTGTCCTTGAAGCAAAGTATGTCAAAATCGTCAATACCGTCAATAAGAAGAGGCAGTACGACGAAATGTAGAGATCTCACGAGTTAAAGGGAAAAAGGGACAATGCGACGTGAGAAGCGATCGAGACCCATCTTAAGTCCCTTTCTACTCAAATTACACCTAGGCACCAAATTTCGTCTTAATTGTCGTGGCACGTAAGAGTTAACACTGGCTGAAGGGTTAATGCGTCGTCGTTTCATGTCAAGACTCATCCCTTTACCTTGGTCTTTTCTGGGTCAAGGTACCCCTGCGTGCCAAGATTCATCTCAATCGATCGAGGCACAGTGAAGTCTTCTAAGTAAAATGATTATCGATTTCTAGTTGGACACGGACTGAGTCACTCAATCACAAAAACATGGAAACACGGAATCATGCAATCTACTTTTATATAATAGATGTATTAAATAATGCATAAGTATCCGCAAAGCGACAGAGAACGCTGCCCAATAACTGTAATGTGTTTAATAGATAGCTGCAATCGAATTTTAGTAAACAATTATTTGTAAAATATTACACATTGCCAAAGTTGGAACGAAACGTTCGTGGAAAGAATTTCTAGTCGACTTCCTAGTGACAAATCTCACGATTTCTGAAATGGAAAGTGGCATTACACCATTCGCGGTGGTGTGCAAAGTGCTTCGACTTGCGAGTAGTGGTGTCGCCTCAATGATATCCTTTATGACGTATTTGACGGTGTCATTGATCACGTGGTAGGGGACTCGTATTGAGTTTCAAATGGGCCATTTTTGTTTCGATAGCATATCCTACCGAAGTCGATACGAAGACTCACGTGACCTGGAACACAATTGATAAGAACACCGAGGCATCTTGGGACAAACTGGTAAGCGAACTTACCTAATTCGATTGCTGTGTAAACATTGATCTGCAAACGGCATCATATTTTAAATTCACTGTCATTTTGTGATGCGGTTTCCAACTTGCATTTCTGTCAATACATATATTTCTATAATCGAATAATCGGTGAAGCTTTGACGACAATTTCGGACGATAATCTGGCAGTCGTTACCTGCATTGATGGAGCCAGGAAGATCTGAAAATCCGCCATAAATTCGACAGCGTCCGTTTATCCTGCGGACTTGACTATAATTCAAAAACTGTCCGTGGTTGTTCCAGCTCAAAGAAACTGAAACAAACATCAAGATAAGGCTTGGTGATAACTTGCGATGACCGCATCCGTACGATAAGGACACAACACTCAACTCTCCTCTGTTTTCTTTTGCTTTATACCATCTTATCCTATACCTGCATGTCGTGTCTTTCACTTCTCTCCAGCTACTATGAATTGGTTTCCTATTACCTTATTTGAAGCATGTTTATTGTATTGTAGATATAAATTGTTTTTTGTTTGTTTTTTTTTTGGGTTGGTTTGTTCTTGTATATTTTTGTTAGCTGCCATTGAATGTTTTAGGAGAGGAACTTATATAAGTTTAATAACTTGTGATCCAATCTTTTTGTCAGTTTTCAATCTAATGATAATAAAATATGTTTAACCCTTTACCCAACGTAACGGCCAAAACTGGCCAGCGCTATTCTCAAAAATCGCCAATTAATTTTTATTATTTTTTTCATTTTTTGTCTCAAAAACATAGGTTATGACCCCTCATTGGAACGAGCTCGTCGAGCTCGTTCCAATGAGGGGTCATAACCTATGTTTTTGAGACAAAAAATGAAAAAAATAAGTTATTCAAGAATTTTTTTTGCAAGTGTCGTCTGCATTTGATGTTAGGTAAAGGGTTAAACTAAGAAATTGATATCCCATTGCGACTTCCCTGAAATCGATTATATCAATTGGTCTTAAAACCACTATACCGAAAACCTTTTCGGATGATAGTAGCGGCATTTCCAGGTGGGAGTATGAGATGTTCGTCTTCTTAACAAAACAGCGTTCCCAAATAATACATTGAACCATCAGAACACGAGCTACACATGTGCACTAACACAATTGCACTATAGTGATGCCGTCAAAGAGGGGCGGGAGCTGTTGCGGAATTAAGTGAAAGTCTATCGATCTACGATCGTAAGTTCGGACTATTTGTGATTACTGAGAGAACTATGAAGCCCCATCAACCGCGAAGTCCCATCAGCCCGTGGCGTTTTGTGATTTCTTACTAGACGATATCAGATACAGGCTCTAGACTCTGGGTTCAGTTTGGCAACCTCGCGAACGTGTCGTGTTCAACACAACGAAGGCCAGTTTACCAGTTATCAACGATTTTTATTAAATCAAAAATTTACAATCTCACCGCGACTACTGTCGTCTCTGGCATATATATAACCAGATCAGCCTCGGATTCTCCGGTATCAGCAGATCTAATGTGTGGCCATCTTTATGGGTAGTGCCACGAACATGTTGGCGTAAATTCATTGAATTGGTAAGATCACGTAGTTTAGAAAAATCACTGGAAGTTTTCTTCTCCATATGGAAATTGAAATCACCTCCAATGATGAATTTTCTGGCAACGCAGTATTGCTTCCTAGGAAGTCTTGGAATTGGCTAATGAACTGATTGGCAGTGAATTTGTTTTTGAAGCTCTGTGGGGGTCGATAAATGACAATGGGGCGGACTGAGTGTGAGTCGATCGTTACAATGGTGTCAGTGCACTCGAATGTAACCCAAGCCTGAGATACCTTACGCTTAACTTCACAGTGCTATCACAGATTACACCCCCACACCTCCATCTCGCCGTGACTTCCTGGGGTTGTGTGTAAGAATCTTGCCGTTGGCAATGATCTCACCGACAGTCAATGTGTCGTCTGGAGTTAACCATGTTTCAGTTATCATGAATATTGAAATATTGTTATCGTCGATTGTGTCGAGTAAGCTTGCAGTTTTGTTCACTATCGAACGAGCATTCACAAGGCACAACTTGAGATCGTTAGATTTGGAATCGGTCGTGACTGAGTTAATAGGGATAAAATTTTGAACATTTACAGTTTTGGATTTAAATTGTTTATGTCGTCGTTTGCCGCATTTCTTATTTCGTCTCTTCCGAAGGATGCCAAAAGATTTAATATTATTTATCACATCAACACTGACGAGAAGAAAGGAGGTGTAAGTCTTTATTTAGATCACAGTTTACTGCACGCATGTCCGCAGAACTGTATTTGAACCCAGAAAATATGTGATTTCGGGTGACGAGTATTGTGGTCATTCTGTGTGTTGTGGGGAAAGCTTGTCGTTCAGCAACAACGCAAGCTCAGACAATGCAACTATTGTTTGTATTGAAAACAATGGAGTGAGCTATGCTCAGCGTCTCTGTATAGATTGAAGGTGAAAAAAGGATATATTAAGAGTGTATATAAATCAAAATAAATGTAAACAAAGTTTTTCTTTCCTGATATTCTTGGTAGCATTCCGAACATCACATGTAGAAATAATTCCTGAAAACGATCTTGAAATATGGAAAAACAAAGATTTTTGATCCACGAACAAATATGCTGCCTGCAAACAGGTGCATGAATACAGGTCATTTTCTTCTTACGAGTTTGATTAACCCCTGTGGGCCAACTTCGCAACGAAGCTTATTAGTAAGTGCACTGGACTTCAGATCGTGCATTTTCTGCTTTGTCTGTCTGAGCAATACAATCTCCATATTCACATACATACTGTTTTTTAATTGGGTTCTGTTGTATTTTAGATCACCACATAATTTTAATGTATTAATATTTGTGAGGTTACACGAAGAAATAATTTATTATGCGGTAACACAGCACGGTCACCATTACCAGACTAAAAGAGAGTACGCACTGGGAGTTCAGTCTTAAATATTTCTTTCATTTTAAATGATACTGGTCACAAGATTGAATTGCTCCATCTCCTAGTTGCATTTTTGAAAAAATACGAATTGAGAAAATGACATTTCGACACCAGAGTGTGGAGAATGTTATTACATTACGGCCGCAGTGGACTGGTCACTTTCCACGGGTGGGCAATATTTCCACTGACGCAATAATATTAAATTCCAAACACTAATTATGAGAATAATCATCAAAAATGTAATTAATGAAGCACCGGGTACAACCCGGTGCTTCATTAATTAAAATTTTGTTGATGACGATTTTTATTACCTGGTAAACGCATGCATGGACATTACTGCCCACGCGTGGATTACGACCAATCCACTGCGACTGTATTGTATTATTATACTGGAAACATTGCGTCGTATGTCTGTGTTGATGTCCATTAACGACAGTGACGGTGCAGTTTTTACAGGTATAAACGTTTCCACTGATAAATCTATGGACAAAAGCAAATTATTTTCTCAAGTTTCTTATCCCTACTGCATGCGGCTGTTTATGGGATAAAACAGATTATTAACCCTTTAAAGAATGATGGCAATGTCCAGTCAGAGTAATTGCTTCCGTTGAAAGTTGGTATATTCATTGTTTGGGTTGACCAATCAATATTGTCAACGTGCAGCATCACTGTACGTTGAAAATATTGATTGGTCTAACCACCCAACCGAAAAAAGTTCACTGAGCAGCCATTTACTTTGTAAAATTGTGCTTCAGTAACCAAGCCCGGGTAACGGACCCACAAACTAAAGAAAAATAACCTTTTACCTAACACGAAAAGCAGACGACACTTGCAAACAAACTTCTTGAATAACTAAATATTTTCTTCGAGCTCGTTCCAATGAGGGGTCATAAGCTATGTTTTTGAGACAAAAAATAAAATAATGAAAATTGAATGGTGATTTTTGTAAATAGCGCGGGTTGGTTTTGGCTGTTGCATTAGGTAAAGGGTTAAAACCCAAAATTCTTATGAATGATCTCAACTGAAATCTAAGTACATATAGTCAGCGAAACAAAAACCTGATGATAATTCTCGGACAGATCTCATTAAACCCAATTCAGGTGAGATCAAGATTTCATAGGCACAGCCCTTTCTTGAGAAGCCACAAAACATTTCTAAATTGTTTGCTAACCCTCAATCCCTACTTATAATTAAGTCTCAGATCCTCAAAATGAAGAATATTTAACAGAAACGAGGAATATATTCACCACTGGGAATTAGAATTTAATCTCATATGAAATCTACCACACTTTTTTAATCATATCCGACACGAGAGTGAATCATATATTCCTCTTTGACATTAGAAAACAAACTGTTATTGTGGACCTTGCTTGTGCTAAAAATAAAAAGTATGTGACAAACTCTTTGCAATTCAGGCAAAATTATGTCGAAATCAAGATTACATACATAGCATATACAATGATCTATACAGATGGATCTAACGATGGGGATTGCTATTACAGGTGATTAGATCACATCAACCAAGATCCCAAAAATAAAAGTTCTATTATTACAGCTGAAGGGAAGGCCGTGCAGTTAGTGCTTGAACAGGTCAAGGATACACAGGAAAAAGAAAGTCGATAATTTCGTTACATCCTCCTTCCTCTTTACTAGCTTTACCCAACCACAGTTTGAAAAATCGTTTGATTATGGAACTTTGTGAAAAGTTGAATACGCTACTGTTTGTCTAATGTGGCAATTTGTCTTGCTGATCACCTGGATATTGTGGTTTCAAAGATAACACTTGGGGATACAGTGCAGAAAAATGGGCCTTTAAAAAGACTATCACTGATTCCCAAAATAGTTTAACCCTTTACCCAACGTAACGGCCAAAACCGGCCAGCGCTATTCTCAAAATTCGCCAATTAATTTTCATTATGTTTTCATTTTTTGTCTCAAAAACATAGGTTATGACCCCTCGTTGGAACGAGCTCGTCGAGCTCGTTCCAACGAGGGGTCATAACCTATGTTTTTGAGACAAAAAATGAAAACAATTAGTTATTCAAGAATTTTTATTGCAAGTGTCGTCTGCTTTTCATGTTAGGTAAAGGGTTAATGATTTTAAATTGCATATAGTACGACCGCCATGGACTGGTCATTTTCCACGAGGTGAGCAATATTTCCACGGACGCAATAATATTAGATTGCAACACCAATTATAGGAATAAACATCAACAATTTAATTAATGAAGCACCGGGTACAACTCGGTGCTTCATTAATTAAAATTTTGATGGTGATGCTTTGTATTACCTGGTGAACGCATGCTTGGACATCACTGCCCAAGCGTGGATTACGACCAGTCCCCGGCGACTGAACTGTATTAGAACGTACATCAAACTTGAGTCGTAGGCGGAATGAGATTGTACGACAGATAACAGGACCCAGACGCTACCGACCAAATACCGGTGACAAATACCTATCCAGTGCCCTTTGTAGAAAATATCCTGTGATTTATATACGATTTCATACTGGTCATAAAAGACATTCCTTTTCTTTGGAGGGTGATATCCAGATACCAAACTTATTCCATGTCATCAAGGTGTTGACAGTGCAACACGATTAGGTTACAGCATAGAAAACGAGTGATATTGAATATACAATCGCGAGAGTGAGTTAACGAGGACTTGTCCGAGTAACTAGCTCGAGCGATTGTATGTTCAATATCACGAGTTTTTGTGCTGTAACCGACTTGTCACATTGATGTTTGCACAAACAATCAAAACACGAACAATCAAACACTCCACTGAACCCTTGTCTGACACGTGTCCATTCCCGTTTAATTAGTTAATTTCTTAAGCCAAACTTGCAAGACACATGAAGATTGATGGAAAGCAAGTGATATTACTTCATTTTTTCCGTTTCGTCATTGCGCTCAAAAGGTTGAGCGAGAAATTAAACGTTCCATTTATCATTTACACCCGGGTGTAGATTTCTTTCTTTAACTCTTTCAATAAAATCAAAAGTCAGGTAAATTCTCGTTTCTCTGTTCACAACATTTTAGCACAGGTGCCCTTAATCTTTCCTCTCGGCTGTGTTTGTATTAGAACTGACACGTTACACAATCACTGTCTATTGTTCCTTGATTGGTAAAAGTGTGGCGATATATGTTGAATATCACACATGCTCTAACCAACTCTTCGAAATATATCACACACTTTTAACAAAGGCGTGACGTCATAACTATGTGACAAATTCTTTTATTTTTACATTGCACAGATTTTAATCATGTCTGAAGGCAGTATTTCACTGTACATCTCTTAGAGATCTATTTTGTTCAACGAGCCCATACAATTTCCTGTCATTCCTTGACGAATGCAACCTCAATAATGATCAATCCGGTCATTATTTCCGAGAAGATACAAATATTTGAGTGTAACTCGATAACGTAATAACACATGCGGTTGGGTTACTCCCTTACACCGCCAATCATTAATTTACCCCTTCACACAATGAAACGTCCAAAACCGGCTAGCGCTAGTCCAAAAAATACCATTCAATTTTTTTATTCGTTTCATTTGTTTGTCTCAAAAACATACCTTATGACCCTCGTTCCAGTGAGGAGACATATGCTGTATTTCGCATGCAAAAAATAAGAACATATTTAGTTATTTAAGAATTTTGTTTGCAAGTCTCGTCTGCTTTTCGTGTAAGTTATAGAGTTAACGACATGTCATTTTCGTTCGATTCAGTTTCAAACTTCGGTTCAGTTTCAGATACTGTGGTCGATTAAATGCGAGATTCGATTCAACAATGACATTTTCGATTTAAAGGGTCCTACTTGGAAATCGGAACTCGCTTTCACGGACAGGACCGTTTGCGCCAGTCTGTAATATGTATTTTAGTACCGAATTGGTTAACCAGATAACCGGTTTAAAACCGGTTACCTACCTAACAGATTTGAAAAAAACGTCAACCGGTTAAGAGAAATATCGATAGTAATCGTCATTCCACGGTAAAAACATAATAAATCTGCCGCTTCTCCTTTGGGATAGATTACGCCTCTAAGCAGCGCTGTATATATTGAGAAATAATGGACTTTGGCCTCAAGACTTCGTTAATGATCGGCGATTTCCGTGAGTAATGAGTAGCCGCAGAAACTAGTAGTATGTATACAAACGAACGAGGTCGAGTATTCGACAACGTTCGTTTGTATTCACACTGCGGAATAGTTTATTAGAATACTGCTTTCCAATTCCCATAGCTTTGATCCCAGATTCGGTGAAATAATGGCTACGGATAACCGAATATTAACCGGTTATAGCTCTCATAGTCGGTTGTGAAAATGAACCAAATATTCAAGTCCCAAATGATTCGGACTCCCGCGTTGTGTCCTCGGGCAAGACACTAAACCCTGATTGTCAACATGGGGGCACAATGACGCCGTGTACTAAGGCGTACTGAACATCGATGGTACGCATGCCTTCAACCAATCTAACCATGCCTTTGCTGCAATGCGGAGTTACGAAGGTGGGGAGCTGGCAGCTGCTCGTCATTGATAAGTGGTTCACTCCGGATACTCCGGCTTCCTCAACCCGTAAAACTGTCACCGACACTATATGACCTTGGCTGTTTATGTGTCGTTAAACCTTAATAAATAAATAAATAAATAGTCCAAAATGATACCTTCATTTAATGCTTCATTCAGTGCTTACAGTACGTCCGTCGCGGACTGGTCACTTTCCATGGGTAGGCAATATTTCTATGGACGCAATAATATTATATTCCAAACACGAATTATAGAATAATCAAGTGTTTTCATTAATGAAGCACCGGTTACGACAGGGTGCTTCATTATTTAAACTTTTGCTGATGGTGATTTTTATTAGCTGGTAAACGCATGCGTGGTCGTCACTGTCCACGAGTAGATGACGACCAGTCCACGGCAACTGTACTGTAAACAGCCAATGGCATTTTGGGAGGGAACAAATAATGACTGAAAAACGAACCCTCCTGCAGTCACCAATAACAGCTGTATGTACTTACCTTGCGCTAACAAGGTCGCTATCACGTGAAACACTATTTCTCCAAACAGCAAATGAGCATCACTGTTCATTCCGATCCTTGTACAGTATCTGTCCAGTATGTACAGGAATATGCAAACAAATGGAGGGATAAGAAGCAACATCACATAAACTTTCCAACGGAATGGATTGAGATACGTTTTCCATTTATCTGCAGACGGGTCGGCCCTCCTCATCATACCAGATGAATGTGCTGAGTAAAATGGGTACGTAAAATCCATTACTTCTTCCCGTAGGGCGTTAATTGTCAAATCTGCTGTAGCAATGTCAACTTTCTGTGAACAGATTTAACGCAAAATTTAGTAACAGTAAACTAAGATCTTAAAAATAATCTCAAAATAACACAAAACTCTGCATGCAAAACTATTGTTAAAACTGGAAGTCCTGACATGAAATGCGCACAAATAGCACGTCGATCTGCGCGTTAATCTACGCGCTATGACCATAATAAGGCTATCACATTCCGCTCCATTGGCAGAAACATTGCCTGTGTTTGCAATGTGTAACCAGGAGAACCTGTAGTGCTTTGGATGTCATTCGATATGGCAAGTGCGCGCAATTCATACGCGCAATTAAGCATAGATAAGCGCTCAGTTCGTGACAGGTCTTCTAGTTTTAACTGTAGTCTATATTTTTAAATAAATGACAGGAACAATGCGTTGTAGCAAACTGCATCATACGTGCCTGTAGTCGCATACAGTCTGGGCATGCCTTCTTTTGCATTTCTTAGTCCCTTTTATTAGGGATCTATGAATCATACATCTTTTTTAGAATCGAATCTTGAATCGAATCATGCCTCTGATATCGATACCGAATCGAATCTCGAATCGAATCTTAATGGACAAGTTATTTTATATTGCACGAAACGGAAGTTACGGTATGTGATGTCCCTTACAAAACTGACTGACACCTTAAACACCAATAAATAAATATTCTCTGTAGCACCGTCGCTGAAACAGCTAGGCTTGTTATCCATAGCTTTAGTTTTGAAGGCTTAACTTGTTACTATTCACTTTTTTAAGAATGTGAATAGTAACAAGATAAGCCATCAAAAACAAACATTATGGATAATGTTATGGGCAAAATTCAACACTTACCTCAGAACTAACGTTTGTCAATCACTCAGTTAAATACGAAATTAAATTGAGCCCTCATGAATAAATTGTCTAATGTCAATTTTATCCCATTTTTGTCGGAAATGTAACAAATTGAAGTTAGTACGAGAGATTCGAAAACATCGAATCTTGAGACTGATCCGGGATCGATCTCGAAGCAGATATATGGTATCGATATCGAATCGAATCTTGAATATTCGCAGGACTTTGTACATATACTGAGTCCAAAAAGAAAGTATAATAGAAACAAACGTAAAAAATAGCATAAAGGATGAAATATAATAGTTCTAATGTTGAATGTTTGTGGACAAGAATTCATGCAAAGAGTTTAATTACATGTCGCTGTTGTCCACCCTACCGTATCCAATTTTGGTACGGATTTAAAAATAGCAGGTGCTATCCGAAAAAGTCAAATTGAATGGGTGACCGACGATTTTCTTTGTGATATGTTGTGCTAGAGAGCCTGGGTTATTGAGAAAACACGCTAGTGTTTGTCTTCCGACATTTTAAAAAATGCCAAGGTTAACCGAAAATCAGAGGATGCGTGCCATTGGTATGCACGAGGCTGGGATACGTCTAGATGAGCTCGCTGCTGAGTTAGGAGTCACTGTGGCCATTATTTACAGTCTCATTGGAAGGTATAGAATCACTGGATCTACTGCCGAGCGACCGCGTTCGGATCGGCCAGGAGTGACGATCCCTGCACAAGACAGACACATCAGAACGTCTCACTTGCGGGATCGCTTCCTTCCGGCGACGAGGACAGCAGCAATTACTCCTGGTAGAACTAACAATAGAATCAGTGCACCAACTGTCACCAACATACTCGAAGTAGGCGTCGATACCACGGACAAATCCTTACCGAACGTCATCGTACCATCAGAATGGTATGGGTACGTCAGCGTGTTCGATGGACTCAGCAGGTTGGAGCACAGTTCTTTTCAGTGATGAATCACGATTTTGTCTACGGCGCGCTAATGGTAGGGCAAGAGTGCATCGCCGACGAGGAGAACGGTTTTCTAATGCTTGCGTGCGGGAATGCAACCCTTTCGGTGGGGGTAGTGTATTGGCTTGGGCAGGATCTTCCTTGCACCATCGAACACAGTCGATCTTCATCGATGGTAATCTGAATGGACAGCGAAATAGGGACGAAATTCTTAACGCAGTTGTTGTCCCATTGTTCAACACTAACGTCGGATTGCAGTTATTCCATGAAGACAATGCCCGATGTCACTTGGCGCGTATCTGTCGTGACTTTCTGGAGGAGCCCAGCAGCGAACTTCTTCCCTGGCCCCCACTTTCGCCAGATTTGCGCCAATCGAGCATCTTTGGGATCAATTGGACCGTCGGGTACGACTTCATGATCTTCAGACGTTAGACGATTTACGTAATGTTCTAAGGCAGGAGTGGAACGCAGTAACACAGGGTGACAACCAGAGACTTATCAGGTCCAAGCGCAGTCGATGTCTTGCCACCCAAGAGGCAAACGGTGGACATATACGCTATTGACTGCATGTGTGAACTTTCCGTTCCACCCCAGGTCTGAATTGCGACGTCCTGACGTGACGCTGGCAACGGTTAGAACATGAAATTATGCAAATTCATACAACTGGACTCGAAATATGAATTTACATTAATTTGTTTGGGGTAAAAGTCGATAATAGTAAAAAAAATGCTCCTCAAAGTTTTTTTATACTTTCTCTTTTGACTCAGTATATAAATTGGTGTTTCAGATGACTTTAGCAGCGATGTCTCTACCATAACCAGAGCACAGGTACAAAATGAAGTGTCGCTAATTGTTCATAACTATCGTGTTCACTCTGTAGGACTTCAATCCTAGGCGTTTGCTACTGAGCCATGACATACCAATATTATTTATTTATTTGTTGGTGTTTAAGGTCACATATTTCTGCATAATGGCTAATCATGACCATGACAGTTTTACGGGTGGAGGAAGCCGGAGTACCCGGAGAGAACCACCGAGCAACGGCGAGAAATTGTCAGCTCCCCAACATACCAACTCCACACAGGCAGGGTAAGCATTGGTTGAAGACAGGTGCACCATCGACGTGCAGTACGCCTTAGTACGCAATGCCACCGTGCCCCCACGTGGGCAATGGGGGTGAAGTGTCTTGCCCAAGGACACAACGCGGTTGCCACAGGTGAGATTCGAACCGAGGCCCTCTCGGCTTGCAGCCTGCACCGCTACCTACTGAGCCACCGCGCCCCCACATACCAATATAAAATGGACCCTGTTTATCATAATAATCAAGCACTGCTTAACTCCGAGGAGGTGCTAAAAAAGTCGTTTGGCACCAAAATACCACATTTGTCACCAAGTTGTGGCACTCAAAATACGGGTTCTGTGGTTTATTATTTCAGTGCGTCGTTTTGGATAAAATCGCTCTAGTGTGTACTCAATTAACAGTTCAGCCATTTAATCTGATTCTAATCAAGACATTTCTTTCTTTTTTAATCTTTTTTATAATCCTTCTGAAAGATAACAAATTATTCGGTACTAATCTTCTGGGGGTGAGTAAATAATAATCATGAAATTATTTTGTAAATGTTAACCCTTTACCCAACGAATCGCCCGCATCCTCCGGCGTAATATGCAAATTCAGCAGTTGAAAAAATATTATTTTTAAAAAAGTTTCAACAAAACCATATCAATGTGGCATTACAAAACAAAGCGACAGATGCATCAAAATCTACTTATTATTATTATTTTTAAAAAAAGTTTCAACAAAACCATATCATGTGACCCCTCGTTGGAACGAGCTCGTTCCAACGAGGGGTCATATGATATGGGTTTGTTGGAATTGTTTGAGAAATTTAAAAAAAAATGCTTTTTAAAATAATAAATTTTGATATCGTCGGCGTTGGGTAAAGGGTTAATAGCAGCCTTTTACTTGTTTGTTATTCAAAAAGAGAGTGATTGGTAGAGGTTGAAGGCATAATGATAAATCTAGAGTTTAAAAGGCACGTTTTCAAGTCGGAACGGCGAGGTAGGCGGAATGTTGATGTGTATATATTATAGATGACGTAGTGAATTTGTAGAATGAAGTTGAATTGTGTGTTAGTATTATAGTGTGTTATGGTAGATTAGCGCTCGAAAAAAAAAATATAATGTCCGAGACGAAGTCGAGGGCGTTATTTTTTTTTTTTTTCTGAGGGGGCTAATCTACCATAACACACAGAACAACGGTCACTACGTTTTTTATTATACTGAATGACCTTTGAAAGGAATGTTTCTTTCAGAGTTATAAATACATCAATAAGAAATAGGCAGACTAAGACACTGATTCAGTTCACATACGTCGAATGTTTCAAATTCAGTTGATTTCCCATTTGTGCCCCAAAACTGCGTGAACATCTTTACACTTCTGCCAACACTTCGCTTAGTTGATGAACTGTCCTTTGGCCTTAAAAGTGCCTCGATATTTTCATCGGTGATATTTGCGAAAGCCATGTTTGTTGTTGTCGTCTGATTTGAGGCGAGAGAAAAACTTCGGAAATCTTCGGAAACAGCATGTTTTATTTTCTCCCTTTCGGCAATTTTCGGATTTAGAGTGTGATATCACAAAATCACCGCGTCATAGCGTGTGTTATTACAAACAATAAGAACCGTCGCGATGGACTATCACACTTTGTCAAGAGTGGGCGGAGTCAACAGGCATGATCACGCAAATTAGCAAATTGTATCTGTCCAATCAGACGTCGTCTTTTGTCTTGTTTTATTCATGAAGAATAATAAACTGTGAATGTTGATTTTTTTTATGTTTAACTTTGTGAGTCAGGTTTAAGTCACACAACTTCGATGCATTGTAACCTTGACGAAATGTAAACACTGACACTCGGCTGTGTTGATTTAGAAGCGATGGTAGCTGAGTGGTATTTGACTTAAGTAGATTTTGATGCATCTGTCACTTTGTTTTGTAATGCCACATTCTGACACCATAGGAAAACGAAAAGGCTCGAGCCCTTAGAAATATATTGGTGCAAAAGAGGGGGACAAAACAACGTTAAAGGATGATAAGTTGTAGGAGCGGATCGATGATCTCTATTTAAGATTAATCGAATTGGATCAATACACCCGAAGGTATATTTTGCGAGTGAGCGACATGAAAGAAATTGAGAATGAGAATACAGATCAAATTTTTCTGAATCTTGCTGACAAACTGTAGACAAGATTTAGTATAGATGATCTAGATTGCTCGTATAAGGCAACTTTCACATAACCATAACGTATACAATCCGAAAATGGTAGCAGATATACGCCTACACACTATATAAATCCTTGCGCTTTTCAAGGGTAGAGGGAGGAGGTTGT
Source organism: Pictodentalium vernedei (assembly GCA_031216915.1). Classification (NCBI taxonomy): domain Eukaryota; kingdom Metazoa; phylum Mollusca; class Scaphopoda; order Dentaliida; family Dentaliidae; genus Pictodentalium; species Pictodentalium vernedei. Next base: position 87,598,284 of record CM062289.1, read on the forward strand.
AACAACCGGTGGGTTCTTAACTCTAAGAACAGGGGCGACCTCCACACCGTCTCACACGGGCCTTTGAAATACCATGCTTGCCTATCACCAAAACGACATGACTAGGGCGGCACCTCTTATCATATAATACTGGCTACACTCCCCAGCCAAACGCTACCCTGTTTGCCCCAGAAAGTCGTTCGATGTGATTACGACGAAATGACGACCACCAGAAGTTTTGTCCAATAGTGAATGGGAGATTGTGTCTCAAACAGTTGTTTCCCCTAATACTGAAATGAAATAACAATGGTAAAGGAAACCCAATGGTTCGATATTTGATCGTGTGAAAGATATATAGGGGATATCTACGCTGTTTTACTGAATATCGGGAATTATCTCATGAGTATGGAACTGAAAGTTTTATTTTTCAAGAGCGCTTTTTTCAGGTCCACACGATGGATGTTTTAGTAGCTACCTAAATGACATTACGCTTACAAAAAAATAATACTTTCAGTCCACACAAATTCACGATATTCTCAGAAACAGAGTAGATTTTCTTTTTATTATACGCTACGTGACATTGCACTACGCAACATTCAGCCTAATTCGACTGCAAACAGTTTCAAGACACAAAACGCTGCTGATCGTTCCTTCAAGGCGACGTTAAAGGCAATGTCTTTCGCTGAAGCGTAACGTCCTTTAGGAAGCTACTGAAAAAAAAATCATCGTGTGGACCATGAAAATATTATTGTTCACTTGCGCAAGCGCTCGTGGAAAATAAAACTTTCAGGTCCACACTCATGAGATTATTTCAGACACTGAATAAAATAGAGTAGATTGTCTTTTATGTTATATGCTACGAGACACTTTATTGCACAATTTTCAACCCAGTTCGACCCCAAATGCGTACATTTATAAATAATAACAAAGATCGGCTGATCGTTCCTTCAAGGCGACGTGATGCGGCGTAGCGTGACGTCATTTAGGAAGCTACTTAGGGATATTCCTCGATATCATTGGAGTCGATGGATATCTAAAAATATCTTTTAGATAATTTGCGATAATTCACAGGCTAGCATAATTATAATAAACAAGCGTATTTGGTAGACATGTTTTTAAGAGAGTTTTATGAAATCTGTCACACACACATGTCAAATTTGTTGGAAACACAACCAGGGGATTTCCCCAGAATACCCACCTCTCGTTTAATCCCTACGCTTTTAGGTACCCAATTTGGTTGGCCCTTTTCCCCCAAAAGAAGAAAATGAATACCTGTTGATTATTATGTGTGCGTCTGCAGCATTTCTGGGAAATATTAAAAAGAACACCATATGAAGTTAAAGGTCTCGAAAAAATTGTTTCCAAAATCACATATTGCCTCAAATTTCATGTCTCAAATTTTCCAACAGATAATGTTTGAGCTCACAGTTAATAATTAGCTACCATCAGAAAATTATGCTTGTTATACAACACTCTCACAATCATTAAAGACAATAGATACTATGAGGATATTGACAATGGCTTGGGATGAAGATGTACATCCCCTTTTGTTTGCATTCCGAAAAACTGCATAAATATCCTTGGAATTGACAAGGACAGGAACACTCCAGTCGCCGTGAGGTAAATATTCAAGCGGAAAACGTTGCTTGTTTTCCTGTCTTAGGTGCGAACTAAAACCAACATTTTTGTTCCTGACCAGGCGCATTTGTGTGGAGTTTTGCTGTACTTAAAACTAAAATATAGAAAATTATTATTGAGGACACACCACCATGGCAGGAAGGATGTTTTTATATTTGTTCCAGGACATGTCAATTTGCCTTGTAGGACGAGTATGATTTCAGATTCGTTCGTCATTCAGGGCAATTAAGTATTCCAGACCTGGGCTGTGTGAGGTATGAGAGGCAACTCTCAGTTATACAGAAGACTGGCTTGTGAAGGCCACCTGGAATTTCTCTCTTTGGCTATGTGTCCTCGTTTAAAGAAAAGGTTGATGCAGTTTGGGAATTGGAAAGTTCAGGACAATATGAAGACGTGGCAGCATAGATAGGCGACGTTTTCCACTTTTGAACTTCAGAAAGCGTGTTATTTATAAATTAAATCATCCAGTGCGCCAGGCCAACGGAAATATTTGATCCTATTTTGGGATAGAATCACTTGTTTCCCGTTGTTCCGAGTGGGACATTTCTCTTTTTTTCTGAATTGCGAAGCCCATCAAACGGGATGTGGATTGGTTAAATCCTGTCAACGGTTGAGATCATGCAGAAGGGTGTACAATATTATGTTGCTCAATGATATACTTTTAACAACACGTTGAACTGAATTGAACATGGTAGAAACATAATTTGGCCTGGTCATGTATAATCGTTAAGACAACGCAAACCGACATAATGGTCCATGAATTTGTACCCACAACAAAATAAATTATTGCATTTGAAGGCTTAACCTCGTCAGTAATAAATATACTACTCATAGCTTGCTAAGCACTAAATATTTGACACATCATTGTGAAATTTGCTTGTGACATATTTGCGATATTTTTGGTGGATGTGATTGAGCAATGTATTGAGATGGTCCCAGGTGTTTACATTAGCTCTCTTGACAGGCAGACTTTTCGTGACAGTCATGGAAAGCATGTACCCCTTGAGTTTCATGATGTTTCCGTGTACTGTCTACATGTACATGACATGTGTAGGGTATTCAATCTTCATTTCAACACAAACCCTTGTGACTTTAGGATTGAATATGGCAAATGCGTCTGAAGCAGAAATGTGGCGGGCAGTAGGGATTGTGGAGCAAGGGGCTACACATAGTTAGGTTGGTGAAGCCCATGGAGTGCACCATACGGTAATCACCAGAGCCTGGGAAGATTTCAGCAGTATGGCACACCCGTAAGACGGCATGGTGGTGGCAGAGACAGGGCAATATATGCAGCTGAAGACCGGTTTGGCATTCAGGCCTGTAGGACCCGCTTTGCCACAGCCACCCAGCTTCGCAGTGACCTTCAGAATGCATCCGGGGTAAATGTTTCGACGCAGGCTATCCGGGCAAGGTTGCACGAATGTGTTCTCCGATCGAGAAGACCATGTATTCGCATTCCGCTGTCCCAGAACCACCGCCAGGCACGATGTGATTGGGCCATGGACCGGTTGGATGGACCAGAGAAGAATGACGAGCTGTCCATTTTACAGATGAGTCAAGGTACTGCCTAGACCACACAGATAGGCTTTCTAGGGTATGGAGAAGACCAGGGGAGCGATTCCATGCAGCCATCATTGCTGGCGGAGGGTCAAACATGGTCTGGGGCGGCATCAGCAGGGATGGACGTACAGAGCTCTTTGTCAATGAATGTGGTATATTGACTGCACAGAGGTATATTGATGAGATCCCAGATGTCCACGTCAGCTTGTATGCAGGTGCAGTGGGTGATCGATTCATTCTGGTGGACGATAATGCCCGTCCTCATGTTGCCCATGCTGTCGGTGAGTACCGACAGAGGTAGGGACCTGAGCGTATGGACTGGCCAGCAAGATCTCCTGACCTCAATCCAATCGAACATGTCTGAAATGAGTTGCAGCCAAGAAGTGTGGGGGAGCTTGGTGCTATGCTGGTCTAAAAATGGAACAACATCCCAGAAAGGAAATCAGGAACCTGAGTGGGAGCATGAGAAGGCGTTGTCAAGCTGTAATTAACAGTAATGGGTCTCATACTCGATATTGAGTCTATACCAGTTCGCTCTGTCAACTTTTTGGCAAATTGAAAAATTTCCTCTTTTACCAATAATATCCATTTTCCACGGTTTTCTTATTCAAAAGCTAAAAACTAATGTCAAACACAAATAAAATTTTAATTTATGTTCTTAAATCATTAAAGATATAATTAAATAAAAAAAATATATATCCTTTTCATTACAATATTTCAACTAAAACGTAAAACAGGTGGTTGGATATACTTGGTGCTTAGCAAGCTGTGTGCCGTATATATACATATACACTGAGCTCTCTGGGCCACCCATCCTCCAGGAGGCCCCACCCCTGGCACACCCCGCCCTTTGTTTAGTCGCTGTGTCTTAGCGACTGTAGGTAAGGTGTTCATTTAAACCCTTAAAAACGGCGAAACAAGCATATCGACGTGGTATTGGTCACAGCAACAACCCTCCTGGAGTATGGGCAAGCTCATCTCTTCTTTTAAGTCCTGATCGAGATTTTATTTCTTTTACATGCGTCTTCCGCCGCCGGAACGACATCGTATCTGGCTTACCATTTCCCCGGGATTGGCCACTTTGGAGGGAAATATGGAAAACTCGGAAGCAGAGACTTTGGCCTCTGTCACTATGTAATTCGCGACATGTTCCTGGCAGTTTTCGCCACCCACTGGCTAATAAATTTCCCAAGGATCTAACAAGGAGCACAAGCGTATGCAGCCGCCTCTAGATTTATTACTATATGGGCAAAGACTACAGCAGATAATAATCCAACATTATCCACTCCTAGGCCTGAGCTGACTGAGACGCATCATTGCTTCAACGAAATTAACCTCTCGATCATATTTCTTACTGGAAGAGGGCATGTGGCTCCGCACGTCCGTAAAACGAGCCTTCGGATCACCGAACCCCTAAATGCGGTAAACATTCCCCTCATCACCACTCAGCTCTGGGTGTGAATGCTCTCCGATGAAGTCATTTTCCTCACTCTCCTTACTCAAACCTGGGTATAGTGGTTCGATGTAAACGGTGATAATCGGGGCACTGAGAAACCTGCTGTCTGTTATTCTGTGTTATTGTGTTTAATCCTTTACCCAACGCAGACGATATCAAAAGTTAATATTTTAGATATTTTTTAAAATTTAAAAAAAAAATCAACATAACCATATCATGTGACCCCTCATTGGAACGAGCTCGACGAGCTCGTTCCAAAGAGGGGTCACATGATATTGTTTTGTTGAATTTTTATGAAAAGTAGTATTTTTTGCAGCTGCTGAATTTGCATATTACGGGAATGTGGCCGTTTCGTTGGGTAAAAGGTTAAACTCGGCGTGACCATGGCACCCATTGGGGTCAAGAACACCTTCTTTAACCGTATACCGTACACCTTGTGCCTCCCACTTCACAGCATGTCCATTCGGTGCCGAAGGTTTTCATCCGGAAGAAAGCCTCAATATACTGATTAAGGCCGAGCTGATTTTTCACAATAAACTGATCTTAGATTTTCGAATCCTCTCATGATCAGATCTCTGAATAGAATACATCGTCTGTCTTAAACCAACGTATTAGACATTTCGGAACTCCGGACTTCCGTATTTATTCTGGTATAGGGCGCCAACAATCCAACCACATGTATTTCTACATTTCATGTTGCACAGTGATTATCTCAGATATACCCCTAGTCAGACACACTACTCTAATAAGCCACCTGGTACCCAACCTTTTCTACGAGGTTTACTTTTGTCAATTCTTTGTCAACACAGATGCCATACGCCATAGGTTTGTGCTAAATAAGGTATGGTGGCCCGCTGGGAGCTTGTAGTAGATGTGTGACCCAGAACCGCCATTATATACATCTGGAACTTAATTAAACACCCTCTGTTTTTTTCGCAGTGGTGTTAATAGAAACTGTCACTACTTTCATGCTATCTTTCAGATGGCCAAAAGTGATTGCGGAAAGTTTGGTCCACTGACAAATGAAAGACAACGCAATACATGTTGATGAAAATACTCAGTACTTTAATGGCGCTACTTACACATATCTGTCACTAATGTTTTTGATGGAAAAATGTTCTCTCGACAAGTAGGATGCTGGAACGGTCCATGATGATACAATGCCGGTAAGTACTGACACAAAAATGTAACCTGTGATCTCCTGAACACTATAGAAGCGTCTAAAGTCATAAAGGGAGTGTATCCACCACCTGCCCGGATGACAGCCTGAACCCTCCTCCTAACGGTACTAGCGAGCCTTCTGATACGGTGCAGAGGCACCTGCTGACGTTCCTCATACAATGCAGCTTCCAAATCGGCCAAAGTCTGTACAGTCGGATCCCTTGTTTGCATACGACGTTCCAGAAAGCCCAGATGTGTTCTAAGAGATTCAAATCGGGGCTCACTGCAGGCCAAAGTTGTGTTGTCATAGAGTTGTTCTGAATGGATGCTCTCACGGCATGGGAACGATGTGGCCTTGCATTGTCATCCATGAATGCATGGCGAGTAGCCAACGGGTGTTTATCAAAATGAGGCACGACAACCGGATTGCGGATGTCCCTAATGTACTGATGACCATTGAGATTCCCACGTACAGTCACCATATCAAGTTTACAGTCATGGGGCAGGCATCCTCAAATCATTACTGATCCTCCACGATAAGGAACAGTAGGTCTGATGTTCCTGGGCACGTAAGAAGTAATTCTATGCCTCCACATTCTCTTGCGATCCTCTTTGACGTGATCTAGGAACCTACTCTCGTCTGACCAATGGACTCTCCTCCACGTCCTGAGATTCCAATGTTGTCTGCCATACACCACTCCAAACCTCATCTTTGATGCTGATCGGACAGAGCTGGACTCTAGATGACCCATCTGGACCTCTTACCCATTACTTTGAGACGGTGTCGGGCAGTTCTGTTGCACAAACGCCTGTTGGGGAGGCAAAGGCGTTTCAAAACCCCATTGAAGCAAAGACTTCACGCCTAATGAAGCATGTCAGACTCCGATTTTCCCACGGAGAGGTATTTTGTGGTTGTCCAGGCCTTAGTTGGTCCTTAACATCGTTGGTTTGTTGGTGTTTGCGGACAAGTCTGCTGATGATAGAATGACTATAGCCAAGTTGCCTTCCAGTATCTTTGAATGACATGCCTGTTGCATGCATGCCAACCACTTGCCATATTAGTGCCCCTGGCAATCTCCCCCTTGCCATGTCAAATGTTTTTGATAAAATAAGTGACAAATTGTCTTGCTTTACACCCAGATGCATGTGGATGATAGTGTTTTGTGACGTTCGTGGGAAGCATGCTTCACGTGGACTAGGGGATGTGTTTGGGGTACGCTATCAACCAGAAACATCACGTCCCACAAGATGAGATGTACTGCAAGACATAGCAGTCATTAAAACATAATAATCAGTAACAACAACTTCACTGCCATGAAACTGTTCAGGGGTGTTCAGTTAAGGTCCAGGCGTATATATACTACTCCGTCGATATGAGAAAAGGAATGCCGAATGTATGAACATTATTTCATTAACATAATTGATATATCTTCAAAGAGTCACGATTTGATATAAAATTTCGAAACAATTTCATTGGAGCGACCCTAGCAGAGGTTTGCACAAGCTCACATCCATTTAGCGAACGAGGGTCAGACAAGTCAATGAAATCGTGACGAAATGGAGATTATTTTTATCAATGTGTAATATATCGCATAATGTTTATATAATGTTATCATAATATCCGCCGGTTCTCCACGTACCATCTTGTGAACTGTATGTTCTATATATTATTCCGTTTTCGCTCTGAATACTCTATAGTAGTTACTGTAACGATGGGGTATCTTCATCTTATTTTGCAAATGTATTTAAATTCTGACACCCTGGTCATGAATGTGGTGCTGGATGGACCCCTAAAACAGACCTACAAGGTTACGTGTATGTGGATATTGTATCATTTACGTACTTTATGTTGCAGTAATCCTACCAGTCCTGTCCAATTGTTATCGGGAAGGCGCTTTCCCCACTGACCATCATCTGGTTCTGTTATAATATAACTGTAAATAAATAGATACATTATTGTATTCGTTACGAACAGACTATCTGTTCTAGCCTTGTTGTTATACGTACATTTTCAAAACGGGTAGTATCACCACTATTTCTAACCGACAAAGTTAAATTGCATGTCACCACTCTGGTGGTATCTTCCATGCCAGTCCATAGCGGCAATTGGAAGAGTCCATATTCATAATTTGGGGTAGACCAATTAATATTTTCAATGTGCAGCCTTCGGGCTGCACCTTGAAAATATTGATTGGTCTACCCAACTCGTTTACGGAACAGCCATCCTATTTACTGACGTTATGACGGCCAGAAAAGCGGCCGCCAGGGTTAGAAGGGTTAAAGTGTATACGAACCACCCGACTGAGTTTCTCCGAGCCTAACCAATTAGATAAATCTGAGCAGGGCTATACACAAAAAACAGTCATATTTTCAGTTTTTACAACAAAAACATAAGTAACGATCCCCTCATTTGTACGAGCTCATTAAAGATATAAATATGCTTGAGATTTAGTTCTATTCGAAATCTGAAGCAGGTTAAGATGTTAGCCATTTGAATCTGAGAGGCCATTTTTTCCGGCCAAAGAATGTGATACCGCATAATTTCATTACGTAGGGCGATCGCTAATTGAATTCATGGGGTAGACCCATCAAAATTTCCAACGTGCAGCCCCGAGCCTGCATGTTCAAAATATTAATTCGTCTAACCACAAATAATTAATATGGACTCTTCCAATTGCTGCTATTAAACTGACATGGAAGATACCACCAGTATACAAAGGGTTAGGGGCGCGGTGGCGTTGCGGTAACCGGTTCCCATCGGATCACCGAAGTTAAGCAACGTCGAGCCGGGTTAGTCCTCGGATGGGTGACCGTCTGAGCGATCGATTCGGACCCCCGCGTTGTGTCCTTGGGCAAGGGACTTAACCCCGATTGTCCACATGGTGGCACGATGGCGTCGTGTACTAAGACGCACTGCACGTCGATGGTGCGCATATCTTCAACCAGTCTAACCCTGCCCGTGCTGCAGTGCAGAGTTACGATGTTGGGGAGCTGGCAGCTGCTCGTCCTTGCTTGGTGGTTCTCTCCGGGTACTCCGGCTTCCTCCACCCGTAAAACTGTCACGGTCATGATTAGCCATTGTGCATAAGTATGTGACCTTAAACACCAATAGATAAATAAATAATACAAATGGTTGAACTGTACATGCTCAAGCACATCAGTTTACTACTAGTTTTTAAGAGCAAAACAAAATATTTCTTAAAAACATTCACTTGTTTGTGTTCTCTTATTATAAACCGGCACCTGATCTGGAATAAATCGGCACCATGTTGTAACCATTCATACACCAGGTACGTACCAAAAAGTCCACATACATATTAAAAATTAACCAACCCCAATGTAGCAGTATAGCATGAGCAAATATGGTCTTACGAGCGGGACCTCAAGAAAGACATCGACATGCAGGATATGTTCAGTGTCACGTTGTGCCGGACTAATTCCCCGGGGAAGCCATGTTGAGGCAACATTACCACGGTGTTGAGTGATATTAATGTGACTGTTCTGCGAGTGTTGTGGTAATACGTGTTTCTGACGTTCATGTTGTTTGGTTGAGCTTGTTAGTTTATGTTATGTCACGTGTTTGAAATTAGGGTGGAATGACTTCTTGAAGTGTAAATATCGGTTTGTGTGGAAGCGGAAGTGTTGCAGTTATCGTCAGTGTTGGACCATTTCAGCCTCGGAAATGCCCACTGGTCAATGTAACCCCCCCCCCCCCCCCCCGCCCCCCCCCCTCCCCCCCACACACACACACATCATCGCAAGCACTCGGAAAGAAATGAATAGTCGTTAACTTTGTGGAGAATCCAACTCTGCTACGTTCTCTTTCTGCCTGTGAAATCCAATAGTATACCGCTTTGTCCAATGATCCTTGAATTTCTTTGCTGAAGCAGTATCGTAGGCGTACTTATTACACGCCTGTTCTATGAAATCCACATCTACAGCAAAACTAAACCATGCGGAAAATGAAAATCTGTTCCGCACATATGTGCGGAAAGGAAATCATTGTCGGACTATTTTTATAAAGAAGCGAAATTTCAATGGACTTTTCTTCAAATCGTGCACCTCAATTACAATTTCTATCGCAAGCGACTGCTAAAAATCGTTCCCATTGAGTTCCAATGTGTTCTATGTGCCAGTAGGCACGTTGAGCACATTGAAACTCAGAGGAGAAAATAGAAACACGGGCTCCCCTCGCATATTTGGTTGGCGATAACATGTGTTCTACGGCCTCCGGTTCTATCCTTCCGCGCTGGAACTCGTGCCATATCGATTACCCTATCCACACCCGCGTGTCGTTCTGTGTATTTACTCCGTGTATTTTTGTCAGTTTTGATTTGAGGAAACGCGATGATTCGTTGACTTTTTAGTTCTTAAGTTGACGACGACTTTTTGTTAAATATAAAATAGTGCTTTTTCCAAATATGTTATCACCAAACTAGTCGAGGGTTCACATTTTGCTCAAACCCGCTGGATCCAGTACTTTCATCTCCCGGATAACATAGATACGTTGCTTACCTACTATCAATCCGTAATGTCAGAAAATTGATTAAATAATTAGATAATGCCAATGTGTTGATATGCCAAATGATGAAATTATGTTTGGATTGTGCGAATAGAAAATAAATAATACCGTAAGTCTTCAATCCAGAAAAGATCATACCTGAAATTTAGAGTTTTCGCAAGTTCTTTCAGCAGATCGATACAATATCCGTCATATACAGCATAGCTACCGCTTTCTCCGGTATTCCATGATTTGTAAACAAATGGCGGTGCCTGAAGTGACAAAATAATGTATCAACCATTGATTCTAAAAAAGCCTGACAGTTTGCCAGCTCATTATACATTTTATATTATACATTTTACTAGATATAATGACATACTGAATTGTTAAAGCTAACGTACAAATCAATATACAATGCTATCTTAATCCTTTACCCATCGTAACAGCAAAAAACGACCAGCGCTATTCACAAAAGTCGCCAAATTAATTTTCTGTATTTTTTCTAGGCTTTCACCCTTCATTTATTTGAACGAGCTCGTTCCAATGAGGAGTCATAACCTATATTTTTAAGACAAAAAATGAAAACAATTAGTTATTCAAGAAATTTCTTTGCAAGCATTGTCTGCTTTCAGTTTAGATAAAAGGTTAATGTCTTGGACACGATGGTGTTTCATGGATTATTGCCTATAAAACTCGTGAACCCCAAACTGTCTACACTTACGCGAAAAAGCATGCACATTTTATAGCATCTACCCTTTTTGAGATAATAAAATCGATTTTTGTCACCTCAAGAATATCCTGATACATGTAGTTAAAGTAAATGTTTATTGATAAATGACAAGATTCGATGAATCTCAATCAGAAAGTGCATAATCTGGAGATTGTGACGAACATAGAATTCGAATTTTAAGTTGATACTATTCAAGAATAATGACACCAATGCACACGCAAAACAAGCCCAATGCACGTAATATTCTCTCCCATCATACAACCGTCCTGTTACGTGACCGACATAACTGCAGATCACTTGAACAACGTTGGAACGATTACATATTGTGTTGTTTCTGATTGGTCAAAGATTTCGCCAAGTGCATAGGTTAGGTACAGTATGTATCCATTGCGTCCAATCTGGGATTGGATAAAATACAATATCAGTGAACTGATGACACCGATTAACATGTTTAGTGGCTGTCTTCCATATGTGTGCATGTGTAATGTATATCAGTTACCAGCCAATAAGGTTCCCAGCCAGTTATAATATTTTAGACTATGCAGACGGCTGAAACAAAAAGGACGAATCGTCAGATGTTAGAATTCATTGGCCAAATGCTACTAACTGTGTTTACATCCACAGATAATACATTAAAGAGATGCATGTACATTGGCGCACCCGCACGCACGCACAATGTTTAAGCTATTGTGAAATAGTGAGCCATGTCCTTAGAAAAATGTGTGCACGCCTCACTCCGATTTTTCCGCCCCTGTACATGCACCTGTTGTTTCACAGCCGGTTATTCATGAAGGGCACGCGGTGCCATTCGCTATATGGTGCCAAAATGTAGTTACATATTGGACATTTGAATGAATGCGGAGGAAAGAAACGGAGATACTACACGGCGCTATCCCACCCCAGCTCCGTGAACACAGCAAAGGACAAAATCCGCCGTGCACACTTTCAGTTTTAAGTCATGAACCCAGCTGGAAGCACGGATGTTAGTTGTCCATTTTGGCCTGATTATAGCATCCTGTCCAACAAGAATTTACTTGACCTCCTCATGGCATCCCACCTGTATTATCGCTACTTGAATGACTGATAATACACAGTGCTGCAGACAAACAAATAGAACCCAGCGCGCAAATTATGTGCATTGTTATACCCACTCACGTCGGCGCTACTACCAAGATGAAATATAATCTCACTTGTTGCAAAAATCTTATGTTGCTGTTATTTTCAACGTTGAGGTCAGTACTAATACGGGGGAGCGTTAGCAGGGTTAATAGTGTCCACCAGACTAGTCAATGGTATTGACAGTTCTATCGATAGCTTTGACCATATTAGATAGCATACACCATCTGGCCCCTCGTCTTGAGACAGATTATCTGATCATGTAATCACTAACACACTCAGCTTGGCGCCCGAGAGTCCACATTTCCTAGTTTATTTCTGTCTGTTACATCGAACATTGCTGCAAGTCTTATAATATCAGGTTACTTCGTGGGCCTAACATAAAAACAAATCTGTAGCTCCTATACTCTAAAACAACATGGTTGATCTTAGTGGTCAAAACTTAAAAAAAAAAAACGCATCCAGGTGGTATGAATTATCAGCCCAGGATCGTGATGCTTTAAAACTGATAGTTGCTCAACGAGATTTTGGGGCAGACCAATCAAAATTTCCAATGTGCAGCTCAAAGACTCTACGTTAAAAATCTTGATTGGTCTCCCCTCTCCCCACAAATAGCGAACACACACTTGAAGAAGATATCATCAGGGTCCAAGGGTTAAGTTTCATCTGATTCATCACATGTAGAAACTTCGAGTCTTAAATTTCATTATGAAATTCATTGACCCGCAATTACAACACCGATTAGCCCACCTCTGCAATCAATGCTACTAAGACCTGTACTCTCGGGTTTGTTCTGCTATCTCTTGGAGTAATTGACGATGGGAATCTTGTTAAAGAACACATAATGGGCAACATTTATTTTAGGCTAACCTATAAGATGACTGGGAATGTGTACACATTATAATCTATACTTATTAGCCTGATATATAGTTTGCGGTTATGACTTGTTAAGTTTCATATCGGCCGAGTTATCGTCCCAAGGTAACGTCATATCGGTCTGAAATTGAGGTTCAAAGGTTGATGTGAAGTTACCGAGGGTTGATATCTTGGCCGATATGAAACTTACCAAGACATACCGCCTTTATTTATTGAACCATAACAAATAATTACTAAACGTTCTTAGATCTGCTACATTTGAAACTAGAAGTCCTGTCCCGAATTGTGCGCTTATCTAGGCTTAATTGCACGTAGGCATTGCACGCAATTGCCATTATCTATAGCTCCAACAGCAAAGCTGGTCTCGAAGGAAGCTGAAATTTTCTGCAATGTCATAAACTATAATACACAATCATTGATACTTTGGTCCATGCATTTCATGGTATCGTGAATGGCTCTGAACCCGGAGCCGTAAAGCCATACAATTTCCTTCCCGGGATAAAACCTTAATTGCCGTGCATTCTATTTCTGGCAGGGGATCAGGAATCCACATTCTAAATTCCTCTGTAGCATGATTCTGTCCTTCGAAATACACACACTGACACACAGGCCCATCCTAGTTTCCATCTGGGGCCAACCACTGCACTTTATTTTCGTCGTACTGTCTCCAATGCGCTCCAAATGGTCATGCTTCTGCCGAAAATAAATAAACATGAAAACTTCATCTGATAAGCTACATCGCAGCCGTTTTTCATGGTGTGAAATGCTCTAGTGATTTACGTGTAGGACTTCATATTGCCGTGAGTTCGATTCCTGGCAGGAGATCGGAAACCATCATTTTAAATTCCTCAAAAGCATGACTGTGTACTTCGAAATACACACACAGATGCGTACCTGTCTTCTTATGAGGCCAACCACAACACGTTAGGCCTACTATATAGCCAGTGCATACCACTCTTTCATGGTGCTGCCGATAGGAATGTGAAGCAAGTGATCATTGGAATTTAATCTAATAAGTTCTATTTCAGTCATCGATTTTGACAGTGTGAAATGGTCAAGTGGTTTAGGTGTTGAACTCCAGAGATGGTAGTTATCTGCCCTTGGTAAACAACTAGAGTTTTTTTATGTGGACTTCTTTTTTGCCAAATTTCACGTTTAAATCAAATGCAAGTTTACACATTTTTTTATTTGGAGTATAGCTAATGTATCATAGATAGAGGAGAGAATATTTCCCAATTTGATCCTGTCCACTTACTGGGCTGGTAAAGACTATTTTCCTTCACTGCTTGATACTAAAAAACTATTTGTTTACAATATGGCTGCCACACAACAGAAATCCCATGTTACTGTCAGTAGTACTATATCAAAATCAAATGAGCTGAAGAATGAAATCGGTATTAAAAAGCCGATTCAGTCATCTAATTGTCCCCTAAGTTCCAATGTGTTCTCTGTGCCTACTAGCACAGAGAACACATTGGAACTCAGGGAACGAAATGTAGGTAGCACTAAAGGAAAGAAATATAGAAAAGACTGTACAATCAGAATTTTTAGTTGATGATAACAGAAAAGTCAGACCTGGCCATATAATTAGAGAAATTAATAAATTCAGTGGTGGTGGCCTTGTTGAGGCCTGTGTCCCAGTTAGTGGAAATGGATATGACATTACTTTCAGTAACAGAATAACGGCTGAAATAACACTCTTAAAGAGGCTCATCCAGAAAAGAAGAGTTTTCCCTAATTCTGAGATCACTGATGGTACCAGAGATGTTAAAGTCAAGTTTCCTCCAAACATTAAGTCACTATCATATAGTCTGGGGTTCAACACAGAAGATGGCCCAAGATATTTTCGTGTTATTCACAATGACCAAATTCATGTTTGCAGACATTTCTCTCAGAATTGCATGTAATTAAAGATTGTCCTGAACTGATTTGTTACCGGTGCAAATTGGGTGGTCATATCGCTAAGAACTGTGTGACAAAAATGTGCCCCTTGTGTAATATAATTGAAGAGAAATGTTTTTGTAAGAAAAGTGAAAATGTTGAACTTTCTCATGCTCTTATAGACTCAAAAAGACTCGAAGTCATCTGATACAAATAGTGCTGACCCCTTTACAAATGAATTATTATTCACCACAATATGGGTTGATCCTTGCAATGGAAATAATGATGTTCAACTTACAAAAAAACTAATATTAATGGTGATGTAACTGAAACTGAAAATACTATAACTGTTGATGTAGATACTGATAAAGCTAAAGTTCCATTAGTTTGTACCTCAGCTGAATCTGTTTTTATAGCAGAGGTCCATGTCAGGGAGTCCCCATCTTCTGAGGTTTTGCAGAAGAAAAGAATGAAAATGCAGATTTAATAAATCTTGAAACAAAATTAGATAGTGGAGCTGAAACTATTGCAGATGAGGCCTGGGACATGGGTACTGATGTTGATCTTCCAGAGCCTGTATCTCAGTCATCTTGAGTGAATAGGGTTGAATCATTTGATAAATGATCTAAAAAAACACATGGTGTCGGCCATAGAAGGAAAATTAAGTTCAAGGTTAATGTTAAAAATGCCACTCTCTGGAAAGGGTTAAAGCTATCTAATGTTTAACAAACATGGATTTGAAAACTTTGATTCTTTCTTTCCTCACTAGTTGTGTTATGTCAGTTATCGCCTCCCAAAATGTTATTGGTCTAGATAGCAATAAAGTTGAAAAGATCTGCAATATTTTACACAGCAAACATGTTGATATTGCTGCCTTACAATAAATGCACTGGACCAGTAATCCTGGGTTTTCTTTCTAAAAGTATTGGCAGGGAAGAATTATTTCCTGTAATTACTGTCAGGGCAGCAGGGGTGTTGCTATAGTGCTATCTCAAAATGTGTTGATACTGTAGTGAACACATGGAATGATGCTGATAGTAGGTGGCTATGTGTGGAAATTAAAGTTGATAAAGTCACTTATAGCATTTTGAGTATTTATGCATCAAATAATTTATCAGAAAGAATTCAGTTCTTTGAAAATACTCAAAAATTTATCGCTGGTAAAGAAAACCTGGTTTTACTAGGTGATTTCAATACTGCAGTTGGACACTTAGATAGACCCAGTTTTCATACTGATAAATCTGTGAGACTTAAGTGACATTATGTATCATAATAGTCTCACAAATTTGTGGAGGCATAGGAATCCCTATAAAACTGAATTTACTTGGCACAGGTTTCATGGTCAAACTCTGCAACAGAGTAGGATTGATTTGATTCTCAATTCATCAAACCTTACTGCACAGTTTACTTATTGTTTCAGTAGCCACCCTATAGTGAGTGATCATTCCCTGTTAACAACAAAATGTAATTTATAGAATATTGAAAGATGCACAGTGGTTTGGATTTTTAATAATAAATTATTAAATAATAAAAATGATTGTAGAGAGATAGATTCCCTAACTGCACAAATTTAAAAAAAATGATTTATTTAGTTCTGATATTCTTGTTTGGTGGGACAACTTAAAATATAACATTAAAAAGTTAGGTATTTTCCACAGTCAAAATATGAGCCGAGAAACATTTGCAAAGAAAAATGAATTAGAAAGAAAACTGAAAATTGAAATGTCCAGATATGCCCATTTTCCAACGAATGAAAATTTACTATCGTTAAAGAAAATCGAAATGAAGTTGAACAAAATTGAAGATAATGATTTGCAAGGTGCGATATTAAGGTCTAAGTCCAAATTTGTTTTGGAAGAAGACAAATGTAATTCATTTTTTCTTGGTCTTGAAAAATACAAACAGCAGTTTAATTCAGTTCGTGAAGTTTTTGATCTAAAAGGCATAATTATTAAGGATTCTTTTATAATTGTAGAAACAGTTAAAAATTCTATATCAATCTTTGTACAAAAATGATGATATAGATCCTGATTCTGAGAAATTACTTCTTAATAGCATTAGTTCTCATGTTAGTGAAGATAATTACTGTTACTGTGAAGAGATTCTTACAGAAAATGAATTCTCAGAAGCTCTTCATTCAATGCCTATAAACAAATCTCCAGGTTCTGATGGCCTAACATCAAGTTTTTATAAACATTTCTGGAATTTACTACGACCAATATTATGTAAGTTTACAAAGAAATATTTCAACCAGGGCAACTATCAAATATAATGAAAACAGGATTAATAGTCATTATTTATAAAAATAAAGGTGACAAGTATGATTTGAAAAACTGGCATCTAATCAGTTTATTAAACATTGATTATAAAATTTTATCCAAAGCTTTAGCTAACAGATTGAAACAAGTTACCCCCCACCCCCCCCCCCCCCCCCCCCCACACACACACTCACACACCTTGGTATCATCAACTCAGACTTGTTGTATACCAAAGAGGGATATCAGTGAAAATATTTCAAGTCTCAGAGATATAATAGAGTTCACTGAAACTGAAAATACTGAAGGAATTATTTTGAAAATTGATCACATGAAGGCTTTTGACTGAGTCAGTCATCATTATTTATTTAGATTACTAAAACAATTTGGTTTTGGTTCAAACTTTATAAGATGAATTATAATATTATATAATCATGTAAAAAGTTGTGGGAAAGTAAATGATCACACATCTTCTTATTGTAACATTGAAAGGTCGGTCAGGCAAGGTTGCCCACTATATAGTAGTGTATGCAAAACCTTTAATCATGCCGATGATACAGAAATAACTGTAAAGAATAAACTTTCCTTACTCAACACTTTGATAGCGTTAGATGTATATTCAAAGGGTTCAGGTGCTAAGGTCAATTTTGATAAATCTGAATTTTTACTTTCAGGCAAATCCAAAAATTTCAACGTCAATGGATTGTCGTTAAAGCATGTTGATGATGCACTTTTAATACTGGGTGTTTATTTAGGACTGAATAAAAGTAAAAAAGTTAAAGAAAATTCTGTTTTTTTTTAAAAAAAAAAAACGTCAACTATATTTGAAAGGAAGATCAATTGTCATAAATAGCCTCCCATTGTCTACCATATGGTATACATTGAATGTCACTTCAATTTCTCGAAATTACAAAATTGCAATTCAAGAACTTTGTTTGAATTTTCGTTGGGCAAACAGAAAACATTTAATTAAGGTTAAATCGATTATTAATCAGCTTAATATGGGAAGGTTAAATTTTGTTGATATTGGAACCAAAACAACTGGCATTAAGATGTAAATGGATTAAAAAACTTTATAAAAGTCAGTTTCCCTGGACTTTATTTTTAAAACTGCATATCTATAAGTATAAAAATTTGAAGTTGACAGATAATATCATTTCAGTGTCATTAGATGGAAAAATCTTAAAATCGAAGTCCTCGTTCTATGATGAAGTCCTTGAGGTTTGGAGAAGACTAAATGAGAATAACGAATGTATGATTAATATGCAAAATATTTTCATCAATGTATTTTGACAACCCCGGTCTTTTAAACAGTGATGGAAAAACATTTATTCTTTACTGATTTTGTAAATGCTGGTCTCATAACAGTACATGATGTATTGTACGAGGTTGTACCAGGAATTCTACCTATTTCAGTAATATTGAAATTGATTGTTGATGCAAATACTGTCTTTCATGAAAAGGAAGTTAAAAGAAAACTTCAAACTATTTTATACGCTCTGTCTTCATCAGAGGTTCAGTTAATAGAGAAAGTAACTCCACCTTCTAAAAATTTAAGTCAACATGCTTTGAACACTCGATTTCTTGATGAAATTTAATTTATTCAATCAACTGGTGAAGTTTGTTCAGTCTACTTTTTGTCAACGAAGGAAGCATACAAAATATTATTGAAACAAACTGTTGAGACACCCACAAGTCAGAAGTTTCGGCTACCCTTAGATTTTCAAAAATGTACACAAATGTTCATAAAAATTTCAAATCAGCAGATATAACTGACACTGACTTTCGGGCGATTCACAATATTGTTTCTACATCGGTTATCAAAAACAAAATAATTAGTCGCCTCTTTGTCCTCTCTGTCAGTCAGAGAATGAGGATATTGTTCATATTTCTATAAGCTGCAAACATCTTTATAATGTTAAGAAGAAAATAACCGAAATTCTAGACTATTTGTTCATTCATTCAAAGCCAATTGCTGCTTCCCTACTGCCAGAGTTACTTTTATTGGGTTATAGTTTCACTTATAAGTTCACTCAATACTTTTTTTATCAATCTAGTGTTGAGTGCCTATCGAACAGCAGTATTGAGGAGGCGTCTCATTTTCATGAAGAATGGTAAGCTACTGTATGTGATACAACTCTTTAAGCTATTATTATCTTCAGGAATATTATTTTTCTTTGTACACCAAATCTGATTACTTTGATGACATTGTTATAAAGAACAACAGTTTAGTCTACACTGATAGGAAGGGCCGTGTCCAGTTCGACATTTAGTTGAATCTCTGTTGCTTGACTGACCTAGGTTTAACTCTTAACCCACTGAGTTTTTTAAAATTGTTTTTTTCCTTCAGATCTAGTCATGGCTGCTTTGTAGCAGCCATGCCTGGATTTGATGGAGGATTTCAATACAATTTAATTCAAGAAATCATTGAAAAAGTTGATACAGTTTATTTTAGTATATCAGTGAGATTGTTTAATAAGTGTTATACATTTGCCAATGTTGATAATATGGTCAAAGTTTATGTACTGCTAAACTTGGTATCTTTGTTGGAAATTGGTGCTCCATTTTTTTATCGTTTTCCAAGTGTACTTCACTTTGGAAAATTTTATATGCATAAATTCTGTTAGCATTCAGGAATCATAATATGTAATGTGTTACATTAATATATCCACAAAAGTGAGACTCTCTAGCCAGAGCTGATTTATAATTCGTTCCATTTTGTGAAAAATATTTTGTTTTTTGGGTTTCTAGTAAAGTGGAACTAATTTTTTCCCGAGAATCGTATTTTAATATCGAATTATAAGTTTTAGAGCTTCTTAGTTGCTTATGAAATTACGTAAACATTAGTCCCTTTCTTTATCTCATTTCAAAACAGTAGAAAAATATATTTTGCAGTAATTCATCCAACAATGGCTTCGATGTTTTGTTGGTAATTAGACTTATTGTGGCTGATTTTCGTTTCTGTGAGTTCTACGCTGTATTAAGGGTTTAATGTTTTATGTGTATTGAAAATTTCCAAGTTCGCAACCCTAACATGACTATGAAAGTTAAATTATTTATTAATTTTAACAATCCATGTTCGAAAACATTCTGAACATACTTCCAAGGAAAGTAATTTTAGAAATATTTCAAACTTGGATTTTGTTGACAGTTGAACATCCCAAAGTTTCTGTGCACCATTTATTACGTGCACAGAAAAAGGTTTATTTTTGCAGTTAATTTATCTTTCTTTGGGAATATGTGTGTTTGTTGTGGGGGGGGGGGGGGGTGGGGGGGGGGGGGGCTTATAAGTTTGATGTTTACTTTTTGTGCTCATGTACACACATATTGTTTAACTCCTATATCAACATTTGTCTGTGATATTTGTACATATTTTTAGACTTTTTACATTTTCGAAATAAAAAAAAGAATGAAAAAACAGGTGTTGAACTCCGGATTGACAGGTGGGATAAGAAACCAACAGTTTTGAATTTCTCAAAAATATGATTGCATCATTTGAAATGCACATACAGAAGAACCCTTCCTCTTTTGATCTCAGGCCAACCACAGTACTTTCGTCGTACTTTCGTCGTACTATAGCCAGCACGTTCCACACTTTCACACTTTTGCTGAAAGAAAAGTGAGCGAAGTAATCATGTGACCTTCATCTAATAAGCAACACTCCAGCCATCATTTTGTCTCGATGTGCAATGGTCTATTGGTTTAGGTGATGAACTCTTGATTGTCACACAGGATTACCATGGATTCGTTTCCCAGCATGCGATGAGAAACCAACATTTCAAATTCCTCTAAAACATGCCTGTGTCCTTCGAAATACACACAGGCCCGTCCCAGTCCACGTTTGAGGCTAACCACAGCATATTCGTCGTACTGAAGCCATCACGTTCCACACTTCTATGCATCCGACGAAAGGAAAGAGAAACAAGCAATCATAAGAACTTCATCTAATAAGCCGGATCTAGCCATCGTTTTTAACTGATGTGCAATGGTCTCGTAGTTTAGGTGTTGGACTCATGGTTGCCAAGTGGGATTGCCGTGGATTCCTTTTCAGACAGGAGATCAAAAACTTACATTCTAAATTTCTCCCAAAACGTGATTGTGTCCTTTAAAATACACAAACATATCTGCTCTTCTACGAAGCCACGCTCAATCTTATACACACTACAACTGCAAACAGCTCTACATTCTATGCTCTGTAGTTCACATATATTGGACCTGTTGGTCAATGGGCTCCCATAGCATTAAATGGCGTAATCAGTCAGTCAGATAGTGTAGTCCTTATTCACTAACTTCATGGTATTGCTATTATTAGTAATAAGGTGTTTCAGCGTGGTGTACGGGACTGTAGTAACCTTTTGAGATCCGTATTTCCTCAGGTTGAAAGCCAAAGGCAATACGAATCTCAGAAGGATAGTACAATCTCGTCCACCCCGCTGGAATACCCTGTGACGAATTAATTACCCTATACCGGCAGTGTGTCGTGCTTCGTTTTATTATATAATCACCAAACGGTATTCCAGTGACCAAAACCTCGATAAAAGTAATAATTATAGAAACTGAAATAAACATATACTTCTTTATTATTAAACAATGACCAGTTGGAGTTATTTCCCTTCGAATGACCTCAAACATTTGGGAGTCTTCAGTTCAAGAATATTGTGAAATGACGCGTCATTATTATTGTGGGACACGTGCTGACTTTACAAGTGTTTTATTTGATACAGTGGTGTGTTCTGTGTTTTGGAAAATCGGGGACACTATATTCAAACTTGTACAAATGCTTTAATAAATTTCACGAAAGAGACAATATATAGAATGAGATAGGTTGCATGTTTCTCGAAACCATAACATATCTGTAATGAAGAAATTCCGCAACAGAATCCCTCGTCTCGACAGTAAAATTGGACACCGGGGGTACGTACACCGGTTTTTAGTGTATTCTCATGAAACAGTATTGTTCTTATTTTGTTTTCAGTCTGAATGCTTATAATAACTGATGGATATGTTTGAGGCGATGAGGGAAAGAGAACTCAGCAAATTGTACAATAGAGTGTTTGTACACCACTGTTTTGCTGTCACGTGATATTCTCTCGTGATACACTCTGCTGAACTTCCTACACAGCATTGGATTTAAATGTACCATGCTGAATGCATTTGTTACTGACCAGTCAGGAAGCTTGTATAATTTAAAAAGGGTAATACATCTGTATACTATATGTGCATATCAGCCACTATCAATCACACAGGCAGAACCTGTTGCTCAGTTGACCCATATTGGGGTAGAAGAATTGGTAAAAAAATCCCCTGCTGGAAAATGAAACTGCTGTGGGAATGATTAATTCAGTGGAGCCCACTTAATTGGATATCTCTTAACTGAATAACCCTGTTAATTGAATGTAATTTCTCAACACAAAAAAAAATTACCATGCTTCCAGAACAAATTTAACCTGTTAATTAAATATAGGTTATAGAGTAAACTCCTGTTAATTGAATAATTTTGTTTTTGTAACATGTAGACAAATTACCCTCCCCAGTTTCCCTTTGTTTGTAGACCTATGTAGCCTCAGTACAGCCAATATGGGCATTTAATCTATTATATCTTGTTTGACAGAGCTCATAGAGCTCTGCCAAACAAGACATAATAGAATAAATGCTAAGTTTATCTGTATAATTTTAAATGGAGTAATAATGATCATTTCTATCGGGGATGTAAATGAATGAAAGGTTTGATGGGGAAAACGAAAAAGGGAAACAAAAAAAAAAAAATTAAAAATTAAAAAAATAAAATAAAAACAAACAAAAATCTAGGATAACATGTTGAAACTATCAAATTAGAGTTAATAAAAACAATACAGTATTAGTTCAATTTTACAATATTACTTTTCATCTCTCTTTTTGTATTCATGTTATAATATAGGACTTGTGTTATCAATGTTTTATAATTCCAAATATAAAAAAAGTTCCTTACCCTTTTTTGAGTCCATGTGATCACATTAGCATGCAATCTCGGACTGACACTTTCACAAAATATCTTGATTATCTCTTAGCCTAACGAATCGGCGACATCCGCCCATGTTATTTACAAATTAAGCATTTGAAAAAGGGTATATATTTCAAAATATTCAAACAAGACCATAGCAGGTAACCCCTCATTGAAATGAACTTGTTGCCTTTTTTGAAAACTTTGAAAAAAAAAAAAAAAATAATAATAAACTTTGATATCATCTGCGTTGGGTAAAGGGTCATTGATAAAGTAAACTCATATACATGTTTTATCATCATGTTTGTTGAAAAATGCGACTATGCTACACATATAAACTCCAATTTGTGATGTGCGGTGGGGAATGATTTTGTTTCACCGAACAGAATAAGTAACGTTATCTTGTTATGAATAGAAAATGTTTTTATTTGTTTTTGTTTTGCTTTTCCTTTTTAACTTTTCGGTTGTCATCTGCAGTACTTTTTCTGTTACATTATTTTGAAAACTGAATAGTTTTTGCTTAACCCTTCAAACACTGGTATATTCCATGTTAGTTTAATGGCAGCAATCGGAAAAGGTTTGTATGCAATACTTGGGGGTAGACCAATTACTATTTTCAACATGCAGCCTTCGTGAAGGCTGCACATTGAATATATCTATTGGTCTACTCTACATATGCACAAAGCAGCCATCATACTTAATGAAATTATGACGTATCAACGTCCTAGCCCAGGAAAGCTGCCTCAAGTGTTCAAAGGTTAATGCAGAAACGCTTGACATACTACTTACATGGATTGTGGCTACAATCAAAGTCCGGTTATTAAGTCCATGATTGGTGTTTGGGAATGCACTGTCTTCATTGAGGGTAATAACATCTTCTACTTTGAACGTATCTACGTTTGCAAACTGTTTCCCAGTTGGATGGAACACTAATGTGTCCAAAGTAATATTCAGTTTCTGTCTGGGAAAGGTTTTGTTGATTAGCTAAAATATAATGATAATAAATGGATCAATGCATTAGACTTTCGGCCTAAAATGAATAAAACTAAACGATTAAAACTAAATTTATAGTTTGTGACCTTGTTTGCTTCGAAAATTAAACACTCAAATCAGATGAATCATAAAGTCTTCTGTTTACCAAAACTCTTTGTCTTGGTAGAGAGGGTAACATAACAAAAAACACACAGAACTGTTTTCCATTTGGATGGAACACTAACATGTTCAAAGTAATATTCAGTTACTGACTGGGAATGGTTTCATTGATTAGATAAAATATAATGATAATAAATAGATCAACGCGTTAGTCTAAGTCAAAAACTAAACCGAATCATGCGTCATATTTTAAATTGAGATTTTGTGATATTTTCTTCCTTCGAAAAGAACATACAAAAATGAAGCGAAGCATAAAGTCTTTTGTTTACCGAACATCGTTATCTTGGCGGGAAAGGTAACAGAAACCACACCCAAAATATTAACATGAGAATATTTTAAGAGACAAATTAGCAACCACA
This sequence comes from Pictodentalium vernedei, assembly GCA_031216915.1. Taxonomy (NCBI): domain Eukaryota; kingdom Metazoa; phylum Mollusca; class Scaphopoda; order Dentaliida; family Dentaliidae; genus Pictodentalium; species Pictodentalium vernedei. The sequence goes on from CM062289.1 coordinate 87,622,928, forward strand.
ACAGTTGTACTTTTTTGTTGATACGAGGTTAGCTACACTTTCAACAGTCGGCGTCATATCTTGTCGGACACAACCATTATGTGAAACTAGACCTCCTACGTATCTTATGGAAGACTGACGTTCTCAAAATATTTTGCAGGAGAAGAAGAGAATTTGTAATCATTTGACACAACGTTCCCTCACTAGTTTCCTTTTCAGCCGGGGTTATTCCTTCTTTCCGATCCAGATAATAGAAAGCTGCAGCCACATGGACATTATCTTAATTTGTCTTCGCAAAGTACTTTCAGATTGATAATGTGTCTGTACCTTCTGTTGCAGTGTTTAGGTATTTAAATAGACGACCGACTGGATTCCAATTACTCAAATAGATAGAATATTAGTCAGTCAAGGTAACGTTTAAGATCTTACGATTGTTGGGAAATGTATTTGTGTGTTGATAAAATATTCATGTGGTAGTCGTACCACGACTTCTTCTTTAATTAACAGTAACACTCACCATACTTCTGTGTGATTTGTCCGGGCTCCCTGAAGCTCGAATCTGGTACCCCAGCCATCCGTTTGAATCAGTGACCGTATGTGTCTAGTATATGATTCGGAGGCGGCGGAAGCTCGATAAAATTGGAGGGGCATAAATTTTCAAGGCTACTATGGTTCAGCCCGACGGGAGGAAAAGTTACAATCGTATATCGTTAAATGTACTGTGACACACCATAGTGTCTCGTTTTGATGTCCATACCACGGTGTAGTCACTGTCGTGTTTATCTCTTCTGCTTTAAGCATCTTCCAACCCGAAGGCGAGCCTTCGGGTTCAAAGATGATCGAAGTGGAAGAAACGGACTTACGCGACCGAAGGTGGAATGTATTGGCCTAATGTTGTTTGGATTTGCAAATAATATGTAACAAGAATGCCTGTATATTGGCACGTCTGCCTGCGCCTAATTTATCTCATGGTGTAACCAATCAACATGTCTGTGGAAAGAAGTGGAGTGGCACGTGTCCCCAGTGCCACCCTGGCTCCGCCGTCTCTGACATGATTACTAGCACGAGAGAATCCATATCTATGCCCTAAAATCAAATGGAAACATCCCGACAGGAAAATTATCGGAGTAAGGGGAGGGGATCACCACACTACTCCCATCCCCTTTTCGCGTCTTCCGTAGTATTGTTGTACAAAGAAACAGGTATTCGGTAGACAGACGATCTAAGACACCGTTACTTTTTTCCATGCCCCTGTGGTACGTCTAGTCTATAAAGCAGAACATAAAAACAATGGCTCAAGGCTCGGTTTAATTTCTGCCTTCAAGTCTGAGTAATGTGCAGTAATATGTGACAATGTTAGTAACATGTAGTAATATTCGAAAATGTTATGACACCTTGTTTGTTACATTCCAGAGATTATCCTCCAGTAACTGTAATGCTTGCTTTTGATTTGCCGTACCGGGGAATAAATACACAGAACGCCATGATGTCTGAATGCGTTCGTCAACAAGTGCTAACACGGAAGGATAGAAGAAGATATGCAGCCTCTAGTTCTATCCTTCCGCAATGGCATGAGTGCCGTATTGACGAACGCATTCACACATCGTGGCCTTCAGTGTTTATTACACGCCTATATGACATAAAATCCATCAATTGAAAATTCAAACACCACATACAGAAATATTGAACTTGAAAGCTCTTTGTTATGTGTTGGTTGTCTTCTTGAAATAGAAACAAACACAAATCTCGGATATTTTGGCAAACAGACACGTCTGACTGATCGATCCGTAAACAGAAAAGATAAATGAGCATCATGTCCAAATAGGTTATTTATTCCTATTTTTAAGAAATCAGCTGCCGTTATCTAAAAGATAATCAGAACGTGAATGTTCTAAAGTCACTCCCTATTTTCAGAAAAAAAAGTTTTGTTGCCGTTGGTGGATTTGAACAAAACAATTGTCGTTCGGTTTATCGGTTGTTACCGCGTTTTTGACAGTGTTCTCTTTCAGAATGCGGTGTTTCCGTTGGTCGATTACGAAAATGGATGGAGTTTACTTCTTTTCATAGATCTATGACGTCTCGAGGAAAAATAGTCCTTCAAATGAATCCATTTGGAGAATGTGTTCCGAACGGATTTGCGAATATGGAACTGGGGGAAACGAAATAAGAGTGTATTGATCATTTAATAAGGATAAACATTGAACAGAGTTTTGTTATGAATATATTTATAACGGTTCAAACATTAGATCTAAGGGAAATGGTCACAGTACTCACAGTCTGAAGCTGCAAAGTAGCCATGCATTGACAGAGCCACCTGAATGTTCTCGAAAGACCCTTAAAAGTTTGCATAAACGCACCTGCAACGGGCAGGTCACAGTGGAATGTACACTAGAACAATTATTCGTAACATACTCACAACAAAGAAGGTTCTGAACTGCAACGGCAGATCATTGTCATGGGGCAAACGCCTACAAGTCATCTGATTTAGGGTTGCTGCTAGGAGGTTCTCCAGTACCTGAAACATTCAACACATTATAAATGTGCTTCGGTGAACAAAGTAAGAAATTCTAACATTAACACTAAGTTCGTTCCATCTCGGTTATACAAATGCAACACATGGAGAGGCAAATACACGCGGTCAGATAAAATACACAAGCAGTAGGAATTTTAGTTTTAATGCCATGTTATTTTGGCCAGTCTGTCCAGGTGCATTTTGTATTTTTGTTTTTATAAGAACACTTTACTCTTCTATGGAGCACGTACCATGTGAATACAAAATACTTACTTATTTACTTACATACGCACGGATGTTCCTGCACACATTTACACACTCCCTCGGTCTTGTGTAGCCGTAGTTTTAGTGGCTTGTTTTGTTTTTCTATTGTTCTCTATGACAAACGCTGACAAACAACTCCCCGCACAATATATATATATATATATTATGCTTATTATAATTTTGTCTAAATGTCGTCATGCTCGGAAGATTACTCCCTTCTAAGCGGCTTTTATTTTTGACCAATTCATATTCTGTTACGTTAAGTGCCGTACCATTGTGTACCGCGCCACGGGAACGTAAAATTTACCATCAGGTTTATCCTAATTGTCAAATGAGAATTTAAATTTTTTTCGGGATGGGCGTACGTCTTACACGTCGATTAATTACCTGACAAGTGGCCGCCTAACTCCTAATCACGAACCCAGTTATAAAATCACCATTTCAAAGCTTCCTTGGGTGGAAACAAGTAAAGATATACTCCGCATTTCACGTTGTTCTCTGTATTCAAGTGTAAATTATGTACAAAGATACCGCATCATCTCCCTTGGGTGGCAACAAGTAAACATATTTTGCGTGTTATTACGCACAAATTTGTTCCCAGCTTTAGAATTACGAGCCTTCTATCGTTTATCTCAACCTCGCCCTGGTAACAGAGGCAAAGGCAAGTTCGCATACACTATTCACACACCCAAATCACTTCTTGACCTAAATCATTCAGACGCGTTGTTCTCCATATTTAAGTGTATTGCGTGCAAAATCAACGCATCATAACTTCCTTTGGTGGCAACAAGTAAAGATATGTTCCGCGCTTCATGTTGTTCTTTGTATTCAAGTACAAATTATGCAAAGAATACCATATAATATCTTCCTTGGGTGGTAACAAGTAAATATATATTCCGTGTTATTACACAACAGGCAACATGAATTACACACTATTGTTAAAACATCGGCCTGATAATAGAGGCAGAGGCTCGTTCGCGTACAGTATTTACACATCCAGCAACTCCTAATGAAACATATAATCTTTTTTTACCTTTCCTACGTAGTAATATCCCCCCCCCCCCCCAACCGCCGCAAAAATGCTTTCAGTGTGTGTAAATGTCTTGTCCCCACCCATTTTTGCAGCATTTTTATCCCACACCATTGACCTGTATGCGGCCCCTGTTATAATGTCTACACTGACGATTATAGGCTAGGGTGTCCATGCCTCCAATCCACACCCACACCCATATGCCTGAAGTACGCATCCATATGCACACAATGATCATACTCTCACAACATATACACGCTATGTTCAACATCAACGCACCTTTATATGCAATTGCTCTTCACACTAACTTATACCCCCCCCCCCCTCTCCTCCCCATCAACAAGTTTATAAATGATAACATTTGGAATCATTCTTGTCTATTGAGCCTATTGGGTTCTAGTGTTTGAAGTCTGTTAATCCAAAATGCTTTATGACCCCTCTTGTAAGCTGTGTCTTGTTGATTAATTTGTTCAGTTCCAATAATCCTAAAATTGTTTATACTATGGATTTCGGCCAGAAAATGATCTGGTATCGGTTCACTCAGAACCTCAAGTTTTATTCTACTCAGATGGTTGTTTTGCATTCTCTCATACAATTCTGTCCCCGCCTCCCACACGTACGCAACGTCATTATAATTGTCGCAGAGAAACCCATATACCACATTCTTGGACATGCGGGTGATTTTCTTGCCTACGTAGAAGGCCGTTCCGTTCTGTCTGCGAATGGTTATATTTGGAGCATAAACCCACAGACTTCTCAATTTCTCTCGCATATATCAGATCCCGTCCCTTGATTGTTGAACATTTTATTATGCTTGCTATGGATTATAATATCCCAAATTTCTCCGTCTTTTTAAACATTTTATAACGCGTGCCATGGACTATAATATCTCCCAAATTTCTAAGTCTGTTGTGCGAATTGAAGGTAGGTTTTTCGAATGCCAACTTCATGAGTTTTGAGCAGTGTAAAATGGGCAGCCGATCCCGTATTATTTTACCGATGTCGGAGAGGCGCCGAGAGTAAGTGACCACAAACGGGACTTTTTCGTCGGTTGATTTGTTTGATTGTTTTTCAGTTAACTCTTTCCGCTCGAGTTCGTCGACCTTTTTAGCTGTTCGCTTACAAACTATTTGTCGTAACCATTGGCGTGCAGGTGTTGTTTTATGTTATTTTTGTGGCATTCATATTCAGCATTATCGGAACAAATTATTTTTGCTCTTAACGCTATCCCACATGGTATCGCTCTTTTAGTGTTGATTGGGTGATCCGACTTGGCGTGCTGATATTGATGCGTGTCCATGGATTTTGTGTTTAACCGGCTTTAAGAAATCCGTCTTCAATTTTGACTACCATGTCTAAGACGTCTATCCTATTTTCAGACTACCTTAAATCACCTTGTATTATTGGGTGTATCATACTTGCCGAATAATGATATTGTTTCAGAGACTCCAACCCATGCGTCCCTATTCCCCACATATCATCAACTTACCGCACCTGTTCAATGGGGTGTAACTTCGGTGGTTTTCGACAGTTTCTTGTCCCATTCGCCCATATATGTGCACGCATAATTAATATCCTATCGTGAACCTATTGCAACGCCGTCCGTTTGTGAATAATATCTTCCTTTAAATGAAAAATTGTTATTGTCCAAAACAGTTTATGTTAGGTCAAGACCTATCTCTGTCGAGAATAATTTTCTTTGAGAGTTTTCGAGTGCTTGTTTATATGTTAATATACCTTCATGGCGTGGGAGGCTTGGATATAGTTGTCTGACTTCCATACAGTACATTGTGCTGTTTCCGGGGATTGTTTGGGGTATGCAGTCCAGTCTGTTCAGGAAATGTATGGTGTCGCGTATTTTATCTCAACGATAAGGTTTGCTACATCCAAAGTTCTTTCCGTAAGGACAAATTTGAGACCGCTTGTAAGTGATGTTCTTTGGTAGTTTGCTAGTTTCTTACCGGATAAATTAAACACGTTATTTTGTTGATTTTATTTGGTATCATTGTGCAACATTTTACTCCCTCTATCTACATAAATGTTATTTTGGTTATCGCTACATTCTTAACTTCTACAGAGTCGTCCCTTTTGAGGGGTTTCTCGGACTTTTTGTCGGTACTCTTTTTTGAATAACCCCTAGGATTCAATTTTGGTTCATCCCCACAGAACACGTATTTGTATTGGATTATTCTAGGCCCATTTATCTTTTTCATACTTCCAATCATTTGTGCAACTTGAAAATGAGAATCATTCAAAAACAAATAGCAATTTAATTCACTTGTACTCACCAGTTTTTTCTGGTTCCAATCGCACCCACCTGTAATTTTGACCATACTTACAATATACATGAATTCCTATCACAGCATATTCACCAAACCTATTATATCCTCATCTGTAGTCCAGCTCCCAATACTACCATTCGAGTTTGATCTATTTCTAATGAATCCTGTTACTGGCTCATGTGTATATAGACGTTATTTTCGCGAGATGTTCCACGTTATCCATTACTCGTTTCCGTATTACATGATGTTATTCCTCATTGCCTGTACAGATTTTGCTGATGCATCTATAAAAACAATTCCCATCTGTCAGAAGGAAAATATCAAACAGCGAGGTTTCAATGTGATATGGAATATGACATCGGATGTCAGTGGAAAACGAAAATCGGAATATGAAAGCCTTTTAAATGAAACACCAGAGAGATTGGTAGATATTACGCGATTAGAATTCGAGGAAGAGTTGGGTCTTCTGATGGATGAGTTTGCGAAGTAAAAAAAATCGATGAATTCCCGTTTCAACATCTCGGATAAAGAGGCTATTCTGTAAATAATAAAGAACCATGGTGATAAAATCTAAGCCCTTACTGAACAAAAACAAAAGATAAGAAGTTAGCGGGACTGGTTGAATCAGAAATTACCGACCTAAATAGAAAGAATGTATCGCGGTCGGATATAAATAATGTGTTAAAAGTATTATGAATAATATTACATAAGAACCTTCCCGACTTTTCTGATATCGCGACACACAATATTGAACTGAGAAGGCAAGGGTTTGGATTGCAAAATATTAGGGCAAATGGGAATTATTTTTGTAGATGCATCAGCAAAATCTGTACAGGCGATGCGGAGTACCATCGTGTAATACGAAAAGGAGTAATGGACTATGTGGAACGTCACGCGAAAATAATGTCTAAATATATAGATGGGCCAGTAGCAGGATTCGTTAGAAAGAGATCCAAAACGAATGGTAGTATTGAGAGTTGGATTACAGATGAGGATATGATAGGTTTGGTGAATATGCTGGGAATAGGGATTATTGTATATTGCAGGTATGGTCAAAATTACAAAATCCCGGGGTTATCCAATATGTCTTATCCCCCCTCCCCCCCCCCCCCCCAGCCACACACAAAAAAGGACGAATCTGTAGAAGTTCAGAATGTAAGCGGTGATCAAAATAACATTTATGTAGATATAGAGAGTAAAATGATGCGCAATGAAACCAAAATAAATCAGCAAAATAACGTGTTTAATTTATCCGGTAAGAAACTAACAAAACGCCAAAGAACATTACTTAAAAGGGGTCTCAAGTTTGTCCCAACGGAAAGAACTTTGGATGTCGGTAACATTACCGTTGATGTAAAAGAATTGGAGCGCAGAATGCGACTATGTGAGTATTTCCTAGACAATAAACAACAATATATAAATGATAAATTCAGAGTGCAACAAGAGGAGCCCTCAAGGCGGTACAGATAAACACCTTCACCTTAATATAGTACGGGAAGATATTTGAAGGGCATAAAAACGCGTGTGGAACAACATCACAGAAATGGAAGAGAAGGCTCTGAAAGAGTAGTTAAATGATAATACAATAGACGTGCGATCAGGCGATAAACGGTCCAAAATAAGCGTTTTAGATGCAAGTAAATATGGAAATAAGATCTTGATAGAGTTGGAGGTCCAAACAACATACAAATATGTACCTGTAGATCTGACAGAGAAAATAGCAAACAAGATTGAAAACCAACTCAAAAAACTAGAGAAAAACAAACTGATAGACAACAAAATATTAGCGTACATGATATCTAACCAGCCACAGGGTGGAAGAGTAAAAGGTAAGCCCAAAATGCATAAAAATGAAACCCATTTAAGAACAATAATGTCGGGTATAAACCACCCAACAGAGAAAATAGTGATGGAGTCTGAATTAAAACAACACCTTGTGTCGTTACCATCCTACATACGCGACATCACACATTTCCTAAATAGACTGGACTGGAAACACCAACCACTCCCCCCCAAAAAACAAAATGTACTACATGTAAGTCCAGAAACTATATCCAAGCGTTCCACGCGATGAAGATATATTAGCATATGAAAAAGCACTAGAAAACTGTTAAAGAAACTTTTTCCCAACAGAGATAGGTCTTGAACCAATAGAAAATGCTTTGGACAATAACAATTTTTCATTTAAAGGAAGACATTATTTACAAACAGACGGCGTTGCAATGGGTTCGCGATTTGAGATGAATTATGCGTGCACATAAACGGATGAATGGGAAGAGAAAAAGCATCGAAGTTGCACCCCCTTTAACAGGTTAGTCAAACTGATAATATCTGGGGAATATGGAAACATTGGTTGGAGTCTCCGTCACAATATCAGTCTTTGGCAAATGCGATACACCCAAGGATACAAGTTGGTTTAAGTTGGTTTAAGGTGGTCTGAAATTAGTCTAGACTTTTTAGACTTCTTAGACACGGTAATCAAAATTGAAGACGGATTTCCTAAAATCGGTTTACATACAAAACCCACGGACACGTATCTCCAAGTAGGATCACCCAGTCAACACCAAAAGAGCGATACCATACAGGGGGAGCTTCAAGAGTAAAAATAATTTGTTTGAATATGAATGCCACAAATATGACATAAAAACAACACCTGCACGCCAGAGTTTACGAGAAGTTTGTAAGCGAACAGCTAAAAAAAGGACGACCAAATCGAGCGGAAAGAGTTACTCGAAAAACGATCAAACAAATCAATCGACGAAAGAGTCCCGTTTGTGGTCACTTACTCGGGGCGCCTCTCTGACATCGGGAAAATAACACGAGAGGTCCGGAGGTCCATTGGCAGAAACATTGCCTGTATTTGCTATGAGTAACCAGGAGAACTTGCCGTGCTTTGGATGTCATTCGATATGACATTTGCGCGCAATTCCTACGCGCAAGTAAGCTAGATAAGCGCACAGTTCGTGACAGGACTTCTAGTTTTAACTGTAGTTGGGAAAGATATGTCAGCCATTACTTAGCAAGTAACCCACAAGATGGGGCACGGAAAATGACTACAGCGTACAAAAGTCTGACCCGAACTAAAAACGTCTGACAGAATCGGAGTCCAATATTAGATAAACACTAGACGATCACCGGGTGTTAACCCCAGCTTTGCCACTTTGGACAACAACCATAAAAACGATAACTAAATAAACAACTGCATTTTTCTACAAGTAATTTTTAGAGCAAATAGTCACATGAACTCATGTGGACCCCACTCACTGTAATTTCCATTAATCTATTCCTGTACTATTAAAGAAGAACTTATCATTTGCCTTTGAATTCAGACAATTTCTATTTTAGGTAATCAATTTAAATTTTAATGAACAATTGGTGTCCCGAACTTGGTGGTTTTCTGAGTCTTACGATCACCAGTTCAGGACACCATTTGACATTTGATTTTTATATGAGGTGGACTGAGATAATGAAATCTGGGATTGAGATTCTTGAAAAAATTATGCCGAAATTCCATTGGAAAGGGGCCAATATTCGGCCCTTGTAGACACCTAAAATAATCCATGGGACGCAGTCAACAGAGTACCATATTCGCATGATACGTATGATTAACAAATTACTCACCCATATAAACATTCTATCTGTTGATTGAAAATGTCGTTTAACAATAATAATGAAATGATATATTGCTACTGGCGAGATGGTTTGATAGTTTATTGTGTTTCCATAACACGTTAACCCTTTACTTAACGAATCGCCCGCATCCGCCTGCGTAATATGCAAATTCAGCAGTTGCAAAAATGTTATTTTTCAAAAAATTCCAACAAAACCATATCATGTGACCCCTCGTTGGAACGAGCTCGTCGAGCTCGTTCCAACGAGGGTTCACATGATATGGTTTCGTTAAAAAAAATTTGAAATATTAAAAAAAAATAATATAAAAATAATAAATTGTAATATCGTCTGCGTTGTTAAAGGGTTAAACATGTGGGAGAGATCATGTTGCGCTACTTTCTGTATTGTTTTGTCTAGCCTGAATTATTTGAGGAACAGTTAAAGTTACTGAGGCATCCGATGAAGTACAGTGTGAATGTGGTTTGTCTTGGAATAGATATTTATCTAGACCATCAACTTGTTGGGTCCGTGCTGAACCACTCGATGTCGTCTGAATTGGTTATGCCTGCAGAAATCCCAGCAATAAAAGCCACTTTTTGGATTCCTTGTAAAACAAATCACACTCAAAACTGTTCATTGACAGAAAGGCTAATATTCAGGCTGTCGTGTAGTTTAACATTTGCGAAGGACTTCTTTGAAACGGGCAGGATGAAGATTATGTATGTTCTTTTATTGATTCCGGATGTAATAAGAATATATAAGAGATAAACGTCTCTTGCTGAGTTAGACATTCGGGAATTTGACTCTGGAAAACCATTTGTTATCGAGTCCCGAATGTAATTCCTGTCATCGTTAGAAGCGCGAAAATTCCCCAAATCCGTTTTATTTGAGAAGAACAATAAAACAAATGTCATTTTCGATCTCGGTGTATTTGCGATGATCGAATTTACAGAAAACAGCTCAGGGATGTGTTCGTTTCAGGCAATTAAATAGAGAGTAATCGCTTGACTGGACTGGTTACGTGAGATAATTCATGAGAGGTGAGGGACGTTCTACAAACACGAGTGCGCGAATGCGCACGAGTGTTTTACAATATAGTTCCTCGCCTCGAATGAATTATTTCACGTAGCCATTCCAGTCAAGCGATCACTCTGTTTATTACATTTCATTATTAACGATACGTATATTATTTAACCCTTTACCTAACGTAACGACCAAAACCGGCCAGCGCTATTCTCAAAAATCGCCAATTAATTATCATTATGTTTTTCATTTTTGTCTCTAAAACATAGGTTATGACCCCTCATTGGAACGAGCTCGAAGAGCTCGTTCCAATAAGGGGTCATAACCTACTTTTATTAGACAAAAAAAAAATGAGAATAATAGTTATGCAAGAATCTTTTTTGCAAGTGTCGTCTGGTGTTCGTGTTAGGTAAAGGATTAAAAAAAGAAAAAAAAAAACAATGAAGTCCCCATTACACCAAGGGCAAAGCGTCTTCGTTTGCGCGCACGGACACATGACCCAATTGTTGATTGCATAATTCACTTGTTAAGTTATCGTTGAAAATCAAACCGGGAAATCCCAGTAAATCACACTTTGGAAAGTAAAAAAACACGGTAAGAGTGAATTTACTAGAAAGTAAAGCGCGGAGCCGACCGGCTCCCAGAAAATCAAATTACGGGTTCAGAAAGAACGATAAGGTGAAATTTAACTGATGAATTATAATAATAAATAGAATTTATGTAGCGCATATATCTCCATGATAATAAAAAAGTTTCAAGGCGCTGAACAACTTCCAGAAAGCATTACTAGACGTAAATATATAAAGTATTTAGGTACTTGCAACATTACGTTAATCGACATCGGGATAATATTTTCTGTTTAGACGCGTGCCATGGACTGGGGGATGATTGTGAGATTGGAGATTTTCGAAGAATAACAATCTGCCATTATTTCTGCTGAAAATTGTCCTCGAGGATTTAGGTATTTCACTAACTGATTTTGGTATAATTACATGTATTTTTTTTATTATAATTAATTCTGCTCTAATATATGGAAACATCTCGAATTTCTCAATTTAAATGACAATTTTTTCGGCATATGATTGGAAAATTCCCAATGTTTACCATGAGAGAACAATGACACTGTGGACATTAAATAGCGTACTGTTTTGAACCCGATGAACACTGGAAGCGATTTGAAAAAGTAAATTGATGAATAAGTTCAATAATAAAGGGAAGGGTAACATGCTTTAAACATTAACACTTTTGTTTTTCATAGTGACAAAATCTACTCCAATGGACAGTTAGCAAATTTCTCAGATTAAATGACACCTTGTTGGCATTTGATTGTGAAATTCACAATGTCTGTCGTGTGAGAACACTTCGACACAGTGAAAATTAAATTATGATCTGTTTTTGAACCGAAAATTACTAGTAGCGCTTTGAAAAGTAATTCGACGAATGACTTGAATTATTACGGGTACAATGAAACACTGTTGCACTCTAAGGTCAGCTGGATAAAAAATCAACCCAAATTAGCTGATTTGAGTATATATGAACCCAACTGGGCTCATATTCTCTCAACCAAATGGATTTGGGTTGATTTTTAACCCAACTCATTTTAGAGTGTTCAAATTTTATTGGTTTTAAAATATCACATGCAAGTTGTGTATTTATTTACTGCAGCTTAACGGCACATTCAACAGCCAGTGGTATATCATGTCTATACACTTTTGTACTCATGGCGGATGCTGGAGTACTTGGAGGGAATCATCGAACAACAGCGAGTGGCTATCAGATTATCTAACTTACAAAGTCAGGGGAAGTAAGGATAGAATCGGTTGCTGCATTCTTTTAAGTCATATACCCACCGCTATTAAGTACCTTTCTCGAGAACCCAACGCAAACTTTACACAATTTTCCAATCCGAAGGTCAGTGCGCTATCCAATGAGCCACGTTCTCCACAAGCGGTGTATATAAACTACACAGTGTAAGCACTGAAACTTTATGTGTTTTTCCAAATGATAAATTCTCCTCTATGTTTGGAAACTCTGCGAATGACACATTGTTGGCATTTCATTTGGAAATTATCAATGGTTTTCAAGTAAGTACGCTGCTTTGACACACTGCGTTGGATTTCTTTCTTTCTTGGGATATACCGACAGCCAGGGTCACCTCACGTGGGACACTTTTACGGGTGGAGGAAACCGGAGTACCCTTAGAGAACAACCGAGCAACGGCGAGCAACTGTCAGTCTCCGCAATGTACTTACTCCACACAAGCAGGGTTCGTATTGGCTGAAGACAAATGCAGCATCGACGTGAAGTACGCCCTAGTATACAGCGCCACCGTGCCCCAACGTGGGCAATCGGGATTAAGTACCCTATGCCACAACGCTGTTGCCCAGGCGGGGAATGAATCTTAAACATTTCGGTTTAAAGTCCAGTATCTAACTACCGATGCACCGCGCTCCCCGGGCGTTGGATAGTGTGTAATTTGGTTCTGATGGTTTCATATACCGCTTGCGAAAAGTTATTCGAAGATTACTTGGTATTGTTAAGATAGATTCAATGGGAATATTACGATTGAGGTGATGCTTCGTGGCCCTATGTAACATTTTTTTATTGAATGAATGAATCACTGTTCACTGACATTCGACCAGTTGTTTAGCTGTGGAAAGAATTTGGGGTGAAGCGGTACAAAATCTGATCAGGGTTTAGCTTAACTATCAGAAATGTTTATACATGTTGCAAATGCATGTGGTGCTTGTACTAAATAGCATATTAGGAAGGTAAATTTAATAAATATTGCTTTCGCGGCAACCAGAAGAACCTAACGTGCTTTGGATGTCATTCGATATGGCAATTGCGCGCAATTCCTACGCGCAATTAAACTTAGATAAGCGCACAGTTCGTCACAGGACTTCTAGGTTTAACTGTATGCTGTTATGTGCTGTTTGTTTACACATTTATGGTAGAGTCCGCATGCATACTACCAACGTTGGCCGTTTTAACGCGATACTCATTTACTAACAGGGATATACAATTATTTTTTCATACTCCAGTAATTTTCCTTGAAAATATTCAGATAGGGAAACATTGGTGGAATTACTACAGCTTTTATGAGCCTCTGTTTATAACTGTAAAGTCATCGAAAATTCGGGAAAATCAGTCTCGATTGAGAAACATTTATTGCGTTAATGTATTGAAAATGAATGTTGGATGTATTTTAAAATCCAATCAGATAGAATATTTCAATCTGATATGTATCTGTACAGATGGCCAAGCATCCGGGAACCGCAGCAAATGTTACAAATAGAGAGTTGGGTCATCGTCATGGTTGAGTCCTATAGGATGTGAGTACCTACTTTTGCAGTGCCGGTGTGACAGGAATGATAGTCCGTAGGAACGTTAGTCCCTCTGGACTATTATTCCGCGGAATTGTAGTCCTAGTTCTAACATTTCTAGGAATAGTAGTCCGGCGGACTACTATTCCTAGAAATGTTAGACCTAGGACTATAATTCCGCGGTATAATAGTCCAGAGGGACTAATTTTCCTACGGACTTCCATTCCTGTAACACCGGGGTTCGAACCGTCGACCTCTAGCACACAAAGCGACCGATTTACCACGAGACTAAGAGATCCGGACAAAATAGGCTGGTTGGTAAATGGCCTTTATACATCGACCGCTACAGTACTCTCCCCTTCTTTTGAGAATCACCACATGTGAATCACCCCCAGATTCCTCCCTCAGACCGGTCGAAACACCCGCAGTGCAACTTACTGCGGAGGATTGGACGAGCCTCCAAATGTAACAGGAGAAGAGATAAATGCGGGAGCCTGGCTTCGAACCGTCGTTCTCTAGCTCATAAAGCGACCAATTTTCCACGAGACGAAGACATTCAGACCAACCAGGCTGGTTGGTAAATGGCCTTTATACCTCGACCACTGCAATATATAAGATGCCGTTGTCGAGCGACTTAACGAATGTGTTATGGAACAATTGAAAACGTGTTTCTTATGTTACTTCGTCGCCGTATTAAAACTTCTACTTGGCGCGGCTTTATATTTTATAATTTATACAATATCACGAGGCCTTGGCATTCCAGTTAATGTGACAGGTTAAAGAGCCAAAACATGTGTATGTTTGGTTCCATTAAATCAAATTTGGTTCTCCTACCAGGTCAAACCGAAGAATCAGTTTTGGTTCCTGGAGGCACAAACAAATTATGTGTGCTTGCCTAACAGCCGGCGCTGTTACAAATGATCACAAATGAAATTTTTTGGTTTCATTTTTTTCGCCACACGAATAAAGACTTTGTAATGTTATCGTCAATTTTGTTGGAATGAAGGGTGAAGAACCATGTTTTGGGGAAAATAGAAAAATGGTGTTTTATTCAAGACTTGCTTGCAAGTGTGTCTTCTGACTGTGTTATGTGAAGGGTTAAATTTGTTTTTGGTGAGCGTATGTGTGTTGTAAGGATATGTGTGTGAGACGGATGGGAGTTAGTGAGGATATGTGATTGTTTGTTTGGAGGATACCTCAGTATGCGTATATGAAGGTTCGTACTTAGATGGCTTGGATATCTCCTCTGTATTTATTTATTTATTTATTTATTTATTTATTTAATTTATTTATTTATGTGTTTATTTATTGGTGTTTAATGCCACATCAGCAGCTGAAGCTTCTATCCCGGCGGGAAAACCGTAGGAAATAAACCAGGGATTATCAATAATGGAGTTAAATATGGAAATAAAAATCAAAGGCAGGATTTGCTTGGACAGTAATGAGCGATGATACCAGCAGTGTAGTGAATACCCTTTGTCCCTATATACTGATAAGTTTGGTCTTTTGATTGGTCAGAATGCCTTGGACAAATAGCCATGGCAAAGGATGCACCCAACATCCAAGGTATATGAGAGCGTACAGCATCTACGGTATAAGCGCACGCGAAACATCCGCTTTTGCTCGCCTCGAAATAAAAATCGAACCAAAAAACTCGAAAATAGTCACAAATATCATCAGATTTCCGACAATTCAATCATAAAAATAAATTAAGAGAAAATAATTTGTCTCCCGAGGACCAATGTGCCAGTAGACACATAGAACACATTGGAACACCATGGACGATTTGTCAACAAAATCCTGTTTACACGTTTCCTTAACGACCCACAGATGTAACTCTATCTGTTGTCTTCTGCGATTGTAAAAACAAAATAATTATCACGAATTTGGTCCAAGTGATTGTGAAGCTGCGAAATGCGTCCACAAATTTATTTCCACTGGGTTTATATTGTATTTCTATCCCGACAAAAACTTTATCTCTGCCAACATGTATGGTACATGGAGATTCAATACCTGGATGTCTCATTTAAACACCTCGCCTGCGGCTCGGTGTATAAAACCGACATCTAGGAATTAAATCTCCATGTACCATACATGTTGGCGGAGATAACTTATAATATCTCAGCTTGAAGATTTGGGACTCGACGAATTTGTTGAAACTTAAGTTTTTAATAAATGACAGAAGTTTGTGCAGGTTCGTATGGTAAAACAGATCTCTTAAATATCCTGCAGTGAAATACTGCTCTGCCCGATGTAAAAGAATGTGATGCTCTTCAGCACACGCTGACAAGGAAACGCCCTGGTCGTATATTACCCTCTAACATAAATGAATGTGAAAGTTTTGTATAAGCAAAATGCCATCGTGTCGATAAGAGGTAGATATTTTCATTTGCTGCCATATTCCCATCAGCCTGCCACATAGATTTGAAATAATTTTAAAATCAGTTACAAGCGGTTTCAAACCCTCTTTAATATGGCTAAATAGACCACAACATCTGGTACAGATACAAACTGAATTTCAATTCTCAAATAAAATAGCTTAGAGTAAGATGTAAAAACGCAGTGTTACATGTATGTGAGATACCAATATGTCTAGGTAGGCAGCAAAACACGACTTCATATTGGTCGGACATGAGAATATGTTTAGCTTCTCACGAAGTTAAAAAATGATACGATTCTTCGACCTGGGGTTGAGCAAAGCAGCACATTGGAAAGAGATCCAGAAAATATTATCAACCTCCTTTCCTGTACATTCTACATGTGTTCGGGTTTTAGTTGGGGAGCTTTAACTTCTGCTTTGGTAATAGAACTTTTATTTAGTATTCTGAGAGTGGTGATGTGATCACCAGTAACAACTGCTGGTGATACCTTGTTACCAGATCGTTTTATATGAACTATACTTTGAGCTTATTGCAACATATTTTTGTTTGAATTGCAGAGCGACTGACTCAATATTTTGGTGTAATTAAGGTCCAAAATAGCATTAGGTTTCCATGGATGCCAATGATGAATATCTGGTTTAAGGTTCTGCTTTATCGAATCTGATTAAAGTAAAGTTTGGTGGATTCCAAATGAGGTATAATTCTATTTTCCAAAGGACGGATATTTTTCTGGTTCCCGTTAAAACAAAATCAACATTTTGAGGATCGGAGACTCAATTATAAGTGGGGTTTGATGGATTATTCAAGAGTTTAGAATCACATTTTGAGGATCAGAGACACAATTATAAGCGGAGTTGGATGGATTAGTCAACAGGTTATAAGCATATTGGTGTGACAGTTAATTCTGAGCTTCTCAAGAGAAAGCCACTCTGCTTCATTGAGCATTGAATCTAATGGCGATGTTCTAAAAGCGCTGAGGAAAACTCTAGTACCACTGTTATGAATTGCAAAAATGGTTTTAGGAAGGACTTTCTCACAGAAACGTAAACCACTCTATCGTAATCTAATTTTAATTTCACAAGTGATCTGTACATATAGAGTAATGACTTTTGATCAGCACCATAATCACTGTAAACATCTACAGTTAAAACTAGAAGTCCTGTCACGAACTGTGCGTTTATCTAGACTTAATTGCGCGTAGGAATTGCGCACAGTTGCTATATCGAATGGCATCCAAAACACGGCAAATGCCCCTGGTTACTCATAACAAACACAGGCAATGTTTCTGCCAATGGACCTCCGGTTACCCAGAGGTCCATTGGCTGAGACACTGCTTGTGCACAGGCCATACGTACAGAATTCGATAGCCTTACTATGGTCATAACGCGTAGATTAACGTGCAGATCAATGTGCTATTTGAGCGCACATGACAAACTTCTAGTTTTAACTGTCTATTTAGGTGCTTAAATGCATTAGCCGTTTTATATGAAAATTTAAATTCATTGCCTGTGTCCGATGCTTTGGACTATTAAACCCTATTACAAATGATTATCACTTTGTGAAAACAACTGAACTGATATCCAGTGATCTGGATGGGAAGTGACATGGACTTGTTTGTATTTTGGCTTCGAAGTATCTATTGTGAAAAGCTGATATAATGTTGTTGAGATAAGGCCTTATTGTAGAAAATAACTGGAATCAGAGTACAGGACAGTTTGTATGCTCACTCACCGACCACTCGTTGCAGTGCGTCTCCATCGGTTTCGGAAGAAGCGATGCGAAAGCAACGTTTTCTAAATTGACGGCTACCTCTCTAACTGTTCTCTTCATACTTTCGTCCGCGAATATTAGCCATCTGGAGAAGTGGAAAATGCCATTCATTTCGTTCAACTCCATTTTGCTTGCCTGAAGTAAAAATTAGAACAAACCAAAATGCCCGGAGTGCTTTACAATTGGGAAATATATCTGTACTAATCAAAGCTACTTGATTATTTAACTTAAATTTGATGTAGAGTACAGCCGCCGTGGACTGGTCGTAATCCACGCGTGGCCAGTGACGCCCACGCATGCGTTTAGTGGGTAATAAACATCATCATCAGTAAATTTAAATTAATGAAGCACCGGGTAGTACCGGTTCATGATCGAACTGACAATCTGTCTGTTTAACCCTTTACCCAACGTAACGGCCAAAAACGGCCAGCGCTATTCTATAAAATTCTAATTTTATTCCACACCTACTTCATTGTTACAGTTGACCGATGAGTCGACAATCTTTCCAGTAGATTGAGAATCTTGGTGATCTCTTTGACGATTCTGAAATTAGTGGGAGTTTTTTCAGCCAGTCAGCGAGTTTCACTGTCGTTGTTCTCCCGGCTTTGTGCGGAAGGTCTGGTATCTTTGTATTGCTCACTGTCACCAGTATGAACATTGGATAAGAGTTCGAGAGCTGAGTAAAGAGGAACACACATTGGCAATTCCGTCACCCATTTTGTAAGTGTCATGTCTACTATGACGCGGCGTCTTTTAATACTGTATATACTTTAACAACATGCATTAAACTCCTTTCTGTAATCTGATATGAGAAATTGCCACCCCAATACGTATTGCTGGGTCTGATTGTGAAGTATCCAAGCTCAGTGAAAGAAGCATATTCATCTTTTGGCATCTTGCACGCCTGATCCTCCATCTACTGGATTTAAAGGTGGGCACATTTGGCGTACGTCAAGTGACCAGGGCGTGATAATGAGAAAGCATAGATTTGATTCTGAGGAGATGAAATTCGGCTCTTGTGAAGTCTTTGATGAGTTCGACTTGCTGAAAGTCTTGCAGCAACCGTTTGCCTGTGCGACTTTCATTCCTTGTTTAATTGCACAAACCTTTGAAGACTTGGTCCACTTTCTCTAGAGAATGGTTTGAGGTATCCATCAAGTGATATTTTCGTTCTAACACAGAGGAAATTTGTATTGTGATGTAAGAAGAAATGATTTCATCAAGAATTTGAACATCAAATATTAGCTCAGCTAACAAGCTAACACAGTCTTTGTCAGAAGATGAGCTCCAAGAACGTGAAAATATGCACGGCTGGTCAACATGTGGTCGACTGTTCCAGGAGCAAATACCGATTCTCACCAGTCTTCGAGACTACATCCAGCCATAAGAGATCCAGTTCTCCACATAAACGACACCACCAGATCAAACAAATAACGTTGGTAGATCATTGGATGACTGCACAATGTCCACAGGTTTTATATAAAGAGGTTGGTCAAAGGTGACTGGAGACATATTGAGGGCATGCGTCTCACACTCAGTTTGTACAAGTTTAAGGGCTGTATAAATTGTTTTTATATCAGAGGGATTCGAGTTTATGAATATGAGAATCTCAATACTGCTCTGATAATACGATTCATTCCGATATTCTATCTGCATAAATCTAGCTCACGACGGCAATGCTATATTCGTAATTATGTTATATGCCTATTATATAAAATTCCCATCTACAGCAACATTAAACTATGAAGAAAATGAAAATCTGTTCCGCACATATGCGGAACGGAAAGCGTTGACGGATTATTTTTAAATAGAAGCAAAATTTCACTGGAATTTTCTTCAAATCGCGCAATGCAATTACGATTTGAATCGCTAGTGATAGCAGAAAATCGTCCCCTGAGTTCCAATGTGTTTTTTTGTGCCAGTAGGCACAAACAAACACATTGGATCTCATGGGACGAAATAGTAACACGGGTTCCCTCGCAAATTTGGCTGGCGATAAAATGTGTTCTTTGTGTTGATAGTTGTCAAATGAATTGCTGAGTGTCCTAATAATTCTTTTATAGGCGTGAAGGCGTGTAATAAACACAGCATGACACACGCGGCCTCTCGTTCTATCCTTTCACGCTGGCACTCGTGCCATATCGATTAACCCATTCACACGTGTGTGTCGTTCTGTGTATTTACCGGTCATCCAAAGTTATTCCAAAGCTTGTTACTTGAACGTAAGCAAATAATTACATAGTTTACAGAATTTTCTTAATTTCACTGAATCTGGTCTTTGCTTACAACTTAGATGCTATTGAACAACAGGAAGGAACCCAAACAAACCTTCTGCGTCTGATGCAACCTATCTAATTGCTTAATTGGTGGGGTGGTGGGGAGTGGGTGGGTGGGTTGTTAGATTTTACATAATTCAGTGACAGAATTGGAAGATAGTCACGATGAAATTGTATGCAAAATTCACAATAGAAATGTTTGACACATTGTTCATTTCCACCAAGCTGATTGATTTCCGTGAGCTTGCTCGAGTAGAGGGAAATTTGTGTCAAAGTAGAACAATGAAAACCATGAGTGTTTATAACATTTTCCGATCTGTAGGAAGATATAATGCTATAAAAAGAAGAAAGAATAACTTGTGCAAAGATGTGTAGTTCATTATTACAAAGTCATAAGTCTAGTTGCATAGACTTTTCACTCTCTGAATGGGGTAAAGCTAAAACATTAAAATCGTTTTTTATTTTCATGGTTGGAATAAACTGAAAAGGCTCATAACTAAAAACGCAGAGGGTCTTTTGATATGTTATGTGCAATGGTATAATTAGCTTATATACAAAACATTAGCTTTGTATTACTTTTTCCCTGCTTGGCCATTTTTATGTCCAATGTTTCTGGACTTTCATAGAAAATGAACGTTGACTGTAGTTTTTACATTCAGTCGGGTAGAATATTTCAGTTGGTGTCACCAAATAGAGTATGGACTGTCCAATGGATAGTCTGGTTCTGAGCCATAACAATGTCAGAATTGTAAACAACCTGGTTTTCAAACAAAAAATTATTCTTCTTTACTCTCAAGCCAGAGAAGTGCTACCAAGTACTGAAATGTTATCATTGTATTATTCGTCAATCTGGGTAAAATCAAACCAAACCAAATGGATTGAGTGGTGGATATGAAACCATTTGGGGGCCACATTCACTCGACCCAGCTGGCTTGGGTTAATTTTTACCCAAACGAGTTTAGGGTGTAGTCTTTTTTGTGAACAAGATGACAGAACAAAACGTATGTGTTTCCCAATTGTCCTGCCATGAAAACAATTTTATTTTATCCCTTTTCAAATGCTAATTAAAATACCCTGCTTAAATGTTATGTACCAATATTCCGAAGAGTCAGTTCTTTGCGGTAACGATGTCCCGATGACCTAGTACCCGGAGATTCAATACTTAGAGGTACATTTAGGGACCAGTAGTCCGAAGGCCTAATATTTCGAATGTTCAATAGTCTGTAGGCCCAGTTCTCCATAGGTCCGATACTCCGACCACCAACGTATCAGGCCTTCAGAGTAGTGAATCTAAAAATGGAACCTTCGGTATTGGAACTTTGAAATACTGAGTCGTCGGAATACCGGGGCCAGCAATATCGAATCTTCTGAGTATTGGGTCGTCGGTATATCGGACCTTCGAAGCATTGCGCGGTCGGAATATCGGACATTCAGCGCACTGGACGGTCTAATCTCAATACTTTCGGAAAATCGTTCCTTTAGCAAAAATGGTCATTCGGATTAATTACTCTTTTGGAATAAAGGGTCGACGTCATTTTAAATACAGCAGATTTGCTAACGCATTCTAAAATCAGTTGGGTTAAAATTAACACAAATCAGCTGAGTTGATTTGGGTTGATTTTTTACCCTACTGATTTTAGAATGTGGACACTTAACGGTCCCTAAGATGGTTTGATATATGATTCTTTCCTACCAAAACAGATCATTTGTTTCAGTATAATGCAACATTTTATTTCAGTAGAAATACCACAATAAATCCGTAGAAACTAAATCCAATAGGCAAACTATACAAATCATTAAATGTGAGGATACTTCTGATTCTTACCTCTCTTAAAACACCTTCAACACAGGGATTGCTACAGGTGAGAAGAAAATTTCTATTTCCCGTTTCCTTGAGTTTTAGCAATATTTGGAGCACTTCGCGTATCTGCTTCTTGTTTTGTAGAACGGAATCATCATATCTAACAAACAGCGAATTAATATTATCGACAAACGTAGTATCAAAAGAAATTCCATTATCTGAAATTATTAAAAAAACAGAATAATAATAATAATAATAATAATAATAATAATAATAATAATAATAATAATAATAATAACTGTAATAATGAATTTATTAATAATAATAATACGATTTACATGGGTTAAAATGAAAATGTCAAGTATCTCGATGCCACCCGATTTCGATGCACTCTCAAATTAGTTGGACTAAAAATCAACCCAAATATACTGGGTTCTCAGTTGGGTTCATATTCACCAATCCCAGTTGATTTGGGTTCATCTATAGCCCAATTGTTTTCTGAGTGTATACTCTGATAATATAATACAATTTGTGAGCTACCGTCGTTGCTTTTTAAGAACCAGTGTCCCAGAGAGTTGGAATTGATTCAGTTTTCAGAATTAATCATAAGATCATTGTCCACACATACTGTTCAAACAGAAAGTGACCGAGAAGCCAGTCGCCTTATAATAATCGATACTAAAGTCTGTAGCGATCAAAACGGCATTTAGTTATCAATCTTTATTACACATCCATAAAACTTTAAACCCTTCTATTCAACGGAATCGCCGCTATGATATAAACGATTCTGTATTCAACGGGTGATATACAAGCCGGAACGGGGGCACGATGACGCCGTGTACTAAGGCGTACTGCACGTCGATGGTACGCATGTCTTCAACCAATCTAACCCTGCCTGTGCTGCAGTGCGGAGTTACGATGTTGGGGAGCTGGCAGCTGCTCGTCGTTGCTCGGTGGTTCTCTCCGGGTACTCCGGCTTCCTCCACCCGTAAAATTGTCCCGGTCATGATTAGCCATTGTGCCTAAATATGTGACCTTAAACATCAATAAATAAATATAATAAATACAAGTCGGAACTTTTTTACCGCACCGTTTAGTTACGCTTCGAAAAGTTTCCTAATTTCGTTATACAATCATCGACCCTCTGTCGCATAGAGTGAAAATGAAAACGCCCAAAGCAAAATAAAGTTGGTTCAATGAGATAATAATTTTAAAAAACCCAACCATTTCCAACCAGAACATTAACCCAGTCCCGTGGCCGTCTCATTTTGTGGATCCCATTATATCTAAATTGGTCAACTTTATTTCGGTAAATCTTCGTAAATCTTGACATGCTTCGAACTTCTTTTAAAAACGCTTCTCCCAGCTATTTTGCAAATCTGTACATATTTGTACTTATATTTTTACTAACAGTAATAGCCACGAAATGGTTAAGCGCGAATAGGCACTTGCCCATTCACGCCTAACCATTTGGTGGCTATTACTGTTAGTAAACAGCGATACGAATTTCAACAAAAAGTGGTTCCGAAAAGGTTGTTTTGATATTTTATCAATCCATTATTGAATCAGTAGTACAGCTTCAGTCAAAACAAACTCATCACCTTTGGGTTTAAACATCGGAATTGAAATTTGTTTATTTAAATGAATTTTAATGCATGAGTTGTGTAATAAACACAGAACGCGATGTGTGTTTGAATCGGTTGGTGTTTTACATAACTCGTTGTAATGGCATAATCATATTTCACTCGAGAGTACGGCTCTCGCGAAATATGACTACGCCATTCCAACGAGTTATGTAAAACGCCCACCGATTCAAACACACATCGCGTTCTGTCTATTTATTCAACAATGTACTCAGGTTTAAAAAATATTATATATAAAGAACAATTTTAACATGTGGTACATTGCTGGGAAGCATCATGACCAGGTGGGCCGTCTTCCTGCTACCCCCTCCCCCTTAGTTAGGCCATCTTCCTGCTGTTAATTATTTATTGATTCTTAACAACACTTTCGACAGTCAGGGTCACCTCGTGGAGCACAGTTTTCCTGATAGGGGAAGCAAGATTACCCAGACAGAGCCATCGAGCAGCAGAGAGCATCTCTCAGACTCACTAGCGTACTGACTTAGCACAAGCAGTGTTAGCAATGGATAACGGCAAGTGTACCAAAGACGTGCTGCTTTTCTTAGTACGACAACGCCACCGTTCCCCACGTGGGCAATCGGGATTAAGGGCATTGCCCAAGGACACAATGCCGTTAGCGTTAGTAAGCAATATCGTAATATTTCAACGCAGCCAAATGCGGATATTGTAAGGCGAAATAATTCCCAACCTCCCCAACACACTAGGTACCTATCGATTAAACTACTTGCGAAATATGGCGTACCGTGTTAAGGGGAGATGTGTATTCATTACAAATGACTAAATTAATTTAATTGGTAGTCATTGAGATGGCCACTATTGGCCAGTATATTGTAGAAATCCAGCATTAAGATGGTTTCACACGACCAATATTTCCTGCAATTTCTTGCCTACAATTTACTTCAACCACATATTGCATGTAATAATTCTCATGTAAAATCAATTTATTGGTGCAGTTTATTGAAAAAAATTAGAACCTGTCTCTATATTCTGTAAGTTCATAATAATATTGCAACTGAAACTTTTCTTCTCAGCCAATCAATGTGATGTTGCACCTGCATTTTTTTTGTCTGTAAATAAAACAAAGATATTTGCGAAATATGTTGATGCAAGCAATTTAATGGTGCAATTTCTTGACCGTGTAAATCCACCTTTATGCAAATCCAGTCATTGGATCGTATGTATATGTAATACTCAATTACATATAGGAGAATTATTTGTTATTCTAGGTGTTGGAAAAATTCATACAACCTGTCACTTATCGTTTTATAGCAATGATGAGGTTATTTACCCTTCACCCAGCGTGACGGTCAAAACCGATCAGCGTTATTCACAAAAAAATGTCATTCAATGTTCCAATAAGACTAAAATCCTCCTCCTCTGATTGGACGAAAACTCGCTTAGTGTATTCTATGTTTACGGCTCAAGTGGGAAATGTTACGGTCTGACGTCACAACGCGAAATCTTTAAAATGACGCCGCCCTTCCGCAATTGCTTCATCAACGGAGTGACTAGCAATCCATTTCATTTTTCTGGATTTTTCACACGTGCAGCAGACAGTGTTCCGGATGAAGTGTTGTTTAAATTACAAAACCGATATACGATTTGAACTGAGATGGAATGAGTTTATCTGGTTTATTGATTATTTATCTAGACGTGGGGTACACGAGAGAATTATTTTCTAAACCTGTAATCGTTAAAAGTTGCGTTAATGTGATAAGTTGAAGGTAACATGGTCCGAGGTTTGCGGCTCGGAGCGTGTGTTCAGCCTAGACGCTTCGCGTCTCGGTTGAACTTAAGCTCCGAGCCGCAAACCTTAGACCATGTTACCGTCACCTCATCACAATAACTTATAATGTTCAGTATATTTTCATTTTTTGCCGCAAAAACATAGTTTACAACCCCTCACTGGAACGAGCTTGCTGAGCTCGTTCCAATGAGGGGTAGTAATGTATGTTGTTTACTGAAAAAAATGAAAACAATTAGTGATTCAATAATGTCTGCTTTTTTGTTGGGTAAACGGTTAAAGGTCTTTATTAATTGTCAATCAACTAACATTATTCTAGTGTTTCAATATACACATGTAACAGTGACTTGCCTAACTGTCAATCGAGAAGTGCACACATGCTTCAGATCTGGAACATGTCATGGGAGAATGTTTCTGGGACGGTTTAGGGATCGTGTTAAAATGAATGCATTAAAGCGCAGTTTGCAAGAAGTATTCCTTGCAGGTATACCTGGTGGTAACCTGAGGCTCTGAGTTTCAGATAGAGTTACAGACGTGTTGAGATTTTAAGCTGTCAGTTGTGATATGGTTGTTTAACATTACAGGCGGGGTGGTGGAGGGGGAGGGGTAAATTGATAAAAAGTGACAACTAGATGTTATAGAGTTCCAATGACTTGTCAAACACTCACCACCATGATGCAGGTTTTGTAACTCGAGCGCAACATGATGGTAGTTTTATGCTTAGACAGGTTGAGTAAGCACTATCACATGTACGCTAACATTAACGTCCACCAAGTTGGAGCTAATTGACAACTGTGTATTAGTGGTGGAGTACAATAACGAATCGATGAAGGTACCCCTTTGGTAGCGGGTGTCTTGTATCACCTGACCGACTTAACTGTTTTTGACTGACGACTTGTGATCTGTAGTTAGCACTAATGCGCAAAGGCCCAAAGACAGTCACGTTCCTCGGTGTGGATAACAGCCGCAATTATGCCAGAACAGACATAGATGGCCAGTGTCAACAATCCTACACATGTTTCCACACGCTGTCTGTAATTTTTTTTGTTTTTTTTGGCAGATCAGATACAACTTCTCTCGAGAATGACTACCGTCACTCCAGTTAGTTACACTTACTTTTTCAGTTATAATTGGAATTGGTGAAAATTTGTGAAGGTTGACAGAATACATTTATATAGATAAGCGTATTTACAGAGTGCTGGAGTGTTCCATTATACACTTGCCTGCCCATCCACAAGACGGGGCAAGGGTCAGAGGCCACAGCTTGCGTAGATCTATTCAGAATCCAAAGACATTTGGGTTCCAGTTAAGCCACACACAAACAGCTCTTTTGATGTAACTTGTTTCATGTAATTCTGTTTATTTTGTGGAAACGGCTTAACATAAGCTTTCAAGTTTACAGACGATCGCAGAAACTACTGTACTGTGTTTGTGTCATTTTTTGAAGGTTAGATAAAAATGGTGTGGAATCTAAGAACAACAAGAGTGGGGCGCCGTCACGTTAAAGATAGGGGGAGTGGGTACCTCAGCCACATGGGCAAGCAACACCCGTATTTGTCAGAAAAGCGACACACCCAAGAAAATGTTTATAAATTCGGTTCTTTAAGAGCGAATCTGTGGTATTTATTGAGTGTGTAACCCTGTACTGCAAAACGTTTTAGGGTTCTACGGTTCCCACTCAATTCCTTCGCACCTCTGAACATTTCAATAACAATTTTTCCCTTAGAGGTGCCATCAGTCGTAACCTAATGGGTGAATCACTCGATTTATAAAAACGATTATTTATTCATGCAAACAACTAAACTTTGTACAATAGAGAGTTTTAAGGTATACCATCTTCTTTCTCTTAGCGTCACGTTCAACAGCAAATATTGCCCAGCTGAATTCAACTTACCAAACTCAGTGCGTGCGATTTAAACCAATTCCAGATAAACGCGCGCCCTAGGCATCATACGGAAAGTGCCCACAAATAATGCATATTATTTTGAATTAAAAATAATCACTCAAATCGAATTACAATTTTTTTAGTCAAAAAACAACGGATTGGATATAATTTGCAAACTACTTTCTTTGCAATTTACCAGAGAGAGCTCATGAAGTGCTTAACAGCTGTAGGTTGCACAATGTCTGTAGGCCTAGAGTAGCTACATAAATAAAATGACCGCTGTTCCCCACACTTCACAGAAATCATCCAGTTCATATTATAAGAAGCTTATTAAATTGTACGCCAAAGAAATAAAGTATTGCTGCCACAACTATTTATTTATTTATTTGTGCTTAACGCCACATCAGCAGCTAAGGCTACATCGTGGCGAGAAAACGATAAAAGGGAAACATGACAATAATGAAATACAAAGATGAGTAAAAGCAACTACAAAAAAAATGATAAAGACAATGTAGTATGAACAGTGATGCGTGAAGAAACAAGAAATATGAATAGTTCACAAATCAACCTGGTGAATTTAAGTCTTAAAGACTCTTGTTTAAGATAATAAAAACAATTTTAAAAATTATTAAAAAGGTTGATTGATTTCAAAAATGCAAGAATCATATTCGGGCTCGTACGAAAAAAAAGGTCTCTCAGAGATCCTACAGAAAAATACTGCCCTCTGACATGATTAAAATCAGCACAATGCAAAATAATGTGTTCCACTGACAACACCTGCTGGCAGGGAACACACTCTGGTCGCACAGTAACCTCCAACAAAAAGGAATGTGTTAGTCTTGTATGACCAATATGACATCGCGTCAGAACTGCAAGATCCTTTCTACAAAGGTTACTAGATGAGTAGGGATTTGAAATAGTTGGTCGGAAGCGATGAAGCTTGTTATTTGTCGCTCCACCCCATTCCGCCTGCCACATGGATTTGATGTAACTACTGATATGTGGTTTGAAGTCACTCAAGGGGATCTTAAAATCAGTGAGAGGCTTTGTTAAATTTTTTTTTGCTGCACTGTCTGCTTTGATGTTACCAGCGATACCTATATGTCCGGGTAACCAGCAAAACACGATATCATATTGGTCAGACATGAGAGTTGTTAACTTCTCACGAAGTTCCAAAATGAGAGGGCTCTTCAACTTGGGGTTGAGTAAACTGCCACAACTAAATGTTCATCTAAAGAAGCGAAGTCTTTTTCCAAGTAAATGGTAAATGCCAATGGCCCATATGAAAGCAGGAACTATGGACCCTCTACAGAAAATTCAAAATCAAAAATCTCGCCAGACAATTCTTAGTCAGGCATTTTTATGGTAAAATTCCTCATAAACCAATTAAACCATCATAGACGATAATGATACAGACGGTCGCGGGTCATGTGGTGTAAATAGTTTCAACTATTATGTTGTTTACGCAAAGCTGAGTCGCATTAATGTAGTTTTAAGACTATTTTCATTTAAAATAAAAAAAAACAAATTAAATAAACAACGTGGTCATTTGAATTAACAGAGAAACAAACCTTCAAACATTGCGATCTTGTCCATTCAAAGTCTTTTTTTACAAAAAAGACGAAAGACTGTAACAGACAGCAACTTACAAATAAACACCTTTGAATAATCTAAGGCGATGATACAGTCTTCTTTACTATGGAAATCAGGAGCGTTGCCACTTGGGGGAGGGGGAGTCAATATTAGCTAACGTGGCCTCCTGGTAATGGCAAGTTCCGAGATTGCAAAAGTTAATGACACTTTCATCATCGTGTCGGACAGTTTTACAGTTAGATAAAGCCGGACTACACGCAAAGAACAATCGAACAACAGGGCTCAACTATCAGACTCTCCAATGTACTAACACAGTATGAGCGGGGTTGGCAATGGTTGAAGGGAAACGCACCATCGATGTACAGTATGCCTTAGTTCACAGCGACACCGTGTCTCAACTTCGGCAATCGTGGGTGTGTGTCTTACCAAAGGACACCATAAATCAAACTCTGATCAGACCCTGGCAGAAGAGCCCGACAGAAGTGGTATTTATGAATATATGGATATAATAAGTGGTGTGCCGGGGATATGGGCCAAGCTCTCGGACCACTGTCTAATATTGTTCCGAATCGACGTTGTTATGAAAATGTCTGTTTACCAAATTTTTGTTGAAATTTGCGCGCAGGCGGCCGTTTTTGTTATATGTTGTGCCTTTACTTACAAAGATGTGCAGGTATTCTTTCCCACCCCATGCACAGTACGTGGAGAGTGCATTATCACTAAATCACCCGCAGAGTGGAGATTCCACCCAAGCAATAATTGCAAATTTGTTGCAAAGCATAACAAGCACAAGCAAAGTTTCAGCCAATGGACCTCCGGGTTATGCCCGGAGGTCCATTGGCTGAAAAATTGCTTATGTTTTTAGTCGATATATACAAAATTTGAAAGTTATAGTTTGGGGGATAACTCCACTCTGGGGGTGATTTAGTTACAATCCACTCTCCATGTACTGTATAAATATTCCAATCTGCAAGTTTTTATTTCCCTTTGAAAATATCAAGTTATTAATATAATTTGTGAAACGACCCGGCATAATGATAACACCACGGTCACAGTAAGTTTTCATTTCTGATTGTAATGTCATCAAACGGTCGATTGAGCAACATTTCCAGCTTTGAGTTTGAGCCATATACAATTTGTTCAGAGTTTGTCGTCCAGAATATGTCAGATGGACGAAACAGCGAACCGAGGGTTTGTTTTTCGAACCGACAGGAATATTCCAGATAAGTGAATTTAAAGACAGACGATAACCTATTTGAGAGCCTGTGTGGTTACAGACTGGTGCAATGCCACAACACCGTTGAATGTCTCACAGAATTAGACTGTTGAATTGAGACCTTGGTGGGGCAGGGTTTCCAAAGTATAATTTGTTGACTAGTTCCCACCATTCGAAGGGCCTAGTCTCAAGCCTTTCTCAAAACACTTTTTTTCTAGGATCTAAAATCTGATAAATTACATTTCTGTGGACTTTTTCTCAAGCATTATCGACCTTGCGCCACTGTCCTTCTTTCACCGGACTTCCTGCCACTGTTCATCCGCGGGACTATGCAAACCCATTGATAGAATTAAATTATCCGTCCCATGTTATTAGTTTCATATTGGTTTCATATTGTTGTGCACAGATCAAAATACTGATGCCAATTATTTATATGTCAATATATAAAAGGTTTAGCTTGTATCTTCTGCCGATTCATATTGGTTTCATATTGGTGTGGACGGATCAGAATACTAATGCCAGCTGTATAAAATATATATGTGAATATACAAAGGGTTGTAGCATGTATCGTCTGCCGATTAATAATTGCATGTTTTTACTAAAAAATCAAGTTCAGTTCGCTGTTATTGCACTGTGCACACTGCTTTCTAATGTGTGTGTGTGATGACAGAATGTTTTGATTGCAACTGTACGTGAGGGTACAGGAATATTTCTTCAATAATCTATGATCCCAGTATAATCCACAACGCCACCTAACGTGTAGTGCAGGTCTGTTAATCCACGATAATTAAAAATAGAATTTCCCGCATGATCCGTTGTTGTCATTTTTGGCTTTGTTTCTTGACAAGTATGACATAGTTTCGAGACTGCTAAATTGTGATCGGCAATTATTTTGACTAAATTGGTAAGTTAAAATATTCTTGATCATTGTATTTTAATAATTAAGCAAGATCAGTAATAAGATAACGCGAAATTAAAACTTTGATATTGCTGGATAAACTCCATTTGGTCTGCCGCTTAGATTGACTGTATACTCGCTCTCCTTTATTCAGTCAGACATATTTTAAGGCAAGTCATTCTGATTCAATTATTCTGTGTTAAGGAGGCTCGTCCTTCTGCATTCAGTTTAGTTTATTTAAAGCCGCTTGTCCACTTTTAATCATTAGTAAATTTAAAGCAACTTGTCCACTTTCAATCGTCAATAAATTTAAGGAAGCACATACATTTTATGTATTGTATGTGCATTACATATTGAATTTAAAAGCGGTCAGTTTCTAACATAGATAGAGTTGAGTGTGGATAACTGACAAATATTCCTAGGTACAGTAACAACCAGAAGTAAAAGTAATTAATCACACAAATCTATTTTATAACGCAAATGCCTTATTTAAATATTTACTGTGGCTCCATGGTATATTTTTAATAGCTGTGTGACCACATTTCAATTTGTGTTGCAGATTTATGTAATACTGGTGACTGCATGGTATACATGTACAGCAGTGATAGTATGGGGAAACCTCTGACCAACCCATAGCGTACGCCTTTACTTATATTTTTCCTTGTAAAAGCATTGAGAAGCATTTTAGTGCTTCTCCACTGGTAGAATAATTCGTCAATTATTATTATTTCTTAATAAAGCTGCTCTACTAAAGTAGACTGTTTTATAAAGGTTAATGTCAACTTATCTGAATGCAATTATTTCTGTCTGAGGTTGAAATATAATTATTCAACCTGTCTTCTTTTATTTTATGCAATTACATGCAATAAGTACTTTAATTGTTTATATGGAATAATATGGCAGCCATTAAAGTTTACTCTGCTACGTAGGTTTAGCTCCAATAAGCTGTAGATAGCTGGCAGGTAAGCTTTCAGTCCATATTTTGAACTTAATATATTTTGTTCAAAGTCCAATGGCACATCCCATTAAGCTGTACCAATATTATTATAACATCTCTCTGTATTAGTAATACAGGCTCTTATCCAAGACTTAGTGTCTGGGAAGTATTTTGTTCTACCAATGAAATACCAACTGGTTGATAGAATAGAGCTTGGTGAGATATTTCTGTTTAGTTAAAGATGCGATGAACCTTGTTATGAAGTTTTATTGTGCAAGTACTCAATTATTTTACATTATAAATAACCAAACTGTTTTGTGAACATTTCAGGGTATTTTATTATAAGATGTAATGGTATTTTTTTAGAGAATGGTTCATTGGTGGTAATAAATAGCTGTAGTTACTGTACTTCTGTATTGTGGTAAATCAAACCCCAAAATATCGACCCTGCTACAATTGGTGCCCAACATGATAAGAAACAGAGGATCAACAGGATTGGTACTGACATTAGTGGGTGATGTGGCGTTCATCTTAAGAAATTTATTTATTGTGTGAGGAGAGGTAATATAGTGTTACAATGACTGACTTATGACATTTCATACATACAGTTATCTTAGCTGGAAATTGGTTTTGTAAATGACATTTGGATTGCCTATTAGCTGGAATTTGCAATTTTTGAAAATGACATTTTGATTGCCTATTCTTTTCATTACTTTATTTTGTTATACTACTCCTTATTTAATTTTGATTATTTCTTATTATACTCCTTTATTTTCAATAATTGGATGTATGCATTATGATGTTTAATTTCAAGCAATACTATGGTAGTAATGTAATTTA
This sequence comes from Pictodentalium vernedei, assembly GCA_031216915.1. Lineage (NCBI taxonomy): Eukaryota > Metazoa > Mollusca > Scaphopoda > Dentaliida > Dentaliidae > Pictodentalium > Pictodentalium vernedei. Next base: position 87,655,940 of record CM062289.1, read on the forward strand.
TTCTTGAATCCAGTGGTGTTTCATTGGTCTGATCAAAATTTTGTAATTATTCACAGGCAGACGTTTCAAGTGAGCTCTTCTGTATCATGAAAATATTGACTGGTACATAAAAGTATTGCTAAATTAGAAGTTAATTCCAACTGGGAGACTATATAATTTTTTTTTTTTTTTTTTTCTTTCCTATTTGCTATTATTTAGTTTAATTCTCTCCTATTATTTTCTTCTTGTCTTAATTTCCTTTTGATATTTCCTGTAAAGTTTATTTTCTTATCTGAGAGATTAGATTATAGATCAAATCATCAAGTTTGAGTGCTGCTGTTGTGTGATATTATTGGATTGAATGTGAATGTCCTACTCAACTAAACAGTGCATAGCATAGCATGGCATATTTACAAATATTTATAACAATTGTACTAATATAAATAATACTATTGATACAATATTATAAATAATTATTACTTATGAGTGAACGAAAATTAGTCAAGTATTTGGAAAAGCCTTTTGAAGATACAACAAGTAATAATGTGTCTATAGTAGTAGTTTCCACAAGTAAAGGCAAGTATCTTCAACGACAATTAGAATATTTTGATTCTCACATTCCAATTACTTGGTGGTGCATAAGTGGTGCCACAACTAGGGAACAATTATGCTTTACAAAATTGCATATTGAAAGTATTGTTAATAGTTCTCAGTGTGTTAAGCTCAATGTTTGGCTAGGGACATGTGATGTCACAATCAAAAAAAGGTAAATTTATATATTTAAGACATGACCACATAGAGAAATCAATTGATAATTTGAAATACTCATTTGGTGAATTTTTTAACTTATCAAATTTGTATACAAATTGTTCACTAATTTTTCTGGAAATTCCACCTATCAGTATTGTTGAGTGGAACAGGCTAAGAGGTAATAGTAATCCTCAACAATTTGTGGAATCAGATATTGAATTACGAAAAGGTATCAATATTTTAAATCAGTGGATTTGTAATTTCAATAACAGTAATAATCTGTATTCTCAAAAATTCATTTTGGACATTCAAAATAGCAGAAAGAAAGCTAATCAGAAGGTAAGGTATAGTTTGAATTTTAATTTATACCTAGATGGTGTTCACCCTAAACCATTATTAGCTAGAGTGTGGTTGAAATGCTTGTTTCAGTGTGTGATCAAAAATTGATTTTCAATTAAATAATTTTTTTTTTCTTCGTACCTATTTTTTTTTTTTACTATATGAGCATTTGAGTATATTTAACATACACTGAGATTTCAAAATGGCTGAAGGTAAAATGTCGCAAGAAGAAATACAAAATTTGGTAACAGCTTTTGAAGACATTGGTGTCAAGCCAAAAGCTGGCTCACCCAAAGAGCTTCAAGAATGGATGAAATCATTTTCATCATCAGAAATAAAATCTGAAAAAGATTTGGATAAACCTTTTTACATCAGCCATCCACCCAGATTTCCAACCTTTTGTGGTGACTCTAAAGGGGAGGTGGCATATGACCATTGGCAATTTGAGGTAAAATGTCTACTTTCTGAAAAGTTTTCAGAAGAGGTTGTTATGCAGGCCATAAGAAGGTCACTAAAGGGAGAGGCTGGAAGAATTGTAATGAGACTTGGACCTTCAGCATCTCCCTACTACATTTTGGCCAAACTTGATAGTGTTTACGGCACTATAGAAATGAGCAAGACAATTTAGCACAGTTCTACAGTGCAAAACAGGAACAAAATGAAACTGTTTCCAGTTGGGGCTGTAGACTGATATTTTAAACAGAGCAGTTCAACTGAAGCAAGTTGAACTGTCTGAGACAAATAAAATGTCAAAAACAATGTTCTGGTCTGGTATATGACAAGAGCTGAAGAACATTAGTAGTCATAAGTATGTCACTATTAAAGATGTTGATGAACTTTGGGTGGCATTGAGAAGACTAGAACAGGATCACATGCCCACCAGTTCTTCATCAAAATTGCAAGGGAAAGTTGCAGTGAACCAAGTTCAAATGGCCACTTCCACTGAAATTTCAGAATTGAAATCTATGGTGCGAAAACAAATCTTCTTTTGCTAAAAAAGACCTTAGACAGCAATCTTCTTTTGCTTACAAAAAACAGAGACAGCAAGATTCATCAAAGCCAAGGTGGTCTCCAAAAAACTACCCAAGTCAACAACAGTTAAAAAATGAAGCACTCAACACAAGAAGAGACATAACTTGTTTCAAGTGTGGTCAGGTGGGGCATGTAGCTGCTGGTTGTAGAGTTTATTTATTTATTTATTTATTTATTGATGTTTAAGGTCACATATTTATGCACAATGGCTAATCATGACCGTGACAGTTTTACGGGTGGAGGAAGCCGGAGTACCCGGAGAGAACCACCGAGCAACGACGAGCAGCTGCCAGCTCCCCAACATCGTAACTCCACACTGCAGCACAGGCAGGGTTAGATTGGTTGAAGACATGCGTACCATCGACGTGCAGTACGCCTTAGTACACGGCGTCATCGTGCCCCCACATGGGCAATGGGGGTGAAGTGTCTTGCCCAAGGACACAACGCGGTTGCCGCAGGTGGGATTCGAACCGAGGACCTCTCGGCTTGCAGCCTGCACCTCTACCTACTGAGCCACCGCGCCCCCGTTGTAGAGTTTGTACAGACCATTACAGGGGTAATTTAAATGGAAGCAGACCTATGGGAAGAGGCCATCCATAGGCCTATCCAAGAAGGCCCTGAATCAATACCAAGAAAAATCCAGGGAACTTGTTGGTCTAATAGGAACACCTAATGAGACCAAAATCAAAATTGCAAATGTTAATACAACATGCTTACTTGATGCTGGGTCAACAGTTGAGGCAGATGTTGAAATCAATGAATTATCTGAAACATCATTGAAAATATGTATTTTCCTTGATGCACGACAAAGCAATTACAATTCAATGGTACCAGTTTTATTGGGGACAAGCATACTTGATACATTTATGAAGGAATGTCAAAACTTTTATGGTGATCAGTTTTTGCAAAACGCTGATCTCAAAACACCATGGTACATGACATTTGAGTGTTTTACACTGAGGGAAAGGGAATTGACAAAAAATAATTATAGACTTGGTATTGTAAAATCTGCTGAAAAGAAAATTATTACAGAAGCACCAAATACTCCAAGTCACAGTTTCTGCCTTTATAGATTAACAAGGTACCTTATCATCCAATTTGTGCAATTTTGCAAACTATTCATAGTGTGCAAAATGTCAACTCTGATGTGAATAATTTTAATTCTGTAAATAATTTAGATGTAACTCCTGGTATGATAAAGTATCAATATCAAAAGAATGACTGCATAAATGTTCATTTATCAAATGTTTCTACTGGGACAGTAGTGATTCCACCCAGAGCCATTTTATGTGAAATCCAGCCTGTCACAATTGAACATTATAATAAACTTGAACTTGACAAAGAGAATATACCTTTTTATTAAAAAAATAGAAGTTAATTCCAGTTCTCTAACAGCAGATGGAATAAGACAGGGTATTGATATTATTAGAGGCTATGAAGATATATTCTCTAAGCATGATCAGGTCATTGGTTTCTCTCCAGTAGTTAAACACCGAATTGATTTGTTGGATGATGTACCATTCAACAAAAGACATAGGCGTATTCTTCCTGCAATGTATGATGAAGTGAGGGACCATCATCATCAACTGCTTGCAGTTGGTGTAATTCGAACGTTGTGCTAGTTCGAAAAAAATGGCGAACTACGCATGTGCATAGACTTTAGAGCCCTTAATAAAAGAACTGTAAAAGATTCATATGCTCTTCCAAGAGTAGAAGAGATATTAGATTGCCTTGGTGGTTCCAAGTACTTGACTGTTCTAGACATGAAGTCTGGATACCACCAAGTTGAAATCGCAGAGAATCATGAAGCAAGAACAGCTTTTACAGTTGGCCATTAGGTTTCTATGAATGTAACGGAATGCCATTTGGCCTTTCAAATTCTCCGGCGACATATCAAAGGTTAATGGAGGAATGTCTTGATAAATTAAATCTCAAAATTTGCTTAATATATCTGGATGATGTAATAATCTTTTCTAAGACATATGAGGAGCATTTGGAAAGATGAAACAACGTCTTTGAACGACTCAGGCAATGCGGTTTGAAACTATCTCCATCAAAATGTAAGTTTTTCCAACAGAAAGTTGTATATGTTGGCCATGTAGTTTTTGAGCATGGAATTGAAGCAGATCCTGCTAAAATAGAAAAAAAAGTCCAGAAATGGCCAAAACCAAATAATCCAGATGAGGTTTGACAGTTTTTGGGGTTTGCAGGCTATTACAGAAAATTTGTAAAGGATTTTTCAAAAATTTCAAAACCTTTAACAGAATTAATGCTGCAACCAATATTTCTAAGAAAAAGAAAAAAAAGTGTCCACTAAAAAGAATTGGACTTGGGGTGCAGATCAAGAAACTGCTTTTCAGAAACTTTAAACAGTTTCTTTCTGCACCACCAATTCTAGGATATTCTGATTATAAACTGCCTTTTGAGCTTCATATTGATGCAAGCCATCACAGTCTAGGAGGAGTTTTCTACCAAAAACAGGATGGTCAAGACCATGTTATAGCTTATGCGAGTCGTGGGCTGAATGCATTTGAAAAGAATTATCCAGCCCACAAAGAATTTTTAGCACTGAAATGGGCAGTAACAGAAAATTATCATGATTATCTGTATGGACAAAAATTTACAGTCCTTACAGATAACAAACCATTAACTTATGTATTGACATCTGCTAAGTTAGATGCCACTGGACATAGGTGGTTATCAGCATTGGCAGCCTATAATTTTGATATTATCTACCGTCCAGGTAAAAACAATGCTGATGCTGATAGTATGTCAAGAATACCAGGATTATTAGAACATGATGGGAAACAAATAATTACAAATGATACATTGTCAGCTGTTTGTCAAATAAATCAAACATACGATCCATTATGTGAAAGTTTATGTTGTTCAGCTGATATTGTAGATAAATTAGATGACACTCTTGGACATGATGTCAGTGAGATGTCCTACAAAGACTGAAGAAGGTTACAGGAAAATGACCCTGTTATTAAACCAAGGATGTCAGCTGTGTGGAAAGGCACACGCCCACAGAGACATACATTACCAATGTCTAAGGAGCATTCTTCTGCTCTTTCAATAATCTTAAATTGATAAGAGGAGTCATGTACAAAGAAACTATGTTTGATGGTCAAACAAGGAGACAATTAGTTCTTCCTAGTTCTCATATTAGAACTGCAATTCAAGGTGTACATGATGACATTGGACATCCTGGTCATGACAGAACAACATCTTTAGCCAAAGAACAATTTTACTGGCCTAGCATGGATAATAGTATCAATAGTTGGATTCAGAGATGTGAACGATGCTTGAGAAGAAAATCCCCAACACATTTTAAAGCTCCAATGGTCAATATAAAAACTTCTGAACCACTTGAACTAGTATGTACAGATTTCCTAACCTTAGAAACTTCAAAGGGAGGTTTTCAGTACATACTAGTGATAACAGATCACTTCATGAGGTATGCACAGGCTATTCCAACAAAGAATATGACCGCTAAAACAACAGCAGAAGCAATTTTTTGCAATTTTATTGTTAACTATGGCTTTCCCAAGCGTTTGCACTCAGACCTGGGAGCAAATTTTGAATGTAAGATTGTTAGAGAATTATGCCAGATTTGTGGAATAAAGGAAATGGGAATGACACCATACCATCCCATGGGGAATAGTATGTGTGAACGATTTAATAGAACATTTTTGAACATGCTTGGAACTTTACAGTCTGATAAAAAGAAGAAAGAAGGACTGGAAAAGTTATTTTAGTCCTCTTGTTCAGGCATATAATTCTACACGGCATGAGAGAACCAAAGTTTCACTTTTTGAATTAATGTTTGGAAGAAATCCACGTCTTCCAATAGATCTTGTGTTGGGAATAAGAGATGACGGAGACACATCAAAAACTACCAACTATATCAAAGATTTGAAAGAACGTCTTTCTAAGTCATACAAAATGGCAAAGCTGGCATCAGAAAATTCCCAATCACAACAAAAAAACCCACTGGGATGCGACATTACATATAGGTGATAATGTACTTGTCAAAATCCTAGCTTTTGAAGGTAGACATAAAATTGCAGTTCGATGGGAGGATGATCTATATATTGTTATTGATCAACCTAATATAGAGGTTCCTGTGTTTGTTGTAGGAAAAGAAAACGAGAAGGGTTACAAAAAACTCTTCATCAAATCATTTGCTGCCAATAACATTGGTGTCGGTAGATGATGATATAGTTTTACAACAAACAGATTCAACAAATTCAAGACCAAAATTATGTCCAGTACCAAAACCCAGGAATAAGAAAAACATCACAAGTACAGTCAATTCATTGCCAATACCAAGACCAAGGAAGAAACAAAACAAAAGTCGAGATATAGCTGCGAACTATGAACTAGAAATTACTTCTTCTGATTTGGATAATGATTTTATGATCATTGAATGCAGAAGCAGTCCACAAATAGTGACACCAAGTGTAAGTGTTAATGAAGTGGACAGCAGTGTAACGACTTCACAGCAGATGGGTGACGACCTTGATCCTCCTGTTGAAGGAAGAGAAAATCATTCAGATGGTGAGTGAGCCAAATCCAGAATATGGGAAATGAACCAGAATATCTGCAGGGACAGGTGAATGATATACAAGGTTCTAACTCATTATCAGAACCTAATTCATCAAGAACTAATTCACCTTCTGAATTAGGCAATGTTTCAGTATCTGTAGCCATACCGAGAAGATCAGACAGAAGTAGGAAAAAGCCGGATTGGATGAATACTGGAGAGTATATCATGTCGCAGGTAACTGAAAAGCCTTCATGGAAATTTGGCATCAAAGAAAGTGTTTTCTGAGGTATCCAAAGATGTTTCTTTAGCCATACTTTCCACCTTACAAGATTGATTGTTTTAAATTTAAAAAAAAAATGAAAAAATACAGTTCCATCAATTACATATTTGTCAATATTACGAGAGTCAGTGAGGATTACCTAGTTACTCGTTTTGTTACATTGATCATAGAAAATATCTGAAGAAGAAAAATTCCTAAATACCAAAATTATCACCTGGTCATAAATATTGTGTACAGAGAACCTTAATTTCTGTAAGAGTATAGACACTCTTATTTGCATGTCATTCAAGGGAAAATCCGTTGATATAATAGAGTCAGTGAGGATTGCCTCGTTATTTGTCATTTGTATCAACATGATTGTTCCTTCCTGATGAGACTTGCAAAGGTATTTTAAAGTACATATCTATGTACTTATACATTTTGTGTTGTTGTTGAATGGCCAAAGAGAAGCTCTTATTATTTGCATCTTTATTAGGGAAGACCAGTTAATATAATAGAGTCAGTGAGGATTGCCTCGTCACTTGTCATTTATATTAACATGTCTTCTTTTCATGACGAGATTCAGGAAGGTGTTTTAGATACAAATCAATGTATTTATGTATATTTTGTGTGAAGTAACAAAGATGAAGTTTCTTTTAGTTCTATCTTTGTTTGGTAAGAGAGGATCTGTTAATATAATAGAGTCAGTGAGGATTGCCTCATTACTTCTCATTCATATTAACAGATTTTCTTCCAGACCAGTACCACAGAGATGCAATGGAAGGAAAGTGTAGCTGTTTCTTAAATGACAAGGATGTCATTTTGTGCTGAGGGGGGGGGGGGGGGGGGGGGCTGGGTGGACGGATCAGAATACTGATGCCAACTGCATAAAACATATATGTGAATATACAAAGGGTTTTAGCTTGTATCTTCTGCCAATTAATAATTGCATGTTTTTACTAAAAAAATCAAGTGCAGTTCACTGTTACTGCACTGTGCGTGCTGCTTTCTAATGTGTGTGTGCGATGACAGAATGTTTTGATTGCAACTGTACATGAGGGTACAAGAAGATTTCTTCAATAATCTATGATCCCAGTATAAACCACAACGCCACCTAACGTGTAGTACAGGTCTGTTAATCCACCATAATGAAAAATAGAATTTCCCACAAGATCTGTTTTTGTCACTTTTGGCTTTGTTTCTTGACAAGTATGACATATTTTCAAGACTGCTGAATTGTAATCGGCAATTATTTTGACTGAATTGGTAAGTTAAAATACTCTTGATCATTGTGTTTTTATAATTAAGCAAGATCAGTAATGAGATAATGTGAAATAAAAGCTTTGATATTGCTGGATAAACTCCATTTGGTCTGCTGTGTTGATTGGCTGTATACTAATTAACAGTATTGAGGAGACTCACTCTCCTTTATTCAGTCAGACATATTTTAAGGCAAGTTATTCCGATTCAGTTATTCTGTGTTAAGGAGGCTTGTCCTTCTGCATTTAGTTCAGTTTATTTAAAGCCGCTTGTCCACTTTTATTCATTAGTAAATTTAAAGCAGCTTGTCCACTTTCAATTGTCAATCAATTTAAGGAGGCACATATATTTTATGTACTGTATGTGCATTGCATATTGAATTTAAAAGCGGTCAGTTTCTAACATAGATAGAGTTGAGTGTGGATAACTGACAAATATTCCTAGGTACAGTAACAACCAGAAGTAAATGTAATTAATCACACAAATCTATTTTATAACTCGAATGCCTTATTTAAATATTTACTGTGGCTCCATGGTATATTTTTAATAGGCTTGTTTTGCAGATTGATGTAATACTGGTGACCGAATGGTAAACATGTACAGCGTGCAGCGATAGTACATGGGAACCTCTGTCCAACCCATAGGGTACGCTTTTACTTATATTCTTCCTTGTAAATGCATTGAGAAGCATTTTAGTGCTTCTCTACTGGTAGAATAATTAGTCAGTCACTCTGTTTAATTATTTCTTAATAAAGCTGAATAGGGCTGCTCTACTAAAGTAGACTGTTTTTTAAAATTTAATGTCAACTTATCTAAGTGCAATTATTTCTGTCTGAGGTTGAAATATAATTATTCAACCTGTCTTCTTTTATTTTATGCAATTACATGCAATAAGTATTTTAATTGTTTATATGGAATAATACGGCATCCATTAACGTTTACTCTGCTACGTAGGTTTAGCTCCAATAAGCTGTAGATATCTGGCAGGTTAGCTTTCGGTCCAGGTTTTGAACTTGATATATTTGTTTGAAGTCCATTGGCACGTCTCATTAAGCTGTACCAATATTATTGTAATATCTCTCTGTGTTAGTAATACAGGCTCTTATCCAAGACTTAGTGTCAGGGACGTGTTTTGTTCTACCAATGAAATAGCAACTGGTGGATAGAATAGAGCTTGGCGAGATATTTTGTATAGTTAAAGATGCGATGAACCTTGTTATGAAGTTTTATTTTGTAAGTACTCAATTGTTTTACATTATAAATAGCCAAACTGTTTTGTGTACATTTCAGGGTATTTTATTATAAGATGTAATGGTATTTTAGAAAATGGTTCATTGGTGGTAATAAATAGCTGTAGTTACTGTACTTCTGTGTTGTGGTAAATCGAACCCCAAGATATCGACCCTGCTACATTGGTACACTAAAAACTTTTAATTAATTAATTAATGTGATGCAGCATAACAGGGATATGCATTTGGCAAACGTTATTATGTACCTACCTCTTTTATTCTCTATGATAACGAAAAGTGTTCTGTTTGTCAGTTGAGATATTAGTGTCGCAATCATGTGATTAAGAGTCTGTTCACTCACATTGCTGAAATAAATACTTCTGTTTGTTTTCAAAGCTTGGTTGGACAGACAGTCAGCTTGTTTGCTTAACAGTTCCGATTTGGCACCATCTAACAACACACGCTCAGAAGACCAATGTAACACACGCGTTTCAGTCGTTTGCATGTACTCTCTAATTTTCTCGAAAACATGATAGTTCGCGTTCACAACAGCAACGTCATAATCACTCCTTGTAATACCACGTGCTGAAAGAAATACAATGAACGAAATTGAACAACTAATCAGATAAAATAAGAAAAACATCCCTCCCCAAGTCCACATCATTTAGATAATCTCACTGAAGGCCTAAACAGCTACGTATTTAATAAGAGAGAGACCTTATACTTTTCTAGAAAGGGAAAACCAGCAAAGGTAGAATTGTTACATTATTAAGTACCATTACTGTTCTTTCTGTCTCTTAATTATTGGAAGCATCCGAGATGTACCAACGCATCGTTAACAGCACTCAATCGTTTTTGGAATGTGCAACAAATGCGCTCACTAAGTCTAATGTCACCTGTACGCGAGGGTGCAAGAAGATTTCTTCAATAATCTATGATCCCAGTATAATCCATAACGCCACTTAACGTGTAGTGCAGGTCTGTTTATCCACGATAATTATAAATAGAATTTCTCGCGAGATCTGTTCTGACATCTGAGGCAGCCTTATACAGTTTTCAGCGAACGATCCTACGTTTTGTAGGTGTGAAAATGAGAGCTGAAACTAATAGTTTAAGTGCTTCGGGACTTTTAATTACACAAAGAGTCCGAAAGGTATATATGTGTTTTCTTAATCAGAATCTGAAATTCCATTTTTGAATTGCCAAAGCCTCTGTATGCTGGTGGAAAGATTGTTTGCTTGATTCTGTGAAAATTTTGAAAAACCGCTTAAATTGTAAATTGGGCAGAAGAGGTCGTCAGATAAAGGATTAATAAAGTATGCTGAGTTAGCTTTCAAGTTAAAGACGACGGTCAACGACCAGGAAACAATATTGGGTAATTGTATCTCTCGCCCCATCGTGTCGAATACATTTGAGATTCTGGCCTGGGACCTGGAACGACTTTTATGATTTCATATTTTCCAAGTTCTACAACTTGCTTAATCTCTAGTTACGCCAGCCACGTTTCACCGTGAACAATCGAATACCGATTCTCTGAAAAGCACTCACAAAGAGGTATCCAAAATAGGTTCCACTGTAAGAGAGGAAGTGCGCTTTTCGACGATATATGCCCGGGTGCTGCATAAGCTCTGTCACGTGTGTATAATATGCACATGCGCAGAACGACACACGAGCTTGAATGGGTTCATCGATATGGTACTTGTACCATATCTATTAATCCGTTCTTACGCATGTCATCCAATGTTTATTACATGCCTTTATGTCTATAAAAACAATTTTATTAGAAGGACACTTAGCAATTCATTCGGCATCTATCAACAAATATAACACATTTTTATCGCCGACCAAATTTGCATGGGGAACCCGTGTTACTCTTTCGTCCCCTGAGTTTCAATGTGTTCTATGTGCCTATTGGGACATAGAACACATTGAAACTCATGGGTCGACTTCCAACTATCGCTGGCGATTCAATTTGTATTTGCTTTGCATGATTTGTAGAAAATTCCGGTGACATTTCACTTCTGTTTAAAAATAGTCCGTCATAGATTTTCGTTCTGCACATATGTGCGGAACAGATTTCCATTTTCCGCATGATTTAGTTTTGCTGTAGATGGGGATTTCATAGAACAGACGTGTAATAAAATTATAATAATTATGTTTTAAAATATAATTAGTTTAACTAACGATGGGCACAAGTGCACACAAACAGGCGTATACAAAAATCAAATTTTATCAAGAACGTGTCTGATTTATTCCCATGTCACGTCTCTGATAAACTGAAAAACTCGTCCAAGAAAACTTTGGTTAGTTTTCGAAAACAATTTTACCAATGCCTAAAACAGCTTAGAGAAGTGAATAAAGGTACACATTGAACTAACAGGTAGGGTGACGCGAAATGTATCTTCTTATACCAACCCTCTCAATAATGTACTAAATTATTCTACTCGCATCAGAAAGAAAAAAATCCTCCACAGTAAACAGGTGTCTCCATCATCATTTTCCGCATGAATACTACCGTGCTTTGTTCACCTCTTCTATGAAAATGTTAAAAAATAATGTCTAGTATATTAATAATATATTAATTTTTTTCTGAAATATATCATTGAGACTTCAGCCTGTATCTGCGATTCTGTATGTTGGCCCTACGTTGAAGACACTGACAAGAATTTTCAAGAACACCGATGCAGCAAGGCCGCCTGTCGTTTCCCGCTTGAACACAGGTTGTATACACTAACTCCCCTACCCACCCACCAACCCATATCCATATTATGTAACGATAAGGACTAAGTTCGCTGAAGGTTTATGGATGATTAAGCCACACAATTTATTTATTGGTATTTAACGACACTTTCGACAACCACGGTCACCTCGTGTCGGAAACCATGCGATAATGGAACACCGATTTGATAAGGCGTCCAGTTGAGTAATCATGTTTGATTTAAAAAGTAGTGTAATAGGATTTAAGCAGATATTTCGACAACCATCTCCACCCAATGCTTCAGCTCCTGAATTATTTACCACTTAGTGTCAATATACACAGTGTTGTTTCAAGATGATTCATTTGAGAGGTCTCATTTACCCCTGATTTACAAAATAATTTGCTCTGGATGAACTAACTTTATCACCGACTGATATAGTTACGTAGGAAATGATTTGCATCCACTTTCTCGTAGAAGAACACATCTACTTCTAGAACAAACGCCCCGCTGTACTGGTGCGACATGAGCTTTAAAGTATAAGAAGTGGGTGTAAACAAATATTTGCAAATAGTTTTTTTTATTAGTACCCCACTTCATGCGCTTTTGATAAAATGGTGTCCGGCGACCCGACCAAAACTTGAAACACACAGATAAAAAGGTTTGTGTACTATAACAAATGACACAGATAATATCCTACCTTGCATAATCAGCTGGAAAGAGTCAACAGCAGATATCCATGAAACATGTAGCTGAAGAACAAAATCACCAAGGCCACTGAATTCTCGGATGTATGGTTCTGGCACTCGGCAAGGCAGGACGTGATTAGCAGTGTCTGTAAGTACGCCTGAAAATATTATTTGTCCAGTGACGACGTGGGGTACACGAGAGTTTTTTCTTTTACTAAACCCATGATCCTTAAACGTTGACTTGTTAATTTCAAGATGTTGGTTTTGGGATATGGGTAGGTTCTTATTGGAACATGTTATTGCAGTGAATTGATGGGTTTCGCGTGGTGACGTCAAACGGTAAAACATGTTATTAAAGTGAATTGATGGTAACATGGTCTGGTGTTGGCGGCTCGGAGCGCTCATTCAACCTCGATGATTCGCGTCTCCGTTGAAACATCCGAGCCACAAACCTTAAATCCTATTACCGTCACAAGAATAAGTTTTACCCTTCTGCGATGGCACAAGTAATGATGCACCAGACTGCAACAGACTGTGTGGTACAGTTAAAACTAGAAGTCCTGTCACGAATAGTGCGCTTATCTAGGCTTAACTGCGCGTTGGAAATGCGCGCAATTGCCATATCGAATAGCATTCAAAGCGCGGCAGGTTCTCCTGGTTACTCATAGCAAACACATGCAATGTTTCTGTCAATGGACCTCCGGGTTACCCGGAGGTCCATTGGCTGAAACATTGCTTGTGCACAGGCCATATGTGCAGAATTTGATAGCTTTACTAGGGCCCTAACGCGTACATTAACGCGCAGATCAACGTGCTATTTGTGCGCATTTCGTGACAGGACTTCTAGTTTTAACTGTACTCACGGACATCGGCCCACACTTCCCCCCACACTTCCAAACAGCCAGGACGCACTTTTAAAAAACTCCATAGTTACTGCGATATGAAGAAGAAAAGAAGCTTACTTAACTTACCGCATATTTGGGGTAATCATATAGAGCCACCAAATCGAACCTTGTGTTTTAACCACCCCCACCTCCACATGCTAAGATCGACACTATGATAACAACCCCCCCCCCCCCCCAACAGCCGGAAGCAATAAAATGAATACAGACTAATTAAGTGTGTGATAATATATGTTATCACCACTGTGTTGATCGAAAATCAAACCGGGGTGGTGTTCGTATTAAGTATCGCGGCGAGCCCTTTCCACCTCGGACACCTTCTTGGTGGTAATAACCAATTCGTTTTAACATATATCACCACGTCTTGACTTGTTCGCATATTTATTTACAACCATTCAAATTCTATGAAGTGAGTTTATTTTGGAAACGACGATTACAATGACGTCATGGTATTAAGTTCTTGAACTGTGCATGCGTTATCCCCATTGATTGTTCCACTTGCACAATGACCGCCGGAGTTTATAGTAGTGCTTCAAATGTGTGTTGTGATTTATTTTTTTCAATTTAATGCATTAGAGGCTTATATAAATTTGCGTCATGGCAAAAACTGATCTTGTCTAAAATATTTCATCCAGTCGCTTGTTATGTAAATACTGTTATCAAAACGGTGACCTCGACGCGTGTAATCAGTTTTCGATGAGTGCAGGTGAAAATCGAGAAATCACACGTGGTTGCAGATGTAAGTCAATCAAAACTGCAATATAATTCGAGGAGGTAACTAGTTTAAAAGAATAAAGCAAGCTTAAACGTATTAAGACAGTTGAAACGAAAAAAAAATCTTTAGAACTGGTATGATACAAAAATGCCTTAAGAGATCTTATACTAAAATATTGTCATTTGACATGCCTCGCCCTGCACAGTGGACAGAAAGGTGCACAGCTGACAACAAGCGATGTGGGAAGTTTCAGAGCCCTATCTTTCATAACTGTGGAGCTGCCTTGGTAAATGGAAAAAAAACTTAAAAAAGTACGTGTCTAATAATCTTCTGAGCGCTATAAAATACTAAGATTTTAGAGGAATTGGACGAAGTTTAATTTTTAGACGTTGATATCCACCCTCCCCCCTCCCTATGACATCACCTCGAAGTTCGACCATAAATATTGACGATTTCCATGTACAGTTACACCTGTTTAACCCTTTACCTAACATCAAAAGCAGACGACACTTGCAAATAGAATTCTTGAATAACTACTTTTTTTATTTTTCTCTCAAAAACATAGATTATGATTCCTCATAGGAACGAGCTCGATGAGCTCGTTCCAATGAGGGGATCATAACCTATGTTTTTGAGACCAAAATGAAAAAAAAGAAAATTAATTGGCGATTTTTGAGAATAGCGATGACTGGTTTTAGCCGTTGCGTTAGGTAAAGGGTTATATATGTTGTTGCTAAAGATAAATTTTCAAAAGTATCCAAATGATGCGCTCGGAAACGAGGTTGAAATAACATGATTAAGTAAAAAGATTACTAAATATTTAGTTTAGAGTGATCTGCCTTGAAATGTTGCACTCGGATATTGCATCATAGTCTAAAATAAGACTCCTAGAAAAAAACTTATTGCTTGAGAAAACTGTTAAAGCATTTTATTAGGTTTTTACAACAATATTGAATATGTACCAAGAAAAAAAGAGATTTTCGAAGGTTTTTCTGGGTCTATAAAATTCAGTTAACTATTTGTGTATTTTTGTTGGAAATTCCCAGAAAAAACTGAGTTCAAGGACGGTACTTCACTTCCTGGTGCATTTTCTCTCTTATTTGTTGCATGACCCCATGTTTTCTGGCCAGAGAAAGTTGTGTGAAGGTCTGTACTTTATGTAGGTATTTAAATATTTAATTTAAAGTGATGCGACCATACTTTTTTCCACATAAGTGTTATAATGGTCGCCTATGGGAAAATATTTAGTTCTGTGACACCTATAAGCAAGTTCATTTTGCCGGGGAACGCCAGTTTTCGTGATTGTGTTCGACGGACAACAGTGAACGATTTCGTTGTAAACAAATTGATTGTGCATACTAACGACGCATCAACGGGGACAACTATGCCTCGGATCTTATCGGCCGAAACAGGCGACGTATCAGCTACCAATTTTGAAGTAATATCAGTCAAATCTGACAATGGGCAATTCGTGGAAAGAAGATCATAATAATTGTCCAAATTACTGATATCTGTTCCAGTGGAGTGTCTTAGTCGCCGCCATCCTATGGGAGAGCAGTTGCTATAGATAAACACTGCTCTCCAACAAAAAAAAATAGTTCGAATATGTTGTCGATTTGTACGTGCCTCGCGGGAATACATGTGTTGTGTGCACATTGTGCTTTACAAAATGTTTTATCGCGATGAGACTAGTTGTTGCGGTCGCTTAGCTACGAATCGGCTTGCGACACGAGCGTACCTACCCAAAAACGAGTCGAATCGCGATAAAATATTATATAGAAGCACAGTGAGCGCATAACACATGTATAGACCCTTCAGTCAAAAAACCGTGACCTTCTCAAAAATAATTCTTAAACAAAAACACACACTCAACCGATCAAAATAATAGTTCTCTATATTCAATTCTCTCATTCCGACGACACGTAAAAAAAATCCTTCCGCATGAACGAAATTGTTCATTGTGAAAACAAATAATCAACTCAGCCCAAGTATGCTTTTTCCTTCGAACAATATCTCGATCAATTCATTGCATGAGGTCACCCAAGGTACAGATAGCTAGGCTGGGAAAAGAACTACGGAATTATATTTTTGTAGTGCGCAAGAATCGCTTTAAATACATGACGTTACCTCATTCCTAACTTTTATAAGCGATCAAATCACATTGAGATTGACGTAACGTTTCAGAATTTTCTCGCTCTAATTTTCAATTTTTGTGATTCACTTCCATCTTTTTGTTTAAGTGTTTTGCATGGTGGTTATTTATGTAATGCATCGTGTAATTCCCCGCATTGTGGGATGTATGTTAAGGTAACCTTGATGCATTGATCATTGCAGCATTATATGTTTCGAAAGGAAAGGACTTGTGATTGCCAGTACCACGGAAATAGTCCCCCAAGCTCACTCGCGTGCGTTCTTTTTTCGCGATGTCAAGATCGTTTATGGCCGAAATGTTATCGCTACTGTTTGCTACTGTTTTTTTAGTAAATACAGTACAAGTCAAAATAAGTTGTAGCATAACCGCAATAAATTAAGTAAACTGCTGCTCCTTCACTGATCAGATCAGAATCAGGCATCATTTTCTGGAAAGCTCTCTGTGAGAGCTTCCCAGACAATGATGTCAGCTTCTGATCTTATCATTGTAGGAAGAGAAAGATATAGAGTTTATAGTGGTTATCCTACAAGTTATTTTGACTTGTACTGTAGTATATAAAAATTGATATTTACAACAATTTTTTGTTATTATTGGCAAAAAGTACCGGGATATGAAGCTTGACACAAGTTACAAGTTTTCGTACCTGGTAAACACCAGAATGTTTGGTGAAGTGAAAGTTTTTACAGTCACGTGATAACGGCTTGTACGTCACCAGACGTTAGAAACAAGAGGAGGTATCGCGTTTATTGTCTTCATGCCATCTTAGGAGGCAGATAGACAAGAGACGTTTTTCGCGAACTTCCCAGCAATTCATATATAGAGATCATTGGTGCAAATAAAAAAAAAAACCTTCAAGATAAGATTCACAATTTTAACCCTTCACCTATCACGAAAAGCAGAAGACATTTGCAAACAAAATTCTTGAATAACTAATTTTTTTCCTATTTTTGTCTCAAAAACATAGGTTATGACCCTCATTGAAACGAGCTCGATGAGCTCGTTCAAAAGAGGGGTTATAACCTATGGTTTTGAGACAACAAGAAAAAAAATAACGAAAATTAATTGGCGATTTTTGCGAATAGCGCTGGCTGGGGTTTTATTCCCTTACTTTGGGTAAATGGTTAAATTATGATTATAAACATTACTCTAAGCTGTTTCTTAATCAACTACCCGATATGATATGTAGAAGACGTCAGATAAACGTTGTTCTGGACAACTAAGACTTTGCTTTTTCACATTCCAAAATACAACCTACGTCACCCCTTCTGAGCGTGCATGCCGGGCTCGATTGGATTACGATCCACTCCTCTGGAATAAAAACCTTTCATTGAAAAAAATCGAAATTTTTCCTTATAATCTCATAAAAAAACATAGCTTATCATCACTTTTTGGAGCAAGCATAAGGTCCTCGATTCAATGAGGAGCCAAAATCTGCGTGTTTGCAGACAGCGTGTGAAAGATAAGAACATTGAGTAGCGATTTTGGTGCACATCGCTGGCCGCTTTGAACAGTTACAGTGCGGCCGTCGTGGACTGGTCACTTTCCACGAGGGAGGGGGTGGGGGTGGGGGGGGGGGGGCAATATTTCCATGGGCGCTATAATATTAGATTACAAACAATAATTATAGGTTACACTCATCAAAACTTTAATTGAAGAAGAACCGGGTACACCTGTCTAACGCATGCGTGGACATCACCGCACACGCCTGGATTACGACCAGTCCACGACGACTGTACTGTACGTTAGGTAAAGTGTCAACTTTTTGTGTGACAATGTGCGACCTGGACGGAAATGATAGTGGTAAAGTCCCAGTAATGGAAAATAATGAGCAATGAATATTATTGCTTTTATCATAGTTGGTTTGTATTATTATGCAATAAACAACGCATTATGCAATGACGACGCATTATTTGCAAATCAATTGAACCATGAAAAACGTTTTATTCAAAGTGCAATACAAATACCTCTTTATCATTATCCTTGTAACTGGCGGCGACTACCGTATCACAAAACTCCCCGCGGGATCCCCGGGAAGTGAAGCAGTGCCTGTTCACTGCAGTAGACAGGCTCTGTTTTACTGGTAAAATAGGACCCAGTCACCAATGCTTGGGAGGTTCAAACCCTCTCTAAAATGGGTAACATGGCTTATTAACGCTCACCCCTGGTCTTGAGTTGATACTCATGCTGTGGTCATGATTAGCCATTGTGCAAAAATATGTGACCATAAACACCAATAAATAAATAAAAAAAATATCACAAAGCCGCACGGACGTTGTTATCAAGTTTTCATACTTTTGGGGTTAAATGGACTGCGAGTGAATCCTTCACTGCGGCAATTCAATTCCTTTTCTTTAATTGACAGTCTACGTTGTTTCAAACTATTGTATACCGAAAATAAATCTTAATATAAATTGCATCTTTGGAAAGCAACGGGCCGTTTAGTCGTCTTCCTGTTGCACCCCATCGCTACTCCTTGCATGAATTGTTATTGCAGACATAGAACGGCCCAATTGCTTATTCTTAGACAAGCATTTTAAACATGATGGGATTACATGCTAGTTTGTACTGAGTATGTATTGTGAAAGCAGGCATTTAGAGTAAGGAGATTGGGTAAATGGTTTAATTTGTGTAATTGTCGTGAACGAGAGCAAGGATAGATTATTCGGTATTAAATGTTTTCGTATTACACTTGATCACAAAATATGGCAATGGCATATCTGAATTGTTTATTTTCCCGTTGTGGTAATCAACAAGAGAATAGGAAAAATTAGAAATATTTATTTCTTATTAAAAAAACAAATAAGTGTAACGTATTTTATTCAACAAAAAGAAGGCATGTAATTATGCCTTATCGAGAACATAGTCAAGGAGGAAAGACGAATATGTATGGAACATTGAAAGTCCGAATAATTTAAAACACACATTGTGATGAATTGACGGTAACATGACAGGGGTTGTTGGCTCTGAATGCATGGTCAACATAGGAGCTTTGCTTCTCTGTTGAACATACACACCAAGCCCTAAATCTCTGAGCATTGTACCGTCAGTTCACCCCAATAATGTATGCATTTCAACAAGTCCATACCCATAGCCTAACGCTCATATCATGAAATGAAAAAAATACCACATTTAACGGTAACAGGTTTAGAAATGCACCTGCCGTGTACACCACGACTTCTGTGGACAAAGAATCAACATATCAAATAAAGGTCATGATCCTTCCATCCTTGTTCAAATCGCAAACTGCCGTGTAATTTAACAACGTTTCATTCTGAGCATCGTGCGATGAAAGCGATGTTTAGAGTCCACTTGCTTGCAGGTGTTCTGTAAAGAAGGGCAACGGCACGCAGCAGTCCAGTACCTAAATTTAAACTTAAGTGGGGGGTTTTCTTAACGCCCTCATGGCCTTATATGAGAAATGACAAGCTTTCACCTCTCGCTGTAGGTAAATAACTATGCATAGACCGACACAAGTCCAAACTGGGACCTGTAGCGACAGCTGCTGGTGGGAAGTTCAAGGAGACTGTAGAGGTAGAAGCCATAGCCGTGGTTGTCAATACTAAATGTAAAAATAGGAAGCCAATATTACAGACACCAGTGGTGTGGATAACAGCTAGTAGGTCGCAAGCGAAATGGTGGATATTCTTGTAGTGATTAAAGCGAGTCCCTTAACCCTTTACCTAACATGAAAACAGATGACACTTGCAAACAAAATTCTCGAATAACTATTTTTTTCATTTTTTTGTCTCACGAACATAGGTTATAACCCCTCTTTGGAATGAGCTCGTAGAGCTCGTTCCAAAGAGGGTCATAACCTATGTTTTTGAGACAAAAAAATGAACAAAAGAATGACAATTATTTGGCGATTTCTGTGAATAGCGCTGGCTGGTTTTGAAGGTTACGTTGGATAAATGGTTAATATAACCATAAGACGCATTGTTATGGCAGGAGGCAGTGCTATTAAACAGTGTGATCAATATCTCTGATATTTGTCCACATTCCACCGGTTTATACCGCTCCACAGAAAACTGATCCACAAAGATCTGATATTCAGTCGCCCACAGATAGAGGAATGGGACCATGTGCTGAAAGCACACATTGCTGAGTGGCACAAGCATATATATCGGCAGTCCTTCAATGTGTGTATATTTTTACCATGTAATATCATGTATAAACAAGACACAGCGACTCTATCAGTGTCGACGTAGTCAAGAATAAACAACACCCTTTTGGAAGAGATTCGAGATAAGGTGAAAGGAACGATGTGATCACATGCAAATGACCCACCCCTTTAGATATTCGAAAAAAGAACAGGAGTATCCCACTTAAGCTAGGTACAAAGAGAATAGGATACCAGAAGTTAAAAAATGAATGAAATATTGTCCAAACGGAAAGACTCCCCGATGCTACAGGTTTATACGGAGCAATCAGTGTGCCCTTGGTCAACTAAACACAACTAGAAGACATACCCTTACCCTTCTGGAGGTCAATCGAACCGAAGGCAACCACATATCAACATAGAAATGAAATGGCTCTCCCACCAAACATATTGAACAATAAAAGATACACGTGGAAAAAAAACGGCCTGACACACTTATTATATCGTCATTGTTGACACAACATGGTTGATTACATGGGATAACATAACAACTCATTCTAGGATCACCAGTCACATGACTTATAAGGTGATATGGAATCATCCCGGTGAAACGTGAAATCCACAGAGAATACTGCAAAGATTTAACCAGTCAGTCCACGTTATGACCATGTGAATATCAACGAATAACTTTAATATATTTTGAGGAGTCTTCTTTTCAGTTTTCTGTGCATACACCATCACAATCAAACATCTTGCCAGAGGGTTCGAAAGAAGCAAGAAATAGACAGAACGATATTCACGTTCGAACTGTCATGTTTTAGCGCACGAGATCGATTTGGGTACAGGAACAATATTGAACGAAAAGTCGAAAGCTTCAAGTTCAATATTGTCCCTCCGCCAAAATCGATCAAGTGCGAGAAAAATGACATTTCGAACGCGTGTGCTGCTCCGTATTTATTGCACGCCTACAGTTTACTAAAAAATATTAATCGACTTGGGCGGAGGGATAATATTGAACTCGAAGACTTCGGCTTCTTGTTCAATATTAACCCTCCGCCCAAATCGATCCAGTGCTGTAAAAAATTACAGTTCGAACGCGTACAGTAAAAACTAGAAGTCATGTCACGAATACTGCGCTTATGTAGGCTTAATTGCGCGTTGGAATTGCGCGCAATTTCCATATCGAATGGCATTCAAAGCACGGCAGGTTCCCCTGGTTACTCACAGCAAACACATGCAATGTTTCTGCCAATGGACCTCCGGGTCACCCGGAGGTCCATTGGCTGAAACATTGCTTGTGCACAGGCCATATGTACAGAATTTGATAGCTTTACTAGGGCCACAACGCGCACATTAACGCGCATATCAACGTGCTATTTGTGCGCATTTCATGACAGGACTTCTAGTTTTAACTGTATGCTGTTCTATATTTATTGCAGGTCTGCAATTAACTAAAAATCACTAAGAACACAATTTATTGCCAGAAATAACCAAAACGTAAAAGATTAAATAGTTAAATTATCCACACACGTTATCCGTATTATTCAAGGACAATACAAAAAGATTTATTGTTCGCTTCGGAGTTTGCTGAAAACGAGTTTATTTTATGAAAATAGAAGCATAGACGAGCAATAAAAGTTGTAACAATATTCTTTGTTCTTTTCAATTGCCATTTCGCATTTTTCAAATTTTCAGAGACATTTATTCTACAGTGAGTTATCTTCTTCGAATAAAAAAAACAAGCGACTGGCGTAGCTTTAGAGTGGAGGGGACGGGGGAGTCATCGCCCCAATATTCCCCCCCCCCAAAAAAAAAAAAATAATGTTAAATTTTGCTATCTGCAACATATGGAATTGTAAGATGACATACCACACGTTCTGAAAATTGGAGTTATTTATAGCTTCAAAATGCTTCCTAATACAGTTAAAACTAGGAGTCCTATCATGAAATGCACACAAATAGCACGTCGATCTGCGCGTTAATCTACGCGTTGTGACCATAGTAAAATTATGTACATATGGCCTGTGAACAAGCACTGTTTTAGCCAATGGACCTTCGGATAACCCGGAGGTCCATTGGCAGAAACATTGCCTGTGTTTGATATGAGTATACAGGAGAACCTCATGTGCTTCGGATGCCATTCGATGTGGCAATTACGCGCAATTCCTACGCGCAATTTAGCCTAGACAAACGCACAGTTCGTGACAGGACCTCTAGTTTTAACCGTAGTGGCATTTGGGGCTTATTTTTCAAACATGACTCCAGGGCCTCCTTTGGGAAATTATTTTGAAAAATATT
Organism: Pictodentalium vernedei; assembly: GCA_031216915.1. Lineage (NCBI taxonomy): Eukaryota > Metazoa > Mollusca > Scaphopoda > Dentaliida > Dentaliidae > Pictodentalium > Pictodentalium vernedei. The sequence goes on from CM062289.1 coordinate 87,678,891, forward strand.
CCCCCCGGTCACACAAACGCGAAAGAGTCATATTGAACTTTCACTGCTCATGCAGTAACAACCAGCATTTCGAGTTATCTCCTGTGATTTTTCACGCAGCAATGCACATGCGATCACATTTGACATGCTATTTTCCCCACAGCTTCAGAGACCCAAACCGTCCCTACATTAGTTTCCTATTAACGTTTCTTTTCTTCATATTTTGGATTTTCCTTTGAAAAAGGAAAATACATTTGTTATTCTTCGGAATTCTTATTTCTATTTTTATTTTTTTCCAACCCTTTTATAATCACTAAATCTAAGAAACGATCTTTACGATTCTTTTTTAAACTTGGGGAACGCGTAGAGCGTCCCACAGTGTATGCTTGTGTCGCTAAATCGTTTCGGGCTAAAATCTCCTATGACCCTCTTTTGGAGCCGAAAGATTCTCCAAAACGCCCAAAATGGCAAAAAAATCGAAAAAAAATTCCTGATTATACTGTACTACCGGAGTGGGTTAAAAGCGACGGTGATTGAGAATGTGTAGCCCGTATATAGGTGAAAAGATTCCCCGTAGTTTGGAAGCACATTTTTTTGCTTTTGGCTTCGGGCGGTCGCCAAAAGTACACTCTCGGTCTCTCAACGGTCCGTACACCCTCTTTTTTGGCATGAGAATACTCGGCGTTCTTGACTCACGGTCTCTTTAAATCTTTACCCACCCCATGGGAATAGGGTTTTATTTCACGTGGCTTCTGATGGCTGGAGAACTATCACTCCGGTTCGGACTTCGAAAATTTTGAACAAAAATCGGAATTCTTCTTTCGGTTTTCTATGCGTTTTGGTCAATTTTGAGACGAAAACAATTTTTTTTCACCTGGAAATTTTTTGGTCCGGTCTGGACTGAAAATTTTTGATCAAAAACCAAACTTTTTTCTTTCGATCGCCACTTTGACCTGACAAAACTGTACAACGAGACAGGTTAAAGTGGCCGTTATTCAGAATTTGGATATTAAGGCTCTTCCTCCACCCCTAAAACTATTCGACACGACTGCCCAACCCCCACCCCACACAAACACCCATTAGACTCTACAGACTCTGACGTCCAAGCCAGGAAACACGTCTGACTGACATTGATCATTTTGCACTCGGCGACCTCAACATTAGTGAATGCTGAAATGAAACATGATATTTTGTATCCTAAATTGAAATCGAAAGTATAGATACTGGGAGTCTGTTATTTTTTATGGGCATTTGACTCCAGCTACTCATCGCCTCCCCCGCCCTCATCGAATTTGATGACGGTGGCAATTCCGACGGTATTGCCAAATGTCAGCCAAATTAGAGGACTGCTGAATATTGTCATTTTCATTGTGATTCAAATTTATTATGAATCAAAGGTGTGATGGTGTCGTATTGTTTTCAGTTTCTCCAAACCAAAGGCCGTCTCTTACCTCTTACTGGCTTGAATACACCCTACAGAGTGTCGCGGAACACATTGAAATTGTTTGTGCGGGGGGGGGGGGGGGTGGGGGGGGTGGTCACAGATTTCTGCCGCGAGCGACCAACATTAATAATGCTAGTGGGGTTTGAGGGCCTGCTCTCCTAGAGAAGTTTCGAAAAGGCACAGGAAGGCAGTTCTGGCATTTTGGCATTCCAAAACCGTTTTCTATGTGAAAGTGGCGAATCAAAACATTGTTTTTAACAAATATCTGGTGTCGGTTTTTGCAGAAGCGATGGATAAATGAATGAATGAATGATTTTTGTTTTATTTAGCAGTATACAGCAATATAGATATGTACATACAAACAATACAAACAAGACATTGGCTGTGCATGTATACCGCAGGGAGACGATATAGCCAAATTGGCTGTATACCTGTCGTCTCCCAGAGATAATTCTGTGCATCATTGGAATCGGACAATCGGACAACAGTTCATCTGTACTTGGATGCTGGTGGCTTGGTGCAGCTAGCATATCTACCTGCCTCCCGCCACTGGGAACTCGGTCAAACAGCTGATGCCATCGGCATTTCCTGATAAAAGATGTATGATCGTGGTTTGAAGAGAGTCCTATGCTGGGTCCAAAGAAGAGCTATATTTACTTTATTTACCACGAATTGCACAGTAGCGAGACTTAAGAGACAAGAATATGTCCAGACATATACTGCACCAGCGGAGATGGGTCACTGTATAACCACTACACAATTCCTCTGATACCCCCTCCCCCCCCCCCCCCACCTCCGCTGACAGCCACAAATCCCGACGTCTCTCCGTGCGAAGCTCCCACGGACAGCTCCCCACTGAATGACGCAAAGCGTTGGGAGTCATCAGCTGAGTAAAGCCCTTCTGGTGGTGTTTACCACTAGCTTTATCGGCAGTGTTGACTACAGGCTGGGAGCAGTATCTGAAGGATACCGGCAAAAACAACTACAAGATGTCTCTGTAGTCATTCAGCAACCCAGTTCGCCGGTATTGTTCTTGGAAAATTCATACCTACACAATTGGGAGCGCGGTAGCTCAGTTGGTAGAGGTGCAGGCTGCAAGCCGAGAGGTCCTCGGTTCGAATCCCACCTGCGACAACCGCGTTGTGTCCTTGGGCAAGACACTTCATCTCCATTGCCCGCATGGGGGCACGATGACGCCGTGTACTAGGGCATACAGCATGTCGATGGTACGCATGTCTTCAACCAATCTAACCCTGCCTGTGCTGCAGTGCGGAGGTACGATGTTGGGGAGCAGGCAGCTGCTCGTCGTTGCTCGGTGGTTCTCTCCGGGTACTCCGGCTTCCTCCACCCGTAAAACTGTCACGGTCATGATTAGCCATTGTGCATAAATATGTGACCTTAAACACCAATAAATAAATACATAATAAATACCTACACAATTACTCTGAAAATCTGAAAATATTCTGCCTGTTGTCAAATAGAGCATTCGTTACAGTATGGATTATTACAGTCGAAGTAATCGGAGTATTGGGACAATAATTTTAAAGTTAATTGTTTTTTGAAAATGTTTCTGTTACTTTTGTTACGTAAATCGAGGTCTAAGTCATTCCAGAGTTTGGGGTAGGCCTATATGTGTGTTGGAAAGTCCTCAAGAGCCCTTGTTCTTGTTCTGCCAATTTGGAGAAGATCTCTCCTTCTACTAGCTCTACCCGTAGTGTTGACTACAGGGTGGAAGCAGTGTCTGAAGTATACTGGCAAGTTATCATGATATAAGAATTTTATTTTCCCGAAAGAGGGGATCAGTGTGTGCTTTGTATCGCTTGTTGTTTATTGTGCGGGTGGAGCGTTTCTGAAGAAGCAGTATCTTTTTAATTATACCCCCGCCCGCTAGGCAGGGAATATAGGATTCCTCGTGTCTTTCAGTCCGTCTGTCCGTCAGTCCTTCCGTCGCGAAATTGTTTAATGGAGGGTACCGTCATGCTGTAATCAACTCCTCCCCACTTTTCAATTCACATAGTTGAAACTTCAGAATATGATCATACACACAAGGAAGATGTGCAACATGTATAAAGTCTTGCGAAAATTTTGTTTCTCCACAGTTATTTCCCTTTCTTGACTTCCAACATTTTTATTTTTTTTTTCAAAGATAGGGTAAGGGGATTTCAGCTCAATGATGGTATAAACTAAACCTGTCATTTTATCTATATAGTGTAGTCACAGTGAGGAATCATGTGGTTTCGAATTGTATGGCGGAGGAGTTCGGAAACGCGAGAAGAAACGAGGAAAAAGGTAATATACTAGATATGACATATTACATAGTATTTTGGCAGCGACGAGCATATGAGATATTATTTTTCAAACAAACTGATACCCCATTTGTGTCCAAACTCACAGTAGTTTTCTATAACATTCTGACAAAAGTTGCCAGTCGGAGGATTTGTCCAAGTAGAGAGAAAGCATAAAAAATAGAATATATTCGTGGAATACACCAGTAAACACATCGTGGAAAATCCTCTGACTGGCAACTTTTGTCAGAACGTTATAGAAAACTACTGTGAGTTTGGACACATAAGAGGTATCAGTTTGTTTGAAAAATAGTATCCTATATGCTCGTTGCTACCAAAATACTATTTAATATGTCATATCCAGTGTATTACCTTTGTTCCTCGATTCTTCTCCTGTTTCTGAACTCCACGCCCATTCAACTCGAAACCACGTGATTCCCCACCGTAGTAGCTGAGCAACACATTTACTGCTCTTAATTAATATGAAAACTTTTGTGATGTCCTTGGTTGATTTCAATGTCTAGTATTCTCTTAATATAGAGAATACATGTATGCCTCACTTACATCATGCACTTTAAAACATTACCAGCTGAAAGGCGGGGTATTTGTTTGTGTCACCTTTAGGTGACACCTATTGTTTTCTGAACGCCAAGATGTCACATTGTTGACCTTGCTCACCCTCAGGTATTGGTGCGGGGGTAACACATCACCTGGCGATGGATTCCGGGGGTGTCGCACCCCCTGGCGATGGATCGACTCTAGTTCTTCTAGCATTGCCCCATACACTAAATGTGTGTGTATCAGGGCATAATAAAGTGTTTTCATCGCTTCACGGGGAAGTGTAGTCTTCACTTTATTTAGTGCGAAATTCGCCAGAGCAATCTTGAAAGAAAGTTGAGATATATGGTGCGTATACGATAGACTATCATCAATATGTATTCCTAAGAATTTAAGAGATTTCTCTGTATCATTTGAACCTACTTTACTTATAATTTGTCCGTTTATTAGAATGCCGTGAAGAATTGTTGTTTTTTTTTTTTGCTGGAGGGATTGATTAAAATGTATTTAGTTTGAGCAGCATTTAAAACAAGTTGATTCGCACAGCACCATTCATATATTTTTCCGTGCTCTGTATTTATAAGTGCGGTTAATTGATTTGGATCAAAATTATAGAGACTTGGGGTGTGAGCTGTGGTAAAACGTGATCATGTGTTCCCTTTCCCGAGTTGCAAGGTATTTCGTTCCGTATTCATGACATACTCGATGAAAAAGGACCCCTCCAAGAACCCACACAAACCCGACGGTTACCCGGCAAAAAAGGTGCTCCCCACACAAACCCGACGGTTACCCGGCAAAAAAGGTGCTTTCCACACAAACCCGACGGTTACCCGGCAAAAAAGATGCTCCCCACCCCTCCTCTATTTTCTGGAGCTTCCGACGTCTCCGAACCTTTCTGTTTGTGTTTTGTTTTGGACTGACTTCAAACATCGCCACGTGTTTATTAGGGATTACGGGTTACTTAGCGGGGGGGGGGGGGGGGGGGGGTATGGGCCAACCCCCACCCCCAAATTCATCTATTACAGAGACTAAGACAGAGTCATCTACACATCTTTATGTTTTTCGTGATCCTTGTATAATATTGCGCTTCTTGGGCGGCCCAATCATAGGCCGAGCGGCCCACGTCGCGGTATGTATTACGTACTGTGCATATGCTGTTGCACATATTAACTGGGAAATGTTTTCGTTTTCGGTAAAATATCAGGCCGACCCAAAAATACTCAAACGGTACATATACTCAAGCACAAAAACAGTTAATTCAATTCAAAAGCAAGGGCGGATCAAGAGGGTGCGCACTCGACGCGTGTTCCTCTATTTTTTGGAATTTTGTTATAACACCCATCCCATCCCATCCCATCGATAACGAGTGCCCCCACCGACGCGAATTGACACCACACTAAGAATAAATCGTTCACATCACTTGAACGTATGGTCACGAGCACATCACATCAAGTAACAGCCTGGGGAGTCGGTCACAGCAGCCGCAGCATCCTGGGAATACGAGTTTTGGCCCCCAGTTTTTCAAAACAAATTTCCGACGTGAGCGACTCTCCATCAGCGACAGAGGGACACGCCCTCTCGTAATCTCCCCAACTGGCCGCTGCGAACCTGGGAACATACAGTGCACCATACTATGAAGTAGTCCAAATTTAGACCAAAAGTCAGCAATATACTTTTTGGCTCGGTAGTCCTGTGGACGTACCAAACCAAAAAATAATATTGCAGACTTTGGGTCCAAATTTGGACTTCCTGTAAGGGTAATTAGCACCCACTCATTAAAAAAGTACTGGATCCACCTCTGAAAAGTACAGTTTTAATTATCTTGTCAAAAACGCATTGTCATTCACTTCACATGGTCAGACGCCTGTGCACTGTACAACAGAGTGTAATGGCGGAATTTGCACGTCTTTCACAGTGCGGCATGCTGGCACTCGGATCTAAATATATGCATTTATGACTGAGAATACTGGTTGAAACCGATTATATATCAAAGATTGACTATTAATTGTTATAAAACTAAGAGTGAGATACATGTACGATAATAATTCACATATTCGTGATTATTTGAAATAAACAATTGCAGTAAAACCCGCAAACGTTGGAATTCGTGTTTCTTTTAAATATTTAATATTACTTAATTACTCCTTGCGGATAAAATATCAAATGAAGTAATATGTTGTAATTTGTAATATATTCAGAAAAATATGCGCTTTTAGATTATTCGGGGAAGGCGTTCAATGTCAATTTACGTTTTGAGAGAAAGATCAGGGTATTTTGTCCAAGGGTATTTTGTGCAATTGATCAGTTTTTCAACGGGTACCGTGGCCTCATTCACCCCTCCCTCTCGACGCCAGGGAGACACCCCTTTGCCCCGACCCCACGCTCGCCGCTGCGAAATACCCCCCCCCCCCCTCCCTCACCAAGCACATGCTCTGTGTAAAGGTGTGTGTATTTCAAAATCATATAGATCAGCCCTAGAGGGAATGTATTTTCTACGTATGAACAGTCCCCATCACTCGAAAACTCATACATTCCCATTACAAGCAGTCGAAAATATCATACTTTATATAATTTGCTCAGTTTTAAATTCGCGCACCAAGGGGTGCGTGAATTTAAATACGAGTAAGGAATTCGAAAAAAGTCTGAACGGTTCGAAGTTGAGAGGTATAGAATGGAAGTCGGCAATTCACGGACACATTTTATTGTTAAAGGGTTTTAAATATTTTGCTAAAAAACTGTCATTTGCTTGTGAAATACTGATTCAAATAAACTGTAGAAATTTGGATGAAACCGGCGAAAAATCCGATTTCAGGTCATATAAGGTAGGCTGGGAATAGAATCCTGGTTTTTGAAAAATAATTCGTTTTCCGTGTAAATTTTCAGAAAAACAACACTAAAATCAGTATCGGAGACAGAAGCTGCTTCCCGTTTGCTGACAAAGTTAACATTTCAAACGTACAAAAATATCAACATCCAACAATTGCTAAGAACTGGAATGATGGGGTGGGCGTGGGGAATATACCTCGATAGTCAATTACTCAAATATTTGTGGAAAGTGGCACTGGGGCTTAGTTATTGTCGCCCCTGCCGACAGAGGGAGGTGGGGGGGGGGGGGGTGGTATTTTTGGTGCATCGTCGGGCCGTTGCTTACATCAACGCGATTGAAGGTTCATACCACAACGTCAGAGATGAATATGCTGGTCGCTCGCGATAAATGAGATAATTTTTCACTTGTCCCCACGGGGAAACTAACATGTCCCGATTGGAGGACAGGCAAGCATGTCGAGTCCGTGGCCACTCGAAGCAGCAATTTGCGGACGAGCACGAGAAAGGGTGTCTCCATCTTGTTGGGAGGGAGGGGGATTTTTTTTCTAGGGCGTCGAAGGTTTCCTCGATTTTCAGCTATAAACGCAAACTTTAGGTATCACAGAACTAAATATTTTCCCATAGGCGACCATTATAGCGTTCAGGTGGAAAAAAATATGATCGCATCACTTTAATTTTGGCATTCAAATATCTCTGTCAAGTATAGCCCTTCAGACAACTTTTTCTGATCTGAAAACAGGGGGTCATGCAACAAATAAGAGAGAAAAACTGACACAAAGGGAAGTACCGGTCACGTGCACATATTTTTCAGGGAATTCCCTACAAAAACACACAAAAAGTAAATTGTATTTTTTAGGTCCAAAAGTCATCAAATCACCCTCTTTTTTTATCAGGAATATTCAACAATAGTGCAAGATGTCAATAGAATGTTTCAAACTTTTTTTGAAACAATGGATTTCCCCAAGGCTGTTTGTTTTTAGAGATTGCGTCATTTCCGAGTGTAACATATTAAGGCGGTTCACTCTAATTTCAATATTTAGTTCCGCGATACCTATAAATTCAACATATAGTCACGCATTCTCACGACCAAATTTAGTATATGGACCTATACATAAGGAATAATACTTTTGGAATCGTGATCATTTGTTCTTATAGAAACAAAATGCATAATATTGCATTTATAACGTGAACATTTCCAGAGGACAAGCAATATCCTGTGTATTGTGCAAGGGGCACAATCACTCAGTCTAGTGGATGTTGTTTTTCTCCTTTGTTCCTGCATACTGTTATATCGTAATATACATGTATACTATAATGTGGGAGCAAAATCGATAAAAATGTCTGGTGAAATACACAAATCAATAAGAACTGGAATTAGCAAGTTACTTACGTTTTATCCCCCTTCTTTCTGAACAAAAGTCTTTCCACTTTATAAGTTGTGTCCAATACGAATCTCCTTGAAATTGTGCTTTCAGGTTGCGACAATTGTTCTACTTCGGATAGTTACTGCTAGTCACTTTCTCTTGGAGGACGACGTAACCGCTCTGTCATGGCTCAAGCGTTATGTGTGTTGAAGTAAATGAACCCCGTTTAAACGAATGATACTTTTAACGTCTAACGTCTGATGGGGAGATAGAAATTTTATTTCAATTAAAACATGACTTTGAGTAATTGTTAGAAAAACAACTTCCACATCAAAGGATTTAACACTAGAAGCAGACATTTTCATTGTATTGCCATCTTATTACTATAAAAACACCGCAGTTTATATACTCCAAACTGTTAGCATCACGCACTTTGTTGCCACTGTAAAAATAAACGCCTGCAGTTTCCAGCCGTTAGAAATTACCCGTGCTGACAGAAAACTCAATCATTTGGAGTGGAGAGATGTTATCGGCTGCAATATCAAAAAGATAGAAAAACTGAACTTTTCGACGTCGTGTGGAACCATTAAAACAATACGAAATCCAACATATGTTTATGGAACAACCAAAATTAATTGTTGTTTTAACCAACTTTATGTCCGCTCAAATTTTCCCATCAGGAATTAGTACATTTTTGAAACTTTGACGTTATCCACCATCAGTCTTAACTAACAAAGATTTTAAACAAAAATGGAACCATCAAAAACTAACTTTAACAAGAATTACTTGATACCATTTTAAAGAGTGCGTTCTGAAAAATTTGATGCTGCAACCGCCTATTGTATAAAAAAAATGAAATTTGTAACAAATGAACGTTTTCAATGTTTCTCCCATAAACCGCTATGGTAATTTGGATAGTCATCGTATCTGCTGTATACACGCATGCGCATTCAGGGGAGTAGAAATACTTATCACATCCATACCATTCCCCAGCTCACCATTTCGATTTTCGGGATATTCCTGCAGCTTAAAAATACATGGAATTTCAAACACTCCCAACCGGCCCACTAATGTCAGACCGTAGCCAGGATATCACAGTTGAGGGGTGGGGGGGGGGGGGGGGCAAGGGCAATATCTGGGGGGCTAGTTAAGCGATCTACATGTAGCGGCTACCCCCACCCCCTATGTAGCCGCTACGTTTAGATCGCTGAACAATTATGGGGCATACAGAATATGGTGCGCAGCATCACCTGAGGCATGCAACTGCGATATGCAGGCGATCACAAGAGGGGGGGAGACCCCTCTCGCCGGTGGGGCCTCCCCGGGAATAAAATTGAAATTCTAGACAAAAAATGCAATTTCCTCGACTCTGGACCCGTTTGTGTTGTCCTTTATGTTAATTTATTAGTTGTGAAAGGCATAAATAATCAGGCCACCACATCGGTGTGGCATTGCTAAAATCCGAGGGACAGTGCCCCCCCCCCCCCCACCTCCCCATGGCTGCGTGGCTACGCCACTGACTAATGTAGATACCTGGCCGCCTACCTGGATCGAAAAAGTGATATTAGTCATCAAGTCTCATGTTGTTTTATGAACCCAGTATTTAAGCTAAGTGCTGAGTAACACTTATTTCCGGTTTATGTATGTATAATTATAATGCTTTTTTGTTGAACAGAAAACAGTTCAATCAGTCTCAGAAGTAAAACATTTCTGCTTACCTTTCTTTTTTCGAAAGTTAAAGTATTCATACGCACTTAAAATGTTTATTGTTTCTTCACAAATTAGTTATTTTTTTCAAAACAACGTTTTTGGTTACAAATATTGTTTCGAAATCTGAATTGATGTCATTTTGCGCGGACTTCATTCTGAGTATTGGTAACAAAACAGGAGGTATACTTACATATTTTCAATTGAGCCGTTTTCGCCTGTACTGTCATAAGTGAAATGCAAACATGCAGGATTAAGAAATGGGACGCCGTCTTAAAATATTTATGATCCATGGCACCGTATGTATAGTGAAGACCATTCCAGTCGCCCACGTTGTTTCAAATACAAAACTGAACTACGCCTGCATTCATCCGATAGTTCATAGACATACAAAGGCACCAGCCTGTTGTAACGTTCTTGGAAATCGATGCATTTTTATCGATTCACCATGGAACAAATGACACCGACTTCCAGTTCTAGGACTAATGCCGTTAGTTTTTTCACCTCAGATGCCATTTTCAAGTTCGTAGTGTCCTGTAAACAATTGAACGTGAGAGAAGTGACAATGACCTGTGTAAGAACTTTCATTTAGTCCATTGTAGAGGTGTTTGGCCAGAAATAAATTGCCCCGTGCGAGTCCAATTTCAATCCAATGGAATCGGAGTCGCTGGGATGGTGGAGCTCCGGCAAAATGCTAGAGCGTACAAAGCACATCGAACTAGCTCCATATTTAACGTATTCTCCCACCGGGTCGAAGCACTGTAAAATTTGTTAAACCTGGAGCCAATATGTGAACTTATCTCAACTATACAAGAAACACATTCTAGGAGAGAATCTTCGGTCAGATCGAAAGTATATAGAATCCCTGCATCCACTTTCCTGCCCTTCCCATTTAACACTGTCAAGAGAGTGAACCGAAAAGAGATGTACAAGTTTATGAGGACATCAGTTGAGTGGAAAGGAACCCCACATTAATGCTCTGGTGGCAGTGTAGTACTATGGTGAATGAGTACGGATCAAGTTTATCATAAGCTCTCTCTCTCTCTCTCTCTCTCTCTCTCTCTCTCTTCCTCTCTCTTTCTCTCTCTCTACGTAAAATTTAAATTGATCCTTATAGTTGCCAGTTTCATGCTTGACGTTAGGTGCAGATACACTCTCTTTAAAAACGTGTAGTCAAGACAATGATGATATGTGATCATTAACAGGAAATACAAGATAATGGACACGCATGCTCGCCTTTTCCGTTGTTTTGTAGCTTGACACATAATAGTTTTTTCTAGGCCTCTATGGTGGTGGAGGAACACTACGGAGAAGAAGTGAATCCTTTCAGAATTTCACAGGCTTCGCTCAAGGCTCATAGAGCTAGCACTGCTTTAGCTATGACTACTCTGGTCTACAATCTAACCATTGCTCACATAGCTCCACTTCCATTACCTTTGATAATATTGAGCATTCGCCTGAGGAGAACCCTCAACCGTCTGTACACATTCAGCAATTCTGTTCTAATCGACTGTTTCCGAGATCTGGTATTATGAGGGTATTATACACACCGAAAGTCATTATCAGTGTGTTGGGGTACTTTGGGCAATCGAGCGCGACGATGCCCATGCCACTTGGACTGGATAGTTGGTAGTTAGGCCAAACAAATTGTACTCTCGTTCGAATCGTAGATGTAGTTCATTCGTAGGTGATGAATACACCCCCTCCTGCAACTATATATAAACCTGGAAATTAAATCAGCACCCCCTGAAATGTTTCATGACAGTCAAGGTGGTGTTACTGATTATTATATTTTAATGATTGCTATGTCTTGCTGTACATTTCATAGGGGGCGCGGTGGGCGCAGGAGGTAGAGGTTCAGGCTGCAAGCCGAGAGGTCCTCGGTTCGAACCCACCTGGGCAACCGCGTTGATTCCTTGGGCAAGACACTTCATCCCCACATGGGGGCAGGGTGATGTTGTGTACTAAGGCGTACTGCACGTCTATATTGTACCTGTATTTAACCAATGCTAACCCTGCTTGTGTGGAGTTAGTGTGCTGGGGAGGTGACAGTTGCTCGCCGTTGCTCGGTGGTTCTCTCCGGGTACTCTGGCTTCCCCCACCCATAAAACAGTCGAGGTCATGCTTAGCCATTGTGCAGAAATATGTGACATTAAAAACCAGTAAATAAATAAGTACGTTTCATCCAGTAAAACATGATGTTTTTGGTTGATTGCGAATCCCAAACACATCCCCTCGTCCACGTGAAGCACGCTTTCCACGAACGTCACAAAAAACACTATCATCCACATGCAATATCTGAGTATTAAACGAGGCAGTTTGTCACTTGTTTGATCCATAAATGTCGACATGGCAAGGAGGAGATTGTCAGAGTGACTAAGATGGCAAATTGTTGCCATGCATGCAACAGACATGTCATTCTAAGCTATTGGAAGGCATCTTGGCTATAGTCATTCTGTCATCAGCAGACTTGTCCGAAAACATCAACAAACCAACGATATTAAGGACCGACCAAGGCCTGGATAACACCAAAATACCTCTCCTCGGGAGTCTTGCATGCCTCGTCAGGCGTCACAAATGGTCCCGTGAGAATGTGGAGGCATAGAAATACTGCTAACGTGCCCAGGAACATCAGACCTACTGTTCCTTATTGTGGAATATTAGTAATGATCTGGATATGCCTCTCTCATGATTGTAAACATTCCAACTGTTACTATTTACAGCTACGGTGTACCCAATATCGAGCTTCATAAGTGTGCATGGTGTCAATCGGTACGAGATTTCTAAAGTACGTTTACTTATCGGAATAAAAAAAAATTCTCGAAATGCACTTCAAGAAAATCAGACCATGTAAAATCGTTATTCTGAGTTAATACCATCATTCACAGTTACAAAATAATGATACATCAGTAGGTGATAATTGGGAATACGAGCTCACCTGTACATGTACGTGTACGTGGACATGTACATCTCCATAGAATTTAGTGTTAAAATCGTGTACGTGTACAAGATTTTAACGGTTTTTTAGGGTGAGCTCGAATTTTTTTAACACTGAATTGTATCCTAGACGCGCGTAGTTTTACGTACACGTACATGTACCGTTTTGAATGAAATCTGCAGAGGAGTTTTCCCCATAGGATTCAGTGTTAAATTGCGAGCAAAAAAAACGTTTTGAGAGTTCGAACTCATCGTCTTGTCGATTCTAACAATCCGCATCCGTACACGATTTTAACACTGAAACCCTATGGAGAGTGATTGAATAAGTTCTCAGTGTTAAAATCAGTTTTCTTTTGTGTGTTGAAACTGTTTAACAGTCATCAAAGGGATTCTCTCTTAATTCGACATTGAGTGAATGGTTGTTTGATGTGTGAATAAAAATCTTTTGACAAATGTAAAAACTACTGTCAAAATGCGTTAAATCAGAAACCGGTTTGTCATGTACTGTTTAAACGTATTTTTAAACTTCAATTAACACAGTCAGTTGAGATGTGAATATTTTCAGATTATTATATTAAGACGGAAAGATTTTTATTACTTAAAACATAAAAATATAATTAAACATTTAATTTTGAAAATAATAAAAACAATTAAAACGAAAGATGTTTTTACAGATGGATCCTACACACCGAGATCGAATTTTAGAAGAGTTTGAGCGTGCTAAGAAGGGCATTCAGTCTGCTGATAGGAGCAGACGTCTTGGTGAGATGGAACTCAAACGCGAAGCCACAAAAATATTTAAACCCGTGACGGATGGTCAAGAGCGAAGCAGGAAGGAGATAGTCGAAGAATTGAGACCCATAAAGGAGAGTTCTTTGAGAATGGGTTCGTTGCCTCCTAGTTTTGGAAATCGGTATTCCGTTCAATCTACACCGGATTACGTTCCCACGGGAATTCAAACAGAGAGCGAGTCTGATGATACGGCTTCGACTATCACCACTAGTAGCGTCGCATCGTCCGATGATGATGGCGGTAAGAGAGATCAGTTGTATGGATTTTATAAGGATTCGGAGGGAAGGATTTTTGTAGGTGATACGGAAGTGGATATTGGAGATGATGAATTGATCGTCGGTTCGAAAAGATACGAATTGACCGATGGTCTGCGGAGATTGTTCCTTTACGACAAGCCCAGCGATTTCACGGAGCAGGATTTCGACAATTATGGAGACATTCTGGTCCAGACCCACGCCATGAAGAGAAATAACGATGCCAGAGAGACGAGACCCAAAGCCAACAGAGGTTACAAGTGGACGAAAGTGGTGAAACCCATATGGGATATGAACAAGAAGTTCATCGAATCGGTGACTGGCAAAGGGGTGAAAACCACTTTTCTTCCGAGCGATTCTGACGCTCTGTCTCAGAGATTGAGTTTGTTGATGGCGAGCAGACGGGCTGGTAACACAGGATTAGATAATCAGATAGTTACTATATCTGACGAATTGTTAAGACAGAAGGTTTTGAATAAAAACCAGTATAAAAGGCTGATGAACGAATTGAAGGATTGATGTGTATATAATAAGTAGAGAGAAACAAACAAACAAACAAAAATAAAACAGTAAATTTTTACACTAGAATAATAAAGGTATTTAAACGGCAAAAACGATTTACCAGTGAAAAAACAAAAATATATCATAAAAATAAAATATGTTGGTGATAAAGAACAGGGGATACGTCAGAACTTACGTTCAAGGCGGTTCTGGCATCGTCGATTCTATAATGCGAGCGTTCACGAGCAATGCGGGTAGAAAACTCGCATCGACCGCGTTTGAGGTCGGTAAGAAGACGGCTTTGGATGCTGGTAAGAAAGCCGCTTCCGAAGCCAGTGGTAGGATAGCTTCTGTGGCTGGCAAGAGGGCAGCCGACGCGTTGATCGACAAGTTGATCAGTCCGCCGGCGAAGCGAGCTGCGTTAGAGCGAACGCCGAAAAGTTGGAAAGATTTTAAGGATGCTGTGGTACCCATACAAGATTTAGCCAAAATGACGAGTGGATCCGGATTGAAGAGAACTCGCGACGGTGCGATATAAATAAATAATAACATTAAAAATAGAGTTTGAAAAACATAAAAAAATTGCGTTTGAAAAGAATCTAAAATAACAAACAAACAAAATAAAACAAAGATGAACATTAAAGATATGTCTTGGAACGACGCCGCGACCAAGAGGTCGAATAACGAGTTCTTTCCCAAGATCATAAGAGGCTTGATAGTGGGAAAATCGAATTGTGGAAAGACCAATCTGTCGATGAATCTGTTGTCCCGACCCGACTGATTGGATTACGACAGATTGTTCGTGTTTGGCAAGAGCTTGTTTCAACCCGAATACAGATTGCTTCGAGAGTTCATGGATCGTAGATTGCCTAAGGACGTCATAGCCAGAATCTTTGACAGTAGGGAGGAATTCGACAAGAGCGAAGCTCCACTTTCGACCATTTTAGACGGTGCGGCGATAGAGCTGATGAAGAGAAATGCATCTTTGAACGTCGAGTGTCGATTTTATGAGAACGCTAGCGACGTTCCGGATCCTAGAGAACTGAAATCGGAAGATAAGAATCTCATGATTTTCGACGATCTGCTTTTGGAGAGACAGAACCGATGCGAATCGTATTACGTTAGGGGTCGACACAGCAACGTGGACTGTTTCTACCTGTCGCAGAATTATTTTCGATTGCCCAGACAGACGATAAGGGAGAACGCTAATTTTCTATGTCTCTTTCGCCAAGATCTCAAGAATCCCAATCACATCTACGGCGATCACGTCGCAAACGACATGAGCGCGGCGGAATTCAGGAGATTTTGCAGGGTTTGGGATGGTGGACTTTACAATTTCGTCGTGATTGTTTTGACAAGCGAATTTAATCGCGGAAAATATTATCGGTGCGGATTCGACAAGTTTTATGTTTCTGATGATAATAATAAGATAGAGCGTGAAAATAAAATTTAGAAAATAATAAATCTTCAAATAATTAGTTTTGAATAAAAAAAATAAAATTAAATATAATGTTCGAACATGGAGAATTGTTAGAACGGATAGCCGAGAATACGGCTGCAAAACAATCCATTCAAATCGTGGTGAGTTGCGATTCGACTCGATTCGCTACGAAATTCGAACCTTCCATCGAATTGAATAGAGAGAAAAGTTACGAGATGGCTTTGGTGAACCTGGAAACTTATTATTCCTTTCCCAACGTCACCGAAAAGAATAACTCGTTCAAGTATTCCGACGGAACGGATTGGTTGGAGATTCGAATTCCCAAAGGGAATTACGACATAGACGATTTGAACAATTACATTCAGACGCGAATGAAGACGGATGGAAAGAAAAGCAACAAGATCAGACTCGCTCCCAATCCTAATACCTTACAGACGATGTTGGATTTGGAAGATAATTTTCGAGTGGATTTCAACACGGACGATTCTATAGGCAAGATGTTGGGATTCGATCGAAAGATGTATCGAGGCCACGCGGCATCAGAAAATACGGTCGACATTCTCACAGTCAATAGCATTCTGGTGAACGTGGACGTGATTGCTGGAAGCTACGTGAATGGTAGCGCTCAACCGACGATCTATTCTTTCTTTCCAAACGTGTCGCCGGGTTATAAGATCGTGGAGCGACCTCGAAATTTAGTTTATCTACCAGTGATTTTAGACACGTTGTATAGTCTCAAAACCACGTTGACGGATCAAAATGGTGAACTGTTAGATCTTCGCGGAGAGAGGGTGACGATACGATTTCACATAAGAGAAATATAAAAGCAAAAAAAAAAAAATATTATGTATATATATAGATAACAAAAATAAAATAAACGCAATATTAATTTTACAAAATTATTTTAATATAATTATTAAACAAGAAACAATTGAAGTAAATATATTTAAAAAAAACAGAATTATGACAGAATACATGGTTAAAAACGTGAACATATCCGCAGGACAGAGGAAGAAACTTAAGAGAGTTTTAACAACTCGAGGCGAGGCGGTGAGATTCAAATTCACTCACGAAGATCTGACGAGAGGCGGTCAGGATTCGATCGCCTGGACCAGAAAGCGATTCGCGATGGAAGAGGGTTGACGGTGAGAATGAGTCCCGCTCAATTGAGATACAATTTGAGAATGAAAGGCGGTTTCCTACCGCTATTGGCAGGAATAGCCGCAAAAGCATTACCCTTCGCCGCAAAGGCACTACCCTTTCTCGGAAAGACTCTCAGCGTGGGAGCTCGCACGGGACTCGCTAGTTCGGCAGTTGAGAAATTAATGGGTGGCAGTGGACTGTTTTTGAAGAAGGGAGGAGCCGTGTCGCGTCCACGTAGACGACAGCGGTAAAGGATTGTATCTAGAACCCGTTAGAGGTGGCAACTCTCTGAGAGGAAACGGTCTCTATCTGAAGAGTGGACAGAACGTCGAGCGACTCGGCAAGGGTTTGTTGCTCGGTGAGAATTCGCCGTTTAAGAACATACCGATTTTGAATATGTTATTATAATATAAAATTGTATAAAATATAGAATCATAGAAAGTATAAAATAATATATTTAAAATGGGTAAAAAGGTGGAGAAACAAATTTATCACCTGGATGAAAAGGTGGAGAAACAATTTGACGATAATGACGAACATCGCAAGCCAGAGAGCGAAAAAATAAAAAAAATGGTTAGACGCTTATGATGTATATCTAAGGAAAGAACTGATGAAAGAGATAGATAGAGTGCGGGATAGACAGTTGAGAATGAGATGACTCTTTCCACCGTCACCACTACCTTCTGAAGAGAATGGTGATGATGCGAGTGTTACCAAGAGATGCACAACATTCGTTCATAATTATGATTCAGATAAACAAAAATGTTGTTATAAACGTATCATATCACAAAGAAAAAGAAAAAAAGAAAAAGAAGAATCGATGCTGAAAATTGAGAGGAAAGGAAACGTTATTATAATATATGATGATAGTGAAGAAGAAGGAAAACAAAAAAAAAAAAAAGTAATTTTTTTCATTTTTCTTCGCTAAAAATCAATCACTCTATTGTTTATATTTCCAAGTCCGTTATTAGCATGTTGACACTCGTGCCTTCTCCTTTTTCGAAAACGTGTTGAATGTTTATCTTTACTCTTTTGAGTTTTTTTACATCGGTCAACTCGCTCTCACCACCCAATTTCTCCACGAGTTCGAATGAGATGTTTGGAAATATGTAATTTCCATAGGGCATCGACAAATCGTCCTTGTTGAATTCTCTATCTTCGGCGATGACGATGTTCTGCAGATCGCTTTGGTACTCGTAAATCAAATTGAGCACGGCTTCGTCCAATTTCAGAGGCATCTTATATTTGTTGTATTTGTGTTCTAAGCCCTTCGTCTCGACCTCGTTCAATTCGATGGGATCGTGTCATTGTGATCTATAGATTTTATGACCGAATTTCTTATTCGTTTCGACTCGTTTCAATTTCAATTCGCATCTTTTAGGTGTTGTTGTCCTCATGATTGATTATTTGTTTTTTTGTTTTTACAAATTCTTGTAAATAATGTATATTTTAAATTTTGTATTTTAGTAATTTGTTTAAAAAAACAGTTTTTTTTATATATATATAAAGAGCCAAAAAAAACAAAAGTTGTTTTTAATTTTAATTTCTTTAATGTGAAAATTTTTTTTGTAAAAAGTAATGTGATCACTTTTAGATCTCATTACTTTTTTTCCTTCTTCTTTGCTAAAATCAATCTCTCTATTGTTTATATTTCCAAGTCCGTTATTAGCATGTTGACATTCGTCATTTTCTCACTTACGAAAATGTCTTGTATGTTTATCTTTACTCTTTTAAGTTTTTTTACATCGGTGAACGCGCTCTCACCGCCCGATTTGTCTAAGAGTTCGAGTGAGATTATTGGATATATGTAATTTCTAAAGAACAACAAATTGTCCTTGTCGTATTTTCTGTCTTCGGCGACGATGATATTATTCACCAGATCGCTTTGGTACTCGCAAAACAAATCGAGCATGGCTTCATCCAATTTCAAACACATATGATATTTGTCGTAGTAGCGCTCTAAGCCCATCGTCTCGACCTCGTTCAATTCGATGGGATCGTGTTGTTGTAATGTATAGATTTTAAAACCTAATTTCGTACACGCTTCGACTCGTTTCAATTTCAATTCGCATCTTTTAGGTGTTGCTGTCATGATTGATTATTTGTTTTTTTTGTTTTACGAATTCTTGCAAATAATGTATATTTTAAATTTTTGTATTTAAATAATTTGTTTAAAAAGTTTTTTTTCTCTTTAAATATATATAAAAGTTAAATGTTTAAAAATTAGCCTTCGCATCTTGCAGTTATCATCATCTATTGAGAAGGAATCGGGTGACATGAACACGCGTCTGCTTCGCGGAAATTTGTTTTGAACCTCATGTGATACTTCGCATAAAAGTCGTAAGAGTTCTATTTGTCTTGAACCTTCTTTTTTAATAGTTCGAATGACATTGTCGATTAATTTTTGTTCGCTAATAGTATTACGATTCGATTTTCTATCGCAAATCGTATCGTTTTCTTTCAAAATGCGTAAATATAAATTACAATTTTTTTCTTCTTCGTTTTTTGGAGAATAACGATTTATTAAACAATGTCGACGTTTATGTCGAGATTCCGTCGTGGATGTTGTCGTCATGATCAATTATTTGTTTTTTTTTGTTTTACGAATTCTTGCAAATAATGTATATTTTAAATTTTTGTATTTTAAATAATTTGTTTAAAAAGTTTTTTTTTGCTTTATATATATAAGTTAAATTTTTAACATCCTTTTTTTTCTCGTTTTTTTTTTTTAACGTTAAGGAACATAAAAAAAAATCGATTAATTTCATCAAAAAAAAAAAATTTTTTTTTCACATTAAAAAAACAAAACTTTTTAAACAAATTATTTAAAATACAAAATTCGAAAAAATATATTCTTACAAAATGAAACAAACCGATAAAAAAAAATTGGAAAATTTAAATGAGAAAACCATACCTCAGTTAAACGAGATTTGTAAACTATTAAAAATTTCACATTTCAGAAATCATAGAACTAAATCAAAAAAGATTGAAGTCATACAGAAACATTTGAGAAATGATGGACAGGCAAACGAAATGCCGATAGCAATGACGTCAAAAAATGCATCGGTTGTGAAAAATGAGAAGAAGAAAAAGATAGTAAAAGGAATCGAAATGCCGATAGCAACGACGTCAAAAAATGCATTGGTTGTGAAAAATGAGAAGAAGAAAAAGATAGTAAAAGGAATTGAAATGCCGACGTTGAAAAAAACCCAAAACGTTTCGATTGTGAAAAATATGAAGACGACTAAACGAAAAGCCGTTGAAGAACTTCAAATTTCCAAAGAAAAGAAAAGAAAAATGAAAACGAGTGATGCACATCAGATTCTAGGCAAACGAGATATATCGAACGAACTTTGACAAGCAATAGACGAAGGGAAAGGAGAAGAATATCTAGCGCGACTCGCCGCAGAACTATTTCAATCGAAGTCTGTGGAACGGGAGAGTGTGCTCAAAGGCATTTTTAAAACTTTCGACGTGGTTCCCTCATTGAAGAAAATCGATCCGAAATTGTTCATGGAACGGGTGAAGAAAAAGGTATTGGATTTGTTTCGCAAATACATGAACGTGGGACTAAAAATTAAGATGATACTCCATTGCATGATGAATAAAATCGACTGAAGTCTGGCGAGAGCATTGTGAAAAATGCATATTTCAGATCTAATGTCGAACCCGTATTTTGAGGTTCAGATTTATCAGACATTTTTGAAAAGATGAAAGACAAGATGTTGACGTCTCTCGCGAATTATCAACATGAAGGTAGTAATTGGACGTTCAATGAGGTGTTGAAACTCGAAATTCACATAACTAAAAACGATTTGTTGAAAGGGTCTTCCTACGTGAAATTACCGTATTTCCTCGCTAAGAAATACGCCATGATCAACGTGAAAAATAACGATGATCAGTGTTTTAAATGGGCAGTCACATCCGCTTTATACCCTGTCGAAATAAACTCCGACAGAGTTTCTCAGTACGAGGAAACTTCTAAAAATCTCGATTGGACCGGAGTGACTTTTCCAATGCAGTTAAAACACATCAAATGTTTCGAGGCTCAAAATCCCACCGTTGCGGTGAACGTCTTGGGATACGACGACGAAAAATGAAAGATCCATCCTCTCAGACTGACTTCCTATCTCGGAAGAGAAAAGACGATTATTTTATTATTGATTTCGAATGGTGACAATCATCATTATTGTTGGGTTAAACATCCGAGTCGATTACTGTCGAAACAAAATAATAATCATAACGGAAAGATATCTTTATGTTACAATTGCATGAAAGTGTTTCACAGCGAAGACTCGTTGGCGAAACATCAGAAATATTGCAACGAAAATCAAGGTGTCACCGTCGAAATGCCCAAACCCAACCCCATCGTGAAGTTTGAAAATCACAATAAAAGGTTAAAAGTACCATTCGTCGTGTATGCCGATTTCGAATGTTTCACCGCGAAAATGAGTTCCTGTCAACCCAACGCTCTTCAAAGTTATGTCAAAAGATATCAAAAACACATACCTTCGAGCTATTGCATTTACGTGAAATGCGCTTTCGACTCGCAACACGACATGGGTCCCTTCACCTACATGAAACAATATGAAGACAATGACGTGGCTCAGAGGTTCGTGGAAGAGTTAGAATGGAAACTTCAAATGTTATACGACAAATTCAAAACTCCGGCAGAAATGATCATCACGCGAGAGCAGCAGGATGAAAATAACAGAGCCACCGAATATCACATATGCAAACAATCGTTCGACGAGAATTCGAAGGAAAATAGAAAGGTCAGAGACCATGATCATTACACGGGTCTGTATCACGGTCCGGCTCACAGCAAGTGTAATTTAAAATATCAAGACGCCGTTTTCTATCCGGTGATGTTTCACAATCTCTCAGGTTACGACAGTCATCTGTTCGTGAAAAATCTCAGCACCTCACACGAAGAATTAAATTGCATCGCGAACAGAGAAGAAAGATACATTTCCTTCACGAAATGGAAGCTCATGGAGGAGAAAAGAGTAATCGACGGAGAGACGGTGGAAGAAAAAACGAAATTCATTCATAGAGCCATACGTTTCATCGACAGTTTTAAATTCATGTCGACCGCTCTGGAAAAATTAGTCGATAACATGAGCAAGGATAAATTTAAAATCATGAGCGAACATTTCGAAGAACAAGTAGACGTCATGTTGAGGAAAGGAGTCTATCCTTATGATTACATGAACGATCTAAAGAGATTCGAAGACACCGCACTACCTTCGACAGATTTTTATTCAAAATTATATGAATCAGACATTTCCGGCGAGAATTATGAACACGTTAAAAACGTGTGGAAATCATTCGATTTGAAAACCATGAGAGATTATCACGATCTCTATCTGAAGACCGACGTTCTACTCTTGGCAGACGTGTTCGAAAATTTTCGAGACGTCTGTTGTCGAAATTACGATCTGGATCCCGCTTGGCATTTCACCGCACCTGGTTTGGCATGGGACGCTCTGTTGAAGACCACCAAAGTCCAATTGGAATTATTATCCGACGTGGACATGTTGCTCATGTTCGAAAGGGCTGTGAGAGGTGACGTCTCGATGATCTCCCACAGACATTCTGAGGCTAACAATCCCTACATGAAAGAAGGTTTCGATTCGAAACGATCGACTAAATACATACAGTATTGGGACGCTAATAATCTGTATGGTTGGGCTATGAGTCATCCTTTACCGATTGGAAATTTCGAATGGGTGAAGGAACCGGAAGAGATGCAAAAATGGAGAGACTATCCTTGCATTTTAGAAGTCGATTTGAACTATCCGAAAGAATTACACGATCTACACAAAGATTATCCGCTGGCTCCCGAATGAATGGAACCGAACGAGGGAGACGAGGAAAAACTCATTCCCAATTTATTTAACAAACGTAACTACGTTGTCTACAGTGAGAATTTGAAACAGTACGTCGATTACGGGATGAAATTAGTCAACATACATCACATCATTCGATTCGACGAAGAGCCTTGGATGAAAAAATACATCGATCTCAACACGAATCTCAGAACTCGAGCCAAGAACGATTTCGAAAAAGATTTCTTCAAACTCATGAACAACTGCGTGTACGGTAAATCGATGGAAAACATCAGGAAGAGAACCGACGTTCGACTCGTCACGTCTGAGAAAAGAGCTAAAACATTAGTGGCGAAACCCAATTACAAACGCCGAACCATATTCGACGAAAATCTAGTGGCCGTTCACATGCAAAAGATGCACCTGAAGTTCGACAAACCATATTATCTCGGACCAATCATCTTAGATATCAGCAAGCGATTGATGTACGAGTTTCACTACGATTACGTCAAACGAAAATTTGGTGATAAAGCCAAACTACTGTTCACCGACACGGACAGTTTAGTTTACGAGATAGAGACGAAAGACGTCTACCGAGATATATCTCAGGGCGTGGCCGAGTGGTTCGACACGAGCAATTATCCCGTCAATCACCCATCCAACATTCAATCGAATGACAACAAGAAGGTGTTGGGTAAATTTAAGGACGAGAGCGGCGGTAAACAGATCATTGAATTCGTGGGCTTGAGACCCAAACTGTATGCTTATCGTCTAGAAGATGATGAAGAGATCAAGAAGTGCAAAGGAGTTAAAGCGTGCGTGGTGAAGAAAAACATCTCTTTCCAAGAGTATAAAGATTGTCTGTTAGGAAGTGGTCCGGTGTATAAGACTATGAAATCGATTCGAAGCGAAAATCACGACTTGTATACTGAAAGAGTCAACAAGATTTCGCTGACGGCCGACGATGATAAGAGATTTGTGTTAGACGATAAAATAAGCACTTTGGCACTCGGATATTGGACTGCGGATCTAATTAGAGACGATATGAATGTGGATGATTGGATTCTAGATACGATTGTGGATGATAGGATTCCAGAAAATCAAGAGGAATTAGATGGATTCAAAATTATAGAAATCGATAGTAACATCAAGTGTCCAGAAAATCAAGAGGAATTAGACGGATTCAAAATTATAGAAATCGATAGTAACATCAAGTGTCCAGAAAATCAAGAGGAATTAGACGGATTCAATATTATGGAAATCGATAGTGACATCAAGAGTTCAGAAAATCAAGAAGAATTAGATGGAATCAAAATTATAGAAAACGATAGAGACATCGAGAATGTTAGTTTAAAATAAAGAGAAAAAACCAAAAAAAAATAACGTCATTTTTTAGTGAATTATAATAAAATAAATAAAAAAAAATATATACGCATTATGAATAAGAAAATAAAGATATCCGTAGAAGGTGTCGTCTTACCTAACGAACCCCTATCCAACATCGATCTGTTGAATGCGGCAAATGATTTGAAAATCAAAGATTTTCTAGGAGTGTTTTCCAGAGATGCCTTGCCGAAGAGAAGACCTCGACAATTGGAATGTGGAATTTTAAATCTAAACGATTCATCAGGTGAAGGCACTCACTGGGTGGCGTGGATGAAGAACGGGAAGAAGAAAAATTATTATTTCGACTGCTACAGAATCTCGCCGCCAAAGGAAATAAAGAACTATTTCAACAAATTGATGGTTCGTTACAACACGGAACAAGTGCAATCACCACATCAAGTGTTTTGCGGTCACCTGTGTCTCTACATTCTCAAGAGATGGTCTGAAGGAGATCGATTTCAAGACATTATCCATGATTTACATTAGAAAGAGATTTTTTTTTTATAGTATATATAAAGATAAAAAATTATTTTAAAAAAAATTTACTCGAATAAAAACGAAAAATAAAATAACATAGTTCATTTTTAATAAACTGCGTTTTGAACACATTTGGAAAAAAAACAAAAAAAATCCCACAACAACATGCCAGTCGATAAATTTGGTAGAAGTGACGACGAAAAAGTCAACCCGAGAAAGAAGAGGAAGATGTTCGAAGTCGACGATGGTTACGACGTTGCCAACTTGGACGAACATTACGTTCGGAGATACGAACCTTGAGACGAACCTTGAGACGAACCTTGAGAGGAACCTTTGAACATGAACGATAAGAAGCTCTACAATCTTCCCGAGCCGATAGATCTCACAGATGCTGCGACTAAAAAATACGTTGACAGGGGGAACGCCGATTTCGAACAAATCCTGCTGGATAATTACGTGGATAAAACCATGACCGATGATCTGGATCTGAAATCCAAACGTTTGGTGAACATCGCAAATCCCATAGATTTCACCGATGCCGCGACCAAGAAATATGTGGACGACTCTCACGCGAGATTCAGCGAACACCTGAGAAATAGATACGTTACGAAAACGATGCACTCAGAATTGAATGCCAATTATAACAAGATAACGAACGTGGCCACTCCCACGAATCCCAAGGACGTGGCGACCAAACACTACGTAGATCTGGAACAGAGAAAGTCTGACGGACGAGAAATGAAATCGGATCTGAACGCGGGATTCCACAAGATATTGAATCTGTCAAAGATCGATGACACGGATGCAGACTCAACTGTGGTCAACAAGGGCTATGTGGATTCTGCCGTGATACAATCACAAGAATACCTAGAATCGCAAGTGGACGATCTCTACCTGAACAAACAATCTGGCAGAACCATGGAGGGTGGTATCAACATGAACGGTCACAATTTATTTGGTCTCGATCACGATCCCAAATTCGATTCCAGCACAGTCAGCAGAAAGTATGTGGATGACAACTCGGTCTGGAGAAAGGGCGACATCATGGAAGGTAAACTAGACATGGGTGGACACGCGCTCACGAATCTACCGGACCCCGTGCACATGACGGACGCCTGCACCCTGATTTCGGTAGTGGAGAAAGTCAAATATGCTAGACAATTGATCACCGTGTGGGCCGAAGAGGCCGGCACCTTAGATGAGGGAAAAGCTGAGTGGTCTTTCGGAAATGGAAGTAGCGGATCAAAACATGGTCAGGTGGGATATCCCATGCCGTTGGGAGGTGAAATCCTTCGAATGAGTCTGGCTTCCTCGGATTTGAATAACAGAGCGGTCATCAATCTCATGGTGCATGGTGTGGAGAGCGATAAGAGATACAGCGTCGAAAAGACTGAGAATCAACACGCGAATGTTAGCACGTTCGGCACGCCTCTCAAAGTGAATGCCGGAGACAGGATTAATTTCGTTACGAAAACCAATAATCCTGAAGCCGCCACTTCCGTGGTGAGTCTACTGATCGAACTGGATCCTTTGAACAAACAGTGAACGCGTGGAAAATAATGAATTAAAAAAAATAATGTGTGATTATTAAAAACAAAAAAAACAAAAAAAAAAAAGTAATGAGATTTAGAAAGATGTTCAATCTCTCTAGATCACATTACTTTATTTTTTTTTTGTTTTTTTGTTTTTAATAATTACTCATTACTTTTTATTTTTTTTTGTTTTTTATTTTTTTTTCACACTCGTCTCTCATCGAATGATCGACATCTTATTACCGTCCGATTCGAATTGTAATTCTCTGTCCGACAGGACCAGGGCGAAGGATTCGGTTTTTCTCGGCATGTTCCTATCGAATTGCATCTCGATCTGAATGTCTAACACGCTACTCTTAAGTCGTTCACTCTGTTTACTGACATCGAATACGAACATGGGATACATCGACTTGTATTCGCCGGGAGACATGTTAGGGTTGCTCATCAATTCGTCTAGACCGTGTTACTTCTTTCTAAAATCAGCGGCGTCGCCGTACAGTCTGCAGAAATCGTTCTTGTCGAACGATGCATTGTAATCGATTGCTGGATATCTCGTGGCATTCAGAAACACTTGCATGTTTCTCAAACTGCAATGATCGAACAGCGACGCATTCTTTTCTTGAGACCTGTCCCTATCGGTCTGAAACGCAACCACGATGAAACGCGGATTTCACCGTGAATCTCCAATCGAAGTGATTCGTGGAGGGAGAAATGCTTGCCGTGTCACACTGTCTCATTCTAAATCCCACGGGTAATTTACTCTTGGATTCTATGATCTTGTAGAGACACGCTTTCTCCACGATCGAAGGCTCCACGTGTGGAACGAACCATGATATCTTGTGTAGAGTTATCTTACCCGCATCGGTCGTAGTGAGTCTCACTATTGCGTCGTTGTTTCCTTTTCGAATCAACGTCAGATTGTGTTTGAATCCGTTCATGATCTTGTTGTAATCGTCCGCGAATCTGAAGATGTGTTTCAAAGGTATCCTGAACGAAAACGTTCCTTTAGGTCTTGACGTCTTGACGACGTAGTCGAATATCAAGGCGGCGCCTGCACTAGCAGGGCCCCTGGTGTCTTTCACCCACAACTGATTAAGTCCTCTGGATTTCGAAAAATCATCAGGATACGTCAAGAGTCCGAACATCGTGGTGGCCTGACCGGGATGAAACACAGATTCTATCTCTTGTCCGGATAGCATGTATTTTATGTTACTGAATAGATGCATGATGCCATTATTGGCTAGAGTAACCGTGTCGTCGTCGGCGTAGTCGCTCCCATCTTCCTTGGTGAGACGTCCCTGCACCACTATGTAACTCTCGCTAGGATGTACGAATAGATCTTGAGTTTCGACGTTGATTCTTATCTCTCCCGCATTGTGCAAACTCGTTCCGGTTACCGGTTCGTATTCGTGAACCTCATATTCTTGAATACTTTCATCTTTCACTATGCTTTGTGCTATATCTAGTATATTTATCATTTTAAAGGATTTTTAGTTTTTTGTTTATTAATTAACTTGCTTTCTTTATCTAAAAAATAGTTTTTAATTATTTTTTTATTATTATTTTTTTCTCTCTTATATATATGTGTGTAAACAAGAAAATGTCAAAGAGAGCAAATAAAAAAAAATTTGTCTTCTTCATCAAAACTTCGTCTTCTGGAATTGTTGTTCGTAAAACTTTCCGATGATCTCTTCTCCATCCAAAGCTTCGATTTCGTAAGTCACCGGATCGGTGTGAAATATTTTGAAGATCACGAAGATTTCCGAGGTCCATCGAGGAGTATAACCATTTTCGAAGTGCTTCTTATAAGCGTAAATTCTCACTCGATCGCCGACCGCAAATTTCGGCGTTCTAGACTTCTTCCTCATCTTAGATCTCTCGGGATATAGATTCGCGTAGACCCGTTTTTCGTTTCGAGGATCGCTAGCTTCCGCGGGAGTCATCTTGATCGATCTGTGTCGCGTGTTGTTGTAATCTTTGACCAGACCGTTCAGAGTGTATATGTATTTCTTGGTCGAATTCGCCGTGAAGTATCTGTGCATCTTTTCCTTCATCGTTCGATTCCAACGTTCCACCACGCTGGCTTTCTCTTCGTTTTTGATCGAGTAGAGGTCTACCAATCGACGAACGTGCTTGTTGTAGAATTCCTTTCCCTTATCCACCCACAATTTACTCGGTTTTCGAGAAGACGAGTCGAACACGCTCTTCAGAGCCCCGGCGACGCAAGGTCCCGATTTATCCTTCAAAGCTCTGATCCAACCGTATTTAGAAAACACGTTGATGACCGTCAATAGATATTTGATGCCCTCGTTCCACCTCGAAAACGATCTCATGTCGACCAAGTCGGCAGACCAAATATCATCCAGACCCTTCACGAACACCCTCCTCTTTCGAAATTTACGCACTATGGGTTTATGTAACTCCTCGGCCAATTCGCTCGTCAATAACCGTTTCTTCTTCTTTTCAGATGCGCTTTTTTTTGAATGCCCCATCCGAATCGACGTTTCGCACCGATCAGATTGCCGACCAGCGAACGTTCCATCTTCTCTCTCCTGGTCGGATTTGATATGCCTCTCAATTTCCCCAACATCTTTTTGTCGCAGACGTCATTGCGAGTCTTGGTGTCGGGATGTCCGGCGTAGCACAGATCGTGATCATACGCGGCCGCGTCCACCCTATTAACAGGTTTGCTCCAAGATTTGGGTGTCAGATCGGCGTTGAGTCTCTTGTTCAATTTTGTTCCGGGTCCTGTGAAACTGTGACCGGGCAGATGCATTTCGAAAGGTAGATTGTTGATCATTTTATTCACGATGCCTTTACCTTTGCTCGCGTTCTTTTTTTCGACAAATCTCGTCTTGACAGAACCAAACACGTCGCAAATTCCGCGAAGCATCCGTCTGTCATTTTTAGTTCGCACTTCTCAAGAATTACTCGTCTCGGTAACTCACTTACACTTTACGCAATACATTTTTTCAAGAGTTATTTAAATTAATTTCGTTTTTATTTTATATATAAATTTAATATTTTTTTTTAAAAAATTCTGTTATTATTATATATATTTTTTTTTTCAACCGCTGCTCTTGAGTTCTATCATCTTACTGAATTCCTCCCTGGCCTCTTTCCTACCCTTTTCCACGAGAGAATCCTTCATCTCTTCCTTGATGATCTGACAAGTCTTGATTCTCACGGCTTCTTTCATGGCATCGTATTTCGTTTTCTCGCTCAATATCGCGAAGTATTCTCCGTCCGATATCCTACCGTCTTTCAACGCCATAGAGATCATTTCGGATATCGTGTCGATCTTGGAGTCGGCCAAGACGCGAATCTTGTCGTGTTTCCTCGCCTTCAGATATAATTTCCTACTCAAAAAGTTTCCGAGCGTGCTAAACAATCCGGCGGCGAGAGCCACTCCTTCTACGGTCAACACGATCGGAATGCCGACCGCGGTCGACAAAAATCCGATGCCGGCCGCATGTAAACCCAGGGAATTCGTGATGGGTGTCATGTCGATCACGTTGACGAATGTCACGAAACGCGAATACTTCTTCCTGAGGGAACGACGAGAATCTCTCTCTCGAATTAGATACTCTTGGATTCTACTGATTTGATCGATGCGATACCTCTCTCCTCTTTCTTCTTGCGACGGTGCCGTCGGTGAAACGTCGATCGGCTTCTCGTCCTCGTCGTCCACTAACGTCGGATACAATTTATTTCTGGTTCTCATTTTTTTTGTTTTTTTCTTTCTCATATTAGATAAAAAATTTATGTGTGTATTTATTTTCTATTCTCCCTTATTTTATATCAACGAGAAAACTTAGACGTATGCTTCGTTGAACAATAATTTCAAGTTGCATCCCTTATCTCGTAAAGTCAGACTTTTACGCGCCAATTTCTGTTCTTCCGAATCTGTGGGCTTGCTTCCATTCTTACAGTAGAGTAATCTCTTCCAAAACGCGACCACTTCATTGATTTGAACGCGTTTGAATGCCGGTTCGAAATACTTGATGACCATATCTTCCCTTTCCATCCACAGACACGAATGATTCTCGTGATCGAAGTCTAGGTGATCCCGACATCCAACGCATCGTTCTAACAAGAGACGACCTAGTTGTTCGTTCAAGCAGAATGCGTATGCTCTCATCAGCATTTTTAAAAGAAACCTCACTCTAATTTCCTGAGAATCGCTCATGATTTACGTTTTTATTATCTATTCGATTTGATATAGTTATTTTTTTTAAGTAACTATTTATTTATATTTTTTTCTCCCCTATATATATCAATCAAAAACGTGACAGCGGGCTCGCGAATTTCCAACACACCGACGACAACACTCTTCGTTCAAAACATTTCCATCAAGTGCTCATCGAGATCACCTCGCAATAATGTGCGCCAGTCTCACTTCGAGAAACGCTACAGTGGGTTTGCGGATTCAAACATCACCTCTTCACGCCAGTCGATTTCAGACCTAAAATCTGCAAGCGAGTTTCCCCCATAGGATTCAGTGTTAAAATCGTGTACGGACGCGGATTGTTAGAATCGGCAAGATGATGAGTTCGAACTCTCAAAACGTTTTTTTGCTCGCAATTTAACACTCTCCATAGGGTTTCAGTGTTAAAATCGTGTACGGATTCGGATTGTTAGAATCGACAAGACGATGAGTTCGAACTCTCAAAACGTTTTTTTGCTCGCAATTTAACACTGAATCCTATAGGGAAAACTCATCTGCAGATTTCAATCAAAACGGTACATGTACGTGTACGTAAAACTACGCGCGTCTAGGATACAATTCAGTGTTAAAAAAATTCGAGCTCACACAAAAAAACCGTTAAAATCTTGTACACGTACACGATTTTAACACTAAATCCTATGGAGATGTACATGTACACGTACACGTACATGTACAGGTGAGCTCGTATTCTCAATTATCACCTACTTACATCGAAAATTGATCATTCCTGCATAAGATCTGATATAATGTTAGGACAGTGTGAATTGTTCAAAGTTCTCAGCTTGAGCATTTGTTAAGCACATATTCAATTTCCAGAATAATACCAAATAATAATAACCTGATAATTCTATCATAAATGTGTTGGCATTTCAGTTACTAGGATCAATTTTTATGCCGTATTTCAATTTCCAACTAGAGGGGGGGGGGGAGGGATGGGGGTTTCCCTTCCCTACACCCCCAATCTCAAACCTCTAGCCACGTCCCAGAGTTCACGGCAGCCGTACTGTAGCTTCACAACGTCAAAAAAACGGAACGTTATCCAAGATCTGGTGGGTCCGACTCGATCATCTCTAACACATCTTAAACGGCGTGACATGCTGTTGATGGTCTTCCAAATTTCAACGTGATGCTGTCCGATTCCTCTATAAGCGCAGACTGTCGATGTAACGAGGCGGTGGTTGTCTATTGACCACTCACCTGTAGAGCATGCCCCACAAATATTTTATCGGAATGCAGTCCGGACTCCTTGCAGGAAAATCAGTCAAGGTCAAGTCCTGTTGCATACCTTTGAATTCTCGCAGTATTCTCGCTCGCTGAGGATTGTCATCAACGTCCAAATAATGAAGTCGGTTTCCAAGGAAAGGAAACAGTGGGGAAACAGTGGGGAACACTGGGGATGATAATCGGCTCCAAAATGTGGTTCCTGTACGTTTATGCATTCATGTTTCCGTCGGCGATGTGAAGTGGAGGTTTGCCTCGAGGGGAGACACCGGCCTAAATTATGGTGCTTCGACCACCAAAACGGTCGACAGACTGAATATTTCCGCGAAACGCAACAGAGAGTGACCTAAACAGTCTCGTCAAAATCGGTCTCGACGAGGTACAGCTTATGCTCGGCAGTGAAGGGGTCAATAGCCAGCAAATGTTCACCAGTTTTCAGGATCTATTCCCGCTTCGATACAGCAGTGGGGATTGTCGGAATATGGGATATTCGTATCAGGTATATTGGCTCAACATTTGTGAACAGTATATATATATTTTAAATAATTGGGTTCAAGTTGTATTCACTTGTAGCTTTCATTATACCCGAAAAACTGCCTTTATTCCGATTTTGGATGTACATTTATTCCACGCCTGTTCTGTGAAATCCCCATCTACAGCAACACTAAACCAAGCGGAAAATGAAAATCGGTTTCGGACGATTGTGCGGAACGGATATCGTTCACGGACTATTTTTAAATAGAAGCGAAATTTCACTTGAATTTTCTACAAATCCGTGCGCCGAAATTACAATTTGAATCGCTAGCGATAGCTAAAAATCGTCCCCTAGCTGAGTTCCAGGGTGTTATATGTGTCAGTAGGCACAGAACACATTGGAACTGAAGGGACGAAATAGTAAAACGGGTTCCCCTCGCAAATTTGGTTGGCGATAAAATGTGTTGTTTTTGTTGATAGTTCGTCCCCTGAGTTCCAGTGTGTTATATGTGCCAGTAGGCACATTGAACACATTGGAACTCAGGGGACGAGTTGTCAAATGAATTGCTGAGTGTCCTACTATTAATTGTTTTTAATGACGCGAAGACCTGCGCCATCGCGGAAGTGGACAGTTCTCGTTCTATCGTTCTTAGGCTTAACACTATAAGTAGTTTCTCGTTCTATCCTTCCGCGCTGGTACTCGTACCATATCGATTAACCCATTCACACGCGTGTGTCGTTCTGTGTGTTCCTGTCTTCTCTCGAGTCACAATGTTGTCGGACGGATTGATGCAGTGAGTGCGCCGACAAAATGTCCATGGACAAAATGCCCATGGACAAAATACTGAGGGGCGTTTTGTCCATGATTCGATGCAGTGTCCAACAATAACCGGTACAAAACTGCCAATGATATATGCTACACGTTATTTAGTTTGGCCTAGCTGTTCGTTGTTTGTTCTTTATGACACGAGAAACTTCACGCTTCAAAACCCATAGTACCGCAACACACGGATAATGACATTTTACCGTATAATACCTCCATAACACCCAGTTTCGGAAAAAGTTTAATGGCTCAACCAAAGTTCTCCCAGTACATGGCGCATTGACTGTTACAGACAATGCGCTAGGGATGGGAAGGGACAGTTTTTCTTAGAAGGCCCCTTCTGCGCTGCGCGTGACGCCATAGTCACGTGATGCGCATGCGCGGTGGCCATATTGGATGTTGTGCGCATGTGCATGACATCATAATCATGTGATGCGCATGCCTAGTGGCCATGCTGGATGTAGTGCGCATGTGTCGCCGCCATCTTGGATATTATGCGCTTGCGTTGGCGCAATCTTGAATACTTTATGCAAGCGTCACCACCATCTTGGATACTGTGCGCATGCGTCGCCGCCATCTTGGATAACATGCTCATGCGTGGGCGCCATCTTGGACACAGTGTGCATACACAACCGCCATTCTGGATGAGGTGCTCACGCACGTGGTGGCCATATTGGATGGCGGACAAGTTGGTCGTTGTGCATATCGGCCGTGTTGGATGATGTGCTCGGCGGCCATTTTGGACGACGTAACATACACATTCGCGAATAACTATTTTTGATAGTAATGCAATGCATTATGGTATATGAAGAGTCATTTCGTTCTGTCGTGACCAAGTGGAGTTATTTCCCCGTAATTTTAATATTTGATTTCCATTTTTTTCTTTTGAGAGTTCTGTTGAAACGTTCCACTACTGAGCATTTCTATTTAAAAAAAAATACCCCCCGCCAGCCCTACCCCCAGTACCCTCCCAACATTTCTACCTTAATGGCAATGACCAGTCTCCATTCTAATATTTTTTAATTCAATGGTATAAGTTAGTTTATCATCCCACCCACGGAACCATTGGCAGTGGAACAGTGTTCGTTTATAGCGGTAATTTATTTTACTCGATTCTGTCTAAATATATAGCCCTAGATGGCGTATATGACCTTAAACACCAATAAGATGGAGATTTTGTCCATTGATCTTCTAAAAGATTTCAACGAATGTAGCGAGACAAGTAACACTGTGAAAAAAATAGATTTGTGTCATTTTAAACATAAATATCCCGCAGAGTTTCAATATTTTGTATCTGGCGTGAAAGATTATACATTTACTCTCGAAACAGTCAAAGGTGTGGGGGCATTAACAAGTTTTGTCAATTGATTATACATGTACGATCGAAACAGTGTTTATAGATAGGTAATAAAATGAAATGAAACGTTGTGTGACTTATCTTCTAGAAAGAGTGAAACCTGCGAGGGTTAAAAAACAACTCGCAGAAATCTTGTCAATAAAAATATACTTCAGTGACTTATCTCAAAGAGATAGCGAAATCTGCGTGTTATAACAACTCTTGTCAACAGGTACCCGGTATTCAAGCATCTCGAAAATAAACATATACTCCAACGAGGTACTCAACTAACAGATAAATATATTCCTGGTGACCTATTGCCCACCTTAGCAGGAATATTTCCTTCTCGAGAAACTGATAACGATCAGTGCGCATTCAAGAAAATGAATAAGTCATATTTTGTTTGCGAAATTGCTAAACCCTCGCTAATTCTATAAAAAATAAGTCGAACTGACAACCGTCCGGTGTTTTGTTTGGTGCTCCGCCACTCCGTTGCTAAAAACCTCGAGTGTTATAATTTCAAAGACAGCGCTTCCAACCAACGAAGATTGGAGACATTCTTCAATCCCCCACCCCTATCACCCATCTAAATACAAGCCTTTTGTCAGCCTATATTAAATGTTAATTTTTCGATGTTCAAAATAAACCACCCGTCTAACGGGAGGCCTCGCTATTTATTTATTTATTAATTTATTGGTACATCAGCAGCTAAGGCTATATCGTGGCGAGAAAACAGTGGAAAGTAAAAACTCATTTTCAGTTATGAAGTAAAACGATTAAATAACAATAGAAAATAACTACAAGCGATCTGTCAAATACCGAAGTGATTAAAACAACAGTGGGTAATGACAGAAGAGAAGTTAATAACTTCAAAATCAGCCTGATGAATTGAGACTTGAATAGTCTTGATTAAAAGATTGAAAACAATTTTAAAATTTATTAAAACGGTTGATTTCCTTCAAGAACGACAGAACTTTATGAGGATTTGTTCTGTAAAATAGGTCTCGAAGAGTCGCTACAATAAAATACTGTCGTCTACTAAGATTAAAATTAGTACAATGTAAAAGAATATGTTCCACTGACAACACCTGCTGGCAGGGAACACATTCTGGTCGCAAAGTACCCTCCAACAAGAAAGAATGTGTTAGTCGTGTATGACCAATATGACACCGTGTCAAAATTGCAAGATCCTTTCTACAAAGGTTACTAGACGGGTTGTGATCTGCAATAGTTGGTCGAAAGCGATGAAGCTTGTTATTTGTCGCTCCATCCCATTCCGTCTGCCACATAGATTTGATGTAGTTACTAATATGTGGTTTGAAATCACTGAAAGGGATGTTAAAATCAGTGAGAGGCTTTGCTAAAGTTTGTTTTGCTGCACTGCCTGCTTTGGTGTTACCAGCGATACCTACATGTCCTGGTAACCAGCAAAACACGATATCATATTGGTCAGACATGAGAGTTGTTAACTTCTCACGAAGTTCCAAAATGAGAGGGTTCTTCAACTTGGGGTTGAGTAAAGCAAGTAAAGAGGAAAGAGAGTGAGGCCTCGCTATAAATACGAAAGAACTACCATTCTCCAACTCCCGCCTAGAGCGCGGTAGCGTTGTGTACTAAGGCGCACTGCTCGTCGAGGGTGCACTTGCCTTAAACCAATACTAACCTTCCCTTTGTGGAGCCTGGAGTTGGCGAGCCTGGCATTTGCTGGTTCGGTGGTTCTTTTTGTCTTCCTCCAACTGTCCGGCAGGAGGTGATCCTGACTATCGAAAGTTTCGTTAAAACCCCAATAAATAAATAACTACCATTCTATCATAAGCGTATTGTCCAAATATTCATCATAACAGGCCTAGTCCTCTTCCGTCGTACGAGGTTTGTGGGGGAAATCGACAGTACCCGCCTTTACATACCCCTCTCACTGTAAAATTGGTATAAACGGTGTTGTCCGATTAGCCGCAAAAAATGAGAAGAGAATACGCGACTCTGCATTATCCACCCAAAAATGCAAGATAGGTGCGGACTTGGGAAAAATAACCTTCTAGAACAACTTGAAAAGTTTCAACGCACCGAAGGTACGGAAAATGTGGGGTTTGAAACCCATTGCGACCAGAATAATTTATGAATCGACGACAGTTATTTGGTTCGAGTGTGCGCATTGACAGTGGGTTCAGGACCTCGAGCTGCAAGAGGACTAGGAATTGTGCATAACTATAAAAAAATACTGTGTTTTATTTAGAAATGTGGACGTATTTATGGTAGTACCGAAGTCGCAATTTGCTGGTTTTCCCCCAAGTTATTATGCAGTTTTAACAATCTGTGATCCGGAGTTTCAGGTGACGAGTGGACTTGTCACACTAAGAGTAAAGGATTTCGTTGACAAAAAAGAGTAAACTGTGTACGTTTAATTATAAAACATCGCAAGTTCGTCAATATTCGCTTAAAGTCTGGGTGTATTGAAATAGCGTATTTTCTGCTGACACTCTGTTAAATTCTGACTTAGATTTATTTACATTGAAGCATCTGCACTGCAAAAAATATAGGTTCTCTTTAGAACCAAAACTGGTTCTAATATTGTCCCTGAGATGGAACCAGTTCTGTTTAAACAGTATTTATTTCAAATCAAATAAATTTATAAAGATTAACATTAAATATTAACAGAATTAAACATAAATTGAGGGGGTTTCAGTCGTAAGTTTAGAGCTTATACGAGGTTGTCTCAAATCATTATTGAGCAAAGGAGATATGAACAGTTGGCATATCGAACCAGTTTTGGTTCTCTTCAGAACCAAAACTGATTCGATATGCCAACTGTTCATATCTCCTTTGTTTCAAAATGTTTGGCGACTGAGTTGAATAAGCTCCAAATTTACTGCTGAATCTACTTCAGTTCATGTACTATTCTGTTAAAATTGAATGCTAATCTTGGTAAATTTATTTGATTTGAAATAAATACTGTTTAAACAGAACTGGTTCCATCTCAGGGACAAGATTAGAATCAGTTTTGGTTCTGAAGACAACCTATATTTTTTGCAGTGTGGTTTACAATTTTTTAACGTGCACAAACCTGTATAAATTTTAATTTCGTGTTCAATTGAGTAAAAGCTGGTTCCTATGAAATCACGGTAGACAACAATTTCAGAGTCCAACATTTCACTATCGCAAACGATGCAAATGACTGTAAATAAGTTTTTTTTCTTTCATTTGTTCTTGTCTAGGCGCGGCGAAGGATTGAGCGGGTATGGTACTTATGGTGTCGGTGTCTAATGTGTTTGTTTTCTTCAAAGGGGGGACCAATAATAAATCCTGTTACAACAAGCTGTGATCCCGAGTTACAGGACACGAGTAGACTTGTCACACTTTGAGTAAAGGATTTCGCTGACAAAAACATGAATAAATTGTGTACGTTTAATTGCAAAGAATTGCAAGTTCGTCAATATTCACCCAAGATTCGATGTCCGGATGTAATGAAATAGCGTATTTTCTGCTGACACTCTGTTAAATTCCGACTGAGATTTATTCACGTTGAAGCATTTGGTTTATAAAAATTCTGTGTTTTATTTAGAAATGTGGACATATTTATAGCAGTACCGAAATCGCAATTTGCTGGTTTTCCCCCAATTTATTATCCAGTTTTAACAAGCTGTGATCTCGAGTTTCAGGTGACGAGTAGACTTGTCACACTAAGAGTAAAGGATTTCGCTGACAGAAAAATGGGTAAACTGTGTACAGTACGTGGAGAGTGTATTATCACTAAATCACCAGCAGAGTGGAGATTCCACCCAACCAATAATTACAAATGTGTTGCAAAACATAACAAGCACAAGCAAAGTTTCAACCAATGGACCTCCGGGTTAAACCCGGAGGTCCATTGGCTGAAACATTGCTTATGTTTTTACTGGATATATACAAAATTTGAAAGTTATAGTTCGGGTGATAACTCCACTCCGCGGGTGATTTAGTTACAATCCACTCTCCACTTACTGTACGTTTGATTATGAAACATCGCAAGTTCGTCAATATTCGTTTGAAGTCTGGGTGTATTGAAATAGCGTATTTTCTGCTGACACTCTGTTAAATTCTGACTTAGATATTTATTCATGTTGAAGCACCTGGTTTCCAGTTTTTCAACTTGTACAAACCAGTATAAATTTTAATTTCGTGTTCAATTGAGTAAAAGCTGGTTCCCATGAAATCACGGTAGACATAAATTTCAGAGTTCTACATTTCACTATCGCAAACGATTCAAATGACTGTAAATAAGTTTTTTTTCTTTCATTTTTTCTTGTCCAGGCGCAGCAAAGGAGAGAGTGGGTTGGGTACTTAGCGATGTCGGTGTCTCGTACAGTTTTGTCTTGGACGGAGGCAGCAATAATAAATGCAGCTTTTGTAAGTTCGTCAATATTCACCCAAGATTCGGTGTCCGGGTGTAATTTTTTTCTGCAGACATTCTGTTAAATTCTGACAAAGATTTATTCATGAACAAGCAGTTGGCTTATAGTCTTCATTTTGGCTTGCACAAACCTACCTGTATAAATTTGTTTCGACTTCGTGTTAAATCGGATAAAAACCATGAAATCCTGGTAGACATAATTTTTCGCGCATTTTAACCGCTGGCCACTCGACTGAGAGATTTTATGACACTCAGGTTAGTATATTTGATAGATCTACCCCCCACCCTCCCCCACTCCCCCCACTCAGACCCGTTTATACATATATGACAGTGAGAGGGGTATGTAAAGGCGGATACTGTCGATTTCCCCCACAAAACTTGTACGACGGAAGATGGCTAGGCCTGTTATGAGAATTATTTAGATAAAACGTTTATTATAGACTGGTAGTTATTTTTTATTGAGGTTTTAACGACACTTTCGATTGTCAGGATCACCTCTTGTTGGGTATTTTGAGGAAGCCACAGAGAACCACCGAGCAAAATCAAGCAAATGCCAGGCTCGCCAACGTCAGATTCCACACAGGGAAGGTTAGTATTGGTTGAAGGCAAGTGCGCCCTCGACGTGCAGTGCGTCTTAGAACACAACGCTACCGCGCCCTAGGCTGGGAGTTGGAGAATGGAAGTTATTTCGTATTTATAGCGATAACTCCCGTTAGACGGATGCTTTATTATAAACATCGAGACATGAACATGTAATATAGGCTGACAAAAGACTAGTATTTAAATGGGTGATAGGGGTGGGTGATAGGGGTGAGTGATAGGGGTGGGGGATTGGAGAATGTTTCCAATATTCATTGGATGGGGGCGCTATCTTTGAAATTATGAATCTCGAGGTTCCTAGCATATAATTAAGTGGGATGGGGTCGTGATTTAGTTACTTCATTTGAAGCATATTAAAGTATCGGAGAGGCGGAGCACCAAACAAAACGCCGGACGGTTGTCGGTTCGACTTATTTTTTTTATAGAATTGACGAGGGTTCAGCAATTTCGCAAACAAGATATGACTTATTCATTTTATTGAGTGCGAATTGATCGTTATCGGTTTCTCAAGAAGGTAATATTCCCTCTGAAGTGGGCAACAGGTCATCAAGAATATATTTATCTCTTAGACGAGTACCTGGTTGGAGTGTATGTGTATTGTCGAGATGCTTGAATACCGGGTATCTGTTGACAAGAGTTGGTATCGCACGCAGGTTTCGCTATCTCTGGGAGGTAAGTCACTGAAGTATATTTTTATTGACAACATTTCTGCGAGTTGTTTTATTACCCTCGCAGGTTTCACTCTTTCGAGGAGATAAGTCACACAACGTTTCATTTCATTTTATTACCTACCTATAAACACTGTTTCGATCGTACATGCATAATCTATTGACAAAACGTTTTATTACCCCCACACCTTTGACTATTTCGAGCGTAAATGTATATTTCACGCCAAATAGAAAATATTGAAACGCAGCGGGTTATTTATGTTTGGAATGACACAAATCTATTTTTCACGGTGTTACTTGTCTCGCTAAATTCGTCGAAATCTTTTAGAAGATCAATGAACAAAATTTCCACCACATTGGTCACATTCGCCATCTAGGGGTATATATTAAGACAGACTAAAGTTTGGGAAGTCGTTCATTTCACCATTTTAAATAACTTTAATAACCACAATAAACGAACACTGTTCCACTGCCAATGGTTCCGTGGGTGGGATAACAAACTAACTTAAACCATTGAATTAAAATATTAGCTTGGTGACTGGTCACTGCCATTAAGGTAGAAATGTTGGGGGGGGGGGGGGAGTGGGGGTAGGGATGGCGGGGGTATTTTTTTAAAATAAAAATGTTCAGTTGTGGAACGTTTCAACAAAACTCTCAGAAACAAATGGAAATCAAAAATATCAAAGTTACGGGGAAATAACTCCTCTTGGTCACGAGAGAACGAAATGACTCTTTATATACCATAATGCACTGCGTTACTAACAAAAATATTTACAATGTTACATCGTCCAAAAAGGCCGCCGAGCACAACATCCAACACGGCCGCTATGCACAACAACCGACATGGCCGGCATCCAAGGTGGCCTCCACATGCGTGATCACCACATCGAAAATGGTGGCGATGTACGTGCACTGTGTCCAAGATGGCGCCCACGCATGTGCACGTTATCGAGGATGGCGGCGACGCATGCGCACAGTGTCCAAGATGGCGGCGACGTACGCGTAAAACATCCAAGATGGCGCCGACGCATGCGCATAGTATCCAAGATGGCGGCGACGCATGCGCCCAACACCCAAGATGGCGCTCACGCATGCACACACCATCCTAATACTAATGACAAAGCGCGGGCGCACACATATTTGGGTACCTCCTGTTTCTGTGGTCCATGCTATTTGATGGAGTCCAATATATTTGCTTCTCTGGCGACATGAGTTCGTTGCATGTAGCCCTGGTCCCGGTTCTGACGCCATAAACACGTGAGCCAGTTATATCATATGTTGTCGTGGTAGCGCGCGTGAGCAGGCCACGCTGTGATGTCATCTCACAATGACGCATTGTGATAGTGCGCATGGTCAGAGCGTCACATGTCGTCCCCTGAGTTTCTATGTGTTCTATGTGCCAGCGGGCAAAATGGACGGCGGAAACACATCGATCCCTGAGTTCCAATGTGTTTTATACACATTGGAACTCAGGGATCGATGTGTTTCCTCCGTCCATTTTAATTACAGCTTTGTTCCAATGGTTGCACATAATTGCTATGTAATCCCTTAATCTAATTACTCAAATGGATCAGATAACGATCCCAAATCACTCAAAATCACTAAAACCACCCAGACTGACATGGTGAAGCTATCTTCTAGGGCTGATAAGTGTAGAACGAAGTGCTTATCAGTGTGTGTCTTTGTTCCTTTGTATATGAATAACTATGCTGGCTAGGTTTATTCAGATTGTTCTGCTTCTATCTATCTTGGCAATTGCAACATGATATTAGCCAGTATAACCTATGTTATTACTTCTTCTATCTGCTTTCGACTACCTTTTCCGACGTTTGTTGACGGATTTGTATGTGTGATAGTATACGATATGTGATATAAGTTACATGGTATTTCAGCAGGATAGTTCGGGGCTGTACTACCCTTCTGAGAATCATACTTCCTGAGGCTGCAAACCGAAGAAAATACGTACCAGAGAAGCGTAGTACAATCCCATACACCCAGCTGAAATACCATGTGGCGAATTTCTTACCATGCATCATCAGTGCGTCGAGTTTTGTTTTATTATATAATCCCCAAGCGGCATTCCAGTGAAGACAACATTGGTAAAATAATTAGAGAAACTGAAAGAAACGTATATTTCTTTATTATTGAACAAGAACTATTTGGTGTTATTTCCCTTCGACTAAACTCGGGTATTTGGGAGTCTTCAATTCAAGGACATTGGGGAATGATGCGTTGTTATTATTGTGGGGCACACATTTTCGTTATAAGTGTTTTATTCGATATAGTGGTGGGTTGTGTATCTTGGAGAAT
Source organism: Pictodentalium vernedei (assembly GCA_031216915.1). Taxonomy (NCBI): domain Eukaryota; kingdom Metazoa; phylum Mollusca; class Scaphopoda; order Dentaliida; family Dentaliidae; genus Pictodentalium; species Pictodentalium vernedei. The sequence continues at coordinate 87,721,395 of CM062289.1, forward strand.
CGGGGACCCTATATTCATATTTGCCCAAGTGCTGTAATACGTTTCACTGAAAAGACAATTCATATAACGAGATGGCATGTTTCTCGAAACCACAACGGATCTGTAGTGTAGAAACACCACAAAAGCATTCCATTTCTCGACACTAAAACCGGACATTTGGGGTAGGTATATATGTTAGGTTTACGCAATAATCTCATGAAACAATATTGTTCTCATTCTGTGTGTGAGTCTGGATGTTTACTATTACTGGCGAAAGTGTTTGATGCGATGGGTGGAAGAGACATCGACGAATTGTACCTCATAATATTTGACCCCCCCCCCCCCCCCCCTTTTAGCTGTCAAGTGATATTCTCAACCACCCCGTTGAACTTCGTCCGCCTCGTTTGAATTAATTGTACCTTACTGTATGTATTGGTTACTGACCAATCGAGAATCTTGTATAATTTTAAAAGTCTAATGACGATGTGTTCACAGCACAGGATACAGGCTGGATGTGCTAATATGTGCCTGTGAATGTTCGCAAAACACATACAACATGTAGGCTCATACGAGTACCAGATAATACCTTTCGCGGGATACATATTGGAGGATAAATATTGGAGAAAACCTTTTTAAAGTTATCTTTGGGATGATACCTTTTCGTGGATATCTTTCAGAAGATAGTTGTGACGCCAGTACTGCGCCTTGCTTCTCGTCCACCACATGTCATTACAAGGTCTTAGAACACAACTGCTGACCTACTAAAAGTCGCCACCATCTGTCCTAAGATCAACTGCTTCTGTAGTCACCCAAAAATATACACCTTCGGCCACGCATTCAGCATTGCGCGGTGAATATTGACTGTCAGCACTTCTTCGTACTTCCTAGCTATGCCTTATCTTGTCTCGACTCTATTTCAATTGTATCTACAACAAGCATAATCAGATCGGCCTGTTCACATTTACCTTACTCTTGATACTCTTATTTCTGTTTTGCTATCAATGGGGACATACAGGCAGCATAAGGGATGATGGTTCGTCCCAATGAGGTTACTAATATAAGTTATCTCCGCCAACATGTATGGTGTATGGAGATTTAATGCCTGAATGTCGGTTTGTAAACACCTAACCGCAGGCGAGGTGTTTAAATGAGACATCCATGTATTAACTCGCCATATACCATACATGTTGGTGGAGATAACGTTTTTGTCCCGTTTGAAACACAATAAAAACATAGTCGAAATACATTTGTGGACACATTTCTCAGCTCCACAATCACTTGGACCAAATTCGTGATAATTATTTTGTTTTTACAATTGCAGAATACAACACATATAGTTACATCCCTTGGGTCGTTAAGGAAACGTGTAAACAGTATTTTGTTGACATATCGTCCCCTGAGTTCCAATGTGTTCTTTGTGCCTACTGGCACATAGAACACATTGCTACTCAGAGGACGAATTATTTGCTCTTATTTTATTTCTATGTTTGAATTGTCTGAAATCTGATGATATTTGTGACCATTTTCGGGTTTTTTTGGTTCGAGTTTTATTTCGAGGCGAGCAAAAGCGGAAAGCTTTCGTTTAATCCATATGTCCCCGATGTTTCGCATGCGCTTATACCCTAGATGTTGCAAGCTCTCATATACCTTGGATGTTGGGTGCATCCTTTGCCATGGCTATTTGTTCAAGGCATTCTGGCCAATTAAAATGCCGAATTCGTAGGGATATAGGAGGAAGAGGGTTTGTTCTCGGAATGTGGCCACTCCACTATTTTTTAACATTCAGGTCGTCACTTCGACTGCATTTGAGTCCTAGTGGTCGACCTGGTCTTCTTGGTAATCATGCAGTTTTTCGAGATAAGAGTTTATAGTCGGACCTATATCATTAATATAGTCGGCCTTACAGGCACAACTGAAATACGTGCAAAGGCCAGCAAAAATGTTATAAATGCGGCCTAACAAATGATTAACATTGCAGCAGTGATGCATTTAAGTGTGTAAATTGTCAGGACAATCACTTGTCATATTCAAATGATTAGCCCACCGGGAGAAAAGATATGGCTATACAAAAAGTTAAGAAAGACAAACAGGTCAGCTTCAAATAGACCAGAAACATTGTAACATCTATACCTCGCATGAATTCAAAATCACCATCATATATTAATAAAACAATACTAAAACCACTAATGCAAACACTACCAACAAAATCGATTGAATGTCAGTCAACATATACATGGGTTAAAGACACTATTCCAATTTTAGTTAAGTCATTTTCAATAGAACACACCAATAGAATGGAAACTGAGCCATCATCAATCCAAACACAGTCATCTGCTTAGGTTTCAACAGAGAAGTTAACAAAAACAAAAGAAAAGCAAGACCAAACAACACATACCCCTAAACCAGATGGCACCAACAAAAATAATAAAATAAAAAAAAATCGCCACACAGGTATCGGAATAAAGGACAAGACAAAACAGAAACGAAACCAGCACAGAAACACTGCTCACGGCAACATAGTATGAGTTACCCGCAAGACATTTGAAATCCTTGAAGATATGACAGTCAATAACTACGTCCGCACCCACCTCAACATAGGTCACCGATAAATAAATCTACCAAGAAACCTACACGGGATATTTCGCCAATACGTCCCACCTCTAAACCTTCAACCAACTATGGATAATACAGTGACGCCCACTTAATTGGATATCTCTTAATTGTATATCCCTGTTAATTGAATATAATTTTCAAACACAAAACCATTTACCATACTTTCAGTACAAATTTGATCTGTTAATTGCATATGGATTGTAGAGTAAACTCCTGTTAATTGTATATAAATTTTTGTAATATGTCGAAAAAATTACTGTGACACGCACCAAATTCCCCTTATTTATCAACCTTTTTTGCCTCGGTACATCCAATACAGGCATTTATTCTATTATATCTTGTTTGACAGAGCTCTATGAGCTCTGTCAAACAAGATATAATAGAATAAATGCTCAGTTTACCTCCAAAACACAGGAAACTGACCAAATCCCTGTTAATTGTATACTCCTGTTAATTGAATAATTTTCACTGGCAAAATGGATATTCAATTAAGAGGATTCTACTGTACAACCAGACACAATATAGTAGAATGGGATTGTCGAGGTTTTAGAGAGACTTTTAATGAACTGGGCCTTTCTAAGCCAAAAATATAAACCTTCTGCATTTTACTTGCAGGACAAAATCCCTAAAATAACCGTGATACTTCACATCATTTAACCCTTTGATACATTTGTACGTCTTATGCCGTTCGAAATCAAACAGCGCGTTTATACTATGTGGTCATTTGTTTTGTTATTTTTTTCGAATTTTTAAAGTTTTAACCTCAATTCCTATTTTCTCCCGAATAGTACTCAGTGAGACAAATGTTATCGCAGCTTAAAATACTAATATAATCCTGCTGTCAAGACTTCTTAACTGGTTGAATGTTAGAAGCCACTATCGGAGCTTTTAAAATATGAGGATACCATGGCAAAAGCCAACACTTTCCTTGCTTATATTTTATATTCACTCAAACACAAGTAATATTTTGTCTATATAAATTTGTTTTAATACAAATTATTGGAGAGTGCCTGAGGCACTTTCCAATAATTTGTAATAAAACGAGGATGTGAATAATTTTGAAAAACGTTGAAGAAACTGAATTCGCAGTGATGTTTGAACGATAATTAAAGTCCCAAAGGATTAACATTTACGCATTACACTTCGTATGACGCCTGGGATGACGAACATGATCTTCATGGTTCTGGAACGTCTGTCTTAGTCAGAAACGCCATTACTCACAGCTCACTAAACGTTTCATCAAACCATGGTTAATTTGATAAAGATTGCAAGCAGGCTATAAAGGAACGAACGAAAACTGAACGACACTTTAATAAGTCACCAACAACTGTTAATTTAGACAAACTACGTATCAATCGGACAAAGACCTGACGACTTTTAAACAAAGCAAAAAAAAGAAAACCTTTTGGGGGAATTTATGTTTCGAAACTCACACCAATCAATACAATTTTGAAAATGACTAAAACAATTAAAGGTAAAGAAACAAAATCAAATGTACAACACCTCGAAGGTAACAACACACAAATAACCTCAAAACTGAAATACAGTACGTAGAAAGTGTATTATCATTAACTCACCCGCAGAGTGGAGATTCCACCCGAGCAATAATTGCAAATTTGTTGCAAAGTATAACCATCACAAGCAAAGTTCCAGCCAATGGACCTCCGGGTTAAACCCGGAGGTCCATTGGCTGAAACGTTGCTTGTGTTTTTTGTCCATATGTACATAATTTGAAAGTGATACTTTGGGTGATACTCCACTCCGCGAGTGTTTAGTTACAATCAACTCTCCACGTACTGTATTATACAAATTGGTCTGAACATTTTCTAAACATCCGCCGTCTGAAAATGGTAATTCAGAAGTCATAAAAATAAAAATAACCACTGAAAAAACAAAAGATCAAATTCACCTCTCAGAATTGTGAAAACTACAATGGACTTTTTGTATTGAAGCTTCAAATTCGCATAAAGTAAAATAGATTGCCACTGGATCCGATTAAGTACACTAACAACTTTAAATACTTTAAATCATCTGCCTCAAACTTCACACGAATTTTTACTATCCATCTTCAATGACATATCGGTGACTGGCCTGTTTGTGAAAAAGCAAAAACAATTTCTATTTTTACCACTTTTGCGGGCGTTCCTAGCACATTAACGAAGTTTTGTCGGGCGTTGAAACCTCGTAATGCTCAACAAGTACAGGTCATGTGACGTGTTGGGCCGTTATTGACTGTAACAGCCCAACACGTAAATAATAGCCCGACACGTCTAAATATAGACAATGACGTCACATCTCTCAGCCGATCAACAATATTTTTCCCAGATTATCCATTTGGATCGAAATTCAATTCGGATTTTTTTTGTTTCAAGTGTTTCCCTTCGTCGCGGCCCGCTAATAAACTCTTGGGCTGTTAACCATTTCTGTTGATCCGTTAATACACTGTAAAGCCCTTCAAAATCATGTTATTGTTATATTCTCGATCCGTATAAAGACCACTACAGTTCAACCAATTACGGTTTTATTGCATTAACAATTGGCCGTGCAAAAACACGTAAAGGCTGATCAATGACTTGTCTAGTTTCTTGAATCTAACAATCTACGTGCGAATGTTCAGTGTGGATGCAGAAGGACTGTGGGCCATCTAGTTAGACTTGAAACGTTCACCAGAAATGCCTTTCCCAGAAAAGAACCTGTGATCGCCATCTTCTGTGATCTTGAGAAGGCATATGATACAACGTTGAAGTAAAGGATTTTAAAATATCATTTAACATGGGATTGAGAGGTCGCATGCCTCTTTTTATAGAATTTGTTTTTAAAGAATCGTGAATTTCAAGTTCCAGTTGGGTCTACATTATCTGATCCACATGAGCATGGATTAGGTCTACGAGGGGGACGTTTCGTATAAGTTTTTAGCTTTCTGTCGAATCCCTCACTTGCATGGCTTTCTTACCGTTATATTGTGTTCGTCAAGTTTTTGTATTACTAAAATATATACTTATGTATTGTGTGCATATAACACAGCTTTTCGCTTAATGAATAAACATTGCTTAAACTAAGAATTAGGTGTCCCTTAGGCATGGAACAGACGTCGAACTTTCGTCGCATCGAACTCAATTATTTAAAGATATTATAGTTCGCTGCAACGCTAGCACGGCGTCTGCTGTAATTAAGTTCGACGAAGCATGCCAGCGTCGTTCTACCTGACTGGCCATGTCGAACTTAATTCAAAAATACAATTGAGTTCCTCTTTGCAGCAGATGTCATGCTATTGTCGCAGCGAACTCAATAAATCGGCATGCGCCGGAATATCTTACGTTTATTCCGAATGCAAATATTTTCTATTAGGGAACTCCCTCATTACGAAGCCCGCAATTTCCCAATACTTGACGTCATTTTGTGCCAAAAGAAACATTCTGGAAGACGTTTGAAGATTGTGGAATGCTGAAAGTGCGCGCAGAACGCCTAAAATCAGACTGGTGTTGTCAAGTTTTAGTTTTATTACTATATTTAATAAGGTGCGTCATATGTTTGGACAGAGATCCAACAGTCTATAGACTAACCTGGGTCCCCATCACATGGAATTCAAAATGGTGTCAGAAATAACGGCTGACACAATCGTGGAGATAATTCTTTGTATAAAAGTATGTCTGATGTCAAGATATGCCCCGAAGCTACTAGTAAATGTCACAATGCAATACTGATAATCCATCGCTTCATCACCAAGGGGTGTGCGTTTAGCCTAGACCTTTCCATCAAGAGTTTCTCGAGTGCTTACAACTCTCACATTTCAGTTGTCAACATTTTCCCGCTGCCGTTCGGTTATAGCCAATATGGATCTAATCTGTTATTGTGGTCGTCACTGATTCGTAATGGGGTCGATTGTGAGGTCAAACTTTCTACGATTCGTTTCACCCTTTGACGAAGAAATATTTGCAATACAACGCAAGCTAAAGGAACATATTTTGCTCTCTCCGGTACGCTCTCGATTTTTCGCAACGTAAGCCTTCCATCTTCCCTTTGTCTTTCCAAATGCCCCATCACAAACCATCCGAAACTTTCTTAATCTGTAACTGAAGTACCTTTACTCTGTTGGTCAGGACAGCATTGCAATAGGGCTTTGACATCCACGTTTTGCGTTGTAATGCTGAATCAGCGACTAGTATTGGTTCAACCATTTGGCCGTTCAAAGACCGAGACATGTTTGGATATAATGTCTTCTTTTGTGCAAGCTTTCTGTAGATATCTGTGGACTGGAATATCACAGAGTCATTAGAATTTTCAGGATATCCGCACGATGCCCCGACAAATTGATATTTTGCACCTCCTATTGCCATTAAAAGAATCGAATAACAGCTTTTGAAATTATAATAGTCCATTCTTGCCTCCTCTCCATGAGGAGGACATTTAACTCTTTTGAGGCGACAGGCGACTTAAGTCGACAGACGGCAGACCAAGGTACTGCAGAAGGTACTGCAGAAGGTACTGCAGTAGTCATTTTATCCAACTGTGTGTGTCCATTTCCAAGTGCTTTTAACCCTTTACCCAACGCAGACGAAATCAAAATTTATTATTTTAAATATCAACGAGGGGTCACATGATATGGTTTTGTTGAATTGTTTTGAAAAAAAATATTTTTTCAACTGCAGAAGTTGCATATTAGGCGGAGGGGGGGGGGGGTGCGGCCGATTCGTTGGGTAAAGGGTTGAACAAACATACGTGTCCCTTTGTTTCATGCACCATTTATGTCCTATCCATGAACAACGATATCGTCCCTTGAAAGTATAAAGGTGCCATTTAAATATATACAGGAAATCATTTGAAACACGCTCAATGAGATCATTAGAACACCTTTTAAAATAATGACGCTTTGGTCTAACAACCTATACTTTTTGTAAAATTCCTGATGAATATTAGGCGCTAAGAATTCTGTTTCTCAGATTAACCGCGCCAAAATGGGATATGACATCCATCCATGGCCGCCCAGCCATAAGGAAATTGCTATGCCTCCTCTGTGTCTAACATTTTCTCCTGTAATTTATCTTCGTCAGTTGATAAGAGGGAAGTTACTTCTTTCTCGCATAAGCAATGAATGAGTGAGCAGTTAAATTCATGGCATATCTCAATGACAGTGGAAGCGCCAAGAGGGCAGAGTTCCCCGATTGGGCAGGTAATCCCTTCTACTGTGTTAATACATCCCAATGGCGAATCTCTTCTGTGGGATATTGCCACTTCTTTCACAGTTTTACGTTGCATCTTCGGGCCAACTTCACTGACCATATAGTTCAATGTTGTTCTGCTAATTCTCATTGCGTATTTTAAACTGGCGATCGGTAGCGCTTTTTATGATATAATCGTCTGACCTGTCGAGCAATGCTTGTGCTCTCAATATATGCAGTTAACATTGTGATCAGTTGTAAAAGCCCGACCTTGTGCCGTTTCAATAAATTAAAAAAAACATGCCAAAATAACAATTAACCTTATTCGCGCGCCTTGCAATCTATTAATCAATAAAAACACTTTCGCTCTGGTTGGAGATGCAGCCATTTTTATTATTACACGTACACATAATAAAGTGTTTCATCCCTTATATCTAAAGTTTTCTGCCATACGCGAAAACAAAACGAGTTATCCCTCCTACATTGTATAACACCATTGGTCAAAATTACGGAGGGGGAGGGGGTGGGGGGAGGGGAGTTGTTAGGCGTACATATGTCCAATTTCGGCAATTTAAAACAAGCCCATATAGCAGCATAGGTAAAACGTACGTTGGGGCCATATTTAGAAATGAAAAGTTGCGATATGTCTAAAAAGGCCCGCGATGAATATGTTTCCGAAATTATTAAAATTATCCCAACGCAGCAGAAAGGGGTAAATTTGGAATTAAGTTCGACGAAGTGAGTTCGACATAAACCCGTCTAGTTGCACAAATAGTTAGGTGCGACCTTTTTGAATTCATTTTCAACACTTTATGGAATTGAGATCGATGCGTCGACAACGCGACGTCTGTTCTGGGCCTGAGGATTGTATTCTCTCCATTACGCCGTTTTCTGTAAAAATCAATGACATCACTGACACAATTGAGCATATGGTACATTCTTTATTGTATGTGGTGAATGAACTTTGAATTTGCAACAGCAGTACAAACATGCATATCATTTAGCGCAAAATCCAGTGGGGTTTAAAGAGAATTCAGAAATGTGCAACAGAAAAGGTTTTACGTTTTCAAAAACCAAAACGAATTCTGTACATTTCTGCAAGTTCCGGAAGAACCACCCTGAACCCAAATTGGAAATAGGTTGCAGTAACACTATATTTGTTAAGGAAGTGGAATTCGTGACAATAAACATAATTTCACTTTTCATATCAAACAATTAAGTAAGAGATATTTTAAGGCACTGAACCTCCTGAATGAAGGTGGTAGTGCTGCTTGGGGGTGCTCACCAAAATGCGTTATTCCTTCCGTACAGACAAATTGTTAGATCAAAATTAGATTATGGTTGTGTGATTTACGCTTCCGCGAGAAAGTCGTACCTCAAACCGTTTAATGCAAACCACAACCGTGGTACTAGAATTAGCATGTTTGATTTAGAACATCTCCAATTGATTCGCTGTTCGTTAAAACAGAGGGGCCTTTTCTTGAGAAGAGCAGAATGAAACTATCACTCCAATATGTTTCCAAAACCATTGGCTAATCCATCAAACCCTGCTTAAAATTGTTTTTCAGACCCTCAAAATGTTGAGGTTTCTAACAGGCACCAGAAACGTATTTCGCCATTTGAAATTAGACTTATACCCAACATGGAGTTCGCCACACTTGTGTCTGATTCAATAAAAGAGAACCGTGAAGCGCATAAGCTCATATTCCCCCTTGGCATCTAAGGAAACCTTCTTTTCTTCTGGGCCGTGTTTCCTCAAAAAACATCTGAGAGAACTCTCTGTATTTCAAACAAAAATATGCGAAAATAAATTCTAAATATAGCGCATATATAAAAACGGATATCTAAAAATGGATCTAACGATGGTACATGTAAGTATCATCCGTTTTTGACAGTTTTTGTCACTAGTGATCCCGTCATCTTAGACAGAAACCAAATAAAAGTTCTATGTTCACAGATGAAGTTAAAGAACCTGAACATCGAGAATGTGCAGGAAATGAAGTCGATTATCTAACCGACTCTCTCCTCTTAACTAGCTTACATCAACCCGAAGTTGACGAACTCTCTCATTTTGGAACTTCATGAGGAATTGAATGCAGTCAAGTCTGATCAATATGATATCGAGCTTTGCTGGTAACCTGGACATGTTGCTATCCTCATGGCAGACAGTGCTGCAGAACGGGCTTTGACCAAGCCTCTCGCTGTTTGTAAAATATCAATTAGTACATCAAATTTGTGTGGCAGGCGAAATTGGATGGAGCGCAGCCAAGAAGCTCCAACGCTTACGAACTATTATTACAAATAAGTATCCATCCAGTAACCTTTGTAGAAAAGATCACGTCATTCTGACATTCTGACATACCAGACTTACAAATTCCTTTTTGTAAAAGGGTAATTTGGAATCAGAATGTTCTTCTCGTCAATGTCCGCTAACACTATATCAAACACAATCAATACTGATGTTAGTAAGACGAGACGTTGAATATACTGTACCGGCTCTGAAAGAACAACTGTGCACATCTTTTATAACTAGATTACTCATTTCTCAAAGAAACCAACCATTTTAATGGGTTTTGGTTGTTTTTTTAATCTTTTCAAGTGTTACTGTCATGCTGATTTACAAAGTATTCTTTCAGCTTATATCTAACCTCAGATCTTTTTACACGAACATCTCGTCGCCAGCGAACTACAGTCTTCTTCGTCCATTTTTGTCATTTTTTTTTTTTAAACAATATTTTTTTTTCATTCACTTAACACCGGGTTTGGCGAACAGGCTAGGCTAGGCCTATCTTAACTCCTTACCCTTACATTATAAATTCACATTGCAAGGTGTTTGTGCAGTTGTGCAAAAGTGACCGAATATCAGGCATCAAGATATAGTTCCAAAATAATGGAAAACGAATATACAATACAAATAAGGCATAGTGCGTTACAAAGCATTTCTCGAGACACCCATCACCCAGTCATGACGCCAACACTGCCGACATTATGAATGATCCAAATAATGTATATTGCAGCCCGAAAAACGTACTTTGTCACGTGCCTGCATTACCTTCTTAATCATAATTATTTAAAAGGCTCTCGAGAAGCTGCATATTGTTCGTGTCCCAACATACGCAAGTAAAAAGAGTAGTAGCTCGGCTGCACTGCAACACACCACCGAAAAGTGATCACTGAACAGTTTCCAGTTCTGAGTTCCACAACAGCGTAGCGTAACAAAAACCGCTCTCAGAATAAAATGTTTTGTGTCGGCCTCAGAGATTGTTTAGTTTAATAAACCAGTTAATCTGTAAAGCTATCATGAGTTGGTGCATAATGGTTATCTAATCTATTTTGATGTCTGGGGTATGATCAGACGAATTAAGATGGGCGTGTACGCGTCATGGTGGCGAAGACTCAGCTATAAATGTAGTATGTGACGTGGATCCCTTCGAGTCGACACCAGGGCATCACAATTGCCGAGAAAATACCACTTTCCTATAATAGGTTTTCAATATATTCTTGAACAGAATTAAAAAAAAAACTGTTGTCCAGTCAGATTTATATTGATTTCCATGGAGAAGTTTCTCGATGAGTTTGTCACCGTGTTTCAATTTTCTAGACATCATATGGCATCTCTGTGAGTAAATAAGGGTTGCACTTGATGCATATAACTTCCCCATCTCTTTTAAAATAACGTGGTTGCACCTAAAGCTTTAAAACTGAAATATAAGAATTATATTTTTATTCTGTCTCCAAAAGGAGGGTAATAATTAGTAACAAAAACTGTTATATCTCCTTTGACTAATGGAATCAACGGTTTAATGACATGTGATTGAGAGTTACCCAATTAGAGTTGCAAGAAGACATTCCACTGAGGTAGGAAAATTCAAACGTTTTGAAACTCGCTTTATCTAATTTTCTTTTCACTATTGCTTGTTATTTTGCTGCAGCCACCAGTAAAGAGTTTAATGTGAAAATATGAGTAGTTTCAAACGCATAATATGATTAATACACTCAATCCTTTCCGACAAAATGGAAATAGAACATTCCATGTCAAAAAACAGATCAGGGATAACTACTTTTGAATGGTGAATGGCAATCGAAATTAAGCTTTCCGAGAATCCGATGTTTTAGACAATTACACCACCTTAAAAGTACCAATAGCAGTTAAATTGCTGTAGCAAAACGTAAATGTAGGTTGCTAGAATTTCATTTAACACTTACGCTACCGAAAGCGACTATTGTCACCTATGTTGTGATGATTATCTGTACGTTCTGGTATACGCAGATCAAACCTACGATCTGATTAATTGTTGGAAAGGGCTCAGCGAGCCCTTTCCAACTATTAATCAGATGATAGAGTTTCAAGAATGTCATAAATTTTCTTAAACATCCTCGCATATTGGCTTACATAGGAAGTCCTCCATGTTTGGCTAAATGTGCATTGCAGTAAAAGGTTTAATTCAACCTAAATACACCCGTCCTTATCCGTTTGTATCATACGTTACTGAGTAAGTGATCTGTAACATACTGTGCCATCCACAGTAAGTTTTTGCATTAACCCGAAACAGTTCCTCCTATGTTGACAGGACCGTGCACAGGTGTCATTTCTGGAAACGTACGTATGCGTGCCATCCACGAAATGACACAAGGGATTGCATGTCATTTTCAAGCTAAACGGACACTTTGTCGCTGCTATCTAAATTTTGACGGTCGATTCAATCGCATCTAGGACATAAACAACATGTATAAAGTTGAAATCATTTTAAGGTTTACTCCCAGAATTACTAAAACATTACAATTGTTATAAATTATGTTTGTCGCTAACCAACGATTTTGCGGCCTGCTGATTCTCCAGATACAAAATGTTAAGGAGTAAATCGTTTACATTTTTTTGTTACTTTTAGGGGACAAAGTTCAATAAAATGGTTTATAATTAATAAGGTAGTTTTGAAAATTTCGATATAATTGACAACTTATCCTTTTAACGCGTAAACAGATACTCTACAACACACAAACACACACGCAGACAAACAAACCCACACACATTTAATCTACAGTTTCATGTACAGTTAAAACTAGAAGTCCTGTCATGAAATGTGCACAAATAGCACGTCACGCTGCGCGTTAATCTACGCGCTATGACCATAGCAAGGCTATGAAATTATGTACATATGGCCTGTGCACAAGCAGTGTTTCAACCAACGGACCTCCGGGTAACCCGGAGGTCCATTGGCAGAAACACCGCCTGTGTTTGCTCTGAGTAACCAGGAGAACCTGCCGTGCTTTGGGTGCTATTCGATATGGCAATTGCGCGCAATTCCTACGCGCAATTAAGTCTAGATTAGCGCACAGTTCGTGACAGGACTTCTAGTTTTAGCTGTACTGTTAAAATATTGTGTTGTTTCATGGTAAAGTAATACCTAAAAAGTTATATTTGTGCTACTGCAGATGCAAATATTCTATTTATAGTTCGATTGATGTCTGTACCAAGATAAACTTTGGTTGATGTTTTGTTGAATTGCTGTCAGGTTTATAGATTGTTTAAAGAACTAATGTGAAAAGAAGTATAATACATCACACACGCATACACTCTAAAATAAAATCAACTACGTTTCACTAAACTTGGTAGATTTTGATTTATTTGCAAATCAACCAGATTTTAAGTGAGGGTCTAATTTTGTTTCAATGATCTTTTCTAATTAATTAGTACGTCGCATTTTCTGCCGATATTCGATAAGACTTCCACAGCAAAAGAAGATAAAAGGAAAATTAGTTAAACTAAATTTTGTGCACCTCACATAACAATATATTGTCTTTAAACTATAAAATATAGAAGAAACTTAAATTTTAATGGCATTTAAAAATTAATATTAAATAAAATTAACAAACAGAACAATATTGATTGTAAAATAGTAAACCAACGCGTTATCTTTCTTACACCGTGAGAACTATAACATTGTGGATTACTAATTTGCAGTCAGTTTATTATCTTTAACATGTTCTCCCCTGAGTTCCAACGTGTTCTATGTGCCAGTAGGCTGCCAGTAGGCACATAGAACACATTGGAACTCAGGGGACGATATTATTTGCTGAAAACCAAAACGCTGTATCTGACGCACTTCATGGAAAAAAACATTGTATTGGCAATAATAATGTGTCTGTCTAACTATTGAGTACCACATTTCGTCTACTTATATTATAATAAGTTATATAATAAGCTCGGGGGCAGCGTCGCCGTTTCTATATTTTTTCTTTTTGTTTACTGATAGGGTCGGTAGAGATTTTAAACAAAATAACTAATAAACCTATCTATCATATTGCTACTTTTATGACAGGTAAGCTATTCTACAGACCGCGTATATCCATGCTATAGGGGGTGGTGGGGGGGGGGGGGGCGATGCGGTAACCGGTTCTCGTCCGATCACCGAAGTTAAGCAACGTTGAGCCCGGTTAGTCCTTGGATGGGTGACCGTCTGAACGATCGATTCGGACTCCCGCGTTGTGTCTTTGGGCAAGGCACTTAACCCCGATTGTCTAATTATGGGGGTACGATGACGCCGTGTATTAAGGAGTACTGCACGTCGATGGTGCGCATGTCTTCAGCCAATCTAACTCTGCTTGTGTTGCAGTGCGAGGTTACGATGTTGGGAGCTGGCAGCTAGATGGTTCTTTCCGGGTTCCCCGGCTTCCTACACCCGTAAAACTGTCATCGACACGATATGACCTTGGCTGTTAAAATGTCGTTAAACCTTAATAAATAAATAAATAAATAAATAATCCATACTATAGCCTCAATTATATTATCGTATACATGTAGATGCGACAATATATTTGAAGTTGTTGTGCGATTTTCCCTTTAATTCATAATATGTCATTTCAATTAATAGTTCTATTTTTGAAAGAGAATATACAATTCGAGATGCCTGTATTTACCGCAAGCAAGGTATAAGTTTTAAGCAGAAAATAGGTCTTTTATTTTATACCTGTATTTTCAAACACTTGAAATATTTTCCAGAGCGCTCCCTCTCTCCCTTGCAGTGAAGTAATCTCCTGTGTTAAGCCAGAGACTTTTCCCGAGGGTACAATATTATACAGAGACTGATACAGTGTGTGAGACAACGAACAACACGGAAGAAAAACATCTGTGTCGGTAAGTGACAATAAATGATAAATATTATAGTGAGTGAACTTTTATTTGAATAGAACCTTTAAGGAAAAATATTGTAAAATACTGGCTGGCTCAGGTTCAGATGTACCTGCTGATTCAGAACCCGATATAAATAATGATGAAGTGTATCAGGCTGGTTATGATCCTATACATCATTTTTGTAGACATTATTTCTTTATGTGGGACGAGTACAATTATTGCAGTATTTTTCATGCACCTATCCGGTGTGGTAGTTCGACCAAATACTCATGAGTTAGAATTTCCCAGAGTAGTAGGTGTAGACCCATAAGAAGCCAAATCTACATTCGGATGTATGTTTGTAGATTGTGCACATAACCAAATGATGATCGAATTTGAAAGGGATATTGTTTATTTTTACATTTCGATGGTACCGTGGTATATAACTTTTGAGACAGGATCATTCATTCAGATTAGTAATTCCTCAGACTTAATTGGCTAGGAGTGTCGATAGGGCCCAAGCTGGCATCATAATCATGTAATTAGACATGCTACAGTACTCCGACAACACTGGAGGATATGGAGGCATCCCTCATTTAAACCATTTAGAAGGTTCCTCGATGTTCGACTAAGGATTAGACCCCGAGTAATACATTTGGGCCACCTACGAGTATTCACAGTTTTGTGTTGTGGAGTCAATGTCATCCATTAATGGTTCCACTTTTTATTTTCGGTAAGGTCCGAACCGAATTTTCAGAACTTATTATATATCAGGGGTACCTAACTAGTAACTAGACGAGTGAGGTCAGGACCAATGAAACTCCTTAGTCATTTCAGTCAATATTACTTCAGACTTCTTCAAGCAGTTGAACGCAAATGAGCCTGAAAGAGTATTAGGGAAACATGGGTCGCGTCTGATTGTGTGATTGTCATATTTGGTTGACTTATCCAACAATATTTTCTGAAAATTCTAGTAAAAATTCAAACTGAAGATATAAACAATCTAAAAAACGGAATCTGGCAGGGTTTAGATAAGTACTCACCGAGGGACCTACACACATCCAGATAATCCATTAACTAGCATGTTTGTGGTTTGACTGTCAGGAAAGGTACGAAAACGGGAGGAGGGAGGTGGGCGGTGGGAGAAGTCAAATAGGTGATTGTGTACTTGTGTAAATATAAATATACACAGGTTCGTTCCAAAATTAACAACACAGACTACAGTACCAAAATTAGCTCACCATTTTATGTCATAAAAAAATATTAATTTTCTAAACGAAAACACTCATATGAACGTATATGTAACTTCATAGAATGTAAAAATTATGCAAATTTCATATACTCTTTGTAATCAGCCATGCTTGTGTCATACAACGGTGCATGTCGCCTCGTCTGATTGGTGCAGAAATAAAAATCTATACAAAATTCACTATGAACAGCAAAAGTAAGTGAAAACTGAAGCATTTTTATAATAATCAGCTGTAACTTATATTTTTCTTTTTCCGATTTTAAAGTTGTTCTGGTGCAATTTGGGGTATTACTTTCCCTTTGTTGTAGGAAAAGTTCCAAGAATTCCAACAAATGCAAGGTTGCAAGTAGTCACACTGCGTGACAGTAAACAAAAGTGGAAAACCATCCAGGAATAAACGGCAGAGCTTTATGGGATATCAGCCTCAAAATGCACAATAATAAATTTATACAAAAAATATAAACAACCTGGAACTGTTGTGGATGAAAAGGCAGAGGGCATAAAGGGAAGACTTCTGCAGGGAACGACAGAACATTGTGACGAATTTGTAAGGACGATCGTCGTTTAACTACGTCGTTTTTCTTACAGAAATTCCCTTAACTTTGCTGTTCATAATGATGTCTGTATGGATGTTTATTTCTGAAGCAATGAGACGATATGAAACGATATGAACCTTTGTATGCCACAATCATGTCTCATCAAAGTGTTTTATTCAATTTGCATATTGCATATTGTTTACAATCTGTGATGTTGCATTTACGTTCAAATGAGTATTTCCGTTTAGAAAATAAAAATGTCCTTATTACAAAAAATGTTGCATTAATTTCGATTCAATAATATGTGTTGTTTATTTTGGAACAGGCCTGTAAATGGTATTTATTTACTATAATTTGTGACTTTTTATTCATTTGTTTCAAGTTTCTTGGAAGATAATTTTGAGAATGGCGACAACAATTGTTCCCGATTTTGATGAATTTGAGGAGGAACAGCAGAAATATTATGTAATAGTCCGGCCGCTACACGCCATTTTTTCACCAAACCATGTTTTGTTGTATTAAGTTTTTTCCTCAATGGTTTTTATTAGTTCAGACACCCCTCTTACTAATTTTTCTTACTGGACAGCTGACAGCATTGAGCATTTTTTTTAATTGGGCCTTAAAGTGAGGTACTGTTGAAGGGGTCGAAAATTAATGTGGAAATTACAGATCCGAATGATTATTTCATCTGAACTCACTATATAAGCACAAAACGTGATGTAATTGTGTTTCGATATAGTAACTACATCCGCATTGGTTATTTGGTAGAAATTGAACGGATATTACACCGCTATTTATATCTATCAACGCTATTTATATCTAACAACGCTCTTTATATGTGAACGCGTTTGGAGATTACGTCATATAACTGTTCTTTCTCTTTGATTTCTCAGAGCGAGGACGCATTATTGCAACTGCGCAATTGTGTCTCACCACACACCTCATAAACTTACAATTTTGTCTCGCCTTTTATCAATAGAGTTTCTATTTCTTCAACTTCACTCGATATAGCATCAGGTTCGGGCGACCTTTGCTTTGAAACGACATAGACTAACTCCGTCATGCCAGATGCTTGTTTTTTTCTCAACCACGTTCGGTTGTGCTGAATCGAGGAGCAAAGATCCTCTAATGAACGTGAAAGCAAAGCGAATTTAGAATATACTCAGGTGTAGTAGGATTTATAACGATGACTTACATATAGCTTTGCAACATGCAAGATGCAGACCCAGGTTTGACTCTGAGTTGCCATAAATACTGTGTTGAGAAGTATTCGCACCCGAACAATGTGAAGCAAGCAAGCATTGCTCATAGCACATCCCTAGATTCTAATGCTCCGCCCGAAAAACGACCTAGACGTTCACATGACGAATTTACTTTCAGGTGTCATTGCCTATTTTGTGTTGATGACTGCATTGTTGCCTGGGATACGAATTATCCTTCAAGGTGGAGGCCGCCTACCTGTTTCGCCAAATAGGAACACATACACTGCATATGTCAATTAGTGGTGAAATAATTGGCATTTGTTGTCGTAGGAACGATAAATGGCCCGAAGAAGTAACGCTTAGAGTGTGTGGTGCTGTTAGCGACTTACATGCTGCCGATGCTCGGTACCATGTTGACTGTAGGTCGAAATTTACGAATCCAAAATCGGTAGAATCAGCTGCAAAACAGACAATTGATCTTTCGTCACCACATAGTCAGGCCATACAATCTGTCATATCTTACATGAAAAATGGCACATCTCCCACGTGGAGTTCTGTCGAATTATTTGATCTTTATCTGCAATCTGGTGGGACTTACAATTCCCGTCGATCATTTGTGTCTGATCTAGTCGATAGCTGCGGAGATGACATTTTGGTGTTGTCTTCCCCGGGAATCGCCACCGTTTTGGCAGACAAATCCAGAGCTGGTGCCTTACTTAGGCATGTTGAAGACTCGGATGATGACAATGTTGGCAGTTCCATAAAGATTCCCAGTAAAGCAATTGGCAACGAAATCAAAGATATGGATCATGACAAAGATAACTACGCCACTGATGTTAACAGCGAGAGCGTATCCTCGTTTGTAAGTGGTACACTTCTCACATTACTAAGTCGCTTAGCTCCACAGTTGGACCACACATTACCTGCTCTGACGATAGGAAACATAGTGACATCAGCGTTGTGTGGAAAATACACACCGCTTCAAATTTCGTTGGCAACGCTGTTAAGAGATTTTAAAGAGTTTGTAAAAAACATGCATGGTTTTGGTGTTACATGCTCATATGACGAGCTATTGAGATTCACAAAAATCTGCGGCAGCTCTGGCTGCAAAGAATGCAAATGATACACCGATTTCGGATGCCAACAATGGCCTCATACAAGTGGTTGTTGACAACTTTGATGCTGAAATTGCTTCTCAAAATGGGAAGCTAAGCACCCATTTATTGGCAATCGTGATGGCTCAAAAAGACAATAATGATTCCGTTGAGTCTCAGACGATCCCAAGATTGAAAAAGTCAGATATGACAAAACCAACAGAGTACGAATTGGATGGTGTACGTTTCAATGGACCCAAACGACCCGACATGCCCGCACCACAGGTACGAAACACTGTTCCCCTTCTTTCAACATTGTGTCGCAGTGCAATGTCATTACTCAGAGCGATAGGACTTGCCTTCGCATATAACACCCGCATGACGGGAGACTCGGGTCAAGCAGCAAACACAAAAAACGAACGCAGCATACCTCCCTCTAATAGACATGACACCTGCTGATCCAGACACTATCGTGACAGCTATGGAAAAGGCAGAGCAACTCATGCAGGGCAGCCGTTCACTATATTTACTTCTGATCAGCAGTTATACAAGATTTATTTATTTATTTATTGATGTTTAAGATTACATATTTATGCACAATGGCTAATCATGACCGTGACAGTTTTACGGGTGGAGGAAGCCGGAGTACCCGGAGAGAACCACCGAGCAACGACGAACAGCTGCCAGCTCCCCAACATCGTAACCCCACACTGCAGCACAGGCAGGGCTAGATTGGTTGAAGACATGCGTACCATCGACGTGCAGTACGCCTTAGTACACGGCGTCATCGTGCCCCCAGTTATACAAGATAGCAGTTCAGGTGTTATGGTCTTATCCAGACAAATTCGCGGCATTTGTTCCTCGATTGGGTGGTATGCATTTGCTCATGAGTTTCATTGGTTCAGTTGGAACGCTCATGGCCAATACTGGACTTTCAGATATACTTGAGTCAGTATTCGGTGGGGTTGAAAAGATGTTGACTGGGAAAAAGTTTCCTATGAATATGAGAGCCATGCGTTTATTATCAGAAGAACTTTTGCGAATAGCTTTCGAGAATAATGATTTGCAATGCGCAGAAGATATTTTCGCATTGCTAGAAGACAACGCGTGCAAAAGTCGCACGACGAAAATGTGGGTTGATGCTTTTTTGAAACCATGCTTCCTCATGATGTTGTACGTACGAGCAGAGAGAGAAGGTGACTGGCTTTTGCACATCGAAGCGGTGAAAAGCATGCTTCCTTATTTCTTTGCTTCTGGTCATGCAAATTACGCAAGGTAAAAACTTTACTATCTGCGGCAGATGCAAAATATGCCACCGGATATTTCATCTCATTTCTGGAAGAGTGAACATGTGATGAGACACATATCTGGTCTATGGAATGGCATATGGGGCGATATGTATATCGAAACTACCTTCATGCGATATGGCCATGGCAAATCCGGTATAATAGGGATCCCATTAAAGCCAGAAACACTAAAAACCTGGGCATTGAGTTTGCAGGAATGTGGGAAGTTGGCTACCGGTATATCAAATTTGCGAGAAGATCGAGATAGTGACAAATTACAGATCTCACATAAGGAAGAGGCCAAGTCTAGAATTGCAAGTGATTCTGTCGACCGTATGGGTCTGAGAACTAAACTAGGAATGTGTATCGACCCATTGGATCCAAACAGACACCCCGAGACCATAATTAACATCGCAACTGGTAGGACAGGTCCAACGTCTGTCAATGTCGATAAGATTGTCAGCCTCGCAGTTCAGCAAATGACAGAATTTGAAGAGGCCTTCCCGAGTGGATTTTATGAGTCAATTTCGAAACGAGTACAAACTATGACAATCTTGAAAAAGTCGCTGAAGGTTGGGGAGGTCAAAATATATGACACTAATATCGTTTATTCCAGAGTTATCGGACTTTCATGTAGTTCACGTGAATTAGATATCAAACATATCCTTTCCTTTGAACTGTCACCACTACCAACCGCCATATTTGATGAATCCGGGGATATGCGCGTGTGCAAAATCAGTATTGAAAAATAAAACAGTTGTTGAGAAACCAAAAAGAATGTCTTTAGTGGATAAGAAATCTCCAATTGTTATCGATGGCTGTGCACTGCTCTGGATACCTCATTGGCCCGCGTCTACCAAAACCAGACCGGCAACTGTTCTAGACTTCATTACAGCGTTTAAAGACAACATCAAACAGAAGTTGCGATCGAGTGATGTGTATTTGGTATTTGACAGATATGTTGACTAATGGACCAAGTGTGTGACAAGGGCACACAAAAGGGCCGATAGCTGCCGGGTGTTTCAACTTGTACCCACCTCCCTGCTACCACCACAAAAACATGTGCTGACTGTAGTGGAGAGCAAAAAGCAACTGATCTCCATCATATGTGATCAACTCACCACGGACAAAATTTTTTGTTGAGCAAAACACACGAACTCACAAACTTGTAATTACTGGCAAACATGATGTTCCGGTTGAGGTTAGTTGTGGATCGGTGACAGATAGAGTAGATATGGCAACTAGTCACAAGGAAGCTGACAACATTATCGTTCAACAGGCAATATTGTTTGCTGCAGCTGAATGCAATAACGTTGTGGTTGTTGCTGACGACACTGTCGTCTATTTGTTGTTGCTGCATCACTAGCTTGAACAACACTTGACGGTTGCAATGACTATGGAGTCACCAATCCATGGATGGGTGGTGATAGATATAACTGCCGCAGTTGATACACACAAGAAAATTGTTCCTCAATTGGTCGCTGCTCACGCACTTTCCGGGTGCGATACTGCAGGGGGATACGTTGGTATCGGCGAAGGGCGTGTACTGAAGGTTCTGCAAACTGGTGGGACACTGGAATCACTTGGTGAGAATAACGTGGAGATATCTGATGTTCTAGAATAAGCCACCAAGTTCATAGCATTATGCTATAGATCTCCTATATCAGCATCAATGTCCGATGCTCGTTTGTGCATATGGAGAACACGAATTGGGAATCCGACTGCAACGTCTGCTCCTAAATTGTGCAGCCTACCACCCACGGCGGAGGCTTTTACTGAGCATGTCAAACTGGCCCACTTGCAAACTTGTATATGGAAGCATGCCCTTCAACCTAACCCACCGCAGATAGACCCAACTGTATTTGGATTCGAGAAAGACGTGAATACAAAATCTTTGAACCCTGTGACAGTCGCGTCCAACGTCAAGCTAGACCTGATGAAATACTGAAGATGATTAAATGCACATGTTAGAGTAAAACGCCATGCAAATATTCGAGGTGTAAGTGTAATGCAGCAAACATGGCGTGTACCATTTTCTGTGCGTGCTGTGTTTCAGAGGACTGCTGCAATGAACAAACATCGCTGGCAGTAATGCATAGTGATGAGTCGATCTAAGGAACTACACAGTCATTCAACTTGATATTCACTGCATCCTGTGTGGTCCTTATAAAATACTTCACCAATGATATTTGCAAACATCTCTCTTGTTACAATTTCTCGTACATTTCAGTTCCCACCTCCGTTTTGGAGTCTTTAACACTACTGCTGAAAATAGCAAAATGTTACTAATTTTGGTTGCCATTTTGATTTTTTTCTGGAAAATCTGTGGATAAGAACACCCGCATTGTGACCAACACAATCAGTTGGAAATGGCGTGCTGTACTGAATTATTTAGTAATGATTTTTTACTTTCAATTTCAATATTTTCAGTGGGATCGGCGGAAACTTGAATTTGGGGCCATCTTGGGTTTTGGCGGTTATAGGGAAATTGGTGAACCTGTCAGCTGCCCTGTAAAAGGAATCGCAGGAGGAGACCATATAGTTATACGATATAGTGATACGATAATACACCGAGAAAAAAACAGGTTAAGTGTATTGGCGACTGGACTATGGGCAGATGAGTGTAGACTGTAATTGCTTTCTTACTTTTCCAATTTTTGGGGCATTTTGGACGTCATATTGGGTTTCTCAAACAATTCCATTGATCATATATAACAAAAGAGCTTCACCCCATATGGCTGATTCATATCGGTAATCATGGTTGGACATCTCAAAATAATAGCGCCTAATAGCCGCCTATATTTGTAAGAAATGATGATTTTTTGCCATATTTGCGGACATTTTGGACGCCATCTTGGGTTTTGAGAGAATATATTTCATATGATACATGAGAGTAACAGCAGGTTCATGAAAATGTGCCGATATGTGTATATACCTTACATTGTTTATACATATAATATCGGTTAATTCCGACGGACATAACATAATTCGCAACTTTTTTCGGATTGACTATCTTATACAGGCGTTTATAAATAACGTGATATAATGAGCAACAATCCACTTCTGGTGGATATTAGAGTACTAGTGTGTGCAGAAATGGCCCCTCTGGTAAATAGAATTATATAAGCATGCATATTTGTCACATCTTAGCAACAATATAAAGGATACGTGGTGAAATCTAAAAAAAAATGAGAAAAGTGAGACATCTTGGCCGCCATATTGGATGTTGGTAATCTTATCTTGGCCAATAAGTAACAATTATATATGTGTATGATGAATCAAGAAGAAAAAACTTCAAAATTCCATATTATCTTACCAAAAATTCCGATCCAAGTTATATGGTGATATTGTATTTTTTTTATAGCGGCCACCTTGGCGGCCTTCTTGGATTTTGTCGAATAAAAAAAATCTCACCAAGGAGACCCTATAGAATAATCATCCCCCCAGAAAAAATCTTAATACAACAAAACCAGGTTCAGTGCCTCGGCGGCCGGACTATAACCATGGAAAATTGATATTATTGATAAAAGAGGAAATATTTCAGATTTGTCAAAAAGGTGACGGAGCAAACTGGTATGGGTTCAATATCGACCCATTACTGTTAATTACAGCTTGACAACGCCTTCTCATGCTCCCATTCAGGTTCCTGATGGTCCTTTATGGGATGTTGTTCCATTCTTGGACCATAATAATATAGTTATAATAATATAGTTTATAGCCACTATGAAGTGCTCTCAGGTTTTACATGGTGTGGGTGCTCCGCTAGCCATTAGTTACAGCTAATTAAAAAAATTATGAAAAAGATGGCTTTTAAGTAATGCTTTGAAACTACTATGGTTTTGTGGTGCCTTCAGGTGACCTGGAAGCCGGTTTCACAAAAGTGGTGTCGCTACTGAGAAAGCCCGGTTACCAACTGTCACGAGATTACCACGACTATAAGCCAAATTGTTAGCCGTGCTTGACCTTAAAAATCTATCGGGTTTGTATCTTGAGATTAGGCTTGACAAATAGGAAGGTGTCATGTTGTTCAAGGCTTTATATGTGAGGAGAGGGATTTTGGATTCGACCCTCATTTCCGTGGGGAGCCAGTGAAGTTCTTGCAGCACTGGGGTAATGTGGCAGAATTTTGTTCAGCGTGTAGCGATTCTCGCTGCACAGTTCTGAATGAGCTGCAGTCGGCATATAAATGATCGCCTACACCCAAAAAGTAAAGAATTACAGTAATCCAAGCTGCTTGGCCGTTCCCTCGTCGATCACAGGACGCACCCTGTCGATATTGCGGAGATGGAAATACGTAGATCTGCAAACCGAGTTTACATGTTTTTCTGGTGACAGATGTTGATCTATAAAATATCCCAGATTGCGAACCGCGGCCGACGGGGAAAAATTATTTGAGTCGACGTTAAAAGAATATTTAGATGTTTTCGCTAATTGTCGCGGCCAGCCAAAATATATAATTTGTTTTTTCGGCGTTCATTTTGAGAAGATTTCAGGTCAACCAGAGTTGAATCTCTGCCACGCATCGCTCAGGCTGTTCTTTAGCTAATATTTCAGACTTGGGCTCGAAATGAATGTAGAGCTGAGTATCATCAGCGTAACAGTGGAAATTTAGGTCACGTTTGCGTATTGTGTCTCCTAATGGTAAAACAGAGATAACATAGAGAAGGGTCCGATGACAGAGCCCTGGGGGACTCCAAACTTCAGAGTGAGCCTCTCTGAAGCAGAACCATTGATGGTGACACTTTGCATCCGACCAGTAAGATAGGATCTGAACCATTCTAAAGCTATGCCGGTAACGCCAACATTACTTTGTAGTCTTTTCAGGAGAATGGCATGATCAATTGTGTCGAATGCCGCGCTAAGATCTAGTAACACCAGACATGATATTTGTTGTTTGTAACAAATGGCACCAAGCTCCTGGACACTTCTTGGCTGAACTGGACGGGCTGAAATTGCAAGCTGCAATTTCAGCACGTCCAGTCCAGCCAAGAGGTGTTCGATTGGATTGAGGTCATGTTCGATTGGATTGAGGTCAGGAGATCTTGCTGGCCAGTCCATACGCTGAATCCTCCCCGTCCCATCCCTGTCGGTACTCCCGGACAGCATAGGCAACATGAAGGCGGGCTTTATCGTCCATCAGAATGAATCTATCACCCATTGAACCTGCATGCAATCTGACATGGGCATCCAATATCTCATCAATATACCGCCGTGCGGTCAATGTACCACGGTCAAGGACGCAGAGCTCTGTACGTTCATCCCAGCTGATGCCGCCCCAAACCATTATTGACCATTCACCATAGCGGTCATGTCCAGCAATGTTGGCTGTATGGAATTGCTCTCCTGGACTTCTCCATACCCTAGTTCGCCTATCTGTGTAGTCGAGGCAGTACCTTGACTCATATGCAAAAAGAGCAGGCCGCCAATCTTCTCTGGAACATCCAACATGGTCCATGGCCCATTCATATCGTGTCTGGTGGTGGTTCCGGGACAGCGGAATGCGAATACATATTATCGGAGACCACTTTCGTGCAACCTTGCCTGGATAGCCTAGATTAAACATATTTTATTTGCAAACTAGTAAAAATGCAAAGGGATCAGAGAACAAGTGCTTTCCACTTAGAAGACTCTCTTTTCTCGCCATTTTACAATTCAAACATGAGGCAGCGAACAAAATAATCCAATCTAAAGTGCATAATAACAAAAAGGAAAAAAGTAATTAATGTGACAGTAAAGTATTCAAGAACCTTGAAATAAGAAATGGAAAAGGGATAGATTGCAGCAGTTTACAATAGCTTGCCCTACACTGTATGCTCGGTAGGATTTAACCCTTTATCTTCATATAACTTGACTCAATCCGCATGAAGTTGTAATCAAAATTTAAATTTTATTATCTTTTCAGTTTCCAATGCCTGGTTCGCAGGGTCAACGACCCCTCGTTGCAAGGACCACGTGCAGCTACTTACACCGAGGGGTCGTAATCCCTAGCATGAAAGCAAATCTTGATTTTTTGTTCTTATAAATAATTGCAGAGGTCATCCTCTGTTCACGTTTACTGAAGGGTCTGTAAGGTCAGTCAAATTCGAAGTATGAAGTATGGTGCTGAGTTCCGACTCACATATAAGTGGGTAGCATTGACAATGTAACTGTTGCGCAATTATGGTAGAAAGAAAATAACCGCGTGTGATAGGGGATATGTTGTGAAATGTAACAGACAGGTTGAGGAAATCTGAGACAGCAACTTGTTCGGCAGAATTATTATTTAATTTTTAAGATTTGCAGTTGCTTCAGTTGTGGAGGATGTTGAATGTATTAAGAGTTCGGCTACTATTCAAAGCGTTTGGATTCGTGTATAAATTTTTGGACAGCTTGAAATATAACCTCGTTATCTTTGTTTGGTAAGATCGCCTCTCCATAAAGTAGCTGGTCAACCTCAGTAATGTATTTTAGCAGGATATGAGTCAGTTTGTTCCGAGCTGGGACATAGTGGTTGCACACGAAGAAATAGTGATGGGTATCTTCTATTTCGTTGCGAGTGCACGTACACTCGGGGGAATCGGATATGTGGTTTGCAAATTTATCAGCGTTCAGATCACTACACCCGTTTCTTTGCCGGCAGTGAAATATACTCCGTTTTCTTGTCCCTTTATTAAAGTATGGGGGTGGTTTCACATCCGGGTTAGTCAAGAATTTTTTAAAGTTTACCAAAGAGTCATTTGTGATGGTCTCATCGATCGTATTCCATATTTTTGAACATGCCAGAAAGAACGATTTTTTCAACAATTCCGTTCGCAAAACATATGGAACAAATTCTGAAGCGTTTCTAAGGGAATAATTTACTGTGTCACGAACTCTCCTTGTTAAGATGTCAGTAATAGCGGGGGAGGAATTCGTCACATACAGGTGAATTGTGCACTTGGTGATACCTTCTTGAAATTTGGCACACTGTTAGTGTAGGCTATGAGGTTCTCAAAAACGATCGGCTACAAGTTGACACCGACCGGTGGCGACCAGTAGCGGCACAATCCAAAATGGCCGCCAGCGGCTGAAGGGAACCTCCTTTTCGACGGTCTACCGACTATACATCCGATTGTAAGGGCGCGAAAGTGAACTCTGATCCACGCACGTGTTGGAAACAGACGTGGGAGATGATGTAGAATAAAACGAGATTCTCTATACGGACGCATCAATTTCTTGGAACTTGAAAAGAGCGTTGTTTCTCCGGGATCAGCGTCATTCAGGCAAACCTGAATGACGCTGATCCCGGAGAAACAACGCTCTTTATGAAGCAGTCTCTTTGCCATACAATCTCTTGTTTGGCGTAATTCCGCAAGCAATTCTGATTTGTCTGTCGAAATTAATTCGAGAACGCGATTGTTCACAAAAATCATTCACAGAATGAGTGAGAATCCTCTTCGTGTACGGACTAGTACTGACTGGGAACGTTGTTGCTTTTGCCAGCAAGACAGTTCCAAGAAATTGATGCGTCCGTATAGAGAATCTCGTTTTCATGACGCCTATAAAGCTATTGAGGAAGACATAACGCGCTTCCTAGATAATGGCGTTGAGCTTCCATATAATTTGACCATTGATTGTTTGATGAGAGAGAGTGATGAGTGTATGTCGATGTCACTGTTGACGAATAAGGCAATATATCATAAGACATGCCGTGACAGTATTCGGACTCACATCGTACAGCGCGTGCTACACAAGCGAGAGCGAAATGAGGCAGTGGCATCCTGCTCCACGCTGAGTCCTAAAAGAACACGGACAAGTTTTGAATCTGGCTGTGACAGGAAACTGCCCCAGTGTGTTTATTGTCACAAACGCGAAGGTGACAGCAGTGAGCCTATTTGCAGATCAATGTCTGATAACAATAAACTCAAAATTATGGCAAAGGAAGCCGAGAACTGGGTTGTTTTTTCTCGGGTCAATGCAGCATTTGATTCCGCTGCTAGTGATCTTTACTATCACAAAACCTGTTATTGTAAGCTTGCCAATGAAGCACGAGCGGCTAAATCTAAAAAGTCGAAGAACGCCGAACATTCCGCGTCAGGCCTGCCCTATGACCCTCTCGTTATGGCAGAGCTCATAACATTTGTTGAACACAACGATTCCGCGATGAAGCTTGTCGATCTCAAGAATCTGTACAGTCGGAGGTTGAAGCAAGTCGGTTCTGATTGGCTTAGTGAAGAAATACATTCCACTCGATTCAAAGAACATTTGTTGCAGAAATTGGGCGATGGCTGGGACGCCTTCACACAGGGTAGAGATGTGTTTATTTCAAGTAGGTTTCGAGTTGGCTCCTTGTTGTCCGAATCTTTAACTCGTATAGTGTCTGAGGAAGAGGCAAAAAAGATAGTTGATGTGGGTCTTCTTCTGCGTAAACACATACTCATATCTCAAGCTCCTTTCACGGGATCATTTTCATCTTATTGCTTGAGCGAGCCTGTACCCAACTCACTCCTGACTCTTCTTAGAGTTCTACTTGAGGGCACATGTAGTATACAGAACTTAGGCGATGATGAGACTGTTAATGCCAAGACTCGAGTGGCTTGTACTATTTCACAGATGTTGATCAGCAATTCAGCGAAACGCTCCGAACATGCACAAAATGTTCACCAGAGACGTGACAGAGAAACTCCAATGCCTCTTTATGTGGGTTTGAAGTTGCATGCCCATGATCGTATGAAAAATCTTATGAGAGATTTTCATCAAATGGGACTCTCTGTCTCTTATGATCGCGTAATGGATGTTCGCAGGAGTTTCGCGAGAGCTGTTTCACTGCGGTTCAAGAACGAAGGTGTTGTAGTCCCAGCTAACTGCAAACGTAATGTTTTCTCGATAGGAACCACTGATAACATTGATGTATCTGGTAGATCTGATATGCATGGTACGTCCATCACACTCATTGGTCAACTGAGCAGGGACAATGTGGGTACTGATCCCCCACCACTGAGTTTAGATGTTCCAGAAGACACACAAATTGAACTCCCAGACGACTATGCATTTGTTCCTTTCGTTGAAGACTTTGGTGGGGACATCAGGCTTGAATCTCCAGATGAATGTAATGTACGGCCCAATGAATATGCAGATTTGAACGTGGGAGAGAATGACTGGTTGTCTCATGTGTCACAGATCAGCAATAAAGGGAAGGTTGATGGCAGCTGGCAGCTTGATGAAGTCCCTGTGACCTTTTCAGGCTTCTTTTCAAAACATGAAGATCAAGACAATGTCAAACCTCGTGCAGTTATTGGGGTATTCCCTGTTTTCAGTGAGCAGAAAGCGGACTCACTCAGTATGCAGAAGCATGCTATGTATGTGGTCAGGGAAGCTACTGCTTTCGTAAACCCCGGCCAGATACCTGTCATTGAAGGTGACTGTCCGTTGTATGCCAGGCAGAAAAAATGTCAATGGCTGTTCCCAGAGGAGATAGGTGAGGATCGAATGGTGTGTATGATTGGATTCCTGCATCTTGAAATGTGCACCCAAGAAGCTGGTGGTAAGCTTATGGGTGGTTCTGGTTGGGAGCGAATGTTTCACCTCGCAAAGATATTCACACCCGGTGTAGCATCATCCCTACTTGGTGGGAAACATGTCAAGAGGACGCGACAGGCATATCTTCTCACTCTAGCTTGGCTTGAGATCCTCAGAAAGAATGCTTATGAGATTTACTGTCAGCAGACTGGGCCCCATGAGTCATTTGAAATGTGGGAACAGAGGATTCTTTCACAATCTCCAACTGCGCGCTATTGGGGTGAAATCGTTCGGAACTTTCTCTTGACAAGCTGTCAATTCGTTCGGAACCAACGAATCGGTAACTGGCCTGGTACACTGTGTTCTATCGATGAGTTGTGCAGTTACTTTTTTGCCCTAGGACATACAAATTATTGTCGGTGGGTCCCCGTATTTCTGAGAGACATGTCTCAGCTACCCAGGCGGCATCCTTCAATCCACAACAAATTCATGGAAGGCCATTTTGTGGTCCAGCGTAGTGAGAGGAAGTTCAGTATGATGGGTTTAGATCAGAGCCAAGAACATAGTATCCAACTACTCAAAGAAGACAGTGGTCCAAAAGGTCTCTATGGCCAGGCTGAAGAGAAAGTCGTTATTGAGCTTTCAAGGTCAGAAGTTCTGCGTGTTATAGATGAGTATGAATATGCAAGTTTCCACACAACATCATCAGATAACACGGAACACCCGGAAAGTTCGGTATCAGAGCAGAAAAAATTTCTGAATCAATTGAAATCTCTCCTCGATCTGGTGAATCAGGGACTCATTATCAACCCTTATGATGAAACTAGTGGTCAGCTGGTGACATTAGATACTGGTGAATATATGGACCCCGAAGTTAGTAAGAGTTTACGGTCATTACCCGAAAGGGGCAAGCATTTATATTCCACTTTCTTGAAGGAAAGGCTTGTGGAATGCACCGTACCCCTGAATGATGTTATTCCCAAGGCAAATATATATACCTTCCTTAACCCACCCCCAGCCAACCTGGACAAAGGCCGAGACAAACTCATGTCAAGTAAAGCAACTGCCGCAATAGTTACCCAGATGTTCGTTTCACTGCAAGCCCGGCCTGATTCAAACATGGATGAGTTTTTCATGCACGAGAATGCACGTGATCCGCCAGCATTATCCGATAGAGGTAAGCTACGGAGTGGGACAAAATCTCAAATTCTCAATTGTTTACCAGCTATTCCTGCACAAGGGAAGAATTCAGCAGCTAGACAAGCTTCAGTTGTCATCTTGGATATGCCTGCTGTAGTCCATGTAATCAAACCACAGAAAGCGGATCTGTTTGGAGAATATGCTCGATTGCAATTATTGCCATACATCGAATCTCTGATTAACACGAACACCACAAGGGTTGATGCGATCTATGACTGTTACCCCGAAGGCAGTTTGAAGAATCAGACGCGAGCAAAACGCCTCGGTGAGACAGCAGTTAGGTTGATACGGGTGTCCGAGAACGTCCCTTTACCTAAAGGGAAGAATTGGCAGGCATTCTTGAAAGTTAGTGAGAATAAAGACGAATTTTTCAAGTTCCTGTCTGCTGAACTGCTGAAATTAACATCAACATCCGAGTACCAGTTGTTAACGACATCAGGAGAATATGTACTATGCAATAAGGATGTTAGCTTATGTGACATATCTCCATCGAACCACGAGGAAGCAGACACGCGCATGATGCTTCATCTCAACCATGCAGTCTCACAAGGTCACAAAATAGCTTTTCTTCGCACGGTTGATTCTGATGTCGTCATTCTGTCTTTGCACCATTTCGCAACATTCCGTGACCTTGGACTCAGTGAGCTGTGGATTGGGTTTGGAATTGGAAAGGCATATAAAGATATGCCAATTCATGAGATAGCTTCACAACTTGGACCTGATTACTGTAAGGCCCTGACTTTCTTCCACGCCTTCACAGGTTGTGATGTAACATCCAGCATGCTCGGCATTGGGAAGAAGACAGGATGGAATGCATGGATGAATTTTCCCGCATCAACTGAAATGATGATAGAATTGACTGAGAATCCGCAAGTCTTTTCAGAGGATTCCCCTCATATGCAGCATATCGAAAAACTCACCATACAGATGTACAGTAACAGTTGTGTCAGTACACGTGTCAATGATGCGAGACGGCATATGTTCACACATGGCCTTAAGTCTATGGAAAACATCCCGCCCACCAAAGCAGCTCTGTATCAACATGTAAAAAGGGTAATTCTTGTGTCATCTTTCATTTGGCATCGTGCTCTGCAGAAACACTTATATGTGCCAGACCCATCACAGTACGGATGGGAGTGGAATCCACGTCTCAATATTCTGGTCCCATTTTGGACTCACCTAGGAGACGCAAGTGCTGCATGTGCACTGATGCTCCACTGTAGTTGTGCCAAGGCCTGCAAGGGCAATTGCAAATGCTTGAAAGCTGGATTAAGGTGCACACCTTTGTGTAAGTGTGAAGGTGGCTGTTGTAACAATATTGAGTAGTATACTGTCATGTTAGGACCAGTCATCTCCTATTCTGGTATTTTTTTTTCCATTTTCGGCCAGTTAACACATGTCATGTTTCTAGTTGAGTTGATTTTGCTAACAAATGTTCATCCCATGTGGCTTGCTACATTGTCCGGGGTATAGGAATACAGTTTTAGATTTCGGAAAATAGTCTGTTATTTACTGCACAAGACGGTGTTAATTCATGCATAGCATGATACAATATCCCCAACTATTTTGCCTCTGTACAACAGTTGATACCTTCGTTCACCCGTGTGTTCATCTATGGTATCCTTGTCTTTCTCTGGCCATAGGCCACATGTGACTAGTCAGTTCCTACTCCATAGCAAATCAACTTGGAAATCCTTCATCTTGTAGCGCACTCATGTCTCAATGAATCCATACCTGAGTTGATCTAATAAATCTAACGTAAGGTATCAAATTGCCATACCGGATCATATTTCGATAAGTTATTCGCTAAAACATTTCGACCACTCATCGACATCAAAGGTCATGTTTTGGCTCCCAGTGGTGGCTATATCTCTATATCCCTGGTAAAGTAGCATACCATGAGGGATGGGCATTAAGTGTCGGCAACATTAATCCTGACTTGGAACACACCACATCTTAACTGGCCGAAAATGAAGAATACTACTTGTAGTCAAAAAATATTCCTGTACCTCGAATGACTGCAAACATACACTCACCCCTTCTAGTCCCATTTTGCCAATGTTCTATACTGGCAAGATAACATTGTATAATTAACAACGGGAACTAATGCATCCCGAGTTCATTCCAGCACTGCCCTTGCTGGCAGACGTGTCGCTATGGTGTTGAGATTGAACCAGAACTCCTCTAGAAATTTGATAGTTTTATTTTCTTAGAAAATAAATCTATCGAAAATGCCGGAAGTTGAGAATAGACTGTCACTTTAATTGGATTATCAAATGTCCAAGTATCCCCACTGCTGCATACTATCGAGTACCCTTGTTCATGTGTTGACAGGAATCTCTCATACCATGTTCATTTGACCATTGCATTCCCGAGAAACATTCAACACTAATTTATCTACGGACGGACGATCATACTGACAGTCAGACACACAGACGCACACATCGACGGAAATTCTGATCCCATTATCCATTAATCTTCCCCCCAACTTGTTCCAAGGGCTTCACTCCATCATTCACATCAATTACAGCACATGTATGGTGTTAGGTTTGGAGCTTCAGTTGTGCGATCGGCGAAAATAGCTTTTTTTCGATCCGCTTGGCGGCCATTTTGGATTTCGCTGCTAGTGGTGGCTAGAGGATGGTGCCAACTTGTAGCCGATCGATTTTGAAATCTCTGATGCCTACCCTTACATCATGCCAAATTTCAGGAAGGTATCACCAAGTGCACAATTCTAGCGAATTCCTCCCCCGCTATAAGGTATTCGGGAGCATTTCCATTTATAATCTTATGAAACAAACACATTTTATAAATATATCGACGTTCTTCTAATGATTGCCATCCCAACTCCAAGAGGAGTTGTTCCTTCGAGACCGACCTTGTCAGTCCCGTTATTATGCGTGCAGCGTCGTAATGTATGTCGCCGAGGCCTTTCAGTAGTGTTTTGGGAGCGTTATCCCATACTGGGCTAGCATACTCTAATATTGGTAAGATAAAAGCTTTGTACATAGTTTCTAGGGTGTTTCGGTTTAGGCAAAATTTTAACTCCCTAAGCTGGGATAGTCTGGAGCTAGCATGTTTACTTATATTTAGGATGTGTTTGTCCCACGACAAGTCGGATTGTATGATTAGTCCTAAATGTTTATGCTCATCAGCAAAAGTAAGTGTTTCATCTAGAAATTTGATAGTTGGGTATAGGATATTTTTTGTTATCGAGAATAACATCAGTTTTGATTTTTGAGCGTTAAAATTAACGAGCCACTTGTCGGCCCAGACATTTATCTGGATTATGTCCCGATTTATCTTTTCCGTCATTCCATTCATCGTCTGGTCGCTTTTAATTAAGCCGGTCTCATCAGCAAATAAACGGGTTACAAATTCTATATTCTCGGCGATGTCGTTTATGTACACCAAGAATAGGAAATGTCCAAGTACGGAGCCTTGTGGTACACCTGATGTTACTTCTTTGTAGCTGGAGTGACAACCATTTACAAGAAAGCGTTGTTTGCGTTTGGTCAAGTAACTGTCAAACCATTCCAAAAATCTTTCAGTTATTCCATTTTCTCGGAGTTTAAAAAGTAAGCCCCTACGCCACACTCTGTCAAACGCTTTAGATATGTCGCAGAAAACTCCACATGTCGGTTGTTTTTTGTCAATGGCGTGACAGAGGGAACGGATAGTCTGCGTCGAAACATTTACCCCGGATGCATTCTGAAGGTCACTGCGAAGCTAGGCTGCTGTTGCAAAGCAGCTCCTACGGGCCTGAATGACCAGAAACTGGTCTTCAGCTGCAGATGTGGCCCTGTCTCTGCCACCACCATGCCGTCTTACTGGTGTACCATACTGCTGAAATCTTGCTCAGGCTCTGATGATCAGCGTATGGTGCACACCAAGGGCCTCATCGACCCGGCGATGCGTTGCCCCTTGCTCCACTGTCCCAACAGCCCGCCACATTTCTGCTCCAGACAAATGTCTTGCATTCGCCATATCCAATCATTAAATCACAAGGGTTTGTGTTGAAATGAAGATTGAATTCCCTACCCATGTCATGTACATGTAGACAGTACACGAAAACATCATGAAAATCAAGGGGTACATGCTTTCCCTGACTGTCACGAAAAGTCTGCCTGTCAAGAGAGCTAATGTAAACACTGGGGAACATCTTAAAACATTCCTCAAACATATCCACCAAAAATATCGCAAATATGTCAAAAGCAAATTTCACAATGATGTGTCAAATATGTGGTACTTAGCAAACTTTGAGTAGTATTTGATGACCGATGTGACCTCTCGCGGAAGGTAAAACTGTCAGTGTTCGTGCGAATATTCGCAAAGTTCCACGTTGCAACAGTTTTCACATTTCAACAAGTCTGTCCACGCTATATCCTCTAATACCAGTCTTGGTCAGATATTTGATTTTGATTTTTCTATGAAATACCTGTGGTTGTATTTCCTCCAATATTTATCAATGGAACATTTATCAACCGAATTTTTGAAATCTTTTCACAAAAGCTTATCAGTAAGTGAGCATATATATAATAAAATTTCTATCAACAATGTTGTTCAAGCTATCTCTTTGTCAACTACGATTTTAACCTTTACCCAACGTAACGACCAAAACCAGCCAGCGGTATTCTCAAAAATCGTCAATTAATTTTCATTATTTTTTTTTTATTTTTTGTCTCAAAAACATAGGTTATGCCCCTCGTTGGAACGAGGTCTTATTCAAGAATTTTGTTTGCATGTGTCGTCTGCTTTTCATGTTTGGTAAAGGGTTAAATATAAGAGAAAAAAAAAAACGAATTGAAATATCTGCCGATTCGGAAGCCCGTGGAGATCAAAACGGACTCATGTAATGTGGCAGTACTTTCGAAGCCGGGTGACGACAAGTGCCACATAATCGGGATGTCGTATAGTTTTTCAAGAGTGGAGTTTTACAGCCTGTTAAAAAAAAAGTTACAAAAGTCAAGGGGACTAGTAACAAAGACGTGAACAAGCTGCTCTGGTGTCTGTGTGTCAATTGAAAGGTAGAATTTTATTGGTAATACGTAAATGAAGTCCGAAAAATGCTGTTATCACATTCAAAAGCTATAGTTTCTTTACACAAAAAATAACCATGACGGCAGTCGCGAAATCTTGAATATTGAGGAACAATTTTGTTGTTTTATTTTTGTTAGCTGGTGTGGTAGACCTATATATATCACTTCCGTCTTATCTTGGCTCAATTTGAGAAAGTTGTCTGAAATCCACGCCTCGATGTCTGAAATGCTGTGTTCAATTTTCTTGCGTTCGTCATGCTCTTTCGTGGACTGAATGCTAGAATGTCCTAGTCCCATAGGGGACATACGCCATTCTAGCACTCAGGAGACACTTTGTCACGGAGGGAACTAATATACAGCGGCATGTCACCCGCGTAAAAATGAAATCAAGGCCGTGACTCCAGATTTCACAAAATAGAGAACATAAATAGTGTGGAGAAACGGATCAAACACTAGCTCTCGGGGGATGCCGAACCCAAGTGTCTCTTGTTCTAACGATTTGCTTTCAATGACTAGGCTTTGTGGACGAAGTAAGAGATGGTATATTAAGATGATTTAGATGTACATTATCAATTTGGGCTAAACTTGGAATAACATTTTGCATTTTATGAAGGTTAGAATGTACCGCGTCTATCCAAAACTGTTCGGTATTTAGTAGGTTGAACAAAACTTCAGTTAACACGTAATCATTGCTCGGTGTTTTACTGTCTGTGTTATATTGTATAAAAAACACAAACTAAAGTTATTTTTATAAGAAAAAATAATAATAATTGGATTTTTGTTCAGTGCTCAATATAACTGTTTTTCTTTGCGTAGCAAAATGCTACACATGTCCAATAAATGAATAGCATTTTGTAAAAATTGCATAGTTATTTTTGTATACCAGAGTTATGTTATGCTGTTTTGTATTGAATTCTTCTAAGTAGATAGAATAGTTTCCATCCATTTCTGGGCATTTCCAAATGATCTGCAACACATGAAACATTTATTATGTTTTTTTAACTGAACTGCCTTTAAGGGTTGCATGGACTTGGATATTTTCAAATGGCGTCTTGGTTGTTTAATAGAGTTCTCAAAATGGAAGTTGGGATTTTTAATTTGATGGGCTTGAAGTTATTTTTAATGGACATTTTATGCAAAATGTTGTAAAAACAGGAAGAATTTAAACGAATAGAATTCATCTTACATATGAAGTCGCAATGGTGCTTGATGGGGAGTTAATCTGAGATATGCCTGGAATGTTCCACAATCAGAAGTAAAGCATCAGTGAACTAGTTTTCAAATTTGTTTGCAAATTTTCATTTACATTTTGCGATACAAGATAATCAACTGCAGCCTAATAGGCTGCAGTTGATTATCTTATATCGCAAAATGCTAAACATAATTGAACAATGTGTAGCTTTTTGCAAGTTTTGCATAGCAAAAAAGCGACGCGACACCGCTTATTTTGAGCCCTGTTTTTGTTCAACCTATTAAATACTGATCAGAAGTTTTCAATCGAAGCGGTACATTCTAATCTTCGTAACCACACAATTTTCTTCCAACGTGGCTCAAATTGGCAATGCACATTTAAATCATCTGAATACTTGGAGGATATACACATTGTTTTAGTGAATATCGGGAAGTATCTCATGAGTGTGGACCTGAAAGATTTAGTTTTCACGAGCGCTTGCCCGAGTGAAAAATAATACTTTCAAGTCCATACGAATGAGATAATTCCCGATAATCACTAAAACAGCGTAGATTTTCTTTTTATTATATGCTACGTGACATTTTACTGCGCAGTATTCAGCCTAATTCGACTGCAAACAGGTTCAAGATAATAACAAAATAGCTGCTGATCGTTCCTTCAAAGCGACATTCAAGGCGGCGTTATGCGCCAAAGTCTAACGTCATTTAGGAAGCTACTGAAAAAAATCATCGTGTGGATCTGAAAATATAATTTTTCACTCGCGCAAACACTCGTGAAAAATAAAACTTTCAGGTCCACCCTCATGAGATAATTCCAGAAACTGACTAAAGTAGAGTAGATTTTCTTTTTTATTATATGCTACGAGGAATTTTATTGCGCAATATTCAGCACAAATCAACCCCAAATGCGTACGTTTCAAAAGAATAACAAAGATCAGCTGATCGCTCCTTAAAGGCGACGTGATGCGGAGTATCATGACGTCCTTTGGGAATCTACCGATGGATATTCATCAATATCCATCGAGTCGATGGATATCGAGAAATATATTTTAGATAATTTGTGATAATTCACAGACTAGCATATAATAAACCATCTTAAGTTTCATTTATTTGCCTTATTTGTCTTCTACTCGGAATTGCTGGGTATTTAGTATTGGATATCTCCCCATCCTCTCATGAAAAATGATTTTTCATTAATTCAAAGCTATTTGAGACATACCAAATCTAAACAGGATTTTGGAAAAATACCTACGCCGGTTTGTGATACGTTTATTGATTACAAGATTTTGTTAATCCTTGTCAAAATGACATTACTATTTTTCAAAACACCAGTATCTGAAATTGGTGACAAAAATGGATGTCTCAACATCTGAGCATTAAATAACCTTGAATAAATAAGACAAAAAGGGCGGGGGATATTCAGGGTGGCCCGGGTGGGGGCGGATATCCTAGGATATATTTCCCCTGAAGGGAAAGATATCCATAGGGCGGGGGAACATACTACAACGGCATCGAGAAAGTGTTTTCAAGGAAAACATCCACAAACATCTGAACGCGGTTCACTTCAATGGTGCACGATATGAAGCTAACCATGTAATAACGTCTAAATACTGGCAGGAACAAATACTGACAGGAACACATTTTTACCACCAAAAAAAAATAGAAAAAGGAATGAAACAAATGAGCACTCCGCCATTTAACTTGTGTAGTTCACTCTTCTTGTCGAGATCAGCCGGGCTTCGAATAAATCCAACTTGGTACACGCCTCTACTGCCTTCCTGTCATTCAACTAGTTTCAAATTTTAAAACGTTTTGGGGATTATAACTGTATAATGTTACCACATTTCAACAAAAGGTGACAGTCTTATTGGCCATCTCGGAGTTTACTGCTGGTGAATGGCATTTACTTTAGAATACTCCACTGCTGGCATACCGCTTGTGGTCGACGCAAAACCACATATACAAGTTAACGACGACATCTTGATACTTCCAAGTTTCCCCCGAGTAAGGATGTAAAATACGACTGCGGAGAGCCAGTTTGTGTGCGCAGAAAGCTCCATATACTTGGACAAGTCAGTAAAGCGGAAATTCGACCATGTTTCGTCTCCTTGCAGTGCTTCGAACAATCTAGGAACGCACACGCCACAGCTTATCACATAATTTCAAACTTTAATACAGAACACATAACGACAAACGCAAACAACCAACAAACTGTTAAGTCTGCAGATATTGTGTAACAC
Source organism: Pictodentalium vernedei (assembly GCA_031216915.1). Classification (NCBI taxonomy): domain Eukaryota; kingdom Metazoa; phylum Mollusca; class Scaphopoda; order Dentaliida; family Dentaliidae; genus Pictodentalium; species Pictodentalium vernedei. Next base: position 87,760,771 of record CM062289.1, read on the forward strand.
AATACACACTATTTGCGGATTATCAAGAACATTTGATGCAAGTCTGCTTCATCGATTTCTTTTGCAAACAAAAGCCAATTTAGCGGGGATTCCCTTTGTCTTCGAGAGGCGTAATTCTGTTGTTGACAAAAACTTTAAAGTGGCAAAGGTAATCGATGATAACATATTTGGATGGCTATGCATTGTGGAACTGCTTACTTGAAGAGAAGAAAGAACGAAAACAAAAACGCGATTATTTGTACAATTGATTTTATCACACCCATAATTTTAACCGTTTAAACCCTGGTGGTATCTTCCCTGTCAGTTTAATGATATTAGTTAGAAGATCCCATATTCATATTTTAGGGTTGACGAATTCATATTTACCACGTGCAGCTTTGTGGCTCCACCTTCGAAATATTGATTGGTCATCTCTCACAAATTCACTGAGTTGATATTTAATATATAAAATTGGGACACTGTGGGGTACTAGATTGGAGCGGCTAGGTATGGGTTCAAAAGTTTAGGTCATTAAAGTTTTCTGTTCTCAGACCACGCCCTATTTAAAGTCATGACAATACAGTCTAAAACCAGCTGGGTTAAAAGCCAACCCCAATTGGGTTCATATTCACACGGAAGAGAGTCCATAATAACAAAGTACGGAAGTTGTTTTAGCCTAATTAATGATAATTGTACTGTCGGTTTCTTGCTTGAATTCTGCGTTCGGTGGTTTTAGTTCCACATCCATTACATCTTGTAAGGCTTTCCCTCTAGTCTCTGGAAATGAGATCACCAACACAGCCGATATCGCCGTAACTGTACCCATAACCAAATACATCAGGCTACCATTCAGCTGCGTCTGTCAGCAAAAACAGAAATGTGAATAAGAGGTTGGCATTGGTCCTTTATTTCGAAGACCCATTACACAGAAGGTCCACTACCAGGAAGGACCATATTCCGAACGGGCGATTCTCCGAACGTCCGATATTCCGACAGTCCGATGCTTCGAAGGTTCGACATTCCGAAGGCCCCAAACTCCGAAGGTCAGATATACCGACGGTCAAATTGTCTTAAGTCCTGGTACACTGAAGGCCCGATACCCCGAAGGTGCAAGATCGTAGAAGTATCTGACTTTCTGAGTAACAGACCCTCGGATTATTGGGTCTTTGGACTGGAGTACCAGGCCTTCGGACGTTTGGGCCTTTGGGGTATTAGACCTTTAGAGAATCAGGCCCTGGGTGTACGGTATAATGGGGCTTATATCTATCGGTATATCGGAGTATTGGACCTTCGGAATATCGGATACCAGAAATACTGGGCCTTCCGATTATCGATAACTCGGGGTACTGGGCCATCGGAATATTGGCACGTAACAGAGATGTTCTGACTTAGTTGATCACCGCAGGATTTCAAAATATGTTCAATGAGTTTGAAACTATTCTATTCAATTAACTTTGTCCGATCTTCAGAAATTTATATTTATCGTGGAATATGAGCTAAGATCGTTATCCTCATTTACCAAATTGCACGTCTGAGGTTATTTTTCATTTTTTAACCTGGACAGGACAAAATTATTTTCGGTCGTCAAAATCTGTTCACGTGTATGAGGCTTGTTACAACTTATGGACGATTGACAAGACACTTCCCCATAAATCGCAACAAGGCAAATCCTCACAGACTGGATATGTGTACTTCCTTGATAATACGAAACACATCAAAGGAATATAAGGAATATGAAGGCTTTAAATTGTGATACGTTCATTTATAAACGGAGCTCAGATAAGAAAATGATATCACTCGACCGTTGACAAATAAATAAACTTTCATTTTTTGTTTATATTTCCAGCACTTGAACTTTGTATTCCTGTACAGATTATATCAAATCATTACTCTTGGGCATACCGTGGATTTGGAAGACTTTGGTATCTTGCATTCGTACCAACTGGCCTTGTTGCGTTTTACGCCTTATGAAGTCACAGTCTTATTAACTCTTCCACTGCCGTAGTGAATTTTGTAGTCGAAACTTAACTCCGTAAATACAGAGTGTTCCTGTTAATCTCATATTCAAAATAGAGGAACAGACATTGTCCAATAGGGGTCGCCGCTCTTACTCCATATTCCGCAGTCATCGTTAACGTTCCGGCGTTTTTCGGACTGTTCTGTGAATGTACGGGTCATTGCCTTATTTTATACATTGGTAATGTTGGAGTTACGTGAATTTGTCAAAGTTGAAACAAATCAAATTGTTTCGTTTATTTTTGCAGCTGATGCATGCAACAACACAACGAAGTTGACCCAGTTGTATTAATCAGTTCTGTGCCAGTCATGGACGGATGTTTATGTTATTTTATTGATGTTTAAAGACGCTTTTAACAGCCCGGGTTGCCACGAGCCAGATAGATTTACAGGTGGAATTAGCCGGAGTGCTCGTACAGAACCACCGAGCCGCGGTGAGCAACTGTAAAACTATCTAAATTACTAACCGTGTACATGTACAGCTTGAATAGGATAAGGTAAGTGCTCTATAGGCGTGCATTAGGGTTTAGCCCACTGCGCCTCCGTATCCCCACGTGGGCAATTGGGATTAAGAGTCGCAACTATTGACAAAACACAGTTACCACTGGGCAGGATCGAATAGTCGAACTTTCGATTTAAAGACCAAAGCACTAACCACTGAGCCGCAGTGTCTAATTGTGAGCGGACTTGTACCTGCTGAGCTCAGATGTTAAGTACACTTTGAATTATACCTTACCAAATAAATCAGCTGTGGTGCGATGATTGCGCCTATTCGTGCAGTGGTGTTCGCCAGCCCCAGTCCCAAATTTCTGAAAAAAAAAAATGAATTGCTTCGATTTCTGTTTTTCCAATTGGAGAGGTCAGTGACAAATTTGTTATATAATTGTCCAACATGTTTGTACAATGATTTATGGAGCCTGAGAGGTGGCATGGTCATTTTTGGTAATCCATGCGAAGGGCTTAGTAATCCGTTCGCACGGATTACCCCCCCCCCCCCCCCCAAAAAAAAAAAAAAAATCACCATGTCACCTCTCGGGCTCCATAATGATTAGCCATTGTCGCAATTGAAATATTACACCCCAAAATCCATGTTTCGCCCGATTTTATTCTCTAAGCAAAATAGATCTTCAAGGATATTTTACACATTTTCATTGAGAATGTCAACAATGTATTTTGCAGTGAGCAGTTGATGAACTGATTCTTACTTTGTTTTCAAACCAGTTAACTCTTTCAACGTGGCACTCATCAGTTTTTGCGGAAAACAAAATTTTCTCTTTGATGGTAAGACGACAAGACAAGATTCAGTATAGACACATTGTGAAACCAGTTTGATTAAAATCAACCTAAATCAGCTGGTTTGAGTGAATATGAACTCCATTGGGTTGTCTTATGTTTTCCTCTCAGAATATTAAAACAAAGTCGTATTGCCCATCGACGTTCAAACTATCACTGTGAATCCCAAAAATGTGACGATCTCAGAAATATGTGTGGGTCTTCAATGGACCGTGATTTATTGTCACCAACACATTTATATATACCCACTTTAATGGGATTGAAAGAAAATAAGAATTTAACACTCGTTTGCAGGCACTGACAATGTTGACCAATCCTGATCATCCAGCTGGCAGTGAGGCGAGAACTTCCCTGTATATCCTCCACCAAAGCATCTGGCACAGAATATGCCATCGAGATCGAAATTTGAGAAAAATAAACAACGCGCCACAGGCAAACGTTGGACAGTTACATTACAAACAACCCAGGCCAATGTGTCCCACGCCATCCAGAATATACGTATGAGAGTTGTCAAGTAAAATTTGATATTTTTCTTACAAGTTTTATAAGCAACTGGACAAGCAAAATAACTGAAAAAAGTTACACTAAAAATAGATGTTTTTTTTAAATCGCAAACTACATTTTCAGAAGTCATTCAACGAAGAATGGCGGTTGTCATTTTAGTGTCAATGTCATTTTGCGGCCAACGCAGTTTGGGGCGGACAAGTCTGATGTAAATTGTGATAAAACTTCCAAATTATTGAAAAGGAAATTCCAAATATATTATTCTACATTACATCCGTCATGGAGCGGTCACTTTCCACGGATGGACAATATCTCCACAGATGCAATAATGTTAGATTCCAAACACTAATAACCGGACTAATCATCAAAAAATTAATTAATGATTAAATTATCAGCAACATTTTTATGAATGAAGCACCGGGTTGCACCCGGTGCTTCATTAATAAAAATGTTGCTGATAAGTTTTATTACCTGGTAAACCCATGCGTGGACAGCACTGCCCACGCGTGGATTACGACCAGTCCATGGCGACAGTACTGCTAAGAGATGTTAAACGCAAAAACATAAAACTGGCATCACTGGCATCGGAAGGGGCTGGGGGGGGGGGGGGGGGGTGGTCAAAATTGTAGCTTCAAAATGGAGGTCAACAATTTAAAATGACTGGAAAGCGGAGTGAATTCAAACCTGTGTATGTGTAATATACTATCTACTATAGTTGGAAAAAAACGAGCTTTTAACCCTTTACCTAACCTGAAAAGCAGACGACACTTGCAAAAATAATTCTTGAACAACTACTTTTCTTAATTTTTTGTCTCAAAAATATAGGCTATGACCCCTCGTTGGAACGAGCTCGTTCCAACGAGGGGTCATAGCCTATGTTTTTGAGACAAAACATTAAAAAAAAGAGTTGTTCAAGAATTATTTTTGCAAGTGTCGTCTCGTTCCAACGAGGGGTCATAACCTATGTTTTTGAGACAACAAATGAAAAAAATAATGAAAATTAATTGGCGATTTTTGAGAATAGCGCTGGCTTTTTTGGCCGTTACGTTAGGTAAAGGGTTAATGAGATGTGAACAATTTTAGGTGTGTATATTTTTTATGGAGATCACATTTCCAAAATTTCCAAAGATTGAGGCTCAAAGTGAGGTTGAAACTGAAAGGCCGAGAAAAGACAATCATTTTAAATGAAAATAGAACGGTATGTGATTTTTCATAGCTGTGTAATGAATATTTATATTCATATCATGTCTTAACACTTTACCCATGTAACGCCCAAAACCGACCAGCGCTATTCATAAAAATCACCATCAAATTTCCATTATTTTTTTTTTACTTTTTGCGTCAGAAACATAGCTTATGACCACTCAATGGAACGAGCTCAACGAGTTCGATCTAATGAGATGTCATAAGCTATGTTTTAGACGCCAAAAAAAAAAAGTTAGTCTAGAATATTATTTGCAAGTGTCGTCCTCCTTTCGTGTTAGATAAAGGGTTAACCGGTGTAGTTGTAGCAATATTTCATCCGTTATGGGTGTTGGCGGTTTTCACGTTCGGCTGCGCGTTGAAAATTTTAATCGATCTACCTAGAAATAATGAATATGGACTCATCTAATTTTTGCCATTGAACTGGTATGGAAGATATCATCAGGGTTCAAAGGGTTAACATTATTTGTTCAATGGAAGTGCAATATAGTGGTGCACCATTTCAACTAGCGATTGACATGTCTGTGAAATCTAACTGCGGTGTCTTTTGAATTTTCTCAGTTCGCTGAATCACAAGGGAGGATACATTTCCAGAAATCATGTTTCGAAATGACGAAAAACGTCAAAAATTACGTTAGATAAAAAAAAGAAAAAAAGGAAAAACGCTATATTTTTTTTATTTTTCGAGTTTTAGAACATAGTAAATTTTCAGGCACATCGAACTTTTCAACCCTGCAGCCCAGAAATTGTAACAAACTCATTCAACAGAGCCGCCATCAAAGTAAAAACTGTGAATTTTTTTTGCTGTATGTATTATTTGCATGGAACTATGCGACATTGTAAATGTGTTTTTTCAATAACAAATGAGCAAAATAACCCCTAAATTTGAAGTCACGTAAAAAGCGAAAGAATAGCCATAAATCAAAACAAAAACAAACAAAAAATCCAACATGTTTACCTTTTGGCCTTATGATCCTTCATGACGTCACTTCAGAGTTCGGTCATAACGGTTGGAATTTCCTTCGACGTTACCAGATGTTCAGATATTATTAGTTACACAGTTTGTTGGTGGCCTAATATGGTATATAGGGTGCCAGTTAATTTCACATTGGACGAGAGCCGTCCAATATGAAATTAACTGACACCATATATACCATATTAGGCCACCAACAAACTGTGTAACTAATATATCTTACCGACTGCTGCATCGATGCGCAGAATTAACCCTTTACCTAACATGAAAAGCAGACGACACTTGCAAAAAAAATTCTTGAATAACTAAATTTTTTCATTTTTTGTCTCAAAAACATAGGTTATGACCCCTCGTTGGAACGAGCTCGACGAGCTCGTTCCAACGAGGGGTCATAACCTATGTTTTTGAGACAAAAAATGAAAATATTTTGAAAATTAATTGGCGATTTTTGAGAATAGCGCTGGCCGGTTATGACCGTTACGTTGGGTAAAGGGTTAATAACAACAGCGATCAAAATTAAATGAGAGAATTCTCACAATGTGTTCATGTGTCTTTGCCAGGTTACAATTTATGGGAGAGTGCAGGCACTTTCCATAAATTGTAACAAGGCAAATTCATACATACCAAACAGTTTCATTTCGAATGTAACATGACGCACATCCACAGAGTATGAAGCCTTTTAAGTTGCCTAAACTGCACTTCAGACCAAATATGGGCTTCCAACACTCAATCTTTCCACTTGAAGCGTTTATCGGCTGCCGCCATTTTGAATAATCAATGAACAAAGGGGAGATTACCCATAGCTGTCAGCGTATACTGATGTTGACAGGCAGTATATGGTTTTATATGCAGTCTGCATGTGACGTATTTGAACCAATGAAATTTCCAGACACTTGTAGGAGGTAAGATATAGTTTCATATTCTCCACAACTCAAACGCCTGAAACTGGATATGAGGTTAAAACCAAAAGATCAATAAAATGAGTAAAAACAGACAGCGGCAACATATTTATTCCAAAAAATGGATGTGCACAATTTTAGGTGCCCATAAGATGATGAGTGAAATTTATATATAGTATCGAATTTTAATATCGATTTACATCATTACATGTAGGCCTTCATGTATCCCAGCAGAAGTAAGGAATGGTGGTAATTATCTCTATTTACTAGTATAGAACCGCACAGATCTGGGCACGCTGTTTTATACCGGAACAGGAATTGAGTTACGCTAATGGTGCATTTTGACAGGGACAAAAGTGCACTTGCACAGCGCGTTAGTATTTCAGAATAGTGCACAATACTGTCACGTGACTTCTAGTTTCAGCTGTAGATATTCCTATCAACAAATCCTCATTTCGTCTTACAAATATTACGATATTAACACAATTGGTTGAACTATGCTGGGTAATCAGAGACGGCGGAAGTTCGATAAAAAAATGAATGTTTTTGATATGCTTTTTAGATTCAGTCGTCCGTAATAATTCAGTTGGTTGGAAAAAAGAACCATATGTTCGCTTTTCCAATCAACTGAAATTTTCCAGACTATTAAATCTAAATATGGACAATGGACTATTTATGGACTAGATAGGCCCAGGGCCATAACAACCTCAGGTTCCTCACAGAAAGGGTGAAAAGAGGTTTCGACTGGTTCAAGCCAAATTTCAATTGGGTTAAAACTCTGTGTCCAATTTTGGGATGACAGTACTATAATATTTTAAGTTTGAGACGACCGAGTTCCACGCATTTGTCAGTAGAACATTACTGTTGTTTTCAAAGCAACTTACCCAGGAAACATCTGGCAAGCTTTGGACACCAAGAATGTCAGAGTGCCAATTTTTAATGTGGTAGGAGATATCGATGCAAATTAAATGTGAGAGAGCTCAAAACAAAGATGAGACAAATATAAACAAAACAGTTTAGTCAAACGCTAGGCAGCACCAGAATTGCCCATATGCGAGCTATACACTTATAATAACCCCATTCCATACCTTACTACTGTAGGAAACATTTCGGCTGTGTGGAGTTTAGTTGCTTTCCATGCAACATTAACGGCAAATTTCGACGTCATAGCCAATCCACTGATAATCCCTCCTTTCTTTTCCAGGTCTGAAATTTGGAGAAGTACTGCAATTAAAATAGCTATCAATTGATAGAATGCTAAATTATTTTTCGACAGCGTAATTTGTGCAGGTTTCTTTGTCTTGTTACTAGTGGGAGAGTGCCATAACTTGTAACAAGCCAAAACCATACAGACTATTATCCATATATCCCGATAAATGCTGTATTTTGATTGGTGGGAATGCCTTGGACAAATAGCCATGTCAAAGGATGGACCCAACATCCAAGGTATATGAGAGCGAGGGTATATCGGCACGCGAAACATCTGGAGTATATGGTTTAAATGAAAGCGTTTCGCATTCAATCTCCTCGGTATAAAAATCGAACCAAAAAATCTGAAAATCGTTACAAGTATCATTAGATTTACGACAATTCGATCACATTTTACCGTTTAAATCAAGTAATTAAATGAAACAACTCGAGAAAATTAAAATACGAGGAAAAGTCGTCCTCGGAGATCCAATGTGTTCTATGTGCCAGTAGGCACATAGAACACTTTGGAACTCGGGGGACGATATGTCAACAAAACAATGCTTCCTCGTTTCCTTAACGACCCAAGGGATGTAACTCTATGTGTTGTAAATCTGTTATAAAAACAAACAAAATATTCACGAAGTTGGTCCAAGTGATTGCGGAGTGTGAGAAGCGCGTCCAAAAATTTATTTCCACTATGTTTGTACTGTATTTCAAACGGGACAAAAACGTTATCTCCGTCAACATGTATTGTATATGGAGATTTAATGCTTGATTGTCTCTTCCCTGCGGCTCGGTGTTTAAAAACCGACATCCAGGTATTGAATCTCCATATACCATACATATTGTCAGAAACAACGTATAATAATACCCACGTTTAAGATAATATGAAGTACATCCTGAGAAGATGAAAGTCAAAGGTGTGGTACCTGAACTTCAGAATGGAGCCCAAAATTGGAGTGTCAGCACTGAACTTAATAATTTGTATCAAGCCAAAGCCATAAGACAAATACTACTCACTTGTAAGATGATATGAAGTGCTCTAAAAAATACATGTCGAAATAGAGGATTGCTAGTGAGGCGCAATTTCATATGAAATGTCTGTTTACCGAGGCTCAGATCGACTTTAGTGAACGAGGTTCAGAAATGTCATGTTAAATCGTGACGAATTCGAGATTCATTTTATCACACAAGGCTCAAAATAAGCGGTGTCACGTCGCTTTTTGTTATGCAAAACTTGCAAAAAGCTACACATTGTTCAATTATGTATAGCATTTTGCGATACAAGATAATCAACTGCAGCCTATTAGGCTGCAGTTGATTATCTTGTATCGCAAAATGTAAATGAAAATTTGCAAACAAATTTGAAAACTAGTTCACTGATGCTTTACTTCTGATTGTGGAACATTCCAGGCATAACTCAGATTAACTCTCCACCAAGTCATTTGCGACTTCATATGTAAGATGAATTCTATTGGTTTAAATTCTTCCTGTTTTTACAACATTTTGCATAAAATGTCCATTAAAAATAACTTCAAGCCCATCAAATTAAAAATCCCAACTTCCATTTTGAGAACTCTATTAAACAACCAAGACGCCATTTCAAAAAAAAAAATCCATGCAACCCTTAAAGGCAGTTCAGTTAAAAAAACATAATAAATGTTTCATGTGTTGCAGATCATTTGAAAATGTCCAGAAATGGATGGAGACTATTCTATCTACGAAGAAGAATTCAATGCAAAACAGCATACATAACTCTGGTATACAAAAATAACTACGTAATTTTTACAAAATGCTATTCATTTATTGGAAATGTGTAGCATTTTGCTACGCAAAGAAAAACAGTTATTTTGAGCACTGTTATCACATACTGCGTAATTCAACCTTTACCAAATGTAAGATCCAAATTGGCCACTGGCTAGCGATATTCCGAAAAATCGCCAACCAATTTTATTAATTTTTCAACATTTGCCATGAGAGCATAGCTTATTGCACCTCACTGGGACGAGCTCGTCCAGCTATCTTTTCGAGACAAAGAATGAAAATATTTAGTTATTCGGTTCTCGTCAGATCACCGAAGTTAAGCAACGTCGAGCCCGGTTAGTTCTCGGATGGGTGACCGTCTGAGCGATCGATTCGGACTCCCGCCTTGTGTCCCTGTGCTAGGCACCTAACCCCGATTGTCCACATGGAGGCACTATGACGCCGCGTACTAAGGTGTACTGCACGTCGATGGTGCGCATGTCTTCAACCAATCTAACCCTGCTTGTGCTGCAGTGCGGAGTTACGATGTTGGGGAGCTGGCAGCTGCTCGTCGTTACTCGGTGGTTCTCTCCGGGTACTCCGACTTCCTCCACCCTTAAAACTTCAACGGTCATGATTAGTCAGTGTGCATAAGTATGTGACCTTAAACAACAATAAATAAATAAATAATTTAGTTATTCAGGAAATGTTTTGCACAAATGTCGAAATGCTACTCGAATTAGGTGAACAGTTCATTAAGAATGAGAGAAGATTAATTCAATTCTATTTCAAAACCAACTCATTCACAACGTTACCACGTCGTGACTTCTGTTGTCATTTCCCTTTTAGATGTCCTGTGGATGTTATTTTTCATAATGAGATATTCGATTGTGATTATGCGATAAAGCAATATTTACCCCTTTACCTAACATGAAAAGCAGACGACACTTGCAAAAGAAATTCTTGAATTACTAATTTTTTTCATTTTTTGTCTCAAAAACATAGGTTATGACCTCTCGTTGGAACGAGCTCGACGAGAACATTCCAACGAGGAGTCATAACCTATGTTTTTGAAAAAATAATGAAAATTAATTGGCGATTTTTGAGAACAGCGCTGGCCGGCTTTGACCGTTACGTTGGGTAAAGGCTTAAATCGTAGTTGACAAAGAGATAACTTGAACAGCATTGTTGACTGAAAATGTATTTTGTATATGCTCACTTACTGATAATCTTTTGTGAGAAGTTTTCAAAAATTCGGTTGATAAATGTTCTATTGATAAATGTTGGAGGAAATACAATCACAGGTATTTCATAGAAAAATCAAAAGACTGGTCTAAGAGGATATAGCGTGGACAGAATTGTTGAAATGTGAATATGCGCACGAACACTGACAGTTTTATCCTTCCGCGACGGCACAAGTGCCATATCGATTAACCCAATGACATGCGTGTGTCGTTCTGAATATTTCTTATTCCAGAACCGATTGCCTTGATTCAGACGCTATGTTTAATTGCTTCCACAAAGCTTTAAGATGATATAAGGGACATAGAACATTCAGCCGACGATATGTCAAGCTGAATAATTATTAGCGATGGTAGTCGAATAAATAGGTGAAGTCACGGACATGCCTGACATCCATGACCCGTTGTTAGGAAAAAAAATGATTTTATGATTTTTTAAATGCATGGTTTATGTCATGGTCAGCTCACATATTTCGAGGATGAACTTGGTCGATCAGATGTCATTGATAGAAAGTGATTATTTCAGGTATATCACTCAGTGTTAAGTCAATAATGATATTCGATCCCGTACACCAGCATATTTCTCAGGGAAGGGGCACTATATTTAACACTAGTTCCTATAAGATGACGTTGTATTGTGACGTCTGTACCAAACAATCATTAGCTAACACGTACCCAACAAAAGAACATGCTTTTGTTTATCGGTGGAAAATTTGCTTGGCTTTGTATTACAGTTAGTTCATCATTCCATGTTTATAGATTCTGACTTAAGTCATCGTAGATATTGATGTATTCTTTTCAATGCATTTGTAATCGGATTGGCATTACATGTTTTCTCCTCGTAGATAATTGGAGAAGGAAATCCGTGTAATCGTCAAATTCGTATTCCAAATATAATCTGTGCGATTAAGAATTTACAACAACAGACTCTAGTTTTTATTTTTTTAACATAATAAGCATTCGGTTTACTGTCACTGCAACGATGGCCAAATAACATGTGTCATTTATTCAATCTCGTAGCGAAAGTGTGAACAGATATAGAATCGGTCAGGATATTAATAATACTGAAATAAAACACGCATTGCCTTTTAATTTTTGACTTGATACCGTCAGTGTAACGGTGGTTCTTTGACATTTTTTATTTGTTCAGTATTGTAGCGGAGATTTGTGTAGATTTAGATTTCGGCGGGCTTGAGTATTACATAGAACGTGCCTTAATTTTTGTCTCGATAAGCATTCAGTTTACTGTTAAAGTATTGCCGATTTTACTGACATTTTTTTTATTGATTCAAATCTTGTATCGGAGATTTGATGACATTTTAGAATTCGCGAAGCTATTAGTAATACAGGGAGAGTCTCGTAAGTTTTGACTTGATAAGCATTCAATCTCTCAATGTGCTGCCGTGAGTGTACCATTTGTAACTAGGTGAAGAATCCGCCGAACCTACAATGTTTACTTGAGTGGATATTCACAATAAGAAGTGAAGGGAGAAATGACAATCCATGACTTTCCTGATACAAAACTGAACAGTCGTCTAAACTATGTTAAAAACAACTAAAACATTTTAGCGAACTAGCCCGGCGAGCAGCTTAGACCACCCGACGAATAATTTATTTATTGTTTTTGTTCATCACTTTCATTTTTGGCTTTGTTATTTTTTCATATCATACACATAATACATAATTTGTATAAGCAAACATGATTGTAATTCAATACATTTTTCAACCCTTCGTTGACGTAAAGCGCCACCCGGGAAAAACTAGAGGTAAAAAACTTTTTCACGAAGTGAAAAAATACTCTAGAAACCTGTGTCCAGTAGTAAATGCGAGTTACGTCTCAGGGAAGTTACTGGACTTGTAACTTGGAAAAAAAACAAAATATATATATATATATATATATATATCGTTTGGAATTACACAATGTGATCGTGAACTTAAAAAACGAGTGATCTAGAACATGGTGCTGGCTAGAATTGAGAATACAACCTACCCGCTTTATTCTATAAATATCCCCCATACACTCTATATAACTATTGGCTGCGCCAATAATTTGCATACCGCGTCACTACTCTTATTTTTCTAATTGGCCAATACTCCCACCTCTCCACACGTGACTACATCCATTTTTTCCACTGGTCCCCTCAAGACCGAACAAATACTTTTCTTACAACTTTTAGTTCTGACACACACCGTCAAGACATATATTTTCATCTATTCTCCGAAACGATGAAAATTAATATTATTTCAAGGCAATAAATTTTAGAAGGCGGTTTTATGAACAAAATAAAAGTCTCTGAAAGATTTCCATCCCAGTCCACGTACATTACATAGCATTCACACAAATACCCATCGAGGGGAATCTAGAGTACTATTATTTGTTGTTTTCTATTTGTCACGGCTCCAATTGATATTTTTGTTAACGCGTGCGCTGCCGAAGGCGACTATTATCACCTAGTTTATGATGATTACCTGCACGCTCTGGTATGCGCAGATCGTAGCTACCATCGGATTAATTGTTGGAAAGGGCTCAGAGAGCCCTTTCCAACAATTAATCAGATGATAAAGTTTCATTTATTTCATAAACCTCATTAAACTTTCTCGCGTACAGGCGCACATAGATGTTCTCCATATATGGCTAAAATGGGCGTGGCAATAAAAGTGTTAATCATATGATCAATGTTGGTTTCTGTTCCAAAAAATGAAGTGTCACAGAGAGTTCGACCACAATGCGTGCCAATAAGTTTTTTCAATAAGTTTTTTTTTCTTCTTGTGCTTTCTGATGCACAGAAGGTGCGTTTAAATGATCATAGAGATCTATTTGTTTATTTATTGATGTTTAAGGTCACATACTTATGTACAATGGCTAATCGTGACCGTGACAGTTTTACGGGTGGAGGAAGCCGGAGTACCCGGAGAGAACCACCGAGCAACGACGAGCAGCTGTCAGCCCTCCAACATCGTAACTCTGAACTCTGCACCGCAGCACAGGCAGGGTTAGATTGGGTGAAGACATGCGCACCATCGACGTGCAGTACGCCTCAGTACACAGCGTCATCGTGCCCCCATGTAGGCAATCGGGGTGAAGTGTCTTGCCCAAGGACACAACGCGGTTGCCGCAGGTGGGATTCGAACCGAGGACCTCTCGGCTTGCAGCCTGCACCTCTACCAACTGAGTCACCGCGCCCCTCATAGAGATCTTAGACAGACACAACTTATAATAGCCTAATACTGAAAGTTAAGAACTAAATGTTGACCTGCATTCGCTCTCCATAGTGACAGCGATTATGGTGTAGTTATTTGAGGTCAGTAAGTACAGCCGCATCACAAACAAATTTGTTATCTGTGTTTTTCTAGACTTTACGATTCAACTGAAGGAAACAAAACTTAGCTTAGTGTTTCCACATCTGTTTTGAAATAAAATGTTGTTTCACAAAATCAGTCAACACGGATTTAATTAATGTAGACCTAACATTTCGTTCTGAATGCAGCGTCTTTGCACGAATCCCACTTTATTCTACTAGGCAGATTTTCTGTTTTTTTTCCTCACCACACGTACAAGAAAGTCAGTTTTTCTTCACAAGCATTCCGTGAGTGTTAGGTTTTATGAACAGTTTGACTCTTCACAATATACACGATGATCGTCAGTCATACAATCAATTCAGATTTCTTGTTCCAGAAATCAACTGTTAAATTCCGGCCGCCAAATGCCAACTTTCAGACCAACCTCACAGTCGTGTATAAAGTTTGTTTTTTTTTTTTGGGGGGGGGGGGGGGGTTTCTGATAGAGGGACATTTCCTGATTCACAAAAACTTGACTGGATGTCTGACAGCATTGTGCAATTTGAGATATTCGTCGCAGAAAAGGGTTACCCAATTCCAATTCGCATAGTTAACAAAGATGCTGAAACCGTCATATTTAATCGTCATTTACTGGAACAAATCTATACGTTTTACTCATATAGACACAAATTACATTATGCAATGCATAAATAAGAGCATGTTCACCAAGCACTGCTATTTTGTTTTGAAAACAAGAGGTTTTTTGCACAGCTTTTATAAAATAATAAAAAGGGTCTGCAAGAAAATGTCAAATAGGAACCATAAGGCCCAGTCGCAACACAGTCGGCTCCAGCGACTTAAAAAGCCTGAAATGTCAGAGACTATCAGTTGGATCCTGTACGTTATCACAGGTGTAAAAGGAACGAAAGTCCGTAGGAACGTTAGTCCCTCTGGACTATTATTCCGCGGAATTATAGTCCTAGGTCTAACATTTCTAGGAATAGTAGTCCGGCGGACTACTATTCCTAGAAACGTTAAGCCTAGGACTATAATTCCGCGGAATAATAGTCCAGAGGGACTAATTTTCCTACGGACTTCCATTCCTGTTGCACCGGTCGAAACGCCCGGATATGCTTATTCCCACGCAAGAAGATGCATCCTGTCGCTTCAATTTCTTTGCCATTCAGCACTGTTAACTCGAAGGGCCACAGAGACCGATTTTGCAATCTTCAGTGATGTTCTACAGAAGGAAAGTTGTGCACAATTTTACTGGAATAACACTCGTATATCTCGTAAGTCTCTAATGTTCCCTGAATGTCGCACAAGTGTCAAGTATCCCCCATTCACCGACATGACACCGACCGTTCTCCAACCTATTGCCACTGGTATGAAAAACGCCAACAGCTGACGTTGAAGGCAGGAGCGAGCTTTACAGAGTTCACAGCTGATCAAGAGCTGTATAAAATCGCCGTGCAGGTGTTGACTACGTTCCATTTTTTTATTCCTCGTTTAAGAGGGATGCATCTACTTCATCGGTGCCGTAGGAAAGCTGATGGCTGAATCGCTTTTGGCTGATGTAAGGCTATGTGTTTATTGGCAGAAGACTTTCTCCGTAAATTATTCGGGGAAACAACTTTAATGCCCGGAAAATCTGTCATCTTTTTAGAAGATTTAAGTGATGAAAGTAAGACAACGAAAATATGGATGTCTGCTTTTATGAAGCTGATTTTCCTCATTATGTTGAATGTGTTAAACGCGAAGGTGACTGACCCCTTCACCATCATGTTGTGTGAAGTATGTTGCCATATTGTTTCGCATCCGGCCTGTACTAACTCCGACAAATGGAGAATCGTGAGCCTAATGCTTTGGCCCGTTTATGACCGGTGAACCTGTCATGAGACACATTCCAGGTATTTGGAACGGGCTGTGGAGTGACATGGTCACAGAGACAACATTTATGAGATATGGTCACGGTAAGTCGTTTTTTTATAGGCATTACTCACAAATCGGAAACCCTCAAGTTATGGGCCATAAGTTTGCATGTCTGTGGACCCAAAGCTCACAGCATATCAGAGATACGTGAGGACAAGAATTGCGTCCGATGCTGTTGATCGCAAAGGTATCCACTCCAAACTTGAGATGTGTATAGATTCTATTGGTTCGCCCTGACACCATTGTCAATATCGTAATCGGAGAGGTAAGTCCTGGGTCTATCAACGTGAAAAAGGTCATAGAGTTAGGTTCAGCACTGATGATCAAGATCAAACAGAACCTTCCTGGGGGATCCTGCGACCCTATTACAGTGTCGTCCAAACCATGGCTGTGTCAAGAAAATCGGTCAAGGTTGGTGATGTTAAAGTTTAAGATACGTACCTCATATACCCTAACTTCGACGTTAAGGGTCTTCTCTCTTACGAATTGTCGCCACTGCCTACATTACACTTTGATGGAACTGTTGATATGCGGATTTCTAAATCAAAGTGGGATTTAAAAAATAAGATGAGGGTTGTTTTGTCTAACAAAATGTTGGCAGGGGCCATACAGCAGTAGTGATAGGTGGCCGTGCATTGTGGTTCCACAATGCCCAGCATCGGGCAAAACGCACCAAGCGACAGTTATGGACTTTGTAGAAACACAAATGGTTAGCAGATAAATCAGCTGTGAATAACACTGATGGACAGAATAACCAATCACACAAAACATCCCTTAAACGTGCATAAAAATGTATATAGGCTAGGCACTGATACGACCTCTGATAAGCGCCCAGAATGTTGTATTAGCCAGTCAAACACTGCAGTCCGCGAAATGGCGGTGCCGCCTTAAATGTTGATATTTCCAATTGCCCAAGGCTGCCAGGCATCCAGTAAAGGGAGTCAGAGAGATGTTACCCTTACACATTCCATCGCGAAAAAAACATTTGGACGCAACTTTGAAGTTCGGTGCCCTGGTGTCCAGAAAATTACAGAGAGTTCAAAAACAACGCACACCACTAAGTCGTTTGCATTTTGTTTTCTCTTATTGTGCATGGGTAATCCTATGTTAAACTTCTGTACCTATAAGTTACTCATTATTTGGACCAATAAGTTACAAGATGTCTATGGGAAATCCTACAGTAATTCTGCCCCCAGACTACCGCCCTGGTATATGGGAAATCGTGTGTTAAAATTTTGTTCTGATACTCCCCCATTTCTACTATGAATACCCAGAAACAAGCTACAGAACAGCATTTTCGATTAAATATAACAAGTTTTTTTTTTATCAACGAAGGTGTTAGCTAGAAAAACTTTCTCACGCGTGCACAACTAACTAATCCTGAAAGTGTTTACTTATATCCATATCCCACTAGGGGTATATCGGATTTCACAAATTCAACATTTTCTCGATAACTTTATAGTTAACTGCATAATAAAATTGGTAATACCCGTTCTTATGGAAATATCCACAAAAATGAACGGATTTATACCATGACAGTGCACCGGGCAAAATTGGTATGGCTGTGAGTTTGCTACATTTTATCCGCAGACATTACAGACCATTGTGCTCATTCGATGGATTACCAGGAAATGTTTATTAATCTATCATGATATTACCCAGTCATGAATTTATGTGATCATTGCATAAAGCTCGATTTGGTTTTCATTTTTCACGTGTATCGTGGATTAGAAATATGACACAAACGTTACGGCTCAGCACTGAAGTAGACACGTTGTGTTCAGTGATCACTCTGCTGGTTTATTGTGTTATGGCATCAATTTCAAGGGGCTGCAGTGCTCAAAATAACTGTTTTTCTTTGCGTAGCAAAATGCTGCACATTTCCAATAAATGAATAGCATTTTGTAAAAATTACATAGTTATTTTTGTGTACCAGAGTTATGTTAAGCTGTTTTGTATTGAATTCTTCTTCGTAGATAGAAAAGTTTCCATCCATTTCTGAGCATTTCCAAATGATCTGCAACACATGAAACATTTACTATGTTTTTTTAACTGAACTGCCTTTAAGGGTTGCATGGATTTTTTTTTTGAAATGGCGTCTCGGTTGTTTAATAGAGTTCTCAAAAGGGAAGTTGGGATTTTTAATTTGATGGGCTTGAAGTTATTTTTAATGGACATTTTATGCAAAATGTTGTAAAAACAGGAAGAATTTAAACCAATAGAATTCATCTTACATATGAAGTCGCAAATGATGCTTGATGGAGAGTTAATCTGAGTTATGCCTGGAATGTTTCACAATCAGAAGTAAAGCATCAGTGAACTAGTTTTCAAATTTGTTTGCAAATTTTCATTTACATTTTGCGATACAAGATAAATCAACTGCAGCCTAATAGGCTGCAGTTGATTATCTTGTATCGCAACATGCTATACATAATTGAACAATGTGTAGCTTTTTGCAAATTTTGCATAGCAAAAAGCGACGCGACACCGCTTATTTTGAGCCCTGAGGGGCTGTGATGCGACGTTTTGTTGATTTATGCAGAATCGTATTGAAGATGGATATGTGTGTGTGTGTGTGTGTGTGTGTGTGTGTGTGTGTGTGTGTGTGTGTGTGTGTGTGTGTGTGAGAGACAGACAGACAGACAGACAGACAGACAGACAGACAGACAGACAGACAGACAGACAGACAGACAGACAGACAGACAGACAGACAGACAGACAGACAGAAATCCACACATTCATAATTCCGAGACTCACGTCGTTGGACTGTTCTTCAAACAAATCTTGGAGAGAAGAAGAAAATATTGAATGAATAAGTTGGCGAGTTAACAGTTACTTGCTGTTGCTCTCTAATACTGTTCCGGTGGTGATCTATCGTAATACGCTGACAACTAATGGGAAGCAGAATTATGAAGTGTGCGCTGATTAAAAAGGTAGAAGCAACGTGCTACCCAAATGACTTAATTGCCATTGGATCGCTGTTTTCACATTTTTTTTTTGGTTTGAAAACCTTTTTAGCCCGCTTTTCTCGGATCATTTATCAGTACGAGTAGTCTCCTCTGATATTTCAAACACCATTCCACTTGCCCACCCTCTAGCCTCACCCACCACCCACACAGAAATACCCATGCACGCACCTACGGAGCAATACTGAAGCACCACAAAGAAAGTCAGCAATGCATTCTACGAATGGATATAGTCTTCAAAGACTATCATCTCGGTAAGTCGGGATCTCCGGTCTACCTTTTCACCTTCTCCATAGTAGTAGTGGTATGTCGGGCGTTAAATGCACCAGGGTAGTATGATCTCATTGAAGGACTGTGGACGTCATAACTCTCACCCCACCCAGGTATATGATGGATAGGCGGGTAAACGATATCTTGTGAGGTCATTACCATTGTGATACATACTGTGTTCTCCGCATGCGCGCACGTGAAAATAAGGCGCTAGAACCAGATAATGTGTTTTCCTTTTTCTGACCCGTGGGTGTCGACATATTGGTTTTAACTACGTCGGCATTGTGTATGAGGCCCCGAGGGGACGCTTTTAGAGTGTTAGGTATTTCCGGTCTGTTCTACTGGAAGCAAGCTCAATGTACCCTTCCCATAGGATTAATACTGTGAGGTGCATTCTATCGCCTGAAATTCAGAGACGAGAATGAACCCCATCCATCAACTGTTACATTACAGCGTCCCGGGCATATTTCCATGACCATACGGGTATCTCCCATTGTCAACTCTGTGTTTGAATTTATGGAATGGCCAAAACGATCCGGCAATTTAATAGCAGTCGTGGATTACGATGGCTTAGTGGTTAGAGCGTTGGGTAGTAAGGTTGCAATCTTGATGCCTCCATAACTGGGATAACTTGCGTTGTGTCCTCCCGCGAGGCACCTAATCCATATATGTAATTTGGAGGTCAGGATTTGGCCTTGTGGCGAGGTGTATGTATTGCAAGTGTTGAAAGCGTAGCAAATACACCAATAATACATCAGGTAATAGCAACAGATTTGGAATAGCCATTTGGAATCACTACAAACAGGACAATCCTAGTACCATCTCAGGATAGGGATTGCAAGTTGGGGTCAGAGGCATCTTAGGATCCGGATTCAATCTACGTGTTGTGTATATCTACAAACAGAATTAGGATTATGCTTGTAGATCGGCGGGGAGCGCGGTGGCTCAGTAGGTAGAGGTACAGGCTGCAAGCCGAGAGGTCCTCGGTTCGAATTCCACCTGCGGCAACCGCGTTGTGTCCTTGGGCAAGACACTTCATCTCCATTACCCGCGTGGGGGCACGATGACGCCGTGTACTAAGGCGTACTGCACGTCGATGGTACGCATGTCTTCAACCAATCTAACCCTGCCTGTGCTGCAGTGCGGAGTTACGATGGTGGGGAGCTGGCAGCTGCTCGTCGTTTCTCGGTGGTTCTCTCCGGGTACTCCGGCTTCCCCCACCCGTAAAACTGTCACGGTCATGATTAGCCACTGTGCATAAATATGTGACCTTGAACATCAATAAATAATAAATAAATAAATTGTAGATCGGCGCCTGGAGAATCAAAGGATAAGAACGAGGAATCCCCCAGAAATAGTCGGAACGGCACAGGTTCCGTAATGGCGAAGATACCCAGAATGGCCTTCCAAGGTCGTGTCGCCCCTCAGGAAAAAAGGTTTAATATCTATAACGGAGCAGTTTCCCTTGTCCTAAAGTGGGAAGTGGGAAGCGGTGGCTCAGTGGTGAGAGCATTGGACACGAGATCACAAATTGCAGGTTCGTTTCCTGGTCTGGGTGATTTGCGTCGTGTTCTTGAGCAAGACATTTAACCCTCATTGGTCATTTGGAGGCAGGTGGTGCCGTCTACTAAGGCGTACGTCACGATGCTGGCACACATGCCTTCCGTCAATGCTAACGCTGTTTCCATGGGATCAGTACGTCTAAGGATGACCGCTACTTGTCGCCGATCGGTGGTTCTCTCCAAGTAATCCGACAGTCTTGACCCGTAAAACTGTCACCGACACGATATGACCTTATCTGTTAAAGGTGTCGTACAACCTCAATCATCCATCCATCTATCCCTTCACCGAAAGGTTGTAGAATTAGCCCTTTTTGCGTCCATACCAAACAATTAGTTCAAAAGGTGTAGAAAGAGGTAAAAAAAAAACTCTGAAAATTTGTTCGCATTTGACTATTTGACTTCAGTTACCGCATTTAGCAGCTTTAAAGCATTAGGTGTTACGCGATATCAGGCATTAGGCGCCAGGGCTCGTGCTATAGATGAATAAGGTCTTGCGCACTAGTGAGGTGAATGGGTTCGAGCAATGCGCCGAAAAACAGAATCAATTATTCTGATTTTATTTCATTCCAAACTTCGTTGCTCCCCTAAGCAGGAGGGGAGGGTCTATCCTAACACTTTCTGGCAACAACGGCGAAAATCCGGTCTACAGCGCATTTGGTAGGTCGCGTGGTCTACAATTAATATAATTAACAAGTGCAATGCCAAGGGGTGGCTAATCCCAACAAGAATTGGAACAAGGAGAGAAGAACTAATTGGGCACTATGAAATTAAAAAACAAATATCTTGACTTGAACGGTTTTCTTTCAAAGGCGATGACAAGAAATGGGTAAAAAATCCAAGTCCAGCAGAGACAAAAACCTAGAAAAAATATTTGGACTGAGCTGGTATGCAATCCCATTCGTGATATTATTCCCAAAAGCTTCTTTCAAAGGCGATGACAAGAAATGGGCAAAAAATCCAAGTTCAGCAGAGACAAAAACCTAGAACAAATATCTGGACAGAGCTGGTATGCAATCCCATTCGTGATGTTAGTCTCAAAAGCTATATATGATAATTTGAAAAGAAAAATCTTGAACGGTTTTCTTTCAAATGTGATAAGAAATTTGTCAGACGGACGTACGATCGGAAAGACGAACGGACGGATGGACAGACGGACGACAGAGGAAATGACGGACCAACCACGGTTGGATGGACGGGCAGACAGTCGGACAGACGGACGTACGGACGTTCTTAAGAATGGGAGTTGTGAGCTTAAAAAAATTATTAAAATCTGATCATCTTAAAACGTTAGGACAAGTGATCACAATTTTTTTTTTTTTGGGGGGGGGGGGGGGGGGGCGGGGATTTCAAGTGGAATGGAGAGGGTTACTAACCGTAAACCCTCAACTGACCCTAACCGATAATCCTAACCTTGAACTGACCATAACCCTAAATATACCTCCCCCCCAAAAAAAAAAAAAAAAAATTCGCAATTTGCCTCATAAGTCTCATATCTTAGCACAATAAGCCCATAATATATAAAATTGCCTCATAATATTTCGGTAACCTCATAATGCATCTCTGGATACAAAAACACCCTCCTAACTCCCGAAAACATGCGCGGATTGACGGACGAACCACTTCGTGGCAGGAATAATAAAACCCTATGCAACACCTGCATCAGATTAGTTGAGCGTTGGACGACAAGCATTTTTATCAAAAAATCCAAAGTGTCGATGAGCACCCACTTACACAATCATATCTCTTACCACTAGTGTGGATAGTGTGGAACCCGTATGCTCCAATGTGGCCAATATGCACTATATCATTGTGCTACTCCACATAAGCTTCAGTTCCTCAAGTGGTAACAGGACGCGTCCGTCCAAGCCGAAGAAATCTTATGTGCTTTTGTGCCGTTGTATCGCAATGTTCTGCCTAACATGAACAAAGGGTTAAAAGGTATCTGGAAATTGCTTACTTTGTCAATAAAATTATACCTGTTTATAAGATATTTCCGATTTCGAAATGTGATTTTTTCAAGTTATTACATGCCAGTTCTATGAAAACTCCATCTTCAGCAACACTGAACCATGCGGAAAATGAAAATCCGTTCATATGTGTGAAAACATTTTTGACGGATTATGTTTATAAAAGAGCGAAATTTCACTGGAATTTCTTACAAATCGTGCCTCACAATTACAATTTGAATCTCTGGGGATAGCTAAAAATCGTCCCCTGAGTCCCAATGTTTTCTATGTGCCAGAAGGCACATAGAACACATTGGAACTCAGGGGACGAAATAGTAACACAGGTTCCACTTGCAGTGATGACTGGCGATAACATGTATTCTTTTTATTGATAGTTGTCAAATGAATTGCTCAGAGTTTTCTATTAATTGTTTTTTATAGATGTGAAGGCGTGTAATAAACACAGAACGACGCGCGAATGGGTTAATTACTTGTGCCATCGCAAAAGGATAAAACTCGAAGCCTGTGGCCTCTCGTTCTATCCTTCCGCGCTGGCACTCGTGCCATATCGATTAAGTAATTACACACGCGTGTCGTACTGTGTATATGTCGGTCGGGGCAGGGAGGAGTCGATTAACCTGCTCAATACTGTGATCTCAGGATAACAATATTAATTTTAATCTGACCGGTTGGTTGGAAACGTTTGATTGAGTGATTAGGATTTACGACACTTCATATCCTATCGGTGATAGTTTTACGGGACCTCCTCATCAACCGGAGCGACATTTTTTTACGTTTCTCTAGCCCCCAATAAGCAATAATCGCAAACGAGATACAGTACGTGGAGAGTGGATTGTAACTAAATCACCCGCGGAGTGGAGTTATCACCCAAGCTATAACTTTCAAATTTTGTACATATCGACAAAAAACACAAGCAATGTTTGAGCCAATGGACCTCCATGTTTAACCCGGAGGTCCACTGGCTAAAACTTTGCTTGTGCTGGTTATGCTTTGCAACAAATTTGCAATTATTGCTTGGGTGGAATCTCCACTCTGCGAGTGATTTAGTGATAATCCACTCTCCACGTACTGTAAAGGCAAGATAACAAACAAGAGAAAACACAGAAAAGTTACGGGTTGTTGGGGTGGTCTGGGAGGGGTATGAAAAGATGGAAGTGAGGGAGGAAAGAACTGGATGACAGAGTATGACAAGGCGGTAGTGGATGGCACAGGGTATCGTAGATTGGGGGTAGGGGATGTGCGTGGTATGAATGCCATGGAAAGCGGGCTAAAAGGGGCGATAGAGGTGGTTTGTATAAACGTACGTCAATACAAAATAGAAAGAGCAAGAATCAAAACACATCCCTCACATAGGCTAGACTATGGCGGGAAGCCATCTGAGTGAGAGACAGAAATAGAAAAAAATGACATGTATATGTGTAAGAAGGAAAGGTAGGTATAGAGAGAGAAGAAAGGAATTTAAGTAATAACAAGAACACATTAGAATGCCCACTGCCTAATACAAACCACCCATAATCAATCCTAATTCCAAACCCAAACCTGATCCTAATATTTACGTCTCCACTCCTACGCCACCTCCCCCACCTCCACTCTCCTCCTCCCAATGTATATGACCCCACTCCGCCCCTCCTCTCAACACCTCTTCATACTCTTTGCCCCCACCGCTTCCAAAACATGTAATTCCCAAATCCACCACATCCTACACCTCTTCAACCATCGACACAACCTTCACTGCACAATCGTACCATCCAGTACTACACTCTTATAGCATTTTTCCATGACCTTCTCTCCGTAATCACCTCGACACCTTAATCCCTGCGCCTCCTCCTCATCGTAATCCCTACTCCTTTTCACTCCATCTAATACCAACTCCTCTTCTCCCCATCATACCCCGCCCCTTCTCCTCTTAGTCGTTGCTACAAATGACTCCACCATCTCCACTACTTATACTCTCAACTCCAACACCTCATACACAATCTCCACCCCGTCCACCATCCCCAACTTCTCCTCGTTTTGGTAATTTTCCTAACCTGACACGCCAGAAGCATGTGCACGCGTATCCCAGCGGTGATGACGTCAGGAGATGGAAGGTCGCTAGTGCTACCTGCATGTATGCAACGTACCCTCAAAATGAGTCCCACTCTGAGGTTCCCATAATCGGACCTGAAACCCATCTCATATACTAGATACGTGTTTAACCCTTTACCAAACGTAACGGCCAATACCTGCCAGCGCTATTGTCAAAAATCGCCAATTGATTTCATTATTTTTTCAGTTTTTTGTCTCAAAAACATAGGGTATGACCCCTCATTTGAACGAGCTCGTCGAGCTCGTTCAAATGAGGGGTCATAACCTATGTTTTTGAGACAAAAAATGAAAAAAATTAGTTATTCAAGATTTTGTTTTGCAAGTGTCGTCTGCTTTTCATGTTAGGTAAAGGGTTAAGATAGTAATCAGCAGCTACGCGACTTCATGTTGGGGTTCATCTGAAAGAGTGGTGACCGGGTGAGTAAACGTAACGTTATAAGTAACGTTATAACAATATCAGTTAATTAGTTTAAGATTACGCGTTGAAAAAAACTGTAACATTATGCGTTGATTTTTATAACATTATGCATTAGAAAAAGTTATAACATTATGAGGAGTTTATAACATTATCGGTTGTTTACGACATCTTTTGAATCATTATGCGTTGGTGTAACATTAGGCGGAGTTGTAACATTTTAGGTTGTAAAACTCCATCGAATCTGGCAGCAAAACACTAAACTATCTAGAATGGCGAAAAAAATGGACACCAGACAGTTTCGAGCGTGAACATTGGCTGTGTTCCGATGAATCAAGAGATAGATACTTTGAGCGATTACCACTTACCAAAATAAGAAATAGGGACAACAGCTCCAGCTGTAAGTGCAGACAAAAGAAATGAAGTTCCCACTATCCACTTTCTCCCAAATCTGAAATTGAGAATACAACGCAATCTACAGTGGCGCATTTTGTAAACTTGCCTGGAAATTAACGAGAGAGGTCATAAGTTCGAAACAGGGACACAAGTGTTGGTATAGGCTTTAGGACTGTTACAATAATTTTCTAGTCGGGACATTTTCATCTTGACTGCCTGGGATATTAGATATCGACATGCTCTACCAGTTAATCATGTATTTTTTTTATTGCACCCCTGCAAAACTAAACCATGCGGAAAATGAAAATCCGTTCCTCACATATGCGCGGAACGGAAATCGTTGACGGGCTGTTTTTAAATCGAAGCGAAATGTCACAGGAATTTTCTATAAATCGCGCACCGCAATTACAATTTAAAAATAGTAACACGGGTTCCCCTCGTAAATTTGGTTGGCAATAAAGCGTGTTGTTTTTGTTGATAGTTGCCAAATGAATTGCCGAGTGTCCTAATATTTTTTTTTTGTAGACGTGAAATCGCGAATTTATGAGACTAAGTTTGCTTCTTGGACTTATATCACGCAATCGGTCTCATGCAAATGGATGACTGTAGCCGATTTGGTATACTGGGGCACCGGTGTGACAGGAATGATAGTCCGTAGGAAAATTAGTCCCTCTGGACTATTATTCCGCGGAATTATAGTCCTAGGTCTAACATTTCTAGGAATAGTAGTCCGCCGGACTACTATTCCTAGAAATGTTAGACCTAGGACTATAATTCCGCGGAATAATAGTCCAAAGGGACTAACATTCCTACGGACTATCATTCCTGTCACACCGGCATGACCACATTTGAGTTGTGTTCGTCAAACTAAACAAGAAACTAAGTAGTCCATACATCACATCTAGTATCTGCATTTATCTGCCAACAAATTCCGGTGGGGGAGGGGGGTGGGGTGGAGCACTATAATCCCATTTTCCAAGTATTCAAACTACTTCATCAAACTTCATCAAAGCATTCCTCTGAAGGTGATATTGTTGGACTATTTCATTATTCACGACTTGAATCATGATATTTGGGAGGAATTGGATTTACACGCCCTCCCAAATCGGTCATCTTTTTTAATTCTTTGATTCAAAACAAGAAAGACTGTAGGCAGGATCACCTGTGGCAGCACATGGCGGTGTGTATTGGAGAGCATGGTACGTTGATAGAATATACGTGACAATTGCGACCCAAAAGTGCTTACTATGCTCTAATTCGAAATCCCTGAATATTATATCTCCGCTGCGGTATGATTGTTTACAGCTACAACGACATCCTCGCAAAACAATACAATCCCTATTAAATAAAAAAACAAACCAAACAAAAACAAAACAAAAACAACAAAGAAATTGCTTTCAAAAAAGTGAAAGACCGAATACATGGTTCTGCTCAATGTCACCAACTCACTAGCAATTCTTGCCCTAGTTCATTTTTGTACTGAAATTAGTGTGAATGTGAGTCGCTGTGATAGTCTACACTTCATCTCTCAATTTCAGATGATGATCCTGAGTGCGAGAAATGACCTATCAATCAAAACACCAGTTCAATGTTATTCTTTCAAAATTAAATGCAAGTGAAGTTCCAGGTGACAGTTACTATTTTGCTGTCGAACTTGTGTTATTCTTTAATTAAGCGACCAGGTTTGTAACAGCAACCACCCACCTTTGCTATTGCTCACCACTTTTGTTTCTAAAATATCAGTTTGTGTTCAGGACCTATAACTACATTTGTCATAATAAAAATCCAGATGATGTCTTGCATAACAACATGGGGGGGGGGGGGGGGGTAGGCCTTTAAGCCAACGAATATGATGTCAAAGTTTATTTTAATAATGTCTTTACAATTTTAGAAAAAGTAATCACCCAAACCATATCATGTAAACCTTCAGCAGAATGAGCTCGACGACAACTGTACAACACATTGACATTGTTTTGTTGAAACTTTAGGAACACATATTTATTACACGCCTGTTCTATGCAATCCACATCAACAGCAACACTAAAGCACGCAGAAAATTAAAATACTGTTCCGCATATATGTGCGGAACGGAAGTCGTTGACGGACTATTTTTAAATAGAAGCGAAATTTCACTGGAATTTTCTACAAATCGTGCACCGCAATTGTACTTTGAATCTCTAGCAATAGCCCAAAATCTTTCCCTGAGTGCCGATGTGTTCAATGTGTCATTAGGCACATAGAACAGACTGGAACTCAGGGGACGAAAGGGTAACACGCATTCCTCTCGCAAATTTGTTTGGCGATAAAATGTGTTCTTTGTGTTGAAAGCTGTCAAATGAATTGCTGAGTGTCCTTCTTATAATTGTTTTTTTTTACAGTCGTGAAGGCGTGTAATAAACACAGAACGACACGCGTTTGTGAATGGGTTAATCGACATGGCACTTGTGCCATCTCGGAAGGATAACACTCTAGGCCTGCGGCCTCTCGTTCTATCCTTCCGCGCTGGCTCTCGTGCTATATAGATTAACCCATTCACAAGCGCGTATCGTTCTAGGTATTTATTTTCAACTGCACTATTTGTATATTGCGCGGGCGGTTACGTCGGATTCTTTAGGTAGATGATTAATGAAAGTTGTTGTTGTAACCGATATTGGCGGAACACATAATTGTAAATGAGACGTGATAGAGGTAATACTCAAATGTTACTATTAGAGTACAAATGTTGCAGCATTTATGGTTGGAAACATACCATTTTTAGAGTCACAATGCAGATTACAACAGCACTCACACCAAGGAGAAAGCAGTAAATGTGCTTAAATGCCCCATGTTTTCCGGCATACTTTGATTCACATCAAAGCTAAGTTTCACACAAGAATAATAACTCGAACATAGAGTATGAAATGGTGAAGTGGAGATATATATATAACATTCTATATTTATATTTGGAATGGGCTATATAGTCATCGCGTCTACCATCTGCAGATCACTCAAGCCATTTACCCCATTACATGCGGCATCATATATGGAAATAGTATGTCATTTGGTTTTCATCCCATATTTGGGATTCATGCTGCATATCGCGGGTGTGACGACATCGGTATCATAACGTGTGGCGTATGTCGGTTGTCAGGGTAAACCGCGTGAACGACCATGTTGTGAAGCCAGTACCATGGTCATGCGTGGTGGCATAGTGACATTTTGTTCAACGTGTTCTATTGATCGCGCAAGAATCCTCGCTTTTTTCATTCCTATTCAGGATCTTAGCAGTGGGTATTGCACTAAGGGCATAACTGGTGTGATGTGTTTCTCGATTCAATGAAAGTTATCTGACGGCTCAAATTCTCCCAGAATTCTCATTTTCTACCATATTCCACTAAAGTACAATCGCCGTGGATTGGTTGCAGTGCACACGTGGGCAGTGATGCCCAAGCATGCGTTTTACTAGCTGATAAAAATCACCATTAGCAAAATGTTAATTAATAAAGCACCGGGTTGTATCCGGTGATTCATTAATTAAATGTTTGATGATTTTCATATAATTAGTGTTTGAAAACTAATATTGTTGCGGCCACGGGAACATTGCCGACTCGTGGAAGGTGACCAGTTCACGGCGACCGTACTGTAACTCACATCCTTCTTCCTCCATTCCTGTACAGTTAAAACTAGAAGTCCTGTCATCAAATGCGCATAAATAGCACGTCGATCTGCGCGTTAGTCTGCGCGTTATGACCGTAGCAAGGCTATGAAATCCTGTACATATGGCTTGTGCACAAGCAATGTTTCAGCCATTGGACCTCCGGGTAACCCGGTGGTCCATTGGCAGAAACATTGCCTGTGTTTGCTGTGAGTAACCAGGAGAACCTGCCGTGCTTTGGATACCATTCGATATGGCAATTGCATGCAATTCCTACGCGCAATTAAGCCTAGATAAGTTCACAGTTCGTGACAGGACTTCTGGTTTTAACTGTACCTGTTCTACCCACATTATGAATTCTATATTCTCTTGCGTACCTATTCATGGATATTATTTCTGGCTATGCGTAACTGGCATTGGCCTTGTCCTAGTTTCTGACGTCGACAAAGTCTTAGCAGACTACACATATCAGTCTATAGAGTTCCTTTCCCAAGTAGGAAGGGTCTTCTATGGGATGTGTCTGCCTACATATGTGATGTGTTTATTGAGGACACGCCAAATGTGGTTGTCAGCGAATGTTAGTATGAACACAACACATAGGAAAATGCAATGATTCCCACCCAGGGTTGTTGATCCCTATCCTTTGGTATTCCGAGTTCCCGAGATGTGCATATGTGCTATTTGCAAAATGTGAGTACAATACAATGGAGTTGTTTGCAATATAACAAAAACAGTTTTGCAAAAATAATTCTTGAATAATATTTTTTTTTCATTTTGTGTCTCAAAAACATAGGTTATAACCCCTCGTTGGAACGAGCTCGACGAGGGGTCATAACCTATGTTTTTGAGACAAAAAAAATGAAAATTAATTAGCGATTTTTGAGAATAGCGCTGGCCGGTTTGGCCGTTACATAAGGTAAAGGGTGTTAAATAACTGATGTTAGCGTGAAAGAAAAAATCGGAATGCACAGCTGATGTTACGATTTGTGATGTACCCCAACCCTTGATCGAATCCCCTGCAGAAATACATGTAGAACCAATATATGAATTTGTAACTATATCAGCTTACTTATTAGTGCCGTATATAGCAATCAACGATCCAGGCAGTGGCACCACTCCGCTGATGAGGAGGTTTAAGTATAAATTTCCAGACAATTGTACAACACCAAAGCTTATGGCGTAGTGAGTCAGTCCCATAGATGCCCTAAAATTGAATAAAATCATGCCTAAAGTTGCGTCAATAAATTTGTGAACATAACATACGCCATCATCTGAATGATGCGTCGCAAATGTGTTTTGTTCCAAAATACGTTTCTCAACTATACCTGATAAATGCTGAGGTAAATCAAAGAACATTCATTGTCTGTGTTACAAAGTAAAGATCAACAAAACTAGCTGGACTCAATTTAAAAAAAAAATCACTTAAACTATAGTTTTTCTTATTAGCGTATTTAATTTGAGGGCAGGGATGTGGCTAGAGGGTTTCAGCTGGGGGTGCCACCCGTGTAAATTCCAACCGTGAGTGGTTTCGATAGGTGGTTGCACTGCAGCGCTGGGTGATATCTTTTAACCCTTTACCCAACGAATCGCCCGCATCCACCCTCGTAATATGCAAAAACAGCTGCTGAAAAAATTTTATTTTTCGAAAAAATTCAACAAAACCATATCATGTCACATGATATGGTTTTGTTGAATTTTGTTTTAAAAATTAAAAAAAAATGATATTTAAAATAATGAATTTTGAAATTGTTGAATTTTGTTTTAAAAATTTAAAAAAATGATATTTAAAATAATGAATTTTGAAATCGTCTGCGTTGGGTAAAGGGTCATGAACCCTTCTGAGAATTTTCAAAAGTCCTGAAACGGAAAAAGCATCATTTATAATGTGTCTGGGTCAGAAGATTTACCGGATTGATGTCAGAGTAGAAAATTTGAGGCTATGTCAGTTTTAGAGTAGGAAATTCATGAACAATGTTAATTTATTGAATTTCCAACCATTTGAATTTCCAACTATTGAAAAAAAATACTCCTAGCTGGGGGGGGGGGGGGACTCCCCCCCCCCCCCCCCCTTGTCGCCACATTCCTGGTTGAAGGGGAGTAAATATAAAACTCCAATAAGAAGGTCACAGACCACCTGCACAAGTTGTGACTTTTAACTAGTTCTTAGCTTGTTTCCCATATGTACAGACTTGCTGTATGTTTGGTTCAGCTGTTGTAGATTGATTTAATGGTATCGCTCAAGAAACCAAACACAAAGTGTTATTTTAGTAACGTTGTCTTCACATTCTAATAACGCGCTTGAAAATTAAAATGTTTATTTTCCTTCAATGGGGTTCGCCTACTCCGTAGGTTATATGGAAACGTAGTAAATAGAACTATTTTTGTAGTCCAAAAACCATTGTTGTTCGAGTTTCACAGTAACAGTACCATGACCTTCTACCTCCTGACTGTATACGTCAATATGAATAAGATTTTCCCCTTCCGGCCGGATACCTCATCAGTAAATTTGTAAGACATGGGTCGTACAAAATTGACGTCATTGCCGGAAACAAGTTCAATTGCTGTCATAGTTCTATTTGTAGTAACAATCTCGTAACAGTCGACGTTGTGGTTACAGGCCCCCATACTCAATAGGGCTCTCTTCTCCAAAAAAGAAAACAATATGCTGTGTTACATTTGTTCAGCTGTAATAGATAAACTAAATGTTATTTTTCGGAAAGCAAAACGCGAAAATATATATTTAGAAACAGTGACCTTAACTCTTGAACAAAATCCCCAAAGGATTGAATGGGCTATTTCCCCGTCGTGAGGGTAACTATCCGGTCAGTCTGGTGGATCTGCATTGAATAAAAGAAGTTGTTGCCCTAAATCAATTTTCACCAAATTATATTTAAACTGGCAATACCATCACCTTCATTCACAAGATTGGAAACGCAATAAGTGGTGGATTATGTCCATTACATAGCTGCATTGCGAATTAGGTGGACACGTCATTTCAAATTAAAGTTATCGACCGGAAAAAAACTGTTCGCTAAACAATGTTGATAGTTATAGAGTTTCGTGATCTGCAACTTACGGCTAGCAATCCTCAAATCAAAAGGATTCCTATCTGTCACTAGGCAAATATTCTACAGCTACCAAACGTAGAACTTGTGTTCGGAAACAAAAAAGTGTTGTGTAAATGTAACATTTAACTGTGGACGACAAACACGATAATCGAAAGAGGTTTTCTCTTTTTACGAGGGTACCTGTAAGTTTGTTGGGCATGCATTATATAGATCCAAAGTTAACTCGGAATACCATACTTTTAACGATGATCATCGTACACAACAAGACAGTCGCTCACCACCCACCTGCCAGCGGGCCCACCAGCCTGCACGTTTGCCTTCATGATACAGCTACTCTTGACTTTGTCATAATGACATTGTGTTGCATGGCCCGATAAATGATTAGCTCGTTTCAAAATAAGCGTTTTTAATTTCGAGTTGCATTTTCGCCACAGCGAATCGCATTACTATTGGGTTGGTACATCGAGGATTGATATATACATGTAGTATAGAAGAGTATCTCTGAACTAAAAATATCACAAGCCTCGGTTGCCTTGTATGAAAAGTGAATAATGGTAGAATTCAAGAATGGTGTGACCATTGCGACAGGGAACATTTCTGAGCGACATTATCTATTCGGAGATCAGGCGGCACACGGAAAATACAGAGTTCAATTTTTATGCTGTTTTGTTTTTATGTGACGTTTAGAAAGGAAATTATCAATTATGTTCCCATTGCCAACTTTCAAAGGGCACAACATTATGATAGTAAGCATGGAGCACGTCACGACTTCCTTCAAACATAAGATCTTGTGCATCTTTTTTGTTTACGCGCAGAGATTAACCCTTTACCCAACTTAACGTCCAAAAACGGGCCAGCGCTGTTCACAAAAATCCCCATTCAATTTTCTTTATGTTTTTTCTCTTTTTGCCTCGACAACGTAGCTTATGACCCCTCATTGGAAAAAGCTCGTTCCAATGAGGCGCCATAAGCTATGTTTTTGACGCCCCAAAAAATGAAAAAATTAGTTATGTAAGAATTTTATTTGCAAGTGTCATCTGCTTTTCAACTTAGGTAAAGGGTTAAACAAAATGGCGGACGGAGAGGTGCGTAGTATTCTAAAGGGTTGAGCTTTTGCTACGAAATATTTCCACGACTGCTCATCTTTTCCGGTAGCTTTATAGTTTACTCGTATTTTGCGTGAACGGCTCAGTATTAGCGATCGAATTGGATGCAATTTCAGACTTCGAAATTCAAAACTGTGACAGAGATAGATTTTTTTTAATTTCTTAGCTTTCACAAAAAACGTAAACCCAATATTTTGTTTCTTGTATTTAGTAGAGTAGTATTTACCACAGCATGTTATCAAAGATAGATCAGTATTGACGTATTATAACACCTTGACCAGAGAGACCGCTTGTCCGGCCCAGAAACCAAATCCGCCATCATTCAGTTAAGTAAGATGAATGCTAAGTGAATGTGTGGTGTAGACCGATCAATATTTTCAACACACAGTCTGCTCGTTGAAAAAATAATTGGTCTACCCCATATAATACTCTCTCAGTTGCTGCCATTGCACTGACAGGGTTCAAATGGTTAATTTGTAAAACATGCTGACAGTTTTACGGGTTTATAGGGCAGCCTGCACAAATTTGAATCATGCAGATACAGATTTTTGTCGCCGTTTAGACAACACAATGTTACGAGGATAAAACATTTTGCAATACGAATAAGTTCATATTGTGCAGAAAAACTTTTATTTCGGTTACCTTGAAAATATATAAAAGACTTGGTAGTGCCTCATTTGTCGTTAACCCTTTACCCAACGCAGACGATTTCAAAATTTATTATTTTAAATATCATTTTTTTTAATTTTTTTTCAAACAATTTCAACAAAACCATATCATGTGACCCCTATCTGGGACGAGCTCGACGAGCTCGTTCCAAAGACGGGTCACAGAATATGGTTTTGTTGACATTTTTTGAAAAATAATATATTTTCAGCTGCTGAATTTGCATATTACGCGGGCGGATGCGCGCGATTCGTTGGGTAAAGGGTTAAAAATGGTATGATCTGCAATGCTAAAGGCAACAGATTGATGCTTTCAAGGAAGGAAAGAATGTTGATACGAGTTTTTTTTACCAACTTTCCTCTATTTCGATCCAATGTAAACAGACTCATTTTGCGAACTTTTCTCAGAGCTTCCAATTCGTTTTGATTTCATTCAGATAATTTCAGATTTTCAGACTAAATTATTTACTTTTTTCTACAAAATATAAATAAAAAATACGAAGAAGTTCATTTATTTGAATTTTGTGTCCTCCATGCATCAGATACAAACGTGATTTTGAATACAAACAAAATCCAATGTGATAGTTTGTCGACCAATCAGCATACATACGATTATTCACTGCACGAATACCGAATACACACAATCGCAGTTGATGCCTTTGCGCTTCACGATGTCAAAATTGGAACAAATAAGATACATTTTGTCTTGAAATGGTGGTAGATATGTGAATTTAGTACTCCATTCGGCCGTTTATTTGATCGGCACTGGAAATATTCGCTGTTTCACAGTTTGTTGATACACGCGGCGCAACAACTCCCATAGGTATACCTTATGATTTTAATGTGGATGATGTAATGTATATGTCGTTGAACAATTATGAATAATTATGAAAATTCGACGAGCGCTCTAAATTTGAAGTTTACACATTTCCCTTCACTCTGAGCCTAATTTAAGATGCTGAGATAGTCTGCCCTCTCCACCACTTGGCAACATGGGAATGTACACAACAGACGTAAAGATATTTTTGTTTAGTGTTGATGTCCTGCTGACTATCAAACACACACTTGTGTTTGAAAACAGAACCATGCGATGAACAGAGGAAGTAGTTTCGGAGTGTGTACAGTAACAATGACGCACGACTAATCACTATTTGTCGCGGTTCTCGTCAGATGAGGAGACCTTGATAACCTTGCTGATTGCTTTCAAATACCATCTCACCCCCCCCCCCCCCCCCTCACGTCTTTACCTCAACATTTGACTTATTTGATGATACCCCGCACCCCATTCTTCCTAATTCGTTGATACATATGTCAACACCACCCCCTCTCCTTTGTCTCACACAATAACCAATTTCATAACCAAATTTCATTTTCCTACTTCCCCTCCCTTTTTATACCCTCAGTGACTATTATTTTGTCAGTCCGATATTTTGGACATTCTAAGAGAAAGTGTTAGTGGGTATCCAGTATTCCCAATGAGACATTTGACACTTCGTTTCGCTAGCTTCCCCAATTTTTTCTGCCTAAGGCTGTGATCTTGACATCAATTCAAACAGCAGTTACTTCGCAAAGGTGTATTCCAAGTCCTCCCAAGTTCCCGGTTTCTCTTTAACATACAGACCACCCCAATGCATCTTTGTTCTGACGTCCTCTAATCAATTTTAATTACAGACCTCCATGACTCTCGCTCATTCTGTCACTCTCTCACGACTTATTTTATCCTGGATCGCCCCCACGTCTAGTCCGAGTTTCTATTGAATTCCCTCACATGCTCAAACCACATTGCAGATAATTATACCAAGAAAGTAAGATTACAGATTTTCTTCAAGTCTACCCTTTCTTTGTTCTTCACCAATCAAGCTTGTGCTCTCCTGATTGCTTCCAGTGCAGCGTCATTTCTGGATCATGGTCTCTATCGACTTTCGTCGTTTTGCAGAGTTTCCAAACTCTGCAACCGTTTGATTCAGATGCATTACTTCCGTACAACACTTTATACATAAACCATTTCTCAAATTGTTTTCCCGACGCAAATTTTATTAAAGCTGTTACTCCCAAAAAGTTTCAGGTTGAATAAGATGTAATTTCCTCTTGATAGTTAGTATATAGGTGTGGTTTCGTTAGATGTCTCTTCCCCTGATAGTTGAAAAGGTTATATTGATCTCCAATCTTCCAGTTCCAGTAGGCTCCTTTTTTGGGCCAACAGACATAACCTTGTTTTTGTTTTGTCTTCTTTTCAAGGCTCCATTCGTCCACAAATCTTGTAACAATTGCCAGAATCTTCTTCAATTTCTAACACGAGTACGATATAATTTGCGAAAATCAAGAACTGGGATTTTCGTGTTTCCAACTTCTTATGCCTCGTCGCTATGCAGCAGTTCATTGCCAAGATCTCTTATTCACATTGTTACAGTGGCTGCACCTTGGGGTGGGGTGGGGGTCGAGGGTGGGGGGTGGACAGGTGGGTGGTATGGGGGTATGGGAGTGGTATGGGGGAGGTACTTACTCCTCCACTTTTTTCGCCAAGTGTAGTAAAAAACTACTATCATTTTAATTTTTGTATTGAAGATGCGGTGTAATGGTGGGTATGCTTAATTCCATATTCCCAAGTGCACTAAATCGAGAGGTTTTTAAATTATGTTTGTGTGTGCACCCCCCCCCCCCCCCCCCCACACACACACGCATTAGCTGCAAACAACAAACACGAGTCGAGGGCCCAAATTGCAACAAGGCGTGCCGCGTTCAAACGGTCTGAAACAAACCACTTAGTATTCGAGGAATTCTAGAATCGAGAGCGTACAACGCATCCGTTTGGAATGCAGCCTACTTTCATTTTCGATTTGAGTGTCGTTTGGTGCTTTGTGCTCACACTTTACAACAGCGTTCTTCCGTTAAAATGTCACCATGTACGACGTTTTCTATAACTGAAACACCTAACCAATAAGTTTCAAAAGGATAAAACTGTTTTAATTTAAATGTCAGAGAATGCTCCAGAGAACACCATTTACAACGTAAGTTTTAAAAATTTTCTCAACTTCGGGAGGGGACAACCCCTCCCGAAGTTGAGAATTTTTTAAAAACTTACGGGCAGTGGGCAATACCCAACTGTATCCCCTCACTTCTGTAACTCTGGTGCCGCCACTGCATTGCTCTCGCTAGAATCATTGCTAAAATGTTGCTTAATGCCCTTCTCCCTTTCTCCATAGCACCTGTATTGTTGTTACACAAACTAGACTAAGTTCGCTTGGTGCACCTACACACAATGCGTTCAAAATTCCAAAGAACTTGCCTCCCAGGCTAAAGACTTCAAGCGTTTTATCATTTGGGGTACAGTAAAAAGATGGTTCGTGACGTGACGTGACCTTCTTCCCCATTCCGGATCTCCCCCTAAAACAATTCTCTTCTACCACCTCCTTTAATCTCTTATACAGGACTTTAAAAACAACTTTTCCGCTGTTGACCCTGAAAAGAGATTCCCCGGTAATTATCTTAATCCTACTAATCGGACTATTTTCCACATGACGTCATGGATCCATCAAAAGAACTTATCTGCGCCTATTTTCGTAATTGGCCAATCGAATTGTCGCATTCTGACCCAGATCAATTCGGATGCTGCGGTGTTTTCAATTAAAGAAAAATGAATGGGAAGTGATTTTAGAACACTCACATTTTGACTTTGAAACGAGAATCTCTCAGATAACGGCAGCTAATTTCTTCAAAATGCAAATAAATAGCCTACTTGGATATAATTCACATTGTTTGCCAATCACATTTAAGTTTTGTTTCTGTTTTTTTTCAAGCAGACATCATAACTTTCAAATCTTGCAAATATGACTGAATTTTCCATGACGAATTTAGAAAATGATAAGCAACACAGAGGCGTGTGAAAAAGACAACGCCACGACGTGTGAGTGCTTTTTTCTATGCGACACTTACGCCATCGCGGAAGGGCAAAACTAGAAACTGCGCCTCTCGTTCTATCTTCCCGCACTGACACGCGTGCCGTATTGTCGAACGCATTCACACACCGTGACCGTTGGTGTATTTTTTACTCCCCAACAGTGCACTCAGCACAATCCCGAGAGAAACAATTTCATTTTCCCCAGCTTAATTCGTCTCTAATCTACATGACTACACACCCTTTAATACCCCTCAACTTGTCATACACCTACTTACATGCACACACTTACTTCATCTACCCGTTCGTCATGTATTAACACTGTTTCGTTAAATCAATAATACCAGATTTCTCCCCCATCTCTATCATTGTTGTTATTTTATGAGACCCCAGATGTTGCAGTACCCCACTTTCAGAGTGCTGGTCTTACATCACCTCCCACTAATGTACATTTTGTTATTTTCCGATTGTCGTCTTGGTATACTCCCACCTCCCCTCTGGCTTGTCAGTTCATTCATTACCCCCATACTAATTAGCCCCACTTCTACAAAGCCCCGCTCGTATTGTGGAAATGGAAATTTTGTAGTGAACATATTTTCATATTGCGTGCAGTTGTTAGAATGTCCGCCATGCAGAACATTGTACAATCTACACAGTAAACACAATGTGCCCCGCATTCAACTTCTTCATCCAGATGTGTTCAGTCTGCACCATAAACGCGTACAATTCGATGTGGTCTACACGGTCGCATATGAATACCTTTCAAATTGAAAATTGAAAATGCATTAATACTGAACTATTCTTGGTCGCATTGTGTGATAAATTATACTCTGCCACATACAAGGTACAAGATAGACACAAAACGCTGGATCATGTTGTCGTCAAAGCTAAGTAAAGAAGAAAAATTCAATTCAGTCACAACTTCGAATACTGAAACTGCGTGCATTTCGAACGCCAATAATGGCAATGTCATCAAAATACGAAGAAGCCATGAAGCGTGTGGGAAACCTTTGGGTGGGTGGGTTTTGGGGTGAGTAAAGGGATGACACCAACAACAATGTTTTCTGTCTATACTTTTTGTCAGGATTGGAGTCTAGGATATCAGTTCTCTCTTGCTTGTAAGCATGTAGTTTCTTAAAAAAACTAGAATTGATACTGGGATTTGTACAGCACACACAGTCGGTCTTACAAATGAAGGTCTGTAGAACTCGTTTCAGGTTGTTGGGGACCTGGCACAACTAATCGGGAGTACCCTCATGACTAACACATGCGTATTTTATTAATTCGTAAATCGTCCCATGTGTTCCCATGTGTTCCAATGTGTTCTATGTGCCCATTGGCACATAGAACACATTGGAACTGAGGGGACGAAATAAAGTTCTACGAAGTGGAGTTTTTAAAGTGATAAACCCGACTTGTTGATGTTCCAACTACATCATCAATGCATACCTTCGATAGAGACACAGCTTGATGATGTAGTTGGAATATTTTATCAGTGGGGAACGGCCAGGACTAATCAGGTACACCAACCACACTTGCCAATTGGTCATCTTCATGACGCCCCTGCCAACAGGTATGTTTATGGTCCGCCGATGCATTTTGTGTGAGCCTGCAATAAAACAAACAAGTGAATTGAAACTTTATCGGAATATTCCAAAATAAAAATAAAAATTGAGTAAGAAACTAGAAGATTAGTTCATTCAATCGCCAACTTGCGAAGCTTAGTTTAACGTGGGCGCATTGACGCAGCGGTAAGCGTGTGGTATTTCTATACGAGAGATCGTAAAACCACACGGGTCTGAAGTCGATAGGAAAATCATAATCAAGGTTCGGGTATGGCTGATCGCAAGTTATTTTGCAATAACTATTTATTGCCGCTTGTTGATGACAGTCTATTAGCAGTACCGCATCCTTCATCCCTGCGACTATCAGACGTCATACGACCCTGTCCGTTGAAAGTGATGCTAAAAGCAAATAAATGAATACATATGTAATAACTTACATACTTTAGGTAAGAGAATAACAGGATCGGTAACGCCTTACCTGCCTTATCGATTACTCGGAGAGTGGAGGGCACAAATTCACAATACTACCATGGTTCGACCCAGTGTGAAAAAGGTTACAATCGTATATCGGTAAATGTACCATGACTCGCTGTAGTCTCTCGTTTAGATGAATATACCGCTGTGTGGCCACTGTCCTGTCTGTTCCTTCTACTTCAACCATCTTCCAACCCGAAGGCCAGCCTTTGGGTTGGAACATAGTTAAAGCAGCAGAAACGGATCGTAGTGACCTAAAGTGGGATTATTTGGCTAAATATTCTTTGGATTTGTAAATAATGTTACAGGAATGCCTGTATATTGACACATTTGCATGCGCCAATTTTAACTCGTCGTGTAACAGCGAAACATATCTGTGGAAAAAAGTGGAGGGGGATGTGCCACCTGTGCCCCTTGGCTCCGCAGCCTCTGATGTAGTACATAGTCCATGGTGAACTTACCAGATAAATGCCAACGGTAGTGCCATTTTGGCCATATCCCATCGTCGAATCAGGTCTAGATAAGTATATCTCCTATCCAACTTTTTTCGTGTTCTTGTCTCAATCTGGAAAGACTTTTCAAGTCTCGTCAAGTCTGGGCATTCTTTTCTGTTCACTTTTGCCATCCATTCGGCTACTGATTTTGCCTCTTCTATTTTGTCGTGAGCTAAAAGCCACCTCATACTCTCCGGCACAACTCTGGAAAGAATGGAAACACCGGCGACAGTTTGAAAGTTATGTTTATTCAATTAGTTTATGAAGTGTTATGAATCTAACTATTTTCAGTTTAGTAGTTTTGTATCACAGAAGAACCCATACAACTGCGGGAAGGAAATTTAGTTTTAGTCAACCTTTAACTGGTTTCGAAACAACTCATTGAATTCGACCACTGGGGGTACTAAATTAGCGTATTATGCAGCAAACTTCTCAGTGTGGGAGAGACAGGTGATTACGAGTATTTGGGGGTAAATATAAACATTACAGGAAGAGGCATCTACCGGAACCACACAAATAAATTGATTCTGAAGGGGAAGCGAATCCTTAACCAAATGAAACGTATAGGGAGAAACAGTTTCAATAAGGTTTTCGTGAGGAAAACCATTTGGGAAATGGCGGGGCTGCCAAGTATAACATACGGTACGGAAGTGGTACCCCTAAACCAGACGGCCGTAAAGAGCTTGGAAATCCTGCAGAACGATGCAGGCCGATGGATAACGGGGTCGAGTAATGCCGCAGCGCTAGAAGCAATCAGGGGTGAGCTAGGGTGGATGAGGATCAAAGACAGGATAGACCTGTTGAAGCTCGGTTATCTTAATTAGTTGGTAAATCTCCCCGACAGCCGATGGTGTAAAGTAATGTTCCTGAGAATTTTCAACTCAAATATCAAAACGGGGTGGATGGTCCAAACGAGGGAGCTAGTAGAGAACTACTCATTGGAGATCTCGGACCTGGACGTTGGGGCAAACCAGGGTAAAAAAATCGTCAGAGAAAGGGTCATGGGGGATTGTAACCGTAATTGGCGAGAGGTGGTCAAACCAAAGAGGTCTTTGGGTGGCCTGCGTGATAAAGACAAGCCAGGTTTTGAAGAGTACCTTGATGGCACCTTTTGGAGGGGGGGTCACTGTTGTTCAAGCTGAGGTCGCGATCCCTGGAGCTGAGGGGAAAAATTGGGAAAGACGGTGAAAGGAAGTGCCAGATGTGTAACTTGGGCATGGTGGAGACCCTGGAACACTTTCTTCTAGAATGCCCAAAGTATCAGTCTAAAAGAATGAGATTCACTGGGAGTATAATGGGGAAGTGGGATGGGAGAATGAAGGACATGTGGTTAGGAGGAGACTCAAAGGAGAAGGTTAATATGGTAATCGAAGAATGGGGCAAGGGATGTCATCAAGCAGTTCGTCTCCGAGTGCTGGGAGGAGAGGAGAAGTGTGGGAATAGGGAGGCAATAGGGAGTACAGGGGTAACCATGGCCTTCTCGTCCGAGAACCGCGACAAATCCGCGGTTGGCCAAAGTGTTATTATTATTATTATTATTATTATTATTATTATTATTATTATTATTATTATGTATTAACTACTGAAGACTGAATCTGCATACTGCACTGGAAATCAGCGAGAGTGGCGGTCACGATAAGCCTTTGTGCAGAAATATAAATGAATCAATAAATGAATCAGGAGAGTGTCTTATTCTAAACCTCCAGAGTGCTGCGAAATAAAGAAAGCATTTCAAATTGCATAACATGGTTCGGCCACTTTTCTTAGTTTGAACAATATTTTATTTCCAAAAGAAAGACAGACACAAAGACAAACAATAACTGATTAACATCAAGAATAAAAAAAATCTTGAACATGGAAAGAGGATTCAGCAGTAAGCCAAGTTCTCAAAGAGACCAAGGTGAACAGTGGAAGAAAATAAGAGAGAGAGATAGAGGAGGAGAAGGAGAAGGTGAGAGACCCGATGAGGTGGTGACTGGTCTGCTTTTAGTCGATGAATGCATCGTAATACGAAGTTGAAGAGACGTTACTAACTTATGGACCATTATATACCCAGCAAAACCTTTTGGATAATAGGATAACCTCGTGTGCCTTCTCGAAGATTAGTAAGTTCATTACGGAATAACAGTGTTCAGATCCGAACAGTAAGTTGTCGGTTGTAACATTACATTGTAGAGTGCCTAGTGTCTGATCCCTTTGTTGAGAGTAAAGGGGACAATGAAACCAAAGTGTTCAGCAGTTCGTTCGCCACATCGGCTAAGGCATGTGTCTGAAAGAAAGTTGTTGTACAAGTTAGTGTTGAGATTACTACAGTTCAGACGTAGACGACAGTGATATATTTGGGCCCGACGCGATTTATGAAAGTTGTAGTGGTTGGGTACAATGTTCAGATTTCAATTGTGAAAGTGAATTATTTTGCCTAATTCCGGGTGGAATCTCATTCCACAAGCGCGTGGTAGAGGGGGGGGGGGGAAGGAAGTATGCTATGATTGGGTGGACACAAAGGTGTGATGAGATTCAAATTGTTCCTTAGATTGTAATCGTAGGTTTCAGAACTGGATGGAAGGATTAGATGAGATGAATCCGCGGCACCAAGGCTGTGATGCATCTTAAAAATTGTATTAACTTATGATTTTTCTGAGCATATCCCATCATAATCTGACATACAGGCGATGCTTACTAGCTTACATGGTTCCCCCAGTAATAATTCTTGCTGCTTCAATTTGAATTTTCTCCAGTTTATAGGATTCCCCGTCTGTACAGTTATCCCAGACGGTATCAGCGTAATCAAGGATTGGGCGGACATATGCGAAGTATATTTTCTCTTGGAATTTGCTATCAAGCCTTTGCTTGAAGCGTCTAATCAGGTTGACACGCCGACAAGCTTTCTCGGCTATTTCATCGATATGGGCTCTCCATATCCCCTTGTCGTTGCGCACCACTCCCGGGTGTTTGTGTTGTGATACCTCTGTAATGGTTGTAGATAACCTTGACAGTGGTGG
The DNA here is from genome assembly GCA_031216915.1 of Pictodentalium vernedei. Classification (NCBI taxonomy): domain Eukaryota; kingdom Metazoa; phylum Mollusca; class Scaphopoda; order Dentaliida; family Dentaliidae; genus Pictodentalium; species Pictodentalium vernedei. The sequence goes on from CM062289.1 coordinate 87,804,591, forward strand.
GTGTATAGTTTTTTGTGAAATGATCATTGTTTCAGTTTTATTAGGAGTGTTTTCTTGGGCACCAACAGAACAGCGAATCTGTACCATACCAGTCACACAGCATGGCCGCCGGCATAGGACAACCGGGGACCGAGTGGTGTTCGTGGCTTATTACAGGCTTCGCTGTTTGTTTGCCAACGATATGAGACTATCTGAGCAAAAGTAAGAACTCTTGGTGTGCCATTTGCCAAATCACAATATAGTTCTAATATTGTATCATATCGAATAAATTGCAGAAAAACCTTACTACCCAGCAGGATTTCAGTCCAAAGTAAACTGTCTCCGTCTATTGTTAAGAACCTTGTCCGAGACAAGCATTTTCATTTCTGAATTCATAATGTCGAAATACATAGACAGAGCGCGATGTGTGTTTGAATCGGTGGGTGTTTTACATAACGAGTTGGAATGGCGTAGTCATATTTCGCGAGAGCCGCAGGCTCGAACGAAATATGATTACGCCATTCCAACGAGTTATGTAAAACGCCCACCGATTCAAACACACATCGCGTTCTGTGTTTATTACACAACACATGCATTAAAATTCATTTAAATAAACAAATTTTAATTCCGATGTTTAAACAGAAGGTGAAGAGTTTGTTTTCACTGAAGCTGTACTGATCAAATGGATCGATAAAAAATCAAAACAACCTTTTCGGAACCAGTGTTTGCTGAAATTCGTATCGCTGTTTCTCTTCGACTGGTGCACATTCACGCCGAACCATTTGGTGACTATTACTGTTAGTAAAAATATAAGTACACATTTGTGCAGATTTGCAAAACAGCTGGGAGAAACCTTTTTTAAAAGAAGTTCGAAGCCTCTCAAGATGTACGAAGATTTACCGAAATAAAGTTGACCAATTTATATATAATGGGATCCACAAAACGATACGGCCACGGGACTGGGTTAATGTTCTGGTTGGAAATGACTGGGTTTTTAAAAAATATTATCTCATTTTTGGCTAACTAATTTTTTGTGAACCGACTTTATTTTGCTTTGAACGTTTTCATTTTCACTCGATGCGACAGACGGTCGATGATTGTATAACGAAATTTGGAAACTTTTCGAAGCGTAACTAAACAGTGCGGTAAAAATGTAAAAAGGTTCCGGCTTGTATATCACCCGTTGAATACAGAATCCGTTATATCATAGCGGCGATTGAATACAAGTGTTTAACGCTTAATGGATGTGTAATACAATTCGGAACAACATCTCTCAGAGGGCGTGTCATGTTCGATCAGTCGAACGTACTTGTTTATTGCACGACTATTTGTATGAATAGTATTATTTTTGAACCCCCGATAAGTAAAACTATGGAGTGTAGTTTAATACTTCTCAGCCAATTAGAGAAAGAGTTAATCACGTGAGAGTAAACAGTAAAGATAGATAAAGCCTCACAAGTAGATATTCTGTTTCTTCGGCCAGTTATTGTAAAATTAAATATGGGCGGGCATTTTTTTTATTCTATTTTTTATTTTTGTAATTATTTTTTTTGTCATCAAAAGGTCATGTTCCAGGTTTGTTTTATGTTTTAGGTCCTATACTCTACAAGATATCATGGGTGTTGGTGTATTTCGCTGAAGCAATGCAAGGCCTTGTTGCACTCAAGGGACAGATTTATTAATTGTATAAACTCAGGTAAAATATCATAAACTATTTATTTTTTTGATTTGTTTTATAAAGTTTGCATTGGTTATGAAATGAGAGCGTGCGGCATCCAAAGGGACCGCGCGGAAGGGAATGAAAACCATATTTTTAACGTTTTAGGCCTATTGATGAGAGAGAAATGGTAAACAACAACATCAATCAATCATGATCTATGATCTACTCACAGCCATCCTAGAAGATATGGTGCAGCAATGACGCCTGTCGCTATACTTGCATATCTCCAGTTCTTCGTCAGGAAAGCACAGAGAGCAAAGGTTGTTTCCCCAATGTTCCAAGCTGGAAAACCAGTTATGTACGATCTCCACTTCGCAGGAGTGAATTCAATGGGTAATCCAACATCCAAAACCGCAAGGCCACCCAGTGTGCATCCAATTAGAAACCTCATAATGGCATATATCTGCCAGGTTTCAGCAAAGAATGAGGTTGCAGAAAACACCGCCAATGACGCTATTAGGGAGAAAAATACCTTCTTTCTTCCGAACAATTCCGATATCTGACCAGAAGAAAAACATCCCAGTAGTACTCCGCAAAGCTGTATCGACGTGATTAACGGTGATATCGGCCTCTTGTTGCATATCAGGTTGAACTGAAATCAGTTAACATTAACACTTTACCTAACATGAAAAGCAGACAACACTTGCAAAAAAAACTGAAATAACTATTATTTTTTAATTTTGTCTCGAAAACATAGGTTGTGACCCCTCGTTGGAATGAGCTCGATGAGATCGTTCCAACGAGGGGTCATAACCTATGTTTTTGAGACAAAAAATAATGAACATTAATTGGCGATATTTGAGAATACCGCTGGTCGGTTTTACCGTTACATTGGGTAAAGGGTTAACAAGAAGCGTCACGATTACGTATTATGACTATAATAAATAAATAAAAATCAGCAAACCTCGAATAATATCTGTGGTGACCCTTACACAGAATCTCTTGAACGCGATAGGACGCCTGTTCTTTGAAATCCCCATCTTTTGCAACACGAAACCATGCGGAAAATGAAAATGCGTTCTGCACATATGTGCGGAGCGGAAATTGTTGACGGACTATTTTTAATTCGAAGCGAAATTTCACTGGATTTTTTTTTTCAAATCGTGCACCGCAATTATCGCAATTACAGTTTGAATCGCTGTCATTGGCTAAAAATCACCCCCTGAGTCCCAATGTGTTCTGTGTTCCAGAAGGCACATAATAAGTGTAATTGGTAGTGTTCAAACTGGTGTCAGTAGGCACAGAGAAAACATTGGAATTCAGAGAACGAAATAGTAACACGGGTTCGCCTCGCAAATTTGATAAAATGTGTTCTTTTTGTTCATAGTTGTCAAATGAATTGCTGAGTGTCCTAATAATTGTTTTCATAGACGTGGAGGCGTGTAATAAATACAGAACGACATAAAGGGTTTATCGATATGGCACCTACCTATCCTTCCGCGCTGGCACTCGTGTCATTTCGTTTAACCCATTCACACACGCGTGTCGTTCAGTGATTATCCTTTAAGATCATATTATATAAAACGTAAACGAAAACAATATTGAGTTGCTTTACCTTTGAAATAGGCTCCAAGTTCAACTTGGCTGTAGTTCCAATTTTAACTAATGAAATCCCATTGATGGTGTGTTCACCACGGTTGGTGTGTAAAGCTAAAATTTATGTCCTAGTTTTTTTTTATATTTAGTAGAATAGGTAATCATGGGATAAGATTTAATACGTGGCTGTCTGGTATGTTACAGTGTGTGAGGAGGGGGGTAGGACTGTCTTCCCGATTATGTGAGGACCCAGACAATAGAGTTTACGTTCATACAAAGATTTCCTTTCTTTTTTTCATGCCTTCACAAATAAAACAATGGGTTTTGGGGTGACGTGCTTGTCATTGTTGGTCACGGAGACGCAGAAAAAAGTAGTTCCCACAACCTCGGTTGGATAAAAATGAATGTGTGTGTATGTGTGGCTGGAGAGTGTGTGTGCAATTGTGTATTAAATAAAAAGACGCACTGCACTGGCAAAGACATTTCCTTCTAAAATATATTTTCTTTTGTTATATTCCGACGAAAAATGGTTTAACTGTTTTTGTCTTGTGTTTTTGGTCGAATTGTCAATAACATGAAACATGATGACATAAAGAACTGAAGAAACTGCAGGCTTGGCAATTTCAGGAGAGCGATTTTTTAGCTCTCCTTACTGCCCTCCTGAAAGAATTAAGGAGAGCGAAAAATTGCCCTCCTAAATATTTTGGTCTGGGATGATTGAGATTACATGTATTATGCTCACATTAAATTTTTGTTGTAAAGCAAAAATGTATTTTAACTTCGAAGTCACATAACATCACGTAATTTCCTTTTGAAAGTGGTTTAGTGGTATAAGGTAATGGCTGCAACCATACCCAAACACAGTTGCAATCATTTGAAGCAAAATGGGTCACAGCAATATTTTTTTTTCTGTCAGTTTCAAGTTCAGCAACTGACATCACAGTTTGAGGGGTAATTATTCAAGGAATATTGACACTATAATATACTACCATTACTACTATCCTGTCACTTGAAGCACTTGCACCAGGATCTGACTGTAGATTCAAGCAGACCCGTTGTCCAAGAATGTCATACGCCTACCACTACCACCTTCAACCCCCAGGGGGTTGAAGGTGGTAATGGTAGGCATATGACTTTTTTGGACAACAGGTCTGGGTACACACACAGGTCTTGTCAAGTGTGTGTTCGGTTGTTGAGTGAGACATCTAAATGTCTAAGAGATTTCGCTTTGCCTTAGTAAAGTTAATAAAATCACTGATGTAGTCTGTTGGTTTCAGTTTCAATGAGTTCGTTCAACTGGATACTTAAAATGCTGTGTAAAGCTAATTGCTCTCCTATGCTGATTGAGGAGAGCGATTTTTTGCCCTCCTGCATTTTTCAGAATGCCAGGCCTGAAACTGATGGCGTGCAATTGTGTCGCATTCAGGCATTCCCGTAATATACCATCTGCAAATGCAAACAAACTGGTTACATTTGGCCAACAAATTCAACACTTGGCAGGTTCGCCTTGTTTCGTATTCTTCAACCGTCTTCCAAACGGACGGCTACCCCTCCGTTTGGAAGAGAATTGAAGTGGAAGAAAGGGAGAGATTCATGACCACATTCCGACAGGGATATTTAAAACAAGATGAACCAAATGGGCCTTAACCTCTTCCCAGTTTAGAGAATATTTTAATGTCACATTCAGTTTCTACGAATAGTTAACACTACAAAGCCCAAACATAATCACAGGCACTTGATTTAAACAAGATTGGATCTGACCTCCTGCAAATGCCGCATAGCAGATATCAAACGATTCTTACTGGTGGATCTAAAGAAGATACTTAAAGAATTGTTCTCACATAGAACAGATGCTAAATTTAAGGTTCCACAGGGAACCTAACTATGAACCAAGTGTCTTGATTTGAATTAACTTGATTCTTTTCCCCTGAAGGATGTTATGTGTCAAATATCAGTAGATTTTCACTTGCTGCTCTGCAGAAAGATTTTTAAAAACATTCCTTATTTGCAGTAATTTAAAATTTGGGCTCGCATACGAAGCCCAAATCCTGACCAAGAAACTTGCTTTGAACAAATTTGTTTTTAGCCCCCAAAGGATGTTTTTTGTATGCCAACATAGGACGATTGTGAAGGGTGGATTTGAAATAGACGACTTTAACACTTTGAACCCTAGCGGCCGCTTTTCTGTCCAGGAGCATGATACGTCATAGCGTCATTAAATAGGATGGCTGTTCAGTAAATGTGTGGAGTAGACTAATCAATATTTTAAACGTGCAGCTGCCAGGCTGCACGTTGAAAATATTGATTGGCCTACCCCAAATAATGCAAATGTACTCTTCTAATTGCGGCCATTGAACTGGCATGGACTATACCACTAGAGTTCAAAGGGTTAAGGAATGCGCCCATTAAAGCACTAAGTAAAAATGTCGGCTTCCATAAAGAGGTCAAATATATCGCCCGGGATTTGCTTTGAACAAACTTAAATCTGATCTAACCCACCCCCTTCGCCGCTCCATAAGGATGGTTTATTCCAAAATTAATATCTAAAGATGATGAGTGATGGATCTGAAGAGGGAGATTTTTAAAGTGTTTTTCTCATATTACATCAAGTTTAACTTCGGGGTCTTGAATCTGCCCCCCTCTAAAGATACTGAATACCAGAAAGATTCTGGCAGGAGTACCTGAGGGAAACGTAAAAAAACATGTTCCTCATATTGCACTAAGTGAAAATTTGCGTTCCACATACGGAGCCGAAATATGTATCCAGGAACATGATATGAATAAATTTGAATCTGACCGCAACCACACCCACCCCACATAAGGATGCCATATTTTCTAACGATGCCGACTGGGGATATGAAAAAGAAGATTTTTAAAGAGTGTTCTCAAATTACATACAGTTAAACTTCCAGTAAGTCGACCTGGTGAGTCTTACAGGTGTTTGAGTTCCTTCATTATTAATGAGCTTCTTCTACCACTACAATACGATTCACTTACCTCACTAGCAACAGTAACCATCTCATCCGAATACTCAACACTCTTGCATTCTGTACCATTAATTTCACAGGTCTTGTATAAAGGAGCAGTGGCATTTAATGCGTCCAGGCACCACCAATCTGGGATTTTTCCTCCAAATGCCATCAACATCATCGCCCATGCAACAGCCATTTTTGACCCAGTAACTACCAAAATTATCGTTACTTGAAATCTACCCATTCCTCCTGCAGCATTTATTATAGTTTCAAATTCTTCTCCCGTACTTCTTATGGGAAGGTCTGCAATGCAGGGAAAGAAAACACAAATACACATTTATAGTATGGCCTCCGTGGACTGTGTTTTGGGGGTGGGCAATATTTCCCCAAATGCAATAATATTTGATTCGAAGGAATAATTATAGGAATACTCATAAAATTAGTTTGTTGGAGTGTATCAGCTATATATCTTGCTACTTGATGCACGCAATACATGTTGATGGAAAAAGGAAACGCAAGTTCAGTTTTGGGTAATATAATTTTTTTTTTTATCCGTCGACCAAAAGTAGTAAAATTTGTCACATCGCAACCTCAGTGTACTGTTTAATGAGTCTTTGGTTAAACTTCAGTCAACCATGATCACGTGCGATGCTGCATGGTTTCAACATACGTTTCGACAAAGCGTACATCCGAGGTACTCCCACGTTCTGTGGCCTTGCCAACCATACCAAATCGAAATTTTGAACAGTACACATCGAATTCACAAAAACGCCGAAGTTGACAGGGGGTAGGACTATTGCTCTAATAATGCAAGGTCAATCGCAACGTCTCGACGCCCAGGTATGTGGGGTACATGAGTCAACTATAGCTCATTTAGTTGGGTATCTCAGGGCCACGGGAAGATTATTACGTCGCCACGCTAAGAGAGAGGGATGCGTCTTTACTCACCTACGTTACCGATTTCAGACGCCGACGGAGACAGTGAGTCAGGTTGTAGACGATCATGGTAGCTGAGTGTGTCCACGAACAGTTAGGAATCTGTTGTGGGAATTCAATTTAAGGCCACGACGTCTCTGCGTTCCCCCGCAGTTTACACCCAGGCGACGTTAAAGTGGATTGTAATGACTGCAGGCACATACACCAAGGGCAACAAAACTCGTCAAAATTTAAGCAGTAATGAAGAAATAACATCAAAATCCATAAAACATTTGAAATATTTAACACAGGAAAAAAACTTTTTTCTTTTTCCGCTATTATTTACGAAGGGCCTACCAGTCGATTCAATCAACGCAACCGATAAACGAGTTAAAAAAATCAGAGAGATCTCCACTGAAAAGTAATCTGCATTGGCTAACCTTTCACGGGCATTAACCAAAGCACGAGATCTAAATAAATAGTGGATATAAAATGAGTCGCGATTTCATATGAAATGTGTGTACTGAGTTCACTGAAATCGACCTGAGCCGAGGTTTACCGAGGCTTGTGTCAAATGTAGTGAACGAGGTCCAGAAATCTCATGTCACATCGTAGCGAATTTGACATTCCTTTTTTATCACATAATGTGTAATTTAACCTGCTTCGTTACGTAACGACTGAAATGTCAAGCTCTATACATAAGATCATAAAAATCGCCAAACAAATTTAATTTTTTTAACCTTTGCCTTGAAAACATAGCTTGTGCCCCCCCCCCCTCCCCCCATTGGAACGAGCTTGGCAAGCTCGTTCCAGTGGGGTATCATAAGGTATATTTAGGAGGCCAAATAATGAAATTGTTTAGGTGTTATATAAGACTGTTCCTTTTTTTTTGCAATTGTCGTCTGTTATTTGTATTACGTAAACAGTGAATTACATTTAAGAGATATAGAATATACCCATAGTAGCTTGGTGTACCAAATGTTCACCACGATGGGTCTGTGGGAGTTCACGAGTGGTGAACATTTGGTACACCAAGCTACTTTGGGTATATTTTATTTATACCTCGATCGGCAGATTATTAAGAGTCGCTATTATTTTTTCTCGATTTTACTGAGCAGCATCCGTACATGCGTGTGAATTTGTTTTTGTTTACATGAGCATTGGTTAGCGGTACTTCCGCTGTCAATTTTATCACCGAAACGAAATAGAAAAGGAAACAGGGCCTTTTTCATTTCAGTAACATAATAACATAATGTTTCGTTTTATGGATGCTATATTAACAGGAGACAATGCATGTTTGTTATTGTTTGGTGTTTTATGTGGTAAACTCATTTAAAAACGTAATAAATAATTGCAACTTTCTTTTCACTCTTCGCGAGGCGACGTGCGATAAATTTAGGCAAGTTCGTATTCAGATCGACGTCACCAAAGGTCAACCTGGATGTAGTTCCACTTTAGGTGTAAATTCTAACTATTGGAATCCCATTGCTGGCGTGTTTACCACGGTTGGTATATAAAGATAAAATTTATGTCATAGGCTTTTCATGTATAGTTGAATAGGTAATCATGGTATAAACAAAGAATTCAATTATCAATATAGTTTAGGGTTTCTTGTCAAATTAAACGAAGCAACAGATTATAAATACGTTTAACAATCGCAGAGTTCACCAGTGAAAATCGATCTGTGTATACGACACTGTTGACGCAGAATTCTTTTCACTGTCGAACCCTGCACAAACATGTACTTAATGCTTGAGATCTAATATATTCGTATTTGTCACGTGGCGCATTTCCTTTTAAATATCATGCGCGTTTGCATTTAGATAGGATTTTGTCTTGACACTAACGTCGTGAGTGAACATTCGTGCGATGAGTGCCAAAAATTGGAGTCTGTAAACTCTGAGTCTAAGGGGTGAGGGGCAGAGGGGTACTGAAAATATATGAAAGAGATGCCGAGAAAGCGAAATTACCGGTTCTTTTCATTCCTGGCCTATCCGTATCTGGCATTGTGCCCTAATTAGACCAATCTAAAGTCCCATCCAAAAGGTTTTATTTAATCCCGAGAACCTTTAGCAATTGGTTCCCTCTTTGTTTCCGTTTCCCTTTGACCGGTGTAATATATTATTACATACCTAGGGCCCCAATAGCGGCTCGAAACGTCACTTTACCGACTGTCAAAATGTTTAACCCGTTCAGCCCCCAGAAAACAATGATTTTGTTCGCATTTTCAAAACACTATTTGTATTAGGAACCTGAAACTTTGTATATTAATACATAATCATACTCTCTTTCAAATGTAGTAAATGCGAAACATCTTGACAATAACTCTATTTCCCTATTAAAAATACAACAAACCGAAATTTTAAAAAATGCTTTGTCCACTTAGGTCCTAACTTCGGGCGAAGACGGATGGTGAGATTGGCCCGATCTGGCCAATCGGGAGCTTCCAAACATTTTGTCACGTCGGAGAGCAAAGGGAGGTAATTCAATCAATTATTTTTTAACACACTTTCTTCACGGCACTTTGCGTTTCACTTGAATCACAAAATAATTGGTTGAATGACCAACTTCTGAAGACCTGTCACTACCCACACTCGACGGGTTATCGGTCAGTGGTATGCATTGTCTTGGCTTTGTAATCTGAGAAGCTCAAATGCCTGATGATGATTAGCTTATGTGTCCTTAAACAACCAATTTACCGATTTTGGAGAGCAAATATTGTTGATAGTCATGACATTACACCACGAGAGTCCACTCTGGCTTCTCTAAAGATAATGATAAACGCTGTCGCTAATAATTATGTTCGACGTACGGCGTGCTAAAATTACCGGCATAGAAATAAAATAGGCGGTGCATTAGGCATTTAGTGCTCCCGCACGCATTGAAAATGCACGACCTGTATTTGCAGATGTGTTGGGTATCACATTACCTTCAAGGAGATGTGTCACGCATTCAGTGAGAGCGACTTCCTTTATTTTGTATATTGAGATTTATCTAAACAATCAACTCAATTTGCACTCAAAAACTCGGCATCAGCACCCCCCCCCCCCCCCCAACACTCCACCCGTCTGATTCCGTATTAGGCAGATTCAATTTCCGGTAAACACCACACTATCACATATATGCATCGTTATAACGCATCAATATATACTTCCCGAAATTCAAATTTTAACCATTTTCAACCCAATTTAAACAGAAAAATGGGAGAAACGGGCTGTATGTAACGGGATTGGTAGATAAATGTATTATCATTGTCATGTGCGTTTAATGTAATTTGTATCAGATACGAGGTCGTGTTTACAATCGGATCACAACTCGCCCTATCAAATTATAGGACATGCCCAAGACCCTTATAATGTATATGTATCAGTCGACTCCACTGCAGATTTATATCAAAACAATCTTTCCATGCACCCCGCAAATAATAAAACACGATTATATTTTAAATACCTGCCAAGAACGGTTCGTATTTGTTAGATACATTTTCATCTTGTACTGTATCATATTCTTCCTTCATTTTCCTTGGTGGACCTCACTTCGAACATCTAACTGATACGATTCAGTGTAACTGTATAGACTGGTTCATTATTTGACACCAAGCGCATGTCTACGCATAAATATTCTCTGCAAAAGTCATGTACTTAACCCAATTTTTCAGTGTGAATCATCAAAAATTAATAATACATATTCGTCTGCCTCCATTTTTTTTTCACGATATCTATATACGAGAATGTTTAAATGTAGTAACTGTAATGCAGGCTTCTAATCTCGACACGAGAGACCCAACCAGTTCCTCTGTATTATAAATTAGAAAATAAAACAAAAACAGTGGAAAATTGGATGAGCATAAAACAGAAATCACACACAGTATGGACATAGACAGAACGCGATGTGTGTTTGAATCGGTTGGTGTTTTACAGAAAGAGATGGAATTGCGTAGTCATATTTTCCAACGAATGGCGTAATCACAAACACACATCGCGTTCTGTGTTTCTTACACAACCATTGCATTAAAATTCATTTAAATAAACACATTTGAATTCCGATGTTTAAAGCCAAAGGTGAAGAGTTTTGACTGAAGCTGTACTGATCAAATGGATCGATAAAAAATCAAAACAACCTTTTTCGGAACAAGTGTTTGTTGAAATTCGTAATGTTGTTTCTCTTCGGCTGGTGCCCACTCACTCCTAACCATTTGTTGGCTATTACTGTTAGTAAAAATTCTAGTACAAATTTGTGCAGATTTGCAAAACAGCTGGGAGAAACATTTTTAAAAGAAGTTCGAAGCATGCCAAGATGTACGACGATTTTCCGAAATAAAGTTAACCAACGGGTCTACAAAACGAGGCGGCCACGGGACTGGGTTAATTTTCTGGTTGGAAATCATTGATATTTAATATTATCTCATTTTTGGTTAACTAATTTTTTGTGAAACGCCTTTATTTTGCTTTGGACGTTTTCATTTTCACACTATGCGACAGACTGCCGATAATTGTATAACGCAATTTGGAACCTTTTCGGAGTGTAACTAATGACTCGACGGGAAAGGAACGAGTATGAACGGTGCTGGGAAAGAGTTCCGGCTTGTACATCACCCACTGAATACTGAATCATTTATGTCATAGCGGTTATTCCGTTAAATACAAGGGTTTCAAGTTGAATGAATGTGTAATAAATATTCGCCTGTCTCCATTTTTTCACGATATTTAAATGTAGTACCTGTAATGCAGGCTTCAAATCTGGACACGAGAGACCCAGCGTGTTCCTCTGTATAACAAATTACAAAATAAAACAAACACAATGGAACATTGGATGAGTATAAAAAAAAAATCATGCACAACAGAGACAAAAACTAGATCACCTTTCCGAATTCTCAGGAGAGTCTGGACTCTAATACCGAGTAAGCAGAAGTACTATATACCAGGTAACTCACCTACATGGAACTGTAAAAGCTGAAAGTTAGATTCAGTAACATAACTTATTAGTTGTCATAGTGTCATGTGTATTACAACATGGACTGGATGCTGCAATTGTAACTGCTAGAAATACAAACACACGCGGTGATAGTCGATTGACGTAATCGAAAATCGTTGGCAACTCCTCTGGAAATTACAGTTGAAAATCATTGCTTACGCTTTTGGGCGGTGAATATCGGGCGGCGTTATATCCTTTCCGTGTTGAATGCCGACTGAGGAGGGCGATACCAACACTTACAGACTCCACACACGAAATGGACATTCGGCGCGGAATTCATCACACGGAGAGCGTTTAATGCTCTCAGAAAATTGATTTTATGCCAGTGACTGTGGGCAAACGCCCGCCTGAAAATGACAAGCATGGAAACACTGTGTTCAAACTGATCAAGATCAGACAGTTATTGGACATCAGTATCGTCAGTCCAAAACCTATACCTTTTTAACCAGATGCTTTGACTCCGTTTGTTTGGAATAAAAGAATCCATTACAGTACAAGTCAAAATAAGTTGTAGGATAATCACTATAAGCTACGTATCTTTCTCTTCCTCTGCAGATATGACCAGAAGCTGGCATCATTTTCTGGAAAGCTCTCAGTGAGAGCTTTCCAGAAAATGATGTCAGATTCGAATCTTATCTGTGCAGGAGCAGTGGTGTTCCTAGCTTACTGCGGTTATGCTACAGCATATTTTGACTTGTTCGGTATCTCTAATGTAGGGTGCATTTTGTGGTGTTCGTTTCAAGAATTAAATTCAACGCAATTGAATTAAAAATAAGAAAACTACTAACCAATATTCCTACGAGAAAGTAAGATGAAAACTTAACCCTTTGAACACATGTGGTATCTTCCATGTCAGTTCAACGGCCATATTCATTATTTGAGTTTGAACAATTAATATGGTAGCGCTGCACGTTGAGTGACAATAATAATTTCCTTACTCCACACATTCACTTAGCAGCCAACCAACTTATTATAATTATGACGTATCATGTTACTGGACCGGGAAATGACTCTTGGATTCAAAGGGTTCAGTGTTGAATATCTCGTTCGGCAAAGGTGCATTATCTGTACCCTGGGAGAAGATCCAAACATGGTGTTCAACATTTTTGGAAGGCCTTGATCTATGACATTGCTGGTTCTTTCGGTGTCCATGTACAAAAATGCCTGTACGCAATAAGTCATTGATAGGTTTCAAATGACTTCACATGTCGTCAGTGGACCGATTATTTGTGAACTATTTCAGGACATTTTTTCTAACACATCTTGTGCAGTGTACAATAAAAGGAAATTGCCTGCAATTTGTCCTCCAAAATATGGATGCGTCGTTAATTCTATTTTTTTTTTTTTGAGCGGAACTAATATTCCGTCGAGTGACGGCTATTGTTTCGAAACTATCTGAGGTAATGCAGACTATGGTATGAGGTTTTGATTTAACTTTCCATCATAAAACTCAAAGGTCCTCGTATTATACTTTATATATTTCTGCTGCATCTGTTTGAATGGTTTGATAAAATAAGTTTTTACTCCAAGTTTAAAGAGAGAGAAATTTAGAGACCATTGTGTTTTTGTGTGATGCGAACAAGGAAAGAGTGGATGCAGTTAGTGGAAGCCTTTCGGCCCTTTCCTCAATGATGGTGGAAGCGCATCGACGTAAACAGGTAATCCAATCTTCATACGGCGCTTATGGTACGGTGTCCACTCCTTCTTTGTCCACATCACCCCAAAACTCCAAGGCCTCGATATTGCTCTCTATAGTCGAGAATAGGTCGGGAATAGGTAGTCAGCATCTCTCTGTGTTTGGTTTTCATGATTAAGCTATTACTTTCCAAAGTGTGAATTACTGGGATTTTGATTATAAACGATAACTTCACAAGGGAATTATGCAATCAACAATTGTGTCATGCATCCGTGCGCGCAAACGAAGAGGCTTTGCCGTAGGTGTAATGGGACTTTTTTGTTTTTTTAACCCTTTACCTAGCATGAAAAGCCAACGACACTTTCAAAAACAAATTCTTGAATAACTATTAATTTCATTTTTTGTCTCAAAAACATAGGTTATGACCCCTCATTGGAACGAGCTCGACGCGCTCGTTCCAATGAGGGGGCCATACCCTATGTTTTAGAGACAAAATAATGAAAATTAATTGGCGATTTTTGAGAATAGCGCTGACCGGTTTTCGTCGTTACGTTAGGTAAAGGGTTAAATAATATAATTATCGTTAATAATGAAAAGTAATAAACAGAGTAATCGCTTGACTGGACTGGTTACGTGAAATAATTCATTCGAGGCGAGGGACTATATTGTAAAACACTCCTGTGCATTCGCGTACTCGTGTTTGTACAACGTCCCTCACCTCTCATGAATTATCTCACGTAGCCAGTCCAGTCATCCGATTACTCTCTATATCTTCTCAACGAGTTTATATCTCTCAGTGGACAATAGCAGTCTCCATATCTCTTTCTGTTGTCTGATTCTCTAATTGCGATGTCCACAAGAGAATCGCCCAGTGGTTCCGTGGTATCAATAGTGGTTCCTTCTGGCGCAGACTTCTTCTTTATGCCTCTTCGTATTGACCCTTCGAGTATATGTTCTTCCACATTATTCACTGCAGTGGTATTTCGTGTACTTACGCGACATCGGTCAGGCAAGAAAAAAACAATAAAGTGCAGATCACCACATTCTATTCCTTCCCAACAGAAGTACCCAGGTGTAGCGTGAAGTTCCATGATATAGGAGCCACAGGTTTCTAAGACAACCATCCAAAATATATCCCCCATTAATATATTATCACGCCATAAGTATCCTTCAATTCAGAGATGAGTCAAACGAACAATTACTCTTATAAACAATTACTCTCTTTGCTCTTTAGCTAACTTGAAACAAAATAAATATTTTATTACGCATCCGTTCAACTTCAAACCTTGGATTTAAGGTAATGACCGCTATGACATGAATGATATGATGCTGTATTCAATGGGTGATGTACAATCCGGAGCTTTTTTCCCAGCACCGTTCTACTAGTTCCTTTCCCATCGAGTCATTAGTTACGTTCTGAAAAGTTTCCAAATTTCGTTATACATTAATCGACCGTCTGTCGCGTAGTGTGAAAATGAAAACGTTCAAAGCAAAATAAAGTCGGTTCACAAAAAATTTGTTAACCAAAAATGAGATAATATTTAAAAAAAACCCTAATAATTTCCAACCAGAACATTAACCCAGTCCCGTGGCCGTCTCGTTTTGTGGATCCATTTATATTACATTACATTACATTACATCAGACATTTAGTATTGAGCTCAAAATTGGACCACTGCCCCGAATAATTAGGGACAGGGCCACATTCTATGGCGCTTCACAGAAACATATAATACACATTTAACATATTTAAACACTGCACATACATATTTAAAGGATGATAAAGAAGTATTCAGTTAACAGAAGTGTGGTGAATTTTGAAAAGTTTCTTAAATAGATATTGTTTTAATAGTTTTTTGAATGTTTTCAGGTCTGGGCTTATTTTTATGTAACCAGGCAAGGAATTCCAAAGATTTGGGCCTCAAAGCTGAAAGCTCTGTCTGCAAAAGTAATTTTCCTATTAAAAGGTTGTGCCAATTTGAGTGCAGTGCTAGATCTTGTGGCATAGGAGTTAGTGGAGAAGGTAATCAAATTCGCCAAATATTCAGGTGCCATGTTATTAAGACACTTGAAGACTAGTACAAGGACTTTAAGTTGACATCTAACTGCGATTGGGAGAAAATGGCTCTCTCTTGCAAGGCATCTGTAGAGCTGGAGAATTTTGACCTATCCATTATGATTTTGGCAGTGAGGTTCTGAATTCTCTGGAAAGGCTTCATTCTGCTTTGCGGCAGGTCCATCAAATGGCTATTGCCATAATCCATATGGGACATTATCAGGGCGTTGGAAATTTTAGGCATGCCTGTTTGGACAAGTAGGACCCTAAGCTTTTTTTAAATCGAACATAGCATACGATGCTGCCCTGGCCTTTGTGGAAATGTGTTTTTCAAAAGTTAAATTTTCATCCAGGTGCATACCCAGAAGTTTGATTTCTTTTGATCGAGCAATGTGAGTTCCACATACGTCAATAGAAGCTATGTTAGTTTTTGGGTAACATCCGGGAGCTACCGAGAATGATGAATTCAGTTTTAGACTCATTCATCTTGAGTCGATTAAGGACCATCCATTCTTTAATATCACTCAGGGTTTCAGAAATGCTTTCTATTGTTTTCTGTTCAATCGTATCCTGACCGGCGCGATACGTATCGTATATGGAATGGTCATTTGCGTAACCTGCTATTTGCTATTCTCCCCTAAGACAGGAACCCAATGACTTGCATAACATGTGAAATAAATTGGTCCATTTATACTCCCTTGAGGTACAGAGAAATGTATGCTTAATGGAGAGGATTTAGATCTTCCAATTTGCACTTCAAAACTTCTCTCAGCAAGGTAAGACGAAATCCATTTGAGTGCATTATCTTTAATTCCAAACATGTTTGACAATACGTCAATTAACAATTGATGATCCACAGTTTCAAATGCTGCACTAAAATCAATCGCCACCATTGGCGAGAGAGATTGGTGTTCCATGCTAACTAGAAGGTCTTTGTATACCCTGAGCAATAAGGTTTCAGTGCTGAAACCAGATTTATACGCACTTTGGTACTGAGGGAGGAGGTGGTTATTCTCAATATGACTTGTGAAACTAATTGTTGAAGCCTTTCCAACCAATTTGGACAGAAATGACAGATTACTGACAGGTCTGTAAGTGCTCAGAATGGGTTCCAACTTTGAGTTTTTCAGCAAAGGTCTCACAATGGCCTTTTTCCATACTGTAGGAAAAATGCCAGATGTAAAAGATGCATTGGTAATCTTTGTTATCAATGGAGCGAAAATATCATAGTGGGATTTTATAAGGAATGTTGGTAATGGATCAAGATCACAGGTGGCTGGTTTAGCTTTACGAATAAGTTCACAGGCAGTTTCAATGCTAACTTCTGTAAAATTTTCGAGCACATTTCTAGACAAGATCCAGTTATATCTAAATTGATCAACTTTATTTCTGTAAATCTATTTGTACATCTTGACATGCTTCGAACTTCTTTTAAAAAATTTTCTCCCAGCAGTTTTACAAATCTGCAAAAACTTATATTTTTACTAACAGTAATAGCCACCAAATACTTAGGCGTGAATGTGCACCAGCCGAAAAGAAACAGGGATACGAATTTCAACAAACACTGGTTCCGAAAAGGTTGTTTTGATTTTTTATCCATCCATTTGATCAGTACAGCTTCAGTCAAAACCAAACGAACTTTCACCTTTGGGTTTAAACATCGGAATTAAAATTTGTTTATTTAAATGAATTTTAATGCACGAGTTGTGTAATAAACACAAAACGCGCTGTGTGTTTGATTCAGTGGGTGTTCTACATAACTCGCTGGAATGGCGAAATCATATTTCGCGAAATATGACTACACCATTCCAACTCGTTATGTAAAACACCTACCGATTGAAACACACATCGCGTTCTGTCTATATATGCTAGCCTGTGAATTATCGCAAATTATCTAAAAAATATTTCGCAGTATCCGATGGATACCGAGGAATATCCCTCAGGTGCTTCATATAAATGACCTCACGCAACGCCGCATCACGTCTCCTTAAAGGAACGATCAGCTGATATTTGTTATTGTCGTGAACCGTACGCATTTTGGGTCGAATTGGGCGGACTATTCTAAAACCTGGAAGTTTTATTTTTCACGAGCTCTTGCGTGAGTGAAAAATAATATTTTCAGGTCCACACGAAGAATTTGTTCAGTAGCTTCCTAAATGACGCGACGTTTCGCCGTTTCGCTGCATGACGTCACTTTGAAGGAACAATCAGCAGCCTTTTGTTTTTGTCTTGAAACTGTTTGCAGTCGAATTGGGCTGAATATTGTGCAATAAAACGTAGCATATAACAAAAATATAATCTACGCTCTTTTCCTGTTAGAAAGTAATATAGGCCGTTTCTGGACCACTTGGTACATGTACTGTACGGTACATGAAACATGGTGCGTTTACCATCGTAGGATTCAGTGTTAAATCGCATGCTTGTTCGCAAAAAATGACGTGTTTTATGGTGTTCCAGAATCGGCTGTTATTTTGAGACTCCTAGAACGTACTTTTAACGTTCAAATACCCGTTGGCGAACGTGTCGAATGTAAAAAAGTGAAAAATGTACGAAATTGTACATTTTATTTTACATAAAAATCTTTGTTTACGTTCCCATCGTGGATTAGACCTTCAATCTATCGTTGGTGAACTCGAAAAACAACGCTTTGCCGGTTCTAGACCAGCATAAAAATAACGGTTTGCCGATTCTGGACCAGTGTCCCAGAATCGGCAAACGGCTTTTGAGGTGGGGATATCCCATTTCTGACGTAAGTGGGGGGAATACCCATAGTGGGATTTTCCAAACTCAACAGAAAAAACTAAGTTTTTTGGAAAATCTCTACTGTATAAACTTTACTGAGAACGCCATTTGTCACGCTCGAAATGTATTACGGGTTTTTATTCAAATGAGCGTCAATTGTCAGTTAAATGGTTTAACTGAAAAACTATTCTACGGATGAAAGCGGAAACAGTTCAAAAGGTTAATTGATATGATTTAAACGCGTTTTTTGAAAGCGTTACATTACTGATGTGTTTACTTGTGATTTTGATTATCAGCTGTAATTATTCTCAAACGCGTTAAATCAGAAACCGGTTTCTTATGTACTAAAACTTTCAAACTTTTCAAAGTTCTCCAGTTCGCCATTGAGCGAATAATCTGTGATGCGATTTTAACGCGTTCAGAGGCAAAACGCATTTATAGAGGTTTATCATGTAAAATGTTTTTCCTCAACTGGTTTTTTAGTTATTATATTAAAGACAGAATATTTTTAACTACTTAAAACATAAAAATAATTATACATTCTATTTTGAAAATAATAAAAAACTTACATTAGCATACTCAAAGGAAATATTAATAATTTAAAAAACGGAAAAAAATGTTTTTACAAATGGATGCTAAACGCCGGGATCAGCTTTTAAATGAATATGAACGTGCCAAGAAGGGCATTCAATCGGCTGACAGAAGCAGACGTCTTGGAGAGATCGAACTCAAACGCGAGACCACAAAAATATTTAAACCCGTGACGGAGGTTCAAGAGCGAAGCAAGAAGGAGATCGTTGACGAAATGAGGCCCTCAAAAGAAAGTTCTTTGAGAATGGGTTCGTTGCCCGGTAGTGTTACAAACCAGTATTCATTTCAATATCCACCGGATTACGTTCCCATGAGAATCGAAACCGACGTGAGTTAGAGCGACGATAGAGCTTCGACTATCACCACTGATAGCGTCGCGTCGTCCGAGGATGGTGGTAAGAGAGATCTGTTGTACGGATTTTATAAGGATTCGGACGGTAGAACTTTTGTGGGTGACACAGAAGTGGAAATAGATGATGATGAATTAACCGTCGGCCCGAATAGGTACGAATTAACTTCCGGACTGTGCAAATTGCTCCTTTACGACAAGCCTAGTGGCTACACGGAACAGGATTACAACAATTACGGCGACATTCTGGTTGGGACCAACGCCATGAAGAGAAATAACGATGACAGAGAGACGAGACCTAAAGCCAGCAGAGGTTACAAGTGGACGAAAGTGGTGAAACCTATATGGAATTCGCATAAGAAGTTCGTCGAATCGGTGGCTGGTAAAGGGGTGGAAACCACTTTTCTTCCGAGCGATTCTAACGCTCTGTTTCAGAGGTTGAGATTGTTGATGGCAAGTAGACGCGCTGGTAACACATGATTAGATAATGAGATAGTTAGCATATGCGACGAATTGTTAAGACAGAAGGTTTTGAATAAAAAACATTATAAAAGGCTGATGAACGAATTGAAGGATTGATGTATATAATAAGTAGAGAGAAACAAACAAACAAAAAATATATAAAATAAAAACAGTAAATTTTACACTAGAATAATAAAAAGTATTTAAACAACAAACGATTTACCAGTGAAAACAAAATATATATTATAAAATAAAATATGTTGGTGATAAAGAACAGGGGATACGTTAGAACTTACGTTCAAGGCGGTTCTGGCATCGTCGATTCTATAATGCGAGCCTTCACGAGTGATGCAGGTAGAAAACTCGCATCGACCGTGTTTGAGGTCGGTAAGAAGACGGCTTTGGATGCTGGTAAGAAAGCCGCTTCCGAAGCCAGTGGTAGGATAGCTTCTGTGGCTGTCAAGAGGGCAGCCGACGCGTTGATCGACAAGTTGATCAGTCCACTGGCGAAGCGAGCTGCGTTAGAGCGAACGCCGAAAAGTTGGAAAGATTTTAAGGATGCCGTGGTACCCATACAAGATTTAGCCAAAATGACGAGTGGATCTGGATTGAAGAGAACTCGCGACGGTGTAATATAAATAAATAATAATATTAAAAACTGAGTTTGAAAAAACATAAAAAATTGTGTTTGAAAAAAATCTAAAATAACAAACAAAAAAAATAAAACAAAGATGAACATTAAAGATATGTCTTGGAACGACGCCGCGACCAAGAGGTCGAATAATGAGTTCTTTATCAAAAGCATAAGAGGCTTGATAGTGGGAAATAGGAATTGTGGAAAGACCAATCTGTTGATGAATCTGTTGTCCCGACCCGACTGGTTGGATTACGACAGATTGTTTGTGTTTGGCAAGAGCTTGTTTCAACCCGAATACAGATTGCTTCGATAGTGCATGGATCGTAGATTGCCCAAGGACGTCATAGCCAGAATCTTTGACAGTAGGGAGGAATTCGACAAAAGTGAAGCTTCTCTTTCGACCATTTTGGACGGTGCGGCGATGGAATTGATGAAGAGAAATGCATCTTCTAACGTCGAGTGTCGATTTTATGAGAACGCTAGCGACGTTCCGGATCCTAGAGAATTGAAATCGGAAGATAAGAATCTCATGATTTTCCACAATCTGCTTTTGGAGAGACAGAACCGATGCGAATCGTATTACGTTAGGGGTCGTCACAGCAACGTGGACTGTTTCTACCTGTCGCAGAATTATTTTCGATTGCCCAGACAGACGATAAGGGAGAACGCTAATTTTCTATGTCTCTTTCGCCAAGATCTCAAGAATCTCAATCACATCTTCAACGATCACGTCGCAAACGACATGAGCGCGGCGGAATTCAGGAGATTCTGTAAGAGTGTTTGGGATGGAGGACTTTACAATTTCGTCGTGATCGATTTGTCTAGCGAATTTAATCGCGGAAAATATCGGTGTGGATTCGACAAGTTTTATGTTTCTGATGATAATAAGATAGAGCGTGAAAATAACAAAAAATTAGAAAATAATAAATCTTCAAATAATTAGTTTTTGAAAAAATAAAATTAAATATAATGTTCGAACAAGGAGAATTGTTAGAACGGATAGCCGAGAATACGGCTGCAAAACAATCCATTCAAATCGTGGTGAGTGGCGATTCGACTCGATTCGCGACGAAATTCGAACCTTCCATCGAACTGAATAGAGAGAAAAGATAAGAGGTGGCGTTGGTGAATCTGGAGACTTATTATTCCTTTCCCAAAGTCACCGAAAAGAATAACTCGTTCAAGTATTCCGATGGAGTGGATTGGTTGGAGATTCGAATTCCCTAAGGAAGTTACGACATAGACGATTTGAACAATTACATTCAAACACGAATGAAGACGGATGGAAAGGGAAGCAACAAGATCAGACTCGCTCCCAGCCCTAATACCTTACAGATGATGTTGGATTTGGAAGATAATTTTCGCGTAGATTTCAACACGGACGATTCTATAGGCAAAATGCTGGGATTCGATCGAAAGATGTATCGAGGCCACGCGGCATCTGAAAATACAGTCAACATTCTCGCAGTCAATAGCATTCTGGTGAACGTGGATGTGATTGCTGGAAGCTATGTGAATGGTAGCGCTCAACCGACGATCTATTCCTTCTTTCCAAATGTGTCGCCGGGTTATAAGATTGTGGAACAACCTCGAAATTTAGTTTATCTACCAGTGATTTTAGACACGTTGTATAGTCTCAAAACCACGTTGATGGATCAAAATGGTGAACTGTTAGATCTTCGCGGAGAGAGGGTGATGATACGATTTCACGTAAGAGAAATATAAAAGCAAAAAAAAAAAAAATATTGTGTATATATATAAATAACAAAAATAAAATAAACGCAATATTAATTTTACAAAAATTATTTAATATATATAATTATAATTAAAACAAAAAAAACAGTTGAAGAAAATATATTTTAAAAAATAGAATTATGACACAATACGTGGTTAAAAACGTGAACATATCCGCAGGACAGAGGAAGAAACTTAAGAGAGCGTTAACAACTCGAAGTGAGGCGGTGAGATTCAAATTCACTCACGAAGATATGACGAGTGGCGGTCAGGATTCGATCACCTGGATCAGAAGTCAAATCAAAAGGATGGAGAAAGCGATTCGTGATGGAAGAGGGTTGACGGTGAGATTCAGTCCCGCTCAATTGAAATACAATTTGAGAATGAAAGGTGGTTTCCTACCACTATTGGCAGGAATCGCTGCAAAAGCATTACCCTTCACCGCAAAGGT
Source organism: Pictodentalium vernedei (assembly GCA_031216915.1). Taxonomy (NCBI): domain Eukaryota; kingdom Metazoa; phylum Mollusca; class Scaphopoda; order Dentaliida; family Dentaliidae; genus Pictodentalium; species Pictodentalium vernedei. The sequence goes on from CM062289.1 coordinate 87,827,343, forward strand.
ATTACCCTTTCTCGGAAAGACTCTCGGCGTGGGAGCTCTCACGGGACTCGCGAGTTTGGCAGTTGAGAAATTAATGGGTGGCAGTGGACTGTTTTTGAAGAAGGGAGGAGCCGTGTATCGCGTCCATGTAGATGACAGTGGTAAAGGATTGTATCTAGAACCCGTTAGAGGTGACAACTCTTTGAGTGGAAACGGTCTCTATCTGAAGAGTGGACGGAACGTTGAGCGACTCGCCAACGGTTTTTTATTCAAAAAAGAATATACTGATTTTGAATATGTTATTATAAATTAAAAAAAAATATATAATTATATAAATATAAAATATAAATCATAGAAAGTATAAAATAATATAAAATGGATAAAAAGGTGGAAAAAAAAATAGACGATAATGATGAATATCGCGAGATAGAGTGTGAAAAAGATGTGGAAAAATGATTAGATGCTAATGATGGATATCTTAGGAAAGAACTGATGAAAGAGTTAAATAAAGATCGGGATATGCGGTTGAAATTTAAAAGAATGAAACGTTTTCCACCATTACAACTACCTTCTGAAGAGAATGGTAATGATGCTAGTGTTATCAAGAGATGCACAACATTCGTTCATAATTATGATTTGGATAAACAAATGTGTTCTTATAAAAACGTAGCATATCACAAAAAAAAAAAGAAGAATTGACGCTGAAATTTGAGAAAAAAGGAAATGTTATTATAATATATGGGCAATAGTGAAGAAGGCAAACAAAAAAAAACAAAAAAAAGTAATGAGATCTAAAGATGATCTCATTACTTTTTTTTTTCCTTCTTCTTCGCTAAAAATCATTATCTCTATTGTTTATGTTTCCAAGTCCATTATTAGCATGTTGACACTCGTGTTTTCTCCTTTTTCGCAAATGTGTTGAATGTTTATCTTTACTTCTTTAAGTTTTTTTACTTCGGTCAACGTGCTCTCACCACCCGATTTGTCCATGAGTTCGAGAGAGATTTTTGGATATATGTAACTTCCATAGGGCAACGACAAATCGCTCTTGTCGAATTCTCTGTCTTCGGCAATGATGATATTCTGCAGATTACTTTCGTTCTCGTAAAACAAATTGAGCATGGCTTCGTCCAATTTCAAAGGCATGCTATATTTGTCGTATTTGTGCTGTAAGCCCTTCATCTCGACCTCGTTCAATTCGATGGAATTGTGTCGTTGTAATCTATAGATTTTACAACCGAGTTTCTTACACATTTCGACTCATTTCAATTCACATCTTTTAGGTGTTGTTGTCATGATCGATTCTTTGTTTTTTTTTGGTTTTATGAATTCTTGCAAATAATGTATCTTTTAAATTTTTGTATTTAATAATTTGTTAAAAAAGTTTGTTTTTTTTTTTTTACTCTTTATATATATATATAAAAAAAGTTTTTTTTTAATTTTTTAATTTTCTTCAATGTAAAAAGTTTTTTTTGTAAAAGTTTTTTTTTCTCTTTATATAAATAAAAAGTTTAAATTTAACGTCCTTTTTTTTTTTCTCGTATTAATACAATTTTTTTTTTCAATAAAAAATTGTTTAATTTCATTAAAAATTTTTTTTTTTTTAAGTCCTTCAAAGTCCTTTGAAGGAACTAAAACATAAGGAACATAAAAAAATTGCACATTAAGGAACATAAAAAAATTGATTAATTTCATCAAAAACAAATTTTTTACATTAAAGAAAAATTAAAATAAAAAAAAAATCTATATATATATATTTTTTTTTTAACAAATTATTTAAAAACAAAATTTGAAAAAAAAAAACATTCTTACAAATGGAGCAAACAAATAAAAAAATGGAAAATTTAAATGAGAAAACCGTACCTCAGTTAAACGAGATTTGTAAACTATTAAAAATTCCACATTTCAGAAATCATAGAACTACATCAAAAAAAATGAAGTCATACGGGAATATTGTTTGCGAAACGATGGAAAGTAAAAAATCAAAAGATCGGAAGTGGATAAACTTAAACAGTCAAAAAATGCATCGATTGTGAAAAAGGAGAAGACGACTAAACGAAAAGCTATTGAAGAACTTCAAGTTTCAAAAGAAAAGAAAAGAAAAACTAAAACGAAAACTAATGATCTACTTCAGATTCTAGACAAACGAGATATATCGAGCAAAATTCAATGAGCAATCGATGAAGGGAAAGGAGAAGAATATGTAGCACGACTCATCAAAAAACTATTCCAATCGAAGCCCGTAGAACGGGAGAGTGTGATCAAAGGCATTTTTAAAACTTTCGATGTGGTTCCCTCCTTCAAGAAAATCGATCCGAAATTGTTTATGGAACGGGTGAAGAAAAAAGTATTGGATTTGTTTCGCTAACACATGAACGTGGGACAAAAAAATTAAGATGATACTCCATTGCATGATGAATAAAATCGATTTGAAGTCTGGCGAGAGCATCGTGAAAAATGCATATTTCAGATCTAACGTCGAACCCGTAGTTCAAGGTTCAGATTTATCGGATGTTTTCGAAAAGATGAAAGACAAGATGTTGACGTCTCTCGCGAATTATCAACATCAAGGTAGTAATTGGACATTTGATGAGCTGTTGAAACTCCAAATTCATATAACTAAAAACGATTCATTGAAAGGGTCTTCCTACGTGGAATTACTGTATTTCTTAGCTAAAAAACACTCCATGGTCAACTTGAGAAATAAAGATGATCAGTATTTTAAATGGGCAGTCACTTCCATTTTATACCCTGTCAAAATGCACTCCAATAGAGTTTCTCGTTACGAGGAGACTTCTAAAAATCTCGATTGGACTGGAGTGACTTTTTCAACGCAATTGAAACACATCAAACGTTTCAAGGCTCAAAATCCCACCATAGCGGTGAACGTCTTGGGATACGACGATGAAAAATGAACGATCTATCCTCTCAGACAGACTTCATATCTCGAAAGAGAAAAGACGATTATTTTATTATTGATTTCGAATGGTGACAATCGTCATTATTGTTGGATTAAAAATCCGAGCCAATTACTGTCGAGAAAAAATAATAAACATGAACATAAGATATGTTTATGTTGCAACTGCATGTACATGTTTCAGAGCAAAAAATCGTTAGTGAAACATCAGGAATATTGCAACGAAAATCAAGGTGTCGCCATCGAAATGCCCAAACCTAACACCATCGTGAAGTTTGAAAATCGCAATAGAAGGTTAAAAGTACCATTCGTCGTGTACGCCGATTTCGAATGTTTCACCACGAAAATGAGTTCCTGCCAACCTAACGCTCTTCAAAGTTATGTCGAAAGATATCAAAAACACATGCTTTGGGTTATTGCATTTACGTGAAATGTGCTTTCGACTCACAATACGACATGGGTCCCTTCATCTACACGAAACAGTGCGAAGACAACGACGTGGCTCAAATGTTCGTGGAAGAGTTAGAATCGAAAATTCAAAGGTTATACGACAAATTCAAAACTCCGGTGAAAATGATCATCACGCGAGAGCAGCAGGACGAAAATAACAGAGCCACATATCAGACAATCGTTCGACGAGGATTCAGAGGAAAATAAGAAGGTTAGAGACCATGATCATTACACGGGTCTGTATCACGGTCTGGCTCACAGCAAGTGTAATTTAAAATATCGAGATGCCATTTTCTATCCGGTGATATTTCACAATCTCTCAGGTTATGACAGTCATCTGTTTGTGAAAAATCTCGGCACCTCCCATGAAGAATTAAATTGCATCGCGAACAGCGAAGAAAGATACATTTCATTCACGAAATGGAAGGTCATGGAGAAGAAAAGAGTAACCGACGGAGAGACATTCAAAGAAAAAACAAAATCCATTCATAGAAGCATACATTTCATCGACAGTTTTAAATTCATGTCGACCGCTCTGGAAAAATTAGTCGATAACATGAGCAAGGATAAATTTAAAATCACGAGCGAACATTTCGGAGAACGAGTAGATGTTATGTTGAGGAAAGGAGTCTATCCTTACGATTACATGAACGATCTAAAGAGATTCGATGACAGCGCACTACCTTCAAAAGAAGATTTTTATTCAAAATTATATGAATCCGACATTTCCGACGAGAATTACGTACATGCTAAAAACGTGTGGAAATCATTCGACATGAAAACCATGAGAGATTATCATGATCTCTATCTAAAGACTGACGTTCTGCTCTTGGCAGACATGTTCAAAAATTTTCGAGGTGTCTGTCATCGAAATTACGATCTAGATCCCGCTTGGTATTTCACCGCAGCTGGTCTGGCATGGGACGCTCTGTTGAAGACCACCGAAGTCCAATTGGAATTATTATCCGATGTGGACATGTTGCTCATGTTCGAAAGAGCTACGAGAGGTGGCGTCTCGATGATCTCCCACAGATATTCTGAAGCTAACAAGCCCTACATGAAAGAAGGTTTCAATTCGAAATGGTTGAATAAATACATACAGTATTGGGACGCTAATAATCTGTACGGTTGGGTTATGAGTCATCATTTACCGAATGGAAATTTCAAATGGGTAACGGAACCGGAAGAGATGCAAAAATGGAGAGACTATCCTTGCATTTCAGGAGTCGATTTGAACTATCCAGAAGAATTACACAATCTACACAACGATTATCCGCTAGCTCCTGAACGAATGGAACTGAACAAAGGAGATGAAGAAAAACTCATTCCCAATTTATTTAACAAACGTAACTACGTCATCTACAGTGAGAATGTGAAACAATACGTCAATTACGGGATGAAATTATTCAACATACATCGCATCATTCGATTCGACGAAGAGCCTTGGATGAAAAAATACATCGATCTCAACACGAATCTCAGAATTCGAGCAGAGAACGATTTCGAAAAAGATTTCTTCAAACTCATGAACAACTGCGTGTACGGTAAATCGATGGAAAACATCAGGAAGAGAACCGACGTTCAACTCGTCACATCTGAGAAAAGAGCTAAAAAATCAGTGGCGAAACCCAATTACAAACACCGAACCATATTCGACGAAAATCTAGTAGCCGTTCACATGCAAAAGACGCACCTGAAGTTCGACAAACCCTATTATCTCGGACCGATCATCTTAGATATCAGCAAACGATTGATGTATGAGTTTCACTATGATTACGTCAAACGAAAATTTGGTGATAAGTCCAAACTCCTGTTCAGCGACACAGACAGTTTAGTTTACGAGATAGAGACAAAAGATGTCTATCAAGATATATCTCCAGACGTGGCCGCATGGTTCGACACGAGCAATTATCCCATCGATCCCATCCAACATTCAATCGAACGACAACAAGAATGTGTTAGGTAAATTTAAGGACGAGAGTGGCGGTAAACAAATCGTCGAATTCATGGGCTTGAGACCCAAACTGTATACTTATCGTCTAGAAGATGAAGAGATCAAGAAGTGCAAAGGGGTTAAAGCGTGTGTGGTGAGGAAAAACATCTCTTTCCAAGAGTATAAAGATTGTCTGTTAGGAAGTGGTCCGGTGTATAAGACTATGAAATTGATTCAAAGCAAAAATCACGACTTGTATACCGAAATAGTCAACAAGATTTTGCTGACGGCCGACGACGATAAGAGATCCATGTTAGATGATAAAATAAACACTTTGGCACTCGGACATTGGACTTTAGACGATAGGATTTCAGATATGATTCAGGATGATAGGATTCCAGATATGATTAAGGATGATAGGATTCCAGAAAATCAAGAGGAATTAGACAGATTCAAGATTATGGAAATCAATAGAGACATCGAGAGAGTTAGTTTAAAAAGAAAAAGAAAAAATTTTTTAAAAATAACGTCATTTTAGTGAATTATAATAAAATAAATAAATTTAAAAAAAAAATATACGCATTTATGAATAAGAAAATAGAGATATCCATAGAAGGTGTCGTCTTACCTAACAAATCCCTATCCAACATCGATCTGTCGAATGCGGTGAAGGATTTGAAAATCAAAGATTTTCTAGGCGTGTTTTCCAGAGATGCCTTGCCTAAGAGAAGACCTCGACAATCGGAATGTGAAATTTTAAATCTAGACGATTTATCGGGTGAAGGCACTCACTGGGTGGCGTGGTTCAAGAACGGGAAGAAGAAGAATTATTATTTTGACAGCTACAAAATCTCGCCACCGAAAGAAATAAAGAACTATTTCAACAAATCGATGGTTCGTTACAACACGAAACGAGTGCAATCACCAGATCAAGTGTTTTGCGGTCACTTATGTCTCTATGTTCTCAAGAGATGGTCTGAAGGAGATCGGTTTCAAGACATTCTCAATGATTTACATTAGAGAGAGATATTTTTTTTTTATAGTATATAAAGGTAAAAAAATTATTTAAAAAAATGTAATCGAATAAAAACGAAAAAAATAAAATAAGTGAAATAATTCATTTTTTTTAATAAACTGCGTTTGAAATATATTTTTTTAAAAACAAAAATCTCAAAACAACATGCCAGTCGATAAATTTGGTAGAAGTACCGACGAAAGCCAACCCAAAAAGAAGAGGAAGACGCTCGAAGTCAATGATGGTTACGACGTTGCCAACTTGGACGAACGTTACATTCGGAGATACGAACCTCGAAAGGAACCTTTGAACATGAACGATAAGAAGCTCTATAATCTTCCTGAACTGATAGATCTCGCAGATGCTGTGACTAAAAAATACGTCGACAGGGGGAATGTGGATTTCGAACGAATCATGCTAGATAATTATGTGGATAAAGCCATGACCGACGATCTCAATCTGAAATCCAAACATTTGGTGAACGTCGCAAATCCCATAGATCCCACCGATGCCGCGACCAAGAAATACACAGACGACTCTCACGTGCAATTCAGCGAACATCTGAGAAATAGATACGTTCAGAAAATGACGCACTCGGAATTGAATGCCAATTGTAAAAAGATAACGAAAGTGGCCACTCCCACAAATCCCAAGGACATGGCGACCAAACACTACATGGATCTGGAACAGAGAAAGTCTGATGGATGAGAAATGAAATCGGATCTGAATGCGGGATTCAACAAGATATTGAATCTGTCGAAGGTCGACGACACGGATGCGGACTCAACCACGGTCAACAAGGGCTATGTAGATTCTGCCATGATACAATCACAAGAACACGTAGAATCGCAAGTGGACGATCTCTACCCGAACAAACAACCTGGCAGAACCATGGAGGGTGGTATCAACATGAACGGTGAGAATTTATTCGGACTCGATCACGATCCCGAATTCGATTCCAGCGTGGTCAGCAGGAAGTACATGTACGACCACTTGGTCTGGAGAAAGGGCGACATCATGGAAGGTAAACCAGACATGGGTGGACACGCGCTCATGAATCTACCAGATCCCGTGAACATGACGGACGCCTGCACCCTGATTTCGGTGGTGGAAAGACTCAAATATACTAGAAAATTGATCACTGTGTGGGCTGAGGAGGCCAGCATGTTAGAGGAGGGAAAAACCGAGTGGTCCTTCGGAAACGGAGGTAGCGGATTGAAACATGGTCAGGTGGGATATCCCATGCCGTTGGGAGGTGAAATCATTCGAATGGCCCTGGCTTCCTCGGATTTGAATTATGGGGCGGTCGTCAATCTCATGGTGAATGGAGTAGGGAGCGATAAGAAATACAGCATCGAAAAGACTGAGAAGCAACACTCGAATGTTAGCATGTTTGGAACGCCTCTCAAAGTGAATGCCGGAGACAGGATTAATTTCGTTATGAAAACCAATAATCCCGAAGCCGCCAGTTCCGTGTGAGTCTACTGATCGAACTAGATCCTTTGAACAAACAGTGAATGCGTGGAAATAATTAATTAACAAAAAAATAATGAGTGATGATTAAAAACAAAAAAAAAAGTAATGAGATTTAGAAAGATGTTCAATCTTTCTAGATCTCATTGCCTTTATTTTTTTTTTTGGGGGGGGGGGGGGGTTGTTTTAATACATTATTTCTCATAATGTTTCATCTCATGAAATTGGATCACCTATCTCGAAACACACGTCAACATCTATTTTAGCATTTTGAAGAGCTTTTATAAATTCTCGACAATCAGTCGGTCCTCTATACGTCAACGTGTCTAAAAGTTTTCTGGTCTTATCTTCTATCAAGATTTTACTTTCGATTTCACGTCTCATATAATCAGTCAATATCAAAGGTTCTGTTTCGACTAAAGTGTCTAGAATTATTGCTAACGAATCTTGCGAAATATTTTTAATCAAAACACGTCTGTTTCTTCTTAAGTATTCTCTTTCTTTATCATTCATTTTTATAATAAATTTTTTTAATTTTTATTTATATATATATATTTTTTTTTTTTCACACACGTCTCTCATCGAATGATCGACATTTTATTTCCATCCGATTCGAATTGTAATTCTCTGTCTGACAGCACCAGGGTGAAGGCTTCGGTTTTTCTCGGCACGTTCCTATCGAATTGAATCTTGATCTGAATGTCTAAGACGCTACTCTTGAGTCGTTCACTCTGTTTACTGACGTCGAATACGAACGTGGGATACATCGACTTATATTCGCCGGGAGATATGTTAGGGTTGCTCATCATTTCATCTAGACTGTGATACTTCTTTCTAAAATCAGCGGCGTCGCCGTACAGTCTGCAGAAATCGTTCTTGTCAAACAACACGTTGTAATCGACTGCTGGATATCTCGTGGTGTTCCGAAACACTTGCATGTTTCTCAAATGGCAGTGATCGAAAAGCAACGCATTCTTTTCCTGAGACCCATCCTTATCAGTCTGAAATGCAACCACGATGAAACACGGTCTCTCAGAAGCGGATTTCACCGTCAATCTCCAATCGAAGTGATTCGTGGAAGGTGGAATGCTAGCCGTGTTGCACTGTCTCATTCTAAATCCCACAGGTAATTTACTCTTGGATTCTACGATCTTGTAGAGTGCGCTTTTTCCACGACCGAAGGCTCCAAGTGCAGAACGAACCACGATATCTTGTGTAGAGTTATCTTACCCGCATCGGTTGCAGTGAGTCTCACTATCGCGTCGTGGTTTCCTTTTCGAATCAACGTCAGATTGCGTTTGAATCCATACATGATCTTGTTGTAATCGTCTGCGAATCCGAAGATGTGTTTCAAAGGTATCCTGAACGAAAACGTTCCTTTAGGTCTGGACGTCTTGACGACGTCGTCGAATATCGCGGCGGCGCCGGCGCTAGCAGGGCCGACGGTGTCTTTTATCCACAACTGATTAAGTCCTCTGGATTTCAAAAAATTATCTGGATACGTCAAGAGTCTGAACATCGTGGTGGCCTGACCGGGATGAAACACAGATTCTATCTCTTGTCAGGATAGCATGTATTTTATATTACTGAACAGATGCATGATGCCATTATTGGCTAGAGTAACCGTGTCGTCGTCGGCGTAGTCGCTCCCATCTTCCTTGGTGAGACATCCCTGCACCACTATGTAACTCTCGCTAGGATGGACGAATAGATCTTGAGTTTCGACGTTGATTCTTATCTCTCCCGCATTGTTCAAACTCGTTCCGGTTACTGGTTCATGTTCGTGAACCTCATATTCTTGAATACTTTCATCTTTCACTATGGTTTGTGCTATATCTAGTATATTTGTCATTTTTAAAGGGTTTTTGTTTTTTTGTTTATTAATTAGCTTGCTTTTTTTATCTAAAAATAGTTTTAATTATTTTTTATTATTATTTTTCTCTCCTATATATATATGTGTGTAAACAAGAAAATGTTAAAGAGAGTAAATAAAAGATATTTGTTTTTCTTTATCAAAACTTCGTCTTCTGTAATTGTTGTTCGTAAAACTTTCCGATGATCTCTTCTCCATCCAAACCTTCAATTTCATAAGTCACCAGATCGGTGTGAAATATTTTGATTATCACAAAGATATCCGAGGTCCATCGAGGAGTATAACCCCTTTCGAAGTGCTTCTTATAAGCGTAGATTCTCACTCTATCGCCGACCGCAAATTTCGGCGTTCTCGACTTCTTCCTGATCTCAGATCTCTCAGGATATAGATTCGCGTAGACCCGTTTTCGTTTCGAGGATCGCTAGCTTCCGCGGGAGTCATCTTGATCGATCTGTGTCGCGTGTTGTTGTAATCTTTGACCAGACCGTTCAGAGCGTATATATATTTCTTGGTCGAATTCGCCGTGAAGTATCTATGCATCTTTTCCTTCAACGTTCGATTCCAACGTTCCACCACGCTGGCTTTCTCTTCGTTTTCGATCGAGTAGAGGTCGACCAATCGATGAACGTGCTTGTTGTAGAATTCCTTTTCCTTATCCACTCACAATTTATTTGGTTTTCGAGAAGACGAGTCGAACACGCTCTTCAGAGCCTCGGTGATGCAAGGTCCCGATTTATTCTTCAAAGCTCTGATCCAACCGTATTTGGAAAACATGTCGATGACCGTCAATAGATATTTGACACCCTCATTCCACCTCGAAAACGATCTCATGTCGACCAAGTCGGCAGACCAAATATCATCCAAACCCTTCACGAACACCCTTCTCTTTCGAAATTTACGCACGATGAGTTTGTGTAACTCCTCGGCCAATTCGCTCATCAATAATCGTTTCTTCTTCTTTTCAGATGCGCTTTTTTTTGAACGCCCCATCCGAATCGACGTTTCGCACCGATCAGATTGCCGATCAGCGAACGTTCTATCTTCTCTCTCCTGGTCGGATTCGATATGCCTCTCTACTTCCCCAACATGTTTTTATCGCAGACATCGTTGCGAGTCTTGGCGTCGGGATGTCCGGGGTAGCACAGATCGTGATCATACGCGGCCGCGTCCACCCTATTCACAGGTTTGCTCCAAGATTTAGGAGTCAGATCGGCGTTGAGTCTCTTGTTCAATTTCGTTCCAGGTCCCGTGAAACTGTGACCAGGCAGATGCATTTCGAAAGGTAGATTATTGATCATTTTATTCACGATGCCTTTACCTTTGCTCGCGTTCTTTTTTTTGACGAATCGAGTCTTGATAGAACCACACACGTCGCAAATTCCGTGAAGCATCTGTCTGTCGTTTTTAGTTCGTACTTCTTGAGAATTACTCATCTCGGTAACTCTCTTACACTTTACGCAATACATTTTTTGGAGAGTTATTTAAATTAATTTCGTTTTTATTTTATATATAAATTTAATATTTTTTTTAAAAATTCTGTCCTTATTATATATATATATTTTTTTTAATCGCTGCTCTTGAGTTCTATCATCTTACTGAATTCCTCCCTAGCCTCTTTCCTCCCCTTTTCCACGAGAGAATCCTTCATCTCTTCCTTGATGATCTGACAAGTCTTGATTCTCACGGCTTCTTTCATGGCTTCGTATTTCGTTTTCTCACCCAATATCGTGAAGTATTCTCCGTCCGATATCCTACCGTCTTTCAACGCCATCGAGATCATTTCGGATATCGTGTCGATCTTGGAGTCGGCCAAGACGCGAATCTTGTCGTGTTTCCTCGCCTTCAGATATAATTTCCTACTCAAAAAGTTTCCGAGCATGCTAAACAATCCGGCGGCGAGAGCCACTCCTTCTATGGTTAACACGATCGGAATACCGACCGAGGTCGACAACAATCCGATGCCGGCCGCGTGTAAACCCATGGAAATCATGATGAGTGTCGTGTCAATCGCGTTGACGAATTTCACGAAACGCGAATACTTCTTCTTGAGAGAACGACGAGAATCTCTCTCTTGAGTTAAATACGATTGGATTCTACTGATTTGATCGATGCGATACCTCTCTCCTCTTTCTTTTTCTTCTAGCGACGGTGCCGTCGGCAAAACGCCGTTCGGCTTCTCGTCCTCATCGTCATCTAAAGTTGGATACAATTTATTTCTAGTTCTCATTTTTGTGTTTTTTTTTTCTTTCTTATATTAGATAAAAAAATTTATGTGTGTATTTATTTTTTATTTTCTATTCTCCCTTATTTTATATCAACGAGAAAAAAACTTAGACGTATGCTTCATTGAACAATAATTTCATGATGCATCCCTTGTCTTCTAAAGTCAGACTTCTACGCGCCAATTTCAGTTCTTCCAAAACTGTGGGCTTGTCTCGATCCTTACAGAAGAGTAATCTCTTCCAAAACGCGATCACTTCGTTGATTTGAACGCATTCGAATGCCGGTTCGAAATACTTGACGTCCATATCTTCCCTTTCCATCGTCAGACACGAATGATTCTCGTGATCGAAGTCTAGGTGATCCCGACATCCGACGCATCGTTCTAACAAGAGGCGACTTAGTTGTTCGTTCACGCAGAATGCGTAGACTCTCATCAGCATTTTTAAAAGAAACCTTGCTCTAATAGTCTGGGAAGCGCTCATGATTTACGTATTTTTTTTTTATTATATATTCGAATTGATATATTTTTTTTTTTAAATAACTATTTATTTATATTTTTTTTTCTCTCCTATCTATATCAATCACTTTTTTTATTTCCTTGACCTTCAATTTGACAGGTCACGTGACCACCTCGAAACTTCGATTTTTCTGATGGGCGTGACCCCACCCCCACAGCAAGGGGATATAACTTTGTATGATTAAGTTTATGAGAATCAAGCAATCCGATTGGTTAATTAGCAGGTCACGTGACCACCTTCAGAGCCTCAAAAGCCGTTTGCCGATTCTGGGACACTGGTCGAGAATCGGCAAACCGTTTTTTTTATGCTGGTCTAGAACCGGCAAAGCGTTTTTTTCGCGTTCACCAACGATAGATTGAAGGTCTAATCCACGATGGAAACGTAAACAAAGATTTTTATGTAAAATAAAATGTACAATTTCGTACATTTTTCACGTTTTCACATTCGACACGTTCGCCAACGGGTATTTGAACGTTAAAAGTGCGTTCTAGGAGTCTCAAAATAACAGCCGATTCTGGGACACCATAAAAAAACGACATTTTTTGCGAACAAGCATGCGATTTAACACTGAGTCCTACGATGGTAAACGCACCATGTTTCATGTACCGTACAATACATGTACCAAGTGGTCCAGAAACGGCCTATATTACCTACTCCTGTTGACCTGGAAGTATTATTTTTCACTCGCGCAAGCGCGTGTGGAAAATAAAACTTTCAGGACCTGACTCATGAGATAATTTCAAAATAATGACTGGGATTGAGGGTAACAATGTGAATTGTCTCCCCGAGGGACCATTATCTCTTTGGGCGTTAGCCGAGGGAGATAATGATCCCAAAGGGAGACAATCCACATTGTTACACCAAGCTCAGACATTATTTATTTTATTATATCGAATGAAGATTGCGTCTTGATACAATTATTTATGGATTAACACTCTTTTTTTTTTCAAAACAAATACAGTAAATTAGCTTTTCAATCGAATGTCATCATAGTCCGGTCGCCAAACCCCTGAAATTCACGAATGCGTGTTTTCGCGTATAAAGTTTTTTTTCTCTGCGGATTTTGTAAATTCAGGTATCCGACATCAAGATTTTATCGGCTGGCCATCTGTCAGCCTTGAGCATTTTTTTTTTATAGCGCCATAAAAAGTATACCCCCCCCCCCCAAAAAAAAAAAAAAAAAAAAAAATTGTTCCCAGACGTAAAACCACAGTTACTTGGAATTTGTTGCAAATTCACATGACTAACATGGAAATATTGAGGAATATTATCATTAATACACCTAGCATTCACTATTATACTCTAGATTCTAGAACTCGACACCATACCGCCCTGAAATCTGACAATAAAGAGCGTTAATGTTTACCGCTATTTCAGTAGTAAGAAAAAATCTTCAAATGTATCTATTATCTATAACGCTCTTTATAACTTCATGCTCCGAAATGTCATTACAGTCAGTTCAGTGGCATTTGATCAACAGGCGAGCACGTGCCTTTACTTGTAGTCGATATTCCAAGTTTTTATCCGTATTCTGGCGCTCAGTAACAGAGTATCTTTGAACACCACTTGTGTATTCACGTTTAGTTTGATTTAACTCATTCTGGCCTCATTGTTGATTTTGTAACTTGTTTCGTGTTTTAAGTTATTCGCTGAGTAAAGTTCCTCAGTTTTGTTCCTTGAGGTTTTTCTGGAACTTTTCTGGATATGTCGCAGGGGTGCTACTTTGCAGCCATTTTTCAGTGTTCTGATTCGAGCGAGCATCGCTTTGTTAAGGTTTTGGCCACAATAATTAAGAAGGTCAGCGAGTAGCGAGGTATATGGTGACGGTCTTCACCTTGATTTGCTCCCAAGATTCGGGGCTGACAACAATATTACACTTGATGCTCATAGGGAATGTATAGATAAGTACATACACCCGACAACAGTGGCAAAAGCCCAACAAAAGCGCGGTTCCAATGTGGAGCAACCTGCTGGCGCACCACCTAAGAAAATGACCAGGAGTTCAGACGTCAGCAGCATCAATTTCCTGAAAGACTGTCTTGTGGGCCAGAATGTAAAGTAGAAAAAAGATAAGGAAAATCCTTCTAGGTGGAGGACTGCATACATCTTCCGACAAACCCAACTTACGCATGGTGGTATGACTACAAAAGAGCATATTCTCAGCGAGTGCGACAAGCGTGCTTACAAATGGTCCGACGAAGTCCGGGTCCGAATAAGTGGAGTCGTATGTGACTTACACGCATCAGACGCTCGATACCACTCTGATTGCCGTCAGTCATTCATGGAAGAACGAACGGTACAAGCAGCCACAAAATTTGCCACAATATCCATGGCACTACCTGATATCGAACCACCTTTTTAAGCTGTGGTAGATTTCACGAGAAGCGACAGCTCTCTTAGTTGGAGCACTGTTGAGTTATATGAGAAGTATGTTCAAAATGACGGAACTTGTTTGTCACGGAGGCTACTTGTCTTCAAAATACCAGAGCTATTTGGCGAAGAATTGCTGCTTCCTAGCTCACCATCAATCGCGACAATACTTGTAATGCGATCTCGAGTAGGTTCTCTCCTGACGATTGTCAGTGATATTGACGATGATACCCCCGCAGCCATGGAAACTATGCGAACAGCAATTTCTAAGGAGGCCGATGACATTGAAATTGATGGAAACATTTATGAGTCGGGGTTAGATACAAATACACTTTTCGAGTATACAAATCAAAGTGTCTTAGAATTTCTTGCCCGCCTGTCGCCAAAACTTGACAATACTCTCCCGGTGTTGATGATATGTAACATGATTACTTCTGCAATCAAGGGGGTACCTACACCGTTGCAAATAAGTTTAGTAGTAATGCTTCGTGATTCCAAGGAATTGGTCAACTCAATGAATGACTTTGGTGTCACTTGCACATACGATAAGTTGTTGCGGTTTAACAAATCGGCAGCGGTATTGGCCTCTAAGAGTAGCAATCTAACTACTACAATCACCAGTTCGGAAGATGGGTTGATACAGTTCGTGGTCGATAACTTTGATGCTGATATATCTTCCCAAAATTGCAAGCTCAGTACACACTAATTAGCAGTCTTGATTACACAGCCCAACAAGAAAGCGGAACCTGCCTCCCCAATGATACCGAGAGTTAATAAACATGGTATGTCTAAACCCATTGATTACAATGTTGAAGCGTCCACGTTTGACGGATCTAAAAAGCTCGACATTCCCGCTCATTTTATTCGAAATGACGTACCTCAGCTCAAGGTCTTGGCACGCATGGCTATTGCAGAGCGAAGGGTATTGGGAAGTGGTTTTGGGTCGCTGAAAGACGTCATAAAACATGCTGACTGTCCGGAGTTTAACGGTTACAATACCAGATTATCTTGCCAGAGTGGCCAGTCACCACAACCGGCGAAGAAGACAGTATATCTACCACTGCTTGACATGTCGCCGGCTGATCCGGAAAAATCTCCACCGCCATGTTAGAAGCACTACGTCTAACTAAGTTGGCTGGTCAGAAGGTCACACTATTCACTGCTGATCAGCAGCTATATAAAGTGGCATAAGATGTTCTTTGGTGTGATCCAAATAAATTCAAATCCATGATACCACGGTTAGGAGGCATGCATATACCTATGGGCTTCGTCGATGCTGTCGGCACATTAATGGACAATACAGGGTTATTAGAAATTATTGAGTCAGTATTCGGTGGTGTGTCTAAGATGTTGACTGCCAAGAAGTTTCCCATGAACGTACGTGCATTCCGGTTGTTGACTGAAGAGTTGCTGAGAGACATCTTAGCTCAGGAGAATGTTGTTGTCTGTCCTGAAGGTTTGAATGAGATATCAGAGGACTTGTCTGAACGCAGCAAGACCTGCAAGGCATGGGTGGACTGCTTTATAAATCCTGTTTTGATCATGACGATGTACATTAGAGCTGAGCATGAAAGCGACTGGCCTCTACACTTGGTAGCGGTGAAACAAATGTTGTCATATTTCTTTGCATCGAGTCAAGTGAACTATGATGGGTACGGCTTATACTATGTGAGAAAGATGCAAAGAGTGCCACCAGAAGTTTCACTTAACTTTTTGAAATTTTCTCATGTAATGAGACACGTTGATGGCGTTTGGAACGGCATATGGAGCGATATATTCATGGAAACAACATTCATGCGTTACGGCCATGGTAAGTCAGGCATTATAGGCATTACGTTGAAACCAGAAATCTTGAACGTGTGGGCTTTAATCCTCCATAGCTACGGGCAACTTATTAATGGTGTCGCTCAGTTGAGAGAGTCCGGCGCAGGCATTGCTTGGACACAAAGAGGAGATGAAGACGAAAATTGCTGCTGATCACGCAGATCGTGAGAGTATCAGGAACAAATTCGCAACGGTCATACACCCACTGAACCCCACACAACACCCTGATGCAATAGTAAACGTAGTCAGTGGTGAGATTCCTACCAAAAATGTAAATTTGGACATGGCTATATCACTTGGCCAGCAAACATTGAATGACTTTGGGAACAAACTCCCGAGTGGATTTTATGATAAGATATCAATGCCCATTATGAAAAAGTCAAAGTTGGATGACAACAAAACCGTTGACAGCAATCTTATTTACACTTGGGTAATGGGACTTTAAGCTAGCTCAAGGGACCTTAGTATAAATGACATACTATTATATGAATTGTCCCATGGTGATATGCGAATATCAAACTCAAAGTCCGATCTGAAATCAGAAACTACAGTTATGATTTCATCTGTGAAGACACCAAAAAGAAATGCGTCATCTTGCACAATAACAGATGGTTGTGCGCTACTCTGGATAGCACATTGCCCGGCTCCCAGCAAATTATGTCCCCCAACAGTAAAAGATTACGTTAAGAAATTTCAGGAACAAGTGAAGCAGAGACTCTTGTCTGGAGACACCTACCTTGTATTTGACAGGTACAAAGATTTCAGTGCTAAGTGTACCACTAGAGCTAAGAGAAGTGGCGTGGCTTGTTGCAGGATGTTTATGTTGAGTGCAATGTCACCACTACCATCTCAGAAATTGGTTCTGGCTGTAACTGAAAATAAGAAACAGTTGATTGATATTATTGTGAATCAATTTAGATGTGACAAACAGTTCGCTGTTGACAACACCAGGCAACACGCGCTGTTTGTAACTGATCAAAAGGCTGCTCCAATTGAAATGAACAGGGGTGTAGTTATTGATAGGCATGCCATGGCAACTGAGCATGAAGTAGGTGATAACATTATTGTACAACAAGCTCTTGTTTTCCATGTAATATCTTCATGGAATCTCCCATAAAAAGAAAATCGGTTGTTGATATCGCAGCAACAGTTGAGAAGCATAGAGATATTATCCCAGACTTGCTTGCGGCTCATGCCATCTCTGGGTGCGACACAGTTAGATGCTCTTTTGGAATTGACAAAGGTCGCACGTTAAAAGTATTAAAATGCGGCGTTGGTGACGTTAATGTCCTGTGGTCTGGGGTACTTAACTAAGCTACTCAATTCATGTGTTCAAGTTATGGTTGCAAAGATACGAGCACCATGTCTGAAGCGCGAATTAGTGTTTGGACATCGAAGATTGGGAAGAAGGGCGCTACCAAAGTGCCCAGTCTGTGTGGCCTACCTCCAACCACCGAAGAATTCAAATAGAACATCAAACGCGCACATTTCCAAGTATGAATATGGAAACACGCTTTAGACCTCGTCCCCCCACAATTGGATGCTACAAATTTTGGTTTTATCAATGATGAAATTTCAAAAACTTTATCACCCGTGACTCTTCCAAGTGGTGTACTGGCTGCCACCGACACGGTTTTGCGCATGATTCGGTGTTCCTGTTCGAGTACACAGCCTTGCAAAACTAACAGGTGCGAGTGTAGCTGTTCTCGATTGGCATGCACAATTTGTTGTGCTTATAATGCAACAAATGAGTGTTGTAATGAACAGACGCATTTGGGGACAGATGGCAGAGCAGCTCAGTTGAACGAAGCAGATGCAGACACACCACGTAGTTCAGTATAGGGTTTCAGCAATTGGGCTGCTTATTCATGTACAGTTCTTCTTCAACTCTGCCTTCAATTTGTAGCAATACTGCAGTACTACTTCTTGTCTTTGGAAAACGAAGGATATGTAATGCTACATATTTCTGTCAGAAGTCAGCTCCTCTTTGAGTGTTGTGTTAAGTATGATCTCAAAACGACTTTTTCGCCCATTTTGTCGACATTTTGGCTGCCATTTTGGATTCCATTTTTTTCGTTGGTACTTGAAATTAAAGATACTTACCGTGCATTACCCCATTGGTTCGAAATATTCAAAAATCATTTGTTTGGCGGTCAGACATGGATTATACCGTCATCTCTATATTCACGGCGGCCATTTTGGCGGCCATCTTTTTTTTAACCCCAATTGCTCAAGGCTGACAAATGGCCAGCCGATTAAATCTTCACAAGTATGTCCCACTCTACCAGAATCCACAGACAAAAATACTGTATACGCCAAAACACGCATCCGTGACCTGGCGGACGGACTATCATCTTGAATTGCTCAGTTCCTTTACTGTCCTTATTTTCGAGCAGTTCCTCTATTTCAGACTTACAAATATTGACAAATTTTTCGGTAGACAATTTGCGTGTTTACATTATTTGACAACGCTGAAGTCGCTTGGTTAAGAAACTACGTCATGACTCGCGCGTTCAACAATACTGGTGTTTCCGCTGACGTTGTGGGGAATCGCCGTCTGAAGCGGATAATAATGCAAAAAATATTGACAGGCATAATCCACTGCGGGCGGAACATTGTGAAATGTTTAATAGAATTACACGACGGATAAGCATAACATTTGTGGATTTGAATTCCCGATATTCATTAAAACAGCGTAGACAAAAGAATATACCCATATTAGCTTGGTGTACCAAATGCTCACCACCATACTATTTCAAGTTATGCATGCTTTATTAACATGCGAAAAGCATATTTGGACGTCGCAGGGACGCCGGAGCCGGGGGGGGGGGGCAGGGGGGGGGGGGTGTTTAGCCCCCCCCCCAACCATATTTTTGTCATTGGATGGGGCTGCTCTGTCTTATAAACGACCAAGCCTAAATATGTTTCGACGACATTCTTGTATCCAGTTTCCGCGAGAAATGTCAGTCACTGTCTTGTGTAACGGTTAAGGAGGGATAACCCAAAGTGACATGATCATTAGTCATTCTTTGTTCGTCCCTTGAATGAATGTGCGGGTTATCAAGTAAAAGTCGCCAGTCGCGTTTAATAAGATTATGCCCCTGACACAGGCCGTGTGTGTGTGTGTGTGTGGGGGGGGGGGGGGGGGGGGGGCTAATCTTAACAAACGCGAACTGCGTATATTTTTCACATCATGTCAAAAATTGAGTTTATTAGCACTCAGTATACAAACCACGAATACTATTCTCGATTGAGACTCAATCGAGAATAGTATTCGTGGTTTGTATACTGAGTGTTAATCGAGAATAGTATCCGTGGTTTGTATACTGAGTGTTAATAAACTAGGGACGAGCTCGTTCCAACGAGGGGTCACATGATATGGTTTTGTTGAAATTTTTTGAAAAATTTAAAAAAATGATATTTAAAATAATAAATGCTGATATAGTCTGCTATGGGTTAAGGGTTAAAGGCACTCGCAAATGACACACACAGTTGGCTAAAATGACTACTGCAGTACCTTTCCGCGGTCTGCAGTCTGTCGACTTTAGTCGCCTATCACGCCAAAAGAGTTAAACAACACCAAAATGTCCCTGCGCGCATTCTTCATAGACAACAACCCAAAGTGCCATCGCTACACGGTGACAGCCAACTTCGTGGAGAAAATGTTTGATGATCTCCATGATATCGCAAATTCCTAGTATTTTTTCCGAGTCATTAATCACATGGATAGTGCATTGTACCAAACAATATTTGTTTACATACAATCATCTGAAAGTTTAAGTGACAGACAAGCAAGTGTCAGACTTAACCCTTTGAACCCGAGCGGCCGCTTTTCCGACCAGGAATATGATACGTCATAACGTCATTAAATAGGGTGGCTGTTCAGTAAATGTGTGGTGTAGACCAATCAATATTTTTAACGTGCAGCAAAATATTGGTTGGTCTATCCCAAATAATGAATATGAACTCTTCTAATTGCTGTCATTGGAATGGCATGGGAGATACCACTAGAGTTCAAAGGGTTAAACGCGTAAACGAATAAAATGACATACTGTACGTGGAGAGTGGATTGCAACTAAATCATCCGCGGAGTGGAGTTATCACCCAAGCTATAACTTTCAAATGTTGTACATATCGACACAAAATATAAGGAATGTTTCAGCCAATGGACCTCCGGGTTCAACCCGGAGGTCCATTGGCTGAAACTTTGCCTGTGCTTGTTATGCTTTGTAACAAATTTGCAATTATTGCTTGGGTGGAATCTCCACTCTGAGGGTGATTTAGTGATAATACACTCTCAACGTACTGTGTTGATCTATCTCAACAATAAGACAAAGGCGAACTTTGCCTACAGTCACCATTTTGCTATTTTGTATGTTTACCAACAGTGGAAGTAAGCACGGACGGGTTTTACGTATACGACACCGATACTGTATGGAAATGTCGAAAAACTTATAAAAATATTTTTTTGGGGACAAAAACAGAGAATAAGTTGACAGTAATATTAAAATGTCTATGTGGCTTAAAGGATATTTTTGTTGACAATTGATAACTAAAAAGGTGCTAAACAACTCCCAGATTCAATAAATCCTATAAATGATAATAAAAAAAAAAGAAGAATTTATACAAACCGGGAACCAAACGGACAACTAAGCAATGAGTCATTTCGGTCAAGAAGTGGAAAATAAATCTGAAAATAACTACACTCTACAATCGGTTGGGTGAAGAATGACTCCAAATCATCTGGGTAGAGTGAATTTGAACCCAAATGGGTTCATATTCACACAACCCAGTTTATTTGGTCTGATTTTGAACGCAACTTATTTTTGAGCGTAATAACTTTCGGGGATAGGTTGACAACAACGCTCATAGTTCCGACAAGTGGATAAATTTATCTATCTGGTCACTGAATTGGGCTATTTGTGTCATTCATTTCGATAATTTACTAAATATCGATTTATAATTATTTCTAGAATAAGATAGTGTAGTCTCATTAATAATTGGTATTTGTTTCATTTTAAAGAAACGGTCGCGGGCGAACGCTAACCTCTAAAATGACGACACAGAGATAGCAAAAGAGATTATATTCTCACTATTCAACGGCTTGTCCAAACGACACGGGCTGTGGGGCGAGCATTTGACCACGAATGTCCGGGAATCAAATGGACATCAAGAGTCAAATCAAAAGATCATTTGATGCATTCAGATAGTGCGCATAGCCATAAACATTGAAGACGACACTAACGTTATACACGCCATCACTTATGTAGTTTTGGCTCTCGGCAGGGAGGGGGTGGGGTGGGTTGTATAGAGGAGGAAAGAAGATTACCAGGTCTTCTGGTGGACAGTACTCCTAAAAAACAGAAACGGGCCCAGACCGTCGCACATGACGATTGAGCGATAGTCAGATTTTCAAAAATAAATATTTTATTGATGTTCATTCGCGACACGCTATGCATAATTAAATTCGTTTCGTACGAAATTATGGGCATGGTGGTACATATAGTTTAAATAATAGTAATAATAATAATAATAATAAAGCAATGTTAACGCCTAGAATCCACCGCAGTGCTTTCTCATTTACATTACTAATCTTGGCTGAGTGCCTTGCTTACAGGCGGGCTGATCTACGTGCAGTAGTACAATGGCCTTAAGAGATTAAATCCCACAAACCTGGTGGTTGATAATTTGTCCCTGTGAAACTATTGTCAGGTTTTTCTGAGGCCAACTTTGCAGATATACTGCATATGTTTGTTTGGTTATTGTTATTAGGAAACAAATGCATTCGCGTGGAGGCAGAAAGCATCTGAACACAAGGGCATATTCAAAATTGTCTGGTTGAGGACCAATTGACCTCACATTTGTGCTAAGGACAATGAACCTATGCAAAAGTATACTATTTGTGTAGTTTTACTGCGATCTGTATCAAGGATTTTAGAAACTTTGGAGTTATGCGTATTATGTGCTCCCCAGGGGAACACTTGGACGCTGACTCTCTGCTTCTTTGGTATAATAATACCTGATAAAAAAGTGAGGGTGTGAGTTGTCGAGGATGGGTAAGATTAGTATGAATGATTACTTAATATCCTGAAACAACTTTGTCTCCGGCAGTGAAAAGTGTAGTTAATACTTTGAACCCGAGATACCGTTTTTTGGCACAGGAACACGATGCGTCATAATTCCATTGAGGATGCTGGCTTCTAAATGGATGCGTGGGGTAAACCAATCAATATTTTCAACGTGCATACCTCAGGCTGCACGTTGGAAATATTAATTGGTCTACCTTCAGATAATGAATATGGACTTTTCCAATTGCTGCCATTGAAATGACATGGAAGATACCATCAAGGTTCATATAAAATATACACATAGTAGCTTGGTGATCCAAATGTTCACTATGAGTGGTGAAGTAGTGTTAACCGCGCGCCTTTGGCGAGCGGTTAACATCACTTCACCACTGGTGGTGAACATTTGGTACACCAAACAACTGTGGGTATATTTTATTTATACCATGATCGTCAGATTATTAAGAGTTTAAATGTTAAATGCAATATTCAATATTAAATTCTAAACAATGCAGCATTCGTGCGAATCTGTTTTTGTTTACATGATCACCGGTGGGTGGTACTTCCACTGTCAATTGTATCGCCGAGATGAAATGGAAAAAGAAACGCGCAAATCACTGGGCCTTTTTCATTTTAATAACATAATAACATACTATTTCGTATTATGGATGCTTTATTAACATGGGGGAAAGCATATTTGTCAAAATTTGGTCTCCCATGAGATACACTCAATTAAAACGTAATAAATAATTGCCGCTTTCATTTCACTCTTGACAAGGCGCCGCGCGATAAATTTAGGCAAGTTTACATTCAGGTTGAGGTCAACTAAGTTCATCTTGAAGGTAGTTCCACTGTAGGTTTAAATTTTAACTACTGAAATCCCATTGCTGCCTTGTTCACCGCAGGCACGCGTGTTCACCACGGTTGGTGTGTAAAGCTGAAGTTTATGTCATAGGATTTTTATGTATCGTAGAATAGGTAATCATTTTATAAATACACAGAACGACTCACGCGCGTGAATGGGTTAACCGATATAGCACTAGTGCAAGCGCGGAAGGATAAATCGAGAGACCGCAGGCCTGAACTTTTATGCTTCCACGATGGCACAAGTGCCATATCGATCAATCCATTCACACGCGCGTGCCTTTCTGTGTTTATTATACGCCTTCCTGTTGATAAAAAAACAATTATTAGAAGGACACTCAGCAATTCATTTGACAGCAATCAACAAAAAGAACAAATTTTATCGCCAACCAAATTAGCATTGGAACCCGTGCAACAATTTCGTCCTCGGGGTTCCAATGTGTTCTGTGTGCCTACTGGCACATAGAACACATTGGAACTCAGGAGATGATTTTCAACTCTAGTGATTCAAATTGTAATTGCGCTGCACGATTGTAGAAAATTCCAGTGAAATTTCGCTTCTATTTAAAAATAGTCCGTTAATGATTTCCGTTCCGCACATATATGCGGAACAGATTTTCCTTTTCCGCATGGTTTAGTGTTGCTGTCGATGGGGATTACATAGAACAGGCCTGCAATAAAAAAAAAGAGTTAAACCCCAATAGACAACCAATTTGTTGATCTTTAATTACGAAGTGGTTATGGCGTTGACATAGATGGTGAAAGTGGCTTCCGGCTCAACTAAACAGATCAGTGAGTCCGTCAAGTGTAAGGGATAGATTTTGGTGGACGCATTATCACCAATACCATACATCTTAATTTTAAAAATGAAGCACAGATGTAAAGAGTTTGTAATTTATACTACCTCATATATGCAAGAATGCATTCTTGACAATATTTAACATAAACAAACTAATTTTATTTGGCCTAAGATAATTTGGGTTATTTACAGAGCAGCGACGCAACCACGATGAACTGCTTGGTCGTCCTAACATTACAGAGAAGAGACGACATTGGGTGACTGACAAAACTAAAGCTTTAAGATTGCTTCCGACACCACAGCATTTGTTTTTTGTGACGTTTCTTTGTCAAATACGTTACAAACTGAACACTGTTGACCTGGCCCTTAGGTATCCAGCGACATTGTTTTTAGCAACTTCACTGATCACACTTAAACAAACTTGATATAAAAATGTTATTACCACTCTGTAAGCCGAGGAGATGTTGCAATTAGGTAACGTGGTGAGACCTTTAGGGCAAGTCGCGATACGTAAAATGAACACCGTCGAGGCTTGATACAAGTTTCTCGATCAACGCACAGTGGTTATGACAAACTTATCGTATCAACTCCGAAACGCACTTGGTGATAATAACCAATTTATCTGTCAATATTACTCGCTTTTCTTGCCTTGTTCGCATATATCTTGACGACCATTCAGTGTCTATGAACTGATTTATTCAGAATTATGATCACGATGGCGTCATGGTATTATGTTCTTGACCTGTGCATAACGTAATCCTCATTCAATGTTCCACAGGCGATATAACCGCCGCAGTTTATATTAGTGTTTCAGCTGTGTTTTTTTTTTTTTTTTTTTGATTGATTTTTCAGCTTTAAAGCATGTTAGGCCTGTATATAAAAATATCATCATGGAAAAATTGATGTAGAATTATTTATTACGCTGAGTTGGTGATTTATTTTTCATGTAATTGCTGTTACCTGAGCGATTAACTGTGGCCAATACTACAAACCCCCGTACACCTGTAATTATAGACAAATACTCACAATCAACTGGCTCAAATATAATTTAACTCTTTATCCAACGTAACGGCCAAAACCGGCCAGCGCTATTCACAAACGTGCCCAAATAGGGGTCATAACCTATGTTTTTGAAACAAAAAATGAAAAAAAATTATTCAAGAATTTTGTTTGCAAGTGTCGTCTGCTTTTCATGTTAAGTCAAGGGTTAATACTTTAAAGCAAACGATTTACATAGGTCAGGTACAGGTATTCTCCTGCAGCTGTGACATTGACGAAATATACGTGTGGGTTTGAAACGTCAGTACTATAGACACTGCAACTGCCAAGTTTTTTGGCCCAAATACAGATCAAAATGTATATACGAACTTTGATGCGGATCTTGTATATTCTGGTACTTGTATAATTTCACATTGAGATGATAGGTTTCTGTTCGATCTCATGCATGCGGGCATCAACTATGGCGTACATATTGGACGAGGAGCTTGAACTAGTGTATATGTTGAACACTTCCAGTGACGAGAAAGAATCTTTGCGATCGCCATTTGAAGTTCATTCCTTTTGAGTACATAGAGAACGTTATCGTGTTCCCGAAAGCGTATTGCACTTTCTCATACTGCGAATTGGGAAACATCTCGAGCATCTAACTGAGAGAAATCGCCCTCTGACACAGAGACAGCAGATCCTCGACTTCCTCCACTTCATAGGTACGAACATGTTTTACCATTTAATACAAGACTGCCACGGGATGGGTCGTGACAATGTGAAACGTGTGGTTCATAGTGTGATCCTACTGATCGTTGGAGTGGCTCCCAAAATCATCAGATGGCCTGGAAATAGTGTCGCAATTGCTGAACGATTCTTTGAGAAGAGGGACATGCCCACTGTATGTGGAGCTGTCGATTGGTCACATATCATGGTCATTCCCGCAACAATTGATGAGGCCAGTTACGTAAACCGATAGCATGTGCATAGATTCAATATTGATGTGGTTTGTGGTCCAGACCTTCAGATATATTTGCTCAACAAAGGCTGTGAGGCGATGGCATGACGCACGAGTTCTTCCTGAGTCGAAGATGTGGCAAGCGTTTGAAGAAGAAGTGGGCCGCCCTTTTCCCAAAGCAATTATATTGGGAGATAGCGCCTATCCGTGCACAGGCTGGCTTATACCTCCCTTTGATGGCAGTGTAATTGGTTCCCGTTCCGGATTCAACACGGCTCACACGAAGGGGCGGAAGCGGAAGCCAGGCTTACCCAGCTGTGTGGTGCTATGGTGTCCTGAAGGGGAGATTCTATGCACTGAAGACATGCATCAGACTGCATAAAATGGCGGACGCTGTTGAACGTGCACGGTGTGTTTTCGTTCTGCACAACTTGTGCATCCAGCATGGCGACGATGGAGTAGATTTCGAGGAAGCTGATGACCCGCCTACTGCAATGGTGAGACACGTTGTCCTGACGGTTTTCAGTCGCACGAAAGAAGGCGCCTGGAACCCATTAAATTCTTTGATTGAGACGATATATGTAGACTGTGAGATTTGTTTTGGGAGGTTTTTTTTGGAACGAATTCTTATCGGTATCCATAAAACTTGTTGTGATTTCAGTTATGATTGCGACTTTAATTTCGCTTCGGACGGTATTATTTATTTAATTGCATCATATAGCCATGTGTGTCATTTTAGGTTCGTTATTTATTAACCCCGGAATATATTAATGACAAAGTTGTGTTTCTGCAACAAAATTATAGAGATGCATACATAACGAATGTTTTCGGTCACTGAAGATCTCGCTTCAACTTCCTGATGCGTACTCTCCACTCAATCGCCTCCAACTTTAAACAACGGATCTCGAGCTGCATCTCTTGTTTCTTCATTTTAATGAAGTCGTCCTACCAAAGCTCGCCAATTTCCCTCTTTGGCTGAACCATTTTATCGGCTTTGGATGCAGCACTTAACGTCCGAGAGCCGTCTTCCACGGAGACTTCGGTGTTATGAGTTCCAACTTCGTCGATAACATACTGGGGGGGGGGGGGGGGGGGAGTGTTGTGGCGCGGGGAAGATTTGATCCGGGTGTGCCGTCGCCTGTTCTGATGTCGCTTTGTTCTCCTCGGGTCCAAAAGTTACTGGGGTGTCTGTAACATCGAGAGGAGCGACGGCCGCAGATTCCCCATCAACAATGTCCATTACAAGCTCGTCGATATCGGTCATCTATGGACCCTCTTCGCCGGTTTTTTATGACTTTCGATAATTTGTAATGGAGCTTCTTTTAAGATTTGCCCATACATACTCTATTTCGCCACGTTTTCGTGTCTTTAACTGTAGCACCCACAACTCTAACATTGTCCAGCACTTCCGACTTCTTCTTTTTCTTTGTGAATGTCAGACCATCTTCCCAAAATGGACATTTTTGTGTTGTTTTATATCTCTGAGAATTGTGATCTTTTGCTCTCTGTTCAGCGGTATCGCGAGGGTTCAAGAGGCAACTGACTTATCGATCCGTATTCATGACCCACGAATAGCATGCAATCATTCTATAAAACGACGGCGTGAAACACGGACTATTCAAGAATATCGGCCGACCAACCATAAGCACACATTCCGATGATCAATTATACACGGCACACGCACAGTTACATGTGCCGTTACAGGCACTTGTAGCTGCAATACCCAAATTCTCAATCCCGGCAATTCTTTAAAACAATTGTATTTGTAAACGCATTCGCGAATTTCGCCCGAACGCACTTATCCTCTGTCCATAGTCGCGTACTACAAAACTTCCCTTTTACAATTCCCACACCTGGGGTCAGTCTTATAAACGTCCTACACGTGTACGCAGTTACATGTGTAATTCTGACAAGCGCACACGTGTATCCGAATCGCCAGTAGTGATTTATAGGTTTAATGTTTTCTTCAGCTGTGTCTAGGGTACACGCGCAATTTACGACTGCGGTGTAGTTTTGTGGGATTGGGCATTTTCCGAACGAGTAAGCTTCTACAGATGTAATCGGCGCCAATATTACAAGGGTAATCTGACTTTACAAGTGGTTCATAGGATTCAGTAAATTACCGACTTGTACGCAAAATACACTTGTGATGAAAGTTATACAACGAATGTCGAATGGAATCGAGTCTGTTGTTCGAAATCTAATCGAACCGAACCTCGAAATACAGGCGTCTTGAAGTTCCGACTGATACAATAGTCCAACTACATCGGCAAGCATGCCTTCGTAGAAGGCATGCCTTGACGATGTAGTTGGAATATCACACAGCAAGGAGTTTTATGACAAAACGGAAACGGGTGCGAGCATTCTGTAC
This sequence comes from Pictodentalium vernedei, assembly GCA_031216915.1. Lineage (NCBI taxonomy): Eukaryota > Metazoa > Mollusca > Scaphopoda > Dentaliida > Dentaliidae > Pictodentalium > Pictodentalium vernedei. The sequence goes on from CM062289.1 coordinate 87,855,959, forward strand.
TGGGCAGTGCACGGGGCTAGCCGCTAGGAACTGTGAATTCATCGAACATATTACTTAGGAACATTAAAGTTGCATCCAGCAGTGTTAGTGACTTCTGAAACTGGAATTATTTGCATGGATGGTGGCATGGGTACAGATGCTTTTTATGTTAATATAGCGGAAATTATTATGTATAATTTCTATCTCAGCAATACATTTTGTTAGACGACGATGATAACTGATACCATGCGAAATTCTAGTGAAAAGATTCGAAGGTAAACGAATCGGGCAGTCGATTTCGTATGGAATCGAATACGAACTTATGATTCGAATTCGAATCGAGTCTCGAAGCTTCGCAGGGCCCTACTTCGGGAATTCCCAAAGGACTGCCTCTGTCCCTATCAGTTTGTCCTTATAAATGTTGCACTTATATCAATATTGAAGTATGGAGAATCCTTCGTTAAATGCTTGTCTCTATATCATCAACTGGCTTGGGGGCCCCTCTCTCAAATATGAGGTGAAAAACAGTCTAAACAATATGAGAAGAGAGAGAACACTCTTTCGTTTTCCTCCCTGATGCCCAACAAAGGGCAAGAGGGAGATATCAAATGGAAGAAAACTTACTGACACGCATTGTAGTCGAATTATCTTTGACAACTAATTTTGTCAGTATCGCTTACAACATTTATGGTATAATTTATAATCACCATTTGCATTATGGTAATAAATGGACTTTTCTTTGACTCATTTCATTAACCTGTTTCCCCTTATTCAAAATGTGTGTTTGAGTGAAAGCCGCGTATGTGTGGTGTGCTCTGGCATGGAAATGTGTCTCCCTTTCTGGGACTTTATTTTTTTTTGTATAATTACCCGTTCTTAAATGCACTCTTTCGAAAACAGTGGCGGCAATGGCATTGGTTTTTTTGTCTTAATAAAAAAAACTCGCAATGTGTAGTGTGTTATAGAAAGGCTTTTGTAGAATGTGTGGGCCCTGAATAGGCCCGATAAGAAGGCATTTATGAAGACATTCGACTTGCGATACGATTAATTATTAACAAGTTATTAACAAGTTAGAACATTGTGCGGAAATTTTAATATAGGATGAATCAGCTTAACTTTAATCCCGGATGTGTCAGGCTAAATTCAATAACCTGTGTACTCTAAAATCAACTGGGTTAAAAATCAACCAGACCAACTGGGTTGAGTGAATATGAACTCAATTGGGATCATATTCAATAAACACAGTTGACTGGGTTGATTTTTAACCCAACTGATTGTAGAGTGGACCTAAATGTTCGGAATTCTCATAAAATTCGCTGAAATATGGGTACAGGTTATTGAATTTAACCTCCCATTTTTAGCTCACCTACTTCTATTGGAAGTGGTGAGCTTATATGATGACCACGGACGGCAGCGTCGGCGTCCGGCGTGTCCAATATTGTAAGATTTAATGTTAAGGTTAATTTCTCAAAGATCAGTGGGCTCAGGCCTTTGATATTGCATATGTAGTTTGTAGGGGACTATCAGAACAGTATTTAACCCTGGTACTACGACTTTTTTTCCAAATTGCACCTACAATTTTCTGCCAAACCTTGTAAGAATTTGCGTTTAGGTGTTGTAAGAATTTGCGTTAAGTCAGCTTTTGTGCAGATTGTGCTGCTTTAACTTCTCATTACTGTTGATTTTCATATTTCAATAACAACTGTAGGTATTAACCCTACTGTATGCAGAAATTTAACGGAAATTTTCTTTTTTTTTCAATGTATTCAATGAAAGTCACACAAATTGCTTTGTTACATCGTGAGAACATTTTCAAAACATAACAGTTAACCAAATGAAACAAACATTGAACGTGTGTATCCAAAATGAACAAGAGACAGTGAAGTTGTGTGTCTGATTAAACATAGCTTTCTCTGTTCAAATATTTAGGTAGAAATCAGTTCACCAGTGATGACCACACCAAAAATCCATCAAGAATATATTTACGTGCAATTTATTTCATGTTGATGTATAAATTCTCCACCATTTAGGTCATCAGAACATGAAAATATTCAATGGAAATCTGAAGAACATTTGTTATGTTAAATAATAATTTCCACCACCAGTGCAACCACTGAAATGATTCAAAACATATCAAGTTTCAGATTTCATGTGTAAATAATAGTTTCCATCACCCTTTTCCACAAAATTGTGAGAGGAAGAAGGTAAAGTGAAGTGAAATTTTCAAATTCTGCAGCAACTGGTTTTAAACTGTTTGAAAGAGAATAATTACTTGCATGATGCTGTATAGTCCTCTTTGAAGGAAGAATGGCATCCCAAACAAATTTTATTCAAATTAATTTTATGCATATTATTCAACATTTTTATAACACAAAAGTTGAACATTGAGATAAATTAAAGAAAATGAGAATGAAAACAGCTGACAAACACTAAACACTATTGCCCATCCAGTTTTGAAATCTCTTCGTCTGAACTGTAAAGTTCTTGGGAAATACCAGAATCACCAGTAGTATTTGTGTCTTCCTGAAATGGAATATATATTATCCTAAAATGGTAACATATATGAAATTTCTAGTAATGTGGAAAAAAATCCCATTTAAAGATACAAATTTATATCAGACAAGGCTATACCAGGACCCACAAATATTCTTTTCATTCCTGTTGTATTTTTTTCTTTGAAACTAATTCAATAGGGGTCCTATTTGCAACTTTCCAAAGCCATCACATACACCACATTAATCATTTGATGCCTAGTTAATGATTTGTATTAACTAAATATTATGCATGTTACATTGGAATGACATTATCAAACGCGAATGTAGGTGAGATGGGATGTAACATCCCTCTTGTTATAACATATTTTGGGTTGCAAATAAAGATCAACATACAGGTCAAGCATCTTCACTGGTCTTTCTCCAGCCCTCAGCCACGAACCGCTTGGAAGAAATGATCAGAATTGAAATGTGCCTTGATCGAAAGGCAGGAAATCATGTAAAAAGTTGGATAAAATCGATCATTTTTTACCTTAACAAGCCCATCGTCGGGGTATAGAACACAATTTGCACACTGGGGCATTTTGTCACATCATCAGCCTAACTCATTTGCCACCAAGATCGAAACTAATGCGGTCAAAAAGAATGAATTACACGGCAGACAACCACTTAGAAACCAAGGAGAGGAGGCTGATGAAGATTTTATGCGAAACCATCCTGGTTTGATAGGAGGTTCAGTAAAAAGTTCATTCAGCAGCATCCTAGAGCTGTTGGGATTAAATTATTACCGAGCCTCACTTCAGATTTTTCTGCTCGTCGTATCGTCTGTCCGTCCGTCCACTACCGATGTTTTCTTCATGCAAAAATTTATGCAAACCCGGATGAAAGGGTTGAGACAGAAAATAGTACCTAACACTTTCCTTGTGTGTGTATCACGTTAAGTCATGATGATGAGGGGGAACTAGTTCCATTAAACCTGGGTTGTTATGTGAAATATAGAATAAATAGGTACTAGGGCCGGTAATCAGATTTAAACCACGAGTAGGATAAGGGTATAAATCTGCGAGTGGTTTACCGACCCTAGTGTCTATGTGTTTTATTTATACCATGCTCTTAATAAACAGTCGACTTTGTCATTTAAAATGCAGGGAAAACGACACGTTCTATTGCAGACACACTGATTTGTTTTGTTTACACCTGCGTCGGTGGGCAGTACCACTAGCTGCACGTGAATGATTGATTGACAGCAAAACACATCGTCCAAGTTGATTGAATTTACATTCAGTCAAATTATTATTACAAATTCTTAAATATATAATTGTAGGTATTTTAAACATAATAAGTCAATTGCAGGTTGTAGACAGAACCGCAAAACGTCATAAAGTTTGAATGAAAAATCGCGAAGTGTGATTTGAATGTATCGAAGTTGGCAAATTGCTTCATGTCAACGGTCAAGTTGGATGGACTTCCTACTATACATGCAGGTGTAAATCTTTTTTATCTGCAGTAGAAGTTTCGCACCGGTGTGACAGGAATGATGGTCCGTAGGAAAATTAGTCCCTCCGGCGGACTACTATTCCTAGGAATGTTAGACCTAGGACTATAATTCCGCGGAATAATAGTCCAGAGGGACTAACGTTCCTACGGACTATCATTCCTGTCACACCGGTAGTGGAGTTAAGAGCTAAAATTTAACATAGAGGATTTTCGTAGGTAGTGACAGAGGTGAGCATGACATAAAGCTGTATTCATGTAAAAAATGGGGGCGTTGGGAGGTGAAAAATAGGAGTTGAGTAACCGCTGCGAACATATCCTGTACGGTTTGCGATACAATTATGTCTATTTAAAGATGGTGGGTAGTGTTGGGTAGAGGAAGAACTGAGAGATATTTAGTTCAGTATTAAGTGTGATCAGGCAATCTTTTCTAATATTTTGAGGGCGCGCTGAGAAGAGCTGTTTGTTTGTATCGGACAAATCAATGTAATCTGCTGAGTTTCTCTGCTGACAGGACTATTTGCCTGTGACAAGGTTTTATTTCGTGTATAGCTTTTGAAATGCATCAGTATGCTCTCAATTTATTCCCCACGACCATACGATGTCGACGCGGTGGGCGGTGTCGATTCTCTGGTTGTAGAATGTTCTTGTCCACCTCCTGCTCTCAATAATTTTGTTTCTTTTAGAGAATGTTGGTTTCACAAAACAAAGTATTTGACCGAAATATTGAGGTGATTGGAATACAGCGCGTTTCAGTGGCAAGTTTAATTGTGCAAACTCATTTTCTCAAATATACAGACTAAACATTAAAAAAATGCCCTGAATAACGTAATGACCACACCTAAACCACTTGGTCCTGCAACTGGCTACCGCTGATTGGTGCTGAAAGATATGTTAGGTGTGAACCCCTGTTGATGGTTAGTAACGAGATTAAATTAAACAAAAAATTTCGTACGTAATAGCACTTACAAAAGTATCAAAGGGTTCAATTGAACAATAAATTCCGTACTTAATAAATAGCACGCGCAACAGTATTGTCGTGACACGCCAGTGGCCGAACTAGTGAATACTCTCACCTAATAATGTGTTCTCTAAATTCTTTCTCATCTGTCAAACTCTGATAATCTCTTTTCTCGTCTATACAATACTGTCAAGTTGTCTACATGAAATATTCGATATTGGTGTCGAAACTCGTCGGCAGCGGAAGCAGCGATCCCAACGTTGTTAAAAACCACTCCACTACAGACGAAAAGCATGCATCCGGGGATTTATTAACTTAATATAGCTACTCACGGGTGTCAATCTATTGGGATTCGGAGCACGATGGAGCTGTGCACCCAGATTCGGACCTGACATATTTGAAGGAGACCACACTCCTCCCTGTTATAAAAGAAAGGTTGATTATTACTTATTTTTGGGTTGGGTGGTAGGTAGTGAAACTACCAGCTTAAAATGAGCTTAACTTGTATCTGGGTCTGTGGGGATGAGAGCAATGACTGATAAACCAATAAGAAAAACAAATTGTCCTATCCCGACACATGCATGAATATATGCACACAACTACATACATATATACACGTGTAGAATAGGTGTATATATACACATAGCTGTACACATAAACACATGCATGTATACACTGTATTTTTGTGAGCTCAAAATATATTACTTTGGAAAGGGATGCGGTACATCCCACGGCCATCCTGGGTACATTTGGCCAGAAGTTCAATAACTGGAGTTTGACGCAAGACTGCAATACGTTGGGTCACATCTCCAATATATGCCGGGGTAGACACATCTATACCCAATGGGCCATGGGAGTAGGGGGAGTCTGTTTTCACCAGAAGTCTGTCGTCAGGTATGGCCCGGAGACCCAAACTTTGGAGATCTGAAAAGCAGTAGCACCTTATGCCTACACTAAAAAACATCTTTCAAACGTGTTCAACCATACTGGCAATGCCCGAAAAACAAAGTGGATGCACGATATGTTGGGTGCTACATATGTGGCTAACGATCTGTAGGTCTCTGACGTAAACATCCGACATGGAAGGAGCCCCATCCTTGGGTCCTCTGAGGTGTAAAATAAGGGTTTATCCGGAATAGCCATTGTACACACCTGTTTCAGAACCTCATCCTGAAGATCCTGAAAATGCTCTGCTCAGTCCTATCCAAACCAACTTATCCAAGGGCGGAGACCTGTGAAAGCAGGAACTTGATCCGATCCAGATGGTTGGGTGGACAATAACTGAAGGGACATTACTAATTCCTGGGGTGAAAACCTGTAGCCACAGCAATAGAAGGATTTGGGTCGAGACCCTGGCGCTAGGTATCTGAGTCGCAATAATTTTCAACGCCATCTGCCACATGGACCGGCACCTGAGGAGGACGGGATCTTCCCAAACTCAAAAGGCAGTATCCGACAGATTTGGCAAGGGTAATTAGGTCCAGGACCTATGCAGATGAAAATGTGAGTCCGTTGCCTCTATCACTGGGGGCTGGCGGGAGTCTGGGGGGAAGCCTGGAACAGACAACTGGAATTCAGTAAACATGCAACATTCGACCGAGAAGTAGGAGGAAAGCCCGGTGGAGGACGATTGACAAGAGCACTGGATACGAGAGGCACCTGATCAGTAACAGACTGCAGTAGAGATGGAGGATCAGAAGAGTCAATCATTGGAGAGGGTACACACCGCGATTGGGGTAAAGTCAAGTGGCTGCACTGGAACAACAACAATCAGAGAGTCCCGAGTGGCCGAACCGGATGGAAACCGAGACAGAAATATTGGTGAGCGATGCTTCACCGGAACCTGAGTCAAAGGGGCGCGGATCGATGGGAATATAAGATAACATCCACATTAACGCACGCCAATGGAGCAGACAAGCTTTTGAATTCATGAGTGAAAGAACAAACGTGGGGGGACAGGCCACCCCTGGTGCTCACAAACGGCCACCATACACTGACAGGCAGTTACTGAAGGCTCTGTGCTTGAAGAAATAGCTCCACTATCAATTGCCCCTCGCACTAGGCCATCTAAATCTTTCATTAGGGCTTCATCAAGAAGCATCAAGCCCTTCAACTGTGTTGATGGATCTGGGAGGGATTCATCAGCTTCCGGCTCCCAGAAGTAACGAGGCAAATGGGTGATCTGACAGTGCCGCCTCGTCGACCTTGTAACTGCCCCACATTGAATGAAAAGGCACCGTGGGGCTCTCTCCCCTGGACGGCGACCTTGGGAGGCATCCCCGTTTCCCACTTCATCCCAGAACCTAACCATTGGTCTGGATTTGACATTTTCTTTTCCCGATTGCTGGAAGGATGTATCACTCCCCACACTTCTTTGTTTTCCCTGCTCTTTCTTTTAGTTGCTAGGGGGGTTATCACTCCCCACACGTATTTCCTGTTTAGGATGAGGGGAAGATGAATGGCGCCTCTTCCCGGGTCTGGCATCAGGGGTCTCTCCTAGCTCCACCAGACGTCCACCCCATCTACCCTTTGGTAGGGAAACATATAAAGTCAAAATACTAGGGATCCCTCTCCCCTTCTCACTAGTGACTGGCAAGTGCGGGGTCACATGTGATGGATTTTTCGCATTTGAGTCATTTGCTTTACAACCCTTTAAATTGGAAGGTTGAGAAGGGCTGGTGAGTTTCCCACCGGTTTGTCAACTACTTTAGTAGGTTCGGCGGCTTTAAACACCACTCTAGGAAAGGTTGGATCTCGAGCCAACAGAAAGTATCGGTATGTTTGGAGCATCCCTTAATATTCTAGGTCCGCCTCATTGGAGGCTGGCCTCCAAGGCATTTTAGGGCTTTCTGTGTCTGAACTCATTCTGAAAAGAAGAAGGGGAACACCTAATTAATTCGCCACACGGATAATGTTATTTCTGTATCAAGAGAGGTTTTCTGATAAGAGGAATAGTTCTTCTGAAGCGAAGTGGGTTTTTCGTCCCGATGACAGATTTCTTCTGAAGAGGAGTGTCAATTGGGGGTTAATTCGCACCATGGACAAGTATACTTGTCCAATTGTTCTTCGACGTGCTCAGTTACATTCACACACGTGACGTGGTACCAGTCCAGGCAAAAATCACACTGGATCATGAAGCTTCCATTATCGGGTTGACGACATGAACAGTGCAAAGGAACTGAGGACCCAAAGGCCGGTGTTCTTGATACATGTCTTCCTATCCAAGGTGATAAAGTGGTATCTGTACAGATCTTTAGTTTATCATGATGGATGTTAGATACTTTATTATGAAACTGAACTTTGTATAGATAGGGCTGGATTATCTGGAGAATAATACCAGACCCCTGCCAGAAGGGATTCATTTTTTTTTTTTGGTTTTCCCTTTTCTTGTTCCCAGAATTCAGTACATAAACTACATCACTTAGCTTGAAAGTTGACATTCTGGTCTGCTTGTCATAAGCCTCCTTCATAATCTTTTGCTGGGTTTTCAAGGTGGGTGGGCTAACCGAATAGAGTCTTGCATAGTAGTCACATATTCAGGTGTGGTGCCTGGATCTCGTTTTGATTGACACCCAAAAGCAAGGTCTGCACTGCGGCACACCTCCCGACCCAACATCATTTTATTTGGAGTGTTGTGTACCCAGTGTGTCGATTCACGGATGAGCGCAGGGCTGCAGCTAACTGAGCCAAATGTAAATCCCAAGTAGATTGTTTTCGACTAGCAAAACATCGCACTGCATCCATGAGTGTGCGATTATATCTTTAAAACTTGGCCATTTGCTGATGGTCTATAAACTGTGGTTCTGGCCTACTTACTTTCAAAGTTAGTTCCTCTATCTGTAAACATTCTGATTTGGGCACCCAAAACGGGCAAACAACTCATTTACAGCCGTAGTGGCTGTTCCTTCTGCTGTTTGGCAGGGTAGGGGAATACACTCCACCCACTTGGTGAACTGATCCACCACCATTAAGATATATTCATCCCCACGTGGTGTACGGGGTAAGGGTCCCAGACAATCAAGTTGGACCCTCTCCTTTGGAGCACCAGCATGATAAAGAGTTAACCCTTTACCTAACATAACGGCCAAAAACGGCCAGCGCTATTCTCAAAACTCGCCAATTAATTTTCATTATTTTTTTTTCATTTTTGTCTTTTGTCTCTCTCTCATCGAGCTCGTTCCAATGAGGGGTTATAACCTATGTTTTTGAGACAAAAAAACAAACAAACCAGTTCTTCAAGAATTGTTTTTGCAAGTGTCGACTGCTTTTCATGTTAGGTAAAAGAGTTAAAGGGTGTTTTGCATGCCTTGGGTATTTGTTTTCTCTGAATACAAAGTGTACAGGACTTTACATATTGTTCGATGTCATCAGACACCCGAGGCCAGTAACACTTGTCTATTATTCGATATTTTGTTCGAGCCATTCCCTGATGGCCTGTTGCAGGAACGTCATGCCCAAAGGGATAACACTTCTTTCTGTTGGGATTTTGGGATGACTAAAACAATTTTTTTTCATCTCTACGTCGCTTGTATAACAAGCGGTCGTCGAAATGGAATCTATGTCGGTGTGTCTTCAACGTTTTGGCGATTGCGCTTACCAAAAGTGAAATAGTATCAGGGGATTGTTCTTTGGATAACCACAGGATTAGGAATGTTAGGTCAGGGTCTGACCACTGTTCTGTCATACGTTCATTGTGAGAGTAGAATGTAAGGTTAAGGCCAGAGCTATTTGTGGCTGTGTGGGTAGCCTAAATGGAAGGGATGCTAGGGGCATCCCAATCAGAAAGGCCCAAATGTGTTCCATTATCAACTGTACGGGGCTGAATAGGGTAATCCAGGAAAGAGGATTCCAGCTTTCCATCAACCACCAAATCTAAACCGTAGCTGTTTATCCCTTCTAGTTCAATTTGTTCATGCGCAGCTTTGGCTAATGGTTCTGTATCTGGAGTGGGAAGGTTCTTAATGGGATCACATTATCCACTTCAGTGAAAAAGTTCCCCCAATCCCTATCAATTCGGAAGCAATATTGGCACCCACCACAAGGCAAATCAGATAAGGAAAACCCAAATCTGTAATTTTGACAAGACCTCTCATTTGGGAGGCGTGAGGGGGCATCAGTACTGATATGTTTACTTTTCGATGCTTAATAACAAACTGGTATTGGCTGAGCTTCTCAAGGCAACGGACAATTTGCTCTTGTGGGTTCTTAAAATTTAGAAGCCAGGTAAGACTGCTATGGTCAGTGCGGACTGTGAATTTACGGCCTTACAGTAGAGGTCTGAACTGTCTGGTGAAACGCATCGCTGCTTATTTTCGGGTGGTACAGTATTTGCGCTGCTCCGAGCTTAAGACAAAACTACCATAAGCAATGACTTTTTCCTGGCCATCCCGGAGTTGTAAAAGCTTTGTTCCAATGGCATGACCTGAGGCATCCGCATCCAGAATGAAGGGGTCACACCTATTTGGAAATGGCAGGTGAGGGGGGAGAAGTCAAGGCTGACTTGATTTCAGTGAGAGGTCTGCTTTCATTTTCACCCCACGCAAAGGCATTATTCCCCGTCCGTTAAGACAGGGGACAGCAAATTTGGCATAATCCTTAATGGCGGCCCTGTGATAATTAGCTTACCCCAGAAATCGTTCGATATCTTTTTGTAGATTGTGGTTCTGCCCATTCATGTATAACTTGGGTGGCCTTATTCCTAATTTCAAATCCTGTGGGAGAAATTTGACGGCCCAGAAAGTCACTTTGTTTTTGGAAGAGTAAACACTTTTTTGGTTTCAACTTTATTTCATACTGCCGGAATCTACTTAACATAGTTCTTAAATTGTGTATTTGATCTGTAAAGCTATTTCCAAAACAATAATGTCGACCAGAAAAGCCACGGCTATCTCCCAATTTAGTCCCATCAGTACCAAATCCACCACACGGGAGTAACAAGACGGTGCGTTACATAATCCAAATCTCAAATCGGTTGAATTCTTACAACCCATATTGGGTAATAAAAGCAGTCTTTCTTTTTTCATTTTCTTCAATATGAATTTGCCAGTATGCTCGGTTAGCATCCAATTTGGGAAAGCACTTGTTCCCGGCCAAAGTGTCTAAAAAGTTCTCCACCAGGAGCAAGGGGAAACTATCCTTAACTGTTATGGAATTTAACCCTCTAAAACCGAGACACAAATGCACCCCACCACATCTTTTCCTTATTAACACTGGGGCTGCAGCCCATTCTGAAACGGAAGGGTGCTTTATGCCGGCATCCAGCATCTCTGCAGATGTGATTTTTCCTCATCCACAAAACACGCTGGAGTACGACGCATACGTAACTTGATGGGTTTAGCTAAACCGGTATTGATTGAATGTTTGATAACTGTAAAATTTCCCAGATCAAACTCATGCTTGGAGAATACATCCTGATATTCTACTAATATTTCAGTGAGGATTGACATTTCCTCCTGTGTTAACCACTCGGTGGGACTTTCAACGAGATCGGCCAAATGTTCTTGGACTTGTTCTGGTATGCAAGGATGTGGGCCTATTTCAGCTGGGGGGGGGGGGGGGGGGGGGTCGCCCTCCACTGCTTGGCCAATAAGAGTTCTTTTTTTCAGGGTAGCAAACTGATCACTTGGATTCACAAGGGCAAATATTGGTGGACTTTTCTCGGAGTGAGCTGTTCTGGGGATCAGTGAAGTTGAATCGAGATCAGGCTCAATTATGTATACTGGCATTTGTTGGGACAGGCTACACTGCACCCGAGCCACTGAGTTGGGAGGCACCCCTGCCTTCCGTAAAAGGGAAGCTGTCACTTGTTTGGATTGTTTGAAACGCCGAGTACACGTGGATTTGAATTTCTAACACTTTCGATCCAATTTGAATTTCATAATGGGCGAGATCAATCAGCGTGTTTTCCCTTTCTGATGGGCTCTCGAGAGAGAAATGGGATGAGGACCCACATTCCCAGCAGCCTCTCCGACTGGGAGAAGGTGATCTACTGTTTGATCCAGTTCTCTCTCGCCAACCTGCCGAATGGTTTCGAGTTTCCGTCATAAATGAAGTGATTACATGTGTGAGAGCATTTATATATTTGGAGATATTATGCATCTCTTTTGACATATTGGTGGACATTATTTCCACTTGGGTTGAAAGTCGTTGCATTTCCGAGTCATTGGATCGAATAGGAGAGGAAGGACTCCTTGATGGGGGTTTCAAAATGGATTTGGGTATTGCTGCATCTTGAGCTCGGGCTGGGCTGCATTCCCTGAATTTGAAGGTGACTAGGTTGTTTGTAGCAGCCATAGATTCTTTCCCCACGTCTGGAAGGGATGGAGATGACCGTACATATTGTCCTCAGTCATTGGAGGTGGTGGATACCTCAGATAGCCTTTGCAAACAATATTATGGGAGCCATTTCTAGTGTCCGGTTGTCAGGATCCCCCCCTACCCCCCCCCCCCCAGTCCCTGGCATCACAGACCAGCAGGTTTTTGACAGGTATTAAACCTGACCATTCATTGTTACAAGGTGAGAGAATGTAAAACCAACCCAGTTCGCCTCCTGGTATCCAGAGCAAATCGGGATTGTTGTCTCTAATAAATGCCCCCAAAAGGGCGGCATTATCAACGTCCCAAGTGGGTGCAGGTGGTTCCCAGTTCCCACAATATGGTGCAAATATGGTCTCACCATCATCTGGTTTGGCAGGCCTCATCTTTTCCACTCATCCTCCCCGTCCTCCTGCAGCTGGTCCCGCTTATACATCACTTGGTCAACCTGTACCTCCTGTCCGTCCATACTATCAACTCCCCAATTATCTTCCTGGAAACACAGGTGATCAAGGCAGACGGTCACCATAGGTGCCTAAATATTTATCATATGATGGCACCACCAATTGGCAATCTTTTTGTATCAAATTTCATCATTTTTTTAATGTCCCTTAACATATCCTCATCCACATTCCCATTCTCCCCCCTCTTCCACAAAATGGCTAGGGCAGTGTCCTCTGAAATCCCAGGTAAATGAAATAAGTCTGGAGGGGCACATCTGTTGATGAAAACGGTGCTAGAAGATGTGGCGCCCTTGGAAGTAATATTGCTGGAGGGACTGGTATGCACTGGGCTTACCGACATGTGTTGTTTTTGTAGAAAAAAAAAAACGAAGTCGTAAACCTCTAAGGGCAAAAAAGCGGATTCAAAACACAGCCACACGTGCAAAACGAGACGTAGCGAAATGCCAATGTGGTGGCGAATCAGAAATGAATAACTACCGAATTGTAAGTTCAGGTGCACCGCGACGTGGTCCACCAAGATGGCGGAATATGCAAACTCAAAATGTCGCACAAGAACAAAACTGCGGCGACGCCACTTGTAGAGACTCGCCAGTGGCCGAACTGGTGAATAATCTCATCTTATAATGTGTTCTCTAAATTCTCTCTCATCTGTCAAACACTGATAATCTCTTTCCCGTCTATACAATACTGTCAAGTTGTCTACATGAAATATTCGACATTGGTGTCGAAACTCGTCGGCAGCGGAAGCAGCAATCCAAACGTTGTTGATGACCACTGCAGACGAAAAGCATGCATTCGGGAATTTATCAACTTAATATAGCAACTCACGGGTGTCATTCTGTTAGAGTAAAGTAGGTTCAGGGCACGATGGAGCTGAGACATGACATATTTGGTGGGCACCACAGTATCAAAAAGTTAAATTAAAAGATTTCATATTTCATATGTAATAACACGTACAAAAGTATCAAAGGGTTAACGTTTGAAAGATATGGAATTATGTTAGGAAAATATGATTGTCTGAAGAATTTTTGTGAGTTACGAAATATTCTATGTTCCAATAAGACTAAATAAGATCCTCCTGCTCTGATTGGACAAGAGCTCGCTTAGTATATTCTATGTTTACTGCTCAAGTGGCAAATGTTACCGTCTGACGTCACAAAGCGAAATATTTGTTATGACATTGTCCGTTTCGTAACTGCCTCATCAACGGAGGGACTGTTGCGGAATAGAAGGAAAATGTTTATCGATCTAGGATCGTAAAGTTTGATTTCCACGTTGTGATTACTGGGAGTTCTGTGAGGATCCACCAGCCCGTAGCGTTTTGGGTTTCCTTACCAGACGATATCAGACACAGGTTCCAGATTCTGGATTCAGTAACTTCACGAACTTGTCGTGTATAGCACAACGAAGACCAGTTTCAAGTTATCTACTATTTTATTTAACTAAGCAAATTCGTTAATAGCGCGACTAAATTGTCGTTGTCTCTGGCATAAAAATATACAGTTAGCAAACAAAGTTCATACCATCATCAAATCGTAGTGGCGGCAACCAGGGTTTCTTCTTGTAGAGGTCGATCTGCATCATCAGGAGCCCAGAGACAACTTTTCTAAGCAGTCAGAAATTGGTGCTTATATACACCAAATTTCTGATGCAATACTTGGGGTACGAGACGATCGTCAGCAGTTTCTCCCTGACCTCAGGGAAACTAAGGAAAAGTCCCCTGACGTGGCGGTCGCCATTTTGTAGACTCTTATCCTGCCATGCAGACTGTCGGTCAGTCGGCATCCAGTCCATGGAATCTCGGCCATCAAATAGTATTCCGCTGGGCGCCAGTTAACCCTTGGAATGTCCCGGTGACTGATGCAAAAATGCAACTCAGCGTCCCCAGTTCAATGGGGAGTTTCACCCGGTACAAGTTATGATTTGTTAGACAGTTTGGACATCAACATCCCAGTAATACTGCCGAATGTTATTGTCCCACCTGTCAACAAATCATCTAATGTTACTGCTTGTTGACAATACTGGCTTACAAAGGTATGCCTGGTATTGTCAACAGAACATCAGGCGTGTACCCACAGAGTACGCCTGTACTCTGATCGCCAGTTTCATACTATTCCATGTAATTTAGTTGCATGTTTAAATCTGTTTCAAAACGATGGAAATCAGTTAAAAAGTTAATAGACTTGAGTCTATTGAATTCCCACATAAAACCCCCAAGAGCTCGAGCTCTTCCCCGAGCTGACAAGTGTATTTAACCCCTGTGGGCTCACTTCGCAACATTCCTCCCCAACCGAGGATCAAAACCCAGAGGGACTTGATCACGCAGAAAGGAAAACAATTTGCGAAGGGTTCAAGACAGGGTTAATGTACTGTGTCCATTCCAAGGACAGGGAACGGATGCTGTGCATAAGTGTAAAAATCCCAATTTATATTCATTAAAACCAATGTAACATTCTCACACTTTTAACCCCCACAAATATCATCTTATTAATTACCTGTGCATCGTACAGAGGAACATAGTCTCCTCACATATGACCAAACAGTAGTTTTCGACAATGTCACAAGGTCGAATTCGTGGGGTTTCAAGCGCTCTCCCCACTTCACATCCATGCGCCATGTTGGACATGTCTTCAACTGCGAGGCCATGTCGACCCACGTCTGTCCACAGACGAGGTGAACTTTTGCTTTACAGCGAGGACATTCATAAGCCAAAGCTTCGCCATGAATGTCTCCCAAACAAACACAACAATGCCCGGTTTCACCACTAGTACACTGTTCATAGTGTACAGTGTTTAAACGAATTGTGTGGTCCTTGAGCACTTCTTTTAACAATTGGTATTGGGGTTGAGCTTTCTCCCACTCCAATGTTTCAAAAACATTCCAGTGTTCTGAGCTCAAATTCACATACGTTGACGTTGGGTGACCAGCAATGAACTTCTTAATCTCGTGTAGTTCAATGCTTCAGAATGGCCATGTATGGTGAGCTCCATCCATATAGTAGCGGCCAGTCCAGGACTGGTCATTCCAATACCTGATTACCTTTTCTGGGCAGCTGGCTGGCTGACCTACTTGTCGGTCACCAGTCAACCACAAACACTTGGCTTCTTCTGCGTCGCAGCCACCGGTTTGGCTCACGTGCAAGTGGGGAAAGACATAGTCGTCTTCGGTTATCAAATACCGGAGATGTACTTAATAATGTCGTACACTAACACTGTTAAATGCTGTCTCGAAGAACATCTCATCCAAACACAGGAGCAAACGCTGCCCCATGCGACCCACTCGAAGTGCTGTTTCGTGCGGACCCTCAGGGACATGCAGTTGTTGATTGAAATAGAAATTCTGTTCCTTATCAAAATTTTCACTTTCCTTCACATTTATCGCGGGTACCGATGCCATAGTATCAAATCAAATTCGTTGAACGTTCACTAAATATGAGATATACTAAATCTAAAAAAAAATACTGTACTGAATAAACTGTCTATAATTTATTAGATGATTTCACTATTTATAAACACTTATTACTTATTACAATTGCTCCTCTACTCCTCTCCCCGATGCACTAACTCCGTGGGTATATGTGCCTCTAGTACCTTCTTTGATACTCAAGTCACACACGTAACAAGTACTAGTTTGGAGGTTGTCTTCTTTGGGGTACCGGTCAGTACTTATCTAAACCTTGCCAGATTCCCCACTTTTAGATTCTGTAAACTTTTCTTGTTGTACTCTTACCCGAAAGATGTTCATATTCACAGATCAAAAAGACAACCGCACACGACTGCAATTTATATTAGATTTCCTCTACAGTGTGCATTATGTTACTAACAGACTTTGGAAGAACTCCAAGAGGAATATTCACAATGGCTATCATTATTCTTCTTCCCCCTCCCCATCGCGGGTACTACCAAATTCTCTAAAATGTCTCCGGATCCACCAATTATCCACTCTGGGAATTATATTTAAATGGAGACGAGGATTCACGTATGCTCGTACTGTCCAGGAAGGATGTTTCCATTTGTACGGCAGCGTGAACGTCGGTACACCCCAGGAAGAAGCCTCTTCTTCCCGTCGGTGTACTATCGACGTACTCACTATGGGTAGGAAGAATCTTTCACTGTAATATTTATTATAAAATAGTTCCAAAAATTTAATTTCTTCTAAAATATATTTCTTTTCCATCTGGGGATACTGCATTTGGAACACTCGATGTTCCATGGGCCATTTAACTCTTTCTGGAATGGGTTCGCCATACAATAGGCATCGACATCCAGAGACTACTTGCTCGGAATAGTCCCTGGTGTCATGAAGCTTATGACCTAACTTTCCCTCGACCTCTGCTCTGGTTAAACTACCTGGAAGGTCAGTAGCCATTGTTCGTGCATATGATTGTTGAGCTCTCCTTGCTCGGGCGTAACTATCTTCACCAGTAACCTCTGCTTCTGCCATCTTTATCACTTAAGAAAATAAAACACAATATACTCAAAAATAAGAAAATAAGAATAAGACTCTCAAGGAACAAAATCCCTTAACTGTTATGATTTCACTGTCAAAGTTCTGTAACTGGTTCTATTTATAAATCTCGCATTTGAGATGGCACAATGTGGGATCAGTAAATGGTATTTGGTCCCGTCCTAAAATTAAAAATACTGCCATCAAAATCAGGATGGATAACTTTGTACAACACATACTACTGATTATGTCTCGGAAGTCCACTGGACCTAAAACGAGCTCGTCAACGAGCTCTCCAATTAAGAAATCTTCCCCATGGATTACACATTTCGATGTGTCTTCTTACACCCCACATTTCATGAGTTAAACGGTTTACCGTAATTCTGTGACTGTGATAATGTCTTGCAAAATCTCGTCCTGAACATACTAAATCTGGATAATTTAAAATATGCAAAACTCGAGAACGGCTTTTAAACACAATGTGGGTTGGACATGCAGAATCATACCAATAAGCTATATCTCATTCATTTCAGTTGTGACTGCTATATTTTGAAAATCATAGTAAACACATTCGAAGGTATCCTCAGATGTGAAAGTACGATGAATCTGAAAATATCTTAGCTCATAAGTATTTGGTTGAACCACACTATTTATAACTGCAGGTCTTCGGCCAGTTCGAGGACAAATGGCAGGGGGAGGTTCACCATTGTTCATATATTCATAAGCAGCATATTCCCAGGGTAATGGGTACATAATGTCTACAAAGGACAGAGATTTCTTCCCGATCACTTAGTTGATGTTCTGCCTCCTCATCCGTTTGACCCCTACAATGATGCTCTGTACCAATTGATTCACTTTCGTCAGTATCTACTGTTTCACTACTACTTGAGCCACTCATTATAATCACTGAAAACACAAATAATATTGTCAATGTTACTTCGTTAGTTAAGTTAAATTAATAGTTGTCATAGTATTGTCTCGCATTCCTAAGTTCACACGTGCTTCTCCAATAGTAATGTCATAGTTCACTGTTGGCTATAATTGAGAGGGAGACGAGGACATTTGAGGTTGGTCATGTCGCACTTTTATCTTTGAGTCTTGATCTTTCACTAATTGTTTCATGATTGTCACTATTTCATCTGAAGGTGGTGTCATATGTCGTGTCGTGGTTGTTGGTTGTCTCATAGTCATATAAAAAGGATCATCATTAAATGCAACATTAGACATTCCACATACATTAGCGGAAAAATTAGAATTTCGCTTCCGTTTATTCTTATAATGTAAGATAATGTTACACAACTTAATATGGCCTTGTGCCCTGATACATCTCATCAATAAGTATATCCCCAAGATAAGAAACATACATCCCACAAAATAAGCCCACTTTAGTACTTCATATGGTTCTATCAGGGTTAACTGGAGTTTATCTAGTTCGCTTAATACGTCATCCATTTTTAATTCATCTAAATGTTTAATAGATTTCTGAATCGCAAAATTTGTTATGTTCACTCTGTTGAACACAGGTTGCCAAACTTGTCGTTGAGTCAACGAGAAATTGGGCAAGACTGTCTTCGATACTAAACGATATGCGATGTTATTGTGGCGATGAAAATAACTATTCAGTAACAATTGTCCACTTGTGGCAATACATAACAGATTCAATTCAAATATACCAATTGGCAGCATGATTCGACATGGTTTTGGATTCTTACGTCTTAGACACGTAATTGAGAATCGCAATGGCACGTCAGTAGTGATGTACCACAGATCTTCCTCAGTACGTGTAGCAAAAGATAAATCCATATTTAATTTAACATCCGGCGTACATAATTTCTTTATCTCTGGTTTCATATTCAAAAATAATGCCAACAAGCAACTAGAAGTTGTATGTAAAGTTCTGACTGCACCTCGCCATGGGCAGAACAATTTCTTATCATCTATACAATCATCATGACCTAATTCCAGTATACATCGGGTTCTTTGTTTGTCAACATGTAATGTATCGGCTTCAAGTCGATAAATAGCTACGAATTTATTTGCACTATGGGATGCTTTTTTACTTACATTCATGAATGGGATGGGCAAGGCTTGTACTTTGAAAATTTCAAATTGAAAATTGGTGTCAATCAATGGAACTTTCACTAGAATGACTAATTTATCATCAACAAACACTGTTGCAGTTGTCAATAAATGATAATATTACCATAACTCCTTCTGAAGTTTCAACAGAAGTTGAGTGTATTCGTCAGGCCTATCCTGAATGCTCGTTACGACCCTGGGTGATAATTTTTCATCTGCAAGAACATCCATCTGCTCATGCAAATCGTCCATATAATTTTCTGCGGTTATTAACATTAACTCAATTTGAGTTAATGCTGTTTCCAATTGATGAAAGGACTGTACGAAATGCTCTAAAAGAGTTAATCGATTTTCAAGCCCTTGCAATACCAATTCTACTTGATCATGAAAAAGCGATACTACTCGCGTTAAATTTACCATAAATTCTCTGTTCTTTTGTACCACATGATACGTTAATTTTATTAAACTTAAACTTAGTTTCTGAACATGTTGTATCATTGCCTGATTTATGGACAAACGTCTTAAATTATCTTCCATCCCCTTTAAATTAGATTCAGTGGCTGTGTCAGATAGGAAACTCATTCCCTCACCTATGAAATTTGTTAAACCACGCTTATTTCGAGATGAGGGTGCATGCCCTTTTAACTTGCGATAGTTGTCTAGGTCCCCTTTTACTCATTCGAAACGATTATTTATAAACCTGACCTACTGGTACATATCCACAAATATTGAATGTAATGCAAGATTAAAAGTATTATTTTCAGTCATGTTTCTATTTTGTTCATCGATTTTTCTGAAATTTACACCGAATTCCTGATAAAATTGGTTCACAAAGCGTATGTTAATGTCCACTCTTTGTTTGCAGTGGATAAAGGGCGCAACGTCCACCACAAACATGGTTGTCCATTCATTGTTAACCATCTAAATTTATTTTACCTTTGTAAAGATGACATTATTTCAGATTATGGTATTCCTGCTAACTGTTAATGTCAGTGTCAATAAACTTCCCATAAACCAAATCAATAACATCTTGCTCCTACAACGAGAAGGAAGACATGGATTAGCATCAAGAGTGATTCTCAAAGCTGAGTTCCAATTTACTCTCTCATTTTACGGCTGATCAGTAAAACTCAAGAAATTTTACTGCACAGAGAAATCACCAAACTTGTTGTGCAGGCCAGCAAACGACTCCACCATGTTACTTTTCTTGTCAAATTATAAGTCAATATACCTTAGTCTCATGACGCATATCCTATCCCCCCCATAGTCATACAACATTTTTGTTTGATATTTACTTTACTCCTGAGTGCTCCAGGGTTGATAATCTATTATATGAGTCTCTTGCCATCCACCCTATCTAAGGGTGGAGTGGATATTATCAATCAAATTACCAATTTGTGTCCCATTGGATGGTTGTACAGCGGGTTGTACATCTGTCACTGGGAAATTCTTTTTATTTCTGTGATTAATACTGCAGTCAGAGAAACACTCTGACTCAGAATTAAAGTTTTTCACTTGTGATTCTGTGTTTAACATTTCTACTTCCATCGGCTCTTGTGCTGATGTAGAAGCTTGAGCAGCTTTATTCTGCTCTCAGTTTTGTCGTAATCGATGACATAATTCTTCCATAGGTATTCCTTCCTCCTCAGAAAATGAGTTTTTTTCTGATGTGTTGTTTTTCTCAGATTAAAGGGCCATAGGTATAGGCTCCTCCGTGTCACTACTACTACTGTTTTCTTTCTCTGCTTGGGGTGCTACATATCTTAAGTGGCATTTCGTACTCACCAGTTCAGGCATTTTCCACTCCTGTGGAGCCAAACTTAGTTTTCCCCGTGACATTTAATGAGTCTACCTGTCATTTGATCTCTGATCCTGTAGCTTACAGGTCCAGTCTTTTCAATGATACAAAATGGGTATTCCCATTTCTGTTCTAATTTTCCCTTTTGTCTACCATTTCTCTACATTACAGGGTCTCCCACATTGAATGTAATTTGTTTTGCTTTTACGTTCTCCAAGACGTTTCTGTTTTTCTACTCGCTTTTGTTTTTTGTTGTCTAACAAATGCTTTATGTTGTTCCTGTAAAGCTATTTTGTGGTCTTCTTCTCACACATACTTTTGTCTGGGCTTTATTTAATACTGTGTCTAACGGAAGGAACACATCTCTGGCATGTAACAAATAATAGATCGAGAACCCGGAGGACTCGCTTCCATTAAATCTGATAGCTGCCAATGATTGATTCAAGAATAAGTCTCAAGTCTCCAATTCATTGTGAGACATTTTTGCCAAACCATTCGACCTTCCCATTAGATTGGGGGTGATAGTAAGACATTTTCACATGATGAATTTTCAATTGTTCATTCAAATATCTCATTATCTCATTACAGTTCTCTGATCCATTATCAGTTAATAGTTCAAGTGGACATCCAAATCTTGGGAAAATTTGATCGATCAACAAATTTGCAACTGTTTCTGCTCGTTTATCAGGTACTGGAAATGCTTCAGGCCATCCAGAGTACAGATCAATGAAAGTAACTATGTACTTATCTCCAGATAAAGTAGTTGGAAAAGGTCCACTCATAACCAAAGCAATCTTAGCAAATGGATAAGGTGGTCTATCTGCTTCTTGCATAGGTAATGTAACTCTTTTTGTGTTTCTTGCCATACATGTAAGGCATTTTTCAACATATTGGTTTATGTTTTTGTATAAATCAGGCCAATAATATTTCCAACTAATATTCTAGTAAACTTTATCTATTCCTAAATGTCCTAAGTTGTCATGGTATTGTCTTAGTACATCACCCTGTAATTCTTCAGGTATGTACAACCCCACCCTGGGGTTGTTGTCAGTAGCACGTATGTAGTATAATATTCCCCTTATCATCAAGTACCTACTACTTATGTTAGCTGGGGTATTATCACTTAAGTATTTCTTCTGTACTTCCATTAGACGAGCATCTTTTTCTTGCTCTACTCTCATGTCTTGGTCTTTATAATTTATTTCTTCAGGTTCCATATGGGAACCTTGTTGTTCAATTGTGACATGTGCATATTTGTTAGGGTTAATTCTATCACTGTTTATTACTCCTACCCTTAATGTTTTCTCAGACTCTACTTGATCCATCTGGTAACCTGGATCTGCATTTGCAATTCCGTCAGATAGCCTTGACAGCAGGTCAGCACAGGTGTTTTGTTTTCCAGGTAAATATTCAATTTTGCAATTATAACTAGCTATTTTTAACGCCCACCTTTCAAATTTTACATTATTTTGGAGTCACTTCAACATGTATTGTAATGGAGCATGGTCTGTTTTAATAACAAACTGGGCTCCATGCAAATAATTATCGAACTTATCCAATGCATAAGAGATAGCAAACACTTCCTTTTCAAAGGTTGACCATTTCTGTTGCGTGTTACCTAATTTATGTGACAAAAATACAATTGGTTTCTCATCCGTATATAAGACGTAAGGTTTTCGAGGGTTGGGATATGAAAGATGTGCTACTTGTGTCAAGCTCTCCTTCAGGTATTCCAAAGCTTTTTGATGGGTTTCTTTCCAATGAAATCGAGCATGCTTTTTAGTTGGTCCTATCAATGGCTGTGCTATTTCGCTAAAATTGGGTATAAATCTTTGATAGTAAGACACCGTCCCCATGAAACTTCTAACCTCAGTCACTGTTTTTGGAGGTACTAATTTTCTTATGACCTCGACCTTTGTGGGTTCAGGTTTGATACCATCTTGACTTATGACAAAGCCAAGATAACCTGTTTCACTCTCAAAGAAGGTACACTTTTTAGCCTTTAGTTTTAACTTGTGTTGTCTCAGTCAGTTAAATACTTGCCGGATATGTTCAATATGTGACTTTTCATCCTTACTAAAAATCAAAATATTGTCCAAATATGCAAGTGAAAGGTCTTCTAGTCCTTGCAGGACTATGGTCATCAGCTGTTGGAACTTGCTAGATGCATTGACAAGGCCAAATGCCATGACATTGAACTCATATAACCCTTTGTTACATGTGTATGCAGTCTTAGGTCTATCAGCTTTGCTCATCTTGACTTGCCAATAACCGGGCTTCATATCAAATGTTGTAAAATATTTACAACCATTAAGTAGGGTAAAAATATCATCAATCAGAGGGGATGGCCAACATGTAGTTCTGGTAACTTGATTCAGCCGGCGGAAATCCACGCAGAACCGTTTAGAGCCATCTTTCTTGTCCACTAAGAGACAAGGGAAGCTCCAAACACTGTTTGAACGTCGGATTATGCCAGTATCAAGCATCTCCTGGATTGCATTATCCATAATTTTTTGTTTTGTAAGTGTCACCCTATATGGTCGACTTTTAATTGGCTTGGCGTCGTCTCTATCAATCTTCATGGTGACTGTGTATGTTTGGGTTAAGTCCCTGTCAGTTTGAGCAAATAAATCTCGATTCTCATTGATTAATTTTAGAGTTATGTCCCTTTTATCAGCTGGTACCTTAATATCTTTTTCATCAAGTGTTTTCTCTTGTTTCGGCCCATCTGAATTTAATTTTCTAAAAACTTTTTTCCATTTCTACTAAGTTTTTATCCTGTACTACAGGTTCTACCTTTCCCACAATACAGCCCCTCTTTAAAGTATAATGTTTGTTAGTACTATTCACTAACATCACAGGAATATGTCCTTCATTATTATTCACTATACTATTACTAACAAGTAAGCCTGGTTGTTGAGCTAAGTAACCTTGCCTTAAGCCATGATGTTCCAAATAATCAGAGTCAAAAGTTGAGCAGGCCTCTATGGCCTTCGCTGTACAGAAACAAGTGGTCTGAGGTTTCAGTTCAATTTGATGTACCAATCGAGTCAAACAACTAGCATGTAAGTCTTTCACTATAGGTATAAGCTGTCCCTGTAATTTCAATTTTCTAAGTTCAAAGTAAATGTTCACTCCATTATCATTGATCCAATCTAAACATCTAAACCAAGAAATACTCTTTGATTAAGTCCATCTAAGACTAAGAATTCATGCACCTCTGAATTTCCATTGATTGAAAAATAAAGTTTCACTAGACCCCTGGGTCTAACATCATTTCCAGTTACTCCCTCAATTCGAGGTAAAGTATGTCTATCTCCCAATAACCTTGGCCTATGCCTCAATTTTTTCCAAAATTTTGTGCTAATGCAAGAAGTTTGAGCTCCTGAATCTAGTAAAGCTCTCACTCATTGTTTCCCAGTGTTAATCATGACACTGTCCAAAGAAGCCGGTCCATTATTAACTTTTACTGTTTGTGATGTCTGTTTTGGATGTTTAGTTCTACTTCCTGTTGTAGTAGGAAGTTGTTTTGGTTGACTTCCTGTTCCATTTTTAGTTCCATTTTTAGTACTTTCAGATTTTTGATGAAGTTTTGGTTTCACTTCCTGTTTACTATTAAATTTCCCATCTACTTTCAGTTTTGCATTCTGCTGAATTTTTCCCTGTTTTGGTTTCAGTTTAGTCTGAATGTTTACTTCCTGTTTATGTTTCTGATTTCCAGGGGGTATTCCCCTGAGATTTTATCTCTATTACTGGTTTTTGCATTTCTAACAATTTCAGCTTTTGATTTTTCCTGTTCAGTGGATGATCTCTGGGATACCTTTCATAATAATAATTCTTTTCTCTCCTTGTTCTAGCAATTGACTCTAGAACAGGTTTAGCTGTTTGAGTTTTACTTGGTTAACAGTTACACTAGAGTTGAAAACTGTCTTTGTTTTACTGCTAGGTTTAGTTTCCTTCCTTACTTTCTTACCATGTTGTCTATTAGTTAAAGGAATAGTTCTCAATTTCACCTTACAAGTGTTAATATTATGTCCCTCAGTATTACACCTTTTACAGTATACCAATATTCCTTGTGTTACAGTAGGGGTTACTATTTGTTGAACATTTAGTCCCTGTTTTATACGCTGCCTATTTCTACGTCCTGGGTTTCTAACATGCCCCTTTCCATTAATTTCACTATTTTAATTAATTATTTTTTTCAGATTTTACAGTGGGTGAACTTTTGATATGAGGTTTTAAACTTTTGACTCTGAATGAGTTATGCATCTATCCCATTTTTCTGTTATTTTTACTACATTCTCTGTTATGTAACTCATCACATGTATTATTTTGTGTTATTTGTGTGTTATTCCAATTCTGATTTCTATGAACATTATTTTCTGACTGTTTCACAGATTTAGATTTACTGGATTTATCTGAATATGGATCATAAATAACACTGGGGTAATTATTTGAATACTGCCTTTTGCAATTGTGAACAGAATAATTTGAATCTGGTCTTATTATCTCCTTACACTTTTGACATTTTCTTAGGGTGACTGTATTGATTGAGACTCGACCCTTTACCCTACAGGGATCGAGTTTGACTCGTTTAAATTAACCCTGAAAGAGGCGGCGTAGAGCCCTACCTGACCACAGTGACAAGCTCCTGGACTGAACCTAGTCTGTCCCGCGCCGTCTGTACACGTTTGTTGTTGTTGGGGTGGGGCCTGCACCTCTAACATTCTCACTTGTCGCACGATTTTCACCCTACAATCGCGTTTATAGTGCCCTCGTCTCCCACAGAGATGGCAAATGGGTCTGGGGTATCTGGGGTATTGAGCTGAACAAACTTTTTGTTTTGATACTGTTGATTTTGATATCTCGGCTGACCTTGCCTATATTGTAGACCCTGCCTATACAGCTTTTGAATTTGATAATTTTGCCTTCCAGTAGTCGCTAAACGGACGTGATTTTTCCATTGCATCGCGTCAACTTCCATGGGGACTCCTATATTTCCCGGGTTGTCATCTCTTTTTGGATATGCGTAATTTTGTAAACCCTCTGCTTCTCCCCGGGCTTTATGTTTGTGTTTCACCCCTGCTTCGAATATTGCCATTGACATAGCTTTGTCGAGCGTCAAGGGCTCCTTTCTAATTAATTTTAACTGCATGTCGGCCTGACACAGACCGTCAGTGAAATAATCTGCCAACATTTTCTGTTCAGATTCCCCATCAATTTGTTTTCCATATACGTTTTTGGCGAGATCGAGTAATCGTTCGTCATAAGACACTATGGTCTCAGTTTTCTCCTGTTTCATATGGCGCAAATAACTTCTCGCCATACTCTTATCAATGATTTTGGAATATCTCCCCTGGGGTTCCTTCTGGAACTTTTCCCACCGTATCTCGGGAATTCATTCAATTTGTCTCAAAATAAAATCACACACGACATAATCACTAGTTTGAGCAGCAAAGAATTTTCTTTGTGACGGAGGGATGTTATTAGTTGTCCAATATAGGTTCAAGCTTTAAATCCACTCACGATAATTCTTTGGATTACCGTCAAATCTGCGGATATGGGCGTGGAGGGCTTGAGTTTGCATCGCGTGAGCTGTGGTAGCAGCACTTCTGCTGCTAGCCAGAAAGGTTTTGTGCATTTTAGTGATAGTCTGAGCGGCTGTGTCACTGTTTGCTTGGCTTAAATCGAGCTCAGTAATCTCGCGTTCACTGTCCTCCCGCGTTTTCATATTTGCAAGCTGAATTTGTAATTCAACGATCTAATGATTCAGGACTTGAGTTTGTTCTTGAAAATTTTTTGCCTGGTTCGCGTTTTGCTCGTGTAAATCACGTTCATGTCTTTGCCTTTGTTCTTGCAAGGAATCCCTTTCAGCATCCAACAGCCTCTGGTGACGTGAGGTCACGTCATCCAGTCACTGCTGCATTTCCTGAAGTTGCTGGCTTGCAATAGCCTCCGCCCTTTGCCTAGTTGCTACCTCATCCACTTTTCTGCTGACAATATATGTAAAATATCAAAAATGTTACACTTATAGTTTGTTGACTGTTCTGGTTTTTTTGTCGAATGTTGTTTCACCACGTTCCTCCTTCCAGGAATTTGCACTTTTTCACGAGTACTACACAATTCGTACTATCGCGCACTATTGCTTATGACACGTTTTCGTTTTCCACCACTGCGTGTTTTTGTTTTAACACTGAATTTGTTTCTAACACTGCGCACGGTCTGTTAGCTGTACGGTTGTTGGTACTGTTGAGCTCTTGGAGCTCATTTAAGTTGCTAGCTACTGGTACGTCGTTGCCCACGGGTACTGGACTGGTTATGGTCACTGATTTTTGCAAAATCTGCAGACAAGGCACCAATATAAATATACGTCTGTTGCGGAATAGAAGGAAAATGTTAATCGATCAAGGATCGTAAAGTTTGGATTCCACGTTGTGATAACAGGGAGTTCTGTGAGGATCCACCAGCCCGTAGCGTTTTGGGTTTCCCTACCAGACGATATCAGACACAGGCTCCAGATTCTGGATTCAGTGACTTCACGAATTTGTCGTGTATAGCACAACGAAGACCAGTTTCAAGTTATCTACTATTTTATTTAAGTAAGCAAATTCGTTAATAGCGCGACTAAATTGTCGTCTCTGGCATAAAAATGTACAGTTAACAAACACAGTTCATATCTTCATCAAATCGTAGTGGCGGCATCCAGGGTTTCTTCTTGTAGAGGTCGATCTGCATCATCAGGAGCCCAGAGACAACTTGTCTAAGCAGTCAGAAATTGGTGCTTATATTCACCAAATTTCTGATGCAAAACTTGGGGTACGTGACGATCGTCAGCAGTTTCTCCCTGACCTCAGGGAAACTAAGGGAAAGTGACGTGGCGGTCGCCATTTTTTAGTCTCTTATACTGCCATGCATACTATCGGTCAGTCTGCATGCAGTCCTTGGAATCTCGGCTATCAAATAGTATTCCGCCTGGCGCCAGTTCGAATGTCCCGGTGACTGATGCAAAAATGCAACTCAGCGTCACCAGTTCAATGGGGAGTTTCATTAGGTACAAGTTATGATTTGTCAGACAGTTCGAACACCAACATCCCAGTAATACTGCCGAATGTTATTGTCCCACCTGTCGACAAATCCTCAAATGTTACTGCTTGTTGACAATACTGGCTTACAAAGGTATGCCTGGTATTGTCAACAGAACATCTGGCGTGTACCCACAGAGTACGCCTGTACTCTGGTCGCCAGTTTCATACGATTCCATGTAATTTAGTTACATGTTTAAATCTGTTTCAAAACGATGGAAATCAGTTAAAAGTTAATAAACTTGAGTCTATTGAATTCCCACATAAAACCCCCAAGAGCTCGAGCTCTTTCCGGGCTGAGAAGTTTACTTAACCCCTGTGGGCTCACTTCGCAACAGGGACTAGCAAGACGCTTCATGTTTTCTGGATGTTTCACGTGTGCAGCAGACGGTGTTCTGCATAAAGTGTTGATTAAATTACGAACCGATTTACGATTTGACTGAGATGGAATGAGTTTATTTGGTTTATTGATTATTCATCCAGCGCTGTCGTGGATACACTAGAGGTTCATTTACTAAACCTGTGATCATCAACAGTTGTCTTGAACAAGGCAACTTTTAACGATCACAAGTTTAGTAAATAAGCGTCTCGTATTTCACGATGTAGGTTTTGGGCCACGGGTAGTGTCTATTGGAACATATACGTTATTGTGATGAATTGACGGTAACATGGTCTGAGGCTTGCGGCTCGGAGCGTATGTTCAACCGAGACGCAAAGCGTCTCGGGTGAACATAAGCTCCGAGCTGCAAACCTCAGACCATGTTACCGACAATAACTTATAATGTTGGATAAGTGTTATCCACATAGAGTTCAAACTAAAACACGAAGAAGCCTCGGCTCTTTAACCCTATACCTAACATGAAAAGAAGGTTTGCAAACAAAATTCTTGAATGACTATTTGTTTTTCATTTTTGTCTCAATTGGCACTGAACCTCGTGGCAAACAGCATTAGCCAATGAGAACCGCCTTTATATAACTGATTTAATCTGTTCCAAAGGGGGGTCATTGCCTATGTTTTTGAGACAAAAATGAAAATATAATGAAAATTAATTGGCGATTTTTGAGAATAGCGCTGGCGGTTTTTTGTCGTAACGTTGGGTAAGAGGTTAATAAGAGGTAAACTTTCGCAACACCAGAAGTATCTAGAAACGAGTGGAGGTGAGGAAAGAAAGCGACATTGACAAAAATCGTCACTAAAAAAAGAAAACACACATGAATAGGTGAACAAACGCCCATCTATTTTTTCAGAAAAAAGAAACACATAATTTCCATATTTGAGGGCATTTTAATTTACTTTTTGATCATTTTGAATTACTTTTACCCCCAAAATCATAATGCAACACGATTAGTACAAAAAGAGATTTAATCAAACAAAGATTTCATGTCAAATTTATTCATTTTCCACATATATTATAATTTCCATGCTTATAATAAAGAGGTGTTATTAATTAGTTAATTAATTAATTAATTAATTAATATTTATGAATATAAAGCTGAGTTCATACCTCTTTACTCACTTCAGACAATTCGCACCTCAGTCGTAGGTTATCATGTCCTTTATTACTAATAAAAAATAACTTTGAACCACAGTAAATAAGCATTGTTCCACTTCCCGGGGTTCCTTTGGAGAATTTAAGGGCTGGTTTACGTTCCTTGCGGGAAGATTCTTATTGTGTTCAACCTACTGCTCCCACTCGAAAGCATAACAATTTATTGGTTTGGAGAAAGTTATAATGCCTTGTCTCATATAGAGTTAACGAGACTTTTAACCTCCCAACACAGTTGGAAGGTCGATATTATTTATTTATTTATTTATTTACTGGTGTTTAAGGGCATATACTTATGTACAATGGCTAATCGTGACCGTGACAGTTTTACACGTGGAGGAAACCGGAGTACCCGGAGATAACCACCGAGCAACGACGAGTAGCTGCCAGCTCCCCAACAGCGTTACTCCGCACTGCAGCACAGGCAAGGTTAGATTGGCTGAAGACATGCGTTCGTACCATCGACATGCAGTACGCCTTAGTACACGGCGGCGTCGTGTCCCCATTTGGACAATCGGGGTTAAGTGTCTTGCCCAAGGACACAAGCGAAAGTCCGAATCGATCGCTCAGACGGTCACCCATCCAAGGACAAACCGGGCTCGACGTTGATCTGACGAGAACCGGTTACCGCAACGCCCCCCCCCCCCCCCCATTGGAAGGTTGAAAAATAAATTAGAAAAAAAAACAAATAAACCAAAAAATGCAATATTTACTAAAATTCAATTTAAAATATTGAATAAAACTAATTAACTGCTAAAATATATTATATGACTCTACTCCACCTGCCATATTTTTGTGGGCTTGTATGTCCTCTTCATATCCACCCCTCACCCCCACCCCCGCACAGACAGTGAGGTAGGGTAAGGTGCGTAGGGTCTGGTCAAGCCCAAGCTCTTAAGATAAATCAAACAATTTTACGACAAAGTTTTGTTTCGGCAACCAAATTTCCTGCGTGTTTCTACTCGGCCCCTCTTCTCCCCCACCTGTATCTATACCATTGGATACAGTGAGGTTAAACACCACAAACCAATTCCTCGGAGAATGCGGTGCCTTCTGATGTTAGATTTTGAAAAAGTTGAGACTATTGTTCGACAAGGCTACGAACTTGTGCACCTCTCTTCAAAATGTGTTTGTTGTGGGAAGGATCAACCCATTTGGTGAGATTGTCGCCCTGAAATCATGTTCATGTATATAACCTGGGGCAACTTTCGTCGAGCAAATCTGAGCCATTTCGACTTGTTGTATGCAAGACGTGAGTTGTTGATCCATTATAAAGTCGAAGTCAACTGAAATGTACTGATACAGTAATACTCATTCACACACGGGGTCAATTTATACTTAATGCTCGCAGTAAATCAATGAAATTTTTTCCATGCGAAAAATCTTCTGGTCGGAATGTTTTCAGAAACAAAAGGGTGTGTGTTCTTATTATTCATTATTTCATAGATTAATCCTCGTTAATAAACACATATTTAACTGCATTATGTTTTTACAGATTACTAATCTGTATTTACAAAATTACTAAATTGTTTTTCACAGATTACGGGGGGGGGGGGGGTGGCTCAGTAGGTAGAGGTGCAGGCTGCAAGCCGAGAGGTCCTCGGTTCGAATCCCACCTGCGGCAACCGCGTTGTGTCCTTGGGCAAGACACTTCACCCCCATTGCCCACGTGGGGGCACGGTGACGTTGTGTACTAAGGCGTAATGCACGTCGATGGTGCACTGTCTTCAACCAATGCTAACCCTGCTTGTGTGGAGTTAATATGATGGGGAGCTGACAGTTGCTCGCCGTTGCTAATTGGTTCTCTCCGGGTACTCCGGCTTCCTCCACCCGTAAAACTGTCGAGGTCATGGTTAGCCATTGTGCAGAAATATATGACCTTAAACACCAATAAATAAATAAATAAATATCCCGTCAGGGCCACCTTCTAACAACGTTACAGTTTTCAATTCAGTGGCGCGGTGCCAGGACTATGCCTGGTGGAATTCCTGCTTGACATAGGCGATATAAAATTGAATTCAAGCAGTTGCATCTTCACGGATCTTCCATTAATAGAGATTCATTTGTTCAAAAGCTGATTTCTGAGGTGCAGTTCATAGAATTAAGTACTTAAATGCAACTTTCTGATGAATAATTAAATAATTGAGTGTTTCGTGTGTTCTGTACTGGCCTCGTATATACTTGGTTAACTAGCATTCCCTTTTGGGGTCTTCGGTGGCCGAGTGGTGTGCGTAGTTCAGTATAGTTTCGCTAGGCGGTTGGTGCCGAAGGAAACTCCCTCGGCGTGGGTTCGAACCCCCGCCATGCCAATAAATAATGCCAACACTATCGAGTGTCACATTACAATTCAGGATACGCTACAAGCACCGTCGAGTGCCCTTGTTCGTACACCTGTCCCTCTTGAAACCGAATGACCGTGTTCCAGCGAATTTCGGAAAGCAGGAGGTTTTGAAGCAAAAAATGAAAAGTTATGTTTATTCAACAATGTCAGTTATGCTTTCCTCTTGATACTGGGATAACAACCCAGACAAACAACAAAAATGATTCACGAATATTTAACATAGCTGTTACAGAGAAAACAAATGTTATAGACATAATATATATATATTTAAACATCTCAAAGAACAATAAAAAAGTACTTCCAATCTCTTTAAAGAGCTTGGGTGAACAATCAATATTATCAATATATACACCTGGAACTTAATTAAGCACCCTCCTGAAATGTTTCATGACAGCGAAGTTACTGTTACTGATTATTATGTTTTAATGATTGCAGTATCTTGCAATACATTTCAACTAGTGAAACATGATGTTTCTGGTTGATAGCGTACCCCAAACACATCCCCTCGCCCACGTGAAGCATGCTACCCACGAATGTCACAAAAACACTATTATCCACATGCAACATCTGGGTATAAAACAGGAGAATTTGTCACTTCTTTAATCCGTAAATGTTAACATGGCAATGAGGAGACTGTCAGAGGCAATAAGATGGCAAATCGTTGGCACGCATGCAACAGGCTTGTAATTCAAAGCTATTGGAAGGCAACTTCGTTAAAATCATTCTGCCATCAGCAGACTTGTTCGAAAATATCAACAAACCAACTGTGTTAAGGACCGACCAAGGCCTGGACAACCCCGAAAGATCCTCGGGAAGATCGGAGTCTGGCACCCCTCGTTAGGAGTAAACCCTTTGCTTCAAATTGGGTTTTGAAACGCATTGGGCTCCCCAACATGCGTTTTGGCAATAGAACTGTCCGAAAAAGTCTCAAAGCGCAGGGTGTGAGGTCGAGAAGGGTCATCCAGAGTCCAGGTGTATCCGATCGGCATCAAAGACGACGTTTGAAGTGGTGTTTCGCACGACAACATCGGAATCTCAGGACATGGAGGAGAGTCCATTGGTCAGACGAGAGTAGTTTCCTGCTTCACGCCATGGTTGCATGAGAGTGTGGAGGCATGGCAATACCGCTTACGAGCCCAGGAACATCAGACCTACTGTTCCTTATGGTGGAGGATCAGTAATGATCTGGGGATGCCTCTCCCAGGATTGTAAACTTGATATGGTGACAGTACATGGAAATCCCAATGGTCATCAATACATCCGAGACAATCTCAATCCGGTTGTCGTGCCTCAGTTTGACAACCATCCGATGGCTACTCGCCCATCCGATGCCTACTCATGGACGACAATGCAAGGCCACATCGTTGCCTAGCTGTGAGAGCGTTTCTTCAGAACAATCCTATTACAACACTAACTTGGCCTGCAATAAGCCCCGATTTGAATCCCTCAGAACACATCTGGGACTTTCCTGGACGTCGTGTGCAAGGAAGGAAGGGATTCGCCTGTACAGAATTTGGCCGATTTGGAAGCTGCATTGCAGTTGCCTCTGGACCGTACCTGAAGGCTCACTGGCAGCATTAGGAGGAGGGGTCGGGCTGTCATCCGGGCACGTGATGGATACACTCGCTACTGACACCAGACACTGCTGTTGTGTTCAGGAGATCACAAGTTACATTTTTGTCAGTAATTACCGGCATTGTTTCATCATGACCCGTTCCAGCACCATACTTGTAGAGAGAACGTTTTTCCTTCCATCAAAAATGTTAGTGACAGATATGTGTAATTAGCGCCATTAAATCACTGCATATTTTCATCATTGTGTTGTCTTTCGTTTGTCAATAGGCCCTTCTTTCGGCAAACAGTCACTTTTTGCCATCTTAAAGATAGCACGAAAGTAATGATAGTTTCTGTTAACACCGCTGCGAAAAAAACAGCGATGCTTAATTAACTTCTAGATGTGTATGTTCAAACAAGGCGGCCACACAATTTTCTTTTCATCAATGGACGTTCCGCCAAATCGTCAGAAAATAAAAACGGCCCAATGTAGACGTTTTTGCTATTGCAAATGATTAGTTATCAGTTATATACTACGAGAAAGAGAAGCAGACAATCGCATCAACAGCGTCTTACCGGAACAACAACAGATGGAAAGTTAAATGTATGTTTGAGTTTTTTTCATACGAATTACCTCTTTTCTGCGATAAACACCAAAACTACAACGATCAGTTTTTCTGCGTCGCCGTATTCCGTCGTGATGACGAGTGTAGAGCAGTCAGATCAAAGATTACGCAAAGGACATCGTGTTTTATCTGGCTGATCTGGGCCCAATACTGAAAAACGTTTGCAACTGTATTTTCTAGAATTGTATTTTCTAGTTATGATTTTGAATTGACTTAAATGAACAATCAGCATTTTCAAAGATCTGGCAATGATTCATTTTAGACAGTTATATTAATAAGTAGGAAATACAATTCTAGAAAATACTATTGTAAAAGTGTTATAGTATTGGCTCCTGGTCTCAACCACGAGACGAAATATAACAACTCAGGTTGATAGATCTGTGTTATTATTTGTCAGAGATGTCAGTGTCAAGATGTTCGAGGTTTTCTTTCGCGTTTGTAAATAATCAATTTGAAAATTTGTGCACGCCAATAACGTCATGTGAGCCTCATTTGGGACATGAATAATATGCATTTGGAAATGTTGAAACAAATAGCCCCTCGTTTCGCAAACGGCAACAAGGGGCTATTTGTGGTAGATATAATAAAAATATTTAACGCAATCGAATTCGGGATATATCGTTATTGTCCAAAGCAGATAATTGTTACAATTTACCCTTTGAACTCGAAAGGGTGTTTTTCCGACCCAGGAAAATGATACGTCATTTCATTGAGTAGAGTGGCAGCAAAGTGAATGTGTGGGATAGATAATCGATATTTTTAACATGAGGCCCTCAAGCTGTACGTTGAAAATATCATTGATACGAAATGGAAGGTACCACTATGTTCTTGCAAGCTGCAACTCATTCCAAACATGTTCGATTGGAATGAGGTCAGGGGATCTTGCTGGTCAGTCCATAAGCTCAATCCCCTCCCTCTGTCGGTACTCGTCGACAGCATCGGCAACATGAGCTCATGGAATCGCTCTACTTGTCTCCCTCATACCCAACAACGCCTATCTGTGTGGTCTGGGCAGTACCTTGACTCATCTGTAAAAAGGACAGGTCGCCAATCTTCTCTGGTCCACCCCACGTAGTCCATGGCCAATTCATATCGTGCCTGGCGGTGGTTCTGGGACAGCGGAATGCGAATATATGGTCTTCTCGATCGGAGACCACATTCGTGCAACCTTTCCCGGATAGTCTGCGTCGAAACATTTATCCGGATGCATTCTGAAGGTCACTGCGAAGCTGGGTTGCTGTGGCAAAGCGGTTCCTACGGTCCTTAATAATTAAGAACCTGTCTTAAGCTGCAGATGTTGCCCTGTCTCTTCCACCACCATGCCGTCTTACTGGTGTGCCGTCTTACTGGTGTGCCATACTGCTGAAATGTTTCCCAGTCCCTGGTGATCACCGTATGGTGCACACCAAGGGCTTCACCAGCCTAACGATGAGTAGACCCTTGCTCCACCATCCCAACTGCCCGCCACATTTCTGCTTCAGACAAATGTCTTCTTACATTTGCATTTGCTGCATTCAATCATAAAATCACAAGGGTTTGTGTTGAAATGAAGTTTGAATACCCTACACATGTCATGTACATGTAGACAGTACACGAAAACATCATGAAAGTCAAGGGGTACATGCTTTCCATGACTATCATGAAAAGTATGCTTGTCAAGAGAGCTAATGAAAACACCAAGGGGACCATCTCAATACATTCCTCAATCATATCCACCAAAAATATCGCAAATATGTCACAAGCAAATTTCACAACGATGTGTCAAATATTTAGTGCTTAGCAAACTTTGAGTAGTATATATAAACTTAACACAAAGTAGTCGTCAAAGATTAATTCACTTAATATATTTCGATATACACATCTTTTCAGAAATGAACAAGGGATGATATTCCTGTGGGTCGCCGTACTCGGCGGCCACACCTAACTTCAACACTGCCCTCCTAACCAGTAATTGGTATGTTGTGATGGCAGGACCGGGTGGTATACCTGTGATTGCGGTGTTTGGGCGAAGGGTTAAACGGATTTTATCATTTTTTTTATTTTTGATGCATAACTTCGTAACACCTTAGAATGGGTCGCACTAAATGAACACTAATGTGTGACATGTCTGCTTTTCCGACCCTAGACACAAACCCCTGGTCTCCAATTTGAATCCACTTGACAATCATCAATCCACATCTATAACTGTATATATTCTCCATTTTTTTTATTTTATTTCTTATTTGTTCTATCTGTTGTTTCATTTCTCTTATTCTACTGTTAATGAGAAATTATATTGGATCCCGCCTGAGTATTGTAATGAAACTGTGCATATTTGTCACCATGCAGGAGACGACTTTACAAAAGCTTAAAGCTTACTGTCGAATCATGTTCTATTGTGTTTACTTTCAATATTTCTTGTTGTATTTTATATTACTCTTCATATAAGATTGTCAGTGTATGTAAAAGTTAAGAGTTTTTTCTTCCAAATAAAATATTATTTACACTAATATATTAAGTGAAATTATCTTTGACGACTATTTTGTGTTAAGTTTATACTTTCTGCATAGATGTTATTTATGTTTCTTTAGGATAATATAATATATTGCCAACACTTTTGAGTGTCACATTACTATTTATGATGCGCTGCAAATACCGTCGTGTGCCATTTTTGGTCCTCACCCCACCCCCCCCCCCCCCCCCACTCGCCATCGAATGACCTTGTGCAAGCAAGTTTCCCAAAGCTGTGTTTTGTTGAGCAAAAATTATAAGTTCTGCTTATTCAACAAATTCATTTGTGCCGTCCTTTGTCACGCGTGATAAATGGATAAACAACCAAGACAAACAACAGGAAGGATTCACGAATATTTAACATTGCTGTTACAGAGAAAACAAATGTTCTACATATATATATATATATACATCTCAAAGAAACAATTAAAATAATTCCAATCTATTTGATCAGCTTGGGGGAACAATAAATATTATCAATATTTGTTTCATCAAGGTGACCAAAAATATTATTGCCATCAGTGTACTTTCCTCCAAATAATGAAACAATAAAAACAACCCAATGTAGAATTATTTGTCAATGCTATTGCAAATGATCAGTTGTCAGCTACATATAACGAGAAAGAGAACCAGACAATCGGATGATCAGCAACGTCTTACCGGGAAAACTAGAGAAACAGAATTTACTGCACCCAGTAAATTGAAGTCTGTGTGAAAAGGCTTAAAGTATCAGGAATGAACTATAGAGAAAGAGAATTTATGGAGGCTTATTTTCAGGAGTAAAATATTTTTAAATAAATCAGAAATGGATTTTCGTTAATAGTGTTTACAGATATTCATACTGGAATCAGAACATTTTTATAAGAAACCAGAAAAGGCATATATGTGACCAGCATTCAAAGGGTTCGATACACGAATCAGAAATGGACATTTTTGGCTCTGCCTACTAATTTGAGCGAGCAAATACGCTCATAAACTTTAGAAATGCATTCAGGTGTAATTTATTTATATATTGGTGTTTTTAAGGTCACATATTTCTGCACAATGTCTAACCATGACCGTGACAGTTTTACGGGTGGAGGAAGCCGGAGTACCCGGAGAGAACCACCGAGCAACGGCGAGAAACTGTCAGCTCCCCAACATACCAACTCCACACAAGCAGGGTTAGCATTGGTTGAAGACAGGTGCACCATCGACGTGCAGTACGCCTTAGTACACCTTAGTACACAGCGTCACCGTGCCCCCACGTCGGCAATGGGGGTGAAGTGTCTTGCCCAAGGACACAACGCGGTTGCCGCAGGTGGGATTCGAACCGAGGACCTCTCGGGTAGCAGCCTGCACATCTACCAACTGAGCCACCGCGCCCCCTATTAAGGTGAAATAAAATGCATTTTCCATTCTTGCTAAATAATCTGCACTTGATGACTTTGGTGACCTCTTTCAGGCGGACCGTTAGGTGACCTCCGTAACCTTGACCCATATTTTGAATCTCCATCAAGTGTCGACTCATTTGGTGTTAGACCCAGGTCCATTCATCATACCATAATTGAGATATGAGCGTGAACCACTTTCAAAATTTTTAGCCACGCTCATTTTTTTAACGTAAAAATGCATGTATGGACCTCAGGGATGCTTTGGTGGTATCAAAAAAATGTGATTCCAGCAATTATGAAAAATGCACTCAATGACCCCTAGGTGACCTCCGTGACCTTTGCCCATATTTTGAATCTACATCAAGTGCCAATTCATTTGGTGTTGGTCCAAGGTCCATACGTCATATCACGCCTGAGATATGGGCATGACCCACTTTCAAAAAATTTGGCCACGCCCACTTTTTTACGTCAAAATGCATGTGTGTACGTCAGGAATACTTTAGGGGGTAAAAAAAATGTGATTTCCAGCAATTATAAAAATGCACTTAATGACCCCTAGTGACCTCCGTGACCTGGACCCATATTTTGAATCTCCACTGAGTGTTGACTCATTTGGTGTTGATCCTAGGTTCATACATCATACCATGCCTGAGATATGGTCATCACCCACTTTCAAAAATTTTGGCCGCACCCACTTTTTTAATGTAAAAAATGCATGTGTGTACGTCAGGAATGCTTTAGGGGTGAAAAAATGTGATTTCCAGCAATTATGAAAAATGCACTTAATGACCCCTAGGTGACCTCCGTGACCTTGACCCATATTTTGAATCTCCACTGAGTGTCGACTCATTTGGGGTTGGTCCCAGGTCCATTCATCATACCACGCTTGAGATATGAGTGTGACCCACTTTTAAAAATTTTGGCCACGCCCACTTTTTTAATGTTAAAAATGCATGTGTGTACGTCAGGAATACATTGGGGGTCAAAAAATGTGATTTCCAGCAATAATGAAAAATGCACCTAATGACCCCTAGGTGACCTCCGCGACCTTGACCCATATTTTGAATCTCCACTGAGTGTCGACTTATTTGGTGTTGATCCCAGGTTCATACGACATACCACGCCTGAGATATGGGCGTGACCCACTTTAAAAAAAATTGGCCACACCCACATTTTTAATGTGAAAAAGGCATGTGTGTGTATCAGAAATGCTTCAGGGGGTCAAAAAATGTGATTTCCAACAACTATGAAAAATGCACTCAATGACCCCTAAGTGACCTCCGTGACCTTGACCCATATTTTGAATCTCCATCGAGTGTCGACTCATTTGGAGTTGGTCCCAGATCCATACGTCATACCACACATGAGATATGGGCATGACCCACTTTCAAAAATTTTGGCCACGCCCACTTTTTTAATGTAAAAATGCATGTGTGTACGTCAGAAATGCTTTGGGGGGGGGGGGGGTAAAAAATGTGATTTCCAGCAATTATGAAAAATGCAACCAATGACCCCTAGGTGACCCCAGTGACCTTGACCCATATTTTGAATCTCCATCGAGTGCCGACTCATTTGGTGTCGGTCCCAGGTCCATATGTCATACTACACCTGAGATATGGGCGTGATCCACTTTCAAAATACCCTTACCAGACAACCCCGATACCCCAGGAATCTGAAAAACATAGGTGACCGAGAACTTCGGGCTGTCTATCAGCATGCCAAAAATCAACGAGATAGGGCAATTCGTTTTCGAGTTATCTTGCGGGCAAAAAAGTGATGAGAAGACAGAAGACAGCAGAAGAAGAAGAAGAAGAAGAAGAAGAAGAAGAAGAAGAAGAAGAAGAAGAAGAAGAAAAAGAAACCGTGCAAAAACAATAGTCTGTGTGAAATGCGTTTTTTCATACGAATTACCTTTTTTCTGCGATAAACACCGACTATTACAACTGTCAATTTTTCTGGGTCGTCGTATTTCATCGCTATGACGAGGCTGGATCAGTCAGATCAAACATTACACAATAGTCGTCGTGTTTTATCTGGCTCATCTGAGCCCAATACTATAAAACTTTAAAATTGTATATTCTAGAATTGTGTTTTCTAATTATGGCTTTATTTTTCAAAGATCTGGCATTGCCCACGTCTTTTAAAATGCTAATGATTCATTTTAGTCAGTTATATTAACAGGACTCGTCGCCTGACTTCTAGGATTATCTATGTTAATATAGAACATTCTAGCATCCAGGCGACGAGGTAAAAAACACAATTCTAGAAAATACAGTTGTAAACGTGTTTCAGTATTGGATCCTGGGACCAATACTATAAAACCTTTAGAATTGTATTTTTTCGAATTGTATTTTCTGCAAGTGAATATAAATGACGGAAATGAATCATCAGCATTTTAAAAGATGTG
Source organism: Pictodentalium vernedei (assembly GCA_031216915.1). Taxonomy (NCBI): domain Eukaryota; kingdom Metazoa; phylum Mollusca; class Scaphopoda; order Dentaliida; family Dentaliidae; genus Pictodentalium; species Pictodentalium vernedei. Next base: position 87,896,406 of record CM062289.1, read on the forward strand.
TCAATTTGCCAACTGGCAAATAGCCATGTCTTTGAAAATGCTACTGGTTCATTTCAATTAACTGTTTCCATAAATAGAAAATGCAACTCTGAAAAAACAACCGTAAAAGTTTTATACTATAGGCTCCTGGTCTCAACGACGAGACGACATATGACAACTCAGATTGATCGGCCGGTGTTATTATTTGTCAGAGTCTTCAGCGTTGAAACGTTCGAGGTTTTCTTTCGCATTTGTAAATTATCAATCTGAAAATCTGGGCACGCCACTGACGTCATGTGAGCGTCATTTGGAACATTTAGGATATGCATTTTGGAAATTTTGACAGTCGTTTTTCGGCGACCCAGAATGATGAGGAAACGACATCGAAGAGCTATTAGTGGTAGGCAGATATTAAAAAAAAAATTTAACGCAATCGAATTCAGGATATATCGTTATTGTCCAAAGTTGATAATTGTTACCATTGACCCTTTTATGTGTGTATACCGTAAATAAACTATTCATCCATTCATTCGTTCAGCTCTTGAACTCGAGAGGGCGCTCTTCTGGCCCAAAAAAATGATATCTCATAATGTCATTGAGTAGGGTTGCAGCTCAATGAATGTGTGGGATAGACAATCGATTTTTTAACCCTTTACCTAACATGAAAAGCAGACGACACTTGCAAAAAAAATTCTTGAATAACTATTTTTTTTCATTGTTTGTCTCAAAAACATAGGTTACGACCTCTCATTGGAACGAGCTAGACGAGCTCGCTCCAACGAGGGGTCATAACCTATGTTTTTGAGACAACAAATGAAAAAATAATGAAAATTAATAGGCGATTTTTGAGAATAGCGCTGGCCGGTTTTTGGTTGTTACGTTGAGTAAAGGGTCAACATGAGGCCCTAAGATTGCACATTGGAAATATTAATAAATTTAGCCCAGAATAATGAATATGGACTATTCCAACTGCTGCCATTGAACTGAAATGGAAGATACCACCATTGTTTTGAGGGTCAAGTATTGGTCAGGTGCGTAGCCACGACTAAGTGGCGATCGACGATGGACGATCGCTGGAAATTGTAAAAAATGAGAGTATCAAATGTATCTCTGTTGTAGTATCTGGGAAAATATTATGTGAAACTTAGGATCTAAAATATAAGAACTTTTGGACTAGTGTATGTGAACAATTACACACAAAATAGACTGATAAAGTGATAGACATACTTTTTCAGATACATTATGCCTACATATATTTATATTAACCCTTTGAACCTTGGTGGTATCTTCCATGTCAGTTCAATGGAAGAAATTGGAACAGTGCATATTTTTTGTTTGGGGGCAGACCAATTCATATTTTCAACGCAGCCTTGGGTTGCACGTTGAAAATATTGATTGGTCTAAACCACATTTCAACTTTGCAGCTATCCCACGTAAGGAAAATATGACGTAGCCTGTTCCTGGGCCGGAAAAGCGGCCTCTAGGGTACAAAAGGTTAATATGAGATTATATCAAGAAATTGAATAGCGATGACATACAAGGCGTGAAACCCCAGTACTATGCAACTTGTCTCTTGGAAACGTCTCGGCATTTTGATACATTTTTTATAGCCGAGGCTATAAAACGTTAGCACAGTGGTGTAAAGTTGTTTCACATAAACTACATGTTATTTATTTATTTATATGTATTTATTACTGTTTAAGGTCACATACTTATGCACAATTGCTAATCATGACCGTGACAGTTTTACGGATGGAGGAAGCCGGAGTACCCGGGGAGAAACACCGAGCAATGACGAGCAGCTGCCAGCTCCCCAACATCGTAACCCCGCACAGGCAGGGTTAGATTGGTTGAAGACATGCGCACCATCGACGTGCAGTACGCCTTAGTACACGGCACCATCGTATGCAGTACGCCTTAGTACACGGCATCATCGTGCCCCATGTGAACAATCGGGGTTAAGTGCCTTGCTCAAGGACACGGCGCGGGAGACCGAATCGATCGCTCAGACGGTCACTCAACCGAGGACAAACTGGGCTAGACGTTGCTTAACGTCGGTGATCTGACGAGAACCGGTTACCGCAACGCCATCACGCCCCCGAAACTACATGAAAACGAAAACATTTATGTATTAAAACAACTTACCCCTATACATCGTACACTTTGTGACGAAGCCTCAGGGAGTACGATGTATCGGGGTAAGTGAGGTTGACCCATTATAATAGAATTTTCAAATCCCAAATGGGAGATAGTCCCTCAAGTGGACCTCCAGTATTGTGGAAGGTTCGATCCCACCTGTCGCCGCCGCCCCACCTCCCCCTCAGTGTCACAGATGCCAATCCGGACGAGAAAGTCCCGACTGGAAAAAATCATTGGAGTTGTCGCACCTCGTACCCCCTCCCCTCGGACGACGCTCCTTGATGCAGCGTTGAAATCCATCAGCCAATAATTTTCCCATGTAATTTGTAAAAATGCCTGGGTGGAAACTTCCTTTTGCTAGTGTATTTTGTGATAATGCATTCTGTAGGAACTACATATGGAGAGTGTATTTGTCACTAAAACACAACAGAATTGGAGTTGCCAGCTGAATATAAAATTTATTTGGAAAATTATATGCCTCACAAACAATGTCAAGGGCTCATGTCACCAGCCTAATTCCGTAAGAAATGCGACACTGTTATTTAGGGGATAACTATGTTGTATTTGATTGTTTGGGGCCGTAAACTAAACTTTGAACAGGGAAACCATCGTTTACGGCCCCAACCAATCAAATGTAACATAGTTATCACCATTCTAATATAATGCGGCTGGAAACGGAGATGGTATTTTAGCTCTCAACTATAAAACTTGAAAATCGCAATTTAAATCTAAAAATACAGTCTTCGTGACGTCATTTGGGAGTTTCGAACCAAATTACGAAATATATTTTACGCTGCCACTATACAAATAGTTCGAAAACGTTTTAGTCATTTTATCAGCAATAACAAAATATATTTATATTTGTAAGTAGTAGGAGATGTAGTAAACGGCCCTCATCGGAGGGATCTAATGGGGGATCTCATATGTGACGTCATGTCACGTGACCTGGTGGTGTCATTTCCACACGGAATCCTATTTCACGGAATCCCTTTTTAAGAATCCCTTTTTTGGAAAACGCTAGTGGCTACAGAATCCCTTTTTGATCGTATGTGCCTATGTGCTAGGCACATTGTGTCACATTGTGTCACATTGTGCCTTTTCACATAAGCACATATCGGCACATTCAGCACGTGCTTATGTGCTTGGGCACATTGTGTAACATTGTGCCTTTTCACATAATCACATATGACAAAAAAGGGATTCTCCAGAAGGTATCCTAGATAGGTATCCTCAAATAATACAATACCAGGTTATAGGTATCCTCACATTGTGCCTTTTCACATAAGCACATATCGGCACATCAGGGTACGTTGTGTCACATTGTACCTTTTCACCTAAGCACATACCACAAAAAAGGGATTCTCCAGTAGGTATCCTCAAATAATAAAATACCAGACCATAGGTAACCTCAAATACCCGTATGTGCCTATGTGCTTGGGCACATTGTGTCACATTGTGGGCCTTTTCACATAAGTATATAAGGGGTGCCGAAGGCCATATGTTTTTTCCAAAAAGGGGTGCCGAAATTGGGGTGTATGGGCACATGTCCATTGGATATAGTGGTGATGAGAATCGAATACGACTTTATTGTAATAAGGGGAGATAATTCTGTACCGTTAAGTACAGGTTATGGGAAATCAAGCAATCTGATTGGTTAGTTTAATTTATATAAATGATCCAGATAAATGAAACAACAAGAGTACTCGGAATAGGGTCAGAACTAACAAGAATAGGTCAGAAAAGCTAAATATAGTAATAATAAAGTAAACAGGTCGAGTTGAAAGGGTCTTCTCCTCTACTGGAGTATACTCCAGTACAGAGTAACATGGTCAGATAGACGAAAACTACTGCATATATAGATAGAAGTAGAGAAATCTGAAAGAATTCGAACTAGTAAAACAACTTGTTGGGGGTTGTTTGTGGTAATTCTTATACAATTCTGGGGAACATTCTAAGCCCGAAAATGACTCTTGTTCAATCGAACTTACCCACGGTACCCCCTTTGGTACTATAGCACTACGTGCTGCACCGATACAATGGGGAATCCGTAGTAAATAAAGTCACTTTCGGTGATTTGGAGGGATTGTCGGGTTTATTTGGGTAATTATACAAATCGGGAAATTACTCCTGTTCAATCGAACACACCCTCCGAACATACCCCTGTCCTATCAGAAGGTTTTTGGTAACATAGCAACCACGTGCTGCCATAGAAACCAAGATGGCGGCCTCCAGTATACAAAATGGACGACGGAAACATGTATCACCCTAACAGCGCATGCGCATTAACACCACGTATCACTATGGGGATGCCGTCACAAGATGGCCGCTCACGCGGTTTACCATGACAACCAAACATGGCGCCACCAGGTCACGTGACATGACGTCACATATGAGGTCCCCCAATGAGGGCCGTTTACCACATCTACTACTACTTTTGTACTAATGTTTGTGACAATCTGAAAAACAAAATACACCGGCTGGTTTCCCTGTCGAAAGTTCAGATTTCAACTTCTGATGTTTACGTCTGAGTCGGAAAGCACCCAACCCCAAGGATTTACCAATAAAGGTAAAGATTTTGGGAGCTTGGATTGGAAGCACCTGTTTGACAGTAATAATTACTTATGGTTATTGAACAGTTATTCATTTCAAACTGTTTCTGGGAAGTGATGGCTTGTGGAATTAGGCTACAAACAAGCTTTCTGCACTAATATGTAGATAAGAAATCATTTCCCTTTTTGTATGTAAAGCCAAAGAGCACATTTTATGGATTTTAGGCTGAAAATTATTATTATTATTATTTTACTGGTATTGGCATATTTGTTGCAGAACGAATAGTTCACCTCTCTCGGTGGTGAACGCGTTGATGTAGCTGAACATGCTGGTGTCACGAATGTTCAAAGATTCTGACAAGTGGTTCTAAAAAAAGGATTTTTAAAGAATATTCCTCATATTGAACTAAGTTATAATTCGGGCTTCCACGGTGAACCCAAATATGAACCCAAGGACTTGGCTTGAACAAACTTAAATCTCGCCCCCTAAGCATGCTGCATACCCAATATCAAAAGATTCTGCCTGCTGGATCCTAAGAAGATTTATATGAACCCAGGGACTTGGCTTTAACAAGCTTGAATCCCCCCCCCCCCCCCCCCTCGCCGAGGATGCTGCCAAATATCAAAACACTCCGACTGCTGGATCTGAAGAAAATTTTTAAAGACAATTCCTCATTTTGAACTAAGTTACAATTCGAGCTCCTACAGTGAGCCCAAATATGGACCTAGGGACATGGCTTGAACAAACTTGAATCTTACCCCCCGAGGTTGCTGCATGCCAAATATCAAAACATTCCGACTGCTGAATCTGAAGAAGATTTTTAAAGAAAGATTCCTCATATTGAACTAAGTTTTAATTCGGGCTCCCACAGGGAGCTCAAATATGAACCCAGGGACTTAGCTTTAACAAACTTGAATCTCACCCCCATAAGGATGCTGCACACCACATATCAAAACATTCCGACTGCTGGATCTGAAGAAGAAGATTTTTAAAGAAAATTCCTCATTTCGAACTAAGTTACAATTCGAGCTCCCACAGTGAGCCTAAATATGGACCAAGGGACATGACTTGAACAACCTTGAATTTCACCCCCTAAGGATGTTGGATACCAAATATCAAAACATTCCTACTGCTGGATCTGAAAAAGGAGATTTTTAAAGAAAATTCCTCATTATGAACTAAGTTACAATTCGAACTCCCACAGTGAGCCCAAATATGGACCTAGGGACATGGCTTGAACCTAGGGACATGGCTTGAACAAATGTGAATATCACCCCCCTGAGGATGCTGCATACCAAATATCAAAACATTCCGACCTCTGGATCTGAAGAAGTTTTTAAAGAAAATTCCTAATTTTGAACTAAGTTATAATTCGGGCTTCCACGGTGAACCCAAATATGAACCCAAGGACTTGGCTTGAACAAACTTGAATCTCGCCCCCTAAGCATGCTGCATACCCAATATCAAAAGATTCTGCCTGCTGGATCCTGAGAAGATTTTTAAAGAAATTTGCCTGAAATGCACTAAGTTCAAATTCGGGCGCCTATATTGAGCCCAAATATCAACCCAGGGGTTCGATTTGAACAACCTTGAATCAGATCCACCCCACAATGTTGCATTCCAAATATCAAAAGATTCTGCCTGCCCGATCTGGAGATGAAGATTTTTAAAGAAATTTGCCTGAAATGCACTACGTTCGAATTCGGGCTTCTATAGTGATCCCAAATGTGAATCCAGGGACCGATTTGAACAAACTTGAATCAGATCCACCCCATAATGCTGTATACCAAATATCAAATGATTCTGCCCACTTGTGCTGGAGAAGAAGATTTTTAGAAATTTATCTAATATGCATAGGGTGTTATCGGACTTATGCCCTCTATGGAGCCCCAAGTGAGCATGTCCATTTCATTTGAACAAACTTGAATTGACATATGGTAATGAACATCCATACCAAGTTTGGAGCAAATCGATCTAGCGGTTTCAGAGGAGAAGTCGTTTGAAAAAAGTTCACGACGCCGGACGGACGGCGGACGACGACGGGCGATGGTCGGCAAGTGATAAGTTTAACTCCCTTCGGTGAGCTAAAAACGAAAGACCCATTGCACTTGAAGTCGATGCTATAACAACTCGAGCAGATCGGTCAGAAATATTTGGCCTTGAACAATTAAAATTTTTATTGCCAGTTGTCAGAATTTTGGTTTTCCATTTCGCACAAAGCGTCCATACATTCTTCAGTGTACGAAAAATTGCCATTTATAAATTATAATATCACTGACTAGTTCCACACGGTTACCGTTAAGCCTGGTCGGAATAGGTTTTATTTCAACTCTAATTTCATTACTCATCAGTCTCTGCCAAACCTCTTCCGCATTAATATTAAACTTTCCAACTTAATCTATATTAATTACAGTTAATTACAAGAAGGATAGAAAACGTTATTTTTTTACAGAAGGTCAACATGTTCACAGCGTTTGTTTACCGTTGATACGATATTCAATGACTCAGAATGGAACGAAAATAGAACGCCCACGAATACATCTTGACTTTCCTGAAATAGTTTTTGACAACACACGATTTCCGACAGGTTATGCCGATTTTACTGTCGCAATTTTTTTTTGAATAACCGATCAAATTTCGAGATTTACAGTAATTGTATTAGAAGTGCTGTTTATTTTCACTTTTTTTTTGGAGTGCGCAGACCACAGTTGATGCAAAGTGATGAGTATTCCGAGATTCATGTATTATTGCTATTCCATTCAATACATATTTAATACTCCTTGACCTAGGGGGGTTTGATCGTCCCCTACTAGGCGAGTCCTCGGGTGGCGGATAGAGGACAGCCTGCTCAATTGGGCAGGTTTGCTAATTTTTGATTGGCAGGTTTGCTCAATTGAGCTGGTTCGCTGCGAAATACACGAATACGCAGCCCCGGACCAAAATGATCAACCCTGCTAATACCATCTGGCAGGCACCTTGTTCTCCCGTGAGGTGCGTTCTGAAGGCCCCGGAAGAAGGAATCCTGGTAGTTGAGGACTCGGGCCCCGGTTAGGGCAGTCTCCGGGATGGAGCCCTGCTCTCCATTTCGGAGATAATGTCCAACACACTGCTTTGGCCCCAATTTCGGGAGTAGACAGATGGTCGGATGGCCCGGTATGACCAATCGGGAGCCCCCAACCCCAAAAAATATCGGGTGTCACGTCGGGGGGCATTGGGTGGTCATTCAACCAGTCATTTCTTTTATTCGGATTTTAACACTACTACCCTATACAGACTTTTAATGATCTTAATACTTGTTTAACAACTTTCGTTTTGTTGCTCTGTCTGCGTTGATCATCAGTAGTAGTTCTTGATGTACTCGTTTTTATTGAAATGGTTGGTTGAATGGCTGCCACGACCTGGCACTTCCCAAAAACATTCGACGGGTCAATCCTCCAGCGGTATGCATTAGCATCAACGCTGGGGGAGTATACTGTTCATGCACTCTTGGTGTTGTTCGCTGGAATTCCGCGACGTAACCCCCAAGGTTGGGCTCGGAGTAAGGGTGAGAGCCATGAACAGAAGAATTCTTAAAACATACACATGGATAATCAACACAACAAAGTTCAAAAAAGGGGATATTCAGACTCTGACTCTGACTCAGAAGAAGTAGTCAAGGATCGTCATTCTTGGCCAAAATTTGTTATTGTATACTCTGACGAAGAAGGGAAACAGGCTACAAATATTAATCCGTTTGCTCTAGAAAAGGCTGTAAAAGGTATAGCAGGTACTGTCAGTAGTGTAAAGAAATTACGATCAGGAGGATTATTAATAGAGTGTAATAGAGAAAATCAGGCAAAAAATTTGTTACAAACAACAACGCTAGTTGATTTGAAGGTCAAAATCTTACCACACAGAACACTCAACAGCAGTAAAGGTGTAGTACGAACAAGAGAACTCTCTGGCGTAGATGAACTTGAAATTAAAGCAGAATTAAAATCACAGGGTGTAAGTGACGTGAAACGAATCGAAATACGAAAAGACGGCACCACAATAAAAACAAACACTTACATTTTTACATTCAACACTGTACAACCACCGAAATCTATCAAGGTTGGTTACATGAACATCAAAGTGGATTTATATATTCCAAATCCACTTCGATGCTTCAAATGTCAAAAATATGGACACGGACAAAATAGCTGTAGGGGAAAAGAAACGTGTTTTAAGTGTGGTCAACAACACCAGGACCCATGTAATAACGCCGTGAAATGCTGTAACTGCCAGGGCAATCATACTGCATCTTCCAAGGATTGCCCTGTGTGGAAAAAAGAAAAATATATTCAGAGAATTAAATGTGAAAAGCAGATAAGTTTTAAAGAAGCCAGAGAAATAGTTACAGCAATGCCTGGTATGAGTTCATCTACAACATATGCAACCAAAGTAGCTCAAAAAGTTTCCACTAAATCTGTTGCGTGCCAGACCCAACATACTTGGTTAAGCGACACTGTACTGCCAACCTTGATAGAGCCTTTTACTATTTCACTACCTCAAGAAACTGAACCAAAATCAACTCAGACTACAATCACTACTCCAATAACAGCAGAAAAATCAAAAACTGTTCCAAAAAAAGATCAAAATAAAACAAAAGTAAACGAGATTAAAGGAAAGGAAACAAAATTAGACCAGAAAACTGAACAACCTAAATCGAAACCAGAGCTGCAAAATCAGAGTCAGAGAAGAAAGTACAACAAAGAGCAAAAGAACAAAGAAAAAGAAGAGCAAAAGTTAAACTCAAACCGAACGCCCAAATTTCATAAAAATGTTATTTCAAACATATTCGAAGGGTTGCAAGGAATGGATGTTGATGAGTGCATCAACTCCACCTTTTCCAACAAAATGTCCCTGAGTTTGTCTCAGGGAGGGTCTCCTAACAGAAAATCACCTAGGAAACCTTTTGGGGCAATTTCGCCCATACGTCCACCATCCAAATCACCAACTAAACATGGATAATACCAATAATACTAAAATTATACAATGGAATTGCCGAGGTTTTAGGGCAAATTTTAATGAACTGGGTCTCTTATGTCAAAAATATAAACCTGCTGCTTTTTGCTTGCAGGAAACACTCCTGAAGAAACCTGACACTCACGGTCATCCTGTTTTCAAGGGTTATACTTCATATAATGCTTGGGCAGATGAAAATGACCTTCATGTGCGTGGAACGTCTGTCTTGGTCAGAAACGACATTATTCACAGTTCTGTGTCTCTACATTCAAATTTACAGGCTGTTGCGGTACGCCTGACTTTGGACAAGACAGTCACCTTATTTCAATTTATGTGTCTCCAAATAAATCACTTCAGCTGACTGATCTTGAACATCTGATTCATCAGCTCCCAACACCGTACATTTTGTTGGGTGATTTTAACGCTCATAGCCCCTTTTGGGGTGATTCCTGCAACAAAGAAGACCCGAAAGGCAAGACAATAGAAGAACTTGTTACTAAATATGACTTGTGTTTGTACAATGATGGGTCAGATACTTACCTGCACCCCGCATCCGGTTCATACACATCAATTGATCTTACAATTACATGTCCTTCCATCTTCCTTGATTTTTCTTGGAAGGTGGAAGATGACTTGTGCGGGAGTGATCACTTTCCAATTGTGTTGGAGAGTGTAGTTCCAGCAGATGATGAGAGAGTACCCCAGTGGAACTTGAAGAAGGCTGACTGGGAGACTTTCTCGTCGTTCTGTTCTGAACGCCTTACACGGGAGAAATTTGACGAAAGTGCTGACCAAATAGAACATTTCACCACAGAGTTGCTTGACATTGCAAGCAAGGTCATTCCAAAGACCTCGGCAAATCCGAAACATTTCATCAAACCATGGTTTGATACTGATTGCAAACAGGCTATTAAAGATCGCAAAAAGACTGAACGGGAATTTAATAAGTCACCCACTGCACGTAACTTGGACAAACTTCGTATACATCGGGCAAAAACAAGACGACTGATTAAACAAAAAAAGAAAAGTTCTTGGAAAACATATGTTTCGAAACTTAATCAAAACACCCCCATCAATAAAATTTGGAAAATGATAAGGAAAATTAACGGAAAAGTCACAAAATCAACGGTTCAACATCTGAAGGAGAACAACACACTAATAACATCAAAAAAAGAAATTTCAAACAAATTGGCCTCCACATTTTCGAAACATTCGTCGCCTGAAAATTGTAATCCTGAATTTCTCAAAATTAAAAAACAACAAGAAAAACAAAAGCTCAAATTTACCTCCAATAATTTAGAGGATTACAACGAACCTTTCTCTATGGAAGAGTTAAACAACTCTTTACATAGAGCAAAGGATACTGCTACTGGACCCGATGAAATACATTATCAAATTTTAAAACATCTGCCGCAATCATCTCTTGCACTTTTACTGTCTATTTTTAATGACATTTGGGTGACTGGCCAGTTTCCACCATCATGGCGTAAAGCAATAGTCATTCCCATTCCTAAGCCTGATAAGGATCACAGCAACCCTAGTAATTATAGGCCAATTGCCTTAACAAGTTGTCTGTGCAAAACCATGGAGAGGATGATCAATGATCGGCTTGTCTGGTTTCTGGAATCGAACAATCTGCTTGCAGATGTTCAGTGTGGTTTCAGAGACCAGAGAAGTACTGTGGATCATTTGGTCCGACTCGAAACGTTCATTAGAAATGCCTTCGCCAGAAAAGAACATGTGGTCGCCATCTTCTTTGATCTGGAGAAGGCATATGATACAACGTGGACGTATGGGATTTTAAAGGATCTTTTTAACATGGGGTTGAGAGGGCGTATGCCCCTTTTTATTGAAAACTTCTTGAGGGACCGCCGGTTTCAGGTTCGTGTGGGGTCAACGTTATCTGATCCTCACGAGCAGGAATTGGGGGTCCCTCAAGGTAGTATTTTATCCGTTACCCTCTTTTCAATTAAGATTAATAGTATCATCGACGCAATTGAGAATATGGTAGATTCGTCATTGTATGTCGATGACTTTTTGATCTGCTATAGCAGCAAAAAGATGAATGCTATAGAGCGCAAACTTCAGCTGTGTTTAAATAGGATTCAAAAATGGGCTATCGAAAATGGTTTTAAATTTTCAAAGACAAAAACGAATTGTGTTCATTTTTGCAAACTTCGGAAACATCACCTTGATCCGGAGTTGAAAATCGATGGTAGTCCTATTAAAGTTGTCAAGGAAGTGAAATTCTTAGGTTTGTTGTTTGACAGCAAAATGAATTTCACTTCCCACATAAAACAACTCAAAGTTAAATGTAAGAGAGCACTGAACCTACTGAAGGTAGCACTGATTGGGGTGCTGACCAAAAAACGTTGCTCCATCTGTATAGATCACTTGTTCGATCAAAGTTAGATTATGGCTGTACAGTTTATGGTTCTGCAAGGAAATCATATCTCAAACCACTTGATGCAATTCATAATAGTGGTATTAGAATTAGTCTAGGGGCTTTTCGAACATCCCCAATAGACTCGATGCTTGTTGAAGCAGAGGAGCCTTCTCTTGAGAAGCGTAGAATTAAATTATCTCTACAGTATGTGTCTAAACTTTTGGCCAATCCTTCAAATCCTGCTTATAATTGTGTTTCAGACCCTCAAAATGTTGAATTTTATAACCGCCACCAGAAACATATTCCTCCATTGGGAATTAGAATCAAACCCCACATGGAGTCTGCCAAAATTGAGATTGATTCTATAAAAGAAAACCGTAAACCACATATTCCTCCTTGGCATCTTAAAAAACCTACAATTATTTTGGACCTTGCTTCTACTAAAAAATCTGATACCAATTCCTTGCAGTTCAAACAAAAATATGCCGAAATAAAGTCCAGGTATAGTGCATATACAAGGATCTATACAGATGGATCTAAGGATGGTGACAAAGTATCATCAGCTGCTGTTACTGGTGATCATATCACCTCAATCAGAATACCGAATCAGAGTTCTATTTTCACAGCTGAAGTTAAAGCTATTCAACTCGCACTTGAGCACATCCAGAATGCACAGGAAAGAAGGTCGATCATCTTCTCCGACTCTCTTTCCTCTTTACTTGCCTTACTCAACCCCAAGTTGAAGAACCCTCTCATTTTGGAGCTTCGTGAGAAGTTAACAACTCTCATGTCTGGCCAATATGATATCGTGTTTTGCTGGTTACCCGGACATGTAGGTATCGCTGGTAACACCAAAGCTGACAGTGCAGCAAAACAGGCTTTAACAAAGCCTCTCACTGATTTTAACATCCCTTTCAGTGATTTTAAGCCTCATATTAGTAGTTACATCAAATCTATGTGGCAGGAGGAATGGGATGGGGCGACAAATAACAAGCTTCATCGCTTCCGACCAACTATTTCAGATCCCTACCCATCTCGTAACCTTTGTAGAAAGGATCTTGCAGTTTTGACGCGATGTCATATTGGTCATACAAGACTAACACATTCCTTTTTGTTGGAGGGTACTGTGCGACCAGAGTGTGTTCCCTGCCAGCAGGTGTTGTCAGTGGAACACATTCTTTTGCATTGTGCTGATTTTAATCATGTCAGAGGGCAGTATTTTTCTGTAGGATCTCTGAGAGATCTTTTTTATCGTACGAGCCCGAATATGATTCTCGCATTTTTGAAATCAATCAACCTTTTTATAAATTTTAAAATTGTTTTTATTATCTTAAACTAGAGTCTTTCAGACTTACATTCACCAGGTTGATTTGTGAGCTATTCATATTTCTTGTTTATTCACGCATCACTGTTCATACTACATTGTCTTTATCATTTTTATTGTAGTTGTTTTTACTCATCTTTGTATTTCATTCTTGTCATGTTTCCCGTTTATCGTTTTCTCGCCACGATATAGCCTTAGCTGCTGATGTGGCGTTAAGCACCAATAAATAAATAAATAAATACTCCTTGAAGACGCCAAAATTAACCTACTTGGTGGCGCTTCGCGGAGTTATCACAAAACATCAACCCTGGTGTCTTCATTCTTTAGTATTTAGTTTACAAATATGTCGAACGGATATGTAATAATTTGATAAATGTTTGTGTTAATAACCCTTTACCTAACATGAAAAGCAGACGACACTTGCAAAAACAATTCTTGAAATACTAATTTTTTTCATTTTTTGTCTCAAAAACATAGGTTATGATCCCTCGTTGGAACGAGCTCGTTCCAACGAGGGGTCATAACCTATGTTTTTGAGACAAAAAATGAAAAAAATAATGAAAATTAATTGGTGATTTTTGAGAATAGCGCTGGCCGGTTTTGGCCGTTACGTTGGGTAAAGGGTTAACCATTTGGTAGTTTTGAATTTCTTATGACGTACGAAATCAAACAGCGCGTTGATACTTTGTGGTCATTTGTATTGTTATTATTTTTCGTTTTTTGTAAAGTTTTATCCTCAATTCCTATTTTCTCCCGAATACTGCTCAGTGACAAGCGTTGAGCCAAATGTTATCGCAGCTTAAAATGCTAATACAATCCTGCTGTGCAGACTTCTTAACTGGTTGAGTGCTAGAAACCACTATCAGGGCTTTCAAAAAATGAGGATACCAGAGCAAAAGCCAACACTTTCCTTGTTTATATTTCATATTCGGTCAAACACAAATAATCGTATGTTTACATTATTATATTTTATTACAAATTATTGGAGAGTGACTGTGGGCACTCTCCGATTATTTGTAATAAAACAAGTTTTGAATAACAAATTCAGACCCCCAAAAATAATCTAACTCCCAACCAGTTAATCACTAATGTGAAAAATATCTTGCTATTTGTACTTTCCGACGTTTGACGTCGCATTTTGAAAAAGTTGTAGAAACTGAATTCCCAGTGACGTTTGAACGTCAGGATAATTAAAGTCTCAAAGGGTTTGTTATGGTACTTTTCGGTTCAATCGTCTGGAATGATTCAATTAAATATACCAGGTGATTTACCATGGAATCTAAAACATACGCCATGGAATATTTAAGGGGTAGACTCGTTGCAGGCCATGACATCGTCGAAATCCTTACAAAGTTTGACTGGTGGCTTTAGAGCTTGAATCAATGTGTCAGTCAAAAGACTTCCAGGTAAAAATCCGTTACGGTCCGTTAGCTGAAACTTTGCTTGCGTTTCTTATGTATTGCAAATACATTGAGACTCCTCATGTTAACTGAGTGCTTGGCTTCTGCGCACGTACTTTCCTAAAATACGTTATCGTTTTTAGGGCTGCCACGATAAATCGATTAATAGATTGTCGATCGGTTGTGCAGAAATCGATTAGTATTTTTCGTTGTCGAAGAGTCGGTAAACTTTACCCCGTTTTAGACGTTTAATAATTTTAAAAAAATCTGAAAAAAAACTATTGTTTCTGAAGATAAAATGTCAAGAAAGTCGACGTTAAACCTCAAGAAGCCGTCAGAAGCATCCGTGTTTTAGGCACAGTCAATGCTTTTATGTTCTGAACTTTTGAATCGTCAGTGTAATAATCAGAATCGGTCGGCAGTTACGAACTTGCGAAGTTCGCAGCTAACCGACCGGTCTTCATTATTACACTGACGGTTCAAAAGTTCAGAACTTCAAAGCTTTGAATGTACCTCAAAGAGGACTTGAACCTCATTTTAACGACTTCAGTGAGAGGGAGATTGAGGGGGGGGGGGGTGGCATCTAGGTACGATTAATCGATTAGTATCGATTATTTGCGACGATTAATCAATTCATAAATTAAAAAAATCGTGACAGCCCTAATCGTTTTCATTCCATGGGGAATTTATTGAGGTCAGATGAAGCACCAAAAGCTTAGACATAGCGATTCGCTTTACAATTTGGATCAGTAGCCTCCAAGTTATTTAGTGTTTGATACCTAGTCATTCGTCTTAGTTGGTTACGCCAGTTCAAGGGGAGCAATAGTGTTCGTTTTTTTCCCAAATAGCCCCCAAATGGCACTCCTGAATGGTGTATTCCTGGATATGTATATAGCCGGCCCTAACATGCAGTTGCTTAATAGTAGAATATACAACAACTGGTCAACCAGAATATTGGTGGGTGTAACTGCTTGTGGGTTATACACCTTCCACAGTTTGAGTGAAAACGATGGTGCCCATGCAATACAAGATGTTATAATTACCAAGAGAATAGTAATAGATTTTTGAGTTTCAGATTTAAGTTCGCTGTTGTTTTGTCGAAATTCTCCCAATGTTCGTTGCTGTTCGGCAATAGCACGAGAATGGCGGTATGCCACTCTAATTACATGTATATGAAATGCTAATCCCAGGAGGATTAATCCAATAATGACAACATTTTTAAATGTTGCGAGCTCGTGTGGCACAGTTTTTGAACAAGAGTGATGAATATCCCAGCCTTCTAACCCCTTGACAATTACAGGAACGACCCATGTCCCTATAGTTAATCCGAGGCAAATACCAATGTACACTGCGATATGGCTACTGCTTAATTTCAAATACAAGAAAGGTTTTTCAATGCATATATAGCGCTCCAGAGATAAACCAAAGTTTAATAAAGTTCCCAAGTACGCGCCTCCGTTGTGTATCGATAATACCATCATACAGAGATATTTGTCAGTAAAAGCTAATCGGGGGACAAACAAATATATAGCATAAATTGGCGTGCTCAGACTCATGAAAACATTGAACGCAGCTAAACAAACTAACATCTTGTCATAGATGCGTCGAATGTTCTTTCCTCTAATGAATGCCAAAATAATGATGACGTTAGTGATGAGACATATGCCACTAATTACTGTCATTACTGTACCCATTGTGTTCATTAGGGTAAGTGAAGAGCCTATTAACTTCCTCTTTATCTTGAGAACATTTTCCAAGCTTAGGTCCGTTTTATTCTCCGTCTGATTTCTCCAAATACTAATGTTCCTGTCCATATTCAATGGTCAATCTGAAAGATATATTCAAAAAATCATTTTACCATTTATCTTTGATGGTCAAGTCTCACGATTGTGCATACACTATAGGGCCAATAGAATGTTCGATATTCGAATATACTTTGAATAAAATCCTTGATTCGATTCGAAACCATCTTGGTTATTCCAAACAGATTTGAACCGCGGCTAGTTTTGAAACCCCTGGTACGCCCATGTATGCCGGGATCAATTTTCTTCTGTATCTCGACGATCACCAGAGAAATGGATTGCGCGCACCGCGGTACGCTGGGCTGGTACGGGGAAAGAATAACCCCTTTCGACCATTACGACTGTATAATAGGAATTTTGAATTTTTGGTCTGAACGCAGCATAGGATGAAAGGCGTTGGATCGGGTTGGGTTCCGTTGGTAGAGTGCTCAGGGAAGTAACGTCTGCCACTTGCGGTTGCTGGATGTGAGCGCCGGGACCATTATAGGCAAGTACAGTCTGCCTCTGGTACATATCTGGACGGTGTTTCTTTGATCTTGAGAAGTTGAGTAAGGTGAGAGCAAAAACCAACGGTTCTGACGGGGTTGCACCAATCAGAACTTCACGTGTTCCTATACTGCCCTAAACAGTTTTCCAAAGCGGATTACGGCGGGACACGATATCATAACGACTAAAAAAGGTCGGGTTGGGAGATCTACAGGACCAACGCTCGTCTACCAAGTGGGAAGGCCATTCAGTAACGGAAAGTCTGCCATAATGGTTGAGACGGTAATGATTACCAAAACTGGGTTTCAGAGAGCACTTGGCCAGGATGGTTACTTGATGGGAAGTGGGGCAGACATTGACGGGCTTTAATTCATGAAAGTACGACTCCAGGAATGAATTAATGTCTAAGATTATACGAACAGACTATAGTAGTGATCTTCATGAGCCCAAAACGTTTTGATTTACGTTTCGAATATGTATGCGTAATATACATGTGTCTCAAAATACAGCTATAAAATATACTGCACACACGCATACATACAGGAATACATATTCATGGCAAAAACAGGTCTTACAGCACACATGGTTGGAGTAACTTTAAGCGATTGCGTTAAAGAGGGTTGAGCGCGAGGTCTTGAAGGTAGACTTAGTTTTCATTAAACCTTTCAGTCAACAAGATACAACTCTGAACTGTTTTAAAGACGTTTCTCTTGATAGGGAGGGGAGAGGAGTGGTGTGGGGGGGGGGGGGGGGGTGTAAGAGCGCTTCCGTAGAAATTGGTGTCGACGTGAACAATATCTAATTGACCTATTATTGAAGATCTTATGTCGGAGTGATGCGGGCGACGGAACAAAACATGTTGAATGCTTCCCCTTTTGTCACATCTACAATAGAATGGACATGATAACGATTTCTGTACAGGTGATCAGTAAGAGTACTCCAGCCTAGGCGAACCCTCCAATATATAATTTTGGGCTAAGTGTGATTTATAAGTAACCTGTGACTATCTTTGTTGAGATAAGCTGGTGGGATTAGGTTTTTTTTCTCACTTGAGTTGGGTCTCATTCAAAAGATAAGTTGTGGAAGGCAGAAAGGACGATTGGTTACTGTGTGTTCGGAACCTTACTCAAGTTAGAGCTGATTCGAAGGTTATAGATTAGGGTTTCCGCAAGTGCTGGGTGATCATCAAAGATATATGAAGGGGTGTTAGACAATGGTACATGTTGAAGTACTGCATAAGTTTATGTTATTGCCTTCTTCATACCAAAGTTCCCCAGTCGGTCTCAATATACACAGACTGCTTGTTCACGATTTTAGTACCTCCGGTCACAAACAGACAGAGCAGCATCAGTTTGAATTTCTTCACACGACTGGCATTATCTGCACGACAGTCACCCAACACTACGTCCGCATATTCCAAAGGTAGGTGATCGAATGAAAAATAAACTCTTTCGATGATGTAAAGGTCAAGTCTGTACTTTAGTTTCCTGATAATGCCAATTCGTGCCCACCCTTGTGTGGACGAACAAGTGTCACGCTCATTTATGGTCAGCACGAGGTCTTTGTGCGTTTGGACATTATTTATATTCAGTGAAAGCATTGTCAGATGGCGGTGGGTCTCTTGTGGTATCTAACCTGCAAATAACACTGATTGCGCTTTCTTGGGATTGAAAATGACAAGCCAGAGGCGAAACCAGTTCTCAATCACTCCAATGCCATTATTAATGATTTCAGGGGCCAGTTGCAAGATTTCAACAACAAAACAAATAGTGATATGACGAGTAATATTGACAACGAGGCCACTGATATAGTTAAAAAACAAGAGGGGGTGGTTAACATCGGCTGGGACATTCCCTCATGATGACGATGCCGAATAAATACAAACCCTTCTGAGTGACATTGAAAACAGTGAAGTAAGGACCAGTGATACATATACATTCAACAAATCAGACATTATCGAATGCTTTACTAACGTTGATTTTGTTAACTCCTGTATGACTCTCAACAGCTAGCCCAACTTTCCTGACGAATCTTGGGAACAGACAAAGGGGGTGGGGGGTTGACCATCTCCTACTAGGCGGGTCCTCAGGTGTCGGATAGAGGACGGCCTGCTCAGTTGGGAAGGTTTGCTGGTTTTTAATTGGCAGATTTGCTCAATTGAACTGGTTTGCTGCGAAATATAAAAATACGCAGCCCCGGACCAAACTGGTAATTCCTGCTAATAACATCTAGCAGGCACCTTGTTCTCCCGTGAGGTTCGTTCCGAAGGCTCCGGAGGGAGGAATCCTGGCAGTTGAGAACAGACTGGGTCCCGGTTAGAACAAATTTCCAGGATGGAGATCAGGCCGTAAACACTGCTTTGACCCTTATCTCTATCATGGAGGTACCTGTTCAATACACTGTTTTGTTCCCAACTACGGGAGTAGAAGGATGGTCGGATGGTCCGTTCTGGCCAATCGGGAGCCCCCACCCCAAAAGTCCTGGGTGTCACCTCGGAGGCATTTGGTGATCATTCAATCAGTCATTTCTTTTAATCACATATCATAATTGTCATTGCATACTGTTTTTTAAACGCTTATTTTTTTAACAAATACTTAGTTTCGCTGCACTGTGTGTTTCAGTTATACGTGGCAACTTTTATTACAGTGCTTTTTTAAGTGATTGGTTGAGTGATCGCCACCTGAAGACATGGCACTTCCACACACGGGCCAATCAGCCAGTGGCATACTTCGGTATCAACACTGGCTGAGTATATTGCCCTAGTATAAGTATGTGGGAATACTGGCAGCTCGGAGGGTTCACTGCACAGCAGTTACTCTGCCCCTTGTTGGACTCCGTGGTGGGTGGGAGCCGGGACAATGAACGACTTACAAAAATAACATGGCAAACATACCAAATAAAAAACAAAATCGCGGGCGCGAACTTCGGTTCACTGATTCGGATTCTGACTCAGATCAAGACATAGGCAATACTTCTATTAATACTTGGCCAAACTTTATTATGATTTATGCTGCAGAGGAGGGAAAATTGGCATCAAATATTAACCCCTTTGCATTAAAAAAGCAATCAAAGGAATACTTGGGAAAGTCAAAAATGTGAAAAAATACGATCAGGTGGGATACTTATTGAATGCAGAAGAGAGATGCAGGCCATCAATTTATTAAATTTATTAAAACTAGAAAAACTCGTCGACATGCGGGTCCACGCCTTTGCACACAAAACACTAAATAGTTGCAAAGGTGTGTTACGAACAAAAGAACTGTCAGGCATTGATGTGCTAGAAATACAAGAAGAACTGATATCATAGGGGGGTCACTGACGTTAAAAGAATAGAGATCAAACGAGATGGCAAGATT
This sequence comes from Pictodentalium vernedei, assembly GCA_031216915.1. NCBI lineage: Eukaryota > Metazoa > Mollusca > Scaphopoda > Dentaliida > Dentaliidae > Pictodentalium > Pictodentalium vernedei. The sequence goes on from CM062289.1 coordinate 87,916,814, forward strand.
ATTCAAACAAATACGTATATTTTAACTTTTAACTCATCCGAACCACCGGGGGGGGGGGGGGGGGGCGGTGGCGTTGCGCTAACCGGTTCTCGTCAGATCACGGAAGTTAAGCAACGTGGAGCCCGGTTAGTCCTCGGATGGGTAACCATGTGAGCGCTCGATTCGGACTCCCGCGTTATGTCCTTTGTCAAGGCACTTAACCCCGGTTGTCCACATGGGGGCACGTTGACGCCGTGTACTAAGGCGTACTGCACGTCGATGGTGCGCATGTCTTCAACCAATCTAACCCTGCCTGTGCTGCAGTGCGGAGTTACGATGTGGGGGAGCTGGCAGCTGCTCGTCGTTGCTCGGTGGTTCTCTCCGGGTACTCCGGCTTTCTCCACCCGTAAAATTGTCACGGTCACGATTAGCCATTGTGCATAAGTATGTGACCTTAAACACCAATAAATAAATAAATAAATACATCACAGCCATCAGTGTCATTAAAAGTAGGATACATGAACATCGGAGTGGATTTATACATTCCAAATCCACTTCGATGTTTCAAATTCAGAAGTATTGTCACGGCCAGAATAATTGTAGAGGGAGAAGTATTTGTTTCAAATGTGGCCAAGAACATCCAGACCCATGCACAAATAGCATTAAGTGCTGTAACTGCTAAGGCAATCATGTAGCTGCCTCTAACGATTGCCCAGTCTGGAAAAGAGAAAAAGAAATTCAAAAAATTAAATGTCAAAAACAGATCAGTTTCAAAGGGGACAGGGAAATATACTACTCAAAGTTTGCTAAGCACCAAGTACATTCAACTACCTGTTTTACATTTTAGATGAAATATTGTAATGAAAAGTGTATATATTTTTTATTTAATTATATCTTTAATGATTTAAGTACAGAAATTAAGATTTTATTTGTGTTTGACATTATTCTGTAGGGGGTGAAATTGAAAGCTGCAGCTCATTCCAGACATGTTCGATTGGATAGAGGTCAGGGGATCTTGCTGGCCAGTCCATACGCTCAATGCCCTCCCTCTGTCGATACTCCCCGATAGCATGGGCAACATGAGGACGGGCATTATCTTCCATCAGAATTGAATGAATATATCACCCACTGCACCTGCATACAATCTGACGTGGACATCCAGAATCTCATCAATGAACCGTCGTGCAGTCAATGTACCACGTCCAAGGACACAGAGCTCTGTGCGTCCATCCCAGCTGATGCCGCCCAGACCATGATTGACCCTCCACCATAGCGGTCATGCTCAGCAATGTTGGCTGCATGGAATCGCTCTTCTGGTCTTCTCCATACCCTAGTACACCTATCTGTGTGGTGTAGGCAGTACCTTGGCTCATCTGCAAAGAGGACAGTTCGCCAATCTTCTCTGGTCCATCCAACGTGGTCCATGGCCCATTCATATCATGCCTGGCGGTGGTTCTGGGGCGGCAGAATGCGAATACATGGTCTTCTCCATCGGAGACCACCTTCGTGCAACCTTGCCAGTTTACCCCGATGCATTCTGGAGGTCACTGCGAAGCTGGGGTTGCTGTGGCAAAGCGGTTCCTACCGGCCTGAATGATCAAAAGCGGTCTTCAGCTGCAGATGTTGCCCTGCCTCTGCCACCACCATGCCGTATTGCTGGTGTGGCATACTGCAGAAATCTTGCCTAGGCTCTGGTGATCAGCGTATGGTGCACACCAAGGATTTCACGAACCTGACGATGGGAAGCCCCTTGCTCCACCATCCCTACAGCCCTACAGCCCGCCACATTTCTGCTTCAGACAAATGTCTTCTTACATATGCATTTGCCATGTTCAATCATTAAATCACAAAGGTTTGTGTTGAAATGAAGATTGAATACTCTACACATGTCATGAACATGTAGACAGTACACGAAAACATCATGAAAATCAAGGGATACATGCTTTCCATGACTGTCACGAAAAGTCTACCTGTCAAGAGAGCTAATGTAGACACTGGGGACCATTTCAATACATTCCTCAATCATATCCACCAAAAATATCGCAAATATGTCACAAGCACATTTCACAATGATGTGTCAAATATTTGGTGCTTAGCAAACTTTGAGTAGTATAGTATCATCAATGCATGGCATGAATTTATCATCACCGACAGACGCTAAAAAATGAATCCAAAAATTACCAACAACGTCAGTGGAATGCCAAACTCAATATGCATGGCTTAAAGGTACAGTTCCATCTTTAGTTCAGGGTTTCACAATAGACCAAACTGACACACAATCAACACAAACACATTCTACAACGCAAACAACAGAGAAAGTAAAAGCCAAATTTGAACAGAAAAAAGAACAAAATCCCAAACCTGATCAAACAATTTCAAAACCAACAGAGGATACACCAGAACAAAAACTAGGAAACAATTCGCCTAAACCTGTACAAAATAAGGATCATACCACGAATTCAGAGCAGAAAAATAAACAAAACAAAACAAAGCCGAAACCACAACAACAACAAATAACTCAACAGCACACTCTGAGTCAGAAGCAAATGAGAAAATTAGAAAAAGAAAAGAAAAAATGAAATAAAAACAATTATCGGACAGAATACCTAAGGAACATCAAATCCCCGTTGTTCACAACAGGTTTGAAGGCCTTGGGGGAATGGAGGTAGGTGATTGTATCGATGAAACATTCGATTACGTCCGACTTCTTCACAGAATAGATCCCCGAGGAAAAATTCACCGAAGAATATTACCGGGGCTATTTCACCCATATATCCACCCTCAAAATCCCCATCGAAATATGGCTAATACAAACAAACATAATATAATACAGTGGAATTGTCGAGATTTTAGGGTCAGTTTTAATGAACTGGGTCTTCTCGGTCCAAAATATAAATCTGCTGCTTTTTGCCTGCAGGAAACTCATTTAAAGAAACCCGAAGCTCATGATCATTCAGCTTTTAAGCATTATACTTCGTATAAAGCCTGGGCAGATGATAATGACCTTCATATTCGTGGAACATCTGTTTTGGTTAGAGACGATATCATTTACAGATCCGTAACTTTGAATACGCATTTACAGGCTGGGGCGTTACGCCTAACTTTAGACAAAACAGTTACACTTTGTTCGATGTTCGTTTCACCAACTAAAGCCCTACAACTGAATGATCTTGAGCTGCTGGTCCAAGAACTCCCAACTCCATACGTTTTGTTGGGTAATTTTAACGCACATAGCCCCATTTGGGGTAATTCCTGCAGTCAAGAAGATGTAAAAGGTAAAGCTGTAGAAGAGTTCATTACAAAATATGACTTGTGCTTGTTCAATGATGGGTCAGATACTTACCTGCACACCGCATCTGGTTCTTACACTTCAATTGGTCTAACAATTGTATGCCCTTCTGTCTTCCTAGAATTTTCTTGCAAGGTAGAACATGACTTGTGCGGGATTGACAGGGACCGACCTGGGCATGCGCCAGTGCGTATTTGGTTCTGAAACATCAGGACCTGGCTCTTAAATCTCAGAAATAGGCTTCTCAGTTGGCGCGTAACTTCTCAGATCATATTTTGATATTCTTTCGATGGATAATCGAGAGAGACACTCTTACATGTATTATATATATGATTATCATTTATCATTGTTGTAGAGTGCTTAAGTTAATACTTCAAGTCTTAATTACCAAGCATTAATCTTCACTGTGGTTTCTGTTCAAGTCTTGGCTGCCTAAATAGGCAGCCAAGACTTGATCAGAAACCACAGTGAAGATTAATGTTTGCTATAGTGCACTAAATGAAAATGATGAGAGCTATTACATACTTGCAGTGTGTGTTACAAACAGCAGTGTGACTCCGTAAATTGAAATCTGGCGCATGAATTGAAAAAATAAGCTCCGAGGCTAGAGCGTATTTTAAATAGTCTTGATCGGTCCCTGAATTGCATGCCCTTCTGTCTTCCTAGATTTTTCTTGCAAGGTAGAACATGACTTGTGCGGGAGTGACCACTTTCCGGTTGTGTTGTAGAGTGTGGTTCCGGCAGACGATGAGAGGGTGTCTCAGTGGTGCTCTAAAAAGGCTGACTGGGACACCTTCATCTTGCTCTGTTCTGAACGCCTCACACTGGAGAAATTTAGTGAAATTGCTGACCAGATTGAACATTTTACAACAGAGTTTCTTGACATTGCAAGCCAAGTCATTCCTAAAACCTCGACATTCCAAAATGTTTCACCAAACCATGGTTTGATAACAAATGTAAACAGGCTATAATGGATCGCAAGAAAACTGAACGGGAATTCATCAAATCACCAACCACAAATAATTTAGATTAACTACGTATAAATCGGACAAAAACAAGACGACTAATAAAACAAAAAAAGAAAAGTTGTTGTTGTTTCAAAGCTTTACCAAAAGCACCCCTATCAACAAAATTTGGAAAATTATTAAAAAGTTTAAAGGCAAAGAAACCAAATCAACTGTACAACATCTGAAAGATAACAACCCACTTATCACATCAAAAAAAGAAATTTCAAACAAATTGGCCGCCACATTTTCGAAACATTCGTCGTCTGGAAATTGGAATCCAGAATTTCTCAAAATTAAAAAAAAAATAACAAGAAAAACAAAAAATCAAATTTACCTCCAATAATTTAGAGGATTTCAACGAACCTTTCTCTATGGACGAGTTAAATAACTTTTTACCTAGGGCAAAGGATACTGCCACCGGTCCCGATGAAATACATTGCAAAATTTTAAAGCATCTGCCACAATCATCACTTGAACTTTTACTGTCAGTTTTTAATGACATATGGGTGACTGGCCAGTTCCCACCTTCCTGGCATAAAGCTACAACAATTCCCAGTCCAAAGCCTGATAAAATCACAGCAACCGAAGTAATTACAGGTCTATCGCATTAACAAGTTGTCTGTGTAAAACCATGGAAAGGATGATCAATGTTCGACTTGTCTGGTTTCTGGAATCGAACAATCTACTTGCGAATGTTCAGTGTGGTTTCAAATACCAGAGAAGTACTGTAGATCATTTAGTTAGACTTGAAACGTTTATAGGAAATGCCTTTGCTAGAAAAGAACATGTGGTCGCCATCTTCTTTGACCTGGAAAAGGCATATGACACAACGTGGACGTATGGGATTTTAAAAGTTCTGTTTTACATGGGGTTGAGTGGGCGTATGTCTCTTTTTATTGAAAACCCTTTAAAGGACCCGCCAATTTCAGGTTCGTGTTGGGTCAAAGTTATCTGATTCCTACGAAAAGGAATTGGGGTTCCTCAGGGTAGTATTTTATCCGTTACCCTCTTTTCATTTAAGATTAATAGTATCATCGACGCAATTGAGAATGTGGTAGATTTGACATTGTATGTCGATGAATTTTTGATCTGCTATAGCAGCAAAAAGATGCATGCTATAGAGCTCAAACTGCAGCTGTGTTTAAATAAGATTCACAAATGGGCTATCGAAAATGGGTTTAAGTTTTCAAAGACAAAAACGAATTGTGTTCATTTTTGTAAGCTTCGGAAACATCACCTCGATCCGGAGTTGAAAATCGATGGTAGTCCTATTAAAGTTGTTAAGGAAGTGAAATTCTTAGGTTTGTTGTTTGACAAAAAACTGAATTTCACTTCTCACATAAAACAACTAAAAGTTAAAAGTAAGAGAGCAATGTTTTTTGGTCAGCACCCCAATCAGTGCTACCAAAAACTGTCAGTAGGTGTAGTGCTCATTTAACCCAACTCTCCGATAAAAACAATTTAGCAGCTAGTGAACGGGGAGCGCTTGTGAAACTTCGCAAAAATAAGAAAAACTGATCATAAAGCCGGCGGATAAACGTGGCGCAGTTGTAATTTTATCTCGCGAGAATTATATTAAGGAAGCTATGAGGTAGCTTCGTAATACAAAACATTATGCAAAATTAGACAGAATAATCTAGCCTCACAACAAGGAGAAATTTAACGAAATCCTTAAATCTCTCCTTGATGAAGGACACATAACCAAAAAACAGCTGAGATATTTATCACATCCACTCGCTGCACAAACAAGACAATTTTATATCTTACCTAAAATTCACAAAGATCAATCGATGTAGACAGACAATCTCATTCCATCTGGAAGACCTATTGTTTCGGACTGTAATTCTGTCTCTTACGCAATATCTGAATTAACTGACTATCATCTTAAGCCGATAGCTAATAGACACCCGAGCTATATAAAAAAATACGCAAGATTTTCTATCCAAAATTACAAAATTAAAAATACTAAAAAAATGCAATTTTGGCCACTTTAGACATTGACTCTATGTACAAAAATATTGACAAAGACAATGGAGTCGAATCTGTAAAAGCTGCGTTCGGAAAATATCCTGACACTCAACGCCCAGACAACGAAAAGGAAATGATTTTGAATTCAATGGAGATATTTATACTACTCAAAGTTTGCTAAGCACCAAGTATTTGACACATCATTGTGAAATTTGTTTGTGACATATTTGCGATATTTTTGGCGGATATGATTGAGGGATGTATTGAGATGGTCCCCAGTGTATTCATTAGCTCTCTTGACGGGCGGACTTTTCGTGACAGTCACAGAAAGTATGTAGCCCTTAATTTTCAGGATGTTTTCGTGTACTGTCTACATGTACATGCCATGCGTAGGGTATTCAATCTTCATTTCACCACAAACCTGTGTGATTTAATAACTGAAAATGGCAAATGCAAATGTAAGAAGAAATTTGTCTGAAGCAGAAATGTGGCGGTATGTAGGGATGGTGGAGCAAGGGGTTTATGTATCCCTTGATTTTCAGGATGTTTTCGTGTACTGTCTACATGTACATGCCATGCGTAGGGTATTCAATCTTCATTTCAACACAAACCCTTGTGATTTAATAATTGAAAATGGCAAATGCAAATGTAAGAAGACATTTGTCTAAAGCAGAAATGTGGCGGGATGTAGGGATGTAGGGATGGTGGAGCAGGGGGGGGGGGGGGGGGGGGCTACCCATCGTCAGGTTGGTGAAGCCCGAGGTGTGCACCATACAATGATCACCAGACCCCGGGCAAGATTTCAGCAGTATGGCACACCAGTAAGACGGCATGGTGGTGGCAGAGACAGGGCATCTGCATCTGAAGACCGGTTTTTGATCATTCAGGCCCGTAGGAACTGCTTTGCCACAGCAACCTAGCTTCGCAGTGACCTTCAGAATGCATCCGGGGTAAATGTTTCGACTCAGACTATCCGGGCAAGTTTGCACGAGGGTGGTCTCCGATCGAGAAGACCATGTATTCGCATTCCGCCGCCCCAGAACCACCGCCAGGCACAATACGAATGGGCCATGGACCGCGTTGGATTGGCCAGAGAAGATTGGCGACCTGTCCTTTTTACAGATGAGTCAAGGTACTGCCGAAACCACACAGATAGGCGTTCTAGGGTATGGAGAAGACTAAGAGAGCGATCCCATGCATCCAACATTGCTGAGCATGACCTCTATGTTGGAGGGTCAGTCATGGTCTGGAGCGGCATCAGCAGGGATGGACGTACAGAGCTCTGTGTCCTTGAACGTGATGCGTTGACTGCACAGCGGTATATTGATGAGATCCTGGATGTCCACGTCAGATTGTGTGCAGGTGCAGTGGGTTATAGATTCGTTCTGATGGATGATAATGCCTGTCCTCATGTTGCCCATGCTGTCGGAGAGTACCGACAGAGGAAGGGGATTGGGCGTATGGACTAGCCAGCAAGATCCTCTGATCTCAATCCAATCGAACATGTCTGGAATGAGTTGCAGCTTGCAATTTCACCCCCTCCAGTCCAGCCAAGAAGTGTTCAGGTGCTTGGTGCCATGCTGGTCCAAGAATGGAACAACATCCCACGGACCACCAGGAACCTGATTGGGTGCATGAGAAGGCGTTGTCAAGATGTAATTAACGGTAATTGGTCTCATGCTCGATATTGAACTCATGCTAGTTCGCTCCGTCAACTTTTTGGCAAATTGAAAACTTTCCTCTTTCAACAATAATATCCTATTCCATGGTTATCGTATTCATAGGCTAAAGAATAATGTCAAACACAAATAAATTCTTAATTTCTGTACTTAAATCATTAAAGATGTAATTAAATAAAACACATATACATTTTTCATTACAATATTTCAACTAAAACGTAAAACAGGTAATCGGATATGTTTGGTGCTTAGCAAACTTTGAGTAGTATATTTACGAATCATGGGATGTCCGATGGACAAGAGATTTAGTCCAAATTTTGCAAGTATCGACGTAGCTGAATGGGAGGAGAGGGCTTTGAGAAAATGTGTTAAGCAACCTCTTATTTACCTCCGATATTTGGATGACATATTTATTATTTGGGAACATTCAAGAGAAGAATTTGATCATTTTTTGGAAATTTTGAACAGTCATGATCCTATCATCAAACTTAAAGCTACCGTAAGTCAAGATTCGGTCGATTTTCTTGACGTGATTTTCTACAAAGGCAAACAATTTCAAACCACCGGTCGACTTGACTATAAAGTATTTTTCAAACCAACCGATTCACATCAACTTTTACATACCAAATCATTCCATCCACCCCACACTTTTAGGCGCATCATAAAATCACAGCTCATACGATTTCACCGCAATTCAAGTGATGCGATAAATTTTAACGAGGCCTGTTCTATTCTCTATAGGTCGCTGAGATCGAGGGAATAATCCACTCTCCTCCTCAGAAGTCTAAAATCTGAAACCCTTAGGAAATTTGAAAATTTTGGAAATATCAATAAATTTGAACCATCAAAAATTTAAAATAATAAAGTATTACATGTCAAAATAGGCGCAGTTGTGCATTGTGACAAACCTCGATGCAGATTACATACTTTTATTCCGGATAAAAAAGACGAATTTTCGTCGGAACAAACAAAAAATCACTACCAAATTTGCAGTTTCCTGTCTATCTATCTATCTATCTATCTATCTATCTATCTATCTATCTATCTATCTATCTCTCTCTCTCTCTCTCTCTCTCTCTCTCTCTCTCTCTATCTATCTATCTATCTTTTGGCTCCACTGTAATACTTCTTATGTAAAAGTTACCAATCGAGCTGGGGGTATATCATGAAGTTGAATAACAGGTTGTTAAAATTCAAGAAATACCGACAAAGAGGTTGGTAACTAATTTACACTCTGTTCTTTGCTCGATCAGCATAACGCCTTGACTCGGGTATACGCAGTGGACGTCATTCGAACATCAAGTGTGTTGTCTACCAGGTATTTCAAGTTGCTTACATACCCCGAGAAAACAATAGACCCAGGGTTTAAGAATTAGTCGAGACCATTTCGTTATTTCTTTTCGTTTAAACCTGTATTTGTGTTTGTGAGCACAACGTTTAACTGGTTTTAAGCAACAAGCATGAATGAAACGGCATTCTATGGATATCCATGGAAAATACACTCAAACATACTCCATCATCGTATGGAAACTATCACCCCGAACTAGCTTGCCTCAATGCTAGTTTTAAGTTTAAATGGCAGGTGTGGTTTCCTTTTATTGAAGAACTCCTCCATTCAGCCAAACATCTCCCCACAAACGTAACCCTTTCAACACTGAGCTTCAGAATGAGATCGTCTTAAAAAATATACTTTACTGCGTAGTGAGCAAACCCATATTGTTTTCACAGGGAGATGGGGAGTGCCAGTAAATAATCCAACAGCACTTCAGGTATAGCCTGCGAATTTTCAAACATTCGATTCTATGTGGACATTGATGAATTGACTCGGGATCTAACAGATTCGAATATTTTCTGGGTAACTCACGTTTTTCACGGAGGGGCGATTGCAGATAAATGTCTTCTGTCGGAGGAATCGATCCACAGAAACAAAAGAATAGTTGCCCGTTGCGTTTTCCGTTCAATTTGTATACTTACCTGCCTTACAAGTTACAATCTTCAACAGTTCTTATAAAGTGGATCGCGGGATATCCTTGCTCCATTTTATAAATATTGTATTTCGCAATTTAACCTGTGACCTTTACAGTCGGATACTTGTGCTACCTGTGACTCTCACAGGCTACAATAATATGCCCAGTAATTATATAATTCGGTAAAATAAGTTATTTCACGAAACGTGTTTCCTGCTGTTTCCGATTCGTCTCGAGGGTAGATTCGAGGATGGAAAATCTCTGACTACAGGTCTGTATGTTTAAATTATTGCTTATTATTTTATCCAATTTATTGTGGTGTATGATGTCATCTTGTCATCGAATTGAACAAAAAATACCAAAATATATACCAAGATCAAATTTCAATAAACATCAGAACAACTTACCTTAATTCCTCGTAATTAGCTATATGTTTTTAGGTAGGTACGTTCTCTTTTTCCTCGTTTCACCAAAAACTAGAATACCAGTCTTGGAGTAATTCTTGTTTCAAAACGTTTGGACTCTTCGCAGTAACTTATTTTCACTTTTATGAAAGAAAGGAAAAACAACTTATGTCAGAAATTTCGCCTTGGTTCATTGAGTATTTATAAATATACAGGTATTGTATTTTCAATACATTTCCTTTCTCGAAGCCATCAGGCGCACAGCGTTTTCTTTGTGACGACAATAATTTGATACTCAGAAACCATAAAATCCGTTCTGGACATGTATATAGATAACACTCGTTTAGGAGGTATATTCTCATTAAAACATATATTCTAGACAGTTCAGTAAGAATTGTGTAGTTCTTCATACTGTTATTTTCAAAAATAATTTGCAGATTTTCTCAGTGCCCTCAGACTGGCGACCAAATGACCTTCAAACCATTGTCTACATTTTTCCAGAGAGTGTCAATGGGCAAGGTTCCACACGGTAATGTCATATGATGAAATCAGTTGAAACTGGATGAAAAGGCTTGTATTGTGTTTGTTCCCAAACTTCTCTCACACATCACTTCCAAACCTGGAATGTGCACTGAGCGCTGTCTAGAGACGACCAAAGGGAACATTTGAACAGAATGAGGTCTACGTGTAAGAAGATCACGCTAGAACTCATTTAATTGGCCGGTACGCAACAGCGTGACTTTATGGCGTGAATGAAATGCTGTCAAGCAAAAAAGAAACAGAACGCCGAAGTTTATATTTTTCTTTAAAAATATCAGCATCATATACTTAATTCAAGTGGGGCCGTGGTATAAATATAGAACATGGGCCGTGTTCTGAGAAAAGGGACCTTAGAGGATATCCAATGAAATCGAAGAAAAACGTCAAAAAAAGAACGACGTGTAAATTATGGGCGTGATCCAATAAATTTTAGATGACAAGTACTCGCGTTTTTTTTTTCTCGTTTTATTTTCACTTCACGTCAGCAAGTCCCGAATTTCAGTAATTTAAATAAATTATCTCTGATTACTGTTACGAACTTGATATTTTACGTTAATGAAAGAATCACATGTCTCAAAAACCAAACATTCTCATGAATAAGCCAATTTACACTTTCGAGCACGCGCGTGGAATTGTGGGAAGTTTAGGATAAACAAATACACGTGGTAATGCGGAATAGTAACAGGAATATAAACAATGACGATATAATTACACTTCTGGAGGTAATAATTAAAATAATTCGCAGAACTACATGTACTCCAATAGCCTTCATTTTCACAATACATTTTTTTCCTGTTTGAAATTAAAAATAATTTGCGAGTTTTCTTAACAAAAACAGTGTATATTTTCTATTCGTATCGAAATGTTCATTTTCTTGTGTCATTTTGACGTTTCCCATTCGATTTTTCCAACTCAAAGTTTAATGTAGTCAACTATTTCAAATAAATCGCCAAAATAACCCACCTCCTTTTATTTCCACTGTGCATTTCGCTCTTCCATTCAAAGTCATTTACATTCGCTCGGACAAAATTTTGAATAAACGTCGTCGCGGAGCATACTCGGTACCGTTTTTTTTTCTGTCAAAGTTTGAGAATTTAGTCTAGGCCCTGTGAGCATATGAGAATGATTCATATATCTGTCCTCGGCTTTATTTATTTTTATTCATTTATTTTTTTATTCAAAAACATGGGTTAAGACCCCCCCCCCCCCCCCCCCACACACACACACACACTGGAACAAGCTCGTTCCAATTAGGTGGCACAACCTATGTTTTTGAAGCAAACAATTAATTTTTTTAGTTATGCAATTGGAAGAGTTGTTTGGTAATTTTTTGTTAATGGATTTGTAAATTGTAAAGCATTTTAATTATCCATGTGGGGGCGCGGTGGCTCAGTAGGAAGAGGCGAAGGCTGCAAGCCGAGAGGTCCTCGGTTCAAATCCCACCTGCGGCAACCGCGTTGTGTCCTTGGGCAAGACACTTCACCCCCATTGCTCACGTGGGGGCACTAAGACGTACTGCACGTCGATGGTGCACTTGTTTTCAACCAATGTTAACCCTGCTTGTGTGGAGTTAGTATGTTGGGGAGCTGACAGTTTCTCGCCGTTGCTCGGTGGTTCTCTCCGGGTACTTCGGCTTCCTCCAACCGTAAAACTGTCATGGTCATGATTAGCCGTTGTGCAGAAATATGTGACCTTAAAAACACCAATAAATAAATAAATTATCCATGTGAGATGTCATCAAAATTCAGCTAGTGAGACTGGTGATAAAAATTTACTTTAAAAAAGACCAAGAATCTTTAAGCGCATTGGCAGTATAAATTGTATAATCAGATAAATGCTAAAAAAAATATTAGTTTCAAAGACATCAATATTTTTAATGTTTCAGTGGAACACTGTGCAGGGAGAGAGATCCGCTTCTGAAACACCCATTCTACCCAGACAATGAATATTAACCTACGTGGAAAGGCATAAAGTCAAAGCAAGATTTCGACTGATGACCCAGGCCTCACTAGGCCCATTAAATGAAATTTTATGCTTTACAGTATGTGGAGAGTGTATTATCACTAAATCACCCGCAGAAGCAATAATTGCAAATTTGTTGCAAAGCATGACAAGCACAAGCAAAGTTCCAGCCAATGGACCTCTGGGTTAAACCCGGAGGTTCATTGACTGAAACGTTGCTTCTGTTGTTTTGTCCCTATGTACAGTATTTGGAAGTGATACTGTGGGTAATAACTCCACTCTGCTGTCCCAGTAACATTCAAACGGTTATTTCAGAACACTTGTGTTACAATTTTTTTTTCCAGATTAATATTCTGATTCAAATGATCGTTACTGAATAAAACATGTAATTCCACTATTTGGAGGCAAAATTATCTCATTTATATAGCAAGTACATGGGAAGTAAGGGTGGAATTTCACTTCAAATTCAGAATGTTTTTTTTTTGTGGTTTTCCTACAACTTATTTCAGCTGGCACTCTATAGTGAATGTAATGGTTAGTACAGTACAGACAGAAATAAGCTGTATGATAACTACAGTAGTAGTACAATGTTAAATTAGTTGAATGGTAACAACAGAACCATTTTCTACCCAAGCTGAACGATGTAATCTGACCAACCATCAATGAATCATGGAATTGATACCATTTTCTGGAAAGATCGCACAGCAGGCTTGTCAAAGAATGGTATCAGGACCTTTTTGGTCAATGTTGGATAAATTAAGGAAGAAAACCCAATTGTTATACTGTAAATTAATTCTGCTTATTCCAGTACTGTACCATGTAGCTATATATTTACAGGTCAGACTGGTGTAGTAAATTTTGGGATCACTTTTATCCGTTGGGGATGCGAATAGGACAAATAGTGGTGAGCAGGAGCAGTCTTTATGCCTGGGGTTGTGAATGCTACATTACTCGTATTCCGAAATGTTCCACTGTTATGTTCCATTTGAACAGTTTTGGAATACACAAAGACAAAAACATGGTTTTCGTTTGTGGTGTTCAATGTACCAAATTAATTACTATTTAGCTATAGAAACAAAGACTGAATAAATGAATTGAGAAAGGGTATAGAATCATCGGAATGCAACGGGACGCCAGCTGGGGATATATTTCTACAAAACTGCTATATATTTTAATTGTCCAAAGGAACGATCAAAATCACTTGAACACGTTATGCGCGTACACGTGGATTTGTTTATCTCATTTACTTTTATTTCCGGATTTGCGCAGTCGAAAGTGCAAACTGGCTTATTGGTCTGTTGATTGGAAGTGAAATCGTCGAAGCGGGCGAACACAGATTTGTTCATGACATTCAGTAACTGTTGTTTACAGTGTAGCAAACATCTCTAGGTTTTTCAAATTTTTTGGTTGCTTGCATTGGCTTTATCCGCCCCCCCCCCCCCCACACACACACATTAAACTGTGAAATTAAAGTAATAAACTGCGTTGTGCGCAACATTTTTGAGTGAAATGAATATACTATAAAAATACTGACGCGAATAATGTAATTTTATGGCTTCATAACCGGTTTTTCGAAACTCTGCCAGTAGACGAGAAACGAATGGTTTTTATTCCACGCTGCTGCCTTGCCCTTGTTTATGACGTTTCACACACTCAATTGTTTACATGAACGAGTATGTGTTTCTATTTATATAAGTCGTTGCAAGACATCGAAATGAAAGTTGCAGTGAACGTGTGTTTCGAAAACCGTTTTGTTTCTTTTTCTGTCTGTGCAGGCCTGTAATTCTGCGATTCAACAAATTAATTAAGGCTTTTCGAGAGCTAGGAATGAATATTCGGTAATTTTGTATATCTGTCAATGTCAAGTGAGACGATCGTTAACGTTATTTTTTTCAATTTATTTGATGAAATTAAGACCTAATGACTGGTAAAGTAACTTAAAATCTACACTGAATTAGCCGGTTGCCTACATGCACGTGTCGTCAATATCGAGTATCGTATATGGTATAGACTCTTGTCAAGTTGCAATGAATTTTCTACCAACGATATTGTTCGAATCCCACCTGCGGCAACCGCGTTGTGTCCTTGGGCAAGACACTTCATCTCCATTGCCCGCGTGGGGACACGGTGGCGTTGTGTACTAAGACGTGGTGCACGTCGATGGTGCACTTGTTTTCAACCAATGTTAACCCTGCTTGTGTGGAGTTAGTATGTTGGGGAGCTGACAGTTTCTCGCCGTTGCTCGGTGGTTCTCTCCGGGTACTTCGGCTTCCTCCAACCGTAAAACTGTCATGGTCATGATTAGCCGTTGTGCAGAAATATGTGACCTTAAAAACACCAATAAATAAATAAATTATCCATGTGAGATGTCATCAAAATTCAGCTAGTGAGACTGGTGATAAAAATTTACTTTAAAAAAGACCAAGAATCTTTAAGCGCATTGGCAGTATAAATTGTATAATCAGATAAATGCTAAAAAAAATATTAGTTTCAAAGACATCAATATTTTTAATGTTTCAGTGGAACACTGTGCAGGGAGAGAGATCCGCTTCTGAAACACCCATTCTACCCAGACAATGAATATTAACCTACGTGGAAAGGCATAAAGTCAAAGCAAGATTTCGACTGATGACCCAGGCCTCACTAGGCCCATTAAATGAAATTTTATGCTTTACAGTATGTGGAGAGTGTATTATCACTAAATCACCCGCAGAAGCAATAATTGCAAATTTGTTGCAAAGCATGACAAGCACAAGCAAAGTTCCAGCCAATGGACCTCTGGGTTAAACCCGGAGGTTCATTGACTGAAACGTTGCTTCTGTTGTTTTGTCCCTATGTACAGTATTTGGAAGTGATACTGTGGGTAATAACTCCACTCTGCTGTCCCAGTAACATTCAAACGGTTATTTCAGAACACTTGTGTTACAATTTTTTTTTCCAGATTAATATTCTGATTCAAATGATCGTTACTGAATAAAACATGTAATTCCACTATTTGGAGGCAAAATTATCTCATTTATATAGCAAGTACATGGGAAGTAAGGGTGGAATTTCACTTCAAATTCAGAATGTTTTTTTTTTGTGGTTTTCCTACAACTTATTTCAGCTGGCACTCTATAGTGAATGTAATGGTTAGTACAGTACAGACAGAAATAAGCTGTATGATAACTACAGTAGTAGTACAATGTTAAATTAGTTGAATGGTAACAACAGAACCATTTTCTACCCAAGCTGAACGATGTAATCTGACCAACCATCAATGAATCATGGAATTGATACCATTTTCTGGAAAGATCGCACAGCAGGCTTGTCAAAGAATGGTATCAGGACCTTTTTGGTCAATGTTGGATAAATTAAGGAAGAAAACCCAATTGTTATACTGTAAATTAATTCTGCTTATTCCAGTACTGTACCATGTAGCTATATATTTACAGGTCAGACTGGTGTAGTAAATTTTGGGATCACTTTTATCCGTTGGGGATGCGAATAGGACAAATAGTGGTGAGCAGGAGCAGTCTTTATGCCTGGGGTTGTGAATGCTACATTACTCGTATTCCGAAATGTTCCACTGTTATGTTCCATTTGAACAGTTTTGGAATACACAAAGACAAAAACATGGTTTTCGTTTGTGGTGTTCAATGTACCAAATTAATTACTATTTAGCTATAGAAACAAAGACTGAATAAATGAATTGAGAAAGGGTATAGAATCATCGGAATGCAACGGGACGCCAGCTGGGGATATATTTCTACAAAACTGCTATATATTTTAATTGTCCAAAGGAACGATCAAAATCACTTGAACACGTTATGCGCGTACACGTGGATTTGTTTATCTCATTTACTTTTATTTCCGGATTTGCGCAGTCGAAAGTGCAAACTGGCTTATTGGTCTGTTGATTGGAAGTGAAATCGTCGAAGCGGGCGAACACAGATTTGTTCATGACATTCAGTAACTGTTGTTTACAGTGTAGCAAACATCTCTAGGTTTTTCAAATTTTTTGGTTGCTTGCATTGGCTTTATCCGCCCCCCCCCCCCCCCCCACACACACACATTAAACTGTGAAATTAAAGTAATAAACTGCGTTGTGCGCAACATTTTTGAGTGAAATGAATATACTATAAAAATACTGACGCGAATAATGTAATTTTATGGCTTCATAACCGGTTTTTCGAAACTCTGCCAGTAGACGAGAAACGAATGGTTTTTATTCCACGCTGCTGCCTTGCCCTTGTTTATGACGTTTCACACACTCAATTGTTTACATGAACGAGTATGTGTTTCTATTTATATAAGTCGTTGCAAGACATCGAAATGAAAGTTGCAGTGAACGTGTGTTTCGAAAACCGTTTTGTTTCTTTTTCTGTCTGTGCAGGCCTGTAATTCTGCGATTCAACAAATTAATTAAGGCTTTTCGAGAGCTAGGAATGAATATTCGGTAATTTTGTATATCTGTCAATGTCAAGTGAGACGATCGTTAACGTTATTTTTTTCAATTTATTTGATGAAATTAAGACCTAATGACTGGTAAAGTAACTTAAAATCTACACTGAATTAGCCGGTTGCCTACATGCACGTGTCGTCAATATCGAGTATCGTATATGGTATAGACTCTTGTCAAGTTGCAATGAATTTTCTACCAACGATATTGTTCGAATCCCACCTGCGGCAACCGCGTTGTGTCCTTGGGCAAGACACTTCATCTCCATTGCCCGCGTGGGGACACGGTGGCGTTGTGTACTAAGACGTGGTGCACGTCGATGGTGCACTTATCTTCAACCAATGCTAATCCTGCCTAGTTAGTATGTTGGGGAGCTGACAGTTGTTCGCCGTTGCTCGGTGGTTCTCTCCGGGTACTCCGGCTTCCTCCGCCCGTAAAACTGTCACGGTCGTGATTAGCCATTGTGCATAAATATGTGACCTTAAACACCAATAAATAATATAAATAAATAACCAACGATATTTAGAATTTGCTACTATCTGCCTGTGCAGGCAGCCAAAATTCTTTGCAAAATACAAGTCGACAGAACTGCCGAGCATCCGGAAAACAATTTGATACCTGTAGGCCTATTAACTGTGAATCCATGATGCGACTACACGTACTTCTACTTGTAATGTGTGTGTGTGTGTGTGGGTGGGGGGGGGGGGGGGGGGGGTTCTACAAATTTAATATCAATAAAATTATAAAGTGGAAATAACTTTCAAAACTTTCATTTAAAACTTTGCAAATACAAGAAACAGTTTTGGGTTTCGCTAGTGATTTATTTATAATGAGGTCAAACTTTCATTTAAAACTTTGCAAACACAAGAAACAGTTTTGGGTTTCGCTAGTGATTTATTTATAATGAGGTCAAAGTTGAGGCCTACAAGCCTAAAGAATAGTTTCCTACATTATTTGTTTTAAATACGTCCTTTTCGAATGATTGGTGAGTCCTAGGGGGGTTTGATCATCCCCTACTAGGCGGGTCCTCAGGTGGCGGATAGAGGACGGCCTGCTCAATTGGGCAGGTTTGCTAATTTCCAATTGGCAGGTTTGCTCAATTGAGTTGGTTCGCTGCGAAATACATAAATACGCAGCCCCGGACCAAAATGCTCAATCCTGCTAATACCATCTGGCAGGCACCTTGTTCTCCCGTGAGGTGCGTTCCGTTCCGAAGGCCCCGGAAGAAGGAATCCTGGCAGTTGAGGACTCGTAGCCCCGGTTAGGGCAGTCTCCGGGATGGAGTCCCTGGTCTCCATTTCGGAGATAATGTTGTTCAACACACTGCTTTGGCCCCAATTTCGGGAGTAGAAGGATGGTCGGATGGTCCGTTCTGGCCAATCGGGAGCCCCCACCCCAAACAGTACTGGGTGTCACGTCGGGGGGCATTTGGTGGCCATTCAATCAGTCATTTCTTTTAATCATTTATCATCATTGCCATTGTGTGCTGTTTTTAAAGTCATTTTTTAACCAAATACTTAGTTTTGCTGCACTGTTTGTTTCAGTTTCACGTGGCAACCGTAATTACAGTATTTTATAAAGTGATTGGTTGGATGGTCGCCATCTGAAGACCTGGCACTTCCACACACGGGCCAATCAGCCAGTGGCATACTTCGGTATCAACACTGGCTGAGTATACTGCCCCATACCAGGTATGTGGGAATACCGGCAACCCGATGGGTTCACTGCAGGGCAGTAACCCTACCCCTTGTTGGACTCCGTGGTGGGTGGGAGCCGGGGCAGTGAACAACTTACTACATTCAACATGGCAAATCAACCTACAAAACCCAAACGACCTTTTACTGCTACTGACCTTAAAGACTCTGACTCTGACGATGATTTAATTGCATCCTTAATACCACCAGAAGATAACCTTCCAAAATTTATCCTTTTACATTCTACAGACGAAACTAGGAAATTAAGCACAATAAACCCCTTTGCCCTTGAAAAAGCCATCAAGGGTATTGCGGGAACTGTTGAGGAAATTAAAAAACTAAAATCTGGAGATTTATTAATACAATGCACAAAGCAAGCTCAGGTACACAATCTCATGCACACTACCAAAATTGTTGATTTTAATATTAAGGCCAATTTTCACAAAATTCTAAATTCCAGCAAAGGTGTCATAAGGACTCCAGAATTAGCAGATATGAATGAACAAGATATTGCATTTGAACTCAAACCTCAAGGAATAACAGCGGTGAAACGTATTGAAATCAAGAAGGAGGGTAAATTGATCAAAACAAACACATACATATGTACCTTCGATGGCACCAGACCTCCAAAAAATATTAAAATTGGCTACTTGAACGTCAGAGTGGATCTGTACATTCCAAATCCACTTCGATGTTTCAGGTGCCAAAAGTTTGGTCATGGGCAGAATACTTGTCGAGGCAAGCAGACCTGCCACAAATGCAGTAACATACATGAAGGACAATGTGAAACTACAACATATAAATGTATTAATTGTCAGGGCAATCATATGTCTTCTTCGAAGGATTGCCCTGTCTGGAAAAAAGAAAAGACAATACAAAAAATCAAATGCGAAAAACAAATTAGTTTCAAAGAAGCCAGAGACATTGTGTCATCCATGCCTGGCATGAGTATATCAACTCCTTCATATGCCACAACATTAAAAAAAAGATTACCGACACGATCGGTCGAATGTCAGACACCGTGGACATGGCTCAGCAATAGCGCCATTCCATCTTTATTACAGGCCTTTACAATACAACATTCAGACAAAGTAGAACCAAAATCAACACAGACACCATCAGCTATTCAAACAACAACACCACAGGAAAAATCAAAAACAAATCTGCAGAAAAAACAGGAAAAAATTAACCCGGAAGACAAAGTAAAGGAAACAAAATCTGAACATAAAAATGACCAAACTAAACCAAAACCTAAACCGGAATCACAAAATCTAAGTCAGAGTCAGAGAAGGAAGCTAGAAAGAAACAAAAATAAAATTGAAAAACAAAAACAGTTCTCAGAGAGAACACCTAAGGCTCTTCAAGACCCTGTGACCCGCAACAGGTTTGAAGGCCTTGAAGAGATGGAGGTCGGTGAATGTATTGATGAGACGTTCGAGCTCTTACGCTCGAAACCCTCTCACAATAAGTCCCCAAGGAAAAACTCACCGAAGAAACAAACTGGGGCTATATCGCCCATACGTCCACCATCACAATCTCCAACCAAATATGGATAACACACAGAAAAATAATATAATACAGTGGAATTGTCGAGGTTTTAGAGCTAATTTTAATGAACTTGGTCTTCTAAGCCCAAAATATAAACCTGCAGCTTTTTGCCTGCAGGAAACTCTTTTAAAGAAACCTGAAACTCTGGATCATTCAGCTTTTAAGCGTTATACATCATATAATGCCTGGGCAGATGAAACTGATCTTCATATTCGTGGAACGTCCGTCTTGGTTAGAAACGACATTATTCACAGTCCTGTATCTTTGCAATCAAATTTACAGGCTGTAGCGGTACGCCTAACCTTAGACAAGACAATCACCTTATGTTCTATTTACGTTTCACCGAGTAACATGCTACAACTGAATGATCTTGAGTTACTAGTCAAACAACTCCCAACTCCGTACATTTTGTTGGGTGATTTTAACGCGCATAGCCCTATTTGGGGTAATTCCTGCAGTCAAGAAGACGTAAAAGGTAAAACTGTAGACGAATTCATTACAAAACATGATTTGTGTTTGTTTAATGATGGTTCAGACACTTATCTGCACCCTGCATCTGGTTCGTATACATCAATTGATCTTTCAATTGCATGCCCTTCTATCTTCCTTGATTTTTCTTGGAGGGTAGAAGATGACTTGTGCGGGAGTGACCACTTTCCGATTGTGCTGGAGAGTGTAGTTCCGGCGGACGATGAGAGGGTGCCCCAGTGGAATTTTAAAAAAGCCGATTGGGACACTTTCTCATCGCTTTGTTCTGAACGCCTAACACGGGAGAACTTTCAAGATAGTGCTGACCAAATAGAACATTTTACATACGAGCTGCTTGACATTGCAAACACAGTCATTCCTAAAACCTCGGCAAGTCCAAAACGTTTCACCAAACCATGGTTTGATAATGAATGTAAACAGGCTATAAAAAAACGTAAAAAAACTGAACGGGAATTCAATACATCACCAACCACAAATAATCTGAATAAACTTCGTATAAATCGGGCAAAAACACGACGGCTTATCAAACAAAAAAAGAAAAGTTCTTGGGAATCTTACATTTCTAAGATTAACCAAAACACCCCTATCACTAAAATTTGGAAAATGATTAAAAAGATTAAAGGAAAAGAAACAAAATCAACTGTACAACACCTGAAGGAAAACAACACCTTAATTACCAATACAACAGAAATTTCAAATACTTTGGCCTCTACATTTTCGAAACATTCGTCATCTGAAAATTGTAATCCAGAATTTATCAAAATTAAAAAACAGCAAGAAAAGCAAAAGATCAAATTTACCTCCAACAATTTAGAGGATTACAATGAGCCTTTCTCTATGGAGGAGTTATGTAACTCCTTGCATAGAGCAAAGGATTCAGCCACTGGACCCGATGAAATTCACTACCAAATTTTAAAGCATCTGCCTCAATCTTCACTAGAACTTTTATTATCGATTTTTAATGGTATTTGGGTGACTGGCCAGTTTCCACCATCCTGGCGTAAAGCAACAATAATTCCAATTCCTAAGCCTGATAAAGATCACAGCAACCCAAGCAATTACAGGCCTATTGCCTTAACCAGTTGTCTGTGCAAAACCATGGAGAGGATGATCAATGATCGACTTGTCTGGTTTCTGGAATCGAACAATCTGCTTGCGGATGTTCAGTGTGGTTTCAGAAACCAGAGAAGTACTGTGGATCATTTGGTCAGACTTGAAACGTTTATAAGAAATGCCTTTGCTCGAAAAGAACATGTGGTCGCCATCTTCTTTGATCTAGAGAAGGCATATGATACAACGTGGACGTATGGGATTTTAAAAGATCTTTTTAACATGGGGTTGAGAGGGCGTATGCCTCTTTTTATTGAAAACTTTTTGAGGGACCGCCAGTTTCAGGTTCGTGTTGGGTCAACGTTATCTGATCCTCACGAGCAGGAATTGGGGGTTCCTCAGGGTAGTATTTTATCCGTTACCCTATTTTCGGTTAAAATTAACAGTATCATCGATGCTATTGAAAATATGGTAGACTCTTCTTTGTATGTCGATGATTTTTTAATCTGTTATAGCAGTAAAAATATGAATGCTATCGAGCGCAAACTTCAGCTGTGTTTGAATAGGATTCAAAAATGGGCCACAGAAAATGGTTTTAAATTTTCAAAGTCAAAAACGAACTGTGTTCATTTTTGTAAACTTCGGAAACATCACCTTGATCCGGAGTTAAAAATCGATGGGAGTCCTATTAAAGTTGTTAAGGAAGTGAGGTTCTTAGGTTTGTTGTTTGACAACAAACTGAATTTCACTTCCCACATAAAACAACTAAAAGTTAAATGTAAGAAAGCTCTGAACCTGCTGAAAGTTGTTGGTAGCGCCGATTGGGGTGCTGACCAAAAAACTTTGCTCCATCTGTATAGATCACTTGTTCGGTCAAAATTAGATTATGGTTGTGTAGTTTACGGTTCTGCAAGGAAATCATATCTCAAACCACTTGATGCAATTCATAATAGTGGTATTAGAATTAGTCTGGGGGCTTTTCGAACATCCCCTATAGACTCGATGCTTGTTGAAGCAGAGGAACCTTCTCTTGAGAAGCGTAGAATTAAATTATCTCTCCAATATGTGTCTAAACTTTTGGCCAATCCTTCAAATCCTGCTTATAATTGTGTTACAGACCCTCAAAATGTTGATTTATTTAACCGCCACCAGAAACATATTCCTCCATTGGGTATTAGAATTAAACCCCACATGGAGTCCACCATAATTGAACCACATACAATAAAAGAAAATCGTAAAACACATATTCCTCCTTGGCATCTTAAAAAACCTACAGTTATTTTGGACCTTGCTTCTACCAAAAAATCTGATACCAATTCCTTGCAGTTCAAACAAAAATATGCTGAAATAAAGTCCAAGTATAGTGCATATACAAGGATCTATACAGATGGATCTAAGGATGGTGACAGGGTATCATCAGCTGCTGTTACTGGTGATCATGTCACCTCAATCAGAATACCGAATCAGAGTTCTATTTTCACAGCTGAAGTTAAAGCTTTACAACTCGCTCTTGAACATATCGAGAATGCTCAGGAAAGGAAGTCGATTATTTTTTCCGACTCTCTTTCCTCTTTACTTGCTTTACTCAACCCCAGGTTGAAGAACCCTCTAGTTTTGGAACTTCGTGAGAAGTTAACAACTCTCATGTCTGACCAATATGATATCGTGTTTTGCTGGTTACCCGGACATGTAGGTATCGCTGGTAACACCAAAGCAGACAGTGCAGCAAAACAGGCTTTAACAAAGCCTCTCACTGATTTTAAGATCCCTTTCAGTGATTTTAAGCCTCATATTAGTAGTTACATCAAATCTATATGGCAGGCGGAATGGGATGGAGCGACAAATAACAAGCTTCATCGCTTCCGACCAACTATTTCAGATCACTACCCGTCAAGTAACCTTTGTAGAAAGGATCTTGCAATTTTGACGCGGTGTCATATTGGTCATACACGACTTACACATTCCTTTTTGTTGGAGGGTAATTTGCGACCAGAATGTGTTCCCTGCCAGCAGGTGTTGTCAGTGGAACACATTCTTTTGAATTGTACTGATTTTAATCATGTTAGAGGGCAGTATTTTACAGTTGGATCTTTGAGAGATTTATTTTATCATACGAGCCCGCAAAAAGTCATCTCATTCTTGAAAGTAATCAACCTTTTTAATAAATTTTAAATTGTTTTTACCATTTTAATTTTCATCTATCTATATTTATTTCACAGGTTGATTTACATTTTTTGTACTACTGGTCTCATTTTCTCATTATGTTTCACACTCATCTTTTTTTAAACCTCTTATTAAATTTCTTTCATATTTTAATGCATGGTCTTTTTTAAATATACACTTTCATCGCCACGATATAGCCTAAGCTGCTGATGTGGCGTAAAGCACCAATAAATAATAATATGATTGGTGAGTAGGAACTAGGTAATAAGTCGACAGTGTTATATTGTGAACTTACTGAAGACGACATTAACTCAGAGTATTCTGTAGAGACTACAGTGCTCAGATATAAATTTGAATATCTTTTCGACTTCAGTTTCCACTGGAGATTTATTTTTTCACATTTTATCTTTTTCGGAGGGGGGGTGGGGGGGGGGGGGTAAAAAATACAGACACTTGCGATTCTTCAAAAACGTGATTTCCAGAAATACTTGTCTTGCTTTATTTTTCACAAAATCGCAGAGTGATTTCAACCAAATATAGAACTGAGGCGACAGGACGACTGACAACAGTGGACCGACACTTCCATATTCCAGAAGAGTATAACTGGAACTCAAAGTGATAGCCTAAATCTGTTTTTCACTGTGACTGATATTCTGTTGATTGCCAATTACTTTGGGTACCTGTTGGATCCAGTACTTTTTCCAGAACATCAGATAACAGTATGCGCTAGAATATTTTCTAAGATAACCTCAACAAGTTGCAATTGTCTTCAGCATTAGTCTTATTTACAATACTTGCTTCTCTGGCATCATTTATTTAAAATACCTGAAATTTTCTACGCAGTAATGTCTAAAGTTAGTATTAGCCGTACTATGCAAGACAAAGGGTTAAGTGGTTATCTTACATCACATTCCATCAGTTTTGCAATCATGCTAACTGTTGTGCGCCTATCTTGTAATATTTAAAAATTGCTCAACCTCTGCCTACACACAGAAACAGCCCCCATCCCTCAACCCCCCCCCCCCTCCCGAAAAAAACAAAAAAAAAACAAAAAAACAAAACAAAACAATCTGTTCAAGTGCATTCAGTTTAAAACTTTCCTTGCTTCTATTTTACTTCAAACTTATAGGGTGTAAC
The DNA here is from genome assembly GCA_031216915.1 of Pictodentalium vernedei. NCBI lineage: Eukaryota > Metazoa > Mollusca > Scaphopoda > Dentaliida > Dentaliidae > Pictodentalium > Pictodentalium vernedei. Next base: position 87,942,131 of record CM062289.1, read on the forward strand.
TCATTATTACGCTAGCTGGATTAGGAATGAACACCCGACTCATAGCCAGGTATATACAGTGTGCTAAATTTGACGAGAATTCTCGTTTTGTTCGCGTAGTGGTTACGTAAATTTAAATCCACGTGAACAGATGACGGTTTGCCAAAAGTGGCATCTTGAATGGTAAAGCCCGAGTAACTTAACTGGTAGAGTGTTAAATTTTTTCTCAGCCTCAAGATTTGTAAAAACACTTTTTGTTTGTTACAATTAATGGGGGAGTGCCTACATAACTTGTAACAATGCAAATCGATGGAGAGGAAGTAATTTTACTTCCAAGATAATATGAAGGACATCCACAGAATATGAAACCGTTAACTTTTTGGTATCTGCAGTTCAGAATAAAGCCCAAATGTAGGCTTCTAGCACTATACCAGCCTTTCTTGTGTCCTGATAAAGTTTTAGACTTTTGCCTTGAGAGGCTATATATATTCAGTTCCATGCAATATGTGAATACTTCTTAATAATAAAAAAGCAGTTTCCCAAGAATTTGTACATAGTCGAGCATTTGGTTAGCCATCTCCAAACCACGTGAACTGTCAGTCGGTTAGAGTTATTTTTTAAATTTTGCTCAGTGTATATATATATTATAGGAGGCCACTGGGATCTTTTTCTCTTGGAAGGGGGAGGACAAGTATTTTTAGGCCGCAGCCGAAATCCCGAAGATGAGTTGGGGAAACATATGGGGTGGTGTTCTTCGTGTGTGGGCATGGAAGAGCACCCGCCCGCCCCCTTCTGTAACAACCAGTAGTGTAATAATCAACCAGTAGTGTAATAATACCCAGTAGTGTAATAAAAATTAACCAGTAGTGTAATAATCATCCAGTAGTGTAATACAAATCAACCAGTAGTGTAATAAACTCAACCAGTAGTATAATAAACATGCATGACAACCAACAATTTTTCAACAAAAGTTGAATTTTTTGGGGGGTGGCTCAAATCATAGTTTGGCTACATCTTGTCGATTTTTAATCATATAATCGTACGTTTAAATGCGTTTTGCAGATCAAACATCATTTCGTGGGTTCAATACGGCGAGGAAAGGTATTTTTATGTGATGTGTGTATTTGCTGGTGTTTAATGTCACTTTCTGCATTTGTGGCTTTATTGTGTAAATTCAAATTTGGCCAATTATTTATGACAATGTTTTGCTTTTGAGAGACTTCTTACCCCCAGACAGAAGTTGTCATGTTGCATGATAACAGAATAAATTGTCAAGGTAACTTACAGGTGCTGAAGTATGATATTCAAGGACGTGTCTCCTGCGTGTTGTCTTCAATTATAATATTTAATGCGGCTCTGAGGGATCACTAAAGATCTCCCACACCTCCATCTCCCGCTTTACGCGTCTACCTTTACGGGGGGGGGGGGGGGGAGAGGGGGATATGCTATTGTTGACATTATTCGATTTTTAGTTAACTTTTACCCGGTGTAAAGGAACATCGATCTCATTGGCTTTTAACCCTTTACCCAACGTAACGGCCAAAACCGGCCAGCGATTTTCTCAAAAATCGCCAATTAATTTTCAAAATATTTTCATTTTTTGTCTCAAAAACATAGGTTATGACCCCTCGTTAGAACGAGCTCGTCGAGCTCGTTCCAACGAGGGGTCATAACCTATGTTTTTGAGACAAAAAATGAAAAAACTTAGTTATTCAAGAATTTTTTTTGGAAGTGTCGTCTGCTTTTCATGTTAGGTAAAGGGTTAAAGAAGTGTTAATGCTATTAGTTCACATATCCCTATGGGAACAAGGTCACAACATGGCCACTCACGCGGTCTACCATAACAACAAAACATGGCGTCCCTGGGTCCCGTGACGATGACACCCCTTGCACCTCCCCCATTCTCTCCCCAAATGAGGGTCATTTATCCACATGACACACTTTTAATATAGTATAAGAGTAGTGTTAACTCATCAAGGAATTCTGCTGAAACAATATTTTCTACATGTTGAATGAGTTCAAGCTTTTTACATTAAATGTAAATCATCACAGGATCTAAATAACTGTCTACCATTGGTAATCGAGAACAATCACTTGGCAGGAGAGATGGAGATAGCAGTGGACCTCCAAAGCACCCACCCTTTTCACCTCGCCTTAGATACCTCTACTCTCTTACCGACCCCCTTCTTCGAGATGGAAAAAAAAATAACAGACCGCGGATTTTTGGTAAATCCCCCAACCCCCACCGCACCTTCGTAAAATATGGTAGAGTTTTTATGCTCAAGGAATATGATGAGCATTACTCCCAGAAGAAAAACGAATTTTAGAATTCAAAACGGTCAACTAGACTGAAAAAGCCACGCATATTGATACAGCGACTGAAATGGTGGATGTGAGAGAGACTTTTAGAGATTCGTCAGGGCCGTTTTAAATATTTTTATTATAGACAACGCAGGAGATCACCCAAATCTAGTCCTTGAATACCACACTTTATCACGCATAAGTTTTCTGGTATGATAGAACCTGACAACTTTTGCCTGGGGTAAGCAGTCTCTCAAAAGCACAGCATTACTATAAATAGTTAGCCAATTTTGAATTTACAGAAAGCCACCAATGCAGAAAGTGACATTAAACACCTGGAAATACTCACATCACATAAAAATCATAAAAATACCTTTCCTCGCCGTATTGAACCCACGAAATGATGTTTGACCTGCAAAACGCCTTTAAATCTACGATAAAATGATTAAAAATCGATAAGATTTACCAAAACTATGATTTGAGCCACCCTAAAAAATTTTCAAATTTTGTTGAAAATTGTTGTTTTTCATGGATTTTTATTACACTACTGGTTGATTTGTATTACACTTCTGGTTGATTATTACACCACTAGTTATTTTTTATTACACTACAAGTTAATATTACACTACTGGTTGATTATTACACTACTGGTTGTTACCCCCCCCCCCCCCCCCGGAGAGATTTAAAAAAAATAAAAGCCCCATATGACCCAATTAAAATACATTTTTAGGCTAGAAAGAACGTAAATTTTCATCAAGCCTCCCCAAAGTACTAACTCCACCCCAGGGTTAGCATTGATTGAAGAAAAATGCCTTCTCGACGCAGTACGCCTTAATACACAACGCCACCGTGCCTCCACGTGGGCAATTTGGATTAAGTGCCTTGACTAAGGACACAACTCTGTTGCCGCAGGTGGAATTCGAACCGAGGACCCCTCGGCTTGCCGCCTGCATATCTACCCACTGCGACACCGCGCTCCCTATAACTTAGTATAAGACTCCATATTATTTCATGAAATTCTTTCGTTGTATAGTGTACTGTTGGAAAGCTCTCGAATAGCTTATTCCAATATATAAATGTGATACATCACATGCAGCTTCCACTTTCCATAGGCAAAGGAACCTATTTTTGATTCTCTTTTTTTTTGGCAGATCCTAGTTTCGAGAGAATTATCAAAATAAATGTTAACTGAGCAGAAATCGCGAAGCTCGAAAGTCTAGCGGCCGCACGGAAAAATGGTGATCTTAAATTTCTTTTGAGAACAATAGGCAAAAGATATGATCGTTCGCCCAATTTGTGGAATCATGATACCCACAGGGATTCACTCACTAAGCAAATTGAAGAAGGGCAGGAGAACTTTGAAAACTAGTCTAACACACATTGAGACTACCCCCCCCCCCCCCCCCACACCTCAACCACCATTTTTAACGACTAAAATTAATGTATCCATCTCTAAAGATCAAGACCCGTAGAGACACGGTTTTATATCTCATAACACATGGTTATCCACTGCAACCGTAGTGGGTCCTCATTTGTGCAGATAATAATATTGTACAATATGCATGCGGTTATAGCACCTGCGCGGTCGCCTTTGAGCTGTTATAAATTGGCTTTCCTTTTTCATAATTTAACGATTTCAGTCCAGTAATGGGATATTTTGACTGAAAGTCATTGTGGACATGTGCAAAAAAAAACATTGGAGGGGAAACTGCCCTTCTATTTTACATAGAGCCCCCTCCCTCCCCCGACGCTGTTAAACCTGTCACAACTCGCCCGGATGAACGGTATGATCCTTCGCATCATGACCAAAAACAAAATTTGGCGCCCTCCTTCCCCTGAGTCCTGGATCCTCCTCTGACAACACTCTTTGTCCGCCCCGTGCAGGTCTCCCGCATCTCTGAACTGAACACACTGACCAGTGAACAAATAAACCTTTGTTACCCATACCATGCCACTCTTTCTCTTCCTGGCACTCTTATACAAATGTTTTATTTCTCACTCTTCCCAAGCTATCCTCCCAACGCCCACCTCCCTTGAGTCGCCCATTTTCATAAAAGTATGTCAGTTGTATCTTGGATTTGATATTGAGAGTAATTTACTGGTCAATTATGTTACAACACAGTCCAGGCATAGATTAACAGGATCCAAAATTTCTCGCTGGTGTGTGGTGGTGATGGGGGGGGGGGGGGGGGGAACAAAGGAACTTTTATCATTTGTGTGAAACAGACATGATCATAGAAAACACCTGCGATACAGGCTGGGTTGGACTCGGTTGATGCTTTTTGCGAAGTTTGCAAATCTCTCATTGAATTTATTTATTTATTTATGTTTAAGGTCACATATTTATGCACAATGGCTAATCATGACCGTGACAGTTTTACGGGTGGAGGAAGCCGGAGTACCCGGAGAGAACCACCGAGCAACGACGAGCAGCTGCCAGCTCCCCAACATCGTAACTCCGCACTGCAGCACAGGCAGGGTTAGATTGGTTGAAGACAGGCGTACCATCGACGTGTAGTACGTCTTAGTACACGGCGTCATCGTGCCCCCACATGGGCAATGGGGTGAAGTGTCTTGCCCAAGGACACAACGCGGTTGCCGCAGGTGGGATTCGAACCGCGGACCTCTCGGCTTGCAGCCTGCACCTCTGTCTACTGAGCCACCGCGCCCCCATCTCTCATTGAAAAATCCATGCATCTTCAGTCTTTACATTTTCGATGAAACATTTCTCCCTTAGTATATGGGTTTGGATACTAGCTATCGGGAACATTCCTGTTTCATTAGAACTACACACACACCCAACTCCCCCTCCTTCCCCAACCTGTGCCAGTACCTCGAAAGAGCCTTAGTGGTAGTGGGTTTGGTGTACCTTTTTTTCTTTTTTTTTGGGGTGGGGGGGGGGGGGGCGGAGCTCTTTCTTTTTTTTGTATTCTTTTTTTTTTTTAAATTCTTACAAAATGTTTTATTAAGTTTCTACTGCTGCCATCTGAGTTTTTTAATCCATAATTTTCTGAAATGTCCATATATCAAGACACGAAACAAGGAAACCATCAGTTAGTTGTTTTATTTGGAAATCTGTCAAAAACACTAGACGGGTGAGTTTTATAATTTATTAATTATCTTATTTCCTTTTCAGTACTTTAAATTAAATTTTTTTTCCAATATCCATTCGAGATTACTCTTCCCATATCATGAAAATATATCCACAGTGAAAGCCCATATGGTGATCTGTGTGGTCTGTGTTCACTAATAATACTTTGTTTGTCTAAACGAAACGACTTGGTACTGTCTATAAACGTCAATAGTCTGTATTTGGGTATTGGTTCTTGTTTTCATTTTCAAGAACGATAACGTCGCACATTCGCCTTTCACAGGTTTACGCTGAAACGTCAAACGGTCAGTTTAATTTATTGAGCCCTTTGACACTCCACTTTAGACCCCATTTTGACCCATCTCTAATTGTCAGATGATCCTGAAATAAACTTTGCTGTAAAGGTTGTTTTCCGGAGATTAGAAATGTTAAATTAACTCAAATTTCGTTTTTCGACCCCTAAGGTCCCTTTTCTCAGCTCACGGTCCAATCCATAGTAACTTGGTGTACCAAATGTTCACCACACGTGGTGAAGTGGTGTTAACCGCGAGCCTTTGGCGCGCGGTTAACACCACTTCACTATGATTGGTGAACATTTTGGTACACCAAGCTACTACGAGTATATTTTATTTATACCATGATCTCCAGATTATTAAGCGTCGCTATTATTTTTTTTCGATTTTACTGAGCAGCAGCCGTACATATGTGCGAATTTGTTTTTGTTTACCTGAGCATCTGTGGGCGGTACTCCCGCTGTCAATTTTATCGCCGAAACGAAATGGAAAAATAAACGGATCCGTTTTCATTTTAATAACAAAATACCATACTATTTCGAGTTATGGATTTATTTAAATTTATTTATTGGTGTTCAAGGCCACATTCTTATGCACAATGCCTAATCAGGACCGTGACAGTTTGTGGGTGGAGGAAGCCGGAGTACCCGGAGAGAACCATCGAGCAACAGCGAGCACCTGCCAGCTCCCCAACATCGTAACTCCGCTCTGCAGCACAGGCAGGGTTAGATTGGTTGAAGACATGCGCACCATCATAGTGCACTACGCCTTGGTACACGGCGTCATCGTGCCCCCATGTGGACAATCGGGTTAAGTGCCTTGCCCAAGGACACAACGCGGGAGTCCAAATCGATCGCTCAGACGGTCACCCATCCGAGGACTAACCGGGCTCGACGTTGCTTAACTTCGGTGATCTGACGAGAACCGGTTACCGCAACGCCATCGCGCCCTTCGAGTTATGTATGCTTTATTAACATGAGACAATGCATGGTTTGTTAATTGTTGGCATCTTATAAGGTAAGCCCATTTAAAAACGTAATAAATAATTGCCGGTTTCATTTCACTCTTCGCAAGGCGACTTTCGATAAATTTAGACAAGTTCGCTTTCAGATCGACGTCACCAAAGGTCAACTTGGATATAATTCCACTGTTGGCGTAAATTTATCTATTGAAATTCCATTACTGGCGTGTTCACCGCGTTTGGTGTGTAAAGCTAACATTTATGTCATAGGCTTTTCATATATTGTAGAATAGGTAATTATGGTATAAAAAAGAACACAACTGGGTTAGAGTTCGAGGTACATGAATCAACGTCCCTTGTTGGAGTTATTTCCATATTTCATGAGCCCTAAAACTCCAACTAGAGAAGTTGAGTCCTGTCCCGACGTACTCAACTCCCGTTGTGTAATATCTTAATATTCGATTGTTCAGCAGTATTACAGAACATACACAGCAAAGAAAAATATAGTTATCTGAAATTTAACTGTGAGAATGTTCATATTGCTATAAAATAACTTGTATTAATTCATTAATAAACGTAATTGTGAATGTTGACCAGCCCTGTTTACAAAAAGCGCAATTCCAATTTTATTTTTGTATTCATCAAAATTGGGGGAGGGGTGCAGAAATATAAGCTAATAAGAGAAGTGGAGAGCCGTGAACCCCTGTTCCACCGTTTCCGCCTACACATGGGGTACACCGAATCAGCATTTCTATCCTCAGACCGAATAAGGGGTCCGATGTCGACGTCGTCATCTAGTCGGAATGGAATCAGGTGCAGCGCGAAACAATTTTCGGGGAATCACTTGTTATTTTACCACATTACCTATACACCAAGCATATCCTTGCAACTTGCACGTGCCGCAGGTACCATGTGTACACCAGTGCAGAAGACAAAAGTCACCTTCCTACAACAGTACGCATAAAGTGGTGCACAGGAATCCCGCGATCAACTTAATTAGTACAGTGGTGACAATATACAGAGGATATCTAGTGTTTTTGAGTGATATCGAAAATTATCTCATGAGTGACCGAGACAAATTTTTATTTTTCGCGAGCGCTTGCGTGATCGAAAATAACCATTTGTCTCGGTCACAAGTGAGATAATTTTCGGTATCCACTCAAAAACACTAGATTTTCTTTTTAGTATACGCCTTTTTTAGGAATCTGATAATTCCACTCGTTTCAACCTTGAATTGATGCATAAAAGTGAACAGCTCATTGAATCAGTGATACGCGGAATTGGTTTGATCGGTAATCGAAACAGACAGCATCTTGTAATTGAGCTGATTCAGCTGGCGGGTTTCTTGTCCAAACATGGCCTGAATGTCCGTAATATAAGATTTTGGTTTGGTACGTCCTTCAAAGGACGTAACAAACCAAAATATCATATTACGGGCTTTCAGGCCATGTTTGGACTAGAGGGTTTCATGCATCAATTCAAGGTGAATACGTGTTGAAATATTGCTGGAAATAATGGGTATCCACTCAAAAAACACTAGCTTTTCTTTTCATTATACGTTTTTAGAATAAATTGATCATTTCCAGTGATAATTTGACTCGTATTCACTTTGAGATAATGCTTTGAAAGCCGCCATTTTGATTGATGTCGTGAAAGTGAACATGTCTATAGCTTCACAGTGGGAGATACGATTTCTATCTTTCCCAAATTTCTTCGATAATCTATATTTAAAAATATAAATTTTTCTGTGGCATGATTCTACCGGCTGAAGAAAATTATTTGCCTTCGTCCATTGGGGAAATACATGAGTTGCCCTCTTCGAAAATATATGAATCAAGAAGGCAATTCGATTTACACATGAAATCAAGACATCATTGTTCATATCGAAACGAATCAATGAAGCTTTATAGGGTGTACCACCAATGGTTATATGAGATTGGACTGCATGAAGAAAAACATTTTGACGGCTAATTGAATTTTTATCAACGGCAAATAAACTTGAAACGAATTCTGAAATTGGGTTCAGTGGTAAAACTGTTGAAAAACAATGGAGAAACAGTCTTTTAATGGTTTGAGAGTCCCATACTTTCACACATCTTCCTAATACGCTTCGGTAGGATATAGCGGATGTTCACATTGGGTTGTTTATTCTGTCACCCAGAAGCTGTCCCGTATCGTTATCTGTACACTCTAAAATCGGTTGGATTAAACAGCAATCCAAATCAACTGGCTAATCACTCAACCCAGTTAATTTGGGTTGCGTTTTAACCCAACTTATTTTAAAGTGTGTAATGTTCATTTGTGTGGGACAGAAGGAAAATGTGATGATAAGATTACTTCCCTGAAATTGCGGCGCATATTAAAAAAATGACTTTCTGTCATTATTACATGATCTGATGATTTAAACCAACAGCTTGAATAGTGCATTCTAGAAATCAGACCTTTGATGACTGTTAACCCTTTATCTAACATGAAAAGCAGACGACACTTCAAAAACAGTTCTTGAAAAACTGATTTTTTTAAATTTTTTGTCTCAAAAACATAGGTTATGATCCCTCGTTGGAATGTTAGTCTCCTGAAACTGAACCACGACAAATCAGATATCTATGTGTGATCTCCACAGCAACTAAGGAAATTGTAAAAACTTTATTTAAAAATTCAGGATGCATGCATTTCAACCTTCCAGTCAGTTCGTAACCATAGCTTTTTCTTAGACGAAAACCTTTCATTTGACAGACATGTTAAACATATCTGCCAGCTTCGAGGGGGGAACATTGTTTTTCATATGAGGAACACAAGCAAAACTTGGACCTGAAAAGACAAACCAGGAGAGCAACTTGTACGCGCCTTTGTGACAATTCGGCTTGACTACTGCATCTTTCTATTCTTTAGCTCAGCAAATAAAACACTAACATTTGAAAACTACAACATATTCAGAATTATGGTGCCAGAGTAGAAACTGAAAAACATGCCACATAACCCAGATCCTTCTTGGATTGCGTTTGCTGCCAGTGTATCAGAGAATCCAATATAAATTATGTCAACTGTTTTTCAAATTTCTATTTCAATATCCTTGCACCGTCTTATCTAAAGTGAATTATTGTATTGCTATGTGCCACCCAGAGCCCTAAGTCCAGTAATAAAATTGTGCTTGTTCTGCCAAAGACTGCGGCCGACAGTGCTTTATCTATGGTTATTCTCACGATGAGGAATCCTCTTCCGAAGAATTTATTAATTTATTTATTAGTTTTTAGGTCACATATTTCTGCACAATGACTAATCGTGACCGCCTTCTGAAGAATATGAACACTTTCTACGCCCTAAATTCTTTCAAACGAAGCAGGAAAGCACATCTCGTTCAACGGACATTCCACTCGAAGCTCTCCTGGTTTACGAATTGAACAGCTCGTGTTTTTCAAATTGAAAAGCCAGGGAGCAATTTTGTGGATTTTGGACTTATAACTAATTAATTATTATATTGATTCCGTTGCGACAAATAGGTGGAGACGTGATGAATTGTCGTAGGGTGGGAGCAAGGACGCCAATTCTGATGCAGGGTCGGGAAAGTCGCGAGGATAACACATTCGGTGGGGGGTGTACACTGATAAAATATTGCAACTACATCATCAACGCGTGCCTTTGTCGAATGCATATCCTACTGATGTAGCTGAAATATTCGTCAGTCGGTCGGGGTTATGGTTAATAAATTCAGTACTTCTTGAAGTATGTTTGTTGTGACTCAGCTTTGTATTCCATTAACGTGTATTGTACCAGTACTACGTACTAGTCATGATGGATCATCATCAGACCTAATCGGGTTCTACAGTGTACATAACTTCTTTTCTCACACGCATGTCCTATGATATCCCCATCTACAGCAACATTAAACCATGCGGAAAATGAAAATCGTTGACGGACTATTTTTATAAAGAAGCGAAATTTCACAGAAATTGTCCACAAATCGTGCAGCGCATTTACAATTTGAATCGCTAGCGAGAGCTAAAATCGTACCCTGAGTTCCAATGTGTTCTATGTGCCAGCAGGCACATAGAACACCTTGGAACTCAGGGGACGAAATAGCAACACGGGCTCCCCTCGCAAATTTGGTTGGCAATAAAATTAGTTCTTTTTGTTGATAGTTGTCATATGAATTGCTGAGTGTCCTTTTAATAATGTTTTTTTATAAACGTGAAGGCGTGTAATAAACACAGAACGACAAGCGTGTGAATGGGTTAATCGATATGGCACTTGTACAGTGGCGGAAGGATAAAACTCGAGGCATGCGGTCTCTGGTTTTATCCTTCCGCACTGGTACTTGTGCCATATCGATCAATCCATTCACACGCGTGTGTTGTTCTGTGTATTGGGATGGCCGACTGTGTGTCTAATATAACTAGTCGGGTTCTACAGAGTACAAATCTTCATGTGTATTACCGACTGTGTGTCCAACAAAAATAATCGGTTAGACAGACTACAGATCTTTATTTGTATAACCGACTGTGTTTCTAACATAACTAATCGGGTTCTGCAGACTACACATCTTCATTTGTATGAGCGACAGTGTGTCTAACATAACTAATCGGGTTCTACCGACTACAGATCTTCATTTGTATGACCGACTGTGTGTCTAACATAACTAATCAGGTTCCACAGACTACAGATCTTTAAGTGTATGACAGAATGTGTGTGTAACATAACTAATCGGGTTCTACAGACTATAGAACTTGAATTGTATGACCGACTGTGTGTCTAACACAACTAATCGTTCTTCAGACTACAGATCTTTATTTGTATGACCGACTGTGTAGGGGGCGCGGTGGCTCAGTTGGTAAAGGTGCAGGCTGCAAGCCGAGAGGTCTTCGATTCGAATCCCACCTGCGGCAACCGCGTTGTGTCCTTGGGCAAGACACTTCACCCCATTGCCCACGTGTGGGCACGGTGACGTTGTGTACTAAGGTGTACTGCACGTCGATGGTGCACCTGTCTTCAACCAATGCTCACCCTGCTTGTGTGGAGTTGGTATGTTGGGGAGCTGACAGTTGCTCGCCGTTGCTCGGTGGTTCTCTCCGGGTACTCCGGCTTCCTCCACCCGCAAAACTGTCACGGTCATGGTTAGCCACGGTGCAAAAATATGACCTTAAAAACAACAATAAGTAATAAATAAATAACCGACTGTGTATCTAACATAACTAATCGGGTTCTACAGACTACAGATCATTTGTATGACCGACAGTGTGTCTAGCATACCTAATCGGGTTCTGCAGACAATAGATCTTCATTTGTATAACCGACAGAGTGTCTGACATAAATCCAAGTATAAAGTCTAGTAATGTAAGAAAGAATACGATTACTAATAAGAGTAAGAGCTGTCTCGTGGATTTAATTTGATTCCGTTTGGGTTAATCAAACGAAATGTACGTTTCATGTCTCTGAAATAGAATGAACAAACAAGTAGGAAAAAAGGAAAGAAATTAAATCTAATGAGATGCAATTAACCCTTTGAACCGCAGCGGCAGCTTTTCCGGCCAGGAACATGATACGTCATAACGTCATTATATAGGATGGCTGTTCAGTAAATATTGTGGGGTAGACCAATCAGTATTTTCAACGTGCAGCCCGAGGCTGCACGTTGAAAATAATGATTGGTCTTTCCCAAATAATGAATATGGACTTTTCTAATTGCTGCCATTGAACTGGCATGGAAGATATCACTAGAGGGCAAGGTGTTAAATGTTGAATTAAACAAAAATTTACTATCTCTATTTCAGAGACAGTACATTTATTTTGTTCGAAACCTTATTTCGATTACATTGATAACATTCAAAATTTCTTTACATTGTTTTAAATTTAAAATCAGCTGACAGGCAAATAAAACATATATGTTTGTTGTAGAATTCAACCATCATATATTTATGACACAAATGAAACTTCGTCGACTCGCTGTTAACATGCCTGTCAGTGCGTCATAATCTCTTGATGGTATCAATTAACTGGTATCAATTAGGATAAGCTTATATTCATTTCCTTCTTCGTTACTTTTCTGCTATTAAAGGAAAACGTAATGGACATGGAAGTGATTAAGTCATATTCGAAATATAAGTATGACGTTGGTGAAGACGCTTCAGAGCCAATTAAAAACGTATGCTTTTTACAGGTGTATCATTCCTCTCGCAAGCTGCAAACTTAGTTTTTAATAAATGTTTTCTAACGTTAATACACTGTAAAATATAGTGTATTGTTCATCTAATTTGCCACATATCGCGACTTGAATGCACCAAGACGCCCTCTGCAACGCTAATGCATTACAGATGGAGCGCCGATGCACCCAGTATACGATATTTAGTAAAGATCCGGTGTAGAAGGTGTAACATATAAATCAGCACGAAACGAACGATTGTCTGGTTTATTTTTCGCGTTTTCCATCTAAGATCACACTGTGTCATCAATTCGCATCCTTTTCCGTAGAGTGCGGAGATTGTTGTTTCACATCTAATGCTCCAAACGTCAAAAGGAATAGCTAAGTATCAACCGTTTTGCATTTATCAGAAGTATTATTCCATGAGGTCCGGTTTGTCTTTCGTGTTTTAACCAGGAAAATCGCGTGCTCTAACTCAGAGGAGTGGGTTCCTTTTTCCGTCATACAGACAATCTGGATGGTGTTTACCTAGTTTGTGGGCATACCATATAGACTTTTCCTGGATTTAAATAGGAGCATAACTTGTTGGGAAAACCACAAAAGGTAACATCTGCTGTGAATAGGTTGAAAATATGCCAAATGCTGACGAGAGTATGGATGATGCACAACAAATAAGACTGTACCGAGAGACCAAGATATCGCCCCATTTGCCATTCTTTGTCATGCAGCACACCCATCACTGTTGGCTGTTGGCATATTATCAACGAACAATCAACAAACAATCGGGGAGGTGACAACCGGTACTATTCCCAGTTCCTTATTCGACATTCGTTATCAACCCGGTTGAGTATGAATGTCGAATAAGGAGCTGGGAATATGTAACGATTGTCACATCCGCCAAACAATCTATGCTCACAAATTAGGTAAACACCCATCAGATTGTTCTAAAGATGGAAATTCGTACCACCATTTTGAATTTGCGCACGCTAGATTTTCGCAACAAGAAACGCTTATACCAAATGAAATCGACCTCGCGGGATTATCCCTCCAACTCATCAATGCAAAACTGTTCAGACATAACATTCCATTTCGATTTTCTGGGTATTTAATTAGAATACCAGTCTTAAAACCCTCGGATTTGTCCCGAGATGATGTTGTTCGTTCCGAGGGCGTGGTTTGATGACACAATATAACGATATGGTTATAGTTCCTTTAACTCTTTTCTCGTTATACACTCGCTGTTCTATGCACAAAACATATGATCAGATTTAATATAAAAACTGACAAATACCGAGATATTTGCTCAAGATAACTTTATATCATAATTGTTTTTCCACTTCGAAGTGAAGTTACCGATATAAAATTAACCATGTAATAGCCTTTCTATATAACCCTTTACCCGGCCAGCGCTATTCTCAAAAATCGCCAATTAATTTTCATTATTTTTTCATTTTTGTCTCAAAAACATAGGTTATGACCCCTCAATGGAACAAGCTCGTCGAGCTCGTTCCAATGAGGGATCATAACCTATGTTTTTCAGACAAAAATGAAAAGAAAGAAAAAAAAATCGTTATTCAAGAATTTGTTTGCAAATGTCGTATTCTTTTCATGTTAGGTAAAGGGTTAAACAGATAAAAAAACTCAAATATGTTACAGTGTTAATGTTTCTCATTTTTTCACAAAGTCTGAAGTTTCCTCTTCTCTTTCCACTGGTTTAACAAAGACAATCGTTCCCATTAGTCTGGCATCACAACTAAGATGCACCCCGATTGTCATACAGATAATTAAGGATCAACCGATCTTACAATACTTGATGACCTATTGCAATAAAGTGGGCAACCCAGAGGTGTTTTTGTGTTTGAGAAATACAGAATATATGGACATTGTTAATAAATAGTGATTATCAATACAGTGAGGTTTTCTGTTGTGTTGTATCACATATAGTTAAAGACCTTCAACACCGTGAGTTATTTGTGATAGCAGCCCGGGATTATGCCAATAGGTTTGACTTCTTTTGTTTCAATAATTTCATCGTCGAAGAGAGATAACTTGGTCTTTTAGAATTATTTTTCCATTTGGTATTATGAGTTGCTTGGTGTTTGTGACAGTAAGTTAGTAAGATGTGTCATTTGATGGGCCACCTCTCGAGTATGTTGACAGCCTTTTGATCTCGACCTTGGACAAGCCTGGACGCTTTTGCTGACGTCCACAGTTCATTTGTATCGTCGAATTGGGAGAGATTAACTTTGGTGTTTTCTGTTTCATTCATGACATTGATCGTGAACGGAAGTTGCCTGATCCTGTTTTAATTTGAAGGTAATTGGTAAGATATTGGCTGTTCAATCAGCAAGGGAATCGTAACTCATCCGCTGGCAATGGAGGCGGAAACAATAACCGACTTTCAAAGTTAATTGTCAATGAGTGGTAAGAAGGCATTGTTTTGTCATCATTAAACATTTTAGCTTATCAGATTTGCAGAGGGCTGGGAATGACTCGCGATGGTGTGGAGTATTCATCCAGATAAATGCAGCCTTTTGTAGGGACTCGTGATCCGCTAAGCCCAGTTGATTGACAGTAATTCGTTGACTAATCTGCCATTATCTAAGTGTAACAAAAGGCCTACATTCCGACAATATACAGCCTGGTCGTTAATTGAAGTGGCGCAGATATAAACTTAGATGGCCGTTCTTTTAATTAATCGAAGATTTCGTCAGAACTGTCGAATCCTGTCGGTTTTAGATCGTGGCCAGTTATCCATTATCCATTATCTCCTCAAATAATTGTGAGTTCACGATTTCAAAACTCTCTCAATTTATTTATATCAGACAGCGATACCCTCACCTCCTCCCCGCCGTCCACCAGGCCGTCCTCCAAGCCACAACCACCCTTTAGGCTTTTGGCACCAAAACAGTCTGTTTGGAACTAAGATATCCAGAATGGCTGAACAATTTGGAGCCAGACAGTTGCGGGACAGCGTGAGCACTGCTCCCACTTTCAACTGCAAGCTATGCGGCATTCATTGATACTCAATGCGTGTACCACTGCTTCTAACTTCTAACTTCTCCAGATGGATTAGTTCGCAACTGCTATTTTATCTTTCTGGGGTTTTTTGTTCCTTTTGTGTTTTTTTTTTTTTTTGTTTGTTTTTTTTTTTTGCTCTAACCATCACGTTTTCCTTATATTACTGCCACTACTCTTGATGTCTCCAACTGGACGACTGTTAGTGTTTCTCTTTACGTGATCACTATCTCCGTCATTATTGGCTTCCATCTCATAGGGGTGGGGGTGACCATGCCCTAGTAGACCAGTCCTCGGGTGGCGGATAGATGATGACCTGCTCAGAAAATTAGCAGGTTTTCTCAACTGAGCAGGTTTGCTGTGGACAATCCAGGTACGCAACCACGGACCAAAATGGTACTACCTTGTTATTATACCTTGCATACCACTTGCTCTCCCATAAGGAGCGTTCCTACGACCCCAGAGGAAGGAATCCTGGCAGTTGAGGACAAACAGTGCCCCGGTTATGGCAGTCTTCGTTTTGGAGATACCTGTCCAATACGCTGCTTCGGCTCTGCTTCAGCTCTAACTTCGAACGTAGACGAATGTTCAGATGGACCCGATCTGACTAATCGAATTTGCATTGTACCGTGTCACAAAATAATTGGTTGAATGATCAACCTCTGAAGGCATGGCACCACCTCCACTATACTGGTCAATCGGTCAGCATCGATGCTGATTTAAGAATACTATCCGATATGTACTTCTGTTGCTGTTCGCTGGTTATCCACGACAGACCACTAGGTTGCGCTCAGAGTAGGGGGGGGGGTGGAGGCACGGACAGTGGATCATGCAGGTGAAAAAGCACATGTTTCAAATGCGGTGAAAACCACGATCAGCCATGTAACAGCAAAACTATCCAATACGTCAACTGTAAAGGCAATAATTTCTCGTCGCCAGAGGACTTCCTTATAAAGAAAACTGAAAACTGTATTCCAAAACTTAAGTGTGAGAGGCAGATTAGTTTCAAAGAGGCTAGGGAGACTTCTTTCTTCCCTACTGGGCATAAACGCAACTCCGTCGTATGCTATGAAATTATCGGAAAACTTACCGAAAACATCAATGAAATACTAGACATAATATACTTGGCTCAACGGCAATTTACCATCCTTAGTACATGCCTTTACAATTGAACAACATAATAATCAAACAGAGCCAAAGTCAACCCAAACAAAGCCAACAGCTTCGGAAACAATAGACGAAATGTGAAAAAATATGAAAAAAAAACAAATGAAAGAAATTCCCAATCCAGAATAGAAAAAACAAAAAACAAAAACCTACACCAGATTAGAGAACTGGGGCGAGTAGACCGGAACCAGATCAAAATCAAGGACCCAGGAACAAATATGTGTAAGAGTCAGGCGAAAACTAACCAGAGTACAGAAGCACAGGTACTCGGCACAAGCTGGGAAATCGAAAGAAAAATGATATTTGATACCATTTTTGAATCCATGCTGACGTCACCTGTATTGGTATATAAATATTAACAAGGTAAACAACTCGCTTTTCGAAAATGATAGCACTCATCTTCGTTCCCCCCCCCCCCCCCCCCCCCTCAAATTTGATTCACACAACGTATCCAACAATACCCACTATCAGTGGAAAGGGGAATGAATAAGCTTTACAGTGGTGTATTACATGACCGTTGGGTGTTCTTGAGTTGTTCATGATATCTGGGAGAAGTCGCAGAAAAGGCCGAAAAACATTTAGTCGGACAAGAAAATGCACAGTGAAATGAGGTTTCCGAGCGACAATTATCCGATTTATTATAAATAATTCGAGGTCCCATTGTCTATGGAGGGCAGATTCAAATATTAACCGTATGACTTTATCAATTACTAATCTCGGATCCACATTTATTCATTTCTGGCGATCACATTTGCCGTTTAAACATTTTTTTTAACCTTCCCTTGGAATAAAACAAGCTAGAGGCATCCATAGAATCACAATGACATCCCATTGGCCACTATTTATGCCGAGAGAATCATCGATGAAAATAAGCCAATGGGAGAATGGGGAAAGCTTTTGCGCAAGTCGCGTATCTAAGGACGCCCTCTACTCAGGTCAACTTGTCAAAAGATGTCAAAGTTACGGCTAAAAAGTGAATAAACGTTAAATGTGAACTCCAGAAATGAATAAATGTGGATCCGCGATTAGTAAATGATAAAGGTATACGGTTAATATTTGAATCTGCCCTACATGTGCAATGGGACCTCGAATTATTTATAATAAATCGAATAATTGTCGCTCGTCAACCTCATTTCACTGTGCACTTTCTTGTCCGACTAAATTTTTTTCGGCCTTTTCTGCGACTTCTCCCAGTTATCATGAACAACCCAAGAACACCCAACGGCCATGTAATACACCACTGTAAAGCTTATTCATTTCCCTTTCCATTGATACTTGGTATTGTTGGATACGTTATGTGAATCAAATTTGAGGGGGGAAAAACGAAGATGAGTGCTATCATTTTCGAAAAGCGAGTTGTTTACCTTGTTAATATTTATATACCATTACAGGGGAACGTCAGCATGGATTCTAAAATGGTATCAAATATCATTTTTCTTTCGATTTCCCAGCTTGTGCCGAGTACTTGTGTACAGAAGAAGGAAAAGGAAAACAGAAACAGCCATCAGACAGAGTACCAAAACTCCTTCAAAGTATTGTTACGAGTAACGTGTTTGAAGGTGTAGAGTCCATGTCAATCGTCACCAAACAAAACTTCCAGGAAAAGTTCTCCCGTACGTGCTCCATCTAAATCGCCAACTAAATATCGCTAACAACCGTAATTATAATACAGTCTAGTGGAATTGTCGAGGTTTCTCGGCAAATGGTAAAGAACTGAGTCCTCTACATCAAACATATACACCTGCTGCTTTTTGCTTGCAGGGAACACGCTTAAAGAAACCAGTCACTTAAGATTATTCTGTTTTCAAGCATTATACCTCGTATAACGCCTGAGCAGATGGAAATGATCTTCATGTTGGTGGAACGTCTGTCTTGGTTAGAAACGACATTATTCGCAGTTCTGTACCTGTAAATTCAAATTTACAGGCTGTAGCAATACACCTAACTTTAGGAAAGACAGTGACAACATATTCAATTTATGTGCGACCTGATAATCCACTTCATTTGATTGATCTAGAACAACTGATTTACCAGCTCCTGACTTCATGCATTCCGCTGGCTGATTTTTATAACTCATAGCCATCTTTGGGGTATTTCCTGCAACAAAGAAGACATAAAAGGACAAACAGTGGATACACAGAACGACACGCGTTCCGCGCTGGCACTCGTGCCTTATCGATTAACCCATTCACACACGCGTGTCGTTCTTGTTTATTACATGCCTTTACGTCTATAAAACAATTATTAGAAGAACACTCAACGATTCATTTGACAATTATCACCAAAAAGAACACATTTTGTCGCCAACCACACTTGCGAAGGGAACCCGTATTACTCTTTCGTCCTCTGAGTTCCAATGTGTTCTATGTGCCTTCTGGCACATAGAACACAATGGAACTCAGGGGGCGTCTTTTAGCTATCGCTAGGGATTGAAATTGTAATTGCGGTGAACGATTTGTAGAAAATTTCAATGAAATTTCGCTTCTTTATAAAATAGACCGTTAACGATTTCCGTTCCACACATGTGCGGAACAGATTTTTATTTTCCGCACTGTTTGGTGTTGCTGTAGATAGGGATTACATAGAACAGGCGTGTAATAAAATAACTTATTACAAAATTTGACTTGTGTTTATTCAATTATGAGCCCGACACTTACATGCATCCAGCCTCTGGCACATACTCCCCATTGATTTTATTATTGCCCGCTCTTCTCTCTTCCTTGATCTTTCTTGGGAGACTGAAGATAACTTGTGCGGGAGTGACCACTTTCCAATTGTGTTGGAAAGTTTAGTTCCGGCGGACGATGATAGGGTGTCCCAGTGGAACTTCAAAAAGTCTGGCTGGAACACTTTCTCATTGCTTTGTTCTGAACACACCTCACCGCCAATATCAGGTTCGTGTTGGGCCTGCGTTATCTGATCACCACGAACATGTATTGGGGGTTCATCGGGGTAGTCTTTTATCTCTTACCCTTTTCTCAGTTAAAATCCACAGCATTATTGACGTAGTTGGAAATATGGTGGACTCGTCATTGTATGTAGATGACTTTTTAATCTGCTATAGCAGCAACAACATGAATGTTATAGGGCGCAACCGTCAGCTGTGCTTCAGTAGAATTAAAACATTGCTTGTTCTGAACACACCTCACCGCCAATATCAGGTTCGTGTTGGGCCTACGCTATCTGATAACCACGAACACGTATTGGGGTTCCTCAGGGTAGTCTTTTATCTGTTACCCTTTTCTCAGTTAAAATCCACAGCATTATTGACGCAGTTGGAAATATGGTGGACTCGTCATTGTATGTAGATGACTTTTTAATCTGCTATAGCAGCAAAAACATGATTGGTATAGGGCGCAAACGTTAGCTGTACTTCAGTAGAATTCAAACATTGGTCACAGAAAATGATTTAAAGTTCTCAAAGTCAAATACAAACTGCGTAAATTTTTGTAAACTTCGCTGGGAGTAGCATGAAAGTTGTTAGAGAGGCGAAATTATGAGGTTTGTTGTTTGACAACAAATTGAATTTCACTTCTCATATAAAACAACCAAGAGTGACATGTAAAAAAACACTTAGCCTCTTCAAGGTGGTTGTTAGCAATGATTGTGGTGCTATCTACAAAACATTACTCCATCTGTATAGATCACTTGTTAGACCCAAACTTGATTACGGATGTGTGGTTGACGGTTGTGAAAGAAAGTCGAACCTCAAACCAATTGATGCAATCCTTAATAGAGGTATGAGAATTAACTCGGGTAGCTTTAGAACATCACCAATAAATTCAATGCTTGTTGCAGCAGAGGAGCCTTGTCTTGAGAAGCGCAGAATTAAACTGTCACTCCAATATGTTTCTAAACTGCTTGGTAATCCACCCAACCCTGCTTATAACTGTGTCTCAGACCTTCACAATGCTGAATTTTTAACCAGAAATATATTCCTCCATTGGAAATTAGCATTAAACCCCACATGGAGTCCGCCAAAATTAAATCGGATATGATAAATGAAAACCGTGAACCACATATTCCTCCTTGGCATCTTAAAAACCTACAGTTATTTTGAATCTTGCTTCTACCAAAAAGTCTGAAACATTTTTTTTGGCAGTTTAAGCAGAAATGTTTTGTAATAAAGAACAAAAATTGTGCATAAGAAAGGATCTATACAGATGAATCTAAAGATGTGGATAAAGTTTCACCAGCCGTGGTTCCTGGTGATCAGATCACCTTTATCAGAATACCAAATAAAACTTCTATTTTCACAGCTGAAGGAAAATCTTTTCAGCTAGCGCTTGGACACATCGCGAATGTATAGAAAAGGAATTCAATTATTTTTTCGACTCTCTTTTCCATTTGCTAGCTTTACTCAACCCCAGGTTGAAGAACCTACTCATTTTGAAACTTCGTGAGAAGCTGAATACTCTCATGTCTCACCAATATGATATCGTCTTTTGCTGGTAACCTGGACATGTTGGTATCCCTGGTAACACCAGGGCAGACAGTGTAGCAAAACAGGCTTTAAACAGACTTCTCACTGATTTAATATTCATTTCAGTGATTTTAAACCACATATAAACAAGTACATCAAATCTGTGTAGCAGGCGGAATATAGGCGGGGAGGGGTAACTTTTTACCCCAAACAAATTGCAAAATAAACTAACGCAGTGGCGGGGGGGGGGGGGGGGCGGTGCTCAGTTGGTAGAGGTGCAGGCTGCAAGCCGAGAGGTCCTCGGTTCGAATCCCACCTGCGGCAACCGCGTTGTGTCCTTGGGCAAGACACTTCACCCCCATTGCCCACGTGGAGACACGGTGACGCTGTGTACTAAGGCGTACTGCACGTCGATGGTGCACCTGTCTTCAACCAATGCTAACCCTGCTTGTGTGGAGTTGGTATGTTGGGGAGCTTACAGCTGCTCGCCGTTGCTCGGTGGTTCTCTCCAGGTACTCCGGCTTCCTCCACCCGTAAAACTCACAGTCATGGTTAGCCACTGTGCAGAAAGATGTGACCTTAAACACCAATAAATAAATAACGCAGTGGCGTTTGGTTGGACATATATCAGGGGTGATCATATCCAAAATAGACCAAAATCGGCCCAGGCGAAATACCCTAATTAACATAATTTCAAAATGGCGGCCATCTTCAGATGTGGAATGCAATATCTCGCAAATGGCTCATCCTAACACCCATAAATGTATTACTAACACATAGGAAAGTGGTACCCAGGAATCCATAAATGATACTCCCATTGACCTATGACATCATTGTGACATCATAACCTAGCTATGATGTCATAAATCGTGTAGTTCGGCATCGGGAGCGATTTTTGTCTGCGTCAGTTTCTGTTGCAATTTGTTTGGGGTCAGCAGTTATCCTTGCCCGCCTAATGGTGGTTACCCTGATATCCGACACTCATGTTATCTTGCACAAACTTATTTAGCTTTACCTTGAAATCGTTGTAAAATCTGTTCCCTTCTTGTGGACGATAAGCTTTCTTTAGAAGTTCAAATCTGGCCTTTTCGTGATACAGCGAACAGCGAATGGAAAGATTCAGGGCTGGACTGTCAAAGGACCTTGTCATCGAGCAGACACTTATGCGAACCATGAAAGTTACTGGAGGTCTTGTGCATGGTAGATGTGTTATGAATGAGAAACAATGAAATAAGTGGCTCTTGTCGTTACCTGTGTGCGCGACATTCAATGAATCGATGCAAGAACTCACTAACCGGACTTTCGCCACTAGTGAACAACATAAAGAGTTAGCTTCTGCAAGAGTAATACGTGATAACAAAGATTCCTCAATTGTTTTTGGATTTTCTACCCGAGAATAACCCATTCGAGCCTATACCAGACCTGCAGAGTATTACCAGTGGCATTACCGCTGATCCATCTGTCAATGCCCATAGTGCCAAAGACGTCGGTGACAAAATCTTGAAGATGTACGGCACAAATGCATTCGAGTTTTCCTTCTCTAAACAAGATATTGCTCTTGTGTTGGGTCAGGCAAAACAACTTCACATTGATGGCGAAAAAGTCAACACCGATCCTCAGCTGCCTTTCCAACGGTTGCTGGCCATTGGCAATGCACACACAGATGAGAATGACGTAGAGCAGTTATTGCAATATGAACTATCAACACACCCAACTGCTTTATTTGACAAATATGGAATGATTAGAGAAGCCACAAAGTCGCAACTAGGTGACGCTTTCGGACAAAGGTATCAGACTCAAGTTTCGGAAACATTGGTTCTGGTTGCGCAGCAGTTTTCAGTGTTCGGTGATGGTTCTTTGTTGCACACAATTCGGCGGAAAAAGGATACCTCGTTTGATAGTATATGTACTAAATACGTAGATCGAGTCAAGCAGAGCTCAGGTCCTGTCGTTGTGTTTGACGGCTATATGCAGGGCCTTTCTACAAAAGACAGCATCCATCAGCGACGAACAAAAGGGCTCATTGGTGCAAAAGTAAGTGGTTTTACCGGAAACAAACTACTGAAGACCAAGAAGGAAAAATTCCTTAGTAATGAAATCAACAAATGTACCTTCACCAATCTGATGAAGCAACACTTTGCATTGAATGGAATGGGCACAAAACAGGCAACAGGTGATGCAGACATTTTAATAGCAGAAACTGGAGAACAATTAGCAGCCATCAGCAACCTGTGTTGTTGGTGAAGACACAGACTTGCTTGTGTTGTTATACCATCACGCAAATCGCCTCAAAATACCACCAGGACAGTTGTTCTTCAAAACCGAAAGGAAGAACGCAAAGCATAGTTTGTGGGACATTGATCAAGTCTGTGGGATTCTAGGTGAATATATCTGTTCGAGTTTGCCATTCATTCGTGCCATCGACGGATGTGACAACACGTCTCCACTTTTTGGTATAGGAAAAGCAACACCATTGAAGAAGATGGACAGTAGGATCTTCAGGGAACAAGCAGCAGTCTTCTGTGCCACTGACTAAGCATGTACTAATGAGATAACTGAAGCCGGTGAAAAAGCACTGGTGTGTCTGTATGGAGGAAAAACAGGAGAAAATCTGAATGCACTAAGAGTGAGAAAGCTTAAAGAGAAGGTGGTGACAGGTACTACAGCAACCGATGTGAAAACATTGCCACCGATCTGACACTGCAATGTATCATTCCTTGCGAGTATTTCTTCAAGTCCATACGTGGATGGGTGATGGAGAGGACATGAATCGTACCGAACAGGGATGGGAAGTGCGAAATGGTGCTCTTCACCCAAAGAAATGGATGCGCCAGTAGCTCCTCAGCATCTTGTGAAAGTAATTTGGTGCAGGTGCAAAGGGGAATGTGCTACCAAAAAGTGTTCTTGTCGCCGTTTCGGACTGAAATGTACGAATGCTTGTGGATATTGCAATGGGGAGACCTGCTCAAACTCGCTAAGCCCAGTGATTATCGATGAAGAGGAGATTGAAGAAACAGATTGGTTTGACATTTGAATGATGGCATTTGATAGAGATTAGACTGTTTTCCCCATGAAACAATTCCTGGATTTGATGATATCATAACTGGGTTATGATGTATATTATGATGTCATAAGTAAGTTAGAAGTCAGTGGTAGTGTAATTGTTTGGATTCCCGAGTGCGCGAAATGCGCGACAAAAATCGTCCCCGACGGCGAACTACATGATTTATGATGTCATAGGCAGGTATGATGTCACAATGACATCATAGGGCGATGGGAGTATCATTTATGGATTCCTGGGTACCACTTTCCTTTGTGTTAGTAATACATTTATGGGTGTTAGAATGAGCCGTTTGCAAGATATTGCATTCCACAGCTGGCGATTGCCGCCATATTGAAATTATGTTAATTAGGGTATTTCGCCTGGGCCGATTTTGGCCTATTTTGAATATGATCAACCTTGATGCATGTCCAACCAAACGCCACTATGTTAGTTTCTGTTGCAATTTGTTTGATGTCACCCCTTGTTTAGATTAGCAGTGCCCGCCTAATGGGATGGGGCAAAACAAATCAAGGTCCATCGCTTCCGATCAAATATGTTTTATCACTACCCGTCTAGTAACCTCTGTAGAACAAATCATATAGTTTTTGTCACGATGTCATATTGGTCACACAAGACTTCCACATTCCTTTTTGTTAGAGGGTAATATGCGACTAGAAGGTATTCCTTGCCAGCACGTGTTGTCAGTGGAGTACATTCTTTCACATATATCCCATTTCATCATGTCGGGGTCAGCATGTTCACAGCTGAGTCTCTAAGAGCTCGCACAGAATTCTAACATTTCACAAAGTAATCAACCTTTTAAATACATTTTAAAAGTTGTTTTTATTGTTTTAAACTAGACTCAAGGTTCAAATCATCAGGTTGCTTTATAAGGATTACATTGTACTAGCATCATGATCACCTCGTATTAATACTCAAATTAATCCTGTCTTAGACATTTTATTGTAATTATTTCCTAATTTTAATCCATCACTTTACTTCGTAACTGACAATGACATGCTTTACTTTTAACTGTTTTCTAGCCACGATATAGCATTAGCAGCTGATGTGACGTTAAGCTCCAATAAATAACTAAATAAATAAATAAATAAATAAATAAATAAATAAATAAATAAATAAATAAATAAATAAATAAATAAATCAGCTTCCACCTGTACTTGGGTAGGAGGCGCGGTAGGATGGAGAAAGTGGTAGAGTGGTGTTTCAAATTTTAACCTTTGGAGCCCCGGTGGTATCTCCCGTGTCAGTTCAATGGGAATAATTGGAAGAGTCCACCTTTATTATAAGGGAGTAGACCAGTCAATATTTTCAACATGTAGCCTTATGGCTACCCCACCCTTAACCTACCAGGCTTCGTACTTAATGAAAGTATGACGTAAAAGCGGGTTCTCGGGTTCAAAGGGTTAAGACTTAAAGCTCTAATAAATAAATAAATAAATAAATAAATAAATAAATAAATAAATAAATAAATAAATAAATAAATCGGCTACCACCTGTACTTGGGAAGGAGGTGATAGGGTGGATATGGTGGCAGAGTGGTGTGTCACCGTCAAAATTTTAAGACTCAAATCACCATCGGTTGGAATTATGGTAGTACATAGTTCATGACATTTTATCGGTGGCTGTGACCGTTTCTGAGAGACAGTTAGTGATTTGTTAACCATATTTCATAGCATTTTCTAACTACACTCAATAGTTTGTCCCCTGAGTGCGTCATCTGCAATGTTAAGGTATTGTACAGTTAAAACTAGAAGTCCTGTCAGGAAATGCGCACAAATAGCACGTCGATCCGCGCGTTGATCTACGCGTTATTACCATAGTAAGGCTATCAAATTCTGTACATATGGCCTGTGCACAAGCAATGTTTCAGCCAGTGGACCTCCGGGTAACCCGGAGGTCCATTGGCAGAACAATTGCCTGTGTTTGCTATGAATAACCAGGAGAATCTGCCATGCGTTGGATGTCCTTCGATATGGCAATTACGCGTAAGTCCTGCGCGCAATTTAGCCTATATAAGCGCACAGTTCGTGACAGGACTTCTAGTTTTAACTGTAGATGGCGCTTTGTTTCACTCAACAACGATGTACAACTATAGAACCCAAGGTCATATATCTCAACCACAGGGTGCATTCGGTTTTCTTCGGCAGTTAAAAATCCACAGGCAACAGTTGGAGAATTCCCACTTGGCGGGGAAGCGGTGTGTGTGTATGTGTGGGAGGTGGGGGTGGGGGTTGTGTTCTGAAAAGTTGGATGTTCGGCAGACGGGTGGGGTAGTGTTTGAACTTCATGGGTGGGGGGGGGGGGGGGGCACTTCTACTCATGAACCTCTAGTACGTCTGTACTCGCTTCTATTTGTAAACAGCGGCAACTGAAGGTATGTCGAACAAAATGTCTCCGAAGGATTCCATAACATAGGAGAATGGTGAACAAATGCCTCAGTAAGGTATTTTCGTATGTACCTAGTGTTTGATCCCACTGATATCTGTACGACTGGATTAATGGAACGCCCATTGGTCCCACGTAGAATATTGCCTCTTCCGCCACAATCTTAAGGTACGAAAGTTGCTACAAATAAAACAGTGTTCAACATAAACATTTTCACAATGCTTTTTAAAGAATATACCTTAATCCTTTGAACCATGGTGGTATCTTCCATTGTCAGTGCAAAGACAGCAATTGGAAGAGTCCACATTTATTATATGGGGTTAGACCAATTAATATTTTCAACGTGCAGCCCTAAGGGATACACGTTGAAAATATTGATGGCTCTACACCACACATTTACCTTTTTGCCATCCCACTTAATGACATTATGACATAGCTTGTGGCACGACCGGAAAAAAGGCCTCTGGGGTTCAAAGGGTTACCGTAAGTGGCATAAGAGTATGGTGATGATGAACGCATATGTCTTGGCAATACAAGTTGAATATTTACAACACATTCCAGCTATAACTGACAAAATACATTGATTGATACCGTATAATTAGTAAATATCATGATGCACGATGACTGCAGTCATAGTGTAACAACATTCGCGCCATCAAACGTCATGGATGGGAGGATAAGCCGCGCCGATTAACTTTACGCCATATTGAAGGGGTGGATTGAGAAGCGATGTTTCTCGCCTACATTTTAGAAATCCAGATGTATAGAGACCAGTGTTATTTTGTGGCTGGGTTTGTCTGTCTGTTTCGTTCGTTCTTTTATGTGATGTTTTTCCCAATAATATATTGACCGTGGCGACCGTGGCCACAAGGCTGGTTTCAAGATGCCCTGATAAAGTGTTCCTAAACGCGGCTACAGGTCAAATGTTCAAGACGACAGGTTTAAAATAAGACATTTTAATCCATCGGAATAACCTCCAATAATTAGAATTGGGTGACTGTACAACAGCAACGAAGTCTGTCTGTCTGTCTGTATGTCTGTCTGTCTGTCTGTCTGTCTGTCTGTCTGTCTGTCTGTCTGTCTGTCTGTCTGTCTGTCTGTCTGTCTGTCTGTCTGTCTGTCTGTCTGTCTGTCTGATTGTATGTTTTGTGTGCATTTTGCACTGATCTCTATACAACTGGATTGTTCCAATGTTAAAAAAGATATGCAAACTCGTCAGTTGATGTATCCATGTGACCCCTCATTGGAACGAGCACATTCCACAGAGGGATCACTATGATATGGATTTGCTGACATTTTTTTAAAACATTATGTTGTTTTTTCGACTACCCAGTTTGTAAATTATGTGGTAGGATACGTCCGATTCGTTATGTAAAGTGTTGATCAAGTCCTTGCATTTGAGAATTGTAAGATAAATCTTTTCTCACCATTATGTGTATGTTCAAAATGCAGCATCACCTTCTCGCTCTCTTGTTTCTAGAACTATATCTCGTCTCGTCTTCGACGAGTCGAAATATTGCCTTAAAAACAAGACTCTGAAACAACGATGTGTACATAAATGTAATATGATAATAATATAATAAGTAAATAAATAATATTTAATAAACTATCATCATGAAAATTGACCACCCTGGGTTTGAGATTTCAAGAAAAATAATCTACAATGAGTCATGTCAATGGGTACTGATATTTGAGTAGAATTGTTTCCTCGAACATACTTTTCGTTTCTCAATTGTTGTGTCCAAGAAGACATTCTAAAATGTTTTAATGTTTAAAGATATATATGTTGAGCGATGTTTATGTCCACTGTATAAGCAAAATTTGCGTTCTTCTGGTCAATATCTGCAACACAAAATCTAGTACACCAACAACACTTACTACCACAGCAACAATCTCAACCACTACACCAATAGCTACTGCATCAACTACTACTATACAATCACTATGATTATCACATCAACTACTACTAGATTAAACGGTACTACACAAACCAATACAACTACTTTACTGAAGACAACAGTTACATTACTAACAACCACAACTGTTGCACTGACCACTACAACTATCCTGCAAACATGCAAAAACTAACCACTGTAGTTCTGTATACCCCCCCCCCCCCCCCCACCCTTGCTATATCTATATATATAATGAATTATACCATGTAATGCAGTTGAAATCAGTGAGAATCAATCTCTTTTTCGAATTTCCTGCTCAAGGTACAGAATACATCATTCGGTACTTCTGTTATGCATTTTTTAGGATAAAAGACTCTGACGCCGATGGGGATCGAACCAATGCCTTGATGAGAGTACACCTTTGCGGCACCAATCGCCTAGTGAAACTGGACCAGCGCCATAGACCACTCGACTACCGACAAGCCCCCAAAAAGGCATGCTAGCAGATCGAGCGTCCATGGAACTGGCATGTTGTTTACAATGAATTATATCATGTAATGCAGATGAAATCAGTGAGAATCAATCTCTTTTTCAAATTACCTGCTTAAGGTACAGAATACAGAATTCGGCACTTCTGTTATACATTTTTTAGGATGAAAGACTCTGACGCCGATGGGGATCGAACCACTGACTTGATGGGAGTACACTTCTCGTATATATCTCTCTCTATCACACTTAATTAATAATACGAATCGCTACTACATCAACAACGAACATATCATTGCTACAGTACTGCATCAACAACCATTTGCTTCAGTGCCTAATTATAGTCCCAAGTACGCCCCCCCCAAAAAAAAAAAATCTTCCTTTCACACCAGTCCAAGGAGCCTCACTCCATTCCTTAACAGTCACTGAAAAACCTACAGGAAGTCCAACAAAACACTATCATCTTCTTCCTCAAAACTCCAGAAACTACAGCTATGTCCGATGTCCCGAAGCAGACGTCCAGACGTCCCCAACATTACCTACACCACTACTGGCGCCATTCTACGGTCCTCAAAACCACAATCGCCATTGCGGCTATGGTAGCAGTTAAAAGGGTTATGGCAGCTATGGGTCCAGAAACCCTAAAAGGGGCCAAAACGTATAGTGGATTTTCAACACTGCTAATGCACACACAAGAACAAGCGAATTATAGGAAAATAGCAAAACACCCACATGGCGGTAAGGTATATGGTTCTAGATAGGTCAATGGATGTCCACAAGGCTAAAATGATACAAAATAGGTACGGATCGTCTATACTATGTTTCCATAATAGACATCCCAGAATACCACACAACAGCAAATGCCCTACCATAATGTACTACTCATAGCAACTAGGGGATACCAAAATGCGAAAGGTGAGTAGGTAGTAAGAACGGCTAACAGCAGAGACGGCGGAATAAAGGGGACACGTGCCCCTCCACTTTTTTTCACAGACCTGTTGCGTAGTTACACAATGACGTAAAATGGGCTCATGCGAACGTACTAATATACAGCCACTCCTGTAATATATTATTTTCAAATCCAAACACCATTTGGCCAACGAATCCCACCTTCGGTAGCTTCGGTAGCTTCGGTCCGTTTTTTTTACTTCGACCATCTTCCAACCCGAAAAACCTTCGGGTTGGAAGGCGATTGAAATTGAAGAAATGGGCAGGACAGTGACCACACTACGACATGCTCATCTAAACGATACACTATGGTGTGTCACAGTGCATCTGCAGATATACGAATGTAACTTTTTCTCCCACTTGACGGAATCACGGTAGCCTTAGAAATGTATGCCCCTCTATTTTTATTGAGCTTCCGTCGCCTCTGTCTAACAGTACACAAACAATGGTTCATACTGAACATTCATAACGTACAATAGTACCGGACAACCACACCAACCAAAAATATCACTTGGACAAGAATTACGCACTATCCATATCAGAAACACGATGGGAGATTAGTTATACTAAAGACTAGCAGCAGATCAACAGGGGTGAACTATATTATATCGGATTGTACAGTGTACAATAAAACGGTCCACGTTTTGATAACGATTGGTACGCACAGTGATATCACAATGATATTGGAAACGTCAAATTACTTCGTATGTTCTAACTATTTTAACGTCCGCCCTAATCAGGATTAACTTACAGCTAGTTGGGACATCATTTTATCCTAATAGGACTTAGTGTGTCCAAATTGGGAGTTACTAATTGCAAATTAGGATATACTGGGTGCAGAGATTTTTCACCAAAGTTGATGACAGATTTTTATGCGAATGAATAAATGTAATGTCTTACAAATCTTGATGATTGCTTAGACAAAAATGGTGATATTTCTATGGCAAAACATGTCAATTTTTGTTACAAATCTCGTGACATCGTGTTAGAGCGTATAGAGTAGAAAATAACGTATAGGGTAGAAGCGACGTATAGTTTAGAAAAAATCAAAATACAGTGTAGAAACGATATATAGTGTAGACAAAATGAATGTATAGTGTAGAAACGACATATGGTGTAGAAAAAAAAATCACCGTGTAGTGTAGAAATGTTTTCAACGCATAGTGTAGAAAAAAATCGACGTATGGCGTAGAAACTCGTCGTGTGTCAGAACGTATAGTATAGAAACTAACGTATAGAGCAGAAAAGACGGATAAGTGTCGGTCATTATGTATTTTCATGGGAATTACATGTCATTTCTTTTTCTTTTGTGTATTTGGATTGTTTAGGGTCAGACAATTCCTCAAAATGTTGTCTCCAATTCTTCAATAGGTGTTCGGTCCTGGTAGTATATGAGGAGTTTTTCGGCCCCTATTGGGTGGTCCCCGATGGTGGACCCAGCCTGGGAAATCTCATATGGGGGATCTCATGTCATGTAACAAAACCTCCTCGCTCTCCTGGTAACTCGACATGTTGCGATGTCATCATCAATGTGGTACACGGTGTCTCTTGTGCATGCGCACACACGATAAAAAGGTGTTACATTCTGAAAATTCCACATTTTGTTAAGCCATATAGGAATGTCCCGAGATACCTCATTAAATAGCCTATGGGCGCCGCCATCTTACACGAAATGTATTTTTACCGACATAAATAGTCTCTCCTGCCAGGGAAGTAGTATATCACATTTCTCCGGCCCATTTTGGGGGATCAAATACCTAATTGTGTGCCTATTTCTCTTATATATCAGTATTATAACATATTGACATTGTGTTTTGATTTTGCTAAAAGTTTCTCTAAAAGCCTAAACCGAAGGAAGAAAGAGGGAACGAGGGCGGAAAACAGGGAAGGGATTAGGATTTGCGGAGCATCCAAGGATTAGGATTCAGATTGGGATTAGCTTTAGGATTGTGGTTCGGGATTGAGATTGGGAATATTACAAGACGTTATTAATACAAGTCCAACGTTGAAACCATAGTAGTATGTGATTAGACGACAAATTAGTCTGTCAAATATAACTATAAATGTAAATATATATCCTGTATCTATGAAAAAACCTCTGTAATAATTTATTATGTCAGCTCTTGGGATCAACCAATCAACGTTGATAAATGGTGGCGGCCAGTGAAGCCATATCATGTCGATGATGACGTCATCGGTGACCCCTTAGGAAATCAATATTAATTGTGTGTCCACCATATTGTTTTTAGAAATAAAATACATCCGCCTCGTCCCAAAAATGGCAATCCTCCAGCAAACGTTCTGAACTGTTCATTGAATGTGATTAAAGTTTCATTAACCTACCTGCGACAAAAAGAAATAATCTGTTTATATGTGTCCCAAATTGAGAAACTTATTTTGATTGATAACCCTATCAGGTAGCAACACGCAATGCAATTCACAACAACCCTTTACCTGCAAAGACAATTCTTGAATAACTATTTTTTTTATTTTCTGGTTCAAAAACATAGCTTCTAACCCCTCATTGGAACGATCTCAACGAGCTCATTCCAAAGATGGATTATAAGCTATATTTTTTGAGACAGAGAAGTGATAAAAATAATGAAAATAGAAGGGAGATTTTTGTGAAATGCGCTGGCCGGTTTTGGCCGTTACGTCAGGTAAAGGGTTAATCCGGTGATGGATAATCACTTCAGCACGAAACGATTGCTAAATAGAGTTACTCCCCTTACATTGTAAACTTACGTCAACTTGTTTACATTTTCACAAGTACGATACACCAAAACAATTCAAATCATAACAATGAAACGTTTCGGTTCTTCTTTGAGAAAATAAATTACCGGGCCGATTAAATAAAGGGACATAGTGGATTTTGTCAGCTGACATAATAAATACGTTACGGGATGTTTAGTTGTCGGATATGGTGTCACGTAGGACTCAGTGAGATCAATATTAGGCTCGGCTGAAGCTTCGCATAACATTGATCCCACTTCGCCTCACATGACACCATAACCGTCCAATAAACATCGCGTAACTTATAATATGAATGAATATTTTTTTTCCGTAGGGTCAAACACATGGATCAGCACCTGATGGGGGTAAAGAGGAATATTTAAACCAAAATCTGGGAAAAAACACATAGGGGCGAATAGTCTACCATAACGGGGTTGGGGCGAATGGGCCTTCTTGACTAATAGTCCAGTCCACCTACATACTGCATAGCAAGCTAAATGTTTCATGGAAATAACGAACCGTGCATAAAAGCTTAAGTTCGAATGGTGTATACTCGTTTTTGCGACTTCTGAGGTGCACTCCTATATTCCTTCGTAAAATCTCCGACCCCCCCCCCCCACACTCCCCCATGGACGCACGGGCCAGGGGTGGGGTTGAGCCCTCTAAAAAATGACTATCACAGAAATTCGAGCAAAAATTGCGCTAAATTCGGCAAATGTAGGTGCATTTGTTGATCTTCCGGGGGTAATATTTTATATTCCCGCTATAAAATAGGGGCCGGGTTTGCATATGCCACCCAGTGACCCTCCCCCTCTACCCAACCCCCACTTCCCACTCTCATGGTTTAAACCAGTCGCCAATGCCGTAGAGATGACATCACATAAAACATCAGTTTCCCATTAAAAATGTTTTGCCGATATATAGGCCTAAGTTTAAATGTTAAAAGGATTATATATTGTAAAGTCGTTTTTCTTCTTTCTGTTGCATGTTTAATAAATATATACACCAGGAACTTAATTAAGCACCCCGTGTTTTTTCGCAGTTGTGTTGATAGAATCTGTCATTACTTTCATGCTATCTTTCAGATGGCCAAAAGTGCTTGTTTATGGAAAGAATGGTCATTGACAAATGAAAGACAACTCAATTATGAAAATATGCAGTATTTTAATGGCGCTAAAGACACATATCTGTCACTAATGTTTTTAATGGACAAATGTTCTCGCGACAAGTGGTTCTGGAACGGCCCATGAGGAAACAATGCCGGTAATTACTGACAAAACATGTAGCTCTCCGGAACACAATAGCACTGTCTGACGTCAGTAGCGAGTGTATCCACCCCGTTCCCGGATGACAGCCTGAACCCTCCACCTAATGCGGCCAGTGAACTTTCTCGTACGGTTCGGAGGCAACTGCTGCCACTCCTCATGCAATGCAGCTTCCAAATCGGCCGAATTCTGTACAGGCGGATCCCTTGCATGCACATGTTCAAAAAAGTCCAAGATGTGTTTCAATGGATTCAAAACGGGGCTCATCGCATGCCATGGTAGTGTTGTAATACATTGTTCTGAAGGAATGCTCTCACAGCATGGGACGATGTGGCCTTGCATTGTCGTGTATGAGTACAGGGCGAGTAGCCAACGGGTGGTTGTCAAAATGAGACACGACAACCGGATTGAGAATGTCCCGGATTTACTGATGACCACTGAGATTCCCACGTACATTCACCATATCACGTTTACAATCACGAGAGGCATCCCCAGATCATTACTGATCATCCACCATAAAAAACAGTAGATCTGATCTTCATGGGCAGCATTTCTACGCCTCCATACTCTCATGCGACCACCTGTGACGTGAAGCAGGAACCTACTCTCGTCTAACCAATGGACTCTCCTCTACGTCCTGAGATTCCAATGTTGTCGTCCATAATGATAGGACAGAGCTGAACTCGTGATGACCCTTCTGGACCTCATACCCAGTGCTTTGAGACCGTTTCGGACAGTTCTGTTGTACAAACGCCTGTTGGGAAGCCAAATGCGTTTCAAAACCCCTCTTGAAGCAAAAAGTTCACGCCTAACGAGGCGTGCCAAACTTCAATCTTCCAGAGGAGAAGTATTCTGGGGTTTTCCAGGCCTTGGTCAGACCTTAACATCGTTGGTTTGTTGACGTTTTCGGATAAGTCTGCTGATGACAGAATGACTATAGCCAAGTTGCCTTCCAATAGCTTTGAATGACATGCATGTTGCACGCATGCCAGCGATTTGCCATCTTAGTGCCCCATGCAGTCTTCTAATTGCCATGTCAACATTTATTGATAAAAGAAGTGACAAATTTTCTTGTTTTATACCCAGATATTGCATGTGGATGATATAGTTTGTTGTGATATTCGTGAGAAGTATGCTTCATGTGGTCGAGGCGGTGTGTTTGGGGTACGCTATTAGCCGGAAACATTATGTTTCACTAGATGAAATGAACTGCAAGAAATAGCAATCATTAATACAAAATAATCAGTAACAGCAACTTCACTGTCACGAAACATTTCAGGTGTGCTCAATTAAGTTCCAGGTGTATACACCAAAGACATGTTTCACGAAAAATGAAGAAGCATATCTGAAAGATTTTTTGTTAAACTGACGTTTAAATATTGGCGCAACACTATTTTTCCGCCTGGAAACTCTGGGTTAGAGATAAACTGATTTTATAACATTTAATCGTTTTTAGCTCAACTTTGGCGAAGCCAAATTTGAGCTTTTGTCATGGCCCGTCGTCCGTCTGTCCGGGCCAACATTGGGGGTTTAGGGAATATTATTATTAGGGGCCACCTCCAAATTAAGGTAGTGTTAGGGTTAGGAGTGGGGTGGGGTTAGGGTTAGGGTAGCCCCAGAGTAGGGCTTAAGGTTGGGGAGGGTTAGGTCCCCGGGGGGGGGGGGGGGGTAGAGTTGGGGTTTTAGTTTTAGTAGCCTCTAAACCGAAAAATAGCTCCAAATCCTATTGGTTTGGCTAGGATGGGGTTGGGTCTGGGATGGGGTGGGGTGGGTTAGGGTTAGGGGTAGCCCCAGACTAGGGCTTAATGTTGGGGGTTAGGTCAGGGGTGGGCTTTTAGGGTTTAGGGTCAGGGTGGGGTAAGGTTAGGGTTAGGGTGTGTTTTTTGGGTGGAGGTGTGGGGTTAGGGTTAAATATAAGTTCTAGGGTGGATGGGGTGGGGTTCTGGGTAAAATAAGGTTTTGGACTTACAAAATGTTTTTTTGGTAGCCCATAAACCCAAAATGTTGGAGCGTCCTTCTGTCCGTCTGTCCGTACGTCAACAATTGGATACGGCTCGGGCTAGAGGCCGTATATATGAACCGATCTTTACTTTGTTATGACCGTGGGACGAGAACGAGTGTTTTTGGCTGCGGTCCGAAATTCAAGATGGCTGCCAGCCGCCATTTTGTACCGACCATGCAGAAATCTGTTTTTTGTACAGAACTTCCATACGAAAGGTCTGATTTGAATAATTTTTTGTATGAATGTTTAGTACCATGAGATACATTACCTATCATACTGGTTTTTTCTCGTGCTTAAATTATGCAAACTAGACTAACTTTGATTTATTTAGTGTTACTTTCAGCACTGTCATGCAAATGTCAATACGGCTCGGGCTAGAGGTCGCATTTATGAACCGATCTTTACGAAACTTCTTGGGTACCTTTATTATCACCGTGGGACGAGAACGAGTGTTTTGGGGTCCGGTCCGAAATTCAAGATGTCCGCTGGCAGCCATTTTGTTCAAAATTAGGGGCAATCAGATTTGTGCGCAGAACTTCCACATGAAAGCTCCGATTTGAATAATTGTTAGCTCAACTTTGGCGAAGCCAAATTTGAGCTTTTGTCATGGCCCGTCGTCCGTCTGTCCGTACGTCAACAATTGGATACGGCTCGGGCTAGGGGTCGTATTTATGAACCGATCTTTACGAAACTTCTTGGGTACCTTTGTTATGACCGTGGGACGAGAACGAGTGTTTTTTGGTGCGGGCCGAAATTCAAGATGGCTGCCAGCCGCCATTTTGTACCGACGATGCAGAAATCTGTTTTTTGTACAGAATTTCCAAATGATAGCTCTGATTTGAATAATTTTTTGTATGAGTGTTCAGTACCATGAGATGCATCACATATCATACGGGTTTTTTTCTCGTGCTTAAATTATGCAAATTAGACTAACTTTGATTTATTTAGTGTTACTTTCAGCACTGTCAGTGCAAATGCCAATACGGCTCGGGCTAGAGGCCGCATTTATGAACCGATCATTACGAAACTTCTTGGATACCTTTGTTATCACCGTGGGACGAGAACGGGTGTTTTGGGGTCCGGTCCGAAATTCAAGATGGCCGCTGGCAGCCATTTTGTTCAAAATTAGGGGCAATCAGATTTTTGCGCAGAACGTCCACATGAAAGCTCTGATTTGAATATTTTTTTTTTTTGTATGAATGTTTAGTACCATGGGATACATCACATATAAAACGGGTTTTTTTCTCGTGCAAAAATTATGTAAATTAGATGAACTTTGATTTTTTCAGTGCTACTTACACAAAGTAAGTACACATGTCAATACGGCTCGGGCTAGAGGCTGTATTTATCAACCGATCTTCATGGAACTTCTTGGCTACCTCTGTTATCACCTTGGGACGAGTACGAGTGTTTTTGAGTGCGGTCCGGAATTCAAGATGGCTGCCAGTGGGCATTTTGTACCGAAATTTGGTCTAATCAGTTTTTTGTACATAACTTCTATACGGCTCAGGCTAGAGGCCGTTTTTATGTACCGACCTTTACGAAACTTCTTGGGTACATTTGTTATCACCGTGGGATGAGAACGAGTGTTTTAGGGTGTGGTCCGAAATTCAAGATGGCCACCAGCAGCCAGTTTGTACCAAAATTAGTGCAATCAGTCTTTTGTACAGAACTTCTGTATGAAAGTTCTGGTTTGAATAAATTTTTGTATGAATGTTTAGTAACATGGAATACATCACATATAGTACGGGTTTTTTTTCTCATGCAGAAATTATGCAAATTAGATGAATTTTGATTTATTTAGTGCTACTTATACACTGTAAGTGCACGTGTCAATACGGCTCGGGCAAGAGGCTGTATTTATCAACCGATCTTCACGAAACTTCTTTGGTACCTTTGTTATCACCTTGGGACGAGAACGAGTGTTTCGGAGTGCGGTCCAAAATTCAAGATGGCTGCCAGTGGCCATTTTGTACCGAAAGTAGGTCCAATCAGTTTTTTGTCACAACTTCTATACAGCTCGTATTTATGAACTGATCTTCACGAAACTTCTTGGGTACCTTTGTTTTCACCTTGGGACAGGAATGAGTGTGTTTTGGGGTGCCTTTGTTATCACAGTGTTATGAGAACAAATATTTTGGGGTTCAGTCAGACCCACTCTGGGGATCAAAGATTTATTTTCTAGTTTAGCATCTGACTGTCACTCACCTTTACAATAATTTACCTATACATTTGTTACAGGCTACAGCTAGTATTTATGTACAGACCGTTACAATACTTTATATGTACCTTTGTTATCAGGTCATTACCTAGATGTTTGTCATTGCTGTGTTACATACTATACATGTACATGTCTTGACAAGTTGAGCTACAGTTTCATTGACACTTTCATTGTTATTATTTGGAAAGATAGCTTTAACCTGTTACCAGTACTTGTCAACATAGATACTATGTGATTATTT
This sequence comes from Pictodentalium vernedei, assembly GCA_031216915.1. NCBI lineage: Eukaryota > Metazoa > Mollusca > Scaphopoda > Dentaliida > Dentaliidae > Pictodentalium > Pictodentalium vernedei. The sequence goes on from CM062289.1 coordinate 87,980,740, forward strand.
AGTTACCTGCTGTTATTGAATATTATGATGGTTGGTATCCACTGTTTTTGTGAACTACTTTGCAATTGATAAAAATTGTATCTTAATACGCGAAAAAGTGGATCGGATCGCAAAATGCCGGGTCGGAATAGGTGGACCGGTCCGCATCCCTATTATGTACACCCATCTGCATACTCGAGCGGGTCGCCAGGAAGTAAAATAAACGATTTTAGCTGTAAAAAATGTCCAAATAACCACGCACGAAGACAAATTCTTTTTCTACACTATACGCTCAATTCGACCTACATTATACGTTGGGACAGTTTCTACACTATAGGTCGATTTGTTTTCTGCAATACACGTCGTTTCTACAGTATACGTTGATTTTTTATATTCTCTACGTCGTTTCTACACTATACGTTAATTTCTATACTATACATCCTAACACATCGGTTTATGAGAAAACCAGTCAATATAATACAAGAGTGATGAGCGATATTGCGGGGAGGGTGGTGGGTTGTAAACCCAATGTGCGACGACTCTCTTTACTCAGCTCCCAACTGATAAAATATTCAATGCATGCCTTCCAGAAGATGCAGTTGGAATATTTGTCAGTTTATATTATAGTTCAAAACCTGTGGGCATTTATTTGTTGAATTGAATACACACAGCAGTCATGAAGCACGGGCTTCCCAACCTGTTATTTAATTAACATGTAACGGACTCCAAATTGCCATGCTGGGACAGAACTGGCTGTAGACTTTCTTTTGTATGGGACTGAGCATGTGAGACACAAGGCCAGGTAGTAGAAAGTCTCGTTAGAAAGTACGTGATTACCGGCTAGAGCGTATCCATAACTTAGACACCAATCCACACGAAAATGTACCTACTAGAAAACTGTCGAAGGGTGTCACACACACACTACACCCCCACTACTTTATAGCATGTATAGTTACCCCCTTTTGGGGACTGATATAAGTGTTAAAGTTTGGCGAAATGTACTCTATTATTAACAATTCGTCGCCTGAGTACTAGAATGCTCTATGTCCCATAGGGGACATAGAACATTCTAGCACTCAGGCGACGAATTGGGTTGGTGTGTTCTGCCCAAATGGAAGGTAGGATTGAGACTGAGGGACATTTGTTTAGATTAAATTATCTTAAAACGAAAAGCTTTATGTCACTAATTCGACCTCTCATCTTAAAAGAACGGGATGTGGTTCAGCAGTCTAGGTTTAGAAGGCCTGTTACCATTCACGCAAGACATAAGACTAGTCCATAGTCATCAAAAGATCGGCAACAGATTTTAAAAATGCAACACCAAAAATATTGAAAAATGTTGGATAGAACACTTCATAAAAGGAGTGCTCAGTTATATTAGTATTACACAGGGCCGTAACCAACAATATTTGGGACCGGGGGTGAGGTGGGAGGTGTCTGCCGGCTCAATCATATCGCCCAACTATTTGGAAGATATCTAATTATTTATTTATTTATTACTGTTTAATGTCATATACTTATACGCAATGGCTAATCATGACCGTGGCAGTTTTACGGGTGGAAGAAGCCGGAGTACCCGGGGAGAACCACCGAGCAACGACGAGCATCTGCCAGCTCCCCAACATCGCAACTCCGCAACGCAGCACAGCCAGGGTTAGACTGGTTGAAGACATGCGTACCATCGACGTGCAATACGCCTTAGTACGCAGCGTCATCGTGCCCCCATGTGGACAGTCGGGGTTAAGTGCCTTGCTCAAGGACACAACGCGGGAGTGCGAATTGATCGCTCAGACGGTCACCCGTCCAATGATTAACCGGGTTCGACGTTGCTTAACTTCAGTGATCTTACGAGAACCGGTTACCTCAACGCCACCGCGACCCCATATATCTAATTGCTTTTATCAAAGACTTATATTCCACAAATATACTTTCCATTGATAAAATATTGTATTTTAAACAAAACAGTTGAAATAGTATTTAAAGTGCCGTACTCTCCCACACCCTAAGATCAAACCAAATCAGCTATGTTGAGGGAACTTGAACCCAATTAGGTTCACATTCGCCCGATCTAGATGATTTGAAATTAATGGCTTCCAACTTACTTTAGAGTGTATCGAACCATTTAGTTTGCAAGATTTTTGACATTTGTGTTTAAAGATATTTATGATTTATTTATTTATTGGTGTTTAAGGTCACATACTTATGCACAATGGCTAATCGTGACCGTGACAGTTTTACGGGTGGAGGAAGCCGGAGTATCCGGAGAGAACCACCGAGCAACGACGAGCAGCTGTCAGCTCTCCAACATCGTAACTCTGAACTCTGCACCGCAGCACAGGCGGGGTTAGATTGGTTGAAGACATGCGCACCATCGACGTGCAGTACGCCTCAGTACACAGCGTCATCGTGCCCCCATGTAGGCAATCGGGGTGAAGTGTCTTGCCCAAGGACACAACGCGGTTGCCGCGTGTTTAAAGATAGGATTCCTCCTGAAACATTGTAATGGATACCGGAATTTAGGAGTTTGTCGTGTTTATGTACTGGTGTATTGAGCCGAGCATTTATTGCACTCTCTAATATGTGTATTGTGTGTTGTACGTTGCCTTATTTTATCTGTCAGTGAAGTTGGAAGGGTATTCTGCGATTATAGGCCTTTTTATTTGATGTTAGCCTTTTTCCCATTAAACGCGTGTTAGAGCACTCCCTCTTTGCCCACAGTCCTGAAATGTGGCCCGCTTGCCGACCGATAGCTGTGAAAGAATTTATCGAGCCACTTTTTAGATTTTCGACTCACTGGTGTAATGATCCGTAAACAGGTTTTTTTTAACGTTTCATTTGTAAATTCTTTTTAAGCGGATGTTCTGAATTTGTAAAAACATATCTAAAATGTAAACTAGACTACCAGACTTATGAACCCTGGTTACATTCGAGGCATGTGAAGTGCACGTTACTCTCACACTGCCCAAGACTGTTTCCTATCCAGCGAACTGCTGCTGGACCTTGTGTTCGATGATCCAGAGCATTTTGATGTTACAGTGTGCGCAGTGGTTTTGTTGGCTCTCTTGGACCTCTCCCGCCACCCCCCCCCCCCCAAATGTAGTCCACCGTCATGTCGAACAGAACGATCTTTCAATATGAGACATTGCTTTGTCACACACCAGCGTAGTCTTGATGGCCTCCGAATTCTCTGTGCAATGGGTTGCCTGAATGTGGTATTGTTTCCTTCTAGGGTGGAGGGGGGGGGGGGGGGTTATGGTGCTGGCTCAAGTATTCCAACCCGGAGAGGGTCAGGTATGCCCGGTTGGACCACTGGAAATGATCGATGATGCTCCAAGTTGGACCACTGTAAACAGTCGTCGATGGTTGCACTGAAGGATGATCCGTGTTTCCTCTATTCAATAATGTTCTTACAATAATAGTTGGATTGCTGTACGGGTTGTGTTATCAATCCAGTTTCAAACCCTAGAGTGTTCATGTGAAATCACGGAATCTCATTTCACGGAGTCGGCTAAGAATGCAACTTACATAATCCCTCTAATGGCATCCCTTTTTGGAAAATGGCTATGGTTACAGAGCCCCTTTTCGCAGTATGTGCCTAAGTGCTGCATACTTTGTGCGCACATTGTGCATTAGCACTTAGTCACATATTGGCACATCCAGCATGTGTCTATGTGCAGTATGTGATGTGTACACATTGTGACACGATGTGTATTAACACATAGGCACATTCCATCAACCAACAGACTTTCTAATATCCAACTATACTTCAAAAAATATTTTTTCACCGCATGTGCCTGTGTGTTGCATGTGGTGCGCACACATTTTGCATAAACACACAAGCACATTTCGGCACTTCCAGGTTGTGCCATTGTGCTATACGCAATGTGAACACATTGCAACACAATATGTGTCTGCACATAAGCACATCTCGGTACGATCAACATACAGTTTCTTATATGTAAGGTACCCCAGCTTGCACATGGTCTAGGCATTATTTAGATTGATACAGGTTTTGATGAATTGGGGCAACCTGGGTGCGCCTGTTAAAGACCTGGCAAAAGGGCAGAGCCGAGGCAGGGTCAGGCATTGCTAGATAGTACGAAGTAGTGCTACAAGTCAGAAATAATGGTAGAACACTGTAGTATTGGCGAATACAATAGAGGCTAAACATGGGATAGACAGCAGCAGATTGTAAGGCTATCAGGAGCTGTATAGGTTCTTGGTATACCACTTATTGAATCCCAATTATGGGATCCCTTTTACGGAATACCAGAGGAATCCTTTTTTGGGGAAACATCTGTGGTTACAGAATCCCTTTTTTCTGTATGAGAGTCGTATGTGTGCAGTCACTCGCTCGAGCAATTACTCGATGGCTTCATTGTTCGATGGGATTCTGGTTGTTCGAGCAATCAGAGATAGTTTGCAAGCCTGATATAAGTCAGTTGTAATCGTATAAGGCTGTAAGGGGTGCAGAAGACTATAGTGTTAGGTGAATGCCGTGGGAGCTAAGCATAGACAGCATGGGACATGGTGGAAGCTGATGGTAAGACTACCGGGAGCTGTACAGGAGCTTGGAATCCCAATTATGGAATCCCAATTGTGAAATCTCCTTTGTGGAATATCTACGGAATCCTATTTTGGGAAACGTATGTGATTACAGAATTCTTTTCCCTCGAGATGAGCATAAGAATCATATGTGGAGTCACGCGGTCGACCAATTACTCGATTGTTCATTTGCTCGATTAAATTCGAGAAATATTTTTCGTCCCTGCCGGATTGACTCTTGGCTTTAGGAATTCTGTAGGCCTTCGTTATACACAGGTGAGCTAATTCCGTTTGAGTATGTACAGATTGCTCGAAATGAAGCTATATGGCTTGTGATAAGACTTGGTTGAGGTCAGAGGCTGGGGCACAGACAGTTAAGACTAGATAGACTGCCAGGATAGTCAGAATAGGATCAGTTATATGCAAAACAGACAGAAACCGAGGATTTTGAAGCAATTGAACCAACAAACTAATCTTGTTCAAACGAACCTTCCTCTAGGAGACCTCTCGGTCCCACAGCACTGCGTGTAACTATTATCAGCCCTAGATTATGGCTTCATTAAGTCCGTTTCGGTACTTTTAACGGGATTGTCAGATTTATTTGGGTAATTCTACGACATATGCGAACCAATAAAATCACACTTATACTCTTATACAAAGTAACACACCTTATTATTGTAAAAAAGGAGAATTCTCGGAGATTCCGTACCAAATATAGTCCTTCTCTGTGTTTTTGGAGGGATTGTCGGGTTGTTGGTGGTAATTCTACGAAGTAAAAGAGGATTCTGCAGGAATCCGTACCAGCATACTACTCCCATTCAATCGAACACACCCTCCGACCATACCCCAGTTCTTTAAAAAACCATCCGGGCTAATAGCAACCACGTGCAGCCATAGAAACTAAGATGGCGGTCTCCAGTACACAAAATGGACGACGGAAACACGTGTTACTCAACAACACACGCTGTGCATGCACACTACACGTATCACTATGGAGATGACGTCGCAAGATGGGCGCTCACGTGGGCTACCATAACAACAAACATGACGTAACTGGGTCACGTGACTATGACGTCACGTCCTAAGTCCATCACTAGGTCCACCCAAACAGGACCGATTCCCACGCCTCCTACTACTTATATAATATAAATGAACGTAGTCTTATCAATGTTTGGCATATGAGACTAAAAGAAAATCCTTTATCTCCCAGTTAAATAGACTTATCGATCACTCATGTTCCTCGCGATATGTTCCGTTTCGATGATACTCCTAGCAGGAAAAAAATCCTCTTACGTTCCTGGACTGCCTCGTGCAATAATTGTAATCCGGAGGGAATGTTGAGAACAAAGCAATGCGTGGAAGGGCAAGTTTGCACCGAAGCTTTCGAGTGCATTACACCGAGAAGGTTGGATACAAATTACAATAAAACGCCAAATGTATTTAGTCACGAGTGTTTGACTTTTATAAGAATAAAACAAGGTCTATTATAGGGAAAATGATAAGGCAATGATTTCGGAGCAAGTGCGATAGGTAAGTGATGGTGTTAGAGGTTTGGTGATGAAGACCAGACCAAGAAGACGTTAGAGATTAATCGCCTGGTCTTGGATTTGTTTGTCCGTTTGTTATAAGGCTATATTGAGCATTGTGATCAGCCAATGACAATAAATAATGGACCTTAGACACTAATGAATAAATAAATACGTTAACCCCTGCAAAAAAACACACCTGTGGCGTCCATGTAATGCACTGGCGACCACTGCTAATCCAGATAACCGACTAAGTAAGCCGAGTTTGCCTTTTATCTTGTTATCAGTACATCTTGATAGAAAAAAAAAGAAACAAAACTATTTTCCAAAAACAAATCAAAACAAAGAAAATGATACAAAAAAGTCATACACAAAGGTAGTTTTGTGATCTTTTAACCAGGGTCGTAGCTAGAGGGTCTGAACCCCGTCCGACACGACCCGCGTTGTGTCCTTGGGCAAGGGTCTTCATCCCGGTTGCCTACATGGGGACACGATGACGCCGTGTACTAAGGCGTACTGCACGTCGATGGTGCGCTTGTCTTCAATCGCTGTAACCCTGCTCCAACGGACCTTGAACAGAGTTAGAATGTTGAGGAGCTGACAGTTGCTCATCGATGCTCGCTGGTTCTCTCCGGGTACTCCGTCTTCCTCCACCCGTAAAGCTGTCGCGGTTATGATTAGCCATTGTACATAAGTATGTGACCTTAAACACCAATAAATAAATAAATAAAAATAACTAGAGGGTTCTCAACAGGGAGGGCGGTCAGTTATATTTCTTACTGCTGCTGGGTATCCAGCACTACTTACTGTAGGCATGACCCATGGGACACAGGCCCGTGATGGGGATGGGGAGGGGTTCTGAGTTCGAGAGGTCTTTTCTCTCCCTCGATGGCAAGGATCCGTGTGCCTCACCCAGGATTTAAAAAAAATAATATACCCTCCCTCCCTCCCTCCTGAGGTGGATTATGAAGCCTCCTAATTTAAATCTATTCATTTTATCCACAAGAAAAAGTGAGAGGTAGGTCCATGAGTTTTCCCTTGCACTGACCAGGCTATTCAGCCAATACCTTTTCCTCCCAGCTGACTGACAGTCAGTTGGAAGGAGTGGGTATTGGCTGAATAATGGTCAGTCTATAGTCATTGTGTAGCCTGGTCAGTGTAAGCGAAACGGAACGATGGATTCGAATAACCGTAATGGTCACAGATTCGGAAAATTATGCAGCTGATTGGAAAACTCGGAGAATTTTGATCGAAAATTGGAAAATCATTTTGGCTTTGGCTCTGCCGAAAAAATATGACAAGAGCAAATTAAATTGATTTAATTGAATTTCCAACTTTGGGAATTAACATCACCGAATTTTCAACTTTTGAAATTGCAAGCGATAATTGGGGTATGTTGGAGACCACTCTCCAGACCCCTCCTCTAGTTTCGTCCCTGCTTTTCATCCGATAATACCATATGGTCAATAACGAAACAAAGATGTTCATTTGTTGAGCTTAAATAATACAAACATTTCTTAAAGTATCGCATCGGTCGTTGCACGTAGTGGCAAATGCAGTCCCTTGCAAGACTACGAGGGAGGACGAACGAGACAGAAAAAAACAACAGACTTCCGCTCGTATGTTTTCCTTGATTCCAACCTGATTTCGAAATATTTTATTAATCACACGTGAACTGCTGTAAGTGAGTCGTATTGAGGACGCGATCAGATCGAGAAAAGAGACAATTTGAGATCACAGTTTTGTATACCTCTGCAAGGACTTTGGTTTACGGGTTAATTTGGGTTGAAGTAACAATCTAGCAGTTAAGTCTATGGCGCCATTGTATATCTGCAATTATGAAACTGTAGTCGACATAAATGTTGTTCAATTCTAAAAGAAACAGACATTTTTTTAGAAATGAAAAATCAGTTACATGTCGCTTTATTGGGGTATGATTGTGGGATAGTCGACTTAAAATCTGTGAGAAGTTCTGGCCACTTCATACAACTTAACATACCCCCCCCCCTCCCCCCCCTCCCAAAAAAAAAAAAAAATTGTATGCGTGAATCCAATATCAGTATACAGGGAGGATACAATAATAACTGCAGTCTGCAGCCGTCTGGCTGCAGACGGCAGTTATTATTTTATCATCAATGCCCCGTATATGGACCTCTTATAATAAGACAAAACGGGGAGGAAATTATGCCTTGGACCGAAAATTCGGCCTTACGAGTTCAAAAGGTTAACATACCAACCCAAAATTCATACTCCGATACGATTACAAATGGCTGAGACATCGACAGACTCATAGTACAAGCAACTGATCAAAAAAAAAAGAAACAAACATTCTTTTGTCGGAGTACGAATGAAGGATAGTCGTGATAAAATCTGTACGAAGTCCTGAGCACTTCATTCAACTTATCGTGCCCATCCACAATTCATACTCCGATAAGGTGACATATCATTTCCATGTCAGTTTTTCTTGTAGCGCGGATTATTAGTAGGTAAAGATGCAGGCTGCAAGCCGAGTCGTCCTCGTTTCAAATCCCATCTGCTGCAACCGCGTCGTGTCCTTGGGCAAGGCACTTAATCCCACTTGCGCGCGTACGCACACGGTGACGTTGTGTACTGAGGCGTACTGGACAGAGATTGTGCACTTGCCGTCAACCAGTGCTAACCCTGCTTGTGTAAGGTTAGTACGTTGGGGAGTCTGACAGCTGCTCTCCGTTACTCGGTGGTTCTCTCCGGGTACTCTAGCTTCCTCTACCCGTAAAACTGTCCGACACGAGGTGACCCTGGCTGTCGGAACTGTCGTTAATCCCCAATAAATAATAAATTTCAATTCTTGTGCATAAACGATAATCCAAGTTTATTGATAATGATATATCATTAGAGCTGACATAAACGGAAATAAATAATTAATAAATAAATAAATAATAAATAAATAAATAAATAAATAAACAATAACAGCACAGTTCAGCCAATGTGTTCCAAGAAGTGTTTTGTAACGACATTTGAGGACCAAAGGACACGGTTATTATGGCGTATTTACTTTTATTAATTACAGTTTTTAGATGTTAGTCGTGTTCAGTTATTGAATCACTTAGTATTGGAAAGAGATAATTCCCTCTTTCATGTGTAGGAATATTGTGTGAGATAACTCACCTCTTTCACACCCACACAGATATATTTGGCTCATCATGTTTGTTCCATTTGTGATTAGTATTATAAAGAATTAGCAATAATTACCATCATTGATGATATCCTCTAGAATACCGATGGTCATTGAAACCCTTTGAAAACTAGCGGCCGCTTTTCCGGCCAGGAACATGATACGCAATAACGTTATTAAATAGGATGGCTGTTCAGTAAACATGTGACGTAGACCAATCAGTATTTTCTATATTGATTGGTCTACCCCAAATAATGAATATGGACTCTTCTAATTTTTGCCATTGAACTGGCATGGAAGACACCATCAGAGTTCAAAGGGTAAACACGCAATATGTCTAATGTACTAAATTATGTAGAAATCTTTGTCCAGCAACTTATCATTCACGAGGCGAGGTGGAATAGTTAGAGGTTACAAGTCTGTGTCAAACACACAAACTATTTTTGTATGGTTTCTTCTTCTTCTTCGTCTTTATTTTTTGGCACACTAATAGACAGTCATATGTACTCGATCACCATAGCTCAGGTTTGGTATGACCTATAGACTTGGGACCAGCACCCAATGAGTCGACTCTCAATGGAGTTTCAAAATATGGGTCAAGGTCACTGAAGTCATCAGGGGTTGAGTGTATTTTCAGAATTGCTGGAGATCACATCGATTACCTCTTATTGCATTCCCGACGTTCATGTATGTATTGTTACACTCAAACAGTGGGCGTGGCAAAAATATTGAAAGAGTGTCACGCTCATATCTCAAGCAAGATATGACCTGTGAATCGGGGACAAATATTAAATGAGTCGAAATAACGTCGAAGAAGAAGAAGTTAATACTTTGGGCCCAGGTCATTGGGTTCAAACTTGTCCCATTAAGTGCAGTTTCCAGAATTGCTTGAAACTGCATTTTTTCACCCCAATGCATTTATGAAGTTCATACATATCTTTCCTCTCACAAATAAGTGGGCAAGTTTAAAAAAATATCCTTTGCTGATACCAATAGGACATACATGTATGTCCAATGCCTTCCCATACTAAGATTAGGGCCTTGATGTTACACCTCATTGAGATAAGGCCAATCAAAATTAAATAATGGATTGGCATGCATATTTGTTTTAAAAGAAAAGAGGGAGGGGCGTTTTTATTTTTATTTTTTTATTGCTGATGGAATGGTCGCCTATGCCTAAAATCCAGTTGCGAGAGCCTAACATTAAATATTAGAGATTTCATGTTTTCACTGGTAGTCTTTGTTGTAACAGTGATCATACAACACTAGAAGAACTAAAATAGAGATCGAAAATAAGGAGTTTAACTGGTTGAGTGCTACAAGCCACAATCAGGGCTTTCAAAAAATTGAGGCCACCAGTGCAAAAGCCAACATTTTCCTTACCTATGTTTCATATTCAATCAAACGTAAATAATAGTTTGTTTATACCAATTTGTTCTATTACAAATTATTGGAGAGTGCCCGTTGGCACTCTCCAATAATTTGTAATAAAACAATTTTTGATGTACAAATTCAGACCACCAAAACTAATCTCGCCCTCAACCAGTTAAATAAGTATATTTTGTACATGCATATGAAAATCGTGTCGCATCTTGCTAAGAGAATAACAATACTGTATCAATGTATACGACATATTGCATCGCAAATCGCGATGTGATACCGCTAAAATCACACCCTATGACAGTTTTATGCATTTCGAATTTTGCTTCCGAAATAAATATGACGAACGCGGGCCGAAAAAAAAAACGAATGCGCCGCTACCTGGTTAATTTTCTTTAACCTAATTATTCATAGACATCATGGCCTCATACAACACAATCAAAAACACACCTGATACTGGTAATGCCTACCACTATGTGCAACAACTGTCTAATACTCACATAAGTTCTATGCGGTTAGTGCTAAGTGAGATATTTCTCATAGCCTCAATTCGGGTATTGGAGAACACTGTTCTGTATAACCACGGTGTTGGTATATATCGCGAGGACTACTACGTCAAGAGACTCTACACTATAAGAGGCTAATGATGATAGACATGGTAGTGAATGGCAAGCATGGGAGTAGTAGTTACCAGTAGATATTAGAGCAGGGCTAGGAAACAGTGGTGGTTGAAGTTTATAGTTGCCATAGGTGACGAAAAAGTAAGTTGTAGAAGTTGTGGAAAAAAATATGTTGTGAGACTGTAATACTTACATTACCTGTATTAGTTGCAGCTATAGTTACATTAAGGATGCAGAAGAGTTGAATGTAAAGCTCTTTCAAGTGGAAGGTCCTTCACATCTACTAGGGTACTCTTGATCCATAGACTATATGTATAGCCGGGAACAGACAGGAAAGACCAAATAAACTCGAAATAGTAACAAAACAACGACTCTACATCGAAATCCTCCCTTCTTCACTACACTCCACAACAATAGACATAGCATTTGGATACACTCTACTTGATTAACGGACATATAGCACCACGAGCTATCCACACCAACAATGTGCCAGCATTCTGGGGGAGGGGGGGGGGGGGTTCGGGGTCCATTTCGGCATTGCCATAACCTACACGCCATTCTCACTAAACGAGTATCATCAACAGAAACCAGGTTGGGTATTTTTGTTAGTACTTTGATCGTTTGCAGTATATCGATGACGTCATCATCTACCTCATATGGCTTCATATGCCGCCACCATTTATCCACGCTGATTGGTTGCTCCCAAGAGCTGACATAATAAATTTCCATATTGGGTGGCTTCAACTGTCTGGTGACAGTATATTGCACAGTTTTCAGTGACTAGTACTGCACGCTGATTGGTTTGATGGTATCATGTTCCTGGCACGGAAAAGAGGTATAACGAGTCCAAAGAGTTAAACATTCGAATAATGACAGTGTTTATACAACACTGTCTGTGCGACCGTGGCTAAAATACTAAGAAATCCGCGCTTCCGCCCTCTTTTGACGTTCTGTAACTTTTTTCTGTTCACTATATCAACAATGCGTCCATCAGTGCTCAAAATAACTGTTTTTCTTTGCGTAGCAAAATGCTACATATTTCCAATAAATGAATAGCATTTTGTAAAAATTACATAGTTATTTTTGTATACCAGAGTTATGTTATGCTGTTTTGTATTGAATTCGTCTAAGTGGATAGAATAGTTTCCATCCATTTCTGGGCATTTCCAAATGCTCCGCAACACTTGAAACATTTACTATGTTTTTTTTAACTGAACTGCCTTTAAGGGTTGCATGGACTTGGATATTTTCAAATGGCATCTTGGTTGTTTAATGGAGTTCTCAAAATGGAAGTTGGGATTTTTAATTTGATGGGCTTGAAGTTATTTTTAATGGACATTTTATGCAAAATGTTGTAAAAACAGGAAGAATTTAAACCAATAGAATTCATCTTACATATGAAGTCGCAAATGATGCTTGATGGAGAGTTAATCTGAGTTATGCCTGGAATGTTTCACAATCAGAAGTAAAGCATCAGTGAACTAGTTTTCAAATTTGTTTGCAAATTTCCATTTACATTTTGTGATACAAGATAATCAACTGCAGCCTAATAGGCTGTTTATCTTGTATCGCAAAATGCTAGACATAATTGAACAATGTGTAGCTTTTTGCAAGTTGTGCAGTGCAAAAAGCGACGCGACACCGCTTATTATGAGCCCTGGCGTCCATTGTCACATATGATAAAGACACTTTCCTTTCCATTAACAATTTTAACCCTAGCGGTCGTCTTTCCGGCCAGGAGCATATGCCATAAAGCCATTAAAGAGGATGGCTGTTCAGGAAATGTGTGGCGACGACCAATCAATATTTTCGACGTGCAGCCTCAGGGCTGCACGTTGAAAATATTGATTGTCTACACCAAATAATGAAAATGGACTCTTCTAACTGCTTCCATTGAACTGGAATGGAAGATAGCACCAGAGTTCAAAGGGTTAATATAAAGGACTAGGAGATAAGAGTTGATATTTTTCCTGTCAAATATAAAATTATTACCACTTTGCAGGGCGTTTCCTACTGCATTAATGTCGATTTAACGGGCAATCATATCCTCTATTGCTCGGTAGTCACGTGATAGGAGGGCCGCTAATGGAAAACAAAATTCATTATCGGCCCTCTTGTCACGTGACGTCTTTTAGAATTGAAAATTTAGAAATGAGGCGAGAACTCGAAAGGAAAAGTTGATGCTTTCGCCATGTTGCGGTCTTGTTGATCGACAGCAACAGAAACAAATGACACGTGGCCATGTTGTCAGTTGTAGCCATTTTCCATGTAGCCATTTTCTGTTTTATTAAATTTTGTGTCTTTTGATTGCTGGGATATCATTTTGGAAATGTGTAAAATTACAAATTACGTAGTGGTAATAATAGTAATAACATGATTGTTGTCGGGCATAATGGTTCGTGAGCGGCCCTGCATCGATGTTGAACAGCCCTTGGGCTTATTAACGGCCCTCGACTTCGTCTCGGGTCTTTAATAAATCCTCGGGCTGTTCAACATCGATGCAGGGCCGCTCACGAACCACAATGCCCTCCAAAATCATGTTATTGATTAATTACTATAAAAACACATTCGCTAAACAAAGAACCAGGGTGACATAAAATGCAGACAGCTGTCTGTTGTTTTCGTTTATTAAAAGTAAGAAAAAGGAAACTTCCTTTTATTTTTCTGCTGATGTCATGAGTGTTTGGGAAAGAATTACATGCTTCGTAATTTGACCTTTCTCACCCATCTAATAATTACATAGGAGATAACTTTATCGAAAGTCGATTTTGATGAAGCGATAAGTCATAGATGGAAAACAATAATATTAGTCAACTCTGATTCTACTATTGTCATGACCGAAAACACAAGACTGGTTCCCTGATAAAATCATCAACGTTATATCAACATCCTGTTATTTATTTGTTTATTTGTTGGGGCTATCCGCAACTAAGCCTAGTTGCAAAGCTTTGACTTCTGCTGTGAAAATATAACCTTTATTTGGTATTCTGGCAGAGATGATCTGATCACCGCAAACAACGACCGATGAAATTTTGTTACCATCGTTAATTCTTTTGTGTGCACTATACTTGGAGACTTTATCTCGACATATTTTTTGTTTGAACTGCAGAGAGTTTGTCTCTGATTGTTTTGAGGAAGTAAGGTCCAAAATAACAGTAAGCTTCCTTAGATGCCAAGTAGGAATGTGAGATTCATGCCTTCATGGCTCTCTTTTCTCGAGTCTGATTCAAGGGCAACTCATTCCATATGACGTCTAATTCTAATTCACAGTGATTTAATATGTCTCTGATGTCTGTTGAAAAAAATCAACATTTTGAGGATCGGAGACACAATTACAAGGGGGGTTAATGGATAAGCCAACAGTTTAGAAACATATTGGAGTGACAGTTCAATTCTGCTCTTCTCAAGGGAAGGCACCTCTGCATCAACGAGCATTGAATCTATTTGGTAATATTTAAAAATGTCCTAATGTTTAACCCTAATACCACTATTATGAATTGCTTCAAGTGGTGTGGGGTACAACTTTCTTGCAGAGTCGTAAACCACACAACAGTAATCTAATTTCGATCTCACAAGTTATTTATACAGATGGAGTAATTAAACTAAAATGGTAAGACATTCCACAGCTTACCGTGGTAATTATGTATACTACATTATGTACATTGCTTGTTGACGACAATCTATGTACGCGGTTCATAAGACACAACAGGTAAAGCCCAGAGTGGGGCATCGGGCATCGGTGACCCTTTTAGAGCCTATTCACTGTTTCTTTGATTTTCCTCGAACTGATCTTTATGTAAAAATGTGCAAATATCTGTACCTCTTATACCCTTGAATCAATAATTAATATCAATTGATTAATTAATTAATTAATTAATTAATCACCCCAGCCAACACCCCAATCAGTCCGACCAACTACCTTGATGAGGTAAAGTGTTTTTTACATCTCAATCTTAGTTGTTTTATATCAGAAGTGAAATTCAGTTTATTGTCAAACAATAAACCCAGGGAATAGAGTTCGTTCACAACATTTATAGTACTCCCGTCTATTTTGAACTCCACATCTAGGTGATGTTTCTGGAGTTTACAAAAATGACCACTTTTGGTTTTGGACTTCCAGACAATGAAACCATTGTGTTAAATCTTCGCATTATCGAATATATAAACTAATAAGCGATTAATTGGAATGAATTCATTTTTAGGTAGGAGATGTATAATAAATACACAATTGGCCTTTCATTTAAATGGGTTGACGATAACTGGGCGATTGTTACTAGTTATCGTGCTATCCTTAAACAGTCGCTCTCATCGGTATTCTTTAGCCCTTCACCTAACGAATCGCCCGCATCAGTCTGCGTAATTTTCAAACTGATCTGTTGAAAAAAAAATATTTTTTTCAAAATACTTCAAGAAAACCCTATCATGTGACGCCTCATTGGAACGAGCTCATCGAGTTCGTTCCAATGAGGGGTCACATGATAGGAGTTTGTTGAAATTTGTTTGTAAAAGTTTAAAAAAATAGTAATTAAGATGAACTTTTTTGATATTCTCTACGTTGGATAAAGGGTTAAATCATTCATTGTGCATTTGTGTTTATGTCTGATTCAGGTATCTCTCCCGGCACACCTGTTTATGACTATATGAAATCTGAGTCAATGAGCTAATATTGCGTGCAAGAAGTAGCGCACTAAAATTTAGTAAGATGCCCTGTTATGGGAGCTAAATGGTCACCGCAGATACTCAAAGGAAGCAATTGCCGAAAGTGGATGTTATTTTTTGTACGAATGAAGTTTATATATATAGAATATTAAGTTGCATACTTAATAGCTTATCGTTGGTAAACGATACACATTGATCGAAACAACTTGTGTGATAATCACAGGAAGAAATTTCGCCGTACCGTACGCCAACATCCATTCCGAACTCAGTTCCATGCATGTACAGCCAGATAGGAAGCTTAAAATAAGGTATCGCACAAAATGTGGCATCCACGCAGTTCAAGATGGTTATATCTCTGTGTCTCCTTTACTACGCCGTGAAAAAAGTCTATCTGTTCTCGTGTTCCCAGAGTATCAACAGAAGGATGTTCCTAATACTTTCGTTGTCACATCCCATGCCTACCTGACATTAGAGCGCGGGAAGGCCTGAGGAGTGACGTAGAGATTATAAGTTATATCCTACTGCTAATATTTTAAGGTCTCGCGAAAAACGTGTCTCAAGCGAATTATAAATTTATATCCTTGACATTTATTAGGTGAAATAGCTGTAAAATTCCTACATATGAATTATTAGTTTTTACACGCCTGTTACATTTCCCCCTGTCCGATATTTACACATCCGTACGGAAAACGTGTTCGCGCGGGTTTCCGTTGACGGACTATTTTTCCACCTAACGTCATGGATCCATCTAAAGATCTAAACTCTACTCACTTTCATAATCAGCCAATCTAAACGTCGCCCCCTGACCTATATCAATTCGAAAGCTACGGTGACAGCCAATAAATCGAATGTCAAATGGAAAATGTTTTTGTTCAGATCTGCCAAAATTAACGAAAGTAAACTTATATAAATGGGGGGGGGGGGGGGGGGGGTATTATAACAGTCAAGTTCTGACTTTAAAGGGAATATCACTCAGATAATGGCAGCTAATGTCTTTAAAAAATACGAATAAATAACCTATGTTCGGTTTACGTTTCGATCTGTCGCACGTGTTTGCCAATCAAACCTGTTTTTTTGTTTTTCTTTCACGCAGACGACAGAACTGCAAAATTCTACATATAAGACCAAATTTTAAATTAGTGGATTATATGTCATGGAGGCGTTCAACAGACACAGAACGCCAGGACAGTGAATGCGTTCGTCAATACGGCACACATGCCATCGCGGAAGGATAGAACACTAGGGGCTAATAATACTATGGAACCTCCACAGCTGTACCCTCCAGAACTATATCTTCCCGTCATAACCTTAAGTGGGTTGAAATGAATCACTAGCGCTTCCAAAGCCATGTCAACTTCCCAGTTGGCAAAACTGGCAAGTTGCCATATCGTCCAAAACGCCAATGATTAATTTTAGACTGTTAAATTAATAGATAGAAAATACCCTTCCAGAAAACACGACTGCAAAAGCTCCACAGTACAGCATTCACTCCTGGTAATGATATGCTCCATTTGCGCTGCCACATGCTCTATTTTTATAACCAATGTAAACTTAAAAAATACAAATTAAATAGTTTATATCTGATATTTTACCCAAGTTAAAAAAAACTGATAAATTTGCCCCTTGAGTGCAAGAAGGCGGTGCAAAGTTTTAGCATTGCAAAGCCTTCTTGCTCTCAAGGGACGAAATACACCACCACCCATACTATTCTGTAGATTATGAGGCCTAAAACATAAACCAAGAACATGAAATTTGGATGGAAAAGAAATAATTACAAAAATAAAAAATAAAATAAAACACAGCTCGCCCGCAAGTAATTTTACAAATAATGGCCGGAGAAACAGAAGATCTACTTTGTGTGGCCTTCTTGTATTTTCATCATTTCAAATTGGGTGGCATAGCTTGCTAAGAGATTGCCGAGCGACTGGGATTGTATAACTATTTTGCTGGGTGCATCACAACCCAATGTCTGTGGTTCATCTGTTGCGGATTTTATCGCCAAGCATGGATATCCTGTTGATTTTTGTCAAGACTATCGTCATTTTTTTTTTATTTTCTACTTCGTTAGGTAAAGAGTTAACGAAGAGCGTGCGTTCAATAATCGATTGTAACATAGATTCACGTATACTAATTAGAATCGCTATTAAGGCAATTATTACTTCTTGAGTGATCTGTTTGTGTAATGACAGAGCAACTGATGGTCGGGAACATATTTTTTGAGCTGTTTGTGTTTTTTTTTACCTGTTGCGATTTTTTCACCAAACATATATGTTCTGTAGATATCTGTAAAGATTGTCGTCCACGTTTTGCTACTTCGTCCAGTAAAGTGATGATGAGGAGCTTCAATCCAGTGATCAATTGTTATATAGATTCACGTATATTAATTAGATCAAAATACTAACAGTAACTGGATACCTATTTCCTTGTACATGGATTATTTCTCTGTGTGATAATGTAACTAGAGACCTATTTCCTTGTAGATTAATTATTGTCATTTGCTCTATGTGGTAATAATACCCTTTTGTCCAGGCAGGAAATGAACTGTCGATGACCAAAACAAAACAAAAGATCAATAGACCTTCTGTTATGTATCGTGTTTTGCTGATCCTTCACCCCCCTCTCCCGACTCACAATATATACTGTATTTGACACCCCTCCACTCACAACAAACACCAACTGGTAATATTTTACCAAGGCTTTTTTATTTTTAATCAACACGATGATGTACTTCCTGACCTGAAAATGTTTGAGATTAGAAGGCGGCTCTGCTGCATTTCTCCATTTCCAATTTAAACAGATATTGTTCATTTATGTAATAAGGGTTAACGATACTTTCAACAACCAGGGCCACATCGATCATACAGTCTGCGTGGGAAGGAAGCCGGATTATCCGGAGAGAACTTCCATGGAGCGGCAGCAACTGTTAGACTAACCAACTTACAAACCCGGCACTTGCACAGTTAGCGGCTGGGGGCAAAGGCACCGTCGATATGCAGTACCACTTAGTACATGGCGCCACATTGTCCTCACATGTGTTACAGGGATTAAGTATGTTGTGCAAGGAGATGGAGTGGGTCAGGATCGAGCCGACGTCCTTTCGAATTATAGTCCATTGCTCAATCAATGATCCACAACACCCCCAATATAAGCATGTATATGTTAATGTTTAAATTGATATCGATATATGAAGACCTGTTCGTTGAAGGTACATTACAATATGTACGAATTAGTTATCATATATACTGTTTTGTTCGTCAATGATAATTTTACTGTTGGTCTTCTTGGCCAACCAAGTTTTCTTCCGCATCCTAAATGTATCCTCTGTCTCACCCCTAACTTTTTATGGGATTGTCTAGCCTGGAGAGAACGACAGAGAGCCGAAGAAAAATACAGCCTATTGATTCACGTAAGTCCTAATAATCGAAAAGTGGGCGGAATCCTTAGAACTCTTCAATTGAAAAGGTGTGGAATTTGTTCAGCAGTCGAGGAGACACATATGAAGCTGATAAGTGAAATTACTGTCAGTTTCTTACCTCAAATGTAATTTGTATGTACTTCTGTTAATTGGAATTAGTTACTGGAAAAACGTTATTTGAAAAGATATTCAAATTAATTTTTTTTTTCTCCATTATGTGAATGTGGTAAGATTTGGGATTGGGAAGGTGCAACAGATGAATCAAAACATGGCTTTGATCTCTGGCGCGATAGTCTCACAAACAACCTCATGCAGTTTAGGGGAATTTGTCTCCTAAATTTGAAAGTGACTTTTGACTACGTATTAAATGGTAATCCGCTGGTTTTCACAGATACTAATTAATTTTCATAGATGAAGTCATCGCTATTTGTTTCCAAAGAATCGTCCTCCAAGGGCTTCGGAAAGCATCCGAGGGCAAGGGGGCGGGAGGTGGATGAAAAGAACACTCGACAGTATTCAAACGACAGCTGTCGAATCGATTCAGTTTGTTCTTTTATTGATTGTGTTTATTGGAGTTCAAGGTCACATTCAACAGCCAGGGTATGTGTTTATTGGAGTTTAAGGTCACATTCAACAGCCAGGGTTACATCGAGTCGGACAGTTTTGCCGGTGGCGGAAGCCTTTTACTCGGAGACAACCACCGATCAGGGACGAGCAACTTCCAGATTCTCCAACTTAATCACAGGGCACAAGCAGGGATAACCCTTTGAAACTCTAGGGGTATATTCCATGCCAGTTCAGTGGCATCAATAAGAAGAGTCCATATTCATTCTTTGGGGCAGACCAATCAGTATGTGTTCCTCGGGCTGCACGTTGAAGAGACTGATTGGTCTACCCCACAATATTTACTGAACAGCCGCCCTATATAACGACTTTATGACGTACCATGTTCCTGGTCGGAACCCTGAGGGTCAAGGGTTAATAAAGGTTGACGATTAGTGCAACCCACAATTGCTGTTCGCTTTAGTATACAGCGCCCCCGCACCTTCACGATGGCAATCAAGATTCCGTGTCTTGCACAGGGATACAACGCAGTTACCGCATGTCATCATCGACCTGTTGAAAGTTCGGTTTAACCCTTTACCCAACGAATCGGCCACATCCGCCCGCGTAATATGTAAATTCAGCAGCTGAAAAAATATTATTTTTCAAACAATTTCAACCAAACCATATCATGTGACCCCTCTGGAACGAGCTCGTCGAGCTCGTTCCAATGATGGGTCATATGATATGGTTTGGTTGAATTTTTTTTAAAAATGGCTCGTTCCAATGAGGGGTCACATGATATGGTTTTGTTGAAATATTTTGAAAAATTTAATTTTTTCAACTGCTCAATTTGCATATTACGCGGGCGGGTGCGGGCGATTCGTTAAGTAAAGGGTTAAACCAGCGTGGCAAGATGTTCTAAATAAAATACAGAGAAACAAAGGCCACGTTAAGAAAAAGAAAAACGAACGAAAACAACCTTTTAGATCCGATGTTGTTGCTTTTCTTTGTCGACAGGTGAGATGTTGCGCAGATAAAAAAGGACGGAGCATTTCGACTGGATCGCGACCCTGTCGTAATCAGGTCGAAATTCTCTGTCGCTTTTAGGTTAACAGTAGTGTATCTATTTAATCGTGTACTTATTTTTTTATGTTTCCGATTAGCAAGTGATGAGGTTTTTTGGTGCCTTTTTGATTTCCGCAACATGTGCTGTGTTCTCGTTGTTTTTTTTTTGTTTTTTTTTGTTACGTCATGTGCTTTGCTGTTTTATTCTGATACATATTTTCTATAGTTCCAGGTATCTTCGGAATTTCTAGCGCCCAGAGTGACGTTTTTGTCGATTTTTCGAGTGTTTTACGACCAGGGGCGTAGCGACAGGGGGAGTGTGGTGGTGTGTCACCCCCCTCCCGCCTCCAATCCTGGTCAAAATTTCCCATAGTTTTAAATTCGGAGGGCAAGTCATGAGCAGTTGGAAATTCCATCTATCTGGATTTTAGAGCTTCTTTGGTGATGCTGATGTCTCCTTCACTTTCCATAATCCCAACTCGGTTTCAACAATTCCAACTGTTACTATTTACAACTACAGTGTACGCAATATCGAGCTTCATGAGTATGCGTGATGTCAATCAGTACGAGATTTCTATAGTACGTTTACTTATTGTAATAAAAAAATCCTCGAAATGCATTTCAAGAAAATCACATCATGGAAAATCGTTATCCTGAGTTTATTCCATCATTCACAGTTTTTAAATGATGAAAAATCGAAAACTGATCATTCATGCATAAGGTCTGATTTAATGTTAGGGCAGTGTGAATTGCTCTAAGTTCTCAGCTTGAGCATTTGTTTAGCACATTTTCAATTCCCAGAATAATACCAAATAATAACAACCTGATAATTCTATCATAAATGTGTTAACATTTCAGTTACTAGAATCAATTTTATGCTCCCTTTCATGGCTTCATTTTCAAAATTGTTCTCGGTAGTGAATTTCCAACAAGTGGGAGGGGCCGGGAGGGAGAAACCCCCTCCAGGTCCCCCCCCCTAGTTGGAAATACACTACCCTACACCCCGCCCCCCAATCGGAAGCCTCTAACCACGTCCCTGTTTGCGGTTCTGTTATGCATCCTGTGCCTGTGGGAGTATTTATTTCTGAGATGTTCATAAATGTTGTCTGTGAATGGATTTTATTTCAAACTCGACTGACTTAGTTTCAAAAGATGCATTTTTTAAGGCGATTGCCATGCCGATGGAAATGGTTGTCAACTCTCAACCACCACTTCGCATGGTATAGAACATGAAGTTTCTGCTTGGTGGGAAATATTTTTTTCTTCTTCTGTTGAGTCATTTGTTGGTCTTGATTTGCATGCAAGCTACGCCCCACCTATAAAAATGGATTTATCATACTTCATGAACAAAACAAGGTGAACCACAAATCATTAACAAATCTCATGGTCTCTCTCTCTCTCTCTCTCTCTCTCTCCCTGTATCTATCCCTCTGTCTCTCCCTCTGTCTCTGTCTCTCTACCTTTCTCTCTCTCTCTCCACTATTCATGAAACAAGTTAGGGGCATGGTGTGTTCCCTCAGGTTCCAAAGTCCTTTGAAGTTACAGATATATATTCAGACATGCGATGCGAACGGCATAGTCAGACATGCGATGCCAGCGACACAAGGAGTCATTTCAACGAGAAAATATTTCCAAAGCAAACGTGTATCATTCATTTGTTCTTGGTTCTTTAATCGATCCTCTCAAGGGTCACTCGTGTCCACTCATCAGGTATAATCGATTATCTCGGCAGATTAATCAATTAGGAAAATCAATAATCTTGTCAGTCCAAGAGTTCAGTCATTTGTTCGTCTTGATTTGCATGAAGGTTGTGCCTCACTTATCAGAAATAGTACGTCATAAATAAAACAAGGTGCATCAAATATCATTAACAAATCTCATGATATTTTTTCTCCCTCTCTCTCTCTCTCTCTCTCCAATCTCTCACCATCCCTCTCTCTCTCTCTCTGCAATTCCTGAACAGGTTAGGGGCGCATGCCATGTGTTCCCTCAGGTTCCTGAGTCTCTGGAAGTTGCAGATCCACAGACAAAGATGCGATGCGAATGGCATAATCAGACATGCGATGCGAGCGGCACAAGGAGTCATTTCAACGAGGACATATTTCCAAAGGCAACGTGGAAAATTCGTGATGGTTGTTCTTGTTCGGGGTATGTTTCTTTAATTAATCCTCTTAAAGGGTCACCCGGGTACGACAGTAGAGGTTAATTGGGGATTCGACCTCAGCAAAAAATTATGTTTTTAACTTACGTAATTTCTCGCGATATTCGAGCTTATTTTCTGGAGAAATCGACTAGGTGCAGTTACAGATCACTTTATACTTCTCGCAAAGTGCGCTCGTGTACCAGGAGACGGACGATACGCGACATTTTCGGGTTAGCATTAGGATGGGAAATCGAATCGCCGTCAGAGAGACTACAAGGATTTATTCCATCTTGTCGATCAAATCTCGGACATCGAGCAAAAATAAAATCTTACAAAATCTGAGAAACCCAGTTCGAGCTCAGTCCGAGAATTCATCGCTTTTTTCACAAGATGGCAGTGATGAGAGTGACGATTCCGCAAACCCCCATGAAAAATCCGAAGTTGATGACAAAAACAAAACAAATATTTTTTTTACTCAGCTTTTTACGTGTTTCCTCAATTTATTGCATCTATTTCGCCGAAATGTTGCGGTTGTTTAATTTCAAATCGCGAGTCATAATGTCAAATCGTGTAATGTTTTGTTGGTGTTCTCAAGTGTTCCAGCGATGGATTTCGTCAATTCGGTGGTAATCTCAGGTATGTGAAAGATTCCCAATTGTCAAAATTGCAAAAAAAAACATGTAATTTTCCGTTTGTGTTTTTTGGTGTTTTTACGGCTCGTGAGGTCGATTCGCTAGAGATCTCTCGGATAAGAGAGAAGATTTCCCCCCTTCCCTCCAATTCGATCGGTCGCGGTTCTGTCTGTCTGTGACGGAGGAATATATATATATATTGGGTTTTTTTTCTGTATATTATGGAATAGTTGGAAAATATAAACTAAGATTTAAAATAAAAAAAAATAAAAATTAAATTTAAATATTAAAAACATGTCATTTTTAAAGACTAAAGATCCTAAGGAGAAAGCAGAAAATATGCAGATAGCCTTTCGGCGCTAGAAGTTTCTCATATGTCTTCTACAGGGCGTGTGCCCATCTCGCAAACATTCCTTGGGCGGTGAGCGAGAGATGTCCGGGTTGAATGTCAGAGGGATTGATCGAGGCGCACACCTGTTACACCATAGAACATAAAGACGCCGTCGTCCTTTGTTTTCCGTTGGTGTTGGAAACGCTCGATGAGGACGAGGTGATAGAGTGGTGGAAGACAATGATCAAGTGTCGAGGACAATTGCAGCTTTGGATTTCGAAATTTACCACTTTTGAAAATGCCTAGAAAGCACACGAACTACGATCGAGGAAGTATTTTGCATTTATTACTGGATAGAGAATATCCGACTCAAATCTTGTGAAGGGAAAAAAATAAAATGAAAATAATTATCAAATCTGAATACAAAGAAAAGATATTTCAAAAATTAAGAAAGAATATTGATATATTGTAACCATTTATTTACGAAATGAAAACAAAAATAACATATTTGTTTTTACTCTCTTACAATTTATTTTTTTTCTGTTTTTTCACATTTTTTTAGAAAGTCATATCTTTTATAAGCATGCGAGTTGTCACTCTCCCCTCTTTATTTTTATGTAACTGTTCGATGACCATGTCTATTTTCATTAGATATTTTTTCACATTTTCCATAGCTTCTTTTTCGAGTCGATCCACAACACCGTTATCGATTTTCGGAAATATCTTGTAATTGCCGCAGATCAGAATAAAGTCTTCATCCTCAAAATCTTTCTCTTCTTTTTTCAGGATTTCCAGATTTAATTTTTCCACCTCTTAAAACGTCTCTTCTTGATCTTCAGTCAGCTTTAATCTCATGTTATAATTTTCATATTTATACTTAAACTTTATCACCTCAACGATGAGGTTTTAGAGGATAAAGAAGATTTAGACAAAGCACCAATCTACCTTAAGCAGGTCATCAAAGTACACACAGCGTCGAGGAATCTCAGATCAGCTTCTGAGAGTCTCCTTGTCGTACCGCGAATTCGATCAACGGCAGGGAAGAGATCGTTCACTTTCGCAGCTCCCTCACTCTGGAACGCCCTCCCTCAGAACCTTAGAAAAACCCTAAAAGCAGATCACTTCAAGAAAGCTCTGAAAACCCATCTCTTTCAAGCAGCCTTCGGCCGCTGATTATACCATTGTTACCGTCACCTATGTTTTCAGCGCTTTTGAGCAGCGTTTCGCTGGGAAAAGCGCTATATAAATAAATTATTATTATTACTTTCAAATTTCTTGTAAGGAATGATTCTTTTCAGTTCGATTATTCTTTTCATTACCATTTTTTGTGATTAATTTTTAATTTTTTAGTTAATTATATTTCTTTACTCCCTATTATATATATGATTTTTTTTTAAATTAAATTTCAATTTTGTTTTTTCAATGTTTTAAATTAAATTATTTGTTTCTTGCAAACTTTTAATTTTTTTTTTTTTAGAATAAATCAGCACTTTTCCTTTCTATTTCTTACATACGAAGTCCACTTTTTAAGATGGGATGTTCATCCCCATTGCAATAAATTATTTCAATACGAGTTGACATGATGAATGTGTTTCGACCAACAAGTGGTTGAAATGGTAAGTGTATTTCAACCCCTATCACAATAATGTGTTGTCATATTGGTTGAAACAACAAGTGTGTCCCAGTCCAACTTAAATACAACACGCTTGTCAATTCAACCCATATTGCATTAAATTATTGCAATAGACGTTGAAGCACACTTGTCATTACAATCTCTATTACAAGAACTTATTGCACGAGGGATTGAAATGACAAGGGTTTGGGGGTTTGTCTCACCTACCCGGTAATCGGTAATCGTAGGTAATTAATAAGTAATATGCAAAGTAAACACGCTTTTGTCTTTACCATGTATGTTTGTCTGTGTGGATGATTGTCTTGGTGCGTTTTACTTTTTCATTGACACTCATCGCACTTACTCTTTTTACGAATAAAGGGGGATTATTTTAAATTGAGTTCTTTTTTAGGACTCGCAGAATTTGCAGTTTATTTCAAAATAATTACATTGTTAATGTAGTTGTACGTTTTGGGTCCAAATATTCAATTCCCATTGGTCAGCTGGATGAAAACGTCATGACCAAATGTAATTCATTTTCCAATGAATACATTTGGTCAAACTTTGACCCGCATTTACGGTAGAGCGCAGCTGACAGAATGTAATTCGGGCGGTGTTTGGGTGGGTTTATAACTTTTAGCGTCTCTCGCAGTGATCAGTGATTATAGTTTACTGACATGTTAAATAAATTGTTTTGAACATTCCAAATTTCGTTGCGAAAGATTACCATTTGCCAAATCTGGGTCAATGCCGGAAACCAGCGCTCAACTCAGAGTTGTGCGCTTTGTCTTTTGTGTGAGGGTGGTTTTTCGCCTCGTTCGTTCATGCATGTTTTATTTCGTCCTTCTGCTTTATTGTTTGGTAAAAAGTAGTTTACACAGTTACGGAATGTAATTATAAGAACTGAATGCAATTTTTATAATCTTTATTGGAGTATGAACGTGTGGGGATGGGATTCATACATAATGTGTACCCATTCCCACACGTTCATACTCCAATAAAGATTATAAAAAAATGCATTCAATTCTTAATTGAACATTTCAAAAAGAATATTTCTGACCGGAGAAATTGGACTACTCAACTATCTGGACTCCCCTGAGCTCCAGCAGTCACGACCTAATCTTGAACAGCAGGTTACCCACAGATCTCTTTGCTTTGTCCCTCTCCCACCCCACCCCCACCTTACCCACTAATTCATGCTGCAATCCGCCATGACACTTTCTCTGACGATTTTCTTACCCTGGGTTGTGCCCACTTCTAAGTCGAAGATTTCAATCGAAGAGTTCTCCACTGAGAACTGTCTCTGTGTTTGAATTCCAAATATTCTGGAACTTTAATTTGCACCAACCGCTGTCGAGGGATTTACCAAATAGTTGAGAAATCAGAGTTTCATTAAGTCTATCCATCCAAGCTCACCGCTATTTGCTTCTAGTGCTGTAGCATTACTCGATCCCGTTATTCATCGACCTGCATCGTTCTATATGGTTTCCAAGCTCTTTAAAGCCATTTGGTTTAAAGGTATCACTTTCGTACGATATGTTATGCTTGGTACACCTAAGATTTCCCAAACTGTTTTCCCCGCGAAAGCTGTTTTTCCCTTAAGTTTCATTTGATTAATGATTCGCTTCCGCTTCACAGTTAGTTTATTCGTGTGGTTTCGGTAGACGCCTCTTCTCGTACAGTTATATTTACCCCCTAAATACTCGTAGTCACATGTCTCTCCCACACTAAGTAGTTTGCTGCTACCTTCCGGAATACAGAACTATCCCACTCTCCAACTTCAAATAGGTTCCACTCTACGACCCACGAGTAGCACTTTGCTTTTGTTTTCATTTAATTCGAGTCTCATTTGTCCCCATATCATCCAACAATTGACAGCATTTTCTCTAGCCCAACTTCGCTTTCTGAAACAAGTACCATATCATCTGCGAAAAATAGCCCTGGGACCTTCAGATGCCCAAAAACGCGTATATTTATAAAGTAATTTTTAATTACTATACGGTACTCATGGGTTAATCTGGCTTGTCTCGCCTAGCCAATTGGTTGTTGGTAATAAATGTTGATAATGAACACGAACCGAGTTAAGCGAACAAACTTACTAGATACTGTCTATGATCCGTCTCCCTTTGATCTGCATAATTTTCACACATTTTACGGAAACAATAGCAATAGTAAGTGAGACGACCCCGTGTTTAAGACCCCTGTTGAAAAACTGTAAACAATAATTTATCACAAGGCGATTGACCATTGTGCACCATCCACCAATGCAATAGACAAGTAGCCTATAAATAAAACTAACATTGTATCTCTGCTAGAAAGGTAAATATTTTCAATCCTGAATTCACCTGAAACACTGGGTGTATCAACATATTGATTGAGGGTTTGTGGGAGTTGGCTAGTCAGTTTG
Source organism: Pictodentalium vernedei (assembly GCA_031216915.1). NCBI lineage: Eukaryota > Metazoa > Mollusca > Scaphopoda > Dentaliida > Dentaliidae > Pictodentalium > Pictodentalium vernedei. Next base: position 88,008,754 of record CM062289.1, read on the forward strand.
CAATCTGACCAGCACAAATAGACTTCATGTACGGAAAACTGTACCAAAGTTCTTAGATAAATGGGTAAATCACTTGCAAAGTTATACTGAACTAAACTGAATGATGGACAACATGAACATTCAGAACGAACAAGGCCTGGTTGGTCTGGTTATTCCACCCCCCCCCCCCATCCAAAAATATAAACAAAATGGTCAAGAATTGACTGAACTGACCGCAGATCGAAGATTCAGATGGGGAGAGAAGGCTGGCTGGCACCAGGAAGTACCCCTTCTCCTCTCCTTTCTATGAATAAATTGCTTCTTCTGAACAGGACATATACTTTCACTCGTAGAGAAAAACTTCACAAAACCCATATTTAGCTAAAATATAGGTACCACTACCATTCAGAAGGTGAAAGCTTCTGTGACATGCCCTTCCCCATATTTGAATTGCTCCTATTATGTAGGCACAGCTTACACACAGTGTCGTGGATTCTTGAGTATGTAATCGATTTATTGAACTGTGTTGACCTGACAGATGTGTTCTAACCTCTATTGTAATAATTTACTGCAATACGGTTTGGCGAGACAGGTGCGCTTTTTACAGTAGGAGGTAACGAGACAGGTGTGGCACTATTGCTATGGTGGTTGCATCACAATAGTGGTTGTATTGCAATAGGCGTTGGCACATGGGTTAACTTATCGATTAAGAGATATAAATAATAAGGTTTTATGGATTGAGAAGCAGAAGGAGAATTTCAACCACATCATGACCAAGTCGCGATCCGGCTGCAATGTTCCGTCCACTTTCATAATCACATTATTTGCTAGATGCGAGTGATCTTGATTCTTATATAAGTTCAATTTGTAGTGACTCTGTTAAATTTTTGTATTTTACAAATTCTGCATTAAAGAAAAGAACATGTTTTATTAATGTACACGTCATTGTTTTGCTGTTTCATTTTGTATACTAAATTGTCTTTATTATTCAGATATTCAGATGTAAGTTGGCATGTGCTGGGATGGATTTCCCCCAAAACACTGTAAAACAAAATGTATACTGTAATGATCACGCACACTGCTTCTGACGTTAGTAAGTTTACATCGAACTGTCGCCCGGCGTTAATTTGAGTCCACTTCGGTTAATCAGAAGGTACATAAATTATGATACCACTAAAATAAATCGGGGAAAAAGAAACAAAAAAAAGAAAAAGAAAGAAAACAGTAACAACATTTATCAAAATGATATATATGTATATATGTATAAATATCTGTAAGGACAAGATCTGCGACACGATGTATTTATTTTATACCACACTTTATATATCATTATTTAAATTTAGGTTTTAAAACTATCTTCTATTAATTTCCTAAATATTTCCCTTGACCTGTACATTTTATTCGTGGAATTTCCCACTAAGGACTTGTTTTAGGAAATTTTCTTTCAACCGGTCACAGAAATATTTTAAGTTCTTTGATATTGTAAACTTTTATATTGCAGCTGTATACACATTAGTGAACCTTGTATTTGTTTAGTATTCTCTTGAGTAAAATATCAATATCAAGAGGACATGTTTCAGTTTAAAATTGTCGCAGTGCTCGCTCACAAAATAATTTAACAAAAGAAATGAAATTAATTACCTGTCGCCTTATCAGAATGTGAATATGTCCTTTAATTTTATTCGAAGTTTTTTTATTACCCAATTTAATTATTTGTTTTTTGACATTTGTCGGTTTGTAAATACAGAATTTGAATCCACTGAAAACTGTAACACACACATAGATGCACACCGTGATAATACACACTCTGAGGAATCCGTCCGTCTATTTATTATCATATCAGGCAACCCCATATTCCCACTCGCTAGGAAAATGCAGTACGTGGAGAGTGTATTATCACTAAATCAGCCGCAGAGTGGAGATTCCACCCAAGCAATAATTGCAAATTTGTTGCAAAGCATAACAAGCACAAGCAAAGTTTCAGCCAATGGACCATTGGCTGAAACATTGCTTGTGTTTTTAGTCGATATATACAAAATACGAAAGTTATAGTTTGAGTGATAACTCCACTCCGCGGGTGATTTAGTTACAATCCACTCTCCACGTACTATACAAGCCACATTGATGGGAATGGACATGTATGCTATTTTTTGTGCAGAATCTCACAGAGACAGAGATGTCGCCATCTCAAGGTAAAGTTTCGTTTGTTTTAGTCACTTTTATTCAATTAGTTCACGTTTAAGTCATGGCACATCGGAATTCGATTAACCCTTTACCTTGCACAAAAAGCCGACTGCTCTTGATAAAGAATTCTTGAATATTTATTTCTTCAGTTTCTTTCTCAAAACATAGCTAATGACCGCTAATTGGAACCATATTTCGATAAGGGATTATAAGCTACGTCTTTCAGTGAAGAATTGGAAGAAAATTGGACAGCACGGGCGGGTGTCATCCCTTGGGTTTAGGCTTTAGGCTAATAGCTAGCAGGGTGACTACCTTCTCCTTGGAAAGGTGGGGGTTGGGGGGGATTTGCACACACCACATTTATGAGCAACTCATTGCATAACTGCGTATTATACATTTGAAAAATAGTGTGCATATACTGAAGTGTAATCTATCACACAACCCGTTTGCGCTGCTTCTGTGCGCACAGCTATTGATTCATTACTAAATTATATCGTCATGAAAATCGACATTCGATAAAGCTATTTCCCTTGAGGTTACAAGACCGGAGAGGTAGGTCCATTTAACACTTTACCAAACATGAAAAGCAGACGTCACATGCAAAACAAATTCTTGAATAACTAATTTTCTTCCTTTTTTTGTCTCAAAAACATAGGTTATGACCCTCTTTGGAATGAGTTCGTCGAGCTCGTTCCAAAGAGGGGTCATAACCTATGTTTTTGAGACACAAAATGAAAATATATTGAAAATTAATTGGCGATTTTTGAGAATAGCGTTGGTCGGGTTTGACGATACGTTGGGTTAAGGGTTAAAAAGTAAGTAATTATTGAGAAAACACCTATGACGTCAGTAGAAAATAAAGCGAAATTTTATTTTGTTACCTTTAATGAACGAAAACAAAAGACAGCCCCGGGTGTCGTCTGTCTTTTTTTTTTGTTCATTAAAAGTAACAACAGGAAACTTGTTTTTAAGTCAAAAAATTAGAAGCAACTAGTTGACTGATAATTCATTATTAAGACTATCTGTCAGATTAACACCTGCCAACACCAAGTGTCCACGTTGCTTCTTTATTTAACGAATGTGTTGTCAAAGTAATTTGCAAGATTTTATTCTTTCCATGAAACAAAATTGACAAATTTCACCTCTCAGACTTTAATATTAAGGAAAAGGACAGTGTCTGTATTATATGTCACGATGCACACACTATGGACATAAGGAACAGAAAAAAGGTTCTGAACATCAAAAGACGGTGAAAACGCCGGTTGTCGTATTTCTAAATGGGTTTCAACAATAATAATAGTGAAGCTTTCAAACTGATTGTTAGAGAAAAATGTAAAAAGCCAGCTTCTGTATTTTTTATGCAGCTCTGCTGGAAAATGACTGAAGTTTGGAAATGATGAGCAGAAATTCGATATGAGATATAAGTTTGCTAATATTTCGAAATGAGAAACAATTTCGCTTACATTTCAGAATTTCAATTTTTACATGAAATTCCCGTGGCCTTAGTGTTAAAGTGGCTGACAGCTTGGGTAAATTAAGGGTATCTAATATTCCTGTAAATCTCTTCAGTGACGAAATTTGTCAGCCTTGATACGGATCCACAGTGGCCGTACCCGTTCTTTTTCGAATGTAGTGCCTCGTTGCAGTTATATATTGGACATATAAATAGATGCGGAGATGGATACCGAATCTATAGTCACACATCATCCATCCGCAAACGCATAGCAAAAACGGAAATATGACCTGCGTGAATTGAGTTCTAGAGTTGTTTCCTCATCATAATTGGAAATAAATATGATTGTTATGGTCTAATTGTAATACAGCACACTGTTTGACTAATCTTCGGAGCAGTACTCCAGGGCTTATATTTCGTCTAAATTTGTGAGAATCCATTTGGGTTCTCGTGAAAATGGTTGCGAGAATCCATACCTACTATGAGTGTCTCAGGATCCCATGACGCCACCAAGACTGAACCACTGTTGCATACTGACAACACATGTTAACCTTTTAACCAACACACTTTTTTAATTTTTAAAACTAAGTTTGATAATTTTTAAACAATAAATAATAAATAAATGATAAAATAATTAAATGGACAATATTTATCAATAAAATCTTACAAATATGGCTGTCGTTGGAACCGGCTCAATGAGCCGGTTCCAACGACAGCCATATTTGTAAGGTTTTATTGACAAAGTTCAGGTTATTTCAGGTCATGTTAGCCTTCTATTGGTTAATTTGTTGCCGCTGTGTTAGTTAAAGGGTTAAATTGACTCAATTTTTTCACGCGAATCCTAGCAGAGGTGCAGCGAGAATCTACATGGATTCTCGCCGGTTTTATTGCGCGAATCTTTGTGCGAATCGATTCTCGGATTCTCGTCGAAATATAAGCCCTGGTACTCGACATTAAATTGGTAAAATGTTTTGGAAAAACACGTGGTAGATTGTGGAAACTCTTCCTGACTAAAATATAACATTTATTATTACACGCCTATTCTATGAAATCCCCATCTACCACAACACTAAACCATGCGGAAAAAGAATATCTATTCCGAACACATGTGCGGAACCGAAATCGTTGACGGGCTATTTTTAAGTAGAAGAGAAATGTCACTGGAAGTTTCTATAAATCGCGCAGCGCAATTAAAATGTGAATCGCTAGCGATAGCGAAAATAATAACACGGGTTTCCCTCGCAAATTTGGTTGGCGATAAATGGTGTTCTTTTTGTTGATAGTAACTGTTGTCAAATGAATTGCCCAGTGTCCTTCTAATAGTTGCTTTTATAGACGTGAAGGAGTGTAATAAACAGAAAATGATACACGCGCGTGAATGGATTAATCGATATGGCATTTGTGCCATCGTGGAACGATAAAACTCGAGGCCTGTGGCCTCTCCTTTTATCCTTTCGCGCTGGTCCTCGTGCAATATCGATTAACACATTCACACGCGTTGTCGTTCTGTGTATATGTCGTCTTAGCAAAAATAAGGCACGGCTAATTACTTAATTCACTGAAGTGGAGGGACACTGAAAGGGTTAAAAATTAAGTATTATCGCGAGGAAAGGAACCGATGTACAACAAGAGCAGTGCTACCAGGATCTTTATGACAAGGGGGATTATGGGTTTTCAGAATCAGCATAAACTTTTGATGTACAAAACACATGCAAACCTTTTGGTCTCAGGCACGCAAATAAAAGTCACGTCGGTCTTGAACTCTATGTTACTTCGACCTTTTCTTTGGTTCCGGTGGGCGCACACAGAAATGTGTGAAAAACATTTCATTAGTTTGCTAGGTCTCGTCAGAAGGAAGTTCGATCTCGAAAAATGTGCAGACATGGGGTTGATAAACGTTTGTCATTGATAAACAGATAATCCTAACTGTAAGAAAATATGTTTCCCTATTGTTCCGTGTATTCATTTTAAAAGATTCCAACTGTTTTTGGGCAACCTTTTCAAAGAGGCATGCAAGGGAAAATAAATCGAAGCCAAGACCACGCTGAATGTTTTCAAAATGTAATCCACCAGAACAATTTCAATAAACAACTGTAAACACTGCAAAACAATGTATAAAGTGACTACATATCAAAGATGATCCCCATATTGGTCCTTGAAGCTTTCCTTTATCACAACACGCATTTTTTCTCTACTTTCCGTAATATTGTTATTTTGGGGTGTTTTGTTGTTCTTTGGGGGAGATGGGCGGGGTGATAAATTCTGACACTACTTTCATCTCCCCTATTTCTGTAATATGTTCGTGCCACAATTCTGAATTTCACTCTGGTCACAATAAAAGCCCCATGCAAGCACTCTTTAGGAGCAGGGTTCACGCTCGCCCGCAATTGTTGGTCCCAAGTGGAAGTTTTGTATTTCGGCAAATGATTTTTTGGGGGTGCCAAATAAGTTTTTGCATGTGCCAAATGAAAGATTTTACTGCCAAATGGGCACCCATCGTAAAAGAGAACAAAGTAACCATGTATCGTCCTTTGAATGCAAACAAAAAACGCCTTCAGCAATGGTACAGCATTGAAGATAGGGTCTTATTGTACTCAAAGTACGAGATTTTATAGAGAGTTATCGCGTGACTGGACCGGTTACGTGAAATAATTCATGAGAGGTGAGGGACGTTGTACAAACAGAAGTGCTCGAATGCGCACGAGTGTGTTACAATATAGTCCCTCGCTCGTCGAGCTCGTCCCAACGAAGGGTCATAACCAATGTTTTTGAGATAAAAAATGAAAAAATAAAGAAAATTAATTGGCGAATTTTGAGAATAGCGCTGGCCGGTTTTGATCGTTATGTTGGGTAAAGTGTTAAATGTCATGCTTGTATTTCCGGGCGTTGCAGAGTTAGAATCATTTCATCTTCGAAAAATTACTTATGCCATCACCTAATCATCTCGTGACTCGAGCGAATCAAATATTGTAAGCTGCTCGGCGAACGCGTACAGTTGGTTCCACGCTGAATAAACATGTTTCCTTGTTTCCTATTGTCGTTATTTTGAATCACATCTAACATACACGTATAGTCTCCACAAACATACGCATACTGATAACCGACGGGCAAATACACAGATCCGATTGCTGTAGACAGTTCAGTCTCATTATTTAGTTTAAACAATATTTATTCAGTAATTAACATGTGTGTACATTTCACAATAACATACGGATAACAAAGAATATGAACAACACTAGTTACAAGAGTATATACATGACAAGGAAATCAGAATACTATGTAAAAGAGGGATTCGACAGAAAGCTAAAGCTTATGTAAGTCGTCTCCCTATCATCATATAACGTACTCCTGTAGGTGGTTCAGGTCAGCGGAAGAACCCACACGTCATCACATGACAACCGAGCCCCCCCCCCCCCCCCCTCCTCGATTGTAACTTAGGTTAAAATTTACATACTACGATTGGAGATCAAGTGGGATAAGCGTCACATGATAACAGATACAGAGTAGAGGAAGGCGCCTCGACCTCCAGGCGATGCCGTGTGAGATTGTTTAAACTCCAAGGTGAAATGAAAAAAAAGGAAGAAGAGTTGAGAAGAGAACTTATAAACTGAGAGATGAAGAAGTGAAAAAGTAACTAATATGACGATACCAGCTTGAAAACATGATAGATAGAGATTATCACCGTTAAGCGGATGCAAAAAAGCATGCATCGAAGTCACGCTCAGGCTTCCAGTAACACCTCACGATGAGTCGAGGACATGACATGATAACTTCTAGTTCACTTAGTTGCAAGTCGGGTGTTAGTAGACCTCGAGGTGTTAGGAGTTGAAAGACATGGGAGGGAATTCCACAAAAAACATTGGTCAATGGGTCCTATTATGCCAGCTAAACCAAACTTGTTTGATGCTCTGAACACTCGCGATTTCAGTACTGACTTTTCACAAGGAACAGTGGTCGGGACGCAGTGTTGAGTTTCGACTTATTCGAAACGCTTGCTTGACAAAATGAAGTCATGTACCACTTCAAACATTAGACGGTTGTCATCGTTATTCAAGAATTCAGAGTCAAACAGAAGCATGGGTGTGTCGGCTACGTACGGGAGTAGATTAATCGTGTAATTACAGGCGTTAGAAAACAAAGGACAATAGAGGAAGAAGTGATCAGTAGTTTCACGTTCACCACACTGGCAGAAGGGACTGGGTGATAAGTGATTGTCGAAAAGGTGGGAATTGAGACTACTACAATGCGTCCGCAGTCTGCAGTGGTATATTTGAGCCCTACGCGATTTAGCATTACTATAGAACTTTGGTGATCTTTGGTTATCATTACTGAGAAACGTTTTAAAGTTAATCAGTGATGAGTTCTCCCGGACATGTAACGGTACTTTATTCCATTGGTCAGTAACGCTGGGGATAAAAGGAGACTGATACAGTTGCGTTCGGTAGAAAGGTACTCGATGGTTTTGACTGGATCGGAGACTCATTATTTGTTGGTTTACGCTTGTTAAAAGTAGTATGAGACACCACAACAACGGCGCTGTTCATAGTGTTGGTTATTATCAGTTTTGCTTGTTTCGTGAACCAAATCAAGGAGTCTTGGTGTCCGTTCGGAAAAAGTGAGTCATTTATCTACGAACATTACAAACGACTCATCACACGCAATTTGTAATGTTTCCAGAAGACAAAAATTGATTAAAAGCTATCACAATTGGGCTGTTTAAATTTACAAGAAGTTCTTGTTTTGCCAATATTAATTGTATGATGCTATTATAGTTTTGGGAGAAAATTGTCATACCAGTAGCCACATTAAGGGCTATAGTTGTACCATATTAAGAGGTGGAAGATAAAATTTTATTAATTGTTATGATCAAATTGTTGGTGTTGGTGAATTATATAGTGGCAACTATGATGAAAAAAAGCTTTTATCGTGTTTCCGGGATGGTGGTGGGGTGTTCTTGGGTGGGGGACTATGAACCTTGTTCTTGGGTTAAATAAGACAGTTTTGTTTTTCAAAAAGTGTTCAGCGCTTTTTCATTTTTTTTTTACTTTTGCGTTTGGGCGAGAAAGTTGTTCTCAATGAAAACTGTTCCTCCCAGCTTACTCATTACCATACAGAGTAGAAAACAAACATGGGATAATACCACTTTAGCCTAGGCGTATATCACATAGATTGGGTACTTTTCTTTAAATAAATAAATGTTGCATATTTTGGACTCAACAAAAGCCAAAAGTTGCATTCTACTGTAGAAATAATTATTTTACCACCTGAAATAAGTCAAATGTTTTTGGAGGGGTGGGGTAGATTATACGTAAAACGTATCAAGTAACTGAATGGGAGTTACTCGCCTTAAAAAGCGACACTCGGTTATGATGTAATATACGAAACTAAGCAATCTTGAAGAAGGTGCATTGGTTTGAAAAGCTTTGGAAGCATGTCATTGAAATCATTTATCATTTTTGAATATCCCAGATAAAGGTACGGGAATTTGATATTTTAGGCTTAAAAAATATATAAATAATTATAGTCTACTTTTTTGTTTGAAAGTCCGCGAAAAAATGTGCATGTAAACGGAACTTTCGTTCCTGATTTCTCTCTCTTATTTTTCGCGAGTCCCGGGTTTGGTGGACAGAATAAGTTGTATGAACGGCTGTACTTGTCAAAGATATTTGAATGCCCAAAATATAATGATGCGATCTAATTTTTGTTACACACGAATGTTATAATGAGAATATGTAGTACCCTTTTACCAACCGCTTCTCGTTAGCCAATAAATAAAGGTATATCGCCTGACCATTATAACTGCTAACAAGGAAGTTTGAACCCAATGAGCACATGGGCAGACCAGTTAAGAAGGAGAGAGAGAGAAGAGAATGTACACCACCATTATCTTTACCAACCCGTCATTGCAATCTAATCGGGAATTAACAAGAGGTGAAATGAGTCTAGGGGTATGACGACCTTATATTCACTCTATCCTGTTGATTTGGATAGACTTTTAACCCAATTGATTTTAGAGTGTGTGTTCGTCAGGTAACACCATTTTCTGCGTAGGAATCAATTCACTTCCGTGATACAGAGGAATTATTACCACTATCTGGATGTACACAATATGTATCCGAGTCGAGCTCCGGGTTCAAAGGGCAGATCATCACGACGAGTCGAAGACGAGTCGTGATCTACCCTTAGAAACGGAACGAGACTCGGATACATATTTTGTACATCCACATAATGGTAATAATCATTTTATCTTACAATATATGTTGGGGATAAGTCAAGAATGTAGACGAATATATAACGAACTACTTATTCGTACGGATGAGCAAAAAGAAAGAAAAAAAGGAACTCACTCGAAACGAACGTGCTTGTATCCGACCCCCTGATACAAACATCTGTATCAGGGGGTCGGATACACGACAGTTGCGGAGTTAATACAGACAAAATACATGTTGATTGTAAGATAAAAAGAAGTAACAAGGGCGTTGCGAAGATGGCCGGATTTCCCGACTGTCATGACTCAAGTCCCAACTGAAGAAATATTCCACCACCATCATCAAGGCATGTCTTCATCTTTGTTTGTAAATGGGATTGAAGCGTAAACATCTTTTGTTTCTGGATGTATATACGTGTAGTTGTCGAGACGAAAGGCCTTCCCAGCGTCTTATTTAATTAGCACGTACCGGACTCAATATTGGTCATGCTGCAACTCCAACAAACCCAGTCAGCTATCACGGTGCAAGCAGCGTGACAAGAGTGAGTTCGTTTTTGAGAGTTCGTTTTTGTAAATATCTTTTATTTTTTTTTTTAAACTGGTTTACTGTGTGAATGATTATGTTATATGTGTGCAAGGGGAAACAAAGAGTGGCATTAATATGTAAAGAAAGGGGTTGTTAAACAATTTGTTTTGACTGGAAGGCTTGGGGTGTGTTTAACGGTGAACGATACAATGCAAACAATAGAAAATTAACGTAACATGCCAGCTACAGCTCTCAATACCGGTTCGCTGCTTAGCATTAAAGTTAATTCTGCCTTATTTTATTCAGAGCTTATTAGTTTCTTATTCCCATTCGATTATTATTCACGGTTACTAGCGACGCTGATTATCCGCTGCTTGTTGACTGGGAGGGATGTTGTTTTGGTCGCAGACTATAAAAAGGCGACTTCTGCCGTAATGTTGCACTTGTATCATTACGACAAAAGTCTCAATATTAAACAGTGTGCGATCAAAGTTAACATCTGGTTTTCACTCAACAGGGCCTATGTACTCAATGATCCAACCTCGAACGCCATAGCGAGTAGAATTCCCCAAAGCAGAAATCGGACGGGTTACACAGCCTGGTCATACAGCCACACGTTACCATTTGCATGAGACCGTCTGTGTTTGTGACATTAAGTCCAAGAAGCAAATCTGGTCTCGTAAGAAAGTACTTGATTAACCCTTTACCCAACGTAACGGCCAAAACCGGCCAGCGCTATTCACAAAAATCGCCAATTAATTTTCAATATATTTTCATTTTTTGTCTCACAAACATAGGTTATGACACCTCGTTGGAACAAGCTCGTTCCAACGAGGGGTCATAACCTATGTTTTTGAGACAAAAAATGAAAAAAAAATAGTTATTCAAGAATATGTTTTGCACGTGTCGTCTGCTTTTCATGTTACGTAAAGGGTTAACAGGAAGGGCGACTCGATATCTGAGTCTCATTGTAGATGAGAATGTCCCGATTGGCAAATTATTGTGGAAGGGGGTGTCAAACCCCATACTCCGAAAATATACATATCTCGATGATGCAGCGGGAATATTTGTCAATGGAGATTACATTTATAAGAACTCAGAAAATGTGATTGTGCATCAATACATGTACATGGAGCCGTGAATCATGAGCTTCCCAACTTTAAATTTAATTAGAATCTTCCGTACACAAAATTGGTGATGCTGGGACCCCAACATACCCAACCAGTAACACACCTTCATTTGCATAATACCGACTACGTGTGTGACATAAATCCAAGAAGCAAATCAAGACCCATAGAAATACATGCAAGCCAGAAAATAAGCATCATCTGCAAAATGGGGTCCCTAGAGGGTGAATTTAGTTAGGCTACCCCGCACAGCAGGGTAGCATCAGCACATTTACCCTCTATGAACCTCAATCTTAATCAGAGTTTCAAAACTGAACAGAATGACGTACCCAGAGGATAAATTGGCACACTGTACGGGATATATCAAATTCACCCTCTGGGGGCCTCATTTGGCAAATGTCAGACGGCTTATTTTCAGGCCTGAATACATGATTACCAGCAAGAGGGACTAGACATCTAAGACTCCAGTCCAGATAAACAAAAAAAAACCCCACTTTGTCTGGAATATTATTGGGGGAGTGTTACAACCAGGAGTGTATAAATTTACCAGTAATGTCTAAATCGACCAGTAATGTCGAAAAAATTAACCAGTAATGTCGAAATCAACCGACAAGTAATGTAAAAATCCGTAATGTCGAAAAATTAACCAGTAGTGTCAAAAAGTGACGACCAAAATGACGATTTTTCGCAAAAATTTCAATATTTTTTCGGGTTGCTCAAATTGTACTTTTGCCTATATTTATCGACTTTTAACCATTTTCGCGCAAGTTTAAACACATTTACCCCAGTAAATATGGAATTTTATGTTTAACAATTATTTCCCTCTTTCATATGCACAAAATATCCCATCCTATTTGCTCTCTCTCTCTCTCTCTCTCTCTCTCTCTCTCTATCCCATGCCCCTCTGCCTTTGCCCCTCTCTCTCTCTCTCCGTTATTCTCTCTCTCTATCCCCCTCTCCCTCTGTCTTTGCCCAGCTCTCTTTCCCCATCCCTCTCCCTCTCTCTCACTCTGTCTTTGCTCTGTCTGTCTGTCTGTCTGTCTGTCTGTCTGTCTGTCTGTCTGTCTGTCTGTCTGTCTGTCCGTCCGTCCGTCCGTCCGTCCGTCCGTCCGTCCGTCCGTCCGTCCGTCCGTCCGTCTGTCCCTTGTCCCTCTGCCTTTGCCCCTACATCTATCTCTCCTTCTCTCTCTCCCCTTCTTTCTCTCTCTATCGCTCTCTCCCTATCCCCTTTTCCCTCTGTCTTTTCCAACTCTCACTCACTCTGTCTGTCTCTCTCCCCCCCCCCTCTCTCTCTCTCTCTCTCTCTCTCTCTATCTCTCTCTTTCTCTCCCCCCTCTCTCTCTCCCTCCTCCCCCTCTCTCTCTCTGGATAGATAATGAATTGATACGACGCTGAAATATTTAGTCTAGTATTTAGCGCTCGCATAGATAGACATACAGTCACACATGTAGGCTGGCAAGTGTGTAGGCAGGCAGGTTAGCAGCATCCAGGCAGCCGGACAGAAATCCAGATAGACAGATAGCAATGTGGCGTGTAAAAAATAACCCCTAGACGTGGATAGACAACTGAATGACGGAAAGACAGGCAGACCTACACACAAAGATTGATTGGTTGGATGATTGATTGATTGATTTCGTTTACGACACTTAAAGCACGCGCACCATACACGTGTCATTTCGGCATGTGGCTTGGCACACGAAGTCAACGTGCACCTGGGATAAAGTGTCATTCCCAAGGACACAACTGAATTGACCTCGTCAGGTATAGAACCCGGATATTCATCAAATTGAATTGCGAGGTAATTTCTCGATTAAGCTAATAGTGCTCCCCACGTACATGCGGGTACATGCGGGTGACGCAGACTGACTGATTGATGGGTGTAGGTAAAATGACAGGTAGCAAAATGGTAGAACTAGATGATAGACATGTAGCAAATATCGGGTAGTGACTGAAATTATAATAGTCAGTCATTAAAGCACATGACCAGGGGTGTCATCGGGGGGGGGGGGGGGGGGCGGGGGGGGGAGGGGAGTGGTTATACCCCCCTTCCCCGTCGGAAAGTCTTAGCGCTCCTCATTTTGGTCGTCACTTTTTGACACTACTGGTTAATTTTTCGACATTACGGATTTTTTACATTACTGGTCGATTTTTTCGCCATTACTGGTTGATTTCGACATTACTGGTTAATTTTTTCGACATTACTGGTCGATTTCGACATTACTGGTAAATTTATACACTACTGGTTGTAACAGGGAGGTTCACAAACCCAATTCCCACTCCCATAATTATGCCCTTTCAAGTAACAACACATTTCACAATGCAAAGGAATTGGTGTTTTGAAGCTTCAGATTTCTCACCCATCTACACTACGTACGTTTATCCTTCTAACCACCGATTGACTCACAACTGATGGCTCAACTTTCCTAACGAATCGTGGGAACAGAGCTTTCACGCCGTTGCGGACTTCTTCGCACCTCACCATTGTAACAACCGGGTTTATAGCACTTGATAAGGTGACCGATATAGGTGCCAACAAAAACATAACCACGTTGAAATCAAGTCCTTCGATTCCACAGTATGCACCGAACCCACACGATTCATTCAGTAGGAACAGGTTGAGAACGATTAGCCCCAAACCATCTATGCAGCAGATTACAATAGCAGTTCTAAATATACTGGCGTATTTCCCACTCTTTGAGACGTCTCTCTTAATCAATATGTACGTCATAGTATAAAAACATAATGTCGTTGCCATTGGGACAACCGACAATATCAGCTGTGAGGTCGTTAAAGCGATATTAAATATGAACTCCCTATTGCAAATTTGTCCACTCCATAACGCACCAGGAATTACAACAGCAAGCGTAATAGAGATACCCCATGTGAAAGCCATTGCGATGTACACTCTTTGCTTGCTAAATATTATCTTAAAAGTTGAGGGGTATTTCACCGCAATAAAACGTTCAATTGATATGAGGACACTGCTAAATGTTATGCCGCAAATACCAAGACGAAACACGTAAGTAACAGCCTCACAACTTGCGTAACTATCATCGTCGTAAAAACCGGAAAAGATGCTAAAAGGTGCAGTGCACATAAGCAAATCTGCGAAGACGAGAGAAAGCAAAGGCCGAGATAGTATCAGACCCTTTTTCCGACGTAAAAAGCAAATCAACACAACAATGGAATTATTGAAGAACGCGAAAAACGCTGCAATAGAAGTTATAATGTTTGAGATGACAACGACGCCTGAGCGTTTTGTCTCTTCGATAAGCAATCTTGTCGAGAGTGTTATATTTTCTCTTGCATCAGAGGCATTCATTCTTGTACTTTCTGTTTTCTAAGCTCCAGCTTTAGGTCAGTGAAACAATCAGGTCTGCTGAAAAAAAATGGTGGTGAAATACAAAAGACAACTTGAGAAACATAATTTACTGTGATAAGTAAATTCGAGAAATGTGTAAAAATGGTGAAAGCATCACAACAAAAGAAAGAGGAATTATGGAGACTTATTTTCGGGAATAAAATATCTGTAACTACAACGCTGACGATATTAAAATGTATTATTTTCAATATTATTGTTTTAAATCTTTTCACAATGCCATAGCTTGTTACCCCCCCCCCCCCCCACTAGAACGAGCTTGACGAGCTCGTTCCAATGAAGGGTCACATGCTATTGGTTTCCTGTTTTTTTTTTGTTGAATTTTTGAATTTCTGTTTACAGCACAATTTGTACATTACAAATGTTGCAACAGATTCAGTAGCTGAGGGTAAAACGCTCGCTAGCTGGGACAGTGGCGCTCTGTTGTCCGTTATTAACCCTTTACCTAACATGAAAAGCAGACGACACATACAAACAAAATTCCTGAATAACTATTTTTTTTATTTTTGTCTCCAAAACATAGGTTATGACCCCTCGTTGGAACGAGATCTAGAAGCTCGTTCCAACGTGGGGTCATAACCTATGTTTTGGAGACAAAAAATGAAAAAATAATAAAAATTAATTTGCGATTTTTGTGAATCGCGCTCTCCTGTTTGACCGTTACGTTTGGTAAAGGGTTAATACAACGTGTATTTTGATTGCTGCTTTTTCTATTCTTTATGACAGCAAACATTCAGTAAACTGCTAAGGCTATCGAGATTGAAGTGAGACCACTTCGTTTTGCCCCTCTACTTCCACTGAAATATTAGTTTCACATGTGATATATTAATGTGAGATATTTCTACACCACGTGAATCTAAAATAGAGAACAGACGAATCGAAACATGATGTTGGAAGTTCTGCACATTGATAATTAATAATAATAATAATTGATTTTTAGAGCGCAAAACCACAAATCGAGCTCTAAAACGCTTGACAGAAATAAATACACTTTTCTGAAATGAAGAGTCACATCTGTTTTGGTTGCCTCTTAGAGAGGTTTAGGAGAATCCTTCAGTAAATAGGGAAGTTTTAATATTTCTTTTGAAGACATCGAGAGTTTCTGAAGTTCTGACACTAATAGGCAGGGAATTCCACGATGGAGAACACACGGCCATGAGCCTGATTAGATCTGCTAAAAGGCACAACTAGTTGAATTTGGTTTTTAGATCGGAGACTGCGCGTTGGTTTATATACAGTGAGGAGGTCTTGCAGGTAAACTGGAGCCAGTTTGTGGATTCATTTGAATACTAAGATCAATATTTTGAAATCAGTCCTCTGTTTAACTGGAAGCCAATGTAATTGTCTTAAAACAGGTGTTATGTGTTCAGAGCGTTTGGTACCAGTAATTATCCTACCAACAGTATTCTGAACTTTGTTGAAGCTTCTGAATCAGGCACTGTGACAGCCCCACTAACACTGAATTACAATAGTCTAGTTGTGAGGTGATGAAGGAGTGCACAAGTTTTTCAAGTGCTGACTGATTAAGATAAGGTCGCAGACTTCCAACATCACGAAGCTGCCAGTAGCATTTTTGACATATTTTATTGATATGGATGTCTAGTTTTAAATTTGAATCCATAATCAGTCCAATATTCCTGGCCGATTCACTTTTCATAGTGGTGTTGTTTCCAACCAGAATTGATGTAACAGAGGGTATAGGCATGCGAACCCCGGATATCACCAAGAATTCAGTTTTAGAGTCATTCATTTTCAGTTTAAAGTCTATCATCCATTCCCGCACAAGATTTATGCAAGTTTCCGTGTTATTGACTGCGGTGAAGGAGTCACTTGGAACAGATGGATTGAATGTGATGTACAGTTGGGTGTCGTCTGCATACAGATGATAAGATATGCCGTGCTTTTTAAGAAGGCGACCGAGAGAAGAAGTGTACAGCGTAAACAAGAGTGGTCCAAGAACTGAGCCCCGAGGAACACCACAATTTAACGTTCTGCTTTCTGAACCGATCTTATTGATGTATATTTGTTGACTGCGACCTTCTAGATATGATGCAAACCACGATAAGACACTTCCACAAATGCCATGCTGTGTCAATGTCTGCATGAGAATACCATGGTCGACAGTGTCGAATGCTGCTGACAAATCCAAGAGGACAAGCAGTACAGCCTTGCCCTCAGACACTGATTTAACAATGTCATTGTTGACTCGTAGTAAGGCTGTTTCTGTACTGTGGTTGGCTTTATATGCAGACTGGAAGGGCTCTAAAACATCATTTTCATGCAGATGATTTTTAAGTTGTAAAGCAACAACCCTTTCCAAGAATTTAGACAGGAAAGAGAGGTTCGATACTGGTCGATAATTCTTCAGGTTGTCAGGATCATGAGATGGTTTCTTGATGAGTGGAGTACAAGTGCTTTGTTCAATGCATTTGGAACAACCCCTCATGTAGGGATGCAGATATAATAGATGTTATGGCTGGCAGAAGATAATCAATTGTCTCTTTTAAAAGGAATGCTGGAATTTGATCTAGATCATTGGGTTTATTGGATGACGATAAAATCATTTTTCGAATGTCGTCTTCTGAGACAGAGTAAAAATTAGAAAAATCACTTTTTATGTCAAGATGATCAGCTGTCCCTGTTTTATATCGCTTGCCAATAATAATAAAACAATGTAGCAACAACGTCATCAGTAACGGATAATGTAATCGAACGTGCATCATTATCCGAACCTTTTCCGGATTTTTACCGAACCCGATCAGAGACGTGGTTTTCACTCCATCCAACTGTTTCAAGCAAGTTGCATCCTTTTCAACGACCTTTATTGCCCTACATTTGGTTGTGTGCGTGGTTTTCGTCATACCCATTAAGCGGAGCTTTGTTGGGTCTTTCCGAATTCGTCCTAAGTTCTTATCTGATGGATTTCTGTGTTAATTGCCCAGATCAATATTCGGACGAAATGTTCGTATTAGCTGTATGTGGGCCTATGTACACTATAATAAAGTATGTTTTGGTAAATCACTAATGATGTTTACGATGATACATGGCGTTGATCCATTAGTCCAGAGCATTTAAATGTAAGTTCGGTTTCATTTATTCTTGGAGATTTGTAAACCAAAATCCTTTTAAAAACTAGAGATCCTGCTTAGTATCAAAACTGTAATTTGGATTTTTTTGTCAAATGTCACCTTGGACGCCATCGTGGATCATCAAAATGGCCAGCATCAAAATATCAGTTTTGAAGAATATCAGACCCTTAAACCTACGGTCAGCAAAAATACTCTCGTTGAATGAGTGTCATTGGGGTTTTAATCAGTTATAGACAAGAAATGTAGCCTTAGAAGCTCCGAAGATTTATTATACGTAGATTTGGGCTAAAATAGGACCACTTCTGTAATTTCCTGCAGCATTGGGCTGTTCTGTGATATAGCTATATGAACTAAGAACATTCTTAAAAGATCTCCTACGATGCAGCCAGGCCTAAAAATAAGCAGACTGTCATCTGTAAAATGAGGTCCCCAGAGGGTGAATTTAGCGATGCCATCCTGCACAGCAGGGTAGCATCACTAAATTTACCCCCTGTGAACCTCATTCTGAATCAGGGTCTCAAAACTAAACAGAAAGAGGTACATACAGGATAAATTGCCCACTGCATGGGATAGCATCATCAAATTCACCCTCAGGGGACCTCATCCTGCAAATGTCAGACTGCTTATTTTCAGGCCTGGCTACATCGTAAGAGATCTAAAAGAAAGCAAAATATGAGAATCTGCCTTTTGAAATCATTTGGTTTTGTAGTGTAAAGGTGATTGTGATTCCTGTTGTTATTGGGGATCGATCGATCATTCCAAACTATTCAGGTTGCTTTGTTTGCAACAGGTGTATATTCATGA
The DNA here is from genome assembly GCA_031216915.1 of Pictodentalium vernedei. Classification (NCBI taxonomy): domain Eukaryota; kingdom Metazoa; phylum Mollusca; class Scaphopoda; order Dentaliida; family Dentaliidae; genus Pictodentalium; species Pictodentalium vernedei. The sequence continues at coordinate 88,027,503 of CM062289.1, forward strand.
TGTCACGAGTGCTGGCGAGTGTGATCCTTTGGCCAGCAGGGTCATTGAGAAGAGTGCTGAGCTGCCAAGGCCCATGTAGATTAAAACGCATTTCGTAGCAATGCCATTAAGCTGATGTAAATGAGGAAAAGCATTATAAGTTATTGCTGTGAATTGATGGGAACATTTTCTGAGGTTTGCGGCGCAGAGTTTATGATCTGCCGAAACGCGGAACGTCGATGTTGAATATAAGCTCCGAGCCGCACACCCCAGACCGTGCAGGTTAGGATCTGAACTAAGACGAAGTGACCGCACATTTATCGGATTTATTGACTCTTTTGTCCAATGACGTCGTTGGGTACACGAGAGGTTTATTCACTAAACTTGCTGTCGTTAAATGTTGTCTTGTTCATATTACAATGTGAGTGTCGAGCTGTGGATTTAAAAAAAAACACTTTGTTCGGTACATCGTCTGCTGCACAGTGGAAAGATCTAGAACAATGAACGTTTCGCAAGTCACTCCGTTGATGAAATAAATTGCAAAACGCGCAACCTCTTTTCAAATAGTTCGCATGGTGATGTCAAACGGAACGTATTGTACTGAAGCCGTAAACATAGAAAAAAACTACGCGAGCTCTCGTCCGGTCAGAGTGCGAGCTTTTCAGTCTTAATTGAATCTTATAACAGTCATATATTCAGCCAAACACCAAACTGGCCAGTTAAAATATAGCAGTTAACAGAACTTCATTCAAAGCCACTTTGCATTAAGCTATTCATTTGCAGCTAAATCTATGTTTGATTCTAAAAGTTTTGAACGTAAACACTTCTCGATTACAGAAAAACACTTCATGTTTGTCAAAAACAAACTCTTGTATATTCCACATATAGAATATACCCATAGTAGATTGGTGTACCATATGTTCACCACGAGTGGTGAAGTGGTGTTAACCGCGAGCCTTTGGTGAACATCTGCTACACCAAGCTACTTTGGGTATATTTTATTTATACCATGATCGTCAGATTATTAAGAGTGCCTATTATTTTTTCTCGATTTTACGTGAACAGCAGACGTACATACGTGGAAATCTGTTTTTGCTTACATGAGCATCGGTGGGACGTACTTTCGCTGTCAATTTTATTTCCGAAACGAAATGGAAAAAGAAACGGAGCCTTTTTCGTTTTAATAACATAATACCATACTACTTCCAGTTATGGATGCTTCATTAACATGAGGCAATGCATGTTTGTTAATTTTTAGCATTTTATGAGGTAAACCCATTTAAAAACGTAATAAATTTCATTTCACTCTTCGCGAGGAGACGAGCGATAATTTTAGACAAGTTTGCTTTCAGGTTGACGTCACCAAAGGTCAACTTGGATGTAGTTCTACTGTAGGTGTAAAATTTAACTATTGAAATCCCATTGCTGACGTGTTCACCATGGCTGGTGTGTTAAGCTAAAATTTATGTCATAGGCTTTTTATATATAGGAGAATAGGTTATCATGGTACAAATTTTATTATTGCTATAACCAATAAATGTATTGTTTAATCAGTAAAATTTGTGCAATATGTGTAATTGTTCAGTGATTTAAAGTTGTTTTTGTGGTGTTTAAGATGCTATACAATGACTATACAATGACCGCAACTTATGTATGAAGTGAAGTTTATAATCGTTTATATCTATGCTGCCCACTTCAGAGGACACCCAACCCAGACGTTGATAAACGGATCCCATTTTACCATTAAAACAGAACTTGTTTATCAGAGTTAACACGCGCTGCACCACTTCCCTGGTTTCCCAGCATGAAAGATTGAGAGGTATATGCAACTGATATCATTATGTTATTAACCATGTTACTTGAGCCAAGGGAACACCCTGTGAAATGTATCAGTGTTTGCTTATTTACTGTTGTAAACAAGTTTAATTTACTGAAAAAATAGGACCCGATATCCGATGGTGGGAGTTCCATAAAGTGTGCAGTATAGGTATAAAATATTTTTAAAAATTAAGTCTCTTTTTTGTTTGCGGTCTTGGAATAATAGGAGATGCTGAAAGCTACATTAAACACCATTGTATAAATAATATGACCACATGTTCCAATAATAGTAAAATCCTCGCCATCTGATTGGATGAGAGCTGGCGCAGTTTCTTTTATGTTTACGGCCCCAGTAGCAAATGTTATCTTCTGACGTCACAACGCGAAATATTTGAAATGACGTCGCCCGTTTCGCAATTGCTTCATGAACGGAGTGACTAGCACTCTGGATTTTTTCACACGTGCAGCAGAAAGGTATTCCGGATGAAGTGTTGTTTAAATTACAAACCGATTTACGATTTGAACTGAGATGGAATGAGTTTATCTGGTTTATTGATTATTTTATCAGTGCCGTCGTGACATACACGGCAAGTTTATTTACTAAATCTGTGATCATTACAGGTTGCCTTCAGTTTAGTAAATAAGCCTCCCGTGTTTCACGATGTAGGTTTTGAGCTATGAGTAGTGTCTTATTGGAACATATACGTTATTGTGAGGAGTTGACGGTAACATGGTCTGAGGTTTGCGGCTCTGATCGCATGTTCGACCCCGACGCTTCGGGTCTCGTTTGAACATGAGCCCCGAGCCGCAAACCTCAGACCATGTTACACTCAATTCATCACAATAACTTATAATGTTGGTTGAGTAGTAATCCATCTTTCGATTCTTGGGCGAGCTGTCGCTCTTGCACGCCATCGCATTTGTAATTTTACATTTTATGAGTTGACAGCAGCCCGCCTCGATTTCTCCTAGCGAGCGATTAACCTTCACCTTTCGAATCTGCCTCACACTCTTGTAATATACAAATTGTCCTGTAGAGAAAAAATTTAAAATTAAAATCAACAAAACCATATACCGTAACGCTTCACTGGAACGAGTTGTCGAGCACATGGTATGGTTTTGTTATTTTTTGTTAAGAATTTGAGAAAACTAAAATAACAAATTTTGATATCATATGTTTTGGGTAAATGGTTAAAATCGGTCCGTGGGAAGGAGGCCAATTAATACAATTGGCGCACGAATATATGAACAATACACCATGAATTATAAACAGTAGCCTTCCAGGACTTCAGACTAATCAAACTTCACTTTCAAAGAATAGATACGAAAACAACATAATTCGACAAACTTCAAAGGCCAGTCATGCTACTCAATGTTTTTTCGTTCATGCATTCCGAGGGAAATCATCGGATTTACTTTCGATTGCTCCATTGAAGTAACATTATATGTTTTAAACCGAACTCAAATCAATTTGATTATTGTTTCGAAAAGCTTATTCGAAAAAGCGGGTAATATTTTTGGATTCCCTTCTTACTGTGCAGTAGTGGAGTGAGCGGTTGGGCTGATGTTCCTTGATATTTTTTTTTTGAAAACTTTTTTTCCGATATTGGGACTCAACAACAGCGCTTCACTTCAAATGGTAGGGAACAGTTTACAGCGCATCTCCCATTTTTAAAATCGAAAGAGTGAGAAGTAATGGCCAAGACAATATCTTTTTTGATGTAACAATTTGAATAGAAGAGAAGCACTTTCTTTGTCTTTCCACTCATAGCTCATTGACCCCAAACCCGATTCTATTCTGTGTTGTAGTTCCCTTCCATCCTGTCTCTTCTTTAGCGATTCTTGCTTTTTCGAAGAAATGTTTTCTTTTTGGTATGTATTTAAAGCATTCTAAAAAAAGATATTCAAGCATTTCTTGATTTCAAGCACGTTGGACATCCGAGCGTCATTCATGTGTAATCAGCCAGTCTTTTGACCATGATCTTAATGCAAATGGCAATGACCTCTGGCACTTTCACTCTCCATACACACAGGTAGCATTTGGGGTGGGGTGGGGTGTGGTGGTAATTGCTTCTTCACATTATATGTCAGATCGCTTAACCCTTTCGATCCTAGAGACCACTTGTCCGCACCAGGAATATGATACTTCATAATTTCATTAAGCAGTGTGGCTGTTAAGTGAATATGTGGGGGTGGATTTCTCTGTAAACAAAATGACTACGCCTAGTAGTGAATCAAAGGGTGTAACTCCAGCTTGGTTCATATCGTCCGAGATCAGCGTCATATCGGCAGTATTTGAAGTGAGATCCCAGTAATAGGCATTATCATGCCACCTATTTAATTTGACCAATCAACGTGCTCTAATAGCATCGGTGGACTATGCGATTTTAGGTTATCCAATGGAGAACCGGCTATCGGATTGAGTCCGTACACTGCCGGTGACCGTGCATGAGACCATACACCCCGTCTGTTGGGCGCCATTTTGTTTCAGAATTAATTTTCTTACCTAAAGTTTCCACCTATTTTCGTGCAAATAAAAGACAGTTTCCTGATCAATATACAAAATGAATCGATTCTGATCTTTTAATTTATTATAATTCGTTTGGTGGTATGACAAATACGTTATTGGACATTTACTTGCCACGTATGGCGTCCTGTGAGGCTCAGTGCGATCAATATTAGGCGAGGCCTACGGCCTCGCCTAATATTAATCTCACTTCGCCTTATATAACGCCATACCTGGCAAGTAAACGTTGTGTAACTTATAATTCTGGGCAAGAAAATCATATCTAATAAATAAAAGGAAAGTATGAATATCATCTCATGAAAGCTCCGAATTGCCTTGTGTGTCAAAAATAGTTAATTGTCACGCGATAGATTTGGCTGTTACAGTCCATCATGATACAATGAACAGGTAAACTGTGAATGTTCTTCATGTTCTGTGGTATTGTGTTTCATACAAACAAGTGCTGTTGAATGACACTGCTATAGCAAACACAGTAATTGAAAATGCAAGAAGTGTCAGGTGTTCATACCTCCATTCCTAAAAAGGATGCATTTCTGTTTTCTGCTGAAGACAATTCGGATTTTGAAGAAGATACACCTGATGGCAAAGGTACAACACATGGGACAACAGCTGCAGTGTTCCAAAAAATTTTTGCGGGTGGCGATCCAGCTTCGGAGCCAATGAAAGTGAATGAAACATCAAGTCCTCAAGTAGCACTTTTGAAACTCAAATATTACAATGTGGAAAACCAAAATTAACGCTTCCGAGAAGGGCAACATTTCATGTCAACAAGGAAAGGATTTCGTCAAAGCCAAAACTCAGCCAGTTGTGTTAGGTTCTTTCATCAGCATAATACCACGATTACCACGCATATTCGGTGCTCGTGAAATGAAGGAAAAACTCCACCTCGGATCGTTGATTCTAGCCTCATGTACTCCACACTCGTTGTGTTCTGGCTTAATATCACCAAGAATATCAAAGAGCTGCATTAATATACCAAGTTGGGCTGCTGGTCATTCGTTGCTGTCTATCGATCAACCACTGACTTATATTGGTATTCTCCCACTTCTTCCATAACCAGCTCACGTGTGGTCCATTCTACTAACAGTTCTGATGGAGACCAACAAAGTGCAAACTATATATTTAGAAATGACCACGCATCTGTAATTATATTTGACTTGAAACTTCACGAGACAGTTATGAAGTTTCCAGACTATTGACCATACTTGAAAAAAAACACAATGGCACCAAGGCTCGGAAAATTCCACGTTTTCATGGCAGCCTTGCGAGGTATGGGTTGAAAGTTCAAGACTAGAAGATGCACAGATAGAAGCGGGTATCAATTCTGAAGCAACAACCACACACATTTTGAAATAGGGTCATTATAAACGTCCATTACGACCGCGCCTCATTACTTTCCAGGTATTGTATGAATGCTACGGACATAATTGAATATCGAGAAATGAAGAGAATACTGATAAAAGACGGAGAAGATATTAATAAAGCCTCCTGAAATACATATGTGACAACTAACAAGCACATACAGCATTTCAGAATTCCACGATTAAGTCTGGGATCAACAAAAGGTGAATCGAAGTTGGAATGCATTGTTTAAGCCTTCTACTGCCACGCCCACTTTGGCCATATATGGAGGACCTCTATGAGAGGAGGTTTAATAAAATTTATGGCATATATGAAACTCTATCACCTGATTAATTGTTGGAAAGGGCTCTCTGTGCCCTTTCCAACAAATAATCAGATTGCAGGTTTGATCTGTAGATACCCGAACGTACATATACTGCTCTATGCTTGCTAAGCACCACGTACATCCAACTACCTGTTTTACATTTCAGTTGAAATATTGTAATGAAAAGTGTATATATTTTTTATTTAATTATATCTTTAATGATTTAAGTACAGAAATTAAGATTTTATTTGTGTTTGACATTATTTTTAGCTTTTGAATACGATAACCATGGAAAATGGATATTTTGGGTAAAAAAGGAAATTTTTCAATATGCCAAAAAGTTGACGGAGCGAACTGATATGGCTTAAATGTCGAGTATGAAACCCACTACTGTTAATTACAGCTTGACAACGCCTTCTCATGCTCGCAATCAGGTTCCTGGTGGTCCTTTGTGGGATGTTGTTCCATTCCTGGACCAACATGGCACCAAGCTCCTGAACACTTCTTGGCTGGACTGGACGGGCTGAAATGGCAAGCTGCAGCTCATTCCAGACATGTTCGATTGGATTCAGGTCAGGGGATCTTACTGGCCATTCCATACGCTCAATCCCCCCCCCCCCCCCCCTCTGTCGGTACTCCACGACAGCACGGGCAACATGAGGACGGTCATTATCGTCCATCAGAATTAATCTAGAGCCCTGTTCCCTGTTCGTCCATCCCAGTTGATGCCGCCCCAGACCATGATTGACACCCCCCCCCCCCCCACCATAGCGGTCATGCTCAGCAATGCTGTCAGCATGGAATCGCTCTCCTGGTCTTCTCCATACCCTAGAACGCCTATCTGTGTGGTCTAGGCAGTACCTTGACTCATCTGTAAAAAGGACAGGTAGCCTATCTTCTCTGGTCCATCCAACGTGGTCCATGGTCCAACCATATCATGCCTGGCGGTGGTTCTGGGGCAGCGTCGAAACATTTACCCCGGATGCATTCTAAATGCCACTGCGAAGCTGGGTTGCTGTGGCAAACCGGTTCCTACGGGCCTGAATGATCAAAAACCGGTCTTCAGCTGCAGATGTTGCCCTGTCTCTGCCACCGCCATGTCGTCTTACTGGTGTGCCATACTGCTGAAATCTTGCCCAGGCTCTGGTGATCACCGAATGCTGCACACCAAGGGCTTCACCAACCCGACGACGGGTAGCCCCTTGCCCCACAATCCCTACATCCCGCCACATTTCTGCTTCAGACAAAATTAATGTCTTCTTTCATTTGCATTTGCCATATTCAATGATTAAATCAGAAGAGTTTGTATTGAAATGAAGACTGAATACCCTACGCATGTCATATACATGTAGACTGTGCACGAAAACGTCATGGAAATCAAAGGGTACATTCTTTCCATGACTGTCACGAAACGTCTGCCTGTCAAGAGAGCTAATGTAAACACTCTGGCCCATCTCAATACATTCCTCAGTCATATCCATAATCATATCCACCAAACATATCGAAAATATGTCACAAGTAAATTTCACAATGACGTGTCAAATATTTGGTGCTTAGCAAACCTTGAGTAGTATATAATCATCATAAAATAGGTCACAGCAGTCGATTGCGGCAGCGCAAGTGTTGAGCCTTTACTTAACTGCAAAACAGTTTTGTTCTTTACAGCTATAACTTGACAGGCTGATTTAAATCTTCACTAGCGAGTCTGACAGGAACTGAGCACATCGTATTTCGTAATGGACCGACTAAAATATAAACGTATGTGGCCCCGTTATTTGTCTGACATGCATGAACGTAAAGCTAACTAAACACATAACAATATGGAATAATCTCAAGATTTGAAACATCTTTGTGAAGATTAATGTCGTTCCATTTGTTTCACTTGAGCTTCACCACGCATGTGTGCATCTGGAGAATATGATGGAAATTAGTTCGAAGTTAGTTGGGATTTCTAATAATGCGATTGCCAGACAACGCTTCTTCCTGTCACTGCCAGAAACCACCAGTTTAACTAATGAAAATATCCGCTAGAATAAAACTTCTGAGAAGCTAATCGTCACGTCAGCTCCGGAAGAAGCCAGGCTAACGGCAGTTTGATTTTCAGTGACAACAACCATGAGGATGCCGACATATTGATGATATATATGGAAATTCTCGCTTCCCGTCGCAATTCTTCTGACTCTTTATTGACAATTCATTCACCTGATAAAGATGTTCTGCTCTTTCTATTATCATACTACCAACTATTGCTTGAAGCACGTTATTCTTCGTGAAATCGAGATTAATTGAAATGAAAAGAAATCCGAGAATCACTGATTGAGAAGAAATCCAACGCACAGATATCATTACACACCTTCTCTGTATTTGATATCGTGGGAAGGTTTAACCAAATTAGCTATAAAGACATGGCTTCATAATAACATTCACTCCGACTGGGACAACATAAAAACATTTAAAAATTTGCTTAAAACTATCCTTTGGAAGACGAAACCTGTGTTTCACGAGAAAAGTTGGCATGCTTTGCTTATTCACTAAAGTATCCTAAAATAGTGACCCTCGCAAATTTAAGATGGCTTCTGAATTGTAAGATAATGGCAGAAAGTGACAGACTCCCACCTATAACAGATGAACTTTAACGGTAGGGTACCTGTTTAATTATCGATTTGGACACATTTCAATACTGCGGTGCAAAACGCATTCCATCTAGCAGACAACTAATATTTCTTAGATGGAGATGGGAATCTTCATACCGTAACATCGAGTATTCTTCCAGCCCCAAAGGCAATTACTGGAATTATTATCTGAAGATGTAAAGTGGATTATACTTCAGAGCGGTAGAGCCGAACGGTTTTCTGGTTTTCCTTTTCGGTTTCGGTTTTTTGGACAAACCGAAAAATCGATCCACAAGACCCGACAAAACAAACGTCCGAACGGTTTTACTGTGTCCGTGCATAAACTGATTAATCATTTACCCAACGTAACGGCCAAAACCGGCCAGCGCTATTCTCAAAAATCGCCAATTAATTTTCATCATGTTTTTCATTTTTTGTCTCAAAAACATAGGTTATAACCCCTCGTTGGAACGAGCTCGTCGAGCTCGTTCCAACAAGGGGTTATAACCTATGTTTTTGAGACAAAAAATGAAAACAAAATAGTTATTCAAGAATTAATTTTGCAAGTGTCGTCTGTTTTTCCTGTTAGGTAAATTGTTAAAGTATTTTACAGGGAAGGAACTGAGATACTGGCGACTTTGAACTGTCGCCACTGAGTCTATCCTGCAGAGGGCGAATACATCGTGTCTTGACTGTTACATTTTTTGCCTTATTGACTCTTCCATCGGCCGAGGCAATAAGGGAGAAATCATGACAATGAAAACACAACATGGGGTAGATAAACTTTATTTATTTTGTTACCCAAATTTGTTTTCGGATCCAATAGGCTAAGCACCTGGTCCCAAAGAACCACTAGGAATGACAAGATAGAAGATAGGGTGTACCTAGCGGAGATACTTACATACAAGGCTTTTATGGAGCGTGATGTCATACAATATATTGTAAATGTTTCCCAAGTTAAGGAGACTGTTGTGGTATTTAACATATGTTCTTAACACATAGAATAACTAAACCGAAACCGATGGGTTTTTTTTGCAACCGAACCGAAGCCGAATCTGAAACAAATAAACCTATCACTCCACAATGAGGTGTTCTTTCAAGAACAATAAACTTTCTTGCAGTGGTCGCTGGGCCTGCAATCCTGAGGATGAAAACAATGAAGATGTTATGTGACATGAAAAGTGATACCGTCTCTGGTGACAATGCTGACAACTGATGAAATATTTCTTGTATTAGATTATATTCGTTCAGTGTGTATTGATACAGGTGGTTTATGGTAATGATAGGCAACATCAACAATATCACAGATAACAAGCATCTGAACTTATTCCCATGTTTATAGTAAAATTTACGAGATGAGTTAGCCCTTTATCTAACATGAAAAGAAGACGGCACTTGCAAAATAAATTATTGAATAACTCGGCGAGATCGTTCCAACGAGGGTTATAACCTATGTTTCTGAGACAAAAAATGAAAAAAATAATGAAAATTAATTGCCGATTTTTGAGAATAGCGCTGGCCGGTTTTGGTCGTTACGTTGGGTAAATGGTTAAGAAATTAGATCTGGGCGAAAATTTTGGCAAGGACCAGAAATGATATACTGGGCGACTTTTGGGAACTGGTAAAGATTATGTTTATCGCTCTAAGCCACATTTTTATAGCTACCGTCCCCAAATTCAGCAAATGTGTAAACGAACATTCGCCATTGAATATTCTGAAGTTAGATTTTTGATTTCCGAACTTAATCAAAAATAACGCCACTTCTAACGTTTTTTATCTTTCTTTTAAAATCAATTCCTGTATCGAGGCTCAACTGGATATAACATCTTAACAAGAAACATCTTAATATGTTGTATCGACCTGCGAAATTTCAAAAGGTTAAGATCGAATCTTCGGGTGATGTTATTAATGTCAACAATTAAATGTCGGCCGATTTTCTAGAAATTTCAGTTCATTGGAGAGATAACAAAATATTAAGAGATAACTGCACAATTTTCACTTGAGACCATTAAAATCTCCATAGTTGTTGTCCATTTGAGCCGTATTTATATATGAAGTGCAGTTATGAAACTTAACACTCCCATTTTCCGTCAACTGCAGTGGTGCGCATATTTGTTTTAGTTTCGCGTTTAGATTCCCAATGCCAGAGATGTCAAGTTTATGTTGTTTCTATGCCCGTTATTACACGCCTGTTCTATGAAATCCCCATCTACAGCAACACTAGACTATGTGGAAAGTGAAAATCTGTTCCACACAAATGTGCGGAACGAAATCGTTGACGGACTATTTTTATAAAGAAGCGAAATTTCACTGGAATTTTCCACAAATAGTGCACCGCAATTGCAATTTGAATCGCCAGCGATAGCTAAAAATCGTCCTCAGAGTTCCAAAGTGTTCTACGTGCCAGTAGGCACATAAACACATTGGAACTCAGGGAACAACCTATTAGTCGGTATAAAATGTAACTTATGCGTCACGTGCACTCTAGGTCAAAGCTCTTCAAAACACCGTGATTTCTACATCAACGGACTTTGGGCTATGGGCCTTCAGAATCAAGATGGTATTTATAAGGCCATTTTCGTTTTGTGTTTCTTAATGGGACTTTTGGACCATGGGATTTCATAGTCTAGGAACTTTTATGCCTCACACCATGGGACTTCTGTGTCACCGTTATAAATTATCTCCGCCAACATGTATGGTATATGAAGATTTAATACCTGAATGTCGGTTTTTAATCACCGAGCCGCAGGCAAGGTGTTTAAGTGAGACATTCGGTTATTAAGTCTCCATATACCATACATGTCGGCGAAGATAACGTGGTGGAACTATGGTGGAAATGGTGGAAATAAATTTGCGGACGCGTTTCTCATTTCCTCCGGAAGCAGTTGGATTATTGTTTTGTTTTTACAAATTCAGAACCATTGTGCATAAATATGTGACCTTAAACATCAATAAATCAATTACAAATTCAGAAGACAACAGATAGAGTTGCATCCCTTGGGTCGTTACGGAAACGAGAAAACAGTATTTTGTTGACAACTGGCACACAGAACATAATGCTACTCAAGGGACGAATTATTTGCTCTTATCTTATTTTTCTGAAAATGCTTCATTTTAATTATTCGACTATTTAATTTATAACGACAAAATATGATCGAATTGTCGGAAATCTGATGATATTTGTGGGAGTGCAGTGGCTCAGTCGTAAACTGTTGGACTATGCTAGAGGTTCTGAGTTCGATACCCGTCCAGAACGACCCGCGTTGTGTCATAGGGCAAGGCATTTCATTTGAGGGTTAACACAACTGAAAAGAAAATCAGTCACTTCTTTCATGAAAATGAACCTTTCAACTGTTATCAAACCTGAACGGGGAGCGCGGTGGCTCAGTGGTAGACTGTTGGACTTCTATGCTAGAGGTGGGGGCGCGGTGGCTCAGTCGGTAGAGGTGCAGGCTGCAAGCCGAGAGGTCCTCGGTTCGAATCCCACCTGCGGCCCACCTGCGGCAACCGCGTTGTGTCCTTGGGCAAGACACTTTACCCCCATTGCCCACGTGGGGCACGGTGACGCTGTGTACTAAGGCGTACTGCACGTCGATGGTGCACCTGTCTTCAACCAATGCTAACCCTGCTTGTGTGGAGTTAGTATGTCGGGGAGCTGACAGTTGCTAGCCGTTGCTCGGTGGTTCTCTCCGGGTACTCCGGCTTCCTCCACCCGTAAAACTGTCAAGGTCATGGTTAGCCATTGTGCAGAAATGTGTGACCTTAAACACCAATAAATAAAATAAATAAATAATAATAATGCTAGAGGTCCCGAGTTCGATCCCCACCCGGGACGACCCGCGTTGTGTCCCTGGACAATGCACTTTAGCCCGGTTGCCTACATGGGAGCATGTCGTGTACTGAGATGTACTGCACGTCGATGGTGCACACGTCTTCAACCGCTGTAACCCTGCTTGAGCGGAGCTTGAACAGAGTTAGAATGTTGAGGAGCTGACAGTTGCTCGTCGATGCTCGGTGGTTCTCTCCGGGTACTCCGGCTTCCTCCACCCGAAAAACTGTCACGGTCACGATTAGCCATTGTGCATAAGTATGTGACCTTAAACATCAATAAATAAATAAATAATAAATATATAAACGTTCCTTCAAATTGCAGTTTTTTGTAGTGGCTTCTATTGGGGTTATTAATTCGGTTTTAAGACCTTTCTAATGCATAGTGTTCGCTGTTACGTCAGGATATTGAGGATAATCTAACCCTGCTTATGCCGTGGTGTAGAGTTCAGAGTTACGATGTTGGAGAGCTGACAGCTGCTCGTCGATGCTCGGTGGTTCTCTCCGGGTACTCCGGCTTTCTCCACCCGTAAAACATCAATAAATAAATCTAAATATATGATCTTTGTGACTATTTTCAGGTTGTTTCGTTCGATTTTTATATCGAGGCGAGCAAACGCGGAAAGCTTTCGTTTAATCCATATACCACGAACGTTTCGCATGTTTATACCATGGATGTTGCACGCTCTAATATACCTTGGATGTTTGGTAAACCCTTTGCCATGGCTTATTGTCCAAGGCATTCTGACGAATCAAAAGACAGAATTTATTGGGATACAGGGACAATCATTTTTATTAGAATCATTTTGTTTGTGCATCCTCTTTTATTCCCACCCGTTGAATTGTTGGGAGATTACTTTCAAGGAATGTGGCAGTTAGTTTTGTATCGAGTTTGGTTTCTCCGCATTTTGGACTTGAGAAAAACAATGATTAAAAAAACTGACAAGTAAAACCATTTTTCTCTGCACGTATCGGCTTTGGTTTCTCGGCATTCCATACTTTAAAAAGCAAATTATTCTCAAAACCTGTTTGTCCCCGTCATCTAATCTCCCTGAAGGCAGACCAATACTCAGCATCCACTCTCCCTTATAGGCTGATGAATTACTCCGAGCTTTCAAAAACACAGTATTGGTGGATGTTTTCCTTTTTTAACAATTAAGGATAATATGCTGGGGCTGCTCCCAAACCAGCAACTGTTTGAGTTTCTTTTTTCTAAAATAACCACCAGACTGAGGTTTCAGTATTATCATAAATAGCAAACACGGAGCAGAACTCTTGTAATTATGCAAATTCATGGCCATTTTCTAGCTCGAGGTTCTCGGGGATCTCAACCCACTACCCTACTGCCAGTTACACACTCAAACTTATTATTGGCTCTCGCTCCCGACTCTCGTGGATTTATAAGCAAGTAAAGCTATAAAGCAAATAAAGTTATTTGGATCGCAAGGGATTTCAATCCCACATCGTCCCTGTGCGCCTTCGGCGTGCAGAAACTTTCATTCATTCATTCAACCTGATTGTTAAAAACATTTTTCTCATCTCGTATCGAGTTTGGTTTCTTCACATTTCGAACTTTAGAAAAAATATTATTTAAAACAATGTTCATTAAAAAGTTTTCCCTGAGTGTATCGAGTTTGGTTTCTAGACATGTAGGACTTTAGAAACAAAAGGATTCGAAAAAAAAAATGATCGTTAAACATGTTTATTCTACGTCTTTCTAGAGACTGGTTGCTCCGCATTTCGGACTTTGAAAAATGATTCTTAAAAAGTCTTTTTCAGGGGACTTTATCTCGATTTCTCGATTTGTTAGGATTTGGATTTCATTTCGAGATAATTTCTTTTACTTGAAGATAATCTAGCAACACAAAAGTACAAAGGTTGAGGATTGTAAAACTAAAAGAAAGGACAACTGACGAGATTAGCACATAGATTGTGAATTGGAGGATTTTCCAAATTAAATGAGGAATGATAAAATCACTCTGATAGACAGCAGGAAAGTTTCAGATTTTAAAACAATAGTCAAAGGGCGTGGATTAATGGGTACGATATCTTCACTGAAAGAGAAGAACAAAAAAACACACACACGCCTTTGAGTACTCTGTTGAGCAAAATCTCTTGCTTGCCCGACAAAAAAAACATGCAGAATATAAAGTGCAATAAATGCACGACTCACTATATCGGTAGAATTAAACACCCAGTTAAGAGTAACTAACAACAAATGTTTTTTATGACCATAACCTTTTGAAATAATCAGATGGTAGGGCACCTCTACCTTAGTTGGTGTGTAATTGACAGCAAAACTGTTAACCCTTTACCTAACATGAAAAGCAGACGACACTTGCAAAAAAAATTCTTGAATAACTAAATTTGTTCATTTCTTGTCTCAAAAACATAGGTTGTGACCCCTCGTTGGAACGAGCTCGATGAGCTCGTTCCAACGAGGGGTCATAACCTATGTTTTTGAGACAAAAAATGAAAATATTTTGAAAATTAATTGGCGATTTTTGAGAATAGCGCTGGCCGGTTTTGGCCGTTACGTTGGGTAAAGGGTTAATGACTTTCCTGTTAGGTAAGTATGTTGGAAATAGTTGGGTAATATGCCCGAGCCGTTGGGAACCGACGATCTATACCCCCCCCCCCCCTCCCAGAAAAAAGACACAATAAAACAAACAATTATTAGGTACATTCCTTTGCCTAATCTTAGTAAAATACCTCCTGCGAAATACTTCCTGTGTGCTCAAATGCCTTACAAACAATAATGAACTGAGAAAAACAATTAATGACCTACGCCCTTTCATTTTCCCCGAGGAGACTCTCGGATCTGGATGCTCTCTTTCTCGCGGTCGCCTCCAACGAAAGGCTACACACAACTTATGGCCCTTCAAAACACAATCCATGACTGCAACGTTTATCAGGGAGTTAGTGTCGCAGCTGAAAAAAAAATGGCGCCATATCGTGTACACTTCTATCGAATTATCAAATGCAATGAAACCCTGTTAAATCAATAGTTCACTTTGCAAGTGGAAATTTTCAATTAACAGGCGTATTAAATTAACAGTTTTTTTATCAGTTTACGGAATTCCAGAAATAAACTGAGTATTTATTCTATTATATCTTGTTGAACAGAGCTCAAACAGCCTGTCAATGAAGATATGATAAATTAAAGGCCAATACTGGATGTTGTAAGTCCATAGTGCATCGAATATAGGCATTTATTACTTTCCAAAGTGTGATTTACTGGAATTTCCGGGTTTGATTATAAACGATAACTTCACAAGTGAATTATGCAATCAACAATTGTGTCATGTATCCGTGCGCGCAAACGTCAACGCTTTGCCGAGGGTGTAATGGGGACTTCATTGTTTTTTGTTTTTTTTTAGTTTAAACAATATTTATTCATAAAGCAGTGTTACGCGTATACATTACATAATAATAAAACCACAGAACGGCAAACATTTTTCATTGTTGTACACGGTATAACAGAAACAGAAGTAATCGGGATTGTAAGTAGACGAGGATTCGACAGGAAGCCATAGACTTATATGAGTCGTCTCCTTTATTCAAGAACACTTTTCAAAGGATGACGGCATGAATCAGCAGTGGAGTGGACCTCGCATATCGCTGCCCAGGGGCATGATCCCCGCTGGCAATGAACCACACCATAATTGAAAGGGTAGCCAAATTGTCCTTTAGGGTACTGCTATTCATTTGCCCACATCTACACAGAGAGCACCGAAACTTGCGTAAGCAGTTACAAATAAAGCGGCGAAGGCCCGTCACAAAAACTGATTAAAGAGGAGGTCAGTGTCATTTCGTAAACAGTAGAACTTGACCTACAGGCCCCAGGACAAGAGTATAAGAAGTTAGACAGAAGAGGGAAGAAATGAAGAAGAAGTAGAAGTAGGCCATCCTGAATACGTGATGCCATTAGAATAAGAATTCAAATGATGCGTTGTCAACAATATGAATTCAAATCCTTGCCTTTGGGCAGCTGATTTAATAATTGCATAAGTAGGAAGAGTTTTAGCTTGATGATGTTAATCATAAAGCGCAAAATCCAGGGAAGATGAAGTTTGTGAGAATATGAGTTGTTGTCACCGAAACCTGCCACTCGATAAGATAAAGTCATGCACTACATCAACAATTATACTGTTTTCTTTGTTGTTCAAAAATTCAGAACCGAACAGAAGTATGGAAATGTCTATAGAAAAAGGAAGTAAGTTGATCGTTTCATTACGTGCGTTAAGAAAGATTGGACAGTGGAGGAGAAAGTGCTCAGGTGTCTCGAGCTCGCCACACTGGCAATGTGGACTGTGTGCTAGATGATTTTCGTATAAGTGGACGTTAAGACTACTACAATGTGACCTCAATCTACAGTGGTAAATTTGAGCCGCACGAGATTTGGCCCCGCTATAAAATAACGGTGGTCGTAGGTTGCCAGCTTTTAAGAAGGTCTTAAATTCACTTAATGAGGAACTCTCGCGAACTGGTAGCGGCAAATTATTCCACTGATCAGTAATATTGGGGATGAACGAGGACTGATATAGATTTGTTCGACAAAATGGAACTCTGTGGTTTTGTCTAGTTCGAAGGTTGAATGATGGATTTGTCGAGGATATGATAGGTGGAATTTTAATAGCAATATAAGGAGGCGACAAGTCGTGATACATTTTGAAGAATTGAACCAGTTTATGTTTACGACGTCTTTCTTCAAGAGGGTCCCATCGTGTTTCGGTGTATAGCAAGGATTTGCTAGCACTAAGTGTTGCACCTGCAACTATTCTCGCCGCTGCGATCTGAATTTTTTCTAAATCGGCGACTTGGGGTAACGAACAGTTATCCCAAACAGTATCGGCGTATTCCAGTAGCGGCCTAATAAAGGCAAAGTATATCTTCTCCAAGACATTACGGTCGAGATCAAACTTGTGTTTCCTCAGCAAGTCTAAACGAGACCAGGCTTTGGAACAGCTATGGTCAATGTGGTTGTTCCAAGTACATGTGGTATTTAATACCACTCCTAAGTGCTTATGAGTATTAACTTCACATATTTGAGTGCCACCTAGAAATAGGGGTGGATGAACAGTGGGGTTGGTTTTGCGTGTTATAATCATACTCTCGTTTTTTTTTAGGATTAACTCAACTAACCATGTTTCAGCCCAGTGTTCAATTGCAGCTAGATCGTGGTTAATTAGGTTCGAGGCTTGGTTTGGATTTTCCACAATTAGATATAAAGAAGTATCATCAGCAAAAAGGCGTATACTACTAAGTAAATTTTCAGTTATATCGTTTATATAGATCAGAAACAATAAGGGCCCAAGAACAGATCCTTGTGGTACTCCAGCATTTATAGGTCGCCATGAAGATGCCTCTGATGCCACCACCACACACTGAGTTTTATTTGAAAGGTACGATTTTATAAATAACAGTAGATCACCCGAAATACCAATACGCTCCATCTTGTGAATGAGACCAGCATGCCATACCTTGTCGAAGGCCTTACTGACGTCGCAAAAAACGACCCTAACCTCTTTCCCTTCGTCCAACCTCTGCAGAATTCATCATATATGTCAGTTAGTTGGAGAATAGTCGAATCGCCTGGTCTAAAACCTGACTGGAATTGACTAAGAGCGTTGGTATTGTTCAGGAATTGACATAGTTGTTTAAAAATACATTTTTCAAAGACTTTACCAACGCAGCTAATCAGGGATATGGGGCGATAATTACTAACTATGTTTGCAGGGTTTTTTAGGATTGGAGAGACGTTTGCCTTTTTCCACATTGAAGGGAAATATGAGTTATTCAGCAGTATGTTGAATAAAACCGAGAGTGGTTCACTTAAGGAAGTTTTACATTCTTTAAGAAGACGTGGACTGATAAGATCAGGACCCGTCGCCTTGGACACCTTTAAAGATTTCAGTGTTTCGTACACCTCACTACAGTGAATGGTTATACTATCAATTGTTTGTGGGGGGCAGAGTATAAGATCTGGCAGGGAGGTACGGGAGTCATCGACGGAAGAGACAGAACAGAAGTATTCATTGAGTACTTCCGCTTTCTCAATATTTGAGGAATATATTTTGTTCATGTGGTTGATAACAGGAATTTCAGCAGGGCGTCTACTACCAAGGAAGGATTTTAGTGTTTTCCACCACTGTGAAATTGGAATTTCGTTACTCCCCAAGGTAGACTGGACTTTGGATAAGTGTAAGGATTTTGCCTTCCTAATAGCTGAAACAACTTCATTCCGTTTATGTTTATAGTTTGCCCAAGCGTTCGGAAGTTCACTTCGTTTGGCTATGCGGTACAAGCGTTTTCTTTGTCTTATTAGTAATCGTATTTCGTTGTGCATCCAATTCGGCTGATTGGACCTCGAAGTAATGTATTTGTTTGGTATATGTTTAGAAGCAGTATCGATTAATTTGTCAGTGAAGTTAGAGACTATGGTATCTAAACATGGATTATCAAATAGAGAATTCCAGTCTTCGCGAGAGATGGCGGCATTTAATGCATCATAATTGCATAGGGAGTACAACCAAATCCGTCTTCTGAAAGTGTGGGGTCTTGGCTTTGGAAACTCGACTTCAATGGTAATTGGGCAATGATAGCGGATCATATCGGGGATAATCGGTTCTAAGACCTCGCAGATTTTCACATTCACTGTGTCGCTAACCGCAAAAAGGTCTATCAATGAAGCTGACGACTCGGTAAAACACGTTGGCTCACCCACAAGCTGTCTGAGATTAAACTAATTCATTATTTCAGAAAATCTGCTTCCTGTGGGGTTTAGCTGGTTATCATTAAAATCACCTGTAACAATTAAGTCATCTACTCGCGAATCTTTTGCTTTTTCGATTGAGGTTGATATTGCATCCCACGTGTCTTGAGGGCTGTTGGGTGGCCGATAGAAGACCCCTAATAAAAGCGACCTATGTCGTTTTGTAAATACCTCAGCCCATAAGCACTCCGTATTCGGGGTCTCAAGGTCGGGTCTGTGTCGAAAGGAAATACCATATCTAATGTAAATAGCAACCCCTCCACCTCTAATCGGACGATTAAATCGCAATGGTTCTTGGAATCCATGGATTAGGATATCAGTTGTTGGTTCGCTGTTCTGCAACCAAGTCTCAGTGAGAGCCAGAGCTTCAAATGATGAAGATTCACATTGGATAAGATCCAGTTTGGGTTTCAGGCTTTGAATATTAACGTGCAGAATTTTCAGGGTATTGTGATCATGCTCTGAGTCGACAGAGTTCGGGCCAGGGTTGGTTTCGATATCGCCCGACAATAATATAAGTATCGCTAAGTACGAGAAAGCCAAAAGAGTAACGGAAACTGCAATTCTAACTGAATGAGTCAGTGTTGACTTCGAGACATCCACATCTTGATAAAGATACGGACTAACGTAAGTGTAGCTTATCAACCGGTTTGTGCAATGGGAACGCTCACAGGTTGTGGAGGAGTACTCGGTGTATTGTCATAGGGATAGAGCAACCATAGCAGCAACACTTTCATGCAGAGCAATTCCAATGAGACGCATGAAAAGATAGGTTAAAATACAGATACAGTACGTGGAGAGTGTATTATCACTAAATCACCCGCAGAGTGGAGATTCCACCCAAGCAATAATTGCAAATTTCTTGCAAAGCATAACCAGCACAAGCAAAGTTTCAGCCAATGGACCTCCGGGTAAAACCCGGAGGTCCATTGGCTGAAACATTGCTTGTGTTTTTTGTCGATATGTACAAAATTTGAAAATTATAGCTTGGGTGATATCTCCACTCCGCGGGTGATTTAGTTACAATCCACTCTCCACGTACTGTAGACTCGTCTTTCGGAAGTCTGTGCTTTAAGCTGCGCATATAGACTAAAAAGTTAAAAGTACCAATTCGAGCACGGTATAGGTCAACGCAACGCATTATGTGATCTGTGGATGATAATAAAAACTTTGTGCTCGTATATAGGTACCAGTCATGGTTACAAGTAAAAAGGCGGCTGTATGTAGGAAGGAAGGTGTATTCAGGATGGCTCTAGAACAGAAGTCATGATGGACTGTGAAGGATGTAGAAAAAGTGGATGTGAAAGAAAAAGATACAACATAAACTAACAAAAGATAAAGGTGAATGATATGTACAAGATACATAAGTAGAATCAGAATATATATAGAAGAGGAAGGCTGCTTTGGCCTTGGAAGCGATTTGGTAATTACTTTGGGAGTGAAATTTTCGGGAGGGATGTAATATATGATACATACCCGTATAGTGTCCGTACATATCTATTGCTACAAGCTAGTTTTTCAGAGTCGGAATATGACCTGAATACTGTATACCTGGACATTCCACATATTTCCATACTAACTATGGTGTAGCTGAATATTGGGGGGTAGGAGGGGGGGGGGGGGTCAAGCGTCTGGGTTACATGAGCGCCCAGAATAATGGGGAGGGGTGGGGTAATAGCGGAGTCATAGTGTAATCGATAGATGCATGATTGAATTTGAAAAAGATGTTAACTGGTTGAGGGCTAGATTATTTTGGGTGGTGTGAATTTGTCATACAAAATTTGTTCCGTTGGAAACCATTGGACAGTGCCCAAAGATACTTTCCAATAATTTCCAACAAACCAAATTTATATAAGCAAGAGACTACTTGTATATGACTGAATATGAAACATAAGCGAGGAAAACATGGGCCTTTGCTCCAGCACCAACCTGTTTGTGGAAACCCTGATAGTGGCTTCCAACACTCAATATTTATTATACTTTCCAATAATTCCCAACAAACCAAATTTATATGAGCAAGAGACTACTTGTATTTGACTGAATATGAAACGTAAGCGAGGAAAACATAGGCCCTTGCTCCAGCACCAACCTGTTTGTGAAAACCCTGATAGTGGCTTCCAACACTCAGTATTTGGAGAATACAAAATACAAGATCACAATGTAGAGTGGGATTCTTTAGGAAAAATATTTGAGGAAATTTGGACGCAGGCCATGTTATTCTGAAAGGGATGGCCACCAGAAATAAAACCTTCCTATCGCGAGGGCAGTGAAAGTCGATAGGGAGTGACGTCTATTTCGACATTCAGTGGCACACAGCGGGTGAGGTGAATTCGTCATACAAAATTTGTTCCGTTGGAAACCATTGGACAGTGCCCAAAGATACTTTCCAATAATTTCCAACAAACCAAATTTATATAAGCAAGAGACTACTTGTATTTGACTGAATATGAAACATAAGCGAGGAAAACATAGGCCTTTGCTCCAGCACCAACCTGTTTGTGGAAGCCCTGATAGTGGCTTCCAACACTCAGTATTTATTATACTTTCCTATAATTCCCTCCCAACAAACCAAATTTATATAAGCAAGTGACTACTTGTGTTTGATTGAATATGAAACATCAGCGAGGAAAACATAGGCCTTTGCTCCAGCACCAACCTGTTTGTGAAGACCCTGATAGTGGCTTCCAACACTCAGTATTTAGAGAATACAAGTTACAAGAGCACAATGCAGTGTGGGATTCTTCAGGAAATTTGAGGAAATTTGGACGCAGGCCATGTTATTCTGAAAGGGATGGCCACCAGAAATAAGACCTTGCTGTCACGAGGGTAGTGAAAGTCGATAGGGAGTGACGTCTGTTTCGACATTCAGTGGCACACAGCGGGTGGGGCCTTCCCCTAGTATTGGATGCCATTATGCGACAAGAGTGACTCACAAGGAAGGAGGGCTACCCAGTCACGACACACTGGTGGAACAGGCACATCGCCCCCACGATGCAAAAAACACGCCCACCCACACATCCAACAGAACACGCACACCCACATAGTTCAAGAGAAAGAATTCATATATGTATATATGAATTCACTCTCCCGAGCCACGCGAGCATCACCGAAGAGCACCCAGGCATTTTCCAGTAATCCACAGCAAAGTAACAATGACCTGCAAAGATAATTAGTGTGATATATGTCCCTAAGAACAATAATACAACCGAGCCGGTCACAGCAAGGTTGCAACTCATTGGCAACTCATTTGTATCTATCGAGACCATGATGGTGTTGTAGAAGCTCCGATAGTTCATTAGTGTCCAATAGAACATGGAATGTGCAGACAGTGGTCCATTTCGTCAGGGTTTCCGAGCAGCATCACATTAACCTTAAACGACGAGCTTGGACTGCGCGTTGTGTCATAGTAATATCGTTTGATCGGAAAGACAAACATTCGTGGATTGTTTTTTTAATCCATTACCTAACATGAAAAGCAGACGACACTTGCAAAAACAATTCTTGAATAACTGTTATTTTCACTTTTTTGTCTCAAAAACATATCTTATGACCCTTCATTGGAACGAGCTCGTTCCAATGAGGGGTCATAACTTTTGTTTTTGAGACAAACAATGAAAAAATAATGAAAATTAATTGGCGATTTTTGAGAATAGCGCTGGTCGTTACGTTAGGTAAAGGGTTAAATAATATAATTATCATTAACAATGAAAAGTAATAAACAGAGTAATCGCGTGACTGGACTGGTTACGTGAAATAATTCATTCGAGGCGAAGGACCATATTGTAAAACACCCGTGCGCACTCGCGCACTCGTGTTTGTACAACGTCCCCCACCTCTCATGAATTATTTCACGTAACCAACCCAGTCAAGCGATTAGTCTCTATTTAATCCATATAATCTTGTTTAACAGAGCTCCCCAAAAAACATTACATTTTATTTCATCCCTAGTGAACAGAACAATGACCAAATCCCCGTTAATTGAATGCAGTTGTTAATTGAATAATCTAAATATCTATCTATCTATCTAGATATCTATAATTTCCTTTGATAAAGTGGCTAAAAAGATAGCATGGATCCACTGTACTACTTTGGCATTGTTACGTAATGATTACCAAACGAGTGGCGGGCATTTCATTAATTTGAGTAACAGATTGTTAAAAATCATGAAATACCGACAAAAAGGTTGGTAACTAGTTTAAACCCTGGCCTTTGTTCGATCAACATAACGCATTGACTCAGGTATACCAAATGGACTAGGGATATTCAAGTGATGTAATTTGAATACCAAGTGTGTTGCCTGCCAGTTGGGGCGTTCTCGATTTGCCGGCTTCTGTTGTTTTCTATGTTGGAGTCAATGATGCATATTGATTGTTAGAACAACATCTGTTTTGGAAGTTTAAGACGGATTACTGTTGTACATAGGTTCTAGTAAGTACAATAAATTATACGAAGAAACTTCAATGATAAAGGTTTCATTAAAATATATAGACATAAGGCCATAATAAAACCTAGATTATCATCGGAATTTATTTTTAATTGGGACGGAAGGGAGAATTTTATATTTTATTATTTGTTTGTTTTTGCCTTATTTCAATATATGGGAGAGTGCCTATGGCCACTCTCCCATAAATTGTAACAAGTCAAATCCATACATCCATACAGACGAAATACATAGATAATATGAAAGACATGGATAGATTGTGAAGCCTCTAAGTTGGGTTAACTGTGTTCCAGAATATAGCGCAAACTAACATCATGTGTTAATGAAGTATTTTTTTTTTATTAGGGTTTAACGACACATTAACAGCCAAGGTCATACCATGTCGGTGACAGTTTTACGGGTGGAGGAAGCCGGAGTACCCGGAGAGAACCACCGAGCAACGACGAGCAGCTGTCGGCTCTCCAGCATCGTAACCCGGAACTCTGCACCGCGGCACAGGCAGAGTTAGATTGGTTGAAGACATGCGCACCATCGACTTGCAATACGCCTTAGTACACAGCGTCATCGTGCCCTCAATGAAGTAATCATATTAATGATTATTGGTAGCAGTACATTGTTTACTTATTTAAAATAAACCGTAGTCGGGGCAATGCCCCGTGGAAAGGACTTTGTTGTTTCTGGAAGTGAAAGAATTATAAAGATGGTTGGAGAGAGAAGACATGCGCTGGGTAGGAGCTATGACACTGTGAATGCCATTAACATAAAATACGACGGTAGTTTTGAGGCCAGAGAAAGACTGAAGTTAGGTCAAATAAATTTAAATGGATGGAATAGTGAGAACAGTCATCTACTTGGAACTTTTAACACTTTGAACCCTCGTTTCCTGGATTGGTATCGCCGTTGTTTACACTTACAGTGAGATGGCTCAGTCAAATATCAATATACAGGGAGGATAAAATAACAACTGCATTCTGCAGCCGGCTGCAGACTGCAGTTGTTATTTTATCATCAATGCCCCGTGCATAGACCTCTTATAATAATGAGACAAACATGGAACGAAATTACGCCTTGGATCGAAAAATCGGTCTTTAGTGTTCAAAGGGTTAATAACCGTGACTGTGACAGTTTGTGCGTAAGTGAAACACACTTAACAGGCGATGATACCCCTGTTGTAGAGGGTTTTCTGTGGTATGGTTTTAACAGATCAGGAAAACATTAGAACGTTCTGAA
Organism: Pictodentalium vernedei; assembly: GCA_031216915.1. Lineage (NCBI taxonomy): Eukaryota > Metazoa > Mollusca > Scaphopoda > Dentaliida > Dentaliidae > Pictodentalium > Pictodentalium vernedei. Next base: position 88,052,379 of record CM062289.1, read on the forward strand.
AGGTTCGGGTGGGGTTGGTATTTTCGTACAAAATAATTTACTCACTGGTTTTGAAAATTCGATCGTGGACAAATCTGTTGATGGTATCCGTTGCCTACATTTTAAAAGCATTGAGACTGATAGCGAATTTATTCTTTTCTCATGTTACTTCCCTCCAGAGAACTCCCCCTGGGGTAGAGTCTCAAATAAATTATTCTGTCAGATTTTGATGGATATATATATGCATTGTGATGACCTGCCTATAATATTATGCGGTGACTTCAATGCTCGTATAGGTGATCGCAAGATATTTAATGAAGAGACTGATAATATTACCTATAGTGACGCTCTGGATAATACCGTTAATCAGCACGGGTGGGTATTTTGTTGAATTCTTGAATGATGTAAAAAATCTGTGGTCTTAATGACCCGTGATAATTTCACGTCCACGAGCTCTAAGGATAAAGCCATTATGGACTATATCTGTGCGTCACATGATATTTTAAATAACTGTTTTTATTTTAGAGTCCATCTGCAAACAGAACTGATAAAAAGACTTAATCTTTTTCCACTGATTGGTGAAACAAGTAAGATTTCTGATCATAGTTTTCAGACGTTTGAGTATAGTTTTAATATTGCCTCTGCTTGTCCCAAAAATTAAAACGCTCACATGAGATGCCAGACCAAATTAAAGAGAACGCTGCAACAAACTTATGTGACATCGTCCTCATCGTCACGTTTATTGGATGATATAATTACGAGAATTCCATGCTACCGTGAAACCCGATCTGATATAAATCGCATGTATGCACAATTTGTTGATACAGTATAAAATGAAATTAAAGTTCATGTCCGAAATTTTGGTACCACACTTTATCCGAAATTAAAGACAAAAATAAGTATTTTAAACCATTTTGGAATCAAGAGCTTACCGATCTGTGGAAAACTGTGAACGAAAAGGAAAAAAGTGTACCTCAAAAGCAAGAAAACCCTTAAAATGTATAGTACCGTATTCCAAGAATTTAAATCGGCAAGTGAAACTTGTAACACAATTTACGTTTCTGTGAACGCCGCAAAAAAACTAATCTAATGATAGAAACTGAATCCTTTTAGTGTTAGGAAACCTAAATTATTTTTGGAGAAAATAAAAAAAACTAGCCCCAATAAAACGTTCGAAGCTTGCCGATGAGGTAATATGTGTTAATGGAGAGTTGTCCAATGAGAAGACCGAAGTACTGAATGAATGGGAACAAGATTTTCGCATAACCCACAAACCACTAAGAACTTTCTTAACCCTTTGAATCCTGGTGGTATCTTCCATATTCGTTCAATGGCAGCAACTGGAAGAGTCTATGTTCATTATTTAGGGGTAGACCAATTAATAGTTTCAACGTGCAGCCTCGGGGCTGCACGTTGAAAATATTGATTGGTCTACCACGCACATGCACTTAGCATTCATCCTATTTAATGAAATTATGACCTATCATGTTTCTGCCCTGAAAAAACGGCCGCCAGGGTTCAAAGAGTTATACAAACACTAGAAGAAACATATTTTATAGAAGGTAAAATTTTAGATCCCTTGTATGAGCCTAACTCTGCTTTAAAATGAGCAATTGAATTAGAGGATGTGGCGAAAGTTATCCAAACTGCGCGAAATGGCAAAGCTGTCGTTGTGATAGTATTCCATACGAAGCATTAAAACACATTAACATAATTAACGTGGTCCACCACTGTTTCCATTTTATTTTTTAAACTGGTTTTATACCATCCTTATTGAAAAAATCGATTATTTGCCCCATCCCAAAAGACAAATCTTTAAACCTCAGAGTATCGTTGAACTATATAATTATATATGTAATATCAACATGCTGTGAAGTGTACGATGCCATATTAAATAATAGATTGATAGCATATGCCGTTAATAATGGGTTAATATTTGATGAGCAGTGTGGGTTTTGGCCGAAACGTTCTTGTGAAGAAAATATTTATTTCCTTTGTTGTTTAATACGTGGAAAGCACGAGATTTTTGTGGCATTCATTGACTTCAGAAAAGCCTTTGACTGTGTTGACCGAAATATGCTTATATACAAGTTATTGAAAACTGGGGTGGATGGGAACATTCAAAATATGTATGCATCGACACTGTCTTTTGTTAAAGTAAATAATGACGTCACGAACACTTTCCCGTGCAGCACAGGGGTAATACAAGGGGACAATTTATCGCCAACTTTGTTTACAATTTTAAAAGATAAGACAAGAGTAAACTAGTCCTTTTATCAAACATAGAACTGTGACGAGTAATTTTGCGTTTAAATTGGGAAAATCACAGTTACAGTTCGTTGACAAACATAAATACTTAGGGGTAGTGTAGTCCTTCATGAGTTTAAAGACTTTAACCCTTTACCTAACATGACGACACTTGCAAAACAAATTCTCGAATAACTGTTTTGTTGCATTTTTTTCTCAGAAACATACATTAAGACCCATCATTGGAATAAGTTCGACAAGCTCGTTCCAACGAGGGGTCATAACCTATGTTATTGAGACAAAAAATGAAAAAATACTTAAAATTAATTGTCATTTCTTTTAGAATAGCACTGGCCGGTTTTGGCAGTTACGTTGGGTACAGGTTTAACACGCTGCAGATGTATTAGCTAAGGCAGGTGGCAGAGCACTTGGGGCTATGATTGCAAAAACTTATCCATATAAAGATGTGTGATTCTTAACCTATCAGAAACTGTATGATAACTGTGTAACACCGTTACTTGATGATGCATTCAGTGTTTGGAGCTTTAAGACGGTATCCGGACAAAACTCCCTTAGGCCATAACACCCTAAATAAAACACCTTAGGACAATACACCCGCAATGGGTAGGACAAAATACCCTCAGACAAAACACCCTCAGACAAAATGTTCATAAGTCAGTGGAGGGGAGGGGGGAATTTTGACCTATTTTTATAAGAATTTTGGAGGTGTTTTTGGTCATTTCGGCCTCTTTTTACTAGAATTTAGAATTTATGCAAGGTATTGCTCATGTAATAAGGCTATCTTAATTGTTAAATATCTAATATAAATCTGATGAAAAATCATTAAGTGAGGAATAAATAAGTAAACTGTGATATTTATATTCATGTCTTGTCTGAGAGAGCTCAAATCATTAAGTGATATTAGGTTCTACAGTACGTGGAGAGTGGATTGTAACTAAATCACTCGCAGAGTAGAGTTATCACCCAATCTATAACTTTCAAATTTTGTATATATCGATATCGACAAAAAAACACAATCAAAGTTTCAGCCAATGGACCTCCGGGTTTAACCCGGAGGTCCATTGGCTGAAACTTTGCTGGAGCTGGTTATGCTTTGCAACAAATTTGCAATTATTGCTCGGGTGGAAGCTCCACTCTGCGGGTGATTTAGTGATAATACACGCTCCACGTACTGTATGTTCTGTGCTACTGTAAGGCTACAAATAAAAACAATTGTTAAAAATTTTTGTTTTATATTTTTGTGAAAAATCATTATGTGAGAAATAATTAAGTAATTCTTTGAAAATATCAAAATTTACTTATATATTCCTCACCAAATTAGTATTATTAGATATTTTATAAGAAATAAGACATTAAGCCATTTTATCTTGTTTGGCAAAAGCTGAGCTCTGTCAAGCAAGATAAAATGGCTTAAATTCTTATTTCTTATAAAATATCAAGTAATAATAATTTGGTGAGGAATAAATAAGTAAATTTTCATATTCATATTCATATCGTGTCTGAGAGAGCTCAAATCATTAAGTGATGTTAGGTTCTATCTTCTGTGCTACTGTAATGCTACAAGTAAACCAATTGTTAAAAATCTTTGTTTTGTATTTTTGTTTTATTTCATGTTGTTCTGTGCTATCTGCTTCATATTCATTTGCTATCGTTCATTGCTAGTGTGCTTCATATCTATTTAGTTTAATAAAAAACAATAAAAAATAAGAAATATTGTTACTTGTTATTTCATGCATTACCCACAGATTACAATCAATAGGTTGGACCTAGTACAGTAGAATGCTCTTAATTGAATATCCATTTTGCCAGTGAAAATTATTCAATTAACAGGAGTATTCAATTAACAGGGATTTGGTCAGTTTCCTGTGTTCTGGAAGTAAACTGAGTATTTATTCTATTAGATCTTGTTTGATAGAGCTCCTAGAGCTCTGTCAAAGAGCTCTGTCAAACAAGATATAATAGAATAAATGCCTGTATTGGATGTAGTGAGGCCAAAAAGGTTGTTGATAAATAAGGGGAATTTGGTGCGTGTCACAGTAATTTTTTCGACATATTCCAAAAATTTATATACAATTAACAGGAGTTTACTCTACAACCCATATGCAATTAACAGATCAAATTTGTACTGAAGGTATGGTAAAAGGTTTTGTGTTTGAAAATTATATTCAATTAACAGGGATATACAATTAAGAGATATCCAATTAAGTTGGCTTCACTGTAATATGTTTCAATGCAAGTAATACTTTTCAATAACTTGTCTGTTAATAGCCTAATACTTGTTAGATAAACACTACATATTTCCAGTATAAGCCTATTAACAAACAAAACACTGGATAGTGACTTGGAATCGATCACCAAACCCACCCCAACCCCCAAAACCCATTATGCACACAACCCCCCCCCCCCCCCCCTGACATTTTATTAACCTATTGACATTTTATTAACATTTTGTCTGAGAGTGTTTTGTCTTACCCATTGAGGGTGTTTTGTCCTAGGGGAGTTTTTTAGGGTGTTATGTCCTGATTACTCGTGCATCGACTCGATACAAAATAGGTCTTTAAGATTTTTCTTTGGTGTCCACAGGTTCACTCCCACATTAGCACTGAATGGGGAATTTGGTATCCCCTCTACCGCTGACCGTAGATAGGTTAATGTGCCGAGGCTGTGGAATAGATTAACGAGCTTTGATGAAGACCGACTGGCCTATAACAATTTTCTCTGGGATTATGAGCACTGGGCAAATGGACGGTGTTCCGAAGTTAAAGCTATCTCCCGAGGTTTAGATCAGTTGAACATATATGAAAATGAAGTACCGTGTGATTTGAGTGAAATTAAGGATTTGCTGAAATCACACAATAATACTAGGTGGGTTACTAACTTACAATTTGTTCCAAAACTAAGAACTTATAAAACTTTAAACACTCTTATCAGACGATAAAATATGTCCACATGGGCTTTAGCCGTCAGTAGAGAACTTTACTGGCGCAGTTTAGATTCGCATTGAAACCGAGAGATACAAAAATGAAAAGTCAGAATCAGAAGAACGACTATGTAACTTCTTTTGATATGAATAGCAATGAAGACGAAATTCATCTTTTATTAAAATGTCCTTTTTATTCTTACCTAAGGGATAACTTGCCAGAATCATTTACTACTGAACATGAAGCAGAAATCTGTAGCTCGGATGAAACTAGTCTGTGTGTATTAATTCAACAATACCCTAGGCAGTGTGTCTCGTTCTTGATTAAGGCATACGGCAGAAGAAAACGTAGTACAGTACGTGGAGAGTGGATTGTAACTAAAACACCCGCGGAGTGGAGTATCACCCAAAGTATCACTTTCAAATTCTGTACATATGGACAAAAAACACAAGAAATAGTTTCAGCCAATGGACCTCCGGGTTTAACCCGGAGGTCCATTGGCAGGAACTTTGCTTGTGATGGTTATGCTTTGCCACAAATTTGCAATTATTGCTCGGGTTGAATCTCCACTCTGCGGGTGATTTAATGATAATACACTCTCCACGTACTGTATATATAGGTAGTAGATAAAACCGTTGATAACATGTAGTTTAGAATTTGTGAAAATTTTAAACAAATTTGTCATACACAGTGAGACAGAAATTTGTCGATTATATCCCGCATGACCAAGCTCTAGGAGCTCGGTCACCGGGTGGTTATGGCCAGCGCTCAAAATAAGCGGTGTCGCGTCGCTTTTTGCTATGCAAAACTTGCAAAAAAGCTACACATTGTTCAATTATATATAGCATTTTGCGATACAAGATAATCAACTGCAGCCTAATAGGCTGCAGTTGATTATCTTGTATCGCAAAATGTAAATGAAAATTTGCAAACAAATTTGAAAACTAGTTCACTGATGCTTTACTTCTGATTGTGGAACATTCCAGGCATATCTCAGATTAACTCTCCATCAAGCATCATTTGCGACTTCATATGTAAGATGAATTCTATTGGTTTAAATTCTTCCTGTTTTTACAACATTTTGCATAAAATGTCCATTAAAAATAACTTCAAGCCCATCAAATTAAAAATCCCAACTTCCATTTTGAGAACTCTTTTAAACAACCAAGACGAAAATATCCAAGTCCATGCAACCCTTAAAGGCAGTTCAGTTAAAAAAAACATATAGCCCAAGAACATTAGGTTTCACTAGGGAAAAAAATCGGAGAAAGCTGATTTTTTCAGGGAATGTCGAGTACATGTCACTGAACGATTAGACAAAAGTCCCCTAAAATCCCAGTTGAGCATTTTTTTCTACAGCCTTTTTTCGAAAACGCGTTTGAAAAAAATCAAAAAACATCGCACGAACTTTGTAACCTCGAATTGATCCAACTGTATTTTTTGTTTACGCGTATTTCGAGCTACATAATGTCTAATATACATTTACCTAGAGGAAAATGTGCATTCTGTGACAATTTCTGCGAAAAATTATTGAAAATTCACAAAAAAGTATCGGATTTACGCAAAAAATGACGATTTTCCTAACGGATTTGCCCAAAGGGTCGTAGTACAGAACAGGATGTTAGTTGGACAGACGATAAAAAATCCACCACCATTTGAAGACTTTTATCATTGCTTACAAAATAGACATTATGCTGTCTGGCCGAGTTCCCCTTTTGGCATAAAATTCGTCAGCATGAGAACTCAACTATTTTCGGGCTTGGGATCGAACAGACACGTCTGTGTCTGGCAGCATTAGATCAATAAATAATATTTACAGAATGTACAAAAATCAATAAATAATATTTACAGAATGTACAAATCAATCAACATGGATTAAGTTACATTGACTATTATCAACGCTATATACAGAAATGACATGACCTATATACATATTATTCATCGAACTCAGAAATTTCCGACAGGACAGTGTTTCTGTGGTTGTTACAAGAATCCGAACTGCAATTACACAAACCTGAGCAAGAGAGTCCTGCCTTCTTACACCCACACCTTTTTGTACAAGCACTCTTGCAACCACAACTGATCAGATTCAGTAGGTTATCGGGGGCTTTGTGGCTGCAGTCGGTACAAGAAGTCCATTGTCTAGCGACCACCCCCAATCCGTCGGAGGAAGCGAAGTGCCCAGCCATTGTTGGACCTGGAGATAACATCTGTAGACATGTTGTTGTGCAGCATCGCTGCTTGGTGGGAGTGAGGCTAGGTCGATTGGTTTATTCAGTTTAGATTTTGCTACATAACGCTTGTAAGTGACATATCTATATTGGTCGAGAGAGGAAACAGTTTTACTCCCGTATAAGATCAGGAGAAGCTGTTCCCAGGCAGCGGCTACTGCACTTGGTGTACTGTCATCCGCCAAAATTGTGTTGACATACTGTTGTGAGTCGCTAGTAACATCGGAGACAATTGTACTGAATACTTGCTTCTTACCAACTCGAAAGAGTGCAGAAGTAGTGTCACAACCACTTATAGAATGTGCTACAAGGAGGTTGCTTCTATGGTCACCCATTTTGGTTGCTATTTCACTAACTGAAACTAGTAAGTTTGGGGTAATGGAATACATCATGTGAATATTACATCCCGGTTGAACTCGAGAGGTAAGAATGACTAACAAGTCTGTGTCTGTTCCCACAACGACAACATTGTTGTCATCTTGAGCGATGTCAAGTGCAGTTTCGGCTTTCAGTACATCAGCATCAGCCTCGGCCTGCTTGGACTGAATATTGATAGCAGATAGCTCCTGCATTAGAAGATCGATCAGTTGGGTTTTGTTTTGGCATTTGCAAGGAAATCGGATTGAGGTGTGGTGGCTGGTAACTCGGGTGAGATATTGATATCAATGGAATACCTGTCTTTAGATCTACGGGCTTGTTCCATGCCCTTTGTCGACATTGTACAAGCATAACCATCAAAAACAACCACGACGTTCGCCCCAAAATGTCTCACTAGATAATTGGAATATGATGTGCAGTCTATGTTATCTAGTGTTCGGCTTTCTTCAAACACAAGTTTTATAATGGCAAGTTGTGTTAGCAAATGGGCACGAACTGCTCTTGAATATGCATGACCACTGATCAAATGATGGATTGATCCACCAGCATAAACAGTCCCCCAAAGTTCATCCAAGCCGCTACCAGCCATGATCGAACCAATTGCCCCTAAATATGACATAATCACATGGAAGCCGCCGAGTCTAACGAAAACTTTTGTCAACTTATCTGGCGAAGACACAATCTCCACTGCTTTGATATAAAGTGGTTGGTCAAACGTCACTGGACAAACGTTCAGTCCCTGTTTCTCACATTCAGTTTGTGCAAACATGAGAGCAGTGTAAATTGTGCTCGGGTTGGATGGATCAAAATTAATAAAGGGAAGTATCTCGACATCACTTGTTTCATAATCATCTGATGATGTGACAATGTGCATATATCCAGCCCAAGATGGGCAAGGTACTCTCAGTACATGCGTCAAAGACCAAAGACTGTCGACTGTTTTTGCGAGTTTCAAATTTTTCGGATCAGATTCACCCAAAGTTGATAAATCCTTCATCACAATTTCGTCAAGACCCGATTTGCTTGGTTTACTGTAACCTTTCAAAGGGATGTACCCGAATTCACCAGAGCCAATATTCGAATGATCACCAGTTAGTCGTTTTATCGGAGACTCTTCTGTGTGATCTCTGCTTGGAGTTATACAGGCGACGCCTCCCATACTATGGAAAGTATTCTTGCCATCTAGCGTGCGCACATTACAATCGGCGTTATCGAAAACGAATTGTGTGAAGTTCGCAAGTCTAGGCGACGGACCTTTGCTTATCATGACAGAATGAACGTATTGTTGAACTTCCCGGTAGCTAGAAGAGAACATTAGTCCATTCAGAATGTCGATCAGTTCCCGAGATGCGAATTTCCTATGTATGTAAACTGCTACCGACAATAATACTGGTGACAAGAATGAACGGGGCCGACAAGAACTTATTAGAGACTGACCTATGGCTGTCACGCGTCTCTGGTTGGCTTGGATGTTTTGCCCACGCTGCGACGGAGCAACAATCCCTTGTAACAAGGTTTGGAGTGTATCGGGTAGTAGATCACTAGATACAGATAACGAATCGGGTTTGGGATAAACGTCACACTCGTAAATGGCTGACCGAATATCATCGCGGACTATAGCCGATGCTTTCTTGACGATGCGCATACGTTCATCAGTTTCATTGGTACATTTGTCTGAGTACCACGAATCATATAGTATTTTGTCTGATGAATCTCTGAATGTGACAACATTTTTTAGGGACCTCAGTGTTGTAATAGAGATTCTACTACCGAAATGCTCAAGCAGTTTGGTTTTAAGATGTTTAATTGTGTAACCGACTTCGTCACCAAGATACGATTCAAACGTCTCTGCCAATTCGATCAAGGAAAACTGACACTCATCGCTGTTCTCCATAAAGGTACACAATTCATGGAATGCAAGTGCTTTCTTGTCTGCAACAGGCCTACCCCGTGAAAGAGTTCGCTCAGGCTTATCTCTGACAAATCCTGTCCAGCAATCATGGTGATACCGACCTTCCTCGGCCACTAGATCGATAGCACGACCGATCCGAGTAAGTACAGACTCACCCCATTCATCACTACATTTCAACAACGGGTTCTGATACTATCAACAAAAGTCAATGTTTCAACGGTGTGGACTTCTCTTCTACGTTGAACGGGTATCTGAGTTTGTTTGTCGTCGGATTCTCCACAGAACAGACAATGGAGTTTAAAATTGAAAGCATCTTGATCAGAGCGCAATTTTTTTTTGTCATAGATGGACCAGCTTCGTCAGATTCAGCTGCATCTAGAGACATTCTCTTACTTTTTCTTACAGAACTTTCCCGTGTATAATTCTTGTAGCACAATTTGTGAATTTTCTCACCAACTGTGGGTTTCTTCGAACCGGCAAAAAGATTATCGCCAAGCTCGACGCTTACAGCAACCAACTTTTCTATACCCCGCTCACCAAGTGTAGTTATTCCGGACGAGCCGGTCAACTCATCGTTACATTTGATACATTTATCCATTGCCAAAGTCACAACAGAAAAAAGATGATAGACACAATAAATTCAAGTACAATACCACAGAGCAGATATCAATGTGCGGACCTGCTTCGTTGTCACCGTAAGGTATCAACAGGTAACGCTAAGTGATATGCCAACAACATAACTGATCAGTTCTACAAATAACACAAGACTCTAATAATCAACAACAGGCAAAATTACATATATATCTATCAAGGGATCATTGGTTTCAATATCTAGGCATCAAATGCGGAGTGTCCAATACTGAACAGAGCAAATTGTGCAATGGACAGACCTGGAATGCGGAATTAAACAGCGTTTCCTGATGAAAGTCGTTCAAGGCTATTTTGCATCAAATTAAAGAGCGTTGTCTGTACATAAAGACCTGGAATGCGAAATTAAACAGCGTTTCCTGATGAAAGTCGTTCAAGGCTATTTTGCATCAAATTAAAGAGCGTTGTCTGTACAATACAAATTTGTTTATGAGTACACATCAAGGGCGTGCACACATTACGTGCCAATGCATCTTGAGTGTAGGCGAACACCACATTATGTGATTTAATCGAACATGGAAATTGAAACAATGATTCTATAATACGGTATTTGAATGAGAAAAGTCGATACCGTTTGAATTTGAGTTTAGGGGGTATGGTTAATATTTCACACGTTTCACCAGTTCATTATGGAATAAATGACTATTGTTATATATCATTATAAAGCCACTGCTTTTCTGCAATTTTTGATATATAATTTAACTCCCAAAGTAGTCGTAGATTTGATTTAATGGACGTTGTGTACCGTTGTGTGTATGAAAACAATAAAAATGTTTTCGTAATTTTGTACATTTTCGTGAATATATCACCATTGAGTGTGAGGATTGGTACAAAGTTGGCATTTTCTGTTGGGGATATGTATTCTCAATATAATTCAGCACGATATTTATGATTCTCACCCTACTAAGGCGAATACAAATGAGAAATATGGAGCTGGGTCGAATTTTTTTTGAATTTTTTTTTCATCAAAAAAACACTATAACTAAAAAAGCTCAACTCGGATTCGCGGGGACTTTTCACACTTTATCCGCAATGTGTGTCCCGGAAACATATAAAAAAATCAGCTTTCTCCGATTTATTTTTTTTCCTTACTTTCTCATTTTTATGTCTAATGTGCCTGGACTAATAGTAAATGTTTCATGTGTTGCAGATCATTTAGAAATGCCCAGAAATGGATGGAAACTATTATATCTACTTAGAAGAATTCAATACAAAACAGCACAACATAACTCTGGTATACAAAAAAAACTATGTAATTTTTAGCTCAAGTTTGTGGGGTAATTATTTTTAGACAGAAATGTATCACTGCGCCTTGTTTATTTTTGGCAGTTTTGCTTGTCGGTCGAATTGGACCAACGTGCTCCTCACTTCACGCAGTGTTCTGCAGCAAGTAACAGCACGATTTCGTCCCGACTGCTCTGTAAATCATTCGTGGGATAAACGTATAGTGTTTTCAGGTAAAACAATTATTCTACTCGTATGATTAAGAATGAAACCGACTCGTCAGAGGCTCGTCGGTTTCATTCTTAATCCTACTCGTAGAATATTTTTTTTACTTGAAAACACTGTACGTTTATTCTATATATACTTACTTACTTACAAAGATTAAATTTCAATAAACATCAAAACAGTTACCTTGATTTCTCGTAGTTGGCGCTTTGAAGATACGTTCCCTGTATCCTCGTCTGACGAAAAACTAAAATACCAGTCTTGGAGTAATTCTTGTTTGAAAACTTTTGACTTCTTTTTCCTTTTATTAACCCTTAACCTAACGTGAAAAGCAGACGACACTTGCAAAAACAATTCTTGAATAACTAAATTTTTTCATTTTTTGTCTCAAAAACATAGGTTATGACCCCTCGTTGGAACGAGCTCGACGAGCTCGTTCCAACGAGGGGTCATAACCTATGTTTTTGAGACAAAAAATGAAAATATTTTGAAAATTAATTGGCGATTTTTGAGAATAGCGCTGGCCGGTTTTGGCCGTTACGTTGGGTAAAGGGTTAAAGAAAGGAAAAACATCTTATCTCAGAAATTTCGCCTTTATTTATTGATTACTTATCAATATACTAGTATTGTATTTTCAGAACATTTCCTTTCTCAGAACCTTTGAACGTACGGCGCTTTTTTTGTAATGACAATAGTTTATACATGTATATAGATAACAATCTTTCAGGTGGTAATTGGGTGGGGGTGGGGTAGTTATCATTCAACCAGATCTTCTAGAATGTTCAATAAGAATTGTGTAGTTCTTCATACTGTTACTTTCAAAAATAATTCTTTGTAAGTTTGGTAAGTTTGCTCAGTGCTCCTGGACTGTCGACCAAACGACCCTCAAAATTACCATGTCTTCTTATGTACAGAGCGTGTTATTGGGGAAGGCTAGGTTCCACACGGGAATGCCGCATGGTGAATGGGTTGAAACTGTGTGAAAAGCGCCTGTATTCTATTTGTTCCCAAACGTCTCGCATGCATTGCCTCAAAACCTGGCATGTGCAACGAGCGCTGTCCAGAGACTACCGAAGGGATATGATTTCTATGCGGGGAAGCCAATGGAATAAAATTGGGTAAAATATGGCGAAAACCCGTGGTTCCTGACTTTTTCATCGTCGATCGAATCGTCACCAAACTTGGCATGTGCACTCAAAGAAGACCAGCGAGTACTTCGGGGAGTTGGGTATTCTATATGTGAAGGTCAAAGGGGTGGAATGTGGGGCGAAAAAAAGCGTATACCTCACTCATGTCTATACGTTTTGCTTATTTCACTTCATTTTAGTAAGTTCGGTCGCTCAGTGGTTAGAGCATTGGACTTGAGACCGAAAGGTTCAATGTTTGATCCTGACCAGCGGTAACTACGTTGATTCCTTGAACAGGGCACGTAATACTTTAATCCTGATTACCCGCGTGCGGGAATGGTGGCGCTGTGTCCTACGATGTACTGTTCGTAGATGGGGCACTTGACGTCAACAAATGCTAAACGCTCTTGAGAGGAGTTTGTATTTTCGGAAGTCAGACAGTGGCTCGCAGCTGCTCGGTGGTTCTCTCCTGGTACTCCGACTTCCTGCATTCTTCAAATTGTCCGACACGAGGTGACCCTGCTTTCGAAAGTGTCGTTAAAACCCAGTAAATAAATAAATAAATAAATAAATAAATAAATAAATAAATAAATAAATAAATAATAGTAGTTTGATGTACCAAATGTTCACCACGAGTGGTGAAGTGGTGTTAACCGCGAGCCTTTGGCGCGCGGTTAACACCACTTCACCACGAGTGGTGAACATTTGGTACACCAAGCTACTTTGGGTATATTTGTTTATACCATGATCCTCAGATTATTAAGAGTTGCTATTATTTTTCTCGGATTTACTGAGTTAGGATCCGTACATACGTGCGAATGGACTTTTGTTTACATGAGGATCTGTGGGCGGTACTTCCGCTGTCAATCTTATCACCCAAACGAGATAGAAAAAGAAACAGGGCCTTTTTCATTTTAATAACATAACATACTGTTTCAAGTTATGGATGCTTTATTAACATGAGACAATGCTAATGTTAATTTTCGGCGTTTTATGGGGTAAACACATTTAAAAACGTAATAAATAATTGTCACTTTCATTTCACTCTTCGCGAGTGATAAGAATAGATTTTGTATTCGCAACCATTTAAAAACGGCCCTGTATCGTTCCTTGTATACTCTAAAATCAGTTGGTTAAAAACTAATCCAACTCAAATGTTCACTCATCCCAGTTGATTTGTGATATTTTTTAACCCAACTGATTTTATAGCGTGGAATGTACAACTGTGTGGGACAGAAGAAAAATGTGATAAACAAATTATTTTCCAGGATTTGCAGCGCATATTAAAAAAACGACTTTCTTTTTTTATTCCATGACCTGATGATTTAGAGCAACAAACTGAATAGTGCATCATAGAAATCAGAACTCGGATGACTGCTGCATGTAATCTCTAGAAACTGAACCACGACAGAGCAGTATTCAATTTGTGAACTCTACGGCAACTGAGGTCTGAAATTGTCGACGGATTTTTGACGCGTCGAATCTAATACTAGCGCAAAAAATGAATTAAATTCGTCGGTGATGAGTCAACTATTTCAATTAGATGTGATTAAGTCGCATCACCGACGAATCTCCGTCCAACTGAGACGAATCGCCGTCGGTGATGCGTCTGAAATACGTGTTTGAAATAGTCGACGGATTTTTGACGCATCGAATCTAATACAAAGTGCGAAAACAAATGAGCGCTACCGATCAGCCGAATGCAACTTACAAGGTGATGAGGAAAGCAACACATGTCAGTCGATGGAAATACCCATCCTACGTCGTTTCAGTGTTGACTGCACGAAGGCTCGGTTCGAGATTTTTCAAAATGACTGAAGAACAGGTGAGAACGAAAATCAGTTTTTTTTAAAATGACTGAATAAGAAGTTGATAGATGAGTGCGAAAAGCAGTTTCAAACAAACAGCATCAGGCTTGCCTACAAACTACGTTGATAGTTTCTACTTTCAACGTTCGTGGTATTTTTGTTGCTACAGGTAACGAAAGTTGGCAAAGTATTCTATTTCAGAAAAGCCTAGCCCCTCTCTCTCTCTCTCTGGCATTAGTTTGTTCCCGATTCATACCTGATTTTTTTAAACCGGATTCACAACATTTGATTCGGGTCCTCGGTTTGCTGAAGCTCACATCAAATTCAGTTGTTTGTTTGTTGGGGTTTACGACAGTTTCAATTGTTGTTCGAGTGAGAGGGGGGAGGGAGCCGGAGAGAACCACCGAGCAATCGGCGAGTAACTACCGAACTCCAGGGTTAGCATGCGGATGAAGGCACGTGTACCACTGACGTGCCACACGTCTTTTTTGCGATTTTAGGTGGGGGATGAGGGCTAAACACTTTATCACACGTATAAATGTGCTATTGGCAAGGATATTAGTGCTGAACATGAATCAAAAGCCGTTAATTTTATGTTTTTCTCTGAGGGGGGGGGGGGAGGGGGGGGAGGAGGGGGTATTCCTCAGTGCTCAGCCTTTTCACTGTCTTTAGACAGCTGATCAAAGCATGAGCATTAACTCTGCAGCCTCCAATTTCCCCCAGAAACTGAATCAAAAATTTTGATTTCTGCAGGGATGTGTTTTTCTTTCAGTCAGAACATGTTTGTGAACATTTCTCGGTACAAGTAGAACACATGCCACAAAAATATTCCAATCATTCCAGGGAAGGTGGGTGGGCTGGGGGGGGGGGGGGATAAAACAGAATGCATCCCTTTGCTTGAGTACGAGCATGACATGCGCATATAGGATATCAAAGTTAGTTTAAACAATATTTATTTCAAAATTTCTTCACCATGTACATTTCTAACAATAATCTATGGTGTGGATTCGGCAGTAAGCTAACGGCTTATAAGTGACCGTCTCCACTCACACAATAGTTACAAATAACAATGAGAAGACGATGAGAAAGATCTAATCAATCAAACCTTGGTAGCTTGTAAACCATTTTCTAGTATGAAAGGACAACTGAGAAAACAAATGGAAAGAAAAGAAAATATGAGAGATTGAATTTATAACAATGAAATACTGGAACCAACTTCCTAGGCAAGGAATAAATACTGGGCTGTAATAAGAGATAAGTCTGTCCCGAGACTCAATAACCAAGCAGCAGAGGGTTAAATGAGTCAATGACCCCCCAAACCATTTCCATACTCAATGGAATTTCTAATATATTCCACTACCTGCTGACCTTACCGTTGATTTTATTACTCACAGGCAGAGGAATGAGAAATCAGGGTACGCTGGAGAAAGTAATTAACCCCTTTTTGGCTCACAAGGCCGGCTTTTCTGTCCAAGACATAATCTCTCACATTTTAGTATCATAATTGGAAGTCTATACGCGGGGTATTGATGATATATTACCAACCTCAATCTGCAGCCGCCTGGTAGGATAAGCGGGTAGCATGAAGGAGAAAACTGAAGGGAGCTGAAGCTGGCCTCGGCTTGGAATGAATGCTTCTTGTGAGTTTCAAGCACAGGATTGTAGACTGAGTATTTATATAAGTCAACAGTAACACCGACGCAGATCACTCAAAAAACACACGCGAACCACCCCCCACCGCGCACGTAACTCCCAGAAATGACACCTTTACCTCTAACAATGCATTGTCTCGCGAGTGAGGACGTCGCCCGCGCGTGGGTCCCATACAGGCCGTGGTTATCACACTATCCCGAATGACAATGTAGGATAAAATGCTCCAGGAAAAACGGGGGAAAAGCATAGTTTGCTACCAATTACTGACCGGGGGAATGGTGATAAGGATGCCTGTGCCATGTGAGTCTAATGCCAATAGAACCACGATGGAAATGGTTTGGCAAGAAACTTATCTCAGATTATTACCTAGGAAGGAGGATGTTGGAGTTGAACTGATAATGGAGAATAATAGAGAATAATGTGGTGTATGGTGTTCTCGTCAGTAATCACCAGCTTAAGCGCGGGAATCGCTGCGCGCGGGAGTGAACACGGGACCATCAACAGGTAGGCACAACTTTAAGAAGCATGTATTCGTTTAAAACATTAGTCGGTTATATAGTTTGCCTTAACATGTCCGGCCCATCCCACCCACGCACACACTTACATGTACACACGTATGTACACATACATAAACGCGTGCTTGCGCCTGCCATGAATGCAGTAAACCCAGACAAATAGGCAAAACATATGGTATATATACAAGAGAAATGGATGCTCAGTTTGTTTTATAGCAGTCAGTTAAACCCCCCGGAGCTGAGAATGTACTTCTGTACAGTTTCAAATATTTTACCATTCACGCTAGGACTGTAGAGTTCAGACCCGTACAATAATGCATTGCAGTCAGTTAGGTGAGGAAGTTGAGCTATGGTTTCCAAGCGCATTCGAATATATAGAGGGCATATTAATAAATAGTGATCAACGGTCTCACGCTCGCAACAGAGACAAAGATGCGAGTTAGCTAGATGATTGTTGAAGAGATGTTTATAAAGATTACTACATCTGAGTCTCAGGCTACAGTGGTATATTTGTGCCTTTCTAGACGACGAATTAAAAAAGAACGGCGGTGGTCTGCGACTATTCGCGTTTAAAAATGTTTTGAAATCCACCAAAGAACAATTATCTCTAACACCAATAGGCAGACCATTCCACAGTTTAGTTGTCGATGGGAAAAAAGTTGTTTGGTAGTTTTTCGTCCTACAATAGGGAACTGGTAGGCTACCTTCGTTACGAAGACTGTGGGTTTGAGTTATATGGATTGGAGGTAGGATTCTGCAGGAGCTGTAACTCGGCACAATGTTGTGGTACATTTTGAAATATTGTATCAATTTATGTTTGTCTCGTCTCATTTGTAGTTTCTCCCACCCAGTTTCAACATATATGAGTTCTTTGCTGGCGCTTAGTGTAGCACCGGTAACAATACGAGCGGCAGCAATCTGAATGTTCTCAATTTTAGTTGAATTGGTGTCGCTACAGTCTGTCCACACTGTGTCGGCATATTCAAGTAAAGGTCTCACGAACGCAAAATATGTGTTCTCTAATGTTTTGCGGTCTAACGTAAATTTGTTCTTCCCAATTAAGTCTAAACGGGACCAGGCTTTGGTGCAAATGTGGTCAATATGGTTATCTCACGTACAGCTTGAGTTAAGAATCACACCAAGATGTTTGTGGTCTCTAACCTCTTTGATTGGGACATTGGCCATACGGAGGGAAGGGTGATTTAAAGTGTATTTTTTCCTGGATATGATCATAGTTTCAGTTTTCGAGGTATTAAATTCCACTAACCAAGTTTGTGCCCATTGTTCAATTCTGCCTAAATCATTATTCAATATGTCTGATGCCTGATCAGGATTATTCACTATCAAATACAAGGTAGTATCATCCGCAAACAGACGAATGCTAATAGTTAAGTCTAGCATTATATCGTTTATATGTGCAGGAAACAGAAGAGACCCAAGAATGGACCCCTGGGGCACTCCTGGGTAATACCTCTCCACGAGGACGCTTCAGAGTTAATCACTACTCTTTTATACCAATTTTGTTTAGCTTATAAATTAATCCCCGATGCCAGACCTTGTCAAAGGCTTTACTGACGTCGCAAAAACACTCTAACTTCTTTCCCCTCATCAAGTGCGCAGCTGGACGCATCGCAAATATCAGTTAATTGAAGCACCGTTGTGTCTTGCGGTGTAAATCCGTACTGGAAAGGACTTAGTAGGTTGTTCCTCCAGAAAATGTCAAAGTTTTTGGAAGATTCATCTTTCAAAAACCTTGCCAAGACAGCTCAATAGGGATACAGGTCGGTAATTCGACAGTAGGTTGGAAGGATCCTTTTTAGGACTAGGATTATATTCGCTTTCTTCCACTGTAGCGAAAAATATGAAAGATTGATTAATATGTTAAATAAAGTAGTGAGTGGTTCGGCTAGGGACTTTTTGCATTCCTTGAGGATGCGTGGGCTAATCAAATCTGGTCCAGAGGCTTTTGAAACATTAAGTGATTTGAGTGAATCTAATACATCCTTGGAGTAAAACTCTAGGGAGCTGAGAGTTGGCCGATCCGGGAGAGGCGAAGAGGGAAGACATGCATAAGTATCATCAACTCTTGATATACCTCAGAAATATTCATTGAAAGCGTTTGCCTTATCAATATTTACAGACAGAGTCTTGTCAGAATGAATAATATTAGGAATCGCAACCCTAGCTTTCCCCAAAAATGTTTTAAGTATTTTCCACCATAACGAAGAATCGGTTCCTGTACTATCGAGTATAGATTGGATTTTATTATAGTAGTTGGTTTTTGATTTACGAATAGCCGCGACGACCTCGTTGCGTTTACGGCGGTATTTATCCCATGACTCTGGCTTACCTCTGGATTTCGCTACGCGATATAATCGTTTACGTTGCCGCACCAAGAGTCTGATTTGATTATGCATCCACTTGGGCTCATTTCGCCTGACGATAGTCATTTTGTTAGGGATGTACGTGCGGGCTAAGTTGATGACATTAGAGGAGAAGGCTTCTACCATGGTGTCTAGGTTTAAATGAGAGAAAAGATTGTCCCACGGAGTATTTGCTAGTGCATGACTGAGGTCATCATAATTTCCTTCGTTAAATAACCACACATGGCGCTTCAGATTCTTAGAAATTACTTTTTGGGAGTCAATTTCTACCATAACTGGACAATTGTATCTAATAAGATCTGGAACGAATGGGTCTTCCACGTCGTGTGCTGTCACATTAACTGAATAACGAAAAGCAATTAGGTCCAGCAAAGTAGCTGAAGACTCCGTGAAGAAAGTTAGGTCTGACACAAGCTGTTTCAGATTAAAGTAAGTGGCTACTTCAGTGAATTTACCACGCCTAGGTGGGAGTAAGTTATCATTGAAATCGCCCGTTACAATTATATGAGGAATTCCAGAATCCTTGGCTTTTTCAATAGATGACAAAATCAAGTCCCATTGGGTAATATCAGCATTTGCGGGTCTGTAGAAGACCCCTAACAGGAAGGGTCCAGTTCGAGTGTATACTTCAGTCCATGAGCATTCGAGAGGGAAATTTTCCAGATCCGATCCTGCTTTGAAGGGAATACCGAGCTTGAGATATATTGCAATCCCCCCTCCTCTGGTTGGGCGATCTTTCCTTAGGACGCCCTGGAAGCCAGTAATGTGGACTTCTAAGCTATCGTCGGCAGGCGATAACCATGTTTCGGTGAAAGTACAAATATCGTAGTCAGACATTTCACACTGCAAAAGATCACTTTTGGGTTTCAAGCTTTGTATATTTAAATGACAAATAAATCTTAAATCCTGTTCTTAAGGTATCAGTATTCGAATTAAGTGAGCTGTGATCACCAGAGGGCCCGGATTAGGTTCAATATCGCCAGAGAGATACAAAAGCATTAATCCACTTGCATATGCGGCTATACAGTCACCACCAAAAGATAAGACTTAACTTCATATTTTATATTGGTTCTGTTTGACAGTTGTACTGTGTGCGTGTGATCACTTATGACCTTACTATTGGTCCGCCAGATACCTTCATACAGAGATGCATTGAGTGCATGCCTTAATTGCACATCTTGTTTGGACAGCTTTATCTCGGTATCTGTTAACTGAAAGAGCCAAACAGCCAACGTAACACCTTTGCAGTTGTAATTCAGTATCAAGTTGGCCAGGATGACACAGAACAAATCTAATTGTCATTTCCTATGCACACTCCTACGCGCACGCGTTGTGAAGAGACCTACTCGCATTATGTATGTATCAATATCATCCATACTTATATTCAGGCACAAACTGTCTACTGTAATAAGAAGCAGGTCTCAAACCACATTTAAACATGCTCGCTGAGTCACAAATAAGGTACACCACATTTGTAAGAAAAATGATGAGTATAAACTTGAAAATGAGGAATGGTCTAACATGAAAGGTGAAAAGGGACGGAGAAATACTGCTAGTTCAGCTGTATAACTACAAAGGTAGAAAAACAATATACACATATTAACAAAACATGATGATAACATCAAAGCCGGAGTTGATGAGGTTCGAAGTCACCAATCCCAGCAGCCGATACGGTAACAATCGTTGAACTTCATTTCTTCGATACAGCTTCTGTGATAATTGTAGATTAACTGATACGGTCAAAATTAGATGCACGTGTACAGGTAATTATAAGATTCAGTTAGGTATTCAGAGAATATTTGTTGGAGTAGGTATGTGAATGCCTCTAATCTATGTCGTGTCAAACTGGAGGCCGCATCATTGGTGTCAAACTGGAGGCCGCATCATTGGTGTTGCATAAGACAAAACACGGTACTCACATGTCACCAGATTGCTGGGTTTAGTATAGACTTATACAACTCCTAAGACAGAAATTATGAGAACACGCCAACCTGATCCCAGACATCAAGCCCTACTGTGAAACTACATGACCGCTGCAGCACAATATAGGAATGCACCCACCAATAGATTATGTACTAACCAGGTGAGAGAGAGAGGGAGGGAGAGATAGAGAGGGAGAGAGAGAGAGAGAGTAAAAGAGAGCAAGCGAGAGAGACTAATTCAAGTGGTAAGACCAGAATTCACGCAGACGCAAGCGCCCGATCTTGGATCCCCCCCCCCCCCCCCCATAGAGTCACGTCGGGGTTGCTGCAGTTCTCAAAAATATACTCCCTAAGAGGTTACTAACTAATTAATGATGAGTTATTTTTAGAGACAGATCGCCCAAACCTCCAGTGTGATGCAAATCAAATTCATTGAACAGGCCACGGGAGTGGACTCGGTACTATAAAACTGGGGTGATACATGAGTAAAGTCAGTAGGATTCTATGGCAAATGTAATCGATGCCACTGTTTGAGGCAAGGCTACCGTTGCACATGAATCATCGACAAGTAGTTGCTTCCTTCCATATGGGTTTGTTATATTATCCACGGGTCTGAGTTGACTAAGTTGGCCATTCTTATTACGAGACTTAACACGAGACACTACACTACACATATAACAAATAGGAAATCAACGTTTTCGTACCGAAAAGGTTAACTCACCTTAAGTTGAACAGGCTGGCTTATTACGGAAACCGTAACATGTGTGGATCACCCCTGTCCAGTCATTCTTCCTTGCATAACTGAATATTTGAAAAAGGGCGGGAGAGGTAATTAGGTGTAAAAGATAAGTCATGTCTGACACTTGAGTGTCAGCGAAACCCGTCGAAAGGCAAGGAAGAATTACAAGGCCGCCACAGATGGGTGTCGATGAGTAATGTACACCATTTGAAGGATACGCGGACAGATATTCATACTAACAGTACTATATGAACATCAGTGCCAACGATACATAACTATAGATAAATTGAACTACTACCAGCAAGACAAATGTTACTCCATGTGAGCAAAAATCACTTATATATATGACAGTACATGTGCAGTCAATTACTAGAGACCAACAGTCATCCTTGACTCATCTCTTCTGTTAACAGAGTAGGGCAAATACAAGACTGCCACATGCCTCTGCCCATGTGTGCAAATTCGGAATCCTATAATATTAAAAGGTTCACATGCCTCTGCCCATGTGTGCAAATTCGGAATCCTATAATATTAAAAGGTCTGTTGTGAGAGCATCCAACTAACAGTTGATTGTAGAAATCGCTGTCAGAAGTGAGAGGTATTAGTGCTCCTTACTTCCATATCTTCTCGCCATTGGGTTTCAAGATAATACTCTTCATGGGTCACAGCCGATAGCTCCCCATCGGAGTTGTTTCTTCGAGATCGCTCCGGTGAGGGTCCATAGGCTATGACCTGGTTAACAAAAAGATGAGGAAGTGCGCTGATATTTACGCTTTCTGTGTGAAAAAGTACGGAATATATGTCGCAAGCGAGGGGAAAGCATTCTCAGAGCGGCATACCTACGTGATAGTACTTTTAAATACTACTCTACCTACGCCACAGCCGATGGATCCCACCGGAGTTGTTTCGTCGAAGTCGTTCCGGTGAGGGTCCATAGTCTATGATCTGGTTCAAGGAAAAGCGCTGGTGTATACGCTTCCTGTGTGAAGGGATTGTGTGCTGGAAACTGCAGCTTGCCGATAGGAAAGCATTTAGAGGGTGGTATACGGTACTTTCAGACTGTACTCTACCCAAGCCACAGCCGATGGTTCCCCAGTTGTTTCATCGTTGTCGTTTCGGTAAGCCTCCACAACTTTGACCTGGTTCGAGGAAAGGCACTGGTGTTTACACTTTCTTTGTAATAAAATTTTGTGCTGAAGATCTCAGCTTACCGAAGGAAAGCATTCTGAAAGCAGTACACCTACATGACAGTACTTGAGTACTACCCAAGCAACAGTCGGTGGCGTCCCGATCGGAGATGGTCCATCAATTCCGTTCTAGTGCTATGGCCTTGATAATCGGGAGTACGAGGATAGACGATGTTGTTAACGCCCTCAAAAGGAGACATTTCATGGCGGTGACCCCAGCTTATAGAAATGGAAGTGGTCAGAGAGCGGTAGACCTACAGGGTATCCATTCACGTGATAGGACAGTGCATAGTAGCTATGGGGCGAAATGCTGCGATAGTATAAAAAAGTAAAGAGGACTGACGATGCTCACTTATGTCTGAGAATTACGGATAGTGACCACAAGTTTAAATTTCTCTTCAATTCGGTCCATTTCTGCTGAATTTGAAATACGATGGACGATGCCATCGTGCATTTTAACAAAGATGATACCGTCATAGGTCCAGGATCCAGCAATTGTCTTGTCTTTCAGCATTGCTCGACCTCTACGAGCCAGGGAGGACCTTTCTTTAGTAAGGTGCTCATTTATATAAACTTTACTGGTTTGAGTATGGGCTTTAAGGTTCTGTTTAGCTCCAAAGAAGCGCTCCCTGGTTCGATAGCTGTTGAGCAAGTATCGTACGAGTATGGCTGCTGTTCGGGGGCCCGACCGATGACTACGCTCAATGTCGGCCAGTTGCAACGGAACACTCATTTTATTGGCCAGATCCAGAATGATCTGATGTCTGTTCTCATCCGGACTTTCAGGGACACCTGCAACCCGCCGTGAGTTGCGCATTCCATACTGACGTAAATCGTCCAGTTCATTATGCAAAATGTCAATCTCCTTGGATTGTAGTTCTATTGTTTGCTCCAGAGCATCAACTTTCGCCTTGAGACGATTCACATACTCAGCTTAACCATAGAGCTATTTACTGTTTCTTTGATTGAGTTGTGCAAGAGATTGTGGAACATGGATTGCACTTTACATTCATTCAATGCTGCAATAAACATCTTGGTCATCTCAGAATAAAAGTCAGTAGGTGGATCGGGAAGCGGTGTGGATGTATTATCCGATTTTGACGCCATGCCTAATTTCTGACCAAAACTGTCCTCACTGCCTACAGACGTGTCTATGCCCGACAAAACAGAATATGAATGCGTCCGCGTCAGTAAACCCTCCTTGGGCTTTTTGAGGACAATGTCCGCTGAAACATTGCTACTGTCTGACGTTTGCCTTCCTCTTTTCTTCTCCTGAAATTACTGGAGACAGACGAAGTTAACTAATAACAAGTCACAGATTTCGGGTGCCCGGTAAGGAACAAGGAATGAGAAGGAAATCCGCTGATGGAAACAGTTAAATCGGAACTAGAAAAATATGTCAGTGTAACAATTTAACAAGTTAACAAGTGAGTGACTCGATCAGTGGGTCAGACTCGAGCACGTGATTGACCGAGCTTGGACACTCTTGAGTTGAATTAATGCTTCATGAATTATTGATTCTGAATTGTGAATTCTGAATTGTGTGACTCTCTTCACCTGTCACTATCGGTTACTATTGTGACCAAAGACAACTGGCCAGTCGACATCTGTCAGGAAATTTAAGATCTGCAAATTCCCAAGATTTCTCGTTTCAAAAGAACAAAAGTACTGTGGTGAAATTCGGCAATCCTAAATCTATTATGATGCCGCCAGGTGGCTCTGGTCAGCTGATCTCGAAAGAATATGATTGGCCGGTTATCGGATGTCCAGAGTGGACCCGTTTAGAGAGCACAACCATTCCAGAATCCAAGATTACAAGACGTGTATTATTAATTTGATGTTGTTGTTGTTGGTGTTTGTCGTTGTATTGTAATAATGTAAGTATTTTATTTGTATCTCAAATTCCTTACTCATGTACCCTCAGTCCAATTAACCCATCGAATAACACCACGCAGTTATTCGATATTGGCGTCGCCGACAATTTCGAACTTCTTGGCTCAAATTTGCGACAGGCGTGGCTGTCGCCATCTTGAAACAATGACAAAATTTTGAAACTTTTTTCGTCCTTCTCACAAAATTTTCAAATTCCTTTTTGTTTTTTCATTTGTTCCTGGTTTCTTTTTTGTAATTTTCTAAAAACACTTCCTCTCAAATTCCATAATCAATGTTAAATGTTTTGTTTTTTTGTCATTCCACATGTTGTATTCTTCACATCTCGATCGCGTTCGCCATCGAATTTTGTCTGTTACTGTTGATATTTACCAGCTTGCTAGTAAAAAAAAAAAAAGAAAAAATTGTTTTCATTGGATATGTAACTGTATGACTGAAAAACTTAAATTGTAAGCAATTTCTCTTTGTTTGACAAATAAATATTTTGATTGACAATAATTTAACATATAAATTATTATAATATATCTTGCCATTTCATGATAACTTTGGTTGCTCTCTGTTATTGATAATTTAAATTGTGATATTTCAAATTTTCCTGTGATACAAATTATTTTTCAAATAAATTGTTTTGATTGATTATAATAAATTTGCTATTCATTTAAATTATTCTACATTCATATTAAAATATTTTGTCAAATCTTGACCTATTCTCACTATATAAATATTTATTGTCAAAATTTTCAAAATAAAAAGTGATATATTGTCAAAATTTTCAAAATAAAAGGTGATTATTTCCTTTCATGAAAATTTAGCCATCTAAACTTAGAGCTTAATTGAAAATTTATGTGCTTTATCCCCTGAAATATTTGTGTTATTCATTTTCATTTATTATAAATTGTTGGATAAAATTTTGTTTTGTGTAAATCTTCTTCATTTATTACAATTAATTGGATAAAAGTCTGTACCTATCAACAAACTTAAACAAAATAAATAAATAATTGTATTCTGGCATAACATCGTCCTTAGCATCAACATAGTGACAATTTTTTTTATGGTGGGGTGCTTTAACTTCAAAATTGAATACAGTTGGACAAAATATCAGTGGTAACAGGCAGATGGTATTTTTCTCGTTACGGAGAAGTACAGATGAAGACAGCTACAATGGTAAAATAGGTAGTATAGTGTGTTTTGTACAATTTTTGAATAAATAAATATATTTGACTTTGTTTTTTTTTTGATAACTTTCATCATGAGTACTACTTGTAACAAAATTAAAATAAACAAATGTGCCTACAGAGATCTTTTATTGTTACCCGGAGTTGGTAGAAAGTTAGCCGACTCAATTGTCTATTTTAGACTAGAACATGGAAATATCACACCGGAAATTTTATCAAGTATTCCGTACATGCGGATAACACCCCAGTTAACAGAAAGTATTGATTTTGAGCTCCATCAGGAAAATGATGATGACGATAGGTCTGCTGATCCATTAGCGGATGAATACACTGCTGATTGGAATATACGGGGTAGTTCAGTCGAGTCGACCGAACCTCAAGCTACACAAACAGGAGCTACGGCTACTGGAGGTGGCCCAAGTTCACCTTCAAGCTTCAATAAACAGTACATAAAGACAAGATATACAAGTCCTCCTGTAAAACAAACTGCTGGTTATCAGACACCTACATGTATGACTGCGTACAGTCAGTCATACCCTATGCCAAATTACAATGTTCCACCACCGATACATGACATTCAAACATATCGCCCCATGCTGAACACTAGCCAAGGTATGTCTGGATTCCCACCCAGCACATATCCACAAACTCAAGCATACACACCATATTCGCACACACAACAAATATCTCCATATACTCAACCAGTACCAGCATATACTCAACCAATACCAGCATATACACAACCAATACCAGCATATACTCCACCAGCACCAATCTATACTCCACCTGCACCAGCATATATTCCACCAGCACCTGTCTATCCCATACCACAACAAACAGGTGCACATTACCAGCAAAATGCCACAAATGTCGGTAAAGCATTTCATTTACCCAAAACATTGATATACAATGGCACCACAAGCTGGAAAGCCTTCAAAACTAAATTTGAAAAATATGCTGAAATGCAGCGCTGGTCGGAGCAGCAGTGTAAAGATAATTTATGCTGGTGTTTAGAAGATAAAGCTAGTGAATACTACGCTATGATCACAGGTAGAAATCAAACATTGGGATATTTTAACATCATGGACTCCTTAGAAAAAAGATTTGGTTTTCATGACCTACCTGAAACTGCTCATCTTGAATTTATGCAAACACAACAGACTTCCAGCGAGACGTTGGAAGAATGGGCAGATAGAGTGTTACACCTTGCTACAAGGGCATTCAAAAATCTACCAGATAATCATATGTACCAACAGGCAGTCATTAAATTTTGTCAGGGTGGTACCGATAAAGAGGCAGGTCAGTATGCTGCTAATTTAAGGCCAGTCACAGTTGAGGATGCCATCGACAAAGTGCGATGGTATCAACACACACAAAAAGCCATTTATGGTTCTATAGTCGTCACACCAAAAGCCCCTACTTCCGTACCGGAAGTAGTGCCAGTATCAACACATAATGAACCAAAACAAATAAAAGCTGTAAGTCCTAGAAAATTTGATAGTGGAAATATGAATCAATCAGGTTCACTTGATTCTAGAGTGACTAGACTCGAATCGGGTGTAGATCACATATTGTCAGAAATGAAAAAATTAACTGCTACAGTTGGAAGTTTATCCTTAACAGTTAGTAATTTGAGGCGTCAATCTAGAAGCCCTTCGCCTTTAAGTGGATGGCGTAATTCGTCACCAAACAGGTCTGGTCAATGGCGTAGTGGATCACCAATACGATCCTCAAATTCATGGCGAAGTGAGTCGCCTTCAAGGTCAAAGCAATGGCAAAGTGGCTCTCCATCGAGATCCACCAACCAATGGCGCAGCTCGTCTCCAACGAGGCCTGAAAACAGCACATGTTTTCAATGCAATGGTTATGGCCATTTCAAAAGAGATTGCCCAGCAAACTCTGCCTTTAATAAGTCAGCCAATGAAAAGAAAGTAACCTTCAAAAATGAACATAGAGATCAACTAAACACTCACGGGTCGACCAACGAGGCCTAACTTCGACCCCTGGAAATCTACTAGGCCTCGGCATTCAGACAGTTCATAGGTCAAAAATTCATGCTATTAATAACCCTCCCACCGAGTCGGTGGAAGATATACCCAGCATTGAAATACAAAATATTTCTGCTCAAATGGTGGAATCTTTCACAGAAACTTCAAAGCTACATATTGTAAACATAATGTTGCCCGCATTAAGTGAACCTTCCAGCGAGCCGTTGGAAGAGTCATCAAATCGTTTAATAAATAATAAAATTTATGAAGCTTATAAGGAAAATACCATTAATGCCCAAACTACTGAAAATATAACACAGTGGAACTGCCATTTTTCCACTGTGCCAGTGGAAAATGACACACTAAGCCTGGAAACATTGGTCAATTCTGCCGAATTGGCGGAAATGGAAACAATAGAATACAAACAATTTGAAATAAATGATCATTATGATGATGAGATATTAGCTATTGGTCAATTGAAATCTGATTCTATGATCACCATTAAGGTTATAGTTAATGGTCACCCAGTAAAAGCAGTTGTGGATACTGCTGCAGAGGTGACAATAATTTCTGATGAAATATTTAAATTATGTGACAATAGACCCCCAGTATTGAAAAATGTCATCATGAATACTGCAGGAAAAGATCTGCAAATGAATAGCCTTTATATAGGACCAGTAACACTTAATATTGGTAAACAAACATTTCATGAGAAAATTTATGCTGCACGCATACATGATGACATGTTATTAGGACTGGATTTTCTTAAAAAACATCAGGTACAAATAAATTTAGAAACTGGGAAACTTCAAATTGGCCAGGAATCTTTGGACACTTCACTTACTGTAAATTATGAGTTGAATTCAATTAATAAAGTCAGCATTCCTGAACGAACTATTGTACCTCCACGTTCAGTCCTTCAGATTCAGTGCAAAATGAATGTATCGGGAAATTTATATATGATTGAACCCGAAAATCATTCTTCACTTTTGGTACCGAGGTCTTTACATAACAAGGGCATGTTACCAAAAGTGTGTTTTGTAAATGTATCTGACAATAACGTAATCTTGAAAAAGGGGCAAGTGATTGGTTATTCAACACCAGTCACAGAAATTGAAGAGAATCCCGCCGTTTTGGGGGGTAACATAGACAATCTGACACAAATTGCAGAAAATATCTGCAAAATAAAGTTAGACAAATCAATGAATGTAGTCCTACCACAACACTTGGAGAAGATGCTAAATGATTGCAAGCAAAATTTAAGCTCAAGTGAAGTAATGGAATTAAAAAATCTTCTCCACAGAAATGCAGATGTCTTCGCCAAAGATGAATTTGATCTTGGCAATTTCACTGCAATTGAACATACAATCGACACGCAGGACAAGCCACCAGTTAAACAGCGAATGCGCCGAACACCTGCTGCATTTGTACAAGAGGAGGAAGAGCATTTAAATAAAATGTTAAAAGCAGGGGTTATTCGCCCGTCCGTGTCGGAATGGGCATCAGCACCAGTTTTGATAAGAAAACGAGACGGAAAGGTGCGATGGTGTATCGACTATCGAGCACTGAACTCAATCACTGTTAAAGATGTATACCCCTTACCCTTAGTAGATGAATGCCTTGATACACTTGCCGGAAATATTTGGTTTTCAAAACTTGATGCAAATTCGGCCTACTGGCAAGTTAACGTTACAGAAGAAGATAGAAAGAAAACTGCATTCATTACTAAATATGGTCTCTTTGAATTTACTAAAATGGGATTTGGTCTTTGTAACGCGCCTGGATGCTATTCCCGAATCATGAATTTAGTCCTTCATGGACTAAACTGGAAAATTGCCCTAGCCTTCCTTGATGACATTTTGGTCATGGGAAATAGCTTTAAAGAGCATTTGAGTAATTTGGCTGAGGTTTTTGAGAGATTTCGAGCGTATCGCCTGAAATTAAAACCCCAGAAATGTGAACTATTTCAACAGCGTGTTGAGTTTTTGGGGCGTGTAGTTAGTGCCAATGGTCTTGAAATGAGTTCAGATGCAACGAAAATCATTGACCAGTGGCCGACCCCGAAATGTTCGAAAGATGTTGAAAGATTCACTGGACTTGCAAATTACCATAGGGCATTTATTAAGGATTATGCAAAATTATCTCGCCCATTGTATGCCGTAACCGGTAAACAACAATTTAAGTGGGGATTGGAACAGGAACAGAGCTTTTCAAAACTCAAAGAGATATTGACCTCACCTCCAATACTTGGTCTACCGAACCAGACTGATCCATTTATTCTGGACACAGATGGTTCAGATCTAGCTATTGGAGCTGAATTATTGCAAGTGCAGAATGGAGTCGAAACTGTAATTGCGTATGGCAGTTACAGTTTATCTAAAGAACAGCAAAAGTATTGTACAACCCGAATAGAGTTATTAGCTGTTGTGAGATTTACACGACAGTTTCGGCATTATTTGCTTGGCCGACAATTCACCATTAGAACTGATCATAATAGCTTGACGTGGTTGTTAAACTTTAAGGAACCACAGGGACAAATTGCTCGCTGGATGGAAGAACTTAGCCAGTACAATATGATCATCCAACATCGTCCAGGTTCTAAGCATGCTAACGCTGATTCTCTATCAAGGATACCAAATGATGATCCGTGTCGGAATTATCAATATGGTTACTCGCTAGAGAAACTGCCTTGTAAAGGTTGTAAATACTGTACACGTGCTTACAACAAATGGTCACAATTTGCAGAAGAAATAGACTATGTGATACCACTCGCGACGGGTGGTTCCACAATTACAGCTGAAAAAGTCACAACCTCTGAGGCTTTTGATATGCCAGTAGCAATGCCCAAGTTGGGCAAGGTTACTGAAAAAACTAGTAGTAAACCAGAGTTAGACGCCTTTCTTGATAATTTTCCAACCGGATTGGCTTTACCCTGGGATCCAGGAGGTCATAAAACTGAATTTGAGATGGGTCTTGCTAATGATAGTGATTGGTTTAGTACATCTGCAGACATTATAAAAATGAATAATGAGCCAGAAATATTTTGCCAAACTGTTAGTGCTTGTAGTGATATTCTTCAAAGTTACAGCCTGGAGGAAATCGCTGAAGCTCAGAAAAATGATCCAAATTTAACAATTTTATCGGATTGGTTAGAATCTTCTGTCGAACCGATTGAAGCTTCTTTATTTTTGGCCAGTCCAAGTGCTAAATATTTTTGGATCAACAGATCTCGATTCGTTCTTGAAAATCATGTTATCTGGAAAACAAAAGAAAATTCTAAAAAAGTTCTAGTGGTTCCTTGTCAATTTCAGGAAGAAGTATTATCTTTGTGTCATGACATTCCTTCCTCAGGCCATCAGGGAATTGTTCGAACACGAAATCGAGTAAAAGATAACTTTTATTGGCACGGCATGTCAAAGCATATTGAAAATTTTGTGGCATCTTGTAAAACATGCAATCAAAGTAAGAAACCATCGCTTAAACCTAAATTCAGTTTTTATCAGTATCAAGCAGGTTCCCCTATGGAAAGAGTTCATTTAGATTTCCTTGGTCCATTACCTAAAACCAATAAAGGTAATGAGTATATCCTTATGATGGTGGACCAATTTACTAAATGGGTTGAATGTATACCCTTGCCATCGCAAACTGCTGAAGTCACTGCTCATGCAGCGATTAATGAGTATTTTAGTAGATTTGGTTACCCATTTCAAATTTTTACCGATCAAGGACGGAACTTTGAAAGTGCACTTTTTGTATCCATATGTGATTTATTAAAAATACATAAGGCCCGAACAACACCCTATAGACCATCGGCTAATGGGCAAGTTGAAAGATTTAATCGGACATTGATGGATGCAGTCCGATGTTTCATTGATAAGTCCCAACATTCTTGGGACATATATCTATCTCAGATAGCTGGGGCGTTGCGGTCCTCGGTTAACAGACACACCGGCTATACTCCAAACAGGTTGATGTTGGGACGTGAAATCAACCACCCGGTCAATTTAATGTTCCCACACAAATCTGTAGAGTCTGAAACATCGATACATGAATATGTGAGAAACCTTGAGTCAACAATAAAATTATCACATGAGGTTGCTAGATCAGTTCTAAAGTCATCACAAGAACGAATGAAAAGGGATTATGACTTGAAAGTATTAATTCATGTATACAAGGTCGGTGACGTCATTTATATGCTGAATTCGGCGTCCCCAAAGGGAAAAAGTAGGAAACTAAACCCTTCATGGAAGGGACCTGGAATCATTTTAAAAATAATCACACCTTCTTTATATAAAATCAAATTTAGAAATTCAATATTAACAGTGAATCATGATAAAATTAAACTTTGTAAAGACAGAAGTCTGCCAAAATGGGTGCTCAAATTACAGAAACATTTATTTGATAACCCTGATTATTTAGACGAGAATTCTGATCAACAACTCTTCTGTCTATGTCAACAACCATACCGTGGTGAGTTCATGATTCAATGTGATGAGTGTTTAGAATGGTTCCATGGTAAATGTGTACAAATAAACGCCTCAGGAGCTTCAAATATAGATGAATACTACTGTCCAGAATGTTTAACGGACAACTAGTATTCTTTATCTTTGCAGAAAAAGAGATGGAATCAGAGAATGAGAGTCCAAAGAGGGGGTGGAAGAACTCACGCCGTAAAGAAATAGAAGTCCTAGATAATTATCTTAACCTGACAAACAATGGGGTATTGGTTCAGGCGAATTGTCTGTTAACTGATTTAAGCCCTTATAATTTAGATTTGCACCTAAAAGAAGGGGTTATACGGGCACAGCATTCCATTGCGGTGCAAAGAAATGTCAAGGAGTGGGTCAATCTTGCCAGAGAGGTGGCTCATCAATATTTCGACTCGCATTGGGTCGACCAAAATCTGCCACCTATGGAGGGAACTAGGTCAAAATCTTATTCTGAGGCTCTTCGATTCGTGATGGATCGATCTAGTGCCTCAAAAATGTATAATGTTGAATTTCCTCCTTTGACCACTCTGGGAAAAGAAAAGTCAGGTAAGTCCAAGGTTGAAAGGGCGAGGCATGCCTCAGCCTCTCTCTCAAAACCACCAGGGTCTATAAGTCGACCCGCGTCGGATCAACTAAAAAGACCCTCAGGTAAAGGAATTTCAAAACCATCAGAGTCTAGAAGTCGATCCGTGTCGGATCAACAAAAAAGACCCTCAGGTGAGTTTCAACATAGACCTGTGAGAGGTAGGGGTCGAGGTCAAATAGCTACTACCTCGGCCCTAATTCATACAAAACCAGGGCCAACAAGTCGATCCGTGTCGGATCGACAGAAAGGACCCGAAAGAAAAATATCAGATAAGATTATTACGAAGCAAAGCCAATCTAAATCTGATATATCTTCATCCCAAGCACAATTAAAAAGACCAGCCACTGTAGGTGACCAAAGGAGTGGTATGGTTAGGGATGTTAGATTTGGTAAAATTCCTGGCATTAAAAAATATGTGTTTGAAGAAATAGATGGTAAGTCTGTCAGGAGGGAAGTGGAAGAAGCAGTTCCAGTGGCTTCCATTTCAGGTGAACCCAAAGCTCCGTCAGTTCGTGCCGAACTGAAGGAGGGGCGGGGTAAATCAGTAGTAAAGTCGGTTCGTGTGGAACCGATAATTAATGTTGATGAGTCTGTGGATGGTGGACCCAAAGTTCCGTCAGTTCGTGCTGAACTGAGGGAAGAAAGGGGTAAACCAATGACAAAGTCGGTTCGTGAAGAGCCGATAATGAATGTTAAGGAGCCTGTGTGTCAGTCGGGTCGTGTTGATCCGATGAGTGGTCCTCAAGTAACTGGTACTGAAGAAGATCATGATGATGTGCCAGAATTTAATATTGGTAGAGGTATATTCCAAACTTGGGGACCAAAACAAGCTAAACCTTATGTTTCTGGTTATTTCAGTTCAACAGAAGAGGTAACTGTAGGAAAAAAAAGAAAAATGGCTGAACAGTTCAAACCTGGCAGAAAATATCAACGTCAGGTAAAAGTCCATCCACAACAAAGAACCCTGGAAGTGAAAACAACACTGCCAACACCTGGGGCAGTGGGATCATGTCCAATTCAGGGTTGTGAACTGAAATCAAAGAAAATGAGAAGGCATTTAATTATAAACCATCTACCCACAGCCCTACATGGTGAAGATGATGGTGTGATCCCAGACAGAAAACAGAGGGATCAACAGGTACAGCTGCTGCAACAACTGGCCAACAACATCTTGGGATCTGAAAGTCTGGACGAATTGCTCCAGATGATTAGCTCCCGAGATATTCCTGTAGAATGCCGAATTGATCCGACAATGGAAAAGAATATGGTGGAGTTATGTAGAGATAATAATTGGAAACAGCCAAAAACATTCAGTCTTCATCCGCCTAACTCACCGGCTGTTTTAATTCATTATAGAATTATAGCATGCTTGTTGAACCATATGACCCATCAGCAGCGAGAGGAATTTAGAAAGATTGGTGAAGGAGCTGTGGGTCATGATGCATGGATTGAACGCCGGCAGCAGAGAAAAAGGAGAAACGAGCAGATGGTGGAGTCTTCAGCCTCAAAGTCAAGGGAGGAGCCTTCAGAGAAATTCACATGTTCACCCTTGAAAATTAAGGCCATTGACAAGGGTGATAAGGCTGTCAGACTGGTGGAAGCAGAAACTACTATCAAAGGATCCTCAGTTATGCCACCACCTGGTTTTCCACCAGTTTTCTTCACGCCACCATTCATGTTTGGACAGACATCACTGACAACTCCTCCATTATTGTGTCCACCATTTCCACCACCACCAATAGAACAGATGCGTCAAACCGTACCGGAATCAGTAAAGATATTTGATGCCATTGACAGCCATTTTCATCTTGGCAGAACCAGGAAAGCTCTATGGGGAAAATCTTCACGTGCCTCCATTGAGGAAGTGATGGCGTATTGTCCATCATTTCGACCAGCTTTGGAGGTGAATGTCCTTGGTGGTGTGGATGTATATTGTGATCCGGATGAATACCCAGTTTCTGTTTCTGGGAGTTCGCGATGGAGGGTAGCGGTAGGAGCTCATCCTAAGCGAATTGGCCTGCTGACATCTGATAGATTTCAGCAGTTGGCTGAGCTCGTGTCGCAGCCTGAAGTGGCAGCTTTCGGGGAGATTGGGTTGGACAGAACAGAGCCTGTTGAGACGTGGCGTCTACAAGAGGATAAACTGAGACAGTTGCTTGCATTGTCCAGGATTGACAAACCACTCGTTCTGCACATCAGGGGACCAGCTGGTGATAATATTGCAGCGGATGTCAGTTTTAATGCTTTGGAGCTGGTCAGGACATATTGTGCCCCAGCCCAGAAAATTCATCTTCACTGTTTTTCTGGGGCACCATATCAATTCCGGAGATGGGAGCGGTCATTTCCCAACTGTTTCTTTGGGTTCACTGGTGGGGTTACTCGGTTCGACGCTGATCAAAAATCTGCACTAAAAATGATTCCAAACGACAAGATATTACTCGAAACTGATTCTCCCTATTTTGGATGGAGCGTCGGACCGAGGGATCTTACCTTGACGCCGAGGTTCATTGGGGATGTCGCTGTGCACGTGGCACGAGCTCGAGGAGTTCCTGTAGAAGATTTATTAAAAGCCACGGTGGAGAATGCTCAGCATTTATATTATATGTAGACCAGTTTCATTTTTGACGGGGGAAGGAGTTTGTAAGCTGTTTTTGGTTTATTATCTAAAAGAATATTTATACAAACTCTTATCACCGTCTTCCATGAAACTTACCCGTTTATTGCGGGTTGACTACATAATACATCCGTGTACTGCGGATCAGTGTGAATTTCACCCGTGTATTGCGGGTTAGTGGCAGAAATTATCTGCCTATCCAAAGAGTAAAGATTTCCGTGTGTTGCGGAAGCAGTGAATCTACCCATGTATTGTGGGTTAATATCAATGATAACCTCAACTTCACTTTAATAAAGCAGGAAGGAGTGTGGTGAAATTCGGCAATCCTAAATCTATTATGATGCCGCCAGGTGGCTCTGGTCAGCTGATCTCGAAAGAATATGATTGGCCGGTTATCGGATGTCCAGAGTGAACCCGTTTAGAGAGCAGAACCATTCCAGAATCCAAGATTACAAGACGTGTATTATTAATTTGATGTTGTTGTTGTTGGTGTTTGTCGTTGTATTGTAATAATGTAAGTATTTATTTGTATCTCAAATTCCTTACTCATGTACCCTCAGTCCAATTAACCCATCGAATAACACCACGCAGTTATTCGATAGTACATACATACATTGTCAGATGCCAAATATTGTCACTCTGCTTCTCATCTACTATAGGATACCAACGAATTGGATAACTAACAAGATTTCATCAAGATTTCAAAGATCACACAATTGTCGATTACTACAGCCAGTGATCACATGATACAGCACAGCTGAATAACAAGATCAAACCTCCAAATGTTCCCCTTAACCCACAACCCTAAGGAAATTATAATTCCATAATTTACAAATGAATGCTAGATGCTTCAGATCCACATTATTCCTGTCTATGATTTGCAGCATCGTCTGAGCTACGCAGCGGAGAGATGGGGACGAGCACGAGAGGTGTCCCCAGCTGGTGGGCCGTTAGGTACACACTACGATGTACCTCAGATATAGTCCA
The DNA here is from genome assembly GCA_031216915.1 of Pictodentalium vernedei. Classification (NCBI taxonomy): domain Eukaryota; kingdom Metazoa; phylum Mollusca; class Scaphopoda; order Dentaliida; family Dentaliidae; genus Pictodentalium; species Pictodentalium vernedei. The sequence goes on from CM062289.1 coordinate 88,089,230, forward strand.
AAGCATTTGAAGTTTCGAATGAATTAGAAAAAAATAACCACGCAAGATATAAATTATGGAAGAATTATTTTTCACAGGCGTACGAAGCATCCGTGTTTTGATATTTTGTTGTGATATTTTGTATTGACGTGATACATCAGTGAAACTGTGTTCAACCGAAGGAAAAAATATTTGGAAATCCAAATGCTAATTTTACTTTCCCTGTTATTCACGTATACATTTGGAATTACGCACCCCCTCCACCTAAACATTTTAAAAGTATAAATATCTAGATTTTAAGATTGCTTACATCAGACATATGGATTAACATGGGGTGGGTGTGGGGGGGGGGGGGGGGCGGGGGGCATTGCTGAATATTTTTTTTGAGGGGGGGGGGGAGGGAGAGGGTCCAGGTTCCACTGGATCATGGTTGCAATGTGCTGAGGCGTATACTACGTCGACGATGCATACGCATTCAACCATTGTGTCGATGCGCCACAGAAAACAAACAAACAAATGAATAAATAAATATGTCGAAATAAATAAATGTCGCGCCCTGGGTGCAAAAACAAAATGACCGAAGGAACCAAAAGTATGCCGGTCGACCACGATTGGCTGATCAATTGGATTCGACGCGACGGTGATGCATCTGTATATTTCAAAACTTCTCGGTGTCGCATCAGCGACGGATTTGATAAAATTAGATTCGACGCGTCAAAAATACGTCGACTATTTAAGACTATTTAAGGCCTAAAGAAATAGTCAAAATTGATTTAAAAACTCAGGATGCATGTATTTTAACATACCAGTCAGTTCGTAACCTTAGCTTTTTTCTAGGATGAACACTTTTCAATTGACAGACATGTTAAACACATCTGCCAGCTTCGAGGTGGCATATTTTTATATGCGGAAGACAAGCAAAACTGGGACCTTAAAAAACAACACACCAGAAGAGCAACTTCGACACCCCTTTGTGTCAATTCGGCCGAACAACGACATTTTTCTGTTCTTTGATTCAACAAATAAAACTCTAACATTTGAAAACTACAACACTTCCAGAATTCTGCTGCCAGAGTAGTCAACAGAAACAGAAAAAACACGCCACATAACACCAGTCCTTCTTGAATTACATTGTGTATTAGATACAATACAAATTAGGTCAAGAGTTTTTCAAATGTCTACATGCCCTAGCACCGTCTTACCTGAAGTGAATTATCGCATTGGTATGTGTCACCTAGAGACCATGGTCGAGTAAGGAAAGTGTGCTGGTGCTGCCGAAGGTTGTGGGCGACAGTGCATTCTCTATGGCACCCTCTCGATGTGGAACTGTCTTCCGAAGAATTTATTACAGTACGTGGAGAGTGTATTATCACTAAATCACCCGCAAAGTGGAGATTCCACCCAAGCAATAATTTGCAGATTTGTTGCAAAGGATAACCAGGACAAGCAAAGTTTCAGCCAATGGACCTCCGGGTTAAACATTGCTTGTGTTTTTTGTCGATATGTACAAAATTTGAAAGTTATAGCTTGGGTGATATCTCCACTCTGTGGGTGATTTAGTTACAATCAACTCTCCACGCACTGTAGTTTATTTATTAGTGTTTAAGATCACATATTTGTGCACAATGGCTAACCATGGCCGCCTTTCGACGATTATAAAAAATATGAACACCGTCGACGCTCTAAATTCATTTAAACGAAGCATGAAAACACATCTCGTTCAATAGACATTCTACTAGTAGCACTCATAATTTACCAATTAAACATATTTATACACAACGGCTAATCGTGACCGCCTTCGGAAGAATATAAACAACTTCTACGCCCTAAATTCATTTAAATGAAGCATGAAAGCAAATCTCACACAACGGACATTTTACTAGAGAACTCTAGATTTACGAATTGAACAGCTCGTGTTTTTCAAATTGAAAAAAAAACAAGGAGCAATTTTGTGGATTTTAGACTTATAACTAATTAATTACTATATTGAGTCCGTTGCGACAAATACGTGGAAACGTGATGAACTTTCGTAGGGCGGGAGCTAGGACGCAAATTCTGATGCAGGGTCGGGAAGGTGTGAGGTTCACCAATTCGGAGGGGGTGTAAACCTGAGTTGTCTCCACTGTTAAAGTAATGCCACTGCATTATCAACATGTGCCCTCGTCGAAAGAAACCCCTGCTGGTGAAGGAGGAGTATTCGTCAGTCGGGGTTATGGTTAATAAATTCAATACTTCTTGGAAGTCTATTTGTTGTGTCCGCAGCTTCTTATTCCACAAACGTGTACCGTACCAGTGCAACGTACTAGTCATGATGGGCCCGCATCAGCCCTAATCGGGTTCTATAGAGTACAGATCTTCATTTGTATCACCAACTGTTTGTGTAACACCAATCCATGTATAACATTTACTCTTGTAAGAAAGAATAGAATTACCAACAAGAGCAAGAGCTGTTTCGGGGATTTAATTTGATTAATTAAACGAAATGCACGCTTTATGTCACTGAAATAGATTTATTACACGCCTCTTCTATGAAATCCCCATCTATAGCAACCCTAAACCATGAAAATCTGTTCTGTACATATGTGCGGAACGGAAATTGTTGAAGGACTGTTTCTAAATAGGAGTAAAATGTCACTTGAATTGTCTACAAATCGTGCACCACAATTACCATTTGAATCGCTAGAGATAGCTAAAATAGTAACACGGGTTCCCCTCGCAAATTTGGTTGACGATAAAATGTGTTCTTTTTGGTGATAGTTCGTCCACGGAGTTACAATGCGTTCTGTGTGCCTACTGGCACATAGAACACATTGGAACTCAGGGGACGATGTTGCCAAATGAATTGCTGAGTGCCCTTCTAGTAATTGTTTTTATAGACGTCAAGGAATGTAATAAACACAGAACGGCATACGGCCTCTCGTTTTTATCCTTCCGCGCTTGCACTCATGCCATATCGATTAACTCATTCACACCCGTGTATCGTTCTGTGTATAGACGGGGCAACAATGAACAAACAAGGAAAAAAAAAAGGAAAGAAAATAAATCTAAAAAACAAAAATGTACTTTCTATCTCTCTAATTCACAGACAGTACATTTATTTTTGTCGAAACATTATTTCTAGAACACTGAAAGCAATTAAAATTTCTTAAGACTATTTTAAATTTAACCCTTTACCCAACGTAACGGCTAAAACCGGCCAGCGCTATTCTCAAAAATCGCCAATTAATTTTCATTATTTTTTTCATTTTTTGTCTCAAAAACATAGGTTATGACCCCTCATTGGAACGAGCTCGCCGAGCTCGTTCCAATGAGGGGTCATAACCTATGTTTTTGAGACAAAAAATGAAAAAAATAAGTTATTCAAGAATTTTTTTTGCAAGTGTCGTCTGCTTTCCATGTTAGGTAAAGGGTTAAAATCTCTACTTACAAATTTTTGTCTGTCGTCTCCCGTGTTGAAGATACTATTGAATCACTGGTCTGATCATTGGTTATCTGTCGAAGCGTGTGGACCAGCCGACAAGCACATAGAATACGTCTGTTTGGTCTAGAATTCAGGCATCATATATTTATGATACAAATTAAACTTCGTCGAGTCACTGTTACCATACCCGTCAGTGTCTCCCTAATTTCCCAAGGGTACCAATTAACTGGTGTCAATTAGGGTAAGCTTACATTCATTTCCTCCTTCTCAACTTTTTTGTTGTTAACCCTTTACCTAACATGAAAAGCAGACGACTCTTGCAAAAAAAATTCTTGAATAACTATTTTTTTTCATTTTTTGTCTCAAAAACATAGGTTATGACCCCTCATTGGAACGAGCTCGACGAGCTCGTTCCAATGAGGGGTCATAACCTATGTTTTTGAGACAAAAAATGAAAAAAATAATTAAAATTAATAGGCGATTTTTGAGAATAGCGCTGGCCGGTTTTGGCCGTTACGTTGGGTAAAGGGTTAATGGAAAACGTAATGGACATGGAAGTGAATAATCCATAGTCAACATTACTGCGGATTATGGAATAAAAGTATGACGCTGGTGACTCTCTTCAGAGCCTATTAATAAGGCATACATTTTATGCTTTTTACAGCTGGATCATTCCTCTCGCAAGCTGCTTAATTAGTTCTTCATAAATGTTTTGTAATGTTAATACGCCGCAAAATTGAGAGTGTCGTTTATCTAATTTGCTATATATCGCCCCTTGAGTGAACCAAGGAGCCATTCGCAGTGCGAAAGCATTGCTGATGGAGCACTATCGCACCCAGGAGACGATATTGTGTCAACGTTAAGTGTACAAGGTGTAACAACAGATCAGCACTAAACGAACGATTATCTGAGTTTCTTGTTTCTTTCTCTCTCTCCCTCTGCATCGGTCGTTGCATCTAAGATCACACCGCATCATCGATTCCCGTCCTCTCGGTGCAAGGGCGACCACTCTGTGTTATCAGTTGTCTTCCTGGTGCAAATCGGCCTCTTCCGTAGAGGATGGAGACTTTTGTTTCACACCTAATGCTTCAAACGTCAAAAGGAATAGATATTCCGTGAGACCCTGTTTGTCTGTCAGCTCTATTGTTTCTCGTTTTAAGCAGGACAATCGTTTGCCCAACCCAGAGCAGTGGGTCGCATTCTGTCTTATAAATAATCCGGTTGGCTTTTACCCAGTTTGTAGGCATATCATATAGACGTTTCATGGATACAATGTGAGTTTCAAAGTGTAAATATGAACCATGTTTTATGCATGTTTATAGTGCACACCCACGCAGTGGCGTGGGCGCACATAGGTAACCCAGGCACGTATCCATGATTTTATAATTTTTCTATATACCATGCAACAGAGTTTGGGGTGCCATCTGGCGGCGTGGCTCTCCCACTGGCAAAAAATCCAGAATCATTGTAACGAATATTTAATTGTTTTGGCTTTTCAAAGGACATTATGTAAAATATATTGTCGCAGAATGCTGGAAACTATAAGAAATAATTAAGCAATGAAGTGACTTTTGAAGTAAGGTGGTTGTTGGCGAGTTAGGTATTGTTTGAAAGTTCGAAGTGCCAATGTCGTCCGTTGCCAGTTTCGTCAGATTCAAAAGCCCAGTTTCAATTTTAAATTGACACTTCACAAATTGTTGACAACGAATTAAAAAATAAAACAAGTGATTTATTGACACTTTTAGTGGGCCTTTTTCATTTGTGGGGAACTTAGCCCGATTTCCTTAGAAACAGCCGGAGTTCGGATGAATTCAAGTTATGCTGACGTACGGTCTGGGCAAATCTTTGTTCTCAAAACACGGGCATGCAGTCTTGTACTTGTACTTGTAGTAAAATTTTACAAATTACAGAAACAGACATGCACGCGAACAGCGATATTCGTTTATTTCCAAGATTTTTTCTTCACAAGTTCACTGGCTCCAGTCTGTGAACTATTTTTACCAGTGATACAATACAATGTGCGTTTAAGACTGTCAGAATTACAGTGTCGCGGCCAGCCAATTTTGTGATCCGACGTGTTCTCCTAAAGGCTAAATACCAGAACCACTCACAACTCCCATTTGAATTACACTTCCTCTGTGTTTTGGTAAACAATGTTTTAATTCCTGAATGCTTTAGGCTTTGCAACGAGAATAGAACTGAATTCATCCTCAAACTAATCAATGTCGTCGCTCTCCTCGTCTAATAATAATAACTCTTTGGCCAGCCGCTGATTTGTCGCGGTCCTCATAAGAGAAGGCCATCATTCCCCCTGCACCCCACCCCCTCTTCCCCCTCTCCTCCCAGCATTCAGATATAAACTGCTTAATAGTGTCCCTCACTTCCTCTTTTTCAATTTCTTCAATAAGCATTCCTACCCTCTCCCTCGTGTCCCCCTTCAGCCATCTATCCTTTGTTTCTTCACCCCACTTCTGCATTATTCTTCCAGTAAATTTTATTCTATGAGGTATATACTGTGGGCATTCCAAGAGAAAATGTTCCAGGGTCTCCACTACTCCAGAGTGGCACATTTGGCATCCCTTTTCCCCATCTCTCCCAATTTTTCCCCGAAGCTCCAGTGATCTTGATCTCAGTTTGAACAGCAGTGACCCTCCAAAGGTGCCATCTGGGTACTTCTCAAAAGCTGGCTTTTCTTTATATTGTAACCCCTGCAGTGATCTTTTCACGCTAACCCCTGCTCGCCAGTTTCGATTGCAATCTTCCATGACTCTCTCTTTGACAAACCTTTTGCCTTCTTTCATTCCTATTTCTATGTTTGTGACCTCTATAGAGTAATTGTCCATTAGTTTCCTCACATGTTTTGACCACCCCGTTTCTATATTAGAATTCCAAATGGTATCGAGCATCAGTTTGCACCACCGGTTGTCAAGCAGGTTTCTCAAGTAGTTAAAGTAACACAGTTTTCCAAAATCTACTCTGTCCTTGATTTTCATCCACCCAAGCTCCCCCCTTACTGCTTCCAAAGCTGCAGCATTACTCGACCCTGTTATCCATCTGCCGGCATCATTCTGAGTACTTTCCAACTTCTTAATAACGGTTTAATTTAATGGAATCACGTCCGTGCCATACGTTATACTTGGTAAACCCACCCTCTCCCACAGTGTTTTCCCCACAAAGACCTTGTTGAAACTATTTTTCCCTAAAAGTTTTAGTTGGTTCAGAATTCTTTTCCCCTTCAGAATCAGTCTGGCTGAGTAATTTCTGTACACCCCTCTTCCCGTTATATTTATGCTTACCCCTAGATACTCATACTCTCCCTTTTCTCCCACAGTGATTTGTTTGCTTTCCCCTTCGGGGATTGAAAACTCCCCCATTCTCCATCTCTTCGTCATATCTACCTTGCGTCCAACGGGTATTACCTTGCTTTTATTTTCATTTAGTTCGAGCCGCCAAGTGTTCCCATATCTACCAACAATTTCCAGCAATTTCTCTAGCCCCTGTTCAGTTCTAGACATTAACACCATGTCGTCCGCAAAGAGTAAGCCTGGTATCTTTATGTCTCCAACATTTACCCCCTCCGCACTCTGAATTAGTTCGTCCCCTAAATCTCTAACATACAATGCAAACAAAATCGGTGAAAAGATACACCCCTGCTTGAGGCCTATATCCATAGGGACTCGTTTTGTAGTGATACTCCCTAGACTGAGTTGGCTTTGCACATCTGTATACAGTGCTTTCATGATTCCCACAAAGTCACCCCCAGTCCGATGCCCTCGAGCTTTCGCCACATACCTTCCCTCCACACTCGGTCGTACGCTTTTTCACATCTGGAAATGCCAGAAACATCTTTTTCTTTTCAGCCTTTGTTGATTCTATCAGTTGGGTGGGTGTAAATAGGTGATCAGTGACTCTTCGTCCTTTCCTGAAACCATTTTGAATTTCTCCTAAAAAACCTTTCTCTTCAATAACTTCCTCTAGTCTACCGTATATGACCTTACAGAATACGTTTCCGATGTTACTACTAACTGATATCCCCCTATAGTTATCTAGAACTTCCTTATCCCCTTTTTGTGTATGAACGACACCTTACTTTCCCTCCACTCTCTGGGGACCTCTTGCTTTCGCAGAGCCAGGTTGAAAAGGTTTGTCAGGACTTCAATAAGTGCCTCCCCTCCATTTTTGAGGAATTCGTTCGGAATTTCATCAGTCCCTCCCGCTTTACCAATCTTTAATTTCGAGACCACGTTCCGCACTTCTTCTGCCGTTATTTCGCTACATACACGATTGGATAGGTTCTCCTCCACCAGTGTATTTCTTTTTGGTGGGGACCCACTGCCCCATCGCCTATCGTTTATCTTTTCCCAGTGCTTGACTAACTCTGAAGCGATACGGCCTTTATCTTCTGTACTTTCCCCATCCACTTTGATACTCTGCACACTACTTTTCCCCCGTTTATTTACCCAGTTCCAAAATACGTTTGAGCTCGAACCCCCCGTTTTCTTTCTGTCTGACATGGAGGTGGGGATTCTGATATGTATGTTTCTCCAGAATTCAGAAATGGCAAAAAACGTTTAAAAACTAAAAAAGGCTAAATACCAACCTCCCCAGAACCGACCTCTAAATAACATTTGGACACAGATTCCAGAGAAAATATTTCATTTCTACTAATTCTAGTTTGTTTTCGCATTCAAAAGGAAACTGAAATTTAATTTATTACAAAATGTGTGACTGCATTTGTGTCTGTCCATCCATCCATCAGTGAGTTGGAAAACTCATAGCCTGGACGATTCGTATCTCTGGCAATTGGTACCTTTTGCAGGACAATTTGTACCCCCGATGCCTGGACAATTCGTGCCTTTTCCCAGGACAATTTGTACCCCTCCTCTGGGCAGTATCTGAGAGTTTGTACCCACTCTGGACAATTTGTATCCACTTCTGCAAATTCATACACTGCTTAATTAACCCCTATGAAAAAAAATATACATGGAGATGGGGTTGGGAGAGGATTATTAACTTGGAGAAAGGATAAAAAAGGCGATGTCATTTCTATTATTTTAAAAAGGCATAGAATATCAAATTTCATGACTTAAAGTAAAAAGCAAGTAGACACTTGAAAGATTCAACGTCACAACGGCAAAAAGAAAATGCTCCATTGAGGGAGCTCAGAATTAAATTATTAAGGCGGCATGCTCTTTAACTTATTATTTGGGGCATCATAAAATTATTTATTGTTAGATCTTCACCAATTTAAAGAATTATTGTGGCTTCATTAAAAAATAGTGTTTTAACTGTAAAACTACATCCATTACTATCTACTATAAATTTTCTTTTACCACGTACAGACCCGAAGTTGATAATACTAGAGATCGCTTTTCCCTTATGCTGTTAAGCTATGGCTCACCCATCGAAGTTTCTGTATTACTATCACTCCGTCGACTTTTCATTTTCATTTCACTCAGCCAAAACATGAGTCAAAAACATTTAAATAGTTAATACCAGGCCTGAAAATAAGCAGTCTGACATTCACAGAATGAGGTTCCCAGATGGTGAATTTGATGATGCTATCCCAAAAAGTGGGCCAATTTATCCTCTGGGCACCTCTTTCTGTTTAGTTTTGAGACCCTGATTCATATTGAGGTTCACAGAGGGTAAATTTAGTGATGCTACCCTGCTATGCAGGGCACCATCATTAAATTCACCCTCTGGGTACCCCATTTTGCAGATGACAGGCTGCTTATTTTCTGGCTTGGTTAATACATGAAACAGTTTAGTACACTTACAGTTAAAATTAGAAGTCCTGTCATGAGATGCGCACAAATAGCATGTTGAATTGCGCGTTAATGTACGCGTTATGGCCCAAGTAAAGCTATCAAATTCTGCACATATGGCCTGTGCACAAGCAATGTTTCAGCCAATGGACCTCCGGGTAACCCGGAGGTCCATTGGCAGAAACATTGCATGTGTTTCCTATGAGTAACCAAGAGAACCTGCCGTGCTTTGGATGCCATTCGATATGGCAATTGCGCGCAATTCCAACGCGCAATTAAGCATAGATAAGCGCACTATTCGTGACAGGACTTCTAGTTTTAACTGTACTTGAGACAACTTGTACCAAAAAGGAGACAATTCATAACTTTTACTGGGACAATTTGTACCTTTTGTCTAGACAACTTGTACCTTATTGTCAAGACAATTTGTACCTTACTGCCGAGACAATTTGTACCTTATTGTCAAGACAATTCGTACGACCTAATTGTGGTATGAATCGTCCAGGGTGCAAGTTGTCCGAGAACCGTCCATCACAGACAGCGATTCTTTGCTTTTCATTTGCCCGGTTGTACATGTACATTTTCAGTAACTGACTTCTGACTATTTTTCACATTGTAACCCCCTCCACCTTACACACACATGCATACACAAATATATTAAACATCAAAGAGCAGTATCTTTTTGAATATCTGATTCATCCTCTCTGGAAAACATACATGTACATTGTATTTTTCTTAATTTTACTCTTTTTATCAAAATATGTCATGAGTGTCTGTAGGGATTAAATCCAAGGTTGTGAAAGTGCCTTTATGGGTATTTGCAGCATAAGCACTGCACTACAGAAGCAATATTTGATGGTTTTAGGCATTTTAATACTGCTGTGAGATACCACATGAGCTGCACTGTCATGCTGTTGGAAAAAATCAATGTGTAATGTTTTGTCAGAGACATACCAATGACTCTAGGTGCTTTAATTAAGAAATCTGAGGGATTTTTAAAAAAAACAACTTTTTTACAAACACATTGTGAAATATCTTCAGAAGTCAGAATGTGATTTAAAAACTATCACAAATAGGAAATTTAATATCATAAGAGGTTTGTTTTGTGTCAACATCCATTAATTTATGAATTATATCATAGTTTTGTTTTGGATGACAGTGGGTACGCTGGGGGTCAAGGGGACACATTCAGGGCTATATTTTACCACATCAATATGCAGAAGAAAATTTGACATCATTTGTTAGGATAAAATGGCACTATCTATTGATATTGGTGATTTATATAGCTGCAACACCAGTTTTTAAAACAAAATTGATATTCAGTTTGTTTTGTGTGGAGTGGAATGAGACAGATTTTTCACCAAACTATTGTCTGCTGATGCAGATTTTAGTTTTATTTTGGGATTGGGGTAGTTTTCACAGAAAGCAGTGAATTCTCAAGCAGAAATGACTCTTTTATCAAATGAAAGAGGTAAAATGTATCTTTGGAAGGATTAGAATGTAGGTTAAAATCCCTCCCAATCATTTTTACACACCTAGCAAAATCCCCCCCCCCCTACAGTTCTTGAGGGTAGTACCACAATCTCCCACATTATTTTAAGAGCAGTACAAAAATCCCCCTCCCGGCCTTTCACACCAAAAGGTTAAAAGGCAGGGATTTAAAAACTTATGTATTTAATTTGTAAATTACATAAACACTCATTTACAAGAAAACATGCCTCAGTAACTATTTATCAAGACAGTTATTTATTTATTTATTGGAGTTTAAGGAAGTGCTCTCCTAAAAAGTTTTGGACATTTTTGTATGGCTTTAAATATACTTATAACAAACAACAAATTAGTGGGTGGGGGGGGGGGAGTTTGGTTCACCAGAAATTATGGATATGGAGGGAGGAATTTCTGTTCACCTGAAAAAAAACATTAGGGTGGGGGGGGTGTGGTTGCGCATTGTGTGAAAAATGATTTGGTGGTGGTGGTGGTGGGGGCGGGGGGGGGGGGGGTTGTCAGGGAAAAGTTTTGTACGTTACCCTTTGGAAGGTTTGGGGTTGATTATAGGAAATGCATACATGTAAATGTACATGTATTTTGGCTTCCAACACTGATTTAATTATTATTTTTTGGATATTACACGTATTTCACATTTAAATGTTCATTCAAGAAACACAGACTGAATAATACTGTTTTATTTTTTGAAAAGTTATATTTTTGCCACAGTCAGTAATAAAGGCCATATATTGCCAAAAATAATGCAGTTAAATGCATCTTGAGCAGGTGTGGCATCCATAACTGAGTAGCACACTATAACCTCTGGCAAATACCAAATACACATGTAACCACCTATTTTACCTATTAACACATTTAATTAAACCATGGTTTCCCCTCATAGTACTTGTGATAGAGGGGATTCCAATTATATTCCAATCCTCTCCCAAATCACCATCCAAACACTTGGCCAGAAAACCCCAGTTTCACTTGTATTCACTGGTATGATAGAAGTTTTCTCCATATTATAACCCTTTACCTTACATGAACATGAAAAGAAGATACCACTTTTGAATAACTAATTTCTTTTCATTTTTGGGTCAAAAACATAGCTATGACCTCCCTTCACTGGAATGAGCTAAACAAGCTCATTCCAATGAGGGGAAGCTATGTTTTTGATGCCAAAAATGCAAAAATAATTAACATTGAATGGCAATTTTGGTGAATGGTGCTAGCCGGTTTTGGCCATTACTTTGAGTGAATGATTAACAGAAACTTTTTCCATATTATGATGTTAACCCTTTACCCTGTACATAAAAAGAAGGTACCACTTTTGAATAACTAATTTGTTTTCATTTTTTTCTGTCAAAAACAGCTATGACGCCCCTCACTGGAATGAGCTGAACGAGCTCATTCCAATGAAGGGTCATAAGCAATGTTTCTGATGCCAAAAAATGCAAAAATAATTAACATTCACTGGCAATTTTGGTGAATGGTGCTAGCCGGTTTTGGCCATTACATTGACTGAATGATTAATAGAAGCTTTCTCCATATTATGATGTTAGCCCTTTACCTTACATGAAAAGAAGATAGCACTTTTGAATAACTAATTTCTTTTTATTGTTTGCGTCAAAAACATAGCTATGACCCCCACCCCCTCCACTGGAATGAGCTCATTCCAATGAGGGGTCATAACCAATGTTTTTGATGCAAAAATAATGAACATTGAATGGCAGTTTTGGTGAATGGTGGTACTAAGCCTGTTTTGGCCATTACAATGAGTGAGTGATTAAAAATGTTAAAAAACAATTTGTTCATTCACAGAGTATTTTGGAACATAAATTTGGGGAAAGGGGGTGGGGGTACATTGGGAAAAGTAACAAAGTTGCAAATGTGAATGAATGGCTTTTGTGCACATACCAATATAGTAGTCTGATACTAGTGTTGTCAGGGTCCCCATGTTATAGCACAAAACTACATTGAGAATTGTGCCTCTACCACTCATACTGAACCCCTCAGCTGATGAGAAAGTTAACAGTATACACTCTCAGTTTCCTATGATTTGCTTTAGTACTGCAGCACTCGGGGTCCATTGAGTTTTTTTTTCTATTTCACAACCCTGTCCTGGCTCTTCTCACTATATTTTTCATTGTATGTCAGTCAGTATTCCTATGTACAAGCAGTCTGTCACTTTCAAAATATGTGATTGCATGTCTGTCATCCATCATACCATTCCTCTGACATGTAGCCTGCCACTTTCAAGATTTGTGATTGCATGTTTGTCTGTCCATCATACAAAGTGTTGGTTTGTTTTTCATTTGCACAGTTCTACATTTTCAACAACTGGCAATTAACCCCCCTCCCATACACACACCTACACAAATATATTAAACATTAAAGAGCACTACATTCCTGAAGCAAATATCTGAGTCATCCCCACTGGGTACTATGCATGCATGTATTTTCCCTAATTTCACTCTTTTTATCAGAATGGGTGCCTGTAGGGATTAAATCGAAGGTTGTAAACGAGCCCTTGTGGGTACATGTGCTTGCGGGACACGCACGTCACTACAGAATCAATATTTGATGGTTTTAGGCAACAGTGCTATGAGATACCATAGGAGCAGTGCTCAGCTGGTCATACTGTTGGAAAAAATCAGTGTTTAATGTTTTGTCAGTTCCATACCAATGACTTAAGGTCCCTTAACTGAGAAAGTGAGGCTTTTTTTCACAAGAATGGCAAAATATTCATCAAATGCATTGTGACATATCTTCAAAAGCCAGAATGTGATTTAAAAACTATCACAAATGGGAAATTTAATATTACAAGAGGTTTGTTTTGCGTCAACATCAATTAATTTATGAGTTTTAATTTTTGATAAAAAGGGGCATACTAGGGGGACACCTTCAGGGCTATATTTTGCCACATCCATATGTACATGTAGAAGAAAATTTGACATCAGTTGTTAGGATAAAATGGTCCAGTCTATTGATATTGGTCAATTATACAACTGCAACCCCAATTTTTGAATCAAAATTGACATTCATATTGTTTCGTGGGGTTGGAACACCACTCTTTGTCTTGCTATATGGTTAAATGAGACAAATTTTCCCTCAAAGTATTGCATGCTGATGCAGATTTTAGTTTTATTTTGGGATTAGGTTAGTTTTCAAAGAAAAGCTACATGAATTCCTTACCTCTCAGCTTACTTATTAGGTAACAGAGTAAAAAAATGTACTGGAGACAACAGCAGTTTTTAAGCCATTTGACACAGTTTGGACAGTTTTCTTTAAAACAACAAATTTCCCATGTTTTTAACTCAGTGGAAGCCAAAAGTTGAATTCTCATGCAGAAATTACCCTTCTGTCATATGAAAGAGGTAAAATGTATCATTGATAGGATTGGGGTTGATTAAGGAAATACATAATTTGGCTTCCGAACCTGATTTAATTATTATTTTGAGAGATTATTTCACATTTAAAAATTCATTGGGGTACCACACACCTTACAGTACTTTTTATTGTTTTGAAAAATATGTTTTTGTCAGTAAGGGCTATATATTGCAAGCAAATTCACATCTTGAGCAAGTGTAGCCTCCAGGGGCACACTACAGCCTCCAGCAAATGCCAAATAACAACCAATTTTACCCTACATGTACACATGTATTAACAAATGTAATTAAACCATGGTTCCTCATCATAGTACTAGGGGCGGGGGGGGGGGGGGTCCAATCTTCCAACCCCCTTCCAAGTCACCATTCAAACCCACAGCCAGAAAGCCCATATAGCACTTTTATTTACTGGTATTGAGATGTTTGTCTGAATTATGCTGTTAACCCTTTACTTAACATGAAAAGCTGATTACCCTTGCCCACAAACTTATTGACTCACTAATTTTTTGTGTCAAAAACATGACTTTTTACACCATTGGAATGACCTCATTCCAATGAGGGGTCATAAGCTATCTTTTTGACACAAAAAACGAGAAAACAATGAACATGGAATGACAACACTTGTGAATTGCACCAGCAACTTTTGACCGTTATATTTGGTAAAGGGTTAAAAAATGTTAGAAAATAATTTCTTCATTGAAAGAGTATTTTGGAACACAAATTTGGGGGTGGGGTATAGTGGAAAAAATAACACAGTAAAGTTGCAAATGTGAATGAATGTCATTTGTGCACAGCTACCAATAAAGTAGTCTAGTACTAATAAAGTCGTCTAGTACTAAATTTTTCCTCTTATTTGATGCATGACCCTCTGTTGTTGAAATATCGCGCTATCAAGGGCCATAACTCTCGAGAAAAAGCGCAGAGACGCCCATTTTGCGTCATTGGGTGTTGCATGTGCACATCAAGCTACATACCAAATATCAAAACCCGTCCAGAAATAACTAAGTATTTTAGCAAAAAGGGCCGCCTGCCCGGCGACCGGCCCTTGCCATACCAATAGTCAAGGTTTTTTTGTTGTTGAAACATTCGACTAAAAATAGGAAACTAAATGAATAAAATTAAATAAGTATGCCTAATGATATCACACAAAATAAAGACAAATATGCTTTTTAAAGTGGCAGCAATTGCTTATCAAATAATATTACCGTCTTACTTTTGTTCACGTTTCCTTCGATTTCCTATCAAATTCATCAATTTTAAATAGCGAACCCGGACCAGAAGAAACGGATAAATTACCAAATAACGGCAACGTTATTTCGTAAATCCGGCGACGGAACACCGGCGACGTTTTTTTCTCGAGTCTGGCAAATAACTGACAACATTGGTGTCATTAAATTAAGATAGGTCGGATATCACACATAAATCTGCTATTACGCACCCCCTCCCCCTATACATCCTGCAAGTGTACATATCTCCATAATAAAATAATTTCTTGCCTAATGTTCCCTACATGGGTTAACTTGGAGGGGAGGAAGGGAGGGGGGTGGGGGTTTATGGATGATTTTTAGCTCACCGAAGGGAGCTTAACTTATCACTTGCCGTCCGTCGTCGTCCATCGTGAACTTTACATTATCGACTTCTCCTCCCAAACTACTGGAGCAAATTGAACCAAATTTGGTGTGCATGTTCCTTATCATATGTCAATTCAAGTTTATACAAATAACCTTGCCGCGCCCACAGTGGGCACCACAAGGGGCATTGCTCTGATAGGACCCATACATTTTTTTTTTAAATTAAAAAAATCTAATCCAGAACCATCATTTAGAATATTTTGATATTGGGTAAAAAACATCTCTAGGGGTGGGAGGGGAAGGGGGGGGGGGGGGTGTCAGTCAGATTCAAGTTTATTCAAATCGAGTCCATGGGTTAATAATCGGGCTCCCAGTAGGAGCCCGGATTTTAACTTAGTGAAATATGAGGAAATTTCTTTAAAAATCTTTCATATTTGGTATGAATGCTTTCGTATTTGGTATACAACATCTCTAAGAGGGTCAGATTCAAGTTTGTACAAATTGGGTGCCTCAGTTAGTGTTTGGGCTCTCTATTGGAGCCCAAAGATTAACTTAATGCAATGTGAGGACACTTCTTTAAAAACCTCCTTCTTCAGCTCCATTGGTCAGAATTGTTTCATATTTGGTATATAACATCTCAATGGGGATCAGGTTCAAGTTTGTTACCTTTGAGTCCCTGGCTTATTATTTGGGCTCTCTACGGGGCCGGGCAGGGGTGGGGGTGGCATGGGGAGCATGTTAGGTTCAGGTTTGTTCAAATCGATTCCTTAGTGTTTTTCCATAAAATTTGCCTCTCATGCCTTCATTTCTTTGTAGTGTTGATGAACCATGTATAACTGAATGTGACCCCAAATACTTCTTTGAACCACGTTGGCAGGTGAGCGATTAAGGCCCATTGGGGCCTCTTGTTTAGTCAAGTTGTGACGAAGTCAGGCTCGTCTTATAGTTTGGTGAATGGCGGACGGGTGTAAACAATTGGTGTCCGGATGATAACTTGATAATGGTTCGTCCCACGTTCATGAAACTCCATAGGTAGGTTGGCATCGGTGAGTGGAAGAACTCTATTTATTTTGGACACGCTTGGTCAAAGGTCAAGGTCACAGTGACTATGAACATAGTAAATTGTAAACAATTGGTTTCCGAATGATAACTTGTCTATGATTAAACTCACATTCATGAAACTTCATAGGATGGTTGGCATCAGTGAGAGGAAGAAGCGTATTTATTTTGGACTCGCTAGGTGAAAGGTCAAGGTCACAGTGACCTTCTACATAGAAAATCGTAAACAATTGGTTTCTGGATGATAACTTGACTACGCTTGAACCCACATTCAGGTAGGTTGGCCTAAGTGAGTGGAAGACCCCTATTTATCTTGGACTCGCTAGATCAGAGGTCAAGGTCACATTGACCTTGAACGTAATAAATTGTAAAAAAATTGGTTTCCAGATGATAATTTGACAATGGTTCCACCCAAAGTCATGAAACTTCATAGGTAGGTTGCCATTGTTGCAAGAAGGAGCCCTATTTATTTTGGAATCAGTAGGTCTAAGGTCAAGGTCATAGTGACCCTTCACATAGTAAATTGTAAACAATTGGTTTCCGGACGATAAGTTGATAATGATTAAACCCACTTTTGTACTGTCACAACTCGACATTGGATTGGTGATCCTATCGGAATTATTTTTTTTGGAGGGGGGGGGGTTGTGCCCCCAGAACGCCCCCATGGCTGCGCCACTGTGCCCCCACTTGGGAAATCGTGATTAAGTGCCTTGCCCATTGACACAACGCTGTTACCCCTGTTGGGGGTCGAACCGTGTATCTCTCGGCTTGATGTTAGTAGTAAATCAATTTATTACCACGAACATCCAGACAAATCCTCTAAACCATCAAAACAATTTTATTTGGCACGGATTCCTCAATTTCGGGCTTAAAAAAAGTAGCATGCAGTGCTTTAAGTTGAGGTGCGTTTCCTGGTATGAGTAATTGTATTTGTTCGAATACTTTGTAAAATTACCCAAATAAATCCAACAGTTCTTTTACTAGTGCGGATTTCCCACTAAATATTCGGTTTCTATTTGTTGTCCCCTAGAATTCTTCTTTTTGCCCAACAATAGACGCATTCCTTTGTATAAGTCTATAAGAGTAACTTTATTGTTTCGAATGTGCACCATAGTCTCGGTATTTTATCTATCCCGATATATTCTGTGGTTTATCCTTCTATTTTCTGGCCTGTTTTGCCTTTTACTGGCCCCATTTCTGCCTATCCTAACAGGCTATTTTGTCTTGGGCGTCTCTGTTTTTGCCTTCCCCGTGTATAACGAAGTCCTCTATCATCCTCAAACCCAAAATACAATCACGCAGGGATTGGTATTATTCGAACGACTCGAATCTTATCGAGCGAATAAGCTTTTGAGCAATTACTGAAAAAGTCATTGCCCGAACGACTCAAATCCCATTGGGCAAATGAGTATCGAAAGAGCAATTTCTTTTACGACTCTTAATGACCATCGGGGTATAGGAAGATACCTATGACATGATGACATAGTACTATATATACCCGATGATAATTTAGCTCCAAGCATCTGCTCAGTTCTAGACCTTTCCATGATCTTCATATCTCCAATACCACTATTACTGATTTTCCCAATATTGCCATCCTCTGTCCTTTGATTAGCTTTTACAGTAGTCACCAAAACCTGTAGTCTTCTTCCACTCTTGCAGCCTTGTACCATTACTAGCACTAGTACAGACTTGCTAACCATCTCAGATTGCTCGAACGACCAGAATCGAACAAATGAGCCATAGAGTAATTGCCCGAACGAGTGACTCCACGTACGACTCTTGCTCGTCTAGGTATTGAAGGATGGGAAGGATCTTGGGAACTAATAACGTGATATAATAACCTTAGTTATTGAAATTGACGTACAATCCAGCTCATAATATAGTCTTGGTTTTTGAAAGTGTTGTTAAACTCTAATGAACCAATTTGCCATTGAATTATGATCTTTTGTCAGTTTAAAAAATGAAGGTTTGTTTTACTATAGCTTGTCTCAAGTTTGATCCTTCCGCAATCTTTCAAAGTTTCCCGATTGCCATATTTGTCGCCACATTAACATATGAACATACATGTGTGGTTCTGTGTTTATTTGCATGTCGCTCTACAACACGTTTTGGCAAATTGTTATATTTCACATAACCGCTGCTATTTCTGCGATATATACCATCTCTTTCCTGAAAAATCTTGCTTAAGGCCTGCAATATTTACCAAAAATTCCGAAATTAACAATATTGGGTGTGCACCATTACGTGTCACGTATTTTCATATTATTTCTCTATAGTGGTATAGTGTTTTCTCTATCTAAACTGTAGCAGTTATATTTATAATATGTATATATGTGCAAACTGAATGTTCAGATCACAATGTTTTTTTCCGTCTTATCATTTAATGGAAAGCTATCTGAATAGAGCTTGCCAATAAATGATACTGAGCCAAGAATCTGGCACTGATAAAGTATATTAAAGTTTGACATTCTTGTGGTGTTATATACACTCATATTCAGTTTCAAGAAATTGTTCCAGTTTTTATGTCAGACAAGTAAGTTTTAGTAGCTGTCAAACATGTAAGTTGAGCCTATCAATGACCAAACTACTTACTTGCAGGCTTGTCTGAATATGACAGGGGTTGATTTGAAACGTCCCAGAGTTTCAAGTTGAGAAATTGCAGTCGTCTTCATTCTGAGTACAAGTGAATTGAAAACAATGAATTTCTATTTTAGTACATCCATCTTATGATTTAGAGCAACAACTTGAATAGTGCATTCTAGAAATCAGACCTTGGATGGCTGCTAATCTCCAGAAATTGAACCACGACAAAGCAGTAGTCTATTTTTTAACTCTCCGGCAACTAAGAAAATAGTCAAAACGTGATTTAAAAATTCAGGATACATGTATTTCAACCTTTCAGTCAGTTTCTAAGATGAAAACTGTTCAATTGACAGACATGTCAAACACGCAAATTGTGCCTGTTATATATGCATTTCAAAATATTCGGCGAACTTTCCATGCAGGTAAACTCGACGCATCTGTCTTAAAACCACTGTTGATTTCTGATACTTTTAGTTACTACTCTGAAAGTTGTTTCCGCGAGTGAAACATGATATACATCTCAGACCTAGAAATAAAGGTCTTATATCGTGACCAGCTTGTAGGTTATACAAAATAGATTCGTGGAAACTATAGGAAAAGGAGTTATAGAGCTTTCCAGACTTCTCTGTTTTTACCACGCTACTCATGGCTGTTTTACTTTTAGTGAGATTTCCTCCAAGATTAATATCAGGAACTAACACCGATCTCCCGGAAACGAGATAGCACCTCAGTTGTTGCTATTTATTTGGGCGGAAATTATTTTAAGATGGAAACAGTATGCCATTCTATTCATATATAAATGCAATGCTCAGCCTTTAAATCGAGATAGTTCCGATTGATTGTCAACTCCTTCTGTTAGAAGATTAGTAATCCAGTAAAGTAAAGTTGCAATACTTTGTCTTATTAATTTCCTAAGTGTGATTTACTAGGTTTTCCTGTTTTGATTATAAACGATAACTTAAGTGAATTATTCAATCAACAATTGGGTCATGTATCCGTGCCCGCAAACGAAGACGCTTTGTCGTGGGTGTAATGGGGACTTCATTGTTTTTTGTTTATTTTTTAACCCTTTACCTAACATGAAAAGCAGACGACACTTGCAAAAACAATTCTTGAATAACTATTATTTTCACTTTTTTGTCTCAAAAACATGAGTTATGATCCCTCATTGGAACGAGCTCGACGAGAGACAAAAAATGAAAAAATAATGAAAATTATTTGGCGAGTTTTGAGAATATCGAAGAACGTTTTTGGCCGTTACGTTAGGTAAAGGGTTAAATAATATAATTATCGTTAATAATGAAAAGTAATAAATAGAGTAATCGCTTGACTGGACTGGTTACGTGAAGTAATTCATTCGAGGCGAGGGACTATATTGTAAAATCATGAATTAGTTCACGTAACCAGTCCAGTCAAACGATTACTCTCTATATAATCTGTATTTCGTTCACGTATTTTACAACTGACGTTACCTAAACTGTCGTTCGCGTGTTATTCCAAGGCCTGGCATTTTTTGTATTTTTGCTGACGCGCAAGTTTGATGTTTGACATTGCTGTGGAGAAAACAGCGTGTCGGACATTATTACACTTAGATAAAACTTTGGATTAATCTAAGTCGCTTAAATGTATAAAACATATTGCCCAACCAAAACAGAAGCATCGCTCGGGTTATTAGTTCTTCATTTTCGAAATGGAGGTAACTGAATTAAAACCTACAGTTAATCAGCCAGATATATAAGGGGCATCGTGTCTCGAGGAAAGAGTGTGTGGTTGCCTCGTTGTTCAAAGTTCTTTCTTTCTTTCAAGACGTCTTTGTGCGCTGGAAAATCGTTAGCAAGAATGGAGCTTTTCCTTTCCTTTCTGCTCTAGTACAACGCTTCGAATTCTTGCAACCCGAGGGTGAGGACAATTCAGATTTGGAAGCAGTCCTCGGCGTTGCACGTGCTCCAAACATGTTCACGACGAGAACAATAACAAGAAAGCAATACTATCGATCATTCTTATAGTGACGTAAAATGTGTAAGTCATAACTTCGTGACGTAATCTAAGTAGGGAGGAAGCTGCATATCAGTTTTCACATGGACATTGTTTTTGCATTTTACAAAATAAAATCGGATTTTTACAATATCGTTTTGCTTCTTTCGATTTACATTTTGTCCAAATTAAATGAAATTGTCAACTTCTTACCATTCAACGAATCAAAATCTCCCCGTGCTTTGCACAAAATTGGACGCTTATTATTTTGCTAAATTTTATCTCAAAACTACAGATCAATGGATTTAGTGGGACAAGCTCCTTGAGCTCGCACTTTTGAAGGAACTCGAGCTACGTTTGGGAAGTAAATTGAGGTTTGTAAAAATGTACTACTGTCCCAGTTAGGTGAAAGTCAGTCCATCGATGCTTAGAGTCAGCAAAATATCCCGTTTCGTTTCTTACATACAGCGGTCACGATTCGCCTTTGTTCAGAAATATCTGGCCTTGAGAACCAATAAATATATAAGTCATACATCCACTGTAAATGTAAGTAGTGTAGCATGTACCCGAACGTCGACTATTGGGTGGATCTCATAGTCAGGTGACCCAGTTACGCCATTCTTAATTGTGATGGTAGTCCATTTAAGCGTCCATTATTTGACGTCACCCCCCATGGTGATACGCGATATTAGTGTGCATTCGCAGCCCGTGTTGTTTGAGTGTAACATACACTTTGCATACTGGAGCCGCCATCTTTGTTTCTATAGTAATACGGGGCCACCATGAGCCTAGAAGGCTTCGAATGGAGCGGAGGTATGTTCGAAGGGTGTGTTCGATTGAATAGGAATAACTATAATTACCCAAATAGACTCGATAATCACCCCAAATCACAAAAACACCCCAAATTTTCGAAATGGGTTCAGATTTCCACAGAATCCTCTTTTTTTCCTGCAATAGGTGTGTTCATTTGTATAAGAGTCAATCGAATTACCCAGAACCACCCGTTAGAATTACCACAAACAACTCGGCGCGGACGTAACAAAACCAACGTGACGCGACGGTATCGGGTTGTGTGTTCGACTCTCGCCTGCATTTTCATTTATATTAATTTATTATTGATGAAGCTTTGGTTAATAGACTGCGTTTAGCTAGCGTGGGTGGGATAGCCGATTTATCGGTTGTTGTCTACAGGACCAGTGCTCAAAATAACAGTTTTTCTTTGCGTAGCAAAATGCTACACATTTCCAATAAATGAATAGCATTTTGTAAAAATGACATAGTTATTTTTGTATACCAGAGTTATGTTATGCTGTTCTGTATTGAATTCTTCTAAGTAGATAGAATAGTTTCCATCCATTTCTGGGCATTTCCAAATGATATGCAACACATGAAACATTTACTATGTTTTTTTTTTAACTGAACTGCCTTTAAGGGTTGCATGGACTTGGATATTTTCAAATGGTGTCTTGGTTGTTTAATAGAGTTCTCAAAATGGAAGTTGGGATTTTTAATTTGATGGGCTTGAAGTTATTTTATGCAAAATGTTGTAAAAACAGGAAGAATTTAAACCAATCGAATTCATCTTACATATGAAGTCGCAAATGATGCTTGATGGAGAGTTAATCTGAGTTATGCCTGGAATGTTCCACAATCAGAAGTAAAGCATCAGTGAACTAGTTTTCAAATTTGTTTGCAAATTTTCATTTACATTTTGCGATACAAGATAATCAACTTATCTTGTATCGCAAAATGCTATACATAATTGAACAATGTGTAGCTTTTTGCAAGTTTTGCATAGCAAAAAGCGACGCGACACCGCTTATTTTGAGCCCTGTATAACAGGACCCTAATTCAAGAATCGTTTCTTTCCAAGATAAAACCACATCTTGCAGCTAATGAGGACGAGCGAGTGTGTCGCCATTTTGATCGCTTTCAGAAGGAGTTGCAGCGTGAGTTTTCGGAACAAGCTAATGGAGCTATGCCCAGAGCTATTGAAACTGTAGTTGAATCTTTCATGGAACTGCATATTGTGCTCCTTAAAGCGGAACTCGAAGAACGTAAATCGGAAAATGATAACTTAAAAGATCAGGCATCGTGCCAAACCGAGGAGAATATAGCAATTAAAAATGACATTGATCAGGAGCAGTATAGTCGAAGAGATTGCCTAGTAATCCGATATACACTGGACGACACTGATGGTATGAAATAAGTCAACAAACCGATCAAATGTGTTTGGACATATGTAATGATTGTGATGATAAGCTGGGCATTCCAATAGTGCGAGCAGACTTAAGTAGGACACGCGTTATCGCACAAGAGGCCAAAATTCCCAAACTTCAGCCTCAGAATCGACCACAGGGACAGGCTCCGGAAATATATGTAATATTTTCTGTAAATTTACATCATACAGAATTCGTCACGGCCTATTCGAAAAAAGATAGCTGAATGAACATAACAGTGTGTTTAAAACTGAATCACTTACGTCTCGGAGATAGGAACTTGTGAACAGACTTTTTAAATTTCGAAGAGAGAAAAAAATATAAGCTTTCTGGACAAATGATGGTCGAAATTTCGCAACGGGGAATGAGAACGATGAACTATTCACAATAAACAGTGGACTGGATATTCAAAAAAAATCTTACAGTGTCACGGTGATAGTCACGGTGACAGCGGGTTTCTAAGAGAGAAAGTTACAAGACTTTTAGACAACTGATGGTGGAACTCTCAAAAAGATGAATGAGAACGATAAACCATCCATAATAACAGTGAATTAGTTACAGTACGTGGAGAGTGGATTGTAACTAAATCACCCGCGGAGTGGAGTTGTCACCCAAGCTATAACTTTCAAATTGTGTACATATCGACAAAAAATACAAGCAATGTTTCAGCCAATGGACCTCCGGGTTTAACCCGGAGGTCCATTGGCTGAAACTTTGCTTGTGCTGGTTATGCTTTGCAACAAATTTACAATTATTGCTTGGGTGGAATCTCCACTCTGCGGGTGATTTAGTGATAATACACTCTCCACGTACTGTATTCAAAACTGGATATTCAAAAATGTCTTAAAATATCACGGGAGATAGTGTACCGCCAATGAGTGAGCACTCCTACGCACAGCGATATACACTGAAACAAAATAGCTGAAGCCAAAAATCGAAAGCCTTTATTCCACTATATTGCTCATTGGGAGTGCTTACAATCACACCCTTTCACCGTGGGAGCCTTGAGAAGTGAGCCCAAGCTTGTTTACTGCGACAAACAAGCTCAGATTTACTTGTAAAATATGGCCCGGTAACAATTTCCTGGTAGGAAATGCCTTCAAATTGTGAAAAATGGGTGGAAACAATTGGTTGGAATTGAATTTATATCCATGTTGGGATCACGGTTAGCTATAATAATTTTGTGAGGAAGTATGGGACCGTAAATGTTAATACCATTGAATTATTGGAATAATATATAGAGGATATGGAATGAGTGTTTTTCTCATGTAATATTTATGAAACTCGTCCGAATTTACCGTTTGGGCTCGCCCAAGCGGAAAAATTCTTAGTCTCGTTTCATAAATATTATATGAGAAAAACACTCATTTCATATTCTATTTATCATATGACACACACACGCACAATTAGCCACTTAGTATGACTTTTTAACCCATCACCTACTTGAGTTGCAGACGGCACTTGGAAAAAACATCCTCGTATAACTAAAAAAAATTATTTTTTTGCTTCCAAAACATAGGTTATGACCCCTCATTTGAACGAGCTCGTCGAACTCGTTCCAATGAGGGGTCATAACCTATGTTTTGGAAGCAAAAAGCGAAAATACCAAAAAAAAATGAATGGCGTTTTTCTTGTAGGTAAAAGATTAATACTATATAACCCACACTAAATAGGACAGATAACGTAAATTCTCCCTACTGAAATTATGCAAATGCGACCCACTTGTATTTTGTTTAGTCAATCAAATTGTCCAGTTTTGAAATTGACCATTGAAATTGACGGAAGGCTTTATTTATCACTGATTAATATGAAAACAAAATATCAAATGTTTTAAAATGAACAAAACGGACGAGTCATAAAATAAATAGATATATTCTTTATTGTATCGAAAATATTTATTGGTCTTATATATTGGGTTCTCTTCCCCCCACTGCGAAAATCTCAATGACACAATTGGCAGAAAAAAAAACAAACAGAAAATGGCTTCTTTCGAAGAGAAAAATTTGCCTGTTGCCTCTATCTCGGTCATTACATGTACAGTTAAAACTAGAAGTCATGTCATGAAATGCGCAACAATAGCACGTTGATCTACGCGTTAATCCACGCGTTATGGTCATAGTAAAGCTATCGAATTATGAACATTTGGTCAGTGCGCAAGCAATGTTTCAGCCAATGGACCGCCGGGTAACCCGGAGGTTCATTGGCAGAAACATTACCTGTATTTGCTATGAGTAACCAGGAGAACCTGCCGTGCTTTGGGTGCCATTCGATATGGCAATTGCGCGCAATCCTAAGCGCAATTAAGTCTAGTTAAGCGCAGGACTTCTAGTTTAAATTGTACTTCACTGCAAACTTAGTGGATGGTTGAGCCTATTGATTATGTTTTGGAAGAGTCAGTTCTGTCTTGTTTGTAGAATCAATGCACTTTTTGTTTCTTTGTTTCTTTCTTCCGTTGAGCGGCATTTTCAATAGCCAGGGTCATGTTGTGTTGAACAGTTATCGGGTGGTGAAGTGTGAAGTATCCAGAGAAAACCACTGAGCAGCCGCAAGCTTCTGTCGGACTCGAAGCCGCATACACCCGACGCAGACAGTGTTAACAGTGGTTGAAGGCAAGTGAACCATGGACGTGTAGTGCGCCCTTGCGCATATCGCCACAGGTGAGAAATCAGAATTAAGATCCCTGTCGAATGACCCAACGTAGGTGGCGCTTGTCGATTCATCACCATTTTGGTTTAAAGAAATCTAAACACTTGAATGATTAACAGAAGATTCGTACCTCTTGTAACTGCCCCAGGAAGAGTGTTGTCAAAACATCTTGAATTTTTAGTGACAAATAGTGCCCGTACCTATTATTCAGCATACATGGGAAAATAAATTTTCTCTTATGCGTTTCAGTGTCACTTTTTATCCATTACATTTTGGTTACATACACAAACTATACTACTCAAAGTTTGCTCAGCACCAAGTATATCCAACTACCTGTTTTATGTTTTTCTTGAAACATTGTAATGAAAAGTGTATATATATTTTATTTAATTATGTATTTAATGATTTAAGTACAGAAATTCAGATTTTTTTTGTGTTTGACATTATCTTTTAGCTTTTGAATACGATAACCATGGAAAATTGAAATTTTTGGTAAACGAGGAATTTTTTCAGCATGCCAAAACGTTGGCGGAGCGAACTGGTATGGCTTCAATATCGAGTATGAGACCCATTACTGTTAATTACAGCTTGACAACGTCTTCCCATGCTCCCAATCAGGTTCCTGGATGTCCTTTGTGTAATGTTGTTCCATTCTTGGACCAGCATGGCACCAAGCTCCTGGACACTTCTTGGCTGGACTGGACGGGCTGAAATTGCAAGCTACAACTCATTCCAGACATGTTCGATTGGAGTGAGGTCAGGGGATCTTGCTGACCAGTCCATATGTTCAATCCCCTCCCCCTGTCGGTATTCGCCGACAGCATGGGCAACATGAGGACGGGCATTATCGTCCACGAGAATGAATGTATCACACACTGCACCAGCATACAATCTGACGTGGACATCCAGGATCTCATCAAAATACCGTTGTGCAGTCAATGTACCACGTTCAAGGACACATAGCTCTGTACGCCCATCCCGGCTGATGCCGCCCCAGACCATGATTGAACCTCCACCATAGTGGTCATGCTCAGCGATGTCGGCTGCATGGAATCGCTCACTTAGTCTTCTCCATTCCCTACCACGCCTACCTGTGTGGTCTAGGCAGTACCTTGACTCATCTGTAAAAAGGACAGGTCGCCAACCTTCTCTGGTCCACCCAACGTTGTCCATGGCCCATTCATATCGTACCTGGCGGTGTTTCTGGGACAGTGGGATCGAATACAATACATGGTCTTCTCGATCGGAGACCACCTTCGTGCAACCTTGCCCGGATAGTCGGCGTCGAAACATTTACCCAGGATGCATTCTGATGGTCACTGCGAAGCTGGGTTGCTGTGGCAAAGCTGTTCCTACGGGCTTCACCAACCTGACGATGGGCAGCCCCATGCTCCACCAACCCTACAACCCGCCACATTTCTGCTTCAGACAAATGTCTTCTTACATTTGCATTCGCCATATTCAATCATTAAATCGCAAGGGTTTGTGTTGAAATGAAGATTGAATACCCTACACACATGCTATGTACATGGAGACAGTACACGAAAACATCACGAAAATCAATGGGTACTTGCTTTCCATGACTGTCACGAAACGTCTGCCTGTCAAGAGAGGAAATGTAAAAACTGGTGACCATGTGTCAATACATTTCTCAATCATTTCCACCAAAAATATCGCATATATGTCACAAGCAAATTTCACAATAATGTGTCAAATATTTTGTGCTTAGCAAACTTTGAGTAGTATAGTATTGTCAAGAAAAAACAGCAATCGCCTTCCGTCGGCAATCACAAGATCGTCAAAGAGGAGTTTTATGCGTGCGAGTGCATGAGTGTATGTGGAGTGTGGGGGCGGGAGGGGGGGGGGATAAGGTGTGTGCATGGAGCACTGAAGGTAGAAAAATTGATGCCAATATGGAAGATATTCTGTTGATTATATCTGCTTTCAGCTTCCGCACGTTTGTCCTGAATAGCCGTGAAGTGTTTTGGTTGGTGAATGTCATTATTCGGACCAGCTTGGTGAAACTCATTTAAAACAATAAAACCCCATATATAGTCCGTATATTCTTTTTATTCACATAATCAGCATTAAATCGGCTAGCTTGTTAGAGGAAATTTCGTTCACAACACGTCGAATACAGTACGTCGAGAGTGTATTCTCATTAAATCACCCGCAGAGTGGAGATTCCATCCGAGCAATAATTGCAAATTTGTTGCAATGCATAACCATTACAAGCAACGTTCCAACCAATGGACCTCCGGGTTAAACCCGGAGGTCCATTGGCTGAAACTTGGCTTGTGTTTTTTGTCCATATGTACAGAATTTGAAACTGATACTTTGGGTGATACTCCACCCCGCGCGTGCTTTAGTTACAATCCACTCTCCACGTACAGTACGTGAATGTTGTTTGAAGTCAACGCCGACGTGGTAACGTTGTGTGTGACATGGTTTGAAAGTAGAATACAAATAGCAGACGACCATTTGCAGAAAACACTTCCCGAATAACTAAATATTTCCATGTTTTTGTCTCGAAAACATAGCTTATAAACCCTCGAGGAGCTCGTGCCAATAAGGGTCCATAAGCTATGTTTTCGAGGCAAAAGTTGAACAAATACTAAACTTTGGATAGCGAGTTTTTCTGAACAGCGCTGGGCTCCTTTGTCGTTGCATCAACTAAAACTTTAAATTGCACATTATCTGATAAAAAGAATACCAAATTCGTCATGATTTGGCATGAAGTTTCTGAACCTCGGTAAACCTCGTCTCTGATAGATTTTATTTAACCCTTTGATCCCGAGAGGCCGTTTTCCTGTCCCAGGAACATGATACTTTATCATTAAGTGGGATGGCTGCTAAATGAAGGTGTGGTACAGACCATTCAATATTTTTAACGCACAGCCTCAAGGCGGAACGTTGAAAATATTAATTGGTCTACCCCAAAATAATAAATGTGGACCCTTCCAATTTCTAACATTGAACTGACATGGAAGATACCACCATTGTTCAAGGGATATGTTTGTACAGAAAGAACTAATGGAATCGCGACTTTTTTTTAGATCCTTTATTTGACTCGAAAATACTACTGAGCCAACATTTATCAATACAAACAGGTTATATCAAGGAATTTCTCGTTCGTTCGGAATGGCTAGTCCACGTTGAATTCTGTCAAACGTGAGAGATACGTTTATTAACGGTACGAGAGGAATGAATAACAGCGCGGGGGTTTATGACCGTCCCAGACGAAGTAGAGGGCCGTTTATAAGCCAGAGAGCTGTTATTCATTCCTCAGGGGCCGTTAATAAACCGGGACGCACGACAAAATCATAACCGGAAGCGGACGGCGGCTGTTACTGAATTTGGTTTTACTTAACAGCCTGTCGCCCACTTTCGGTTGCATGACGTTACAAATTTCGGAGTTTAAAGATCCGCCAAACTTCGTTAATATACTAGAGAACTCCCGCAAAACTGGTAATAATAGACCAAACTGGGAACCCTATATTGTATTTAGGAAGTTTCAAATAGGATACATTATACAGGCACATTCTGAAAAAGAATTCAGACTGGGGTATTCATTCGAAGACAGTAAAATCAGCAAAGTCGAATTATATTGCGAAATTGGGCATCATTGTACTCATATAGGACTGACCAGGCCATGATGGGAATTTTAAACCCAATTTCGTCGTGCAGAGTGGCTCGAGTGGCTCGTAAGCATTTTTCCAGTCTATGTGTGTCGTATAATAAGGTGTCATTACAAAAAGGGAAACTGTGCCCCAAAACATACGCGTCCCGAAATTTATACCTAAATGAAATACTGACGTCACTTATTCACATGTGACATTATTTTGGTTTAACTCTTTACCTAAAACCAAAGGAAGACGACACTTGAAAAAAAACATTTGTGATTAACTATTTTTGATATTGTTTGCATCAAAAACATAGCTTATGACCCTTCATTTGGTAGAAGCTCAATGATATCCTTCCAAATAGGGGCCATCAGCAATGTTTTTGAGAGAAAGAATGAAAAAAACATGAAAACTGAATGGTGATTTTTACGAGTAACGCTGGTCGGTTTTGACCGTTACGTTGGGTTATCAAACTGTCGATTGTATTAATTCTTTAATCCTTTACCCAGCGAATCGCCCGCATCCGTCCGCGTAATTTGCAAATTCAGCAGTTGAAAAAATATTATTTTTTCAAAAAGTTCAACAAAACCATATCATGTGTCGAGCTCGTTCCAACGAGGGGTAACATGATATGGTTTTGTTGAAATTTTTTGAAAAAATTGAAAAAATGATGTTTAAAATAATAAATTTTGATATCGTCTGCGTTGGGTAAAGGGGAAAACAATCGCTGTAAAATAAGTCAACAAATGTGCGTATTTCTCGCCGACTAACAGGAGATGAGGGTTTCATAAAATCTACGATTAGCATTGGATACATATAAATTACCAAATATGCCTAAAAGTTAAGATAACCCTTTGCAAAACGATACCCAACCTAGGAAGGTCGTGGATTGGGACTGGGAATTGAATAATCTTCTACTTTTCACAAGGTAGTAATACCATCGAGAGAATGCATTATCTCTGCGATAATACCAACAATGATAAATAAAGCAATTCAGGTAAAATAAAGTCAAACCGATTGCCATACGTCCGTTTATCTATAATACGAGTTGAAATATGTTATAGTTAACTGCTAGGAAGCACGGACGTCACAAACATGACCGATCGGGGTGGGTTTAACCCCTTTACTGCCACACCCATTTTAGCCATATCTGGAGGACTTTTATGTACGTATGCGAGGAAGCTTAATAAAATGTATGACATAATTGAAACTCTATCATCTGATTAATTGTTGGAAAGGGCTCGTCGAGCCCTTTCCAACAGGTAATCAGATGGTAGGTCTGATTTGCGCATACCAGAACGTAGAGATAATCATCATAAAAAAGGTGGCATTCGTCGCTTTTGACACCGTAACTATTAAACCTGATTTGTAGCAACTGTGATGGCTAACGTCGCGACTGACTAATATTCCAACTATATTATCAAGGTATGCCTTTGTAGAGTTGTCATTCGTTTAGACTTCAGCTGAGTGTACATATTTTATGCACAGCTGGTATGAGACATATTTAAAAAAAAACAATCCAATTCTCATTGCAGGAGATAAGATATAGGACCAAATCTGGTTCACCGGATTTGATTTCACTTCCCATAAGTCTTTGAACCTGTGTGCCCGCTTTTCCGGCCCAGGAAATAATACCTCATAATTTTCTTGAGCAGAATGGCTTTTACGTGAATGTGTGGGGTAGACCAATCAATATTTCCATCGTGCAGCCTCAAGGTCCACATCCATATAATGAACATGGACTCTTCAAATTTCTGCCACTGAACTGACATAGATGATACCACCGAGACTCAAGGGGTTACTGCGACAATCTAACCTCTAGCAGAACGCCATGTATCTCATTACTCAAGTTTAAAAGAGATTAGGAAAAATGTTCTCTTATTAGGGCGTTTCTTTTTTTTTTTTTTTTGGCTCGCGTTGCTTGTTGTTTTTTTTTTTTGTTTTTTTTTGTTTTGTTTTTGTTTGTTTATTTACGTGCTCGTTTGTATGTTTGCTTAATCGTTCCAACAATTCAACAGTTCAAGCTGAATGGTGTCTGTGAATGCAAACGTTGAGAAAAACACAATACAAGGAGCAGAGAACTACGGAATACTGATTTACCGTCTTACGTGATTGAATTGGTAAAACTATCTTCAAACGTTGTGCGTCATGCACATGATAAACGTATGCTGTCGCACACGTAATAAGGCAGATAAACTGAACATAGTTCAGCCGAGGCTGAGTCCAATACGCACTCGTCGGTGTTACAAGCCCTTTTCTATGTCAGAATTGGTGGTTACAGCTCTGGGAACAGATGTGGTAGTCGTAAATTCGCCGTTGTACCAGTTGAATGATACAACTGATGAAAAACAGTTAACATTATGTTTTATTCCTTGAATAATACTTGTACCTGGCATTGTTCATCGGAGAACTCTCGCACTTCTGATATAACGAAGGAGCGTAGCGTAAAAACTGAGGCCTGTCTGAAACTCTCTTTGGCCGATAGTCTGGTTTCGGTGGTCTCTGCTGGTGTATCACAATGTTCACCCTGGAGGGCAGAAATTTACGGGCGAGGAAAGTAGTGTACACAAAAAGGACCACGGAGGCGATTCCGTGTATCTTGAGATGGAACACAACGAACGCGGGGAAAGGGAGACCAGAACCAACGACTCTTGGTGAAGGATTTCATGTACGCGCGCCGTGAAGTACATGAAAAACTCCGTCAAGGGCCGTTGCTTTCTGTCTTCCGAACTCTTCCCGAGTTGTGTTCTGTATTTTTATCTCACAGTCAATCGATTGTTTCCCCTGGTACAAGCCAAAATATCTAGACTGATACACATTTCTATCAGCCACAGTAACTCATGCAACCACATGCGATCATTAGATTGATTGGAGTCAAAAAGAGAACGTTTTTCCTTCACTCATTGAAAAAAACTGATTACACATGTCGAGGTCATCATTTAGCTAACAGTAATTACATGACAAACAAATAACCAACTCAGCAAAATAAATTAGACTAGATCAATTTTTGCCGTGATGATATTTTCCATATAGGCCAACCTTGCGTTAGAGATAAATCAAAGAAACACACAGCTGAAACCCTACTCTAAACTTCGGTGGTTATAGTACGAGCGGAAGAATGAAAGGGGATTACGTCAAACACAGTGCAAGATGTATACTATGACATCATCATAATCTTCATTCATAAAAAAAATCATTTCATACATGCAGACGCTGAATGGTTGTCAAAATATATGAACAAATCACGAAGGGGAGTTGGTATTGTTGGAAAACATGTTATTAACTTCAAATGGGTTTCCGAGACGGTAAGATAAATTTGTCATCACTATGTTTTGACAGAGAAACAATCATCGATGGTGTTCCTATTACGTATCGAGAATCATCCTAAAGAACTCGCGGCGATACTTCTTATGAGCACCATCTGGGCTTGATTCAAGTTTCTTGATGAACGCATGTATATTGGTTTGTTATAGGTGTAAGATGGATGAACGCTGGTAGAGGAAGTAGTCGTGCGTACGAATGTGCTCTTTGTTTTGGAGGCACAGTTAACTTCATATGAATACGTATTCGTACTTCCAGTATATGGCCAGGTACTGTATGTTTTCTGATTACACTGATTGCTGTTTATCACATCAGCACACCTTGGTACGATTAACAGACAGTCGCTCGTGTACGATGTGCCAATACATATTCTAGTGAACGGGAGATACATTATGTATAGATTATGTATATATAGTCAGATAGAGGTAAAAGATGGAGTCTTGTCTGGTTGGGCCTACTGAGACTTTGTAGATTTCGTCTCAAGGTGAAATAGAAGAAACAAAATAAATTCATTAACCCTTTACCCAACGTAACGGCCCAAACCGGCCAGCGCTATTCTAAAAAATCGCCAATTAATTTTCATTATATTTTATTCTTTTTGTCTCAAAAACATAGGTTATGACCGCTCTTTGGAACGAGCTCGTCGAGCTCGTTCCAATGAGGGATCATAGCCTATGCTTTCGAGACAAAATGCAAAAAATGAGTTATTCAAGAATTTTGTTTGCAAGTGCCGTCTGCTTTTCATGTTAGATAAAGGGTTAAACAGGCTGGGAACAATATAGATAGACCAGTAGGCGCCATACGACCATACAAGGCGATCGATTGGTCCACTCAGTACCTCGTGATTGACCTCTAGGTGCAAACATCACGTTATCCAGAATTACTTGCTAACTCAGCACACACATTTTGGGATTGCAAAAAGTTTTATGACCCCGCACATCAGGCTTTTAACCATTGCTTGTCACCCACAATAAACACAGACTGAAATATATACCTGGGACTTAATTAAACACCCCCTTGAATGTTTCATGACAGTGAAATTGCTGTTAATGATTATTATTTGATAATGATTGCTATGTCTTTCAGTACATTTCATCTAGTGAAACATTATGTTTCTGGTTGATAGAGTACCATATCCCCTCGTCCACGTGAAGCATGCTTCCCACGAATGTCACAAAAACACTATCATCCACATGCAATATCTGGGTATAAAACAAGAAAATGTGTCACTTCCTTTATCAATAAGTGCTGACATGGCAAGGAGGAGACTGTCAGAGGCACTAAGATGGCAAATCGTTGGCATGCATGCATGTCATTCAAAGCTATTAGAAGGCAACTTGGCTTTACTAATTCTGTCATCAGTAGACTTTGTCTGAACACATCAACAAACCAACGATGTTAAGAACCGACCAAGGCCTGGACGGACAACCACGAAAGACCTCTCCCCAGGAAGATTGGATTCTGGCAGGCCTCTTTAGGCGTGAACCCTTTGCTTCAAGTGGAGTTTTGAAACGCCTGTAGCAGCAGGTTGAGGGGCGAATGTACCAACTCCCTCACCACTAGGTGGCAGGCAGGCAGGGGGATCCCCTCAGCACCATGTGGCAGGCAGGCGGGGGGAGGGGAATGCACCAACTTGGGGGACCCAGAGGACGGCACATCACCCTCACCGACCTCCCCGGCACCAGATGGTGGCAGGCCGGCAGGGGGCCGGGGACGGCTCTCCCCCGGACAGCCCAGGCCTCTCATAGACATAAGCCTCCTTCCGGTGGTGAAACCTATTAGACATATCCGTGATTATGGATATACCCGATCAGGTGCACAATGCGGATAGGTAAAAACACATGCCTGTGGCTTACTTTGAATTCTACGGAGTTCTGTGGATGGCGCTGTATGGGGAGTACTGTGGTGTACATCTGGTCAAACTGCGAAATGGATCGCTTACAAACCCCTGCCAATGATCGCTCTGCCTGAGGTGTGGTTATAAGAACGAACATATGAAATTGCTGCGCGGAGGGCCACGACAAAGGAATTTACCCGGCTGGCGGCCATCGAAAATTCCATTTAGAGATGTGGCGGCAACAGGCATAGTAATTCAGCACAGTGAGTATGGATGAATACATCAATTAGCTGTTGGCTGAAATGCAAACACCGGAGCCTCTCCAAGATGTTGTCCAGAACATCCTGGATGAATCCATTCCAGAAGCAATGAAGTGGCGATTGCTGATGCCTCTGCTTGCAGATGCTGCACGACCTCACCCTCCACCTCGAAAGGCGCGTTAGAGAAAAAGGAAGGCAATTGTTGAGGAGTTTGACCCAGCCAAACTACGGCGACAATTCGACTTGGATATCGAATTTCCTCAGTCGGTGAGGCAGCCAGATGATGAACCATGAGTCGATCTTGTGAATGACGCCAAAGACAAGTTTGAAGTTGATGGCGCCGCCGCGGTCTTCTCTATATGGGGGGTAGAGGTAGATAACCCCCTTGACATCGACGACGTTGAGATGGCTGATGGTATGCATGCAAGGGTCGGCTGACTGGCCCTGAATGCCCGCATGATGGACGAGAGGGCGGCACGACTGAAGGCAGCTCTTCCAGAGGGCGCGTTCACCCCTGAACATCACGTTCCTGCGCAAGGATGACGAAGGAGATTGGGTCGTCAAAGATAAGTTCGACCTTACCCTGTCCTTGCGGAGAGGAAGAAGGGGCGGGGCATCGTTGAGCTCTCTCAAGAAACTAAGCCGGGCGCGCTGACCGGGATCGACCAGGTGTTCTACCAGAATGCTTACCCAGTTTCCGCGGTCGTTTACGTGCTCTACCCTCTTAGAGACCCAAACCCAGCAAACCTAGCACCAATGAAAGAAGGTGGTCTCAACTGTGTCTCGCAGGGAGTGGTGGAGCACATCTAGGGCGCTCTCGGAGGACAGGGCCTAAACCCCCCCCCCCCCCCCCACCAGGCGGCAGAATATTCAGGAGTGGGAAAAGAGAGTCCATTGCGCAGGGGCAACGGTCGACGACATAGCCGAGCTCGAGAAGATTCTCAAGCGAGCCGTCATCGTGAAAGAAAAAGCTGGTGAGGATATCTGCAACAGCGACAAATATCAGTTTGGAGGAAATGGTGTAAGAGGGAAAGTAGAGCTCATCTGCCATAATGGCCACGCCTGGTCCAAAGACCTG
This sequence comes from Pictodentalium vernedei, assembly GCA_031216915.1. NCBI lineage: Eukaryota > Metazoa > Mollusca > Scaphopoda > Dentaliida > Dentaliidae > Pictodentalium > Pictodentalium vernedei. The sequence continues at coordinate 88,125,446 of CM062289.1, forward strand.
CACTTACCCCAGTCCCGCCAGGTCCACATATACGAGGGTGACGTCTGGGAAGCCATCAGACAGGCCACCCAAATGAGCCAATCGCTGCCTGGCTACTCGGAGGTGGCAGGATAGACAGCGCAGCGTCGATCAGTTCGTCCCACAAGACGACCGTGCCCTTAGGACTCAAGTGGCCCACCAAACCCTCCAGAAGGCCTGCACCAATCTAGGAGATGAATCTCTTGCCAACAGGGCCTTCGGAGTGAAACACGCAGTCAACATCGTCGCAGCAAAGGAAAGGAATGACTGGAAGCCGACCCCAGCATCTTTCCTGGATGACATCCAAAAGCCTTATGTCGAACATGGCCACGGTGGCTTCTGGAACGCAGAACGGTATCACGTCAATGACATCATAAGCAATGACGTGAAGGCTTGCTATCCTTCAAGCTTCCAAGGCCTGGGTGAGGCTCAACCCTACTTTCGGCCATCCAAAGGCCAACATGACCCGTATGGCAATCAACGGCACTTTGCCCAGAGATAAAATAGGTACCGGTTTCGCCCAAATGCGCAAGTGGTGCCCAACCTGTCATCCCTACACGGTTCGGGAGGCATTTCGAGGAGCAGGGCTGGGCTCTGACAGTCCTCCTCTCATATCTCATGTATTCCGGCAACTTAACCGGATTAGAGGTACGAGAAGCCATCATCGCTTTCAGAAAGAAGAATGTAGTATGGCTCCACGAAGATAGAGATCAGGGCTGCAGCATCATCGGGAAGTTCACTCAAGGCACAAAAGCCGATGGCAAACGATTAACTTGCTGCCTGGTCACGGGTCATGGTGAACTAGATTATCTTGTGAGAGATACTCGCCTAAATGACACTCTTGTTGGAGCTCCAGAATGGTGCCACCAGGTCGTGTGCTAACTTACTATGATGACAGCCAGCCCCAGTACGTGACAAAGAAGAGGCGGTTTGGGTGACGAGAGACGGCATATATGTCAAGAATACAATACTCTACAAACTCGACGGTGTCCAAGCCTACGGACCACGAGAAGTTCACCCTGAGGGTTATTGCAGAATGTGCTGCCACTATCACGACGAACGCACCCAACGCCCCCCCCCCCCCCCGAAAAGCATAATGTCCCGCCAGCTCAATGGCCAGATAAGGGGAAAACTCTCCATATGCACCAGGATCATGCCGCATATCCTCCAAAGCCAAAGTATTGTAGCGCCACGAAAGATCTCCCTCCCAGCGCTGCTCCGAGGTATAATGACCCACTGACTAATCATAGGTTGAATTATCTCAACGGTGGAGGTGGTAGCGGCAAGACAACGAGAGCGATCGAGCTCTTTATTGTGCGAAACCCACTTGTCTTTACCCCAACTCACCGCCTTGCCAAAGAGATGCGAGGTAGGGAAGTAAAGGCCCAGTCCTACCATAGCTTCTTCTGGTGGAGCGGCCAGAACGACTGGACGCAAGACCGGATGGGCTAAAAGTTCATCCCCCGTGCCATCAACTGGGATGAGGTTTGCATTGTGCCCCGGCCTATCCTCGAAATGTTCTTGGACTAACTGGACCAGAGTGGGGTCCAGGTTATCTGCTGGGGTGATCAAGGCCAGCCACCACCAATCGCAGGTGAGATGCCCCATGATTGGTTACGTCAAGCAGTGGTTTATCACGAACAGGCCAAGGCAGACTACCGGGCAAAAGGTGACGCGTTCAAGGCTCTGAAAAGGCACATCCGACTCCAGGCTGACAAGGTCCAGTGTCAGGAGATGCAGAAGGCTCTTCCCAGCTGTCTTGGATGGGAGCGTTTCATGGAGTAATGGAGGCCAGGTGATCTGATCCTCACTGGCCGGCAGAAGGTTCGCGACCGGGCACAAGAGCTGTTGCTCCAAAGACACAAGGAGTACTTTCCAGACACCCCGATTCCGCTGCTATACCACCCCAAGGACAGCCGAAAACAGTACAGACTGCAAAGAAGAGCTCGTATTCAATGGCAGCGCTGCAGCCACTATTCAGGCCGCTGAACAGGCTATTAAGACCGATGATTGGCGCCTCGGGTATACCCTCACAGTCCACATGAGGGTACGGAGGTCAGGCAGCCCACAGGCAGCTCCGCAAAATCGTCGCGAGGAAGCTTGTCGCCCACAAGCGCCGGGACCAGGTCAGTGGACTCCCGAGGTTCAATCTCAAGGTCGACTACATCCTGCTGCTCAAGGTCGCGAGGAAGCTTGTCGCCCACAAGCGCCATGACAAGGTCAGCGGACTCCCGGGGTTCAATCTCAAGGTCGACTACATCCTGCTGCGGACGAACAGAAGGAATGTGCGACATGCAACATCGAGATCCTGTGGGCCTACCAGACCAAAGATACACAGCAATTATGTGTCGACAGGCTGGACAACAGCATGAGGCACTGCCGGGGGAGCGTGCGATTGACCTGTTTGGAGTGTAACCGAAGAAGAGGGGTTGCAGTAATGCCAGAGGCACACCCTCCTCCAGGCTGACCTAGTGTTTAATCCGAAGGACTACCCGTTCCTTCGTGACATCGGGTGGCAGCTGAGTGTCGGGAGGCACCACAAGCAGCTCTTCGTGGACGAAGCCACGGGCTGGTCCATTCGACAAATAGTAGAGGACAGGTTCGCCGGGCTTGGTGACCGAGCGTCCAAGCCGGTACACTTGGAGGGACCACACATGGTCCAGCTCGCCTGCATGACCCTTCAGCTGGCTGATCTCGGGGACACGCAGGGCTCTGGTAAACCAGGGATGACGGACAAATTGTATGTATTTCAGCTATCGGCGGGGGGGGGGGGGGGGGGGGCTATACAATAGAAAACAGCTGCTAGTTGGAACGGGAACAACCGCAACAACCTACATTTACCGAGTTGCGTGGTTTGAACCTGGAAGGCACAGCCTCGTGAAGGAGCTACGTACGGATCCAGAATGACTCCAGTCAATGGCCTCTGTATAGGCACCCTGTTCGCGCGGTGGGTGGGAACTTGACTTCAGGGTCATCCAACCTCACAATCAACTGGGCCATAAACTCCAGAACAGTGGCCGTTTGTTGGTTTCTGATATCCCGTAAGGTGCTACATTTATGTTCACGAAAGCAATGCCGGGTGTGTGATGGGTGGTTTAAAAGGAGGAGCGATGATGAATTTTTTTGGGGAGTTTGATCGTCTTACTCCTGGCAAAGGTACCACCACAATTGGTCCTGGGTATACCATCCAACGACATTTTTCCAGAGCTACATGGACTTGCCCTAAAATTGGGTCGCCGGCATAATGGCAAAGAACTTGTCATCATTATCCGTGGCAAAGATGTGTTCCTATCGTTAAGTGGTATCGAGTACAAGGTCACAGATGCTAGTTTTCCAACCGACACATCCAATACCCTATATCTTGGCCCAGCTAAGCTCAAGCGCATGCCGTTTTGACAGACAGACCCTGACGGACGACCATTTATAAAGATATTAGAAAATGATGTATTATACCAATAAGAATGGGCTTGTATCCAGAACTCAATATTAGTGAGGCGAATACTTTCCGCATCCTGGAGATCGGAGATGTAAGAGCCCGTCTCATGGTCGAACGAGACTGCAGGCGTTCTCTCGGCAAGAAGTACCAGCGAGGGGTCAATATCGCAGATGGCATCGAAACATTTCTATCCGGTGTAGGGATCGGCGTTGGTGGAATCGAGTTGTTGCCAAACGTAGCCTCAATTCCTGTGGTTATAGCACCAGAGGCGCCAGCAGCGGCCCGTGGATTGGAAGCTGTTTTGGGGGAGTTTGTAAGCCGAAGGCTCACAAAGAAGGCAGAAAAGCACAACACCATCGACACCTTAGCGGATGCCAAGCTTTCGATCATCGCAGATCTGTATTCAAAGGCATTTGCCGATGGCCAGATATCCGAGGAGGAATTCAGTCGTGTACTCGGGGAGGAAGAGAAATTCAACCAACTCCGGCTTGATATCCCCAAGGCATCTCGCCCAGACAGTCCGCTGGGCACACAAAATGAGATGCCCTGCTGATACGCCAAGAACTCGCCATGTAGAGACAGGGACACCCCCCCCCCCCTGATGTTTCTGTTCCGAAGGCACAACGAGAACAATGGGGGCGGCTGAGACCAGAGCCTACTGCACTCGCTGATCTGTAGTTGCTGTGCAACTATCATGGGCTTTTAGGATTACTTTACAGCATAACTAGGCGGCCTTCCGTTCCGAAGGAACAGACCAAACTTCCGTCACCCTAAAAAAATGTTTTTTTTACACGCGTAGCGAATCACTGGGCGAGTTTGTAGCTAACAAGCCCGACCACACCCATCTCTAGTATGATAAAGGTCCTTTTGTCCGGCTGATGGTGTGTAAAAGTCTTTTAGTTGCGGTTCTTGGCCAAGACTGTTTGAACTGTTCCCAGTTACCTGTGCACACCCGTGAATCGCAGCATCGACATTCTGGAATGTGCGCAAGGCATGGCTTTTGGCTACGTAGTTCTTCGTTGATCCAGTCGAGGCGTTCTCTTTGCTTACAGGACCAAGCTGTCCAGGCGGCCTGAAGCTTTTGTATGGCTTTGTCATTTCGCACACACCAACATCGTTATCTCGAAACTTGGAGAAGAGGTAGTTGCTGCCAGAGAAGGCCACTGCGTTCACAAGGGCTCCCACAACTAGCATTGCGATCGAGTCCATCTTGTTATTTCATAACATCTGCTAGAATGATTCCTTGTTTAATTAGCATGTCTTTGGTTGCCATAGCCAGTCCCATGTCAAGGACTTCTATCTCTACGTCATAGCCGGTGAAGTCAAGTTTAAGGGTGGCTCCCTTCATTGCCATCTTACCAACGCGTGCATACCCTATTGCGTGGGCAGAGACCACGGCGCTGTGATAGGCAACATTGACCAGCATCTTTCCATCGGCTGAAGACATTGCATATACATATACATATACTACTCCATATAGAATGGGTCTGAAGATACCTTTAAATACTTGTTCGGAGGTGCAGCGCTACGGAAGTCCGGATCATCAGGCGGTGTCATTAGATTGGCCGCCGACTTATTGTTGTTCATTTGGGAACTTCGGAACTCCAACCATGATGCCAACCCAACCGCCCCAGAAATCAATGGGGACCAGTCATCTAATGAATTCCGTTCGTGATGCATTGCATTCGTAACCACTTGCTGCTGTCCATGTTGTCCATATTGTTCCCTTGTTCCCATTCGCTTGGGTTGCAACTGCGTTGTTTACAACCATTCTCTGGAAATTGGCTTCTTGCAACCGGACCAAGGCTTTTTGTTGTTTTGCACTCCAGGCGGCAGCTCCTTCCCGTCCGGCAGGCACGTTTTAGGGTCTTTCTGTCGCTCCCATTGTTCATCCGGAACAGGAACAACCGACGACATTGTGGTTGGCGCAGCTGTCACTCTATCCACCTGTTTCTGTTCCGTTGGAACAACAGTAAATGTCAGTAAATGTCTGCAGGTTTCGCTGTGTCATCGATGACATCGTCTTGACTTGTTAAAGGACAGGTGTGTCGAAATCGACAGTGCTTAGTAGTGGTTAGCGCCATGCTTAGTGGTGCTACGTACATGCCATAGCGATGCTATAGCTCGTACGTGGTACTGCTTAGCGCGTGCCCAACACATGGATCAGCCTCGAGATCAGCAACTAACATTAGTTGATTCTCTGGGGGTATGGGAAGAAACAGGCTGACCGCCACTGCATAGAGTTGCAGTTCAGCCGCCCCCAGAGTATTTCCCTATATATTGCTTAGTCTGTCCATCGGAAGCTAATCCTGCTAGCCTTTCGCGTTTGGCCCCAACGACTTGTTTTTCCTTCGGAAGTTCCAAAAGGAACATGCACAGCAGGATCCACGGCCGTCTTGCCTACCTGTTGTTCCTTCGGAACAGTGCCACCTTGCTCTTCTAGTAGTTGGTCAATGATATCGTCACAATACATGGTCTGTATATATGCACATATACGCCGTTTGAGTCTAATATAGCACATAATAATGTGCAATGCCGCCCACCCCAGCACACGTATATATAGTGTTTAGGTCACTAGAATAGCTGCTTGGGTCACTGGAATCGCTGCTTCCCACATAATATAGGTCCGTTATCACAATACCATATAAGTGGTTTGTTGGTCTATTTTTAACACTAGCCGGGCATGCTTGCTCTCCGTCATTCCCTATCGAACTGCTACACGTTCCTCACGGATTCCAATCACACCATTCTGTCGTAGACAGTCCTCGAAGCTCTCTCTGTCCTTACAGTGGAACAGGTAAGCCCAACGGGTCTGCTCGCGGAAATCCTTAAGACAGAGTTATACTTCTGAGTCAAAACCCAAACGCTCTGCTGCGCATGACGTCCCGAGAAGGCTAGCTCAGACAGCATGTCTTTCTTTTGTGTCAAAGCTTTCATAGCCGAGCAAGCATCGATAATGTACAAGGTTGGCTCCCCCTGGAACGTTTGATAGAAGGCCCGTAAATCCTAGTGAAGGCGTTCACCAAAATTTTCTATGTACACATCGGGGTCATCCAAAATCCATGGACGGTCGTGGTATGTTTTGTTGTATTTGATTGTCGAACAGAGCACCACAATGTTCCTAAACACGCCCCGGTAAGGGCCCTACAGCATGTCCAGAGCGAAAACTGTCTTGCCACAGCCTATTTGACCGCAAATAATGGCTTGGTGTGGCTCCGTTAGGAAAATGCCATTAATAGACTGTGTAGATGAACCGGTCATTTTCAAAGTTAAGCTGCGCGTCCGTGAGAACGTACAGTGTTATACTTCTGAGTCAAAACCCAAACGCTCTATTGCGCATGACGACCCGAGGAGGCTAGCGCAGACATGTCTTCCTTTTGTGTCAAAGCTTTCATAGCCGAGCAATCATCGATAATATGCAAGGTTGGCTCCCCCTAGAACGTCTGATAGAAGGCCAGTAAATCCTGGTGGAGAGGTTCACCAAGATTTACTATATACACAACGGGGTCATCCCAAATCCATGGACGGTCGTGGTATGTTTTGTTGTATTTGATTGTCGAACAGAGCACCACAATGTTCCAAAACACGCCCCGGTAAGAGCCCTCCAGCAGGTTCAGAGCGAAGGCTGTCTTGCCACAGCCTGTTTGACCGGAAATAATGGCTCGGTGTAGCCCCGTTAGGAAAAGGTCATTAATAGACTGTGTAGATGAACAGGCCATTTTCAATGTTAAGCTGCGTGCCCATGAGAATGTACAGATATGCGTTCAATGCACCACTCACCTCTGTTGTATTTGTGATCTGGATAGTGATTCCTTTGTCCGCCTTCATCCGTCGCCCGCTGGTCAAGCCATAGTGCATAGTTGTTGGTCAAGAAGTCTTTCAATGTGACATCAGCCAGAGATAGCTCTTTTTCGACTAGAGCCACCTCAGGATCTCCTTTGCTGCGGGGGCAAGCTCCAAAGTGCCGAGTGGCTTCGTTCCATTTCTGGTAGGCGCGCAATGGGAGTACAGCTGGTTGGGCATCCCTTCGATGATAACCTCAAATATGGTGAACTCGGGTTCTCTACCGAAATCTGCACCTTTCGTAGTAGGGTCCTCGAACAGCAGTAGGATCCCTGTCATGCTCCGTGCAGCAACGTTGAGGTTGATGTTCCACAGAGAGTCGCTCTTGTCTTTGGTCATTTTACGGAGGCGAAGGACGCGGTCGTATAGGATTGCGAGACGATCAGCATACAGGTTGAGGACGAAGCGAGCAAGTTCAGATTGGGTGACCATTTCATATTCCAGGCTGATATTATCAATGGTGTAACTGGCTGTGGCGTCGCTTCTGGACAGGGCCACTCGACTGTAATCATTGAATGTCAACTCGTACTCGAGCCGATCCCCAAGCGCACTCTGGTAGAAAGGCATATGAGCCGCGAGGAGTTCAAAGTCCAGCGTGATGCAGAACCGATTGCCATAGGCATCAGCGATAGCCTTGTCTACAACAACAGTGTCATCCTTGCCCTCTGCGCCGACCCGCAGCTTAGTAGCATTTCTTTCCGCGGAGGTATAACACCCTTGTAGTGCGCATTTTTGCGCTGGGAGGCTGGCTTCCAAGTTAGCAGTGGTACACTTTGCATCGTGAACCGACATCACCTCGTTCCCGCTGATCTTGATTGCCATTTTCTTGACGATGGCACGGCCAAGATTCCGAACGACTGACCTGCTATCTGTTCAGTTCAGGGTCACTGCAAAGGCTAGGCTAGGTCAGAGGACCCGAGGTTTGGGGACATGATATTGAGCTGTTGGTTCGGGCCAGTCGTTCTTGGGTTGTGCGTGATCACAACCGATTGCCAAATTCCCTTTACCCCAAGAGGCTCTCGTAGTCTGCGGTATGGGTCAAGCTTGCGTCCGTATTGTGTTGAAGACATGTTGAATATAATGAACATATCTCGGATCTATCTTCAATAAAATGGCAGACTTTGACTTCGATGAGTTCGGAAGACGACAGGACGATGATCATGCAACGGAGTTGCAAGATGAAATTAGCTTTACCCCGGCCCCTGACAGCTTTTCTGTCGTGGAACAAGTGACGGGCGTTAAATACCTTCATTGCAGCATGAGCTCTTGTAGGAGGCTGTCAATGGCTACTACCAGAAGCTGTCTGAGAAAGGGATGGTGCCCTATCTACGTGACTATTCCAAGTTTGAGCTCGACAAAAAATGGGCGGCTGAGGCTGAAGGCCCATCCAAATGTCGACATTGTTAATAAATCGGGAGCACCCCATGCTCTCCCAACAATTGCTGGAAAGCGTGGCGGTGGTGAGATCATCAGGAATGAGCTGGGGTTTACGGACTTGCTGGTCGTGAGGGGGAATGCGCTTAATCCAAAGGCGATTGAAACTCTGCGGGTCAGTGTCATTGAGTTGGGTGAGGCAGTTGCTAGGGTCAGATCAGATATTACACAGAACTGCACAACTTGGGAAGGTGGCTAATACTGCGTCAAATTCCGCTCAAAACGTAGTGAAAAGTCTTACCGAGGAGGAAGAAACTGCACTTAAAAACTTACATGACCCTCCATTTGATACCGTGAGATTGGAGTACAGCATCACAGAGCTCCGCGGACTTGGCGGGGCAATGCAGACCAGCCGAGGTGAGTAAACGAACAACCTGGTAAGACTGTCCGGGCTGGATAAACACATCGCTTTGGAAAAGATAAAGCTCGATGAAGATCAATATGATCAGTTTAGTAGGCGTCGGATAGCAGAACGTTTGGGCAACCTGGAAGAGGAACGAGCGTCCCGCTTGGAGGCGGCCACAATGAATAAAGAGGCTCTCCGATATCAAATCAACCGAATCAGAGAGACGAGCAATCGGATCCTGAATGAGGACACGACGCTCGGTCCTCCCTCTCCCGGGAACAAGGGACTACGATCGCATCTATCCTCAAAGCGATTGGGATGGCAATCTCGCTCCTAGTACTTGCATTGACCGGTGGGGTGGAAGTACTCCTACTCCACCACCATCTGATAAGGGTGGCCTGAAAGAGTGGGTGAAAAAAAACACCTACAGGCTCTTGGGCGTATCTTGGCCAAGTTAGAGGGGAAGGTGGCGGCTGCGCTACCTGGGAATATAGGCTCCATTGTCTCGTGGAGGTTCAAGCTACTCACAAATACTGTAGGCTGGCTGACAGAAAACCTGTGGGCCCTGGTCCTTGCTGTCGTGGGTCTGGTTCTTGTGGCGGCTCGTCAGCGGCCATCATCGAAGAAACCAAAGCGCGAGTAAGCCAACTGTAACCCCACACACAATAACGGCGGTTTTCTCGTCATAATGCTGGCGTGCTACCGCAATTCCTGATGCCGCTGTCTCGGCAGCTCCCCTACGGGTCCCCACTTCCACAGTAGGCGCATCAATAGCCATTAGGCCGGCCGGTGGTTTGACCAGTGCCGTCTCCCCGGCAGACACGACGGGTGGGATTGTTGCAGTGTTTATGTTTGTATTTAGTCCCAGGGTCTGGGCGGTTGTGCCATAACGATCTCGTTGTTATACCCCACGAGACCGTGTGAAAGGCCACCTAGTTCCATATCAGAAGGCGCCATGTAGAGGCCTCGACCGAATACATAATCTGTTTTTGAGACAACACGCCCTGATAGCGTTTAATTCCACTCTCTAGGTCCACTGGACGGGCAATGACATCTTCCACATTCTCCTCAAACTTCTTTTGGAAGTCGAACGCTGTACGCGTTCCGAGGATCGATGAACGGGTCTGAGCCTGGGACCCGATTATTTCCCAGATGTATGTCCTAATGGACTCATTGATTTTTTCGACCCCGGCCCTTGTAAATCCGTTTGCCTCGTCCACTATAAACGTAGTAAAATCTGCATGCTCTTGTCTGGTAAAGTCTGTTTGAGTATGTGACCGTATGGTCGTATCTTCGACTCGGCGGGTGTCATTATAAAAGCGCGTCTGTTATATGAGTTATTGTATCTAGACCATGCATGGTCCTGGGGTAAGGCAACTTTCATTTCGGTTAAAATTCGCTGTGTCTGGTAATAGAAATGGAATAGCCAGAAACCTCTAGCGAACAAGTCTGTGGTTCGGTTCAGGTGGTCAGAACCCGAACTCCGCACCCTGTCGTCGCACACCATACAGCGAAGTTCACCTTGTTTTGCGAGAAACCCATGGGCGAGCACCTCCATTGCTTGATGACTGCGCCAGAATTTATATCTAGGTGAGAAGATGTCCAAGTGATTGGTTTCAAACCTCTTGGTCTCTAAGCTATGTGGAGGGGTTAAAGCCACATGGATTTCGTTGACATCACTTAATTTTTTTGTGCTTGAAGAATCCGCCAGCCTTATATCTGCACCGGCATCGCAACGGAAGGTTTTTGGATAATCAGCCATCAAAAGGAACAACCGTATGCACAGTGTTAAGTCTTACACTAGCGAAAGTATTTGCTCTAAATAGATTCAAACGAGCGAGTCTAACACTAAAACCTCTCAGCGAAAGTATTCGTTCTGAATAGATTCACAGCGAATATTTCTAATAAATGGGTTTAACTAGGCCAGCAGGTTGTGAATCATTTTTATGATTATCAATCGTGTTCTATGCTGTTAAGAAATGGGTCACGCGATTTCGTAAAGCGTAGTCGCAAAGAAAATTAGCACAAAAAGAGTAAAACCTTCTACATGCTTATGGCACGGTGGCTGGATGTGTAGCTCCGGCAGCCTGCTGCCCTCACACATCCATGAAGTGTCACTAATAGCCGTGACCACTGGTACATTATAGCAAGCACCGGCTGATACACTCTAGCAGTATACGCTGACCCCAGGCAGTGGTTCGAAGCATGTGGCACATCGGTTTCAATGCACATGTCCTGAGCTAGTACGGTCCACAACTGCGCACCGGGCAGCCCATGTGTTTAACCGCACCACACCTAACGGATTTAACATACCCACCACGGAATGGCCAACCCCGCTAGCGGCAAATACATAGGAAACCCGCTGTACTAGTTATACAAACCAATGTGTGCTTATATATAACGCTAAAATGTATTCATCACTCCAGTGGTGTTCAGGCGATAAATGTTTCTTGTCAGCTTGTTTACACACGGACTCCGAGGTAGCTGACAGTTACTGCAAGATAACTAAACTCTGGGCCGGCCGAAGGAGGGCCGTCCCGCCCCACCCTGCCTGCCTCCCACCATTTGGTGTTGAGGGGGGTCGGTGAGCCGTCCTCGGGTCCCCCAAGTTGGTGCATTCGCCCCCTGCCTGCCTGCCACCTTGTACTGATGGGTTCCCCTGATTTCCTGCCTCCTGGTGGTGATGGGGTTGCTGCATTCGCCCCCTCCCCTGCTGCTGCTGTGGCTTCCCAGCAGGCTTTTGTGCAAAAGAACTGTCTGAATTCGTCTTAAAGCACTGGGTGTGAGATTCAGAAGGGTCATCAAGCATCCAGCTCTGTCTGATCAGCATCAGAGACGACGTTTGGAGTGGTGTATGGCACGACAACTTTGGAATCGCAGGAAGTTGGGGAGAGTCCAATGGTCAGACGAGAGTAGGTTCCTGCTTTACGACACAGATGGTCACATGAGAGTGTGGAGGCATAGAAATACTGCTTACGTACCCAGGAACATCAGACCTACTGTTCCTTATTGTGGATGATCAGTAATGATCTGGGGATGCCTTCCTCATGATTGTAAATTTGACTTGTTGATTGTACGTGGGAATCTCAATGACCATCAGTACACCTGGGACAGTTGTGCCTCATTTAGACAACCACCCGTTGGCTACTCGCCATGTCTTCATGCTGTGAGAGCATTCATTCAGAACACATCTATTACAGCACAACCTTGGCCAGCAATGATCTCCGATTTGAACCCCTTAGAATACACCTGGGACTTTTGTGGAGGTCGTGTGCTAGCAAGAGATCAGCCTGTACAGAATGTGGCCAATTTGAAAGCTACGTTTCATGAGGAGTAGGAGCAGTTGCCTCTGGACAGTATACACTAACTGTTAGCATTAGGAGGAGGGTTCAGGCTGTCATCCGGGCACGTGGTGGTACTGCACGTCGATGGTGCACCTCTCTTCAACCAATGTTAACCCTGCATGTGTGTAGTTAGTATGTTGGGGAGTCTGACAATTGCTCGCCGTTGCCCGATGGTCCTCTCCGGGTACTTCTGCTTCTTCCACCCGTAAAAATGCCCGACACGAGGTGACCCTGGCTGTCGAAAGTGTCATCAAACCACAATAATAAATGAATAAATCCCTAGCATGACAAATCATCACACATGCCAGTTTTTTTTTTTTCCTGTTTGGGTCATGTAGCATATTAGAAATATGATTCACGTGGTTCAAACTCCATCCCAGGTTTATATATCTGGGTATTTTAGGACACTGGCTTTTAACGCTACTACTGTTATAGTGGTGATGTTTATAGCATACCATGCTAACACTGTCCCTCAGTTACCAGTCTTGAGTAGTTACGATGGCGAAAGGTATCAATGTAGTAATTATCTGAATTAGAGTTACCCGCCTTGAAACTTTGCACGTTGAAGTGATGCAATCTCCAAAAGTAAGCAGCCTTGGGAAAATACATTGTTTCAATAAACATTCGAAGCATTTTACAGACATTCTGCATTATTGTTAAATATTCCAGATAAATATAGAGTGTGATATGATAACTTTTTGAACCAAAAAATACAATTGACTTTGTGTGTTTTTGTTAGGAATTCCCTGAATCTGTTTATACCTGCGTGTTGTGCACGTGACCGGTTCTTCATTTCCTGTCAGTTTGTCTCTCTTATGTCGTATTTGTTACATGACCCCATTTTTTCGGGTTAGAAAAAGTTGTCTGAAGGGTTATACTTGACAAACATATTTGAATGCTAAAATTAAAGTGATGCGATCATATTTCCTTTTCGCCAGAATGCTATAATGGTCGCCTATGTGAAAATATTTAGTCCTGTGATCTCTCTACTTTATGTGTCTAGACTGAGTGGTCTCCCCTAGTCATTCCTGTGAAGTGTCAGTTTGATTCTTTCTAAACTGGCCATGGACGCCAACAGGAAACCCATAAAATGTCTAATCTAACATTATTCTTATCCTCAAGTGGCTATTGGAAAGCTCTTAATCGGTAGGATCACCTCTGGAAGACCTCTTGGCTATTTGTCCTTTGAGAAGTCACAATCATATACCATCACTATTGTGTGTGTGTAAAAGACAATATTGTATCAGAGTCGAGCTATTGTTTCTAAGTTTCGAGATAAAACCTTAGAAATAAGAGCGAGACTCTGATACAACATGCTGTACATAAATATAATAGTAATGATAGTTTTGTCTAACAATGCTCAATTGTAATAGCTTAACGCTTTCCCCAACGAATGGGCAGTATCTCCCCGCGTAATTTCCAAAGTGAGCAGTTGGAAAAAAATCTTTACCTTTAAAAAAATCTCAACAAAACCGTATCATGTGACCCTTGTTGGAAGGAGCTCGAATATTTTTTTACATAAACATGCTTGAAACTAAATACGGCTGCCTTGAATGTCTGGGATCTTCGAATAAACTTACTGAGCGCGTAAAATACATGCTTGTCAATCCCAAAAGGCTGTGCAATTTAACAGTATACCTGCGTGTTGTTCAACGTCGAATGCTTCCATTGTTTCAGATGCAAAAGCAGAAACGCAATATGGTTCAATAATTTAATAATTACACTTTTGAGAAATGTTTTTTTTTCTTGTCGGATAACCAAATGTGCCGGGTATCTTACAAACTCGTTTCGAAAGCGGGTAATGTTCTATAAATAGGAACGTAAACAAAACGTAGCCACGCACGCGGTTGTATTTTTTTTTATTGGGGTTTAACGACACAGTAACATCCAGGGTTATATCATGTCGGTGACAGTTTTACAGGTGGAGGAAGCCGGAGTACCCGGAGAGAACCACCGAGCAACGACGAGCAGCTGTCAGCTCTCCAACATCGTAACTCTGAACTCTGCACCGCGGCACAGGTAGGGTTAGATTGGTTGAAGACATTCGCACCATCGATGTGCAGTACGCCTTAGTACACAGCGTCATCGTGCCCCCCCCCCCCCCCCCCCATGTCGGCAATCGGGGTTAAGTGCCTTGCCCAAGGACACAACGCGGGAGCACGAATCAGTCGCTGAAATGATCACCCATCCAACTACTAACCGCGCTCGACGTTGCTTAACTTCGGTGAACTGACGAGAACCGGTTACCGCGACGCCACCGAGCCCCCACGTGGTTGTATTATGCATTTGCAAGATACTAATTTTGTATCAGTGGTCCCTCATACTCGTTGCATTCAGGTACCAATACACACTTATTGTAAGATGAATCTGAATGAAGCGAAACAATCCATTCCTTCCTCATGGCAGAGTAGAGAGAGAGATTTGTTGGGCTGGTTTAACCCTTTATCTCACGCAGACGATATCACAATTTATGAGTTTAAATATTATTGTTTCAAAATTTTCAAAATATTTCAACAAAACCATATCATGTAACCCCTCATTGGAAAGAGCTCGTCGAGCGGTAACATGATATAGTTTGGATGTAATTTTCTGAAAATTATTATTTTTTCAACTGCTGTTATTATTTATTTATTGATTTTTAAGGTCACACATTTATGCACAATGGGTAATCATGACCGTGACAGTTTTACGGGTGGAGGAAGCCGGAGTACCCGGAGCGAACCACCGAGCAACGACGAGCAGCTGCCAGCTCTCCAACATCGTAACTCCACACTGCAGCACGGGCAGGGTTAGATTGGTTGAATACATGCGTACCATCGACGTGCAGTACGCCTTAGTACACGGCGTCATCGTGCCCCCACGCGGGCAATGGAGATGAAGTGTCTTGCCCATGAACACAACGCGGTTGCCGCAGGTGGGATTCGAACCGAGGACCTCTCGGCTTGCAGCCTGCACCTCTACCCACTGAGCCACCGTGCTCCCTTTCAACTGCTGAATTTGCATATTACGCGGAGGATTCGTTAGGTAGAGGGTTAAAATATATTCTACGGCTTCCCCTCAAAATAATAGCACTCGTAAAACAATTTCGTGAATAATTATAATTTTTCATGTTTTCCATCAAAAACATAACTTAGTTGAATGATCCTTATTCGGAACGTGCTCAACGAGCGGATAAGTAGAACTCTTTTGGAAGCAATAATTTAAAGAAAAAATGTGATCTGATACGGAATTAGTGTTTCGTCTGAATATCGGAGCGCTGACCGGTTATGGCCATCGCGTTATCCAAATGGATAAATGCTAATGCAACGACCGTGAAGACGGGGGGGGGGGGGGGGGGGGGGGGTGCAACTTGGTTCAAAGACTATGTTTTCTAGCTGAAAGTTCCCCCGCAGCTCTGAAGATCAATGCCTGAACTAATAAGAAACCCACCCTCTCATCGTGGAAATGGAAATAGTAAACCATCATTTAATTAAAAAAAAAGAAGTTACTAAATACGAGCAATTGTTGTTGTTTTTTTTTTTTATACAGCATTGTGCAGACTTCTTCGATCTATTAAATGTTTAACGGGGATCATAGGCGAATCAGAAATCACTGGGATCTCACAATGTAAAATTTACACGAATGAGTGAGTGAGGGAGAAAAATCATTTCTCGGATTAATTTCATATTTGGCAGATGGATGTTTTGTAAACAACGAACAAGTCTTCGTTCATAAGGAAATCGTTTCGTTCATACGAAAGTCTTTTTGTATTTGAAATAATTTCTGTATATACAGTACGTGGAGAGTGGATTGTAACTAAATCACCCGCGGAGTGGAGTTATCACCTAAGCTGTAACTTTCGAATGTTGTAAATATGGACAAAAAACACAAGCAATATTTCAGTCAATGGACCTCCGGGTTAAACCCGGAGGTCCATTGGCTTAAACTTTGCTGGTGTTGGTTATGCTTTGCAACAATTTGCAGTTATTCCTCGGATGGAATCTCCACTCTGCGGGTGATTTAATGATAATACACTCTCCATGTACTGTACGAACGACTTTTCGGTATGTTCGAAAGTGGTTTCGAAAATACGAAAACGAAAGAGTTATCGTACATAATACTACATATGAAATAGTTTTCGAATCAGAAATCACTAGGATCTCACAATGTAAATTTACCCGAATGAGTGAGTGGGGACGAAATATCCTTTCTCGGATTAATTTCATGTTTAGCAGGTGATGTTTTGTAAACAACGAACAAGTCTTCGTTCATAAGAAAGTCATTTTGTACATGCGAAAGTGTTTTTGTATATGCAATAATTTGCGTATATACGAATGACTTTTCGGTATGTTCGAAAGTGGTTTCGTATATACGAAAGACGTTTTGAATATACGAAAACGAAAGAGTTATCGTACATATGAAATAGTTTTCGTTTATACAAGACGTTTTTCGTGTACACAAAATAGTTTACAAACATACAGGAAATACATGATCGTACGCCACCCATTCCTTCGTGTTGATTACTCATGATAGTCCAAAATATGGAAATGGTATAGTCTACTTAACCCTTTACCCAACGTAACGGCCAAAACCGGCCAGCGCTATTCTCAAAAATCGCCAATTAATTTTCATTATTTTTTCATTTTTTGTCTCAAAAACATAGGTTATGACCCCTCGTTGGAACGAGCTCAACGAGCTCGTTTCAACGAGGGGTCATAACCTATGTTTTTGAGACAAAAAATTAAAAAAATTAGTTATTCAAGAATTTTTTTGGCAAGTGTCGTCTGCTTTTCATGTTAGGTAAAGGGTTAACTATGTAGAACAAAGTCATTGAATGAAAATTTTCAAATTTTCGGCCCTATGGCTTTTATCAATGTTCAATATTAAGTAAATTTCATCTTGCCAATGTGTACCTTACACCTGAAACTGAAATAGTTTCAAACGGTTTCAGTTTGGAGCCGTTTCAGGTGTAAACTATATAGCGGGAAGATGGCGGTTATGTAGTGATAACCTTTAAAACTTCCTTTCATCTGATAAAGGCAATGAGACCGAAAATTTGTGGATCCTAGCCTTGTGACTTTGTACTGAATAATTCCACAAACTGCCCTCTGGGTGATTTTCGATGTGACGATACGAAGCGCTTTGAAACCAAGAGCCGCTTTCTGGAAGAGGAACGTCACACGCCATACTTTCATTAAGTAGGATGGTTGCTAAATTAAAGTGTGTGGGGGGGGGGGGGGGAGGTTGGCGTGGGTAGACCAATAAATATTTTTAACGTGCAGTCCCAAGGTTCAAAGGATTAATTATAAATTAGTACTATTTCTTGTGATGATAACTGTACTATTGTTCTCTTGCTTCAGTTATACATCCTGAGGTTTTATTTCAATAACCATCACATCCTGTAAGACTTCCCCTCTAGTCTCAGGAAACGAGAGCACTAACATTGCCGAAACTGCCATCGCCATACCCATCACCAGATACATAAGGCTTCCATTGAGTTGTGTCTGAAAAAAAAAAACAATATGCAATATGTGTTCAAACTGAGTAGGTAAACGCTGTACTTCAAAAAGAATTTCATTGAAGTTGAAGCTATTGTATGTCATTGATAATTTATGGTCTTCTGAAAATTACCACTAAACACTGAAACGAGTTAAAGTACCTCAATTGACAGGGTGGTACCTTCACCAAAGAATGAATATAGAATCCCAGCATACAACCAGTTCACAGTGTCTACGTTTCATCTAACTTAATATCATATTCGTATGCACGGGATTCACATCCCCTATTCAGAAGTAAGTTCGTTTGGGTGTTATATGAAATCACTCTTCTCATTAACTCCCTCACTGTTGTAGAAACTTTTGTTGTTGAAACTAACCTCTTGAAAAACTGAGTGAGCCCATGTTATAGTTCTTGTCCCACTGAGACAAATGAAGATTGATAACTTCAGCAATAGGGCCACGCCGCACTTACTGCAGATGCTACTGTTAACGTTGTAGCTTCTATTTCTTCCTGGCTGCTATATGATTCAGGGGTGTAGCCAGCAAATCTTTTAGGGGGTCGCCCACAATGCAACTCAAGGATGAGAATGTCTGGCAACTAAAATACTGAAATCTTGGCCAGAGACCAAGCCTTGGCCACAGGTCAAGTTGGAGGGATTATGTGACCCCCTCCCATAATCCCTCCAACTTGACCTTTGACCATCGGTGGTGGTCCGGTGGGTGGGTGTGGGAGGAATCCCTGAAAAAATCATCTGTATTTAATATGAGCAGTGATCAAAGATTTCATGCTGAGTGAACGTGAATCAAATTCAATGTAAGTATGTATTAGATTGCAGTGGAGAATATCGGCCGTGGACCTTTGGGATTCCGGGAGGAGGGGGGGGGGTGAGGGTGAGTGTCGTACTATGGCCATGACCCTCCCTGGCCACACTCTTGTTTACACTGGTTATTGCCGCGGTGTCTTAGATTCGCATTTCTAGTTGCGCGTGGAATTTTTCAAAGTTGAAACTAATCAAAACGTTTCTATTAGTTTTACAGATGAAACAAGAAATGAGAGAAAATGTTCCAGTTAAACTGTGTCTATCAAGTGTGAAATTATACGTTCCTACTGAGTATAGACGTTCAGTGCACAGTACATTTATATAATAAATCAAAGTACATGTTATACTTCTTTCACGCAACTTTTTCTCACGGATCACTGTAATTAATATCTTACCAAATAAATCAGTTGTGGCGAAATAATTGCGCCGATTCGTGCAGCGGTGTTCACTAGCCCCAGTGCCAGATTTCTGAAAAAAAATATGAATTATCCAGATTTGTGATTTTCCAATTTGGATAGTTTGATGACAAATCTGCTGAATTATTTATTGGATGTTTCTATAGTTATGGACAACGCTTACTCATTGCAACAATTGAAATATCATAGTCTGACATTAATTTTGCTAGAAAAAGCACTTAACCGCATTTTACACATTTTCACGCCCACATTGTTTACTAAAATATATTGTTGTAGACCTGACATTTAACGTATTATGCCACACCAGTCAACAGGTTTTTTTTTGTGAGAACAGTAGAAACTGTCATTTGTATTAAATCACACCAGACATTTGATTTTCATTCCAAAGACCATGAAGGAGGAGGCCCTAGGTGGAAATTTCAGAGTTAGAAAAGTTTGCTCAAGTGCATCCAGGGTCGTTTATGGGAAATTCAGTGTTAAAAAAACTGTGCGCTCCATTTCCCTGCGTCACTGCACTTCAGACCAAATAACGAACTTCCAGTACTCAATCTTTCAACTTGAAGCGTTTATCGGCTGCCGCCATTTTGAATAATCAATGAACAAAGGGGAGATTACCCATAGCTATCAGCGTATATTGATGTTGACAGGCAGTATATGGTTTTATATGCAGTCTGCATGTGACGTCTTTGAACCAACGAAATTCCAAGATACTTGTAGTAGGCAAGATAGAGTATAATATGCAGGATTAACGTTATTCAAAGCATGGACTTTCACCCCATTTCTATTCCGCCTTGCATTCCTCAGTGATAGGACAGCTTTTTGTAAACATTTCTGTTTCACCATGTACATGATCTTATTTTGTTTCGAACACTGACAAATGAAATAACCCCTCGATTTATTTGTAGCCAGCTGAAAAAAGTACTTTTCTACATTCAGCTAGAAAGTTTTTCAAATAATTCACCCCACCCCCTCACCCCCCAAAAAACATCAAAAACAAAAACAAAACAACAAGAAACAAGCAAATTAATGGATGCAAGCCACACTCTTTGCACAAATACCGCGCATCTCTACAGTGAGTGATATAACCGGATATTTCATTTCTAAAGACCTCGGTTCTTCGGAAATATCGTAATTTAGATGGAAATAGTCCCGACTATCGATCCGATTACATTCATATCGAGTAGTGGTGATTCAAAAATTGTTGAACGACTACCCATTGCTTCCTTTTGATATATTCGTCTACCATCAGATCATCTACTGCTCGTTTTTGTAATATTCCGCGTTTTCGGTTGACTTTCCCCAAACAGACGAGTCGCCATTGCATACAGTACTTGAGTGGGAATTGGTTGTAAAAATAAGTAAAATTACAATTTGGAGGGGTGGGGGGGGGGGGGGGGGCTCTGAGATACTCGAGACTCGATTCGATTCGAAGTCCTATCTGTGATTCAATTCGGGATTCGCTTCGGCTCAAAATTTGAATTTGCTGGGTCGCGGTTCAGCCGATGATCGTGTCCTCAGGTGGCGGGTTTGCTGTTTTTTGATTAGCAGGTTTGCTCAAAAGGACTGGTTTGCTGCGAAATATAAACAAAATACGCAGCCCAGGACCAAAATGGTCAACCCTGATAACACCATCTTGCAGGCACCTTGTTCTCCCGTGAGGTGCATTCCGAAGTCCCCGGAGGAAGAAATCCTGACAGTTGAGAACAGACTGGGTCACGGTTAGGACAAATCTCCAGGATGGAGATCAGGTAGTAAATACCGTTTTGCCCCTGATCTCCATCATGGAGGTACCTGTTCAATACACTGCTTCGGCCCTAACTTCGGGGGTAGACGGATGGTCGGACGGCCCGTTCTGACCAATCGGGAGCTCCCAACCCTAAAAATATTGGGCGTCACGTCGGGGGGCATTGGGCGGTCATTCAATCAGGTATTTCCTTTAGTTTGATTTATCATTCTACCCTGCGCTGACGTTTAATGATTTTAATACTTTTCTTAACATCTTCTGTTTTCGCACTGTCTGCGTTTGATGTCAGCAGTGGTTTTTATTATACTCATTTTTAATGAAATGGTTGGTGGAACTACCGTCACGACCTGGCACTTCCCAGAAACTCTACGGGTCAATCCCTCAGCGGCATGCACGGGCATCAACGTTGGGGGAGTATGCTTTCCATGTACTACTGGTGCTGTTTGCTGGTTAACTGCAACATAACCCCCTAGGTTGGGCTCGGGGTAAGTGCGGGAGTCATGGAATGATGAATTATATATTACAATACTATGGATACTATACCATTCAAAAAACAGAAACGAGGTCGGGAATATTTTTTTACTGACTCAGACTCAGAGAAAGAAAAAGAACAAACACAAAATGCGAAGTGGCCGAAATTTATCATTATTTATGCTGTGGAAGATTGAAACAAGGATGTTAACCCTTTTGTATGAGAGAAAACAATCAAAGGCATTGCTGGATGGGACACTAATCAAAACAAATACTTACATACTAACTTTCGACACTTTAGGTTGGTTATTTGCACATCGAAGTGGATTTGTATATCCCAAATTCCCTTCGATGTTTCCGTTGCCAAAAATATGGTCATGGTCAGAATAATCGTAGAGGTCAGACCATCTGTTGCAAATGTGGAAAACAACATCAGGAACCATGTAACAACCCCATCAAATGTGTGAACAGTCAGGGCAACCGTATATCATCTTCAAAGGATTGCCCCAGATGGAAAGAAGAGAAAGCAATACCGAAAATAAAATGTGAGCGACAAGTGAACTTCAAAAAGGCCAGGGAAATTGTTTCAGCGATGCCTGGTATGAACACACCAGTGCCAACATACTCCACAACAGTAAAGCACAAAGTATCAACGGAGTCCATGGGATGCCAGACAGCATACACTTGAGCTTATAACAGCACACTACCATCCTTATTACAGGCCTTTACAATCGAAACAACAGATCAAACAAAACCGGAAACCACACAAATAAATTCAAGTGAGTAAGTAACAGAGACAACATCAAACACAAAACAAATTAAAGAACAAACAATTGGTCCATCTAAATCAGAATACAATAAAGAACAACCTAAACCTGCACAGAAAAATGAATCGGCTAAACCACAATCAAATCAGCACCAAACATCCCAGCAGCGAAATCTGAGTCAGAGTCAGAGAAGAAAATTAGAAAGAGAACAAAAGCAAAAAGAGAAAGAACATCAAAAGTTAACAGACAGATTACCAAAACGCCTTCAAAATGTTGTCACGAACAACATGTTTGAAGACATTGAGGAAATGCCAGTCGATGAGTGCATTGATGACACATTTTCAGCTAACCTACACCTGAATTCTTCTCAGGGTAGGTCCCCCCGAAAAACGTCACCACAAAGAAACACGGGGCAATATCTCACATTCGTACACCATTACAATCACCATCCAAACATGGATAGTACACCCAAACATAACATAATACAGTGGAATTGGCGAGGTTTTAGAGCCAATTTTAATGAACTGTGTTTTCTCAGCCAAAAATATAAACTGCAGCTTTTTGCCTGCAGGAAACTCTTTTAAAGAAACCTGGAACTCTAGATAATTCAGCTTTTAAGCTTTATACACCGTATGATGCCTGGGCAGATGAAACTGATCTTCATATTCGTGGAACATCCGTCTTGGTTAGAAACGACATTATTCACTGTTCTGTATCTTTGCAATCAAATTTACAGACTGTCGCGGTACGCCTTACCTTGGACAAGACAATCACATTATGTTCTATTTACGTTTCACCAAGTAAAATGCTACAACTGAATGATCTTGAGTTACTAGTCCAACAACTCCCAACTCCATATATTTTGTTGGGTAATTTTAACGCACATGGCCCTATTTGGGGTACTTTCTGCAGTCAATAAGATGCAAACGGTAAAACTGTAGAAGAGTTTATTACAAAATATGACTTGTGTCTGTTTAACGATGGTTCAGACACTTATCTGCACCCTGCATCTGGTTCATATACATCAACTGATCTTTCAATTGCATGCTCTTCTTCTTCCTCGATTTTTCTCTTGGAAGGTAGGAGATGACTTCTGCGGGAGTGACCACTTTCCTATTGTGTTGGAGAGTGTAGTTCCGGCGGATGATGAGAGGGTGCCCCAGTGGAACTTTAAAAAGCCGATTGAGACACTTTCTCATCGCTTTGTTCTAAACGCCTCACACGGGAGATATTTCCGGAGAGTACTGACCAGATTGAACATTTCACCACAGAGTTGCTTGACAATGCAAGCCAAGTCATTCCTAAAAACTCGGCAACTCCAAAACGTTTCACTAAACCATGGTTTGATGCTGAGTGCAAACAGGCTATAAAAGATCGCAAGAAATTTGAGAGGGAATTTAATAAGTCACCAACCACAAAAAACTTGGACAAACTACGTATAAGTCGGGCAAAAAAAAAACAACGTATAAAACAAAAAAAAAGAAAAGTTCATGGGAAACTTATGTTTCCAAACATAATCAAAACACCCCCATCACTAAAATTTGGAAAATGATTAAAATAATTAAAGGAAAAGAAACAAAATCAGCTATACAATACTTACATGATAACAACTCCCCAATAATATATAAAAAGAAATTTCAAACAAATTGGCCTCCACATTTTCGAAACATTCGACGTCTGAAAATTGTAATCCAAAATTTTTCAAAATTAAAAAAACAGCAAGAGAAACAAAAGATCAAATTTAACTCCAATAATTTAGAGGATGGATTACAATGAACCTTTCTCTGTGGAAGAATTAACCAACTCTTTGCATAGAGCAAAGGACTCTGCCACTGGACCCGATGAAATAGATTACAACATTTTAAAAAATCTGTCACATGCATCACTTGAACTTTTGCTATCAATTTTCAATGACATTTGGGTGACTGGCCAGTTCCCACCTTCCTTAGAAAAGGCAACAATTATTCCCATTCCACCATTCCAAAGTCTGATAAGGATCACAGTAATGGTAGTAATTACAGACCAATTGCATTAACTAGTTGTCTGTTTAAGACCATGGAGAGGATGATCAATGATCGGCTTGTCTGGTTTCTGGAATCGAACAATCTACTTGCGAATGTTCCGTGTGGTTTCAGAAACCAGAGAAGTACTGTTGATCATTTGGTCAGACTTGAAACGTTTATACGAAATGCCTTTGCCAGAAAGGAAAATGTGGTCGCAATTTTCTTTGACCTGTAAAAGGCATATGATAATACGTGGACATATGGGATTTTAAAAGATCGTTTTAACATGGGGTTGAGAGGACGTATGCCTCTTTTTATTGAAAACTTTGTAAAGGACAGTCAATTTCAGGTTCGTGTTTGGTCAACGTTATTGGTCCTCACGAGCAGGAATTGGGGGGTTCCTCAGGGCAGTATTTTATCTGTTACCCTTTTCTTGATCCGGAATTGGAAATAGACGGGAGTCGTATTAATGTTGTTAAAAAGTGAAATTCTTGGGTTTGTTGTTTGACAGCAAACTGAATTTCACTTCTCACATAAAAAAAACTAAAGGTAAAATATAAACGGCACTGCACCTTTTGAAGGTAGTTGGTAGCACTGATTGGGGTGCTGACCAAAAAACATTAATCCATTTGTATAGATCACTTGTCAGATCAAAATTGGATTATGGCTGCGTGGTTTACGGTTCTGCAAGAAAGTCATATGTCAAACCTCTTTATGCCATTCATAATGGTGGCATAAGAATCAGCCTTGGTGCTTTTAGAACATCACCAATAGATTCAATGCTTGTTGAAGCAGAGGAGCCTTCTTTTGAGAAGCGTAGAATTAAACTTTCACTCCAATATGTTTCACAACTTCTGTCTAATCCGTCCAACCCTGCTTACAATTGGGTCTCGGAACCTCAACATATTGAATTTTTTAACCGTCACCAGAAACATATCCCTCTCTTGGGAATAAGACTTAAATCTCATATGGAGTCCGCCAAAATTGAACCAGATACAATAAAAGAGAACCGTGAACCACAAACTCCTCCTTGGCATCTTAAAAAATCAACAGTTATGTTGGACCTAGCTTCTACTAAAAAGTCTGAAACAAATTATCTGCTGTTCAAGCAGAAGTATTCAGAAATTAAGTCAAAGTATAGTGCATATACAAGGATCTATACGGATGGATCAAAAGATAGTGACAGAGTATCATCAGTTGCTGTCACTGATTATCATGTCACTTCAATCAGAATACCGAATCAAAGTTCTATTTTCACAGCTGGAGTTAATGCTTTACAACTCAGGAAAAGAAGTCGATTATTTTTTCTGACTCTCTGTCCTATTTGCTTGCTTTGCTCAGCCCCAGGTTGAAGAACTCTCTCATTTTGGAGCTTCTTGAGAAGTTAACTCTCATGTCTGACCAATATGATGTTGTATTTTACTGATTACCAGGACATGTAGGTATCGCTGGTAACACCAGAGCAGTCAGTGCAACAAAACAGGCTTTAGCAAAGCTTCTCACTGATTTTAAGATCCCGTTCAGTGATTTTAAGCCTCACATCAGTAGTGGCATCAGATCTATGTGGCAGGCGGATTGGGATGGGGCAATTACATGCTCCATCGCTTCCTACCAACTATTTCTGATCACTACCTATCCAGCATCCATTGTAGAAAAGACCATGTTATTCTGACACGATGTCATGTTGGTCACACACGAATTACTCATTCCTTTCTGTTAGAGGGTAACATGCGACCAAAGTGTGTTCCTTGTCAGCAAGTGTTTTCAGTGGAACACATTCTTTTATAATGTACATATTTTAATCATGTTAGAGGGCAATATTTCACAGTCGGATCTCTAAGAGATTTATTTTATTACACAAGCCCGCGTAAAAGTCTCTCATGTTTGAAAGTAATCAACCTTTTTAATAAATTTTAAAACTCTTTTTATTCTTTTAAAATTCAAGTCTATCCATATGTATATCACAGGTTGATTTACACAGTATTGTTTGTACAACATTCACATTACGTTTCACACTCCTTAGTTTTTATACCTCACATTTCATATTTCATCGACTCTATTTTTAATTATTAAATGGTGGATAATGGTCTTTTTTATAATTACATACTTTTATCGCCGCGATATAGCCTTGGCTGAGGATGTGGCGTTAAGCACCAATAAATGAATAGATAAATTTTCAATTGTTAATGTAAAGTGATGTCAGAGACCATTCAATAAAATTAAAAAAACACCAAAATGTGCATTCTTAATCTCTCTAGACGCCCCTTTACGGGATATACAAGTTAACGACATGTTGAAATTACAATGGAGACTACAAGCGGCAATCGCCATTTCATACCGGAAAAGTGAAGGTTGCACTCTATTGACTCAGGTCGCAATAAAAGTTACCAGTTGCGCGCACTTGGGTGGTAAACGTGGCCACGTTTACCACCCAAGTGTGCGCGACTGGTAATTTTACTGGACCTGAGTTAACGGAGTTTACCACTGTGAAATGTGTTCAGTTTAATGTAGTTCTTTCGCGTCTCGACTTATTTAGTAGTGAACGGACTGTAAACACTGTACAATATGTTCAACTTAATGTAGTTCTTTGCGAGCCTCGACTTGCCTTGCAGTGCACAGTATTACGATCGGAATCGGCATCGACATCGGCCTATTGTGAGCTCAAATAACCAGTGATCGGTCAGCGGCCTTTTTTGGTAATCAGTTGACCACTAGTCCTGGTAAAGACAGTATTTTTTTCTCCTACTTATCTCTCTACTAATCTTCCAGACATTTCGGTAATTTTATAAATTTTTACGGAAATTGATATAACAAATAGAGGATATCTACGCTGTTTTAGAGAATATCGGGAATTATCTCATGAGTGTGGATTTGAAAGTTTTATTTTTCACGAACACATGCACGTGTGAAAAATAATATTTTCAGGTCCACACAAACACAGCGTAGATGTTCTTATTTTTACATGCTACGTGACATTTTACTGCGCAACATTCTGCCCAATTCGACTACAACCAATTGCCCACGTGGGGGCACGATGGCATTGCGTACTATGACGCACTGCACGTCGATGGTGCAATTGTCTTCAGCCAATGCTAACCCTGCTTGTGTGGAGTTAGTACGTTGGGGAGTCTGACAGTTGCTCGCCGTTGCTCGGCGGTTCCTTCCGGGTACTCCGGCTTCCACAACCCGTAAAACTGTGCGACACGCGGGGCCCTGGCTATCGAAAGTGTCGTTAAGCCCAAATAAATAAATGAATTCATCTACAAACACGTACGTTTCAAAACAATAACAAAAAACAAGTCGACATCATGCGCGTGACGTCATTTAGAAAGCTACTGAGGAATATTCCTCTTTACCCACCAAGTCGATGGACATAGAGAAACATCCTTTAGCTAATTTGCGAAAATTCACATGCTAGCATATAATAGAAAAATTTATTAATCCTTTGGAGACAGGCGGTATATTCTATGATAGTACAGAGCCATCGACTGTTAGAGTCTATATTATTTGTTTGAGGGGGAGGGGAGCGCGGTGGCTTAGTGGTAGACTGTTGCACTTCTATGCTAGAGGTACGAGCTCAATCCCCGTACGAGACGACCGCGTTGTGTCCTTGGGTAAGGCACTTTATCCCGGTTGCCTACGGGGCACGATGACGCCATGTACTAGGGAGTACTGCACGTCGATGGTGCACATGTCTTCAACCGCTTTAACCCTGTTTGAGCGGAGCTTGAACAGAGTTAGAATGTTGATGAGCTGACAGTTGCTCGTCGATGTTCGGTGGTTCTCTCCGGTACTCCGGCTTCCTCCATCCGTAAATCTGTCACGATTAGCCATCGCGTTTAAGTATGTGACCTTAAACACCAATACAAAATAAATAAATAAACTTTATTTTGGGGATGACCAATCAACATTCTCAACGTGAATCCCGGTCAGAGGGGGTGTGTGCAGGTTGAAAATCTTGATTGACCTACAATACAAATTCACTGAGCAACTATCAACTTTATAAATTCCGGTCGTTTCGTGATTCTTGCCTGGCAAAGCAGTCGTTTAGGTTCAAAGGTTTAAGATAACAAAATGTACATGACATATCTGGGAGGAAACACACTATTTTCCCGAGTTCTGTTTTGTGGTGTCAAGTGGAAGCTTTTGAAGGGAAGTGCGAACAGTCATTTCCTGTCTGGACGCTCCCAGAGTAATTGGTTACGCTCGTGTGTGTTTATCATCGGAGCTTGTCATATGTTACGGAATCCACGCGGTAAAGATCACAAAAGCAACTCATTCAACAATCGGATCGCGATATAGTGCCAGGACAGATTGGTCACAACTCATTGACACGTGTAGATCGATATTTCAAAAATGCAACATTTCAAACGTTTCGCTAAAACTCGAAAAAAAAACTAACTACGCATCAGGAGGCCAATGTATTCGCGTTTCTGTTCTATAGGATGTATCTAACAGTGCGATGGGGAGGGGGGGGGGGGAGAGGAGGTACACAGAGAATTGCAATCAGTTCGATCCGGTTAACAACTCTTTGTGACAACGGTTATGATTACATTACTGTAATATTTCAGTTGACACCAAATGAACTGGATTGCTGGAATGTCAATAAAGCAAGTGTGGCTGCTCAAACTGCACCCCCACATCCACACAAAATGACGTTAAGTTAACGCGGGAACTCCTACTATGACGTTTGATGACGTGAAAGCTGTTACGCCCTGGTGTTTACCCTGCATGAAAACAAACAACACTGTATGGACTTTGTAATCTCGGCACTTCTTTTTCGTCGATAAAGACTCAAGTGTATAGTAGACGTCAAAGTATATTTTTTTTAAAAACGCGATCCGATATTACGAGGTGTAGAGAATTCTTGATTTTGTATTGTTTAGTATCGTTTATTTACAGTAAGGTCCACCACCTAAGAAAGTGGCGGTGTAGACATATGTCTGTATGTGACCAGTTCCAGCAATCCATTTGCATAGAAATCTATGGTTCCAATGGCATTTTCAGCATAGGTTTACAGTTGGTCATCAGACACTTATTTTCTAGAAAACATCAGCCTAACTCTTTGCAAACAAGTAATGCCAAAATACCAATTCTGGATGTGGAAGGTAACATTGGTGCAAATCTATGGTTCCAATGGCATTTTCAGCATAGGTTTACAGTTGGTCATCAGACCCTTATTTTATAGAAAACATCGGCCTAACTCTTTGCAAACAAGTAATACCAAAATACCAATTCTGCATGTGGAAGGTAACACTGGTGTAAATTCCATGAGTTAGAACTTGAAACACAATTAGGAAAATATAATAAAAGCACTTTAATGAAACGCTGGCCTGCATTTGAATTGGTCAGATGTGACCTGTATGCTATTATGTTTCGCCTGTCATACCTTACAACTGTAGGAAACATTTCAGCCGTGTGTAGTTCCGCTGCGTCCCATGCAACACCAACTGCGAATTTAGACGACATTGCCAGTCCACTGATGATCGCTCCTTTATTTTTTAGGTCTGCAAATTGTAGAAGATGTACTATAATAAAGGTATCTATTAAGGTCTAGCTCAGAGATACGTTCAAATGGAAACATAATTGCATACAACTTAGCCCGAACTACGGATGCATACAGTAGGTGGATCGAGTTGGGGAGGTACCGTTCAAAACCGGCCAGCGCTATTCTCAAAAATCGCCAATTAATTTTCATTATTTTTTCGTTGTTTGTCAAAAAATGAATAAAAATAGTTATTCAATATTTTTTTGCGAGTGTAGTCTGCTTTTCATGTTAGGTAAAGGGTTAACCTTAGAACAACATAATTTTTCCTCCTCTGACTAGTCCCACAACTGATTACCGTTACTATAAAAACAACTCTTTAAACTATTTCTACAACAACAATCTCCCGTCACTTATATCACTCATGCCGTAACTATTGTCAGCCTTGTATGTCCTACCTAGCCATTCAGGCAATTGGCTGGTAAGCAGTAGCACATGAAGGGAAAGCATTAATGGCAGAAAGTCGCTTCTGTGTAAGATTTGTTTTGCGGGAAAACCTAATTTGTTATTCATTAACTCGATATTGACTTGGGGAACAACACATTTGTATATATATAATTGTGTAAGCATAAAAAGACAGAATGCAACATGGGAAAAGTACGAAGACTGAAATTAACGGTCAGGGTTGGAACCGTTCTTGTATTTCACGCCCATCTTCGGCACGCACGAAATGGAAGAAAAACTCCACCAAGGGGTGTTGATTCCTGTCTCACACACGTCATCAACACATTTAATTTTCATCAGACATCAAAGTACATTCTTTAAAAGACGATCAGAGAATGCGACGCATCGGGGGAAGATCTTCGAGAAATATTTTGTTGTTAAGCATCGTTTATTTATAGTAACATCCGCCATATATGATGGAGGCGTTGGAGACATTTTTTTGTGTTTGTTACTAACGTGTGTTCCAGATAACTTGTTGCGCAGGGGTCAGCATGGCAAAGTCGAATTTCTGAAATAGTCTTACATTCTGTTGAAATGACCAAACATTCACCTGTGGCTTTATTCCTCCTTTCTCTTTTTTTCGGATACACAAACGATACGAAATCGGGAATGAGATTGCCAAACACTCTAAACTCTAGGAAAATGTTTCGTGATTCCATTGCTGTGTATCGTGTCCACGGTAATTTGGTTGCAAACCGTGGAATTACTACATTTGTGTTTTTAATATTTTTAGTAAACTGTACGCGTGCAATAAATACAGAACAGCATCGCATTCGAACTGTCATTTTGTACCGCAAAGGATCGATTTCGGCGGAGAATAATTTTGAACAAGAAGCCGAATGCTTCGAGTTCAATATTATCCCTCCACCAAAATCGATTAATAATTTTGTTGTAAACTGTAAGTGTGCTATAAATACAGAACAGCAAACGCGTTCGAAATGTCATTTTTTTACCACACTCAATCGATTTCGGCGGAGGGATAATATTGAACAAGAAGCCGAATTGACGACAAATCTGGCGAAAGAGGGAGCCAGGGAAGAAGTTCGACTCTCTGCTCCTCAAGAAAGTCACGACAGATACGCGCCACGTGACTTCGGGCATTGTCTTGCTGGAATAGCTGCAATCCGACGTTAGCGTTGAACAGCGGGACAACAACAGCGAAAAAAATGTCGTCCCTATATCGCTGTCCTTTCAGATTACCATCGATGAAGATCAACTACGTTCGATGGTGCAAGGAAATTCCTGCCCAATGCATTACACTACCCGCGCCGAAACGGTCTCATTCCCTCGTGCAAGCATCGGAAAACCGTTCCCCTCGTCGGCGATAAACTCTTGTCCACACCATCAGCGCGCCGTAGACAAAATTGTGATTCATCACTAAAAAGAACCGCGCTCCAACGCTGCTGAGTCCAGCGAACACGCTGACGTACCCATTCCATTCTAACGGTACGATGGTAAGGACTGGTCCGTGGTATGGACGCCTACTTCGGATGCCGTGTTCGGCGAGTCTGTTGCGGACAGTTTGAGCACTGATTCTATTGTTAGTTCTACCAGGAGTAATTACTGCTGTCCTCGTCTCCGGAAGGAAGCGATCCCGCAAGTGAGACGTCCTGATGTGTCGGCCATGTGCAGGGGTCGTAACTATTGGTCGACCTGAACGCTGTCGGTAGGCAGTAGACCCAGTGGTTCTATACCTTCCAACGAGACGGTAAATAGTGATCACAGTGACTCCGAACTCAGCAGTGAGCTCAGCTTGAGGTATCCCAGCCGCATGTATACCAATGGCACGCAACCTCTGGTTTTCGGTTAACCTTTGGTATTTTTTAAAATGTCGGAAGACAAAAACTAGCGTGTTTTCTCAATAACCCAGGCTCTCTAATGCAACGTAGCACAAAGAAAATTGTCGGTAACCCATTCAGTTTGACATTCTCGGGTAGCAAGTGTTATTTTTAAATCTGTAGCAATATTGTGTACGATTCGGTGGACAACAACATGTCACTAAACTCTTTGCACGATGTCTTGTTCACAAACATGCAATATTATCCCTCTGCCCAAATCGATCTCGTGCGATAAAGAAATGACAGTTCGAACGCTTATGCCTCCTGTCTATATGAACCCTTACAATGTTTAGTTTGTTTTAACAGAAACCAGAAAAATATTCCTCGTTTGGGAGTTAAAACCACACCCCATGTGATGTCTACTGCGCTTCAGCCAGTCCAGTTAAAGGAGAACTGCGAGTCACACATTCATTTGTGGTATCTGAGAACGCGAAATGCCATTTTGGATCTTGATACTTTCGAACGAACTGAGTCTAACTTCTTGCAATTGAAATAAAAATGTGCCAACATGAAATTAAGGTACACAGTATCTAACAGAATTTATACCGATGAATTTAAAGATGATGAATTATCATCGGCTGTTCTGTCTGGTGGCTTGACTATCGCAACCCGAACAGCAAAAAAAAGTTTTATTTCCCTCCACTTTTGAAGTAAAGAACTTACAACAAGCGCTCAGATAGATCGATGATGAAAAGGAAAGACAGTCGATTATTTCTCCGAGTTTATTCCCTGTTTGCGAGCTTTACTCAGTAAGCACAGTTAAGGAGTTCTCTCATCTTGGAAGCTCCTAAAAGTTGAATACTCCATGACTGGCCAACATGATTCCGCGTTTTGCTGATTACCGGACACGCTGGAATCGCCCGTAACATCAAGGCACACAACGTAAAAAAAAACATGGCTTAAACAAGCCTATCTTTGACGTTAAAATAGCTGTCATGTATTGTGAACCACATATTAGTAACTTCATCAAATATATGTGACCTGCGAAATAGGATGACACGACAAGTAACAAGCTCCATCGCTTCCGTCACACTGTTAATCCCTTCAATCTCGTGGCATCTGCCATATCTGGTCATTGAAAGCAATTAAACTAGTCCAAATTCATTATTTGGGAGTAGAGTAATTAATATTTTTAACCTGCAGCCTTGTCGCTACACGTTGGAAATATTGATTTGTCTACTCAATTAATTAATTAATAATTAATATTAATTTAGTAGCCAGCCCACTTATTGAAATTATGAAGTACAGTTGAAACCAGAAGTCCTGTCGCAATTAGCGCAGAAAATGCTCGCTAGTTAATCCGCTCCACACTGCAGAATAATGAAGTAGTCGGAGATTGGCAAGAGCGTTTGTGCTGTGCACAGCAAGATGTAATGCGCTATTGGCGAGGTTGGTAGTAAAATAACGAACTGAACCAACCAAACGAAGAAACTATTGAGAGCAGTATGTGAAGAGTGGATTACTACTAAATCGCTGTAGGATAGATTTTTCACTTAGCAATTATTTTCAATTTCTGAAGACAAAACACAAGAAACACTTGCAAACTTTCATCTCATGGACCACCGGGTGGTACTCGGTGGTCCATGTGATGAACGTTTGCAAGTGTTTCTTGTACTGTTTTGAACAATTATAAATACTATTCGAGTGGAGAATATATGGCGCTGCGATTAAGTAGTAAACCACTCTCTTCATTCTGTATATTCAGTCGAATTTTAATATTTATTTACGTTATTACATGTATATACATCCCAGTAGAAGTTCCGAAATATGTTAATACTCTCTGTTTACTAGTATAAAATTAGCAACAAGAGGTTTTCCATTATCTACAATTTCGTCTCTTGGGTTCCGATGTGCTGTATGTACCAGTAGGCACATAGAACATATTGAAACTCAGGGGACAGTTTATATAAAAACGCAATCGCAAACTGCAGATTTAGTAATGACAAACATTCGACAAGTATATCTTGCATCACTATGACAGTAGCAATAAAAGTCACTTCGCGCGAAACGAGCACACAGCCACCTGACGGACCATTTCAGTGGCACTAACAATGACAAATTTTTTTCCTTCAAAAACCTGTAATGATGGAATGAACGCTTTATCCAGTCTCCATCAACATATATCCCAAGGAATTGCACGTTCCAGTTCACAAACAATCTGCCATACAAAGTATGAAAGCAAAATAAAAAAACAAAAAAAAACAAAAAACATGAAGGTGAATCGAAAAAATAAAAAGCTAGATCAAGAAAATTTAGAAACGTAACGTCAATCTCATTTTGTTTTTCTTTTTGTTTATTTTTTGCCTGCTTCTAAAAATTAGGAATAAAGTTGTATTGAAAGAGATTCCTGCACACCAGACAAATATAATTTCGTAGTTGTTTTCGCAAACCACACACCTATCCCTTGGGTCATGATACAAATTGAATTTGGTTCAAAATATCACTGACCGACGAAAACAGTCCACTTGGGCCAAATTTGAATATTTTTTATCCAAATGTACAATTTCAATCATTTGTCATCACGTGCCGTTTGGTTGAGAGTCCCTTTATTTCGATCAGTTAAGTTTGGCTTTTGTTTGTTAACGATTATGTTTGAGAAGTCATAGTTACAGGTTTTGTTGACTGAAGGGTACATAAAGGTGTGTAGCCCCTGTGCTTGTATACAATCTTATCGCGATTCGACTCGTTGTCGTGGAGCTATATATATATATAATGCGCGACTCGTAGCCATACATCCACAAAAAGAGTCTCGTCGCATTAAAATATTCTGTACAAGCACAATGTGCACGCAACACGTATGTACAATAGATTAGAAATGAGATAAATACATTACAACTCGATATTGAACCATGCATATCGTATTTCAATGGGTCAGGTGCGATAATCAGAAGGAAGATGACCAGAGACATTACTACTTACCAAAATAAGAGATCGGAACAACAGCCCCTGCTGTCAAAGCAGACAAAATAAATGAAATACCCACTGTCCACTTCCTACCAAATCTGAAATTAAAAACATAACAGAAGGTGCAATAGCGCATTTCGTTAACTCGACTGAAATTAACTAGGAGATCATGATTTTAAAACAAGCAAAATTTTAGCCAAGGAAGGCTGTTATAGCACGTGGTGGTGAGTGTATGGTACTTTGATAGAATATCCGTGACAATCGCCATCAAGCTTTGCCCACGATGATCTAATAAGTTGAATCGCTTTAGAACTTTTGGCTGTTGCCTGGTGATTTTCTACGGGTACACCTGGATACACTGGCATTATTCATTTATGAAACCATGCAAAACACCACAACTCGTCTAAAGTAAACAACACGGATGAAACTGTTTTCAAGAAAGTGAGACCAGATACCTATCTCAACCCATTAGAAACTCCTTACAAGCATAGTATTCAGTGTTCTATCTTTAGTCTAGTTTCGTGCTCAAAATTCACTTGGAAGTCAATTTTAGAGGCACGCTGCACTTCATCTCCCAGTGTCAGATGTCTAACCGGAAGCCGGGGGATGAGGTATCTTCTTAGTCGCATCCCTACTCTCGCCATTCCGAGGATTGTTCTACCCACGTTATGACTTCGATCTGCTCCTGCTACCTTTGTTTTGTCATGGCTTTTGCATAGCTACACCTAACTATGCCCAAGATTATGCCGTCGGACGAGTCTTGGTAGATTCAGTCAGACTGCTGCGTTTACCTAAGCCCACATCAGTCGATAGAGTTCCTTTCTCGAGTGGAAGTGAGATGTCTGGCATGTGCCTGACTGCATGTACAAAGTGTGCTCACAACCCTCGCAATGCATGAATGCACGTCAAATGTGGTTTTATACTAGTGAACTAAGGCAGTGCACAGGTATTTGAGATCTTTCTCGAGCTTGTGTTTTACTTCCCTCCGCCTAAGCCTGAACCATGGTACAACGATTTTCCAAGAAGCGTGAACCACGGTACCCGATTTTCCAAGAAGCGTGAACCATGGTACCCTGATTTTCCAAGAAGAGCTACAAATGGACAATGTACAAAAACAAATCATTTTCCAGAAGGTTTTCTTTCAGTTTTCCGTCTCCTCACAATCTCCGATCGCATGATGACGAATATAGTTTAATGTCTGTGCAAAAGAATATTTTAATAATGTGTTTTTTTTTCGTGGCAATGCAATTTGAATTTTCACAACACATTTCAGTTATTACTGACCAAAAACAAATACCGAGGTTGGAAAGTTGATGTAGAGGATATGGATTGAGTGTTTTGGTCACTCGATATTTATGAAACGAGTCCCTGGCGAGGCAAAACAGGATATTCGTAGACGAGTTTCATAAATATCGCGTGACCAAATCACGAATTTCATATTCTATTTATCACATACAAAGTCGGGTGCAACAAAGACGCCATACATAAATA
This sequence comes from Pictodentalium vernedei, assembly GCA_031216915.1. Taxonomy (NCBI): domain Eukaryota; kingdom Metazoa; phylum Mollusca; class Scaphopoda; order Dentaliida; family Dentaliidae; genus Pictodentalium; species Pictodentalium vernedei. The sequence goes on from CM062289.1 coordinate 88,161,788, forward strand.
CCTTGTACAGTAAATACTGGTTACCAAAACACATTTAGTCTTTTAGATATAAAAGGGTTAAAGAATAGAATTTCACTTTGAATGTCATGTGCCACTGCCGAGAAAATGGAGACGCCATATGATAAATGTTGTTATTATTTTTCGTGCAAGGTAAACGCCATGATGCTTGATGAAGTGAAAGCCATTACGTTGGAGCGTAGCAGCTTTCTGGCCATTCATCAAATGTCGTGAACTGGGAGAAGATTGACGTTGATTGACATGACACTATCATGGGGAGGGAGCAGTCTGACTGCAAACGTTTTTCAAGGATATTTCGGCAAACGAGTTGTATAGAAATCAGTGATCTAACCCATCACGAATGTTAGTACTTATGGTTTTGACAACTACTGCTAACTTGTACCCCGGCTCCCACGTTCTCTCCTGCATTGACATGTGCCACCAGTAAAGCTGCCCTTTGGAGTTGCAATACTGATCTGTGGCACATCGACAGGTATGTTAGCTATCTCCTATCCTGTCTTGACATCTTCCCTCGTCCAACGTTTTGAATGCTCAATGATATCGCTCCATTCATCCACAAAACAGCCGCAGTGGACTGGTCACTTTCCTTGGTTGGGAAATATTTCCACTGATGCAATAAAATCAGATTCCAAACACTAATTATAGGAATAATCATAAGAATATTAATTAACGAAGCACCTGGGTACAACCCGGTGTTTCGTTAATTATACTTTTGCTGCTGATTATTTTTATTAGCTGGTAAACGCATGCATTGATATCACTTCCAACACGTGCATTACGACCACTCAACAGCGACTGTACTGTAAGACCAAATTATATAACGTTCATTGGCATAGGACATCCCAGTATACGTTACATGCGAGTGACTGACAGTTTGCCGTCCCGAGATGTGAGTGTGTGCCGGTGTGACAGGAATGGAAGTCCGTAGGAAAATTAGTCCCTCTGGACTATTATTCCGCGGAATTATAGTCCTAGGTCTAACATTTCCAGGAATAGTAGTCCGCCGGACTACTATTCCTAGAAATGTTAGACCTAGGACTATAATTCCGCGGAATTATTGTCCAGAAAGACTAACGTTCCTACGGACTTCCATTCCTTTTACACCGGATAACATTCTAAGCACAACACATACAGTACAATAATATATGTTTGAAAGACAGAGATGTGCTTATGTGCTAGTGTACAATATTCCTCAAAAACATATACAGCACGCGTATCTGCCGTGTTTTAGGATATTTATAACATGATGGCGTACTATTGAGCGGGTTATATTCTGACGATAACTTGTGAACTTCGGGTGCACTATTGGTGACGATTGCAGAAGTTCATACAGAAAGGCAACTATTATCGCCATACCAAGGCAACCAACAAATCAGGAAAACTTCCAGTGCTCCAAATGTCCCAAAATACACTCCATGAAACAGCGATGCAACAACTACAGCTTTGCCAAAAAAGAAGAAAAACACATCAGACTCAGTGAAACAAGAACAAGTTTTACCGTATCAGAATTCTGAACCAAATACAAAGTCGAGGGCAACAAAAAGGCATACAGAAATACCTTGTACAGTAAATACTGGCACCGAGAATAAACGATTGATCGACCAGTGTAGAGTTGCTTTCTTGTGACTCATTCATCACTGGATTACGTGGATAAGATCGTTCGAGACAGCCTGTGCCGAATTGCAGAATGCAATGTGTACACATGTTTGCACATTACATGGTCGTTATAGGCAGATGGACTAAAAGCACATGGTGACGGAGACATAGCATTTATTATATGCTACCATGTGAATTATCGCAAATTATTTAAAATATATTTCTCGATATCCATCGACTCGATGGATATCGATGAAAATCTATCAGTAGCTTCCTAAATGATGTCACGCGACGCCACATCACGGAGCCCTGAAGGAACGATTTAGTTGATCTTTGTTATTATTTTGAAACCTACGCATTTGGGGTCGAATTGGGCTGAATACTGTGCAATAAAATGTCTCCTGACATATAATAAAGAAGAAAATCTACTCTATTTTAGTCAGTATCTGGAATTATCTCATGAGTGTGGACCTGAAAGTTTTATTTTTCACGAGCTTTTACGCGGGCGAAACATAAAACTTTCAGATCCACACATATGAGATAATTCCCGATATTCACTAAAACAGCGTAGTAGATATCCTCTGTGTTCTCAAGTTTTGTTCACTCATTGAACACTGGCACACAATCACACCTCGGCTCAAACGGAATGTGTACCTCTGCTCAGCATGTATCGTGCGCACATTGTGGAATTCTATACAGCCACATCCTGAAAAAAAACTTAACACTATGGGTCGGGCGGATGACCCAAGAACCCTAGGCGTGCGAAGCATCGTACAGTTAAAACTAGAAGTCCTGTCATGAAATGCGCACAAATAGCACGTCGATCTGCGCGTTAATCTACGCGTTATAACCATAGTACGGCTATCAAATTCTGTACATATGGCCTGTGAACAAGCAATGTTTCAGCCAATGGAGCTCCCGGTAACCCGGAGGTCCATCGGCAAAAACATTGCCTGTGTTTGCTATAAATAACCAGGAGAACCTGCCGTGCTTTGGATGCCATTCGATATGGCAATTACGCGCAATTCCTACGCGCAATTAAGCCAAGATAAGCGCACAGTTCATGACAGGACTTCTAGTTTTAACTGTATACGCATAAGCGTTCCATGTGCTGTCTGCCCACTGCATTTAGAGGTTATTAACTTTAATGATTTTATATCACCTTTCATGTCAGCCCGTGATAACATGTTATCAGCGTGAGATCGAAGGTCCAAAGGCAGATTACGTTACCAAGTGATGATATCAATGCTGATATAAAGTAGACAAGTAATAATGTTTTTACTTATTAGAAGAATATTTTTAAAAGCCCCACAAACGCCATCAATTTGAAGCGGATACATTGTTAGCATTCGACCTGCAACTTGCAAGTTACCGGCACTATCGGTAACTTGCAAGCTGCAGACCTAATTAAATGATATATCCGGTGACAGACCTATGCCACTGCAGTCAGAGTATGGCCACCGTGGATTGGCCACGTTTCACGAATGGGAAACATTTCCACGGGCGCAATAATATTTGATTCCAGACACTAAATATAGGAATAATCATCTCAAGTTTAATTACTGAAGCACCGGGTATAACACGATCTCGCATTAATTTCAATTTTGCTGTTGATGATTTTTATTACCTGGTAAACGCATGCGTGGACATCACCACCCAAACGTTAATTACGACCAGTACTGTACTGGTACTTATTAGGAAACATAAGATGCAAAAAAATATCAATTCTCTCGGATTAAGTTTGACCAAACACCTTTTCAGGTTATCTCGTCTATTCACGCTATTGGCGAGATCATATTCTGTTTGGCGATTAATGTTATTATTAAAATTCTAAAAATGTTTTCCCATGATTTGTCACAGTTCGATACAATCATATAATTTGTCCTCCTAATCGTGCAGATTTGTTTGTTGATTCCCAGTATTTGGCATTCAATTCATTGTTGGTTATCGACGCATCTGTGTTTGCTGACAGGAAATAATTCGCTATTGCACCTAATATTTATACAAATACTGATTTAATACGAGATACGATTTGTATAAGTTATCGCGAGAAATATATTCAAATAAAAACACACAGATCAATGCGTAAACAATTTCGTTGGCAAGGAGAACGTCGTGCATGCGTTGGTAACTATCCCGCACGATAATTGTCCGGACAGCTTGTAATGGCCGCGCTGAAACCTGCATCAACCGAGTTTGGGAGTATCGCAGCCGAAGGTGGCTTATGTATTAAGAAATTTCGACATCGTAAGGCTGAAGGCTAAACCTTGGCATCTGATTAGTGAACAAAATTATCCATATCATCCAGTCATGTGATTCAATATGGAAAGACTATATTCAAAACAAAAACATACATGGGAACAGTGCGGTCCACTTGCGCGGAATGTTAAAACTATCTGCCAGGTCTTCTGTTATTTATTTATTTATTGGAGTTTAACGATACTTTCGACAGCCAGGATCGCCTCATGTCGGACAATTTTACGACTGGAAGAAGCCGGCGTACCCGGAGAGAACAAACGAGCAACGACAAATGTCATACTCCCCAACGTACTAACCCCGCACAAGCAAGGCTAGCATTGGTTGAAGATAAGTGTACCATCGACCTGCATTACGTCTTGGTACACAGCGGGCAGTGTCGCCACGTGGGCAATCGGCATTAAGTATCTTGCCCAAGGACACCACGCAGTTACTCCAGGCGTGGATCGAACCGTGTGTGTCTCGGTCTGAAGTTCAATGCCGTAACTAAGTGAAAACGCGAAAACACGAATATGTTTATATTACACACCTGTTCTATGAAATCCTCATCTAGAGCAACAGGAAATCATGCGGAAAATGAAAATCCGTTGACGGACTATGTTTATAAAGAAGCGATATTTCACTGAGATTTTCTACAAATCGTGCACCGCAGTTACAATTTGAATCGCTGGCGATAGTTAAAAATTGCCCCCTGAGTTGCAATGAATTTATGTGCCAGTAGGCACATAGAACACATTGGAACCAGGGGACGATATAGTAACACGGGTTACCCTCGCAGATTTGGTTGTCGATAAAATGCATTATTTTTGTTGATAGTTGTCAAATGAATTGTTGATTGTCCTTCTAATAATTGTTGTCATAGACATAAAGACGTTTAATAAACACAGAACGGCAGTGTATGTGTATGGATTAATCGACATGGCATTTGAGCCGTCGCGGAAGGATAAAACTCGATGCCTGCGGCCTCTCGTTCTATCCTTCCGCGCTGGCACTCTGGCCATATCGATTAACTCATTTACACACGCGTGTCGTTCTGTGTATGCTCGTTGTTATTATTGATTCAGTCTTGAGTTTGACATATTTTTTTTTAGCTATGGACACTCTCGATTCCCGATTGGGTAGACCCCAAAACGTTCATAATATCACGACGCTGTACATTCACTGTATTATTTATTATCATACACCTATAAATGTAAAACACAGGATTTCGACTGTTCGGTCAGTACGATAAAAGTGAAGGTGTTTCGCACATGTGGTGGTACAAAACACGTTCGATTTCGGTTACAACGTAAAGAGAGAAAGAACCCGTCTAAATAAACATGTCAATCATTGGTCGAACGCACCAGAGTCGAGATCACTTGGAAATTCCAAATTCCTCATTTAGATTTGTTAACCCGAGGTATTTGAACAATCAGACGGGAACGCATTGACGTTGCGGTAACCGATTCTCGTCAGATCACCGACGTTGAACAACGTCGAGCCCGGTTAGACTGTGGATGGGTGGCCGCCTGAGCTATCGATTCGGACTCCCGCATTGTGTCCTTGGACAAGGCACTTAACGCCGATTGTCCAGAGGGGGAACGATGCCTCCATGTACTAAGGCGTACTGCACGTCGATGGTGCGCATGTCTTCAACCAATCTAACCCTGCTTGTGCTGCAGTGCGGAGTTACGATGTTGGGGAGCTGGCAGCTGCTCGTCGTTGCTCCGTGGTTCTCTCCGGATATTCAGGCTTCTTCCACCCGTAAAACTGTCACCGACACGAGATGACCTTGGCTGTTAAAGTGTCGTTAAACCCTAATAAATAAATAAATAAATAAATAAATAAATAAATAAATAAATAAATCAAAAATCAGATTCGAGTCAAAAATTCATAAAGTGAAAATAACATTCTGACTGCCTGTTCCTTGACAAATACTTTCCAAAACTGGTCATATAATGATGGAGTATGCTAAACTTATTAGCTATTTAAAACCAGTTTAGTCAATATTTTAAGTTCGATCATCGTGACTGTGACACTAAAAGCTGCCCATTGTTTCGACCCACTGAATGCCGTAAAAATAAAGAAAGCAAATCAGAGTTGGTACCTCGCCCATTAACAGTGATGTATTCTTGGCAACGAAGGAAAGGCAGCAATAATCAACTCAGAAAGTGCATTTAGTTCAATATTCGTGTAGACAGGTTGTCACATGGAAGGTGTGTGATAAATACAGAACCTCACATTTTCAGCTCTCGGCATATCCTGGGCCAAGGCAATCTGGTTCGATAATTCTTAACCTATTTAAACGTACGTTCGGTTCTGTATATCTACAGTACAGTTGCAGTGGACTGGTCGTAATCCACGCATGGACTGTGATGCCCACACATGTGTTTACCAGGTAATAAAAATCATCATCTGCAAATTTTTTATTAATGAAGCACGGTGTTGTACCCGGTGCTTCATTACTTAAATGTTTGATCTTATTTCTGTAATTAGTGTTTGGAATCTAATATTATTGCGTTCAGGGAAATATTGTCTACCCGTAGACTCTAACTTACCATCATGAAAGAGCTCATTTAAAAATGCCACAGTCACCTGCTCACCTAATGTATGAAAATACACACAGGGGAAAACAAACTGCGGTGTTGTAGCAAAAAGATCTCCCAAAGACATTTAGGGGTCGTAGCTATTGTTTTCCATTTTAAGGGCTGTATTAACCAGCAGGTTGAGAAAAAAAAATCGTGAGAAGACTAAAGGACTCTTAGATATCCTAAAATTTATATAAATAACCAAAAGATAACGCGGGTTGGATTAAACGAGTAAGAAACATCCTCGAGTTTCCAAGGTATAAATATTGGTGAAACCCTATCATATCAAGCCCGCATATCAAAAATCTGCGCAAAGATAAGATGGGCTAAATTTACTTTAAATAAAGCAAAAAAAAATATTACCCCAAAAGATCATGAAAATACTTTATTTTTCCCTTGTACAATGTCATTTAATATACGGTATTCACATAAGGGGCAGTTGTAGGGCAATTAGGGACGTATTGAAAATACAAAGGCGCTCGATCAGAATAGTAAATAACAAAAGGTTCAACTCCCACGCAGATTCATTGTTCGCAAAGGATAAGATACTAATAGTCAATGATCTGTTTAAATTACATGCTTGTCTTTTCATGTTTGACTGGAAAAAAAACGGCAAGCTCCCAGGCTCATTCGGAACATGTTTCAGTATTTCCGACACAAATACAAGACAGTCGGGTCAAGTACAAATTACGAAAACACGAACAAAAGCACTGGACAGACTAGCGGTATATGCCTTTCACAGACTCTGGAATGAACTGGATCAAACCCTGCGACGAACAGGTAATAAAAATGAATTCAAAAATAAATTAAAAGAGAGACTTCTCTTTTCGTATCAGAAAAAACTTTCTGTACGACAACCCCTACCGCCTTGAGTGTCAGCCTGGACAGTAGAGTTCTCATACCGATTGTGCATGCCAAGCTGGAATGTAAATACAGGAATAGTGTATCCAAAAAGATCTTGGTTACCCCCCCCCCCCACCCCACCCTCGAAATGTGTACTTAGACTAACTAGTTTCATCACAAATAGTCTCTTGACCGATCTGGGGAAGGGCGGGATGTGTTCAGCTCTTTGCTTTCTTTTCCGCTGGTATTAGACAAAATGTTTGAAAATTTCACTCTCCTACAGAACGTTGTGCAGTTATTCTGTTGTCTTGACTTGAAATATCTACACATTATTTATTCTTTCCAGTGTCCGTTTAATTACCTGTGTTATTACTTGATTCTGAATAATTGCTCCTGGATAACTCGTCCACCTTTAAATGTGTAAAGGAGTCACCAGGTCTGTAAATCAACAAGTCTAGAGGCTTACAGGGTAACTGTTGGCAGTGTTGGAGTTCAAAATTGGTGGGAGATGGCAGGTAGACAGCCAACCTGGCTATTTCATCTCCCGACGGCGTAAATCAATTGCAAATTTATAGTAGTGTTATTACATTGTAATTGTATATGATTTATACCGTTAAATAAACTATATTATTAACTGGTTGTTATACATCTCTTTTGTGGACAAATATTCATAATTTGAAATGTGGCAATACCAAATAAACCAGTCCGTGAAAGAAGAAACTTATCTACACAGATTACCATTCCCAGGTAAACTACCCATTCAGGTTCACCACAAACGTGAAGGCAATGTGGCTTCGACATTTTCTATAGCCGATGAACAACTTGTGTTACTTGATAAGGTTCCATTGTCGAAGGTCAAGGGGCGAAACCGAAGAGGTGCTCGATTAGCTATAAACGAAACGACCGGTCCATATATTAACCATCGGCAATAAGCTTTCATTTTTTTCTCTTTTTGTGTCGAGAACAGCATCTATGACCCCTAATTTGAACACAGTCATCAAATGAGGGGCCCGCAACTACGTTTTTGAGGGACACATTTGTGACTTAGGGATATTCGAGAATTATTTTTTTCAAATGGGGATGTTTTTTAGTTGCGTTAGGCAAAAGTTTAAAAAAGTATGGAACTGAAACAATTCATGTGGGTTTACTTGTGCATTGTCAAAGCTTCTAAGATGTAAGTTTTTTAACAGGAGTTGTTTGTAGCAATAGTGCAATCACTATAGCGCCTATCGGAAAGTGAGTTATAGTTCATGGACCAATTACTGACGCTTGCCATTTGCGGTATTGGAAATATTACGAGTCCATTTGAGAGCATATTTTCATTTTCTCTTATGTAGAACACAGCGGAACCTTCCTCTCCCACTCCAGCCCAGCCGGGCCGGGTTGTTTGAGAGTGATCTCAAGGTGTTATATTCTAGGAAAAATTGTGCATGCCAATCAATATGACAATCAACTTTGTACATTGCATAATCACACAAAACATCGTTATCGTTGACAGTTTCGCCGGCGTAATCAAATTATGAACCTAGTTTCGCAGTAAAAAGGCTTTTCCATCGGTATTATCACATGCGCTTATAACCTACTTATCAATGGGGACTATATTGGGGAGGGGGAGACTATTAACTGGTAGAGTGCTGGAAGCCCATTTCGAGGCTTTATTCTGAAGTGCTGGTTCCCCAACGTAAAGGATGCAAACGTTGTGGATGTGCTTCATATTATTTTGGAAGTACAATTATTTAATCCGTATGAATTTGCCTTGTTATAGGCCTAATTTATGGGAGAGTGCCTATACACTCCCAAGGATTGTAACAAGGCAAAGACATGTGGAAAAATTTTAACGGCCAAAAATAATTTATCACTCTACCAGTTAAGTAACTGGTGTTAGCTTGGCAGAAAAGTAGTTCATTGTTGAACTGTGGGATGCCTTCAGCTGAATGTGAAATTCACTGCAAAAATATACCAAGAACCAATATATGAATAAATAACTATATCGACTTACTTGTTATTGGTGTATATCGAGATCACAGATCCAGGTAAAACTACCAAACCGCTGATGAACAGGTTTATGTATAAATTACCAGATAACTGTACAACACCAAAGCTTATTCCGTAGTGTGTCAGTCCCATCGAGGCCCTAAAATTTAGAGAAGAACATGTCGAAAATAGTTGCTTCATCCATAAATACACAGAACGCGTGTGAATGGGTTAATCAATATGAGTAGTATAGCATGTACCCGATCCCCATGGTGATATATGTACGCATGGAGCTATAGGTATATATTATGGGTAAGTGGTGGAAAGATGATGGGAAAATTAGGTTTTCTTGAAAGTTTTTCCCGCGAAACGGCTGACGTTGCTATTGACGTCGTGACGTCATGATACGCGCGCGACGTCATAGAGATGCTGACCGCTGTTATTGTCGAGTATACAATCTGACATAACGTAAATCGGGTCAGGGTAATGTCGGGCTTCTCGTATGGGGTGTGGTGATATGGTTGTAGTTAATAACACCCAACGACATTACCTTGACCCGATTTACGTTATGTCAGATTGTAAACTCGACAATAACAGTGGTCAGCATCTCTATGACGTCGCGCGCGTATCATGACGTCACGACGTCAATAGCAACGTCAGCCGTTTCGCGGGAAAAACTTTCAAGAAAACCCAATTTTCCCATCATCTTTCCACCACTTACCCATAATATATACCTATAGCCCCATGCGTACATATATCACTATACATGCCATAGCATACTATATATACAGTACCTACACCATTTGGCGGATCTAGCTGCAAGGAGCCGTACTTTTGCTCCCCCAAAGTTGCTCCCCCAAACGGCTCCGGTTCCTATGGGAATTTAACACTAGCTGCTCCCCTAAAGCTCCGGGTAATGAGGCACGATCGGGTACATGCTATACTACTGATATGGTACGAGTGCCAGCGCGGAAGGACAGAACGTGAGTCTACAGGCCTCGAGTTTTATCTTTCCGCAATGGCACAAGTGCCATATCGATTAACCCATTCACACAAGCGTGTCGTTCTGTGTTTATTGCACGCCTTCGCGTCTATAAAGGTTACTATTAGAAGGACACTTAGCAATTCATTTGATAACTATGAACAAAAAGAACACATTTTATCTGCAACCACATTTGCAAGAGGAACCCGTGTTATTTTTTCATCCCAGGAGTTCCAGTGTGTTCTATGTGCCTACTGGCACATAGAACACACTGGAACTCAAGGGATGGTCTTCAGCTTTCGATAGCGATTCAGAATGTAATAGCTTTGCACGATTTGTAGAAAATTGCAGTAACATTTCGCTTTTATTTACAAGTAGTCCGTCAATGATTTTCATGTCCCGCACGGTTTAGTGATGTTGTAGATGATGATTACATATAACAGGCGTTTAATAACTATACAAACGTAATCTCCCCTATTAAATTAACCCTTTACCCAACGCAGACGATATCAAAATTTATTATTTTAAATATCATTTTTTCAAATTTTTCAAAAAAATTCAACAAAACCATATCATGTGACCCCCTCGTTGGAACGAGCTCGACGAGCTCGTTCCAACGAGGGGTCACATGATATGGTTTTGTTGAAATTTTTTGAAAAATAATATTTTTTCGACTGCTGAATTTGCATATTACGCGGGCGGATGCGGGCGATTCGTTGGGTAAATGGTTAATAGAACGTTACATATGTATTTGTGCAAACCAACGTTTCATAACTATGCACTCTAAAACAACAAAACAACTAAAAACACGAACCAAAAATCGCTGAGCTCTATTACAAAATTGCTTCCCAGGGAAACTAGTGTTTTCTGTGGTCGGCTGTTTTACCATGACAGTCAAGATAATAAAACACATGAGGAATAAGATCACAGATCCCTAATCCACGGGTAGCATTCCTCCCAGCCCATTTTCAGTATAACAATGTTAGTAGAGATGTTATTGCTAAACAGTTCAAAGCTTTAACTTTCACAAAACTCAGTGAAAATCGGTAGGGTGCTTTTCATTCCATACCCTCACTCTCATACACCCACTATAACAGTGGAAAACAGAACTAAAGTTATTGCTCGGAAAAGAAATGTTCTATTTACGGTAAACGTCCAGTAAGAGTTGACCTGGGGCGCATTTTACCTAACATGAAAAGCAGATGACACTTGCAAATAAAATTCTTGGACAACTAATTTTTTTTCATTTTTTGTCTCAAAAAAACATAGGTTATGACCCCTCTTGGGATCGAGCTCGTTTTTGAGACAAAAAAATGAAAAAAAATAAGAAAAATTATTTGGCGATTTTTGTGAATAGCATTGGTCGGTTTTGACCGTTACGTTAGGTAAAGGCTTTTAACGCAATGCCTGTCCAGGCTACATGAAGATTGCTCCTGCCGGCAAAACGTTCATTTGTTTTTAGAATTTTGTTAAGTTTAAGTGCTGAATGTCTCCAGTGAGAAATGAGAGAGGACGAAATGGTATGTATAGCTTTATGCAGCAATGCTAGTGAAACAACTTTGCTGTTATATGTTATTATGAAAAGGTTAACACATGACCGCCACGGTACTTGTATAGCAGTACTATCAAACAGTGGTTATTTTTAGCGCAATTTGCGGAGGGGGGGGGGGGGGGCGGTGGCGTTGCGGTAATCAGATCACCGAAGTTAAGCAACGTCGAGCCCGGTTAATCATTGGATGGGTGACCGTCTGAGCGATCAATTCGGACTCCCGCGTTGTGTTGTTGGACAAGGCAGTTAACCCCGATCCGATTGTCCACATGGGAGGTGGGGGGGGGGGGGGGGGGATACGATGGCGCCGTGTACTAAGGCGTACTGCCCGTCGATGGTACTCATGTCTTCAACCATTATTACACTGCATGTGCTGCAGCGCGGAGTTACGATTTTGGGGAGCTGGCAATTGCTCGTCGTTGATCCGTGATTCTCTCCGGATACTCCGGCTTCCGCCACCTGAAAAACTGTCACGGTCATGATTAGTCATTGTGCATTAGTATATGATCTTAAACACCAGTAAATAAATATAACAGTTGACCTGACAAATATAGACTTCCAACACGTTGTGTTTCTCTTTCAAGGTCCAGATACATCCTACAAGTTTCGTGAAGCTGAAATACATCCACAAACAATAAAAAACATGTTATTTTTAGTAGCAGTTACCGCAGTTCTTGCACATGGAACCCAATGTGTCGATATAGTTATTCTCCTTCTTAGGGACATCAATGTTGTTCGTTTGGTGGATCTGCATTGAGCAAAGGTGATTGCCCCAAAACGGGGACGCGGTGGCTCCGTGAATGTCCACGGTTCGATCCCCGCCAGGGGTGACTGCGCTGTGTCCTTGGACAAAATATTTAATCCCGATTGCCTGTTTGATTGCACAACGGCGCTGTGTACTAAGGCGTACTGCACGTCGATGGTGCACTTGTTTCCAACCAATGCTAACCCTGCATGTGTGGAGGTAGTACGTTGGTGAGCCTGACAGTTGCTCGCCGCTGTTCTGTGGTTCTCTCTGGCTTCCATCACCCGTAAAACTGCCCTACACGAGATGACTCTGGATGTCAAAATTGTAGTTAAACCCCAGTGAACAAAAATTGCACCAAAACGATTTGTGTCAAGTTTGATTTATATCGGCAGAACCGTGACCTTCAGCCTCGTGACTGCAATTCCGGTAATTGGTAGGTTTCGGTCTCTCCCACCGTTATACATAATCAGTGAAATTTGGGAGCACGTGTGAAACCGAAAAAAAAATGGTATTGCTTGGAAACCATCTTATTGTTATAACCCCATGACCAACATCTAACCACAAACAAACCCCAAGAAAGTATAAAAGCCGAGGGAAAAGTGGGCGGTCCGTCTCCCATAACCGTATCTGTTCGAATTCTTTATTGTTTTAAATTTGAAATAATTAATTACAATTTCACAATACAAATAATAATAATAATAATAATAATAATAATAATAATAATAATAATAATAAATGAACGTTTTATGTGCATTGTTATTTTAAATAGGTATTTTGAGAAAATTTTCTAGTTTGTACTGACGGTCAACGACCCGGAAGCATGCCGGAAAATTATAACTCTCTCCATACCATGTCGAAACATTTTGAAATTATAGCTTCGGTTCGGATCACAGAGTCACTAGGATTCTCTGCTGTGCATAGGCAAATGTATTGAACAGGTATGTTTAACCCGTCACACACAGAATATATGAATGTAGCATTAAAAACAAAAGTTATTTGTAGTAACTTTGATCTTTATCTTTGGACGGCAAGCCTGGAAGTCGAAATGTTCTTCTTCCCTTCGAGCACCGACCCCATAGGTTAGTAGTAGGAGATGTGGTAACCGTCCTAATTCAGGGGGATCCCATGGGGGATCTCATAAGTGACGCCATAGTCACGTGACCTAGTTACGTCACGTTGTGCTGTCGTGGTAATCCGTGTGAGCGGCCATCTTGTGACGTCATCTCCATATTGATACGTGGTGTGAGTGCGCATGCGTTGTGCGTGTTGTTAGGGTGATAGTGTTTCCGTCGTCCATTTTGTATCCTGGAGGCCGCCATCTTGGTCTCTATGGTAGCACGTGGTTGCTATGTGACCCAAAGGCTTACAACAAGACACGGGTATGTTCGGAGGGTGTGTTCGATTGAGCAGGAGTAATTTCCCGATTCGTCGAATTACCCAAATAAACCCGACAATCCCTCCAAATTACCGAAATTGACTTTATTTACTACGGATTCCCCATTTTATCGGCTTAGCACGTAGTGCTATAGTACCAAGGGGTGCCGTGGGTGCGTTCGCTTGAATAGGAGTAATTATCTGGCTTAGAATTCTCCCAGAATTCTCGTTTAATTACCACAAACAACACTCAACAAGTTGTTTTACTAGTTCGAATTTTTCCAGAATCCCCGGTTTCTATTTGTTGTCCCCTAGAATTCTTTTGAGAACCACCATACTTTTGGCTTATAATAGTACCATGGGTACGTTTCTTTGGATTGGATTATACTTCAGTAGAGTAGAAAAGCCTATAAGCTGGAACAGTTTACCCTATTGTTACTATATTTAGCTTTTCTGGTCTATTATTGTTAGTTCTGACCCTATTCCGAGTACTCTTGTTGTTTTATTTATCTAGATCTTTTATATAGATTATAACTAACCAATCAGATTGCTTGATTTCCCATAATCTGTGAGTTATATCCCTTATGTATAACAACAGTATTCCCAAAGCCAATAAGCAATCGAGCAGTTACTGAAAAGTCATTACTCGAATGGCTCGAAGCCCATCGAAAAAATGAGCTTTAGAGTAATTGCTCGATCGAGTGACTCGGCATATTGCTCGAACGACTCGAAGTCCATCGAGCAAATGAGCTATCGAGTAATTGTTCGTTCGGGTGACTCCTCGAACGACTCGTCGACTCATTTCAATATATGAGGATACCTATGGCCCGGTATTATGTTATTTTGGGATACCTATCGAGGATACCTTTTATAGGATACTTATCTGAGGATACTAATACCTATTTGGCCCAGACTTCTGGGCCACCACAAGACATACCTATCCTAAATATCCCTTATAAGCTATTGAACAGTAACTGACAAGTCACTGCCCTAATGACTCGAAGCTCACCCAGCAAATGAGCTATCGAGTAATTGCTCGATCGAGTGACTCGACATACTGCTCGAACGACTCGAAGTCCTTCTAGCAAATGAGCTAACGAGCAATTGCTCGGTCGAGTGACTCCTCGAACGACTCTTCGACTCATTTCAGAAAAAAGGGATTCTGAAGGTCATATGTTTTTCAAAAAAGGGATTCAACAAATGGGATTGCAAAAAAAAGGATTCCATAAGTGGGATTCTGTCTTACATCGACTGACTCGCACATACTGCTCGAACGACTCGAAGTCTACCGAGCAAATGAACAATCGAATAATTGCTCATTCGAGTGACTCCTCGAACGACTCTTCGACTCATTTCAGAAAAAAAGATTCCATATCCACAGGCATTTTCCAAAAATGGATTCTTAAAAGGGATTCCGTAAGAGGGGTTCCTAGCCGATTCCCTCACCTCTCATGAATTATTTCACGTAACGAGACCAGTCAAGCGATTACTCTTCATTGCAATGCTTTTCCAGAAACACCACCAACATCTATCTCTACTTATGGACTGTCGACAAAACATATTGATCAAGTCTGTGTGAGTGTACAACAAAACATTGAGATTGGAATGTTACCGGAATTACTACGACAAAAAATAAAAATGCATCAAAAAACTTGAAGATTAGTTGATGTCCCAGCCTATTTTTAAAGATGATTTCTAAGTGAATGCGACGACGCATGGGTTAGCATATGTGATTTCTGATCGATAGGTCGTGACGACAAACGTGCCTTTAATCGACATGCAATGCAAAGTGAAGTTTCCTGTGTTATTGATCAGTTACTTATTTTGTTATTATGTACATTCGACACTCGTTGGTGACATGATGACAGTCGATCCCTCTACCGGAAAACTACCAATCAGCATAATACCCGGCCATTGAAAACTGCCGTTTCACGTAAATAAAAGAATAAATTTCCTATAGTTTCCCCACTTTACTCAATCCTGTTCTGTCACCGTGGTCGATTCGAACTGCCTTTGTCTTTCTCTCTGTTTCTCTTGTTGTTTACAGGTGGAAGAAGTTCGGTTTGCCTGGACAACTGAGAGAGTGAGAGATAGAAAGAGAGAGAAAGAGAGAGGGAGAGAGTGGCATGGGAGGAACAGAGATAAAGACGTAGAGTTAATGACATAGACGGATACGAAGAAACAGACAGAACGGGCTCGAATCGGCTGTGATAACAGTGATAGGTTCAAGAAAGTCACTCCTGCTTTATGACGTACCTACCATATCAACCATATGGATTACACACTTAACTGATCGCGCAAGCGTACCTGAAAGTGTTCTTCCATTATAAATAAACAAACTCATTTTATAAAAGCAATTCGATACTGAGTGGTATCCAGGTAAATGTCGCAGGTTGTGGGGTATTCAAGCAAACAAGTTAAACTAATTTCAGAGGCAGTACCATTTTAATAATAATAAATAAATGAAGACATTCATTTTCTTTTACTCTATTCTCTCACATTAATATATTAAGCACGTACATAAGCAAACAAATAAATAGCTTACCAATTTCTCCAACTAACATAATTTATACCATGATAAACTATTCTACTATATATGAAAAACCTATGACATAAATTTTAGCTTTACACACCAACCGTGATGAACACGCCAGCAATAGGATTTCAAATGTTAAAATTTACCCCTACAGTGGAACTGCATCCCATGCTGACTTGTGGTGACATGGCTTGAATGCATAATTGTCTAAATTTATCACTCGTCCCACCGTGAAGAGTGAAATGAAACCGGTAATTATGTGTTACTTTTTAAAAAAAGTTTACCCCATAAGATACCAAAAATTAACAAACATACGTTATCTAATGTTAATAAAACACCCATAACTCGAAATAGTATGTTATTATGTTATTAAAATGAAAAAGGCCTCGTAATTTGCGCGTTTCGTTTTCTATTTCGTTTCGGTGATACGATTGCCAGCGGAAGTACCGCACCACCGGTGCTCATGTAAACAAAAACAGATTTGCACGTGTGAATATTGATTTATTTAACATTTAAACTCTTATTAATCAGACGATCATGGTATAAATAAAATATACCCAAAGTAGCTTGGTGTACCCAATGTTCACCACTCGTGGTGAAGTGGTATTAACCGCGCGCCAAAGGCTCGCGGTTAATACCACTTCACAACTCGTGGAAAACATTTGGTGCACCAAGCTACTATGGGTATATTCTATATATATATATCTTACACTAAGTGTGTATTGAGCCCGTAATTTTACGAATACAGCATGTATCTGTATCTTGCAAATGCACAATTCAACTCGTGCCTGGTTAGGATTTGTTTATTTGTTTATACAAAGAGAAAGATCGCATTATTCAAATTATTACAATTTAAAACTGTAAAATAAATCTATTATCAACATAATGTTTATGTACACAATGTTTTATCCGAGTCCCACTCTCGTTTCTAAAGCTATATCTTGAATCTACTGTGATACAACATACAGTTAAAACTAGAAGTCCTGTCACGAACTGTGCGCTTATCTATGCTTAATTGCGCGTAGGAATTACGCGCAATTGCCATATCGAATGGCATCCACGACACGACAGGTTCTCCTGGTTACTCATCGCAAACACAGACAATGTTTCTGCCAATGGACCTCCGGGTTACCCAGAGGTCTATTGGCTGAAGCATTGCTTGTACACAGGCCGTATGTGTAACAGCATTTGGTAGCCTTACTATGACGCTAACGCGCAGATTAACGCACATATCGACGTGCGCATTTCATGACATGACTTCTAGTTTTAACTGTATAACAAAAAAGAGAAACAAATTGTCAAGGTGCACCTACCAGATAAATGCCATAGGTAGTGCCATTTTAGCCATGTCCCATCGTCGAATCAGGTCTAGATAAGTGTATCTCCTATCTGTCTTCTTTCGAGTTCTTATTTCAATCTTGAACGACTCTTCTAGTCTTGTCATGTCAGGGCATACTTTATGGTTAAATTTTGCCATCCGTCTGATTGTTGATTTTGCTTCTTGAATTTTGCCGTGAACAAGAAGCCACCTCATACTCTCCGGCACAACACTTGACAGGAAGAAAAAAACAACATAGAAGTTTGTTGAAAATCATATTTATTCACTTACTTCAGGAAATGCTATAAATTTGAGATTCTCGCAGTTTGTGGCATGGAAACACCCATAGAGTAGAGAAAAGTAAGTTTAATTTGCAACCACTTATCGGCAAGTACAGTTAATACTAGAAGTTCTGTCACGAACCGTGCGCTTAACTAGGCTTAATTGCGCGTAGGAATTGCGCGCAATTGCCATATCGAATGACATCCAAAGCACATCAGGTTCTCCTGGTTACTCATAGCAAACACAGGCAGTGTTTCCACCAATGGACCTCCGGGTTACCCGGTGGTCCATTGGCTGAAACATTGCTTGTGCAGAAGCCGTCTGTACAGAATCTGATAGACTTACTATGGTCATAACGCGTAGATTAACGCACAGATCGACGTGCTATTTGTGCACATTTCGTGACAGGACTTCTTGTTTTAACTGTACCACTGAGGTTTCTAAAGTAGCACCTTCTGTATTATGCTACGATCGCAGCGTGCATTTAACGTTACAGTTCAGCAAATGCGAAATATTCTAGAAACAACAGACGTGGAATCCTGCCTACGTGCCAGGACGACATGTAACAACGCATCCGATTGGATGTATGACGTTATGACATGAACGAGGTTGTTTGACACTAAACAGAATGTAAACATACCACCGAAGATGATATTTTCTTCCGAAATATCAACCTCATTCACTCAATTCAATTGGAATCGTCGCATAAACCCAGAACACAACCTGGGTACAGCAGATGAAACAAGAATCAACGGCCTTTCGGTGCTCGCGAAATACAGGGGAAACGTTCATCTTCAATCCCTCGCATATGCACCATGTGACCCTATAGACTGCATTGCACTAAAAAGCAGAGATAATGACTCTTCTGAAATCTCCCGAGCCGTACAGGATCAATAAAAGAGCCGATTATCGCATTAATACTACACCAAACACTTCGGCTGCCGGCAAAATATGGAGGTGTGTGTGGTTTAATACATTTTCACAACGCGTTTGCTGTGAAAATATATTAAACCACATACACCTCTATTGCTACGCTATTCGCAGTATTACATTATAGTTTCCAAAAATCTCGGCTAGGTTTGCAATCACAGCCAGTGCCGGTCCAATGCTGTACCGCGGTCCGGACTGGAAAACCCACAAACGAGCTGGATTGGCCCGGACGGTTCAAAGCGATCCAGGGAGGCGTCATTAAGGTTTAATACTGGAACGGGAATTTCACAGCTCTAGGGCTGCAGATTCTATAAGTCTATCACGATACCCGGGAAATTCATAGACGATCGTATCAATGATTGCGTATTATAGTTTATGAACTTACGGCGGATATCAGTTTCTTACCAGAGCAGCATCGCCGTTGGAGCTATAGTTTAATCTCGCAAACGGGGATTCCCGGTTCTGAAAATAAGTTCCAATGCTACGGAAATGACTGATTTTCAAGAAACGAGAACGAGGAAAATCTAGTTCACGTAATTAAACTCAAGGCATTAATGTGTCAAATTATCTTTGCTTCGCGACACGACACACATTTATTGGACTCTACCGTCCATGTTAACTTGTGAAATGACTAGGACAGTAGTTTTGGGAACTTCCTTCTTCGCAGACTAAGATTGTTCAAGTCGTTCCAGATAAGAGACCTTGCCTATTATGAGTGTAAGCATGAGCGATACAATATATCGTACAGCAGTGCAACAAGCCGCTATCTGAAATGATTTAGCACTGCAAATGGCGTCTTTTTGCACTCAGTGTCAGCAGATTAAAATTCGCTGGTTACAAAGCTACACCCTCTTGTATTCCGCGCTGCCATATCGACCCATACTGGAGACCCACCGCCGAGCTGATCTGAAACAAAATATATTTTACACTCTACATTTAGGGGCACATCATTTAAAGTCCACGCTTAATTTTGTGCTAGTCAGTATGCAACCCCTTTGCTATGGGGTTCCTATCCCCGAAAATTATTCGCATCAGCCTACACAGTAGTCTTACCCGGACAGCACGGAGATATAATCATCATTAAATATTTTTTTGTCAATAGTAGTAACTGGTATGTCGTGAGCAACCCACTGACTTAGCTTATTGTGGAGTGACAATTGTTTCAATGCTTGATTATAGCAACCATTGTAACAACAAGCCTCGTTCAGTGAAGATAGTCTCCAACTATCAGTGCCTGACTATGCACAATACATTGCCTTCATATTCATGGCTCCTTATGCTGTGTCTACCAACCAGCGCATCAACTAGCAGACAAACGTCTGGTCATCTCCCTGGATCCACTGTTTTCTATTTATCCACTCAAATCGATGTGCAATAGTGCAAGAGGTACACCATTTATACAATAAATACACAACAGATAACGCTGGCGTTACATAGTGTATTCAAAGAACAAAAAACAAACAAAAAACCCCAATAAGGATAGAAACATTTAGATTACTATCACAACAACACACGGCGCTTCTACGTTGCCGTACATTTGGTGTTTTTTTTACAGTTTTTTGTTTTATTTGTATTGGAGTTGAATGGCAAAGATCCAAGTGCGTCTACCAGAAGAAAGGGCATTGATTTAACATGGTGGAATAACCAATAATTACTGATGAGATATGTTCTTACACAACCTTAACCCTGTGAACCTAAGAGGAGGATTTAAGAGGCCAATAACATGGAACGTTATAATTTCACCAAGTATGATGGCTGTTAAGTTATTGCGTGGGGCACACCAATTAATATTTTCAACATGCAGGACAAAGGATGCAGGTTGAAAACAGTAATTGATCTACCCCAAATAACGAAAACAGACTCTTCAATTTGCTCGTATTGAACTGACATGTGAGATACCACTATGTGTGGTAATGTTTGGACAAAGGATAAATTATATTACGAGGTGTTCTTAACCCTTTACCTAACATGAAAAGCAGACGACACTTGCAAAAATAATTGTTGAATAACTATTTTTTTTTCATTTTTTGTCTCAAAAACATAGGTTATGACCCCTCGTTGGAACGAGCTCGACGAGCTCGTTCCAACGAGG
The DNA here is from genome assembly GCA_031216915.1 of Pictodentalium vernedei. NCBI lineage: Eukaryota > Metazoa > Mollusca > Scaphopoda > Dentaliida > Dentaliidae > Pictodentalium > Pictodentalium vernedei. The sequence goes on from CM062289.1 coordinate 88,182,853, forward strand.
GGTCATAACCTATGTTTTTGAGACAAAAAATGAAAAAATAATGAAAATTAATTGGCGATTTTTGAGAATAGCGTTGGCCGGTTTTGGCCGTTACGTTGGGTAAAGGGTTAAAACGTGTCTAGTGGTCTAAGCCCTTCCGAAAGACTGTTTTCAAACAAACTTCTGAAACACTATATTGCATTTTCAGTTTATTTGAATTCTATATCATACACATGGGTGTGTGTGTGTGGATGTGTGTGTGTGCCACCCCCCCCCCCCCCAATCCTGGTCAAAATTTCCTATAGTTAGAAATTTCTAAGGGCAAGTCATGTGTAGTTGGAAATTCCATCTTTCTGGATTTTAGAGCTTCTTTGGCGATGCTGATGTCTCCTTTGCTTCCCTAAATTCCAACTCGGTTTGAAATCGGCAACAAAATCTAACTGTTTCTATTTACAACCACAGTGTACGCAATGTCGACCTTCATAAGTATGCATGATGTCAATCGGTCCGAGGTTTCTATAGTACGTTTACTTATCGTAATAAAAAAAATCCTCGAAATGCACTTCCAGAAAGTCGCAACATGTACAATCGTTATCCTGAGTTAATTCCATCATTCACAGTTACAAAATGATGAAACATCGAAAACTGATCATTCCTGCATAAGATCTGATTTAATGTTAGGAGAGTGTGAATTGTTCAAAGTTCTCAGCTCGAGCATTTGTTTAGCACATATTCAACTCCCAGGATAATACCAAATAATAATAACAACCTGATAAGTCTATTATAAATGTGTTGACATTTCAGTTACTAGAATCAATTGTATGCCCCCTTTCATGGTTTCATTTTCAATGTTTTTCTCGGTAGTGAATTCCCAACTGGGGGAAGGACCGGAGGGGATTACCCATCCCGGCCCCTCCCCAAGGCTGGAGATTCACTACCCTACACCCCCTCCCCAGTCGGACGCGTCTAACCACGTCCCTGATCATAAACAGGATAATACTGAGAGCGGTAAAGTTATTTGCATAAGTTACATTTTTAACAAACTCATGTTTAATGAATGTTGATTCCTCGGCTCTTTTTTCTAACCTTCGTGAGGTGGAATCAGTACAAAGCCAAGATCAACTGTTCTGTATGTTGTAGTTTGAACATTTCATATATCGTGCCAGAAAAAGTAAGCAGTGAATGTTTTTAAAATTTCTTAAAGAAGCTGATATAAACAAAGAAAAAGCTACGGTGTGGCTATTTGGAGAATGGTGAGCAAATTCACTGAATAAACACAGAACGACAAACGCGTGCGAGTGGGTTAATCGATATGACACGAGCTACAGCGCGGAAGGATAAAATGAGAGGCCTCAGGACTCGAGTTTTATCCTTCCGCAATGGCACAAGTACCATATCGATTAACCCATTCACACGCGTGTATCGTTCAGTGTTTATTACACGCCTTCACGTCTATAAAAAAAATTGTTAGGACACTCAGCAAATCATTTGACAACTATCAACAAAAAGAACACATTTTATAGCCAACCAAATTAGTTAGGGGGACCCGTGCTAGTATTTCGTCCCCAAAGTTCCAATGTGTTCTATGTGCCTACTGGCACATAGAACACATTGAATTCAGTGGATGATTTTCAGCTATCGCTACCTATTGAAATTGTAAATGCTTTGCACGATTTGTAGAAAATTCCAGTGAAATTTCGCTTCTGTTTAAAAATAGTCCGTCATGGATTTCCGTGCGGAACAGATTTTCATTTTCCGTATGGTTTGGTGTTGTTGAAGATGGTCCGTCATGGATTTCCGTGCGGAACAGATTTTCATTTTCTGTATGGTTTGGTGTTGTTGTAGATGGGGATTTCATAGAACAGGCATGTAATACATGCTTTCGATGACGGTATTTAACCCTTTACCTAACGAATCGCCCGCATCCGCCCGCGTAATATGCAAATTCAGCAGTTGAAAAAATATTATATTTCAAAAAAATTCAACAAAACCATATCATGTGACCCCTCGTTGGAACGAGCTCGACGAGCTCGTTCCAACGAGGGGTCACATGATATGGTTTTGTTGAATTTTTTTGAAAAATTAAAAAAAATAATTTTTAAAATAATAAATGTTGATGTCGTCTGCGTTGGGTAAAGGGTTAACTCAGTCCATGTACTCCTGGGTTGGAAACTACTCAATCACAAGGACACTCAATGTATCCCCAGAGATGTGATCTGGACAAACGCTATTTGGCAAACAATGTGGTTTAGGTATATCTATAAATTCTTTTAAAATGCCCCAATTTCACTAAAGGAAAACGTCACGTAATATTTTAGCTTGCCGGAGTAATATCAGATGAACGATAGACGCCAAATTTTGAATGCGCTTATCACTTTATCAACAGCACCATATACTACCAGGTAGCGGGCAATGCCACCCAAAACGTTAACTTCCCTTGTGTTTCTGCAGTGGTTTATAAGAGATTTCTGTGCCAAACACACGCTGAAAAACATCGTTAATATTTATTGCTCACCACACTTTTTGAAAAAAAAAACGTTTTCATAACACATCAACATGGATGGTTTCTCTTTACATCATATTCATTGACATATTTACGAAACTTTTTATGCTAAACAGGGGGAGAATGGTAAACATACATTTTGGAGAAGTACGATTGCACTAGGCTGGGAGTGCCGAGAAGCGAGAGAAACTCTTCTTTAAAAGTACAATTACTGAAACTGAAATTGTAAAATAGTGTTTTGGAGATCTAAGCAATGTTTGGCATAAAATGCAAGTGCACTAAGAGTGCATCAACACGCAAAAATCAACCGGGTTAAAATTAACCCTTATCAGCTGGATTGAGTGAATATGAACCCAACTGGGTTCATATTCACTCAACCCTGTTGATTTAGGAGGATTTTTAATTCCATTGATTTTAGAGTGTATGAAAAAAATGTCCACGACATTCACATTAGCACAAGACACACAATTATGTGCACGTTCAAGCGATTAGAAGGATACAGTGATATACAACAGCAAAAACAAACGCATCGTGATCTACTTACAGCCACCCTAGCATAAATGGTGCAGCAATGACGCTGGTCACTATAGTAGCGTGTCTCCAGTTCTTCGTCAGGAAAGCACAGAGGGCAAAGGATGTTTCACCAATGCCCCAAGACGGAATTCCAGTTATGTACGACCTCCACTTTGCGGGGGTGAATTCGATGGGTATGCCAATATCCAGAACTTGCAAGCCACCAAGTGTCACTCCAATTAAAAATCTCATAATGGCAAATATCTGCCAGGTTCCAGAAAACAGGGAGGCAACTGAAAGCACTACCAGTGACGCTAGGATGGAGAAAAATATCTTCTTTCTTCCAAACAATTCCGACATCTGTCCCGCAAAAAGGCACCCCACTAGAACGCCACATAGCTGTATCGACATGATTAATGCTGATAGTTGTCTTCTGTTGCATATAAGGTTGAACTGAAATCAATTAAACATCCACAATAAGTTCATGATTACACACTACAACTGTCAATTTTGACAGAGTGTTATTTTTTTCCTGTTTTTCTGATTGGATAATTTGGGTCGTCAGCGCGCCAGCTTTTCGAGTGTGCAGCTGGAGAAAATCGTTCGTATGATTCATTTTGCTATGCGTATTTTCATTGGTGTACTGGTATTTAAGGATAACTCAGCATCGACGGCTATATCTTAACCGTAATGCAATTATAAAGTACAGTTACATCTAGAAGTCCACTCAGGAACTGCGTGCTTATCTAGACTTAATTGCGCGTAGGAATTGCGCGCAATTGCCATATCGAATGGCATCCAAAGCACGACAGGTTCTCCTGGTTACTCATAGCAAACCCAGGCAATGTTTCTGCCAATGGACCTCCGGGTTATCCGGAGGTCCATTGGCTGAAACATTGCGTGTGCACAGGTCATATGAACATAATTTGATAGCCTTGCTATGGTCCTAACCCGTAGATTAATACGTAGATCGACGTGCTATGTGTGCGCATTTCATGACAGGACTTCTAGTTTTAACTGTAAGGTTTATTAAACTGTTTATACCAAATCTAGAGCTCGGTAGCTCAGTGGTTACGAAAGTAGACTTCCAACCGAAATGTATACAGGCGATCCCGCCAGGGGTAACTGCGTTGTGTACTTGAGCAATGCACTTAATCCCGATTACCCAGGTGAGGGCATGGTGGCGCTGTGTATCAAGGCGTACTGCACATTGATGGTGCACTATTCTTCAACCAATGCTAACCCAGCTTGTGAGGAGTTAGACGTTTGAGAGTCTGGCATTTGCTCGAAGTTCCTCGATCGTCCTCTACGAGTACTCCGGCGTCCGCCACCCGTAAAACTGTCTGATACGACTTACCCCGGCGGTGGGAAGTGTCGATAAAATCTCAATAAATAAATACCAAGCTGTACATTTTAGAAGACAACCACCTCATGCGTTGGTTACCGGGTCATATTATACCAGAAATGCAGAACTTGTTTGCAGAGATGAGCAAGCCCTGTTCCTTTTCCATGTGTTTCCGCATGTGGCGTTATATGCGACAAGCATGATATAATTTGACAAGTATACTTTGGCGTCAATCAGAAAGTGCGTTCTCATTTCACAATTAACTACAGAAAGCTGGTATTGCGGTATTGTAAACATTACAGTAGATCCGTCGTGGGTTGGTGACCTTCCACAGATGGGCAATATTGCACGGACGCAATAAGATTAGATTCCAAACACCAATTATTGGAATAATCATCAAAACTTTAATTAATGAAGCACCAGGTACAGCCAAATATATTCTCTCGGGGAATTGAGTATAACATGACGTAACGAAATAAAGTTCTTTTTTCAGGCCAACATGTATACATTTTAGTGATTAGAATAAGTTGACAGTAGAAGAGCAGCCAAGCAAATTAAAAACAAAATGGTCGAGAGGATAGGGGTAATATGAGGAACGTAACATTAAAACTCACCCTAAAGAGGAAAATGATACGCCCAATTGCTGAAAACAGTATGAACTAAGGCAATTCGAATTAAAAACATAGTTTTGATATGACTTATTATCAGAAAGTTGTTAGCTCTTATCTTAGCACACCAGATTTTGTGATGAATTGACGGTAACGTGGTCTTTGGTTTGCGGCTCTGGCCTTATGTTCAGCCAACACACGAAGCGTAGAGGTTGAGCATGCGCTCTGAGCCGCAAACCCCAGACCATGTTACGTCAATTCATCACACTAACGAATATTTTCCAATAAGACGCTGCCCATGGTCCAAAACTCACATCGTGAAATGAACAAGGCAACTTGAATGGACAAGGCAACTTGAATGGACAAGGCACCTTGAATGAACAAGGCAACTTGAATGAACAAGGCAACTTTTATGACAACAAAGTTAGAAAATAAAGCTCTCCTGTATCCCGTGGCGTCACCGTTCAACATAAAATCAATGACTTAGATAAAGATCGATGTTATTTCATCTCAGTTGAAATCATGAACTTAAAAGTTGGTTGTGGACATACATTCAAACAATGATCACTAGTGGTAAAGGGTGCCACTATAGGGACAAGCATTTAACACTGAATCCCACATACCCCTGGACTGCCACTATAGTGACAAATTTAACATAGGATTCTCTATAGGGTTTTGTCCCTATAGTGGCATTTTTGTCCCTATAGTGGCATTTTTGGAGGTAGGAAAAATATTTTAAAATAGAAAAAGGAACATTTGATAAAAGAGCATGTACAGTACGTGGAGAGTGGATTGTAACTAAAACACCCGCGGAGTGGAGTATCACCCAAAGTATCACTTTCAATTTATGTACATATGGAGAAAAAACAAGCAATGTTTCAGCCAATGGACCTCCAGGTTTAACCCGGAGGTCCATTGGCTGGAACTTTGCTTGTGATGGTTATGCTTTGCAACAAATTTGCAATTATTGCTCGGGTGGAATCGCCACTCTGCGGGAGATTTAATGATAATACACTCTCCACGTACTGTAAACCAATTCAGTTCTCCCATTACAATGGGGAAGCCATAAATATTGCGAAATGCAACTTGAATGAACAAGGCAACTTTTATGATAACAATTTTAGTAAATAAAGCCATCCTGTATCCCGGGGCATCACTGAGCGACATAAAATCAATAACTTAGATAAAGATCGATGCTATTCCATCTCAGTTGAAATCATGAACTTAAAAGCGGGCTGTGGGCATACATTCAAACAATGATCACTGACCTCTAAGATTTGAAAGGCAATATGCACATTGTATCTCCTCCCATTGTTATCATATTTTCAAATAGTACGCGTGGTGACGTCAGACGGCAACGTATGCCACTGGCGCCGTAACCATAGAGCAAACTGAACGAGTACTCGTCCAACCAGAGGGCGATGATTTTAGTCTTATGGGAACATAGATCCTTATACAGTTGGATTGGTGAAACGCATTATGGTCAAATAGAGATAAATGTCGAAACCACCGACATCTTACTGAAACCCTCTATCTCCATGAAGAGATAAATGTCGACACCACTGACGCCTATTGGAACCGCCTATGGACATACAGAGAAAAGTGTCGACACCACCGACATCCTACTGAAACCCTGTATGGCCACGCATAGATACGTGTCGATACCACCGACATCCTACTGAAACCCTGTATGGCCACGCATAGATACGTGTCGATACCACCGACATCTTAGTGAAACCCTGTATGACCACACACAGATAAGTGTCGACACCACCGACATCCTACTGAAACCCTGTATGGCCACGCATAGATAAGTGTCGACACCACCGACATCCTACTGAAACCCTGTATGACTACGCATAGATACGTGTCGATACCACCGACATCCTACTGAAAACCTGTATGGCCACGCATAGATAAGTGTCGACACCACCGACATTCTACTGAAACCCTGTATGGCCAAGCATAGATAAGTGTCGACACCACCGACATCTTACTGGAACTCTCTATGGCCAGATAGAGAAAAGTGTCGACACCAACGACATCTTACTGGAACCCTCTATAATAGTGTAACACAGAGAGAAGTGTCGACATCATCGACTCTTACTGGAACCATGTATGGCCACGTAGAGATAAGTGTCGACACCACCGACATCTTACTGGAGCCTTGTATGGCCACGTAGATATACGTATCTACACCACCGATATCTTTCTGGAACCCTGTATGGCCAAATACAGAAAAATGACTAAACCACCGACATCTTACTGGAATCCTGTATGGCCACGTAGAGATAAGTGTCGACACCACTGACATCTTACTGGAACCCTCTATGGCCACGTAGATATACGTTTCGACACCTCCGATATCTTACTGGAACCCTGTATGACCATGTAGAGATAAGAATCAACACCATCGACATCTTACTGGAACCCTGTATGGTCACGTAGATATAAGTGTCGACACAGCCGATATCTTACTGGAACCCCGAACTGCCACATACAGAAAAGTGTCGACACCACCGACATCTTACTGGAACTCTGTATGCCAAATAGAGAAAAGTGTCGACACCACTGACATCTTACTGGAATCCTGTATGACCACATGGAGATAAGTGTCGACACAACCGACAGCCGGAAGTTCCTATAAATGAACAATATCCAAGAACAACAAAGTGCCTCAATTATTTTCTATTTCTCACAGCCTCGATGTCGCAGATCGCTTTTGAAAGAATTTGTTTTGATGCCTGCAACAAGTGAATATGCTGATGATGTGCACGTTTTCGCGGCAAAATAAATTGAATATTTACATATATAATATACCCATAGTAGCCTGGTTTACCAAATGTTCACCACGAGTGGTGAAGTGTTGTTAACAGCGAGCCTTTGGTGCCGCGGTTAACACCACCTCACCACGAATGGTGAATATTTGATACACCAAGCTACTTGTATTGATACCATGATCGTCAGATTATTAAAAGCCACTATTATTTTTTCTCGGTTTTACTGAACAACAAACGTGCGAATCTGTTTTTGTTTACATGAGCATCGGCGGGTGGTACTTCAGATGTCAAATTTATCTCTGAAATGAAATGGTAAACGAAACGGGGCCTTTTTTTATTTTAATAACATAATAACACACTATTTCCAGTTATGGATGCTTTATTAACATGAGACTATGCATGTTTGATAAATTTTGGTGTCTTTTAGGGTAAACTTATTTAAAATCGTAATAAATAATTGCCACTTTCATGTAACTCTTCGCGAGGCGACGCGCGATAAATTTAGATAAGTTCGCATTCAGGTCGACGTCACCAAAGGTCAACATGGATGTAGTTCTGCTGTAGGTGTAAATTGTAACTACTGAAATCCAATTGCTGTCGTGTTCACCACAGTTGGTGTGTATAGCTGAAATAAATGGAATATTTACAATATAGTTTAGTCATTATTGGCATTAGTTTTTGAGTTATGTTAACCCCTTTACCAAACGCAGACGAATCAAAATTTATTATTTTAAATTTAATTTTTTTAAAATTTTTCAAACAATTTCAACAAAACCATATCATGTGACCCCTCGTTGGGACGAGCTCGTTCCAACGAGGGGTCACATGATATGGTTTTGTTGATTTGTTTTTGAAAAATAATATTTTTTCAACTGCTGAATTTGCATATTACGCGGGCGGATGCGGGCGATTCGATGGGTAAAGGGTTATCGTCACACCATTTGTTGAAGTGACTGCTGTTCCGTTATGACTTCAGTCACAACGTAACAGTTTTCACACTATCAAACGACAAGGGTTGGGAGAAGTTGCCTCGTTATCTGACTTGACGTCGTTTTTGGGAGTAGAGGAATATTGATTGGCGAAGTTGTTCACTGACGCTCCATCGTTCCAGCGAACAGTTTGGTTGTCCAGTCGAACTTCTTGGCGTATCAATTTGTGGCCTTTGCTGCGCAGCACTGGGTGGATGTAAGTACTGCAACTGTTCTACAAAGGCATCATTCGCACCATTGCTGTCGCAGGACCGACCTGATGTACACGAGGATTTCGCCCTTTAGGCATTACGTACTGGAAAAAAATTACGCCAAGTCGAACTGTTCAATAAATGTTAAAAATGGGCAGTCATGGTGGTTTCACGGGAATTTTGATTAGCAGTCCTTCAAATTTCCACCTTATAATGTAAGCAGTGGCGGTTCACCATATGGACTAGGTGGCCGAAAGCCTGCGGCTCCGCTCCTAGAAACCACAGTTCGAAATGGGCCACATAGACTCACTGCTTGTTGTGATCGTTATTCTATTGACATGCAATGTCGCCAATAAATAACTATGAATTGCTTGCTTATCTAATTATAACACCGTCCACCAACTACCTGCCCATATGCCAACAAATATTTTGGCAACTGATGCAAACCATATACAGAAAGTAAAATAAGTGGTATTCGGTTCAGTGATACACACCTTTATACATCCGCTAAACGATAGATTATCGAATAAATTGCGGAAAGATAGAAATTGTATCCCCCATTGTGAAGATATAGACATTTTCACTTTCACGGTATCAATCAAAATGGCGGTTTCAAAGCATCACTTCAAGGTGAATACGAGTCACATTATCAATGGAAATGATCAATTTGTTCTGAAAATGTATAATGAAAAGTAAATCTAGTATCTTTGAGTGCATACCGATCATTTCCAGCAATAATTCAACACCTATTCTCCTTGAATTGGCGCATGAAACTCGCTAGTCCAAACATTACCTGAAAATCCGTAATATGAATTTGTGGTTTGGTAGTCCTATATTGCGGACTTCCAGGCCACGTTTGGACTAGAAACCCGCCAGCTAAATCAGATTGCAAGCCGCTGTCTGCTCCGAGTATCGATCAAATTACGTCCGCGTATCAATGATTCAATGCTCTGTTTAATTTCATGCATCAATTCAAGGCTGAAACGAGTGGAATTACAGGCTTCTTATAAAAGCGTATAATAAAAATAAATCTAGCGTTTTTGAGTGAATACCGAAACTTATCTCACTTGTGACCGAGACAAATGGTAAATAAACATTAGTTTTGACTCGGTCAGTCATGAGATAATTTTCGGTTGCCACTCAAAAACACTAGATATCCTCTATCTCATCAGACACTAAGAATGAAGGAACTTGCTTCAGTTGGCACCAGTTTTCAAAATTTTCTTTCACCGAGCCAAACCAAGGTCAGCCCTGTACGCTAAGTGTCACACGGTACTGTGTAAGTTCTGGATCGGCTTCTTGATCTCTGACACTCACTGAAAGTAGGGTACGTGGACAAGTGTAATTTAGGTTTTAATCCCAAAGTCGAATAGGTATATGAGCATGTCAATGCCAAGAGTATGGCCATCACAATTCGACAATATATATTTATTTTACAAACACTCCTACGATTTGTTTACGTTGAAAAATATTAACTTTTCGATTCAGTATATATACCAACTCGGTACAGTCCAATATGCCTTAATACACTTACACCACGTTTGCGCTATCTGACTGAAAATTAAATGTGTGTTCTGGTACTTTCAGATCGGATTTCTAAGACATTCAAATATCATCTAAAACAATAATTATTTACAAAAATAATTTAGAATCTCTACCATCCTGATAGTAACAAATATCAACCAAAAAAAATGTAAAAATAAGTAAACATGTAAAAAAAAATATTTCAACCACTGAGAACATGTTACACACATGGAAATAAATGTCTCAAACCCTGCTCCCGCCCACCGTCTCTAACAAAGCAGACGAATTGATAAAAAGGTAATTAACAGTTAAACGATAAACTGTCTGTCTGTCTGTCTGTCTGTCTGTCTGTCTGTCTGTCTGTCTGTCTGTCTGTCTGTCTGTCTGTCTGTCTGTCTGTCTGTCTGTCTGTTCTCTGCTCGTCCGTCCGTCCGTCCGTTCCGTCCGTCCGTTCGGGCAATAATACGGGATTTTTGAGTTTTTGTTTTGCCCGGACAGGCTTTTTGAGCTTACGCACAAAAATACTACTCAAAGTTTGCTAAGCACCAAATATTTGGCACATCATTGTGAAATTTGCTTGTGACATATTTGCGATATTTTTTGGGGATATGATTGAGGAATGTATTGAGATGGTCCCCAGTGTTTCCATTAGCTCTCTTGAAAGGCAGGCTTTTCCTGACAGTCATGGAAAGCATGTACCCTTTGATTTTCATGATGCTTTCGTGTACTGTCTACATGTACATATGAATGGGACATGGACCACGTTGGATGGACCAGAGAAGATTGTCGACCTGTCCTTTTTACAGATTAGTCAAGGTACTGCCTAGACCACACAGATAGGCGTTCGAGGGTATGGAGAAGACTATGAGAGCGATTCCATGCAGCCAACATTGCTGAGCATGACCGCTATAGTGGAGGGTCAATCAAGGTCTGGGGCGGCATCAGCAGGGATGGCGGTACATAGGTATGTGTCATTGAACGTGATACATTGACTGCACAGCGGTATATTGATGAGATCCTGGATGTCCACGTCAGATCGCATGCAGATGTAGTGGCTGATAGATTTATTCTGATGAACGATAATGTCCGCCCTCATATTGCCCATGCTTTCGGGGAGTACCAAGAGAGGGAGGGGATTGATTGCATGGACTGACCAGCAAGATCCCTTGACCTCAATCCAATCGAACATGTCTTGAATGAGTTGCAGCTTGTAATTTCAGCCCGTCCAGTCCAGCCAAGGAATGTCCAGGAGATTGGTGCCATGCTGGTCCCAGAATGGAACAACATCCCACAGAGGACCACCAGGAACATGATTGGGAGCATGTGAAGGCTTTGCCAAGCTGTAATTAACAGCAATGGGTCTCATACTGGATATTGAACCCATACCAGCTCGCTCCGTCAACTTTTTTGTAAATTGAAAAATTCCTTCTTTTACGAATAATATCCATTTTCCATGGTTATCGTATTCAAAAGCTAAAACATAATGTCAAACACAAATAAAATCTTAATTTCTGTACTTAAATCATTAAACATATAATTAAATAAAAAATATATACACTTTTCATTACAATATTTCAACTAAGACGGAAAACAGGTAGATGGATATACTTGGTGCTTAGCAAACTTTGAGTAGTGTATTATGAGGTTAATGTCTCAAATATGAAACTTATGAGGCAAGAATCGATTTGAAGCGATTGTTTGGTGTTTATGTTCAGGTTCGTGGTCAATTAACGGCTGGAGTTAGCGTTGCCTCCTCTTCAGGTTTATCTTGGGGGATCTAACCATGTCTATGCCACATCAAATTTCCGAACAAACGACTTTTTAGCGGTTTTAAATGATCTATTTTTCCGTAAAAAATTAAGCCCACAACTCCTGTTTTTAAGAATCTCCGTCCGTCCGTCCGTCCGTCCCACCGTCCGTCCCACCGTCCGTCCGTCCGTCCTCGCAATTATACGGGAGTTACGAATTTTGTTTGTGTCCGGAGATGCTTTATGAGTTTACCGAAATATTATAAGCTTATTTGATATATTATGAGCTTAATTACTAAGATATGAGACTTATGAGACAAACTGCGAATTTTAGGTGTTTATATTAAAGGTTGGGGTCAGTTGAGGGTTGAGGTTAGTGTCACTTCAGGGTTAGGGTTGGGGGATGTGACCTTTCTATGCCCCTCGATTAAAAAAAAAACGAGGTTTTAACCGTTGTCCGAACGAATTGAAATGAACAATTTTTCCGTAAATTTTTTAGCCGACAACTCCCATTTTTAACCGTCCGTTCGTCCGTCCCGTCCGTCCAACGCCCGCTTCTGACATTGGTATTAGTAGAACAAATAATACATTCTGTCGAGACATAAGAGGAGGAGGAACCAAGGGTGGGTGATACAAGAGGCATGTTTACATTTTTTTGCACGAGCATTCTCCACGATGACACAATGAATTAAATTCTCAAAAATCGCCAAATAATTTTCATTATATTTTCATTTTTTGTCTCAAAAACATAGGTTATGACCCTCCTTCGGAACAAACTCGTTGCAATGAGGGGTCATAATCTATGTTGTTGAGACAAAAAATGAAAAACATTAGTTATTCCAAGGGGGGGGGGGGGCACTAAAAATTTGCAAGACGTGACGTCCTATTTTTTATTCGGCTCCTTTGTACACCCACCCACCCACTACGTGCAAATTTTCTACTACCGTTCTCAGACACTCACCACCCCACTCCCCCATTAAAATCCAAAATAAACTTATAAACTTAGTAGGCACAGCTGTCTTTAGGGGGTTTTCATAATGTTCTTAACCCTTTACCAAACGTAACGGCCAAAACCGTCCAGCGCTATTCTCAAAAATCGCCAATTAATTTTTATTATTTTTTCATTTTTTGTCTCAAAAAATAGGTTATGACCCCTTATTGGAATGAGCTCGTCGAGATCGTTCCAATGAGGGGTCATAACCTATGTTTTTGAGACAAAAAATGAAAAAGAATAGTTATTCAATATTTTTTTTTGCATGTGTCGTCTGCTTTTCATGTTAGGTAAAGGGTTAATTGGACAATTTTTGGCAAGTGTCGTCTGCTGTTCATGTTAGGTAAAGGGTTAAACTGGTACCACCAATTTAAACCTCTGTGGGCTGCTGTGGGCCCCAATCTACAAATGACAAACTGTTCATTATCAGGCTTGGCCAGAGCAGGTGTACATATACGGGAACAAATTTTCATTTGAATTGTTCCCAAAATATTGTCTGCACATTTTCTACATTTCGAACAAGACACCCACCCCCTACTAACGTGTGACATTTTCCCAGTTTAAGCCCAATATTCTCACATACTCGCATATAAAGCCTCCTGATGTATTTATGTTAAGAGTGTGATGTACAACATCATCTTTAAGGTTTGAAACACAAATGATGATATATATTAGCTGATATATTGTTATATTTTTTAAAAATTTAAAAAAATGCACAAGTTGGAAATGCACATTGTTGGCGCACTCAAGAGACCCACCCACCCCCACGTCACGTCTTGCAAATTTTTGGTGGCCTCCCCCTGGTTATTCAAGAATTTTGTTTGCAAGTTTCGTCTGCTTTTTATGTTAGGTAAAGAGTTAACATGTGTAAATTTATGTACTCAAAAATCAACTGAGTTAAAAATTAGTCCAATTCGTCTATGTTGAATGAATATTAAACAATTGGGTTCATATTCACTCTTCTCAGTTGTTATGGGTTGATTTTTAACCCACCTGATTTTACAGTACATGTGTTCATGTAATATATCATTTGCAAATTCCACATTCAGCTGGTTCGGTCTGTTTCGTTTTGTTGGAGTATCCATGACTAGATGGCAGCATGTCCACTTAAACAATTAGAATGAGAGACTAACGGAATTCGCTCCAGTGGTGAAGGGATTGGCGGTGGCCCCCTCCCCACACACACACAAACAAAAGATAACATCACCAATGGCACCCTACAAATCCTGAACTCTTCGATCCGCAACTAATACATTTGCAGATGACATACCACGCTTGACATTATTTCAAGCCTCAAACTAGCGCCTTTTTTGGCATATTTTTTTTAAAAATGTTGCAAAAATTTACTCCCCACCCACAGCCCACCAAACGCGAGATGGCCATCACCTTGATGACTTTTTTCAAACTCAAGACTTCAGTCTTCACGATATGCCTACAAATGTTAGTCCCCCGATTCATGAGCTGTCTCCCCCAACTTGGACACCTGGCTGCGCGCCTGATTCGCGCATTTGCTATCATTACACGACGTAGCCCGATAGGACATTGTTCGCTTTTCCAAGGATATATACTATTCATGGCTACTGTCAACCATCACACACACTCTTTGAAAACACTCATTGTGGTTGTCAGCACCTCGGAATCAATGAAATGCAATTTCTGTGGATCAATCTTTTCAACGTTTTTCCACCGGAGCCATGCATGGTGTGTCCACTGTCTCCCTCCAGTGCTATTTATCTTCTACCACTTCTGGAAGTCTCTACACTTACCTTACTAGCAACAGTAACCATCTCATCCGAATACTCAATGCTCTTGCACTCTGTACCGTTAATTGCACAAGTTTTGTATAAAGGAGCTGTTGCGTTTGATGCTTCTAGGCACCACCAATCCGGGATTTTTCCTCCAAATGCCATCAACATCATCGACAATGCACAAGCAACTTTTGAACCAGCAAAAAATAAAAGTGTCAAAACTTGAAATCTCCCCATTCCGCCTGAAGCATTTATTATATTTTCAAATTCCTCGCCCGTACGCCTTGCGGTAGTCTCTGCAATTGAAAAAAAAATCACACACACTCTCATTTTGTAACTACCTACATTGTGTGTTTAACCCTTTGCCCAACACAGACGATATCAAAATTTATTATTTTAAATATAATTTTTTAAAATTTTAAAAATTTGTTTAACAAAACCATATCATGTGACCCCTCATTGGAACGAGCTCAATGAGCTCGTTCCAATGAGGGGTCACATGATATGGTTTTGTTGAAATATTTTGAAAAATTAATTTTTTTCAACTGCTCAATTTGCATATTACGCGGGCGGATGCGGGCGATTCGTTAGGTAAAGGGTTAAAATTATTGACATCAAGATCAATGACGTGGCAAACACGCAACTAAATGTGCTTTAACCGTGTGGGAATATTTTGTCAGTATTTGATAGATGAACCAAAAGGAATGAGGGACAAACATTGAAGTGGGCAGAGCATTCGAGGTTCCGGTAAGGACTGCAGCTGCATTACAAGGGTGCTGAATGAGTTAAAAGGCAAGCCATTTATATACACAGAACGACACCCGCATGTGAATGGGTTAATTGATATGGAACGAATGCCAGCGCTGATGGATAAAACTAGAGGGCGCAGGCGTCGAGTTTTATCCTTCAGCGCTAGCACCAGTGCCATATCGAATAACCCATTCACACGCGTGTGTCGTTCTTTGATTATTGCACGCCTTCTGGTCTATAAAAGCAATTATTAGGTGGACACTCAGCAATTCATTTGACAACTCGTCCCCTAAGTTACAATGTGTTCTATATGGAACTCAGGGGACGAACTATCAATAAAAATAACACATTTTATCGCCAAATAAATTTGCAAGGAGAACCCGTGTTTCTACTTTTAGCTGTCGCTTGCGATTTAGATTGTAATTGCTGTGCACGATATGTAAAAAAAAATCCAGTTGAATTTTGCTTTTACTTAAAAATGGGCCGTCAACGAGTTCTGTTCGGCACATGTGTGCGGATTGGATTTTCATTGTCCGTGTGGTTTAGTGTTGCAGTAGATGGGGAGTTCATATGACAGGCGTGTAATAAACTCAGTGGGGTAGATAAATTTGCGCTATTGTGCGCAAGCTTGTTAGTTATCGTCAACTCAGTCTCAAATCGAAATATCAAACATTTCCTGTACATTTTGCAAAATTACAAAATTATACCACGAAAAGGCCTCACTTTTTATTCTGTCCATACTTACGACTATTCTGACATTTGATTTTCTGTTAACCCTTTACGCAACGTAACGGCTAAAACCGGCCAGCGCTATTCTCAAAATCGACAATTAATTTTCATTATTTTTTCATTTTTTGTCTCAAAAACATAGGTTATGACCCCTCATTGGAACGAGCTCGTTCCAATGAGGGGTCATAACCTATGTTGTTGAGACAAAAAATGAAAAAAAAAATAGTTATTCAAGAATTTTGTTTAGAAGTGTCGTCTGCTTTTCATGTTAGGCAAAGGGTAAATGAATGTTATTGCATCAAGAAACAATATACAGTACAGTCGCCGTGGACTGATCGTAATACGCGCATGGGCAGTGATGGCCTCGCATGCGTTTACCAGGTAATAGATGGTTGATAATACTTCCTATAATTAATGTTTAGAATCTGATTTTATAGCGTTCGTGGAAATATTGCCCATCCGTGGAAAGTGACAGCCGTTGTACATTATGTATTTCCTTCAACGGAGTAAATTTTGCGAGATTCGAGTGAAAGGTCGAAAACTGTCAATGATGTGAGATTATGGATCAACATTAGCGACGATATTGATCCGTTCGCTAACACAATAGACAGTTTGAGGCTGTTCTCCCAATTAGGGGAAATGCAATCATAAACGAGATGGGTAAAATCACCAAATGCAGTTGAAACCAGAAGTCGGGTCACAATTAGCGCAGGAAATGTCCGTTAGTTATTGCGCTTTTTACTGCAGAAGAATGAAGTAGTCTGAAATACACAAGAGTGTTTGCACTGTGCAATGCAAAATGTAATGCGCTATTAAAGAGGTCGGTAGTGAAATCACGAACTGAACCGATCAAACAAAAAGAAAATATTGAGACTGCAGTATGTGGAGGGTGGATTACTACTAAATTTCTGTGGGATAGATTTGTCATGTAGTAATTATTTACAATTTCTGAAGACAAACACAAGAAGCACTTGCAAACTTGCATCACATGTGCCAACGGACTGCACCTGGTGGTCCACTTGATGAAACTTTGCCGTGTTTCTTGTGCTGTTATAAACAATTATAAATATTTTTCGTGTGGCGAATGAATGGCGCTGTCGAATTTTAATTTTAATATCGATTTACGTTATTACATGTATATGTATCACAGTGCAGGGGCCGCGGAACCGATGGGGATGGGGCTGGGGCTGGGGCTGGTGAGGGGGGCTTCAGCCCCACCACTTTTTTGCCGGGCCATGTTTTTTTGTATGTATATATTTTAACACAACAATAACTGGTGAAACAAGGGGCGGATCCAGAGCCTCCCCCATATTTTCGCCAGCTATGTTTCTCTCGTACTGGTTCAGTTTCGATGGATTTCGGATCATGTTTTGCAGTGAGTGGCAGCAAACGCTAAAATGTATACAGTTTGTTAAAAAATCCGTTAACTTTAATAGATCGTAATCTTACAGACATACAAGTATCAAATTCACCCCAGAGAAGATAATCCACAGACAGTTTTATTGCTGTTAACATCTGGTAAAGCATACAGGTGAGGTCTATTTATCAGCTTTGGTCGTTACGACCAAAGCTGATAAATAGACCTCACCTGTATGCTTTACCGACGTTTTAACGGCTCTCAAAGTGTTAAATCTTCCGAATACATCTCCTGAAAAATCTCAAATTGTCCACTCAGATGCATAGAAATGGGGGTTCTGGGACCCTGGAATTTAAAATTTTTGTACTACGGGCCGAACCATGGTCGGCCCGCCATACCGACGACCATCCATAGCCCGATCCAGCCCCCTCACTTTGAAAATCGTTCCGCGGCCCTTGCAGTAGAGGGTAGAAAATAATGCTAGTGGTCTCTATTTCCTAGCATAGAATTGTACAGAATTGGGCACGCTGTTTTTCTACAGGAATTGAGTTACTCTAATGGAAGTTTGACAGGGACAAAAGTGCACTTACTAAGCGCAGTATTACTTCAAAACAGTGAAAAATAAAGTGACATGACTTCTAGTTTCAACTGTAGTACAATGTGCAAAAAGGGTTTTTAATTCCAGTTTGTGGTGTGTTTTTAATTAATTGCCATTCTATATAATAAATAATATATCCTGGGAACAACAGTTTTGTTTTTAACAATTTAAATAAATTTACTTTTCAAAACTTTTTTTCTAGGCACTCATTCTCATCTTGTGAGGTCAAACATCGACAAACAACACACCATGAACGGTTCTGTCCTTTATCGGTGTATATGTGCTGAGTCCTACAAATTCGGTACCTGGTATATTGTTCCATAAAGAAATAAAGTCTGGAAGTTTTGAAAATATGGTTATGAAGCTGAGGAAAACAAATCTGCCATCCTGGTGAGGAGAAAAGTTTTTGTATAGAAAGTTTGATGGGTCATGTTAGCCCCTAATGTTTTGTTTGACCGTCTTTAACTCAATCCAAGTACCATTGTGTTGAAAACTACCCACAATAAGGAACAATCATACATGCCAAGGGATATATTTTTGTAAGCAACATAGTTTGGGTGTACATACCAATACCATTTAAACACACGAGTTGAATTGGAAGAGAAATGTTGCCTAATGTTCTTTTTATATTTCTAGCTCATGAGAGTAAAAAATATATCTGTTCCAGTGCACACGTATATTTAATATGATCATAACTGTATCAGATGCATCACGGCAAACCAAGTGTTGTCAGCAAACATCAGTGAGGTTTCTCAAACAATACAGACCAGCCCAAGGGCGTCATGCTAGGGAAAAATCGGGGGGGGGGGGGGGCGGTCCGGATCGGTAACACCATCTAAACGGAGCTCCACCATCGGTTGGCGCGTAGCGTGCCCTAAATTCTTGGCAAAAAATACCTCCCAGATTGCCGGAAATGGCACTTCCCAGGCCTTCACCGAATTTTTGTTTTTTTTTGGGGGGGGGGGGGGAGAGGGGGCCCGTACACCGTTGGCATGACGCCACTGGACCAGCCATCTATGAAATTGCCGTGTTTCTGCAGCGGTTTTCGTGGGGCATCTAGACCAAATACTCTCTGGATAACATCTCTGACTGGTACCACCTACCATATTTGCCAAGAATATTTTCAGCCTTGCATGTATCAGATGGTTGTTTGCTTGTGACACAATATATCAAAAATCCAGTTTTTAGCTCGTAAATACCCCGAAGAGAGAGAACTGCAGATTTGTAGATGTTGTACCTCACAACAGTGAGAATACAGGGCGCGAAAAAATATTAACATTTTTATTTTGAGACAATATTTGGAAACACAACACATCCTATATACACGATGTATGGTAGAAAGTACAAATACACCAAGACTGCATCATATAATATTACTAAAACAAATTTGTAAACGACGATTTTTATCAAATTGTTTCTTTTTATATTCCCCTTTAAAACATGTAAACCATTTTTCTTTAAATAAAGGACCGTTTGTACAAATAAATTTGGTGGTTGTGACAAATTAAACTCACCAACTCTTCTGAAAAGTTGCGGTTACATTGTTAACCCTTTGAACCCTAGCGGCCGTATGTCCAGCCAGCAACATGATTCGTCATAACGTCATTAAAAAGGATGGCTGTTCAGTAAATGTGTGGGGTAGACCAATCAATATTTTCAACGTGCAGCCCTCAGGCTGCACGTTGAAAATATTGATTGATCTACCCCAAATAATGAATATGGACTCTTCTAATTGCTGCCACTGAACTGGCATGGAAGATACCACAAAAGTTATAAGGTTAATGGACACTTGTGGTCATGCATGATCATGGTCATGCTACTCAGCTGTCTTGTTATTTTCTGTTGTCATGAAAACTAACGAAAGGATTTCACCGTTACTTCGGTTCGAATCCCACCTTCGGCAACCGCGTTGTGTCCTTGGGCAAGACACTTCACCCCCATTGCCCACGTGGGGGCACGATGACGCTGTGTACTAAGGCGTACTGCACGTCGATGGTACACCTGTCTTCAACCAATGCTATCCCTGCTTGTGAGGAGTTGGAATGTTGGGGAGCTGACACTTGCTCGCCGTTGTTCGGTGGTCCTCTCCGGGTACTCCGGCTTCCTCCACTCGTAAAACTGTCACGACGGTCATGGTTATCCATTGTGCAGAAATATGTGACCTTAAACACGAATAAATAATAAATAAATATTTCCCCGTTACTGACTGTACTGTACAGTACAGCCGCCGTTGACTCGACACTTTCCACAATTGGGTAATATTTCCACGGCCGCAATAATATTAGACTCCAAACACTAAGTAAAGGAATACTCATCAAACATTTAATTAATGAAGCACCGGTGTCAATATTTTGCTGTAGATACTTTTTATTACCTGGCAAACGCATGAGTGGACATCACTGCGCACGCGTGGAATACGACCAATTCACGGTGACTATATTGTATAACGACAGACGTATACTGACGATAATCACCAATTGAACTTAATTTTGTTTTACCCTTTGAACCCGGGCGGCCGCTTTTCCGGCTCAGAAACATGATACGTCATAATTTCCTCAAGTAGAATAGCTGCTGAGTGAATGTGTGGGGTAGACCAATTAAAATTTTTAAAGTGCAGCTCCACAACTGCACATTGAAGGTATTGATTGGTCTACCCCAAAATAACAAATGTGGGCTCAGAGAGTTAAGAAGCCCCCCCCCCCCCCCCCAAAAAAAAAAATACAAAACAAAAAAAACAAAATGGTTGCTTTTGTCTGCATCTGTCGTTAAAGTTGTTCAGAATTTCCATGTCTCAGAAAACATAGTCGCAAGTAAACAATTCAAACACTTTGTTATCGGGTATATCTGGCAATGAACTTGTTCAAGTTTGTCAACAGTGGGATAGGGGGCGCGGTGGCTCAGTAGGTAGAGGTGCAGGCTGCTAGCCGAGAGGTCATCAGTTCGAATCCCACCTGCGGCAACCGCGTTGTGCCCTTGGGCAAGACACTGCACCCCCATTGCCCATGTGGGGGCACGGTGATGTTGTGTACTAAGGCGTACTGCACGCGGATGGTGCACTTGTCTTCAGCCAATGCTAACCCTGCATGCGTAGAGTTAGTATGTGTGGGAAGCCTGACCTGACAGTTGCTCGTCGTTACTTAGTTGTTCTCTCCGGGTACTCCGGCTTCCTGCATCCGTAAAACTGTCCAACACGAGGGTACGCTGGCTGTTAACAGTGTCATTAAAACCTAAATAAATAAATCAATCAATCAACAGTGGGAGAAAGCACAGAAGGATTGTACGACACTTATTTTGCAGGAGAATGTGGAAAAACTTGTGGAGAGGGGAGTTCACTCCGACAGTGTTGTTCGAAATATATGTGAAAATGCGTAAGCACACTCAGATTTTCAATGATTTGTGTGTTTGCTTGCGGTGTATGGTCTGACAGTGTACGAGTTCCTACCTGGATGAGAATTCCACTCCGTCAGTGCTTCAGCGATAATCCACTTTCCACGTACTGTATCTTATTTTAGATGAAAGTGTTATCAACACCATTTTTTATGAGGAAACATTTTGCACCCTATCTCTCACCCCCAAACGCCTCACACCTCACGGAAAGATTGCCTTTCTGGAATTGATGTGTGGGTTGTGTATGAAATTTGTGGCTTCACGATTTCTTTTTGGGTGTATTTGTTCTGTTTTTTTTTTGTGTTTTCTTTAGTTGCTTAAACTCGAGGTTTTTTTTTTCACTCGTCGCAAAATTGTCGGCCAGATTTCTGATAGCTCTCTTCCGATGTGAAATTTTAGAATGTGGCAAAAAGTCATAATTTATTGTTCCATTTCTCTCCCTTACATTGATTATATTCTGAAATTCTGTTGGAACACATCTCTGTAAAAGAGAAATCAAGTACCCCTGCCGAATTCGCTTTGTCTGTGCTTTACGTTTCCATTTCCCGTGCTTTAAATTGTGCTCACGTACGTTAACTTGACGGAAATGAAGTGTTCATTGTATTAAATAAATATAACAGCTCCGGTGAGAAAACTGTCCACTCTTGAAACACTGAGTGCTTTTGCAACTTTCAATAATGGACACAATTTATCACTAATGGACCAATGTGGGACAATATGCCAAATAATAGACGAAAAGAACACTAGATTACGTCAAAACCATGTTTTGAATCCATGTCGAATGATAGATATAGTGGGTCACTGCAAGAAAAAACAACAACTCTGGAATGTACACTTCTTGAGTGAACATGTAAACCCACCATAGAAGAACAATAGAACAGCTATTTTAACATGTTCAAAGAACGTCGTGTTGGAATTTCAAACTTTGAGTATGACCACATAACTATACTCTATATGAACTGCAATAAAAACGATGCATATCGTCAATAACTTGCATCCCTACCAAAAATGTCGAAAACCGAATCCGAAATTTCAGAATCGTTTTTTCTTTTTTGAAAATTGGCGCATTGAAATTCGAAATATAGGTACATGTACACTTCGTGAAGTTTATTATTTTTTTATTTTATTTTGGAAATTACCCATAATTTTGAGTTATCACCCTTGCAATTTTCGGGTTTGTGTTTGTGAAAAAAGTATGAATACAGAAACAACGGTGCAGTGAGTAACATGAACAATAATGTCATACAAACTAGACATGATGGGATTCGGTAGAAGGCATTATTTCTGTTGTCAGCCTCCTCTCAAATGGAGATTTTTTCCACGGGATAACGTTTATGGTACAAAACCTTCAGGACATTTTGTGTGCTGTTATAAACAAGTACAAAGAGAAGTATGTTTTAAAAAATGATTTTATCCGTTAACCCCTTAAATTACAATGGCTGCTTCATGTTCTGTGAGTATTTGTTGTGATGTTGGGGATATTATTTACCAGGCTGAGTATGTTTGTGTGCAAACAGAGTGTATGTGTGAAGTGGATGTGTGGAAAAGGCGTGTATGTGCATTCTGTCCCAAGGTCGAGGATTTGGACACTTTATAATTTTGCTTGATAAAAGACACCACATACAATGCTGTGATCGGAGATACGTTGCACACATCTCTGACTCATATCGTCATGAAAATCGACTTTCGATAAAGTTATCCCCCTTGAAATTATTAAACGCGCTAGGAAAGTTTAATTAAGAAACACGTAATAGTTGGGAAAACACGTATGCCCAATGGTATCTGTAAAAAAAATATGCAAGTTTCCTTTTGTTACTTAACGAAAACAGCAGACAGCTACCGGAGATTCTGTTGTTTTCGTTTATTAACCCTTTACCCAACGTAACGGTCAAAACCGGCCAGCGCTATTCTCAAAAATCGCCAATTAATTTTAAAAATATTTTCATTTTTTGTCTCAAAAACATAGGTTATGACCCCTTGTTGGAACGAGCTCGTCGAGCTCGTTCCAACGAGGGGTCATAACCTCTGTTTTTGAGACAAAAATGAAAAAAAATAGTTATTCAAGATTTTTTTTGCAAGTGTCGTCTGCCTTTCATGTTGGGTAAAGGGTTAAATGTAACAAAAGGAATTTTATGGCAAGCTAGTTAGAAGCAACTAGTTTACAGATAAGCCGTCATTAGGAATGTCTATCGAATCACGCCGCCCACCAAGTGCCCACTTCGGCTCTTCATTCAGCGAATGTCTTTCACAGTAATTTACAAGATTTTATTCTTCCCGGGAAAAAATTTAGCAAATCTCACCTCCTAGACGTTTATATTAATGGAAAGGACAGTGTCTGTATTATATGTCACGGTGCACACTGTTGATATGAAGAGCAGAAAATAAAAGTTGCGAGCAATAAAAGATGGTGAAAAAGACATGTCCTTGTTTTTAACTCTTTTGGCGCGACAGGCGACTAATGTCGACAGACGGCAGACCGCGGAAAGGCACTGCAGTAGTCATTTTAGCCAACTGTGTGTGTCCATGTCCAAGTGTTTTTAACCCTTTACCCAACGCAGACGATATCAAAATTTATTATTTTAAATATGATTTTTTCAAGTTTTTCAAAAAATTTCAACAAAACCATATCATGGTTCCAACGAGGGGTCACGTGATATGGTTTTGTTGAAATTTTTTGAAAAATAATATTTTTTCAACTGCTGAAGTTGCATATTACGTGGGGGATGCGCCCGATTCGTTGGGTAAAGAGTTGAATAAACATACGTATTCCTATGCTTCATGCGCCATTTATGTCCTATCCATGAACAACGATACCGTCCCTTGAAGGTATAAAGGTGCCATTTAAAAATATATACAGAAAATCATTTGAAAAACTGTCAATGAGATCATTAGAACATCTTTTAAAATAATAACGCTTTAGTCTAACAGCCTATACTTTTTGTAAAATTTCTGATGAATATTAAGCGCTAAGAATTCTGGTTCTCAGATTAGTCTGCGCCAAAAGAGTTAAAAGGGGCTTCAAAGAGACTAACAGTCAAAAGTTCAAACAGATTGGGACAGAAATATTAAAAAGCCAGCTTCTGTATTTTTAGACCACTCTTCTGCAAAATGTCCGAAGTTTGCGAAGCACACATCTCTTGATAAAATGAACAGAATAAAAGTTTCGAACATCAAAAGATGGCGAACACGGCGTTTTCTTCTTATTAACCCTTTACCTAACGTAACGGCCAAAACCGGCCGGCGTTATCCTCAAAAATCGACACTTAATTTTCATTATTTTTTTCATTTTTTGTCACAAAAACATAGGTTATGACCCCTCGTTGGAACGAGCTCGTCGAGATCGTTCCAACGAGGGTTCATAACCTATGTTTTTGAGACAAAAAATGAAAAAAATTAGTTATTCAAGAATTTTTTTTGCAAGTGTCGTCTGCTTTTCATGTTAGGTAAAGGGTTAAATGCGTTTCAACAGAGAATAAGAGTCAAACGTTTCAACTTCAGTGGGGAAACATTTTTAAAAAATAGTTTCGGAATGTTTATACCACTCTACAGGAAAATGAATGAAGATTGTGGCGTGATGCTTACATCGATGATACAAATTCGCTAACATTTCGAAATCTCAATCTTGATATAAAATTTCTATACCCTTATTGTTAACTTTGCTGATAGCTTTAGGAAATTAAGAGGAACTAACTTTCACGTAAATCTCTCCCAATGACGAAAATTTTTAGCTATGGACTATCGTTTTTTCCAATGTGCCGACCCTACACCAACCCATTCCAGCTTGATACTTAAAAAAATAGACATATGAACATGTGAATGGTATTTGCGTCTATAGCGCTTAGGGTATTTGCAGCTAGCCTGACATTCCAGACAATGCGGCGGCGCAAACACTTAACCCGCTCAAATTGTCTTCGTAAACCTATCTCTACTGAAGTGTGTAATAGTTCATTACAAGAATGAAGCAGGGCAGAATATGATGAATAGCCGTTGGTATCCACCATTTATTTATTTATTGGGGTTTAACGACACATTCGACAGCCAGTTTTACGGGTGGAGGAAACCGGGGTACTCGGAGAGAACCACCGAGCAGCGGCGAGCAACTGTCAGACTCCCCAATGTACTAACTCCTCAAAAAGCAAGGTTAGCACTGGTTGAAGACAAGGGCACCTTGATGTGCAATACGACTTAGTGCACAGCGCCACCGTTCCCCCACGTGAGCAATCGGGATTTAGTGCCTTACCCAAGGACATGACGCAGTTACGTCGAGCGGGAGCGCGGTGGCTCAGTAGGTAGAGGTGCAGGCTGAAAGCCGAGAGGTCCTCGGTTCAAATCCCACCTGCGGCAACCGCGTTGTGTCCTTGGTCAAGGCACTTAACCCCGACTGTCCACATGGGGACAAGATGACGCCGTGTACTAAGGCGTACTGCACGTCGATGGTACGCATGTCTTCAACCAATCTAACCCTGCCAGTGCTGCAGTGCGGAGTTACGATGTTGGGGAGCTGGCAGCTGCTCGTCGTTGCTCGGTGGTTCTCCCCGGGTACTCCGGCTTCCTCCACCCGTAAAACTGTCACGGTCATGATTAGGCATTGTGCATAAATATGTGACCTTAAACATAAATAAATAAATAAATAAATAAATAAATAAATAAATAAATAAATAGTTACTTCGGGCGAACTTCGAACCGCCGACCTTTCGGTTTTAAGTCCAATGTGGTAACCATTGAGCCACCGCACTCCAGTATCCACCATTCGGGAAGGTTTTCATGTAATAGTACGCACGAACTATAAATGGCATATTTTTACTAACGAAAATATGATGAAAAAAAAATGGTATTCACTATTTACTTATAGGGGTTTAACGACACTTTCGACCGCCAGGGTCTCTTCGTGTCGGACAGTTTTACGGGTGGAGGAAACCGGGGCCCCGGAGAGAACCACCGAGCAGCGGTGGGCAACTGTCAAACTCACCAACGTACTAACTCCACACACGCAGGATTAGCACTTGTTGAAGACAAGGACACCATTGGTGTGCAGTACGCCTTAGTACACAGCGCTACCGTACCCCCTCCATTCTCGCAGTACAAACTCGGATACTTATTAGACCTACGCTGGCTCTATATTAGTCTTAAAAAGGCCCCCTCCAATTAGTGTACCTTCCTTTAGTATATATAACGACTTGTGGGTCTTTTTGGAACTCACTCTACATGTGCTAGGCTCTGTAATGTTGGAAGCTCAAATGCATGATAACGGCTAGTCTATAAGTGCCTGCACTACAATCACGTTACCGATTTGGGAGGGAAAACACAATGTTTATAATAATGGCACGACGTTATGGAATTCAAGTATACTGCCTTTTCAAAGGCTGTTGCTGCAAATTATGCTCGATTTACAGGCTTGCTAAAGATATCGAGAAAACTTAAGTTATCCTGAGCATTTCGCATTCAATCCGCCTGCACTCTTAGAAAATACATGGCCTCTATTTTCAGATTTATTAGCTAAGAATTAGTTCGCGTTTCCCTTTCTAAGAGATGTGTTGCGCAATATTTTTCGTCACACACATATTTTCGCTCAGTTAGTGAGATAGGTCGCCTTTAGTTTGTATATTCTGATTAAGATCGATTCGATTTGATTCTCACGTCAGTTTGAATAGTGAATTTTCAAATCGCGAGGTGTTCTCTTAAAATCCTGCAAGATTTTTTCTCTTGAACCCTTCTTGTTTCATCAGGTCTCTTGTACTGAGATTTGGTGATAGAAGACGAGGTCAGAGGGGTGGGGAGGGCGGAGGTGGAGGGGCGGAGGTGGAAGGGGCGGAGGTGGAGGGGTCTCTTTCGAAACTTCATTGTTGCTGTTCTTGAATTTCCATTTTTTTATTCACGTGTCCAGATAGAATACAATATATGGCGAATGACAAACATTTACGGTTGTAAGAAGATACAGCATCGACACTAACTGTAACACTTTGAACTCAATATCAAATGCCCCCTCATTGGGACGAGTTCGTCGAGGAAAATATTATTCCTTTGAGATAAAAAAAAAATCAAGACGTCTCAGAATTAAATGATGGTAAAATTAATAATGACGATAAACCGATATTTTTGTAATTACACCAGTATTCAATCGACACTTGTTTGAATACAGGTATGTATCGGTTTATCGATATACCATCCAGCCCTACTGTCTGCTACGTGTATATGAATTCAGGTCGTATCACGATCCTGGAGGAAAATGGTCTTTCGGGGCCAAAGGGATAAGAACCTTACGATTCGATTCAAAGTTCTCTCCCTGATTCGATTCGGGGTTCGATTTGACATGACATGTGAGATTCGCAATGCACTCATTGAGATGTGTTGATCCATTCCCCTCCGTATATAGTTACCCACAATCTTACTCTGCATTCCACATATAATATAACGCCATTGTATTCTGATTACCTGCCAAAACGGTATCGTATTTTTCAGTTGCATTTGCATCCATTGCTGAATCATCTTCTTCCCTCATTATCCTAGATGTACCTTTTTTTCGAACATCCAAGTGATACGACTGAAAGCAACTTTATGCATTGTATTCTTATCTGACACAACAACGTGTGTCTGTGCATAAACTATTTTCTGAAACTTAACCCGAGAGCCCGCTTTTCTGGAACAAGATGCGTCACGATGTCTTCAAGGATAGATGCTAAGTGAATGTGTAGGGTAGACCAATGGGTTCTGCGAAAATATTAATTGATGTACCCCGAAATATTGAAGATGGACTCCTCCAAGTGCTGCCATTGAACTAACCTGGAAAATACCCCGGGATTCAAAGGATTAATACATATACTTTCGTGATTTTCGCTGCATTTGAGTCGTCAAATTTATAACACATTCTTGTTCGCCTTCGATATTTTTTTTTGAAATGATGGTCCCATCTTGGCAATAGATTATTTTTTTTAGATTAGTACGATAGAAACCACCAAAACGGTGGAAGCAAAAGTGTTCAAGTATGAATCGCTTAGCCAGCTATCTATATTTGTATAAGGGAGATCAACAAGGAGATTACGGCAGTCCAAGAAGTATTTTGCTGCAGGCATGTGCACAATTAGAAATATTGACTTTGGGAAAGGTATGGGAATAGTATCCTTCTCGCGTTGTTGAAGTCGAGGGGTATATTTCTCAAAACATTATTCGGGTGGAAACCCACCCCCGGGCCCCCCACTGAGAAATGTTTGAAAAAAATGCCCCAGATCGTCATTATTTGGAGACATTTTGAGGCTCGAAAGAATATCAATTTTCGCCAAACGTGGTCTGCAATTTCATTAGTTGACGCCTCAAGATGATAGAATTCAGGAATTTTAAGGGGGAGGGGTGGGGTTCGGGGGAACACCAATATTACCAACATTTTAATCTGTTACCTAACACGAAAGGCAGGCGACACTTGCAAACACAATTCTTGAAAAACTATTCTTTTTTATGTTTTTCGTTGTTGAGCTTGTTCCAATAAGGGTGCATAAGCTATGTTTCTGAGACAAAAAAGTGGAAAAAATGAAAACTGAATTGTGCTTACTGTGAAGAGCTCCAGTCGGTTTTGGCCGTTACGTTGGGTACAGGGCTAAACACATCACAAGTGCCCACATCCCTACATACAATTCAGTATTTAGTATAGACCAGACCAGAAGAGAACATAATTTTATTCGAAGAATACTGTTTTATACAAGTATAATCAATACAATAGGAAACAGGTAGTAACTGTTATTAGCATATTCAGGAAGCCTCACGGCCCATTAGGCCATTTCCAATCGCTTCCTAGAAAAAACAAACAAAACAAAAGGAGGAGTAAAACTGGTTAGATCTTGATAAATTCAAACAGTTGTAACAATTTTTGTATAGGATATGTATAAGGTACTGATGATAAACTATTACTTTGAGCGGTCACGGTACAGCGCATGCATAATTATAGTCTGTAACTAGAGTTTAAAAACATACAGACGGTGAGCGGACAAGACAGACATTGAGTAAATATTACAAAGTAATTTGTTTTTGATCCATTAACTCCTCCACCCGCATACACACACATATATATACATGAACCCATATAATATATCTGTGTAAAAATATAAACATGTGCCCATGTATACATACAGGCATACATACACACATCAGCGTAAGGCAGAAGTCTTGGTGTGGAGGTCACTGGCTTCTGTAAAGGAGAATTTATCCGACAGATTGCATCGTTAGAGAAGCACAGGAAATCTGCATCAGGTTAACTCCTAAAAAACAATCTAATCTGCGCGGATTGTTGCGTACGACAAACGCTGCGCCCATAAGTTTGTCGTGACGTCTTTTCGTGAATAACTGTCTGGGGTGTACACATTTTAGTTGATTGTCGAGTTCATTCCATATGGTTGGTAATTTATATTTTGGTAGATTTGCACTGAAATTTGTACGTAGTTTGTCACGATGAATTTGAGTATGTCTGGACTGTCGAGTATTAGTAACGCACGGTTTAATCTTGAAGATGTCGTTAAACGACATAGGCAGATTCTATTTAACAAGTCAAACATAAAAAGTGTAGATTGCACTGTATAGAGATCATATATTTTTAAAATATTGGACTTTCGGAATAAAAGGTCGGTGCGACAGTTATACTTACTATGATTTATAATGCGAATTGCACGTTTTGGGATTGTGGGTAATTTTTGGCATGGTGAGGATTGTCCCCATACTTCGATTCCGAACAGGATGTGGCTATGACTTAGAGAGAAATAGAGTTGTTTCGTGGCGGCGAGAGGCTGTATGTGTTTGACATTCCTAAGCACAAAGATGGCGCTAGATAATTTAGTGCAGACGTTTAAAGGTAAGATTTCCATCTAGGGGACCAAGAAATTCAACAATTTCTTTTTTGCCTCTGAATTGCTTACTCATCTTATCTTATTTCCATTTATTTTAATATAATTATTTCCTAGTTGTACTTCTGTGTTTGTGGGGCGAATTAACATGTACTTAGTTTTATTTGCATTAAGGGAGAGGTTATTTGCCGAACACAAATTGCTTATTTTGTCGATTTCCATGGTGATTTCCCGGAAAAGAGAGTCAAGGGCGTGTCCTTATTTGTATACTGCACTGTTATCGGCAAACAAGAGAAGTTTAATATCACATATAGTACTATTAATTAATTAATTAATTAATTAATTAATTAATTAATTAATTAATTAATTAATTAATTAATTAATTAATTTATTTATTTATTTATTTATTTATTTATTTATTTATTAATTAAACTATTCCCTCCACGTCGACATGTGCGAACAGACTGTGTCTGGATTGTACACCAAATAGCTCAAATCTATAAACAATCCAAACGGTAGATTGCAGAGAAATAGTTCCCTATTCCTTGGTCTTTATGCCGTAAAACAAGTCCAAATGTGTAGTTCATTTGCTGAAGATTGCGGCCTCTGTCAAACAAGTCCTAATTTGTAGTTCATTGGTGAAGACTGCAGCCTCTCTCAAATGGGGAATCTACCTAATCCACCAGGCTAAACATAAGGCTCCACTCAGCTAAACCCACTGACTCTTTGAAGTCTGGTTTCCAATTGTATAATACCTATTAGAAATGTCCTTTTTCGGCCAAAAGGACTCGTGATTTGATTGGTATTCTGGGTGCATTGTGGAATGTCAATACAGTGTCTTTTTTAATATTGTGTTGGCATTTGATAGTGTGGCCTGTGTATTGATTGGTGTACGATTCCGTGGTGTTCGACTCGATTGCAAAGTGTTCGCATATGGCCAACCTTGGTTTGTCTGTTATTGCAATAATTCATCTGAACTCCGATATCTCATCCACCATGACCCAATAGGGAATTACTGCATTTTCCCATGACACAAACTTGGGTCTGAATTTTCTAAACGCACTTTAATAGTTGAACAGGGATTGTGCTTGCAGCTGAAAGTCTGCTCCCCGAAATAGTAGCCAACAAAATAACATGGAGATGCCAGGAAGACAGCCAAACTGGTTATGGCATCTCCAAACAGTACATGCTAAAAACTAAAGTGTTAAAAACCACACTTGAAGTGCAGTATTTAACACTTACTATGTGCTGAACTAGCACTTTGTTCAAGTGTAGATATCCCAGAACTTAACAGGTGTTACAATAATACCACTTGACAAGTGTAATGTCGCGATACTTAAAAGGAAACAACGCAGATGACGCGGATCAGGCTCGAACTCTCGAGCCTGATCCGCGTCATCTGCGTTGTTCCTTTTAATTATGTACCCACCAAGCGCAAATCAAATTATGGACGATTCTGGAAGAACTACCAATGCTAGACACATGGGAAGTGCCATCCATTCAAGTTTCAGATGTCTGACGATTGTAATGTATAAGTGCTTAAAGCATTGCACTTTGAGTGTTAAAGTCAAACCCTGAGAGTTAGAATGGGTTTAACACCTTGAAAGTGTCAGTTTTAACACTTTAGTTTTTAGTGTGTATACCACCTCACATCCATAATGTATATGACTATTTTTTTATTTTCTGGTCTTCATTCCAGTATTATCTAATTGTTCGTTTAATGTATTATTGACGTTCATGTTGTTTGTGACAATGGTGTATTGTTGAATAAAATATGATATCATCATATATCTCCATTAAGGGAGAGGTTATTTGCCGAACACCAATCGCTTATTTTGTCGATTTCCATGGTGATTTCCCGGAAAAGATAGTCAATCTCGTGTCCCTATTTGTAAACTGTAGTGCTATCGGCAAACGAGAGAAGTTTAATACCAAAAACAGTACTATTAATATAACGAGATCCGTCTGCGGATCCCGTTATATCTAAATTGGGTTTAACCACTCTTTCGACGACCACATATAGTGCACTATGCTATTGCTCACCGTTGTGTGTCCACATATAGCCAACAGAATGGATGTGTGGGGGTTCACAATTGCATCATCCGCACAACCTATGCAGAATATCCTCTAATATATAGGTGAGATAAATTCCGATATCCGGTACCACAGACGCAACCTAGGGAAATGCTATACGATTTGAGGTGAAAACGTCTTTTGTGATTCGAATCGAGATTCGATTCGAGTAATCACAATTGTCTCGTCCTGTACTAATTGAGCAAAAGTCGCAATTTGATGGGCCTCTACTAATTTACCTGTGCTCCTGATACAGGCCGTAACAGTATGTTTTATCTAAAAATCCTTAATATACTCTAAATCCTCTCTCTAATCAAATTATCTGGACTTGTTCCCCAAACCATTGTGGAATGGACTGTTTCGATGACCAGTTGTATATTCTCAGTAACACTGTGTTTCTGCAGGATATACGGGGACTGCACTACTCTTCTAATATTCGTATTCAACCGAAGGAAACACGAATCTCAGAAGAGTAGTACAGTCCGATACGCCCTGCTGAAACACCGTGTAGCGACTTTATTACCCTGTCTCTTCAGTGTGTCGAGTGTTGTTTTATTATATAGTTTTATTATATAATTTTATAATCCCCAAACGGTATTCCAGTGACGAAAAACTTAATAATTAGAGAATATTTAAGAAACTTGTCTTTCTTTTTTATTGAACAAGAACGATTTGGAGTTATTTCTTTTCGATTGAACTCTAACATTTGGGAGACTTCAATTCAAGGACATTATTTTTAATCGTCGTTATTGGTGTGGGGACGGTCATGGTTAGCCATTGTGCATAGATATGTGACCTTAAACATCACTAAATAAATAAATATTGGTGTGGGACTGCGTTGTGTCCTTGGGCAAGGCACTTAACCCCGATTGTCAACATAGAGGCACGATGAAGCCGTGTACTACGGCGTACTGCACGTCGATGGTGCACATGTCTTCAACCAATCTAACCCTACCAGTGCTACAGTGCAGAGTTACGATGTTGGGGAGCTCGAAGCTGCTAGTCGTTGCTCGGTTGTTCTCTCCTGGTACTCCGGCTTCCTCCACCTGTAAAACTGTCACGGTCATGATTAGCCATTGTGTATAAGTATATGACCTTAAAACACAAATAAATAAATAAATAAATAAATAAATAAATAAATAAATAAATAAATAAATAAATAAATAAATAAATAGTGTGGGATACTTGTTGACCTTATAAGTGTTTTATTCGATACGGTAGTGCTTGGTTGTCTTGGCGAAACGGGGACACCATATTCAAACTGGTACAAGTGCCTAAATTAGTTTCACGGAAGAGACAGTTCATATAACGAGATAGCCAGCGTCAAACCACAACTGATCTGTAGTGTAAAAACTCCGCAACATAACCCCTCTTTTCTACAGTAAAGTCGGACATTGGGAGGTAGGTACACATGTTTTTTCAAGTTTTCTGAACATTCACATGAAACAATATTGTTCTCATTTTGTTTGTTAGTCTAAATGTTTATTATTACTGTAGAACAATGTTTGAGGCGATGGGTGAAATAGAAATCGGCGAAGTGTACCACAGAAAGTCTGTACACCCATTTTAACTGTCATGCGATATTCCCACACACCTCGCTGAACTTCGAACACCCCTTTGGAGTTAAATGCACCACACTGGATGAAATGGTTACAGACCAATCATGAAGTTTGTATAATTTTGAAAGGTAATAAACGTACTGACATATTTATAGTGGATGGTTACTGCAATAAAGAGCCAATAATTACAATCAACATGATCCGATAACTGATTGATGAACTTTCGCAGTTGGTCGATAGAGATTACTGATCCCACTGTCGTTGACAACAGTTCGTATACTATTGTTGCATGACTTCGTATCCTGAGTTCCAATGCGTGCTTTGTTCCAGTAGGCACATAGAACACATTGGAACTCAGGGGACGACTTGTGTATCTTATCATCACAGTGAAGTAACCAGCCCATCCCCATCGACGTGTAGTAATGCACTGGTAATCTAAAAATCAAATACCGACCACATTTATTATAAACACAATTCATACACATTTTGAACAGAATACTCCATAACTGTAGATTCTAATACAATTAATAGAAATCTCCGTTTTTCCGTGATTAATCAATAACATCTGACACTGTGAAATGCGCTTAAACCTGTCGCAAATGTTGCGTCGTCGATGACTATTTCAGGTGAAAATGTATCCTGCTGCGATTTATTTTCGTTCCATTTGGAATCTCCCGTAACAAACGTATCCAACGTAAATAAACGCTACAGAGCAGACGCCAGAGAGAATGGGAGTTCCCAGAGGTGGTTCGCACCCCAAACCCCATGACTTTTTCTCCGTGTTTTTTTATCCGCCGGGAATATCGCTGTTCGCTTGAAGACCAACATTTTCTGCGAAAACCTCCAAATAGAAAAAAACGTTGATCATTACCAATCGCATACCATATACAAAAAAAATAAAACTCTGAAAAACATATCATGTGACACCCTAATTGAAACGAGTACGATGAGCTCATTCCCACGAGGAGTCATATGATATGGTTTGACAAACGTATTTGAAAAAGGATTTTTAACTGCTCAATTTGTAAATTTCGAAGGAGGATGTGACGATTCGTTAGTTTATGGGTTA
Source organism: Pictodentalium vernedei (assembly GCA_031216915.1). Lineage (NCBI taxonomy): Eukaryota > Metazoa > Mollusca > Scaphopoda > Dentaliida > Dentaliidae > Pictodentalium > Pictodentalium vernedei. Next base: position 88,218,119 of record CM062289.1, read on the forward strand.
CAGAAGTATATTGTGTTGGGTTTCGAGTTCGTATCGACGGTCAGTGATCCTGAAACAATGTTGGAAAACTTTAACGAGTTCAACACCTGGAAGGTATCATTTAAGTCGATACCGTCAATGGCGAAAAGGGTGAAACCATCCTGTTTTGTGTTTTTTTTGTTTTTTTTTGAAGGTTCAGTATTAATTTTATCCAACAGCTCTGTGGAGCTGTTGGATTAAATTATTACAGAACCTCGCTTCAGATTTTTTGCTCTTCATATCGTCCGTTCGCCCACTACCATTTTTTTCTTCACGCAAACATTTAAGCGCATCGGGTTGAAAGTTTTAACTTTCGCCCCACCAATTTTGAAATCCTAGCTTCGGGCCTCCTGCAGTCGCATCGATTAAATATAAAACAGATGAACGCAGGTTTAATTGGATATTTTGAGACTGACCGTAGAAAGAGAGAAGACCACAAGAAAATTCGATGTGCAATGCAGACGAAAGATTTGAAGATAAAAAAATATCACGACTTGCTTAAACCAAAGAATGCTGATACCAACTGTAGTTATTTTACTGATGTTGAACAGTTTATGTGGATAGTCTTTGTAAAATCGAAAATCAAAATCCGGGCGCGTTTTCACACCTCACAAATGAATGTAATTTTGTTAACTCGAAACTAACGACATTTGAAAACCACCAAACTGATTTCACTTTTAACGATACAAGTTCAAGCAAACAGCGAATGTCCCCGTTTGTGAACGAATATGAAATGTGTTGGCTTTACACTGAAAAGGGCGTGGACAGTAAGCGAACCAAAAAAACAGACGAAATGGGGTGTGAACTTATTCACAGATTCGTTTCTAACAAACAGTTTAAAGGGACAATAAACGGCGAATTAGAGAAAACAATACTGGCTCAAAGCTGTAGCTTGTATGTGACAGAGCAGGTAAAAAAAACATTGTATGCAAAGTGTAAGACATCAGGAACAACGCAACATCACGTAAATATGTAATTGTAGAATTTTAATACAGGCATATTTTTATAAGATACAATATTGCAAAGAAATAAATGGAGGTGCCCGAAGTGATCGGAAGTAAACATAACAGAGTGACATAATTCCTAAGTACACGTTGAAAATGTTTTACCATTATTGCGGTTTGAGTGAATGACTGCCACAAGCGCCTGGGAATTATTAGACCAACAACTTTGAATTATTTTAACCTTTTCCCCAACGTAACGACCAAAACCTGCCAGCACTATTCTCAAAAGTCGCCAATTAATTTTCATTATTTTTTTCATTTTTTGTCTCAAAAGCATAGGTTATGACCCCTCGTTGGAACGAGCTCGTTCCAATGAGGGGTCATAACCTATGTTTTTGAGACAAAAAAATGAAAAAAATAATTATTCAATAATTTCGATGCCCATAAAACCCAACAATGCATCGTTAATAATACTCAAATTGTACGGACTCAAGGGCCACAAACAGAAAACCGGTAACAATCTTCATCTTTGTCCTTCCAAGAAAATAAATTACGCCGAATATCGAACATGATATTAGAATTATTACCGACCCGTATATTTCCGTAAGTGATCGGATCCTTGTTATATTTTAACCCTTTAAACCCAGTATGCATAAATGTTTGCGTACAGAAAGAAATGACAAGAAGACGACACTAACTCCTTGAACTCCAAGGACCGCTCTTCAGGTCCCGGAACATGATTCATCACAACTTTCACCAAGTTGGGTGACGGCTTTGTGAGCGTGTGGGCTAACAAATCAATAGTTTCAACGTTTGCCTGGTATACCCCCAGGTAATAAATGCAGTCTCTTCCATTAATAAATTAATCCGACTGCTTTACTGATATGTAGGCGAGCAACTGTCAGACTCCCCAACACACTAACTCTGCACAAGCGGGTTTATCATCAGTTGGAGACAAACACACCACCGACACCAGTACGCCTTAGTATACGACGCCACCGTGCCCCCATGTGGGCAATCGCAATGCAGTTACCCCTGGTGGGGATCGAATCATGGACCGTTCCGTTTGAAGTTCAATGCGCTAACCACTTAGACAACGCGCTCATCTTCTGCTGCTCCTAAAACGATTACTTAAATGGACAACACATCGCCCCTGTGTTTTAACCTCAAAGGTATTATAATAAGCCGCAAATTTAAAAAAGAAAATCAGTTGACCAGTTCATTGAACTAAATTTTCATTTGAGCAAAAATACCCTTATGTTTCGTACATTATTTGCTTGAAAGCAGTTCCTCCGGGTACATATTCTAATGTAAAGGGGAGATTTTATAGATTGTACTTTGTTTTATTACACATCCATTAAACTTTAAACCCTTGTATTCAACGGAATCGCAGAAATGCCATAAATGATTCTGTTTTCCACTGGAGATGTACAAACTGGGACTTTTTCCCACGGCAGTATATATTAGTTCCTTTTCCATCGAGTCATAAGTTACGATTCGAAAAGTTTACAGATTTCGTTATACAATTGTCGATCGTCTGTCGCGTAGTGTGAAAATGAAAACGTCCAAAGCAAAATAAAGTCGGTTCACAAAAAATTAGTTAATCAAAAACGAGACATTATTTAAAATAAACCAATAATTTCCAATCACAGCATTAACCCAGTCTCGTCGCCGTCTCGTCTGCTGATCCCGTTATATATATCTACGGTCAACTTTATTTCGGTAAATCTTAGCACATCTTCACATTCTACAAACTTCTTTTAAAAATGTTTTTCCCAGCTGTTTTGGAAATCTGTGCAAACTTGTACTTATATTTTAATAACAGTAATAGCCAACAAATGGTTAGGCCTGAATGGACACCAGCCCAATGAAAACAGCTATATGAATTTCAGCAAACAGGCCCAACAGAAAAGATAACGAATGTAATTTAGACTGGTTCCCAAAAGGTTGTTTTGATGTTTTATCGATCCATTTGATCGGTACAGCTTCAAACAAAACAAACGGACTCTTCGACTTTCGGTTCAAACATTGGAATTAATTTTTTTTTATTTAAATGAATTTTAATGCATGGGATGTGTAATAAACACAGAACGTGGTGTGTGTTTGAATCTGTGGGTGTTTTACATAACGAGTTGGAATGGCGTTGTCATAGTAAGTAAGACTACGCCATTCTATTTCAACATAAAGTGATGTCTTTGACTTGAACTTTGTTGTCTATCAAACACATGACGTAATATGAGACCAATTTCTAAAGGAAAACATACCGTCATTGAGTATAATTTTGACGCAACGATTACTACCAGTGGTTTTATCTAATTATGGTCTAGTGAATGCTATTATCATGCCTAGTTTGTAAAAACCTCCACCGAATATCTAGAGAAATACCAAGTGTATTCGTCCATTAGGCAAAGACGGTATTGCATACGCTGATCTCATGAAGAACACTAAGTCAACGGGTAAAGTTAGCCATGAAACATATCGATGCGCAAAATGATGCTAATCCTAAAATTAGACAACATCATGAGAAAATTATGTTTGTAATATAAATATAAACATGTAATTAAATTCATAAAAAACTCAAACGTTAGATTTGTATTACAAAATGTATGTATTTGGTCCGCAATTACTCGAAATTAACGTGTATTTAGGACCCTTAATACAAAATTCGTATCTTGTAACTGCATAATCCTACCGCGTGCGTGGTTACGATTTCTTTACGCTACTGTTTTTAGAACATTACACGCTTTTGAAACGCGTTTGAGGGTTTCTCTGCAAGAAAGGAGGAAAAAGAACACACTCCTCGAAAGTATAATTATTAAATTATGCAATCACATTGTTTTCTATTCCTTTTGCTTTTGTATCTGAATTCCTGGAAGCATTCGAGGTGGAACAGCACGCAGGTATTCTGTCAAAAGACAAAGTCGTTTCTGATGTTGACCGTGTACGCGCTCAATAAGTTTATCCGTGGATAGCAAAAGTTCACGGCAAAAGTTCAGACTCTGAAAATAAAATATAAAATTAAAATGCTAGCTAACACTTTACTCCACGCACACAGTACCAGAGTTTAGTATTTTAATATTTTTTGGGCAAACAATATTTTCCAAACAATTCAACAGAACCATAGCATGCCCCACCCAACCCCCACTGGAACAAGCGTGTCGTCACATGATATGGTTTTGTTGGACCTTTCGGAAAAATTGTTTATGCACGAAATGTTGCGTCGAGTCGAGCTCTTGATTGAAAGGCTCTACTGTTAAAACTAGAAGTCCTGTCATAAACTGTGCTCTTATCTTGGCCCAATTGCGCGTAGGAATTGGGCGCAATTGCCATATCGAGTGGAACCCAAAGCACAGCAGATTATCCTGGTCACTCATACAAACACAGGCAATGTTTCTGCCAATGGACCTCCGGTTTACCCGGAGGTCCATTTGGCTGAAACATTGCTTGTGCACATGCCATGTGTACATAATTTGATAGCCTCACTATGGTCCTACGGTACTATGGTAGATTAACGCGCAGATCGACGCGCTATTTGTGCGCATTTCATGACAGGACTTCTAGATTTAACTGTATCTCGACTCGCCAAGATGTGGGCTTAGAAACAAGTGCTCAACTCCGATACAACACTGTGTACATTAACATAATGGTGATATTATATATTTTTCACTAATAAGTTCCCGTTTGGCTGTATATATCATTATCCAGGCGCTGTACTTGATATGCGAATGGTGTAAGAATCAGTTGGGAACGGATTGTCCGATTTTGTCACAAGACGCAACACGCTCTGTAAAAATCTTCCGGGGTGGTGTGTCCAATATAATAAAACCGACATTTGTTTCATATGTTTTGGTAGATTATCACCTCGTTCGATTTTGTTTTCTTTCTTTTTTATTGAGGGTAACCATCCACGACAGCACTTTACAGAATCGGCACAAATGTTCTTAGGACACGAAACCAAATGTCCACCAATGTACACCTTCATACACATGTTATGCCTTTTGATTTCAAACACTCTTCAGTGTTTCAGAGTTTGTTTATTGTCACTTTAGAATACCGTGTTGCTGCCGTTGCTGTTCTGTTCTGTGACGTTAGGGTGGCGTAAAATTGGGAAATGATTGGTGGTAGCATGGTTGTTAATTGGAGTGGGATAGGGGCAGCAGGGTAGCACACACAATAATTGTTCCAGTCGAAACAATTAATAGTAACATCTACGATTGTAGTTAATTTTGTGATACCGATTTGTTTTTGTTAAATGATTGTATTCTTCATTGGCTCGCGTCTAGTTTAAATAAAAACAATAGCCACCCTGTAATGACTGTATCTGATCTATGGTGTCCAAAACATGGACAGCTGAGTAACAACCATTTCAACTTACTTTCTATACTCAATTTCTGTTTATATAAACGAGAAAATTATTCGGGACCTTATTGTTCCAAATCAAACATTTTATGGAACCAGTAGAGCTTTGTCAGTGCCATTCTGTTGCTTAATATTACAGGTATAATCAGACATAAAACGGGAGGTGTGCAGCATCCAAGTCTGATGATCTGAAACCATCGTGATAGACTGTATGAGTAAGACTCATCGGAAATTAACTAGATTTCACCAGCTTGCAACTTTGATATTTATTACAAGGTAAACACATGCGTGGACATCACTGTCCACGCGTGGACCAGTCCACGGCGACTGTACTGTATATCAGAATACATCTTCTTAGTTCAAACGAACCACGGCTCAAAAGGACCACACCGAACCACATAAACAATTGCGAGTGGAGTGTTCGAATTTTGTCACTAGAATCAGACCGATTTTTGTCTTCTAGTGTTGTGGGCGCCCAATATAATAATACAGTCATTTTCCTGTGTTATGGTAGATTATCACCTCCTTGCTGAGGTAAGCTCCTACCCTCTTTGGTATAACATTAGATCAGAGCTAAGCAGCCATACCTTTCGCGCAGTGGATATTAATAACACAAGTGAAGAGTAGATAATACTCCCAAATGGCTACTAGAATGTATGCGAGATAAATGTCGAGGTGTTTCGTCCAGTTGGGGCCTGGATCTTCACAACTCTTAGGTTGCCTACGACTCAAGACAGATAAGCCTCTGAAACTGGGAAAGATGGTACACGGTACACGCCTTGGATTTGCGACAGGCAAGAACCTTCGGGGATGCACACGGGTAGAAGATGAGTTTCCTGACTCGTGTTCCATTGCGAGCTTTACGTGCATCTCTCAAAACTTAGAACCACGAACAATGTTGTCAACGGACTCACCGGCACACTACTGAGAATAGTACTCTTGGCGAACGAAAAATGTGCCAGTGGTCGAACCGAGGCCTTCTCTCATTCACAATACAGCGGACTTGTTTCAGGTCCAAAAGGCAGTATTACGTTCCACGTTTTAGAAAGGTGTGGTAATCGTGTAACATTGGAACACCTGTCCGCAACACTGCATTTTCTAAAATCTCGACATGGATAGCAGGGGTGGGGGGGGGGGGGGGGGGGGCAGGAGCGCAAGATGTATTTCCTGGTACGACCTTTCAGCTAGCTGATCTCGGGAACACGCGAGGAGTCGGAGAACCAGGGAAGACAGACAGACTTTATGTACTCCAGTTCTCCGATGGGCTTTAGAAGAAACAAACGGCTGCCACCTGTAGCGCAGCAACAAGCTACATTTCCTGAGCTCCGTGGCTTGAACCTAGAAGGATCAAGCGGTGGATTGCATGGTCACCCAACCTTACATCCAGCTGTGCCGTGGACACGGGCTCAGGAAACTCGAGAACAGTGGCCACGTATTGTTTACTTATATCCCGGAAGGTGCTGGTAGGTACATAAAACATCAGGTATGCTGAAGCTCCTTTGGGAGTTTGCACGCCTTACTCCCGACTTATGCATTACCATAATTGTCCAGGTATACCTGGGTGAACCATCGCAGGACGTCGCACCTGTGCCACATGGGTTTGCCCTAAAATGGTGTCGGCGGCATGATGGAAAATAACTTGCCATCATTAACCGCAACAAATCTGTCTGGCTCATGTTAAGTGGCGTCGTATAGAAGATCACAGATGTCAGGTTTCCAATTAACACACTCAATACCCCCACACCTCGGACCTACTAAGTTCAAGCGCATGCGGTTTACCAGACATGCATTGACGGGTGACGAGTTGAAAACGCTGCAACACGAGTCACAATTAACAATGGGCCTATACCCAAAACTCGACAACAAAATTAGCGGCGCGAATGCTTTCCATATTCAGGAGATCAGCAACGTTAAGAGTTAATCTCACGGCCGAAAGAGACCGCTGACGTTCTCTCGGGAAGAAATATCAGCGAGGGGGTATTATCGCAGATGGCGTTGAAATATTCTGATCGCAACCGGCGTGGGGTTAAGGGTTGGTGAAACTGGACAGTTGTCCAACATAGCCGCGGTTCCTGTGATTCTGGCTCTAGAAGCTGTTGCGGGTGTCTGCGAATTAGCAGGTGCGTTCGGGAAGTTTGTAAGCCGAAGACTCGCAATGAAGGCAGAAAAGCACATCATTGTCACCTCAGCTGAGGCAAAACTTTCGTCTTGTGCTCGTAGAGGAAGAAACATTCAAGCTTGATATCCGGAAGACACCTCGTCGGGAGAACGCCGACTCAAAAAGGTGCTATTGTTGATACGTTAAGACTTCGCCCGGCAGAGACAAGGGCCCACTGCGCCCGCTCGCCGACTGAGACAAGAACCCACCACACCCGCCAATCCGTTAGCATCTCATGGAAATTTAGGATTACGCAATATCGCAACAGACGGCCTTGACACTAGCCTCCGTCAGCTTGCCTTTTGCTTGTTCGAAGGGCATTAATAATCAGATTTGTCGTGCCGACGCACCCACAACACTTTTTGTTCTTCGAACGATCTTCAAACAAGCACGTGTAGCAAATTCACTAGGCGAGTTTGTTTGCTATTCTATAGCTAACAAGCCCGGTCACACCAAGCCCTAGTATGCTGAAGCGACGGTCTTTCTCGGCTGACGTTGTGCAAACGTCTTACAGATGCGGCTCTAGGTCAAGAATCGTTTAAGTCGTTCACACTTACCTGTGTGTACTCAAGAACTGAAGCATTGGCATCCTGCAATTTGCGCACGGCATGGCTTTGACGGCGTAGTTCTTCGTTGATCCAATCGAGGCTTGTTGCTCACTTACGGAACTACGCCGCCTAGGCAGCCTGGAGCTCTTCTATGGCTTTGTCATGTCGCGCGCGTTCCGCACAAGCATCCTTATCCTGAGATGTGGATAAGATGGTGTTGCTGCCAAGGAAAGTCACTGCGTTAACAAGGGCGCCGCCCAAAAGCACTGCGATCGAGGCCACCTTTGCTTCATGATATGTGCTGGGACGATTCCCTATTTAATTAGCATGTCCTTCTTGGCCGTCGCGGGGGCTACATCAGGAATTACCATCCCGACGTCGCGAGGCGTCAGGTCCAGCTTATGGGATGGGGCACCCCCAATAACCATTTTGCACAGGCGTGTGTAGCCCGTGGTATGGCCAGAGACAACGGCCGTCTGGTAGAGTGTGTTGACAAAAATCTTGCTATCAGTACTTGGGTACACGATCTATGTAACAACTGGGTATGTAACGAGCGCTCACTCCATGCAGAAGGGGTCCAGAGATGTCTTTAATTGCCTGACGACCGCCGGCGCCTCAAATAGCTTAATTTTAACTACAGCGGCCGCGGGAGGTGGCGAAGTTGCCACGACGACATCCCAATGTTGATCTTGCCACCTAACAACACCTGGCGTCCGAAGGCCTCAATAATTCAAGGGGTCCAGTCATTGACCGCTGTGGCTGTTCCAGCACCGTTTCTGACCACCCAGTCTGCGTTCCTCTTGATTCAGTGGTTCCGGCGCCAGAGGTTCCAGCTAACAGCGGAGCTGTCGGTGGACGGTGCTCGAGCTTTGTTCGTCGTTTGTTTGCCTCGTAACGCCAGATTATCATCGAATAGAAGCCTTAGCCTTTCCAACCTCAGCCAACAGTCTTTCATATTTTGCCGTCCATGTGGCAGCCCCGGCTCGTCCTGCAGCCAACTTCTGTGGGTCCTTCTGGCGAGCCGCACTTTTGCCGGTCTGCTCCGGTTAGGCCGACACAGTCACTCTCTCCACTATTTCTTATAAAGTCTAATGTTGCTGTTCCAGCGCCGACATCATCAACTTGCTCTGGCGAGCTTTTGGTATGTGGGCATGGATGTCCAAATCTGCAATGCTTATCTGTGCTTAGGGCAGCGGTAAGTGGGGCAAGAAACATACTATACCTGTGGTAAAGCTCGCTGTTGCACTGCTCAGAGTGTGCCCAATAAACGGTTCGCCCAGCTTGGGTTGGTTTTCTGGGGAATCAGAAGCTGCTTTGCGACTTGTCCAGGAGTCATGGCCGACCCACATCACGCTTCGTAGCGTGTATAGGGGTTCTCTATCTGTTTGTCGCCCAAGGAGTCGATCTGGTCAGCTGTGAAGCGTTTTTCAGAGATACTATCTGTTCTTCCAGCCCGCAGCCAGCGCGGCCAATATATCCAGGTGCTTGTGCAGCCGACCCATGTCAAATAAACAAACTTCAGCGGCTTCTTCCTGTCCTGTCTCTTGGGATATCTGACTTATCGCCAATGTTGGGGTGTCAGACGAAGGCCGCCCATCCGCTGCCAACAGCTAGTCAATAAGATCGTAGCAATCCATGTCCTTTGTTTCTTTGTTGTTTTTTGTCAGCAAACTTAGGCCTGAGACACACTGCATGCGTAACGACCGACGACATACGACACACGATGAATCAGTACAACGACTGTGACACAAAAAAGGACACTCGCTTGAACACACCACCGTCGGCACGACATCGTAAGATTGCTTTTCTGCGGACATATTTCTGTACGCATGCGTTAAAATGGAAGGGTGGAGGCCAGGGACACACCGCGGGCGGAATGACCGACTACCAACGACACGCGGCAACACGTCAACGGCAGAAAAATTCGAACACAAAGTAACTGAATGAGATGAACACACAGCACGACCATTTCGTCTTGAACGTGTCGTTACAAACCGAGAATGTTACGATTTTTCTGCATATGCCGGCGACAACAAACTTGTTCGAATCATGTGCCTCCCGAGGTATCTACAAATTGCGGTTCCAGTAGAAACGCATAACTTTGACCGTGGAAGATACTGAGAACATCATACTAGCCGTTCAAGAAAACCAAGTTCTGTATGATAAAAGGTATGAAGGAATACAAGAATAGTAAGCACAAGGATCGGTTGTGGATGAAAATATCAGATGACCGTAACATAAATGGTGAGATATTTATTTATTTATTTATTTATTTATTTATTTATTGTCGTAGGGTCGTTTCAGCTCTGGTTAGGGTCATTTCAGGACAGCGCAAGCACTCAGTGGTGGAGGAAACTCCGCAGAAGCAGGTAAACCACCCTACCCCGTTTGGCAAACAGCCTCAAACCAACATAGACTGGAAAGATCGTCTCCAAACCAGGGATGCCAGAGGTTGACAGTTCAATGGCTCGACGGACAAATCGCGTTACACACTGAGCTAACGGGAAGCCGAAATGGTGAGTTATTTTTTGTAATATCCGTTGCTTTATATACATTCAGTTCGAATATGTTGATATCCACAATTGTTCAATTAAATTGAAGAGAAATTTGAAAATACGTCTTTCTGTCTGTAGGAACGCTGTTGACCTGAAAAAGACTGGGTGGATTCTGAGGAATTGGGTCCTTTTTGGATCTGACTTGGATGTGATCTTGACTACTAGTCTTCTAGGTCATGCGAATGACTATTGGTTGTATCTCGGAAAAGCTTGAAAGTCTCTTGAAACTTTGTACGATGTCACTCAGTTTAATATTTCCATTTAAACGGAACATTTTGTATCCGGTTCAAAGACAAATTCGAGTCCATCTTCTAGTTACTTGTGTATGTATTTCGCAGTTGAAGATGTTAAAAAGAGATGGAAGAATATTCGCAATGCTCATGTCCGCTGAAAGTGTGTGAACAAAGGCAACAGTGAAGATGGGTTGATGCAGATTAAACCTTTCAAATATACACAAGCCATCAGCTTCCTCTCTGATACATCATCACAAGACAGGTAAGGGAAGATACGTATTTGCACGAGTCGATCCGAATAAACCGAGGCCCGTCGGTCTCGAAGAACGAATTATTTCACATGGTGAGCATTTTAGCAAACACATTTATGACCACTTCCCCAATTTCTGCGAAGGAGTTGAATGAGGAAATGGTTTATATGCTTATTTCATGTCTTGAACAGTTCCGGACAATGTATAGAGCATCTTAAATCGAATCCCACTTTATAACGCGATTCACAAAATGAGTTCAGTTTATTTGATCTGGACCGAAACTTTTGCCAAATGAAAGATCTCGACCGAAATTTCGACATGAGTTTTTTGGAACCCAAATAAACTGTGACCAGACAATCGACATCACAACTGTTTTGTTACTATTATTATTCGTCTTCATTTATTTATTTTATATTTTCAGTATAGTAACTAATTTGGAATATTCATTCTACTCCAAACCTGGTTCAGTGGCGATATCGACCAGAAAACTTTAGGACTAAATTATCTCTGACAACTCCTGTGACAATCAGATAGATGCCGTGGCCACTCCAAACCACACAACACGTAGAAAATCGTTACTCGGCAAAAACCAAGTAATTTTGCACCAACTACGGAATTGCAGAGATGATGATCTCAGTGATGTGAGGAAAGAAATTCAGGAACTGGGACTGAACCAAAAGAAATGGATCTTGATGAAATGTTCTTGAAGAGTTTGGCTACAGATATGAAGGAGTTGAGCCCTAAGAGGAAAAGTACATTCAAGATAAGGGTGCAGCAGTTAATCCATGATTTGCGTTTCGGGGTGTCTGTGTACGCTGGGCCATCCACTTCACAATTCAATAGTGGTAACTCATTTTATTCTACAGACCATGGCCAATGTTATAAAAAAACATTTAGAAACCAAATTCAGATATATTGTCTTTTGCTATTTCATTGACATTAAAACTGCTCCCACAATAGGCTCTTTTTTCATCATCTCAGTTTTCAGCAGCGCCATGTTGCCACTCGATCTCTCCTTCAGATGAATTGAAAAAAACGCATGAAGTTATCCCTCACTGGAATGGCCGAAGCAGCACCTCTCTTTCCTCGCAGAATCTGCAAATGGCACATAATCTCTTCTGATCCTTCATTCTCATATTCATCTCCATGACGCGAGGAAACTCGTAGCGTGTTGTGGAGAACAACCCAAGTTTTAATTATTGCAACAACATAATCAGCGTCAAGGAATATCCTCCTCATAAATATTCTTCACCTTGATGCTAATATACCAAATTCGTTCTCAGCTACTCTGCGCGCCCTTGAAAGTCTATAGTTGAAGACCCGCCTGGGGGTGATAATTAACGACCATGGGAGGGCCTAATTAAATAAGTCTTCAAGGACAAAAATTCATCGCCCACTATGACGTAGGGAATTGGTACAAGGTTCTGTGCATTTGGCAAAGGGTGTGACTCAGGTATTTGCAAAGAATTGTCAGCAAGGGAACGTCCTAGGACAGACTGACTGAAAATACCCCCATAACTGCTAGATCCGGATGCCCCAATGTCCACAACAACAAACTGATAATTTGCATCCACTAGAGCGAGAAGAAGGACAGCAGAGGATGTGTTCTGGTAATTGTGATAGAGAGATCCAGAATTTGGTGGGGCTCGTATTTGAATGTGCTTTCCGTCAAGTGCTCCTAAGCAGTTCCAAAAATTCCAAATGCTCTCAAACTCGCGAGCAATCTTTTTCCATTTTTCTGAGGTTGGACTGGGCAGATAAACATATAAAAGTTCCTCCCATATAACAGCACACACTACCATAATAATTTCCCGCGTAGTTGAGCGTCCAATCCTATAGCTGTAAGCTAGAGATCTGTATGAGTTAGCACTTGCCAGGAACCTGAGAGTTATGTTTTTTCTCTGCTGTACGCATATTGCTTCTCTGAAATTTGTGTCCATTCTAAAAAATTCTGCCTCAAATACTCTGACAAAGCTGTTCAAACTGAGATGAAGAAAGACTGAAATATTGCTGAAAACGAACTGCATCCAGCCTCAATTCTAGCATCAATCTGCGGTACTCTCCTAGGTTTATCCGCCTCCTTAATGAATCATAAACCCATACCGATCTTTTGAACATGTTTGGGCATGTTATTCAAGAGAAGAAGTAGCAGGAGTCTCCGTCTCTCCATTTTGGAAGAATGTAACCATGTGAGAATGTTGCGACCATTGAAATGTGAATTCCAAAAGGTCTTACCGCTGGCGGTGTTTTCACTACTGTGCACGATTTTTACGTCGCGACTTGTCGCGTGTCATTGGTCGTCCCGACCGCGGTGTGGCGCTGGCTGTAGGAGAATAGCCGTAAACGTTTGAACAGATCTATGTGGGATCACGAGACTTTGGTACGTAGAAAGTATCATCGTTTGGTAGAAAAACTGAAACTGCATTCTATACGTTTTCAAAAATAGTTCAGACATTCCACGTCACACTTTGAACTACCGTATCAGGCAACTGGAGCAGGCATTTTTGAAATGGACACAAATGTCAGGGAGGCAATTGGTGTGGCCATTTCCCTCAGGTTTCAAGCAAATGTCGATTTCTATCGATCACTGGCGTTGAGTAGGACGATCGACCGTTAGTGAAAGTATCATGCCCGTGTGTAGTGCCATTTGGGAACAACTTTCATAATTATGTGTATCTTCCCCAACCAACGTCTGGAATGAGGGGAGATTTGCGAAAGATTTGGAATATATCGGGAACTTTCTAAACTGTATAGGGGCGCTGGATGGGAAGCAGCACATTCAGATACGTGCTCACCAAATTCTGGTTCATTATGTGTATGCAAATTACCAATTCACTTTTGCTCCAGCAGTAATGGAGGAATTCATCGTAGATCTGTACTAGGACGTTGTGTGGGTACAGGAATAATGCAGGTACCCGACAACGCATCCTGCCGAGTGCAACGAACACTGGACCATTGTATTATGTTGTAGTAGGTGATAATCCCCCGACCCCGAAAACTTACTTAATGCACCCCTTAGCTTATCAGATATTGTTATCCACAATCCATCTTTCTTTTTTTGTATTCCCTGTGACTTTTGGAGTATAAAACTGGGTAGTCTTGCACAGCTGTGATAATTTTTGATGTCTCATCCATGTTCGAAACAACTACATTGTAAATTCTTCCGACTGAATAGTGAATAAGACACGTGATGATTCTAGCAAAATGATTGGTTGACCTAAGTGCGTTACCGGCGACCTGACACAAAAAACGAGACATGCTCGATCTGCGACTGCACGATTATTACAAAATAGTCGTCACGTATGCGGTGTGTTCATTTTGTTGACTTATAACGTGCTCGTATTTTTCGGCCACTATCGCACTGTCATGTGTCGTCACGCATGCACTGTGTCACCGGCTTTACAATAACGCTATGTTGTATAAGCCGCTTGCTTGTTGCACTGACTACCTCAGCAATTATAGCCAGCCGCTGTCGAACTCTAATACATTCGCACGCACCCCATGCGAGGATACAAGAAAGTTGGGCCTGGGTGGCACACAGCGATGTTTCTTCCCACATGTTGTTCCTTCGGAACGTTAACTGCTTTCCTGAAAAGAAGGTTCGGTCTTTAACAGCAACTGAGCGTGTTCCGTTTTGGAGATCTGCCAGCGGACCGCGCCGCGCTTTTCTAATGTTGGTTTAACTTCGTTCTCATTGAGTGCCTTCTCATAGGAATCGCACCCCTTAGGCCCTGTTTATACAGAACGCGAGGCGACACGACGCGGCCGCGAACATTTTTCAATTTTGATATACTTCCATTGTCCATCCATAAATGCAGCGTCGCTTATTTGATGTACCTAATTATGCGGTGTGAAACTAGATTAAAGCGTGCCTGTGCGTGGTATATAGATGCATCTAGCGAGCGCTGCGATGTCACTGCACCCCGTGATGCGTCGCTTCGCGTTCTTTTTTAACAGTATCTAACACTGAAATAGGGCGAACCAGCGGGTCTGCTCACGCATGTCCTTCAGTACATTTCTGGGTCGAGACCCACATGCTCGGCCTCGCATGGTGTCCGGAGAAGGCTGAATCTGGGAGCATATCTTTCTGTTTGGTCAGTGCCGTTGTGGCACTGCAATCGTCGATGCTGTACAATGTCGATTCTCTCTGAAATACATTACAGAGCACCCGAAGGTAGTCATGCAGCCGTTCTAGGTCAAGTATGTTGATCCGACAAGATCCATGGGCGCGTTAGGTATCCTTATTGTACTTGGTCGCGGGGCAGAGAAGCCACGTATGGGTCTTCAAGCAGGTCAGGGTGAAAACTGATTTTTCGCAACCCAGTTGCCTGCAGATGATGGTCGAATGGAGTAACTTGGAGAGTAGCTGATCTGGAGGTGCCGTCGGAGCAGTAGAGCGCACCGGCGAACCTGTCATCTTCTATGTTTAGCTGACACCCATAAAGACATAGAGATTGAAGTTCAAAACGTCGCCTGTCTCGCCTGTGTGTTTTTGTAATCCAGATGGTTTCCCCCTCCCCTCGCTGGCATTCTCCACACATTGCCTACTGCCGTGGAGCTGGGCATCGGAGTTCAAGTCAAAGGGTGTACTTTCTTATTAGGGAGTCGCTCAGGACACGTCTGGCAGTGCAAGGTCCTTTGCGACCATCGCCACCTCGGGCTGTCGTTTGCAGTCGGGCGGACCGCGAAGAACTTCGTTACCTCGTGTCACTGCTGGCAGGCGAACAACCCCTGGCTGTAGATCTGGTTGAGTACTCCCTAAATGGTGACCTCCACCTTTGCTGATCTCCGGGTTGTAAAAATCCTCAGTGCCCCGAGCGAAGGCAGCAGCAGGATATTCAATCAACATCAGGATGCCATGTTGTAAGCCAGGCTGGTGTTCTCGACGCTGTAGCTGGCATTAACATCCCCTGTGTCCAGGCCCACCCGGTTGTAGTGATTTATTGTCAGCTCGTACTCGAGTCTGTCGCCCAGTGCGTTGTGGTAGAATGGCATGTGGCTCTCAAGCAGTTCGAAGTCCAACGGGATGTGGAAGCTGTTACTGTAGGTGTATGCAGTTCCCTTGTCTGTCGCCAGGGAGCCATCCTTGTCTTCTCCGCCGATCCGCAGCGCAGCTTGGTAGCATTTCTCTTAGCAGAGGTGCGATGGTCTGATAGTGCGTGTTTTGCGCTCAGAGGCTGTCTTCCAGAGGCCAAGGTAGCAGTTGTACACATCTGTGTGGTCGAAGTACATCACCTCGATTCCGCTGATCTTGATTGTTCTTTTCTTCACGACGGCACGGCCAATCATCTGCCCTGTTGTCATCGGTCGAGTTCAGAGCGATTGTGAAAGCTAGGCGCGCAGTCACTGGTATGAATTAAGGTCACGATCACCGAGGTTGTGGAAGCGGACATGGAACTGCTGACTCGGGCTGATCGTGCTAGAATTGTGTGTGGTCACAACCGTCTGCCAGACTCCCTTTGCTCCAAGAGATTCTCACAGTCTGCGGTATGGGTTAAGCTTGCACCCGTGTTGGCTTGAAGCCATAACGATGCATTGAACCGAATGGCCCACCCTTCGATACAAAGGAAGACTTTGCTTTCGACGATTTCGCAAGACATCAAGACAGCAAGACACCGACGATGACGATTCATCGGAGTTGGAATACGAAACTAGCATTACCAGACAGCAGAGCAGTAGGAGAGACAGGCTGCCAAATGCCTTCATTGCAGCAATAGCCCTTGATGGAGGCCGTCGATGACTGCTACCGGGGTTTGTCTCGGAAGGGGCTAGTACATCTTGTACTTGACTATTCCAAGTTCGAGCTCGACAAAGGGCAGCTGAGGCTGAAGACCCATCCAAACGTAGACATCGTAAGTAAATCGGAAGCGCCCCTTGCTCTCTCAACACTTGCTCGAAAGCGTGGCGACGGTGAGGTCGTCCGGGAAGAGCAGAGGTTTGTGGACAGGACTCGTGGGCGAAAGGGTGCTTAAGTCTAAGGCACTTGAAGCCTCCCGGGCCAATAATAATGATTTCGGTGAAGCAGCTGCTGGGATCCGATCCGATCTTACCGATAGCATAGAACTACAAGACGTGCGACAGGCGGCTAATGATGCGCCGAATTCCACTCAAAGCGTGATGGAATGTCTCGCTGTGGAGAACGAAACTGCAATTAAAACCTTGAATAACCCACCCACGTGATACCACGGGATTGGAGCACAGCATCCGAGCTCTGCGGACTCGACAGGGCGATGCAGACAATCCGCGGTGAGCTGATAAACAACCTGGTTAAACTGACCGAGCCTAACAAACATATTGCCCTGGAAAAAACAAAGGGCAATAAAGCTCATGATGTGTCTGCCAGTATCCGCATTACAGAACGCAAGACGAGGGAGCATCTCGCCTGGGTGCAGCCGCTGCAGACAGGGAGTCTCTTCGCTTCCTGAAAGACCGGGTCCGAGAAACAATCAGTAGGCTTCTCGGCGAAGGAACGACGCTTGCCGAGCGCATTTCAAAGCTGTTCTGGGAGCAGGGGGTCACAATTGTCTCAATCCTTTCTGTGGTTGGTATGGCCATCTCAACCCTGTTTCTGGTCCTGAACGGTGGTACGGATAATCACCTCTACAACTGGACCGACAGCGCCAGATAGGCGTTGCTTGAGGGAGAAGATTAAAAAAAAAAACATTCACAAACCCTTGGCCGAGTGCTAGCAATTCTCGCAGGCAAGGCCGCTGCCGTACCCCACGGCCTTATTGGGAGCTTGGTGTCCTGGCTTTTCACGCTCCTGACCAAGACGACTGGTTGGCTTTCCATGAACTTCTGGGCCGTGGTTGAGTTGAGAAGAGTAAAATTCCCAGTAGGCCCACCGACACACCGCCCTCAATGAGCGTGGGCTTTTCCTTGCTGTGAAGTTTAACAAAGGTCTTTACTGTCATCGCGGAGGGAACTCGAGCGACCACCGCAGTTTGGTAATCATGGTGTTGAGGCGCCGTAAGTATTGTCTGCTTCTGTGCAGTAGGTACAGCGTTAACGTTATTGTTAACCCCCAGCGCACGAGCCGTGGCAATTATGATATAATTGTTATACCCCACGAGACCGTGTGTAAGGCGGTCTAGTTCTATATCGGAAGAGGTCATGAAGAGGTCGAGGCCGAATACATTATCTGTTTTTGTTTTGACGTGAGACAACACGTCCTGGTAGCGTTTGATTCCGCTCTCCATGTCCATAGGTCGGGCAATGGCGTCTTCCACCTTCGCCTCAAACTGCTTTTGGACGCTGAGCGCAGTACCCGTTCTGAGAATCGATGAACGGATCTAAGCCCAGGACCCGATTATTTCCCTGACATGTCCTAATCGACTAACCAATTCTCCCCCCCCCCCCCCCCGACTTCGTAAAATATTTTACCTAGTCAACTACAAACGAAGTAAAATCTGTCCGCTCTGGCCCAAAGTCCGCATGCGGCCGTGGGCGTTAAGTGAATGTGACTATATAGAGAGTAATGGCTTGACTGGACTGGTTACGTGAAATAATGCATGAGTGTTTTACAATATAGTCCCTCGCCTCGAATGAATTATTTCACGTAACCAGTCCATTCAGGCGATTATTCTGTTTATTACTTTTCATTATTAACGATAATTATATTATTTAAGGCTTTACCTGACGTAACGGCCAAAAACGGCCAGCGCTATTCTCAAAACTCGCCAGTTAATTTTCATCATTTTTTTTTCATTTTGTCTCTAAAACATAGGTTATGACCCCTCACTGGAACGAGCTCGTTGAGCTCGTTACAATCAGGGGTCATAACCTATGTTTTTGATTGATAATTACCTAAGAATTTATATATTGCGGTGTTAAGACTCGAACATATTCAAGTAAAGGGTTTGAAAACGTTTGGTCTCTAAGCTATGTGGAGGGGGTACAACAACATGAATCTCATTGATATCTTAGTTTTTTTGTGCTGGTAGAACCCGCCTGCCCTGTATGTGGCATCGGCACTGTATCGTAAGGCTTTTGGGGGATCTGCCATCTTTGACATTACAGGCACGGCTTGCCATAATTATTTAACTGTTTGAACGAATAGCTCTCTGCAAAGGAAATAATATTTCATAACACTGCAACCCACAGTCCATATTAATATATTCTTATTAATACAATAATTATTATTTTTTTGTCCGTAAGCTACAGTGTTAACCCTTTACCTAACCTGAAAAGCAGACGACACTTGCAAAAATAATTCTTGAATAACTAATGTTTTTCATTTTTTGTCTCAAAAACATAGGTTATGACCCCTCGTTGAAACGAGCTCGACGAGCTCGTTTCAACGAGGGGTCATAACATATTTTTTTGAGACAAAAAATGAAAAAAATAGTGAAAATTAATTGGCGATTTTTGAGAATAGCGCTGGCCGGTTTTGGCCGTTACGTTGGGTAAAGGGTTAAGACACAACATTTTTTTGTGCACTTTGTAATTGCTATCAATAGATAAAACAGACGAAAGTAGAGCATCTAAAAAATCCACACGAATGAAACTGGCCCGGTCTAAAGAGATAACATCAGGTTTATTACTGGAACGCGGAACCTCTAAAAAGGCGTTTGAGGAGCGCCCGTACGAGAGACCCCGGGCTGGCGAGGGTGCTGGGCCGTCCCCCCACCTCTACTATTATTGGGTTGGTGATGTTTGTGCGCTTTTATGATGATTTTACAATCATCGTGGGCAATTGGGATTAATTGTCTGGCCAAAGAAGCGTAGATGCGTGACATGAAGTCCCTGTCTGGGCCGCCAATTCCTCCTACGTGCCCCCCCCCCCCCCGCCCACTATAGTTTGGTCTGCCCCCCCCCCCCACCCCACCACATTGTTAATGGTAAATGCAAATGTCATCGTATTAAACACCATGTTAAAACAGTATGCGCAAACACGCGTTGTGATGTTAAAAAACGGGACATTCTAAAGACAATCAGTTCTATTAATCTGAATGATAGCTTGAAACAATGACTGAAACGTAATGGACGAGAAAGATGAATCCGTTAATAGCGAAACAGTTTCCAAAAAATACGATCCTGTTTTGTCAGGTAACATTTTATCAAACATATTTTATTGTAAGTAGAATGCTGAACAAAGGCTGCTCCACATCGAAAATGAGAGAGTCGGACCCTGTGATGGTTCTGTTTGTATTTCGATTCAGAGGCGTCACCAGAATTCGCCTTGATTCGATTCACGCTGATACTGTTCTTTAACCCTTTACCCAACGTAACGGCCAAAACCGGCCAGCGCTATTCTCAAAAATTGGCAATTAATTTTCAAAATATTTTCATTTTTTGTCTCAAAAACATAGGTTATGACCCCTCGTTGGAACGAGCTCGTCGAGCTCGTTCCAACGAGGGGTCATAACCTATGTTTTTGAGACAAAAAATGAAAAAATTTAGTTATTCAAGAAATTTTTTTGCAAGTGTCGTCTGCTTTTCATGTTAGGTAAAGGGTTAAGTCCTTGGGTTGGGTTTTTCAACCATTTACTAAGATCGTCAGACAATTTGCTGAGTCAACGGAAAACGTGTGGCATCCTAGAAACAAGCTAGAATACCTATAAATTGGTTCACACGCGGGGTTGATATGAACGGATAAAAAAATGTGAGCAATTTTGTTGCAAAACAAAGAAACCTATCAGTCCCCCTCCCTTCCCCCGGGCGGGAGGCTCCTTGCATACAGCATTATACTACCCAGTGCAATGTGGATAAATATCCTGTAATATCAGGCAAATAGTCTAGTTGTACTATAGTGATGCGGATCGTGCCAAGCCTTTTTTCCCGACTGGACCGGTCCAAGACGGTTCACTAGAGTAGTTTTTTTTATTTGAATTGTGACATTGTCTCGTCTCCAATGTTTATATACTGCGCAGGAGGATGACTGTATGTTTTAGTGGATATCAGGCACGTTTGATAAGCAGTCGGCAAAGAAAGGGAATTCTATCAAGCACACCGATGTTATATAAATTCTCGTGCAAGCATTAGATGAACGCACGTATACTACTCACTCACGTATAAGCGGGAGAGACAATTTCTTAACGAGTAGCAACAAGGGTGGCAAGGGGGTGGAGGGGGGTCTATACACCACAGTTAATGGCTATACCCATCGGGGGATAGGCCAGACAGACGGCTTTAGCCAATCCGAGCATCCCATTTCTGTTTACCGCCTCTGTCGTACCCTTCACTATACCCACCGGACCCATCATTGCATCCACGCCTCAACCATCGAGGCCCACCAGAAGCGCCCGGCCCACCAGAAGCGCCCGGTCCACATAACGACTTCCAGCCCCTGTTCAGTCTATGGGCGGCCATATTTGCCAATAGAACTTCCGTAGTTATATGTAATAGAAGATATATCTAACCATGTCCGTGAGCATGAAACAGTACTCACGGCTGATGTGATGACGATTTAATATATTTTCGAGGAGAACTGTCAGTGTTTATTGTGCCCAACACAACTGGTAGATCAAACACGGGGCAGGTAGTTATATTTATACACAAAACGTCACGATGTGTGAATGCTTTTGCCAGTACGGCACGAGTGCCAGTGCGGAAGGGTAGAACGAGAGGTACAGGCTCCAGTTCTGTCTTTTCGCGACTGCATGAGTACCGAATTGACGGGGAAGGAAAAGGGCGGATCCCGAGCTGTCGGATGTGTAATTAGCTGCTATTAATTTGGCAAAAATCTCATGATCGGAAGAGTTTTGAAGGAAATAAATCTCTCAGATTTTGTACTATTTATCGAATGAAGCTGGCTACTCGGTTGGAACGCGTTTTCGACTTTCTGTTTAGGAGCTTTGTTGAACTTTCCTGAAAAAATATGGATATGGCAATGGAAGTAAGCAGGAAGCTTACAGTTGTGTTCGAAAAGCAGTCGATTAGGAGAGTTGCACACGAGGTTGAGTTTGAAGGATTTGAAGCAGTCATTGATCTTGACAGTATACTGACAATTCAACTTACGGAGTCTAAATGCTTTATCACTCTCAAGAATGATGTGCTAAACATTCCTTGTTGAGTGGTGGTTTTCGCCTAAGTCGAAGGTTTGTTTGCATAATGCATGTAGGCGTTCTACGTTTGTAACTATTAAGGATGCGCCGGGTGGAGCTTAGAGATGAGATCGTGATCGGCCAGTTTAAAACGTTTGGTAAGATAATGGAGGCCTAAAACGAGGTAAAATTAGAGGTAGAGACATCGAGACTGGGACAAGATATATTGAGTTAGAAGACTGTGTGGATATTCCACCTAAACTTAAAGTTGAAGGGTGTGCAATTGGAGTGTTTTCGGACAGAACTGTACACTGTAAAACATTACCGCAATTTTACGGTTTACTGCTGTCAGATGACTGTCAAATACAACGGTCTCGAGGCCGTTAATTAATTGTAACGGTGTTGCCGTAGAAAAACCGTAGAAATACCCCCGAATTTGATCCAATGAACGTATTTCTCCCGTCACGCTGTCCAATTACGTCGCACGGCGCTAAAAATGGTAAATTATGGGATCAGCCTTGCCATATTCCACTCTGGAAGTCGCTATTTCCAAGAATGATGCCTGATGCTTTTGAAGACGAACAACGACGTATTACTATCAATTTGTAAGTTTGTGGCCAAGTGACTCATGTTCATTGCAGTCTTGGACATGAACATCAAACAACGTCATTTTTTATGCGTATAATTGTTTCGGTAATCATGCAGAATAGCAGACTGTTTGTATTGCGTCTCCGATATTCGATGGATCTTAAGGCTTGTGGCCACGGATCTCCGCTAAGGCCGGCAAACCCATATGCTTTTATTGGTTCAAGGTAAAATGCGGTTAATGATGGCTGGAATTAAATTACGGTCAAAATGACTGGTGGCAGTGTTCCAGCCATACTGACCGTAATTATTTTGATGGTAATTTTTTCGGAAAAATAAGGCATATGATGGTTAATATGTCCGGCAGCTAGTTTCCAGGCATATGACCGTACAGATAACGGTAAACCATGAAAAAAAAAATTACGGGAATTACTGCAAATGACAGTGATTTTTTTACGGTTTGCCGTAACGCTTACGGTCATATGCCTGGAAACTAGTTGCCGGTCATATGACCGTAAAAAAATACGGTATTTTTTTACAGTATATTCGATTGCTGATACTGCGACGAACAGCATCACCCAACTCAGAATTGCCGCACTGAGCAGTTTTCAAATCGTCCATGCACCCGTTGTTTCTCCAGTGATCACTCAGCTCATCAGTGTCAAATGACAAAGTTTGTCGGAAGTGCTGCTTACCGGGACATCGACAGTTTAACTGTACAATGAGATTGTTTGACCGGAGGCCGGAGCAACAGACCGTGTTTGCAAGTTACGAGGAAATCTCTCGTGCGGAGATTGCAAATGGGATGCCGAAAGAAATGCAAAACTTTAACATTTCACGTTCTACAAATGCCGATACAAACAGTAATAAAAACAACGGCGTTGTCGATGCTATTGTGTTGGGTGCAAGTAACTGTCTGGATCTTTCTGTTGACAAACCGAATATAAGGGTGTGTTCAATGTCGGGCAAGACTGCGTGCGGTATAGACAGATTACGACGCGCCAGCAGCATTAAAAGATCAGTGAAACCTGATAAAATAAATTTTGTTTCCCTTCATCTTGGTACCAGTGATGTTACCCACACAAAGTGTGACGTAGAAGAGATCTCTATGAACTTTAAAGAAGCTATTTCCAAAGTTAAAAATAGATTCCAAAATGCAACCGTAAATGTCTGTAGCATTCCATCATGAAAGGGTAAAGGTTCTAAAATAGGGGACCATATTGACGCTGCAGAGAGAGTGAATAAGTTTCTTGCGTTGTGTTGTGGACGTCAAACTAACGTGAATTTTGTTAACACTACTCCTCTGTTTACCAACCGCGGCCCTGTAGTCAAGGCCCTGTTTGACAAAGACAACGCTTCTGGTGTTCTGCCGGCAAGGAGCGTTTTGCCGAGTGTTTTGTTGACACGGCCGCTCTCGATAACAGGAAGCGTGGTCGCAGTGGCACCATCCCCACCCCGGAACAGAAGAAATCAGTGAGACGCGGCTCTAATGACTATAATGCCTGATTAGGTTTAGTAACACTTGATAGAGCTAATATTGGATTAAAATGTATGTGAGTGGCATAGACTGCAGACTTAAGTATTCCGAATTCATAGAACTATGTGAGGACATAGATGTATTACTTGCCAACGTGTGATTTACTGGGATTTCCGGGTTTGATTATAAAAGATAACTTCACAAGTGAATTACGCAATCAACAATTGTGTCATATATCCGTTCGCGCAAACGAAGACGCTTTGCCGTGGGTGTAATGGGGACTTCATTATTTGCTTTTTTTTAACACTTTATCATCTAACATGAAAAGCCAACGACACTTGCAACGAGCTCGTTCCAATGAGGGGTCATAGCTTATGTTTTAAAGACAAAAAATGAAAAAAATAATGCAAATTAATTGGCGATTTTTGAGAATAGCGCTGTCCGGTTTTGGCCGTTACGTTAGGTAATGAGTTAAATAATATAATTATCGTTAATAATGAAAAGTAATAAACAAAGTAATCGCTTGACTGGACTGGTTACGTGAACTAATTCATTCGTGCTGAGGGACTATATTGTAAAACACTCGTGCGCATTCGCGCACTCGTGTTTATACAACGTCCCTCGCCTCTCATGAATTATTTCACGCAACCAGTCCAGTCATGCGATTTCTCTCTATATAATTTGGTCTCAGGAACATTCCCAATTTTCATATTTGTGCCAAGAAAGGCAAAGTTGCGGGTGAGGGTAAGAGATCGGGTGGCATTCTCATAGCCGTCAAAAATAATTTGGCTCATTCTGTTTACGTTATTCAGGGTGAATGTGAGAATGCTGCGTGGTGCGTATGAAGACAGCACAAAACATTCTCATAGAGGCGTGTTTTCTCCGCCTGCTAATACAAGGTAAGTAGTATGTCATATTCCCCTATAGGTCATATTTGGGGAACCCCGGTGGAGGACCCAAGAAGTGACGTAATGTCACGTGATTCAGTGGCGCCACGTTGTGTTGTCATGGTAACCCGCGTGAGCTGCCATCTTGTGACGTCATCCCCATAGTGATACATGGTGTTAGTGCGCATGCGCAGTGCGTGTTGTTAGGGTGATACGTGTTTCCGTCGTCCAATTTGTATACTGGAGGCCGCCATCTTGGTTTCTATGGTAGCACGTGGTTGCCATGTGAACTAAAACCTTCTAATAGGATAGGGGTATGTTCGGAGGGTATGTTTGATTGAATAGGAGTAATTTCCTTTTTCGTAGAATTACCACAAACAACCCGACAAGTTATACTATTTCGAATTATATAATAGTTTTCGTCTACCTGGCCATATTTCTTTGTCCAGGAGTATACTCCAGTAGAGTAGAAGAGCCTATTAATTGGAACGGCTTTGCTTATTATTGCTGTATTCAGCTGTTCTAGTATGTTATTGTTAGTTCTGACCCTGTTCCGAGTACTCTTGTTGTTTCATTTATCTAGATCACCCAATCAGTTCACTTTACTGGCGCTAATTAACCAATCAGATTGTTTGATTTTCCACAATTTGTGTGCAGAGTTATCTCCCTTCTATATAACAAAAGCCTATATCATTAATAATATAATAATAATATAATAATAATACAGTTT
The DNA here is from genome assembly GCA_031216915.1 of Pictodentalium vernedei. Classification (NCBI taxonomy): domain Eukaryota; kingdom Metazoa; phylum Mollusca; class Scaphopoda; order Dentaliida; family Dentaliidae; genus Pictodentalium; species Pictodentalium vernedei. The sequence continues at coordinate 88,243,849 of CM062289.1, forward strand.
AGAGCTATGAATCCGCATAATTGCGCTCTCAGGCTTCACAAACAAACACACACACACACACAAAAATAATGACCTTAACTCTTCAATGCTTTACAAAAGTGCGGGTAAAGATGTAAGTTTTGAGTGCATTTTTAAACAACTCAGGTGTCTGTGGCACCTTCAGATGTTCCGGAAGTCTATTCCAAAGAGATGGGCTTGCGACAGAGAATGCTCGGTCACCCTCACTAACAAGACTTCCCGGTTTGAAAGACAGCAGATTCGAACTCGACGAGCGTAGGGGATGGGATCGTGTGTAGGAGTGTATCAGGCAACTGAGATAATCGGGAGCCAGACCATTGAGTCCTTTGTATGTTAGGAGAAGTATTTTGTATTCAATCCTTTATTCTACCGTCAACCAATGAAGCTGCGAGAGAACAGGACTGACGTGCTGCGATTTCCGTTGTCGAGTTATTATTCTGGCTGCATAATTTTGAGCAAGCTGCCGCCTTTTGATCGTTGATTGTTTGCAACCAACAAGCAGGAAGTTGCAGTAATCTAGCCTACTGTTGACAAGGGCTTGAACTAATTGTTTAGCCGTCTCCTCCTCAACCGCAGATCGAACCCTGCTGATATTCCGCAGATGCTGATATGAATTTCGGCACACTCGTGTGACGTGACTGTCACCAGAGAGATTTTCATCCATGAAGTACCCCAGGTTCCGCACTGCAGTCGATGGAGAGATTAAGTGACCATTGAAATTAGGATGAACACGGGAAAGCTTTGAAAGTTGGTTTGGAAGTCCAATGTAGATACCTTCGGTTTTATCTGCATTCAATTTCAAAAAGTTTGTGGACATCCATGACTTGATGTCCGAAATGCAATTTTCAAGAGAGGAAACAGCATGCCTTTCGTCTATAGGGCTGAAGTGAATATAAAGCTGAGTATCGTCAGCATAAAAATGAAAATTAAGCCCATGGCGGCGAATAATATAACCTAACATAAACCGTATGAAGTAGCGGACCTAACACGGATCCTTGGGGCACACCGTAGGTCAGCGGTAGCTCGTCCGATACCGCACCCTTCACAGTGATTTTCAGAGTCTGGCCCGAGAGGTATGATTTGAACCAGCCAAGAACTGTGCTACCAATTCCGATTCTCCTCTCTAAAATGGTCAGTAGGACGGCGTGGTCGATAGTGTCAAATGCCGCGCTTTTGTCAAGAAGTTCAAGATAAGATACTTTTTTCTTGTCCATTGACAGTAAAATATCATTTTGGACCCGGAGTTGAGCCGTTTCAATGCTACAGCTCTGACGATATGCCGACTGAAACTCCTCCTGTAGACCACACATATTCAATTGATTCCGGATTTGAGTGGCTACAGCGCGTTCAATGAGTTTGGACACAAAGCTCAAATTCGAAACTGGGCGATAGTTCTTGAGATTTTCAGGGTCAAGCCCGGACTTTTCTTAAAATAGGCATGACCAAGGCTTGCTTCATGCTAGATGGAAAAGTCCCACTGGAAAGAGATACGTTGATTATTCTTTCTAGCCAGGGAATGAATGATTGTAGACAAGATTTCAGTAATTTCGTAGGATTAATATCAAGTGGGCTCTGCTTTGACGGTGATTTCATAACAAGGCGGCCAATTTCTTCAAGTGATAGAGGTAGGAAAGTAGTAAAAGTTAATTCGCTCGAGACGAGGCTCGTTTGAGAAATGACACGAACTTGTGGACCAACGGGAGCAAGGGAGGATCGAATTATCTGTATTTTTTCGACGAAAAATCTCCAAACGTGTCAGCTAATTCTTTACCTGATGAGTGGTCGGGAAAATTATTTCCCTTTTGTCGATGGAGCAGTTTGTTTATAACTTCCGACAGAACATGTGGCTTTTCACGTTATCATTCACAAAATCAGAGAAATATTGTCTCTTAGGATTGTGGATGAGAACATTGACTCTATTATGCTGATAAACATAGAGCTCTCGGTGAACTTCAAGCTTAGAAGTGCGCCATTGTTTCTCAAGCAATCGACGGGCCTGTTTTGCGGACCTGATCTCGTCAGTAAACCACGAGCATATTTCGCGAGTTCTGATACATTTGATTTGAAGGGGGGGGGGGGGTGCGAACTTATCAATAAGTTTTTGACACATTTCATCAAATTCGTCGACAATAAAATTTACGTCCGTAGTATCGCTCAATGTTAGCGTTGAGACAGGACTGACTGCTTCAAGAAAATTCATTGGGAATAATGGTTCTGAACTTTCTGTAATTCACCTTCACTCTTGGTGAAAACCACCGAGGAAGACAGATTTTGAATTTGACTGCGTAGTGATCCAATAGTGCAACTTTTGTGACCTCATTGTCACTGATGATACCTTTGTCACTCTCCCGAGTGATTATCAGATCGAGGGTGTGGCCACGTTTGTGTGTTGGTCGAAGAACATGCTGATGCAGATCCATGGAGCTCAATGTGTTGTTGAAATTGATTACATCATTGTCATTGGGATTGTCAATATGGAAATTAAAGTCACCAACAATGATAAATGGACTATTCCTCACAGTCACATCCCCAAGGAAGGAAAAGAATTCCTGAAGAAATTGATTGACTGGGCTTTGTTTTTAACTTTGTAAGGTGGCCTGTAGATCACAACCATGTTGATTACCTTAGATTTGTCAGTAAATGTTCCCATGGTAAGCTCAAAAGATTTGATTTTTTCTGTAATTCTGGCTTTATTTTAAAAGAGTTGTCAAATAACACCGCCAACGCGACCGGATCTCGGCTGTTGAATAAAAGATTTATCCGTGCCTTTGAGTTCACCAATTGTAAGATCGTAGCTGTGGGTCAGCCATGTTTCCGTTGGAAAACAAAGTGACACGTCGTTGTCTTCGAGAACACTTTTAAGGTCTCCCACTTTATTGACAACCGAACGGATATTTAACACCCATGCATTAACGGGAGTATCACGCGAATCCAAAAGTATCACATTTTTCAAATTAACAGTTTTCGGGTTGCGTTTTCTGTGGCGTCTACGATCACCTCTTTTGCGTCGGCATTTCCTCAGTGTGTTGTGCTGTTTAAGTGCGTTGTTATTGGATCTAAACTGTGCGTCCCAGGTGTCTGAGGTGAAACAATTTTGGCAGTGTGGGTGTTAATAGAACGCAATGTTTCATGTCGGTATATAATATGGAAAGAAATGGCGTTTGATATGGTTGATAGGGATATGCTACTGTATAAACTTCTTAACCCTTTACCCAACGAATCGCCCGCATCCGCCCACGTAATATGCAAATTCAGCAGTTGAAAAAATAATATTTTTCAAAAAATTTCAACAAAACCATATCATGTGACCCCTCGTTGGAACGAGCTCGACGAGCTCGTTCCAACGAGGGGTCACTTGATATGGTTTTGTTGAAATTTTTTGAAAAATTTAAAAAAATGATATTTAAAATAATAAATTTTGATATCATCTGCGTTGGGTAAAGGGTTAAATGTGGGATAGATGGAAGCATGTATAAATCTATAAAACATATGTATCAAAACACAACAGCCTGCGTTCGTATAAATGGCAACGTAACACCGAGTTTTCATTGTCTAGGCGGAGTGAAACAAGGTGATAGTTTGTCTCATACGTTGTTCGCCTTATTTATTGATGATTTAGCTAGTGAAATAAAGATGGCTAATAAGGGAGTACAAATAAACGAGGATAATATTTCAATATTAATGTACGCGGATGATATCGTATTGATTTCTGATGACGAAGTAAATATGCAATTTCTACTAAATATTCTTCATAACTGGTGCACCAGATGGAAAATGTCTATTAATAAGGAAAAAACTAAAATTGTGCATTTTTGAAATAAAAGAAAAAAAACTCAGTGATTTTGAATTTAGAATAGGAGAATTCAGCATTGGATACGCCGATAAATATCGGTACTTGGGTGTAATTTTCCATGAATATAAGGATTTTGATCAAGCTTCAGAGGCTTTAGCACGTTCGGCGGGTAGAGCTCTGGGATCAGTGATATCTAAACTTCACCAACAACGGGATGTCGGTTTTCGTACTTTCCGTAGATTATACTCAATGTGCGTTTGTCCCATACTTGATTATGCGTCGAGCGTTTGAGGCTATAAGAAATATACTGCTGTTTATGGTGTGCAGAACAGAGCAGTTAGGTATTATTTAGGCGTACATAGGTTTTGTCCAATGCTGGGTATGTTAGGTGATATTGGTTTTGAACCCTCCGTAGAGCGGAGATGGGTTAACATGTTGAGGTTATGGAATAGGCTCATACTTACTGAAAATAACAGATTATTAAAAAAGCTATTTCCGTGGGATTATAATTTCTGTGATGGGGGTTGGTGCACTGAAATGCAAAAAATATTTGATATTATTGGCTGTCGTGATATATATGAAGATTTAACTATCTGTAATATTAATGAGATAAGTGTTAATTTGTCGAATCATGTTAAGGCTAACTGGTTGGAAAGTATTCAACATGTCCCAAAGCTGCGTACACATAGACAATTTAAAACTGAATTTGAAACTGAAAGGTACGTTCTTATGAACTTGAAACGCCAGCATCGATCCGTTTTGGCCCAATTTCGCTGCGGAATTTTACCACTCAGAGTAGAAACGGGTCGATTTAGGAATGAAAAGTTAGAAAAACGAATTTGCCCTTTGTGCTGTATGTCTAAAACTGAAGACGAGTATCATTTTTTGATGTAATGCCCTCTTTATGCAGCCCCCCCCCCCCCCCCCCCCGTAGCAAACTGTTTGATTCTGTTTTAGCTGACAGCTTTATTGCAAATGGCACAAGTATAGATAATATTAGCATTATTGTTACAGAAAATCCAAGGCAATGTGCCAATTTTATCTTTGAGGCATACAAACGACGAAAGAATAATATTTACAATCAATGACAAGGTTATCATGAATAATGTAGCTGATTAACTCTAGGTGGCCTGGGAAATCAGAACTAAACTATTGATGTTTACATACTGTGGATGCCTAATTGAATAGGAGATGCTTCTGATCAACACTCGTCTGCCTGTTCAGGCAGATGGCGCTTGACTAGAGGCACCTTCTTAGATAGTACGTCTTTACCGACCCATTGTTGACCGGACCGTCACAGTTGGATTGTCTGACGTTTTGTATCTTAAGCTTCTGGGCTCGACTCCTGGCTTCTGGGATTTAATACCACGATGGTAAGAAGTTCTCATTTGTTCGTTTGTTCATTTGATTGGTCAGTCCTGGGAAGTTTTTTTTTTCATGCTCACTTATAAGCCCTCTTTATCTCTCTTCATTAATGGGGGACCTTAATAAACAATTGACAAATTTCAACTCACCAAACTTGTGTATAATTACTAATACACTAAAACGTTATGGGTTGTGCGTTTTTCAGAGGATGGCGTGCTCATCCATTCACTCTGCAGTTCTGCAGGCTGCAGAGGGAAAGAATGGCCAGGCCCACCTTAGAAACTGCATATTGGCTGTTCTCAAAGCTCATATCTGGTCACAACCTTTTAATTCTCATTAACTTAGGGGTTAACAATTTAAAATTCACCTTTGAAATGTTTCAAATCTCCCCCTACAAAGGTGCACTTTATCCGACACTTTTGATTATTTAGGTGACATATAGGTCCGCTGGGCCGAGTGCTATTTTATACTGTTTGTAAACATTTTCGTGTTGTAAAGCACATGTCACAATAAAATGATATTACTACTACTACTACTGCACATGATGATGATGGTGATGATGATGATGTATGTCGGATCTCTTTCCCTTGCCCGCATCTTTGCTGGCTATGTATAATAGATGTTCTACTGTGAGACCATTTTCTTGGTATAGACAGAATAAAGTATATATATATTATATACGAAGACATTGTCACACCTTGTCGCTCTGTGTTTGTACAAGCATCTGTGACATAGTGTTCATTAATTTAAAACGTCGGTGTTATTTGTAGAATTTGAATGTTCTGACGTCAGCTTGGAATAAAAACATAAACAAAACTCGAGTGTGATTGGCAAACACGAGTGACAGATCGATAAGTAAACAACAAATGTAAATGAAAATTGTATCCAAACAGGTTATTTATTCGATTTTAAAGAAATTAGCTGCAGTTATTAGAGAGATAGTCGCTTCACAGTGGGAATTTGAGTGTATAAACATCACTCACCATTTATGGAACAAGCTCAATTTCGTTAATTTTGGTGGATTTGAACAGAAATATTTTCCAGTTGATTTTCGATTGATCGGCTGTCATCGCAGCTTCCGAAGTTCTCTATGTCTAAATGCGACGTTTCGACTGGACGATTATAGAAATGGGCGGAGTTTAGTTTTTTTGATGTTCCGTACGAATTTATAACTGTGGAACTGGAGGAAAAGTAATAGGCGTGTAATAATATCAAGAACACTCATGCCATTAGGCTCTTACTATTTTTTTGTATGTTTTTTTTAACTGGGTACTCTCTAGGCATCCGACTATAACCCACATGAAACAAGGTTCGGCAGGAGGAGGTGATGGCTGTCGTGGATTTCCTATAATCCGTTTTAAAGTGCGGATCGAGAGCTTGTTTCTAGTCCTGTTTACTGTGTATCCAACCAATCAGTTCCCTGAATGTACCTGTTCGGAAGGAATGATGGAAAATTCTGAATTGGTGATTTGGTTGACTGTCTGGGCTTTGGAATGGCGATCGGCTATGGTGGGGAGTTTGGCACCCGCCAAGGTGTAAATCGTGGCGTGTTTCTTGGCTGCCACTTAAAACATTTTCTAAGGACACTAACACAAATTCCCGCGGTTGTTTCAGAGCTACCAATGCAGTAGCAGCGAGTATATTAGATTATAAACCAACCCCGCCGACCTCAATCCCTAAGCTGCCAGAGACAAGAGACCGTTTCAACGAAATTAACTCCTCGCTGATACTTCTTTTTGAGAGGGCACCTGCATTCAGGATCTGCAGTAAGACTTGTTTTTTTATATCGCCGATTTCCTGGATGCGTTAGCCTTTTCCATCATCTCTCGGGTCTGGGTATAAACTCATGATGCCATAGCTATGGGCTATGTCGGAGTATCCGTACATATGCAGCGGTCAAATGTATCTTGATATTCCTTAAATGCAATAATTGTAGTTGTCCAATGACAATTATATTAATCGTGGTGTTCAGATACCTGTTATATGTTATTCCGTGTCCTACGCCGTTGGTTGGGAGTTTAACCTCAATTAATCTTAATGTTAGCAAGTTCTTTATCAGCGAATCGTCGACCCCCTTTATATCCAGTTCTTGTGACACATACACGTAGTCGGGCGGTGGCGCCCGTAGGTATACCTGGATGACTATCGTGGATTCATTGTTAATGTCCATGGTAAATAACTCTGAAAGAAGCTTCAGTCTGAGGACTGGATTTTTGTTTCTATTACCCAACGAATACCCAGCCTTAGTTCCCTCAACGAATAGAGGTCTCCTACTGAAAGGAATATAGGAATCGTTTCCACTATTTTGGAGCTTGCATGGGCTGTGGCCAGGCCAGTGTGAGGTAAGGTTTAGAGCGATTGAAGTCGAGCTTCCACCCACCAGCATTTGCAACAGGGTTCATGTACACGGTACACGTGCTGTTGCCTCTCGATATGAGATTATAGTGTTTCTATGTAGCCGCGCCACCCAGTTTCAAATGCAATGCTCCAAAAATTTAGCGGGGCGGAGGGAGACGTACTCGGTTCAGGAACCTATTTGCTCTTGTATACCCCAACCGAGAACGAATCTGCTCTTCCACGTGACCGGATGTATATCCACGATCGGCTAGCCGAAGGGTTGCGCAAGGCCTTACAGCATGTGCACCTGGTCTTTCGCTATCTGTCACTCTAGCAACTTTGCAGTGTAACTGATAGGTAATCGTCTACAACAGTATGAGTTTGGGCCTACATATTTGCGCCTTTAAGTTACCGACTTTGGGGTGGGTGGGGGGGGGGGGGGGGGCGGGGGTTATTTGAGTAAAATGTTTATGGGAAGTCCTAAAGTTAATTTTGTCTCTAACTTAACAGTCCCGTGGTATGGGGAGTATTCAGTCAATTCCTTGAGTCTGTACCCTCAGTCTTGATAGGGGACTCCCTCTTTCAAGCTTAAGGTAAACAAAGTTCTGTATACTATTTCGTTTTTTTCTCCTTATGCTTTTCACAAACCGCCAGAAAAAATAAAAAAAAGAAAAAAAAACTTTTGAAAAAAAGTAGAATGCTATCATTAGGTTTGCTGGTTGGACCAAAATATATAAGATAACTAAAAAACCTCTCTGTGTTACATACAATATGACCTCGTGGACTGGTCAATTTTCACGGGGTGAGCAGTATTTCCACGGGCACAATAATATCATACTGCAACAATAATTTTGGGAATTACCATAAAAAAATTAATTAATGAATCACCGTGTACAGCCCGGTGGTTCAGTAATTACAATTGTATTTCCTTGTAAACGCATGTGTGGACATCACTGCCCACGCGTGGATTACACGGCGACTGTACTGTAATGTTTTTCTTTTCTATTTATATAATAGAAAATACGATGGATCACTTGTTTTTTTATTTGAATCATTGTCATCTATAAAACTTTTTCTTTTCGGAAGATAGTTAACCTCCTGCACTCTGATGTCAGATTTACTCACTTTTTCATCTGTGGTTATCCATGGTTATCTCTCCTGCAGTTGTCAAAGGTTCAATAATTAATATTTTGATTGACAGAGCTCTTTGAGCTCTGTCAATCAAAATATAAATTGTTGAACCTTTGACAACATAAGGAGAAAAAGTCAAGATTTGGAAATTTGAGATTCTACCCTCAGTGTAAAGGGGATTAAATGCACAAATTGAAGTTATCACGTCTAAAATGTGTTTTGTTATCATTTACAGAAACTACAGTTAGAAGTACGGGAGAGGAATTTGAAACAATAATAAACGCAGCTGGAGGTATGGGCAAATTTCAAATGATAATAATTGTTACCGTTGTTGGATCTAAATTTGCGGTTGGTTGGGCGATAATGCTGATGGTGTTTGGGTTGAAAATCCCGGACTGGTGGTGTGTTGAGGCATCAAATATTACTTCGCCATTTTATAAAAGCTGTGAAGTTAATGGCACAAGATGCAGTAGTATTGTGTATTCTGGTGAGATGATAACAGCAGCTAGCCAGGTAAGAACATTGACTGGAAGGCATTTAAACACTTATACTTCTGACGTGAAATCGATTAATCAATATTCCCAAATTACAATAAATTTTCCAGATGTCTGGTGTCCGTTTAGCTCATTCATTTACAAGCAGGATTGTGAATAGACTATGCTGTAGCTTGTTTGATTGAGCTATTTGGCTTCCGTGTGTCTTTCACAAATCCGTACGATGATGAAAACAATGTAGTTTGAAACCGAAATATCCACACATACAGTTAAAACTAGAAGTCCTGTCACGAACTGTGAGCGTATCTAGGCTTAATAGCGCGTAGGAATTGTGCTCAATTGCTATATCGAATGGCATCCAAAGCACGGCAGTTTCTCCTGGTTACTCACAGACGGGCAATGTTTCTGCCAGTGGACCTCGGGTTACCCGGAGGTCCATTGGCTGAAACATTGCTTGTGCAAAGGCCATATGTACAGAATTTGATGGCCTTACTATGGTCACAACGTGTAGATTAACGCGCAGATCGACGTGCTATTTGTGCGCATTTCGTGACAGGACTTCTGGTTTTAACTGTATGTGCTCACGGGCTTTTACATGAAAACGAAAACTGAAAGGTAGTGGTAGGCCTAACCAAACAGCATGCGTTTGATGTCAGCATAAATTTGAGAGTAACTATAAAGCTGATTGGTTTTCCGATGATTTAGAACTTTTCGCTCAGATTGTAGGCATTTTCACGGAAACATAAACTACGTATTCGTAAATAGTTCACAGTAAATAAAATTTAACATTGGTTTATGAATCGATAGATTTTGATTCAACCTCAAAGTTTATGTTTCATTTTTCAAGTAATAATGAGCTTCCATGTAATTGGAAACTGCGTGCTGAACTGTTTGTTTTCGAATGACTTTGGGGCTCCATAAAGCGGTGGCTGAAATACAGTACCTGGAGCGTGTATTATCACTAAATCACCCACAGAGTGGAGCTTCCACCCCAGCAATAATTGCAAATTTGTTGCAAAGCATAACCAGCACCAGCAAAGTTTCAGCCAATTGGCTGAAACTTTGCTTGTGTTTTTTGTCGATATATACAAAATTTGAAAGTTATAGCTTGGGTGATAACTCCACTCTGCGGGTGATTTATTTACAATCCACTCTCCACGTACTGTAGAACAGATCCTTTTAGTGTTTTGGAGTTAAACGTGTATTCTGGATTAGAAAGGCGAAAAGTACATACTTGGAGACTAATGGAATACAAATGGGGCTTAATGCCTGGAACGGAAATTTTCTGGTTTTCGTTTTTGAAAGTCAGTTACGATACCGCGAATTTTCCGGTGTTCATTTCTGATTATCAATCCCAATACCCGGATAATTCACTGGACAGAACCGGGAATGAAAAATTGCGTTCCACAACCTTTGCTTCCGGATTCTGGTCTATGAATTTCCCGGACATTTGCACTCATTTTCAGAACCGGTAACCAGGTATTTCCCCTTTGCGAGATTAAACCATAGCTCCACCGGCGGTGATGGTCTCGGAAGAAACTGATATTCGCCGCAGTCTCAAAAACTGCAATGGGCAATCATTGATACCATGGTCTGTGAATTGTCTGAGTATCCTGATAGACTTTGAGAACTTGGGGCCAGTTTCATGAAGTAATGTCATAAGAAAGTCTAAAGACGGTCTCAAATCTAAGAGATAAGATAAATGTTAGCTATGATAATTCTGTTTCACAAAATCATTTCACGAAACAAACTTGACCAAATTAAGCATTTATTTAAGACGTTGTATCCATTAAACGAGGTATCAACCGACAAAAATGTGTGAGGTCATGTAGTTTAAGTGCGCTAGTATAAGGTTCCTCACTACAAATCCGAGTCATAGTTTTCTCAAGGACAGTCGGATGGGGGTCAGGGTGTGGCCAGGGTGTGGCTTGATTATAAGGATGTACCAAACCAAAAACTTATATTACGGACTTTCAAGCCATATTTGGACAAGAAACCCGCCAGCTGAATCAGATTGCAAGACGCTATCTGTCCCGAGTATCGATAAAATCACTTTCGCGTATCAATGATTCAATGCGCTGTTTACTTTTGTGCATCAATTCAAGGTTGAAACGAGTGGATGTATCAGATTTGTTATAAAAAGCGTATAATAAAAAGAAATGCTAGTATTTTTGAGTGGATACCTAAAATTATCTCACCTGTGACCGAGATAAATAGTTATCGTCGCTCGCGTAAGCGGTCACAAAAATAAACATTGTTCTCGATCACTCATGAGATAATTTTCGGTATCCACTCAAAAACACTAGATATCCTCTATCTATGTTGAGTCCAATCACATTTGTTACAGTGGATGTTGGTTTCCAATTCTTTTGTACAGTAATAGTCCTAGTCTGATGTGACCACTTTATCGACTGCTGTTTGAGGACGTGGCTGAAGCGAGTTAATCGGTCAGGGATATAGGTTTCCAAATTGAAAGGAATATTTTCGGTTTTCTTTTGCTTTGATATACGGGTGATGATACATGGAATGTTGTTTAATAGTATACTATAATTCAGTGAGTTAATAACATAAGTGGGTGATAATTGCCGATTCGAAACCACTTTTCCAAAACACTGAGCACGTACACGTACATGTTCGTGTACCGCCATAGGGATTCAGTGTTAAATCGTGTACAGAGTGTAAAAACGTCGTTTTTGCATGGTGGTCTCCAACTTGAAAGAAATATTTTCGGTTTTCTTTTGCTTTGATATACAGGTGATAATACATGGAAAGCTGTTTAATAGTATACTATAATTCAGTGAGTAAAAAAATAGATACCAATGTCAATGCAGAAGAGTTTCTAAAATTCGTCTGTGAAGCCATCTGGTCCTGGAAATGAGTTACTTTTCATATGCCTTAGGGAATTTTCACATTCTCACCCACTGAGTGAACCTTCGAGAGATTTCTTTTCATCCTCCTCCAAAAACTTCAGAAATGGTTATCTCCATCAACGAAGGTATTTTCAACGTGACCAAGGTTGATAGAGGATGTAATTTTTCAGGCATACAGGTTTTCATAAATGGTCCTCTTTTTGATAATTTTTTTCCCCATGTCACGTCTTTCTGTTCCATCAGATACTGTTGTTTTGGGGATACTTCTTTTCAGTATAATGTCTTTGTTCAAGAATACGGGAGCATTTTGTTAGTTTCTCCTCCCCACATTACATTTAGCTTGGCACGAATAATTATTCCCGATACCCTTCTGCCTTTGATTGACGTTAGCTTTGTTTCAAGGGGTCGAATCACTTGATTATTATTTTTATTTTTATTTTTATTATTATTATTATTATTATTATTATTATTATTATTATTATTATATTGTTGTTGTTGCAGCAGCTGCAGCGGCAATCGTAGAAGAACTACTTGCATTATTAGTAATAAACAGGGTGGCCACAACTGGAGCCCTTCATCTCGGGATGTGTCGTTAATGGACCAAATCACGGTAATATGTTGTCAACTGAGGACATGAAGGCGTCATCTACAATGTTCAAGCAATGCAAATGGCGCTCTGATGCACACAGGAGACGAAATTTGATGTAAGCTTGACAAAGAGATGAAAAACCAGCTGGTGATGAGATGAAAGGAGATTGAGATTTGTGGTTTTATTTAAACCAGAGGGGATCCTCATTACAATAATGTGTAGAGGGCTGGGGGAGAAGAAGAACGCGTAAAATGTCTGCGCAGATCAAGAGCTATCTTTAACTCTCTGCATTCTGTTGACTGACATTCCTGCCCAGAACAGCAGTTCTCTTAAAATTGAAATATGTGTAATTTAGGTATATTTAATACAATTTCCACCCTGTAAACTGAATAGATTTTTTCACCAAATGTATCTCAAGTTAAATTTAAAAGACGAATTTTTCATCAAATCTAGTCGTGGCTGCTTCACAGCAGCCATGACTAGATTTAATGAAAAATATCTTAAAAATACTCAGCAGGTTTAAGAATCAATCGTTGAAGTAGCGGAAAAATCAGTGAATTATCAGATGTGAATGAGTGAAAACAAAAAGCAGCACAGATCATTTAACTTGAATTTACATAACTGCATTAATGAATAAATGGATATATGGGTAAGCGAAAGAACGAATGTGCTAGCCAATACACATGCTGATTTGTAATGGTGAGAAAACCAATACATAGTACATCTGTTAGCTTAAAATGTCACGTGTTGACAGTTGAATGACTTAATTGCTGAAATGTCTTTTCTTTGATATCATTCAGTTATTCAATTTATCAACTAACATGTGAGTAGTAAGTAAGCATTAAACTTGCCCATTCTCTCGCAAGAGGCACCAGAGGCACCGATGGCGTCATTTTATTTTTTTTTAATTTTTTCAAAATGTTTTAAATTTAAAAAAAAAACTTAAAATTGTTTTTTATTTGATTTTTATTGATGTTTAAATGATGGAGACCCACGTGATCAAAACAATGTTATTATCCATGTGCATGCGTGTGAGGGCATTCCGCTGGTAATACGATGCAATGTGGGTACTCACGTGATGAAAACAATGTTATTATCCATGCGTGGCAGCCATTTTGTGATGTCATTCCCGTGGTAATATGATGCATGATTGGTATTCAGGTGATGAAAACAATGTTATTATCCAAGCATGGCAGCCATTTTGTGATGTCATTCCCCTGGTAATACGATGCACGGTGGGTACTCGCGTGATGAAACCAACTCTACTATCCATGCTGGGAAGCCATTCTGTGATGTCATTCCCCTGGTAATATGGTACATGATGGGTACTCGTGGAATCAAATTAAGCTTATTATCCATGCGTGGCCGCAATGTTACGATTCCATTACCAAGTTAATATGATGAATGATGGTTACTCAAGTGATGGAAACAATGCTACTATCCATGCTCAAACTTCGGTTTCTCTTTTCCCGATCAGATGGCTTATCGAGACATCTTGGAGAGTACTGTTCCCAAATAATGAGAGGTGACAAGAATGAGTCGAAAAACGGTGACATCTTGTTGGATACTGAGATACATATCCAACTACTGAAAGCGAATACTCAGAGGATGAGACCAACGAAAACAGCCCTGTAGACGATTTTATCTGAAGAGCATATGAGAATAATGCGGACGAATTTCAGGAGTTGAGGGCGTCATGTATAGACAGTGCCTGGCCCAAAGACTAGGCCAGCGAAGAAGCCAGGGAATCTCTTGAATACAGCGTGAGAGTCTCCGCCTGTAAGAGGTTTTTCAGGGGGATGAATAGAGTACGGATGTTCAGACGCCACCCGATTTACAGAAAAATCAAAGAAACTGGTCGGCGACTTCGACGCGTTGACGGTTACGGAATGAACGGAGCCGAAAAATTCGCAATTCAGAAACGAAAATTAATTTTTGATACTTTATTAAGAATATATACGTTTTCAGATGTGCCGATAGAAACAGATGGCGACCAGAGAAAGCCCCAGAAGATATTTATATTGTGATATTTGATGAGATTAGATTAGATTCTTTTCTTTAACGATATAGATAAAATATGATACAACATAATAATCGTGATTCATGAAGATACATTATTATAACCTGCAACAGACATACATTTATGGAACATAACAACACTAATATCATATTATAAATAGAGCTATAATGTTTTCTAAACGAAATAAAATGTAGCCAAAAATATTTAATATTTTTTTATAGCTGGAATAAAATTCACATCGTAGAAAATATTTCGTTTGTTGTTTGTGACTTAATCTCCTTATTGAATGATTGAATGAAATATACTTTATTCAATAATGGCAACACGAAATGTCTTGGAGTAAAATTAGAGCAAACTTGTACCCTTACGAAACAAGATTTCCTATTATTCTATGGATAAAGTCTTTGTCTTTGTAACAATTCGGACCAAAGCCTATGTCAGTTGTTTGTACAATGAGGGTAATTTTATCAATAATGGCTACAGGAATGTTCACTGACTTTATTAGTGCAAACTTGTAAACAAGATTATCAGTGCATCTGTTTGGGTAACTATATGGATTTAAATGTTTGTGGAACAATATTATCAGAATTTGTCCTTACATATCTCCGGATATTGATTGTTGATCAACAATCTGCTTTCAATACAAAAAGAGACTTTTCTAAGATCTGCCAACATGTTTTTAGACAAAGTTTACTCTTTACATTGAACATCGGTCATAAGGGGATGAACTTATCAGACAGATGTTTGGATACATAGATGCAAATTGCCTTTCCACGTATTCACCTACATATAAAGAACCGCAAAGAAGTAATTAAACTTGATAACTAAATTCTAAAAAAAGGCTTTAAAATCACAAAAGACTGTTATTTAGGTGGGGGTGGGAGTGAGGATATTAAAAAAATAAAAAAAACAATTTAAAAAAAAAAATAAAAAAAATATAATATATATAACAACGTAAAAAAAAGTGACCTCATCGGTGCTTCTGATGCCCATTGCGGGTGAATGAGCAAGATTAGAGCTTACTTACTACTCATGTGAAGTAATTGATTCTACGTCAAAAGAAAAAAAAATGAATGAATTTTGCCAGGTACTGTTCGTTTTAGCAATGTTAGAATTAGCACCCACGCTCAATCTCTGGCATAGTCAAAGGCGACACAATATAAAGGAGAAAACTTTAGCATTATGCTAAATTATGGGCTCTCTTACATAAATACCGGCGCAGTAGAAGCGAACTGAACATCATTGGTGCTCTGATTTTTCAAGGTCGAGGTTTGGTGACCAAAACAGTGTTACATTATCCGTTTGAAGTATAGAAAGATAACGTGGGTACGACTGAAGAGTGGGTGAATGAAATCTCGAATGAATAAAAATGATTAGAAAAATTAGTGGATGGTAAAGCGTCTGTCAAACCAACAGTTATGTATGGCGTGATGAAAAGAATGGTGTATGAATAACGAAAGATGAGGAAATAAAATCTTAAACGCACCACAACCAAGATTGATGGATGGATACTTTCAATACTGTTTTGTATTGTTTTTTATATGTACATTAAACTTAACACAAAAAAAATAACGCCTACCCTTCCACCTGCTGAAATTGAATGGATGGAGGGAGGGATGGATGAATGGATGGATGGATATTTTCAGTACAGTTTTTTTTGATTGATGGGTGGAATGAGTGAATGCTTTCAATACAATTTCTTTATATTATATTTTTATATGCATAGTTCAGTGACCACAAAGTCTATTTTAGTTTTGACGAAGGGGTAATGAACAGACGAAAGACGAAATAAAGTGTTAACACTCACGATATGGACGGAACACTTCTATAAAAATGTTCTAAAATTGCTTGGGCAAAATTCGGGCATTTAGGCCTCATATCATGATCGAAAGCAGGACAAATCTACAACTTTGGCGTTTGTAAAATTTATTAACAAATTTCTAATAGTTTGCAATCAAGATATATCATATCACTTTACAATAAAGATCTTAATTGACAA
Source organism: Pictodentalium vernedei (assembly GCA_031216915.1). Taxonomy (NCBI): domain Eukaryota; kingdom Metazoa; phylum Mollusca; class Scaphopoda; order Dentaliida; family Dentaliidae; genus Pictodentalium; species Pictodentalium vernedei. Next base: position 88,260,465 of record CM062289.1, read on the forward strand.
GACCTTATTGATAGCTTAAAGACCCAGGACAACGTGAGGTTGCCATATTACATGCCACAAAGCTATGGATATACTTAAGAAAATAGCCATGAGGCTGTCTCCGTGATGTCCCTCGTACAAACTTTCTTAAATATTTCGTAACAAAAAAACATTTGGCACGATAACGAAGAGTGCTGCCACGATGAAAACCTCTGCTGTTCAATGAAAATATTAGAGGAACAGCCACAACAAATTTTAGTCGCATGCGACAATCGAATTCTGGGAACGATGAGTCGCACATTTCCACGGGCTCCTGGATTAGAGAACGAGAAGAAAAAAAAGGAAACTTTGAGAAAAGAACAGGCAAGCCAATCCGGTTTTCCCATTACCAAGAGGAAGCCAAACATATTGCGAAATAATGGTCAAATAAAAAACAGAATCGGACATTGAATCTCAATGTTGAATCAAAAAATGCCAACGGACATGAGATTGCATGTCCAAATTTATTATTTTGATACAGTATTGATTTATCAATATTTATGGATTTCCCAGAGAACTGGGGAACATTGTTGGTTTACATGTTTGTTTTACAATTGATACTCGACGATGTTGTCGAGAAGAAAGAGCACAAAAACTGAACTGATTGCGATCCAGTCGTTAGAAATTTTCTGCCAACTCTTGTAGTCTCCGTACTGTTATTCTGTATCGAAACCCATTTGATGGAGAACTCTGTCAAATATACTTTAGGTAAAACTGAAAATAGGTTGCATCTTAGCAAGAGAAATTCAAACCTTTGTAGAAAGAATAAGTCATGTTAGCCTCTTGTTATGTTCCTTCAAATGATGTTTCTGACATTTATCTGGGAATTAGTATCCATTGTGCACGAATGAGAACGTATAACCTGAATATCTTATGAATTGATACAAATTGTGTTCCTTGCAACTGTTGTTTTCCGGTGACGATCACGGTTAGCCATTGTGCATAAGTATTTGACCTTAAACACCAATAACTAAATAAGTGTATACCGGTGAGTGCTCAGCTAAGGTTTGTTTACGTTATTATTTATAGAACATTTCAGGCTACAGGAATGCGTTCGCAAGAGACAGTAAACGATTTTCTAATACATGAAAGGGGCACAATTGCTAAGATATGAAACCACACTGCTTACATATTTCTGTATCTGAATAACTGGACACATTCCAGTTGATGCCGCTGCAGTTACAGAGCACAATCATTTCGGAATAGTGACTCCATGCACTCACTAGCTTAACCGCCTAGCGAAACTAATCACCAATATCAATCGCCTGCTTGCATGCCTTTTTGGGGTTTGTCGGTAGTCGAGTGGTCTATGGCGCTGGTCCAGTTTCGATAGGGGATTGGTGCCGCAGACTTGTACTCTCATCAAGGCAGTGGTTAGATCCCCATCGGCGTCAGAGTCTTTCATCCTAAAAATGCATAACAGAATTGACGAATTCTGTATTCTGTACCTAAAGCAGGAAATTTGAAAAAGAGATTAATTCTCACTGATTTCATCTGCATTACATGATGTAATTCATTGTAGACAACTAATTCTGGGGGATACCGAGTAATTTCGTGTGGACTGTGCCAGTTCCATGGACGAACGACCTGCTAGCATGCTTTTTTGAGGGCTTGTCGGTAGCCGAGTGGTCTATGGCGCTGGTCCAGTTTCGCTAGGCGATTGGTGCCACAGAAATGTACTCTCATCAAGGCAGTGGTTCGATCCCCATCGGCGTCAGAGTCTTTCATCCTAAAAATAGATAACAGAAGTACCGAATTCTGTATTCTGTACCTTAAGCCGGAAATTTGAAAAAGAGATTGATTCACACTGATTTCATCTGCATTACATGATATAATTCATTGTAAACAACTAATTCTGGGAGATACCGAGTAATTTCGTGTGGACTGTGCCAGTTCCATGGACGCTCGACCTGATAGCATGCCTTTTTGGGGCTTGTCGGTAGCCGAGTGGTCTATGGCGCTGGTCCAGTTTCGCAAGGCGATTGGTGCCGCAGGAATGTACTCTCATCAAGGCAGTGGTTCGATCCCCATCGGCTTCAGAGTCTTTCATCCTAAAAAATGCATAACAGAAGTGCCGAATTCTGTATTCTGTACCTTAAGCAGGAAATTTGAAAAAGAGATTGATTCTCACTAATTTCATCTGCATCACATTGTATAATTCATTGTGAACAACTAATTCTGGGTGATACCGAGTAATTTCGTGTGGACTGTGCCGGTTCCATGGACGCTCGATCTGCTAGCATGCCTTTTTGGGGGCTTGTCGGTAGCCGAGTGGTCTATGGCGCTGGTCCAGTTTCGCTTGGCGATTGGTGCCTCAGAAATGTACTCTCATCAAGGCAGTGGTGCGACCCCATCGGCGTCAGAGTCTTTCATCCTAAAAAATGCATGACAGGAGTGCCGAATTTTGTATTCTGTACCTTAAGCAGGAAATTTGAAAAAGAGATCGATTCTCACTGATTTCATCTCCATTGCAGGTGTAACATCGACATATGTCAACATGATATCAACGCACTCATTTAAATTTATTGTACGTGTTTTGAGGCACATTCGTGTTTGAGAGCTGACAAAACAATCTCAGAATTCAGTTGTCTTAATGAACACCACTTTTCTGATGTTTTGTCAAACTTACTATTTGTCTGTCAGAAAAAAGTCGCTACAAGACTGAACAACAAATTATAGAATAAGTTTCCCTTGTGCGGAGTGAGTGGTGGAAGGAATGAGGAAACTCTGTGATGATATCAAATTAATATGCTGACATTGATTTAAAATGCAGTATTTACGTGCTCTGAACCAAGATGCAAGACTGTTTGATGTGGATTCTGTTGTTGAAAAAGCACCATCTAACTTGTCTGAGCATATCTGATTTCAGTTTGACCTCAAAACAACGGCAGCTCGTTTAAAAAAAAAGACAATGCAAGAGGCAGCAAATGTACTGGCGGGTCTAAATACTCGCCAAGACCCCCGTATTGGCATTAACTCCCCGTGCTGCAAGTACCTGTCTTATCACTCCTGTATTTTTTTTTTTTTTTTTTTTTTGAAGTGGGCAGGTGACTTGGAGCATTATAAGTTTTAACACTGAACATTCGGTGATAGAATACAATGGCACTGAAATGTTTTTCTACATTTCGCCAATTTCATAAATAAGATCTCATCGGGGGAAAGGCTTCTCTAGACGATTTAGGACACCCTAATATCTCTCTAAAGTATACAAAAGCAGTAAAATAAATAAAAGTATTAACAGGGATTATTTTTATTTTTTTGCAGTTTAATCTTGTATGCGACAGACAACAACTCTCTGCGCTAATAACGTCAATACAGTTAGGTGGCATGCTGGTTGGAGGTTTGGCGACAGGGCAGATATCAGAGCTGTTCGGAAGAAAAAAGGTTTTCTTCTCACTAATAACAGGACTGGCGGTGTTTTCAGCAGCCTCGTCGTTTGTTAATGTATGGCAAACATACGCCGTTATGATGTTTCTAATTGGAAGTGCAGTTGGGGGCGTCTTTGTTTTAGACGTTGGAATACTCCTCGAATTTACCCCGACAAAGTGGAGGTCGTGCATACCTGGTATTCCATCTCTGAATGGTGGTGAAACGTTCTTTGCTCTTGGTGCCTATCTGATGAAGAACTGGAGATATGCCAGCATAGCAAGTGGTGCTGTTTCCGCGCCTTTTCTTCTTGGGTGGCTGTAAGTTAATTAATGATCCATATATTACAGACAATTCAAGCTACGTACGAACATCAAAAACTGTATCTCCGATGTCTGAAATATATAACACTTTGCTTAACCTATAATGCGGAATGCTGTGTTAAAATGACTTCCAAGTTTTATTTTAGTTTGCTTAACACTTTGAATCCGAGCGGCCGTTTTTCCGGCCTTGGAACATGATAGGTTATAATTTTATTAAGTAGGATGACTGCAAAGTAAATGTGTAGAGCACAAGAATTAATATTTTCAATGTGCAGCCTCGAGGCTTTCACGTGACTTTCCTAGCAACCAGAGCGCCCCCTTCGCAACGGGCTAACCACTTATCCTATTTTGACCAAATTCGGTATACGGACCCAAAATGCATTGCAAATGAAATCAGACAGATCAATGTTGACGTCACGTGACTTCCCTAGCAACCAGAGCGCACCCTTAGCAACGGGCTAACTACTGGGCCGATTTGGACCAAATTCGGTATACGGACCCAAAATGCATTGCAAATGAAAACAGGTAGACCAATTATGACGTCACGTGACTTTCCTAGAAACCAGAGCGCCCACTTGGCAACGGGCTAACTACTGGTCCGATTTTGACCAAATACGGTATACGGACACAAAATGCATTGCAAATGAAAAAAGAAAGATCAATTTTGACGTCACGTGACGTCCCTAGCAACCAGAGCGTCCCCTTAGCAACGGGCTAACTACTGGTCCGATTTTGACCAAATTCGGTATACGGACCCAAAATGCATTGCAAATGAAAACAGACAGATCAATGTGGACGTCACGTGATTTGCCGAGCAACCAGAGCGCGCCCTTAGCAAAGGGCTAACTACTGGGCCGATTTGGACCAAATTCGGTATACAGACCCATAATGCATTGCAAATGAAAACAGACAGATCAATGATGACGTCTCGTGAGTTCCCTAGCAACCAGAGCGCCCCCTTAGCAATGGGCTAACTACTGGTCCGATTTTGACCAAATTCGGTATACGGACCTAAAATGAATTGCAAATGAAAACAGACAGATCAATGTTGACGTCACCTGACTTCTCTAGTAACCAGAGCGCCCCCTTAGCAACGGGCTAACTACTGGCCCGATTTGGACCAAATTCGGTATACTGCCCCAAAATGCATTGTAAATGAAAACAGGTAGATCAATGTTGATGCCAGGTGACTTCCAGAGCAACCAGACTGCGCCCATAGCAACGGGCTAACTGCTTGTCCGATTTTGACCAAATTCGGTATACAGAACCAGAATGCATTGCAAATGAAAACAGACAGATCAATGATGACGTCACGTGACTTCCCTAGCAACCAGAGTGCCCCCTTAGCAATGGGCTAACTACTGGTCCGATTTTGACCAAATTCGGTATACGGACCAAAATGAATTGCAAATGAAAACAGACAGATCAAAGTTTACGTCTCGTGACTTCCCTAGCAACCAGAACGCCACCTTAGCAACGGACTAACTACTGGTCCGATTTTGACGAAATTCGGTATACGGACCCAAAATGCATTGCAAATGAAAACAGACAGATCAATGTCGATGTCACGTAACTTCCCGAGCAACCAGACTGCGCCCTTAGCAACGGGTTAACTACTGGGCTGATTTGGACCAAATTCGGTATACGGACCCAGAATGCATTGCAAATGAAAACAGACAGATCAATGATGATGTCACGCAACTTTCCTAGCAAGCAGATCGTCCCTTAGCAATGGGCTGACTACTGGTCCGATATTTTGACCAAATTCGGTATACGGACCCAAAATGCATTGCAAATGAAAACAGACAGATCAATGTTTACGTCACGTGACTTCCCGAGCAACCAGAGCGCACCCTTAGCAACGGGCTAACCCCTGGGCCGATTCGGACCAAATTCGATATACGAACCCAGAATGCATTGCAAATGAGAACAGACAGGCCAATGTTGATGTCACGTGACTTCCCTAGCAACTAGAGCGCCCATTAGCAACGGGCTAACTACTGGGCCGATTTTGACCAAATTCAGTATATTGACCCAAAATTCATTGCAAATAAAAACAAGCGGGTCAATGTTGATGTCACGTCTGTTTTCCTCTTGCCTGACATGACCCAGAAGCACAGGATTATCTGTTTCATATTTACTCTCAGAATTATCTGTTGTGATAACTACAAACAATACCGGTACGTCGATATTTTTTTCAGTGAAATTAATGAAAATGGCTTATTGAAATTGGCACATAAAGCTCTGGGCCTATTTAATTCAAACGGCAAGTCTGTGCTGTCTTGTGAAGTGTGTATGTCTGTGCTGGCTTGTGTAGTTTGTGCGTCTGTTGGGCAAATCGCCCAGAAACCTGGTCCAAATCGTCCACAAACATGGTCCGAATCGTCCAATAGTCTAGTCCGTATCGGCCAGAAATATTGTCCGAATCGTCCATAGATCTGGGGCCGAAACGTCCTATATAAAAATCTGGTCCGAATCATGAAACTACATTTGTGATACTCAGTCTTATTATTTTAAAGATGGTCTTTTTCAGTAAAACTGCATTGGCATATTATCATCGTCCTTTTTTTGCACAGCACTGCTGTATTTTCTTGTTGTGGCTACTAACAGTTGGTGATAGTAACAATAAATGCTACACGCTATTTGTGAAAAAATAAAAATGACTGCAGCAATTTCCGTAACTCCTCGGATAAATTCCGGAAAACAACGACGCCATAAATATATCTTCCAATTAAAGCAATGATAAAATTATCTTTCAATCAGAGCACTGGAAAATAATATCTTCCAATCAAAACGCAGATAAATAAAAGTAGTTATCTCGAAATTTGGTTGGTCCCCTATTCTTTACCAGTAAATGTAGGCCCACAGCGCTTTAGGCCTAAGGCATCACTTTCACTCGCTTTTAGGTTTGCCTAAATTTCATATTAATTTATTCGTTTTTAACACAATATGGATAGATATCATGCTGAACAATGGAAAGTTTGAATTTTGTTGTTCAAATTAAAATTCAGAATAACAGTTTCTCTTTCAGCTTCCATTTCACTTCGGTTTTCAATACAGTTTTTTTTCCATTGACGACAGTGCTAATCTTTCTCCTCTCTTCATCTCATCAAGCAGATTTGGGCAAAAACATCTATCTATCCATTTCGTTTATCATCGCATGAATAAAATATACTGAACAAATATAGGTCATTTCTCAATGTCCTTGAATAGGAGGCTCCCAAATGTTTGAGTTCAATCGAAGGGAAAAAACTCCAAAGCAAAGCAAAGTCTTTCGTCTGCTTGTCCAAATCATTTTTCAGCAGAAATAGACTGTTGCAGTTTAACGGTTGACATGTTTAAGTTGTCTCAGGCTTCGACTATTCCTTTCCAGTTTACCGGTTGACATTTTCAAGGTGTATTGGGTTTCAACTATTCCTTTCCGAAGTTTTATCGTTCCCATTGCATAATAAAGGCACATGTGTTTCTTTCAGTTTCTCAAATTTTGTTATCAAGGTTTTCGTCTCTGGAATGCCGTTTGTGGATTATATAACAAAACAAAACTCAACACACTGAAGAGGCAGGGTAATACATTCGCCACAAGGTGTTTCAGCAGGTTGTACTGGACTGTGCAGCCATTCTGAGATTCGTATTTCCTTCAGCATTCAGCTTCAGGAAATACGGAAAGGGTAGTACAGTCTCGTGTACCCTGCTGAAACACCGTGTAACTAATAGGACAGATATGAATGATACAATAACAAAATGTTACGACATTGTCATTTTATTACAGGTAAGCTTTTTATCTCATCAGATATAGGAAAATACAGTACGTGGTAAGTGTATTATCACTAAATCACCCGCAGAGTGGAGATTCCACCCCAAGCAATAATTGCAAATTTGTTGCAAAGCATAACAAGCACAGGCAAAGTTTCAGCCAATGGGCCTCCGGGTTAAACTCGGAGGTCCATTGGCTGAAACATTGCTCGTGTTTTTGTCGACGTGTACAGAATTTGAAAGTTATAGCTTGGGTGATAACTCCACTCCGCGGGTGATTTAGCTACAATCCACTCTCCACGTACTGTAAGAGAAACATTAAACACTTTGATTGATAACAAAATGATTTCTTTCGCCTTATACAGGTGGAATACTTACTATTTTTGTACTGTTACAGTACGTGTAGAGTGTATTATCACTAAATCACCCACGGAGTGGAGATTCCACCCGAGCAATATTTGCAGATTTATTGCAAAGCATAACCAGCACCAGCAAAGTTTCAGCCAATGGACCTCCGGGTTAAACCCGGAGGTCCATTGGCTGAAACATTTCTCGTGTTTTTTGTCGATATGTACACAATTTGAAAGTTATAACTTGGGTGATAACTCCACTCCGCGGGTGATTTAGTTACAATCCACTCTCCACGTACTGTATAATAACTTCGACCTGTCGAACAAATTTCTGCGCGAGAGAGTTGAAGCTTAACTTTGCAATCAACGTGCAATTCAGGGAACTAATTCGAAATTCTAAGCCCTTGATGAGGAAAGGTAGAAACTGTTCGATATCTATTTAAAACATATTTCCATAAAGAGTACGATACTTACCAACTGGGCACAGATAAAACTCTTCGGGAAACGTTTACCCCTATGGCAAGGTCCTCATTTTTAATTCTGTCATGTACAGGAGACTAAGTCACATGGCCATTGGACGGTTGGGGAGATTTATTTGTTTATTTGGGTTTAACGACACTTTCAACAGCCAGGGTCACCTCGCCTCGGACAGTTTTACGGGTGAAGAAAGCCGAAGTAACCGGAGAGAACAAACGATCAACGGCGAGCAACTGTCAGGCTCCCCAACATACTAACTCCACACAAGGAGGGTTAGCATTGATTGAAGACAAGTGAACCATCGACGTGCAATACGCCATAGTACACAACGCCTCCGTGCCCACACGCGGGCCACGGAGGTGGTGATGTGTTTTGCCCAGGGACACAACGCGGTTGCCGCAGGTGGGATTCGAACCGAGAACTTCTCGGCTTGCAGCCTGCACCTCTCCCTAATGAGCGGTCGCGCCCTCGGTGGGATTTATTTCCCGCAAAAGTAACAATTTATCTAACATAACAGCCACAAGAGTCGTAAAGTACTTAAAGACATATCCGCAGATGTCTTCTCACTACTGACGACCCGGGGCTAATAACATATGCACATAAATTAATGTGCGTTTAGTATCAGGCTTTAAAATAATAAAATGATAACATTCCTGTGCCACTATTGAAACGATCCCACCACCCCTAGAACTATAAACATATGAAGTGGTGGGATCTTTGTCAGTATTAAGAAGGGCACAGCGTCCCACACCGCCTGTCCCTGGCTACTCACATCTGGCCAGCGCAATGTCAAAAAATTGCATTTCAATTTCTTTTTAATGTTTGCCTCCAAGCCATAGCAAAGTTTATGACCAATCCGTTTTCATTTGTACGCATCATAATTGTTGTATACCTGGGTTTCAAGTTTTAATATTAGAATAATTTCCAGTTTATTAACCCTTTACCTAAAATGAAAAGCAGATGACACTTGCAACCAAAATTCCTGAATGCCTATTGTTTTCACTTTTTGTTTCAAAAACATAGGTTATGACCCCTGATTGGAACGAGCTCGTTCCAAAGAGTGGTCATAACCTATGTTTTTGAGACAAAAAATGAAAAAAATAATGAAAATTAATTGGCGACTTTTGTGAATAGCACTGGCCGGTTTTGGCAGTTACGTTGGGTAAAGGGTGAAGCATTTTTCTAAAGTCTCTTTTGCACATTATATTTTATTTTCAGTATTGTGCCTGAGAGTATGAGATGGCTTCTAGCCCACGGCAAAATAGAAGAGGCCAAAGAAGTTATTAAAAGTATGGCACAAATGAACCGAAAGGTGTGTCCAGACTTGACCAAACTAGAAATGTCCTTCGAAATGGAAAAAAGGAGAGGCAAACATACTGAAAGGAAATATAATTATATGGATCTGTTAAGTCGATGGAACATGGCGAAGATCGCATTACCTATGGTATTTATATGGTAGGTGTTCTAATTATTTACACAGTCATTCCATTATGTAGGGTAGATACATGTAGCTATTGTAAAACATATAAATATACAGATGATATCTACGCTGTTTTTGTTGTGAATATCCAGAATTATCTCACGAGTGTGGATGTGAAAGTATTATTTTTCACTCGCGCTTCGAGCACTTGCACGAGTGCAAACTAATACTGTCAGGTCCACATAATGAAATAATTCCCGACAATCACAAAAATAGCGTAGATTTTCTTTTTATTATATGCAACGTGACATTTTACTGCGCAATATTCAGCAGCCCAATTCGACTGCAAACATTTTCAAGACAGTAACAAAGATCTGTTGATAGTTCCTTCAAGGCGACTTTCAATACGACGTCATGCGCCGAAGCGTAGCGTCATTTAAGAAGCTACTGAAAAAAATTCGTCGTGTGACCTGCAAATATTATTTTTCACTAGCGCAAGCGCTCGGGAAAAATGAAACTTTCAGGTCCACACTCATGACATAATTCCAGATACTGACTAAAATAGAGTAGATTTTCCTTTTTATTACATATTACGAGTCATTTTATTGCACAATATTCAGCCCAATGCGACCCCAAATGCGTTCGTTTCTAAACAATAACAAAGATCAGCTGATCGTCCTTTAAGGCGACGTGATGAGGAGTAGCATGACGTCATTTCGGAAGCTACTGGGGGATATTCCTCGATATTCATCGAGTCGATGGATATCGAGAAATATATTTTAGATAGTTTTCGATAATTCACAGGCTAGCATATAATAAAGACTATTATGTGAGTTTCCGAGATGGTGTATTGAAGTCGAGGCCTCGTCTCTGCGCATATATCTACGAGTCGATATAGGACCCAGAGGTGAAGTAGAGATAATCAATTTATCTTATAATAATCCTAAGTTTGGTGTTGGTAGCAGTTTTAACGGCGTTTATTTTCTCAATCACTCAGAGTTTATGAATTGATTTTTTATAAATTTTTTTATCACGAATAGTTTTTAATTCCAATTTGTAAATTTTCGATTTCTGGAGAGACGGATGAATCATCGTTTTCAAACTGTATAGTAAGATATTTTAGTTTCTTTTCGATTTCGGATTGTTTCTTACGGTGATTTTGTTTTAGGTATGTCGTGTAAGCTATTGTTTCCCCGCGTATCATCAACTTCAGTGTTTCCCAAAAAGCTGGTCATTGTTCATAAAAATATGATGGGTTGGGTTTGGAGTGTTGTGGGAACTGCATTGCTTTATTGTCTCTGATATGACGTATTTTATTGAATTAACATATTCGGGGTATGATACTGAGATCAAAAGCAAAAGGGAAGATAGAGGGTGAATCTGTCATACAAACTAGGACGTCAACCAGCTGAATTTCTGATTATATAATAAATTATGTGAAGTAAAAAAATTTCTTGCATGTACACTTCATATGTTTCGCACACCAATCCCTCCGGGGGCATTCAATTTATACCCTACAACGAGAAAGTAAACATTCCCATGAAATTAAGTGAGCACATCGGCTACGTTGTGCTTACTTTAACGTCCCAGTATTATAATCCGACGACTGACTATCAAAATAATGTTTGGGCTTTAGACACTCAGTGTCTAATGACTCCAACCGCATCGATAAACACTGGGTATAAACGCGGCTGCCAATGTGGAAACGCTCACAGTTTCAGCTGATCTCTTTACGTATGCGCTCGAAGATAACTATTCTTTGATCCAGTATTTGGCATTATTACCCTTTTAAAATTATACAAGCTTCCTGATTGGTCAGTAACCAATGCACCCAGTGAGGTACATGTAACTCCAACGGTGTGTACGAATTTTAACAGTATGTTTGAAAATATGACGTGACAATTAAACGTTATATACGTACATTCCTTGCTACACTTCGCCGACCTCCCTCTCACCCATCTCCACAACCATCTCCACAACCATTTCCGCCAATAAAAATAAACATTGATACTCGCAAACAAAATTAGAACAATATTGTTTCATGGGAGTATTCCAAACGCTTGAAACAAAACATGTGCGCATAACCGCAATGTCCGATTTTACTGCCGAGAAGACGGAGTCGTTTTGTGATGGGTCTGCACTACAAATATGCTGTGGTTTCGAGAAAAATGCAGCCTTGTTATATGAATTGTTTCTTCACTAAAATTTGTTAAAGCACTTGTACAAGTTTGAATATAGTGTCCCCGATTCGGCAAGACACACACCGCACCACTTTATCGAATAAAACACATAAAGTCAACTTGTGCCCCTCAGTAATAACGACGATTCATTTCCTAATGTCCTTGAATTGAATTCTCCTAAATATTTGATCTCATTCGAAAGGAATAGTTCCAAATCTTTCTTGTTCAATAATAAATGAACGATATCTTTCTTTCACTTTTTTCTAATTATTACTTGTATCGAGATTTTCGTCACTAATACCGTTTTGGGATTATATAATAAAACAAAACTCGACACACTGATAGGGAAAAGTAATCAATTCGTCACGTGATGTTTCTGCGGGCTATACGGGACTGTAGTACCCTTCTGAGATTCGTATTTACGGGGTCTCAGAAGGGTTAAACAGTCACGTACACCCTGCTCAAAACACCGTCTAACTAATATTGTGCTACGTATGTTTTAATAGTCAGCTTCCTATTTTTACTTGAGGTAACGATCATATCTAACCAGCAAGACTTTAAAAAGTCAACATTCAAATTTATTTATTTTAAAACCTACCGCATAATTCATCACTGGAAGAAGCCCATTGCAACGAGATGTCCTAAACTATTTTGTTAATTATCCAGGAGCGTTTTATACAAATGTTGGCGTGTAGTTGTTTAATGTGAGGGGGCTAAACAGTACCATGGTGATTTATGCAAGTGTATCACGTGTATGAAATGTATTCAATAGTGCAATACAGCGAGAACTGAATATTATTGAAGCGTGTTTAGATTATTTCAACAAAAAGGATATCTCATATGTCTGAAAAAAAAACCCACAGACGCATCCATGTTTTATCTAACAGACCACGAACAATAAGCTTACTACATACGCGATCTGTAACTGTTCTAAATCCACACTCTCCGCCGTGAGCTGACCATGGCTGTTGATAGTGCCACGAAATAAATAAATAAATAAATAAATAAATAAATAAATAAATAAATAAATAAATAAATGCTCACTGAACGTAACAGGAACCCCAGGGGGCCGTAGGCCCGCAATTGGTTTCACATACCCAATCAGATAAATGTGTTCTAGAACAGAATTCTCTAATACCATCAAGCGATATTTTGAATTGGACAGTAAATTTCAGGGAAAAATCACGCGACTTCCGGTTCACAATTGCCGATACAATTGCAAATGGCTTATCCTCCTCTAGGAACCTTTGGGCCGATATCAACAATCAAACAAAATGTTAAATGCGTTCGTTTTCTGTTCCAACCCAACTCGCATATCAGCTTTGCGTGATATTTACATGTCTACACATCACTCGTATTCTGTCCTTTTAGGGGTTTTTCAATACAGTTTATTTTTTGGGGAGAGTGGCGGGGGGGGGGGGGGAATTATGTTAAAAAATGGGAAACGAAGAATAGCCAAATCCTCACCTAAGTGGTTGGTTCTAAATAAATAAATAAATAAATAAATAAATAAATAAATAAATAAATAAATGCTCACTGGACGTTTATAGGGATATCTACTAATTGTCACTCATCTGAGGGTACGTGACGACAAAGAACGATGGATTGTTACCTAAATCTGAAACAATTATACCATGATCACGTTCTTACTATTCTAGGCTAATTTATTGTGCTGATACATCGCCTCATCAATATACAGTGCAAACACATTACACTTTTCTTTTATTGCAAAGAGCACATTGACTTTTGCAGGATATGGAATGATCTTTATCAGTTCTCATTATTTGACCTGTGGCAGCGGAACATGTCACTGTCATTTTGCGTAGAAACCATCGCGAACAGTGGTGCACGGAAACCTGTCTTTTAAGCCGTTAACATTTATTTCATCATTTCTTGATCTGAATTAAGTAACCGTTTTATTCTCGTTTCCAACTCGAAAGTGTGGGTTCTGGAAAATGAGTTGCGAAACATATAATATGCTTAAACGTTTTCGGGTGTGTGCTCTTATGGGCTCGATCGAGGATGAAAAGGGGTTGAGATCTTCACTCCCGACAATTGTCGATTTAAAGGTGACTGTTTCAGCATACTCATTAGTGACAGGGTTGCGAGGTTCACGTGTGAGTCAACGGAAGTTTACAGTGACAATCTTTTTTTATTTCATTATTATATGACAGAAAAAAAAAATCTGTAATTTGATTGGTTGATATACTCCAGTATTCCTGATCTATTCTACTTTTACCGAAATCAAATTCACACTTCATCGCTCTGTCATTGTTGTCTATCAGTACAGCACAGGTAGATGGACATAATGATTCCAAATACCTGTCTGCGATAAAAATAGAAATAGTATTTCCAACTTGCTCTTTCCTTTAATTTCTTTGTTCTAATGTTTGGGAACTGTTCAAATATAACAATTTACTATAACATGAACAAATAAGTTAATCCACATTGCTTCTTATATACATATGTTGAAATTAAATTTATTTTGTTGCATATTAACCCTTTACCTAACAAGAAAAGAAGAGGACACTTGCAAAAAAAATTCTTGAATAACTAATTTTTTTTTTCATATTTTGTCTCAAGAACATAGGTTATGACCCCTCATTGGAACGAGCTCAACGATTTTTGAGAATTGTTTGGGTAAATTGTTAATATGATGTTTTTCTTAAAAAAATATGTAATAAAGCTAGGAATTTGCAAACATTTTTTTCTGTCATAATAATAAAACAATAACTGACTTTTCTTCAGATTTCTACAAGGAATTACCAACCCTTGAAAAGTAATAGTCCCCTGGGCCAACGTCCTCGGTGAATATTACATTTCTTGGGTTGATAATTTCCTTCTATCAGCCTCAAGGAAAGTCAATAATTGTATAAGTTTAACTTCCAAATAATGACGGCTGAAACTATATTACAATGGTGTGCCTCCGCAAATCGAATGGGGCGGGCCAGCACTCACAACTCCTCAGGATGTCACTTTTCCAAACATCAACTCTTTTCAGTAGTATTACCACCACCACACCCATCTCTACCCCAACCCACACACACATGCACCATCCTTTTGATGGAAATTTCTTTCTAAAACTGTTTGTGAACTCCAGTTTGCTTTAGAAATCTACTTATAAACTTACAACCGAGTGCACGACTTATTATGCCCCGTTTATATCATATACTGACTTGTGAAAAACAAAGAGTCGAGAGTTTTATTCGTTTGTACCAGAGCTCCTAGAGCTCACCTACAATGATCACATTCTCCATTTACTTCAGAAAGAGAGATACTACGAACATTATGCTACTGATGTTGGAGTGCCCTAAAATGGTCACACGTGTTATAATTAAGATTACGTTGCCGCTAGCTTAATTTATTAACTTTATTTCAGGACAGCTATGGGAATGGCATTTTACGGGATAAGCTTTGGAGTTATAAAACTGAATGGTAATTTATACTTGAATCTCTTCATCAGTGGATTGGTTGGAGTGCCCGGGCCTTTAATTACGATATACACTAACAACAAGTAAGCTAATATAAGCACAGGTATTTCAAGGAACTTGATTATATTTTCTTTTTTGTATTGTTTGAGTTTAAGGGTTACCACCAACATAACGTCTTCATTGAGCACTTTTTTTCCTTTCTCACGACATCTCCACTTAATAAATAATCTCTATTTTGGGTAATTTTCAGACCACCTTGAAATGGTTTCGTCTTTTGCAGATAGGATCGCCATTGTTAGGCTATTTTGTAACAGTCCAAACTTGACTATCCCCGTAAACGAGCGGCATTTTAATTAGGATGGGCAGTCAGACCTAGTCGGCAATTCTGATCTGGTAACACTCTCCTTAATATTTTGTAA
Source organism: Pictodentalium vernedei (assembly GCA_031216915.1). Classification (NCBI taxonomy): domain Eukaryota; kingdom Metazoa; phylum Mollusca; class Scaphopoda; order Dentaliida; family Dentaliidae; genus Pictodentalium; species Pictodentalium vernedei. The sequence continues at coordinate 88,276,202 of CM062289.1, forward strand.
CTTTAACGGCCTGGAAAGTTCAAACATGCAGACAGTGGTAAACGTGCAACCAACTTTCAGCAGGAGTGCCTTGAATTAACTCTCAGAATCTCAGATGGTTGTAAAATACATTGGTATCGCTGACTTGAAACTAATCTCTACACCATACTTAGAATTTCAATGAAATGTATCCTAAGCCATCTTATCACACAAATATCATCAAACTGCTCACTGCGAAAATATCGCCCGCAACACACAAAATAAAGACGTGACGTCAGAAATCAACATCACGTCTTAAACCCTTTGAACCCGAGAGGCTGCTTTTCCGGTTCAGAAACATGATACGTCATACTCCCATTAAGTAGGGTGGCTGCTAAGTTTAAGTGTGGGGTGGACAACGGCCAGATCCAGGACCTATAAAATGCACCTTAGTTCAACCTCTGCATTAGTCTAACCTCTACACCATGCCCAGAATTGCAATGAATGCACATTAGTCCATCTTATCACACAAACATCAGCAGATAGCTCACGACGAAAGTGTCTTTTGCAGAACATCAAATGGCGTCAAAAACCAACGTGTCGTTTTAATTTTGTAAATGAGTTGCTTTCGGAAATAGAACTGAATCCAACTTCTCTGCTTGTGAGGTCATAATGTGATACACCACACATTATATGACAAAAAGAATCTTAATGTTTTCGCGATTTGACACAGGATTTTTGAACCTCATTCACCAATACGTTAAGTAATACTTCCACTACAGAGCGGGTGACGCCAACAACAAGAAAAAAAACAACAAAACATGCAAAAACTTTCAGAATAAATTCTATTTAAACTGTCACTATCTGGGAATGTCTATTAGTTTGGGGTAAAAGTAGTTTGCGCATCGACAGGAATGAAAGCAACGGCTTTGATTTGGCCGGCACACTTATTACCTCATGAGGGAACTAGGGATGCACGATATTCAAAACTTAATACCGATATCGGTATACAGAAAAATACCGCGGTATATCGGTATATCGAAAACTTTTCAGATATATGAACACAAGTACCACAATTGAGACTAGAGTGATCACAGTCGGAACGAATTAGCACGCCTTTATGATGCAGTACGAAAAACCTTTACTCAACGCAGACGATATCAAAATTTATTATTTTCAAAATTAGTTTTTCAGATTTTAACCAAAGGTTTCAACAAAACTATATCATATCATGTGACCCCCCATTGGAACGAGCTCAACATGACATGTGTAGGGTATTCAATCTTCATTTCAACACAAACCCTTGTGATTTAATGATTGAATATGGCAAATGCAAATGTAAGAATATATTTGTCTGAAACAGAAATGTGGCGGGCAGTAGGGATGGTGGAGCAAGGGGCTACCCATTATTAGGCTGGTGAAGCCCTTGGTGTGCACCAAACGGCGATCACCAGAGACTGAGCAAAATTTCAGCAGTATGGCACACCAGTAAGACCTCATGGTGGTGGCAGAGACAGGGCAACATCTGCCACTGAAGATAGTTTTTTGATCATTCAGGCCCGTAGGAACCGCTTTGCTACAGCAACCCAGCTTCGCAGTGTCCTTCAAAATGCATCCGGGGTAAATGTTTCGACGCAGACTATCCGGGCAAGGTTGCACGAAGGTGGTCTCCGATCGAGAAGACCACGTGTTCGCATTCCGCTGTCCCACAACCAACGCCAGGCACGATATGAATGGGCCATGGACCACGTTGGATGGGCCAGAGAAGATTGGAGACCTGTCCTTTTTACAGATGAGTCAAGGTTGCTTATATCACACATATATGCGTTCTAGGGTATAGAGCGATTCCATGCAGCCAACATTGCTGAATATTACCGTTATGGTGGAGGGTCAATCATGGTCTGGGGCGGCATCAGCAGGGATGGACGCACGGAGCTCTGTGTCCTTGAACGTGGTATATTGAATACACAGCGGTATATTGATGAGATCCTGGATGTCCACGTCCGATTGTTTGCAGGTGCAATGGGTGATAGATTAATTCTGATGGACGATAATGCCCGTCTTCATGTTACCCATGCTGTCTGGGAGTATCGACAAAGGGAGGGGATGGACTGGCCAGAAAGATCCCCTGACCTCAATCCAATTGAACATGTCTGGAATGAGTTGCAGCTTGCAATTTCAGCCCGTCTCGTCCAGCCAAGAAGTGTCCAGGAGCTTGGTTCCATGCTGGTCCAAGAATGGAGCAACAACCCACAAAGGACCACTAGGAGCCTGATTGGGAGCATGAGAAGGCGTTGTCAAGCTGTAATTAACAGTAATGGGTCTCATACTCGATATTGAGCCCATACCAGTTCGCTCCGTCAACTTTTTGGCATATTGAAAAATAATATCCATTTTCCATGGTTAGCATATTCAAAAGCTAAAGAAATAATGTAAAACACAAATACAATTTTAATTTCTGTACCTAAATCATTAAAGATATAATTAAATAAAAAATATATACACTTTTCACTACAATATTTCAACTAAAATGTAAAACAGGTAATTGGATATACTTGGTGCTTAGCTAACTTTGAGTAGTATAGATGGTTTTGAAATTGCAAAGTGAATCACCAGAAGTCACCCAACGAAGCGATACCAACTCAGAATGCCCCACCATGACGTACTTCGGCCTTCAATATAACGGATATGTCTTTTTTTCGTAGAGATTACAGTCCCTAAATTTGGATTGGGTAGGACTTAAAATGAGGTTGAAAATAAACGATATAGAAAAAGCGGAAAATTGGATTCGCTGGCATCGGGTGGGTAAATTTGAAATAACAAAATAACATTGAACAAGTTCAAAGAAGTAGAAAAAAGTGATTGGTGCTTGGTAACTGTATCTTTTATAACAATGAAGATGCGTGAATCAGATGACAGCGTTTTTTTTAATGAAATATATCAAAACAGGATAAAATTTGAAGTGACGTAGAAACGTCAAAATGGCGCCAAATCGAAAAACAGAAAAACAACTGCTACCTGTTATTTTTCGGAGCTCTACAGTATACTAAAATTTCAGAAAAATCTGACCAAGTTAACTTTCTGACCATATGCATCACTATGACGCCATCTAGCGTTCGGGTATAAGGGTTGAGAATTTCCTGGAACGGAAATATATTTGTATTTATGTTTTTGCAGACATTATATTTCCAAAATTCCAGAACGATAGAGATAAAAATGAACTGGTATTTGAATCTTTACAAACAACTCTTAGAATATGGCTCCTTCCAAGTATGTGTCAAAATTCCGAAAGTAAAACCGGGTGAATCATATCAGATAACCAGAAATGAAATATATGTGCCAAGTTTGAAAGCTGTATCTTTTAGAAGTGTGGAGCTACGCTTGAAACAAAATCAGTTTATTTTTCGAATTATGACCCCCATAACGTCACCAGAGAAATTGAGAATTACCCATGAGTAAACACATTTTAGAATTTTTCTTGAGATGTCATATGCAAAGTTTGAAAGAGAGGAGTTTGATACAATAATTTATATTAAAAATAATGGAAAATATAAAGAAAAGAATAAAATCCGCATCACTCTCAACGCAGACAGAAGTTCGGGAAACAAATGGTTATCGGGGCGACATGTTCATGGTTTTGATTATTGTACCAAGTTTCGTGAGTGTAGGTTAGAGGGAAATACCCGAATATATAGTCTGACTCAAACGAAAGATAAAAAAAGCTAATGATGGCAATATGTCATTCCAACTTCTTTGGATGACTCGACTACTTACCAAACTTCCTAACTAACAATCAAATTCACTAAGGAATCCCACATCATTATGGTCAGGAATCAGTCTAGCCATTCAATCGTTCACCGCTTATCTTTTGAATTCAATCGTCTGAAATATTTCATTTAATCAGGAAAAGCAAATTTGTGGTTTGCTTATCCGACCAACATAAATATTACATCCCGAATAACCCTTTCCCAACTAATCATCCGTATCGCTCGCGTAATATGCAAATTCCGCAGCAAAAAAAAATATTATTTTTCGAAAAAGTTCAACAAAACCATATCATGTGACCCCTCTTTGGAACGAGCTCGTTCTGTCCAATATACTTACACCACGTAGCAGGGTTAGCATTGGTTGAAGCATTGGTTGAAGGCAAGTGCACCATCAAACATTAGACAACAACGCCGCCGTGCCCACACAACCGGAATGAAGTGCCTTGCCAAAGGACACAACGCAATTACATCTGGCGGAGATCGAACAGTGGATCTTTCTGTTTGAATTTGAAGGCCGTAATCGCCGAGCCACCGTGCTCCCTTTTTTGAATCAATTTACTTGACGGAATCATTAATGACCTCAACAATACAATAGTGTTGGTATATTTACAAATTATTTATGGACGAAGACTCACCACAGTTGTAATTTTATTTGATTGCATTACGTAGTACCACAAGTTTGGTCAACATCTTGATATTTTTTCATGTGAATTGAATACTTATTGATTACAATATTTATAACAGGAGCACGGAAGAATGCCTGTATATGATTAAGGTTATTAAGCGTAATACTGTGACCATAAAGGTGGTCTATTTTCCGATCAGATTGCGATCGCGATACATCTACGTCGATGGGTAGAAATTCGTAAATAAATACTGAGAAGTCAAGACATACACAGAACGACACGCGCGTATGAATGGGTGAATCGATATGGCACGAGTGCTAGTGCAGAAGGATAAAACAAGAAGCCGCAGGCATTTCAAGTGACATATCGATTAATCCTTTCGCACGTGCGTGCCGTTCTGTGTTTAATTCACGCCTTCACGTCAAAAAAAAAAAAACAATTTTTAGAAGGACACTCAGCAATTCATTTGCCAGCTATCAACTAGTTATGTCGCAGTATGCTGAGTTTCACATGATGAATCGTCTGCTAATGTTTACAAACACATGTACGATTTTGCAGGAATTCCCGTGGGCAGATTTAAAAATGGGCCAAACATATGTTGTACGTATGTTTGTAATATCGTAGTACATGCATATGTCAGCAAGTTATATTCAATTTGTTATCAGTATACAGCAACTTATATAATGATTGGTTTAGTCTCTCATTTCTAACGTTCTTAAGTAATTCTATACATAAAAATGTTTTTATTTTTGTTTCTTGTCTTTGCAACAGCTTATTTGAACGTAATCGTTTCGTTTAAACTACACGGCTTCGGTGATGTAATGTCAAATGGAAATTCCAATTAGGCAGGGTTATGTTCCAATAAGACTAAAATCCTGCTCCTCTGATTGGATAAGAGCTCGCTTAGTATATTCTACGTTTACGGCTCAAGTGGCAAATGTTACCGTCTAACGTCACAACGCGAAATATTTGTAATGACGCCGTCCATTTCGTAATTGCTTCATCAATGGAGTGACAAGCAAGCCGCTTTATTTTTCTGGATGTTTCGCGTGTACAGCAGACGGTGTTCCGGATGAAGTGTTGTTAAAATTACAAACCAATTTACGATTTGATCTAAGATGGTATGAGTTTATCTGGTTTATTGATTATTTATCCAGTGCCGTCGTGGATTCCCGAGAGGTTTATTTCTAAACCTGTGATCGTTAAAAGTTGCCTTTAACAAGGTAACTTTTAACGATCATAAGTTCAGTAAATAAGCCTATCGTGTTTCACGATGCAGGTTTAAGGCTATGAGTAGTACCTTATTGGAACATATACATTATTGTGATGAGTTGACGGTAACATGGTCTGAGGTTTGCGGCTCAGAGCGTATGTTCAACCTCGATGCTTCGCGTCTCGATTGAACATAAGCTCCGAGCCGCAAACCCCTGACCATGTTACCGTCAACTCATCACAATAACTTATAATGTTGTTACGTTTTGACAGTTGACGTGATCGTCCAAAAATAGTCCGTCGACGAATTCCGTTTGGCACATTTGTGTGGAACGGATTATCATTTTCATAGAACAGGTGTCTAATAAGTGAAATACTGAGAAGTCAAGACAATATCCTCGCATCGCACTCAAGGGAAAGGTAAAACTTTCTACAATGGAATGGCCACAATCAGTTTGAAGCCACGACCGTTCGGTAAAAACGGGTATTCTCTGACCAAGAGGATATTGCGTCCTTCTTATGATCTTTATTTCAGATTTGGGAGGAAATGGACTGTTGGCGCAACATGTCTTGTTTCCGCGTTGGCTGCAGGGGCAATTGTTCCTTTGTCTTATCTTGGTAAGTCATTTCATCGAAGCATTGTTTTCTAGTATAGAGCATCCCCATAACCAGGAAAATGTCCTCGGACAACTCCCACACACGCTGCCAAAAGCAGGAAAAAATGTGCGAATCATCAGTTCCCTGGATTGATGAGATAATTCAGTTATTCTACTTAACTCAGTGTATTTACCCAAACATACAGCCAAAGCAACTCGCTCAAATTGTTTGAATTGCAATCGCGTCTCGATAACCTTAGGTTATTCAATGTAATCGAATATATTATTTTATTCTTAATAGACAATTCCATATTAGTCTGATAACCCGAGGTGCATTATGTTTCGGCACTACTATGTTATCAGCAGAAAACAACCCTTGTGTCATTAGTTCTCCGACTAATACCTTCTGTGTACACTAAACTCCTAAACCACTTAATATTTAGGAATACAAACAGAATAGGTAACAGTGCACTCTCACATGCCAGGTTTTTCCTTCACATTATGTCATCTGACGGGAGTTTGCGCTGGACATCCTTGGTTTCATACTCACCATCTAACCTCCAAATCGGTAACCGTTCTCGTCAGATTACCGACGTTAAGCAACGTCCAGCCCGGTTTGTCCTCGGATGGGTGACTGCCTGAGCGACCGATTCGGACCCCCGCGTTGTGTCCTTGGGCAAGGCACGTAAACCCGATTGTCCACATGGGGGCACGATGACACCGTGTACTAAGGCGTACTGCACGTCGATGGTGCGCATGTCTTCAGCCAATATAACCCTGTCTGTGCTGCAGTGCAGAGTTACGATGTTGGGGAGCTGGCAGCTGCTCGTCGTTGCTCGGTTGTTCTCTCCGGGTACTCAGGCTTCCTTCACTCGTAAAACTGTCACGGTCATAGTTAGCCATTGTGCATAAGTATGCGACCTTAAACACCAATAAATAGATAAATAACCTCCAAATTGCCTCAACCTGCCCCCTCTCCCCATGTTGTTTTTCATCCGACATGTGAAAATTGTTTATAAATTGCATCAAATGAGGTCCCCATACACAAAGTTGACAATCTTTGAATGGGTTGTACCATTATCAGATTTTCGATGTAAAGTTACTGAAACAAGGTACCAAATGACACATGGATGAGAAATGTATACTCTGACTATTACAATTCTACCAAATCGCTCGCTCAATGTCGATTGCAACAAGTCATGTACTACTTCCAATGGGAGCGCGGTGGCTCAGTAGGTAGAGGTGCAGGCTGCAAGCCGAGAGGTCCTTGGTTCGAATCCCACCTGTGGCAAGCGCGTTGTGTCCTTGGACAAGACACTTCATCTCCATTGCCCGCGTGGGGGGCACGATAACGCCGTGTACTAAGGCGTACTGCACGTCGATGGTACGCATGTCTTCAACCAATCTAACCCTGCCTGTGCGGCAGTGCGGAGTTACGATGTTGGGGAGCTGGCAGCTGCTCGTCGTTGCTCGGTGGTTCTCTCCGGGTACTCCGGCTTCCTCCACCCGTAAAACTGTCACGATCATGATTAGCCATTGTGCATAAATATGTGACCTTAAACATCTATAACTAATAACTAACTACTTCCAATCTTCATTCAGTTGTCTAATCTGCATACGCATCTGTCAAATGCGATAATGGAACATCAAGTGGAAAAGCAGATACTCGTCCTTCAAGGTGGTGGCAAACGTCTAGACTTTACGTAAGGGATGGCAACCATCACCATCTTACACGTTGAACATTCTATGAAAAGCAAGCCGGGTGAACATCAGATATTTTAATTTGACTCCTATTTTCTGATTTCCTCCTCCCAGTTTTCCCTTGACAGTACACAAGGCATGTTTGTTATGCCTACTTCATGCACAAAACTAATAAATCCTTCCTTCTCTTACTGATAGCAACTCAAATTGTAAAATACGATGAATGGTTTCCAGTTAGATTTTAAAATTGAAAGACGTTTAAAATTATTTTGATAAAAGTGATATGACATTTCGGCGGATACATTATGACTCTCCCACCTCATTGAACGCCACAGTATATGTGCTCTTGTTAGTCTGTATGATTTTAGGATTTTAGGATTGCATTCGTACTGATCCTGACTAACGTTCTGTCCCATTTGAAAAAAATACAACTTAGTGGGAATAAATTTGTGGACGCATTTCTCAGCTTCACAATCATTTGGACCAAATTCGTGATAATAATTTTGTTTGTATAATCGCATAAGACGACAGATAGAGTTACATCCCTTGGGTCAGGAGGAAACGAATCAACAGTATTTTGTTGACATATCGTCCCCTGAGTTCCAGTGAGTTCTATGTGCCTACTGGCACATAGAACACATTGTTACTCAGGGGACGATATTTGATTGCATTTTATTCTTCTCAAGTGGTTTTATTTAATTACTCGACTATTTGATTTATAACGGCAAAATATGATCGAATTGTCGGAATTCTGATATTATTTGTGACTATTTTCAGGTTCTTTGTTCGATTTTTATACCCAGGCGAGTGAATGCGAAAAGCTTTCATTTAAATCATATACCCTCGATGTTTCGCGTGCTCATATACTTCCGATGTTGCACGCTCTCATATACCTTGGATGTTGGCTGCATCCTTTGCCATGGCTGTTTTTCCAAGGCATTCTGACCAATCAAAAGACATAATTTATCGGGATATAGGGACAATATTATTTAATCACTCCGTATAAATTGGTTGCAGATGATTTATTATCTTTCAGAATGATTATAAAAAAAGATTAAGGGAGATAATAAAGATTTAGTAACAACGTAGTGTTTTGATAAGATTCAGATTAAATGGGTAAACTGTTAATTCAATTGGCCCAAAACAACGAGCCGTGATTATCTTTGTTGTCTATACATTACTTGACAGGCGTCAATTCTGTCTCCAATGTAGTATTACACAACGACGTTAGCGAACAAAACACGCTGAAATATACTATTCAAACGAAGTTGGGGATATCCTAACTGATGTTGATGTTTTCGAAAAATAGTATTGGATACGCGTAAATGGACACATCAGTCTGTTATTAAGTTTAGTGTGAATCATGAATGTCACCGGCCTACAAATATTTCGTGCAGGCTTTTCGCACGAGCGCCGCGTTAATGCCTGTGGGGTACGTTCCGAAATTTACATTTGTACTGGACGGGATTTTTCGGGGGTCTCACCTTTCTTTTCTTGGTATAAACTCGTTCATCAATAGTTTCTGATCGACATGAATCTATTGAGGTATGCGAAAACTGACACATGTTGAACGTTTAGGTGTCATAGGCATGTTGAAGCTGACAACAAACAGACTGCAGTGGCTCTAATTCTCAACATTACTCAATCGGTGATTAGCAGGTTGTGATTACGCTACCGCCAGACAGGATATGTTGATGACAGATGTCCGTCAGGTCGTCGAAGGGCGACAACCTCTAACCAGGATTGTTTCATCCGAACCATAGCATTACGTAACCTCCATGAAAGTGCCTCAGACATTGGACAGCATCGAGCGACAGATGTGCGAGTCAGTGGTTAGACAATCCGAAATCGCATACACAGCTGGAATTTGTACGCTCGACGAACTCGAATAATTCCACGTTTGACTGAACGTCACATCGCAGCAAGGATTAAAAAGATTGGAGCATGACAGGGCTGCGACAGTCGTCGGTGGAGCAACGTCATGTTTTCCAATAGTCGAGGTTCACTCACGACTTCAAAGACAGGCGAAACAGAGTGTAGTGGCGGCGGAACGAACGGTACCATTACGTTACCGTAACCGTTAGACAGCACGATTGATTTGGTGGTGGATCAGTTATGTTGTGGGGAGGCATAATCATGACAAGCAGAACAGCATTACACGTCATCCGAGGACAGCTCTACCGTGACAACATGCTAGCAGCTCATGTGATTCCATTTGCGCGACGTCACGGCCGTCGATTCATTTTCTGAGATGACAGTGCAAGAGCACACAGGGTTCGTGTCTCTACAAAGTTCATCCAGGACCAGAACATCACTACACTGCCTTGGCCAGCGCTAACTCCAGACCTTTCACCAATCTAGCACGTCTGGGATATACTTGGCAGGCGCCTACGATAATGCAAACAGCCCCCTGCCAATGCCCAGGAACTCACCGCTGCACTGCAGGAAGAATGGAATAGCATCAATCAAGATGACATTGGACGTTTGACGAGGAGTAAGCCACGTCGGATCAGCACTTGTGTCGCGAACCGAGGAGGATTTATGAGGTATTGAGGAGGTCTTTGACTGAATTTGGTAAATTCTCTGCCTGACAGTGCGTGGAATGTGTGCTTGTCAGACACCCAACTATAGCTGAAATCATTCACCATACGTCAAAGTGCAGTGCCTCAACTGTCTATTTGACGAAAAAATATATTTCTTCATAATTATATCTCACTTTTATCAAATATCCCCTACTTTTTTGATAGTATAATAAAGGACAAAACATTTGAGACCGACGTTATGTACATTTTGAACGCCAACGTTTGGTGTCAAATTCAGTATTGTCATTATTGCCAAACAGATTGTGTTAGACAGCGTGTACAATGGCTAAGATTTATAAAAAAAACATAAAAACACAAACTCTCCTCAAAGGCAATAACAATAAGAATAATTGTAGATCACGCGACAATTCATCATAAAATTCCTGAATATCACGTCATAAAACATCGTCCTACCAATGGGTGTTACTAGTGATATCTCGGAAAAAATAAAGCAACTGCCACTTTTACCTGTCTTTTTGTAACGCTGCTGGTGTGTTCCAGAAAGTGTAGATATTCAATATAAAACAACTGTCGGGATGTGGTTATGGAGAGTTTATTGTGAAGATTGAACCATATATAAACATCTACCCCTAAAATCCCCGGTCGAGAGCATTCTATAACCAGAAGGAGCTGCATGTGACCAATACAATATTCGATGGCATCAGTAGAGAGGGACCCAGTCAAATGTGTGACCAAAGTGTATAAGTGGCTTGAGTCAAAGCAGAGCTGATACACGCGAGTAGCATTTTGCAATAGAGGGACACAAGTATTCAGTGTGGCTCAGCAAAAATTGCAAAACCCCGCCCAAGCCTATAACTAATGGAAAACATAAGCTGAATTTGAGGGAACTTGTTACAAACATAGACAAGAAACAAAAACAAAACTTGGGAGTTTCCTTAAGTTTGAATGAAATAGCATGAGAGGCTGCTTTAGCAAGCTTATAATATTGGGGGGAGGGAGGGGGTATAGTAAACGGGAGCTTGTAGGGAACAGCACGGTCGCCTTTGGCGGTCCGCTCTGCGTAGCCAAACGCGGGGGAGCGTGCGGGAGGGGGATACCAGGAAAATTTGTGAAATATGAACTAATGAGAGCTCATTTCCTCGCTTCTGGAGTGAAAAAAAAAATCAAGGTATCGTTGCTGTTAAGTTGGTGTTTATCCCTTTACCTAACATGAAAAGCAGACGACACTTGGAAAAAAAATTATTGAATAAGTAGCGCTGGCCGGTTTTGGCCGTTATGTTGTGTAAAGGGTTAAAAGAGGATGTATGTCAGAGAGGAAGATGTTAACTTGTTGAGCGTCAAATATGTCAGTGACATCGGCTACCAAATTTTCTATGCACTGCAAATGGTGTAGATCATACAGTTTTTATGTGCGCCTGTATGATGTAGAATATGCAGATGTATGTGGTTATTTTCGTGTAGATAGTAGATATGATTTACAAAGTTTTGGAAATTTTTTTTTTCGGGGTGGGGGGTGGGGGGGGTAAATACCCCACTTAACCCCCTCCTCCCCGATTCCCACGCCTCTGGCACTAGATACCCAATATACAGGTGATATCATTCATCAATCGATTCATCAACTGTACATAGACCTCAACAAAGATACTGTTGATGCTGCACATGAAGCATCACAAATTTTGAGAAAATCATCGTGCGTTTAATCCTTTGAACTCGAGCGGCACCTTTTGTCTGCCATGGAATATCATACATCATAATTTCATTTAGTTATTTATTTGGAGTTTAATGTCACTTCCGGCAGCTAAGGCCACCTCGTGTCGGAGAGTTTTACCGGTTGAGAAACCACAGGGCAACGTCGACCAACTGTTAGACTCCCCCACGTACTAACTCCACACAAGCAGGGTTAGCATTGGATGAAGACAAGTGCACCATCGACGTGCTCTACGCCTTAGTATACAGCACCACCGTGCCTCTACATGGGCAATCGGGATGAAACGGTTTGCTCAAGGACACAATGCAGTTAACCCCTGGTGAGAATCGAACCGTGGGTCTTTCGGTTTGAACTCCAATACCTTAACCACTGAGACACCAGTTTCATTAGGTATGGTGGCTGCTAAGTGAATGTGTGCGGTAGACCAAACAATATTTAATCAATAAGGCTGCACGTTAACAATATCAATCTGTCGACCCGAAATAATGAATATGGGCTCTTCCAACTGCTACCATTGAACTGGCATGACAGAAAGCACCAAGGTTCGAACGGTTGACGTGATACAGTCTTGAGTTTAAGGAAATGTTTTCCACAAGGGCGAAATATGATATGAACCCTCCTGCAGCTATACTCGCATTCAAATTTCTTGACAGTGCTGATTTGTCAACCCTTGGAGTTGACAGCTTGTACTGAACTGGAAATCGATGTTATGTAATCAGCATGTCGATACAAATCCAATATTGAAGCGATATGTTTAGTGAAGATCATCATAACCGTTGGTGGTTGTTTTACAAGTGATGAATCTGTTATCCAATGTGTATCTGGAGCCGTATTAGGAACAGAAGTATTCCATCGCAGAAGTGGATTTGCTGGGAAAAAACACACTTTATTCCATAAAAAAAACTGATGCACTTAATGGATATGGCAAACGCACCAAATGTGCTCTATGTGGCGGTGATGTTCAATGGGTTAAGGTTAAGGTCCTGGTCATATAACTGCTAAACCGGATGGGATGGTGGTGACGTCGAAGCCAGTTAACATCACGTTGATCTCTGAAGAGAGAGCTCATAATCAAGTGTTTGTAATTGGATCTTATTAAATGTTTTATTGGCTCTTAAGGCCACATCAGCAACTATGGCTATATGGTGGCGAGAAAATGGTAGACAATAAAATGCACCATTGCCAATGATGAAGGAAAATGATTGATTAAAACAGGAAAAAATTACAACAGAATGACAAAAACAGTTGTAGTTTGATCAGTAATGAGAGAGACAAATGTTATATTGAATACCTTGTAAAATCAACCTGATGATTTGTGACCTGAATAGGCAAGTTTAAAAGAATAAAAACAATATTAAAATTTATTAGAAAGGTTGATTACTTTCAAAAATGATAGAACTGCGTTCGGGCTCGTATGATTAAATAAATCTCTTTTAGACCGAACAGTGATATATTGCCCGTTAACAAGGTTAAAATCGGTGCAATGTAAACGACTGTGTTCCACTGTCAACCACTGCTGACAAGAAACACATTCCGGTCACATATTACTATCTAACAGAAAAGGATGTTTATGTCTGGCCAATATGACATCGTGTGAGAATTGCACGATATTTTCTGCAAAGGTTACTTGAAGGATATTTTCCATTGACAGGTGGTCGGAAGTGATGGAACTTGTTATTTGTAGCCCCATCCTAGTCCGCCTGCCACAGATACTTATATACTTGTTGATATATGGATTAAAATCACTAAAAAGAGTTTGGAAATCGTTGAGTGGTTTGTTTGAAGCCCGTTTCCCTGCACTCTCTATCCTGGTATTACCGAGGATACCAAAATAACCAGATGACCAGCAAAACACCATATCACCTTCGTCAGGAATGAGAGTATTGAACTTCTCACGAAGTTCCAAAATGAGAGAGTTCTTCAACATGGGATTAAGTAAAGCTAGCAACGAGAAAATAGAGTAATTGGATCTTATGTGTGTACAGTTATAGCTGATGCAGATTCACAAAAGTTATCTGTGGGGTGAATTGGTTAGACAACTACATCCAGTCGTTGGAGGAGGAAACAAATACAATATGTTTCTTCTATGGAAAAGTCACAAGGCAATCAGATTCAATGATGGTGAGTGAACTATTGAGACAGTCGTGTTGTCGCAGTTCCTGCACACATTATAAGTTATTGTGGTGAATTGACGGTAACATGGTCTGAGGTTTGCGCGTCGCGGCTTATGTTCAACAGAGACGCAAACCTCAGACCATGTTACCGTCAATGCATCACAATAACGTATATGTTCCAATAAGTCTCTACCGATAGCCCAAAACCAACATGGTAAAATGACATGAATGGACAAGGCAGCTTTAGCGATAACAATTTTAGCAAATAAACCTCTTGTGTACTTCCACGACTTCAATGGACAACAAAAATCAATAACTTACAGAAAGATCGATGTTACTCCATTTCAGTTCAAATCACGAACAAGTTCATGATTTGATCTGTGATGGTGTAACCCCGACCTTTTTATAAGTGGGTTGTGGGTATACATTCTTACAAAGATCGCTGGCCTCGAAAAATACAATTTTAAAGGTAGTATGCACTTTGAATTTCCTCCCATTGTTATCACATTTTCAAATATTTTATTTGGCGACGTCAGCCTGCAACATATGCCATTGGAGTGGTAGCCATAGAAAATAGAAAAAAAACTAGTCGAACTCACATTCAATCAGAGGCCCCCACGTAGACAATCGGTGTGAAGTGCCTTGCCAAGAACACAAGACAGTTACCCATGGCGGGCTTCGAACTGTGAACCTTTCGATTTTAAGTCCAATATGGTAACCACTGAGCCACCTCTCTCCCATGCACCCAATGACAATACCCAAGTTGAGATATATGGATAAACATCATTGGTTACGAACTAAAATAGTCGCCAGTTTCGTGGATTGCTAATCAAACAAGACTTGATATTCTATATGAAACGTATATGGCATCATCCGCGGTCAATATGTTACATGTAAACAAAATCATAGCGACAATTAAATCAGACATTGTTCACGTTAAATGTCAATTTCTGGGGAATTCAAATTCTTCTAACTTAGATATTTACAGTGATGCCTCGCCGGGAACTTGAGGAGATGATGGTAGTTGTTGGTATTGGCGAATGGTTGTTTTTCGCTAATTGCTTGGAACTCAACGATAAAATGGAGTGTGGTTAGAAGTATGGTCCGTTAGTGCAGAAGCTTCAACAATTCCTGATGTTAAAACAATGGCATATTTGTTGTCAGAAATTTCTTCTGAACTCGTTTTTTAAAACCCAAGGAAACTACATACTGTGTGCATATCTGATAACAATTCATGACGTTGTGCTGCTTATGCCAACAAGCCGGAGGAAGACAAAATATTGCGCAAAGAGATCATCAGAATCCGAGCACTGGTTAGTTCGCAGGCAATAGTTTCCTTGAATAGGATAAGACCTGACAATCAGTTAGGCAGTAGTTTCTATCAAGAGGAAATCATTAAGCTGACTGCTTGACGAGAAAAAAACTGTTCATCACTGGCATTAGTTACAGTGCTGAGGATATATTCATTAGACATGTAATATTTAATACAGACGTGTATTGTTTACACAGACTGGTGTCAATAGAAGATATTAGAATTGTCTTTCTCAAAAGATAAAAGAGATGGGAAATGTTAATGTTAGAAGTGACCTCTATTGAAAACACATTGACATCTCCAACTGGGAGGAATCCAATACGATGGTTTTGATGACATCCTCTGGTAACGACATATCCAAGTGGTTTCGATGTATGTGGACAGCATTGTAATATGAACATTTACTTAACCCATTGAACCCGAGGAGCCCTTTTACCGACACAGGAACATGATACGTAACAATTTACTTAAGTAAGATGACTGCTGAGTGAATGTGTAGGTTGGACGAATCAATATTTTCAACGTGCAGCTCCAGGACTAAGCGTTGAGAATATTAATTATTCGAGTCCAAATAATGAATATGGTTTCTTCCAATTGCTTTGACTTAGAAGATACCACCAAGGTTTAAAGGGTTAAACTACAGTTGCGAAGCAGGGTGCAGTGTCTTAATTTTTGTAATGCTAATGTTGCTTGTCATGTGTACGGACATGACCCATCTGTACTGGAAAAGAAATGACGACATTCTGTAGTGCAGTTTTGATGGAAAGTGAGTTACCATAACGGAATAAAACTTCCATTACACAGAAGAGGAGAGCAAACCTGAAAATATTAGAAGAAAGCACTCTACCACGATATCGGACTAAACACTAATACAGTCAAAGACATAATGACAACGCCATTACCTCTGTAGATCCACAAACCTCGAATAGCAACCAATCCAACAACAAAAATCCAACAAGGCGACCACTAGAAGGGAGACGAGGAATACAATTAATAGGATCCAATTTAGACCGAAGGTTCGAGGCGCTGAATGCTAGCAAGTATAAGTACCACCACACAATCGACTACCGCGCAAGATTAGTTCACTAGGCCTACTACAATATCATTATATCGTATCCACTCCTAGCCGAAATGTTGGGGGGTGCCCCATTTCTCTCTGTAGAATAAAGGTTTTTCGTAAACATTCCCAATAAGCTGCGAATGTCAGCAGCATGCATTAATATTCAATGATTATATTAGGTTCTGGAGAAGCAGGGTAATTCTTTTCGCGTAAACTAGCGGCCCGATCCACTTTTATCTCCATGGAATGACTATGTCAGCACGAACTACCTGTCAAGGAAAGTTGTTTGTGTGGGTATCGTGATCTAATTTGATTGGAAAGTAGGTTCTTAAATTAACAGTTATTATTATTTATTACTTTCCACAGTGTGATTTACTGGGATTTTCCTGTTTGACTGTAAACGAGAACTTACCAAGTGAATTATTGGGTCATGTATCCGTGCGAGCAAACGAAGACGCTTTGCCCTTGGTGAAATGGGGACTTTATTGTTTTGGGGGATTTTTTTAACCCTTTACCTAGCAGGAAAAGCAGACGACACTTGCCAAAAAAAGTCTTGATACTATTATTTTCATTTTTTGTCTCAAAAACATACGTTATGACCCCTCATTGGAACGAGCTCGAAGAGCTCGTTCCAATGAGGGGTCATAAGGTTCATAACTTATATTTTAGAGATAAAAAATGAAGAAAATAATGAAAATTAATTAGCGATTTTTGAGAATAGCGCTGGCCAGTTTTTGGCCGTTTCGTTAGGTTAAGGATAAAATAATATAATTATTGCTAATAATGAAAATTAATAAACAGAGTAATCGCTTGGCTGGACTGGTTACGTGAAACAATGCATTCGAGGCGAGGGACTATATTGTAAAACACTCGTGCGCATTCGCGCACTTGTGTTTGTACAACTTCCCTCAACTATCATGAATTATTTCACGTAACCAGTCCAGTCAAGCGATTACTCTCTATTTATTCATGTTTAAAATAAAGTTGAGAATCTATGGCCATATAATGACAGAATCCCAAGTATGGAGTTAGGTTTACCCAATCGTTTATACCGATGCAGCTGGCGTTTCTTACCGTGTCATATTTATCAGTAAACAAGTTAATGTTCGCAGTAAATACGCACTGATCCGATCCCTGAAATTCCCAAGGAAGAGTTACGTTCAACGGGCAATGGATGTGCTCCGCGAGGCAATTTTGAACCTTCATCGAGAAACGACCAGGACTTCATTGCAAAAATTCAGAGTTTGGTGTGTATGGTTACCAGAAAAATATTCTTACATTTCTGGACAGAAACTCATCACCAGAGGAGATGGGAAACGGTTAAAATAACTAAGGAAATTAGGCCGAAATACGAGTGCGGGGTCTTTATTTTGCACAGAGTATGACTATGGTATCTGGATCAGAGCTCAGTCACATGCAGAAAAATATGACATAGGAGTAAATGCACTTTTAGAAACTTGTAATTGCAGTCAATTAAGTGCACCAACATCGATTCGAAACCCCCATATTTATTCACAAAAGCTAACGTCCAAACATTTCTGCTTGGATGGGTACCATACAGTGCTTACGTAGGACTAACATGAAATATACATCACTCATGTGGGCGCACGTTTGTACAGCGGATCCTGTTTTGGTGAGTATGTCCAGCCTTAATACAATGTATAGTACATGTATCAGCGGAACAAATGTATTATATCTGCGCACGTTTTACATTTTATAGCCGAATGGTTGTTCAGTGAATTGGATTCGAAGAGCCAAAATGCTGTCACTTCCGTCAATTTTTTGAGCAGTCGATTCATCAAATAAAATTTGAACCTTCTTTCGTGATGGCCCTTTAATGCGAGCACTAATATTTAGTTTATAATTTTCAGAGTTGGAAAATAAAGGGGCCATCATTACTGGTTTGGCTATGACTTCCAAATTTACAGTCAGTGCCGGATGGAAAGCGTCAAAGCTTCTCACAGCCGAAATGTTTCCTACAGTCGTCAGGTACGTCATATTATATAAGATATAATAAAGCCTGCGCAAGTCACATTTTACTTCTAAATTTCGAAAATTTAAATAAAGTACTCCCTTTACGAATTTTCTATCTATCAAACAAAAGAAAAAGACTCTAATAAAGTTGCGTTATTCAAATTGTCTCTGTTTACGGAAGTAGATGTATGCTGTAGAAACTCCCAATTCTCTGGCCTGTCCGGAGAGCACCCCCACCCCCCCCCCCCCCCACACACACACACATACACACCCTCCACCGGATCAAATCTGCATATTCTCTGCTTCACCGGCCACAGCTCTAATAAAGATCTGGCCACTAGACCAATCTGTGCTAGGATCTCCTCCTTCTACTTGCAAAAGGTATTTGATATGCAACACATAAAGAATAAGGACCACAATCACGTCTTGAGGAACATTACATCAAAGCTGCCTGGATCAGATAATTTATCACTCACGTAATTTATTTTAAAATGTAAAGTAATTATATTCTTCATGGGCTTGTTACAACCGATAATGTTACAACGCCGCATAATGTTACACCAACGCATAATGTTCCAAAAAATGTAATAAGCAACCGATAATATTATAAACTCCACATGAAGTTATAACATTATCGGTTGTTTACTACAGGTTTTGTAACATTATGCGTTGTGTAACATTATGCGGCGTTGTAACATTATCGGTTGTAACAGGGCTTACTTTATATTATGAAATAGAATGAAACAGCAAGAAAGCCAATTCTTTTACCAAAATGAGCAATTCCGGAACGATTTCCAAAGCTTCAATATAACACCTATTATTAAATTAAGAATTTTATTTGTAGGAATTTGGCACTGGGACTGGTGAGCACCGCTGCAGGAATAGGTGCAATGATTGCACCACAATTTATTTACATGGTAAGCTAATTTTTATAGGTGTCAGTATACAGAGGCATAAATCCCGAGTGGCTGTAGGTTCGTTAGCCAACACCCCCCCCCCCCCACCCCCACCCAACCCCAAAAAGATGTTTCGTCTTGCAGTAACAAATACCATTTTGAAACAGTTCCGTGCAGACGTAAAACTGTCACGGACCTCTTGTTCGGTGATATGTGAATCGGAGAAGCAATATAAATTATTATCCACGGCAGACTGTTTGTCTGAAAAGCTCGTCGAGAAGAAAAAGCCTGTTTATAGACACTGAAATCAGTGGGCTACAAATTAAACCAAATTAACTGGGTTGGGTAAACATGAACCCAATTGGGTTCATATTCACTTAACCCAGGTGATTTTGGTTGATTTTCTACACAACTAGTTTTAGAGTGTGAGAACCGCTTGACAAATTTCACTATACCATGTTCGAGAATCATGTCCCCCCCCCCCCCCCCCCACCCCGCATATTGGAAGATTATTAACGGCCTGATTGTCCGTTATGACGTTTTTTATCGGGGAGAGACTAATTTATGCATTTTAAGCGCAATCCGTTTAGAATATGTTGTTTGCGCAAATGAAAATTCCCTGGGCGGTTTGCAAAAACAAAAAAAAAACAAAACAGATGGACATCACAACCTTCGGGGGATCGACAGAGGATCAGACCTATCTGGTACGGTTATCACTTAAAAAGAAACAGCCTCTGTCAAGGACAGAGCGCGATGAGAGTCCATTCATAAAATAGTGCACAGTCGATGCACAGTAAACAAATCACGGAAATGGAATCTAAAGTACAGATTATTCATCTTTGTTTTTCTATCGGTGAAATTCTAGAGAGTTGAAGGCTGCGGAATGGAAGGAATATTGCGAAAAATTCACGATACGGTCGAAAATCTTTAGGTAGTTTTTGTGATGTCATATCTTTTCGTTATGGCAGCACTGTAAGTCTGATAGATGAAAGACTGGGCAGAAGGGACCCGCTCAGTTGAGATAGCCAATAATGGAAACGATTATAAACTTACATTTTTTAAAAATATTTTGAAATATTTACTTGCGCCCAAATGTCAACATGGAGAATATAATTAACATTTAGGCAACATTTCTATTTATATTTCTGAACATAAATGTATTACTTTTTTCATTTTTTGCGAAAAATAAAGATTTGATTTTAGCAGCATTTCCAAGAAACCCTCCCATTTTGTACAACTCATGTTACATGTGCCATTTGTGTGTGGCCGCATTAAAGTGTAAATGCCACACACTTCATACTAGACTTAGCATGTCCACCCCACATTTCTACTCCGATATATTTATTTATTTATTTATTTATTAATTTATTTATTTATTTATTTATTTATTTAGTTAGTTAGTTAGTTATTTATTGGGGTTTAACTACACCTTGTACAGCCGGGGTAGAGGAAGCCGAAGTACCCGGATAGCTCCACCAAATACCAGGGAGCAAATGTCGGATACCCTCGTGCCATAGAACACAAAGCAGTTACCGCTGATCACATCACGTGCTGCCCCGATAAAGTGATTTGTGGGATAAATGTTCGTATGGATAGAGTTTGTTCTGGCAACATTAGTTTGCAGTCGACTGATCATTTAGAGGCTGTCTATTCCTTTTTTCTTGCACTTAGGGGATATTTGACCCAGACTCGAGGCGTCTCTGAGTCACAGATCTCTTTCCCTAAAAGTGAGATTTGCCCATTCCACCTCAAACCAATCGCGAATGATTTTCTCTCTCCACACCAAAAATGACGTCATCGAGATAAATACGTACTGCTTTTGCGATGAAATCTGACTATTCTAAAGTTGAATCGTAGAAAAAACAATGAACTACACATTTGGAAGCAGCATCGGAAAGTTCCGTAGATACTGAAGGCAGCCGACGACAACGTTCGGCTATCGAAGGGTTTTGAAATAGCTAACATCCATGTGACGTACTTTTTAACCCTTTCCGACTACGGTCATCGTGACGTTTTAACGTCACGACGAATCGGGTTTTGGCGACGTTAAACGCAATCGCTAGCCCTTTGAACCCTGGTGGTAGCTTCCATATCAGTTCAATGACAGCAGCAGGTAGAGTCCATACTCAACATTTGTGGGTAGACCAATTAATATTTGCAACGTGCAGCCTTGTGGCTGCACGTTGAAAATATTAATTGGTCTACCACACACATGCACTTAGCATCCATCCTATGTAATGAAATTATAAAGTAAGGTGTTCCTGGACGAGAAAGCGCCCGCTCGGGTTCAAAGTCCGAGTACGTAATATTACGTACCGTAGCCGCAACGCACGGCAATTTTCGTACGTAATATTACGTACCGTAGTCGCAAAGGGTTAAACTCTTGACATCGAAGACGTCACGTCGCGTGTGTTGTTAGAATAATCATTCTCGAGTGATGCAAGGGTGTGAGGTAGGTAGTTGTGTCAATTGAAGTGGAGTGGAAAGCCGAGCTGTCTTAAAATGCAGAGATTATTAAATACGAAAACGAGAATGGTCAGGTGGGGTGGGTGAGGTTATTATTATCCTCGACCGGTATCTGGGTGGTAATACGAAATCTCACCCGAAGGGCAAGATATTTGAACCAGACCCGAGGCTTGCCGAGTGTCTGGCTCAAATATCTTGCCCCCAGATACCCATCGAGGATGATTTTTCTCCCACCATTTTTTGGGATGCGACACCATTAATAAGAAAATACCATATTTTCCAGGAAAAACTTTATTCTTCGTGCGTTCATTCTAGGAGGAAACCAAAACAGATATTCGGAAAACTTGTCGAGAAGTCTGGTATATACCAATGGTACATACTCCTGAACACACCGGCTAGCACAGCACGTTGAGGGTTAATGCACTGACGCGACATGAAATGAAATCGACATGTCTGCACACGTCATTTCCAGACATGTACTTCAGTTTTAGAGTGCGCAATGATATCAGATGTATATTTCTCCCCGTTAAATTGATAGAGCAGTTTGAAGTGAGCTGAAGTTTTTCTAAAGAGTGTTCTGGTTTCGATTTTCGTTTATAAAATCAGTCATATTTACGGAAGCAAATCGGCCTTCCATTTTGTTTGTTTATACATCTGCAGACGTGATTTGCGATGATTAAATAATTTCGGCATCGATTAAATATGCAAATAGGCTGGTCACGTGAGTGGAGTGAGATAACTGTCACGTGGACTGGGTGAGACAGGCATATCTCTCCCAGCTCTCCCACACGTCTTTATATATATATATGTCATTTCCTTAGTGGTGGGAGAAAAATCTGTCTCACGCAAGTATTACACTCGGGAAACGCGAGGCCCAATAGGTAAGTGGTGGGAGAAAACAAATAAACCAATATACGATTCCGAAAAACACTGTATGAGGAATGTCCTGAGGCAGATGGTAAAGGCTACAATGTGTCTTAAAACTGTTGAATTCGAATGAAAACGGGAAAAGTGAAAGAGTTAATTCCCTTGCTATATTAACAGTCTTTTTCAGTAGCGAAACCAGAAAACAATTTCAAACAATTTCATTGTCTGTCTTGTTGGGAATTACACCGGGTTAATAATAGAATTAGCTGGCATTACATTACATGCAGTCTAGAGCTATGACTTATCTAACAATCATATATATTTTGGCCTGAAAACAACGAGGAACGGTACGTATCACATAATGTTTTCCGATTCCGCATCATATAGACGACTCATTCTGATTCCGTATCATACAGACGATTCGTTTCCGGTAACGCGATAGTTACTGACGATTGGCTAAAAATGTTACAATAAACAGAAACTGCACAATTTAATATTACACCTACCCGTTCCTGGGGATACGCCCGCGTCGCAAACTAGTAAATTCAAGCGGATCATCACAGGAAGTGAATATGAGAGCGAATAATTGGACAACACAACTTTGAAAATTGCGGTGACCGCGTTACTCATTGTTTGTCAGAGTGCACAACAATATAGCTCTATAAAATATGGGTTTTCTAAAATCCTTTTCTCTTATATCCCAAAACTGTATTAATAATTTAAGATTTAATCTGTTTATGTGACAAAATTGCTAGATAAATGAATTATCATGTGCATGTCCTGTGATTTGCATCAGATTCTCGGTGGTGCCCAAACATGGGATCACAAAGCCGGCTCGTTAAGATCCCATTCTGGAAATCAGCACGAACCTGATACAAATCACAGGACATGCACATTATCATGATAATCTGTATATATCAAATAAACTGCTACTCATGTATGAATGCAACGTTTCTTCTCTGTCGTTCCCCGTCCTTTCGGGCAATTATTGTATTCGTATATTTAGGTTTAATGGCACTTTCAACAGCTAGGGTCAAATCTTGCCGAATAGTTGCATGGATGTTCGAGGTTGAGGTACCAGGTGAGAACCACATAGTAACGACGAATAACTGTCTCCAATTTACTAACCCTTCACGAACATTGTTAGAATAGGTTGAAAGCGAGCGTATGACAATCGTGCCTTGCACACTAGTAACCAGCAACACTGCTCTCCCACAAAAGCTATGGAGATGAAGTGTTTTGTAAAATAGCATAACACTGATGATGCCAGTTAGAATCGAATGGCCGACTTATTTACCTCTCATCTCTAACTAATGTACCCCGCAGACACTGGCACTACTGACTCAGACGTAAACATTTATGATTTCTACTCTGCATTCCGTTTGTAACCATTGGCGCTACGCTGTCAATAATATGATAAAACCTAGGTACCGTCAAAATGCCAATCAATTTTAGATGAAATCCCTTCAACAAAAAGTGTGCAACAAAAATGTGATTAAAATCTTTCCCTAACACGTAGAGCAGGCGATAAACTGCCCATTCTTTGCCTAAAAAATATTTGAAATGGCATATTGGAGGTTCAAACTCACCGACCGAATGGAGAGCGTGATTTGGTGTAGTTTCGCAAGACGGTTGGCGTCGAAAGAAACTATCTTGCCCTGGGTTCAAATTCCCATTAACCGTTTACTTAACGAATAGTCCGCATCCTCCTGAGTAATTTACAAACTAAACAGTTTAATTTTTGTTTTCAAAAACCTTCAAACGAGCTCGTTCCAATGAGGGTCCACGTGATATGGTTTTGTTGAAATTCTTTAACAAAAATAAAAACAAACCCAGTAATTAAAATAATAAGTTTAGATATTCCTTGCATTTGGGTAAAGGGTTAAAGTAATTGCAATTTAGTCAACGTCCTATTGCGGATATGATTAAAATTAAAAGAAGGTTCTTGTAAGTTTTAAGGTTGGTTAAGAGAACGGATGATGAATATACCAGAAAATAATAAATTTAAGAACGATCACAAATTATTTTTAAAGAGTCCACGTTTTTTGACTCATAAACAATTAACAAAAGAAATTATTAATTGAAAAAAAGATGAATATTATCAATATTATATATTGTCCCTATATCCCGTTTAGAATTCTGTCTTTTGATTGGTCAGAATGCCTTGGACAAATAGCCATGGCAAAGGGTGCGCCCAGCATTCAAGGTATATGAGAACGTGCAACATCCAGGGTATAAGCGCACGCGAAACATCGTGGGTATATGGTTTCGATGAAAGCTTTCGCTTCCGCTCGCCTCATTGTAAAACTCAAATCAAAAACCCGAAAATAGTCACAAATATCATCAGATTTCCGACAATACAATCATAAAAATAAAATAGGTGCAAATAATTCGTTCCCTGAGTGCCAATGTGTTCTATGTGCCAGTAGGCACATAGAACACATTGGAACTCAGGGGACGATATGTCAACAACATACTGTTTACTCGTTTCCTTAACGACCCAAGGAACGTAACTCTATCTGTTGTCTTCTGCGATTATAAAAATAAAATTATTATCGCGAAGTTTGTCCAAATGATTGTGGAGCTGAGAAATGCGTCCACACATTTGTTTCCATTAATTTTGTATTGTGTTTCAAACGGGACAAAAACGTCATTGTATGGTATATGGAGATTTAATACCTGGATGTTTAATTTAAACGGCTCAGTGTTTAAAAACCGACATCCAGGTATTAAATCTCCATATACCATACATGTTGGCGGAGATAACTTATATTATTTTTTTTTAAATAAACATAAGAAAATAATGGAATTTATTGTCTTTGTCCTTTATATTAGGTAAAGATTTGAACGAGTAGGGAAGTAGCATAAAATTGTCTGACAGGTTAAACCTTTACTCATAACTTTCTGAAAGGGTCTCCCGAGTAGGATCGTTCAAAAAAAAAAAATCACTGCAAAGTGGTGATTTCTCTTTTCATCCCACACCAAGAACGTATTTCCCCCAATACAATTAAAAGCTTCTTCCCCGCGGGAACCCCGGGGAGTGAAGCAGTGCCTGTTCACTGCGGTAAACAGGGTGTGTTTTACTGGTAAAATAGGATGCACTCACTCCAAAGCTTGGAAGGTGCAAACCCTCTCCAAAATGGGCAGCATCGCTTATTAACGCTCATCCCTGGTCTTGGGTTGATACTCATGTTGTGGGCATGATTAGCCATTGCGCAAAAATATGTGACCTTAAACACCAATAAAATAAATAAATAAATTAAAAACGTCTAGACAAAATACAAATCTGTATTGAGGGTATCAGACACACGTGCGATCACTCGATTCAGAAAGAGAACTTTCTTGACCTGTTCTCAATTGTAATCGAGTTATTACACATGTCGAAGTCACTGTTGTTTGATAACAATAATTAAATAATAAGTATACCACCAGCTTAACCAAATATAGTGGACTAGTTTATATTTTTCCATGATGATATTTTATATACATTAACATGCGATAGAAATGAAAAATAAAACAAAGGATCATAGAGCAGAAAAACAACTATAAACTTCAGCGGTTATAGTACAAGTAGGAACAATGAATGCGGATTACGCCATACACAGCACAGGAACGCAATACCACGTCAGGATCTTCGTTCATAAAAAATCAATTCAAAGACGTCGAATGATTGTCAAAACATGGGCCGTTAAAACAGTGTTCCCAACCCCTTCACTATGCGAACAGGTCAAAAAGGTAACAATATTGTAAGATAAATTGCTTATTACCCAATAGACTGTTTTTTTCCGACCAGGTTCGTGATACGACCTGAATTCATGACGTAAATTGTTCCTCAGTGAATGTGTATGGTAGACAAATTAATATTTTCAATGTGGAGCCGTACGTCTACGTGTTGAAATATTAATTGGTCTACCCCCAAATAACATATGTGGGCTCTTACGACTACTGGCACAGGGTGGCGTGGAAAATACCATCAGTGTTCAAAGGTTTAAACGGCTGTTTGTCTATTTGTGTTTTTTTTTAATTTTGTAGATATTTTTTGTTAAAAATAAGAAAAGTGAAGTCCTGTTGGGATGTTAAGACAAATGCGATACTTCAAGGCTGTTGATGAGAGAACAATAAACAAATGGTCAAAACTCAACATAATCTCTCAACATATAAATGGGTTTGCAAATAATAATGCTATCGAAACGAGTTATGAAAGTATACCTCAAACGACAAAACAGAAAATAATATCCTTATTTATTAGAAAAAAGGATGAACATGATTTTACCAATGCACACTGTCGTTATTAAGTTAGTGAAACCATATCTATTGTTGCTGGCATATACCTTTTGTTGCCATTCCTATAGAGAGTCCGGTGGCTCTTTGTTTCTTCGTGCTGGCATATACCTTTTGCTACCATGCCCATATAGAGCCCGGTGGCTTTTTTCTTTGTTGTTGCTGGCATATACATTTTGTTACCATGCCCATAGAGAGTCTGGTGGCTCTTTGCTTATTGTTGCTGGTATATACCTTTTGTTACCATGCCCAGAGAGAGTCCGGTGGCTCTTTGTTTTTTTGTTGCTGGCATATACCTTTTGTTACCATGCCCATAGAGAGTCCGGTGGCTCTTTGTTTATTGTTGCTGACATATACCTTTTGTTACCATGCCCATAGAGAGTCCGGTGGCTCTTTGTTTATTGTTGCTGACATATACCTTTTGTTACCATGCCCATAGAGAGTCCGGTGGCTCTTTGTTTATTGTTGCTGACATATACCTTTTCTTACCATGCCCATAGAGAGTCCGGTGGCTCTTTGTTTATTGTTGCTGTCAAGTACCTTTTGTTACCATGCCCGTAGAGAGGCCGGTGGCTCTTTGTTTAGAAATTGGACTTAAAACCGAAAAGTCAATGGTTTGCTCATGACAAGCGGTATCTGCGTTGTGTTCCTAATAAGACGCTTAATCCATTTTCCGCATGTGTGTGTTGGCTCTAAGGAGTACTGCACGTCGATGGTGTACTTGGCTTTAGTCCTTATAAACTCTGCTTTCCAAGAGTTAGTAATTTGGCGTGTCTGTCAGTGGTTCACCCCACCAGTGGAAAATTCCTACACAATGTGGCACTGGCTAGCGAAAGTGTCGTTAAATCCCAGTAAACGAACAAACAATGAAACCCTACCCTGAAAGTACCCGACGCAACGTTGCAATTTATTATTTCCGTAGAATACGTTGGCCTCTAAATTCCTTACCCAAATGAGGAGGTTCCTTGAAATAAATAAATATACAGAACTCATATTTTCTGTTTCCGCCTAGAATATGTCTTATGACCCTCCCCCACCGCCACCTCACTCCCAGGAGATGGCTGTAGCGTTACGATTTGGCGTCAGTGAACCGCCCCGCACTTTCAATGTTTGATAATCGTGATTCGCTGATTCGGTGATTCCTAACTATTTGAGTATTGTTCCTCTCATCTGCCGTATTACAATCCGACTCATATATTATTTTATCTTGTAGGTAATACCAATAACTTATTGATAAATATCATTTATTTTTTTTACAGAAACAATTGAATGGAAGCTTTATGTATCTGGTTATTAGTTTAGTGATGATAATTTCAGCTATGCTGGTCTTAACGTTTCCGGAGACTAGAGGTGAAGCATTGCAGGATGTGATAGGCATCGAAGTGAAAGCACTGAATGTAGAATCTAAGTTGAATGACAAGAGTATCGTGAACATCCCAAATTAATTTCATATATGTTTTATTTTAACCCTTTGCATTCTGCGGGTATTCCTGCTCAGGACAGAATTGGTCTTGCCACTGAGATAAGTATATGAACATATTTAATCAGATTTTCTCGCTTGAACGTATTTCTCCAGTTATGAGTTAAACGTAGATGAACTTTTCATCAAATCCTGTCATGGATGTTGCGAAGCAGCCATGACTATGTTTGATGAAAAACTATTTTTAAAATAATCGGCAGGTTAAGAGTTAACAGTATCCTCGACAAGAAAGGTTTCAAAGTTTGTTTTCCTGTCTTGTCTTATGGACGGGCTCCACAAATTAGCCAACCCAAAACTAAATTATGAAACAGGAATGACACACACAATACTGCTTTTAACGGATTAGCACATCCATTTCGTTGTGGGTCATAATTAATTGATCGCCACCCACCGCATGCAGACACACACTACGTCCTTCGTTTGTTTGGGAGTCGAATGACTCATATTTAATTATTGGGAATATTTTATCGGATTGTAATGAATGATATCAGATCATAAATAAAATGATTGGTGTGAGTCACATGTGTCGAGTTTAACAGGTGCAACAATTGTTGGGTGTTTGATTGGTAATACTGTGGAACCGAGCGCTGACATTCGAGTATTTCGGATAATGAAAACGTGTGAAGATTGCGCGTTTAATAAGCAAAAATAATCAGGGTGGGAAAATGATCTGCGTTGTCTGTGTGTGATTGTCCGAAGCAGCGACTCTGGATGCGACTTTCAATGTTTTACACAAGTACTCGAGACACTGTCTCTGTGAAACATAACACACGATCTGATTTTGCTAACGCACATGATCAGGTTCTGTAAAGTAATTTTGTGGGGCGTACTTTTTTCAAAGATTCTCGATGTGTCCGAAAGGTAGGTTGAGGTGAACTGTTTTTTGTCCCTTTAAATCTGATGGGTAAAGCTTGGGTTGTGTATTGAATGGATGTGATTGATTGTTTTCTGTTAGACAGTAGATTAGATGACGACTTGATAGTGACTATGGACTGGGAAACAAAACCGGCTTGGACATCGATGACTGCAATAAAAAATTACAAAAACACTTACACAGGAAAGTAAGAATTGAAGACAACAATATTGACCGCAGACATCAGTAAGATAACTGAGACAAATTTGATCGCGAACGCATTACAACTTCTCGAGTTTCTTTTCGGATATACAGACAGAACACGAAAATAGGTGCAACCTACAAGTGAACGCAGTTGTGGGACAAAATTCCGAATACATCCAAAGCATATTCTGGCCAAACCATCCTCTGCAATTTAACCCAAACCGACCGCTACATTTTGACCGGAACAGGCCGCGAAAGTGTTGCGGAATGGAAGGAACAGTTTATCGATCTGTGATCGTCAAGTTTGATTTCTCCACGTTGTGTTTACTGGGGTTTCTGTGAGGAATCCACCAGCCCGTAGCGTTTTGTGTTTCCTTACCAGACGATATGAGACACAGACTCCAGATTCTGGGTTCAGTAACTTCACGAACTTGTCGTGTATAACACAACGGAGACCAGTTCCAAATTATCTACTATTTTATTTAAACTTATCCAATATAGATCTTCGCGACTAAGTATCGTAGTCTCTGGCAATAAGTATACAATTTACAAAAAACAAAGTTCGTACCTTAACACTGTGGCGGCATCCAGGTTTCTTCTGGGGAAGTAGTTCAGCATTCGTTAGGAGCCCAGAGACAACTTGTCTAAGTAGTCAGAAATTGGTGCTTATATTCACCAAATTTCTGATGCAATACTTGGGGTACGTGACGACTATCAGCAGTTTCTCCCTGACCTCAGGGAAACTAAGGGAAAGTCACCTGACGTGGCGGTCGCCATTTCGTAGACTCTTATACTGCCATGCAGACTGTCGGTCAGTCTGCATGCAGTTCATGGAATCTCGGCTCGCAAATAATATTCCGCCGGGCGCCAGTTAACCGGCGGAATGTCCCGGTGACTGATGCAAAAATGCAACTCAGCGTCCCCAGTTCAATGGGGAGTTTCACCAGGTACAAGTTATGATTTGTTAGACAGTTCGAACACCAACATCCCAGTGATACTGTCGAATGTTATTGTCCCATCTGTCAACAAATCCTCAAATGTTATTGCTTGTTGACAATATTGGCTAGCAAAGGTATGCCTGATATTGTCAACAGAACATCTGGCGTGTACCCACAGAGTACGCCTGTACTCTGGTCGCCAGTTTCATACAATTCCGTGTATTTTAATTGTCATGTTTAAATCTGTTCCAAAACTATGGAAATCAGCTAAAAGTTAAATAAACTCGAGTCTATTGAATTCCCAAACAAAGACCCCAAGAGCTCGAGCTCTTACCCGAGCTGACATGTGTATTTAACCCTTGTGGGCTCACTTCGCAACATTCCTCCCCAACCGAGGATCAAAACCCAGAGGGACTTGATCACTCAGAAAGGAAAACGATAATAACTGTGTCCTAGCCGAGGACAGGGAACGGATTCCGTGCACAATTCTAAAAATGCCCAATTTACCCATTAAAACGCAAAGTTTTAATTCATTCTCTTTAATAAACCCCCACAAATATAAACTTATTAATGTACGTGAGCATCGGTACCGAGGAACATAGGTCTACTCATACTTGGCCAAAGAGTAGTTTACCACAATCGCACAAGGTCGAATTCGTGGGGTTTCAAACGCTCTCCCCACTTCACATCCATGCGACAGGTTGGACATGTTTTCGACTGCGAGGCCATGTCAACCCACGTCTGACCACAGACGAGGTGAACTTTTGCTTTACAGCGAGGACATTCATAAGCCAAAGCTTCGCCATGAATGTCCTCCAAACAAACACAACAATGCCCGGTTTCACCACTAGTACACTGTTCGTAGTGTACGGTGTTTAGACGAAGTTTGTGGTCATCGAGTGCTTTTTTT
This sequence comes from Pictodentalium vernedei, assembly GCA_031216915.1. NCBI lineage: Eukaryota > Metazoa > Mollusca > Scaphopoda > Dentaliida > Dentaliidae > Pictodentalium > Pictodentalium vernedei. The sequence goes on from CM062289.1 coordinate 88,307,668, forward strand.
ACTAATTGGTATTTGGGTTGAGCTCTTTCCCACTCCAATGTTTCAAACACATTCCAATGTTCTGATCTCAACTCCACATAAGTCGGGTGACCATCAATGAACTTCACAACCTCCTGTAGTTCAATGCTTCGGAATGGCCGTATACGGTGAGCTCCATCCATATAGTAGCGGCTAGTCCAGGACTGGTCATTCTAGTACCTGATCAGCTTATCTGGAAAGCCGGTTGGCTGATCGACACGTCTGTCACCGGTCATCCACAAACACTCGGCCTCTTCTGCAAAACGGTCATTTGATCGGTGTACATGCAGATGAGGAAAGACATAGTCGTCTTCTGTTATCAAATACCTGAGATGTACTTCATAGCGTCGCACGCTACAACTGTTAAATGCTGTCTCGAAGTACATCTCATCCCAATACCGGAGCAAATGCTGCCCCATACGACCCATTCGCAACAACGATTTTGTTTTGTGTGGTCCTTCAGGGACATGCGGTTATTGATCGAAATAAAAATTTTGTTCCTCATCAAAATTTTCACTTTCTTTTATATTTATAGCGGGAACCAATGCCATTTTATTATCTCTTAAAACTATACTAAGTATACGAAAACTAATAAACGTAAACTAAAGACTATTGATTTTTATAAATACCATCTTACAATATTATAATACACCTCTCCTTATTCCATTGCACTCTCACCCGTGGGTACAGTACGTGGAGAGTGTATTACCACTAAATCACCCACAGAGTGCAAATTCCACACAAGCAATAATTGCAAATTTGTTACAAAGCATAACAAGCACAAGCAAAGTTTCAGCCAATGGATCTCCGGGTTAAACCCGGAGGTCCATTGGCTGAAACACTGCTTGTGTTTTTAGTCGATATATACAAAATACGAAAGTTATAGTTTGAGTGATAACTCCACTCTGTGGGTGATTTAGTTACAATCCACTCTCCACATACTGTATGTGTGCTTCTAGTACCTTCCTTGACTGTCACGTCACACAGGTACTAGTTTTGTGATTGTCTTATGTGGGGTACTGGTGAGTACTTATCTGAACCCTGCCGGGTTCCCCACTTTTAGATTCTGTAAACATTTTGTTTTAACAATTATTCGAAAAACGTTCGGTTATGGCTCTACCGAGGATAAAAAAACAACCGCACCTGATCGCAATTTCTATTGGATTTTCTCCACAGTCTGCAGAATGGTACTAACAGACCTTGGAAGAACTCCAAGAGAAATATTTTCAATGGCTATCATCATCCTTCTTCTCCCTGCCCATCGGGGGCACTGCCAAATTCCCTAAAATGTCTCCGGATCCACCAATTATCGGATCCAGGAGTTATAGTTAGCTGTAGACGAGGATTCACGTATTCTCGTCCCGTCCAGCAAAGATGTTTCCATTTGTACAGCAGCGTTTACGTCGGTACTCCCCAGGAAGAAGCCTCTTCTTCCCGTCGATGTACTATCGACGTACTCACTGTGGGTAGGAAGAATCTTTCACTGTAATATTGATTATAAAATAGTTCCAAAAATTTAATTTCTTCCAAAATATATTTCCTTCCATCTGGGGATACTGCATTTGGAACACTCGATGTTCCATGGGCCATTTAACTCTGTCTGGAATGGGTTCGCCATACAAAAGGTGTCGAAATCCAGAGACTTCTTGCTCAGTATAGTCCCTGGCGTCACGAAGCTTATGTCCTAACATTTCTTCGACCTCTGATCTGGTTAACTACCTGAAAGGTCAGTAGCCATTGTTCGTGCATAAGATTGTCGAGCTCTCCTAGCTCGAGCGTAACTATCTTCACCACTAACCTCCGCTTCTGCCATCTTATAACTAAGAAAATAAAACACAATATTCTCAAAAATAAGAAGCAAAATAAGAATAAGACTCTCAAGGAACAAAATCCCTTAACTGTTATGATTTCACTGTCAAAGTTCTGTAACTGGTCCTATTTACAACTCTCGCATTTGAGATGGCACAATGTAGGATCGGTAAATGGTATTAGGTCCCGTCCTAAAATTAAAAATACCACCATCAACATCAGGAATGGTAACTTTATACAACACATAATACTGGTTATGTCTCGGGAGTCCATTGGACATAAAACGAGCTCGTCGTCGAGTTCTCCAAATAAGAAATCTTTCCCATGGGTTACATCTTTCTATGTGTCTTCTTACAGACCACATCTCATGAATTAAATAGTTTACCGTTATTCTGTGACTATGATAATGTCTTGCAAAAAATCTCGTCCTGAACATACCAAATCTGGACAATTTAAGATACGCAAAACTTGAGAATGGCATTTGAACAGAATGTGGGTCGGACAAACAGAATCATACCAATAAACTATATCTCATTCAATTGCAATTGTGACTGCAATATTTTGAAAATTATAGTGAACGCATCCGAAGATATCCTCGGATGTGAATGCACGATGAACTTGGAAAATATTTCAGTTCATAAGTATTTAGTTGAACCACACTATTTATAACTGCAGGTCTTCAGCCAGTTAGAGGGCAAACGGCAGGGGGAGGTTCACCATTGTTCATATATTCATAAGCAGCATATTCCCAGGATAATGGGTACATAGTGTCTACAAAGGGAGTGACAGTCCTGATCACTCAGTTGATGTTCTGCCTCCTCATCCGTTTGACCCCTACAATGATGCTCTGTACCAATTGATTCACTTTCGTCAGTATGTACTCTTTCACTACTACTTGAGTCACTCATTGTAATCACTGAAAACACAAATAATATTGTTCAACGTTAGTTCATTAGTTAAGTTAAAGTAATAGTTGTCATAGCATTGTCTCGCGTTCTTAAGTTCGCACGTGCTTCTCCAGTATTTACGTCATAGTTCACTGTTGGGTATAACTGAGAAGGAGACGAGGACGTTTGAGGTTGGTCCTGTCTCACTTTTGTCTTTGAGTCTCTATCTTTCACTAATTGTTTCATGATTGTCACTATTTCATCTGAAGGTGGTGTCATAGGTCGTGGAGTGGTTGTTGGTTGTCTCAAAGTTATATATAAGGGATCATCATCATCATTAAATGCAACATTAGACATTCCACATACATCAGAAGAAAAATTAGAATTTCGCTTTCGTTTATTCTTATAACGCAAGATAATGTTACGCAACTTAATATGGCCTTGAGCCCTGATACATCGTATCAATACGTATTTCCCCAAGATAAGAAACACACATCCCACAAAATAAGCCCACTTTGGTACTTCAAACGGTTCTATCGGAGTTAACTGTTGTTTATCTAGTTCACTTAATAGGTCATTCATTTTTAATTCATCTAAACTTTTAGTAGATTTTGGAATCACAAAATTTGTTATGTTCACTTTGTTGAACACAGGATGCCAAACTTGTCATTGAGTCAACGACAAATTGGGCAAGACTGTCTTCGATACTAAATGATATGTGATGTTATCGCGGTGATGAAAATAACTATTCAACAATAGTTGTCCACTTGTGGCAATACATAATGGATTCAATTCTAGGATACCAATCAGTGGCATGATGCGAGGTGATTTTGGACTCTTACGTCTTGGACACGTAATTGAGAACCGCAATGGCACATCAGTAGAGATGTACCAAAGACCTTCCTCAATACGTGTTGCAAAAGGTAATTCCATATTTAATTTAACATCGGTCGTACATAATTTCTTTATCTCAGGTTTCATATTTAGGAATAATGCCAACAAGCAACTAAAAGTTGTATGAAAAGTTCTGACTGCATCTCCCAATAGACAGAACAATTTCTTATCATCTATACAATCATCATGACCTAATTCCGGGATATAGCGGATTCTTTGTTTGTGAACAAGTAATGTATCGGCTTATATCTGATAACAATTCATGGCATTGTGCTGCTTATGCCAACAAGCCGAGGGAAGACAAAATGTTGCGCAAAGAGATCATCAGAATCCGAGCACGGGTTAGTTCGCAGGCAATAGTTTTCTTGACGAGGATAAGACCTGACAATCAGTTAGACAGTAGTTTCTTTCAAGAGGAAATAATTTAGCTGACTGCTTGACGAGAAAAAGGCTGTTCATCACTGGCATTAGTTACAGTGCTGAGGATATATTCATTAGACATGTAATATTTAATACAGACGTGTATTGTTTACACAGACTGGTGTCAATAGAAGACATTAGAATTGTCTTTCTCAAAAGATAAAAGAGATGGGGAATGTTAATGTCAGAAGTGATCTCTATTGAAAACACATTGACATCTCCAACTGGCAGGAATCCAATACGATGGTGTTGATGACATCCTCTGGTAACGACATATCCAAGAGGTTTCGATGTATGTGGACAGCATTGTAATAGGGACATATACTTAACCCATTGAACCCGAGGAGCTCTTTTACCGACCCAGGAACATGACACGTAACAATTTACTTAAGTAAGATGACTGCTGAGTGAATGTGTAGGTTGGACGAATCAATATTTTCAACGTGCAGCCTCAGGACTACGCGTTGAGAATATTAATTATTCGAGGCCAAATAATGAATATGGTTTCTTCCAATTGCTTTGACTTAGAAGATACCACCAAGGTTTAAATGGTTAAACTACAATTGCGAAGCAGGGTGCAGTGTCTTAATTTTTGTAATGCTAGTGTTGCTTGTCATGTGTAGGGACATGGCCCATCTGCACTGGAGAAGAAATGGCGACATACTGTAGTGCAGTTTTGATAGAAAGTGAGTTACCATAACGGAATAAAACTTCGATTACACAAAAGAGGAGAGCAAACCTGAAAATATTAGAAGAAAGCACTCTACCACGCTATCGGACTAAACACTAATACATTCAAAGACATACTGACAACGCCATTACCTCTGTCCTCTGTAGATGCACAAGCCTCGAATAGCAACCAATCCAACAACAAAAATCCAACAAGGCAACCACTAGAATGAAGGCGGGGAATACAATTAATAGGATCCAATTTAGACCGAAGGTTCAAGGCGCTGAATGATTGAGAATGCTAGCAAGTGTAAGTGCCACCACACAATCGACTACCACGCAAGATTAGTTCACTAGACCTACTACATTATCATTATATTGTATCCACTCCTAGCCGAAATGTTGGGGCGTGCCCCATTTCCCTCTGCAGAATAAAGGTTTTTCGTAAACATTCCCAATAAGCAGCGAATGTCAGCAGCATGCATTAATATTCAATGAATATATTAGGTTCTGGAGAAGCAGGGTAATTCTTTTCGCGTAAAATAGCGGTCCGATCCACTTTTATCTCCATGGAATGACTGTCAACACGAACTACCTGTCAACATCATCTATAACATATCTCAAAAATTATCGTCCCAATATCATGCCCATTTTGCATGGAGTATTTTTTTTAAATCCAGGCTGTTTTGAAAGTTGATTATCAGTGTACGGTTGAGATTAAGACAGGGGTACGTTTAAAGCAAGTGAAGAAATGTTTTCTGGGTACGGTTTAAACGTCTATAATTGATAGGGAAGGTTGTTTGTGTGGGTATCGTGATCTAATTCGATTGGAAAGTAGGTTCATAAATTAACAATTATTCAGATTTGTTGCTCGCCTACTAACATATTTTTCTTCACGCAAAAATTTAAGCGCATCGGGTTGAAAGTTGTAACTTTCGCCCCACCAACGGGCCTTCTGCAGTCGCATCGATTAAATATAAAACAAATGAACGCAAGTTTAATTAATATGGACGAAGTTGGATATTTTGAGACCTACCGTAGAAAGGGAGACGACCACAAGAGAATTCGATTTCACTATTAACGATACAAGTTCATCAACCGATTTTCGCCAAATAAACTGCATTGTGGGGTGGGACAAATAGATTCATGAAAATTGCCACCAAAATTAGGCTCCTCCCCCTCCCAAAATTGGGCACCCTAGGAGCCCAAAAGTGTTGAGTTGCTCAAAATCGTATTTATCAACCGATTTTCGCCAAATAAACTGCATTGTGGGGTGGCACAAATAGATTCATGAAGATTGCCACCAAAATTAGGCTCCTCACCCTCCCAAAATTGGGCACCCTAGGAGCCCAAAAGTGCTGAGTTGCTCAAAATGGCATTTATCAACCGATTTTCGCCAAATAAACTGCATTGTGGGGTGGCACAAATAGATTCATGAAGATTGCCACCAAAATTAGGCTCCTCACCCTCCCAAAATTGGGCACCCTAGGAGCCCAAAAGTGCTGAGTTTCTCAAAATCGTATTTATCAACCGATTTTCGCCAAATAAACTGCATTGTGGGGTGGCACAAATAGATTCATGAAGATTGCCACCAAAATTAGGCTCCTCACCCTCCGAAAATTGGGCACCATAGGAGCCCAAAAGTGCTGAGTTCCTCAAAATCGCATTTATCAACCGATTTTCGCTAAATAAACTGCATTGTGGGGTGGCACAAATAGATTCATGAAGATTGCCACCAAAATTAGGCTCCTCAACCTCCCAAAATTGGGTACCTTAGGAGCCCAAATGTGCTGAGTTGCTCAAAATCGCATTTATCAACCGATTTTCGCCAAATAAACTGCATTGTGGGGTGGCACAAATAGATTCATGAAGATTGCCACCCAAATTAGGTACCTCACCCTCCCAAAATTGGGCACCCTAGGTGCCCAAAAGTGCTGAGTTGCTCAAAATCGTATTTATCAACCGATTTTTGCCAAATAAACTGCACTGTGGGGTGGCACAAATAGATTCATGCAGATTGCCACCAAAATTAGGCTCCTCAGCCTCCCAAAATTGGGCACCCTAGGAGCCCAAATGTGCTGGCTTGCTCAAAATCGTATTTATCAACCGATTTTCGCCAAATAAACTGCATTGTGGGGTGGCACAAATAGATTCATGAAGATTGCAACCAAAATTTGGCTCCTCACCCTCCCAAAATTGGGCACCCTAGGAGCCCAAATGTGCGGAGTTGCTCAAAATCGCATTTATCAACCGATTTTCGCCAAATAAACTGCATTGTGGGGTGGCACAAATAGATTTATGAAGATTGCCACCAAAATTAGGCTCCTCACCCTCCCAAAATTGGGCACCCTAGGACCCCAAAAGTGCCGAGTTGCTCAAAATCGCATTTATCAACCGATTATCGCCAAATAAACTGCATTGTGGGGTGGAAAAAATAGATTCATGAAGATTGCCACCCAAATTAGGTACCTCAGCCTCCCAAAATTGGACACCCTAGGAGCCCAAAAGTGCTGAGTTGCTCAAAATCGTAATTATCAACCGATTTTCGCCAAATAAACTGCATTGTGGGGTGGCACAAATAGATTCATGAAGATTACCACCCAAATTAGGTACCTCACTCTCCCAAAATTGGGCACCCTAGGAGCCCAAATGTGCTGAGTTGCTCAAAATCGCATTTATCAACCGATTTTCGCAAAATAAACTGCATTGTGGGTGGCACAAATAGATTGATAAAGATCGCCACCCAAATTAGGAACCTCACCCTCCCAAAATTGGGCACCCTAGGAGCCCAAAAGTGCTGAGTTGCTCAAAATCGTCTTTATCAACCGATGTTCGCCAAATAAACTGCATTGTGGGGTGGCACAAATAGATTCATGAAGATGGCCACCAAAATTAGGCTCCTCACCCTCACAAAATTGGGCACCCTAGGAGCCCAAATGTGCTGAGTGGCTCAAAATCGCATTTATCAACTGATTTTCGCCAAATAAACAGCATTGTGGGGTGGCACAAATAGATTCATGAAGATTGCCACCCAAATTAGGTACCTCACCATCCCAAAATTGGGCACCCTAGGAGACCAAAAGTGCTGAGTTGCTCAAAATCGCATTTATCAACCGATTTTCGCCAAATAAACTGCATTGTGGGGTGGCACAAATAGATTCATGAAGATTGCCACCAAAATTAGGCTCCTCACCCACCCTAAATTGGGCACCCTGGGAGCCCAAATGTGCTGATTTGCTCAAAATCGCATTTATCAACCGATTTTCGCCAAATAAACTGCATTGTGGGGTGGCACAAATAGATTCAAGAAGATTGCCACCCAAATTAGGTACCTCACCCTCCCAAGACTGGGCACCCTAGGAGCCCAAAAGTGCTGAGTTGCTCAAAATGGTATTTATGAACCGATTTTCGCCAAATAAACTGCATTGTGGGGTGGCACAAATAGATTCATGAAGATTGCCACCAAAATTTGGCTCCTCACCCTCCCAAAATTGGGCACCCTAGGAGCCCAAATGTGCTAAGTGTCTCAAAATCGTATTTATCAACCGATTTTCCCCAAATAAACTGCATTGTGGGGTGGCACAAATAGATTCATGAAGATTGCCCTTCAAAGTAGGTACCTCACCCTCCCAAAATTGGGCACCCTAGGAACCCAAATGTGCTGAGTTGCTCAAAATCGTATTTATCAACCGATTTTCGCCAAATAAACTGCATTGTGGGGTGGCACAAATAGATTCATGAAGATTGCCACCAAAACTAGGCTCCTCACCCTCCCAAAATTGGGCACCCTAGGAGTCAAAAAGTGCTGAGTTGCTCAAAATCGTATTTATCAACCGCTTTTCGCCAAATAAACTGCATTGTGGGGTAGCACAAATAGGTTCATGAAGATTGCCACCAATATTAGGCTCCTCACCCTCCAAAAATTGGGCACCCTAGGAGCCGAAAAGTGCTGAGTTGCTCAAATCGTATTTATCAACGGATTTTCGCCAAATAAACTGCATTGTGGGGTGGCACAAATAGATTTATGAAGATTGTCACCAAAATTAGGCTCCTCACCCTCCCAAAATTGGGCACCCTAGGAGCCCAAAAGTGCTGAGTTGCTCAAAATCGTATATATCAACCGATTTTCGCCAAATAAACTGCATTGTGGGGTGGCACAAATAGATTCATGAAGATTGCCACCAAAATTAGGCTCCTCACCTTCCCAGAATTGGGCACCCTAGGAGCCCAAAAGTGCTGAGTTGCTCAAAATCGCATTTATCAACCGATTTTCGCCAAATAAACTGCATTGTGGGGTGGCACAAATAGATTCATGAAGATTGACACTCAAATTAGGTACCTCAACCTCCCAAAATTGGGCACCCTAGGAACCCAAATGTGCTGAGTTGCTCAAAATCGTATTTATCAACCGATTTTCGCCAAATAAACTGCATTGTGGGGTGGCACAAATAGATTCCTGAAGATTGCCACCAAAATTAGGCTCCTCACCTCCCAAAATTGGGCACCCTAGGAGCCCAAAGTGCTGAGTTGCTCAAAATCGTATTTATCAACCGCTTTTCGCCAAATAAACTGCATTGTGGGGTAGCACAAATAGATTCATGAAGATTGCCACCAAAATTAGGCTCCTCACCCTCCCAAAATTGGGCACCCTAGGAGCCCAAAAGTGCTGAGTTGCTCAAAATCGTATTTATCAACGGATTTTCGCCAAATATACTGCATTGTGGGGTGGCGCAAATAAATTTATGAAGATTGCCACCAAAATTAGGCTCCTCACCCTCCCAAAATTGGGCATCCTAGGAGCTCAAAAGTGCTGAGTTGCTCAAAATCGTATTTATCAACCGATTTTCGCCAAATAAACTGCATTGTGGGGTGGCACAAATAGATTCATGAAGATTGCCACCAAAATTAGGCTCCTCACCCTCCCAGAATTGGGCACCCTAGGAGCCCAAATGTGCTGAGTTGCTCAAAATCGTATTTATCAACCGATTTTCGCCAAATAAACTGCATTGTGGGGTGGTACAAATAGATTCATAAAGATTGCCTCCCAAATTAGGTACCTCACCCTTCCAAAATTGGGCACCCTAGGAGCCCAAATGTGCTGAGTTGCTCAAAATCGCATTTATCAACCGCTTTTTGCCAAATAAACTGCATTGTGGGGTAGCACAAATAGGTTCATGAAGATTGCCACCAATATTAGGCTCCTCACCCTCCAAAAATTGGGCACCCTAGGAGCCGAAAAGTGCTGAGTTGCTCAAATCGTATTTATCAACGGATTTTCGCCAAATAAACTGCATTGTGGGGTGGCACAAATAGGTTTATGAAGATTGCCACCAAAATTAGGCTCCTCACCCTCCCAAAATTGGGCACCCTAGGAGCCCAAAAGTGCTGAGTTGCTCAAAATCGCATTTATCAACCGATTTTCGCCAAATAAACTGCATTGTGGGGTAGCACAAATAGATTCATGAAGATTGCCACCAAAATTAGGCTCCTCACCTTTCCAAAATTGGCACCCTAGGAGCCCAAAGGTGCTGAGTTGCTCAAAATCGTATTTATCAACCGATTTTCGCCAAATAAACTGCATTGTGGGGTGGCATAAATAGATTCATGAAGATTGCCACCAAAATTAGGCTCCTCACCCTCCCAAAATTGGGCAATCTAGGAGCCCAAATGTGCTGAGTTGCTCAAAATCGTATTTATCAACCGATTTTCGCCAAATAAACTGCATTGTGGGGTGGTACAAATAGATTCATAAAGATTGCCTCCCAAATCATGTACCTCACCCTTCCAAAATTGGGCACCCTAGGAGCCCAAATGTGCTGAGTTGCTCAAAATCGCATTTATCAACCGCTTTTTGCCAAATAAACTGCATTGTGGGGTAGCACAAATAGGTTCATGAAGATTGCCACCAATATTAGGCTCCTCACCCTCCAAAAATTGGGCACCCTAGGAGCCGAAAAGTGCTGAGTTGCTCAAATCGTATTTATCAACGGATTTTCGCCAAATAAACTGCATTGTGGGGTGGCACAAATAGATTTATGAAGATTGCCACCAAAATTAGGCTCCTCACCCTCCCAAAATTGGGCACCCTAGGAGCCCAAAAGTGCTGAGTTGCTCAAAATCGCATTTATCAACCGATTTTCGCCAAATAAACTGCATTGTGGGGTGGCACAAATAGATTCATGAAGATTGACACTCAAATTAGGTACCTCACCCTCCCAAAATTGGGCGCCTTAGGAACCCAAATGTGCTGAGTTGCTCAAAATCGTATTTATCAACCGATTTTCGCCAAATAAACTGCATTGTGGGGTGGCACAAATAGATTCCTGAAGATTGCCACCAAAATTAGGCTCCTCACCTCCCAAAATTGGGCACCCTAGGAGCCCAAAGTGCTGAGTTGCTCAAAATCGTATTTATCAACCGCTTTTCGCCAAATAAACTGCATTGTGGGGTAGCACAAATAGATTCATGAAGATTGCCACCAAAATTAGGCTCCTCACCCTCCCAAAATTGGGCACCCTAAGAGCCCAAAAGTGCTGAGTTGCTCAAAATCGTATTTATCAACCGATTTTCGCCAAATAAACTGCATTGTGGGATGGCACAAATAGATTCATGAAGATTGCCACCAATATTAGGCTCCTCACCCTCCCAAAATTGGGCACTCTAGGAGCCCAAAAGTGCTGAGTTGCTCAAAATCGTATTTATCAACCGATTTTCGCCAAATAAACTGCATTGTGGGGTGGTACAAATAGATTCATAAAGATTGCCTCCCAAATTAGGTACCTTACCCTCCCAAAATTGGGCACCCTAGGAGCCCAAAGGTGCTGAGTTTCTCAAAATTGTATGTATCCACCGATTTACGCCAAATAAACTGCATTGTGGGGTGGCACAAATAGATTCATGAAAATTGCCACCCAAATTAGGTACCTCACTCTCCCAAAATTGGGCACCCTAGTCCGCCAACAAAGGTATCACCAAAACTAGTCCCCACTTCTTCAAGCAGGTCTGTCTTCCCGGCTGTCAACCATCAAATACCAAGAAACGTAACGATGATTTCCAACAAGTGACCATCTACCCCCCCCCCCCCACCCCCCATTCGACTAACCGCCAAACACATTTGCCACAAATCAGAGAAATTAGATCTTTCAGTATGCTCCGATGGTTGTCGCGACTTAACATTATATGGTTTTTTTTTTACCGCAATGTAGCTTGTTGATACACACGGCGAAAGAGTAGTATGCTGAAGACAATGCAGCAGTAGGATCTATCCAGGAAAAAAGAAAAATTAAACTCTTTATTGGGGTTTAACGACACTTTTAACAGTCAGGGTCACCTCGTGGCGGACGATTTAACGCGATTGAGGACACTGGAGTATCGAGAGAGAGCCACCTAGCAGGGGCGTGCAAATGTCAGACTCCACAACGCACTAACTCAACAAAGAAGTGTTAGCATTGGTTGAAGACAAGTGCATCGAGGATTGCGGTATGTTACGTTCATGGAGATCAACGCCACAAGTAGACCGTGTAGAACGCTCCTTTCCCCGAGAAACGAACCCCAACAGACTGCTCTGGACTTTACCATAACCATAGCCTGAGAGCTCGCCTCTAAGCAGTTTTATAGAAAATATTGAATACAGAAGCTTTGATTTCACACAACGGGGGTGAGGAGTTCAAAATGATCATCTTGTTTCTATAACGGGCAGAGAACGGCTGAGCCAGCACCGGATGTGGTGATAAAAACCGTCTACTGTTTTTGCAAGCTATCATGCAGAAATTCATGTGGAACGTATCTTTCGGTGGGAAGAACAAACTCAAATGTGTCATTAGTTGTGGGGATTGTTGGGGTGAGAGCTGCAGGAATTCAGAAAGTGTTCCCGTTGATATAAGGGAAGAGAGCGTCTGATGTGCAAACGACATCCGATGGAAATTCTAAGGGTGTTTTCTATATTTTGTGCATATGTACCATCCTTATTTGTCAATTAGGGCTTCAAATTCGACCATTCTATTTCTAACAATCCCCTGTCTGATCATGGTATTTCGTGGCCAGGATTATTGTGCCTCACTCATTGTTTTTCTTACTTTCTGTTGTCTGTAGGGCATGTGTCGCAAATTTTTCGTTGAGATCTAGTATTTCTGCTGAATTCGGCAACTTCGGCGGTGATCCATGTGTGATTCGGTCGTAAATTCCATTCTCGTGACCACTGAGTACCTCCTTGACCAGTGTTGATGGAACTAATAATCTCTCGAATCTAAATTGCATTCCTACTATATGATATTTTCAGCTTACCTCATTAAATCATCTTCGGTGGCAAACTTGAACGCCATCTCGAATAAAAAATTCCTCTGCCTGACATTATTTTCGGGAAGGCTCTCGCGATGTGCTTTTCAAGAAGGTGAAGTCGGTTCCTAGTGGTTCTACGGGATGCTTGGTATGTTGTGGTTGCTCTCTGACTTGTTTTGACTCTTGTTGTAATTGACTGTGATCCGCGCTCAGTACTTCTACAATTTAGGTATATAGCTGCGTTTGTCTCCAAGTTGGCTTCTCTTCTCTTCTTTCCACTTCTTCTCTTCTTCTTCCCTTGTCCTTCCCATGTTTCTTATCTATATTATTTTTCTATTTCCTCTTTTACTTCTTTTTTTTCTTTTTTTTTCTACTTCCTTTCTATATGCCTTATTTCTCTCAACATACAGTTTTGAGCAATATCTAGTATTCGTTTAATAACAGTAACTGCATCTTTCCCTTGTAATTTGGAGACATAAGGGAGACAACTAATATAAGCACTTGGCTTTCTGTCGAACCCCTTCACTATAGGGTTTATCATATTCTCTGTATACTGCCTACCATGTTCTATGTATCAACAATTATGTCGTTTTATTTTTCTTTTGTATAAAGTGATGTATGGATGTATACAGATATTTCAATAAACATTGTTTAAATTAAAAAAACTGGCTAGAAATTTCTTGAAGATTCAAATCTAATTACAACCACACTAAATTTTACAGAATTCATTTTTTAACACGCTCTTCCAACATCGATCAATGAAGCCAACTGGGAAAACTGTAAAATATAATAGCATTCTCATATAGAGCCTTACTTGCGGTAAAACAGCGTGGTTATAAGTAACTCTCCCTGTGTATCATTTAAAACGCCCTGTGCTCCCCAGAATGAATACCGACCAGCTGACTTCTCCAGGCTGAGACTATCCACAGACTCAAACTCCACTTATCTACTAGTTTCAAGAAGGATGAGTTCGACATCAGGTGGGGTTAGGGTCTTCTGTCGAGTTCATCTCCCAGTGTTTGACTTTGCACAATTTTTCTCTCTCCGTACAGGCCAGAAAAAGCCGCTTTGCCAAGAAAAGATTGTTCTCCTTCCCCTGGTGACCAACATCGTCAATCACTTCAAGTAGATAACACCAGATTCCAGTGATAAGTTTTATACTATCTAGTATTTATCTCCCTTAGTGACTCCTTGCTCCTTCCACCCTTGCGAACAGAACTGATTTTAATGACATGAACTCTGTGCAACTTAGGATTTTTCTCGTATCCTGTATTGACACGTTCTCTCTGATCAGTGGCCATGTGTCGAAGGTAACGTATTCCACGCAGACAGAACGGGGAAATGTGTTTCTGGTATAAACTGTCTACAAATGACACTGAAGTAGCTACCGTTTCACAAATAGCTTCCACAAAACCAAGAAAACACTTCTGGTCGTATTGGCAATCTATCAACATAACCGTTTTGTTTCCCAATTTCATAGTGTGTGATGAAAGTTTAATTCTTCAATGTTTACCGAATTATGACGACATCGTTCACCTCAGAAATGGCGTATTGTTCATTTTCATGGCATCAAGCGTAAGTGGCCATGTTTTGACGTCAATAATATGGTTAATCGATGGTGGCACGTGTTTTCGTCGTACATTTTGTATGACGGGGACCACCATCATGGTTCCTATGGCAATACGTGGTTGCTATGAAACTGAAATTCCCGCGTCAGTGAAGGGTTGTATTAGGTGGTATGCTCGATTGTTCAGAAGAATACTGAGTATCGATAAATTGAATTACCTGAAGCAAGACAATTGCCAAACATTACCCACATCATGTTTTACAACACAGACACATGGTTGAAAATCTGGATAACGCGATTAACCTTTTGTTGTAAAGGGACACGTGTGTCCATGTGCTGGGCGTGTTATGCGCACTTTGCGACATGAACGCAAGCACACGACGACGGCATATCCTGCATGCGCCGTATGTGTCGAGGACATGCTGAACACTTGCATACATGAACATCTCAGAGATGTCTCGTCTCCAATTAAGCAAGGACAGTTTAGACAGATGCGGACTAGAGTAAATGAAGCCGTCTGACTGATTCACACTGAATGTACTATGTCTTGGTTGGGATTAGAGGTCGGGCCAGAATACATAGCCAGCAGCAGATAGGTATAGTAGGGAGGAAGTAGCAAGAGGTAGACAAAGTCATTAAACTGGGCGCAATCGATCACTGGAAGCCGAGAAAATAGTAATTGCAACAAGAGCGCATATAAAATGTAATGACATTCAACTTTGTTGCTGTTTCGGAACATAAATCTGTGGAGAGCAAATTTGAAAGGATATGCCCTGATTTAGTTTAAAATTACTTGAAATAATATACCTTCAATGTTTATCCGATAGGAAAATTCCTATCATGGAAATGATTTTATGATATAAAAATACGTCACCACAGCAACAGTGTCTCTTTATGATAACACCAATTGCAGATACTATCAGAAGATGTATGCGTTAACAAAGCTACTTTGTGTCGTAAAACAATACATTTATTTGGAAACCGATCAACCTCTTGTCGCGTTCACATCAGTAGTAGGGGATGTGTGGATCGTCCCTTACTGGCCGGACCCCGGCCCGGACCCCGGAAGTGACGTCATGTCACGTGCTCCAGTGGCGCCATGTTGTGTAGCCATGGTCATGGTCACCCGCGTGCGCGGCCATCTTGTGATGTCATTCCCACAGCACCGCGTGGTGTTAGTGCGCATGCGTAGCGGGTGTTGTTGGGGTGATACGTATTTCCATCGTCCATTTTGTATACTGGAGGACGCCATCTTGGTTTCTATGGTAGAATGTGGTTGCTAGATGATCCAAAGGCTCACAATAAGACAGGGGTGTGTCCAGAGGGTATGCTCCTTTGTACAGGAGTAATTTCGCGATTCGAAAAATTACCCAAATAAACCCGACAAGTTTTACTATATCGAATTCTTTCAGAATTCTCTGCTTCTATATATGCAATAGTTTTCGTCTACCTGACAATGTTCTTTTGTTCTGGAGTGTACTCCAGTAGAATAGAAGAGCCTTTCAGTTGGAACAGTTTTAGCCTTTTGGTACTATTTTAAGCTTTTCTGGTGTGTTCTTGTTAGTTCTGACCCTATTACTTGTACTCTTATTGTTTCATTTATCTGAATCATCCAAGCAGTTCATTTTACTGGCGCTAACTAACCAACCAGATTGCTTGATTTTCCATAATCTGTATGCAGAATTATCTCCCTTGTGTATATGAAAAACCAAAATCATTCCCAAACCCAATAAGCTATCGAGTTGTTACTGAAGTCATTGCTCGAACGAATCGAAGCCCATCGAGCAAATGAGCTTTAGACATACTGCTCATCGACTCATTTCGGTTCTTGAGGATACCTATGGCCTGGTATTGTATTATTTTATGAGGATACCTTTTGTCGGATACTTACCTAAGGATACCAATCCTTGTTTGGCACAACCTTCTAGGCTATCCTAGGACATACCTATCCCCAAGCTTACAAGCTAAAGAACCAAAAGAGTAATTGCTCCATGAGCAATTGCTCGAACGACTTGGAACCCATCGAGCAAATGAGCCTTAGAGCAATTGCTCAATCGAGTGACTCCACATACAGCTCGAACGACTCAAAGAAAATCGAGCAAATGAGCTAACGAGTACTTGCTCGTTCGAAAGACTCAAACATACAACTCTTTGGCTCATGTCAGAAAAAGGGTTGTTTAAGTCCAGTCATTTTCAGAAAAGGGGATTCCGTAAGTAGGATTTTTCCCAAATAAGCCAAAGAGCCAAGAGAGTAATTACTCCATGAGCAATTGCTCGAACGACTCGAAGCCCGTCAAGCAAATGAGCTATAGAGTAATTGCTCGATTGAGTGACTCCACCTACTGCTCTTAGCCTTGTTTGGGTATTTTAGGATACCCATTTTACTGGACTGTTGGAGGACACTTGTTGTAGAAACCTTACATCCGGGTACTTCATGCTACGTCCGGGTACTTTTGTTGGGAAAGTTATAAAAAGGGTGTTGGTATGAAAATAAACTGATTTGTGTCCTGACCGTCGTCGAGTGGAGACATGTTACCGATTCGCTGCAGATACTGTTCCAAGACATTTTCGAGATCGGATAATGCTAGAAGACACGAAAAGGACCATCGTTGGCTCCATTATTGATATGGTATATTGTACTAAGTTGTACACCCAACCACACAATAGGAAGAGGCATGAAGAATATCATTGTTCAAGAAGAACTGAAGAGCAGAGAGATACTGGAGATTTAATGACTGACCAGAATAAAATACTTTTAGAATTTTTACGGGATGCTGACAAGGACAAAATCGATGCCGTTCTCCGCACTGCTAATGAAGATTCGATTACCTGTTTATATAAACGTACTACCAACATCCTCGAAGATGAGATACCACTGAATTTGGCTGAATTTGATGTATTGAAGCTGCTAACCGATGATGGAATTTCTACCGATACAACAAAGAAGTATATTACGAAAGAGTTGCTTTCTCTCGGTGCTTATCAACCCAGTCCAAGCTCTGAACAAGAGCACCGCTGGGCATTGCATCATACGCCCGTGAACTGTTCAAATTGTACCATTTTAACACATTTGCAATTTTTTTAGAGTGCGAGAAATTTATACTGGCATACATATATATGTTACGGTCAGACTTTGAAATCAGTGATTTTGTGAAATGACTAAATTTTTCAGTCATTTGAGAAAAGGACTATCAAGTTTGAAGCCAATCGAAAAATAAATACTAAAGTTATCATCCAGAAACCAAATATTTGACGAAGAATTCTAAGTCCAACAGGGGCCATAATGCAGGCAAAAATTGTTCAGACCGACCCCATATTCGAACTTGACCTGTATTTTGTTGTGATTAAACCACACACCAAGTTTGGAGCCGATCGGAAAACAAATATTAAAATTATCATCCGGAAACCAAATATTTGACGAATTCTAAGTCCAACAGGGGCCATAATTCAGGCGAAAAATGTTCGGACCGACCCCATATTCGAACTTAACCTGTATTTTGTTGTGATTAAACCACATACCAAATTTGGAGCCGATCGGAAAACAAATACTAAAGTTATCATCCGGAAACCAAATATTTGACGAATTCTAAGTCCAACTAGGGCCATAATTCAGGCGAAAAATGTTCGGACCGACCCCATATTCGAACATGACCTGCATTTTGTTGTGATTAAACCACATACCACATTTGGAGCCGATCGGAAAACAAATACTAAAGTTATCATCCGGAAACCAAATATTTGACGAATTCTAAGTCCAACTGGGGCCATAATTCAGGCGAAAAATGTTCGGACCGACCCCATATTCGAACTTGACCTGTATTTTGTTGTGATTAAACCACATACCACATTTGGAGCCGATCGAAAAACAAATACTAAAGTTATCATCCGGAAACCAAATATTTGACGAATTCTAAGTCCAACTGGGGCCATAATTCAGGCGAAAAATGTTCGGACCGACCCCATATTCGAACTTGTCCTGTATTTTGTTGTGATTAAACCACATACCACATTTGGAGCCGATCGGAAAACAAATACTAAAGTTATCATCCGGAAACCAAATATTTGACGAATTCTAAGTCCAACTGGGGCCATAATTCAGGCGAAAAATGTTCGGACCGACCCCATATTCGAACTTGACCTGTATTTTGTTGTGATTAAACCACATACCACATTTGGAGCCGATCGGAAAACAAATACTAAAGTTATTGTTCGGAAACCAAACGGACGGACGGACGGACGGACGGACGAACGGACGGACGGACGGACGGACGGACAACGCCATACTATAATACGTCCCGTTTTTCAAACGGGCGTATAAAAAGGTATAAAGGGCTGTACTAACACCAAATGCTCATTTGTTCTACGACCACAAAAGAGTGAAGACATGGCGATTCATAACTGCGAGTACTGTGGAAAAACATTTTCTCGAACAAAGAAGAGGTTTGCCCAAACCGCCAAAAGGAAATTTCGAGCAAGACTACAAGTCTAGACAGAAATTCAGATACACTGTGAATCCTATCTGATGCGGATCGATATGAAGCCAAGACTATGCTCAAGACCGACAGTGATGATTCGATACAATGTACATGTGATTGTGCCTCGAATATCTTGAAGGGGGCAGTACCTATAACCAAATCTGAGAAAGCTAAGCTGATTCCATACAAACACCAGATCAGATTGCCTTACCAACTCTTTTATATGAAAAGAAGACGATCATACAGAAAGGAGGATTTTTAGGAAAGTTAATCAAACTCAATGTTCTGTCCTATATCCTACACTGCAAAAAATATAGGTTTTCTTTAGAACCAAAACTGGATCTAATCTTGTCCCTGAGATGGAACCAGTTCTGTTTAAAGAGTATTTATTTCAAATCAAATAAATTTATAAAGATTAACATTAAATATTAACAAAACTAAACATAAATTTAGGGGGGTTCAGCCGTAAGTTTAGAGCTTGTACGACGTTGTCTCAAATCATTATTAACCAAAGCAGATATGAACAGTTGGCATATCTAACCAGTTTTGGTTCTGTATAGAACCAATATACCAGGTATTTATATTCGCTTTGTTTCAAAATGTTTGGCGACTGCGTTGAATAGACTCCAAGTTTACTGCTGAATCTACTTCAGTTCATGTATTATTCTGTTAAACTTGAATGCTAATCTTGGTAAATTTATTTAATTTGAAATAAATTCTGTTTAAACTAAACTGGTTCCATCTCAGGGACAAGATTAGAACCAGTTTTGGTTCGAAAGAAAACCTATATTTTTGCAGCGTATAAAAGGTCATGCTCGTAAGAATCTTGTTATTTGTAATCTGATTTTCGAAGAGAGCGGACACAATGCAATCCAGTTGTGCACCAAAAAATGGTCAAGAGATTTGGACACCGATGAGTCTTCGGAACTCGCAGAAGATATAGAATATGAAGAAGAAGACGAAGAAGAAGAAGACGTTTCTGTGATTGGAACTATCGTTCAAAGTGCCGATGACAAACACCAAGACGATTTTGACAACCTCGTGAACAAATATTTCGAGGATGGAATGGATAGAGAAGATGCAGCTGAAACAGCAAATAGAGAACTTCAAAAGAGTGTCATAGAAGCCATTACTGAAAAATACATTGATGCCCTTGTTGACATTAGAATTTTTTCCAACGACTCAATTCACAAGACAATTCAAGAAACTGCTAAGCGTCTTCGTGAAGAAGAGGATTTTGACTTTGAAGACTTTGAAGAATCCCAGAAATATGCCTTGGAAAAACGAA
Organism: Pictodentalium vernedei; assembly: GCA_031216915.1. Taxonomy (NCBI): domain Eukaryota; kingdom Metazoa; phylum Mollusca; class Scaphopoda; order Dentaliida; family Dentaliidae; genus Pictodentalium; species Pictodentalium vernedei. The sequence goes on from CM062289.1 coordinate 88,327,972, forward strand.
GATTTTGTTCGACAACCTTATGACAAACTACTCATTCAGAGTAGAAGATGATGACGAAGAAGAAGAAGATTAGAGAGACTGAGAGAGAGAGAAAAAAGTATAAAAGGAGTGTTAGTATAAAAATAAACTCATTTCCGTTTTGAACGTCGAAGAGTGTGTCAACAACAGTGCTCAGAATCAAAAATGACTTACATATACAGATCTTCAAGAATGATGCTGGATTAAAGCTGACCTCCGAGAACTGGCTCAAGTGAATCGTGTGGTAAATGCAGCCAAGAGAAAAAATCTAGACATGGGTGCTGGTGGAAAGAAACAAAGATGTATGGATACTGGCCGATCATTAACAACCGAAGTTGCCACTGCAACCAAGAGAAGAAAGACTGATGCTTCCAATACAAACAGGAATGAAGTTACCACTACGAATCAGTCTTAAGTTTCTACTGAAACAAAGAAAGATGTTTTCACTAAGAACGAAGTAACGAATCAGTCTGAAGTTTCTACTCGAGTTACGAATGAAGATTTAAAGAGGAACCAAACCAAGAACGATGTTTCCACTCAAATCACGAATCAACATAAAGAAGATTTAAAGTGGAACCAAAACAAGAACGATGCTTCCAATACAAACACAGAACGCTGTTTCCTCTCAACCCACAAATGAAGTTACTACTGAAACGAAGACTGATGTTCAGAAGACTGAGGTTGCCACTATGAAATAGCTAAAAGACAAGAAAGAGGAACCCAAAGATGCCAGACAGGACATTAAAGCAACCAACAAAGCCAGATTACCAGATATCAATGCGAGAACGTGTTTTATCACGAACCTAGCCAGGCACTGGGAAGAAGCTCGAATTCACAAGAAGATGAAATGGCTAGCCCATCCGAGAAGAAGTACAAAGACAATGAAAGTGTCAATGACTCTGTAGCTCAACTTGTGTAAGACATGTACATGTATAGTATGTGACACAGCAATGGCAAACATCTAGGTAATGACTTGATAACAAAGATGCATATAAAGTATTGTAACGGTCTGTACATAAACGCTGACCGTAGACTGTAACAAATGCATAGGTAAAGTATTGTAAAGGTGGGCGACAGTCAGATGCTAAACTAGAAAATAAATCTTTGAGTCCCAGAGTGGGACTGGCTGAACCCCAAAATATTTGTTCTAATAGCACAGTGATAGCAAAGGTACCCAAACACTCGTTTGTGTCCCAGGGTGATAACAAAGGTACCCAATAAGTTTCGTGGAGATCGGTTCATAAATACAGCCTATAGCCTGAGCCGTATAGAAGTTGTGTACAAAAAACTGATTGGACCTAATATCGGTACAAAATGACCACTGGCAGCCATCTTGAATTTTCAACGGCACCCAGGAACACTCGTTCTCGTCCCAAGGTGGTAACAAAGGTACCCAAGGCGTTTCATGAAGATCGGTTCAAAAATACAGCCTCTAGCCCGAGCCATATTGACAAGTGCACTTACTGTGTATAAGTAGCACTGAATAAATCAAAGTTCATCTGATTTGCATAATTTATGCACGAGAAAAACCCCGTATTATATGTGATGTATTCCATGTTACTAAACGTTCATTCAAAAATTTATTCAAATCAGAACCTTTATATAGAAGTTCTGTACCCAAAACTGATTGTACCGAACTTTGGTACAAAATGGCCGCCGGCAGCCATCTTGAATTTCAGACCGCACCCAAAAACACTCGTTCTCTTCCAAAGGTGATAACTAAGGTATCTAAGAGGTTTCGTGAAGATCGGTTCATAACTACAGCCTCCAGCCGTAGCTGTATTGACATGTGCACTTACAGTATATAAGTAGAGCTGAAATATTCAAAGTTCATCTAATTTGCATAATTTATGTATGAGAAAAAAACCCTTATTATATGTGATGTATTCCATGTTACTGAACATTCACAAAAATTTATTCGAATCAGAAGTTTCATAGAAAAGTTCTGTACATAAAACTGATTGCACTAACTACAGTACAAAATGGCTGCTGGTGGCAATCCTGAATTTCGGACCGCACCCATAAACACTTGTTCTCATCCCACGATGATAACAAAGGTGCTCAAAAAGTTTCGTAAAGATCTGTTCATAAATACCTCTAACCTGAGCCGCATTGAATTGTTGACGGACAGACGGACCACGGGCCATGGCATGAGCTCAAATTCAATTTCTCAAGGAAAAACTGAAATCTTGAGAAATTGAATTGTATACTCGAATAAAAATGAATGAAATGTTACGTATATATTGTTGTTTGTTTTTTATCTACTATCCCAACAAAAGTACCCAGATGTAGCATAAAGGTTTTTACAGCAAGCGTCCTCCAATAGTCCAATACAATAGGAATTCTAAAATACCCAGATGAGGCTAAGAGCAGTAGGTGGAGTCACTCGATCGAGCAATTACTCTATAGCTCATTTGCTCGGTGGGTTTCGAGTCGTTCGAGCAATTGCTCATGGAACAATTACTCTCTTGGCCCTTTGGCTTATTTGGGAAAAATCCTACTTACGGAATCCTCCCTTTTTGAAAATGACTGGACTTAAACACCCCTTTTTCTGACAGAACTCGAAGAGTCGTATGTCCGAGTCACTCGAACGAGCAAGTACTGGTTAGCTCATTTGTTCGATGGACTTCGAGTCATTCAGGCAGTATGTGGAGTCACTCGATTGAGCAATTCCTCTAAGGCTCATTTGCTAGATGGGTTTCGAGTCGTTTGAGCAATTGCTCATGGAGCAATTACTCTCTTGGCTCTTTACCTTGTAAGGGGAATTTGGGGATATGTATGTCCTGGGATGGCATAGAAGGCTGGGCCAAACAAGTAACAGTATCCTTAGGTAAGTACCCTATAAAAGGTCTTCTCAAATAATAATACAATACCAGGCCATAGGTATCTTCAAAAACCGAAATGAGTCGACGAGCAGTATGTCAAGTCACTTGAACGAGCAATTACTCTAAAGCTCATTTGCTCGCTGGGCTTCGAGTCGTTCGAGCCATGACTTCAATAACAACTTGAAGCTTACTGGGTTTTGGAATGATAAAGGCTTTTGATATACACAAGGGAGATAACTCTGCATACAGATTATGGGAAATGAAGCAATCTGATTGGTTAGTTAACGCCAGTAAAGTGAACTGCTTGGGTGATCTAGATAAACGAATCAAGAGTACACGGAATATGGTCAGAACTAACAAGAACAGACCAGAAAAGCTAAAAATAGTATCAAAAAGCTAAAACTGTTCCGACTGAAAGGCTCTTCTACTCTACTGGAGTATACGCCAGGACCAAGGAACATGATCACGGAGACGAAACCTACTGCATATATAGATAGAAGCAGATAATTCAAAAGAGTAAAACTTGTCGGGTTTATTTGGGTAATTCTACGAATCGGGGAAAATACTCTTGTACAAAGGAACATACCCCCCGAACATACCCCTGTCTTGTCAGCCTTTGGATCACCTAGCAACCACGTGCTACTTTAGAAACCAAGATGGCGGCCTCCTGTCTACAAAATGGACGACGGAAACACGCATCACTCTAACAACACCCACTGCGCTTGCGCACTAACACCATGCATCACTGTGGGGATGACGTCACAAGATGGCCGCTCACGCCGGTTACCATAACAACACAACATGGTGCCACTGGGTCACGTGACATGACGTCACTTCCGGGGTCCGGCCAATAAGGGACGACCCATACATTCTATACTACTCACATCGATCTCGTTTTACGTTTAGGCCAAACTGATTTTATCTACTCAGTCAGTGGCGGAGCTCCTCCCCCCTCCCCAATGTTACTATGCCACTTCCTCTAAAAATTGCAGGAAGATTGTGTTGGCGATTGCATGCATGGACCTAAATATTTGTGTCCAGTTCTTTCCAATACATCTATGAAGTACCTAATTCTATAAGACTATAAATTGCCAACAAGTAATTAAATTACATCTGGAGGGTGAGTGGAGGCAAGAATATAAATGCCATCAGAGATAATATATGGATTTACCACTAACTGGACTTCTGTACAAAATTATCAAATTGGCATTGTTCGTCTAGAACACAGGTTATTTATTTCCTTCAAAAATCTTTTCAGCAGAAAAGCAGCAAAATAGTCTCAGAATCACTCTCAATGCTTAAAAATTTTCCGAGGGAAACACACCCAGACTCTCGCCTATAGAATGGGTACACCCCCTTCTATATCCTCATCCTGCTCAACCTCCGAGATATGCCTTCAGCATATCGTGTAAAGACTTTGAAATTTGCCTCCACTCCCCCCAAAAAAAAAATCGCTGTGCCCTCCCCCCTCCCCCAATTTGAAATCCAGACTCCGCCACTGGACTCAGAAAAACGATTTCCCGTAAGCGATACCAAACAGTGTCATTTTAGAAGAACAGGCTTTGGAATGCAGAGAATAGAGATGGGAGTAGGTTGAGTGTGACACAAAAACAAGGATTCTGCACGCAGAGTCCGTGCTGGAAAATATACTCCAATTACATCGAGAGACACCACACCATACATTATTCAGTGGCAGTAAAAAACAACTTCATGGCATCGATACCAATGGGGTACAATCCATGGTGCCAATTTTCAGCTAACTGTCTTCAATAGGATATCGAGTCATCTCGAAACGGTATCTCTGAGAGGAGGGGGCATAACAAAGTTCGTGGCCCTAGAATAGCAAGGCACGGATGAAATAACCCCCTCCCCAAGCACAGTTGAAGCCTGTCCAGCTATTATTTCAATATCAACACCACATGGCGCCCTCTGTGAACATCTTGCAGCTCACTAGACAACCATTTAACAACAGGCCTGACTCCTGCAATTAAACAATCTGTTCCATGCAGATTCGAATTGGTGTGGACCACCTACTACCCACACTCTCCCCTCTCCGGTCACATTACTGCTTACAATTATGATTCTAACACAACCTGTCTTCATTTCAGTGAGGATTCTATATATATGGCATGTGTTGGGAGGGGAGGGGTCGTTTTTCAATCAGCATGAATATGAATCTTAGATATCGATTCGCTTTGCTTGTAATCAGGCACTTTCATGCCTGAGTCACCAAATTAGATTTAATTTTCATTCTTTGACTTGTGTCACACATACACAGTCAGACATACAAATGGGGTCTGTTGTATCCGATTTGGATTGGGGGGGGGGGATTGTAGGGGGGGGGCAAGTATTGTTGCGGTTCGGGCAGCAAACTTCCGGCCCAGGAATGGATCGCACAGCAGAGCGGAGCGGACGGTCCCCGCAGTACTTGTATAAAACGGTCTGAGTAGGTCCGGGGAGGTTAAGAGGGAGATTGCAATTTGTCTCTAGTTCGGGAAACCCCGGTGGGATTGCAATACGGCGTTAGTTCAGGACAGAACGCTCCGTTTTGGGATCTATACGTTTCTACATGACCTATGAATTAACCCGGAGAGTGGTTTCGGGAACACTCTCGTCGCAATCTGAGATCCAAGTCGCTCCTGACAGATGCCTGCCCATTCCGATTTAAGGCACGTAGTGATAGAATATATCTCAGGGGCGCCGGAATGAACCAAACATTGGTCCGAGTATAACACCCAAAATCCCTGTTTTTCGAATTGTTGCCATCGATTATGTGGGGGAGAGAAAACAATGACAGTGCATGCAGTTCGTCTTTCGAGGAACATAATATGAAAAAAATTCTTTGGCAATTTGGCAGGGTATTTTGTCATATTATGTTCCTCGAAAGACGAACTTTCATGTGGGGCGGGGGGGGGGGGGGGGACAAATGTGGTACCCTGGGCTCTCCATCCAGTCTGCCAATTTGTAAATCCGGCCCTGCCACAAAAAATGTTTGAAAAATGACCTCTCTCAGACCAATTTTGAGGCTACTTCTTTACTATTCCAGCCGCTTCCGAAGCGGTTGGAATATTAAAGAAGTAGCCCCTAAAATCTTATCATCTCACGTTAACTCGTCATTAATAGCCGCCATTGTGTGCCCAATATTAAAGAAACAAGACGATCTATGCTCGAACTATTTTCGGATATCCGCAGAACAAAATTAAAAAATCATACCCAAGTTATTTGATATGAATGACGTTCGGCTCCATTGGGAACAACAATGCGCTATCCGCAACGCTGAAGCCTTCAAAATGGCACTTTGTTACACCCAAAGTCAGAACCAGGAGATATAATATCTGCTTGTTACAAAGCCACAGTGCCTTACCGAATTTTTCATTTTCTTAGCAATTTATCAAACATGTTTGATATCTGCTACAAACTTGCAGTAATCCTTCACTATCGAATATATACTCGAAAAGCGTTAAAATGCCCTATACGCCTATTGGTCAAAAATAGAACACTAGACATACGACATAGTAGAAGGCAGACCACCTAAGATCAATCCGGGTGCAGAACCGAACCGCATACCCAAGTACCGTTTAAGGTGGCTATTTTGTTACCAAACAACAACGGGAGTCCGGTACGGTCCACATATACTAGGATCCAAAATGATCAATTTGGAGTGCCGGAACGGTAGAGGCTCATTCAAGGAGACATCACGAGTGGCCCAGTGGACAAGTGCGCTGGTCTCTCATGACAGAGTTCCTGGGATCGATCCCTGGTTGGGAAAAATTCTCGAGGTGCCCGAATTCTCTCGGTAAGCATCAACTGTGGGGTTGATGCTGTCACAGCGTACCGTCCATCGGGCGGGGACGTAAAATGGCTGCCAATCTCCGTGCAGGCTAAAGGTCTCTTCGTAGTATTAGAGAAGGGCGAGGCCACGAAGTTGCCGCTTCGAAGATCATCCCACACTTGCGCCACTCAGCCATACAGAGGCGTTAATTTTAAGATTAAATAAAGACGTCGCGTCACGGCTACAGTCCTGTATTTTAAATATCTAAATATAAATTTCAAAGAACACTGGAATCTTTATCTTTAGTTCCGCCTAATATTTCAAATACATCATCAAAACGTGTCACGAATGATGATGCAAATACAGTATTTGATCAGTTGAGACCCGAGGATCACAGAAAAACTAATACCCTCCCCCCTCCCCGCACCCACTCAGTCGCCCATCTTTGCGACGCATCAATTCCTTTCGCAAGTGAAACCTATACAAAATTCAACTGAGAAGGGTGCAATTTCACGAACTGTTCTTCATTCCTAACTTTGAAGACATAAACAAAACGTGTGGCGATCGTGCGAACTGTGTTTCTGTATGTGGGAGCTCACACGGCTAGTTGGGTTAAGGCAGTTATTTTTCATAAAATAACTTTATTGGATAGGGCAGGATACTAATAAAATGAGATGAAAGAGGGATGGGCTGACTCCGTTTCCGCCAATCTCGTGGGTTGTACTTTAACTGTCATGGTGCCTTAGTGGTCAGTTCTCTATTCCATTCAGCTCTGCAGGGCATCAACGAACGAATATGGAATGTTTTCGAACTATTTTTCGCAGACAGACCACCTGAATCCTATTTTAGATGAGTCGTTTCGGTTTACTTGTAGATCCTTAGGCCTCAGTCGTATTTTCAGTCGCATTGGAATCGCCAATTTAACAGATATCCAACAATCAATCCAACGCAGTTATGGTTATGAACCACTAGATTGGTGAACACGTGACTTGGAAAATTTAACACCCAAAGTTGTGAGTAGGATTAAATAGGCCCGATTGGCTGATTGGTTCAATATCAGTGGGATTTGAAACCATTAATTAAAAAAAAATGTGTCCTCTTTAGGAAGGTTTAAAAAGTTTGTTTGCAATTTTTTGCCGGAATGTGTGAGAATCTCTCAAAAACATGAGGCATGAAAAAAAAGTGTCAAGGCCATTCAGTGCAGGACCATAGGGTAGTAGTGAATATTCGAATTGTAAATTGAAATTCAGTGTGGCAACATATATTTTTTTTCAGTTTTTTTTTTCAAGAGATGATATACTTTGTGGATATATATTTATTTTTTTGCAAAACAACTTGGTAAGTTGTACAGAGAGTCAAAGGTTAGCACTGTGTTCAATAGGATTTTTTTAGTGGTTCATAACCTAAATGTCTGGCTCGAAATGAAGCAGACGGGGAGATGTGGGATTTGGCGATAGATATAGCCCTTCTCGCAAAATGTGGAAAAGTTGTACGACAGTGCCCATCGTTTACGAATAGTCCCGAAAACATCAATATGGAATATATTAGCTTACCGATAGTTTTGCTGTTGTTGTAATCTGGAAGTCAGTGTCCAGGGAACAATTCAAACTTAGAAATTAATATATTATACTAGATAAGCAGAATTTACTCCACCCAGTAAATTCAAGTCTGTGTGAAAAGAGTTAAAGTATCAGGGAAAAAACTATATAGAAAGAGAATTTTTGGACGCTTATTTTTGGGAGTAAAATAGTTTTAAACAAATCAGAAATGGATTTTCATTAACAGTATTTACAGATATTCATACAGGAAGCAGCACAATTTTTTTAAGAAACCAGAAAAGGCATATATACTACTCAAAGTTTACTAAGCACCAAGTATATCTAATTACCTGTTTTACGTTCTAGTTGCGATATTGTAATGAAAAGTGCATATATTTTTTATTTAATTACATCTTTAATGATTTAAGTACAGAAATTGAGATTTTGTTTTGGGTTTGACATTATTTTTTCAGATTTTGAACACGATTACCATGAAAAATGGATATTATTGGTAAAAGAGGACATTTTCCAATATGCCAAAAAGTCGATGGAGTGAACTGGTATAGGATCAAAATCGAGTATGTGCCACCAACAATGTAGTTTATTTGGCGAAAATCGGTTGATAAATGCGATTTTGAGCAACTCAGCACTTTTGGGCTCCTAGGGTGCCCAATTTTGGGAGGGTGAGCAGCCTAATTTTGGTGGCAATCTTCATGAATCTATTTGTGCCACCCCACAATGCAGTTTATTTGGTGAAAATCGGTTGATAAATGCGATTTTGAGCAACTCAGCACTTTTGGGCTCCTAGGGTGCACAATTTTGGAAGGGTGAGATACCTAATTTGGTTGGCAATCTTCATGAATCTATTTGTGCAACCCCACAATGCAGTTTATTTGGCGAAAATCGGTTGATAAATGCGATTTTGAGCAACTCAGCACATTTGGGCTCCTAGGGTGCCCAATTTTGGGAGGTGAGGAGCCTAATTTTGGTGGCAATCTCCATGAATCTATTTGTGCCACCCCACAATGCAGTTTATTTGGCGAAACTCGGTTGATAAATACGATTTTGAGCAACTCAGCACATTTGGGCTCCTAGGGTGCCCAATTTTGGGAGGGTGAGTTACCTAATTTGGGTGGCAATCTTCATGAATCTATTTGTGCCACCCCACAATGCAGTTTATTTGGCGAAAATCGGTTGATAAATGCGATTTAGAGCAACTCAGCACTTTTGGGCTCCTAGGGTGCCCAATTTTGGGAGGGTGAGGAACCTAATTTGGGTGGCAATCTTCATGAATCTATTTGTGCCACCCCACAATGCAGTTTATTTGGCTAAAATCGGTTGATAAATGCGATTTTGAGCAACTCAGCACATTTGGGCTCCTAGGGTGCCCAATTTTGGGAGGGTGAGGAGCCTAATTTTGGTGGCAATCTCCATGAATCTATTTGTGCCACCCCACAATGCAGTTTATTTGGCGAAAATCGGTTGATAAATACGATTTTGAGCAACACAGCACTTTTGGGCTCCTAGGGTGCCCAATTTTTGGAGGGTGAGGTACCTAATTTGGGTGGCAATCTTCATGAATCTGTTTGTGCCACCCCACAATGCAGTTTATTTGGCGAAAATCGGTTGATAAATGCGATTTTGAGCAACTCAGCACTTTTGGGCTCCTAGGGTGCCCAATTTTGGGAGGGTGAGGAGCCTAATTTTGGTGGCAATCTTCGTGAATCTATTTGTGCCACCCCACAATGCAGTTTATTTGGCGAAAATCGGTTGATAAATACGATTTTGAGCAATTCAGCACATTTGGGCTCCTAGGGTGCCCAATTTTGGGAGGGTGAGGTACCTAATTTGGGTGGCAATCATCAAGAATCTATTAGTGCCACCCCACAATGCAGTTTATTTGGCGAAAATCGGTTGATAAATACGATTTTGAGCAATTCAGCACATTTGGGCTCCTAGGGTGCCCAATTTTCGGAGGGTTAGGTACCTAATTTGGATGGCAATCTTCGTGAATCTATTTGTGCCACCCCACAATGCAGTTTATTCGGCGAAAATCGGTTGATAAATGCGATTTGGAGCAACTCAGCACTTTTGGGCTCCTAGGGTGCCCAATTTTGGGAGGGTGATGAGCCTAATTTTGGTGGCAATCTTCATGAATCTATTGGTGCCACCCCACAATGCAGTTTATTTGGCGAAAATCGGTTGATAAATACGATTTTGAGCAACTCAGCACTTTTGGGCTCCTAGGGTGCCCAATTTTGGGAAGGTGAGGTACCTAATTTGGGTGGCAATCTTCAAGAATCTATTTGTGCCACCCTACAATGCAGATTTTTTGCCGAAAATCGGTTGATAAATGCGATTTTGAGCAACTCAGCACTTTTGGGTTCATAGGTTGCCCAATTTTGGGAGGGTGAGGTACCTAATTTGGGTGGCAATATTCCTGAATCTATTTGTGCCACCCCACAATGCAATTTATTTGGCGAAAATCGGTTGATAAATGCGATTTTGAGCAATTCAGCACTTTCGGGCTCCAAGGGTGCCCAATTTTGGGAGGGTGAGGAGCCTAATTTTGGTGGAAATCTTCATGAATCTATTTGTGCCAGCCCACAATGCAGTTTATTTAGCGAAAATCGGTTGATAAATACGATTTTGAGCAACTCAGCACTTTTGGGCTCCTAGGGTGCCCAATTTTGGGAGGGTGAGGTACCTAATTTGGGTGGCAATCTTCATGAATCTATTTGTGCCACCCCACAATGCAGTTTATTTGGCGAAAATCGCTTGATAAATGCGATTTTGAGCAACTCAGCACTTTCCGGCTACTAGGGTGCCCAATTTTGGGAGGGTGAGGAGTCTAATTTCTGTGGCAATCTTCAAGAATCTATTTGTGCCACCCCACAATGCAGTTTATTTGGCGAAAATCGGTTAATAAATACGATTTTGTACAACTCACCACTTTTTGGCTCCTAGGGTGCCCAATTTTGGGAGGGTGAGGTACCTAATTTGGGTGGCAATCTTCATGAATCTTTTTGTGCCATCCCACAATGCAGTTTATTTGGCGAAAATCGGTTGATAAATGCGATTTTGAGCAACTCAGCACTTTTGGGCTCCTAGGGTGCCCAATTTTGGGAGGGTGAGGTACCTAATTTGGGTGGCAAGCTTCATGAATCTATTTGTGCCACCCCACAATGCAGTTTATTTGGCGAAAATCGGTTGATAAATGCGATTTTGAGCAACTCAGCACATTTGGGCTCCTAGGGTGCCCAATTTTGGGAGGGTGAGGAGCCTAATTTTGATGGCAATCTTCATAAATCTATTTGTGCCCCCCCCCCCCCACAATGCAGTTTATTTGGCGAAAATCGGTTGATAAATACGATTTTGAGAAACTCAGCACATTTGGGCTCCTAAGGTTCCCAATTTTGGGAGGGTGAGGAGCCTAATTTGGGTGGCAATCTTCATGAATCTTTTTGTGCCATCCCACAATGCAGTTTATTTGGCGAAAATCGGTTGATAAATACGATTTTGAGCAACACAGCACTTTTGGGCTCCTAGGGTGCCCAATTTTTGGAGGGTGAGGTACCTAATTTGGGTGGCAATCTTCATGAATCTGTTTGTGCCACCCCACAATGCAGTTTATTTGGCGAAAATCGGTTGATAGATGAGATTTTGAGCAACTCAGCACTTTTGGGCTCCTAGGGTGCCCAATTTTGGGAGGGTGAGGAGCCTAATTTTGGTGGCAATCTTCGTGAATCTATTTGTGCCACCCCACAATGCAGTTTATTTGGCGAAAATTGGTTGATAAATACGATTTTGAACAACTCAGCACTTTTGGGCTCCTGGGGTGCCCAATTTTGGGAGGGTGAGGCACCTAATTTGGGTGCAATCTTCATGAATCTATTTGTGCCACCCCACAATGCAGTTTATTTGGCTAAAATCGGTCGATAAATGCGATTTTGAGCAACTCAGCACATTTGGGCTCCTAGGGTGCCCAATTTTCGGAGGGTGAGGAGCCTAATTTTGGTGGCAATCTTCATGAATCTATTTGTGCCCCCCCCCCCCCCACAGTGTAGATTATTTGGCGAAAATCGGTTGATAAATACGATTTTGAGATACTCAGCACTTTTGGGCTCCTAGGGTTAACAATTTTGGGAGGGTGAGGTACCTAATTTGGGTGGCAATCTTCATGAATCTATTTGTGCCACCCCACAATGCAGATTATTGCTGAAAATCGCTTGATAAATGCGATTTTGAGCAACTTAGCACATTTGGGCTCTTAGGGTGCCCTATTTTGGGAGGGTGAGGTACCTAATTTGGGTGGCAATCTTCATGAATCTTTTTGTGCCATCCCACAATGCAGTTTATTTGGCGAAAATCGGTTGATAAATGCGATTTTGAGCAACTCAGCACTTTTGGGCTCCTAGGGTGCCCAATTTTGGGAGGGTGAGGTACATAATTTGGGTGGCAAGCTTCATGAATCTATTTGTGCCACCCCACAATGCAGTTTATTTGGCTAAAATCGGTTGATAAATGCGATTTTGAGCAACTCAGCACATTTGGGGCTCCTAGGGTGCCCAATTTTGGGAGGGTGAGGAGCCTAATTTTGGTGGCAATCTTCATAAATCTATTTGTGCCCCCCCCCCCCCCCACAATGCAGTTTATTTGGCGAAAATCGGTTGATAAATACGATTTTGAGAAACTCAGCACATTTGGGCTCCTAGGGTTCCCAATTTTGGGAGGGTGAGGAGCCTAATTTGGGTGGCAATCTTCATGAATCTTTTTGTGCCATCCCACAATGCAGTTTATTTTGCGAAAATCGGTTGATAAATGCGATTTTGAGCAACTAAGCACTTTTGGGCACCTAGGGTGCCCAATTTTGGGAGGGTGAGGAGCCTAATTTTGGTGGCTATCTCCATGAATCTATTTGTGTCACCCCACAATGCAGTTTATTTGGCGAAAATCGGTTGATAAATACGATTTTGAGCAACACAGCACTTTGGGCTCCTAGGGTGCCCAATTTTTGTCGGGTGAGGTACCTAATTTGGGTGACAATCTTCATGAATCTGTTTGTGCCACCCCACAATGCAGTTTATTTGGCGAAAATCGGTTGATAAATGCGATTTTGAGCAACTCAGCACTTTTGGGCTCCTAGGGTGCCTAATTTTGGGAGGGTGAGGAGCCTAATTTTGGTGGCAATCTTCGTGAATCTATTTGTGCCACCCCACAATGCAGTTTATTTGGCGAAAATCGGTTGATAAATACGATTTTGAACAACTCACCACTTTTGGGCTCCTAGGGTGCCCAATTTTGGGAGGGTGAGGTACCTAATTTGGGTGGCAATCTTCATGAATCTTTTTGTGCCATCCCACAATGCAGTTTATTTGGCGAAAATCGGTTGATAAATGCGATTTTGAGCAACTCAGCACTTTTGGGCTCCTAGGGTGCTCAATTTTGGGAGGGTGAGGTACCTAATTTGGGTGGCAAGCTTCATAAATCTATTTGTGCCACCCCACAATGCAGTTTATTTGGCGAAAATCGGTTGATAAATGCGATTTGGAGCAACTCAGCACTTTTGGGTTCCTAGGGTGCCCAATTTTGGGAGAGTGATGAGCCTAATTTTGGTGGCAATCTCCATGAGTCTATTTGTGCCACCCCACAATGCAGTTTATTTGGCGTAAATCGGTTGATAAATACGATTTTGAGCAACTCAGCACTTTTGGGCTCCTAGGGTGTCCAATGTTGGGAGGGTGAGGTACCTAATTTGGGTGGCAATCTTCATGAATCTGTTTGTGCCATCCCACAATGCATTTTATTTGGCGAAAATCGGTTGATAAATGCGATTTTGAGCAACTCAGCACTTTTGGGCTCCTAGGGTGCCCAATTTTGGGAGGTGAGGAGCCTAATTTTGGTGGCAATCTTCATGAATCTATTTGTGCCATCCCACAATGCAGTTTATTTGGCAAAAATCGGTTGATAAATACGATTTTGAGCAACTCAGCACTTTTGGGCTCCTGGGGTGCCCAATTTTGGGAGGGTGATGCACCTTATTTGGGTGCAATCTTCATGAATCTATTTGTGCCACCCCACAATGCAGTTTATTTGGCTAAAATCGGTTGATAAATGCGATTTTGAGCAACTCAGCACATTTGGGCTCCTAGGGTGCCCAATTTTGGGAGGGTGAGGAGCCTAATTTTGGTGGCAATCTTCATGAATCTATTTGTGCCCCCCCCCCCCCACAGTGTAGTTTATTTGGCGAAAATCGGTTGATAAATACGATTTTGAGATGCTCAGCACTTTTGGGCTCCTAGGGTTCCCAATTTTGGGAGGGTGAGGAGCCTAATTTTGGTGGCAATCTTCATGAATCTGTTTGTGCCACCCCCGCAGTGCAGTTTATTTGGCGAAAATCGGTTGATAAATACGATTTTAAGCAACTCAGCACTTTTGGGCACCTAGGGTGCCCAATTTTGGGAGGGTGAGGTACCTAATTTGGGTGGCAATCTTCATGAATCTATTTGTGCCACCCCAGAATGCAGATTATTTGCCGAAAATCGGTTGATAAATGCGATTTTGAGCAACTTAGCACATTTGGGCTCTTATGGTGCCCAATTTTGGGAGGGTGAGGTACCTAATTTGGGTGGCAATCTTCATGAATCTTTTTGTGCCACCCCACAATGCAGTTTATTTGGCGAAAATCGGTTTGTAAATACGATTTTGAGCAATTCAGCACTTTTGGGCTCCTAGGGTGCCCAATTTTGGGAGGGTGAGGTTCCTAATTTGGGTGGCAATCTTCATGAATATATTTGTGCCACCCCACAATGCAGTTTATTTGGCGAAAATCGGTTGATAAATGCGATTTTGAGCAACTCAGCACTTTTGGGCTCCTAGGGTGCCCAATTTTGGGAGGCTGAGGAGCCTAATTTTGGTGGCAATCTTGATGAATCTATTTGTGCCACCCCACAAAGCAGTTTATATGGCGAAAATCGGTTGATAAATACGATTTTGAGCAATTCAGCACTTTTGGGCTCCTAGGGTGCCCAGTTTTGGGAGGGTGAGGTACCTAATTTGGGTGGCAATCTTCATGAATCTATTTGTGCCATCCCACAATGCAGTTTATTTGGCGAAAATCGGTTGATAAATGCGATTTTGAGCAACTCAGCACTTTTGGGCTCCTAGGGTGCCCAATTTTGGGAGGGTGAGGTACCTAATTTGGGTGGCAAGCTTCATAAATCTATTTGTGCCACCCCACAATGTAGTTTATTTGGCGAAAATCGGTTGATAAATGCGATTTGGAGCAACTCAGCACTTTTGGGCTCCTAGGGTGCTCAATTTTGGGAGGGTGAGGTACCTAATTTGGGTGGCAAGCTTCATAAATCTATTTGTGCCACCCCACAATGCAGTTTATTTGGCGAAAATCGGTTGATAAATGCGATTTGGAGCAACTCAGCACTTTTGGGTTCCTAGGGTGCCCAATTTTGGGAGAGTGATGAGCCTAATTTTGGTGGCAATCTCCATGAGTCTATTTGTGCCACCCCACAATGCAGTTTATTTGGCGTAAATCGGTTGATAAATACGATTTTGAGCAACTCAGCACTTTTGGGCTCCTAGGGGGTCCAATGTTGGGAGGGTGAGGTACCTAATTTGGGTGGCAATCTTCATGAATCTGTTTGTGCCATCCCACAATGCATTTTATTTGGCGAAAATCGGTTGATAAATGCGATTTTGAGCAACTCAGCACTTTTGGGCTCCTAGGGTGCCCAATTTTGGGAGGTGAGGAGCCTAATTTTGGTGGCAATCTTCATGAATCTATGTGTGCCATCCCACAATGCAGTTTATTTGGCAAAAATCGGTTGATAAATACGATTTTGAGCAACTCAGCACTTTTGGGCTCCTGGGGTGCCCAATTTTGGGAGGGTGATGCACCTTATTTGGGTGCAATCTTCATGAATCTATTTGTGCCACCCCACAATGCAGTTTATTTGGCTAAAATCGGTTGATAAATGCGATTTTGAGCAACTCAGCACATTTGGGCTCCTAGGGTGCCCAATTTTGGGAGGGTGAGGAGCCTAATTTTGGTGGCAATCTTCATGAATCTATTTGTGCCCCCCCCCCCCCCACAGTGTAGTTTATTTGGCGAAAATCGGTTGATAAATACGATTTTGAGATACTCAGCACTTTTGGGCTCCTAGGGTGTCCAATTTTGGGAGGGTGAGGTACCTAATTTGGGTGGCAATCTTCATGAATCTGTTTGTGCCATCCCACAATGCATTTTATTTGGCGAAAATCGGTTGATAAATGCGATTTTGAGCAACTCAGCACTTTTGGGCTCCTAGCGTGCCCAATTTTGGGAGGTGAGGAGCCTAATTTTGGTGGCAATCTTCATGAATCTATTTGTGCCATCCCACAATGCAGTTTATTTGGCAAAAATCGGTTGATAAATACGATTTTAAGCAACTCAGCACTTTTGGGCACCTAGGGTGCCCAATTTTGGGAGGGTGAGGTACCTAATTTGGGTGGCAATCTTCATGAATCTGTTTGTGCCACCCCCCGCAGTGCAGTTTATTTGGCGAAAATCGGTTGATAAATACGATTTTAAGCAACTCAGCACTTTTGGGCACCTAGGGTGCCCAATTTTGGGAGGGTGAGGTACCTAATTTGGGTGGCAATCTTCATGAATCTATTTGTGCCACCCCACAATGCAGATTATTTGCCGAAAATCGGTTGATAAATGCGATTTTGAGCAACTTAGCACATTTGGGCTCTTAGGGTGCCCAATTTTGGGAGGGTGAGGTACCTAATTTGGGTGGCAATCTTCATGAATCTATTTGTGCCACCCCCACAATGCAGTTTATTTGGCGAAAATCGGTTTATAAATACGATTTTGAGCAATTCAGCACTTTTGGGCTCCTAGGGTGCCCAATTTTGGGAGGGTGAGGTACCTAATTTGGGTGGCAATCTTCATGAATCTATTTGTGCCACCCCACAATGCAGTTTATTTGGCGAAAATCGGTTGATAAATGCGATTTTGAGCAACTCAGCACTTTTGGGCTCCTAGGGTGCCCAATTTTGGGAGGCTGAGGAGCCTAATTTTGGTGGTAATCTTGATGAGTCTATTTGTGCCACCCCACAAAGCAGTTTATATGGCGAAAATCGGTTGATAAATACGATTTTGAGCAATTCAGCACTTTTGGGCTCCTAGGGTGCCCAATTTTGGGAGGGTGAGGTACCTAATTTGGGTGGCAATCTTCATGAATCTATTTGTGCCACGCCCACAATGCAGTTTATTTGGCGAAAATCGGTTGATAAATACGATTTTTAGCAACTCAGCACTTTTGGGCTCCTAGGGTGCCCAATTTTGGGAGGTGAGGAGCCTCATTTTGGTGGCAATCTTCATGAATCTATTTGTGCCACCCCACAATGCAGTTTATTTGGAGAAAATCGGTTAGTGTCGAATGTCGAATAAGGAACCGGGAATAAGTAACGGTTGTCACGTTCGTTGTGAACGAATATGAAATGTGTTGCCTTTACGTTAATGAGGGTATGGAGAGTAAATGAACCCCAAAAAACAGACGAAATGGGGTGTGAACTTATTCACAGATTCGTTTCTGACAAACACTTTAATGGGACAATAAACGGCGAATTAGAGAAAAAAATTACCGGCTCAAAGATGTAGCTTGTATGTGACAGAGCAGGTAAAAAAAAACATTGTATGCAAAGTGTACGACATCAGGAACAACGCAAAATTACGTAAATATGTAATTGTAGAATTTTAATACAGGCATATTTTCATAAGATACAATGTTGCAAAGAAATAAATGGAGGTTCCCGAATTGATCGGAAGTAAACATAACAGTGTTACATAATACCAAAGTACACGTTGAACTTTGTTTACCATAATTGCGGTTCGAGTGAATGACTGCCACAAGCAACTGGGAATTATTAAACCAACAACATTGAATTATTTTAACCCTTTACCCAACGTAACGACCAAAACCGGCCAGCACTATTCTAAAAAATCGCCTATTCATTTTCATTTTTTATCTCAAAAACATAGGTTACAACCCCTCGTTGGAACGAGCTCGTTCTAATGAGGGGTCATAACCTATGTTTTTGAGACCAAAAAAAAAAAAAATAATTATTCAATAATTTTTTTGCAAGTGTCGTCTGCTTTTCATATTAGGTAAAGGGTTAAAAAGTACTATTTTGCTTCACATAAAACCCAACAATGTATCGTTAATAATACTCAAATTCTACGGACTCAAAGGCCACAAACAGAAAACCGGTAGACAATCTTCATGTTTGTCCTTCTAAGAAAACATATTACGCCGAATATCGAACATGATATTGGAATTAGCACCGACCCGTATATTTCCGTAAGTGATCGGACAGCTAGTTCGGAGAGAATGAGAGCTGCATGCCGTTTTATATATAGATATAGGACGCGATGTGTGTTTGAATCTGTGGGTGTTTTTTTACATAACGTGTTGGAATGGCGTAGTCATAGTAAGTATGAGTACGCCATTCCAACGAGTTATGTAAAACACTCACCGATCAAATGGATCGATCCAAAATTAACACACCTTTTGGGAACCTGTCTAAATTTCATTCGTCATCTTTCTATTGGGCGTGTTTGCTGAAATCAATATCGCTGTTTAGCTTCGGCTGGCGTCCATTCACGCCTAACCATTTGGTGGCTATTACTGTTAGTAAAATATAATTACAAATTTGCACAGATTTGCAAAACAGTTTCGAGAAACAATTTTAAAGGAAGTTTGTAGCATGTGAAGATGTCCGAAGATTTACTGAAATAAAGTTGACCAATTTAGATAAAAAAACGGGATCCTCAGACGAGACGGCCACGGGACTGGGTCAATGCTGTGGTTGGAAATGATTGTTTTGTTAAATAATATCTCGTTTTTGGTTAACTAATTTTTCTGTGAACCGACTTTATTTTGCTTTGGACGTTTTCATTTTCAGACTACGCGACAGACGATCGATACTTGTATAAAGAAATTTGGAAAATTTTCGAAGCGTAACCAACGACTGGACAGAAAAGGAACTAGTATAAACGGCGCTTGGAAAAAGTTTCAGTTTGTCCATCGTCAGTGGAATACGGAAACGTTTATAGCATAGAGGCAATTCCGTTGAATACAAGGTTTAAAGTTTAAGGGATGTGTAATAAAAAACAATCTGTAAAATCTCGACCTTACTTTAGTATATGTAACCGGCAGAAGTGTTTCCAAGCAAATAATGTATGAAACATAAGGGTATTTTTGCGTAATGAAAATTATAGTCCCGTTAACTGGTCAACTTGCTGTTTTTTTTCAATTTTCAATTTACGGCTTATTATTGTATATTTGATGTTAAAATACACAGAGGCGATGTGTTGTCCATTTTAGTAATCGTTTTTCGAGCAGCAGAAGATGAGCGCGTTGTCTAAGAGGTTATCGCATAGAACTTCAAACTAAACGGTCCATGATTCGATCCCCACCAGAGGTAACAGCGTTGTGATCTTGGGCAAGCACTTCATCCCGATTGCCCACATGGGGGCACGGTGGCGTTGTGTACTAAGGCGTACTGGCGTAGGTGGTGTTCTTGTCTTCAAGTGATGCAAAACCCGCTTGTGTGGAGTTAGTAAGCTGGGGAGTCTGACAGTTGCTCGCCTACATATCAGTAAAGCTGTCGAATTAATTTATTACTGATCAACATTGCCGATCTATTTTCCAAAGTCTTTGAACGCTGGTGGTGTTTTCCAAGTCAGTTCAATGACAGCAAATGGAAGGGTCTGTATTCATTACCTGGGGGTATACCAGGCAACGTTGAAACTATTGATTTGTTAGCCCACACGCTCACTAAGTCGTCATCCTACTTGGTGAAAGTTGTGACGAATCTTGTTCCTGGACCGGAAGAGCGGCCTTAAAGGTTAAGGAGTTCGTGTCGTCTTCTTGTTATTTTTTTCTGTACGCAAACATTTATGCATACCGGATTGAAAGGGTTACAATGTAACAAGAAGGATTATTCGTGTCCAAAGCTCATCCCCAGTATAAAATATTTAACCACACTTATCGTCGTAATGATTTTTATACCATGGTTACCCTTTCTACTATATATAAAAAGCCCATGGCAGAAATTACAGCTTTACACACCAACCGTGGTGAACACACCAGCAACGGGGTTTCAGTAGTTAAAATGTACACCTACAGTGGAACTATATCCAAGTTAACCTTTGGTGACCTCGCCTTGAATGCAAAATTGTCTAAATTTATCACTCGTCGCCTCGTGAAGGGGGAAGTTAAACCGGCAATTAATTATTACGTTTTTAAATAAGTTTACTTCATAAGACACCAAAAATTAACAAGCATACGCTGCCTCATGTTAACAAAGCATCCATAACTCGAATTAGTATGTTATTAGGTTATTCAAATGGAAAAGGTCCCGTAATTTGCGCGTTTCGTTTTCTACTTCCTTTTGTCGATGAAATTGCCAGCGGAAGTACCGCCCGTTGGTACTCATGTAAGCAAAACAGATCCGTACTTGTGAATATTGATTTATTTAACATTTAAACTCTTATAAATCTGACGATCATGATATCAATAAAATATACCCAAAGTAGCTTGGTGCATCAAATGTTCACCATTCGTGGTAAACATTTGGTACACCGAGCTACTATCGGTATATTCTATATATACTACTCAAAGTTTGCTTCGCACCACATATTTGACACATCATTGTGAAATTTTCTTGTGACACATTTGCGATATTTTTGTTGGATATGATTGCGGAATGTATTGATATGGTTCCCAATGTTTACATTAGCTCTCTTGGCAGGCAGGCTTTTCGTGACAGTCATGGAAAGCATGTATCCCTTGATTTCCATGATGTTTTCGTGTACTCTCTACATGTACATGGGATATGTAGGGTAGTCAGCCTTCATTTCAACACAAACCCTTGTGATTTAATGACTGAATATGGCGAGTGCAAATGCAAGAAGACATTTGTCTGAAGCAGAAATGTGATGGGCTGTAGGGATGGTGGAACAAGGGGCTACCCATCGTCAGGTTGGTGCAGCTCTTGGTGTGCACCATACGGTGATCACCAGAGCCTGGGCAAGATTTCACCAGTATGGCACACCAGTCGGACGACATGGTGGTGGCAGAGACAGGGCAACATCTGCAGCTAAAGACCGGTTTTGCTCATTCAGGCCCGTAGGAACTGCTTTGCCACAGCAACCCAACTTCGCAGTGGCCTTCTGAATGCATCGGGGATAAATGTGTCGACGCAGACTATCCAGGCAATGTTGCACGAAGGTGGTCTCCGATCGAGAAGACTATGTATTCGCATTCCGCTGTCCAAGAACCACCGCCAGGAACGATACGAATGGGCTATGGATCAAGTTAGATGGGCCAGAGAAGATTGGCGATTTAATCCTTTTTACAAATGAGTCAAGGTACTGCCTAGACCACACAGATATACGTTCTAAGGTATGGAGAAGACCAGGAGAGCGATTCCATGCAGCCAAGATTGCTGAGTATGACCGCTATGGTGGATGATCAATAATGGTCTGTGGCGGCATCAGAGCTCTGTGTCCTTGACCGTGGTACATTGACTGCACAGCGGTATATTGATGAGATCCTGGACGCCCACGTCAGATTGCATGCAGGCGCACTGGGTGATGGATTCATTCTGATGGACGATAATGCCCGTCCTCGTGTTGCCCATGCTGTCAGAGAATGCCGGCAGAGGGAGGGGATTGAGTGTATGGACTGTCCAGCAAGATCCCATGACCTCAATCCAATCGAACATGTCTGGAATGAGCTTGCAATTTCAGCCCGTCCAGTCCAGCGAAGAAGTGTCCAGGAGCTTGGTGCCATGATGTCAAAGAATAGAACAACATCCCACAAAGGACCATCAGGAACCTGATTGGGAGCACGAGAAGGCGTTGTCAAGCTGTAATTAACAGTAATGGGTCTCATACTCTACATTCAACCCATACCAGTTCGCTACGTCAACTTTTTGGCATATTGAAAAATTTCCTCTTTTACCAATAATATTCATTTTCCATAGTTATCGTATTCAAAAGCTAAAAAAATAATGTCAAATACAAATAAAATCTTAGTTTCTGTACTTAAATCATTAAAGATATAATTTAATAAAATATATATACACTTTTCATTACAATATATCAGCTAAAATGTAAAACAGGCAGTTGGATATACGTGGTGCTTAGCAAACTTTGAGTAGTATATAATCAAGCTCGCATACCTGACCCTATTTCTACTTTTATGGAGATGTTAATGGCATTAACCGCACCGATTGTAATCGTAATAATTTGCCATATTAGACAGCATTACAGGAAAACGACTGGAAAGAAATAATAGAACTGAGGCGGTAAAGAAGTCTGGCATAAGAATCTTTGTTGTCGTCTGTTCTTTATTCTGATACTGGACGAGCAGCGAACGGCTGCGCGTGGAACGTTCCTGTTCTAAATTTAGAGGAGTTGTAAAACAGGTGTGCATGGATTACGAAATATTAACGGGTTGCTCCAATTGATTAAATCGTTACTCGAAACCGCTTTTATTGCAGGTTTGCATCCACATCTTCTGTGCTAGAATATGAACAAGGAATTACAGCGATACAATTATCATTTAACCCTTTACCCAACGAATCGCCCGCATCCGCCCACGTAATATGCAAATTCAGCAGTTGAAAAAATATTATTTTTCAAAATATTTCAACAAAACCATATCATGTGACCCCTCGTTGGAACGAGCTCGTCGAGCTCGTTCCAACGAGGGGTCACATGATATGGTTTTGTTGAAATTTTTTGAAAAATTTGAAAAAATGATATTTAAAATAATAAATTTTGATATCGTCTGCGTTGGGTAAAGGGTTAACTGATAGGTGATGATCAATAAACATCAGCCACGTGAATGAAAATGTCTAATTTCTTTTGTCTCCATTTTGAAAAAAAACACATTTTAATAGCTTTTTGGGGACCAAGCCAGCCCCAGGTATTAACTCCTTGCATGCTGCAAGAACAGGATTTCACTTGCCACAGAAATAACTTTTACTTTGGTATATTTAATCAAATTTTCCGCTGTAAATTATATGGATTTCTGGCACCATGACTGGATTTGATGAAAAATATCACGAAAATACTCAGTGAGTTAATAATTAAAATTGTTCATAAATTTGCGTAACAATAAATTGGCAGGTGACAAGTAAGCGTAACAATAAAAAGGATCGGTACTAAATTGATCCTTTAATCACAAGACAGTTCGAATACATTTAATAAGAGGTGCCACTATTATTAATTTTCATGATGGAGTAATCTGGCGAGTAAATCGATTATAATTAACTAGTCCTGTGCAGCGCGAACGGAAACGAACAACTTGATAGACCCACATTGGATTTGGGAAAGTTTACTTCTTGAAATGGCTCCTTGTGCAGCTCACACCTCATTTCTGGATATTTTTTTTTTACGCACAGGCGTGTAGTATGCAAATCTGCAATAAAAAGTGGTTTCGGGTAACAATTGAATCAAATGAAGCAACCCTATAACATTTCGAAACCTATGTACGCCTCTTTTACACTGGATGTTTATCTATTACCCATGGACACGTAGGTACCAGTGGGCACCGACTCTCCCCGGAAATATTTGAGAGAGAGAGAGAGAGCTTAGACAGCATTATCTTTTCCAATCCATCATTGCAATCATTTTGGGAATTAGCAGGAAGTAGGATACCCCAACTGTTTACTCTTTATTATATTTTCTGATTGAAGAGTCCCTTGTTCGGTTCGTCTCTACTGTGGCCTTTATTGTCGACAGAAATGTATATTTTGGCTCAATATTTAATACGTTTCCCCATCGGGCCGAAAAAGTTGGGGAATGTGTTAAATATGACAGAATATGTAGCCACAAATGTGCACTTTTCTCCGCGTGGAGCTGCGTTGAATTTCTAAGCAAATAAAGAGAGTAAAGATATGATAATCAATTATGGCCGAACTACCGATAGACGACTAAACGAATATTTGTGACAGCTCTTTTTTTGTATTAGGGTTTAACGACACATTAAAAGCCAGGGTCATATCATGTCGGTGACAGTTTTACGGTGGAGGAAGCCAGAGTACCCGGAGAGAACCACCGAGCAACGACGAGCAGCTGTCAGCTCGCCAACATCGTAACTCTGAAATCTGCACCGCGCCACAAGCAGGGTTAGATTGGTTGAAGACATGCACACCATCGACGTGCAGTACGCCTTAGTACACAGCGTCATCGTGCCCCCATGTAGGCAATCGGGGTTAAGTGCCTTGCCCGAGGACACAACGCGGGAGCACGAATCAGTCGCTGAAATGGTCACCCATCCCGTTGCTTAACTTCGGTGATCTGAAGAGAACCGGTTACCGCGACGCCACCGCGCCCCCTGTGACAGCTCTGCATTTAAGGTTGTTACACACTGCATGCTACGAGACCGTTGCGTTGGAAGCGATGCGATGAAGTAATATATTAGTTTTCTTCTCCGTTTCCATTCCAACATGATGTCTTTGACTAGAATCTTGTTGCCGATCGAAGACATGACGTAATAGATATGAGATCAATTTCAAAAGGAAAACATACCGTCACTGAATATAATTTTGACGCAACGATTACTATCAGTCATTTTGTCTAATTATAGTCTTATCGCATACCACGCAACGCTAGTTACGCTAGCATCATGCCTAGTTTGTAAAAACCTCCACCGAATATCTAGAGAAACACCCAATGTATTCGTCCATTAAGCAAAGAGGGTATTGCATATGCTGATCTCATGAAGAACACTATGTCAACGGATAAAGTTAGCCATGAAACACATTGATGCGCAAAATGCTGCCAAGACTAAAATTAGATAAAAGATCATGAGAAAATTATATCTGTAATATAAATATAAAAATGTAATTAAATTCATAAAACAAACTCAAACGTTAGATTTATATTACAATAAGTATGTATTAGGTCCGCATTTACCCGAAATCAGCGTGTATTAGGGACCCCTAATACAAAATCCACCACTACATAATCCTTCCGCGTGCGTGGTTACGATTTCTTTACGCTACTGTTTTTAGAACATTACACGCTTTCGAAACGCGTTTGCGAGTTTCTCTGCAAGAAAGGAGAAAGAAGAACACACTCCTCGAAAGTATAATTATTAAATTATGGAACCACATTGCTTTCTGTTCCTTTTGCTTTTGTATCTGAATTTCTGGAAGCATTCGAGGTGGAACAACACGCAGGTATACTGTCAAAAGACAAAGTCAATTCTGATGCAGACCATGTACGCGCTCAATAAATTTATCCGAGAAGAGCAAAGTTCAAGCAGCCGCGTATACTGTCAACCGAAGCGACAAGCATTTTTTATGAGTCTGAAAATAAAATCTAAAATTAAACTGCTAGCTGACACTTTACTCCACGCACACAATACCACAATATGGTATTTTAATATTTTTGGGCAAAAAATATTTTCCAAACATTTCAACAAAACCATATCATGCCCCCCCCCCCCCCCCCACCACCCCATTGGAACGAGCTTGTCGTGCTTGTTCCACTAAGGGGTCACATGATATGGTTTTGTTGGACCTTTTCTGAAAATTTGTTTATCTAGGAAATGTTGTGTCGGGTCGAGCTTTTGATTGTAAGACTATATCTCGACTCGCCAAGATGTGGATTTAGAAACAAGAGCTCAACTCCGATACAACATTTTGTACATAAACATATTGGTGATAATATATATTTTGTACTAATAAGTTCTCGTTTGACTCTGCATCTCATTATATAGGCGCTGTCCTTAATATGCGAATGGTGTAAGAATCAGTTGGGAACGGATTGTCCGATTTTGTCACAAGACGCAACCCACTCTGTAAAAATCTCCCGGTGTGGTGTGAGCAATATAATAAAATCGACATTTGTTTTGTATGTTTTGGTAGATTATCACCTCGTTCGATTCTGTTTTCTTTCTTTTCTATCGGGGGTAACCATCCACTACAGCACATTAAAGAATCGGCACACATGTTCTTAGGACACGAAACTAAATGTCCACCAGTGTACACATTCATACACATGTTATGCCTTTTGGTTGCAAGCACTCTTCAGTGTTTCAGAGTTTGTTTATTGACACTTTAGAAAACTATGTTGCTGCTGCTCTGTGACGTTTGGATGGCGTAAAACTGGGAAATGATTGGTGGTAGCAGGGTTGGTAATCGGAGTGGGGTAGGGGCAGCGGGTAGCACAAAAAATAATTATTCTAGCCGAAACAATTAATAGTAACATCTACGATTAGAGTTAATTTTGTTATACCGATTTGTTCTTGTAAAGGATTATATTCTTCTTCGGCTCGTGTCTAGCTTAAATACAAACAATAGCCACACCGTAATGACTGTATCTGATCTATGGTGTCCAAGGCATGGATAGCTGTGTAACAGGCATTTTAACTTACTTCCCACAATCATTTTCCATATATATAAACGAGAAAATTATTCGAGACGTTATTGTTCCAAATCAAATATTTTATGGAACAGTAGAGCTTCGTCAGTGCCATTCTATTGCTTATTATTACATGTATAATCGGACATAAAACGGAAGGTATGTAGCATCCAAGTCTGATGATCTGAACCCATCGTGATAGACGTTATGAGTAAGACTCATCGGAAATAAATTGGATTTCACCAGCTAGCAAATTTGATATTTATTACAAGGTAAACGCAGGCGTGGACATCACCGTCCACGCGTGGATTTCGACTAGTCCTCGGCGACTGTACTGTATATCAGAATATGTCTTCTTGTTCAAACGGACCACAGCTGAAATGGACCACAACAAGCAATAAACATTTGCGAGTGGAGTGTTCGAATTTTGTCACTAGATTCAGACCGATTTATGTCTACTGTTGTTGTGAGCGCCTAATATAATAATACAGACATTTTTTCGTGTTTTAGTAGATAATCACCTCCTTGCTTAGGTAACCTCTTACCCTCTTTGGTACAACATTAGATCAAAGTAAGGAAGCAATACCTTTCGCGCCGTGGATATTAAAAACACAAGTGAGGAGCAGATAATATTCCCAAATGGCTATTAGAATGTATGCGAGATAAATGACGAGGTGTTTCGTCCAGTTGGGGCTAAACTGGATCTTCACAACTCACAAGCCCGCGACTAAAGACAGATAAGCCTTTGAAACTGGGAAAAATGGTACACGGTACACGCCTTGGTGTTTGCGACAGGCAAGGACCCTTGGGGATGCACACGGATAGGAGATGAGTTTCCTGGACTTGTGTTCCATCGCGAGCTCTTCGTGCATCTGTCAGAACTTAGCAACACGAACAATGTTTACAGCGGACTCCCCAGCACACTACTGAGAATAGTACTCTTGGCGAACGAAAAATGTGCCAGTGGTCGAACCGAGGCCTTCTCTCATTTACAATACAGAGGGCTTGTTTCAGGTCCTAAAGACAGTATTACGGTCCACGTTTTAGATAGGTGGGGTATCCGTGTACCATTGAAGCACCTGTCCGCAACACTACATTTCCTACAAACACTCTATGGATAACAGGGGTGGGGTGGGGAAGGAGCGCAAGATGTATTTCCTTGTACGACCTTTCACGCGGGGCTTCGGAGAATCAGGGAAGACAAACAGGCTGTATGTATTTCAGCTCTCCGATGGGCTTTAGAAGAAAAAAAGCGCTGCCACCTGCAGCGCAGCAACAAGCTACATTTTCTGAGCTCCGTGGCTTGAACCTAGAAGGACCAAGCGGCGGAGTGCATGTTCATCCAACCTTACATGCAGCTGTGTCGTGGGCACAGGCTCAGCAAACTCGAGAGCAGTGGCCACGTATTGTCTACTTATATCCCGAAAGGTGCTGGGAGGCGCAAACAAACAAAAAAACAGGCATGCTGAAGCTCCTTTGGGAGTTTGCTCGCCTTACTCCCGACGTGGGCACTACCATAATTGTCCAGGTAGTTCTGGGTGAACCATCCCAGGACTTCACACCTGTGCCACATGGGTTTGCCCTAAAATGGTGTCGGCGACATGATGGAAAAGAACACCATTATCCGCAACAAAGCTGTCTGGCTCATGTTGAGTGGCGTCGTAGAGAAGGTCACAGATGTCAGGTTTCCAATTAACACACTCAATACCCTCACATCTCGGCCCTGCCAAGCTCAAGCGCATGCGGTTCACCATACAGGCATTGGCAGATGACGATTTGAAAACGCTGCAACACGAGTCACAAATAACAATGGACCTATACCCATAACTCGACAACAAAATTAGAGGCGCGAATACTTTCCACATTCAGGAGATCAGCGATGTTAAGAGCCAATCTCACCGCCGAACGAGACCGCAGGCGTTCTCTTGGGAAGAAATATCAGCGAGGGATTATTATCGCAGATGCGCGGTGAAATATTCTGACCACGACCAGCGTAGGGCTCAGGGTTGGTGGAACTGGACTTTGTCCAACATAGCCGCGGTTCCTGTGGTTGTGGCTCTAAAAGCTCTTGCGGGGGACTGTGAATTATCAGGTGTGTTCGGGAAGTTTCTAAGCCGAAGACTTCCAATGAAGGCAAAAAAGCACATCATTGCCAACCTACCTGAGGCCAAACTTTCGTCTTGTGCTCGCAGAGGAAGAAACATTTAAGCTTCATATCCACATGACACCTCGTCGGGAGAACGCCGACTCAAAAAGGTGTTATTGTTGATACGTTAAGACCTCACCCGGCAGAGACAAGGGCCCACTACGCACGCTCGCCGGCTAAGACAAGAGCCCACTGCGCCCACCACGCCCGCCAACGCCTTAGCACCTCATCTCGTGGAAATTTAGGATTATGGTACATACTGTGTAATATCGCATCAGGCGGCCTTGACAGCAACTTCCGTCAGCCTGCCTTTTGCTTATTCGAAGAGCATAAATAATCAGATTTTTCGTACCGATGCACTTTTTGTCCTTCGAACGATCTTCAAATAAGCGAAAACGATATGTTTTCAGGCGCATAGCGAATTCACTAGGCGAGTTTGTTTGCTATTTTATAGCTAACAAGCCGGTCACACCAAATCCCTAGTATGATGAAGCGACGGTCTTTCTCGGCTGACGTTATGCAGTTTTCCAGATGCGGCTCTAGGTCAAGAATTGTTAAAGTCGTTCACACTTAGCTGTGTGTATTCACGAATTGCAGCATTGACATCCTGCAATTTGCGCATGGCATGGCTTTGGCGGCGTAGTTCTTCGTTGATCTAATCGAGGCGTTTTGTTCACTTACGGCACCACGCCGCCTGGACAGCCTGGAGCTTTTCTATGGCTTTGTCATGTAGCGCGCGTTCAGCACATGCATCGCTATCCTGAAACGTGGATAAGGTGGTGTTGCTGCCAAGGAAGGCCACTGCGTAAACAAGAGCGCCGCCCAAAGCATTGCGATCGAGACCACCTTTGCTTCAAAATATCTGTTGGGAGGATTACCTATTTAATTAGCATGTCCTTCGTGGCTGTCACGTGGACTACATCAAGGACTACCATCCCGACGTCGCGAGGCGTCAAGTCAGCTTAGGGGATGCCCCCCCCCCCATAACATTTCGCACAGACGTGTGTAGCCCATGGCAACGCCCGAGACAACGGCGCGGTGGTAGATTGTGTTGACAAAAATCTTTCCATAGTACTTGGGTAGACAATCTATGTAACAATTGGGTATGTAACGAGCGCTCACTCCATATAGAAGGGGTCCAGTGATGTCTTTAATTGCCTGGCGACCGCGGGCACCGCAAATAGCTTCATTTTAACCACCACGGCCGCGGGAGGTGGTGAAGTTGCCACGACGACATCCCGATGTTGATCTAGCTACCGCACAGCACCTGCCGACCGAAGGCCTCAATAATCCAAGGGGTCCAGTCGTTGACCGCTGTGGCTGTTCCAGCACCGTTTCTCATCGCCCAGTCCGCGTTCCCCTTGACTGCAGTGGTTCTGGCGCCAGTGGTCGATGTACGGCGCTCGAGCTTTGCTCGTCGTTTGTTTGCCTCATAATATCAGACTATCACCGAATAGAAGCCTTAGTCTCTCTGACCTCGGCCAACAGTCTTTCATGTTTTACCGTCCAGGTGGCAGCCCCGGCTCGTCCTGTAGCCAACGTTCGTGGGTTCTTCTGGCGAGCCGCACTTTTAAAAAGTCTGCTCCGGTTCTGACGACACAGTCACTTTATCCACTATTTCCTATGAAGTCTAATGTTGCTGTTCCAGCGCCGACATCATCAACTTGCCTTTGCGAGCTTTTGGTGCGCGGGCAGGGGTGTCCAAATCTGCAATGCTTAGCTGTGCTTAGAGCTGCGGTATGTAGGGCAAGATCCCTGTGGTAAAGCTCGCTGTATCACTGCTCAGAGTGTGCCCAATAAATGGGTCGGCCAGCTTTGTTTGGTCCTCTGGGGGATCAGAAGCAACATGCTGGCTATTCCCAAGTAAAGCTGATATGCGGCTTGTCCAGGAGTCATGGCCGCACCACATCGCGCCTCGTAGCGTGCGTAGAGGTTTTTTATCTCTTTGTCGCCCAGTGAGTGGATCTGGTCAGCTGTGAAACGTTTTTCATAGATACTATCTGTTTTCCCTCCCGCAGTCAGCGCGGTCAATCTCTCCAGGTCCTTGTCCAGCCGGCCCATGTCAAATAAACAAACTTCAGCTGTTTCTTCCTGTACTATCTCTTGGGACATCTGATTTATCGTTAATGTCGGGGTGTCAGTCGATGGCCGCCTATCCGCTGCCAACATCTAGTCAATAAGATCGTATCAACCCATGTTGTTTGTTTCTTTGTTGTTTTTGCTAGCAAACTTAGGCCTGAGACACACTGCATGCGTAACGACCGATGACATACGACACACGGTGAATCAGTAGAATGACTGTGACACAATAAGGACTCTCGCTTGAACGCACCATCGTCGGCACGACACTGTAATATTGCTTTTCTGCGAACATATTTCTGTACGCATGCGTTTGTTTAAAATGGAGAGACGTAAGCCAGGGACACATCGTGGACGGGATAACCAACGACATGCGACAATACGATAACGACAGAACAATTCGAACACATGGTAATTGAATGAGATGAACATACAGCACGACTATTTTGTCTTGAACTTGTCGTTACAAATCGAGTATGTTACGATTTTTCTGCATATGCACCAAATTCAACCAATAATCTGTCCTGGTTCAATCACGTAATTCACGTGGTATCTACAAATTGTGGTTCCAGTAGAAACGCATATCTTTGACCATAGATGATACTGAGAAAATCATACTGGATGTTAAAGAAAGCCAAGTTCTGTATGATAAAAAGTATGAAGGAATTCAAGAATAGTAAGCACAAGGATAGGCTGTTGATGAAAATATCAGACAACCTTAACAAAAATGGTGATATATTTATTTATTGTTGTTTTAAGGTCGTTTTAGCTCCGGTTAGGACAATTTTAGGACCGCGTTGGCACCCAGTGGTGGGGGAAACCCCGCAGAAGCAGGTAAACCACCCTACCTCGTTTGGCAGGCCATTATCAAGCCAACATAGACTGGAAAGATCGTCTCCAAACACGGGATGCCTGGAATTGGGTCGAACCCCCAACCCAGATGTTAACAACCCAATGGCTCGACGGACAAACCGCCTTACAAACTGAGCTAACGGAGAGCCCAAATGGTGAGATATTTATTGAAATATCCGTTGCTTTATATATACATTCAGTTCGAATATGTTGATATCCGACAACTGTACAATTTAATTGTAGAGGAATTTGAAAATACGTCTTTCTGTCTGTAAGAACGCTGTTGACCTGAAAAAGACTGGGTGGATTCTGAGGAATTGGGTCCTTTTGGAATCTGACTTGGATGTGATCTTGACTACTAGTCTTCTGGGTCATGCGAATGACTGTTGGTTGTATCTCGGAAAAGCTTGAAAGTGTCTTGAAACTTTGTACGATGTCACT
This sequence comes from Pictodentalium vernedei, assembly GCA_031216915.1. NCBI lineage: Eukaryota > Metazoa > Mollusca > Scaphopoda > Dentaliida > Dentaliidae > Pictodentalium > Pictodentalium vernedei. The sequence goes on from CM062289.1 coordinate 88,360,091, forward strand.
TAGTTTAATATTTCCATGTAAACGGAACATTTTGTATCCAGTTCAAAGACAAATTCGCGTCCATCTTCTAGTTACTTTATATGTGTGTGTATTTTGCAGTTGAAGATGTTAGAAAGAGATGGAAGAATGTTCGCGATGCTTTTGTTCGCTGGAAGCATGTGAACAAAGGCAACAGTGAAGATAGGTTGACGTAGACGAAACCTTTCAAATATGCACAAGCCATCAGCTTCCTCTCTGATACATCATCAAAAGACAGGTAAGGGAAGATACGTATTTGCACGAGTCGATCCGAATAAACCGAGGCCCGTCGGTCTCGAAGATCGAATTATTTCACATAGTGAGCATCTTAGCAAACACATTTATGATCACCTCCCCAATTTCTACGAAGGGGTTGAATGAGGAAAGGATTTATATGCTTATTTCATGTCTAGAACAGTTCCGCACAATGTATAGAACATCTTAAATCGAATCCAACTTTGTAACGAGATTCACAAAATGAGTTCAGTTTATTTGGTGTGGACCGAAACTTTTGCCAAATGAAAGATCTCGACCGAAATTACGGCATGAGTTTTTTTAGAACCCAATTAAACTATGTCCAGACAATCGACATCACAACTGTTTTATTACTAACACAAACTTTGGTGAATGAAGTAACTATATTCGTATTCATTTATTTATTTTATATTTTCAGTACAGAACTAATTTGGAACATTCATTCGACTCCGAACATGGTTCAGTTGCGATCTCGACCAGAGAACTTCAGTACGAAATTATCTCTGACAACTCCTGTGACAATCAGACAGATGCTGAGGCCACTCCAAACCATGCAACACCTAAAAAACTGGGCAAAAGGAAAAACAAGAAAGCAGTTGATCCGGTTATCCAAGAAAGTTTGCACCAACTACGGAATAGCAGAGGTGATGATCTCAGTGATGTGAGGAAAGAAATTCAGGAGCTGGGACGGACCCCAAAAGAAATGGACCCTGATGAAATGTTCTTGAAGTGTTTGGCTACAGATATGAAGAGGAGTTGAACCTGAAGAGGAAAGGTACATTCATGATAAGGGTACAGCAGTTAATCCATGATTTGCGTTTCGGGATGTATGTGTACACTGGGCCATCTACTTCACAATTCAATAGTGGTAACTCATTTTATTCTACAGATCATGGACAATATTATAAAACATTAAGAAATCAAATTCAGATATATTGTCTTTTGCTATTTCACTGACATTACAATTGCTCTCACAATAGACTCTTATTTTTTTCATCATCTCAGTTGTCAGCAGCGCCACATTGCCACTCGAACTCTCCTTCAGATGAATTGGAAAAAACGCATGAAGTTATCCCTCACTGGCATGGCCGAAGCAGCACCTCTGTTTCCTCGCAGAATTTGCAAAGGGCGCATAACCTCTTCTGATCCATGACGTGAGGAAGCTCGTAGCATGTTGTGCAGAACAGCACAAGCTTTAATTATTGCAACAACAGAATCGGCGTCAAGGAATATTTTCCTTATAAAAATTATCCACCGATGCTAATATACCAAGTGCGTTCTCAGCTACTATGCGCGCCCTTGAAAGTCCGTAGTTGACAACAGAAAATGTGTTCTTGTAATTGTGATAGAGAGATCCAGAATTTGGTGGGGCTCATATTTGTGCTCATATTTGTGCTTTCCATCAAGTGCTCCTAAGCAGTTCGGAAAATTCCAAATGCTCTCAAACTCATCAGAAATATTTTTCCATTTTTTCTGAGGTTGGTCTGGGCAGATAAACATCTGAAAGTTCCTCCCATATAACAGCAGACACTTCAATAATAATTTCCCGAGTAGTTGAGCGTCCAATCCTATAGGTGTAAGCTAGAGATCTGTATGAGTCACCACTTGCCAGGAACCTGGGGGTTATGTCTATTCTCTGCTGCACGCATAATGCTTCTCTGAAATATGTGTCCATTCTAAAAATTCTGTCTCCAATACTCTGACAAAGCTGTTCAAACAGAGATGAAGAAACACTGAAATATTGCTGAAATCGAACTGCATCCAGCCTCAATTCTAGCATCAATCTATGGTACTCTCCTGGGTTTTTCCGCCGTCTAAGGTATCATGAACCCATATCCATCTTTGGACATGTTTGGGCCTGTTATTCAAGAGAAGAATTAGCAGGAGTCTCCGTCTCTCCATTTTGGAAGAACGTAACCATGTGAAATGTGAACTCCAAAAAGTAGTATCGCTGGCGGTGTTTTCACACCTGTGCACGTTTTTACGTCGCGACTTGTCGTGTGTCGTTGGTCGTCGGTCGTCCCGACCGCGGTGTATCCTTGGCTGTAGGAGAATAGGCGTAAACGTTTGGACAGATCTATGTGGGTTCACAAGACTTTGGTACGTAGAAAGTATCATCGTTTGGTAGAAGAACTGAGACTGGATTCTATACGTTTTCAAAAATATTTCTGACTTTCCACGTCACAGTTTGAACTACAACTGGAGCAGGCATTTTTATGGAAACAAATTTCAGGGAGGCAATTGGTGTGGAACAGCGAATGGCCATTACTCTCAGGTTTCTAGCAAATGGCAACTCCTACCGATCACTGGCGTTTGAGTTATAGAGTAGGACGATCGACTGTTAGGGAAAGTATCATGCACGTTTGCATTGCCATTTGGGAACAACTTTCATATGTGTATCTGCCCCAACCAATGTCTGGAATGTGAGATTTGCGAAAAAAATTGAATGTATCGGGAACTTTCTAAACTGTATGGGGGCACTGGGTGGAAGCAGCACATTCTGATACGTGCTCACCAAATTCTGATTCATTATACCATAATTACAACAATAGCTTCCCGATAATACTTCTGGCTTTAGATGGATGCTAATTACCAATTTACTGTTGTGGATACTGGAGCCTGTGGCTCCATCCGTAACGGAGGAATTTTTCGTAGATCTGTACCAGGACATTGTGTGGGTACTGGAACAATGCAGGTACACGACAACGCATCTTGTCGAGTGCACCGAACACTGGGCCACTGCCTTATGTTGTAGTAGGAGATATCCCCGCCCCCACACCCCGAGAACATACGTAATGCACCCCTTAGCTTATCAGATATTATTATCTACAATCCATCTTTCTTTTTTTGTATTCCCTGTGACTTTTGGCATATAAAACTGTTTAGTCTTGCACAGCTAAGATAATTTTTACTGTCTCATCCATGTTCGAAACAACTACATTGTAAATTCGTCCGACTGAAGAGTGAATAAGACACGTGATGATTCGAGCAAAATCATTGGTTGACCTAAGTGCGTTACCGGCGACCCGGCAGAAACAAATTGAGACATGTTCGATCTGCGACTGCACGATTATTACAAAATAGTCGTCGCGTATGCGTGTGTTCATCTGTTGACTTATAACGTGCTCGTATGTTTCGGCCGTTATCCCACTGTCGGGAGTCGCATGTCGTCATGCATGCACTGTGTCACCGGCTTTACAACAACGCTAACCGTGTTGTATAAGTCGCTTGCTTGTTGCACCGACTACGTCAGCAACCTTTGCCAGCCGCTGTCTAACTCTAATACATTCGCGCACACCTCACGCGAGGATACCAGATAGTTGGGCCCGATTGACACACAGCAATGTTTCTTCGCACATGTTGTTCCTTTGGAACGTTAACTGCGTTCCTTATAAAAAGTCGGCTGGTCGGTCTTTAACAGCAACTTAGCGTGTTCAGTTTCGGAATCAGCCAGCGGACCGCGCCGCGCTTTTCTAATGTTGATTTCACGTCGTTCTCACTGAGTGCTTTCTCATAGGAATCGCACTCCTTAGGCCCTGTTTATATAGAACGCGAGACGACACGACGCAGCCGCGAAAAAGTGTCGCTTTTGATATATTTCCATTTAGCCAGTTATACAAGACGCGCCACGAAACAAAGCGATGCGACGCGCTATTTCAGTTTCGCTTGTCTATCCATAAATGCCGCATCGTTTATATGATTTGCCTAATTATGCAGTGTGAAACATGGTTAAAGCGTGCCTGCGTGTGGTGTATAGACGCATCTAGCGAGTGCTGCGAATTCACTGCACCCTGTGATGCGTCGCTTCGCGTTCCGTTTTAACAGTACCTAACAGTGAAATAGGGCGAACCAGCGAGTCTGCTCACGCAGGTCCTTCAGTACACTGTTGCACTTCTGGGTCGAGACCCACATGCTCTGCCGCGCAGGGCGTCCGGAGATGGCCCGATCTGAGAGCATATCTTTCTTTTTGGTCAGTGCATTTGTGACACTGCAGTCGTCTATAGTGTACAATGTCGATTCTCTCTGCAATACACTATAGAACACCCGAAGGTAGTTATGCAGATGCTCGTGTGGGTCAAGTATGCTGATCCGACCAGATCCATGGGCGCGTTAGGTAGGCCTTATTGTTCTTGGCCGTGGCGTGAAGATTGCGATGTGATAAAAGACGCCACGTATGTGTCTTCAAGCAGGTCAAGGGTGAAAACTGATTTTCTGCAACCCAGTTGCCCGCAGATGATGGCCGAATGGGGCAACTTGGAGAGTGGCTGATCTGGATGTGCCGTCGGAGCAGAGGAGATTCTCGCAGTCTGCAGTATGGGTTAAGCTTGCGTCCGTATTGGCTTGAAGCCATAACAATGTATTGAACCGAATGGCTCATCCTTCGATACAAAAGAAGACTTTGCCCTCGATGATTTCGCAAAACACCAAGACACCGACGATGACGATTATCGGAGTTGCAAGACGAAACTACCTTTACCAGACAGCGGAGCAGTAGGAGAGACAGGCTATAAAATGCCTTCATTGCAGCAATAGCTCTTGGTGGAGGCCGTCGATGACTACTACCGAGATCTGTCTCGGGCGGGGCTAGTACCTATTGTACTTGACTAGTCCATGTCCGAGCTCGACAACGTGCGGCTGAGGCTGAAGGCCCATCCAAACGTAGACGTCGTAAATAAATCGGAAGCGCACCTTGCTCTCTCAACACTTGCCCAAAAGCGTGGCGACGGTGAGGTCGTCTGGGAAGAGCTGGGGTTTGTGGACAGGACTCGTGGGGGTAACGTGCTTAAGCCTAAGGCATTTGAAGCCTACCGGGCCAATAATAATGATTTCGGTGAAGCAGCTGCTGGGATCCCATCCGATCTTACCGAACTACAAGACGTGCGACAGGCGGCTAATGTTGCGCCACTCAAAGCGTGATGGAATGTCTCTCGGTGGAGAACGAAACTGCAGTTAAAACCTCGAATGACCCTCCACGTGATACCACGGGATTGGAGTACAACATCCGAGCTCTGCGGACTCGACAGGGCGATGCAGACAATCCGCGGTGAGCTGAAAAACAACCTGGCTAAACTGGCCGGGCCAGACAAACATATTGCCCTGGAAAAAAAACAAAGCGCAACTGGACTTTATGATTCTGGAGAATCATGGCTTTTCCAGATGAGATTCCATGATTTTTTAAGACGCTAGATTATCTGATGACTCAGTTTGAAAAAAAATGTTTAGGAAAAAAACACCATTAATGGTGTAGAGGGTTAATATCAATATCATCGTCCAACAAGTTAACGACCGCCAAGAACTGCGAATGGACATTTTTTCTTAAAAATCTACGAGATGTTTTCAGAGAAATCCAGGGAGAACATGTATTTTACGGTTTTGATTGGTATGATTGTTTAACCAGCCCAAAACGGGTTAAGGGTTGTTTTTTGGATTCTCAGTGAATTCTACTTCCACTTATGTTGATCTTCCTCTTAACTTTGGGTGCTGTGGATACGCAAACACAGACAATTGTATCAAAAGTTTCATGTTTGAGAACCTGCATAGGGTTAACAAATGCTTACTGGAATATTTTGTTCATGCAGCTTGTACTCTCACACTAGGATCTGAGATTGGCCAATTTTTCTTGAAAATCTGCGAGATGTTTTTAGAGAAATCCTCGGATAACATGAATTGTAAACCTTTTGAGGGGTATAGCTATGTAACCAGAGCTAAACGGGTTAATGCTTGGTTTTGTGAATACCTTCATTACTTACAAAAATGATCCTCGGTGCATTCCACTTCCATTGAAGGAGGTTATCTTTATCTCGCAGGTACACGTTGGGTGTTATGGGTGCCCAAGTACAGACCATTTTCTCAAAATGTCTATACTTGGCAGCCTCTGGAGGATTAACAAATGGTTACCGGAATATTATGTCCATGCAATTTGTAATGTCACTCCAAGACCTGCGAATGGTCAATTTTTCTTGAACACTTACTAGATTTTTTGGAGAAATCCACAGAAAATGGGAATTTTAAGCTTTTAATGGGTATATCTCCTTAACCAGTCGAAAATGGGCTAAGACCTCGATTTTTGAATACCCTAACTACTTACATGTTTCTCTATCCGTTTTGCGACCGGTAAAAGAAGTTACGTTTCTCGTGGCATTCCCATTTGATGTTGTTGGTATTTTCAAAAATTTGACATTTGTGTGAACAAATGCTAACCAGAATAATTTATCCATGAAACTGGTAATGTGACACCAAGACTCAATGCCCATTTTCCCTTGAAAACCCTACAAGATGTTTGTAAAGAAATCCAGGGAAAACGTGAATTTTTTAAGCTTTTGCTGGGTGTCGCTATTAACCACCCCAAAAGGGGTTAACGCTTGTTTTTTATAATACCCTTATCACTTTCAAAAATGGTCATCCGTGAATTCCACTTCCAACGAAGGAGATTGTGTTTATCTCTCGGGTATACATTGGGTGCTGTGCGTGTCCGAAAACAGCCCATTTCAACAAAACTACGGTGCTTGGCAGCCTGTAGAGGGTTAATAAATGCTCACCGGATTATTTTATCCATGCAACTTGTAATGTCACACAAAGAACTGCGAGCAGTCAATTTATCTTGAAAACCTACAATATTTTTAGAGAAATGCACAGAAAATGGGAATTTTAAGCTTTTAATGGGTATCTCTCTGTAGCCTGTCCAAAATGGGTTAAGACTTCGACTTTTGAATACCCTTACTACTTACCAAAATGTTTCCGTATAAATTTTGCACTCGATAAAAGAAGGCCCTTTTCTTTGTAGCGTACCCATTTGGGTGTTGTTGGTGTCCAAAAACAGCCCATTTTATCACAATTTTGACTTTTACCAGTCCGTGGAGGGATAACAAATGCTCACCGGGGTATTTTGTTCATGCAAATTCTTTTGTCATACCAAGACCTGCGCGTGGCCATTTTTTCTTGAAAATCTACATGACTCGTTTAAAGAAATCCACAGAAAACATTAATTTTTGAGCTTTTGAGGGGTATTGCAGTTCAACCAGCCCCAAACGGGTCAACTCATGGTTTCTTGAATACCCTTATCACTTTAAAAATAAAATGATCCACGGTGAATCCCACTTCCAACAAATGAAGTTATGTTTATCTCTCGTGTGTCGTTTGGGAGCTGTGAAGGCCCGAAAACAGCTCATTTAATCAAAATTGCGATGTCCCCCCAAAAAAAAATAAAAAACAAAAAACAAAAATAATCCGTAGAAAAGCAATAGTCTTTTCCAGAGGGAAAAGCCTAAAAAAATAATAATCCGTAGAAAAACAATAGTCTTTTCCAGAGGGAAAAGCCTAATAATCCGTAGAAAAACAATAGCCTTTTCCAGAGGGAAAAGCCTAAAAAAATAATAATCCGTAGAAAAACAATAGTCTTTTCCAGAGGGAAAAGTCTAATAAAGCTCATGATGTGTCCGCCTGTATCCGCGTTACAGAACGCGAGACGAGCAAGCATCTCGCCTGGACGCATCCGCACCAGACAGGCAGTCTCTTTGCTACAAGATAGACAGGATCCGAGAAACAACCAGTAGGGTTCTTGGCGAAGAAACGACGCTTGCCGAGCGCATTCCAAAGTTCTTCTGGGAGCACGGGATCACAATTGTCTCAGTCCTTTCTGCGGTTGGTATGGCCATCTCGACCCTGTTGCTGGTCCTGACCGGTGGTATGGATAATCCCCTCTACAACTGGACCGACAACGCCAGATAGGCGTGGCCTGAAGGAGTAGATTTAAAAATATTTACAGACCCTTGGCCGAGTGCAAGCAGTTCTCGCAGAGGAGGCCGCTGCCGTGCCCCACGGCCTTATTGGGAGCTTGGTGTCCTGGCTTTTCAGGCTCCTGACCAAAACGACTGATTGGCTTGCCATGAACTTCTGGGCCGTGATTGAGTTGAGAAGAGTAACATTCCCAATATCCCACTGCCACACCGCCCACAATGAGCGGGGACTTTTCCTTGCTGTGAAGTTAGCAGAGGTATTCTGTGAACTCTTCTCTGTCATCGCTGAGGGAACTCGAGCGACCAACGCGGTTGGGTTGTCATGGTGTTGAGGCGCCGTAAGTATTGTCTGCTTCTATGCAGCAGGTGCAGCGTTAAAGTTATTGTTAACCCCCAGCGCATGAGCATCCGTGGCAATTATGATATCATTGTTGTACCCCCACGAGACCGCGCGTAAGGCGGCCTAGTTCCATATCGGAAGACGTCATGAAGAGGCCGAGGCCGAATACATAATGTGTTTTTGAGACAACACGTCCTGATAGCGTTTGCTTCCGCACTCCAAATCCATCAGTCAGGCAATGGCGTCTTCCGCCTCGAATTAATTATTTCACGAGACCAGTCCAATCAAGCGATTACTCTGTTTATTACTTTTCATTATTAACGATAATTAGGTTATTTAACGCTTTACATAACGTAACGGCCAAAAAGAAAAAAATAAAACAGCCAGCGCTATTCTCAAAACTCTCCAATTAATTTTCATTATTTTTTTCATGTTTGTCTCTAAAACATAGGTCATGACCCCTCATTGGAACGAGCTCGCCAATGAGACACAAAAGAAAATAATAGTTATTCAAGATTTTTTTTTTTTGCGAGTGTCGTCTGCTTTTCATGTAAGGTAAAGTATTAAAAAAAAAAGAAAAAAAAATACAATGAAGTCCCCATTACGCCCGCGGCAAAGCGTCTTCGTTTGCGCGCACGGATACATGACACAACTGTTCATTGCATAATTCACTTGTAAAGCTATCGTTTATAATCAAACCCGGAAATCCCAGTAAATCACACTTTGGAAAGTATTAAATTTTCGTATCTACGACTTGCTGGGCGTTGAGTGGGTGGTATTACTACCTGTGGGTGATAGTAAGGCCTTACTTGCTAGAGGGTGCTCAATTTGTCAGCCCAAAGAGTCATTATATCACTGTTTTCTCTCCAGTCTGTATCAGGTGGCACAGCGAACTCATTTCATAATATTTCGAAAGCTCGTCTGTTATATGAACTATTAAATCTAACCCACGTGTGGTTCTGGGGTAAGGAAACTCGCATTTAGGCTAAAATTCGCCGTTTCTGGTAGTAGAAATGAAATAGCCAGAAGCTTCTGGCGAACAAGTCTGTGGTTTGGATCAGGCGGTCAGTAGCTGAGACCCCGGTCCTTGCTGGCGCACTTCACACAGTGTATTTCACCTGGTTTTGCCCCAACCCTATGGGTGTGCTCCGCTTTTGATTGATAATTACGTACAAATTTATATTGCTGTGTTTATACTCGAAGATATCCAGGTGATTGGTTTCAAAACGTTTGGTCTCTAAGCTATGTGGAGGGGGTACAGCAACATGAATCTCATTGATATCGCTTAGTGTTTTGTGCTGGTAGAATCCGCCGGCCTTGCACGTGGCACCGGCACTGTATCGTAAGGTTTTTGGGGGATCTGCCATCTTTGACGTTACAGGCACGGTTTGCCATAATTATTTAACTGTTTGAACGAATAGCTCTCTGCACAAGAAAGACTGTTTCATAACATTGCAACCCACAGTCCATATTAATATATTGTTATTAATATAAAAATTAAGATTTTTTGTCCGTAACATTTTTTTTTTGTGCGCTATACATTTGCTATCGATAGATTAAACAGACGAAAGTAGAGCATCTAAAAAAATAAAATCCACACGAATGAAACTGGCCAGGGCTAAAACACCTTAAGGAGACTGTGTACCAAAACACGGTCAAAATCAAGGAGAGTGTGAAAATGGTGATTGAAAATCAACGTGAATGTGACCTCTCATGTTGTAAAGAGATAACATTAGGTTTATTACTGGAACGCGCAACCTCTAAAAAGGCGTTTGAGAAGCCCTCGTACGGGAGACCCCGGGCTGGCGAGGGTGATGAGCCGTCCCCAGCTCTACTATTTTTTCAGCGAGTTGGTGATGTTTGTGGGCTTTTATGATGGTTTTACAATCATCATGTGCAATTGAGATTAATTGTCTGGCCAAATAGGCATAGTTGAATGGCATGAAGTCGCTGTCTGGGCCGCCAATTCCTCCCACCTCCACTATAGTTTGATCTGCGCCCCACACCCCCACATTGTTATTGGTAAATGCAAATGTCATCGTATTAAACATCATATTAAAACAGTACCGGTATGCACAAACACGCGTTGTGATGTTAAACACGACACGCGGGACATTCTAAATATAAACAGTTGTATTAACCTGAATGACTCTGAAACGTAATGGACGAGAAAGATGAATCCGTTAATACCGAGACAGTTTCCAAAAAATACGATCCTCTTTTGTCAGGTAACATTTTTTCAAACATATTTTATTGTATGTAGAATGCTGAACAAAGGCTCCTCCACATCGAAAATAGAGAGTCGGGCCCTGTGATGGGTCTGTTTGTCTTTCGATTCAGAGGCTTCGCCAGAATTCGCCTTGATTCGATTCACGCAGATACTACTTTGTAAGTCCTTGGGTTGTGTTTTTCAACCACTTACTAAGATCGTCAGACAATTTGCTGAGTCAACGGAAAACGTGTGGTATCCTAGAGACAAGCTAGAGTCAGGGATGTGGCTAGAGTCAGCTGGGGGGGGGGGGGGGGGGGTGCCACCGGTGTAAATTCCAACTGTGAGTAGTTTCGATAGGTGGTTGCACTACAGCGCTGGGTGATAACTGTTAATCCTTTAACCAACGAATCGCCCGCATCCGCCCGCGTAATATGCAAATACAGCTTCTGAAAAAATATTAGTTTTCGAAAAATTTCAACAAAACCATATCATGTGACCCCTCTGTGGAACAATCTTGTCGAGCTCGTTCCAAAGTGGGGTTACATGATATGGTTTTGTTGAAATGTTTTTAAAAAATTTTAAAAATTATATTTAAAATAATGAATTTTGAAATCGTCTGTGTTGTGTAAGGGGTTAAAGTATTATTATTATTATTATTATTATTATTATTATTATTATTATTATTATTATTATTATTATTATTTACTGGTGTTTAAGGTCACATATTTCTGCACAATGGCTAATCATGACCACGACAGTTTTACGGGTGGAGAAAGCCGGAGTACCCGGAGAGAACCACCGAGCAACGGCGAGCAGCTGTTAGCTCCCCAACACACTTACTCCACACAAGCATGGTTAGCATTGGTTGAAGACAGGTGCACCATCGACGTGCAGTACACCTTAGTACACAGCGTCACCGTGCCCCTACGTGGGTAATGGGGGTGAAGTGTCTTGTCCAAGGTCACAGCGCAGTTGCCGCGAGTGGGATTCGAACCGAGGACCTCTCGGCCTGCAGCCTGCACCAGTGATTTTATATATATATATACACATGCTTATGAACCCTTCTGAATATTTTCTCTAGTCCTGAAACGGAAAAGGCATCATTTATAATGTGTCTGGGTCAGAAAATTTACTGGATTGATGTCAGGGTCGAAATTTAGAGGCCAATGTCAATTTTAGAGTAGGAAATTTGAAACTCAAGTTTCCAGTTGGAAATAAAAGATCAAAATTTCTCATCATTAAGTTGGAATTTTAATATTTTTCATGAACAATGTTAATTTATTGAATTTCCAACTATTTGATTTTTGACCTCGGAATTTCCAACTACTAGCTGAGGGCCCCCACCGCCCCCCCCCCCCCCCATATCGCCACGTCCATGGCTAGAGTACCTATAAATTAGTTCACTCACGGGGTTGGAAATGAATAGATTGAAAAATGTGAGCAATTGTGTTGTAAAACAAAGAAATATATCAACTACAGTCAACTACAGTCAGAAGCGCACTGGCTGTTTGTTCCACGGAAAATGTCCTAGTGCTCCCCCGGGCGGGAGGCTTCTTACATACAGAATTATACTACCTAGTGCAATGTGAGATAAATATCCTGTAAAACCAGTAAAATAGTCTAGTTGTACTATAGTGATGCGGATCGTGCCGGGCATTTTTCCCCACTGGACCGGTCCAAGACGGTTCACTAGAGTACTTTTTATATTTTAATTCAAATGTGACATTATCTCGTCTCCAATGTTTATATACTGCGCAGGAGGATGACTGTATGTTTTAGTGGATATCAGACACATTTGATAAGCAGTCGGCATAGATAAGGAATTCTATCAAGCACACCGATTTTATATAAATGCTCGTGCAAGCATTAGATGAACACACATGTACTACTCACTCACGGATAAGCGGGAGAGATGAATTTCTTAACGAGTAGCAACAAGGGCGGTGTGGTGGGGGGGGGGGGGGGGCAACGCACTACTGTTAATGGCTATACCCATCGGGGGAAAGGCCAGACAGACGGTTTCAGCCCATCCGAGCATCCCAATCCTGTTCACTGCCTCTGTCGGACCCTTCACTATCCCACCGGACCTATCACTGCAGTAGGCGAAAGTACATTCACGCCTCAACCATAGAAGTCCACCAGAAGCGCCCGGTCCACATTACGCCTGCCAGCCCCTGTTCAGTCTATGGGCGGCCATATTAGTCAATAGAACTTCCGTAGTTATATGGAATAGAAGATGTATCTAACCATGTCCGTGAACACGAAACAGTACTCACGGCTGATGTGGTGACGAATTAATATATTTTCGATGAGAGCCGTCAGTGTTTATTGTGCCCAACACAACTGGTAGATTAAACACGGCGCAGTTAGTTATATTTATACACAGAACGTCACGATGTGTGAATGCGTTCGCCAATACGGCACGAGTGCCAGTGCGGAAGGATAGAACGAGAGGCACAGGCTCCAGTTCTACCTTTCCGCGACTGCATGAGTGCCGAATTGACGGAGAAGGAAAATGGCGGATCCCGAGCTGTCGGATGTGCAATTAGCTCCTATTAATTTGGCAAAAATCTAATGATCGGAAGAATTTAGACGGAAATAAATGTCTCAGATTTTGTGCTATTTATCGAATGAAGCTGGCTACTCGGTTGGAACGTGTTTTCGACTTTCTGTTTAGGAGCTTTGTTGATTTTTCCTGAAAAATAGGGATATGGCAATGGAAGTAAGCAGCAAGCTTACAGTTGTGTTAGAAAAGCAGTCGATTAGGAGAGTTACACACGAGGTTGAGTTTGAAGGATTTGAAGCAGTCATTGATCATGACAGTATGCTGGCTATTCAACTTTCGGAGTCTGAATGCTTTATCACTCTCCAGTATGATGGTGCTAAACATTCCTACATGTTGAGTGGTGGTTTTCGCCTTGGTCGAAGGTTTGTCAGGTTGCATAATGAATGTAGGCGTTCTACGTTTGTAACTATTAAGGATGCGCCGGGTGGATCTTAGAGATGAGATCGTGATCGGCCAGTTTAAAACGTTTGGTACGATAAAAGAGGGTAGCCTAAAACGAGGGTAAAATTAGAGGTAGAGACATTGAGACTGGGACAAGATATATTGAGTTAGAAGAGTGTGTGGACATTTCAACTAAACTTGAAGTTGAAGGTATGCAATTGGAGTGTTTTCGGACAGAAATGTACACTGTAAAACATTACCGTACTTCTACGGTTAACTACTGTCAGATGTCTGTCAAATACAACGGTCTCGAGGCCGTTAATTAATTTTAACGGTGTTGCCGTAGAAAAACCCGCGAATTTGATCCAATGAACGTATTTCTCCCGTTACGCTGTCCAATTACGTCGCGCGGCGGTAAAAATGGTAAATTGTGGGATCGGCCTTGCCATATTCCACTCTGGAAGTCGCCATTTCCAAGAAGGATGCCCGATGCTTTTGAAGACGAACAACGACGTATTACTATCAATTTATAAGTTTGTGGCCAAGTGAATCGTGTTCATTGCAGTCTTGGACATGAACATCAAATAACGTCAATTGTTTATGCGTATAATTGTTTCGGTAATAATGTAGAATAGCAGACTGTTTGTACTGCGTCACCGATATTCGACGGATCGTATGACTTGCGGCCACGGATCGCCGCTAAGGCCGGCAGACCCATATGCTTTTATTGGTTCAAGGTAAAATGCGGTTACTGATGGCTGGAATTAAATTATGGTCAAAATGACCGGTGGCAGTGTTCCAGCCATATGGCCGTAATTATTCTTGATGGTAATTTTTACAGTAAAATAAGGGAATTGATGGTTAAAATTTTTACTGTCATATGTCCGGCAGCTAGTTTCCGAGCATATGACCGTACAAATAACGGTAAACCGTGACAGAAAAAAAATCACGGGAATATACGGCAAATGACAGTGAACAATTTGTTTTACGGTTTGCCGAAACGCTTACGATCATAGGCCTGGAAACTAGCTGCCGGTCATATGACTGTAAAAAATTACGGTATTGTTTTACACTGCATTCGATTGCTGATACTACAACGAACAGCATTACCCAACGCACAATTGCCGCACTGAGCAGTTTTCAAAAAATCGTCCATACACCCGTTGTTTCTCCAGTGATCACTCAGCTCATCAATGTTCAAATGACATGGTCTGTCGGAAGTGATGCTTACCCGGACATCGACAGTTTAACTGTAAAATGAGATTGTTTGACCGGAGGCCGGAGCAACAGACCGTGTTTGCAAGTTTCGAGGATATCTCTCGTGTGGAGATTGCAAATGGAATGCCGAAAGAAATGCAAAACGTTAACACTTCACGTTCTACAAATGCCGATACAAACAGTAATAAAAACAACAGCGTTGTCGATGCTATTGTGTTGGGTGCAAGTAACTGTCGGGATTTCCCTGTTGGCAAACCGAATATAAGGGTGTTCTCAATATCGGGCAAGACTGCGTGAGGTATAGACAGATTACGACGCGCCACCAGCATTAAAAGGTCAGTGAAACCTGATAAAATAAATTATGTTTTCCTTCATCTTGGTATCAATGATATTACCCACACAAAGTGTAACGTAGAAGAGATCTCTATGAACTTTAAAGAAGCTATTTCCAAAGTTAAAAATAGATTCCAAAATGCAACCGTAAATGTCTGAAGCATTCCATCACGAAAGGGTAAAGGTTCTAAAATAGCGGACCATATTGACGCTGCAGAGCGAGTAAATAAGTTTCTTGCGTTGTGTTGTGGACGTCAAACTAATGTGAATTGTGTTAACACTGCTCCTCTGTTTACCAACCGCGGCTCTGTAGTCAAGGCCCTATTTGAAGAAGATGACGCTTCTCGTGTTCTTCCGGCAAGGTGCGTCTTGCCGAGTGTTTTGCTGACACGGCCGCTGTCGATAACAGGAAGCGTGGTCGCAGTGACACTATCCCCACCCCGGAACAGAAGAAATCAGTGAGACATGGCTCAAATGACTATAATGCCTGATAAGGTTTAGTAACACTTTATTTATTTATTTATTTATTTATTTATTTATTTATTTATTTATTTATTGGTGTTTAAGGTCACTTATTTATGCACAATGGCTAATCATGACCGGGTAACACTTGATAGAGCTAATATCAAAATATTGGATTTAAATGTATGTGGCATAGACTATAGACTTAACTACCCCGAATTCATAGAACTGTGTCAGGACTTTGATTTATTCCTTTCCAAAGTGTCATTTACTGGGATTTCCGGGTTTGATTATAAACGATAACTTCACAAGTGAATTATGCAATCAACAATTGTGTCATGTATCCGTGCGGCAAACGAAGACGCTTTGCCGTGGGTGTAATGGGGACTTCATTGTTTTGTTTTTTTAACCCTTTATCTAACATGAAAAGCCAACGATACTTGCAAAATAAATTCTTGAATAAGTAATTTTTTTCATTTTTTGTCTCAAAAAACATAGGTTGTGACCCCTCTTTGGAACGAGCCCAACGAGCTCGTTCCAATGAGGGGTCATAACCTATTTTTGACAA
This sequence comes from Pictodentalium vernedei, assembly GCA_031216915.1. Taxonomy (NCBI): domain Eukaryota; kingdom Metazoa; phylum Mollusca; class Scaphopoda; order Dentaliida; family Dentaliidae; genus Pictodentalium; species Pictodentalium vernedei. The sequence continues at coordinate 88,376,180 of CM062289.1, forward strand.
AAAATGCCCAAAATAATGCAAATGAATTGGCGATTTTTGAGAGTAGCTGTCCGGTTTTAACCGTTACGTTAGGTAATGGGTCAAATAATATAATTATTGTTAATAATGAAAAGTAATAAACAGAGTAATTGACTGGACTGGTTACGTGAAATAATTCATTCGAGGCGAAGGACTATATTGTAAAACAGTCATGCGCATTTGCGCACTCGTGTTTGTACAACGTCCCTCGCCTCTCATGAATTATTTCACATAACCAGTCTAGTCAAGTGATTACTCGCTGTATAATTGTTTCTCAGAAATATTCCCAACTTTCATATATGCGCCAAGAAAGGCAAAGTTGCGGGTGAGGGTAAGAGATCGGGTGGCATTCTCATAGCCGTCAAAATAATTTCGCTCATTCTTTTAACGTTATTCAGGGTGAATGCGAGAATGCTGCGTGGGTGCGTATGAGTCAACACAAAACATTCTCATAGGCGCCGTGTATATTCCTCCTGCTAATACAAGGTAAGTAGTATGTCATGTTCCCCTACATGTCATATTTGGGGGACCTCGGTGGGGGACCCCGGAAGTGACGTAATACCACGACGTGACTCAGTGGCGCCACGCTGTGTTGTCATGGTATCCCGCGTGAGCGGTCATCTTGTGACGCCATCCACATAGTGACACGTGGCGTTAGTGCGCATGCGCATTGCGTGTTGTTTGGGTGATACGTGTTTCCGTCGTCCAGTTTCTATACTGGAGGCCGCCATCTTCGGAGGGTATGTCGATTGAATAGGAGTAATTTCCCTTTTCGTAGAATTACCACAAACAACCCGACAAGTTATACTATTTCGAATTCTTTCAGAATGTTCTGCTTCTATCTGTCTATGTAATAGTTTTCGTCTGCCTGACCATGTTTCTTTGTCCTAGAGTATACTCCAGTAGAGTAGAAGAGCCTATTAACTGGAACGGCTTTGCTTATTATTGCTGCATTCAGCTGTTCTAGTATGTTCATGTTAGTTCTGACCCTATTCAAAGTACTCTTGATGTTTCATTTATCTATATCACCCAATCAGTTCACTTTATCTCCCAAACGTGTCAGCTAATTATTTACCTGGTGAGTGGCCGGGAAAAATATTTCCTTTTTGTCGATGGAGCAGTTTGTTTATAACTTCCGACAGAACGTGCCTTTTTCACATTGTCATTCACGATGTCAGAGAAATATTGTCTCTTAGCATTGTGGATGAGAACATTGACTCTATTACGCTGATAAACATAGAGCTCCCGGTGAACTTCAAGCTTAGAAGTGCGCCATTGTTTCTCAAGCAATCAACGGGCCTGTTTTGGGGACCTGATCTCGTCAGTAAACCACGAGCATATATCGCGAGTTCTGATACATTTGCTTTGAAGGGGGGCGAACTTATCAATAAGTTTTTGACACATTTCATCAAATTTGTCGACAATAAAATTTACGTCCGTAGTATCGCTCAATGTTAGCGTTGAGACAGGACTGACTGCTACAGAAAATTCATTGGGAATAATGGTACTGAACTTTCTGTAATTCACCTTCACTCTTGGTGAAAACCACCCAGGAAGACAGATTTTGAATTCGACTGCGTAGTGATCCGATAGTGCAACGCCTGTGGCCTCACTGTCACTGATGATACCTTTGTCACTCTCCCGAATGATTATCAGATCGAGGGTGTGGCCACGTTTGTGTATTGGTCGAAGAACATGCTGATGTAAATCCATGGAGCTCAATGTGTTGTTGAAATTGATTACATCATTGTAATTGAGATTGTCAATATGGAAATTGAAGTCACCAACAATGATAAATGGACTATTCCTTAAAGTCAAATGCCCAAGGAAGGAAGAAAATTCCTGACGAAATTGATTGACTGAGGCTTTGTATTTAGCACTGTGAGGTGGGCTATAGATCACAACCATGTTGATTACCTTAGACTTGTCAGTAAATGTTCCCATGGTCAGCTCAAAAGATTTGATTTTTTTTCTGTGATTCTGGCTTTATTTTAAAAGAGTTGTCAAATAACACCCCGACTCCGCCGTCAACGCGACCGGATCTCGGTTGATGAATACAAGCTTTATCCGTGCCTTTGAGTTCACCAATTGTAAGATCGTCGCTGTGGGTCAGCCATGTTTCCGTTAGAAAACAAAGTGACGCGTCATTGTCTCCGAGAACACTTTTAAGGTCTCCCACTTTATTGACAACCGAACGGACATTTAACACGCATGCATTAACGGGGGTATCACGCGAATCTAACCGTATCAAATTTTTCAAATTAACAGTTTTGGGTTTGTGTTTTCTGTGGCGTCTACGGCCACCTCGTTTGCGTCGGAATTTCCTCAGTATGTTGTGCTCTTTAAGTTTGTTGTAAATTATTGAACCTAAACCGTGCGTCCCAGGTGTCTGAGGTGAAACAATTTTGGCAGTGTGGGTGTTAACAGAACGCAATGTTTCAGGTTGGTATATAATATGGAAAGAGCTGCAGTCATCCTTCCCAACTATATTCATACTGTGGTAAAAACAGTTCACGTTGTCAGCAATAGGTAGAATGGATCTAAAAAAACGACATTGGTTACCAGTACTCACGACGGTGCAAAACACGTTGTCGGCAATAGGTAGATTGGATCTGAAAAATCTGTTTTGGTGATCAGTACTTACGACGGTGCAACACACCAACAAAAATATCTTCAAAACTATCAGATTCCAGAAAATTCTGTAAAAATGTCAACCTGTGACGTCCTATGATGCATAACAAAGTTTCTTGTAAATTTTTGTCAGGAAGAACGAAACAGAATTGTACAAAAATGAGAAAATACGGAGAGCGAGAAACAATGCAGCCAGCACATCGGTGCGTTTTCAACATTCACCTCAAAGCCAATAAGCTATCGAGCAGTTACTGAAAAGTCATTGCTCGAACGACTTGAAGTCCATCGAGCAAATGAGCTGTCGAGCAATTGCTCGATCGAGTGACTCGCACATACGATTCTTCGACTCATTTCAGAAAAAAAAAGATTCCATAGCCACAGACGTTTTCTAAAAAGGGATTCCGTAAAATGGGATCCTTCTTTTCTGAAATGAGCCAAAGAGTCGTATGTGCGAGTCACTCGATCGAGCAATTGCTCGATATCTCATTTGCTCGATGGACTTCGAGTCGTTCGAGCAGTATGTGCGAGTCACTCGACGTTAGACGGAATCCCACTTATGGAATCCCTTTTTTGGAATCCCATTTGTGGAATCCCTTTTTCGATAACATATGGCCTTTCGGCACCATTTTTTTTCTGAAATGAGGCTAAGAGTCGTATGTGCGAGTCAATCGAACGAGTAATTGCTCGATAGCTCATTTGCTCGGTTGACTTCGAGTCGTTCGAGCAGTATGTGCGAGCCACTCGAACGAGCAATTGTTCGATAGCTCATTTGCTCGGTGAGATTCGAGTCGTTCGAGCAACACTTTTCAGTAACTGTTCGTTAGCTTATAAGAGATATTTGGGATAGGCATGTCTTGTGGTGGCCTAGGAGGTTGGGCCAAATAGGTAATAGTTTCCTTAGATAAGTATCCTATAAAAGGTATCCTCGAAAGGTATCCTCAAATAATACAATACCAGGCCAAAGGTATCTTCAAATACTGGAATGAGGCTAACATCGTATGTGCGAGTCACTCGAACGAGCAATTGCTCGATAGCTCATTTGCCTGGTAGACTTCGACTCGTTCGGGCAGTATGTGCGAGTCACTCGAACGAGCAATTGCTCGATACCTCATTTGCTCAATGCTCCTCGAGTCGTACGAGCACTGATTTTCAGTAACTGCTCGATAGCTTATCGGCTTTGGGAATGATATAGGCTTTTGGTATATAGAAGGGACATAACTCTGCATAAGTATTATGGAAAATCAAGCAATCTGATTGGTTAGTTAGCGCCGGTAAAGTGAACTGATTGGGTGATCTAGATAAATGAAACAAGAGTACTCGGAATAGGGTCAGAACTAACAAGAACATACTAGAACAGATGAACATAGCATTAATAAGCAAAGCCGTTCCAGTTAATATGGTATTCTACTCTACTGGAGTATACTCCAGGACAAACACACATGGTCAGGTAGACGCAAACTATTACATAGACAGAGAGAAGCAGAGAATTCTTAAAGAATTCGAAATAGTATAAATTGTCGGGTTGTTTGTGGTAATTCTGTGAAAAGGGAAATTACTCCTATTCAAGCCAATATACCCTCCGAATATACCCCTATCCTATTAGAATGTTTTAGGTCACATAGCAACCACATGCTACCATATAAACCAAGATGGCGGCCTCCAGTATACAAAATGGACAACAGAAACACGTATCACCCTAACAACACGCGCTACGCATGCGCACTAACACCACGTATCACTGTGGGGATGGCCTCACAAGATGGCCGCTCACGTGGGTTACCAGGACAAAACGACATGACGACACTGAGTCACGTGACATGACGTCACCTCCGGGGTCCCTCACCGGGATCCCCCAAATATGACATGTAAGGGAACATGACATACTACTAAGGTACAGTAATGAAAACTGGGTTTCGGAGGAAGAAAATGAATTAACCTCTTTACGTAAAAATGAAACCAACTAGACGCAGTAATAGTAGGAAATCTCGGAGATTTTATATTCGAAATCCCTAATGCTGGTAACCGAGATCATTCCGTAAAGCGGAGCTCGATGGACAAGGGAAGACCCAGTAGTTACGGTTTTGAACTAACTGGCTTCTGTCGCAATGGTAATCTCTTTATTTTAAATGGACGATGTGGTAACGACAAAGGAAGGGGAAAGCTAACGTTTCGCGACGCCATTGTAGTTGGATATGCCATACATGTAGGTAATAATTCTTTGCTCCAAAAAGTTAATAATTTTGAGATATTAGAATGTTCTCTTTATTCAGATGTACATTGTGGAATTCAGGTTGAAATGGAGATAGAACACCCTAATCACCTTTGTAACAATAGCACGGTGATCCCAAAATCTAAACCCGGTAAGAGAATTATCCAATATGAGCGATAGGCAAGGAAAAGTCAAGTCTGCTGACTTTATCAAAAATATAAGCATAGACGATGTTGAATGCATCATTAATCGTAAAGCTAACTGACATTAATCGGCTTACAGCATCTCTGGCGATATAGACTCCCTGTGTAAAGATATAACAATGATACCCACAAACTCGGCTGAACAGACATTTGGTTTTAAGAAACAATCTAAACGGGGAACCAGGAAGGTTAAATGTAAGCCCTGGTTCGAAAAAGATTGCACACATGCACGACGTATCGTTATTCAAACGAGAAATCATTACAAAAAGTGACCTAGTTTAATTAATAAAAATAATTTACAGGGGCGCCAGAACGGTCCAAACATTAGCCCGACCTTAACTCCCAGATCCCTGTTGTTTTCGAATTGTTGCCATCGATTATGTGGGGGAGAAAAAAATGACAGTGTATGCAGTTCGTCTTTCGAGGAACATAATATGACAAAATAACCTGCCAAATTGCCCCAATTTGGCAGGGAATTTTGTCATATTATGTTCCTCGAAAGACGAACTTTAATGTTGTTCCCCACAAATGTGGGGGTCCTGGGCGTCCACCCAGTCTGCCAATTCGTAAATCCGGCCCTGCCCCCTCAAAATGTTTGAAAAATGACTTCTCTCAGACCCATTTTGGGGTTACTTCTCTAGTATTCCAACCGAAGCGGTTGGAATAATAAAGAAGTAGCCCCCAAATCTCGTCATCTTACGTTAACTGGTCATTAACAACTACCATTGTGCGGGCAATATTAAAGAAACAAGATGATCCACACGGGCACTATTTTCGGATATCCGCCAGAAAAAAATCAAAAAAATCATAGCCTAGTTATTTGATATGAATGGCGTTCCGCTGAAGGTCAGTCACAAAAATATCATGATCGGCAAATTGTTTGCCCCGACATTGGTCGGGGCGGCTCCGGCGCCCCTGATTTAAAAGATGCTACCAAAGGGTATAAAAAAATTATTAGATCGAATGAGATGTCAGTGGAACGACAAAAACAGTCGAACATTGAGGTCTCTTCGCAATGGCCCCGTAAAGAGATTCTGGGATGAGCTGAAGTGCCTCGCGTCGACGAACTGTTTGGAAATTAAGCCTACGGATAACCCCGTTGACCTAGATTTAGTCTTTGAACACTTTGGGAAATTAAATTATGAAAATAAGTACCCATCTAATCATGTCGGTACGGATGAAATGTATAATAGTGAATTCGTTAGTGAACTCATTGAGCCCATCTCTGAACAGGAACTTTTATCAGCGGTAGGAACGTAAAAAATAAGAAAGCATCCAGTGTTGACGCACTATGCAATGAGTATATTAATACTACAGTAAACATAATGCTTTCCATATTTAGATTATTCTTTAATAAGGTTATAGACTCTGGTCATTTTCCAGATGACTGAGCAGCCAGTGTAATTAAGCCTCTCTACAAAGGTAAAGATGATATTAAAAGACCCGAATCGGGGGCGCGGTGGCTCAGTAGGTAGAGGTGCAGGCTGCAAGCCAAGAGGTCCTCGGTTCGAATCCCACCTGCGGCAACCGCGTTGTGTCCTTGGGCAAGCAAAACACTTCACCCCCCTTGCCCATGTGGGGGCACGGTGACGCTGTGCACTAAGGCGTACTGCACGTCGATGGTGCGCCTGTCTTCAAGCCATGCTAGCCCTGCTTGTGTGGAGTTGGTATGTTGGGGAGCTGACAGTTGCTCGCCGTTGCTCGGTGGTTCTCTCCTGGGTGCTCCAGCTTCCTCCACCCGTAAAACTGTCGTGGTCATGATTAGCCATTGTGCAGAAATATGTGACCTTAAAAAAACAATAAATAAATAAATAAATAAATAAATTAGCCCCGATTCATACAGAGGAATTACCCTATTGAGTGGCCTCGGAAAAACATTTACCGCTATCTTGATTGACAGACTTACTCGTTTCTCAGAACGGGTGTCGTTTATTAGAGATAGCCAGGGCGGTCTCAGAAAAGAATATTCAACAACAGATAAAATGTATATACTTAGCAATTTGATTGAAATATATTTATTAAGTGGACGAAAACTGTACTGCTCATTTATAAGACTTTCAAAAAGCTTTTGATACCGTGTGGAGGGAGGGACTATGGCTAACATTACTGAAGGCTGGTATTAACGGGAAAATATGTAACATTATTAAGGGTATGTACAATAAAAACAAATCTTGAGTCGTGCAGGTAGGAGGGCGCTCCGATTTTTTTTATGTGCACATGTGGCGTACGTCAAAAGGAGAAATTGCCCCCCCCCCCCCCCCCCCTGTTATTTTCCATTTTCCTGAATGATTTTGAAGATTTCTTGTGCTATTGATGGTCTTTCATACCTTGACGAAACCATTTATGAACGACTTGGTCAGCATTTAAGGCTTTTCTGAAAATTATACGACCACGACACCATTGTCATAGCAGAAAATGAAGACAGTATGCAGCGCGATCTCGACGCATTTACTGACTATTGTAGTGCCTGTGAACTCACAGTAAATACTACAAAATCAAAGGTAATGATATTGAGTAAAGGGAAGAGTAAGCACCAACCTGTGTTTACATTCAACAACAAACAACTGGGTGTAGTGACTGAGTTTACATACCTCGGTACATTGTTTTTTTATAATGGTCGATTCTGCCGTCATTTAAAGAAACTTAATAGAATAGCAATAAAACCCATGTACTGCCTTTTAAGTAAAATTGGGAAACTAAACCTAACATTCGACCTAATTATCATCTTTTTGACACAATGATCCAATCCATTATGCTTTATGGTTGTGAGGTGCGGGGTAAGGAAACAGCGAGCTTCCTGAAATCCGTCCATTTCAAATTCTGTAAACTGTTATTTTTCATGGAGAGTTCTACTCCTAGTTACATGGTTTATGGGGAACTTGGACGCTACCCGATCTCGATAGGCCTGCAACCCAGAATATTGGGTTATTGTTCCAGATTATTAAAACCAGTGGGGTAATTAATAGCCAAACAGATATATAACTTGCTAGTAAGTTTAGATGCCAATAGCGATACTTTCAGATGTAAATTTAGTTAGTTAAATGCTGTTACAAACATTCTTCAGGGAATAGGCCAAAATTATTTATGGATTAACCAGGAACCGCTGTCGAAAAGCAAATTGAAACAAACTAAATGAGTCCTGATTGACCAGTTTATTCAAAAATGGCACGGAGATGTTCTATCATCTACGCGGGGTATCTTTTACTCTCATATTAAAGATTCTCCTGCAATTGGAAAGTATTTGACAATCCTACCACAGTATCTGTCAAAATATCTTTTGAAAATTAGAACTGAAAATCACAGACTACCAAATGAAATAAGCAAATGGAATAAATTTAAAGAAAATAATAGTATGGTGCTTTGTGCAATATGCTCGAAAATAGGTGTCGAGTATCACTTTATTATTGATTGTAATCTTGTCAACGATTTTCGAGGAAAATACCTACCTAAATACTATTGGGAATACCCATCATATATCAAGTGCTATGGTTTACTAACATATGATAATATCCAGATTCAAAAACGTTCATGCATTTTTCTTAAATAAGGTTTCGAACGCTTGAAAGCTGTAAGTTTGTCGTTTCGCGAAAATGGCATGTCCAGGTTATGATGATCATGATGATTATAAGCATAAAGCTTATGTCTAAAATGGTGACGATTATGAACACGTTGATGGTGGCGATGATGATGATGGCCTGATGATGTTGAGCATTGCTCTTGAAGTGGCGATGTTAACCATCAGTGGTCCATTGCCATCACTGTCGCCTTGCTAGCATCGTGACCGTCACCAAAACTTTTATATTTATTGCCAAGACTACGATAAATATTCGCACTGTAAATGATGAAATGAAAGTTTCAGCGTGCCGAAGGCGCACAGGGACGACGTGGGATTGAAATGCCCTGCGACCCGAATAACTTTATTTGCTTTATAGCTTTACTTGCTTATGAGTCCACGACAGTCGGAAGCGAGAGCCAATAATCTTATTTGGTTTGAGTGTGCGTATTGGTAGAAGGGTAGTGGGTTGTGATCCCCGAGAACCTCGAGCTGGAAGATGCTAGGAATTTTGCATAACTACAAGTTCTGCTCCGTGTTTTCTTGCAGAGGGTGGCATATTTATATTAATACTGAAACCGCAGTTTCGAATGGACGATTATGAAAATGGGCGGAGTTTAGTTCTTTTGATGCTCCGTACGGATTTATAACTATGGAACTGGAGGAAAAGTAATAGTCGTGTAATAATATCTAGAACACTCATGCCATTGAGCTCTTACTCTATTTTTGTGTGTTTTTTTTTGTTAACTGAGTACCCTCTAGGTATCCGACTTTAACCCATATGAAACAGCAAAGCATGGTTCGGCAGGAGGAGGTGATGGCTGTAGTGGATTTGCTATAACCCGTTTTAAAGTCCGGATCGAGAGCTTGTTTCACGTCCGGTTTACTGTGTACCCAGCAAATCAGTTCCCTGAATTTACCTATTCGGAAAGAATGATAAAAAATTCTGAATTGGTGATTTGGTTGACTGTCTGGGCTTTGGAATGGAGATCGGCAATGGAGGAGAGTTTGGCATCCGCCAAGGTGCAAATCGTGGCGTGTTTCTTGGCTGCCGCTTAAACAATTTTCCAAGGTCACTACCACGAGCACAAATGCCCGCGGTTGTTTTACAGCTACCAATGCAGTAGCAGCGAGTATATTAGATTATAAACCAAATCCGCCGGCCTCAAGCCCTAAGCTGCCCGCGGCAAGAGACCATTTCAACGAAATTAACTCCTCGCTGATACTTCTTTGTGAGAGGGCACCTGCATTCAGGTTCTGCAGTAAAACTTCTTTTTATATCGCCGATCTCCTGGATGCGGTATCCTTTTCCCTCGTCCCTCGGGTCTGGGTATAAACCTTTGGTGCTATAGCTATGGGCTATATCGGAGTATCTTAATGTTAGCAAGCTCTTTATCAGCGTGTGGTCGACCCCCCTTATATCCAGTTCTTGTGACACATACACGAAGTCGGGCGGTGGCGCCCCTAGCCTGTACCTGGATGACTATCGTGGATCCATTGTTAATGTCTATGACAAATAACTCTGGAAGAAGCTTCAGTCTGAGGGCTGGATTTTTGTTGCTACTACCATACGCATACCCAGCCTTAGTTCTCTCAACGAATAGAGGTCTCATACTGAAAGGAATATAGGAAGCTAGGGCGTTTCCACTATTTCGGAGCTTGCACGGGCTGTGGCCAGGCCAGTGTGAGGTAAGGTTGAGAGCGCTTGAAGTCGAGCTTCCACCCGCCAGCATCTGCAACAGGGCTCATGTGCACGGTACACGTGCTGTTGCCTCTCGATATGAGATTATAGTGTTTCTACCTGGCAGCGCCACCCAATAATTTCAAATGCCATGCTCCATAAATTTAGCGGGGCGGAGGAGGACGTACTCGGGTCAGGAACCTATTTGTTCTTATATACCCCAACCGAGAACGAATAGTTCGTGTGACCAGATATATATCCACCATCGGCTAGCCGGAGGGTTGCGCAAAGCCTTACAGTATGTGCACCTGGTCCTTCGCTATCTGTCATTCTAGCAACTATGCAGTGTAACTGAGAAGTACTCGTCTACAACGGTATGAGGTTGGGCCTTCATATTTGCGCCTTTAAGTTACCGACTTTGTTTATGGGAAGTCCTAAAGTTAATTTTGGCTCTAACATAACAGTCCCGTGGTATGGGGAATATTCTGTTAAATCCCTGAGTCTGTACCCTCAGTCTTGATAGGGGACTCCCTCTTTCAAGCCTAAGGTAAACAAAGTTCTAGATACTATTTCTTTTTTTTCTCCTTATGCTTTTCACAAACCGCCAGAAAAAATAAAAAAAGAAAAAAGAAAACTTTTGAACAAATAGTAGAATGCTATCATTAGGTTTGCTGGTTGGACCAAAAGACATAAGATAACTAAAAAACCTCTCTGTGTTACATACAATATGTCCGCCGTGTACTGGTCAGTTTTCACGGGGTGAGCAGTATTTCCACGGGCGCAATAATATCATACTGCAACAATAATGATGGGAATTATCATAACAAAATTAATTAATGAATCACCGGGTACAACCCGGTGGTTCAGTAATTACAATTTTATTGCCTGGTAAACGCATGTGTGGACATCACTGCCCACACGTAGATTACGACAAGTCCACGGCGACTGTACTGTAATGGTTTTCTTTTCTAATTATATAATAGAAAATGCGATGGATCACTTGTCTTTTTATTTGAATCATTGTCATCGATAAAACTGTTCTTTTCGGAAGATAGTTAAATGCACAAATTGAAGTTATCACGTCTAAACTGTGTTTTGTTATCATTTACAGAAACTACAATTAGACGTACGGGGGAGGAATTTGAAACAATAATAAACGCAGCTGGAGGTATGGGCAAATTCCAAATGATAATAATTGTTACCGTTGTCGGATGTAAATTTGCGGTTGGTTGGGCGATAATGCTGATGGCGTTTGGGGCGAAAATCCCGGACTGGTGGTGCGTTGAGGCATCAAATATTACTTCGCCATTTTATAAAAGCTGTGAAGTTAATGGCACAAGATGCAGCAGTGTTGTGTATTCTGGTGAGATGATTACAGTAGCTAGCCAAGTAAGAACATCAAATTGATTGATTGAATTATTAGGGTTTAAAGACACATTGACGGCCAGGGTCACATCATGTCGGTGACAGTTTTACGGGCGGAGGAAGCCAGGGTACCCGGAGAGAACCACCGAGCAACGACGAGCAGCTGTCAGCTCTCCAACATCGTAACTCTGAACCGCGGCATAGGCAGGGTTAGATTGGTTGAAGATATGCGCATTATCGACGTGCAGTACGCCTTAGTACACAGCGTCATCGTGCCCCCATGCAGGCAATCGGGGTCAAGTGCCTTGCCCAAGTACACAACGCGAGAGCGCGAATCAGTCGCTGAAATGGTCACCCATCCAAGGTGTGATTTGCCGAATCGATTGTTCCCTGTTGGATTTTGGAATTTAGGAAAACATCCGTTGTAGTATTATATGAATCGTGTCTCTCAATTAACGACCTTGAGTTATAGCTTAAGTATGACCCTTCGTTGGAGCGGGCTCACTGAGCCCATTCTCACTGCCCTGCTGTAAACCTATTATTGAATCAGAATATGTTTCACATTGCCCAACCTTTCACAAACTCCTAAACTCCAAAGTTGTAATACATTCGTCTTACACGAAGGAACATGCCACCACATCAGTGTTGTCGTACTAGTACGGTACACTTTGCAGTCTTCACATCACTATTTATTTGCTCCCTTCAGTTAAAATTGCATACATTGTGTCAGACTGGCCTGCATAAACGTACTTCTGAATTCTTACTTTCTGAACCCAGATATCTAACAACACGTGTTGATTTACGACAGGTAAACACAATCGATGTATATCTTCATTCACACGGAGGACTTGGCGATTTCCGAATAGATGATGGCGGGTAATCTAACATTTGACGATATTCGGACCGGGTCGGACTTTGATTTTTCACACCAATATAATGAGTTCTTGAAAAAACAGACAGACGATGAAACTCCTTTGAGTATGGGACGGAGAGAGGAATGTAGGTTCTATGACCCCAATGAGTTTCGTACCCTTAACCAGAACATAACCAAATCACTCGCATTATTCAGCATTAATTGTCAAAGTCTGTAAGCTCACTGGGATTCTTTTTGCGAATTGATAGCAACCATGCAGGACCAAGATAACCTTTTTGATATCATCGGTCTGACAGAAATTTTTAAAATACCGCTCAACACGACATTTTCCTTGGATGGTTACCATCAACTTATCAAAGCCTCTCGTCCCGCAGACGATGATAGTCGTGGCGGTGTTGGTATGTACATTAGAGATGGTATAGAATTTAGTATTCGCCATGACTTATCAATCTTTATACCTCATGTAATAGAATCGCTTTTTATTAAGATAACAAACAACAAATCAAAACGCATAGTAGGCATAATATACAGACCTAACACACCCCAAGAGCAGATATTAATCTTTTTCAAACCCATCTAAATCTTATCACAGATATAATAAACCGCGAAAACAAACCAGAGTATATCATGGGTGATTTTAATATAGACCTTTTAAAATTCGAAACGCATAAAGAAACCGAAAACTACTTAAATCTGATATTCAGCCAGGGATTCCAACCATTTATAACAAAACCAACCAGAATAACAAATCATTCAGCTACTCTTATAGACCATATCATCTCAAACAACATGCTTACCAATTCAAAGTCTGGTATTATCATCACTGATGCCTCCGGTCATTCGGAACCTTTTACATTGAAACGACTTCTGAGAAAAGTAACAGTCCAGCCTTCATAGAGAAGCGTATTTTTAATCAAAACAGTGTAGATCACTTCAGAACAATCCTTACACAGACTGACTTCTCGTCAGTCCTCAATCAAAATTGCCCAAATATAGCTTATAATACATTCTTAGAAATCTATATGGAGGCTTATGAGGCAGCATTTCCAATCCAACGTGTGCGTTTGAAATCAAAATTTGTGAAACGACAGCCTTGGATGACAAAAGGCCTCATTACTGCATCCAACAACAAGGCAAAATTCTATAAAAAGAAATTAAAATCCCAAACTCACGAAAGCATTCAAAATTACAAAAATTACTGCAAAATATTCAATAAAGTGAAAAAACAAAGTAAAGCCATGTACTATAAGAAAATACTCACTGATATTAAAAACAATATTCGCAAAACTTGGCAAATTTTAAATAATGTCATCCACAAAACTAAAGATATACCAACTCCTTCCCCATACTTTATTAGTAACAATACACGAGTGTATGATCAATGTCAAATTTCGGAAGAGTTCAACATTTTTTTTGTTAACGTAGGTACAAATGCTTGCCAACAGATAGAAAGGTCAGACAAATCTTTCAGTGACTTCATGAAAGATTATTTCCCAAATAACTTCTACCTTACTCCGAAATCCCCAACAGAAGTTATAAACACAGTTAACTCAATCAAATCAAAATCAAGCAAAGACTCCACAGAAATAACGATTTGCCTTCTGAAACAGACTATAGATACCATACTATTACCATTAACCCACACAACCGGCTTTTCAACAATGGCAGACAGAAACGGCTTGGTAGATTTTGCAAACCAGGAACTTAAAAAAATTCTAAATTGGTGCGGGGCTAACCAGCTACTTCTAAATTCTAGCAAAACCAAATATATGATCTTTCACCTAAATTCAAAACAAATACACTCTCCCACCAGATGTGGCCAAATAAACGACCACAATATTTCGCAAGCTGGATCAAATGAACACGAGCAATCTTTAAAATTTCTAGGATTGAATATAGATGACCATTTGTCATATAAAACTCATGTATCACAGTAGTGTTCAAAGATAGCCCCTGCTGACTATATTCAAAATAAAGTAAAAACTATACTTCCACACGAAAGTTTAAGAATCCTGTATTTTACATTAATACAGAGCCACCTCACGTATGGCATTCATGCGTAGGGTAATTCCAAGCCAATAAACAGACTTTTAAAAATGCAAAAGCGCTCCTTGCGTATTATAAACAACAAAAGATATAACTGTCATACTGACCCCCTGTTTATTAAGGACAGAATACTAAAAGTCACCGATCTGTTTAAACTTCACGCATTGCTATTCGTGTTTGATTGGAAGAAAGGCACGCTTCCGCGAAACTTTACCAACTTCTTTAGTCAGAGGGATGACCCATGTAGCAGAAGAACCAGGGCCACCGGTTTGCTACAAATTAATAGAACAAGAACAAAATTGCTGGATAAATACCCAATTTATAACTACCCAAAACTGTGGAACGACCTGGATCTAAGTGTAAGATCTATTGATAGTAGACAGATCTTCAAGAACGAAATTATTTGCCAAATCCTAAATTCTTATTGAAATAACCCATCATCTAATAACCCTTACTGTCCTGATTGTTCCGACTAAAAATGGTATACCTCCGTAGGTCCGATCTCGCCTATCTCATTTCCTTGGTGGTTACATCAAACTTCTCGAATGTTTAAATCATACTAAATTTACTAATATCTACAGAATATATACTTAATATACTATATACTAATTAATTAGCCACCATGAAGGATGAGAAACCATTTTCTTCAGTCGCCGGGTCCACTCAACGCAATCTTTGTAAAATAGTGTTTGTTTGTTTGCCTTTTTTATCAATCTAAATGCGGTTGCTCCTAATGCGGATCCTAATGCGGGTCTAGTCTGAACACAATGTCGCAATTCAACTCTCTTGCGTTGATTTGGGAGGGGGGGGGGGGGGGTAGGTAGACAGCCAATCTGGCTATGCCAATCCCGGCGATGCACTTATTATTATATTCATTATTTATATATTTCAGTATTAATTTTTTGATGTATTTGTTATACTACTATGTATTTTCTATCTTAACGTGCATCGTGAATAAATAAATCAAATCAAATCAAATCCAACTACTAACCGCGCTCGACGTTGCTTAACTTCGGTGATCTGACGACCGGTTACCGCGACGACACCGCGCCCCCAAGAACATCAAATGGAAAGCATTTAAACACGTATACTTCTGATGTGAAATGGATTAATCAATATTCCCAAATTACATTAAATTATCCAGGTGTTTGGTGTCCCTTTAGCTCATTCATTTACATGCAGGATTGTGAATAGATTATGCTGTAGCTTGTTTGATAGAGCTATTTGGCTTCCGTGTGTACTTTCACAAATCCGTACGATGATGAAAACAATGTAGTTTGAAACCGAAATATCCAGACATACAGTTAAAACTAGAAGTCCTGTCACGACCTGTGAGCGTATCTAGGCTTAATAGCGCGTAGGAATTGTACGCAATTGCCATATCGAATGACATCCAAAACACGACAGGTTCTCCTGGTTACTCACAGCAAACACGGGCAATGTTTCTGCCAATGTACCCCCGGGTCTCCCGTATGTCCATTGGCTGAAACATTGCTTGTGCAAAGGCCATATGTACAGAATTTGATGGTCTTACTATGGTCATAACGCGTACATTAACGCGCAGATCGACGTGCTATTTGTGCGCATTTCATGACAGGACTTCTAGTTTTAACTTTATGGGCTCATGGGCTTTTACATGAAAACGAAAATTGAAAGGTAGTGGTAGGCCTAACCAAACAGCATGCGTTTGGTGTCAACATAAATTCAAGAGGAATTGTTTGTAAATAAGATATCAACAATTTACAAACTGGAAAATGTATGCACCGCTGCATGGCCTCTTTTTTTAACCCAGTAATATGTTATATGCTAGATGCCTATAAAGCTGATTGGTTTTCCGATGATTTAGAACTTTTCTGTCAGGTTGTAGGCATTTCGTGGAAACATAAACTACTTATTCGGAAATAGTACACAGTAAATAAAATTTAACATTGTTTTATGAATCGATAGATTTTGATTCTATCTCAAAGTATATGTTTCATTTTTCAAGTAATAATGAGCTTCCATATAATTGGAAACTGCGTGCTGAACTGTTTGTTTTCGAATGCCTTTGGGGCTCCATAAAGCGGTGGCTGAAATAGAACAGATCATTTTAGTGTTTTGGAGTTAAAAGTGTATTCTGGATTAGAAAGGCGAAAAGTACATACTTGGAGACTAATGGAATACAAAAGGGGCTTAATGCTGGGAACGCGAATTTTCTGGTTCTCGTTTTTGAAAGTCAGTTACGATACCGCGAATTTTCCGGTTTTCATTTCTGAATATCAGTCCCAATACCTGGATAATTCACTGGACAGGACCGGGAATGAAAGGTTGCGTTCCACAACCTTTGCTTCCGGATTCTGGTCTATGAATTTCCTGGGCATTAGCACTCATTTTCAGAACCGGTAACCAGGAAATTCCCCTTTGCTAGATTAAACCATAGCTCCACCGGCGATGATGGTCTCGGAAGAAACTGATATACGCCGAAGTCTCAAAAACTATAATGCACAATCATTGATACCATGGTCTGTGAATTTTCTGAGTATCCTGATGGATTTTGAGAACTTGGGGCCAGTTTCATGAAGTAATGTCATAATACCATCTCTTAAGACGGTCTCAAATCTAAGAAATAAGATAAATGTTAACTATGACAATTCTGTTTCACGAAAAACATTTCACGAAACAAACTTATGACCAAATTAAGCATTTATTTAAGACGTTGTATCCATTAAACGTGGTATCAACCCACGAAAAAGTGTGGGTTCGTGTAGTTTAAGTGCGCTAGTATATGGTTTCTCACCACAAATCCGAGTCATGGTTTTCTCAAGGACAGTCGGATGGGGGTCAGGGTGTGGTCAGGGTGTGGCTTGATTATAAGGACGTACCAAACTAAAAACTTATATTACGGACTTTCAAGCCATGTTTGGACAAGAAACTCGCCAGCTGAATCAGATTGCAAGACGCTGTCTGTCCCGTGTATCGATCAAATCACTTCCGCGTATCAATGATTCAGTGCGCTGTTTACTTTCGTGCATCAATTCAAGGTTTAAACGAGGGGAATTTATCAGATTCTTATAAAAAGCGTATAATAAAAAGAAAGAGTATTTTTGAGTGGATACCTGAAATTATCTCACTTGTGACCCAGATAAATAGGTATCGTCGATCGCGCAAGCGGTCACAAAAAATAAATATTGTTTTCGGTCACTCATGAGATAATTTTCGGTATCCACTTAAATACACTAGATATCCTCTATCTATTTTGAGTTCAATCACATTTGTTACAGTGGCTGTTGGTTTCCAGTTCGTTTGTACAGTAATAGTCCTAGTCTGATGTGACCACTTTATCCACTGCTGTTTGAGGACGTGGCTGAAGCGAGTTAATCGGTCAGGGATATAGGTTTCCAACTTGAAAGAAATATTTTCGGTTTTCTTTTGCTTTGATATACAGTACGTGGAGAATGGATTGTAATTAAATCACCCGCAGAGTGGAGTTATTACCCAAGCTATAACTTACAAATTCTGTATATATTGACAAAAAACACAAGCAATGTTTCAGCCATTGGACCTCCGGGAATAACCCAGAGGTCCATTGGCTGAAACTTTGCTTGTGCTGGTTATGTTTTGCAACAAAATTTGCAATTATTGCCTGGGTGGAATCTCCACTCTGCGGGTGATTTAGTGATAATACACTCTCCATGTTCTGTACAGGTGATAATACATGGAATGCTGTTTAATAGTATACTATAATTCAGTGAGTTAATAACATAGAAACAAATGTCATTGCAGAAGAGTTTGTAAAATTCGTCTGTGAAGCCATCTGGGCCTGGAAATGAGTTACTTTTCATATGCTTTAGGAAATTTTCACATTCTCACCCAGTGAGTGAACCTTCCAGATATTTCATTTCATCATCCTCCAAAAACTTCAGAAATGGTTATCTCCATCAAGGAAAGTATTTTCAACGTGATCAAGGTTAATCGAGGATGTAATTGTTCAGGCCTACAGGTTTTCATAAATGGTTCTCTTTTTGATATTTTTCCTCCAAGTCACATCTTTCTGTACCATCAGATTCTGTTGTTTTGGGGTTATTTTTTTCAGTATAATGTTTTTTTGCAAGAATACAGGAGCATTTTATTAGTTTCTCCTCTCCACTTACCATTTAGCTACGCACGAATAATTATTCCCTATACCCTTCTGCCTTTGATTGACTTTAGCTTTGTTTCAAGGGGTCGAATCACTTGATTATTATTATTATTTTTATTATTCTTATTACTATTATTATTATTATTATTATTATTATTATTATTATTATTATTATATTGTTGTTGCAGCAGCAGCCACAGTAGTAGCAGAACTACTTGCATTATTAGTAATAAACGGGGTGGCCACAAGTGGGTCCTTCATCTCGGTATGTGTCGCTCATGGGCCAAATCACGGTAATATGTTGTCCATTGAGGACATGAAGGCACAATCTGCAATGTTCAAGCAATGCAAAAATGGCGCCCTGATGAACACAGGAGACGAAATTTGATGTAAGCTTGACAAAGAGATGAAAAAAATCAACTGGTGGTGAGATGAAGAGAGATTAAGATTTGTGGTTTGTTTTACACCAGAAGGGTTCCTCATTACCATTATGTATAGAGGGCTGGAGGAGAAGGAGAACGCGTAAAATGTCTGCGCAGATCAAGAGCTATCTCCAACTCTTTGCATTCTGTTGACTGCCATTCCTGCCCAGGACAGGATTTCTCTAAAAATTGAAATATGTGTAATTTAGGTATATTTAATACAATTTCCACCCTGTAAACTAAACAGATCTTTTCACCAAATGCATCTCAAGTTAAATTTAAAAGACGATTTTTTCATCAAATCTAGTCGTGACTGCTTCAAAGCAGCCATGACTAGATTTAATGAATAATATCTTAAAAATACTCAGAGGGTTTATGAATCAATCGTTAAAGTGGCGGAAAAATCAGTTGATTATTAGACGTGAATGAGTGAAAACAAAAAGCAGCACATATCAGTTAACTTGAATTGACATATCTGCATTACAGTTATTACAAAATATTACCAAAATTACTGCAAAATATTCAATAAAGTGAAAAAACAAAGTAAAGCCATGTACTATAAGAAAATACTCACTGATAGTAAAAACAATATTCGCAAAACTTGGCAAATCTTAAATAATGTCATCCACAAAACTAAAGATATACCAGCTCCTTCCCCATACTTTATTAGTAACAATACACGAGTGTATGATCAACGTCAAATTTCGGAAGAGTTCAACATTTTTTTTGTAAACGTAGGTACAAATGCTTGCCAACAGATAGAAAGGTCAGACAAATCTTTCAGTGATTTCATGAAAGATTATTTCCCAAATAACTTCTACCTTACTCCGAAATCCCCAACAGAAGTTATAAACACAGTTAACTCAATCAAATCAAAATCAAGCAAAGACTCCACAGAAATAACGATTTGCCTTCTGAAACAGACTATAGATACCATACTATTACCATTAACCCATATAATCAACTGTTCGTTTTCAACTGGAATAGTGCCCGATAAAATGAAAATCGAAAGAGTAATCCCAATATACAAGTCAGGTGACGAACACACCTATAATAATTATAGACCGATAAGTATCCTCCCAACATTCTCAAAAGTCTTGGAAAAAATTATTTCTAAAAAATTAATCAGTTTTCTTGAGAATTTTCAGATACGGAACTCCAATCAATATGGATTCAGACAAAAACACTCAACCATTCACCCTGTAATGCAACTTTTGAGAGAAATAACCTTTGAAAACAACAACGATTCAAAGAATAATACCCTTGCAATTTTTATAGACTTTTCCAAAGCCTCTGACACCATAAATCGTGACATCTTATTGAAAAAACTTGAACACTATGTTGTCAGGGGAATTGGTAATCTCTGGTTCAAGAGCTATCTCTCAAATAGATCACAATCCGCATCTTTTAACACAGAAACATCTAACTTGGCGAAAATAACCTGCGGGGTTCCACAAGGATCAGTCCTCGGTCCCATTCTATTTTTACTATATATCAATGACATATACGATGTGAATAAACTCCACCTCTTATCGTTTGCTGATGACACAACCGGCTCTTCAACAATGGCAGACAGAAACGGCTTGGTAGATTTTGCAAACCAGGAACTTAAAAAAATTCTAAATTGGTGCGGGGCTAACCAGCTACTTCTAAATTCTAGCAAAACCAAATATATGATCTTTCACCTAAATTCAAAACAAATACACTCTCCCACCAGATGTGTCCAAATAAACGACCACAATATTTCGCAAGCTGGATCAAATGAACACGAGCAATCTTTAAAATTTCTAGGATTGAATATAGATGACCATTTGTCATATAAAACTCATGTATCACAGTTGTGTTCAAAGATAGCCCCTGCTGACTATATTCTAAATAAAGTAAAAACTATACTTCCACACGAAAGTTTAAGAATCCTGTATTTTACATTAATACAGAGCCACCTCACGTATGGCATTCATGCGTAGGGTAATTCCAAGCCAGTAAACAGACTTTTAAAAATGCAAAAGCGCTCCTTGCGTATTATAAACAACAAAATATATAACAGTCATACTGACCCCCTGTTTATTAAGGACAGAATACTAAAAGTCACCGATCTGTTTAAACTTCACGCATTGCTATTCGTGTTTGATTGGAAGAAAGGCACGCTTCCGCGAAACTTTACCAACTTCTTTAGTCAGAGGGATGACCCATGTAGCAGAAGAAGCAGGGCCACCGGTTTGCTACAAATTAATAGAACAAGGACAAAATTGCTGGATAAATACTCAATTTATAACTACCCAAAACTGTGGAACGACCTGGATCTAAGTGTAAGATCTATTGATAGTAGACAGATCTTCAAGAACGAAATTATTTGCCAAATCCTAAATTCTTATTGAAATAACCCATCATGTAATAACCCTTACTGTCCTGATTGTTCCGACTAAAAATGGTATGCCTCCGTAGGTCCGATCTCGCCTATCCTATTTCCTTGGTGGTTACAGCAAACTTCTCGAATGTTTAAATCATTCTAAATTTACTAATATCTACAGAATATATACTTAATATACTATATACTAATTAATTAGCCACCATGAAGGATGAGAAACCATTTTCTTCAGTCGCCGGGTCCACTCAACGCAATCTTTGTAAAATAGTGTTTGTTTGTTTGCCTTTTTTATCAATCTAAATGCGGTTGCTCCTAATGCGGATCCTAATGCGGGTCTAGTCTGAACACAATGTCGCAATTCAACCCTCTTGCGTTGATTTGGGGGGGGGGGGGGGGGGGGGTAGGTAGACAGCAAATCTGGCTATGCCAATCCCGGCGATGCACTTATTATTATATTCATTATTTATATATTTCAGTATTAATTTTTTGATGTATTTGTTATACTACTATGTATTTTCTATCTTAACGTGCATTGTGAATAAATAAATCAAATCAAATCAAATCCAACTACTAACCGCGCTCGATGTTGCTTAACTTCGGTGATCTGACGACCGGTTACCGCAACGACACCGCGCCCCCAAGAACATCAAATGGAAAGCATTTAAACACGTATACTTCTGATGTGAAATGGATTAATCAATATTCCCAAATTACATTAAATTATCCAGGTGTTTGGTGTCCCTTTAGCTCATTCATTTACAAGCAGGATTGTGAATAGATTATGCTGTAGCTTGTTTGATAGAGCTATTTGGCTTCCGTGTGTACTTTCACAAATCCGTACGATGATGAAAACAATGTAGTTTGAAACCGAAATATCCAGACATACAGTTAAAACTAGAAGTCCTGTCACGACCTGTGAGCGTATCTAGGCTTAATAGCGCGTAGGAATTGTACGCAATTGCCATATCGAATGACATCCAAAACACGACAGGTTCTCCAGGTTACTCACAGCAAACACGGGCAATGTTTCTGCCAATGTACCTCCGGGTCTCCCGTATGTCCATTGGCTGAAACATTGCTTGTGCAAAGGCCATATGTACAGAATTTGATGGTCTTACTATGGTCATAACGCGTACATTAACGCGCAGATCGGCGTGCTATTTGTGCGCATTTCATGACAGGACTTCTAGTTTTAACTTTATGGGCTCACGGGCTTTTACATGAAAACGAAAATTGAAAGGTAGTGGTAGGCCTAACCAAACAGCATGCGTTTGGTGTCAACATAAATTCAAGAGGAATTGTTTGTAAATAAGATATCAACAATTTACAAACTGGAAAATGTATGCACCGCTGCATGACCTCTTTTTTTAACCCAGTAATATGTTATATGCTAGATGTCTATAAAGCTGATTGGTTTTCCGATGATTTAGAACTTTTCTGTCAGATTGTAGGCATTTCGTGGAAACATAAACTACTTATTCGGAAATAGTACACAGTAAATAAAATTTAACATTGTTTTATGAATCGATAGATTTTGATTCTATCTCAAAGTATATGTTTCATTTTTCAAGTAATAATGAGCTTCCATATAATTGGAAACTGCGTGCTGAACTGTTTGTTTTCGAATGACTTTGGGGCTCTATAAAGCGGTGGCTGAAATAGAACAGATCCTTTTAGTGTTTTGGAGTTAAAAGTGTATTCTGGATTAGAAAGGCGAAAAGTACATACTTGGAGACTAATGGAATACAAAAGGGGCTTAATGCTGGGAACGCGAATTTTCTGGTTCTCGTTTTTGAAAGTCAGTTACGATATCGCGAATTTTCCGGTTTTCATTTCTGAATATCAGTCCCAATACCTGGATAATTCACTGGACAGGACCGGGAATGAAAGGTTGCGTTCCACAACCTTTGCTTCCGGATTCTGGTCTATGAATTTCCTGGGCATTATCACTCATTTTCAGAACCGGAAACCAGGAAATTCCCCTTTGCTAGATTAGACCATAGCTCCACCGGCGATGATGGTCTCGGAAGAAACTGATATACGCCGAAGTCTCAAAAACTATAATGCACAATCATTGATACCATGGTCTGTGAATTTTCTGAGTATCCTGATGGATTTTGAGAACTTGGGGCCAGTTTCATGAAGTAATGTCATAAGACCATCTTAAGACGGTCTCAAATCTAAGAAATAAGATAAATGTTAACTATGACAATTCTGTTTCACGAAAAACATTTCACGAAACAAACTTATGACCAAATTAAGCATTTATTTAAGACGTTGTATCCATTAAACGTGGTATCAACCCACGAAAAAGTGTGGGTTCGTGTAGTTTAAGTGCGCTAGTATAAGGTTTCTCACCACAAATCCGAGTCATAGTTTTCTCAAGGACAGTCGGATGGGGGTCAGGGTGTGGTCAGGGTGTGGCTTGATTATAAGGACGTAGCAAACTAAAAACTTATATTACGGACTTTCAAGCCATGTTTGGACAAGAAACTCGCCAGCTGAATCAGATTGCAAGACGCTGTCTGTCCCGAGTATCGATCAAATCACTTCCGCGTATCAATGATTCAGTGCGCTGTTTACTTTCGTGCATCAATTCAAGGTTTAAACGAGGGGAATTTATCAGATTCTTATAAAAAGCGTATAATAAAATGAAAGAGTATTTTTGAGTGGATACCTGAAATTATCTCACTTGTGACCCAGATAAATAGGTATCGTCGCTCGCGCAAGCGGTCACAAAAAATAAATATTGTTTTCGGTCACTCATGAGATAATTTTCGGTATCCACTTAAATACACTAGATATCCTCTATCTATTTTGAGTTCAATCACATTTGTTACAGTGGCTGTTGGTTTCCAGTTCTTTTGTACAGTAATAGTCCTAGTCTGATGTGACCACTTTATCCACTGCTGTTTGAGGACGTGGCTGAAGCGAGTTAATCGGTCAGGGATATAGGTTTCCAACTTGAAAGAAATATTTTCGGTTTTCTTTTGTTTTGATATACAGTACGTGGAGAATGGATTGTAATTAAATCACCCGTAGAGTGGAGTTATTACCCAAGCTATAACTTACAAATTCTTTATATATTGACAAAAAACACAAGCAATGTTTCAGCCAATGGACCTCCGGGAATAACCCAGAGGTCCATTGGCTGAAACTTTGCTTGTGCTGGTTATGTTTTGCAACAAAATTTGCAATTATTGCCTGGGTGGAATCTCCACTCTGCGGGTGATTTAGTGATAATACACTCTCCATGTTCTGTACAGGTGATAATACATGGAATGCTGTTTAATAGTATACTATAATTCAGTGAGTTAATAACATAGAAACATATGTCATTGCAGAAGAGTTTGTAAAATTCGTCTGTGAAGCCATCTGGGCCTGGAAATGAGTTACTTTTCATATGCTTTAGGAAATTTTCACATTCTCACCCAGTGAGTGAACCTTCCAGATATTTCATTTCATCATCCTCCAAAAACTTCAGAAATGGTTATCTCCATCAAGGAAAGTATTTTCAACGTGATCAAGGTTAATCGAGGATGTAATTGTTCAGGCCTACAGGTTTTCATAAATGGTTCTCTTTTTGATATTTTTCCTCCAAGTCACATCTTTCTGTACCATCAGATTCTGTTGTTTTGGGGTTATTTTTTTCAGTATAATGTTTTTTTGCAAGAATACAGGAGCATTTTATTAGTTTCTCCTCTCCACTTACCATTTAGCTACGCACGAATAATTATTCCCTATACCCTTCTGCCTTTGATTGACTTTAGCTTTGTTTCAAGGGGTCGAATCACTTGATTATTATTATTATTTTTATTATTCTTATTACTATTATTATTATTATTATTATTATTATTATTATTATTATTATTATTATTATTATATTGTTGTTGCAGCAGCAGCCACAGTAGTAGCAGAACTACTTGCATTATTAGTAATAAACGGGGTGGCCACAAGTGGGTCCTTCATCTCGGTATGTGTCGCTCCTGGGCCAAATCACGGTAATATGTTGTCCATTGAGGACATGAAGGCACAATCTGCAATGTTCAAGCAATGCAAAAATGGCGCCCTGATGAACACAGGAGACGAAATTTGATGTAAGCTTGACAAAGAGATGAAAAAAATCAACTGGTGGTGAGATGAAGAGAGATTAAGATTTGTGGTTTGTTTTACACCAGAAGGGTTCCTCATTACCATTATGTATAGAGGGCTGGAGGAGAAGGAGAACGCGTAAAATGTCTGCGCAGATCAAGAGCTATCTCCAACTCTTTGCATTCTGTTGACTGACATTCCTGCCCAGGACAGGATTTCTCTAAAAATTGAAATATGTGTAATTTAGGTATATTTAATACAATTTCCACCCTGTAAACTAAACAGATCTTTTCACCAAATGCATCTCAAGTTAAATTTAAAAGAATATTTTTTCATCAAATCTAGTCGTGACTGCTTCAAAGCAGCCATGACTAGATTTAATGAATAATATCTTAAAAATACTCAGAGGGTTTATGAATCAATCGTTAAAGTGGCGGAAAAATCAGTTGATTATTAGACGTGAATGAGTGAAAACAAAAAGCAGCACATATCAGTTAACTTGAATTGACATAACTGCATTACAGTTATTACAAAATATTACCAAAATTACTGCAAAATATTCAATAAAGTGAAAAAACAAAGTAAAGCCATGTACTATAAGAAAATACTCACTGATAGTAAAAACAATATTCGCAAAACTTGGCAAATCTTAAATAATGTCATCCACAAAACTAAAGATATACCAACTCCTTCCCCATACTTTATTAGTAACAATACACGAGTGTATGATCAACGTCAAATTTCGGAAGAGTTCAACATTTTTTTTGTAAACGTAGGTACAAATGCTTGCCAACAGATAGAAAGGTCAGACAAATCTTTTAGTGATTTCATGAAAGATTATTTCCCAAATAACTTCTACCTTACTCCGAAATCCCCAACAGAAGTTATAAACACAGTTAACTCAATCAAATCAAAATCAAGCAAAGACTCCACAGAAATAACGATTTGCCTTCTGAAACAGACTATAGATACCATACTATTACCATTAACCCATATAATCAACTGTTCGTTTTCAACTGGAATAGTGCCCGATAAAATGAAAATCGAAAGAGTAATCCCAATATACAAGTCAGGTGACGAACACACCTATAATAATTATAGACCGATAAGTATCCTCCCAACATTCTCAAAAGTCTTGGAAAAAATTATTTCTAAAAAATTAATCAGTTTTCTTGAGAATTTTCAGATACGGAACTCCAATCAATATGGATTCAGACAAAAACACTCAACCATTCACCCTGTAATGCAACTTTTGAGAGAAATAACCTTTGAAAACAACAACGATTCAAAGAATAATACCCTTGCAATTTTTATAGACTTTTCCAAAGCCTCTGACACCATAAATCGTGACATCTTATTGAAAAAACTTGAACACTATGTTGTCAGGGGAATTGGTAATCTCTGGTTCAAGAGCTATCTCTCAAATAGATCACAATCCGCATCTTTTAACACAGAAACATCTAACTTGGCGAAAATAACCTGCGGGGTTCCACAAGGATCAGTCCTCGGTCCCATTCTATTTTTACTATATATCAATGACATATACGATGTGAATAAACTCCACCTCTTATCGTTTGCTGATGACACAACCGGCTCTTCAACAATGGCAGACAGAAACGGCTTGGTAGATTTTGCAAACCAGGAACTTAAAAAAATTCTAAATTGGTGCGGGGCTAACCAGCTACTTCTAAATTCTAGCAAAACCAAATATATGATCTTTCACCTAAATTCAAAACAAATACACTCTCCCACCAGATGTGTCCAAATAAACGACCACAATATTTCGCAAGCTGGATCAAATGAACACGAGCAATCTTTAAAATTTCTAGGATTGAATATAGATGACCATTTGTCATATAAAACTCATGTATCACAGTTGTGTTCAAAGATAGCCCCTGCTGACTATATTCTAAATAAAGTAAAAACTATACTTCCACACGAAAGTTTAAGAATCCTGTATTTTACATTAATACAGAGCCACCTCACGTATGGCATTCATGCGTAGGGTAATTCCAAGCCAGTAAACAGACTTTTAAAAATGCAAAAGCGCTCCTTGCGTATTATAAACAACAAAATATATAACAGTCATACTGACCCCCTGTTTATTAAGGACAGAATACTAAAAGTCACCGATCTGTTTAAACTTCACGCATTGCTATTCGTGTTTGATTGGAAGAAAGGCACGCTTCCGCGAAACTTTACCAACTTCTTTAGTCAGAGGGATGACCCATGTAGCAGAAGAAGCAGGGCCACCGGTTTGCTACAAATTAATAGAACAAGGACAAAATTGCTGGATAAATACCCAATTTATAACTACCCAAAACTGTGGAACGACCTGGATCTAAGTGTAAGATATATTGACAGTAGACAGATCTTCAAGAACGAAATTATTTGCCAAATCCTAAATTCTTATTGAAATGACCCATCATGTAATAACCCTTACTGTCCTGATTGTTCCGACTAAAAATGGTATACCTCCGTAGGTCCGATCTCGCCTATCTCATTTCCTTGGTGGTTACAGCAAACTTCTCGAATGTTTAAATCATACTAAATTTACTAATATCTACAGAATATATACTTAATATACTATATACTAATTAATTAGCCATCATGAAGGATGAGGAACCATTTTCTTCAGTCGCCGGGTCCACTCAACGCAATCTTTGTAAAATAGTGTTTGTTTGTTTGCCTGTTTTATCAATCTAAATGCGGTTGCTCCTAATGCGGATCCTAATGCGGGTCTAGTCTGAACACAATGTCGCAATTCAACTCTCTTGCGTTCATTTGGGGGGGGGGGGGGGGGGGTAGGTAGACAGCCAATCTGGCTATGCCAATCCGGGCGATGCACTTATTATTATATTCATTATTTATATATTTCAGTATTAATTTTTTGATGTATTTGTTATACTACTATGTATTTTCTATCTTAACGTGCATCGTGAATAAATAAATCAAATCAAATCAAATCCAACTACTAACCGCGCTCGACGTTGCTTAACTTCGGTGATCTGACGACCGGTTACCGCGACGACACCGCGCCCCCAAGAACATCAAATGGAAAGCATTTAAACACGTATACTTCTGATGTGAAATGGATTAATCAATATTCCCAAATACATTAAATTATCCAGGTGTTTGGTGTCCCGCTCATTTATTTACAAGCAGGATTGTGAATAGATTATGCTGTAGCTTGTTTGATAGAGCTATTTGGCTTCCGTGTGTACTTTCACAAATCCGTACGATGATGAAAACAATGTAGTTTGAAACCGAAATATCCAGACATACAGTTAAAACTAGAAGTCCTGTCACGACCTGTGAGCGTATCTAGGCTTAATAGCGCGTAGGAATTGTACGCAATTGCCATATCGAATGACATCCAAAGCACGACAGGTTCTCCTGGTTACTCACAGCAAACACGGGCAATGTTTCTGCCAATGTACCTCCGGGTCTCCCGTATGTCCATTGGCTGAAACATTGCTTGTGCAAAGGCCATATGTACAGAATTTGATGGTCTTACTATGGTCATAACGCGTGCATTAACGCGCAGATCGACGTGCTATTTGTGCGCATTTCATGACAGGACTTCTAGTTTTAACTTTATGGGCTCACGGGCTTTTACATGAAAACAAAAATTGAAAGGTAGTGGTAGGCCTAACCAAACAGCATGCGTTTGGTGTCAACATAAATTCAAGAGGAACTGTTTGTAAATAAGATATCAACAATTTACAAACTGGAAAATGTATGCACCGCTGCATGGCCTCTTTTTTTAACCCAGTAATATGTTATATGCTAGATGCCTATAAAGCTGATTGGTTTTCCGATGATTTAGAACTTTTCTGTCAGATTGTAGGCATTTCGCGGAAACATAAACTACTTATTCGGAAATAGTACACAGTAAATAAAATTTAACATTGGTTTATGAATCGATAGATTTTGATTCAATCTCAAAGTATATGTTTCATTTTTCAAGTAATAATGAGCTTCCATATAATTGGAAACTGCGTGCTGAACTGTTTGTTTTCGAATGCCTTTGGGGCTCCATAAAGCGGTGGCTGAAATAGAACAGATCCTTTTAGTGTTTTGGAGTTAAAAGTGTATTCTGGATTAGAAAGGCGAAAAGTACATACTTGGAGACTAATGGAATACAAATGGGGCTTAATGCTGGGAACGCGAATTTGCTGGTTCTCGTTTTTGAAAGTCAGTTACGATACCGCGAATTTTCCGGTTTTCATTTCTGAATATCAGTCCCAATACCTGGATAATTCACTGGACAGGACCGGGAATGAAAGGTTGCGTTCCACAACCTTTGCTTCCGGATTCTGGTCTGTGAATTTCCTGGGCATTAGCACTCATTTTCAGAACCGGTAACCAGGAAATTCCCCTTTGCTAGATTAAACCATAGCTCCACCGGCGATGATGGTCTCGGAAGAAACTGATATACGCCGAAGTCTCAAAAACTATAATGCGCAATCATTGATACCATGGTGTGTGAATTTTCTGAGTATCCTGATGGATTTTGAGAACTTGGGGCCAGTTTCATGAAGTAATGTCATAAGACCATCTTAAGACGGTCTCAAATCTAAGAAATAAGATAAATGTTAACTATGACAATTCTGTTTCACGAAAAACATTTCACGAAACAAACTTATGACCAAATTAAGCATTTATTTAAGACGTTGTATCCATTAAACGTGGTATCAACCCACGAAAAAGTGTGGGTTCGTGTAGTTTAAATACGCTAGTATAAGGTTTCTCACCACAAATCCGAGTCACAGTTTTCTCAAGGACAGTCGGATGGGGGTCAGGGTGTGGTCAGGGTGTGGCTTGATTATAAGGACATACCAAACTAAAAACTTATATTACGGACTTTCAAGCCATGTTTGGACAAGAAACTCGCCAGCTGAATCAGATTGCAAGACGCTGTCTGTCCCGAGTATCGATCAAATCACTTCCGCGTATCAATGATTCAGTGCGCTGCTTACTTTCGTGCATCAATTCAAGATTTAAACGAGGGAATTTATCAGATTCTTATAAAAAGCGTACAATAAAAAGAAAGAGTATTTTTGAGTGGATACCTGAAATTATCTCACTTGTGACCCAGATAAATAGATATCGTCGCTCGCGCAAGCGGTCACAAAAAATAAATATTGTTTTCGGTCACTCATGAGATAATTTTCGGTATCCACTTAAATACACTAGATATCCTCTATCTATTTTGAGTTCAATCACATTTGTTACAGTGGCTGTTGGTTTCCAGTTCTTTTGTACAGTAATAGTCCTAGTCTGATGTGACCACTTTATCCACTGCTGTTTGAGGACGTGGCGGAAGCGAGTTAATCGGTCAGGGATATAGGTTTCCAACTTGAAAGAAATATTTTCGGTTTTCTTTTGCTTTGATATACAGTACGTGGAGAATGGATTGTAATTAAATCACCCGCAGAGTGGAGTTATTACCCAAGCTATAACTTACAAATTCTTTATATATTGACAAAAAACACAAGCAATGTTTCAGCCAATGGACCTCCGGGAATAACCCAGAGGTCCATTGGCTGAAACTTTGCTTGTGCTGGTTATGTTTTGCAACAAAATTTGCAATTATTGCCTGGGTGGAATCTCCACTCTGCGGGTGATTTAGTGATAATACACTCTCCATGTTCTGTACAGGTGATAATACATGGAATGCTGTTTAATAGTATACTATAATTCAGTGAGTTAATAACATAGAAACATATGTCATTGCAGAAGAGTTTGTAAAATTCGTCTGTGAAGCCATCTGGGCCTGGAAATGAGTTACTTTTCATATGCTTTAGGAAATTTTCACATTCTCACCCAGTGAGTGAACCTTCCAGATATTTCATTTCATCATCCTCCAAAAACTTCAGAAATGGTTATCTCCATCAAGGAAAGTATTTTCAACGTGATCAAGGTTAATCGAAGATGTAATTTTTCAGGCCTACAGGTTTTCAGAAATGGTTCTCTTTTTGATATTTTTCCTCCAAGTCACATCTTTCTGTACCATCAGATTCTGTTGTTTTGGGGTTACTTTTTTCAGTATAATGTTTTTTTGCAAGAATACAGGAGCATTTTATTAGTTTCTCCTCTTCACTTACCATTTAGCTACGCACGAATAATTATTCCCTATACCCTTCTGCCTTTGATTGACTTTACCTTTGTTTCAAGGGGTCGAATCACTTGATTATTATTATTATTTTTATTATTCTTATTATTCTTATTATTATTATTATTATTATTATTATTATTATTATTATTATATTGTTTATTATTATTATATTGTTGTTGCAACAGCAGCCACAGTAGTAGCAGAACTACTTGCATTATTAGTAATAAACGGGGTGGCCACAAGTGGGGCCCTTCATCTCGGTATGTGTCGCTCATGGGCCAAATCACGGTAATATGTTGTCCATTGAGGACATGAAGGCACAATCTGCAATGTTCAAGCAATGCAAAAATGGCGCCCTGATGAACACAGGAGACGGAATTTGATGTAAGCTTGACAAAGAGATGAAAACAATCAACTGGTGGTGAGATGAAGAGAGATTAAGATTTGTGGTTTGTTTTACACCAGAAGGGTTCCTCATTACCATTATGTATAGAGGGCTGGAGGAGAAGGAGAACGCGTAAAATGTCTGCGCAGATCAAGAGCTATCTCCAACTCTTTGCATTCTGTTGACTGAAATTCCTGCCCAGGACAGGATTTCTCTAAAAATTGAAATATGTGTAATTTAGGTATATTTAATACAATTTCCACCCTGTAAACTGAACAGATCTTTTCACCAAATGCATCTCAAGTTAAATTTAAAAGACGAATTTTTCATCAAATTTAGTCGTGACTGCTTCAAAGCAGCCATGACTAGATTTAATGAATAATATCTTAAAAATACTCAGCGGGTTTATGAATCAATCGTTAAAGTGGCGGAAAAATCAGTTGATTATCAGACGTGAATGAGTGAAAACAAAAAGCAGCACAGATCAGTTAACTTGAATTGACATAACTGCATTAATGAAGACATGGATACATGGGTAGGCGAAAGAACGAATGTGCTAGCCAACAGACATGCTGATCTGTAATGGTGAGAAAACCAATGCATAGTATATCTGATAGCTTAAAATGTCACGTGTGGACAGCTGAATGACTTAATTGAAATGTCTGTATGTTGATAGCATTCAGTTATTCAATTTATCAACTAACATGTGAGAAGTAAGTAAGCATTAATCTTGCCCATTCTTTCGCAAGAGGCACCAGAGGCACCGATGACGTTATTTTATTTTTTTTTAAATTTTTTGAAAATGTTTTAAATTTAAAAAAAAACAACTTAAAATTGTTTTTTATTTGATTTTTATTGATGTTTAAATGATGGATACCTACGTGATTAAAACAATGTTATTATCCATGTGCATGCATGTGACGCCATTCCCCTGGTAATATGATGCATGGTGGGTACTCACGTGATGAAAACAATGTTATTTTCCATGCATGGCAGCCATTTTGTGATGTCATTCCCCTGGTAATACGATGCATGGTGGGTACTCGCGTGATGAAACCAGCACTATTATCCATGCTGGGAAGCCATTCTGTGATGTCATGCCCCTGGTAACATGGTACATGATGGATACTCATGGAATCAAATCAATCTTATTATCCATGCTTGGCCGCAATGTTACGATTACATTACCAAGTTAATATGATTAATGATGGATACTCAAGTGATGGAAACAATGCTACTGTCCATGCCCAAACTTCTGCCTCTCTTTTCTCGATCAGACAGCTTATCGAGACATCTTGGAGAGTACTGTTCCCAAATAATTAGAGGTGACGAGAAAGAGTCGAAAAACGGTGACATCTTGTCGGATACTGAGGAGAGCACAAATTCGGTGTCAGAAGATACCTATTCAACTACTGAAAGCGAATACTCAGAAGATGAGGCCGACGAAAACATCCCTGTAGACGATTTTATCTGAAGAGCATATGAGGATAATGCGGGAGAATTTCGGGAGCTGAGGGCGTCGTATATAGACAGTGGGTGGCCCAAAGGCTAGGATAGCGAAGAAGCCAGGGAATCTGTTGAGACAGTGTGAGAGCTTCCGTCTGTAAGAGGTTTTTCAGGGGGATTGAATAGAGCACGGATGTTCAGACGTCATCCGATTAACCCATTACTCAACGAAGACGATATCAAAATTTATTATTTTAATTACTATTTTTTAAAATTAAAAAAACAATTTCAACAAAACCATATCATGTGACCCCTCATTGGAACGATCTCGATGAGCTCGTTCCAATGAGGGCCACAAGATATGGTTTTGTTGAATTATTTTGAAAAAAAATTATTTCTGTCAACTGCTGAATTTGCAAATTACGCGGGCGGGTGCGGGCGATTCGTTAGGTAAAGCGTTAACAGAAAAATCAAAACTGGTCGGCGACTTCGACGCGTTGAGGGTTACGGAATGACTAGAGCCGAAAAATTCGCAATTGAGAAACGAAAATTAATTTTTGATACCTTATTAAGAATATATACGTTTTTAGATGTGCCCATAAAAACAGATGACGAACAGAGAAAGCCCCAGAAGATATTTATATTGTGATATTAGATGAGATTAGATTAGATTCTTTTATTTAGCGATATAGATAGAATATGATACAACATAATAATCGTGATTCATCGAGATACATTATTATAACCTGCAATATTTATTTATTTATTTATTTACTGGTGTTTAAGGTCACATATTTCTGTACAATGGCTAATCATGACCACGACAGTTTTACGGGTGGAGGAAGCCGGAGAACCCGGAGAGAACCACCGAGCAACGGCAAGCAACTGTCATCTCCCCAACATACTATCTCCACACAAGCAGGGTTAGTATTGGCTGAAGACCGGTGCACCTCGACGTGCAGTACGCCTCAGTACACAGCGCCACAGTGTCCCAACGTGGGCAATGGGGGTGAAGTGTCTTGCCCAAAGACACAACGCAGGTGGGATTCGAACCGAGGACCTCTCGGCTTGCAGCCTGCGCCTCTACCAATTGAGCCACCCCCACCCCTCCCCCCCCCCCCATAACCTGCAATAGACATACATTTATAAAACAGAACACCGCTACTATCATATTATAAAAAGAACTATAATGTTTGTGGCCGAAGTAAAATGCAGCAAAATATTTAATACTTTTTATAGCTGGAAAAAAAATTCACGTCGTTGAAAATATTTTGTTTGTTGTTTGTGGCTTAATTCCCTTATTGGGTAATTGAAGGAAATATACTAAAATTAGAGCAAACTTGTACCCTTATGAGACAAGACTTCCTATTATTCTACGGATAAAGTGTTTATCTTCGTAACTATTCGGACAAAGACTAGGTCAGTTGTTTGTACAATGAGGGTAATTTTATCACTAATGGCTACAGGAATGTTCACTGACTTTATTAGTGCAAACTTGTAAACAAGAATATCGTTTTATCTGTTTGGGTGACTACTTTGGTTTAAATGTTTGTATAACAATATTATCGACGTTTTTCCTTACATATCTCATAAGAATAATGATTGTTGATCAAACATCTACTTTTGATACAAAAAGAGACTTTTCTAAGATCTGCCAACAAGTTTTTAGACAAAGTTTACTCTTTACTTTGAACATCGGTCATAAGGGGATGAACTTATCAACTTATCTGTTGATAAAATGATCAGACAGATGTTTGGATACATAGATGCAAATTGCCTTTCCACGTATTCACCAACATATAAAGATCCACAAAAAATAAATTACACTTGATAATTAAATTTTAAAAAGGCTTTAAAATCACAAAATACTGTTATTTAGGTGGGGGTGGGAGTGGGGGGATGGTGAAATTTAGGTGGGTGGGGGATTAAAAAATATAAAAAAAAAAATAACAAAAAATAGAAAAATATATAATACTAGCGGGTGTTACGCGGCGTTGCACGGGAGAAGATGGTTATATCAGAGGTTTTCGAAATAGAAGGTCAAGGTCACCCTGCACGGGCACCCCGGTAAGTCAAAATGATCGATGGGGCAATATACCCGGACATATGAAATTTCAGAGCCATCGGCCCAGCTGTTTTCGAATTAAAAGGTCAAGGTCACAATTTCAAGGTCAAGGTCACCCCGCACGGGCTCCCGATAAAGGCAAAATGATCGGTGGGTCAATATACCCGCACATATGAAATTTTCGCTCGATCGGATCAGCCTTTTTCGAAATAAAAGGTCAATGTCATCAATTTCAAGGTCAAGGTCACCTCGCACGGGCACGGCACCCACCCAATGTTACTCGCAGGGTCAATATACCCGCACAAATGAAATTTCAGCCCAATCGGCCCAGCCGTTTTCATATTAAAAGGCCAAGGCCACCAATTTCAAGGTCAAGGTCACCCCGATAAAGTCAAAATGATCGATGGGTCAGTATACCCGAACATATGAAATTGTAGCCCGATCGGCCCAGCCGTTTTCGAAATAAAAGGTCAAGGTCACAATTTCAAGGTCAAGATCACACCGCACGGGCACCCCGATAAAGTCAAAATGGCCAATGGGTCAATATACCCGCGCATATGAAATTATAGCCCGAACGGCCCAGCTTTTTTCGAAATAAAAGGTCAAGGTCATCAACTTCAAGGTCAAGGTCACCCCGCACGGGCACGGCACCCAACCCATGTTACCCGCAGCGTCAATATACCCGCACATATGAAATTTCATCCCAATCGGCCCAGCCGTTTTCGAATTAAAAGGTCAAGGCCACCAATTTCAAGGTCAAGGTCACCCCGATAAAGTCAAAATGATCGATGGGTCAATATACCCGCACATATGGAATTTTAGCTCGATGGGCCCAGCCGTTTTAGAAATAAAAGGTCAAGGTCACAATTTCAAGGTCAACGTCACCCCGCACGGCCACCCCGATAAAGTCAAAAAGATCGATAAGTTAATATACCCGCACATATGAAATTTTAGCCCGATCGGCCTAGCCTTTTTCGAAATAAAAGTCAAGGTCATTAATTTCAAGGTAAAGGTCACCCCGCACGGGTACAGCACCCACCCCATGTTACTCGCAGGGTCGAATTACCCCCGTGTACAAAATTTGAGATCGGTCGAGAAACCGAGGAGTTCACCCGTAATAAAGGTAGAGAGAGATAGATAGATAGAGACATTCGCATTTATATATTAGATTTTTAACAATTTAAAAAAAAAAGTGACGTCATCTGTGCTTCTGGTGCCTCTTGCGGGAGAATGAGCAATATTAGAGCTTACTTACTACTCGTGTGGAATAATTGATTCTACGTCAAAAGAGAAAAAAAGATGAATGAATTTTTCCAGGTACTGTTCGTTTTAGCAATGTTAGAATTAGCACCCACGCTCATCCTCTGGCATAGTTAAATGCGACACAATATGAATGACAAAATTTTAGCATTATACTAAATTATGGATTCTCTTACATAAATACCGGCGCAGTAGTAGCAAACTAAACATCATTGGTGCGCTGATTTTTCAAGGTCGAGGTTTCGTGACCTAAACAGTGTTACATTATCTGTTTGAAGTATAGAAAGATAAGGTGGGTACGACTGAAGAGTGGGTGAGTGAAATCTCGAATGAATAAAAATAATTATAGAGATTAGTGGATGGTAAAGCGGTCTGCGAAACCAACAATTATGTATGGCGTGATGAAACGAATGGGGTATGAATAACGAAAGATTAGAAAATAAAATCTTACAAGTAACACAACCAAGATTGATGGATGGATGGGTGGATACTTTCAATACAGTTTTGTATTGTTTTTCATTTGTACATTAATGTTAACACTGAACAAAATAACACCTACCCTCCCACCTGCTGAAATTGGATGGATGGAGGGATGGATGAATGGATGGATGGATATTTTCAGTACAGTTTTTTTATTGATTTGTGGAATGAGTGAATGCTTTCAATACAATTTCTTTATATTATATTTTTATATGTATAGTTCAGTGACCACAAAGTCTATTTTAGTCTTGACAAAGGGGTAATTAACAGACGAAAGACGAAATGAAGTGTTAACACTTGCGGTATGGACGGAACACTTCCATAAAATGTTCTAAAATTGCTTGCGTAAAATTCGGGCATTTAGGCCCCATGTCATGATTGAAAGCGGGACAAATCGACAACTTTGACGTCTGTAAAATTTATTAACAAATTTCTAATAGTTTGCAATCAAGATATAGCATATTACTCTTAACAATAAATATCTTAATTTACAAGACCTTATTGTTAGCTAAAAGACCCAGGACAACGTGAGGTTGCCATATCACATGTCACAAAGCGAAGGGTATACTTACGAAAATAGCAATGAGGCTGTCTCCGTGTTGTCCCTCGTACAAACTTTCTTAAATTTTCCGTAACAAAAAAAAAAAACAACATTTGGCACGATAACGAAGAGTGCTGCCACGACGAAAACCCCTGCTGTTCAATGAAAATATTAGAGGAACAGCCACAACAAATTTTCGTCGCAAGCAACAGTCCAATTCTGGGAATGATGCGTCGCAATTTTCCACGGGCACCTGGAGTAGAGAACGAGAAGAACAGAAAAAGGGAATCTTTGAGAAAAGAACATGCAAGCCAATTCGGTGCTCTCATTACCAAGAGGAAGCCAAACATATTGCGAAAGAATGGTCAAATAAAAAACAAAATCGGACATTGAATCTCAATGTTGAATCAGAAAATGCTAACGGACATGAGATTGCAAGTCCGAATTTATTATTTTGATACAGTATTGATTTACCAATATTTATGGATTTCCCAGAGAACTGGGGAACATTGTTGGTTTCCATGTTTGTTTTACAATTGATACTCGACGGTGTTGTCGAGAAGAAAGAGGACAAAAAGTTTCGAACCGATTGCAACCCTGTCGTTCGAAATTTTTCTGCCAACTCTCGTAGTCTCCGTAATGTTATTCTGCATCGAAGCCCATTTGATGGAGAACTCTGTCAAATATGCTTTAGGTAAAACTGAAAGTAGGTTGCATCTCAGCAAGAGAAATTCAAACCTTTGTAGAAAGTATAAGTGATGTTGGCCTCTTGTTATGTTCCTTCAAATGACGTTTCGGACATTTATCTGAGAATAAGTATCCATTGTGCACGAATGAAAACATTTTACCTGAATACCTTTTGTATTGATACAAATGGTGTTTCTTGCAACTGTTGTATACCGGTGGCGGTCACGATTAGCCACTGTGCATAAGTATGTGAACTTAAACACCAATAAATAAATAAATAAGTGTATACCGGTGAGTGCTTCGCTAAGGTTTGTTTACGTTATTATTTATAGAACATTTCAGGCTACAGAAATGCGTTCGCAAGAGACAGTAAACGATTTTCTTATACATGAAAGGGGCACAGTTGTTTAGTTATGCAACCACACTGCTTACATATTTCTGTTTCTGAATAACTGGACGCATTCAAGTTGATGCCGCTGCAGTTACAGCGCACAATCATTTCGAAATAGTTACCCCATGCACTCACTAGCTTAACCCTTGAACTCGTAAGACCAATTTTTCGGTCCACTGCATAATTTCGACCCATTTTTGCCTTATTTAAAAGGTCTATACACGGGTCATTGATTATACAATTATAACTGCAGTCTACAGCCAGACTGCTGCAGACTGTAGTTATTATTTTACCCCCCCCCCCCCCCTCACCTGTATATTGATATTGGACTGACCCATTTCACTGTAAGTGTACAGAGAGGCGATACCAGGAAACGAGGGTTCAACGTGCTAATAAGTTTATTTGGGGATCGAGAAAGTTCTGGTAGCCGCGTACAGTTTCGACAGGAGTGAGCGGTGTTTTATCAGAGAAATGAAATCGGAAAATTGAATTGTTAGTTAACCAATTTATTGGAAATACACTAGGGAAGTGCGTCGTTTTTGTACACAATGATTTATCAGAGACAAGTTTTTGTTTCAAAGGCCAGACCTCGACTCGTTTCCGTTGAGATATGGCCTAAGAAACAAAGGTAGACTCTGATACAACGTATTATAATAAATACTGGCGATAATATATATATATATATATATATATATATATATATATATATATATATATATATATATATACACTTCATCAAATATTTTATATAACTTCGTCAAATTGCCGTCATGCTCGGAAGTTTACTTCCTTCTAAGCGGCTTTCATTTTTGACTAATACTTATTCCGTTACGTTAAGTACCGTACCAATGTGTATCGCGTCATAGGAACGTAAAATTTAGCGTCACGCTGATCCTAATTGTTGAATGGGAAGTATAAAATCAAGAACCCGTCTATAAAATCGCCGATGCATATCTTCCTTGGGTGGCAAAAGATATTTTGCAGTTTAATCTTATATGCGACAGTTTAATCTTATATTTTGCAGTTTAATCTTATATGCGACAGACAGCAGAATCTTATATGCGATTCAGGACACCATAATATCTTTCTAAAATGTACTATAGCAGTAAAATAATTAAAAGTATTAACCAGGATTATTTTTATTTTTTTGCAGTTTAATCTTATATGCGACAGACAGCAGCTCTCTGCGCTGATAACGTCAATACAGTTAGGTGGCATGCTGGTTGGAGGTTTGGCGACAGGACAGAGCTGACAAAACAATCTCAGAATTCAGTTTTCTTAATGAACACCACTTTTCTGATGTTTTGTCAAAATTACTCTTAGTCTGTCAGAAAAAGTCGAAAACAAGACTGAACAACAAATTATAGAATAAGATATGCATCGGCGATTTTATAGACGGGTTCTTGATTTTATACTTCCCATTCAACAATTAGGATCAGCGTGACGCTAAATTTTACGTTCCTATGACGCGATACACATTGGTACGGTACTTAACGTAACGGAATAAGTATTAGTCAAAAATGAAAGCCGCTTAGAAGGAAGTAAACTTCCGAGCATGACGGCAATTTGACGAAGTTATATATATATATATATATATATATATATATATATGAGGAAATTGATATAAATACATTACAAGGTTATACAAAGATCAGAATTCGAACTGAAGGTGTAGCATCGACATATGTCAACATGATAGCAACGCACTCATTTAAATTTATTTGACGTGTTTTGGGCACATTCGTGTTTGAGAGCTGACAAAACAATCTCAGAATTCAGTTTTCTTAATGAACACCACTTTTCTGATGTTTTGTCAAAATTACTCTTAGTCTGTCAGAAAAAGTCGAAAACAAGACTGAACAACAAATTATAGAATAAGTTTCCCTTGTGGGGAGTGAGTGGTGGAAGGGGTGGTGAAGCTCTGTGAGGATATCAAAGTAATATGCTGACATTGATTTAAAATGCAGTATTTACGGGATCTGTCCAAGGTGCAAGATTGTTTGATGTTGATACTGTTGTTGGTATTGAACAATCTAACTTGTCTGGGCACATCTGATTTCAGTTTGGCTTCAAAACAACGGCAGCTCGTTTAAAAAAGGCAATGCAAGAAGCAGCAAATGTATTGGCGGGACTAAATACTCGCCAATACCCCCATATTGGCATTAACTCCCCGTGCTGCAAGTTCCTGTCTTATTACTCCTGTGTCTCGTTTGTAGTGGACAGGTGACTTGGAGCATTATAAAGTTTAACACTGAACATTCGGTGATAGAATACAATGGCACTGAAATGTTCTTTTTTTTTAACATTTCGCCAATTTCATAAATAAGATCTCATCGGGGGAAAGGGCTTCTCTTGACGATTCAGGACACCATAATATCTTTCTAAAATGTACTATAGCAGTAAAATAATTAAAAGTATTAACTAGGATTATTTTTATTTTTTTGCAGTTTAATCTTATATGCGACAGACAGCAGCTCTCTGCGCTGATAACGTCAATACAGTTAGGTGGCATGCTGGTTGGAGGTTTGGCGACAGGGCAGATATCAGAGCTGTTCGGAAGAAAAAAAGTTTTCTTCTCACTAATAACAGGACTGGTGGTGTTTTCAGCAGCCTCGTCGTTTGTTAGAGTATGGCAAACATACGCCGTTATGAGGTTTCTAATTGGAAGTGCAGTTGGAGGCGTCTTTGTTTTAGACGTTGGAATACCCGTCGAATTTACCCCGACAAAGTGGAGGTCGTGCATACCTGGTATTCCATCTCTGAATGTTGGTGAAACGTTCTTTGCTCTTGGTGCCTACTTGACGAAGAATTGGAGATATGCCAGCATAGCAACCGGTGCC
This sequence comes from Pictodentalium vernedei, assembly GCA_031216915.1. Taxonomy (NCBI): domain Eukaryota; kingdom Metazoa; phylum Mollusca; class Scaphopoda; order Dentaliida; family Dentaliidae; genus Pictodentalium; species Pictodentalium vernedei. The sequence goes on from CM062289.1 coordinate 88,417,975, forward strand.
GTTTCGGCGCCTTTTCTTCTTGGGTTGTTGTAAGTTGATTAATAGTCCATATATTACAGACAATTCAAGCTACGTGCGAACATCAAAAACTGTATCTCCGATGTCTGAAATATATAACACTTCGCTTAACCTGTAATGCGGAATGCTGTGTTAAAATGCCTTCCAAGTTTCATTTTAGATTGCTTAGCCCTTTGAATCCGAGCGGCCGCTTTTCCGGCCTTGGAACATGATAGGTTATAATTTTATTAAGTAGGATGACTGCAAAGTGAATGTGTTGAGCCAACCGATTAATATTTTCAACGTGCAGCCCCGAGGCTGCACATTGAAAATATTAATTGGTCTACCCCCATAAAATGAATTTGAGATCTTCCAATCTCTGCCATTGAACTGACATGGTTGATACCACTAGGGTACAAAGGGTTACATGTAAATATCAGGTTACCGTAATCTGCTGATATTTCTTTCTTCCTTTCCCTTGTTATTTCTAGTTTTTATTGTTTGGGATTAAACGATACTGTCAACAGTCAGTGTATGCTAGTTTAGCAATTCAATGGCATTTTACGAAAACATGTAAAAGGCAATAAACTCTCTATTCGACATATACATTTTAGAATTCAACATAATTCCGTTTTTACCCAATCTGTCCAGGTTCTTTTGAATATTATTAGATATTTGATGAATTGACGGTAACATGGTTTGAGGTTTGTTGCTCGGATCTTATGTTCAACCGCAACGCGAAGCGTCTCGGTTGAACATACGCTCCCAGCCGCAAACCTTAGACCATATTACCGTCAATTTATCACAATAAGGTATATGTTCCAATAAATCCCTGCCCATCGTCCCAAACATACATCGTGAAATTTAAACAACACTTCATTTGGGACATCGTCTGCTGCACGTGTGAAAAATTACGCAACGGACAATGTCATTTAAAATAGTTCACGTAGAGACGTCAGACGGTAGCATATGCTACTGGAGACGTAAATATAGAAAAAAATACTCCTGAGACGATTTTCTCCAAAGAAATAGCTCTTTCAAAAACATCAGGGGATATAAATCATTTTTGACGCAAAATCAAAATGTATTTTTTTCAAATTCCATTTTTGCTTCGAATAAACAGACAGAATTTTAACCTTATTTCATTAATTTTGTTAGAAAGAAACACATTTATTCCGAAAAAACGAATGAATCTATCGACAAATGTTTATTTTTACAGAAAGTTTACAGGGAAACAGCCAAGAAAAAGTTAATGTTACCAAACAACGTGTAAATGTCACAACGATCACATTTAAAAATGCGTTGATGAGTCACAAATGTATCCACCCACAAAATATTGCGTTGTTCCGCTTTATACTCTCGATCCACTTACAAACGCGATGCAACGACCCCCCCCCCCCCCCCACCCCCTCAAAAAAAAAACAAAAAAACACAACAACAAAAAACACGGATAACGTATGTGTACAATTGTTTCGAAATGCTTAACATCTTTTTTAGTTTTTTTTTCACAAGTCCAGTACTATTTGTCCCACAACTGATCATTACAGGAGTAAATATGAAAGATTGGGATTCAGTGTGGGCATCTTTGGGAAAAAAAAAATCGTCACCGTTAATATTCCATAAACAATGCACTTTGAACTACTTGTAGATTCGCAAATATACCACAAAGGACCAAAATCAGTTGAATGGTGGCTGGGCTATTTGAAAAGGATCGCTCAAGAGTCACGATTTGATCTGGATTTTTAACCGAGTACGCGAAAATCGATCTGAAACGATGTTCACCGAGGGTTAGATCGATGTTAGTGAACAAGGTTCAGAAATGCTGTAAAATCGTTTCGAATTTTGAGGTGCCTTTAATCACATAACGTGTAATTTTAACCTCTACTGAACGTAGCGGTGCTCACATAAAAATGTCAACCCCATTTCGTTGGAGCTCGTTCCATTGACCCATCAGATTGGTCTTTATGCAAACATTGAACATGTTTAGTTATCCGAGACATTAAATTTCACCGTCATCTGTTTTTCGTATAAGTTGGTGAAGTATGAGAGAAGATGAACTCAATTCTACTTCCGGAATACAGTATAGCTGTCGTGGAGTTTTTTGTAATCCACGCGTGGGCAGTGAAGTCCGTGTATACGTTGACCATGTAATAATAATCATCATCACCAAAATATGTGCAAGTGCTTCATTAATTAAATTGTCGATGGTTATTTCTGTAATTAGTGTTCGGAATCTGATATCATTGCGACCGTGGAAAAACTGCCCATCTGTAAACGGTGACCAGTCTACAGCGACCATACTGTCACTCCTTTATTAGTGGCGTTGTGAACGATAAACCCATAGGGAGCTATGTAATGATACGCATGTGATTAGTGGAGTTTAACCCTTTTACTGCCACGCTCACTTTATACATATATGGAGGCCATCTACGTACAACTGTATGCCAGGAAGTGCAATACACTTATGACATACTTGAAACCCTATCATCTGATTAGTTGCAGGAAAGGGCTCTCTGAGCCCTTTCCTGCAATTAATCAGATGATAGGTTTTATCTGCGCATACCAAAACGTACAGATAATCAGCATAAAATAGGTGACAATAGTCACCTCTAGCAGCGTAAGTGATAATAATTGTTGTAAAAATGTTGTAAAATCGTGATAACCGTAACGGTGCTTAAAAAAACGTCAACCACATTTTGTTGGAGCTCGTCCCAGATTGGTCTTTATGCAGAAACTGAACATGTTTAGTTATCAGAGACATTTATTTGTGCTGTCATCTGCTTTTCTTATAAGTTGAGGAAATGTGACAGAAGATGAACTCAATTCTACTCTCAAAACCAACTCACGCACTCACTTTGCTACAGTACAGCTGCCGTGGACTGTTTGCAATCCACGCGTAGGCCGCGAAGCGTTTATCTGCATGGTAATAATAAACATCATCTGCAAAATTTGTACCCAGTGCTGCATTAACTAAATTGTCGATGGTTATTTCTGTAATTAGAGTTCGGAATCTAATATTATTGCGTCCGTGGAAATATTGCCCACCCGTGGAAAGTGACCAGTCCATAACGACCTGTCACTCATTTATTAAATGTGTGGTGTTGTGAATGACAATTCCGTAAGGAGCTATGTGATGATAAGTATGTGATAAATGGAGTTTAACCCTTTTACTGTCACGCCCTCTTTATCCATAGATTGAAGACCCCTGTGTACAACTGTATGCAAGGAAGTTTAATAAATTTGTGACATACTTGAAACCCTATTATCTGATTAGTTGCCGGAAAGGGCTCTCTGAGACCTTTCCAGCAATTAACCAGATGTAAGGTTTGATCTGCGCATACCAAAACGTACAGATAATCGTCATAAAGTAGGTGACAATAGTCGCTTTTGGCAGCGTAAGTGTTAGTAATTTATTCGTTTTTAACACGAAATGGATAGACACCATGCTGAACAATGGAAAGTTTGAATTTTGTTGTTCAAATTAAAATTCAGAATAACAGTTTCTCTTTCAGCTTCCATTTCACTTCGGGTTTCAATACAGTTGTTTTTCCATTGACGACAGTGCTAATCTTTCCTCCTCTCTCCATCTCATCAAGCTGATTTGGCCAAAAACACCCATCTATCCATTTCGTTTATCATCTCAAGAATAAAATACACTCAAAAAAAATATAGATCATTTCCCAATGTCCTTGAATAGAATGCTCCCAAATGTTTGCGTCCAATCGAAGGGAAATAACTCCAAATCAAAGCAAATTCTTTCTTCTGCTTGTCTGAATCATTTTTCAGCCGAAATAGACTGTTGCAGTTGACCGGTTGACATGTTTAAGTTTTCTCAGGCTTCAACTATTCCTTTCCAGTTTACCGGTTGACATTTTCAAGGTGTATTGGGTTTCAACTATTCCTTTCCGAAGTTTTATCGTTCTCATTGCATAATAACGAAACATGTGTTTCTTTCAGTTTCTCAAATTTTGTTATGAATTGTTATGAAGGTTTTCGTCACTGGAATGCCGTTTGTGGATTATATAACAAAACAATACTCAACACCCTGAAGAGGCAAGGTAATACATTCGCCACAAGGTGTTTCAGCAGCTTGTACTGGACTGTACAGCCATTCTGAGATTCGTATTTACTTCGGCATTCAGCTTCAGGAAATACGGAAAGGGTAGTGCAGTCCCGTGTACCCTGCTGAAACACCGTGTATCTAATAAGAAATATATGAATGATACAATAACAAAATGTTACGACATTGTCATTTTATTACAGGTAAGCGTTTTATCTCACCAGTTATAGGAAAATACTGTACATGGTGAGCGTATTATCACTAAATCACCCGCAGAGTGGAGATTCTACCCCAAGCAATAATTGCAAATTTGTTGCAAAGCATAACAAGCACAGGCAAATTTTCAGCCAATGGACCTCCGGGTTAAAACAGGAGGTCCATTGACTGAAACATTGCCTGTGTTTTTTGTCGGCATGTACAAAATTTGAAAGTTATAGCTTGGGTGATAACTCCACTCCGCGGGTGATGTAGTTACAATCCACTCTCCACGTACTGTAAAAGAAACATTAAACACTTTGACTGATAACAAAATGATTTCTTTCGCCTTGTACAGGTGGAATACTTACTAATTTTGTACTGTCATAATAATTTCGATCTGTCGAACAAATTTGTGCGCTAGAGAGTTGAAGCTTAACTTTGCAATCAACGTGCAATTCAGGGAACTAATTCGAAATTCTAAGCTCTTGACGAGGAAAGGTAGAAATTGTTCGATACCTATCATTTTTGTACGATACTTCTCAACTGGGCACAGGTAACACTCTTCGGGAAACGTTTACCACTATGGCAAGGTACTCCTTTTTAACTCTGTTAAGAACAAGAGACTAAGTCACAAGGCCATTGGACGGTTGGTGAGATTTATTTGCTTATTTGGGTTCAACGACGATTTCAACAGTCAGGGTCACTTCGCCTCGGGCAGTTTTACGGGTGAAGGAAGCCGAAGTAGCCGGAGAGAACCAACGATCAACGGCGAGCAACTACCAGGCTCCCCCAACATACTAACTTCACACAAGGAGGGTTAGCGTTGATTGAAGACAAGTGAACCATCGACGTGCAATACGCCATAGTACTCATCGCCAACGTGCCCACACGTGGGCCACGGAGGTGATGTGTTTTGCCCAGGGACACAACGCGGCTGCCGCAGGTGGGATTCGAACCGAGAAATTCTCGGCTTGCAGCCTGCACCTCTGCCTACTAAGCCATCGCGCCCTCGGTGGGATTTATTTCCCGCAAGAGTAACAATTTATCTAACATAACAGCCGCATGAGTCGTAAAGTACTTAAAGGCAGATCCGCAGATATCTTCTCACTACTGACGTCCCGGGGCTAATAACATATGTACATAAATTCGTGTGCATTTAGTATCAGGCTTCAAAATAATAAAATGATAAAATTCCTGTGCCAGTATTGAAACGATCCCGCCGCCCCTAGATCTATAAACATATGAAGTGGTGGGATCTTTGTCAGTATTAAGAAGGGCACAGCGTCCCACACCGCCTGTCCCTCGCTACTCACATCTGGCCAGCGCAATGTCAAAAACTTGTATTTGAATTTCTTTTTAATGTTTGCCTCCAAGCCATAGCAAAGCTTATGACCAATCCGTTTTCATTTGTACACATCATAATTGTTGTATACCTGGGTTTCAGGTTTTTATATTAGAATAATTTCCAGTTCATTAACCCTTTACCTAAAATAAAAAGCAGACACTTGCAAGCAAAATTCCTGAATAACTATTGTTTTCACTTTTTGTTTCAAAAACATAGGTTATGACCCCTGATTGGAACGAGAGCGTTCCAAAGAGGGGTCATAACTTATGTTTTTGAGACAAAAAATGAAAAAACTGATGAAAATTATTGGCGACTTTTTTTCATAGCGCTGGCCGGTTTTCGCAGTTACGTTGGGTAAAGGGTGAAGCATTGTTCTAAAGTCTCTTTTGCATATATTTTATTTTCAGTATTGTGCCTGAGAGTATGAGATGGCTTCTAGCCCACGGCAAAATAGAAGAGGCCAAAGAAGTGATTAAAAGTATGGCACAAATGAACCGAAAGGTGTGTCCAGACTTGACCAAACTAGAAATGTCCTTCGAAATGGAAAAAAGGAGAGGCAAACATACTGAAAGGAAATATAGTTATATGGATTTGTTAAGCCGATGGAACATGGCAAAGATCGCATTACCTATGGCATTTATATGGTAGATGTTCTAATTATTTACACAGTCATTCCATTACGTGAAATCTATAGGCTGTTTATGTGTAGGGTAGGCAGAGTACGTGGAGAGTGGATTGCAACTAAATCACCCGCGGAGTGGAGTTATCAGCAAATCTATAACTTTTAAATTCTGTACATATCGACAAAAACACAAGCAATGTTTCAACCAATGGACTCCCGGGTTTAAACCGGAGGTCCATTGGCTGAAACTTTGCTCGTGCTGGTTATGCTTTGTAACAAATTTGCAATCATTGCTTGGGAGTAGTAGGAGAGGGATGGATCGTCCCCCATTGGGGGAGGGAATGGGGGAGGAGGAAGTGACGTCATAGTCACGTGATCCAGTGGCGGCATGTTGTCTTGTCATGGTAACCCGCGTGAGCGGCCATATTGTGACGTCATCTCCATAGTGATACGTGGTATGAGTGCGCATGCGCAGCGCGTGTTGTTAGGGTGACACGGGTTCCCGTCGTCCATGTTGTATACTGGAGGCCGCCATCTTGGTTTCTATGGTAGCACGTGGTTGCTGTGTGACCCAAAACCTTCTAACAAGACAGGCGTATGTTCGGAGGATGTGTTCCTTTGTACAGGAGTAAATTCCCGATTCGTAGAATTACCCAAATAAATTCAACAATCCCTCCAAATCACCGAAAACGACTTTATTTGCTACGGATTCCCCATTTGACCGGTGTAGCACGTAGTGCTATAGCACCAAGGGGTACAAGGGGTGTGTTCCTTTGTAGAAGAGTAATTTTCCCTAGAATCCTCGTTTAATTACCCAAATAAACCGACAAGTTGTACTATTTCGAATTCTTTCAGAATCCTATTTAGGATCGCGAAACTTTTGGTTTATAATAGTAGCACGTAGTGCTATAGTACCAAGGGGGTACAAAGGGTGCGTTCCTTTGTAGAAGAGTAATTTTCTGGCTTGGTATTTGCCCCATGTGGTTTTTAATAGTACGGAGGGGGCCCTGTGGGTACGTTCCTTTAGACTAGAGTAATGTTTTTTCCTCCCAATATATTGTATAAGAGTAGTGCTATATGACAAATTCCTTTAGCCATTACCCAGAATTATTTATAAAGATTACAAGTAGGGCTCATATGTGTACATGAAGGCCATGAAGCTAATTTCCACCATATACTCATGTGAGGATCTACCCATGAGATGTGTCGTATGAGGTCTAATTTACTATCCTTCTTAGCCTTATTTTAGTATTTGAGGATACATTTTGGGTTTGTTAAAAATAACAACACAATTTTTACATTTTAATTTCTTTTATTCAACAACAAAGACATACAACTTTTTTATGGAATCCTCTATGGTATGTAGATTGTCAGATATTCATAAACAGTCTTTCGGCAGATCGGACATCTTCTCAGTGGTTTACAACAGTCTTTGCACAGGCACAAATGGTTACATGGTCGCGGAGCGACATTGGCTTCGGCTAATAAACACACACTACATTTCATGCTCCGTGAATCTTCTTCTTGAAAGGATGTGTCCATTTTTCTTTGGTGACCATTTCTTCTTCTTTTTCATTGTCCATGAATTCAGATGGTAAATTATGAATGTAATAACAGTCTGGGGAATATTTTCTGTGTTCTTCTATAATATCATCTTCTGGTTCCCAAAAACGAACAATAATACCACAATGAAAACATTGAGTTCTGTCTCCTGCCCCCAAATAAAAGAATCCAGCTTTTGTCAGTTCATTCGGGGTTTTCACACTTTCACTTTGTAACATGAATTGAAATGTCTTGAGACGATTTTCCTCCAATGCATACTTGATGTGTTTTGGTGGTCTTTGTTCTGGTGTCTTTCTTATTTTCTCTTCTCCACGTAATAAATGCTCCAGTACTGGTGGTGGAACATCACGAAAATACGTTTCGAATGAAACGCTCCTTCTCTCTACACAATCTCTTGTATTTCTTATTTCTTGGTTTCGTGACTGATAATCATTCAGTGCCATCTGTATCAACGACGGAATAGTGAACATTCTTCATTTTTTTTTTATCTTCACTCTTCTTTGGTTTACTTTCTCTCTTTGGTTTGGGTTCTCCTATTTCAAGGCTTCTCTATTTTGCAATATCAACTGCATTGGTCACTTGTTTCCAATCTCTTGTGGTAAACTGGAACCCAACGTCGTTCTTGAACAGTTGAATCTGTAAATCGTTGTTAAGTTTGAAGACGGTCACATATGTAGACATCCTTCTTCTTTGGCTGTCGAAACAAAAAATGAGCTGAACACCAAGTGCACTCTTTTTATAGTTTTTCTTCAATACAGCGGCATCTAGTGGCTGATTTCCTCTATGACGTTATTAACCAACACATCATTATCCATTAGATCAGTCGTAAACAAGTTGGATATGGTGTCCATCGGTACACCGCGACAGCGATGTTTCAAGTAAAATAGGAAGTAGAGTCCACACACTGGTAATGGTCCTTGAAGGCGTTTTGAATTATACTTCCAATATCTAGAATTCTTCTTCAGGAAATTCTCAAATGGTCTGTGTTGTGGTGGTAATCCATAGGAATCAAAGTATTCTGCGTTGTGGTGACTCACAAAGAGAGCCACCCAATGTTCTCCTTTTCTGTGGTCTGGATCCGTGTTGGCTATCAATGCCACTGGTCTGTGATCTAGTAATCTTCTTGGTAATTTGTTTCTTGCAAATACTCCCAAACATATTCTCCTCAAACAACTATCTGATCGAAGTGCATTCTCTAACGGCAACGTGTTCATGTTGAGTAATCTTCGATTACTTGTCAATTCTTATCCACTTCTCTGATGTTCTGAAATTATGCATACACCAGTACGTTGATTGTGGTTGGTAATGGGTTTTCAAAATGGACTTCAAGTCTCAAAGTTCCTCTCTTCACCAGTTCGAAGTGTTGTCCATGTGATAGGTATGGAGTCATGTCGAATACGAATAGGGTGTATCCATTTATGTACTCTTCTCGGCTGATGTGGTTCCCTTTATTCTCATACATTTGTCCAGTTCCTTGGAACAGTGTCGCACTTCTTGTTGTTCGAATCGAGGTTGTAATGGTTTGGCTGGATTCTGTTGGCCATCCACGTGCAAAGCCCAGTAATTGATTTTGTATAGTTCTTGAAATTATACGGATTCTTTGAAAAGTTTCCATTGAAAGCATCGTTGTCTACACACCCCACTACGATGCGTTTAGGTAGTTGGCCTAAAAATACATTTTCTTGTGTGATACTCAGGTTTCCTTTTGGCACTGAAAACACCTTGGTTTCCACACGATCGATAGGATATTTTGCAGTTGCTTTTGTCAGTGCTTTCTCGTGAGCCATTCTCACGAATGATTGGAGTCTCTCTTTGCGTACAAACATGGGTACATCTAGAATTTTGATCTTGTATGTATCGGCATCGGCCATCAATGCGAAAGCATCTTTGGCTCTATTCATTTTAACATGAACATTAACTCCATTCAGCAAGTAACGAGTTTGGAAAAACATGTCCAAATGTAATCTTCAGTTCATGTCCACGATTTTACTTTTCTCTATAAATTTCTTTCGAAGAAGAAATCCCTTGTTATCATGTGTCAAATCTTCCATGTGTCCGGCCGTATCCTCGTACCATAATGCATTAGTCAGTTGTGACTTCTTGGCAGCTGGTCCATAACTCAACAAAGTTTCTATGAAAGCTCTGTAGTGATAAGTGCTGTTGGAAGGAGATACCTGTTTTTCATTCAAGCTGATATCGATTTGATTAAATAAGGAATGCATCCATAAATTGACTGGGCCCATTTTGGCATCGGGTGCAATTGATGCCCCATTGGAATCTACAACCTTTGCTTTAACATACAAATATGTCTGTGCCAAATTCAAATAATCATCTCCTAAGCCTGCAATGTGGAATTCGATTGGCCCACTGTTTCCTATGGTCGCCAAAGGCCTGTGTTCTACCTATTGCCCATGTTCCACACTAGTCTGCGTTGGTGGTATGGACAATAAGTCGAGTTCGCTGTTGACACATTCACAAGATTGTTCATTGATGAGAGACATCATGCACCGAGAAAGTTCATATTCTTCAGTCCTCCCAATATACTTCCCAAACCATAACCTCTCTGTATTTGAGCCCCAGAAAAAGCTGGTAGACCGTTCCCAGCTTGTTTCGTGTAATATTCTTCGTATAATTTGGACTTACAACAGTAAGTCATGTTTATGTGAAATGAAGAGATCTACGATTTCTGAAATGAAGTGTCACTGTCACTTTACCGAACTCGAAAGGTACTATGTCTCCTGTGTCACCCCTTATATACACCTGGACGGTACTGAAATTTGTTCATTCTACTGGTACATAATACACGTTCTCAAAAGTTTTAGAGATGATATTCCCATATTTTCCACGTACAGGTACGATACAAAGAAGTGGTATTCTTGTGTCTCCCACGACTTGGTCACGAACCAAGTCACAGTATACATAGAGTGAATAAAATCCTTGGTTGACATCAGCAACTCTGGAAGAAAAGAATTGTAAGTTCCTGATTTAAAAACACACGCAGTAAATCCCAAAATATTTTGAATAGTAGGGCTCAATGTGACCACGACTCTATCACGTACCATGATAGAACTTTACCAGTCACTTCATCCAATTCAAAATCTATCTTATCGTGAAGAGGCAAGAGTAATTCTTTAACACCATTGATAGCCCGTATCACATCAGTGGGATCCGAATATCGACCTTCCTTAAGAGTAAGTCGATAATTCTTTTTCGAAGACCAGAACACTGTAACGAAAGCTTCTTCCCCACGAATATTGATCTAAGTATTTGGATACTGAATCTCTGCCAGACCTACTTCCCATTCTTCCGTGAGATTCACTGGTTGTGATAGCTGAGTGGTGTACGTAGTCAACGTGTTTTCTGGAAACACGTTCATAGAACTATTACTTGGTAAAGTCAAATAAAACTTTACTTTTTCTTAATGGTTAGATTAGGTAGGAAATATCCCATGCTACTACTCAAGAGAGTAGTCCACAATTTACTGTCTGTGTTTTCGAGAGTGAGATTAACGACACTGGTAATGATGATGATGTACAAAATGATTATTTGGGAAAAATAAGTATTCTCGCTCCTTGGAATTATTTTGCCAAACAAAGGCCAAGAACGTTCGATCCTTCTTCCATTTTGAAGAAACCTCAGAGGTTCACTTCCTTTTATAGGCGAGTTGACTCTGCTTGATCCAGGAATTGAACGAAGCAGGGTATCCTAACCACTTTACGAACAATTCCCTTTTCTTACCAGTACCACGTTTCTTGAGTACGTGTTCGATTTTGTAAATAGTTTTATGTGAAACTCGCTGAAGCTCTTCAGTGTAGAACGACCCTTTCAATATTTCCCCATTATCATCTTGTAAGACGTATGTGACTGGATGACCTTTCTTGATGTCTACCGCTGTGAATAACTCTTCAGTCCAATTGGGCAAATAACCTTTCTCAAACATTTTCTTAACTTTATTGATTCTCACTCTGGCTCCTACTTTGAATTTTGGAGTCTTGTGTTTTATGGCTTTGCCATACAACCTTTGCCAAACCTCTTCTTGATTTTCAAAGTTCACGGCAATTGGGGCCATACCTATACTACGATGATGAGAATGATTATATAATTTCACCAACTTTTGAAGTGGAAAAATTAGTGTACCGTTCTTGGTAAAATATTTTCACATTTTGGTTTTCAAAGTTCTATTGAATCTTTCTACTATGGAACATTTTGTTTCTACATTTTGTGTAGTGAAAAATTCGACTTTGTGATCTTTGAGAAAATTCTGAAATTTTCTGTTAAGAAATTCTTTGTCTTGATCAGTTTGTAATTCTAATGGTTTACGACCTTGTTTAAATATTTTAGTAAAAGCTTTAACGATGGAATCACCAAGTTTGTTTTTGAGGGGTATGACCCAAGCATATTTATTAAACGCATCTATACATGTCAACAAAAAAATTGTGTTTTTGAAGGTTTGTGAAGAGTGTAAGTGTCTTGAGTCTCCAACCATTTCACAACTTGTTTAGTCTTTTTCTTGGACGCTCTATGAAGAGCATCTATACCACCAAAACTACCAGGAGCTTCAGAATCATAGTACAATGCTTCCATGACTGTCTTTTTTTCATGTGTCAGCTCTATTTATACTTTTCTCGGTCCACTTTGGCGTTTCTGTTTTCTTTGGTTGTTTAGGTTCCGAGTTTATCGGTGCCTGTTTCATAAAATCCCAACGTTCTTTATGACCAATCAATTGTTGGAGTATGTTACTACTATCTCTCAAAGCTTCAGCCAACACTTCCCATCCCTTTGGATGGAAAGCTTTTCGTCTTCTAAGTAAATCGTTCAGAAGATCTGTTACATTCGACCCTACCACTGTTTGATCTTTGTAGATTAATTCACCCTTCTCATTCCAAGATATGTTTGGGTCACTTCTAATACGATTCAACAACAACTTTCCCTTTGTTTTCATTGTCATAGGTACAGAATCGAGAATGTCTTCGTCTTTATTATTTTTCTCGATTTCGACTTCAATCGGTCGAGGAGCCATTACGTTTTGTTGAAATGTCAAGTATCTTTGTAAAATTTTATTATAATGTGTCATCGTTTCATCAGCTGAAAGACAATGGGCATCGAGAATATCTCTCCTTTCTCGATCCAATGATGAAACAGCCAGTTCACTCGGTTGTCTTGGAGTCTCCTGTAGACGTTCCAATAACTTTGGTTCTACTAAAGCCATCTTCTTTGCATATTACATCATTATCCAAAAATACCTTTAACAGCACCCAATAGTACAGGCGGTAGCAAGGCCCCCAAGAATCCCCCTGTCTGCAAGATTTGTCTCCTCTTTTTGTCAGAGGTGCCTTTATTTGCCACTGTCCTTACTAGTTGTTTCTGACGAACGAGTTTGGTTCTCTGAGCTTTGGTCAGAGGGACTGCCCCTTTCAAGATATTCGAGGCACAGTCACACAAAAAAGTAATCAATTCTTTGTCTGCATGTTTTAGTATGGATTTGACGAGTGTGGGTTTCGATTTATTAAGAAGCTTGAGAAGAGCGATGTTGCGCTTGAGACGGTCAGACATGCTTCTGACTTGAGATGGACTTGTTGCTCCCCTTTTATACTTTTCGGAAGTACAGATATTGGATTTCCCTTGGGAAAATTTGACTTCGCAATCTCATATGTTCAGGAGTATCTTGTTTGAGATCTATTAAAAGGTAACCATATGGGATCGAAATGGCATCTTCGAAAACTTCTCTCAGAAACTTGGAATGACCAGGATACATTTGTGCTGCCAAATGTGAGATTTGGGAACGATCCCTAGGGTTTTTAAACAAGATCATGTAATGACTATTGAGAGCTACAGTCCTATGGACTTTATGTTTGTCGAATAAACTTTGAACAATGTAGATCACACTAATCTTACGGTGATGACTACCTTTAGTAAATAATCTAGACACTCGAACATCTGCATCGAGCATCAGAACATCCAATATGACTAAACTATCAGATTTTAATTCTTGAGGGAGACCCTCTACGAATTCTACTTGGGATAAAGTATTGTATAACGGTTGCCATTCACTATAACACCAAATGATGTGATTTGGAACAGGTGATATAATATTTTGAATGTTTTGAATAACCCGATCTACAAAGGATGATTTACCACTACCTGTGGGACCACACAATAAACAAGTGGATGGATGCTTCCAACGAGGATCCATGTTTGTTGTTTTATGTGGGAACTACTCACCCTTGTATACGTTTTTGGGAAGGGGACAGCGAGTTAAAAATAATGTGTATGCGTGTACTGTATGCAGGGGAACCCAATTTCATTTTTGTTGAAAGAAAAAGGTTCGTCCTTGCCCAAAAGTAACCTATCAGGCAACTTGAAGATATCCACGACACCTTTTTCTGTGGTTGCCAAAACAAAATTCTGAATAAAATGTTTCGTCCTTGCCCAAGGGAAACTCATCAGGTGGCTTAAGGGCAACCACGACATTTTTTTTTTTTTTATTTTTTTATACTTTTTGTTTTCTCCTTTTTTTCTTCATTTTATAAAAAAAAACCATCTATTTACATCTTCAATTAGAATCCAATTGTAACAGGTTTACTCTTCGCCATTTCAACCATTAAATCCATAATACAACATCTCTGTTCATTTGTGAGAGGTTTCTCGAACATATCTTCATACTCTTTCTGCACTGGTGGTGGATTCATTTCAGAAGTATTATGGTGCCACAGTAGACGGACATCATTCTTGTTAACTCTTTCAAGTGCTTCACTAAAACAGGCAATGATTCTTTCGGTAGCTGTCACTAGAAGACCGTTATGTGTTTTACCGCTCTCGTCCACATGAACACCATATCCCCTCTCTCTGGCGATAGTTCCAATATTCTCTTCCACTTAATGAGTATATGCCAAACAAAGTTCATGTTGCAAGCGAACTTGCCTGAGTTCACTATCAATTTCATCAACCATCAATGGTAGTGGTTTGGTTCTTCTCACTGTGATCTTCTTCTTCAAAGGTGGTTCCCTTGGCTTTCTGAAGTCATCAGAAGGTTTAGTATCTTCAGTTAAAGTTCTGTGTTGGGTGTTGATGGCTGCATCTATTTCATCTATTTGGGATTTCGGTGCAGTCCATTCTTCTAAAGATAGTGCAATCCCAACGACACTTGCAAAAAAAAAAAAATTGTCATTAACTATTATTTTAATTGTTTGTCTCAAAAACATAGGTTATGACCCCTCAATGGAACGAGCTCTTCGAGCTCGTTCCCATGAGGGGTCATAACCCATGTTTTAGATACAAAAAATTAAAAAATAATGAAAATTAATTGGCGATTTTTGAGAATACCGCTCGTCTTCGTTGGATAAGGTTTCTGGTCTTTACCCTCAAAGTATCTTCGAACATGTATCTTCAGTTCACCCTGGTACTGGGTGACATTAGTGTAAGTCTGCTTGCTACCAAGACGGAACATCTTCTCTGGTCAATGGTTCGATAGTGAATGATGCCAAGTCCATTCTTCGTCTAATCTAATATATCTTTGACGGACGTGTTTGAAAACACCACCACAGTTCAGCAAATTTTGATCAACATTTTCATTCTTGATTGGAGTTTGTGTTTGTTTCCTATTGGATTATAGGTTAAAGTTAGAAAAAATAGAAAATTAGTATAGAAAGTAAAGGAAAAGAAACACAATAGGAATACATTAATCTGATTGGTTGATGAACTTCGATCTGATTGGTCAGTTTGGCGATCAAACTACAATCTTGATCCTTAAACTGTAGGATATGGCCCTCTGCATTTTTATACTGACTTGGGACAGGTCAAGCTACAAACTTCTGTCCTATGGAGATAAGTCAAATAGCTTGAGTGTATTCCCACCCCCTACAGTTCGTACTTTTTTTTCTATTTCAATCCTGTAAGAAGTGTCCCTCTGCGTTTTGTACTGAACTTGGGACAGGTCAAGTTTGTCTGATATTTGTCAAGAAGATAAACATCAAATAACTTGAGAGCATTACCGCCCCAAAAATTTTTTTTAAATTTTAAATTTTTTTTTTTTTTTTTTTTTAAAAGGGTAGAAGGAAATTTATTCAACAGAGAATGATGATGATGATGAATTACTCCATTGGTAGGGATAACCTAAAAAAATTGTTTAACCAAATATAATTGGGTATCAACCGGTTCCAACAGGGGTAACCTAAAGGATACCAAGAATCAACTTTTAAAAAAAAAAATAAATGGAATGAAACTAAACATAAATGTTTTGAGTATTTTGAAAATAATTGGATATCATCCGGTTCCAATAGGGGTGACCTAAAGGATACCAGGAATCAACTTTTTAAAAAAAAAACAATGGAATGAAACTAAACATAAATGTTTTGAGTATTTTGAAATAAATATAATCAGATATCACCCGGTTCCAATAGGGGTAACCTAAAGGATACCAGGAATCAACTTTTGAAAAAATAAATGGAATGAAACTAAAAATATTTTTTTTTTTTTGGTTGTACTCAGCCTACCGAGGAGTGTACAACATGAATGATAATTGTTGAAGAATAAATTTCCTTCCATAAACTATTTACAAATATGTACAAGTAATTATTTTCACCCTCCCCCATGAGAAAAAAAAAGAAAATTTTCATCTTGGATAACCATCTCCGTAAATATAAAAATAATATTGATTTGAATAATTTGAATATAAGAATTATGCTTACCTCTGGATTTCTGTAAAGATTGTGGAAGAATATTCACTGGTTGTAGAAAAAATTATATTGTCAATGGTAAAGTAGATACACCGTCATCTTGAACTAGTCGTTTTGGATAAAAATAAGATAAGCCGTCTTTCGTCTGTACGCAAGTAAACATGTCATTTCTATTAAGTCTAAAGCCGAAGGGCCATATTATTGATGAGGTTGGACACATTATCTTCATCACAATACACTACATTCCTATGTTTTGCCTTTTTAGTGACTGTCTTCCCATAGCCCGAATTACCTAATAGCTGCATAGTGTCAGCTACGACGGCTTTACTTGGGTCAGAGTCCCTTTCCCGTCGGGCCTGTGATACTTGATCACCAAATGTTTGGAAGCACGCCTTGGGCTGGTACTGGATGACTTGATACACCCGACTGACTACCAGTCCGTGCTTCAAATACCATTTCAATAATGGTGTAGCCAGCAAGATTGTTTCGCCAAAGTAGCTACCAATGAGACTACGGCGAGGTTGGCGCATAATGTTGTTGGCTTCAGCGTAAGCCTTCATGTGTGGCCCGATATCTTCCCGAGAAATATTTGTATTTTTGAAGATTGGTGTCATTTCTTCAAAATAGGGCTTCAGTTGGTCGGGTACAGAAATGTCGCACTCCAATAGGCCAAATATATTACCTGTGCGGAGTTTCTCGAGAAGTTCGCTGGATGTCATTGAACCATCCATCGAAGTCCCAAATTTTCCCGGAGAAAGGTCTTTAAGTCTGCATCAGTCTTCTTCTGCTGATGCCACTCACATTCCCAGATTTCTATTACATGCCCAAGGCTCTGTAGGTACTGGGTGGTTCCCTTGGTGTTTTCCCAAAGCAAAGACATGGACTTCCCCCGTACTGCATTGTGAGTGGCCAATGTACCGTCCTTCATATTCAGACAACATTCATGACCGTGCCAGAAACATCCGTGAAACTGATAAACAGTTTTGGTGTCTTTACACCAACAATCATCTACGGGCACTTGACGTCTACCAATCTTCTTTTCTGTATCATTGTATTCGTGTCGGATGTGGACACCGTCCCTGGTAGACATATATTCCAGCCACTGATGGGCCATCCTACCGTACTTATGGGAATATTCTGGTTTGAAGCCCGTCTCTTCCTTGCGTCTAATGTAGCAACCTGTTGGCATTTCCTGCATTAATGACCATAAGTACAAGGCGTTGGCATCATACCCTACAACACCCCCACATCCCTTTGCTTCTGCACCATACTTAAATTCTCTTATGTTGGTAATATTCTTCTCGTGATAACGATTGAATATAATAGAAGCCCCCCCCCCCCTACAATATTGTCCTTGATGAGATGATGTAGATCTTTGTTCTTCTCGTTGATGTTCTCGAAGGATATACCTTCGTCGACGGTACTGAATAAATATTTTAGCGTCAGTCCTGGAACGCTAATACCATCCTTAAACATATCGATCCCCCTTTCCAAGTAAAATTGTGATTGTTTCGCAATAGCCTCTAGGAATGGCTGGACATCTCCATATTATACCAAATCAGGAAGTCCCTAAATGTCCTCATTCCATTGTGCCCCCCACCCCCCACCCCCCCCCCCCCCAAAAAAAACCCAGCTGGCAGTAAGCATATTCTTCTTCGGTAAAGTTTTCCTTTTTTAAAGAGCTATAACAGGAAACATGGGGATGTAATTCAGTAGTGTCCAATTTATCAATACAGTCAATCCAATCGTAGGGAAAAATCCTTTAGTAATGGAACACCTAAAAGCTTTGAGAAATTTATCATAACTAAATCCAGGGGCTAAGTAATTGCAAATATATAAAAATTTCAAATGATCTGTTTTCAAAACCATAAAGTTGTTACTTTTTTCACAACAAAAGACAGTGGGTCATACTTTTTCAGATACTCCATCAGTTCTCGTTTAATCACGTTCTCATCATATTTTCCAGAATTAAAACCTATGACGGGCATTTCCTTCATGTAATGATCAAATTCGGCAGCTAATTTTTCAAATGGGTGGGGTTTAGAATCATCTGCACCTTCCTGTGTCAAAGCATCTTGAATCATTTGTCTGAGGGATAATATGGTGTGAGAGAGTGACTTTTCTGAGAAATTTCCATTAAATAATTCATCATATTTTCAACCAATGTCTGTGTGTCACCATTAGTAATAAAACATTTGGGATTAACAAAACCGGGGACATTACTACATACACTAACACTGAGGGGTTTGTGTTGAGCTTCCCAGATAAGAGTATCAGTTGAAGTGGGGAGAGAAGTGTTATCAAAATAACATCCAAAATCAAATTTAGCCCTATAGAGATATGATCGTAAGTGTTCTGGAATAACAATACCTTCTTCATGTAACTTTTCAAAAATAGTCTTTGGGGTGTGATACATACCACCAACATACTTATAAGACACATCATCAGTACAAGAGAGCTCATTGCGATTCAGTCTAAATCCTGTTTTCCTCAGTTTACCACATTTGCGACAAGCAAAGGATTTAGAATATTGATTAATGTCAGTGATACAACTAAAATGGTTCTTATACAAATTCACATACATGGTATTCTCAAAATTTCCATTAGACCTATGTACAATTTTAGCCAAAACTTCATCACCTTCCAATAAAAGTTCAAAAACTTCAATATTCACTTCAAATACTTTTTCTATTTGCGGCAGTTCATCTAATTTCACACCAAGAAAGTTATCTTTTGGTTCATTTGTCTATTTACTCTACAGGGTCTGAGTAGTAGTATTCAAAGAATGGTAAGTAGAACCGTTCCAGAGGGCTAAACACCGGAATAAACAGAGATTGTCATTATAAACAAAATGGTGGTGTTCATCACTGACAAGGGCAACAATCGAACGATTTTCCAAAATATACTTGGGAAGATTTTCAGGGACCCCACCAATTGGATGATTTTTAATCTTGTTTACATAAAAAGTTACGTTGGTTAATTGATGGACAGTCCATTTAGAGTTGGGTCATTGTTGCCATTCCAAAATGTCTTCCTGTTCAAGGTCTTCAAGGAAATTACCAAAATCTACAGCATTTTCAATAAGAGGTGGCCTATCAAGAACCCAGGCATTATTTTGTGAAGGATGATACAATTTTAGTTCTTCTGTTTCATTATTTCTTAAAATGAAGCCGTAGCTTAAATTAATTTTGAATTTATTTTTTTGACATTGAAAGATTGTTTTATTTAGTTCATAATTCATGGTGGATAAATCAGTTGTGTCTAGCCTGTAATTAAAAATGTCCTGTATTTTCCTATTAGTTATGTGATGGGTCCGAATAGTATTCCAATTCCTACAATAAGTTTCTGAAATTTCATACCTTGTTTCTGCCAAAAGGTCCTGATTAAATTCAATGGGGTCAATGTCCAAAACAGTACGGGTTTTTTCAGGGTTGTTGCCGGTCGTTCACGTTTCTTGGGGAGAGTAACAGGGAGATGAGCAGTGTTTTTATGCCTATTAAAATGTAAAAGTTGTTTAAAATCCTGTCCACATTCCAAACATGTATATACATCTGAGCAAGTTTTTTTTATGGCTGTCTAATTTATCTTTCCTAGTAAATGTCTTATAGCAGTTGTTACAGTCAAATGTCTTACCTTGTCCGTGGGTTGTCCTCCTATGTCGATCCATATTGTCCTTCCTAGTGACCTGTTTCCCACAATCCTCACATGAAAATCCAGAAGTCACCATAATCCTTAGAATAATGAATGCACAAAAATAGCACACAAAAGAAACAATTGAATATTCTGAGTACACAGAGATGATCCTTTTCCGTCAAGAGATGAAAATGGAATGAAGCCGACTCCACAAAGTCGCTGAATTTACATAGACGTGACAGACGTGTTTGAAAACGTCATGACGTCACATTGTTTTTATGGAAATTTTCATTCTTGATTGAAGTTTGTGTTTGTTTTCTATAGGATTATAGGTTAAAGTTGGAAAAATTAGAAAATTAGTATAGAAAGTAATGGGCAAGAAACACAATAAGAATACATTAATCTGATTGGTCGATAATTCTGTTATTTCATTGGTCAGTTTGGAGATCCAAAAAGGAATCTTGATCCTCACATTAAAAAAAATAAAGTTGTTAAAAACTTATTAAAATAGTGATGGGGGTCATTTAAGGATGTTACTAAAAATAGAAATTATATTTAAAAAAAATAGAGGATTCTGGGTAATGACTAAAGGAATTTGTCATATAGCACTACTCTTATACAATTTATTGGGAGGAAAAAACATTACTCTAGTCTAAAGGAACGTACCAACAGGGCCCCCTCCGTACTATTATAAACCACATGGGGCAAATACCAAGCCAGAAAATTACTCTTCTACAAAGGAACGCACCCTTTGTGTACCCCCTTGGTACTATAGCACTACGTGCTACTATTATAAACCAAAAGTTTCGCGATCCTAAATAGGATTCTGAAAGAATTCGAAATAGTACAACTTGTCGGGTTTATTTGGGTAATTAAACGAGGATTCTAGGGAAAATTACTCTTCTACAAAGAAACACACCCCTTGTACCCCTTGATGCTATAGCACTACGCACCACACCGATAAAATGGGGAATCCGTAGCAAATAAAGTCGTTTTCGGTGATTTGGAGGGATTGTCGAGTTTATTTGGGTAATTCTACGAATCAGGAATTTACCCCAGTACAAAGGAACACATCCTCCGAACATACGCCTGTCTTGTTAGAAGGTTTTGGGACACATAGCAACCACGTGCTACCATAGAATCCAAGATGGCGGCTTCCAGTATACAAAATGAACGACGGAAACACGTGTCACCCAAACAACACGCGCTGTGCATGCGCACTCACACCACGTATCACTATGGAAATGACGTCACACGATGGCCGCTCACACGGGTTACCATGACAACGCAACATGGCGCCATTGGGTCACGTGACTATGACGTCACTTCCTCCTCCCCCATTCCCTCCCCAATGGGGGACGATCCATCCCTCTCCTACTACTCTTGGGTGGAATCTCCACTCTGCGGGTGATTTAGTGATAATACACTCTCCACGTACTGTAGCTATTGAAAAACATATAAATATACAGATGATATCTACTCTGTTTTTGATGTGAATATCGAGAATTATCGCTTTCGTGTGGGCGTGAAAATATTATTTTTCGCTCGCGCTTCGAGTACTTGCGCGAGTGCAAAATAATACTGTCATGTCCACACGAATGAGATAATTCCCGATATTCACAAAAATAGCGTAGATTTTATTTTTATTATATGCAACGTGAAATTTTACTGCGCAATATTCAGCAACCCAATTCGACTGCAAACACTTTCAAGACAGTAACAAAGATCTGTTGACAGTTCCTTCAAGGCGGCGTTCAAGACGCCGAAGCGTAGCGTCATTTAAGAAGCTTCTGAAAATAATTCGTCGTGTGACCTGAAAATATTATTTTTCACTAGCGCAAGCGCTCGGGAAAAATAAAAAAAAACTTTCAGGTCCACACTCATGAGATAATTGCAGATACTGACTAAAATAGAGTAGATTTTCCTTTTTATTACATATTACGAGTAATTTTATTGCACAATATTCAGCCCAATGCGACCCCAAATGCGTACGTTTCTAAACAATAACAAAGATCAGCTGATCGTCCTTCAAGGCGACGTGATGCGGCGTAGCATCACGTCATTTCGGAAGCTACTGGGGGGATATTCCTCGATATCCATCGAGTCGATGGATATCGAGAAATATATTTTAGATAATTTTCGATAATTCACAGGCTAACATATAATAAAGACTATTATGTGAGTTTCCGAGATGGTGTATTGAAGTTGAGGCCTCGTCTCTGTGCATATATCTACGAGTCGATATAGGACCCAGAGGTGAAGTAGAGATAATCAATTTATCTTATAATAATCCTAATTTTGGGGTTGGTAGCAGTTTTAACGGCGTTTATTTTGACAATCACTCAGAGTTTATGAATTGAGTTTTTATGACTGAATGTCATGACGTCACCATCAATTTTTTTATCATGAAAAGTTTTTAGTTCCAATTCTAAATTTTCAACTTCTGGAGAGACGGATAAATCATCGTTTTCAAACTGTATAGTAAGATATTTTAGTTTCTTTTCGATTTCGGATTGTTTCTTACGGTGATTTTGTTTTAGGTATGTCGTGTGAGCTATTGTTTCCCCGCGTGTCATCAACTTCAGTGTTTCCCAAAAACCTGATCATTGATCATAAAATTGTCATGGGTTGGCTTTGGGGTGTTGTGGGCATTGTATTGCTTTATTGTCTCTGACATGACGTATTTTATTGAATTAACATATTCGGGTTATGACTCTGAGCTCAAAAGCAAAATGGAAGATAGAGGGTGAATCTGTCATACGAAGCGGGACGTCAACCAGCTGAATTTCTGGTTATATAATAAATTATGTGAAGTAAAAATCTCTCGCATGTAAACATCATATGTTTCGCACACCAATCCCTCCGGGCATTCAATTTACACCCTATAACGAGAAAGTACACATTCCCATGAAATTAAGTGAGCACATAGGTTACGGTGTGCTTACTTTAACGTCCCACTGTTATAATCCGACGACTGACCATCAAAATAATGTTTGGGCTTTAGACATTCAGTGTCTAATGACTCCAACCGCATCGATAAACACTGGGTATAAACGCGGCCGCCAATGTGGAAACGCTAACAGTTTCAGCTGATCTGT
Organism: Pictodentalium vernedei; assembly: GCA_031216915.1. NCBI lineage: Eukaryota > Metazoa > Mollusca > Scaphopoda > Dentaliida > Dentaliidae > Pictodentalium > Pictodentalium vernedei. The sequence goes on from CM062289.1 coordinate 88,441,166, forward strand.
TTGCGTATGCGTTAGAATATAAGTATTCTGTGATCCAGTATTTGGCATTATTACCCTTTTAAAATTATACAAGCTTCCTGATTGGTCAGTAACCAATGCACCCATTATGGTACATTTAACACCAACGGGGTGTACGAATTTCAACAGTGTGTATGAAAATATGACGTGACAATTAAAAGTCCTGTACGTACATTCCTTGGTACACTTCGCCGATTTCCCTTTCACCCACCTCCACAACCATCTTCGCCAATAAAAATAAACATTGATACTCGCAAACAAAATTAGAACAATATTGTTTCATGGGAGTATTCCAAAGACTTGAAATAAAACATGTGCACATAACCGCAATATCCGATTTAACTGCCGAGAAGAGGGCGTCTCTTTGTGATGTGTCTATGCTGTGGTTTCGAGAAAAATGCAACCGTGTTATATGAATTGTTTCTCCACTAAAATTTGTTAAAGCACTTGTACAAGTTTGAATATAGTGTCCCCGATTCGGCAAGACACACACCGCACCATTTTATTGAATAAAACACATAAAGTCAACTTGTGCCTCTCCCCCCCCCCCCCCCCACCCCCACCCCCAATAATAACGATGATTCATTTCCCAACGCCCTTGAATTGAATTCTCCCAAATATTTGACCTCAATCGAAGGAAAATAGTTCCAAATATTTCTTGTTCAATAATAAAAGAACGATATATTTCTTTCACTTTTTCTAATTATTACTTCTATTAAGATTTTCGTCACTGGAATACCATTTGGGGATTATATAATAAAACAAAACTAGACACACTGACGGGGCAAAGTAATCAATTCGTCACGTGATGTTTCAGTGGGCTATACGGTACTGCAGTATCCTTCTGAGATTCGTATTAACGGATCTCAGAAGGGCCGAACAGTCCCGTACAGCCTGCTCAAAACACCGTCTTACTTAAATTGTGCTACTCATGTTTTAATAGTCAGCTTACCAATTTTACTTGTCGTAACGAGCATATCCAACCAGCAAGACTTTAAAAAGTCAACATTCAAATTTATTTATTTTAAAACCTACTGCATAATTCATCACTGGAAGACGCCCATTGCAACGAGATGTCATACACTATTATGTTAATTATCCAGGAGCGATTTATACAAATGCTGGCGTGCAGTTGTTTAATGTGAGGGGGCTAAACAGTACCATGGTGATTTATGCAAGTGTATCACGTGTATGAAATGTGTTCAATAGTGCAATACAGAGAGAACTGAATAGTATTGAAGTGTGTTTAGAATGTTCCAGCGAAAGGATATCTGATATGTCTGAAAAAACCCACAGAAGCAACCTTTGTTTTATCTAACAGACCACGAACAATAAGCTTACTACAGACGCGATCTGTAAGTGTTCTAAATCCACACTCTCCGCCGTGATCTGACCATGGCTGTTGATAGTGCCACGAAATAAATAAATAAATAAATAAATAAATAAATAAATAAATAAATAAATAAATAATATAAACGTTACTGGAACCCCAGGGGGCCGTAGGCCCGCAAGGGGTTGCACAAACCCAATCAGATGAATGTGTTCTAGAACAGAATTCTCTAATACCATCAAGCGATATTTTGAATTGGACAGTAAATTTCAGGGAAAAAATCACGCGATTTCCGGTTCACAATTGCCGATACAATTGCAATCGGCTTATCCACCTCTAGGAACCTTTGGGTCGATATCAACAATCAAACAAAATGTCAAATGCGTTCGTTTTCTGTTGCAACCCAACACGCATCTCAGCTTTGCGTGATATTTACATGTCTACACATCACTCGTATTCTGTCCTTTTAGAGGTTTTTCAATGCCGTTTATTTTTATTTTTTGGGAAGTGTGGCGGGGGGGGGGGGGGGGGGGTTATGTTAAAAAATGGGAAACGAAGAATAGCCAAATCCTCACCTAAGTTGTTGGTTCTAAATAAATAAATAAATAAATGCTCACTGAACGTTTATAGTGATATGTACTATTTTTTACTCATCTCAGGGTACGTGACGACAAAGAACGATGGATTGTTACCTAAATCAGAAACAATTACACCATGATCACGTTATTACTATTCTAGGCTAATTTATTGTGCTGATACATCGCCTCATCAATATACAGTGCAAACCCATTACACTTTTCTTTTATTGCATGGAGCACTTTGACTTTTGCAGGATATGGAATCAACTTTATCAGTTCTCATTATTTGACCTGTGGCAGCGGAACATGTCACTGTCATTTTGCGTAGAAACCATCGCGAACAGTGGGGCGCGGAAACCTGTCTTTTAAGCCGTTAACATTTATTTCATCATTACTTGATCTGAATTAAGTAACCGTTTTATTCCCGTTTCCAACTCGAAGGTGCGGGTTCTGGAAAATGAGTAGTGAAACATATAATATGCTTAAACGTTTTCGGGTGTTTGCTCTTATGGGCTCGATCGAGGATGAAAAGGGATTGAGGTCTTCACTCCCGACAATTGTCGATTTAAAGGTGACTGTTTTAGCACACTCATTAGTGACAGGGTTACGGGGTTCACGTGTGAGTCAACGGAAGTTTACAGTGATAATCTTTTTTTTTATTTTATTATTATATGACAGAAAAAAAATCTGTAATTTGATTGGCTAAATACTCATCGAAAGTGGTTGATGTACTCCAGTATTCCTGATCTATTCTACTTTTACCGAGAATTGCCTTGGCCGGCGTTGGCCGCTGCGTTGGGTAAATTGTTAATATGATGTTTTTCTTCAAAAAATATGTAATAAAGCTAGGAATTTGCAAACATTTTTTTCTGTCATAATAATAAAACAATAACTGATATTTCTTCAGGTTTCTACAAAGAATTATCAAGCTTTGAAAAGTAATAGTCCCCTGGGCCTACGTCCTCGGTGAATATTACTTTTCTTGGGTTGATAATTTCCTTCTATCAACCTCAAGGAGAGTCAATAATTGTATAACTTTGACATCCAAATAATGACGGCTGAAAAGATATTCCAATGGTGTGACTCTGCAAATCGAATGGGGCGGCCCAGCACTCACAACTCCTCAGGATTTCTCTTTTCCAAACATCAACCGTTTTTCAGTAGTATTACTATCACCACCCCCATCTCTATCCCAACCCACACACACACGCACCATTCTTTTGATGGAAATTGCTTTCTAAAACTGTTTGTGAACTCCAGTTTGCTTCAGAAATCAACTTATAAACTTACTACCGAGTGCACGACTTGTTATGCTCCGTTTATATCATATACTGACTTGTGAAAATCAAAGAGTCGAGAATTTTGTTCGTTTGTACCAGATGTCCTAGAGCTCACATACAATGATCACATTCTCCATTTACTTAAGAAAGAGAGATACTACGAACATTATGCTACTGGTGTTGGAGTGCCCTAACATGGTCACACGTGTTATAATTAAAATTACGTTGCCACTAGCTTAATTTATTAACCCTTTACCCAACGTAACGGCCAAAACCGACAAGCGCTATTCTCAAAAATCGCCAATTAATTTTCATTATATTTTCATTTTTTGTCTCAAAAACATAGGTTATGACCCCCCATTGGAACGAGCTCGTCGAGCTCGTTCCAATGATGGGTTATAACCTATGTTTTTGAGACAAAAAATGAAAAAAAATTAGTTATTCAAGAATTTTTTTTGCAAGTGTCGTCTGCTTTTCATGTTAGGTAAAGGGTTAACTTTATTTCAGGGCAGCTATGGGAATTGCACTTTACGGGATAAGCTTTGGAGTTATAAAATTGTCTGGTAATTTATACTTGAATCTCTTCATCAGTGGATTGGTTGGAGTGCCCGGGCCTTTGGTTACGATATACACCAACAACAAGTAAGCTAATAGAAGAACAGATACTTCAAGGAACTCGACTGTATTTTCTTTTTTGTATTGTTTGAGTTTAACTCTTTTGGCGCGACAGGCGACTAAGGTCGACAGACGGCATACCGCGGAAAGGCACTGCAGTGGTCATTTTAACCAACTGTGTGTGTCCATTTCCAAGTACTTTTAACCCTTTACCCAAAGCAAACGATATCAATATTTATTATTTTAAATATCATTTTTTTCAAACTTTCAAAAAATTTCAACAAAACCATATCATGTGACCCCTCGTTGGAACGAACTCGACGAGCATTTATGTCCTATCCATGGACAGCGATATCGTCCCTTCAAAGTATAAAGGTGCCATTTAAATATATACAGGAAATCATTTGAAAAACTGTCAATGAGAGCATGAGAATATATTTTAAAATAATAATGGTTTAGTCTAACAACCTATACTTTTTGTAAAATTCCTGATGAATATTAGGCGCTAAGAATTCTGTTTCTCAGATTAATTCGCGCCAAAAGAGTTAAGGGTTACCACCAACATGACGTCTTCATTGAGCATTTTTTTCCTTTCTCACGACGTCTCCACTTAATAAATAATCTCTATTTTGGGTAATTTTCAGACCACCTTGAAATGTTTTTTGAGCTTCAAACCGCTTTGCAGATAGGATCGCCATTGTTAGACTATTCTGTAACAGTCCAAACTTGACTGCCCCGTAAACGAGCGGCATTTTGATTAGGATGGGCAGTCAGACCTATCGACAATTCTGATCTGGTACATGTAACACTCTCCTTGATATTTTGTAACTTTAACGGCCGACAAAGTGCAAACATGCAGGCAGTGGTAAACGTGCAACCAACTTTCAGTAGGAGTGCATTGAATTAACTCTCAGAATCTCAGATGGTTGTAAAATCCATTCGTATCGTTGACTTGAAAGTAATCTCCACACCATATTTAGAATTTCAGTTAATGTATCCTAAGCCATCTTATCATACAAATAGCATCAAACTGCTCATTGCGAAAATATCGCCCGCAACACACATAATAAACACATGACGTCAGAAATCGACATGGCGTCTTGAACCCTTTGAACCCGAGAGGCTGCTTTTCCGGTTCAGGAACATGATACGTCACACTTCCATTAAGTAGGGTGGCTGCTAATTTTAAGTGTGGGGTTGACCAATCCATATGTCCAACGGCCATCCCCAGGGCCAATAAAATGCACCTTAGTCCAACCTCTGCATTAGTCTAACCTCTACACCATGCCCAGAATTGCAATGGAATGCACATTAGCCCATCTTATCACAGACACACCAGCAAATAGCTCAGGATGAAAGTGTCTTTCGCAGAACATCAAAAACCAATGTGTCGTTTTAATATTGTAAATGAGTTGCTTTCGGAAATAGAACTGAATCCAACTTCTCTGCTTGTGAGGGCATAATGTGATACACCACAAATTATATGACAAAAAAATTTTAATGTTTTCGCGATTTGACACGTGAATTTTGAACCTCATTCGCCAATGCGTTAAGATTTTTAGTAGTATGGGTGACGTCAACAAAAAAAAAAACATGAATAAAATTTCAGAATAAATTCTATTTAAACTGTCACTAGGTGAGGAAGTCTAAATTTCAGAATAAATTCTATTTAAACTGTCACTAGGTGAGAAAGTCTATCAGTTTGGGGTAAAAGTAGTTTGCTCATCGACAAGAATGAAACCAACGGCTTCGATTTGGGCGGCACAGTTATTACGTCATGAGGGAACTAGGGTTGCACGATATTCAAACTGAATACCGGTATCGGTATTCAAAAAAATACCGCGGTATATCGGTATATCGAAAACTGTTCAGATATATGAACACAAGTTCCACAATCAAGATTCGAGGCATCACAGTCGAACGAATTTGCACGCATTGATCATGCAGTTCGAAAAACCTTTCCCCAACGCAGAAAATATCAAAATTTATTATTTTCAAAATTAGTTTATCAGATTTTAATCAAAGATTTCAACAAAACTATATCATGTGACCCCCTCATTGGAACGAGCGCTCAACGAGCTCGTTCCAATGAGGGGTCACATGATATAGTTTTGTTGAAACTTTTGAAAATTATTTTGTCAACTGCTGAATTTGTATATTACGAGGGTTCAAGCAGACGATTCATTGGATAAAGGGATAATATTATTCATTCGGAGCTACAGTTAAAAAACTCAAGACATCTTGAAAATTAAATTGAGGGTAAATAAATAATGACAATAAACCGATAGTTTTGTAATTACACCGGTAATCAATCGATATTGGTTTGAATACCGGTATATATCGGTTTATCGATATTCCGTGCAGCCGTAGAGGGAACATGTCATTGTTAATCTCTCCTGAGTGAAGACAATTTCACCCCCTCACCCCCTCACTTATTTGCATCATTCTATAATATCCTCGCATCGCACTCAAGGAAAATGTACGAACAAATGTAAAACTTTCTACCCTTTGAACTCTAGTAGTATCTTCAATGCCAGTTCAGGGGCAACAATTAGAAGGGTCCATATTCATTATTTTGGGGTAGACCCATCAATAGTTTCAACGTGCAGCCTTTGGGCTTCTCGGTGAAAATATTGATTGGTCTACCCCACACATTCACTGGACAGCCATCCTACTTAACCCTTTACCCAACGTAACGGACAAAACCGGCCAGCGCTATTCTCAAAAATCGCCAATTAATTTTCATTATTTTTTTCATTTTTTGTCTCAAAAACATAGGTTATGACCCCTCGTTGGAACGAGCTCGTCGAGCTCGTTCCAACGAGGGGTCATAACCTATGTTTTGGGGACAAAAAAATGAAAAAAAATTAGTTATTCAAGAATTATTTTTGCAAGTGTCGTCTGCTTTTCAGGTTAGGTAAAGGGTTAATGACGTTATGACGTATCATGTTCCTGGGCGGAAAAGCGGCCTCTCGGGTTCAAAGGGTTAAACAGAGTAAAACAGTCGGTCGGTTTTCGCTGGTCTAACGGTTCGATTTTCCGGTTTTAGGTCGGTTTTCGCTGAATCTTACGGTTCGATTTACCGGTTTATCGCAAGCCCGAACCGAACTGAAAAAACTAAAAATGCAGCTATATCTAGTGACCCATGTTTTTCTCTCAAGATGTTTTACTTGTGAATTACGATCTGATTAGAAACTCACACCGTTCATGTTTTATCGAAAATTACTCTTTACAAATATAATAACATTATATACTACTCAAAGTTTGCTAAGCATCAAATATTTGACACATCATTGTGAAATTTGCTTGTGACATATTTGCGATATTTTTGGTGGATATGATTGAGGAATGTATTGAGATGGTCTCTAGTGTTTACACTAGCTCTCTTGACAGGCAGACTTTTCGTGACAGTCATGGAAAGCATGTACCACTTGATTTTCATGATGATGATGTTTTCGTGTACTGTCTACATGCTGTCGGGGAGTACCGACAGAGGGAGGGGATTGAGCGTATTGTACTGTCTACATGTACATGACATGTGTAGGGTATTCAATTTTCATTTCAACACAAACTCCTGTGATTTAATGATTGAATATGGCAGATGCAAACGTAAGAAGACATTTGTCTGGATCAGAAATGTGGAGGGCTGTAGGGATGGTGGATCAAGGGGCTACCCATTGTCAGGCTTGTGAAGCCCTTGGTGTGCACCAAACGGTGATCACCAGAGCCTGGGCAAAATTCCAGCAGTATGACTCACTAGTAAGACCTCATGGTGGTGGCAGAGACAGGGAAACATCTGTAAATGAAGATCGGTTTTTCATAATTCAGGCACGTAGGAATCGCTTTGCTACAGCAACCTAGCTTCGCAGTGACCTTCAGAATACATCCGGTGTAAATGTTTCGACGCAGACTACCCGGGCAAGGTTGCACGAAGGTGGTCTCCGATCGAGAAGACCATGTATTCGCATTCCGCTGTCCCAAAACCAACGCCAGGCACGATATGAATGGGCCATGGACCACGTTGGATGGACCAGAGAAGTTTGACGACCTGTCCTTTTTACAGTTGAGTCAAGGTACTACCTAGATCACACGTATATGCGTTCTAGGGTATAGATAAGACCAGGGGAGCGATTCCATGCAGCCAACATTTCTGAGCATGACCGTTATCGCGAAGGGCCAATCATGGCCTGGGGCGGCATCAGCTGGGATGGACGTACAGAGCTCTGTGTCCTTGAACGTGGTACATTGACTACACAGCGGTATATTGATGAGATCCTGGATGTCCACGTCAGATTGTATGCAGGCGCAGTGGGTGATACATTCATTCTGATGGACGATAATGCCTGTCTTCATGTTGCCCATGCTGTCTAGGAGAATCGACAAAGGGAGGGGACTGAGCGTATGGACTGGCTAGCAAGACCCCCTGACCTCAATCCAATCGAACATGTCTGGAATGAGTTGCAGCTTGCAATTTCAGCCCGTCCCGTCCAGCCAAGAAGTGTGCAGGAGCTTGGTGCCATGCTGGTCCAGGAATGGAACAACATCCCACAAAGGATCACTATGGGCCTGCTTGGGAACATGAGAAGGCATTGTCAAGCTGCAATTAACAGTAATGGGTCTCATACTCGATATTGAGCCCATACCAGTTCGCTCCGACAACTTTTTGTCAAATTGAAAAAATTCCTGTTTTATCAATAATATCCATTTTCCATGGTTAGCGTATTCAAAAGCTAAAAAAATAATGTCAAACACAAATACAATCTTAATTTCTGTACTTAAATCATTAAAGATATAATTAAATAAGAAATATATGCACTTTTCATTACAATATTTCAATTAAATGTAAAAAAGGTAGTTGGATATACTTGGTGCTTAGCAAACTTTTAGGAGTATAGATGGTTTTGAAATTGCAACGCGAATCACCAGAAGTCATCCAACGATGCGATCCCAACTCAGAATGCCCCACCATGACGTACTTCGGCCTTCGATATAAAGGGTGATAATTCCCAAGGAAGGCGATACATCTTTAGATATGTTTTTTTCGTAGAGATTACAGTCCCTAAATCTGGAATGGCAAGGGCTTAAAATGAGGTTGAAAATAAACGATATAGAAAAAACGGAAAATTGGCTTCTCTGGCATCGGGTGGGTAAATTTGAAATAAATTGAACAAGTTCAAAGAAGTAGAAAAAAGTGTTTGAAGTTTGGTAGCTGTATCTTTTATAACAATGGAGATACGTGAATCAGATGACAGCGTTTTTTAATGAAATATATCATAATAGGATAAAATTTGAAGTGACGTAGAAACGTCAAAATGGCGCCAAATCGAAAAACAGAAAAACAACTGCTACCTGTTATTTTTCGGAGCTCTACAGTATACTAAAATTTCAGAAAAATCTGACCAATTTAACTTTCTGACCATATGCATCCCTATGACGCCACCTAGCGTTCAGGTATAAGGGTTGAGAATTTCCTGGAACGGCAATATATTTTTAGATATGTTTTTGCAGACATTATATTTCCAAAATACCAGAAAGATAGAGATACAAATGAACTAGTATTTGAATCTTTACAAAAAAAAACCTCTTAGAATCTGGCTCCTTCCAACGATGTGTCAAAATTCCGAGAGTAAAAGCGGGTGAATCATTTCAGGTAACCAGAAATGAAATATATGTGCGAAGCTGTATCTTTTAGAAGTGTGGAGCTACACGTGAAACAAAATCAGTTGATTTTTTCGAATTATGACCCCCATAACGTCATCTGATAAATTGAGAGTTACCCATGAGTAACCATATTTTAGAATTTTACTTGAGATGTCATACGCAAAGTTTGAAAGAGAGGGGTTTGATACAATCATTTATATTAAAAATAATGGAAAATATGAAGACAATAACAAAATCCGCATCACTCTCATCGCAGACAGAAGTTCAGGAAGCAAATGGTTATCTGGGCGCCATGTTCATGATTTTGATTATTGTACCAAATTTCGAGAGTGTGGGTTAGAGGGAAATACCCTAATATATAATTTGACTAAAAGGAAAGATAAAAAAGCTAATGATGGCAATAAGTCATTCCAACTGCTTTGGATGACTCGACTACTTACCAATATTCAACTATCAAACAAGTTGTGTAAGGAATTCCACATCATTATGGTCAGGAATCAGTCTTGCCATTCAATCGGTCACCGCTTATCTTTTGAATCCAATCGCGTCTGAAATATTTCATTTGATCAGGAAAAGCAAATTTGTTGTTTACTTATCAGACCAACATAAATATTACATCCGAATAAATATAAAGTAGCATAAACGTTCATTTTCTTGGAATTTATTTATTTATTTAATTATTTATTTATTTATTTAATTATTGGGGTTCAACTACACTTTCGACAGCCAAGGTCACCTCGTATCGAGCAGTTTTACGGGCGGGGGAAGCCGGTGTGACAGGAATGATAGTCCGTAGGAACGTTAGTCCCTCTGGACTATTATTCCGCGGAATTATAGTCCTAGGTCTAACATTTCTAGGAATAGTAGTCCGCCGGACTACTATTCCTAGAAATGTTAGACCTGGGACTATAATTCCGCGGAATAATAGTCCAGAGGGACTAATTTTCCTACGGACTATCATTCCTGTCACACCTGAACACCCGGAGAGAACCACCGAACAACGGCGAGCAACTGTTAGACTTCCAACATACTTAGACCACGTAGCAGGGTTAGCATTGGTTGAAGGCAAGTGCACCATCAAGCATTAGACACAACGCCGCCGTGCCCCACAACCGGAATGAAGTGCCTTGCCAAAGGACACAACGCAGTGACCTCTGGCGGCGATCGAACAGTGGATCTTTCCGTTTGAATTTGAAGGCCGTGATCGCCGAGCCACCGTGCTCCCTTTTTTGAATCAATTGATTTGACGAAACCATTAATGACCTCAACAATACTGTTGTGTTGGTATGTTTACAAATTATTTATGGACGAAGACTCACCACAGTTGTAATTTTATTTGATTGCATTACGTAGTACCACAAATTTGGTCAACATCTTGATATTTTTCATGTGAATTGAATACTTATTGATTACAATATTTATAGCAAGAGCACGGACGAATACCTGTATATTATTAAGTTTCTTAAGCGAAAAACTATGACCATAAAGGTTGTCTATTTTCCGATCAGATTGCGATCGCGATATACCTACGTCGATGGGTAGAGATTCGTAAATAGATACTGGGAAGTCAAGACATACACAGAACGACATGCGCGTATGAATGGATGAATCGATATGGCACGAATACTAGTGCACAAGGATAAAACAAGAAGCCGCAGGCATTTCAAGTGACATGTCGATTAATCCTTTCACACGTGCGTGCCGTTCTGTGTTTAATTCACGCCTTCGTGTCAAACATTTTTTTTAGAAGGACACTCAGCAATTCATTTGACAGCTATCAACTAGTTATGTCGCAGTATGTTAAGTTTCACATGATGAATCGTCTGCTAATGTTTACAAACACATGTACGATTTTGCAGGAATTCCCGTGGGCAGATTTATAAATGGGCCAAACATATGTTGTACGTATGTTTGTAATATCGTAGTACATGCATGTGTCAGCAAGTTATATTCAATTTGTTATCAGTATACAGCAACTTATAATGATTGGTTTAGTCTCTCATTTCTAACGTTCAGAAGTAATTCTATACATAAAAATGTTTTTTATTTTTTCTTATTGTCTTTGCAACAGCTTATTTGAACGTAATCGTTTCGTTTAAACTACACGGCTTTGTTGATGTAATGTCAAATGAAAATTCCAATTAGGCAGGGTTATGTTCCAATAAGACTAAAATCCTCCTTTCTGATTGGATGAGAGTTCGCTTAGTATATTCTACGTTTGCGGCTCAAGTGGCAAATGTTACCGTCTGACGTCACAACGCGTAGTATTTGGAATGACGTCGTCCATTTCGTAATTGCTTCATCAATGGAGTGACAACAAGCAAGGCGCTTCATTTTTCTGGATGTTTCGCGTGTACAGCAGACGGTGTTCCGGATGAAGTGTTGTTAAAATTAAAAACCAATTTACGATTTGATCTAAGATGGTAGGAGTTTATCTGGTTTATTGATTATTTATCCAGTGCCGTCGTGGATACCCGAGAGGTTTATATACTAAACCTGTGATCATTAAAAGTTGCCTAGAACAAGGCAACTTTTAACGATCACAAATTTAGTAAATAAGCCTCTCGTGTTTCGCGATCTAGGTTTAAGGCTATGGGTAGTATCTTATTGGAATTATTGTGATGAGTTGACGGTAACATGGTCTAAGGTTTGCGGCTCGGAGCGTATGTTCAACCTCGATGCTTCGCGTCTCGATTGAACATAAGCTCCGAGCCGCAAACCTCAGACCATATTACCGTCAACTCATCACAATAACTTATAATGTTGTCACGTTTAGACAGTTGACGTGATCGTCCAAAAATAGTCCGTCAACGATTTCCGTTTGGCACATTTGTGTGGAACGGTTTATCATTTTCATAGAACGGGCGTCTAATAAGTGAAATACTGAGAAGTCAAGACAATAATATCCTCGCATCGCACTCAAGGGAAATGTAAACCTTTCTACAATGGAATGGCCACAATCAGTTTGAAGCCACGACCGTTCGGTAAAAACAGGTATTCTCTGACCAAGAGGATATTGCGTCCTTCTTATGATCTTTATTTCAGATTTGGGAGGAAATGGACTGTTGGCGCAACATGTCTTGTTTCCGCGTTGGCTGCGGGGGCAATTGTTCCTTTGTCTTATCTTGGTAAGTCGTTTCATCGAATCATTGCTTTCTAGTATAGAGCATCCACATAACCAGGAAAATGTCCTCGGACAACTCCCACACACGCTGCCAAAAGCAGGAAAACAATGTGCGAATCATCAGTTCCCTGGATTGATGAGATAATTTAGTTTTTCTACTTACCTCAGTATATTTACCAAAACATACAGCCACTGCAACTCGCTCAAATTGTTTGTATTGCAATCGCGTCTCGATAACCTTTGGTTATTCAATGTAATCGAATATTTTATTTTACTCTTAATAGACAATTCCATATTAGTCTGATAAACCGAGGTGCATTGTATTTCGGTACTGCTATGTTATCAGCAGAAAACAGCCCTTGTGTTATTAGTTCTCCGACTAATACCTTCTGTGTACACTAAACTCTTAAACGGCTTAATATTTAGGAATACAAACAGAATAGGTAACAGTGCACTCTCATATGCCAGGTTTTTCCTTTACATTATGTCATCTGACGGGAGTTTGCGCTGGACATCCTTTCTTTCATACTCACCATCTAACCTCCAAATCGGTAACCGTTCTCGTCAGATCACCGACGTTAAGCAACGTCCAGCCCGGTTTGTCCTCGGATGGGGGACCGTCTGAGCGATCGAGTCGGACTCCCGCGTTGTGTCATTGGGCAAGGCACGTAACCCCGATTGTCCTCATGTGGGCACGATGACGCCGTGTACTAAGGCGTACTGCACGTCGATGGTGCGCATGTTTTCAGGCAATATAAACCTGTCTGTGCTGTAGTGCGGAGTTACGATGTTGGGGAGCTGGCATCTGCTCGTTGCTCGGTGGTTCTCTCCGGGTACTCCGGCTTCCTTCACCCGTAAAATTGCCACGGTCATAGTTAGCCATTGTGCATAAGTATGCGACCTTAAACACCAATAAATAAATAAATAACATCCAAATTGCCTCAACCTGCCCCCTCTCCCCATGTTGTTTTACAACCAACATGTGAAAATTGTTTATACATTGCACCAAATGAGGTCCCTAGACACAAAATTGACAGTCTTTGAATGGGTTATACCATTATCAGATTTTCGATGTAAAGTTACTGAAACAAGGTACCAAATGACACATGAATGAGAAATGTATACTCTGACTATTACAGTTCTACCAAATTGCTGGCTCAATGTCGATTGCAACAAGCCATGTACTACTTCCACTTGTTATGCCAACTTCATGCACAAAACTAATAACTCCTTCCTTCTCTTACTGATAGCAACTCAAATTGTAAAATACGAATGAATGGTTTGCAGTTAGATTTTAAAATTGAAAGACGTTTAAAATTATTTTGATAAAAGTGATATGACATTTGGGCGGATACATTATGACTCTCTAACCTCATTCAACGCCTCAGTATATGTGCTCTTGTTAGTCTGTAGGATTTTAGGATTGTAGGATTACATTCGTGCTGATCCTGACTAACGTTCTGTCCCGTTTGAAAAACAATACGACTTAGTGGAAATAAATTTGTGGACGCATTTCTCAGCTCACAATCATTTGGACCAAATTCGTGATAATAATTTTGTTTTTATAATCGCAGAAGACGACAGATAGAGTTACATCCCTTGGGTCAGGAGGAAACGAGTAAACAGTATTTTGTTGACATATCGTCCCCTGAGTTCCAATGTGTTCTATGTGCCTACTGGCACATAGAACACATTGGAACTCAGGGGACGATATTTGATTGTATTTTATTTTTCTCAAGTAGTTTTATTTAATTACTCGAGTATTTGATTTATAACGGCAAAATATGATCGAATTGTCGGAATTCTGATATTATTTGTGACTATTTTCAGGTTGTTTGGTTCGAGTTTTATACCCAGGCGAGTGAATGCGAAAAGCTTTCTTTTAAATCATATACCCCTGATGTTTCGCGTGCTCATATACCCCCGATGTTACACGCTCTCGTATACCTTGGATGTTGGCTGCATCCTTTGCCATGGCTATTTGTCCAAGGCATTCTGGCCAATCAAAAGACAGAATTTATCGAGATATAGGGACAATATTATTTAATCACTCCGTATAAACTGGTAGCAGATGATTTATTATTGTTGTACCGGTGGTCTTCCTGTAGTGTGAACACAGGCATCTGTTGGGTTAATGTATAGTTGTAACATATTATCTCCCTTGATATGCTCACTGGCGGACAATCTCCCTTTGTTGTCATTCAGTAATGTAGCTTCAAAGTGACAAGACGTCAAATGTTAATCCCATTGTGGAATGTAGTGTCATTGCTATTATTGAATCAGTAGTTCATATGGTTTTAACCAATTTTACCATATTATCTTTCAGAAGGATTATTAAAAAGATTAAGCGAGATAATAAAGATTTAGTAACAACGTAGTGTTTTGATAAGAATTGATCAGATTAAATGGGTAAACTGTTAATTCAATTGGCCCAAAACAACGAGCCGTGATTATCTTTGTTGTCTATACATTACTTGACAGGCGTCAATTCTGTCTCCAATGTATTATTACACAACGACGTTAGCGAACAAAACACGCTGAAATATACTATTCAAACGAAGTAGGGGATATCCTAACCGATGTTGATGTTTTCGAAAAATAGTATTGGATACGCGTAAATGGACACATCAGTCTGTTATTAAGTTTAGTGTGAATTATGAATGTCACCGGCCTACGAATATTTCGTGCAGGTTTTTCGCACGAGCGCCGCGTTAATGCATGTGGGGTACGTTCCGAAATTTACATTTGTACTGGACGGGATTTTTCGGGGGTCTCATCTTTCTTTTCTTGGTATAAACTCGTTCATCAATAGTTTCTGATCGAAATGAAACTATTGAGGTATGCGAAAACTGACACATGTTGAAAGTTTAGGTGTCATAGGCATGTTGAAGCTGCCAACAAACAGACTGCAGTGGCTCTAATTCTCAACATTACTCAATCGGTGATTAGCAGGTTGTGATTACGCTACCGCCAGACAGGCTATGTTGATGACAGATGTCCGTCAAGTCGTCGAAGGGCGACAACCTCTAACCAGGATTGTTTCATCCGAACCATAGCATTACGTAACCGCCATGAAAGTGCCTCAGACATTGGACAGCATCGAGCGACAGATGTGCGAGTCATTGGTCAGACAATCCGAAATCGCATACACAGCTGGAATTTGTACGCTCGACGAACTCGAATAATTCCACGTTTGACTGAACGTCACATCGCAGCAAGGATTAAAAAGATCGGAGCATGACAGCGCTACGACAATCGTCGGTGGAGCAACGTCATGTTTTCCAATAGTCGAGGTTCACTCACGACTTCAAAGACAGGCGAAACAGAGTGTAGCGGCGGCGGAACGAACGGTACCATCACGTTACCGTAACCGTTAGACAGCACGATTGTTTTGGTGGTGGATCAGTTATGTTGTGGGGAGGCATAATCATGACAAGCAGAACAGCATTACACGTCATCCGAGGACAGCTCTACCGTGACAACATGCTAGCAGCTCACGTGATTCCATTTGCGCGACGTCACGGCCGTCGATTCATTTTTTGAGATGACAGTGCAAGAGTACACAGGGTTCGTGTCGCTACAAAGTTCATCCAGGAGCAGAACATCACTATACTGCCTTGGCCAGCACTAAGTCCAGACCTTTCACCAATCTAGCACGTCTGGGATATACTTGGCAGGCGCCTACGATAATGCAAACAGCCCCCTGCCAATGCCCAGGAACTCACCGCTGCACCGCAGGAAGAATGGAATAGCATCAATCAAGATGACATTGGACGTTTGACGAGGAGTAAGCCACGTCGGATCAGCACTTGTGTCGCGAACCGAGGAGGATTTATGAGGTATTGAGGAGGTCGTGGACTGAATTTGGTAAATTCTCTGCCTGACAGTGCGTGGAATGTGTGCTTGCAAGACACCCAACTATAGCTGAAATCATTCACCATACGTCAAAGTGCAGTGCCTCAACTGTCTATTTGCCGAAAAAAAATATATTTCTTCATAATCATATCTCACTTTTATCAAATATCCCCTACTTTTTTGATAGTATAATAAAGGACAAAACATTTGAGACCGACGTTATGTACATTTTGCACGCCAACGTTTGGTGTCAAATTCAGTATTGTCATTATTGCCAAACGGATTGTGTTAGAGAGCGTGTACAATGGTTAAGATTTATCCAAAAAACATAAAAACACAAACTCTCCTCAAAGGCAATAACAATAAGAATAATTGTAGATCACGCGACAATTCATCATAAAATTCCCGAATATCACGTCATAAAACATCGTCCTACCAATGGGTGTTACTAGTGATATCTCGGAAAAAGAAAGCAACTGCCACTTTTACCTGTCTTTTTGTAACGCTGCTGGTGTGTTCCAGAAAGTGTAGATATTCAATATAAAACAACTGTCGAGATGTGGTTATGGAGAGTTTATTGTGAAGATTGAACTATATATAAACATCTACCACTAAAATCCCCGGTCGAGAGCATTCTATAACCAGAAGGAGCTGCATGTGACCAATATAATATGCGATGGCATCAGTAGAGAGGGACCCAGTCAAATGTGTGACCAAAGTGTATAAGTGGCTTGAGTCAAAGCAGAGCTAATACACGCGAGTAGCATTTTGCGATAGAGGGACACAAGTATTCAGTGTGGCTCAGCAAAAATTGCAAAACCCCGCCCAAGTTTATAACTAATGGAAAACATAAGTTGAATTTGAGGGAACTTGTTACAAACATAGACAAGAAACAAAAACAAAACTTGGGAGTTTCCTTAAGTTTGAATGAAATGGCATGAAAGGCTGCTTTAGAAATCCACGTAGATACCCGGGGCGTAGCAAGCTTATAATATTGGGGGAGGGAGGAGGTATAGTAAACGGGAGCTTGTAGGGAACAGCACGGTCGCCTTTGGCGGTCCGCTCTGCGTAGCCAAACCCGGGGGAGAGTGCGGGAGGGGGATACCAGGAAAATTTGTGAAAAATGAACTAATGAGAGCTCATTTCCTCGCTTCTGGAGTGAAAAAAATCAAGGTATCGTTGCTGTTAATTTGGTGTTTATCCCTTTACCTAACATGAAAAGCAGACGACACTTGGAAAAAAAATTCTTGAATAATTAGCGCTGGCCGGTTTTGGCCGTTACGTTGTGTAAAGGGTTAAAAGATGATGTATGTCAGAGAGGAAGATGTTAACTTGTTGAGCGTCAAATCTGTCTGTGACATCGGCTACCAACTTTTCTATGCACTGCAAATGGTGTAGATCATACAGTTTTTATGTGCGCCTGTATGATGTAGAATATGCAGATGTATGTGGTTATTTTCGTGTAGATACTAGATATGATTTACAAAGTTTTGGAATTTTTTTTTTTTTTTGGGGGGGGGGTAATTACCCCCTTACCCCCCACCCCCACCCCCACCCCCCACCCCGATTCCTACGCCTCTTGCACTGGATACCCAATATACAGGTGATAACATGCACCAACCGATTCATCGACTGTACAAAGTCCTCAACAAAGATACTGTTGATACTGCACATGAAGCATCACAAATTTTGAGAAAATCATTGTGCGTTTAAACCTTTGAACTCGAGGGCCACTTTTGTCTGCCAGGGGATATGATACATCATAATTTCATTTAGTTATTTATTTGGAGTCTAATGACACTTCCGACAGCTAGGGCCACCTCGTGTCGGACAGTTTTACCGGTTGAGAAACCACAGGGCAACGTCGAACAATTGTTAGACTCCCCAACGTACTAACTCCACACAAGCAGAGTTAGCATTGGATGAAGACAGGTGCACCATCGACGTGCTCTACGTCTTAGTATAGAGCACCACCGTGCCTCTACATGGGCAATCGGGATGAAACGGTTTGCTCAAGGACACAATGCAGTTAACCCCTGGTGGGATTCGAACCGTGGGTCTTTCGGTTTGAACTCCAATACCTTAACCACTGAGGCACCAGTTTCATTAGGTGTGGTGGCTGCTAAGTGAATGTGTGCGGTAGACCAAACAATATTTAATCAACAAGGCTGCACGTTAACAATATCAATCGGTCGACCCGAAATAATGAATATGGACTCTTCCAATTGCTACCATTGAACTGACATGACAGAAAGCACCAAAGTTCGAGCGGTTGACGTGATACAGTCTTGAGTTTAAGGAAATGTTTTCCACAAGGACGATATATGATATGAACCCTCCTGCAGCTATACTCGCATTCAAATTTCTTGACAGTGCTGATTTGTCAACCCTTGGAGTTGACAGCTTGTACTGAACTGGAAATCGATGTTATGTAATCAGCATGTCGATACAAATCCAATATTGAAGCGATATGTTTAGTGAAGATCATCATAACCGTTGGTGGTTGTTGTACAAGTGATGAATCTGTTATCCAATGTGTATCCGGAGCCGTATTAGGAACAGAAGTATTCCATCGCAGAAGTGGATTTACTGGGAAAAAACACACTTTATTCCATAAAAGAACTGATGCACTTAATGGATATGGCAAACGCACCACATGTGCTCTATGTGGCAGTGACGTTCAATGGGTTAAGGTTAAGGTCCTGGAGAGAGCTCATAATCAAGTGTTTGTAATTGGATCTTAGTAAATGTTTTATTGGCTATTAAGGCCACATCAGCAACTATGGCTATATGGTGGCGAGAAAATGGTATACAATAAAATGCACCATTGCAATGATGAAGGAAAATGATTGATTAAAACAGGAAAAAATTACAACAGAATGACAAAAACAGTTGTAGTTTGATCAGTAATGAGCGAGGCAAATGTTATATTGAATACCTTGTAAAATCAACCTGATGATTTGTGACCTGAATAGGCAAGTTTAAAAGAATAAAAACAATATTAAAATTTATTAGAAAGGTTGATTACTTTCAAAAATGATAGAACTGCGTTCGGGTTCGCATGATTAAATAAATCTCTTAGAGATCCAACAGTGAAATATTGCCCCTTAACAAGATTAAAATCGGTGCAATGTAAACGACTGTGTTCCACTGTCAACCACTGCTGACAAGAAACACATTCCGGTCACATATTACTATCTAACAGAAAAGGATGTTTATGTCTTGTATGACCAAAATGACATCGTATGAGAATTGCACGATATTTTCTGCAAAGGTTACTTGAAGGATATTTTCCATTGGCAAGTGGTCGGAAGTGATGGAACTTGTTATTTGTAGCTCCATCCTAGCCCGCCTGCCACAGATACTTATATACTTGTTGATATATGGATTAAAATCACTAAAAAGAGTTTGGAAATCGTTGAGTGGTTTGTTTGAAGCCCGTTTCTCTGCACTCTCTATCCTGGTATTACCGAGGATACCAACATATCCAAATGACCAGCAAAACACCGTATCACCTTCGTCAGGAATGAGAGTATTCAACTTCTCACGAAGTTCCAAAATGAGAGGGTTCTTCAACATGGAATTGCGTAAAGCTAGCAACGAGAAAATAGAGTGATTGGATTATGTGTGTACAGTTATAGATGCTGCAGATTCACAAAAGTTGTCTGTGGGGTGAATTGGTTAGACAACTACATCCAGTCGTTGGAGGAGGAAACAAATACAATATATTTCTTCTATGGAAAAGTCACAAGGCAATCAGATTCAATGATGGTGAGTGAACTATTGAGACAGACGTGTTGTCTCAGTTCCTGCACACATTATAAGTTATTGTGGTGAATTGACTGTAACATGGTCTGAGGTTTACGCGTCGCGGCTTTTGTTCAACCGAGACGCAAACCTCAGACCATGTTACTGTCAATGCATCACAATAACGTATATGTTCCAATAAGTCTCTACCGATAGCCCAAAGCCAACATGGTAAAATGACATGAATGGACAAGGCAGCTTTACCGATAACAATTTTAGTAAATAAACCTCTTGTGTACTCCCACGACTTCAATGGACAACAAAAATCAATAACTTACAGAAAGATCATGTTACTCCATTTCAGTTCAAATCACGAACAAGTTCATGATTTGATCTGTGATGGTGTAATCCCGACCTTTTTATAAGTGGGTTGTGGGTATACATTCTTACAAAGATCGCTGGCCTCGAAAAATACAATTTTAAAGGTAGTATACACTTTGAATTTCCTCCCATTGTTATCACATTTTCAAATATTTTATATGGAGACGTCAGCCTGCAACATATGCCACTGGAGTGGTAACCATAGAAAATAAAAAAAAACTAGTCGAACTCACATTAAACTAGTCGAACTCACATTCAATCAGAGGCCCACACGTGGACAATCGGTGTGAAGTGCCTTGCCAAGAACACAAGGCAGTTCCCATGGCGGGCTTCAAACTGTGGACCTCTCGATTTTAAGTCCAATATGGTAACCACTGAGCCACCGCTCTCCCATGCACCCAATGACAATACCCAAGTTGAGATATATGGATAAGCATCACTGGTTACGAACTAAAATAATCGCCAGTTTCGTGGATTGCTAATCAAACAAGACTTTGTATTCTATATGAAACTTATATGGCATCATCCGCGGTCAATATGTTACATGTAAACAAAATCATAGCGACAATTAAATCAGACATTGTTCACGTTAAATGTCAATTTCTGGTGAATTCAAATTCTTCTATCTTAGATATTTACAGTGATGCCTCGCCGGGAACTTGAGGAGATGATGGTAGTTGTTGGTATGGGCGAATGGTTGTTTTTCGCTAATTGCTTGGAACTCAACGATAAAACGGAGAGTGGTTAGAAGTGTGGTCCGTTAGGTGCAGAAGCTTCAACAATTCCTCATGTTAAAACAATGGCATATTTGTTGTCAGAAATTTCTTCTGAACTCGTTTTTCAAAACTCAAGAAAACTACTTACTGTGTGCATATCTGATAACAATTCATGACATTGTGCTGCTTATGCCAACAAGCCGGAGGAAGACAAAATAATGCACAAAGAGATCATCAGAATCCGAGCACCGGTTAGTTCGCAGGCAACAGTTTCCTTGAATAGGATAAGACCTGACAATCAGTTAGGCAGTAGTTTCTATCAAGAGGAAATCATTTAGCTGACTGCTTGAGAAAAAAGCTGTTCATCACTGGCATTAGTTACAGTGCTGAGGATATATTCATTAGACATGTAATATTTAATACAGACGTGTATTGTTTACACAGATTGGTGTCAATAGAAGCCATTAGAATTGTCTTTCTCAAAAGATAAAAGCGATGGGGAATGTTAATGTTGGAAGTGACCTCTATTGAAAACACATTGACATCTCCAACTGGCAGGAATCCAATACGATGGTTTTGATGGCATCCTCTGGTAACGACATATCCAAGTGGTTTCGATGTATGTGGACAGCATTGTAACAGGAACATTTACTTAACCCATTGAACCCGAGTAGCTCTTTTACCGACCCAGGAACATGTTACGTAACAATTTACTTAAGTAAGATGACTGCTGAGTGAATGTGTAGGTTAGACGAATCAATATTTTCAACGTGCAGCTCCAGGACTACTCGTTGAGAATATTAATTATTCGAGTCCAAATAATGAATATGGTTTCTTCCAATTGCTTTGACTTAGAAGATACCACCAAGGTTTAAAGGGTTAAACTACAATTGCGAAGCAGGGTGCAGTGTCTTAATGTTTGTAATGCTAATGTTGCTTGTCATGTGTATGGACATGACCCATCTGTACTGGAAAAGAAATGACGACATGCTGTAGCGCAGTTTTGATGGAAAGTGAGTTACCATAACGGAATAAAACTTCCATTACACAAAAGAGGAGAGCAAACCTGAAAATATTAGAAGAAAGCACTCTACCACGCTATCGGACTAAACACTAATACAGTCAAAGACATAATGACAACGCCATTACCTCTGTAGATCCACAAACCTCGAATAGCAACCAATCCAACAACAAAAATCCAACAAGGCGACCACTAGAAGGAAGGCGGGGAATACAGTTAATAGGATCCAATTTAGACCGAAGGTTCGAGGCGCTGAATGATTGAGAATGCTAGCAAATATAAGTGCCACCACACAATCGACTACCGCGCAAGATTAGTTCACTAGACCTACTACATCATTATCATTATATCGTATCCACTCCTAGCCGAAATGTTGGGGCGTGCCCCATTTCCCTTTGTAGAATAAAGGTTTTTCGTAAACATTCCCAATAAGCTGCAAATGTCAGCAGCATGCATTAATATTCAATGAATATATTAGGTTCTGGAGAAGCAGGGTAATTCTTTTCGCGTAAAATAGCGGTCCGATCCACTTTTATCTCCATGGAATGACTATGTCAGCACGAACTACCTGTCAAGGAAAGTTGTTTGTGTGGTTATCGTGATCTAATTTGATTGGAAAGTAGGTTCTTAAATTAACAATTATTATTATTTATTACTTTCCAAAGTGTGATTTACTGGGATTTTCCTGTTTGACTGTAAACGAGAACTTACCAAGTGAATTATGCAATCAACAATTGGGTCATGTATCCGTGCGAGCAAACGAAGACGCTTTGCCCTTGGGGAATAGGGGACTTTATTGTTTTGGGGGATTTTTTTAACCCTTTACCTAACAGGAAAAGCAGACGACACTTGCCAAAAAAATTCTTGATACTATTATTTTCATTTTTTGTCTCAAAAACATACGTTATGACCCCTCATTGGAACGAGCTCATAAGGTTCATAACTTATATTTTAGAGATAAAAACTGAAAAAAATAATGAAAATTAATTGGCGATTTTTGAGAATAGCGCTGGCCAGTTTTGGCCGTTTCGTTAGGTTAAGGATAAAATAATATAATTATTGCTAATAATGAAAATTAATAAACAGAGTAATCGCTTGGCTGGACTGGTTACGTGAAACAATACAATCGAGGCGAGGGACAATATTGTAAAACACTCGTGCGCATTCGCGCACTTGTGTTTGTACAACTTCCCTCAACTATCATGAATTATTTCACGTAACCAGTCCAGTCAAGCGATTACTCTCTATTTATTCATGTTTAAAATAAAGTTGAGAATCTATGGCCATATAATGACAGAATCCCAAGTATGGAGTTGGGTTTACCCAATCGTTTATACTGATGCAGCTGGCGTTTCTTACCGTGTCATATTTATCAGTAAACAAGTTATTGTTCGCAGTAAATACGCACTGATCCGATCCCTGAAATTCCCAAGGAAGAGTTACGTTCAACGAGCAATGGATGTGCTCCGCGAGGCAATTTTGAACCTTCATCGAGAAACGACCAGGACTTCATTGCAAAAATACAGAGTTTGGTGTGTATGGTTACCGGAAAAAATATTCTTATATTTCTGGACAGAAACACATCACCAGAGGAGATGGGAAACGATTAAAATAACTAAGGAAATTAGGCCGAAATACGAGTGCGGGGTCTTTATTTTGCACAGAGTATGACTATGGTATCTGGATCAGAGCTCAGTCACATGCAGAAAAATATGAAATAGGAGTAAATGCACTTTTAGAAACTTGTAATTGCAGTCAATTAAGTGCACCAACATCGATTCGAAACCCCCATATTTATTCACAAACAGCTAACGTCCAAACATTTCTGCTTGGATGGGTACCATACAGTGCTTACGTAGGACAAACATGAAATATAGTTCACTCATGTGGGCGCACGTTTGTACAGCGGATCCTGTTTTGGTGAGTATGTCCAGCTTTAATACAATGTATAGTACATGTATCAGCGGAACAAATGTATTATATCTGCGCACGTTTTACATTTTATAGCCGAATGGTTGTTCAGTGAATTGGATTCGAAGAGCCAAAATGCTGTCACTTCCGTCAATTTTTTGAGCAGTCGATTCATCAAATAAAATTTGAACCTTCTTTCGTGATGGCTCTTTAATGCGAGCAGTAATATTTAGTTTATAATTTTCAGAGTTGGAAAATAAAGGGGCCATCATTACTGGTTTGGCTATGACTTCCAAATTTACAGTCAGTGCCGGATGGAAAGCGTCAAAGCTTCTCACAGCCGAAATGTTTCCTACAGTCGTCAGGTACGTCATATTATATAAGATATCATAAACCCTGCGCAAGTCACATTTTACTTCTAAATTTCGAAAATTTAAATAAAGTACTCCCTTTACGAATTTTCTATCTATCAAACAAAAGAAAAAGATTCTAATAAAGTTGCGTTATTCAAATTTTCTCTGTTTACGGAAGTAGATGTATGCTGTAGAAACTCCCAATTCTCTGGCCTGTCCGGAGAGCCCCCCCCCCCCCCATCCCCCCATCCCCCCCCCCCCACACACACACATACACACCCTCCACCGGATTAAATCTGAATATTCTCTGCTTCACCGGCCACAGCTCTAATAAAGATCTGGCCACTAGACCAATCTGTGCTAGGATCTCCTCCTTCTACTTGCAAAAGGTATTTGATATGAAACACATAAAGAATAAGGACCACAATCACGTCTCGAGGAACATTACATCAAAGCTGCCTGGATCAGATAATATATCACTCCCGTAATTTATTTTAAAATGTAAAGTAATTATATTCTCCATGGGCTTGTTACAACCGATAATGTTACAACGCCGCATGAAGTTATAACATTATCGGTTGTTTACTACATGTTTTGTAACATTATGCGTTGTGTAACATTATGCGGCGTTGTAACATCATCGGTTGTAACAGGGCTTACTTTATATTATGAAATAGAATGAAACAGCAAGAAAGCCAATTCTTTTACCAAAATGAGCAATTCTGGAACGATTTCCAAAGCTTCAATATAACACCTATCATTAAATTAAGAATTTTATTTGTAGGAATTTGGCACTGGGACTGGTGAGCACCGCTGCAGGAATAGGTGCAATGATTGCACCACAATTTATTTACATGGTAAGCTAATTTTATAGGTGTCAGTATACAGAGGCATAAATCCCGAGTGGCTGTAGGTTCGTTAGTCAACCCCCCCCCCCCCCCACCCAACCCCAAAACGATGTTTCGTCTTGCAGTAATAAATACCATTTTGAAACAGTTCCGTGCAGACGTAAAACTGTCACAGACCTCTTGTTCGGTGATATGTGAATCGGAGAAGCAATATAAATTATTATCCACGGCAGACTGTTTGTCTGAAAAGCTCGTCGAGAAGAAAAAGCCTGCTTATAAACACTGAAATCAGTGGGCTACAAATTAAACCAAATTAACTGGGTTGGGTAAACATGAACCCAATTGGGTTCATATTCACTTAACCCAGGTGATTTTGGTTGATTTTCTACACAACTGGTTTTAGAGTGTGAGAACCGTTTGACAAATTCCACTATACCATGTTCGAGAATCATGTCCCCCCACCCCCCATATTGAAAGATTATTAATGGCCTGATTATCTGTTATGACGTTTTTTATCGGGGAGAGACTAATTTATGCATTTTAAGCGCAATCCGTTTAGAATATGTTGTTTGCGCAAATGAAAATTCCCTGGGCGGTTTGCAAAAACAAAAAAAAACAAAAAACAAAACAAATGGACATCACAACCTTCGGGGGATCGACAGAGGATCAGACCTATCTGGTACGGTTATCACTAAAAAAAAACAGCCTCTGTCAAGGACGGAGCGCGATGAGAGTCCATTCATAAAATAGTGCACAGTCGATGCACAGTAAACAATTCACGGAAATGGAATCTAAAGTACAGATTATTCATCTTTGTTTTTCTATCGGTGAAATTCTAGAGAGTTGAAGGCTGCGGAATGGAAGGAATATTGCGAAAAATTCACGATACGGTCTAAAATCTTTAGGTAGTTTTTGTGATGTCATATCTTTTCGTTATGGCAGCACTGTAGGTCTGATAGATGAAAGACTGGGCAGAAGGGACCCGCTCAGTTGAGATAGCCAATAATGGAAACGATTATAAACTTACATTTTTTAAAAATATTTCTATTTATATTTCTGAACATAAATGTATTACTTTTTTCATTTTTTGCGAAAAATAAAGATTTGATTTTAGCAGCATTTCCAAGAAACTCTCCCATTCTGTACAACTCATGTTGCATGTTCCATTTGTGTGTGGCCGCATTAAAGTGTAAATGCCACACACTTCATACTAGACTTAGCATGTCCACCCCACATTCCTACTCCGATATATTTATTTATTTATTTATTTATTTATTTAGTTAGTTAGTTAGTTATTTATTGGGGTTTAACTACACCTTGTACAGCCGGGGTAGAGGAAGCCGAAGTACCCGGATAGCTCTACCAAATACCAGGGAGCAAATGTCGGATACCCTCGTGCCATAGAACACAAAGCAGTTACCGCTGATCACATCACGTGCTGCCCCGATAAAGTGATTTGTGGGATTTGTTCGTATGGATAGAGTTTTTCTGGCAACATTAGTTTGCAGTCGACTGATCATTTAGAGGCTGTCCATTCCTTTTTTCTTGAGCTTAGGGGATATTTGACCCAGACTCGAGGCGTCTCTGAGTCACAGATATCTTTCACTGAAAGTGAGATTTGCCCATTCCACCTCAAACCAATCGCGGATGATTTTCTCTCTCCACACCACAAATGACGTCATCGAGATAAATACGTACTGCTTTTGCGATGAAATCTGACTATTCTAAAGTTTAATCGTAGAAAAAACAATGAACTACACATTTGGAAGCAGCATCGCAAAGTTCCGTAGATACTGAAGGCAGCTGACGACAACGTTCGGCTATCGAAGGGTTTTGAAATTGCTAACATCCATGTGACGTACTTCTTAAACTCTTGACATCGAAGGCGTCACGTCGCGTGTGTTGTTAGAATAATCATTCTCGAGTGATGCAAGGGTGTGAGGTAGGTAGTTGTGTCAATTGAAGTGGAGTGGAATGGCAAGCTGTCTTAAAATGCCGAGATTATTAAATACGAAAACGAGAATGGTCAGGTGGGGTGGGTGAGGTTATTATTATCCTCGGCCGGTATCTGGGTGGTACTAGGAAATCTCACCCGAAGGGCAAGATATTTGAACCAGACCCGAGGCTTGCTGAGTGGCTGGCTCAATTATCTTGCCCCCAGGGTGTGATTTACAGTCCCAACCAGATACCCATCGAGGATGATTTTTCTCCCACCATTTTTGGGATGCGACACCATTAATAAGAAAATACCATATTCTCCAGGAAAAACTTTATTCTTCGTGCGTTCATTCTAGGAGGAAACCAAAACAGATATTCGGAAAACTTGTCGAGAAGTGTGGTATACACCAATGGTATATACTCCAGAACACACCGACTAGCACAGCACGTTGAGGGTTAATGCACTGAAGCGACATGAAATGAAATCGACATGTCTGCACACGTCATTTCCAGACATGTACTTCAGTTTTAGAGTGCGCAATGATATCAGATGTATATTTCTCCCCGTCAAATTGATAGAGCAGTTTGAAGTGAGCTGAAGTTTTTCTAAGAGTGTTCTGGTTTCGATTTTCGTTTATAAAATCAGTCATATTTACGGAAGCAAATCGGCGTTCCATTTTGTTTGTTTATACATCTGCAGACGTGATTTGCGATGATTAAATAATTTTGGCATCGATTAAATATGCAAATAGGCTGGTCACGTGAGTGGAGTGAGATAACTGTCACGTGGACTGGGTGAGACAGGCATATCTCTCCCAGCTCTCCCACACGTCTTTATATATATATTGCAGTTCCTTAGTGGTGGGAGAAAAATCTGTCTCACGCAAGTATTACACTCTGGAAACGCGAGGCCCAATAGGTAAGTGGTGGAAGAAAAAAAAATAAACCAATATACGATTCCGAAAAGCACTGTATGAGAAATGTTCTGAGGCAGATGGTAAAGGCTACAATGTGTCTTAAAACTGTTGAATTCGAATGAAAACGGGAAAAGTGAAAGAGTTAATTCCCTTGCTATATTAACAGTCTTTTTCAGTAGCGAAACCAGAAAACAATTTCAAACAATTTCATTGTCTGTCTTGTTGGAAATTACACCGGGTTAATAATAGAATTAGCTGGCATTACATTGCATGCAGTCTAGAGCTATGACTTATCTAACAATCATATATATTTTGGCCTGAAAACAACGAGAATATCACATAATGTTTTCCGATTCCGTATCATATAGACGACTCATTCTGATTCCGTATCATACAGACGATTCGTTTCCGGTAACGCGACAGTTACTGACGATTGGCTAAAAATGTTACAATAAACAGAAACTGCACAATTCAATATTACACCCACCCGTTCCTGGGGATACGCCTGCGTCGCAAACTAGTAAATTCAAGCGGATCATTACAGGAAGTGAATATGAGAGCGAATAATTGGACAACACAACTTTGAAAATTGCGGTGACCGCGTTACTCATTGTTTGTCAGAGTGCACAACAATATAGTTCTATAAAATATGGGTTTTCTAAAAGCCTTTTCTCTTATATCCGAAAACTGTATTAATAAATTAAGATTTAATCTGTTAATGTGACAAAAGTGCAAGATAAATGAATTATCATGTGCATGTCCTGTGATTTGCATCAGATTCTCGGTGGTGCCCAAACATGGGATCACAAAGCCGGCTCGTTAAGATCCCGTTCTGGAAATCAGCACGAACCTGATACAAATCACAGGACATGCACATTATCATGATAATCTGTATATATCAAATAAACTGCTACTCATGTATGAATGCAACGTTTCTTCTCTGTCGTTCCCCATCCTTTCGTGCAATTATTGTATTCGTATATTTAGGTTTAATGGCACTTTCAACAGATAGGGTCAAATCTTGCCGAATAGATGCATGGATGTTCGAGGTTGAGGTACCAGGTGAGAACCACATAGCAACGACGAATAACTGTCTCCAATTTACTAACCCTTCACGAACACTGTTAGAATCGGTTGAAAGCGAGCGTATGGCAATCGTGCCTTACACACTAGTAACCAGCAACACCGCTCTCCCACAAAAGCTATGGAGATGAAGTGTTTTGCATAATAGCATAACACTGATGATGCCAGTTAGAATCGAATGACCGACTTATTTACCTCTCGTCTCTAACTTATTTACCCCGCAGATACTGGCACTACTGACTCAGACGTAAACATTTATGATTTCTACTCTGCATTCCGTTTGTAACCATTGGTGCTACGCTGTCAATAATGTGATAAAACCTGGGTACCGTCAAAATGCCAATCAATTTTAGATGAAGTCCCTTCAACAAAAAGTGTGCAACAAAAATGTGATTAAAATCTTTCCCTAACACGTAGAGCAGGCGATAAACTGCCCATTCTTTCCCTAAACAATATTTGAAATGGGATATTGGAGGTTCAAACTCACCGACCGAATGGAGAGCGTGATTTGGTGTAGTTTCGCAAGACGGTTGGCGTCGAAAGAAACTATCTTGTCCTGTATTCAAATTCCCATTAACCGTTTACTTAACGAATAGTTCGCATCCTCCTGAGTAATTTACAAACTAAACAGTTTAATTTTTGTTTTCAAAAACCTTCAAACGAGCTCGTTCCAACGAGGGTCCACGTGATATGGTTTTGTTGAAATTCTTTAACAAAAATAAAAACAAACCCAGTAATTAAAATAATAAGTTTAGATATTCCTTGCATTTGGGTAAAGGGTTAGAGTAATTGCAATTTAGTCAACGTCCTATTGCGGATATGATCAAAATTAAAAGAAGGTTATTGTAAGTTTTAAGGTTGGTTAAGAGAACGGATGATGAATATACCAGAAAATAATAAATTTAAGAACGATCACAAATTATTTTTAAAGAGTCCACGTTTTTTGACTCATAAACAATTAACAAAAGAAATTATTAATTGAAAAAAAGATGAATATTATCAATATTATATATTGTCCCTATATCCCGTTTAAAATTTTGTCTTTTGATTGGTCAGAATGCCTTGGACAAATAGCCATGGCAAAGGGTGCGCCCAACATTCAAGGTATATGAGAACGTGCAACATCCAGGGTATAAGCTCACGCGAAACATCGGGGGTATGTGGTTTCGATGAAAGCTTTCGCTTCCGCTCGCCTCATTGTAAAACCCAAATCAAAAACCCGAAAATAGTCACAAATATCATCAGATTTCCGTCAATATAATAATAAAAATAAAATAAGAGCAAATAATTCGTTCCCAGTAGGCACATAGAACACATTGGAACTCAGGGGACGATATGTCAACAAAATACTGTTTACTTGTTTCCTTAACGACCCACGGAATGTAACTCTATCTGTTGTCTTCTGCGATTATAAAAATACAATTATTATCGCCAATTTGGTCCAAATGATTGTGGAGCTGATAAATGCGTCCACACATTTGTTTCCATTAAATTTGTATTGTGTTTCAAACGGGACAAAAACGTCATTTCCGCCAACATGTATGGTATATGGAGATTTAATACCTGGATGTCTAATTTAAACGGCTCAGTGTTTAAAAACCGACATGCAGGTATTAAATCTCCATATACCATACATGTTGGAGGAGATAACTTATATTATTTTTTTTTTTAAATAAACATAAGAAAATAATGGAATTTATTGTATTTGTCCTTTATATTAGGTAAAGATTTGAACGAGTAGGAAAGTAGCATAAAATTGTCTGACAGGTTAAACCTTTACTCATAACTTTCTGAAAGGGTCTCCTGAGTAGGATCGTTCAAAAAAAAAAAAAAAAAATTCACTGCAAAGTGGTGATTTCTCTTTTCAACCCACACCAAGAACGTATTTCCCCCAATACAATTAAAAGCTTCTTCCCCGCGGAACCCAGGGAAGTGAAGCAGTGCCTGTTCACTGCGGTTAACAGGCTCTATTTTACTGGTAAAATAGGATGCAGTCACACCAATGCTTGGAAGGTGCAAAACTTCTCCAAAATGGGCAGCGTGGCTTATTAACGCTCATCCCTGGTCTTGGGTTGATACTCATGTTGTGGGCATGATTAGCCATTGCGCAAAAATATGTGACCTTAAACACCAATAAAATAAATAAATAAATTAAAAACGTCTAGACAAAATACAAATCTGTATTGAGGGTATCAGACGCACGTGCGATCACTCGATTCAGAAAGAGAGCTTTCTTTACCTGTTCTCAATTGTAATCGAGTTATTACACATGCCGAAGTCACTGTTGTTTGATAACAATAATTAAATAATAAGTAAACCACCAGCTTAACCAAATATAGTGGACTAGTTTATATTTTTCCATGATGATATTTTATACACATTAACATGCGATAGAAATGAAAAATAAAACAAAGGATCATAGAGCAGAAAAACAACTATAAACTTCAGCGGTTGTAGTACAAGTAGGAACAATGAATGCGGATTACGCCATACACAGCACAGGAACGCAATATCACGTCAGGATCTTCGTTCATAAAAAATCAATTAAAAGACGTCGAATGATTGTCAAAACATGGGCCATTAAAACAGTGTTCCCAACCCCTTCATTATGCGAACAGGTCAAAAAGGTAACAATATTGTAAGATAAATTGCTTATTACCCAATAGACTGTTTTTCCGACCAGGTTCGTGATACGACCTGAATTCATGTCGTAAATTGTTCCTCGGTGGATGTGTATGGTAGACAAATTAATATTTTCAACGCGCAGCCGTACGTCTGCGTGTTGAAATATTAATTGGTCTACCCCCAAATAAAATATGTGGGCTCTTACGACTACTGGCACAGGGTGGCGTGGAAAATACCCTCAGTGTTCAAAGGTTTAAACGGCTGTTTGTCTATTTGTGTTTTTAGAATTTTGTAGATATTTTTTGTTAAAAATAAGAAAAGTGAAGTCCTGTTGGGATGTTAAGACAAATGCGATACTTCAAGGGTGTTGATGAGAGAACAATAAACAAATGGTCAAAACTCAACATAATCTCTCAACATATAAATGGGTTTGCAAATAATAATGCTTTCGAAACGAGTTATGAAAGTATACATCAAACGACAAAACAGAAAATAATATCCTTATTTATTAGAAAAAAGGATGAACATGATTTTACCAATGCACACTGTCGTTATTAAGTTAGTGAAACCATATCTATTGTTGCTGGCATATACCTGTTGTTGCCATGCCTATAGAGAGTCCGGTGGCTCTTTGTTTCTTCGTGCTGGCATATACCTTTTGTTACCATGCCCATATAGAGCCCGGGGGCTTTTTCTTTGTTGTTGCTGGCATATACATTTTGTTACCATGCCCATAGAGAGTCTGGTGGCTCTTTGCTTATTGTTGCTGGTATATACCTTTTGTTACCATGCCCAGAGAGAGTCCGGTGGCTCTTTGTTTTTTTGTTGCTGGCATATACCTTTTGTTACCATGCCCATGGAGAGTCCGGTGGCTCTTTGTTTATTGTTGCTGACATATACCTTTTGTTACCATGCCCATAGAGAGTCCGGTGGCTCTTTGTTTATTGTTGCTGACATATACCTTTTCTCACCATGCCCATAAAGCGTCCGGTGGCTCTTTGTTTATTGTTGCTGTCAAGTACCTTTTGTTACCATGCCCGTAGAGAGTCCGCTGGCTCTTTGTTTAGAAATTGGACTTAAAACCGAAAAGTCAATGGTTTGCTCATGACAAGCGGTATCTGCGTTGTGTTCCTAATAAGACGCTTAATCCATTTTCCGCATGTGTGTGTTGGGGGAGGGGGGCTCTAAGGAGTACTGCACGTCGATGGTGTACTTGGCTTTAGTCCTTATAAACTCTGCTTTCCGACAGTTAGTAATTTGGCGTGTCTGTCAGTGGTTCACCCCACCAGTGGAAAATTCCTACACAATGTGACACTGGCTAGCGAAAGTGTCGTTAAATCCCAATAAACGAACAAACAATGAAACCCTACCCTGAAAGTACCCGACGCAACGTTGCAATTCATTATTTCCGTAGAATACGTTGGCCTCTAAATTCCTTACCCAAATGAGGAGGTTCCTTGAAATAAATAAATGTACAGAACTCATATTTTCTGGTTCCGCCTAGAATATGTCTTATGACCCTCCCCCGCCGCCACCTCACCCCCAGGAGATGGCTGTAGCGTTGCGATTTGGCGTCAGTGAACCGCCCCACACTTTCAATGTTTGATAATCGTGATTCGGTGATTCGGTGATTCCTAACTATTTGAGTATTGTTCCTCTCATCTGCCGTATTACCATCCGACTGATATATTATTTTATCTTGTAGGTAATACCAATAACTTATTGATAAATATCATTTATTTTTTTTACAGAAACAATTGAATGGAAGCTTTATGTATCTGGTTATTAGTTTAGTGATGATAATTTCAGCTATGCTGGTCTTCACGTTTCCGGAGACTAGAGGTGAAGCATTGCAGGATGTGATAGGCATCGAAGTGAAAGCTCTGAATGTAGAATCTAAGCTGAAAGACAAGAGTAGTGTGAACATCCCAAATTAATTTCATATATGTTTTATTTTAACCCTTTACATTCTGCGGGTATTCTTGCTCAGGACAGAATTGGTCTTGCCACTGAGATAAGTACGTGAACATATTTAATCAGATTTTCTCGCTTGAACGTATTTCTCCAGCGATTCTGAGTTAAACGTAGATGAACTTTTCATCAAATCCTGTCATGGCTGTTGCGAAGCAGCCATGACTAGATTTGATGAAAAACTATTTTTAAAATAATCGGCAGGTTAAGAGTTAACAGTATCCTCGACAAGAAAGGTTTCAAAGTTTATTTTCCTGTCTTGTCTTATGGACGGGCTCCACAAATTAGCCAACCCAACACTAAATTATGAAACAGGAATGACACACACAATACTGCTTTTAACGGATTAGAACATCCATTTCGTTGTGGGTCATAATTAATTGATCGCCACCCACCGCATGCAGACACACACTACGTCCTTCGTTTGTTTGGGAGTCGAATGACTCATATTTAATTATTGGGAATATTTTATCGGATTGTAATGAATGATATCAGATTATAAATAAAATGATTGGTGTGAGTCACATGTGTCGAGTTTAACATGTGCAACAATTGTTGGGTGTTTGATTGGTAATACTGTGGGACCGAGCGCTGCCATTCGAGAATTTCGGATAATGAAAACGTGTGAAGATTGCGCGTTTAATAGGCAAAAATAATCAGGGTGGGAACATGATCTGCGTTGTCTGTGTATGATTGTCCGAAGCAGCGACTCTGGATGCGACTTTCAATGTTTTACACAAGTACACGAGACACTGTCTCTGTGAAACATAACACACGAACTGATTTTGCTAACGCACATGATCCGGTTTTGTAAAGTAAGGTTGTGGGGCGTACTTTTTTCAAAGATTCTCGATGTGTCCGAAAGGTAGGTTGAGTTGAACTGTTTTTTGTCCCTTGAAATCTGATGGGTAAAGCTTGGGTTGTGTATTGAATGGATGTGATTGATTGTTTTTTGTTAGACAGTAGATTAGATGACGACTTGATAGTGACTATGAACTGGGAAACAAAAGCGGCTTGGACATCGATGAATGCAATAAAAAATTAAAAAACACTTACACAGGAAAGTAAGAATTGAAGACAACAATATTGACCGCAGATATCAGTAAGATAACTGAGACAAATTTGATCGCGAACGCATTACAACTTCTCGAGTTTCTTTTCGGATATACAAACATAACACGAAAATAGGTGCAACCTACATGTGAACGCAGTTGTGGGACAAAATTCCGAATACATCCAAAGCATCCTCTGGCCAAACCATCCTCTGCAATTTAACCCAAACTGACCGCTACATTTTGACCGGAACAGGCCGCGAAAGTGTTGCGGAATGGAAGGAAAAGTTTATCGATCTGTGATCGTCAAGTTTGATTTCTCCACGTTGTGTTTACTGGGGTTTCTGTGAGGAATCCACCAGCCCGTAGCGTTTTGTGTTTCCTTACCAGATGATATGAGACACAGGCTCCAGATTCTGGGTTCAGTAACTTCATGAACTTGTCGTGTATAACACAACGAAGACCAGTTCCAAATTATCTACTATTTTATTTAAACTTATCAAATATAAATCTTCGCGACTAAGTATCGTAGTCTCTGGCAATAAGTATACAATTTACAAAACACAAAGTTCGTACCTTAACACTGTGGCGGCATCCAGGTTTCTTCTGGGGAAGTAGTTCAGCATTCGTCAGGAGCCCAGAGACAACTTGTCTAAGTAGTCAGAAATTGGTGCTTATATTCACCAAATTTCTGATGCAATACTTGGGGTACGTGACGACTATCAGCAGTTTCTCCCTGACCTCAGGGAAACTAAGGGAAAGTCACCTGACGTGGCGGTCGCCATTTTGTAGACCCTCATACTGCCTTGCAGACTGTCGGTCAGTCTGCATGCAGTTCATGGAATCTCGGCTCGCAAATAATATTCCGCCGGGCGCCAGTTAACCGGCGGAATGTCCCGGTGATTGATGCAAAAATGCAACTCAGCGTCCCCAGTTCAATGGGGAGTTTCACCGGATACAAGTTATGATTTGTTAGACAGTTCGAACACCAATATCCCAGTAATACTGCCGAATGTTATTGTCCCATCTGTCAACAAATCCTCAAATGTTATTGCTTGTTGACAATATTGGCTACCAAAGGTATGCCTGATATTGTCAACAGAACATCTGGCGTGTACCCACAGAGTACGCCTGTACTCTGGTCGACAGTTTAATACAAGTCCATGTATTTTAATTGTCATGTTTAAATCTGTTCCAAAACTATGGAAATCAGCTAAAAGTTAAATAAACTCGAGTCTATTGAATTCCCAAACAAAGACCCCAAGAGCTCGAGCTCTTACCCGAGCTGACATGTGTATTTAACCCTTGTGGGCTCACTTCGCAATATTCCTCCCCAACCGAGGATCAAAACCCAGAGGGACTTGATCACTCAGAAAGGAAAACGATAATAACTGTGTCCTGTCAGAGGACAGGGAACGGATTCCGCGCACAATTCTAAAAATGCCCAATTTACCCATTAAAACCCAAAGTTTTAATTCGTCCTTTTTAATAAACCCCCACAAATATAAACTTATTAATGTACGTGAGCATCGGAACCGAGGAACATAGTCTACTCATACTTGGCCAAAGAGTAGTTTACCACAATGGCACAAGGTCGAATTCGTGGGGTTCCAAACGCTCTCCCCACTTCACATCCATGCGACAGGTTGGACATGTTTTCGACTGCGAGGCCATGTCAACCCACGTCTGACCACAGACGAGGTGAACTTTTGCTTTACAGCGAGGACATTCATAAGCCAAAGCTTCGCCATGAATGTCCTCCAAACAAGCACAACAATGCCCGGTTTCACCGCTAGTACACTGTTCGTAGTGTACGGTGTTTAGGCGAAGTTTATGGTCGTCGAGTGCTTCTTTTACTAATTGGTATTGAGGTTGAGCTCTTTCCCACTCCAATGTTTCAAAAACATTCCAATGTTCTGAGCTCACCTCCATATACGTCGGATGACCATCAATGAACTTCACAACCTCGTGTAGTTCAATGCTTCGGAATGGCCGTATACGGTGAGCTCCATTTATATAGTAGCGGCCAGTCCAGGACTGGTCATTCTAGTACCTGATCACATTATCTGGAAAGCCGGTTGACTGAGCGACACGTCTGTCATCGGTCATCCACAAACACTCGGCCTATTCTGCAAAACGGTCATTTGATCGATGTACATGAAGATGAGGAAAGACATAGCCGTCTTCTGTTATCAAATACCTGAGATGTACTTCATAGCGTCGCACGCTACAACTGTTAAATGCTGTCTCGAAGTACATCTCATCCCACTACCGGAGCAAACGCTGTCCCATACGACCCATTCGCAACAACGATTTTGTTTTGTGTGGTCCTTCAGGGACATGCGGTTGTTGATCGAAATAAAAATTTTGTTCCTCATCAAAATTTTCACTTTCTTTTATATTTATAGCGGGAACCAATACCATTTTATTATCTCTTAAAACTATACTAAGTATACGAAAACTAATAAACGTAAACTAAAGACTATTGATTTTTATAAATACCATCTTACAATATTATAATACACCTCTCCTTATTCCATTGCACTCTCACCCGTGGGTACAGTACGTGGAGAGTGTATTACCACTAAATCACCCACAAAGTGCAAATTCCACCCAAGCAATAATTGCAAATTTGTTACAAAGCATAACAAGCACGAGCAAAGTTTCAGCCAATGGATCTCCGGGTTAAACCCGGAGGTCCATTGGCCGAAACACTGCTTGTGTTTTTAGTCGATATATACAAAATACGAAAGTTATAGTTTGAGTGATAACTCCACTCTGCGGGTGATTTAGTTACAATCCACTCTCCACATACTGTATGTGTGCTTCTAGTACCTTCCTTGACTGTCAAGTCACACAGGTACTAGTTTTGTGATTGTCTTATGTGGGGTACTGGTGAGTACTTATCTGAACCCTGCCGGGTTCCCCACTTTTAGATTCTGTAAACATTTTGTTTTAACAATTATTCGAAAAACGTTCGGTTATGGCTCTACCGAGGATAAAAAAAAACAACCGCACCTGATCGCAATTTCTATTGGATTTTCTCCACAGTCTGCAGAATGGTACTAACAGACCTTGGAAGAACTCCAAGAGAAATATTTTCAATGGTTATCATCATCCTTCTTCTCCCTGCCCATCGGGGGCACTGTCAAATTCCCTAAAATGTCTCCGGATCCACCAATTATCGGATCCAGGAGTTATAGTTAGCTGTAGACGAGGATTCACGTATTCTCGTCCCGTCCAGCAAAGATGTTTCCATTTGTACAGCAGCGTTTACGTCGGTACACCCCAGGAAGAAGCCTCTTCTTCCCGTCGATGTACTATCGTCGTACTCACTGTGGGTAGGAAGAATCTTTCACTGTAATATTGATTATAAAATAGTTCCAAAAATTTAATTTCTTCCAAAATATATTTCCTTCCATCTGGGGATACTGCATTTGGAACACTCGATGTTCCATGGGCCATTTAACTCTGTCTGGAATGGGTTCGCCATACAAAAGGTGTCGAAATCCAGAGACTTCTTGCTCAGTATAGTCCCTGGCGTCACGAAGCTTATGTCCTAACATTTCTTCGACCTCTGATCTGGTTAACTACCTGAAAGGTCAGTAGCCATTGTTCGTGCATAAGATTGTCGAGCTCTCCTAGCTCGAGCGTAACTATCTTCACCACTAACCTCCGCTTCTGCCATCTTATAACTAAGAAAATAAAACACAATATACTCAAAAATAAGAAGCAAAATAAGAATAAGACTCTCAAGGAACAAAATCCCTTAACTGTTATGATTTCACTGTCAAAGTTCTGTAACTGGTTCTACTTATAAATCTCGCATTTGAGATGGCACAATGTAGGATCGGTAAATGGTATTAGGTCCCGTCCTAAAATTAAAAATACCACCATCAACATCAGGAATGGTAACTTTATACAACACATAATACTGGTTATGTCTCGGGAGTCCAT
This sequence comes from Pictodentalium vernedei, assembly GCA_031216915.1. Taxonomy (NCBI): domain Eukaryota; kingdom Metazoa; phylum Mollusca; class Scaphopoda; order Dentaliida; family Dentaliidae; genus Pictodentalium; species Pictodentalium vernedei. The sequence goes on from CM062289.1 coordinate 88,480,147, forward strand.
TGGACATAAAACGAGCTCGTCGTCGAGTTCTCCAAATAAGAAATCTTCCCCATGGGTTACACCTTTCTATGTGTCTTCTTACAGACCACATCTCATGAATTAAATAGTTTATCGTTATTCTGTGACTATGATAATGTCTTGCAAAATCTCGTCCTGAACATACCAAATCTGGACAATTTAAGATAAGCAAAACTTGAGAATGGCATTTGAACAGAATGTGGGTCGGACAAACAGAATCATACCAATAAACTATATCTCATTCAATTTCAAATGTGACTGCAATATTTTGAAAATTATAGTGAACGCATCCGAAGATATCCTCGGATGTGAATGCACGATGAACTTGAAAATATCTCAGTTCATAAGTATTTGGTTGAACCACACTATTTATAACTGCAGGTCTTCGGCCAGTTAGAGGGCAAACGGCAGGGGGAGGTTCATCATTGTTCATATATTCATAAGCAGCATATTCCCAGGATAATGGGTACATAGTGTCTACAAAAGGAGTGACAGTCCTGATCACTCAGTTGATGTTCTGCCTCCTCATCCGTTTGACCCCTACAATGATGCTCTGTACCAATTGATTCACTTTCGTCAGTATGTACTCTTTCACTACTACTTGAGTCACTCATTGTAATCACTGAAAACACAAATAATATTGTTCAACGTTAGTTCATTAGTTAAGTTAAAGTAATAGTTGTCATAGCATTGTCTCACGTTCTTAAGTTCGCACGTGCTTCTCCAGTATTTACGTCATAGTTCACTGTTGGGTATAACTGAGAAGGAGACGAGGACGTTTGAGGTTGGTCCTGTCTCACTTTTGTCTTTGAGTCTCTATCTTTCACTAATTGTTTCATGATTGTCACTATTTCATCTGAAGGTGGTGTCATAGGTCGTGGAGTGGTTGTTGGTTGTCTCAAAGTTATATATAAGGGATCATCATCATCTTTAAATGCAACATTAGACATTCCACATACATCAGAAGAAAAATTAGAATTTCGCTTTCGTTTATTCTTATAACGCAAAATAATGTTACGCAACTTAACATGGCCTTGAGCCCTGATACATCGTATCAATACGTATTTCCCCAAGATAAGAAACATACATCCCACAAAATGAGCCCACTTTGGTACTTCAAACGGTTCTATCGGAGTTAACTGTTGTTTATCTAGTTCACTTAATAGGTCATTCATTTTTAATTCATCTAAATGTTTAATAGATTTTGGAATCACAAAATTTGTTATGTTCACTTTGTTGAACACAGGTTGCCAAACTTGTCGTTGAGTCAACGACAAATTGGGCAAGACTGTCTTCGATACTAAATGATATGTGATGTTATCGCGGTGATGAAAATAACTATTCAACAATAGTCGTCCACTTGTGGCAATACATAATGGATTCAATTCTAGGATACCAATCAGTGGCATGATGCGAGGTGATTTTGGACTCTTACGTCTTGGACACGTAATTGAGAACCGCAATGGCACATCAGTAGTGATGTACCAAAGACCTTCCTCAATACGTGTTGCAAAAGGTAATTCCATATTTAATTTAACATCGGTCGTACATAATTTCTTTATCTCAGGTTTCATATTTAGGAATAATGCCAACAAGCAACTAAAAGTTGTATGAAAAGTTCTGACTGCACCTCCCAATGGACAGAACAATTTCTTATCATTTATACAATCATCATGACCTAATTCCGGGATATAGCGGATTCTTTGTTTGTGAACAAGTAATGTATCGGCTTATATCTGATAACAATTCATGGCATTGTGCTGCTTATGCCAACAAGCCGAGGGAAGACAAAATGTTGCGCAAAGAGATCATCAGAATCCGAGCACGGGTTAGTTCGCAGGCAATAGTTTCCTTGACGAGGATAAGACCTGACAATCAGTTAGGCAGCAGTTTCTTTCAAGAGGAAATAATTTAGCTGACTGCTTGACGAGAAAAAGGCTGTTCATCACTGGCATTAGTTACAGTGCTGAGGATATTTTCATTAGACATGTAATATTTAATACAGACGTGTATTGTTTACACAGATTGGTGTCAATAGAAGACATTAGAATTGTCTTTCTCAAAAGATAAAAGAGATGGGGAATGTTAATGTTAGAAGCGACCTCTATTGAAAACACATTGACATCTCCAACTGGCAGGAATCCAATACGATGGTTTTGATGACATCCTCTGGTAACGACATATCCAAGTGGTTTCGATGTATGTGGACAGCATTGTAATATGAACATTTACTTAACCCATTGAACCAGAGGAGCTCTTTTACCGACACAGGAACATGATACGTAACAATTTACTTAAGTAAGATGACTGCTGAGTGAATGTGTAGGTTGGACGAATCAATATTTTCGACGTGCAGCCTCAGGACTACGCGTTGAGAATATTAATTATTCGAGTCCAAATAATGAATATGGTTTCTTCCAATTGCTTTGACTTAGAAGATACCACCAAGGTTTAAATGGTTAAACTACAATTGCGAAGCAGGGTGCAGTGTCTTAATTTTTGTAATGTAGTGTTGCTTGTCATGTGTAGGGACATGGCCCATCTGCACTGGAGAAGAAATGGCGACATACTGTAGTGCAGTTTTGATAGAAAGTGAGTTACCATAAAGGAATAAAACTTCGATTACACAAAAGAGGAGTGCAAACCTGAAAATATTAGAAGAAAGCACTCTACCGCGCTATCGGACTAAACACTAATACATTCAAAGACATACTGACAACGCCATTACCTCTGTCCTCTGTAGATCCACAAGCCTCGAATAGCAACCAATCCAACAACAAAAATCCAACAAGGCAACCACTAGAATGAAGGCGGGGAATACAGTTAATAGGATCCAATTTAGACCGAAGGTTCGAGGCGCTGAATGATTGAGAATGCTAGCAAGTGTAAGTGCCACCACACAATCGACTACCACGCAAGATTAGTTCACTAGACCTACTACATTATCATTATATCGTATCCACTCCTAGCCGAAATGTTGGGGCGTGCCCCATTTCCCTCTGCAGAATAAAGGTTTTTCGTAAACATTCCCAATAAGCAGCGAATGTCAGCAGCATGCATTAATATTCAATGAATATATTAGGTTCTGGAGAAGCAGGGTAATTCTTTTCGCGTAAAATAGCGGTCCGATCCACTTTTATCTCCATGGAATGACTGTCAACACGAACTACCTGTCAACATCATCTATAACATATCCCAAAAATTATCGTCCCAATATCATGCCCATTTTGCATGGAGTATTTTTTTAAATACAGGCTGTTTTGAAAGTTGATTATCAGTGTACGGTTGAGATTAAGACAGGGGTACGTTTAAAGCAAGTGAAGAAATGTTTTCTGGGTACGGTTTAAACGTCTATAATTGATAAGGAAGGTTGTTTGTGTGGGTATCGTGATCTAATTCGATTGGAAAGTAGGTTCATAAATTAACAATTATTCAGATTTGTTGCTCGCCTACTACCATATTTTTCTTCACGCAAAAATTTAAGCGCATCGGGTTGAAAGTTGTAACTTTCGCCCCACCAACGGGCCTTCTGCAGTCGCATCGATTAAATATAAAACAAATGAACGCAAGTTTAATTAATATGGACGAAGTTGGATATTTTGAGACCTACCGTAGAAAGGGAGACGACCACAAGAGAATTCGATGTGCAATGCAGGCGAAAGATTTGAAGATAAAAAAATATCACGACTTGCTTTACCCAAAGGATGCTAATATCAACTGTAATTATTTTACTGATGTTGAACAGTGTATGTGGATGGTCTTTGTAAAATCGAAAATCAAAATCCGGGCGCGTTTTCACACCACACAAATGAATGTAATTTTGTCGACATTTGAAAACCACCAAACTGATTTCACTATTAACGATACGAGTTCAAGCAAACAGCGAAGGTCCCCGTTTGTGAACGAATATGAAATGTGTTGCCTTTACGTTAATGAGGGTATGGAGAGTAAATGAACCCCAAAAACAGACGAAATGGGGTGTGAACTTATTCACAGATTCGATTCTGACAAACACTTTAATGGGACAATAAACGGCGAATTAGAGAAAAAAATTACCGGCTCAAAGATGTAGCTGGTATGTGACAGAGCAGGTAAAAAAAAAACATTGTGTGCAAAGTGTACGACATCAGGAACAACGCAAAATTACGTAAATATGTAATTGTAGAATTTTAATACAGGCATATTTTCATAAGATACAATGTTGCAAAGAAATAAATGGAGGTTCCCGAAGTGATCGGAAGTAAATATAACAGCGTTACATAATACCAAAGTACACGTTGAACTTTGTTTACCATAATTGCGGTTCGAGTGAATGACTGCCACAAGCAACTGGGAATTATTAAACCAACAACATTGAATTATTTTAACCCTTTACCCAACGTAACGACCAAAACCGGCCAGCACTATTCTCAAAAATCGCCTATTCATTTTCATTTTTTATCTCAAAAACATAGGTTACAACCCCTCGTTGGAACGAGCTCGTTCTAATGAGGGGTCATAACCTATGTTTTTGAGACCAAAAAAAAAAAAATAATTATTCAATAATTTTTTTGCAAGTGTCGTCTGCTTTTCATATTAGGTAAAGGGTTAAAAAGTACTATTTTGCTTCACATAAAACCCAACAATGTATCGTTAATAATACTCAAATTCTACGGACTCAAGGGCCACAAACAGAAAACCGGTAGACAATCTTCATATTTGTCCTTCTAAGAAAACATATTACGCCAAATATCGAACATAATATTGGAATTAGTACCGACCCGTATATTTCCGTAAGCGATCGGATAGCTAGTTCGGAGAGAATGAGAGCTGCATGCCGTTTTATATATAGGTATAGGACGCGATGTGTGTTTGAATCTGTGGGTGTTTTTTTTACATAACGAGTTGGAATGGCGTAGTCATAGTAAGTATGAGTACGCCATTCCAACGAGTTATGTAAAACACTCACCGATCAAATGGATCGATCCAAAATTAACACACCTTTTGGGAACCTGTCTAAATTTCATTCGTCATCTTTCTATTGGGCGTGTTTGCTGAAATCAATATCGCTGTTTAGCTTCGGCTGGCGTCCATTCACGCCTAACCATTTGGTGGCTATTACTGTTAGTAAAATATAATTACAAATTTGCACAGATTTGCAAAACAGTTTCGAGAAACATTTTTAAAAGAAGTTTGTAGCATGTAAAGATGTCCGAAGATTTACTGAAATAAAGTTGACCAATTTAGATAAAAAACGGGATCCTCAGACGAGACGGCCACGGAACTGGGTTAATGCTGTGGCTGGAAATGATTGTTTTGTTAAATAATATGTCGTTTTTGGTTAACTAATTTTTCTGTGAACCGACTTTATTTTGCTTTGGACGTTTTCATTTTCAGACTACGCGACAGACGATCGATACTTGTATAAAGAAATTTGGAAAATTTTCGAAGCGTAACCAACGACTGGACGGAAAAGGAACTAGTATAAACGGCGCTTGGAAAAAGTTTCAGTTTGTCCATCGTCAGTGGAATACGGAAACGTTTATAGCATAGAGGCAATTCCGTTGAATACAAGGTTTAAAGTTTAAGGGATGTGTAATAAAAAACAATATGTAAAATCTCGACCTTACTTTAGTATATGTAACCGGCAGAAGTGTTTCCAAGCAAATAATGTATGAAACATAAGGGTATTTTTGCGTAATGAAAATTATAGTCCCGTTAACTGGTCAACTTGCTGTTTTTTTCAATTTTCAATTTGCGGCTTATTATTGTATATTTGATGTTAAAATACACAGAGGCGATGTGTTGTCCATTTTAGTAATCGTTTTTCGAGCAGCAGAAGATGAGCGCGTTGTCTAAGAGGTTATCGCATAGAACTTCAAACTAAACGGTCCATGATTCGATCCCCACCAGAGGTAACAGCGTTGTGATCTTGGGCAAGCACTTCATCCCGATTGCCCACATGGGGGCACGGTGGCGTTGTGTACTAAGGCGTACTGGCGTAGGTGGTGTTCTTGTCTTCAAGTGATGCAAAACCCGCTTGTGAGGAGTTAGTAAGTTGGGGAGTCTGACAGTTGCTCGCCTACATATCAGTAAAGCTGTCGAATTAATTTATTACTGATCAACATTGCCGATCTATTTTCCAAAGTCTTTGAACGCTGGTGGTGTTTTCCAAGTCAGTTCAATGACAGCAAATGGAAGGGTCTGTATTCATTACCTGGGGGTATACCAGGCAACGTTGAAACTATTGATTTGTTAGCCCACACGCTCACTAAGTCGTCATCCTACTTGGTGAAAGTTGTGACGAATCATGTTCCTGGACCGGAAGAGCGGCCTTAAAGGTTAAGGAGTTAGTGTCGTCTTCTTGTTATTTTTTTCTGTACGCAAACATTTATGCATACCGGATTGAAAGGGTTACAATATAACAAGAAGGATTATTCGTGTCCAAAGCTCATCCCCAGTATAAAATATTTAACCACACTTATCGTCGTAATAATTTTTATACCATGGTTACCTTTTCTACTATATAGAAAAAAGCCCATGGCAGAAATTACAGCTTTACACACCAACCGTGGGGAACACACCAGCAACGGGGTTTCAGTAGTTAAAATGTACACCTACAGTGGAACTACATCCAAGTTAACCTTTGGTGACCTCGCCTTGAATGCAAAATTGTCTAAATTTATCACTCGTCGCCTCGTGAAGGGGGAAGTTAAAACGGCAATTAATTATTACGTTTTTAAATAAGTTTACTTCATAAGACACCAAAAAATTAACAAGCATACGCTGCCTCATGTTAACAAAGCATCCATAACTCGAATTAGTATGTTATTAGGTTATTCAAATGGAAAAGGTCCCGTAATTTGCGCGTTTCGTTTTCTACTTCCTTTTGGCGATAAAATTGCCAGCGGAAGTACCGCCCGTTGGTACTCATGTAAACAAAACAGATCCGTACTTTCGAATATTGATTTATTTAACATTTAAACTCTTATAAATCTGACGATCATGGTATCAATAAAATATACCCAAAGTAGCTTGGTGCATCAAATGTTCACCACTCGTGGTAAACATTTGGTACACCGAGCTACTATCGGTATATTCTATATATACTACTCAAAGTTTGCTTCGCACCACATATTTGACACATCATTGTGAAATTTTCTTGTGACACATTTGCGATATTTTTGTTGGATATGATTGCGGAATGTATTGATATGGTTCCCAATGTTTACATTAGCTCTCTTGGCAGGCAGACTTTTCGTGACAGTCATGGAAAGCATGTATCCCTTGATTTCCATGATGTTTTCGTGTACTCTCTACATGTACATGAGATATGTAGGGTATTCAGTCTTCATTTCAACACACACCCTTGTGATTTAATGACTGAATATGGCGAGTGCAAATGCAAGAAGACATTTGTCTGAAGCAGAAATGTGATGGGCTGTAGGGATGGTGGGACAAGGGGCTACCCATCGTCAGGTTGGTGCAGCTCTTGGTGTGCACCATACGGTGATCACCAGAGCCTGGGCAAGATTTCACCAGTATGACACACCAGTCGGACGACATGGTGGTGGCAGAGACAGGGCAACATCTGCAGCTAAAGACCGGTTTTGCTCATTCAGGCCCGTAGGAACTGCTTTGCCACAGCAACCCAACTTCGCAGTGGCCTTCTGAATGCATCGGGGATAAATGTGTCGACGCAGACTATCCAGGCAATGTTGCACGAAGGTGGTCTCCGATCGAGAAGACTATGTATTCGCATTCCGCTGTCCAAGAACCACCGCCAGGCACGATACGAATGGGCTATGGATCAAGTTAGATGGGCCAGAGAAGATTGGCGATTTAATCCTTTTTACAAATGAGTCAAGGTACTGCCTAGACCACACAGATATACGTTCTAAGGTATGGAGAAGACCAGGAGAGCGATTCCATGCAGCCAATATTGCTGAGTATGACCGCTATGGTGGATGATCAATAATGGTCTGTGGCGGCATCAGAGCTCTGTGTCCTTGACCGTGGTACATTGACTGCAAAGCGGTATATTGATGAGATCCCGGACGCCCACGTCAGATTGTATGCAGGCGCACTGGGTGATGGATTCACTCCGATGGACGATAATGCCCGTCCTCATGTTGCCCATGCTATCAGAGAATGCCGACAGAGGGAGGGGATTGAGTGTATGGACTGTCCAGCAAGATCCCATGACCTCAATCCAATCGAACATGTCTGGAATGAGTTGCAGCTTGCAATTTCAGCCCGTCCAGTCCAGCGAAGAAGTGTCCAGGAGCTTGGTGCCATGATGTCAAAGAATAGAACAACATCCCACAAAGGACCATCAGGAACCTGATTGGGAGCACGAGAAGGCGTTGTCAAGCTGTAATTAACAGTAATGGGTCTCATACTCTATATTCAACCCATACCAGTTCGCTACGTCAACTTTTTGGCATATTGAAAAATTTCCTCTTTTACCAATAATATTCATTTTCCATAGTTATCGTATTCAAAAGCTAAAAAATAATGTCGAATACAAATAAAATCTTAGTTTCTGTACTTAAATCATTAAAGATATAATTTAATAAAATATATATACACTTTTCATTACAATATATCAGCTAAAACGTAAAACAGGCAGTTGGATATACGTGGTGCTTAGCAAACTTTGAGTAGTATATAATCAAGCTCGCATACCTGACCCTATTTCTACTTTTATGGAGACGTTAATGGCATTAACCGCACCAATTGAAATCGTAATAATTTGCCATATTAGACAGCATTACAGGAAAACGACTGGAAAGAAATAATAGAACTGAGGCGGTAAAGAAGTCTGGCATAAGAATCTTTGTTGTCGTCTGTTCTTTATTCTGATACTGGACGAGCAGCGAACGGCTGCGCGTGGAACGTTCCTGTTCTAAATTTAGAGGAGTTGTAAAACAGGTGTGCATGGATTACGAAATATTAACGGGTTGCTCCAATTGATTAAATCGTTACTCGAAACCGCTTTTATTGCAGGTTTGCATCCACATCTTCTGTGCTAGAATATGAACAAGGAATTACAGCGATACAATTATCATTTAACCCTTTACCCAACGAATCGCCCGCATCCGCCCACGTAATATGCAAATTCAGCAGTTGAAAAAATATTGTTTTTCAAAATATTTCAACAAAACCATATCATGTGACCCCTCGTTGGAACGAGCTCGTCGAGCTCGTTCCAACGAGGGGTCACATGATATGGTTTTGTTGAAATTTTTTGAAAAATTTGAAAAAATGATATTTAAAATAATAAATTTTGATATCGTCTGCGTTGGGTAAAGGGTTAACTGATAGGTGATGATCAATAAACATCAGCCACGTGAATGAAAATGTTGTCTAATTTCTTTTGTCTCCATTTTGAAAAAAAAACACATTTTAATAGCTTTTTGGGGACCAAGCCAGCTCCAGGTATTAACTCCTTGCATGCTGCAAGAACAGGATTTCACTTGCCACAGAAATAACTTTTACTTTGGTATATTTAATCAAATTTTCCGCTGTAAATTATATGGATTTCTGGCACCATGACTGGATTTGATGAAAAATATCACGAAAATACTCAGTGAGTTAATAATTAAAATTGTTCATAAATTTGCGTAACAATAAATTGGCAGGTGACAAGTAAGCGTAACAATAAAAAGGATCGGTACTAAATTGATCCTTTAATCACAAGACAGTTCGAATATATTTAATAAGAGGTGCCACTATTATTAATTTTCATGATGTAGTAATCTGGCGAGTAAATCGATTATAATTAACTAGTCCTGTGCAGCGCGAACGGAAACGAACAACTTGATAGACCCACATTGGATTTGGGAAAGTTTACTTCTTGAAATGGCTCCTTGTGCAGCTCACACCTCATTTCTGGATATTTTTTTTTTACGCACAGGCGTGTAGTATGCAAATCTGCAATAAAAAGTGGTTTCGGGTAACAATTGAATCAAATGAAGCAACCCTATAACATTTCGAAACCTATGTACGCCTCTTTTACACTGGATGTTTATCTATTACCCATGGACACGTAGGTACCAGTGGGCACCGACTCTCCCCGGAAATATTTGAGAGAGAGAGAGAGAGCTTAGACAGCATTATCTTTTCCAATCCATCATTGCAATCATTTTGGGAATTAGCAGGAAGTAGGATACCCCAACTGTTTACTCTTTATTATATTTTCTGATTGAAGAGTCCCTTGTTCGGTTCGTCTCTACTGTGGCCTTTATTGTCGACAGAAATGTATATTTTGGCTCAATATTTAATACGTTTCCCCATCGGGCCGAAAAAGTTGGGGAATGTGTTAAATATGACAGAATATGTAGCCACAAATGTGCACTTTTCTCCGCGTGGAGCTGCGTTGAATTTCTAAGCAAATAAAGAGAGTAAAGATATGATAATCAATTATGGCCGAACTACCGATAGACGACTAAACGAATATTTGTGACAGCTCTTTTTTTGTATTAGGGTTTAACGACACATTAAAAGCCAGGGTCATATCATGTCGGTGACAGTTTTACGGTGGAGGAAGCCAGAGTACCCGGAGAGAACCACCGAGCAACGACGAGCAGCTGTCAGCTCGCCAACATCGTAACTCTGAAATCTGCACCGCGCCACAAGCAGGGTTAGATTGGTTGAAGACATGCACACCATCGACGTGCAGTACGCCTTAGTACACAGCGTCATCGTGCCCCCATGTAGGCAATCGGGGTTAAGTGCCTTGCCCGAGGACACAACGCGGGAGCACGAATCAGTCGCTGAAATGGTCACCCATCCCGTTGCTTAACTTCGGTGATCTGAAGAGAACCGGTTACCGCGACGCCACCGCGCCCCCTGTGACAGCTCTGCATTTAAGGTTGTTACACACTGCATGCTACGAGACCGTTGCGTTGGAAGCGATGCGATGAAGTAATATATTAGTTTTCTTCTCCGTTTCCATTCCAACATGATGTCTTTGACTAGAATCTTGTTGCCGATCGAAGACATGACGTAATAGATATGAGAGCAATTTCAAAAGGAAAACATACCGTCACTGAATATAATTTTGACGCAACGATTACTATCAGTCATTTTGTCTAATTATAGTCTTATCGCATACCACGCAACGCTAGTTACGCTAGCATCATGCCTAGTTTGTAAAAACCTCCACCGAATATCTAGAGAAACACCCAATGTATTCGTCCATTAAGCAAAGAGGGTATTGCATATGCTGATCTCATGAAGAACACTATGTCAACGGATAAAGTTAGCCATGAAACATATTGATGCGCAAAATGCTGCCAAGACTAAAATTAGATAAAAGATCATGAGAAAATTATATCTGTAATATAAATATAAAAATGTAATTAAATTCATAAAACAAACTCAAACGTTAGATTTATATTACAATAAGTATGTATTAGGTCCGCATTTACCCGAAATCAGCGTGTATTAGGGACCCCGAATACAAAATCCACCACTACATAATCCTTCCGCGTGCGTGGTTACGATTTCTTTACGCTACTGTTTTTAGAACATTACACGCTTTCGAAACGCGTTTGCGAGTTTCTCTGCAAGAAAGGAGAAAGAAGAACACACTCCTCGAAAGTATAATTATTAAATTATGGAACCACATTGCTTTCTGTTCCTTTTGCTTTTGTATCTGAATTTCTGGAAGCATTCGAGGTGGAACAACACGCAGGTATACTGTCAAAAGACAAAGTCAATTCTGATGCAGACCATGTACGCGCTCAATAAATTTATCCGAGAAGAGCAAAGTTCAAGCAGCCGCGTATACTGTCAACCGAAGCGACAAGCATTTTTTATGAGTCTGAAAATAAAATCTAAAATTAAACTGCTAGCTGACACTTTACTCCACGCACACAATACCACAATATGGTATTTTAATATTTTTGGGCAAAAAATATTTTCCAAACATTTCAACAAAACCATATCATGCCCCCCCCCCCCCACCACCCCATTGGAACGAGCTTGTCGTGCTTGTTCCACTAAGGGGTCACATGATATGGTTTTGTTGGACCTTTTCTGAAAATTTGTTTATCTAGGAAATGTTGTGTCGGGTCGAGCTTTTGATTGTAAGACTATATCTCGACTCGCCAAGATGTGGATTTAGAAACAAGAGCTCAACTCCGATACAACATTTTGTACATAAACATATTGGTGATAATATATATTTTGTACTAATAAGTTCTCGTTTGACTCTGCATCTCATTATATAGGCGCTGTCCTTAATATGCGAATGGTGTAAGAATCAGTTGGGAACGGATTGTCCGATTTTGTCACAAGACGCAACCCACTCTGTAAAAATCTCCCGGTGTGGTGTGAGCAATATAATAAAATCGACATTTGTTTTGTATGTTTTGGTAGATTATCACCTCGTTCGATTCTGTTTTCTTTCTTTTCTATCGGGGGTAACCATCCACTACAGCACATTAAAGAATCGGCACACATGTTCTTAGGACACGAAACTAAATGTCCACCAGTGTACACATTCATACACATGTTATGCCTTTTGGTTGCAAGCACTCTTCAGTGTTTCAGAGTTTGTTTATTGACACTTTAGAAAACTATGTTGCTGCTGCTCTGTGACGTTTGGATGGCGTAAAACTGGGAAATGATTGGTGGTAGCAGGGTTGGTAATCGGAGTGGGGTAGGGGCAGCGGGTAGCACAAAAAATAATTATTCTAGCCGAAACAATTAATAGTAACATCTACGATTAGAGTTAATTTTGTTATACCGATTTGTTCTTGTAAAGGATTATATTCTTCTTCGGCTCGTGTCTAGCTTAAATACAAACAATAGCCACACCGTAATGACTGTATCTGATCTATGGTGTCCAAGGCATGGATAGCTGTGTAACAGGCATTTTAACTTACTTCCCACAATCATTTTCCATATATATAAACGAGAAAATTATTCGAGACGTTATTGTTCCAAATCAAATATTTTATGGAACAGTAGAGCTTCGTCAGTGCCATTCTATTGCTTATTATTACATGTATAATCGGACATAAAACGGAAGGTATGTAGCATCCAAGTCTGATGATCTGAACCCATCGTGATAGACGTTATGAGTAAGACTCATCGGAAATAAATTGGATTTCACCAGCTAGCAAATTTGATATTTATTACAAGGTAAACGCAGGCGTGGACATCACCGTCCACGCGTGGATTTCGACTAGTCCTCGGCGACTGTACTGTATATCAGAATATGTCTTCTTGTTCAAACGGACCACAGCTGAAATGGACCACAACAAGCAATAAACATTTGCGAGTGGAGTGTTCGAATTTTGTCACTAGATTCAGACCGATTTATGTCTACTGTTGTTGTGAGCGCCTAATATAATAATACAGACATTTTTTCGTGTTTTAGTAGATAATCACCTCCTTGCTTAGGTAACCTCTTACCCTCTTTGGTACAACATTAGATCAAAGTAAGGAAGCAATACCTTTCGCGCCGTGGATATTAAAAACACAAGTGAGGAGCAGATAATATTCCCAAATGGCTATTAGAATGTATGCGAGATAAATGACGAGGTGTTTCGTCCAGTTGGGGCTAAACTGGATCTTCACAACTCACAAGCCCGCGACTAAAGACAGATAAGCCTTTGAAACTGGGAAAAATGGTACACGGTACACGCCTTGGTGTTTGCGACAGGCAAGGACCCTTGGGGATGCACACGGATAGGAGATGAGTTTCCTGGACTTGTGTTCCATCGCGAGCTCTTCGTGCATCTGTCAGAACTTAGCAACACGAACAATGTTTACAGCGGACTCCCCAGCACACTACTGAGAATAGTACTCTTGGCGAACGAAAAATGTGCCAGTGGTCGAACCGAGGCCTTCTCTCATTTACAATACAGAGGGCTTGTTTCAGGTCCTAAAGACAGTATTACGGTCCACGTTTTAGATAGGTGGGGTATCCGTGTAACATTGAAGCACCTGTCCGCAACACTACATTTCCTACAAACACTCTATGGATAACAGGGGTGGGGTGGGGAAGGAGCGCAAGATGTATTTCCTTGTACGACCTTTCACGCGGGGCTTCGGAGAATCAGGGAAGACAAACAGGCTGTATGTATTTCAGCTCTCCGATGGGCTTTAGAAGAAAAAAAGCGCTGCCACCTGCAGCGCAGCAACAAGCTACATTTTCTGAGCTCCGTGGCTTGAACCTAGAAGGACCAAGCGGCGGAGTGCATGTTCATCCAACCTTACATGCAGCTGTGTCGTGGGCACAGGCTCAGCAAACTCGAGAGCAGTGGCCACGTATTGTCTACTTATATCCCGAAAGGTGCTGGGAGGCGCAAACAAACAAAAAAACAGGCATGCTGAAGCTCCTTTGGGAGTTTGCTCGCCTTACTCCCGACGTGGGCACTACCATAATTGTCCAGGTAGTTCTGGGTGAACCATCCCAGGACTTCACACCTGTGCCACATGGGTTTGCCCTAAAATGGTGTCGGCGACATGATGGAAAAGAACACCATTATCCGCAACAAAGCTGTCTGGCTCATGTTGAGTGGCGTCGTAGAGAAGGTCACAGATGTCAGGTTTCCAATTAACACACTCAATACCCTCACATCTCGGCCCTGCCAAGCTCAAGCGCATGCGGTTCACCATACAGGCATTGGCAGATGACGATTTGAAAACGCTGCAACACGAGTCACAAATAACAATGGACCTATACCCATAACTCGACAACAAAATTAGAGGCGCGAATACTTTCCACATTCAGGAGATCAGCGATGTTAAGAGCCAATCTCACCGCCGAACGAGACCGCAGGCGTTCTCTTGGGAAGAAATATCAGCGAGGGATTATTATCGCAGATGCGCGGTGAAATATTCTGACCACGACCAGCGTAGGGCTCAGGGTTGGTGGAACTGGACTTTGTCCAACATAGCCGCGGTTCCTGTGGTTGTGGCTCTAAAAGCTCTTGCGGGGGACTGTGAATTATCAGGTGTGTTCGGGAAGTTTCTAAGCCGAAGACTTCCAATGAAGGCAAAAAAGCACATCATTGCCAACCTACCTGAGGCCAAACTTTCGTCTTGTGCTCGCAGAGGAAGAAACATTTAAGCTTCATATCCACATGACACCTCGTCGGGAGAACGCCGACTCAAAAAGGTGTTATTGTTGATACGTTAAGACCTCACCCGGCAGAGACAAGGGCCCACTACGCACGCTCGCCGGCTAAGACAAGAGCCCACTGCGCCCACCACGCCCGCCAACGCCTTAGCACCTCATCTCGTGGAAATTTAGGATTATGGTACATACTATGTAATATCGCATCAGGCGGCCTTGACAGCAACTTCCGTCAGCCTGCCTTTTGCTTATTCGAAGAGCATAAATAATCAGATTTTTCGTACCGATGCACTTTTTGTCCTTCGAACGATCTTCAAATAAGCGAAAACGATATGTTTTCAGGCGCATAGCGAATTCACTAGGCGAGTTTGTTTGCTATTTTATAGCTAACAAGCCGGTCACACCAAATCCCTAGTATGATGAAGCGACGGTCTTTCTCGGCTGACGTTATGCAGTTTTCCAGATGCGGCTCTAGGTCAAGAATTGTTAAAGTCGTTCACACTTAGCTGTGTGTATTCACGAATTGCAGCATTGACATCCTGCAATTTGCGCATGGCATGGCTTTGGCGGCGTAGTTCTTCGTTGATCTAATCGAGGCGTTTTGTTCACTTACGGCACCACGCCGCCTGGACAGCCTGGAGCTTTTCTATGGCTTTGTCATGTAGCGCGCGTTCAGCACATGCATCGCTATCCTGAAACGTGGATAAGGTGGTGTTGCTGCCAAGGAAGGCCACTGCGTAAACAAGAGCGCCGCCCAAAGCATTGCGATCGAGACCACCTTTGCTTCAAAATATCTGTTGGGAGGATTACCTATTTAATTAGCATGTCCTTCGTGGCTGTCACGGGGACTACATCAAGGACTACCATCCCGACGTCGCGAGGCGTCAAGTCAGCTTAGGGGATGCCCCCCCCCCCCCCCCCATAACATTTCGCACAGACGTGTGTAGCCCATGGCAACGCCCGAGACAACGGCGCGGTGGTAGATTGTGTTGACAAAAATCTTTCCATAGTACTTGGGTAGACAATCTATGTAACAATTGGGTATGTAACGAGCGCTCACTCCATATAGAAGGGGTCCAGTGATGTCTTTAATTGCCTGGCGACCGCGGGCACCGCAAATAGCTTCATTTTAACCACCACGGCCGCGGGAGGTGGTGAAGTTGCCACGACGACATCCCGATGTTGATCTAGCTACCGCACAGCACCTGCCGACCGAAGGCCTCAATAATCCAAGGGGTCCAGTCGTTGACCGCTGTGGCTGTTCCAGCACCGTTTCTCATCGCCCAGTCCGCGTTCCCCTTGACTGCAGTGGTTCTGGCGCCAGTGGTCGGTGTACGGCGCTCGAGCTTTGCTCGTCGTTTGTTTGCCTCATAATATCAGACTATCACCGAATAGAAGC
The DNA here is from genome assembly GCA_031216915.1 of Pictodentalium vernedei. Taxonomy (NCBI): domain Eukaryota; kingdom Metazoa; phylum Mollusca; class Scaphopoda; order Dentaliida; family Dentaliidae; genus Pictodentalium; species Pictodentalium vernedei. The sequence continues at coordinate 88,496,640 of CM062289.1, forward strand.
CTTAGCCTCTCTGACCTCGGCCAACAGTCTTTCATGTTTTACCGTCCAGGTGGCAGCCCCGGCTCGTCCTGTAGCCAACGTTCGTGGGTTCTTCTGGCGAGCCGCACTTTTAAAAAGTCTGCTCCGGTTCTGACGACACAGTCACTTTATCCACTATTTCCTATGAAGTCTAATGTTGCTGTTCCAGCGCCGACATCATCAACTTGCCTTTGCGAGCTTTTGGTGCGCGGGCAGGGGTGTCCAAATCTGCAATGCTTAGCTGTGCTTAGAGCTGCGGTATGTAGGGCAAGATCCCTGTGGTAAAGCTCGCTGTATCACTGCTCAGAGTGTGCCCAATAAATGGGTCGGCCAGCTTTGTTTGGTCCTCTGGGGGATCAGAAGCAACATGCTGGCTATTCCCAAGTAAAGCTGATATGCGGCTTGTCCAGGAGTCATGGCCGCACCACATCGCGCCTCGTAGCGTGCGTAGAGGTTTTTTATCTCTTTGTCGCCCAGTGAGTGGATCTGGTCAGCTGTGAAACGTTTTTCATAGATACTATCTGTTTTCCCTCCCGCAGTCAGCGCGGTCAATCTCTCCAGGTCCTTGTCCAGCCGGCCCATGTCAAATAAACAAACTTCAGCTGTTTCTTCCTGTACTATCTCTTGGGACATCTGATTTATCGTTAATGTCGGGGTGTCAGTCGATGGCCGCCTATCCGCTGCCAACATCTAGTCAATAAGATCGTATCAACCCATGTTGTTTGTTTCTTTGTTGTTTTTGCTAGCAAACTTAGGCCTGAGACACACTGCATGCGTAACGACCGATGACATACGACACACGGTGAATCAGTAGAATGACTGTGACACAATAAGGACTCTCGCTTGAACGCACCATCGTCGGCACGACACTGTAATATTGCTTTTCTGCGAACATATTTCTGTACGCATGCGTTTGTTTAAAATGGAGAGACGTAAGCCAGGGACACATCGTGGACGGGATAACCAACGACATGCGACAATACGACAACGACAGAACAATTCGAACACATGGTAATTGAATGAGATGAACATACAGCACGACTATTTTGTCTTGAACTTGTCGTTACAAATCGAGTATGTTACGATTTTTCTGCATATGCACCAAATTCAACCAATAATCTGTCCTGGTTCAATCACGTAATTCACGTGGTATCTACAAATTGTGGTTCCAGTAGAAACGCATATCTTTGACCATAGATGATACTGAGAAAATCATACTGGATGTTAAAGAAAGCCAAGTTCTGTATGATAAAAAGTATGAAGGAATTCAAGAATAGTAAGCACAAGGATAGGCTGTGGATGAAAATATCAGACAACCTTAACAAAAATGGTGATATATTTATTTATTGTTGTTTTAAGGTCGTTTTAGCTCCGGTTAGGACAATTTTAGGACCGCGTTGGCACCCAGTGGTGGGGGAAACCCCGCAGAAGCAGGTAAACCACCCTACCTCGTTTGGCAGGCCATTATCAAGCCAACATAGACTGGAAAGATCGTCTCCAAACACGGGATGCCTGGAATTGGGTCGAACCCCCAACCCAGATGTTAACAACCCAATGGCTCGACGGACAAACCGCCTTACAAACTGAGCTAACGGAGAGCCCAAATGGTGAGATATTTATTGAAATATCCGTTGCTTTATATATACATTCAGTTCGAATATGTTGATATCCGACAACTGTACAATTTAATTGTAGAGGAATTTGAAAATACGTCTTTCTGTCTGTAAGAACGCTGTTGACCTGAAAAAGACTGGGTGGATTCTGAGGAATTGGGTCCTTTTGGAATCTGACTTGGATGTGATCTTGACTACTAGTCTTCTGGGTCATGCGAATGACTGTTGGTTGTATCTCGGAAAAGCTTGAAAGTGTCTTGAAACTTTGTACGATGTCACTTAGTTTAATATTTCCATGTAAACGGAACATTTTGTATCCAGTTCAAAGACAAATTCGCGTCCATCTTCTAGTTACTTTATATGTGTGTGTATTTTGCAGTTGAAGATGTTAGAAAGAGATGGAAGAATGTTCGCGATGCTTTTGTTCGCTGGAAGCATGTGAACAAAGGCAACTTTGAAGATAGGTTGACGTAGACGAAACCTTTCAAATATGCACAAGCCATCAGCTTCCTCTCTGATACATCATCAAAAGACAGGTAAGGGAAGATACGTATTTGCACGAGTCGATCCGAATAAACCGAGGCCCGTCGGTCTCGAAGATCGAATTATTTCACATAGTGAGCATCTTAGCAAACACATTTATGATCACCTCCCCAATTTCTACGAAGGGGTTGAATGAGGAAAGGATTTATATGCTTATTTCATGTCTAGAACAGTTCCGCACAATGTATAGAACATCTTAAATCGAATCCAACTTTGTAACGAGATTCACAAAATGAGTTCAGTTTATTTGGTGTGGACCGAAACTTTTGCCAAATGAAAGATCTCGACCGAAATTACGGCATGAGTTTTTTTAGAACCCAATTAAACTATGACCAGACAATCGACATCACAACTGTTTTATTACTAACACAAACTTTGGTGAATGAAGTAACTATATTCGTATTCATTTATTTATTTTATATTTTCAGTACAGAACTAATTTGGAACATTCATTCGACTCCGAACATGGTTCAGTTGCGATCTCGACCAGAGAACTTCAGTACGAAATTATCTCTGACAACTCCTGTGACAATCAGACAGATGCTGAGGCCACTCCAAACCATGCAACACCTAAAAAACTGGGCAAAAGGAAAAACAAGAAAGCAGTTGATCCGGTTATCCAAGAAAGTTTGCACCAACTACGGAATAGCAGAGGTGATGATCTCAGTGATGTGAGGAAAGAAATTCAGGAGCTGGGACGGACCCCAAAATAAATGGACCCTGATGAAATGTTCTTGAAGTGTTTGGCTACAGATATGAAGAGGAGTTGAACCTGAAGAGGAAAGGTACATTCATGATAAGGGTACAGCAGTTAATCCATGATTTGCGTTTCGGGATGTATGTGTACACTGGGCCATCTACTTCACAATTCAATAGTGGTAACTCATTTTATTCTACAGATCATGGACAATATTATAAAACATTAAGAAATCAAATTCAGATATATTGTCTTTTGCTATTTCACTGACATTACAATTGCTCTCACAATAGACTCTTATTTTTTTCATCATCTCAGTTGTCAGCAGCGCCACATTGCCACTCGAACTCTCCTTCAGATGAATTGGAAAAAACGCATGAAGTTATCCCTCACTGGCATGGCCGAAGCAGCACCTCTGTTTCCTCGCAGAATTTGCAAAGGGCGCATAACCTCTTCTGATCCATGACGTGAGGAAGCTCGTAGCATGTTGTGCAGAACAGCACAAGCTTTAATTATTGCAACAACAGAATCGGCGTCAAGGAATATTTTCCTTATAAAAATTATCCACCGATGCTAATATACCAAGTGCGTTCTCAGCTACTATGCGCGCCCTTGAAAGTCCGTAGTTGACAACAGAAAATGTGTTCTTGTAATTGTGATAGAGAGATCCAGAATTTGGTGGGGCTCATATTTGTGCTCATATTTGTGCTTTCCATCAAGTGCTCCTAAGCAGTTCGGAAAATTCCAAATGCTCTCAAACTCATCAGAAATATTTTTCCATTTTTTCTGAGGTTGGTCTGGGCAGATAAACATCTGAAAGTTCCTCCCATATAACAGCAGACACTTCAATAATAATTTCCCGAGTAGTTGAGCGTCCAATCCTATAGGTGTAAGCTAGAGATCTGTATGAGTCACCACTTGCCAGGAACCTGGGGGTTATGTCTATTCTCTGCTGCACGCATAATGCTTCTCTGAAATATGTGTCCATTCTAAAAATTCTGTCTCCAATACTCTGACAAAGCTGTTCAAACAGAGATGAAGAAACACTGAAATATTGCTGAAATCGAACTGCATCCAGCCTCAATTCTAGCATCAATCTATGGTACTCTCCTGGGTTTTTCCGCCGTCTAAGGTATCATGAACCCATATCCATCTTTGGACATGTTTGGGCCTGTTATTCAAGAGAAGAATTAGCAGGAGTCTCCGTCTCTCCATTTTGGAAGAACGTAACCATGTGAAATGTGAACTCCAAAAAGTAGTATCGCTGGCGGTGTTTTCACACCTGTGCACGTTTTTACGTCGCGACTTGTCGTGTGTCGTTGGTCGTCGGTCGTCCCGACCGCGGTGTATCCTTGGCTGTAGGAGAATAGGCGTAAACGTTTGGACAGATCTATGTGGGTTCACAAGACTTTGGTACGTAGAAAGTATCATCGTTTGGTAGAAGAACTGAGACTGGATTCTATACGTTTTCAAAAATATTTCTGACTTTCCACGTCACAGTTTGAACTACAACTGGAGCAGGCATTTTTATGGAAACAAATTTCAGGGAGGCAATTGGTGTGGAACAGCGAATGGCCATTACTCTCAGGTTTCTAGCAAATGGCAACTCCTACCGATCACTGGCGTTTGAGTTATAGAGTAGGACGATCGACTGTTAGGGAAAGTATCATGCACGTTTGCATTGCCATTTGGGAACAACTTTCATATGTGTATCTGCCCCAACCAATGTCTGGAATGTGAGATTTGCGAAAAAATTTGAATGTATCGGGAACTTTCTAAACTGTATGGGGGCACTGGGTGGAAGCAGCACATTCTGATACGTGCTCACCAAATTCTGATTCATTATACCATAATTACAACAATAGCTTCCCGATAATACTTCTGGCTTTAGATGGATGCTAATTACCAATTTACTGTTGTGGATACTGGAGCCTGTGGCTCCATCCGTAACGGAGGAATTTTTCGTAGATCTGTACCAGGACATTGTGTGGGTACTGGAACAATGCAGGTACACGACAACGCATCTTGTCGAGTGCACCGAACACTGGGCCACTGCCTTATGTTGTAGTAGGAGATATCCCCGCCCCCACACCCCGAGAACATACGTAATGCACCCCTTAGCTTATCAGATATTATTATCTACAATCCATCTTTCTTTTTTTGTATTCCCTGTGACTTTTGGCATATAAAACTGTTTAGTCTTGCACAGCTAAGATAATTTTTACTGTCTCATCCATGTTCGAAACAACTACATTGTAAATTCGTCCGACTGAAGAGTGAATAAGACACGTGATGATTCGAGCAAAATCATTGGTTGACCTAAGTGCGTTACCGGCGACCCGGCAGAAACAAATTGAGACATGTTCGATCTGCGACTGCACGATTATTACAAAATAGTCGTCGCGTATGCGTGTGTTCATCTGTTGACTTATAACGTGCTCGTATGTTTCGGCCGTTATCCCACTGTCGGGAGTCGCATGTCGTCATGCATGCACTGTGTCACCGGCTTTACAATAACGCTAACCGTGTTGTATAAGTCGCTTGCTTGTTGCACCGACTACGTCAGCAACCTTTGCCAGCCGCTGTCTAACTCTAATACATTCGCGCACACCTCACGCGAGGATACCAGATAGTTGGGCCCGATTGACACACAGCAATGTTTCTTCGCACATGTTGTTCCTTTGGAACGTTAACTGCGTTCCTTATAAAAAGTCGGCTGGTCGGTCTTTAACAGCAACTTAGCGTGTTCAGTTTCGGAATCAGCCAGCGGACCGCGCCGCGCTTTTCTAATGTTGATTTCACGTCGTTCTCACTGAGTGCTTTCTCATAGGAATCGCACTCCTTAGGCCCTGTTTATATAGAACGCGAGACGACACGACGCAGCCGCGAAAATGTGTCGCTTTTGATATATTTCCATTTAGCCAGTTATACAAGACGCGCCACGAAACAAAGCGATGCGACGCGCTATTTCAGTTTCGCTTGTCTATCCATAAATGCCGCATCGTTTATATGATTTGCCTAATTATGCAGTGTGAAACATGGTTAAAGCGTGCCTGCGTGTGGTGTATAGACGCATCTAGCGAGTGCTGCGAATTCACTGCACCCTGTGATGCGTCGCTTCGCGTTCCGTTTTAACAGTACCTAACAGTGAAATAGGGCGAACCAGCGAGTCTGCTCACGCAGGTCCTTCAGTACACTGTTGCACTTCTGGGTCGAGACCCACATGCTCTGCCGCGCAGGGCGTCCGGAGATGGCCCGATCTGAGAGCATATCTTTCTTTTTGGTCAGTGCATTTGTGACACTGCAGTCGTCTATAGTGTACAATGTCGATTCTCTCTGCAATACACTATAGAACACCCGAAGGTAGTTATGCAGATGCTCGTGTGGGTCAAGTATGCTGATCCGACCAGATCCATGGGCGCGTTAGGTAGGCCTTATTGTTCTTGGCCGTGGCGTGAAGATTGCGATGTGATAAAAGACGCCACGTATGTGTCTTCAAGCAGGTCAAGGGTGAAAACTGATTTTCTGCAACCCAGTTGCCCGCAGATGATGGCCGAATGGGGCAACGTGGAGAGTGGCTGATCTGGATGTGCCGTCGGAGCAGAGGAGATTCTCGCAGTCTGCAGTATGGGTTAAGCTTGCGTCCGTATTGGCTTGAAGCCATAACAATGTATTGAACCGAATGGCTCATCCTTCGATACAAAAGAAGACTTTGCCCTCGATGATTTCGCAAAACACCAAGACACCGACGATGACGATTATCGGAGTTGCAAGACGAAACTACCTTTACCAGACAGCGGAGCAGTAGGAGAGACAGGCTATAAAATGCCTTCATTGCAGCAATAGCTCTTGGTGGAGGCCGTCGATGACTACTACCGAGATCTGTCTCGGGCGGGGCTAGTACCTATTGTACTTGACTAGTCCATGTCCGAGCTCGACAACGTGCGGCTGAGGCTGAAGGCCCATCCAAACGTAGACGTCGTAAATAAATCGGAAGCGCACCTTGCTCTCTCAACACTTGCCCAAAAGCGTGGCGACGGTGAGGTCGTCTGGGAAGAGCTGGGGTTTGTGGACAGGACTCGTGGGGGTAACGTGCTTAAGCCTAAGGCATTTGAAGCCTACCGGGCCAATAATAATGATTTCGGTGAAGCAGCTGCTGGGATCCCATCCGATCTTACCGAACTACAAGACGTGCGACAGGCGGCTAATGTTGCGCCACTCAAAGCGTGATGGAATGTCTCTCGGTGGAGAACGAAACTGCAGTTAAAACCTCGAATGACCCTCCACGTGATACCACGGGATTGGAGTACAACATCCGAGCTCTGCGGACTCGACAGGGCGATGCAGACAATCCGCGGTGAGCTGAAAAACAACCTGGCTAAACTGGCCGGGCCAGACAAACATATTGCCCTGGAAAAAAAACAAAGCGCAACTGGACTTTATGATTCTGGAGAATCATGGCTTTTCCAGATGAGATTCCATGATTTTTTAAGACGCTAGATTATCTGATGACTCAGTTTGAAAAAAAATGTTTAGGAAAAAAACACCATTAATGGTGTAGAGGGTTAATATCAATATCATCGTCCAACAAGTTAACGACCGCCAAGAACTGCGAATGGACATTTTTTCTTAAAAATCTACGAGATGTTTTCAGAGAAATCCAGGGAGAACATGTATTTTACGGTTTTGATTGGTATGATTGTTTAACCAGCCCAAAACGGGTTAAGGGTTGTTTTTTGGATTCTCAGTGAATTCTACTTCCACTTATGTTGATCTTCCTCTTAACTTTGGGTGCTGTGGGTACGCAAACACAGACAATTGTATCAAAAGTTTCATGTTTGAGAACCTGCATAGGGTTAACAAATGCTTACTGGAATATTTTGTTCATGCAGCTTGTACTCTCACACTAGGATCTGAGATTGGCCAATTTTTCTTGAAAATCTGCGAGATGTTTTTAGAGAAATCCTCGGATAACATGAATTGTAAACCTTTTGAGGGGTATAGCTATGTAACCAGAGCTAAACGGGTTAATGCTTGGTTTTGTGAATACCTTCATTACTTACAAAAATGATCCTCGGTGCATTCCACTTCCATTGAAGGAGGTTATCTTTATCTCGCAGGTACACGTTGGGTGTTATGGGTGCCCAAGTACAGACCATTTTCTCAAAATGTCTATACTTGGCAGCCTCTGGAGGATTAACAAATGGTTACCGGAATATTATGTCCATGCAATTTGTAATGTCACTCCAAGACCTGCGAATGGTCAATTTTTCTTGAACACTTACTAGATTTTTTGGAGAAATCCACAGAAAATGGGAATTTTAAGCTTTTAATGGGTATATCTCCTTAACCAGTCGAAAATGGGCTAAGACCTCGATTTTTGAATACCCTTACTACTTACATGTTTCTCTATCCGTTTTGCGACCGGTAAAAGAAGTTACGTTTCTCGTGGCATTCCCATTTGATGTTGTTGGTATTTTCAAAAATTTGACATTTGTGTGAACAAATGCTAACCAGAATAATTTATCCATGAAACTGGTAATGTGACACCAAGACTCAATGCCCATTTTCCCTTGAAAACCCTACAAGATGTTTGTAAAGAAATCCAGGGAAAACGTGAATTTTTTAAGCTTTTGCTGGGTGTCGCTATTAACCACCCCAAAAGGGGTTAACGCTTGTTTTTTATAATACCCTTATCACTTTCAAAAATGGTCATCCGTGAATTCCACTTCCAACGAAGGAGATTGTGTTTATCTCTCGGGTATACATTGGGTGCTGTGCGTGTCCGAAAACAGCCCATTTCAACAAAACTACGGTGCTTGGCAGCCTGTAGAGGGTTAATAAATGCTCACCGGATTATTTTATCCATGCAACTTGTAATGTCACACAAAGAACTGCGAGCAGTCAATTTATCTTGAAAACCTACAATATTTTTAGAGAAATGCACAGAAAATGGGAATTTTAAGCTTGTAATGGGTATCTCTCTGTAGCCTGTCCAAAATGGGTTAAGACTTCGACTTTTGAATACCCTTACTACTTACCAAAATGTTTCCGTATAAATTTTGCACTCGATAAAAGAAGGCCCTTTTCTTTGTAGCGTACCCATTTGGGTGTTGTTGGTGTCCAAAAACAGCCCATTTTATCACAATTTTGACTTTTACCAGTCCGTGGAGGGATAACAAATGCTCACCGGGGTATTTTGTTCATGCAAATTCTTTTGTCATACCAAGACCTGCGCGTGGCCATTTTTTCTTGAAAATCTACATGACTCGTTTAAAGAAATCCACAGAAAACATTAATTTTTGAGCTTTTGAGGGGTATTGCAGTTCAACCAGCCCCAAACGGGTCAACTCATGGTTTCTTGAATACCCTTATCACTTTAAAAATGATCCACGGTGAATCCCACTTCCAACAAATGAAGTTATGTTTATCTCTCGTGTGTCGTTTGGGAGCTGTGAAGGCCCGAAAACAGCTCATTTAATCAAAATTGCGATGTCCCCCCAAAAAAAAATAAAAAACAAAAAACAAAAATAATCCGTAGAAAAGCAATAGTCTTTTCCAGAGGGAAAAGCCTAAAAAAATAATAATCCGTAGAAAAACAATAGTCTTTTCCAGAGGGAAAAGCCTAATAATCCGTAGAAAAACAATAGCCTTTTCCAGAGGGAAAAGCCTAAAAAAATAATAATCCGTAGAAAAACAATAGTCTTTTCCAGAGGGAAAAGTCTAATAAAGCTCATGATGTGTCCGCCTGTATCCGCGTTACAGAACGCGAGACGAGCAAGCATCTCGCCTGGACGCATCCGCACCAGACAGGCAGTCTCTTTGCTACAAGATAGACAGGATCCGAGAAACAACCAGTAGGGTTCTTGGCGAAGAAACGACGCTTGCCGAGCGCATTCCAAAGTTCTTCTGGGAGCACGGGATCACAATTGTCTCAGTCCTTTCTGCGGTTGGTATGGCCATCTCGACCCTGTTGCTGGTCCTGACCGGTGGTATGGATAATCCCCTCTACAACTGGACCGACAACGCCAGATAGGCGTGGCCTGAAGGAGTAGATTTAAAAATATTTACAGACCCTTGGCCGAGTGCAAGCAGTTCTCGCAGAGGAGGCCGCTGCCGTGCCCCACGGCCTTATTGGGAGCTTGGTGTCCTGGCTTTTCAGGCTCCTGACCAAAACGACTGATTGGCTTGCCTTGAACTTCTGGGCCGTGATTGAGTTGAGAAGAGTAACATTCCCAATATCCCACTGCCACACCGCCCACAATGAGCGGGGACTTTTCCTTGCTGTGAAGTTAGCAGAGGTATTCTGTGAACTCTTCTCTGTCATCGCTGAGGGAACTCGAGCGACCAACGCGGTTGGGTTGTCATGGTGTTGAGGCGCCGTAAGTATTGTCTGCTTCTATGCAGCAGGTGCAGCGTTAACGTTATTGTTAACCCCCAGCGCATGAGCATCCGTGGCAATTATGATATCATTGTTATACCCCCACGAGACCGCGCGTAAGGCGGCCTAGTTCCATATCGGAAGACGTCATGAAGAGGCCGAGGCCGAATACATAATGTGTTTTTGAGACAACACGTCCTGATAGCGTTTGCTTCCGCACTCCAAATCCATCAGTCAGGCAATGGCGTCTTCCGCCTCGAATTAATTATTTCACGAGACCAGTCCAATCAAGCGATTACTCTGTTTATTACTTTTCATTATTAACGATAATTAGGTTATTTAACGCTTTACATAACGTAACGGCCAAAAAGAAAAAAATAAAACGGCCAGCGCTATTCTCAAAACTCTCCAATTAATTTTCATTATTTTTTTCATGTTTGTCTCTAAAACATAGGTCATGACCCCTCATTGGAACGAGCTCGCCAATGAGACACAAAAGAAAATAATAGTTATTCAAGATTTTTTTTTTTTGCGAGTGTCGTCTGCTTTTCATGTAAGGTAAAGTATTAAAAAAAAAAGAAAAAAAAATACAATGAAGTCCCCATTACGCCCGCGGCAAAGCGTCTTCGTTTGCGCGCACGGATACATGACACAACTGTTCATTGCATAATTCACTTGTAAAGCTATCGTTTATAATCAAACCCGGAAATCCCAGTAAATCACACTTTGGAAAGTATTAAATTTTCGTATCTACGACTTGCTGGGCGTTGAGTGGGTGGTATTACTACCTGTGGGTGATAGTAAGGCCTTACTTGCTAGAGGGTGCTCAATTTGTCAGCCCAAAGAGTCATTATATCACTGTTTTCTCTCCAGTCTGTATCAGGTGGCACAGCGAACTCATTTCATAATATTTCGAAAGCTCGTCTGTTATATGAACTATTAAATCTAACCCACGTGTGGTTCTGGGGTAAGGAAACTCGCATTTAGGCTAAAATTCGCCGTTTCTGGTAGTAGAAATGAAATAGCCAGAAGCTTCTGGCGAACAAGTCTGTGGTTTGGATCAGGCGGTCAGTAGCTGAGACCCCGGTCCTTGCTGGCGCACTTCACACAGTGTATTTCACCTGGTTTTGCCCCAACCCTATGGGTGTGCTCCGCTTTTGATTGATAATTACGTACAAATTTATATTGCTGTGTTTATACTCGAAGATATCCAGGTGATTGGTTTCAAAACGTTTGGTCTCTAAGCTATGTGGAGGGGGTACAGCAACATGAATCTCATTGATATCGCTTAGTGTTTTGTGCTGGTAGAATCCGCCGGCCTTGCACGTGGCACCGGCACTGTATCGTAAGGTTTTTGGGGGATCTGCCATCTTTGACGTTACAGGCACGGTTTGCCATAATTATTTAACTGTTTGAACGAATAGCTCTCTGCACAAGAAAGACTGTTTCATAACATTGCAACCCACAGTCCATATTAATATATTGTTATTAATATAAAAATTAAGATTTTTTGTCCGTAACATTTTTTTTTGTGCGCTATACATTTGCTATCGATAGATTAAACAGACGAAAGTAGAGCATCTAAAAAAATAAAATCCACACGAATGAAACTGGCCAGGGCTAAAACACCTTAAGGAGACTGTGTACCAAAACACGGTCAAAATCAAGGAGAGTGTGAAAATGGTGATTGAAAATCAACGTGAATGTGACCTCTCATGTTGTAAAGAGATAACATCAGGTTTATTACTGGAACGCGCAACCTCTAAAAAGGCGTTTGAGAAGCCCTCGTACGGGAGACCCCGGGCTGGCGAGGGTGATGAGCCGTCCCCAGCTCTACTATTTTTTCAGCGAGTTGGTGATGTTTGTGGGCTTTTATGATGGTTTTACAATCATCATGTGCAATTGAGATTAATTGTCTGGCCAAATAGGCATAGTTGAATGGCATGAAGTCGCTGTCTGGGCCGCCAATTCCTCCCACCTCCACTATAGTTTGATCTGCGCCCCACACCCCCACATTGTTATTGGTAAATGCAAATGTCATCGTATTAAACATCATATTAAAACAGTACCGGTATGCACAAACACGCGTTGTGATGTTAAACACGACACGCGGGACATTCTAAATATAAACAGTTGTATTAACCTGAATGACTCTGAAACGTAATGGACGAGAAAGATGAATCCGTTAATACCGAGACAGTTTCCAAAAAATACGATCCTCTTTTGTCAGGTAACATTTTTTCAAACATATTTTATTGTATGTAGAATGCTGAACAAAGGCTCCTCCACATCGAAAATAGAGAGTCGGGCCCTGTGATGGGTCTGTTTGTCTTTCGATTCAGAGGCTTCGCCAGAATTCGCCTTGATTCGATTCACGCAGATACTACTTTGTAAGTCCTTGGGTTGTGTTTTTCAACCACTTACTAAGATCGTCAGACAATTTGCTGAGTCAACGGAAAACGTGTGGTATCCTAGAGACAAGCTAGAGTCAGGGATGTGGCTAGAGTCAGCTGGGGGGGGGGGGGGGGGGGTGCCACCGGTGTAAATTCCAACTGTGAGTAGTTTCGATAGGTGGTTGCACTACAGCGCTGGGTGATAACTGTTAATCCTTTAACCAACGAATCGCCCGCATCCGCCCGCGTAATATGCAAATACAGCTTCTGAAAAAATATTAGTTTTCGAAAAATTTCAACAAAACCATATCATGTGACCCCTCTGTGGAACAATCTTGTCGAGCTCGTTCCAAAGTGGGGTTACATGATATGGTTTTGTTGAAATGTTTTTAAAAAATTTTAAAAATTATATTTAAAATAATGAATTTTGAAATCGTCTGTGTTGTGTAAGGGGTTAAAGTATTATTATTATTATTATTATTATTATTATTATTATTATTATTATTATTATTATTATTATTATTTACTGGTGTTTAAGGTCACATATTTCTGCACAATGGCTAATCATGACCACGACAGTTTTACGGGTGGAGAAAGCCGGAGTACCCGGAGAGAACCACCGAGCAACGGCGAGCAGCTGTTAGCTCCCCAACACACTTACTCCACACAAGCATGGTTAGCATTGGTTGAAGACAGGTGCACCATCGACGTGCAGTACACCTTAGTACACAGCGTCACCGTGCCCCTACGTGGGTAATGGGGGTGAAGTGTCTTGTCCAAGGTCACAGCGCAGTTGCCGCGAGTGGGATTCGAACCGAGGACCTCTCGGCCTGCAGCCTGCACCAGTGATTTTATATATATATATACACATGCTTATGAACCCTTCTGAATATTTTCTCTAGTCCTGAAACGGAAAAGGCATCATTTATAATGTGTCTGGGTCAGAAAATTTACTGGATTGATGTCAGGGTCGAAATTTAGAGGCCAATGTCAATTTTAGAGTAGGAAATTTGAAACTCAAGTTTCCAGTTGGAAATAAAAGATCAAAATTTCTCATCATTAAGTTGGAATTTTAATATTTTTCATGAACAATGTTAATTTATTGAATTTCCAACTATTTGATTTTTGACCTCGGAATTTCCAACTACTAGCTGAGGGCCCCCACCGCCCTCCCCCCCCCCCCCCCATATCGCCACGTCCATGGCTAGAGTACCTATAAATTAGTTCACTCACGGGGTTGGAAATGAATAGATTGAAAAATGTGAGCAATTGTGTTGTAAAACAAAGAAATATATCAACTACAGTCAACTACAGTCAGAAGCGCACTGGCTGTTTGTTCCACGGAAAATGTCCTAGTGCTCCCCCGGGCGGGAGGCTTCTTACATACAGAATTATACTACCTAGTGCAATGTGAGATAAATATCCTGTAAAACCAGTAAAATAGTCTAGTTGTACTATAGTGATGCGGATCGTGCCGGGCATTTTTCCCCACTGGACCGGTCCAAGACGGTTCACTAGAGTACTTTTTATATTTTAATTCAAATGTGACATTATCTCGTCTCCAATGTTTATATACTGCGCAGGAGGATGACTGTATGTTTTAGTGGATATCAGACACATTTGATAAGCAGTCGGCATAGATAAGGAATTCTATCAAGCACACCGATTTTATATAAATGCTCGTGCAAGCATTAGATGAACACACATGTACTACTCACTCACGGATAAGCGGGAGAGATGAATTTCTTAACGAGTAGCAACAAGGGCGGTGTGGTGGGGGGGGGGGGGGGGGGCAACGCACTACTGTTAATGGCTATACCCATCGGGGGAAAGGCCAGACAGACGGTTTCAGCCCATCCGAGCATCCCAATCCTGTTCACTGCCTCTGTCGGACCCTTCACTATCCCACCGGACCTATCACTGCAGTAGGCGAAAATACATTCACGCCTCAACCATAGAAGTCCACCAGAAGCGCCCGGTCCACATTACGCCTGCCAGCCCCTGTTCAGTCTATGGGCGGCCATATTAGTCAATAGAACTTCCGTAGTTATATGGAATAGAAGATGTATCTAACCATGTCCGTGAACACGAAACAGTACTCACGGCTGATGTGGTGACGAATTAATATATTTTCGATGAGAGCCGTCAGTGTTTATTGTGCCCAACACAACTGGTAGATTAAACACGGCGCAGTTAGTTATATTTATACACAGAACGTCACGATGTGTGAATGCGTTCGCCAATACGGCACGAGTGCCAGTGCGGAAGGATAGAACGAGAGGCACAGGCTCCAGTTCTACCTTTCCGCGACTGCATGAGTGCCGAATTGACGGAGAAGGAAAATGGCGGATCCCGAGCTGTCGGATGTGCAATTAGCTCCTATTAATTTGGCAAAAATCTAATGATCGGAAGAATTTAGACGGAAATAAATGTCTCAGATTTTGTGCTATTTATCGAATGAAGCTGGCTACTCGGTTGGAACGTGTTTTCGACTTTCTGTTTAGGAGCTTTGTTGATTTTTCCTGAAAAATAGGGATATGGCAATGGAAGTAAGCAGCAAGCTTACAGTTGTGTTAGAAAAGCAGTCGATTAGGAGAGTTACACACGAGGTTGAGTTTGAAGGATTTGAAGCAGTCATTGATCATGACAGTATGCTGGCTATTCAACTTTCGGAGTCTGAATGCTTTATCACTCTCCAGTATGATGGTGCTAAACATTCCTACATGTTGAGTGGTGGTTTTCGCCTTGGTCGAAGGTTTGTCAGGTTGCATAATGAATGTAGGCGTTCTACGTTTGTAACTATTAAGGATGCGCCGGGTGGATCTTAGAGATGAGATCGTGATCGGCCAGTTTAAAACGTTTGGTACGATAATAGAGGGTAGCCTAAAACGAGGGTAAAATTAGAGGTAGAGACATTGAGACTGGGACAAGATATATTGAGTTAGAAGAGTGTGTGGACATTTCAACTAAACTTGAAGT
This sequence comes from Pictodentalium vernedei, assembly GCA_031216915.1. Lineage (NCBI taxonomy): Eukaryota > Metazoa > Mollusca > Scaphopoda > Dentaliida > Dentaliidae > Pictodentalium > Pictodentalium vernedei. The sequence continues at coordinate 88,512,264 of CM062289.1, forward strand.
TGAAGGTATGCAATTGGAGTGTTTTCGGACAGAAATGTACACTGTAAAACATTACCGTACTTCTACGGTTAACTACTGTCAGATGTCTGTCAAATACAACGGTCTCGAGGCCGTTAATTAATTTTAACGGTGTTGCCGTAGAAAAACCCGCGAATTTGATCCAATGAACGTATTTCTCCCGTTACGCTGTCCAATTACGTCGCGCGGCGGTAAAAATGGTAAATTGTGGGATCGGCCTTGCAATATTCCACTCTGGAAGTCGCCATTTCCAAGAAGGATGCCCGATGCTTTTGAAGACGAACAACGACGTATTACTATCAATTTATAAGTTTGTGGCCAAGTGAATCGTGTTCATTGCAGTCTTGGACATGAACATCAAATAACGTCAATTGTTTATGCGTATAATTGTTTCGGTAATAATGTAGAATAGCAGACTGTTTGTACTGCGTCACCGATATTCGACGGATCGTATGACTTGCGGCCACGGATCGCCGCTAAGGCCGGCAGACCCATATGCTTTTATTGGTTCAAGGTAAAATGCGGTTACTGATGGCTGGAATTAAATTATGGTCAAAATGACCGGTGGCAGTGTTCCAGCCATATGGCCGTAATTATTCTTGATGGTAATTTTTACAGTAAAATAAGGGAATTGATGGTTAAAATTTTTACTGTCATATGTCCGGCAGCTAGTTTCCGAGCATATGACCGTACAAATAACGGTAAACCGTGACAGAAAAAAAATCACGGGAATATACGGCAAATGACAGTGAACAATTTGTTTTACGGTTTGCCGAAACGCTTACGATCATAGGCCTGGAAACTAGCTGCCGGTCATATGACTGTAAAAAATTACGGTATTGTTTTACACTGCATTCGATTGCTGATACTACAACGAACAGCATTACCCAACGCACAATTGCCGCACTGAGCAGTTTTCAAAAAATCGTCCATACACCCGTTGTTTCTCCAGTGATCACTCAGCTCATCAATGTTCAAATGACATGGTCTGTCGGAAGTGATGCTTACCCGGACATCGACAGTTTAACTGTAAAATGAGATTGTTTGACCGGAGGCCGGAGCAACAGACCGTGTTTGCAAGTTTCGAGGATATCTCTCGTGTGGAGATTGCAAATGGAATGCCGAAAGAAATGCAAAACGTTAACACTTCACGTTCTACAAATGCCGATACAAACAGTAATAAAAACAACAGCGTTGTCGATGCTATTGTGTTGGGTGCAAGTAACTGTCGGGATTTCCCTGTTGGCAAACCGAATATAAGGGTGTTCTCAATATCGGGCAAGACTGCGTGAGGTATAGACAGATTACGACGCGCCACCAGCATTAAAAGGTCAGTGAAACCTGATAAAATAAATTATGTTTTCCTTCATCTTGGTATCAATGATATTACCCACACAAAGTGTAACGTAGAAGAGATCTCTATGAACTTTAAAGAAGCTATTTCCAAAGTTAAAAATAGATTCCAAAATGCAACCGTAAATGTCTGAAGCATTCCATCACGAAAGGGTAAAGGTTCTAAAATAGCGGACCATATTGACGCTGCAGAGCGAGTAAATAAGTTTCTTGCGTTGTGTTGTGGACGTCAAACTAATGTGAATTGTGTTAACACTGCTCCTCTGTTTACCAACCGCGGCTCTGTAGTCAAGGCCCTATTTGAAGAAGATGACGCTTCTCGTGTTCTTCCGGCAAGGTGCGTCTTGCCGAGTGTTTTGCTGACACGGCCGCTGTCGATAACAGGAAGCGTGGTCGCAGTGACACTATCCCCACCCCGGAACAGAAGAAATCAGTGAGACATGGCTCAAATGACTATAATGCCTGATAAGGTTTAGTAACACTTTATTTATTTATTTATTTATTTATTTATTTATTTATTTATTTATTTATTTATTGGTGTTTAAGGTCACTTATTTATGCACAATGGCTAATCATGACCGGGTAACACTTGATAGAGCTAATATCAAAATATTGGATTTAAATGTATGTGGCATAGACTATAGACTTAACTACCCCGAATTCATAGAACTGTGTCAGGACTTTGATTTATTCCTTTCCAAAGTGTCATTTACTGGGATTTCCGGGTTTGATTATAAACGATAACTTCACAAGTGAATTATGCAATCAACAATTGTGTCATGTATCCGTGCGGCAAACGAAGACGCTTTGCCGTGGGTGTAATGGGGACTTCATTGTTTTGTTTTTTTAACCCTTTATCTAACATGAAAAGCCAACGATACTTGCAAAATAAATTCTTGAATAAGTAATTTTTTTCATTTTTTGTCTCAAAAAACATAGGTTGTGACCCCTCTTTGGAACGAGCTCAACGAGCTCGTTCCAATGAGGGGTCATAACCTATTTTTGACAAAAAATGCCCAAAATAATGCAAATGAATTGGCGATTTTTGAGAGTAGCTGTCCGGTTTTAACCGTTACGTTAGGTAATGGGTCAAATAATATAATTATTGTTAATAATGAAAAGTAATAAACAGAGTAATTGACTGGACTGGTTACGTGAAATAATTCATTCGAGGCGAAGGACTATATTGTAAAACAGTCATGCGCATTTGCGCACTCGTGTTTGTACAACGTCCCTCGCCTCTCATGAATTATTTCACATAACCAGTCTAGTCAAGTGATTACTCGCTGTATAATTGTTTCTCAGAAATATTCCCAACTTTCATATATGCGCCAAGAAAGGCAAAGTTGCGGGTGAGGGTAAGAGATCGGGTGGCATTCTCATAGCCGTCAAAATAATTTCGCTCATTCTTTTAACGTTATTCAGGGTGAATGCGAGAATGCTGCGTGGGTGCGTATGAGTCAACACAAAACATTCTCATAGGCGCCGTGTATATTCCTCCTGCTAATACAAGGTAAGTAGTATGTCATGTTCCCCTACATGTCATATTTGGGGGACCTCGGTGGGGGACCCCGGAAGTGACGTAATACCACGACGTGACTCAGTGGCGCCACGCTGTGTTGTCATGGTATCCCGCGTGAGCGGTCATCTTGTGACGCCATCCACATAGTGACACGTGGCGTTAGTGCGCATGCGCATTGCGTGTTGTTTGGGTGATACGTGTTTCCGTCGTCCAGTTTCTATACTGGAGGCCGCCATCTTCGGAGGGTATGTCGATTGAATAGGAGTAATTTCCCTTTTCGTAGAATTACCACAAACAACCCGACAAGTTATACTATTTCGAATTCTTTCAGAATGTTCTGCTTCTATCTGTCTATGTAATAGTTTTCGTCTGCCTGACCATGTTTCTTTGTCCTAGAGTATACTCCAGTAGAGTAGAAGAGCCTATTAACTGGAACGGCTTTGCTTATTATTGCTGCATTCAGCTGTTCTAGTATGTTCATGTTAGTTCTGACCCTATTCAAAGTACTCTTGATGTTTCATTTATCTATATCACCCAATCAGTTCACTTTATCTCCCAAACGTGTCAGCTAATTATTTACCTGGTGAGTGGCCGGGAAAAATATTTCCTTTTTGTCGATGGAGCAGTTTGTTTATAACTTCCGACAGAACGTGCCTTTTTCACATTGTCATTCACGATGTCAGAGAAATATTGTCTCTTAGCATTGTGGATGAGAACATTGACTCTATTACGCTGATAAACATAGAGCTCCCGGTGAACTTCAAGCTTAGAAGTGCGCCATTGTTTCTCAAGCAATCAACGGGCCTGTTTTGGGGACCTGATCTCGTCAGTAAACCACGAGCATATATCGCGAGTTCTGATACATTTGCTTTGAAGGGGGGCGAACTTATCAATAAGTTTTTGACACATTTCATCAAATTTGTCGACAATAAAATTTACGTCCGTAGTATCGCTCAATGTTAGCGTTGAGACAGGACTGACTGCTACAGAAAATTCATTGGGAATAATGGTACTGAACTTTCTGTAATTCACCTTCACTCTTGGTGAAAACCACCCAGGAAGACAGATTTTGAATTCGACTGCGTAGTGATCCGATAGTGCAACGCCTGTGGCCTCACTGTCACTGATGATACCTTTGTCACTCTCCCGAATGATTATCAGATCGAGGGTGTGGCCACGTTTGTGTATTGGTCGAAGAACATGCTGATGTAAATCCATGGAGCTCAATGTGTTGTTGAAATTGATTACATCATTGTAATTGAGATTGTCAATATGGAAATTGAAGTCACCAACAATGATAAATGGACTATTCCTTAAAGTCAAATGCCCAAGGAAGGAAGAAAATTCCTGACGAAATTGATTGACTGAGGCTTTGTATTTAGCACTGTGAGGTGGGCTATAGATCACAACCATGTTGATTACCTTAGACTTGTCAGTAAATGTTCCCATGGTCAGCTCAAAAGATTTGATTTTTTTTCTGTGATTCTGGCTTTATTTTAAAAGAGTTGTCAAATAACACCCCGACTCCGCCGTCAACGCGACCGGATCTCGGTTGATGAATACAAGCTTTATCCGTGCCTTTGAGTTCACCAATTGTAAGATCGTCGCTGTGGGTCAGCCATGTTTCCGTTAGAAAACAAAGTGACGCGTCATTGTCTCCGAGAACACTTTTAAGGTCTCCCACTTTATTGACAACCGAACGGACATTTAACACGCATGCATTAACGGGGGTATCACGCGAATCTAACCGTATCAAATTTTTCAAATTAACAGTTTTGGGTTTGTGTTTTCTGTGGCGTCTACGGCCACCTCGTTTGCGTCGGAATTTCCTCAGTATGTTGTGCTCTTTAAGTTTGTTGTAAATTATTGAACCTAAACCGTGCGTCCCAGGTGTCTGAGGTGAAACAATTTTGGCAGTGTGGGTGTTAACAGAACGCAATGTTTCAGGTTGGTATATAATATGGAAAGAGCTGCAGTCATCCTTCCCAACTATATTCATACTGTGGTAAAAACAGTTCACGTTGTCAGCAATAGGTAGAATGGATCTAAAAAAACGACATTGGTTACCAGTACTCACGACGGTGCAAAACACGTTGTCGGCAATAGGTAGATTGGATCTGAAAAATCTGTTTTGGTGATCAGTACTTACGACGGTGCAACACACCAACAAAAATATCTTCAAAACTATCAGATTCCAGAAAATTCTGTAAAAATGTCAACCTGTGACGTCCTATGATGCATAACAAAGTTTCTTGTAAATTTTTGTCAGGAAGAACGAAACAGAATTGTACAAAAATGAGAAAATACGGAGAGCGAGAAACAATGCAGCCAGCACATCGGTGCGTTTTCAACATTCACCTCAAAGCCAATAAGCTATCGAGCAGTTACTGAAAAGTCATTGCTCGAACGACTTGAAGTCCATCGAGCAAATGAGCTGTCGAGCAATTGCTCGATCGAGTGACTCGCACATACGATTCTTCGACTCATTTCAGAAAAAAAAAAGATTCCATAGCCACAGACGTTTTCTAAAAAGGGATTCCGTAAAATGGGATCCTTCTTTTCTGAAATGAGCCAAAGAGTCGTATGTGCGAGTCACTCGATCGAGCAATTGCTCGATATCTCATTTGCTCGATGGACTTCGAGTCGTTCGAGCAGTATGTGCGAGTCACTCGACGTTAGACGGAATCCCACTTATGGAATCCCTTTTTTGGAATCCCATTTGTGGAATCCCTTTTTCGATAACATATGGCCTTTCGGCACCATTTTTCTTCTGAAATGAGGCTAAGAGTCGTATGTGCGAGTCAATCGAACGAGTAATTGCTCGATAGCTCATTTGCTCGGTTGACTTCGAGTCGTTCGAGCAGTATGTGCGAGCCACTCGAACGAGCAATTGTTCGATAGCTCATTTGCTCGGTGAGATTCGAGTCGTTCGAGCAACACTTTTCAGTAACTGTTCGTTAGCTTATAAGAGATATTTGGGATAGGCATGTCTTGTGGTGGCCTAGGAGGTTGGGCCAAATAGGTAATAGTTTCCTTAGATAAGTATCCTATAAAAGGTATCCTCGAAAGGTATCCTCAAATAATACAATACCAGGCCAAAGGTATCTTCAAATACTGGAATGAGGCTAACATCGTATGTGCGAGTCACTCGAACGAGCAATTGCTCGATAGCTCATTTGCCTGGTAGACTTCGACTCGTTCGGGCAGTATGTGCGAGTCACTCGAACGAGCAATTGCTCGATACCTCATTTGCTCAATGCTCCTCGAGTCGTACGAGCACTGATTTTCAGTAACTGCTCGATAGCTTATCGGCTTTGGGAATGATATAGGCTTTTGGTATATAGAAGGGACATAACTCTGCATAAGTATTATGGAAAATCAAGCAATCTGATTGGTTAGTTAGCGCCGGTAAAGTGAACTGATTGGGTGATCTAGATAAATGAAACAAGAGTACTCGGAATAGGGTCAGAACTAACAAGAACATACTAGAACAGATGAACATAGCATTAATAAGCAAAGCCGTTCCAGTTAATATGGTATTCTACTCTACTGGAGTATACTCCAGGACAAACACACATGGTCAGGTAGACGCAAACTATTACATAGACAGAGAGAAGCAGAGAATTCTTAAAGAATTCGAAATAGTATAAATTGTCGGGTTGTTTGTGGTAATTCTGTGAAAAGGGAAATTACTCCTATTCAAGCCAATATACCCTCCGAATATACCCCTATCCTATTAGAATGTTTTAGGTCACATAGCAACCACATGCTACCATATAAACCAAGATGGCGGCCTCCAGTATACAAAATGGACAACAGAAACACGTATCACCCTAACAACACGCGCTACGCATGCGCACTAACACCACGTATCACTATGGGGATGGCCTCACAAGATGGCCGCTCACGTGGGTTACCAGGACAAAACGACATGACGACACTGAGTCACGTGACATGACGTCACCTCCGGGGTCCCTCACCGGGATCCCCCAAATATGACATGTAAGGGAACATGACATACTACTAAGGTACAGTAATGAAAACTGGGTTTCGGAGGAAGAAAATGAATTAACCTCTTTACGTAAAAATGAAACCAACTAGACGCAGTAATAGTAGGAAATCTCGGAGATTTTATATTCGAAATCCCTAATGCTGGTAACCGAGATCATTCCGTAAAGCGGAGCTCGATGGACAAGGGAAGACCCAGTAGTTACGGTTTTGAACTAACTGGCTTCTGTCGCAATGGTAATCTCTTTATTTTAAATGGACGATGTGGTAACGACAAAGGAAGGGGAAAGCTAACGTTTCGCGACGCCATTGTAGTTGGATATGCCATACATGTAGGTAATAATTCTTTGCTCCAAAAAGTTAATAATTTTGAGATATTAGAATGTTCTCTTTATTCAGATGTACATTGTGGAATTCAGGTTGAAATGGAGATAGAACACCCTAATCACCTTTGTAACAATAGCACGGTGATCCCAAAATCTAAACCCGGTAAGAGAATTATCCAATATGAGCGATAGGCAAGGAAAAGTCAAGTCTGCTGACTTTATCAAAAATATAAGCATAGACGATGTTGAATGCATCATTAATCGTAAAGCTAACTGACATTAATCGGCTTACAGCATCTCTGGCGATATAGACTCCCTGTGTAAAGATATAACAATGATACCCACAAACTCGGCTGAACAGACATTTGGTTTTAAGAAACAATCTAAACGGGGAACCAGGAAGGTTAAATGTAAGCCCTGGTTCGAAAAAGATTGCACACATGCACGACGTATCGTTATTCAAACGAGAAATCATTACAAAAAGTGACCTAGTTTAATTAATAAAAATAATTTACAGGGGCGCCAGAACGGTCCAAACATTAGCCCGACCTTAACTCCCAGATCCCTGTTGTTTTCGAATTGTTGCCATCGATTATGTGGGGGAGAAAAAAATGACAGTGTATGCAGTTCGTCTTTCGAGGAACATAATATGACAAAATAACCTGCCAAATTGCCCCAATTTGGCAGGGAATTTTGTCATATTATGTTCCTCGAAAGACGAACTTTAATGTTGTTCCCCACAAATGTGGGGGTCCTGGGCGTCCACCCAGTCTGCCAATTCGTAAATCCGGCCCTGCCCCCTCAAAATGTTTGAAAAATGACTTCTCTCAGACCCATTTTGGGGTTACTTCTCTAGTATTCCAACCGAAGCGGTTGGAATAATAAAGAAGTAGTCCCCAAATCTCGTCATCTTACGTTAACTGGTCATTAACAACTACCATTGTGCGGGCAATATTAAAGAAACAAGATGATCCACACGGGCACTATTTTCGGATATCCGCCAGAAAAAAATCAAAAAAATCATAGCCTAGTTATTTGATATGAATGGCGTTCCGCTGAAGGTCAGTCACAAAAATATCATGATCGGCAAATTGTTTGCCCCGACATTGGTCGGGGCGGCTCCGGCGCCCCTGATTTAAAAGATGCTACCAAAGGGTATAAAAAAATTATTAGATCGAATGAGATGTCAGTGGAACGACAAAAACAGTCGAACATTGAGGTCTCTTCGCAATGGCCCCGTAAAGAGATTCTGGGATGAGCTGAAGTGCCTCGCGTCGACGAACTGTTTGGAAATTAAGCCTACGGATAACCCCGTTGACCTAGATTTAGTCTTTGAACACTTTGGGAAATTAAATTATGAAAATAAGTACCCATCTAATCATGTCGGTACGGATGAAATGTATAATAGTGAATTCGTTAGTGAACTCATTGAGCCCATCTCTGAACAGGAACTTTTATCAGCGGTAGGAACGTAAAAAATAAGAAAGCATCCAGTGTTGACGCACTATGCAATGAGTATATTAATACTACAGTAAACATAATGCTTTCCATATTTAGATTATTCTTTAATAAGGTTATAGACTCTGGTCATTTTCCAGATGACTGAGCAGCCAGTGTAATTAAGCCTCTCTACAAAGGTAAAGATGATATTAAAAGACCCGAATCGGGGGCGCGGTGGCTCAGTAGGTAGAGGTGCAGGCTGCAAGCCAAGAGGTCCTCGGTTCGAATCCCACCTGCGGCAACCGCGTTGTGTCCTTGGGCAAGCAAAACACTTCACCCCCCTTGCCCATGTGGGGGCACGGTGACGCTGTGCACTAAGGCGTACTGCACGTCGATGGTGCGCCTGTCTTCAAGCCATGCTAGCCCTGCTTGTGTGGAGTTGGTATGTTGGGGAGCTGACAGTTGCTCGCCGTTGCTCGGTGGTTCTCTCCTGGGTGCTCCAGCTTCCTCCACCCGTAAAACTGTCGTGGTCATGATTAGCCATTGTGCAGAAATATGTGACCTTAAAAAAACAATAAATAAATAAATAAATAAATAAATTAGCCCCGATTCATACAGAGGAATTACCCTATTGAGTGGCCTCGGAAAAACATTTACCGCTATCTTGATTGACAGACTTACTCGTTTCTCAGAACGGGTGTCGTTTATTAGAGATAGCCAGGGCGGTCTCAGAAAAGAATATTCAACAACAGATAAAATGTATATACTTAGCAATTTGATTGAAATATATTTATTAAGTGGACGAAAACTGTACTGCTCATTTATAAGACTTTCAAAAAGCTTTTGATACCGTGTGGAGGGAGGGACTATGGCTAACATTACTGAAGGCTGGTATTAACGGGAAAATATGTAACATTATTAAGGGTATGTACAATAAAAACAAATCTTGAGTCGTGCAGGTAGGAGGGCGCTCCGATTTTTTTTATGTGCACATGTGGCGTACGTCAAAAGGAGAAATTGCCCCCCCCCCCCAGTTATTTTCCATTTTCCTGAATGATTTTGAAGATTTCTTGTGCTATTGATGGTCTTTCATACCTTGACGAAACCATTTATGAACGACTTGGTCAGCATTTAAGGCTTTTCTGAAAATTATACGACCACGACACCATTGTCATAGCAGAAAATGAAGACAGTATGCAGCGCGATCTCGACGCATTTACTGACTATTGTAGTGCCTGTGAACTCACAGTAAATACTACAAAATCAAAGGTAATGATATTGAGTAAAGGGAAGAGTAAGCACCAACCTGTGTTTACATTCAACAACAAACAACTGGGTGTAGTGACTGAGTTTACATACCTCGGTACATTGTTTTTTTATAATGGTCGATTCTGCCGTCATTTAAAGAAACTTAATAGAATAGCAATAAAACCCATGTACTGCCTTTTAAGTAAAATTGGGAAACTAAACCTAACATTCGACCTAATTATCATCTTTTTGACACAATGATCCAATCCATTATGCTTTATGGTTGTGAGGTGCGGGGTAAGGAAACAGCGAGCTTCCTGAAATCCGTCCATTTCAAATTCTGTAAACTGTTATTTTTCATGGGGAGTTCTACTCCTAGTTACATGGTGTATGGGGAACTTGGACGCTACCCGATCTCGATAGGCCTGCAACCCAGAATATTGGGTTATTGTTCCAGATTATTAAAACCAGTGGGGTAATTAATAGCCAAACAGATATATAACTTGCTAGTAAGTTTAGATGCCAATAGCGATACTTTCAGATGTAAATTTAGTTAGTTAAATGCTGTTACAAACATTCTTCAGGGAATAGGCCAAAATTATTTATGGATTAACCAGGAACCGCTGTCGAAAAGCAAATTGAAACAAACTAAATGAGTCCTGATTGACCAGTTTATTCAAAAATGGCACGGAGATGTTCTATCATCTACGCGGGGTATCTTTTACTCTCATATTAAAGATTCTCCTGCAATTGGAAAGTATTTGACAATCCTACCACAGTATCTGTCAAAATATCTTTTGAAAATTAGAACTGAAAATCACAGACTACCAAATGAAATAAGCAAATGGAATAAATTTAAAGAAAATAATAGTATGGTGCTTTGTGCAATATGCTCGAAAATAGGTGTCGAGTATCACTTTATTATTGATTGTAATCTTGTCAACGATTTTCGAGGAAAATACCTACCTAAATACTATTGGGAATACCCATCATATATCAAGTGCTATGGTTTACTAACATATGATAATATCCAGATTCAAAAACGTTCATGCATTTTTCTTAAATAAGGTTTCGAACGCTTGAAAGCTGTAAGTTTGTCGTTTCGCGAAAATGGCATGTCCAGGTTATGATGATCATGATGATTATAAGCATAAAGCTTATGTCTAAAATGGTGACGATTATGAACACGTTGATGGTGGCGATGATGATGATGGCCTGATGATGTTGAGCATTGCTCTTGAAGTGGCGATGTTAACCATCAGTGGTCCATTGCCATCACTGTCGCCTTGCTAGCATCGTGACCGTCACCAAAACTTTTATATTTATTGCCAAGACTACGATAAATATTCGCACTGTGAATGATGAAATGAAAGTTTCAGCGTGCCGAAGGCGCACAGGGACGACGTGGGATTGAAATGCCCTGCGACCCGAATAACTTTATTTGCTTTATAGCTTTATTTGCTTATGAGTCCACGACAGTCGGAAGCGAGAGCCAATAATCTTATTTGGTTTGAGTGTGCGTATTGGTAGAAGGGTAGTGGGTTGTGATCCCCGAGAACCTCGAGCTGGAAGATGCTAGGAATTTTGCATAACTACAAGTTCTGCTCCGTGTTTTCTTGCAGAGGGTGGCATATTTATATTAATACTGAAACCGCAGTTTCGAATGGACGATTATGAAAATGGGCGGAGTTTAGTTCTTTTGATGCTCCGTACGGATTTATAACTATGGAACTGGAGGAAAAGTAATAGTCGTGTAATAATATCTAGAACACTCATGCCATTGAGCTCTTACTCTATTTTTGTGTGTTTTTTTTGTTAACTGAGTACCCTCTAGGTATCCGACTTTAACCCATATGAAACAGCAAAGCATGGTTCGGCAGGAGGAGGTGATGGCTGTAGTGGATTTCCTATAACCCGTTTTAAAGTCCGGATCGAGAGCTTGTTTCACGTCCGGTTTACTGTGTACCCAGCAAATCAGTTCCCTGAATTTACCTATTCGGAAAGAATGATAAAAAATTCTGAATTGGTGATTTGGTTGACTGTCTGGGCTTTGGAATGGAGATCGGCAATGGAGGAGAGTTTGGCATCCGCCAAGGTGCAAATCGTGGCGTGTTTCTTGGCTGCCGCTTAAACAATTTTCCAAGGTCACTACCACGAGCACAAATGCCCGCGGTTGTTTTACAGCTACCAATGCAGTAGCAGCGAGTATATTAGATTATAAACCAAATCCGCCGGCCTCAAGCCCTAAGCTGCCCGCGGCAAGAGACCATTTCAACGAAATTAACTCCTCGCTGATACTTCTTTGTGAGAGGGCACCTGCATTCAGGTTCTGCAGTAAAACTTCTTTTTATATCGCCGATCTCCTGGATGCGGTATCCTTTTCCCTCGTCCCTCGGGTCTGGGTATAAACCTTTGGTGCTATAGCTATGGGCTATATCGGAGTATCTTAATGTTAGCAAGCTCTTTATCAGCGTGTGGTCGACCCCCCTTATATCCAGTTCTTGTGACACATACACGAAGTCGGGCGGTGGCGCCCCTAGCCTGTACCTGGATGACTATCGTGGATCCATTGTTAATGTCTATGACAAATAACTCTGGAAGAAGCTTCAGTCTGAGGGCTGGATTTTTGTTGCTACTACCATACGCATACCCAGCCTTAGTTCTCTCAACGAATAGAGGTCTCATACTGAAAGGAATATAGGAAGCTAGGGCGTTTCCACTATTTCGGAGCTTGCACGGGCTGTGGCCAGGCCAGTGTGAGGTAAGGTTGAGAGCGCTTGAAGTCGAGCTTCCACCCGCCAGCATCTGCAACAGGGCTCATGTGCACGGTACACGTGCTGTTGCCTCTCGATATGAGATTATAGTGTTTCTACCTGGCAGCGCCACCCAATAATTTCAAATGCCATGCTCCATAAATTTAGCGGGGCGGAGGAGGACGTACTCGGGTCAGGAACCTATTTGTTCTTATATACCCCAACCGAGAACGAATAGTTCGTGTGACCAGATATATATCCACCATCGGCTAGCCGGAGGGTTGCGCAAAGCCTTACAGTATGTGCACCTGGTCCTTCGCTATCTGTCATTCTAGCAACTATGCAGTGTAACTGAGAAGTACTCGTCTACAACGGTATGAGGTTGGGCCTTCATATTTGCGCCTTTAAGTTACCGACTTTGTTTATGGGAAGTCCTAAAGTTAATTTTGGCTCTAACATAACAGTCCCGTGGTATGGGGAATATTCTGTTAAATCCCTGAGTCTGTACCCTCAGTCTTGATAGGGGACTCCCTCTTTCAAGCCTAAGGTAAACAAAGTTCTAGATACTATTTCTTTTTTTTCTCCTTATGCTTTTCACAAACCGCCAGAAAAAATAAAAAAAGAAAAAAGAAAACTTTTGAACAAATAGTAGAATGCTATCATTAGGTTTGCTGGTTGGACCAAAAGACATAAGATAACTAAAAAACCTCTCTGTGTTACATACAATATGTCCGCCGTGTACTGGTCAGTTTTCACGGGGTGAGCAGTATTTCCACGGGCGCAATAATATCATACTGCAACAATAATGATGGGAATTATCATAACAAAATTAATTAATGAATCACCGGGTACAACCCGGTGGTTCAGTAATTACAATTTTATTGCCTGGTAAACGCATGTGTGGACATCACTGCCCACACGTAGATTACGACAAGTCCACGGCGACTGTACTGTAATGGTTTTCTTTTCTAATTATATAATAGAAAATGCGATGGATCACTTGTCTTTTTATTTGAATCATTGTCATCGATAAAACTGTTCTTTTCGGAAGATAGTTAAATGCACAAATTGAAGTTATCACGTCTAAACTGTGTTTTGTTATCATTTACAGAAACTACAATTAGAAGTACGGGGGAGGAATTTGAAACAATAATAAACGCAGCTGGAGGTATGGGCAAATTCCAATTGATAATAATTGTTACCGTTGTCGGATGTAAATTTGCGGTTGGTTGGGCGATAATGCTGATGGCGTTTGGGGCGAAAATCCCGGACTGGTGGTGCGTTGAGGCATCAAATATTACTTCGCCATTTTATAAAAGCTGTGAAGTTAATGGCACAAGATGCAGCAGTGTTGTGTATTCTGGTGAGATGATTACAGTAGCTAGCCAAGTAAGAACATCAAATTGATTGATTGAATTATTAGGGTTTAAAGACACATTGACGGCCAGGGTCACATCATGTCGGTGACAGTTTTACGGGCGGAGGAAGCCAGGGTACCCGGAGAGAACCACCGAGCAACGACGAGCAGCTGTCAGCTCTCCAACATCGTAACTCTGAACCGCGGCATAGGCAGGGTTAGATTGGTTGAAGATATGCGCATTATCGACGTGCAGTACGCCTTAGTACACAGCGTCATCGTGCCCCCATGCAGGCAATCGGGGTCAAGTGCCTTGCCCAAGTACACAACGCGAGAGCGCGAATCAGTCGCTGAAATGGTCACCCATCCAAGGTGTGATTTGCCGAATCGATTGTTCCCTGTTGGATTTTGGAATTTAGGAAAACATCCGTTGTAGTATTATATGAATCGTGTCTCTCAATTAACGACCTTGAGTTATAGCTTAAGTATGACCCTTCGTTGGAGCGGGCTCACTGAGCCCATTCTCACTGCCCTGCTGTAAACCTATTATTGAATCAGAATATGTTTCAGATTGCCCAACCTTTCACAAACTCCTAAACTCCAAAGTTGTAATACATTCGTCTTACACGAAGGAACATGCCACCACATCAGTGTTGTCGTACTAGTACGGTACACTTTGCAGTCTTCACATCACTATTTATTTGCTCCCTTCAGTTAAAATTGCATACATTGTGTCAGACTGGCCTGCATAAACGTACTTCTGAATTCTTACTTTCTGAACCCAGATATCTAACAACACGTGTTGATTTACGACAGGTAAACACAATCGATGTATATCTTCATTCACACGGAGGACTTGGCGATTTCCGAATAGATGATGGCGGGTAATCTAACATTTGACGATATTCGGACCGGGTCGGACTTTGATTTTTCACACCAATATAATGAGTTCTTGAAAAAACAGACAGACGATGAAACTCCTTTGAGTATGGGACGGAGAGAGGAATGTAGGTTCTATGACCCCAATGAGTTTCGTACCCTTAACCAGAACATAACCAAATCACTCGCATTATTCAGCATTAATTGTCAAAGTCTGTAAGCTCACTGGGATTCTTTTTGCGAATTGATAGCAACCATGCAGGACCAAGATAACCTTTTTGATATCATCGGTCTGACAGAAATTTTTAAAATACCGCTCAACACGACATTTTCCTTGGATGGTTACCATCAACTTATCAAAGCCTCTCGTCCCGCAGACGATGATAGTCGTGGCGGTGTTGGTATGTACATTAGAGATGGTATAGAATTTAGTATTCGCCATGACTTATCAATCTTTATACCTCATGTAATAGAATCGCTTTTTATTAAGATAACAAACAACAAATCAAAACGCATAGTAGGCATAATATACAGACCTAACACACCCCAAGAGCAGATATTAATCTTTTTCAAACCCATCTAAATCTTATCACAGATATAATAAACCGCGAAAACAAACCAGAGTATATCATGGGTGATTTTAATATAGACCTTTTAAAATTCGAAACGCATAAAGAAACCGAAAACTACTTAAATCTGATATTCAGCCAGGGATTCCAACCATTTATAACAAAACCAACCAGAATAACAAATCATTCAGCTACTCTTATAGACCATATCATCTCAAACAACATGCTTACCAATTCAAAGTCTGGTATTATCATCACTGATGCCTCCGGTCATTCGGAACCTTTTACATTGAAACGACTTCTGAGAAAAGTAACAGTCCAGCCTTCATAGAGAAGCGTATTTTTAATCAAAACAGTGTAGATCACTTCAGAACAATCCTTACACAGACTGACTTCTCGTCAGTCCTCAATCAAAATTGCCCAAATATAGCTTATAATACATTCTTAGAAATCTATATGGAGGCTTATGAGGCAGCATTTCCAATCCAACGTGTGCGTTTGAAATCAAAATTTGTGAAACGACAGCCTTGGATGACAAAAGGCCTCATTACTGCATCCAACAACAAGGCAAAATTCTATAAAAAGAAATTAAAATCCCAAACTCACGAAAGCATTCAAAATTACAAAAATTACTGCAAAATATTCAATAAAGTGAAAAAACAAAGTAAAGCCATGTACTATAAGAAAATACTCACTGATATTAAAAACAATATTCGCAAAACTTGGCAAATTTTAAATAATGTCATCCACAAAACTAAAGATATACCAACTCCTTCCCCATACTTTATTAGTAACAATACACGAGTGTATGATCAATGTCAAATTTCGGAAGAGTTCAACATTTTTTTTGTTAACGTAGGTACAAATGCTTGCCAACAGATAGAAAGGTCAGACAAATCTTTCAGTGACTTCATGAAAGATTATTTCCCAAATAACTTCTACCTTACTCCGAAATCCCCAACAGAAGTTATAAACACAGTTAACTCAATCAAATCAAAATCAAGCAAAGACTCCACAGAAATAACGATTTGCCTTCTGAAACAGACTATAGATACCATACTATTACCATTAACCCACACAACCGGCTTTTCAACAATGGCAGACAGAAACGGCTTGGTAGATTTTGCAAACCAGGAACTTAAAAAAATTCTAAATTGGTGCGGGGCTAACCAGCTACTTCTAAATTCTAGCAAAACCAAATATATGATCTTTCACCTAAATTCAAAACAAATACACTCTCCCACCAGATGTGGCCAAATAAACGACCACAATATTTCGCAAGCTGGATCAAATGAACACGAGCAATCTTTAAAATTTCTAGGATTGAATATAGATGACCATTTGTCATATAAAACTCATGTATCACAGTAGTGTTCAAAGATAGCCCCTGCTGACTATATTCAAAATAAAGTAAAAACTATACTTCCACACGAAAGTTTAAGAATCCTGTATTTTACATTAATACAGAGCCACCTCACGTATGGCATTCATGCGTAGGGTAATTCCAAGCCAATAAACAGACTTTCAAAAATGCAAAAGCGCTCCTTGCGTATTATAAACAACAAAAGATATAACTGTCATACTGACCCCCTGTTTATTAAGGACAGAATACTAAAAGTCACCGATCTGTTTAAACTTCACGCATTGCTATTCGTGTTTGATTGGAAGAAAGGCACGCTTCCGCGAAACTTTACCAACTTCTTTAGTCAGAGGGATGACCCATGTAGCAGAAGAACCAGGGCCACCGGTTTGCTACAAATTAATAGAACAAGAACAAAATTGCTGGATAAATACCCAATTTATAACTACCCAAAACTGTGGAACGACCTGGATCTAAGTATAAGATCTATTGATAGTAGACAGATCTTCAAGAACGAAATTATTTGCCAAATCCTAAATTCTTATTGAAATAACCCATCATCTAATAACCCTTACTGTCCTGATTGTTCCGACTAAAAATGGTATACCTCCGTAGGTCCGATCTCGCCTATCTCATTTCCTTGGTGGTTACATCAAACTTCTCGAATGTTTAAATCATACTAAATTTACTAATATCTACAGAATATATACTTAATATACTATATACTAATTAATTAGCCACCATGAAGGATGAGAAACCATTTTCTTCAGTCGCCGGGTCCACTCAACGCAATCTTTGTAAAATAGTGTTTGTTTGTTTGCCTTTTTTATCAATCTAAATGCGGTTGCTCCTAATGCGGATCCTAATGCGGGTCTAGTCTGAACACAATGTCGCAATTCAACTCTCTTGCGTTGATTTGGGAGGGGGGGGGGGTAGGTAGACAGCCAATCTGGCTATGCCAATCCCGGCGATGCACTTATTATTATATTCATTATTTATATATTTCAGTATTAATTTTTTGATGTATTTGTTATACTACTATGTATTTTCTATCTTAACGTGCATCGTGAATAAATAAATCAAATCAAATCAAATCCAACTACTAACCGCGCTCGACGTTGCTTAACTTCGGTGATCTGACGACCGGTTACCGCGACGACACCGCGCCCCCAAGAACATCAAATGGAAAGCATTTAAACACGTATACTTCTGATGTGAAATGGATTAATCAATATTCCCAAATTACATTAAATTATCCAGGTGTTTGGTGTCCCTTTAGCTCATTCATTTACATGCAGGATTGTGAATAGATTATGCTGTAGCTTGTTTGATAGAGCTATTTGGCTTCCGTGTGTACTTTCACAAATCCGTACGATGATGAAAACAATGTAGTTTGAAACCGAAATATCCAGACATACAGTTAAAACTAGAAGTCCTGTCACGACCTGTGAGCGTATCTAGGCTTAATAGCGCGTAGGAATTGTACGCAATTGCCATATCGAATGACATCCAAAACACGACAGGTTCTCCTGGTTACTCACAGCAAACACGGGCAATGTTTCTGCCAATGTACCCCCGGGTCTCCCGTATGTCCATTGGCTGAAACATTGCTTGTGCAAAGGCCATATGTACAGAATTTGATGGTCTTACTATGGTCATAACGCGTACATTAACGCGCAGATCGACGTGCTATTTGTGCGCATTTCATGACAGGACTTCTAGTTTTAACTTTATGGGCTCATGGGCTTTTACATGAAAACGAAAATTGAAAGGTAGTGGTAGGCCTAACCAAACAGCATGCGTTTGGTGTCAACATAAATTCAAGAGGAATTGTTTGTAAATAAGATATCAACAATTTACAAACTGGAAAATGTATGCACCGCTGCATGGCCTCTTTTTTTAACCCAGTAATATGTTATATGCTAGATGCCTATAAAGCTGATTGGTTTTCCGATGATTTAGAACTTTTCTGTCAGGTTGTAGGCATTTCGTGGAAACATAAACTACTTATTCGGAAATAGTACACAGTAAATAAAATTTAACATTGTTTTATGAATCGATAGATTTTGATTCTATCTCAAAGTATATGTTTCATTTTTCAAGTAATAATGAGCTTCCATATAATTGGAAACTGCGTGCTGAACTGTTTGTTTTCGAATGCCTTTGGGGCTCCATAAGGCGGTGGCTGAAATAGAACAGATCATTTTAGTGTTTTGGAGTTAAAAGTGTATTCTGGATTAGAAAGGCGAAAAGTACATACTTGGAGACTAATGGAATACAAAAGGGGCTTAATGCTGGGAACGCGAATTTTCTGGTTCTCGTTTTTGAAAGTCAGTTACGATACCGCGAATTTTCCGGTTTTCATTTCTGAATATCAGTCCCAATACCTGGATAATTCACTGGACAGGACCGGGAATGAAAGGTTGCGTTCCACAACCTTTGCTTCCGGATTCTGGTCTATGAATTTCCTGGGCATTAGCACTCATTTTCAGAACCGGTAACCAGGAAATTCCCCTTTGCTAGATTAAACCATAGCTCCACCGGCGATGATGGTCTCGGAAGAAACTGATATACGCCGAAGTCTCAAAAACTATAATGCACAATCATTGATACCATGGTCTGTGAATTTTCTGAGTATCCTGATGGATTTTGAGAACTTGGGGCCAGTTTCATGAAGTAATGTCATAATACCATCTCTTAAGACGGTCTCAAATCTAAGAAATAAGATAAATGTTAACTATGACAATTCTGTTTCACGAAAAACATTTCACGAAACAAACTTATGACCAAATTAAGCATTTATTTAAGACGTTGTATCCATTAAACGTGGTATCAACCCACGAAAAAGTGTGGGTTCGTGTAGTTTAAGTGCGCTAGTATATGGTTTCTCACCACAAATCCGAGTCATAGTTTTCTCAAGGACAGTCGGATGGGGGTCAGGGTGTGGTCAGGGTGTGGCTTGATTATAAGGACGTACCAAACTAAAAACTTATATTACGGACTTTCAAGCCATGTTTGGACAAGAAACTCGCCAGCTGAATCAGATTGCAAGACGCTGTCTGTCCCGTGTATCGATCAAATCACTTCCGCGTATCAATGATTCAGTGCGCTGTTTACTTTCGTGCATCAATTCAAGGTTTAAACGAGGGGAATTTATCAGATTCTTATAAAAAGCGTATAATAAAAAGAAAGAGTATTTTTGAGTGGATACCTGAAATTATCTCACTTGTGACCCAGATAAATAGGTATCGTCGATCGCGCAAGCGGTCACAAAAAATAAATATTGTTTTCGGTCACTCATGAGATAATTTTCGGTATCCACTTAAATACACTAGATATCCTCTATCTATTTTGAGTTGAATCACATTTGTTACAGTGGCTGTTGGTTTCCAGTTCGTTTGTACAGTAATAGTCCTAGTCTGATGTGACCACTTTATCCACTGCTGTTTGAGGACGTGGCTGAAGCGAGTTAATCGGTCAGGGATATAGGTTTCCAACTTGAAAGAAATATTTTCGGTTTTCTTTTGCTTTGATATACAGTACGTGGAGAATGGATTGTAATTAAATCACCCGCAGAGTGGAGTTATTACCCAAGCTATAACTTAAAAATTCTGTATATATTGACAAAAAACACAAGCAATGTTTCAGCCATTGGACCTCCGGGAATAACCCAGAGGTCCATTGGCTGAAACTTTGCTTGTGCTGGTTATGTTTTGCAACAAAATTTGCAATTATTGCCTGGGTGGAATCTCCACTCTGCGGGTGATTTAGTGATAATACACTCTCCATGTTCTGTACAGGTGATAATACATGGAATGCTGTTTAATAGTATACTATAATTCAGTGAGTTAATAACATAGAAACAAATGTCATTGCAGAAGAGTTTGTAAAATTCGTCTGTGAAGCCATCTGGGCCTGGAAATGAGTTACTTTTCATATGCTTTAGGAAATTTTCACATTCTCACCCAGTGAGTGAACCTTCCAGATATTTCATTTCATCATCCTCCAACAACTTCAGAAATGGTTATCTCCATCAAGGAAAGTATTTTCAACGTGATCAAGGTTAATCGAGGATGTAATTTTTCAGGCCTACAGGTTTTCATAAATGGTTCTCTTTTTGATATTTTTCCTCCAAGTCACATCTTTCTGTACCATCAGATTCTGTTGTTTTGGGGTTACTTTTTTCAGTATAATGTTTTTTTGCAAGAATACAGGAGCATTTTATTAGTTTCTCCTCTCCACTTACCATTTAGCTACGCACGAATAATTATTCCCTATACCCTTCTGCCTTTGATTGACTTTAGCTTTGTTTCAAGGTGTCGAATCACTTGATTATTATTATTATTATTATTATTATTACTATTACTATTACTATTACTATTATTATTGTTATTATTATTATTATTATTTATTATTATCATTATTATTATTATTATTATATTGTTGTTGCAGCAGCAGCCACAGTAGTAGCAGAACTACTTGCATTATTAGTAATAAACGGGGTGGCCACAAGTGGGGCCCTTCATCTCGGTATGTGTCGCTCATGGGCCAAATCACGGTAATATGTTGTCCATTGAGGACATGAAGGCACAATCTGCAATGTTCAAGCAATGCAAAAATGGCGCCCTGATGAACACAGGAGACGAAATTTGATGTAAGCTTGACAAAGAGATGAAAAAAATCAACTGGTAGTGAGATGAAGAGAGATTAAGATTTGTGGTTTGTTTTTCACCAGAAGGGTTCCTCATTACCATTATGTATAGAGGGCTGGAGGAGAAGGAGAACGCGTAAAATGTCTGCGCAGATCAAGAGCTATCTCCAACTCTTTGCATTCTGTTGACTGACATTCCTGCCCAGGACAGGATTTCTCTAAAAATTGAAATATGTGTAATTTAGGTATATTTAATACAATTTCCACCCTGTAAACTGAACAGATCTTTTCACCAAATGCATCTCAAGTTAAATTTAAAAGACGAATTTTTCATCAAATCTAGTCGTGACTGCTTCAAAGCAGCCATGACTAGATTTAATGAATAATATCTTAAAAATACTCAGAGGGTTTATGAATCAATCGTTAAAGTGGCGGAAAAATCAGTTGATTATCAGACGTGAATGAGTGAAAACAAAAAGCAGCACATATCAGTTAACTTGAATTGACATAACTGCATTACAGTTATTACAAAATATTACCAAAATTACTGCAAAATATTCAATAAAGTGAAAAAACAAAGTAAAGCCATGTACTATAAGAAAATACTCACTGATAGTAAAAACAATATTCGCAAAACTTGGCAAATCTTAAATAATGTCATCCACAAAACTAAAGATATACCAACTCCTTCCCCATACTTTATTAGTAACAATACACGAGTGTATGATCAACGTCAAATTTCGGAAGAGTTCAACATTTTTTTTGTAAACGTAGGTACAAATGCTTGCCAACAGATAGAAAGGTCAGACAAATCTTTCAGTGACTTCATGAAAGATTATTTCCCAAATAACTTCTACCTTACTCCGAAATCCCCAACAGAAGTTATAAACACAGTTAACTCAATCAAATCAAAATCAAGCAAAGACTCCACAGAAATAACGATTTGCCTTCTGAAACAGACTATAGATACCATACTATTACCATTAACCCATATAATCAACTGTTCGTTTTCAACTGGAATAGTGCCCGATAAAATGAAAATCGAAAGAGTAATCCCAATATACAAATCAGGTGACGAACACACACACCTATAATAATTATAGACCGATAAGTATCCTCCCAACATTCTCAAAAGTCTTGGAAAAAATTATTTCTAAAAAATTAATCAGTTTTCTTGAGAATTTTCAGATACGGAACTCCAATCAATATGGATTCAGACAAAAACACTCAACCATTCACCCTGTAATGCAACTTTTGAGAGAAATAACCTTTGAAAACAACAACGATTCAAAGAATAATACCCTTGCAATTTTTATAGACTTTTCCAAAGCCTCTGACACCATAAATCGTGACATCTTATTGAAAAAACTTGAACACTATGTTGTCAGGGGAATTGGTAATCTCTGGTTCAAGAGCTATCTCTCAAATAGATCACAATCCGCATCTTTTAACACAGAAACATCTAACTTGGCGAAAATAACCTGCGGAGTTCCACAAGGATCAGTCCTCGGTCCCATTCTATTTTTACTATATATCAATGACATATACGATGTGAATAAACTCCACCTCTTATCGTTTGCTGATGACACAACCGGCTCTTCAACAATGGCAGACAGAAACGGCTTGGTAGATTTTGCAAACCAGGAACTTAAAAAAATTCTAAATTGGTGCGGGGCTAACCAGCTACTTCTAAATTCTAGCAAAACCAAATATATGATCTTTCACCTAAATTCAAAACAAATACACTCTCCCACCAGATGTGTCCAAATAAACGACCACAATATTTCGCAAGCTGGATCAAATGAACACGAGCAATCTTTAAAATTTCTAGGATTGAATATAGATGACCATTTGTCATATAAAACTCATGTATCACAGTTGTGTTCAAAGATAGCCCCTGCTGACTATATTCTAAATAAAGTAAAAACTATACTTCCACACGAAAGTTTAAGAATCCTGTATTTTACATTAATACAGAGCCACCTCACGTATGGCATTCATGCGTAGGGTAATTCCAAGCCAGTAAACAGACTTTTAAAAATGCAAAAGCGCTCCTTGCGTATTATAAACAACAAAAGATATAACAGTCATACTGACCCCCTGTTTATTAAGGACAGAATACTAAAAGTCACCGATCTGTTTAAACTTCACGCATTGCTATTCGTGTTTGATTGGAAGAAAGGCACGCTTCCGCGAAACTTTACCAACTTCTTTAGTCAGAGGGATGACCCATGTAGCAGAAGAACCAGGGCCACCGGTTTGCTACAAATTAATAGAACAAGGACAAAATTGCTGGATAAATACCCAATTTATAACTACCCAAAACTGTGGAACGACCTGGATCTAAGTGTAAGATCTATTGACAGTAGACAGATCTTCAAGAACGAAATTATTTGCCAAATCCTAAATTCTTATTGAAATGACCCATCATCTAATAACCCTTACTGTCCTGATTGTTCCGACTAAAAATGGTATACCTCCGTAGGTCCGATCTCGCCTATCTCATTTCCTTGGTGGTTACATCAAACTTCTCGAATGTTTAAATCATACTAAATTTACTAATATCTACAGAATATATACTTAATATACTATATACTAATTAATTAGCCATCATGAAGGATGAGAAACCATTTTCTTCAGTCGCCGGGTCCACTCAACGCAATCATTGTAAAATAGTGTTTGTTTGTTTGCCTTTTTTATCAATCTAAATGCGGTTGCTCCTAATGCGGATCCTAATGCGGGTCTAGTCTGAACACAATGTCGCAATTCAACTCTCTTGCGTTGATTTGGGGGGTGGGGGGGGGGGGGTAGGTAGACAGCCAATCTGGCTATGCCAATCCGGGCGATGCACTTATTATTATATTCATTATTTATATATTTCAGTATTAATTTTTTGATGTATTTGTTATACTACTATGTATTTTCTATCTTAACGTGCATCGTGAATAAATAAATCAAATCAAATCAAATCCAACTACTAACCGCGCTCGACGTTGCTTAACTTCGGTGATCTGACGACCGGTTACCGCGACGACACCGCGCCCCCAAGAACATCAAATGGAAAGCATTTAAACACGTATACTTCTGATGTGAAATGGATTAATCAATATTCCCAAATTACATTAAATTATCCAGGTGTTTGGTGTCCCTTTAGCTCATTCATTTACAAGCAGGATTGTGAATAGATTATGCTGTAGCTTGTTTGATAGAGCTATTTGGCTTCCGTGTGTACTTTCACAAATCCGTACGATGATGAAAACAATGTAGTTTGAAACCGAAATATCCAGACATACAGTTAAAACTAGAAGTCCTGTCACGACCTGTGAGCGTATCTAGGCTTAATAGCGCGTAGGAATTGTACGCAATTGCCATATCGAATGACATCCAAAGCACGACAGGTTCTCCTGGTTACTCACAGCAAACACGGGCAATGTTTCTGCCAATGTACCTCCGGGTCTCCCGTATGTCCATTGGCTGAAACATTGCTTGTGCAAAGGCCATATGTACAGAATTTGATGGTCTTACTATGGTCATAACGCGTACATTAACGCGCAGATCGACGTGCTATTTGTGCGCATTTCATGACAGGACTTCTAGTTTTAACTTTATGGGCTCACGGGCTTTTACATGAAAACGAAAATTGAAAGGTAGTGGTAGGCCTAACCAAACAGCATGCGTTTGGTGTCAACATAAATTTAAGAGGAAGTGTTTGTAAATAAGATATCAACAATTTACAAACTGGAAAATGTATGCACCGCTGCATGGCCTCTTTTTTTAACCCAGTAATATGTTATATGCTAGATGCCTATAAAGCTGATTGGTTTTCCGATGATTTAGAACTTTTCTGTCAGATTGTAGGCATTTCGTGGAAACATAAACTACTTATTCGGAAATAGTACACAGTAAATAAAATTTAACATTGTTTTATGAATCGATAGATTTTGATTCAATCTCAAAGTATATGTTTCATTTTTCAAGTAATAATGAGCTTCCATATAATTGGAAACTGCGTGCTGAACTGTTTGTTTTCGAATGCCTTTGGGGCTCCATAAAGCGGTGGCTGAAATAGAACAGATCCTTTTAGTGTTTTGGAGTTAAAAGTGTATTCTGGATTAGAAAGGCGAAAAGTACATACTTGGAGACTAATGGAATACAAATGGGGCTTAATGCTGGGAACGCGAATTTGCTGGTTCTCGTTTTTGAAAGTCAGTTACGATACCGCGAATTTTCCGGTTTTCATTTCTGAATATCAGTCCCAATACCTGGATAATTCACTGGACAGGACCGGGAATGAAAGGTTGCGTTCCACAACCTTTGCTTCCGGATTCCAGTCTATGAATTTCCTGGGCATTAGCACTCATTTTCAGAACCGGTAACCAGGAAATTCCCCTTTGCTAGATTAAACCATAGCTCCACCGGCGATGATGGTCTCGGAAGAAACTGATATACGCCGAAGTCTCAAAAACTATAATGCGCAATCATTGATACCATGGTCTGTGAATTTTCTGAGTATCCTGATGGATTTTGAGAACTTGGGGCCAGTTTCATGAAGTAATGTCATAAGACCATCTTAAGACGGTCTCAAATCTAAGAAATAAGATAAATGTTAACTATGACAATTCTGTTTCACGAAAAACATTTCACGAAACAAACTTATGACCAAATTAAGCATTTATTTAAGACGTTGTATCCATTAAACGTGGTATCAACCCACGAAAAAGTGTGGGTTCGTGTAGTTTAAGTACGCTAATATAAGGTTTCTCACCACAAATCCGAGTCACAGTTTTCTCAAGGACAGTCGGATGGGGGTCAGGGTGTGGTCAGGGTGTGGCTTGATTATAAGGACATACCAAACTAAAAACTTATATTACGGACTTTCAAGCCATGTTTGGACAAGAAACTCGCCAGCTGAATCAGATTGCAAGACGCTGTCTGTCCCGTGTATCGATCAAATCACTTCCGCGTATCAATGATTCAGTGCGCTGTTTACTTTCGTGCATCAATTCAAGGTTTAAACGAGGGGAATTTATCAGATTCTTATAAAAAGCGTATAATAAAAAGAAAGAGTATTTTTGAGTGGATACCTGAAATTATCTCACTTGTGACCCAGATAAATAGGTATCGTCGCTCGCGCAAGCGGTCACAAAAAATAAATATTGTTTTCGGTCACTCATGAGATAATTTTCGGTATCCACTTAAATACACTAGATATCCTCTATCTATTTTGAGTTCAATCACATTTGTTACAGTGGCTGTTGGTTTCCAGTTCTTTTGTACAGTAATAGTCCTAGTCTGATGTGACCACTTTATCCACTGCTGTTTGAGGACGTGGCTGAAGCGAGTTAATCGGTCAGGGATATAGGTTTCCAACTTGAAAGAAATATTTTCGGTTTTCTTTTGCTTTGATATACAGTACGTGGAGAATGGATTGTAATTAAATCACCCGCAGAGTGGAGTTATTACCCAAGCTATAACTTACAAATTCTTTATATATTGACAAAAAACACAAGCAATGTTTCAGCCAATGGACCTCCGGGAATAACCCAGAGGTCCATTGGCTGAAACTTTGCTTGTGCTGGTTATGTTTTGCAACAAAATTTGCAATTATTGCCTGGGTGGAATCTCCACTCTGCGGGTGATTTAGTGATAATACACTCTCCATGTTCTGTACAGGTGATAATACATGGAATGCTGTTTAATAGTATACTATAATTCAGTGAGTTAATAACATAGAAACATATGTCATTGCAGAAGAGTTTGTAAAATTCGTCTGTGAAGCCATCTGGGCCTGGAAATGAGTTACTTTTCATATGCTTTAGGAAATTTTCACATTCTCACCCAGCGAGTGAACCTTCCAGATATTTCATTTCATCATCCTCCAAAAACTTCAGAAATGGTTATCTCCATCAAGAAAAGTATTTTCAACGTGATCAAAGTTAATCGAGGATGTAATTTTTCAGGCCTACAGGTTTTCATAAATGGTTCTCTTTTTGATATTTTTCCTCCAAGTCACATCTTTCTGTACCATCAGATTCTGTTGTTTTGGGGTTACTTTTTTCAGTATAATGTTTTTTTGCAAGAATACAGGAGCATTTTATTAGTTTCTCCTCTTCACTTACCATTTAGCTACGCACGAATAATTATTCCCTATACCCTTCTGCCTTTGATTGACTTTAGCTTTGTTTCAAGGGGTCGAATCACTTGATTATTATTATTATTTTTATTATTCTTATTATTATTCTTATTATTATTAATTATTATTATTATTATTATTATTATTATTATTATTATTATTATTATATTGTTTATTATTATTATATTGTTGTTGCAGCAG
The DNA here is from genome assembly GCA_031216915.1 of Pictodentalium vernedei. Taxonomy (NCBI): domain Eukaryota; kingdom Metazoa; phylum Mollusca; class Scaphopoda; order Dentaliida; family Dentaliidae; genus Pictodentalium; species Pictodentalium vernedei. Next base: position 88,540,082 of record CM062289.1, read on the forward strand.
CAGCCACAGTAGTAGCAGAACTACTTGCATTATTAGTAATAAACGGGGTGGCCACAAGTGGGGCCCTTCATCTCGGTATGTGTCGCTCATGGGCCAAATCACGGTAATATGTTGTCCATTGAGGACATGAAGGCACAATCTGCAATGTTCAAGCAATGCAAAAATGGCGCCCTGATGAACACAGGAGACGAAATTTGATGTAAGCTTGACAAAGAGATGAAAACAATCAACTGGTGGTGAGATGAAGAGAGATTAAGATTTGTGGTTTGTTTTACACCAGAAGGGTTCCTCATTACCATTATGTATAGAGGGCTGGAGGAGAAGGAGAACGCGTAAAATGTCTGCGCAGATCAAGAGCTATCTCCAACTCTTTGCATTCTGTTGACTGAAATTCCTGCCCAGGACAGGATTTCTCTAAAAATTGAAATATGTGTAATTTAGGTATATTTAATACAATTTCCACCCTGTAAACTGAACAGATCTTTTCACCAAATGCATCTCAAGTTAAATTTAAAAGACGAATTTTTCATCAAATTTAGTCGTGACTGCTTCAAAGCAGCCATGACTAGATTTAATGAATAATATCTTAAAAATACTCAGCGGGTTTATGAATCAATCGTTAAAGTGGCGGAAAAATCAGTTGATTATCAGTCGTGAATGAGTGAAAACAAAAAGCAGCACAGATCAGTTAACTTGAATTGACATAACTGCATTAATGAAGAAATGGATACATGGGTAGGCGAAAGAACGAATGTGCTAGCCAACAGACATGCTGATCTGTAATGGTGAGAAAACCAATGCATAGTATATCTGATAGCTTAAAATGTCACGTGTGGACAGCTGAATGACTTAATTGAAATGTTTGTATGTTGATAGCATTCAGTTATTCAATTTATCAACTAACATGTGAGAAGTAAGTAAGCATTAATCTTGCCCATTCTCTCGCAAGAGGCACCAGAGGCACCGATGACGTTATTTTATTTTTTTTTTAATTTTTTGAAAATGTTTTAAATTTAAAAAAAAACAACTTAAAATTGTTTTTTATTTGATTTTTATTGATGTTTAAATGATGGATACCTACGTGATTAAAACAATGTTATTATCCATGTGCATGCATGTGACGCCATTCCCCTGGTAATATGATGCATGGTGGGTACTCACGTGATGAAAACAATGTTATTTTCCATGCATGGCAGCCATTTTGTGATGTCATTCCCCTGGTAATACGATGCATGGTGGGTACTCGCGTGATGAAACCAGCACTACTATCCATGCTGGGAAGCCATTCTGTGATGTCATGCCCCTGGTAATATGGTACATGATGGATACTCATGGAATCAAATCAATCTTATTATCCATGCTTGGCCGCAATGTTACGATTACATTACCAAGTTAATATGATGAATGATGGATACTCAAGTGATGGAAACAATGCTACTGTCCATGCCCAAACTTCTGCCTCTCTTTTCTCGATCAGACAGCTTATCGAGACATCTTGGAGAGTACTGTTCCTAAATAATGAGAGGTGACGAGAAAGAGTCGAAAAACGGTGACATCTTGTCGGATACTGAGGAGAGCACAAATTCGGTGTCAGAAGATACCTATTCAACTACTGAAAGCGAATACTCAGAAGATGAGGCCGACGAAAACATCCCTGTAGACGATTTTATCTGAAGAGCATATGAGGATAATGCGGGAGAATTTCGGGAGCTGAGGGCGTCGTATATAGACAGTGGGTGGCCCAAAGGCTAGGATAGCGAAGAAGCCAGGGAATCTGTTGAGACAGTGTGATGTTCAGACGTCATCCAATTAACCCATTACTCAACGAAGACGATATCAAAATTTATTATTTTAATTACTATTTTTTAAAATTAAAAAAACAATTTCAACAAAACCATATCATGTGACCCCTCATTGGAACGATCTCGATGAGCTCGTTCCAATGAGGGCCACAATATATGGTTTTGTTGAATTATTTTGAAAAAAAATTATTTCTTTCAACTGCTGAATTTGCAAATTCCGCGGGCGGGTGCGGGCGATTCGTTAGGTAAAACGTTAACAGAAAAATCAAAACTGGTCGGCGACTTCGACGCGTTGAGGGTTACGGAATGACTAGAGCCGAAAAATTCGCAATTGAGAAACGAAAATTAATTTTTGATACCTTATTAAGAATATATACGTTTTTAGATGTGCCCATAAAAACAGATGACGACCAGAGAAAGCCCCAGAAGATATTTATATTGTGATATTAGATGAGATTAGATTAGATTATTTTATTTAGCGATATAGATAGAATATGATACAACATAATAATCGTGATTCATCGAGATACATTATTATAACCTGCAATATTTATTTATTTATTTATTTACTGGTGTTTAAGGTCACATATTTCTGTACAATGGCTAATCATGACCACGACAGTTTTACGGGTGGAGGAAGCCGGAGAACCCGGAGAGAACCACCGAGCAACGGCAAGCAACTGTCAGCTCCCCAACATACTATCTCCACACAAGCAGGGCTAGCATTGGCTGAAGACCGGTGCACCTCGACGTGCAGTACGCCTCAGTACACAGCGTCACAGTGTCCCAACGTGGGCAATGGGGGTGAAGTATCTTGCCCAAAGACACAACGCAGGTGGGATTCGAACCGAGGACCTCTCGGCTTGCAGCCTGCGCCTCTACCAATTGAGCCACCCCCACCCTCCCCCCCCCCCCCCCCCATAACCTGCAATAGACATACATTTATAAAACAGAACACCGCTACTATCGTATTATAAAAAGAACTACAATGTTTGAGGCCGAAGTAAAATGCAGCAAAATATTTAATACTTTTTATAGCTGGAAAAAAAATTCACGTCGTTGAAAATATTTTGTTTGTTGTTTGTGGCTTAATTCCCTTATTGGATAATTGAAGGAAATATACTAAAATTAGAGCAAACTTGTACCCTTATGAGACAAGACTTCCTATTATTCTACGGATAAAGTGTTTATCTTCGTAACTATTCACTAATGGCTACAGGAATGTTCACTGACTTTATTAGTGCAAACTTGTAAACAAGAATATCGTTTTATCTGTTTGGGTGACTACTTTGGTTTAAATGTTTGTATAACAATATTATCGACGTTTTTCCTTACATATCTCATAAGAATAATGATTGTTGATCAAACATCTACTTTTGATACAAAAAGAGACTTTTCTAAGATCTGCCAACAAGTTTTTAGACAAAGTTTACTCTTTACTTTGAACATCGGTCATAAGGGGATGAACTTATCAACTTATTTGTTGATAAAATGATCAGACAGATGTTTGGATACATAGATGCAAATTGCCTTTCCACGTATTCACCAACATATAAAGATCCACAAAAAATAAATTACACTTGATAATTAAATTTAAAAAAGACTTTAAAATCACAAAATACTGTTATTTAGGTGGGGGTGGGAGTGGGGGGATGGTGAAATTTAGGTGGGTGGGGGATTAAAAAATACCAAAAAAAAAATTAAAAAAAATAGAAAAATATATAATACTAGCGGGTGTTACCCGGCGTTGCACGGGAGAAGATGGTTATATCAGCCGTTTTCGAAATAGAAGGTCAAGGTCACCCCGCACGGGCACCCCGGTAAGTCAAAATGATCGATGGGGCAATATACCCGGACATATGAAATTTCAGCCCAATCGGCCCAGCTGTTTTCGAATTAAAAGGTCAAGGCCACAATTTCAAGGTCAAGGTCACCCCGCACGGGCACCCGATAAAGGCAAAATGATCGGTGGGTCAATATACCCGCACATATGAAATTTTAGCTCGATCGGATCAGCCTTTTTCGAAATAAAAGGTCAATGTCATCAATTTCAAGGTCAAGGTCACCTCGCACGGGCACGGCACCCACCCAATGTTTCTCGCAGGGTCAATATACCCGCACAAATGAATTTTCAGCCCAATCGGCCCAGCCGTTTTCATATTAAAAGGCCAAGGCCACCAATTTCAAGGTCAAGGTCACCCCGATAAAGTCAAAATGATCGATGGGTCAGTATACCCGAACATATGAAATTGTAGCCCGATCGGCCCAGCCGTTTTCGAAATAAAAGGTCAAGGTCACAATTTCAAGGTCAAGATCACACCGCGCGGGCACCCCGATAAAGTCAAAATGGCCAATGGGTCAATATACCCGCGCATATGAAATTATAGCCCGAACGACCCAGCTTTTTTCGAAATAAAAGGTCAAGGTCATCAACTTCAAGGTCAAGGTCACCCCGCACGGGCACGGCACCCAACCCATGTTACCCGCAGCGTCAATGTACCCGCACATATGAAATTTCATCCCAATCGGCCCAGCCGTTTTCGAATTAAAAGGTCAAGGCCACCAATTTCAAGGTCAAGGTCACCCCGATAAAGTCAAAATGATCGATGGGTCAATATACCCGCACATATGAAATTTTAGCTCGATGGGCCCAGCCGTTTTAGAAATAAAAGGTCAAGGTCACAATTTCAAGGTCAACGTCACCCCGCACGGGCACCCCGATAAAGTCAAAAAGATCGATAAGTTAATATACCCGCACATATGAAATTTTAGCCCGATCGGCCTAGCCTTTTTCGAAATAAAAGTCAAGGTCATTAATTTCAAGGTAAAGGTCACCCCGCACGGGTACAGCACCCACCCCATGTTACTCGCAGCGTCGAATTACCCCCGTGTACAAAATTTGAGATCGGTCGAGAAACCGAGGAGTTCACCCGTAATAAAGGTAGAGAGAGAGATAGATAGATAGAGACATTCGCATTTATATATTAGATTTTTAACAATTTAAAAAAAAAAGTGACGTCATCTGTGCTTCTGGTGCCTCTTGCGGGAGAATGAGCAATATTAGAGCTTACTTACTACTCGTGTGGAATAATTGATTCTACGTCAAAAGAAAAAAAAGATGAATGAATTTTTCCAGGTACTGTTCGTTTTAGCAATGTTAGAATTAGCACCCACGCTCATCCTCTGGCATAGTTAAATGCGACACAATATGAATGACAAAATTTTAGCATTATACTAAATTATGGATTCTCTTACATAAATACCGGCGCAGTAGTAGCAAACTAAACATCATTGGTGCGCTGATTTTTCAAGGTCGAGGTTTCGTGACCTAAACAGTGTTACATTATCTGTTTGAAGTATAGAAAGATAAGGTGGGTACGACTGAAGAGTGGGTGAGTGAAATCTCGAATGAATAAAAATAATTATAGAGATTAGTGGACGGTAAAGCGGTCTGTGAAACCAACAATTATGTATGGCGTGATGAAACGAATGGGGTATGAATAACGAAAGATGAGAAAATAAAATCTTAAAAGTAACACAACCAAGATTGATGGATGGATGGGTGGATACTTTCAATACAGTTTTGTATTGTTTTTCATATGTACATTAATGTTAACACTGAACAAAATAACACCTACCCTCCCACCTGCTGAAATTGGATGGATGGAGGGATGGATGAATGGATGGATGAATATTTTCAGTACAGTTTTTTTTTATTGATGGGTGGAATGAGTGAATGCTTTCAATACAATTTCTTTATATTATATTTTTATATGTATAGTTCAGTGACCACAAAGTCTATTTTAGTCTTGACAAAGGGGTAATTAACAGACGAAAGACGAAATGAAGTGTTAACACTTGCGGTATGGACGGAACACTTCAATAAAATGTTCTAAAATTGCTTGCGTAAAATTCGGGCATTTAGGCCCCATGTCATGATTGAAAGCGGGACAAATCGACAACTTTGACGTCTGTAAAATTTATTAACAAATTTCTAATAGTTTGCAATCAGCATATTACTCTTAACAATAAATATCTTAATTTACAAGACCTTATTGTTAGCTAAAAGACCCAGGACAACGTGAGGTTGCCATATCACATGTCACAAAGCTAAGGGTATACTTACGAAAATAGCAATGAGGCTGTCTCCGTGATGTCCCTCGTACAAACTTTCTTAAATTTTCCATAACAAAAAAAAAAAAACAACATTTGGCACGATAACGAAGAGTGCTGCCACGACGAAAACCCCTGCTGTTCAATGAAAATATTAGAGGAACAGCCACAACAAATTTTCGTCGCAAGCGACAATCCAATTCTGGGAATGATGCGTCGCAATTTTCCACGGGCACCTGGAGTAGAGAACGAGAAGAACAGAAAAAGGGAATCTTTGAGAAAAGAACATGCAAGCCAATTCGGTTCTCTCATTACCAAGAGGAAGCCAAACATATTGCGAAAGAATGGTCAAATAAAAAACAAAATCGGACATTGAATCTCAATGTTGAATCAGAAAATGCTAACGGACATGAGATTGCAAGTCCGAATTTATTATTTTGATAGAGTATTGATTTATCAATATTTATGGATTTCCCAGGGAACTGGGGAACATTGTTGGTTTACATGTTTGTTTTACAATTGATACTCGACGGTGTTGTCGAGAAGAAAGAGGACAAAAAGTTTCGAACCGATTGCAACCCTGTCGTTCGAAACTTGTCTGCCAACTCTCGTAGTCTCCGTAATGTTATTCTACATCGAAGCCCATTTGATGGAGAACTCTGTCAAATATGCTTTAGGTAAAACTGAAAGTAGGTTGCATCTCAGCAAGAGAAATTCAAACCTTTGTAGAAAGTATAAGTGATGTTGGCCTCTTGTTATGTTCCTTCAAATGACGTTTCGGACATTTATCTGAGAATAAGTATCCATTGTGCACGAATGAGAACATTTTACCTGAATACCTTTTGTATTGATACAAATGGTGTTTCTTGCAACTGTTGTATACCTGTGGCGGTCACGATTAGCCACTGTGCATAAGTATGTGACCTTAAAAACCAATAAATAAATAAGTGTATACCGGTGAGTGCTTCGCTAAGGTTTGTTTACGTTATTATTTATAGAACATTTCAGGCTACAGAAATGCGTTCGCAAGAGACAGTAAACGATTTTCTAATACATGAAAGGGGCACAGTTGTTAAGTTATGCAACCACACTGCTTACATATTTCTGTTTCTGAATAACTGGACGTATTCAAGTTGATGCCGCTGCAGTTACAGCGCACAATCATTTCGAAATAGTTACCCCATACACTCACTAGCTTAACCCTTGAACTCGTAAGACCAATTTTGCGGTCCACTGCATAATTTCGACCCATTTTTGCCTTATTTAAAAGGTCTATACACGGGTCATTGATTATACAATTATAACTGCAGTCTACAGCCAGACTGCTGCAGACTGTAGTTATTATTTTACCCCCCCCCCCCCCCTCACCTGTATATTGATATTGGACTGACCCATTTCACTGTAAGTGTACAGAGAGGCGATACCAGGAAACGAGGGTTCAACGTGCTAATAAGTTTATTTGGGGATCGAGAAAGTTCTGGTAGCCGCGTACAGTTTCGACAGGAGTGAGCAGTGTTTTATCAGAGAAATGAAATCGGAAAATTGAATTGTTAGTTAACCAATTTATTGGAAATACACTAGGGAAGTGCGTCGTTTTTGTACACAATGATTTATCAGAGACAAGTTTTTGTTTCAAAGGCCAGACCTCGACTCGTTTCCGTTGAGATATGGCCTAAGAAACAAAGGTAGACTCTGATACAACGTATTATAATAAATACTGGCGATAATATATATATATATATATATATATATATATATATATATATATATATATATGAGGAAATTGAAATAAATACATTACAAGGTTATACAAAGATCAGAATTCGAACTGAAGGTGTAGCATCGACATATGTCAACATGATAGCAACGCACTCATTTAAATTTATTTGACGTGTTTTGAGGCACATTCGTGCTTGAGAGCTGACAAAACAATCTCAGAATTCAGTTTTCTTAATGAACACCACTTTTCTGATGTTTTGTCAAAATTACTCTTAGTCTGTCAGAAAAAGTCGAAAACAAGACTGAACAACAAATTATAGAATAAGTTTCCCTTGTGGGGAGTGAGTGGTGGAAGGGGTGGTGAAGCTCTGTGAGGATATCAAAGTAATATGTTGACATTGATTTAAAATGCAGTATTTACGGGATCTGTCCAAGGTGCAAGATTGTTTGATGTTGATACTGTTGTTGGTATTGAACAATCTAACTTGTCTGGGCACATCTGATTTCAGTTTGGCTTCAAAACAACGGCAGCTCGTTTAAAAAAGGCAATGCAAGAAGCAGCAAATGTATTGGCGGGACTAAATACTCGCCAATACCCCCATATTGGCATTAACTCCCCGTGCTGCAAGTTCCTGTCTTATTACTCCTGTGTCTCGTTTGTAGTGGACAGGTGACTTGGAGCATTATAAAGTTTAACACTGAACATTCGGTGATAGAATACAATGGCACTGAAATGTTGTTTTTTTTTAACATTTCGCCAATTTCATAAATAAGATCTCATCGGGGGAAAGGGCTTCTCTTGACGATTCAGGACACCCTAATATCTTTCTAAAATGTACTATAGCAGTAAAATAAATAAAAGTATTAATCAGGATTATTTTTATTTTTTTGCAGTTTAATCTTATATGCGACAGACAACAACTCTCTGCGGTGATAACGTCAATACAGTTAGGTGGCATGCTGGTTGGAGGTTTGGCGACAGGGCAGATATCAGAACTGTTCGGAAGAAAAAAGGTTTTCTTCTCACTAATAACAGGACTGGTGGTGTTTTCAGCAGCCTCGCCGTTTGTTAGAGTATGGCAAACATACGCCGTTATGAGGTTTCTAATTGGAAGTGCAGTTGGAGGCGTCTTTGTTTTAGACGTTGGAATACCCGTCGAATTTACCCCGACAAAGTGGAGGTCGTGCATACCTGGTATTCCATCTCTGAATGTTGGTGAAACGTTCTTTGCTCTTGGTGCCTACTTGACGAAGAATTGGAGATATGCCAGCATAGCAACCGGTGTCGTTTCCGCGCCTTTTCTTCTTGGGTTGTTGTAAGTTGATTAATAGTCCATATATTGCAGACAATTCAAGCTACGTGCGAACATCAAAAACTGTATCTCCGATGTCTGAAATATATAACACTTCGCTTAACCTATAATGCGGAATGCTGTGTTAAAATGACTTCCAAGTTTCATTTTAGATTGCTTAACCCTCTGAATCCGAGCGGCCGTTTTTCCGGCCTTGGAACATGATAGGTTATAATTTTATTAAGTAGGATGACTGCAAAGTGAATGTGTTGAGCCAACCGATTAATATTTTCAAAGTGCAGCCCCGAGGCTGCACATTGAAAATATTAATTGGTCTACCCCCATAAAATGAATTTGAGATCTTCCAATTGCTGCCATTGAACTGACATGGTTGGTACCACTAGGATACAAAGGGTTACATGTAAGTTTAATAGACAAATATCAGGTTACCGTAATCAGCTGATATTTCTTTCTTCCTTTCCCTTGTTATTTCTAGTTTTTATTGTTTGGGATAAAACGATACTGTCAACAGTCAGTGTATGCTAGTTTAGCAATTCAATGGCATTTTACGAAAGCGTGTATAAGGCAATAAACTCTCTATTCGACATATACATTTTAGAATTGAACATAATTCCGTTTTTACCCAATCTGTCCAGGTTCTTTTGAATATTATTAGATATTTGATGAATTGACGGTAACATGGTTTGAGGTTTGTTGCTCGGATCTTATGTTCAACCGCAACGCGAAGCGTCTCGGTTGAACATACGCTCCCAGCCGCAAACCTTAGACCATATTACCGTCAATTTATCACAATAAGGTATATGTTCCAATAAATCCCTGCCCATCGTCCCAAACATACATCGTGAAATTTAAACAACACTTCATTTGGGACATCGTCTGCTGCACGTGTGAAAAATTAAGCAACGGACAATGTCATTTAAAATAGTTCACGTAGAGACGTCAGACGGTAGCATATGCTACTGGAGACGTAAATATAGAAAAAAAAATACTCCTGAGACGATTTTCTCCAAAGAAATAGCTCTTTCAAAAACATCAGGGGATATAAATCATTTTTGACGCAAAATCAAAATGTATTTTTTTCAAATTCCATTTTTGCTTCGAATAAACAGACAGAATTTTAACCTTATTTCATTAATTTTGTTAGAAAGAAACACATTTATTCCGAAAAAACGAATGAATCTATCGACAAATGTTTATTTTTACAGAAAGTTTACAGGGAAACAGCCAAGAAAAAGTTAATGTTACCAAACAACGTGTAAATGTCACAACGATCACATTTAAAAATGCGTTGATGAGTCACAAGTGTATCCACCCACAAAATATTGCGTTGTTCCGCTTTATACTCTCGATCCACTTACAAACGCGATGCAACGACCACCCCCCCCCCCCACCCCCTCAAAAAAAAACAAACAAAAAACACAACAACAAAAAACACGGATAACGTATGTGTACAATTGTTTCGAAATGCTTAACATCTTTTTTAGTTTTTTTTTCACAAGTCCAGTACTATTTGTCCCACAACTGCTCATTACAGGAGTAAATATGAAAGATTGGGATTCAGTGTGGGCATCTTTGGGAAAAAAATCGTCACCGTTAATATTCCATAAACAATGCACTTTGAACTACTTGTAGATTCGCAAATATACCACAAAGGACCAAAATCAGTTGAATGGTGGCTGGGCTATTTGAAAAGGATCGCTCAAGAGTCACGATTTGATCTGGATTTTTAACCGAGTACGCGAAAATCGATCTGAAACGATGTTCACCGAGGGTAAGATCGATGTTAGTGAACAAGGTTCAGAAATCTGTAAATTCGTTTCGAATTTTGAGGTGCCTTTAATCACATAACGTGTAATTTTAACCCCTACTGAACGTAGCGGTGCTCACATAAAAAATGTCAACCCCATTTCGTTGGAGCTCGTTCCATTGACCCATCAGATTGGTCTTTATGCAAACATTGAACATGTTTAGTTATCCGAGACATTAAATTTCACCGTCATCTGTTTTTCGTATAAGTTGGTGAAATATGAGAGAAGATGAACTCAATTCTACTTCCGGAATACAGTACAGCTGTCGTGGAGTTTTTGTGATCCACGCGTGGGCAGTGAAGTCCGTGTATACGTTGACCATGTTATAATAATCATCATCACCAAAATATGTGCAAGTGCTTCATTAATTAAATTGTCGATGGTTATTTCTGTAATTAGTGTTCGGAATCTGATATCATTGCGACCGTAGAAAAACTGTGACCAGTCTACAACGACCATACTGTCACTCCTTTATTAGTGGCGTTGTGAACGATAAACCCATAGGGAGCTATGTAATGATAAGCATGTGATTAGTGGAGTTTAACCCTTTTACTGCCACGCTCACTTTATACATATATGGAGGACATCTACGTACAACTGTATGCCAGGAAGTGCAATACACTTATGACATACTTGAAACCCTATCATCTGATTAGTTGCAGGAAAGGGCTCTCTGAGCCCTTTCCTGCAATTAATCAGATGATAGGTTTTATCTGCGCATACCAAAACGTACAGATAATCAGCATAAAATAGGTGACAATAGTCACCTCTAGCAGCGTAAGTGATAATAATTGTTGTAAAAATGTTGTAAAATCGTGATAACCGTAACGGTGCTTAAAAAAACGTCAACCACATTTTGTTGGAGCTCGTCCCAGATTGGTCTTTATGCAGAAACTGAACATGTTTAGTTATCAGAGACATTTATTTGCGCTGTCATCTGCTTTTCTTATAAGTTGAGGAAATGTGACAGAAGATGAACTCAATTCTACTCTCAAAACCAACTCACGCACTCACATTGCTACAGTACAGCTGCCGTGGACTGTTTGCAATCCACGCGTAGGCCGCGAAGCGTTTATCTGCATGGTAATAATAAACATCATCTGCAAAATTTGTACCCAGTGCTGCATTAACTAAATTGTCGATGGTTATTTCTGTAATTAGAGTTCGGAATCTAATATTATTGCGTCCGTGGAAATATTGCCCACCCGTGGAAAGTGACCAGTCCATAACGACCTGTCACTCATTTTTAAATGTGTGGTGTTGTGAATGACAATTCCGTAAGGAGCTATGTGATGATAAGTATGTGATAAATGGAGTTTAACCCTTTTATGTCACGCCCTCTTTATCCATAGATTGAAGACCCCTGTGTACAACTGTATGCAAGGAAGTTTAATAAATTTGTGACATACTTGAAACCCTATTATCTGATTAGTTGCCGGAAAGGGCTCTCTGAGACCTTTCCAGCAATTAACCAGATGTAAGGTTTGATCTGCGCATACCAAAACGTACAGATAATCGTCATAAAGTAGGTGACAATAGTCGCTTTTGGCAGCGTAAGTGTTAGTAATTTATTCGTTTTTAACACGAAATGGATAGACACCATGCTGAACAATGGAAAGTTTGAATTTTGTTGTTCAAATTAAAATTCAGAATAACAGTTTCTCTTTCAGCTTCCATTTCACTTCGGGTTTCAATACAGTTGTTTTTCCATTGACGACAGTGCTAATCTTTCCTCCTCTCTCCATCTGATTTGGCCAAAAACACCCATCTATCCATTTCGTTTATCATCTCAAGAATAAAATATACTCAAAAAAAATATAGATCATTTCCCAATGTCCTTGAATAGAATGCTCCCAAATGTTTGAGTCCAATCGAAGGGAAATAACTCCAAATCAAAGCAAATTCTTTCTTCTGCTTGTCTGAATCATTTTTCAGCCGAAATAGACTGTTGCAGTTGACCGGTTGACATGTTTAAGTTTTCTCAGGCTTCAACTATTCCTTTCCAGTTTACTGGTTGACATTTTCAAGGTGTATTGGGTTTCAACTATTCCTTTCCGAAGTTTTATCGTTCTCATTGCATAATAACGAAACATGTGTTTCTTTCAGTTTCTCAAATTTTGTTATGAATTGTTGTGAAGGTTTTCGTCACTGGAATGCCGTTTGTGGATTATATAACAAAACAATACTCAACACCCTGAAGAGGCAAGGTAATACATTCGCCACAAGGTGTTTCAGCAGCTTGTACTGGACTGTACAGCCATTCTGAGATTCGTATTTACTTCGGCATTCAGCTTCAGGAAATACGGAAAGGGTAGTACAGTCCCGTGTACCCTGCTGAAACACCGTGTATCTAATAAGACATATATGAATGATACAATAACAAAATGTTACGACATTGTCATTTTATTACAGGTAAGCGTTTTATCTCACCAGTTATAGGAAAATACTGTACATGGTGAGCGTATTATCACTAAATCACCCGCAGAGTGGAGATTCTACCCCAAGCAATAATTGCAAATTTGTTGCAAAGCATAACAAGCACAGGCAAATTTTCAGCCAATGGACCTCCGGGTTAAAACAGGAGGTCCATTGACTGAAACATTGCCTGTGTTTTTTGTCGGCATGTACAAAATTTGAAAGTTATAGCTTGGGTGATAACTCCACTCCGCGGGTGATGTAGTTACAATCCACTCTCCACGTACTGTAAAAGAAACATTAAACACTTTGACTGATAACAAAATGATTTCTTTCGCCTTGTACAGGTGGAATACTTACTAATTTTGTACTGTCATAATAATTTCGATCTGTCGAACAAATTTGTGCGCTAGAGAGTTGAAGCTTAACTTTGCAATCAACGTGCAATTCAGGGAACTAATTCGAAATTCTAAGCTCTTGACGAGGAAAGGTAGAAATTGTTCGTTACCTATCATTTTTGTACGATACTTCTCAACTGGGCACAGATAACACTCTTCGGGAAACGTTTTCCACTATGGCAAGGTACTCCTTTTTAACTCTGTTAAGAACAAGAGACTAAGTCACAAGGCCATTGGACGGTTGGTGAGATTTATTTGCTTATTTGAGTTTAACGACACTTTCAACAGTCAGGGTCACTTCGCCTCGGACAGTTTTACGGGTGAAGGAAGCCGAAGTAGCCGGAGAGAACCAACGATCAACGGCGAGCAACTACCAGGCTCACCCAACATACTAACTTCACACAAGGAGGGTTAGCGTTGATTGAAGACAAGTGAACCATCGACGTGCAATACGCCATAGTACTCATCGCCAACGTGCCCACACGTGGGCCACGGAGGTGATGTGTTTTGCCCAGGGACACAACGCGGCTGCCGCAGGTGGGATTCGAACCGAGAAATTCTCGGCTTGCAGCCTGCACCTCTGCCTACTAAGCCATCGCGCCCTCGGTGGGATTTATTTCCCGCAAGAGTAACAATTTATCTAACATAACAGCCGCATGAGTCGTAAAGTACTTAAAGGCAGATCCGCAGATATCTTCTCACTACTGACGTCCCGGGGCTAATAACATATGTACATAAATTCGTGTGCATTTAGTATCAGGCTTCAAAATAATAAAATGATAAAATTCCTGTGCCAGTATTGAAACGATCCCGCCGCCCCTAGAGCTATAAACATATGAAGTGGTGGGATCTTTGTCAGTATTAAGAAGGGCACAGCGTCCCACACCGCCTGTCCCTCGCTACTCACATCTGGCCAGCGCAATGTCAAAAACTTGTATTTGAATTTCTTTTTAATGTTTGCCTCCAAGCCATAGCAAAGCTTATGACCAATCCGTTATCATTTGTACACATCATAATTGTTGTATACCTGGGTTTCAGGTTTTTATATTAGAATAATTTCCAGTTCATTAACCCTTTACCTAAAATAAAAAGCAGACACTTGCAAGCAAAATTCCTGAATAACTATTGTTTTCACTTTTTGTTTCAAAAACATAGGTTATGACCCCTGATTGGAACGAGAGCGTTCCAAAGAGGGGTCATAACCTATGTTTTTGAGACAAAAAATGAAAAAACTGATGAAAATTATTGGCGACATTTTTTCATAGCGCTGGCCGGTTTTCGCAGTTACGTTGGGTAAAGGGTGAAGCATTGTTCTAAAGTCTCTTTTGCATATATTTTATTTTCAGTATTGTGCCTGAGAGTATGAGATGGCTTCTAGCCCACGGCAAAATAGAAGAGGCCAAAGAAGTGATTAAAAGTATGGCACAAATGAACCGAAAGGTGTGTCCAGACTTGACCAAACTAGAAATGTCCTTCGAAATGGAAAAAAGGAGAGGCAAACATACTGAAAGGAAATATAGTTATATGGATTTGTTAAGCCGATGGAACATGGCAAAGATCGCATTACCTATGGCATTTATATGGTAGATGTTCTAATTATTTACACAGTCATTCCATTACGTGAAATCTATAGGCTGTTTATGTGTAGGGTAGGCAGAGTACGTGGGGAGTGGATTGCAACTAAATCACCCGCGGAGTGGAGTTATCAGCAAATCTATAACTTTTAAATTCTGTACATATCGACAAAAACACAAGCAATGTTTCAACCAATGGACCCCCGGGTTTAAACCGGAGGTCCATTGACTGAAACTTTGCTCGTGCTGGTTATGCTTTGTAACAAATTTGCAATCATTGCTTGGGAGTAGTAGGAGAGGGATGGATCGTCCCCCATTGGGGGAGGGAATGGGGGAGGAGGAAGTGACGTCATAGTCACGTGATCCAGTGGCGGCATGTTGTGTTGTCATGGTAACCCGCGTGAGCGGCCATATTGTGACGTCATCTCCATAGTGATACGTGGTATGAGTGCGCATGCGCAGCGCGTGTTGTTAGGGTGACACGTGTTCCCGTCGTCCATGTTGTATACTGGAGGCCGCCATCTTGGTTTCTATGGTAGCACGTGGTTGCTGTGTGACCCAAAACCTTCTAACAAGACAGGCGTATGTTCGGAGGATGTGTTCCTTTGTACAGGAGTAAATTCCCGATTCGTAGAATTACCCAAATAAATTCAACAATCCCTCCAAATCACCGAAAACGACTTTATTTGCTACGGATTCCCCATTTGATCGGTGTAGCACGTAGTGCTATAGCACCAAGGGGTACAAGGGGTGTGTTCCTTTGTAGAAGAGTAATTTTCCCTAGAATCCTCGTTTAATTACCCAAATAAACCGACAAGTTGTACTATTTCGAATTCTTTCAGAATCCTATTTAGGATCGCGAAACTTTTGGTTTATAATAGTAGCACGTAGTTCTATAGTACCAAGGGGGTACAAAGGGTGCGTTCCTTTGTAGAAGAGTAATTTTCTGGCTTGGTATTTGCCCCATGTGGTTTTTAATAGTACGGAGGGGGCCCTGTGGGTACGTTCCTTTAGACTAGAGTAATGTTTTTTCCTCCCAATAAATTGTATAAGAGTAGTGCTATATGACAAATTCCTTTAGCCATTACCCAGAATCATTTGCTTCTACCATTTATAAAGATTACAAGTAGGGCTCATATGTGTACATGAAGGCCATGAAGCTAAGTTCCACCATATACTCATGTGAGGATCTACCCATGAGATGTGTCGTATGAGGTCTAATTTACTATCCTTCTTAGCCTTATTTTAGTATTTGAGGATACATTTTGGGTTTGTTAAAAATAACAACACAATTTTTACATTTCAATTTCTTTTATTCAACAACAAAGACATACAACTTTTTTATGGAATCCTCTATGGTATGTAGATTGTCAGATATTCATAAACAGTCTTTCGCCAGATTGGACATCTTCTCAGTGGTTTACAACAGTCTTTGCACAGGCACAAATGGTTACATGGTCGCGGAGCGACATTGGCTTCAGCTAATAAACACACACTACATTTCATCCTCCGTGAATCTTCTTCTTGAAAGGATGTGTCCATTTTTCTTTGGTGACCATTTCTTCTTCTTTTTCATTGTCCATGAATTCAGATGGTAAATTATGAATGTAATAACAGTCTGGGAAATATTTTCTGTGTTCTTCTATAATATCATCTTCTGGTTCCCAAAAACGAACAATAATACCACAATGAAAACATTGAGTTCTGTCTCCTGCCCCCAAATAAAAGAATCCAGCTTTTGTCAGTTCATTCGGGTTTTTCACACTTTCACTTTGTAACATGAATTGAAATGTCTTGAGACGATTTTCCTCCAATGCATACTTGATGTGTTTTGGTGGTCTTTGTTCTGGTGTCTTTCTTACTTTCTCTTCTCCACGTAATAAATGCTCCAGTACTGGTGGTGGAACATCACGAAAATACGTTTCGAATGAAACGCTCCTTCTCTCTACACAATCTCTTGTATTTCTTATTTCTTGGTTTCGTGATTGATAATCATTCAGTGCCATCTGTATCAACGACGGAATAGTGAACATTCTTCATTTTTTTTTTATCTTCACTCTTCTTTGGTTTACTTTCTCTCTTTGGTTTGGGTTCTCCTATTTCAAGGCTTCTCTTTTTTGCAATATCAACTGCATTGGTCACTTGTTTCCAATCTCTTGTGGTAAACTGGAACCCAACGTCGTTCTTGAACAGTTGAATCTGTAAATCGTTGTTAAGTTTGAAGACGGTCACATATGTAGATATCCTTCTTCTTTGGCTGTCGAAACAAAAAATGAGCTGAACACCAAGTGCACTCTTTTTATAGTTTGTCTTCAATACAGCGGCATCTAGTGGCTGATTTCCTCTATGACGTTATTAACCAACACATCATTATCCATTAGATCAGTCGTAAACAAGTTGGATATGGTGTCCATCGGTACACCGCGACAGCGATGTTTCAAGTAAAATAGGAAGTAGAGTCCACACACTGGTAATGGTCCATGAAGGCGTTTTGAATTATACTTCCAATATCTAGAATTCTTCTTCAGGAAATTCTCAAATGGTCTGTGTTGTGGTGGTAATCCATAGGAATCAAAGTATTCTGCGTTGTGGTGACTCACAAAGAGAGCCACCCAATGTTCTCCTTTTCTGTGGTCTGGATCCGTGTTGGCTATCAATGCCACTGGTCTGTGATCTAGTAATCTTCTTGGTAATTTGTTTCTTGCAAATACTCCCAAACATATTCTCCTCAAACAACTATCTGATCGAAGTGCATTCTCTAACTGCAACGTGTTCATGTTGAGTAATCTTCGATTACTTGTCTATTCTTATCCACTTCTCTGATGTTCTGAAATTATGCATACACCAGTACGTTGATTGTGGTTGGTAATGGGTTTTCAAAATGGACTTCAAGTCTCAAAGTTCCTCTCTTCACCAGTTCGAAGTGTTGTCCATGTGATAGGTATGGAGTCATGTCGAATACGAATAGGGTGTATCCATTTATGTACTCTTCTCGGCTGATGTGGTTCCCTTTATTCTCATACATTTGTCCAGTTCCTTGGAACAGTGTCGCACTTCTTGTTGTTCGAATCGAGGTTGTAATGGTTTGGCTGGATTCTGTTGGCCATCCACGTGCAAAGCCCAGTAATTGATTTTGTATAGTTCTTGAAATTATACGGATTCTTTGAAAAGTTTCCATTGAAAGCATCGTTGTCTACACACCCCACTACGATGCGTTTAGGTAGTTGGCCTAAAAATACATTTTCTTGTGTGATACTCAGGTTTCCTTTTGGCACTGAAAACACCTTGGTTTCCACACGATCGATAGGATATTTTGCAGTTGCTTTTGTCAGTGCTTTCTCGTGAGCCATTCTCACGAATGATTGGAGTCTCTCTTTGCGTACAAACATGGGTACATCTAGAATTTTGATCTTGTATGTATCGGCATCGGCCATCAATGCGAAAGCATCTTTGGCTCTATTCATTTTAACATGAACATTAACTCCATTCAGCAAGTAACGAGTTTGGAAAAACATGTCCAAATGTAATCTTCAGTTCATGTCCACGATTTTACTTTTCTCTATAAATTTCTTTCGAAGAAGAAATCCCTTGTTATCATGTGTCAAATCTTCCATGTGTCCGGCCGTATCCTCGTACCATAATGCATTAGTCAGTTGTGACTTCTTGGCAGCTGGTCCATAACTCAACAAAGTTTCTATGAAAGCTCTGTAGTGATAAGTGCTGTTGGAAGGAGATACCTGTTTTTCATTCAAGCTGATATCGATTTGATTAAATAAGGAATGCATCCATAAATTGACTGGGCCCATTTTGGCATCGGGTGCAATTGATGCCCCATTGGAATCTACAACCTTTGCTTTAACATACAAATATGTCTGTGCCAAATTCAAATAATCATCTCCTAAGCCTGCAATGTGGAATTCGATTGGCCCACTGTTTCCTATGGTCGCCAAAGGCCTGTGTTCTACATATTGCCCATGTTCCACACTAGTCTGCGTTGGTGGTATGGACAATAAGTCGAGTTCGCTGTTGACACATTCACAAGATTGTTCATTGATGAGAGACATCATGCACCGAGAAAGTTCATATTCTTCAGTCCTCCCAATATACTTCCCAAACCATAACCTCTCTGTATTTGAGCCCCAGAAAAAGCTGGTAGACCGTTCCCAGCTTGTTTCGTGTAATATTCTTTGTATAATTTGGACTTACAACAGTAAGTCATGTTTATGTGAAATGAAGAGATCTACGATTTCTGAAATGAAGTGTCACTGTCACTTTACCGAACTCGAAAGGTACTATGGCTCCTGTGTCACCCCTTATATACACCTGGACGGTACTGAAATTTGTTCATTCTACTGGTACATAATACACGTTCTCAAAAGTTTTAGAGATGATATTCCCATATTTTCCACGTACAGGTACGATACAAAGAAGTGGTATTCTTGTGTCTCCCACGACTTGGTCACGAACCAAGTCACAGTATACATAGAGTGAATAAAATCCTTGGTTGACATCAGCAACTCTGGAAGAAAAGAATTGTAAGTTCCTGATTTAAAAACACACGCATTAAATCCCAAAATATTTTGAATAGTAGGGCTCAATGTGACCACGACTCTATCACGTACCATGATAGAACTTTACCAGTCACTTCATCCAATTCAAAATCTATCTTATCGTGAAGAGGCAAGAGTAATTCTTTAACACCATTGATAGCCCGTATCACATCAGTGGGATCCGAATATCGACCTTCCTTAAGAGTAAGTCGATAATTCTTTTTCGAAGACCAGAACACTGTAACGAAAGCTTCTTCCCCACGAATATTGAACTAAGTATTTGGATACTGAATCTCTGCCAGACCTACTTCCCATTCTTCCGTGAGATTCACTGGTTGTGATAGCTGAGTGGTGTACGTAGTCAACGTGTTTTCTGGAAACACGTTCATAGAACTATTACTTGGTAAAGTCAAATAAAACTTTACTTTTTCTTAATGGTTAGATTAGGTAGGAAATATCCCATGCTACTACTCAAGAGAGTAGTCCACAATTTACTGTCTGTGTTTTCGAGAGTGAGATTAACGACACTGGTAATGATGATGATGTACAAAATGATTATTTGGGAAAAATAAGTGATCTCGCTCCTTGGAATTATTTTGCCAAACAAAGGCCAAGAACGTTCGATCCTTCTTCCATTTTGAAGAAACCTCAGAGGTAAACTTCCTTTTATAGGCGAGTTGACTCTGCTTGATCCAGGAATTGAACGAAGCAGGGTATCCTAACCACTTTACGAACAATTCCCTTTTCTTACCAGTACCACGTTTCTTGAGTACGTGTTCGATTTTGTAAATAGTTTTATGTGAAACTCGCTGAAGCTCTTCAGTGTAGAACGACCCTTTCAATATTTCCCCATTATCATCTTGTAAGACGTATGTGACTGGATGACCTTTCTTGATGTCTACCGCTGTGAATAACTCTTCAGTCCAATTGGGCAAATAACCTTTCTCAAACATTTTCTTAACTTTATTGATTCTCACTCTGGCTCCTACTTTGAATTTTGGAGTCTTGTGTTTTATGGCTTTGCCATACAACCTTTGCCAAACCTCTTCTTGATTTTCAAAGTTCACGGCAATTGGGGCCATACCTATACTACGATGATGAGAATGATTATATAATTTCACCAACTTTTGAAGTGGAAAAATTAGTGTACCGTTCTTGGTAAAATATTTTCACATTTTGGTTTTCAAAGTTCTATTGAATCTTTCTACTATGGAACATTTTGTTTCTACATTTTGTGTAGTGAAAAATTCGACTTTGTGATCTTTGACAAAATTCTGAAATTTTCTGTTAAGAAATTCTTTGTCTTGATCAGTTTGTAATTCTAATGGTTTACGACCTTGTTTAAATATTTTAGTAAAAGCTTTTACGATGGAATCACCAAGTTTGTTTTTGAGGGGTATGACCCAAGCATATTTATTAAACGCATCTATACATGTCAACAAAAAATTTGTGTTTTTGAAGGTTTGTGAAGAGTGTAAGTGTCTTGAGTCTCCAACCATTTCACAACTTGTTTAGTCTTTTTCTTGGACGCTCTATGAAGAGCATCTATACCACCAAAACTACCAGGAGCTTCAGAATCATAGTATAATGCTTCCATGACTGTCTTTTTTTCATGTGTCAGCTCTATTTATACTTTTCTCGGTCCACTTTGGCGTTTCTGTTTTCTTTGGTTGTTTAGGTTCCGACTTTATCGGTGCCTGTTTCATAAAATCCCAACCTTCTTTATGACCAATCAATTGTTGGAGTATGTTACTACTATCTCTCAAAGCTTCAGCCAACACTTCCCATCCCTTTGGATGGAAAGCTTTTCGTCTTCTAAGTAAATCGTTCAGAAGATCTGTTACATTCGACCCCACCACTGTTTGATCTTTGTAGATTAATTCACCCTTCTCATTCCAAGATATGTTTGGGTCACTTCTAATACGATTCAACAACAACTTTCCCTTTGTTTTCATTGTCATAGGTACAGAATCGAGAATGTCTTCGTCTTTATTATTTTTCTCGATTTCGACTTCAATCGGTCGAGGAGCCATTACCTTTTGTTGAAATGTCAAGTATCTTTGTAAAATTTTATTATAATGTGTCATCGTTTCATCAGCTGAAAGACAATGGGCATCGAGAATATCTCTCCTTTCTCGATCCAATGATGAAACAGCCAGTTCATTCGGTTGTCTTGGAGTCTCCTGTAGACGTTCCAATAACTTTGGTTCTACTAAAGCCATCTTCTTTGCATATTACATCATTATCCAAAAATACCTTTAACAGCACCCAATAGTACAGGAGGTAGCAAGGCCCCCAAGAATCCCCCTGTCTGCAAGATTTGTCTCCTCTTTTTATCAGAGGTGCCTTTATTTGCCACTGTCCTTACTAGTTGTTTCTGACGAACGAGTTTGGTTCTCTGAGCTTTGGTCAGAGGGACTGCCCCTTTCAAGATATTCGAGGCACAGTCACACAAAAAAGTAATCAATTCTTTGTCTGCATGTTTTAGTATGGATTTGACGAGTGTGGGTTTCGATTTATTAAGAAGCTTGAGAAGAGCGATGTTGCGCTTGAGACGGTCAGACATGCTTCTGACTTGAGATGGACTTGTTGCTCCGCTTTTATACTTTTCGGAAGTACAGATATTGGATTTCCCTTGGGAAAATTTGACTTCGCAATCTCATATGTTCAGGAGTATCTTGTTTGAGATCTATAAGGTAACCATATGGGATCGAAATGGCATCTTCGAAAACTTCTCTCAGAAACTTGGAATGACCAGGATACATTTGTGCTGCCAAATGTGAGATTTGGGAACGATCCCTAGGGTTTTTAAACAAGATCATGTAATGACTATTGAGAGCTACAGTCCTATGGACTTTATGTTTGTCGAATAAACTTTGAACAATGTAGATCACACTAATCTTACGGTGATGACTACCTTTAGTAAATAATCTAGACACTCGAACATCTGCATCGAGCATCAGAACATCCAATATGACTAAACTATCAGATTTTAATTCTTGAGGGAGACCCTCTACGAATTCTACTTGGGATAAAGTATTGTATAACGGTTGCCATTCACTATAACACCAAATGATGTGATTTGGAACAGGTGATATAATCTTTTGAATGTTTTGAATAACCCGATCTACAAAGGATGATTTACCACTACCTGTGGGACCACACAATAAACAAGTGGATGGATGCTTCCAACGAGGATCCATGTTTGTTGTTTTATGTGGGAACTACTCACCCTTGTATACGTTTTTGGGAAGGGGACAGCGAGTTAAAAATAATGTGTATGCATGTACTGTATGCAGGGGAACCCAATTTCATTTTTGTTGAAAGAAAAAGGTTCGTCCTTGCCCAAAAGTAACCTATCAGGCAACTTGAGGTACGATACAAAGACGCCTTTTTCTGTGGTTGCCTAAACAAAATTCTGAATAAAATGTTTCGTCCTTGCCCAAGGGAAACTCATCAGGTGGCTTAAGGGCAACCACGACATTTTTTTTTTTAATTTTTTTATACTTTTTGTTTTCTCCTTTTTTTCTTCATTTTATAAAAAAAAAACATCTATTTACATCTTCAATTAGAATCCAATTGTAACAGGTTTACTCTTCGCCATTTCAACCATTAAATCCATAATACAACATCTCTGTTCATTTGTGAGAGGTTTCTCGAACATATCTTCATACTCTTTCTGCACTGGTGGTGGATTCATTTCAGAAGTATTATGGTGCCACAGTAGACGGACATCATTCTTGTTAACTCTTTCAAGTGCTTCACTAAAAAGGCAATGATTCTTTCGGTAGCTGTCACTAGAAGACCGTTATGTGTTTTACCGCTCTCGTCCACATGAACACCATATCCCCTCTCTCTGGCGATAGTTCCAATATTCTCTTCCACATAATGAGTATATGCCAAACAAAGTTCATGTTGCAAGCGAACTTGCCTGAGTTCACTATCAATTTCATCAACCATCAATGGTAGTGGTTTGGTTCTTCTCACTGTGATCTTCTTCTTCTTCAAAGGTGGTTCCCTTGGCTTTCTGAAGTCATCAGAAGGTTTAGTATCTTCAGTTAAAGTTCTGTGTTGGGTGTTGATGACTGCATCTATTTCATCTATTTGGGATTTCGGTGCAGTCCATTCTTCTAAAGATAGTGCAATCCCAACGACACTTGCAAAAAAAAAAAATTGTCATTAACTATTATTTTAATTTTTTGTCTCAAAAACATAGGTTATGACCCCTCAATGGAACGAGCTCTTCGAGCTCGTTCCCATGAGGGGTCATAACCCATGTTTTAGATACAAAAAATTAAAAAATAATGAAAATTAATTGGCGATTTTTGAGAATACCGCTCGTCTTCGTTGGATAAGGTTTCTGGTCTTTACCCTCAAAGTATCTTCGAACATGTATCTTCAGTTCACCCTGGTACTGGGTGACATTAGTGTAAGTCTGCTTGCTACCAAGACGGAACATCTTCTCTGGTCAATGGTTCGATAGTGAATGATGCCAAGTCCATTCTTCGTCTAATCTAATATATCTTTGACGGACGTGTTTGAAAACACCACCACAGTTCAGCAAATTTTGATCAACATTTTCATTCTTGATTGGAGTTTGTGTTTGTTTCCTATTGGATTATAGGTTAAAGTTAGAAAAAATAGAAAATTAGTATAGAAAGTAATGGAAAAGAAACACAATAGGAATACATTAATCTGATTGGTTGATGAACTTCGATCTGATTGGTCAGTTTGGCGATCAAACTACAATCTTGATCCTTAAACTGTAGGATATGGCCCTCTGCATTTTTATACTGACTTGGGACAGGCCAAGCTACAAACTTCTGTCCTATGGAGATAAGTCAAATAATTTGAGTGTATACCCACCCCCTACAGTTCGTACTTTTTTTTCTATTTCAATCCTGTAAGAAGTGTCCCTCTGCGTTTTGTACTGAACTTGGGACAGGTCAAGTTTGTCTGATATTTGTCAAGAAGATAAACATCAAATAACTTGAGAGCATTACCACCCCAAAAATTTTTATTAAATTTTAAATTTTAATTTTTTTTTTTTTTTAAAAGGGTAGAAGGAAATTTATTCAACAGAGAATGATGATGATGATGAATTACTCCATTGGTAGGGATAACCTAGAAAAATTGTTTAACCAAATATAATTGGGTATCAACCGGTTCCAACAGGGGTAACCTAAAGGATACCAAGAATCAACTTTTTAAAAAAAAAAATAAATGGAATGAAACTAAACATAAATGTTTTGAGTATTTTGAAAATAATTGGATATCATCCGGTTCCAATAGGGGTGACCTAAAGGATACCAGGAATCAACTTTTTAAAAAAAAAAACAATGGAATGAAACTAAACATAAATGTTTTGAGTATTTTGAAATAAATATAATCAGATATCACCCGGTTCCAATAGGGGTAACCTAAAGGATACCAGGAATCAACTTTTGAAAAAATAAATGGAATGAAACTAAAAATATATTTTTTTTTTTGGTTATACTCAGCCTACCGAGGAGTGTACAGCATGAATGATAATTGTTGAAAAATAAATTTCCTTCCATAAACTATTTACAAATATGTACAAGTAATTATTTTCACCCTCCCCCATGAGAAAAAAAAAGAAAATTTTCATCTTGGATAACCATCTCTGTAAATATAAAAATAATATTGATTTGAATAATTTGAATATAAGAATTATGCTTACCTCTGGATTTCTGTAAAGATTGTGGAAGAATATTCACTGGTTGTAGAAAAAATTATATTGTCAATGGTAAAGTAGATACACCGTCATCTTGAACTAGTCGTTTTGGATAAAAATAAGATAAGCCGTCTTTCGTCTGTACGCAAGTAAACATGTCATTTCTATTAAGTCTAAAGCCGAAGGGCCATATTATTGATGAGGTTGGACACATTATCTTCATCACAATACACTACATTCCTATGTTTTGCCTTATTAGTGACTGTCTTCCCATAGCCCGAATTACCTAATAGCTGCATAGTGTCAGCTACGACGGCTTTACTTGGGTCAGAGTCCCTTTCCCGTCGGGCCTGTGATACTTGATCACCAAATGTTTGGAAGCACGCCTTGGGCTGGTACTGGATGACTTGATACACCCGACTGACTACCAGTCCGTGCTCCAAATACCATTTCAATAATGGTGTAGCCAGCAAGATTGTTTCGCCAAAGTAGCTACCAATGAGACTACGGCGAGGTTGGCGCATAATGTTGTTGGCTTCAGCGTAAGCCTTCATGCGTGGCCCGATATCTTCCCGAGAAATATTTGTATTTTTGAAGATTGGTGTCATTTCTTCAAAATAGGGCTTCAGTTGGTCGGGTACAGAAATGTCGCACTCCAATAGGCCAAATATATTACCTGTGCGGAGTTTCTCGAGAAGTTCGCTGGATGTCATTGAACCATCCATCGAAGTCCCAAATTTTCCCGGAGAAAGGTCTTCAAGTCTGCATCGGTCTTCTTCTGCTGATGCCACTCACATTCCCAGATTTCTATTACATGCCTAAGGCTCTGTAGGTACTGGGTGGTTCCCTTGGTGTTTTCCCAAAGCAAAGACATGGACTTCCCCCGTACTGCATTGTGAGTGGCCAATGTACCGTCCTTCATATTCAGACAACATTCATGACCGTGCCAGAAACATCCGTGAAACTGATAAACAGTTTTGGTGTCTTTACACCAACAATCATCTACGGGCACTTGACGTCTACCAATCTTCTTTTCTGTATCATTGTATTCGTGTCGGATGTGGACACCGTCCCTGGTAGACATATATTCCAGCCACTGATGGGCCATCCTACCGTACTTATGGGAATATTCTAGTTTGAAGCCCGTCTCTTCCTTGCGTCTAATGAAGCAACCTGTTGGCATTTCCTGCATTAATGACCATAAGTACAAGGCGTTGGCATCATACCCTACAACACCCCCACATCCTTTTGCTTCTGCACCATACTTAAATTCTCTTATGTTGGTAATATTCTTCTCGTGATAACGATTGAATATAATAGAAGCCCCCCCCCCCCCCCTACAATATTGTCCTTGATGAGATGATGTAGATCTTTGTTCTTCTCGTTGATGTTCTCGAAGGATATACCTTCGTCGACGGTACTGAATAAATATTTTAGCGTCAGTCCTGGAACGCTAATACCATCCTTAAACATATCGACCCCCCTTTCCAAGTAAAATTGTGATTGTTTCGCAATAGCCTCTAGGAATGGCTGGACATCTCCATATTATACCAAATCAGGAAGTCCCTAAATGTCCTCATTCCATTGTGCCCCCCCCCCCACCCCCCCCCCCCCCAAAAAAAAAAAACCCAGCTGGCAGTAAGCATATTCTTCTTCGGTAAAGTTTTCCTTTTTTAAAGAGCTATAACAGGAAACATGGGGAGGTAATTCAGTAGTGTCCAATTTATCAATACAGTCAATCCAATCGTAGGGAAAAATCCTTTAGTAATGGAATACCTAAAAGCTTTGAGAAATTTATCATAACTAAATCCAGGGGCTAAGTAATTGCAAATATATAAAAATTTCAAATGATCTGTTTTCAAAACCATAAAGTTGTTACTTTTTTCACAACAAAAGACAGTGGGTCATACTTTTTCAGATACTCCATCAGTTCTCGTTTAATCACGTTCTCATCATATTTTCCAGAATTAAAACCTATGACGGGCATTTCCTTCATGTAATGATCAAATTCGGCAGCTAATTTTTCAAATGGGTGGGGTTTAGAATCATCTGCACCTTCCTGTGTCAAAGCATCTTGAATCATTTGTCTGAGGGATAATATGGTGTGAGAGAGTGACTTTTCTGAGAAATTTCCATTAAATAATTCATCATATTTTCAACCAATGTCTGTGTGTCACCATTAGTAATAAAACATTTGGGATTAACAAAACCGGGGACATTACTACATACACTAACACTGAGGGGTTTGTGTTGAGCTTCCCAGATAAGAGTATCAGTTGAAGTGGGGAGAGAAGTGTTATCAAAATAACATCCAAAATCAAATTTAGCCCTATAGAGATTTGATCGTAAGTGTTCTGGAATAACAATACCTTCTTCATGTAACTTTTCAAAAATAGTCTTTGGGGTGTGATACATACCACCAACATACTTATAAGACACATCATCAGTACAAGAGAGCTCATGGCGATTCAGTCTAAATCCTGTTTTCCTCAGTTTGCCACATTTGCGACAAGCAAAGGATTTAGAATATTGATTAATGTCAGTGATACAACTAAAATGGTTCTTATACAAATTCACATACATGGTATTCTCAAAATTTCCATTAGACCTATGTACAATTTTAGCCAAAACTTCATCACCTTCCAATAAAAGTTAAAAAACTTCAATATTCACTTCAAATACTTTTTCTATTTGCGGCAGTTCATCTAATTTCACACCAAGAAAGTTATCTTTTGGTTCATTTGTCTATTTACTCTACAGGGTCTGAGTAGTAGTATTCAAAGAATGGTAAGTAGAACCGTTCCAGAGGGCTAAACACCGGAATAAACAGAGATTGTCATTATAAACAAAATGGTGGTGTTCATCACTGACAAGGGCAACAATCGAACGATTTTCAAAAATATACTTGGGAAGATTTTCAGGGACCCCACCAATTGGATGATTTTTAATCTTGTTTACATAAAAAGTTACGTTGGTTAATTGATGGACAGTCCATTTAGAGTTGGGTCATTGTTGCCATTCCAAAATGTCTTCCTGTTCAAGGTCTTCAAGGAAATTACCAAAATCTACAGCATTTTCAATAAGAGGTGGCCTATCAAGAACCCAGGCATTATTTTGTGAAGGATGATACAATTTTAGTTCTTCTGTTTCATTATTTCTTAAAATGAAGCCGTAGCTTAAATTAATTTTGAATTTATTTTTTTGACATTGAAAGATTGTTTTATTTAGTTCATAATTCATGGTGGATAAATCAGTTGTGTCTAGCCTGTAATTAAAAATGTCCTGTATTTTCCTATTAGTTATGTGATGGGTCCGAATAGTATTCCAATTCCTACAATAAGTTTCTGAAATTTCATACCTTGTTTCTGCCAAAAGGTCCTGATCAAATTCAATGGGGTCAATGTCCAAAACAGTACGGGTTTTTTCAGGGTTGTTGCCGGTCGTTCACGTTTCTTGGGGAGAGTAACAGGGAGATGAGCAGTGTTTTTATGCCTATTAAAATGTAAAAGTTGTTTAAAATCCTGTCCACATTCCAAACATGTATATACATCTGAGCAAGTTTTTTTATGGCTGTCTAATTTATCTTTCCTAGTAAATGTCTTATAGCAGTTGTTACAGTCAAATGTCTTACCTTGTCCGTGGGTTGTCCTCCTATGTCGATCCATATTGTCCTTCCTAGTGACCTGTTTCCCACAATCCTCACATGAAAATCCAGAAGTCTCCATAATCCTTAGAATAATGAATGCACAAAAATAGCACGCAAAAGAAACAATTGAATATTCTGAGTACACAGAGATGATCCTTTTCCGTCAAGAGATGAAAATGGAATGAAGCCGACTCCACAAAGTCGCTGAATTTACATAGACGTGACAGACGTGTTTGAAAACGTCATGACGTCACATTGTTTTTTATGGAAATTTTCATTCTTGATTGAAGTTTGTGTTTGTTTTCTATAGGATTATAGGTTAAAGTTGGAAAAATTAGAAAATTAGTATAGAAAGTAATGGGCAAGAAACACAATAAGAATACATTAATCTGATTGGTCGATAATTCTGTTATTTCATTGGTCAGTTTGGAGATCCAAAAAGGAATCTTGATCCTCACATTAAAAAAAATAAAGTTGTTAAAAACTTATTAAAATAGTGATGGGGGTCATTTAAGGATGTTACTAAAAATAGAAATTATATTTAAAAAAAATAGAGGATTCTGGGTAATGACTAAAGGAATTTGTCATATAGCACTACTCTTATACAATTTATTGGGAGGAAAAAACATTACTCTAGTCTAAAGGAACGTACCAACAGGGCCCCCTCCGTACTATTATAAACCACATGTGGCAAATACCAAGCCAGAAAATTACTCTTCTACAAAGGAACGCACTCTTTGTGTACCCCCTTGGTACTATAGCACTACGTGCTACTATTATAAACCAAAAGTTTCGCGATCCTAAATAGGATTCTGAAAGAATTCGAAATAGTACAACTTGTCGGGTTTATTTGGGTAATTAAACGAGGATTCTAGGGAAAATTACTCTTCTACAAAGAAACACACCCCTCGTACCCCTTGATGCTATAGCACTACGCACCACACCGATAAAATGGGGAATCCGTAGCAAATAAAGTCGTTTTCGGTGATTTGGAGGGATTGTCGAGTTTATTTGGGTAATTCTACGAATCGGGAATTTACCCCAGTACAAAGGAACACATCCTCCGAACATACGCCTGTCTTGTTAGAAGGTTTTGGGTCACATAGCAACCACGTGCTACCATAGAATCCAAGATGGCGGCTTCCAGTATACAAAATGAACGACGGAAACACGTGTCACCCAAACAACACGCGCTGTGCATGCGCACTCACACCACGTATCACTATGGAAATGACGTCACACGATGGCCGCTCACACGGGTTACCATGACAACGCAACATGGCGCCATTGGGTCACGTAACTATGACGTCACTTCCTCCTCCCCCATTCCCTCCCCAATGGGGGACGATCCATCCCTCTCCTACTACTCTTGGGTGGAATCTCCACTCTGCGGGTGATTTAGTGATAATACACTCTCCACGTACTGTAGCTATTGAAAAACATATAAATATACAGATGATATCTACTCTGTTTTTGATGTGAATATCGAGAATTATCTCTTTCGTGTGGGCGTGAAAATATTATTTTTCGCTCGCGCTTCGAGTACTTGCGCGAGTGCAAAATAATACTGTCATGTCCACACGAATGAGATACTTCCCGATATTCACAAAAATAGCGTAGATTTTATTTTTATTATATGCAACGTGAAATTTTACTGCGCAATATTCAGCAACCCAATTCGACTGCAAACACTTTCAAGACAGTAACAAAGATCTGTTGACAGTTCCTTCAAAGCGGCGTTCAAGACGCCGAAGCGTAGCGTCATTTAAGAAGCTTCTGAAAATAATTCGTCGTGTGACCTGAAAATATTATTTTTCACTAGCGCAAGCGCTCGGGAAAAAATAAAAAAAAACTTTCAGGTCCACACTCATGAGATAATTGCAGATACTGACTAAAATAGAGTAGATTTTCCTTTTTATTACATATTACGAGTAATTTTATTGCACAATATTCAGCCCAATGCGACCCCAAATGCGTACGTTTCTAAACAATAACAAAGATCAGCTGATCGTCCTTCAAGGCGACGTGATGCGGCGTAGCATCACGTCATTTCGGAAGCTACTGGGGGGATATTCCTCGATATCCATCGAGTCGATGGATATCGAGAAATATATTTTAGATAATTTTCGATAATTCACAGGCTAGCATATAATAAAGACTATTATGTGAGTTTCCGAGATGGTGTATTGAAGTTGAGGCCTCGTCTCTGTGCATATATCTACGAGTCGATATAGGACCCAGAGGTGAAGTAGAGATAATCAATTTATCTTATAATAATCCTAATTTTGGGGTTGGTAGCAGTTTTAACGGCATTTATTTTGACAATCACTCAGAGTTTATGAATTGAGTTTTTATGACTGAATGTCATGACGTCACCATCAATTTTTTTATCATGAAAAGTTTTTAGTTCCAATTCTAAATTTTCAGCTTCTGGAGAGACGGATAAATCATCGTTTTCAAACTGTATAGTAAGATATTTTAGTTTCTTTTCGATTTCGGATTGTTTCTTACGGTGATTTTGTTTTAGGTATGTCGTGTAAGCTATTGTTTCCCCGCGTGTCATCAACTTCAGTGTTTCCCAAAAACCTGATCATTGATCATAAAATTGTCATGGGTTGGCTTTGGGGTGTTGTGGGCACTGTATTGCTTTATTGTCTCTGACATGACGTATTTTATTGAATTAACATATTCGGGTTATGACTCTGAGCTCAAAAGCAAAATGGAAGATAGAGGGTGAATCTGTCATACGAAGCGGGACGTCAACCAGCTGAATTTCTGGTTATATAATAAATTATGTGAAGTAAAAATCTCTCGCATGTAAACATCATATGTTTCGCACACCAATCCCTCCGGGCATTCAATTTACACCCTATAACGAGAAAGTACACATTCCCATGAAATTAAGTGAGCACATAGGTTACGGTGTGCTTACTTTAACGTCTCACTGTTATAATCCGACGACTGACCATCAAAATAATGTTTGGGCTTTAGACATTCAGTGTCTAATGACTCCAACCGCATCGATAAACACTGGGTATAAACGCGGCCGCCAATGTGGAAACGCTAACAGTTTCAGCTGATCTGTTTGCGTATGCGTTAGAATATAACTATTCTGTGATCCAGTATTTGGCATTATTACCCTTTTAAAATTACACAAGCTTCCTGATTGGTCAGTAACCAATGCACCCAGTATGGTACATTTAACACCAACGGGGTGTACGAATTTCAACAGTGTGTATGAAAATATGACGTGACAATTAAAAGTCCTGTACGTACATTCCTTGGTACACTTCGCCGATTTCCCTTTCACCCATCTCCACAACCATCTTCGCCAATAAAAATAAACATTGATACTCGCAAACAAAATTAGAACAATATTGTTTCATGGGAGTATTCCAAAGACTTGAAATAAAACATGTGCACATAACCGCAATATCCGATTTAACTGCCGAGAAGAGGGCGTCTCTTTGTGATGTGTCTATGCTGTGGTTTCGAGAAAAATGCAACCGTGTTATATGAATTGTTTCTCCACTAAAATTTGTTAAAGCACTTGTACAAGTTTGAATATAGTGTCCCCGATTCGGCAAGACACACACCGCACCATTTTATTGAATAAAACACATAAAGTCAACTTGTGCCTCCCCCCCCACCCCCCACTCCCAATAATAACGATGATTCATTTCCCAACGCCCTTGAATTGAATTCTCCCAAATATTTGACCTCAATCGAAGGGAAATAGTTCCAAATATTTCTTGTTCAATAATAAAAGAACGATATATTTCTTTCACTTTTTCTAATTATTACTTCTATTAAGATTTTCGTCACTGGAATACCATTTGGGGATTATATAATAAAACAAAACTAGACACACTGACGGGGCAAAGTAATCTATTCGTCACGTCATGTTTCAGTGGGCTATACGGTACTGCAGTATCCTTCTGAGATTCGTATTAACGGATCTCAGAAGGGCCGAACAATCCCGTACAGGCTGCTCAAAACACCGTCTAACTTAAATTGTGCTACTCATGTTTTAATAGTCAGCTTACCAATTTTACTTGACGTAACGAGCATATCCAACCAGCAAGACTTTAAAAAGTCAACATTCAAATTTATTTATTTTAAAACCTACTGCATAATTCATCACTGGAAGACGCCCATTGCAACGAGATGTCATACACTATTATGTTAATTATCCAGGAGCGATTTATACAAATGCTGGCGTGCAGTTGTTTAATGTGAGGGGGCTAAACAGTACCATGGTGATTTATGCAAGTGTATCACGTGTATGAAATGTGTTCAATAGTGCAATACAGAGAGAACTGAATAGTATTGAAGTGTGTTTAGAATGTTCCAGCGAAAGGATATCTGATATGTCTGAAAAAAACCCACAGAAGCAACCTTTGTTTTATCTAACAGACCACGAACAATAAGCTTACTACAGACGCGATCTGTAAGTGTTCTAAATCCACACTCTCCGCCGTGATCTGACCATGGCTGTTGATAGTGCCACGAAATAAATAAATAAATAAATAAATAAATAAATAAATAAATAAATAAATAAATAAATAAATAAATAAATAAATAATATAAACGTTACTGGAACTCCAGGGGGCCGTAGGCCCGCAAGGGGTTGCACAAACCCAATCAGATGAATGTGTTCTAGAACAGAATTCTCTAATACCATCAAGCGATATTTTGAATTGGACAGTAAATTTCAGGGAAAAAATCACGCGATTTCCGGTTCACAATTGCCGATACAATTGCAATCGGCTTATCCACCTCTGGGAACCTTTGGGTCGATATCAACAATCAAACAAAATGTCAAATGCGTTCGTTTTCTGTTGCAACCCAACACGCATCTCAGCTTTGCGTGATATTTACATGTCTACACATCACTCGTATTCTGTCCTTTTAGAGGTTTTTCAATGCCGTTTATTTTTATTTTTTGGGAAGTGTGGCGGGGGGGGGGGGGGGGGGGTTATGTTAAAAAATGGGAAACGAAGAATAGCCAAATCCTCACCTAAGTTGTTGGTTCTAAATAAATAAATAAATAAATGCTCACTGAACGTTTATAGTGATATGTACTATTTTTTACTCATCTCAGGGTACGTGACGACAAAGAACGATGGATTGTTACCTAAATCAGAAACAATTACACCATGATCACGTTATTACTATTCTAGGCTACTTTATTGTGCTGATACATCGCCTCATCAATATACAGTGCAAACCCATTACACTTTTCTTTTATTGCATGGAGCACTTTGACTTTTGCAGGATATGGAATCAACTTTATCAGTTCTCATTATTTGACCTGTGGCAGCGGAACATGTCACTGTCATTTTGCGTAGAAACCATCGCGAACAGTGGGGCGCGGAAACCTGTCTTTTAAGCCGTTAACATTTATTTCATCATTACTTGATCTGAATTAAGTAACCGTTTTATTCCCGTTTCCAACTGGAACGTGCGGGTTCTGGAAAATGAGTAGTGAAACATATAATATGCTTAAACGTTTTCGGGTGTGTGCTCTTATGGGCTCGATCGAGGATGAAAAGGGATTGAGGTCTTCACTCCCGACAATTGTCGATTTAAAGGTGACTGTTTTAGCACACTCATTAGTGACAGGGTTACGGGGTTCACGTGTGAGTCAACGGAAGTTTACAGTGATAATCTTTTTTTTTATTTTATTATTATATGACAGAAAAAAAATCTGTAATTTGATTGGCTAAATACTCATCGAAAGTGGTTGATGTACTCCAGTATTCCTGATCTATTCTACTTTTACCGAGAATTGCCCTGGCCGGCGTTGGCCGCTGCGTTGGGTAAATTGTTAATATGATGTTTTTCTTCAAAAAATATGTAATAAAGCTAGGAATTTGCAAACATTTTTTTCTGTCATAATAATAAAACAATAACTGATATTTCTTCAGGTTTCTACAAAGAATTATCAACCTTTGAAAAGTAATAGTCCCCTGGGCCTACGTCCTCGGTGAATATTACTTTTCTTGGGTTGATAATTTCCTTCTATCAACCTCAAGGAGAGTCAATAATTGTATAACTTTGACATCCAAATAATGACGGCTGAAAAGATATTCCAATGGTGTGACTCTGCAAATCGAATGGGGCGGCCCATCACTCACAACTCCTCAGGATTTCTCTTTTCCAAACATCAACCGTTTTTCAGTAGTATTACTATCACCACCCCCATCTCTATCCCAACCCACACACACACGCACCATTCTTTTGATGGAAATTGCTTTCTAAAACTGTTTGTGAACTCCAGTTTGCTTCAGAAATCAACTTATAAACTTACTACCGAGTGCACGACTTGTTATGCCCCGTTTATATCATATACTGACTTGTGAAAATCAAAGAGTCGAGAATTTTGTTCGTTTGTACCAGAGGTCCTAGAGCTCACATACAATGATCACATTCTCCATTTACTTAAGAAAGAGAGATACTACGAACATTATGCTACTGGTGTTGGAGTGCCCTAACATGGTCACACGTGTTATAATTAAAATTACGTTGCCACTAGCTTAATTTATTAACCCTTTACCCAACGTAACGGCCAAAACCGACAAGCGCTATTCTCAAAAATCGCCAATTAATTTTCATTATATTTTCATTTTTTGTCTCAAAAACATAGGTTATGACCCCCCATTGGAACGAGCTCGTCGAGCTCGTTCCAATGAGGTGTTATAACCTATGTTTTTGAGACAAAAAATGAAAAAAAATTAGTTATTCAAGAATTTTTTTTGCAAGTGTCGTCTGCTTTTCATGTTAGGTAAAGGGTTAACTTTATTTCAGGGCAGCTATGGGAATTGCACTTTACGGGATAAGCTTTGGAGTTATAAAATTGTCTGGTAATTTATACTTGAATCTCTTCATCAGTGGATTGGTTGGAGTGCCCGGGCCTTTGGTTACGATATACACCAACAACAAGTAAGCTAATATAAGAACAGATACTTCAAGGAACTCGACTGTATTTTCTTTTTTGTATTGTTTGAGTTTAACTCTTTTGGCGCGACAGGCGACTAAGGTCGACAGACGGCATACGCGGAAAGGCACTGCAGTGGTCATTTTAGCCAACAGTGTGTGTCCATTTCCAAGTACTCTTAACCCTTTACCCAACGCAGACGATATCAATATTTATTATTTT
This sequence comes from Pictodentalium vernedei, assembly GCA_031216915.1. Taxonomy (NCBI): domain Eukaryota; kingdom Metazoa; phylum Mollusca; class Scaphopoda; order Dentaliida; family Dentaliidae; genus Pictodentalium; species Pictodentalium vernedei. Next base: position 88,576,277 of record CM062289.1, read on the forward strand.
AAATATAATTTTTTTCAAACTTTCAAAAAATGTATACAAAACCATATCATGTGACCCCTCGTTGGAACGAGCTCGACGAGCATTTATGTCCTTTCCATGAACAGCGATATCGTCCCTTCAAAGTATAAAGATGCCATTTAAATATATACAGGAAATCATTTGAAAAACTGTCAATGAGAGCATGAGAATATATTTTAAAATAACAATGGTTTAGTCTAACAACCTATACTTTTTGTAAAATTCCTGATGAATATTAGGCGCTAAGAATTATGTTTCTCAGATTATTTCGCGCCAAAAAAGTTAAGGGTTACCACCAACATAACGTCTTCATAGAGCACTTTTTTTTCCTTTCTCACGACATCTCCACTTAATAAATAATCTCTATTTTGGGTAATTTTCAGACCACCTTCAAATGTTTTTTGAGATTCAAACCGCTTTGCAGATAGGATCGCCATTGTTAGACTATTTTGTAACAGTCCAAACTTGACTGCCCCGTAAACGCGCGGCATTTTGATTAGGATGGGCAGTCAGACCTAGTCGGCAATTCTGATCTGGTACATGTAACATGTCTCCACACCATACTTAGAATTTCAGTTAATGTATCCTAAGCCATCTTATCATACAAATAGCATCAAACTGCTCATTGCGAAAATATCGCCCGCAACACACATAATAAACACATGACGTCAGAAATCAACATGGCGTCTTGAACCCTTTGAACCGGAGAGGCTGCTTTTCCGGTTCAGGAACATGATACGTCACACTTCCATTAAGTAGGGTGGCTGCTAATTAAAAGTGTGGGGTGGACCAATCCATATGTCCAACGGCCAGCCTCAGGGCCAATAAAATGCACCTTAGTCCAACCTCTGCATTAGTCTAACCTCTACACCATGCCCAGAATTGCAATGGAATGCACATTAGTCCATCTTATCACAGAAACACCAGCAAATAGCTCAGGATGAAAGTGTCTTTCGCAGAACATCAAATGGCATCAAAAACCAATGTGTCGTTTTAATATTGTAAATGAGTTGCTTTCGGAAATAGAACTGAATCCAACTTCTCTGCTTGTGAGGTCGTAATGTGATACACCACAAATTATATGACAAAAAAATCGTAATGTTTTCGCGATTTGACACGTGAATATTGAACCTCATTCGCCAATACGTTAAGATTTTTTGTAGACCGGGTGACGTCAACAAAAAAAAAAAACATGAATAAAATTTCAGAATAAATTCTTTTTAAACTGTCACTAGGTGAGAAAGTCTTATCAGTTTGGGGTAAAAGTAGTTTGCTCATCGACAAGAATGAAACCAATGTCTTCGATTTGGGCGGCACAGTTATTACGTCATGAGGGAACTAGGGTTGCACGATATTCAAACTGAATACCGGTATCGGTATTCAAAAAAATACCGCGGTATACCGGTATATCGAAAACTGTTCAGATATATGAACACAAGTACCACACTCGAGATTCGAGGCATCACAGTCGGAACGAATTTGCACGCATTGATCATGCAGTTCAAAAAACCTTTACCCAACGCAGAATATATCAAAATTTATTTTTTTCAAAATTAGTTTATCAGATTTTAATCAAAAATTTTAACAAAACTATATCATGTGACCCCTCATTGGACGAGCGCTCAACGAGCTCGTTCCAATGAGGGGTCACATGATATAGTTTTGTTGAAACTTTTGAAAATTATTTTGTCAACTGCTGAATTTGTATATTTCGAGGGTTCAAGCAGACGATTCATTGGATAAAGGGATAATATTATTCATTCGTAGCTACAGTTAAAAAACTCAAGACATCTTGAAAATTAAATTGAGGGTAAATAAATAATGACAATAAACCGATAGTTTTGTAATTACACCGGTATTCAATCGATATTGATTTGAATACCGGTATATATCGGTTTATCGATATTCCGTGCAGCCGTAGAGGGAACATGTCATTGTTAATCTCTCCTGAGTGAAGACAATTTCACCCCCCCCCCCCCCACACTTATTTGCATAATTCTATAATATCCTCGCATCGCACTCAAGGAAAATGTACGAACAAATGTAAACCTTTCTACCCTTTGAACTCTAGTGGTACCTTCAGTGCCAGTTCAGGGGCAACAATTAGAAGAGTCCATATTCATTATTTTGGGGTAGACCAATCAATATTTTCAACGTGCAGCCTTGGGGCTTCTCGGTGAAAATATTGATTGGTCTACCCCACACATTCACTGGACAGCCATCCTACTTAACCCTTTACCCAACGTAACGGACAAAACCGGCCAGCGCTATTCTCAAAAAACGCCAATTAATTTTCATTATTTTTTTCATTTTTTTGTCTCAAAAACATAGGTTATGACCCCTCGTTGGAACGAGCTCGTCGAGCTCGTTCCAACGAGGGGTCATAACCTATGTTTTTGGGACAAAAAATGAAAAAACATTAGTTATTCAAGAATTATTTTTGCAAGTGTCGTCTGCTTTCAGGTTAGGTAAAGGGTTAATGACGTTATGACGTATCATGTTCCTGGAGGAAAAGCGGCCTCTCGGGTTCAAAGGGTTAAACAGAGTAAAACAGTCAGTCGGTTTTCGCTGGTCTAACGGTTCGATTTTCCGGTTTTAGGTCGGTTTTCGCTGAATCTTACGGTTCGATTTACCGGTTTATCGCAAGCCCGAACCGAACTGAAAAAACTAAAAATGCAGCTATATCTAGTGACCCATGTTTTTCTCTCAAGATGTTTTACTTGTGAATTACGATCTGATTAGAAACTCACACCGTTCATGTTTTATCGAAAATTACTCTTTACAAATATAACATTATATACTACTCAAAGTTTGCTAAGCATCAAATATTTGACACATCATTGTGAAATTTGCTTGTGACATATTTGCGATATTTTTGGTGGATATGATTGAGGAATGTATTGAGATGGTCTCTAGTGTTTACACTAGCTCTCTTGACAGGCAGACTTTTCGTGACAGTCATGGAAAGCATGTACCACTTGATTTTCATGATGATGATGTTTTCGTGTACTGTCTACATGCTGTCGGGGAGTACCGACAGAGGGAGGGGATTGAGCGTATTGTACTGTCTACATGTACATGACATGTGTAGGGTTTTCAATTTTCATTTCAACACAAACTCCTGTGATTTAATGATTGAATATGGCAGATGCAAACGTAAGAAGACATTTGTCTGGATCAGAAATGTGGAGGGCTGTAGGGATGGTGGATCAAGGGGCTACCCATTGTCAGGCTTGTGAAGCCCTTGGTGTGCACCAAACGGTGATCACCAGAGCCTGGGCAAAATTCCAGCAGTATGACTCACCAGTAAGACCTCATGGTGGTGGCAGAGACAGGGAAACATCTGTAAATGAAGATCGGTTTTTCATAATTCAGGCACGTAGGAATCGCTTTGCTACAGCAACCTAGCTTCGCAGTGACCTTCAGAATACATCCGGTGTAAATGTTTCGACGCAGACTATCCGGGCAAGGTTGCACGAAGGTGGTCTCCGATCGAGAAGACCATGTATTCGCATTCCGCTGTCCCAAAACCAACGCCAGGCACGATATGAATGGGCCATGGACCACGTTGGATGGACCAGAGAAGTTTGACGACCTGTCCTTTTTACAGTTGAGTCAAGGTACTACCTAGATCACACGTATATGCGTTCTAGGGTATAGATAAGACCAGGGGAGCGATTCCATGCAGCCAACATTTCTGAGCATGACCGTTATCGCGAAGGGCCAATCATGGCCTGGGGCGGCATCAGCAGGGATGGACGTACAGAGCTCTGTGTCCTTGAACGTGGTACATTGTCTACACAGCGGTATATTGATGAGATCCTGGATGTCCACGTCAGATTGTATGCAGGCGCAGTGGGTGATACATTCATTCTGATGGACGATAATGCCTGTCTTCATGTTGCCCATGCTGTCTGGGAGAATCGACAAAGGGAGGGGACTGAGCGTATGGACTGGCCAGCAAGACCCCCTGACCTCAATCCAATCGAACGTGTCTGGAATGAGTTGCAGCTTGCAATTTCAGCCCGTCCCGTCCAGCCAAGAAGTGTGCAGGAGCTTGGTGCCATGCTGGTCCAGGAATGGAACAACATCCCACAAAGGATCACTATGGGCCTGCTTCGGAACATGAGAAGGCATTGTCAAGCTGCAATTAACAGTAATGGGTCTCATACTCGATATTGAGCCCATACCAGTTCGCTCCGACAACTTTTTGGCAAATTGAAAAAAATCCTGTTTTATCAATAATATCCATTTTCCATGATTAGCGTATTCAAAAGCTAAAAAAATAATGTCAAACACAAATACAATCTTAATTTCTGTACTTAAATCATTAAAGATATAATTAAATAAGAAATATATGCACTTTTCATTACAATATTTCAATTAAATGTAAAAAAGGTAGTTGGATATACTTGGTGCTTAGCAAACTTTTAGGAGTATAGATGGTTTTGAAATTGCAACGCGAATCACCAGAAGTCATCCAACGATGCGATCCCAACTCAGAATGCCCCACCATGACGTACTTCGGCCTTCGATATAAAGGGTGATAATTCCCAAGGAAGGCGATACATCTTTAGATATGTTTTTTTCGTAGAGATTACAGTCCCTAAATCTGGAATGGGAAGGGCTTAAAATGAGGTTGAAAATAAACGATATAGAAAAAACGGAAAATTGGCTTCTCTGGCATCGGGTGGGTAAATTTGAAATAAATTGAACAAGTTCAAAGAAGTAGAAAAAAGTGTTTGAAGTTTGGTAGCTGTATCTTTTATAACAATGGAGATACGTGAATCAGATGACAGCGTTTTTTAATGAAATATATCATAATAGGATAAAATTTGAAGTGACGTAGAAACGTCAAAATGGCGCCAAATCGAAAAACAGAAAAACAACTGCTACCTGTTATTTTTCGGAGCTCTACAGTATACTAAAATTTCAGAAAAATCTGACCAATTTAACTTTCTGACCATATGCATCCCTATGACGCCACCTAGCGTTCAGGTATAAGGGTTGAGAATTTCCTGGGACGGCAATATATTTTTAGATATGTTTTTGCAGACATTATATTTCCAAAATACCAGAAAGATAGAGATAAAAATGAACTAGTATTTGAATCTTTACAAAAAAAAAACCTCTTAGAATCTGGCTCCTTCCAACGATGTGTCAAAATTCCGAGAGTAAAAGCGGGTGAATCATTTCAGGTAACCAGAAATGAAATATATGTGCGAAGCTGTATCTTTTAGAAGTGTGGAGCTACACGTGAAACAAAATCAGTTGATTTTTTCGAATTATGACCCCCATAACGTCATCTGATAAATTGAGAATTACCCATGAGTAACCATATTTTAGAATTTTACTTGAGATGTCATATGCAAAGTTTGAAAGAGAGGGGTTTGATACAATCATTTATATTAAAAATAATGGAAAATATGAAGACAATAACAAAATCCGCATCACTCTCATCGCAGACAGAAGTTCAGGAAGCAAATGGTTATCTGGGCGCCATGTCCATGATTTTGATTATTGTACCAAATTTCGAGAGTGTGGGTTAGAGGGAAATACCCTAATATATAATTTGACTAAAAGGAAAGATAAAAAAGCTAATGATGGCAATAAGTCATTCCAACTGCTTTGGATGACTCGACTACTTACCAATATTCAACTATCAAACAAGTTGTGTAAGGAATTCCACATCATTATGGTCAGGAATCAGTCTTGCCATTCAACCGGTCACCGCTTATCTTTTGAATCCAATCGCGTCTGAAATATTTCATTTGATCAGGAAAAGCAAATTTGTTGTTTACTTATCAGACCAACATAAATATTACATCCGAATAAATATAAAAGTAGCATAAACGTTCATTTTCTTGGAATTTATTTATTTATTTAATTATTTATTTATTTATTTAATTATTGGGGTTCAACTACACTTTCGACAGCCAAGGTCACCTCGTATCGAGCAGTTTTACGGGCGGGGGAAGCCGGTGTGACAGGAATGATAGTCCGTAGGAACGTTAGTCCCTCTGGACTATTATTCCGCGGAATTATAGTCCTAGGTCTAACATTCCTAGGAATAGTAGTCCCCCTCTGGACTATTATTCCGCGGAATTATAGTCCTAGGTCTAACATTTCTAGGAATAGTAGTCCGCCGGACTACTATTCCTAGAAATGTTAGACCTGGGACTATAATTCCGCGGAATAATAGTCCAGAGGGACTAATTTTCCTACGGACTATCATTCCTGTCACACCTGAACACCCGGAGAGAACCACCGAACAACGGCGAGCAACTGTTAGACTTCCAATATACTTACACCACGTAGCAGGGTTAGCATTGGTTGAAGGCAAGTGCACCATCAAGCATTAGACACAACGCCGCCGTGCCCCACAACCGGAATGAAGTGCCTTGCCAAAGGACACAACGCAGTGACCTCTGGCGGCGATCGAACAGTGGATCTTTCCGTTTGAATTTGAAGGCCGTGATCGCCGAGCCACCGTGCTCCCTTTTTTGAATCAATTGATTTGACGGAACCATTAATGACCTCAACAATACTGTTGTGTTGGTATGTTTACAAATTATTTATGGACGAAGACTCACCACAGTTGTAATTTTATTTGATTGCATTACGTAGTACCACAAATTTGGTCAACATCTTGATATTTTTCATGTGAATTGAATACTTATTGATTACAATATTTATAGCAAGAGCACGGACGAATACCTGTATATTATTAAGTTTCTTAAGCGAAAAACTATGACCATAAAGGTTGTCTATTTTCCGATCAGATTGCGATCGCGATATACCTACGTCGATGGGTAGAGATTCGTAAATAGATACTGGGAAGTCAAGACATACACAGAACGACATGCGCGTATGAATGGATGAATCGATATGGCACGAATACTAGTGCACAAGGATAAAACAAGAAGCCGCAGGCATTTCAAGTGACATGTCGATTAATCCTTTCACACGTGCGTGCCGTTCTGTGTTTAATTCACGCCTTCGTGTCAAAAAATTTTTTTAGAAGGACACTCAGCAATTCATTTGACAGCTATCCACTAGTTATGTCGCAGTATGTTAAGTTTCACATGATGAATCGTCTGCTAATGTTTACAAACACATGTACGATTTTGCAGGAATTCCCGTGGGCAGATTTATAAATGGGCCAAACATATGTTGTACGTATGTTTGTAATATCGTAGTACATGCATGTGTCAGCAAGTTATATTCAATTTGTTATCAGTATACAGCAACTTATAATGATTGGTTTAGTCTCTCATTTCTAACGTTCAGAAGTAATTCTATACATAAAAATGTTTTTTTATTTTTTCTTATTGTCTTTGCAACAGCTTATTTGAACGTAATCGTTTCGTTTAAACTACACGGCTTTGTTGATGTAATGTCAAATGAAAATTCCAATTAGGCAGGGTTATGTTCCAATAAGACTAAAATCCTCCTTTCTGATTGGATGAGAGCTCGCTTAGTATATTCTACGTTTGCGGCTCAAGTGGCAAATGTTACCGTCTGACGTCACAACGCGTAGTATTTGGAATGACGTCGTCCATTTCGTAATTGCTTCATCAATGGAGTGACAACAAGCAAGGCGCTTCATTTTTCTGGATGTTTCGCGTGTACAGCAGACGGTGTTCCGGATGAAGTGTTGTTAAAATTAAAAACCAATTTACGATTTGATCTAAGATGGTAGGAGTTTATCTGGTTTATTGATTATTTATCCAGTGCCGTCGTGGATACCCGAGAGGTTTATATACTAAACCTGTGATCATTAAAAGTTGCCTTGAACAAGGCAACTTTTAACGATCACAAATTTAGTAAATAAGCCTCTCGTGTTTCGCGATCTAGGTTTAAGGCTATGGGTAGTATCTTATTGGAATTATTGTGATGAGTTGACGGTAACATGGTCTAAGGTTTGCGGCTCGGAGCGTATGTTCAACCTCGATGCTTCGCGTCTCGATTGAACATAAGCTCCGAGCCGCAAACCTCAGACCATATTACCGTCAACTCATCACAATAACTTATAATGTTGTCACGTTTAGACAGTTGACGTGATCGTCCAAAAATAGTCCGTCAACGATTTCCGTTTGGCACATTTGTGTGGAACGGTTTATCATTTTCATAGAACGGGCGTCTAATAAGTGAAATACTGAGAAGTCAAGACAATAATATCCTCGCATCGCACTCAAGGGAAATGTAAACCTTTCTACAATGGAATGGCCACAATCAGTTTGAAGCCACGACCGTTCGGTAAAAACAGGTATTCTCTGACCAAGAGGATATTGCGTCCTTCTTATGATCTTTATTTCAGATTTGGGAGGAAATGGACTGTTGGCGCAACATGTCTTGTTTCCGCGTTGGCTGCGGGGGCAATTGTTCCTTTGTCTTATCTTGGTAAGTCGTTTCATCGAATCATTGCTTTCTAGTATAGAGCATCCACATAACCAGGAAAATGTCCTCGGACAACTCCCACACACGCTGCCAAAAGCAGGAAAACAATGTGCGAATCATCAGTTCCCTGGATTGATGAGATAATTTAGTTTTTCTACTTACCTCAGTATATTTACCAAAACATACAGCCACTGCAACTCGCTCAAATTGTTTGTATTGCAATCGCGTCTCGATAACCTTTGGTTATTCAATGTAATCGAATATTTTATTTTACTCTTAATAGACAATTCCATATTAGTCTGATAAACCGAGGTGCATTGTATTTCGGTACTGCTATGTTATCAGCAGAAAACAGCCCTTGTGTTATTAGTTCTCCGACTAATACCTTCTGTGTACACTAAACTCTTAAACGGCTTAATATTTAGTAATACAAACAGAATAGGTAACAGTGCACTCTCATATGCCAGGTTTTTCCTTTACATTATGTCATCTGACGGGAGTTTGCGCTGGACATCCTTTCTTTCATACTCACCATCTAACCTCCAAATCGGTAACCGTTCTCGTCAGATCACCGACGTTAAGCAACGTCCAGCCCGGTTTGTCCTCGGATGGGGGACCGTCTGAGCGATCGAGTCGGACTCCCGCGTTGTGTCATTGGGCAAGGCACGTAACCCCGATTGTCCTCATGTGGGCACGATGACGCCGTGTACTAAGGCGTACTGCACGTCGATGGTGCCCATGTTTTCAGGCAATATAAACCTGTCTGTGCTGTAGTGCGGAGTTACGATGTTGGGGAGCTGGCATCTGCTCGTTGCTCGGTGGTTCTTTCCGGGTACTCCGGCTTCCTTCACCCGTAAAACTGCCACGGTCATAGTTAGCCATTGTGCATAAGTATGCGACCTTAAACACCAATAAATAAATAAATAACATCCAAATTGCCTCAACCTGCCCCCTCTCCCCATGTTGTTTTACAACCAACATGTGAAAATTGTTTATACATTGCACCAAATGAGGTCCCTAGACACAAAGTTGACAGTCTTTGAATGGGTTATACCATTATCAGATTTTCGATGTAAAGTTACTGAAACAAGGTACCAAATGACACATGAATGAGAAATGTATACTCTGACTATTACAGTTCTACCAAATTGCTGGCTCAATGTCGATTGCAACAAGCCATGTACTACTTCCACTTGTTATGCCAACTTCATGCACAAAACTAATAACTCCTTCCTTCTCTTACTGATAGCAACTCAAATTGTAAAATACGAATGAATGGTTTGCAGTTAGATTTTAAAATTGAAAGACGTTTAAAATTATTTTGATAAAAGTGATATGACATTTGGGCGGATACATTATGACTCTCTAACCTCATTCAACGCCTCAGTATATGTGCTCTTGTTAGTCTGTAGGATTTTAGGATTGTAGGATTACATTCGTGCTGATCCTTACTAACGTTCTGTCCCGTTTGAAAAACAATACGACTTAGTGGAAATAAATTTGTGGACGCATTTCTCAGCTCACAATCATTTGGACCAAATTCGTGATAATAATTTTGTTTTTATAATCGCAGAAGACGACAGATAGAGTTACATCCCTTGGGTCAGGAGGAAACGAGTAAACAGTATTTTGTTGACATATCGTCCCCTGAGTTCCAATGTGTTCTATGTGCCTACTGGCACATAGAACACATTGGAACTCAGGGGACGATATTTGATTGTATTTTATTTTTCTCAAGTAGTTTTATTTAATTACTCGAGTATTTGATTTATAACGGCAAAATATGATCGAATTGTCGGAATTCTGATATTATTTGTGACTATTTTCAGGTTGTTTGGTTCGAGTTTTATACCCAGGCGAGTGAATGCGAAAAGCTTTCTTTTAAATCATATACCCCTGATGTTTCGCGTGCTCATATACCCCCGATGTTACACGCTCTCATATACCTTGGATGTTGGCTGCATCCTTTGCCATGGCTATTTGTCCAAGGCGTTCTGACCAATCAAAAGGCAGAATTTATCGAGATATAGGGACAATATTATTTAATCACTCCGTATAAACTGGTAGCAGATGATTTATTATTGTTGTACTGGTGGTCTTCCTGTAGTGTGAACACAGGCATCTGTTGGGTTAATGTATAGTTGTAACATATTATCTCCCTTGATATACTCACTGGCGGACAATCTCCCTTTGTTGTCATTCAGTAATGTAGCTTCAAAGTGACAAGACGTCCAATGTTAATCCCATTGTGGAATGTAGTGTCATTGCTATTATTGAATCAGTAGTTCATATGGTTTTAACCAATTTTACCATATTATCTTTCAGAAGGATTATTAAAAAGATTAAGCGAGATAATAAAGATTTAGTAACAACGTAGTGTTTTGATAAGAATTGATCAGATTAAATGGGTAAACTGTTAATTCAATTGGCCCAAAACAACGAGCCGTGATTATCTTTGTTGTCTATACATTACTTGACAGGCGTCAATTCTGTCTCCAATGTATTATTACACAACGACGTTAGCGAACAAAACACGCTGAAATATACTATTCAAACGAAGTAGGGGATATCCTAACTGATGTTGATGTTTTCGAAAAATAGTATTGGATACGCGTAAATGTACACATCAGTCTGTTATTAAGTTTAGTGTGAATTATGAATGTCACCGGCCTACGAATATTTCGTGCAGGTTTTTCGCACGAGCGCCGCGTTAATGCATGTGGGGTACGTTCCGAAATTTACATTTGTACTGGACGGGATTTTTCGGGGGTCTCATCTTTCTTTTCTTGGTATAAACTCGTTCATCAATAGTTTCTGATCGAAATGAAACTATTGAGGTATGCGAAAACTGACACATGTTGAAAGTTTAGGTGTCATAGGCATGTTAAAGCTGCCAACAAACAGACTGCAGTGGCTCTAATTCTCAACATTACTCAATCGGTGATTAGCAGGTTGTGATTACGCTACCGCCAGACAGGCTATGTTGATGACAGATGTCCGTCAAGTCGTCGAAGGGCGACAACCTCTAACCAGGATTGTTTCATCCGAACCATAGCATTACGTAACCGCCATGAAAGTGCCTCAGACATTGGACAGCATCGAGCGACAGATGTGCGAGTCATTGGTCAGACAATCCGAAATCGCATACACAGCTGGAATTTGTACGCTCGACGAACTCGAATAATTCCACGTTTGACTGAACGTCACATCGCAGCAAGGATTAAAAAGATCGGAGCATGACAGCGCTACGACAATCGTCGGTGGAGCAACGTCATGTTTTCCAATAGTCGAGGTTCACTCACGACTTCAAAGACAGGCGAAACAGAGTGTAGCGGCGGCGGAACGAACGGTACCATCACGTTACCGTAACCGTTAGACAGCACGATTGTTTTGGTGGTGGATCAGTTATGTTGTGGGGAGGCATAATCATGACAAGCAGAACAGCATTACACCTCATCCGAGGACAGCTCTACCGTGACAACATGCTAGCAGCTCACGTGATTCCATTTGCGCGACGTCACGGCCGTCGATTCATTTTTTGAGATGACAGTGCAAGAGTACACAGGGTTCGTGTCGCTACAAAGTTCATCCAGGAGCAGAACATCACTATACTGCCTTGGCCAGCACTAAGTCCAGACCTTTCACCAATCTAGCACGTCTGGGATATACTTGGCAGGCGCCTACGATAATGCAAACAGCCCCCTATCAATGCCCAGGAACTCACCGCTGCACCGCAGGAAGAATGGAATAGCATCAATCAAGATGACATTGGACGTTTGACGAGGAGTAAGCCACGTCGGATCAGCACTTGTGTCGCGAACCGAGGAGGATTTATGAGGTATTGAGGAGGTCGTGGACTGAATTTGGTAAATTCTCTGCCTGACAGTGCGTGGAATGTGTGCTTGCAAGACACCCAACTATAGCTGAAATCATTCACCATACGTCAAAGTGCAGTGCCTCAACTGTCTATTTGACGAAAAAAAAAAATTTCTTCATAATCATATCTCACTTTTATCAAATATCCCCTACTTTTTTGATAGTATAATAAAGGACAAAACATTTGAGACCGACGTTATGTACATTTTGCACGCCAACGTTTGGTGTCAAATTCAGTATTGTCATTATTGCCAAACGGATTGTGTTAGACAGCGTGTACAATGGTTAAGATTTATCCAAAAAACATAAAAACACAAACTCTCCTCAAAGGCAATAACAATAAGAATAATTGTAGATCACGCGACAATTCATCATAAAATTCCCGAATATCACGTCATAAAACATCGTCCTACCAATGGGTGTTACTAGTGATATCTCGGAAAAAGAAAGCAACTGCCACTTTTACCTGTCTTTTTGTAACGCTGCTGGTGTGTTCCAGAAAGTGTAGATATTCAATATAAAACAACTGTCGAGATGTGGTTATGGAGAGTTTATTGTGAAGATTGAACTATATATAAACATCTACCACTAAAATCCCCGGTCGAGAGCATTCTATAACCAGAAGGAGCTGCATGTGACCAATATAATATGCGATGGCATCAGTAGAGAGGGACCCAGTCAAATGTGTGACCAAAGTGTATAAGTGGCTTGAGTCAAAGCAGAGCTAATACACGCGAGTAGCATTTTGCAATAGAGGGACACAAGTATTCAGTGTGGCTCAGCAAAAATTGCAAAACCCCGCCCAAGTTTATAACTAATGGAAAACATAAGTTGAATTTGAGGGAACTTGTTACAAACATAGACAAGAAACAAAAACAAAACTTGGGAGTTTCCTTAAGTTTGAATGAAATGGCATGAAAGGCTGCTTTAGAAATCCACGTAGATACCCGGGGCGTAGCAAGCTTATAATATTGGGGGAGGGAGGGGGTATAGTAAACGGGAGCTTGTAGGGAACAGCACGGTCGCCTTTGGCGGTCCGCTCTGCGTAGCCAAACCCGGGGGAGAGTGCGGGAGGGGGATACCAGGAAAATTTGTGAAATATGAACTAATGAGAGCTCATTTCCTCGCTTCTGGAGTGAAAAAAATCAAGGTATCGTTGCTGTTAATTTGGTGTTTATCCCTTTACCTAACATGAAAAGCAGACGACACTTGGAAAAAAAATTCTTGAATAATTAGCGCTGACCGGTTTTGGCCGTTACGTTGTGTAAAGGGTTAAAAGATGATGTATGTCAGAGAGGAAGATGTTAACTTGTTGAGCGTCAAATCTGTCTGTGACATCGGCTACCAACTTTTCTATGCACTGCAAATGGTGTAGATCATACAGTTTTTATGTGCGCCTGTATGATGTAGAATATGCAGATGTATGTGGTTATTTTCGTGTAGATACTAGATATGATTTACAAAGTTTTGGATTTTTTTTTTTTTTTTTGGGGGGGGGGGTAATTACCCCCTACCCCCCACCCCCACCCCCACCCCCACCCCGATTCCTACGCCTCTTGCACTGGATACCCAATATACAGGTGATAACATGCACCAACCGATTCATCGACTGTACAAAGTCCTCAACAAAGATACTGTTGATACTGCACATGAAGCATCACAAATTTTGAGAAAATCCTTGTGCGTTTAAACCTTTGAACTCGAGGGCCACTTTTGTCTGCCAGGGGATATGATACATCATAATTTCATTTAGTTATTTATTTGGAGTCTAATGACACTTCCGACAGCTAGGGCCACCTCGTGTCGGACAGTTTTACCGGTTGAGAAACCACAGGGCAACGTCGAACAATTGTTAGACTCCCCAACGTACTAACTCCACACAAGCAGAGTTAGCATTGGATGAAGACAGGTGCACCATCGACGTGCTCTACGTCTTAGTATAGAGCACCACCGTGCCTCTACATGGGCAATCGGGATGAAACGGTTTGCTCAAGGACACAATGCAGTTAACCCCTGGTGGGATTCGAACCGTGGGTCTTTCGGTTTGAACTCCAATACCTTAACCACTGAGGCACCAGTTTCATTAGGTGTGGTGGCTGCTAAGTGAATGTGTGCGGTAGACCAAACAATATTTAATCAATAAGGCTGCACGTTAACAATATCAATCGGCCGACCCGAAATAATGAATATGGACTCTTCCAATTGCTACCATTGAACTGACATGACAGAAAGCACCAAAGTTCGAACGGTTGACGTGATACAGTCTTGAGTTTAAGGAAATGTTTTCCACAAGGACGATATATGATATGAACCCTCCTGCAGCTATACTCGCATTCAAATTTCTTGACAGTGCTGATTTGTCAACCCTTGGAGTTGACAGCTTGTACTGAACTGGAAATCGATGTTATGTAATCAGCATGTCGATACAAATCCAAAATTGAAGCGATATGTTTAGTGAAGATCATCATAACCGTTGGTGGTTGTTGTACAAGTGATGAATCTGTTATCCAATGTGTATCTGGAGCCGTATTAGGAACAGAAGTATTCCATCGCAGAAGTGGATTTACTGGGAAAAAACACACTTTATTCCATAAAAGAACTGATGCACTTAATGGATATGGCAAACGCACCACATGTGCTCTATGTGGCAGTGATGTTCAATGGGTTAAGGTTAAGGTCCTGGAGAGAGCTCATAATCAAGTGTTTGTAATTGGATCTTAGTAAATGTTTTATTGGCTATTAAGGCCACATCAGCAACTATGGCTATATGGTGGCGAGAAAATGGTATACAATAAAATGCACCATTGCAATGATGAAGGAAAATGATTGATTAAAACAGGAAAAAATTACAACAGAATGACAAAAACAGTTGTAGTTTGATCAGTAATGAGCGAGGCAAATGTTATATTGAATACATTGTAAAATCAACCTGATGATTTGTGACCTGAATAGGCAAGTTTAAAAGAATAAAAACAATATTAAAATTTATTAGAAAGGTTGATTACTTTCAAAAATGATAGAACTGCGTTCGGGTTCGCATGATTAAATAAATCTCTTAGAGATCCAACAGTGAAATATTGCCCCTTAACAAGATTAAAATCGGTGCAATGTAAACGACTGTGTTCCACTGTCAACCACTGCTGACAAGAAACACATTCCGGTCACATATTACTATCTAACAGAAAAGGATGTTTATGTCTTGTATGACCAAAATGACATCGTATGAGAATTGCACGATATTTTCTGCAAAGGTTACTTGAAGGATATTTTCCATTGACAGGTGGTCGGAAGTGATGGAACTTGTTATTTGTAGCCCCATCCTAGTCCGCCTGCCACAGATACTTATATACTTGTTGATATATGGATTAAAATCACTAAAAAGAGTTTGGAAATCGTTGAGTGGTTTGTTTGAAGCCCGTTTCCCTGCACTCTCTATCCTGGTATTACCGAGGATACCAACATATCCAAATGACCAGCAAAACACCGTATCACCTTCGTCAGGAATGAGAGTATTCAACTTCTCACGAAGTTCCAAAATGAGAGAGTTCTTCAACATGGAATTGCGTAAAGCTAGCAACGAGAAAATAGAGTGATTGGATCTTATGTGTGTACAGTTATAGATGCTGCAGATTCACAAAAGTTGTCTGTGGGGTGAATTGGTTAGACAACTACATCCAGTCGTTGGAGGAGGAAACAAATACAATATATTTCTTCTATGGAAAAGTCACAAAGCAATCAGTTTCAATGATGGTGAGTGAACTATTGAGACAGACGTGTTGTCTCAGTTCCTGCACACATTATAAGTTATTGTGGTGAATTGACTGTAACATGGTCTGAGGTTTGCGCGTCGCGGCTTTTGTTCAACCGAGACGCAAACCTCAGACCATGTTACTGTCAATGCATCACAATAACGTATATGTTCCAATAAGTCTCTACCGATAGCCCAAAGCCAACATGGTAAAATGACATGAATGGACAAGGCAGCTTTACCGATAACAATTTTAGTAAATAAACCTCTTGTGTACTCCCACGACTTCAATGGACAACAAAAATCAATAACTTACAGAAAGATCATGTTACTCCATTTCAGTTCAAATCACGAACAAGTTCATGATTTGATCTGTGATGGTGTAACCCCGACCTTTTTATAAGTGGGTTGTGGGTATACATTCTTACAAAGATCGCTGGCCTCGAAAAATACAATTTTAAAGGTAGTATACACTTTGAATTTCCTCCCATTGTTATCACATTTTCAAATATTTTATATGGAGACGTCAGCCTGCAACATATGCCACTGGAGTGGTAACCATAGAAAATAAAAAAAAACTAGTCGAACTCACATTAAACTAGTCGAACTCACATTCAATCAGAGGGCCCCCACGTGGACAATCGGTGTGAAGTGCCTTGCCAAGAACACAAGGCAGTTCCCATGGCGGGCTTCAAACTGTGGACCTCTCGATTTTAAGTCCAATATGGTAACCACTGAGCCACCGCTCTCCCATGCACCCAATGACAATACCCAAGTTGAGATATATGGATAAGCATCACTGGTTACGAACTAAAATAATCGCCAGTTTCGTGGATTGCTAATCAAACAAGACTTTATATTCTATATGAAACTTATATGGCATCATCCGCGGTCAATATGTTACATGTAAACAAAATCATAGCGACAATTAAATCAGACATTGTTCACGTTAAATGTCAATTTCTGGTGAATTCAAATTCTTCTATCTTAGATATTTACAGTGATGCCTCGCCGGGAACTTGAGGAGATGATGGTAGTTGTTGGTATGGGCGAATGGTTGTTTTTCGCTAATTGCTTGGAACTCAACGATAAAACGGAGAGTGGTTAGAAGTGTGGTCCGTTAGGTGCAGAAGCTTCAACAATTCCTCATGTTAAAGCAATGGCATATTTGTTGTCAGAAATTTCTTCTGAACTCGTTTTTCAAAACTCAAGAAAACTACTTACTGTGTGCATATCTGATAACAATTCATGACATTGTGCTGCTTATGCCAACAAGCCGGAGGAAGACAAAATAATGCACAAAGAGATCATCAGAATCCGAGCACCGGTTAGTTCGCAGGCAACAGTTTCCTTGAATAGGATAAGACCTGACAATCAGTTAGGCAGTAGTTTCTATCAAGAGGAAATCATTTAGCTGACTGCTTGAGAAAAAAGCTGTTCATCACTGGCATTAGTTACAGTGCTGAGGATATATTCATTAGACATGTAATATTTAATACAGACGTGTATTGTTTACACAGATTGGTGTCAATAGAAGCCATTAGAATTGTCTTTCTCAAAAGATAAAAGCGATGGGGAATGTTAATGTTGGAAGTGACCTCTATTGAAAACACATTGACATCTCCAACTGGCAGGAATCCAATACGATGGTTTTGATGGCATCCTCTGGTAACGACATATCCAAGTGGTTTCGATGTATGTGGACAGCATTGTAACAGGAACATTTACTTAACCCATTGAACCCGAGTAGCTCTTTTACCGACCCAGGAACATGTTACGTAACAATTTACTTAAGTAAGATGACTGCTGAGTGAATGTGTAGGTTAGACGAATCAATATTTTCAACGTGCAGCTCCAGGACTACGCGTTGAGAATATTAATTATTCGAGTCCAAATAATGAATATGGTTTCTTCCAATTGCTTTGACTTAGAAGATACCACCAAGGTTTAAAGGGTTAAACTACAATTGCGAAGCAGGGTGCAGTGTCTTAATGTTTGTAATGCTAATGTTGCTTGTCATGTGTATGGACATGACCCATCTGTACTGGAAAAGAAATGACGACATGCTGTAGCGCAGTTTTGATGGAAAGTGAGTTACCATAACGGAATAAAACTTCCATTACACAAAAGAGGAGAGCAAACCTGAAAATATTAGAAGAAAGCACTCTACCACGATATCGGACTAAACACTAATACAGTCAAAGACATAATGACAACGCCATTACCTCTGTAGATCCACAAACCTCGAATAGCAACCAATCCAACAACAAAAATCCAACAAGGCGACCACTAGAAGGAAGGCGGGGATACAATTAATAGGATCCAATTTAGACCGAAGGTTCGAGGCGCTGAATGATTGAGAATGCTAGCAAGTATAAGTGCCACCACACAATCGACTACCGCGCAAGATTAGTTCACTAGACCTACTACATCATTATCATTATATCGTATCCACTCCTAGCCGAAATGTTGGGGCGTGCCCCATTTCCCTCTGTAGAATAAAGGTTTTTCGTAAACATTCCCAATAAGCTGCAAATGTCAGCAGCATGCATTAATATTCAATGAATATATTAGGTTCTGGAGAAGCAGGGTAATTCTTTTCGCGTAAAATAGCGGTCCGATCCACTTTTATCTCCATGGAATGACTATGTCAGCACGAACTACCTGTCAAGGAAAGTTGTTTGTGTGGTTATCGTGATCTAATTTGATTGGAAAGTAGGTTCTTAAATTAACAATTATTATTATTTATTACTTTCCAAAGTGTGATTTACTGGGATTTTCCTGTTTGACTGTAAACGAGAACTTACCAAGTGAATTATGCAATCAACAATTGGGTCATGTATCCGTGCGAGCAAACGAAGACGCTTTGCCCTTGGGGAAATGGGGACTTTATTGTTTTGGGGGATTTTTTTAACCCTTTACCTAACAGGAAAAGCAGACGACACTTGCCAAAAAAATTCTTGATACTATTATTTTCATTTTTTGTCTCAAAAACATACGTTATGACCCCTCATTGGAACGAGCTCGAAGAGCTCGTTCCAATGAGGGGTCATAAGGTTCATAACTTATATTTTAGAGATAAAAATTGAAAAAAATAATGAAAATTAATTGGCGATTTTTGAGAATAGCGCTGGCCAGTTTTGGCCGTTTCGTAAGGTTAAGGATAAAATAATATAATTATTGCTAATAATGAAAATTAATAAACAGAGTAATCGCTTGGCTGGACTGGTTACGTGAAACAATACAATCGAGGCGAGGGACAATATTGTAAAACACTCGTGCGCATTCGCGCACTTGTGTTTGTACAACTTCCCTCAACTATCATGAATTATTTCACGTAACCAGTCCAGTCAAGAGATTACTCTCTATTTATTCATGTTTAAAATAAAGTTGAGAATCTATGGCCATATAATGACAGAATCCCAAGTATGGAGTTGGGTTTACCCAATCGTTTATACTGATGCAGCTGGCGTTTCTTACCGTGTCATATTTATCAGTAAACAAGTTATTGTTCGCAGTAAATACGCACTGATCCGATCCCTGAAATTCCCAAGGAAGAGTTACGTTCAACGAGCAATGGATGTGCTCCGCGAGGCAATTTTGAACCTTCATCGAGAAACGACCAGGACTTCATTGCAAAAATACAGAGTTTGGTGTGTATGGTTACCGGAAAAAATATTCTTATATTTCTGGACAGAAACACATCACCAGAGGAGATGGGAAACGATTAAAATAACTAAGGAAATTAGGCCGAAATACGAGTGCGGGGTCTTTATTTTGCACAGAGTATGACTATGGTATCTGGATCAGAGCTCAGTCACATGCAGAAAAATATGAAATAGGAGTAAATGCACTTTTAGAAACTTGTAATTGCAGCCAATTAAGTGCACCAACATCGATTCGAAACCCCCATATTTATTCACAAACAGCTAAAGTCCAAACATTTCTGCTTGGATGGGTACCATACAGTGCTTACGTAGGACAAACATGAAATATAGTTCACTCATGTGGGCGCACGTTTGTACAGCGGATCCTGTTTTGGTGAGTATGTCCAGCTTTAATACAATGTATAGTACATGTATCAGCGGAACAAATGTATTATATCTGCGCACGTTTTACATTTTATAGCCGAATGGTTGTTCAGTGAATTGGATTCGAAGAGCCAAAATGCTGTCACTTCCGTCAATTTTTTGAGCAGTCGATTCATCAAATAAAATTTGAACCTTCTTTCGTGATGGCTCTTTAATGCGAGCAGTAATATTTAGTTTATAATTTTCAGAGTTGGAAAATAAAGGGGCCATCATTACTGGTTTGGCTATGACTTCCAAATTTACAGTCAGTGCCGGATGGAAAGCGTCAAAGCTTCTCACAGCCGAAATGTTTCCTACAGTCGTCAGGTACGTCATATTATATAAGATATCATAAACCCTGCGCAAGTCACATTTTACTTCTAAATTTCGAAAATTTAAATAAAGTACTCCCTTTACGAATTTTCTATCTATCAAACAAAAGAAAAAGATTCTAATAAAGTTGCGTTATTCAAATTTTCTCTGTTTACGGAAGTAGATGTATGCTGTAGAAACTCCCAATTCTCTGGCCTGTCCGGAGAGGCCCCCCCCCATCCCCCCCCATCCCCCCCCCCCCCACACACACACATACACACCCTCCACCGGATCAAATCTGAATATTCTCTGCTTCACCGGCCACAGCTCTAATAAAGATCTGGCCACTAGACCAATCTGTGCTAGGATCTCCTCCTTCTACTTGCAAAAGGTATTTGATATGAAACACATAAAGAATAAGGACCACAATCACGTCTCGAGGAACATTACATCAAAGCTGCCTGGATCAGATAATATATCACTCCCGTAATTTATTTTAAAATGTAAAGTAATTATATTCTCCATGGGCTTGTTACAACCGATAATGTTACAACGCCGCATGAAGTTATAACATTATCGGTTGTTTACTACATGTTTTGTAACATTATGCGTTGTGTAACATTATGCGGCGTTGTAACATTATCGGTTGTAACAGGGCTTACTTTATATTATGAAATAGAATGAAACAGCAAGAAAGCCAATTCTTTTACCAAAATGAGCAATTCCGGAACGATTTCCAAAGCTTCAATATAACACCTATCATTAAATTAAGAATTTTATTTGTAGGAATTTGGCACTGGGACTGGTGAGCACCGCTGCAGGAATAGGTGCAATGATTGCACCACAATTTATTTACATGGTAAGCTAATTTTATAGGTGTCAGTATACAGAGGCATAAATCCCGAGTGGCTGTAGGTTCGTTAGTCAACACCCCCCCCCCCCCCCCCCCACCCAACCCCAAAACGATGTTTCGTCTTGCAGTAATAAATACCATTTTGAAACAGTTCCGTGCAGACGTAAAACTGTCACAGACCTCTTGTTCGGTGATATGTGAATCGGAGAAGCAATATAAATTATTATCCACGGCAGACTGTTTGTCTGAAAAGCTCGTCGAGAAGAAAAAGCCTGTTTATAAACACTGAAATCAGTGGGCTACAAATTAAACCAAATTAACTGGGTTGGGTAAACATGAACCCAATTGGGTTCATATTCACTTAACCCAGGTGATTTTGGTTGATTTTCTACACAGCTGGTTTTAGAGTGTGAGAACCGTTTGACAAATTCCACTATACCATGTTCGAGAATCATGTCCCCCCCACCCCCCATATTGAAAGATTATTAATGGCCTGATTATCTGTTATGACGTTTTTTATCGGGGAGAGACTAATTTATGCATTTTAAGCGCAATCCGTTTAGAATATGTTGTTTGCGCAAATGAAAATTCCCTGGGCGGTTTGCAAAAACAAAAAAAAACAAAAAACAAAACAGATGGACATCACAACCTTCGGGGGATCGACAGAGGATCAGACCTATCTGGTACGGTTATCACTAAAAAAAACAGCCTCTGTCAAGGACGGAGCGCGATGAGAGTCCATTCATAAAATAGTGGACAGTCGATGCACAGTAAACAATTCACGGAAATGGAATCTAAAGTACAGATTATTCATCTTTGTTTTTCTATCGGTGAAATTCTAGAGAGTTGAAGGCTGCGGAATGGAAGGAATATTGCGAAAAATTCACGATACGGTCGAAAATCTTTAGGTAGTTTTTGTGATGTCATATCTTTTCGTTATGGCAGCACTGTAGGTCTGATAGATGAAAGACTGGGCAGAAGGGACCCGCTCAGTTGAGATAGCCAATAATGGAAACGATTATAAACTTACATTTTTTAAAAATATTTCTATTTATATTTCTGAACATAAATGTATTACTTTTTTCATTTTTTGCGAAAAATAAAGATTTGATTTTAGCAGCATTTCCAAGAAACTCTCCCATTCTGTACAACTCATGTTGCATGTTCCATTTGTGTGTGGCCGCATTAAAGTGTAAATGCCACACACTTCATACTAGACTTAGCATGTCCACCCCACATTCCTACTCCGATATATTTATTTATTTATTTATTTATTTATTTAGTTAGTTAGTTAGTTATTTATTGGGGTTTAACTACACCTTGTACAGCCGGGGTAGAGGAAGCCGAAGTACCCGGATAGCTCCACCAAATACCAGGGAGCAAATGTCGGATACCCTCGTGCCATAGAACACAAAGCAGTTACCGCTGATCACATCACGTGCTGCCCCGATAAAGTGATTTGTGGGATTTGTTCGTATGGATAGAGTTTTTCTGGCAACATTAGTTTGCAGTCGACTGATCATTTAGAGGCTGTCCATTCCTTTTTTCTTGAACTTCGGGGATATTTGACCCAGACTCGAGGCGTCTCTGAGTCACAGATATCTTTCACTGAAAGTGAGATTTGCCCATTCCACCTCAAACCAATCGCGGATGATTTTCTCTCTCCACACCACAAATGACGTCATCGAGATAAATACGTACTGCTTTTGCGATGAAATCTGACTATTCTAAAGTTTAATCGTAGAAAAAACAATGAACTACACATTTGGAAGCAGCATCGGAAAGTTCCGTAGATACTGAAGGCAGCTGACGACAACGTTCGGCTATCGAAGGGTTTTGAAATTGCTAACATCCATGTGACGTACTTCTTAAACTCTTGATATCGAAGGCGTCACGTCGCGTGTGTTGTTAGAATAATCATTCTCGAGTGATGCAAGGGTGTGAGGTAGGTAGTTGTGTCAATTGAAGTGGAGTGGAATGGCAAGCTGTCTTAAAATGCCGAGATTATTAAATACGAAAACGAGAATGGTCAGGTGGGGTGGGTGAGGTTATTATTATCCTCGGCCGGTATCTGGGTGGTACTAGGAAATCTCACCCGAAGGGCAATATATTTGAACCAGACCCGAGGCTTGCTGAGTGTCTGGCTCAAATATCTTGCCCCCAGGGTGTGATTTACAGTCCCAACCAGATACCCATCGAGGATGATTTTTCTCCCACCATTTTTGGGATGCGACACCATTAATAAGAAAATACCATATTCTCCAGGAAAAACTTTATTCTTCGTGCGTTCATTCTAGGAGGAAACCAAAACAGATATTCGGAAAACTTGTCGAGAAGTGTGGTATACACCAATGGTATATACTCCAGAACACACCGACTAGCACAGCACGTTGAGGGTTAATGCACTGAAGCGACATGAAATGAAATCGACATGTCTGCACACGTCATTTCCAGACATGTACTTCAGTTTTAGAGTGCGCAATGATATCAGATGTATGTTTCTCCCCGTTAAATTGATAGAGCAGTTTGAAGTGAGCTGAAGTTTTTCTAAGAGTGTTCTGGTTTCGATTTTCGTTTATAAAATCAGTCATATTTACGGAAGCAAATCGGCGTTCCATTTTGTTTGTTTATACATCTGCAGACGTGATTTGCGATGATTAAATAATTTTGGCATCGATTAAATATGCAAATAGGCTGGTCACGTGAGTGGAGTGAGATAACTGTCACGTGGACTGGGTGAGACAGGCATATCTCTCCCAGCTCTCCCACACGTCTTTATATATATATTGCAGTTCCTTAGTGGTGGGAGAAAAATCTGTCTCACGCAAGTATTACACTCTGGAAACGCGAGGCCCAATAGGTAAGTGGTGGAAGAAAAAAAAATAAACCAATATACGATTCCGAAAAGCACTGTATGAGAAATGTTCTGAGGCAGATGGTAAAGGCTACAATGTGTCTTAAAACTGTTGAATTCGAATGAAAACGGGAAAAGTGAAAGAGTTAATTCCCTTGCTATATTAACAGTCTTTTTCAGTAGCGAAACCAGAAAACAATTTCAAACAATTTCATTGTCTGTCTTGTTGGAAATTACACCGGGTTAATAATAGAATTAGCTGGCATTACATTGCATGCAGTCTAGAGCTATGACTTATCTAACAATCATATATATTTTGGCCTGAAAACAACGAGAATATCACATAATGTTTTCCGATTCCGTATCATATAGACGACTCATTCTGATTCCGTATCATACAGACGATTCGTTTCCGGTAACGCGACAGTTACTGACGATTGGCTAAAAATGTTACAATAAACAGAAACTGCACAATTCAATATTACACCCACCCGTTCCTGGGGATACGCCTGCGTCGCAAACTAGTAAATTCAAGCGGATCATTACAGGAAGTGAATATGAGAGCGAATAATTGGACAACACAACTTTGAAAATTGCGGTGACCGCGTTACTCATTGTTTGTCAGAGTGCACAACAATATAGTTCTATAAAATATGGGTTTTCTAAAAACCTTTTCTCTGATATCCGAAAACTGTATTAATAAATTAAGATTTAATCTGTTAATGTGACAAAAGTGCAAGATAAATGAATTATCATGTGCATGTCCTGTGATTTGCATCAGATTCTCGGTGGTGCCCAAACATGGGATCACAAAGCCGGCTCGTTAAGATCCCGTTCTGGAAATCAGCACGAACCTGATACAAATCACAGGACATGCACATTATCATGATAATCTGTATATATCAAATAAACTGCTACTCATGTATGAATGCAACGTTTCTTCTCTGTCGTTCCCCATCCTTTCGTGCAATTATTGTATTCGTATATTTAGGTTTAATGGCACTTTCAACAGATAGGGTCAAATCTTGCCGAACAGATGCATGGATGTTCGAGGTTGAGGTACCAGGTGAGAACCACATAGCAACGACGAATAACTGTCTCCAATTTACTAACCCTTCACGAACACTGTTAGAATCGGTTGAAAGCGAGCGTATGGCAATCGTGCCTTACACACTAGTAACCAGCAACACCGCTCTCCCACAAAAGCTATGGAGATGAAGTGTTTTGCATAATAGCATAAAACTGATGATGCCAGTTAGAATCGAATGACCGACTTATTTACCTCTCGTCTCTAACTTATTTACCCCGCAGATACTGGCACTACTGACTCAGACGTAAACATTTATGATTTCTACTCTGCATTCCGTTTGTAACCATTGGTGCTACGCTGTCAATAATGTGATAAAACCTCGGTACCGTCAAAATGCCAATCAATTTTAGATGAAGTCCCTTCAACAAAAAGTGTGCAACAAAAATGTGATTAAAATCTTTCCCTAACACGTAGAGCAGGCGATAAACTGCCCATTCTTTCCCTAAACAATATTTGAAATGGGATATTGGAGGTTCAAACTCACCGACCGAATGGAGAGCGTGATTTGGTGTAGTTTCGCAAGACGGTTGGCGTCGAAAGAAACTATCTTGTCCTGGATTCAAATTCCCATTAACCGTTTACTTAACGAATAGTTCGCATCCTCCTGAGTAATTTACAAACTAAACAGTTTAATTTTTGTTTTCAAAAACCTTCAAACGAGCTCGTTCCAATGAGGGTCCACGTGATATGGTTTTGTTGAAATTCTTTAACAAAAATAAAAACAAACCCAGTAATTAAAATAATAAGTTTAGATATTCCTTACATTTGGGTAAAGGGTTAAAGTAATTGCAATTTAGTCAACGTCCTATTGCGGATATGATCAAAATTAAAAGAAGGTTATTGTAAGTTTTAAGGTTGGTTAAGAGAACGGATGATGAATATACCAGAAAATAATAAATTTAAGAACGATCACAAATTATTTTTAAAGAGTCCACGTTTTTTGACTCATAAACAATTAACAAAAGAAATTATTAATTGAAAAAAAGATGAATATTATCAATATTATATATTGTCCCTATATCCCGTTTAAAATTTTGTCTTTTGATTGGTCAGAATGCCTTGGACAAATAGCCATGGCAAAGGGTGCGCCCAACATTCAAGGTATATGAGAACGTGCAACATCCAGGGTATAAGCTCACGCGAAACATCGGGGGTATGTGGTTTCGATGAAAGCTTTCGCTTCCGCTCGCCTCATTGTAAAACCCAAATCAAAAACCCGAAAATAGTCACAAATATCATCAGATTTCCGTCAATATAATCATAAAAATAAAATAAGAGCAAATAATTCGTTCCCAGTAGGCACATAGAACACATTGGAACTCAGGGGACGATATGTCAACAAAATACTGTTTACTTGTTTCCTTAACGACCCACGGAATGTAACTCTATCTGTTGTCTTCTGCGATTATAAAAAATACAATTATTATCGCCAATTTGGTCCAAATGATTGTGGAGCTGATAAATGCGTCCACACATTTGTTTCCATTAAATTTGTATTGTGTTTCAAACGGGACAAAAACGTCATTTCCGCCAACATGTATGGTATATGGAGATTTAATACCTGGATGTCTAATTTAAACGGCTCAGTGTTTAAAAACCGACATGCAGGTATTAAATCTCCATATACCATACATGTTGGAGGAGATAACTTATATTATTTTTTTTTTTAAATAAACATAAGAAAATAATGGAATTTATTGTATTTGTCCTTTATATTAGGTAAAGATTTGAACGAGTAGGAAAGTAGCATAAAATTGTCTGACAGGTTAAACCTTTACTCATAACTTTCTGAAAGGGTCTCCTGAGTAGGATCGTTCAAAAAAAAAAAAAAAAAAAATTCACTGCAAAGTGGTGATTTCTCTTTTCATCCCACACCAAGAACGTATTTCCCCCAATACAATTAAAAGCTTCCTCCCCGCGGAACCCAGGGAAGTGAAGCAGTGCCTGTTCACTGCGGTTAACAGGCTCTATTTTACTGGTAAAATAGGATGCAGTCACACCAATGCTTGGAAGGTGCAAAACCTCTCCAAAATGGGCAGCGTGGCTTATTAACGCTCATCCCTGGTCTTGGGTTGATACTCATGTTGTGGGCATGATTAGCCATTGCGCAAAAATATGTGACCTTAAACACCAATAAAATAAATAAATAAATTAAAAACGTCTAGACAAAATACAAATCTGTATTGAGGGTATCAGACGCACGTGCGATCACTCGATTCAGAAAGAGAGCTTTCTTTACCTGTTCTCAATTGTAATCGAGTTATTACACATGCCGAAGTCACTGTTGTTTGATAACAATAATTAAATAATAAGTAAACCACCAGCTTAACCAAATATAGTGGACTAGTTTATATTTTTCCATGATGATATTTTATATACATTAACATGCGATAGAAATGAAAAATAAAACAAAGGATCATAGAGCAGAAAAACAACTATAAACTTCAGCGGTTGTAGTACAAGTAGTTACAATGAATGCGGATTACGCCATACACAGCACAGGAACGCAATATCACGTCAGGATCTTCGTTCATAAAAAATCAAGTAAAAGACGTCGAATGATTGTCAAAACATGGGCCATTAAAACAGTGTTCCCAACCCCTTCATTATGCGAACAGGTCAAAAAGGTAACAATATTGTAAGATAAATTGCTTATTACCCAATAGACTGTTTTTCCGACCAGGTTCGTGATACGACCTGAATTCATGTCGTAAATTGTTCCTCGGTGGATGTGTATGGTAGACAAATTAATATTTTCAACGTGGAGCTGTACGTCTGCGTGTTGAAATATTAATTGGTCTACCCCCAAATAAAATATGTGGGCTCTTACGACTACTGGCACAGGGTGGCGTGGAAAATACCCTCAGTGTTCAAAGGTTTAAACGGCTGTTTGTCTATTTGTGTTTTTAGAATTTTGTAGATATTTTTTGTTAAAAATAAGAAAAGTGAAGTCCTGTTGGGATGTTAAGACAAATGCGATACTTCAAGGGTGTTGATGAGAGAACAATAAACAAATGGTCAAAACTCAACATAATCTCTCAACATATAAATGGGTTTGCAAATAATAATGCTTTCGAAACGAGTTATGAAAGTATACATCAAACGACAAAACAGAAAATAATATCCTTATTTATTAGAAAAAAGGATGAACATGATTTTACCAATGCACACTGTCGTTATTAAGTTAGTGAAACCATATCTATTGTTGCTGGCATATACCTGTTGTTGCCATGCCTATAGAGAGTCCGGTGGCTCTTTGTTTCTTCGTGCTGGCATATACCTTTTGTTACCATGCCCATATAGAGCCCGGTGGCTTTTTTCTTTGTTGTTGCTGGCATATACATTTTGTTACCATGCCCATAGAGAGTCTGGTGGCTCTTTGCTTATTGTTGCTGGTATATACCTTTTGTTACCATGCCCAGAGAGAGTCCGGTGGCTCTTTGTTTTTTTGTTGCTGGCATATACCTTTTGTTACCATGCCCATGGAGAGTCCGGTGGCTCTTTGTTTATTGTTGCTGACATATACCTTTTGTTACCATGCCCATAGAGAGTCCGGTGGCTCTTTGTTCATTGTTGCTGACATATACCTTTTCTTACCATGCCCATAAAGCGTCCGGTGGCTCTTTGTTTATTGTTGCTGTCAAGTACCTTTTGTTACCATGCCCGTAGAGAGTCCGCTGGCTCTTTGTTTAGAAATTGGACTTAAAACCGAAAAGTCAATGGTTTGCTCATGACAAGCGGTATCTGCGTTGTGTTCCTAATAAGACGCTTAATCCATTTTCCGCATGTGTGTGTTGGGGGAGGGGGGCTCTAAGGAGTACTGCACGTCGATGGTGTACTTGGCTTTAGTCCTTATAAACTCTGCTTTCCGACAGTTAGTAATTTGGCGTGTCTGTCAGTGGTTCACCCCACCAGTGGAAAATTCCTACACAATGTGACACTGGCTAGCGAAAGTGTCGTTAAATCCCAATAAACGAACAAACAATGAAACCCTACCCTGAAAGTACCCGACGCAACGTTGCAATTCATTATTTCCGTAGAATACGTTGGCCTCTAAATTCCTTACCCAAATGAGGAGGTTCCTTGAAATAAATAAATGTACAGAACTCATATTTTCTGGTTCCGCCTAGAATATGTCTTATGACCCTCCCCCGCCGCCACCTCACCCCCAGGAGATGGCTGTAGCGTTGCGATTTGGCGTCAGTGAACCGCCCCACACTTTCAATGTTTGATAATCGTGATTCGGTGATTCGGTGATTCCTAACTATTTGAGTATTGTTCCTCTCATCTGCCGTATTACCATCCGACTGATATATTATTTTATCTTGTAGGTAATACCAATAACTTATTGATAAATATCATTTATTTTTTTTACAGAAACAATTGAATGGAAGCTTTATGTATCTGGTTATTAGTTTAGTGATGATAATTTCAGCTATGCTGGTCTTCACGTTTCCGGAGACTAGAGGTGAAGCATTGCAGGATGTGATAGGCATCGAAGTGAAAGCACTGAATGTAGAATCTAAGCTGAAAGACAAGAGTAGTGTGAACATCCCAAATTAATTTCATATATGTTTTATTTTAACCCTTTACATTCTGCGGGTATTCTTGCTCAGGACAGAATTGGTCTTGCCACTGAGATAAGTACGTGAACATATTTAATCAGATTTTCTCGCTTGAACGTATTTCTCCAGCGATTCTGAGTTAAACGTAGATGAACTTTTCATCAAATCCTGTCATGGCTGTTGCGAAGCAGCCATGACTAGATTTGATGAAAAACTATTTTTAAAATAATCGGCAGGTTAAGAGTTAACAGTATCCTCGACAAGAAAGGTTTCAAAGTTTATTTTCCTGTCTTGTCTTATGGACGGGCTCCACAAATTAGCCAACCCAACACTAAATTATGAAACAGGAATGACACACACAATACTGCTTTTAACGGATTAGCACATCCATTTCGTTGTGGGTCATAATTAATTGATCGCCACCCACCGCATGCAGACACACACTACGTCCTTCGTTTGTTTGGGAGTCGAATGACTCATATTTAATTATTGGGAATATTTTATCGGATTGTAATGAATGATATCAGATTATAAATAAAATGATTGGTGTGAGTCACATGTGTCGAGTTTAACAGGTGCAACAATTGTTGGGTGTTTGATTGGTAATACTGTGGGACCGAGCGCTGCCATTCGAGAATTTCGGATAATGAAAACGTGTGAAGATTGCGCGTTTAATAGGCAAAAATAATCAGGGTGGGAACATGATCTGCGTTGTCTGTGTATGATTGTCCGAAGCAGCGACTCTGGATGCGACTTTCAATGTTTTACACAAGTACACGAGACACTGTCTCTGTGAAACATAACACACGAACTGATTTTGCTAACGCACATGATCCGGTTTTGTAAGGTAAGGTTGTGGGACGTACTTTTTTCAAAGATTCTCGATGTGTCCGAAAGGTAGGTTGAGTTGAACTGTTTTTTGTCCCTTGAAATCTGATGGGTAAAGCTTGGGTTGTGTATTGAATGGATGTGATTGATTGTTTTTTGTTAGACAGTAGATTAGATGACGACTTGATAGTGACTATGAACTGGGAAACAAAAGCGGCTTGGACATCAATGAATGCAATAAAAAATTAAAAAACACTTGCACAGGAAAGTAAGAATTGAAGACAACAATATTGACCGCAGATATCAGTAAGATAACTGAGACAAATTTGATCGCGAACGCATTACAACTTGTCGAGTTTCTTTTCGGATATACAAACATAACACGAAAATAGGTGCAACCTACATGTGAACGCAGTTGTGGGACAAAATTCCGAATACATCCAAAGCATCCTCTGGCCAAACCATCCTCTGCAATTTAACCCAAACTGACCGCTACATTTTGACCGGAACAGGCCGCGAAAGTGTTGCGGAATGGAAGGAAAAGTTTATCGATCTGTGATCGTCAAGTTTGATTTCTCCACGTTGTGTTTACTGGGGTTTCTGTGAGGAATCCACCAGCCCGTAGCGTTTTGTGTTTCCTTACCAGATGATATGAGACACAGGCTCCAGATTCTGGGTTCAGTAACTTCATGAACTTGTCGTGTATAACACAACGAAGACCAGTTCCAAATTATCTACTATTTTATTTAAACTTATCAAATATAAATTTTCGCGACTAAGTATCGTAGTCTCTGGCAATAAGTATACAATTTACAAAACACAAAGTTCGTACCTTAACACTGTGGCGGCATCCAGGTTTCTTCTGGGGAAGTAGTTCAGCATTCGTCAGGAGCCCAGAGACAACTTGTCTAAGTAGTCAGAAATTGGTGCTTATATTCACCAAATTTCTGATGCAATACTTGGGGTACGTGACGACTATCAGCAGTTTCTCCCTGACCTCAGGGAAACTAAGGGAAAGTCACCTGACGTGGCGGTCGCCATTTTGTAGACCCTCATACTGCCTTGCAGACTGTCGGTCAGTCTGCATGCAGTTCATGGAATCTCGGCTCGCAAATAATATTCCGCTGGGCGCCAGTTAACCGGCGGAATGTCCCGGTGATTGATGCAAAAATGCAACTCAGCGTCCCCAGTTCAATGGGGAGTTTCACCGGGTACAAGTTATGATTTGTTAGACAGTTCGAACACCAACATCCCAGTAATACTGCCGAATGTTATTGTCCCATCTGTCAACAAATCCTCAAATGTTATTGCTTGTTGACAATATTGGCTACCAAAGGTATGCCTGATATTGTCAACAGAACATCTGGCGTGTACCCACAGAGTACGCCTGTACTCTGGTCGACAGTTTCATACAAGTCCATGTATTTTAATTGTCATGTTTAAATCTGTTCCAAAACTATGGAAATCAGCTAAAAGTTAAATAAACTCGAGTCTATTGAATTTCCAAACAAAGACCCCAAGAGCTCGAGCTCTTACCCGAGCTGACATGTGTATTTAACCCTTGTGGGATCACTTCGCAATATTCCTCCCCAACCGAGGATCAAAACCCAGAGGGACTTGATCACTCAGAAAGGAAAACGATAATAACTGTGTCCTGTCCGAGGACAGGGAACGGATTCCGCGCACAATTCTAAAAATGCCCAATTTACCCATTAAAACCCAAAGTTTTAATTCGTCCTTTTTAATAAACCCCCACAAATATAAACTTATTAATGTACGTGAGCATCGGAACCGAGGAACATAGTCTACTCATACTTGGCCAAAGAGTAGTTTACCACAATGGCACAAGGTCGAATTCGTGGGGTTCCAAACGCTCTCCCCACTTCACATCCATGCGACAGGTTGGACATGTTTTCGACTGCGAGGCCATGTCAACCCACGTCTGACCACAGACGAGGTGAACTTTTGCTTTACAGCGAGGACATTCATAAGCCAAAGCTTCGCCATGAATGTCCTCCAAACAAGCACAACAATGCCCGGTTTCACCGCTAGTACACTGTTCGTAGTGTACGGTGTTTAGGCGAAGTTTATGGTCGTCGAGTGCTTCTTTTACTAATTGGTATTGGGGTTGAGCTCTTTCCCACTCCAATGTTTCAAAAACATTCCAATGTTCTGAGCTCACCTCCATATACGTCGGATGACCATCAATGAACTTCACAACCTCGTGTAGTTCAATGCTTCGGAATGGCCGTATACGGTGAGCTCCATTTATATAGTAGCGGCCAGTCCAGGACTGGTCATTCTAGTACCTGATCACATTATCTGGAAAGCCGGTTGACTGAGCGACACGTCTGTCATCGGTCATCCACAAACACTCGGCCTCTTCTGCAAAACGGTCATTTGATCGATGTACATGAAGATGAGGAAAGACATAGCCGTCTTCTGTTATCAAATACCTGAGATGTACTTCATAGCGTCGCACGCTACAACTGTTAAATGCTGTCTCGAAGTACATCTCATCCCACTACCGGAGCAAACGCTGTCCCATACGACCCATTCGCAACAACGATTTTGTTTTGTGTGGTCCTTCAGGGACATGCGGTTGTTGATCGAAATAAAAATTTTGTTCCTCATCAAAATTTTCACTTTCTTTTATATTTATAGCGGGAACCAATACCATTTTATTATCTCTTAAAACTATACTAAGTATACGAAAACTAATAAACGTAAACTAAAGACTATTGATTTTTATAAATACCATCTTACAATATTATAATACACCTCTCCTTATTCCAATGCACTCTCATCCGTGGGTACAGTACGTGGAGAGTGTATTACCACTAAATCACCCACAAAGTGCAAATTCCACCCAAGCAATAATTGCAAATTTGTTACAAAGCATAACAAGCACGAGCAAAGTTTCAGCCAATGGATCTCCGGGTTAAACCCGGAGGTCCATTGGCCGAAACACTGCTTGTGTTTTTAGTCGATATATACAAAATACGAAAGTTATAGTTTGAGTGATAACTCCACTCTGCGGGTGATTTAGTTACAATCCACTCTCCACATACTGTATGTGTGCTTCTAGTACCTTCCTTGACTGTCAAGTCACACAGGTACTAGTTTTGTGATTGTCTTATGTGGGGTACTGGTGAGTACTTACATGTATCTGAACCCTGCCGGGTTCCCCACTTTTAGATTCTGTAAACATTTTGTTTTAACAATTATTCGAAAAACGTTCGGTTATGGCTCTACCGAGGATAAAAAAAAACAACCGCACCTGATCGCAATTTCTATTGGATTTTCTCCACAGTCTGCAGAATGGTACTAACAGACCTTGGAAGAACTCCAAGAGAAATATTTTCAATGGCTATCATCATCCTTCTTCTCCCTGCCCATCGGGGGAACTGCCAAATTCCCTAAAATGTCTCCGGATCCACCAATTATCGGATCCAGGAGTTATAGTTAGCTGAAGACGAGGATTCACGTATTCTCGTCCCGTCCAGCAAAGATGTTTCCATTTGTACAGCAGCGTTTACGTCGGTACACCCCAGGAAGAAGCCTCTTCTTCCCGTCGATGTTCTATCGTCGTACTCACTGTGGGTAGGAAGAATCTTTCACTGTAATATTGATTATAAAATAGTTCCAAAAATTTAATTTCTTCCAAAATATATTTCCTTCCATCTGGGGATACTGCATTTGGAACACTCGATGTTCCATGGGCCATTTAACTCTGTCTGGAATGGGTTCGCCATACAAAAGGTGTCGAAATCCAGAGACTTCTTGCTCAGTATAGTCCCTGGCGTCACGAAGCTTATGTCCTAACATTTCTTCGACCTCTGATCTGGTTAACTACCTGAAAGGTCAGTAGCCATTGTTCGTGCATAAGATTGTCGAGCTCTCCTAGCTCGAGCGTAACTATCTTCACCACTAACCTCCGCTTCTGCCATCTTATAACTAAGAAAATAAAACACAATATACTCAAAAATAAGAAGCAAAATAAGAATAAGACTCTCAAGGAACAAAATCCCTTAACTGTTATGATTTCACTGTCAAAGTTCTGTAACTGGTTCTACTTATAAATCTCGCATTTGAGATGGCACAATGTAGGATCGGTAAATGGTATTAGGTCCCGTCCTAAAATTAAAAATACCACCATCAACATCAGGAATGGTAACTTTATACAACACATAATACTGGTTATGTCTCGGGAGTCCATTGGACATAAAACGAGCTCGTCGTCGAGTTCTCCAAATAAGAAATCTTCCCCATAGGTTACACCTTTCTATGTGTCTTCTTACAGACCACATCTCATGAATTAAATAGTTTATCGTTATTCTGTGACTATGATAATGTCTTGCAAAATCTCGTCCTGAACATACCAAATCTGGACAATTTAAGATAAGCAAAACTTGAGAATGGCATTTGAACAGAATGTGGGTCGGACAAACAGAATCATACCAATAAACTATATATCATTCAATTTCAAATGTGACTGCAATATTTTGAAAATTATAGTGAACGCATCCGAAGATATCCTCGGATGTGAATGCACGATGAACTTGAAAATATCTCAGTTCATAAGTATTTGGTTGAACCACACTATTTATAACTGCAGGTCTTCGGCCAGTTAGAGGGCAAACGGCAGGGGGAGGTTCATCATTGTTCATATATTCATAAGCAGCATATTCCCAGGATAATGGGTACATAGTGTCTACAAAAGGAGTGACAGTCCTGATCACTCAGTTGATGTTCTGCCTCCTCATCCGTTTGACCCCTACAATGATGCTCTGTACCAATTGATTCACTTTCGTCAGTATGTACTCTTTCACTACTACTTGAGTCACTCATTGTAATCACTGAAAACACAAATAATATTGTTCAACGTTAGTTCATTAGTTAAGTTAAAGTAATAGTTGTCATAGCATTGTCTCGCGTTCTTAAGTTCGCACGTGCTTCTCCAGTATTTACGTCATAGTTCACTGTTGGGTATAACTGAGAAGGAGACGAGGACGTTTGAGGTTGGTCCTGTCTCACTTTTGTCTTTGAGTCTCTATCTTTCACTAATTGTTTCATGATTGTCACTATTTCATCTGAAGGTGGTGTCATAGGTCGTGGAGTGGTTGTTGGTTGTCTCAAAGTTATATATAAGGGATCATCATCATCTTTAAATGCAACATTAGACATTCCACATACATCAGAAGAAAAATTAGAATTTCGCTTTCGTTTATTCTTATAACGCAAGATAATGTTACGCAACTTAACATGGCCTTGAGCCCTGATACATCGTATCAATACGTATTTCCCCAAGATAAGAAACATACATCCCACAAAATGAGCCCACTTTGGTACTTCAAACGGTTCTATCGGAGTTAACTGTTGTTTATCTAGTTCACTTAATAGGTCATTCATTTTTAATTCATCTAAATGTTTAATAGATTTTGGAATCACAAAATTTGTTATGTTCACTTTGTTGAACACAGGTTGCCAAACTTGTCGTTGAGTCAACGACAAATTGGGCAAGACAGTCTTCGATACTAAATGATATGTGATGTTATCGCGGTGATGAAAATAACTATTCAACAATAGTCGTCCACTTGTGGCAATACATAATTGATTCAATTCTAGGATACCAATCAGTGGCATGATGCGAGGTGATTTTGGACTCTTACGTCTTGGACACGTAATTGAGAACCGCAATGGCACATCAGTAGTGATGTACCAAAGACCTTCCTCAATACGTGTTGCAAAAGGTAATTCCATATTTAATTTAACATCGGTCGTACATAATTTCTTTATCTCAGGTTTCATATTTAGGAATAATGCCAACAAGCAACTAAAAGTTGTATGAAAAGTTCTGACTGCACCTCCCAATGGACAGAACAATTTCTTATCATTTATACAATCATCATGACCTAATTCCGGGATATAGCGGATTCTTTGTTTGTGAACAAGTAATGTATCGGCTTATATCTGATAACAATTCATGGCATTGTGCTGCTTATGCCAACAAGCCGAGGGAAGACAAAATGTTGCGCAAAGAGATCATCAGAATCCGAGCACGGGTTAGTTCGCAGGCAATAGTTTCCTTGACGAGGATAAGACCTGACAATCAGTTAGGCAGCAGTTTCTTTCAAGAGGAAATAATTTAGCTGACTGCTTGACGAGAAAAAGGCTGTTCATCACTGGCATTAGTTACAGTGCTGAGGATATATTCATTAGACATGTAATATTTAATACAGACGTGTATTGTTTACACAGATTGGTGTCAATAGAAGACATTAGAATTGTCTTTCTCAAAAGATAAAAGTGATGTGGAATGTTAATGTTAGAAGCGACCTCTATTGAAAACACATTGACATCTCCAACTGGCAGGAATCCAATACGATGGTTTTGATGACATCCTCTGGTAACGACATATCCAAGTGGTTTCGATGTATGTGGACAGCATTGTAATATGAACATTTACTTAACCCATTGAACCAGAGGAGCTCTTTTACCGACACAGGAACATGATACGTAACAATTTACTTAAGTAAGATGACTGCTGAGTGAATGTGTAGGTTGGACGAATCAATATTTTCGACGTGCAGCCTCAGGACTACGCGTTGAGAATATTAATTATTCGAGTCCAAATAATGAATATGGTTTCTTCCAATTGCTTTGACTTAGAAGATACCACCAAGGTTTAAATGGTTAAACTACAATTGCGAAGCAGGGTGCAGTGTCTTAATTTTTGTAATGTAGTGTTGCTTGTCATGTGTAGGGACATCGCCCATCTGCACTGGAGAAGAAATGGCGACATACTGTAGTGCAGTTTTGATAGAAAGTGAGTTACCATAAAGGAATAAAACTTCGATTACACAAAAGAGGAGTGCAAACCTGAAAATATTAGAAGAAAGCACTCTACCGCGCTATCGGACTAAACACTAATACATTCAAAGACATACTGACAACGCCATTACCTCTGTCCTCTGTAGATCCACAAGCCTCGAATAGCAACCAATCCAACAACAAAAATCCAACAAGGCAACCACTAGAATGAAGGCGGGGAATACAGTTAATAGGATCCAATTTAGACCGAAGGTTCGAGGCGCTGAATGATTGAGAATGCTAGCAAGTGTAAGTGCCACCACACAATCGACTACCACGCAAGATTAGTTCACTAGACCTACTACATTATCATTATATTGTATCCACTCCTAGCCGAAATGTTGGGGCGTGCCCCATTTCCCTCTGCAGAATAAAGGTTTTTCGTAAACATTCCCAATAAGCAGCGAATGTCAGCAGCATGCATTAATATTCAATGAATATATTAGGTTCTGGAGAAGCAGGGTAATTCTTTTCGCGTAAAATAGCGGTCCGATCCACTTTTATCTCCATGGAATGACTGTCAACACGAACTAGCTGTCAACATCATCTATAACATATCCCAAAAATTATCGTCCCAATATCATGCCCATTTTGCATGGAGTATTTTTTTAAATACAGGCTGTTTTGAAAGTTGATTATCAGTGTACGGTTGAGATTAAGACAGGCGTACGTTTAAAGCAAGTGAAGAAATGTTTTCTGGGTACGGTTTAAACGTCTATAATTGATAAGGAAGGTTGTTTGTGTGGGTATCGTGATCTAATTCGATTGGAAAGTAGGTTCATAAATTAACAATTATTCAGATTTGTTGCTCGCCTACTACCATATTTTTCTTCACGCAAAAATTTAAGCGCATCGGGTTGAAAGTTGTAACTTTCGCCCCACCAACGGGCCTTCTGCAGTCGCATCGATTAAATATAAAACAAATGAACGCAAGTTTAATTAATATGGACGAAGTTGGATATTTTGAGACCTACCGTAGAAAGGGAGACGACCACAAGAGAATTCGATGTGCAATGCAGGCGAAAGATTTGAAGATAAAAAAATATCACGACTTGCTTTACCCAAAGGATGCTAATATCAACTGTAATTATTTTACTGATGTTGAACAGTGTATGTGGATGGTCTTTGTAAAATCGAAAATCAAAATCCGGGCGCGTTTTCACACCACACAAATGAATGTAATTTTGTCGACATTTGAAAACCACCAAACTGATTTCACTATTAACGATACGAGTTCAAGCAAACAGCGAAGGTCCCCGTTTGTGAACGAATATGAAATGTGTTGCCTTTACGTTAATGAGGGTATGGAGAGTAAATGAACCCCAAAAACAGACGAAATGGGGTGTGAACTTATTCACAGATTCGATTCTGACAAACACTTTAATGGGACAATAAACGGCGAATTAGAGAAAAAAATTACCGGCTCAAAGATGTAGCTTGTATGTGACAGAGCAGGTAAAAAAAAAACATTGTGTGCAAAGTGTACGACATCAGGAACAACGCAAAATTACGTAAATATGTAATTGTAGAATTTTAATACAGGCATATTTTCATAAGATACAATGTTGCAAAGAAATAAATGGAGGTTCCCGAAGTGATCGGAAGTAAATATAACAGCGTTACATAATACCAAAGTACACGTTGAACTTTGTTTACCATAATTGCGGTTCGAGTGAATGACTGCCACAAGCAACTGGGAATTATTAAACCAACAACATTGAATTATTTTAACCCTTTACCCAACGTAACGACCAAAACCGGCCAGCACTATTCTCAAAAATCGCCTATTCATTTTCATTTTTTATCTCAAAAACATAGGTTACAACCCCTAGTTGGAACGAGCTCGTTTTAATGAGGGGTCATAACCTATGTTTTTGAGACCAAAAAAAAAAAATAATTATTCAATAATTTTTTTGCAAGTGTCGTCTGCTTTTCATATTAGGTAAAGGGTTAAAAAGTACTATTTTGCTTCACATAAAACCCAACAATGTATCGTTAATAATACTCAAATTCTACGGACTCAAGGGCCACAAACAGAAAGCCGGTAGACAATCTTCATATTTGTCCTTCTAAGAAAACATATTACGCCGAATATCGAACATGATATTGGAATTAGTACCGACCCGTATATTTCCGTAAGTGATCGGATAGCTAGTTCGGAGAGAATGAGAGCTGCATGCCGTTTTATATATAGGTATAGGACGCGATGTGTGTTTGAATCTGTGGGTGTTTTTTTTACATAACGAGTTGGAATGGCGTAGTCATAGTAAGTATGAGTACGCCATTCCAACGAGTTATGTAAAACACTCACCGATCAAATGGATCGATCCAAAATTAACACACCTTTTGGGAACCTGTCTAAATTTCATTCGTCATCTTTCTATTGGGCGTGTTTGCTGAAATCAATATCGCT
Source organism: Pictodentalium vernedei (assembly GCA_031216915.1). Lineage (NCBI taxonomy): Eukaryota > Metazoa > Mollusca > Scaphopoda > Dentaliida > Dentaliidae > Pictodentalium > Pictodentalium vernedei. Next base: position 88,616,177 of record CM062289.1, read on the forward strand.
GTTTAGCTTCGGCTGGCGTTCATTCACGCCTAACCATTTGGTGGCTATTACTGTTAGTAAAATATAATTACAAATTTGCACAGATTTGCAAAACAGTTTCGAGAAACATTTTTAAAAGAAGTTTGTAGCATGTAAAGATGTCCGAAGATTTACTGAAATAAAGTTGACCAATTTAGATAAAAAACGGGATCCTCAGACGAGACGGCCACGGAACTGGGTTAATGCTGTGGTTGGAAATGATTGTTTTGTTAAATAATATGTCGTTTTTGGTTAACTAATTTTTCTGTGAACCGACTTTATTTTGCTTTGGACGTTTTCATTTTCAGACTACGCGACAGACGATCGATACTTGTATAAAGAAATTTGGAAAATTTTCGAAGCGTAACCAACGACTGGACGGAAAAGGAACTAGTATAAACGGCGCTTGGAAAAAGTTTCAGTTTGTCCATCGTCAGTGGAATACGGAAACGTTTATAGCATAGAGGCAATTCCGTTGAATACAAGGTTTAAAGTTTAAGGGATGTGTAATAAAAAACAATATGTAAAATCTCGACCTTACTTTAGTATATGTAACCGGCAGAAGTGTTTCCAAGCAAATAATGTATGAAACATAAGGGTATTTTTGCGTAATGAAAATTATAGTCCCGTTAACTGGTCAACTTGCTGTTTTTTTCAATTTTCAATTTGCGGCTTATTATTGTATATTTGATGTTAAAATACACAGAGGCGATGTGTTGTCCATTTTAGTAATCGTTTTTCGAGCAGCAGAAGATGAGCGCGTGTCTAAGAGGTTATCGCATAGAACTTCAAACTAAACGGTCCATGATTCGATCCCCACCAGAGGTAACAGCGTTGTGATCTTGGGCAAGCACTTCATCCCGATTGCCCACATGGGGGCACGGTGGCGTTGTGTACTAAGGCGTACTGGCGTAGGTGGTGTTCTTGTCTTCAAGTGATGCAAAACCCGCTTGTGAGGAGTTAGTAAGTTGGGGAGTCTGACAGTTGCTCGCCTACATATCAGTAAAGCTGTCGAATTAATTTATTACTGATCAACATTGCCGATCTATTTTCCAAAGTCTTTGAACGCTGGTGGTGTTTTCCAAGTCAGTTCAATGACAGCAAATGGAAGGGTCTGTATTCATTACCTGGGGGTATACCAGGCAACGTTGAAACTATTGATTTGTTAGCCCACACGCTCACTAAGTCGTCATCCTACTTGGTGAAAGTTGTGACGAATCATGTTCCTGGACCGGAAGAGCGGCCTTAAAGGTTAAGGAGTTAGTGTCGTCTTCTTGTTATTTTTTTCTGTACGCAAACATTTATGCATACCGGATTGAAAGGGTTACAATATAACAAGAAGGATTATTCGTGTCCAAAGCTCATCCCCAGTATAAAATATTTACCCACACTTATCGTCGTAATGATTTTTATACCATGGTTACCTTTTCTACTATATAGAAAAAAGCCCATGGCAGAAATTACAGCTTTACACACCAACCGTGGTGAACACACCAGCATCGGGGTTTCAGTAGTTAAAATGTACACCTACAGTGGAACTACATCCAAGTTAACCTTTGGTGACCTCGCCTTGAATGCAAAATTGTCTAAATTTATCACTCGTCGCCTCGTGAAGGGGGAAGTTAAACCGGCAATTAATTATTACGTTTTTAAATAAGTTTACTTCATAAGACACCAAAAATTAACAAGCATACGCTGCCTCATGTTAACAAAGCATCCATAACTCGAATTAGTATGTTATTAGGTTATTCAAATGGAAAAGGTCCCGTAATTTGCGCGTTTCGTTTTCTACTTCCTTTTGGCGATGAAATTGCCAGCGGAAGTACCGCCCGTTGGTACTCATGTAAACAAAACAGATCCGTACTTGTGAATATTGATTTATTTAACATTTAAACTCTTATAAATCTGACGATCATGGTATCAATAAAATATACCCAAAGTAGCTTGGTGCATCAAATGTTCACCACTCGTGGTAAACATTTGGTACACCGTGCTACTATCGGTATATTCTATATATACTACTCAAAGTTTGCTTCGCACCACATATTTGACACATCATTGTGAAATTTTCTTGTGACACATTTGCGATATTTTTGTTGGATATGATTGCGGAATGTATTGATATGGTTCCCAATGTTTACATTAGCTCTCTTGGCAGGCAGACTTTTCGTGACAGTCATGGAAAGCATGTATCCCTTGATTTCCATGATGTTTTCGTGTACTCTCTACATGTACATGAGATATGTAGGGTATTCAGTCTTCATTTCAACACACACCCTTGTGATTTAATGACTGAATATGGCGAGTGCAAATGCAAGAAGACATTTGTCTGAAGCAGAATTGTGATGGGCTGTAGGGATGGTGGAACAAGGGGCTACCCATCGTCAGGTTGGTGCAGCTCTTGGTGTGCACCATACGGTGATCACCAGAGCCTGGGCAAGATTTCACCAGTATGACACACCAGTCGGACGACATGGTGGTGGCAGAGACAGGGCAACATCTGCAGCTAAAGACCGGTTTTGCTCATTCAGGCCCGTAGGAACTGCTTTGCCACAGCAACCCAACTTCGCAGTGGCCTTCTGAATGCATCGGGGATAAATGTGTCGACGCAGACTATCCAGGCAATGTTGCACGAAGGTGGTCTCCGATCGAGAAGACTATGTATTCGCATTCCGCTGTCCAAGAACCACCGCCAGGCACGATACGAATGGGCTATGGATCAAGTTAGATGGGCCAGAGAAGATTGGCGATTTAATCCTTTTTACAAATGAGTCAAGGTACTGCCTAGACCACACAGATATACGTTCTAAGGTATGGAGAAGACCAGGAGAGCGATTCCATGCAGCCAATATTGCTGAGTATGACCGCTATGGTGGATGATCAATAATGGTCTGTGGCGGCATCAGAGCTCTGTGTCCTTGACCGTGGTACATTGACTGCAAAGCGGTATATTGATGAGATCCCGGACGCCCACGTCAGATTGTATGCAGGCGCACTGGGTGATGGATTCATTCCGATGGACGATAATGCCCGTCCTCATGTTGCCCATGCTGTCAGAGAATGCCGACAGAGGGAGGGGATTGAGTCTATGGACTGTCCAGCAAGATCCCATGACCTCAATCCAATCGAACATGTCTGGAATGAGTTGCAGCTTGCAATTTCAGCCCGTCCAGTCCAGCGAAGAAGTGTCCAGGAGCTTGGTGCCATGATGTCAAAGAATAGAACAACATCCCACAAAGGACCATCAGGAACCTGATTGGGAGCACGAGAAGGCGTTGTCAAGCTGTAATTAACAGTAATGGGTCTCATACTCTATATTCAACCCATACCAGTTCGCTACGTCAACTTTTTGGCATATTGAAAAATTTCCTCTTTTACCAATAATATTCATTTTCCATAGTTATCGTATTCAAAAGCTAAAAAATAATGTCGAATACAAATAAAATCTTAGTTTCTGTACTTAAATCATTAAAGATATAATTTAATAAAATATATATACACTTTTCATTACAATATATCAGCTAAAACGTAAAACAGGCAGTTGGATATACGTGGTGCTTAGCAAACTTTGAGTAGTATATAATCAAGCTCGCATACCTGACCCTATTTCTACTTTTATAGAGATGTTAATGGCATTAACCGCACCAATTGTAATCGTAATAATTTGCCATATTAGACAGCATTACAGGAAAACGACTGGAAAGAAATAATAGAACTGAGGCGGTAAAGAAGTCTGGCATAAGAATCTTTGTTGTCGTCTGTTCTTTATTCTGATACTGGACGAGCAGCGAACGGCTGCGCGTGGAACGTTCCTGTTCTAAATTTAGAGGAGTTGTAAAACAGGTGTGCATGGATTACGAAATATTAACGGGTTGCTCCAATTGATTCAATCGTTACTCGAAACCGCTTTTATTGCAGGTTTGCATCCACATCTTCTGTGCTAGAATATGAACAAGGAATTACAGCGATACAATTATCATTTAACCCTTTACCCAACGAATCGCCCGCATCCGCCCACGTAATATGCAAATTCAGCAGTTGAAAAAATATTATTTTTCAAAATATTTCAACAAAACCATATCATGTGACCCCTCGTTGGAACGAGCTCGTCGAGCTCGTTCCAACGAGGGGTCACATGATATGGTTTTGTTGAAATTTTTTGAAAAATTTGAAAAAATGATATTTAAAATAATAAATTTTGATATCGTCTGCGTTGGGTAAAGGGTTAACTGATAGGTGATGATCAATAAACATCAGCCACGTGAATGAAAATGTTGTCTAATTTCTTTTGTCTCCATTTTGAAAAAAAACACATTTTAATAGCTTTTTGGGGACCAAGCCAGCTCCAGGTATTAACTCCTTGCATGCTGCAAGAACAGGATTTCCCTTGCCACAGAAATAACTATAAGTTTGGTATATTTAATCAAATTTTCCGCTGTAAATTATATGGTTTTCTGGCACCATGACTGGATTTGATGAAAAATATCACGAACATACTCAGTGAGTTAATAATTAAAACTGCGCATAAATTTGCGTAACAATAAATTGCCAGGTGACAAGTAAGCGTAACAATAAAAAAGTATCGGTACCAAATTGATCCTTTAACCACAAGACAGTTCGAATACATTTAATTAGAAGTGTCACGATTATTAATTTTCCAGATAGATAATCTGGCGAGTAAATCGATTATAATCAACTAGTCCTGTGTAGCGCGAACGGAAACGAACAACTTGATAGACCCACATTGGATTTGGGAAAGTTTACAGCTTGAAATGACTCCTTGTACAGCTCACACCTCATTTCTGGGTATTTATTTTTCTTCCGCACAGGCGTGTAGAATGCAAATCTGCAATAAAAAGCGGTTTCGGGTAACAATTGAATCAAATGAAGCAACCCTATAACATTTCGAAACCTATGTACGGCTCTTTTACACTGGATGTTTATCTGTTACCCATGGGCACGTAGGTACCAGTGGGCACCGACTCTCCCCGGAAATATTTGAGAGAGAGAGAGCTTAGACAGCATTATCTTTTCCAATCCATCATTGCAATCATTTTGGGAATTAGCAGGAAGAAGGATACCCCAACTGTTTACTCGTTATTATATTTTCTGATTGAAGAGTCCCTTGTTCGGTTCGTCTCTACTGTGGCCTTTATTGTCGACAGAAATGTATATTTTGGCTCAATATTTAATACGTTTCCCCATCGGGCCGAAAAAGTTGGGGAATGTGTTAAATATGACAGAATATGTAGCCACAAATGTTCATTTTTCTCAGCGTGGAGCTGCGTTGAATTTCTAAGCAAATAAAGAGAGTAAAGATTTATCGATTACTCGACTAAGGAATATGATAATCAATTATGGCCGAACTATCGATAGACGACAAAACGAATATTTGTGACAGCTCTGTTTTTTTTTGTATTAGGGTTTAACGACATATTAACAGCCAGGGTCATATCATGTCGGTGACAGTTTTACGGATGGAGGAAGCCGGAATACCCGGTGAGAACCACCGAGCAACGACGAGCAGCTATCAGCTCTCCAACATCGTAACTCTGAACTCTGCACCGCGGCACAAGCAGGGTTAAATTGGTTGAAGACATGCGCACCATCGACGTGCAGTACGCCTTAGTACACAGCGTCGTCGTGCCCCCATGCAGGCAATCGGGGTTAAGTGCCTTGCCCAAGGACACAACGCGAGAACACGGATCAGTCGCTGAAATGGTCATCCATCCCGTTGCTTAACTACGGTGATTTGACGAGAACCGGTTACCGCGACGCCACCGCGCCGCCTGTGACAGCTCTGCATTTAAGGTTGTTACACACTACATGCTACGAGACCGTTGCGTTGGAAGCGATGCGATGAAGTAATATACTATTTTTCTTCTCCGTTTCCTTTTCGACATGATGTCCTTGACTAGAATCTTGTTGTCGATCAAAGACATGACGTAACTGATATGAGACCAATTTCAAAAGGAAAACATACCGTCATTGAATATAATTTTGACGCAACGATTACTATCAGTGATTTTGTCTAATTATAGTCTCATCGCATACCACGCAACGCTAGTTACGCAAACATCATGCCTAGTTTGTAAAAATCTACACCGAATATCTAGAGAAATACCCAATGTATTCGTCCATTAGGCAAAGAAGGTATTGCATATGCTGATCTCATGAAGAACACTATGTCAACGGATAAAGTTAGCCATGAAACATATTGATGCGCAAAATGCTGCCAAGACTAAAATTAGATAAAAGATCATGAGAAAATTATATCTGTAATATAAATATAAAAATGTAATTAAATTCATAAAAAAAAATCAAACATTAGATTTATATTACAACAAGTATGTATTAGGTCCGCATTTACCCGAAATCAGCGTGTATTAGGGACCCCTAATACAAAATCCACCACTGCATAATCCTACCGCGTGCGTGGTTACGATTTCTTAACGCTACTGTTTTTTGAACATTACACGCTTTCGAAACGCGTTTGCGAGTTTCTTTGCAAGAAAGGAGAAAGAAGAACACACTCCTCGAAAGTATAATTATTAAATTATGGAACCACATTGTTTTCTGTTCCTTTTGCTTTTGTATCTGAATTTCTGGAAGCATTCGAGGTGGAACAACACGCAGGTATACTGTCAAAAGACAAAGTCAATTCTGATGCAGACCATGTACGCGCTCAATAAATTTATCCGAGAAGAGCAAAGTTCAAGCAGCCGCGTATACTGTCAACCGAAGCGACAAGCATTTTTTATGAGTCTGAAAATAAAATCTAAAATTAAACTGCTAGCTAACACTTTACGCCACGCACACAGTACCACAATATGGTATTTTAATATTTTTTGGGCAAAAAATATTTTCCAAACATTTCAACAAAACCATATCATGCCCCCCCCCCCCCCCCCCCACACACACCACCCCATTGGAACGAGCTTGTCGTGCTTGTTCCACTAAGGGGTCACATGATATGGTTTTGTTGGACCTTTTCTGAAAATTTGTTTATCTAGGAAATGTTGTGACGGGTCGAGCTTTTGATTGAGCATTTGATTGAAAGACTATATCTCGACTCGCCAAGATGTGGATTTAGAAACAAGAGCTCAACTCCGATACAACATTTTGTACATAAACATATTGGTGATAATATATATTTTGTACTAATAAGTTCTCGTTTGACTCTGCATCTCATTATATAGGCGCTGCCCTTAATATGCGAATGGTGTAAGAATCAGTTGGGAACGAATTGGCCGATTTTGTCACAAGACGCAACCCACTCTGTAAAAATCTCCCGGTGTGGTGTGAGCAATATAATAAAACCGACATTTGTTTCGTATGTTTTGGTAGATTATCACCTCGTTCGATTCTGTTTTCTTTCTTTTCTGTCGGTGGTAACCACCCACTACAGCACATTAAATAATCGGCACACATGTTCTTAGGGCACGAAACTAAATGTCCACCAGTGTACACATTCATACACATGTTATGTTTGGATGGCGTAAAACTGGGAAATGATTGGTGGTAGTAGAGTTGGTAATCGGAGTGGGGTAGGGGCAATGGGTAGCACAAAAAAATAATTGTTCCAGCCGAAACAATTAATAGTAAGATCTACGATTAGAGTTAATTTTGTTATACCGATTTGTTCTTGTAAAGGATTATATTCTTCTTCGGCTCGTGTCTAGCTTAAATACAAACAATAGCCACACCGTAATGACTGTATCTGATCTATGGTGTCCAAGGCATGGATAGCTGTGTAACAGGCATTTTAACTTACTTCCCACAATCATTTTCCATTTATATAAACGAGACGTTATTGTTCCAAATCAAACATTTTATGGAACCAGTAGAGCTTCGTCGGTGCCATTCTATTGCTTAATATTACAGGTATAATCGGACATAAAACGGAAGGTATGTAGCATCCAAGTCTGATGATCTGAACCCATCGTGATAGACGTTATGAGTAAGACTTATCGGAAATAAATTGGATGTCACCAGCTAGCAAATTTGATATTTATACAAGGTAAACGCATGCGTGGACATCACCGTCCACGCGTGGATTTCGACTAGTCCTCGGCGACTGTACTGTATATCAGAATATGTCTTCTTGTTCAAACGGACCACAGCTGAAATGGACCACAACAAGCAATAAACATTTGCGAGTGGAGTGTTCGAATTTTGTCACTAGATTCAGACCGATTTATGTCTACTGTTGTTGTGAGCGCCCAATATAATAATACAGACATTTTTTCGTGTTTTAATAGATTATCACCTCCTTGCTTAGGTAACCTCTTACCCTCTTTGGTACAACATTAGATCAAAGCAAGGAAGCGATACCTTTCGCGCCTTGGATATTAAAAACACAAGTGAGGAGTAGATAATACTCCCAAATGGCTATTAGAATGTATGCGAGATAAATGACGAGGAGTTTCGTCCAGTTGGGACTAAACTGGATCTTCACAACTCACAAGCCCGCGACTAAAGACAGATAAGCCTTTGAAACTGGGAAAAATGGTACACGGTACACGCCTTGGTGTTTGCGACAGGCAAGAACCCTTGGGGATGCACACGGATAGGAGATGAGTTTCCTGGACTTGTGTTCCATCGCGAGCTCTTCGTGCATCTGTCAGAACTTAGCAACACGAACAATGTTTACAGCGGACTCCCCAGCACACTACTGAGAATAGTACTCTTGGAGAACGAAAAATGTGCCAGTGGTCGAACCGAGGCCTTCTCTCATTTACAATACAGAGGGCTTGTTTCAGGTCCTAAAGACAGTATTACGGTCCACGTTTTAGATAGGTGGGGTACCTGTGTAACATTGAAGCACCTGTCCGCAACACTACATTTCCTAAAAACACGACATGGATAACAGGGGTGGGGTGGGGAAGGAGCGCAAGATGTATTTCCTTGTACGACCTTTCACGCGGGGCTTCGGAGAACCAGGGAAGACAGACAGGATGTATGTATTTCAGCTCTCCGATGGGCTTTAGAAGAAAAAGAAAGCGCTGCCACCTGTAGCGCAGCAACAAGCTACATTTTCTGAGCTCCGTGGCTTGAACCTAGAAGGACCAAGCGGCGGAGTGCATGTTCATCCAACCTTACATCCAGCTGTGTCGTGGGCACAGGCTCAGCAAACTCGAGAGCAGTGGCCACGTATTGTCTACTTATATCCCGAAAGGTGCTGGGAGGCGCAAACAAAAATAAAACAGGCATGCTGAAGCTCCTTTAGGAGTTTGCTCGCCTTACTCCCGACGTGGGCACCACCGTAATTGTCCAGGTAGTTCTGGGTGAACCATCCCAGGACTTCACACCTGTGCCACATGGGTTTGCCCTAAAATGGTGTCGACGACATGATGGAAAAGAACACCATTATCCGCAACAAAGCTGTCTGGCTCATGTTGAGTGGCGTCGTATAGAAAATCACAGATGTCAGGTTTCCAATTAACACACTCAATACCCTCACATCTCGGCCCTGCCAAGCTCAAGCGCAAGCGGTTCACCATACAGGCATTGGCAGATGACGATTTGAAAACGCTGCAACACGAGTCACAAATAACAATGGGCCTATACCCATAACTCGACAACAAAATTAGCGGCGCGAATACTTTCCACATTCAGGAGATCAGCGATGTTAAGAGCCAATCTCACCGCCGAACGAGACCGCAGGCGTTCTCTTGGGAAGAAATATCAGCGAGGGATTATTATCGCACATGGCGTTGAAATATTCTGACCACGACCAGCGTAGGGCTCAGGATTGGTGGAACTGGACTTTGTCCAACATAGCCGCGGTTCCTGTGGTTGTGGCTCTAAAAGCTCTTGCGCGGTACTGTGAATTATCAGGTGTGTTCGGGAAGTTTCTAAGCCGAAGACTCTCAATGAAGGCAAAAAAGCACATCATTGCCAACCTACCTGAGGCCAAACTTTCGTCTTGTGCTCGCAGAGGAAGAAACATTGAAGCTTGATATCCGCATGACACCTCGTCGGGAGAACGCCGACTCAAAAAGGTGTTATTGTTGATACGTTAAGACCTCGCCCGGCAGAGACAAGGGCCCACTACGCACGCTCGCCGGCTGAGACAAGAGCCCACTGCGCCCACCACACCCGCCAACGCCTTAGCACCTCATCTCATGGAAATTTAGGATTATGGTACATACTGTGTAATATCGCATCAGGCGGCCTTGACAGCATCTTCCGTCAGCCTGCCTTTTGCTTATTCGAAGAGCATAAATAATCAGATTTTTCGTACCGATGCACTTTTTGTTCTTCGAAAGATCTTCAAATAAGCGAAAACGATATGTTTTCAGGCGCATAGCGAATTCACTAGGCGAGTTTGTTTGCTACTTTATAGCTAACAAGCCGGTCACACCAAATCCCTAGCATGATGAAGCGACGGTCTTTCTCGGCTGACGTTGTGCAGTTTTCCAGATGCGGCTCTAGGTCAAGAATCGTTTAAGTCGTTCACACTTAGCTGTGTGTATTCACGAATTGCAGCATTGACATCCTGCAATTTGCGCATGGCATGGCTTTGGCGGCGTAGTTCTTCGTTGATCTAATCGAGGCGTTTTGTTCACTTACGGCACCAAGCCGCCTGGACAGTCTGGAGCTTTTCTATGGCTTTGTCATGTAGCGCGCGTTCAGCACATGCATCGTTATCCCGAAACGTGGATAAGGTGGTGTTGCTGCCAAGGAAGGCCACTGCGTAAACAAGAGCGCCGCCCAAAGCATTGCGATCGAGACCATCTTTGCTTCAAAATATCTGTTGGGAGGATTACCTGTTTAATTAGCATGTCCTTCGTGGCTGTCACGGGGACTACATCAAGGACTACCATCCCGACGTCGCGAAGCGTCAAGTCAGTCAGCTTAGGGGATGCCCCCCCCCCCCCCCCATAACATTTCGCACAGACGTGTGTAGCCCATGGCAACGCCAGAGACAACGGCGCAGTGGTAGAGTGTGCTGACAAAAATCTTTCCATAGTACTTGGGTAGACAATCTATGTAACAATTGGGTATGTAACGAGCGCTCACTCCATATAGAAGGGCTCCAGTGATGTCTTTAATTGCCTGGCGACCGCGGGCACCACAAATAGCTTCATTTTAACCACCACGGCCGCGGGAGGTGGTGAAGTTGCCACGACGACATCCCGATGTTGATCTAGCTACCACACAACACCTGCCGACCGAAGGCCTCAATAATCCAAGGGGTCCAGTCGTTGACCGCTGTGGCTGTTCCAGCACCGTTTCTCATCGCCCAGTCCGCGTTCCCCTTAACTGCAGTGGTTCTGGCGCCAGTGATCGGTGGACGGCGCTCGAGCTTTGCTCGTCGTTTGTTTGCCTCATAATACCGAATAGAAGCCTTAGCCTCTCTGACCTCGGCCAACAGTCTTTCAAGTTTTACCATCCAGGTGGCAGCCCCGGCTCGTCCTGCAGCCAATGTTCGTGGGTCCTTCTGGCGAGCCGCACTTTTAAAAAGTCTGCTCCGGTTCTGCCGACACAGTCACTTTATCCACTATTTCCTATGAAGTCTAATGCTGCTGTTCCAGCGCCGACATCATCAGCTTGCCTTTGCGAGCTTTTGGTGCGCGGGCGCGGGCAGGGGTGTCTAAATCTGAAATGCTTAGCTGTGCTTAGAGCTGCGGTATGTAGGGCAAGAAACATACCATCCCTGTGGTAAAGCTCGCTGTATCACTGCTCAGAGTGTGCCCAATAAATGGGTTGGCCAGCTTTGTTTGATCCTCTGGGGGATCAGAAGCAACATGCTGGCTATTCCCAAGTAAAGCTGATATGCGGCTTGGCCAGGAGGCATGGCCGCACCACATCGCGCCTCGTAGCGTGTGTAGAGGTTCTTTATCTCTTTGTCGCACAGTGAGTCGATCTGGTCAGCTGTGAAACGTTTTTCATAGATACTATCTGTTTTCCCTCCCGCAGTCAGCGCGGTCAATCTCTCTAGGTCCTTGTCCAGCCGGCCCATGTCAAATAAACAAACTTCAGCTGTTTCTTCCTGTACTATCTCTTGGGACATCTGATTTATCGCTAATGTCGGGGTGTCAGCGATGGCCGCCTATCCGCTGCCAACATCTAGGCAATAAGATCGTATCAACCCATGTTGTTTGTTTCTTTGTTGTTTTTGCTAGCAAACTTAGGCCTGAGACACACTGCATGCGTAACGACCGACGGCATACGACACACGGTGAATCAGTAGAATGACTGTGACACAATAAGGACTCTCGCTCGAACACACCATCGTCGGCACGACACTGTAATATTGCTTTTCTGCGAACATATTTCTATAAGTATGCGTTTGTTTAAAATGGAGAGACGTGAGCCAGGGACACGTCGTGGGCGGGATGACCAACGACACGCGACAATACGACAACGACAGAAAAATTCGAACACATAGTAACTGAATGAGATGAACATACAGCACGACTATTTTGTCTTGAACTTGTCGTTACAAATCGAGTATGTTACGATTTTTCTGCATATGCCGGCGACAACGCACCAAATTGAACCAGTAATCTGTCCTGGTTCAATCACGTAATTCCCGTGGTATCTACAAATTTTGGTTCCAGTAGAAACGCATATCTTTGACCATGGATGATACTGAGAAAATCATACTGGGCGTTAAAGAAAACCACGTTCTGTATGATAAAAAGTATGAAGGAATTCAAGAATAGTAAGCACAAGGATAGGCTGTGGATGAAAATATCAGACAACCTTAGCATAAATGGTGATATATTTATTTATTGTTGTTTTAAGGTCGTTTTAGCTCCGGTTAGGGCAATTTTAGGACCGCGCTGGCACCCAGTGGTGGGGGAAACCCCACAGAAGCAGGTAAACCACCCTACTTCGTTTGGCAGGCCATCATCAAGCCAACATAGACTGGAAAGATCGTCTCCAAACACGGGATGCCTGGAATTGGATTCGAACCCCCAACCCAGATGTTAACAACCCAATGGCTCGACGGACAAACCGCCTTACAAACTGAGCTAACGGAGAGCCCAAATGGTGAGATATTTATTGAAATATCCGTTGCTCTATATATACATTCAGTTCGAATATGTTGATATCCGACAACTGTACAATTTAATTGTAGAGGAATTTGAAAATACGTCTTTCTGTCTGTGAGAACGCTGTTGACCTGAAAAAGACTGGGTGGATTCTGAGGAATTGGGTCCTTTTGGAATCTGACTTGGATGTGATCTTGACTACTAGTCTTCTAGGTTATGCGAATGACTATTGGTTGTATCTCGGAAAAGCTTGAAAGTGTCTTGAAACTTTGTACGATGTCACTTAGTTTAATATTTCCATGTAAACGGAACATTTTGTATCCAGTTCAAAGACAAATTCGCGTCCATCTTCTAGTTACTTTATATGTGTGTGTATTTTGCAGTTGAAGATGTTAAAAAGAGATGGAAGAATGTTCGCGATGCTTATGTCCGCTGAAAGCATGTGAACAAAGGCAACAGTGAAGATAGGTTGACGTAGACGAAACCTTTCAAATATGCACAAGCCATCAGCTTCCTCTCTGATCCATCATCAGAAGACAGGTAAGGGAAGATACGTATTTGCCCGAGTGGATCCGAATAAACCGAGGCCCGTCGGTCTAGAAGAGCGAGTTATTTCACATAGTGAGCATCTTAGCAAACACATTTATGATCACCTCCCCAATTTCTGCGATGGAGTTGAATGAGAAAAATGGTTTATATGCTTATTTCATGTCTTGAACAGTTCCGGACAATGTATAGAGCATCTTAAATCGAATCCAACTTTATAACGAGATTCACAAAATGAGTTCAGTTTATTTGGTCTGGACAGAAACTTTTGCCAAATGAAAGATCTCGACCGAAATTACGGCATGAGTTTTTTTAGAACCCAATTAAACTATGACCAGACAATCGACATCACAACTGTTTTGTTACTAACACAAACTTTGGTGAATGAAGTAACTATATTCGTATTCATTTATTTATTTTATATTTTCAGTACAGTAACTAATTTGGAACATACATTCGACTCCGAACATGGTTCAGTTGCGATCTCGACCAGAGAACTTCAGTACGAAATTATCTCTGACAACTCCTATGACAATCACACAGCTGCTGAGGCCACTCCAAACCATGCAACACCTAGAACACTGGGCAAAAGGAAAAACAAGAAAGCAGTTGATCCGGTTAGCCAAGAAATTTTGCACCAACTACGGAATAGCAGAGGTGATGATCTCAGTGATGTGAGGAAAGAAATTCAGGAGCTGGGACGGACCCCAAAAGAAATGGACCCAGATGAAATGTTCTTGAAGTGTTTGGCTACAGATATGAAGAGGAGTTGAACCTGAAGATGAAAAGTACATTAAAGATAAGGGTACAGCAGTTAATCCATGATTTGCGTTTCGGGATATCTGTGTACACTGGGCCATCTACTACACAATTCAATAGTGGTAACTCATTTTATTCTACAGATCATGGGCAATATTATAAAACATTTAGAAATCAAATTCAGATATATTGTCTTTTGCTATTTCACTAACATTACAATTGTTCTCACAATAGACTCTTGTTTTTTTCTTCATCTCAATTGTCAGCAGCGCCATATTGCCACTCGAGCTCTCCTTCAGATGAATTGGAAAAACGCATGAAGTTATCCCTCACTAGCATGGCCGAAGCAGCATCTCTGTTACCTCGCTGAATTTGCAAAGGGCGCATAACCTCTTTTGATCATCCATCCGCAGGTTAATCTCCATGACGTGAGGAAGCTCGTAGCATGTTGTGGAGAACAACACAAGCTTTAATTATTGCAACAACAGAATCGGCGTCAAGGAGTATTCTCCTCATAAAAATTATCCACCGATGCTAATATACCAAGTGCGTTCTCAGCTACTATGCGCGCCCTTGAAAGTCTGTAGCTGACAACAGAAAATGTGTTCTTGTAATTGTGATAGAGAGATCCAGAACGTGGTGGGGTTCATATTTGAATGTGCTTTCCATCAAGTGCTCCTAAGCAGTTCGGAAAATTCCAAATGCTCTCAAACTCATCAGAAATATGTTTCCATTTTTTCTGAGGTTGGTCTGGGCAGATAAACATCTGAAAGTTCCTCCCATATAACAGCACACACTTCAATAATAATTACTCTCAGGTTTCTAGCAAATGGCGACTCCTATCGATCACTGGCGTTTGAGGTATAGAGTAGGACGATCGACTGTTAGGGAAAGTATCGCATGCACGTTTGCATTGCCATTTGGGCACAACTTTCAATTGTGTATCTGCCCCAACCAATGTCTGGAATGTGAGATTTGCGAAAAGATTTTGAATGTATCGGGAACTTTCTAAACTGTATAGGGGCACTGGGTGGGAAGCAGCACATTCAGACACGTGCTCACCAAATTCTGGTTCATTATACCATAATTACAACAATAGCTTTCCGATAATACTTCTGGCTTTAGATGGATGCTAATTACCAATTTACTGTTGTGGATACTGGAGCCTTTGGCTGCATCCGTAACGGAGGAATTTTTCGTAGATCTGTACAAGGACATTGTGTGAGTACTGGAACAATGCAGGTACCCGACAGCGCATCCTGCCGAGTGCACCGAACCACTGGGCCACTGCCTTATGTTGTAGTATGAGATACCACAGCCCCCCCCCCCCCCCCACACCCCGAGAACATACTTAATGCACCCCTTAGCTTATCAGATATTATTATCCACAACCCACCTTTCTTTTTTTTTGTATTCCCTGTGAATTTTGGCATATAAAACTGGTTAGTGTTGCACAGCTAAGAAAATTTTTACTGTCTCATCCATGTTCGAAACAACTACATTGTAAATTCGTCCCACTGAAGAGTGAATAAGACACGTGATGATTCGAGCAAAATGATTGGTTGACCTAAATGCGTTACCGGCGACCCGGTAGAAAAATTGAGACATGTTCGATCTGCGACGGCACGATTATTACAAAATAGTCGTCACGTATGCGGTGTGTTCATCTGTTGACTTATAACGTGCTCGTATGTTTCGGCCGTTATCCCACTGTCGGGAGTCGCATGTCGTCATGCATGCACTGTGTCACCGGCTTTACAACAACGCTAACCGTGTTGTATAAGTCGCTTGCTTGTTGCACTGACTACGTCAGCAACCTTTGCCAGCCGCTGTCTTACTCTAATACATTCGCGCACACCTCACGCGAAGATACCAGAAAGTTGGGCCTGATTGACACACAGCAATGTTTCTTCGCACATGTTGTTCCTTCGGAACGTTAACTGCGTTCCTTATAAAAAGTCGGCTGGTCGGTCTTTAACAGCAACTTGGCGTGTTCAGTTTCGGAGATCAGCCAGCGGACCGCGCCTCGCTTTTCTAATGTTGGTTTCACGTCGTTCTCACTGAGTGCTTTCTCATAGGAATCGCACTCCATAGGCCCTGTTTATATAGAACGCGAGGCGACACGACGCAGCCGCGAAAATGTGTCGATTTTGATATATTTCCATTTAGCCAGTTATATAGGACGCGCCACGAAACAAAGCGATGCGACGCGCTATTTCAGTTTCGCTTGTCTATCCATAAATGCCGCATCGCTTATATGATTTGCCTAATTACGCAGTGTGATTAATGATTAAAGCGTGCCTGCATGTGGTGTATAGACGCATCTAGCGAGTGCTGCGAATTCGCTGCACCCTGTGTTGCGTCGCTTCGCGTTCCGTTTTAACAGTACCTAACAGTGAAATAGGGCGAACCAGCGGGTCTGCTCACGCAGGTCCTTCAGTACACTGTTGCACTTCTGGGTCGAGACCCACATGCTCTGCCGCGCATGGCGTCCGGAGATGGCCCGATCTGAGAGCATTTTTTTGGTCAGTGCCTTTGTGGCACTGCAGTCGTCTGTAGTGTACAATGTCGATTTTCTCTGCAATACACTAGAGAACACCCGAAGGTAGTCATGCACATGCTCGTGTGGGTCAAGTATGTTGATCCGACCAGATCCACGGGCGCGTTAGGTAGGCCTTATTGTTCTTGGCCGTGGGGCGAAGATTGCGATGTGATAAAAGAATCCACGTATGTGTCTTCAAGCAGGTCAAGGGCGAAAACTGATTTTCCGCAACCCAGTTGCCCGCAGATGATGGCCGAATGGGGCAACTTGGAGAGTGGCTGATCTGGAGGTGCCGTCGGAGCAGTGGAGCTCACCGGCGAACCTCTCATCTTCTATGTTTAGCTGGACATCCATGACGACAGAGAGAAAGAAGTTCAGAGCGTCGCCTGTCTCTGATGTCTTTGTAATCCGGATGGTGTCCCTCTCCCCTCGCTGGCGTTCTCCACACATTGCCTACTGCCGTGAAGATGGGCATCGTCGGTTGTCCGGAGGTCAAGTCACCGTGTGTACTTTCTTATTAGGAAGTCGCTCAGGAGACATCTGGCTCTGCAAGGTCATTTGCGACCATCGCCACCTCGGGCTATCGTTTGCAGCCGGACGGACCACGAAGAATTTCGTTGCCTCGTGTCACTGCTGGTAGGCGAAAATCCCCTGGCTGTACAGCTGGTTGAGTACTCCCTAAATGGTGACCTCCACCTTGCTAAAAAGCATCAGTGCCCCGAGCGAAGACAGCAGCAGGATATTCAATCAACATCAGGATGCCATGTTGTAATCCAGGCTGGTGGTCTCGACGCTGTAGCTGGCAATGGCATCCCCTGTGTCCAGGACCACCCGGTTATAGTAATTGATTGTTGATCGCCCAGTGCGTTCTGGCAGTATGGCATGTGGCTCTCGAGCAGCCCGAAGTCCAGCGGGATGTAGAAGTTGATGTTGTAGGTATATGCAATTCCCCTGTCTGTCGCAGTGGAGTCATCCTTGTCTTCTCCGCCGATCCTCAGCTTAGCAGCATTTCGTGCGATGGTCTGATATTGCGTGTTTTGCGCTCAGAGACTGTCTTCCAGAGGTCAAGGTAACAGTGGTACTCATCTGTGTCGTCGATGAACATCACCACCTTTCCAATGAACTTGATTGTCGTTTTTTGTCATGACGGCACGGCCATTAATCTGAACGACTGACCTGTTGTCATCGGTCGAGTTCAGAGCGATTGTGAAAGCTAGGCCCACAGTCACTGGTACGATAGGGTCAGATCTCCGAGGTTGTGAAAGCAGACACGGAACTGCTGACTCGGGCTGATCGTGCTAGAATTGTGTGTGGTCACAACCGTCTGCCAGACTCCCTTTGCCCCCAAGAGATTCTCGCAGTCTATGGTATGGGTTAAGCTTGCGTCCGTATAGGCTTGAAGCCATAACAATGTATTGAACCGAATGGCTCATCCTTCGATACAAAAGAAGACTTGGCCTTCGATGATTTCGCAAAACACCAAGACACCGACGATGACGATTCATCGAAGTTGCAAGACGAAACTACCTTTACCAGACAGCGGAGCAGTAGGAGAGACAGGCTATAAATGCCTTTCTTGCAGCAATAGCTCTTGGTGGAGGCCGTCGATGACTACTACCAGGATCTGTCTCGGAAGGGGCTAGTACCTCTTGCACTTGACTATTCCATGCCCGAGCTCGACATAGGGCGGCTGAGGCTGAAGGCCCATCCAAACGTAGACGTCGTAAATAAATCGGAAGCGCCCCTTGCTCTCTCAACACTTGCCCAAAAGCGTGGCGACGGTGAGGTCGTCTGGGAAGAGCTGGGGTTTGTGGACAGGACTCCTACTTGAAGCCTACCGGGCCAATAATAATGATTTCGGTGAAACAGCTGCTGGGATCCGATCCCATCTTACCGATAGCATAGAACTACAAGACGTGCGGCAGGCGGCTAATGTTGCGCGGAATTCCACTCAAAGCGTGATGGAATGTCTCTCGGTGGAGAACAAAACTGTAGTTAAAACCTCGAATGACCCTCCACGTGATACCACGGGATTGGAGTACAACATCCGAGTTCTGCGGACTCGACAGGGCGATGCAGACAATCGGCGGCGAGCTGAAAAACATCCTGGCTAAATTGGCCGAGCCTGACAAACACATTGCCCTGGAACAAAACAAAGCGCAACTAGACTTTATGATTCTGGAGAATTCTGGAGAATCATGGCTTTTCCAGATGAGATTCCATGATTTTTCAAGACGCTAGATTATCTGATGACTCAGTTTAAAAAAAATGTTTAGGAAGAAAACACCATTAATGGTGGAGAGGGTTAATATTAATATCATCTTCCAACAAGTTAATGACCGCCAAGAACTGCGAATGGACATTTTTTCTTAAAAATCTACTAGATGTTTTCAGAGAAATCCAGGGAGAACATGAATTGTACGGTTTTGATTGGTATGATTGTTTAACCAGCCCAAAACGGGTTAAGGGTTGTTTTTTGAATACCCTTATTACTTACAAAAACAATTCTCAGTGAATTCTACTTCCACTTATGTTGATCTCTCCTCTTAACTTTGTGGTGCTTTGGGTACGCAAACACAGACAATTGTATCAAAAGTTTAATGTTTGAGAACCTGCATAGGGTTAACAAATGCTTACTGGAATATTTTGTTCATGCAGCTTGTAATGTCACACTAGGATCTGAGAATGGCCAATTTTTCTTGAAAATCTACGATATGTTTTTAGAGAAATTCTCGGATAACATGAATGTTTAACCTTTTTAGGGGTATAGCTCTGTAACCAGCCCTAAACGGGTTAATGCATGGTTTTGTGAATAGCTTCATTACTTACAAAAATGATCCTCGGTGAATTCCACTTCCAGTGAAGGAGGTTATCTTTATCTCGCAGGTACATATTGGGTGTTATGGGTGCCCAAGAACAGACCATTTTCTCAAAATCTCTATACTTGGCAGCCTCTGGAGGGTTAACAAATGGGTACCGGAATATTATGGCCATTCAGTTTGTAATGTCACTCCAAGACCTTCGAATGGTCAATTTTTCTTGAACACTTACTAGATTTTTTGGAGAAATCCACAGAAAATGGGAATTTTAAGCTTTTAATGGGTATATCTCCTTAACCAGTGGAAAATGGGTTAAGATCTCGATTTTTGAATACCCTTACTACTTACCTGTTTCTCTATCCGTTTTGCGTCCGGTAAAAGAAGTTACGTTTCTCTGTGGCATTCCCATTTGATGTTGTTGGTGTCCAAAACCAGACTATTTTTTCAAACATTTGACATTTGTTTGAACAAATGCTTACCAGAATAAATTATCCATGCAAAAGGTAATGTGACACCAAGACTCAATGCCCATTTTCTCTTGAAAACCCTACAAGATGTTTGTAAAGAAATCCAGGGAAAACGTGATTTTTTTAAGCTTTTGATGGGTGTCGCTATTAACCACCCCAAAAGGGGTTAACGCTTGTTTCTTTTAATACCCTTACTACTTTCAAAAATGGTCATCCGTGAATTCCACTTCCAACGAAGGAGATTATGTTTATCTCTCGGGAATACATTGGGTGCTGTGCGTGTCCGAAAACAGCACATTTCAACAAAACTACGATGCTTGGCAGCCTGTAGAGGGTTAATAAATGCTCACCGGAATATTTTATCCATGCAACTTGTAATGTCACACAAAGACCTGCGAGCAGTCAATTTATCTTGAAAACCTACAATATTTCTAGAGAAATGCACAGAAAATGGGAATTTTAAGCTTTTAAGGGGTATCTCTCTGTAGCCTGTCCAAAATGGGTCTTCGACTTTTGAATACCCTTACTACTTACCAAAATGTTTCCGTATAAATTGTGCACTCTATAAAAGAAGGCATTTTTCTTTGTGGCGTACCCATTTGGGTGTCCAAAAACCGCCCATTTTATCGCAATTTTGACATTTAGCAGTCCGTGGAGGGATAACAAATGCTCACCGGAGTATTTTGTTCATGCAACTTCTTTTGTCATACCAAGACCTGCGCGTGGCCATTTTTTCTTGAAATTCTACAAGACTCATTTAGAGAAATCCACAGGAAACATTAATTTTTTTAGCTTTTGAGGGGTATTGCAGTTTAACCAGCCCCAAACGGGTCAACGCGTGGTTTCTTGAATACCCTTATCACTTTCAAAAATGATCCACGGTGAATCCCACTTCCAATAAATGAAGTTATGTTTATCTCTCGTGTGTCGTTTGGGAACTGTAAAGGCCCGAAAACAGCTCATTTAATCAAAATTGCGATGTCACCCCCCCCCCCCCCCCCACCCCCCAAAAACAAAAAAAAAATAATCCGTTGAAAAACAATAGTCTTTTCCAGAGGGAAAAGCCTAATAATCCGTAGAAAAACAATAGTCTTTAACAGATGGAAAAACCTAATAATCCGTAGAAAAACAATAGTCTTTTCCAGAGGGAAAAGTCTAATAATATTCCGTAGAAATACAATAGTCTTTTTCAGAGGGAAAAGCCTAATAAAGCTCATGATGTGTCCGTCTGTATCCGCATTGCAGAACGCGAGACGAGCAAGCATCTCGTCTGGATGCAGCCGCACCAGACAGGGAGTCTCTTCGCTTCAAGATAGACCGGATCCGAGAAACAACCAGTAGGGTTCTTGGCGAAGAAACGACGCTTGCCGAGCGCATTCCAAAGTTCTTCTGGGAGCACGGGATCACAATTGTCTCAATCCTTTCTGCGGTTGGTATGGCCATCTCGACCCTGTTTCTAGTCCTGACCGGTGGTACGGATAATCCCATCTACGACTGGACCGACAGCGCCAGATAGGCGTGGCCTGAAGGAGTAGATTAAAAAAATATTTACAGACCCTTGGCCGAGTGCAAGCAATTCTCGCAGAGGAGGCCGCTGCCGTGCCCACGGCCTTATTGGGAGCTTGGTGTCCTGGCTTTTCACGCCCCTGACCAAAACGACTGATTGGCTTGCCATGAACTTCTGGGCCGTGGTTGAGTTGAAAAGAGAAGCATTCCCAATAGGCCCACTGCCACACCGCCCACAATGAGCGGGGACTTTTCCTTGCTGTGAAGTTAGCAGAGATATTCTGTGAACTCTTCTCTGTCATCGCTGAGGGAACTCAAGCGACCACCGCGGTTTGGTTATCATGATGTTGAGGCGCCGTAAGTATTGTCTACTTCTGTGCAGCGGGTACAGCGTTAACGTTATTGTTAACCCCCAGCGCATGAGCATCCGTGGCAATTATGATATCATTGTTATACTCCACGAGACCGCGCGTAAGGCGGCCTAGTTCCGTATCGGAAGACGTCATGAAGAGGCCGAGGCCGAATACATAATATGTTTTTGAGACAACACGTCCTGATAGCGTTTTATTCCGCACTCCAAGTCCATCAGTCAGGCAATGGCGTCTTCCGCCTCGAATGAATTATTTCACGAAACCAGTCCATTCGAGCGATTTCTCTGTTTATTACTTTTCATTATTAACGATAATTATATTATTTAACGTTTTACCTAACGTAACAGCCAAAAAAAAAAAAACCGGCCAGCGCTATTCTCAAAACTCTCCAATTAATTTTCATTATTTTTTTCATGTTTGTCTCTAAAGCATAGGTCATGACCCCTCATTGGAACGAGCTCGCCAATGAGACAAAAAATGAAAATAATAGTTATTCAAGATTTTTTTTTGCGAGTGTCGTCTGCTTTTCATGTAAGGTAAAGGATTAAAAAATGAAAAAAAAACAAAACAATGAAGTCCCCATTACGCCCACGGCAAAGCGGCTTCATTTGCGCGCACGGATACATGACACAACTGTTCATTGCATAATTCACTTGTAAAGTTATCGTTTATAATCAAACCCTGAAATCCCAGTAAATCACACTTTGGAAAGTATTAAATTTTCGTATCTACGACTTGCTAGGTGTAGAGTGGGTGGTATTACTACCTGTGGGTTGTAGTAAGGCCTTACTTGGTAGAGGGTGCTCAATTTGTCAGCCCAAAGCGTCATTATATCACTGTTTTCTCTCCAGTCTGTATCAGGTAGCACAGCGAACTCATTTCATAATATTTCGAAAGCTCGTCTGTCATATGAACTATTAAATCTAACCCACGTGTGGTTCTGGGGTAAGGCAACTCGCATTTAGGCTAAAATTCGCCGTGGCTGATAGTAGAAATGAAATAGCCAGTAGCTTCTGGCGAACAATTCTGTGGTTTGGATCAGGCGGTCAATAGTTGAGACCCCGGTACTTGCTGGCGCACGTCACCTGGTTTTGCCCCAACCCCATGGGTGTGCTCCGCTATTGATTGATAATTACGTACAAATTTATATTGCGGTGTTTATACTCGAAGATATCCAGGTGATTGGTTTCAAAACCTTTGGTCTCTAAGCTATGTGGAGGGGGTACATCCACGTGAATCTCATTGATATCTTTGTTTTTTGTGCTGGTTGAACCCGCCGGCCTTGTACGTGACACCGGCACTGCATCGGAAGGCTTTTGGGGGATCTGCCATCTTTGACGTTACAGGCACGGTTTGCCATAATTATTTAACTGTTTGAACGAATAGCTCTCTGCACAAGAAAGACTGTTTCATAAGATTGCAACCCACAGTCCATATTAATATATTGTTATTAATATAAAAATTAATATTTTTTGTCCGTAAGCTACAGTGTTAAGACACACCATTTTTGTGCGCTATGTAATTGCTATCGATAGATTAAACACACGAAAGTAGAGCATCTAAAAAAATAAAATCCACACGAATGAAACTGGCCAGGGCTAAAACACCTTAAGGAGACTGTGTACCAAAACACGGTCAAAATCAAGGAGAGTGTGAAAATGGTGATTGAATACCAACGTGAATGTGACCTCTCATGTTGCAAAGAGATAACATCAGGTTTATTACTGGAACGCGCAACCTCTAAAAAGGCGTTTGAGGAGCGCTCGTACGAGAGACCCCGGGCTGACGAGGGTGATGGGTCGTCCCCCAGCTCTACTATTTTTTTCAGCGAGTTGGTGATGTTTGTGGGCTTTTATGATGATTTTACAATCATCATGGGCAATTGAGATTAACTGTCTGGCCAAATACGCTTAGATGAATGGCAAGAAGTCGCTGTCTGGACCGCCAATTCCTCCCACCTCCACTATAGTTTGGTCTGCCCCCCCCCCCCCCCCCCCCCCCCGCACTCTTATTGGTAAATGCAAATGTCATCGTATTAAACATCATATTAAAACAGTACCAGTATGCGCAAACACGCATTGTGATGTTAAACACGACACGCGGGGCATTCTAAATATAAACAGTTGTATTAATCTGAATGACTCTGAAACGTAATGGACGAGAAAGATGAATCCGTTAATACCGAAACAGTTTCCAAAAAATACGATCCTCTTTTGTCAGGTAACATTTTTTCAAACATATTTTATTGTATGTAGAATGCTGAACAAAGGCTCCTCCACTTCGAAAATATAGAGTCGGGCCCTGTGATGGTTCTGTTTTTCTTTCGATTCAAAGGCGTCGCCAGAATTCGCCTTGATTCGATTTACGCAGATACTATTTTGTAAGTCCTTGGGTTGTGTTTTTCAACCACTTACTAAGATCGTCAGACAATTTGCTGGGTCAACAGAAAACGTGTGGTATCCTAGAGACAAGCTAGAGTCAGGGATGTGGCTAGAGTCAGCTCGGTGTGGGGGGGGGGGGGGGTGCCACCGGTGTAAATTCCGGTTTCGATAGGTGGTTGCACTGCAGCGCTGGGTGATATATTTTAACCCTTTAGCCAACGAATCGCCCGCATCCGTCCACGCAATATTCTAATACAGCTGCTGCAAAAAATATTATTTTTCGAAAAATTTCAACAAAACCATATCATGTGACCCCTCTGTGGAACGAGCTCGTCGAGCTCGTTCCAGAGAGGGGTCACATGATATGGTTTTGGTGAAATGTTTTTAAAAAAAATTAAAAATGATATTTAAAATAATGAATTTTGAAATCGTCTGTGTTGGGTAAAGGGTTAAAGTATTATTATTATTATTATTATTATTATTTATTGGTGTTTAAGGTCACATATTTCTGCACAAAGGCTAATCATGACCACGACAGTTTTACGGGTGGAGGAAGCTGGAGTACCCGGAGAGAACCACCGAGCAACGGCGAGCAACTGCTAGCTCTCCAACATACTAACTCCACACAAGCAGGGTTAGCATTGGTTGAAGACCGGTGCACCATCGACGTGCAGTACACCTAAGTACACAGCGCCACCGTGCCCCCATGTGGGTAATGGGGGTGAAGTGTCTTGCCCAAGGACACAACGCGGTTGCCGCAGGTGGGATTCGAACCGAGGACCTCTCGGCTTGCAGCCTGCACCTCTACCTACTGAGCCACCGCGCCCCCAAAGGGTTAAAGTGATTATATATATATACACATGCTTATGAACCCTTCTGAAAATTTTCTCTAGTCCTGAAACGGAAAAAGCATCATTTATAATGATGTGTCTGGGTCAGAAAATTTACCGGATTGATGTCAGGGTCGAAATTTAGAGGCCAATGTCAATTTTAGAGTTGGAAATTTGAAACTCAAGTTTCCAGTTGGAAATAAAAGATCAAAATTTCTCATCATTAAGTTGGAATTTTAATATTTTTCATGAACAATGTTAATTTACTGAATTTCCAACTATTTGATTTTTGACCTCGGAATTTCCAACTATTGAAAAAAATAATTCTAGCTGAGGGAGGGGGGAGACACCCCCACCCCCACCCCCCCATATCGCCACATCCCTGGCTACAGTACCTATAAATTAGTTCACTCACGGGGTTGGATATGAATGGATTGAAAAATGTGAGCAATTTTGTTGTAAAACAAAGAAATATATCAACTACAGTCAGAAGCGCACTGGCTGTTTGTTCCACGGAAAATGTCCTAGTGCTCCCCCGGGCGGGAGGCTTCTTACATATAGAATTATACTACCTAGTGCAAAAATATCCTGTAAAAAGTAAAATAGTCTAGTTGTACTATAGTGATGCGGATCGTGCCGGGCATTTTTCCCCACTGGACCGGTCCAAGACGGTTCACTAGAGTACTTTTTTATTTTAATTCAAATGTGACATTATCTCGTCTCCAATGTTTATATACTGCGCAGGAGGACGACTGTATGTTTTAGTGAATATCAGGCACGTTTGACAAGCAGTCGGCAAAGATAAAGAATTCTACCAAGCACATTATTTTATATAAATTCTCGTGCAAGCATTAGATGAACAACACGTATACTACTCACTCACGGATAAGCGGGGGAAAGGCCAGACAGACGGCTTCAGCCCATCCGAGCATCCCAATCCTGTTCACTGCCTCTGTCGGACCCTTCACTATACCCCACCGGACCTATCACTGCAGCAGGCGAAAGTACATTCGCGCCTCAACCATAGAAGTCCACCAGAAGCGCCCGGTCCACATAACGCCTGCCAGCCCCTGTTCAGTCTATGGGCGGCCATATTAGTCAATAGAACTTCCGTAGTTATATTGAATAGAAGATGTATCTAACCATGTAACAGTACTCACGGCTGATGTGGTGACGAATTAATATATTTTCGAGGAGAGCCGTCAGTGTTTATTGTGCCCAACACAACTGGTAGATCAAACACGGGGCAGTTAGTTATATTTATACACAGAACGCCACGATGTGTGAATGCGTTCGCCAATACGGCACGAGTGCCAGTGCGGAAGGATAGAACGAGAGGCACAGGCTCCAGTTCTGCCTTTCCGCGACTGCATGAGTGCCGAATTGACGGGGAAGGAAAATGGCGGATCCCGAGCTGTCGGATGTGTAATTAGCTCCTATTAATTTGGCAAAAATCTAATGATCGGAAGAATTTAGACGGAAATAAATGTCTCAGATTTTGTGCTATTTATCGAATGAAGCTGGCTACTCGGTTGGAATGCGTTTTCGACTTTCTGTTTGGGAGCTTTGTTGATTTGTCCTGAAAAATAGGGATATGGCAATGGAAGTAAGCAGCAAGCTTACAGTTGTGTTCGAAAAGCAGTCGATTAGGAGAGTTACACACGAGGTTGAGTTTGAAGGATTTGAAGCAGTCATTGATCCTGACAGTATACTGGCTATTCAACTTACGGAGTCTGAATATTTTATCACTCTCCAGAATGATGGTGCTAAACATTCCTTGTTGAGTGGTGGTTTTCGCCTAGGACGAAGGTTTGTCAGGTTGCATAATGCATGTAGGCGTTCTACGTTTGTAACTATTAAGGATGCGCCGGGTGGATCTTAGAGATGAGATCGTGATCGGCCAGTTTAAAAAGTTTGGTAAGATAATAGAGAGGAGCCTAAAACGAGGGTAAAATTAGAGGGAGAGACATTGAGACTGGGACAAGATATATTGAGTTAGAAGAGTGTGTGGACATTCCACCTATACTTAAAGTTGAAGGGTATGCAATTGGAGTGTTTTCGGACAGAAATGTACACTGTAAAACTTTACCGTACTTCTACGGTTAACTACTGTCAGATCACTGTCAAATACAACGGTCTCGAGGCCGTTAATTAATTTTAACGGTGTTGCCGTAGAAAAACCCGCGAATTTGATCCAATGAACGTATTTCTCCCGTTACGCTGTCCAATTACGTCGCACGGCGGTAAAAATGGTAAATTGTGGGATCGGCCATGCCATATTCCACTCTGGAAGTCGCCATTTCCAAGAAGGATGCCCAATGCTTTTGAAGACGAACAACGACGCACTACTATCAATTTGTAAGTTTGTGGCCAAGTGAATCATGTTCATTGCAGTCTTGGACATGAACATCAAACAACGCCAATTGTTTATGCGTATAATTGTTTCGGTAATCATGTAGAATAGCAGACTGTTTGTACTGCGTCACCGATATTCGATGGATCTTATGGCTTGTGACCACGGATCTCCGCTAAAGCCGGCAAACCCATATGCTTTTATTGGTTCAAGGTAAAATGCGGTTAATGATGGCTGGAATTAAATTACGGTCAAAATGACCGGTGGCAGTGTTCCAGCCATATGGCTGGAACACTGCCACCGGCCATATTGACCGTAATTATTTTGATGGTAATTTTTACAGGAAAATAAGGCAATTGATGGTTAAAATTTTTACTGTCATATGTCCGGCAGTTAGTTTCCGGGCATATGACCGTACAAATAACGGTAAACCGTGAAAAAAAAAAATCACGGGAATGTAC
Source organism: Pictodentalium vernedei (assembly GCA_031216915.1). Lineage (NCBI taxonomy): Eukaryota > Metazoa > Mollusca > Scaphopoda > Dentaliida > Dentaliidae > Pictodentalium > Pictodentalium vernedei. Next base: position 88,644,237 of record CM062289.1, read on the forward strand.
GGCCAATGACATCGAACAATTTTATCGGTTTGCCGTAACGCTTACGATCATATGCCTGGAAACTAGCAGCCGGTCATATGACCGTAAAAAATTACGGTAATTTTTTACACTGCATTCGATTGTTGATACTACGACGAACAGCATTACCCAACGCATAATTGTCGCACTGAGCAGTTTTCAAATCGCCCATGCACCCGTTGTTTCTCCAGTGATCACTCAGCTCATCAATGTCCAAATGACATGGTCTATTTGGAAGTGCTGCTTACCCGGACATCGACAATTTAACTGTACAATGAGATTGTTTGACCGGAGGCCGGAGCAACAGACCGTGTTTGCAAGTTACGCGGATATCTCTCGTGCGGAGATTGCAAATGGAATGCCGAAAGAAATGCAAAACGTTAACACTTCACGTTCTACAAATGCCGATACAAACAGTAATAAAAACAACAACGTGGTCGATGCTATTGTGTTGGGTGCAAGTAACTGTCGGGTTCTCCATGTTGGCAAACCGAATATAAGGATGTTCTCAATATCGGGCAAGACTGCGGGCGGCATAGACAGATTACGACGCGCCACCAGCATTAAAAGGTCAGTGAAACCTGATAAAATAAATTTTGTTTCCCTTCATCTTGGTATCAGTGAGGTTACCCGCACAAAGTGTGACGTAGAAGAGATCTCTATCAACTTTATAGAAGCTATTTCCAAAGTTAAAAATCGATTCAAAAATGCAACCGTAAATGTCTGTAGCATTCCACCACGAAAAAAATAGCGGAACATAATGACACTGCAGAGCGTGTAAATAAGTTTCTTGAGAAGTGTTGTGGACGTCAAACTAACGTGAATTTTGTTAACACTACTCCTCTGTTTACCAACCGCGGCTCTGTAGTCAAGGCCCTGTTTGACAAAGACGACGCTTCTGGTGTCCTGCTGGCAAGGAGCGTCTTGCCGAGTGTTTTGTTGACACGGCCGCTGTCGATAACACGAAACATGGTCGCAGTGGCACCACCCCCACCCGGAACACTGACCGTATTCCGAGTATTGTCGTACTCGGAATAGGGTCAGAACTAACAAGAACATACTAGAACAGCTGAATATAGCAATAATAAGCAGAGCCGTTCCAGTTAATAGGCTATTCTACTCTACTGGGGTATACTCCAGGACAAAGAAAAATGGTCAGGTAGACGCAAACTATTACATAGACAGAGAGAAGCAAAGAATTCTGAAAGAATTCGAAATAGTATAAATTGTCGGATTGTTTGTGGTAATTCTACGAAAAGGGAAATTACTCCTATTCAATCCAACATACCCTCCGAATATACTGCTCTCCGATTAGAATGTTTTAGGTCACATAGCAACCACATGCTACCATAGAAACCAAGATGGCGGCCTCCAGTATACAAAATGGACGACAGAAACACGTATCACCCTAACAACACGCGCTGCGCTTGCGCACTAACACCACGTATCACTATGGGGATGACGTCACAAGATGGCCGCTCACGCGAGTTACCAGAACAACACAACATGACGCCACTGAGTCACGTGACATGACGTCACGTCCAGGGCCCCCACCGGGGTCCCCCAAATATGACCTGTAGGGGAACATGACATACTACTAAGGTACAGTAATGAAAACTGGGTTTCGGGGGAAGAAAATTAATTAACCTCTTTACGTGAAAATGAAACCAACTAGACGCAGTAATAGTAGAAAATCTCGGAGATTTTATATTCGAAATACCTAAAGCTGGTAACCGAGATCATTCCGTAAAGCGGAGCTCGATGGACAAGGGGAGTCCCAGTAGTTACGGTTATGAACTAACTGGTTTCTGTCGCAATGGTAATCTCTTTATTTTAAATGGGCGATGTGGTAACGACAAAGGAAGGGGAAAGCTAAAGTTTCGCGACGCCATTGTAGTTGGATATGCCATATATGTAGGTATTAATTCTTTGTTCCAAAAAATTAATAATTTTGAGATATTGGAATGTTCTCCTCTTTATTCAGATGCACATTGTGGAATTCAGGTTGAAATTGAGACAGAACACCCTAATCACTTTTGTAACAATAGCACGGTAACCCAAAAATCTGAACCCGGTAAGAGAATTATCCAATATGAGCGACAGGCGGAGGAAAAGTCTGCTGACTTTATCAACAATATAAGCATAGACGAGGTTGAATGCATTATTCGTCGGAAAGCTAACTGACATTAACCCGCTTACACCATCCCATGGCGATATAGACTCCCCGTGTAAAGATATAACTTATGATACTCACAAACTCGGCTGAACAGACATTTAGTTTTAAGAAACAATCTAAACGGGTACCCAGGAAGGTTAAATGTAAGCCCTGGTTCGAAAAAGATTGCACGCATGCACGACGTGTCGTTATTCAAAAGAGAAATCATTACAAAAAGTAACCTAGTTTAATTAGTAAAAATAATTGATAGGGGCGCCGGAACGGTCCAAACATTGGCCCGACCTCAACTCCCAGATCCCTGTTTTTTTTCGAATTGTTGCCATCGATTATGTGGGGGGAAAAAATGACAGTGCATGCAGTTCGTCTTTCGAGGAACATAATATGACAAAATCCCCTGCCAAATTGCGGCAATTTGACAGGGAATTTTGTCATATTATGTTCCTCGAAAGACGAACTTTAATGTTGTTCCCCACAAATGTGGGGGTCCTGGGCGTCCGCCCAGTCTGCCAATTCGTAAATCCGGCCCGCCCCCCACAAAATGTTTGAAAAATGACTTCTCTCAGACCCTTTTGGGGGTTACTTCTCTAGTATTCCAACCGAAGCGGTTGGAATAATAAAGAAGTAGCCCCAAAATCTCGTCATCTTACGTTAACTGGTCATTAACAGCTGCCATTGTGCGGGCAATATTAAAGAAACAAGATGATCTATGCGGGCATTATTTTCGGATATCCGCCAGCAAAAAATAAAAAAAAATCATAGCCTAGTTATTTGATATGAATGGCGTTCGGCTGAAGGTCGGTCACAAAAATATCATGATCGGCATATTTTTTGCCCCGGCATTGGTCGGGGTGGTCGGCGCGGCTCCGGCGCCCCTGATTCAAAAGATGCTACCAAAGGGTATAAAAAAATATTAGATCGAATGAGATGTCGGTGGAACGACAAAAACAGTCAAACATTGAGGTCTCTTCGCAATGGCCCCGTAAAGAGATTCTGGGACGAGCTGAAGTGCCTCACATCGACGGACTATTTAGAAATTAAGCCTACGGATAAACCCGTTGACCTAGATTTATTCTTTGAACACTTTAGGAAATTAAATTATGAAAATAAGTACCCATCTAATCATCTCGGTACGGATGAAATGTATAATAGTGAATTCGTTAGTGAACTCAATGAGCCCATCTCTGAACGGGAAATTTTATCAGCGGTAGGAACGTAAACAATAAGAAAGCATCCAGTATTGAGGCAATATGCAATGTGTATATTAATACTACAGTAAACATAATGCTTTCCATATTTAGGTTATTCTTTAATATGGTTTTAGACACTGGTCATTTTCCAGGTGACTGGGCAGCCAGTATAATTAAGCCTCTCTACAGAGGTAAAGGTGATATTAAAAGCCCCGATTCGGGGGCGCGGTGGCTCGGAAGGTAGAGGTGCAGGCTGCAAGCCGAGAGGTCCTCGGTTCGAATCTCACCTGCGGCAACCGCGTTGTGTTCTTGGGCAAGACACTTCACCCGCAATGCCCATGTGGGGGCACGGTGACGCTGTGCACTGAGGCGTACTGCACGTCGATGGTGCGCCTGTCTTCAAACAATGCTAGCCCTGCTTGTGTGGAGTTGGTATGTTGGGGAGCTGACAGTTGCTTGTCGTTGCTCGGTGGTTCTCTCCTGGTGCTCCGGCTTCCTCCACCCGTAAAACTGTCGTGGTCATGATTAGCCATTGTGCAGAAATATGTGACCTTAAGACACCAATAAATAAATAAATAAATAAATAAATAAAAAATAAGCCCCGATTCATACAGAGGAATTACCCTATTGAATTGCCTCGGAAAAAAACATTTACCGCTATCTTGATTGACAGACTTACTCGTTTCCCAGAACGGGTGTCGTTTGTTAGAGATAGCCAGGGCGGTCTTAGAAAAGAATATTCAACAACAGATAAAATGTATATTCTTAGCAATTTGATTGAAATATATTTATAAAGTGGACGAAAACTGTACTGCTCATTTATAAGACTTTCAAAAAGCTTTTGATACCGTGTGGAGGGAAGGTCTATAGCTAACATTACTGAAGGCAGGTATTAATGGGAAAATAGTTAACATTATTAAGGGTATGTACAATAAAAACAAATCTTGAGTCGTGCAGGAAGGAGGGCGCTCCGATTTTTTTATGTGCACATGTGGCGCACGTCAAGAAGAGAATTTGTCCCCCCCTGTTATTTTCCATTTTCCTGAATGATTTTGAAGATTTCTTGTGCTATTGATGGTCTTTCACACCTTGACGAAACCATTTATGAACGACTCGGTCAGCATTTAAGGCTTTTCTGTATATTATACGACCACGACACCATTGTCATAACAGAAAAAGAAGACAGTATGCAGCGCGCTCTAGATGCATTTACTGACTATTCTGGTGCCTGGGAACGCAAAGTAAATACTACAAAAACAAAGGTAATGATATTGAGTAAAGAGAAGAGTAAGTAAGCACCAACCTGTGTTTACATTAAATAACAAACAACTGGTAGTAGTGACTGAGTTTACGTACCTCGGTACATTGTTTTTTTTTTTACAGTGGTCGATTCTGCCGTCATTTAAAGAAACTGAATAGAATAGCAATAAAACCCATGTACTGCCTTTTAAGTAAAATTGGGAAACTAAACCTAACATTCGACCTAATTATCATCTTTTTGACACAATGATCCAATCCATTATGCTTTATGGTTGTGATGTGCGGGGTAAGGAAACAGCGAGCTGCCTGGAATCCGTCCATTTAAAATTCTGTAAACTGTTATTTTTCATGGAGAGTTCTACTCCTAGTTACATGGTTTATGGGGAGCTTGGACGCTACCCGATCTCGATAGGCCTGCAACCTAGAATATTGAGTTATTGTTCCAGATTATTAAAACCAGTTGGGTATTTAATAGCCAAACATATATATAACTTGCTAGTAAGTTTAGACCTCAATAGCGATACTTTCAGATGTAAATTTAGTTAGTTAAATGCTGTTACAAACATTCTCCAGGGAATAGGCCAAAATTATTTATGGATTAACCAGGAACCGCTGTCGAAAAGCAAATTGAAACAAACTAAATGAGTACTAATTGACCAGTTTATTCAAAAATGGCACGGATATGTTTTATCATCTACGAGGGGTATCTTTTACTCTCATATTAAAGATTCTCCTGCAATTGGAAAGTATTTGACAAACCTACCACAGTATCTGTCAAAATATCTTTTGAAAATTAGAACTGATAATCACAGACTACCAAATGAAATAAGCAAATGGAATAAATTTAAAGAAAATAATAGAATGGTGCTTTGTGCAATATGCTGGAAAGTAGGTGTCGTGTATCACTTTATCATTGAGTGTAATCTTGTCAACGATTTACGAGGAAAATACCTCCCTAAATACTATTGGGAATACCCATCATATATCAAGTGCTATGGTTTACTAACATATGATAATATCCAGATTCAAAAACGTTCATGTATATTTCTTAAATAAGATTTCGAACGCTCGAAAGCTGTAAGTTTGTGGTTTCGCGAAAATGGCATGTCAAGGTTATGATGATCATGATGATTATAAGCATAACGCTTATGTCTAAAATGGTGACGATTATGAACACGTTGATGGTGGCGATGATGATGATAGCCTGATGATGTTGAGCATGGTTCTTGAAGTGGCGATGTTAACCATTAGTGGTCCATTGCCATCACTGTCACTTGCTAGCATCGCGACCGTCACCATAACTTTTACATTTATTGCCAAGACTACGATAAATATTCGCACTGTAAATGATAAAATTAAAGTTTCAGCCGAAGGCGCACAGGGACGACGTGGGATTGAAATGCCCTGCGACCCGAATAACTTTATTTGCTTTATAGCTTTATTTGCTTATGGGTCCACGACAGTCGGAAGCGAGAGCCAATAATCTTATTTGGTTTGAGTGTGCGTATTGGCAGAAGGGTAGTGGGTTGAGATCCTCGAGAACCTCGAGCTGGAAGATGCTAGGAATTTTGCATAACTACAAGAGTTCTGCTCCGTGCTTTCTTGGAGAGTTGGGCATATTTATAGTAATACTGAAACCGAAGTTTCGACTGGACGATTATGAAAATGGGCGGAGTTTAGTTCTTTTGATGCCCTGTACGGATTTATAACTGTGGAACTGGAGGAAAAGTAATAGGCGTGTAATAATATCTAGAACACTCATGCCATTGTGCTCTTACTCTATTTTTGTATGTTTTTGTTTACTGAGTACCCTCTAGGTATCCGACTTTAACCCATATGAAACAGCAAATCATGGCTCGGCATGAGGAGGTGATGACTGTAGTGGATTTCCTATATAGCCCGTTTTAAAGTCCGGATCGAGAGCTTGTTTCAGGTCTTGTTTACTGTGTACCCAACCAATTAGTTTACCTATTCGGAAAGAATGATGAAAAATTCTGAACTGTTGATTTGGTTGACTGTCTGGGCTTTGGAATGGAGATCGGCTATAGAGGGGAGTTGGCATCCGCCAAGGTGCAAATCGTGGCATGTTTCTTGGCTGCCGCTTAAACAACTTTTCAAGGTCACTACCACGAGCTCAAATGCCCGCGGTTGTTTTAGAGCTACCAATGCAGTAGCAGCGAGTATATTAGATTATAAACCAAATCCGCCGGCCTCAAGCCCTAAGCTGCCCGCGGCAAGAGGCCGTTTCAACGAAATTAACTCCTCGCTGATACTTCTTTGTGAGAGGGCACCTGCATTCAGGTTCTGCAGTAAAACTTTTTTTATATCGCCAATCTCCTGGATGCGGTAGCCTTTTCCTTCGTCCCTCGGGTCTGGGTATAAACCCATGGTCCTATAGCTATGGGCTATATCGGAGTATCTATTCATGTGCAATGTGCAGCGGTCGAATGTATCTTGATATTCCTTAAATGCAATAATCGTAGTTGTCCAATGAAAATGATATTAATCGTGGTGTTCAGATACCTGTTATATGTTATTCCGTGTCATACGCTGTCGGTTGGGAGTTTAACCTCAATTAATCGTAATGTTAGCAAGCTCCTTATCAGCGTGTGGTCGATCCCCCTTATATCCAGTTCTTGTGACACATACACGATGTCGGGCGGTGGCGCCCCTAGCCTGTACCTGGATGACTATCGTGGATTCATTGTTAATGTCTATGACAAATAACTCTGGAAGAAGCTTCAGCCTGAGGACTGAATTGTTGTTTCTATTGCCCAACGCATACCCAGCCTTAGTTCTCTCAACGAATAGAGGTCTTATACTGAAAGGAATATAGGAGGCTAGGGCGTTTCCACTATTTCGGAGCTTGCACGGGCTATGGCCAAGCCAGTGTGAGGTAAGGTTGAGAGCGCTTGAAGTCAAGCTTCTACCCGTCAGCATCTGCAACAGGGTTCATGTGCACGGTACACGTGCTGTTGCCTCTCGATATGAGATTATAGTGTTTCTACCTGGCCGCGCCACCCAATTTCAAATGCCATGCTCCATAAATTTAGCGGGGCGGAGGGGGACGTACTCGGGTCAGGAACCTATTTGTTCTTATATACCCCAACCGAGAACGAATAGTTCGTTTGACCGGATATATATCCACCATCGGCTAGCCGAAGGGTTGCGCAAGGCCTTACAGTATGTGCACCTGGCCCTTCGCTATCTGTTATTCTTGCAACTATGCAGTGTAACAGAGAGGTACTCGTCTACAACAGTATGAGGTTTGGCCTACACATTTGCGCCTTTAAGTTACCGACTTTGTTTATGGGAAGTCCTAAAGTTAATTTTGGCTTTAACATAACAGTCCCGTGGTATTGGGAATATTCTGTTAAGTCCCTGAGTCTGTACCCTCAGTCTTGATAGGGGACTCCCTCTTTCAAGCCTAAGGTAAACAAAGTTCTATATACTATATCGTTTTTTTTTCTCCTTATGCTTTTCACAAACCTCCAGAAAAAATAAAAAAAAGAAAAAAGAAAACTTTTGAACAAATAGTAGAATGATATCATTAGGTTTGCTGGTTGGACCAAAAGACATAAGATAACTAAAAAACCTCTCTGTGTTACATACAATATGTCCGCCGTGGACTGGTCAGTTGTCACGGGGTGAGCAGTATTTCCACGGGCGCAATAATATCATACTGCAACAATAATTATGGGAATTATCATAACAAAATTAATTAATGAATCACCGGGTACAACCCGGTGGCTCAGTAATTACAATTCTATTGCCTGGTAAACGCATGTGTAGACATCACTCAGAACCTTAGAAAAACCCTAAATGCAGATCACTTCAAGAAAGCTCTGAAAACCCATCTCTTTCAAGCAGCCTTCGGCCGCTGATTATACCATTGTTACCGTCATCTATGTTTTCAGCGCTTTTGGGCAGCGTTTCGCTGGGAAAAGCGCTATATAAATAAATTATTATATATATTATAAATATTATATATCACTGCCCACGAGTGGATTACGACAAGTCCACGGCGACTGTACTGTAATGGTTTTCTTTTCTATTTATATAATAGAAAATGCGATGGATCACTTGTTTTTTTATTTGAATCATTGTCATCTATAGAACATTTTTTTCGGAAGATAGTTAACCTCCTGCGCTCTGATGACGGTTTTACTCACTTTTTCATCTGTGGTTATCCATGGTTATCTCTCCTGCAGTTGTCAAAGGTTCAATAATTTATATTTTGATTGACAGAGCTCTTTGAGCTCTGTCAATCAAAATATAAATTGTTGAACCTTTGACAACATAAGGAGAAAAAGTCAAGATTTGGAACTTTGAGATTCTAACCTCAGAGTGAAGGGGGTTAAATGCACAAATTGAAGTTATCACGTCTAAAATATGTTTTGTTATCATTTACAGAAACTACAGTTAGAAGTACGGGAGAGGAATTTGAAACAATAATAGACGCAGCTGGAGGTATGGGCAAATTCCAAATGATAATAATTATTACCGTTGTTGGATCTAAATTTGCGGTTGGTTGGGCGATGATGCTGATGGCGTTTGGGGCGAAAATCCCGGACTGGTGGTGTGTTGAGGCATCAAATATTACTTCGCCATATTATATAAGCTGTGAAGTTAATGGCACAAGATGCAGAAGTGTTGTGTATTCTAGTGAAATGATTACAGTAGCTAGCCAGGTAAGAACATCAACTTGATTGATTGATTTATTAGGGTTTAAAGACACATTGACGGCCAGGGTCTCATCATGTCGGTGACAGTTTTACATGGTGCCCGGAGAGAACCATCGAGCAACGACCAGCAGTTGTCAGCTCTCCAAAATCGTAACTGTGAACTCTGCACCGCGGCACAGGCAGGGTTAGATTGGTTGAAGACATGCTCACTATCGACGTGCAGTACGCCTTAGAACACAGCGTCATCGTGCCCCCATGCAGGCAATCGGGGTCAAGTGCCTTGTCCAAGGACACAACGCGGGAGCGCGAATCAGTCGCTGAAATGGTCACCCATCCAACTATTAACCGCGCTCGACGTTGCTTAACTTCGGTGATCTGACGAGAACCGGTTACCGTGACGACACCGCGCCCCCGAGAACACCAACTGGAAAGCATTTACACACGTATACTTCTGATGTGAAATGGATTGATTAATATTCCCAAATTACATTAAATTCTCCAGGTGTCTGGTGTCCCTTTATATCATTCTTTTACAAGCAGGATTGTGAATAGACTATGCTGTAGCTTGTTTGATAGAGCTATTTGGCTTCCGTGTGTACTTTCACAAATCCGTACGATGATGAAAACAATGTAGTTTGAAACCGAAATATCCACACATACAGTTAAAACGAGAAGTCCTGTGACGAACTGTGAGCGTATCTAGGCTTAATAGCGCGTAGGAATTGTGCGCAATTGCCATATCGAATGGCATCCAAAGCACGACAGGTTCTCCTGGTTACTCACAGCAAACACGGGCAATGTTTATGCCAATGTACCTCCGGGTCTCCCGTGTATCCATTGGCTGAAACATTGCTTGTGCAAAGGCCATATGTACAGAATTTTATGGTCTTACTATGGTCATAACGCGTAGATTAACGCGCAGATCGACGTGCTATTTGTGCGCATTTCATGGCAGGACTTCTAGTTTTAACTTTATGTGCTCACGGGCTTTTACATGAAAACGAAAACTGAAAGGTAGTGATAGGCCTAAACAAACAGCATGCGTTTGGTGTCAACATAAGTTCGAGAGTAATTGTTTGTAAATAAGATATCAGCAATTTATGTATGCACCGCTGAATGGCCTCTGACTTTTTTTACCCAGTAATATGTTATATGCTAGATGCCTATAAAGCTGATTGGTTTTCCGATGATTTAGAACTTTTCTCTCAGATTGTAAGCATTTTCACGGAAACATAAACTACTTATTCGTAAACAGTACACAGTCAATAAAATTTAACATTGGTTTATGAATCGATAGATTTTGATTCAATCTCAAAGTAGAGCTGTAGGTTTTTAACCCTTTACCCAACGTAACGGCCAAAACCGGCCAGCGCTATTCTCAAAAATCGCCAATTAATTTTCACTATTTTTTTCATTTTTTGTCTCAAAAACATAGGTTATGACCCCTCGTTGGAACGAGCTCGTCGAGCTCGTTCCAACGAGGGGTCATAACCTATGTTTTTGAGACAAAAAATGAAAAAAATTAGTTATCCAAGAATTTTTTTTGCAAGTGTCGTCTGCTTTTCACGTTGGGTAAAGGGTTAAATTTCTTGTTCGGTTTCGGTTTTGGTTTTTCGGGTGGAGTAAAACCTCGGTTCGGTTCGGTTTTCGGTTTGTTCATGAGGCCAAATAAAATTCAATAAAACTCATTCTTATGTCCGGAGTCATAACCGAATGGCAGTGAAATTGAGTGAAACTCAATGAATGCCCGAAATAAGCTATAATACATGAAGAATCAGGAAGGCCAATATAATAATTACCTAAATATACAGAACTTTTATTGTGCTTGGCCATTTTCGAGGTCTGACACCTACACGCAACTTGAGGAAAGCTGCAAACACAACTAAACTGAAATGTCGGAAATTCACAGAACGTAGCCTCTCCAGAGTCGTGAGAGAACCCAGACACTGCTACTCTGGGATGGCTACATTATGTGAATTTCTGCAGCAAGAGAGTATTTAATAAAAAAACGAAAAACCTTAGATTACGTAATGTCGACGGTTTCGGTTTAGGTTTTAAAAAAAAAAAACTAAAAACCATGGTTCGGTTTCGGTTAACCTACAGCTCTATCTCAAAGTATATGTTTCATTTTTCAAGTAATAATGAGCTTCCATATAATTGGAAACTGCGTGCTGAACTGTTGTTTTCGAATGCCTTTGGGGCTCCATAAAGCGGTGGCTGAAATAGAACAGATCCTTTTAGTTAAAAGTGTATTCTGGATTAGAAAGGCAAAAAGTACATACTTGGAGACTAATGGAATACAAATGGGGCTTAATGCCGGGAAGCATTTATTTAAGACGTTGTATCCATTAAACGAGGTATCGACCGAGGAAAAAGTGTGGGTTCGTGTAGTTTAAGTGAGCTAATATGAGGTTCCTCACCACAAATCCGAGTCATGGTTTTCTCAAGGGCGGTCGGATGGGGGTCAGGGTGTGGTCAGGGTGTGGCTTGATTATAAGGACGTACCAAACCAAAAACTTATATTAAGGACTTTCAAGCCATGTTTGGACAAGAAACGCGCCAGCTGAGTCAGATTGCAAGACGCTGCCTGTCTCGAGCATCGATCAAATCACTTCCGCGAATCAATGATTCAATGCTCTGTTTACTTTCACGCATCAATTCAAGGTTGAAACGAGTGGAATTTGTCAGATTTTTATAAAAAAGCGTATAATAAAAAGAAAATCTAGTAATGTTGCGTGGAAATCTAAAATTATCTCACTTGTGACCGAGACAAATAGGTATCGTCGCTCGCGCAAGCGGTCACAAAAAATAAATATTCTTCTCGGTCACTTAATTCTCGGTATCCACTCAAAAACACTAGATATCCTCTGTCTATTTTGAGTTCAATCACATTTGTTACAGTGGCTGTTGGTTTCCAATTATGTTGTACAGTAATAGTCCTAGTCTGATGTGACCACTTTATCCACTGCTGATTGAGGGCGTGGATGAAGCGAGTTAATCGGTAAGGGATATAGGTTTCCAAATTGAAAGGAATATTTTCGGTTTTCTATTGCTTTGATATACAGGTGATAATACATGGAATGCTGTTTAAAAGTATACTATAATTCAGTGAGAAAATAACGTACAGTTAAACTAGAATTCCTGTCACGAATAGTGCGCTTATCTAGGCTAAATTGCGCGTTGGAATTGCGCGCAATTTCCATATCGAATGGCATCCAAAGCACGGCATGTTCTCCTACTTACTCATAGCAAACACATGCACTGTTTCTGCCAATGGACCTCCGGGTTACCCGGAGGTCCATTGGCTGAAACATTGCTTGTGTACAGGACATATGTACAGAATTTGATAGCTTTACTTGGGCGTACATTAACGCGCATATCAGCGTGCTATTTGTGCGTATTTCATGACAGGACTTCTAGTTTTAACTGTAGATACAAATGTCAATGCAGAAGAGTTTGTAAAATTCGTCTGTGAAGGCATCTGGGCCTGGAAATGAGTTACGTTTCATATGCTTTAGGAAATTTTCACATTCTCACCCAGTGAGTGAACCTTCCAGATATTTCATTTCATCATCCTCCAAAAACTTCAGAAATGGTTATCTCCATCAAAGAAAGTATTTTCAACGTGATCAAGGTTGAACGAGGATGTAATTTTTCAGGCATACAGGTTTTCATAAATGGTTCTCTTTTTGGTATTTTTCCCCCCAAGTCACTTTTTTCCTTACCATCAGATTCTGTTGTTTTGGGGATACTTTTTTCAGTATAATGTCTTTTTTCAAGAATACAGGAGCATTTTTTTAGTTTCTCCTCTCCACTTTCCATTTAGCTACGCACGAATAATTATTCCCTATACCCTTCTGCCTTTGATTGACTTTAGCTTTGTTTCAAGGGGTCGAATCACTTGATTATTATTATTATTATTATTATTATTACTATTACTATTACTATTATTATTGTTATTATTATTATTATTTATTATTATCATTATTATTATTATTATTATATTGTTGTTGCAGTAGCAGCTACAGTAGTAGCAGAACTGCTTGCATTATTAGTAATAAACGGGGTGGCCACAACTGGGGCTCTTCATCTCGGTATGAGTCGCTCATGGGCCAAATCACGGTAACATGTTGTCCATTGAGGACATGAAGGCACCATCTGCAATGTTCAAGCAATGCACAAATGGCGCCCTGATGCACACAGGAGACGAAATTTGATGTAAGCTTGACAAAGAGATGAAAAAGATCAGCTGATGGTGATATGAAGCGAGATTAAGATTTGTGGTTTGTTTTATACCAGAAGGGTTCCTCATTACCATAATGTATAGAGGGCTGGAGAAGAAGGAGAACGCGTAAAATGTCTGCGCAGATGAAGAGCTATCTTTAACTCTTTGCATTCTGTTGACTGACATTCCCGCCGAGGACAGGATTTCTCTAAAAATTGGAATATGTGTAATTTAGGTATATTTAATACAATTTCCACCCTGTAAACTGAATATATTTTTTCACCAAATGCCTCTCAAGTTAAATTTAAAAGACGAATTTTTCATCAAATCTAGTTGTGGCTCCTTCAAAGAAGCCTTGACTAGATTTAATGAAGAATATCTTAAAAATACTCAGCGGGTTTAAGAATCAATCGTTGAAGTGGCGGAGAAATGAGTGAATTATCAGACGTGAATGAGTGAAAACAAAAAGCAGCACAGATCAGTTAACTTGAATTGACAAAAAAAAAACAACTTAAAATTGTTTTTTATTTGATTTTTATTGATGTTTAAATGATAGATACCCACGTGATCAAAACAATGCTATTATCCATGTGCATGCATGTGACGCCATTCCCCTGGTGATATGATGCATGGTGGGTACTCACGTGATGGAAACAATGTTATTATCCATGCGTGGCAGCCATTTTGTGATGTCATACTCGTGGTAATGTGATGCATGATGGGTATTCAGGTGATAAAAACAATGTTACTATCCATGCATGGCAGCCATTTTGTGATGTCATTCCCCTGGTAATACGATGCATGGTGGGTACTCGCGTGATGAAACCAACACTACTATCCATGCTCGGAAGCCATTCTGTGATGTCATTCCCCTGGTAATATGGTACATGATGGGTACTCGTGGAATCAACTCAATCTTATTATCCATGCTTGGCCGCAATGTTACGATGCCATTACCAAGTTAACATGATGAATGATGGATAATCAGGTTATGAAAAAAATGCTACTGTGCATGCCCAAACTTCTGGCTCTCTTTTCTCGATCAGATAGCTTATCGAAACATCTTGGAGAGTACTGTTCCCAAATAATGAGAGGTGACGAGAATGAGTCGAAAAACGGTGACATCTTGTCGGATACTGAGTAGAGCACAAATTCGGTTCCAGAAGATACCTATTCAACTACTGAAAGCGAATACTCCGACGATGAGGCCGACGAAAACAGTCCTGTAGACGATTTTATCTGAAGAGCATATGAGGATAATGCGGAAGAATTGCAGGAGTTGAGGGCGTCGTATATAGACAGTGGGTGGCCCAAAGACAAGGATAGTGAAGAAGTCAGGGAATCTCTTGAGACAGTGTGAGAGCTTCCGTCTGTAAGAGGTTTTTCAGGGGGACATGAATAGAGCACGGATGTTCAGACGTCATCTGATTAACCCTTTACCCAACGAAGACGATATCAAAATTTATTATATTAATTACTATTTTTTAAAATTAAAAAAACAATTGCAACAAAACCATATCATGTGACACCTCATTGGAACGAGCTCGATGAGCTCGTTCCAATGAGGGCCACAAGATATGGCTTTGTTGAATTATTTTGAAAAAAAAAGTATTTCTTTCAACTGCTGAATTTGCAAATTACGAGGGCGGATGCGGGCGATTCGTTAGGTAAAGCGTTAACAGAAAAATCAAAACTGGTCGGCGACTTCGACGCGTTGAGGATTACGGAATGACTAGAGCCGAAAAATTCGCAACTGAGAAACGAAAATTAATTTTTGATACCTTATTAAGAATATATACGTTTTCAGATGTGTCCATAAAAACAGATGACGACCAGAGAAAGCCCCAGAAGATATTTATATTGTGATATTAGATGAGATTAGATTAGATTCTTTTATTTAACGATATAGATAGAATATGATACAACATAATAATCGTGATTCATCGAGATACATTATTATAACCTGCAATATTTATTTATTTATTTATTTACTGGGGTTTAATGTCACATATTTCTAATGTACAATGGCTAATCATGACCACGACAGTTTTACGGGTGGAGGAAGCCGGAGAACCCGGAGAGAACCACCGAGCAACGGCGAGCAACTGTCAGCTCCCCAACATACTAACTCCACACAAGCAGCGTTAGCATTGGTTGAAGACCGGTGCACCGTCGACGTTCAGTACGCCTCAGTACACAGCGTCACCGTGTCCCCACGTGGGCAATGGGGGTGAAGTGTCTTGCCCAAGGACACAACGCAGGTGGAATTCGAACCGAGGGCCTCTCGGCTTGCAGCCTAC
Organism: Pictodentalium vernedei; assembly: GCA_031216915.1. Classification (NCBI taxonomy): domain Eukaryota; kingdom Metazoa; phylum Mollusca; class Scaphopoda; order Dentaliida; family Dentaliidae; genus Pictodentalium; species Pictodentalium vernedei. The sequence continues at coordinate 88,660,088 of CM062289.1, forward strand.
ACCTCTACCAACTGAGCCACCCCCCCCCCCCCCCCACCATAACCTGCAATAGACATACATTTATAAAACAGAACACCACTACTATCATATTATAAAAAGAACTATAATGTTTGTGGCCGAAATAAAATGTAGCAAAAAATATTGAATACTTTTTATAGCTGGAATAAAATTCACGTCGTTGAAAATATTTTGTTTGTTGTTTGTGGCTTAATTCCCTTATTGGATAATTGAAGGAAATATAATTTATACAATAATTGCAACGCGAAATGTCCCGGACTAAAATTAGGGCAAACTTTTACCCTATGAGACAAGGTTTCCTGTTATTCTATGGATAAAGTGTTTATCTTCGTAACTATTCGGACCAAAGACTAGGTCAGATGTTTGTACAATGAGGGTAATTTTATCACTAATGGCTGCAGGAATTTTCACTGACTTTATTAGTGCAAACTTGTAAACAAGATTATCGTTTTATCTGTTTGGGTAACTGCTTTGGTTTAAATGTTTGTAGAACAATATTATCGACGTTTTTCCTTACATATCTCATAAGAATATTGATTGTTGATCAAATATCTACTTTTGATACGAAAAGAGATTTTTCTACGATCTGTCAACAAGTTTTTAGACAAAGTTTACTCTTTACTTTGAACATCGGTCATAAGGGGATGAACTTACCAACTTATCTGTTGATAACATTATCAGACAGATGTTTGGATACATAGATGCAAATTGCCTTTCCACGTATTCACCAACAAATAAAGAGCCACAAAAAAGAAATTACACTTGATAATTAAATTTTAAAAAAAGGCTTTAAAATCCCAAAATACTGTTATTTAGGTGGGGGTGGAAGTGGGGGGTGTTCAAATTTAGGTGGGGTGGGGGATTAAAAAAAATAATAAAAACAATTTAAAAAAAATAGAAAAATATATAATACTAGCGGGTGCTACACGGCGTTGCACGGGAGAGGATGGTTATATCAGCCGTTTTCGAAATAGAAGGTCAAGGTCACCCCGCACGGGCACCCCGATAAAGTCAAAATGATCGATGGGTCAATATACCCGCACGTATGAAATTTCAGCCCAATCGGCCAAGCCGCTTTCGAAATAAAAGGTCAAGGTCACAATTTCAAGGTCAAGGTCACCCCGCACGGGCACACCGATAAAGTCAAATTGATCGATGGGTCAATATACCCGCACATATGAAATTTTAGCCCGATCGCATCAGCCTTTTTCGAAATAAAAGGTCAAGGTCATCAATTTCAAGGTCAAGGTCACCCCGCAGGGCACGGCACCCACCCAATGTTACTTGCAGCGTCAATATACCCGCACATATGAAATTTCAGCCCAATCGGCCCAGCCGTTTTCGAATTAAAAGGTCAAGGTCACCAATTTTAAGGTCAAGGTCACACCGATAAAGTCAAAATGATCGATGGGTTAATATACCCGCAGATATGATATTTCAGCCCAATCGGCCAAGCCGTTTTCGAATTAAAAGGTCAAGGTCACAATTTCAAGGTCTGAAACTTTTGCCCGATTGGCCCAGCCTTTTTCGAAATAAAAGATCAAGGTCATCAATTTCAAGGTCAAGGTCACCCCGCACGGCCACAGCACCCGCCCCATGTTACTCGCAGGGTCGAATTACCCCCGTGTACAAAATTTGAGATCGATCGATGGAGAAACGGAGGAGTTCACCCGTAATAAAGAGAGAGAGAGAGAGAGAGAGAGAGAGAGAGAGAGAGAGAGAGAGACAGACAGACAGACAGACAAAGAGAGAGAGAGAGAGAGAGAGAGGGGGAGAGAGAGATACAGACATTCGCATTTATATATTAGATTTTTAATAATTTAAAAAAAAAGAAAAGTGACGTCATCTGTGCTTCTGGTGCCTCTTGCGTCTAATGAGCAATATTAGAGCTTACTTACTACTCACGTGGAATAATTGATTCTACGTCAAAAGAAAAAAAAAGATGAATGAATTTTTCCAGGTACTGTTCGTTTTAGAAATGTTAGAATTAGCACCCACGCTCACCCTCTGGCATAGTTAAATGCGACACAATATGAAGGACAACATTTTAGCATTACACTAAATTATGGACTCTCTTACATAAATACCGGCGCAGTAGTAGCAAACTAAACATCATTGGTGCGCTGATTTTTCAAGGTCGAGGTTTCGTGACCTAAACAGTGTTACATTATCTGTTTGAAGTATAGAAAAATAAGGTGGGTACGACTGAAGAGTGGGTGAATGAAATCTCGAATGAATAAAAATAATTATAGAGATTAGTGGATGGTAAAGCGTCTGTCAACCCAACAATTATGTAGGGCGTGATAAAACGAATGGGGTCTGAATAACGAAAGATGAGAAAATAAAATCTTAAAAGTAACACAACCAAGATTGATGAATGGATGGGTGGATACTTTCAATACAGTTTTGTATTGTTTTTTTTATATATTAGATTTTTATTAATGTTAACACTGAAAAAAATAAAGCCTACCCTCCCACCTGCTGAAATTGGATGGATGGAGGGATGGGTGAATGGATGAATGGATATTTTCAGTACAGTTTTTTTATTGATGGGTGGAATGAGTGAATGCTTTCAATACAATTTCTTTATATTATATTTTTATATGTATAGTTCAGTGACCACAAAGTCTATTTTAGTCTTGACGAAGGGGTAATGAACAGACGAAAGACGAAATGAAGTGTTAACACTTGCGGTATGGACGGAACACTTCCATAAAATGTTCTAAAATTGCTTGCGTAAAATTCGGGCATTTAGGCCCCATGTCATGATTGAAAGCAGGACAAATCTACAACTTTGACGTCTGTAAAATGTATTAGCAAATTTCTAATAGTTTGCAATCAAGATATAGCATATCACTCTTTACAGTAAATATCTTAATTGACAAGACCTTATTGATAGCTAAAAGACCAAGGACAACGTGAGGTTGCCATATTACATGTCACAAAGCTATGGGTATACTTAAGAAAATAGCCATGAGGCTGTCATCGTGATGTCCCTCGTACAAACCTTCTTAAATATCCCGTTATAAAACAAAAAAACATTTGGCACGATAACGAAGAGTGCTGCCACGACGAAAACCTCTGCTGTTCAATGAAACAGCCACTACAAATTTTCGTCGCATGCGACAATCGAATTCTGGGAATGATGCGTCGCACATTTCCACGGGCTCCTGGAGTAGAGAACGAGAAGAACAGAAAAAGGAAACTTTGAGAAAAGAACATGCAAGCCAATTCAGTTCTCCCATTACCAATAGGAAGCCAAACATATTGCGAAATAATGGTCAAATAAAAAACAGAACGGACATTGAATCTCAATGTTGAATCAAAAAATGCTAACGGACATGAGATTGCAGGTCCGAATTTATTATTTTGATACAGTATTGATTTATCAATATTTATGGATTTCCCAGGGAACTGGGGAACATTGTTGGTTTACATGTTTGTTTTACAACTGATACTCGACGGTATTGTCGAGAAGAAAGAGGACAAACAGTTTCGAACTGATTGCAACCCTGTCGTTCGAAATTTTCTGCCAACTCTTGTTGTCTCCGTATTGTTATTTTGTATCAAAGCCCATTTGATGGAGAACTCTGTCGAATATTCTTAAGGTAAAACTGAAAGTAGGTTGCATCTCTGCAAGAGAAATTCAAACTTTTGTAGAAAGAATAAGTGATGTTGGCCTCTTGTTATGTTCCTTAAAATGACGTTTCGGACATTAATGTGAGAATAAGTATCCATTGTGCACGAATGAGACCATATAACCTGAATACCTTTTGTGTTGTTACAAATGGTGTTTCTTGCAACTGTTGTATACCGATGGCGGTGACGATTAGCCACTGTGCTTAAGTATGTAACCTTAAACACCAATAACTAAATAAGTGTATACCGGTGAGTGCTTTGCTAAGGTTTGTTTACGTTATTATTTATAGAACATTTCAGGCTACAGAAATGCGTTCGCAAGAGACAGTAAACGATTTTCTAATACATGAAAGGGGCACAGTTATGCAATCACACTGCTTACATATTTCTGTATCTGAATAAATGGACACGTTCAAGTTGATGCTGCTGCAGTTACAGCGCACAATCGTTTCGAAATAGTGACTCCATGCACTCACTAGCTTAATCCTTGAACTCGTAAGACCAATTTTGTGGTCCACGGCATAATTTCGACCCATTTTTGCCTTATTTAAAAGGTCAATACACGGGTCATTGATGATACAATTATAACTGCAGTCTACAGCCAGACTGCTGCAGACTGCAGTTATTATTTTACCCCCCCCCCCCCCCCGCCCCTCTCCTGTATATTGATATTGGACTGACCCATTTCACTGTAAGTGTACAGAGAGGCGATACCAGGAAACGAGGGTTCAACGTGCTAATAAGTTTATTTGGGGATCAGGAAAGTTCAAGCAGCCGCGTACAGTTTCGACGGGAGTGAGCAGTGTTTTATCAGAGAAATGAAATCGGAAAATTGAATTGTTAGTTAATCAATTTATTGGAAATACACTAGGGAAGTGCGTCGTTTTTGTACACAGTGGTTTATCAGAGACAAGTTTTTGTTTCGAAGTCCAGACCTCGACTCGTTTCCGTCGAGATATGGCCTAAGAAACAAAGGCAGACTTTGATACAACGTATTATAAAAAATACTGGCGATAATATATATATATATGGAAATTAATATAAATACATTACAAGGTTATACAAAGATCAGAATTCGAACTGAAGGTGTAGCATAGACATATGTCAACATGATATCAACGCACTCATTTAAATTTAGTTGACGTGTTTTGAGGCACATTCGTGTTTGAGAGCTGACAAAACAATCTCAGAATTCAGGTTTCTTAATGAACACCACTTTTCTGATGTTTTGTCAAAATTACTTTTAGTCTGTCAAAAAAATGTCGCCACAAGTCTGAAGAAGAAATTATAGAATAAGTTTCCCTTGTGGGGAGTGAGTGGTGGAAGGGGTGGGGAAGCTCTGTGAGGATATCAAAGTAATATGCTGATATTGATTTAAAATGCAGTATTTACGTGATCTGTACCAAGGTGCAAGATTGTTTGATGTCGATACTGTTGCTGGTATTGAACAATCTAACTTGTCTGGGCATATCTGATTTCAGTTTGGCTTCAAAACAACGGCAGCTCGTTTAAAAAAAACAATGCAAGAAGCAGCAAATGTGTTGGCGGGTCTAAATACTCGCCAAGACCCCCATATTGGCATTAACTCCCCGTGCTGCAAGTTCCTGTCTTATTACTCCTGTGTCTCGTTTGTAGTGGACAGGTGACTTGGAGCATTATAAAGTTTAACACTGAACATTCGGTGATAGAATACAATGGCACTGAAATGTTTTTTTTTTTTTACATTTTCGCCAATTTCATAAATAAGATCTCATCGGGGGAAAGGGCTTCTCTTGACGATTCAGGACACCCTAATATCTTTCTAAAATGTAGCAGTAAAATAAATGAAAGTATTAACCAGGATTATTTTTATTTTTTTGCAGTTTAATCTTATATGCGACAGACAACAGCTCTCTGCGCTGATAACGTCAATACAGTTAGGTGGCATGCTGGTTGGAGGTTTGGCGACAGGGCAGATGTCAGAGCTGTTCGGAAGAAAAAAAGTTTTCTTCTCACTAATAACAGGACTGGTGGTGTTTTCAGCAGCCTCGTCGTTTGTTAGAGTATGGCAAACATACGCCGTTATGAGGTTTCTAATTGGAAGTGCAGTTGGAGGCGTCTTTGTTTTAGACGTTGGAATACCCGTCGAATTTACCCCGACAAAGTGGAGGTCGTGCATACCTGGTATTCCATCTCTGAATGTTGGTGAAACGTTCTTTGCTCTTGGTGCCTACTTGACGAAGAATTGGAGATATGCCAGCATAGCAACCGGTGTCGTTTCGGCGCCTTTTCTTCTTGGGTTGTTGTAAGTTGATTAATAGTCCATATATTACAGACAATTCAAGCTACGTGCGAACATCAAAAACTGTATCTCCGATGTTTGAAATATATAACACTTTGCTTAACCTGTAATGCGGAATGCTGTGTTAAAATGACTTCCAAGTTTCATTTTAGTTTGCTTAACCCTTTACCTAACATGAAAAGCAGACGACACTTGCAAAATTAATTCTTGAATAACTAATGTTTTTCATTTTTTGTCTCAAAAACATAGGTTATGACCCCTCGTTGGAACGAGCTCGACGAGCTCGTTCCAACGAGGGGTCATAACCTATGTTTTTGAGACAAAAAATGAAAAAAATAATGAAAATTAATAGGCGATTTTTGAGAATAGCGCTGGCCGGTTTTGGCCGTTACGTTAGGTAAAGGGTTAACCCTTTGAATCCGAGCGGCCGTTTTTCCGGCCTTGGAACATGATAGGTTATAATTTTATTAAGTAGGATGACTGCAAAGTGAATGTGTTGAGCCAACCGATTAATATTTCCAACGTGCAGCCCCGAGGCTGCACATTGAAAATATTAATTGGTCTACCCCCATAAAATGAATTTGAGATCTTCCAATCGCTGCCATTGAACTGACATGGTTGATACCACTAGGGTACAAAGGGTTACATGTAAATATCAGGTTACCGTAATCAGCTGATATTTCTTTCTTCCTTTCACTTGTTATTTCTAGTTGTTATTGTTTGGGATAAAACGATACTGTCAACAGTCAGTGTATGCTAGTTTAGCAATTCAATGGCATTTTACGAAAGCGTGTATAAGGCAATAAACTCTCTATTCGACATATACATTTTAGAATTGAACATAATTCCGTTTTTACCCAATCTGTCCAGGTTCTTTTGAATATTATTAGATATTTGATGAATTGACGGTAACATGGTTTGAGGTTTGTTGCTCGGATCTTATGTTCAACCGCAACGCGAAGCGTCTCGGTTGAACAAACGCTCCCAGCCGCAAACCTTAGACCACATTACCGTCAATTTATCACAATAAGGTATATGTTCCAATAAATCCCTGCCCATCGTCCCAAATATACATCGTGAAATTTAAACAACACTTCATTTGGGACATCGTCTGCTGCACGTGTGAAAAATTACGCAACGGACAATGTCATTTAAAATAGTTCACGTAGAGACGTCAGACGGTAGCATATGCTACTGGAGACGTAAATATAGAAAAAAAATACTCCTGGGACGATTTTCTCCAAAGAAATAGCTCTTTCAAAAACATCAGGGGATATAAATCATTTTTTGACGCAAAATCAAAATGTATTTTTTTCAAATTCCATTTTTGCTTCGAATAAACAGACATAATTTTAACCTTATTTCATTAATTTTGTTAGAAAGAAACACATTTATTCCGAAAAAACGAATGAATCTATCGACAAATGTTTATTTTTACAGAAAGTTTACAGGGAAACAGCCAAAAAAAAGTTAATGTTACCAAATAACGTGTAAATGTCACAACGATCACATTTAAAAATGCGTTGATGAGTCACAAATGTATCCACCCACAAAATATTGCGTTGTTCCGCTTTATACTCTCGATCCACTTACAAACGCGATGCAACGACCCCCCTCCCCACCCCCTCAAAAAAAAACAAAAAAACAAAACAACAAAAAACACGGATAACGTATGTGTACAATTGTTTCGAAATGCTTAACATCTTTTTTAGTTTTTTTTTCCAAGTCCAGTACTATTTGTCCCACAACTGCTCATTACAGGAGTAAATATGAAAGATTGGGATTCAGTGTGGGCATCTTTGGGGAAAAAAATCGTCACCGTTAATATTCCATAAACAATACACTTTGAACTACTTGTAGATTCGCAAATATACCACAAAGGACCAAAATCAGTTGAATGGTGGCTGGGCTATTTGAAAAGGATCGCTCAAGAGTCACGATTTGATCTGGATTTTTAACCGAGTACGCGAAAATCGATCTGAAACGATGTTCACCGAGGGTTAGATCGATGTTAGTGAACAAGGTTCAGAAATGCTGTAAAATCGTTTCGAATTTTGAATTGCCTTTAATCACATAACGTGTAATTTTAACCTCTACTGAACGTAGCGGTGCTCACATAAAAATGTCAACCCCATTTCGTTGGAGCTCGTTCCATTGACCCATCAGATTGGTCTTTATGCAAACATTGAACATGTTTAGTTATCCGAGACATTAAATTTCACCGTCATCTGTTTTTCGTATAAGTTGGTGAAATATGAGAGAAGATGAACTCAATTCTACTTCCGGAATACTGTACAGCTGTCGTGGAGTTTTTGTAATCCACGCGTGGGCAGTGAAGTCCGTGTATACGTTGACCATGTAATAATAATCATCATCACCAAAATATGTGCAAGTGCTTCATTAATTAAATTGTCGATGGTTATTTCTGTAATTAGTGTTCGGAATCTGATATCATTGCGACCGTGGAAAAACTGCCCATCTGTAAACGGTGACCAGTCTACAGCGACCATACTGTCACTCCTTTATTAGTGGCGTTGTGAACGATAAACCCATAGGGAGCTATGTAATGATAAGCATGTGATTAGTGGAGTTTAACAATTTTACTGCCACGCTCACTTTATACATATATGGAGGACATCTACGTACAACTGTATGCCAGGAAGTGCAATACACTTATGACATACTTGAAACCCTATCATCTGATTAGTTGCAGGAAAGGGCTCTCTGAGCCTTTTCCTGCAATTAATCAGATGATAGGTTTTATCTGCGCATACCAAAACGTACAGATAATCAGCATAAAATAGGTGACAATAGTCACCTCTAGCAGCGTAAGTGATAATAATTGTTGTAAATATGTTGTAAAATCGTGATAACCGTAACGGTGCTTAAAAAAACGTCAACCACATTTTGTTGGAGCTCGTCCCAGATTGGTCTTTATGCAGAAACTGAACATGTTTAGTTATCAGAGACATTTATTTGCGCTGTCATCTGCTTTTCTTATAAGTTGAGGAAATGTGACAGAAGATGAACTCAATTCTACTCTCAAAACCAACTCACGCACTCACATTGCTACAGTACAGCTGCCGTGGACTGTTTGCAATCCACGCGTAGGCCGCGAAGCGTTTATCTGCATGGTAATAATAAACATCATCTGCAAAATTTGTACCCTGTGCTGCATTAACTAAATTGTCGATGGTTATTTCTGTAATTAAGAGTTCGGAATCTAATATTATTGCGTCCGTGGAAATATTGCCCACCCGTGGAAAGTGACCAGTCCATAACGACCTGTCACTCATTTATTAAATGTGTGGTGTTGTGAATGACAATTCCGTAAGGAGCTATGTGATGATAAGTATGTGATAAATGGAGTTTAACCCTTTTACTGTCACGCCCTCTTTATCCATAGATTGAAGACCCCTGTGTACAACTGTATGCGAGGAAGTTTAATAAATTTGTGACATACTTGAAACCCTATTATCTGATTAGTTGCCGGAAAGGGCTCTCTGAGACCTTTCCAGCAATTAACCAGATGTAAGGTTTGATCTGCGCATACCAAAACGTACAGATAATCGTCATAAAGTAGGTGACAATAGTCGCTTTTGGCAGCGTAAATGTTAGTAATTTATTCGTTTTTAACACGAAATGGATAGACACCATGCTGAACAATGGAAAGTTTGAATTTTGTTGTTCAAATTAAAATTCAGAATAACAGTTTCTCTTTCAGCTTCCATTTCACTTCGGGATTCAATACAGTTGTTTTTCCATTGACGACAGTGCTAATCTTTCCTCCTCTCTCCATCTCATCAAGCTGATTTGGCCAAAAACACCCATCTATCCATTTCGTTTATCATCTCAAGAATAAAATATACTGAAAAAAAATATAGATCATTTCCCAATGTCCTTGAATAGAATGCTCCCAAATGTTTGAGTCCAATCGAAGGGAAATAACTCCAAATCAAAGCAAATTCTTTCTTCTGCTTGTCTGAATCATTTTTCAGCCGAAATAGACTGTTGCAGTTGACCGGTTGACATGTTTAAGTTTTCTCAGGCTTCAACTATTCCTTTCCAGTTTACCGGTTGACATTTTCAAGGTGTATTGGGTTTCAACTATTCCTTTCCGAAGTTTTATCGTTCTCATTGCATAATAACGAAACATGTGTTTCTTTCAGCTTCTCAAATTTTGTTATGAATTGTTATGAAGGTTTTCGTCACTGGAATGCCGTTTGTGGATTATATAACAAAACAATACTCAACACCCTGAAGAGGCAAGGTAATACATTCGCCACAAGGTGTTTCAGCAGCTTGTACTGGACTGTACAGCCATTCTGAGATTCGTATTTACTTCGGCATTCAGCTTCAGGAAATACGGAAAGGGTAGTACAGTCCCGTGTACCCTGCTGAAACACCGTGTATCTAATAAGACATATATGAATGATACAATAACAAAATGTTACGACATTGTCATTTTATTACAGGTAAGCGTTTTATCTCACCAGTTATAGGAAAATACTGTACATGGTGAGCGTATTATCACTAAATCGCCCGCAGAGTGGAGATTCTACCCCAAGCAATAATTGCAAATTTGCTGCAAAGCATAACAAGCACAGGCAAATTTTCAGCCAATGGACCTCCGGGTTAAAACAGGAGGTCCATTGACTGAAACATTGCCTGTGTTTTTTGTCGGCATCTACAAAATTTGAAAGTAATAGCTTGGGTCATAACTCCACTCCGCGGGTGATGTAGTTACAATCCACTCTCCACGTACTGTAAAAGAAACATTAAACACTTTGACTGATAACAAAATGATTTCTTTCGCCTTGTACAGGTGGAATACTTACTAATTTTGTACTGTCATAATAATTTCGATCTGTCGAACAAGTTTGTGCGCTAGAGAGTTGAAGCTTAACTTTGCAATCAACGTGCAATTCAGGGAACTAATTCGAAATTCTAAGCTCTTGACGAGGAAAGGTAGAAATTGTTCGATACCTATCATTTTTGTACGATACTTCTCAACTGGGCACAGATAACACTCTTCGGGAAACGTTTACCACTATGGCAAGGTACTCCTTTTTAACTCTGTTAAGAACAAGAGACTAAGTCACAAGGCCATTGGACGGTTGGTGAGATTTATTTACTTATTTGGGTTTAACGACACTTTCAACAGTCAGGGTCACTTCGCCTCGGACAGTTTTACGGGTGAAGGAAGCCGAAGTAGCCGGAGAGAACCAACGATCAACGGCGAGCAACTACCAGGCTCCCCCAACATACTAACTTCACACAAGGAGGGTTAGCGTTGATTGAAGACAAGTGAACCATCGACGTGCAATACGCCATAGTACTCATCGCCAACGTGCCCACACGTGGGCCACGGAGGTGATGTGTTTTGCCCAGGGACACAACGCGGCTGCCGCAGGTGGGATTCGAACCGAGAAATTCTCGGCTTGCAGCCTGCACCTCTACCTACTAAGCCATCGCGCCCTCGGTGGGATTTATTTCCCGCAAGAGTAACAATTTATCTAACATAACAGCCGCATGAGTCGTAAAGTACTTAAAGGCAGATCCGCAGATATCTTCTCACTACTGACGTCCCGGGGCTAATAACATATGTACATAAATTCGTGTGCATTTAGTATCAGGCTTCAAAATAATAAAATGATAAAATTCCTGTGCCAGTATTGAAACGATCCCGCCGCCCCTAGATCTATAAACATATGAAGTGGTGGGATCTTTGTCAGTATTAAGAAGGGCACAGCGTCCCACACCGCCTGTCCCTCGCTACTCACATCTGGCCAGCGCAATGTCAAAAACTTGTATTTGAATTTCTTTTTAATGTTTGCCTCCAAGCCATAGCAAAGCTTATGACCAATCCGTTTTCATTTGTACACATCATAATTGTTGTATACCTGGGTTTCAGGTTTTTATATTAGAATAATTTCCAGTTCATTAACCCTTTACCTAAAATAAAAAGCAGACACTTGCTAGCAAAATTCCTGAATAACTATTGTTTTCACTTTTTGTTTCAAAAACATAGGTTATGACCCCTGATTGGAACGAGAGCGTTCCAAAGAGGGGTCATAACCTATGTTTTTGAGACAAAAAATGAAAAAACTGATGAAAATTATTGGCGACTTTTTTTCATAGCGCTGGCCGGTTTTCGCAGTTACGTTGGGTAAAGGGTGAAGCATTGTTCTAAAGTCTCTTTTGCATATATTTTATTTTCAGTATTGTGCCTGAGAGTATGAGATGGCTTCTAGCCCACGGCAAAATAGAAGAGGCCAAAGAAGTGATTAAAAGTATGGCACAAATGAACCGAAAGGTGTGTCCAGACTTGACCAAACTAGAAATGTCCTTCGAAATGGAAAAAAGGAGAGGCAAACATACTGAAAGGAAATATAGTTATATGGATTTGTTAAGCCGATGGAACATGGCAAAGATCGCATTACCTATGGCATTTATATGGTAGGTGTTCTAATTATTTACACAGTCATTCCATTACGTGAAATCTATAGGCTGTTTATGTGTAGGGTAGGCAGAGTACGTGGATAGTGGATTGCAACTAAATCACCCGCGGAGTGGAGTTATCAGCAAATCTATAACTTTTAAATTCTGTACATATCGACAAAAACAAAAGCAATGTTTCAACCAATGGACCCCCGGGTTTAAACCGGAGGTCCATTGGCTGAAACTTTGCTCGTGCTGGTTATGCTTTGTAACAAATTTGCAATCATTGCTTGGGAGTAGTAGGAGAGGGATGGATCGTCCCCCATTGGGGGAGGGAATGGGGGAGGAGGAAGTGACGTCATAGTCACGTGATCCAGTGGCGGCATGTTGTGTTGTCATGGTAACCCGCGTGAGCGGCCATATTGTGACGTCATCTCCATAGTGATACGTGGTATGAGTGCGCATGCGCAGCGCGTGTTGTTAGGGTGACACGTGTTCCCGTCGTCCATGTTGTATACTGGAGGCCGCCATCTTGGTTTCTATGGTAGCACGTGGTTGCTGTGTGACCCAAAACCTTCTAACAAGACAGGCGTATGTTCGGAGGATGTGTTCCTTTGTACAGGAGTAAATTCCCGATTCGTAGAATTACCCAAATAAATTCAACAATCCCTCCAAATCACCGAAAACGACTTTATTTGCTACGGATTCCCCATTTGATCGGTGTAGCACGTAGTGCTATAGCACCAAGGGGTACAAGGGGTGTGTTCCTTTGTAGAAGAGTAATTTTCCCTAGAATCCTCGTTTAATTACCCAAATAAACCGACAAGTTGTACTATTTCGAATTCTTTCAGAATCCTATTTAGGATCGCGAAACTTTTGGTTTATAATAGTAGCACGTAGTGCTATAGTACCAAGGGGGTACAAAGGGTGCTTTCCTTTGTAGAAGAGTAATTTTCTGGCTTGGTATTTGCCCCATGTGGTTTTTAATAGTACGTAGGGGGCCATGTGGGTACGTTCCTTTAGACTAGAGTAATGTTTTTTCCTCCCAATAAATTGTATAAGAGTAGTGCTATATGGCAAATTCCTTTAGCCATTAACCAGAATCATTTGCTTCTACCATTTATAAAGATTACAAGTAGGGCTCATATGTGTACATGAAGGCCATGAAGCTAAGTTCCACCATATACTCATGTGAGGATCTACCCATGAGATGTGTCGTATGAGGTCTAATTTACTATCCTTCTTAGCCTTATTTTAGTATTTGAGGATACATTTTGGGTTTGTTAAAAATAACAACACAATTTTTACATTTTAATTTCTTTTATTCAACAACAAAGACATACAACTTTTTTATGGAATCCTCTATGGTATGTAGATTGTCAGATATTCATAAACAGTCTTTCGGCAGATTGGACATCTTCTCAGTGGTTTACAACAGTCTTTGCACAGGCACAAATGGTTACATGGTCGCGGAGCGACATTGGCTTCAGCTAATAAACACACACTACATTTCATCCTCCGTGAATCTTCTTCTTGAAAGGATGTGTCCATTTTTCTTTGGTGACCATTTCTTCTTCTTTTTCATTGTCCATGAATTCAGATGGTAAATTATGAATGTAATAACAGTCTGGGGAATATTTTCTGTGTTCTTCTATAATATCATCTTCTGGTTCCCCAAAACGAACAATAATACCACAATGAAAACATTGAGTTCTGTCTCCTGCCCCCAAATAAAAGAATCCAGCTTTTGTCAGTTCATTCGGGGTTTTCACACTTTCACTTTGTAACATGAATTGAAATGTCTTGAGACGATTTTCCTCCAATGCATACTTGATGTGTTTTGGTGGTCTTTGTTCTGGTGTCTTTCTTATTTTCTCTTCTCCACGTAATAAATGCTCCAGTACTGGTGGTGGAACATCACGAAAATACGTTTCGAATGAAACGCTCCTTCTCTCTACACAATCTCTTGTATTTCTTATTTCTTGGTTTCGTGATTGATAATCATTCAGTGCCATCTGTATCAACGACGGAATAGTGAACATTCTTCAATTTTTTTTATCTTCACTCTTCTTTGGTTTACTTTCTCTCTTTGGTTTGGGTTCTCCTATTTCAAGGCTTCTCTTTTTTGCAATATCAACTGCATTGGTCACTTGTTCCCAATCTCTTGTGGTAAACTGGAACCCAACGTCGTTCTTGAACAGTTGAATCTGTAAATCGTTGTTAAGTTTGAAGACGGTCACATATGTAGACATCCTTCTTCTTTGGCTGTTGAAACAAAAAATCTGAACACCAAGTGCACTCTTTTTATAGTTTTTCTTCAATACAGCGGCATCTAGTGGCTGATTTCTTCTATGACGTTATTAACCAACACATCATTATCCATTAGATCAGTCGTAAACAAGTTGGATATGGTGTCCATCGGTACACCGCGACAGCGATGTTTCAAGTAAAATAGGAAGTAGAGTCCACACACTGGTAATGGTCCTTGAAGGCGTTTTGAATTATACTTCCAATATCTAGAATTCTTCTTCAGGAAATTCTCAAATGGTCTGTGTTGTGGTGGTAATCCATAGGAATCAAAGTATTCTGCGTTGTGGTGACTCACAAAGAGAGCCACCCAATGTTCTCCTTTTCTGTGGTCTGGATCCGTGTTGGCTATCAATGCCACTGGTCTGTGATCTAGTAATCTTCTTGGTAATTTGTTTCTTGCAAATACTCCCAAACATATTCTCCTCAAACAACTATCTGATCGAAGTGCATTCTCTAACTGCAACGTGTTCATGTTGAGTAATCTTCGATTACTTGTCTATTCTTATCCACTTCTCTGATGTTCTGAAATTATGCATACACCAGTACGGTGATTGTGGTTGGTAATGGGTTTTCAAAATGGACTTCAAGTCTCAAAGTTCCTCTCTTCACCAGTTCGAAGTGTTGTCCATGTGACAGGTATGGAGTCATGTCGAATACGAATAGGGTGTAGCCATTTATGTACTCTTCTCGGCTGATGTGGTTCCCTTTATTCTCATACATTCGTCCAGTTCCTTGGAACAGTGTCGCACTTCTTGTTGTTCGAATCGAGGTTGTAATGGTTTGGCTGGATTCTGTTGGCCATCCACGTGCAAAGCCCAGTAATTGATTTTGTATAGTTCTTGAAATTATACGGATTCTTTGAAAAGTTTCCATTGAAAGCATCGTTGTCTACACACCCCACTACGATGCGTTTAGGTAGTTGGCCTAAAAATACATTTTCTTGTGTGATACTCAGGTTTCCTTTTGGCACTGAAAACACCTTGGTTTCCACACGATCGATAGGATATTTTGCAGTTGCTTTTGTCAGTGCTTTCTCGTGAGCCATTCTCATGAATGATTGGAGTCTCTCTTTGCGTACAAACATGGGTACATCTAGAATTTTGATCTTGTATGTATCGGCATCGGCCATCAATGCGAAAGCATCTTTGGCTCTATTCATTTTAACATGAACATTAACTCCATTCAGCAAGTAACGAGTTTGGAAAAACATGTCCAAATGTAATCTTCAGTTCATGTCCACGATTTTACTTTTCTCTATAAATTTCTTTCGAAGAAGAAATCCCTTGTTATCATGTGTCAAATTTTCCATGTGTCCGGCCGTATCCTCGTACCATAATGCATTAGTCAGTTGTGACTTCTTGGCAGCTGGTCCATAACTCAACAAAGTTTCTATGAAAGCTCTGTAGTGATAAGTGCTGTTGGAAGGAGATACCTGTTTTTCATTCAAGCTGATATCGATTTGATTAAATAAGGAATGCATCCATAAATTGACTGGGCCCATTTTGGCATCGGGTGCAATTGATGCCCCATTGGAATTTACAACCTTTGCTTTAACATACAAATATGTCTGTGCCAAATTCAAATAATCATCTCCTAAGCCTGCAATGTGGAATTCGATTGGCCCACTGTTTCCTATGGTCGCCAAAGGCCTGTGTTCTACCTATTGCCCATGTTCCACACTAGTCTGCGTTGGTGGTATGGACAATAAGTCGAGTTCGCTGTTGACACATTCACAAGATTGTTCATTGATGAGAGTCATCATGCACCGAGAAAGTTCATATTCTTCAGTCCTCCCAATATACTTCCCAAACCATAACCTCTCTGTATTTGAGCCCCAGAAAAAGCTGGTAGACCGTTCCCAGCTTGTTTCGTGTAATATTCTTCGTATAATTTGGACTTACAACAGTAAGTCATGTTTATGTGAAATGAAGAGATCTACGATTTCTGAAATGATGTGTCACTGTCACTTTACCGAACTCGAAAGGTACTATGGCTCCTGTGTCACCCCTTATATACACCTGGACGGTACTGAAATTTGTTCGTTCTACTGGTACATAATACACGTTCTCAAAAGTTTTAGAGATGATATTCCCATATTTTCCACGTACAGGTACGATACAAAGAAGTGGTATTCTTGTGTCTCCCACGACTTGGTCACGAACCAAGTCACAGTATACATAGAGTGAATAAAATCCTTGGTTGACATCAGCAACTCTGGAAGAAAAGAATTGTAAGTTCCTGATTTAAAAACACACGCATTAAATCCCAAAATATTTTGAATAGTAGGGCTCAATGTGACCACGACTCTATCACGTACCATGATAGAACTTTACCAGTCACTTCATCCAATTCAAAATCTATCTTATCGTGAAGAGGCAAGAGTAATTCTTTAACACCAATGATAGCCCGTATCACATCAGTGGGATCCGAATATCGACCTTCCTTAAGAGTAAGTCGATAATTCTTTTTCGAAGACCAGAACACTATAACGAAAGCTTCTTCCCCACGAATATTGAACTAAGTATTTGGATACTGAATCTCTGCCAGACCTACTTCCCATTCTTCCGTGAGATTCACTGGTTGTGATAGCTGAGTGGTATACGTAGTCAACGTGTTTTCTGGAAACACGTTCATAGAACTATTACTTGGTAGAGTAAAATAAAACATTACTTTTTCTTAATGGTTAGATTAGGTAGGAAATATCCCATGCTACTACTCAAGAGAGTAGTCCACAATTTACTGTCTGTGTTTTCGAGAGTGAGATTAACGACACTGGTAATGATGATGATGTACAAAATTATTATTTGGGAAAAATAAGTGATCTCGCTCCTTGGAATTATTTTGCCAAACAAAGGCCAAGAACGTTCGATCCTTCTTCCATTTTGAAGAAACCTCAGAGGTTCACTTCCTTTTATAGGCGAGTTGACTCTGCTTGATCCAGGAATTGAACGAAGCAGGGTATCCTAACCACTTTACGAACAATTCCCTTTTCTTACCAGTACCACGTTTCTTGAGTACGTGTTCGATTTTGTAAATAGTTTTATGTGAAACTCGCTGAAGCTCTTCAGTGTAGAACGACCCTTTCAATATTTCCCCATTATCATCTTGTAAGACGTATGTGACTGGATGACCTTTCTTGATGTCTACCGCTGTGAATAACTCTTCAGTCCAATTGGGCAAATAACCTTTCTCAAACATTTTCTTAACTTTATTGATTCTCACTCTGGCTCCTACTTTGAATTTTGGAGTCTTGTGTTTTATGGCTTTGCCATACAACCTTTGCCAAACCTCTTCTTGATTTTCAAAGTTCACGGCAATTGGGGCCATACCTATGCTACGATGATGAGAATGATTATATAATTTCACCAACTTTTGAAGTGGAAAAATTAGTGTACCGTTCTTGGTAAAATATTTTCACATTTTGGTTTTCAAAGTTCTATTGAATCTTTCTACTATGGAACATTTTGTTTCTACATTTTGTGTAGTGAAAAATTCGACTTTGTGATCTTTGAGAAAATTCTGAAATTTTCTGTTAAGAAATTCTTTGTCTTGATCAGTTTGTAATTCTAATGGTTTACGACCTTGTTTAAATATTTTAGTAAAAGCTTTAACGATGGAATCACCAAGTTTGTTTTTGAGGGGTATGACCCAAGCATATTTACTAAACGCATCTATACATGTCAACAAAAAATTTGTGTTTTTGAAGGTTTGTGAAGAGTGTAAGTGTCTTGAGTCTCCAACCATTTCACAACTTGTTTAGTCTTTTTCTTGGACGCTCTATGAAGAGCATCTATACCACCAAAACTACCAGGAGCTTCAGAATCATAGTATAATGCTTCCATGACTGTCTTTTTTTCATGTGTCAGCTCTATTTATACTTTTCTCGGTCCACTTTGGCGTTTCTGTTTTCTTTGGTTGTTTAGGTTCCGACTTTATCGGTGCCTGTTTCATAAAATCCCAACGTTCTTTATGACCAATCAATTGTTGGAGTATGTTACTATCTCTCAAAGCTTCGGCCAACACTTCCCATCCCTTTGGTTGGAAAGCTTTTCGTCTTCTAAGTAAATCGTTCAGAAGATCTGTTACATTCGACCCTACCACTGTTTGATCTTTGTAGATTAATTCACCCTTCTCATTCAAAGATATGTTTGGGTCACTTCTAATACGATTCAACAACAACTTTCCCTTTGTTTTCATTGTCATAGGTACAGAATCGAGAATGTCTTCGTCTTTATTATTTTTCTCGATTTCGACTTTAATCGGTCGAGGAGCCATTACCTTATGTTGAAATGTCAAGTATCTTTGTAAAATTTTATTATAAGGTGTCATCGTTTCATCAGCTGAAAGACAATGGGCATCGAGAATATCTCTCCTTTCTCGATCCAATGATGAAACAGCCAGTTCATTCGGTTGTCTTGGAGTCTCCTGTGGACGTTCCAATAACTTTGGTTCTACTAAAGCCATCTTCTTTGCATATTACATCATTATCCAAAAATACCTTTAACAGCACCCAATAGTACAGGAGGTAGCAAGGCCCCCAAGAATCCCCCTGTCTGCAAGATTTGTCTCCTCTTTTTGTCAGAGGTGCCTTTATTTGCCACTGTCCTTACTAGTTGTTTCTGACGAACGAGTTTGGTTCTCTGAGCTTTGGTCAGAGGGACTGCCCCTTTCAAGATATTCGAGGCACAGTCACACAAAAAAGTAATCAATTCTTTGTCTGCATGTTTTAGTATGGATTTGACGAGTGTGGGTTTCGATTTATTAAGAAGCGTGAGAAGAGCGATGTTGCGCTTGAGACGGTCAGACATGCTTCTGACTTGAGACGGACTTGTTGCTCCCCTTTTATCCTTTTCGGAAGTACAGATATTGGATTTCCCTTGGGAAAATTTGACTTCGCAATCTCATATGTTCAGGAGTATCTTGTTTCAGATCTATTAAAAGGTAACCATATGGGATCGAAGTGGCATCTTCGAAAACTTCTCTCAGAAACTTGGAATGACCAGGATACATTTGTGCTGCCAAATGTGAGATTTGGGAACGATCCCTAGGGTTTTTAAACAAGATCATGTAATGACTATTGAGAGCTACAGTCCTATGGACTTTATGTTTGTCGAATAAACTTTGAACAATATACATCACACTAATCTTACGGTGACGACTACCTTTAGTAAATAATCTAGACACTCGAACATCTGCATCGAGCATCATATCATCCAATATGACTAAACTATCAGATTTTAATTCTTGAGGGAGACCCTCTACGAATTCTACTTGGGATAAAGTATTGTATAACGGTTGCCATTCACTATAACACCAAATGATGTGATTTGGAACAGGTGATATAATATTTTGAATGTTTTGAATAACCCGATCTACAAAGGATGAGTTACCACTACCTGTGGGACCACACAATAAACAAGTGGATGGATGCTTCCAACGAGGATCCATGTTTGTTGTTTTATGTGGGAACTACTCACCCTTGTATACGTTTTTGGGAAGGGGACAGCGAGTTAAAAATAATGTGTATGCGTGTACTGTATGCAGGGAAACCAATTTCATTTTTGTTGAAAGAAAAAGTTTCGTCCTTGACCAAAAGTAACCTATCAGGCAACTTGAAGATATCCACGACACCTTTTTCTGTGGTTACCAAAACAAAATTCTGAATAAAGTGTTTCGTCCTTGCCCAAGGGAAACTCATCAGGTGGCTTAAGGGCAACCACGACATTTTTTTATTTTATTTTTTTATACTTTTTGTTTTCACCTTTTTTTCTTCATTTTATAAAAAAAATCCATCTATTTACTTCTTCAATTAGAATCCAATTGTAACAGGTTTACTCTTCGCCATTTCAACCATTAAATCCATAATACAACATCTCTGTTCATTTGTGAGAGGTTTCTCGAACATATCTTCATACTCTTTCTGCACTGGTGGTGGATTCATTTCAGAAGTATTATGGTGCCACAGTAGACGGACATCATTCTTGTTAACTCTTTCAAGTGCTTCACTAAAACAGGCAATGATTCTTTTGGTAGCTGTCACTAGAAGACCGTTATGTGTTTTACCGCTCTCGTCCACATGAACACCATATCCCCTCTCTCTGGCGATAGTTCCAATATTCTCTCCCACATAATGAGTATATGCCAAACAAAGTTCATGTTGCAAGCGAACCTGCCTGAGTTCACTATCAATTTCATCAACGATCAATGTTAGTGGTTTGGTTCTTCTCACTGTGATCTTCTTCTTCTTCAAAGGTGGTTCCCTTGGTTTTCTGAAGTCATCAGAAGGTTTAGTATCTTCAGTTAAAGCTCTGTGTTGGGTGTTGATGGCTGCATCTATTTCATCTATTTGGGATTTCGGTGCAGTCCATTCTTCTAAAGATAGTGCAATCCCAACGGCACTTGCAAAAAAAAAAAATTGTCATTAACTATTATTTTAATTTTTTGTCTCAAAAACATAGGTTATGACCCCTCAATGGAACGAGCTCTTCGAGCTCGTTCCCATGAGGGGTCATGACCCATGTTTTAGATACAAAAAATTAAAAAATAATGAAAATTAATTGGCGATTTTTGAGAATACCGCTCGTCTTCGTTGGATAAGGTTTCTGGTCTTTACCCTCAAAGTATCTTCGAACATGTATCTTCAGTTCACCCTGGTACTGGGTGACATTAGTGTAAGTCTGCTTGCTACCAAGACGGAACATCTTCTCTGGTCAATGGTTCGATAGTGAATGATGCCAAGTCCATTCTTCGTCTAATCTAATATATCTTTGACGTACGTGTTTGAAAACACCACCACAGTTCAGCAAATTTTGATCAACATTTTCATTCTTGATTGGAGTTTGTGTTTGTTTCCTATTGGATTATAGGTTAAAGTTAGAAAAAAATAGAAAATTAGTACAGAAAGTAATGGAAAAGAAACACAATAGGAATACATTAATCTGATTGGTTGATGAACTTCGATCTGATTGGTCAGTTTGGCGATCAAACTACAATCTTGATCCTTAAACTGTAGGATATGGCCCTCTGCATTTTTATACTGACTTGGGACAGGTCAAGCTACAAACTTCTGTCCTATGGAGATAAGTCAAATAGCTTGAGTGTATTCCCACCCCCTACAGTTCGTACTTTTTTTTCTATTTCAATCCTGTAAGAAGTGTCCCTCTGCGTTTTGTACTGAACTTGGGACAGGTCAAGTTTGTCTGATATTTGTCAAGAAGATAAACATCAAATAACTTGAGAGCATTACCACCCCAAAACTTTTTTTTAAATTTTAAATTTTAATTTTTTTTTTTTTTTTTAAAAGGGTAGAAGGAAATTTATTCAACAGAGAATGATGATGATGATGAATTACTCCATCGGTAGGGATAACCTAAAAAAAATTGTTAACCAAATATAATTGGGTATCAACCGGTTCCAACAGGGGTAACCTAAAGGATACCAAGAATCAACTTTTTTAAAAAAAAATAAATGGAATGAAACTAAACATAAATGTTTTGAGTATTTTGAAAATAATTGGATATCATCCGGTTCCAATAGGGGTGACCTAAAGGATACCAGGAATCAACTTTTTAAAAAAAAAAACAATGGAATGAAACTAAACATAAATGTTTTGAGTATTTTGAAATAAATATAATCAGATATCACCCGGTTCCAATAGGGGTAACCTAAAGGATACCAGGAATCAACTTTTGAAAAAATAAATGGAATGAAACTAAAAATATTTTTTTTTTTTGGTTATACTCAGCCTACCGAGGAGTGTACAACATGAATGATAATTGTTGAAGAATAAATTTCCTTCCATAAACTATTTACAAATATGTACAAGTAATTATTTTCACCCTCCCCCATGAGAAAAAAAAAGAAAATTTTCATCTTGGATAACCATCTCTGTAAATATAAAAATAATATTGATTTGAATAATTTGAATATAAGAATTATGCTTACCTCTGGATTTCTGTAAAGATTGTGGAAGAATATTCACTGGTTGTAGAAAAAATTATATTGTCAATGGTAAAGTAAATACACCGTCATCTTGAACTAGTCGTTTTGGATAAAAATAAGATAAGCCGTCTTTCGTCTGTACGCAAGTAAACATGTCATTTCTATTAAGTCTAAAGCCGAAAGGCCATATTATTGATGAGGTTGGACACATTATCTTCATCACAATACACTACATTCCTATGTTTTGCCTTATTAGTGACTGTCTTCCCATAGCCCGAATTACCTAATAGCTGCATAGTGTCAGCTACGACGGCTTTACTTGGGTCAGAGTCCCTTTCCCGTCGGGCCTGTGATACTTGATCACCAAATGTTTGGAAGCACGCCTTGGGCTGGTACTGGATGACTTGATACACCCGACTGACTACCAGTCCGTGCTCCAAATACCATTTCAATAATGGTGTAGCCAGCAAGATTGTTTCGCCAAAGTAGCTACCAATGAGACTACGGCGAGGTTGGCGCATAATGTTGTTGGCTTCAGCGTAAGCCTTCATGTGTGGCCCGATATCTTCCCGAGAAATATTTGTATTTTTGAAGATTGGTGTCATTTCTTCAAAATAGGGCTTCAGTTGGTCGGTTACAGAAATGTCGCACTCCAATAGGCCAAATATATTACCTGTGCGGAATTTCTCGAGAAGTTCGCTGGATGTCATTGAACCATCCATCGAAGTCCCACATTTTCCCGGAGAAAGGCCTTTAAGTCTGCATCGGTCTTCTTCTGCTGATGCCACTCACATTCCCAGATTTCTATTACATGCCCAAGGCTCTGTAGGTACTGGGTGGTTCCCTTGGTGTTTTCCCAAAGCAAAGACATGGACTTCCCCCGTACTGCATTGTGAGTGGCCAATGTACCGTCCTTCATATTCAGACAACATTCATGACCGTGCCAGAAACATCCGTGAAACTGATAAACAGTTTTGGTGTCTTTACACCAACAATCATCTACGGGCACTTGACGTCCACCAATCTTCTTTTCTGTATCATTGTATTCGTGTCGGATGTGGACACCGTCCCTGGTAGACATATATTCCAGCCACTGATGGGCCATCCTACCGTACTTATGGGAATATTCTGGTTTAAAGCCCGTCTCTTCCTTGCGTCTAGTGTAGCAACCTGTTGGCATTTCCTGCATTAATGACCATAAGTACAAGGCGTTGGCATCATACCCTACAACACCCCCACATCCCTTTGCTTCTGCACCATACTTAAATTCTCTTATGTTGGTAATATTCTTCTCGTGATAACGATTGAATATAATAGAAGCCCCCCCCCCCCCACAATATTGTCCTTGATGAGATGATGTAGATCTTTGTTCTTCTCGTTGATGTTCTCGAAGGATATATCTTCGTCGACGGTACTGAATAAATATTTTAGCGTCAGTCCTGGAACGCTAATACCATCCTTAAACATATCGATCCCCCTTTCCAAGTTAAATTGTGATTGTTTCGCAATAGCCTCTAGGAATGGCTGGACATCTCCATATTATACCAAATCAGGAAGTCCCTAAATGTCCTCATTCCATTGTGCCCCCCACCCCCCCCCCCCCCCCAAAAAAAAAAAAAAAAACAGCTGGCAGTAAGCATATTCTTCTTCGGTAAAGTTTTCCTTTTTTAAAGAGCTATAACAGGAAACATGGGGAGGTAATTCAGTAGTGTCCAATTTATCAATACAGTCAATCCAATCGTAGGGAAAAATCCTTTAGTAATGGAACACCTAAAAGCTTTGAGAAATTTATCATAACTAAATCCAGGGGCTAAGTAATTGCAAATATATAAAAATTTCAAATGATCTGTTTTCAAAACCATAAAGTTGTTACTTTTTTCACAACAAAAGACAGTGGGTCATACTTTTTCAGATACTCCATCAGTTCTCGTTTAATCACGTTCTCATCATATTTTCCAGAATTAAAACCTATGACGGGCATTTCCTTCATGTAATGATCAAATTCGGCAGCTAATTTTTCAAATGGGTGGGGTTTAGAATCATCTGCACCTTCCTGTGTCAAAGCATCTTGAATCATTTGTCTGAGGGATAATATGGTGTGAGAGAGTGACTTTTCTGAGAAATTTCCATTAAATAATTCATCATATTTTCAACCAATGTCTGTGTGTCACCATTAGTAATAAAACATTTGGGATTAACAAAACCGGGGACATTACTACATACACTAACACTGAGGGGTTTGTGTTGAGCTTCCCAGATAAGAGTATCAGTTGAAGTGGGGAGAGAAGTGTTATCAAAATAACATCCAAAATCAAATTTAGCCCTATAGGGATATGATCGTAAGTGTTCTGGAATAACAATACCTTCTTCATGTAACTTTTCAAAAATAGTCTTTGGGGTGTGATACATACCACCAACATACTTATAAGACACATCATTAGTACAAGAGAGCTCATGGCGATTCAGTCTAAATCCTGTTTTCCTCAGTTTACCACATTTGCGACAAGCAAAGGATTTAGAATATTGATTAATGTCAGTGATACAACTAAAATGGTTCTTATACAAATTCACATACATGGTATTCTCAAAATTTCCATTAGACCTATGTACAATTTTAGCCAAAACTTCATCACCTTCCAATAAAAGTTCAAAAACTTCAATATTCACTTCAAATACTTTTTCTATTTGCGGCAGTTCATCTAATTTCACACCACGAAAGTTATCTTTTGGTTCATTTGTCTATTTACTCTACAGGGTCTGAGTAGTAGTATTCAAAGAATGGTAAGTAGAACCGTTCCAGAGGGCTAAACACCGGAATAAACAGAGATTGTCATTATAAACAAAATGGTGGTGTTCATCACTGACAAGGGCAACAATCGAACGATTTTCCAAAATATACTTGGGAAGATTTTCAGGGACCCCACCAATTGGATGATTTTTAATCTTGTTTACATAAAAAGTTACGTTGGTTAATTGATGGACAGTCCATTTAGAGTTGGGTCATTGTTGCCATTCCAAAATGTCTTCCTGTTCAAGGTCTTCAAGGAAATTACCAAAATCTACAGCATTTTCAATAAGAGGTGGCCTATCAAGAACCCAGACATTATTTTGTGAAGGATGATACAATTTTAGTTCTTCTGTTTCATTATTTCTTAAAATGAAGCCGTAGCTTAAATTAATTTTGAATTTATTTTTTTGACATTGAAAGATTGTTTTATTTAGTTCATAATTCATGGTGGATAAATCAGTTGTGTCTAGCCTGTAATTAAAAATGTCCTGTATTTTCCTATTAGTTATGTGATGGGTCCGAATAGTATTCCAATTCCTACAATAAGTTTCTGAAATGTCATACCTTGTTTCTGCCAAAAGGTCCTGATCAAATTCAATGGGGTCAATGTCCAAAACAGTACGGGTTTTTTCAGGGTTGTTGCCGGTCGTTCACGTTTCTTGGGGAGAGTAACAGGGAGATGAGCAGTGTTTTTATGCCTATTAAAATGTAAAAGTTGTTTAAAATCCTGTCCACATTCCAAACATGTATATACATCTGAGCAAGTTTTTTTATGGCTGTCTAATTTATCTTTCCTAGTAAATGTCTTATAGCAGTTGTTACAGTCAAATGCCTTACCTTGTCCGTGGGTTGTCCTCCTATGTCGATCCATATTGTCCTTCCTAGTGACCTGTTTCCCACAATCCTCACATGAAAATCCAGAAGTCTCCATAATCCTTAGAATAATGAATGCACAAAAATAGCACACAAAGAAACAATTGAATATTCTGAGTACACAGAGATGATCCTTTTCCGTCAAGAGATGAAAATGGAATGAAGCCGACTCCACAAAGTCGCTGAATTTACATAGACGTGACAGACGTGTTTGAAAACGTCATGACGTCACATCGTTTTTTATGGAAATTTTCATTCTTGATTGAAGTTTGTGTTTGTTTTCTATAGGATTATAGGTTAAAGTTGGAAAAATTAGAAAATTAGTATAGAAAGTAATGGGCAAGAAACACAATAAGAATACATTAATCTGATTGGTCGATAATTCTGTTATTTCATTGGTCAGTTTGGAGATCCAAAAAGGAATCTTGATCCTCACATTAAAAAAAATAAAGTTGTTAAAAACTTATTAAAATAGTGATGGGGGTCATTTAAGGATGTTACTAAAAATAGAAATTATATTTAAAAAAAATAGAGGATTCTGGGTAATGACTAAAGGAATTTGTCATATAGCACTACTCTTATACGATTTATTGGCAGAAAAAAACATTACTCTAGTCTAAAGGAACGTACCAACAGGGCCCCCTCTGTACTATTATAAACCACATGGGGCAAATACCAAGCCAGAAAATTACTCTTCTACAAAGGAACGCACCCTTTGTGTACCCCCTTGGTACTATAGCACTACGTGCTACTATTATAAACCAAAAGTTTCGCGATCCTAAATAGGATTCTGAAAGAATTCGAAATAGTACAACTTGTCGGGTTTATTTGGGTAATTAAACGAGGATTCTAGGGAAAATTACTCTTCTACAAAGAAACACACCCCTTGTACCCCTTGGTGCTATAGCACTACGCACCACACCGATAAAATGGGGAATCCGTAGCAAATAAAGTCGTTTTCGGTGATTTGGAGGGATTGTCGAGTTTATTTGGGTAATTCTCCGAATCGGGAATTTACCCCAGTACAAAGGAACACATCCTCCGAACATACGCCTGTCTTGTTAGAAGGTTTTGGGGCACATAGCAACCACGTGCTACCATAGAAACCAAGATGGCGGCTTCCAGTATACAAAATGAACGACGGAAACACGTGTCACCCAAACACGCGCTGTGCATGCGCACTCACACCACGTATCACTATGGAAATGACGTCACACGATGGCCGCTCACACGGGTTACCATGACAACGCAACATGGCGCCATTGGGTCACGTGACTATGACGTCACTTCCTCCTCCCCCATTCCCTCCCCAATGGGGGACGATCCATCCCTCTCCTACTACTCTTGGGTGGAATCTCCACTCTGCGGGTGATTTAGTGATAATACACTCTCCACGTACTGTAGCTATTGAAAAACATATAAATATACAGATGATATCTACTCTGTTTTTGATGTGAATATCGAGAATTATCTCTTTCGTGTGGGCGTGAAAATATTATTTTTCGCTCGCGCTTCGAGTACTTGCGCGAGTGCAAAATAATACTGTCATGTCCACACGAATGAGATAATTCCCGATATTCACAAAAATAGCGTAGATTTTCTTTTTATTATATGCAACGTGAAATTTTACTGCGCAATATTCAGCAACCCAATTCGACTGCAAACACTTTCAAGACAGTAACAAAGATCTGTTGACAGTTCCTTCAAGGCGGCGTTCAAGACGATGTCATGCGCCGAAGCGTAGCGTCATTTAAGAAGCTTCTGAAAATAATTCGTCGTGTGACCTGAAAATATTATTTTTCACTAGCGCAAGCGCTCGGGAAAAATAAAAAAAACTTTCAGGTCCACACTCATGAGATAATTGCAGATACTGACTAAAATAGAGTAGATTTTCCTTTTTATTACATATTACGAGTAATTTTATTGCACAATATTCAGCCCAATGCGACCCCAAATGCGTACGTTTCTAAACAATAACAAAGATCAGCTGATCGTCCTTCAAGGCGACGTGATGCGGCGTAGCATCACGTAATTTCGGAAGCTACTGGGGGATATTCCTCGATATCCATCGAGTCGATGGATATCGAGAAATATATTTTAGATAATTTTCGATAATTCACAGGCTAGCATATAATAAAGACTATTATGTGAGTTTCCGAGATGGTGTATTGAAGTTGAGGCCTCGTCTCTGTGCATATATCTACGAGTCGATATAGGACCCAGAGGTGAAGTAGAGATAATCAATTTATCTTATAATAATCCTAATTTTGGGGTTGGTAGCAGTTTTAACGGCGTTTATTTTGACAATCACTCAGAGTTTATGAATTGAGTTTTTATGACTGAATGTCATGACGTCACCATCAATTTTTTTATCATGAAAAGTTTTTAGTTCCAAATCTAAATTTTCAACTTCTGGAGAGACGGATAAATCATCGTTTTCAAACTGTATAGTAAGATATTTTAGTTTCTTTTCGATTTCGGATTGTTTCTTACGGTGATTTTGTTTTAGGTATGTCGTGTAAGCTATTGTTTCCCCGCGTGTCATCAACTTCAGTGTTTCCCAAAAACCTGATCATTGATCATAAAATTGTCATGGGTTGGCTTTGGGGTGTTGTGGGCACTGTATTGCTTTATTGTCTCTGACATGACGTATTTTATTGAATTAACATATTCGGGTTATGACTCTGAGCTCAAAAGCAAAATGGAAGATAGAGGGTGAATCTGTCATACGAAGCGGGACGTCAACCAGCTGAATTTCTGGTTATATAATAAATTATGTGAAGTAAAAATCTCTCGCATGTAAACATCATATGTTTCGCACACCAATCCCTCCGGGCATTCAATTTACACCCTATAACGAGAAAGTACACATTCCCATGAAATTAAGTGAGCACATAGGTTACGGTGTGCTTACTTTAACGTCCCACTGTTATAATCCGACGACTGACCATCAAAATAATGTTTGGGCTTTAGACATTCAGTGTCTAATGACTCCAACCGCATCGATAAACACTGGATATAAACGCGGCCGCCAATGTGGAAACGCTAACAGTTTCAGCTGATCTCTTTGCGTATGCGTTAGAATATAACTATTCTGTGATCCAGTATTTGGCATTATTACCCTTTTAAAATTATACAAGCTTCCTGATTGGTCAGTAACCAATGCACCCAGTATGGTACATTTAACACCAACGGTGTGTATGAAAATATGACGTGACAATTAAAAGTCCTGTACGTACATTCCTTGGTACACTTCGCCGATTTCCCTTTCACCCATCTCCACAACCATCTTCGCCAATAAAAATAAACATTGATACTCGCAAACAAAATTAGAACAATATTGTTTCATGGGAGTATTCCAAAGACTTGAAATAAAACATGTGCACATAACCGCAATATCCGATTTAACTGCCGAGAAGAGGGCGTCTCTTTGTGATGTGTCTATGCTGTGGTTTCGAGAAAAATGCAACCGTGTTATATGAATTGTTTCTCCACTAAAATTTGTTAAAGCACTTGTACAAGTTTGAATATAGTGTCCCCGATTCGGCAAGACACACACCGCACCATTTTATTGAATAAAACACATAAAGTCAACTTGTGCCTCCCCCCCCCCCCCAATAATAACGATGATTCATTTCCCAACGCCCTTGAATTGAATTCTCCCAAATATTTGACCTCAATCGAAGGGAAATAGTTCCAAATATTTCTTGTTCAATAATAAAAGAACGATATATTTCTTTCACTTTTTCTAATTATTACTTCTATTAAGATTTTCGTCACTGGAATACCATTTGGGGATTATATAATAAAACAAAACTAGACACACTGACGGGGCAAAGTAATCAATTCGTCACGTGATGTTTCAGTGGGCTATACGGTACTGCAGTATCCTTCTGAGATTCGTATTAACGGATCTCAGAAGGGCCGAACAGTCCCGTACAGCCTGCTCAAAACACCGTCTAACTTAAATTGTGCTACTCATGTTTTAATAGTCAGCTTACCAATTTTACTTGACGTAACGAGCATATCCAACCAGCAAGACTTTAAAAAGTCAACATTCAAATTTATTTATTTTAAAACCTACTGCATAATTCAGCACTGGAAGACGCCCATTGCAACGAGATGTCATACACTATTATGTTAATTATCCAGGAGCGATTTATACAAATGCTGGCGTGCAGTTGTTTAATGTGAGGGGGCTAAACAGTACCATGGTGATTTATGCAAGTGTATCACGTGTATGAAATGTGTTCAATAGTGCAATACAGAGAGAACTGAATAGTATTGAAGTGTGTTTAGAATGTTCCAGCGAAAGGATATCTGATATGTCTGAAAAAACCCACAGAAGCAACCTTTGTTTTATCTAACAGACCACGAACAATAAGCTTACTACAGACGCGATCTGTAAGTGTTCTAAATCCACACTCTCCGCCGTGATCTGACCATGGCTGTTGATAGTGCCACGAAATAAATAAATAAATATATAAATAAATAAATAAATAAACGTTACTGGAACCCCAGGGGGCCGTAGTCCCGCAAGGGGTTGCACAAACCCAATCAGATGAATGTGTTCTAGAACAGAATTCTCTAATATCATCAAGCGATATTTTGAATTGGACAGTAAATTTCAGGGGAAAAATCACGTGATTTCCGGTTCACAATTGCCGATACAATTGCAATCGGCTTATCCACCTCTAAGAACCTTTGGGTCGATATCAACAATCAAACAAAATGTCAAATGCATTCGTTTTCTGTTGCAACCCAACACGCATCTCAGCTTTGCGTGATATTTACATGTCCACACATCACTCGTATTCTGTCCTTTTAGAGGTTTTTCAATGCCGTTTATTTTTATTTTTTGGGAAGTGTGGCGGGGGGGGGGGGGGGGGGGGGGGGGGTTATGTTAAAAAATGGGAAACGAAGAATAGCCAAATGCCCACCTAAGTTGTTGGTTCTAAATAAATAAATAAATAAATGCTCACTGAACGTTTATAGTGATATGTACTATTTTTTACTCATCTCAGGGTACGTGACGACAAAGAACGATGGATTGTTACCTAAATCAGAAACAATTACACCATGATCACGTTATTACTATTCTAGGCTAATTTATTGTGCTGATACATCGCCTCATCAATATACAGTGCAAACCCATTACACTTTTCTTTTATTGCATGGAGCACTTTGACTTTTGCAGGATATGGAATCAACTTTATCAGTTCTCATTATTTGACCTGTGGCAGCGGAACATGTCACCGTCATTTTGCGAAGAAACCATCGCGAACAGTGGGGCGCGGAAACCTGTCGTTTAAGACGTTAACATTTATTTCATCATTACTTGATCTGAATTAAGTAACCGTTTTATTCCCGTTTCCAACTCGAACGTGCGGGTTCTGGAAAATGAGTAGTGAAACATATAATATGCTTAAACGTTTTCGGGTGTGTGCTCTTATGGGCTCGATCGAGGATGAAAAGGGATTGAGGTCTTCACTCCCGACAATTGTCGATTTAAAGGTGACTGTTTTAGCACACTCATTAGTGACAGGGTTACGGGGTTCACGTGTGAGTCAACGGAAGTTTACAGTGATAATCTTTTTTTTATTTTATTATTATATGACAGAAAAAAAATCTGTAATTTGATTGGCTAAATACTCATCGAAAGTGGTTGATGTACTCCAGTATTCCTGATCTATTCCACTTCTACCGAGAATTGCCTTGGACGGCGTTGGCCGCTGCGTTGGGTAAATTGTTAATATGATGTTTTTCTTCAAAAAATATGTAATAAAGCTAGGAATTTGCAAACATTTTTTTCTGTCATAATAATAAAACAGTAACTGATATTTCTTCAGGTTTCTGCAAAGAATTATCAACCTTTGAAAAGTAATAGTCCCCTGGGCCTACGTCCTCGCTGAATATTACTTTTCTTGGGTTGATAATTTCCTTCTATCAACCTCAAGGAGAGTCAATAATTGTATAACTTTGACATCCAAATAATGACGGCTGAAAAGATATTCCAATGGTGTGACTCCGCAAATCGAATGGGGCAGCCCAGCACTCACAACTCCTCAGGATTTCTCTTTTCCAAACATCAACCGTTTTTCAGTAGTATTACCATCACCACCCCCATCTCTATCCCAACCCACACACACACGCACCATTCTTTTGATGGAAATTGCTTTCTAAAACTGTTTGTGAACTCCAGTTTGCTTCAGAAATCAACTTATAAACTTACTGCCGAGTGCACGACTTGTTACGCCCCGTTTATATCATATACTGACTTGTGAAAATCAAAGAGTCGAGAATTTTGTTCGTTTGTACCAGAGGTCCTAGAGCTCACATACAATGATCACATTCTCCATTTACTTAAGAAAGAGAGATACTACGAACATTATGCTACTGGTGTTGGAGTGCCCTAACATGGTCACACGTGTTATAATTAAAATTACGTTGCCACTAGCTTAATTTATTAACCCTTTACCCAACGTAACGGCCAAAACCGGCCAGCGCTATTCTCAAAAATCGCCAATTAATTTTCATTATATTTTCATTTTTTGTCTCAAAAACATAGGTTATGACCCCCCATTGGAACGAGCTCGTCGAGCTCGTTCCAATGAGGAGTTATAACCTATGTTTTTGAGACAAAAAATGAAAAAAAATTAGTTATTCAAGAATTTTTTTTGCAAGTGTCGTCTGCTTTTCATATTAGGTAAAGGGTTAACTTTATTTCAGGGCAGCTATGGGAATTGCACTTTACGGGATAAGCTTTGGAGTTATAAAATTGTCTGGTAATTTATACTTGAATCTCTTCATCAGTGGATTGGTTGGAGTGCCCGGGCCTTTGGTTACGATATACACCAACAACAAGTAAGCTAATATAAGAACAGATACTTCAAGGAACTCGACTGTATTTTCTTTTTTGTATTGTTTGAGTTTTTGGTGCGACAGGCGACTAAGGTCGACAGACGGCATACCGCGGAAAGGCACTGCAGTGGTCATTTTAGCCAACTGTGTGTGTCCATTTCCAAGTACTTTTAACCCTTTACCCAACGCAAACGATATCAATATTTATTATTTTAAATATCATTTTTTTCAAACTTTCAAAAAATTTCAACAAAACCATATCATGTGACCCCTCGTTGGAACGAACTCGCCGAGCATTTATGTCTTATCCATGGACAGCGATATCGTCCCTTCAAAGTATAAAGGTGCCATTTAAATATATACAGGAAATCATTTGAAAAACTGTCAATGAGAGCATGAGAATATATTTTAAAATAATAATGGTTTAGTCTAACAACCTATACTTTTTGTAAAATTCCTGATGAATATTAGGCACTAAGAATTCTGTTTCTCAGATTAATTAGCGCCAAAAGAGTTAAGGGTTACCACCAACATAACGTCTTCATTGAGCACTTTTTTCCTTTCTCACGACATCTCCACTTAATAAATAATCTCTATTTTGGGTAATTTTCAGACCACCTTGAAATGTTTTTTGAGCTTCAAACCGCTTTGCAGATAGGATCGCCATTGTTAGACTATTTTGTAACAGTCCAAACTTGACTGCCCCGTAAACGAGCGGCATTTTGATTAGGATGGGCAGTCAGACCTATCGACAATTCTGATCTGGTACATGTAACACTCTCCTTGATATTTTGCAACTTTAACGGCCGACAAAGTGCAAACATGCAGGCAGTGGTAAACGTGCAACCGACTTTCAATAGGAGTGCATTGAATTAACTCTCAGAATCTCAGATGGTTGTAAAATCCATTCGTATCGTTGACTTGAAAGTAATCTCCACACCATA
This sequence comes from Pictodentalium vernedei, assembly GCA_031216915.1. Taxonomy (NCBI): domain Eukaryota; kingdom Metazoa; phylum Mollusca; class Scaphopoda; order Dentaliida; family Dentaliidae; genus Pictodentalium; species Pictodentalium vernedei. The sequence continues at coordinate 88,694,184 of CM062289.1, forward strand.
TTTAGAATTTCAGTTAATGTATCCTAAGCCATCTTATCATACAAATAGCATCAAACTGCTCATTGCGAAAATATCGCCCGCAACACACATAATAAACACATGACGTCAGAAATCAACATGGCGTCTTGAACCTTTTGAACCCGAGAGGCTGCTTTTCCGGTTCAGGAACATAATACGTCACACTTCCATTAAGTAGGGTGGCTGCTAATTTTAAGTGTGGGGTTGACCAATCCATATGTCCAACGGCCAGCCCCAGGGCCAATAAAATGCACCTTAGTCCAACCTCTGCATTAGTCTAACCTCTACACCATGCCCAGAATTGCAATGGAATGCACATTAGCCCATCTTATCACAGAAACACCAGCAAATAGCTCAGGATGAAAGTGTCTTTCGCAGAACATCAAAAACCAATGTGTCGTTTTAATATTGTAAATGAGTTGCTTTCGGAAATAGAACTGAATCCAACTTCTCTGCTTGTGAGGGCATAATGTGATACACCACAAATTATATGACAAAAAAAAATTTAATGTTTTCGCGATTTGACACGTGAATTTTGAACCTCATTCGCCAATACGTTAAGATTTTTAGTAGTATGGGTGACGTCAACAAAAAAAAAAAAACATGAATAAAATTTCAGAATAAATTCTATTTAAACTGTCACTAGGTGAGGAAGTCTAAATTTCAGAATAAATTCTATTTAAACTGTCACTAGGTGAGAAAGTCTATCAGTTTGGGGTAAAAGTAGTTTGCTCATCGACAAGAATGAAACCAACGGCTTCGATTTGGGCGGCACAGTTATTACGTCATGAGGGAACTAGGGTTGCACGATATTCAAACTGAATACCGGTATCGGTATTCAAAAAAATACCGCGGTATATCGGTATATCGAAAACTGTTCAGATATATGAACACAAGTACCACAATCAAGATTCGAGGCATCACAGTCGAACGAATTTGCACGCATTGATCATGCAGTTCGAAAAACCTTTACCCAACGCAGAAAATATCAAAATTTATTATTTTCAAAATTAGTTTATCAGATTTTAATCAAAGATTTCAACAAAACTATATCATGTGACCCCTCATTGGAACGAGCGCTCAACGAGCTCGTTCCAATGAGGGGTCACATGATATAGTTTTGTTGAAACTTTTGAAAATTATTTTGTCAACTGCTGAATTTGTATATTTCGAGGGTTCAAGCAGACGATTCATTGGATAAAGGGATAATATTATTCATTCGTAGCTACAGTTAAAAAACTCAAGACATCTTGAAAATTAAATTGAGGGTAAATAAATAATGACGAGAAACCGATATTTTTGTAATTACACCGGTATTCAATCGATATTGGTTTGAATACCGGTATATATCGGTTTATCGATATTTCGTGCAGCCGTAGAGGGAACATGTCATTGTTAATCTCTCCTGAGTGAAGACAATTTCACCCCCTCCCCCTCACACTTATTTGCATCATTCTATAATATCCTCGCATCGCACTCAAGGAAAATGTACGAACAAATGTAAACCTTTCTACCCTTTGAACTCTAGTGGTACCTTCAGTGCCAGTTCAGGGGCAACAATTAGAAGAGTCCATATTCATTATTTTGGGGTAGACCAATCAATATTTTCAACGTGCAGCCTTGGGGCTTCTCGGTGAAAATATTGATTGGTCTACCCCACACATTCACTGGACAGCCATTCTACTTAACCCTTTACCCAACGTAACGGACAAAACCGGCCAGCGCTATTCTCAAAAATCGCCAATTAATTTTCATTATTTTTTTCATTTTTTTGTCTCAAAAACATAGGTTATGACCCCTCGTTGGAACGAGCTCGTCGAGCTCGTTCCAACGAGGGGTCATAACCTATGTTTTTGGGACAAAAAATGAAAAAACATTAGTTATTCAAGAATTATTTTTGCAAGTGTCGTCTGCTTTCAGGTTAGGTAAAGGGTTAATGACGTTATGACGTATCATGTTCCTGGCGGAAAAGCGGCCTCTCGGGTTCAAAGGGTTAAACAGAGTAAAACAGTCAGTCGGTTTTCGCTGGTCTAACGGTTCGATTTTCCGGTTTTAGGTCGGTTTTCGCTGAATCTTACGGTTCGATTTACCGGTTTATCCCAAGCCCGAACCGAACTGAAAAAACTAAAAATGCAGCTATATCTAGTGACCCATGTTTTTCTCTCAAGATGTTTTACTTGTGAATTACGATCTGATTAGAAACTCACACCGTTCATGTTTTATCGAAAATTACTCTTTACAAATATAATAACATTATATACTACTCAAAGTTTGCTAAGCATCAAATATTTGACACATCATTGTGAAATTTGCTTGTGACATATTTGCGATATTTTTGGTGGATATGATTGAGGAATGTATTGAGATGGTCTCTAGTGTTTACACTAGCTCTCTTGACAGGCAGACTTTTCGTGACAGTCATGGAAAGCATGTACCACTTGATTTTCATGATGATGATGTTTTCGTGTACTGTCTACATGCTGTCGGGGAGTACCGACAGAGGGAGGGGATTGAGCGTATTGTACTGTCTACATGTACATGACATGTGTAGGGTATTCAATTTTCATTTCAACACAAACTCCTGTGATTTAATGATTGAATATGGCAGATGCAAACGTAAGAAGACATTTGTCTGGATCAGAAATGTGGAGGGCTGTAGGGATGGTGGATCAAGGGGCTACCCATTGTCAGGCTTGTGAAGCCCTTGGTGTGCACCAAACGGTGATCACCAGAGCCTGGGCAAAATTCCAGCAGTATGACTCACCAGTAAGACCTCATGGTGGTGGCAGAGACAGGGAAACATCTGTAAATGAAGATCGGTTTTTCATAATTCAGGCACGTAGGAATCGCTTTGCTACAGCAACCTAGCTTCGCAGTGACCTTCAGAATACATCCGGTGTAAATGTTTCGACGCAGACTATCCGGGCAAGGTTGCACGAAGGTGGTCTCCGATCGAGAAGACCATGTATTCGCATTCCGCTGTCCCAAAACCAACGCCAGGCACGATATGAATGGGCCATGGACCACGTTGGATGGACCAGAGAAGTTTGACGACCTGTCCTTTTTACAGTTGAGTCAAGGTACTACCTAGATCACACGTATATGCGTTCTAGGGTATAGATAAGACCAGGGGAGCGATTCCATGCAGCCAACATTTCTGAGCATGACCGTTATCGCGAAGGGCCAATCATGGCCTGGGGCGGCATCAGCAGGGATGGACGTACAGAGCTCTGTGTCCTTGAACGTGGTACATTGACTACACAGCGGTATATTGATGAGATCCTGGATGTCCACGTCAGATTGTATGCAGGCGCAGTGGGTGATACATTCATTCTGATGGACGATAATGCCTGTCTTCATGTTGCCCATGCTGTCTGGGAGAATCGACAAAGGGAGGGGACTGAGCGTATGGACTGGCCAGCAAGACCCCCTGACCTCAATCCAATCGAACATGTCTGGAATGAGTTGCAGCTTGCAATTTCAGCCCGTCCCGTCCAGCCAAGAAGTGTGCAGGAGTTTGGTGCCATGCTGGTCCAGGAATGGAACAACATCCCACAAAGGATCACTATGGGCCTGCTTCGGAACATGAGAAGGCATTGTCAAGCTGCAATTAACAGTAATGGGTCTCATACTCGATATTGAGCCCATACCAGTTCGCTCCGACAACTTTTTGGCAAATTGAAAAAATTCCTGTTTTATCAATAATATCCATTTTCCATGGTTAGCGTATTCAAAAGCTAAAAAAATAATGTCAAACACAAATACAATCTTAATTTCTGTACTTAAATCATTAAAGATATAATTAAATAAGAAATATATGCACTTTTCATTACAATATTTCAATTAAATGTAAAAAAGGTAGTTGGATATACTTGGTGCTTAGCAAACTTTTAGGAGTATAGATGGTTTTGAAATTGCAACGCGAATCACCAGAAGTCATCCAACGATGCGATCCCAACTCAGAATGCCCCACCATGACGTACTTCGGCCTTCGATATAAAGGGTGATAATTTCCAAGGAAGGCGATACATCTTTAGATATGTTTTTTTCGTAGAGATTACAGTCCCTAAATCTGGAATGGGAAGGGCTTAAAATGAGGTTGAAAATAAACGATATAGAAAAAACGGAAAATTGGCTTCTCTGGCATCGGGTGGGTAAATTTGAAATAAATTGAACAAGTTCAAAGAAGTAGAAAAAAGTGTTTGAAGTTTGGTAGCTGTATCTTTTATAACAATGGAGATACGTGAATCAGATGACAGCGTTTTTTAATGAAATATATCATAATAGGATAAAATTTGAAGTGACGTAGAAACGTCAAAATGGCGCCAAATCGAAAAACAGAAAAACAACTGCTACCTGTTATTTTTCGGAGCTCTACAGTATACTAAAATTTCAGAAAAATCTGACCAATTTAACTTTCTGACCATATGCATCCCTATGACGCCACCTAGCGTTCAGGTATAAGGGTTGAGAATTTCCTGGGACGGCAATATATTTTTAGATATGTTTTTGCAGACATTATATTTCCAAAATACCAGAAAGATAGAGATACAAATGAACTAGTATTTGAATCTTTACAAAAAAAACCTCTTAGAATCTGGCTCCTTCCAACGATGTGTCAAAATTCCGAGAGTAAAAGCGGGTGAATCATTTCAGGTAACCAGAAATGAAATATATGTGCGAAGCTGTATCTTTTAGAAGTGTGGAGCTACACGTGAAACAAAATCAGTTGATTTTTTCGAATTATGACCCCCATAACGTCATCTGATAAATTGAGAGTTACCCATGAGTAACCATATTTTAGAATTTTACTTGAGATGTCATATGCAAAGTTTGAAAGAGAGGGGTTTGATACAATCATTTATATTAAAAATAATGGAAAATATGAAGACAATAACAAAATCCACATCACTCTCATCGCAGACAGAAGTTCAGGAAGCAAATGGTTATCTGGGCGCCATGTTCATGATTTTGATTATTGTACCAAATTTCGAGAGTGTGGGTTAGAGGGAAATACCCTAATATATAATTTGACTAAAAGGAAAGATAAAAAAGCTAATGATGGCAATAAGTCATTCCAACTGCTTTGGATGACTCGACTACTTACCAATATTCAACTATCAAACAAGTTGTGTAAGGAATTCCACATCATTATGGTCAGGAATCAGTCTTGCCATTCAATCGGTCACCGCTTATCTTTTGAATCCAATCGCGTCTGAAATATTTCATTTGATCAGGAAAAGCAAATTTGTTGTTTACTTATCAGACCAACATAAATATTACATCAGAATAAATATAAAAGTAGCATAAACGTTCATTTTCTTGGAATTTATTTATTTATTTAATTATTTATTTATTTATTTAATTATTGGGGTTCAACTACACTTTCGACAGCCAAGGTCACCTCGTATCGAGCAGTTTTACGGGCGGGGGAAGCCGGTGTGACAGGAATGATAGTCCGTAGGAACGTTAGTCCCTCTGGACTATTATTCCGCGGAATTATAGTCCTAGGTCTAACATTTCTAGGAATAGTAGTCCGCCGGACTACTATTCCTAGAAATGTTAGACCTGGGACTATAATTCCGCGGAGTAATAGTCCAGAGGGACTAATTTTCCTACGGACTATCATTCCTGTCACACCTGAACACCCGGAGAGAACCACCGAACAACGGCGAGCAACTGTTAGACTTCCAATATACTTACACCACGTAGCAGGGTTAGCATTGGTTGAAGGCAAGTGCACCATCAAGCATTAGACACAACGCCGCCGTGCCCCACAACCGGAATGAAGTGCCTTGCCAAAGGACACAACGCAGTGACCTCTGGCGGCGATCGAACAGTGGATCTTTCCGTTTGAATTTGAAGGCCGTGATCGCCGAGCCACCGTGCTCCCTTTTTTGAATCAATTGATTTGACGGAACCATTAATGACCTCAACAATACTGTTGTGTTGGTATGTTTACAAATTATTTATGGACGAAGACTCACCACAGTTGTAATTTTATTTGATTGCATTACGTAGTACCACAAATTTGGTCAACATCTTGATATTTTTCATGTGAATTGAATACTTATTGATTACAATATTTATAGCAAGAGCACGGACGAATACCTGTATATTATTAAGTTTCTTAAGCGAAAAACTATGACCATAAAGGTTGTCTATTTTCCGATCAGATTGCGATCGCGATATACCTACGTCGATGGGTAGAGATTCGTAAATAGATACTGGGAAGTCAAGACATACACAGAACGACATGCGCGTATGAATGGATGAATCGATATGGCACGAATACTAGTGCACAAGGATAAAACAAGAAGCCGCAGGCATTTCAAGTGACATGTCGATTAATCCTTTCACACGTGCGTGCCGTTCTGTGTTTAATTCACGCCTTCGTGTCAAAAAATTTTTTTAGAAGGACACTCAGCAATTCATTTGACAGCTATCAACTAGTTATGTCGCAGTATGTTAAGTTTCACATGATGAATCGTCTGCTAATGTTTACAAACACATGTACGATTTTGCAGGAATTCCCGTGGGCAGATTTATAAATGGGCCAAACATATGTTGTACGTATGTTTGTAATATCGTAGTACATGCATGTGTCAGCAAGTTATATTCAATTTGTTATCAGTATACAGCAACTTATAATGATTGGTTTAGTCTCTCATTTCTAACGTTCAGAAGTAATTCTATACATAAAAATGTTTTTTATTTTTTCTTATTGTCTTTGCAACAGCTTATTTGAACGTAATCGTTTCGTTTAAACTACACGGCTTTGTTGATGTAATGTCAAATGAAAATTCCAATTAGGCAGGGTTATGTTCCAATAAGACTAAAATCCTCCTTTCTGATTGGATGAGAGTTCGCTTAGTATATTCTACGTTTGCGGCTCAAGTGGCAAATGTTACCGTCTGACGTCACAACGCGTAGTATTTGGAATGACGTCGTCCATTTCGTAATTGCTTCATCAATGGAGTGACAACAAGCAAGGCGCTTCATTTTTCTGGATGTTTCGCGTGTACAGCAGACGGTGTTCCGGATGAAGTGTTGTTAAAATTAAAAACCAATTTACGATTTGATCTAAGATGGTAGGAGTTTATCTGGTTTATTGATTATTTATCCAGTGCCGTCGTGGATACCCGAGAGGTTTATATACTAAACCTGTGATCATTAAAAGTTGCCTTGAACAAGGCAACTTTTAACGATCACAAATTTAGTAAATAAGCCTCTCGTGTTTCGCGATCTAGGTTTAAGGCTATGGGTAGTATCTTATTGGAATTATTGTGATGAGTTGACGGTAACATGGTCTAAGGTTTGCGGCTCGGAGCGTATGTTCAACCTCGATGCTTCGCGTCTCGATTGAACATAAGCTCCGAGCCGCAAACCTCAGACCATATTACCGTCAACTCATCACAATAACTTATAATGTTGTCACGTTTAGACAGTTGACGTGATCGTCCAAAAATAGTCCGTCAACGATTTCCGTTTGGCACATTTGTGTGGAACGGTTTATCATTTTCATAGAACGGGCGTCTAATAAGTGAAATACTGAGAAGTCAAGACAATAATATCCTCGCATCGCACTCAAGGGAAATGTAAACCTTTCTACAATGGAATGGCCACAATCAGTTTGAAGCCACGACCGTTCGGTAAAAACAGGTATTCTCTGACCAAGAGGATATTGCGTCCTTCTTATGATCTTTATTTCAGATTTGGGAGGAAATGGACTGTTGGCGCAACATGTCTTGTTTCCGCGTTGGCTGCGGGGGCAATTGTTCCTTTGTCTTATCTTGGTAAGTCGTTTCATCGAATCATTGCTTTCTAGTATAGAGCATCCACATAACCAGGAAAATGTCCTCGGACAACTCCCACACACGCTGCCAAAAGCAGGAAAACAATGTGCGAATCATCAGTTCCCTGGATTGATGAGATAATTTAGTTTTTCTACTTACCTCAGTATATTTACCAAAACATACAGCCACTGCAACTCGCTCAAATTGTTTGTATTGCAATCGCGTCTCGATAACCTTTGGTTATTCAATGTAATCGAATATTTTATTTTACTCTTAATAGACAATTCCATATTAGTCTGATGAACCGAGGTGCATTGTATTTCGGTACTGCTATGTTATCAGCAGAAAACAGCCCTTGTGTTATTAGTTCTCCGACTAATACCTTCTGTGTACACTAAACTCTTAAACGGCTTAATATTTAGGAATACAAACAGAATAGGTAACAGTGCACTCTCATATGCCAGGTTTTTCCTTTACATTATGTCATCTGACGGGAGTTTGCGCTGGACATCCTTTCTTTCATACTCACCATCTAACCTCCAAATCGGTAACCGTTCTCGTCAGATCACCGACGTTAAGCAACGTCCAGCCCGGTTTGTCCTCGGATGGGGGACCGTCTGAGCGATCGAGTCGGACTCCCGCGTTGTGTCATTGGGCAAGGCACGTAACCCCGATTGTCCTCATGTGGGCACGATGACGCCGTGTACTAAGGCGTACTGCACGTCGATGGTGCGCATGTTTTCAGGCAATATAAACCTGTCTGTGCTGTAGTGCGGAGTTACGATGTTGGGGAGCTGGCATCTGCTCGTTGCTCGGTGGTTCTCTCCGGGTACTCCGGCTTCCTTCACCCGTAAAATTGCCACGGTCATAGTTAGCCATTGTGCATAAGTATGCGACCTTAAACACCAATAAATAAATAAATAACATCCAAATTGCCTCAACCTGCCCCCTCTCCCCATGTTGTTTTACAACCAACATGTGAAAATTGTTTATACATTGCACCAAATGAGGTCCCTAGACACAAAGTTGACAGTCTTTGAATGGGTTATACCATTATCAGATTTTCGATGTAAAGTTACTGAAACAAGGTACCAAATGACACATGAATGAGAAATGTATACTCTGACTATTACAGTTCTACCAAATTGCTGGCTCAATGTCGATTGCAACAAGCCATGTACTACTTCCACTTGTTATGCCAACTTCATGCACAAAACTAATAACTCCTTCCTTCTCTTACTGATAGCAACTCAAATTGTAAAATACGAATGAATGGTTTGCAGTTAGATTTTAAAATTGAAAGACGTTTAAAATTATTTTGATAAAAGTGATATGACATTTGGGCGGATACATTATGACTCTCTAACCTCATTCAACGCCTCAGTATATGTGCTCTTGTCTGTAGGATTTTAGGATTGTAGGATTACATTCGTGCTGATCCTGACTAACGTTCTGTCCCGTTTGAAAAACAATACGACTTAGTGGAAATAAATTTGTGGACGCATTTCTCAGCTCACAATCATTTGGACCAAATTCGTGATAATAATTTTGTTTTTATAATCGCAGAAGACGACAGATAGAGTTACATCCCTTGGGTCAGGAGGAAACGAGTAAACAGTATTTTGTTGACATATCGTCCCCTGAGTTCCAATGTGTTCTATGTGCCTACTGGCACATAGAACACATTGGAACTCAGGGGACGATATTTGATTGTATTTTATTTTTCTCAAGTAGTTTTATTTAATTACTCGAGTATTTGATTTATAACGGCAAAATATGATCGAATTGTCGGAATTCTGATATTATTTGTGACTATTTTCAGGTTGTTTGGTTCGAGTTTTATACCCAGGCGAGTGAATGCGAAAAGCTTTCTTTTAAATCATATACCCCTGATGTTTCGCGTGCTCATATACCCCCGATGTTACACGCTCTCGTATACCTTGGATGTTGGCTGCATCCTTTGCCATGGCTATTTGTCCAAGGCATTCTGACCAATCAAAAGACAGAATTTATCGAGATATAGGGACAATATTATTTAATCACTCCGTATAAACTGGTAGCAGATGATTTATTATTGTTGTACTGGTGGTCTTCCTGTAGTGTGAACACAGGCATATGTTGGGTTAATGTATAGTTGTAACATATTATCTCCCTTGATATGCTCACTGGCGGACAATCTCCCTTTGTTGTCATTCAGTAATGTAGCTTCAAAGTGACAAGACGTCCAATGTTAATCCCATTGTGGAATGTAGTGTCATTGCTATTATTGAATCAGTAGTTCATATGGTTTTAACCAATTTTACCATATTATCTTTCAGAAGGATTATTAAAAAGATTAAGCGAGATAATAAAGATTTAGTAACAACGTAGTGTTTTGATAAGAATTGATCAGATTAAATGGGTAAACTGTTAATTCAATTGGCCCAAAACAACGAGCCGTGATTATCTTTGTTGTCTATACATTACTTGACAGGCGTCAATTCTGTCTCCAATGTATTATTACACAACGACGTTAGCGAACAAAACACGCTGAAATATACTATTCAAACGAAGTAGGGGATATCCTAACTGATGTTGATGTTTTCGAAAAATAGTATTGGATACGCGTAAATGGACACATCAGTCTGTTATTAAGTTTAGTGTGAATTATGAATGTCACCGGCCTACGAATATTTCGTGCAGGTTTTTCGCACGAGCGCCGCGTTAATGCATGTGGGGTACGTTCCGAAATTTACATTTGTACTGGACGGGATTTTTCGGGGGTCTCATCTTTCTTTTCTTGGTATAAACTCGTTCATCAATAGTTTCTGATCGAAATGAAACTATTGAGGTATGCGAAAACTGACACATGTTGAAAGTTTAGGTGTCATAGGCATGTTGAAGCTGCCAACAAACAGACTGCAGTGGCTCTAATTCTCAACATTACTCAATCGGTGATTAGCAGGTTGTGATTACGCTACCGCCAGACAGGCTATGTTGATGACAGATGTCCGTCAAGTCGTCGAAGGGCGACAACCTCTAACCAGGATTGTTTCATCCGAACCATAGCATTACGTAACCGCCATGAAAGTGCCTCAGACATTGGACAGCATCGAGCGACAGATGTGCGAGTCATTGGTCAGACAATCCGAAATCGCATACACAGCTGGAATTTGTACGCTCGACGAACTCGAATAATTCCACGTTTGACTGAACGTCACATCGCAGCAAGGATTAAAAAGATCGGAGCATGACAGCGCTACGACAATCGTCGGTGGAGCAACGTCATGTTTTCCAATAGTCGAGGTTCATTCACGACTTCAAAGACAGGCGAAACAGAGTGTAGCGGCGGCGGAACGAACGGTACCATCACGTTACCGTAACCGTTAGACAGCACGAGTGTTTTGGTGGTGGATCAGTTATGTTGTGGGGAGGCATAATCATGACAAGCAGAACAGCATTACACGTCATCCGAGGACAGCTCTACCGTGACAACATGCTAGCAGCTCACGTGATTCCATTTGCGCGACGTCACGGCCGTCGATTCATTTTTTGAGATGACAGTGCAAGAGTACACAGGGTTTGTGTCGCTACAAAGTTCATCCAGGAGCAGAACATCACTATACTGCCTTGGCCAGCACTAAGTCCAGACCTTTCACCAATCTAGCACGTCTGGGATATACTTGGCAGGCGCCTACGATAATGCAAACAGCCACCTATCAATGCCCAGGAACTCACCGCTGCACTGCAGGAAGAATGGAATAGCATCAATCAAGATGACATTGGACGTTTGACGAGGAGTAAGCCACGTCGGATCAGCACTTGTGTCGCGAACCGAGGAGGATTTATGAGGTATTGAGGAGGTCGTGGACTGAATTTGGTAAATTCTCTGCCTGACAGTGCGTGGAATGTGTGCTTGCAAGACACCCAACTATAGCTGAAATCATTCACCATACGTCAAAGTGCAGTGCCTCAACTGTCTATTTGAAGAAAAAAAATATATTTCTTCATAATCATATCTCACTTTTATCAAATATCCCCTACTTTTTTGATAGTATAATAAAGGACAAAACATTTGAGACCGACGTTATGTACATTTTGCACGCCAACGTTTGGTGTCAAATTCAGTATTGTCATTATTGCCAAACGGATTGTGTTAGAGAGCGTGTACAATGGTTAAGATTTATCCAAAAAACATAAAAACACAAACTCTCCTCAAAGGCAATAACAATAAGAATAATTGTAGATCACGCGACAATTCATCATAAAATTCCCGAATATCACGTCATAAAACATCGTCCTACCAATGGGTGTTACTAGTGATATCTCGGAAAAAGAAAGCAACTGCCACTTTTACCTGTCTTTTTGTAACGCTGCTGGTGTGTTCCAGAAAGTGTAGATATTCAATATAAAACAACTGTCGAGATGTGGTTATGGAGAGTTTATTGTGATGATTGAACTATATATAAACATCTACCACTAAAATCCCCGGTCGAGAGCATTCTATAACCAGAAGGAGCTGCATGTGACCAATATAATATGCGATGGCATCAGTAGAGAGGGACCCAGTCAAATGTGTGACCAAAGTGTATAAGTGGCTTGAGTCAAAGCAGAGCTAATACACGCGAGTAGCATTTTGCGATAGAGGGACAGAAGTATTCAGTGTGGCTCAGCAAAAATTGCAAAACCCCGCCCAAGTTTATAACTAATGGAAAACATAAGTTGAATTTGAGGGAACTTGTTACAAACATAGACAAGAAACAAAAACAAAACTTGGGAGTTTCCTTAAGTTTGAATGAAATGGCATGAAAGGCTGCTTTAGAAATCCACGTAGATACCCGGGGCGTAGCAAGCTTATAATATTGGGGGAGGGAGGGGGTATAGTAAACGGGAGCTTGTAGGGAACAGCACGGTCGCCTTTGGCGGTCCGCTCTGCGTAGCCAAACCCGGGGGAGAGTGCGGGAGGGGGATACCAGGAAAATTTGTGAAAAATGAACTAATGAGAGCTCATTTCCTCGCTTCTGGAGTGAAAAAAATCAAGGTATCGTTGCTGTTAATTTGGTGTTTATCCCTTTACCTAACATGAAAAGCAGACGACACTTGGAAAAAAAATTCTTGAATAATTAGCGCTGGCCGGTTTTGGCCGTTACGTTGTGTAAAGGGTTAAAAGATGATGTATGTCAGAGAGGAAGATGTTAACTTGTTGAGCGTCAAATCTGTCTGTGACATCGGCTACCAACTTTTCTATGCACTGCAAATGGTGTAGATCATACAGTTTTTATGTGCGCCTGTATGATGTAGAATATGCAGATGTATGTGGTTATTTTCGTGTAGATACTAGATATGATTTACAAAGTTTTGGAATTTTTTTTTTTGGGGGGGGGGGTAATTACCCCCTTACCCCCACCCCCCACCCCCACCCCCACCCCGATTCCTACGCCTCTTGCACTGGATACCCAATATACAGGTGATAACATGCACCAACCGATTCATCGACTGTACAAAGTCCTCAACAAAGATACTGTTGATACTGCACATGAAGCATCACAAATTTTGAGAAAATCATTGTGCGTTTAAACCTTTGAACTCGAGGGCCACTTTTGTCTGCCAGGGGATATGATACATCATAATTTCATTTAGTTATTTATTTGGAGTCTAATGACACTTCCGACAGCTAGGGCCACCTCGTGTCGGACAGTTTTACCGGTTGAGAAACCACAGGGCAACGTCGAACAATTGTTAGACTCCCCAACGTACTAACTCCACACAAGCAGAGTTAGCATTGGATGAAGACAGGTGCACCATCGACGTGCTCTACGTCTTAGTATAGAGCACCACCGTGCCTCTACATGGGCAATCGGGATGAAACGGTTTGCTCAAGGACACAATGCAGTTAACCCCTGGTGGGATTCGAACCGTGGGTCTTTCGGTTTGAACTCCAATACCTTAACCACTGAGGCACCAGTTTCATTAGGTGTGGTGGCTGCTAAGTGAATGTGTGCGGTAGACCAAACAATATTTAATCAATAAGGCTGCACGTTAACAATATCAATCGGTCGACCCGAAATAATGAATATGGACTCTTCCAATTGCTACCATTGAACTGACATGACAGAAAGCACCAAAGTTCGAGCGGTTGACGTGATACAGTCTTGAGTTTAATGAAATGTTTTCCACAAGGACGATATATGATATGAACCCTCCTGCAGCTATACTCGCATTCAAATTTCTTGACAGTGCTGATTTGTCAACCCTTGGAGTTGACAGCTTGTACTGAACTGGAAATCGATGTTATGTAATCAGCATGTCGATACAAATCCAATATTGAAGCGATATGTTTAGTGAAGATCATCATAACCGTTGGTGGTTGTTGTACAAGTGATGAATCTGTTATCCAATGTGTATCCGGAGCCGTATTAGGAACAGAAGTATTCCATCGCAGAAGTGGATTTACTGGGAAAAAACACACTTTATTCCATAAAAGAACTGATGCACTTAATGGATATGGCAAACGCACCACATGTGCTCTATGTGGCAGTGATGTTCAATGGGTTAAGGTTAAGGTCCTGGAGAGAGCTCATAATCAAGTGTTTGTAATTGGATCTTAGTAAATGTTTTATTGGCTATTAAGGCCACATCAGCAACTATGGCTATATGGTGGCGAGAAAATGGTATACAATAAAATGCACCATTGCAATGATGAAGGAAAATGATTGATTAAAACAGGAAAAAATTACAACAGAATGACAAAAACAGTTGTAGTTTGATCAGTAATGAGCGAGGCAAATGTTATATTGAATACCTTGTAAAATCAACCTGATGATTTGTGACCTGAATAGGCAAGTTTAAAAGAATAAAAAACAATATTAAAATTTATTAGAAAGGTTGATTACTTTCAAAAATGATAGAACTGCGTTCGGGTTCGCATGATTAAATAAATCTCTTAGAGATCCAACAGTGAAATATTGCCCCTTAACAAGATTAAAATCGGTGCAATGTAAACGACTGTGTTCCACTGTCAACCACTGCTGACAAGAAACACATTCCGGTCACATATTACTATCTAACAGAAAAGGATGTTTATGTCTTGTATGACCAAAATGACATCGTATGAGAATTGCACGATATTTTCTGCAAAGGTTACTTGAAGGATATTTTCCATTGGCAAGTGGTCGGTAGTGATGGAACTTGTTATTTGTAGCTCCATCCTAGTCCGCCTGCCACAGATACTTATATACTTGTTGATATATGGATTAAAATCACTAAAAAGAGTTTGGAAATCGTTGAGTGGTTTGTTTGAAGCCCGTTTCCCTGCACTCTCTATCCTGGTATTACCGAGGATACCAACATATCCAAATGACCAGCAAAACACCGTATCACCTTCGTCAGGAATGAGAGTATTCAACTTCTCACGAAGTTCCAAAATGAGAGGGTTCTTCAACATGGAATTGCGTAAAGCTAGCAACGAGAAAATAGAGTGATTGGATTATGTGTGTACAGTTATAGATGCTGCAGATTCACAAAAGTTGTCTGTGGGGTGAATTGGTTAGACAACTACATCCAGTCGTTGGAGGAGGAAACAAATACAATATATTTCTTCTATGGAAAAGTCACAAGGCAATCAGATTCAATGATGGTGAGTGAACTATTGAGACAGACGTGTTGTCTCAGTTCCTGCACACATTATAAGTTATTGTGGTGAATTGACTGTAACATGGTCTGAGGTTTACGCGTCGCGGCTTTTGTTCAACCGAGACGCAAACCTCAGACCATGTTACTGTCAATGCATCACAATAACGTATATGTTCCAATAAGTCTCTACCGATAGCCCAAAGCCAACATGGTAAAATGACATGAATGGACAAGGCAGCTTTACCGATAACAATTTTAGTAAATAAACCTCTTGTGTACTCCCACGACTTCAATGGACAACAAAAATCAATAACTTACAGAAAGATCATGTTACTCCATTTCAGTTCAAATCACGAACAAGTTCATGATTTGATCTGTGATGGTGTAACCCCGACCTTTTTATAAGTGGGTTGTGGGTATACATTCTTACAAAGATCGCTGGCCTCGAAAAATACAATTCTAAAGGTAGTATACACTTTGAATTTCCTCCCATTGTTATCACATTTTCAAATATTTTATATGGAGACGTCAGCCTGCAACATATGCCACTGGAGTGGTAACCATAGAAAATAAAAAAAAAACTAGTCGAACTCACATTAAACTAGTCGAACTCACATTCAATCAGAGGCCCCACGTGGACAATCGGTGTGAAGTGCCTTGCCAAGAACACAAGGCAGTTCCCATGGCGGGCTTCAAACTGTGGACCTCTCGATTTTAAGTCCAATATGGTAACCACTGAGCCACCGCTCTCCCATGCACCCAATGACAATACCCAAGTTGAGATATATGGATAAGCATCACTGGTTACGAACTAAAATAATCGCCAGTTTCGTGGATTGCTAATCAAACAAGACTTTGTATTCTATATGAAACTTATATGGCATCATCCGCGGTCAATATGTTACATGTAAACAAAATCATAGCGACAATTAAATCAGACATTGTTCACGTTAAATGTCAATTTCTGGTGAATTCAAATTCTTCTATCTTAGATATTTACAGTGATGCCTCGCCGGGAACTTGAGGAGATGATGGTAGTTGTTGGTATGGGCGAATGGTTGTTTTTCGCTAATTGCTTGGAACTCAACGATAAAACGGAGAGTGGTTAGAAGTGTGGTCCGTTAGGTGCAGAAGCTTCAACAATTCCTCATGTTAAAACAATGGCATATTTGTTGTCAGAAATTTCTTCTGAACTCGTTTTTCAAAACTCAAGAAAACTACTTACTGTGTGCATATCTGATAACAATTCATGACATTGTGCTGCTTATGCCAACAAGCCGGAGGAAGACAAAATAATGCACAAAGAGATCATCAGAATCCGAGCACCGGTTAGTTCGCAGGCAACAGTTTCCTTGAATAGGATAAGACCTGACAATCAGTTAGGCAGTAGTTTCTATCAAGAGGAAATCATTTAGCTGACTGCTTGAGAAAAAAGCTGTTCATCACTGGCATTAGTTACAGTGCTAAGGATATATTCATTAGACATGTAATATTTAATACAGACGTGTATTGTTTACACAGATTGGTGTCAATAGAAGCCATTAGAATTGTCTTTCTCAAAAGATAAAAGCGATGGGGAATGTTAATGTTGGAAGTGACCTCTATTGAAAACACATTGACATCTCCAACTGGCAGGAATCCAATACGATGGTTTTGATGGCATCCTCTGGTAACGACATATCCAAGTGGTTTCGATGTATGTGGACAGCATTGTAACAGGAACATTTACTTAACCCATTGAACCCGAGTAGCTCTTTTACCGACCCAGGAACATGTTACGTAACAATTTACTTAAGTAAGATGACTGCTGAGTGAATGTGTAGGTTAGACGAATCAATATTTTCAACGTGCAGCTCCAGGACTACTCGTTGAGAATATTAATTATTCGAGTCCAAATAATGAATATGGTTTCTTCCAATTGCTTTGACTTAGAAGATACCACCAAGGTTTAAAGGGTTAAACTACAATTGCGAAGCAGGGTGCAGTGTCTTAATGTTTGTAATGCTAATGTTGCTTGTCATGTGTATGGACATGACCCATCTGTACTGGAAAAGAAATGACGACATGCTGTAGCGCAATTTTGATGGAAAGTGAGTTACCATAACGGAATAAAACTTCCATTACACAAAAGAGGAGAGCAAACCTGAAAATATTAGAAGAAAGCACTCTACCACGCTATCGGACTAAACACTAATACAGTCAAAGACATAATGACAACGCCATTACCTCTGTAGATCCACAAACCTCGAATAGCAACCAATCCAACAACAAAAATCCAACAAGGCGACCACTAGAAGGAAGGCGGGGAATACAGTTAATAGGATCCAATTTAGACCGAAGGTTCGAGGTGCTGAATGATTGAGAATGCTAGCAAGTATAAGTGCCACCACACAATCGACTACCGCGCAAGATTAGTTCACTAGACCTACTACATCATTATCATTATATCGTATCCACTCCTAGCCGAAATGTTGGGGCGTGCCCCATTTCCCTCTGTAGAATAAAGGTTTTTCGTAAACATTCCCAATAAGCTGCAAATGTCAGCAGCATGCATTAATATTCAATGAATATATTAGGTTCTGGAGAAGCAGGGTAATTCTTTTCGCGTAAAATAGCGGTCCGATCCACTTTTATCTCCATGGAATGACTATGTCAGCACGAACTACCTGTCAAGGAAAGTTGTTTGTGTGGGTATCGTGATCTAATTTGATTGGAAAGTAGGTTCTTAAATTAACAATTATTATTATTTATTACTTTCCAAAGTGTGATTTACTGGGATTTTCCTGTTTGACTGTAAACGAGAACTTACCAAGTGAATTATGCAATCAACAATTGGGTCATGTATCCGTGCGAGCAAACGAAGACGCTTTGCCCTTGGGGAAATGGGGACTTTATTGTTTTGGGGGATTTTTTTAACCCTTTACCTAACAGGAAAAGCAGACGACACTTGCCAAAAAAATTCTTGATACTATTATTTTCATTTTTTGTCTCAAAAACATACGTTATGACCCCTCATTGGAACGAGCTCGAAGAGCTCGTTCCAATGAGGGGTCATAAGGTTCATAACTTATATTTTAGAGATAAAAACTGAAAAAAATAATGAAAATTAATTGGCGATTTTTGAGAATAGCGCTGGCCAGTTTTGGCCGTTTCGTTAGGTTAAGGATAAAATAATATAATTATTGCTAATAATGAAAATTAATAAACAGAGTAATCGCTTGGCTGGACTGGTTACGTGAAACAATACAATCGAGGCGAGGGACAATATTGTAAAACACTCGTGCGCATTCGCGCACTTGTGTTTGTACAACTTCCCTCAACTATCATGAATTATTTCACGTAACCAGTCCAGTCAAGCGATTACTCTCTATTTATTTATGTTTAAAATAAAGTTGAGAATCTATGGCCATATAATGACAGAATCCCAAGTATGGAGTTGGGTTTACCCAATCGTTTATACTGATGCAGCTGGCGTTTCTTACCGTGTCATATTTATCAGTAAACAAGTTATTGTTCGCAGTAAATACGCACTGATCCGATCCCTGAAATTCCCAAGGAAGAGTTACGTTCAACGAGCAATGGATGTGCTCCGCGAGGCAATTTTGAACCTTCATCGAGAAACGACCAGGACTTCATTGCAAAAATACAGAGTTTGGTGTGTATGGTTACCGGAAAAAATATTCTTATATTTCTGGACAGAAACACATCACCAGAGGAGATGGGAAACGATTAAAATAACTAAGGAAATTAGGCCGAAATACGAGTGCGGGGTCTTTATTTTGCACAGAGTATGACTATGGTATCTGGATCAGAGCTCAGTCACATGCAGAAAAATATGAAATAGGAGTAAATGCACTTTTAGAAACTTGTAATTGCAGTCAATTAAGTGCACCAACATCGATTCGAAACCCCCATATTTATTCACAAACAGCTAACGTCCAAACATTTCTGCTTGGATGGGTACCATACAGTGCTTACGTAGGACAAACATGAAATATAGTTCACTCATGTGGGCGCACGTTTGTACAGCGGATCCTTTTTTGGTGAGTATGTCCAGCTTTAATACAATGTATAGTACATGTATCAGCGGAACAAATGTATTATATCTGCGCAAGTTTTACATTTTATAGCCGAATGGTTGTTCAGTGAATAGGATTCGAAGAGCCAAAATGCTGTCACTTCCGTCAATTTTTTGAGCAGTCGATTCATCAAATCAAATTTGAACCTTCTTTCGTGATGGCTCTTTAATGCGAGCAGTAATATTTAGTTTATAATTTTCAGAGTTGGAAAATAAAGGGGCCATCATTACTGGTTTGGCTATGACTTCCAAATTTACAGTCAGTGCCGGATGGAAAGCGTCAAAGCTTCTCACAGCCGAAATGTTTCCTACAGTCGTCAGGTACGTCATATTATATAAGATATCATAAACCCTGCGCAAGTCTCATTTTACTTCTAAATTTCGAAAATTTAAATAAAGTACTCCCTTTACGAATTTTCTATCTATCAAACAAAAGAAAAAGATTCTAATAAAGTTGCGTTATTCAAATGTTCTCTGTTTACGGAAGTAGATGTATGCTGTAGAAACTCCCAATTCTCTGGCCTGTCCGGAGAGCCCCCCCCCCCCATCCCCCCACCCCCCCCCACACACACACACATACACACCCTCCACCGGATCAAATCTGAATATTCTCTGCTTCACCGGCCACAGCTCTAATAAAGATCTGGCCACTAGACCAATCTGTGCTAGGATCTCCTCCTTCTACTTGCAAAAGGTATTTGATATGAAACACATAAAGAATAAGGACCACAATCACGTCTCGAGGAACATTACATCAAAGCTGCCTGGATCAGATAATATATCACTCCCGTAATTTATTTTAAAATGTAAAGTAATTATATTCTCCATGGGCTTGTTACAACCGATAATGTTACAACGCCGCATGAAGTTATAACATTATCGGTTGTTTACTACATGTTTTGTAACATTGTGCGTTGTGTAACATTATGCGGCGTTGTAACATTATCGGTTGTAACAGGGCTTACTTTATATTATGAAATAGAATGAAACAGCAAGAAAGCCAATTCTTTTACCAAAATGAGCAATTCCGGAACGATTTCCAAAGCTTCAATATAACACCTATCATTAAATTAAGAATTTTATTTGTAGGAATTTGGCACTGGGACTGGTGAGCACCGCTGCAGGAATAGGTGCAATGATTGCACCACAATTTATTTACATGGTAAGCTAATTTTATAGGTGTCAGTATACAGAGGCATAAATCCCGAGTGGCTGTAGGTTCGTTAGTCAACACCCCCCCCCCCCCACCCAACCCCAAAACGATGTTTCGTCTTGCAGTAATAAATACCATTTTGAAACAGTTCCGTGCAGACGTAAAACTGTCACAGACCTCTTGTTCGGTGATATGTGAATCGGAGAAGCAATATAAATTATTATCCACGGCAGACTGTTTGTCTGAAAAGCTCGTCGAGAAGAAAAAGCCTGTTTATAAACACTGAAATCAGTGGGCTACAAATTAAACCAAATTAACTGGGTTGGGTAAACATGAACCCAATTGGGTTCATATTCACTTAACCCAGGTGATTTTGGTTGATTTTCTACACAACTGGTTTTAGAGTGTGAGAACCGTTTGACAAATTCCACTATACCATGTTCGAGAATCATGTCCCCCCACCCCCCATATTGAAAGATTATTAATGGCCTGATTATCTGTTATGACGTTTTTTATCGGGGAGAGACTAATTTATGCATTTTAAGCGCAATCCGTTTAGAATATGTTGTTTGCGCAAATGAAAATTCCCTGGGCGGTTTGCAAAAACAAAAAAAAAACAAAAAACAAAACAGATGGACATCACAACCTTCGGGGGATCGACAGAGGATCAGACCTATCTGGTACGGTTATCACTAAAAAAAACAACCTCTGTCAAGGACGGAGCGCGATGAGAGTCCATTCATAAAATAGTGCACAGTCGATGCACAGTAAACAATTCACGGAAATGGAATCTAAAGTACAGATTATTCATCTTTGTTTTTCTATCGGTGAAATTCTAGAGAGTTGAAGGCTGCGGAATGGAAGGAATATTGCGAAAAATTCACGATACGGTCGAAAATCTTTAGGTAGTTTTTGTGATGTCATATCTTTTCGTTATGGCAGCACTGTAGGTCTGATAGATGAAAGACTGGGCAGAAGGGACCCGCTCAGTTGAGATAGCCAATAATGGAAACGATTATAAACTTACATTTTTTAAAAATATTTCTATTTATATTTCTGAACATAAATGTATTACTTTTTTCATTTTTTGCGAAAAATAAAGATTTGATTTTAGCAGCATTTCCAAGAAACTCTCCCATTCTGTACAACTCATGTTGCATGTTCCATTTGTGTGTGGCCGCATTAAAGTGTAAATGCCACACACTTCATACTAGACTTAGCATGTCCACCCCACATTCCTACTCCGATATATTTATTTATTTATTTAGTTAGTTAGTTAGTTAGTTATTGGGGTTTAACTACACCTTGTACAGCCGGGGTAGAGGAAGCCGAAGTACCCGGATAGCTCCACCAAATACCAGGGAGCAAATGTCGGATACCCTCGTGCCATAGAACACAAAGCAGTTACCGCTGATCACATCACGTGCTGCCCCGATAAAGTGATTTGTGGGATTTGTTCGTATGGATAGAGTTTTTCTGGCAACATTAGTTTGCAGTCGACTGATCATTTAGAGGCTGTCCATTCCTTTTTTCTTGAACTTAGGGGATATTTGACCCAGACTCGAGGCGTCTCTGAGTCACAGATATCTTTCACTGAAAGTGAGATTTGCCCATTCCACCTCAAACCAATCGCGGTTGATTTTCTCTCTCCACACCACAAATGACGTCATCGAGATAAATACGTACTGCTTTTGCGATGAAATCTGACTATTCTAAAGTTTAATCGTAGAAAAAACAATGAACTACACATTTGGAAGCAGCATCGCAAAGTTCCGTAGATACTGAAGGCAGCTGACGACAACGTTCGGCTATCGAAGGGTTTTGAAGTTGCTAACATCCATGTGACGTACTTCTTAAACTCTTGACATCGAAGGCGTCACGTCGCGTGTGTTGTTAGAATAATCATTCTCGAGTGATGCAAGGGTGTGAGGTAGGTAGTTGTGTCAATTGAAGTGGAGTGGAATGGCAAGCTGTCTTAAAATGCCGAGATTATTATATACGAAAACGAGAATGGTCAGGTGGGGTGGGTGAGGTTATTATTATCCTCGGCCGGTATCTGGGTGGTACTAGGTAATCTCACCCGAAGGGCAAGATATTTGAACCAGACCCGAGGCTTGCTGAGTGTCTGGCTCAAATATCTTGCCCCCAGGGTGTGATTTACAGTCCCAACCAGATACCCATCGAGGATGATTTTTCTCCCACCATTTTTGGGATGCGACACCATTAATAAGAAAATACCATATTCTCCAGGAAAAACTTTATTCTTCGTGCGTTCATTCTAGGAGGAAACCAAAACAGATATTCGGAAAACTTGTCGAGAAGTGTGGTATACACCAATGGTATATACTCCAGAACACACCGACTAGCACAGCACGTTGAGGGTTAATGCACTGAAGCGACATGAAATGAAATCGACATGTCTGCACACGTCATTTCCAGACATGTACTTCAGTTTTAGAGTGCGCAATGATATCAGATGTATATTTCTCCCCGTTAAATTGATAGAGCAATTTGAAGTGAGCTGAAGTTTTTCTAAGAGTGTTCTGGTTTCGATTTTCGTTTATAAAATCAGTCATATTTACAGAAGCAAATCGGCGTTCCATTTTGTTTGTTTATACATCTGCAGACGTGATTTGCGATGATTAAATAATTTCGGCATCGATTAAATATGCAAATAGGCTGGTCACGTGAGTGGAGTGAGATAACTGTCACGTGGACTGGGTGAGACAGGCATATCTCTCCCAGCTCTCCCACACGTCTTTATATATATATTGCAGTTCCTTAGTGGTGGGAGAAAAATCTGTCTCACGCAAGTATTACACTCTGGAAACGCGAGGCCCAATAGGTAAGAGGTGGAAGAAAAAAAAATAAACCAATATACCATTCCGAAAAGCACTGTATGAGAAATGTTCTGAGGCAGATGGTAAAGGCTACAATGTGTCTTAAAACTGTTGAATTCGAATGAAAACGGGAACAGTGAAAGAGTTAATTCCCTTGCTATATTAACAGTCTTTTTCAGTAGCGAAACCAGAAAACAATTTCAAACAATTTCATTGTCTGTCTTGTTGGGAATTACACCGGGTTAATTATAGAATTAGCTGGCATTACATTGCATGCAGTCTAGAGCTATGACTTATCTAACAATCATATATATTTTGGCCTGAAAACAACGAGAATATCACATAATGTTTTCCGATTCCGTATCATATAGACGACTCATTCTGATTCCGTATCATACAGACGATTCGTTTCCGGTAACGCGACAGTTACTGACGATTGGCTAAAAATGTTACAATAAACAGAAACTGCACAATTCAATATTACACCCACCCGTTCCTGGGGATACGCCTGCGTCGCAAACTAGTAAATTCAAGCGGATCATTACAGGAAGTGAATATGAGAGCGAATAATTGGACAACACAACTTTGAAAATTGCGGTGACCGCGTTACTCATTGTTTGTCAGAGTGCACAACAATATAGTTCTATAAAATATGGGTTTTCTAAAAACCTTTTCTCTTATATCCGAAAACTGTATTAATAAATTAAGATTTAATCTGTTAATGTGACAAAAGTGCAAGATAAATGAATTATCATGTGCATGTCCTGTGATTTGCATCAGATTCTCGGTGGTGCCCAAACATGGGATCACAAAGCCGGCTCGTTAAGATCCCGTTCTGGAAATCAGCACGAACCTGATACAAATCACAGGACATGCACATTATCATGATAATCTGTATATATCAAATAAACTGCTACTCATGTATGAATGCAACGTTTCTTCTCTGTCGTTCCCCATCCTTTCGTGCAATTATTGTATTCGTATATTTAGGTTTAATGGCACTTTCAACAGATAGGGTCAAATCTTGCCGAATAGATGCATGGATGTTCGAGGTTGAGGTACCAGGTGAGAACCACATAGCAACGACGAATAACTGTCTCCAATTTACTAACCCTTCACGAACACTGTTAGAATCGGTTGAAAGCGAGCGTATGGCAATCGTGCCTTACACACTAGTAACCAGCAACACCGCTCTCCCACAAAAGCTATGGAGATGAAGTGTTTTGCATAATAGCATAACACTGATGATGCCAGTTAGAATCGAATGACCGACTTATTTACCTCTCGTCTCTAACTTATTTACCCCGCAGATACTGGCACTACTGACTCAGACGTAAACATTTATGATTTCTACTCTGCATTCCGTTTGTAACCATTGGTGCTACGCTGTCAATAATGTGATAAAACCTGGGTACCGTCAAAATGCCAATCAATTTTAGATGAAGTCCCTTCAACAAAAAGTGTGCAACAAAAATGTGATTAAAATCTTTCCCTAACACGTAGAGCAGGCGATAAACTGCCCATTCTTTCCCTAAACAATATTTGAAATGGGATATTGGAGGTTCAAACTCACCGACCGAATGGAGAGCGTGATTTGGTGTAGTTTCGCAAGACGGTTGGCGTCGAAAGAAACTATCTTGTCCTGGATTCAAATTCCCATTAACCGTTTACTTAACGAATAGTTCGCATCCTCCTGAGTAATTTACAAACTAAACAGTTTAATTTTTGTTTTCAAAAACCTTCAAACGAGCTCGTTCCAACGAGGGTCCACGTGATATGGTTTTGTTGAAATTCTTTAACAAAAATAAAAACAAACCCAGTAATTAAAATAATAAGTTTAGATATTCCTTGCATTTGGGTAAAGGGTTAAAGTAATTGCAATTTAGTCAACGTCCTATTGCGGATATGATCAAAATTAAAAGAAGGTTATTGTAAGTTTTAAGATTGGTTAAGAGAACGGATGATGAATATACCAGAAAATAATAAATTTAAGAACGATCACAAATTATTTTTAAAGAGTCCACGTTTTTTGACTCATAAACAATTAACAAAAGAAATTATTAATTGAAAAAAGGATGAATATTATTAATATTATAGATTGTCCCTATATCCCGTTTAGAATTCTGTCTTTTGATTGGTCAGAATGCCTTGGACAAATAGCCATGGCAAAGGGTGCGCCCAGCATTCAAGGTATATGAGAACGTGCAACATCCAGGGTATAAGCGCACGCGAAACATCGGGGGTATATGTTTTCGATGAAAGCTTTCGCTTCCGCTCGCCTCATTGTAAAACTCAAATCAAAAACCCGAAAATAGTCACAAATATCATCAGATTTCCGACAATACAATCATAAAAATAAAATAGGTGCAAATAATTCGTTCCCTGAGTGCCAATGTGTTCTATGTGCCAGTAGGCACATAGAACACATTGGAACTCAGGGGACGATATGTCAACAAAATACTGTTTACTCGTTTCCTTAACGACCCAAGGAATGTAACTATATCTGTTGTCTTCTGCGATTATAAAAATAAAATTATTATCGCGAAGTTTGTCCAAATGATTGTGGAGCTGAGAAATGCGTCCACACATTTGTTTCCATTAATTTTGTAATGTTTTTCAAACGGGACAAAAACGTCATTTCCGCCAACATGTATGGTATATGGAGATTTAATACCTGGATGTTTAATTTAAACGGCTCAGTGTTTAAAAACCGACATCCAGGTATTAAATCTCCATATACCATACATGTTGGCGGAGATAACTTATGTTATTTTTTTTAAATAAACATAAGAAAATAATGGAATTTATTGTCTTTGTCCTTTATATTAGGTAAAGATTTGAACGAGTAGGGAAGTAGCATAAAATTGTCTGACAGGTTAAACCTTTACTCATAACTTTCTGAAAGGGTCTCCCGAGTAGGATCGTTCAAAAAAAAAAAATTCACTGCAAAGTGGTGATTTCTCTTTTCATCCCACACCAAGAACGTATTTCCCCCAATACAATTAAAAGCTTCTTCCCCGCGGGAACCCCGGGGAGTGAAGCAGTGCCTGTTCACTGCGGTAAACAGGGTGTGTTTTACTGGTAAAATAGGATGCACTCACTCCAAAGCTTGGAAGGTGCAAACCCTCTCCAAAATGGGCAGCATCGCTTATTAACGCTCATCCCTTGTCTTGGATTGATACTCATGTTGTGGGCATGATTAGCCATTGCGCAAAAATATGTGACCTTAAACACCAATAAAATAAATAAATAAATTAAAAACGTCTAGACAAAATACAAATCTGTGTTGAGGGTATCAGACACACGTGCGATCACTCGATTCAGAAAGAGAACTTTCTTGACCTGTTCTCAATTGTAATCGAGTTATTACACATGTCGAAGTCACTGTTGTTTGATAACAATAATTAAATAATAAGTAAACCACCAGCTTAACCTAATATAGTGGACTAGTTTATATTTTTCCATGATGATATTTTATATACATTAACATGCGATAGAAATGAAAAATAAAACAAAGGATCATAGAGCAGAAAAACAACTATAAACTTCAGCGGTTATAGTACAAGTAGGAACAATGAATGCGGATTACGCCATACACAGCACAGGAACGCAATACCACGTCAGGATCTTCGTTCATAAAAAATCAATTCAAAGACGTCGAATGATTGTCAAAACATGGGCCGTTAAAACAGTGTTCCCAACCCCTTCACTATGCGAACAGGTCAAAAAGGTAACAATATTGTAAGATAAATTGCTTATTACCCAATAGACTGTTTTTTTCCGACCAGGTTCGTGATACGACCTGAATTCATGACGTAAATTGTTCCTCAGTGAATGTGTATGGTAGACAAATTAATATTTTCAATGTGGAGCCGTACGTCTACGTGTTGAAATATTAATTGGTCTACCCCCAAATAACATATGTGGGCTCTTACGACTACTGGCACAGGGTGGCGTGGAAAATACCATCAGTGTTCAAAGGTTTAAACGGCTGTTTGTCTATTTGTGTTTTTTTAAATTTTGTAGATATTTTTTGTTAAAAATAAGAAAAGTGAAGTCCTGTTCGGATGTTAAGACAAATGCGATACTTCAAGGCTGTTGATGAGAGAACAATAAACAAATGGTCAAAACTCAACATAATCTCTCAACATATAAATGGGTTTGCAAATAATAATGCTATCGAAACGAGTTATGAAAGTATACCTCAAACGACAAAACAGAAAATAATATCCTTATTTATTAGAAAAAAGGATGAACATGATTTTACCAATGCACACTGTCGTTATTAAGTTAGTGAAACCATATCTATTGTTGCTGGCATATACCTTTTGTTGCCATTCCTAAAGAGAGTCCGGTGGCTCTTTGTTTCTTCGTGCTGGCATATACCTTTTGCTACCATGCCCATATAGAGCCCGGTGGCTTTTTTCTTTGTTGTTGCTGGCATATACATTTTGTTACCATGCCCATAGAGAGTCTGGTGGCTCTTTGCTTATTGTTGCTGGTATATACCTTTTGTTACCATGCCCAGAGAGAGTCCGGTGGCTCTTTGATTTTTTGTTGCTGGCATATACCTTTTGTTACCATGCCCATAGAGAGTCCGGTGGCTCTTTGTTTATTGTTGCTGACATATACCTTTTGTTACCATGCCCATAGAGAGTCCGGTGGCTCTTTGTTTATTGTTGCTGACATATACCTTTTGTTACCATGCCCATAGAGAGTCCGGTGGCTCTTTGTTTATTGTTGCTGACATATACCTTTTCTTACCATGCCCATAGAGAGTCCGGTGGCTCTTTGTTTATTGTTGCTGTCAAGTACCCTTGGTCACCATGCCCGTAGAGAGGCCGGTGGCTCTTTGTTTAGAAATTGGACTTAAAACCGAAAAGTCAGTGGTTTGCTCAAGACAAGCGGTATCTGCGTTGTGTTCCTAATAAGACGCTTAATCCATTTTCCGCATGTGTGTGTTGGGGGAGGGGGGCTCTAAGGAGTATTGCACGTCGATGGTGTACTTGGCTTTAGTCCTTATAAACTCTGCTTTCCAAGAGTTAGTAATTTGGCGTGTCTGTCAGTGGTTCACCCCACCAGTGGAAAATTCCTACACAATGTGGCACTGGCTAGCGAAAGTGTCGTTAAATCCCAGTAAACGAACAAACAATGAAACCCTACCCTGAAAGTACCCGACGCAACGTTGCAATTTATTATTTCCGTAGAATACGTTGGCCTCTAAATTCCTTACCCAAATGAGGAGGTTCCTTGAAATAAATAAATGTACAGAACTCATATTTTCTGTTTCCGCCTAGAATATGTCTTATGACCCTCCCCCACCGCCACCTCACTCCCAGGAGATGGCTGTAGCGTTACGATTTGGCGTCAGTGAACCGCCCCGCACTTTCAATGTTTGATAATCGTGATTCGGTGATTCGGTGATTCCTAACTATTTGAGTATTGTTCCTCTCATCTGCCGTATTACAATCCGACTCATATATTATTTTATCTTGTAGGTAATACCAATAACTTATTGATAAATATCATTTATTTTTTTTACAGAAACAATTGAATGGAAGCTTTATGTATCTGGTTATTAGTTTAGTGATGATAATTTCAGCTATGCTGGTCTTAACGTTTCCGGAGACTAGAGGTGAAGCATTGCAGGATGTGATAGGCATCGAAGTGAAAGCACTGAATGTAGAATCTAAGCTGAAAGACAAGAGTATCGTGAACATCCCAAATTAATTTCATATATGTTTTATTTTAACCCTTTGCATTCTGCGGGTATTCCTGCTCAGGACAGAATTGGTCTTGCCACTGAAATAAGTATGTGAACATATTTAATCAGATTTTCTCGCTTGAACGTATTTCTCCAGTTATGAGTTAAACGTAGATGAACTTTTCATCAAATCCTGTCATGGGTGTTGCGAAGCAACCATGACTAGGTTTGATGAAAAACTATTTTTAAAATAATCGGCAGGTTAAGAGTGAACAGTATCCTCGACAAGAAAGGTTTCAAAGTTTGTTTTCCTGTCTTGTCTTATGGACGGGCTCCACAAATTAGCCAACCCAACACTAAATTATGAAACAGGAATGACACACACAATACTGCTTTTAACGGATTAGCACATCCATTTCGTTGTGGGTCATAATTAATTGATCGCCACCCACCGCATGCAGACACACACTACGTCCTTCGTTTGTTTGGGAGTCGAATGACTCATATTTAATTATTGGGAATATTTTATCGGATTGTAATGAATGATATCAGATCATAAATAAAATGATTGGTGTGAGTCACATGTGTCGAGTTTAACAGGTGCAACAATTGTTGGGTGTTTGATTGGTAATACTGTGGAACCGAGCGCTGACATTCGAGTATTTCGGATAATGAAAACGTGTGAAGATTGCGCGTTTAATAGGCAAAAATAATCAGGGTGGGAAAATGATCTGCGTTGTCTGTGTGTGATTGTCCGAAGCAGCGACTCTGGATGCGACGTTCAATGTTTCACACAAGTACTCGAGACACTGTCTCTGTGAAACATAACACACGATCTGATTTTGCTAACGCACATGATCCGGTTCTGTAAAGTAATTTTGTGGGACGTACTTTTTTCAAAGATTCTCGATGTGTCCGAAAGGTAGGTTGAGGTGAACTGTTTTTTGTCCCTTTAAATCTGATGGGTAAAGCTTGGGTTGTGTATTGAATGGATGTGATTGATTGTTTTTTGTTAGACAGTAGATTAGATGACGACTTGATAGTGACTATGGACTGGGAAACAAAACCGGCTTGGACATCGATGACTGCAATAAAAAATTAAAAAACACTTACACAGGAAAGTAAGAATTGAAGACAACAATATTGACCGCAGATATCAGTAAGATAATTGAGACAAATTTGATCGCGAACGCATTACAACTTCTCGAGTTTCTTTTCGGATATACAGACAGAACACGAAAATAGGTGCAACCTACAAGTGAACGCAGTTGTGGGACAAAATTCCGAATACATCCAAAGCATATTCTGGCCAAACCATCCTCTGCAATTTAACCCAAACCGACCGCTACATTTTGACCGGAACAGGCCGCGAAAGTGTTGCGGAATGGAAGGAAAAGTTTATCGATCTGTGATCGTCAAGTTTGATTTCTCCACGTTGTGTTTACTGGGGTTTCTGTGAGGAATCCACCAGCCCGTAGCGTTTTGTGTTTCCTTACCAGACGATATGAGACACAGACTCCAGGTTCTGGGTTCAGTAACTTCACGAACTTGTCGTGTATAACACAACGGAGACCAGTTCCAAATTATCTACTATTTTATTTAAATTTATCCAATATAGATCTTCGCAACTAAGTATCGTAGTCTCTGGCAATAAGTATACAATTTACAAAAAACAAAGTTCGTACCTTAACACTGTGGCGGCATCCAGGTTTCTTCTGGGGAAGTAGTTCAGCATTCGTCAGGAGCCCAGAGACAACTTGTCTAAGTAGTCAGAAATTGGTGCTTATATTCACCAAATTTCTGATGCAATACTTGGGGTACGTGACGACTATCAGCAGTTTCTCCCTGACCTCAGGGAAACTAAGGGAAAGTCACCTGACGTGGCGGTCGCCATTTCGTAGACTCTTATACTGCCATGCGGACTGTCGGTCAGTCTGCATGCAGTTCATGAAATCTCGGCTCGCAAATAATATTCCGCCGGGCGCCAGTTAACCGGCGGAATGTCCCGGTGACTGATGCAAAAATGCAACTCAGCGTCCCCAGTTCAATGGGGAGTTTCACCAGGTACAAGTTATGATTTGTTAGACAGTTCGAACACCAACATCCCAGTGATACTGTCGAATGTTATTGTCCCATCTGTCAACAAATCCTCAAATGTTATTGCTTGTTGACAATATTGGCTAGCAAAGGTATGCCTGATATTGTCAACAGAACATCTGGCGTGTACCCACAGAGTACGCCTGTACTCTGGTCGCCAGTTTTATACAATTCCGTGTATTTTAATTGTCATGTTTAAATCTGTTCCAAAACTATGGAAATCGGCTAAAAGTTAAATAAACTCGAGTCTATTGAATTCCCAAACAAAGACCCCAAGAGCTCGAGCTCTTACCCGAGCTGACATGTGTATTTAACCCATGTGGGCTCACTTCGCAACATTCCTCCCCAACCGAGGATCAAAACCCAGAGGGACTTGATCACTCAGAAAGGAAAACGATAATAACTGTGTCCTAGCCGAGGACAGGGAACAGATTCCGTGCACAATTCTAAAAATGCCCAATTTACCCATTAAAACCCAAAGTTTTAATTCATTCTCTTTAATAAACCCCCACAAATATAAACTTATTAATGTACGTGAGCATCGGTACCGAGGAACATAAGTCTACTCATACTTGGCCAAAGAGTAGTTTACCACAATCGCACAAGGTCGAATTCGTGGGGTTTCAAACGCTCTCCCCAATTCACATCCATGCGACAGGTTGGACATGTTTTCGACTGCGAGGCCATGTCAACCCACGTCTGACCACAGACGAGGTGAACTTTTGCTTTACAGCGAGGACATTCATAAGCCAAAGCTTCGCCATGAATGTCCTCCAAACAAACACAACAATGCCCGGTTTCACCACTAGTACACTGTTCGTAGTGTACGGTGTTTAGACGAAGTTTGTGGTCATCGAGTGCTTTTTTTACTAATTGGTATTTGGGTTGAGCTCTTTCCCACTCCAATGTTTCAAACACATTCCAATGTTCTGATCTCAACTCCACATACGTCGGGTGACCATCAATGAACTTCACAACCTCGTGTAGTTCAATGCTTCGGAATGGCCGTATACGGTGAGCTCCATCCATATAGTAGCGGCTAGTCCAGGACTGGTCATTCTAGTACCTGATCATCTTATCTGGAAAGCCGGTTGGCTGATCGACACGTCTGTCACCGGTCATCCACAAACACTCGGCCTCTTCTGCAAAACGGTCATTTGATCGGTGTACATGCAGATGAGGAAAGACATGGTCGTCTTCTGTTATCCAATACCTGAAATGTACTTCATGGCGTCGCACGCTACAACTGTTAAATGCTGTCTCGAAGTACATCTCATCCCAATACCGGAGCAAATGCTGCCCCATACGACCCATTCACAACAACGATTTTGTTTTGTGTGGTCCTTCAGGGACATGCGGTTGTTGATCGAAATAAAAATTTTGTTCCTTATCAAAATTTTCACTTTCTTTTATATTTATAGCGGGAACCAATGCCATTTTATTATCTCTTAAAACTATACTAAGTATACGAAAACTAATAAACGTAAACTAAAGACTATTGATTTTTATAAATACCATCTTACAATATTATAATACACCTCTCCTTATTCCAATGCACTCTCACCCGTGGGTACAGTACGTGGAGAGTGTATTACCACTAAATCACCCACAAAGTGCAAATTCCACCCAAGCAATAATTGCAAATTTGTTACAAAGCATAACAAGCACGAGCAAAGTTTCAGCCAATGGATCTCCGGGTTAAACCCGGAGGTCCATTGGCTGAAACACTGCTTGTGTTTTTAGTCGATATATACAAAATACGAAAGTTATAGTTTGAGTGATAACTCCACTCTGCGGGTGATTTAGTTACAATCCACTCTCCACATACCGTATGTGTGCTTCTAGTACCTTCCTTGACTGTCAAGTCACACAGGTACTAGTTTTGTGATTGTCTTATGTGGGGTACTGGTGAGTACTTATCTGAACCCTGCCGGGTTCCCCACTTTTAGATTCTGTAAACATTTTGTTTTAACAATTATTCGAAAAACGTTCGGTTATGGCTCTACCGAGGATAAAAAAAACAACCGCACCTGATCGCAATTTCTATTGGATTTTCTCCACAGTCTGCAGAATGGTACTAACAGACCTTGGAAGAACTCCAAGAGAAATATTTTCAATGGCTATCATCATCCTTCTTCTCCCTGCCCATCGGGGGCACTGCCAAATTCCCTAAAATGTCCCCGGATCCACCAATTATCGGATCCAGGAGTTATAGTTAGCTGTAGACGAGGATTCACGTATTCTGGTCCCGTCCAGCAAAGATGTTTCCATTTGTACAGCAGCGTTTACGTCGGTACACCCCAGGAAGAAGCCTCTTCTTCCCGTCGATGTACTATCGACGTACTCACTGTGGGTAGGAAGAATCTTTCACTGTAATATTGATTATAAAATAGTTCCAAAAATTTAATTTCTTCCAAAATATATTTCCTTCCATCTGGGGATACTGCATTTGGAACACTCGATGTTCCATGGGCCATTTAACTCTGTCTGGAATGGGTTCGCCATACAAAAGGTGTCGAAATCCAGAGACTTCTTGCTCAGTATAGTCCCTGGCGTCACGAAGCTTATGTCCTAACATTTCTTCGACCTCTGATCTGGTTAACTACCTGAAAGGTCAGTAGCCATTGTTCGTGCATAAGATTGTCGAGCTCTCCTAGCTCGAGCGCAACTATCTTCACCACTAACCTCCGCTTCTGCCATCTTATAACTAAGAAAATAAAACACAATATACTCAAAAATAAGAAGCAAAATAAGAATAAGACTCTCAAGGAACAAAATCCCTTAACTGTTATGATTTCACTGTCAAAGTTCTGTAACTGGTTCTATTTACAACTCTCGCATTTGAGATGGCACAATGTAGGATCGGTAAATGGTATTAGGTCCCGTCCTAAAATTAAAAATACCACCATCAACATCAGGAATGGTAACTTTATACAACACATAATACTGGTTATGTCTCGGAAGTCCATTGGACATAAAACGAGCTCGTCGTCGAGTTCTCCAAATAAGAAATCTTCCCCATGGGTTACACCTTTCTATGTGTCTTCTTACAGACCACATCTCATGAATTAAATAGTTTACCGTTATTCTGTGACTATGATAATGTCTTGCAAAATCTCGTCCTGAACATACCAGATCTGGACAATTTAAGATACGCAAAACTTGAGAATGGCATTTGAACAGAATGTGGGTCGGACAAACAGAATCATACCAATAAACTATATCTCATTCAATTTCAATTGTGACTGCAATATTTTGAAAATTATAGTGAACGCATCCGAAGATATCCTCGGATGTGAATGCACTATGAACTTGAAAATATCTCAGTTCATAAGTATTTGGTTGAACCACACTATTTATAACTGCAGGTCTTCGGCCAGTTAGAGGGCAAACGGCAGGGGGAGGTTCACCATTGTTCATATATTCATAAGCAGCATATTCCCAGGATAATGGGTACATAGTGTCTACAAAGGGAGTGACAGTCCTGATCACTCAGTTGATGTTCTGCCTCCTCATCCGTTTGACCCCTACAATGATGCTCTGTACCAATTGATTCACTTTCGTCAGTATGTACTCTTTCACTACTACTTGTGTCACTCATTGTAATCATTGAAAACACAAATAATATTGTTCAACGTTAGTTCATTAGTGAAGTTAAAGTAATAGTTGTCATAGCATTGTCTCGCGTTCTTAAGTTCGCACGTGCTTCTCCAGTATTTACGTCATAGTTCACTGTTGGGTATAACTGAGAAGGAGACGAGGACGTTTGAGGTTGGTCCTGTCTCACTTTTGTCTTTGAGTCTCTATCTTTCACTAGTTGTTTCATGATTGTCACTATTTCATCTGAAGGTCGTGTCATAGGTCGTGGAGTGGTTGCTGGTTGTCTCAAAGTTATATATAAGGGATCATCATCATCATTAAATGCAACATTAGACATTCCACATACATCAGAAGAAAAATTAGAATTTCGCTTTTGTTTATTCTTATAACGCAAGATAATGTTACGCAACTTAATAATAATAATAATAATAATAATAATAATAGATATTTATATAGTGCTCATTTCACAATAATAAAAAGTTCCATGGCGCTTTACAAGAAAAATCATGGTTACATGTGACAGTACTTCTGTACTGTAGATTTGCATAGTGCTACGCGGAAATCACTCCGAGTATGGTTTACCAAAAAGATAGGTTTTCAGTACCGATTTGAAAGCACTTGGCGCAGTCTGTCGCACTGAAATGGGTAGCTCATTGAAAAGCCTTAATATGGCCTTGAGCCCTGATACATCGTATCAATACGTATTTCCCCAAGATAAGAAACATACATCCCACAAAATAAGCCCACTTTGGTACTTCAAACGGTTCTATCGGAGTTAACTGTTGTTTATCTAGTTCACTTAATAGGTCATTCATTTTTAATTCATCTAAATTTTTAGTAGATTTTGGAATCACAAAATTTGTTATGTTCACTTTGTTGAACACAGGTTGCCAAACTTGTCATTGAGTCAACGACAAATTGGGCAAGACTGTCTTCGATACTAAATGATACGTGATGTTATCGCGGTGATGAAAATAACTATTCAACAATAGTTGTCCACTTGTGGCAATACATAACGGATTCAATTCTAGGATACCAATCAGTGGCATGATGCGAGGTGATTTTGGACTCTTACGTCTTGGACACGTAATTGAGAACCGCAATGGCACATCAGTAGAGATGTACCAAAGACCTTCCTCAATACGTGTTGCAAAAGGTAATTCCATATTTAATTTAACATCGGTCGTACATAATTTCTTTATCTCAGGTTTCATATTTAGGAATAATGCCAACAAGCAACTAAAAGTTGTATGAAAAGTTCTGACTGCATCTCCCAATGGACAGAACAATTTCTTATCATCTATACAATCATCATGACCTAATTCCGGGATATAGCGGATTGTTTGTTTGTGAACAAGTAATGTATCGGCTTATATCTGATAACAATTCATGGCATTGTGCTGCTTATGCCAACAAGCCGAGGGAAGACAACATGTTGCGCAAACAGATCATCAGAATCCGAGCACGGGTTAGTTCGCAGGCAATAGTTTTCTTGACGAGGATAAGACCTGACAATCAGTTAGACAGTAGTTTCTTTCAAGAGGAAATAATTTAGCTGACTGCTTGACGAGAAAAAGGCTGTTCATCACTGGCATTAGTTACAGTGCTGAGGATATATTCATTAGACATGTAATATTTAATACAGACGTGTATTGTTTACACAGACTGGTGTCAATAGAAGACATTAGAATTGTCTTTCTCAAAAGATAAAAGAGATGGGGAATGTTAATGTCAGAAGTGATCTCTATTGAAAACACATTGACATCTCCAACTGGCAGGAATCCAATACGATGGTTTTGATGACATCCTCTGGTAACGACATATCCAAGAGGTTTCGATGTATGTGGACAGCATTGTAATAGGAACATATACTTAACCCATTGAACCCGAGGAGCTCTTTTACCGACCCAGGAACATGACACGTAACAATTTACTTAAGTAAGATGACTGCTGAGTGAATGTGTAAGTTGGACGAATCAATATTTTCAACGTGCAGCCTCAGGACTACGCGTTGAGAATATTAATTATTCGAGTCCAAATAATGAATATGGTTTCTTCCAGTTGCTTTGACTTAGAAGATACCACCAAGGTTTAAATGGTTAAACTACAATTGCGAAGCAGGGTGCAGTGTCTTAATTTTTGTAATGCTAGTGTTGCTTGTCATGTGTAGGGACATGGCCCATCTGCACTGGAGAAGAAATGGCGACATACTGTAGTGCAGTTTTGATAGAAAGTGAGTTACCATAACGGAATAAAACTTCGATTACACAAAAGAGGAGAGCAAACCTGAAAATATTAGAAGAAAGCACTCTACCACGCTATCGGACTAAACACTAATACATTCAAAGACATACTGACAACGCCATTACCTCTGTCCTCTGCAGATCCACAAGCCTCGAATAGCAACCAATCCAACA
Organism: Pictodentalium vernedei; assembly: GCA_031216915.1. NCBI lineage: Eukaryota > Metazoa > Mollusca > Scaphopoda > Dentaliida > Dentaliidae > Pictodentalium > Pictodentalium vernedei. The sequence continues at coordinate 88,731,498 of CM062289.1, forward strand.
ACAAAAATCCAACAAGGCAACCACTAGAATGAAGGCGGGGAATACAATTAATAGGATCCAATTTAGACCGAAGGTTCGAGGCGCTGAATGATTGAGAATGCTAGCAAGTGTAAGTGCCACCACACAATCGACTACCACGCAAGATTAGTTCACTAGACCTACTACATTATCGTTATATTGTATCCACTCCTAGCCGAAATGTTGGGGCGTGCCCCATTTCCCTCTGCAGAATAAAGGTTTTTCGTAAACATTCCCAATAAGCAGCGAATGTCAGCAGCATGCATTAATATTCAATGAATATATTAGGTTCTGGAGAAGCAGGGTAATTCTTTTCGCGTAAAATAGCGGTCCGATCCACTTTTATCTCCATGGAATGACTGTCAACACGAACTACCTGTCAACATCATCTATAACATATCTCAAAAATTGTCGTCCCAATATCATGCCCATTTTGCATGGAGTATTTTTTTTAAATCCAGGCTGTTTTGAAAGTTGATTATCAGTGTACGGTTGAGATTAAGACAGGGGTACGTTTAAAGCAAGTGAAGAAATGTTTTCTGAGTACGGTTTAAACGTCTATAATTGATAAGGAAGGTTGTTTGTGTGGGTATCGTGATCTAATTCGATTGGAAAGTAGGTTCATAAATTAACAATTATTCAGATTTGTTGCTCGCCTACTACCATATTTTTCTTCACGCAAAAATTTAAGCGCATCGGGTTGAAAGTTGTAACTTTCGCCCCACCAACGGGCCTTCTGCAGTCGCATCGATTAAATATAAAACAAATGAACGCAAGTTTAATTAATATGGACGAAGTCGGATATTTTGAGACCTACCGTAGAAAGGGAGACGACCACAAGAGAATTCGATGTGCAATGCAGGCGAAAGATTTGAAGATAAAAAAATATCACGACTTGCTTTACCCAAAGGATGCTATTATCAACTGTAATTATTTTACTGATGTTGAACAGTGTGTGTGGTTGGTCTTTGTAAAATCGAAAATCAAAATCCGGGCGCGTTTTCACACCACACAAATGAATGTAATTTTGTCGACATTTGAAAACCACCAAACTGATTTCACTATTAACGATACAAGTTCATCAACCGATTTTCGCCAAATAAACTGCATTGTGGGGTGGCACAAATAGATTCATGAAGATTGCCACCAAAATTAGGCTCCTAACCCTCCCAAAACTGGGCACCCTAGGAGTCCAAAAGTGCTGAGTTGCTCAAAATCGCATTTATCAACCGATTTTCGCCAAATAAACTGCATTGTGGGGTGGCACAAATAGATTCATAAAGATTGCCACCAAAATTAGGCTCCTCACCCTCCCAAAATTGGGCACCCTAGGAGCCCAAAAGTGCTGAGTTGCTCAAAATCGTATTTATCAACCGATTTTCGCCAAATAAACTGCATTGCGGGGTGGCACAAATAGATTCATGAAGATTGCCACCAAAGTTAGGCTCCTCACCCTCCCAAAATTGGGCACCCTAGGAGCCCAAAAGTGCTGAGTTGATCAAAATCGCATTTATCAACCGATTTTCGCCAAATAAACTGCATTGTGGGGTGGCACAAATAGATTCATGAAAATTGCCACCAAAATTAGACTCCTCACCTCCCAAAATTGGGCACCCTAGGAGCCCAAAAGTGCTGAGTTGCTCAAAATCGCATTTATCAACCGATTTTCGCCAAATAAACTGCATTGTGGGGTGGCACAAATATATTCCTGAAGATTGCCACCAAAATTAGGCTCCTCACCCTCCCAAAATTGGGCACCCTAGGAGCCCAAAAGAGCTGAGTTGCTCAAAATCGTATTTATCAACCGATTTTCGCCAAATAAACTGCATTGTGGGGTGGCACAAATAGATTCATGAAGATTGCCAACCAAATTAGGCTCCTCACCCTCCCAAAATTGGGCACCCTAGGAGACCAAAAGTACTGAGTTGCTCAAAATCGTATTTATCAACCGATTTTCGCAAAATAAACTGCATTGTGGGGTGGCACAAAGAGATTCATGAAGATTACCACAAAAATTAGGCTCCTAACCCTCCCAAAATTGGGCATCCTAGGAGCCCAAAACTGCTGAGTTGCTCAAAATCGCATTTATCAACCGATTTTCGCCAAATAAACTGCATTGTGGGGTGGCACAAATAGATTCATGAAGATTGCCACCCAAATTAGGTACCTCACCCACCCAAAATTGGGCACCCTAGGAGCCCAAAAGAGCTTAGTTCCTCAAAATCGCATTTATCAAATGATTTTCGCTAAATAAACTGCATTGTGGGGTGGCACAAATAGATTCATGAAGATTGCCACCCAAATTAGGTATCTCACCCTCCCCAAATTGGGCACCCTAGGAGCCCAAAAGTGCTGAGTTGCTCAAAATCGTATTTATCAACCGATTTTCGCCAAATAAACTGCATTGTGGGGTGGCACAAATAAATTTATGAAGATTGCCACCAAAATTTCGCTCCTCACCTCCCAAAATTGGGCACCCTAGGAGCCCAAAGGTGCTGAGTTGCTCAAAATCGTATTTATCAACCGATATTCGCCAAATAAACTGCATTGTGGGGTGGGACAAATAAATTCATGAAGATTGCCACCAAAATTAGGCTCCTCACCCTCCCAAAATTGGGCACCCTAGGAGCTCAAAAAGTGCTGAGTTGCTCAAAATCGTATTTATCAACCGATTTTCGCCAAATAAACTGCATTGTGGGGTGGCACAAATAGATTCATGAAGATTGCCACCAAAATTACGCTCCTCAACCTCCCAAAATTGGGTACCCTAGGAGCCCAAAAGTGCTGAGTTGCTCAAAATCGCATTTATCAACCGATTTTCGTCAAATAAACTGCATTGTGGGGTGGCAAAAATAGATTCATGAAGATTGCCACCAAAATTAGGCTCCTCACCCTCCCAAAATTGGGCACATTAGGAGCCCAAACGTGCTGAGTTGCTCAAAATCGTATTTATCAACCGATTTTCGTCAAATAAACTGCATTGTGGGGTGGCACAAATAGATTCATGAAGATTGCCACCAAAATTTGGCTCCTCACCCTCCCAAAATTGGGCACCCTAGGAGCCCAAATGTGCTGAGTTGCTCAAAATCGCATTTATCAACCGATTTTCGCCAAATAAACTGCATTGTGGAGTGGCACAAATAGATTCATGAAGATTGCCACCAAAATTAGGCTCCTCACGCTCCCAAAATTGGGCACCCTAGGAGCCCAAAAGTGCTGAGTTGCTCAAAATCGCATTTATCAACCGATTATCGCCAAATAAACTGCATTGTGGGGTGGAAAAAATACATTCATGAAGATTGCCACCCAAATTAGGTACCTCACCCTCCCAAAATTGGGCACCCTAGGAGACCAAAAGTGCTGAGTTGCTCAAAATCGTATTTATCAACCGATTTTCGCCAAATAAACTGCATTGTGGGGTGGCACAAATAGATTCACGAAGATTACCACCCAAATTAGGTACCTCACCCTCCCAAAATTGGGCACCCTAGGAGCCCAAATGTGCTGAGTTGCTCAAAATCGCATTTATCAACCGATTTTCGCCAAATAAACTGCATTGTGGGTGGCACAAATAGATTGATAAAGATCGCCACCCAAATTAGGTACCTCACCCTCCCAAAATTGGGCACCCTAGGAGCCCAAAAGTGCTGAGTTGCTCCAAATCGCATTTATCAACCGATTTTCGCCGAATAAACTGCATTGTGGGGTGGCACAAATAGATTCACGAAGATTGCCACCCAAATTAGGTACCTCACCCTCCCAAAATTGGGCACCCTAGGAGCCCAAATGTGCTGAATTGCTCAAAATCGTGTTTATCAACCGATTTTCGCCAAATAAATTGCATTGTGGGGTGGCACAAATAGATTCATGAAGATGGCCACCAAAATTAGGCTCCTCACCCTCCCAAAATTGGGCACCCTAGGAGCCCAAATGTGCTGAGTTGCTCAAAATCAGATTTATCAACTGATTTTCGCCAAATAAACTGCATTGTGGGGTGGCACAAATAGATTCATGAAGATTGCCACCCAAATTAGGTACCTCACCCTCCCAAAATTGGGCACCCTAGGAGCCCAAAAGTGCTGAGTTGATCAAAATCGTATTTATCAACCGATTTTCGCCAAATAAACTGCATTGTGGGGTGGCACAAATAGATTTATGAAGATTGCCACCAAAATTAGGCTCCTCACCCTCCCAAAATTGGGCACCCTGGGAGCCCAAATGTGCTGAGTTGCTCAAAATCGCATTTATCAACCGATTTTCGCGAAATAAACTGCATTGTGGGCTGGCACAAATAGATTCATGAAGATTGCCACCCAAATTAGGTACCTCACCCTCCCAAAATTGGGCACCCTAGGAGCCCAAACGTGCTGAGTTGCTCAAAATCGCATTTATCAACCGATTTTCGCCCAATAAACTGCATTGTGGGGTGGCACAAATAGATTCATGAAGATTGCCACCAAAATTTGGCTCCTCACCCTCCCAAAATTGGGCACCCTAGGAGCCCAAATGTGCTAAGTTGCTCAAAATCGTATTTATCAACCGATTTTCTCCAAATAAACTGCATTGTGGGGTGGCACAAATAGATTCATGAAGATTGCCACTCAAATGATGTACCTCACCTTCCCAAAATTGGGCACCCTAGGAACCCAAATGTGCTGAGTTGCTCAAAATCGTATTTATCAACCGATTTTCGCCAAATAAACTGCATTGTGGGGTGGCACAAATAGATTCATGAAGATTACCACCCAAATTAGGTACCTCACCCTCCCAAAATTGGGCACCCTAGGAGCCCAAAAGTGCTGAGTTGCTCAAAATCGCATTTATCAACCGATTTTCGCCAAATAAACTGCATTGTGGGTGGCACAAATAGATTGATAAAGATCGCCACCCAAATTAGGTACCTTACCCTCCCAAAATTGGCACCCTAGGAGCCCAAATGTGCTGAGTTGCTCAAAATCGTCTTAATCAACCGATTTTCGCCAAATAAACTGCATTGTGGGGGTGGCACAAATAGATTCATGAAGATGGCCACCAAAATTAGGCTCCTCACCCTCACAAAATTGGGCACCCTAGGAGCCCAAATGTGCTGAGTTGCTCAAAATCGCATTTATCAACTGATTTTCGCCAAATAAACTGCATTGTGGGGTGGAACAAATAGATTCATGAAGATTGCCACCCAAATTAGGTACCTCACCCTCCCAAAATTGGGCACCCTAGGAGCCCAAAAGTGCTGAGTTGCTCAAAATCGTATTTATCAACCGATTTTCGCCAAATAAACTGCATTGTGGGGTGGCACAAATAGATTCATGAAGATTGCCACCAAAATTAGGCTCCTCACCCTCCCAAAATTGGGCACCCTGGGAGCCCAAAAGTGCTAAGTTGCTCAAAATCGCATTTATCAACCGATTTTCGCCAAATAAACTGCATTGTGGGCTGGCACAGATAGATTCATGAAGATTGCCACCCAAATTAGGTACCTCACCCTCCCAAAATTGGGCACCCTAGGAGCCCAAACGCGCTGAGTTGCTCAAAATCGCATTTTTCAACCGATTTTCGCCAAATAAACTGCATTGTGGGGTGGCACAAATAGATTCAAGAAGATTGCCACCCAAATTAGGTTCCTCACCCTCCCAAGACTGGGCACCCTAGGAGCCCAAAAGTGCTGAGTTGCTCAAAATGGTATTTATGAACCGATTTTCGCCAAATAAACTGCATTGTGGGGTGGCACAAATAGATTCATGAGGATTGCCACCAAAATTTGGCTCCTCACCCTCCCAAAATTGGGCACCCTAGGAGCCCAAATGTGCTAAGTTGCTCAAAATCGTATTTATTAACCGATTTTCCCCAAATAAACTGCATTGTGGGGTGGCACAAATAGATTCATGAAGATTGCCACTCAAATTAGGTACCTCACCCTCCCAAAATTGGGCACCCTAGGAACCCAAATGTGCTGAGTTGCTCAAAATCGTATTTATCAACCGATTTTCGCCAAATAAACTGCATTGTGGGGTGGCACAAATAGATTCATGAAGATTGCCACCAAAATTAGGCTCCTCACCCTCCCAGAATTGGGCACCCTAGGAGCCCAAAAGTGCTGAGTTGCTCAAAATCGCATTTATCAACCGATTTTCGCCAAATAAACTGCATTGTGGGGTGGCACAAATAGATTCATGAAGATTGACACTCAAATTAGGTACCTCACCCTCCCAAAATTGGGCACCCTAGGAACCCAAATGTGCTGAGTTGCTCAAAATCGTATTTATCAACCGATTTTCGCCAAATAAACTGCATTGTGGGGTGGCACAAATAGATTTCTGAAGATTGCCACCAAAATTAGGCTCCTCACCTCCCAAAATTGGGCACCCTAGGAGCCCAAAGTGCTGAGTTGCTCAAAATCGTATTTATCAACCGCTTTTCGCCAAATAAACTGCATTGTGGGGTAGCACAAATAGATTCATGAAGATTGCCACCAAAATTAGGCTCCTCACCCTCCCAAAATTGGGCACCCTAGGAGCCCAAAAGTGCTGAGTTGCTCAAAATCGTATTTATCAACCGATTTTCGCCAAATGAACTGCATTGTGGGGTGGCACAAATAGATTCATGAAGATTGCCACCAAAATTAGGCTCCTCACCCTCTCAAAATTGGGCACTCTAGGTGCCCAAAAGTGCTGAATTGCTCAAAATCGTATTTATCAACCGATTTTCGCCAAATAAACTGCATTCTGGGGTGGTACAAATAGATTCATAAAGATTGCCTCCCAAATTAGGTACCTCACCCTCCCAAAATTGGGCACCCTAGGAGCCCAAAAGTGCTGCGTTGCTCAAAATCGTATTTATCAACCGATTTACGCCAAATAAACTGCATTGTGGGGTGGCACAAATAGATTCATGAAAATTGCCACCCAAATTAGGTACCTCACTCTCCCAAAATTGGGCACCCTAGTCCGCCAACAGAGGTATCTCCAAGACTAGTCCCCACTTTTTCACGCAGGTCTGTCTTCCCGGCTGTCAACCATCAAATACCAAGAAACGTAACGATGATTTCCAACAAGTGACCATCTACCCCCCCCCCCCACCCCCCATTCGACAAACCGCCAAACACATTTGCCACAAATCAGAGAAATTAGATCTTTCAGTATGCTCCGATGGTTGTCGCGACTTAACATTATATGGGTTTTTTTTACCGCAGTGTAGCTTGTTGATACACACGGCGAAAGAGTAGTATGCTGAAGACAATGCAGCAGTAGGATCTATCCAGGAAAAAAGAAAATTTAAACTTTTTATTGGGGTTTAACGACACTTTTAACAGTCAGGGTCACCTCGTGGCGGACGATTTAACGCGATTGAGGACACTGGAGTATCGAGAGAGAGCCACCTAGCAGGGGCGTGCAAATGTCAGACTCCACAACGCACTAACTCAACAAAGAAGTGTTAGCATTGGTTGAAGACACGTGCATCGAGGATTGCGGTATGTTACGTTCATGGAGATCAACGCCACAAGTAGACCGTGTAGAACGCTCCTTTCCCCGAGAAACGAACCCCAACAGACTGCTCTGGACTTTACCATAACCATAGCCTGAGAGCTCGCCTCTAAGCAGTTTTATAGAAAATATTGAATACAGAAGCTTTGATTTCACACAACGGGGGTGAGGAGTTCAAAATGATCATCTTGTTTCTATAACGGGCAGAGAACGGCTGAGCCAGCACCGGATGTGGTGATAAAAACCGTCTATTGTTTTTGCAAGCTATCATGCAGAAATTCATGTGGAACGTATCTTTCGGTGGGAAGAACAAACTCAAATGTGTCATTGGTTGTGGGGATTGTTGGGGTGAGGGCTGCAGGAATTCAGAAAGTGTTCCCGTTGATATAAGGGAAGAGGGCGTCTGATGTGCAAACGACATCCGATGGAAATTCTAAGGGTGTTTTCTATATTTTGTGCATATGTACCATCCTTATTTGTCAATTAGGGCTTCAAATTCGACCATTCTATTTATAACAATCCCCTGTCTGATCATGGTATTTCGTGGCCAGGATTATTGTGCCTCACTCATTGTTTTTCTTAGTTTCTGTTGTCTGTAGGGCATGTGTCGCAAATTTTTCGTTGAGATCTAGTATTTCTGCTGAATTCGGCAACTTCGGCGGTGATCCATGTGTGATTCGGTCGTAAATTCCATTCTCGTGACCACTGAGTACCTCCTTGACCAGTGTTGATGGAACTAATAATCTCTCGAATCTAAATTGCATTCCTACTATATGATATTTTCAGCTTACCTCATTAAATCATCTTCGGTGGCAAACTTGAACGCCATCTCGAATAAAAAATTCCTCTGCCTGACATTATTTTCGGGAAGGCTCTCGCGAAGTGCTTTCAAGAAGGTGAAGTCGGTTCCTAGTGGTTCTACGGGATGCTTGGTATGTTCTGGTTGCTCTCTGACTTGTTTTGACTCTTGTTGTAATTGACTGTGATCCGCGCTCAGTACTTCTACAATTTAGGTATATAGCTGCGTTTGTCTCCAAGTTGGCCTCTCTTCTCTTCTTTCCACTTCTTCTCTTCTTCTTCCCTTGTCCTTCCCATGTTTCTTATCTATATTATTTTTCTATTTCCTCTTTTACTTCTTTTTTTTCTTTTCTTTTCTACTTCCTTTCTATATGCGTTATTTCCCTCAACATACAGTTTTGAGCAATATCTAGTATTCGTTTAATAACAGTAACTGCATCTTTCCCTTGTAATTTGGAGACATAAGGGAGACGACTAATATAAGCACTTGGCTTTCTGTCGAACCCCTTCACTATAGGGTTTATCATATTCTCTGTATACTGCCTACCATGTTCTATGTATCAACAATTATGTCGTTTTATTTTTCTTTTGTATAAAGTGATGTATGGATGTATACAGATATTTCAATAAACATTGTTTAAATTAAAAAAAACTGGCTAGAAATTTCTTGAAGATTCAAATCTAATTACAACCACACTAAATTTTACAGAATTAATTTTTTAACACGCTCTTCCAACATCGATCAATGAAGCCAACTGGGAAAACTGTAAAATATAATAGCATTCTCATATAGAGCCTTACTTGCGGTAAAACAGCGTGGTTATAAGTAACTCTCCCTGTGTATCATTTAAAACGCCCTGTGCTCCCCAGAATGAATACCGACCAGCTGACTTCTCCAGGCTGAGACTATCCACAGACTCAAACTCCACTTATCTACTAGTTTCAAGAAGAATGAGTTCGACATCAGGTGGGGTTAGGGTCTTCTGTCGAGTTCATCTCCCAGTGTTTGACTTTGCACAAGTTTTCTCTCTCCGTACAGGCCAGAAAAAGCCGCTTTGCCAAGAAAAGATTGTTCTCCTTCCCCTGGTGACCAACATCGTCAATCACTTCAAGTAGATAACACCAGATTCCAGTGATAAGTTTTATACTATCTAGTATTTATCTGCCTTAGTGACTCCTTGCTCCTTCCACCCTTGCGAACAGAACTGATTTTAATGACATGAACTCTGTGCAACTTAGGATTTTTCTCGTATCCTGTATTGACACGTTCTCTCTGATCAGTGGCCATGTGTCGAAGGTAACGTATTCCACGCAGACAGAACGGGGAAATGTGTTTCTGGTATAAACTGTCTACAAATGACACTGAAGTAGCTACCGTTTCACAAATAGCTTCCACAAAACCAAGAAAACACTTCTGGTCGTATTGGCAATCTATCAACATAACCGTTTTGTTTCCCAATTTCATAGTGTGTGATGAAAGTTTAATTCTTCAATGTTTACCGAATTATGACGACATCGTTCACCTCAGAAATGGCGTATTGTTCATTTTCATGGCATCAAGCGTAAGTGGCCATGTTTTGACGTCAATAATATGGTTAATCGATGGTAGCACGTGTTTTCGTCGTACATTTTATATGACGGGGACCACCATCATGGTTCCTATGGCAATACGTGGTTGCTATGAAACTGAAATTCCCGCATCAGTGAAGGGTTGTATTAGGTGGTATGCTCGATTGTTCAGAAGAATACTGAGTATCGATAAATTGAATTACCTGAAGCAAGACAATTGCCAAACATTACCCACATCATGTTTTACAACACAGACACATGGTTGAAAATCTGGATAACGCGATTAACCTTTTGTTGTAAAGGGACACGTGTGTCCATGTGCTGGGCGTGTTATGCGCACTTTGCGACATGAACGCAAGCACACGACGACGGCATATCCTGCATGCGCCGTATGTGTCGTGGACATGTTGAACACTTGCATACATGAACATCTCAGAGATGTCTCGTTTCCAATTGAGCAAGGACAGTTTAGACAGATGCGGACTAGAGTAAATGAAGCCGTCTGACTGATTCACACTGAATGTACTATGACTTGGTTGGGATTAGAGGTCGGGCCAATATACATAGCCAGCAGCAGATAGGTATAGTAGGGAGGAAGTAGCAAGAGGTAGACAAAGTCATTAAACTGGGCGCAATCGCTCACTGGAAGCCGAGAAAATAGTAATTGCAACAAGAGCGCATATAAAATGTAATGACATTCAACTTTGTTGCTGTTTCTGAACATAAATCTGTGGAGAGCAAATTTGAAAGGATATGCCCTGTTTTAGTTTAAAATTACTTGAAATAATATACCTTCAATGTTTATCCGATAGGAAAATTCCTACCATGGAAATGATTTTATGATATAAAAATACGTCACCACAGCAACAGTGTCTCTTTATGATAACACCAATTGCAGATACTATCAGAAGATGTATGCGTTAACAAAGCTACTTTGTGTCGTAAAACAATACATTTATTTGGAAACCGATCAACCTCTTGTCGCGTTCACATCAGTAGTAGGGGATGTGTGGATCGTCCCTTACTGGCCGGACCCCGGCCCGGACCCCGGAAGTGACGTCATGTCACGTGCTCCAGTGGCGCCATGTTGTGTAGCCATGGTCATGGTAACCCGCGTGCGCGGCCATCTTGTGATGTCATTCCCACAGCACCGCGTGGTGTTAGTGCGCATGCGTAGCGGGTGTTGTTGGGGTGATACGTATTTCCATCGTCCATTTTGTATACTGGAGGACGCCATCTTGGTTTCTATGGTAGAATGTGGTTGCTAGATAATCCAAAGGCTCACAATAAGACAGGGGTGTGTCCAGAGGGTATGCTCCTTTGTACAGGAGTAATTTCGCGATTCGAAAAATTACCCAAATAAACCCGACAAGTTTTACTATATCGTATTCTTTCAGAATTCTCTGCTTCTATATATGCAATAGTTTTCGTCTACCTGACAATGTTCTTTTGTTCTGGAGTGTACTCCAGTAGAATAGAAGAGCCTTTCAGTTGGAACAGTTTTAGCCTTTTGGTACTATTTTAAGCTTTTCTGGTGTGTTCTTGTTAGTTCTGACCCTATTACTTGTACTCTTATTGTTTCATTTATCTGAATCATCCAAGCAGTTCACTTTACTGGCGCTAACTAACCAACCAGATTGCTTGATTTTCCATAATCTGTATGCAGAATTATCTCCCTTGTGTATATGAAAAGCCAAAATCATTCCCAAACCCAATAAGCTATCGAGTTGTTACTGAAGTCATTGCTCGAACGACTCGAAGCCCATCGAGCAAATGAGCTTTAGACATACTGCTCATCGACTCATTTCGGTTCTTGAGGATACCTATGGCCTGGTATTGTATTATTTTATGAGAATACCTTTTGTCGGATACTTACCTAAGGATACCAATCCTTGTTTGGCACAACCTTCTAGGCTATCCTAGGACATACCTATCCCCAAGCTTACAAGCTAAAGAACCAAAAGAGTAATTGCTCCATGAGCAATTGCTCGAACGACTTGGAACCCATCGAGCAAATGAGCCTTAGAGCAATTGCTCAATCGAGTGACTCCACATACAGCTCGAACGACTCAAAGAAAATCGAGCAAATGAGCTAACGAGTACTTGCTCGTTCGAAAGACTCAAACATACAACTCTTTGGCTCATGTCAGAAAAAGGGTTGTTTAAGTCCAGTCATTTTCAAAAAAGGGGATTCCGTAAGTAGGATTTTTCCCAAATAAGCCAAAGAGCCAAGAGAGTAATTACTCCATGAGCAATTGCTCGAACGACTCGAAGCCCGTCAAGCAAATGAGCTATAGAGTAATTGCTCGATTGAGTGACTCCACCTACTGCTCTTAGCCTTGTTTGGGTATTTTAGGATACCCATTTTACTGGACTGTTGGAGGACACTTGTTGTAGAAACCTTACATCCGGGTACTTCATGCTACGTCCGGGTACTTTTGTTGGGAAAGTTATAAAAAGGGTGTTGGTATGAAAATAAACTGATTTGTGTCCTGACCGTCGTCGAGTGGAGACATGTTACCGATTCGCTGCAGATACTGTTCCAAGACATTTTCGAGATCGGATAATGCTAGAAGACACGAAAAGGACCATCGTTGGCTCCACTATTGATATGGTATATTGTACTAAGTTGTACACCCAACCACACAATAGGAAGAGGCACGAAGAATATCATTGTCCAAGAAGAACTGAAGAGCAGAGAGATACTGGAGATTTAATGACTGACCAGAATAAAATACTTTTAGAATTTTTACGGGATGCTGACAAGGACAAAAATCGATGCCGTTCTCCGCACTGCTAATGAAGATTCGATTACCTGTTTATATAAACGTACTACCAACATCCTCGAAGATGAGATACCACTGAATTTGGCTGAATTTGATGTATTGAAGCTGCTAGCCGATGATGGAATTTCTACCGATACAACAAAGAAGTATATTACGAACGAGTTGCTTTCTCTCGGTGCTTATCAACCCAGTCCAAGCTCTGAACAAGAGCACCGCTGGGCACTGCATCATACGCCCTGAACTGTTCAAATTGTACCATTTTAACACATTTGCAATTTTTTTAGAGTGCGAGAAATTTATAATGGCATACATATATATGTTACGGTCAGACTTTGAAATCAGTGATTTTGTGAAATGACTAAATTTTTCAGTCATTTGAGAAAAAGACTATCAAGTTTGAAGCCAATCGATAAATAAATACTAAAGTTATCATCCGGAAACCAAATATTTGACGAAGAATTCTAAGTCCAACAGGGGCCATAATTCAGGCAAAAATTGTTCAGACCGACCCCATATTCGAACTTGACCTGTATTTTGTTGTGATTAAACCACACACCAAGTTTGGAGCCGATCGGAAAACAAATATTAAAGTTATCATCCGGAAACCAAATATTTGACGAATTCTAAGTCCAACAGGGGCCATAATTCAGGCAAAAATTGTTCAGACCGACCCCATATTCGAACTTAACCTGTATTTTGTTGTGATTAAACCACATACCAAATTTGGAGCCGATCGGAAAACAAATACTAAAGTTATCATCCGGAAACAAAATATTTGACGAATTCTAAGTCCAACTGGGGCCATAATTCAGGCGAAAAATGTTCGGACCGACCCCATATTCGAACTTGACCTGTATTTTGTTGTGATTAAACCACATACCACATTTGGAGCCGATCGGAAAACAAATACTAAAGTTATCATCCGGAAACCAAATATTTGACGAATTCTAAGTCCAACTGGGGCCATAATTCAGGCGAAAAATGTTCGGACCGACCCCATATTCGAACTTGACCTGTATTTTGTTGTGATTAAACCACATACCACATTTGGAGCCGATCGGAAAACAAATACTAAAGTTATTGTTCGGAAACCAAACGGACGGACGGACGGACGGACGGACGGACGGACGGACAGACGGACGGACAACGCCATACTATAATACGTCCCGTTTTTCAAACGGGCGTATAAAAAGGTATAAAGGGCTGTACTAACACCAAATGCTCATTTGTTCTACGACCACAAAAGAGTGAAGACATGGCGATTCATAACTGCGAGTACTGTGGAAAAACATTTTCTCGAAAGTTTAACATGAAGAGGCACAAAGAAGAGGTTTGCCCAAACCGACAAAAGGAAATTTCGAGCAAGACTACAAGTCTAGACAGAAATTCAGATACACTGTGAATCCTATCTGATGCGGATCGATATGAAGCCAAGACTATGCTCAAGACCGACAGTGATGATTCGATACAATGTACATGTGATTGTGCCTCGAATATCTTGAAGGGGGCAGTACCTATAACCAAATCTGAGAAAGCTAAGCTGATTCCATACAAACACCAGATCAGATTGCCTTACCAACTCTTTTATATGAAAAGAAGACGGATCATACAGAAAGGAGGATTTTTAGGAAAGTTAATCAAACTCAATGTTCTGTCCTATATCCTACACTGCAAAAAATATAGGTTCTCTTTAGAACCAAAACTGGATCTAATCTTGTCCCTGAGATGGAACCAGTTCTGTTTAAAGAGTATTCATTTCAAATCAAATAAATTTATAAAGATTAACATTAAATATTAACAAAACTAAACATAAATTTAGGGGGTTTCAGCCGTAAGTTTAGAGCTTATACGAGGTTGTCTCAAATCATTATTAACCAAAGCAGATATGAACAGTTGGCATATCGAACCAGTTTTGGTTCTGTATAGAACCAATATACCAGGTATTTATATTCGCTTTGTTTCAAAATGTTTGGCGACTGCGTTGAATAGACTCCAAGTTTACTGCTGAATCTACTTCAGTTCATGTATTATTCTGTTAAAATTGAATGCTAATCTTGGTAAATTTATTTAATTTGAAATAAATACTGTTTAAACTAAACTGGTTCCATCTCAGGGACAAGATTAGAACCAGTTTTGGTTCGAAAGAAAACCTATATTTTTGCAGCGTATAAAAGGTCGTGCTCGTAAGAATCTTGTTATTTGTAATCTGATTTTCGAAGAGAGCGGACACAATGCAATCCAGTTGTGCACCAAAAAATGGTCAAGAGATTTGGACACCGATGAGTCGTCGGAACACGCAGAAGATATGGAATATGAAGAAGAAGACGAAGAAGAAGAAGAAGTTTCTGTGATTGGAACTATCGTTCAAAGTGCCGATGACAAACACCAAGACGATTTTGACAACCTCGTGAACAAATATTTCGAGGATGGAATGGATAGAGAAGATGCAGCTGAAACAGCAAATAGAGAACTTCAAAAGAGTGTCAGAGAAGCCATTACTGAAAAATACATTGATGCCCTTGTGTACATTAGAATTTTTTCCAACGACTCAATTCACAAGACAATTCAGGAAACTGCTAAGCGTCTTCGTGAAGAAGAGGATTTTGACTTTGAAGACTTTGAAGAATCCCAGAAATATGCCTTGGAAAAACGAAGATTTTTGTTCGACAACCTTATGACAAACTACTCATTCAGAGTAGAAGATGATGACGAAGAAGAAGAAGATTAGAGAGACTGAGAGAGAGAGAAAAAAGTATAAAAGGAGTGTTAGTATAAAAATAAACTCATTTCCGTTTTGAACGTCGAAGAGTGTGTCAACAACGGTGCTCAGACTCAAAAATGACTTACATATACAGATCTTCAAGAATGATGCTGGATTAAAGCTGACTTCCGAGAACTGGCTCAAGTGAATCGTGTGGTAAATGCAGCCAAGAGAAAAAATCTAGACATGGGTGCTGGTGGAAAGAAACAAAGATGTATGGATACTGGCCGATCATTAACAACCGAAGTTGCTACTGCAACCAAGAGAAGAAAGACTGATGCTTCCAATACAAACAGGAATGAAGTTACCACTACGAATCAGTCTTAAGTTTCTACTGAAACAAAGAAAGATGTTTTCACTAAGAACGAAGTAACGAATCAGTCTGAAGTTTCTACTCGAGTTACGAATGAAGATTTAAAGAGGAACCAAACCAAGAACGATGTTTCCACTCAAATCACGAATCAACATAAAGAAGATTTAAAGTGGAACCAAAACAAGAACGATGCTTCCAATACAAACAAAGAACGCTGTTTCCTCTCAACCCACAAATGAAGTTACTACTGAAACGAAGACTGATGTTCAGAAGACTGAGGTTGCCACTATAAAATAGCTAAAAGACAAGAAAGAGGAACCCAAAGATGCCAGACAGGACATTAAAGCAACCAGCAAAGACAGATTACCAGATATCAATGCGAGAACGTGTTTTATCACGAACCTAGCCAGGCACTGGGAAGAAGCTCGAATTCACAAGAAGATGAAATGGCTAGCCCATCCGAGAAGAAGTACAAAGACAATGAAAGTGTCAATGACTCTGTAGCTCAACTTGTGTAAGACATGTACATGTATAGTATGTGACACAGCAATGGCAAACATCTAGGTAATGACTTGATAACAAAGATGCATATAAAGTATTGTAACGGTCTGTACATAAACGCTGACCGTAGAATGTAACAAATGCATAGGTAAAGTATTGTAAAGGTGGGCGACAGTCAGATGCTAAACTAGAAAAGAAATCTTTGAGTCCCAGAGTGGGACTGGCTGAACCCCAAAATATTTGTTCTAATAGCACAGTGATAGCAAAGGTACCCAAACACTCGTTTGTGTCCCAGGGTGATAACAAAGGTACCCAATAAGTTTCGTGGAGATCGGTTCATAAATACAGCCTATAGCCTGAGCCGTATAGAAGTTGTGTACAAAAAACTGATTGGACCTAATATCGGTACAAAATGACCACTGGCAGCCATCTTGAATTTTCAACGGCACCCAGGAACACTCGTTCTCGTCCCAAGGTGGTAACAAAGGTACCCAAGGCGTTTCATGAAGATCGGTTCAAAAATACAGCTTCTAGCCCGAGCCATATTGACAAGTGCACTTACTGTGTATAAGTAGCACTGAATAAATCAAAGTTCATCTGATTTGCATAATTTATGCACGAGAAAAACCCCGTATTATATGTGATGTATTCCATGTTACTAAACGTTCATTCAAAAATTTATTCAAATCAGAACCTTCATATAGAAGTTCTGTACCAAAAACTGATTGTACCGAACTTTGGTACAAAATGGCCGCCGGCAGCCATCTTGAATTTCAGACCGTACCCAAAAACACTCGTTCTCTTCCAAAGGTGATAACTAAGGTATCTAAGAGGTTTCGTGAAGATCGGTTCATAACTACAGCCTCCAGCCGTAGCTGTATTGACATGTGCACTTACAGTATATAAGTAGAGCTGAAATATTCAAAGTTCATCTAATTTGCATAATTTATGTATGAGAAAAAAACCCTTATTATATGTGATGTATTCCATGTTACTGAACATTCACAAAAATTTATTCGAATCAGAAGTTTCATAGAAAAGTTCTGTACATAAAACTGATTGCACTAACTACAGTACAAAATGGCTGCTGGTGGCAATCCTGAATTTCGGACCGCACCCATAAACACTTGTTCTCATCCCACGATGATAACAAAGGTGCTCAAAAAGTTTCGTAAAGATCTGTTCATAAATACCTCTAATCTGAGCCGCATTGAATTGTTGACGGACAGACGGACCACGGGCCATGGCATAAGCTCAAATTCAATTTCTCAAGGAAAAACTGAAACCTTGAGAAATTGAATTGTATACTCGAATAAAAATGAATGAAATGTTACGTATATATTGTTGTTTGTTTTTTATCTACTATCCCAACAAAAGTACCCAGATGTAGCATAAAGGTTTTTACAGCAAGCGTCCTCCAATAGTCCAATACAATAGGAATTCTAAAATACCCAGATGAGGCTAAGAGCAGTAGGTGGAGTCACTCGATCGAGCAATTACTCTATAGCTCATTTGCTCGGTGGGTTTCGAGTCGTTCGAGCAATTGCTCATGGAACAATTACTCTCTTGGCCCTTTGGCTTATTTGGGAAAAATCCTACTTACGGAATCCTCCCTTTTTGAAAATGACTGGACTTAAACACCCCTTTTTCTGACAGAACTCGAAGAGTCGTATGTCCGAGTCACTCGAACGAGCAAGTACTGGTTAGCTCATTTGTTCGATGGACTTCGAGTCATTCAGGCAGTATGTGGAGTCACTCGATTGAGCAATTGCTCTAAGGCTCATTTGCTAGATGGGTTTCGAGTCGTTTGAGCAATTGCTCATGGAGCAATTACTCTCTTGGCTCTTTACCTTGTAAGGGGAATTTGGGGATATGTATGTCCTGGGATGGCATAGAAGGCTGGGCCAAACAAGTAACAGTATCCTTAGGTAAGTGCCCTATAAAAGGTCTTCTCAAATAATAATACAATACCAGACCATAGGTATCTTCAAAAACCGAAATGAGTCGACGAGCAGTATGTCAAGTCACTTGAACGAGCAATTACTCTAAAGCTCATTTGCTCGCTGGGCTTCGAGTCGTTCGAGCCACGACTTCAATAACAACTTGAAGCTTACTGGGTTTTGGAATGATAAAGGCTTTTGATATACACAAGGGAGATAACTCTGCATACAGATTATGGGAAATGAAGCAATCTGATTGGTTAGTTAACGCCAGTAAAGTGAACTGCCTGGGTGATCTAGATAAACGAAACAAGAGTACACGGAATATGGTCAGAACTAACAAGAACAGACCAGAAAAGCTAAAAATAGTATCAAAAAGCTAAAACTGTTCCAACTGAAAGGCTCTTCTACTCTACTGGAGTATACGCCAGGACCAAGGAACATGATCACGGAGACGAAACCTACTGCATATATAGATAGAAGCAGATAATTCAAAAGAGTAAAACTTGTCGGGTTTATTTGGGTAATTCTACGAATCGGGGAAAATACTCTTGTACAAAGGAACATACCCCCCGAACATACCCCTGTCTTGTCAGCCTTTGGATCACCTAGCAACCACGTGCTACTATAGAAACCAAGATGGCGGCCTCCTGTCTACAAAATGGACGACGGAAACACGCATCACTCTAACAACACCCACTGCGCTTGCGCACTAACACCATGCATCACTGTGGGGATGACGTCACAAGATGGCCGCTCACGCCGGTTACCATAACAACACAACATGGTGCCACTGGGTCACGTGACATGACGTCACTTCCGGGGTCCGGCCAATAAGGGACGACCCATACATTCTATACTACTCACATCGATCTCGTTTTACGTTTAGGCCAAACTGATTTTATCTACTCAGTCAGTGGCGGAGCTCCTCCCCCCTCCCCAATGTTACTATGCCACTTCCTCTAAAAATTGCAGGAAGATTGTGTAGGCGATTGCATGCATGGACCTAAATATTTGTGTCCAGTTCTTTCCAATACATCTATGAAATACCTAATTCTGTAAGACTTTAAATTGCCAACATGTAATTAAATCACATCTGGAGGGTGAGTGGAGGCAAGAATATAAATGCCATCAGAGATAATATATGGATTTACCACTAACTGGACTTCTGTACAAAATTATCAAATTGGCATTGTTCGTCTAGAACACAGGTTATTTATTTCCTTCAAAAATCTTTTCAGCAGAAAAGCAGCAAAATAGTCTCAGAATCACTCTCAATGCTTAACAATTTTCCGAGGGAAACACACCCAGACTCTCGCCTATAGAATGGGTACACCCCCTTCTATATCCTCATCCTGCTCAACCTCCGAGATATGCCTTCAGCATATCGTGTAAAGACTTTGAAATTTGCCTCCACTCCCCCCCCCCCAAAAAAAAAATCGCTGTGCCCTCCCCCCTCCCCCAATTTGAAATCCAGACTCCGCCACTGGACTCAGAAAAACGATTTCCCGTAAGCGATACCAAACAGTGTCATTTTAGAAGAACAGGCTTTGGAATGCAGAGAATAGAGACGGGAGTAGGTTGAGTGTGACACAAAAACAAGGATTCTGCACGCAGAGTCCGTGCTGGAAAATATACTCCAATTACATCGAGAGACACCACACCATACATTATTCAGTGGCAGTAAAAAACAACTTCATGGCATCGATACCAATGGGGTACAATCCATGGTGCCAATTTTCAGCTAACTGTCTTCAATAGGATATCGAGTCATCTCGAAACGGTATCTCTGAGAGGAGGGGGCATAACAAAGTTCGGGGCCCTAGAATAGCAAGGCACGGATGAAATAACCCCCTCCCCAAGCACAGTTGAAGCCTGTCCAGCTATTATTTCAATATCAACACCACATGACGCCCTCTGTGAACATCTTGCAGCTCACTAGACGACCATTTAACAACAGGCCTGACTCCTGCAATTAAAAAATCTGTTCCATGCAGATTCGAATTGGTGTGGACCACCTACTACTCACACTCTCCCCTCTCCGGTCGCATTACTGCTTACAATTATGATTCTAACACAACCTGTCTTCATTTCAGTGAGGATTCTATACATATGGCATGTGTTGGGAGGGGAGGTGGTCGTTTTTCAATCAGCATGAATATGAATCTTAGATATCGATTCGCTTTGCTTGTAATCAGGCACTTTCATGCCTGAGTCACCAGACTAGATTTAATTTTCATTCTTTGACTTGTGTCACACATACACAGTCAGACATACAAATGGGGTCTGTTGTATCCGATTTGGATTGGGGGGGGGGGGGTTGTGGGGGGGGGGGCAAGTAGTGTTGCGGTTCGGGCAGCAAAATACCGGCCCAGGAATGGATCGCACAGCAGAGCGGAGCGGACGGTCCCCGCAGTACTTGTATAAAACGGTCTGAGTAGGTCCGGGGAGGTTAAGAGGGAGATTGCAATTTGTCTCTAGTTCGGAAAACACCGGTGGGATTGCAATACGGCGTTAGTTCAGGCCAGAACGCTCCGTTTTGGGATCTATACGTTTCTACATGACCTATGAATTAACCCGGAGAGTGGTTTCGGGAACACTCTCGTCGCAATCTGAGATCCAAGTCGCTCCTGACAGATGCCTGCCCATTACGATTTAAGGCACGTAGTGATAGAATATATCTCAGGGGCGCCGGAATGAACCAAACATTGGTCCGAGTATAACACCCAAAATCCCTGTTTTTCGAATTGTTGCCATCGATTATGTGGGGGAGAGAAAACAATGACAGTGCATGCAGTTCGTCTTTCGAGGAACATAATATGAAAAAAAAATTCTTTGGCAATTTGGCAGGGTATTTTGTCATATTATGTTCCTCGAAAGACATATTGTGTGCCCAATATTAAAGAAACAAGACGATCTATGCTCGAACTATTTTCGGATATCCGCAGAACAAAATTAAAAAATCATACCCTAGTTATTTGATATGAATGACGTTCGGCTCCATTGGGAACAACAATGCGCTATCCGCAACGCTGAAGCCTTCAAAATGGCACTTTGTTACACCCAAAGTCAGAACCAGGAGATACAATATCTGCTTGTTACAAAGCCACAGTGCCTTACCGAATTTTTCATTTTCTTAGCAATTTATCAAACATGTTTGATATCTGCTACAAACTTGCAGTAATCCTTCACTATCGAATATATACTCGAAAAGCGTTAAAATGCCCTATACGCCTATTGGTCAAAAATAGAACACTGGACATACGACATAGTAGAAGGCAGACCACCTAAGATCAATCCGGGTGCAGAACCGAACCGCATACCCAAGTACCGTTTAAGGTGGCTATTTTGTTACCAAACAACAACGGGAGTCCGGTACGGTCCACATATACTAGGATCCAAAATGATCAATTTGGAGTGCCGGTACGGTAGAGGCTCATTCAAGGAGACATCACGAGTGGCCCAGTGGACAAGTGCGCTGGTCTCTCATGACAGAGTTCCTGGGATCGATCCCTGGTTGGGGAAAGTTCTCGAGGTGCCCGAATTCTCTCGGTAAGCATCAACTGTGGGGTTGATGCTGTCACAGCGTACCGTCCATCGGGCGGGGACGTAAAATGGCTGCCAATCTCCGTGCAGGCTAAAGGTCTCATCGTAGTATTAGAGAAGGGCGAGGCCACGAAGTTGCCGCTTCGAAGATCATCCCACACTTGCGCCACTCAGCCATAGAGAGGCGTTAATTTTAAGATTAAATAAAGACGTCGCGTCACGGCTACAGTCCTGTATTTTAAATATCTAAATATAAATTTCAAAGAACACTGGAATCTTTATCTTTAGTTCCGCCTAATATTTCAAATACATCATCAAAACGTGTCACGAATGATGATGCAAATACAGTATTTGATCAGTTGAGACCCGAGGATCACAGAAAAACTAATACCCTCCCCCCTCCCCGCACCCACTCAATCGCCCATCTTTGCGACGCATCAATTCCTTTCGCAAGTGAAACCTATACAAAATTCAACTGAGAAGGGTGCAATTTCACGAACTGTTCTTCATTCCTAACTTTGAAGACATAAACAGAACGTGTGGCGATCGTGCGAACTGTGTTTCTGTATGTGGGAGCTCACACGGCTAGTTGGGTTAAGGCAGTTATTTTTCATAAAATAACTTTATTGGATAGGGCAGGATACTAATAAAATGAGATGAAAGAGGGATGGGCTGACTCCGTTTCCGCCAATCTCGTGGGTTGTACTTTAACTGTCATGGTGCCTTAGTGGTCAGTTCTCTATTCCATTCAGCTCTGCAGGGCATCATGGACTATGAATATGGACTGTTTTCGAACTATTTTTCGCAGACAGACCACCTGAATCCTATTTTAGATGAGTCGTTTCGGTTTACTTGTAGATCCTTAGGCCTCAGTCGTATTTTCAGTCGAATTAGAATCGCCAATTTAACAGATATCCAGCAATCAATCCAACGCAGTTATGGTTATGAACCACTAGATTGGTGAACACGTGACTTGGAAAATTTAACACCCAAAGTTGTGAGTAGGATTAAATAGGCCCGATTGGCTGATTGGTGCAATATCAGTGGGATTTGAAACCATTAATTAAAAAAAAAAATTGTCCTCTTTAGGAAGGTTTAAAAAGTTTGTTTGCAATTTTTTGCCGGAATGTGTGAGAATCTCTCAAAAACACGAGGCATGAAAAAAAAGTGTCAAGGCCATTCAGTGCAGGACCATAGGGTAGTAGTGAATATTCGAATTGTAAATTGAAATTCAGTGTGGCAACATATATTTCTTTTCAGTTTTTTTTTTCAAGAGATGATATACTTTGTGGATATATATTTATTTTTTGGCAAAACAACTTGGTGAGTTGTACAGAGAGTCAAAGGTTAGCACTGTGTTCAATGGGATTTTTTTAGTGGTTCATAACCTAAATGTCTGGCTCGAAATGAAGCAGACGGGGAGATGTGGGATTTGGCGATAGATATAGCCCTTCTCGCAAAATGTGGAAAAGTTGTACGACAGTGCCCATCGTTTACGAATAGTCCCGAAAACATCAATATTGAATATATTAGCTTACCGATAGTTTTGCTGTTGTTATAATCTGGAAGTCAGTGTCCAGGGAACAATTCAAACTTAGAAATTAATATATTATACTAGATAAGCAGAATTTACTCCACCCAGTAAATTCAAGTCTGTGTGAAAAGAGTTAAAGTATCAGGGAAAAAACTATATAGAAAGAGAATTTTTGGACGCTTATTTTTGGGAGTAAAATAGTTTTAAACAAATCAGAAATGGATTTTCATTAACAGTATTTACAGATATTCATACAGGAAGCAGCACAATTTTTTTAAGAAACCAGAAAAGGCATATATACTACTCAAAGTTTACTAAGTACCAAGTATATCTAATTACCTGTTTTACGTTCTAGTTGAGATATTGTAATGAAAAGTGCATATATTTTTTATTTAATTACATCTTTAATGATTTAAGTACAGAAATTGAGATTTTGTTTTGGGTTTGACATTATTTTTTCAGCTTTTGAATACGATAACCATGAAAAATGGATATTATTGGTAAAAGAGGACATTTTCCAATATGCCAAAAAGTCGATGGAGTGAACTGGTATAGGATCAAAATCGAGTATGTGCCTTCAACAATGTAGTTTATTTGGCGAAAATCGGTTGATAAATGCGATTTTGAGCAACTCAGCACTTTTGGGCTCCTAGGGTGCCCAATTTTGGGTGGGTGAGCAGCCTAATTTTGGTGGCAATCTTCATGAATCTATTTGTGCCACCCCACAATGTAGTTTATTTGGCGAAAATCGGTTGATAAATGCGATTTTGAGCAACTCAGCACTTTTGGGCTCCTAGGGTGCCCAATTTTGGAAGGGTGAGATACCTAATTTGGTTGGCAATCTTCATGAATCTATTTGTGCCACCCCACAATGCAGTTTATTTGGCGAAAATCGGTTGATAAATGCGATTTTGAGCAACTCAGCACATTTGGGCTCCTAGGGTGCCCAATTTTGGGAGGTGAGGAGCCTAATTTTGGTGGCAATCTTCATGAATCTATTTGTGCCACCCCACAATGCAGTTTATTTGGCGTAAATCGGTTGATAAATGCGATTTTGAGCAACTCAGCACTTTTGAGCTTCTAGGGTGCCCAATTTTGGGAGGGTGAGGAGCCTAATTTTGGTGGCAATCTTCATGAATCTATTTGTGCCATCCCACAATGCAGTTTATTTGGCGAAAATCGGTTGATAAGTACGATTTTGAGCAACTCAGCACATTTGGGCTCCTGTGGTGCCCAATTATTGGAGGCTGAGGTACCTAATTTGGGTGGTAATCTACATGAATCTATCTGTGCCACCCCACAATGCAGTTTATTTGGCTAAAATCGGTTGATAAATGCGATCTTGAGCAACTCAGCACATTTGGGCTCCTAGGGTGCCCAATAATTTTGGGAGGGTGAGGAGCCTAATTTTGGTGGCAATCTCCATGAATCTATTTGTGCCACCCCACAATGCAGTTTATTTGGCGAAAATCGGTTGATAAATACGATTTTGAGCAACTCAGCACTTTTGGTCTCCTAGGGTGCCCAATTTTGGGAGAGTGAGGTACCTAATTTGGGTGGCAATCTACATGAATTGATTTGTGCCACCCCACAATGCAGTTTATTTGGCTAAAATCGGTTGATAAATGCGATTTTGAGCAACTCAGCACATTTGGGCTCCTAGGGTGCCCAATTTTGGGAGGGTGAGGAGCCTAATTTTGGTGGCAATCTCCATGAATCTATTTGTGCCACCCCACAATGCAGTTTATTTGGCGAAAATCGGTTGATAAATACGATTTTGAGCAACTCAGCACTTTTGGGCTCCTAGGGTGCCCAATTTTGGGAGGGTGAGGAGCATAATTTTGGTGGCAATCTTGGTTAATCTATTTGTGCCACCCCACAATGCAGTTTATTTGGCGAAAATCGGTTGATAAATACGATTTTGAGCAATTCAGCACATTTGGGCTCCTAGGGTGCCCAATTTTGGGAGGGTGAGGTACCTAATTTGGGAGGCAATCATCATGAATCTATTTGTGCCACCCCACAATGCAGTTTATTTGGCGAAAATCGGTTGATAAATACGATTTTGAGCAATTCAGCACTTTTGGGCTCCTAGGGTGCCCAATTTTTGGGAGGGTGAGGTACCTAATTTGGGTGGCAATCTTCGTGAATCTATTTGTGCCACCCCACAATGCAGTTTATTCGGCGAAAATCGGTTGATAAATGCGATTTGGAGCAACTCAGCACATTTGGGCTCCTAGGGTGCCCAATTTTGGGAGGGTGAGGTACCTAATTTGGGTGGCAATCTTCATGAATCTATTTGTGCCACCCCACAATGCAGATTTTTTGCCGAAAATCGGTTGATAAATGCGATTTTGAGCAACTCAGCACTTTTGTGTTCTTAGGTTGCCCAATTTTGGGAGGGTGAGGTACCTAATTTGGGTGGCAATCTTCATGAATCTATTTGTGCCACCCCACAATGCAGTTTATTTGGCGAAAATCGGTTGATAAATACGATTTTGAGCAATTCAGCACATTTGGGCTCCTAGGGTGCCCAATTTTGGGAGGGTGAGGTACCTAATTTGGGTGGCAATCTTCGTGAATCTATTTGTGCCACCCCACAATGCAGTTTATTCGGCGAAAATCGGTTGATAAATGCGATTTTGAGCAACTCAGCACTTCTGGGCTACTAGGGTGCCCAATTTTGGGAGGGTGAGGTACCTAATTTGGGTAGCAATCTTCATGAATCTATTTGTGCCACCCCACAATGCAGTTTATTTGGCGAAAATCGGTTGATAAAGGCGATTTGGAGCAACTCAGCACTTTTGGGCTCCTAGGGCGCCCAATTTTGGGAGGGTGATGAGCCTAATTTTTGGTGGCAATCTCCATGAATCTATTTGTGCCACCCCACAATGCAGTTTATTTGGCGAAAATCGGTTGATAAATACGATTTTGAGCAACTCAGCACTTTTGGGCTCCTAGGGTGCCCAATTTTGGGAGGGTGAGGTACCTAATTTGGGTGGCAATCTTCATGAATCTGTTTGTGCCATCCCACAATGCAGTTTATTTGGCGAAAATCGGGTGATTAATGCGATTTTCAGCAACTCAGCACTTTTGGGCTCCTATGGTGCCCAATTTCGGGAGGTGAGGAGCCTAATTTTGGTGGCAATTTTCATGAATCTATTTGTGCCATCCCACAATGCAGTTTATTTGGCAAAAATCGGTTGATAAATACGATTTTGAGCAACTCAGCACTTTTGGGCTCCTGGGGTGCCCAATTTTGGGAGGGTGAGGCACCTAATTTGGGTGCAATCTTCATGAATCTATTTGTGCCCCCCCCCCCCACAATGCAGTTTATTTGGCTAAAATCGGTTGATAAATGCGATTTTGAGCAACTCAGCACATTTGGGCTCCTAGGGTGCCCAATTTTGGGAGGGTGAGGAACCTAATTTTGGTGGCAGTCTTCATGAATCTGTTTTTGCCACCCCCACAGTGCAGTTTATTTGGAGAAAATCGGTTGATAAATACGATTTTAAGCAACTCAGCACTTTTGGGCTCCTAGGATGCCCAATTTTGGTAGGGTGAGGTACCTAATTTGGGTGGCAATCTTCATGAATCTATTTGTCCCACCCACAATGCAGAATATTTGCCCAAAATCGGTTGATAAATGCGATTTTGAGCAACTTAGCACATTTGGGCTCTTAGGGTGCCCAATTTTGGGAGGGTGAGGTACCTAATTTGGGTGGCAATCTTCATAAATCTATTTGTGCCACCCCACAATGCAGTTTATTTGGCGAAAATGGGTTGATAAATACGATTTTGAGCAACTCAGCACTTTTGGGCTCCTAGGGTGCCCAATTTTGGGAGGGTGAGGTACCTAATTTGGGTGGCAATCTTCATGAATCTATTTGTGCTACCCCACAATGCAGATTTTTTGCCGAAAATCGGTTGATAAATGTGATTTTGAGCAACTCAGCACTTTTGGGCTCCTAGGGTGCCCAATTTTGGAAGGGTGAGATACCTAATTTGCTTGGCAATCTTCATGAATCTATTTGTGCCACCCCACAATGCAGTTTATTTGGCGAAAATCGGTTGATAAATGCGATTTTGAGCAACTCAGCACATTTGGGCTCCTAGGGTGCCCAATTTTGGGAGGTGAGGAGCCTAATTTTGGTGGCAATCTCCATGAATCAATTTCTGCCACCCCACAATGCAGTTTATTTGGCGAAAATCGGTTGATAAATACGATTTTGAGCAACTCAGCACTTTTGGGCTCCTAGGGTGCCCAATTTTGGGAGGGTGAGGTACCTAATTTTGGTGGCAATCTTCATGAATCTATTTTTGCCACCCCACAATGCAGTTTATTTGGCGAAAATCGGTTGATAAGTACGATTTTGAGCAACTCAGCACTTTTGGGCTCCTGTGGTGCCCAATTTTTGGAGGCTGAGGTACCTAATTTGGGTGGCAATCTACATGAATTTATTTGTGCCACCCCACAATGCAGTTTATTTGGCTAAAATCGGTTGATAAATGCGATTTTGAGCAACTCCGCACATTTGGGCTCCTAGGGTGCCCAATTTTGGGAGGGTGAGGAGCCTAATTTTGGTGGCAATCTCCATGAATCTATTTGTGCCACCCCACAATGCAGTTTATTTGGCGAAAATCGGTTGATAAATACGATTTTGAGCAACTCAGCACTTTTGGACTCCTTGGGTGCCCAATTTTGGGAGGGTGAGGTACCTAATTTGGGTGGCAATCTTCATGAATCTGTTTGTGCCACCCCACAATGCAGTTTATTTGGCGAAAATCGGTTGATAAATGCGATATTGAGCAACTCAGCACGTTTGGGCTCCTAGGGTGCCCAATTTTGGGAGGGTGAGGAGCCTAATTTTGGTGGCAATCTTGGTTAATCTATTTGTGCCACCCCACAATGCAGTTTATTTGGCGAAAATCGGTTGATAAATACGATTTTGAGCAATTCAGCACATTTGGGCTCCTAGGGTGCCCAATTTTGGGAGGGTGAGGTACCTAATTTGGGTGGCAATCATCATGAATCTATTTGTGCCACCCCACAATGCAGTTTATTTGGCGAAAATCGGTTGATAAATACGATTTTGAGCAATTCAGCACTTTTGGGCTCCTAGGGTGCCCAATTTTGGGAGGGTGAGGTACCTAATTTGGGTGGCAATCTTCGTGAATCTATTTGTGCCACCCCACAATGCAGTTTTTTCGGCGAAAATCGGTTGATAAATGCGATTTGGAGCAACTCAGCACATTTGGGCTCCTAGGGTGCCCAATTTTGGGAGGGTGAGGTACCTAATTTGGGTGGCAATCTTCATGAATCTATTTGTGCCACCCCACAATGCAGATTTTTTGCCGAAAATCGGTTGATAAATGCGATTTTGAGCAACTCAGCACTTTTGTGTTCTTAGGTTGCCCAATTTTGGGAGGGTGAGGTACCTAATTTGGGTGGCAATCTTCATGAATCTATTTGTGCCACCCCACAATGCAGTTTATTTGTCGAAAATCGGTTGATAAATACGATTTTGAGCAATTCAGCACATTTGGGCTCCTAGGGTGCCCAATTTTGGGAGGGTGAGGTACCTAATTTGGGTGGCAATCTTCGTGAATCTATTTGTGCCACCCCACAATGCAGTTTATTCGGCGAAAATCGGTTGATAAATGCGATTTTGAGCAACTCAGCACTTCTGGGCTACTAGGGTGCCCAATTTTGGGAGGGTGAGGTACCTAATTTGGGTAGCAATCTTCATGAATCTATTTGTGCCACCCCACAATGCAGTTTATTTGGCGGAAATCGGTTGATAAAGGCGATTTGGAGCAACTCAGCACTTTTGGGCTCCTAGGGCGCCCAATTTTGGGAGGGTGATGAGCCTAATTTTTGGTGGCAATCTCCATGAATCTATTTGTGCCACCCCACAATGCAGTTTATTTGGCGAAAATCGGTTGATAAATACGATTTTGAGCAACTCAGCACTTTTGGGCTCCTAGGGTGCCCAATTTTGGGAGGGTGAGGTACCTAATTTGGGTGGCAATCTTCATGAATCTGTTTGTGCCATCCCACAATGCAGTTTATTTGGCGAAAATCGGGTGATTAATGCGATTTTCAGCAACTCAGCACTTTTGGGCTCCTATGGTGCCCAATTTCGGGAGGTGAGGAGCCTAATTTTGGTGGCAATCTTAATGAATCTATTTGTGCCATCCCACAATGCAGTTTATTTGGCAAAAATCGGTTGATAAATACGATTTTGAGCAACTCAGCACTTTTGGGCTCCTGGGGTGCCCAATTTTGGGAGGGTGAGGCACCTAATTTGGGTGCAATCTTCATGAATCTATTTGTGCCCCCCCCCCCACAATGCAGTTTATTTGGCTAAAATCGGTTGATAAATGCGATTTTGAGCAACTCAGCACATTTGGGCTCCTAGGGTGCCCAATTTTGGGAGGGTGAGGAACCTAATTTTGGAGCAATCTTCATTAATCTGTTTTTGCCACCCCCACAGTGCAGTTTATTTGGCGAAAATCGGTTGATAAATACGATTTTAAGCAACTCAGCACTTTTGGGCTCCTAGGGTGCCCAATTTTGGGAGGGTGAGGTACCTAATTTGGGTGGCAATCTTCATGAATCTATTTGTCCCACCCACAATGCAGAATATTTGCCCAAAATCGGTTGATAAATGCGATTTTGAGCAACTTAGCACATTTGGGCTCTTAGGGTGCCCAATTTTGGGAGGGTGAGGTACCTAATTTGGGTGGCAATCTTCATAAATCTATTTGTGCCACCCCACAATGCAGTTTATTTGGCGAAAATCGGTTGATAAATACGATTTTGAGCAACTCAGCACTTTTGGGCTCCTAGGGTGCCCAATTTTGGGAGGGTGAGGTACCTAATTTGGGTGGCAATCTTCATGAATCTATTTGTGCCACCCCACAATGCAGATTTTTTGCCGAAAATCGGTTGATAAATGCGATTTTGAGCAACTCAGCACTTTTGGGCTCCTAGGGTGCCCAATTTTAGAAGGGTGAGATACCTAATTTGGTTGGCAATCTTCATGAATCTATTTGTGCCACCCCACAATGCAGTTTATTTGGCGAAAATCGGTTGATAAATGCGATTTTGAGCAACTCAGCACATTTGGGCTCCTAGGGTGCCCAATTTTGGGAGGTGAGGAGCCTAATTTTGGTGGCAATCTCCATGAATCAATTTCTGCCACCCCACAATGCAGTTTATTTGGCGAAAATCGCTTGATAAATACGATTTTGAGCAACTCAGCACTTTTGGGCTCCTAGGGTGCCCAATTTTGGGAGGGTGAGGTACCTAATTTTGGTGGCAATCTTCATGAATCTATTTTTGCCACCCCACAATGCAGTTTATTTGGCGAAAATCGGTTGATAAGTACGATTTTGAGCAACTCAGCACTTTTGGGCTCCTGTGGTGCCCAATTTTTGGAGGCTGAGGTACCTAATTTGGGTGGCAATCTACATGAATTTATTTGTGCCACCCCACAATGCAGTTTATTTGGCTAAAATCGGTTGATAAATGCGATTTTGAACAACTCAGCACATTTGGGCTCCTAGGGTGCCCAATTTTGGGAGGGTGAGGAGCCTAATTTTGGTGGCAATCTCCATGAATCTATTTGTGCCACCCCACAATGCAGTTTATTTGGCGAAAATCGGTTGATAAATACGATTTTGAGCAACTCAGCACTTTTGGGCTCCTAGGGTGCCCAATTTTGGGAGGGTGAGGTACCTAATTTGGGTGGCAATCTTCATGAATCTGTTTGTGCCACCCCACAATGCAGTTTATTTGGCGAAAATCGGTTGATAAATGCGATATTGAGCAACTCAGCACTTTTGGGCTCCTAGGGTGCCCAATTTTGGGAGGGTGAGGAGCCTAATTTTGGTGGCAATCTTGGTTAATCTATTTGTGCCACCCCACAATGCAGTTTATTTGGCGAAAATCGGTTGATAAATACGATTTTGAGCAATTCAGCACATTTGGGCTCCTAGGGTGCCCAATTTTGGGAGGGTGAGGTACCTAATTTTGGTGGCAATCATCATGAATCTATTTGTGCCACCCCACAATGCAGTTTATTTGGTGAAAATCGGTTGATAAATACGATTTTGAGCAATTCAGCACTTTTGGGCTCCTAGGGTGCCCAATTTTGGGAGGGTGAGGTACCTAATTTGGGTGGCACTCTTCGTGAATCTATTTGTGCCACCCCACAATGCAGTTTATTCGGCGAAAATCGGTTGATAAATGCGATTTGGAGCAACTCAGCACATTTGGGCTCCTAGGGTGCCCAATTTTGGGAGGGTGAGGTACCTAATTTGGGTGGCAATCTTCATGAATCTATTTGTGCCACCCCACAATGCAGATTTTTTGCCGAAAATCGGTTGATAAATGCGATTTTGAGCAACTCAGCACTTTTGTGTTCTTAGGTTGCCCAATTTTGGGAGGGTGAGGTACCTAATTTGGGTGGCAATCTTCATGAATCTATTTGTGCCACCCCACAATGCAGTTTATTTGGCGAAAATCGGTTGATAAATACGATTTTTTGCAATTCAGCACATTTGGGCTCCTAGGGTGCCCAATTTTGGGAGGGTGAGGTACCTAATTTGGGTGGCAATCTTCGTGAATCTATTTGTGCCACCCCAGAATGCAGTTTATTCGGCGAAAATCGGTTGATAAATGCGATTTGGAGCAACTCAGCACATTTGGGCTCCTAGGGTGCCCAATTTTGGGAGGGTGAGGAGCCTAATTTTGTTGGAAATCTTCATGAATCTATTTGTGCCAGCCCACAATGCAGTTTATTTGGCGAAAATCGGTTGATAAATACGATTTTGAGCAACTCAGCACTTTTGGGCTCCTAGGGTGCCCAATTTTAGGAGGGTGAGGTACCTAATTTGGGTGGCAATCTTCATGAATCTATTTCTGCCACCCCACAATGCAGTTTATTTGGCGAAAATCGGTTGATAAATGCGATTTTGAGCAACTCAGCACTTTCGGGCTCCTAGGGTGCCCAATTTTGATAGGGTGAGGAGCCTAATTTTGGTGGCAATCTTCAAGAATCTATTTGTGCCACCCCACAATGCAGTTTATTTGGCGAAAATCGGTTGATAAATACGATTTTGAACAACTCACCACATTTGGGCTCCTAGCGTGCCCAATTTTGGGAGGGTGAGGTACCTAATTTGGGTGGCAATCTTCATGAATCTTTTTGTGCCATCCCACAATGCAGTTTATTTGGCGAAAATCGGATGATAAATGCGATTTTGAGCAGCTCAGCACTTCTGGGCTCCTAGGGTGCCCAATTTTGGGAGGGTGAGGTACCTAATTTGGGTGGCAATCTTCATGAATCTATTTGTGCCACCCCACAATGCAGTTTATTTGGCGAAAATCGGTTGATAAATGCGATTTGGAGCAACTCAGCACTTTTGGGCTCCTAGGGTGCCCAATTTTGGGAGGGTGATGAGCCTAATTTTTGGTGGCAATCTCCATGAATCTATTTGTGCCACCCCACAATGCAGTTTATTTGGCGAAAATCGGTTGATAAATACGATTTTGAGCAACTCAGCACTTTTGGTCTCCTAGGGTGCCCAATTTTGGGAGGGTGAGGTACCTAATTTGGGTGGCAATCTTCATGAATCTGTTTGTGCCATCCCACAATGCAGTTTATTTGGCGAAAATCGGGTGATTAATGCGATTTTGAGCAACTCAGCACTTTTGGGCTCCTAGGGTGCCCAATTTTGGGAGGTGAGGAGCCTAATTTTGGTGGCAATCTTCATGAATCTATTTGTGCCATCCCACAATGCAGTTTATTTGGCAAAAATCGGTTGATAAATACGATTTTGAGCAACTCAGCACTTTTGGGCTCCTGGGGTGCCCAATTTTGGGAGGGTGAGGCACCTAATTTGGGTGCAATCTTCATGAATCTATTTGTGCCCCCCCCCCCCCCCCCCACAATGCAGTTTATTTGGCTAAAATCGGTTGATAAATGCGATTTTGAGCAACTCATCACATTTGGGCTCCTGGGGTGCCCAATTTTGGGAGGGTGAGGAGCCTAATTTTGGTGGCAATCTTCATGAATCTGTTTTTGCCTCCCCGACAGTGCAGTTTATTTGGCGAAAATCGGTTGATAAATACGATTTTAAGCAACTCAGCACTTTTGGGCTCCTAGGGTGCCCAATTTTGGGAGGGTGAGGTACCTAATTTTGGTGGCAATCTTCATGAATCTATTTGTGCCACCCCACAATGCAGTTTATTTGGCGAAAATCGGTTGATAAATACGATTTTTAGCAACTAAGCACTTTTGGGCTCCTAGGGTGCCCAATTTTAGGAGGTGAGGAGCCTAATTTTGGTGGCAATCTTCATGAATCTATTTGTGCCACCCCACAATGCAGTTTATTTGGCGAAAATCGGTTAGTGTCGAATGTCGAATAAGGAACCGGGAATAAGTAACGGTTGTCACGTTCGTTGTGAACGAATATGAAATGTGTTGCCTTTACGTTAATGAGGGTATGGAGAGTAAATGAACCCCAAAAAACAGAGGAAATGGGGTGTGAACTTATTCACAGATTCGTTTCTGACAAACACTTTAATGGGACAATAAACGGCGAATTAGAGAAAAAAATTACCGGCTCAAAGATGTAGCTTGTATGTGACAGAGCAGGTAAAAAAAAACATTGTATGCAAAGTGTACGACATCAGGAACAACGCAAAATTACGTAAATATGTAATTGTAGAATTTTAATACAGGCATATTTTCATAAGATACAATGTTGCAAAGAAATAAATGGAGGTTCCCGAAGTGATCGGAAGTAAACATAACAGCGTGGCATAATACCAAAATACACGTTGAACTTTGTTTACCATAATTGCGGTTCGAGTGAATGACTGCCACAAGCAACTGGGAATTATTAAACCAACAACATTGAATTATTTTAACCCTTTACCCAACGTAACGACCAAAACCGGCCAGCACTATCCTCAAAAATCGCCTATTCATTTTCATTTTTTATCTCAAAAACATAGGTTACAACCCCTCGTTGGAACGAGCTCGTTCAAATGAGGGGTCATAACCTATGTTTTTGAGACCAAAAAAAAATAAAATAATTATTCAATAATTTTTTTGCAAGTGTCGTCTGCTTTTCATATTAGGTAAAGGGTTAAAAAGTACTATTTTGCTTCACATAAAACCCAACAATGTATCGTTAATAATACTCAAATTCTACGGACTCAAGGGCCACAAACAGAAAACCGGTAGACAATCTTCATATTTGTCCTTCTAAGAAAACATATTACGCCGAATATAGAACATGATATTGGAATTAGTACCGACCCGTATATTTCCGTAAGTGATCGGATAGCTAGTTCGGAGAGAATGAGAGCTGCATGCCGTTTTATATATAGATATATGACGCGATGTGTGTTTGAATCTGTGGGTGTTTTTTTACATAACGAGTTGGAATGGCGTAGTCATAGTAAGTATGAGTACGCCATTCCAACGAGTTATGTAAAACACTAACCGATCAAATGGATCGATCCAAAATTAACACACCTTTTGGGAACCTGTCTAAATTTCATTCGCCATCTTTCTATTGGGCGTGTTTACTGAAATCAATATCGCTGTTTAGCTTCGGCTGGCGTCCATTCACGCCTAACCATTTGGTGGCTATTACTGTTAGTAAAATATAATTACAAATTTGCACAGATTTGCAAAACAGTTTCGAGAAACAATTTTAAAAGAAGTTTGTAGCATGTGAAGATGTCCGAAGATTTACTGAAATAAAGTTGACCAATTTAGATAAAAAAACGGGATCCTCAGACGAGACGGCCACGGGACTGGGTCAATGCTGTGGTTGGAAATGATTGTTTTGTTAAATAATATCTCGTTTTTGGTTAACTAATTTTTCTGTGAACCGACTTTATTTTGCTTTGGACGTTTTCATTTTCAGACTACGCGACAGACGATCGATACTTGTATAAAGAAATTTAGAAAATTTTCGAAGCGTAACCAACGACTGGACGGAAAAGGAACTAGTATAAACGGCGCTTGGAAAAAGTTTCAGTTTGTCCATCGTCAGTGGAATACGGAAACGTTTATAGCATAGAGGCAATTCCGTTGAATACAAGGTTTAAAGTTTAAGGGATGTGTAATAAAAAACAATCTGTAAAATCTCGACCTTACTTTAGTATATGTAACCGGCAGAAGTGTTTCCAAGCAAATAATGTATGAAACATAAGGGTATTTTTTGCGTAATGAAAATTATAGTCCCGTTAACTGGTCAACTTGCTGTTTTTTTCAATTTTCAATTTGCGGCTTATTATTGTATATTTGATGTTAAAATACACAGAGGCGATGTGTTGTCCATTTTAGTAATCGTTTTTCGAGCAGCAGAAGATGAGCGCGTTGTCTAAGAGGTTATCGCATAGAACTTCAAACTAAACGGTCCATGATTCGATCCCCACCAGAGGTAACAGCGTTGTGATCTTGGGCAAGCACTTGGCGTAGGTGGTGTTCTTGTCTTCAAGTGATGCAAAACCCGCTTGTGAGGAGTTAGTAAGTTGGGGAGTCTGACAGTTGCTCGCCTACATATCAGTAAAGCTGTCGAATTAATTTATTACTGATCAACATTGCCGATCTATTTTCCAAAGTCTTTGAACGCTGGTGGTGTTTTCCAAGTCAGTTCAATGACAGCAAAAGGAAGGGTCTGTATTCATTACCTGGGGGTATACCAGGCAACGTTGAAACTATTGATTTGTTAGCCCACACGCTCACTAAGTCGTCATCCTACTTGGTGAAAGTTGTGACGAATCATGTTCCTGGACCGGAAGAGCGGCCTTAAAGGTTAAGGAGTTAGTGTCGTCTTCTTGTTATTTTTTTCTGTACGCAAACATTTATGCATACCGGATTGAAAGGGTTACAATGTAACAAGAAGGATTATTCGTGTCCAAAGCTCATCTCCAATTGATTAAATCGTTACTCGAAACCGCTTTTATTGCAGGTTTGCATCCACATCTTCTGTGCTAGATTATGAACAAGGAATTACAGCGATACAATTATCATTTAACCCTTTACCCAACGAATCGCCCGCATCCGCCCACGTAATATGCAAATTCAGCAGTTGAAAAAATATTATTTTTCAAAATATTTCAACAAAACCATATCATGTGAACCCTCGTTGGAACGAGCTCGTCGAGCTCGTTCCAACGAGGGGTCACATGATATGGTTTTGTTGAAATTTTTTGAAAAATTTGAAAAAATGATATTTAAAATAATAAATTTTGATATCGTCTGCGTTGGGTAAAGGGTTAACTGATAGGTGATGATCAATAAACATCAGCCACGTGAATGAAAATGTTGTCTAATTTCTTTTGTCTCCATTTTGAAAAAAACACATTTTAATAGCTTTTTGGGGACCAAGCCAGCTCCAGGTATTAACTCCTTGCATGCTGCAAGAACAGGATTTCCCTTGCCACAGAAATAACTATAAGTTTGGTATATTTAATCAAATTTTCCGCTGTAAATTATATGGTTTTCTGGCACCATGACTGGATTTGATGAAAAATATCACGAACATACTCAGTGAGTTAATAATTAAAACTGCGCATAAATTTGCGTAACAATAAATTGCCAGGTGACAAGTAAGCGTAACAATAAAAAAGGATCGGTACCAAATTGATCCTTTAACCACAAGACAGTTCGAATACATTTAATTAGAGGTGTCACGATTATTAATTTTCCAGATAGATAATCTGGCGAGTAAATCGATTATAATCAACTAGTCCTGTGTAGCGCGAACGGAAACGAACAACTTGATAGACCCACATTGGATTTGGGAAAGTTTACAGCTTGAAATGACTCCTTGTACAGCTCACACCTCATTTCTGGATATTTATTTTTCTTCCGCACAGGCGTGTAGAATGCAAATCTGCAATAAAAAGCGGTTTCGGGTAACAATTGAATCAAATGAAGCAACCCTATAACATTTCGAAACCTATGTACGGCTCTTTTACACTGGATGTTTATCTGTTACCCATGGACACGTAGGTACCAGTGGGCACCGACTCTCCCCGGAAATATTTGAGAGAAAGAGAGAGCTGAGACAGCATTATCTTTTCCAATCCATCATTGCAATCATTTTGGGAATTAGCAGGAAGAAGGATACCCCAACTGTTTACTCGTTATTATATTTTCTGATTGAAGAGTCCCTTGTTCGGTTCGTCTCTACTGTGGCCTTTATTGTCGACAGAAATGTATATTTTGGCTCAATATTTAATACGTTTCCCCATCGGGCCGAAAAAGTTGGGGAATGTGTTAAATATGACAGAATATGTAGCCACAAATGTTCACTTTCTCCGCGTGGAGCTGCGTTGAATTTCTAAGCAAATAAAGAGAGTAATGATTTATCGATTACTCGACTAAGGAATATGATAATCAATTATGGCCGAACTATCGATAGACGACAAAACGAATATTTGTGACAGCTCTGTTTTTTTTTTGTATTAGGGTTTAACGACACATTAACAGCCAGGGTCATATCATGTCGGTGACAGTTTTACGGATGGAGGAAGCCGGAGTACCCGGAGAGAACCACCGAGCAACGACGAGCAGCTGTCAGCTCTCCAACATCGTAACTCTGAACTCTGCACCGCGGCACAAGCACGGTTAAATTGGTTGAAGACATGCGCACCATCGACGTGCAGTACGCCTTAGTACACAGCGTCATCGTGCCCCCGTGCAGGCAATCGGGGTTAAGTGCCTTGCCCAAGGACACAACGCGAGAACACGGATCAGTCGCTGAAATGGTCACCCATCCCGTTGCTTAACTACGGTGATCTGACGAGAACCGGTTACCGCGACGCCACCGCGCCGCCTGTGACAGCTCTGCATTTAAGGTTGTTACACACTACATGCTACGAGACCGTTGCGTTGGAAGCGATGCGATGAAGTAATATACTATTTTTCTTCTCCGTTTCCTTTTCGACATGATGTCCTTGACTAGAATCTTGTTGTCGATCAAAGACATGACGTAACTGATATGAGACCAATTTCAAAAGGAAAACATACCGTCATTGAATATAATTTTGACGCAACGATTACTATCAATGATTTTGTCTAATTATAGTCTCATCGCATACCACGCAACGTTAGTTACGCAAACATCATGCCTAGTTTGTAAAAATCTACACCGAATATCTAGAGAAATACCCAATGTATTCGTCCATTAGGCAAAGAAGGTATTGCATATGCTGATCTCATGAAGAACACTATGTCAACGGATAAAGTTAGCCATGAAACATATTGATGCGCAAAATGCTGCCAAGACTAAAATTAGATAAAAGATCATGAGAAAATTATATCTGTAATATAAATATAAAAATGTAATTAAATTAATAAAAAAAAATCAAACATTAGATTTATATTACAACAAGTATGTATTAGGTCCGCATTTACCCGAAATCAGCGTGTATTAGGAGCCCCTAATACAAAATCCACCACTGCATAATCCTACCGCGTGCGTGGTTACGATTTCTTAACGCTACTGTTTTTTGAACATTACACACTTTCGAAACGCGTTTGCGAGTTTCTTTGCAAGAAAGGAGAAAGAAGAACACACTCCTCGAAAGTATAATTATTAAATTATGGAACCACATTGTTTTCTGTTCCTTTTGCTTTTGTATCTGAATTTCTGGAAGCATTCGAGGTGGAACAACACGCAGGTATACTGTCAAAAGACAAAGTCAATTCTGATGCAGACCATGTACGCGCTCAATAAATTTATCCGAGAAGAGCAAGGTTCAAGCAGCCGCGTATACTGTCAACCGAAGCGAACAAGCATTTTTTATGAGTCTGAAAATAAAATCTAAAATTAAACTGCTAGCTAACACTTTACGCCACGCACACAATACCACAATATGGTATTTTAATATTTTTTGGGCAAAAAATATTTTCCAAACATTTCAACAAAACCATATCATGCCCCCCCCCCCCCCCCACACCACCCCATTGGAACGAGCTTGTCGTGCTTGTTCCACTAAGGGGTCACATGATATGGTTTTGTTGGACCTTTTCTGAAAATTTGTTTATCTAGGAAATGTTGTGTCGGGTCGAGCTTTTGATTGAGCATTTGATTGAAAGACTATATCTCGACTCGCCAAGATGTGGATTTAGAAACAAGAGCTCAACTCCGATACAACATTTTGTACATAAACATATTGGTGATAATATATATTTTGTACTAATAAGTTCTCGTTTGACTCTGCATCTCATTATATAGGCGCTGTCCTTAATATGCGAATGGTGTAAGAATCAGTTGGGAACGAATTGTCCGATTTTGTCACAAGAAAAATCTCCCGGTGTGGTGTGAACAATATAATAAAACCGACATTTGTTTCGTATGTTTTGGTAGATTATCACCTCGTTCGATTCTGTTTTCTTTCTTTTATGTCGGTGGTAACCACCCACTACAGCACATTAAATAATCGGCACACATGTTCTTAGGGCACGAAACTAAATGTCCACCAGTGTACACATTCATACACATGTTATGCCTTTTGGTTGCGAGCACTCTTCAGTGTTTCAGAGTTTGTTTATTGACACTTTAGAACACCATGTTCTTGCTGTGCTGTGACGTTTGGATGGCGTAAAACTGGGAAATGATTGGTGGTAGTAGGGTTGGTAATCGGAGTGGGGTAGGGGCAGTGGGTAGCACAAAAAAATAATTGTTCCAGCCGAAACAATTAATAGTAAGATCTACGATTAGAGTTAATTTTGTTATACCGATTTGTTCTTGTAAAGGATTATATTCTTCTTCGGCTCGTGTCTAGCTTAAATACAAACAATAGCCACACCGTAATGACTGTATCTGATCTATGGTGTCCAAGGCATGGATAGCTGTGTAACAGGCATTTTAACTTACTTCCCACAATCATTTTCCATTTATATAAACGAGACGTTATTGTTCCAAATCAAACATTTTATGGAACCAGTAGAGCTTCGTCAGTGCCATTCTATTGCTTAATATTACAGGTATAATCGGACATAAAACGGAAGGTATGTAGCATCCAAGTCTGATGATTTGAACCCATCGTGATAGACGTTATGAGTAAGACTTATCGGAAATAAATTGGATGTCACCAGCTAGCAAATTTGATATTTATTACAAGGTAAACGCATGCGTGGACATCACCGTCCACGCGTGGATTTCGACTAGTCCTCGGCGACTGTACTGTATATCAGAATATGTCTTCTTGTTCAAACGGACCACAGCT
Organism: Pictodentalium vernedei; assembly: GCA_031216915.1. Lineage (NCBI taxonomy): Eukaryota > Metazoa > Mollusca > Scaphopoda > Dentaliida > Dentaliidae > Pictodentalium > Pictodentalium vernedei. Next base: position 88,772,017 of record CM062289.1, read on the forward strand.
GAAATGGACCACAACAAGCAATAAACATTTGCGAGTGGAGTGTTCGAATTTTGTCACTAGATTCAGACGGATTTATGTCTACTGTTGTTGTGAGCGCCCAATATAATAATACAGACATCTTTTCGTGTTTTAATAGATTATCACCTCCTTGCTTAGGTAACCTCTTACCCTCTTTGGTACAACATTAGATCAAAGTAAGGAAGCAATACCTTTCGCGCCGTGGATATTAAAAACACAAGTGAGGAGTAGATAATACTCCCAAATGGCTATTAGAATGTATGCGAGATAAATGACGAGGAGTTTCGTCCAGTTGGGACTAAACTGGATCTTCACAACTCACAAGCCCGCGACTAAAGACAGATAAGCCTTTGAAACTGGGAAAAAATGGTACACGGCACACGCCTTGGTGTTTGCGACAGGCAAGAACCCTTGGGGATGCACACGGATAGGAGATGAGTTTCCTGGACTTGTGTTCCATCGCGAGCTCTTCGTGCATCTGTCAGAACTTAGCAACACGAACAATGTTTACAGCGGACTCCCCAGCACACTACTGAGAATAGTACTCTTGGAGAACGAAAAATGTGCCAGTGGTCGAACCGAGGCCTTCTCTCATTTACAATAGAGCTTGTTTCAGGTCCTAAAGACAGTATTACGGTCCACGTTTTAGATAGGTGGGGTACCCGTGTAACATTGAAGCACCTGTCCGCAACACTACATTTCCTAAAAACACGACATGGATAACAGGGGTGGGGTGGGGAAGGAGCGCAAGATGTATTTCCTTGTACGACCTTTCACGCGGGGCTTCGGAGAACCAGGGAAGACAGACAGGCTGTATGCATTTCAGCTCTCCGATGGGCTTTAGAAGAAAAAGAAAGCGCTGCCACCTGTAGCGCAGCAACAAGCTACATTTTCTGAGCTCCGTGGCTTGAACCTAGAAGGACCAAGCGGCGGAGTGCATGTTCATCCAACCTTACATCCAGCTGTGTCGTGGGCACAGGCTCAGCAAACTCGAGAGCAGTGGCCACGTATTGTCTACTTATATCCCGAAAGGTGCTGGGAGGCGCAAACAAAAAAAAAAAAACAGGCATGCTGAAGCTCCTTTAGGAGTTTGCTCGCCTTACTCCCGACGTGGGCACCACCGTAATTGTCCAGGTAGTTCTGGGTGAACCATCCCAGGACTTCACACCTGTGCCACATGGGTTTGCCCTAAAATGGTGTCGACGACATGATGGAAAAGAACACCATTATCCGCAACAAAGCTGTCTGGCTCATGTTGAGTGGCGTCGTATAGAAGATCACAGATGTCAGGTTTCCAATTAACACACTCAATACCCTCACATCTCGGCCCTGCCAAGCTCAAGCGCATGCGGTTCACCATACAGGCATTGGCAGATGACGATTTGAAAACGCTGCAACACGAGTCACAAATAACAATGGGCCTATACCCATAACTCGACAACAAAATTAGCGGCGCGAATACTTTCCACATTCAGGAGATCAGCGATGTTAAGAGCCAATCTCACCGCCGAACGAGACCGCAGGCGTTCTCCTGGGAAGAAATATCAGCGAGGGATTATTATCGCAGATGGCGTTGAAATATTCTGACCACGACCAGCGTAGGGCTCAGGGTTGGTGGAACTGGACTTTGTCCAACATAGCCGCGGTTCCTGTGGTTGTGGCTCTAAAAGCTCTTGCGGGGGACTGTGAATTATCAGGTGTGTTCGGGAAGTTTCTAAGCCGAAGACTCTCAATGAAGGCAAAAAAGCACATCATTGCCAACCTACCTGAGGCCAAACTTTCGTCTTGGGCTCGCAGAGGAAGAAACATTCAAGCTTGATATCCGCATGACACCTCGTCGGGAGAACGCCGACTCAAAAAGGTGTTATTGTTGATACGTTAAGACCTCGCCCGGCAGAGACAAGGGCCCACTACGCACGCTCGCCGGCTGAGACAAAAGCCCACTGCGCCCACCACACCCGCCAACGCCTTAGCACCTCATCTCATGGAAATTTAGGATTATGGTACATACTGTGTAATATCGCATCAGGCGGCCTTGACAGCATCTTCCGTCAGCCTGCCTTTTGCTTATTCGAAGAGCATAAATAATCAGATTTTTCGTACCGATGCACTTTTTGTTCTTCGAACGATCTTCAAATAAGCGAAAACGATATGTTTTCAGGCGCATAGCGAATTCACTAGGCGAGTTTGTTTGCTATTTTATAGCTAACAAGCCGGTCACACCAAATCCCTAGCATGATGAAGCGACGGTCTTTCTCGGCTGACGTTATGCAGTTTTCCAGATGCGGCTCTAGGTCAAGAATCGTTTAAGTCGTTCACACTTAGCTGTGTGTATTCACGAATTGCAGCATTGACATCCTGCAATTTGCGCATGGCATGGCTTTGGCGGCGTAGTTCTTCGTTGATCTAATCGAGGCGTTTTGTTCACTTACGGCACCAAGCCGCCTGGACAGTCTGGAGCTTTTCTATGGCTTTGTCATGTAGCGCGCGTTCAGCACATGCATCGTTATCCCGAAACGTGGATAAGGTGGTGTTGCTGCCAAGGAAGGCCACTGCGTAAACAAGAGCGCCTCCCAAAGCATTGCGATCGAGACCATCTTTGCTTCAAAATATCTGATGGGAGGATTACCTGTTTAATTAGCATGTCCTTCGTGGCTGTCACGGGGAATACATCAAGGACTACCATCCCGACGTCGCGAAGCGTCAAGTCAGTCAGCTTAGGGGATCCCCCCCCCCCCCCTAACATTTCGCACAGACGTGTGTAGCCCATGGCAACGCCAGAGACAACGGCGCAGTGGTAGAGTGTGTTGACAAAAATCTGTCCATAGTACTTGGGTAGACAATCTATGTAACAATTGGGTATGTAACGAGCGCTCACTCCATATAGAAGGGGTCCAGTGATGTCTTTAATTGCCTGGCGACCGCGGGCACCACAAATAGCTTCACTTTAACCACCACGGCCGCGGGAGGTGGTGAAGTTGCCACGACGACATCCCGATGTTGATCTAGCTACCACACAACACCTGCCGACCGAAGGCCTCAATAATCCAAGGGGTCCAGTCGTTGACCGCTGTGGCTGTTCCAGCACCGTTTCTCATCGCCCAGTCCGCGTTCCCCTTGACTGCAGTGGTTCTGGCGCCAGTGATCGGTGGACGGCGCTCGAGCTTTGCTCGTCGTTTGTTTGCCTCATAATACCGAATAGAAGCCTTAGCCTCTCTGACCTCGGCCAACAGTCTTTCATGTTTTACCATCCAGGTGGCAGCCCCGGCTCGTCCTGCAGCCAATGTTCGTGGGTCCTTCTGGCGTGCCGCACTTTTAAAAAGTCTGCTCCGGTTCTGCCGACACAGTCACTTTATCCACTATTTCCTATGAAGTCTAATGCTGCTGTTCCAGCGCCGACATCATCAGCTTGCCTTTGCGAGCTTTTGGTGCGCGGGCGCGGGCAGGGGTGTCTAAATCTGAAATGCTTAGCTGTGCTTAGGGCAAGAAACATACCATCCCTGTGGTAAAGCTCGCTGTATCACTGCTCAGAGTGTGCCCAATAAATGGGTCGGCCAGCTTTGTTTGATCCTCTGGGGGATCAGAAGCAACATGCTGGCTATTCCCAAGAAAGCTGATATGCGGCTTGGCCAGGAGGCATGGCCGCACCACATCGCGCCTCGTAGCGTGTGTAGAGGTTCTTTATCTCTTTATCGCACAGTGAGTCGATCTGGTCAGCTGTGAAACGTTTTTCATAGATACTATCTGTTTTCCCTCCCGCAGTCAGCGCGGTCAATCTCTCTAGGTCCTTGTCCAGCCGGCCCATGTCAAATAAACAAACTTCAGCTGTTTCTTTCTGTACTATCACTTGGGACATCTGATTTATCGCTAATGTCGGGGTGTCAGCGATGGCCGCCTATCCGCTGCCAACATCTAGTCAATAAGATCGTATCAACCCATGTTGTTTGTTTCTTTGTTGTTTTTGCTAGCAAACTTAGGCCTGAGACACACTGCATGCGTAACGACCGACGGCATACGACACACGGTGAATCAGTAGAATGACTGTGACACAATAAGGACTCTCGCTCGAACACACCATCGTCGGCACGACACTGTAATATTGCTTTTCTGCGAACATATTTCTATACGTATGCGTTTGTTTAAAATGGAGAGACGTAAGCCAGGGACACGTCGTGGGCGGGATGACCAACGACACGCGACAATACGACACGGACAGAAAAATTCGAACACATAGTAACTGAATGAGATGAACATACAGCACGACTATTTTGTCTTGAACTTGTCGTTACAAATTGAGTATGTTACGATTTTTCTGCATATGCCGGCGACAACGCACCAAATTGAACCAATAATCTGTCCTGGTTCAATCACGTAATTTCGGTGGTATCTACAAATTTTGGTTCCAGTAGAAACGCATATCTTTGACCATGGATGATACTGAGAAAATCATACTGGGCGTTAAAGAAAACCAAGTTCTGTATGATAAAAAGTATGAAGGAATTCAAGAATAGTAAGCACAAGGATAGGCTGTGGATGAAAATATCAGACAACCTTAGCATAAATGGTGATATATTTATTTATTGTTGTTTTAAGGTCGTTTTAGCTCCGGTTAGGGCAATTTTAGGACCGCGCTGGCACCCAGTGGTGGGGGAAACCCCGCAGAAGCAGGTAAACCACCCTACTTCGTTTGGCAGGCCATCATCAAGCCAACATAGACTGGAAAGATCGTCTCCAAACACGGGATGTCTGGAATTGGATTCGAACCCCCAACCCAGATGTTAACAACCCAATGGCTCGACGGACAAACCGCCTTACAAACTGAGCTAACGGAGAGCCCAAATGGTGAGATATTTATTGAAATATCCGTTGCTCTATATATACATTCAGTTCGAATATGTTGATATCCGACAACTGTACAATTTAATTGTAGAGGAATTTGAAAATATGTCTTTCTGTCTGTGAGAACACTGTTGACCTGAAAAAGACTGTGTGGATTCTGAGGAATTGGGTCCTTTTGGAATCTGACTTGGATGTGATCTTGACTACTAGTCTTCTAGGTTATGCGAATGACTATTGGTTGTATCCCGGAAAAGCTTGAAAGAGTCTTGAAACTTTGTACGATGTCACTTAGTTTAATATTTCCATGTAAACGGAACATTTTGTATCCAGTTCAAAGACAAATTCGCGTCCATCTTCTAGTTACTTTATATGTGTGTGTATTTTGCAGTTGAAGATGTTAAAAAGAGATGGAAGAATGTTCGCGATGCTTATGTCCGCTGAAAGCATGTGAACAAAGGCAACAGTGAAGATAGGTTGACGTAGACGAAACCTTTCAAATATGCACAAGCCATCAGCTTCCTCTCTTATCCATCATCAGAAGACAGGTAAGGGAAGATACGTATTTGCCCGAGTGGATCCGAATAAACCGAGGCCCGTCGGTCTAGAAGAGCGAATTATTTCACATAGTGAGCATCTTAGCAAACACATTTATGATCACCTCCCCAATTTCTGCGATGGAGTTGAATGAGAAAAATGGTTTATATGCTTATTTCATGTCTTGAACAGTTCCGGACAATGTATAGAGCATCTTAAATCGAATCCAACTTTATAATGCGATTCACAAAATGAGTTCAGTTTATTTGGTCTGGACAGAAACTTTTGCCAAATGAAAGATCTCGACCGAAATTACGGCATGAGTTTTTTAGAACCCAATTAAACTATGACCAGACAATCGACATCACAACTGTTTTGTTACTAACACAAACTTTGGTGAATGAAGTAACTATATTCGTATTCATTTATTTATTTTATATTTTCAGTACAGAACTAATTTGTAACATACATTCGACTCCGAACATGGTTCAGTTGCGATCTCTGCAACACCTATAACACTGGGCAAAAGGAAAAACAAGAAAGCAGTTGATCCGGTTAGCCAAGAAATTTTGCACCAACTACGGAATAGCAGAGGTGATGATCTCAGTGATGTGAGGAAAGAAATTCAGGAGCTGGGACGGACCCCAAAAGAAATGGACCCAGATGAAATGTTATTGAAGTGTTTGGCTACAGATATGAAGAGGAGTTGAACCTGAAGATGAAAAGTACATTAAAGATAAGAGTACAGCAGTTAATCCATGATTTGCGTTTCGGGATGTCTGTGTACATTGGGCCATCTAATACACAATTCAATAGTGGTAACTCATTTTATTCTACAGATCATGGGCAATATTATAAAACATTTAGAAATCAAATTCAGATATATTGTCTTTTGCTATTTCACTAACATTACAATTGTTCTCACAATAGACTCTTATTTTTTTCTTCATCTCAATTGTCAGCAGCGCCATATTGCCACTCGAGCTCTCCTTCAGATGAATTGGAAAAACGCATGAAGTTATCCCTCACTAGCATGGCCGAAGCAGCATCTCTGTTACCTCGCAGAATTTGCAAAGGGCGCATAACCGCTTTTGATCCTCCATCCGCAGGTTAATCTCCATGACGTGAGGAAGCTCGTAGCATGTTGTGGAGAACAACACAAGCTTTAATTATTGCAACAACAGAATCGGCGTCAAGGAATATTCTCCTCATAAAAATTATCCACCGATGCTAATATACCAAGTGCGTTCTCAGCTACTATGCGCGCCCTTGAAAGTCTGTAGCTGACAACAGAAAATGTGTTCTTGTAATTGCGATAGAGAGATCCAGAATGTGGTGGGGTTCATATTTGAATGTGCTTTCCATCAAGTGCTCCTAAGCAGTTCGGAAAATTCCAAATGCTCTCAAACTCATCAGAAAATGTTTCCATTTTTTCTGAGGTTGGTCTGGGCAGATAAACATCTGAAAGTTCCTCCCATATAACAGCACACACTTCAATAATAATTCACCGAGTAGTTGAGCGTCCAACCCTATTGGTGTAAGCTAGAGATCTGTATGAGTCACCACTTGCAGGAACCTGAGGGTTATGGCTATTCTCTGCTGCACGCATATTGCTTCTCTGAAATTTGTGTCCATTCTAAAAATTCTGTCTCCAATACTCTGACAAAGCTGTTCAAACTGAGATGAAGAAAGACTGAAATATTGCTGAAAAAGAACTGCATCCAGCCTCAATTCTAGAACCAATTTATGGTACTCTCCTGGGTTTTTCCGCCGTCCAAGGTATCATGCATATCGATCTTTGGACATGTTATTCAAGAGAAGAAGTAGCAGGAGTCTCCGTCTCTCCATTTTGGAAGAACGTAACCATGTGAAATGTGAACTCCAAAAGGTCGTACCGCTGGCGGTGTTTTCACTCCTGTGCACGATTTTACGTCGCGAATTGTCGTGTGTCGTTGGTCGTCGGTCGTCCCGACCGCGGTGTATCCCTGGCTGTAGGAGAATAGGCGTAAACGTTTGGACAGATCTATGTGGGTTCACAAGACTTTGGTACGTAGAAAGTATCATCGTTTGGTAGAAGAACTGAAACTGGATTCAATACGTTTTCAAAAATATTTCAGACTTTCCACGTCACAGCTTGAACTACAACTGGAGCAGGCATTTTTGAAATGGAAACAAATTCCAGGGAGGCAATTGGTGTGGACAGCGAATGGCCATTACTCTCAGGTTTCTAGCAAATGGCGACTCCTATCGATCACTGGCGTTTGAGTTATAGAGTAGGACGATCGACTGTTAGGGAAAGTATCGCATGCACGTTTGCATTGCCATTTGGGCACAACTTTCAATTGTGTATCTGCCCCAACCAATGTCTGGAATGTGAGATTTGCGAAAGATTTTGAATGTATCGGGAACTTTCTAAACTGTATAGGGGCACTGGGTGGGAAGCAGCACATTCAGATACGTGCTCACCAAATTCTGGTTCATTATACCATAATTACAACAATAGCTTTCCGATAATACTTCTGGCTTTAGGTGGATGCTAATTACCAATTTACTGTTGTGGATGAGCCTTTTGCTGCATCCGTAACGGAGGAATTTTTCGTAGATCTGTACTAGGACATTGTGTGGGTACTGGAACAATGCAGGTACCCGACAGCGCATCCTGCCGAGTGCACCGAACACTGGGCCACTGCCTTATGTTGTAGTATGAGATACCACAGCCCCCCCCCCCCCCACACCCCTAGAACATACTTAATGCACCCCTTAGCTTATCAGATATTATTATCCACAATCCATCTTTCTTTTTTTTGTATTCCCTGTGAATTTTGGCATATAAAACTGGTTAGTCTTGCACAGCTAAGAAAATTTTTACTGTCTCATCCATGTTCGAAACAACTACATTGTAAATTCGTCCCACTGAAGAGTGAATAAGACACGTGATGATTCGAGCAAAATGATTGGTTGACCTAAATGCGTTACCGGCGACCTGGCAGAAAAATTGAGACATGTTCGATCTGCGACGGCACGATTATTACAAAATAGTCGTCACGTATGCGGTGTGTTCATCTGTTGACTTATAACGTGCTCGTATGTTTCGGCCGTTATCCCACTGTCGGGAGTCGCATGTCGTCATGCATGCACTGTGTCACCGGCTTTACAACAACGCTAACCGTGTTGTATAAGTCGCTTGCTTTTTGCACTGACTACGTCAGCAACCTTTGCCAGCCGCTGTCTTACTCTAATACATTCGCGCACACCTCACGCGAAGATACCAGAAAGTTGGGCCTGATTGACACACAGCAATGTTTCTTCGCACATGTTGTTCCTTCGGAACGTTAACTGCGTTCCTTATAAAAAGTCGGCTGGTCGGTCTTTAACAGCAACTTGGCGTGTTCAGTTTCGGAGATCAGCCAGCGGACCGCGCCTCGCTTTTCTAATGTTGGTTTCACGTCGTTCTCACTGAGTGCTTTCTCATAGGAATCGCACTCCATAGGCCCTGTTTATATAGAACGCGAGGCGACACGACGCAGCCGCGAAAATGTGTCGCTTTTGATATACTTCCATTTAGCCAGTTATATAGGACGCGCCACGAAACAAAGCGATGCGACGCGCTATTTCAGTTTCGCTTGTCTATCCATAAATGCCGCATCGCTTATATGATTTGCCTAATTACGCAGTGTGAAACATGATTAAAGCGTGCCTGTGTGTGGTGTATAGACGCATCTAGCGAGTGCTGCGAATTCACTGCACCCTGTGTTGCGTCGCTTCGCGTTCCGTTTTAACAGTACCTAACAGTGAAATAGGGCGAACCAGCGGGTCTGCTCACGCAGGTCCTTCAGTACACTGTTGCACTTCTGGGTCGAGACCCACATGCTCTGCGCATGGCGTCCGGAGATGGCCCGATCTGAGAGCATATCTTTCTTTTTGGTCAGTGCCTTTGTGGCACTGCAGTCGTCTGTAATGTACAATGTCGATTCTCTCTGCAATACACTAGAGAACACCCGAAGGTAGTCATGCACATGCTCGTGTGGGTCAAGTATGTTGATCCGACCAGATCCACGGGCGCGTTAGGTAGGCCTTATTGTTCTTGGCCGTGGGGCGAAGATTGCGATGTGATAAAAGAATCCACGTATGTGTCTTCAAGCAGGTCAAGGGCGAAAACTGATTTTCCGCAACCCAGTTGCCCGCAGATGATGGCCGAATGGGGCAACTTGGAGAGTGGCTGATCTGGAGGTGCCGTCGGAGCAGTGGAGCTCACCGGCGAACCTCTCATCTTCTATGTTTAGCTGGACATCCATGACGACAGAGAGAAAGAAGTTCAGAGCGTCGCCTGTCTCTGATGACTTTGTAATCCGGATGGTGTCCCTCTCCCCTCGCTGGCGTTCTCCACACATTGCGTACTGCCGTGGAGCTGGGCATCGTCGGTTGTCCGGAGGTCAAGTCACCGTGTGTACTTTCTTATTAGGAAGTCGCTCAGGAGACATCTGGCTCTGCAAGGTCATTTGCGACCATCGCCACCTCGGGCTATCGTTTGCAGCCGGACGGACCACGAAGAATTTCGTTGCCTCGTGTCACTGCTGGTAGGCGAAAATCCCCTGGCTGTACAGCTGGTTGAGTACTCCCTAAATGGTGACCTCCACCTTGCTAAAAAGCATCAGTGCCCCGAGCGAAGACAGCAGCAGGATATTCAATCAACATCAGGATGCCATGTTGTAAGCCAGGCTGGTGGTCTCGACGCTGTAGCTGGCAATGGCATCCCCTGTGTCCAGGACCACCCGGTTATAGTAATTGATTGTTGATCGCCCAGTGCGTTCTGGCAGTATGGCATGTGGCTCTCGAGCAGCCCGAAGTCCAGCGGGATGTAGAAGTTGATGTTGTAGGTATATGCAATTCCCCTGTCTGTCGCAGCGGAGTCATCCTTGTCTTCTCCGCCGATCCTCAGCTTAGCAGCATTTCGTGCGATGGTCTGATATTGCGTGTTTTGCGCTCAGAGGCTGTCTTCCAGAGGTCAAGGTAACAGTGGTACTCATCTGTGTCGTCGATGAACATCACCACCTTTCCAATGAACTTGATTGTCGTTTTTGTCATGACGGCACGGCCATTAATCTGAACGACTGACCTGTTGTCATCGGTCGAGTTCAGAGCGATTGTGAAAGCTAGGCACACAGTCACTGGTACGATAGGGTCAGATCTCCGAGGTTGTGAAAGCGGACACGGAACTGCTGACTCGGGCTGATCGTGCTAGAATTGTGTGTGGTCACAACCGTCTGCCAGACTCCCTTTGCCCCCAAGAGATTCTCGCAGTCTATGGTATGGGTTAAGCTTGCGTCCGTATTGGCTTGAAGCCATAACAATGTATTGAACCGAATGTCTCATCCTTCGATACAAAAGAAGACTTGGCCTTCGATGATTTCGCAAAACACCAAGACACCGACGATGACGATTCATCGAAGTTGCAAGACGAAGCAACCTTTACCAGACAGCGGAGCAGTAGGAGAGACAGGCTATAAATGCCTTTCTTGCAGCAATAGCTCTTGGTGGAGGCCGTCGATGACTACTACCGGGATCTGGCTCGGAAGGGGCTAGTACCTCTTGCACTTGACTATTCCATGCCCGAGCTCGACATAGGGCGGCTGAGGCTGAAGGCCCATCCAAACGTAGACGTCGTAAATAAATCGGAAGCGCCCCTTGCTCTCTCAACACTTGCCCAAAAGCGTGGCGACGGTGAGGTCGTCTGGGAAGAGCTGGGGTTTGTGGACAGGACTCCTACTTAAAGCCTACCGGGCCAATAAAAATGATTTCGGTGAAACAGCTGCTGGGATCCGATCCCATCTTACCGATAGCATAGAACTACAAGACATGCGACAGGCGGCTAATGTTGCGCGGAATTCCACTCAAAGCGTGATGGAATGTCTCTCGGTGGAGAACAAAACTGTAGTTAAAACCTCGAATGACCCTCCACGTGATACCACGGGATTGGAGTACAACATCCGAGTTCTGCGGACTCGACAGGGCGATGCAGACAATCGGCGGCGAGCTGAAAAACATCCTGGCTAAATTGGCCGAGCCTGACAAACATATTGCTCTGGAACAAAACAAAGCGCAACTAGACTTTATGATTCTGGAGAATTTTGGAGAATCATGGCTTTTCCAGATGAGATTCCATGATTTTGCAAGACGCTAGATTATCTGATGACTCAGTTTAAAAAAAAATGTTTAGGAAGAAAACACCATTAATGGTGGAGAGGGTTAATATCAATATCATCTTCCAACAAGTTAATGACCGCCAAGAACTGCGAATGGACATTTTTTTCTTAAAAATCTACTAGATGTTTTCAGAGAAATCCAGGGAGAACATGAATTTTACGGTTTTGATTGGTATGATTGTTTAACCAGACCAAAACGGGTTAAGGGTTGTTTTTTGAATACCCTTATTACTTACAAAAATAATTCTCAGTGAATTCTACTTCCACCTATGTTGATCTCTCCTCTTAACTTTGGGTGCTGTGGGTACGCAAACACAGACAATTGTATCAAAAGTTTAATGTTTGAGAACCTGCATAGGGTTAACAAATGCTTACTGGAATATTTTGTTCATGCAGCTTGTAATGTCACACTAGGATCTGAGAATGGCCAATTTTTCTTGAAAATCTACGATATGTTTTTAGAGAAATTCTCGGATAACATGAATGTTTAACCTTTTTAGGGGTATAGCTCTGTAACCAGCCCTAAACGGGTTAATGCTTTGTTTTGTGAATAGCTTCATTACTTACAAAAATGATCCTCGGTGAATTCCACTTCCAGTGAAGGAGGTTATCTTTATCTCGCAGGTACATATTGGGTGTTATGGGTGCCCAAGAACAGACCATTTTCTCAAAATCTCTATACTTGGCAGCCTCTGGAGGGTTAACAAATGGGTACCGGAATATTATGGCCATGCAGTTTGTAATGTCACTCCAAGACCTTAGAATGGTCAATTTTTCTTGAACACTTACTAGATTTTTTGGAGAAATCCACAGAAAATGGGAATTTTAAGCTTTTAATGGGTATATCTCCTTAACCAGTCGAAAATGGGTTAAGATCTCGATTTTTGAATACCCTTACTACTTACCTGTTTCTCTATCCGTTTTGCGTCCGGTAAAAGAAGTTACGTTTCTCTGTGGCATTCCCATTTGATGTTGTTGGTGTCCAAAACCAGACTATTTTTTCAAACATTTGACATTTGTTTGAACAAATGCTTACCAGAATAAATTATCCATGCAAAAGGTAATGTGACACCAAGACTCAATGCCCATTTTCTCTTGAAAACCCTACAAGATTTTTGTAAAGAAATCCAGGGAAAACGTGATTTTTTTAAGCTTTTGATGGGTGTCGCTATTAACCACCCCAAAAGGGGTTAACGCTTGTTTTTTTTAATACCCTTACTACTTTCAAAAATGGTCATCCGTGAATTCCACTTCCAACGAAGGAGATTATGTTTATCTCTCGGGTATACATTGGGTGCTGTGCGTGTCCGAAAACAGCACATTTCAACAAAACTACGATGCTTGGCATTCTGCAGAGGGTTAATAAATGCTCACCGGAATATTTTATCCATGCAACTTGTAATGTCACACAAAGACCTGCGAGCAGTCAATTTATCTTGAAAACCTACAATATTTCTAGAGAAATGCACAGAAAATGGGAATTTTAAACTTTTAAGGGGTATATCTCTGTAGCCTTCCAAAATGGGTCTTCGACTTTTGAATACCCTTACTACTTACCAAAATGTTTCCGTATAAATTGTGCACTCTATAAAAGAAGGCATTTTTCTTTGTGGCGTACCCATTTGGGTGTTGTTGGTGTCCAAAAACCGCCCATTTTATCGCAATTTTGACATTTAGCAGTCCGTGGAGGGATAACAAATGCTCACCAGAGTATTTTGTTCATGCAACTTCTTTTGTCATACCAAGACCTGCGCGTGGCCATTTTTTCTTGAAAATCTACATGACTCATTTAGAGAAATCCACAGGAAACATTAATTTTTTTAGCTTTTGAGGGGTATTGCAGTTTAACCAGCCCCAAACGGGTCAACGCTTGGTTTCTTGAATACCCTTATCACTTTCAAAAATGATCCACGGTGAATCCCACTTCCAATAAATGAAGTTATGTTTATCTCTCGTGTGTCGTTTGGGAACTGTAAAGGCCCGAAAAGAGCTCATTTAATCAAAATTGCGATGTCCACCCCCCCCCCCCCAAAAAAAAAAAAATAATCCGTTGAAAAACAATAGTCTTTTCCAGAGGGAAAAGCCTAATAATCCGTAGAAAAACAATAGTCTTTAACAGATGGAAAAGCCTAATAATCCGTAGAAAAACAATAGTCTTTTCCAGAGGGAAAAGTCTAATAATATTCCGTAGAAATACAATAGTCTTTTTCAGAGGGAAAAGCCTAATAAAGCTCATGATGTGTCCGTCTGTATCCGCATTGCAGAACGCGAGACGAGCAAGCATCTCGTCTGGATGCAGCCGCACCAGACAGGGAGTCTCTTCGCTTCAAGATAGACCGGATCCGAGAAACAACCAGTAGGGTTCTTGGCGAAGAAACGACGCTTGCCGAGCGCATTCCAAAGTTCTTCTGGGAGCACGGGATCACAATTGTCTCAATCCTTTCTGCGGTTGGTATGGCCATCTCGACCCTGTTTCTAGTCCTGACCGGTGGTACGGATAATCCCCTCTACGACTGGACCGACAGCGCCAGATAGGCGTGGCCTGAAGGAGTAGATTAAAAAATATTTACAGACCCTTGGCCGAGTGCAAGCAATTCTTGCAGAGGAGGCCGCTGCCGTGCCCACGGCCTTATTGGGAGCTTGGTGTCCTGGCTTTTCACGCCCCTGACCAAAACGACTGATTGGCTTGCCATGAACTTCTGGGCCGTGGTTGAGTTGAAAAGAGAAGCATTCCCAATAGGCCCACTGCCACACCGCCCACAATGAGCGGGGACTTTTCCTTGCTGTGAAGTTAGCAGAGGTATTCTGTGAACTCTTCTCTGTCATCGCTGAGGGAACTCAAGCGACCACCGCGGTTTGGTTATCATGATGTTGAGGCGCTGTAAGTATTGTCTACTTCTGTGCAGCGGGTACAGCGTTAATGTTATTGTTAACCCCCAGCGCATGAGCATCCGTGGCAATTATGATATCATTGTTATACTCCACGAGACCGCGCGTAAGGCGGCCTAGTTCCGTATCGGAAGACGTCATGAAGAGGCCGAAGCCGAATACATAATATGTTTTTGAGACAACACGTCCTGATAGCGTTTTATTCCGCACTCCAAGTCCATCAGTCAGGCAATGGCGTCTTCCGCCTCGAATGAATTATTTCACGAAACCAGTCCATTCGAGCGATTTCTCTGTTTATTACTTTTCATTATTAACGATAATTATATTATTTAACGTTTTACCTAACGTAACAGCCAAAAAAAAAAAACCGGCCAGCGCTATTCTCAAAACTCTCCAATTAATTTTCATTATTTTTTTCATGTTTGTCTCTAAAGCATAGGTCATGACCCCTCACGAGCTCGCCAAAGAGACAAAAAATGAAAATAATAGTTATTCAAGATTTTTTTTTTGCGAGTGTCGTCTGCTTTTCATGTAAGGTAAAGGATTAAAAAAAGAAAAAAACAAAACAATGAAGTCCCCATTACGCCCACGGCAAAGCGGCTTCGTTTGCGCGCACGGATACATGACACAACTGTTCATTGCATAATTCACTTGTAAAGTTATCGTTTATAATCAAACCCTGAAATCCCAGTAAATCACACTTTGGAAAGTATTAAATTTTCGTATCTACGACTTGCTAGGTGTAGAGTGGGTGGTATTACTACCTGTGGGTTGTAGTAAGGCCTTACTTGGTAGAGGGTGCTCAATTTGTCAGCCCAAAGCGTCATTATATCACTGTTTTCTCTCCAGTCTGTATCAGGTAGCACAGCGAACTCATTTCATAATATTTCGAAAGCTCGTCTGTCATATGAACTATTAAATCTAACCCACGTGTGGTTCTGGGGTAAGGCAACTCGCATTTAGGCTAAAATTCGCCGTGGCTGGTAGTAGAAATGAAATAGCCAGTAGCTTCTGG
Organism: Pictodentalium vernedei; assembly: GCA_031216915.1. Classification (NCBI taxonomy): domain Eukaryota; kingdom Metazoa; phylum Mollusca; class Scaphopoda; order Dentaliida; family Dentaliidae; genus Pictodentalium; species Pictodentalium vernedei. The sequence continues at coordinate 88,787,515 of CM062289.1, forward strand.
CGAACAATTCTGTGGTTTGGATCAGGCGGTCAATAGCTGAGACCCCGGTCCTTGCTGGCGCACGTCACACAGTGCATTTCACCTGGTTTTGCCCCAACCCCATGGGTGTGCTCCGCTATTGATTGATAATTACGTACAAATTTAGATATCCAGGTGATTGGTTTCAAAACCTTTGGTCTCTAAGCTATGTGGAGGGGGTACATCCACGTGAATCTCATTGATATCTTTGTTTTTTGTGCTGGTAGAACCCGCCGGCCTTGTACGTGACACCGGCACTGCATCGGAAGGCTTTTGGGGGATCTGCCATCTTTGACGTTACAGGCACGGTTTGCCATAATTATTTAACTGTTTGAACGAATAGCTCTCTGCACAAGAAAGACTGTTTCATAAGATTGCAACCCACAGTCCATATTAATATATTGTTATTAATATAAAAATTAATATTTTTTGTCCGTAAGCTACAGTGTTAAGACACACCATTTTTGTGCGCTATGTAATTGCTATCGATAGATTAAACACACGAAAGTAGAGCATCTAAAAAAATAAAATCCACACGAATGAAACTGGCCAGGGCTAAAACACCTTAAGGAGACTGTGTACCAAAACACGGTCAAAATCAAGGAGAGTGTGAAAATGGTGATTGAATACCAACGTGAATGTGACCTCTCATGTTGCAAAGAGATAACATCAGGTTTATTACTGGAACGCGCAACCTCTAAAAAGGCGTTTGAGGAGCGCTCGTACGAGAGACCCCGGGCTGGCGAGGGTGATGGGTCGTCCCCCAGCTCTACTATTTTTTTCTATTTTACTATTTTTTTCAGCGAGTTGGTGATGTTTGTGGGCTTTTATGATGATTTTACAATCATCATGGGCAATTGAGATTAACTGCCTGGCCAAATACGCTTAGATGAATGGCAAGAAGTCGCTGTCTGGGCCGCCAATTCCTCCCACCTCCACTATAGTTTGGTCTGTCCCCCCCCCCCCCCCCCCCCCCCCCCCGCACTCTTATTGGTAAATGCAAATGTCATCGTATTAAACATCATATTAAAACATTAAAACAGTACCGGTATGCACAAACACGCATTGTGATGTTAAACACGACACGCGGGGCATTCTAAATATAAACAGTTGTATTAATCTGAATGACTCTGAAACGTAATGGACGAGAAAGATGAATCCGTTAATACCGAAACAGTTTCCAAAAAATACGATCCTCTTTTGTCAGGTAACATTTTTTCAAACATATTTTATCGCATGAAGAATGCTGAACAAAGGCTCCTCCACTTCGAAAATATAGAGTCGGGCCCTGTGATGGTTCTGTTTTTCTTTCGATTCAAAGGCGTCGCCAGAATTCGCCTTGATTCGATTTACGCAGATACTATTTTGTAAGTCCTTGGGTTGTGTTTTTCAACCACTTACTAAGATCGTCAGACAATTTGCTGGGTCAACGGAAAACGTGTGGTATCCTAGAGACAAGCTAGAGTCAGGGATGTGGCTAGAGTCAGCTCGGTGTGTGTGGGGGGGGGGGGGGGGGGGGGTGCCACCGGTGTAAATTCCAACTGTGAGTGGTTTCGATAGGTGGTTGCACTGCAGCGCTGGGTGATATATTTTAACCCTTTAACCAACGAATCGCCCGCATCCGTCCGCGCAATATTCTAATACAGCTGCTGCAAAAAATATTATTTTTCGAAAAATTTCACCAAAACCATATCATGTGACCCCTCTGTGGAACGAGCTCGTCGAGCTCGTTCCAGAGAGGGGTCACATGATATGGTTTTGGTGAAATGTTTTTAAAAAAAATTAAAAATGATATTTAAAATAATGAATTTTGAAATCGTCTGTGTTGGGTAAAGGGTTAAAGTATTATTATTATTATTATTATTATTATTTATTGGTGTTTAAGGTCACATATTTCTGCACAAAGGCTAATCATGACAACGGCAGTTTTACGGGTGGAGGAAGCTGGAGTACCCGGAGAGAACCACCGAGCAACGGCGAGCAACTGTTAGCTCTCCAACATACTAACTCCACACAAGCAGGGTTAGCATTGGTTGAAGACAGGTGCACCATCGACGTGCAGTACGCCTAAGTACACAGCGCCACCGTGCCCCCATGTGGGTAATGGGGGTGAAGTGTCTTGCCCAAGGACACAACGCGGTTGCCGCAGGTGGGATTCGAACCGAGGACCTCTCGGCTTGCAGCCTGCACCTCTACCTACTGAGCCACCGCGCCCCCAAAGGGTTAAAGTGATTATATATATATACACATGCTTATGAACCCTTCTGAAAATTTTCTCTAGTCCTGAAACGGAAAAAGCATCATCTATAATGATGTGTCTGGGTCAGAAAATTTACCGGATTGATGTCAGGGTCGAAATTTAGAGGCCAATGTCAATTTTAGAGTTGGAAATTTGAAACTCAAGTTTCCAGTTGGAAATAAAAGATCAAAATTTCTCATCATTAAGTTGGAATTTTAATATTTTTCATGAACAATGTTAATTTACTGAATTTCCAACTATTTGATTTTTGACCTCGGAATTTCCAACTATTGAAAAAAATAATTCTAGCTGAGGGAGGGGGGAGACACCCCCCACCCCCACCCCCCATATCGCCACATCCCTGGCTACAGTACCTATAAATTAGTTCACTCACGGGGTTGGATATGAATGGATTGAAAAATGTGAGCAATTTTGTTGTAAAACAAAGAAATATATCAACTACAGTCGGAAGCGCACTGGCTGTTTGTTCCACGGAAAATGTCCTAGTGCTCCCCCGGGCGGGAGGCTTCTTACATATAGAATTATACTACCTAGTGCAAAAATATCCTGTAAAAAGTAAAATAGTCTAGTTGTACTATAGTGATGCGGATCGTGCCGGGCATTTTTCCCCACTGGACCGGTCCAAGACGGTTCACTTGAGTACTTTTTTATTTTAATTCAAATGTGACATTATCTCGTCTCCAATGTTTATATACTGCGCAGGAGGACGACTGTATGTTTTAGTGGATATCAGGCACGTTTGACAAGCAGTCGGCATAGATAAGGAATTCTATCAAGCACATTATTTTATATAAATTCTCGTGCAAGCATTAGATGAACAACACGTATACTACTCACTCACGGATAAGCGGGGGAAAGGCCAGACAGACGGCTTCAGCCCATCCGAGCATCCCAATCCTGTTCACTGCCTCTGTCGGACCCTTCACTATACCCACCGGACCTATCACTGCAGCAGGCGAAAGTACATTCACGCCTCAATCATAGAAGTCCACCAGAAGCGCCCGGTCCACATAACGCCTGCCAGCCCCTGTTCAGTCTATGGGCGGCCATATTAGTCAATAGAACTTCCGTAGTTATATTGAATAGAAGATGTATCTAACCATGGCCGTGAACACGAAACAGTACTCACGGCTGATGTGGTGACGAATTAATATATTTTCGAGGAGAGCCGTCAGTGTTTATTGTGCCCAACACAACTGGTAGATCAAACACGGGGCAGTTAGTTATATTTATATACAGAACGCCACGATGTGTGAATGCGTTCGCCAATACGGCACGAGTGCCAGTGCGGAAGGATAGAACGAGAGGCACAGGCTCCAGTTCTGCCTTTCCGCGACTGCATGAGTGCCGAATTGACGGGGAAGGAAAATGGCGGATCCCGAGCTGTCGGATGTGTAATTAGCTCCTATTAATTTGGCAAAAATCTAATGATCGGAAGAATTTAGACGGAAATAAATGTCTCAGATTTTGTGCTATTTATCGAATGAAGCTGGCTACTCGGTTGGAATGCGTTTTCGACTTTCTGTTTGGGAGCTTTGTTGATTTGTCCTGAAAAATAGGGATATGGCAATGGAAGTAAGCAGCAAGCTTACAGTTGTGTTCGAAAAGCAGTCGATTAGGAGAGTTACACACGAGGTTGAGTTTGAAGGATTTGAAGCAGTCATTGATCCTGACAGTATACTGGCTATTCAACTTACGGAGTCTGAATATTTTATCACTCTCCAGAATGATGGTCCTAAACATTCCTTGTTGAGTGGTGGTTTTCGCCTAGGACGAAGGTTTGTCAGGTTGCATAATGCATGTAGGCGTTCTACGTTTGTAACTATTAAGGATGCGCCGGGTGGATCTTAGAGATGAGATCGTGATTGGCCAGTTACATAGACAGAGAGAAGCAAAGGATTCTGAAAGAATTCGAAATAGTATAAATTGTCGGATTGTTTGTGGTAATTCTACGAAAAGGGAAATTACTCCTATTCAATCCAACATACCCTCCGAATATACTGCTCTCGAATTAGAATGTTTTAGGTCACATAGCAACCACATGCTACCATAGAAACAAAGATGGCGGCCTCCAGTATACAAAATGGACGACAGAAACACGTATCACCCTAACAACACGCGCTGCGCTTGCACACTAACACCACGTATCACTATGGGGATGACGTCACAAGATGGCCGCTCACGCGAGTTACCAGAACAACACAACATGACGCCACTGAGTCACGTGACATGACGTCACGTCCAGGGCCCCCACCGGGGTCCCCCAAATATGACCTGTAGGGGAACATGACATACTACTAAGGTACAGTAATGAAAACTGGGTTTCGGGGGAAGGAAATTAATTAACCTCTTTACGTGAAAATGAAACCAACTAGACGCAGTAATAGTAGAAAATCTCGGAGATTTTATATTCGGAATACCCAAAGATGGTAACCGAGATCATTCCGTAAAGCGGAGATCGATGGACAAGGGGAGTCCCAGTAGTTACGGTTATGAACTAACTGGTTTCTGTCGCAATGGTAATCTCTTTATTTCAAATGGGCGATGTGGTAACGACAAAGGAAGGGGAAAGCTAACGTTTCGCGACGCCATTGTAGTTGGCTATGCCATATATGTAGGTATTAATTCTTTGTTCCAAAAAATTAATAATTTTGAGATATTGGAATGTTCTCCTCTTTATTCAGATGTACATTGTGGAATTCAGGTTGAAATTGAGACAGAACACCCTAATCACTTTTGTAACAATAGCACGGTAACCCAAAAATCTGAACCCGGTAAGAGAATTATCCAATATGAGCGACAGGCGGAGGAAAAGTCTGCTGACTTTATCAACAATATAAGCATAGACGAGGTTGAATGCATTATTCGTCGGAAAGCTAACTGACATTAACCCGCTTACACCATCCCATGGCGATATAGACTCCCCGTGTAAAGATATAACTTATGATACTCACAAACTCGGCTGAACAGACATTTAGTTTTAAGAAACAATCTAAACGGGTACCCAGGAAGGTTAAATGTAAGCCCTGGTTCGAAAAAGATTGCACGCATGCACGGCGTGTCGTTATTCAAACGAGAAATCATTACAAAAAGTGACCTAGTTTAATTAGTAAAAATAATTTATAGGGGCGCCGGAACGGTCCAAACATTGGCCCGACCTCAACTCCCAGATCCCTGTTTTTTTCGAATTGTTGCCATCGATTATGTGGGGGGAAAAATGACAGTGCATGCATTTCGTCTTTCGAGGAACATAATATGACAAAATCCCCTGCCAAATTTCGGCAATTTGACAGGGAATTTTGTCATATTATGTTCCTCGAAAGACGAACTTTAATGTTGTTCCCCACAAATGTGGGGGTCCTGGGCGTCCGCCCAGTCTGCCAATTCGTAAATCCGGCCCGCCCCCCACAAAATGTTTGAAAAATGACTTCTCTCAGACCCTTTTTGGGGTTACTTCTCTAGTATTCCAACCGAAGCGGTTGGAATAATAAAGAAGTAGCCCCAAAATCTCGTCATCTTACGTTAACTGGTCATTAACAGCTGCCATTGTGCGGGCAATATTAAAGAAACAAGATGATCTATGCGGGCATTATTTTCGGATATCCGCCAGCAAAAAATAAAAAAAAATCATAGCCTAGTTATTTGATATGAATGGCGTTCGGCTGAAGGTCGGTCACAAAAATATCATGATCGGCATATTTTTTGCCCCGGCATTGGTCGGGGTGGTCGGCGCGGCTCCGGCGCCCCTGATTCAAAAGATGCTACCAAAGGGTATAAAAAAATATTAGATCGAATGAGATGTCGGTGGAACGACAAAAACAGTCAAACATTGAGGTCTCTTCGCAATGGCCCCGTAAAGAGATTCTGGGACGAGCTGAAGTGCCTCACATCGACGGACTATTTAGAAATTAAGCCTACGGATAAACCCGTTGACCTAGATTTATTCTTTGAACACTTTAGGAAATTAAATTATGAAAATAAGTTCCCATCTAATCATCTCGGTACGGATGAAATGTATAATAGTGAATTCGTTAGTGAACTCAATGAGCCCATCTCTGAACGGGAAATTTTATCAGCGGTAGGAACGTAAACAATAAGAAAGCATCCAGTATTGAGGCACTATGCAATGTGTATATTAATACTACAGTAAACATAATGCTTTCCATACTTAGGTTATTCTTTAATATGGTTTTAGACACTGGTCATTTTCCAGGTGACTGGGCAGCCAGTATAATTAAGCCTCTCTACAAAGGTAAAGGTGATATTAAAAGCCCCGATTCGGGGGCGCGGTGGCTCAGAAGGTAGAGGTGCAGGCTGCAAGCCGAGAGGTCCTCGGTTCGAATCTCACCTGCGGCAACCGCGTTGTGTTCTTGGGCAAGACACTTCACCCCCATTGCCCATGTGGGGGCACGGTGACGCTGTGCACTGAGGCGTACTGCACGTCGATGGTGCGCCTGTCTTCAAACAATGCTAGCCCTGCTTGTGTGGAGTTGGTATGTTGGGGAGCTGACAGTTGCTTGTCGTTGCTCGGTGGTTCTCCCCTGGTGCTCCGGCTTCCTCCGCCCGTAAAACTGTCGTGGTCATGATTAGCCATTGTGCAGAAATATGTGACCTTAAGACACCAATAAATAAATAAATAAATAAATAAAAAAATAAGCCCCGATTCATACAGACACATACACGAAATTAACTCCTCGCTGATACTTCTTTGTGAGAGGGCACCTGCATTCAGGTTCTGCAGTAAAACTTTTTTTTTATATCGCCAATCTCCTGGATGCGGTAGCCTTTTCCTTCGTCCCTCGGGTCTGGGTATAAACCCATGGTCCTATAGCTATGGGCTATATCGGAGTATCTATACATGTGCAATGTGCAGCGGTCGAATGTATCTTGATATTCCTTAAATGCAATAATCGTAGTTGTCCAATGAAAATGATATTAATCGTGGTGTTCAGATACCTGTTATATGTTATTCCGTGTCATACGCCGTCGGTTGGGAGTTTAACCTCAATTAATAGTAATGTTAGCAAGCTCCTTATCAGCGTGTGGTCGATCCCCCTTATATCCAGTTCTTGTGACACATACACGATGTCGGGCGGTGGCCTAGCCTGTACCTGGATTACTATCGTGGATTCATTGTTAATGTCTATGACAAATAACTCTGGAAGAAGCTTCAGCCTGAGGACTGAATTGTTGTTTCTATTGCCCAACGCATACCCAGACTTAGTTCTCTCAACGAATAGAGGTCTTATACTGAAAGGAATATAGGAAGCTAGGGCGTTTCCACTATTTCGGAGCATGCACGGGCTATGGCCAAGCCAGTGTGAGGTAAGGTTGAGAGCGCTTGAAGTCGAGCTTCTACCCGTCAGCATCTGCAACAGGGTTCATGTGCACGGTACACGTGCTGTTGCCTCTCGATATGAGATTATAGTGTTTCTACCTGGCCGCGCCACCCAATTTCAAATGCCATGCTCCATAAATTTAGCGGGGCGGAGGGGGACGTACTCGGGTCAGGAACCTATTTGTTCTTATATACCCCAACCGAGAACGAATAGTTCGTTTGACCGGATATATATCCACCATCGGCTAGCCGAAGGGTTGCGCAAAGCCTTACAGTATGTGCACCTGGCCCTTCGCTATCTGTTATTCTTGCAACTATGCAGTGTAACAGAGAGGTACTCGTCTACAACAGTATGAGGTTTGGCCTACACATTTGCGCCTTTAAGTTACCGACTTTGTTTATGGGAAGTCCTAAAGTTAATTTTGGCTTTAACATAACAGTCCCGTGGTATTGGGAATATTCTGTTAAGTCCCTGAGTCTGTACCCTCAGTCTTGATAGGGGACTCCCTCTTTCAAGCCTAAGGTAAACAAAGTTCTATATACTATATCGTTTTTTTTCTCCTTATGCTTTTCACAAACCTCCAGAAAAAATAAAAAAATAAAAAAGAAAACTTTTGAACAAATAGCAGAATGCTATCATTAGGTTTGCTGGTTGGACCAAAAGACATAAGATAACTAAAAACCTCTCTGTGTTACATACAATATGTCCGCCGTGGACTGGTCAGTTTTCACGGGGTGAGCAGTATTTCCACGGGCGCAATAATATCATACTGCAACAATAATTATGGGAATTATCAAATTAATTAATGAATCACCGGGTGCAACCCGGTGGCTCAGTAATTACAATTTTATTGCCTGGTAAACGCATGTGTAGACATCACTCAGAACCTTAGAAAAACCCTAAATGCAGATCACTTCAAGAAAGCTCTGAAAACCCATCTCTTTCAAGCAGCCTTCGGCCGCTGATTATACCATTGTTACCGTCATCTATGTTTTCAGCGCTTTTGGGCAGCGTTTCGCTGGGAAAAGCGCTATATAAATAAATTATTATATATATTATATATATTATATATCACTGCCCACGAGTGGATTACGACAAGCCCACGGCGACTGTACTGTAATGGTTTTCTTTTCTATTTATATAATAGAAAATGCGATGGATCACTTGTTTTTTTATTTGAATCATTGTCATCTATAGAACTTTTTCTTTTCGGAAGATAGTTAACCTCCTGCGCTCTGATGTCGGATTTACTCACTTTTTCATCTGTGGTTATCCATGGTTATCTCTCCTGCAGTTGTCAAAGGTTCAATAATTTATATTTTGATTGACAGAGCTCTTTGAGCTCTGTCAATCAAAATATAAATTGTTGAACCTTTGACAACATAAGGAGAAAAAGTCAAGATTTGGAACTTTGAGATTCTAACCTCAGAGTGAAGGGGGTTAAATGCACAAATTGAAGTTATCACGTCTAAAATATGTTTTGTTATCATTTACAGAAACTACAGTTAGAAGTACGGGAGAGGAATTTGAAACAATAATAGACGCAGCTGGAGGTATGGGCAAATTCCAAATGATAATAATTATTACCGTTGTTGGATCTAAATTTGCGGTTGGTTGGGCGATGATGCTGATGGCGTTTGGGGCGAAAATCCCGGACTGGTGGTGTGTTGAGGCATCAAATATTACTTCGCCATATTATATAAGCTGTGAAGTTAATGGCACAAGATGCAGAAGTGTTGTGTATTCTAGTGAAATGATTACAGTAGCTAGCCAGGTAAGAACATCAACTTGATTGATTGATTTATTAGGGTTTAAAGACACATTGACGGCCAGGGTCACATCATGTCGGTGACAGTTTTACAGGGTGCCCGGAGAGAACCATCGAGCAACGACGAGCAGTTGTCAGCTCTCCAAAATCGTAACTGTGAACTCTGCACCGCGGCACAGGCAGGGTTAGATTGGTTGAAGACATGCGCACTATCGACGTGCAGTACGCCTTAGTACACAGCGTCATCGTGCCCCCATGCAGGCAATTGGGGTCAAGTGCCTTGCCGAAGGACACAACGCGGGAGCGCGAATCGGTCGCTGAAATGGTCACCCATCCAACCAGTAACCGCGCTCGACGTTGCTTAACTTCGGTGATCTGACGAGAACCGGTTACCGTGACGACACCGCGCCCCCAAGAACACCAACTGGAAAGCATTTACACACGTATACTTCTGATGTGAAATGGATTGATTAATATTCCCAAATTACATTAAATTCTCCAGGTGTCTGGTGTCCCTTTAGCTCATTCTTTTACAAGCAGGATTGTGAATAGACTATGCTGTAGCTTGTTTGATAGAGCTATTTGGCTTCCGTGTGTACTTTCACAAATCCGTACGATGATGAAAACAATGTAGTTTGAAACCGAAATATCCACACATACAGTTAAAACTAGAAGTCCTGTGACGAACTGAGAGCGTATCTAGGCTTAATAGCGCGTAGGAATTGTGCGCAATTGCCATATCGAATGGCATCCAAAGCACGACATGTTCCCCTGGTTACTCACAGCAAACACGGGCAATGTTTATGCCAATGTACCTCCGGGTCTCCCGTATATCCATTGGCTGAAACATTGCTTGTGCAAAGGCCATATGTACAGAATTTTATGGTCTTACTATGGTCATAACGCGTAGATTAACGCGCAGATCGACGTGTTATTTGTGCGCATTTCATGACAGGACTTCTAGTTTTAACTTTATGTGCTCACGGGCTTTTACATGAAAACGAAATTTGAAAGGTAGTGGTAGGCCTAAACAACCAGCATGCGTTTGGTGTCAGCATAAATTCGAGTGTAATTGTTTGTAAATAAGATATCAACAATTTATGTATGCACCGCTGAATGGCCTCTGACTTTTTTACCCAGTAATATGTTGTATGCTTGATGCCTATAAAGCTGATTGGTTTTCCGATGATTTAGAACTTTTCTCTCAGATTGTAAGCATTTTCACGGAAACATAAACTACTTATTCGTAAACAGTACAATAAAATTTAACATTGGTTTATGAACCGATAGATTTTGATTCATTCTCAAAGTAGAGCTGTAGGTTTTTAAATTTCTTGTTCGGTTTCGGTTTTGGTTTTTCGGGTGGAGTAAAACCTCAGTTCGGTTCGGTTTTCGGTTTGTTCATGAGGCCAAATAAAATTCAATAAAACTCATTCTTATGTCCGGAGTCATAACCGAATGGCAGTGAAATTGAGTGAAACTCAATGAATGCCCGAAATAAGCTATAATACATGAAGAATCAGGAAGGCCAATATAATAATTACCTAAATATACAGAACTTTTATTGTGCTTGGCCATTTTCGAGGTCTGACACCTACACGCAACTTGAGGAAAGCTGCAAACACAACTAAACTGAAATGTCGGAAATTCACAGAACGTAGCCTCCCCAGAGTCGTGAGAGAACCCAGACACTGCTACTCTGGGATGGCTACATTATGTGAATTTCTGCAGCAAGAGAGTATTTAATAAAAAACGAAAAACCTTAGATTACGTAATGTCGACGGTTTCGGTTTAGGTTTTAAAAAAAACTAAAAACCATGGTTCGGTTTCGGTTAACCTACAGCTCTATCTCAAAGTATATGTTTCATTTTTCAAGTAATAATGAGCTTCCATATAATTGGAAACTGCGTGCTGAACTGTTTGTTTTCGAATGCCGTTGGGGCTCCATAAAGCGGTGGCTGAAATAGAACAGATCCTTTTAGTTAAAAGTGTATTCTGGATTAGAAAGGCAAAAAGTGCATACTTGGAGACTAATGGAATACAAATGGGGCTTAATGCCGGGGAGCATTTATTTAAGACGTTGTATCCATTAAACGAGGTATCGACCGAGGAAAAAGTGTGGGTTCGTGTAGTTTAAGTGAGCTAGTATGAGGTTCCTCACCACAAATCCGAGTCATGGTTTTCTCAAGGGCGGTCGGATGGGGGTCAGGGTGTGGTCAGGGTGTGGCTTGATTATAAGGACGTACCAAACCAAAAACTTATATTAAGGACTTTCAAGCCATGTTTGGACAAGAAACGCGCCAGCTGAATCAGATTGCAAGACGCTGCCTGTCTCGAGCATCGATCAAATCACTTCCGCGAATCAATGATTCAATGCTCTGTTTACTTTCACGCATCAATTCAAGGTTGAAACGAGTGGAATTTGTCAGATTTTTATAAAAAAGCGTATAATAAAAAGAAAATCTAGTAATGTTGCGTGGAAATCTAAAATTATCTCACTTGTGACCGAGACAAATAGGTATCGTCGCTCGCGCAAGCGGTCACAAAAAATAAATATTCTTCTCGGTCACTTAATTCTCGGTATCCACTCAAAAACACTAGATATCCTCTGTCTATTTTGAGTTCAATCACATTTGTTACAGTGGCTGTTGGTTTCCAATTATGTTGTACAGTAATAGTCCTAGTCTGATGTGACCACTTTATCCACTGCTGATTGAGGGCGTGGATGAAGCGAGTTAATCGGTAAGGGATATAGGTTTCCAAATTGAAAGGAATATTTTCGGTTTTCTATTGCTTTGATATACAGGTGATAATACATGGAATGCTGTTTAAAAGTATACTATAATTCAGTGAGAAAATAACGTACAGTTAAACTAGAATTCCTGTCACGAATAGTGCGCTTATCTAGGCTAAATTGCGCGTTGGAATTGCGCGCAATTTCCATATCGAATGGCATCCAAAGCACGGCATGTTCTCCTACTTACTCATAGCAAACACATGCACTGTTTCTGCCAATGGACCTCCGGGTTACCCGGAGGTCCATTGGCTGAAACATTGCTTGTGTACAGGACATATGTACAGAATTTGATAGCTTTACTTGGGCGTACATTAACGCGCATATCAGCGTGCTATTTGTGCGTATTTCATGACAGGACTTCTAGTTTTAACTGTAGATACAAATGTCAATGCAGAAGAGTTTGTAAAATTCGTCTGTGAAGGCATCTGGGCCTGGAAATGAGTTACGTTTCATATGCTTTAGGAAATTGCCACATTCTCACCCAGTGAGTGAACCTTCCAGATATTTCATTTCATCATCCTCCAAAAACTTCAGAAATGGTTATCTCCATCAAAGAAAGTATTTTCAACGTGATCAAGGTTGAACGAGGATGTAATTTTTCAGGCATACAGGTTTTCATAAATGGTTCTCTTTTTGGTATTTTTCCCCCCAAGTCACTTTTTTCCTTACCATCAGATTCTGTTGTTTTGGGGATACTTTTTTCAGTATAATGTCTTTTTTCAAGAATACAGGAGCATTTTTTTAGTTTCTCCTCTCCACTTTCCATTTAGCTACGCACGAATAATTATTCCCTATACCCTTCTGCCTTTGATTGACTTTAGCTTTGTTTCAAGGGGTCGAATCACTTGATTATTATTATTATTATTATTATTATTACTATTACTATTACTATTATTATTGTTATTATTATTATTATTTATTATTATCATTATTATTATTATTATTATATTGTTGCTGCAGTAGCAGCTACAGTAGTAGCAGAACTGCTTGCATTATTAGTAATAAACGGGGTGGCCACAACTGGGGCTCTTCATCTCGGTATGAGTCGCTCATGGGCCAAATCACGGTAACATGTTGTCCATTGAGGACATGAAGGCACCATCTGCAATGTTCAAGCAATGCACAAATGGCGCCCTGATGCACACAGGAGACGAAATTTGATGTAAGCTTGACAAAGAGATGAAAAAGATCAGCTGATGGTGATATGAAGCGAGATTAAGATTTGTGGTTTGTTTTATACCAGAAGGGTTCCTCATTACCATAATGTATAGAGGGCTGGAGAAGAAGGAGAACGCGTAAAATGTCTGCGCAGATGAAGAGCTATCTTTAACTCTTTGCATTCTGTTGACTGACATTCCCGCCGAGGACAGGATTTCTCTAAAAATTGGAATATGTGTAATTTAGGTATATTTAATACAATTTCCACCCTGTAAACTGAATATATTTTTTCACCAAATGCCTCTCAAGTTAAATTTAAAAGACGAATTTTTCATCAAATCTAGTTGTGGCTCCTTCAAAGAAGCCTTGACTAGATTTAATGAAGAATATCTTAAAAATACTCAGCGGGTTTAAGAATCAATCGTTGAAGTGGCGGAGAAATGAGTGAATTATCAGACGTGAATGAGTGAAAACAAAAAGCAGCACAGATCAGTTAACTTGAATTGACAAAAAAAAACCAACTTAAAATTGTTTTTTATTTGATTTTTATTGATGTTTAAATGATAGATACCCACGTGATCAAAACAATGCTATTATCCATGTGCATGCATGTGACGCCATTCCCCTGGTGATATGATGCATGGTGGGTACTCACGTGATGGAAACAATGTTATTATCCATGCGTGGCAGCCATTTTGTGATGTCATACTCGTGGTAATGTGATGCATGATGGGTATTCAGGTGATAAAAACAATGTTACTATCCATGCATGGCAGCCATTTTGTGATGTCATTCCCCTGGTAATACGATGCATGGTGGGTACTCGCGTGATGAAACCAACACTACTATCCATGCTCGGAAGCCATTCTGTGATGTCATTCCCCTGGTAATATGGTACATGATGGGTACTCGTGGAATCAACTCAATCTTATTATCCATGCTTGGCCGCAATGTTACGATGCCATTACCAAGTTAACATGATGAATGATGGATAATCAGGTTATGAAAAAAATGCTACTGTGCATGCCCAAACTTCTGGCTCTCTTTTCTCGATCAGATAGCTTATCGAAACATCTTGGAGAGTACTGTTCCCAAATAATGAGAGGTGACGAGAATGAGTCGAAAAACGGTGACATCTTGTCGGATACTGAGTAGAGCACAAATTCGGTTCCAGAAGATACCTATTCAACTACTGAAAGCGAATACTCCGACGATGAGGCCGACGAAAACAGTCCTGTAGACGATTTTATCTGAAGAGCATATGAGGATAATGCGGAAGAATTGCAGGAGTTGAGGGCGTCGTATATAGACAGTGGGTGGCCCAAAGACAAGGATAGTGAAGAAGTCAGGGAATCTCTTGAGACAGTGTGAGAGCTTCCGTCTGTAAGAGGTTTTTCAGGGGGACATGAATAGAGCACGGATGTTCAGACGTCATCTGATTAACCCTTTACCCAACGAAGACGATATCAAAATTTATTATTTTAATTACTATTTTTTAAAATTAAAAAAACAATTGCAACAAAACCATATCATGTGACACCTCATTGGAACGAGCTCGATGAGCTCGTTCCAATGAGGGCCACAAGATATGGCTTTGTTGAATTATTTTGAAAAAAAAGTATTTCTTTCAACTGCTGAATTTGCAAATTACGAGGGCGGATGCGGGCGATTCGTTAGGTAAAGCGTTAACAGAAAAATCAAAACTGGTCGGCGACTTCGACGCGTTGAGGATTACGGAATGACTAGAGCCGAAACATTCGCAACTGAGAAACGAAAATTAATTTTTGATACCTTATTAAGAATATATACGTTTTCAGATGTGTCCATAAAAACAGATGACGACCAGAGAAAGCCCCAGAAGATATTTATATTGTGATATTAGATGAGATTAGATTAGATTCTTTTATTTAACGATATAGATAGAATATGATACAACATAATAATCGTGATTCATCGAGATACATTATTATAACCTGCAATATTTATTTATTTATTTATTTACTGGGGTTTAATGTGACATATTTCTAATGTACAATGGCTAATCATGACCACGACAGTTTTACGGGTGGAGGAAGCCGGAGAACCCGGAGAGAACCACCGAGCAACGGCGAGCAACTGTCAGCTCCCCAACATACTAACTCCACACAAGCAGCGTTAGCATTGGTTGAAGACCGGTGCACCGTCGACGTTCAGTACGCCTCAGTACACAGCGTCACCGTGTCCCCACGTGGGCAATGGGGGTGAAGTGTCTTGCCCAAGGACACAACGCAGGTGGAATTCGAACCGAGGGCCTCTCGGCTTGCAGCCTACACCTCTACCAACTGAGCCACCCCCCCCCCCCCCCCACCATAACCTGCAATAGACATACATTTATAAAACAGAACACCACTACTATCATATTATAAAAAGAACTATAATGTTTGTGGCCGAAATAAAATGTAGCAAAAAATATTTAATACTTTTTATAGCTGGAATAAAATTCACGTCGTTGAAAATATTTTGTTTGTTGTTTGTGGCTTAATTCCCTTATTGGATAATTGAAGGAAATATAATTTATACAATAATTGCAACGCGAAATGTCCCGGACTAAATTTAGGGCAAACTTTTACCCTATGAGACAAGGTTTCCTGTTATTCTATGGATAAAGTGTTTATCTTCGTAACTATTCGGACCAAAGACTAGGTCAGATGTTTGTACAATGAGGGTAATTTTATCACTAATGGCTGCAGGAATTTTCACTGACTTTATTAGTGCAAACTTGTAAACAAGATTATCGTTTTATCTGTTTGGGTAACTGCTTTGGTTTAAATGTTTGTAGAACAATATTATCGACGTTTTTCCTTACATATCTCATAAGAATATTGATTGTTGATCAAATATCTACTTTTGATACGAAAAGAGATTTTTCTACGATCTGTCAACAAGTTTTTAGACAAAGTTTACTCTTTACTTTGAACATCGGTCATAAGGGGATGAACTTACCAACTTATCTGTTGATAACATTATCAGACAGATGTTTGGATACATAGATGCAAATTGCCTTTCCACGTATTCACCAACAAATAAAGAGCCACAAAAAAGAAATTACACTTGATAATTAAATTTTAAAAAAAGGCTTTAAAATCCCAAAATACTGTTATTTAGGTGGGGGTGGAAGTGGGGGGTGTTCAAATTTAGGTGGGGTGGGGGATTAAAAAAAATAATAAAAACAATTTAAAAAAAATGGAAAAATATATAATACTAGCGGGTGCTACACGGCGTTGCACGGGAGAAGATGGTTATATCAGCCGTTTTCGAAATAGAAGGTCAAGGTCACCCCGCACGGGCACCCCGATAAAGTCAAAATGATCGATGGGTCAATATACCCGCACGTATGAAATTTCAGCCCAATCGGCCAAGCCGCTTTCGAAATAAAAGGTCAAGGTCACAATTTCAAGGTCAACGTCACCCCGCACGGGCACACCGATAAAGTCAAATTGATCGATGGGTCAATATACCCGCACATATGAAATTTTAGCCCGATCGCATCAGCCTTTTTCGAAATAAAAGGTCAAGGTCATCAATTTCAAGGTCAAGGTCACCCCGCATGGCACGGCACCCACCCAATGTTACTTGCAGCGTCAATATACCCGCACATATGAAATTTCAGCCCAATCGGCCCAGCCGTTTTCGAATTAAAAGGTCAAGGTCACCAATTTTAAGGTCAAGGTCACACCGATAAAGTCAAAATGATCGATGGGGTAATATACCCGCAGATATGATATTTCAGCCCAATCGGCCAAGCCGTTTTCGAATTAAAAGGTCAAGGTCACAATTTCAAGGTCTGAAACTTTTGCCCGATTGGCCCAGCCTTTTTCGAAATAAAAGATCAAGGTCATCAATTTCAAGGTCAAGGTCACCCCGCACGGCCACAGCACCCGCCCCATGTTACTCGCAGGGTCGAATTACCCCCGTGTACAAAATTTGAGATCGATCGATGGAGAAACGGAGGAGTTCACCCGTAATAAAGAGAGAGAGAGAGAGAGAGACAGACAGACAGACAGACAAAGAGAGAGAGAGAGAGAGAGAGAGAGGGGGAGAGAGAGATACAGACATTCGCATTTATATATTAGATTTTTAATAATTTAAAAAAAAAAGAAAAGTGACGTCATCTGCGCTTCTGGTGCCTCTTGCGTCTAATGAGCAATATTAGAGCTTACTTACTACTCACGTGGAATAATTGATTCTACGTCAAAAGAAAAAAAAAGATGAATGAATTTTTCCAGGTACTGTTCGTTTTAGCAATGTTAGAATTAGCACCCACGCTCACCCTCTGGCATAGTTAAATGCGACACAATATGAAGGACAACATTTTAGCATTACACTAAATTATGGACTCTCTTACATAAATACCGGCGCAGTAGTAGCAAACTAAACATCATTGGTGCGCTGATTTTTCAAGGTCGAGGTTTCGTGACCTAAACAGTGTTACATTATCTGTTTGAAGTATAGAAAAATAAGGTGGGTACGACTGAAGAGTGGGTGAATGAAATCTCGAATGAATAAAAATAATTATAGAGATTAGTGGATGGTAAAGCGTCTGTCAACCCAACAATTATGTAGGGCGTGATAAAACGAATGGGGTCTGAATAACGAAAGATGAGAAAATAAAATCTTAAAAGTAACACAACCAAGATTGATGAATGGATGGGTGGATACTTTCAATACAGTTTTGTATTGTTTTTTTTATATATTAGATTTTTATTAATGTTAACACTGAAAAAAATAAAGCCTACCCTCCCACCTGCTGAAATTGGATGGATGGAGGGATGGGTGAATGGATGAATGGATATTTTCAGTACAGTTTTTTTATTGATGGGTGGAATGAGTGAATGCTTTCAATACAATTTCTTTATATTATATTTTTATATGTATAGTTCAGTGACCACAAAGTCTATTTTAGTCTTGACGAAGGGGTAATGAACAGACGAAAGACGAAATGAAGTGTTAACACTTGCGGTATGGACGGAACACTTCCATAAAATGTTCTAAAATTGCTTGCGTAAAATTCGGGCATTTAGGCCCCATGTCATGATTGAAAGCAGGACAAATCTACTTTGACGTCTGTAAAATGTATTAGCAAATTTCTAATAGTTTGCAATCAAGATATAGCATATCACTCTTTACAGTAAATATCTTAATTGACAAGACCTTATTGATAGCTAAAAGACCAAGGACAACGTGAGGTTGCCATATTACATGTCACAAAGCTATGGGTATACTTAAGAAAATAGCCATGAGGCTGTCATCGTGATGTCCCTCGTACAAACCTTCTTAAATATCCCGTTATAAAACAAAAAAACATTTGGCACGATAACGAAGAGTGCTGCCACGACGAAAACCTCTGCTGTTCAATGAAACAGCCACAACAAATTTTCGTCGCATGCGACAATCGAATTCTGGGAATGATGCGTCGCACATTTCCACGGGCTCCTGGAGTAGAGAACGAGAAGAACAGAAAAAGGAAACTTTGAGAAAAGAACATGCAAGCCAATTCAGTTCTCCCATTACCAATAGGAAGCCAAACATATTGCGAAATAATGGTCAAATAAAAAACAGAACGGACATTGAATCTCAATGTTGAATCAAAAAATGCTAACGGACATGAGATTGCAGGTCCGAATTTATTATTTTGATACAGTATTGATTTATCAATATTTATGGATTTCCCAGGGAACTGGGGAACATTGTTGGTTTACATGTTTGTTTTACAACTGATACTCGACGGTATTGTCGAGAAGAAAGAGGACAAACAGTTTCGAACTGATTGCAACCCTGTCGTTCGAAATTTTCTGCCAACTCTTGTTGTCTCCGTATTGTTATTTTGTATCAAAGCCCATTTGATGGAGAACTCTGTCGAATATTCTTAAGGTAAAACTGAAAGTAGGTTGCATCTCTGCAAGAGAAATTCAAACTTTTGTAGAAAGAATAAGTGATGTTGGCCTCTTGTTATGTTCCTTAAAATGACGTTTCGGACATTAATGTGAGAATAAGTATCCATTGTGCACGAATGAGACCATATAACCTGAATACCTTTTGTGTTGTTACAAATGGTGTTTCTTGCAACTGTTGTATACCGATGGCGGTGACGATTAGCCACTGTGCATAAGTATGTAACCTTAAACACCAATAACTAAATAAGTGTATACCGGTGAGTGCTTTGCTAAGGTTTGTTTACGTTATTATTTATAGAACATTTCAGGCTACAGAAATGCGTTCGCAAGAGACAGTAAACGATTTTCTAATACATGAAAGGGGCACAGTTATGCAATCACACTGCTTACATATTGCTGTATCTGAATAAATGGACACGTTCAAGTTGATGCTGCTGCAGTTACAGCGCACAATCGTTTCGAAATAGTGACTCCATGCACTCACTAGCTTAATCCTTGAACTCGTAAGACCAATTTTGTGGTCCACGGCATAATTTCGACCCATTTTTGCCTTATTTAAAAGGTCAATACACGGGTCATTGATGATACAATTATAACTGCAGTCTACAGCCAGACTGCTGCAGACTGCAGTTATTATTTTACCCCCCCCCCCCCCCCCCGCCCCTCTCCTGTATATTGATATTGGACTGACCCATTTCACTGTAAGTGTACAGAGAGGCGATACCAGGAAACGAGGGTTCAACGTGCTAATAAGTTTATTTGGGGATCAGGAAAGTTCAAGCAGCCGCGTACAGTTTCGACGGGAGTGAGCAGTGTTTTATCAGAGAAATGAAATCGGAAAATTGAATTGTTAGTTAATCAATTTATTGGAAATACACTAGGGAAGTGCGTCGTTTTTGTACACAGTGGTTTATCAGAGACAAGTTTTTGTTTCGAAGTCCAGACCTCGACTCGTTTCCGTCGAGATATGGCCTAAGAAACAAAGGCAGACTTTGATACAACTTATTATAAAAAATACTGGCGATAATATATATATATATGGAAATTAATATAAATACATTACAAGGTTATACAAAGATCAGAATTCGAACTGAAGGTGTAGCATAGACATATGTCAACATGATATCAACGCACTCATTTAAATTTAGTTGACGTGTTTTGAGGCACATTCGTGTTTGAGAGCTGACAAAACAATCTCAGAATTCAGGTTTCTTAATGAACACCACTTTTCTGATGTTTTGTCAAAATTACTTTTAGTCTGTCAAAAAAATGTCGCCACAAGTCTGAAGAAGAAATTATAGAATAAGTTTCCCTTGTGGGGAGTGAGTGGTGGAAGGGGTGGGGAAGCTCTGTGAGGATATCAAAGTAATATGCTGACATTGATTTAAAATGCAGTATTTACGTGATCTGTACCAAGGTGCAAGATTGTTTGATGTCGATACTGTTGCTGGTATTGAACAATCTAACTTGTCTGGGCATATCTGATTTCAGTTTGGCTTCAAAACAACGGCAGCTCGTTTAAAAAAAACAATGCAAGAAGCAGCAAATGTGTTGGCGGGTCTAAATACTCGCCAAGACCCCCATATTGGCATTAACTCCCCGTGCTGCAAGTTCCTGTCTTATTACTTCTGTGTCTCGTTTGTAGTGGACAGGTGACTTGGAGCATTATAAAGTTTAACACTGAACATTCGGTGATAGAATACAATGGCACTGAAATGTTTTTTTTTTTTTACATTTTCGCCAATTTCATAAATAAGATCTCATCGGGGGAAAGGGCTTCTCTTGACGATTCAGGACACCCTAATATCTTTCTAAAATGTAGCAGTAAAATAAATGAAAGTATTAACCAGGATTATTTTTATTTTTTTGCAGTTTAATCTTATATGCGACAGACAACAGCTCTCTGCGCTGATAACGTCAATACAGTTAGGTGGCATGCTGGTTGGAGGTTTGGCGACAGGGCAGATGTCAGAGCTGTTCGGAAGAAAAAAAGTTTTCTTCTCACTAATAACAGGACTGGTGGTGTTTTCAGCAGCCTCGTCGTTTGTTAGAGTATGGCAAACATACGCCGTTATGAGGTTTCTAATTGGAAGTGCAGTTGGAGGCGTCTTTGTTTTAGACGTTGGAATACCCGTCGAATTTACCCCGACAAAGTGGAGGTCGTGCATACCTGGTATTCCATCTCTGAATGTTGGTGAAACGTTCTTTGCTCTTGGTGCCTACTTGACGAAGAATTGGAGATATGCCAGCATAGCAACCGGTGCCGTTTCGGCGCCTTTTCTTCTTGGGTTGTTGTAAGTTGATTAATAGTCCATATATTACAGACAATTCAAGCTACGTGCGAACATCAAAAACTGTATCTCCGATGTTTGAAATATATAACACTTTGCTTAACCTGTAATGCGGAATGCTGTGTTAAAATGACTTCCAAGTTTCATTTTAGTTTGCTTAACCCTTTACCTAACATGAAAAGCAGACGACACTTGCAAAATTAATTCTTGAATAACTAATTTTTTTCATTTTTTGTCTCAAAAACATAGGTTATGACCCCTCGTTGGAACGAGCTCGACGAGCTCGTTCCAACGAGGGGTCATAACCTATGTTTTTGAGACAAAAAATGAAAAAAATAATGAAAATTAATAGGCGATTTTTGAGAATAGCGCTGGCCGGTTTTGGCCGTTACGTTAGGTAAAGGGTTAACCCTTTGAATCCGAGCGGCCGTTTTTCCGGCCTTGGAACATGATAGGTTATAATTTTATTAAGTAGGATGACTGCAAAGTGAATGTGTTGAGCCAACCGATTAATATTTCCAACGTGCAGCCCCGAGGCTGCACATTGAAAATATTAATTGGTCTACCCCCATAAAATGAATTTGAGATCTTCCAATCGCTGCCATTGAACTGACATGGTTGATACCACTAGGGTACAAAGGGTTGCATGTAAATATCAGGTTACCG
The DNA here is from genome assembly GCA_031216915.1 of Pictodentalium vernedei. NCBI lineage: Eukaryota > Metazoa > Mollusca > Scaphopoda > Dentaliida > Dentaliidae > Pictodentalium > Pictodentalium vernedei. Next base: position 88,809,745 of record CM062289.1, read on the forward strand.
TAATCAGCTGATATTTCTTTCTTCCTTTCCCTTGTTATTTCTAGTTGTTATTGTTTGGGATAAAACGATACTGTCAACAGTCAGTGTATGCTAGTTTAGCAATTCAATGGCATTTTACGAAAGCGTGTATAAGGCAATAAACTCTCTATTCGACATATACATTTTAGAATTGAACATAATTCCGTTTTTACCCAATCTGTCCAGGTTCTTTTGAATATTATTAGATATTTGATGAATTGACGGTAACATGGTTTGAGGTTTGTTGCTCGGATCTTATGTTCAACCGCAACGCGAAGCGTCTCGGTTGAACAAACGCTCCCAGCCGCAAACCTTAGACCACATTACCGTCAATTTATCACAATAAGGTATATGTTCCAATAAATCCCTGCCCATCGTCCCAAATATACATCGTGAAATTTAAACAACACTTCATTTGGGACATCGTCTGCTGCACGTGTGAAAAATTACGCAACGGACAATGTCATTTAAAATAGTTCACGTAGAGACGTCAGACGGTAGCATATGCTACTGGAGACGTAAATATAGAAAAAAAATACTCCTGGGACGATTTTCTCCAAAGAAATAGCTCTTTCAAAAACATCAGGGGATATAAATCATTTTTTGACGCAAAATCAAAATGTATTTTTTTCAAATTCCATTTTTGCTTCGAATAAACAGACATAATTTTAACCTTATTTCATTAATTTTGTTAGAAAGAAACACATTTATTCCGAAAAAACGAATGAATCTATCGACAAATGTTTATTTTTACAGAAAGTTTACAGGGAAACAGCCAAAAAAAAGTTAATGTTACCAAACAACGTGTAAATGTCACAACGATCACATTTAAAAATGCGTTGATGAGTCACAAATGTATCCACCCACAAAATATTGCGTTGTTCCGCTTTATACTCTCGATCCACTTACAAACGCGATGCAACGACCCCCCTCCCCACCCCCTCAAAAAAAAAACAAAAAAACAAAACAACAAAAAACACGGATAACGTATGTGTACAATTGTTTCGAAATGCTTAACATCTTTTTTAGTTTTTTTTTCCAAGTCCAGTACTATTTGTCCCACAACTGCTCATTACAGGAGTAAATATGAAAGATTGGGATTCAGTGTGGGCATCTTTGGGGAAAAAAATCGTCACCGTTAATATTCCATAAACAATACACTTTGAACTACTTGTAGATTCGCAAATATACCACAAAGGACCAAAATCAGTTGAATGGTGGCTGGGCTATTTGAAAAGGATCGCTCAAGAGTCACGATTTGATCTGGATTTTTAACCGAGTACGCGAAAATCGATCTGAAACGATGTTCACCGAGGGTTAGATCGATGTTAGTGAACAAGGTTCAGAAATGCTGTAAAATCGTTTCGAATTTTGAGGTGCCTTTAATCACATAACGTGTAATTTTAACCTCTACTGAACGTAGCGGTGCTCACATAAAAATGTCAACCCCATTTCGTTGGAGCTCGTTCCATTGACCCATCAGATTGGTCTTTATGCAAACATTGAACATGTTTAGTTATCCGAGACATTAAATTTCACCGTCATCTGTTTTTCGTATAAGTTGGTGAAATATGAGAGAAGATGAACTCAATTCTACTTCCGGAATACTGTACAGCTGTCGTGGAGTTTTTGTAATCCACGCGTGGGCAGTGAAGTCCGTGTATACGTTGACCATGTAATAATAATCATCATCACCAAAATATGTGCAAGTGCTTCATTAATTAAATTGTCGATGGTTATTTCTGTAATTAGTGTTCGGAATCTGATATCATTGCGACCGTGGAAAAACTGCCCATCTGTAAACGGTGACCAGTCTACAGCGACCATACTGTCACTCCTTTATTAGTGGCGTTGTGAACGATAAACCCATAGGGAGCTATGTAATGATAAGCATGTGATTAGTGGAGTTCAACAATTTTACTGCCACGCTCACTTTATACATATATGGAGGACATCTACGTACAACTGTATGCCAGGAAGTGCAATACACTTATGACATACTTGAAACCCTATCATCTGATTAGTTGCAGGAAAGGGCTCTCTGAGCCTTTTCCTGCAATTAATCAGATGATAGGTTTTATCTGCGCATACCAAAACGTACAGATAATCAGCATAAAATAGGTGACAATAGTCACCTCTAGCAGCGTAAGTGATAATAATTGTTGTAAAAATGTTGTAAAATCGTGATAACCGTAACGGTGCTTAACAAAACGTCAACCACATTTTGTTGGAGCTCGTCCCAGATTGGTCTTTATGCAGAAACTGAACATGTTTAGTTATCAGAGACATTTATTTGCGCTGTCATCTGCTTTTCTTATAAGTTGAGGAAATGTGACAGAAGATGAACTCAATTCTACTCTCAAAACCAACTCACGCACTCACATTGCTACAGTACAGCTGCCGTGGACTGTTTGCAATCCACGCGTAGGCCGCGAAGCGTTTATCTGCATGGTAATAATAAACATCATCTGCAAAATTTGTACCCTGTGCTGCATTAACTAAATTGTCGATGGTTATTTCTGTAATTAAGAGTTCGGAATCTAATATTATTGCGTCCGTGGAAATATTGCCCACCCGTGGAAAGTGACCAGTCCATAACGACCTGTCACTCATTTATTAAATGTGTCGTGTTGTGAATGACAATTCCGTAAGGAGCTATGTGATGATAAGTATGTGATAAATGGAGTTTAACCCTTTTACTGTCACGCCCTCTTTATCCATAGATTGAAGACCCCTGTGTACAACTGTATGCGAGGAAGTTTAATAAATTTGTGACATACTTGAAACCCTATTATCTGATTAGTTGCCGGAAAGGGCTCTCTGAGACCTTTCCAGCAATTAACCAGATGTAAGGTTTGATCTGCGCATACCAAAACGTACAGATAATCGTCATAAAGTAGGTGACAATAGTCGCTTTTGGCAGCGTAAATGTTAGTAATTTATTCGTTTTTAACACGAAATGGATAGACACCATGCTGAACAATGGAAAGTTTGAATTTTGTTGTTCAAATTAAAATTCAGAATAACAGTTTCTCTTTCAGCTTCCATTTCACTTCGGGATTCAATACAGTTGTTTTTCCATTGACGACAGTGCTAATCTTTCCTCCTCTCTCCATCTCATCAAGCTGATTTGGCCAAAAACACTCATCTATCCATTTCGTTTATCATCTCAAGAATAAAATATACTGAAAAAAAATATAGATCATTTCCCAATGTCCTTGAATAGAATGCTCCCAAATGTTTGAGTCCAATCGAAGGGAAATAACTCCAAATCAAAGCAAATTCTTTCTTCTGCTTGTCTGAATCATTTTTCAGCCGAAATACACTGTTGCAGTTGACCGGTTGACATGTTTAAGTTTTCTCAGGCTTCAACTATTCCTTTCCAGTTTACCGGTTGACATTTTCAAGGTGTATTGGGTTTCAACTATTCCTTTCCGAAGTTTTATCGTTCTCATTGCATAATAACGAAACGTGTTTCTTTCAGCTTCTCAAATTTTGTTATGAATTGTTATGAAGGTTTTCGTCACTGGAATGCCGTTTGTGGATTATATAACAAAACAATACTCAACACCCTGAAGAGGCAAGGTAATACATTCGCCACAAGGTGTTTCAGCAGCTTGTACTGGACTGTACAGCCATTCTGAGATTCGTATTTACTTCGGCATTCAGCTTCAGGAAATACGGAAAGGGTAGTACAGTCCCGTGTACCCTGCTGAAACACCGTGTATCTAATAAGACATATATGAATGATACAATAACAAAATGTTACGACATTGTCATTTTATTACAGGTAAGCGTTTTATCTCACCAGTTATAGGAAAATACTGTACATGGTGAGCGTATTATCACTAAATCGCCCGCAGAGTGGAGATTCTACCCCAAGCAATAATTGCAAATTTGCTGCAAAGCATAACAAGCACAGGCAAATTTTCAGCCAATGGACCTCCGGGTTAAAACAGGAGGTCCATTGACTGAAACATTGCCTGTGTTTTTTGTCGGCATGTACAAAATTTGAAAGTAATAGCTTGGGTGATAACTCCACTCCGCGGGTGATGTAGTTACAATCCACTCTCCACGTACTGTAAAAGAAACATTAAACACTTTGACTGATAACAAAATGATTTCTTTCGCCTTGTACAGGTGGAATACTTACTAATTTTGTACTGTCATAATAATTTCGATCTGTCGAACAAGTTTGTGCGCTAGAGAGTTGAAGCTTAACTTTGCAATCAACGTGCAATTCAGGGAACTAATTCGAAATTCTAAGCTCTTGACGAGGAAAGGTAGAAATTGTTCGATACCTATCATTTTTGTACGATACTTCTCAACTGGGCACAGATAACACTCTTCGGGAAACGTTTACCACTATGGCAAGGTACTCCTTTTTAACTCTGTTAAGAACAAGAGACTAAGTCACAAGGCCATTGGACGGTTGGTGAGATTTATTTACATATTTGGGTTTAACGACACTTTCAACAGTCAGGGTCACTTCGCCTCGGACAGTTTTACGGGTGAAGGAAGCCGAAGTAGCCGGAGAGAACCAACGATCAACGGCGAGCAACTACCAGGCTCCCCCAACATACTAACTTCACACAAGGAGGGTTAGCGTTGATTGAAGACAAGTGAACCATCGACGTGCAATACGCCATAGTACTCATCGCCAACGTGCCCACACGTGGGCCACGGAGGTGATGTGTTTTGCCCAGGGACACAACGCGGCTGCCGCAGGTGGGATTCGAACCGAGAAATTCTCGGCTTGCAGCCTGCACCTCTACCTACTAAGCCATCGCGCCCTCGGTGGGATTTATTTCCCGCAAGAGTAACAATTTATCTAACATAACAGCCGCATGAGTCGTAAAGTACTTAAAGGCAGATCCGCAGATATCTTCTCACTACTGACGTCCCGGGGCTAATAACATATGTACATAAATTCGTGTGCATTTAGTATCAGGCTTCAAAATAATAAAATGATAAAATTCCTGTGCCAGTATTGAAACGATCCCGCCGCCCCTAGATCTATAAACATATGAAGTGGTGGGATCTTTGTCAGTATTAAGAAGGGCACAGCGTCCCACACCGCCTGTCCCTCGCTACTCACATCTGGCCAGCGCAATGTCAAAAACTTGTATTTGAATTTCTTTTTAATGTTTGCCTCCAAGCCATAGCAAAGCTTATGACCAATCCGTTTTCATTTGTACACATCATAATTGTTGTATACCTGGGTTTCAGGTTTTTATATTAGAATAATTTCCAGTTCATTAACCCTTTACCTAAAATAAAAAGCAGACACTTGCTAGCAAAATTCCTGAATAACTATTGTTTTCACTTTTTGTTTCAAAAACATAGGTTATGACCCCTGATTGGAACGAGAGCGTTCCAAAGAGGGGTCATAACCTATGTTTTTGAGACAAAAAATGAAAAAACTGATGAAAATTATTGGCGACTTTTTTTCATAGCGCTGGCCGGTTTTCGCAGTTACGTTGGGTAAAGGGTGAAGCATTGTTCTAAAGTCTCTTTTGCATATATTTTATTTTCAGTATTGTGCCTGAGAGTATGAGATGGCTTCTAGCCCACGGCAAAATAGAAGAGGCCAAAGAAGTGATTAAAAGTATGGCACAAATGAACCGAAAGGTGTGTCCAGACTTGACCAAACTAGAAATGTCCTTCGAAATGGAAAAAAGGAGAGGCAAACATACTGAAAGGAAATATAGTTATATGGATTTGTTAAGCCGATGGAACATGGCAAAGATCGCATTACCTATGGCATTTATATGGTAGATGTTCTAATTATTTACACAGTCATTCCATTACGTGAAATCTATAGGCTGTTTATGTGTAGGGTAGGCAGAGTACGTGGAGAGTGGATTGCAACTAAATCACCCGCGGAGTGGAGTTATCAGCAAATCTATAACTTTTAAATTCTGTACATATCGACAAAAACAAAAGCAATGTTTCAACCAATGGACCCCCGGGTTTAAACCGGAGGTCCATTGGCTGAAACTTTGCTCGTGCTGGTTATGCTTTGTAACAAATTTGCAATCATTGCTTGGGAGTAGTAGGAGAGGGATGGATCGTCCCCCATTGGGGGAGGGAATGGGGGAGGAGGAAGTGACGTCATAGTCACGTGATCCAGTGGCGGCATGTTGTGTTGTCATGGTAACCCGCGTGAGCGGCCATATTGTGACGTCATCTCCATAGTGATACGTGGTATGAGTGCGCATGCGCAGCGCGTGTTGTTAGGGTGACACGTGTTCCCGTCGTCCATGTTGTATACTGGAGGCCGCCATCTTGGTTTCTATGGTAGCACGTGGTTGCTGTGTGACCCAAAACCTTCTAACAAGACAGGCGTATGTTCGGAGGATGTGTTCCTTTGTACAGGAGTAAATTCCCGATTCGTAGAATTACCCAAATAAATTCAACAATCCCTCCAAATCACCGAAAACGACTTTATTTGCTACGGATTCCCCATTTGATCGGTGTAGCACGTAGTGCTATAGCACCAAGGGGTACAAGGGGTGTGTTCCTTTGTAGAAGAGTAATTTTCCCTAGAATCCTCGTTTAATTACCCAAATAAACCGACAAGTTGTACTATTTCGAATTCTTTCAGAATCCTATTTAGGATCGCGAAACTTTTGGTTTATAATAGTAGCACGTAGTGCTATAGTACCAAGGGGGTACAAAGGGTGCTTTCCTTTGTAGAAGAGTAATTTTCTGGCTTGGTATTTGCCCCATGTGGTTTTTAATAGTACGTAGGGGGCCATGTGGGTACGTTCCTTTAGACTAGAGTAATGTTTTTTCCTCCCAATAAATTGTATAAGAGTAGTGCTATATGACAAATTCCTTTAGCCATTAACCAGAATCATTTGCTTCTACCATTTATAAAGATTACAAGTAGGGCTCATATGTGTACATGAAGGCCATGAAGCTAAGTTCCACCATATACTCATGTGAGGATCTACCCATGAGATGTGTCGTATGAGGTCTAATTTACTATCCTTCTTAGCCTTATTTTAGTATTTGAGGATACATTTTGGGTTTGTTAAAAATAACAACACAATTTTTACATTTTAATTTCTTTTATTCAACAACAAAGACATACAACTTTTTTATGGAATCCTCTATGGTATGTAGATTGTCAGATATTCATAAACAGTCTTTCGGCAGATTGGACATCTTCTCAGTGGTTTACAACAGTCTTTGCACAGGCACAAATGGTTACATGGTCGGGAGCGACATTGGCTTCAGCTAATAAACACACACTACATTTCATCCTCCGTGAATCTTCTTCTTGAAAGGATGTGTCCATTTTTCTTTGGTGACCATTTCTTCTTCTTTTTCATTGTCCATGAATTCAGATGGTAAATTATGAATGTAATAACAGTCTGGGGAATATTTTCTGTGTTCTTCTATAATATCATCTTCTGGTTCCCCAAAACGAACAATAATACCACAATGAAAACATTGAGTTCTGTCTCCTGCCCCCAAATAAAAGAATCCAGCTTTTGTCAGTTCATTCGGGGTTTTCACACTTTCACTTTGTAACATGAATTGAAATGTCTTGAGACGATTTTCCTCCAATGCATACTTGATGTGTTTTGGTGGTCTTTGTTCTGGTGTCTTTCTTATTTTCTCTTCTCCACGTAATAAATGCTCCAGTACTGGTGGTGGAACATCACGAAAATACGTTTCGAATGAAACGCTCCTTCTCTCTACACAATCTCTTGTATTTCTTATTTCTTGGTTTCGTGATTGATAATCATTCAGTGCCATCTGTATCAACGACGGAATAGTGAACATTCTTCAATTTTTTTTATCTTCACTCTTCTTTGGTTTACTTTCTCTCTTTGGTTTGGGTTCTCCTATTTCAAGGCTTCTCTTTTTTGCAATATCAACTGCATTGGTCACTTGTTCCCAATCTCTTGTGGTAAACTGGAACCCAACGTCGTTCTTGAACAGTTGAATCTGTAAATCGTTGTTAAGTTTGAAGACGGTCACATATGTAGACATCCTTCTTCTTTGGCTGTTGAAACAAAAAATCTGAACACCAAGTGCACTCTTTTTATAGTTTTTCTTCAATACAGCGGCATCTAGTGGCTGATTTCTTCTATGACGTTATTAACCAACACATCATTATCCATTAGATCAGTCGTAAACAAGTTGGATATGGTGTCCATCGGTACACCGCGACAGCGATGTTTCAAGTAAAATAGGAAGTAGAGTCCACACACTGGTAATGGTCCTTGAAGGCGTTTTGAATTATACTTCCAATATCTAGAATTCTTCTTCAGGAAATTCTCAAATGGTCTGTGTTGTGGTGGTAATCCATAGGAATCAAAGTATTCTGCGTTGTGGTGACTCACAAAGAGAGCCACCCAATGTTCTCCTTTTCTGTGGTCTGGATCCGTGTTGGCTATCAATGCCACTGGTCTGTGATCTAGTAATCTTCTTGGTAATTTGTTTCTTGCAAATACTCCCAAACATATTCTCCTCAAACAACTATCTGATCGAAGTGCATTCTCTAACTGCAACGTGTTCATGTTGAGTAATCTTCGATTACTTGTCTATTCTTATCCACTTCTCTGATGTTCTGAAATTATGCATACACCAGTACGGTGATTGTGGTTGGTAATGGGTTTTCAAAATGGACTTCAAGTCTCAAAGTTCCTCTCTTCACCAGTTCGAAGTGTTGTCCATGTGACAGGTATGGAGTCATGTCGAATACGAATAGGGTGTATCCATTTATGTACTCTTCTCGGCTGATGTGGTTCCCTTTATTCTCATACATTCGTCCAGTTCCTTGGAACAGTGTCGCACTTCTTGTTGTTCGAATCGAGGTTGTAATGGTTTGGCTGGATTCTGTTGGCCATCCACGTGCAAAGCCCAGTAATTGATTTTGTATAGTTCTTGAAATTATACGGATTCTTTGAAAAGTTTCCATTGAAAGCATCGTTGTCTACACACCCCACTACGATGCGTTTAGGTAGTTGGCCTAAAAATACATTTTCTTGTGTGATACTCAGGTTTCCTTTTGGCACTGAAAACACCTTGGTTTCCACACGATCGATAGGATATTTTGCAGTTGCTTTTGTCAGTGCTTTCTCGTGAGCCATTCTCATGAATGATTGGAGTCTCTCTTTGCGTACAAACATGGGTACATCTAGAATTTTGATCTTGTATGTATCGGCATCGGCCATCAATGCGAAAGCATCTTTGGCTCTATTCATTTTAACATGAACATTAACTCCATTCAGCAAGTAACGAGTTTGGAAAAACATGTCCAAATGTAATCTTCAGTTCATGTCCACGATTTTACTTTTCTCTATAAATTTCTTTCGAAGAAGAAATCCCTTGTTATCATGTGTCAAATTTTCCATGTGTCCGGCCGTATCCTCGTACCATAATGCATTAGTCAGTTGTGACTTCTTGGCAGCTGGTCCATAACTCAACAAAGTTTCTATGAAAGCTCTGTAGTGATAAGTGCTGTTGGAAGGAGATACCTGTTTTTCATTCAAGCTGATATCGATTTGATTAAATAAGGAATGCATCCATAAATTGACTGGGCCCATTTTGGCATCGGGTGCAATTGATGCCCCATTGGAATTTACAACCTTTGCTTTAACATACAAATATGTCTGTGCCAAATTCAAATAATCATCTCCTAAGCCTGCAATGTGGAATTCGATTGGCCCACTGTTTCCTATGGTCGCCAAAGGCCTGTGTTCTACCTATTGCCCATGTTCCACACTAGTCTGCGTTGGTGGTATGGACAATAAGTCGAGTTCGCTGTTGACACATTCACAAGATTGTTCATTGATGAGAGTCATCATGCACCGAGAAAGTTCATATTCTTCAGTCCTCCCAATATACTTCCCAAACCATAACCTCTCTGTATTTGAGCCCCAGAAAAAGCTGGTAGACCGTTCCCAGCTTGTTTCGTGTAATATTCTTCGTATAATTTGGACTTACAACAGTAAGTCATGTTTATGTGAAATGAAGAGATCTACGATTTCTGAAATGATGTGTCACTGTCACTTTACCGAACTCGAAAGGTACTATGGCTCCTGTGTCACCCCTTATATACACCTGGACGGTACTGAAATTTGTTCGTTCTACTGGAACATAATACACGTTCTCAAAAGTTTTAGAGATGATATTCCCATATTTTCCACGTACAGGTACGATACAAAGAAGTGGTATTCTTGTGTCTCCCACGACTTGGTCACGAACCAAGTCACAGTATACATAGAGTGAATAAAATCCTTGGTTGACATCAGCAACTCTGGAAGAAAAGAATTGTAAGTTCCTGATTTAAAAACACACGCATTAAATCCCAAAATATTTTGAATAGTAGGGCTCAATGTGACCACGACTCTATCACGTACCATGATAGAACTTTACCAGTCACTTCATCCAATTCAAAATCTATCTTATCGTGAAGAGGCAAGAGTAATTCTTTAACACCAATGGTAGCCCGTATCACATCAGTGGGATCCGAATATCGACCTTCCTTAAGAGTAAGTCGATAATTCTTTTTCGAAGACCAGAACACTATAACGAAAGCTTCTTCCCCACGAATATTGAACTAAGTATTTGGATACTGAATCTCTGCCAGACCTACTTCCCATTCTTCCGTGAGATTCACTGGTTGTGATAGCTGAGTGGTATACGTAGTCAACGTGTTTTCTGGAAACACGTTCATAGAACTATTACTTGGTAGAGTAAAATAAAACATTACTTTTTCTTAATGGTTAGATTAGGTAGGAAATATCCCATGCTACTACTCAAGAGAGTAGTCCACAATTTACTGTCTGTGTTTTCGAGAGTGAGATTAACGACACTGGTAATGATGATGATGTACAAAATTATTATTTGGGAAAAATAAGTGATCTCGCTCCTTGGAATTATTTTGCCAAACAAAGGCCAAGAACGTTCGATCCTTCTTCCATTTTGAAGAAACCTCAGAGGTTCACTTCCTTTTATAGTCGAGTTGACTCTGCTTGATCCAGGAATTGAACGAAGCAGGGTATCCTAACCACTTTACGAACAATTCCCTTTTCTTACCAGTACCACGTTTCTTGAGTACGTGTTCGATTTTGTAAATAGTTTTATGTGAAACTCGCTGAAGCTCTTCAGTGTAGAACGACCCTTTCAATATTTCCCCATTATCATCTTGTAAGACGTATGTGACTGGATGACCTTTCTTGATGTCTACCGCTGTGAATAACTCTTCAGTCCAATTGGGCAAATAACCTTTCTCAAACATTTTCTTAACTTTATTGATTCTCACTCTGGCTCCTACTTTGAATTTTGGAGTCTTGTGTTTTATGGCTTTGCCATACAACCTTTGCCAAACCTCTTCTTGATTTTCAAAGTTCACGGCAATTGGGGCCATACCTATGCTACGATGATGAGAATGATTATATAATTTCACCAACTTTTGAAGTGGAAAAATTAGTGTACCGTTCTTGGTAAAATATTTTCACATTTTGGTTTTCAAAGTTCTATTGAATCTTTCTACTATGGAACATTTTGTTTCTACATTTTGTGTAGTGAAAAATTCGACTTTGTGATCTTTGAGAAAATTCTGAAATTTTCTGTTAAGAAATTCTTTGTCTTGATCAGTTTGTAATTCTACTGGTTTACGACCTTGTTTAAATATTTTAGTAAAAGCTTTAACGATGGAATCACCAAGTTTGTTTTTGAGGGGTATGACCCAAGCATATTTACTAAACGCATCTATACATGTCAACAAAAAATTTGTGTTTTTGAAGGTTTGTGAAGAGTGTAAGTGTCTTGAGTCTCCAACCATTTCACAACTTGTTTAGTCTTTTTCTTGGACGCTCTATGAAGAGCATCTATACCACCAAAACTACCAGGAGCTTCAGAATCATAGTATAATGCTTCCATGACTGTCTTTTTTTCATGTGTCAGCTCTATTTATACTTTTCTCGGTCCACTTTGGCGTTTCTGTTTTCTTTGGTTGTTTAGGTTCCGACTTTATCGGTGCCTGTTTCATAAAATCCCAACGTTCTTTATGACCAATCAATTGTTGGAGTATGTTACTATCTCTCAAAGCTTCGGCCAACACTTCCCATCCCTTTGGTTGGAAAGCTTTTCGTCTTCTAAGTAAATCGTTCAGAAGATCTGTTACATTCGACCCTACCACTGTTTGATCTTTGTAGATTAATTCACCCTTCTCATTCAAAGATATGTTTGGGTCACTTCTAATACGATTCAACAACAACTTTCCCTTTGTTTTCATTGTCATAGGTACAGAATCGAGAATGTCTTCGTCTTTATTATTTTTCTCGATTTCGACTTTAATCGGTCGAGGAGCCATTACCTTATGTTGAAATGTCAAGTATCTTTGTAAAATTTTATTATAAGGTGTCATCGTTTCATCAGCTGAAAGACAATGGGCATCGAGAATATCTCTCCTTTCTCGATCCAATGATGAAACAGCCAGTTCATTCGGTTGTCTTGGAGTCTCCTGTGGACGTTCCAATAACTTTGGTTCTACTAAAGCCATCTTCTTTGCATATTACATCATTATCCAAAAATACCTTTAACAGCACCCAATAGTACAGGAGGTAGCAAGGCCCCCAAGAATCCCCCTGTCTGCAAGATTTGTCTCCTCTTTTTGTCAGAGGTGCCTTTATTTGCCACTGTCCTTACTAGTTGTTTCTGACGAACGAGTTTGGTTCTCTGAGCTTTGGTCAGAGGGACTGCCCCTTTCAAGATATTCGAGGCACAGTCACACAAAAAAGTAATCAATTCTTTGTCTGCATGTTTTAGTATGGATTTGACGAGTGTGGGTTTCGATTTATTAAGAAGCGTGAGAAGAGCGATGTTGCGCTTGAGACGGTCAGACATGCTTCTGACTTGAGACGGACTTGTTGCTCCCCTTTTATCCTTTTCGGAAGTACAGATATTGGATTTCCCTTGGGAAAATTTGACTTCGCAATCTCATATGTTCAGGAGTATCTTGTTTCAGATCTATTAAAAGGTAACCATATGGGATCGAAGTGGCATCTTCGAAAACTTCTCTCAGAAACTTGGAATGACCAGGATACATTTGTGCTGCCAAATGTGAGATTTGGGAACGATCCCTAGGGTTTTTAAACAAGATCATGTAATGACTATTGAGAGCTACAGTCCTATGGACTTTATGTTTGTCGAATAAACTTTGAACAATATACATCACACTAATCTTACGGTGATGACTACCTTTAGTAAATAATCTAGACACTCGAACATCTGCATCGAGCATCATATCATCCAATATGACTAAACTATCAGATTTTAATTCTTGAGGGAGACCCTCTACGAATTCTACTTGGGATAAAGTATTGTATAACGGTTGCCATTCACTATAACAACAAATGATGTGATTTGGAACAGGTGATATAATATTTTGAATGTTTTGAATAACCCGATCTACAAAGGATGAGTTACCACTACCTGTGGGACCACACAATAAACAAGTGGATGGATGCTTCCAACGAGGATCCATGTTTGTTGTTTTATGTGGGAACTACTCACCCTTGTATACGTTTTTGGGAAGGGGACAGCGAGTTAAAAATAATGTGTATGCGTGTACTGTATGCAGGGGAACCCAATTTCATTTTTGTTGAAAGAAAAAGTTTCGTCCTTGACCAAAAGTAACCTATCAGGCAACTTGAAGATATCCACGACACCTTTTTCTGTGGTTACCAAAACAAAATTCTGAATAAAGTGTTTCGTCCTTGCCCAAGGGAAACTCATCAGGTGGCTTAAGGGCAACCACGACATTTTTTTATTTTATTTTTTTATACTTTTTGTTTTCACCTTTTTTTCTTCATTTTATAAAAAAAACCCATCTATTTACTTCTTCAATTAGAATCCAATTGTAACAGGTTTACTCTTCGCCATTTCAACCATTAAATCCATAATACAACATCTCTGTTCATTTGTGAGAGGTTTCTCGAACATATCTTCATACTCTTTCTGCACTGGTGGTGGATTCATTTCAGAAGTATTATGGTGCCACAGTAGACGGACATCATTCTTGTTAACTCTTTCAAGTGCTTCACTAAAACAGGCAATGATTCTTTTGGTAGCTGTCACTAGAAGACCGTTATGTGTTTTACCGCTCTCGTCCACATGAACACCATATCCCCTCTCTCTGGCGATAGTTCCAATATTCTCTCCCACATAATGAGTATATGCCAAACAAAGTTCATGTTGCAAGCGAACCTGCCTGAGTTCACTATCAATTTCATCAACGATCAATGTTAGTGGTTTGGTTCTTCTCACTGTGATCTTCTTCTTCTTCAAAGGTGGTTCCCTTGGTTTTCTGAAGTCATCAGAAGGTTTAGTATCTTCAGTTAAAGCTCTGTGTTGGGTGTTGATGGCTGCATCTATTTCATCTATTTGGGATTTCGGTGCAGTCCATTCTTCTAAAGATAGTGCAATCCCAACGGCACTTGCAAAAAAAAAAAATTGTCATTAACTATTATTTTAATTTTTTGTCTCAAAAACATAGGTTATGACCCCTCAATGGAACGAGCTCTTCGAGCTCGTTCCCATGAGGGGTCATGACCCATGTTTTAGATACAAAAAATTAAAAAATAATGAAAATTAATTGGCGATTTTTGAGAATACCGCTCGTCTTCGTTGGATAAGGTTTCTGGTCTTTACCCTCAAAGTATCTTCGAACATGTATCTTCAGTTCACCCTGGTACTGGGTGACATTAGTGTAAGTCTGCTTGCTACCAAGACGGAACATCTTCTCTGGTCAATGGTTCGATAGTGAATGATGCCAAGTCCATTCTTCGTCTAATCTAATATATCTTTGACGGACGTGTTTGAAAACACCACCACAGTTCAGCAAATTTTGATCAACATTTTCATTCTTGATTGGAGTTTGTGTTTGTTTCCTATTGGATTATAGGTTAAAGTTAGAAAAAAATAGAAAATTAGTACAGAAAGTAATGGAAAAGAAACACAATAGGAATACATTAATCTGATTGGTTGATGAACTTTGATCTGATTGGTCAGTTTGGCGATCAAACTACAATCTTGATCCTTAAACTGTAGGATATGGCCCTCTGCATTTTTATACTGACTTGGGACAGGTCAAGCTACAAACTTCTGTCCTATGGAGATAAGTCAAATAGCTTGAGTGTATTCCCACCCCCTACAGTTCGTACTTTTTTTTCTATTTCAATCCTGTAAGAAGTGTCCCTCTGCGTTTTGTACTGAACTTGGGACAGGTCAAGTTTGTCTGATATTTGTCAAGAAGATAAACATCAAATAACTTGAGAGCATTACCACCCCAAAACTTTTTTTTAAATTTTAAATTTTAATTTTTTTTTTTTTTTTTAAAAGGGTAGAAGGAAATTTATTCAACAGAGAATGATGATGATGATGAATTACTCCATCGGTAGGGATAACCTAAAAAAATTTTTTAACCAAATATAATTGGGTATCAACCGGTTCCAACAGGGGTAACCTAAAGGATACCAAGAATCAACTTTTTTAAAAAAAAATAAATGGAATGAAACTAAACATAAATGTTTTGAGTATTTTGAAAATAATTGGATATCATCCGGTTCCAATAGGGGTGACCTAAAGGATACCAGGAATCAACTTTTTAAAAAAAAAACAATGGAATGAAACTAAACATAAATGTTTTGAGTATTTTGAAATAAATATAATCAGATATCACCCGGTTCCAATAGGGGTAACCTAAAGGATACCAGGAATCAACTTTTGAAAAAATAAATGGAATGAAACTAAAAATATTTTTTTTTTTTGGTTATACTCAGCCTACCGAGGAGTGTACAACATGAATGATAATTGTTGAAGAATAAATTTCCTTCCATAAACTATTTACAAATATGTACAAGTAATTATTTTCACCGTCCCCCATGAGAAAAAAAAAGAAAATTTTCATCTTGGATAACCATCTCTGTAAATATAAAAATAATATTGATTTGAATAATTTGAATATAAGAATTATGCTTACCTCTGGATTTCTGTAAAGATTGTGGAAGAATATTCACTGGTTGTAGAAAAAATTATATTGTCAATGGTAAAGTAAATACACCGTCATCTTGAACTAGTCGTTTTGGATAAAAATAAGATAAGCCGTCTTTCGTCTGTACGCAAGTAAACATGTCATTTCTATTAAGTCTAAAGCCGAAAGGCCATATTATTGATGAGGTTGGACACATTATCTTCATCACAATACACTACATTCCTATGTTTTGCCTTATTAGTGACTGTCTTCCCATAGCCCGAATTACCTAATAGCTGCATAGTGTCAGCTACGACGGCTTTACTTGGGTCAGAGTCCCTTTCCCGTCGGGCCTGTGATACTTGATCACCAAATGTTTGGAAGCACGCCTTGGGCTGGTACTGGATGACTTGATACACCCGACTGACTACCAGTCCGTGCTCCAAATACCATTTCAATAATGGTGTAGCCAGCAAGATTGTTTCGCCAAAGTAGCTACCAATGAGACTACGGCGAGGTTGGCGCATAATGTTGTTGGCTTCAGCGTAAGCCTTCATGTGTGGCCCGATATCTTCCCGAGAAATATTTGTATTTTTGAAGATTGGTGTCATTTCTTCAAAATAGGGCTTCAGTTGGTCGGTTACAGAAATGTCGCACTCCAATAGGCCAAATATATTACCTGTGCGGAATTTCTCGAGAAGTTCGCTGGATGTCATTGAACCATCCATCGAAGTCCCACATTTTCCCGGAGAAAGGCCTTTAAGTCTGCATCGGTCTTCTTCTGCTGATGCCACTCACATTCCCAGATTTCTATTACATGCCCAAGGCTCTGTAGGTACTGGGTGGTTCCCTTGGTGTTTTCCCAAAGCAAAGACATGGACTTCCCCCGTACTGCATTGTGAGTGGCCAATGTACCGTCCTTCATATTCAGACAACATTCATGACCGTGCCAGAAACATCCGTGAAACTGATAAACAGTTTTGGTGTCTTTACACCAACAATCATCTGCGGGCACTTGACGTCCACCAATCTTCTTTTCTGTATCATTGTATTCGTGTCGGATGTGGACACCGTCCCTGGTAGACATATATTCCAGCCACTGATGGGCCATCCTACCGTACTTATGGGAATATTCTGGTTTAAAGCCCGTCTCTTCCTTGCGTCTAGTGTAGCAACCTGTTGGCATTTCCTGCATTAATGACCATAAGTACAAGGCGTTGGCATCATACCCTACAACACCCCCACATCCCTTTGCTTCTGCACCATACTTAAATTCTCTTATGTTGGTAATATTCTTCTCGTGATAACGATTGAATATAATAGAAGCCCCCCCCCCCCCCCCCCCACAATATTGTCCTTGATGAGATGATGTAGATCTTTGTTCTTCTCGTTGATGTTCTCGAAGGATATATCTTCGTCGACGGTACTGAATAAATATTTTAGCGTCAGTCCTGGAACGCTAATACCATCCTTAAACATATCGATCCCCCTTTCCAAGTTAAATTGTGATTGTTTCGCAATAGCCTCTAGGAATGGCTGGACATCTCCATATTATACCAATTCAGGAAGTCCCTAAATGTCCTCATTCCATTGTGCCCCCCACCCCCCCCCCCCCCAAAAAAAAAAAAAAAACAGCTGGCAGTAAGCATATTCTTCTTCGGTAAAGTTTTCCTTTTTTAAAGAGCTATAACAGGAAACATGGGGAGGTAATTCAGTAGTGTCCAATTTATCAATACAGTCAATCCAATCGTAGGGAAAAATCCTTTAGTAATGGAACACCTAAAAGCTTTGAGAAATTTATCATAACTAAATCCAGGGGCTAAGTAATTGCAAATATATAAAAATTTCAAATGATCTGTTTTCAAAACCATAAAGTTGTTACTTTTTTCACAACAAAAGACAGTGGGTCATACTTTTTCAGATACTCCATCAGTTCTCGTTTAATCACGTTCTCATCATATTTTCCAGAATTAAAACCTATGACGGGCATTTCCTTCATGTAATGATCAAATTCGGCAGCTAATTTTTCAAATGGGTGGGGTTTAGAATCATCTGCACCTTCCTGTGTCAAAGCATCTTGAATCATTTGTCTGAGGGATAATATGGTGTGAGAGAGTGACTTTTCTGAGAAATTTCCATTAAATAATTCATCATATTTTCAACCAATGTCTGTGTGTCACCATTAGTAATAAAACATTTGGGATTAACAAAACCGGGGACATTACTACATACACTAACACTGAGGGGTTTGTGTTGAGCTTCCCAGATAAGAGTATCAGTTGAAGTGGGGAGAGAAGTGTTATCAAAATAACATCCAAAATCAAATTTAGCCCTATAGGGATATGATCGTAAGTGTTCTGGAATAACAATACCTTCTTCATGTAACTTTTCAAAAATAGTCTTTGGGGTGTGATACATACCACCAACATACTTATAAGACACATCATTAGTACAAGAGAGCTCATGGCGATTCAGTCTAAATCCTGTTTTCCTCAGTTTACCACATTTGCGACAAGCAAAGGATTTAGAATATTGATTAATGTCAGTGATACAACTAAAATGGTTCTTATACAAATTCACATACATGGTATTCTCAAAATTTCCATTAGACCTATGTACAATTTTAGCCAAAACTTCATCACCTTCCAATAAAAGTTCAAAAACTTCAATATTCACTTCAAATACTTTTTCTATTTGCGGCAGTTCATCTAATTTCACACCACGAAAGTTATCTTTTGGTTCATTTGTCTATTTACTCTACAGGGTCTGAGTAGTAGTATTCAAAGAATGGTAAGTAGAACCGTCCCAGAGGGCTAAACACCGGAATAAACAGAGATTGTCATTATAAACAAAATGGTGGTGTTCATCACTGACAAGGGCAACAATCGAACGATTTTCCAAAATATACTTGGGAAGATTTTCAGGGACCCCACCAATTGGATGATTTTTAATCTTGTTTACATAAAAAGTTACGTTGGTTAATTGATGGACAGTCCATTTAGAGTTGGGTCATTGTTGCCATTCCAAAATGTCTTCCTGTTCAAGGTCTTCAAGGAAATTACCAAAATCTACAGCATTTTCAATAAGAGGTGGCCTATCAAGAACCCAGACATTATTTTGTGAAGGATGATACAATTTTAGTTCTTCTGTTTCATTATTTCTTAAAATGAAGCCGTAGCTTAAATTAATTTTGAATTTATTTTTTTGACATTGAAAGATTGTTTTATTTAGTTCATAATTCATGGTGGATAAATCAGTTGTGTCTAGCCTGTAATTAAAAATGTCCTGTATTTTCCTATTAGTTATGTGATGGGTCCGAATAGTATTCCAATTCCTACAATAAGTTTCTGAAATGTCATACCTTGTTTCTGCCAAAAGGTCCTGATCAAATTCAATGGGGTCAATGTCCAAAACAGTACGGGTTTTTTCAGGGTTGTTGCCGGTCGTTCACGTTTCTTGGGGAGAGTAACAGGGAGATGAGCAGTGTTTTTATGCCTATTAAAATGTAAAAGTTGTTTAAAATCCTGTCCACATTCCAAACATGTATATACATCTGAGCAAGTTTTTTTATGGCTGTCTAATTTATCTTTCCTAGTAAATGTCTTATAGCAGTTGTTACAGTCAAATGCCTTACCTTGTCCGTGGGTTGTCCTCCTATGTCGATCCATATTGTCCTTCCTAGTGACCTGTTTCCCACAATCCTCACATGAAAATCCAGAAGTCTCCATAATCCTTAGAATAATGAATGCACAAAAATAGCACACAAAGAAACAATTGAATATTCTGAGTACACAGAGATGATCCTTTTCCGTCAAGAGATGAAAATGGAATGAAGCCGACTCCACAAAGTCGCTGAATTTACATAGACGTGACAGACGTGTTTGAAAACGTCATGACGTCACATCGTTTTTTATGGAAATTTTCATTCTTGATTGAAGTTTGTGTTTGTTTTCTATAGGATTATAGGTTAAAGTTGGAAAAATTAGAAAATTAGTATAGAAAGTAATGGGCAAGAAACACAATAAGAATACATTAATCTGATTGGTCGATAATTCTGTTATTTCATTGGTCAGTTTGGAGATCCAAAAAGGAATCTTGATCCTCACATTAAAAAAAATAAAGTTGTTAAAAACTTATTAAAATAGTGATGGGGTCATTTAAGGATGTTACTAAAAATAGAAATTATATTTAAAAAAAATAGAGGATTCTGGGTAATGACTAAAGGAATTTGTCATATAGCACTACTCTTATACGATTTATTGGCAGAAAAAAACATTACTCTAGTCTAAAGGAACGTACCAACAGGGCCCCCTCCGTACTATTATAAACCACATGGGGCAAATACCAAGCCAGAAAATTACTCTTCTACAAAGGAACGCACCCTTTGTGTACCCCCTTGGTACTATAGCACTACGTGCTACTATTATAAACCAAAAGTTTCGCGATCCTAAATAGGATTCTGAAAGAATTCGAAATAGTACAACTTGTCGGGTTTATTTGGGTAATTAAACGAGGATTCTAGGGAAAATTACTCTTCTACAAAGAAACACACCCCTTGTACCCCTTGGTGCTATAGCACTACGCACCACACCGATAAAATGGGGAATCCGTAGCAAATAAAGTCGTTTTCGGTGATTTGGAGGGATTGTCGAGTTTATTTGGGTAATTCTCCGAATCGGGAATTTACCCCAGTACAAAGGAACACATCCTCCGAACATACGCCTGTCTTGTTAGAAGGTTTTGGGGCACATAGCAACCACGTGCTACCATAGAAACCAAGATGGCGGCTTCCAGTATACAAAATGAACGACGGAAACACGTGTCACCCAAACACGCGCTGTGCATGCGCACTCACACCACGTATCACTATGGAAATGACGTCACACGATGGCCGCTCACACGGGTTACCATGACAACGCAACATGGCGCCATTGGGTCACGTGACTATGACGTCACTTCCTCCTCCCCCATTCCCTCCCCAATGGGGGACGATCCATCCCTCTCCTACTACTCTTGGGTGGAATCTCCACTCTGCGGGTGATTTAGTGATAATACACTCTCCACGTACTGTAGCTATTGAAAAACATATAAATATACAGATGATATCTACTCTGTTTTTGATGTGAATATCGAGAATTATCTCTTTCGTGTGGGCGTGAAAATATTATTTTTCGCTCGCGCTTCGAGTACTTGCGCGAGTGCAAAATAATACTGTCATGTCCACACGAATGAGATAATTCCCGATATTCACAAAAATAGCGTAGATTTTCTTTTTATTATATGCAACGTGAAATTTTACTGCGCAATATTCAGCAACCCAATTCGACTGCAAACACTTTCAAGACAGTAACAAAGATCTGTTGACAGTTCCTTCAAGGCGGCGTTCAAGACGATGTCATGCGCCGAAGCGTAGCGTCATTTAAGAAGCTTCTGAAAATAATTCGTCGTGTGACCTTAAAATATTATTTTTCACTAGCGCAAGCGCTCGGGAAAAATAAAAAAAACTTTCAGGTCCACACTCATGAGATAATTGCAGATACTGACTAAAATAGAGTAGATTTTCCTTTTTATTACATATTACGAGTAATTTTATTGCACAATATTCAGCCCAATGCGACCCCAAATGCGTACGTTTCTAAACAATAACAAAGATCAGCTGATCGTCCTTCAAGGCGACGTGATGCGGCGTAGCATCACGTCATTTCGGAAGCTACTGGGGGATATTCCTCGATATCCATCGAGTCGATGGATATCGAGAAATATATTTTAGATAATTTTCGATAATTCACAGGCTAGCATATAATAAAGACTATTATGTGAGTTTCCGAGATGGTGTATTGAAGTTGAGGCCTCGTCTCTGTGCATATATCTACGAGTCGATATAGGACCCAGAGGTGAAGTAGAGATAATCAATTTATCTTATAATAATCCTAATTTTGGGGTTGGTAGCAGTTTTAACGGCGTTTATTTTGACAATCACTCAGAGTTTATGAATTGAGTTTTTATGACTGAATGTCATGACGTCACTATCAATTTTTTTATCATGAAAAGTTTTTAGTTCCAAATCTAAATTTTCAACTTCTGGAGAGACGGATAAATCATCGTTTTCAAACTGTATAGTAAGATATTTTAGTTTCTTTTCGATTTCGGATTGTTTCTTACGGTGATTTTGTTTTAGGTATGTCGTGTAAGCTATTGTTTCCCCGCGTGTCATCAACTTCAGTGTTTCCCAAAAACCTGATCATTGATCATAAAATTGTCATGGGTTGGCTTTGGGGTGTTGTGGGCACTGTATTGCTTTATTGTCTCTGACATGACGTATTTTATTGAATTAACATATTCGGGTTATGACTCTGAGCTCAAAAGCAAAATGGAAGATAGAGGGTGAATCTGTCATACGAAGCGGGACGTCAACCAGCTGAATTTCTGGTTATATAATAAATTATGTGAAGTAAAAATCTCTCGCATGTAAACATCATATGTTTCGCACACCAATCCCTCCGGGCATTCAATTTACACCCTATAACGAGAAAGTACACATTCCCATGAAATTAAGTGAGCACATAGGTTACGGTGTGCTTACTTTAACGTCCCACTGTTATAATCCGACGACTGACCATCAAAATAATGTTTGGGCTTTAGACATTCAGTGTCTAATGACTCCAACCGCATCGATAAACACTGGGTATAAACGCGGCCGCCAATGTGGAAACGCTAACAGTTTCAGCTGATCTCTTTGCGTATGCGTTAGAATATAACTATTCTGTGATCCAGTATTTGGCATTATTACCCTTTTAAAATTATACAAGCTTCCTGATTGGTCAGTAACCAATGCACCCAGTATGGTACATTTAACACCAACGGGGTGTACGAATTTCAACAGTGTGTATGAAAATATGACGTGACAATTAAAAGTCCTGTACGTACATTCCTTGGTACACTTCGCCGACTTCCCTTTCACCCATCTCCACAACCATCTTCGCCAATAAAAATAAACATTGATACTCGCAAACAAAATTAGAACAATATTGTTTCATGGGAGTATTCCAAAGACTTGAAATAAAACATGTGCACATAACCGCAATATCCGATTTAACTGCCGAGAAGAGGGCGTCTCTTTGTGATGTGTCTATGCTGTGGTTTCGAGAAAAATGCAACCGTGTTATATGAATTGTTTCTCCACTAAAATTTGTTAAAGCACTTGTACAAGTTTGAATATACTGTCCCCGATTCGGCAAGACACACACCGCACCATTTTATTGAATAAAACACATAAAGTCAACTTGTGCCTCCCCCCCCCCCCAATAATAACGATGATTCATTTCCCAACGCCCTTGAATTGAATTCTCCCAAATATTTGACCTCAATCGAAGGGAAATAGTTCCAAATATTTCTTGTTCAATAATAAAAGAACGATATATTTCTTTCACTTTTTCTAATTATTACTTCTATTAAGATTTTCGTCACTGGAATACCATTTGGGGATTATATAATAAAACAAAACTAGACACACTGACGGGGCAAAGTAATCAATTCGTCACGTGATGTTTCAGTGGGCTATACGGTACTGCAGTATCCTTCTGAGATTCGTATTAACGGATCTCAGAAGGGCCGAACAGTCCCGTACAGCCTGCTCAAAACACCGTCTAACTTAAATTGTGCTACTCATGTTTTAATAGTCAGCTTACCAATTTTACTTGACGTAACGAGCATATCCAACCAGCAAGACTTTAAAAAGTCAACATTCAAATTTATTTATTTTAAAACCTACTGCATAATTCAGCACTGGAAGACGCCCATTGCAACGAGATGTCATACACTATTATGTTAATTATCCAGGAGCGATTTATACAAATGCTGGCGTGCAGTTGTTTAATGTGAGGGGGCTAAACAGTACCATGGTGATTTATGCAAGTGTATCACGTGTATGAAATGTGTTCAATAGTGCAATACAGAGAGAACTGAATAGTATTGAAGTGTGTTTAGAATGTTCCAGCGAAAGGATATCTGATATGTCTGAAAAAACCCACAGAAGCAACCTTTGTTTTATCTAACAGACCACGAACAATAAGCTTACTACAGACGCGATCTGTAAGTGTTCTAAATCCACACTCTCCGCCGTGATCTGACCATGGCTGTTGATAGTGCCACGAAATAAATAAATAAATAAATAAATAAATAAATAAATAAATAAATAAATAAATAAATAAATAAATAAACGTTACTGGAACCCCAGGGGGCCGTAGTCCCGCAAGGGGTTGCACAAACCCAATCAGATGAATGTGTTCTAGAACAGAATTCTCTAATATCATCAAGCGATATTTTGAATTGGACAGTAAATTTCAGGGGAAAAATCACGTGATTTCCGGTTCACAATTGCC
This sequence comes from Pictodentalium vernedei, assembly GCA_031216915.1. Classification (NCBI taxonomy): domain Eukaryota; kingdom Metazoa; phylum Mollusca; class Scaphopoda; order Dentaliida; family Dentaliidae; genus Pictodentalium; species Pictodentalium vernedei. The sequence continues at coordinate 88,834,144 of CM062289.1, forward strand.
GATACAATTGCAATCGGCTTATCCACCTCTAAGAACCTTTGGGTCGATATCAACAATCAAACAAAATGTCAAATGCATTCGTTTTCTGTTGCAACCCAACACGCATCTCAGCTTTGCGTGATATTTACATGTCTACACATCACTCGTATTCTGTCCTTTTAGAGGTTTTTCAATGCCGTTTATTTTTATTTTTTGGGAAGTGTGGCGGGGGGGGGGGGGGGGGGTTATGTTAAAAAATGGGAAACGAAGAATAGCCAAATGCCCACCTAAGTTGTTGGTTCTAAATAAATAAATAAATAAATGCTCACTGAACGTTTATAGTGATATGTACTATTTTTTACTCATCTCAGGGTACGTGACGACAAAGAACGATGGATTGTTACCTAAATCAGAAACAATTACACCATGATCACGTTATTACTATTCTAGGCTAATTTATTGTGCTGATACATCGCCTCATCAATATACAGTGCAAACCCATTACACTTTTCTTTTATTGCATGGAGCACTTTGACTTTTGCAGGATATGGAATCAACTTTATCAGTTCTCATTATTTGACCTGTGGCAGCGGAACATGTCACCGTCATTTTGCGAAGAAACCATCGCGAACAGTGGGGCGCGGAAACCTGTCGTTTAAGACGTTAACATTTATTTCATCATTACTTGATCTGAATTAAGTAACCGTTTTATTCCCGTTTCCAACTCGAACGTGCGGGTTCTGGAAAATGAGTAGTGAAACATATAATATGCTTAAACGTTTTCGGGTGTGTGCTCTTATGGGCTCGATCGAGGATGAAAAAGGATTGAGGTCTTCACTCCCGACAATTGTCGATTTAAAGGTGACTGTTTTAGCACACTCATTAGTGACAGGGTTACGGGGTTCACGTGTGAGTCAACGGAAGTTTACAGTGATAATCTTTTTTTTATTTTATTATTATATGACAGAAAAAAAATCTGTAATTTGATTGGCTAAATACTCATCGAAAGTGGTTGATGTACTCCAGTATTCCTGATCTATTCCACTTTTACCGAGAATTGCCTTGGACGGCGTTGGCCGCTGCGTTGGGTAAATTGTTAATATGATGTTTTTCTTCAAAAAATATGTAATAAAGCTAGGAATTTGCAAACATTTTTTTCTGTCATAATAATAAAACAGTAACTGATATTTCTTCAGGTTTCTGCAAAGAATTATCAACCTTTGAAAAGTAATAGTCCCCTGGGCCTACGTCCTCGCTGAATATTACTTTTCTTGGGTTGATAATTTCCTTCTATCAACCTCAAGGAGAGTCAATAATTGTATAACTTTGACATCCAAATAATGACGGCTGAAAAGATATTCCAATGGTGTGACTCCGCAAATCGAATGGGGCAGCCCAGCACTCACAACTCCTCAGGATTTCTCTTTTCCAAACATCAACCGTTTTTCAGTAGTATTACCATCACCACCCCCATCTCTATCCCAACCCACACACACACGCACCATTCTTTTGATGGAAATTGCTTTCTAAAACTGTTTGTGAACTCCAGTTTGCTTCAGAAATCAACTTATAAACTTACTGCCGAGTGCACGACTTGTTACGCCCCGTTTATATCATATACTGACTTGTGAAAATCAAAGAGTCGAGAATTGTGTTCGTTTGTACCAGAGGTCCTAGAGCTCACATACAATGATCACATTCTCCATTTACTTAAGAAAGAGAGATACTACGAACATTATGCTACTGGTGTTGGAGTGCCCTAACATGGTCACACGTGTTATAATTAAAATTACGTTGCCACTAGCTTAATTTATTAACCCTTTACCCAACGTAACGGCCAAAACCGGCCAGCGCTATTCTCAAAAATCGCCAATTAATTTTCATTATATTTTCATTTTTTGTCTCAAAAACATAGGTTATGACCCCCCATTGGAACGAGCTCGTCGAGCTCGTTCCAATGAGGAGTTATAACCTATGTTTTTGAGACAAAAAATGAAAAAAAATTAGTTATTCAAGAATTTTTTTTGCAAGTGTCGTCTGCTTTTCATATTAGGTAAAGGGTTAACTTTATTTCAGGGCAGCTATGGGAATTGCACTTTACGGGATAAGCTTTGGAGTTATAAAATTGTCTGGTAATTTATACTTGAATCTCTTCATCAGTGGATTGGTTGGAGTGCCCGGGCCTTTGGTTACGATATACACCAACAACAAGTAAGCTAATATAAGAACAGATACTTCAAGGAACTCGACTGTATTTTCTTTTTTGTATTGTTTGAGTTTTTGGTGCGACAGGCGACTAAGGTCGACAGACGGCATACCGCGGAAAGGCACTGCAGTGGTCATTTTAACCAACTGTGTGTGTCCATTTCCAAGTACTTTTAACCCTTTACCCAACGCAAACGATATCAATATTTATTATTTTAAATATCATTTTTTTCAAACTTTCAAAAAATTTCAACAAAACCATATCATGTGACCCCTCGTTGGAACGAACTCGCCGAGCATTTATGTCTTATCCATGGACAGCGATATCGTCCCTTCAAAGTATAAAGGTGCCATTTAAATATATACAGGAAATCATTTGAAAAACTGTCAATGAGAGCATGAGAATATATTTTAAAATAATAATGGTTTAGTCTAACAACCTATACTTTTTTGTAAAATTCCTGATGAATATTAGGCACTAAGAATTCTGTTTCTCAGATTAATTAGCGCCAAAAGAGTTAAGGGTTACCACCAACATAACGTCTTCATTGAGCACTTTTTTCCTTTCTCACGACATCTCCACTTAATAAATAATCTCTATTTTGGGTAATTTTCAGACCACCTTGAAATGTTTTTTGAGCTTCAAACCGCTTTGCAGATAGGATCGCCATTGTTAGACTATTTTGTAACAGTCCAAACTTGACTGCCCCGTAAACGAGCGGCATTTTGATTAGGATGGGCAGTCAGACCTATCGACAATTCTGATCTGGTACATGTAACACTCTCCTTGATATTTTGCAACTTTAACGGCCGACAAAGTGCAAACATGCAGGCAGTGGTAAACGTGCAACCGACTTTCAATAGGAGTGCATTGAATTAACTCTCAGAATCTCAGATGGTTGTAAAATCCATTCGTATCGTTGACTTGAAAGTAATCTCCACACCATATTTAGAATTTCAGTTAATGTATCCTAAGCCATCTTATCATACAAATAGCATCAAACTGCTCATTGCGAAAATATCGCCCGCAACACACATAATAAACACATGACGTCAGAAATCAACATGGCGTCTTGAACCTTTTGAACCCGAGAGGCTGCTTTTCCGGTTCAGGAACATGATACGTCACACTTCCATTAAGTAGGGTGGCTGCTAATTTTAAGTGTGGGGTTGACCAATCCATATGTCCAACGGCCAGCCCCAGGGCCAATAAAATGCACCTTAGTCCAACCTCTGCATTAGTCTAACCTCTACACCATGCCCAGAATTGCAATGGAATGCACATTAGCCCATCTTATCACAGAAACACCAGCAAATAGCTCAGGATGAAAGTGTCTTTCGCAGAACATCAAAAACCAATGTGTCGTTTTAATATTGTAAATGAGTTGCTTTCGGAAATAGAACTGAATCCAACTTCTCTGCTTGTGAGGGCATAATGTGATACACCACAAATTATATGACAAAAAAAAATTTAATGTTTTCGCGATTTGACACGTGAATTTTGAACCTCATTCGCCAATACGTTAAGATTTTTAGTAGTATGGGTGACGTCAACAAAAAAAAAAAAAACATGAATAAAATTTCAGAATAAATTCTATTTAAACTGTCACTAGGTGAGGAAGTCTAAATTTCAGAATAAATTCTATTTAAACTGTCACTAGGTGAGAAAGTCTATCAGTTTGGGGTAAAAGTAGTTTGCTCATCGACAAGAATGAAACCAACGGCTTCGATTTGGGCGGCACAGTTATTACATCATGAGGGAACTAGGGTTGCACGATATTCAAACTGAATACCGGTATCGGTATTCAAAAAAATACCGCGGTATATCGGTATATCGAAAACTGTTCAGATATATGAACACAAGTACCACAATCAAGATTCGAGGCATCACAGTCGAACGAATTTGCACGCATTGATCATGCAGTTCGAAAAACCTTTACCCAACGCAGAAAATATCAAAATTTATTATTTTCAAAATTAGTTTATCAGATTTTAATCAAAGATTTCAACAAAACTATATCATGTGACCCCTCATTGGAACGAGCGCTCAACGAGCTCGTTCCAACGAGGGGTCACATGATATAGTTTTGTTGAAACTTTTGAAAATTATTTTGTCAACTGCTGAATTTGTATATTTCGAGGGTTCAAGCAGACGATTCATTGGATAAAGGGATAATATTATTCATTCGTAGCTACAGTTAAAAAACTCAAGACATCTTGAAAATTAAATTGAGGGTAAATAAATAATGACGAGAAACCGATATTTTTGTAATTACACCGGTATTCAATCGATATTGGTTTGAATACCGGTATATATCGGTTTATCGATATTTCGTGCAGCCGTAGAGGGAACATGTCATTGTTAATCTCTCCTGAGTGAAGACAATTTCACCCCCTCCCCCTCACACTTATTTGCATCATTCTATAATATCCTCGCATCGCACTCAAGGAAAATGTACGAACAAATGTAAAACTTTCTACCCTTTGAACTCTAGTGGTACCTTCAATGCCAGTTCAGGGGCAACAATTAGAAGAGTCCATATTCATTATTTTGGGGTAGACCAATCAATATTTTCAACGTGCAGCCTTGGGGCTTCTCGGTGAAAATATTGATTGGTCTACCCCACACATTCACTGGACAGCCATCCTACTTAACCCTTTACCCAACGTAACGGACAAAACCGGCCAGCGCTATTCTCAAAAATCGCCAATTAATTTTCATTATTTTTTTCATTTTTTGTCTCAAAAACATAGGTTATGACCCCTCGTTGGAACGAGCTCGTCGAGCTCGTTCCAACGAGGGGTCATAACCTATGTTTTGGGGACAAAAATGAAAAAAATTAGTTATTCAAGAATTATTTTTGCAAGTGTCGTCTGCTTTTCAGGTTAGGTAAAGGGTTAATGACGTTATGACGTATCATGTTCCTGGGCGGAAAAGCGGCCTCTCGGGTTCAAAGGGTTAAACAGAGTAAAACAGTCGGTCGGTTTTCGCTGGTCTAACGGTTCGATTTTCCGGTTTTAGGTCGGTTTTCGCTGAATCTTACTGTTCGATTTACCGGTTTATCGCAAGCCCGAACCGAACTGAAAAAACTAAAAATGCAGCTATATCTAGTGACCCATGTTTTTCTCTCAAGATGTTTTTCTTGTGAATTACTATCTGATTAGAAACTCACACCGTTCATGTTTTATCGAAAATTACTCTTTACAAATATAATAACATTATATACTACTCAAAGTTTGCTAAGCATCAAATATTTGACACATCATTGTGAAATTTGCTTGTGACATATTTGCGATATTTTTGGTGGATATGATTGAGGAATGTATTCAGATGGTCCCCAGCGTTTACATTTGCTCTCTTGACAGGCAGACTTTTCGTGACAGTCATGGAAAGCATGTACCACTTGATTTTCATGATGATGATGTTTTCGTGTACTGTCTACATGCTGTCGGGGAGTACCGACAGAGGGAGGGGATTGAGCGTATTGTACTGTCTACATGTACATGACATGTGTAGGGTATTCAGTTTTCATTTCAACACAAACTCCTGTGATTTAATGATTGAATATGGCAGATGCAAACGTAAGAAGACATTTGTCTGGATCAGAAATGTGAAGGGCTGTAGGGATGGTGGATCAAGGGGCTACCCATTGTCAGGCTTGTGAAGCCCTTGGTGTGCACCAAACGGTGATCACCAGAGCCTGGGCAAAATTCCAGCAGTATGACTCACCAGTAAGACCTCATGGTGGTGGCAGAGACAGGGAAACATCTGTAAATGAAGATCGGTTTTTCATAATTCAGGCACGTAGGAATCGCTTTGCTACAGCAACCTAGCTTCGCAGTGACCTTCAGAATACATCCGGTGTAAATGTTTCGACGCAGACTATCCGGGCAAGGTTGCACGAAGGTGGTCTCCGATCGAGAAGACTATGTATTCGCATTCCGCTGTCCCAAAACCAACGCCAGGCACGATATGAATGGGCCATGGACCACGTTGGATGGGCCAGAGAAGATTGACGACCTGTCCTTTTTACAGTTGAGTCACGGTACTGCCTAGATCACACATATATGCGTTCTAGGGTATAGATAAGACCAGGGGAGCGATTCCATGCAGCCAACATTGCTGAGTATGACCGTTATGGTGAAGGGCCAATCGTGGCCTGGGGCGGCATCAGCAGGGATGGAAGTACAGAGCTCTGTGTCCTTGAACGTGGTACATTGACTACACAGCGGTATATTGATGAGATCCTGGATGTCCACGTCAGATTGTATGCAGGCGCAGTGGGTGATACATTCATTCTGATGGACGATAATGCCCGTCTTCATGTTGCACATGCTGTTTAGGAGAATCGACAAAGGGAGGGGATTGTGCGTATGGACTGGCCAGCAAGATCCCCTGACCTCAATTCAATCGAACATGTCTGGAATGAGTTGCAGCTTGCAATTTCAGCCCGTCCCGTCCAGCCAAGAAGTGTCCAGGGGCTTGGTGCCATGCTGGTCCAGGAATGGAACAACATCCCACAAAGGATCACTATGAGCCTGCTTGGGAGCATGAGAAGGCATTGTCAAGCTGTAATTAACAGTAATGGGTCTCATACTCGATGTTGAGCCCATACCAGTTCACTCCGACAACTTTTTGGCAAATTGAAAAAATTCCTGTTTTATCAAAAATATCCATTTTCCATGGTTAGCGTATTCAAAAGCTAAAAAAATAATGTCAAACACAAATACAATCTTAATTTCTGTACTTAAATCATTAAAGATATAATTAAATAAGAAATATATACACTTTTCACTACAATATTGCAACTAAAATGTAAAACAGGTAGTTGGATATACTTGGTGCTTAGCTAACTTTGAGTAGTATAGATGGTTTTGAAATCGCAAAGCGAATCACCAGAAGTCATCCAACGATGCGATCCCAACTCAGAATACCCCCACAATGACGTACTTCGGCCTTCGATATAAAGGGTGATAATTCCCAAGGACGGCGATACATCTTTAGATATGTTTTTTTCGTAGAGATTACAGTCCCTAAATCTGGAATGGGAAGGGCTTAAAATGAGGTTGAAAATAAACGATATAGAAAAAACGGAAAATTGGCTTCTCTGGCATCGGGTGGGTAAATTTGAAATAAATTGAACAAGTTCAAAGAAGTAGAAAAAAAGTGTTTGAAGTTTGGTAGCTGTATCTTTTATAACAATGGAGATACGTGAATCAGATGACAGCGTTTTTTAATGAAGTATATCATAATAGGATAGCATCTGAAGTGACGTAAAAACGTCAAAATGGCAAAACAAAAAAACAAAACAAAAAACGCTGAGTGTTATTTTTCGGAGCTCTACAACATACTAAAATTTCTGAAAAATCTGACCAATTTAACTTTCTGACCATATGCATCCCTATGACGCCACCTAGTGTTCAGGTATAAGGGTTGAGAATTTCCTGGGATGGCAATATATTTTTAGATATGTTTTTGCAGACATTATATTTCCAAAATACCAGAAAGATAGAGATAAAAATGAACTAGTATTTGAATCTTTACAAAAAAAACCTCTTAGAATCTGGCTCCTTCCAACGATGTGCCAAAATTCTGATAGTAAAACCGGGTGAATCATTTCAGATAACCAGAAATGAAATTTTTGTGCGAAGTTTGAAAGCTGTATCTTTTAGAAGTGTGGAGCTACGCTTGAAACAAAATCAGTTTATTTTTTCGAATTATGACCCCCATAACGTCACCAGAGAAATTAAGAATTACCCATGAGTAAACACATTTTAGAATTTTTCTTGAGATGTCATGTGCAAAGATTGAAAGAAAGAAGTTTGACACAATGATTTATATTAAAAATAATGGAAAATATAAAGAAAAGAATAAAATCCGCATCACTCTCAACGCAGACAGAAGTTCGGGAAACAAATGGTTATTTGGGCGACATGTTCATGATTTTGATTATTGTACCAAGTTTCGCGAGTGTAGGTTAGAGGGAAATACCCGAATATATAGTCTGACTCAAACGAAAGATAAAAAAGCTAACGATGGCAATAAGTCATTCCAACTTCTTTGGATGACTCGACTACTTACCAAACTTCCTAACTAACAATCAAATTCACCAAGGAATTCCACATCATTATGGTCAGGAATCAGTCTAGACATTCAATCGTTCACCGCTTATCTTTTGAATTCAATCGTCTGAAATATTTCATTTGATCAGGAAAAGCACATTTGTGGTTTACTTATCCGACCAACATAAATATTACATCCGATTAAATATAAAAGTAGTATAAACGTTCATTTTCTTGGAATTTATTTATTTATTTATTTATTTATTTATTTATTTATTTATTTATTTATTTAATTATTGGGGTTTAACTACACTTTCGACAGCCAAGGTCACCTCGTGTCGAGCAGTTTTACGGGCGGGGGAAGCCGGTGTGACAGGAATGATAGTCCGTAGGAACGTTAGTCCCTCTGGACTATTATTCCGCGGAATTATAGTCCTAGGTCTAACATTCCTAGGAATAGTAGTCCGCCGGACTACTATTCCTAGGAATGTTAGACCTAGGACTATAATTCCGCGGAATAATAGTCCAGAGGGACTAATTTTCCTACGGACTATCATTCCTGTCACACCGGAACACCCGGAGAGAACCACCGAACAACGGCGAGCAACTGTTAGACTATCTAATATACTTACACCACGTAGCAGGGCTGGCATTGGTTGAAGGCAAGTGCACCATCAAGCATTAGATAACAACGCTGCTATGCCCCACAATCGGAATGAAGTGCCTTGCCAAAGGACACAACGCAATTACCTCTGGCGGAGATCGAACAGTGGATCTTTCTGTTTGAATCTGAAGGCCGTAATCGCCGAGCCACCGTGCTCCCTTTTTTGAATCAATTGACTTGACGGAATCATTAATGATCTCCACAATATTATTGTGTTGGTATGTTTACAAATTATTTATTGACGATGACTCACCACAGTTGTAATTTTATTTGATTGCATTACGTAGTACCACAAATTTGGTCAACATCTTGATATTTTTTCATGTGAATTGAATACTTATTGATTACAATATTTATAACAGGAGCACGGAAGAATGCCTGTATATTATTAAGGTTATTAAGCGTAATACTGTGACCATAAAGGTGGTCTATTTTCCGATCAGATTGCGATCGCGATACACCTACGTCGATGGGTAGAAATTCGTAAATAAATACTGAGAAGTCAAGACATACACAGAACGACACGCGCGTATGAATGGGTGAATCGATATGGCGCGAGTGCTAGTGCAGAAGGATAAAACAAGAAGCCGCAGGCATTTCAAGTGACATATCGATTAATCCTTTCGCACGTGCGTGCCGTTCTGTGTTTAATTCACGCCTTCACGTCAAAAAAAAAACAATTTTTTAGAAGGACACTCAGCAATTCATTTGATAGCTATTAACTAGTTATGTCGCAGTATGTTGAGTTTCACATGATGAATTGTCTGCTAATGTTTACAAACACATGTACCATTTTGCAGGAATTCCCGTGGGCAGATTTAAAAATGGGCCAAACATATGTTGTACGTATGTTTGTAATATCGTAGTACATGCATATGTCAGCAAGTTATATTCAGTTTGTTATCAGTATACAGCAACTTAGAATGATTGGTTTAGTCTCTCATTTCTAACGTTCAGAAGTAATTCTATACATAAAAATGTTTTTATTTTTGTTTATTGTCTTTGCAACAGCTTATTTGAACGTAATCGCTTTGTTTAAACTACACGGCTTCGGTGATGTAATGTCAAATGGAAATTCCAATTAGGCAGGGTTATGTTCCAATAAGACTAAAATCCTGCTCCTCTGATTGGATAAGAGCTCGCTTAGTATATTCTACGTTTACGGCTCAAGTGGCAAATGTTACCGTCCCAGGTCACAGCGCGAAATATTTGGAATGACGTCGTCCATTTCGTAATTGCTTCATCAATGGAGTGACAAGCAAGCCGCTTTATTTTTCTGAATGTTTCGCGTGTACAGCAGACGGTGTTCCGGATGAAGTGTTGTTAAAGTTACAAACCAATTTACGATTTGATCTAAGATGGTATGAGTTTATCTGGTTTATTGATTATTTATCCAGTGCCGTCGTGGATATCCGAGAGGTTTATTTACTAAACCTGTGATCATTAAAAGTTGCCTTGAACAAGGCAAATTTTAACGATCACAAGTTTAGTAAATAAGCCTCTCGTGTTTCACGATGTAGGTTTAAGGCTATGGGTAGTATCTTATTGGAACATATACATTATTGTGATGAGCTGACAGTAACATGGTCTGAGGTTTGCGGCTCGGAGCGTATGTTCAACCTCGATGTTTCGCGTCTCGATTGAACATACGCTCCGAGCCGCAAACATCAGACCATGTTACCGTCAACTCATCACAATAACTTATAATGTTGTTACGTTTTGACAGTTGACGTGATCGTCCAAAAATAGTCCGTGAACGATTTCCATTTGGCACATTTGTGTGGAACGGATTATCATTTTCATAGAACAGGCGTCTAATAAGTGAAATACTGAGAAGTCAAGACAATAATATCCTCGCATCGCACTCAAGGGAAATATAAAACTTTCTACAATGGAATGGCCACAATCAGTTTGAATCCACGACCGTTCGGTAAAAACAGGTGTTCTCTGACTAAGAGGATATTGCGTCCTTCTTATGATCTTTATTTCAGATTTGGGAGGAAATGGACTGTTGGCGCAACATGTCTTGTTTCCGCGTTGGCTGCAGGGGCAATTGTCCCTTTGTCTTATCTTGGTAAGTCATTTTATCGAAGCATTGTTTTCTAGTATAGAGCATCCACATAACCAGGAAAATGTCATCGGACAACTCCCACATACGCTGCCAAAAGCAGGAAAGAATGTGCGAATCATCAGTTCCCTGGATTGATGAGATAATTTAGTTATTCTACTTACCTCAGTGTATTTACCAAAACATACAGCCAATGCAACTCGCTCAAATTGTTTGAATTGCAATCGCGTCTCGATAACCTTAGGTTATTCAATGTAATCGAATATTTTATTTTATTCTTAATAGACAATTCCATATTAGTCTGATAACCCGAGGTGCATTATATTTCGGTACTGCTATGTTATCAGCAGAAAACAGCCCTTGCGTTATTAGTTCTCCGACCAATACCTTCTGTGTTCACTAAACTCCTAAACCGCTTAATATTTAGGAATACAAACAGAATAGGTAACAATGCACTCTCATGTGCCAGGTTTTTCCTTCACATTATGTCATCTGACGGGAGTTTGCGCTGGACATCCTTGCTTTCATACTCACCATCTAACCTCCAAATCGGTAACCGTTCTCGTCAGATCACCGACATTAAGCAACGTCCAGCCAGGTTTGTCCTCGCATGGGTGACCGTCTGAGCGATCGATTCGGACTCCCACCTTGTGTCCTTGGACAAGGCACGTAACCCCGATTGTCCACACGGGGGCACGATGACGCAGTGTACTAAGCCGTACTGCACGTTGATGGTGCGCATGTCTTCTGCCAATATAACCCTGTCTGTGCTGCAGTGCAGAGTTACGATGTTGGGGAGCTGGCAGCTGCTCGTCGTTGCTCGGTGGTTCTCTCCGGGTACTCCAGCTTCCTTCACCCGTAAAACTGTCACGGTCATAGTTAGCCATTGTGCAGAAGTATGTGGCCTTAAACACCAATAAATAGATAAATAACCTCCAAATTGCCTCAACCTGCCCCCTCTCCCCATGTTGTTTTTCATCCAACATGTGAAAATTGTTTATAAATTGCATCAAATGAGGTCCCCAGACACAAAGTTGACAATCTTTGAATGGGTTATACCATTAACAGATTTTCGATGTAAAGTTTCTGAAACAAGGTACCAAATGACACATGGATGAGAAATGTATACTCTGACTATTACAATTCTACCAAAGTGCTGGCTCAATGTCGATTGCAACAAGCCATGTACTACTTCCAATCTTCATTCAGTAGTCTAATCTGTATACATACGCATCTGTCAAATGTGATAATGGAGCATCAAGTGGAAAAGCAGATACTCGTCCTTCAAGGTGGTAGCAAGCGTCTAGACTTTACGTAAGGGATGGCAACCATCTCCATCTTACAAGTTGAACATTCTATGAAAAGCAAGTCGGGTGAACATCAGATATTTTAATTTGACTCCTATTTTCTGATTTCCTCCTCCCAGTTTTCCCTTGACTGTACACAAGGCATGTTTGTTATGCCTACTTCATGCACAAAGCTAATAAATCCTTCCTTCTCTTACTGATAGCAACTCAAATTGTAAAATACGAATGAATGGTTTCCAGTTAGATTTTAAAATTGAAAGACGTTTAAAATTATCTTGATAAAAGTGATATGACATTTGGGCGGATACATTATGACTCTCCCACCTCATTCAACGCCAGAGTATATGTGCTTTTGTTAGTCTGTATGATTTTAGGATTGTAGAATTACATTCGTACTGATCCTGACTAAGGTTCTGTCCCGTTTGAAAAACAATACAACTTAGTGGAAATACATTTGTGGACGCATTTCTCAGCTCCACGATCATTTGGGCCAAATTCGTGATAATAATTTTGTTTTTATAATCGCAGAAGACGACAGATGGAGCTATATCCCTTGGGTCAGGAGGAAACGAGTCAACAGTATTTTGTTGACATATCGTCCCCTGAGTTCCAATGTGTTCTATGTGCCTACTGGCAAATAGAACACATTGGAACTCAGGGGACGATATTTGATTGTATTTTATTTTTCTCAAGTTGTTTTATTTAATTACTCGACTATTTGATTTATAACGGCAAAATATGATCGAATTGTCGGAATTCTGATATTATTTGTGACTATTTTCAGGTTGTTTGGTTCGAGATTTATACCCAGGCGAGTGAATGCGAAAAGCTTTCATTTAAATCATATACCCCCGATGTTTCGCGTGCCCATATACCCCCGATGTTACACGCTCTCATATACCTTGGATGTTGGCTGCACCCTTTGCCATGGCTATTTGTCCAAGGCATTCTGACCAATCAAAAGACAGAATTTATCGAGATATAGGGACACTATTATTTAATCACTCCGTATAAACTGGTAGCAAATGATTTATTATTGTTGTACTGGTGGTATTCCTGTAGTGTGAACATAGGCATCTGTTGGGTTAATGTATAGTTGTAACATATTATCTCCCTTGATATGCTCACTGGCGGACAATCTCCCTTTGTTGTCATTCAGTAATGTAGCTTCAAAGTGACAAGACGTCCAATGTTAATCCCATTGTGGAATGTAGTGTCATTGCTATTATTGAATCAGTAGTTCATATGGTTTTAACCAATTTTACCAAATTATCTTTCAGAAGGATTATGAAAAAGATTAAGCGAGATAATAAAGATTTAGTAACAACGTAGTGTTTTGATAAGAATTGATCAGATTAAATGGGTAAACTGTTAATTCAATTGATCTAAAACAACGAGCCACGATTATCTTTGTTGTCTATACATTACTTGACAGGCGTCAATTCTGTCTCGAATGTATTATTACACAACGACATTAGCGAACAAAACACGCTGAAATATACTATTCAAACGAAGTAGGGGATATCCTAACTGATGTTGATGTTTTCGAAAAAAAGTATTGGATACGCGTAAATGGACATATCAGTCTGTTATTAAGTTTAGTGTGAATCATGAATGTCACCGGCCTACGAATATTTCGTGCAGGTGTTTCGCACGAGCGCCGCGTTAATGCCTGTGGGGTGCGTTCCGAAATTTACATTTGTACTGGACGGGCTTTTTCGGGGGTCTCATCTTTCTTTTCTTGGTACAAACTCGTTCATCAATAGTTTCTGATCGACATGTAACTGTTGAGGTATGCGAAAACTGACACATGTTGAACGTTTAGGTGTCATAGGCATGTTGAAGCTGACAACAAACAGACTGCAGTTGCTCTAATTCTCAACGTTACTCAATCGGTGATTAGCAGGTTGTGGTTACACTACCGTCAGGCAGGTAATGTTGGTGACAGATGTCCGTCGGGTCGTCCAAAGGCGACAACTACTAACCAGGATCGTTTCATCCGAACCACAGCATTACGTAACCGCCATCAAAGTGCCTCAGACATTGGACAGCAGCTGCATCGAGCGACAGATGTGCAAGTCATGGTCTGACAATCCGAAATCGCCTACACAGCTGGACGACCTCGAATAATTCCACGTTTGGCTGAACGTCATATCGCAGCAAGGCGTAATTGGGTTGGAGCAAACAGCGAGCGCTGCGACAATCGTCGGTGGAGCAACGTCATGTTTTCCGATGAATCGAGGTTCATTCACGTTCTGCCGCCGCTACACTCTGTTTCGCCTGTTGTGGAAGACGACAGGCGAAACAGAGTGTAGCGGCGGCAGAACGTACGATGCCATTACGTAACCGTTAGACAGCACGATTGTTTTGGTGGTGGATCAGTTATGTTGTGGGGAGGCATATTCATGACAAGCAGAACAGCATTACACGTCATCCAAGGACAGCTCTACCATGACAACATGCTAGCAGCTCATGTGGTGCCATTTGCGCGACGTCTCGGCCGTCGAATCATCTTCTGAGATGACAGTGCAAGATCACACAGGGCCCGTGTCGCTACAAAGTTCATCCAGGAGCATAACATCACTGCACTGCCTTGGCCAGCACTGAGTTCAGACCTTTCACCAATCTAGCACGTCTGGGATATACTTGGCAGGCGCCTACGATAAGCCAACAGCCCCCTACCAATGCCCAGGAACTCATCGCTGCACTGCAGGAAGAATGGAACAACATCAGTCAAGATGATATTGGACGTTTGACGAGGAGTAAGCCACGTCGGATCAACACTTGTCTCTCGAACCGAGGAGGATTTATAAGGTATTGAGGAGGTCTTGGACTGGATTTGGTACATTCTCTGAATGACAGTGCGTGGAATGTGTGCTTATCAGGCACCCATCTATCGCTGAAATCATTCACGAGACGTCAAAGTGCTGTGCCTCAACTGTCCCTTTGACGAAAAAAATATATTTCTTCATAATTATATCTCACTTTTATCAAATATTCCCTACTTTGTTGATAGTATAATGAAGGACAAACCATTTGAGACCTACGTAATGTGTATTTTGCACGCCAACGTTTGGTGTCAAATTCAGTATTGTCATTATTGCCAAACGAATTGTGTTAGACAGCGTGTACAATGGTTAAGATTTGTAAAAAAACATAGAAATTGTCAAATGTACTGCTGATCGAGCCAGCATCTGCAGATTGGTTATTGTGGGGACAAATCATAATTATATAATATGCATGAAATCGAAATACCCCTCAGGGCTTCATTTATTACTATGTCGGTATTGCTTAGGTTAGTGGCATACTTACCACAAACTCTTCTCAAAGGCAATAACAATCAGAAAAAATGTAGATCACGCGAGAATTCTCCGTAAAGTTCTCGAATATCACGTCATAAAACATCGCCCTACCAATGGGTGTTTCTAGTGATATCTCGAAAAAAGAAAGCAACTACCACTCTTACCAGTCTTTTTGTAACGTTGCTGGTGTGTTCCGGAAAGTGTAGGTTTTAAATATAAAACAACTATCGAGATATGGTTATGGAGAGTTTATTGTGAAGATTGAACCATATATAAACATCTTCCACTAAGATACCAGATCGAGAAAATTCTATAACCAGAAGGAGCTGCAGGTGGCCAATACAATACAAAATCTGCGATGGTATCAGTAGAGAGGGACCCAGTTAAATGGGTGACCAAACTATACAAGTGACTTGAGCCAATGCAGAGCTAATACACGCGAGTAGCACTTTGCAGTAGAGGGACACAAGTATCCAGTGTGGCTCAGCAAAAATTGCAAAACCCCACCCAAGCTTAGGGGTGATTATAACTAATGAAAAAAATAAGTTGAATATGAGGGAACTTGTTACAAAGATAGACAAGAAATAAAAACAAGATTTGGGGGTTCCTTAACTGGTAGAGTACTGGAAGCCCAAATTTGGGTTTTACTTTGAAGTTTAGGTACCACAACTTAAAGGCTTCATATTCAGTGGATCTTTGAAGCGAAATTATTTAGTTTGTTATGATTTGCCTTGTTACATTTTGTGGGAGAGAGCCTATTGGCACGTTCCCATAAATTGTAACAAGGCAAAGACATGTGAACAAATTTTGATGACCCAAAATAACATAGCACTCTACCAGTTAAATTTGAATGAAATGGCACGCGGAGCTACTTCAGAAATCTACATAGATAACCAACATACAGGTGATATCATGCATCAATCGATTCATCAACTGTACAAAGTCCTCAACAAAGATACTGTTGATACTACACATAATGCATCACAAATTTTGAGAAAATCATCGTGCGTTTAACTTTTGAACTCGAGAGGCCCCTTTTGTCTGCCATGGAATATCATACATCATAATTTCATTTAGTTATTTATTTATTTTTTGGAGTTTAATTATGCTTCCGACAGCCAGGGTCATCTCGTGTCGGACAGTTTTACCGGTTGATAAACCACAGGGCAACGGCGAACAACTGTTAGACTTCCCAACGTACTAACTCCAAACAAGCAGGGTTATCACTGAATGAAGACAAGTGCACCACCGACGTGCTCTACGCCTTAGCATACAGCACCACAGTGCACCCACATGGGCAATCGGGATGAAACGGTTTGCTCAAGGACACAATGCAGTTAACTCCTGGTGGGAATCGAACCGTGGGTCTTTCGGTTTGAAGTCCAATGCCTTAACCACTGAGACATCAATTTCATTAAGTGTGGTGGCTGCTAAGTGAATTTGTGTGGTAGACCAAACAATATTTAATCAATAAGGCTGCACTTTAAAAATATCAATCGATCGACCTGAAATAATGAATATGGACTCTTTCAATTGCTGCCATTGAACTGACATGACAGAACCCACCGGGGTTCGAACGGTTGACGTAATACAGTCTCGAGTTTAAGGAAATGTTTTCCACAAGGACGAAATGTGATATGGACCCTCTTGCAGCTATACTCGCATTCAAACTTCTTGACAGATCTGATTTGTCAACCCTTGGAGTTGACAGCTTGTACTGAACTGGAAATCGATTTTGTGTAATCAGCATGTCGATACAAATCCAATATTGAAGCGATATGTCTAGTGAAGATCATCATAACCATTAGTGTTTGTAGAACAAGTAATGAATCTGTTATCCAATGTGCACCTGGATCCGTATTTGTAACAGAAGTATTCCATCACAGAAGTGGATTTACTGGGGAAAAACACACTTTATTCCATAAAAGAACTAATGCACTTAATGGATATGGCAAACGCACCAAATATGGTGTATGTGGCAGTTGTGTTTTTCAGTGGGTTAAGGTTTGTCCTGGTCATATAACTGCTAAACCGGATGGGAAGGTGAGGACATATAAGCCAGTTAACATCACGTTGATCTCTGAAGAGAGAGCTCATAACCAAGTGTTTGTAATTGGATCTTTTTAAATTATTTATTGGCTCTTAAGGCCACATCAGCAACTATGGCTATATGGTGGCGAGAAAATGGTAGACAATAAAATGCACCATTGCCAATGATGAAGGAAAATGATTGATTAAAACAGGAAAAAATTACAACAGAATGACAAAGACAGTTGTAGTTTGATCAGTAATGAGGGAGTATACTAATAGAGTGAATACCTTGTAAAATCAACCTGTTGATTTAAGACCTGAATAGGCAAGTTTTAAAGAATAAAGACAATAATAAAATTTATTAGAAAGGTTCATTACTTTCAAAAATGATAGAACTGCGTTCGGGCTCGTATGATTAAATACATCTCTTAGAGATCCAACAGTGAAATATTGCCCCTTAACAAGATTAAAATCGGTGCAGTGTAAACGACTGTGTTCCACTGTCAACCACTGCTGACAAGAAACACATTCCGGTCACATATTGCTTTCTAACAGAAAAGGATGTTTATGTCTTGTATGACCAATATGACATCGTGTGAGAATTGCACGATAATTTCTGCAAAGGTTACTTGAAGGATATTTTCCATTGACAGTTGGTCGGAAGTGATGGAACTTGTTATTTGTAGCCACATCCTAATCCGCCTGCCACAAAGATCTTATATACTTATTGATATATGGATTAAAATCAATAAAAAGAGTTTGGAAATCGTTGAGTGGTTTGTTTGTAGCCCGTTTCGCTGCACTCTCTGTCCCGGTATTACCGGGGATACCAAAATATCCAGATGACCAGCAAAACACCATATCACCTTTGTCAGGAATGAGAGTATTCAACTTCTCATGAAGTTCCAAAATGAGAGAGTTCTTCAACATGGGATTGCGTAAAGCTAGCAACGAGGAAATAGAGTAATTGGATCTTATGTGTGTGCAGTTATAGATGCTACAGATTCACAAAAGTTATCTGTGGGGTGAATTGGTTAGACAACTACATCCAGTCGTTGGACGAGGAAACAAATACAATATATTTCTTGTATGGAAAAGTCACCAGGAAATCAGATTCAATGATGGTGAGTGAACTATTGAGACAGTCGTGTTGTCTCAGTTCATGCACACATTATAAGGTATTGTGGTGTACTGACGGTAACATGGTCTGAGGCTTGTGTGTCGGGGCTTATGTTCAAGCGAGACGCAAACCTCAGGCCATGTTACCGTCAAGTCATCACAATAACGTACATGTTCTAATAAGTCTCTAACGATAGCCCAAAACCAACATGGTGAAATGAACAAGGCACCCTCAGCGATAACATATTTAGTAAATAAACCTCTTATGTACTCCCACGACTTCAATGGACAACAAAAACCAATACCTCACATAAAGATCAATGTTACTCCAGTTCAGTTTAAATCACGAACAAGTTCATGGTTTGATCTGTGATGGTGTAACCCCGACCTTTTTATAAGTGGGTTGTTGGTATACATTCTTACAATGATCGCTGACCTCGAAACATACAATTTTAAAGGCAGTATGCACTTTGAATGGCCTCCCATTGTTATCATATTTTCAATATATTTTACTTGTCGACGTCAGCCGGCAACATATGCCCCTGGAGCGGTAACCATAGAAAATAGAAAAAAACTAGTCGAACTCACATTCAATCAGAGGCCTCCACGTGGACACTCGGTGTGAAGTGCCTTGCCAAAAACACAAGACAGTTACCCATGGCGGGATTCGAACCGTGGGCCTTTCGATTTTAAGTGCAATATGGTAACCACTGAGCCACTGCTCTCCCGTGCACCCAATGACAATACCCAAGAGTTGAGATATATGGATAACTATCACGGGTTACGAACTAAAATAGTCGCCAGTTACGTGGATTACTAATCAAAGAAGACTTGATATTCGAAATGAAACTTATATGGCATCATCCGCGGTCAATATTTTACATGTAAACAAAATCATAGCGACAATTAAATCATACATTGTTCACGTTAAATTTCAATTTCTGGGGAATTCAAATTCTTCTAAATTAGATATTTACAGTGATGCCTCGTCAGGAACTTGAGGAGATGATGTTAGTTGTTGGTATGGGCGAATGGTTGTTTTTCGCTAATTGCTTGGACCTCAACGATAAAAAGGAGAGTGGTGAGAAGTATGGTCTGTAAGCTGCAGAAGCTTCAACAACTCCTGAGGTTAAAACAGTGGCATATTTGTTGTCAGAAATTTCTTCTGAACTTGTTTTTCAAAACTCAAGAAAACTACTCACTGTGTGCATATCAGATAACAATTCATGACATTGTGCTGCTTATGCCAACAAGCCGGGAGAAGACAAAATATTGCGCAAAGATATCATCGGAATCCGAACACCGGTTAGTTCGCAGACAATAGTTTCCTTGAAGAGGATAAGACCTGACAATCAGTTAGGCAGTAGTTTCCTTCAAGAGGAAATCATTTAGCTGACTGCTTGACGAGAAAAAGCTGCCCACCACTGGCATTAGTTACCGTGCTGATGATACATTCATTAGACATGTAATATTTAATACAGACGTGAATTATTTACACAGATTGGTGTCAATAGAAGACATTAGAATTGTCTTTCTCAAAAGAAAAAAGAGATGGGGAATGTTAATGTTAGAAGTGATCTCTATTGAAAACACATTGACATCTCCAACTGGGAGAATCCAATACGATGGTTTCGATGGCATCCTCTGGTAACGACATATCCAAGTGGTTTCGATGTATGTGGACAGCATTGTAATAGGAACATTTACTTAACCCATTGAACCCGAGGAGCTCTTTTACCGACCCAGGAACATGATACGTAACAATTTACTTAAGTAAGATGACTGCTGAGTGAATGTGTAGGTTAGACGAATCAATATTTTCAACTTGCAGCCCCAGGACTACGCGTTGAGAATATTAATTATTCGAGTCCAAATAATGAATATCGTCTCTTCCAATTACCTTGATTTAGAAGATACAACAAGGCTTAAATGGTTAAACTACAATTGCGAAGCAGGGTGCAGTGTCTTAATGTTTGTAATGCTAGTGTTACTTGTCATGTATACGGACGTGACCCATCTGTACTGGAAAATAAATGACGACATACTGCAGTACAGTTTTGATGGAAAGGGAGTTACCATAACGGAATAAGATTTACACAAAAGAGGAGAGCAAACCTGAAAATATTAGTAGAAAGCACTCTACCACGCTATCGGAGTAAACACTAATACAGTCAAAGACATACCGACAACGCCATTACCTCTGTGGATCCACAACCTCGAATAGCAACCAAACCAACACAAATCCAGAAAGGCGACCACCAGAAGGAAGGCAGTAAATACAATTAATACGATCCAATATGGACCGAAAGTTCGACGCGGTGAATGATTCGGAATGCTAGCAAGTGTAAGTACCACCACACAATTCACTATTGGCAAGATTGGTTCACTTGACCTACGACATTATCAGTTATATTGTATTATAATGTATCCTAGCCGAAATGTTGGGGCGTGCCCCATTTCCCTCTGTAGAATAAAGGTTTTTCGTAAACATTCCCAATAAGCTGCAAATGTCAGCAGCATGCATTAATATACAATGAATATAATAGGTTCTGGAGAAGCAGGGTAATTCTTTTTGCGTAAAATAGCGGTCCGATCCACATTTATCTCCATGCAATGGCTATGTCAACACGAACTACCTGTCAAGATCATCTATAACATATCTCAAAAATCATCGCCCCAATATCATGCCCATTTTGCATGGAGTATTTTTTTTTAAATACAGGCTGTTTTGAAAGATGATTATCAGTAAATGGTTGAGATTAAGACGGGTACGTTTAAAGCAAGTGTAGAAATGTATTCTGGGTACGGTTTAGACTTCTATAATTGATAAGGAAGGTTGTTTGTGTGGGTGTCGTGATCTAATTTGAATGGAAAGTAGGTTCATAAATTAACAATTATTATTATTTATTACTTTCCAAAGTCTGATTTACTGTGATTTTCCGGTTTCACTGTAAACGAGAACTTACCAATTGAATTACGCAATCAACAATTGGGTCATGTATCCGTGCGAGCAAACGAAGACGCTTTGCCGTGGGTGAAATGGGGATTTTATTGTTTTGGGGGATTTTTTTTTAACCATTTACCTAACAGACGACACTTGCAAAAAAAATTCTTGATACTATTATTTTCATTTTTTTGTCTCGAAAACATACGTTATGACCCCTCATTGAAACGAGCTCGAAGAGCTCGTTCCAATGAGGGGTCATAAGGTTCATAACTTATATTTTAGAGATAAAAAATTAAAAAATAATGAAAATTAATTGGCGATTTTTGAGAATAGCGCTGGCCTGTTTTGGCCGTTTCGTTAGGTAAAGGATAAAATAATATAATTATCGCTAATAATGAAAAGTAATAAACAGAGTGATCGCTTGGCTGGACTGGTTACGTAAAATAATGCATTGGAGGCGAGGGACTATATTGTAAAACACTCGTGCGAATTCGTGCCCTCGTGTTTGTACAACGTCCCTCAACTCTCATGAATTATTTCACATATCCAGTCCAGTCAAGCGATTACTCTCAATTTAACCCACAGCTACCTAATATTTCTTTTGTTCTCTGTCATGAAAACAAGCCCTATAAAATCACACCAAGTACGGTTTTGATAAGAACAGCTCAGTAAAACAGTACCAATATATGGATATTGGGACGGTTTTGAAACAGTCCTAATAACTAGATATTTGTACGATTGTCACGGTACTGTTTTCATAACCATTCAAAAGTCAAGATGCTGTAAAGGAGGTGTGAAAAACTTTCTAACACATGAATTATCGACAAGTTTTTCTCGACAGAGCTACTGAATTGAGTGTGCATCGTGTCCAAATTATAATGTACTTTTTAAATTTGTGTTGCTTTTAATAACCAACAGCCCTGGTAACCTAAAAAGGACTCCTGTGGAAACCTCGGAAGTGAAGCAGTGCATGTTTGCTGTGGTAAATAAGTTTAGTTTTACTGGTAAAATAGGACCTGGTCACCAGTGCCCGGGGTAGAAGTCCCCTAAAATGGGCAGCATGGGTGTAAACGATTGGCTAAACTTGACTTTGCACGTTTTTGCGGTCACAATTAGCCATAGTGCAGAAAAGTGACCGTAAACACCAGGAAATAAATAAATAACCTACAGAAGCGCCCTTTTTCAAATATTAAGACGGCAATCAGGCACCACCACCCGCCACCCATGAGGGAAAGCGAACCTCTTCTTCGGATAAAAAAAAGAATTATTCTTCCAAATGTTTTAAAAATGAACGATTATTAAATTTATCTGCCGCACTTTCGATGAGGGATTGAATTAGTGTTCCACCCTTGAGCTGAGACATTATATTAGCGGGAGAACAAATCACGTCATGATGTGAGTTCACTTCGAAGCCACAGATCTGTTCACAATATTTGAACTCCTGATGCGTGTCATAACTTCAATAGACTTTCTAGCAAGCAAACAATGGGTTATGCCCATTTTGTTTTTCGGGGGTAGAGCAAGCAAAAAGTGTATTAAAATGTGGTTTTACTCGTGTCAAACTTTCTAAAATATAATTTTTTTGACTTTTGTTAACATTGAGGGGCTGTGGATTAAATCACATATATCACTATTTTGTGTACTATATGGGTAAATAATTGTACAGTTGTGCAGGTGTCCTCCAATATTTGGACTCGGCTTCGCCTCGTCCAAAATATCTCCGGACACCTGCACAACTGTACAATTATTTACTCATATAGTACACAAAATAGTGATATATCTATTACTTATTTTTTGTTTAAAATAAAGTTGAGAATCTATGGCCATATAATGACAGAATCCCAAGTATGGAGTTGGGTTTAGCCAATCGTTTATACCGATGCAGCTGGTGTTTCTTACCGTGTCATATTTATCAGTAAACAAGTTATTGTTCGCAGTAAATACGCACTGATCCGATCCCTGAAATTCCCAAGGAAGAATTAAGTTCAACGAGCAATGGATGTGCTCCGCGAGGCAATTTTGAACCTTCCTCGAGAAACGACCAGGACTTCATTGCAAAAATTCAGAGTTTGGTGTGTATGGTTACCGGAAAAATATTCTTATATTTCTGGGCAGAAACACATCACCAAAGGAGATGGGAAACGGTTAAAATAACTAAGGGAATTAGGCCGAAATACGAGTACGGGGTCTGTATTTTACACAGAGTATGACTGTGGCATCTTGATCAGAGCTCAGTAACATGCAGAAAAATATGACATAGGAGTAAATGCACTTTTAGAAACTTGTAATTGCAGTCAATTAAGTGCACCAACATCGATTCGACCCCCCCCCCCCCCCCCATATTTATTCACAAAGAGCTAACGTCTAAACATTTCTGCTTGGATGGGTACCATACAGTGCTTACGTAGGACAAACATGAAATATATATCACTCATATGGGCGCACGTTTGTACAGCGGATTCTGTTTTGGTGAGTGTGTCCTGTCTTAATACAATGTATAGTATCAGCGGAACAAATGTATTACATCTGCGCACGTTTTACCTTTTATAGTCGAATGGTTGTTCAGTGACATGGATTCGAAGAGCCAAAATGCTGTCACTTCCGTTAAGTTTTTGAGCAGTCGATTCATCAAATCAAATTTGAACCTTCCTTCGTGATGGCTCTTTAATGCGAGCAGTAATATTTAGTTTATAATTTTCAGAGTTGGAAAATAAAGGGGCCATCATTACTGTTTTGGCTATGACTTCTAAATTTGCAGTCAGTGCCGGATGGAAAGCGTCAAAGCTTCTCACAGCCGAAATGTTTCCTACAGTCGTCAGGTACGTCATATGATAAAAGATATAATAAAGCCTGCGCAAGTCACATTTTACTTCTTTCAAGGATTTCGAAAATTTAAATAAAGTACTCCCTTTACGAATTTTCTACCTATCAAACAAAAGAAAAAAGCCTCTAATAAAGTTGCGTTACGGCGGATTGGTTGAGATGTCCACTCCATAATCAAATTTTCTCTGTTTACGGAAGTAGATGTATGCTGTAGAAACTCTCAATTCTCTGGCCAGTCCGCCCCCCCCCCCCCCCACACACACACACCCTCCAACGGACCAAACCTGCACACTCTCTGCTCAACCGACCACAGCTTTAATAAAGAATCTGACTACTAGACCAATCTGTGCTAGGATCTACTCCCTCTACTTGCAAAAGGTATTTGATATGAAGCACAGAAAGAATAAGGACCACAATCACGTCTTGATGAAAATTACATCAAAGCAGTCTGGATCAGATAATGTATCACTCACGTAATTTATTTTAAAATGTAACGTAATTATATTCGTGATGGGCTTGTTACAACTCATAATGTTACAACGCCGCATAATGTTACACCAACGGATAATGTTACAAAAATTGTAGTAAACAACCGATGTTATAAACTCCGCATAAAGTTATAACTCGTTATGTTATAAAAATCTACGTATAATGTTAAAACTTTTTTCAACCCGTTATGTTACAACAAATAAACCGATAATGTTAAAACTTCTGTATACTAATTCCAGTTACAGCTATTGTAGATGGACTTTACCACTTACCATTTATTTCCGCACAGAGGTATGTAATATTTATACTAAAGGTTTCTCCTCTGGTTAAGGCGAGGAGACCCCCCCCCCCCCCCCAACTCTCGGAAATTTATCATAGAATGACCTAGTCACGTTAAATAGTCGCGGATTATCCTGGTAACTCAATCGTGCGACATCATTACCATGATCACCCAGTGCCCAATATGATGAAGGCGGGGTGGTGGGGGAGGGGGTGCTATTTTATCCGGTTGGTACGTTTACCAACATGCGTAGTCTCCACTTCCAGAAATGTAGTGCACCATAGTCCCCTGACGCCTTTGGGGGATGGGCAAAGCCTCTGTTTCTGTTTGTTTTGGGCATCTAAAACTCATTTGTCGCATATTTCTTAGTCATAAGAATATCTTATTGTTCATTAATTTGACATTTTAACAACTAACAGTGAACAAAAATGATGTGGAGTTAAAAGAGGTCGAAACGTTGGATGGAGCGAGGTAAATATCGGGTTGTTTGGATTAATTCGATATCTATTGTCGGGCTCTTAGGGGTTAGACGGATCACCCCATACATGACGTCACTTCCGGGGTCCTGCTCCGGGGTCCTACAAAATGGCTCATTTTCAACATACATAACTAATCAACACCATCACCAACACCAACATCAACTCCTTCTCCACAACCTTCTCCTTCTCTCTATACTGCCTGTTCTAGCGATTCCGCCTTTTCCAGAACCTGTAATCCTAAATTCATCACTTCCACTTCTTCCAACATCTCCACCATCTATATTATCATACCGTCTAGCACTACTCCCTTATAGCATTCTCAGATAGCCTTCTCTGCACAATCACCCTGATGTACTAATCCATGACCTCCTCTGTTTCTCAGCCTAATCCCTGCCCACCCCTTTCGATCCTCCTAAACCCCATTTGTCTTCCTACCCAGTCTCGCACCTTATTCTTGTTCCGTGCGACACTACCAACCCGCCACATCCACCATATGTACCTCGCTCCATCCATCTTTTTGACCTCTTTTAATTCCACCTCATTTTTGTTCACTGTTAGTTGTTAAAATGTCAAATTAATGAACAATAAGATATTCTTATAACTAAGAAATATGCGACAAATGAGTTTTAGATGCCAAAAACAAGCAGAAACAGAGGCATTTGCCCATCCCCAAAGGCGCCAGGGAACTATGGTACACTACATTTTTGGAAGTGGAGACTACGCATGTTGGTAAACGTACCAACCGGATAAAAGAGCACCACCTCCCCCACCATCCCCGCCTTCACCATGTTGGGCACTGGATGATCACGGTAATGACGTCTCACGATTGAGTTACCAGGATAATCCGCGTCTATGTAACGTGACTTGGTCATTCTATGATAAATCCCCGAGAGTTGGGGGGGGGGGGGGGGGGGTCTCCTCGCCTTAACCAGAGCAGAAACCTTTTAGTATAAATATTACATACCTTTATGCGGCAATAAATGGTAAGTGGTAAAGTCCATCTACAATAGCCGTAACTGGAATTAGTATACAGAAGTTATAACATTATCGGTTAATTTGTTGTAACATAACGGGTTGAAAGGAGGTTTTACATTATGCGTCGTTTTTTATAACATAACGGGTTGAAAAAAGTTTTAACATTATGCGGAGTCTATAACATTATCGGTTGTTTACTACATTTTTTTGTAACATTATGCGTCGGTGTAACATTATGCGGAGTTGTAACATTATCGGTTGTAACATGGCTTACTTTATATTATGAAATAGAATGAAACAGCAAGAAATCCAATTTTTTTACCAAAATGAGCAATTCTGGAACGATTTCCAAAGCTTCAATATAACATGATCTATTATTAAATTAAGAATTTTATTTGTAGGAATTTGGCACTGGGACTGGTGAACACCGCTGCAGGAATAGGTGCAATGATTGCACCACAATTTATTTACATGGTAAGCTAATTTTTATAGGTGTCAGTATACAGAGGCATAAATCCCGAGTGGCTGTAGGTTCGTTACGCAACACACACCACCCCACCCAACCCCAAAAAGATGTTTCGTCTTGCAGTAATAAATATATCATTTTGAAACAGTTCCATGCAGAGGTAAAACTGTCACAGACCTCTTGTTCGGTGATATGTGAATCGGGGAAGCGATATAAATTATTATCCACGGCAGACTGTTTATCTGAAAAGCTCGTCGAGAAGAAAAGGCCAGTTTATAAACACTGAAATCAGTGGGCTACAAATTAAACCAAATTAAATGGGTTGAGTAAACATGAACACAATTGGGTTCATATTCACTTAACCCAGATGATTTTGGTTGATTTTCTGCAAAACTGGTTTTAGAGTGACAAATTTCACAATACCATGTTCGAGAAACATGCCCCCCCTCCCCCCCCCCCCCCCCCATATTGGAAGATTATTAATAGCCTGATCGTCCGTTATGACGTTTTTTATCGTGGCGAGACTGTTTTATGCATTTCAAGCGCAATCCGTTTAGTATATGTTGTTTGCGCAAATGAAAATTCTCCGGGCGATTTGCAAAAACAAAAGAAAAAAAAGAAAACAGATGGGCATCACAACCTTCGGGGGATCGACAGAGGATCAGACCTATCTGGTACGGTTATCACTAAAAAAAAAAAACAGCCTCTGTCAAAGACGGATCGCGATGAGAGTCCATTCATAAAATAGTGCACAGTCGATGCGCAGTAAACAAATCACGTAAATGGAATCTCAAGTATAGATTATTCATCTTTGTTTTTCTATCGGTGAGAGTCTATAGTGTTGAAGGCTGCGGAATGGAAGGAATCTTGCGACAAATTCACGAAACGGTCGAAAATCTTTAGGTATTTTTTGTGATGTCATATATTTTCGTTATGGCAGCACTGTAAGTCTGGTTAACTCTCCCATTCTGTAAAACTCATGTTACATGTGTCATTTGTGTGTGGCCGCATTAAAGTGTAAATGCCACACACTTCATACTAAACTTAGCATGTCCACCCCACATTCCTACTCCGATATATTTATTTATTTATTTATTTATTTATTTATTTATTTATTTATTTATTGGGGTTTAACTACACCTTGTACAGTCGGGGTAGAGTAAGCCGAAGTACCCGGATAGATCCACCAAGTACCAGAGAGCAAATGTCGGATACTCTCGTGCCATGAAACACAACGTAGTTACCGCTGATCACATCACGTTCTGCCCCGATAAAGCGATTTGTGTGATTTGTTCGTATGGACAGAGTTTGTTCTGGCAACATTAGTTTGCAGTCAACTGATCATTTAGAGGCTGTCTATTCCTTTATTTCTTGAACTTAGAGGATATTTGACACAAACTCGAGGCGTCTCTGAGACACAGATATCTTTCCCTGAAAGTGAGATTTGCCCATTCCCCCTCAAACCAATCGCGGTTGATTTTATATCTCCACACCACAAATGACGCCATCGAGATAAAAACGTACTGCTTTTGCGAGGAAATCTGACTATTCTAAAGTTTAATCGTAGAAAAAAAAAAACAATGAATTACACATTTGGAAGCAGCATCGGAAAGTTCCGTAGATATTGAAGGCTATCGAAGGGTTTTGAAATAGCTAACGTCCATGTGATGTACTTTTTAAACTCTTGACATCGAAGACGTCACGTCGCGTGTGTTGTTAGAATAATGATTGTGGAGTGATGCAGGATGTGAGGTAGGTGGCTGTGTCAATTGAAGCGGAGTAAAATGCCGAGCTGTCTTAAAATGCAGATATCTTTAAATACGAAAAAGAGATTGTTCAGGTGGGGTGGGTGAGTTTATTATTATCCTCGACCGGTATCTGGGTGGGACTAGGAAATCTCACCAGAGGGGCAAGATTTTTGAACCAGACCCGAGGCTTGCCGAGTGTCTGGCTCAGATATCTTACCCCCAGGGTGTGATTTACAGTGCCACCCAGATACCCATCGAGGATGATTTTTATCCCGCCATTTTTGGGATGCGACGCCATTAATAAGAAAATACCATATTCTCCAGGAAAAACTTTATTCTTCGTGCGTTCATTCTAGGAGAAAACCCAAACAGATATTCGGAAAACTTGTCGAGAAGTGTGGTATATACCAATGGTACATACTTCAGAACACGCCGACTAGCACAGCACGCTGAGGGTTAATGCACTGAAGCGACATGAAATGAAATCGACATGTCTGCACACGTCATTTCCAGGCTTGTACTTAAGGTTTAGAGAGCGCAATTGTATCAGGTGTATATTTCTCTCCGTTAAATTGATAGAGCAGTTTGAAGTGTGCTGAAGTTTTTCTAAGAGTGTTCTGGTTTCGATTTTCGTTTATAAATTCAGTCATATTTACGGAAGCAAAACGGCCTTTTGTTTGTTTATACAACTGCAGACGTGATTTGCGATGATTAAATAATTTCGGCGCCAATTAAATATGCAAATAGGCTGGTCACGTGAGTGGAATGAGATAACTGTCACGTGGACTGGGTGAGACAGGCAGATCTCTCCCAGCTCTTCCACACGTCTTTATATATATCTCAGTTCCTTAGTGGTGGGAGAAAAATCTGTCTCACGCAAGTATTACACTCGGGAAACGCGAGGCCCAATAGGTAAGCGGTGGGAGAAAAAAAAATAAACCAATATACGATTCCGAAAAGCACTGTATGAGGAATGTTCTGAGGCAGATGGTAAAGGCTACAATGTGTGTTAAAACTGTTGAATTCGAATGAAATCGGAAAAAGTGAAAAAGTTATTTCCCTTGCTATATTAACAGTCTTTTTCAGTAGCGAAACCAGAAAACAATTTCAAACAATTTCATTGTGTGTCTTGTTGGGAATTACACCGGGTTAATAATAGAATTAGCTGGCATTAAATTGCATGCAGTCTTGAACTATAACTTATCTAACAATCATACATATTTTGGCCCGAAAACCACGAGAAACGGTACGTATCACATAATGTGTTCCGATTCCGTATCAAAAAGGCGACTCATTCTGATTCCGTATCATACAGACGATTCGTTTCCGGTAACGCGACAGTTACTGGCGATTGGCTAAAAATGTTACAATAAACAGAAACTGCACAATTCAATATTACACCTACCCGTTCATGGGGATACGCCCGCGTCGCAAACTAGTAAATTCAAGCGGATCATCACAGGAAGTGAATATGAGAGCGAATAATCGGACAACACAACTTTGAAAATTGCGGTGGCCGCGTTACTCATTGTTTGTCAGAGTGCACAACAATATAATTCTATAAAATATGTTGTTTTTTTTAAAAAACCTTTTCTCTACCAACATTATATCCCAAAACTGTATTAATAATTTAAGATTTAATCTGTTTATGTGACAGAATTGTAAGATAAATGAATTATCATGATAATGTGCATGTCCTGTGATTTGCATCAGATTCTTTGTGGTGTCCAAACATGGGATCACAAAGCCGGCTCGTTAAGATCCCACTCTGGAAATCAGCACGACCCTGATACAAATCACAGGACATGCACATTATCATGATAATCTGTATAATATCAAATAAACTGCTACTCATGTATGAGTGCAACGTGTCTACTCTGTCTTTCCCCATCCTTTCGGGCAATTATTGTATTCGTATATTTAGGTTTAATGACACTTTCAACAGCTAGGGTGAAATCTTGCCGAATAGTTGCATGGATGTTCGAAGCTGGGGTACCAGGTGTGAACTACATAGCAACGACGAATAACTGTCTCAAATTTACCTATCACACGAACACTGTTAGAATCGGTTGAAGGCGAGCGTATGACAATCGTGCCTTACACGCTAGTAAACAGCAACACTGCTCTCCCACAAAAGCTATGGAGATGAAGTGTTTTGGATAATGGCATAACACCGATGATGCAACTTAGAATCGAATGGCCGACCTATTTACCTCTCGTCTCTAACTAACGTACCCCGCAGACACTGGCACTACTGACTCAGACGCAAACAGTTATGATTTCTACTCTGCATTCCGTTTGTAACCATTGGTGCTACGCTGTCAATAATATGATAAAACCTGGGTGCCATCAAGATGCCAATCGAATGCAGATGAAGTCCATTCAACAAAAAGTGTGTGAAAATACTAACACTATAGCAAGGGATAAACTGCCCATTCTTTGCCTAAACAATATTTGAAATGGCATATTGGAGGTTCAAACTCACCAACCGAATGGAGAGCGTGGTTTGGTGTAGTTTCACAAGAAGGTTGGCGCCGAAGGAAACTATCTTGTCCTGGATTCAAATTCCCGTCAACCCTTTACCTAACGTAACGGTCAAAACCGGCCAGTGCTATTCTTAAAAATCGCCAATTAATTTTCAATATTTTTTCATTGTTTGTCTCAAAGACATAGGTTATGACCCCTCGGTGGAACGAGCTCATCGAGCTCGTTCCAACGAGGGGTCATATCCTATGTTTTTGAGACAAAAAATGAAAAAAAAATAGTTATTCAATAATTTTTTTGCAAGTGTCGTCTGCTTTTCGTGTTAGGGAAAGGGTTAACCGTTTATCTAACGAATAGTTCGCGTCCTACTGAGTAATTTATCAATTAAACAGTTGAGTTTTTGTTTTCAAAAACCTTCAAACGAGCTCGTTCCAATGAGGGGCCACGTGATATGGTTTTGTTGAAATTCTTTAACAAAAATAAATACAAACCCAGTAATTAAAATAATAAATTTAGATATTCCTTGCATTTGGGTAAAGGGTTAATGCAGTTGCAATTTAGTCAACGTCCTATTGCGGACATGATTAAAATTCAAAGAGAGTTCTTGTAAGTTTTAAGGTTGGTTAAGAGAAAAGATGATGAATATACCAGAAAATAAAACGTTTTTGACTCATAAACAATTAACAAAAGAAATTATTAATTAAAAAAAGATGAATATTATATATATTATATATTGTCCCTATATCCCGATTAAAATTCTGTCTTTTGATTGGTCAGAATGCCTTGGACAAATAGCCATGGCAAAGGGTGCGCCCAACATCCAAGGTATATGAGAGCGTGCAACATCCAGGGAATAAGTGCACGCGAAACATCGGGGATATATATATATGGTTTCAATGAAAGCTTTTCATCTCCGCTCACCTTATTGTCAAACACGAACCAAAAAACCCGAAATAGTCACAAATATCATCGGATTTCCGACAATACAATCATAAAAATAAAATAAGAGCAAATAATTCGTCCCCAGTGTACCGTACCAATGTGTTCTATGTGCCAGTAGGCTCATAGATCACATTGAAACTCAGCGGACGAAATGTCAACAAAATACTGTTCACTCGTTTCCTTATTGACCCAAGGGATGTAACTCTATCTGTTGTCTTCTGCGATTATAAAAATAAAATTATTATCACGAATTTGTTCCAAATGATTGTGGAGCTGAGAAATGCGTCCATAAATTTATTTCCATTATGTTTGTATTGTGTCTCAAACGGGACAAAAAACGTTATCTCCGCCAACATGTGTGGTATATGGAGATTTAATACCTGGATGTCGGTTTTTAAACACCGAGCCGCAGGCTCCAGGTATTAAATTACTATATACAATACATGTTGGCGGAGATAACCTATATTATTTTTTTTTTAAATAAACATAAAAAATAATGGAATTTATTCTCTTTGTCCTTTATATTAGGTACAGGTTTGAACGAGGAGGAAAGTAGCATAAAATTGCCTGACAGGTTAAACCTTTACTCATAACTTTCTAAAAGGATCTCCCGAGTAGGATCGTTAAAAAAAAAATCACTGCAAAGCGGTGGTTTCTCTTTTTATCCCACAACAAGAACGTACTTCCCCCAACACAATTAAAAGCGTCTTCTCCGCGGGAATCCCGGGAAGTGAAGCAGTGCCTGTTCACTGCGGTAAGCAGGCTCTGTTTTACTGGTAAAATATGACCCAGTTACCAATGCTTGGAAGGTGCAAACCCTCTCAAGAATGGGCAGCGTGGCTTATTAACGCTCACCCCTGGTCTTGGGTTGATACTCATGTGATGGTCATGATTAGTCATTGCGCAAAAATATGTGACTTTAAACACCAATGAAATAAATAAATAAATTAAAAACGTCTAGACAAAACACAAATCTGTATTGAGGGTATCAGACACACGTGCGATCACTCGATTCTGAAAAAGAACTTTCTTTATCTGTTCTCAATTGTCATCGAGTCATTACACATGTCGAAGTCACTGCTGTTTGATAACAATAATTAAATAATAAGTAAACCACCAGCTTAACCATACATAGTGAACTAGTTTATATGTTTTCATGATGATATTATATATACATTAACATGCGTTAGAAATGAAATATAAAACAAAGGATCACAGAGCTGAACAACAACTATAAACTATAAAATAACTATAAACTACAGAGGTTATAGTACAAGTAGGAAAAGTGAATGCGGATTACGCCATACACAGCAGAGGAACGCAATACCACGTCAGGATCTTCGTTCATAAAAAATCAATTCAAAGACGTCGAATGACTGTCAAAACAGGGGCTGTTAAAACAGTGTTCCCACCCCCTTCATTATGCGAACAGGTCCAAAAGGTAACATTATTGTAAGATAAATTGGTTATTACCAAATAGACTGTTTTCCGACCAGGTTCGAGATACGACCTGAATTCATGACGTAAATTGTCCCTTAGTGGATGTGTATGGTAGACGAATCAATATTTTCAACCTGGAGCCCTACGTCATATTAATTGGTCTACCCCCAAAATAACATGTGGGCTCTTACGACTACTGGCACAGGGTGGAAATACCATCAGTGTTCAAAGGTTTAAACGGCTGTTTGTCTGTTTGCGTTTTTTGAATTTTGTAGATATTTTTTGTTAAAAATAAGAACAGCGAAGTCCTGTTGGAATGACGAGACAAATGCGATAAGACAAGGGTGCTGATGAGAGAACAATAAAAAAAATGGTGAAAACTCAACATTATCTCTCCACCTATAAATGAGTTGGCAAATAATAATGCTTTCGGAACGAGTTATGAAAGTATACCGCACACGACAGAACAGAAATTAATATCCTTATTTATTAGAAAAAAAAGATGAACATGATTTTACCAATGCACACTGTCATTATTAAGTTAGTGAAACCATATCTATTGTTGCTGGCATATACCTTTTGTTGCCATGCCTATAGAGAGCCCGGTGGCTCTTTGTTTCTTTGTTGCAGACATATACCTTTTGTTACCATGCCCATAGAGAATCCGGTGGCTCTTTGTTTATTCTTGCTGGCATATACCTTTTGCTACCATGCCCATAGAAATCCCGGTGGCTTTTTCTTTATTATTGCTGGCATATACCTTTTGTTACCATGCCCATAGAGAGTCCGATGGCTCTTTGTTTATTGTTGCTGGCATATGCCTTTTGTTACCATGTCCACAGAGAGTCCGATGGTTCTTTGTTTATTGTTGCTGGCATATACCTTTTGTTGACATGCCCATAGAGAGTCCGGTGGCTCTTTGTTTATTATTGCTGGCATATACCTTTTGTTACGATGCCCATAGAGAGTCCGATGGCTCTTTCTTTATTGTTCCTGGCATATACCTTTTGTTACCATGCCCACAGAGGGTCCCGTGGCTCTTTGTTTATTGTTGCTGACATATACCGTTTGTTACCATGCCCATGGAGAGTCCGGTAGCTCTTCTGTTTATTCTTGCTGGCATATACATCTTGTTACCATGCCCATAGAGAGCCCGGTGGCTGTTTCTTTATTGTTGCTGGCGTATATCTTTTGTCACCATGCCCAGGGTGAGTCCGGTGGCTCTTTGTTTATTGTTGCCGGCATATACCTTTTGTTACCACGCCCATAGAGAGTCCGGTGGCCCTTTGTTTATTGCTGCTGACATATACCTTTTGTTACCATGCCCAGAGAGAGTCCGGTGGCTCTTTGTTTATTGTTGCCGGCATATACCTTTTGTTACCATGTCCACAGAGAGTCCGATGGCTCTTTGTTTTTTGTTGCTGGCATATACCTTTTGTTGACATGTCCATAGAGAGTCCGGTGGCTCTCTGTTTATTGTAGCTGGCATATACCTTTTGTTACGATGCCCATAGAGAGTCCGATGGCTCTTTCTTTATTGTTGCTGGCATATACCTTTTGTTACCATGCCCACAGAGGGTCCCGTGGCTCTTTGTTTATTGTTGCTGACATATACCGTTTGTTACCATGCCCATGGAGAGTCCGGTAGCTCTTTTGTTTATTCTTGCTGGCATATACCTCTTGTTACCATGCCCATAGAGAGCCCGGTGGCTGTTTCTTTATTGTTGCTGGCGTATATCTTTTGTCACCATGCCCAGGGTGAGTCCGGTGGCTCTTTGTTTATTGTTGCCGGCATATACCTTTTGTTACCACGCCCGTAGAGAGTCCGGTGGCCCTTTGTTTATTGCTGCTGACATATACCTTTTGTTACCATGCCCAGAGAGAGTCCGGTGGCTCTTTGTTTATTGTTGGTGGCATGTACCATTTGTTACCATGCCCATAGAGCGTCCGGTGGCGCTTTGTCTTGAAGTTGGACTTAAAAACTAAAAGGTGAATGGTTTGCTCATGATAAGCGGTATCTGCGTTGTTTTCCTAATACAGACGCGTAATCCCTTTTCCGCATGTGGTGGTGTGGGCTCTATACTAAGGCGTACTGCGCGGCGATGGTGTACTTGGCTTTAGTCCTTATAAACTCTGCTTTCCAAGAGTTAGTAATTTGGCGTGTCTGTCAGTGGTCCAGTGCTGCTCGGTGGTTCACCCCACCATTGGAAAAGTCCTACACGATGTGACACTGGCTGGTGAAAGTGTCGTTTCATCCCAATAAACGAACAAACAATGAAACCATACCCTGAAAGTACCCGACGCAACGTTGCAATTCATTATGTCCGTAGAATACGTTGGCCTCTAATTTCCTTACCCAAATGAGGAGGTTCCTTGAAATAAAAAAATGTATAGAACTCATATTTTCTGTTCCCGCCTAGAATATGTCTTATGACTCCCCCCCCCCCCCCACAAACCCCACCCCCACCCCCATCCCCATTCCCCCTCCCCACCCCACACACTCAGTCTACTTAGAACGACGGAACAGCTCTGTGAGCGATAAGTCGCCTGTGGTAAAAAATAGCAATATTATAAAATTTCAATGGTGAGTTTTGTGAATATCATTGAAATGAGATGGCTGTAGCGTCACGATTTTGTCTCGGTAAACCGCCTCGCACTTTCATTGTTTGATAATCGGGATTCGGTGATTCCTAACTATTTGAGTCTGGTTCCTCTCATCTGCCGTATTACCATCCGACTGATATATTATTTTATTTTGTAGTTAATACCAACAACTTTATGATAAATATCATTTATTTTTTACAGAAACAATTGAATGGAAGCCTTATGTATCTGGTTATTAGTTTAGTGATGATAATTTCGGCTCTGCTGGTCTTCACGTTTCCGGAGACTAGAGGTGAAGCATTGCAGGATGTGATAGGCACCGAAGTGAAAGCACTGAATGTAGAATCTAAGCTGAAAGACAAGAGTATCGTGAACATCCCAAATTAATTTCATATATGTTTTATTTTAACCCTTTGCATGCTGATGGGTATTCCTGCTCAGGACAGAATTGGTCTTGCCACAGAGATAAGTTTGTGGACATATTTAATCAGATTTTCTTGCTATACATTGAACGGATTTCTACAGCGATTCTGAGTTAAATTTAGATGAACTTTTCATCAAATCCTGTCAAGGCTGCTGCGAAGCAGCCATGACTAGATTTGATGAAAAACTATTTTAAAAAATACTCAGCGGATTAAGAGTTAACAGTATCATGGAAAAGAAAGGTTTCAAAGTTTGTTTTCCTGTCTTGTCTTCTGGACAGGTTCCACGCATTAGCCAACCCAACACTGAATTATGGAACAGGAATGATACACACAATACTGCTTTTAACGATTTAGCACATCCATTTCGTTGTGGATCATAATTAATTGATCGCCACCCATCGCATACAGACACACACTACGTCCTTCGTCTGTTTGAGAGTCGAACGACTCATATTTAATTAATGGGAATATTTTAGCGGATTGTGATGAAGATATCAGATTATAAATAAAATGATTGTTGTGAGTCACATGTGTCATAACAGACTCGTTTAGTGTCCCAGGGATTTCAGACCATGAAATGGTAGTCACAAACCAGGACTCCAGGCCCCAGATAAACAATCAGAACCAAGGAAATTCCATTCCAATACACTAGAGCATCATGAGATGACATAAAATCTGATTTATCAAACATATCAGACAACATCATAGAACAGTATTGGAAACAAGAAGACGTTGAATCACTCTGGTCTTCATTTAAAAATGGTATAATAGACAGCATGAATAAACACATACCACCAAAAACCATCAGATCAAATAACAAAGTCCCGGGGATAGGACCAACAGAGAAAAAAATGATCCGTAAAAAACAAAGGCTCAACCAACAAGCGAAAAGAACTAATAAATGGTCAAACTATAGACACTACCAAAAAGAGTGCAAAAACAACTCAGACGAGCAGAATGGAAATACATAAACACCAGCATACTCGAAGGCCTCGAAAACAACAACAACAAGCCTGTTTGGAAATATATAAAATCTAAAAAACAAGATTTAATCGGAGTTGCACCACTCAAAAAAGCTTGCAAACTTATAAATGATAGCAAAGGAAAAGCTGAAATACTCATAGATCAATTCAAATCAGTCTTCACAATAGAAAAAAAATGATACAATTCCAGATACAACAAAATATATAAAAGAAAACATCCAAACACTAACAATAAACTGTAACGGAGTCATCAAACTACTGAAAGACCTAAACACACCAAAGGCATCTGGCCCAGACCAACTACCCAACAGGATTCTTAAAGAATGCTCAGAACAAATAGCACCAGGCTTAACAAAGATCTTCCAACTATCAATCGACACAGGAAACCTCCCGTCTGATTGGAGAAATGCAAACATATCAAGCATCTTCAAAAAAAGGTGACAAACATGCAGCTGAAAACTATCGACCAGTCTCGCTAACATCAGTGCCGTGCAAGTTGCTGGAGCACATTATATGCAAACACATGCTCAATCACCTAGACACACACAATGTTCTAGCCAGCCTAAACCACGGATTTAGATCGGGATACTCCTGAGAGACCCAGTAATTGATCACGATTAACGACTTTCTACACTCTTACGACAAAGGAACACAAGTTGATGTGGCAATATTGGACTTCTCCAAAGCCTTCGACACTGTACCACACACAAAACTCCTGCACAAAATAGATCAATACGGCATAAGAGAACCAATACACAAATGGCTCACCTCATTCCTCACTGAAAGACACATGAGAGTAGTAGTGGACGGGACCTCATCCAGAAGCGTAAAGGTCGACTCAGGAGTCCCTCAAGGCACAGTACTAGGACCACGTCTATTCCTATGCCACATCAATGACTTATCAGACGCCGTAAAGTCACTAGTTAGATTGTTCGCAGATGACTGTCTCCTCTACAGGCCCATCCGAACCCACCAAGACCGCACTGTCTCTGTGAAACATAACGCAGGAACTGATTTTGCTAACGCACATGATCCGGTTTTGTTAATTAAGGTTGTGAGACGTACTTTTTTCAAAGATTGTGGACGTGTCCGAATAGTAGGTTGAGGTGAAATGTTTTTTTTTTTGTCCCTTTAAATCTGATGGGTAAAGCTTGGGTTGTGTATTGAATGGATGTGTTTGATTATTTTTTGTTAGACAGTAGATTTGATGACGACTTGATAGTGACTATGAACTGGAAAACAAAAGCAACTTGAACATCGATGAATGCAATAAAAAGTTAAAAAACACTTACATTGGAAAGTAAGAATTAATGCCAACAGTATTGATTGCAGATATCAGTAAGATAACTGAGGCAAATTTGATCGCGAACGCATTGCAACTTCTCGAGTTTATTTTCGATATACAGACATAATACGAAAATAGGCGCAACCTACAAGAGGACGCAGTTGTGGGACAAAATTAGGCCTAGAAATTCCGAATACATCCAAAGCATCCTCTGGCCAAACCGTCCTCTGCAACTTAACCCAAACCGACAGCTACATTTTGACCGGAACAGGCCGCGAATGGACCTAAATTCAGGAGTGTTTTTTTTTTGTTTGTTTTTGTTGTTGTTGTTTTTTAAATGTGTCAATCCATAGGGTCGAAAAATAGATCAAATATTGAAATAACTCTTACTTTTTTATTTTTGTGGAGGTGAGCGGTATATGGAGGTGATGGCGGTGAGTTCCGTCATTCAGCCCATTCGAATGTGAGAGGTACACGTCCTAAAAATATAATAAAATAACTTGCGACTGCAAAAATGCGCATTAATCGTCCTCGGTGTTTTTTGACAACCGGTGGCCCATGTGATGTAAGTTTGCAAGTGTTTAATGTGCTGCTATGAACAATTATACATATTTGGGAATCGTAATCTACTCTCTTCATTTTGTATATGCCGTCGAATTTTAATATCTGTTTTCATAATTGCATGTACACGCATCCAAGTAGAGGCTACAAACGAAAAAAACGTTCAAAAAGATCACTATTTACTAGTATAGAATTGCATGTATACAGAGTTGGCACTCTGTTTTTCTACAGGAACTGAGTTATGCTAATGGTGTAGGTGGAAATTGACAAAAGTGAACTTACTCAGCGTGCTATTACCTTAAAATCATGCACAATACAGTGACAGGATTCTAATTTCACCTGTACTGAAGAATCGCTCGCGTCATCTATAGAGCTCACTTCGTGAGCCGCGCTGCGCGCGGCTGGAACTGCGTTCTCTTTTAACATAGTCACAACTTTCGTTTATAGAGATAGAGTGTTACCTTTATTATTTAATGGCGCTTAGCGACACATCAGACACCACGGCTATATCGTGGCGTTACAAGTTGATGGAGAGTAAAACAATAATTTTATCAGTAAAATATATGAGAAAAGAAACAAGAAAAACCTGAAAAAAGTACATGAGGTAAAAATAAATAGCGACGACAGTAGTCAATAATAATATCAAAAATTGAAGCAACACCGTGTAACTCAACCCAATGATAGGAAAACTCTTTGAAAAATGAGATGTAGAGAAAAGACTAAAACAACTAAAACTTATTAAAAGGTTGATTTCTATGAGAAACGAGAGAATCTGGCTAGAGTGTGATTGTGTAAAATAGTTTTACTCAGAGACGGTACACTATAAAAAGTCGCTGTACCCCATTCCGCATGTCATTCAGATTCGATGTTCTTATTGACAGTCTTTACGCTGGCTCAGTATTTTAATGTGTCAAAGTTCAATATTTTGTGTACCAAATGATAATTTTTTGTGCCAAATTAGATTTTTTTTGTGCCGTGAATATTTCATGTGTGGGAGAACTATAAAAAAGATTTTCTTTCATATTTTATTCAAGATATTCAAAAAAGATCAAAAACATAAAATTACTTAAAATCAAATATAACATAAAACGGAATATAAAATATCGTGTGACATTGTTCAAGCTGTGCACTTTTATATAGAAATAAGTACCTCGACCATCTTTACGGTAACAGATTGCACGTGGATTGAAACCTTTGTCATTTGATTACTGCGTTTATCTTTGATTTTGGTCAATGGGCAGAATACCACCAACAATTGAAGACATTGATCATCTTGTCTATTGTTCGCTGGTGAAAAAACGAAGAATGCGTTGCTTACACCATACCCGGCTTCTGAATCCAAAGTCACGGATAAGGACAACTGGAGAGTAACTGGTCACTGTGTACATTGACAGAACGCGATGTGTGTTTGAATCGATGGGTGTTTACATAACGAGTTGGAATGGCGTAGTCATATTTACATAACGCGCCTACAGCTCTTCTG
Organism: Pictodentalium vernedei; assembly: GCA_031216915.1. Lineage (NCBI taxonomy): Eukaryota > Metazoa > Mollusca > Scaphopoda > Dentaliida > Dentaliidae > Pictodentalium > Pictodentalium vernedei. The sequence continues at coordinate 88,875,296 of CM062289.1, forward strand.
AAATATGACTACCCCATTCCAACTCGTTATGTAAAACACCCACCGATTCAAACACACATCGCGTTCTGTGTTTATTACACAACCCATGCATTAAAATTCATTTAAATAAACAAATTTTAATTCCGATGTTTAAACCCAAAGTTGAAGAATCTGTTTGTTTTGACTGAAGTCGCACCAACCAAATAGATCGATTAAAAATCAAAACAACCTTTTCGGAACCAGTATTTGTTGAAATTCGTATCGGTGTTTCTCTTCGGCTGGTGCCCATTCACGCCTAACCATTTGGTGGCTATTACTGTTAGTAAAATTATAAGTACGAACTTGTTCAGATTTGCAAAACAGCTGGGAGAAACATTTTTAAAAGACGTTCGAAGCATGTCAAGATGTACGAAGATTTACCGAAATCAAGTTGACCATTTTAAATATAACGGATCCACAAAAAGAGACTTCCTTGGACTGGGTTAATGTTCTGGTTGGAAATGATTGGGGTTTTTAAAAATATTATTTCATTTTTGGTCAACTAATATTTTGTGAACCGACTTTATTTTGCTTAGGACGTTTTCATGTTCACACAATGTGACAGACTGTCGATAATTGTATAATGAAATTTGGAAACTTTTCGAAACGTAACTAATGACTCGATGGGAAACGAACTAGTATGAACGGTAAAGCTGAATGGATGTGTAATAAACAGTTGAACGAGACTATTTTTTTGTAATGTCCAATTGATGAGATATCTGGAACATACAAAACAGCGTTCATAATTAGGTGCAAATTCGTTGATTAATCTGATTACAGCTCTTCGCTGGGAACCCAGAGTTAGGACTTGTCAACTAGATGGCCGAAAATCAAGAATATACCAGGTTCGTGATTTTGTTTAAACTTATGTGCCAAATGCTCACATTTGTGTACCAGATTTTCAAAAAATGTGCATTTGGCACATGCCAACGAGAACACTGCTTACTGAAAGGAATTTTAAAAACAGTGAGAAAGTTTGTTAAAGGCCGTTTTGTTGCACTGTCTGCCCCGGTGATACCGGAGATACAACATGTCCAGGTAAATAGAAAAATACGATATCATATTAGTCAGATATGAGAGTATTCAACTTCTCACGAAGTTCCAAAATGAGAGGATTCTTTAGCGTGGGGTTGAGTAAAGCAAGTAAAGAGGAAATAGAGTCGGAAAAGATAATCGATTTCCTGTCCTGTACATTTGTGATGTGCTCAAGTTCTAGGTGGAAAGCTTTGCTTTCAGCTGTGAAAACGATACTTCTATTTGGTATTCTGACTCAGGTGACGTGATCACCAGTACCAACAGCTGGTGATACCTTGTCGAGATCTTTAGATCCACCAGTATAGATCCGTTTATATGCACCATACTGAGACTTTATTTCGGCATACTTTTATTTGAACTTCAGAGAGGAGTTTAAGATTTTTTTGAGAAGGAAAGGTCCAAAATGACAGATTTCCTAAGATGCCAAGGAGGAATATGTGGTCCACAGTCCCCTTTTATCGAATCCGATTCAAGTGGGATGGACTCCATATTGGGTTTAATTCTAATTCTCGATGGAGGAAGATGTTTCTGGTGTCTGTTAAAAAATTCAACATTTTCAGGATCTGAGCACAATTATAAGCAAGGTTTGATGGGTTAGCCAGCAGTTTAGAGTTATATACACCTGGAACTTAATTAAGCGCCCCATGGTCTTCTTTCACATTGGTGTAAATAGGCACTGTCATTACTTTCATGCTATCCTTCAGGTGGCCAAAAGTGTTTGTTTGCGGAAAGAATGGTCTATTCACAAATGAAAGACAACACAATGATGAAACTATTCAGACTTTTAATGGCGCTAATTACTCCTATCTGTCACTAATGTTTCAGATGAAAAAACGTTTTCTCGACAAGCATGGGACTGGAACGGTCCATGATGAAACATTGCCGGTAATTACTGGCAAAAATGTAACTTATGATCTCCTGAACACATGAGCAGTGTCTGACGTCAGTAGCGAGTTTATCCACCACGTGCCCGGATGACAGTCTGAACCCTCCTCCTAATGCTACCGGTGAGCCTTCTGATACGGCCCAGAGGCAAATGCTTCCACTCCTCACGCAGTGCAGCTTCCATAGTGGCCAAAGTCTCTACAGGCGGATCTCTTTCTTCCACACAAATCCAAGAAAGTCCCAGATGTGTTATAAGGGATTCAATTCGGGGCTCATTGCAGGCCAAGGTAGTGTTGTAATACCGTTTTTCTGAAGGAATGCTGTCACAGCAGGGGAACGATGTGGCCTTTCCTTGTCGTCCATGAATACAGGACGAGTAGCCAACGGGTGGTTGTCAAAATGAGGCACGAAACCGAATTGAGAATGACCCGGATGTACTGATGACCATTGCTATTCCCACGTACAGTCACCATATCAAGTTTACATTCATGAGAGAGGCAATTCAATTCAGTTCAATGCAATTCAATATTTATTTCACAGCATACATATACAAAGGAAAAAACAAGATTACAAAAAAACAAAGGTAGATGTACAAATGTATACTGTGGGGAATGACATGAGGAATGAGGCATGCCCAGATCATTACTGATCTTCCACCATAAGGAAGAGTAGATCTGATATTCCTGGGCACATACGCATTATTTCGATGCTTCCGCACTCTCATACGACCATATGTGACGTGAAGCAGAAACCTACTCTCGTCTGATCAAATGACTCTCCTCACGTCCTGAGATTTCAATGCGGTCGTGCCATACACCACTCTAAACGTCGTCTTCGATGCTGATCGGACAGAGCTGGACGCATGATGACCCTTCTGGGAGTCATACCCAGTGCGTTGAGACGGTTACGGACAGTTCTGTTGTACAAACGCCTGTTCGTGGGCCAAAGACGTTTCAAAATCCCACTTGAAGCAAAGGGTTCACGCCTAATGAGGTGCGCCAGACTCCGATCTTCCAGAGGAGGGGGTCATTTGGGGTTGTCCATGCCTTGGTCGGTCCTTAACATCATTGGTTTGTGTTCGGACAAGTCTGCTGATGACAGAATGACTATAGCCAAGTTGCCGTCCAATAGCTTTGAATGACATGCATATTGTACGCTTGCAAACGATTTGCAAACGTATTGCCTCTGACAGTCTCCTCCTTGCCATGTCCACATTTATTGATAAAAGAAGTCAGAAATTTTCATTTCTATATCCAAATATTGCATGTGGATTATAGTGTTTTTTGTGACTTCGTGGAAAGCATGCTTAACGTGGACGAGGGGATGTGTTTGGGGTACTCTCTCAACCAGAAACGTCACGCTTCACTAGACGAAATGTACCGCAAGACACAGCAATCATTAAAACATAATAATCAGTAACAGCAACTTCACTGTCATAAAACATTTCAGGGGGTGCTTAATTAAGTCCCAAGTGTATAGATTATAATTCAAAATAAAGATTTCACATTTTGTTTTCCTGCCTTGTCGTGTGAACGTACCCTCTTCAATATTGATTTATGTAATGGTAGCGGTACATACAATACTGTTTATCAATGGTTTGGCGAATCGGTATCTGACTTGAAGATAGATCATTAACAATTTAATCAAGTAGCCTCATGACGGTTGATGTCTGTTGAATTAACCCTTTCAACAAATAAAAAAAGACTTTCTTCTTGAATGATAAGACAGAACAAAACACAAACTGGCGGGGAGATTTCGTAATAATTTAATCCAATAGACACACAGAGCTGTCGAATTAAATTATCACTGAAAACTTTCTAGAGAATACAAAATACTTTTAAAAACAATTCCAGAAATCAGGTGAAAGGTTAAAATCATTAATAATTCAGCTGATGAGAGAACTTTTTTTAAGAGGCTGTAAATTCGAGAAAATGATCGAACGATAGTATATTGAACAATGTTTATTTTTCAAATTTCTAAAAATGTTTAGGTGGGGCTAGGGGAAAGCATCTCTTGAACAGACCACATGGTAATCCGGTCAAATCGTCCGGTCCGTATGGTAAAGGTCACGCCCATGATCGTAGTTTCAAAATCTCCCCTTGTCTGGTGTACTTTGGGAAAAGGCAAAGAAAGAATGGCTGGAGGAACAAAAACGATAAAATTAACTGATATTTACTTCATCTCATATAATGCCACGTGTTGAGAAAGAGAGAGACAGGGCCGTGGCGACAGGGGAGAGTCTGTGGGGGAGGGGGGTGTCACCCCCCAATCCTGGTCTAAATTTCCCACAAGCAAGTCATGAGTAGTTGGAAATTCCATCTATCTGGATTTTAGAACTTCTTTGGTGATGCTGATGTCACCTTTACTTCCCAAATTTCAAACTCGGTTTCAAATCGGCAACAATTCCAACTGTCACTATTTACAACTGCAGTGTACTCAATATCGAACTTCATAAATATGCATGATGTCAATCGGTACGAGATTTCTATAGTACGTTTACTTATCGTAATAAAAAAATCCCCGAAATGCACTTGAGGAAAATCACATCATGCAAAATAGTTATCCTGAGTTAATTCCATCATTCACAGTTACAAAATGATGAAACTTGGAAAAATTGATCATTCATGCACAAGATCTGATTTAATGTTAGGAGAGTGTGAATTGCTCCAAGTTATCAGCTTGAGCACTTGTTTAGCACATATTCAATTCCCAGAATAATACTAAATAAAAACAACCTGATAATTCAATCATAAATGTGTTGACATTTCAGTTACTAGAATCAATTTTATGACCCCTTGTATGACTTCATTTTCACAATTATTCTCGGTAGGGAATTTCCAACTACAGGGAGGGACCTGGAGGGAGAAACCCCATTCCGGTCCTTCCCCTTAGTTAGAAATTCACTACCCTACCCCCCCCCCCCCCCCCCTCCAATCAGAAACCTCTATCCTGGAGAGAGAACGAAGATTTGTCGGAAGGTATTTACCTTCGTTCAACCCATTCATCAATTTATTTATATGTAACGCGAACATTGTATGAATAACGAAAAACAGTTCAGAAAAGGTTTTCGCATTTACTGAAACATACTCACCGAGGGCAGATAACTTCCACCTACACATGGACGTAGAAACGGGACGTAAGGCATCTCTCAACTTTTTCCAGAACTGGTCGCGAGCGAGAGGTAGCGTTCGAGAGAAAGAGATGAAGAGATGGTGTGAGGTGACAGACACACAAATCGAAACGGACGGACGGACTGTCCAACGAATTAGGTTTGTGTGTCTATATTTTATGGGGCTTTTTAACCTAGGGTTTATGAGCCTAAAACCTGTTTTCTCGCGAATTGGGTTCATATGGTTACTTTGTTTAGTTCTGTCTGCATAAGACTCTGCCACTTCTTAATTCCATGCTTAGTCAGTACAATGCACATACACGATGACATAAATTGCGTGGCAATACACCCTATGTTAGGCTGTGATGTGGGCATCATCTCAAGGGAAACACGTAATAATATCTCAAAGAAATTTAGACTCATATAGGCTGCCTCTACTAGCACCAAGAAAATATGGACGTCCATTACAAGGTAAATGTATGTGTCTGTGTTTTAAATGACTTATTTAAGCACATAAACCCCATCTGTGCACTTGGAAAAATCGAATTATGTGGCTGGACCCATGGACCAAATTTGACACACAAAGCCCGCCTGTACTAACACAACGGCACATAAACCCATTCCGGACGGACGGACGGACGTACATAAAAATGGAAGTTGTGGGCATAACTTTTTACGGAAAAATTGATCATTACCGAAACAATTCGTTCACACAACTGTTAAAACCTCGTTTTTCGGTATTTTTTATTTTATTTTTATTTTTTATTTATTTTTTTTTTTTTTTTGGGGGGGGGGGGGGGGCGGGCGGGGGAGGTTATAGACATTGCTACATCCCCTAACGTAATGTTTGATAGTAAGTAACGCTAACCCCAACCCTGAACTGACCCTAACCCTTAATATAAACCCCGAAAAATCGCTACTTGCCTCATAACTCTCATATTTTAGACATTAACCTCATAATATTTCCAATTAAGCTCATAATATGTCGGTAAGCTCATAGTGCCTGTCCGGACAAAAAAAAAAACTCGTAACTCCCGTATTATTGGACGGCAAGAAGGACGGACGGACGGCAAGGCGGACGGACGGACGGACGGACGGATCAGGCGGGCGGGAGGGCGGGCGGGCGGGCGGGCGTTTGGGCGATCTATTCGGACAGGTGGATCGGCGGGCGGCTCGGGTTTTCAGACAGGCAGGCCGACAGGAAGAAATGCAGGCAGGCAGGCAGGCAGGCCAATACATGGTAAAGCAGGGCAAGGCTGGGTAGGGTATAATCAGGGAAAGGCAAGGCAGACAGGCAGGGCGGGCGGGTATATCAGGCAAGAAGGGTTTATGTCAACACTATATTCATTAATCCGTCATTGCAATTTGTTTGGTACTTAGCGGGAAGGAGGTGCACAAACTCTTTTCTCTTAAGATAAGACCGAAGATTTCCTCGTTTGATGTGTCCCTAGAACAACCTTTGATTTAGAGAAAAACAAATTTTTCCATCAGGTAGAAACATTGCTGGGACATTTGTTAAATATGGAGCCTCAAAATAGCTTTGTGTGTTGTATTTCCACCGTGCTAAAGACACACCGGCCAACGCTAACTTATTATATTGATGTGTCCGTCCACTTTAATACCCTTGTGCATCTGAAGTTCGAAATAATTTCGATGTCCCGAGCCCATATTTTGAAGCAGAACATTTCTAGAGAGGACTTGAGATCAAACACGGAAATTGCCGACGAAAGTTTAAAATGTAACTCAGCTGAGATTGTGCATCAAATTGATATTTTTAAAAGAAACAAATGTACAAACTTGACGGACATCAAAATTACCGTAACCGTTCATAATATTACTTCTTTTTCAGATACAAGTCGATAACCCCATGGTTTAAGTTTGTTTTTAACCTTCTCCGAAATATGAATATATGTTGACGAAAATAGAAAAGTCGATTAGTGGTTAGAATAATGAACAAATAAGTTTTGGGGATCAGTGCCTTCCTATAGATATGTTGGATTAGATTTTCAGTGAACCTCCAAATAAATACAAAATACATTCACGTCATTGCTGCAGTCGGCAGTATTGTTTTGAACTCAGTATTGGAAGGGTAGTCTCCCTTCTAGAACACTCAAGATCTGGAGAAAAGACTTGTCAGCGTTTGAATTTGAGCACCTTGATTTGTTTATTAAATTATCGAACTTGGAGAAAACTCAGTCTTGAGTGCTCTTTAGGACTGAAGTTTTCTCGATAATGAGGTCCGGGCAATGTTATTACGAAACATAAAAAAAATCATTTGCCAGTGCTTTCCCTGATTTTCCTATCCCCGACAAGCACGCTGCCACTTCAAATGTCGAGCGTTCGCTTCAGTTCATTATAAATGAATATATTCTAAAGTGTTCTTGTTTTTAACATAGAAAAATAAATCCGTTGAATACATTCTTCATTCATATTTCTCGGTGAAAATTATTTGTGGGCTTCCACTAGGTATTGCGGAAGGTGAATTGGTCGAGAGGGCCAAGGTTTATTTAAGTATTTCCAAGGAAGACACCGAAATTTCCAGGGTAATTGCACAGCTGCACAATATAATCTATTGTGATTAAAAAACGGGGTTGGCGAGTGTCCACCCCGAAGCATCGGAATCCAAGGCTGGTATAATCCTTCGGAATCGAGTTGTCTTTTGAGAAGAATTTATAATGGTTTTGCCTTGAATGAACCGCAAAATCAGTTGGTTTAAAAATCAGTCCAAATTAACGGGGATGGTGAATGTGAACCCAGACTGTGACGCACTTAATCCCGATGGGAGCACGACGACGCCGAGTAGTAAGTCGCGATTTACGTCGTTGCTGCAGTTTTCTTCAACTGCTACTACATCTTTGTGCGTGGTTAGTAAGTTTGGAAGCCTGATAGTTTGTCGTCGGTTCTCGGTGGGTCTTTCCTGGTACTTCAGCTTGTCCGATATGATGCTGTTGAACGCGTCGTTGAACTCCAATAAACAAAGAAACAACCCACCGATAAATCATAAAGATGCAAATCCATAAATTGTTCGTAACTTCACGTCAAAGGTTATATGAAGCACAACCATAGAATATGAAGCCTTTAAGTTCTCTTACCTGCACCTCAGAATAAATCCCAAATACACACTTCCAGCATTCTCTCAGGTGTAGCATCAATGAATAGAAATTAATGATAGTTATTTATTTATTGATTGATTTATTTATTTATTGGTGTTTAAGGTCACATACTTATGCACAATGGCTAATCGTGACCGTGACAGTTTTACGGGTGGAGGAAGCCGGAGTACCCAGAGAGAACCACCGAGCACCGTCGAGCAACTTTCAGCTCCTCAACATTCTAACTCTGTTCAAGATCCGCTCAAGCAGGGTTACAGCGGTTAAAGACATGTGCACCATTGACGTACAGTACGCCTTAGTACACGGCGTCATCGTGCCCCCATGTGGGCAACCGGGATAAAAGTGCCTTGCTCAAGTACACAACGCGGGTCGTCCCGGACGGGGATCGAACTCGGGACATCCAACAATCTACCACTGAGCCACCGCGCTTACAATTAATGATAGTATTGCTGCCCATACATTTAAAACGAGAAGTCATGTCATGAAATGAGCACAAATAGCACGTCCATCTGCGAGTTAATCTACCCGTAGGACCATAGTAAGGCTATCAAATTATGTACATATGGCCTGAGTAAAAGCAATGTTTCAGCCAATGGACCTCCGGGTAACTCGAAGGTCCATTGGCTAAAAAACATTGCCTATGTTTGCTATGAGTAACCAGGAGAGCCTGCCGTGCTTTGGATGCCATTCGATATGGCAATTGCACGCAATTCCTACGCGCAATTAAGCCTAGATAAGCGCACAGTTCATGACATGACTTTTAGTTTTAACTATATAGCTGCGCTCTACGAGGAATAATATTTTTAACTAGTATTTCAAATCTATTCAACTACTTGGATTCTTCTGTGCATGATACAATAAAAATCCGGAATGGAGCCAAAATATAGGGGCAGCGGGTAGTAACGATGATCAAAATTTTAATTTTTGCATGGCGTCACAGCAGTCTTTCATTTTAAGTGAGTAGGATATTGAACACTCGGAACTCACGCTGGCATGTGACGCCATCAATCAATTGACTCAGTGACACAATGTGTAACTGCCGTGGTAACCCGCGCGAGTGACTTGCCATGGTTAAAGGTGGTGTCATTGTCATGCGCAGAGCGTGGTGTTCGGACGGCACATGTTTCGGTCCTCTATTTTATTTGATGGTGGCCGCCAGCTTGGTTTCCATGATAGCACATGGTTGCTATTTCCCATGGACAGCTTTCAAAAGGAATGGGAAGTGTTCTGAGGGTGCGCTCGATTCGAAGGTAGTATATTCACTGGCACGAATTCTTTCAGAATTTTTGTTTTCTGCCTACCAACTCTCTTATTTCCTCCATTCCTGGACGTATTTCATCTATTTGATTGTTTCTATCTTTATAACCCTTCTCGACTGTCCAGGGGTATACTGCAGTAGCGTAAAAGAGTTGAAACAGTTCTGGCATTTTGATACTATTTTCAGTTTTATGATCAGTTCGGACTGGTCCTTAACATGGTTTTGCTTCTGTTTTGTATTCCCAGAGAAAGTTGATAGAACGGAAGAACCTTTAACACGGGTTCTATCCTGGACAATGGTAACTGCGTTGTGTATTTTAGGGAGACACCGGAGGTTGGGGTGGGGGGGGGGGGGGCTCAGTAGGTAGAGGTGCAGGCTGCAAGCCGAGAGGTCGTCGATTCGAATCCCACCTGCGGCAACCGCGTTGCGTCATTGGCGAAGGCACTTTAGCCCGATTGCCCACGTGGCGGCACGGTGGCGTTGTGTACTAAGGCGTGCTTGTCTTCCATCAATTCCAACCCTTCTTGCGTGGAGTTAGTATATTGGGGAGCCTAACAGCTGCCCGTCGCTGCTCGGTGGTTCTCTCCGGGTACTCCGGCTTTCTCCACCGTAAAACCGTCCGACACGAGGTGACCCTGGCTGTCGAAAGTATCGTTAAACCCCAATAAATAAATAAATGAATTTAACAAGACACTTAATATCGATTGCCTCTAGGGGGATACTATTTGTTGTTGCACTTACCTTCAGCCTTTGCAAAACATCGCCTTGAAAATATCATAAGCACGTTGTCTTCGAAAAAATGCGGGATGAGTTAACCCTTTACCCAACGCAGACGATATCAAAATTTATTATTTTAAATATCATTTTTTAAAATTTTTCAAAAAATTTCAACAAAACCATATCATGTGACCCCTCGTTGGAACGAGCTCGGCGAGCTCGTTCCAACGAGGGGTCACATGATCTAGTTTTGTTGAATTTTTTTGAAAAGATAATACTTTTTCAACTGCTGAATTTGCATATTACGCGGGCGGATGCGGGCGATTCGTTGGGTAAAGGGTTAACACGGTCTCAACCAATCACCTATCAATAATTTGTATAATAGGAGTTCAATGTATACATACATGCATCGAGCTTTTCAGACGAATTACAGTGTGTCAGACCAACCTGATAAATATATTTTTAGGCATTTGGGAAAGATCGCAGTGGCTATATTGAGATTGCACTAAGCAACAGAGTTTAGACAATAAGGATGTAGACATAATACGTTATTCAAATAGAAGGAATTGAAATGAACTCTCAAAACGTTTTCTTTAGTTATTTCATGAATATCCTTTTTAACTCTTTCCATAATTTTGGGAATGCAACGATTCGGAAGTTACCAAGTGTTTTAATTCTAGTTCTTTGAAAACAAATGAGACCTGTATGGCACATATTTACGAAAATTACGTCATTCACGGTAGAGAAAATATCTACAAAGGATACTGGAAGGCTTCCATCGCGCCAATCGATCAGAAACAGGCAAACATGTAATTTGTGTAAATCCTCTCTCTTCAATATATTGTCTTTGTGTAGACATTATATTTCTTGTTGTTTATTATTCTCATCGACCACTTCTGTAATTTACAGAGAGGCTTCTGGGACTTCGATGAGCCCCAGGTTGGCATTCCATTAATCAAATTTCGTTGTACCAATGAGAAATATAAGGTTTTTAAAGCTTTATGTGGCAAGACTTTCTTAATCTTGCTTAGGGAATAACTGGCAGGTGCAAAATTCGAACAAATATGTGATATGTGTATATTGTAAAGATTTTGATCAAGATTTAAGACAAGGAATTTAACGTAGTTTTCATTCTAGCTACCTTGTCCAGCCCATCTAACATTATACCATGACAAAATTGCTATACAGTTTTGATCTAGCCTAACGTACGGATACATGAGTGAGAAAAAACATATTAAAATCCCCATAAATCACAACATCGCAAAATGTGTTTTTTGAGACACAAATATCTGCAATTTTTTTTCCGATTTTGCGAATGTTTTTGGGTAGTGACTACGGGTCCGTAGGTTACAATTAGAGAACATGCAACACAATACACTAGATAAAAACACGACATTTTGTCATATTATGTTTATTATCAGAGCTAACACTCTGAAATTATGTTGGGTATATGCATGTTGTATAATGTAGATGCCTATTTAGGCCATGAATCGCCACAATCTGCTCCCCAGAATAGTCTATAGAAATCAAATACTCTCATCGTAACATAAAATCTATTAATTGGATATCTTGCGTTGTGATCTTGGTTTGTCCATTTCTACGGTAGGCCAGATGTGCATCCAATATTGAGTTTGGCGAAGCCTTTTTGAATTAAATGAAGAAAAGAGAAAAACATTCTACACATATTCATTGCTCAAGATGTATTAACACTTTACCCAACGAATCGGCCGTATCCGCCCGCGTAATATGCAAATTCAGCAGTTGAAAAAAAAAAATTCAAAGAATTTCAACAAAACCATATCATGTGACGTTGGAACCAGGGGTCACATGATATGGTTTTGTTGAACTGTTTTGAAAATTTTGAAAAAATGATATTGAAAATAATAAATTTTGATATCGTATGCGTTGGGTAAAGGGTTAAAACTACTTCATTTCGTCAACCTAGTGTAACTCAACATCAACTTTAATGTTAATTGTTGTATTTAATTATTGTATTGTGTTAATGTACTGTACCATTTTCAATATCCATTATTTCGAACGTTATGCGAAGTATACCAATATAAACTATAACATGAGTTTGGCAAGAGTTACGGTTTATTAGCGACCCGAGAGAAATGAATAACAGCCCGTAGGTTTATTACCGAGCCGAGATTAAGTTAAGGGCCGTTAATAAGCTTAAGTTAAAGGCCGTTAATTAACCAAGAAACCCGACAAAATCATGTTATTACAATTATTACCATGACCGGGCCGTTTCGATACGTTTGAACATCGTAAGGAGGCACTGAGGCAGGTGATTCCCATTTTTTTGCAGCAGCAGGACATCATAAAGACATGAAATCCGCTTACTTCCATCCACAGAACATGATTGAACTTGAAGAGATATACCCACAGTGTGCGTGAGACGACTCAGACTCGAATGGTACGGGTTAGCACCGGATCTAATTATTGAGCAGGCTTACTCATGGGAGTGGGCTAAATGAGTCAATGCGTTCTGTCAGGCTGGCATCGTCGCCAACATGTGCGGAATACAATGTGGCTATGTATGCGTTCAGTGGTGTAATTCAGGAATCCAGTGAGCAACACAAGGACTTGTCCTTTTCTAGAATGACTAGAGACACCGACGACATCAAGTAAATTACTGAGCACCTGAGGAGTAACTCTCCATTCTCTGATGACACTATACTCATGAACATTGTAACCGGTGATACAGCGGGTCCTAGAGTTGACGTACATGATCGTTATCTGTTGGTAAAAAAAAACTAGTTGACCGAATGGCAGGCAAAGATTTGTTAACATTCTCGCTCAAGAGGTTCGAAATGGAAGAAACTCTGAACAGTCACATCACTATAAAGTTAGCTGATGGGTGTAAGATTGTCCCTGCTTTGCCTTTTCGAAGATTATACGTACCAGCATCTTCGTGTGACGTTATTCTCGCGGATTGTTTAACATATGAACTCTGCTCCAACCACCGCCCCCTCCCCCACCGCACCCCCGTCGCCATTGAGTCCCAGCGGGGTTCTCAGAAAAGATGACAAGCCTCCCTTTGCGAAAGCAATAATGAAAAAGGGGTGGGGGTGGGGGATGTTTCCAGACGTACAAGCCACTGTAAACACGGATGCATATCTACTTGATGGACGCTCCTTCCGAAGAAACGTTCAATGGCAGAAAGGAATGCCATACAATAAAATGGCAAACACCTACGTGAAGCTGGTAATATCGAAATATACCAACGTTGCATTCAATGGCTGCAGTATAGGCCATCAACAAAAGATGCCACCCATGATAGACGTGCAAAGGCTCGGTCAACTTGCAAAGTGATTTTGATTTTTTCGGGAGGTATGTTGTTACGTGGATAGAGGGATGCATTCCCATCGAACAGGGCCAAAAAGCAACGTATCGTCATGCTATTGATCAGGCGACGCTGATGTCGCAATTGCACAAGTGCTTTTACAATAGCCAAAACATGTTTAACAACCCTGACCAGAGAGGACACCGACCTTCTCATTTATTATTATATCTGACGTCTAACGCTAAATTCGATATTTAGTGCATGGGCGACATTTGAAGGTGAAATCGGAGGGTGAAATCTTACAATACCAAACATGGGCTCCACGCTTTGTGAAAGTCTTCTGTTTCTTCAGACATTTAGGGGATCTGATATCACATCACAAAATGCACTATCGGGAGGAACATGATATCGATTTGGGTAGGAAAGAAAAATGAACGACTGAATGCTTGTCGACACAGACTTTTAGTTAGTAAAGTTACATCTGTCAGATACTAGGAAAAGTCTGATCATTCACGCCAACACAATCGGCAACGACATACCATGCATTTAGAACCTACCACCAGGTGGAAGTATGGTGTGGAAATACAGATATTGTTACATTCGACTGGGGCTGAACGGAAAAGGATGGCTGATAATTTTTTAACGCAGCTGGTCTATCCTCTGCTCCAGGGAGTTTATTGAAGATCATAATATGCAACTGTTCATCTAGATGTGATACTGGAAGATGTACTTGCCGCGGGAACAGACTTTTTCGTACAAAAGTCTGTGGTAAATGTCAGGAAAGCAACAACTTTTCAAATATCACAGGCACAGCAGTCATTGATATGGAAGAATAGACTCCACATCGTTGTCTAGTTTGATTGAGATATTTGAACAGTTGTGGTTTTCCCAGTGATTTTAAAGCGCTGAATTGACATGACATGATTGAGATATTTGAACAGTTGTGGTTTTCCCAGTGATTTTAAAGCTCTGAATTGACATGAAGCATACTTTTGGTGCACAGCAGAGGCGGACTGGTCATATGAAATTTTGTGAAAATGACCAGCAGGCAAAATGGATCTGATTGCATAGACTTCCGGTATATCGAAATGATCGTTATGTGGATTGCCATTGGCAGTCCACAGAGAGACATTTCGATATATCAGCAGTCTAGTCTGCATTTGATCGCTCAGATGCAAGGAAACAGCGTTCTGACAGTTTTAAAAATAAAAATGTTCTCCCCTAGTGTTGAACTATGGTAGGCTCGATGGCTCCACCCCTTCCTTCCCCCTCCCACCACAGTCCCCGGTCAACTATTTTCTTCTGCATGTGCGATGCATGTGCGACGAAGATTATATAAATATACCATTGAAATGTCCTCTATGTCGACTGCAATTGATCTCTCAAATGCGGGGAAGCAGCGTTCTTTCAGTTCGAAAAATAAATTTTTCTCCGGGTACGCCATCCCCGCTCGGAGCATTTCCCGGAAACTTTTCTTGGTTCAGTTTGCCTCTGCTACACACCGAGAAAACATAGATTAAATATTAACTTGTCTACAAAGATGACAAAGAGCTACAAAAAATCGTCAACATATAAAAAAAATCCCAAATTTCTCCAATATTGCAGCAATTTTTACATATTTTAACCACAAATTATGGCGGTGGCATTCCATAAATCAGTTGTATAATGCTACAACAAAACAACCCACAAACAATATACTAATAACACATAGTCTTAAAAATACTGCTTATCACATTAAAATATCCATTTCTTGAACTTCCCAAATTTCCCTCATTTTCCATCAGAAACTCATGTTTTAGCTCCAAAATGACGATGACGTCAGTGTGGGATTCATGGGGATTTTTAATATGTTGTTGTACTGCAACAACTAATTCAAAATATGCAAATAACTTTTGTATACCAATACCAATTTTGTCCCGGTTTACCCATTTAACTGGCTGAATTGAGCCGGGCGACCTATAATATAATAATAATAATATATCACTTATATAGCGCCTATCCTAATAAAAGCCCTAAGCGCTTTACAAAAGAAATCACAAATAAGATAGATAAAATCAATAAAGTCACCCGGTTTGTGTGTCAGCGAAGGGATAGCCTGGGAAGTTCCTCTGGTATAAGTAGGTTTTTAGTCCCTTTTTAAAACTTTCAAGAGATGATGCATTTCGTAAGGTTTTGGGTAAAGAGTTCCACACACGGGGCGCGCTGATCCTGAAAACCCTGTCGCCTACAGTCTTCAAATTCCCCGCGAACTGAGTTAAAAGCCCTTCGTTGCTGGATCGCAGTGATCGCTGCGGCTTGTATTGTATGAGGAGTTCGCTAAGGCAGCCTGGGAAGTCAGCCGAATTTCTCTGGTAGGTGAGTATTGCTAGTTTATATGTTATGCGGTCTTTAACTGGAATGTAGTGCAGCTTGGCAAGGGCGGGTGAGATGTGTTCCCTTTTCTTCGTCCGTAGAGCAATCCTAACAGCAACGTTGATCAGCCTCTGTAAACGTTGGAGCTGGTTGTCCGGGACGTCGAAAAGCAGTGCATTACAGTAATCTATTCGGCTCAAGATGAATGATGAAATCAGCTTTTTTGTGGCGTCTAAACTTAAATATTTTCGGATATGACCTAGCCTTCTAATTTCAAGATACACTGACTTACATATGTTTGATATTTGATAGGACATTGAAAGAGTGGTGTCCAAATGAACTCCGAGATTTTTCGCACTATCGGTGAAATGGATCACGTTCTCGACCTAATCACTGATGACTTCATTGTTTACACACATTTCTTGGAGTGTTGATGTTTTATTTTTACAGCATAGATTAAGTAGCATATATTTTGGGTTTTTTAGCTTTCAAGACTAAATGTTTGGCGGAACATCAGTCAAATAATTTTTGAAATTCGATGAAGTCTGGAATTAGATTTGTTTACAAATGGGTCGTCTGCAAATGGTAAGAGGTTCAACTTTGTTGACTTGTGAATATCATTTATATATATATATATAAGAAATAGAATAGGGTCAATAAAAGAACCGTGTGGTACTACGCATTTCAACTCGGATAGAATGGATTTACCCTCTCCAAAAAGAGACAAATTGAGTCATATTTTATACAGACAGCTCTTGAACCAGTCATTGCTTCACCCCTTGTTCCATATTATTTAATTCTTTTAATTAATATGCCATGGCATATGGTATCAAACATTTCGAGAGATTCAGAGTAGGTGGTAAATGAGAATTCTAGGACACGTTTTCAAAAAACTGTACACGTACACGTACATGTACGTGAACCGCCATAGGGGTTCAGTGTTAAATCGTGTACAGAGTGTAAAAAATGTCGTTTTTTATGGTGTCCCAGAACTCTCGGTGTTTTTTTTTAACCGTTCGAATCGCACTGTTAACCGTTCAAACAGCCGTGGGCGAACTAGTGAAATTCGACACATCGCTCGGAAGGTAAAAATGCACGAAAATTTGAAGAAAAGGTAAATTTAAAAATTTTTGTCGACGTTCCCATCGCGGTTCAGATCTTCGATCTATCGTTGGTGAACGCAACCAGAAAACGCTTTGAGAGTTCTAGGGCAGCATCAAAAATGCTTTTTGAGAGTTCTAGGACACCGACGTTCGCGATCGCGTTTCGGACGGTCGAGGGTGCGATCCGATCGGTGAAAAACTATTGAGAGTTCTAGGACAGGAAAATCGATCTCAAAACCTTTTCTCGACGTTCACCAACGGTGAAAAGTGAGTGTAAAGTGTAGTTACTCATCGAGGATTTTTTAAAAAAAAATTTCCAAACCGGTTCGGGCTTCCGGTACATCAAAAAATGCGGTTTGAGAGTTCTGAGACACCGACGTTTGCGATCGCGTTCCGGACTGTTGAGGGTGCGATCCGATCGGCGAAACCGATTTGTCGATTCGCCTCACGAGTTTTGTGAGGTGAATCGCAATAGAATCGGTTTTGTCGAGAGGAAATAAAAAAGTGATTGATATATATATGAGAGAAAAAAATATATATATATAAATAGTTGTTTAAAAAAAATAAATATCGAATCGAAATAGATAATAAAATATACGTAAATCATGAACGATTCCCAGACTATGAGAGCAAGGTTTCTTTTAAAAATGCTGATGAGAACCTACGCATTCTGCGTGAACGAACAACTAGGTCGCCTCTTGTTAGAACGATGCGTCGGGTGTCGGGATCATCTAGACATCGATACCGAGGATCATTCATGTCTGACGATGGAAAGGGAAGATATGGTCGTCAAGTATTTCGAACCGGCGTTCCAATGCGTTCGAATCGACGACGTGATCACACTTTGGAGGAGATTAGTCTTCTGTAAGGGGCGAGAGAAGCCCACAGGTTAGGAAGAACTGAAATAAGCGCGTAGAAATCTGACTTTAGAAGACAGAGGATGCGTCTTGAAAGTATTGCTGAAGGAAGCATACGTCTAAGTTTTCTCGTTTATATAAATAAGGAGAATAGAAAATAAAAATAAATACACACATCAATTTTTATCTAATATTAGAAAGAAAAAAACACAAAAAAATGAGAACGAGAAATAAATTGTATCCAACGTTAGATGACGACGAGGATGAGAAGCCGAACGGCGTTTTGCCAACGGCGCCGTCGCCAGAAGAAAAAGAAAGAGGAGAGAGGTATCGCATCGATCAAATCAGTAGAATCCAATTGTATCTGACTCGAGAGAGAGATTCTCGTCATTCTCTCAAGAAGAAGTATTTGTGTCTCGTGAAATTCGTCAACGCGATCGACACGACACTCGTCACGATTTCCATGGGTTTACACGCGGCTGGCATCGGATTGTTGTCGACCGCGGTCGGCGTTCCGATCGTGTTAACCATAGAAGGACTGGCTCTCGCCGCAGGATTGTTTAGCACGATCAGAACCATTTTGAGTAGGAAATTATATCTGAAGGCTAGGAAACACGAAAAGATTCGCGTCTTGGCCGACTCCAAGATCGAGACGAAATGATCTCGATGGCATTGAAAGACGGTAGGATATCGGACGGAGAATACTTCACGATATTGAGCAAGAAAACGAAATACGATGCTAAGAAGGAAGCCGTGAGAATGAAGACTCGTCAGATCATCAAGGAAGAGATGAAGGATTCTCTCAGGGAAAGGGGAAGGAAAGAGGCCAGGGAGGAATTCGGTAAGTTGATAGAACTCAAGAGCAGCGATTGAAAAAAAGATATATAATAAGAACAGAATTTTTAAAAAAGAAAATATTAAATTTATATATAAAATAAAATTTAAATACGAAATTAATTTAAATAACTCTCAAAAATGTATTGCGTAAAGTGTAAGAGAGTTACTGAGAAGGGTAATTCTCGAGAAGTACGAACTAAAAACGACAGACAGATGCTTCGCGGAATTTGCAATGTGTGTGGTTCGATCAAGACTCGATTCGTCAAAAAAAAAAAAAAAACGAGCAGAGGCAAAGGCATCGTGAATAAAATGATCAATAATCTACCTTTTGAAATGCATCTGCCGGGTCACAGTTTCACGGGACCTGGAACGAAATTGAACAAGAGACTCAACGCCGATCTGACTCCTAAATCTTGGAGCAAACCCGTGAATAGGGTGGATGCGGCCGCGTATGATCACGATCTGTGCTACGCCGGACATCCCGACACCAAGACTCGCAACGACGTTGGCGATAAAAACATGTTGGTGAAATTGAGAGGCATATCGAAACCGACCAGGAGAGAGAAGATAGAACGTTCGCTGGTCGGCAATCTGATCAGTGCAAAACGTCGATTCAGATGGGGAGGTAAAAAAAGCACTTCGGAAAAGAAGAAGAAACGATTATTGACGAGCGAATTGGCCGAGAGGTTACACAAACCCATCGTGTGTAAATTTCAAAAGAGAAGGGTGTTCGTGAAGGGTTTGGATGACATTTGGTCTGCCGACTTGGTCGACATGAGATCGTTTTCGAGGTGGAAATCTATCGCGAATCTATATCCTGAGAGATCTAAGATCAGGAAGAAGTCTAGAAGTCTAGAACGCCGAAATTTGCAGTCGGCGATCGAGTGAGAATCTACGCTTATAAGAAGCACTTAGAAAAGGGCTACTCTCCTCGATGGACCACGGAAATCTTTGTGATAATCAAAATATTTCACACCGATCCGGTGACTTACGAAATTGAAGCTTTAGATGGCGAAGAGATCATTGGAAAGTTTTACGAACAACAATTGCAGAAGACGAAGTTTTAAAAAAGAAAACATTTTTTTTTTTTTATTTACTCTCTTTAACATTTTCTTGTTTACATATATATAAATGAGAAAAAAATAATAATAATAAAAAATAATTAAAACTATTTTTTAGATAAAAAAACAAGCTAATTAATAAACAAAAAACAAAAAAACCTTCAAAATGGCAAATATACTAGATATCGCACAAAGCATAGTGATAGGTGAAAGTATTCAAGAATACGAGGTTCACGAATACGAACCGATAACCAGAACGAGTTTGAAAAATGCGGGAGAAATAAGAATCAACGTCGAAACCCAAGATCTATTCGTTCATCCTAGCAAGAGTTACATAGTGGTGCAGGGGCGTCTCACCAAGGAAGATGGCACCGACTATGCCGACGACGATACGGTTACTCTAGCTAATAATGGCATCATGCATCTATTCAGTAATATAAAATACTTGCTATCCGGACAAGAGATAGAATCTGTGTTTCATCCCAGTCAGGCCACCACGATGTTCGGACTCTTGACGTATCCAGATGATTTTTCGAAATCCAGTTGACTTAACCAGTTGTGGATGAAAGACACCATTCGCCCTGCTAGTGCCGGCGCCGCAGCGATATTCGACTACGTCGCCAAGACGTCCAGACCTAAAGGAACGTTTTCGTTCAGGATACCTTTGAAACACATCTTCGTATTTGCAGACGATTACAACAAGATCATGTACGGATTCAAACACAATCTGACGTTGATTCGAAAAGGAAACGACGACGCGATAGTGAGACTCTCTGTGACTGATGCGGGTAAGATAACTCTACACAAGATATTGTGGTTCGTTCTGCATGTGTAGCCTTCGATCGTGGAAAAAAACGCGTCTCTACAAGATCATATAATCCAAGAGTAAATTACCAGTAGGATTTAGAATGAGACAGTGTGACACGGCTAGCATTCCACTCTCCACGAATCAGTTCGATTGGAGATTGACCATGAAATCCGCTTCCGAGAGACCGCGTTTCATCGTGGTCGCGTTTCAGACCGATAGGGATGGGTCTCAGGAAAAGAATGCGTCGCTATTCGATCACTGCAATTTGAGAAACATGCAAGTGTTCCTGAACGCCACGAGATATCCAGCAATCGATTACAATGCTTCGTTCGACAAGAACGATTTCTGCAGACTGTACGACGATGCCGCGGATTTTAGAAAGAAGTATCACGGTCTAGACGAATTGATGAGCAACCTTAATATATCTCCCGGCGAGTACAAGTCGATGTATCCCATGTTTGTATTCGATGTTAGTAAACAGAGCGAACGACTCAAGAGTAGCGTCTTAGACATTAGATTTCAGATCGAGATCGTCATGGCTTTATCCACATAATTATCTAGCATGATTCATTCGAAATCCGCGTTCCCCCTGTTGACGTATTTTTTAGTCGCTGCATCTGCGAGATCTATTGGCTCGGGAAGATTGTAGAGCTTCATATCGTTCATGTTCAAAAGTTCCTCTCGAGGTTCGTATCTCCGAACGTAACGTTCGCCCAAGTTGGTAACGTCGTAACCATCACCGACTTCGAGCGTCTTTCTTTTCTTTTTGGGTCGACTTTCGTCGTCACTTCTACCAAATTTTGTTGTTTTGAGGTTTTTTTGTTTTAAAAAATATATTTCAAACGCAGTTTATTAAAAATGAATTATTTCACTTATTTTTTATTTTTCGTTTTTATTCGATTAAATTTTTTTTTAAATAATTTTTTTACCTTTTTATATACTATAAAAAAATCTCTCTCTAATGTAAATCATTGAGAATGTCTTGAAACCGATCTCCTTCAGACCATCTCTTGAGAACGTAGAGGCACAGGTGACCGCAAAACACTTGATCTGGCGATTGCACTCGTTCTATGTTGTAACGAACCATCGATTCATTGAAATAGTTCTTTATTTCTTTCAGCGGCGAGATTCCGTAGCTGTCGAAATAATAATTCTTCTTCGTCCCGTTCTTGAACCACGCCACCCAGTGAGTGCCTTCACCCGATAAATCGTCTAGATTTAAAATTCCGCATTCCGATTGTCGAGGTCTTCTCTTCGGCAAGGCATCTCTGGAAAACACGCCTAGAAAATCTTTGATTTTCAAATCCTTCGCCGCATTCGACAGATCGATGTTGGATAGGGGTTCGTTAGGTAAGACGACACCTTCTACGGATATCTCTATTTTCTTATTCATAAATGTATATTTTTTTTTAATTTATTTATTTTATTATAATTCACTAAAATGACGTTATTTTTTATATTTTTTTCTTTTTTAAACTAACTCTCTCGATGTCTCTATCGACTTCCCAGTTTCCATTCTGTTGGTGTGTTCTATTGAAAATGATAAATAATATTGGAATAGTGTCTTTGACCCATGAACATGGTGCCTGACATTCAATCGATTTTATTGGTAGTGTTTGTTTTAGTGGTTTTAGTGTTGGTTTAGTAACATATGGTGGTGATTTGAACTCATGCCAGACATAGATGTTACAATGTTTTTTGGTCTATTTGAAGCTGACCTGTTTGTCACTTTCTGTTTAGCTTCATTTTTTTTCTCCAAGTGGGATAATCATTTGAAGATGACAAGTGATTGTCCTGATAATTTACACACTTACACTCACTGCTGCAAGGTTAGTCGTTTGTTACGCCGCAGTTATGACCTATTTTCTGGCCTCTGTACGTATTTCAGTTGTGTCTGTATGACCGACTATTTTTATGACATAGGTCCGAGTATCAAATTTTATCTCGAAAAACTGTATGATTACCAACAAGACCTAGTCGATAACTAGGACTCCACAGTCGAATTAACGACCTGAATGTTAAAAAACAGTGGAGTGGCCACATTCCTAGAACAAAGTCTCTTAGTTACCTCCTTGGGGCGATCCATTTCTTATGCTGACTGTTTGTTCCTTTGGATATCAAAACAGAAATAAGAGTATCAAGAGAAAGGTAAAGGTGAACGGGCCGATCTGATTGTGCTTGTTGCAGATCCGACTGAAGTAGAGTCGATACAAGATAAGGCATAGCTAGGAAGTACGAAGTAGTGTTGCAAGTCAATATTCACAGCGCAATGCTGAATGCCTGGCCGAAGACGTATTTTTGGGGGGTGACTACAGAAGAAGTTGATCATAGGACAGATGATGGCGACTTTGAGTAGGTCAGCAGTTGTGTCCTAAGACCCTGTGGTGGGCGAGAAGCGAGGAGCAGTACTAGGCGTCATAGCTATCTTCTGAAAGGTATCCACCAAAAGGTATCATCCCAAAGATAACTTTCAAAGGGTATCCTCCAGTATGTATCCTCCAATATGTATCCCCAGAAAGATATTATCTAGTACTCGTATGAGCCTACATGCTGTATGTGTTTTGCGAACAAGCACATATTAGCAAATCCAGCCTGTGAAAACATCGTCATTACACTTTTAAAATTATACAAGGTTCCTGATTGGTCAGTAACCAATACATACAGTACGGTACATTTAATTCCAACGAGGTGGACGAATTTCAACGGGGTGGTTGAGAATATCACGTGACAGCTAAATGGAGTGTACAAATATTATGAGGTACAATTCGTCGATGTCTCTTCCACCCATCGCATCAAACAATTTTCGTTAGTAATAATAAACATCCAGACTCACACACAAAATGAGAACAATATTGTTTCATGAGATTATCCGTAAACCTAACATATATACCGACCCCCAATGTCCGGTTTTGCTGTCAAGAAATGGGATGCTTTTTTGTGGTGTTTCTACACTACAGATCCGTTGTGGTTTAGAGAAACATGCAATCTCGTTATATGAATTGTCTTTTCGGTGAAACGTATTACAGCGCTTGTGCAAATTTGAATATAGGGTCCCCGATTCCCCAAGATACACAACGCACCACTATATCGAATAAAACACTTATAACGTCAAGTTGTGTCCCACAATAATAACAACGCGTCATTTCCCAATGTCCTTGAATTGAAGTCTCCCAAACATCTGAGTTCAATCGAAGGGAAATAACACCAAATTCTTGTTCAATAATAAAGAAATACACGTTTCTTTCAGTTTCTCTAATTATTACTTTTACCATTGTTTTCTTCACTGGAATGTCACTTGGGGATTATATAATAAAACAAAACTCGACATACAGAAGAGGTATTCGTCACTCGGTATTTCAACGGGGTGTATGTGATTGTACTACCCTTCTAAGATTCGTATTTTCTTCGGTTTTCAGCTCAGGAAATAGGGATCTCAGAAGGATAGTACAGACCCTAACAACCCTTCTGAAACACCGTGTAACTAATATTACATATCATATACTAGCACATATACAAATCGACAAACGTCGGAAACGGTAGTTGAAAGCAGATGGAAGTAGTCATAACATAGGTAATACAGGCTAATATCATGTTGGAATTATACTAGCCAAAATAGTTAAAAGAAAAAAAATCTTAATAAATCCAAGCCAGCATAGTTATTCCAAAACATGTACAAAGGACCAAAGACACACACCCCTAAGCACTACGTTCTACTCTTATAAGCCCCAGAAGATGGCTTCGCCATGTCAGTTTCGGTGGTTTTAGGGCTTTTGGGGTGATTTGAGGTCGTTATCTGATCCATATGGGTAATTGGATTAAGGAATTACATAGCAACTATGTTCAACCATAGAAACAAAGATGTGAAGAAAATGGACGACGGGAACACGTCACGCTCAGCACGCGCGCACTATCACCATGCAGGGTTGTGAGACGACAGCACAGCATGGTCGCTCACGCGCGCTACCACGACAACACATGATATAACTGACTCACGTGATTATGGCGTCGGGGCCAGGGGCTATATGTAACAAACCCATGTCACCAGAGAAGCAAATTTGTTTAACAAACAAAAATACAGTTGCTATACAGACCCCTTATTTAAGGAAAATAAAATACTAAAATTAGATGACTTGTTCAAATTGCATGCATTACTGTTCGCGCATGACTGGCAAAATGGCAGATTACCGGCTTCTTTTTAACGATACATTCCAGATAACTGACTATCCGCTTGGTAGGACAACCCGGCAGTCGGGCCACCTATACATAGAAAAAGCACGTACACGAACCCAAGATAAACTTCATCTATACGCCATCCCGAAACTACGGAACGCTTTAGACGACACAGTTCGAAATAGCAGTAACATTCAAGAAAACATTGACCTCAACATTCATTTCGTCAGATTCGACTTATGTCCGTTACGATAATCCCTACTGCCCAGACTGTACTTAGTAAATATTGATCATAGTGGACCATTAGGAAATTAAACAAATCCGCAATAGAAGCATACTAGTCGGGCGATATGTCCTAATCTTGCATCCTAGTGCAATGCAACCTACTGCGTTTTCTCTCTAGTTGCCCCAGTTACCCCGTGTAGAGCCACACACAGTTAAGCTGTAAACAACACTCTTGGGGAAAAGATTTGCGTTCGGGAACACGTATGTAAGTAAGTGCTTGGTCAAGTCGGTCGGTTAATAATGGGGAGTCACCTAAATTATGTCACCTAATTTACGTTATCCCTCCCCCCCCCCCCCCCCCCATGGTGCGCCAGTCGATACAGACCCATCGTCCAATTATAAAGATCATAATCTTCTCCAGTTGGAACGATATTAATCACTCGATTTGACTGATTGTGGCTCTTGACCTTTTCGCGGAGCAATGATGGTAATTTGGCAAACAAGTTGATCTCTGCCTAAACAGAAACACCACGCTCCCGCTGGCTCTTTATCATTGGATTTTTCCACTAAAACATATTTTCGACCCAAGGAACGGAAACATTGGCATCCCTGCCATAGATGGGATGGATCGCTCCATATTACTCGTCTAGTCACAGTCTGTTCGCGCGTTCTCTTTCCTTTCGGGGTGGCAAGTAGACAGCCAATCTGGCTATGCCACTTCCCACGGTATGCTATTTTTTACTCTTGTATAATGTTTATTTTTGTTAACATCGTACATATATATGTACCGTGAATAACGAAACTGAATCTGAATCTGAACCTTTAGTATATTGCCGGAGCTACACCATCCCCACAACTCCGATACTGTTGGACTGAAATTAGAGTCGCACGGGGCAATTTCTTTCTGATCAAAAACCTCTACAATGGACAAAATGAAACTTCTTACGCAGGTCATTATCATTTGTCTCACGTTCAATTGTTTACAGGACACGACTAGCCAGAAAAATGGCATTTGAGCTGTAAAAATAACGGCATTAGTTATAGAACTGGAAGTCGGTGTCATTTGTTACATGGTGAATCGATAAAAATCTGAGTGCATCGATTTCCAAGAACGTTACAACAGGATGATGCCTTTGTATTTCTATGAAATATCGGATGAATGCAGGCGCAGTTCAGTTTTGTATTTGAAACGACGTGGGTCGACTGGATTTGGTCTTCACTTTGTATACAGTGCCATGGATCATAAATATTTTAAAACGACATCCCATTTCTTAATCCTGCATGTTTGCATTTCGCTAATGACAGTACAGGCGAAAACGGCTTATTTGAAAATATGTAAGTAAACCTCCTGTTTTGTTACCTATGCACAGAATTAAGTTAGCGCAAAATGACATAAATTCAGATCTCGAAACAATAGAAATCGAAAACGTTGTTTTGAAACAAGTAACTGATTTGCGAAGAAACCATGAACATTTTAATGAATATGAATACTTTAACTTTTAAAGTAAGAAAGGTAAGCAGATATGTTTAACTTGTGAGATTGATTGAACTACTTTCTATTCAACAAAATAATGTTATAATTGTACATAGATAAACCCGAAATAAGTGTTACTCAGCACTGAGCTTAAATACTGGATTCATACAACAACATGAGTCTCGATTATTAATATCACTTGTTCGATCCAGGTAGGCAGCCAGGTATCTATATTAGCAAGTGGCGTAGTCATATGTGGTGGCTGAGGGGAGCACAGGCCCCCACATTTTAGTCATGCCCCCCCTCCCCCCAGATGATGGGGCCTAACTAAGTATTTATACCCTTCACACTTATAAATTAATACAAAGGGCAACACAAACGGACCCAAAGTGGATGCAATTGCGTTTTTTGTCCAGAATTTCAAGCGTTTGCCCGAGGAGGCATACCACCAGCGAGAGGGATCTCCCACTCTTGTGCTCACACGCATCTCGCCGCTACATGGCTCGGATGATGCTGCGCACCATATTCTGTATGCCCCTAGTTGTTCAGCTATCGAAGCGTAGCGGCCACCCCCCCTCCCCCCCGCTTCATAACGGATGTGGGGTATCCGCTACATTCAGATCGCTGAACTCCCCCCCCCCCCCCCGATATTACCCTTGCCCCCTTAACTGTGATATCCTGGCTGCGGCCTGGTATTAGTGAGGTGGTAGGGAGCGTTTGGAGTTCCATGTATTTTCAAGCTGCGGGAATATGCCGAAAATCGTGAGTTAGAGTATGGATGTGATGCATGTTGAACTATTCTACTCCCTTGAATGCGCATGCTTGTATGCAGTAGAGAAGATGACAATCTAAATTACTATAGCGGTCTGTGAGAGAAAAATTGAAAACGTTAATTTGTTATAAATTTCATTTTTTATAGAATAGACTGATGCATTATCAAATATTTCAGAACGCATTCTTTAAAATGGTATCAAGTAATTCTTGTTAAAGTTAGTTTTTAATGGTTCCATTTTTGTTTAAGATCTTCGTTAGTTAACACTAATGGTGGATAACTTCAAAGTTCCAAAAATGTACTAATTCCTGGTGGAAAAATTTGAGCGGACATAAATTTGATTAAAGCAAAAAATAATTTTCGTTGTTCTATAAACATATTTTGGATTCCTTATTGTTTTAATGGTTCCATTTAACGTTGAAAAGTCGAGTTTTCTGTCTTTGTGACATTCAAACCGATAACACCTCTCCACTCCAAATGATTTAATTTTCTGTCAGCACGGATAATTTCTAACGTCTGGACGCTGGGGGCGTTTATTTTTTACAGTGGCGACAAAGTGTGTGATGATGTGATGAATGAAAAGCTTCAGCGCACTGAAGGCGCTCAGGGACGATGTGGGATTCAAATCCCTTGGGACCCGAATAACTTTTTTTGTTTTATAACTTCATTTGCTTATGAATCCAGGAGAGTCGGAAACGAGAGCCAATAATCCAAATTGGTTTGAATGCGCACTGGCAATAGGGTAGTAGGTGCAGATCTCCGAGAACCTCGAACGGGATAAAGACTACGAATTGTGCATAACTACAGGAATTCTGCCCCGTGTTTGCTTAGAGACCTGGGCAAATTTATGGTAATACTGAAATCGCGGTTTGATTGTTGTTTTAGAAAAAAAAAAGAAAAATAACAATCTGGTCTGCCTTCAGGGGAAACATATGCTGGAGTGATGGGAGGGAGACCCACCCCCCACCCCCCACCCCCCACACACACACACTCAATAACGCACACCCGGAAGCCCTTAAATGGCTGTTAAATCTTTATTCAAATATTTCTTTATTTAAAATGTACACTTGCCCCAGCCAGACAAGCTTGTTTCAATCCTTGCCTGGTGTTTGGTGGTTTCCTGTGTATGTTAACAGAAAGATAGGTTGAACTAGTTACTCCTACGCTTCGTTTACTATTTACATTCGTCTTCTTCATAAGGGTGTTGCACGAAAATTTGAGAATGTTCAATTAGAAAAGAAACTTGAAATGAAATGAAATGAAATGAAATGAAAAATTTCTGCGCGCCAAAGGCGCACAGGAACGATGTGGGTTTGAAATCCCTTGCGACCCGAATAACTTTATTTGCTTTATAGCTTTATTTGCTTATTAATCTACGAGAGTCGGCAGCGAGAGCCAATAATCTTATTAAGTTTGAGTGTGCGACTGGCAGTAGGATAGTGGGTTGAGATCCCCGAGAACCGAGAATTGGAATTTCAATAGCTACAAGAGTTCTGCATAACTACAGGAGTTCTGCTCCGTGTTTGCTAAGAGAAGTGGGCATATTTATGGTTATACTAGGTGTGTGATGCTTACAGTTTGAAATATGAACGTCTGTGTTTTTAGAGTAATAAGATGACAATACAATGAAAATGTCTACTTCTAGTGTTAAATCCGTTGGTGTGGATGTTGTTTTTCTAACAATTACTCAATGTCATGTTTTAATTGAAATAAAATTTCTATCTCCCCATCAGACGTTAGACGTTAAAAGTACCATTCGTTTAAACGGGGTTCATTTACTTCAACACACATAACGCTTGAGCCATGACAGAGCGGTTACGTCGTCCTCCAAGAGGAAGTGACTGACAGAAACTATCTGAAGGAGAACAACTGTCTCAACCTGAAAGCACATTTTCAAGGAGATTAGTATTGGATACAACTTATAAAGATAACAGACTTTTGTTCAGAAAGAAAGGGAAAAAAACCTGAGTTACTTGCTAATTTCAGTTCTTATTAATTTGTGTATTTCACCAGCCATTTTTATCGATTTTGTTCGCACATAATATTTACTGAGTCAAAAAAGAAAGTATAATAGAAACAAATGTGAAAAATAGCATAAAGGATGAAATATAATAGTTCTAATGTTGCATGTTTGTGGACAAGAAGTCGTGCAAAGAGTTTAATGACATGTTGTTGTTGTCCACCCAACCATATACAATTTTGCTACGGATTTAAAAATAGCACGTGCTATCCGAGAATGTCAAATTACGACGTCGAGTTACGGCCCCTGCACAAGACCGACACATCAG
This sequence comes from Pictodentalium vernedei, assembly GCA_031216915.1. Classification (NCBI taxonomy): domain Eukaryota; kingdom Metazoa; phylum Mollusca; class Scaphopoda; order Dentaliida; family Dentaliidae; genus Pictodentalium; species Pictodentalium vernedei. The sequence goes on from CM062289.1 coordinate 88,904,667, forward strand.
GACGTCTCACATGCAGGATCGCTTCCTCAGGCGACGAGGACAGCAGCAATTACTCCTAGTAGAACTAACAATAGAATCAGAGCACAAACTGTCCGCAACAGACTTGCTGAACACGGCATCCGCAGTAGGCGTCCATACCACGGACCCATCCTTACCCAACGTCATTGTACCGCCAAAATGGAATGGGTACGTCAGCTTGTTCGCTGTACTCAGCGGCGTTGGAGCACAGATGCTTTTAGTGATGAATCACGATTTTGTCTACGGCGCGCTGATGGTATGGCAAGAGTGTATCACCGACGAGGAGAACGATTTTCTGATGCTTGCGTCCGGGAATGCGTTTCGGCTGGGGTAGTGTATTGGTTTTGGCATGAATTTCCTTGTACCGTCGACTGCAGTTGATCTTCATCGATGGTAATCTGAATAGACAGCGATATAGGGACGAAATTCTTAACGCTGTTTTGTCCCATTGTTCAACGCTAACGTCGGATTGCAGTTATTCCAGCAAGACAATGCCCGATGTCACGTGGCGCGTATCTGTCGTCACTTTCTTGAGGAGCAGAACATGGAACTTGTTCCCTGGACCCCACTATCGCCAAATTAGTCGCCAATAGAGCATCTCTGGTTCAATTGGACCGTTGGGTACGACTTAATGATATCCAGACGTAAGGCGATTTACGTAATGTTTTAAGGCAGGAGTGGCATGCAATACCACAGGGTGACATCCCAAGACTTATCAGGTCCATGCACTGTCGATGTCTTGCCATCAAAGAGGCAAACGGTGGACATACACGCTATTGGCTGTATGTGTGAACTTTTCATTTCACCATAAGTCTGAACTGCGACGTCCTGATGAGACGCTCGCAACAGTAAGAACATGAAATTATGCAAATTCATACAGCTAGACTCAAAATATGAATTCACAATACGTTGTTTGGGATTAAAGTCGATAATACTAAAAAAATGCTTTATTTTCCGACTAATTTCGTTCTTTTCTGTACCCAGTTTCCCAAGGCGAAATTGGAATAGTCTATTTTACTTTGCGTATGTGGATTGTGTGTTGTAGGGAGATAACTTTTCTGTGATAAGTTTTGGTGTCACACATAATCCAACACATGTTTTGACAGCACTATCCAGAAAAAAACATTCATTTTCATGAATTTTATTTATTTATTGAGGTTTGACGACACCTTCGACAGCGGTCACCTCGTGTCTGACAGTTTTACGGATGGTAAAGTCGGAGTACCTGGAGAGAACCACCGGTCAATGACAAACAACTGTCAGACTCCCCAACATACTAACTCCACAAAAGCAGGGTTAGCATTAGCTGAAGACAAGTGCACCCTCGACGTGCAGCACGCCTTAGTACACAACGCCACCATGCCCCCTCGTGGGCAATTCAATTGGGATGAAGTGTCTTGCCCAATGTCACAGTGTGGTTGCCACAGGTGGGATTCGAACAGAGGCTATCTCGGATTGCAACCAGCATCTCTATCTACTGAGCCACCGGGCACCCGTAACATGCGGTAATAGAACTTTTTATATATACTAGTGTGATTATAAATGAACAATATTAACGCGGATAAGGTTCCACTGAATCAGCTTGTAAAATATACTGGTCAGTTTACATTCAACTTCTAAGCGATGAGATTGGAAATGTGACATAAAATTGCAACATTTTGTATGGAAAACCAACATGTTTTTTGGTAATTTCTGGCAACTGAATTCCCCGATTTTTTTCGGCAATTCTGAAGAATCGGCTCCTTCCCGGCTCAGGGGTGGGTGGGGGAGGGGGTGGTGGTGGCACAGCCCTCCCTGACACACCGGACCATACGCCTATGATTCATCGGTACATATTTTTTCCCAAAGTAGAAAGGACATGGCTTGTTTTGCTTTCCATGAAAATATTCAGTAATTATTGAAGAGCAAATGTTGTGTTATATGTTTTGGTGCCCTGATTTTTCTCAACTATCTGTTTTGGCTGCATAAAAACTAGTAGCATCACAAAAACTTTGATTCTCACTAAATTGTGCTGTTTTCAAAAATGATCGATAGTTTTGTGCATAATACAGTCTGCCATTTTTAAATTAAAAAGATGGGAAAGCCCGTAATTTGTCCAACAAATTACAATTCTCTAGTTGTTCAATGTGTTTGGTGGAAGAGCCGCTTCATTTCTATGCTGATATGTGGTTGCCTTCGGTTCGAATGACCTCCAGAAGGGTAAGGGTACGTCTTCTAGTTGTGTTTGATTGACCAAGGTCACACTGATTGCTCCGTATAAACCAGAGAGTCTTTCCGTTTGAACAATATTTCATTCATTTTTTTAACTTCTGGTATCCTATTCTCTTCGTACCTAGCCTAAGTGGGATACTCCTGTTCTTTTTTAGAATATCTAAAGGGGCGGGTCATTTGCATGTGATCACATCGTTCCTGTCACCTTATCTCGTATCTCTTCCAAAATGGTGTTGTTTTTTCTTGACTACGTCGACACTGATTCACTCGCTGTGTCTTGTTTATACATTATACCACATGCTAAAAATGCACACATTGAAGGACTGCCGACATATATGTTTGTGCCACTCAGCAATATGCGCACAAAGCTTGCAGCATATGGTCCCATTCCTCTATCTGTGGACCACTGAATACCAGTCTTTCTGGATCAGTTTTCTATGGACCGGTATAAGCCAGCGGAATGTAGACTAGCATCAGAGATATTGGTAACACTATTTCATAGCATTGCCTCCTGCCATAACTATACGTCTTATTGTTATATTAACCCTTTACCCAACGTAACAACCAAAACCACCAGCGCTATTCACAAAACTCGCCAAATAATTTTCATTATTTTTATTATTTTTTGCCTCAAAAACATAGGTTTGAGACAAAAAAATGAAAAGAATTAGTTATTCAAAACGATTATTTTGGCAAGTGTCATCTGCTTTACATGTTAGGTAAAGGGTTAAGGGACTCGCTTTAATCACTGCCACAATAGCCACCATTTCGCTTGCGGACTATCAGTTGTTATCCACACCACTGATGTCTGTAACTTTGGCTTTCAATTTTTACATTTAGCATTGGAAACCACGGCTATGGCTTCTACCGCTTGTTGCACTTCCCACCAGCAGCTGTCGCTACCGGTCCCAGTTTGGATTTCTGTCGGTCTATGCACAGTTATTTACCTAGACAGAGAGGTGAAAGCTTGCCTTTTTCTCATGTAAGGCCACGAGGGCGATAAGAAAAGCCCGCACATAAGTTAACCTAACGCCCCCTACATTCATTTAGGTACTGGACTGCTGCGTTTCGTTGCTCTTCTTTATAGAAAGCCCGGCATACAAGAAAGGAGACTCTAAACATCACTTTCATCGCATGGGCCATGCGAAAATCACCCCCACCCCCTGAGGTCTAACCTCAAATCTTTATCTGGGACATCAATCGAATATTGTCCTATTTAACAATTTACCGAAACGTACGATTATATCATCTATCTTCGGCCAATATTCAGTTGCTAATACTATCTTATCCCTACTAGCACACCTGCTACCTATCTCTTTCCCTGCAATTATCCGTACCATCAATGTTAAGGCTTAGAATCCTACCAGAATCCCACTAACATTACTCCTTTTTTTAAGGTATGATCTTGCCATGGAAACCCTTTTACATTACATGTCACTACTGTGGAATATCCTATTTTATCATATGACTCGTCCGTTTTGTTCACTTTGAAACATTTGATATTTTGTTTTCATATTAATCAGTGATAAATTAAAGCCTTCCGTCAATTTCATTGGTCAATTTCAAAACTAGACAATTTGATTGGCTGAACAAAATAAAACTGGGCCACATTTTCATAATTTGCATAATTAGAGTTGCGAGCTTCCATTGGTCAATTTCAAAACTGGACATTTTGATTCGCTAAACAAAATACAACTGGGTGACATTTGCATAATTTCAGTGGGGAGAATTTACGTTATCTGTCCTATTTAGGGTGAGTTATATTGTGTTAATCTGTTACCTACAAGAAAAACGCCATTCCTTTTTTTTATATTTTCACTTTTTGCTTCCAAAACATAGGTTATGACCCCTCATTACGAGCTCGTTCCAATGAGGGGTCATAACCTATGTTTTGGAAGCAAAAAATGATTTTTTTTTAGTTATACGAGGATGTTTTTTCCAAGTGCCGTCTGCAAATGAAGTTAGTTGATGGGTTAAAAAGTCATACTAAGTGGCTACTTTGTGCGTGTGTGTGTGTCATATGATAAATAGAATATGAAATGAGTGTTTTTCTCATATAATATTAATGAAACTCGTCCGAGTTTTCCGTTTGCGCTCGCCAAAACGGAAAATTCTTAGACTCGTTTCATAAATATTATATGAGAAAAACACCTATTCCATATCCTCTATGAATAATTTCCCTATAACCACGACTGTCAATATTTGTAAGATTAGTGCTACTTCTGATAGGACAGTAGGTCACGACATTGGTAGAATTGTAAGCAGCAGTCCTCAGCGATAGTTCCTGCTCGAAAATACAAAGGTACGAGCATTCGTAGGCGATATAACAGTTCACACCACGATCTTTATACTCTTGTAATCATATAAATATGAAACTCACCAGTTGAAGTATATGGTGTTCTTCTCATCAACGAGCTTCGAATGTCAATAAATACAGATTATCATGATAATATGCATGTCCTTTGATTTGTATCAGATTCGAGGTGGTGTCCAGAATGGGATCTCAACGAGCCGGCTTTGCCGGCGAGTTGTGATCCCATTTTTGGACACCACCGAGAATCTGATACAAATCACAGGACATGCACATTATCATGATAATTCATTTATCTAACAATTCTGTCGCATAAACAGCTTAAATTTTAACCCTTTACCCAACGTAACGGTCAAAACCGGCCAATGCTATTCTAAAAAAATCGCCAATTAATTTTCATTATTTTTTTTCATTTTTTCTCTCAAAAACATGGGTTGTGACCCCTCGTTGGAACGAGCTCGTCGAGCTCGTTCCAACGAGGGGTCATAGCCTATGTTTTTGAGACAAAAAATGAAAAAAAATTAGTTATTGAAGAATTTTTTTTGCAAGTGTCGTCTGCTTTTCATGATAGGTAAAGGGTTAAATTATTTTCAACATTTTTGGGACATAATGTTCGGTCGACCACTGAAACGCACATACAATGTATCTATGTGCCTGTTATGATAGCCCGTAGCGCTACCGGGTACGAGTCGTCTATATGATACGGAATCAGAATGAGTCGTCTATATGATGCGGAATCGGAACACATTATGTGATACGTACCGTTTCTCGTGGTTTTCAGGCCAAAATCTATATGATTGTTAGATAAATCAAAGTACGCAAGCATTAAACTAAAAAGAGTAGATAAAACTATGACAGAAATCGTTTAGTCAGTGACCATCAATTAAAGCAGGTTGACACCAACCGAATCGATCTTACTGTTACACGTCTTGGAAAACAAATAGAAGATCTAAATTACAAGTATCATATCAAAATGGTCACTCAAAAATATCGAAAGTCATTTATGCAGTTAACAAGTTTAAACACGTATTTCCCCAAATCTACCCTAAGACCCCCATACTCAATCATAAAAAATTAATTTAGTCTCCGGGGTTGCGATTTGGTGTAATATCAATGTGGCCAATAGGTAAGTTAGCCACGAAAAACGTGTCTTACGTGAAATTAACAACCAAACGCTTAGATATCACACAAAACTCTTATTTAAAGTAATATACTGAAGCTTAAAATTATTTCCAAACTTTGTGCATCTCTTTTGAGATGAACAAATAAGAATAATTTGTTCGAACTTTTTATATGACATTACAGATAATCAGTCTGGCACGACGACCAGAGAAACTGAGCAAGAATACAATAGTATGCCGCATTGAACGCATTTTTCAGGTCAGTTGCTTTTAAACAAATGCACCGATGTTGATAATAACTAAGGATGCATTATTCCGAGATCATAATTAAAAAAGCATTATTCCATGCTTTAACTAGCCCGTATCTTATTTCCGTTAGCTTTAAATAGAGCTGGGCGGTTTAGAGTTTTCAGATTCTGTTTCGGTTCGGTTTCAGGAAAAAAAACTCGGTTTCGGTTCAGTTTTTCTATATATATTATGGACATGTACTAGACGACATTCTAGGATCAGTAACTTGGAAAAAATCTGCAATGGCTTATACGACACCACTCACCACAAAATCCCTGTCAATAAGTATCTCCTTGGGGTTCAGCCTAGCCTTCCTTTGGTCATTATTTGGGGTCCTCGGATCAGTTGCGTAGTCTGTTGAATTAGCAAACATTAATTAGGATAACAAATGAATAAACTTCATGTACAGTACGTGGAGAGTGGATTATCACTAAATCACCCGCAGAGTGGAGTTATCACCCAATTTATAACTTTCAAATTTTGTACATATCGACAAAAAACACAAACAATGTTTCAGCCAATGGACCTCCGGGTTTAACCCGGAGGTCCATTGGCTGAAACTTTGCTGGTGCTGTTTATGCTTTGCAACTATTTGCAATTATTGCTCGGGTGGAATCTCCACTCTGCGGGTGATTTAGTGATAATACACTCTCCACGTACTGTATTCTATGGTTTGTTCTCACTGTCACATTTCCTCCCTTATTGCCTTGTCCGGTGGACTAGTCAGTAAGGGATAAAATATAACAATGAAAACACGATATATTCGTCTCCTTGTCCGATAGACTATACCAGTAAGATAGCTTGATCAGTTCATGTACCAACACAGTAAAACCGGTCTTTGCCGAGCCATGCGGTTTGGTTTTCGGGTTGCTGAAAAAACCGGAACCGAACCGGAACACCCAAAACCTTCCTAGCTCCAGCTATTTGAACGGGCCCGGTTGCATGTTCATTGTACTCATACTTAATTTGGAGAACAGGCTGTAATCGATATTTATTACATACCTGTTTAATGTAATCCCCATCTACAGCCTCACTAACCCATGGGAAAATGAAAAGGAAATCGTTGACGGATTATTTTTAAACAGAAGCGAAATTTTACTAGAATTTTCTACAAGTCGTTCAATGCAATTACAATTTGAATCGTTAGCGATAGCTGAAAATCGTCCTCTGAGTTCCAATGTGTTCTATGTGCCAGAAGGCACATAGAACACATCGGAACTCAGTGGACGAAACAGTAATACGGGTTCCCCTCGCAAATTTCGTTAAAATGTGTCGTTTCTGTTGATAGTGGACAAATGAATTGCCGAGTGTCCTTCTAATAATTGTTTTAATAGACTTGAAGGCGTGTAATAAAGACAGAACGAAACACGTGTTCGGCCTCTCGTTTTACCCTTCTGTGCTGGCACTCGTTCCACAACGATTAACCCATTCACGAGCGTGTGTCGTTCCGTGTTTTTACTAATGCTTATCTCGTAATGAATACATCGACATCGATGTTCCAATAAAACTAAGATCCTCTCCCCCCTGCTTGGACCAGAACTCACGTAGTTCTTTTCTTTGTTTATGGCGCTAGTAGCATATGCTACCGTTTGGCGTCACCAAGAAAAATATTTTAAATGGGGTTACCCGTTTCACAATTATTTCATCAACAGCGCGGCCTGCAAACCTATTCATTTTTGTAGATGTTTCGCACGAACAGCAGCCGATGTTCCGAATGAAATGTTGTTTAAATTACGCGGCAGTTTACGATTTGAACCAGAATGGAACGATCATGACCTTTATTTTATATACTGACTTTTTGTCCACAGAAGTCGTGGTATACACGGCAGGCGTATTTCTAAGCTTGTAACCGTTAAATGTGGTCTGTTTTCATTTTAGAATATGAGTGTTAGGCTATGGGTATGGACTTGATGGAACACATACATTATTGGGGTGAATTGATGGTAAAATGCTCAGACGTTTGGAGCTTTAGCGTATGCTCAACAGAGAAGTGGAGCCCCTAGGTTGAATATAAATTCATAACCACAAACCTCAGACCATGTTACCGTCAATTTATCACAATGTGTGTTTTTAAATTATTCAGACTTTCAATGTACCATACATATTCATCTTTCCTCCTTGCCCATGTTCTCGCTAAGTCATAATTATACTGCTTTCTTTTTGTTCACTAAAATGAGTTACACTTATTTGTTTTTTTGATAAGAAATAATATTTGCTACCTTTTCCTATTCTCCTGTTGATTACCACAACGGGAAAAGAAACAATTCAGATATGCCATTGTTATTGCCACTGCCATTATTGTGCGATTAAGTGTAATACGAAAACATATTTAATATCGGATAATTTCTCGTTTGCTCTCGTTCACGACAATTACACAAATTAAACCATTTAACCAATCTCCTACTTACTCTAAATGCTTGCTCTCGCAATACATATTCAGCACAAACTAACATGTATTCACGTCGTGTATAAATTGCTTGCCAAAGAATAAGCAATTGGCCCGTTCTGTTGTGGCGATAACAATTCATGCAAGGAGTAGCGGCGGGGTACAACAGGAAGACGATTAAACGGGCTCTTTTGCTTTCCAACGATGCAGTCTATAAGGTTGTTTTATTTTCTGTATGCAATAGTTTAAAACAACGTAGCTTGTCAATAAAAGAAGAGGAATTGAATTGCCGTGGTGAAGGCTTCCCTCGCAGACCATTGAACCCAATTGTATAAAAATTGTTGACAACGTCCTGTCGGTTTTATGATATGGTGGTCGCAGCCAATTATAAGGATGATGATAAAGGGGTAGTTATCTTGCACTTTGAATAAAACGTTTATCACGATTTGTTTGTATTGCAATATGAGTCGTTATTGCATAATGCATTGTTTATTGCATAATAACACACACCGACTATAATAAAAGCAGTAATATTCATTGCTCATTGTTTTCGCAAACAGGAATATAAGTAGAGATAAAAATTCGGCCATAAAATATATTGACATCGCGAAAAGAAAGCACGCGAGCCTGACGGACTATGTCAGTGGTACTGGCAATCACAAGTCATTTCAGTAGTGTTTTTCACACGTTTCAGGCATCATTTGGATGATCTCATGGATGATCTAAGGTGGCGTCATAGTCATGTGACCCAGTGGTGCCATGTTGTGCTGTCCCATGGAATCCCTTGAAACGAAGCAATCTAATTGAACGTTGATTGAGGTTATAGTCGAGACTGAGATAGCCAGCATGCCTGCAGTAGTGCTATAAGTTAGAAGTAATGGTTTAAGGTTGCAAGAGCGGTAAAAGACTATAGTATTGGGTGGTTGGTGTTGAAGCTAATGATAGAACAGATTATGGTGACAATGGACAAGTCAGTAGTAGTGGGCTTGGAGCTTTGGAGATAATGGGTGGTCTAGATGCTGTATAGGAGCTGAAAGGGAGCCATATAGGAGTTAGGAGCCATATAGGAGCTGTATAGAAGCTGGGTCATATGCATCCTGAAATACTGAAATGAGGCTAAGAGGGCCGGTAAATTAAACTTCATCGAGGGATTTCTCATGGTCTCATATGACAAAAAAGGGATTCCATAGCCACAGACGTTTTTCAAAAAGGGATTCCATGGGACATGGTTGTTAAATACCGATATGAGGTTAAGAGGGATAGTAAACTAGACCCCACTGAGGGATTTTCCCATAGCCCTCATGGCCTCATACAACAAAAAGGGATTCATCAAAAGGTATCCTTGAAAGGTATCCTCCAATAGTACATCGCCATGTCATAGGTATCCTCAAATACCGAAATGAGGCTAAGAGGGATAGTAAATTAGACCCAATTGAGGTATTTTCTCATGTCCCTCATGGCCTCATTCGACAAAAGAGGGATTCTCCTAAAGGTATCCTCGAAATGTATCCTCCAATAGGACATTGCCATGTTATAGGTATCCTCAAATACCGAGCTGAGGCTAAGAGGGATAGTAGATTAGACCCCATTGAGGGATTTTCTCATGGCCCTCGTGGCCTCATATGATAAAAGGAGGTGTCGAAGGCCAGTATTTTCCAAATCAGTATTCTAAAAAGGGGATTCTACAGAACGTGGCAATTCGATGCCGAGATGATGAGAATCATATAGGTTTTTGCTGTACATAAAGGAGATAATTCTGCATAAAATTATATGAAAAATCAAGCAATCTGATTGGTTGGTTAGCTGCAATAATGTGAACTGATTGGATTATCTGGAAAAAAACGAAACGAGAATTGAATTACTTGAAATAGGGTTAGAAATAGCTAAAACAGACCAGAAAAGCTAAATAAAGTAACAAAATGGTTCCAAACGATAGGCTTTTTCTACTCTACTGGTGTATACTCCGATTCATTTGAACATGACCCACAAACATAGTCCCCGTCTTGTTGTAGGGCTTTCTGGTTCACAGCAACCATCGCTACTATTATATGCCCAAAAGGGGACTTCACTGAGTCCGTTTCGGTAGTTTGGGGTGCAATTTGGTGGTTTAGAGGGATTGTGGTAATTAGATTTTCTCCCATTTAATCAAACATATCCTCAAACATACCCCGCCCAATAAGGTTTTAGGTTACATACCAACCACGTGCTACTATAGAAACCAAGCCAAGATGCCGGCCTCGTATACAAAATGGACGACCGAAACACGTATCACCCTAACAACACGCGTTATGCATGCGCACTAACACCACGTATCACTATGGGGTGATGTCGCAAGATGGCCACATTCGCGGGTTACCATTACAACCCAACATGGCGCCTCTGGGTCACGCGACTATGATGTCATATGAGATCATCCATGAATTCATCCAAATGATGCCTGAAACAAACAAGACATCCAATTCATTTCCTTTAAAAACTTATAGGAACCCCAAGCGGGCCGTATGCCCGCAAAGGGTTCCACATACCCAGACAGATAAATGTGTTCCAAAAACAGAATTCTCTATAGCCGTCAATGTGATTTTTTGAATTGGACAGTAAATTTCAGTGAAAAAATCAGGTAACTTCCGGTATCGAATTGCCCATTCAATTGAAATTAGCCTATCCCCCACTATATACATATCTACACTTCAGGGGTAACCAAGGCCTTCTCATCCGAGAACCGCGACCGGCAAAGGGTTAATCACGCCAGTCACTAGAGACGACTTGCACATCACTCAATGGCTACCAGAACATTTGTTTTCCAATGATGCGGCACTGTCCACCATAGTAGACCAGCACTATATTATTTTCCGGGGCCTGGAAACACAGAACTAACTACCCCCTGAATGAATATTCTCAAAGGTATTCAATCGATTGGTTGCTTTGATATACTTTTGTATTACCCGAAATAGATGATCATTTCCAGATGGTGACATATTCGGGATACCGTAAAGGATTATTCATCTTTCTTGAACAGATTCCAAAATACGATGGTGGCCTACATACCTTGCTTTTGAAATATTTAGTAAATTCACTTAAAGATTCCAGGTTCTTTATATTCATGGGAAGTGAGTTCCATTCTGAGGTACAAGATGGGCTGAAAGAATTTTTCAATAATTCAATGTGCATCAGAGGAATTTTACAATTCGAACGAGCACGTGTGACGTTCTCGCAAATGCTTGTTAAGAAGATCAATTTAGTGTTCCCGCAAAAATATAAGCATTTTTTCATCAGATAAAATTTAATAAATTAAGATTAATTTTAGAGCTGAAACGATTAAAGGGTTTTCATGATTGATTAATCACATGGATTCACCTTGGTTAACCGATTAATCCCTTGCCCTAATAGGTAGCTGAATAATTGCCGTACCGTTGATGATTTATATAATTAAAACTTTACTCAGCGTTATGGACAAAACTGGCCAGCGCCATATACAAAAATGGCCAGAATTATAACTTAGTTCAAAATGAGGAATTTTCTTTAAAAATCTTTTTCAGATCCAGCAGTTGGAATGCTTTGCTATTTGGTATGCAACATCCTTAGTGGGGTAAGATTCAAGTTTGTTAATGCCAAGTCCCTGGGTTCATATTCGGGCTCACTGTGGGAGCCTGAATTATAACTAAGTTCCAAATGAGGAATTTTCTTTAAAAAACCATCTTCTTCAGCCCCAGCAGTCGAAATATTTTGATAGTTGGTACCATATGCAGCATCATTTGGGGGGGGGGGGGGGGGGGGCTGGTGGGAGGGGGTGGGAGGGGGTGGGAGGGGGGATAGGGGTGAGATTCAAGTTTGTTCAAGCCAAGTCCATATTTGGGCTTACCAGGGTTTCGCAAATTACGAGAACGGTCGTTTCGTTCCTTTGACGTTCTCGCAAAATGCATGTTAAGAAGATCCATTTACCGATCCCGCAAAAAATATAAGCATTTTATCATCAGATAAAAATTACTAAAATCATATTAATTTTAGAGCTGAAACGATTAAAGGGTTTTCTTGATTGATTAATCGCATGGTTTAACCTTGATTAACTGATTAATCACCTGCCCTAACATGTAGCTGAATAATTGCCGTACCGTTGATGATGTATATGATTAAAACTTTACTCAGCATAATGGACAAAACCGGCCAGTGCCATATACAGAAATGTCCATACAAATTTCATTATATTTTCAATTTTTGTCTCAAAACATAGCTTATGACCACTCATTGGAACGAGCTCATTGAGCTTGTTCCAACGGGGGGGGGGGGGGGACAAGTATGTCGGCACGTAACTGGCATGCGTTACTTTGTCTCATTTAATTGAGCCAGTTTGTTCCTTAGTTAATCCATATAATACCGTACTTCAAACGTAACGATTAACCAATCAATTACTTTTTTTTCGATCAAGACATTGATCACTGGTTAGTCGATTAATCGGTTAACCGTATCAGCTCTAATTAATTTCTATATTTAAACATGATTACAGCAATAGCCTTTGATGTGGTGGTTGAACAATCTAACAATTTAACAGTCTGTGTATTTGGAGATAAATAAGCATAATTCATGTTGCATAAGCTTTTCGTATGAGGGGCAGATGCAACTTCTTCGAATAAATTCCCTTGGTTGATATTTAGGCTACCATGTCAGGTGAATGCCCCCAGGCCCCCTGGGACCTCTTGTGTTCTGCTTCGCAACATTGCCCTGACTCTTCTCTCTATAGTTTTTACTGTAAGTTAGTCACCACTTTTATGTAAGCTTCCAAAATGTGTTACTGCAATTATATATGTCTATCCTTAAGATGAAATGGTTTTTTTTGCCTTTCATTTGCCTGGCTCGATATCTTAAATAATTTGCAGCTATCCTTCACCTTCAAACCTCCGCCACACACATACACAAATCAGGGGTGGGGCGAGTATTGTGTATTTTGTCAAAAAAGTGGTACTCGAGTACTACGAGTACTGAGTGCTTTGGACCCAGCCCGTCACAAATATATTAAACATCAAAGAGTATTATATACTTGAAACAAATACAGTACAGCTTCTGTGTACTGCTCACTTTCCACGGATGGGCAATATTTCCACGGATACAATAATATTTGATGCCAAACACTAACTATAGGAATAATCATCAAAAATTTAAATAATGCTTCATTAATTAAAATTTTGCGGATGATGATTTTTATTGGCTGGTAAGTGCATGAGTTAACATCACTGCCCACGCATGTATTACAACCTGTTCACGGCGACTGTACTGTAACTGATTTGTCCTCTTTGGGATCACATTTTCTCAAATTTCACTCCTTTTGACGGAATGTGTGCCTGTGGGGATTAAAACCAAAGTCGTGAAAGTGCAATTGTGGATATTTGCAGCACAAGCACAGCACTACAGAATCAATATTTGATGATTTTAGGAATTTTAACAGTGTCACGAGACATCACAGTAGCAGGTACTGGTCATTTTGTTGGAAAAAAATCACTGTTTTATGACTTGAGGTGCCTTAACTGAGAAAACGGAGGCTTTGTCCTACAAAGATTGTAAACTATTCATGAAACACAATGTGAAATGTCTTCAGAAGCCAGAATGTGATTAAATAACCTTGGGAAATTCAATATGTGTCAACATCAATTAATTTATAAATTAAGATAGTTTTTTTATGGAAAAAGGCATACTGAGGGATGTGGGGGGGGGGGGGGCACATCCAGGGCTATATTTTACCCCATCACTAGGGAAAAGAATATTTGACATCATTTGTTGACATAAAATGGCACTTTCTATTGATATTGGTGAATTATATAGCCTCAGCCAGGGCTTTTATTTCGACGAGAATCGGAGAATCGATTCACGTAGAGATCCGTGCAACAGAACCAGTGAGAAACCATGTAGATTCTCGTAACACTGCCGCTAGGATTCACATCAAAAGAACTGAGTCAGTTTAACCCTTTACCTAGCACAGAGGCAGCAAATTAACCAATACAACACTAACATGACCTGAAATATTTTGACACTGGCAATAAAATTTGTAAAAATATGGCTGTCATTAGAACCGACTCTCATCAGCCGGTTCCAGTAACATCCCTAATTATTAAGATTGATGAATATTGTTTATTTTGAGCTCACATGACTGTAATTCAGGGGGCGCTTGAGTGATGAATTTCTGTCTGTCGACCATGTGTCCAGCGTGGACTTTACATTATCAACCTTTCCTCATTCCTCATAAACAAATGGGCCGAATTGACCCAAATTTGATATGCATGTTTCTTATCATATACGAATTCCAGTTTGTTCAAATAAAGTTGCCACAACCACAGGCGTCCCCAAAAGGGGCATTTCTCTGATAGCACCCATAAATTGTTTTCCAAAATTAAACGAAAATCTTCTCCAAAACCATATATAAGAATATTTTGATACTTGGTATACAGCATCTCTAGGGGAGAGGAGAGGGAGGGGGGGGGGGGTGCAGATTCAATCCCTGAGTTAATATTTGGGCTCCCTATCAAGAGTGTAATATGAGGAAATTTCTTTGAATACATCTTTCAGATCCACCAGTCAGAATGCTTTCATATTTGAAATACATCTCTAGTGAGTGTTTGTGGGGGAGGGGGGGGGGGTCGGGTGGTGGGAGGGGGGGTCCTTTTGTGTTAGATTGAAGTTTGTTTGAATCGGGTCTCTTGGTTAAATATTTGGTCTATCTATTGATTCCCAAGGTTTAACTTAGTGCAGTATGAGGAAATTTCTTTAAAAATATATTTCTTCAGATCCACCAATCAGAATCCTTTCATATTTGAAATACATCATCTCTAAGGAGATCAGAGTCAGGTTGTTCAACCCATGTCTATGGTTTAATATTTGGGCTCGTTATTGGAGCTCAAATTAATTCAGTGCAACATAAGAACATTTCTTTAAAAATCTTTTTCTTCAGACCCACCAGTTAGAATGCTTTTATATTTGGTGCAGGACATCTCTGGGAGGTTAGATCTAAATTTGTTCCAATTTGGTTCCTGCCAGTCAGAATTCTTTCATATTTGGTATCGCAGGTGTGTGTGTGTGGGGGGGTGGGGGGGGGGGGCTTTGAGTTTGTTCATTTCGAGTCACTGGTTTAATATTTGGGCAGGGGCGGGTTAGGTTCAAGGCTGTTCATTAATGTTCAAATCCATTCCTTAGAGTTTTTCCATACAATTTGCCTTTCAAGCTGCAGAGACACAGCAATCCTTGGAAGTTAGGCAGTACTTGTCTACAGCTGACAGAATTGGAAGCAATCAGGAAGACCTATGCTAATATTCATCTAACATGGACACTAGAGTTATGAATAATTTCATATCATCATACCTATGTAGTGTTGATGAACCATGACTAACTGAATGTGATCCAAAATACTTCTCAGAACCACTTTGTCAGGTGATCGATTAAGGCCCCTAGGGGGGGGGGGGGTGCTTTTGTTTTTTTTTTAAAAATCAGTAGTTGGTGTTTTAAAAAGTAAAAAGCTATATTGGGTAAAGGACTAACATGTATTATCAGTATGCAACAGGGGTTCAACCATATTGGCCTCATGGGATCCTGGCCCATAGCAGGTCTAAATTCCCGCAACGATTTTCACAAAAATCCAAATGGATTCTCCCAAATTTAGAGGAATTATAAGCCCTGCACAACCCCAATTTTGAAACAAAATTGACATATTGTTTCATGGGGGTGGGGCACTATTTATCTTGCTGTACAGTTAATTAGAACAGATTTTGTCATAAGGTTTTGTGTGCTGATGCAGATTTTAGTTTTATTTTGGGATTTGGGTATTTTTCAAAGAAAGCTGTGAATTCTTATCCCGCCCAACTTACTCATTAGGTAACAGAGTAGGAATTCTGTCGGAGGCAATGCCAGTGTTTAAGCCCATTTCACACTGATTGGATAGTTCTCTTCAAAGGATCAAATTTCCAATGCTTTTGACTAGGCAGAAGGCAAAAGTTGAAATTCCTATTGCAGAAATGAGTTTTTCATCACATGAAAGAAGTAAATGGATCTTTGGCAGGGTTGGGTTTGCTCAAAGGTATAACTGTTGTAAATAATTTAATTAGATTTACCTGCCTCGGAAATTATGTAATCCCCAAAACTAAGCAGTCTTGGAAAAATATATTGTTTCAATAAATATTTGAAGAATTCTATTGACATCTTGCATTACTGTTGAATGTTCCAGATGAATAAAGAGGGTGATTTGAGGACTTTTAGAACCTAAAAATGCATTTGACTATTGGTGTGTTTTGGTTGGGAATTCCCTGAGAAATATGTACATGTGATCAGCACTTCCCTTTTCTTAGTTTGTCTCTCTTATTTGTTGCATGACCCCCGGTTTAAGAATCATAAAAGGTTGTCTGAAGGGCTATACTTGACAAAAGATATTTGAATGCCAAATTTAAAACGATGCGACCATATTTGTTTCGCCTGAACGTTATAAGGGTCGCCTATGGGAAAATATTTAGTACTGTGATACGTATTCGTGTTTGGCTGAAATTAAACAATTGCAGGAATTCGATTGCATAAAATGATTTAGGAGTTATGGTTGCGGAATGAACTATTCCAGTATGCTGGATACTTTGGTGTGCCTTCTTACGCCTTGTCTATTGTCATGTTAATGATGCAATGGACATTGCATCGAGGTTGATTCAACATACATTAAACGTTGTGGGGAGCTGTACGACCCATTACGTAAACAACCCACCCTGCAAAACACCAAAACAAAAAGGGTGGAGATAAATCACAAAAATTGAAAGTTGTAGCGAGAAAATTCTGAAAAGTGAGGTCAATCCCACTGTGATTTGATCTCTTCTAAAAATTATGTGAAGAGACGTCATTATTTTAAAGTGATTCCTGGGCAGAATAAACAGATAATTCCCTACTTCTTTTTGCAAGCCAGCCATCTGTGCCTTGGATGACCTCGTGAAATGAATTGAATTTGGTTCGAAACATCATTGCTCGATGGAGAAAGCATACCTGGGCTGAGTTTGATTATTTTTTCACAATGTACAATTTCGTTCATGTTTAAGGATTTTTTTTTTCGTGCGGTCGAGTTAACAGAATTGGAAATGGAGATCAATCATTTTGCCCAGTTGAGCGTGGTTTTTTGTTTGTTAACAAATATTGTTTTTAGAAATCATGGTTATCGGTGTTTTGACTTAAGAGTACGTAAATGTGTTATGCGCTCATTGTGCTTTTAAACAATCTTTTGTCGCGATTCGACTCGTTCTTGCAGAGACATAGCTACTCGTCGCGCAAGACGACTCGTTGCTATACATCCCAGAAAACGAATCGCATCGCGATACAAGATTATGTGCAAGCACAATGTGCACATAACACATATATATTCCCGCGAAATAGGTACAAATCGACAACATATTCGAAATATGTTTTGTTGGAGAGCAGTGTTTATTTATAGCAACTGCTCTCCCATAGGACGGCGGCGACTGAGACACTCCATTGGAACAGATATCAGTAATTTGGACTATTATTATGATCTTCTCTCAACGAATTGCCCATTGTCAGATTTGGCTGATATGACTTCAAAATCGGCTGCTGATACGGCGCCTATTTCGGCCGATATGAACCAAGGTATAGTTGCCCCCTTGATGCGTCGTTAGTATGCGCAATCAATTTGTTTACAACGATATCGTTCACTATTGTCCGTCGCACACAATCGGGAAAACTCGCGTTACCAATCAAAATGGAGTAGTTTGAACCTTAGTTTTGTATGGCGAGGAATTAATGACGGCAATAAGTTAGGAATGGGTGAATAAAGAGAAGGAAGAAAAGGGTTCTTCAGAAAAGTAAACGCAAATTTAGATTCAGAGTCGTGATTGGAGATTCATGGAAGTGAGAGAAGAGGTAGTTCATCTACCCGACTCGAGAAGCAGAGACGTTCGATTATCTGACCTAGGAGAAGATGGAAACTTCGGGTTTTGTTGACATTGTGTAATTATTTCTCTTGGTTTAATGAATAAAGAGGTTATTTACTTCGTTAGTTTCATATCAAACATATCATTGTATTATATTATATTATATTATATTATTATTATTATTATTATTTTATATTATATAATATTATCTTATCTCAGCCTAAAATAATCATACATTCATACTTATATATGCAAAGTTAATTCGGGTAGGCCTTCTTAGTTTATTTTGAAGTGGCTTGAAATATCGCGAACCTCAATTTTCGACATGCATATCATTACATATAATGTGCCTGACGTGCTTCTTCACAATCGAACCCAACCGAACGTTTCATAGATTCGCACATTGGTCATATATAGAAAAGCATCCTCTCAGGTGGCAGGGACGGCAGTGCTGTAAAAAAACAATGATCTACAAGAAAAGCATTCGCGAACATTTTCACTTTCACAGCGCCTCCCAATATTTGTGATCTCTTTTTAAAGAATAAACCTTGATGTCAGCAAACACTGAATAGGCTGATGATGTACACATTTTACGTGGCAATGCAAATTGTATATTTACGACATATTTTAGTTATTATTGATAATAAACGAGTGTCCAGATTGGAATGTTGATATATACAGATTATCACCACAGTGTGTGTCTCCGGGAATTCAGATCAAGTCGAGTTGTAGGAATAGAACAGTATTTCGACGAGCCAGTTAGGGCGAGTCGAAATGCGATTCTGTGCCTACAACGAGACTTGATCAGAATTTCCGGAAACACACACTGTGGTAATGATAGATTTATCTCACAACATTGACCACAAAATGTGTTATAAAACTATTTTAAGAGGAACTTTTTCATTTGCCTTATCGATGGAAAGACGCAAATTGAAAAATAGAACAGCGTTCATTGATCTCCATATTGAGGTCAGTGATGACGTTACACTTCAGATAAAATTACGTCACTGGGATTCACTTTACTGAATACTGTCTTGGAAGTGGAGCAACTGTGTGTTTGGTCAACGCGAATTTGGTTGTTACTTTTGCAATAATTACTGGTGAATTAAATATCCCTTTTGGTGTAAAAGTCTATTATATTTTAAAATATCCCGTCCATCGTTTATTGAGGTGGAGTTTTGCACATTTCATAGCGAACGCTAATCCTTTAACTTCATGAGAGAAGCCTCGACTCGAGCTTTCGGGAAAATCTCAATAATACTAATAGGCTGCGAACCAGCTCAAGATGTCAACAAGTGCGCATAATTTAACTATTCGTTGAGTTAACTTCCCCAATGACATTTTAGCATGCCGTGCATAATAAATACGCTACAGTGCGTTTAGTTGGCAGATACAGTGTCATATACGGCTCAGAGAAAACAATAATATATATCACCTAATATTATTTTCTCTGAAGGGAAAAACACGAAGCGATCGAAAAATGATATTACTGCCGTTGTTTTGGCAACAGCAGAATCACGCGCTTGTATTAGGGGCCCTTGATACGGATTCGAAACAAGGGCCCAAATACATTAAACTTTAGTTGCGTAACAGTGCAAAAACGCCCCGATTGTGAGATAAAGTTCAATATCATATGAGGTAAACGCCATGACGTTTGAAGAATTGACAGCGGTTATGCCACAGTACAGTCGCCGTGCACTGGTCACTTTCCAGGCGTCGGCAGTATTTCCACGAACGCAATAATATTAGATTCCAAACACTAATTACAGAAATAATTATCAATCATTTAATTAATGAAGCACCGGGTACCACCCGGTGCTTCACAACCCGGTGCTTCATTAATTAAAATGTTGCTAATGATGATTTTTACTACCTGGTAAACAGATGCGTGGACATAAGAGCCCACGTGTGGATTACGACCAATCCACGGCGACTATAATGTACAGCGTAACAGCTTTCACGTCATCAAACGTCATGGATTGGGAGAAGTTATCCCGTTGATTGACTTGACGCCATCTTAGGTATCGTCAACATGTCGTCGTCATTTATGGAGTAAACTGTCTGACTAAAAACAGGAAAATATTTGCAATAGACTGACAAAAGAAATGAGTAGCTTGGTGAGAAATGAGTTATGATACAAGTAGCGTACTGAAAACTATGTATATCATTTCTTAAATAGTCTAATTTAAATCAAAAATATTAAAATAATTTTTAAAATTTAGTAAAAGACTTGATTTAAGAAATGACAGAATTTCGTCCAGGGTTGTGTGATACAAAAGGCTTCTAAGAGAGTCTACTGTAAAATATTACCTCTGATGTGAGTAATATATGTACGATGTAAACGAATGCGCTCAGCAGTCAGCATACACCGACAAGGAACACATTCTGGAAGCATATTGCACTCCAATAAGAAGGAAGGAGTAAGTCTTGTATGACCATTATAACATTGTGTTAGAATTGCATATCTAGCAAGCAAAGTTACTAGATGCATACTTATTAGCAACACTTGGCCGAAAGCGACGGAGCTTGTTATTTGTATGTTTTATTTTATGCAATAGCTGATATGTGGTTTGAATCAGTGAAGGTGCTTTTTTGTCTACACTGTCTGCCTCGGTGTTAACGGGGACATCAACATGTCTAGGCAACCAACAAAACACGATATTATTCTGCAATAAGATTAAAATCCTCACCCTCAGATTGGATGACAGATCGCGTGGTTTCCTCTGTGTTTATACTTCCACTGGCATATGTTGACGTCTGACTTCACCACTCTAAATATGTGAAATGACATTGCCCGTGTTGCATTTATTTCATCAACGGAGAGACTTGTAAATCCCATCATTTTTTTCTGAATATCCCAAGCTTGCAAGTGACGAGGATATCCCTAATGAAGTATTATTTAACCCTTTACCCAACGCAGACGATATCAAAATTTATTATTTTAAATATCATTTTTTGAAATTTTTAAAAAAAAATCAACAAAACCATATCATGTGACCTCTCGTTGGAACGAGCTCGATGAGGGGTCACATGATATGGTATTGTTGAATTTTTTTGAAAAATAATATTTTTTCAACTGCTGAATTTGCATATTACGCGGGCGGATGCGGACGATTCGTTGGGTAAAGGGTTAAATTAGAAATCTGTTTACGATTTTAAGTAAGATGGAGTGACCTCTACCTTTATTTTTTATTGATTATTTGTCCAGTGACGTCATGAAGTACGCGAGCTGTTCATTTACTAAACAAGTTACCGATAAAATTTACCATGGTCATTTCACGATGAGTGTTATGTCTATGGACTATGGATGCTATCTTAATGGAACATAAACGTGATTGTGGCGAACTGACGGCAAAATGGTCTATATTCAACCGAGACGCACCAGTTCATCACAATAACATAAAATATTGGTAAAATATAAGCATATTTAACTTCTCACAAATGTCCAATAAAAGAATGTTATTCAATTTAGGGGTGAATAAAGCTTGGGAGTGTCTGAGAAAACAGTCGCCTTCGTTTCTTGTTCATTTTTGATCTGTCGTCCACGAGTTGTTAAACTCTAACTTTAGCTGTGAAAAAAACCTGTTATTTGTCATTCTGATTCAGGTGATCTGATCACCAGTGACAGCAGTCGGTAATACTTTTTCACCATCTTTAGACCATCGTTATTCGTTGTTATTCCCGTATACTAACCAATTCCGTAAGTTCACTGGGTGTCTATGTTGTTTGCTTTTTGTGTAAATTAATCCTTTGTATTTCACTTGTAAATTGTCTGGCTTTGTTACATATAGAATAAACGTATAGAGTTTTCAAGAAAAAAAAAATATACGAGTGGGATTAAGAATGAAACTGACGAGCCTCTGGCGAGTCGGTTTCATTCTTAATTCTACGAGTGGAATACATTTTTACTTGAAAACACTATACGTGTATATTTTGTTTATCCCATAAATCTTGCACAGGGCAGTTGCGGTGAAATCATGCTGTTACTCGCCACAAAACACAGCGAGAAGTGAGGAGCACATTGGTCCAGTTCGATCGACCAGCACAATTGGCCAAAATAAACAAGGCGCAGTAATACATTTCTGTCTAAAAATAATTCCCATACAATGTTGAGCTAAACTTGCAAAAATACTTTATTAAATGAACAGTGTGTTTTCTTCTGGCATTGTGTAATATTTTCAAAAAGTTTTAAAGAAAGCAACAATTGAACTATTAATAATGCTACACGAATGCGGTAGAGGTCAGAGGTCAATAAGACCGTTTCTACAATAGGAATACGTTCTTTTAGTGTTTAACCTACGGGGGAAATTTATCACCCTACTAGATGAATAAAGCAAAAAGTTATCCAATTGGCATTTATTGTTCGAATAAATGGTCATTTATGGGATAAATTTAAATCTTTTTGTATAGTGATGTGATAGCATTAACTTCACGTATAGCTTTGCCATCATTGTTGCATCTGCACCCTTAATTGTTGGACCCAACCTAACAAATGCCCATCTGTCCATTGACTTAACCTACTGCTTAACATTTCTTTAACCCTTTACCCAAAGTAATGGACAAAAACGGCGAGCGCTGTTCACAAACTTCACCATTCAATTTTCATTATTTTTTAAATTGCTTGTCACGAAAACATAGCTTATGACCCCCTCATTGGAACGAGCTCGTTCCAATAAGGTGCCATAAGCTATGTTGTTCGACGCAAAAAATGACAAAAATTAGTTATTCAAGAATTTTATTTACAAGTGTCGTCTGCTTTTCATGCCAGGTAAAGGGTTATTAATTCCATAGTGATGATTTGTGATTATAAATGCAGATGCAGCACTATAAGCATATTTGCATACTATTTTTCTAACACATGCATTCCATGAAACTGGGAGAAACACTTTTTCCTTGGGGAGGAGGTGGGGGCAATCAAACGATATTAATTTGTAGATAAAAACACTAACGTAGCAATGAACTATACAGATATTTGTTCGCGTTGGCATAACAATTACGTTAATAAGTACAAGACATACCCAGCTGATGATTACATGGACCTACTAGAATGGACAACATGGGCTGAATCAATATCAGGCCGTACAAGAAAACCATTAATGCAGAGTTCACGACCACAAAATCTTTATTTGTCAATTGTATCTATCAATTTTAACACCAAAATGATGGCTAGTTTGTTAGATAGTCTGATGTTATTGCATTTCCTTTGCCAAAGTTCAGAAATATCTTTTAACTGCTAAACACTACTTCTACTACTACTGGTTTTTGTACGAATTCACCGATAGGTTGATATTTTAAATTTTTACAATACTGGGTTTTCTACAAACCATTTGAACTCCCGTGGTAGAGAAGTATGAATAATTCCCAAGTTATATGACCATCATACTATCATCAATAATACCGTCATTATAATGGGATTGAGCATTTTTTTCAATTTGTTCTAACACTGTTTAACCAGTGATAGATAAACTTGTCCCTCTATCCTGATAGATTCTGTCTTTTGATTGGTCAGAATGCCTTGGACAAATAGCCATGGCAAAGAGTGTGCCCAACATTCAAGGTATATGAGATCGTGCAACATCCAGTGTATAAGCGCACGCGAAACAAAAGGGGTATATGGTTTCAATGAAAGCTTTTCGCTTCCACTCGCCTCATTACAAAAATCGAACCAAAAAACCCGAAAATAGTCACAAATATCATCCGATTTCCGACAATACCATGATAAAAATAAAATAAGAGCAAATAATTCGTCCCCTGAGTACCAATGCCAGTAGGCACATAGAGCACATTGGAACTCTGGGGACGATATGTCAACAAAATACTGTTTACTCGTTTCCTTAACGACCCAAAGGGATGTAACTCTATCTGTTGTCTTCTGCGATTATAAAAAGAAAATTGTTATCACGAATTTGGTCCAAATGATTGTGGAGCTGAGAAATGGGTCCACAAATTCATTTCCACCAAGTTGTATTGTGTTTCAAATGGAAAAAAAAAAACGTCATCTCCGCCAACATGTATAGTATATTGAGATTTAATACCTGGATGTCTCATTTAAACACCTCGCCTGCGGCTCGGTGTTTAAAAACCGACATCCAGGTATTAAATCTACATATACCATACAGGTTGGCGGAGATAAGTTATATTAACTAAAAGGAATAAATACAGAGGTTCAACCCTCGATGATCAACAAACACAAGTTACTGATCGTTGTCTCTAGTATGGCATCTTCCTTTCGGCTCTGTTATCATTCTGTGAAACAGTATAACAGTAAGGTGTAACGGGTCCTTCTTCAAATTTGTTTTCTGTTAATCTGTAAATTTAGGCACAAAATGTTCTTGAAGCAAGTAAACACTGACTGGGTGCTATAATTCTATTCTCTGCTAGTTGTATCTTGTCCTCGCATCCCATATATTATATAAAAATCAATAGATATTTCACTTTGATAATAACTAAAACGTCTTGACTTATATATATTTGTATCACTCAGAAACATATGTGATCACGTGTGATTATTCGATTTAGCCCTTTACCCAACGAATCGCCCGCATCCGCCCGCGTAATATGCAAATTCAGCAGTTGAAAAAATATTATTTTTCAAAAAATTTCAACAAAACCATATCATGTGACCCCTCGTTGGAACGAGCTCGTCGAGCTCGTTCCAACGAGGGGTCACATGATATGGTTTTGTTGAAATTTTTTGAAAAATTTGAAAAAATGATATTTAAAATAAATTTTGATATCGTCTGCGTTGGGTA
The DNA here is from genome assembly GCA_031216915.1 of Pictodentalium vernedei. Lineage (NCBI taxonomy): Eukaryota > Metazoa > Mollusca > Scaphopoda > Dentaliida > Dentaliidae > Pictodentalium > Pictodentalium vernedei. The sequence goes on from CM062289.1 coordinate 88,929,647, forward strand.
AAGGGTTAAAAAGAGAATGTTTTCACCTGCACTCATCGAAAACTGATTACACGCATCGAGGTCACCGTTTTGATAACAGTAATTATATAACAAATAAATCAGCGACAGGACGAAATAAATTAGACAAGATAATTTTTTGCCATGACGTAATTTTTATACAAGCAAAAATGCGTAAAACCGAAACTGTAAATCAAGATAACACTCATTTGAAACACTACTATAAACTTCGGTGGTCATTGTACTAGTGGAACAATCAATGGGGATAACACATGCACAATTCAAGAACGTAATACCATGACGTCATAATGATCTTCGTTTCTAAAGAAGTCAAGTCATATAATTTGAATGGTTATAAATATATGTGCGAACAAGTCAAGACGTGGTGATATATTTTACGAGAAATTGGTTACAACCACCAAGAAGGTGTCCGAGGTTAATTTGTCATCATCACTATGTATTGATTGAGAAACTTGTACCAAGCCTTGGTGGTGTTCCTATTACGTATCGCCACTCGCCCTAAAGGGCTGGCCGCAAAACTTAATACGAACACCACCCCGGTTTGATACAAGTTTCTCGATCAACACAGTGGTGATAGTATATATTTGCACACACTTAATTAGTCTGTATTCATTGTATTTCTTCCGGCTGTTGGGAGGGTGGGGGGGGGGGGGGTATCATAGTGTCGATCCTATCATGTGGAGGTGTGGATGGTTAAAAACACAACGGTCGATCTGGTGACTCTATACAATTAAACCAAATATGCGGTAAATGAAGTAAGCTTCTTTTCTTCTTCCTATCGCCGTAACTATGGAGCTGTGAACAGTGCGTCTTGACCGGTTGGAAGTGTGAGAGGAAGAGTGGGCCGATCTCTATGAGTACCACGCAGTCTGTTGCATCATCACTGGCGCCATCGCGGAGGGGTAAAACTCGTGGCCTGTGGCTTCTCGTTCTCTTCCGCACTGGCACCCATTCACACAAGCGTGTCGTTCTGTATATATATCAATTTGTGACAAGATATTATAAATTATTCTTTAGACGGTAATAGGGTTTGAGGATTGCGGCTCGCAGCTAATATTCAACGGAGACGCGAATCATCGAGGTTGAATGAGCTCTCCGAGCCGCGAACCCCAGACCATGTTACCATCAATTCACTCTAATAACATGTTTTACCGTTTGACGTCACCACGCGAAACCCATCAATTCACCAAAATTTATTGCAATAACATGTTCCAATAAAAACCTACCCCTAAACCAAAACCCACTTGAAATTAACAAGTCAACTTTTAAGGATCATAGGTTAAGTAAATAAATCTTCAGTGTACCCTGCGTTGTCACTGGACAGATAATCTATAAATCAGATTAAGGTCGAGGTCACATCACCTTAATTCAAATCATAATCTGAGTGCACTCCATTCGGAACATCGTCTGCTGCACTATGAAAAATCTACGAACATTAAGCGTAGATGAAATAATTGCGACATTGGCAACCTCTTTTCAAATATTACGTGTCATGACGTCAAACGGTAAAATATGTTACTAAGGCCGTAAATATATTTAAAAAAAATATGCAATCTCTTGTCCAATGAGAGGGCGAAGATTTCAGTCTGAATGGAACATAGTTTTACGAATAAGGATATACGTGTAATTTTGAGAACTTTTAAATGTTCGTAGTAACCGGGCTTGTGTCGGTTGAGAATGTTTCGATTATTTCTCTTTAGTGCCATACATTGCCTGACTTGAAATGAAAATTTCGATATCTCAATTCCTGAAAATCCACATAATACTCGCAATCGGTGTCCAGCTTGGACTTAAGAAAATAGGTAAATTTGTAAACGAAATTACAGCATTAACTCAAAATAATTGATAAATTTTATCAATGCTACATTACTTGAAGGATATACCGGCGATCACTGTTGTCGAATTTCACCAGGGTAGGGTTTTGGGGAGGAAACGCTAAGTTGTTTACAATATTGGCTGCGTTTTGAGTAGGAGAATTGTTACACACTGTTATTTTTGTTTATTTCAACCTGCTATGTAGAGGCTACATATTGGGTGGTTTCATATCGGCCAATATATCAGCCCGGTATCAAATCCGCCTGAAACCGAAACCTATGTATTTATTAAACCAAAACCAATAATTGCAAAATGTTCTCAGATCTGTTACAGTTTTCTGCTACAGTGCTTCTGTTTGTCATTCTTATCATAAAGTATGAACTTTTCGCTTCGTGGGAAGCCGAGACGTTACAGTTAAAACTAGAAGTCTGTCATGAATTGTGCGCTTATCTAGGCTTAATTGTGCGCAATTGCCATATCGAATGGCATCCAAAGCACGGCAGGTTCTCCTGGTTACTCATAGCAAACACAGGCAATGTTTCTGCCAATGGACCTCCGGGTTACCCGGGGGTCCATTGGCAGATACATTGCTTATGCACAGGCCATATATACAGAATTTGATAGCACAGAATTTGATAGCCTTACTATGGTCCTAACGCGTAGATTAACGCGCAGATCGACGTGTCATTTGTGCGCATTTCATGACAGGACTTCTGCTTCTAACTGTTGGGTAGCTGAACTATCTCTTCTCTCACTTCGAGGAATCTACACTTACGTCCCTGAATCTTAGATCGTTTTAAATTTTGTGTACAACTCTCATGTTTTTTCTTCATACACGTAATCTTACTCATTGCCACCATTTCTTCCCCGCCAACGGCTTCTCCCATTTGCCAGATAACTCTAATTTTACTGGTTGATTGCGTTCGGCGAATAACGATGAATGATTTCGTCGTGCACAAATATTGTTTGCACCCAGTTACGCATCAACTCTAGCTTGATTTATATAGGTCGAGATCGGTGTCATATCAGCCGAGTGTGAAGGCATATCCGCCGAGATTGATGATATGCAATTCTGGGAAAGATATCCAATAAATAAAGCACCTGTATCATAAACCAGATCGTTCAAAGTGTGCGTAAGTCGTTTTGAGCGACCGGGCAACGCGTCCAATACAACATTACATTCATTCTAGTTTAAACAATATTTATTCATGAAAAAATATGATGCATACATATGATAAACTGCAACAGGATTGTCATACAAAGTGCGCAATACAATGGTATGCATTAACGTAAAGAGTCAAGAACGAGATTTGTTGAAAGGATTCAGCAGATAGCTTTTAGCTTGTATGAGCTGTCTCCTTTGGATTACTGACAAAGTTTAATAGTAGCTGCAAACACGAAGTGAAATATTGTTTAAACATAGAAAACAGAGAGAGAGAGAGAGAGAGAGAGAGAGAGAGAGAGGAGAGAGAGAGAGAGAGAGAGAGAGAGAGAGTACGGAGAGCAATAGGGAGAATGTGAGAATGAAAAGAAAAGGAAACTTAACCCCTTACCCAACATGCGTAGCAGTCGACACTTGAAGAATAAGTTTTCGAATAACTGGAAGTTTCCAATGTCAGTCTCAAAAACACTGTGCAATTCTGGGAAAGATATCCAATAAATAAAGTACCTGTATCATAAACCAGATCGTTCAAAGTGTACGTATGTCATTATGGGCGACCGGGCAACGCGTTCAATACAACATTACATTCATTCTGAACCTTTACAAAATAATGCAGCGTTCTATGAAATTGTAGTTTATGGCTGTCTATTGTTTTAATAGCAGTTTATTGCACTCAACCCGTGAAAATGGGCAGTCATTTTAAAAAAAAAAGTGCTCCATTTTTTTCAGGCGTAATTACAGACATGGGTAATCATGTCGTGCCTTGCCGATTGCCAGAACCATACGTCCAAGAATTCAGTGGCGTTGGTGATATGCTTCTTCAGGTAAATGTTTCATGGATATCTGCTATTGACTCTTTCCAGCTGATTATGGAAGGTAAGATATTGTCTGTGTCATTTATTATAGCACACAAACATTTTTAATTGTGTGTTTCAAGTTTTGGTCGGGTCGCCTGACAGCATTTTAGCCAAAGCGTATGAAGTGGGGTGCTAATAAAAAAAAATCTTTGCAAATATTTGTTCACACCCACTTATTATGCTCTAAAGCTCATGCCGCACCAGTACAGTGGGGGTTTGTTCTAGGTAGACGTAGACGTAGATGTGTTTTTCTACGAGAAAGTGGATGGAAGCCATATCCTAAGTAAATACTACACAAGGTCGGTTATAAAGTTAGTTCAGCCAGCGCAAATTATTTTGTAAATCAGAGGTAAACGGGACCTCTCAAATGAATCATCTTGAAACAACTATGTGTATATTGACACTAAGTGGTAAATATTTCATAAACTGAGGCGTTGGGTGGGGATGGTTGTCGAAATATCTGCTCAAATCTTATTACGCTATTTTTAAAATCAAACATAATTACACAGATGGACGCCTTATCAAATCAGTGTTCTCATATCGCATGGTTTCCGACACGAGGTGACCGTGGCTGTCGAAAATGTCGTTAAATCCCAGAAAATAAATCGTATGCCTGAATCATCCATAAACCTTTAGCGAGCTAAATCCTTATCGTTACATAACATGGATATGGGTTGGTGGGTGGGTAGTGGAGTTATTATATACCACCTATGTTCAAGCGGGAAACGACAGACGGCCTTGCTGCATCGGTGTACTTGAAAATTCTTGTCAATGTATTCAAACTAGGGGCTAACATACAGAATCGTAGATACAGGCTGAAGTCTCAATGATATATTTCAGAAAGAACATAATATATTATTCATATACTAAACAATATGTTTTAACATTTTTATAGAAGAGGTGAACACAGCAGGGTGGTATTTATGCGTAAAATGATGATGGAGGCACCTGATTACTGTAGAGGATTTTTTTTCGGATGGGAGTGGCATAATTTAGTATAATTATGTATAGAGGGTTGGTAAAAGAGGATACACCCATTTTTTTCAAAATATAAAACGATTCAGCCAGCTTGAATTCATCGGTGTTTGACAGATTTTACATGAGTAATGGCGGTAGTATATGATCTGTTTCGAATCATGATGCTGCTTCCCTTTCATGGCACAGCAAGAGTATTCTCGTTGAAGTCCTCAGATATTTGCGGTAAAGGGTGGACTTGTTATTCAAATTGGTTCTGCATGCTGAACATTTTTTGTCTTCAAAAATATGAAATAAACTTTTTGCAGAAAAAGGTTGATATATTCAATTTCGCGTTACCCTACTTATTAGTACAATGTATACCTTTATTCACTTCTCTAAGCCGTTTTAGGCAGTGGTAAAATTGTTTTCAAAAGCTGACCAAAGTTTTGTTGGACGAGTTTTTCAAACGGGTTTATTAGAAACGTGACATGGAAATAAATCAGACACGTCCTTGATAAAATTTGATTTTTGTATACACCTGTTTTTGTGCACTTGTGCCCATCCTTAGTTAAACTAATTATATTTTAAAACATAATTATTATTATTTTATTACACGTCTGTTCTATGAAATCCACATCTACAGCAATACTAGCCCATGCGGAAAATGAAAATCTGTTCCGCATATATGTGCGGAACGGAAATCGTTGACGGACTATTGTTTAAATAGAAGCAGAATTTCACGGAATTTTCTACAAATCGTGCAAAGCAATTACAATTCGAATCGCCAGCGATAGCTGAAAATCGTCCCACGAGTTCCAGTGTTCTCTATATGGCAGTAGGCACATACAACACATTGAAACTCAGGGGACGAAAGAGAAACGCGGGTTCCCCTCGCACATTTGGTTGGCGATAAAAATGTGTTATATTTGTTGATAGTTGTCAAATGAATTGCGAAGTGCCCTTCTACTAAAATTGTTTTATAGACATGAAAGAGTGTAATAAACACAAAATGACACGCGTGTGAACGGGTTAATTGATATGTCACAAGCACCATATCGATTGACCCATTCACATGCCTATGTCGTTCTGTGTATTTACCGCATAAGTGTAGTTTACACACTGTGGCAGAGTTTATGCAGCACATGGGCGCATGTCGTCGAACAGCCCACTTTCTCTCTTACCGCGCAACCCATGTCGAATACCTCTTTGCGACTGCTTTTCAGAGAATCTGTATTCGATTGTTCACGGTTAAAAGTGGGCGTGCAACTAGAGATTAACTGGCAAGTTGCAGAACTTGGAAAATATGAAAGCATAAGAGACGTTCCAGGCCCAAGGCCAGAATAACAAATGTTTTCGACAGAGTGGGCTAGAGTCTCAATTACCCGATAGTGTTTCCGGGTCGTTGACCGTCGTCTTTAACTTGAAAGCTAACTCAACATACTCCACTAATCCTTTATCTAACGACCACTTCCGCCCAATTTACAATTTGAGCAGTTTTTCAAAATTTTTACAGAATCAAGCAAACTGTATCTTTCCACCAACAAGCAGACGCTTTGGCAAGTGAAAAATGGAAATTCAGACTATGATTAAGAAAACACCTATGAACCTTTTGGCCTCTTCATGTAAGTAAGAATCCTGAAGCACATAAAGTATCAGTTTCAGCTCTCATTTTCACACTTACAAAACGCAGGCTGGTTCGCTGGAAACTGTATAAGGCTGAGTCTGACGTTACCGATCCCCGGGTAAACTTAGTGAGCCTGTTTGTTGCACATTCCAAACACGAGTGTGCTCTGTGAACGGTGTGTTGGCACAACTGGGATGCTTCCAATAATTCAGAGACAGAAAGAACAGTAATGGTGCTTAATAATGTAACAGTTATACCTTTGTTGGTTTTCCCTTTTCTAGAAACGTATACTGTCTATCCCAAGCGCCTTTCGAAAGTTTGTAATGTTCTATAGATGCTCGCCGCTGCTCGGCTGTTCTATCTGGGTACTCCGGTTTCCTTCACCCGTAAAATTGTCGGACATGAGGTAACACTGGCTGTCGAAGGTGTCGTTAAACTCCAATAAAAACAAAACAAATCTATAAAATAGTAACGTTAACAAATCGTAATCAACCAGTTGCTTGTATTATACAGTAACTAGAGACAGATTGTTATCAAGGATCTCTGATGGACACTGTGCTCGGGTAACTACGGACTCAACGCATACATATTGTAAGATAAAAGAAATTATTATCAATGGAAAGTCTTTCATGGTAATAGGAACAGATTAAAATTCATTCAAAACAAAACCACACTTTTACAGCATGCACTCCCAAGTGCAACATAATGTCCCCAACAAGTAATACATTAAATAGGCTACGTAGCTATTTAGGCCTTCAGTGAGATTATCTAAGTGATATGGTTATGGACATGGAAATGGATGTTTTTTTCTTATTTTATCTGATTAGTTGTTAAATGTTTTCCATTTCATTTCTTTCAGCACGTGGTATTACAAGGAGTGATTATGACGTTGCTGTTGTGAACACGAACTATCATGTTTTCGAGAAAATTAGAGAGTACATGAAAACGACTAAAACGCGTGTGTTACATTGGTCTTCTGAGCGTGTGTTGTTGGGTGGCGCCAAATCGGAACTGTTAAACAAACAAGCTGACTGTCTGTCCGCCCACGCTTTGAAAACAAACAGAAGTATTTATTTCAGCAATGTGAGTGAACAGACTCTTAATCACATGATTGCGACACTAATATCTCAACTGACAATCAGAACACTTTTCGTTATCATAGAGAATAGTAGAGGTAGGTACATAATAATGTTTGTCAAATGCACATCTCTTTTAACAAAATAAGCCACACTAAATTAAATTACTCAATAGAATTAAACTGCGTGGAGTCAGTGAGGATTGCCTCGCTACTCATTGAGAACTTTAGGACTGAGTCTGTGAGGAATGTCTCGCAACTCTGCGTGTGGGGAGTGGGCTCCAAAGAAACCCACCCCTCACTCCATCCATAGCAACATGCATACAAAAGTCACAATATACAATAGCGGATACCTATCTTTCTCTCTACATATAACTTTTCTAATTGAACATTCCCAAATTTTCTTGCAACAGCCTTATCAAGAAGACGCATGGGAATAGCAGGCGAAGCGTTGGGGAAATTGGTACAACCTACCTTTCTGTTAACATACACAGAAAACAATCAAGCAACAGGCAAGGATTGAAACACGCTTCCCTGGCTGGGACTAGTGTACAGTTTATATACATAAACATTTGGATAAAGATTTACCAGCCCTTTTAAAGACTTTCGGGGGTGTGTCTGTGAGAGGGTGTGTGTGTGTGTGTTTGTTTGTTTGTTTTTTTTTGTTTTGTTTTTTTTTATCTTTTCCTTCCAATCGCCCCGTCATCTGTTCCCCCTGAAGGCAGACCAGATGGCCAAGACTCAGCATCCTCTTTCTCTTATTGGCTGATGGATGACTCCCAGCTTTCAAAAACACATGTTGGTGTATTTTTTTCCTTTTTGTAACCGTTAAGGATAATATGCTGGGGCTACTCCCAAACCAGCGACTGTTTGGGTTTCTTTTTTTCTGAAATAACCACGGATCTGCTGTTTCAGTATTACCATAAATATGCCCAGGTCTCTAAGCAAACACGGAGCAAAAATGTTCTAGTTATACAAAATCCCTAGCCATCTTCCAGTTCGAGGTTCTCGGTAATCTCAACCCACTACCCTACTGCCAGTCGCACACTCCAACTTAATAAGATTATTGGCTCTCGCTTCCGACTCTCGTGGATTTATAAGCAAATAATGCTATAAAGCAAATAAAGTCATTCGGGTAGCAAGGGATTTCAATCCCATATCGTCCCTGTGCGACTTCGGCGCGCAGAAACTTTTCCTTTTCATTTCATTCATCTCTGCTATGCTGCATCACATTAGTTAATTAGAAGTTTTTAGTGTACCAATATAAAACTAATAACATGGGACTGATAATTCAATTCTATTAATGGATTTGCATAGTCCCGAGGATGAACGGCGGCAGGTTATTTATTATTTATTTATTGGTGTTTTATGGTCACATACTTATGCACAATGGCTAATTCAAACAAGGTTCGTCTTCTGCGATATTAGTAAGGCCTTCGACAAAGTTTGGCATCATGCGACGAATGTAAAGCAGTTTGTTTTCATTTCGTGATAATGGGGCACAGGGGTACAGGGAAACGCAAGGTGTGAGCCTTTAACATATCTAAGAAAAAGAAGTGTGGATGGGGCATTTATCTCCTTCCTCACCTCCACAGTCCTGGGTTTAAAATCTCCTTAGAATATTACACCAACAAACATATACCCTTGGGCCCTGCGAAGCTTCGATTCCAAATCTTTAGTTGCGATTCGATTCGAAATCGGCTGCCTTATTCGTTTGCTTTCGATTTGTTTTTCACAAGAATATATTTTGGTGTCCGTCACCAAAGTAATCCTAGGTAGAGTATTGTTACGATATACATTTTACATAAATAATATTGAAATGAAATCTGAGTGTATTTTCCACGATAGTAACATAAATAGTAACTTCACGCATTTCACCACCCACCCAGACTTACTTGCAACAACCACGATTAGAAGCAGATTTAACCCTTTGAACCCTCGTTTCCCGGAATGTCATCGCCTTTTGTGTACATTTACAGTGAGATCGGTCAGTCCTATATCAAAAAAAGAAGGATAAAATAATAACTGCAGTCTGTAGCCGTCTGCAGTTGTTATTTTATCACCAATGCCCCATATATAAACCTCTATATAATAAGACAAAAATGGAACGAAATTATGCCTTGGACCGAAAAATCGGTCTTACGAGTTCAAAGGGTTAAAATGTCCAAACAATGACGACAATAATGCCCAGTACTGGTAATTCTCAGTTCCTTTCCTGTTTTTGAGCTTACTCCTGTCTATATAATATTCCGGCTACATCATCAAGACATGCATTGTTAATCAGTCGAGACGTATATTCTATAACCAATCTCAGGTTCTAGAATGTTTTCAAGTCCAATACAGGATAATACCCTAGAAGGTGGTTGTAGAAAAGAACATGTCGTAACGTATGGCAGTTTGTGGCTGACAGAACCCCAAAAAACATGTTCAGTGTTAGTAATAACAAACAGCTTTACCCTTTTTCAATACAATTAGTTCTCCGCGTGTATTCCAGTGTGTATCGATATTTCCACTAGTATGAAAACTGATACAGCTTGAGGTGAGGCTTGACGAACGATTGAGATTAAATTCAGTTTCAAATATATTCACTAACTCGATTCGAAACCAACACGGTTATTCGAACAAGTTCGAACTATGACTAGTTTTGAAACAACCGGTTCCATCACTTCTAAGCATTGGTCAGCGAGGTTTTTACGTCACTTCAACGACATAGTCATTGAAACAACGTGAAATCCTAGCTAACCAATCCACGAAGCTGGAACATTTTCAGATTATTACCATTGTCAAACTGAAGCCTTGCAGTTTTTACTTGTTTGGAAATTATGGAAAACAATTCCTACGACCCCCCCCCCCCCCCCCCCCAGCTTCCAAGGTTATCATTTCGAATGGACCAACTATCACAATGAGTTTTATGTTAGGATTTTATAACGTTATTTACATCTCTGGACCCACTCGTACCACCCCGCACTATACGGTCCTAATATTTATGAAAGTACACTGAATATCCGGCCCATGTACTGGTTGTATTTTGATTTCTAGATAAATATATTGCCTATACTTTTTATTGGAGTTTAATGACACATTATGCAGTTTGGGTCACCTCGTGTCTGACAGACTCACGTGTGGAGAAAACCTGAGTATCGGGGAGAATCACCGAGCATCATTGGGCAACTGTCAGTCTCACCAACACACTGTGGTGTCCTCCAAAAATTCCATATCTGGTTCTTGGTGCATAACTCCATCGTGCCCAGAACTGCGTTACCCCGATAAAGTTACTCCTTTGGGTAGCTATTTGAAGTTGACCAGTTTCCGGATATGTGCTTTACGTCTGCGGTGGTCAACAAGAACGTTTGAGATTGCTGCTTCCGCAGCCGACGAGCTTTCCGTCTTCGACGACACGACGCGGCAGAAAGAATATAGACAGCAAATGAATTTTTGATTATTGAAGAGAAATATAGAGACCCGAAAGGTAATGCAGAGAATATATTATTAGGTGAGAATTATCACTAGTTCGTCCACTGACGAGTAACAACAAGGAGGGTTAACCATGTTAACCATTTGAACCCTCGTTTTCTGGACTGGTGCCTCCTTTGTGCGGTTACATTAAGATGGACCTGTCCAATATCAATATACAGGGAAGATAAAATTATAACTGCAGTCTGCAGCCGTCTGAGTGCAGACTGCAGTTGTTATTTTATTATCAATAACCCGTGTATTTACCTCTTATAAAGAGACAAAAACTGGACGAAATTATGCCTTGGGCCGATAAATCGATCTTACGAGTCCAAAGAGTTGAAGGCAAGTGCACCATCGACGTGTTGTGCGTTTCTCTCTGGTAACAAATCATTTAACTGAATTGTTAGGCTGTAGGGCTCTGCAATTAAACTAATCATGATTGAAGGGATTAATTAAAGTGCATTATAATAATAATAATAATACTTTGGCCGGCCGCTCATTTTCGGATGAGAAGGTCTTGCTTACCCCTCTACTCCCAACTTCCTCCCTATTCCCACGCTTCTACTCTCCTCCCAACAATCGGAGACGAACTGCTTAATGACATCCTGCCCCATTCTTCCGAATCTCTCCGATTAGCAGTTTAACCCTCTCCTTTGAGTCTCCCACTAACCACATGCCCTTCATTCTCCCATCCCACTTCCCCATTATACTCCCAGTGAATCTTATTCTGTTAGACTGGTATTTTGGGCATGCTAGAACAAAGTGGTCCAGGGTCTTTACCACGCCCAAATTACACATCTGGCACTCCTTTTCACTGTTTTTCCCATTTTTTCCCCAGCGACCTCAGCTTGAACAACAGTGACCCCCAAAGGTGCCGTCAAGGTACTCTTCAAAACCAGGCTTCTCTTTATCACGCAGGCCACCCAAAGACCTCTTTGATTTGACCCCCTCTGGCCAATTACGGTTACAATCCTCCATGACCCTTTCTATGATGATTTTTGTATACCCTGGTTTGCCCCAACGTCTAGGTCCGAGATCTCCAATGAGTAGTTCTCTACTAGCTCCCTCACTTCGACCATCCACCCCGTCTTGATATTTGAGTTGAAAATTCTCTGGAACATTTCATGTTGACTGAATTAGCCACTGCTTGCACAAGATGTGAATTAACATTTGGGTGGCGCGACAAAGCCACAGAAGCTTTTATCCTCCAAACAAGCATATGTTTTAACACCTCTGCACATGACATGGTTGAGGAAAAACAAAAGACTGTAACCATCATGTTCAGTTATGTATTATTATTATTATTTTAGCCTAATCATTATTATAACCATATGTAGATCACAAATTCAACAGGAAACAATTATGTTTTTTCTCATTCAATAATGACCAGCTTTGGATTAATCAGGCAATCGACCCATCTCTCCCCAGCTAAAAACGTTATTCTGACGGCCAAAAATAACGTGAAGCCGCCAGAAGTCTCCAAAGTTTCTTGGGGGTGGGGCTCCCCCACCCTGAACCAACTATCATCTCTCATACCTTTGCCATCTCCATCATGGACGTACAAAATATGATGCGCAGCATCGTCCGAGCCACGTAACAACGATATGGCGCTAGCAAGAGAGTTGGTTCCCCCTTCTGGTTAGACGGACACGTTGCATCTCCCGGGGAATAATTTCCAAATTCAAAAAGAACACCCCCCCCCCCCCCCCGTAATATCATTGACTCTGTCCGTTTGTGTCCATGATTTATAAATTGTGAAAGGCATCAATAATTAAAATCCCTGAAATGTGCCCATTAGGAAAACTGCCTATCTGGAAAACGATTCCATGAAAAGTGCCCATCAAGAAAACTGCCCATCAGGAAAATTGCCGTGTATCGAGTATGGTAAAAATGGACAGTTTTCCTGATGGGTAGTTTTCCTGATGGGCAGTTTTGCTGATGGGCAGATTTCCATTGGGCAGTTTTCCTGATGGGCACTTTTCCGGATGGGAACTTTTCCGCACACCCGATAATTGTGCCACATTACCACCAAATAGAATCCGAATAAATTATGAAATATTTCACATGTAAATTTGCTATTACGCACCCCCTCATACGGTTTATTCCCAACAAGGCGAACGTCGAAATTGGTCATCCCAACAAGACGAATTACAACAAAACGAATTTAATTAAAAGGATTGCATAGCCCATTTATTTTGAGGTTCTGGGCAAAAATGTATACGAGAATGGTATTTTGAAGAGGCATTTTGCTTTTCAAGAAAAAAACCTACTTGCTATAATATAAAGCATGTAGAAAACAACTCAATAAATTAACAATAGAGTAACAAACCACAAAGGAGTTTACATCTTGTGCCATATAATATTATAATTTAGTCTTTTTTATACTTGCACGTTAATTATGCTTTATAAAATTGTAAGGACAATTTTCCATTTATCCACGATAGGTTGTGGAAAGGTTCGGTTTTGACTGCGAATTTTCCTCTCAATTTTATAAAGCGTATAAATTATATGGGGATGGAAATTATGACAAGTCTATTAAAATATTAAAATATATTACCAGAAATGTTTTAACTTTTTGGGCCAGTATCAGAATTTATATAAAAATCTCTTGTTTCGAGCATGTTTTTTTTTCAACTATGTCGGCAATATCTTTTTTGTGAAATGCTCTTTTAGTATCACAAGTGAGTTTTCATAAAAATAGCTGACTGAAAGTTTGCACTGCATTCAGTGAACACAGACTATTGACAAAGTAAGTTATTTATTGATGTTTAAGGTCACATATTCCTGCACAATGGCTAATCATGACCACGATAGTTTTACGGGTGGGGGAAGTCGGAGTACCTGGAGAGAACCACCGAGCAACCGCGAGCAACTGTGAGCTCCCAAACATACTAACTCCACACAAGCAGTGTTATCATTGGTTGAATAGAAGTGTACCATTGACGTGTAGTACGCCTCCTTACTGTACGCAGTACACAACGCCATCGTGCCCCCACATGGGCAATGGGGATGAAGTGTCTTGCCCAAGAACACAACGCGGTTGCCTGACAAATTAAGACTTTAGGATATAACAATTGATCTCTCACTTCGGAAATAAACTCTTGCTCAAGTCAGACAGTGAATGCGAGCAATCAAGAAATGAAAAATAAAAATGTTAATAATAACTGCTCAGCAACTACTGAAACATGTGAAACAACCACCCCAAAAAGCGTAATTGTACACGTTATAAATCTATTTTCATTAATTTCCCCGATAGTTAATGAAAATAGAAGTTTGTGTCTTGTCGGGATTCGTCTTGTTGGAATATTTTAACCATTCGTCTTGTTGGGATGACAGCCCTTGTACACCTTACAAGTATAAATATCTAGATATTAAAATTTCTTACCTTAAGCTCCCTATATAGGTTAACATGGGGGGGGGGGGGGGGGGGGGGGGGTTACCAGGAAATGGAATATATTCACTTTTTCACAGAAAATATATATTTTATGGTTTTGACGACAGTCAAGCTTCCAATGACAGGGATTCAAATAAATGACTTCGATCCCCAGACTCGGAGAAAGCACATTTTACCATATGGTGCAAGAAAGACGTCGCAATCACACGTTAATCCAGTTTTCAAAATGCATCATTGCATCGCACCACCACACATATCCAGTAAAGTCCCTCCATTTGCCTCTTCGACAAATCCATCACTCAATCTCCGATCAAATTAAAACCTCCGTGTTCCTTTTTGTCGGACTGAACTGTACAAGTCTTCCTTCGTCCCCAGCGTTACTGACTATTAGAATATCCTGCCCACGTCGATCCGCGACAACTCGTCATTGATTAATTTCAAAGTGTATGGAGTTGATTTCTTCTGAACTTTCTTCGTCAAACCAACAAATGAAAAAAATAGCAGCATTTGGGAACTGTCTTCCTTCGTCCCCAGCGTTACTGCCCACGTCGATCCGCGAGAACTCGTCATTGATTAATTTCAAGACCTTCCTAAACGATGGTAATCAACGACCTCCAAGGTTCTATAGTAAGACGAAATCTCGTACAATTTTGGACTCGGAAACATGGCTCGTGGCTAGCGCCAATGGGGGTCAAGAGCTGTGTTTTGGGAACAGAAAATAAAAATGTATAATGGTTTAAGACGTCTTTTGTGCAACTGCCGTATTCTATACGCGTTGGAAAGGGGTTAATATGGTGTACGGGGGGCGGGGGCCCTCGGCCGACGACATGTGAGCTCGACTACTGACGCTTGTGTAATGTATACAAATACTGTTAACACTTAAGACTAAAGTCACTCGTACCTGTCATTGAGTCTACAGTTCCCAAATGCTGCTATTTTTTTCATTTGTTGGTTTGACGAAGAAAGTTCAGAAGAAATCAACTCCATACACTTTGAAATTAATCAATGACGAGTTGTCGCGGATCGACGTGGGCAGGATATTCTAATAGTCAGTAACGCTGGGGACGAAGGAAGACTTGTACAGTTCAGTCCGACAAAAAGGAACACGGAGGTTTTAATTTGATCGGAGATTGAGTGATGGATTTGTCGAAGAGGCAAATGGAGGGACTTTACTGGATATGTGTGGTGGTGCGATGCAATGATGCATTTTGAAAACTGGATTAACGTGTGATTGCGACGTCTTTCTTGCACCATATGGTAAAATGTGCTTTTTCCGAGTCTGGGGATCGAAGTCATTTATTTGAATCCCTGACATTGGAAGCTTGACTGTCGTCAAAACCATAAAATATATTTTCTCTGTGAAAAAGTGAATATATTCCATTTCCTGGTAACCCCCCCCCCCCCCCCCCCCCATGTTAACCTATATAGGGAGCTTAAGGTAAGAAATTTTAATATCTAGATATTTATACTTGTAAGGTGTACAAGGGCTGTCATCCCAACAAGACGAATGGTTAAAATATTCCAACAAGACGAATCCCGACAAGACACAAACTTCTATTTTCATTAACTATCGGGGAAATTAATGAAAATAGATTTATAACGTGTACAATTACGCTTTTTGGGGTGGTTGTTTCACATGTTTCAGTAGTTGCTGAGCAGTTATTATTAACATTTTTATTTTTCATTTCTTGATTGCTCACATTCACTGTCTGACTTGAGCAAGAGTTTATTTCCGAAGTGAGAGATCAATTGTTATATCCTAAAGTCTTAATTTGTCAGGCAACCGCGTTGTGTCCTTGGGCAAGACACTTCATCCCCATTGACCATGTGGGGGCACGATGGCGTTGTGTACTGCGTACAGTAAGGAGGCGTACTACACGTCAATGGTACACTTCTATTCAACCAATGATAACACTGCTTGTGTGGAGTTAGTATGTTTGGGAGCTCACAGTTGCTCGCGGTTGCTCGGTGGTTCTCTCCAGGTACTCCGACTTCCCCCACCCGTAAAACTATCGTGGTCATGATTAGCCATTGTGCAGGAATATGTGACCTTAAACATCAATAAATAACTTACTTTGTCAATAGTCTGTGTTCACTAAATGCAGTGCAAACTTTCAGTCAGCTATTTTTATGAAAACTCACTTGTGATACTAAAAGTGCATTTCACAAAAAAGATATTGCCGACATAGTTGAAAAAAAACATGCTCGAAACAAGATATTTTTATATAAATTCTGATACTGGCCCAAAAAGTTAAAACATTTCTGGTAATATATTTTAATATTTTAATAGACTTGTCATAATTTCCATCCCCATATAATTTATACGCTTTATAAAATTGAGAGGAAAATTCGCAGTCAAAACCGAACCTTTCCACAACCTATCGTGGATAAATGAAAAATTGTCCTTACAATTTTATAAAGCATAATTAACGTGCAAGTATAAACAAGACTAAATTATAATATTATATGGCACAAGATGTAAACTCCTTTGTGGTTTGTTACTCTATTGTTAATTTATTGAGTTGTTTTCTACATGCTTTATATTATAGCAAGTAGTTTTTTTTCTTGAAAAGCAAAATGCCTCTTCAAAATACCATTCTCGTATACATTTTTGCCCAGAACCTCAAAATAAATGGGCTATGCAATCCTTTTAATTAAATTCGTTTTGTTGTAATTCGTCTTGTTGGGATGACCAATTTCGACGTTCGCCTTGTTGGGAATAAACCGTATGAGGGGGTGCGTAATAGCAAATTTACATGTGAAATATTTCGTAATTTATTCGGATTCTATTTGGTGGTAATGTGGCACAATTATCGGGTGTGCGGAAAAGTTTCCATCCGGAAAAGTGCCCATCAGGAAAACTGCCCAATGGAAATCTGCCCATCAGCAAAACTGCCCATCAGGAAAACTACCCATCAGGAAAACTGTCCATTTTTAGCATACTCGATACACGGCAATTTTCCTGAAGGGCAGTTTTCTTGATGGGCACTTTTCAGGGAATCGTTTTCCAGATAGGCAGTTTTCCTAATGGGCACATTTCAGGGATTTTAATTATTGATGCCTTTCACAATTTATAAATCATGGACACAAACGGACAGAGTCAATGATATTACGGGGGGGGGGGGGGGGGGTGTTCTTTTTGAATTTGGAAATTATTCCCCGGGAGATGCAACGTGTCCGTCTAACCAGAAGGGGGAACCAACTCTCTTGCTAGCCCCATCTCGTTGTTACGTGGCTCGGACGATGCTGCGCATCATATTTTGTACGTCCATGATGGAGATGGCAAAGGTATGAGAGATGATAGTTGGTTCAGGGTGGGGGAGCCCCACCCCCAAGAAACTTTGGAGACTTCTGGCGGCTTCACGTTATTTTTGGCCGTCAGAATAACGTTTTTAGCTGGGGAGAGATGGGTCGATTGCCTGATTAATCCAAAGCTGGTCATTATTGAATGAGAAAAAACATAATTGTTTCCTGTTGAATTTGTGATCTACATATGGTTATAATAATGATTAGGCTAAAATAATAATAATAATACATAACTGAACATGCTGGTTACAGTCTTTTGTTTTTCCTCAGCCATGTCATGTGCAGAGGTGTTAAAACATATGCTTGTTTGGAGGATAAAAGCTTCTGTGGCTTTGTCGCGCCACCCAAATGTTAATTCACATCTTGTACAAGCAGTGGCTAATTCAGTCAACATGAAATGTTCCTGAGAATTTTCAACTCAAATATCAAGACGGGGTGGATGGTCGAAGTGAGGGAGCTAGTAGAGAACTACTCATTGGAGATCTCGGACCTAGACGTTGGGGCAAACCAGGGTATACAAAAATCGTCATAGAAAGGGTCATGGAGGATTGTAACCGTAATTGGCCAGAGGGGGTCAAATCAAAGAGGTCTTTGGGTGGCCTGCGTGATAAAGAGAAGCCTGGTTTTGAAGAGTACCTTGACGGCACCTTTGGGGGTCACTGTTGTTCAAGCTGAGGTCGCTGGGGAAAAAAAATGGGAAAAACAGTGAAAAGGAGTGCCAGATGTGTAATTTGGGCGTGTTAAAGACCCTGGAACACTTTGTTCTAGCATGCCCAAAATACCAGTCTAACAGAATAAGATTCACTGTGAGTATAATGGGGAAGTGGGATGGGAGAATGAAGGGCATGTGGTTAGTGGGAGACTCAAAGGAGAGGGTTAAACTGCTAATCGGAGAGATTCGGAAGAATGGGGCAGGATGTCATTAAGCAGTTCGTCTCCGATTGTTGGGAGGAGAGTAGAAGCGTGGGAATAGGGAGGAAGTTGGGAGTAGAGGGGTAAGCAAGACCTTCTCATCCGAAAATGAGCGGCCGGCCAAAGTATTATTATTATTATTATAATGCACTTTAATTAATCCCTTCAATCATGATTAGTTTAATTGCAGAGCCCTACAGCCTAACAATTCAGTTAAATGATTTGTTACCATAGAGAAACACACAACACGTCGATGGTGCACTTGCCTTCAACTCTTTGGACTCGTAAGATCGATTTATCGGCCCAAGGCATAATTTCGTCCAGTTTTTGTCTCTTTATAAGAGGTAAATACATGGGTTATTGATAATAAAATAGCAACTGCAGTCTGCACTCAGACGGCTGCAGACTGCAGTTATAATTTTATCTTCCCTGTATATTGATATTGGACAGGCCCATCTTACTGTAATAAAAGGTGTTGCTTGCCCCTGTGGCTGAGGTAATCCCCCTATCTTTAACGTGAAGGCGCCCACTCTTGTTGTTGTTTTTAGATTAAACAATATTTATTTCTAAACTCGGAAAATAACTCAAACATATACCACTCAAAAAAGTAGGAGATATCCAAACTGATGTTGATATTTTCGGAAAATGGTATTGGATATGCGTGATTGGACACATCAATATGTTGCCAAGTTTAGTGTGGATCATGAATGTCAGTGGCCCACAAAAACTACATGCAGGTTATTCGCACCAACGCCGCGTTAATGTCTGTGGGGTACGTTTTGAAATATTCATTTGTCCATTTGAGGTCTCATCGTCCTTTTCTTGGTACAAACTCGTTCATCAATAGTTCCATTTTGAAACGCAACTTTTGAGGTATGCGAAGACTGAAACATGACGAACGTTTACGTGCCGTTGACATGTTGGAAGCTGTCAACAGACAAAATGCAGTGGCTCAAATTCTCAACGTAACTCAATCGTCGATTACCAGGTTGTGGTCCCGCTACCGTCAGACAAGCAATTTTGATGACGGACGTCGGTCAGGTCGTCCAAGGGCGACAACTGCTAACAAGACCTTTTCATCCGAACCGCAGCATTACGTAACCGACATCAACGTGCCTCAGTAATTGGACAGCAGTTGCATCGGGCGACAGATGTGCGAGTCAGTGGTCCGACTATCAGAAATTGCCTACACAGTTGGAATTTGTACGCTCCACAACCTCGAATAATTCCACGTTTGACTGAACGTCACATTGCAGCAAGGCGTAATTGCTGTGAAGCACGACAGCAATGGGTCAGTCATCGGTGGAGCAACGTCATGTTTTCCGATGAATTGAGGTTCATTCTCGACTTCCACGACAGGCGAAACAGAGTGTGCCGGCGGCGGAACGAACGATACCATGACGTAACCGTTTGGCTGCACGATCGTTTTTGTTATAGATCGGTCATGGTGTGGGAAGGCACAACTATGACAAGAAAAACAGCATAATATGTCATCCAAAGGCATGTCACAGGGCGGTTCTACCGTGACAATATGTTAGCAGCTCATGTGGTGCCATTTGCGTGACGTCACAGCCGTCTATTCATTTTCCAAGATGGCAAAGCAGGAGCACACAGGGCCCGTGTCGCTAAGAGTTCCTTCCGGAGCAGAACATCACTAAACTGCCTTGGCCAGCACTAAGTCCTGACTTTTCACCAATCGAGCACATCTGGGAGATGCTTGGCAGGCGCCTTCGATAACGCCAACAGCCTCCTACCAATGCCCAGGGACTCGCCGCTGCGCTGCAGGAAGAATGGAATAACATCAGTCAAGCTGATATTGGAGGTTTGGTGAGGAGTATGCCACGTCGGACACGCGCTTGTCTCGCGAACCGAGGAGGATTTACAAGGTATTGATGTCTTGGGCTGATTGTGTTAAATTCTCTGACTGACCGTCGATTCCTTCCACAGCTCAGTGCGTAGAAAGTGTGCTTGTCAGACGTGCAACTGTTGCTGAAATCATTCACCAGATGTCTCAGTGCAATGCCTCAACTGTCTTTTTGATGAAAATATAAATATATTTCTTCAGATATCTCACTTTTATCAAGTATCCCCTACTTTTTGTTAAGAGTATGGTACAATAGTTTCTGCACTCGTCTGTAAACTTGCAAGTTCATGTTTAGCCGTTTCCACAAAATAAACAGAATTACATGAAACAAGTTTCATCAAAGGTGCTGTTTGTGTGCGGCTTAACTGGGGTGACACCCAGGTGATCGTCTGAAGTATCTACGGACTTTATTACCATCAAACGTCTTTGGATTCTGAATAGGTCCATGCAAACTGTGGCCTCTGACCCGTGCCCCATCGTGTGGTTCAGTTAAACCTTCAAACAAATTTCACCAGTTATAATTATAACTGAAAACTGCCAAAGTCTAACTGACTGGGGTGTCGATAGTCATTCTCGAGAGCAGTTGTATCTGATCTGCCAAATAAAAACAGACAGCGTGTTTAAACGTGTTGAGGATTGATTACACTGAGCAACTGTGTCTGTTCTGGCTTTGTATCGGCTGTTATCCACGCAGAGGAACGTGACTGACTTTGGGATTTTGCGCAGTAATGCTTCGGATGTGCGATGACATTGAACAGTATTTAAAGTCCTGTACACTTTGTGATCAGAGGAAAAAACACTCGAGGCATGAAAAACATCATCTAACTCTTTCCCATGCTGGCGCCCCGTTGGGCGGATTCATCGTGATTTTCGGGGACCCTTACCCCGTACACAACGTGGGAACAAATTTATCCTTATGATGGTGGATCAACTCGCAAAATGGGTGGAGCGTATCCTACTCCTTTAACAAAGAGCAGAAATAACAGCCAGCTCGGCTGTAAATGTGTTTTTTTCCCAATGTCCAAAATCAGATTTCTACAAATGGGGGACTAACTTTGGAAGTAAGTTGTTTACCCTTATATGTGAGGCATTGCATATATTTAAAGCCAGAACCACATCCTATAGTCCATAAGCCAATGGCCAGAGTGAGAGATATTATCGCATACTCATGCATGCTGTGCGATGTTTAGTTAGTCGAACACTATCTACTTGGGATATGCATATAACTCTATTAGCTGGAGCCCTACGATCGTCTGTGAATCGACAAACTGCGTACACCCCAAATAAAATAATGTTGGATCGGGAGGTGTACCACCCTACCGAACTTACGTTTGGGTTCCCAACAAAGCCAGACTTCGGCACTATGCCTAAATATGTGAATACCCTGCAAGAGTCTATTCGCATAGGCCACGGCACTGCACGAACCACATGGAAATCTCAGCAAAACATTATGAAGCAGTCGTATGACAAGTAGACCAGGATGTCAACTTTCAAACCAAATGAGGTAGTTTATTCATATACATAAATTGTGTAAACAAGAAGGGCGAAACCAAAAAATTAAATCCACTCTGGCAAGGCCCAGGTATAATCCTTTAGGTAATACCACAATATCTTTATAAAATTCAATTTCATAATAAAGTGTCTAACATCCATCATGATAAACTGAAGCAATGTACGTATACTACTTTGGCACCTTGGATCGAAAGACATTTATCAAGAACCCATGCCTTTGAATCCAGAGTTCCTTTGTACTCTTCATGTCATCAACTCGATAATGGAAGCATCATGGTCCAGTGTGACGTTTACCTACAATGGTACAATGGTACTTGTGTGAATGTAACTGAGCATTGCGCGGAACAATTGGATAATATTAGTTGTACACCCTGAAACGAAGCCTAAGGCTGTATAAGTTCCCAGGCCGGTGTAAACTCCCATACGTCCTGGAAGAAAATTTTGGTGTACTTAATACTTTAACCTACATTGTGGTAAAAAACTGACAGAAAATGTGTACTTTGTAAGTTTCATAATAAAACCACACAAATATGGATGTCATTGGAACTGGCTCAATGAGACAGTTCCAAAGACATCCATATCTGTAATAGGTTATTGCACATAAATATTACATTTCCTGTATTTTTATTTTTGTTCTGACATAACCGAGCAGAAGGTATGAATTAATAATTCCGGTTGTCTTTCTCAGGCTTCGCCCCCGAGTCCAACCCTTAAGTAACAGAGGCGCTGGATTCGCATCTTCTTATGGACAGGTCCAGGACCAAGTTATCAGGTCTGTCGGACACAGCTTTTTGAGTTTGAGAATACCTCGTCCGCCTCAGGTGCCGGTCAATGTGGCTAGGTATGTGCTGCAATTTATTGCGATCCAGATACCTACCCCCAGGGTTCAGACCCCAATTCTTCCATTTCTGTGAGCATTGGTTTGCACGGACGAGGGGGCTCAGTAGGTAGATGTGCAAGCCGAGAGGTCCGTGTTTTGAATCCCACCTGCGGCAACCACGTTGTGTCTTTGGGCAAGACACTTCACCCCAATTGCCCACGTGGCGGCACGGTGGCATCGTGTGCTAGGGCGTATTGCACGACGATGTCTTCAACCGATGCTAACCCTGCGTGTGTGGAGTATGTTGGGGAGCATGACAGTTGCTCGCCGTTGTTCGGTGGTTCCCTCTGGGTACACCGGTTTCCTCCACCCGTAAAACTGTCTGACACGAGGTGTCCCTGGCTGTCTAAAGTGCAGTTAAACCCCAATACATAAATAAATAAACAAACACATTTGCACCCTAGGCATTTGGGTAACCCCACTCCTCCCCCCCCCCCAGTTTTCGAGCATCTCAACTAAGATCCTAAGATCGAATTAAGTCTCTGCTTCCACAGGTGTCCGCCCTCGGAGAAGTTGGTTTTGACCAAAAGGAACAAAGCATTTCTGTGTTTTTCCAAGAGGAATTTCTAGAAGAGGTTTGTAAGTTGGCCGTCCCGGAGAAGCTCATTGTGTTACCCCTCTGAGTATCCAAGGATGAGACTCCAATCATATCAGACATCTATGCCAGTGGCCTACAAATCGTCAGCTACATGTCTACCCCCAACTAATCACCCATCTCTATTGTTTTTGTCTGGAACCGCTAGTATGATGAAAAGCTGGCTTAACACATTTGAAAGTTGTTTTTAAGTGTAAGCGTAAGGTGTTACTGCTTTTCGGGTCGTCAATACCTGACAACCGAATTCTGATGGAAACAGACTCCCCTACTTCCATGACCCACTGGGTATTGATGTATCTAGCCTAGCCTATATTGGAGATGTTGCCCAACGTATTGCTATATAAAGACAAACTTCAGTTGTTGACCTATCCGGAATGTTCGTGGTATGTACCACCTCCCGTTGTAAAGTACCTCATATTTCAAAAGGTCCCAAAAATAGACAGTATGCACATGAATGCGTTTATGTGTACAGCTATGTGTATATATGCATCTATTTTATACGTATATATACATACTTGTAGTAGAATGCATACATGCATGAATGCGTCAGGGATGGGGAAATTTGGTTTATTGGTTTATCATATATTGCTCACATCCCCAAAGACCCAGATACAAGTTAGTCTTATTTGATGTCGATAGTTTCATTACCTACCACCCAACTAAAACTGATGAACCCCCTCTTGTTTTAAAACTGGGAGGAGTGTGGTGTCCTCCAAAAATGCCATGTCCGTTTCTGGGTGCATAACTCCATCGTGTCCCAGTCTACTCTACCTACCTCGATAGAATGACTCCCTTGGCTAGCTATTTAAAGTTGACCAGTTCCCGGATATGTGCTTTACGTCTGCAGTGGTCAACAACAATGTTTGAGATTGCTGCTTCCGAAGCCGACGAGCTTTTTCCGTCTTCGACGACACGACACGGCGGAAACAGTACAGACAGTTAATGAGTTTTTTTTTTATTATTGAATAGAATTATAGAGACCCGAAAATTTATACAGAGAATATATTATTAGGTGAGAATTATCATTAGTTCGGCCGCTGCGAGTCACAACAAGCAGCAGGGTGTACCGTGTAAACTCTTTGAACCCTCGTTTTCTGGCCTGGTACCGCTTTTTGTGCTGTTACAGTAAGATGGACCAGTCCAATATAAATATACGGGGAGGATAAAATGATAACTGCAGTCTGCAGCCGTCTGAGTGCATACTGCAGTTGTTATTTTATCACCGATGCCCCCTGTATTAACCTCTTATAAAGAGACAAAAACGGGACGAAATTATGCCTTGAACAGAAACATTGGTCTTACGAGTTCAAAGAGTTAAAGACAAGTGCAGCATCGACGTGTTGTGCGTTACAGTATACAGCGCAGTCTTGGTCAAGTGTCTTGGCCAAGGCCTCAACACGGTTATCGCTTGCGGGTATCGAACCATGGACGTTTCGGTTTGTAGTCCAATGTCGTAACTATTGACCGCCGCGCTCTCAAGAGGTTGTTTTATAAGACATAGTCTTATACGGATAGATATAGATTCCCTGCATGAAATATATGTTTCATGCAGGGAACGTGAGACCATGTCCCCTGTCAACAAACAGAATAACGTATATGTCCCGTTCTTACACAAGTAAAATTGAATTGGAAAAAAAAAATCTTTATTCAATGTTTACGTACGCAATCAACGGGGCGAGATGCTATCGATTCGTTTCAGTTTATGTTACAGTAAATTAATGAAAAGAGACCTTATAATCTAATCGGTTTCATAAATAATTACCCAGGTTTACACAACTAATCTTTTTGTACGTAATAACGGTACTTTTGTGTGTATTTTACTTCAGTTAAATGTATTTGTCTCAGTTGATTTCAAGTGAAAGGGGGCGCGGTGGCTCAGTTGGTAGAGGTGCAGGCTGCAAGCCGAGAGGTCCTCGGTTCGAATCCCACCTGCGGCAACCGCGTTGTGTCCTTGGGCAAGACACTTCACCCCCATTGCCCACGTGGGGGCACGGTGACGCTGTGTACTAAGGCGTGCTGCACGTCGATGGTGCACCTGTCTTCAACCAATGCTAACCCTGCTTGTGTGGAGTTGGTATGTTGGAGAGCTGACAGTTGCTCGGCGTTGCTCGGTGCTTCTCTCCGGGTACTCCGGCTTCCTCCACCCGTAAAACTGTCATGGTCATGATTAGCCGTTGTGCAGAAATATGTGACCTTAAACACCAATAAATGAATAAATTCAAGTGAAAAAAGACATTGCGATGAACAGTTGCTCGTGGCAACGAGACACTTTTCTTGACAGTGGACATTAGAATCGCTGACAGTAGACATATGCGCACATTAGAATCGCTGACAGTAGACACATGCGCGTGCCCGGCGACATAAAATAAAATCAACGAGTCATTGACCAATCACTGCAAGGTATTGCGGTTGGTATCGGGACATAGTACTTGTATAACGGTCATAGTGTCCTAACAACTGGGAAGTGGATTCGACTCGAGGTTCAATTCGGTTTCGAGAAAAAAATCGTGATCCTTGAGATGCAGCGAATTTCTCTTCTGTAGAATGGGAATATCACACGTAAAGGAATATAACTTTGGGAGCACTGCCATAGAAACTCTAATACGTTATATCTGTAGTTATTTCATGATGAGGTGTCTCAATGACATATAGAATAAACATGTACTGAGGCCGGTAAGCAGATTTAAACCACGAGTAGGATAAGTGTTTTAACCACTCGGCTTGCCTAGTACCAATTTGTTTTAATAGGCTTTACCCTCTGGAAAAGACTATTGTTTTTCTACGGATTATTATTTTTTTTTTTTTTTTTTTTTGGAGGGGGGGGAGTTTTTTTTTTTTTTTTTTTCCACACATTTTTGTCCATACGATTCAGAAGCCATTTTCGAACCGATTTTCACACAATTTGGCACACGCATAGAGGGGCAAAAAGTCTAAAAATGCACCGAAGCGGAATTTTCGATTTAACCCTTCTTTCCCCAGAATTGGCAAAAAATTGCCAAAATTGGGGTTTATCGGCACTTTCTCGAAACAGGTCTTGTAGATTTTTTTAAAACATTCATCATTGCTAGACCTGCCTATGACACGACCTTTGATACACACGACATATTAGGCGATGCATATGGTAACCCTACACAGGCTGCCAAACATCGATATTTTGATGAAATGGGCCAGTTTCAGACCCCCACAGCACCCAAACGATACCAGACAGGTAAACATAACTTCCTTTATTGGAAGTGGAATTCACCGAGGATCATTTTTGTATGTAATAAGGGTGTTCAAAAAAACCAAGCATTAACTCGTTTTGGGCTGGTTAAACAGCAATACCCCCATAAAGCTAAAAAAATCATGTTTTTCGTGGATTTCTCTAAACGAGTCTTGTAGATTTTCAAGAAAAATTTGTCACTCCCAGGCTTTGGTGTGACAATAGAAGTTGTATGGACAAAAATGAAAATGTCGTTAAGGGGTCGTTCAACAAAACTTTGGGATTTTTTTTTTAAATGTTCACCAGTGCCTAAAGTACTGATAACAGAATTAAACAAAGTCATATTATATATCAAAATAATAACTCGAGTGCAAGCATTTGTTTACCCTCCACGGGCTTCTAAAAGTCAAAATTGTGACAAAATGTGCTGTTTTTGGACACCAACAGCACCCACAAAGAAAAGTGCCTTCTTTTATCGAGCGCACAATCTTTTCGCAAATATTTTTGTAAGTAGTAAGGGTATTCAAAAGTCGAAGTCTTAACCCATTTTGGACAGGCTAAAGAGATAGGCCCCTTAAAGTCTTAAAATTCCCATTTTCTGTGGATTTCTCTAAAAACATCCTGTATGTTTTCAAGAAAAATTTACTACTCGCAGATCTTTGTGTGATAATACAAGTTGCATGAACAAAATATTCCGGTGAGTGTTCATTAACCCTCTACAGGCTGCCAAGCATCGTAATTTTGTTAAAATGGGCTGTTTCCGGACACGCACAGCACCCAATGTGTACCTGAGAAATAAACATAATCTCCTTTGTTGGAAGTGAAATTCACCAAGGGCCATTTTTGTAAGTAATAAGAATATTAAAAAAAACAAGCGTTAACCCCTTTTGTGGTTGTCAATAGTGATACCCATCAAAAGCTTAAAAAGTTATGTTTTCCCTGGATTTCTTTACAAACATCTGGTAGAGTTTTCAAGAGAAAATGGCCACTGATAGGTCTTTGTGTCACATTACCAGTTGATAGGATAAATTATTCTTGGAAGCATTTGTTAACCCTCCATGGGCTGCTAAATGTGAAAATGTTGAAAAAATAGTCTGTTTTTGGACACGAACAACATCAAATGGGAATGCAACAGAGATGCATAACTTCTTTTACCGGACGCAAAACTGACAGGGAAACATTTTTATAAGTAGTAAGTGTATTCAAAAATCGAGGTCTTAGCCCATTTTTGACTAGTTAAAGAGATATACCCCTTAAAAGCTTAAAATTCCAGTTTTCTGTGGATTTTTCAAAACAAAATTTCAAGAAAAAATGATCTTTCACAGGTCTAGGAGTGACGGTTCAAGTTGCATGGACAAAATATTTCGGTAAGCATTTGTTAACCCTCCAGAGGCTGCCAAGCATAGACATTTCTAGAAAATGGGCTGTTCTTGAGCAACCATAACACCAAATGTGTACCTGCGAGATAAACATAACCCCCTTCATTGGAAGTGGAATTTACCGATGATCATTTTTGTATCGAACGAAGGTATTCACAAAACCGGGCATTAACCCGTTTAGGGCTGATTACAGAAAGATACCCCTCAAAAGGTTAAAATTTCATGTTATCCAAGGATTTCTCTAAAAACATATCGTAGATTTTCAAGAAAAAATGGCCATTCTCAGATCTTAGTGTGACATTACAAATTGCATGTACAAAATATTCCTGGAAGCATTTGTTAACCCTATGCAGGTTCTCAAACATCAAAATGTTGATAAAATGGGCTGTGTTTGCATAACCACAGCACCCAAACTTGAGAGGAGAGATCAAAATAAGTGGAAGTAGAATTCACTGAGAATTATTTTTGGAAGTAATAAGAGTATTCAGAAAACAACACTTAACCCGTTTTGGGCTGGATAAACAATGATACCCATCAACAGCTTAAAATTCATGTTCTCCCTGGGTTTCTCTGAAAACATCTTGTAGATTTTAAAGAAAATATGGCCGTTCGCATTTCTTGGTGTGACATTACAAGTTGCATGAATGAATATTCCTGTTAGCACTTGTTAACCCCCTACAACCTGCCAGACATCAATATTTTGGATACATTTGAGATAAAATGGACCATTTTCAAATAGCCACAGCACTACGTGGGTATGTGTCAAACAAACATAACTCATTTTGTCGGTCATTAACTTTTTGGACGACGATATTGACATTAACCCACTCCACCGTTAATGATGGTTTTTACCTAAACAAGTTTTTTTTTATCAAACTCAGTCATTTGAGACTACTGTACTCACCTTTCTCATAACATCAATGAAGGAACTTCAGTGAGACAGTTAAAAACAATTCATCAGACACTGTGGGGTCATGAAAAATCATGGAATCTCATCGGGAAAAGCCATGATTCTCCAGAATCATAAAGTCTTGTTTATACTGTGCTCTTGATAAATAATCGACTTTGTTACTTGAAATGGAGATAAATGACACTTTCTATCGCAAATACACGATTTTGTTTTGTTTACAGTACGTGTAGAGTGTGTTATCATTAAATCACCCGCATAGTGGAGATTCAACCCAAACAATAATTGCAAATTTGTTGCAAAGCATAACCAGCATAAGCAAAGATTCAGCCAATGGACCTCCGGGTTGAACCCGGAGGTCCATTGGCTGAAACATTGCTTGTGTTTTTTTGTCGATGTGTACACAATTTGGAAGTTATAGCGTGGGTGACAACTCCACTCCGCGGGTGATTGATGTACAATCCACTTTCCACGTACTGTACATCTGCGCCTGTGGGCAGCGATACCGGCGTCACGTGAATGCTTGACTGACAGCTGGACACATCGTCAAAGTTGATTGAATTTACCTGGCTTTTTCAGTCTAATTATTATTAACAATTCTTAAATTTTATTTGAAATATTTAAGTGCAGGTATTTTAAACTTCATAAGACTCTGCATGTAGTAGATAGTACCGCAAAACGTCGTATGTTTGAATGAAACATCGCGAAATGTGAATATATCGAAGTTGGCAAATTGCGTCATGTCAAAGGTCAAGTTGTATGAACTTCCAACTTTTGGTGTAGATTTGTTTTAACCGCAATAGAAGCTTTAAACCGGTAGTTGGGTTAAAAGCTTCAATTTAGCATACAGGCTTTTCACAGGTTGTAACATAGGCGAGCATGGTATAAAAAAACTAATCCGTTGAGAGAAGACCCTTGGGATAATAATCCAGTAATTGAAACTAATAAGATACATGTATAAGGTCTCACAGAACTAAATATTTTCCCATAGGCGACCATTGTAACGTTCAGGTGGAAAAAAATATGATCGCATCACTTTAATTTTGGCATTCAAATATCTCTGTCAAGTATGGCCCTTCAGACAACTTTTTCTGATCTGAAAACAGGGGGTCATGCAACAAATAAGAGAGAAAAACTGACACAAAGGGAAGTACCGGTCACGTGCACATATTTTTCAGGGAATTCCCTACAAAAACACACAAAAAGTAAATTGTATTTTTTAGGTCCAAAAGTCATCAAATCACCCTCTTTTTTATCAGGAATATTCAACAATAATGCAAGATGTCAATAGAATGTTTCAAACTTTTATTGAAACAACGGAATTTCCCAAGGCTGTTTATTTTTAGAGATTGCGTCATTTCCGAGTGCAACATTTTAAGGCGGTTCACTCTAATTTCAATATTTAGTTCCGCGATACCATAAATGGAGTTGTGGTAAATTTGGCTATTTACTGTATGAAACAACAACAGAAGGAAGCCAACCAATGTTTTGGTAGTGACATTTGAAGAAAAAAATATAAATTAATAAAAAATGAGTCTAACATGATATGGGCCCTACTGATGAAAATGTCGTTAAGGGGTCGTTCAACAAAACTTTGGGATTTTTTTTAAAATGTTCACCAGTGCCTAAAGTACTGATAACAGAATTAAACAAAGTCATATTATATATCAAAATAATAACTCGAGTGCAAGGATATGGATTATATTCACTTCTTCACAAAAAATATATATATATTTATGATTTTGAAGACTGTCGAGCTTCCAATGACAGGAATTCAAATATATGACTTCGAACTCCAGACTCGGAGAAAGCACATTTTACTATTTGTTCTCCGAAATGTTACAAATGTCCCAAAGAACAATGCACGAAAAATGAATAAGCTCCCATTTCAAACCATGTGGGAAAATTGATTACATATGTCACCATATGAGGCAAGTCGTGAACTTGAGCAAAATTTTTGTTTTCAAAGATATGAGAATTGCAGAAACGTCCACATTCTTCTTAATCCTACAAGGTGATGGAATTGAAAGCGCTGAATAAGGGAAAATTACATTAACTGTCCCATTACTGTGAGAAAAAGTCGAAATTGCAGGACAACTTTTCAACTTCCTTATTCGTGGATGATATTTTTTTAAAAATGGATCATTACTTCTCTGTTCGTAATATTTTAATTTGGTGGTTACCGCTACAGAAAATATTAAACTTGTGTATGTACGGAAATATCATTTGATTGTAGGCCGAACTGTATTTATGGCTACTTCCTGTCTCCATTTCCTTGTTTATCTGCTTTCCAAGTGATTTCAAAATAAAGAGAACAACATCGCTGTTAGCTGTCCATGAGCAGTGAAATTAGGGAACAATGCAACATTATCTTTCTTTGCCACGCAATTACATCAAGTGTCAAAGCCATCTACACCGGTACTATCACTCAAGCCTTGTCATATGAAATTGGTGTCACTGCGAAGGCATATTGTCAACAAACATTCCCTCGTGGCAGAATTGATTACCGAAGTGAGGCCCGGAAGCTTATGATTTTACAGATATATGAAGTCATTAACTGAAATACCCGTGGTTTTGTTCGTGTCTTTCATTGACTGTCTATCAGATTGGATTCAATCAACAGATAAGCAATTATTGTTGTTAAATCGACCGGTTCGAATAACTGTCTTCCTTCCCACAAACGTACTACAGGAGGACACTAATTTCAGAACATTTTAGACAAAGTGAAACCTACAATGAACAATCATACACTCTAAACCAAATCAGTTGGTTGGTACAATTTTTTTAATGTGGAACCCTTAATATTGATGGTTGTTCCAATCCTTGTTATGGTAGGTAACTTTATTTGTGTATAAATGGCAGTTGACATAACTAAACACCCAAAGGATGCCAAATATATAAATCGTCCTCTGAATTCCAATGTGTTCTATGTGCCAGTAGGCACATAGAACACATTGGAATTCAAGTGACGAACTGAGGGTATTTTTTATCCCTAGTTTATTTACGAAATCATTTTTTGTTAATTTTCCAAGAATTATTAAACCATCTTCAACTGAATTATGAGGTATAATTGCTACGGAGTGTTCACAATGCGCAGTTTTCATTTTTCATTCATGAAGCCACTTGCGCCTCCATGCCTGTTGGTCTGAAGTGTGTAGAGTTGATTTCTGCTGAACTTTCTACATCAAAACCAAAATCGAAAAATGGCAGCATTTGGGAACTGGAGACACCGTGGTTTGGAATTATTGTTGCTGCTCATTCTTGTCATGTTTGACAAAACGATTTCTCAGAATCTGTACTCGAATGATAGCAAAACACAACCATTCAGTTATTTTAAGGTAATTTACTGTAAAAAGTTTGTTCTCCAACTTATGTCATAATAGACCTTCAGGCAGTGCTGTCTACCACATGGTGGCAGCTTCATAGCAAAGTTCAGGTCCCACATGTTCTATGTTTCTTTCCAAACGTTTTGGTATCTAATTTACTGTTTTTTTTCTTTCGAGTCATTTTAGGAAAGTTAAAATCAATGCTGAAGTTGCGACTATCCCAGGCACCTTTGGATCCTTAAAGAGAGCAGCTACTTGTATTTGTATTCACTTAATTTCCAGTAGTGCGATTTTTTGTGTATGGGAGAAGTGACCGGGTCTCGACCGCGAGGAGGGAGAGTGTCAGGCGCCATTTGCATATTTTCTTATGAGAACTAAAATATTTAATTTTGTTTCAAAATCCAAGCCTTGACCCCACAAAAGCGCAAGCTCGCCTCGTGATAATAGGACGATGACATGCATTCCAGAGTAACTGATGTGTTGTCTGTTGGTGGTGTTTGAAGAAAGTTGAAGGTATTAACATATATTTTTGGAGCGCGATGACTGAGTGGTTAACGCATTGAACCTCGAACCAACATGTCAATTATTCTATCCGATCGTGATCAACGGTAACTGTGTGGGGTCCTTGGGTAAGACACACGTCCACGATTGCCCACAATTGCCCACGTTGGGACACGGTGTCGCTGTGAACTAAGGCATACTGTACATCGATGGTGCGTTTCCCTTCAACCGTTGCTAACCCCACTCATGCTGAGTTTGTACATTGGGGAGTCTGACAGTTGATCCCTGTTGTTCGATGGTTCTTTGCGCGTACTCTGGCTTCATCTAACTGTAAAACTGTCCAGCACGATGATGAAAGTGTCATTAATATAATATTAGAACGTTCCTTTTCATGTTCTATCGGTCGATAGTACCTGAGTTTGTGTGATTTCTGAAATAAAACCTGAAGCAGCGAAGCTGCTTCAGGTTTTATTTCAGAAATCATACAAACTCAGGTACTATCGACCGATAGAACATGAAAAGAAACGTTTTAATTATTTTATTATGCCGAACAAAATATGACTTTCATTGTTAAGCGTTAACTGCAACAAGCCATCGATCTTGTAACAACAATGTAGTCGAATCCAAAAACATGACGTCATTTCGAACGAATGACGTCTCTTCGAAAATGACTTGTCACAAGTGCCGTCGCTTTGGGAGTTTCTTTATCAACAGATGCCAATGTTAACAACTGCATCATGCTGTTCGTGTTATAATTCATTGTTAATGCTTGTGTGAAAAGTGATTTAAATTAATGGCATGTTTCTCGGACAACAGTTGATAGAATTAAGCGGAGTGAAACACAAGTCATAACTGAGACTCATATTCAGGATTCACTGAAGTGGTGAACAACACGTCAGTGAGTTTTTTTAATATTTCTGATTCTTTTGAATGCATTGTTTGCGGTTAAAATTGAAAACACACCCACTGAAGGTGATATATTTGTTGGTAAGTTTGTGTCTACCGGTGTTGAAAAAGCTAAACGGACACGGAGCCAGCGTTTGATGTTGAGAAATTCGACGCTGATCAATGGAAGTGGCGCTTACATTTTCTTCGTTCTCTTGTCTCCAGGGAAAAACGTTCCGATAGTACCCGTGTTTTGCCCCAAAACTCCAGTACTATGACTTTTAGAAGGTGTCATATTAACCAATCACGGCTGATGTTACAAACGTGGGGCATAATAAATTTTATTAT
Organism: Pictodentalium vernedei; assembly: GCA_031216915.1. Classification (NCBI taxonomy): domain Eukaryota; kingdom Metazoa; phylum Mollusca; class Scaphopoda; order Dentaliida; family Dentaliidae; genus Pictodentalium; species Pictodentalium vernedei. The sequence continues at coordinate 88,963,622 of CM062289.1, forward strand.
GAGGTCCCGCTAGATAATATTAACCCCCCCCCCCCCCTCCATCTAGTGGCAACGTCCCTGATTTCCGTAGTAAAAAAGACAGACCAATCGTCTTAGATTATTCAAAGGCGTTTATTTGTAAAACGTTGCCTGTTACGGTCTTTTCTCTTTTTCCTAAAAGAAGACTTTAAAGGGACAAGATCGAAACGTTTAAAGGTTTCCTAGTCCTTTAATTCAAATGACGAATTATTTAATTTTGTTTCCCGATTTTAAATGAATATAGACTATAAGCTGCATTCATTCGACTCGGCTTTGCGTGAACAATACAAATGTTGGAACTATTTACACCACATGACCCGTGACCCTCTATATTATTGCCGTCTATGATGGTCGGTTGATTTATGAGGAATTTTACCATAAAAACGCTAACAGGAATTGCCTGGCGAGATTTTAGATTTTTATGTAGAGGGTCCATAGCTCCTGCGTTCATATTGGCCATTGACTCTTACCATTTATTAGGAAAAAGACTTGGATTCTTTAGGTGAGCATTTAGTTGTGACAGAAAATAATTGATTTCTTTGGCATTTTAATTTAACCCTTTACCCAACAAATCACCCGTACCCCCCCCCCCCCCCCCCCCCGCGTACTATGCAAATTCAGCAGCTGAAAAAATATTATTTTTCGGAAAATTTCAACAAAACCATATCATGTGACCCCTCTTTGGAAGAAATTAAAAAATGATATTTAAAATAAGACCTTTTGAAATCATCTGCGTTGGGTAAAGGGTTAACAAGCTTCTTTTAGTATGAACTGGATGATCTCTGTGAAGGGTAGAGAACAGCGGTCATTTTATTTATATAGCTACTCTGGGCCTACAGGCACCGTGCAGCCTACAGCTGTTGTCATTTTATGAGCTATCTCTCTAGTAAATTGTAAAGAAAGTACTTTTGAAATTATATCCCATGCGTTGTTTTTATTAAAAGGTTGTAATTCGACTTGAGTGATTATTTTTCATCCAAAATAATTTGCAGTATTTGTGGGCACTGTCCATATGATGCCTAGGGTGGGTGTATATCTGGAATTGGTTTAAATCACACGCACTGAGTTTGCTGAAGAGTTGAATGCAGCTGGGCGATATTTTCTGTGAAACTTGATGATAAGAGAAAGAACATGGTGTACCTTAAAACTCTTTATTGTACAAAGTTTAGTTGTTTGCGTGAATAAATAATTGTTGTTTATAAATCGAGGGATTCGTTCATTAGGTTACGACTGGTGGGACCTCTAAGGGAAAGTTTGTTATTGAAATATTCAGTGGTGCCAAGTAAATTGAGTGGGAACCGTAGAGCTCTAAAATGTTCTCCAGTACATGGTTACTCACTCTATAAATACCACATGTTCGCTCTTAAAGAATTTAGGCACATTTTCTTTAGGCGGGAGGCCTAGTCCTAAGTAAAACGCTCCTGCTGTTAACCCCTCCTCCCACTTTACTCGTATTGGGAGGAGGGGTAACAACCACAGGTACCTAGGCAAGAATAGCGGAGAACTCCATCCCTCTCAACGATCTTCCAAATATAATATTGTTTGTCCCCCCAATAAAAAAATACTGGCCAGGCACCCCTCCCCCTCCCCCAATACAGAATCCTGACTACGCACCCTTTTTGCTGCCGTTTGATGAGTTATTTTGTGTTACGCTTCGGTAGACAGTTTACCCAGACTGTCAAAACCCGCGGTTTAGCATGAATTGGTTAATCAATATAGCTCGACCATTGACACGGAAGGTATGAGTACAAGTGGTCATTGTAGGTGGTAAGGTTCAGATTTGCCCACATGTGGTCTGGGGTCGCTTTCCTGGCAAATGTAGCTGTTACTTGCCCCTGTAACTGGGGTAATCCCCCTATCTTTAACGTGAAGGCGCCCACTCTTGTTGTTTTTAGATTAAACAATACTTATTTTTTAAACTTAAGAAAATGACACAAACATAGTACAATAGATTCTGCACTCGTCTGTAAACTTGCAAGTTTATGTTTAGCCGTTTCCACAAAATAAATCGAATTACATGAAACAAGTTACATCAAAAGGGCTGTTTGTGTGTGGCTTAACTGAGTGACACCCAGGTGATCGTCTAGTGTATAGTTTGGATTCCATTACCATCAAACGTCTTTGGATTCTGAATAGGTCTATGCACACTGTAGCCTCTGGCCCGTACCCTGTCAGTGGTTCAGCAGACAAGTAAATAACGGAACATTCCAACACTCTGTAACTAATTTTCCCTATATAAATGTATTCTGCCAAACTTCACAAATTTCACCAATTCTAATTATAACTGAAAACTGCCAAAGTCTAACTAACTGGAGTGACGGTAGTCATTCCCGAGAGCAGTTGTATTTGCTCTGCCAGAAGCCAGACAGCGTGTGGAAACGTGTGTAGGATTGTTGACACTGACCAAGGATGTCTGTCCTGGCTCAATATCGGCTGTTATCCACACCGCGGAACGTGACTTACTTTGAGTTGTTGCGCAGTAATGCTGATTACCTGTCACAAGTTGTCTGTAAAAACAGTTACGTCGGTCAGGTGATATGGGACACCCTCTACCAAAAGCATACCCCCACCGATTCGTTACTGTAATCTAACACTAATACCCAGGTGCCAGTTAGATCCAACTCGGTGGACGTTAATGTCTTACTCAACCTGTCTAAGCCTCAAACCACCATCATGTGGCGCTCGAGTTATAAAACCTGCATCATGGTGATGAGTGTTTGACAGGTCATTGGAGATCTATAACAGCTAGTTGTCACTTTTTATCAATTTAGCCCCCCCCCCCCCCTCCACACACACACACACCTCGCCTGTAAGGTTAAACAATCATATCACCACTGATACCTTAAAATTCCAGCACGTCTGAGACTCTGTCTGAGACTCTCTCTGAAACTCTGAGTATCAGATTACAGCCCGATACACCTGCAAGCAATACTTCTTGCAAACTGTGCCTTGATGCATTCATTTTAACACAATCCCTAGACCGTCCTAGAAACATTCTCGCATGACATGTTCCAGACCTGAAACATGTGTGCTCTCCCCGATTGACGGTAGGCAAGTCATTGTTATTTTGAAACACTAGAACGACGTTAGTTGATTGACAATAAATAAAGAACCTTTAACCCTTTACCCAACATAAAAACAGACGACACTTGCAAATAAAATTACTGAATCACTATTTTTTTCATTTTTTGAGTCAATAACATAACTTATCACCCCTCATTGGAACGAATTCAACGAGCTCGTTCCAATGAAGAGTTATAAGCTGCGTTTTGCGGCAAAAAAATGAAAACAAACAGAACATTGAATTACATTTTTTTGTGAATAGCGCTGATCGGTTTTGATCGTTACGTTGGGTAAGGTGTTACTAACCTCATCAGTGCTATAAAATGTTAAGTGCCAGGTTGTGTGAATTTTCCCAACACCTACAATAACAAATAATTCTCCTCTATGTAACTCGGTATTACAAGTACATACGATCCAATGACTGGATTTGTATAAAGGTGGTTTTACACGGTCAAGAAATTGCACCAATGAATTGCATCAACATATTTCGCAAATATTATTGTTCAATTCACAGACAAAAAAAAATGTAGGTGTTACATCACATTGACTGGCTGAGAAGAAAAGTTTCAGTCGCAATATTATTATGAACTTGCAGAAAACATAGAGAGGTTCTATTTTTTCTATAAACTGCATCAATAAATTGATGCAATAAATCCATTTTACATGATAATTATTTCATGTAATACGTGGTTGAAATAAATTGTATGCAAGAAATTGCAGGAGATATTGATCGTGTAAAACCTTTATGCTGGTTTTCTACAATATACTGGCCAATATTGTCCATCTAATCTCAATGACTACCAATTAATTTAATTTATTATGCCTCACGTTTGTAACATCAGCCGTGATTGGTTAATTTGTTACCTTCTAAAAGTCATAGTACTGGAGTTTTGGGGCAAAAGACGGGTACTATCGGAACGTTCTTCCCTGGAGACAAGAGAACAAAGAAATGTAAGCTCCTCTACCATTGATCAGCGTCGATTACGCACGCTGGCGCTGTGTCTGATTACATGCAACTTCTTTTCGTCACCGAAAGACACAAACTTACCAACAAATATATCATCTTCACTACTTCAGTGGATGTGTTTTTAATTTTAACTGCAAACAATGAATTCAAAAGAATCAGAAATATTAAAAACTCACGTGTTGTTCACCACTTTGGTGAATCCTGAATATGAGTAATGACTTCATTCAATTATTTCCACAATTTTAGTACTCCTGGACCTCACTGAGCTTCCGCCTGAGCCCTCAAGTTCAAAATAAATTGTTTGACTCCGCTTAATTCTAACAACTATCGTCGTCAAAGAAACATGAATTTATATTCCATTAATTTATACCACTTATCACACAAGCATTAATAATGAATTATAATATAACATGAACAGCATGATGCAGTTGTAAACACTGGCATTTTGGTGATATAGAAACTCCCAAAGCGACGGCACTTGTGACAAGTCATTTTCGAAGAGACGTCATTCGTTCGAAATGACGTCATGTTTTTGGATTCGACTACATTGTTATTACAAGATTGAGGTCATGAACATTGCAGTTAACGCTTAACAATGAAAGTTATTTTTTTGTTCGGCATAATAAAATAATTAGAACGTTTTTTTTTCAGGTTCTATCGGTCGATAGTACTTGAGTTTGTGTGATTTCTGAAATAAAACCTTCAGCAGCTTCGCTGCTTCAGGTTTTATTTCAGAAATCACACAAACTCAGGTACTATCGACCGATAAAACATGAAAAAACGTTCTAATATTATATTAGTTATTTATAATGAATAAGCCCCTCTACATGTGTAGTCTAATTGATAGTAAGATAGTGTGTGTTGGTGAGGTTGGGAATTCTTTCTCGTTATAATATCCGTATTCGGCTGCGTTGAAATTTTACGATATTGCTTACCAACGGTAACGACATTGTGTCCTTGGACAAGGCCTATAATCCCGATTGTCCACGTAGGGGAACGATGGCGTTGTTTACTAAGGAGAACAGCACGTCGTTGATACACTTGTCTTTATCCATTGCTAACACTGCTTGTGCTAAGTTAGTGCACTAGTGAGTCTGAGAGTTGTTATCCGCTACTCTATGGTTCTGTCTGGGGAATCTTGTTTCCTCTGTCAGGAAAACTGTCCTACACAAGGTGACTCTGGCTGTCGAAAGAGTTGCTAAGAATCAATAAACACATAACAGAAGGAAGTTAGCCTAACTAGGGGGGGGGGGAGGTGTAGCAGGAAGACGGCCTAACTGGCCATGGTGCCTCCCAGCATTGCACCACATGTTAAAATTGTTCTTTATGTATAATATTGTTTAAACCTGGGTACACTGTTGAATAAAGATTGATATAACTAAATGCCGCTTTGATCGCCACAGACTTCAGTATCGTAATATGATTATTATAATGCGACTGGCTACTCGGTCACTTCGGTTTGAACAGTATATGTGGAAAATGATCTAATGATTAATTCTGAAAACTGAATCAATTCCAACTCTCTGGGACACTGGTTCTTAAAAAGAAACGACGGTAGCTCATAAATTGTATTATATTATCAGAGTTTACACTCAAAAATCAATTGGGCGAAAGATGAACCCAAATCAGCTGGGATGAGTGAGTATGAACCCAACTGAGAACCCAGTATATTTGGGCTGATGTTTAGTCCAACTAATTTGAGAGTGCATCGAAAACGGGTGGCATCGAGATACTTGATATTTTCATTTTAACCCATGTAAAAACTATTATTGTTATTAATAATTCATTAATTATTATTATTTTTATTATCATTATTAATATTATTATTATTATTATTATTATTATTATTATTATTATTATTATTATTATTATTATTATTATTATTATTAATATTATTGAAAGATTCTATTTTTTAATAATTTCAGATAATGGAATATATTTTGATGCTGCCTTTGTCGATAACATTGAGTCGCTGTTTGTTAGATATGATGATTCCGTTCTGCAAAACAAGAAGCAGATACGCGAAGTGCTACAAATATTGCTAAAACTTAAGGAAACGGGAAATAGAAATTTTCTTCTGATCTGTAACAATCCCTGTGTTGAAGGTGTTTTAAGAGAGGTAAGAACCAGCAGTATTCTCATATTTAATGATTTGTTTAGTTGCCCTATTGGATTTAGTTTCTACGGACTCATTGTGGTATTTCTTCTGAAATCAAATGTTGTATTGTATTAAAGAAATGATCTGTTTAGGTAGGAAAGAATCATATATCAAATCACCTAAGGGACCGTTAAGTGTCCACATTTTAAAATCAGTAGGGTAAAAAATCAACCCAAATCAACTCAGTTGATTTGAATTAATTTTAACCCAACTTATTTTAGAATGCGTTAGCAAATCTGCTGTATTTGAAATGACTCGGTCCTTTATTCCAAAGATTCATTAATCCGAAGGACCATTTTTGCTAAAGGAACGATATTCCGAAAGTATTCAGATCAGACCGGCCAGTTCACTGAATTTCCTTCGAAGATCCCATATACCGACAACCCAATACTCAGAAGGTTCGATATTGCGGGCCCCGGTATTCCGACGACTCATTATTCCGAAGTTCCAATACGCCGAAGGTTCGATTTTCAGAAGATTCACCATTCTGAAGGTCTGATACTTTGGCGGGCCTTCGGACTATTGGACATTCGGAATATTAGGCCTTCGGACTATTGATCCCTAAATGTACCTCTTAGTATTGAATCTTCGGGTACTAGGTCATCGGGATATCGGTACCGCGAAGAATTGGCTCTTCGGAATATTGGTACATAGCATTTAAACACATTTAATCAGCATTAGGAAAATGATAAAATAAAACTGTTTTCATGACAGGACAATTGGGAAAGACATACGTTTTGTTCTGCCATCTTGTTCACAGAAAAGAAGACTACACTCGAAAATCGCTGGGTTAAAAATCAACCCAAGCCAGCTGGGTTGAGTGCATTTGAACCCAAATGGCTTCATATCCACCACTCAGTCCAGTTGGTTTGGTTTGATTTTACCCAGATTGATGAATGATCCAATGACAACATATCAGTAGGTGGTAGCCTTTTTTTCTGGCTTGAGAGTAAAGAAGAATGATTTTCTGAAAACCAGGTTGTCTACCATTCTGACATTGTTATGGCTCAGAACCAGACTATCCATTGAATAGTCCATACCCTATTTGGTTAGACCAATTGAAATATTCTACCCGACTGAATGTAAAAACTGCAATCAACGTTCATTTGCTATGATGGTCTCGGAACATTGGACATAAAAATGGTCAAGTAGGGAAACAATAGTACAATGCTGATATTTGGTATATAAACTAATTATCCCTTCACCTAACATGAAAAGCAGACGACAATTGTCAAAAAAATTCTTGAATAACTATTTTTTTTCATTTTTTGTCTCAAAAACATAGGTTATGACCCCTCATTGGAACGAGCTCGACGAGCTCGTTCCAATGAGTGGTCATAACCTAGGTTTTTGAGACAAAAAATGAAAAAATAATTAAAATTAATAGGCGATTTTTGACAATAGCGCTGGCTGGTTTTGGCCGTTACGTTGGGTAAAGGGTTAAACCATTGTACATAACATATCAAAAGTCCCATAAGTTTAAAGCTGTGCGTGTTTAGTTATGAGCCTTTTCATTTTTTTTCCAACCATCAAAATAAAAAAACGAGTTTATGTTTTTTCTTTACACCATTCAGAGAATGAAAAGTCTGTGCAACTAGACTTACGACTTTGTAATAGTGAACTACACGTATTTGTACAATTACAAGTGAATATTTCTTCTTTTTGTGGCATTATATATTGCTAGAGATCGGAAAATGTTATAAACACCTATGGTTGTCATTGTTCCACTTTATCATAAATTTCCCAATACTCGAGCACGCTAACGGAAATCTATCAGTTGGGTGGAAATAATCAATGTCTCAAACATTTCTATGGTGAATTTTCCATACAATTTCATCGTGACTAGATTCCAATTCTGTTATTAATGTATGTAAAACCTAACCACCACCACCCCCACCCCGCCCCTCGACAAAAAAAACACCTTTGCCCGAATTAAGCAATTAGAAATCTTGCTTCAGAAGCAAAAGGGTTGTTTGCGTTCCTTCCTGTTGTTCAGTATCATCAAAGTTGTAAGCAAAGACTAGATTCAGTGAAACTCAGATAATTCTGTAAACTATGTTACTCCAGCTTTGGAATAACTTTAGATGGTCGGTAAATACACAGAACGACACACACGTGGGGATGGGTTAATCGATATGACACGAGTGCCAGCGCGAGAGGATAGAATGAGAAGCCACAGGCCTCGAGTTTTATCCTTCCGCTATGGCACAAGTGTCATATCGATTACCCAACCCATGCACACGCATGTGTCGTTCTGTGTTTATTACACGACTTCACCTCTTTAAAACAATTATTCGAAGGACAGACACTCAGCAATTCATTTGACAACTATCTACACTGAGAACACGTTTTATCGCCAACCAAATTTGCTAAGGGAACACGTGTTACTAATTCGTCCCCTGAGATCCAATGTGAACTCAGGGGACGATTTTCAGCTATCGTTAGTGATTGAAATTGTTATAGAGTTGCACTATTTGCAGACAATTCCAATGAAACTTCGCTTCTGTTTAAAAATAGTCCGTGATTATGAATGCTTTCCGTTCCGTACATACGTCAACGCTTTCCGTTCCGCACATATGTGCGGAAAGATTTTCATTTTCCGCATGAATTATTGTTGCTGTAGATGGGGATTCAATAGAGGAGGCGTGTAATATAATTACGAATATAGCATTGCCGTCGTGAGCTAGATCTATGCAGATAGGATATCGGAATGAATCGTATTATCAGAGCTGTATTGAGATTCTTCCATTTATAAACTTGAATCCCTCTGATATGAGCGCAATTTATGCAGCGCTTAAATTTGTACAAACGGAGTGTGAGAAGCATGCCCTCAATATGTCTCCAGTCACCTTTGACCAACCTCTTTATATAAAACCCATGGAAACTGTTCAGTCATCCAACGAACATTCAAAGTTTTTTGTTCGACCTGGTGCTTTCATTTGGTGATGTCGTTTATGGGGTCGACTGGATCTCTTATGGCTGGAAGTAGTCTCGGAGGCTTGTGGAAAACGGTATTTGCTCCTTGAACAGTCGTCCACATGCTGACCGGCCGTTCATATTCTCACGTTCTTAGAGCTCGCCTTCTGACAAAGACTTCGTTAGCTGAACTAATATTTGATGAGCAAATTTTTTATAAAATAATTTCTTACATTACAACACAAATTGCCTCTGTGTTGGAACGAAAATATCACTCGAAGGATACCTCAAGCTCTTCTGTAGAGAAAGTGGACCACGTCATCAAAGGTTTGTGCAATTAAAAAAGGAATGAAAGTCGCACAGGCAAACTGTGGCTGCGGGATTTTCAGCAAGTCGAACTCATCAAGGACTTCATAACAGCCGAACGTATCGGTGATTGGGATTTCATCTCCCCAGAATTAAATCTGTGCTTTCTCATTTTCACGCCCTGGTCACTTGGTGTACGCCAAATGCGTCCACCTTTATATCCAGCAGATGGAGGATCTGGCGCGGAAGATGCCAAAAAGATGAGTATGCTTCCTTTACTGAGCTTGGATACTTCACAATCAGACCCAGAAATACGTATTGGGGTGGTAATTACTCAGATCAGATTATAGAACGGAGTTCAATACATGTTCTCAAAGTGTATGAAATATTACAAGACGCCGCGGCATAGCGGACATACACTTACAAAATGGGTGACGGAATTGCCAATATGTGTTCCTCTTTACGCAGCTCTCGAACTCTTATCCAATATTCATACTGGTGACAGTAATCAACAGAAAGATACCAGACCTTCCACACAAAGTCGAGACAGCAATGACAGTGAAACTCACTGACTGGCTGAATGCCCACCACCAATTTCAGAATCGTCAAAGAGATCGCCTAGATTCTCAATATACTGGGAAGATTGTTGACTCATCAGTCAACTGTGACAATGCAGTAGGTGTGGGGACATTGCAATTAAAACGATGAGAGGTAAAACGTTCTCTTCTGTGAAATTACGTAGATCGGATGCAACTAAAACTTTGGCGTCAATGAGCAATAACATAACTCTTCATGGTGACGAAGTTTTTGTGAATCCATTGCTACTACATGTAATCAATTGAAGAAACCCGTGTACTGGAGACTCAAGAAGGAGTACTTGATATAAGAACTCTCATCGCAGCCCCTATCTCTTTCTAAAAATGGTGTGATGCACAAGACACGGAACAAATGTCCTGGGATCTATCCTGAAGGCAAAGGGCTAAGAGCGAGCCACTCTGCCCACGAAGCCCATATTTGTTCTTGATGGAAGTTACTTGATTCGTACTGTGGCATGTCCAAAACCATCAACGTATCGCGATGTTTGTGCGAATTATTTAACATATGCATCAAAGCACTTTGGAAAAGATCTTCACATTGTCATTGACAGTTATTCCAATACTAGTTCCACGAAAATTCAGCAATAAATGCGTTGTACGAAAGGCCGATATTCAGCTGATGTTGAGGTTCTACTAGCTCTCCTAACACCGAATTGTCAAACGTGATTTTTTAGCAAATGCGTCTTACAAAAGCCAGCTGATTCAAATTCTTAGCGAATATCTGCGTGATTGCACATACTCACGTCTATGAATCCAATTCAAATATTTAATATAAACGAAATTCAAGAATCGCTTGACCTTTCAAAATAAGTTTGGCTGTAATGCATGCAATTAGTGCTTGCGACAAAACATCGTCCTTGTTCAGAATTGAGACGAAAACAGCATTTAAAGCACTAGGTGGCGAGTACACAACACTCGTGTTACAATTCCTTTGAGCATGCAGCACAAAAGGTGATGTTGCAGCAGTTGGAGATAAACTGTACCGTGCCCTTTATGAGGCACATATTTCCTTTTAGAAACACTGCTTACAGGCGTTCAGTACCAAAACTTTTTTACGTAGTTCCTTCCACCTGGCATCATCCCATCCATCCATCGCTGCTGCTCATGAGCGCTCTTTCAGAGTTTACCTCCAAGTGCAAACAGAGCTTTGCAACCCTCTTCCCTCTTTATTGCGGGGATGGCAGGAGTGATGTGGATGTATTCGTCCAATCACTTCACAAGAAGTTGCTGCGCCGACTTCGCTGTTGGATTTCATTAGTTGTGAATGTAAAGCTGGGTGTTCCAAGTCTTGTGGGTGTCGGAAAGCAGGGTTGTTCTGTTCGAACATATGTCAGATCTGTATGGGAATAGACTGCACGAATGTTGACAGGCATGAAAAATATGTTTCAACTGCATTTACCGTTGACTGATAGTACCACACTCTGACATCATTTCTAGCAAAGTCTTCAAAGAAAGCTTTCCAGAAATAATGTCAGAATTGTGTTGTCATTGTATTGCCAGATACTTAACTCCCTTCACTCAAACGCCCAAATCATTTTTTTTTCAAACGCGGTTTTCTCGCTTCGTAGTATCAAAACATCAATCATTAATTTCGTGTTCGACAGAGCCCATGTAACTCTGTCAAACAAAACAGTAGATTTTTTACATCAACAGGGGATATAACCCTGGATAAAAAAAAACTGGAGATGTTCACATCAAAGTGAAGAGGGTTACGACGTTTGTGTTTATACCGGAGCCACTTTCAAATGAAATGGCAGTCATCAAAAATGTATAATTAGGCGTAGCGTAGTTTTAATGGGTAGATGGCTGTTTTGGTCACTATTATAGTATGACTTCTGATGCCATTGATTATGCCATGTAATTAGCTATATCCTACATATCGCTATATCCTCATCAGGCATGTCAACCTGTACCGATACCGGTACTGCCGGGTGTGTAATGCTCCAACCGGTACCGATACTGAAGATTATGTCCCGCCGGAACCGGGACAAAATTATTTTAAGGGGCAATACCCAACTGAACGAGGGTAAATAGGCTGATAGTCGTGTATGGCACACTTGCACAACAAACTTTCACCTTATTTGTGAATGAACATATCAAAACAATCTAAAAGTGCATCTTTTGTCATCACCACGACCTCGATAAGGCCGGCCATATTGACTTTTCAGACGTGACATCAAAGACAATGACAGCGTCGTCATCGGCTGTTTCAAAGAAATTATTCAGTGGCGACATCAAAGTAATAATAAATCACGATGTTCGTGCTTTATGATTACTTTGATGCCGCAGCAGAATAATTGATACGATGTTATGTTTGTCTTTGCGATCTTGGAGCCTGGGGCGGTTTAAATGGGACTTTCTCCCATCTGATTGTGATACATGTATGTCACCCAATTGTTGATTTATCTCGGTATCGGTACCGGTTTCGATGGGACAGACTTTTTTCCGTCCCGGTACCGGCGGTACTTTGATATGCATGATCCTGATAAGACATAATGACTCGTAGCAGTATTTACTGTTTGAGTGCTGGAAGTCACCATAGTGGCACTTTGCTTACAAATCGGTTCAACAGATGATTTACCGGTATTCAACGACTGTTGCTGCTAAATATTCAATTGTTTTGTTTTTTATTGAAGAATGCGTATAGGCATTCTCCAGTAAACTAAAATAATTTAGTATTTTTGGACAACAAGCCTCCTAAATTAGAGGATGCCATATGCGTAGTGCGGGGTAAAATGATGAATTGGATATGTCACATTGCGAAAAACGATAACTGCCCAAAGTATATTTCATTCAAATCTGCACCGGAAAGGTGCGATCGGGAACACGCCACTGAAAAAATGCACCTCTGAGATATTTGGGGACTTCTGATATGATGTATGGGATACATTATACTTTCTTTATGCTAAATATCAGCTTTGTATTATTTTCCCCCATTCACCCTAATGTTCCTGGACTATGAAGTAACACAAGAAATATTCTCATTCGTGACTGATTTGACCGAATCTTTGATGACATTAAGATTATGACCAACAACTCAACACAAGTCTAGTTTTATGATTACGCCGTATAGTTCAATCACTTGTTTTAACCCTTTACCTAACATGAAAAGAAGACGACACTTGTAAAAAAAATTATCGAAAAACTGATTGTTCTCATTTTTTATTTCAAAAACATAGGTTATGACCACTCATTGGAACGAGCTCGATGAGCTCGTTCCAAGGAGGAGGTCATAGCCTATGTTTTTGACAAAAAGATGAAAAAAATTAATGATAATTAACAGGCGATTTTTGAGAATAGCGCTGGCTGGTTTTCGCCGTTACGTTGGTTAAAGGGTTAATATCTGGATGTTTTCTCAGCAGTTTAAATACTCATTGTTGTGAATAACAATATCAGGAAAACGGAAAAATATCTGCATGTCTTTGTGGGGAAATCACATTACGTCAACTGTTGTCTGCTGCCAAACTCAACGAGTAATGAGTAAACAAACAAAGCATAGCAACGTCGCATTTCTAACAGAATTGGGTTGGTATTCTGAAAGCTTGATGCGCGTTGTCTCGGTTCGACTGTGTAGCTCGAGCTAGAGGCTGTGTCTCAGTCTGAGAAGGTTAATTGTTATTATTAAATTTCATAATCGCATCGCGCGCAAATGTCGTGTTTAGTACTCACCAACCTTTAATCCCGGCGATTTCTGAAACTTGTGGAGTGTTATTTGTGTTAATCTATGAAGTAAATTCAATTCGATGTTTTTTGCTCTGTTCGAACCAAAGGCTGATGCTTGTTGGACCCTTGGAGGCGCCTTTCCGTTTGATATATATTTTTTTCGAACTAATGAAATAAGTCTCTGTACAAGTTCCGGGAGAGCGTCGGGCAGTGGCCAGGGCATTTTACTTTAAACCGAAAGGTGGATAGTTCGATCATGAACCGGTACTACCCGGTGCTTCATTTATTAAAATTTACTGATGGTGATTTTTATTACCTGGTAAATGCATGCGTGGACATCACTGTCCACGCGTGGATTGCGGTCAGTCCACGGCGACTGTACTGTACATCAAATTTAAGTTAAATAATCAAGTGGCTTAGATTAGTAGATATATTTCCCAGTTGTAAACCACTCCGGGCATTTTGGTTTGTTCTAATTTTTACTTCAGGCAAGCAAAATGGAGTCGAACGAAATGAATGGCGTTTTCCACTTCTCCAGATGGCTAATATTCGCGGACGAAAGTGTGAAGAGAACAGTTAGAGAGGTGGCCGTCAATTTAGAAAACGTTGCTTTCGCGTCGCTTCTTCTGAAACCGATGGAGACGCACTGCCACAAATGGTCGGTGAGTGAGCATATAAATTGTCCTGTACCTGATACTAGTTATTTTCTACAATACGACCTTATCTCAACAACATTATACCAGCCTTTTACGATAGATAATTCGTAACTAAAATGCAAACAAGTCCATGTCACTTCCCATCCAGGTCACTGGATATCAGTTCAGTTCTTTTCACAAAGTGATATTTTTTTGTAATAGGGTTTGGTAGCGCAAAACATCGCGCACAGGCGTAAACTGAATTTCAATTCGTATATAAAACGGCTAACGTACTTAAGCACCAAAAGATAGCTGGTTGCAATCATTGTGATACTGATCAAAAAAGCATTACACCATCTGTACAGATCACTTGTAAAATTAAATAGAGAGTAATCGCTTGACTGGACTGGTTACGTGAAATAATTCATAAGAGGTGAGGGACGTTGTACAAACACGAGTGCGCGAATGCGCGCGAGTGTTTTACAATATAGTCCCTCGCCTCGAATGAATTATTTCATGTAACCAGCCCAGTCAAGCGATTATTCTGTTTATTACTTTTCATTATTAACGATAATTATCTTATTTAACCCTTTACCTAACGTAACGACCAGAACATGCCAGCGGTATTCTCAAAAATCGCCAATTAATTTTCATTATTTTTTTCATTTTTTGTATCTAAAACATGGGTTATGACCCCTCATGGGAACGAGCTCGAAGAGCTCGTTCCATTGAGGGGTCATAACCTATATTTTTGAACAAAAAATGAAAATAATAGTTAATGAAATTTTTTTTTTTGCAAGTGCCGTCTGCTTTTCATGTTAGATGAAGGGTTAAAAAAACAAAAAAACAATGAAGTTCATATTACACCCACGACAAAGCGTCTTCGTTTGCGCGCACGGATACATGACTCAATTGTCGATTGCATAACTCACTTGTGAAGTTATCGTTTATAATCAAACCTGGAATTCCCAGTAAATCACACTTTGGAAAGTAATAAAATTGGATTACGGTAGCGTGGTTTACGTTTCTGTGAGAAAGTCATTCCTCAAACCATTCTTGCAATTCATAACAGTGGTACTAGAATTTTTTTAGCGTTTTTAGAACATCGCCAATAGAATCAATGCTTGATGAAGCAGAGGAACTTTCTCTTCAGAAGCTCAGAATTAACCGTTACACCAATATCATCCATCACAAACCGCTTATAAATGTGTTTCTAAACTCTTGAATAAGCCATCAAACCCCACTTATAATTGTGTCTCCGATCCTCAAAATGTTGAGTTTTTGAACGGGCACATATTCGTCCTTTAGGAAACGGAATTAATCCTAATGTAGAATCTGCCAAACGTTACTTTAATCAGATCCGATAAAGGAGCACCGTGAACCAGATATTCATCATTGGCATCCAAGGAAACTTAGTGTTATTTTGGACCTTACTTTCTCTAAAAAATCGAGACAATCGCTCTGCAATTCAAACAAAAATATTTTGCAATAAACTCAAAGTATAGTTCATAAAAACGATCTGGTAACAAGGTATCACCAGCAGTTGTTACTGGTGATCACATCACCTCTCTCAGAATACCAAATAAAAGTTCCATTACCAAAGCAGAAGTTAAAGCCCCCCAACTGGAACTTGAACTCATGGAGAATGTAGAGGAAAGGAGGTTGATAATATTTTCTGGATCTCTTGTCAAGGTACTTGTGCTTTATTCAACCCCAGGTCGAGGAACCTTCTCATTTTTGAATTTCGTGAGAAGCTAAAAATATTCTCATGTCGGACCAATATGAAGTCGTGTTTTGCTGGTTACCTGGACATATTGGTATCTCACATAACACTGCGTGTTTACATCTTACTCTTAGCTGTTTTATTTGAGAATTGAAATTAAGTTTATATCTGTGCCCGATGGTGTGCTCTATTTAAACCCATTAAAGAGGCTTTAAACACGCTTATAACTGATTTTAAAATTATTTCAAATCTATGTAGCAGGCTGAGGGGAATATGACAACAAATGACAATATCTGTCTCTTCCGATCAAATATCCATAAATATGTATCCAATGGAAAGACAATGTAATATTGACACGATGGCATATTGCTCATACAACACTTTCACATTCATTTATATTAGAGGGTAATATGCGACCAGGGTGTTTCCTTGTTAACGTGTGCTGAGGTGCATCACATTATTTTACATCGGGCAGGGCAGTATTCACTACAAGATCCTTAAGAGATCTGTTTTACCATACGAACCTGCACAAACTTCTGTCATTTATTAACAAAAATCAACTTTTTCAATAAATTCTAAAAGTGTTTTTATTATTTTAAACTCGACACTTCGAGTCCGAAATCATCAAGTTGAGATATAAGGCATTCACCACGCTACTGGTATTATAGCTCATTACTGTACAAGCAACTCCTATCTTTGATATTTTTATTTCCATATTTAACTCCATTATTGACAATGGCCTGTTTTTACTTCCTACCGTTTTGCCGCTGGGATAAAAGCCTTAGCTGCTGATGTGGCATTAAGCACCAATAAATAAATAAATAAATAAATAAATCCAGAGGAGATATCCAAGCTATAGTCTATGTACGAACTTCATATACGCACACTGACGTATCATCACAAACACACAATCACATATCCTAACCGACTCCCACCCGTCTCACACACATACCCACACAATACACATACACACACGAGAAACTCAAGTAAACAAATTTAACCCTTTACATAAAGCACACATAAGACACACTTACAAGCAAGTCTTGAATAAAACACCATTTTCCTATTTTCCCTAACGCATGGTTCTTCACCCTTGATTCGAACAAAATTGACGGGAACATTACAAAGTCTTTGTTCGTGTTTGGAAAAGAACGAAAACGAATAGTACAATTTCAATTGTGATATTTGGAAACAACGGTCAGCGGTTAGGCAAACTAACATGATTGTTTGTGCCTCCAGGAATCAAAACTGGTTCTTCGGTTTGTCCTGGTAGGAGAATCAAATTTGATTTCATGGTACCAAACATACACATGTTTTGGTTCTTCAATCTGTCAAATTAACTGGAATGTCAAGGCCTCGGAGCATTGTATAAAGTGTAAAATATAATGCCGCGCCAAGTAGAAGTTTTAATATAGCGATGAAACAACATAAGAAACACGTTTTCAATTGTTCCATAACACATTTGTTAAGTCGCGCGACAGGGACGCGGTGGCGTTGCTGTATTCGGTTCTCATCAGATCACTGAAGTAACGCAACGTCGAGCCCGGATGGGCGACCACCTGAGCGATCGATTCGAACTCCCGCGTTGTGTCCTTGGGCAAATCATTTCACCCAGATCGTCGAGCTCGTTCCAAAGAGGGGCCATAACCTATGTTTTTGAGACAAAAATTAAAAAAAATAATGATAATTAATTGGCGATTTTTGTGAACAGCGCTGGCCGGTTTTGGTCGTTACGTTAGGTCAAGGGGGTTAAAACCAACAACTACCTGACGTTGTTCTATATTACAAATTGCCGAATTCGTATTTGAAGTTGATCATTTTAAGATATTTACAGTGTAATTTGGTTATTGATTTATTTGCTATTCCACCACAAACGTCCGACGCGAATATTCCCTTAAATTCTTACTTCTAGTCCATGTGTTTAATAGCTTACAAACTTGCAGTCCATGCCCAGAATAGTCCCTGTCCTAATTTTAGATTCAATGGAATGAAATATTCCAGTTGGTCGGAAAGCAGGCCTCTATGAGGTTCGCTTTTCCAAACTATTCTATCTGGAATATTCTATCTGATAGGATTTTAAAATACATTCAACATTCATTTTCAATACATCAACGCAATAAATATTTCTCAATCGAGACTGATTTGCCCGAATTTTCGATGATATTACGGTTATAAACGGAGTCTCATAACCACTGTAGTTTTATGATTACGTCGAGTAATTCCATCAATGTTTTCCTGTCTGAATATTTTCAAGGCACACTACTGCAGCATGAAAAAATAATTGTATATCTTTGCTAGTTAATGAGCATCACATTAGATCGCCCAACGTTGGTAGTATGCATGCAAACTCCACCAGAAGTGTGTAAACAAACAACCCATAAATGCGTAAAATTCCTTAGAGATTTCGGATGGCGGTCTGAAAGCTCGATACTGGTGATCTCTATTCAGCGGTATAAAACAACGTCTACCTTGCGCAGTTTTATATTGCAAATTGTTTAGTCCAACCTGTCGGTCATACTCAGTTGAAGTTCAGATCATTCTGAAAATCGCCCCCACCCCTCCCCTAGTAGCTACGTCCTTGTACTCTGGTAAACGGTGTATCATTATTAACAAATCCTCGTAACATATTTTAAACAAGAACTTGAAATGTATTTTTTCTTGCTCTTCATTTCTGCTGCTCTCTGTATGGAAAATAAGGACACCGTGGTGCCTTATGGTAACGTATGTATCTTTGCTGACTCACATAGCTCCAGCTTGTACTATCCCTGCCCCCAACAGACTCTTTAACTTTAGAGCTTGACAGTTGCTTGTTGTTAATTCGTGATTTTTTCTGGCTACAGTAACTTCCACTGAAATAAACGTAACGGTGTCGCCCATATCCCAAATTAAAAAAAAAATAACTCAACAGATCTGGGAGGAGGATGTCGCCAGCTTTACGGAGGTTTTCCGCTTAATGCCCACACGTGTATGTACCCCCCCCCCCCCCAAACCTCGAAAAAAGCAAAATACAAAACAAAAAACAAAAAAATACTAAACAAATGAAACAATATTTAATACATACAAATAAGCAAAAGTAACGAAACAGCCGTGAAAGCAATATTAAAATTACTGTCTCAATATGATATTTAGCTCAAGCATCACATGCAGTAACAAAATGTACCGAATCTGACAGTTAGGTTAAATCCTGGCAGTATTTTGTACCCCTACGCCCCAAATTCTTGAAGCAGTCAAATTGGTCGAATATCGCAACTGACACTCGCACGGTGATTAAAACATTCAATTCAAAACGAAATGCTACATAGGGCCACGAAGCATCACCCCAATCTCAACATTTCCATCGAATCTGTCTTAACAATTGCAAATAATCTTCGAATAACTATTCGAAAGCGGTATATACAATCAACAGTACTAAATTGTACACTGTTCAACGCCAGAGGCGCACGGTGGCTTGGTGGTTACGGTATTGGACTTTAAACCGAAATGTCTATGGTTCAATCCCCGCTGTGAACTAAGGCGCTTAATCCCGATTGTTCACGGAGATGGGGGGGGGGGGGGGGGTGGGGGGAGGTGGTGGGGGCGTTGTATACTAAGGCATACTGCACGTCGATGCTGCACTTGTCTTCAGCCAATGCGAACCTTGAGTGGAGTTAGTACATTGTTGAATCTGGCAGTTCCTCACCGTTGCTCGGCTCGGTGGTTCTCGCAGGGAACTCCGGCTTCCTCCACCTGTTAAATTGTCCGACACGAGGTGATCCTGGATTTCGATAGTGTCGGTAAGTCCTAAGAAATAAATAATTGCACGTAGTGTGTTAAAGCGTTCTTACTTGAGAAACATTGAGAATTCCCCAATCAAATGCCAACAATTCTCATTGTTTCCGCATATTGGAGGAGAATTTATCATTTGGAAAACACATGTGTTGTGGAAATGCGGGGTCATGTGATTTTCCTGTGAACCGGAAGAACCGGTCACGTGTTTGGTGTTCCAGGGCAGATCGAGCCCAGAACAAGTTATTAACAGACGTATTTTTGTGTTCTTCACCATTGCTATTCATCTTGTGATTGTTGTCTTCATTCATCATCATTCCTTTGTCAACTTTAACCTTGTGCACTATTGGTAAGTATGTTTTATGTCATTTGCATTGCTGTATTCATTTCATTGTGACATTTAATGTGAAACGGTTTAAGCGAAAAGTGTATTTCCCAACACCATGCTAGTTTTCACATTACTGGCGTTGACCGTAAATCTCGACCCACGTTTCAACTCTTGTTTGTTTTCGGCTGCGATTTGCTTCCGACTTTGATATGTCATTGATGTTTCATGCTTTTTAATGTACTTGTGCTTCTCATGTATGCTCGAAATTTTCTTGTCCTGTATTGATATTTGCGGAGTTGTTGCCGTCACGACACACGTGTCTGGCGATTTTCCAACATTTCCGTTTCAGTTTCATTTCGAATGTCAGTGCATCTACGTTGAATCCGCGACGTAGTAGGGCTGAAAATTCATTTCTCACATGTATTTGCATCTATTTCCCGAAACTGCATTGTATCCATGCTACTGATTTTTCATAATTTCTGCGTTTGTATACCTCGACGTGGAAGTTCGCTGTAGTTTCGGAGATATCCTCTTTGCTTGCACTGATATCTGTAGGTTTTTAGGTCAATAATTTCTATTTTTGGTAACATACTTGTCAATCGAACCGTGCTGTCGTTTTTCATTTCATTCGAAAACGGTAGGGAATAGGGTTCTATACATTTCTGTGGAAAAGTAAATTATGAGCCACCGAGTGAATGTGAATACAGCTCCTTTTCAGGAGTTGACGTCCATACCACATGTTGGACGTAAGCTGGCCACAGATATGATAAGAAAGAGATGTGAGTTAGGCCATTTATGTCAACAGGACCTGGTTGACATCCCATACTTTCGAGGTGCCCGGGACCAATGGGCGGTGATTGATTTCACCCTCCCTGCACCAGGCCAACCTGTTGACAATTGGCACCCATCGCTTGAGATGGAGGCAGCGGTCATTTCAGAAATTGATACGAGGTCATCTGTCGTGGTGAACACGCCACCCCCAACTGATGCTAAAATGTCTACATTTGATGCTGAATCATACAATGCAGACACGTCAGTATTGAGGCAAGGTGTGTCTGACAGCAAACCTGTACCGTATCAGGACCCAGATGTCTGATCAAGCCACCCCAAGTAAAGAAACTTTGCCTGGGACGAGGTTTGCGCCAGGTGGAATGACAAGACAAAGTTACCCTCACACTACCAGTTCTTTAGGGGGTTCAACTACCAGTGGAACTGTTGCGACGGTAGTGTCTACCCAGGTGTGCAGCGCCATGAGTTATGGTGACAGACCTTTGGGACCCACCAGTAGCCGACATAGCACATGGAATTCATTACAGTTCAGGGAAGTCAACCAAGATTCTGACACCCACCCCCGGGGGCATTCAGTGGCTCCTCAATTAGGTAATAGGGGATCAAGTTTCAGTTCATCCCAGATACCAAGTGGGATGACACAGGGTCAGGTGAACCGGAGTACGGCGCCTCCCCCTATGGCAAATGCCCCAATTTTTACCATGAGCACGGCGAGTGGAAATTTTAATGACATCCCTCCACTTTCATGGTCAGCACAGAAATATAATCTGTCAAATTATAACATGTACCAGACTGGATATCCCACCAGTGAAGGGAACTTTGTGTCAGCTATAAATCAAAATTCGGTCCCGACACAACCACCTGTCTCACAGCCTATGTATGGTGATTCACACCTGGGTTGTGGGGTAGGTGTACACCAAATGACCGGATTACAACAGCCTTCGGGTCACATGTCAAATGTTGGACATAAGTTTCCTTCCCCTTACGATCAAAGGTTCGATAGTATATCACCGACGTAACCACCCCCTGTCATGTCAACCCCGGCTGTGGCAGTGGTACACTCTGGTGCACCGACTGTAGCATTTCCACCTCCATTTTCACCATTTCCTTTCCTGGGGGGGGGGGGGGGGGGGGGGGGGTCATCAGTTTTCTTCACCAGATCACAGGATCCACCATGATGGTAACCGCCGGTTTGGTCCGTCGAGCATGCCTAAAAGCTTTAGGTACGATGGAACTGACCAATGGCATTCTTTTAAAATGAAGTTCGTTCAATACTGTAATTCTCAGAGATGGGGTGCCGAAGAGAGAAAAGAAAACAAGCTTTATGCTGGTGTTTGACCGGTAAAGCGAGTGAATTCTTCATTCTGTTGACCGAACGGAACCCATTTATTGGTATAGATGAGTTGTTAGTTAGTTTAGAGAATCGTTTCGGTTACCGGGATCTCCCGGAGACAGCGCAGCTAAGGTTTCAGCAAGTACGGCAACAGACAGATCAGTCCCTGGAAGAGTGGGCTGAGGTTGTTTTGACTCTGGCCACTAGGGCTTTCCAGGAATGCTCTCAAAGTTTCACCACACGGCAGGCCGTACTAAAATTCTGTCAAGGGTGCCTTGAGACGCGCGCGGCAGAACTTGTAAGTATGGAGACTCCGTAAACTTTGGAGCAGGCAATCAATAGAATTAGGTGGCATCAGCATAATTATGCGGCCATCCATAATAGCAACAGTGGTAAGCCACGCAAAGACACACGACGCATTGCGTCTGGATCGGGTAGTGATTAAGATGAAGATGCAAGGAAGGTCAGAGCGTTGAGGTCAAAAGGCAAGAATTGGTCTAAGAAATCATATACACGAACTAGATATAGCGAGTCAGAATCGGATGCTGATAATCATTCGACGACCCTAGATACAAGCAGTTCAAACAGGAGATCCTCCCAGTATAGGAACTACGGAGAATTTTCGGCACTGGAGGTACGTACTCTCGCTATGGAAACCACACTCGCAAGTTTAGTGAGCAAGGTCGATCAGCTTGCTAGTGTTGTGGAAAAAATAGCGGTTAAACCAGATGAGTTCACAAAGCCTTCCACAAAACACTCTGAGAGGGATTCTAAAAGTGACACTAGGTCAAGGTCACCATCACCTTCCAGAGTTATGTGTTATGCCTGTAAGGGCTATGGGCATTATCAGAGGGATTGCCCATCCCACAATCCATCAAACAGGTCTAATAAGGACCCTTGTATGCAGTTACAGGGAAAAACAAGTTCAAATGGGAAGTTGAACAACATGAAGCATTCGACAGGTTGAGAGCAGCTTTGACATCTCCAGCTGTTTTGTCTTTCCCAAACGACACCGATATATTCATCTTGGACACCGACGCTAGTGCGTTCTCGATTGGAGCCGAGCTACTGCAGCTCCAAAACGGCCAGGAGAAAAATATAGCGTTTGGTAGTTTTGTCTTGTCACCTCAGCAACGGCGGTACTGTACGGCATGTCGCGAACTGCTCGCGGTCGTTCGATTTACCCGACAATTCCGTCATTATTTGCTGGGAAGAAAATTCAGTTTAAGAACCGACCACAGTAGCCAGCGATGGCTCATTCACTTCCGAGAGCCTCAAAATCAGTTAGCTAGATGGCTTGAGGAATTGAGCGTTGTTTGACATGGTTGTGGAACACAGAAAAGGGGCTCATCATAGCAATGCAGACGCTCTCTCGCGGATAGCTGTAGAGAGTCAATGTGAGCAATATTTTCCTGGTTGTTGTTTAGATAAACTTCCTTGCGGTGGGTGCAAGTATTGTACTAGGATTCACCGTAGTTGGGCGAAGTTTGAGTCAGATGTAGACGACGTGATTCCGCTTGCAAAGGGCACTGTTGAATTTGCATCTGACAAGTTTCCAGGTGTGAAGAGGGTTGAATCCATGGGAAGTACCCCACGTTTGGAGGGCCATTTAGGATTTTCATGGCGCCCAGGTGAAATATGGGACAACCCACAAGAGGACTTAGGCCATATCTGCCCAAATACGGGTTGGACCCAAACACACATTGATCTTGAACATGTTTCAGGTCCAGTGTCGGCGATCAAAGTAAGGAGCATATCACAGGCAGAGTCTGACAGTCAGACACTCTTGGCAGATATCGGAAATCAGGATGAGCTGGTGGAAGCTCAGCGTAAAGACGCTGATCTCAAGCCAGTTATTGGTCGGTTGGAAGTCGGTCAAGAGCCAAACGAGGGGTGAATTATTTTTCTGCAGCGCCGCCACCAAATACATCTGGATTAACCGCAGTAGGTTTCTTTTAAAAGATCGGCTCCTATATAAGATTCGTAAAGATGGGAGTCAGGCTTTGGTGGTGCCAAGCAAGTTTGCTAGCGAAATCTTGACCCTTGCGCATGACATCCCGGCTTCAGGACATTTAGGGGTAACGCGGACTCGAGAGAGGGTTCGGCGAAAGTACTACTGGTATGGTATATCAGAAGATATTAAGACATATGTAGCAGCATGCCCACAGTGTAATCAAGGTAAGAAACCAGTATGCCATGCAAAGTGGGAACAGATAACGTATCATGCGGGTGTACCGATGGAAAGAGTTCACATCGATTTTTTAGGCCCACTACCGGAGAGTAATGATGGCAATAAATATATATGTGTGATGGTCTGCCAGTTTACCAAGTGGGTGGAATTTATCCCGTTGCGAGACCAAACTGCTGAGACGGCAGCATGCGCCGCAGTGAATGAATTCTTCTCGCGGTACGGTTGTCCGCTGCAGTTGTTTTCAGATCAAGGGGCTTGTTTTGAATCGAAATTGTTCTCTGCGGTCTGTGAAGCTTTGCAGATTCACAAAGCTCGTACCACAGCGTACCGTCCCTCTGCAAACGGCGCCGCAGAAAGACAAAATCGAACACTGATGAATGCAATCCGTTGTTACGTCAGTAAACATCAGAAAGACTGGGATAAATATTTACCGCAGTTGGCAGGTGCTATCCGGTCATCAGTTCACCGTCTTAGTGGATTTACACCCAATAAGATGATGCTGGGTCGGGAAGTCAACCACCCAACAGACTTAGCTTTTAATTTTCAATCTACAAGTAGTGGGTTCGACAATTCAGCCCAGTATGTTCAGAATTTAGTTAAGGAATACAAGCATTGCCATGAAGTTGCTAGGAATAATCTTAAAGCTTCATGTCAGAAAATGAAAAGAGATTTTGATGTAAAGGTAAATAAGTACACTTATAAAGTAGGTGATCTTGTGTACCTGCTTGGCACAGCTTCTAAGACGGGCAAATGCCGGAAACTGTCACCTTTCTGGAAGGGTCCAGGGATGGTAGGAGAGGTACATACGCCATACCTTTATAAAGTGTTCTTAAAGAATTCTACTAGCATAGTGAATCATGATCGAATAAAGTTGTGTCATGATAGAGTTCTGCCAGCGTGGCTCACAAGATGTTTAAAAAGGTTTAAGGAAACCGGTACAGTTGCCATAGATAGTCAGACAGGAATATATTGTCTGTGTCGCCAGAAAGGTGGCGGTAAGTTTATGCTTCAGTGTGATTTATGCGAAGAATGGTATCATGGCGAGTGTGTCCATGTAACGCAACAGGAAGCTGATCAGATCGATGTCTATCGGTGTCCAAAATGTTAACATTCTAATCGGTCATTTTGTTGTTTCAGATCATGAGTGACTCCGAGAATGCGATTCTAAAACTCACACAGGAAGAATCCTCAGAGATTGAGCGAGATCTGATGGACACAGACATTTGCGTAGGAGGGCTACTCAACCTGCTGGGTGACACTGATGCTGAATCCTATTCAGTTGCGCCTGCTCGATCAGGTGATTTGGTGTCAGAACTGTCGGTTGACTCGTCAACATTTCTCAATCTGAACGAGGGTGACGTACATGCGCCGGTTTCGAACACCGCTGAAAATCGGAGTAGGAATCCTCTCTTAGGTCAAACAGGTTCATCCGAGTTGGGAGGTCGGCCCAACACTCCAGGTGTGTCTGGGTCTGAACTACATTCGTGTGCTCAAATCATGGATGTGTCAAGCCATCCCCCCCCCCCCCCCCCAGTTTTTGTACCAACAGTCAAGCTGATGCGTTCATTACCAAACTTGATTCGGAGGGCACCCAGATGGAAGCCGAAGAACCGGTATTGGACACTTGTAGGGGCAACAAAGCTGTGAGTCGTGTTGTTAAGGCGAGCAAAGCAGGTGAGTCGCCCGACACGTCCTCACAAATGCTTTCATCAGCTTTTCCGGCTGAGGGAGTTTAAAGAAAGGAAGAGAGCAAATGCCAATGAGGCATCAGGAAAGGGTAGCACTGGTAGAGAGACTGCCAGGGCACCTCGTGAGAGGCCAAGTCCATCAACCTCGGCGCCCCCAGGGAAGCCTGGTGCGGGTGAAGAGAGGGAGACAAGGCCTCGTAGCGGAGGAAATCGGGCACCCAGTTTAAGTATGAAAGAACCCAGTGCAAAGAGGTGTGTTGGGGGAGATTCAGAGTCATTTATTAGCGCTCATTTGCGGACCAGTTGTGTGGTGCCAAGTACGAGAGTAGCAATTGATTCCCACTTTCACAAGGATAGGACGTGTTCATTCTTTCGGCTACCCCTCAACGTCTCTGTGACAGAGATGATCAGGAGGGCGAAGATTTCGGTGAATTGGCCTGTACATGTTGAAGGCGGTGTTCTCGTATATTGTGACCCGAAGACCTACCCCGTTGATAGTGAACTAAGGGCACACCCACACTGGAAAGTGGCAGTCGGGTGCCACCCCAAAAACTACGCTCAGCTCCAAGATCCGAGGGCATTCCATAGACTGATGGAGTTGATTGAACATCCGGCAGTAGTGGCCGTGGGCGAAATTGGATTAGATCGGCAGCATCTGGAAGAGGACCAGTTCCCAAAACAAGATAATACCTTCAGGGAACTCCTCATCCTTGCCCATAAAACGAATAAGCCTCTTATTTTTCATGCCCAGGGTGCGCCGAAGCAGCCCATGAGTTATGAGACTGCAAATAGTGCTCTCTCGATAGTGAGAAGCGAAACATTTGAGTCACAGGTTATTCATTTTTACTGTTTTCAGGGGCCAAAGGAGACTGTAAATGTTTGGTGTCGTGCACGACCTTTCACCTATTTTGGATTTACTGGTGCATGCGCCAAGTTTACGGATCAGCAAAAGGAAGGTGTTCTGACAGTTCCGTTCAACTGGATTCTGATAGAATCAGATGCGCCTCATTTCGGCACCCATGGATGTCCTGGGACTACTCCTGCCGTCATAGGAGAGGTGGCCATGGAGCAGGCTCAAATCTTGAACTGTAACCCTGAAGAGCTGTAGCGGCGGGCGAATGAAAACGCCCGTCATGTGTACAGCGTCAAGCCCAGCACATAATTGACCCTCAACAGTAAAGTTGTTTTTGGATTCTTAACTGTGAGGTACGAGTTCAACTTTCATTTTGTGAAGGAGGCCTTTCAAGAAGAAGGGAATAGTGTTGTGGAAATGCAGGGTCATGTGATTTTCCTGTGAACCGGAAGAACCGGTCACGTGTTTGGTGTTCCAGGGCAGATCGAGTCCAGAACAAGTTATTAACAGACGTATTTTTGTGTTCTTCACCATTGTTATTCATCTTGTGATTGTTGTCTTCATTCATCATCATTCCTTTGTCAACTTTAACCTTGTGCACTATTGGTAAGTATGTTTTATGTCATTTGCATTGTTGTATTCATTTCATTGTGATATTTAATGTGAAACGGTATAATCGAAAAGTGTATTTCCCAACACCATGCTAGTTTTCACATTACATGTAAGTTTCAATGCTTACACTGTATATAGTTTATATGAGAACGGTGGCTCACTGGACAGCACACTGACCTTCGGATTGGAAGATCGTCTAACGTATGCGTTGGGTTCTCGAGAAAGATTCTTAATAGCGGCGATTATATGTACCAAAAGAATGCAGTGCATCGATGGGGCAGAAGCCTCTTACCGATTCTGTTGTTACTTCCCACTTCCCATGGTGTTTAAGTTAGATAATCTGATAGCCACTCGCTATTATTCGATGGTTCCCCCAAGTACTCCAGCATCAGCCATTAGTGACCTGATACACAAACATACCTCGCTGGCTGTTGAAGGTGCCGTTAAACCGCAGTACATAAATACTCAACATGCATGTGATATCTGAAAACCAATAAAATGTGCACACTGTAAAATCATTTGGGTTAAAAATCAACCCAAATCAACTGTGTTGAGTGAATATGAACCCCACTGGCTTTATTCGGCTGACGTTAGGGTGTAACAGTATTTCGCCGTGCTCGTAATAATTCAAGTTATTCATCAAATTACTTTTCAATGCGTAACCATCGGTGCAAAACAGATCATAATTTGGTTTCCACAGTGTCGAAGTGTTCTCACGCGACAAACATTGAACATTCCACGATCAAATGCCAGCAAGGCGTCATTCAATTTGAACAATACGCCGAGTCTCCATTAGAGGATATTTTGCCATTATGAAAAATGCATGTAAGTTTTATTGCTTAAAACTAGGTTAAAACTATTTCACCCGCCCCTTAAATATTCAAGTTGTCCATCAGATCACTTTTCAAATCACAACCAGCAATCTTCGGTTCAAAACAATACGCTATTTACTTTCCAGCAGAGTGTCATTGTTCTCACGTGACAAACATTGAGATGCCAAGTTGTCATTCAAATTGAGAAATTCGACATGTTTCCACTTATTAGAGCAGTGATAATTATTTTATGAAAAAATGCACATAATTATACCATAATGAATTATCCCGATGTCGATTAATCTAATGTTTCAAGTTCCTTAATACTGTATATATACTACTCACATTTTACTAAGGATCACCCCCTATTCATCGACATACTTTGTTCATGAAATGAAAATGTGTACATGATGTTTTTTATTTAATTGTTGGATAACAATGGCAATTTTAACAGTCTGTATTATATGCTGCACAAACCAATGGGTAGATGAAGCCTCAGTACCCATGGGGAAGCACCCCGAAATGCTGAGTAACTGTCGTTCTCTCTAATTTGTCATCATGGCATAGGGAGAGTTAGCATTTTTGAAGGCAAGTGAACCGCGGGCATACAGCACGTCTACCATAGATGTACAACGTGTCAATGCAGCAATTACCTTCAACAAGTGCTAACTATTTGTATCAGGATGGTAAATTAGAGAGCCGGAAGTTACTCACCATTGCTCAGTGGTTCTCTTTGGGTACTCCGACTCCTTCCATCAGTATAATTGTGCGACGTGATAGATCGAAGCTGTTGAAAGTGTCGCGACACCTTAATACGACAGACCGTTTTTGTCCGGTCCAGCAACGTGACACGTCATAATTTCATTAAGTAGGGTAGCTACTAAGTGAACGTGTGTGGTAGAACAATTAATATTTTCAACGTGCTTTATGAAGGCTGCACGTTGAATATATTAATTGCTCTACCCCCACATAATGGATATGAACTCTTCCAATTTCAGCCATTTAACTGGCATGGAAGATACCACCAGTGTTCAAAGAGTTAAAACTATACACATTTGACCTGTTATGTATGAGATATGTAGATGGTAGGAGTGATCTTTAGCAAAATGTGAGTAGTAAATCTACACCTAGTAATGCTTTTTGGAAGTTGTTCAGCGCCTTGAAATTTTTTAGCATTGTGATATGTGCGCTATATAAATTGTATTTATTATTATTCTTATTACGTCTGAATCAATTATAGAAGATACGTAATCTTCATCCTGCCAGTTTCAGATAAATCCTTCTCTAAAGATAACTACACGACAGCCTGAACATCAATCTTTCTGTTCGATAAACATTTTGGAGTTTGATTTGATTCACAGGGAACCCAAAACGTGTGCGTTTCACTGCATGAATTACCATTGTCATAACCAACTCAGGTGACACCAAGTGAGTCAGCACTGACCCAACATGTCGATGGTCAAAATAAATTTATATTCAGAGATTAACCACACTCACACTGGACGTCATCGGCTGTATAATTAACCCTTTGAACCCTGGTGGTATCGTTCATGTTAGTTCAAATGCAGTAATTAGAAGAGTCCATATTTGTTATTTGTGGGTAGACCAATCAATATGTTTAACGTTCAGCTTTAGGGCTGCACGTTGAAAATATTGATTGGTCTACCTCCCATATTCACTTGGCATCCATCCTACTTAATTAGATTATGAGGTATCATCTTCGAGGGCCGGAAAAGCGGTTAACTTTATCTATTCCAAAAATAATACAGGCTTGTCAAAACATTGCAAAGTTGCGCATCGCGATCTCTCCCACGTGTTTGACATGTTATGGAAACACAATAAACTATCAAACCATCTCGTCAGTCACAATATCATTATCAAGGTAAACCGACATTTGCAATCACCAGTTAGAATATTTATATGGGTGAGTAATTTATTAATCATGCATATCACGCTATTACTATACACCTGTTAAATGTGCCACAGAGATTCTTTTAGGTATCTATAGTGGCCGAATATGGGCCCCTTTCCAAAGACATGTGGGCATAATGTTTCCCAATTCCCAACCCCAAATTTCCCAATCTCAGCCCCCCCCACCCCCCCCCCCCCATTTTAAAGTTTAAAATCCAATGTCAAAGGGTGTCCCGAACTGGTGGTCGTAAGGCTCATAAAACTACCCAGTTCAGGACAGGAAAATTGGAAATGACATAAGAACGTTAAAAATGGCGCTAAGTACAAAACAGTTATCTTTCAATTTCCATAACATACTAAAATTTCATGAAAATTGGAGTCACTCTATTTTGAAAACGTTGACAAATTGCCAACCAGCGTTTTAACCATGATGTTATTAAAACATACTGATGTAGTTTACAGTAGGGCCGACATATCACTTTCCACAGATGGGCTATGCTTCTATACAGTTAAAACTAGAAGTCCTGTCATGAAATGCGCACAAATAGCACGTTGATATGCGCGTTAATGTACGCGTTATGACCCAAGTAAAGCTATCAAATTCTGTACATATGGCCTGTGTACAAGCAATGTTTCAGCCAATGGTAACCCGGAGGTCCATTGGCAGAAACATTGTCTGTGTTTGCTATGAGTAACCAGGAAAACCTGCCGTGCTGTGGATGCCATTCGATATGGCAATTGAGCGCAATTCTAACGCGCAATTAAGCCTAGAAAAGCGCACTCTAGTCGTGACAGGACTTCTAGTTTTAACTGTAGACGCACTGATATTAGATTCCAAACATTAATTATAAGAATAATCATCAAAAATTTAATTAATGAAGCACTGGGTACAACCCGGTGATTCATTCATTGAAATTTTGCTGATGATGATTTGTATTACCTGGTAAACGCATGCGTGGAAATCACTGCACACGCCATGGTTACGACCAGTCCACGGCGACTGTATTGTAGCAGACATATCAGGTGCGGATTTTCTTACCAAATATAGCATTGGTTTAAGCTTTAATGAACATATGTTAGAAGCAAATGGTGAAAATAACAAATTGTGTATTAGATGTGGAAATATTTGTATTCGGATTATACTACAGGACGATATCACCTGGCCATGTGTGTATCATTACTGGTTATTCTTAAGGGGGTGGGGGTTAATTTCCTTGAACTTGTTGAACCCAGATCCACGATTGAAGCAAAATGTTTGGTTATGGCCAAAACAGTGATAAGGGTGGATGAACAAACACTTTTTATGTCCGTGATTAATTTCTGTAGAAAACGTGCCAACATTAATAATAATGATGACAACAGTTTCTATGGTGTACAATATTACAGAAAAGGAAGAAAGTGCTTTAGCCTGTTTTACAATAACTGGTGGATGACATGTGAGAAGGTTAAGCATGTTTTTGGGTTGGTCAGATTGGCAAGTTGCATGGAGTTATATTAAAAAACGTAGGGTACACACTGGTGGCAATAAGCCCATTCTATTACCGCCAAAACTATAAAAAAAACACCTTAGTCTCAGTGTCGAAAAGTGACTGAATAGTTCGATTTTGTTTTATTTACTTTTAACTTAATTCGGTAATAAAGAAAGATGTTTCCCTCTATGAAGGATAGATAAGGTCTTAGACACCTTTATTGATGCTGAAGATGTTTCAGGTGGTTATTGGCAAGTTGATATTGGGGAGCGACATGAACGTAATGCCACCTTTGTTACTCATAAACCTTGGAAATGTGGCCGTCGCATGCATATACCAAAATGGATAAATGGATTACATTTTATATATATAAATATATATATATATATATATTGTGTGGGGACTTGTTTGTAGGAGTTTGCCATGGAGGACAGTAGAAAAACAAAACAAGTCCCCAAAACCATGGTTAACCAAGCCAAAGCGAGTGTGTAAGTGTGTGCAGGAGCATCCACGGGTATGTAAGTAAATAAGTAAGTAAGTAAGTATGTATTTTGTATTAACATGACGTGTGCTTCATAACAGAGTACAGTGTTAATATAAAAAGAAAAATACAAATGCACCTGGACAGACTGGCCTGTTTGTCATGGCATTAAAACCAAAATTCCTAATGCTCTTGTATTTTATCGAACCGCGAGTACTTGCCGCTCCATGTGTTGCATCTGTGTATAACCGAAATGAAACGTACTTACTGGTAATGTTAGCATTTCTTACATTATTCACCCATGCAGATGGGCATTTATAACATGTTGACTGTTTCAGGTACTGCAAAACCTTCTAGCAGCAACTTTATATCAGATGGCTTGTCAGCGTTTGCCCTTTGACAATGATCTGTCGTGGCAGTTCAGAACCTTTTTTGTTGTGAGTATGTTACGAATAATTGTTCCAAAGTATATTTCGTTGTAACATGCACGTTGTAGTTGTGTTTAGGCAAACTTTTCAGAGTCCTTTGAGAACATTCAAATGACTCTGTTAATGCAAGTCTACTTTGCAGTCTCAGTCTGTGACTACTGTGATGATATTCCCTAGATCTAAAGTTTGAACCGTTATAAATATATTCATAATGAAAGCTCTGTTCATTGTTTATCCTTATTAAATGGTCAATATGATTGTAAAAGAAGGAACATACTTGGATTTATTACACGCCTATTCAGTTTTCCCCAGTTCCATATTTACAAATCCGTATGAAACACATGCTCCAATCGGATTCTTTTGTCGGACTCTTTTTCCTCTAGACGTCATGGATCTATGAAAGAACTAAACTCAAAACATTTTCGTAAATGACCAATCGAAATATCGCATTCTGAACCAGAACACTGTGAAAGCCACAGTAACAGCCTATAAACCAAATAACAATTGTTTTTGTTCAAATCCACCAACAGTAGCGAAACCTTTCTTCTTAAAATAAGAAGTGACTTTATAACACCCACTTTCTGATTATCTCTGAGATAAAGGCAGCTGATTTCTTAAAAATAAGAATCAACAATCTATGTGAACACAATGTCTATTTCTATTTTCTGTTTAGGCATCGATCAGTCACATGTGTTTGCCAATCATACTCGAGTTTTGTGTTTGTTTCTCTCTCAAGCAGATAATCAATAAATTATAAATAGCTTTAAAGTTTTAAATTTTCTGTATGTGGTGTTTAAATTTTTTAATTAATGGATGTTATGTCATCGAGGCATGTAATAAACACAGAACGCCACGATGTGTGAATGCGTTCGTCAATACGGCGCCCATGCCACTGGGAAGGATAGTACTAGAGGCTGCGTCTCTTGTTCTATCCTTCCGCATTAGCAATTGTTGACGAACCCATTCACATATCATGGTGTTCTGTGTATTTATTCCCCGATACGACAAATCAAAAGCAAGCTATACAGTTACTGGTGGATAGTCTGTGGAACGTAACATACATGGTGTCATAACATTTTTGCATATTACTACATGTTACTAATATTTTCATATATTACTACACGTTACCCGGACGTTGAGACAAAAATTAAACCGAATCTTAAGCCATTGGTTTAATGTTATGCTTTGTAGATTAAACGCTCCCTAAGGACATGGAAAAAAGTAACAATGTCTTAGAATGTCTTTCTGTTGAATACCCACTTCTTTGTACAACAATGCTTCTTAAGACACAGAGAGGGGATTGGGGTATGTGGTGACCCCCTCCCCTTGCCCCAATAATTTTCCAGTCGGAACATTTTCATCTGGGTTTAAGGCATAGATATTGATTCGCTCTTGCTAGTAATCATGTACTAGACACATAGGGTCACTTATACAAACTTATGACTGTGGTACCAGATTCAAGCTGCAGTGAGACCCCCGGAAAGTCCACACTGAATGATGGTATATGTTACTGTTAATTAAAGAAGAGGTTGTGGCTCAACTACCAAATGAATATTTTATCAACACACAAATAAATTTCCCAACAATCGTAAGATCTTAAACGTAATCCTGACTTCCTAATATTCCATCTATATGAGTAACTGGAAAATTGTCAGTCATCTGTTTAAAACACTTAACATAGCAACAGAAGGCACAAATATTAATCTGAAAATACCAATTAAGAAAATGTTCATTCGACTGCATGGTTCTATTATTTGGATCGGATAGAAGGAAAAACCCCAGAAAAAACAAACCTTGTGAGGGAACCTTGTGTCAAATGATTACAAATGCTGGTGTTCTCTTGCCTACCATAAGTGAAATACAAAGTTTTGAGAACGTCGACCTTCCATAACATCTGTTAGGAGGTCTAATTTCATATTAACGGTGAATGTGTCCGACAAGATATGACCCCGACTGTTGAAAGTGTAGCTAAACTTGTATCATCAAAAAAGTACAACTGTTGTGGGTGCTAATTTGTCTTGTAAAATATTGTCATGTTAATAT
The DNA here is from genome assembly GCA_031216915.1 of Pictodentalium vernedei. Taxonomy (NCBI): domain Eukaryota; kingdom Metazoa; phylum Mollusca; class Scaphopoda; order Dentaliida; family Dentaliidae; genus Pictodentalium; species Pictodentalium vernedei. The sequence continues at coordinate 88,998,370 of CM062289.1, forward strand.
TTTGGGTGTGGTTTCTGTTACTCTTCCCCCCAAGAGAAAGATGTTCGGTAAACAGAAGACTGTATGGTTCGTTTCATTTCTGTATGTACTTTTCGAAGGGAAAAAAAAGGTCACAAAATCTAAATTAAAAAAACGATGCATAATTCGGTTTAGTTTTTGACTCAAAGACTTACGCATTGATCTATTTATTATCATTATATTTTAGCTAATCAACGAAACCATTCCCAGTCAGAAACTGAATATTTCTTTGGACATATCAGTGTTCCATCCAAATGGAAAACAGTTTCGTGTGGTTTCTGTTATGTTACCCTTTCTACCAATGAAAGAGATTCGGTAAACAGAAGACTTTATGGTTCAATTGCTTTTTCTGTGTTCAAAGCAAACAAGGTCACAAAATATAAATTTTGGACAAGACGCATGATTCGTTTTAGTTTTTGATCCAAAGTCAAACTCATTGATTTATTTATTATCATCATTCTATTTTAGCTAATCAACGAAACCATTCCCAGACAGAAACGGAATATTACTTTGGATACATTAGTGTCCCATCCAACTGGAAAACAGTTTGCATACATAGATAAGTTCACCACAGAAGACATTATTACACTCAATGAAGACAGTGCATTCCCAAACACCAATCATGGATTTAATAACCGGACTTTGATTGTAGCTACAATCCCTGTAAGTAGCAGGTCGAAAAGCGTTTCGTTTCTGCATTAACCTTTTTAACATGAGAGGCCGTTTTTCCTGCCCAGGAAGATGATACGTCATAATTCAATTAAGTAGAATGGCTGCTCTGTGAATATGTGGGGTAGACCAATCAATATTTTCAATGTGCAAATTTTACAAAGGCTGCATGTTGAAAATATTAATTAGTCTACCCCAAAATAATGCGTATAGACCCTTTTGATTGTTGCCATTGAACTAACAAGAAAGATACCACCTGTGTTCTAAGGGTAACATTCAGTTTTCAAAACAACATAATATAAAAAGTACTGCAGATGACAACCGAAAGTTAAAAAGCAAAACAAAAACAAATAAAAACATTTTCTATTCATAACAAGATAACGTTACTTATTCTGTTCGGTGAAAGAAAATCTTTCCCCGCTGCACATCGCAAACTGGAGTTTATAGTTGTAGCATATTACCTGGTCCATCGTTATTTTTCAACAAACATAACGATAAAACGTGGATATGAGTCTACTTTATCATTGACCCTTTACCCAACGCAGATGATATCAAAACTTATTATTTTAATTTTTTGTCAAAGTTTTCAAAAAAGGCAACGAGTTCATTTCAATGATGGGTGGCCTGCTATACCCTTTCTCAACTGCTTACTTTGTAAATAACGTGGACGGGTGCGGCGGATTCGTTAGGCTAAGGGATAAGAAAGATATTTAGTGAAAATGTCAGTCCGAGAGTGCATGGTAATGTGATCACAGGGACTCGAAAAAGGAATAGGATGTTTGTTTATATTTGAAATGATCGGACATTGATAACACAAGTCCTATATTATAACATGGATACAAAAAGAGAGATGGAAAGCAATACTGTAAAATTGAACTAATACTGTACTGTTTTTGTTAACTCTATTTTGATAGTTTCAACATGGTATCCTAGATTTTTGTTTGTTTTTATTTTATTGTTTTTTTGTTTTTGTTTTGTTTTGTTTTTTTCCCTTTTTCGCTTTTCCCATGAAACCTTTCATTTATTTACATCCCTGGTAGAAATTATTATTACCCATTTAAAATTATACACATAAACTTAGCATTTATTCTATTATATCTTATTTGACAGAGCTCTATGAGCTCTGTCAAACAAGATATAATAGATTAAATTCCTGTATTGGATGTACTGAAGCCGGGTAGGTCTATGAACAAAGGAAAACTGGGGAGAGTCAAGGTAATTTCTCGACAGGTTACAAGATGTTTTATTCAATAAGCAGGAGTTTACTCTTTTACCTATATTTTATTAACAGGTCAAATTTGTTCTGGAGGTATGGTAAATGGTTTTGAAAGAAAGAATAAAAGTAATACTGTAAAAGAAAACTAATACTGTATTGTTTTAGATGATTCTATTTTGATAGTTTCAACATGGTATCCCAGATATTTTTGTTTTTTATTTTATTTTTAGTTTCCCTTTTTCGCTTTTCTCATTAAACCTTTCATTCATTTACATCTCAGGTAGAAATGGTCTTTATTACCCTTTTAAAATTATACAAGCGTCCTGACTGATGAGTAACAAATGCATCCAGTACGGTAAATTTAAATCCAATGCAGTGTACGAAGTTCAGAGGTGTGCATCACGGGAGAATATCACGTGACAGCTAAAGAGTGGTGTACAAACACTCTATCGGACACTTCGCCGAGTTTTCTTTCCCCCATCGCCTCAAACATGTTCGTCAGTTATTATAAACATTCAGACTGAAAACAAAATAAGAGCAATATTGTTTCATGAGAATACTCCGAAAACATGTGCATGTACCCCCGATGTCCGGTTTTACTGCCGAGAAGAGAGATTTTATTGTGGTATTTCTACAGTACAGATTTGTTGTGGTTTCGAGAAACATGTGACCTGTCTCGTTATATGTATTGTCTCTTCCGTGAAATTTATTAAAGCACTTGCACAAGTTTGAAAAAGTGTCCCCGACTTTCCAAGACACAGAACGCACCACTGTATCAAATAAAACACTTATAAAGTAAATTTGTGGCCCACAATAATAATGACGTGTCATTTCACAATGTTCTTGAATTGAAGTCTCCAAACGTTTGGGTTCATTCGAAGGGAACTAACTCCAAATCTCCCTTGTTCAATAATAAAGAAGTATATGTTTATTTCAGTTTCTATAACTATTACTTTTATCGAGGATTTGGTTACTGGAATACCGTTTGGTGATTATATGATAAAACAAAGCATGACACACTGAAGGGATATGGTAATTAATTCGTCACGGTATTCCAGCAGGGTGTACGAGACTGTACTACCCTTCTGAGATTCGTATTGCCTTCGGCTTGCAGCCCCAGGAAATACGGATTTTAGAATGGAAGTACAGTCCCATATACTATGCTGAAACACACTGTAACTAATACTAGCAATACCATAACGTTACTGAAAAAGGACTACATTATCTGACTGACTGAGTACGCCATTTAATGATATGGAAGCTCATTGACCAAGAGGTCCAGAAATACTTGTACGACAAAGCATAGAATGTAGAGCTGTTTGCAGATGTAGTGTGTATTAGATTGAGTGGACACAATCACGTTTGTTTGGAGGAATTTAGAATGTCGGTTTTTGATCTCCTGTCTGAAAAGGAAGCCACGACAATCCCACCGGGCAATCATGAGTCCAACACCTAACCCATGAGACCATTGCACATGGGTAAAAAACGATGGCTGGATCCAGCTTATTAGATGAAGTTCTGGTGATTACTTATTTCTCTTTCCTTTCTGCAGATGCGTGGAAGTGTGGAACGCAATGGCTTCAGTACGATGAATATGCTGCGGTTAGCCTCAGACGTGGACTGGAAAAGGCCCGTGTGTATTTCGAAGGACACAATCATGTTTTAGAGGAATCGAATCTATGGGAATCCTTCCTGGCAATCAAGATTCCATCACCTAGCCCAAAAGACCATTGCTCATGGCGAAAAATGATGGGTGGAGTGTTGCTTTTTATATGAAGGTCACATGATTACTTCGTTCACTTTCCTTTCAGCAGCAGAATGAGAGTGTGGAACGTGCTGGCTATAGTACGACGAAAGTACTGTGGTTGGCCTAGGACGAAGACAGGCAGGGTTCTGTATGTGCATTTCGAAGGACACAACCATATTTTAGAGAAATTGTAATCGAACCAACAGAAATTCCACCTGTTGATCAGGAGTTCAACACCTAAACCACTAGACCACTGCACACTGTCGAATTAGATGACTGAAATATAGCTTATTACATTAAATTTCAATGATTACTTGGTTCGCCTTCCTTTCGGCGGCATCATGAAAGAGTGGTATGTGCTGGTTATAGTAAGCCAAACGTGCTGTGGTTGGCCCCAAGCGAAGACATGCACAGATCTGTGTGCGCATTTCGAAGTACACAATCATGTTTTTTGAGGAATTTGGAATTATGGTTTCGGATCTCCTGCCAGGAATCGAAGTTCAACACCTGAATCACCAGATCATTGACCCTCTAAAAAACCTAAAAAACGATGGTTGGAATTTTGCTTATCGGATGAATTTTTCATAATTATTTACCTTCGGCGGCAGAAGCATGAACGTGTTGAGCAGTCTGGCTACAGTACGATGGAAGTAAAGTGCTGTGGTTGGCCTCAGATGGAAACTAGGATGGGCCTGTGTGCGTGTTTCGAATGACACAATCATGCTCCAGAGGAATTTAGAATGTGGGTTTCTGATCCCCTGTCAGGAACTGAACGCACGGCAATTAAGGTTTAATACCGGGAAGGGGATTGTACGACTTTACGGCTCGGTGTTCTGAAAGCCTTTCACAATACCATGGGAATGCATGGACCAAAGTATCAATGATTGTGTATTATAGTTTACGAGATTACAGAAAATATCTGCTGTTGGTTTAATCTCACTAACGGGAATTTCCCGGTAACCGATTCTGAAAATCAGTCCTAATGCCCAGGAAATTCATAGACAAGAATCGGGAATCAAAGATTGCGGAACGCAGTCTTTGATTCCCGGTTCTGTTCTATGAATTTCCCAAGTATCTGGAGTGATATTCAGAAACGAGAACCGGTAAATGTCCTGTATCGTGACTGATTTTCAAAAACGAGAACCGTCAAATTTTCGTTCCCGGGATTAAACCCTAACGGCAATCTCACCTGGCAATCAGGAGTTCAACACCTAAACCACTAGCCCATGCACACCACCAAAAAAACGACGCCTGGAATGCAGCTTACTAAATAAAGTTCTCGTGATTACTTGGTTCACATTCCGTTCGGCAGCAGCAAAAGAGTGGAACATTCTGGATACCATAGCCGGAAGTGCTGTTGTTGGCGTCAGACGAAGACTGTGTGTATTTCGAAGGTCATAATCATCTTTTAGAGGAATAGAGAATTGCACTCCGTCAAAAATACTGGAATCTAGCTTATTGTCTTCCCGAAATTGTGAGTAGTATGTAATGTGGTTTTCGCCTCACATTGGAAGGACATCGGTGCAGGACCTCGGAAGTGACGTCGTGTCATGTGATCCAGTGGCGCCATGTTGTATTGTCATGGTAACCCGTGTGAGCGGCCATCTTGTGACGTCATCCCCATAGTGATACGTGGTGTTAGTGTGCATGCGCAGCGCGTGTTGTTAGGGTGATATACTGGAGGCCGCCATCTTAGTTTCTATGGTAGCACATGGTTGCTATGTGGCCTAAAACATTCTTTTAGGATAGGGGTATGCTCAGGGGGGGGTGTTCGATTGAACAGGAGTAAATCTAATTACCACAAACAACCCGACCAGTTGTACTATTTCGAATTATTTCAGAATTCTCTGCTTCTATCTGACTATGCAATAGTTTTCGTCTACCTGACCTTGTTCCTTTGTCCTGGAATATACTCCAATAGAGGAGAAGAGCCTATCAGCTGGAACAGCTTTTCTTATGTTTACCATATTCAGCCTATTCCGAGTACTCTTGTTGTTTCATTTATGTAGATCACCCAATCACTTCACTTTCCTGACGCCAACTTACCAATCTGATTGCTTGATTTTCCATAACCTGTACTTAACCGAACATAGTTATCTACACTTATTACAACGAAGTCTTATCCGATTCTCATCACATCTATATCTAATGTCCTCATTTATTGTCCCTGTTAGCCTCACTTCGGTATTTGAGGATACATATGGCGTGGTATTGTATTATTTGAGGATACCTATCGAGGATGTCTTTTGGAGAATCCCTTTTTAGTCGTATGAGGCCATGACGGCTATGCGAAAAAACCTCAATGAGGCCTCATTTACTATCCCTCATAGCCTCATTTCTTTTGAGGGTATAAGGGCCATGGACAAATCCCTCAATGAAGCCTCATTTCCTATCCCCTTAGCCTCATTTCAGTATTTGAGGATACCTATGATCTGGTATTGTATTATTTGAGGATACCTATCGAGGATACCTTTTGGAGAATCCCTTTTTACTCGTATGAGGCCGTGAGGAATATGTGAAAAGCCCTCAATGAGACCTCATTTTCTATCCCTCATAGCCTCATTTCTTTTGAGGTCATGAGGGCCATGAAACAATCCCTCAATGAGGCCTCATTTATTGTCCCTCTTAACCTCATTTCGGTATATGAGGATACATATGGCATGGTATTGTATTATTTGAGGATACCTATCGAAGATACCTTTTGGAGAATAACTTTTTTTGTCGTATGAGGCCATGAGGGCCATGATAAATTAGATTTACCCCTGTTCAATCGAACACATCCTCCGAACATACCCCTATCCTATAAGAAGGTTTTAAGTCACATAACAACCACGTGCTACCACAGAAACTAAGATGGCGGCCTTCAGTATACAAAATGGACGATGGAAACACGTATCAATCACCCTAACAACACGCGCTAACACCACATATCACTATGGGGATGACGTCACAAAATGGCCGCTCACACGGGTTACCATGACAGTACAACATGGCGCCACTGGGTCACGCGACATGACGTCACTTTCGAGGCCCTGCACCGAGGTCCCGCCAATGTGAGCTGAAAACCACATTACATACTGCTATTGTGTGAACCTGTACGATAGTGTTCACGACACATTAGGATTGTATTCGTTTCCCCAGGTCCTCGCTGTGAATGTAATTGGTTAGGCCTTGTCTTCCCGATTTTATGCGAACTTGTTTGTCATTGTTTGTCACCGAACACAGATGAACAACAAAAAGTTCCCAGGACACTCTGTGTGTGAGGGGATTTGATCTTCCATCTTTGTGATAACCTAGACAATAATGATTGCTTCTCCACCAGGATTTTCTTTTTTCCGTGTTGTCAAAGCGGAAACAATGAGTTAGGGTTTGTTTTCCTTATTGCCCCAATTTAAAAACAAAATCGTCTTCGCATGCGCATGATCCAGTGGATGGAATATGTTTATATTGGGTATTCAACGTTTGATATCAGGGATACTGTTTGTTCAAGAAAACTTTGGGGAACAATATTCTCGTTTGTTCTGGGAGGGGAAAGATTTTTAGACCCCACCCGAATTTTTTTTATTCCTATAAGCGATGGGCCGCTTTAAACCAAATTGTGTATGGGTTATTATTGGGTCAGAAGTACTTCATTCGTGAAATAATTTTGTTCCCGCCTCCGATGGCAACCCCAGTAGCCACAGAAAGAAAAACTGTCAAATGTCAAGACCGCACGGATCAGAATATTGTTATTTGATAGGTAGCATCATTGGGGTCAGTAAAATGGAGATGAAAAAAAGCACTAGTCATAATCGTTCAATATTTGATGTACAACATCCCAGGTGGAGAGCGGATTTAAATTTGCTCAAATCAAGACTATCAGGGCTATTTGGGCTCCATGTGGAAGTCCTAAATTTAACTAAGTTTAAATGTAACGCTGTGCAAAATCAGGAACATTCTTTAAAATCTTCTTTTTCAGATCCCTAAGTCATAATATATATATATATATATATATATATACACTTCATCAAATATTTTATATAACTTCGTCAAATTGCCGTCATGCTCGGAAGTTTACTTCCTTCTAAGCGGCTTTCATTTTTGACTAATACTTATTCCGTTACGTTAAGTGCCGTACCAATGTGTATCGCGTCATGGGAACGTAAAATTTAGCGTCACGCTGATCCTAATTGTTGAATGGGAATTATAAAATTGATCGTGATACGCGTACGTCTTACAGATCGATTTATTATTTGGCAAGTGGCTGCCTAGCTCCTAATCACGAACCCGTCTGTAAAATCGCCGATGCATGTCTTCCTTGGGTGGCAACAAGTAAAGATATGTTCCGCATTACACGTTGTTCACTGTTTTTAATTGTAAATTATGGACAAAAAAGACCGTATCATATATTCCTTAGGTGGTAACGAGTGGAGATATATTCCGCGTTATTGCGCGCATTTTTTGTTCTCAGCCTTAGAATTAGAAGCATTCAATCATTTATCTCAACCTCGCCCTGGTAACAGAGGCAGAAGCGAGCTCGCATGCAGCATTCACACACTCAACCATTCCCTGACCCGAATTGTTCAAACGCGTTGTTCTCCATATTCAAGTGTATTGCTTGTAAAAACACCGTATCATATCTCCCTTGGGTGGTAAAGATATGTTCCCCGTTTCATGTTGTTCCCCGTATCCGAGTCTATTACGCGCAAAATAACTGTATCATATCTTCCTTGGGTGGCAACAAGTAAAGATATGTTCCGCGCTTCACTTTGCTTTTTGTATTCAAGTGTAAATTATGAAAAAATACCGTATAATATCTTCCTTGGGTGGCAACAAGTAAAGATATGTTCCGCGTTATTACGTAAATAACAAATATGAATTATACACTATTTCTAAAACCTCGCCCTGGTAACAGAGGCAGAGGCAAGTAAGTTCGTATACCGTATTCACACATCCAACCACTCCTTGGCCCGAATCATTCAATCATTTAAAAGCGCGCCTCCATATCTCCGCCCCAGTACCCAACCCGCGTCAATCAGACATCAATACCGCTGATGGAAAATATAATTTTTTTATACCCTCCTTGCGTAGTAATAACCTCCCCCCCCCCCCCGCCCAATCCTTCCAGGGTGTGTAAATGTCTTGTCCCCGCCCACTATTGCAGCATATATATGCCCTCCACCACTGATCTAAGGGCAGTCCCTCCTATAATGTCTACACTGACAATCGTAGGCTAGGGTTCCATACCCCCCCCCCCCCCACCACACACACACACACACACCACATACACATGGTGTACGCACTGACATATACCAAATGATCATAATCTCACAACATATACACGCTATGTTCAACACCAATGCGTGTTCAGGTGTAATTGCTCTGTACACTAATTTATATCCCCCCTCCCCCCCCTCCCCCCCCCCCCCCCCCCCCCCCCCCCCCGTTCAGCAAGTTTATAAATGAGAATATTTGGAATTTTTCTTGTCTATTGAGCCCATTGGGTTCTAGTGTTTGAAGTTTGTTAATCCAAAATGCTTCACGACCCCTCCTGTAAGCTGTATTTTGTTTATTAATTTGTTCAATCCCAATAATCTTAAAATTGTTTATACTATGGTTTTTCGTCAGAAAATGATGTGGTATCGGTTCATCCATAACCTCAAGTTTTATTCTACTCAGGTGGTTTTGCATTCTCTCATACAATTTTGTCCCCGTCTCCCCCACGTACACAACTTCATTGCACTTGTCGCAGAAAATCCCATATATCACATTCCTGGACAGGCAGGTGATTTTTTTGCCTATGTGGTAGGCCGTCCCGTTCTTGTCTGCGAATTGTTTTGTTTGGAGCATAAACCCACAGATTGCACATTTTCTTTCGCATCTATCAGATCCCGTCCCTTGATTGTTGAACATTTTATTATGCTTGCTGTGGACTATGATATCTCCCAAATTTTTCAGTCTTTTGTACGAAATCAGGGGAGGTTTTTCGAATGCCAACTTCATGCGTTTTGAGCGGTGTAAAATGGGCATCCGCTCCCGCGTTATTTTCCCGATGTCGGGGAGGCGCCGCGAGTAGGTGACCATTTTATTCTAACACTTCACTGGTCGGTATCTTATGATATTTTGTATACAGTTTCCTTATGGGGACCGATTCAAGTTTGTTTATTAACTTAGGACAATATAAAACAATCTTTTAAAACTCTTCTTCTTAAAATCCGCCAGTCAGATTTTTTTTATTATTTTGGGTACATAGCATCAATGGGATGAGGCAGAGTTACTGGGTTCACTGTAGGAATCTGAATGTGAGCTTGTCTCATGAAAATCATATGACTGGATACCCGAGAGTTAAAATATGTTTTCCTGTGTTCAAGATAATATTTGAGAGAAGCATCCGCGTCTTTTACGACTTGATTCACAGGTCACACACGCACGCAATTGTGAAGTCATCCCAAAGGTTTTTAAGCAATCATTGCATTCGAGGGGTTATTCAGAAGCATTCTGATTGACTGCAATGGGCCTTTGTCAAAAGCGAGGTTTTCAAATAAAAAAAATATATGATATCTACACTTTCTGAGTATGTAAAGGAATTATTCCATGAGTGACTGCAAGGTATAATTACAACTGGAAGTCCTGTTATTGTATTGTGAACCCGATTGCCCACGTCGAGGCACAGTGGCGTTGCATACTAAGGCGTACTGCACGTCGATAAAATAGCATAAAACAATTGTTGCCCGTTATGTGTTATTCAACAAGGTTTCACAAGTCGATTCCTCCAAGAGTTAGCAGAACAGGGCCGAGAGTACAGATCTTAATAACATTAATTACAGCTGGTGGTCTACTCGGGGTTGTAATTGCGGGACAATGAATTTCATAATGAAATTGAAGGCTCGAAGCTTCTGCTTGTGATGTATCAGAAGAAACTTAACCCTTGAACCCTGATGGTATTTTCTTCGTCACTACAGCGTCATCAGTTGGAAGAGTGTGTGTTCGTTATTTGTGCAGATAGGGGAGACCAATCAAGACTTTTAACGTACAGTCTTGGAGCTGCACGTTGAACATCTTCATTAGTCTGCCACACAAATTCGTTGCGCAACTATCAGTTTTATGAATTAAGGTATCATCACTACCCTGGGTCGATGATTCATAGCGCCTGGATGTTTTTAACCAAGATCAGCCATGCTTTTTGGAGTATAGAATACGCTTCAGATTTGTTTTGTTATGTTAGGCACTCGAAGTAACCTGATATCATAGGACTTGCAGCAATTTCAATGTGACAGGCAGAAATAAACCAGGAAATGTGGACTCCCGGGCGCCAAAGCTGAGTGTGTTTGAGGTTACATGATCAGATAATCTGACTCAAGACGAGGGGCCATATGATGTATGGTATCCAATATGGTCAAAGCTATCAGTAGGACTGTCTGCACCATTTACTAGTTTGGTGGAGACTATTAACTCTGTTAAAGCGCTCACGACCAGTAGTCCCCGTATTAGTGCGCATCTCAACATTTAAAATAGCAGCAACATAAGATTTTTGCAACAAATGAGTGAGTATATTTTATGTTGGCAGTAGCGCAGACGTGAGGGAGTATAACAGTGCACATAATTTGCGCGCTGGGTTCTATTTGTTTGTCTGCAGCACTGTATGTTATCAGTCTTTCAAGTAGCGATAATACAGGTGGAATGCCAGTTGGAGGAAGTAAATTCTCGTTGGACAGGATGCTATAATCAGGCCAAAATGCCAAACTAACATTCGTGCTTCCAGCTGTGTCCATGACTTAAAATTGAAAGTGAGCACAGCGGATTTTCCACTTTTGCTGTGTTCACGGGGATGGAGTGGGATAGGGCCGCGTAGTATCTCCGTACCTTCCTCCGCATTCATTCATTTGTCCTATATGCAACTAAATCTCGGCACTATATAGCGAATGACACTGCGTGCCCATTATGAATAGCCGGTTGTGAAACAACAGGTGTTCGTACAGGGGCGGAAGAATCGGGGCGTGCTCACATTTACCTACAGACATATCTCACTATTTCACAATAACAATTTGAGAGCGTGCAGATGTACCAATATACGTGTATCTCCTTAATGTATTATCTGTGGATGTAAACACAGTTATTAGCATTTGACAAATGAATTCTAACATCTGACGATTCGTCTTCTTTGTTTCAGCCGTCTTCATAGCCTAAAATATTATGCTGCCTCTAACTAGCTGGGAACCTTATTCACTGGGAACTGATATACATTACACATGAACACATTCGGAAGACAGCCAGTAAACATGTTAATCGGTGTCATCAGTTCACTGATATTGTGTTTTAGCCAATCCCAGATTGGACGCAATGGATACATACTATACCTTACCTGGGCACTTGGCGAAATCTTTGACCAGTCAGAAAGAACACAATATGTAATCGTTCAACAAAATAGTGTACTGTTTCTGATTGGTCAAAGATTATCGCGTTGTTCAAGTGAACCGTAGTTATATCGGTTACGTAACAGGGCGGCCGTACGATGGGAGATAATATTAAGATTATTGGGTTTGTTGTGCATGTGCATTGATGTCGTCATTATTCGTGGATAGTATCAGTTTAAAATTCGAATTCTATGTTCGTCACAATCTCCAGATAATGCACTTTCTGTTTGAGATTCATTGATTCTTGTCATTTACAAATAAACATTTACCTCAACTGTCATGATATTTTGGAGGTGACAGCAATCGCTTTTATTATCTCAAAACAGGAAGATGCTACAAAATGTGCGTGTTTTTTTTCTCTTAAGTGTAGACCGTTTGGGGTTCACGGTTTCCATAGGCAATAATCCATGAAACACAGTCGTGTCCAAGACATTAACACTTTACCTAAAATGAAATGCAGACGACACATGCAAACAAATGTTATGAATAACTAATATTTTTCATTTTTTGTCTAAGAAATATAGGTTATGATCCCTCATTCCCAGAAGGGTAATAACCTATGTTTTTGAGACAAAAAATAAAAAAAATACTGAAAATTAATTGGTGATTTTTTATGAATAGCGCTGACCGGTTTTGTCTGTTGCGTTGGGTAAAGGGTTAAGATAGCATTGTATATTGATTTGTACTTTAGCTTTAACAATTCAATATGTCATTATATCTAGTAAAATGTATAATATAAAATGCATAATGAGCAGGCAAACTGTCAGGCTTGTTTAGAATCAACGGTTGATACATTCTTTTTCATTTCAGACACCGCCATTTGTTTACAAATCCTGGAATACCAGAGCAAGCGGTAGCTATGCTGTATATGATGGATACTGTATCGACCTGCTGAAAGAACTTGCAAAAATTCTTAATTTCAGGTACGATCTTTTCTGGATTGCGGAATTACGGCATTAAGTATTTTGTATTCGCCCAATCCAAACATCATCTCATCATTGGGCAAACCAACACATTGATATTATCTGTGTATTTTCTCAATGTTCTGACATTACGTATTGACAGTAGGTAAGCGTCGTATCTAGGTTATCCCGGAGATGAAAAAACTGGCTCCAGCGGGCTTGAACAAAATTTGAACCACTGACTAATTTGGTGATAAAATATTCGGGGAAAGCACTATTTTATATTCACCAAAGACGTCGTCGTCAACTTAAGAACTTAAAAGTCAACGAATCATCGTGTTTCCTCAAATAAAAACTGAAAAAATACACGGAGTAAATACACAGAACGACACGCATGTGTGAATCGATATGGTACGTGTGTCAGCGCGGTAGGATAGAACGAGAGGCCGCAGAACACATTTTATCGCAAATCAAATATGCGAAGGGAACCCGTATTACTATTTTCTCCCCTGAGTTCCAATGTGTTCTATGTGCCTACTGGCAGATAGAACACATTGGAACTCCATGGGACGGTCTTTAGCTGTCGCGTGCGACTGTAAATTGTTATTGTGGTGCACAGTTTGAAGAAAAGTAAAGTGAAATTTCGCTTCTTTATAAAAATAGTCCGACAATGATTTCCGTTCCGCACATAAGTGCGGAACTGATTTTCATTTTCCGCATGGTTTAGTTTTGCTGTAGATGTGGATTTCACAGAACAGGCGTGTAATAAGTACACCTACGATACTGTTTCAGCAAAGAAATTCAAGGATCAGTGGACAGAGCGGTGTTCTATTGGATTTCACAGGCAGAAAGGGAACAAAGCAGAAACCTCGTAGCAGATTTGGATTTCCCTCAAAGTTAACGAATATTCCTTGCTATATGAGTGCTTGCGATACAGTGTGTGTGTGGGGGGGGGGGGAGGAGGGGGGTGTACATTGACCAGTGGGCGTTCCCGAGGCTGAAATGGTCCAACATTAACGATAACTGTGCAGCAGTTCCGTTTCCAAAAAAACAGATATTTGCACTTCAAGAAATCGTTCGACCTAATTTCAACCACGTGACATAACATAAACTAACAAGCCCAACCAAACAACATGAACGTCAGAAACACTATTACCACAACACACGCAGAACAGTCACATTAATATCACTCAACACCGTGGTAATGTTGCCTTAACATGGCTACGCCGGGGAATTAGTCCGGCACAATGTGACATTTAACATATCCTGCATGTCGATGTCTTTCTTGAGGTCCCGATCGTAAGGACTTATTCACTCATGCTATACTGCTGCTGCTGCATTGGGTTTGGATAATTTTTACAATGTATGTGGACTTTTTTAGCGATCATCCTACTTAATGAAAGTATGCGGTACCACATTCCTTGGCCGGAGAAGTGGCCTCTCAGATTCAAATGGCTAACATCTTAACCTGCTTCAGATTTCGAATGGAACTGAATCTCATAGCACATTTATATCTTTAATGAGCTCGTACAAATGAGGGGATCGTTATTTATGTTTGTGTTGTAAAAACTGAAAAATTGATTGTTTTTGTGTATAGCCCTGCTCAGATTTATCTGATTGGTTAGGCTCGGATTAACTCAATCGAGTGGTTCTAATACACTTTTGTGGTGCCATGTAACTTAACTTTGTCGGGTAGAAATAGAGGCGATTCTTCCCGTTTTGAATATGTACGTATAGCAGCAAGGCTGGAACAGATAGCCTGTTCGTAGCGAATACAATAATTTATCTTATAATCAACATGTATTTTGTCTGTATTAACACCGCAACTGTCGTGTATCCGACCCCCTGATACAGATGTTTGTATCAGGGGGTCGGGTACAAGCACGTTCCTTTCGCATGATTTCCATTTTGTTTTCTTTTTGTTCATCCGTACGAATAAATAGTTAGTTATATATTCGTCTACATTCTTGACTTATCCCCAATATATTGTAAGAGACAATGATTATTACCATTGTCGCTCCGGGTTCTAAGGGTAGATCACGACTCGTCTTCGATTCGTCGTGATCCGTCCTTAGAACCCGGAGCTCGACTCGCTCGGATACATATTTTGTACATCCACATACTGGTAATAATCTCGATGTATCCATTTATTTCCAGTTATATTATAACAGAACCAGATGATGGTCAGTGGGGAAAGCGCCTTCGCAATAAGAACTGGACAGGACTGGTGGGATTACTGCAACACAAAGTACGTATATGATACGATATCCACATACACGTAACCTTGTCGGTCTGTTTTACGGGTCCATCCAGTACCACATTTCTGACCAGGGTATAAGAATTTAAATCCATTTGCAAAAATAAGATAAGGATACCCCACTGTTACAGTTACTGCTATAGAGTATCCAGAGCGAAAACGGAATAATATATAGAACATACAGAACACAAGATGATACGTGGAAAACCGGCGGATATTATGATAGCATTATGCGAACATTATGTGCTACATTACACATTACTGATAAAAATAATCTCCATTTCGTCACGATTTCATTAACTTCTCTGAACCTCGTTCGCTAAACTTCGTTCGCTAAAATAGATGTGAGCCTGTGCGAACCTCTGCTAGGGTTGTTTCAGTGAAATTGTTTCGAAAATCTTTATATCAAATCGTGACTATTTGAAGATACTTCATTTATGTTAACGAAATAATGTTCATATGTTCTTGGTGTTCGGCATTTCGTTTCTCACATCGACGGAGTAGTATATATACACCTGGAAATTACTTAAGCACCCCTGAAATGTTTCATGACAGTGAAGTTGCATTTACTGAATATTATAATTTAATGATCGCTATGACTTGCAGTACATTTCATCTAGTGAAACATGGTATTTCTGGTTGATAGCGTACCCCAAACACATCCCCTAGTCCACGTGAAGCATGCTTCCCTCGAATGCCACAAAAACCCCAGTATCATCCACATGCAACATCTGGGTATGAAGCAAGAAAATTTGTCACCTCTTTTATCAATAAATTTTGACATGGCAAGGAGGAGACTGTCAGGGGCACTAAGATGGCAAATCGTTGGCATGCATGCAACAGGTGTGTAATTCAAAGATATTGGAAGGCAACTTCGCAAAAGTCATTCTGTCGTCAGTAGACTTGTCCGCAAACATCAACAAACCAACGATGTTAAGGACCGACTAAGGCCTAGAAAACCCCCAAAAGACCTCCGCACGGGGAGATCGGGGTCTGGCACGCCTCATTAGGCGTGAACCCTTTGCTTCATGTGGGGTTTTGAAA
Organism: Pictodentalium vernedei; assembly: GCA_031216915.1. Lineage (NCBI taxonomy): Eukaryota > Metazoa > Mollusca > Scaphopoda > Dentaliida > Dentaliidae > Pictodentalium > Pictodentalium vernedei. Next base: position 89,014,616 of record CM062289.1, read on the forward strand.
CGCTGTTGTCTCCCCAACAGGCATTTGTGCAACAGAACTGCCCGAAACCGCATCAAAGCACTGGGTCTGAGGTCCAGAAGGGCTATCAAGCTTCCAGCTCTGTGTGATCAGCATCAAAGACGACGTTTGGAGTGGTGTATGGCAGGACAACATTGGAATCTCAGGACGTAGTCCATTGGTCAGACGAGAGTAGGTTCTTGATTCGCGTCACAGATGATCGCATGAGAATGTGGAGGCACGGGAATACTTCCTACGTGCCCAGGAACATCAGACCTACTGTTCCTTATGTTGGAGGATCAGTAATGATCTGAGGATGCATCTTCCATGATTGTAAACTTGATATGGTGACTGTACGTGGGAATCTCTCGCTACTCGCCATGCATTCATGTACAACAATGCAAGGCCACATCGTTCCCATGCCGTGAGAGCATTCCTTCAAAACAACACTATCACAACACTACCTTGGCCTGCAGTGAGCCCGGATTTGAATCCCTTAGAACACATCTGGGGCTTTCTTGAACGTCGTGTTTAAGCAAGGGATCCGACTGTACATAATATGGCAGATTTGGAAGTTTTATTGCACGAGGAACGTCAGCAGTTGCCTCTGTACCGTATCAGAAGGCCTACTGGTACCGTTAGGAGGAGGGTTCAGGCTGGCATCCGGGCACGTGGTGGATACACGCGCTGCTGACGTTAGATACTTCTATTGTGTTCAGGAGATCACAAGTTACATCTTTTTGTCAGTAATTACCGGCATTGTCTCATCATGGGCCGTTCTAACATTATACTTGTCGAGAGAACATGTTTCCATCAAAAACATTAGTGACAGCTATGTGTATGTAATTAGCGCCATTAAAATACTGCATATTTTCATCAATGTGTATTGTGTTGTCTTTCATTTGCCAATAAACCATTCTTTCCGCAATTACTTTGGCCATCTGAAAGATAGCATGACAGTTTATATTAACACCACTGCGAAAAAACAGGGGGTGTTTAATTAAGTTCCAGATGTATATAATGGCGGTTCTTGGGCACATACCTACTGCAAGCTCCCAACGGGCCACCATACCCTATTCAGCACAAACCTATGGCGTATGGACTCTGAGTAGACAAAGAATTGACAAAAGTAAACCTCGATTGAGGTAGAAAAGGTTGGGCACCAGGTGGCTTATAAATATAGTGTGTCTGACTAGGGGTATATCTGAGGTAATCACTGTGCCACATGAAATGTAGAAATACTTGTGGTTGGGTTATTGGAGCCCTATATCAGAATAAATACGGAAGCCCGGAGTTCCGAATGTCTAATATGTTGGCTTAAGACCGACGATGTATTTTATTCAGAGATCTGATCACGAGAGGATTCGAAAAGCTAAGGTAAGTTTATTGTGAAAAAATCAGCTCGGCCTTAAGCAGTATATTGAGGCTTTCTTCCAGAGGAAAACCTTCCTGCATCGAATGGACATGCTGTGGAGCGAGTGGCACAAGGTGTTCGGTATACGGGTAAAGAAGATATCCCTGACCCCTTTGGGTGCCCCGGTGGATTGGATATTAGGTAGAGTCAACGTTACGCCGGGATTAACCCTTCACCCAACGAAACGGCAACATCCGCGTAATATGCAAATTCAGCAGCTGTAAAAATACTATTTTTTCACATAATATGGTTTTGTTGAATTTTTTTAAAGATTTAAAAAAATTTATATTTAAAATACTGAATTTTGCTACCGTCTGCGTTGGGTAAAGGGTTAAACACTAGAACACAAAATAACAGCAGGTTTCTCAGTTCCTCGATTATTGCCATTTACATCGAACCACTATACCCAGGTTTGAGTAAGGAGAGTGAGGGAAATGACTTCATCGGCAAGGATTCACACCCAGAGCTGACTACTGGTGATGAGGGGAATGGCTACCGCATTTAGGGGTTTGCGATATGACGGCCCGTCTTACGGCCGTGTGGAGCCACAGGCCCTCTCTCAGAAAGAATATGATCGAGAGGTTAATTTCGTTGAAGGCAATGATGCGTCTCAGTCCGCTCAGGCCTTGGGGTGGGCAAAGTTGGGTTATTATCAACTGTAGTCGCCGTCCATATAGTAATAATTCTAGAATCGGCTGCAGACGCTTGTGCTCCTTGTTAGTATCCTTGGGAAATTTATTAGCGGGCGGGTGGCAAAAAATGCCAGGAAAATGTCGGGAATTACATAGTGACAGAGGCCGAAATCTCTGCTTCCGAGTTTTCCATAGTTCTCTCCAAATTGGCTAAGCCCAGGGAAATATATATATTACTGACAAGGTTGAGCATTCAAATGCAATACATTTTCTGTTGTGGGTACAACGTCATTGACAATTATGTCGGTACTAGTTGTCTTAACAATTATACATGACCTGGCCAAAATATGTTTCAATCTTGTTCAGTTCAGTTCAACATGTTGTTCAAGTATATCGTTGAGCAACATAATATTGTACCCTCTTCTGCAGGATCTCAACCTTGACATGATTTATCCAGTCCACATCCTGTTTGATGGGCTTCGCGATTCACAAAAAAAAGAGAAATGTCCTACTCGGAACAACGGGAAACAAGTGATTCTATCCCAAAATAGGATCAACTAGACATTTTCGTTGGCCTGGCGCACTAGATGATTTAATTTATAAGTAACATGCCTTCTGAAGTTCAAAAATGGAAAACGTCGCCTATCTATGCTGCCATGTCTCCATATGGTCCTGAACTTTCCAATTCCCAAACTGCATCAACCTTTTCTCTAAACGGTGGCACATGGCCAAGGAGAGAAATTCCAGGTGGTCTTCACAAGCCAGTCTTCCTGTATAACTGAGAGTTTCCACTCACACCTCACACAAACCAGGTCTGGAATATTATTTGATTGCCCTGGATGACGAAATCATACTCGCCCTACAAGGACAATTAACATGTCCTTGAAAAAAAATATAAAAAATCCATCCTGCTATGGTGGTGTGTCCTCAATAATAAGTTTCTATATTTTTAGTTTAATGAAGTCTACAAGTACAGCAAAACTCCACACAAATGCGGAAAGGAAAACAAGCAATGTTTTGCGCTTGAACATTTACCTCACGGCGACTGTAGTGTTCCTGTCCTTATCAATTCCAAGGATATTTATGCAGTTTTTCGGAATGCAAACAAAAGGGGATGTACATCTTCATCACAATCCATTTTCAGTATCTTCACAGTATCTCTTTTCTTCAATGATTATGAAAGTGTTGTATAACAAACATAATTTTCTGATGGTAGCTAATTATTAACTGTGAGCTCAAATATTATCTGCTGGAAAATTTGAGAGATGAAATTTGAGCCAATATGTGATTTTGGAAACAATTCCTTTGAGACCTTCAACTTCGTATGGTGTTCTTTTTAATATTTCTCGGAAATGTTGCAGAAGCACACATAATAATCAACAGGTATTCATTTCCAGCTTTTGAGCGAAAAGGGCCGACACAATTGGGGTACCTAAAAGCATAGGGAATAAACGAGAGGTGGGTGTTCTGGTGAAATCCCCTGGTTGTGTTTCCAACAAATTTGACATGTGTGTGTGACAGGTTTCATAAAACTCCCTTAAAAACATTTCTACCAAATGCGCTTGTTTATTATAATTATGCTAGCCTGTGAATTATTGCAAATTATCTAAAAGATATTTCTCGATATCCATCGACTCAGCAGCTTTTTGTTATTGTCTTATAATTGTTTGCAGTCGAATTGGGCTGAATGTTGCGTAATAAAATGTCACGTAGCATATAATAAAAAGACAATCTACGTTGTTTTAGTGAATATCGGGAATTTTTGTGGAGGTGAAGGTATTATTTGTGTAAGCGTAACGCCATTTAGGCAGCTACTAAAAAAATCATCGTGTGGACCTGAAAATATTAAACTAAATAAACAAATAAAACCTTCAGGTCCACACTCATGGGATAATTCCCGATATTCACTAAAACAGCGTAGATATCCTCCATATATCATTCACACTCTCAAGTATCCAATCGTTGGGGTTTCCTTCAGCATTGTTATTTCAATTCAGTATTAGAGGAAACAACTGTTTGAGACATAATCTCCCATTCACTATTGGACAAAACCTCTGATGGTCGCCTTTTCGTCGTAATCACATCGAGCGTCTTTCTAGGGCAAGCAGGGTAGCGTTTGGCTCAGGCGTGTAGCCAAGGTTATGTAATAGGGGGTGACCTAGCCATGTTTTTGTGGTGATAGGCAAGCATTGTATTTCGAAGGCCGTTGTGAGACGCCCCTGTTCTTTAAGTTAAGAAGCCACCGGTTGTTACAACCTTCTCCCACTACCCTTGAAATGTATTGCAAAATTCAGTGCTCAAAGAGCAAGGCATTTATATAGTGTGTAGGCGTATACCTGCGACCAATTTCGGGTTGTATACGTCATGGTTATGTGAAAGTTGCCTTATGCGAGTGATCTAGATCATCTATACCAAATCCTGTCTACAGTTTGTCAGCAAGATTGAGAAACATTTGATCTGTATTTTCTTTCTCAATTTCTTTCTTATCGCTCACTCGCACAATATACCTTCGAGTGTTTTGTTCCAATTCGTTTAATCTTAACTAGAGATCATCGATCCGCTCCTACAACTTATTATCCTTTGATATTACTATATCCCCCGCGTTTGCACCAATATATTTCTAAAGGCCCGAGCGTTTTAGTTTTCCCCTGGTTTCAGGCTAAGTCATTACAAGGGTGCGCGGTGGCTCAGTGGTAGACTGTTGGACTTCTTGGTGGATGGACGACCCGCGTTGTGTCCATGGGCAAGGCACTTTATACCGGATGCCTACATGGGGGCACGATGACGCCGTGTACTTAGGCGTACTGCACGTCGATGGTGTACATGTCTTCAACCACTATAACCCTGCTTGAGCGGAGCTTGAACGGAGTTAGAATGTTGAGGAGCTGACAGTAACTGTTGCTTGCCGATGCTCGGTGGTTCTCTCCGGGTACTCCGGCTTCCTCCACCCTTAAAACTGTCACAGTCACGAGTAGCCATTGTTTATAAATATGTGACCTAAAAACACCAATAAATAAATAAATAAGTCATTACAAAAAAAAAATGATCGATGCATCAAAATCTACTTAAGTTCCACTCAGCTACCATCGCTTCTAAAACACACAACCGAGTCTCAATGTTTACCTGCCGTCAAGGTTACAATGCATCGAAGTTGGGTGACTTAAACCTGACTCACAAAGTTGAACATAGAAAATCAACATCCACAGTATAATAACACACAATTCCACCTCATTCTACATATTCACTACGTCATCTATAATATACACACATCAACATTCCACCTACCTCGCCGTTTCGACTTGAAAACTTGCTTTTTCGATCTCTAGATTTATCATTATTCCTTCAACCTCTACAGACCACCCTCACTCTTCTTGAATAATATACAAGGAAAAGGCCGATATTAAGATTTACAAAATAATTTTATGATTATTATTTATTCATTGTTTATTCACCCCAAATAACCTACCAAAAATATATTTGTGGTGCCACAACTTTGTGACAAATGTCCTATTTTGGTGCCAAACGAATGTTTAGTGCAGTAGGCACCATTGGCTCCTGTCAGCGCGTACCCTGTTTCTACGGGAACACCCCCGCCACTACCCCCCCCCCCCCCCCCCCCGAAGTTGAGCAGTGTTTGATTACTATGGTAAACAAGTTCCATTTTATTGGGAAATCATGGCTCAATAGCAAAGGCCTAGGGTTGAAAACCTACAAAGTGCGCACGATAGTTATAAACAATTAGCGACACTTCACTTTGTACTTGTGTTCCGGTTATGATAGAGCCATCGCTGTTAAAGTAATCTGAAACACCGATTTACAAATAAAACGTCCTTCGAGTATTCGTGATTCGATTCGATATCGATACCATATGTCAGTCCCGAATCAGTCTCAAGATTCGATTTGTTTAATCACTCGTACTAACTTCAATTTGTTACATTTCCAACAAAAATGGGATAACATTGACATTAGATAATTTGTTCCTGAGTGTTCAATTCAATGTCGTATTTAATTGAGTGTTTGGCAAAGGTTAATTGTTATGTTAGTATTGAATTTTGCCCAGAACACTATCCATAGTTTTAGTTTTTGAAGGCTTAACTTGTTTCTATTCACATTCTTAAGAACGTGAATAGTTACAAAGTGTGCCTTCAAAACCTAAAGCTCTGGATAACAGACCTACTGTCCTTTCCGCATCTACCGTGTTTTAGACTACATCACGTATCTCCTCCTCTGTTTGTTGTTCAAACATAAACAACCACCCAAATTAAAGAATAGGTGAAGGCGCAAATTTTCGCATCACTTCCTTATTGGTGGGTCATCATTTTCCCTTGATTTCACTCAAAGCTCACCGCTATTGGCATTTAACGCCAGCAGCCGACATGTTTGTTTACCATTGACGTAACGGATAGCATAATCTATTTTTACCTGAGGGTTTCGAGGATGTTGCAAAGAGTTGTGTTTTGATGGATTTGGATACAGATTAAAACATTAATCTAAACCGTTCCACACATCGGTATGTTTGTTACGAAATTCGGACCCAAGTGAAACTTACGATCATAAAGTGATGACCGTTTCTGTAAAATAAATAACATACGACGGAAAATAACTGTTGAGGCTTTCTAAATAAATACTGATAAATTTTGTAACAGCTTTGGCTACATTGTGCACGAAAGCAGACTTGTGAATGATTTAATAATGTTTTTTTCTGCCGAAAATTCCTTTTCCGATATAAATTCTTTAGTAGAGTCGAAGTTTATCGCCGATTGGGGTGGGGATAAACCCCATATTTTTCACTGGACCAAAACACTGGTTTCAACAGATTTCTGATTGAAGAACCAAATTATGTGCCTTTTTAGTTAGTTAGTTACTGGTGTTTAAAGTAACATATTTCTGCACAATAGCTAATCATGACCACGACAGTCTTACAGATGGAGGAAGCCGGAGTACTCGAGGAGAACCACCGAGCAACGGCAAGCAACTCTCAGCTACCTAGCATGGTAACTCCACACAAGCAGGGTTAGCATTGGTTGAAGACAGGTACTCCATCCACGAGCAGTACGCATTAGTACACAACGCCACCGTGACCCACGAGAGCAATGGGGTGAAGTGTCTTATCCTAGGACACAACGCGGTTGCCGCAGGTGGGATTTGAACCGAGTACCTCTCGACTTGCAGCCTGCACCCCTACCAACTTAGCCACTTCGCCCCCATGTAACATTTTTGCATCCAACGCGGATTACTTATCGTAAAAATCAAGCTCTAAAGTATGTTTCTGCCAGAATACCGGCTTTTACTTCCATTTTGCCAAATTTACCAACAAGAAACCTAAAACAAAATTCCTCTCCAGCCAAGAACAAACAAATATTTAAAAAAAAACTTAGAGTGGACTTTGGGTGATGCCCCCTCCCCCTCCTCCCCCCTCCTCCCTCCCCCTCACCACCACCACCTGAAGTCCACTCCGGCACTGTCCTGCCATTGAACTGCGTAGAATAAAATAATTAAGGCAACGAACCGCATTGAAATCAAGTTTGGAGAAATGGGCTAACCATCTTTGGTTTATCGCATATATGTCTTATATATATGCAAGGAAACGGATTCAAGACAGTATGGGGTTGAGATAGCTGGCAGCAAGTCCTCGATCTGGCATCACTGACTGTGTACACGATGCTCACGAAAAAAAATGCACTCGACCTCTCCAAGTGACATATAGACACACGTTCGAATTGTTCGCTGTCAGTGAATCTATAGCCCATACTCTTTGAAGTCTGAGCGGAGCATATAACATTTAAACTAAATATTAAAAGATTAACCTGGCTATTCAGGAGGTGTCATGTTTCGACCCCCCCCCCCCCCCCCCCCCACACACACACACACACTTCTCCGTCCGAACCAGTTCAATAGCATTAAACTCGGACTTCGCCAAAGTAATGTGTGTCCGTTTTTTACATATGTTTGGTGTCGTCAGCTTTTAATACCATTCAAATCATCGTTAGAAAAAAAATTGTAACATACTTCGCGAGGGTAGGTTAATTTTAGACTCGTAAATTTACTGTTAGTGCTGTTTTCAGTGTGTGTGGATTATCTCTCTTCCACATTACTAAGAGGAAAAGTTACAACATCTCAATTATAGACGTGAAGAAAGTCTCAATTTAACTTTACAAACAAAATCTTCGAAAATGAAGAAAGAATAAATAAACCGAATGCAAAGTCACATGGCGGAGGCAGGTGGTGAGATATTCCGTCATGGCCTGCGTGTATCTTTTTCATCTCCCACCAATCTTGGGAGCAAGAAAATAAGCTATTTAAAAGCAAATGGTTTTTATATTTAGGGAGGGGAAACACACGAGATTTTATCCTCCCGGGTGGGGGTGGAATATATGGAGAAAGTTACACGGTTACACCGGTGTGACAGGAATGGAAGTCCGTAGGAACGTTAGTCCCTCTGGACTATTATTCCAGCGGACTACTATTCCTAGAAATGTTAGACCTAGGACTATAATTCCGCGGAATAATAGTCCAGAGGGACTAATATTCCTACGGACTTCCATTCCTGTCACACCGGAACACATATCATTAATTGCCGGAGGTCATCTGAATCTGTTCTCACAACCATGGGCGTATGAGACGAGGCGGGGGGTGAGGGGTTGCTACCCCTCTAGATCCAGGGAATTCACCTATAATACTGGAATAGCTTAATTAGATTAAGTATGCTCACGTCCTGTTACATGTATGTCGTAGAAAAGTAACGTTTCTCGATGACGTGCGCGTTCGTTGTCGCGAGGGTGGGGCTCCAAGGAAGGGACACCCCCACCCCCCCCCCCCAAAAAAAAAAATCAACATCTAGAAATTTCAAAAATTCGAAATACTGTTTGACTAATAACAGGAAACTTCACACACTATGGTAGAATTCGTGAAATACTTCTTGGAAAGCAACGCAAGCAGTCAAAATTGCATCCTGTGCAGGCGACGGGAAGTGAATTCAAGAGGAGCAACGTTTGGAACGGAGGTTGGTGTTGTCTAAAAACAACTGTTTTGTTTTCCAGCCTGATATTTATATGTTTTATTTGCGACCCCCACCTCCTTCCCCAGTCTAAGTTGAGTTTTAAAAGGTATTTCAAAGTGAGCACCAGTCTTTCTCAAATCTGTTAAATCAGCGCCAGATTTCTTCCACTATGCCTGTAACGAGTACATGGGGGAGGCAAATCTTCTAATTTATTTTCCCGGTATACCATCAACTCACAGTGGATAAGCTGTCATTAGCGGAAAATACAGAAACCGGAAGTTAGAACTCGCGAGGCGGAGAATATTTTGATCCACCCATTGGGTGTGGTCTGTTTGGGTGGGTGCAGGGGGCGACCAGAGACGCCCCCTCCCCCAAAAAGAGGTGAAACGGTAAAACAATTGAGAGGAGAAAAGGAAGTATGCGAAGAAAGAAGGCGGACTATTTTTATTTGGGCCTACGAGCCTCATCGTTCGGACGCCGAACACCGACAATTTCTGTCCGATGCCGACTGGATTCGCGGCGGCAAATTCAGTTTCGTACGCAACCGCACACATGTGCCGATGTCAATGAGTTCCTATATCAATTTTCTCTCTGACAAACCCTTCCGGTACAGATAACTCATTTGATCCTAGATCTGTTACCGCATCCGCAAACATGTTCGGTTAGCTTCATTTACAAGTCACGCGGAACGTTCTGCTTGACGCAGACCTATATGCCCAAGTTTTGAATTTGAATTTGAGAGTGAAACAAAGTTACAGAGAGTATCTACAATTTAATAATAGAGGTTCCTCATTCTTATAAAAAAAACAATCTCAGATCCACTGTGTGCCGCGACAGATTAGGCGGCGGCGCGAAGGCAGAAATTGAGTCATCGGAAATTGACATGGACACAGTGGTTTGAAGATTTTGCAGCGCTAAAGGCAAGGAAGATTTCATACAAAAAGTCAATCATCAATTACTTTGATCATGTCCAGTCATTTCACCGCCCGTCAAATCTGTCATAATTTTGACGATACACATCACAAAAAGTTTGATGATAGAATCAGAGTGACGGTATTAAAATGTAAAACTCTACTCACAATTGTGACAATTGGTTCTGTTGTATAGGCCAATATGTAAATCAAGTATCATGTGATCACTGATGTTTCATGCTATGACAATGAATGCATGTCTAACAGGATCGTATCCAGAAAATTTACCATATTACCAGTGTGCGCGTTTAAGCTTCAGGCGCCCCATGGAAAAAAAAATATCAAATTTATAAATAAGTGTCTATCCCCATTTGGAAGGTGGTGGACTGTTGTTCCACGTGTAATAGAAGTGATTGATATTTTGGGTTTTCGGTCATTTCGTCTTTATCAACGATTATAAAAAATGTAAACTTCATCACGCAGGACGCTAATGTTAATTGTATTTCCGGAAGTCCACCTGCATGATGTAGTGTGCATTTATGTAACATCATTAGTAGTAAATGTGGAGATTGTGCCACATATGTTTGGGGGGGGGGGGGGGTAGTGGGGAACCTAGGAAGTGACGTTATAATCACGTGACCCAGTTACGTCATGTTTGGTTGATGTTGTAGCCCGCCTGAGCGACCATCTTATGGCGTCATCTCATAGTGATACGTGGTCTTAGTGTGAATGCGCAGCTCGTGTTGTTAGGGTGATACGCAGTTCCGTCGGCAATTTTGTATAAAGGCCACAGGTTTCCTCAAATACTTAATGAGTCGAAGGGCAGTATGTTCGAGCCACTCGAACGAGCAATTGTTCTGTAGCTCATTTGCTCGATAGGATTCGAGTCGTTTGAGCAATGACTTTTCCGTAACTCTTCGATGGATTCGTGGCTTTAAGAATCATATAGGCTTTCGTTGTATACAATGAAGATAACTCTGCATATATGTTATGGGAAACCAAGCCTGGTGATTATAAGACTTGGACGAGGGAACTAGAGATAGTTTGGGCTAGACATACTGCTAGTGTTAGAGTAGTATCTGGACCAGTATTCCAGTGTTATAGAACACACTCTCAATCCTATAGCACTACGTGCTACTACTAAAAACCCTAGATGGGGAGTACATGTCCGTTTCGATTGTTTTGGGCGTATTTTGGTGATTTGGAGGGATTGTCGGCTTGTTTGTGGTAATTCTACAAAGTAAAACTACCCTTATATAAAGGAACTTACCTGTTATTGAAAAAAGTAGGATTCGTGGGGAATCCGTATCAAGTAGTCGCTTTGGATGGTTTGCTTGGATTGGCGGGTCTATTTGGATAATCAGACTTACTCCTATTCAAACGACCATCCCTCCGAACATACTCCCGTCTTGTTGTATGCCATTCAGTCTCATAGCAACCACGTGCTACCTAAGCACCAAGATGGCGGCCTCCAATAGATTAAATGACCGACGGAAATACTATCATCCGAACAACACGCGCTGCGCATGCGCACTGAGACCACATATCACTACGGAGATGACGCCACAAGATGGCCGCTCTCACGGGCTACCATGACAATCAAACATGACGTAACTGGGTCACATGACTATGACGTCACTTCCCAGGTCCCCCACTGGCACGATCTCCACATCTACTACTAACACCGTGAATAAGGCCAAGTGGCCGAAAGCTCCAGTTACTGATTGATTTTATTGCATAAAATCTCACACTCTCTACCTTCGGGCTGAAAAATGTGAGCAGGCTGAATGCGAGCATAGTTTATTAAGTGGCCAAAAAGCCCTCGGGGATTATTTTTTTTTCCAATTTTCCCGGAGATACTCCCCGCCCGCCACCTATAATTCTATTAGCATCGCACCTTAGGCCTTCGGCATATATGACGTCCCCTTGCTTAAGTATATCCAGAGGGGGAGACACTCTTGAGCCGCCACTGGACCTAGTGGAAGTAACGCAGGCATGTTGAAATATTAGACAGTCGAGATAATAATTCATAGCTTAGGATTTTTTAAAATTCCTATGTAATTAACTGCAGTGTAGGTAGAAGTTTGAAGGGAACTATCCAAACGATATATCGAACTTAGAAGTAGAGACAACCAAAGGTTAAAAAACCGTCAGAGAAAGAGTCATGGGGATTGCAACCGAAACTGGCGAGAGTAGGTCAAAAGAAAGAGGTCTTTGTGTGGCCTGCGTGACAAAGAGTAGACAGGTTTTGAGGAGTACCTTGACGATGGCACCTTTGTGAGGGGAGGGGTTGGTCACTGTTGTTCAAGCTGAGATCGCGATCACTGGAGATTAGGGGGAATTGGGAAAGACGGTGGAAAAGGAGAGCCAAATGTGTAACTTGGGCGTAGTGGTGACCTCTGGAATACGTTTTATTAGGAAGTCCAAAATCCCAATCTACTAGATCAGAATTCACAGGGCGTAGTATAATGAGGACGTGGGGTGGGAGAGAGAAGAACATGTGGTTAGTGGTTGACCCAAATGAGATGGTTAGTATGCTTATCGGAGGGATTGTGAAGAATGGGGGTACGGAGTTTCTTCAAGCAGTTCGTCTCAGTATTGGGAAGAAAGAGGCGTGGGAATCGGGAGGCAGTTGGAAGCACATGAGTAACCAAGACCTTCTCAACTGAGAACCACAGCAAATCAGCGGCCAGCCAAACTAGCTGTTATTAATAGTATATCGACCCACGTATATAGTGTCAAAGCCTCATCCTTCTGTAGGGTTTGATCCTCTAATGCTATGAACACACATGCCTAACATTACACGTATTTACTCCAGCTGAATCCTGAGAATCATATAATGTTTTATTGCAGTTGACTGATACCAGTCGAGACTGTTCGAACACATTCAGCCAGGCACCTCTACAAAAGCTATCGTCTTTTCTTTCAATTACAAGGTTCTAAAGGTAGCCTAGGTGCTCTGGAAACCCTCCAGTGGATCAGATTTTTAAAAATGTTTCCCGGGGAGGGTTAGCCTTGACCCCACCAGTAGGAGAAGACACGCTCACGAACACCCACACCAGGGCTACGCACCTAGCTACTTTTCGGGCAAACTCTTCTAGCCGCCCCACCCCCCATGGAAAAAAGTTGGCCTGTTGGTCTACGTACGCCTATGCTGTGTATAATCAGAGAAGTTGAAATATGATTAATATTATATAAATTCTCTGATCAACTTTGCCGAGTGATTTCTCCCTCAGAAGATTTATCAGGTGCTTGCTAAGAGCGGGTGGGGGGGGGGGGGGGGCAGCGTGATCACGTAGGGACGTATTCGTGATGCCCCCCCCCCCCCTACAATTTTCCAATAAACTTTCTAGAGGTTATACGTATATAAAATCTCACACTATCTACCTACCCCCTGAAAAATGTGGGCAGGCTGAATGCGAACATAGCCCTCGGGGATTGAAATGTTTTCCAATTTTCCCGGGGATACTCCCCGAGCGCCACCTATTAGCATCCCACCTTAGGCCTTCGGCATATATGACGCCCCCATGCTTAAGTATATCCAGAGGGGGGGGGGGGGCACTCTTAAGCCGCCACTGAACCCAGTGGAAGTAACGCAGGCATGTTGAAATATTAGACAGTGTCGATAATAATTCATAGCTTAGGGTTTTTGAAAATTCCGTTGTAATTAACTGCAGTGTAGGTAGAAGTTTGAAGGGAACTATCCAAACGATATATCGAACTTAGAAGTAGAGACAACCAAAGGTAAAATAAACCGTCAGAGAAAGAGTCATGGGGATTGCAACCGAAATTGGCGAGAGTAGGTCAAAAGAAAGAGGTCTTTGTGTGGCCTGCGTGACAAAGAGTAGACAGGTTTTGAGGAGTACCTTGACGATGGCACCTTTGTGAGGGGAGGGGGTGGTCACTGCTGTTTAAGCTGAGGTCGCGAACAATGGTGATTAGGGGGAATTGGGAAAGACGGTGGAAAAGGAGAGCCAAATGTGTAACTTGGGCGTAGTGGTGACCTCTGGAATACGTTTTATTAGGAAGTCCAAAATCCCAATCTACTAGATCAGAATTCACAGGGCGTAGTATAATGAGGACGTGGGGTGGGAGAGAGAAGAACATGTGGTTAGTGGTTGACCCAAATGAGATGGTTAGTATGCTTATCGGAGGGATTGTGAGGAATGGGGGTACGGAGTTTCTTCAAGCAGTTCGTCTCAGTATTGGGAAGAAAGAGGCGTGGGAATCGGGAGGCATTTGGAAGCACATGTGTAACCAATACCTTCTCAACTGAGAACCACATCAAATCAGCGGCCAGCCATACTGTTATTAATAGTGTATTGACCCACGTATATAGTGTCAAAGCCTCATCAATCTGTAGGGTTCGATCCTCTAATGCCATGAACACACAGGCCTAACATTACTCGTATTTACTCCAGCTGAATCCTGAGAATCATATAATGTTTTATTGCAGTTGACTGATACCAGACGAGATTGTTCGAACACATTCAATCAGGCATCTGTACAAAAGCGATCGTCTTTTCTTTCAATTACAAGGTTCGAAAGGTAGCTTGGGTGCTCTGGAAACCCTCCAGCGGATCAGATTTTTAAAAAATGTTTCTTGGGGAAGGTTCCCCTTGACCCGACCAGTAGGAGAAGACACGCCCTGAAACACCCACACCAGGGCTACGCACCTTGCTACTTTTCGGGAAAAATTTTCCCGCCCCCATGGAAAAAGTCGGCGCGTTGGTCTACGTACGCCTATGCTGGTTATAATCAGAGAAGTCGAAATATGATTAATATTATATAAATTCTCTGATCAACTTTGCCGAGTGATTTCTCCCTCAGAAAAATGATCGGTGTGCTTGCTAAGAGAGGGTGGGTGTGGGGGGGGGGGGGGGCGCATGGTGATCACGTAGTGACGTATTCGTGACCCCCCCCCCCCTACAATTTTCCAATAAACTTTCTAGAGATTATACGTATTCGAAGATGCCAATTCCCTCGTGCTATTAGTTGTATACTTTCTAAAAAGTAAATTTGATACTTGACTTGTTGTGTCGGGTTGTAGCGTAAACGGCACAGTGTGAAAACGTCACCTGGAGTAAACGGCACCAAGTGAGCGAAAACGGCATCAATTGCTTGTGGCGGGAACAGCAACAGTTCCGATGGCGACATTGATCCATTTCATTTTGCCTTTTTTCTGTGTTTCGTTTTGAAACTGAGTATTTAGCCTAAGTTTGTGGATGCATTTTACAGGTTGGTTCTCTAAAACATTTGTTGAAAATTGAGCAGTTAAAAATGAGAGGATATATCACCCCTCCCAACTCCCTTTAAATGGATTTCTTGTTCTTTAGCAGTGACTTCTAAACATTAAAAGCAAGAAAACCCCTCCCCCAACCCAGGCCCCACCCTCTCATCGGCCCTGGAATCTATCCAACCTGGATTCACGATATACCCCATTCCTTATCAGAGACGCAAAAATCAGAATCTTGTATATGTTGGGGTGGAGGTGGGGTGGGGAGGGAGTCCTAATTCAAATGACGTGCCAGGGCAAAAAATCAAAACATGGTCTTTTAGGCCATATTCGAACGGGGGCAGTCCAAAGCCAAGAAATCCGGACTACTGTGCCAAACCGAAAGAAACGGGCCCCGGTTTTCACACAGTGTCGTTTTCGCCTGTACCCGTGTCACACAAACAATCAAAGCCTATATTGAGGTGTGTAGCACCCGATTACTGGAGGCTGTTGTCGGAAAGACATGACAAATTTGAAATACTGGTACGGCACGTTTTATTACTATTAATTAAATAATTTGCATCAGAACTACAATACATGTATATTTTATTTATTCACTAATTCACTAACGCGTTTTGAACAAGACTTGAGTTTTATTTTGAACCATCACCACGACTTACTGATATTCCAACTTCGTCAAAACACGCCTTCTGCAAAGGCAAGCCATGAGAATTCAAATTTTACCTGTTCTCAAATGTACCGTCCCAGTTACGTCATTTGCGCATTGTTGCAAAATGGACGCTCTTCCGAAAATACACACAAATTTCCATAGAGAATTAACAAATTCGTTCATATAATTTTTGAGTGAGCTAAAATCACAGAAACGTAACGACGGTGAAGTTAAATATATTACACGTAACCGGGAGCTGAAAACTAAAATATATCTTCTTGATTTTGTATTATTCCAGAGTTTATTTACCCCTGGGGGTTATGGAAAAGACAATAACAGTTTCAGCGACGGTGCTATAGAGAATATTTATTTATTGGTGTTTAAGGTGTCAGTCAGTTTTGTAAGGAACATCACAGTGTACCGTAACTTTCGATTGATGCAATATGAAATAACTTGTCCATTAAGATTCGATTCGAGATTCCATTCGGTATCGATATCAGAGGCATGATTCGATTCGAGATTCGATTCGAAAAAAGATGTGTGATTCACAGATCCCTGATAAATGAGACTATGCGATGCAGAAGAAGGCATGTCCAGACTATATGCGACTGCCGGCACGTTCGATGCATTCTACTGCAGCGTATTGTTCCTGTCATTGTTTTGTATTTAAAAATATAGACTAGTTTTGCATGTACAGTTTTGTGTTATTTTAAGATTATTTTTTAAGATCTTAGTTTACTGTTACTAAATGTTGCGTTAAATCTGTTTACAGAAAGTTGACATTGCTGTGGCGGATTTGACGATTGACCGCCTCCGGGAAGATGTAATGGATTTTACGTACCCATTTTACTCAGCACATATGACAGGACTGATGAGGAGGGCCGACCCTTCTGCAGATAAATGGAAAACGTACCTCAATCCATTCCGGTGGAAAGTTTATGTATTGTTGTTTCTTATCCCACCATTCGTTTGCATATTCCTGTACATACTGGACAGATACTGTACAATGATCGGAATGAACAGTGATGCTCATTTGTTGTTTGGAGAAATAGTGTTTCACGTAATAGCGACCTTGTTAGCACAAGGTAAGTACACGCGAGAGGCGCTAAAAGTTATAAACCCACCCAAACACCGCCCGAATACCATTCTGTCAACTGCGCTCTACCGTAAATGCGGGTCAAAGTTCGACCAAATGTATTCATTGGAAAATGAATTACATTTGGTCATGACGTTTTCATCCAGCTGACCAATGGGAATTGAACATTTGGACCCAAAACGTATAATAACATTAACAATGTAATTATTTAAAATTGAATGGTATGTTTGTGAATAGCACTGGCCAGTTTTGGCCGTTACATTTGGTAAAGGGTAAAACTAATAATTGGCGGCGTAAGCAAATAACCCAACCGCATTTGTAATTACGCTATCGAGTTACACTCAAACTGTTGCATCTTCTAGGAAATAATGACCGGATAGGTCATTACTGAGGTTGAATTCGTCAAGGAATGACAGTAATTTGTCCGGGCTCGTTGAATAAAATAGATCTCTAAGAGATTTACAGTGAAATCCTACCTTCCGATATGATTAAAATCAGTGCAATGTAAAAATAGAAGCATGTGCTCTACTGTCAACACTTGCTGACATGGTACAAATTCTGGTAGCATATCATCCTCCGAAAAAAGGAATGTCTTGTATGACCAAAATGAAATCGTGTAAAAAAAATCACAGAATATTTCCTACAAAGGTCACAAGACAGGTATTTGTCATTGGTATTTGTTCGGAAGCTATTGATCCCTGTTATCTGTCGTACCATCTCATTCCGCCTACGACTCAAGTTCGATGCACATACTAATATGTAATTTAAAATCACTAAACCATTATGAGAATCAGTGATAGGGTTTTTAAAGGCCCATTTAGCTGCACTGTATATCCCAGTGTTATCTTAGATATCAACATATCCAGGTAATCGGCAAGACAAAATGTCATATTAGATAAACAGTAGAATATTCAAATTCTCACAAAGTTCCAAAATCAAACGATTGTTCAAACTGGGGTTGCGTAAAGCTAGCAATGAGGAAGGAGAAGCTTCCTCATTTGATGATTATTCTGTAATTCGTGTTTGAAATATAATATTATTGCGTTCGTAGAAATATTGCCCACCCGTGGAAAGTGACCAGTCCTTGGCGGCCGCACTGAATGAAACATTAAATGAAGGTATCATTTGGGACTTCAATATTTTTTACATACACATTACAGACTGGTGCAAACGGTCCTGTCCATGAAAGCGAGTTCCAAGTATGACCCTTTAAATCTAAAATTTCGTAGTTGAATCGAGTCTTGCAATACATCAACCAAGGTATTTGAAACCGAACCGAAGTTTGAAATCGAATGGAACGATGATGACATGTCTGTTAACTCTTTTACTAACACGAAAAGCAGACGAGACTTGCAAACAAAATTCTTAAATAATTAAATATTTTCTTTTTGTTTGCATACAAAATATAGCATATGACGCTTATTGGAACGAGCTCGTTCCAACAAGGGTCATAAGGTATGTTTTTGCGACACAAAATAAAACAAATAATTAAGAATTGAATGCAATTTTTATAATCTTTATTGGAGTATGAACGTGTGGCAATGGGTACAAATTGTATGAATCCCTTCGGGATTATAATTACATTCCGTAACTGTTTAAACTACTTTTTTACCAAACAACAAAGCAGAAAGACGAAATAAAACATGTACGAACGAACGAGGCGAAAAAACACCCCACACAAAAGACAAAGCGCACAACTCTGAGTTGAGCGCCGGTTTTCGGCGTTGACCCAAATTTGTCAAACTGCCGTCTTTGCAACGAAACTTTTAATGTTCAAAACAGTTTATTTAACAGATCAGTAACCTATAATCACTGATCACAGCGAGAGGCGCTAAAAGTTATAAACCCACCCAAACACCGCCCGAATACCATTCTGTCAACTGCGCTCTACCGTAAATGCGGGTCAAAGTTCGACCAAATGTATTCATTGGAAAATGAATTACATTTGGTCATGACGTTTTCATCCAGCTGACCAATGGGAATTGAACATTTGGACCCAAAACGTATAATAACATTAACAATGTAATTATTTAAAATTGAATGGTATGTTTGTGAATAGCACTGGCCAGTTTTGGCCGTTACATTTGGTAAAGGGTAAAACTAATAATTGGCGGCGTAAGCAAATAACCCAACCGCATTTGTAATTACGCTATCGAGTTACACTCAAACTGTTGCATCTTCTAGGAAATAATGACCGGATAGGTCATTACTGAGGTTGAATTCGTCAAGGAATGACAGTAATTTGTCCGGGCTCGTTGAATAAAATAGATCTCTAAGAGATTTACAGTGAAATCCTACCTTCCGATATGATTAAAATCAGTGCAATGTAAAAATAGAAGCATGTGCTCTACTGTCAACACTTGCTGACATGGTACAAATTCTGGTAGCATATCATCCTCCGAAAAAAGGAATGTCTTGTATGACCAAAATGAAATCGTGTAAAAAAAATCACAGAATATTTCCTACAAAGGTCACAAGACAGGTATTTGTCATTGGTATTTGTTCGGAAGCTATTGATCCCTGTTATCTGTCGTACCATCTCATTCCGCCTACGACTCAAGTTCGATGCACATACTAATATGTAATTTAAAATCACTAAACCATTATGAGAATCAGTGATAGGGTTTTTAAAGGCCCATTTAGCTGCACTGTATATCCCAGTGTTATCTTAGATATCAACATATCCAGGTAATCGGCAAGACAAAATGTCATATTAGATAAACAGTAGAATATTCAAATTCTCACAAAGTTCCAAAATCAAACGATTGTTCAAACTGGGGTTGCGTAAAGCTAGCAATGAGGAAGGAGAAGCTGACAAATTTGTCGACTTTCTTTTTCCTGTGCATTCCCAACCTGTTCAAGCACTAACTGCACGACCTTCCCTTTAGCTGTAATAATAAAACTGTAATTTTGGGGATCTTGGTTGAGGTGATCTAATCACCTGTAACAACAATCGATGAAACATTGTCTCCATCTTTAGATCCATCTGTATAAATCATTTTATATGTCGTATATGTAATCTTGATTTTGACATAGTTTTGCCTGAAATATTTCGCAGATAGTTTGTCACAGACTTTTTAGAAGAAACAAGGTCCAAAATAACAACAAGTTTTCTAATGTTAAAGAGGAATATGTAGTTCACTGGTATCTTTTATCGGACGTGATTAATGTGTGGAAGATTTGTTATGAGATTTAATTCTAATTCCCAATGGAGGAATATGTTCCTCGGTTCTGTTAAAAATTCTTCATTTTGAGGATCTGAGACATACTTATAAGTAGGGATTGAGGGTTAGCAAACCGTTTAGATATGTATTGTGGCTTCTCAAGAAAGGGCTGTGCCTTTGAAAGCTTGATCTCACCTGAATTGAGTTTAATGAGATCTTTCCGAGAATAATCGTCAGGGTTTTTTTTCGCTGACGATTATAAGTTATCTCCGTCAACATGTATGGCATATGGAAATTTAATACCCGGATGTCGGTTTTTAACACCTCACATGCAGATCGGCGATTAAATAAGACATCCAGGTATTAAATCTCCGTATACCATACATGTTGGCGGAGATAACGTTTTTTTCACGTTTGAAACACAATACAGACATAGTGGAAATAAATTTGTGGATGCATTACTCACGCTCCGCAATCACTTAGACCAAATTCGTGAATAATTGTTTTTTTTTGTTTTTTTTTTTAAACGCAGAAGACAGCAGATAGAGTTACATCCCTAGGGTCGTTAAGGAAATGAGTAAACAGTATTTTGTTGACATATCGCCTTCTGAGTTCCAATGTGTTCTATGTACCTCGGATGTTGGGTACACCCTTTAACATGGCTATTTGCTCAAGGGATTCTGACCAATCAAAAGATAGAATTTATCGGGATATAGGGACAAAGAAATTTATATTTCATTTGAGAACATTCATAAGAATTCTGTGTTTTAATCTTTTTAGTCTGTGAGTCCGTTACCCGGGCTTGGTTAATGCAGCACAATTTTATAACGTAAATGGCTGCGCAGTGAACTTTTTTCAGGTGGGTGGTTAGACCAATCAATATTACAGCTGCACGTTGACAATATTGATTGGTCAACCCAAATAATGAATATACTCTCTTTCAACGGAAGCAATTACTCTGACGGGACATTGTCATCATTCTGTAAAGGGCTAATAATCTGTTTTATTATATAAATAGCCGCATACGGTAGAGATAAGAAACCTGAGAAAATAATTTGCTTTTTGTCCGTAGATTTAATACTGGAAACGTTTATACCTCTAAAAAATTATAGCGTCACTGTCTTAAACGGACATCCACACAGACATGCGATCAATGTTTCCATTATAACATTCTTCATACTCTGGTGTCGAAATGTCATATTTTCAATTCGCATTTTTTCTAAAATGCAACTAGGAGCTGGAGCAATTCCATCTTGTGACTAGTATCATTTAAAATGAGTTAAATATTTAAGACTGAACTCTCAATGCGTACTCTCTTTTAGTCTGGTAATGGTGACCGCGCTGTGTTACCGCATATAAATTATGTTTTCGTGTAGTCTCAGAAATATTAATAAATTGAAATTATGTGACGATCTAAAATACAACAGAACCAAATTAAAGCACAGTATGTATGTGAAAATGAAGATTGTATTGCTTGGACAGACAAATCAGAAAAGGCACGATCTGAAGTCCAGTGTACTTACTAATAAGCTCCCGCTCTCTCTTTGACTGCATCACTATAGTACAATTGTGTTAGTACACACGTGTAGCGCATGTCCTGATGGCTGAGTGTATTACTGCGGAACGCTATTTTGTTAAGGAGGCGATTACCTCATATTCCCATCTCGAAACGCCGCTGCTATTGTCCGAAAAGGTCTTCGGTGTAGTGGTGGTATGATCTATTTGTATATTCGATTCCAGGGAAGTCGCAATGAGATTTCAATTTCTTTAAGATCGAACAACCAGGGACATTTTTTAAATTAAAGTAAAGTCCTCAGGTGAAACGGACAGTGTTGCCTTTATGGCTGATTTTCAGCTCTTCGTGGCTCCATTTAGCGCCGATAACGTCTGCTAGATTACCATTCGAAATTGTCATCAAAGCGTCACAGAGACGCAAGCTGGCAACCGCATTACAAAATGGCAAGGGATTTAAAATATCATGCAGCTTGCAGATCAATGTTTACACAGCAATCGAATTAGGCAGGTTCGGTCACTAGTTTCTCCCTAGATGCATCGGTGTTCTTATCAACTATGCTCGAGGTCACGTGACTACTCGTCATATCGCCTTCGGTAGTATATGCTACCCAAACAGACACGGCCCATTTGAAATTCATTATGAGTCCCCTACCACGTGATCAACGACACCGTCAAACACGTCATAAAGGATGCCATGAGTTATCATCTTATCACTGAAGCGACACCATGACTCGCAAGGTGAAGTACTTTGCACACCACCCCGAATAGTGTAATGTCACTTTCCGTTGCGGAAATCGCGAGATATGTCACCAGGAAGTCGGCTAGAAATTCTTTCCCCAAACGTTTCGTTCAGACGTTGGCAATGTGTAATATTTTACAAATAATTGTTTTCCAAAATTCGATCCCTGCTGTCTATTAAACACATTACAGTTATTGTGAAGCGTTCTCTATCGCTTTGGGGATACTTATGCATTATTTAATACATCTATTATATGAATGAGGAGTGTGTGATTCAATGTTTCTGTGGCTGAGTGACTCTGTCCGCGTCCAACGCGATATTGATAATCATTTCACTTAGAAGACGTCACTGTGCCCCGATTGCCTGAGATAAAACAAGGCACGCTGGGGTACGTTGACCCGGAAAACACCAAGGGAAAGGGATGAGTCTTGACAGCAAACGACGACGCATTAACCCTTCAGCCAGTGTAGCGTCATGTAAAGTTCAACTCTTACGTGATATCTCTACATTTATGTATGTGCTTTAAAACACCACCATGCGTTGGTCGCAGGAGATAAAACTTTGTATCAAAGGATAATTTGACCGGGAAATGGCCATACGATTAGTCTCAACCGCATCCGACGTTGCATTGACCCCACAACCAGCGCAACGTCATGTACGCTTCAAATCTAACGTTCTACGACCGATTGAAACGAAATTTGATCTCTAGGGTTAATTTGATAAGGAAAGAGACCTGAGGTGGATCACGATCTCTTCTGACGTCGCGTTAACGCTTCAGCCATTCAATCTATACATCTATAACTATACATTTATTTGAAGGCATAAGAGTCCACCAGTCCTTCTGCCGATCGAGATAAAACTTGGCACATAGGGGTAATTTGATCATGAAAGGGGTAAGACGTGAGTCTAGTCCGCATCCAGCATTGAATTAACCCTTCCATCAGTGCAACGCTATGTAAAGTTCCACTCTTGTGTGCCACGAACATTGATGAAGACACATGGAACCTAGAGGAAATAGGCATGGGCCCTGATCACCCTGGCGTCGCATATACCAGTAAACCCTTTAAACCCTTTAACCCGTGATAGCTCTACTTTTATTTGAAGGTTGTAAACTTATTCGTGCCTTGTTCGAATGAGATCAGCATTATCACCTTGTGGTTATTCGATCAGAAAGGGTATTTGCGATGTGCCTCGACCACGTCTGATGTCGCATTGACACTTCAATCAGTGGAGCGCCGTGTAAAGTTAATCTCTGACGTGCGAACGCTGACTGAGAAAAAAAAATAAAGTCTAGAGGTAATTCAACCAAGAGAGGGACATGGCGTGGGCTTTGTTCGCTTCTGATGTTGCATTAACCTTACAATCAGTGAAATCAGTGGTTCATCGTATGGTTGCCTCATCTGATCTAGGCAAAATTTGGCACTGAGGGTAAATTGATCACGAAAGGGACATGTGATGGGTCACGGTCACGCATTTGATGTTAACCGTTCAACCCAGACAACAGAGGGTATATTTTCTTTAGACTATGCTGTCCCTCGATCCCTTGATCGATCCAGTCATTTTGTCGCACTTAGGTGTAATTTGACTAGAAAAGAGACACGAGGACGTTAACGATTGGTCCAACTTCGCATTTACACATTAAGCCTTTAACCTGCAAACGGGGGTATACTTCTGACTGCAATCGGCAGCACCATACCGCCACCATTCAAAACGAAATTTGAAACCCCGGGTAATACAAAAAGGGACATCATTAGATTAGTACTTTAAATAACGAAAGAGAGACTGGTATGCGTTTAATCCTTTAACCATTAACCTTCAAATAGAACAACGTCAGGATGCATTCGTACAGTTTCAGAGATATCGAGCTTAAATTACATCCAAGAGAAATTAAGCCAAGAAAGGGACACGGGATTGGCCACGATGGGCCAGGATTACGTCCGACCTCACAATGAGCATTCTGCCAATGCAACTTACGATGCACTCTCTCCTATTCACTCATATGAGCTACACATTGGCACATAAAGGATTTTTTTTTATCCGGAGCAACATTGTATGGGGTCCTTTATGTGTGACGCTGAGTTAATCCTTAAATGGCCGTGTATAGCAGGGTACCTCTGTTGGTTCTTAATAAGTCGGCGATCGAGTTGAGTAATTGTTGTAGGTCTCAACCATATTACTGTAAACAACATCAATTATTCTACCCCTTGAGAAACAACGATTAGGTTTTATTTTATTTTATTTAATCGTATTTCTTTTACAAGGACTGGGGAACAAGTTATGCACCTTATATTAACGCCTCTTCTTGGTCAAAGGGCGCAGGTGTGTGGGATGACTATGTAGCGGCAACTCCATGCCGTCGCTCTTCTCGAAACATTACTTTCACTCCTGACTGAAGAACTGTTGGAGAAGGCGTGACTCTTGTTTTGAATCATCATGTCATCTGGCGTAGCAAAGACCTTGGGCCAGTATTATTAAACTTCTACAATTGTATTTTGAAGAATTTTATTTTCTAGTTATGACTTTAAATGGGTTGAAATGAATCATTGGCATTTCCAAAGATGTGGCAATTTGCCAACTTGCAAATTGCCATATATTTTAAAATGCTAATGATTCATTTTAGTCAGTTGTTTTAATAGGTAAAAAATACAATTCTAGAAAATACAATTGTAAAAGATGTGTAGTATTGGCTCCTGATAGACCGCCCTTGTGATTCAACAAAGACTAGCTCAACAGCAGAAAAAAATACAATTTCTTTCGAATTTCAGGAGATGCGTACAATCGGCAAACAACTGCAGGGAAGATCTTTATTTTTTGGTTTCGTTTGTTTTGTGTAATAATTGCAGCACTGTACAGCGGCAACATAGTAGCACACCTCACAGTGACAAAACACATTGCAGCGATATCAACAATTAGGCAGCTTCTTGACCAGGATACCTACAAATGGGGTACGCTTGATGGAACAATTCATGTTACGTTACTACAGGTGAGTATTAATTCGTTCAATTATGAACTATACGAGTAAATCTCGAGTTATCGTATTTATTCTAATATTAATTGGGTTAAAATCATCCCAAATCAACTGGGTTGAGCCCTTTTAGATTCATATTTATTCAACCAGTGGATTTGGGTTGATTTTTAACCCTTTACCTAACGTAACGGCCAAAACCGGCCAGCGCTATTCTCAAAAATCGCCAATTAATTGTCATTATTTTTTTCATTTTTTGTCTCAAAAACATAGGTTATGACCCCTCGTTGGAACGAGCTCGTCGAGCTCGTTCCAACGAGGGATCATAACCTATGTTTTTGAGACAAAAAATGAAAAAAATTAGTTATTCAAGAATTTTTTTTGCAAGTGTCGTCTGCTTTTCATGTTAGGTAAAGGGTTAACTCAACTGATTTTAGAGTGTTGGAATATTAATTACGGATTTTTTTCTCAGTATACGATTTAGTCAATGCTTAATACCTGTCATGTCAGATGATCTTTAGATTAATGTTCAAACTGAGATATAATATTACAGATTTTCCCAATAGAATGAACGGATTGTAGCGTCCAAATAACTTTCGGTGATTGTATGTTTCAATTTGGTTAGTGGATTCAGTTTCATTTCTTGACCCATTTGTTCAACAGTCAGGCTCAAATAAGACACAATATTATATCGAAATCTCAATCTGTAAAGCTTCTGTCACATCTTTTTGATTTTTTGACACGATCTACTACGACATGAAAATCTTGGGCAATCGTGGATATCCCGTACTGAGATCCCTACTGCTTCATAATCATTCTTCGAGTATTCTTGATTGATGACATACGTGGCGCCACTGGGTCACGTGATATGACGTCACTTCCAGGGTCCGGCCAATGGGGCACGATCCATCGCAACACTACTACTTGCGTCGTATCGCTGTTGTACTAGGCCTACTAAACCGTACGGGGTATTCTTGAGTGTTCGTGGGAGTTGGTGCGCACTTGGCCAGTACGGTTGCGTCAAGACTTTCTCAGAACTAGTGAGAAATATTGAGACCTACCTCAACGGTACTAAAAGTTTCGTACGACTCCGCCAAGACTTTCACATGATTAAAGTACGAAGTATCAAGATTGATCACGATACCAGTATGAACTAGAACGGCCACACTAAGAATATCTACGAAGTTTCAAGATTCAGGACGATTTGGTACGATTCCAGTAAGATCCAGTAGGATACAGTTGGAACTTTCAAGAACACACATGTTTTCGCCACGATTCGCGACAAAAAAAGATGTAAACTCCGACAATCAGCGCTCTGAAATCGATCTCTTCTGAGGGTCGAGGAGTCGTGATGCAATTATTGTTAGGTTTTGGGTCATCTTAATAGTTCGTTCCGGTGTCATACGAGCGATTCGTACTGAATCGGCTTGGGAAATTTAAGTAGATTCTTACTATAGCCGTGATGAAACGAACAAGGCCTTATTAAGATCGTGTGAAGGTCGTGTAGTGTTGTAAGAGAAGCCGATTCAGGGCGATGTTTTAAAAAAATCATGGTCAATCGTGGAAATTTCAACTCGTGGCTATTCTTGAACATTCGTACTACAAATCACAGAGATGTGACAGGGTCTTTAACCCTTTACCCAACGTCACGGCCAAAACCGCCAGCGCTATTCTCAGAAATTTACAATTAATTTTCAGACACTACTGGTTAATTTTTCTACATTACGGATTTTACATTACTGGTCGATTTTTTCGACATTACTGGTTGATTTCGACATTACTGGTTAATGTTTTCGACATTACTGGTCGATTTTGACATTACTGGTAAATTTTTACACTACTGTTTGTAGCAACACTTCGCATGTAGAGAATGAGCCTGGTGAGATGACTGAATTGTTTGTTCAAATGCCTTTATAGCCAGAGGCACAAGGAATTTGTGAAACTGTGAAATTAAGTAAATGAAACGTTCTTCAACTGTTTTATGGATGAAGGAAAATATAAGTCAGTTCCCGGACAGGAAACTTAAAATAATAAACAATTACTATTTTACGTTGAGACATTAATAGTAGTATAATGTGATTTTTATAAAGATTGAAAGTTTTCTCATCAGCGCATAACAATGGCATCAACTTCACAAAAGTATGTCTATATGACTCTAACCTGTTGAAGTCAGGGGGCAATTCGAATTTTTTTGTGAATAACAGAGTTGACTAATTGAAGTTAATGGTGTTGCTTAATCAGTTTAGTCCAACACACAGTAACCAGTCACTTAGTATATATATCTATAATATGACAATACGCAAGTCGTAATGAGGACCCCCAAAACATGTAACCACATAGTCAATAATAAATAACATAATACACACACACACACCTAATATAATAAAAATAGTGTTCCTGTGGTGCAACATATGAAAATATTTCATTCTACAGCCATTTCCTAGAACAAAATGATGAAATCGAATTTCTGCAATGGTGTAATTCCATCCATACATTTAAGTATCACAGTACTAAACATTTCCCCATAGGCGACCATCGGGGGTAAAGTTAGGAGGTTTTCACTGAGGGGAGGGGGTGTGAAACTATGAAAATTCCATCTAGGGATGACTATTTTAATGGGGTACCCCCCTTCCCCAGCAGGGTGGATTATTTTTCAAAATGTTGACTCTGGGCGACTGTAGCGGTAGGTTTTAACGCATTCTAGGGATATTTCCAAGCTGTTTAAAAGACTGCAGCTAAATAACTATATAATTTAAGGTTTTAAGACAGCAGAAAATAGCAATTTCTTGTGTGTGATACTGTAGGCTATACGTGAAAGAAGGCCCTACCTACCTACCTGCAATGAAAAAAATGGTACTGTACTTAACTTGACTGTGTGTAATGTTGGATGAAAAGGATATTGTTCAATGTTTATGAAAGGATTATGAAATAAGACAAGAATTATGATAATTGAGAATACGTTAATTCCTGTTCCCCACATGCTAAGAATAATTTATGATGTAGACTATATTAAAGAATTGAGGCCTTGGTCGATGTGTCCCTCACAGATGGCGTATGTCAACCAAAGTTACAGTACAAGCTTGCAGAACAAGTGATCCTACAACGTTGCAATGACATCCTTTCATAAATATGACTCGTAGACATTGCTAAAGACATTTGGGTCACGGGCTGGTCCGTTGATCATGGTTGACCGATCGTGACCAAAATACGCGAGTCTCATCTTGACATCATACTGAGCTACCATTCCAACCTACAATGAAATAGCTTTATAAATATATACTGTAGACTGTGCTAAACAAATCTAGGCCACGAGACTGCGGTTGTCGCGGTTGACCGATCAAGGTCAAAATAGGACGTTCTCACCCAGACAGTATACCATGTCATCCTACCAATTGTCTATGGAATTCCTTCATCAATGCAATTTGTAGACTGTGCTAAAGGAATCTAGGTAAAGTGCCCCTGTGACCATCATGGTCCATTGAACCCAACCGATATAGGATGTTCTCATCGGGACGTTACACGGAGTCATCCTATCACGTTACAGTGAAATTTCTTCATAAATCCAATCTGTAGACGATGCTAATGGATTTTGGGTTTCGTCCACATCACGTCACGGCTGACCGGTCACGACCAAAAGGGGCGTTTTAATTGAGACATGACCTCGAACCTGCATAAGGAATTTTGTGATGATCGGACTAGCTCTTCGGGGTGTAGCCGGTGCTTATGGATGAATGATTTTATTTTGAAGTACAACATGCATACAAATACAAACTAAATACAGCAACATACAATTATGTCAAATACATGGTTGCACTACAGGGAGATGACATAGCCACTAGGGCTGTCTTCCCGTCATTCCCAATAAAAATAAAGATGTAAAATGTGAGACAATCCTGAAAACAGCTATGTTAATGAAGATAAAATGAATGGATTAATTTTTAATATGTTTCTTTCCATATAAATAGAATAATTTTCCATCGTTTTTTTTAGAAAATGAAACAATTTAGGAGTAGTTAATAGATAAGAATGGGTTTGCAGAGCTAGGATTGACAGTTGGAGCCAACTGAATTATTACGCCTAACGCGAAGAGAGTACGAAATCAAGAATTGATCCGTTAGAGAATTTTTGAATGATGATCTGGAAAAATTTTGAATCGATGGTTCTGTTGTGTTCCGCATCCAAAATAAAGTATGAATCGGGAACTTTGCGGAGAACTGAGTTATTGGTTTAAGTGTGTGTAATTTACCCAACTGTCTGGTGTCGATTCCTGAGGGGTTTTGGTGTATTCTAAAAGTGTCTACAAAACTTTCGGGTAGCATCCTGTTGTACCAATCGTACATAAGCGAAGAGACCTGGAGTTTGTACAGGTCTGTGAATTTTAAAATACAGTATTCTCTAAACAGTGGGTCTGTGTACGCATTGTATTATATGTTAGATATAATTCGGGTGGCTTTCTTTTGTAATTTTGTGATCGTTTGAGTTGATGACGAGTGACCCAGATATGGATACCATACAGCATATGACATATCTGGTTGTGAAGGAGCTCCCAGTAGGCATTACGGCCTCGACAGTTGAGGTTGAAGAGCGTGAGTGAGTTGGGTTTTTTGACATCTCATTACTAAAACGCTCTGGCGTGTTGTATTCAGAACTACGTTCTTCCATAACGAAGGGAGAGTTTAATTCAGCAGCGTCATTATCGGTAATTACATCGTTAAACAGAGAAATAAAGTCAAATGTGCTGCTGCTCTGTATCTCATCAAATGTAAGTGTATCAGCCATTATCAAAGGTCGGAATATGGGCCACTCTACCAAGGAATAAACCAAAATACTTTGCCAATGTAACTGCGCAAGTATTTTGCAAGAGGAATTGTGTGCTTACGCAAATGTGAACTGACTGACAAACTCCCGCATGCGTGATGGCAATAGCTTATCTTGACTTTGTCAAGCTGAGCTAAATGAAAGTGTCAGTGACACTGTAGCTTAACTTGACTGTGTGTAGAGTTTGATGAAAAGGATTACGTTCAATGTTTATGAAAGGATTATGAAATACGACAAGAATTGTGATAATTGATAAAACGTTGATTTCTGTTCCCAACATGCAGCGGCGTTTTCACAAAAGTGGTCGGGTACCCCTACCCATGGTATAAAAAGTTGATATTAGTATCATTTTAACGCTGATTGTTTGTAGATGGCGACAAGTGACAAGATTCAACAGAATCAGGTGTCAGGGTATGTTTAGTTAACCATTATTTAACCCTACCCATCCTAAATTCCGAAAAATGGATGTTTTTTTTCAAACTCTTCTTCAATTACTTTAACGGGTAACAATAAATACGGATATGGCGGTATACGTCCGCAATGGGATAAGTAACCATCGCGACAGTTATCATTTTTCTCCTACTAACAATGAAAAAAACGACAAGTTTGGTGAAAATCCGGGCGAAAATAATGTGATTTTTTGGAAACGCTTCCGAAAAGTTGTGTTATTGTTCAAGAAACCACAGAATGTCTCTATTTGTGACCACTTATTAGTATCTACAATTATTATCGGTTATTTTAGTACCAAACACTACTGGGGTTCCCATTTTTTTTACATTTTAATGAACTTCTAATGCCCCCCCCCCCCCCCTTCCCCCCACACCTTAATCTTTTGCGAGAAGCTTTGGCACCATTTTTTTTCTCTTTTGAATTCGCGCCCCATAGACTAAGCGGGATAATTCACACCATTATGACTGTTTTGTCGTGAGCTTCGTTCACTGGAAAAACGTTTTGTGACTTGAACAGCAAAAAAATCATAGACTTTCAACTTCCTTTTCAAAAATGTCCAATAAGGTATGCGAAATAGTGACATCCATGACTATAAGTTCGCTAAAACGTTATAACTGAATGCAACTATAAAATTATGAACTAAAAATACCTCAAACTTTCACGGTGACAGTTTTCAAAACTACGAAAAGCCAGAGTGACAATAAATAATTCTGTGTTTCCAGTCGTTGACACAACAAAGTGTTTCTATGCTGGCTAGTCATCTGAAACTATAGCTGGTGATGCGGTCACCCTCGTGAAACTGAAATCCCATTACCACTGCTTGTGAAACCTGAGTATGTTCAACATAGGAGCATGTCCATGGATGATACTTATTGCCGAGTGGCTTGTATTCCACACGCCCGTCTTTGTTGACGTTACTGACTGAGTAACACCAACCACCTACAAGCAGGCATATAGCTGGGGTGTTTGTTTTTGTTTTTTATTTTTTTGTGGGGGGAGGGGGGTGGGGGTGGGGTGGGGTTGACCCATTACATTTTAAACAACATATATTTTAGTCGAGGGGTTCAGAACGTCTTTTCGAATATCCAATTTTGGCCTATAACATTTTCAATTATAATGTTTGGGAAAATATTCCGGTGGGTGGGGAACCACCCATACCCGCCCGTCACGAGCCCCATGTTTGCACGGTGAATATAAAATTGGCAACAGAGAATTGTGGGCCTACACTTGTTGTAAAATATCTACGCTAGATATTTATCCAGCTTCGTGTTGACTCTGGTTAATAAGTCTTACATCGATGTTAGGAAAACGCACTTTCACCAGGCCACAGGCAATAGGAATGGTATCACATATCTAAAAAAACTATTTTCTCCTACTTACCGGTGTAATTGGACATTTTTCTGTATTTTCAGGACTTTATAAAACATGGATCTAAAAGAACCAGCTTCGATATTAGATCTGATTGTTTCATATGCGGTTCATCAGAGCCAAAAAGAAAGAAGGGGACGAGAGAATATTTAACAACAGTGTGCCCCGGAACCGGCCAGTAAACTTCTTCAATCAAAATATCTGCTCAGCGGAGACATGATACTGATATGGTAACTCGTATGGAACTTTATGGAGACCTGTTTGCCTACGATGCGAAATATCATCGGAGCTGCTACTCAATGTACATGTCTGAGAGGAATGAGCGGGCCGCAGAATCGAAAGGCACACTTTCATCCTACGAGAATCCCCATGAAAAGGCCTTCGCACTACTAATCGAGAATATTGAACGTTCGATTTTAAATGCAGAGAAGCTGGTTATTTCGACGCTTGCAGACCAGCTTTCATCGTTCGTTTTGCTTTTACGCGAGTTCGATGAACAAGATACAAATTCCGAGGCTTATAAATCATGGGAATTGAAAAGTAAGCTGAAGGCACACTTTCAGAACAGGCTCTGTTTCATTCCAAGATCTGGATGTTCAGATTTAATTTGCTCCGGTGCTATAACTGTAGCACATGCAATGTTGATGGCTCAGAAGGTACAAGACAAGCTTAGTATTTTAGAGGAACGAGACTGTTCAAATTACGGATTATGATTCAAACATTCGCGACGAATATTTGGTTCTACATAGGGCAGCAGGTATTCTCCGAAAGCTAATCACAGAGCTGGAGC
Source organism: Pictodentalium vernedei (assembly GCA_031216915.1). Taxonomy (NCBI): domain Eukaryota; kingdom Metazoa; phylum Mollusca; class Scaphopoda; order Dentaliida; family Dentaliidae; genus Pictodentalium; species Pictodentalium vernedei. Next base: position 89,047,360 of record CM062289.1, read on the forward strand.
TTGACAAATCACGCTATGCGCTAGCCTGTGATATCACAGTAGAAAAATGCTACAATTTTGTTCCAAATGAGTTATACAGATTGTTTCGTTGGATCAGTGATGAGAAAGCTTTTCTCGAATTGTCAGTGGATGAGGAGCCTCGGATGGATATTTTATCTATATGTCACAGTTTAATATCTATGACCACATCTCAGCAACCCCCCTCGACGTTAACCACGGCTATCCACATTCATCACTCCACCGGAATCAAACAGCTGATAGGCCTCATTTCAAAGTTAGGCGTTTGTGCGCCATATAACGAAGTTAGGCGTTTTCTAACATCCATTGCACAAGAACTAGTTTCAGACTCCAATGTGTATGTCCCTGAAGGAATACGTGTGGTCGCATCTGATGACCCTAGCTCCTTTTAAGTGCGGCAATTGATAACTTCGATTGTAATGAAGAAACTTTAGATGAGAAGCATACAACTCACTCAATGGCCTCTGTTATCTACCAACAAACTGATGATTCATGCGGAACTCATCCTCCCCAATGTGGGCTAACTCGTCGAACTCAGAAGGTACTTGATACTACACAGTTAAATGAACACCAAATTGTGCACCATTTTCCGCTCAGTCACCAGAGGCCAGAACCCCCACTCGTCAAAGACAATAAGTTCTTAAAAGTTGACGGAAAGTACGCGTCGGATGCCGCGGGTCTTGATCTTATGTGGGTTCTTGCGCGATATGGTGATATGTGCTCAGGTGCTCGCCGAATTCCGTCGAGGACTGAATTCAACAATTTTATAGTGATTCCGAAGTCTAGATCAGTGACTGCTGTAAAATACATGCCATTTATAAATGGATCTCCGACAGATGTGTCGACCATCTATACCACTCTCATCAAGCTGGTCTCAGCAGCTTAGGCAAGGGGACACTCACATATAACCGTTACAGCAGACCTCTGTATACATGTATATAGCAAAGCTGTGCAAATTGTTTGGAGCAACCCGACCGACATTGTTGTGAAAGTTCCCACGGGACTCGGTGGTATACACATGTTAATGGCATTTATTGCCAGCATCGGCAAACTGTTCAGGGACGGTGGTGTCGAGGGTTTATTAATCGCAGCGGACATCTACGCTCCATCAACAACCAAAATGATTCTCGAAGGAAAGCATCTTAATAGAGGAGTCAGAGCACTCAAATTGCTTTATGAAGCAATGAGTTACTTGATCATTTCCGGGGCTGAAAAGTGGTGTTCTAGTCGAGGATTGTGTCTGATCGATTCTGATATTCACAATATTAAGTCAATACTAGACGTTCAGAATGTGTTATCAGGTTCCAAAATGCACACCGAAACCCCCTTTGATTCTTGCGATATATCACACGCGTATGAATTACTTGGAAAATTTCGTGCCGAAGGCAGGGAATGTAGTGCAACATTCAAGTTCTGGGACGATTTTCTAGAAGCTCCGGGTGTCATGTTAAGACTCATCCACGCAGAACGTTCTGCAGACTTCATCCTGCATTTGAATTCAATATGTTATTGTATTCCCTACTTTATAATGTCAGACAAGCAAAATTATGCAAGATTTTCTCTTGTCTATGTCGCTGAAATGCGATCTCTAGAAAGTAGTAACCCAGAAGCATATGAACATTTAAGTTCTGGTGGGTTTGTTGTTCGGTGTAGTACGAGAAGCAAATTCAGTGCCGTAGCCAGTGATCAAGCATTGGAACAAAGTGTGAACAGAGACGCCAAGAGTTCAGGTTGAGTGATAGGTTACACAATGCAGAAAACCGCTCTTCTCTGATGGTTGATGGCTCGCCACGTAACGGCAGCATACTCGTCTAGTTTCAGAAACCTGGTGTTGAAAAATGCTACCGATTGCGATAAAGCTAACCTGATTACTAGAGTTAATTTACGCGACTGTCAAAATGTGAATGCCCTGAAAACTTGTTTAACCGAGCACTTCGAAAATCCATTCAATCTAGATACTGTATCGCATAACCTGGTGAATATTGTTACAGGTTGCGTGGTAAGTAGTGAAGTGGAAAATTATATGTCTGATATTGTGGGAACCGGCAAGTCCTTAATGCACGCGAATGCCAAAAACGATTGTTGCATGGAAGAGACACGTTGTTTTGGGATCGAATGCCAAAGGTCAACACGAAAGCGTTTTCCAGCATGAGGAAGACGATATTGTTAGATCGAGAGCAGACGGTATCAAGCAGCAGCGAGGTTTTGTTTCGTAGGCTTCTAGCGGTATCATCAACGAGAGATATAAACTTGTGTGACATCATGAAGTACGAATTGGCAGCAGTCCCACCAGCACTCTTCCATGATGATGGCACTACGCGAAAAACCAATAAGTCAGACTTGTCTACAATTTTGGAAAAATGTGGCTATGTTGTTTCTTCAGATCTAGTCACCCACTTTAAGTCGGAACAGCAATGTGCCTATGTGATTGATGGCATGGCTATGTTACAAGCACTGCCTGAAAAATCTTTCAAAACATTTAACAATCTTGCTGAACTTATGGTCATGAAAATCACAAAATTGTTGAAATTCAAAACTGACGGAGTATTTTACTCGTGTGTTGTGGTGGACCGTTATGATAAACAGAACAGAATTCGGTCAAGGCTTACTAAAGAAATCGTAGGTCGTCCCGTGTTCAATTTAATGACAGTCAGAGACATACCCATAAAGTAACTGGGAGCCGTGATGTTCCAAACTATCGCAACTTATTGAAGAATTCAGGGAACAAACCCGTTTTAGCAGCATTTGTCTGTAAACACATGTCGTCCGCCTTACTGAAGGATATCCCACATGGAAAGGTAGTTATTTTAGCTGGTGGCTTTGGAGACGGATCCGTAGTAAAGGAATTGACGGATCCTGGTTGTAAAGACAGGCCAGACCTCTTCTACGACCAAGAGGAGACAGATACTCGAATGATTTTGCATTGTGTTTCAATCGCTAATTTATACCAGAAAGTTGTAATTCGATCGGACGAGACTGATGTTTTGCTTTTACTTATATATTATACAAGTACTGGAATGCTTTCTCCCGAAGTGTTCATGCATGTTGGTCATGGCGCTAAAGAAGTAACACATGCCAGATATCTATCTGTACACGGAATAGCGACAAGCTTAGTGTTTGCAAAGCCCTTCCTGCCATGCATTCCTTAACCGGGTGCAATACAACTAACTCTCTGTTCAAAATAGGAAAGAAATCTGCATTCAAAAAAATGACAGATAATATTGAAAATTTAGAAGCTCTTTCTGACTTTGTGTTGTCAAAATCAGTGAATATAGTTTTGAATATTTCAAGAAAATGCTTCCTTCTTCTCTATAGTAAGAAGAACATCAGTTCTGGGAGTTTGGATGAGCTGAGATATATCACAGCCGCCAAAACCAATGCATCGTGTGCTTCTCTCCCACCGACTGAAGGCTCTCTCCGAATGCATGCACTTCGTGCCCATTACCAGACATGCTTATGGTAAAATTGACGCCCTCGGGATGTTCCCGACATCAACCCACTGGATTTTGAGTGGGAAATAAACGCATCGTGATTTCATCAGCCAACAATGAATAGTCGCGATTGTGTGCCGCCTGAGTTGCGAAATCTAAGTAATTTGTTCTGCAGAGACTTGGAGTGCACTTCAGCAAGAAAATGTCCATGTTTACAGTCTGGACTCGGCCGCATAGACCTGTGTTCATGTTCCGATGACTGCCCGAATAATTCATCGAATACCTGTAGCGATGACGATTTGTCATCGGATGATGATCAGTAATTGCCAATGATATCAGCATATTTTGTGCTATTGTTAAAATTTTACGCATCTAGGTTTATCCCTCCTACACTTTCAATAAACTTTCTATCTCCTTCAATATCTTAGTCTGATATGGTAGGAATATCGGAATCAAATGCTGACTGACCGAAATTGTTTTACAGTGTATTGGATGTGAAATATTTTTTTGAAAAAAAATGAATGAAACTTGTCAAACTCAAGTTTATTTTGACGACATATCTTACGTGTGCATGTCATATTTTTATCAACATAAAGAACGATATTGACTGATTTTTTCAAGTTTTAATATTCTTTCCATAATCTTCAAGCATCAAGCTTCAAGCTTCAACCTGATACCCATATCGACTTGTTATACCTTGGGTAGGGATACCTCAAAAACTAGAGTATTTTTAAAGAAACGTGGCTGGACTATTGAGAGCAAGACAGAACTTATGATGAAACACTGTACAGAAAAAAATCCATAATCTTCAACTCTTTCAGATGTTGCCTAAACTTCTTTTATAGAGGCGGGGTGGGAATGGGTGGGGGTTGTCCTCTTCCCACCAAGAGACGAGCCTGTCCACATGGCAAGGATGGAGCTGATAACTGGGAATGCTCCACCTTTTCAACCCCTAGTCTGACTCTGGTAAAAATATCTTGCATCAAGGGATAAACGCACAGTTCGGAACTTGCTATACGCGGCGAGAATTACAGTACAACTTATCTGAAAAACGTTATTTGATCGGACAAAATAATCCCTATACCACAGGTGTATGGTAGGAAAATAACAAGTACAATCTGTAGAAGGTGAAAAGGACACACGGGTGTGACTCTGTTCGATTTGGCCCGCGAACAAAAAACTTTCCTGCAGCCTTTTCATATGGCCGGACACCTCATATTGTGAAAAAACATGCCTTAATCTGCAGACATCCAGCTTCAAATTGATACCAATATCAACTTGTTATACCATGGAGGGGTACCTTGAAAACCAGAGGCTTTTTAAAAAAAAAACGCCGCTATACTGTAGGTTTTCAAAGTAGAAACATGTGAAGTGTGGGCTCAAGTAAGAAATAGCTGTTCTCTGCTCCATGGGGTTTGGTTGGGGTAAATATGGGACCTTAAACACTAATAAATAATAATAATAATAATGGGAAATATGGTCATTTGAAAATACTTATATTTATAGTTCCTAGGGTTCCCAAGGGAGACAAATCAATTTTGTTTGTATGAATAAATTACTTATGACTCAATAATACACATGTACCAAATTTGGTTCAAATCAGACAATCAGTTCAGAAAATAAACATTTTGGGCAGGGCCAAAAATTATGCCAAATATGAAAGGATTCTGACTGGTGGATTGAAGATTTTTAAAGAAATTTCTTCATATTTCACTGCATGTAAACTAAAATTCAGGCTCCCATAGAAAGCCCAAAAATTAACCCAGGGACTCGATTTCAGCAAACTAGAATCTGATCATCCCCCACTCCCCCCCCCCCCCCCTCCTCCAGCAGAGATGTTTTATAACAAATATTACACTGAATTTGGCTCAGTAGTTTATGAGAAGTCGATAATGTGGAGTTCACACCGGATGGATAAGAGACACCAGACGATTGCGGAAAGTGACCACTTAACTTCCCGCCCCACCTCCCCCCCCCCCCCCCACTGGCTTTCAGTCATGTGAACTAAAAATTCACAGGAAGTACCGATCACATGCACATATATTCTAGGTAAGTCCCAGCAAAAGCACACCAATAGTCAATTGTATTTTTCAGGTCCAAAAAGTAATCAAATCATACGCTTAATTTATCTGGACTATTCAATTTTAATGAAAAATGTGATCATGTCAGTAGAATGCTTCAAATGTTTACTAAAACAATATATTTTCCCAAGGCTGCTTACTTTTGGAGAAACCAATAGTAATTTAAATAGTAACAGTAATTTCCTAGTGCATATTTTCAAGCCAAGTAACTATAATTCAAATATTTACTATAATAATGTCAAAACTGGGAACAAGAAGGGGTGGGGGATGCCCTGGGTCATACCCCCACGGTGCAACAATGACAAAAGAAGAAATGAACCATAATACTGTGAAAGCTATACCCATTCTTCATTCCAAATTTCATTGAGAGCAGCAAAACCCAACCCAGAGATATGAGAAGAACAGACAAACCATTGGCTATTTTACCAGGCAAATAGCAAAAGTATTGCCTTTGTTTTACAGCAAAGTAATTGTGAAGGCCAGAAACACTTGTTACTGAAGTCTTTTGTTTTACTACAGGGATGTGACTAATTTGAAAGCCTTTCCCGTAAGCAATCTGCATTCCAAATTTCATTGAAATCTGATAACCCAAACCTGAAATATGTGGTGAACAGACAGAAAATTGGCTATTTTACAAGGCAAACAGCGAATTTTCAAAGTTAGAAAGGGGGATAGGTTTAAAAAGTGAAAAGTAAGATTTGTTGTTCGAGACCCATTTGAAAGCATTTCCCATAAAAAATTTTCATTCTAAATTTCATTGCGATCCAATAACCCAAACCTGAGAGTCGAGGCGAAGAGACAAAAAATAGCTTATTTTGTATTTTCAAAGGGCCAAAACTCACAGAAAAATATTTCAACAACAAAACAGTTAATACTCCTTAAATATCTAACGTGTATGATAGTGAATATCTGAAAGAAATTTCATCGAAATCTGAATAGTAATGTTCAAGTTATAATGCGGGCAGACATCAGAGTGTGGATAAACAGACATGTGCACAAATGCATGGGCAGACACAGACTTACGGATAGACGCAATCCAGTATGCTCCATATTTTTTTTAAAAAGTAGGGGTATAATTAACTAACTGAGGGCAAGTATGGCAGCACCATACTAGTTTCCGAACTCCCTCAGATCATTGCTAAAGCCTAACATGCCGAATATTGACCAAATCTATTGATATTTGTTCCGGTTGTCATGCTAATAAGCTGAAGTTATCACACTTAGGGAGCTGAAAACTAGCAAACATCAACAAATTAAGGGGCATAACTCTGCTCAGTGCTGCGGAAACGTACCAAATTTTGAACTCATTGAATACATTAAGAAGGTCTCACGTTCCAATACCGAATCAAATCTATTGCTATTTGTTCCAAGTTATTGTGCAAACAATTTGAAAACAGGCGAATATTAATGAATTAAGGGTCATAACTCTGTACTGTAACATTTTCTGTTTTTTTCTAGAATTATGAACTTGATTTCTAATAAAAAATGGGGAGTATGGAGAGTATCGCATGACAATAAACTATACGTAAAGGACTCCACCTTTCAAGGAAAATGGGACAACGTTGGCATTCACTACCATGCAGCCTTGAGGCTGCATTTTGGATTCCCAGCATTGTTCCTGGATACCTGAAGTACATTTGGCTATGTGTTCTTATGAAATATTATTTTATTATTATCAGTTCTGGTACAAATATGGCACCGATAGCACACTTCAAGGAACCGCTGATGTCTGATGTTGAATGTGTGTCAGTGTGTGAGGTTCACACATATTTTTGGGGGTTCTACACACCACAACCTTCATATTGCTGTACAATTTGTGTAAATTTATTTGAAATTTATAGAATTTCGGACTTGGAAATTTCATTGCACTGTTTTTTACTTAATTATCGTGCTATATATAAGTAATGGATAATTTAGTTTTTGAAAAAGGGGGTTCATGAAGATTTAGCCTCAGGAAGATTCAGCCCTCATACTTTTTTTCGGGAATATTCGGTCTCAGTCGTGGCCGAATCTTATCACCTCAGAGGCCAAATCTTCACAGAAAAGGTTTTCTTTAAATTTTCTAAGCATTTTCTTTATACATCTTTTTAAAAGGATTTATGATTACTAATCATGACAAAATTGTGCAATATGAAACAAAGCTTAAGGAAACTAAAACAAAAATTGTCTTCCCAAAAGGATATTAACTTACATCTGGTCAGCTGACACAAGAATTATTTTTCGCATGCATTTTGTAGGTGTTTTCCGTGTTTTGATTAAAGCTAAGTTTGAACATTTGCTTATGTTGTTACATGTTCTCAACCTACTCTTTAAATTGTCAAATTTGATGGTGAGGGAGGAGGGAGGGGGGGGGGGGGGACTCAGTAGGTAGAGGTGCAGGCTGCGAGCCAAGAGGTTGTCAGTTTGAATCTCCCTGCGGCAACTATGTTGTGTCATTTGGCAACACACGTCACCCACGTGCAGGCATGTTGTTGTGATGTACTAAGGCGTATTGCCTGATGCACTTGTCTTCAACCAATGCTAACCGCGGAGATGGAAGTGCCCAGAGACAAAAATCCCTGAAAATCTTTTATCAGAAGCCAACGGATCTTACTTAATGCCAAAGGCAGAACCTGAGTGGAGCAACGAGTGATTGCTCGTCATATGTGCAGCGATCATTGTGAGCTAAGACAAAACTTGAAGCAACAGTCATTGAAAATCACTATCCCTGAACACGATATAGACAAAACCTGTAACAAAAGTCTCTGAATTCAGTCAATTCCCTGAAAACTGTCATCCCTGGCTAATCCTGCTTGCTTGGTGTCCGTACGTTGAGGAGCCTGATAGTTACTTGCCATTGCCTGCTGGTTCTCTCCGGGTACTCCGGGTTCCTCCACTCGTAAAACTTTCCAACATGAGGTGACCCTGGTTGTGAAAAGTGTTGTTAAACACCAATAAATAAATAAATCAAATTTGATGAATCCAAGACTTTTAAATGATGGTTTTGATTTGGGTGAGGGGGTTGTTTTTGATTATACAGCAAAAACAAATATAACAAACTAATAATGAAACTATATACTTGAGTAATTTTCATTACTGGTAATAAAATAATATTTCCAAACATCACTCCTGCGTTTTTTCAGTTATTAACTCTTTGCCCAACGAATCGCCCGCATCCGCCCGCGTAATATGCAAATTCAGCAGTTGAAGAAATATTATTTTTCAAAAAATTTCAACAAAACCATATCATGTAACCCCTCGTTAGAACGAGCTCGTCGAGCTCGTTCCAACGAGGAGTCACATGATATGGTGTTGTTGAAATTTTTTGAAAAATTTGAAAAAATGATATTTAAAATAATAAATTTTGATATCGTCTGCGTTGGGTAAAGGGTTAACTAACATAAAATTCTGTGTTTTTCTTGAAAATTATTTTGCTGCTACCCGTTAAAAATTCCTACATTTCAACACCCGATACAAAAAATATTTGTATAAATACCAACATGACTTGCAATTACTTCAATTGTTTAATGTCACTTCTCAGACTCTGATCATTTTTATTTCAGCATAGTTACGTTTTCCCCAACATGTATTTTTTTAATATTTATTTATTTAAAATAAACTGAAGTTGAAAATTAAAAAATAAATAAACAATTTGTGTTCTGTTACGTCTTTACTATTTTATCAATAAGAATTGGGCTCACTAGTAAGAGCTGCAGGTTGCAAGCCGAAATGTCCTCCATCGAATCCCACCTGCGTCAACCGTTTGGCGTCCTTGGGCAAGACACTTCGTCCTCATAGCACACGTGTTTGCATTGTGTACTGCATGTTGATGGCGCACTTGTCTTCAACCAATGCTAACCCAGCTTGTGTGGAGTTGTATGTTAGGGAAACTGACAGTTGTTTGTCAGTGCTTGGTGGTTCCCTCTGGCTTCCTTCACGTGTAAAACTGTCGGACTCGAGGCAACCCTGGCTGTTGAAAGTGACGAAAAACCCCAATAAATAAATCAATAAGAAACACTCCTGTTCTGGAGGACGGTTTTGGGTCAAATTGCCAGCGGATGGTTTGGGTTAGATTAATATCCGTTTTGGGTCAAATTGTTGGAGGACAGTTTGGATGCAATTCTCGCACTCAGTCACAGATGAGAAACGTTAATTACTATAGAACACATCGACTGTGGTTTACTGCAGACATAATTGTTCGATATATGTTATTTTTTAGGAGTAAAAACGAATATCGTAGCATATCTAAAATATCTTAACTGGTATGTATTGCTTTTCTTTCGGACGAATCTTCACTGAGCCGACTTTTTGGTGTCGAACAATGCTTCGTAGTTTCGAATACTGAAAAATGGAAAATAATAACCTTTCTAGATATCTAACGCCATCGAAAATAGCACGTCATCTTTGTTCCAGAATAAAGATGACGTGCTATTTTCGATGGCGTTAAATATTTAAAAAGGTAATTATTTTTCATTTTTCAGTATTCGAAACTAGGAAGCATTGTTCACAAATACAGTTGACACCAAAAAGTAACAAATTATTACTTTGTTTTGATTCCTGACGAGACCGAAAGTAACATGTGTTGTTTCACTTTTTTCAAGCAAATGTTTCCTTACTTTTGCAACACCTTAACAATTGGATAATTCAAAAAGAGCGTTTATATTCGTTTTAATACTTCCCAAGCTATATATCCATGCGGTGCCGGGACGTATCGCCCCAATTCTCATTCGCCCAGGGTTGTGTCTCCCTGGGTCGTTTCGCCCCTATATTGGGGCGAAACAAACCGGGGATGAGATGCGAAACGACGATGATTTTTTTCATCTTGTTAAGTGGTTTTAAAGTACTTTTCATCACCGATTAACATTAAAATGCATGTAACCTAATGTGTTTGTATAATGTGTGTGTGTTTTTTTTTTAATTTCGGAAAACACGTTGCAATGTCGATATTGTCAGTCTTTATAAATCTCCACTACGTCAGAGTAAATTCATTTATTCAGCTTCAGTAAATTCAAACTACAGACACAGCGAATATGTCAGACACATATATAGACTGTAATAGAAAGATGAGATGCAGGCAGCATGTTATCACTTGTGATGTCTGTAGAAATTGGAAGCACCATTGTTTTGGCGCCGGTATCTCCTTAACTACGTATAGGATTGATATAAGTCAAGAGATAACTCTGGCTTGCACTTTGTGTGTGCTTTGTGGCCGGGCAAGAACAGCGTCTTCAGAAAGGGAAGAACAAATCCCACTCACATCTGCGAAAATTGCAGCGCTGGGGGAATGCTCCGCAAATCAGCATAAGGATATTGATAGTGAGGCTCCAGAAGCGGGACTTACATAATTTGAAAGCAGAGATATGGAGATTTCTGAATCATTTGATGAGACTTAAAGTCAAGGCACGTCAATGGCCAAACCCGCCTTTGATTTTTGAAATTTCATTGTCTGAGATCGGGGCGAAATTACCTGGGGTGAGAGGGGATTAGGGCGAAACGACTCAGGGGGTGAATGGGAATTGAGGCGAAACGACCCCGGACCCTCGATGCATATCTGTATACAATCTCACCAATATAACAACAATTATCAGTTATATCAGCGGTTTTTCTATTAAGGTTATCATTCGCCGACAATTTGCAACGAAATCAGGAGAGTTCGATCTGAAACAACATGATTATCAGCTGAGCGTATTGACAAACCTCCAGAAGGACAGAATTCGTTTAATGTGAAGATATCTAAATATCACTCAAAGCTTAGATGCGAATAGGGTTTCAAGAGAAAACGAACGTAATTAACATTTTTGTTTCATTGTTGATATCAGCACAAAAATCCCCAGAGAGGATAGGCTAATTGCAATTGAATGGGCAATTCGACACCGGAAGTCACGTGATTTTTTTCACTGAATTTTACTGTCCAATTCAAGAAATCACTTTGACGGCATAGATAATTATGTTCTGGAACACATTTATCTGACTGGGTATGTGCAACCCTTGCGGGCCTACGGCCGGCTTGGGGTTCCTATTATCAACAAGGTAAAAGATCACATTTTGGTATTGGAAATTCTTTCCAGCTAAACTGTAGATAAAATTACATGATTTTTCATTACAATTACAAATAATTAGGAATTTTCCAAATTACACATTACTTTCAATTACTTGAGAACATGCAATTAATTGCAATCGATTACAATTACCAATTACAATTACCCCCAACCCTGGTTGCCGTGGTCTGGTCGTAATCCACGCGTGAGCAGTGATGTCCACGCATGTGTTTACCAGGTAATAAAACTCATCATTAGGAACATTTTAATTAATGAAGCACTGGGTTATACCCGTTGCCTCGTTAATTACATGTTTGATGATTATTCCTATAATTAGTGTTTGGAATCTAATATTATTGCATCCGTTGAAATGTTACCCACCCGTAGAAAGTTACGAGCTCACAACGGCCGATGTACATTTCCATACACTCTGGAATATTATTAATTATACATGTGTTTGGCACCCTGAACCGTAATCGAAGGGAACATGGGATCATGGCAAGGTCGAAAGGGTTGTGTTCCCTCCCGCTCCATGTTCCTTTCTGGCATCTAAGTAAAACTAATCAAGTACTTTGTTACGTCGTTCTTTTGAATAACTTTCAAAGATGATGTCTGTCTTTCCGTCACCCCAAAAAGGCAGTATTTACGAACGTTTCAGCTGCCGAGCTATAGTTATAATCTGTGACAGATAGTGCTAAACATGTTAAATTCAAGCCACAAGTAACCTTATTTTTGGACGTAATCATCTTCACGGTAGGTTTATTTTACCTGTGGGATTCATCTCCCTTGAATACACGGGACGTCGGGTGATTTCATGTTCTCCGGCAAGAACCCGAACATAGCTATAGGTAGCGCGGTAAGGTAATAATTAAAATATGATTTCTTTGCAGTGTGACAAACTATGATAACTATGGCATTTGATAACAAAACTCATGTATTTATTTAACCACGAGCGCCCTGCGAACGTTCGAGATTCGATTCGGTTTCGAATCTCTTTACCGATTCGATTCGAAACCATCTCGAATGTTAAAAACAATCGGAGCCCGGTGAGTTAGGGATTTCATTCATTTCTTGAGTGTTGACTTTCTGAATTTGATAACTTATCATGTAGGTGTCAGTGGATCAAGATTGGTCACATCCACTTTAACAATAGGTCGAAAAATACCCATAATTATCATTTCAAGCGATAGAGGGGATTGAGTTTCCTCACGTTTGTTGGAGCACTGCAGATCGCGCATTGTTGCTGCCCAGGGAGCGATGTTTTTTCTTCTTCTCCATCCGTCGTTGTGATGCCTGGTCAATTCTTGTTTGCATATTGTCTCCTTGCTTAGATAGTTTTTGTTTACATTGAGGTTTAGCGATAGTTTCGACAGCCATGGTCACTTAGTGTTGGATAGATTTACTGGTGGTGAAATCCGGAGTACTGGGAAAGAATCATAGAGCAGCGGCGAGCAACCGTCAGACTCCCCAACGTGCTAACTCTGCAAAAGTAATGTTAGCATTGGTTGGAGACAAGAGCACGATCGACGTGCAGTGCGCCCTAGTACACAGCGCCGCCATGCCCTCACGTGGGCAATGGGGATTAAGTGCCTTGTCCAAGGACACAACGCAGTTACACCTGGCGGGGATCGTACTTTAGTTTAAACAATATTTATTCTTAGAATCTATGCTACATGCATACATTTCATTGTTAACAAATATATATATAATACAAAAAACTGATTTACACAGTGTAGCAACTTACAAGTTGCTGTAAAGGAGAGGAATTCGACAGGAAGCGTCAAGCCTAAGTGTATCGTCTCCCAAGCTCAATATCAATTAACTTCAAAACATGGCAGGAATCAGTTGTTGGGCTCATATATCAACGAGTGAGGGCCGACAGCTCACAACTATCTGTGTTAACTGGGCCACGCCACCCAGTCAGGGATATATGAGATTGTTTAAACTTAGCATGGGAGTGATAAGGGGAGATTATAGAAGGGAAATAAGAAATGAGACACATAGAGAGAAGATGAGAGAAAGGAACTGTAAATTCCAGCTCAAGATATGAAAGACAGGCAATTTCAAGGGAGCAGTCTAAAAATATTAAGAGGACAATGGCCCACGTACGAATGCGAGTGGTGCTGAGCCTAGACATAAGCTGTAGGTTTTTGGAAGCACGACGAATACTCATACTAAATATACATGGGGTCATTTGAACCCCCCACTTGCTAATACAAAGAGGTCATATACTATCTCAATGGTAAGGGTGTTTCCATCGTTACTCAAATGTTCAGATCCAAAACGAATTATTGATATATCAATTGATATATATATCAGATGTAAATGGAAGTACATTAACCGTATTATTGCGAGCATTTATAAACATGTGACAGTATAAGAGAAAGTATTTTGATGTCTCACGCTCACCGCAATCGCAGAAGGGATGAAGTGCTAAGTGGTTTTCTTATAAGTGGCAGCGTAGTCTCAGCCAATAGTGGTAAATAGGAGCAGTACGCGATTTTGCGCTGCTGTAAAAACGAGGAGGTCGTTGGTTGCCCGCGTTTAGGAACGTCTTGTTGTGTTCTCACGGACTGGGAGAGGCACTTTGTTCCACTGGTCAGAAACGCTGGGGATGAAAGAAGACTGATACAGATATGTTCTACAGAGCGGGACTCGGTGGTGTTGGCCTGTTTGTACACTGAGCGTCTGATTCACGATGGATACGAGCGGGGGAACTTTATTAGCAATATACGGAGGTGTCAAACCGTGATACATTTTGAAAAGTTGTTTACGGCGCCTTTCTTGCAGGAAATCCCAGACGGGGGCTAATGGACGTAAAATGATTTGTTTCTAAGACCTTGCGGTCCAGGTTAAATTTGTGCTTCCTTAACATGTCTACTAAACGAGACCAGGCTTTAGAACAAATATGGCCAATGTGGCTATTCCGTGTGCATGTGTTATTTATACACCCCCAGGTACTTCTGGCTATCTACTTCAGTTATTTGTGTAGCGTATAAAAATAGGGGATGATGGGCTGTTGGGTTGGTGTTAGGTGTTCTCAGCATACTCTCTGCCTTTTGAGGATTACACTCAACCAACCAAGTTTTGGCCCAATGGTCAATTGTGGTCAAATGATGGTTAATTATGTTTGCGGCTTGGTTAGGACTTTAAGACTATCCACAAAGAGGTGTCATCTGCAAAGAGAAGAATACTACATAGTAGATTTTCGGTTATATCACTAATACATATCAGGAACAACGAAGGCCCGAGTATAGACCCTTGTGAAACTCCAGTGTAGATAGGTTTCCAAGAAGTTGCCTCAGATCGCATGACGACCCGCAGCGACCTGTTCGAGAGATACAATTTTTGAAACAACAGGAGTACCCCGGAGATACCAATACTTTCAAGTTTGCGAATGAGACATTCGTGCCAAACCTTATCAAACGCCTTACTGACATCACAAAATACCACCCTAATCCCTTTACCGTCTTCAAGCGCTCGACAAAATTCATCATATATATCAGTTAGTTGGAGAACTGTTGAGTCGCCAGGTGTAAAGCCTAACTGAAATTGTCTAAGAATATTGTTGTCATTCAGGAAATGCCATAATCGTCTGAAGACACATTTTTTCAAAGACTTTACCGAGACAGCTAATCAAAGATATCAGGCGATAACTAGTAACTAAGTTTGAGGTTTGCTTTTTAGAATCGGAGATACATTGGACTTTTTTCCACATTGAAGGAAAATATGAGTTATTTAATAGGACATTAAATAGAATCAAACGTGGCTCGCATAGGGAAGGTTTACATTCTTCGAGAAGACGTGGACGAATGAGATCAGGTCCGGAAGCTTTCGATTTAAAGTTCAATGCCGTAACCACTGAACCATCGAGCCCCAGGCAAGGAGAACTGAAGGATGATTTGTAAACACTAGAATTGTAGTAACAGAACATGTCAACACTCAATTGTGTAGTGATGCATTCGAGTAATTTGAGAAAATGTCAATGCGTCAGAACTCCGCACAATACGGTTCTAATATTGATAAATGTACATCGGGCCCCTGCACTGGTCCTTGCCGAAATCGTGCACATTTAGTAACTTAACCATTTACCTAATATAAAAAGCAGACGACACTTGCAAACAAAATTCTTGAATAACTGACTTTTGCATTTTTTGTCTTAAGACATAGGTTATGACCCTCATTGGAAAAAGCTAGACGAGCTCGTTCCAAATAGGGGTCATAACCTATGTTTTTGAGATAAAAAAAATGAAAAAATAATGACAATTAATTGGCGATTATTGAGAAGAGCACTGGCTGGTTTTCGCCGTTACTTTTTGTAAAGGGTTAAAGTTGCTCAGCCTTTGAGGTCTCTATGTCAGTAGCTAGCTTCATTGGAAAATTGATTAAAATCATTCCAAGTGATAAAAATGATAACTCATTTGATATGGGGGAGATATGTTGATGGACTGAATGCAGAAAACAAGCTATTCATAATGAGTATACACAGAATTATAATATCTTGCAAAAAAAAATCACATTTCTAATGAATGTTTCAATAATTGTCTAAACCTATCAAAATGATTATGTCTACTTTTCATTTTCGTTTCTAAATATAACTCAGGCATTAAACGACATCAAAGGTATAAACATTATCCTTTTATTTTCGAAGACTGAACGCATGTACTGGCCGAAAAAAGAAACGCAAGTGTTTTTCTGTGGTAAATATTTCAAATGGGTTATGGATGATTATTCCATTGTTAGGGTTTTGATGTTATTTCTTCATTAATGATTACATTTTGGTAGGTTTTGTTGTCTTACCACAGATGACATTAGCATGGATAACTCAGCCTCAAACGTGGGTACCCTACGCCATTTCCTGATCAAACTTAATAACGGGTGTTCCCACCCCGTGCTTCGGTCGCTGCTCTAACTCTCCATACCATTGTCCCCATCGAGTTATTTATGGTCCTTTGTGGGAAGTTATTCCACCCCTGAAGAATGGCCTGCGTTGTTTGGGACGTTGACGCGCATCCAGACCCTCCTGTCCAGCTCGTCCGCAAAGGCTCGATCGGGGGCAAATCTGGACTGTAGGGTGGTCAATTGAGAACTGGGAGATTGTTTTGGCTGAGAAAGTCATGATAAACCCTAGCAACGTGCGACTTCGCATTATCCACCTCCAACGTAATGTTAAGTGAAAGGACGTGCGACATGAGGGTCTGGTTCCGATATCTTACGGCTGTAAGATTGCCCTGGGTGACCGGGAGAGGTGTTTTCACGCCATGGTAAATCCCCTCAAACTATAACAGACCCTCCCCCGAATCTTTCGTTTCCCTTAACGCAACCGTTAGAATATCGATCACCTCTACGTCGATAGCAACGTTGTCGTCCATCTGCCCTGTACAGCGTGAACCAGGAGAGGTGTTTTCACGCCATGATAAATCCCCCCAAACTATAACAGACCCTACCCCGAATCTTTCGTTTCCCTTAACGCAACCGTCAGAATATCGATCACCTCTACGTCGATAGCAACGTTGTCGTCCATCTGCCCTGTACAGCGTGAACCGAGACTCGTCGGTGAATAACGCACGTCCACAGTGGGCCAAGTGAAACAAATTTGGTGCATGTGCCCGCAGCCATTTCAATCGACGTTGACGCCGCCTGGGTGTAAGTTGCGGACCAACGTAGGGACGTCGTGGCCTTATATTATACTCCTGCAACCGATTCCTTTCTTGTACACACTTGGCGACCAAGAGTGTCTGCAACCTAACTCACCGTCTCAGTCGCCGCCTTAAATCGGTTACGGAAGTGTGGGAGACGTATACCTCTATCTTCACGCGGCGACGTAACGCCCGGACTTCCGCTCCCGTGATGGTTAGCTATTCTTCCTGTGGCTCTGAGACGACAAACTAAATGAGCTATAGTTGACTCATGGATCCAAATTACTGAGCGACGAGACGTTGCGATTGGCCCTGCACAATTAAAGCAAGGGCCATACCCATATCAATTTCGGATATTCTCGGCATTTTGTTTTTCAATCGAGTTGAAATGAAATGTTGTGCAATCGATGTGCACCGTTCAAAACTTCGATTTAGTGTGGTTTTCCAGCCCATAGCAAGTGGGAGTGCCCCGAATTCACGCTTTGTCAAAAAATGTGTTGAAAGCATGCAGCGTGTGGACGGTTGATGGCTTAGTTTGTGCAGGCGCAGGCTGCAGACCGACTGGTCCTCGATTCGAACCCCATCTGCGGCAACCACATCGGGTCCTTGTTCACGACACTTCACTCCCACTGCCCAGGTGAGGGCACGGTGGCGTTGTGTACTAAGGTGTACTGCACGTCGATGGTACACTTGTCTTCAGCGAATGCTAACCCTGCTTGTGTGAAGTTTGTATGTTGGCGGCCTGACAATTGCTCGACGTTGCTCGGTAGTTCTCTCCGGCTTCTTCCATCCGTGAAACTGTCCGATACGAAGTGACCCTGGTTGTTGAAAGTGTTGTTAAACACCAACAAATAAATAACAAATAAGTCGATCTTCTGCGAACTTCTGATTGATTTTTCATTTCGTTCCGTAAACTCAACCCCGACGACAAATGTTTTAACGTCCATCCGAACGTTGTTGGTACAGACAAAATATGGTCTCTATAAACTGCGAAGAATTATTTCTTAAAATCGATTTTGACAGACATTTTTGACATTTTGAGAGCTTCCCTTTATTTTTCGTCTCCTATTAACGCAATTTGTATTGTTAGGAATCTTCATCAGCGTCGTTTGTGGAACTATGGGAAGGAATTCAACGTTTTTCAAAAGAAGATCCTTCAGTTCTTGCAGGTGACCACGGAACGCATATCCAGAAAGTTTTGAATGGTGGGTATGTGTACATTACCGACGATATCGTTGATCTGAACAGCACGAACCCCAGCGATGTTCTGTTTATGCAAGAACGATTCTTCCCCAGTCAACTTGGAGTTGGTCTACAAAATAATTCTCCACTTGAACCCATGTTTTCAAAAAGGTAATTATTAACGAATTAACTCCTTGAATGCTGTTAAGGGATATTGCTGAACAGAACAGGATTTGTCTTGTCACATAATTTTGGATCATTTAATCCTCTGCACTCTGGTGTCAAAATATTAAAATTTCAACTTGTAATTATTTCCCATAATGCAACTAGGAATTAAACCAATTCAATATTGTTTGTCAGAGCTCAGTGTGCACTCTCAAACAAGATTGAACTGGTTAAATTCCTAGCTGCATCAAGGGAAAAATTAGCAGACTGAAATTTAGAGATTTCTTCTACACCAGTGTTCAGGGGGTTAAATAAACCTTACTCATGTAAACTGAATGGATTTTTTCATCAATGATCCCTTGAGTTACATTTATATGATTTTTGATCAAATCTTGTGAGCAGATTTGATGAGAAATGTCTTGAAAATACTCAGCGGATAAAGAATTAACAATTCTAATTATAACTTACTTATTACACTTCTCTAACATGATGTCCCTGTACTTAGTTTATATACAGTTTTCCTATAACCTGCGATAGTTGAAAATGTTTAACAAATTATATTGCTGCCCAGGACAGGATTTGCTTTGTCACAGAAGTAAGTATAATTTTGGATCATTTAAATATACCTTACTTCTATAAACTGAATGGATATTTTCACCAATGACTTCTTGAGTTACATTTAAATGATTTTTGATCAAATCTAGTCATGGCTGCTTATACCAGCCATGAGCACATTTGATGAAAAATGTCTTGAAAACACTCAGCGGATAAAGAGTTAACACTTCTTATTATAATGTACTTATTACACTTCTCTAACATGATGTCTCTGTACTTAGTTTATTTACAGTTTTCCTGTAACCAACGATAACTGAAAATGTTTAAGAAATATGTTTCGTTACCATAGATAAAACGTATTATATTCAAAGAAGTGGCGTGCATTCCGCAATGAGTTTGGACCGATACATTCCTTTACCATTCATTCATACGATAATTGTGGCTCCGGCTCAAAAATAGATAGGTTTCAGTGCTCAAAATAACTGTTTTTCTTTGCGCAGCAAAATGCTACACATTTCCAATAAATGAATAGCATTTTGTAAAAATTACATAGTTATTTTTGTATACCAGAGTTGTGTTATGCTGTTTTGTTTTGAATTCGTCTAAGTAGAGGGAATAGTTTCCATCCACTTCTGGGCATTTCCAAATGATCTGCAACACATGAAACATTTACTATGTTTTTTTTAACTGAACTGCCTTTAATGGTTGCATGGACTTGGATATTTTCAAATGGCGTCTTGGTTGTTTAATAGAGTTCTCAAAATGGAAATTGGGATTTTTAATTTGATGGGCTTGGAGCTATTTTTAATGGACATTTTATGCAAAATGTTGTAAAAACAGGAAGAACTTAAACCAATAGAATTCATCTTACATATGTAGTCGCAAATGATGCTTGATGGAGAGTCAATCTGAGTTATGCCTGGAATGTTCCACAATCAGAAGTAAAGCATCAGTTAACTAGTTTTCAAATTTGTTTGCAAATTTCCATTTACATTTTGCGATACAAGATAATCAACTGCAGCCTAATAGGCTGCAGTTGATTATCTTGTATCGCAAAATGCTATCATAATTGAACAATATGTAGCTTTTTGCAAGTTTT
The DNA here is from genome assembly GCA_031216915.1 of Pictodentalium vernedei. NCBI lineage: Eukaryota > Metazoa > Mollusca > Scaphopoda > Dentaliida > Dentaliidae > Pictodentalium > Pictodentalium vernedei. The sequence continues at coordinate 89,067,547 of CM062289.1, forward strand.
GCATAGCAAAAAGCGACGCGACACCGCTTATGTTGAGCCCTGATAGGTTTAATTCTGAATTGTCACATAGTTATGTGACGTCAATCATTTATTTAAAAGAAGTGATAGATAGATAGATAGATAGATAGATAGATAGATAGATAGATAGATAGATAGATAGATAGATACATAGTAGATAGATAGATAGATAGATAGATAGATAGATAGATAGATAGATAGATAGATAGATAGATAGATAGATAGATAGATAATTTATTTGCCAGTATAGTGAAATATAACAAAGTATATATATGGTACATCTAGTTAAAATAACAAAATTTCGACAAAAAGAAATTTTCGTATAGTACACATAAATAAAATAAATCCCCGTAGTATAAATCCCCGTAGTTAATGCCATGTATTCTGGTAGGGAAAGGCATAGCCAGATTGGCTGTCTTCCTGTCTGCCCCTGAGAGAAATAAAAGAAAGAAAAGAAGACGGAAAGATCAACATAAATGAAGAGAAAGAAATGGATATTAAACTTCAACATTATAGATTACTCTGTCTTGATGAGGTCTCATTCCAGCATGCGTGCATGATGTCGCTGGTTGTCCGCTCCTGTTAGATGTCGCCCCCCCCCCCCCCCCCCTGATTTCGTTGACACCACTCCCCTATATTTCGAAGGGTTGATAAGAGCGTATGCTGTGTACAAGAAATATCACCTGAAGCCTGGGTGACAAAGGATATCTTTCGAGAACAAAGACAGTAAATTGGGACAGTGTCAGCTCCGACATGAACAAAACCCGTGAAAACAATTCAATGATCTGTATTAAAGTATCTGAACCCATTCACGCACTATTCTGAACTTCCTCGTATGGTGACATTATACAACGTTTCACACATAAAATACAAACCAAAAAAGTACGATAAAACTGACGTGTTTCGTATAAAAATAGCAAGATTGTGCTGACTCAAAAAAGAAAGTATCGAGAAGAATGTGAAAAAAATTGTCAAATTAAGTTAATTTAATCGAGACTTGATATCGAGTCTTCTTGCTGATTCTGCGTCTTGTGTTTCTGTGAGAATACAACTCTCTGACAAGTCGTTTACACCATCCATATCAGCTCGTGATATTGAACACACAATCGCCCGGTCATGTTCACTCGGGCTACTTGCTTTCTCTCGTGTAACCTCTACTTATTCACGCCTGAGAAGTGCGTGAAGTAATCGTTACTGGTAAAGCTATAGAAGTTTCATGATATTCAAATGACGTCACTTGAATTCCCAGTATATTGTTCCACCATTGCTTGTATACCCAGAAAAGACAATAGATCCAGGGTGTGAACTTCTCAGCACTGTGTGGGGGATTTATTATTTGCTCAGTTTAAGGCATTCACTCAAATTCTGTGAAAATGTTTATTTATTATATGTATGTTACTTTTCAAACACCGAAAACCATTACATGACTATAATTAATGTCCAAATAGAGCACATAGAAGTATGAGATTTGATGTTTAGTGTGTTTCATTATCGGTTTCCAATAATAATCGGACTTCATCATATCATGTTTATTTGGTAGTACCGTCAATAATAGAGTATATCTAGTTTTTTTTGAGTGGATACCGAAAATCATCTCATGAGTGACCGAGACAAATGTTCAGTTTTCGAGAGCGCTTGTCTTTTTTTTATACGAATTTTATAAGAATCTGAAAATTCCACTCGTGTCAACCTTGAAATGATGCATGGAAGTAAACAGAGGATTGAATCATTGATACGCAGAAGTGATTTGATCGATAATCGGAACAGACCGCGCCTTGAAATATGACAGCTGGTGGATTTCTAGTCCAAACATGGCCTGAAAGTCCGTAATATAACTTTTTGGTTTGGTACGTCCTTTGAAAGGACGTACCAAACCAAAAACTAATATTACGGACATTCAGGCCATGTTTGGACTAACGGGTTGTATGCATCAATTCAAGGTGAATACGTGTTGAATATTTGCTGGAAATGATCGTTATCCACTCAAAACACTAGATTGTCTTTTCATTCTACGTCTTTAGAACAAATCGATCATTCCCAGTTATAATTTGACTCTTATACACTTTAAAGTGAAGCTTTGAAAGCAGCCATCTGATTGATACCGTGAAAGTGAAATGTTCTATATCTTCACTGTGGGGAGATACGATTTTTATATGTCCCCAATTTCTTCGATAACCTATCGTTTAGCGTGTAATAAAATACGTTATCTGTTTCACAGCGATAGACCGCTGTCACCACTTTAACATACTGAAGTCGCAAACGATATTATTTGGCGAACGAATACTCTGTAGCAATAGTGGGACAATGGATACACTAGACGGACAGTTTAGCTGATCAGTCGTCTAAACGAACATGATAGGAAAGATGCGTTGATCTCGCGCCACTTTTTTCAGGCTGGATATTTCAATGCCTATGCCTGCCACTGGTTTGTATTAGGCGTAGTTAGCCACTGTAAATCTCACGAGATAACAGTTATGCATCCAAATGTCTCTTTCGTAAACCCTACAGAACACATTTATGATTGGATCGCTTTGAAACTTGGTATGCTTGTTTAGGCTGACATCTAGATGGGTGCTATCGATTTTCTGCCATTTCCATCACAACATGTTGCCGTTGGCAACGACTTTTCAACCTAGTTTAGTTAAGCATCAATATATTCCGTTGGCATGCCCTACAGGGCACATTTATGATCGGATCGCTTTGAAGCTTGGTATGCTTGCTTGGGGTGACTCCTAGATGGTCGATGTCGATTTTCTTCAATTTTCACCCAACCCACTTATCCGTTAGCAAAGACCTGTGAACTTAGTGCAGTTGAGCATCAATACATTCCTTTGACAAACCGCTCAGGGCACATTTATCACCCGATCCGATCGGTATGCTTACTCCGGGTGACCTGTAGACGGTAGCCATCGATTTTCTTCCATTTATTAAAAAAAAACAGCAGTGCGCAATAATCTTTAAAAGTAATGCATTCTTGCATCACCATATTCCTCTGGCATGCCCTACAGGGCACATTTCTGAATGGATTGCTTTGAAACGTGGTTCAGGTCTTCGGGGCGACCTCTGGGTGGGTGCTTTGATTTTCGTTTATTTCCAGCAAAAACGTTGTCGTCAGCGCCAATCTTTGAACTTGGTGCATTTGTGCAGCAACTTATCCCTTTTCACTCCCTATAGGGCATATTTATGAATTTAAATAAAAAAAGATAAAGAAAACATTGCCACTAGCAACAGCCTTCCTTCAAACTTTTGTGCAATTACATTTTCCTTTGGCAAGCTTCAGAGGGCGCATTCATCGGGTTGTTTTGAAACTTAGTATACCTACAGTTAAAACTAGAAGTTCTGTCACGAACTGCGCGCTTATCTAGGCTTAATTGCGCGTATGAATTGCGCGCAATTGCCATATCGAATGGCATCCAAAGCACGGCAGGTTCTCCTGGTTACTTATAGCAAACACGGGCAATGTTTCTGCCAATGGATCTCCGGGTTACCCGGAGGTCCATTGGCTGAAACATTGCTTGTGCACAGGCCATATTTACAGAATTTGATAGCCTTACTATGGTCATATCGCGTAGATTAACGCGCATATCGACGTGCTATTTGTGCGCATTCAGGACAGGACTTTTAGTTTTAACTGTATCCAGGATGACGAAGACAGGAGATTTCGAATGTCTTTCCATTACCGTTAAGAACTGTAGCGCTCAGCATCGACCTTTCAATTTAGTGCATTTGTGCATCAACATTCTTCTTTGACATGGCCTGCAGGGCGCGTTAATTATTGGGATGTTTTAGAATTCGGTGTTGATATCATACCTCCAGATAAGAGCTGTCGATTAGCCATCATTTCTGTGAAAAAGCTGCCGTTTACAATGACCTTTTAACTTACTGCATTTGTGTATCAAAATTGTTCCTTTAGCCAGCCCAACAGTTTGCATTTAAAATGCATGGATGACTCTGAAGTTGTATACACATAATGTTGTTATTTTGACACTTTCATTTACAGAGAATTGCGCCCAAATGATGTTTAAACAACAAACCATTGAATTTATTTCTTTACACATTGGTGCTTAAGGTTACATATTTTAGCACAATGGCTAATCATGATCCCGACAGTTTTACGGGTGGCGGAAGCATGAGTACCGGAGAGAACCACCGAGCAACGGCGAGCAACTGTTAGCTCCCCAACATACTAACTCCACACAAGCAGGGTTAACATTGGTTAAAGACCAGTGCACCATCGACGTGCAGTACACCTTAGTACACAACGCCACCGCGCCCGCCCCCACGTGGGCAATGGGGGTGAAGTGTCTTCCCCAAGGACACAACGCGGTTGCCGCAGGTGGGATTCGAACCGAAGATCTCTCGGCTTGCAGCCTGCACCTCTAACTACTACGCAACCGCACCCCAAACATTTGAATGGAATCGTTCCTTTATGAGTTCAATCAACTGACCGACGCCGAACCGCTGTGAAGACCGGGTTGAGTGCTTGCGCGGGACAAAAAATGTTCCTTTTCATTCTTCCTCAAAATGCTGCAAACATGACGATATACGCATTCAATACTATACTAATGCTATTTTTTTTAGAAATTGTCATTGTTTAAAATAAAATTCAAGAGAAACCTTTTTGAGAACAACGACCAATTGCTTGGAAACGTATGAACATAATCAGTGATCGCATCGAGAAAGAAATATGATTTCTAAATACGACTTCGGTCAAAAACCTATATATTGCATGTTCCGTTTCAGCAATTTTCCGGTATTTTGCGGCTAGCATATAATAAGAGAAAATACTCAACTCGTTCAGTGGATTTACATTTTATTCTTGACGGGGAGAGATTGGAGATACGTTAATTAAGTATTCACAGTCGATAACCAATTAGGCGTACTGCACAAGAATTTATGTTTGTTTGTTTATCTGAGTTTAACGTCACTTTCAACATGTGGTCATGTCATGTCAGAGAGTTGTACGGTTGCGGAAGACGACGTGCACTGCGCAACGCCGATTAACCGATCACTTTGAAGCTTACTGACACGGCGAATCCGACACAACTACTGCCGGCAGCAGTGGAAGTCAAGCGTACTGTGGTCGTTCACTACGCCTTTATACTCAGCGCCACAGAGATAACACTTTGGCAATCGAGATGAAGTGATTTGGCCAAGGACACAACGCCGACGACACGGATTAGAACCGAACCGTCGACCTTTCGGACTCAACACAGGTAAACGAATAAATCACTGCGACCCCTAACACATACAAGTAAATTTCGAATATATTTTTGAGTACCCTCTCTTGTGCAGCTCATATGATAAAGTAGATCCCTAAGAGACCGCACTGTGAAATACTGTCCTCTGACAAGATTAAAATCTGTGCAGTGGAAACGAATGTACTCCACTTTCAACACCAGTTGGTAAGAAACACACTCTGGTACAAAATTACCCTCTCACAAAAAGGAATCCGTAAGTCTTTTGGGACCAATATAAAGTCGTGTCAGAACTACATGATCTCTTCTATAAAAAATTACCAGATGGACATGTATCATAGATATTTGGTCGGAAGCGATGAAGTTCGCTATTTGTCGCCCATCACTTTCCACATGCCACATAGATTTGACATATTTACTAACATTTGGCTAACAATCTTTTAATGGAATTTGAAAATCAGTGATAGGCATGCCATGTCTGTACTGATGTTACCGTAGTTACCAGAATGTCCTGGTACCAGCAAAACCCGATACCACATTGGTCAGATATTTGCGTGTTCAACTTTCCACGCAAATCCAAGATTAGAGGGTTCTTCAGTTTAGGGTGGGGTAAAGCTATCAAAGAGGGATGATAGTCGGAAAATAGTATGGACTTACTTTCCTATTCTTTCTCTATATATACAAGTGCAAGTTGCAGAACTTCAACTTAAGCTGGGAAAATTGAACGCTGATTAGGTAACCTGATATAGGTGATCCGGTGTGACAGGAATGGAAGTCCGTAGGGAATTTAGTCCCTCTGGACTATTATTCCGCGGAATTATAGTCCTAGGTCTAACATTTCTAGGAATAGTAGTCCGCTGGACTATTATTCCGCGGAATTATAGTCCTAGGTCTAACATTTCTAGGAATAGTAGTCCGCCGGACTACTATTCCTAGAAATGTTAGACCTAGGACTATAATTCCGCGGAATAATAGTCCAGATGGACTAACGTTCCTACGGACTTCCATTCCTTTTACACCAGTCATCGTAGCAGCAGCCGATGATAGTTTGTCACCATCTTTAGATCCATCTGTTTGTATCTTTTATATTTAAACTTCTTCTCGGCATATTTTGTTTGAATTGTTTGAAAATAGTTTGTCTCAGATGTCTTTAGACGACAAGAGCCAAAATAACAGTAGGTTTCCTTAGATCCCAAGAAGGAATATGTGATTCTCGTTTCTTTTTTATTGCATGTCTATGCTTTTATTTTCATACAATACACACTTTTTCTGCAAAACCGAAGCGAACAATAAATGCTTCTGTATTGTCCTTGAACAATACGAATCACGTGCGCGGACTATTTCACTGTTTCTTTTTTTTACTCTTTGGCAATAATTTGTGTTTTTAATATTTTTTTTGTAAACTGTGGGCGTGCAATAAATACCGAACAGCATATGCGTTAGAACTGTCATTTTTCACCGCAAGAGATCGATTTCGGCGGCGGGATAATATTGAGTCCTATATTATCCATCTGCCAAGATCGATTAATAATGTTTTAGTAAACTGTAGGCCTTCAATAAATACAGAACAGCATACACGTTCGAACTGTCATTTTTACCGCACTCGACCGCTTTCGGCTCCTCGTTCAATATTATCCTTCTGCCCAAATCGATTTCGTGCGGTAAAAAATGACAGTTCCAACGCGAATGCCGTTCTGTCTATTTATCGAATCGGATTCAAGTGTGGTGGATTGCATATGAGGTTCAATTCATATTTCCAACGGAGGAATATGCTTCTGCTTTCTGTTATAACATTCAACATTTTGAGAATCTGAGACACAATGATATGGGTTAGCAAACATTTCAAAAGATATTAGAGAGACAATTGGATTCAGTGTTTCCCACGAGAAGACCCTCCTCCTTCCAGAAGCCTCGAATCCATTGGCGGTGTTGTAAATGCGGCCACGCTAATTTTAAAACCAGTATTATGGATTGCGTTAAGTTGGTTGGAGGAGGGCTTTCTCGCTGAACTGTAAACCCCCCAACCATAATCTAATTTGAACTCACAACTGATCTATACAGATTGAGTAATCCTTTTCGTCAGCACCCCAGTTAGTGCTACCACTGACACTCAGAAGGTAAAGTGCTCTTTTAAGTTTAATCCTTAATTGGTTTATGTGGGAAGCGAAACTGCAATATTGTCAACGGCGTCAAAGATGTCATCGATTTCAACAGAAAATAGAGCAACAGATAGAATACTACCCATAGAAATCCTTAATTCTAGCTCGTCGGGATCCGATAATGTAGCATCTACACGAACGTGAAACTGATGGTCCTTTAAATCATTTTCTATAAAAACAGGTATATGCCCTCTCAACCTCATGCTAAAAGTTATTTTAAAATTCCATACTTTTTACTTAAATAATATGTTCTTTCCAGGTCATAGACACACGTTAATGGGTTAATCGATATGGTGCGACTGCCAGCGCGGAAGGACACGGAAAAATGGGTTAGGAAACATTTTAAAAGATATTAGAGAGACAACTGGATCCAGTGCTTCCCACGAGAAGACCCTCCTGCTTCCACAATCCTGCGGCCTCTCGTTTTATCCTTCCGAGATGGCACAATCTATTCCATTCACACAATTCCGTGATGGCACTATCCTTTCCATTCGCACAACCCATTCACACGCGTGTGTCGTTCTGTGTTTATTACACGCATTCACGTGTATAACAAACAATTATTAGAATGACACTCACCAATTCAATTGACAACTATCAACAAAAGGAACACATTGTATCGCCATTCAAATTTGCGAGGGGATCCCTTGTTACTATTTCGTCCCCGGAGTTCCAATGTGCTCATTGGCACATAGAACATAGTGGAACTCAGGGGACGAAATAGTAGAGAGACGATTTTCAGCTATCGCTAGCGATTCAAATTGTAATTGCGTTGCACGATTTGTAGAAAATGTCCTTCTATTTAAAAAATGGCCCGTCAACGATTTCCGTTCGGAACAGATTTTCATTTCCCGCATGATTTTGTGTTGCGGTTGATGGGAATTGCATGGACGTGTGTGTGATAAAACGAAGATGGTGACCGCATGTTCTGTCCTTGCAAAAGTCTTTCTTATAAAGCTTTAAAGTCTAAGCAAATGATCAACAGCGCCTCTCTGATTTGTTCGACTTCAGGAACCAGACATGTCGATTATTGATTATCTGTTCCATGGTTTAAAATGTCACTGCATTTGGTATGTAATTACTTGCATTGCTGTGATCTTTATCAGGCGTTTGAATTGGAATTATTGTTGCTTTTCGCCAGGATGTCTAAACTGGCCAATCAGTCGCCCATACATCATTCAAAATTGATAGTGAAAGTTCACGTAAAGTTTGGGGCAGTTGTTTTAAAAAATGATAGTGTACTTAAGTGACAGTAGATTGTGCTTTAAGCAAAGCATTCTTTAACTCTTCCACAGAAAAGGGTTCATTGTAATCCTCTACATTGTCATCGGTAAATTTGATCGTTTGTGTTGTTTTTGTTCCGTTGTTTTGTTTATTTTAATAAATTCTGGATTAAAATTTTCAGACGACGAAGATTTAGAAAATGTTGAGGCCTATTTGATTGATATTTCTTTCTTCGAAGTGATTTGTGTGTTATTGTCGTTGAGGTTTTGTACATTTGATTTTTTTTATTTCTCTTAAGTTTTCAATCTTTTTTCCAAATTTTGTTGATGGATATGTGCTGATAAAGTTTAGAAACATGTTTCCCCAAATTATTTTTTCTTTTTTGTTTCATTTCAAAGTCGTCTTGTTTTGGCCCGATTTTAACGTAGTTTGTCCACATTATTTATAGTTTGTGACTTATTAAATTCAGTTTTCTTCCGTCTCATTGTAGCCTGTTTACAATCATTATCAAACGATGCTTTTGGGAAGCATGTTGGATTTACCGTGGTGTTTGGGGTGGTTGTATTGCAACGTCGAGCCACTCCTTTGTAAACTGTTCTACTTGGTCAGCACTTTCTTGAAACTTCTCGCCTGTGAGGCGTTCAGAACAAAGTGTTGAAAATGTGTCCCAGTTTACCTCATTTGGAGTTCAACTAGGACAAAATCCTAAAATCCGACGGAACCACACCCGCCAACGCAATTGGAAAGTGATCAATCCCGCACAAGTCAGCTCCATTCGTCAAGAAAAATCAAGGAAGAGATGATATGCGATTGGAAGATAAATTGGTGCATTTGAACTGGGTGCGGAAGTGAATATTCGTGCCTGACCCATCATTGAACAAACACAAATAATGTTTTTGTAATAAGCTGTCCTAAATTACCATTTTAATCCCCTTTGCTGCAGGAATCATCACAAAGATGGCTGAGTGCATTGAAATCACGCAACAAACTATATGGAGCTGGGAGTTGGGACATCAAGAACATTCGGCTGAAAGGCTTTATTCGGGGAAATATTAGAACATAATGTAACAGTTTTGTTTAGTATAATGAGGGCTGCTACGGCCATTAAATTTGATTGTACATGGACGTAACTAACTGTAAATAAATGTATTTTCTAACTAAGAAAGACGGGGAGCATGGTGGCTCAGTTGGTAGAGGCCTACATTAACCTAATGCTCCGCTGGGTTATTCGTCTCCTACTCTCCATCCTGATATCCCTGTATTTATTAAAAACAAAGTGTTTCATAATTCTCCCCATTGGCGACTTCTCGATATCTATAACCACAAAACTGGCCCTTTCCTAATGTCATTCGTCGTCCAATTATCCTTCATGTTTGCACCTCATTCTCCATTAGTTTCCCAAGGTGTCTTGTTCTACTAGGCAAATATTTGGGGCATTCTCAAATGACATATTCCAGTGTCTCCTTTGCACATAAGTTACACATTTGAAGAAAACAGGTACGGTACTAAATAGCGGCCTTGAAGGTGATTTTATTTAAAAAAATAACATGGGTATTCATTTATCCGGTACTTCATCTTTTTCTCTATTTCAATGATACATGCTCTGTCAAAACCAAATATAATAGATTAAATGTCTACATTAGGCTTACTGAGACAAAATTAACCTACAGTCATGGCATGTGTGTTTGTCGGAGTAATTCCTCTATAACTTACAAGTTTTTGTTTTATTCAGATGTTAGCTTAACCCTTTACCCAACGCAGACGATATCAAAATTATTTTTTTTAAATATAATTTTTTCAAATTTTTCAAAAAATTTCAACAAAACCATATCATGTGACCCCATCGTTGGAACGAGCTCGACGAGCTCGTTCCAACGAGGGGTCACATGATATGGTTTTGTTGAAATGTTTCGAAAAAATAATATTTTTTCAACCACTGAATTTGAATATTACGCGGGCGGATGCGGCCGATTCGTTGGGTAAAGGGTTAATACCCAGGCGAAGGTTAGCAAATCCAATTTGTAATAAAGTTGTGCTAAACAATTTGGTGTTTACAAATCTTATGAACTTAAAGTTATTTAATTACAAGATAACAAATAAGCCTGAAATGTAGACAGAAACAGCTTGACTGGTTCCACCTATTTTCTTTCATCCACGTAAATAACCCTTAGCATTAGAAATATTTACATACATGTTTTATTACATATAACACACAGTGATGTCCCCGATACAATACAAGGATCAAATAACTAGGGCGTATTTTGTAACATAAATGACGGTAAAATACCATTACGTGGACACTTTACCTCACCAATGACACTGTTTTCGGTAAAATGAAATAAACGTAAAATCGTTATTGTCTTAATACAACTAAGGCGATGACCACTATTCACAAACAGCAATGGTTATATCTCCTATTCACAAAGAACTAAAATATTTCCACACAGCAAACTTCTCCAATGGATCAACCCCTAAGAGCTTCTAAAAGAAGTGTCAGACTTAAAACTCTTTAAAAGAGGAAGAAAAAGGTCATAACCCTATTCGGAAATAACTACACCCAGACCACCGGCTGAACCTATTGTTTCCACACTATAGCTATATCTACAGCATTCATTCATGGATGAGGATATTATTCGATGTGGTGGATGGATTGATGAAATTAAAAGCGAGCCAACCCTCCCCTCCCACACCACCATGTTCTACAGATTGATTCAACAAACGAAACAACCTAACAGGTGATAAGGGCGGAAGACATCCATTTGAAAGCAGTGTCACGCTGTTGAGTGCCAGTGGTTCCAATCGCAATAAAATATTTCGTTTGGCATCAAAGTTACAGAATTTGACACAAACGTGTGGCACCCAGAATATACCTTTGGTAGATCTCACAAGCCTTGTGATTTATTATTTCAGTTAACATTTGATGGTGGATAGATATAGAATATACCCAAAGTAGTTTGGTGAGCGGTTAACACAACTTCACCACGAGTTGTGAACATTTGATACACCAGTCTACTTTGAGTATATTTTGTTTATACCATGATCGTCGGATTAATAAGAGTTTAAATGTGAAATAAATCAATATTCACACGTGCGAATCTGTTTTTTTTTTTTTTGTTTACATGAGCAATTAACCGCTGGATATTAATCAGGGCGAGGTCTCCAAAGGTCTACTTGGATGTAGTTAACCTGCACGCAGTTGACATTGCGTCATTACACATGTCGAGATCACCGTTTTTGATAACAACAATTAAATGATAAATAAATCACCAGCTCAATGAAACACATTAGCCAGATCAATTTTATGCATGAAAATACTTTTAACCCTTTACCCAACGCAGACGATATCAAAATGTATTATTTTAAATATCATTTTTTGAAATTTTTCAAAAAAATTCAACAAAGCCATATCATGTGACCCCTCGTTGGAACGAGCTCGTCGAGCTCGTTCCAACGAGGGGTCACATGATATGGTTTTGTTGAAATTTTTTGAAACATAATATTTTTTCAACTGCTGAATTTGCATATTACGCGGGCGGATGCGGGCGATTCGTTGGGTAAAGGGTTAAATACTTTGTGTTGACGCTTAACTTAACACGAAATGCAGACGGCACTTACAAACAAATTCTTTAACGACTAAATATTTCATTTTTGCATCAACAACATATCCTATGACCCCTCGAGCTCATTGCAATGAGGGGCATTAGGCTATGATTTTGAGACAAAAAATGAAAACAAATCTGAAAATTGAATGGTATTTTTCTGCGAATAGTGCTGGCCAGTTTTCTCCATTATGTTAGGTTAAAGGGTTAACCATGGAAAATAAAACAAACAAACACATTGCTAAAATGATGCTTTCAACACCAGTGGTTATAGTACTCGAAGAACGAACAAAGAATGGCGACCTCGTCAAGCACAGCGCAAGAAGGCTTCACCATGACCATTTGATTTTCACTCGAAACAAAAGTATTCCCAATCCCTTCATTATCCCTTTACCTAACATAAAAAGCAGACCACACCTGCAAACAAAATTCTTGAATAACTAATATTTTGTTTCAAAAACATAGGTTTTGAACACTTTTTGGAACAAGCCTATGTTTTTGAAACAACACATGAAACAAATAATACAAATTAATTGGCGTTTTTGTGAATACACTGGACGGTTTTGGCCGTTACGTTGGGTAAAGAGTTAAGCGAAGTAGTCAAGAAAATATTAAAACAACTTTGCACATGTAACATTTCTAAGCCACTATGTATGTATTTGTACTATTCAAAAAAGTAGTGGATATCTAAACTAATGTTGACAATTTCAGAAAATGGTATTGCATACGCGTGATTGGACACACCAATATGTTACTAAGTTTAGTGTGGATCATGAATGTCACCGGCACACGAAAACTTCGTGCAGGTTTTTCCAAGGTCGACAATTGCTACCAGGATCGTTCCATCCGAACCACAGCTTCACGTAACCGCCATCAAAGTGCCTCTGAAATTGGACAGTAGCTGCCGCGAGCGACAGATGTGCAAGTCAGTGGTCAGACTATCCGAAATCGCCCACACATATGGAATTTGTACGCACGACGACCTAGAAATAATTCCACGTTTCAATAAACGTCACATCCCATCAAGGCGTAATTGGTGTGGAGCAACGTTATGTTTTCCGATGAATCGAGGTTCACTCTCGACTTCCACGACAGGCGATAAAGACTGTGGCGCTGGCGGAACGAACGATACCATGACGTAAACATTAGGCAACAGATCGCTTTGATGGTGGATCGGTTATGGAGCGGGGAACCATAACCACGATAAGCAGAACTGCATTGCAAGTCATCCAAGGACGTTTCACAGGGCAGGACTACCGTGATATGTTATCAGCTCATATGGTGCCATTTGCGCGACGTCGCAACCGTGGATTCATTTTCCAAGATGACGATGTAAAAGCACAGAGGACCCGTGTCGCTACAGGGTTCCTCCACTACAATACCTTGGCCAGCACTTAGTCCAGAGCTTTCCCCAATCAAGCACATCTGGGATATGCTTGTCAGGCGCGTACGACAACGCCAACAGGCCCCAACCAATGTCCAGGAACTCGCCGCTGCACTGCAGGAAGAATGAAATTACATCAGGCAAGCTGATATTGGACGTTTTGTGAGGGTATGCCACGTCGGATCCACGTTTTTCTCGCGAACCGAGGAGGATTTACAAGATATTGAGGTCTTGGACTGAATGTGGTAAATTCTCTGACCGACAGTCCATGCCTTCTACAGCTCACTGCGTGGAATGAGTGCTTGTCAGACACCCAACTATCGCTGAAATCGTTCACCAGATGTCACAGTGCCATGCCTCAACTGTCTTTTTGAAATATTCTCGACTTTTTTTAATAGTATTTAAAAGCAGCATTAGATCTTTAACCCTTTGTCAACGTAGAGAATATCAAAATTAATATTTTAATTACCATTTTTTTTCGATGAGTTCGTTCCAGTGAGAGGTCACATGATATGGTTTTGTTGAAATATTTTGAAAAAAATAATTTTGTCAACTTCTTAATTTGCAAATTACGCGGGAGGGTGCGGGCGATTCGTTAGGTAAAGGGTTAACGTAAAATCTAATTCATTTAAAATCAGAAGATCGAATACGGCGCATCTCTGTGAAATTGAATAATTTTGAGAACGAATATGAGGATTTCTTCGAAACTTCAAATCACCCATAGCCACAGTGGTTTAGTGGTTAATAAATAATTGGATATGCTGAAATGAAGAGTTGTTCATTAATTTTGTTGCCTGGGAGGGAGGAATATTATAAAATAAATTAGCACCCTGCCGGTTTCCAAGATTGTGTACTGAAGTCATCATTTCGTCTCTTCGGACTCATCGATATATTGCCCAAAGATAGCGCCTCGACTTCAATACTCCATCATGGAAACTGGAGGAGTAGTAAGGACCTATATTATAAAATACCGCAGTTGTTTTGCTGTTTTGGGGAAAAGACGATTTACTAATTTTAACTTCCAACTTTAAACGTTTCGAGCATTTTATACGTTAGCAAATTACACGCTGCAATTAACAAAAAAAAACTATTCACTTTGTGACAGAAAATTGAGAAATGCCAGAGAGGAATTGTGCTCAGGAAAATGGGGTGTTGAAGATTTCCTGTGTGTGGTGGCGGGCAGGCACGCTGCCTGCCAAAGATGTACATGTAGGCAAACTGATGTTGGCGTGTGTGAGTAGCGATAGTATAAAGGAACACCACCGCATTCCCACGGCCATACGCCTGTATTAATAAGGAGAATACAGTTAAAACTAGAAGTCCTGTTACGAACTGTGCGCTTGTCTAGGCATAATTGCGCGTAGGAATTGCGCGCAATTGCCATATCGAATGGCATAAAAAGCACTGCAGGCTCTCCTGGTTACTCATAGCAAACACAGGCAATGTTTCTGCCAATGGACCTCCGGGTTACCCGGAGGTCCATTGGCTGAAACATTGCTTGTGCACAGTCCATATGCACGGAATTCGATAGCCTTCCTATGGTCCTAACGCGTAGATTAACCCGCATATCGACGTGCTATTTGTGCGCCTTTCATGACAGGACTGGTTTTAACTATAAGTGAAACATTCATGTAAATGAACCAGGAGTGACCCTTTTTATCCCTTGCGTCCTCGCAACTTCAGATCAGCTGCTTTACTTTATTTAAAATAACGCATAGTTGTTGTTTTAATATTGCTGAGTTATTATTAAAATAATGCATACTAATTTTTTGTGTCTCCCATTCCTTCGAATGATAGTAAAAATAAAAGTATTAACATGTGTTCAGAAATAACCTCACGATGTTGTGTGTTTACTTGTTCGGAATTCTTCAGATGATCCTCAGGTAACTCCCTTTATTTCTTTACTATGTCCTATATTCTAAAGAATTCTGCACAAGGAGTTTTCCTCATCACAGTCTTAAGTAATAACGCGTTGTTTTTATTAGATAGTTCTTTACATACAGTGTTTGCTTCATGCTCTTTTACAAAATGAGATAGACGATATTTTTTTAAATTAGAAGATTATTGCGCCTTTGAATATGATGGCAAGTGTAGTTACGTAGCTAATAAGACACTCTAGGCTACCTCATGTGTTTTGGAAGGATGTACAAGAAAACAAACCATCTAAGTGTGGTTGATGGCAGCTGCGCAGAGAAGAAACAATAATTACATTGACTTTTGCTCTTCCCTCAAACTGGGCCTTGCTTAGTCAAAAGTACCTCCATGCTTATACACGGCGATGAATAATTGTCTGTCTATAGTAAGAATTAATATCTGGTGTAAGGGTCACTGTATCAGCCGTTTTCTTACTGCAACAAAGAAGATGGCCAATAATGTTGTATTGCTAGTATTATTTGGGTATATACAAGAATGCATTTCGCGTCCTTCCCATTTCTAGTAGTTGGATGTAACCAAGTGTTGTGTGTACATCATCGTAACCCGTTGAAACTGATTAGCCGTTTTCATTCATAAAGTAGATAGTTTCTCAGTGAATTTGATTGATATACCAATCAAGGCTGCACGTTAAAAATATTGATTGATCTTCGTCCAAGTAATGAATATAGACTCCTCTAACTGATGACACCAAACTGGTATGTAAGATACCATCAGGGGTCACATGGTTAATACCGTTTGAGCCTGTACTATCATCGCACAATGACTTTATTGACACTGTTAAGGATGTGGGCGTCTTCAGGAGTGTCCTTCCTCTCTGTAAGTGGTAAGTGGTGAGAGCCGTTTCGTTGTTTAATTTATAGATCGGATTCACTGCATGTACCTTCATCGGCACAACGGGATTTTATACTGGTAACAACTAGAGTGTGCAACTCGTTGGTCCATGTGATGGATGTCTGCAAGTGTTTCTTGTGTTTTGTCCTCAGTAATTGTAAATGAAATGATTACTATGCGAAAAATCTACCCCAGGGCGATTTAGTTGGAATCCACCCTCCACATACTGCAGTCTCAAAATACTTTTTTCTGTTTGATCGGGTCAGTTCGTGATTTCACTGCCGACCTCGCTAATAGCGCATTACGTTTTGCTTTGTACCGCGCAAACGCTCTTATGTATCCGACTTCATTCACCTGCTCTAACGAGTGCATTACCTAACGAGCATTTTCTGCGCTATTTGTGACAGGACATCTAGTTCGAACTGTGTAAATAAACAATGCTCAACCAGACATTTTCCCGGGGGGGGGGGGGGGGATTCCCAGCTGCCAATCGCCTAACAGATGGCTGTAATAGATGAACATGCTGTTGATGCGCACATATTTCGCGGCAATACAAATGGAATAACCACAATATATATTAGTTATTATTGACAAAACATGGGCCAAGTTTTGGCGCTAGACTTTCGTTTGCTGGTTATTGATGCGCAAACTGTTACTACAGTCGCGGCCTAATAAATTCCACATCATCGCAAACGTCACCAATGGGAGGAGTTACAACGTTGCTTGACGTAACGCAATCTTGGTAGGGTGCATATTGAGTTGCGACATCACAGCAGTGCAAATGAATAGTGGACAGGTGGTCGAAAGCCTCAACCTTCGACAAAACCAATCTCCCTATTGTCGAAATATAGTTAACACCAATTCACTATGAGTGGTGAACATTTGGTACACCAAGCTACTTTGGGTATATTTTATTTATACCATGCTCGTCAGATTATTAAGAAGCGCTATTATTTTTTCTCGATTGTACTGAGCAGTAAGCATACTTAAGTGCGAATCCGTTTTGTTAACATGAGCATTGGTGGGCGGTACTTCCGCTGTCAATTTTATCACCGAAACGTAATGGAAAGAGAAACGGGTACTTTTTTATTTTAATAACAGAATAGCATACTATTTCGAGTTACAGACGCTTTATTAACATGAGACAATGCTGTTTGTTAATCTTTGGTGCCTTATGGTGTAAACCCATTTAATAACGTAATAAATAATTGCCACTTTCATTTCTCTCTTCGCGAGTCGACGTGCGATAAATTTGGACAAGTTCTTATTTACGTCGACGTTACCAAAGGTCATCTTGGATGTAGTGCCACTGTAGATGTAAATTTTAACTATTGAAATCCCACTGATGGCGTGTTCACGGCAGTTGGTGTGTAAAGCTAAACTTTATGTCATAGGCTTTTCGTATATAGTAGAATAAGTAAAACTGGTATAAAAAAGAATTGTTCATGTGTTTGGGTAATATACAAAAGAGTGAGGAGTAAAACTATATCATTCGTGTTCAAAATTATCACGAACTTTGATTATTACAATACCCATATGGGAATAAAGGTTATTCATAATGAAAGTATTACTGTTCTCCACAATTCGGTTTGCAGGCAGTTTACATCACGTAAGATGTCTGTGGAGCTTTTGTTTTCATTATAAGACTGGTCCGTAGAAAACAATTTTGGGTTTATGCCCATACGCAAACTTGTAAACACACACAAACCACTTGTCACCAACTGTTTGGGTGAATACAGAGTTCCCGCAGGGCCTTAGATTCACGGAACAGCTCTCGATTTGACTATGGGTCAATCAAGGCCTTGAATTCCTGCAAAATGTGCCAGAAGACATTGAGAAGCCTAAAATATTAACGAAACTGCTTACGAATCATGTAATTAAACTTATATAGTTTTTTTATGCCAGAGTTTGAGACGTCGTAGTCCTAACTAGGATCCTCCGGTCATCACCCCATTCTCCTATGTCCCCTGAAGGAAGGTGGGAGAAGGGGGTCATGACTGGGGGTCCTAGGTAGGTCAGGTAAATGGAAGCCTTGAAAATCATTAAATTTGGCTATTGTATTGCCTTGAAAAATGCTGAAATATGTCGAGAAATGACATTACATCGCCTTGAATTTTTGTCCTTGCCTGCAGGAACCCTGGGATATGAAATGTTAATGTGGATTCTATAAGCCATGATTAAATTCAAGACATCACAGACACAGATATATTAAATAAGTCACATACACTCAATCCCTCGCCCTCTCTAAGTTCCCTCCCTGTACCTACTACTTTTAGCTTATCTGACTGAAAGTATGGATAAACTATAATCCTCAATCTTAGCACGGCGTCCATTGTAACCATGGTATTTCAATCTTCTCCAAACCCAGTGCCCGATTTCAGTGAACTGCTTTATGAGAGATGGTTGGAATGGGTCATTTCATTTTTTTTTCAGATTACTTTACTGCATTCGTGAGGAGAGAATATGAATCCCCACATATGTGATTTTTTCCATGAACCAGCAGATTTACTATTTGATAATTTGTACTCAACTTCCTTTGGAAGGGATAAGTAAATTGCTATGAAAGGAACTTTGAAGGCACTATTTTCAGAGGATCTGGGTGGTGCAGTTTGCACAGGACACACAGTTACAATTGATGGTGATATCCTCACCAGTCTGTGTCACCTTACAGCGTAGCTGCCTGACTTGAGTCTATGCAAACAGCATTTCTCATGTTTAGCTTCTCAATGTGCTATACGTGGCTGCTATCGTTCCATGAAAGAGATGATAATGTGTTTGAATTCTGGCAATATAAGCCCCATTGGCACGTTCCCAAGAAACATGATGCCGGATTTTATCTTTTCACCTCGAGGACTTAGTGAATGGCGGTGTTTAGAGTGGCTTCGGTTTAGGACCCTGCGAAGTTTCAAGATTCGATTCGATTTCGAATCTTAAGTGGATATTTGGTTCGATTGAAAATCGTCTGCCCCATTCGCTTCCTCTCGAATCTTTTAAATGGGAATATACCTTGGTATCAGTCATCCTCGTCGTCTACAAAACGTAGTTCAGTAGACATCATTCATACAGTATGTGGAGAGTGTATTATCACTAAATCACCTGCAGAGTGGAGATTCCACCCAAGCAATAATTGCAAATTTGTTGAAAAGCATAACCAGCACAAGCAAAGTTTCAGCCAATGGACCTCCGGGTTAAACCCGGAGGTCCATTGACTGAAACATTGCTTGTGTTTTTTGTCGATATGTACAAAATTTGAAAGTTATAGCTTGGGTGATATCTCCACTCCGCGGGTGATTTAGTTACAATCCACTCTCCACGTACTGTAAATAATATTGCAATAGAAAACGAAATGTAACTTCCGCTACATTAACATAAATAACATCTCTACTTATGCTATCTGCCCTGCTATTTCCCATAACACTATAGTCTATCACTGTTAAATGCAAATTTAAGTTTCCAAGCAATGTCAACGGTGAGCTATACTCCTTACAGGGTAATATTCCAACTACATCATCAAGGCATGCCTTCGACGAAAATATGCCTTGATGATGTAGATTATTTTGTCAGACGGGGCATGGGACATTAAAATCGGAATAAACCACCATCGGTTATTTTCTAGACGCCATTGATTCGAATCGAAGTTCGATTAATAGATACGATTCGATTCGAGATTCGATTCGAATCTAAAATGTGTGATTCGCATAACTCTACGATTGTTTTCGGTGTGTCTGTCCTTGGTAAGTGCCAGACGGTAAGAAGCGGCGTTGTGGCCCAGTTTCAAGATCCAAGCCTTTTAATCTACCTCAATCAGCGCATCCACATTTTTTTCTGGAAACATTTGTTTACTACTTTCCAAAGTGTGATTTACTGGGATTTCTGTGTTCGATTATAAACGATAACTTCACAAGTGAATTATGCAATCAACAATTGTGTCATGTATCCGTGCGCGCAAACGAAGGGGACTTCATTGTTTTTTTGTTTTGTTTTTTTAACCCTTTACCTAACATGAAAAGCAGACGACACTTCCAAAAAAAAATATTTTATTTCATTTTTGTCTCAAAAACATAGGTTATGACCCCTCATTGGAACCCCTCATTGGAACGAGCTCGACGAGCTCGTTCCAATGAGGTGTCATAACCTATGTTTTAGAGACAAAAAATAATGAAAATTAATTGGCGATTTTTGAGAATAGCGCTGGCCGGTTTTGGCCGTTACGTTAGGTAAAGGTTTAAATAATATAATTATCGTTAATATTGAAAAGTAATAAACAGAGTAATCGCTTGACTGGACTGGTTACGTGAAATAATTCTTTCGAGGCTAGGGACTATATTGTAAAACTCTCGTGCGCATTCGCGTACTCATGTTTGTACAACGTCGCTCACCTCTCATGAATTATTTCACATAACCAGTCCAGTCAAGCGATAACACTCAATTTAATATTGATGCCAACAATAACTCACAGAGGTCCAATTTTAAACATTTGTTGTGTTTTGTAGCATAATGCGGATAGAGGAGAGTGGATTACCAAACGTGTGGAAAAAGAAATGGATCACCAAAAAAAACTCCTATACCTCGGACGCGACCACAAATATCAGACCACTTAAACTGACAGACATCCAGAGTTCTTTCTATATTATTGCAATTGGAATATTTCTTTCAGTGCTCATGCTGTTAGCTGAACTAGTTAAAGCTAGATGTCCACATAGATAGAGAATGTTCTGATGTTTTGATCTCCTCAGCGTGATATATCACATTACGTTGTTATGATGCCATGAAAATGCCTCATGCAACTCTTCATAGAATTGTGACTTCTGTTGTCACTGGATTTTGTTTTGTGTTCAACGTGTTTATTGTGTTTATTTATTTGATGATGTATGTTCGTTTTACTCTTTCCGGGCTCGTAGGATTGTGTGGGACGAGGGCGGGGACCGGGGCTTTCGTTTTCCTGTAATAGTTGAGAGAGGGAGATAGAGATAGACGGTGTGAGGACAGGAAGTGGGACGGAGAGGAGTGGATAGGAGAGAGAGACACACAGACAGACATACAGACAGACAGACAGACAGACAGACAGACAGACAGACAGACAGACAGACAGACAGACAGACAGACAGACAGATTAGACTACAATTATCTTTACCAAAATATTTCGCATCGTAGTATCACCAACCCCAGAATCAGGGTGTGGACACTCAAGACTTTAAATGCAGTCATCTGAAACCTTCTGCAGAACCTTATTTTCTATATGTATGTTTGTATTATACTAGATATATATTGTGAAATAAATATATCATACCATATTATTGTGAGTTAACGGGAATAACTTTACTCTCTAGATGTGACCGACGAGACCCTAGAAAAAAATGCTTACGTTCGTCTGATATCTTTGTCGTCTCGTTTCTGTTTTGTTATTATTTTTTCCTTGAACAGTTTTTATTTTAATCCCATGATCACGGTGTGCCAACCAGCAATTGCTAACAAGTTTTGGCTATGTTCAACGACTGTAAGTTACTGACTTTCACTTTTACAAAAATCAAAATTGACTACAAATGTCTTGCGAGAAGCCCCAAAACAAGCGAATTCTCGTTGACAAAAGTGACAGCCGTACTGCAATGGAAAATTGATATATACGGCTTATACCGTATTCCTACTTTGATGCAGTTGTGAATGTTACTCGGCGCGATATACACATTTGGAGATATTTTGGGGTAAGTTACGTAAAATTTAAATTCTATTGTAGTAAATCCAGCACTGCTAAATTTCTCAAGTTGTATTGTTAACATGGTATTTGTTCAATTATTCCGCCTATATACATCCTTTCGAGTCTATAAACGAATTCTGTGGCATCACTAGTGCCTATTTCGGGATGAGTGTCACTTAGTTGCTTTCGGATGAATATTAATACAATGCGCAATGAGTAGAAATTTAACCCTCGACAACGTACAGATTTGGAAGAAAAGCGGAATTTCTGGTGATAATGTTAGGCAATGGGTGGATATCGTAGTTTTCTGAATAAAGGGAAGATTGCGCCAAAGATCCTTATCTTAGACTTATTTATCGGCTCAGTTCTATTAATATGTATTAGTTTAATCCGGCTGCTTCCTTGGTTCGCTGTCTAATTTGTCATAATTATGACGGTGAACTGAATGTCAAAGTGGAAATAAGGTATGACATGCGGGCCTGATTGTATGTATCTGTGTCCCCTCGAAAGTTTCTCATAATGATAGCTATTTTGGATTTTTCCGAAAAACATTCATATTTAGCTCCTGTACAGAACTGAGAAGCTGTAATGTACAGCCGAGGGGCAAAATCAAAGCCTAAGTGACAATTACCAGTCGATACAACGTTAGAATGGGAAAAGAAAACGAAACGCTTCTGTTTTATGTTTACACCAGATAGATAATCGAGTGGGAACCATTTCTGTACGTAGGTTACGAGAAGTTATTTTGTTTTTATTTGGGTTTAACGACACATTAATAGCCAGGATCGTATCATGTCGGTGACAGTTTTATGGGTGGAGGAAGCCGGAGTATCTGGAGAGAACCACCGAGCAACGACGAGAAGCTGTCAGCTCTCCAACATCGTAAATCTGAACTCTGCGCAGCGGCACAGATATTATTAGATTGGTTGAAGACATGCGCATCATCGACGTGCAGTACGCCTTAGTACACAGCGTCATCGTGCCCCTATGTAGGCAATCGGGGTTAAGTGCCTTGCCCAAGGACACAACGCGGGTACGCGAATCAGTCGCTGAAATGGTCACCCATCCAACTACTAACCGCGCTCGACGTTGCTTAACTTCGGTGATCTGACGAGAACCGGTTACCGCAACGCCACAGCGCCCCCTACGAGATGTTAAAGGGTCGCTTTAATGACCACATAGAGAACGGTGACGTTGTGTATAAAAGCGCACAAGGTGAAAAAAGTACACTTTCCTTTAAAGGCAGCTAACTCTAATTGTGTGGGGTTAATAAGGCTGAGAGCCTAACATTTTCCCATCGGTGTCGATGATTCTTTCCGGTTTCTCCCACCTGTTAAAATGTCAGCTCAGATACGAAAGCGCCGTTAAACCCAAAATGAAGAAACTATTTTTAAGGGCATCAAATATGACAGAGCCTAACTTTTTTCTAAACAGATTAACAGTTTCGGTTGAAGAGAGAGGATCACTCACCCCCCCCCCTTCAATTCTTATCTATTCACACAACATCTTAATATATTTCTCGACATTGCAGTTAAGTTCCTTTATTTTGGCGATTTCTAATTCTCAAATAAATTATGCTTGAGCCACTGAGCCACCGCGCCCCCATATTTTTAACCCTTTACCTAACATGAAAAGCAGACGACACTTGCAAAAAAAAATTCTTGAATGACTAATTTTTTTCATATTTTGTCTCAAGGACATAGGTTATGACCCCTCTTTGGAACGAGCTCGTCGAGCTCGTTCCAACGAGGTGTCATAACCTATGTTTTTGAGACAAAAAATGAAAAAATAATGAAAATTAATTGGCGATTTTTGAGAATAGCGCTTTTGGCCGTTACATTGGGTAAAGGGTTAAGGTAATGTTATATCGGCGTCATGAAGACGAGAGGCGGGAGGTTGGGGGGGGGGGGGGGGGGTAAATCAAATTGGGGGGGGGGGTAAATCAAATTGGTCCCGACTGTCATGACTCATTCCCCGACTAATCAAACGTTTTTATTATGCGCTAAACGATAGATTATCGAATAATTTGCGGAAAGATAGAAATCTACTATGAAGATATAGAAATTTTCACTTCATGGTATCATTCAAAATGGCGGCTTTCAAGTCATCACATCAAGTTGAATACGAGTCAAATTATCACTGGAAATGATCAATTTGTTCTAAAAACGTATAATGAAAAGAAAAATCTAGTGTTGTTGAGTAGAATCCGATCTTTCCAGCAATAATTCAACACGTATTTACCTTGAATTGATGCATGAAACCCTCAAGTCCAAACATTGTCTGAAAGTTCGTAATATAAGTTTTTGATTTGATACGTGCTTACCAAACCAAAAACTTATATTACGGACTTTCAGGCCATGTTTGGACTGGAAACCCGCCAGCTGAATCAGATTGCAAGACGATGTCTATTCCGATTATCGATCAAATCACTTCCGCGTATCAATCATTAATGCTATTAACATGAAAATGCATCAATTCAAGGTTGAAACGAGTGGAATTATTAGATTCTTATAAAAAGCGTATAATAAAAACAAAACCTAGTTTTTTTTAATGAATACCGAACATTATTTCACTTGTGACCGATACAAATGGTCCTTTTCGCTCGCGCAAGTGCTCCCAAAAAATAAACTCTCGATATCCTCTGTATTCGTTTGTTGAAAAATATTGATATGACAGAATAGTAAAAAAAATCCTTTGAAATGTAAAAATCAAATTGTTGTTACTCTGTCTCAATACGGACGGAATTCGTCCGCTGAGCTATAATAATTGTCCCTACCAGTTCAGTATGTTTATATTTCACCTATGCAAGTGTTATTGTGCGAATTGAGTTTTGCCTTGTGCTTTGCGCAGACATGAGGTTCTGTCCTATCGTACGGGTCGTTCTTTCTGCTTTCTGGGAGATTGTTGTTTACAAGCCCCGCGACCAGGACAGTAGATTATTACTTTCCAAAGTGTGATTTACTGGTATTTCCGGATTTGATTATAAACGATAACTTCACAAGTGAATTATGCAATCAACAATTGCGTCATGTATGCGTGCGCGCAAACGAAGACGCTTTGCCGTGGATGTAATTGGGACTTCATTGTATTTTTGTTTTTTTTAACCCTTTACCTAACATGAAAAGCAGACGACACTTGCAAAAAAAAAATACTTGAATAACTATTATTTTCATTTTTTGTCTCAAAAACATAGGTTATGACCCCTCATTGTAACGAGCTCCACGTGCTCGTTCCAATGACGGGTCATAACCTATGTTTTAGAGACAAACAATGAAAAAAATAATGAAAATTAATTGGCGAGTTTTGAGAATAGCGCTGGCCGTTTTTAGTCGTTAAGTTAGGTAAATGGTTAAATAATATAATTATCGTTAATAATGAAAAGTAATAAACAGAGTAATCGCTTGATTGGACTGGTTACGTGAAATAATTCATTCAATAATAAATTTAATAGCGAAATGGACCAACTCGTCATTCGAGAAGTATAAGGCGCCGTCTGCTATACTTATGCATTGCAGTTGGTGCCTTGATTCACACTATGTATGAACTGACTTACAGTACGTGGAGAGTGGATTGTAACTAAATCACCCGCAGAGTGGAGTTATCACCCAAGCTATAACTTTCAAATTTTGTATATATCGACAAAAAACACAAGCAATGTTTCAGCCAGTGGACCTCCGAAATGACTTACAGTACGTGGAGAGTGGATTGTAACTAAATCACCCGCAGAGTGGAGTTATCACCCAAGCTATAACTTTCAAATTTTGTATATATCCACATAACCAGCACCAGTTTAACCCGGAGGTCCATTGGCTGAAACCTTGCTGGTGCTGGTTATGCTTTGCAACAAATTTGCAATTATTGCTCTGGTGGAATCTCCACTCTGTGGGTGATTTAGTGATAATGCACTCTCCACGTACTGTAAGTATTACTTATTTTTTTGAATTTGTCCCTCTTCGTGCACAGCAATTGTCCACAGTGGTTTGAGAGTAATGTTCCTCTAGCAATAATCCCCTGAAATGGTTTCTGTTAAACCAGTATTATCTTCCAATATCTGGATGAAAGACTCCATGTCAGCACTCGTTGATGGATTCCTTATCAGTATCTTCACACGGGAAAACCGCCCTGTCACCTATTGGTGTGACAGTATACTCTCTGTGGATAGATAATGATCGAGGCCAAGATAAAAGATGTGATCTGATTCCACCAAGTAAGACTTGGTTTCTGCCGTCAGTGGTCCGCAGAGTGGGAATCAAAATAATGTGATTGTTTGAAGTGAAGTTTGAATGTAACATAGAAAAGAAACTACATGTATACACCACAAGGAGCCTTAATCTCTCACCTCTGAAAGTTCTTTGTAGAAAGAGTCTTGGTCACATTCAGCATCTATGGCTAGTTTACACTTCAGAGGAGAAAGTCGTGTAATTTTTCAAACTCTGTTGTCCATAACAGGTTATTTAAATGCCCGGATGTCGAGTAACACTAAACATGGCCGTTTTTCCTGTTTTTCTTTCTAGGACCTGGAACACAAAATCTCTATTTTTCCAGTTTCTAGGGGAGGCGACAAACCTTGCCTTCAAACTCGATTGTTCTAACTTCGCATTTTTACGCGGGGATGGGAGAGGGATAGTCGTTGGGTGGATTGACTTTAAGTGACATTTTGCAACAAAAAAAATCAACCAGTTAACCCCCCCCCCCCCCCCCCCCCCACACACACACACCTCACTCACATACACACAAACAAACAGAAACATTTCGGTGCATAAACGGACTTAAAATTCTTCAAAGCAATCATTCAAATGACTTTCCCACACCCAACACATGAGTGATCTGGAAGATTTAATATAACTCAAAACTTCTGAAAACTGATTTGAAAGTAAAGACAATTTGTTATCCAATGTTCCTATCCACACCAACTCTAGGACCTCATGAGGCCTAGAGGGCAACAATTTAAACAAACGTTAATATTGTTCACCCACATATACATCAGACTAAATTCGAGCACAATCGACCCTGTCAGTCGTGTGTATAATTCATTTAACCCTTTACCCAACGCAGACGATTTCAAAATTTATTATTTTAAATACCATTTTTAAATATTTTCAAAAAAGTTCAGCAAAACCATGTCATGTGACCCTTTTTGGAACAAGCTCGACGATCTCGTTCCAAAGAGGGGTCACATGATATGGTTTTGTTGAAACTTTTTCAGCTGCTGCATTTGCTTATTAAGCGGGCGGATGCGGGTGATTCGTTGGGTAAAGGGTTAAACAAACGAATGGTAATTTCCCCATACGGTTCTATGTTACATTCCAAACCACCCTGGGTCCCAAATATGAACCCAAATATGAACCAAGGATTTTATTTAAACAAACTTGAATCTACACCCGAATATAGAATACCAACCATCAATGGATTCTGACTGGTAGATCCGAAGTAGTTTTTAAACTATTTCCTCGTATTCCACTAAGTCAAAAGTCGGGTCACCACATGGAGCCCCAATATGAATGCAGGGACTCGAGTAAAAGAAACCTGACCCCCCCCCCCCCCTCTCCCCACTACTACCACCACCACCATCGATGTTGTTTACCAAATCTTAACATTCTGACTGCTGGATCCCAAGACGATTTTTAAAAGAATTTCCCTCATTTTGTCTGAAGTTAAAATTTGGGCGCCAATAAGAGGGAACCTAAATATGAATCCATGGGTTGAATCCGAATCAAAAGTTCTACAATGATGGATCTCAGGAGTAAGATTTTTAAAGAAGTTTCCCCATAGTACAAAAAGTCGTGCTACCTACCCAGAGATGAATCCAAGGACTTGATAAAAAAAAAAAATTCCCTATAACGATGTCGTACACGAAACATCGAACGTTTCTGATTGGTTGTTGTGGAGTAGATGACTTTTTAAAGATTTTTTTTTAATTATGTGTGCTACTGTGTGCTAGCTGAGTTAATCCCCTTGTGGTGCTCTCTTGGAACAAAAGTTGATTTGTTATGATATGGACATGTATACCAAATTTGATTCATTTCGGTCCAGGAGTTTAGGAGAAAGGTCGATAACATAACTGTCATAACGGACTGACTACGGATGGATGGACAACGGACGGAAAGTGAGCTAAAATGACTTGAGTATTACATATTTTCTTGTTGTTATAGTTCATCTCATTTCACAGAAGTAATAGTCATAGAGTTATGATCCGCCAGCTATAACCTCTGATAGTTATCCCGCCAAAACCCGCATGGTCCTCCAAGACCTGGATGCCGACATGGAATGAGACATGTTAGTAATTATCGAGGGATTTTCTCATGGCAGTCCCATGCGGGATAATCGAACTGATACGTAAATCCCAATGAGATCACTAGAAAATAAAGTTAAGTTTCCTTCTGTTACTTGTAATAAACGAAAATGACGACAGACAGTTGTCAGAGCAAAAGGAAAACTTGGCTTTTTGCAAACTACGTGGAAGCAACTCGTTCACTGATAATCCGTCGATATGAATATATATCAGCATTTCACCAACCAACACTAAAACTCTTTGTTTAGCGAATGCATCTTACAATAATCTGCAAATATTTATTTATCGATTTATTCATTGGGGTTTAACGACACTTTCGACAGTCAGAGTCACCTCGTGTCGGATAGTTTTGCGGGTGGGGAAGCCAGAGTACCCGGAGAGAACCACCGAGCAACGGCGACCTACCCCCGATGGACTAACTCATCGCAAGCAGGATTAGCATTGGTTGAAGACAAGAGCACCGTCGACGTGCAGTACGCCTTAGTACACAGCGCCACCGCACTCCCCACGTAGCCAATAGGGCTGAACTGCCTTGCCCAAGGACACAACGCAGTTATCCCAGGCGGGATCGAACCATACAGTTACGGCAGGTTCTCCTGGTTACTCATAGCAAACACAGGCAATGTTTCCACAATGGTCCTCCGGGTTACCCGGAGGTCCACTGGCTGAAACATTGTTTATGCACAGGCCATATGTACAGAATTTGATTGCCTTACTGTTGTTATAACACGTAGATTAACGCGCAGATCGACGTGCTATTTGTGCGCATTTCATGACAGGACTTCTAATTTTGACTGTAACCGTTTCTGTTTGAAGTTCAATGCCATAACCACTGAGCGACTGTGCCCCCAGTGCCTGTATTATATTGCGCATTGCACACACTGTTGATATAATGAACAGGACAACAATTATTGAATTATTGAATATCAAATGATGATGAAAACGCCGTTTTCTTATTTTTTTAATGGGTTTCAGCAGAGTATAACAGTGAAACGTTTGAGCTGATTTGGAAAAAAATGTAAACAGCGCGCTTCTATTTTCTTATACTGCTGTTCAGGAAAATTCCTCAAGATTGTGAAATGGAAACATCGATTCAATGACAAATTCACTAACATCTCGGCATTACAATATTAAATGCAAAACTAATATCCTTAGTGTTAAATTTACTGACAGATTTCGGGCATTAAGAGGACCTAACTATTCATATATTTTAACAAACGCGGCCCCGTCATACATAAATTGTGTCGAGAGTTCGTAAAGTCCTCGGTTACTATCTTTTAGTTAAACTTAATCGATAGATTCGTTGAAACAAATTTATAATCAGTGTTTTTACGTTTTATATAAAAGGGTTCAAATCTGATATACCAGAATGTGCGGAATTTGTAAACTGGGAAGAATAGTTGTTAATAAAAATTTACCACAAAGCTCACGAGTGTTATGTAAGGCTGTAGGGCCATACGAATCCTAGAAGATTTGATTCGAGGTCGCCATCGATGGCTTAATTCGGGATCAACATCGAATCGGCTTCCTGGTTCATTTATTTTTTAATCGAAATACCCTTGTTTTTTCACGAAGTGACGATGGCAACAAAATATCTTCTATGGGAATCATGCTACAAAATTGAAATACAGTTAAAACTAGAAGTCCTGTCATGAAATGCGCACAAATAGCACGTTGATCTGCGCGTTAATCTACGCGTTAGGACCAGAGTAAGGCTATCAAATTCTGTACATATGGCCTGTGCACAAGCAATGTTTCAGCCAATGGACCTCCGGGTAACCAGAAGGTCCATTGGCAGAAACATTGCCTGTGTTTCCTGTGAGTAACCGGGCGAACCTACCGTGCTTTGAATGCCATTCGATATGGCAATTGCGCGCAATTCCTGCGCGCAATTAAGCCTAGTCGAGCGCACAGTTCGTGACAGGACTTCTAGTTTTAATTGTAATACATGCCTATTGCGTTTTCGGTTCCATTGGCTTACTGGCCGGGTTGTCTGACTTGTAAGTTACAATGTTACTGCTGTGCTTGTAAAGTGGAGTGTGGGAATTCCACACTCCACTTTATGAGTACAGTTTAACATTGTAACTCATTAGTTCCCCACGGGTTACCGTGAATGCTCTTATGGACTGCACCCGTGTGTGTGTCTGTCAGTCTGTCTGTCCTGTTACCACCTGCACCTCTGAGATGGTTGAAGGTTAGTGTTTGAAATTTTTAACATAAATCAGACATTATGAGAATATAATGCGCGTCAAATGTTGTAAAAAAACGATTAAAGATGGTTTAATGACTCCATTTTTGTTGTATTTCTTTCGTATCTTTTCATATTTTTAGACATTACCATCTGTATCGCCGAGATGTTTGGGTGTTGGTGTTTCAAATGTTTAACATTAATCAGACGTTATGAATATATAATGCACATCAAAAAGTTGTAGAACAAAATAATAAAGATGGCTGAATGAGGGCCAGTTTTGTTGCATTTTTGGGGGTATATTTTCATACTTTTATATCTTAATAACTCTGGACACGGGTACCCATGCTACCCGTGGCCGCAAGGATATACATGCTAATTAGATAATTTGACAAAACAAACAAGCGATTTTATGAAAATGATTTCGCTCTGTTTCCAGATCACCGATTCGATTTGAGTTTAGATTGGAAGACAGAAAGTCCGATTCCATGGTTCATTGTCTCAAAGATGAAACAAAATCAACGATTTTCAAGGGCTGTTTTCAAGTACCTTTCTGTATGTCTCAAAACTGTTTTTGCATCGATCACTGCACCTGAGTATGAACTAGACATGTCATTTGTGTTAACAGATTAGCTTGAAACATTTTTGTTTTATTACCCTAAAACACAGTTGTCGATACAAATCGATTGTTGTGTATTAACCCTTGGCACACTGATGTCGAAGTAAAGTATTTCTAAACAACATGATTCCCATAATGCAACATGGGATTTAAACAATTCAATCCTGTTTGTCAGAGCTCAAACTGATTTGGTTTAATTCCTATTTACATTGTGGCGAAAATTCCCATCTTGAAAATGTGTTATTTCGACGTCAGTTTAAAGTGGGTTAATTAATTAATGG
The DNA here is from genome assembly GCA_031216915.1 of Pictodentalium vernedei. NCBI lineage: Eukaryota > Metazoa > Mollusca > Scaphopoda > Dentaliida > Dentaliidae > Pictodentalium > Pictodentalium vernedei. The sequence goes on from CM062289.1 coordinate 89,098,970, forward strand.
CTATACGAGAAAATTTCACCAATTTCCAAGGGGAAACTGAAATCCAATGACTTTCGAAGGCCCTACTCACTTTTCAAGCACACACAAGGCCTTCCAAATGAATTTTCAAATTCAAGGTCTTTCAAAATTTTTAAAGGCCGCAATGACACCCCGTAATGGCTGTATTCGCATGGCCATGGTCCAATGAGTAGAGTCCTTCATCTTTTACATCACGTAACGGTCATATGGAACCAGTTTTTCAACAAAATCGCCATTCAACTTTTAATATTCTTTTGTCAGTATTGCATCCAAAACATAGCGTACGACTACTCACTGGGACATGTTCGTCATACAGTACTGCCCCCACAGAAAGTAGATATATTTACCGATTAGATGGCAATCGGATCCCGACTCGTGCGTTCCGAGATTTTATAATTGACACATTAATAACTAAATTCTTCAGTGTTGTGGGGGAAAAGCGTAAATCTAAATCGACCCGGTCGCAACCCGCGACTGGAATTAATGTTATGAGACAGAAAATAAAAATGGTCGGATGTTTGTTTCGTCATGTCGATTGTTAGATAAAGGGTGCGTCACTACTCGAGTTACTAGAAGACACGAGGCAATTCCATTCACTGCGAGGTTTCTCCAGATGATTTGATGGAGCCTAAATTGATGGGCCAGATTTATAGAGCTGGGAGGGAGGGGGAGGGGCTTAGAGATGACACTGGTATCCTTTTGAACTAAGGTTCTCCGCCCCGCCTTCACATAGTCACACGTTTGCTGACATCCTGCCGTCTGTGTATTGAAAACATGCAAAGGTTGTAATGCACATAAACCGGATCTCTGTTGGTCGTTTTCGTTCTGATAAGATTAGTCTGAAGGACTTCACGCGATGCAAATAATTGTTGATTTCGAAATATGCGTATCTGTTTCTCGATCGATTACGCCCACATGGTCACGACAGGTTATGCACCAATCATGCTTTTATTGTTCTCAGCACACTCGTGAAATATATTTAGCATCTGGTAAACAAAAATCAAGAAAGGGAAGTAGTTACGTACAATTTCATTTGTTACATTATAAAAAGAAAACAACAATCCCAAACAGTAAAACGATTTTGACAAGAAACGGACGAAACAGCTTTCAAGATCGATTAACATTCGTTCATTTTAATTCACTGAGGGTAATAGTTGGTGATATGTTTTGTTAAACTCGTTACTGCTTGTTATATAATATAATAATGATTAAAGATTATATAATTAGAACACGAACTTGAAAAAGAAAAAAATCTATGCTTTAACCTAAACTACCAACATATGGCCATACTTTCATGTTATAATTTAAGAAAGTTAAAAAAAATATTTTAAATGGGTAAAACCATGAAGTTGATCAAAACCGCCCGTATTCATCCCAGTTGCAAAAACATATCTATTTTCTGCCTAAAACTATAGATTATGGCTCCGCATTTGAGCGAGCGACACGAACTGTTTCATACTGTGAGGTCACGAACTATATAGGCGGGGAAAATGTGATAAAATAATGAAGTATGAATGGCGATGTTTGTAAATAGTAGTGGCCTCAAGCTACACATAATCACTACGTGATGTACAATTAAAACTAGAAGTCCTGTCATGAAATGCGCACAAATAGCACATCGATCTGTACACACACACACACCCATACAAATACCCACACCCAGATCCCCACCCACATTCATCCCCACATTCATCCGCCAATTCATTCACCCATTCCCTTTCACCATGCAAGCTGGAGACACATCGCAGCCGCTCGGTAACCCCCCCCCCCCCCAGTCACTTACCAAAACTAATCAAATTTTACCACTTTCAAGAGTAATTTGAGGTTGTAATCAACAACGGATCCCTTAAGGCGCTTTCCCGAATGACACAAGGCTAGATCTTTTGGAAGCAAATCAAAGACTGCCCTAAGACTGGCTGTTACCACCATCACCACTACAATAGGTGGAGAGTGCAAAATCACCAAATCCCCCACAGAGTGGAAACTCTATCCAAGCAATAACTTAAAATATGTTGTAAAGCATAACATGCACAAGCGAAGTTCAAGCCAGTGGACCTCCGAGTTTTAAAGAAATTGGAGATCATTTAGTGAAAAGACTGATTACGTCAGTGGAATGGGGATACCCACTTGAACAGCTTGATCTGAGAAATACTTGTTAAATGGTATTTGGGTAGAACGGGATTATGTCAAAAAGGTTTGCAAACTACATAACATCAATGGGGGCACCCGGATCTTCGTAAGGAGGCATAAAGAAATATTTCCTCAGAAACTCAGTTAAAAAATTAACAGATCAAGACTAGGTGGTAAATAACCAAGGTATCCGACCAAAGGAATGCCAATACCAGAATGGTGATAGTTATTTTGCGATCACCGATGTGATTTTTATAGGATTTAGTTTAGCTTTGCAATCATTTTATTTCTGTTTTTTTATTGTACAATTGTTTTAACCCTTTACCCAACGCAGACGATATCAAAATATATTATTTTAAATATCATTGTTTAAAATTTTTCAAAAAATTTCAACAAAACCATATCACGTGACCCCTCGTTGGAACGAGCTCGACGAGCTCGTTCCAACGAGGGGTCACATGATATGGTTTTGTTGAAATTTGTTTGAAAAATAATATTTTGTCAACTGCTGAATTTGCATATTACGCAGGCGGATGCGGCCGATTCGTTGGGTAAAGGGTTAAAAACCCATTGCAAGTCTCTATTAACCCCACAATAGGTGTCCATGTTGTCTCCATAGAAGGTGTCAAAAGAGACAATCATTAAAGAAAATTTTTTAAATATATATATATATTTGAGCGAGCAACACGAATGTGTTTTTCCAATGTGAGGCTTCAAGCTATGTTTTGGGGGCACAATGTGTTAAAATAATGAAATGTGAACGGCGACTTTTGTGAACAGTGCTGACCAACCATAACTGTTATGCGAATTAGAGGTTAATCACCAATCAAACAGAAAAATAAGGTATAAGAATTCACACACAATTGAAGTGTTCAGGCATGCTGAAGTTAAATCAGTGCTAAACACACGTGTAGTGGAATTTCTACCCACTCAATAACAGTCAATTCCCGTGGTTGTGCATAGGAAAGACAAGTACAGGTTTAGCCAATGGACTTCCGGTTTAACCGGGGGTCCAATGGCTTAAAATTTGATTGTCGTTCAAATGCTTGTTCCCCAGGAGGTTTTTTTTTATGAGTAGACACTGCACTCCACGAGTAATTTTTTTGATAATCCCCTAGCCATGTACTGCATATGTCTGACTGTTGTGACTCGAGAGTTGTCTTGATTCAATCAACATTTTGACAGAGCCTACCTTTTCTAATTAAATAACCGAAAAGTCAAGGTAGCGAAGTATGTATCTACAGTTGTATCTGTTGGAATGATTATCGTACGAGGTCTAGATTATACGGCGATTGCATTGCTTATTTTTAAAGCAGATAAAATGACGTGCGAAAACTCAGATGGGGTGTGGCAAATTGCGGCCAAATGACAATTTGATGGGCTTTTATATTATCTGGGGGCATCAAGAATATATAAGGAAAGGGTATTGTGAATACTTTGCAAATATGAAACATGCGAACGAGAAGTGCCAATGGAGTTGCTTTGCGTGACATAGAAGCCTCGTTGTGCAGCATTTCTTATTGCCACTACCCCTACACTCGACCGTATCTGGCATAATTTCAAATCATTCACGTCTTCCAATATGCGTTTTCTACCGATATATTCTGCTCCCACCATATCAACAGATATTCTGCGTTGTATGCCTACAAACTGAGTAAAAGCCCACCAGATTAACTTTTTACCTAACGAATCAGCTGCATAGGCCTGCATGATTTACAAATTTAGCAGCTGAAAATATCAAAGAATTTCCAAAAAAGTAACAGAACCATATCATGTGACCCCTCTTTGGAATGAGCTCGTCGAGATTTTAGTTTTGCTTATTCTTTTTTTTAAATTTGACAAAGATAATGATTAATATAATAATTTGATACCCTGTGCGTTGGGTAAAGGGTTATCCATAAGTCCGAAATGCGACCCCCTCCCCCAACCGCCTGAGTTTGCGCATGTTACTTTTCTACTTGAAACTCCAGCGACACAATTGCCAGATAAGACGTTTTTCGCGAAATGAGGCCTCCAACTGATCAATGCAAACTGTTGATACATACCTCTTCAGTTTGACATTCGGAGATTCTGATTTTTTTACATTTGCCAGTTGACACATGATATATTAATTGCCTTTGATATATTCGAATGTTCCTCTCTTTCAAGTTCTAAAACCTTAGCTAATGAACCCTCATTGGAACGAGCTGGTTGAGCGTGTTCCAGTGAGCGGTCATAAACTGTGGTATTCAGAAAAAAGAATCTGTTTTGTTATCCAAAATTGTTTTTTGAAAGTGTCGATTTTAGTTGTTTTTTGGTAAATAGGGGTCATTAAGTGCATTTTTCATTATTGCTGGAAATCACTTTTTTTGACCGACTAAAGCATTCCTAGCGTCCATACATGCATTTTGATGTAAAAAAGTGGGCGTGGCCAAAATGTTTGAAAGTGGGTCACGCTCATAACTCAAGCATGGTACGATGCATGGGCCTGGGACTAACACCAATTGAGGCGACACTCGATGGAGGTTCAAAATATGGGTCACGGAGGTGACCTAGGGGTCAATAAGTGCATTGTTTTCAGAATCGCTGCAAATCACATTTTTTGACCTCCTAAAGCATTCCCAAAGCCCATACATGAATTTTTTTTATGTAAAAAAGTGGATGTGGCCAAAATTTTTAAAAGTGGGTCATGCTCATATCTCAAGCATGGTATGACGAATGGACCTGCAACTAACACCAAATGAGTCGAAACTCGATAGAGGTTCAAAATATGGGTCAAGGCCATGGAGGTCACCAAGGGGTCATTGAGTACATTTTTCGGAATTTCTGGAAATTACATTTTTTGATCCCCTAAAGCATTCCCGAAGTCCATACATGAATTTTTACGTAAAACAGTGGGGCATGGCCAAAATTATTGAAAGTGGGTTATGCTCATATCTCAAGCATGGTATAACGAATGGGCCTGAAACTAACACCAAATGAGTCAACACTCGATAGAGGTACAAAATATGGATCAAAATCATGGTGGTCACCTAGGGGTCAAATTCTGTTTCTCTAGTTGTTCCTTATTTTGTAAATTGTCTTGTTCCTCGGTTCATATATTGTAAGTACGGGCGAGATGTAGTGTACGGTTATACACATCATGGGACCTTTCGAGATTGTCCGTTGAGGGTAATGTATTTTTGGGAACAGCACGCCACACACTGCTAAAACGTGGACATTATTGGATGAATACTTCGATAGCAGCGAATCAAGGGAGCTTTCCAGGGAATATATTAGAGATTCAGAATTGATATCTATCAATGTAATTTTAATTATGTTTTTCATATTATTCTCGCATTTTGACAAGATTCAGATGAATCAATAAATAAACGTTTGATTCCCTGGACATTGTAAAATAATGAGATTTGGAGGCTGTATATGCAGTGTCACTCCACTTGTAGGCTGATGATGGCGTTCGTATGGAAGAACAGCTTACAGTTCTGTAATTTCGAAAACAGGCAGAGAATTTAGACCGGTTCGCGACTGGGTCCCATTTGTCAACAAAGATATATGCGAAGAACTGCATGCCAGAGCTAGTTTTTTTTTGTTGTTTGTTAAGCTTTTCGCTCTGGAAAAGACTATTGTTTTTCTACGGATTTTTATTTTTTTTTATTATATTTTATTTTTTTTTTTCACACATTTTGTCCGTACGATTCGGAAGCCACTTTCGAACCGATTTTAACAGAATTTTGCACACGCATAGAGGGGCATAAAATCTAAGAATGTACACAAGCGGAATTTTCGATTTAGCCCTTATTTCGTCAGAATTGGCAAAAAACTGTCAAAATTTAGGTTTATAGGCACTTTCTCGAAACGCGTCTCGCAGATTTTTTTTTTTAAACATTCATCATTGTTAGACTTGTCTATGTCACTACCATTCATATACAAGAAATATTAGGCAATGCATATGTTAACCCTCCACAGGGTGACAAACATCAAAATGTTGATGAAATGGGCTGTTTTCGGGCCCCCAAAGCACACAAACGGTGTACGAGAGATAAACATAACTTCATGTATTGGAAGTGGGATTCACCGTGGATCATTTTTGTAAGTAATAAGCGTATTCAAGAAACCAAGCGTTAACCTGTTTTGGGCTGGTTGAACTGCAATACCCCTCTAAAGCTAAAAAATATCATGTTTTCTCTGGATTTCTCTAAACGAGTTTTGTAGATTTTCAAGAAAAAATGGCCACGCGCAGGTCTTGGTGCGCCAATACAAGCTGCATGGACAAAATATTCCTGTATGCATCTTTTAACCCTCCACGGGCCGCTAAAAGTCAAAATTGTAATAAAATGGGCTGTTTTTGGACATCAACAGCACCCAATGGGTACACCACAAAGAAAAGTACCTTCCTTTATCGAGCGCACAATTTATACGTTTTTATATAATTATATGTTTTTGGACACCAACAACATCAAATGGGAATGCCACAGAGAAACGTAACTTCTTTTTCCGAGCGCAAAACTGATGGGGACATTTTTTTGTATGTAGTAAGGGTATTCAAAAATCGAGGTCTCCAACAACCCATTTTCGACAAGTTAAGGAGATATACCCCTTCAAAGCTTAAAATCCCCGTTTTCTGTGGATTTCTCAAAAAAATCTAGTAAGTTTCCGAGAAAAATTGACCATTCGCAGGTCTTGGAGTGACATTACAAGTTACATGGCCAAAATATTCTGGCAAGCATTTGTTAACCCTCCAGAACATGCCAAGTATAGACATTTTGAGAAACTGGGCTGTTTTGGGGCACCCATAACACCCAATGTGTACCTGCGAGAGAAACATAGCCTCCTTCTTTGGAAGTGGAATTCACCGAGGATCATTTTTGAATTCACTGAAAATTATGCTTGGAAGCAATAAGGGTATTCAAAAAAACAACCCTTAATCCGTTTTTGGCTGATTAAACAATGATACCCATCAAAAGCTTAAAATTCATATTCTTCCTGGAGTTCTCTGAAAACATCTTGTAGATTTTTTAGAAAAAATGGCCATTCGCAGTTCTTGGTGTGAATTTACAAGTTGCATGGAAAAATATTCCTGTTTTCACTTGTTAACCCTCTACAAGCTGCCAGACATCAATATTTTGGATATATTTGAGATAAAATGGACCATTCTCAAATAACCACAGCACACGGTGGTATGTGTCAAACAAACATAACTCATTTTCTTGGTCATTAACTTGTCAGGCGATGATATTCGTATTAACTCTCGCCACCATTAATGATGGTTTTTACATAAACATTTTTTTTTATCAAACTGAGTCATTTAAGACTACTATGCCCACGTATCTCATCAATAAAGGAACTTCAGTGAGACAGTTAAAACTATTCATCAGACACTCTGGGGTCATGCAAAATCGTGGAATCTCATCTGGAAAATCCAGAATCATAAAGTCTATTTTTATTTTGTTTTTTTCACACATTTTGTCCGTACGATTCAGAAGCTATTTTAGAACCGATTCTCACACAATTTTGCACATGAGTAGAGGGGCACAACATTTTAAAATGTATCTAAGCTGAATTTTCATTTTCACCTTTATTTCGTCAGAATTGTCAAAAACCTGTCAAAATTAGGGTTTATACGCACTTTCTCGAAACGCGGCTTGTAGATTTTTTTAAACATTCATCACTGTTAGACCTGTCTGTGACACGACCATTCATATACAAGAGATATTGGGCAATGCATATGTTTACCCTCCACAGGCTGCCAAACATCGAAATGTTGATGAAATGGGCTGTTTTCGGGCCCCTAAAGCACCCAAACGATACAAGAGTGATAAACATAACTTCACTTATTGGAAATGAGATTCACCCTGGATCATTTTTCGAAGTAATAAGGGTATTCAAAAAAAAGCGTTAACCCGTTTTGGGCTGGTTAAATTGCAATACCCCTCAAAAGCTCAAAAAGTAATGTTTTCTGTGGATTTCTCAAAACGAATCTTGTAGATTTTCAAGAAAATTGTCTACGCGCAGGTCTTGGTGTGACATTAGAAGGTGCTTGGACAAAATACTCCAATATGCATTTGTTAACCCTCCACGGTAGAAGTCAAAATTGTGATAAAATGGGCTGTTTTGGACACCAACAGCACCCAATAGGTACGCCACAAAGAAAAATGTCTTCTTTTATCGAGCGCACAGTTTATATGACCCACAAGCGGGCGGCAGGCTCGCAACGGGGTTGCACATACCCAGTCAGATAAATGTGTTCCAGAACAGAACTCTCAGTGCCGTCAATGTCCAATTTTGAATTGGATAGTAAATGTCTCTGAAAAGAGCACGTGACGTCCGGTGTCGAATTACCCATTCAATTTCAATTGACCTATCCCCTTCTGGGATTTTTTTGGCTGAAACCAGCAATCAAACAAAATGTCAAATTCGTTCGTTTTCTGTTGTAACCTACCTCGTCTCTCAGCTTTGCGTGATATTTATAAATCTACACATCATTCGAATTATGCCCTTCTGGAGGTTTGTCAATACGCTCAGTTGATGATCTCGTTATTTCAGATCGAACTCTCCTGATTTCGTTGTAACCTGTCGGCAAATGCTAACCTTAATCGAAAAACCGCACATATAACTGAAAATACAACTGCTAATTGTTGTTATATTGGTGCGATTGTATACAGATATACACGTCGCTCGTGAAGTTTCAAAACGAATAGAAACGCAGTGTTTGAATTATCCGAATGTCAAGGTGTTGTAAAAGTAATGAAACGTTTGGTTGAAAAAGTGATACTGACATGTTGGTCCTGGGTCGTTTCACCCCAATTCTCGTTCGCCCGGGTCAATTCGTCCCGGGTCGTTTCGCCCCAAAGACGGAGTTGGGTTGTTTCGCCTCCAAACCAGACAGCGAAATGTCAACAGATCAAAGGCGGTTGTGGCCATTGACCTGCCATGCCTTGACATGAAATCTCATCAAATGATTCAGGAATCTCAGTGTCTCTGCTTTCAAATTTTGTAAGTCCTGTTTCTGGAGCCTCGCTGTTAATATCCATATGATCATTTGCGGAGAATTCCTCCAGCGCGTATGTGAGTGGGATTTGTTCTTCCTTTTCTGAAGACGCTGTTCTTGCCCGTCCGCCTGACACGCACACAAAGTGAAAGCCAGAGTTGTTTCTTGACGCATATCATTCCTATACGTAGTTAAGGAGATACCGGTTCCACATAATTGATGCAGCCAATTCCCGAAGACATCACAAGTGATAGCATGCTGCCTGCGTCTCACCTTTCTATTGCAGTCTACATGCTTGACATATTCTCTCTGTCTGTAGTTTAAACTTACTGAAGCTTCTGAATAAATGAATTTAGACTGACAATTGTCGGCAGTTTAATGAGTTGTCCGAAATTGAAAGAAAATATTATACATGAACATTAGGTTATATGCATTTATATGTTATTTGGGGGTGAAAAGTACTTTAAAACCAATTTTAAAAAACGAATAACAGCATCAGAAATGAAAACAAAGTAATAATTTGTTACTTTTTGGTGTCACCTGTATTTCTGAACAGTGCATCGAAAATGGCATGTCATCTTTATTCGGGAACAGGAGGAAGATTCAGCCTGGGGAAAACTCGGCCCAGGGAAGATTCGTCCAAAAGAAGACATTAGGATAGGATATCTGTTAGGATATTTTAGATACACTACGATATTCGTTTTGACTACTAAAAATAATTCTTAACAAAAATATTAATATATTGCTCGATCTTTATTAAAAAAAAAAAAAATAATATATATCGTCGAGCAATTATCTCTGCAGTAATTCACATTCGATGTATTCTGTAATAATTCATCTGTGAGAATTGCATCCAAACTGTCCTCCAACAATTTGACCCAAACTGGATGCTAATCTAACCCAAACCACCCTCCGGAAATTTGCCCCAAACCGTCCTCCAGAATAGGAGTGATTCTTATTGATTTATTTATTGGGGTTTAATGACACTTTCGACAGCCAGGGTCACCTCGTGTAGGCCAGTTTTACAGGTGCAGGAAGCCAGAGAGAACCACCGAGCAATAACAAACAACTGTCAGGCTCCCTAACATACAGACATCACACAAGCTGGGTTAGCATTGGTTGAAGACAAATGTGCGATTGGCATGCAGTACGCCTTGGTACACAATGCCATCACATGGGCAATGGGGATGAAGTGTCTTGCTCAAGGAAACAAAGTGGTTTTCGACCTAGGACCTTTCGGCTTGCAGCCTTCACCTCTAGCTACTGAGCCCAATTATTATTGATAAAATAGTAAAGAAGTAACAGAACATAAATTGTTAATTTACTTTTTAATTTTCAACTTCAGGTTATTTTAAATAAATAATTAATATTAAAAACATATTTGAGAAAACTTAACTATGCTGAAATATCAATTATCAGGGTCTAAGAAGTGACATTAAAAAATTGAAATAATTGTGTACCATATGTTATTATTTTTACAAATATTTTTTTTATAATGCCCTGGAAGGAATTTTTAACAGGTAGTAACAAAATAATTTTCACGAAGAAGCACAGAATTTTATGTTAGCAGGGTATTTGATGACTAGATTCGCATCGCGAAATGCTATACAAAAATGTCCAAATGCTAACCATTTGTCTTTCATATTGGCCTTATATTAACTATTTACCATCACTTTTTGAAACCAAGATGGAAATTGCTAATCAAAATTTTAGAAACAAAAAAATACCCTGGTTAGTTCATAACTGAAAACACGCAGGGGTGATGTTTGCAAATATTGTTTTACTACCGATAAGGACAATTGTTGTTTGTCAATCCATACATGATCAAGTTTCTGAAACAAAGACATTATACTATCCCAATGTTAGCTACCGGATGTCAGCACACAATTTGAAGTTGTTGGTTTACTATGATAAGAGACTAGTTGTAAATGGGTGAGTGCGTTCACAAATATTAATATTTTTCACCACCTGGTATCAAAATAATATAAATTTATGAACAACCATACAATTTATTATCAGTTAATTACAATAAGTGCCTTGTCCTAAAGGACAAGGTCCCTAATTACAAAAATGGGTAATAATGAAAATAATAAACACTGAGCAGCAAAAAAAAAAAAATGATTGACAATTTGACATCTATTGAATTATACACAGTTTGTGTTTACTCAATCATCAATCAAGAACATAACTGACTTCTACATGGAAAACATTTTTTGGTGGCTATTATTGTGCAAGTTTAGCAAAGATGTTACGTCTGTGTATATTTCCGCTGTAGGACAGTTTGGGTGCATAAACAGTTGGCTCAGGCCAAAATGTACTGGCCGGTTTGGGTCAAATTGCAGAGTACGCTTTGGGTGTATTCAGTCGGTGACAAATTCCATGTAATTGTTAAGGTGCAATTTATTTAAAGCAAGCAGGAAAACAACAACTGTCAATATTTATTTATTTAATATTTATTGGTGTCTTAGATCACATGTTTCTGCATAATGGCTAATCATGACCACGACAGTTTCACGGGTGAAGGAAGCCGGAGTACCTGGAAAGAACCACCGAGCAATGGAAAGTTATGGCGAGCTATGGCGAGCTATGGCGAGCAACTGTCAGCTTCCCAACATACCTACTCCACACATGCAGGGTTAACAGTGGTTGAAGACAATTGCACCATTGACGTGCAATATGCCTTGGTACAAAATGCCCAAGGACACAACATGGTTCCTGCAGGTGGGAACCTCACGGTTTGCAGCTTGCACCTCTACTAACTGAGCTACCACCCCCGGAGCTGTCAATTAATTGTTACAGATTAATGGAACACAGACACAGTAATTACTTTGTGTTTTTCAGACCTCAGATCAATAACAATGGCAGTTTAACCTTCAAAACTGTATAGTACCAGCTGAAACATGTCGCAGAATCACCATTTGAAAAAATTCCCAATACATAGTTTTTTTACAGCCAGGATCACCTCATGTCGGATAGTTTTACTGGGGGAGGAACCCAGAGTACCTAGAGAGAACTATCGGGCAATGGCAGGCAACTCTCAGGCTCCTCAACATAGTAACTCCAAACAAGCAGGGTTAGCATTGGTTGAAGACAAGTGCACCATCGATGTGCAGTATGCCTTAGTGCAGTTGCAGCAGGTGGGATTCGAACTGAGAACCTCTCAGCTTGTTTTGGGAATGTTATTTTGTTCCAGCTTCGTTAAGGTTTGTTTCATATTGCACAATTATGTCATGGTTAGTAATAATAAATTCTTAAAAAAAACTATTGAAAAAAATGCATAGAAAATTTAAGGAAAACAAATTTTCTGTGAAGATTTGGCCTCTGAGGTGATAAGATTCGGCCACGACAGACCGAATATTCTCGGAAAACATATGAGGGCTGAATCTTCCTGAAACTGAATCTTCATGCCCCCCACTTTTTCTAACTAAATTGCCCGTTACTTATAAAGCAACATAACTAAGGCAAAAACAATACTATGAAATTCATAAGTCTGAAATTCTATAAATTTCAAATAAATTTACACAAATTATACAGCAAAATGAAGGATGTGGTGTATAGAACCCCAAATGTACGTGTGCACCTCACGCACTGACACACAGTCAACATCAGACATCAGCGGTTCCTGAGAGTGTGCGAACGGTACAATATTTGTACCATAACTGATAATAATAAAATAATATTTCATAAGAACAACAAACACGGGAATTCAACATGCAGCCTCAAGGCTGCATGGTGGTGAATGCCAACGCTGAGCCCATTTTCCTTGAAAGGGGGAGTCCTTCACAAATAGTTTTTTTGTCATGTGATACTCTGGATACCCCCCATTGTTTAATATAAATCAATTTCATAATTCTAGAAAAATCCAGAAAATGTCACAATACGGGGTTATGACCCTTAATTCGTTAATTGTTGCCTGTTTTCAGCTTGTTTGCACAATAACTTGGAACAAATAGTAGTAGATTTGATTCAGTATTGGTATGTGAGACTTTCTTAATGTCTTGAATGAGTTAAAAAAATTGGTATGTTTCGGCTATACTGATTTTTTCTTGTTTTCAGCTCGGCAGTATGATATTTTAAATATCAATGGATTTTGTCAACGTTTAGTATATGAGACTTTCTTATCAATGTCTCGAATGGGTTCAAAAACTGGTACCATTTGGCTATACTGAGCAGAGTTATAGCCCTCAATTAGTTAATGTTTTCCCGTTTTCAGCTCATTAGCGCTGTGACCTGCACACTTATCAAAGGATTTGGTCAACACTTCGTATGTGAGACCTTCACAATAATGTCTTGAAGGAGTTCAAACATTGGTACAGTTCGGACATACTGAGTGGAGTTATGACCCTCAATTAGTTAATTTTTACCTGTTGTCAGCTTATCAGCATGACAACCTGAACAAATATCTATAGATTTGGTCAATAATTGGTATGTAAGACTGTGGCAATGCCATGAAGGAGTTCTGAAACTGGTATGGTACTGGCATACTTGCCCTCAGATAGCTAATTATACACCCTCTTTTTTTCAAAAAGTGGGGTATACTGGATTTCGCCTATCCGTGCGTCGGTGTGTCTGTCCACGCATCTGTGTGTATGTCTGTCCATACTCTCTCAGGTGTCGGCCCACATTATAACTTGAACATTACTGTTCAGATTTCATTGAAATTTCATACACATGTTCACTATCATTCATGAAATATCTCTAAGGAGTGTCAGCCATTTTGCTGTTGAAAATATTTTTCTGTGCATTAATCTACAAAAACAGCCTATTTTCTGTCTGTTCACCTCGTATATCGGGTTTGGTTTAGCGGATCTCAATCATATTTATTGCTTTTCATTTTTCAGACTTTTCCTGCTTTTTAACTTTGAACATTTGCTATTTGTCTCGTAAAATACCAATTTTTGTCTGTTTGCCTCATATTTCAGGTCTGGGTTATCAGATTTCAATAAAATTTGGAATGAAGATTGTTTAGTTTGTTTATGGGAAAGGCTTTCAAATGAGTCACGTCCCTGCAGTAAAACCAAGAAAATTCATGCAAATCACCTCCCCAAATGTGGCATTATGTCTTTGTTCTCTTTGGTGGGCCAATCATTGTTTTTGGCCTTTACAGTTACTACTGCGTTGGGGGAGGGGGGTGGGGGGGGGGGGGTGGGAGTTAATGTTGCTGCAAAACAAAGACAATAAATTCATCAGATTGACTCAAATTATTGTTAACAGGTGTACGTTGATCTCAATTTCTGGTGGGTTGAATTTTTCTCTGCTGTAAAACAAAGATGATAAACCCCTCACGTGTGTATGGCTAGTGTTGAAAATATGTCCATCTTAGCATTTTCAGTGAAGGGGTTGGGGGTGGGAAGTGGAGTGCATGTGCCATGCTTAGCATGGTGTTCTTAAAATTACATGACTCTGTAGAGTTACTCTGGTGTTTTGAGTTTTAAAATGGGTTTGTGAACACTTCAAAGATTTTACACAAAAACACGTTTTGCCCTCAGATTTGTTGCAGTGTCCACTGGGTGAGAAATTGTGTCTGTCATCTTACAAAGCTTTATCCTTGACAGTGGTATGTCAGCACCTCTGGTACAATCTCTTGCATTTGAAGTCTATCCACATGTCCGTCCTTATAAATGTCCATCTGCCCTCTGATGTATATTTGCATTATAACTTGAACATCACTTCTCAGATTTCAATGAAATTTGGGATAAAAATTGTTTATGGGAAAAGCTTTCAAATAAGTTATGCCCCTGCCATAAAACAAAGAAAATACCTGCAAACCGCCTTCTCACTTGTGGCATTATATCTTTGTAAGGAGGGGGGGGGGGGGGCTGGTGGAAAATTAATTTTTTGCTGTAAACAAAGATGATAATTTTGCTGTTTGCCTCATAAAATAGCCAATGTTTTGTCTGTTTGCCTGGTTTGGGTTATCTGATCGCAAGGAAATTTGGAATGAAGATTGTTTTTGGGAAAGACTTTCATGGTTTATTTCTTCTCTTAACATTGTTCGGCAGTATGCACACTCTTGTTGCTGCCTGTATTTAGCTTGTCAGAACTATCTTGAACAAATATCAATGGATTTGATTTTCGTATAAGAAAAACTCTACAAGGACCCTCGCATCTGCGAAGTGTGATCCTTGTTTCATTTTTGTTTTGTTATAACTGCAGCAATTCCAATCCAAGCTTGCATATTCCCAGCATTCTGGCTTAGGCCTAAAAAAATGATAATCTTTTTTCTGAGGTCCTTTCTCAGGCCCTCCCACATGGTCCTTTTGGCTGCAGCATTAAGCCAGGTCATTACTCTTTAGTATAGTCCACACCTCAATTATTTTCTTATTTGAAAACCTAGCATGTAGAGAAGAGAAATTAACTTTTTCTCAATTATCACAATTCTTGCCTTATTTCATAATCCTTTCATAAACACTGAACATTATCCTTTTCGTCAAACACTACAAAAGTCAAGTTGAGTTACAGTGTCACTGGCACTTTCATGAAGGCTCGACCCCCCCCCCCCCCCCCCCACAAAAAAAAAAAATACAAAAAAAAAACGTTAGCACAGTCTACATGTCGTATTCATGAAGGAACCTCATTGTAACCTAGAAGAGTGACTCTGTATAATGTATAGTAAGTCAAAACGAGAACGCGTTCCATTTTGGTCGCGATCGGCAACCACGACGGCTGCACGGGCCTGGAACCTGAAAACCTTTAGCACAGTCTACATGTCGTATTTTTGAAGGGATGTCCTTGTAACTTGGAAGGATGACTATGTATAATGCCTAGATTAGAACATCCTATTTTGGCCTTGATCGGTCAAGCCTAACGGCCGCACAGGCACGTGACCTAGATTTGTTTAGCACAGCCTACAATTCATATTTATTTTGGGACTTCATTGTAATTTCGAAGGATAACTCGGTATAATGTCCAGATGAGACGATCCTATTTGGTCATGATCGGTCAGCCGTGAAAGGTTACTTTTATGAAGGGATTTCGTTGTAACTTGGAAGGATAACTTGGTATGATATCCAGACGAGACTATCCTATTTTGGTCATGGTTAGACAATCTTGACCGCTGGACCATCACATGTCCTAGATTCCTTTGGCAAAGACTGCGAGTTTCATTGTGTCGTGGTAGGATTACTCGGTTTAGAATAAGTTTAATGTAATTTGGTAACTCTGGCTGACAGACTTTAACTGTGAAGGCCACATTAACCGAGGCCTCAACTCTTTAGTACAGACCACGCCTCAATTGTTTTCTTATTGTATTATCCTAGCATGTAGGGAACAGAAGTTAACTTTTTCTTAATTATCACAATTCTTGTCATATTTCATAATGCTTTCATAAACACTGAACATTATCCTTTTCAACAAACGGTACACAGTCAAGTTAAGCTACAGTGTCACTGACACTTTCATTTAGCTCAACTTGACAAAGTCAAGATAAGCAATTGCCATCACGCCTGCGGAAGTCTGTTAGTCTATTCACATTTGCGTTAGCACCTGCTGCAACCCGAAGTTCCGATCATCACACAATTTCGTATGCAGGTTCGAGGTCAAGTCTAAATGTGAATGCTCCATTTTGAATGCGACCGGTCAGCCGTGACGGCTGGGAGGGGTCGACACCCAAAAACCAATAACACAGTCTACAGGTTGTATTTATGAAGAGATTTCATTGCAACGTGGTAGGATGACTCCGTATAACGTCTAGATGAGAACGTCCTATATTGGATGGGTTCAGTCAACCATGACGGCCACAGGGTCACGTTACCTAGATTCATTTAGCACAGTCTACGGGTTGCATTTATGCAGGGATTTCATTGAAAATTGCTAGGATGGCCCAGTATATTGTCCAGATGAGAACGTCGTGTTTTGGCTATGAACAGTTAACCGTGACAGCCGCAGTCTCGTGATCTAGATTTGTTTCGCACAGTCCACTGCAGTTCATATTTATAAAGCTATTTCGTTATAGGCTCGAAGGATAGCTCAGTACGTATGATGTCAAGATAAGACTCTCGTATTTTGGTCACGATCGGTCAACCATGACCTTCGGATCGGCACATGATCTTGATTTCTTTAGCAATGTCTGTGGGTCATATTCATGAAAGGATTTCATTCCAACTTGGTAGGATCACTTGTTTTGGAATGATTTTACTGTAACTTCGTAACTTTGGTTGACATTCGTTATCTGGGAGGGCCACATCAACCCAGGCCTCAGTTCATTAATATAGTCTACTCCTCAAATTATTCTTATTGAAAACATAGCATGCAGGGAACAGAAATTAACATTCTCAGTTATCACAGTTCATGTCTTACTTCATGATCCTTTCATAAACATTGATAATTATCCTTTTCATCCAACATTACACACAGTCAAGTTAAGGTACAGTGCCATTGACACTTTCATTGCAGATAGGGAGGTAGGGCCTACTTTCACGTACAAACTACAGTACCACGAGAAATTGTTATTTTGTGCTGTCGTAAAACGTCAAATTATGTAGATATTTAGCTGCAGCCTTTAAACAGATTGGAAATATTCTCAGAATGCGCTAAAATCTACCGCTACAGTCAACTAGAGTAAAAAATCTGTACAATAATCACTCCTTTTGGAGAAGGGGGAGGCACCCCCTTAAACTATCCATCCCTAGTTGAAATGTTCATAGTTCTGCCCCCCTCTATTTGACACATCATTGTGAAATTTGCTTGTGACATATTTGCGATATTTTTGGTGGATATGATTGAGGAATGTATTGAGATGGTCCCCAGTGTTTTCCGTAGCTCTCTTGACATGCAGACTTTTCGTGACAGTCATGGAAAGTATGTACCCCTTGATTTCCAAGATGTTTTCGTGTACTGTCTACATGTACATGACATGTGTAGGGTATTCAATCTTCATTTTAACACAAACCCTTGTGATTTAATGATTGAATATGGTAAATGCAAATGTAAGAAGACGTTTGTCTGAAGCAGAAATGTGGCGGGCTGTAGGGATGGTGGAGCAAGGGGCTACCCATCGTCAGGTTGGTGAAGCCCTCGGTGTGCACCATACGGTGATCACCAAAGCCTGGGCAAGATTTCAGCAGTATGGCACACCAGTAAGACGGCATAGTGGCGGCAGAGACAGGGCAACATCTGCAGCAACATCTGCAGCTGGAGACCGGTTTTTGGTCATTCAGGCCTGTAGGAACCGCTTTGCCACAGCAACCCAGCTTCGCTGTGACCTTCAGAATGCATCCGTGGTAAATGTTTCGACGCAGACTATCCGGGAAAGGTTGCACGAATGTGGTCTCCGATCGAGAAGACCATGTATTCGCATTCCGTTGTCCCAGAACAAAGGACACGCACGATATGAATGGGCCATGGACCATGTTGGATGGACCAGAAAAGATTGGCGACCTCTCCTTTTTACAGATGAGTCAAGAAGACCAGAAAAGCGATTCCATGCAGCCAATATTGTTGAGCATGACCGGTATGGTGGAGGGTCAATCATGGTCTGGGGCTGCATCAGCGGGGATGGACGTACAGAGCTCTGTGTCCTTGGACGTGGTACATTGACTGCACTGCGGTATGTTGATGAGATCCTGGATGTCCACGTCAGATTGTATGCAGGTGCAGTGGGTGATACGTTCATTCTGATGGACGATAATGCCCGTCCTCATGTTGCCCATGCTGTCGGGGAGTACCGACAGAGGGAGGGGATCGAGCGTATGGGCTGGTCAGCAAGATCCCCTGTCCTCAATCCAATCGAACATGTCTGGAATGAGTTACAGCTTGCAATTTCAGCCCGCCCAATCCAGCCGAGAGGTGTCCATACTGGTCCAAAAATGGAACAACATCCCAAAAAGTACCACCAGGAACCTGAATGGGAGCACGAGAAAGCGTTGCCAAGCTGAAATTAAGAGTAATGGGTCTCATACTCGTTATTGAACCTATACCAGTTCGCTCCGTAAACTTTTGGGCAAATTGAAAAATTTCCTCTTTTACCAATAGTATCCATTTTCCATGGTTATCGTATTTAAAAGCTAAACAATAATGTCAAACACAACTAAAATCTTAATTTCTGTACTTAAATTATTAAAGATATAATTAAATAACAATATGTATTCACTTTCCATTACAATATTTCAGCTAAAACGCAAAACAGGTAGTTGGAAATACTTGGTGCTTAGCAACTTTGAGTAGTATATGTTGCATCACAGGAACACTGTTTTTACGATGTTATGAGGGTGTTTGTGCATATAACGTTAATTATTGCTGACCGTTGCACAATACTAATGAGTTTCCAGGTTCCTGTGGTTACATGCTTTAGGGTTCCTCCTTACGCATTGCGTATTGTCATATTACGGAAACATTTTGTAAGTAGTAAGGGTATTCAAAAGTCGAAGTCTTAACCCATTTTGTGCTCGCTAAAGAGAGATAACCCTGAACATTCCTATTTTCTGTGGATTTATCTAAAAACATCGTGTAGGTTTTAAAAAAAAATGACTACTCGCAGGCCTTTCTGTACATTACAAGTTGCATGGACAAAATATTCTGGTGAGCGTTTATAAACCCTCTACAAGCTGCCAACCATCATAATTTTGTTGAAATGGACTGTTACAGACACGCACAGCACCCACTGTATACCAGAGAGATAAACAAAATCTCATTTGTTGGAAAAGTAATTCACTGATGACCATTTTTGTAAGGTATTAAAAAATAAACAAGCGTTAACCGCTTTTGTGGTGGTTAAAAGCGATACCCATCAAAAGCTTAAAAAATACATGTTTTCCCTGAGTTTCTTTACAAATATCTTGCAGGGTTTCCAAGAGAAAATGGCAATTGATAGGACTTGGTGTTACATTACCAGCTGCATGGATAAAATATTCCGGTAAGCATTTCGTCGTGTGAGAACCATAAGGTTCTATCTTCCACAGGAAGATAGAACCTTATGGTTCTCACGCGACGATTTGTTAACCCTCTATGGGCTGCTAAATGTTAAAATTTTGAAAAAAATAGTCTGTTTTTGGACACCAACAACATCAAATGGGAATGCGATAGAGAAACCTAACTTCTTTTATCGGACGCAAAACTGATCGGAAAAACTTTATGCAAGTAGTAAGGGTATTCAAAAATCGAGGTCTTAACCCATTTTCGACTGGTTAAGGAGATATACCCCTTAAAAAGGTTAAACTTCCCGTTTTCTGTGGATTTCTCAAAAAAATCTAGTAAGTTTTCAAGACAAATTGATCATTCGAAGGGCTTGGAGTGATATTACAAGTTGCATGGACAAAATATTCCTGTACGCATTTGTTAACCCTCCAGAGGCTAACAAGCAAAGACATTTTGAGAAAATGGGCTGTTCTTGGACACCCATAACACCCAATGTGTACTCGTGAAATAAACATAGCCTCCTTCATTGGAAGTGGAATTCACCGAGGATCATTTTTGTAAGTAATGAAGGTATTCACAAAATCAAGCATTAACCCGTTTAGGGCTGGTTACAGAGCAAGAGGTTAAACATTCATGTTATCCGAGGATTTCTCTAAAAACATCGCGTCGATTTTCAAGGAAAATTGGCCATTCTCATATCTTAGTGTGGCATTACAAGTAAGTTGCATGTACAAAATATGCCATTAAGCATATGTTAACCCTATACAGGTTCTCAAACATAAAATTTTTGATAAAATGGGCTGTGTTTGCGTACCCACAGCACCCAAAGTTAAGAGGAGAGATCAACATAAGTGGAAGTAGAATTCACTGGGAATTATTTTTGTAAGTAATAAGTAATAAGGGTATTCGAAAAATAACCCTTAACCTGTTTTGGGCTGGATAAACAATGATACCCATCAAAAGCGTAAAAATCATGTTCTCCCTGGATTTCTCTGAAAACATTTTGTAGATTTTTAAGAAAGAATGGCCATCGAAGTTCTTGGTGTGACATTACAAGTTGCATGGAAAAATATTCCTGTTAGCACCTGTTAGCCCCCACAAGCTGCCAGACATCAATATTTTGGATAGATTTGAGATACAATGGACCATTTTCAAATAGCTACAGCACTCCGTGGGTATGTGTCAAACAAACATAACTCCTTTAGTCGGTCATCAACTTGTCGAACGACGATATTGATATTAACGCTCTCCACCCTTAATGATGGTTTTTACCTAAACATTTTTTTTATCAACCTGAGTCATTTGAGAATACTCTACCCATCTTTCTCATAACATCAAAAAAGGAACTTCAGTGAGACAGTTAAAAACAATTCATCAGACACTCTCGAGTCATGCAAAATCATGGAATCTCATCTGGAAAATCCATGATTCTCCAGAATCATAAAGTTTTTGTTTTTTTTTTTTTTTTTTTTTTTTTGGGGGGGGGGGGGGGGGGGAGGGTTCACACATTTTGTCTGCGCGATTCAGAAGCCATTTTCGAACCGATTTTCACACACTTGTGCACAAGCATAGAGGGACTTTGAATCTAAAAATGTTACCAAGTTAAAAAACATTCATCAGACACTCTGGGGTCGTGAAAAATCATGGAATCTCATCTGGAGAAGCCATGATTCTCCAGAATCATAATGTCTAGTTTGTTGTTTTTTGGTTGTTCTGTTTTTGTTTTTTGTTTTTGCTTCTTTTTCCTTATTTCAGTCTTGATTTCACATTTTGTTTTTGAAAAAGCGTGATATTTTATTTATGAAAAAAACGTGATATTTTATTTATGAAAAAAACGTGATATTTTATTTATGAAAAAAAACGTGATATTTTATTTATGAAAAAATAAACGTGATATTTTATAAATGAAAAATAGTTTATTCTTGAAAAAAAGATGATGATGGCGTTCTTTTGTTAGAACAGCTTACAGTTCTGTTATTTCTAGCTAGGACAAAGAATTTCGTATTTGTTTCCTTTTCATTTTCATATTTATGAATCTATCCACTATTGTGAAAGCGTCGCGCCGTATCGCCCCCGCATCGCGCCCGTAACACGATTTGATCAAGAAAGAGACATGTTGCGTGATTACAACATCTATAATCAATAGCAACATATAATGTAGGTTCTTGTGTTTACCATTGGTATACAGAAATGCCAATTCGTATTCTCATGTGCAATACGGTAAGAACCGGCGGAGGGGGTAGGGTTCACCACTCCTCCCACTCCGTCCAGAAGTAACTGACAGAGAGATAGAGAGAGGGGGAGAATAGGCAAACATTATCTTCACCAACCCACCATTACCATCTTATAGCGAATTATCAGGCTTATCGACACTTTTGCCAGCTAGGGTCGCGTGGTGGAAGGCGGAGTAACCGGAAAGAACCACCGCGCAGCAGCGAACAACTCTCAGACTCCGACGTACTTACTCCACACATGCAGGATTTGCATCTCTTGAAGCCAAGTGTACCAAACACCTGATGCCTTAGTACACAACGTGACTGTGTCCCTTCGTATCGTATGGGCAATCGGGATGAAGTGCCTATTCTCGAGGATAGAACGTGGTTACCCCTGGCGCGTATAACTTTACTCCTAAGCTTTACCACGTTTTGATTTATCTCTACTTTACATATAGAAAAAATACACATTTGTGACTCCATATTTGACAAACTTCCTCCTTGGAGCCGAAACATTGTTTCTCACCAATAGGGTAATTTGTTAGATGAGGACCACAAATGTGCCAAATGTAGAGGTGCGTGAGTCTCAAACAATGGCTTGTGCAGAGTATTCCCACGATGCAATTTTAAGCGCATGGGCCACCACTGATATAGAAACAAACTCCACACCACATACTGCAAATAATCCCAGTGCACTTAAAATAGCTAAGCCTGTTGCCAGAACACCGGCGTTGACCAGGAAAACGTCTATTTGATACACTGTTATCGCCCGATATGACAAATATAGCATAATATTATTTTTCCGCGTTTCGTAGAATAGCGGAAAACATTTGTCTTTACGTTGTGTTCAACGTTCATTTATGTTAGTTTGGTCGTTTTGGACCAATGAAAAAATTAGGAAATCGTTAGCCAATTAGAAAATTGGAAAGCAGTGACGTTACAAATAGTTTATTGTGACTACCAATCGTTTTGTAGATTTGGTGCATGTGATATTTGGTGGAAGGCGGTAAAATTAGTATTTTCAATTCTAGCCGTCGCCATTGCTTGGACCAGTCAATTTTCAATTTGTCTTGTCATGTTTTGTGTTTTTTTGTGGTTTTTTCTCATAATGGATGAAAATATTTCTAAGTTTGTTCAGGATGAAGTAGGAAAGGCTGTTAAAGTATCCCAGAATGAATTGTTGGATTCAAAGTTAGGAGCATTCGAAAATCGAATCAACAACAATCAAAAAGAACTTTCGTGCCAACAGTTAGCCAAAATAGAGCAGAATTTAGGAGAAACACATAAATTTAACAAAAAAGGATGTGAAGATCAGTATAGACATAATATTAAGGTGTTAAATAAACTGTCAGATGCACACAGTCATTTGATTCAAAATCCAGTCACCATGGAAGGGGTGAAAAAGGCAAAAGCTTCTGTAACTGAAGGTATGGACCTAATTACACACCGCCAAAAGTTAATTAAGATTGCCGATGTAAGTGAGAGCGGATGGAGAGTCGTAGAGGAATACATAGCCAATCCTGTCGCTGATGATTCGGACGACGAGAGAAGGATATACAGGGCACAGAGCAAAGCTACTAAGAAAATGAAAGAGGAAAGAATAAAAAAGAAACGTCGGGAATTCCGCACCAAACCGTATTGTGACACGGATTCACAGTCTTTCAAGAATATGGCATCTGCCTCCGTCGCATCGACTTCAGAAAAACCCGGAAAATGTTTTGCATGTGGATTGAGGGGGCACTGGCGATCGGCTTGCCCCAGTTTACAACATAAGATAAGTATTGTTGATTCTCATTTTGATACAACAGGGAAAATTGTTCCTTTGGTTGATATGAAATTTTTTTCAAATATGCACGAAAAAGAGTTAATTCAACAACCGAGTTTTTTGTCTGATATTGAACAGTGCAAACAATCTTCAATAAATCTTTTGTTAAAGCCAGATTGCATGAATTCACCCAAGCTGAACGAGGTGGTCGGCTTCGGCGTTGATAAGCGTGCAGTAAATGATAACGTTTGTTCAAAGCGCATTTCTCCGGTGGGACGTTTAAAATCCTGTTGTGAGTTTTGGAAACAAATTGGTTGTAATGATAGTGTTCTTTCTGTGATTTTGCAAGGATATAAAATACCTTTTTTACAAATCCCAACAAAGTTGTTTATGAAAAATAATAAATTCGCTTTGGTAAATTCCGATTTTGTTTTGGCAGAAATTCAAAAAATAACAGAGCTGGGGTGTGTATCGGAAGTAGATGTAGTTCCACATGTGGTTAACCCCCTTACTGTTGCTTTTGGAAAATCGGGGAAGCCTCGTTTGGTTTTAGACTGTAGGCATATAAATCTCTACCTATTTAAATTTAAATTTAAATTTAAATATGAGGACGCTTTGATTGCCAGATATATGTTTGCACGAGGCGACTTTTTATTTAAGTTTGATTTAAAGTCGGCATATCATCATATTGAAATTTTTAAGCCAGACAGGACATATCTTGGTTTCTCATGGCTTTTTAACGGTATAAGAAAGCATTATGTTTTTAATGTTTTACCATTTGGAATTTCTACTGCAGGATATAATTTTTCAAAGCTTATGAGAGAAGTTGTTAAATTCTGGAGAGACAACAAAATAAGAATCATCATGTTTCTTGATGATGGGTTAGGTGGAAATTCAAAATTGGATTCAACAGAAACGGACAGTAGTAAGATTCAAACAGATTTAGTAAATTTGGGTTTCCTTGTTGCACAAGAGAAGTGTTAATGGGTACCTTGTCAAAATATAGTTTGGTTAGGTTTAATCTGGGATACCTCCAAAGGTATCATTCGGGTAACTGATGAAAGAATAAGTAAATTAAAAGCTTGCCTTGACAAGATATTGAATAAATTCGGAGATAGTTTGTATTTAGTTGAAGCCAGGGAGCTGGCTGGGATTGCTGGTCAATTAATTGCGACACAGATTGTACATGGAGGCTTAGTTAGCCTTAAAACCAGATCAATATACAAATGTTTAGATACTAGAGCAAGTTGGCAACATAGAGTGTTTGTAAATTCTGATGCTATTTCAGAACTGGTGTTTTGGAAAGATAATTGCATTCAGTTGAATGCGAAAGGTGTTGACCTGTCAGTTTCGCATGGTTGCGGCGCATGTGATTTTCATATGTGGACGGACGCATCCGAAACTGGTTATGGAGGTTATATATCCCAGAGAGAGGGATCCCTATTTGAGGGGAACGAGGTTGTACAATTGGGTTCGCAGACCCTGTTTTCCTGCGCAGCGCAGAGGGTAAGTACAAAACCAAATAGTGGTGACAAAATGTGTTTTGGGAGTTGGGCTCCCGAAGTATGTGGCTTGAGCTCCACATGGAGAGAGCTAGAGGCTGTTCATAGAGTATTATTAAACTATGTTCATTTGTGCAGTGGTGAAAATATCAAGTTATCGACAGATAATAAAAATGTACCAAGAATACTTGAAGTGGGAAGCAGAAAGTCTCATTTCCAGAAAACAGCCTTACAGATCCATGATGTATGCAAGGATAATGACATAAATTTGCATGCGGAATGGATTCCAAGGCAGTTGCATTTTAAGGCTGACTGGCTCAGCAGGCAACAAGATTGTGATGATTGGGGTGTACAATTTTTTATTTTTCAAGAGATCGACACTCATTGGGGTCCACATTCCATAGATCGGTTTGCTACTGATTATAATACAAAATGCAAAAGGTTTAATTCAAGGTTTTGGTGTCCTGGCACTGAAGCTATTGACGCTTTTAGTTGTAGTTGGAAAGACGAGAACAACTGGTTAGTCCCGCCTCCATGTCTCATTGTCAAAACAATCCGAAAGCTGGAAAAAGACAAAGCAAAATGTTTTCTGATAATTCCTTTATGGAAATCGGCTCCATATTGGCCGATGTTGTTTAATAAAGCTGATATTTTTGCAAGTTTTGTTAAAGAGGTCAGAAATCTTCCCCAACATAATTTTACAGTTAAAGGCAGAGGCCGAAACGGTATTTTTGGAGTCAAGGATTTAACATTTAAAATGATAGCTTTCAAAATTAGGTTTTGATGCATTAGGATCCCCAGTAGGTGCCCAAGTAGGTGTTCATTGTTGAGATGGAAGAGGTGTTTTTGTTATCAATCATTGTTTATTTTCCAGGCTTGAAAGTTGAATCGTTTATAAATAGCAACTTAGAGGCCAGCGGCAGTTTGAATAATATGGAGCTTTCCCAGCTAGCAAAGAAAATGTCTGTCTATTTGATTGATTCGAAAAGTGACGCCACAGTGAAAAAGTACTTTCAAGCCTTTAAAAGGTGGGAACAGTTTATTTGTTTACAAGGTTTCAGTGCTCTACCGGCTCAGCCGATCCATGTTGCATTATATGTTACTGGTTTATTGGACAGTCAGACTTCTGCTAATTCGGTGAATGCTGCTGTGTGTGCCATAAAATGGGCTCATGAACTGAATAATTTACCTGACCCTACGAACAATTCTTACGTGTCTAATTTAAAACAAACTGCTAAGCGTTCTTTGTCTAAACCTGTACATAGGAAAGCTCCTGTTACTGTTGATATGTTGATTGCATTATGTGAACAATTCCAAGGGTCCACTGACCTTCTCATTTTAAGAGATTTATCTATGCTTCTGATTTCTGATAGCATTTGCTGGTTTTCTTAGGTTTGACGAATTAGTGTCTTTACACTGCAATGATATCACTTTTAAAGAGGACTACTTGGTTTTGTATATCAGAAAAAGTAAATGCGATCAATTTCGCCAAGGTAACGAGGTTCTCATTTCAAAGGGAACCACATTGGCATGTCCAGTAAATATGTTTAAGAGATATATACATGCAGCTCAAATTAACATTGAAAGTCCCGATTTTCTATTTAGACAAGTTGTTAGATCAAAAGGATCGGCCAAACTGATATACAAAAACAAGAGTCTCAGTTATACTACAGTTCGAGAAAGACTAGTCGGAAAATTGAAACAGGTGGGCGGTGATTTAGATCTAGGATTACATTCCTTACGCTCAGGTGGAGCAACAGCAGCGGCTAATGCTGACGTTAAGGAGCGCTGTTGGAAGCGACATGGTAGATGGCGTTCTGACAGCAGTAAGGATCAATATGTAGTAGATTCATTGCATGAAAGATTGTCTGTTTCTCGAACTCTCGGTTTGTAATCAGAATAAATTGATCATGAATTCAAAGTGTTTTCAAAATAGCCCGTTCTTTGATTTTTCTAGCTGCTCGGTCGGCTATTTGGCTATTAAGAAATAGTTATTTATATGTAGCATAGTTAAGACTATTATTTTTCCGCGTTTCGTAGAATAGCGGAAAACATTTGTCTTTACGTTGTGTTCAACGTTCATTTATGTTAGTTTGGTCGTTTTGGACCAATGAAAAAATTAGGAAATCGTTAGCCAATTAGAAAATTGGAAAGCAGTGACGTTACAAATAGTTTATTGTAACTACCAATCGTTTTGTAGATTTGGTGCATGTGATATTTGGTGGAAGGCGGTAAAATTAGTATTTTCAATTCTAGCCGTCGCCATTGCTTGGACCAGTCAATTTTGAATTCATGATCGTATCTGAAAATTCATGTTGAAAGCTAAAAGTGTCACATTATTTTCATTTTTCTTATTTCAAGTTGCAAGTCCAGTAACTTCCCTGAGACGTACTTAGCACGTGCTATTGGACACAGGTTTCTAGAGTATTTTTCCTTTAAAAAAAAAAAAAAAAAAGGTATTTTATCTCTAGTTGTTCCTGGGCGGCTTTTTACGTCAAGGATGGGCATACATTACAGTTCTGTTTAATAACATATTATTGTATACAGAATATAGGCTGAATACAGATTGTTTTATATGAAAATAAACGTCTTTCGGGCGGTCCAAGCTGCTCGGTCGGCTATTTGGCTATTAAGAAATAGTTATTTATATGTAGCATAGTTAAGACCTGCTAATCAGTGTGAACGTGAGAGACATAAAGAAAATATCCCCCTTCGTATCATTGTCGAGTTCTTCATCCAATGCGCTTGCGTGTTAATATGCATAGTCTACTTTTTCAGATGTTAAGTTTTCCATGTAAGATTTAAAATTTTGTAGCCATTGTTCCGACTTTCTGAATTTTCGCCATCCTGTCGAGTCGAATGCGTATATACTTAATGGACGACAGCTCACCAGCACTGGTGACTACATCGCCAAAAAAAAACAACAAAAGACAAGAACCCGTCACTATAAAAATGGATAACTCACAACAAATCAGTTTGGAACGAAGATGTAAAGACAAAGGAACCAGTCACAACACAGTCAGGATTTCTTCTTGCACACAGACCGTCAAATCTCAACAAAGAGCTATCACGTTGGATTGCTACATGAAACACTAACTCGTAGAAACTTCTCAGGGCGTTTAGGTTTGTTGTTCCAGGCATATCTGATCCATCGTTCGCTTTAACGATTATGTCGTCATATAATCCTAGATAAGGAATTGTTCGTGCACTGCAATTCGACACAGAGAAATCAGGATAGGTATCATACAGATATTTCCGGTCTTTTTAAGCTTGACTGTCTTTCGGAGTGTAGGCAAGTTCAATATTGCTTTCTGGATTCAATCGAATCAGGCCAATACCTAGGCCTCCGAACAAAACCACACTACATATAATGAAAACCCATGGATAGCGTGCCACGAAACGGCAATATATTTCAAACCTTTTAGAAAGAAACGTATCTACTTTAAGGTAGCACGTATTACAAAAATTGCACACTGTTAAAGTTTAAATGCATGCAAATATCTGACTCTTCGGTTCCTATTATGCTTACAGACATCGCATCGGTGTACAAGCTCAAGAGCAAGATTCCATTCAATCTCTTTCTAGAATGTTCCTTCTCCTTGAGTACTATGTAGAACCAATCCTACAATATACTGAAGCAAATATACTTTTATCGTATAGTCACGATGGACAGGCCCATAAAAAATATCACCTGCAGCTCGTCTAAAAACGCGTGACATCAGATGTCAACGTTGTAACATTGGGAGTGGGGAGACTTCGGATGTAGAAGTTTGTTAACCACTTGAACCATTGAGGTTGCCCGGAACATGATACAGTACGTGGAGAGTGTATTATCACTAAATCACCCGCAGAGTAATAATAATAATAATAATAAGGGAGTTTTATATAGCGTAAAATCACAAGCAAGCTGTGCTCTAAAACGCTGTACAACAAAATAAAAAATCGAGCTCCTGACCATCAAGCAATTTATAGAGTGAGAAAGAAGGGGGGCAAAAATCACATATCACCAAAAGCCTCTCTAAAAAGATGAGATTTCAATTTTTTTTTTTGAATTGATCAAGATTTTCTGATGCCTGAACTTGATCAGGTAAAGAATTCCAAAGTGCAGGTCCAGCGAATGAGAAAGCTCTGTTATTCACAAGAGCTGACCTAGAGAAGGGCATCTGAAGCTTAATTTGTTTGGAAGAACGTAAATTTCTTTCAGGTTTTTTAATTGTCAAAAGGTCTTGTAAATACTTTGGTGCCGAGCCATGAATGCACTTAAAGACAAATACCAAAATTTTGAAACTAATCCGCTGTCGTACAGGAAGCCAATGCAATTGTTTGAGTACTGGTGTTATATGATCGTAGCGTCTAGAGCCTGTGATGATGCGTGCAGCTGTATTTTGAATGGTTTGCAGTTTTGAAATATATGACTGCGGCAGGCCAATTAGAAGAGAGTTGGAAAAATCTAAGTGGGATGATATAAAGGCATGAACTGAGTGGAGATTCCACCCAAACAATAATTGCAAATTTGTTGCAAAGCATAACCAGCACAAGCAAAGTTTCAGCCAATGGACCTCCGGGTTAAACCCGGAGGTCCATTGGCTGAGACATTGCTTGAGTTTTTTGTCGATATGTACAAAATTTGAAAGTTATAGCTTGGGTGATATCTCCACTCCGCGGATGATTTAGTTACAATCCACTCTCCACGTACTGTACGTCATAATTTCATTAAGTAGGATGGCTGCTTATTGAATATGTGGGGTAAACCAATCAGTATTTCAACATTAATCCCCAATGCTACACGTTGAGAATATTAATTGGTTCAACCTCCGAATAATGAATGAGACTTCTGATTGCGGCCATTGTATTGGCATGGGGATTATCACAAGAGTTTAACTGTTCACTAGTGGACGATATTTGCAAAACGTATTTGCTGAAAATCTAAACACCTTTACTTTTCCTGGAAAGCATAGCTTATGTCCTCACTCTCCGAGTTCTTTCCTTTGAAGAGTCAACAGCTGTATTTTCGAGACAAAAAATGAAAAAGAAATCGTTTTCTGATTTCTCTGAGATCCGTTGGGCGTTTCGTTACGTAATTGTTAATATTGCACATTATGTGATGAAAAGAATCTCAAGTTTCAAATTCGTAACGATTTGACATAGAATCCCTAAACATCGTTCACTGGGCTCAGATTTATTTCTGTGAACTCGATTCAGGAATTTCATATCGAATCGTGATTCACAAGAGATCCTCTGTGTACCACATAATTACCGTCCAAGACGCTACTTTGCATATGTAAATAAACCATACTTATTACTGTGTTTGAGCAAGGTTCAAACGTGTAATGACAGCAGTTTGAATCGATGTCCAGGTGAAAAGGGAATGACGATGGAGATATTTACCGTTTTTTTTCCATTATATGATGAGGGGGACTTCTCTTTTGGGGGTCGTAATAATTATATACTGAAGGTACCATACTTACGAGTATCAGAATATCTGACAAAGAAACTGAAAAAGTCGGTATAGTTTAAGTGAGTAAGTATTTTAAACTATTTTAAACTGACAAAAACGCACTGGCACGGGTGTTTACTGCAAAACATACTTTACTTTTTGTATGCCACTCGATAATCGTATTTTGCGGCCAATAAGACGCGCCGAAGGACTAATGGTCTAATTCCAAACACCCCCCCCCCTCCCCCCCCCCCTCTCTCTCCATGCAGTGCCCGGGCTTCCGGGCCTTTTACAAGGAGCTTCATCGACAGGATAAAGTTAAAAAGGATTTTGGCGTCCCCCCCCCCCCCCCGGACCACAATCTGAAACAGTTTTGTTTTTTTTTTTAACATTTTTTTATTTTATTTTAACTCTTTGAACCCTAGCGACCGTTTTGCCGGCCAGGAACATGATACGTCGTAACGTCATTATATAGGATGGCTGTTCAGAACATGCGAGGGGAAGACCAATCAATATTTTCAACGGGCAGCCTATATTGATTGGTCTACCCCAAATAATGAATATGAGCTCTTCTAATTGCTGCAATTGGACTGGCATGGGAGATACCACTAGAGTTCAAAGGGTTAAATGGGCCAGACTGGCCTCCTGGCTTTTACCGAATTGAAGACAGAGAAAAAGGAAACTCATAAACTTGACTGGCAAAAAACTGAAGTTTTCTATTTCCCGATGGGTTCAAGTTCAGCTCTAACGAGGAGATTACGCAGGCTATTGTATTTTTCTATAGGCAATGACATGTTTTACATTTAGTGGAACTGACAATTTTGAATTCATCAAATTAAATTTTGGAAATTTCAACATTATTTCTGTTATAAGTTAGAGTGAATGGAATGATGGACTGTTTTTTATAATTGCCCTCTAGACTTATTTACTCCGAAAGGCCATAGTTTTTGAAAACAGTCGATCCAAAATGCTTCCCTTTGTTTTCTGTGATGGTCTGTTTCCGACTCGGTCTCTTTTATAGGCGGTTGCTCAGTCGGGTGAATCTTGAAATTTTCTAATGAATGTCCACAGTGGAAGACTGTTGGACTTCTATGCTAGAGGTCCCGAGTTCGGTCCCCGTTCGGGATGACCCGCTTTGCGTTGTGTCCTTGGGCAAGGCACTTTATCCCGGTTGCCTACGTGGGGGCACGATGACGCCGTGTTCTAAGGCGTACTGCACGTCGATGGTGCACATGTATTCCACCGCTGTAACCATGCATGATCGGAGCTTGAATAGAGTTATAATGTTGTGGAGCTGACAGTTGCTCTTCGATGCTCGGTGGTTCTCTCCAGGAACTCCGGCTTCCTCCACCCGTAAAACTGTCACGGTCACGATAACCATTGTGCATAGTATGTGACATTAAACCCCAATAAATAAATAAATATTGAATGGCCAGGAGGATTGAAATGTACTGCTACTGGAGTATCACAATTGTGTTTTATATCAATTTTCTGCCGTGCAGCTCGTTCACAGGATGGATACTGAGTTTCACCAACATACTGATTTCGACGGCGATTGCAAGTGATAAGACAAACCACGTTACGTGAATCACAACGGAGGGAGCTGCGAATTTGAAAGTGATTTTTTGTTTGTTCCGACGAAAATTCATTTTTTTTATCCGGAATAAAAGTATGTAATTTGCAGAGAGGTTTAACACAATTCACAACTGCACCTTTTCATATGTGATACTTTGTTGTTTTCAATTTTTAATGGTTCGAAATCATTTACATTTCCAAGACTTCAATTTCCCAAGGGCTTCAGATATTAGACTTCTGAGGAGGCAAGTGGAATATCCCCCCGATCTCGGCGACCTAAAGACAATATATCAGGCCTCGATAAAATTTATCGCAACACTCGAATTGAAATCGCATGGTCCGTGTTTTTATGATTCCCTTGCAAGTGTGTGGCGGATGACATGCTTTGGCATGTAAACGTTCATGTGAATCGGTTGGTTTGAAAAATGCTTTATTGTCAAGCCAACCATTGGATTGAAATTGTTTTCCTTTGTAGATTGTCACATCTAGAAAACCAACAGATTGTAGACTGTCGCATCTGGAACATCAACAAAACCTTGCCTTATGGTAGCTTTAAGTTTTTTTGTTAGGATCGTGACTGTTCAAAATGTATAAAAAGTGATCAAATTCTTCTCAAGAGTGTTCCCAAATAATGAATATGCCATCCAAATATCGGAGGTAGATAAGATCTTGTTTAGCAAATTTACTTAAGTCCCCATCTTCCCATTCAGCTGCACAGATACTTGCAAACTGGGATTAAATCTCTTACCCATAGGGCAGCCCATGATTTGTAAATATCTCCATTGAATTCGAAATCATTTCTTTCAGGCTCAACTCCAATAGATCTCAAATCTGTGTGTCTGGGCGTTGAGTGCCAAGATATTTTCCCGAACGCATTTGTTTTACAGATTCTACTCATTTGTCTTTGTCAATATTTGTGTACATTGAGTCGATGTCCAAAGTGCCCACAAATGCATCTTTTGATATTTTTTATTTTGTAATTTTGGATAGGAAATCTTGTGTATTTTTTGTATAGTCGAGTGTCTATTAGCTATCGGTTTGAGGTGATAGTCGAATAATTCAGATTTTGCGTCAGAGACAGAATTACAGTCCGAAACAATAGGTCTTCCAAATGGAGTGAGATTATCCGTCCACACAAACGGATCTTTGTGAAGTTTAGGCAAATTATAAAATTGTCTTGTTTGAGCAACGAGTGGAGGTGATAGATATTTCAACTGCCTTTTAGTTATATGACCTTCGTCGAGGAGAGATTTAAGGCTTTTGTTAAATTTCTCCATGTTGTGAGGCCAGATACCTCTGTTTAATTGTTCATAGTTTTTTTTGTATTGCTAAGCTGCCTTATGGCTTCGTTTATCATATTTTTCTCGAGATAAAATTACAACTGCTCCACCTTTCTCCACTGGCTTTATGATCAGTTTTTTTTAAATTTTTGCAAAGTTATCAGAGAGTAGGGTTAAGTCCAAAACCCGTTCGTGAACCTGCTTGCCGGCTAGTAAAATTTCCGGATCGACCGCGCTACTAAGGTGTGTCCAACCAGAAGATGCTGCAAATGGAGGTTTTTGACCCCATGCATTTTTAAAGAAGTCTGCAAGTTTTAATTCTCTATGGAATCGTACATTCAGAAGGTGGAAATGTTGCCACAATGCCAGATTTCGGCCTCTGAGTTGATACAAAGTTTAACGCGATCTAATAAAGATTTATCCGCGGGAGTCAGGCCATCGGTGCCAGACAGGTTAACCGCATTTGTTTTAAACCTTGATCTCTGAGGCAGTTGTTACCTTGGCCTTTAATTAGTTTAAAGAAAGATAGGTCAATCAGTGGTCGTACATTGTGTTGGCAGTTTCAGGAGTCCAATGGATCAAATCGTAAACCATATTAAATTCTTTTTCGGGTAATTTTGGAATTTACTTTTATGTTTCGCACATTCCAAAGTGTTTTACTGATGCAGTTTAGAGTCTCCTTTCCGCAAACTGGAGATTTTTTGAAAAATTTATGTTTGCAAAAAATATTTTTGCAGTCGGGATTTTTTTCCGGATTTCCCTTACAATCAGTGATAGCTGCATGTAAGCATCACCTGGGGTTTCTTCCCTTGAATTTATGCCAACATTCGCGATAATTGTTTAGGGAGTAGAATTGCTTTCATAATTTTTAACTATTTGGCGAAAGTGCTTAAGATTGGCACCTGGAAAACATTCTACTTACAGGTCCAATTAAGTGTTTTGATCAATACGTGCTAAATGCGAACTACAAAACAAAATAATTTTCTTTCGGGTATTGGGAAGGGGCGATGTATTTTCTGGAAGGCCGCCAGGATGCCGAAACTGAAAGAATGTTGACTCAAAACGGCTGCTCGGCAATACTGATTTGTGGTTCAGTACCTGTGATTTAAGTTTTTGCGAGTATGAAGTAACTGAGTGAACTACCGCTAAAGTACACGTAGAAGCGACAGGAGAAGAGCTTGGAAAAGAAACTGCCCCCACCCCCGGTCGCGGTATATAACTTGGAATTGTCCAAAGCCAAACGTATGGCAGGAGAAAATTACAAGTTGGGCCGTTTACCTGGAGTAAAAGAAGAGGCAAAAAAGAGAAGGTGAAAGAGAAAGCGAGGAACGAGGTCCTTATCGGGCACGCATTCCAGTACATTGAGGAATGGGTTTGCACAAATAGCGGCTTGAGGGCTGCCACTTGTACCACTCCCTGCCTCCTTTGGGTTTAGAGCCGAAAAATAAGACTGAAAAGCCTCAATAGTCTTATCAGACAACTTGGTCATACTTTTTTGTTACTCCATTTTAAGGCTTGAATGACCGCCTTATCAAAACCCAGGTCGTTTTGTGATTTCGCGAAAATAACCTGCAACTTTAAATTTTGCAAACAAGTTTCATAGTTGGAAAGGGCCCGGCCAAGTTTCATGTGCCCAACTCAGATGTGTTCTCCTGAGTTTGGAAATAAATCATATGAATTGGGTAGTGGAAGGCATTCATGACATTTATCCGATTTTGTAATGTTTTGGGTATATCACATGTGCCAAATTACCTTGCAATAAACCAGGGTGGTGAAAGCATTGTGCCACCCGAAATAGAGCCTTGACCAATCTGGAGAAATCTCCATAAGTTGGATCAGAGGCCCCATTTCTTGAGGGTTGAGCAATGTTGCGTGGATTATTCTTCATTTTATTTTATCTACAAACCCTTGTTGACTGAATGTCATCCTCCTAACGATCAAATAAAACAAAAATGGTATGACAAAAGTTATGAAGTAATTGAAGCTACCTTTGTCTGCTTGGTTGATCTTCAACCCTTCCTATTAATCCTTTACCTAACATGAAAAGCAGACGACACTTGCAAACAAAATTCTTGAATAACTAATTTGTTCATTTTTTGTCTCAAAAACATAGGGTATGATCCCTCATTGGAACGAGCTCGGTGAGCTCGTTCCAAAGAGGGGTCATAACCTATGTTTTTGAACAAAAAAAAATATAAAAAATAATGAAAATTAATTGGCGATTTCTGTGAATAGCGCTGGTCGGTTTTGGTCGTTACGTTGGGTAAAGAGTTAACAAGAATACGTCCGGCTTAACTAGTTTCGCGTAGTTTTGCTTTTTCCAAAACCTTAAAGAACAATGGGTTTGGGGTGAAGGAACAAGCTACTTATGTAAAGATATGGGTGGGAGGTCAGTTCGTCTACATGGAGGTGACTGACAACTTAGATATTAAATAATTAATCTTTATTAAGATAAAACAGCTACCAAGCACAGTGTGAGGTAATTTGTTTTTTAATCCCAAGTCAAAGAAAAGTTTGTTTTCAACTTTGACTTATGAAGTAATTCACCCGCTGTTACTGATCCCGTACGGGTTTCAATATGGGGAAATCAGTCGATAGCAATTTGAAACAGGGTTTTTACTAGTTAAATTTAGAGGCTCCGTTCAGAGAATATTCTCTCAGTGACTGTGCATTTAGAATTACGATTATGTAATTCGAAAACACACCCGATGATGGTAAAATACATCAAACAAAAATGTATTCAGCTATGGGAAGGGTCAATATACAACCACACCAAAAGCAATCATTTTGTTTCAGCGCCATAGCACTCTACGACACCATATCTAGCCAGTACTCCCACCACTCCCCAAGAGGTGTTAAACTAAATGGATATAGGGTTGGTTTTGCCTAAATCAACTTGATGAGACGTGGAGAGGGGGAAAGATTTGTACTCTCGCCAATGGAAAACAACAGTGTATTGCAGAAGGACATGCACTCCCAACGTCCCGTATTGGGGGATCTCATGGGAATTTCATACCCACGTGGCCCAGTTACGTCATGCCTCGTTGTCATGGTAGCCCGCATCAGCAGCCCCCCCCCCCCCCCCCCCCCCTGTGAAGTCATCCCCATAATGGTATGCTGTTTTAGTGCGCATGCACAGCGCGTGTTGTTAAGGTGACCAGTGTTTTTGTTTACTGGAGGCCGCCATCGTGGTTTCTATGACAGCTCGCGCTTGCTATGTGACACAAAGGCCTACAATAGGACGGGGGTATGTTCTGAAAATGTGTTCGATTGAATAGTAGTAGTTTGCAGTTTCCGATTTGTCCGAAATCCTCGATTACTTTGTAGAATTTCCCAAATAGAGCCGACTATTTCCCCAAATCACAAAAACACCCTGAATCACATTATTTGATACGGAATTCTCCCAAAATCCCCCTTTTCCCAATAAAAATAGCATTTAGTTCTATAAGGCGCGTTGCTTTGCATAAGAGTACATGTAATTACCACAACCAACCCGACATTGACCCCAAATCACCAACAATAAAGAATCACCAAAACTAAATCCCCATTTCCTCGGTTACTTTCTATTTTTCTAGTTCGAATTCCTCCAAAATCTTCTTCTCTGTTCGTATGCGTCTTCAAGCTATGTTATGACTTATGAGTTTCACAGATGTGTCCGTGTGCTAGTACACAATGTGTAACAGCTAACATCGCATTCAGTACATAAGCATACACGAGGTGTGTTAATATGTGATGTGTGCTAATGCACAATGTGCACACATCACATACGGCGCATGGGTACATGTTACTAGATGTTCGGATATGTGCCTGTGTGCAGGTGCACAATTTGCGCACATCAGATGCAGCACTTAGGGATATTGGAGGATACCTATCGCATGGTGATGTAATAATGGAGGATACCCATTGGAGGAGACCTATTGGAGGATACCTGTGACATGGTGATGTACTAATGGAGGATACCCATTGGACGATACTTTTTGTTGGGTACCTTTACAGGATAGTTGTAATAGATATCTGGGGTTCCTACACCCGGGTGTTTCACTCTACATCCGCGCGTACGTCTGTCGGAAAGGTGTAAAAAAGCAATATATAATAACATTCAATTATTTTTTTAATCTGCCACAATCACAGTTTACAGTTTCTTAAGTTCAATTGCTGCAAGTATGTTCGTATACAGGCACTTTTTTCAGTTCATAGTCAATTACCCAAGACATCTTCATCGCTAAATGGAATGTAATTCTTCCATCCTCTTCTTCCTGGAGAGATTGAGAACCATCCGATCAAAGACGTTTTCTCTAACGGACCTTCTTCCCATTGTTTCACCCTGACTGGGTTCTTCGTGCTGTGTGTTCTCTTGTTGTATACAGGCAGCTTGACTTCCTTGACTGATTTGATTCCTGGTGTGTTGTAGGCAGGTAAGTCACTCACTTCGTTCTTTGGAGCTCCATTCTTGGGTTGGTCCATCATTAAATCTTCACTTTTTTGCACACTATTAGTAGTAGGAGATGTGGAGATCGTGCCTATTCAGAGAGAAGGAATGAGTTAGGTGGAAATGACGTCATAGTCACGTGACCCAGTGACGTCATGTTTGGTTTCCATGATAACCCGCGTGAGCGGCCATTTTTTCATTTCTTCCCCATAGTGATACGTGGCATTAGTGCGCATGCGCAGTGCGTGTTGTTGGGGTGATACGTGTTTCCGCCGTCCATGTTGTATACTGGAGGCCGGCATCTTGGTTTCTATGGTAGCACGTGGTTGCTATGTGACCCAAAGGTTTCTTATAGGACAGGGGTATGTTCGGATGGTGTGTTCCGTTGAGTAGGTGTAATTTCCCGTTTCGTAGAATTACCACAAACAACCCAATAATCCCTCAAAATACGACTTTATTTGATACGGATTCCCCATTTTATCGGCTTAGCACGTAGTGCTATGGTACCGAGGGACCCGATCGGAGGGTATGTTACTTTGTACAAGAGTAATTGCCCGATTCGTAGAATTACCACAAACAACCCGACAATCCCTCCAAATCACCAAAATCCACCCCAATTACAGAAACTGACTTTATGTAGTACAGATTCCCCCCTCCCCCAGAATACTCTGTAGTAGAGCAACACGTGGTGCTATAGTACTGCGGGGGCCCCTAGGGCGTATGTTCGATTGAACTAGAGTAGTTTTTCTTGTTAGGATTCCCCCCAGAACCGCCATACCATGGCTTATAATAGTAGCACGTTGTGCTATAGTACTGAGGAACCCCTTTGGATTATAGACAGCTGATAGACAACCTCCATGAAAGCCTATATCATTCCTAATGCCAAGAATCTATCGAGTAGTTACTGATAAGTCACTGCTCGAACGACTCGAATCCCATCGAGCAAATGTGCTATAGAGCAATTGCTCGATCGAGTGACTCCACATACTGCTCGAATGACTCGAATCCCTTCAAGAAAATGTGCTATAGAGCAATTGCTCGTTCGCGTGACTCGCACATACGACTCTTTGCCTTATTTCGGTATTTGAGGATACCTATGACCTGGTATTGTATTATTTGAGGATACCTTCTGGAGAATCCCTTTTTGTCATATGTGCTTATATGAAAACGCACAATGTGACACATTGTGCACTAGCACATAGGCACATGATGGATGTGCCGATATGTGCTTATGTGAAAAGGCGCAATGTGACACATTGTGCACTAGCGCATAGGTACATACGAGTATTTGAGGATACCTATGACCGGGTTAACACCACTTCACCACGAGTGGTGAACATTTGGTACACCAAGCTACTTTGGGTATATTTTATTTATACGATTATCGTCAGATTATTACGAGTCGCTATTATTTTATTTCGATTTTACTGATCAGCAGACGTACATACGTGTGAATCTGTTTTTGTTTACATGAGCACCGATGGGCGGTACTTTCGCTGTCAATTTTATCGCCGAAACCAAATGGAAATAGAAACTCATACATCACAGGAGCTTTTTTATTTTAATAACATAATAACATACTATTTCGAGTTATGGATGCTTTATTAACATGAGACAACCTTTGTTTGTTACTTTGTGGTATCATCTGAGGTAAACTCATTTAAAACGTAATAAATAATTGTCGCTTTCATTTCACTCTTCGCGAGGCGGCGAGCGATAAATTTAAACAAGTTTGAGGTCAGTACGAGGTCACCAACTTTGATGTAGCTCCACTGTTGGTGTAAATTTTAACTATTGAAATCCCATTGCTGGCGTGTTCACCACGGTTGGTGTCAAAAGCTAAATTTATGTCATAGGATTTTTATGTATAGTAGAAGAGGTAATCATGGTATAAATACCAGATTCACCAGTAGTAGAATATTGTAACATGAATTACGAACACATGAATGACTGGCCTTTAGTAGGTGAGGTGTGATAGTAGCTATCAAACTCTGATGAAGATGTAGTGGAAACACGGAGAAACAAAAACTAAGCGCCATGCCACATTAACTCTTTCCACCTTGGTGGTATCTTCCATGTCAGTTTAGTGGAAGCAATTGTAAGTGTCCATATATATTATTGGGGTAGAACAATTAATACTTTCAACGCGCACTCCCACTTAACGAAAGTATGACGACAATGTTCGTGGACCAGAAAAGCGGTCTTTTCAAAGGGTTTAAAGGGTTAATACCTGCAACCTCAAAAATAGAATGAATTTAGTTAACATTACATTAATGAAAAAGTGTCGCCGATCAGTTGTTTTTTGTCAAGTGTCGTCTGCCTATTTATGCAGAAGAAACTTGATTGGAAACAACTCGAGTTATAAAACAATGTTTTGCTTTACTGTTAACCCTTTACCCAACGAATCGCCCACATCCGCCCGCGTAATCTACAAATTCAGCAGTTGAAAAAATATTATTTTTCAAAAGATTTCAACAAAACCATATCATGTGACCCCTCGTTGGAACGAGCTCGTCGAGCTCGTTCCAACGAGGGGTCACATGATATGGTTTTGTTGAAATTTTTTGAAAAATTTGAAAAAAATGATATTTAAAATAATAAATTTTGATATCGTCTGCGTTGGGTAAAGGGTTAATAAACGTCCGAGCATCTCCTGCACAGCAACGGTTGCGTATTCACTTGACTTCAGACTTCTAGGTATTAATTAAAATAAACAATTTAGATATGATGGCACTCAATTAACATCAAATTTAAAAGAAGGGAGTGAATGGAAAATGTTATTTATTGACCGGTACACCAAGATCGCCCTTGCCTTGTGTCGCTCATCTTTTAGACTAGCACCCTGCAAATCACATATTTTCGATTCGAATCGAATTTTAAATCGAATCGAGTCTATTATTCGAAATCAAATCGAACCTCGAATCAAATACAGACGACTTGATGTCCCAAGTGATAAAATATTCCAACCCCATCATCAAGGCATGCCTTGGTCGAAGTCATTCCTTCAAGATGTAGTTGTAATATTACCCAGTAAGAGCGTTTGTTCAAAAACAGAAACAGGTACGAGAATTATGTACTGAGCACTGCACGGGGCTAGCCGCTAGCAACTGTGAGCTCTTCGTCGATATTGCTTGTGAACTTTAAATTTGCTTTCATCAGTGGTGGTGACTAGTGAAACTGGACTTAGCGGCGATGGTGACATGGGTACAGATGATGTTTTCGTTAATATAGCGGAAATTACACTCAGTCTTTATTTTCAGCATTATTTATGTACAATGTCTATCTCATCTATACCTTATGTGCGACGACTAAGATGACTGATACCAAGCGAAATTCCAGTGAAAAGATTCGAGGTAAAACGGTCAGCCGATTTCGAATCGAACCGAATACAAACATAAGATTCGAAATCGAATCGAATCTCGAAGCTTCACAGGGACCTATTTGAGACGCAGTTAACTATTGTCTACCTCTGATGTTGCCCGGAAGACTTAATAACATGCTTTATTTAATGCTCAGGCATCAATTCACGCTGAAAAATTAAGTCATATTCCCCTGTCGGTCGGCAAAACGAAATATCAAAATGATATTTAGAAATCGATATTTCATCGTAGGTTCGGATGACGAATCACATGTACTTTAAACGAGTCAGCACATCAGTAATGAATTCCAGAGTCCCAAATACAAACGAATTCGAATAATTGATAGTGACAGTGACTAAATCAATTCATTAAATCAGCGGTTTCAAAGTTTGACTTTCTCATTCACCTTCCAGCGAAAAGCCGAAATCACTTTCAAATTTCTTCAGTTCAACTTCACACGTCTTCAGTGCATTGAGTTCAAAAAAAATAAAATGACGTGTCTTGTTACTGAAAATAAGAAAGTGGTGTTTTTTGTTATTGTTCTATTTCTTCGAAACACATTGCGATTATTTCAATTCGCCAGCCTTGGTAAATCGTAAAGTTAGGGGAGAAATAAGACGGGACTACTTTTTGTGCGGATATTCACACATTCCAATGGTTGGAGTTTGGTTGTTGTAATTTTTGTATGGACGCCGGTTCGGCACATAAATTTTGCGCCTTAATGGCAAATAAAGGCCACAAATTGGAGAGTTTGTAGTCGTAGAGCATTAAATAAAAAGAAAATTCACGAAAATTTGATGAATACCGAAAATATCTCGTTCGTGGCTACAAGAAATATGAGGATCTTCACTCGCGACTGCGTCGCTCGTGAAGATCCTCATATTTCTTTGTAGCCACTCACGAGATATTTTCGGTATTCATCAAATTTTCGTGAATATCCTCTACATACCATTTATTTATTGAGGTGTAACGACACAGTCGACAACCATCGTCACCTCGTGTCGGAGAGTTGTACCGGTAAAATAAGCCTGAGAGAACCACCGAGCAGCGGCGAGCGTTTGTCAGACTCTCCAATAAACTAATTCTACACAAGTAGGTTACCACTGGCTGCAGGGCTGAAGACAACTGCACAATCGACACGCAGTACGCTGTAGTACGTGTTCCCGAGTGGCCATTCTAGTATTCTGCATTAAGTGCCTTGCCAAAGGAAGCAACGAAGTCACCCTGGCAGGGATCGAATCATGGACCTTTCAGTTTAAAGTCTAATACCGTAACCAACGAGCCACCGGGCTGGCAGTAATACACCATACCATTGCTGTGTTATGCTTGTTACAAATACCAGGTACAAAACTGCCATTTATCTACAGGATAGATCTTAAATTTTGAAATGTAAGTTGTGAGCACTTGCAATAGAGTCACCTTGCAATAGAGTCACCGTGTCCAGGTCGAAATCAACGCGTGGGCAGTGATGTCCACGCTAGCGTTTACCAGGTAATAAAAATAATCACCAGCAATATTTTAATTAACGAGGCACCGGTTTGAACCGTACTTCATTAATTAAATTTTTGATGATTATACCTATAATTAGTGTTTGGAATCTAATATAAATGCGTCCGTAGAAATATTGCCCACCCGTGGAAACTGACCCGTCCACGGCGGCCGTACTGTAACATGATATAGTAAAAATGTAAAATGGTCCACACAAAAGCTAGTGAACTATAAAGCTTCTAAAACGTTTATGTTAACAATATCGAGGAGAATGAACCAACTACCACATCCCATTGGGATTTTTCGACAGCATTTTGAAAACAACTGCCTCTTCTCGCAAGCATCACAAGTAGTGGTACTTGAGACGACCATATTGGCTATATTGTGAATAAAGCATGGACTCAAGCAGGGTTTAATTTAAGACAAGTGTTTTTTCACGTTTGTAAGTCCAGTCTGGTAAATGTTCAACATATCAAGC
This sequence comes from Pictodentalium vernedei, assembly GCA_031216915.1. Taxonomy (NCBI): domain Eukaryota; kingdom Metazoa; phylum Mollusca; class Scaphopoda; order Dentaliida; family Dentaliidae; genus Pictodentalium; species Pictodentalium vernedei. The sequence goes on from CM062289.1 coordinate 89,142,465, forward strand.
CAAAATAAGTGATATGGAGCTGACGAGATGTCATGGTAATAGCTTCGGGAGGCCGATGATGGCAAATCACAAAGGGCACATTTGCGTTCTTGGGTGTATTTTAACACTATCGCTGAGGTGCTTCTCAACGCACAAAAATCAGAAAAAAAACTGAACTTACTGATTTTGCGTTTTCGTGATTTCGTGAATTCGTGTTGAGTTTCGAATTAATATATTCAGTTCTTTGTATCCAGTAATGTGCAGGCATCCTGGTTTGTATTCATTCAAGCATTTAACTTTCTTGGTGTCGCGTCTTTGTGATTTTGTGAATTACTCTTGAACTCCCAATTATTCAATTCAATTCCTTACCGCCTACGTTGTGCAGACATCCTGGGTATAGTGTTTGGTATTCACTATAATATTACAACGATCGTTGAAGATTATGGACTGTGGTATTTTTAACAATGAAGAGTGCTTCTATAAATTGATTCTTACCAGTCTGAACGCATATCAACAAGCCCACCAACAGATTTGGCTTTACCTCAAATTTTAAGAAATTTAACCCGTTACGTAATGAGATCTATGTCAAACAAAGTATAAGGGATTTTATTATTATTAATTACATAGTTAGAAGAGAGAACGCCCCCCCCCCCCCCCCCCTTTGCCTGTTCCACTAACGAACACAACGATATAATTAATGAATTTTAAAATCGATAGGGGTAGACGGGCACATGTAAGTAAGTTTATCCAGCTCGGATAGTATAAAAAATCGTGAATAGTTAGAACAGAAAAGTTTGTCTCAAAACCAAAGTGTAACTTCTGACTCGCCCACCCCCCCCCCCTCCCCTTACTTAAAACGAACTTAACGACCTCGTTTCGACGAGAAGTCATTTAATTATATTTTGGAGGAGATCACCATTTCCCATACGAGGTCACGTGAGGGGGAGTGCCCTTTGCTTACAAAACAAAGCACACGTGTTACATTAAGAGTGCACAACCCTTGTCAGAAAATTGCTGACGTGAACTCGACTCAAAGTTGAATAAATAGATTTTGATATATTACGCGCTTGTTCATTAAAATTAACTTCATATTAAGTGATAAATGTAAAGCAGGGTTGAAAACGAAAGTGTAGGTTAAGAACTCACCGAAAGAAATCTGACCGCGTATAGTCTGAATCGAGTTGCGTATCTTCGTTGCCTTGCAAAGCGAATCTACGGGCTACCATTCCAAAAGGCCAACATTCTCAATGCATTGATATAAAATCAGTACTATCGATAGTAGTGATATACGGGCTTGCATAGTTGAGTTATACGTTAAGAAATGGGTGAAATAAGACGCGATTGACGGTATCAGTCATCCTCAGCTCTCTATTTCTTGTGTTCATGGTTTTGTAAATAGAGGTCACGTGGGAGACGCTTACGTAACAATATAGGGAATGCTGATAAATATTCATTATCATGTTCTGTAATTTGTATCAGATTCGATGTCGTGTTTACAAACGGACCGCAGCGAGCCCCTCAGGGCTCGTTGCGATCCGACTGTAAACACGACCGAGAATTTGAAACATATTACAGGACATGCATATGATCATGATAATACATTTATCTAACAATCTTGTTTCATAAATCCCGTTTCCCCATTTTTCAGTTTAAATTGCGTTGAAATTAGTCAAAATTTTGAATTTCAGGAACAAAGTTTTAATGCATGCACAATAAAAATGCACATACGTGATAGTGCTGTGTTTTTCGGAAATTGAATTTGCCTGATACGGAATCGGAACGGTGGTGGAGAGGGCTGGAGAAGGGGGGGGGGGTGGGGGAGGGGCTGATGCAGACGTTTTTTTTCGAGTTTTTGGGTGCAAATTAAGTTGATTGTTAAAAAAAGTCGACAGATCCAGCAACTTAATTTCTTACCGACTGTATCACCAGGTTCTTCTTATATTCGCCGCATGCATTGTAAATGCTCCTTTAAAATGGGACCAGTATAATTGCGTGACTTGCAGGGGGGAGGGGGGGGGGGCACTAAAAATGTGCAAGACATGACGTCCTATTTTTTATTCGGCTCCTTTTTACACCCACCCACCCACTACGTGCAAATTTTCTACTACCGTTCTCAAACACCCAGCCCCCTCTCTCCCATTAAAATCTAAAATATACTTACCCCAATTGCCCACGTGGGGACACGATGACGTTGTGTGCTGAGACGTACTGCACGCCGAGGTGCACATGTCTTCAGCCAATCTAACCCTGTCTGCATGTGCTGTGTAGTACGCAGTACCTCTGTGCAGTGTGTAGTACAGTCGTGGTTATGATGTTGAAGAGCTGACAGCTGCTCGTCGTTGCTCGGTGGTTCTCTCCGGGTACTCTGGCTTCCTCTACCCGTAAACCTGTCACCGACACGATATGACCCTGGTTGTTAAAGTGTCGTTAAACACCAATAAATAAATCAATCAATTAAAATAAATAACTTGGGTTGAATTTAGTGCACCAGAGAGAATTTTCCAAAAATATTGTCTGCAGATTTTCTACATTTCGAACAAGACACCCACCCCCTACTAACGTGCGACATTTTCCCAGATTAAGCCCAATATTATCACATATAAAGCCTCCTGATGTTGTATTTATGTTAAGAGTGTGATGTACATCACCTTTAAGGTTTGAAACACAAATAATGGTATGTATTAGCGGAGATATTGATATATTTTTAAAAAATTCAAAAAATTGCACAAGTTGGAAATGCACATTTTTGGCTCACTCAAGAGACCCACCCACCCCCACGTTACGTCTTGCAAATTTTTGGTGCCCCTCCCCCCCCCCCCCCCAACCCACCTGTGACTTGTGCATTTTTTTGTTACGTCACTCTTATCTGACACGGCTTTAGGGCGAAACTTACAACAATGCTTTGAATAACTATAATGTAAAATTTGCCTCAGAATGATTGCTTATGACCTCTCATTTGGACCCAGCTCGTTCCAATGGGAGGTTATATCTCATGTTTTGGAGGCAAAAACTAAAAGAAAAAATATAATTTTTAAGGGACGTTTTGTGACTATAACGGGCTGTATGTGGATAAAGATTGAAGTTGATTGCTGCCACTGGTTTATTAGTGACCGAGGGTAAAGGTCATTACCAACAAGCGTGGGTGATGTGGTTCGTTTAGTCAACTGGTGGATATTAGTCGCGTTGTTATAATGACAAGTTGCACAGTTTTGAGAAAAAAACTCCATACTTTCTGACAAAGTAACGCGCATGGAACTTTTGATCGATTTTGTAATCATGTCTTCCTTGTTCACTGCACTTGAACTGGGAGTTCTCGGGTATCGTCTCATGTGGTAGCTTGGATAAATGTGCTATCTAACGCGTCGTATCTGACAAATTATTGCAACGTCTGATGTGATGTTGGTACTGGTAGTCTCTCATGAATTGTAACAAGGCAAGGACACATGAACAAATTTTGATAACCAAACATAACTCAGCTCTCTGTCAGTTAAAGACGTGAGATGTGTGTTCGATCCATTTTGCGTGTAATAAGTAGGGCACGGCGATTCAAATCTCAAATCGAATCAAGTCCCCAGTCGTTAGAATACGATGTCTGCCTGACCAATGTGGGCTACCTTCTATGTGAAACCAGCATAGATTATTTGATACCATCGAATCGTAGGTACAAACAGATGGATCTATCACTTGTTTCTTAACCCTTTACCCAAACGCAGACGATATCAAAATTTATTATTTTAAATATCATTTTTTTCAAATTTTTCAAAAAATTTCAACAAAACCATATCATGTGAGCCTCGTTGGAACGAGCTCGACGAGCTCGTACAAACGACGGTCACATGATATGGTTTTGTTGAAATTTTTTGAAAAATAATATTTTTTCAACTGCTGAATTTGCATATCACGCGGGAGGATGCGAGCGATTCGTTAGGTAAAGGGTTAATGTTGAGCAATTTATTCATATGACAACCAATGGGGTTCGCATGGACCAGCGCATGGACTCGACGGTCAATACACATTCATTAACATTAAATAGTACATGGCGGGGTTCTGGCAACTCATTCGGCTGTTATCTTAACAACGGGACCCGTTTCAAGGGGAAATTGATCAGGCATCACCAACGTGGTCGATGTGAAAGCCATATATCGTTCAGTGAGTGGAACAAGCTGCCATCTGCAATATTTTGGCACTGCAGATGGCGCTTTTACCACTAACGGGACGCTATATTGTGCAAGTAGACGAGACGCGATCTCCGCTCTCGCTTCAAATGTCACATGCAGAATTTGTTCTTCTCCAGAAAGTCAACAATAAATACACAGACCGACACGTGCATGTGAATGGGTTAATCGATATGGCGCAAGTGCCAGCGCGGAAATATAAAACAAGTGGCCGCAGGCCTCGACTTTTATCCTTCCGCGATGGCACAAGTGTTCACTAAGGATTTAAGGGTTAAGTAAAAACAAAACAAAATAAATACTCTTAGGTTAGTGTCTTAAATAGAGTGGGTTCAATGGTGAGAGGTAGCGTATATAAATTTATATATTTTGCATGAATTCACCGCCCCACCACCATTGACCCCCTCCCGCCCCCGAAGAAAAATTATTTTCCATCCTACGCCCTTGCGGTACCCATAACGGTGTGGCCCCCCACTTTTTTTAAGCTTCCGCTGCCTCTGTTACCCGAAGATTGAACAAAATGTACAAGGTAGCCGCATGTAAAGCCTAGCTGTCCAGGGTGCCTCGGGAGAGGCATACAATTGTTACAGGTAGCTGTTTGTTTGATATATGTGTGTCGGTCTAGATCTCGATATTGGACATGACAATTGACTTTTATCGAGTCGTTTCCAACTGCCGAGAATAGTTATACTCAGTGTAGAATCCTTGTCGGAATCTCTCACTCCCAAAGGACGAGTATGCATGCAGAAGAGCAACTGGGTAACTTCATGTCATGACCAATCAAGCATGACCACCCCTCCCCCACCCCCACCCCCCTCCACACACACACGCTACCATAATCTCCAAGATAATTATGAGGGTAGTTTTGGACCTGCAGACAAGTGTAAAATTTATCAAGAATAATTCTCTGCAAAACGAAATTTGGTTCAGTGAGTTTTGTTTCCCCTCGCCATTCTTATTTTAATCCTATACTTAACACGACAAGATTATGCAATAATCGTTCTTCAATAACCTACAAAGCATATGAACCTGTCAGTGAAGCAATCTCGATGAGTCGTGGAGGAAAAATGGATTTTTGTGAAATGCTCTGACCGTACATTACTGTTACGCCAGGAAAAGGCTCCAAACATCTGTGACGCATTGCACAAACTGTAATGGGGAAATATGCATCCTAGTGAACCGATTTACCCCTTTACCCAACGTAACGGTCAAAACCGCCCCTCGCTATTCACAAAAATCGTCAGTTAATTTTCATTATTTTTTAATTTTTTGTCTCAAAAACATAGGTTATGACCCCTCATTGGAACGAGCTCATCGAGCTCGTTCCAATGAGGGGTCATAACCTACGTTTTTTGAGACAAAAAATTAAAAATATTAGTTATTCAAGAATTTTGTTTGCAAATGTCGTCTGTTTTTCGTGTTAGGTAAAGGGTTAATAAATCATTGTCAATACAATTTATCCTTTTCCTGAAGCGCTAAATGCCTTCTTTGATTTATTTGTTTAATCCTTTATCCAACGATATCTCACGATATCAATATTTCTTATTTTAAATATTTAGTTTTTTTCTGTTTTGGGGAAAAACTGTCAAAAAAAATATACCATGTGATCCCGTTAATGAAGGATGTTCGACGAGCTCCTTCCAGTGTGAAGTCACATGGTCTGATGGTAGTGAAACACCTTGAAATTTTTATTTTCAAGGATAGTATTTGTAAATTACGTGGGCGAATGTGGCCTATTCGTTAGGCAAAGGGTTAATTAATTGCTAGTATCCGGGATGAGAGGTGACTATTTGTTTAGCCCCCTCACTCGTTTATTGTGAAGGAATTTTAATAACCTTGTCCGAAAACATATCCAATGATTGTCTTTAGCGAAGTAAGAAGTGAATAACAGTCATAGCGCATATTCTCCCCCACATGTCTTACGTGAAAATGCGTCATTTTCACTTTTTTTTTGATATGACAATGAAATACGACTACTTCTTTGATTTTCCTTTCTTTGTGCATTTGAGTGGCAAATTGCACCTGACACAGCTAACAACTGCTACTAAAATAGAAACCACTCCCGTGATGATATGTTAAAAACACAAACTGACAGAGTTAACGTCTGTTTCTCAACTGGATACTTCCCATCATACTAGAAAGCAGTAATGGGGCGGGGGGGGGGATATGAAGGGTGGGGGGGTCTTGATCCACACCTCCACAAGGTCGCGAGCAGTCCGCCAAACTACCGCACAATCAGCCTTCTCATTTGCATTGCAACCTCTCACCAGCTTCCTCCTTGATTACATGGGATCAAGAAATGTTACTTTTGTCTGAAAGTAAGTATGATGTATTGAGTTCGTAATTATCTGAATACAGCGTGTGTCCGGGGCTCCCTCATATCAAATGTGTATCTCGCAACTGCATAACACGAGCGCGTGGATGGTTATGATCTGTTTATGTTACTATTTGTAAAACCTGCGTGGAAGAAATGAGTTTGTCTGGAACCTTGTATGCATCTGTATACGAAGAGATAAAAGACTTTCCTCACTTTTAGTCCAGGCACATTAGACATAAAAATGAGAAAGTAAGGAAAAAAATCGGAGAAAGCTGATTTTTTTATATGTTTCCGGGACACACATTGCGGATAAAGTGTGAAAAGTCCCCGCGAATCCGAGTTGAGCTTTTTTAGTTATAGCGTTTTTTTGATGAAAAAAAAAAAATAAAAAAAAATTCGACCCAGCTCTATATTTCTCATTCTTATTCGCCTTAGTAGGGTGAGAATCATAAATATCGTGCTGAATTATATTGAGAATACATATCCCCAACAGAAAATGCCAACTTTGTACCAATCCTCACACTCAATGGTGAAATATTCACGAAAATGTACAAAATTACGAAAAAAAAATTATTGTTTTCATACACACAACGGTACACAACGTCCATTAAGTCAAATCTACGACTACTTTGGGAGTTAAATTATATATCAAAAATTGCAGAAAAGCAGTGGCTTTATAATGATATATAACAATAGTCATTTATTCCATAATGAACTGGTGAAACGTGTGAAATATTAACCATACCCCCTAAACTCAAATTCAAACGGCATCGACTTTTCTCATTCAAATACCGTATTATAGCATCATTGTTTCAATTTCCATGTTCGATTAAATCACATAATGTGGTGTTCGCCTACACTCAAGATGCATTGGCATGTAATGTGTGCACGCCCTTGATGTGTACTCATAAGCACAGAAGTCAATGAAATATTCTGTGGACTTGCCAGAGGTGACTGTACAACAGCTGACGCTGTCAATCAAGAAAGTGTCAACCATCTACTGTCAAAATTACACGAACTGCTCCAGAATGCGTCCGTTGGACGCACAGGAAAGCTTTGGGTACAATACTACGAGCAAATAGGTCTTCTCCAGTTGTTCTTGAGAGCAGAGCGCACAGGTGACTGGGAACTCCACACATATTGTGTTCGCAATATGATTCCAGTATTTCACGCAGGTGGTCATTTTGCATACGCAAAAAGTTCTCATCTCTATTTGCAGCAGATGAATAAGCTAACAGAAATAATGCAACAGGATGATTTGAAGTTGTTCACTGAGAAAGGTTACTTTACCATAAGGCGCTCAGATAAATTCTGGGACGGGATATATTCTGATCAGACCATAGAGCAGTGTTTAATGAGAATGTTCAAGCTCCCTGGTGGTCTCACACATGGCAGGGGAATAACCGATAGCACTGTTGCGAAATGGGTACATGGACTACCTCTTTGCCTTCCGATATGTAATGCTCTCGAAAATTTTGTTCATGTTCACACTGGTCATGGCGAACAACATCGGGATCTCCGTCAAAGTTCACAATTGACTGATGCCAATGATATCACCAAATTATTGAACTGGCTCAGAGTGCATTCCCCCTTTCAGAATAGAGATCCACTACAATTAGTCTCTATAGCGACCGGGCTTGTGGCCGACGAAACTGTGAACTGTGACCAAGTTCGCAAAATTGGTGAATGTTGCGTATCGAATGTTGTAAGCAAAACGTTCAACATCATCAAACTACGACGTGTTGACACTGTGAAGTCTTTCGCATCGATGGCAAATAGCATCAAAGTCCGTGGAAGTAAGGTAGTGATTGACCCCACAATTCTGTTCAACCGCATCACATGTGTTATTCAGTCACAAGCAGAGATGGAAGAGTATCTCAAATATGAACTCGCCCCGAAACCACCAGCATTGTTTGATTCTGCTGGAATGAGGAAGACACAGAAAAGCACGCTCGGTAAGATCCTCAAAACATACGGTTCCGAGCAAACTAAAATTCCAGAACATTCTCTGTTTGTTGTAGATGGTGGATTTTTATTGAGGGCAGTTGTATGGCCTAAACAGTCGTCATATAAGGACATATGTACATCATATTCCAATTATCTAGTGAGACATTTTGGGGCGAACGTCGTGGTTGTTTTTGATGGTTATGCTTGTACAATGTCGACAAAGGGCATGGAACAAGCCCGTAGATCTAAAGACAGGTATTCCATTGATATCAATATCTCACCCGAGTTACCAGCCACCACACACCAATCCGATTTCCTTGCAAATGCCAAGAACAAAACCCAACTGATCGATCTTCTAATGCAGGAGCTATCTGCTATCAATATTCAGTCCAAGCAGGCCGAGGCTGATGCTGATGTACTGATAGCCGAAACTACACTTGACATCGCTCAAGATGACAACAATGTTGTCGTTGTGGGAACAGACACAGACTTGTTAGTCATTCTTACCTCTCGAGTTCAACCGGGATGTAATATTCACATGATGTATTCCATTACCCCAAACTTACTAGTTTCAGTTAGTGAAATAGCAACCAAAATGGGTGACCATAGAAGCAACCTCCTTGTAGCACATTCTATAAGTGGTTGTGACACTACTTCTGCACTCTTTCGAGTTGGTAAGAAGAAAGTATTCAGTACAATTGTCTCCGATGTTACTAGCGACTCACAACAGTATGTCAACACAATTTTGGCGGATGACAGTACACCAAGTGCAGTAGCCGCTGCCGGGGAACAACTTCTCCTGATCTTATACGGGAGTAAAACTGTTTCCTCTCTCGACCAATATAGATATGTCACTTACAAGCGTTATGTAGCAAAATCTAAACTGAATAAACCCATCGACCTTGCCTCACTCCCACCAAGCAGCGTTATCTCCAGGTCCAACGATGGCTGGGCACTTCGCTTCCTCCGACGGATTGGGGGTGGTCGCTAGACAATGGACTTCTTGTACCGACTGCAGCCACAAAGCCATGTGCCCCCGATAACCTACTGAATCTGATCAGTTGTGGTTGCAAGAGTGCTTGTACAAAAAGTTGTGGGTGTAAGAAGGCAGGACTCTCTTGCTCAGGTTTGTGTAATTGCAGTTCGGATTCTTGTAACAACCACAGAAACACTGTCCTGTAGGAAATTTCTGAGTTCGATGAATAATATGTATATAGGTCATGTCATTTCTGTATATAGCGTTGATAATAGTCAATGTAACTTAATCCATGTTGATTGATTTGTACATTCTGTAAATATTATTTATTGATTTTTGTACATTCTGTAAATACTATTTATTGATCTAATGCTGCCAGACACAGACGTGTCTGTTCGGTCCCAAGCCCGAAAATAGTTGAGTTCTCATGCTGACGAATTTTATGCCAAAAGGGGAACTCGGCCAGAAGCAGAGGGGGTCTTCCATAATGTCTATTTTGTAAGCAATGATTCTTCAAATGGTGGTGGATTTTTTATCGTCTATCCAACTAACATCCCGTTCTGTACTACGACCATTTGGGCAAATCCGTTAGGAAAATCGTCATTTTTTGCGTAAATCCGATACTTTTTTGTGAATTTTCAATAATTTTTCGCAGAAATTGTCACATAATGCACATTTTCCTCTAGGTAAATGTATATTAGACATTATGTAGCTCGAAATACGCGTAAACAAAAAATACAGTTGGATCAATTCGAGGTTACAAAGTTCGTGCGATTTTTTTTAATTTTTTTCAAACGCGTTTTCGAAAAAAGGCTGTAGAAAAAAAAGCTCAACTGGGATTTTAGGGGACTTTTGTCTAATCGTTCAGTGACATGTACTCGACATTCCCTGAAAAAAATCAGCTTTCTCCGATTTTTTTCCCTAGTGAAACCTAATGTTCTTGGGCTATTTCTTAGCTTTCGTCTTTTCTCTGGCGACAACTGTGATCTTTTTAGTGGAAACGAATAAAAATGTGAGTCCCGAATATCGTGAAACGAGTAAGTGTCTTTCATTTGCGTTTAGTGTTTTCATTTTATTTGTTGATTTTCTTTTTCTCAAAGGTTTTAATCGGTTTGTTTTTGGTTTCATTACAAACTGATGAATATCTTCCCTTTGTTTAAAAACATTTTTTTTGGTGTACAATCAAATGAGTACATTTTGTTCCGCCTTATTCTACCTTAACCCATTACCACGAAAAGTAAAAAGACATTTGAATAACTATTTGTTTTCATTTATTGCGAAAAAAGTAAGCTTGAGATAAATAAAAATGAAAAAATACTCAAAAATTAATGGTGATTTTTGTAAATAACGCTGACCGTTTTTTTCCGTGACGTTGGGTAAAGGTAGAACAAATTTATTTTTTTTATTCGACGCGAAATGCTTGGGGTATGTTCTGTTATTGTCGTAAAGTACTCTTGTATACAATTCACTATCAAAACCATTCGCCGAGAATCATATGCAGATAATATATTTACATCGAATTTACGAACAACCCTGTTAATGTTCGTTCTTTCAGTCAGACCGATTGCTACATCAAACACACCATGATACTGGCGTCCTCTCGGAGATGTTTCCTATGGTAGAAACAAAAGAGAACGGGAATCTAGTATATATAGTTTATCTTAATTATTTGGTGAATCTCCCCGACAGCCGATGGTGTAAAGTAATGTTCCTGCAAATCTTCAACTCAAATATCAAAACGGGGTGGATGATCCAAGTGAGGGAGCTAGTAGAGAACTACTCATTGGAGATCTCGGACCTGGACGTTGGGGCAAACCAGGGTAAAAAAATCGTCAGAGAAAGGGTCTTGGAGGATTGTAACCGTAATTGGCGAGAGGGGGTCAAATCAAAGAGGTCTTTGGGTGGCCTGCGTGATAAAGAGAGGCCAGGTTTTGAAGAGTACCTTGATGGCACCTTTGGGGGGTCACTGCTGTTCAAGCTGCGGTCGCGATCCCTAGAGCTGAGGGGAAAAATTGGGAAAGACGGTGAAAGGGAGTGCCAGATGTGTAACTTGGGCATGGTGGAGACCCTGGAACACTTCCTTCTAGAATGCCCAAAGTATCAGTCTAAAAGAATGAGATTCACTGGGAGTATAATGGGGAAGTGGGATGGGAGAATGAAGGACATGTGGTTAGGGGGAGACTCAAAGGAGAGGGTTAATGTGCTAATCGGAGAGATTGGGAAGAATGGGGTAAGGGATGTCATCAAGCAGTTCGTCTCCGAATGTTGGGAGGAGAGGAGAGGCGTGGGAACAGGGAGGCAGTTGGGAGTTCAGGGGTAACCAAGGCCTTCTCGTTCGAGAACCGCGACAAATCAGCGGCTGGCCAAAGTGTTATTATTATTATTATTATAGTGGTACGAAACTGCGTTTTTTTTTTAATTGTTATTAGTTTGTGCTTTAATTCTCTTCCACTCAAAGTTTGCTACGCACCACGTATTACCTGTTTTACGTTTTAGTTGAAATATTGTGAAAACTGTATATATTTTATATTTAATTATATCTTCTTTAATTACTTAAGAGTACAGATATTAAGATTTTATTTGTGTTTGACATTATTTTTTAGCTTTTGAATACGATAACCATAGAAAATGGATATTATTGGTAAAAGAGGAAATTTTTCAAATTTGCCAAAAAGTTGACGAAGCGAACTGATATGGGTTCATTATCGAGTATGAGACACATTATAGTTAATTACAGCTTGACAACGCCTTCCCATGCTCCCAGTCAGGTTACAGATGGTCCTTTGTGGGATGTTGTTTCATTCTTGGACCAGCATGGCACCAAGCTCCTGGACACTTCTTGGTTGGACTGGACGGACTGAAACTGCAAGCTGCAACTCATTCCAGGCATGTTCGATTGGATTGAGGTCAGGGGATCTTGCTGGCCAGTCCATGCGCTCAACCCCCCCCCCCCCCCTCTGTCGGTACTCCCGTACAGCATGGACAACACGAGGACGGGCATCATCGTCCATCAGAATGAATCAGAATGAATCTATCACCCACTGAACCTGCATACAATCTGACGTGGGCATCCAGGATCTCATCAATATACCGCTGTGCAGTCAATGTACCACGGTCAAGGGCGCACAGCCCTGTACATCCATTCCAGCTGATGCCGCCACAGACCGTTATTGATCCTCCACCATAGCGGTCATGCTCAGCAATGTTGGCTGCATAGAATCGCTCTCCTGGTCTTCTCCACACCTTAGAACGTCTATCTTTATTGTCTAGGCAGTACCTTGACTCATCAGTAAAAAGGACAGGTCGTCAATCTTCTCTGCACCATCCAACGTGATCCATGGCCCATTCATATCATGCCTGGCGGTGGTTTTGGGACAGCTGAGTGCGAATACAGGATCTTCAATCGGAAACCACCTTCGTGCAACCTTGTCCGGATAGTCTGCAACGAAACATTTACCCCGGATGCATTCTGTAGGTCACTGCGAAGATGGGTTGCTGTGTCAAAGCGGTTCCTACGGGCCTGAATGATCAAAAACCGGTCTTCAACTGCAGATGTTGCCCTGTCTCTGCTGCCCCCATGTCGTCTGACTTGTGTGCCATACTGCTTAAACTTGTCCAGGCCCTGGTGATCACCGTGTGGTGTACACCAAGGGCTTCACAAACCTGGCGATGGGTAGCCCCTTGTTCCACCATCCCAACAGCACACCACATTTCTGTCTCAGACAAATGTATTCTTATATTTCCATTCGCCATATTCAATCATTAAAACACAAGGGTTTGTGTTGAAATGAAGACTAAATACCCCACACATCTCATGTACATGTACACAGTACACGAAAACATCATGGAAATCAAGGGGTACATGCTTTCCATGACTGTCACGAAAAGTCTGCCTGTCAAGAGAGCTTATGTAAACACTGGGGACCATCTCAATACATTCCTCAATCATACCCATCAAAAATATCGCAAATGTGTGACAAATAAATTTCACAATAATGTGTCAAATATGTGGTGCTTAGCAAACTTTGAGTGGTATAATTATTGAGTTTCTTTTAAAAAAGTAATTTGTGGCATCACATCTGATTAATGCCTCCTTTATTCAATACAGTTTTTTTATTTACGATCAAATGAACACATTTCGTTCCATCTCAAAAGCGAATATTCAGTTCGACATAAAATGCTTGGAGTGTGTTCCATTATTGGCGTAAAATACTCCTGTGTGCATTTCACTTTCACAAACATTCTCTGAGAGTTACTTTCAGATTGAATAGCAAGCTAGAATGAATGTTCGGGCGGGTATTTAAGAGCTATTATTTATTATTTTTAGTGTAGAGTGTAGCCCCTTGTGCAGTCGAACCCACCTTCATAATATCTATATCTCCAGGTTGTGCGTTCGTGTTCACGCCATACAAATGCCATGTTAGCCTCCCGCCTCGCCATTTCATTTGCGTTATCTGACACTTTTTCACGCATTTTTCTCACCGCAAGGTGTGTGTGTCGATGCTATTGCGATATTGTCGTATACTGGTTTCTTATCTTGTGATTGATAGATTAGAACTGATCCCTATTGATGATTCAAACTCAAACTTTCTCAGGACACAATATGAGGTTACTTTATTTAATTTTAGCAGAACCTCACAAGGAAAAGACAAATAAAGGGATTTTGTGCCTCGGAAACCGATGTGTGGGAATGGGAATAAGACAGCCTTCCTGGCTATACCATTTCCACGCAGTGTACAGGGCGTGAAGAGTGTATTATCATTAAATCACCCGCAGAGTGGTGATTCCACCCGAGCAATAATTGCAGATTTGTCGCAAAGCATAACCATCACAAGCAATGTTCCAGCCAATGGACCCCCGGGTTAAACCAGGAGGTCCATTGGCTGAAACATTGCTTGTGTTTTTTGTCCATATGTACAGAATTTGAAAGTGATACTTTGGGTGATAACTCCACTCCGCGGGTGATTTAGCTACAATCCACTCTCCACGCAATGTACATGTGTTTTGTTATTTGTTAATCGTTATTGTACTTGTGTGTGGTGCAAAATACAGTTTCACTCTTTCATTCACCTCAAGAAATAATTCACTAACGATATGAATACCTCGAATCAAGTGAAATTGATATCCCTCTCAGTATTATAATTTATAGGTCAGTGTTTTCGTCCACGGATAACTTGATATACACCTTTAATTTCACCAACGAATATTTTTGTTTGCACAAACTGCATGTGGAAATATCTCTCTAAGATATGAACATATTATTGTCTCCAACCAATATCTAGCTTAAAGCCCTCCGTTCTTGAACTGTCACGGAACTGGATGTTACTAACATGGTCTTATTGAAAAGGGCTGGTACAATGGCCAGTACAATTATTGTGTGAAGTTCTTGTCACACGGTGGGAGCGCGGTGGCTAAGTGGTTACGGCACTGGGCTTCATGCTGAAAGGTCCAGGGTTTGGTCCCCACCATTATGAATAATAATGGCGGCAGCTAGGGGACACACATAACAGATCGCTCCGTGATTTAGTTGGATAGCTGCGACACGTTTAATTTTGAATCATACAGTTCGCAAAAACTAATCTTGTTCTGATCGTAGTGACTTTTAATACATCTCGTGGGATAATTTTCCTATTATTATTGTGTCTTTCAACGAGGATTTCTACGATTTTCCACAGTATTTATTTTGGTGACTCGAGCAAAAGTGGAAAGTGAGTAGAGTTCAGTATGCCCAGTACGGGCAGACGTCAATGTTACTCAGGCTCGAACAGGCCACCAATAACACCTATGTCAACAATGGATAAGAAACGAAACTACAGAAAAACTCTCTACAATTGACCAACAACATGTTGAGAATCAATTCAAGCAAGACCGGCGTCTAGCAACCAGTGACGATGAAGTTTTGGCTAGCGAAGTTTCCGATGTGAGCATAGTTCAACCCGATTGTAGGTCAGGTGTCACAATCGAATCAGCAGATGAATCTGGACCCATTTCCAAAGTTGTGAATAGGTCGGATGTTATTCGGGTGACAAGAACTCAGAAATCATTTCTGGAAAATTTCTCTCCCCATATGGCTTCAGTTCAAAAAGTGAACTTCGAAAAAATTTGTAATGAGCTGAAAAGACCGACTTTAAAACGGAACTCAGATTCCAAACCGCTGAGCTCCAACACTCCGTCATACCAAAGGCCAATGGGAAGTTCATGGACTCATTCTTACAAAAGCACATCAGGCCACTGAAAGAGGAGATAACAGTACTGAAAGAAGATAACAAAAACCTCAAGGAAGCTTTGTGTTCTCTGAGAGAACAAGTGAACAGTAATAGAGAAGAAAGTGTAGTTAAGTTCGATGACCTGGAACAGGAGAGCCGGCGCAACAGTTTTCCGCAATGTGCCAGTTTCTACAAGCAGCGTCAAAGAAATAAACAATGACACGGACAAACTCGTATCGGACATATGCAATTCTAAACTTGGTGTTCCGCTCACAGATAAAGATATAAGTCGGTCGCATGTCATTGGCAAAGTCAGAATCGGTGATTCAGAAAGTTCGAAAAGATGTAATATTATCTGCAGTTTCGTTACATACAGGCAGCGCCATGCAATCTTTTCCAAGAAAAAAACCCTTAAAAACGGCCACGGCAGAATATTCATAACAGAATCCCTCACAACCAGGAGGGCAGCCATCGTAGCAAAATTATCGGCACAGAAGAGGAATAAGACTATTTCAGCTCTCTGGACAGTTGATGGTAGGATAATCTTGATAAAATCTTTGAATGACAAACCTAGTTTAATTGGATCGCAGTCTGACATTTACACGAAACTACAGATCAGTGAGCATGGACTTCTAAAGTATGATCCAGTGTTTGTGAACATTTACTCAATCAACTAGTGTTAGCGATTGTTTCCATACAGATACATGGCTGCTTCAGAGCAGCCACAGCGGAGGTTGTACACAAGCCGAACACCGTGTAAGTGTTGCTTTACCATTATGGACAAGTAATACCCAGTTCAGACTACATTTGAATGCCCCTTCATCAGTGCAAACCCAGCTTCTCATACTATTTTCAAACGCCCAATGAGCAATTAAACTACCAACTGTTGTTACCATTTTCTTTCAAACTGTGGCATGGCTGATGCTCAGAAGCCTTATTGCAGCTTACACACAATCTGAAAACCACGCGAGGGCCTAACTAACATGGATTGTTGATACCAGTTGAACCTTTATCCCAATGCCCTCTTTTATGAGCAGATATATCATGTTGCTTTCATGTAGTTCAATATCCAAGCATATCCACAGCCACACGTTAGAATATCCTCCTATCAGTAAACATTTCTGTTCCCAGAAACCTGTTGAACGCCACGTGTATATTTGTCAAACTTACCGTTTGTTCTCAAACTGGGCCATGGCTGCTGCTGAGCAGCCAGGACGCAGTTTGCGCACCAAATGAAAACAACGTGAGTGCCAAATCATAATGGAAAAACAAAAAACTACAGCCTACATGTCTATGCACTGTATTCTGGGCCATGGCTGCTGTTGAGAAGCCAGGACGCAGTTTGGGCACCAAATGAAAGCAACGTGAGTGACAAATCATAATGGAAAAATAAAAAAAAACACAGCCTACATGTCCATGCACTGTACTCTGTGCATCCATATTATTTCGCTTCGTGATTTACCATTATTATAACACAATCCACAGGATAACTTATTCTTTCTTCAAGTGAACTCAGTTTCTCCATGGTGTAGTTTATGCTCATGCTGAAAATCATTCGTGTGTTTTTACCAAATTAAGATATGGCTACTGCAAAGCAGCCATATTGCAGTATGTGCATAAGCTGAAAACGGTATGGATGCTTTATCAAATTGACATATGGCTGCTGCGGAGAGGCCATGTCGCAGTCTGTTCACAAGCTGACACCTAAGAGTGCTTTACTGTATTGGAAAAGTGATACCCAGTCCAACTCACGCTTATTATATGCAGCCACACTATTCTGGTTTTGTATAATTGTCCAAATACGTTCCGTCAAAAACATGCCTCCATTTTGTGCAAACTCCGTTTTTCATGCCATTACCTAAGTATTTACCTTACCATTCACTGATGCTACCGCCCCCTATAAAACTGTGTCATGACTGCTGCTTAGCAGCCACGTTGTGGTTAATGTACAAATTGAGAACCCCTTGTGTGTTCAACTAATGTGGAATACTGATATCCAGCCTAACTATTATGGAATTCTGAAATTCAGTCGAGCCTACATCAAATGTTCTCTGTTACGTGCAGACATATTATCCTGCTTTCGAGTACTCTAATATCCATTTACATCCATAGTCTTCCATTACAATATCCTTACATTTGCAAAGTTTCAGTTTAACACACCTCAGTCCTGTTAAACTCTACATGTATAACTACTTAACTTACAGGTCTTTCTGTTTGTTCTCAGACTGCGGCATTAACTGAAACCCCGTGAGTGCTCAACTAACATTAAACACTGATACCCAGTTGAACTTTTACTTCAATGCCGTCTATTATGGGCAGTCATAATATTTCATTTGTGTACTCTAACGTCATAATATAACCCCACGCCCAAACGTGGCAATACACTTCCCATTACTGAAAATTCAGTTCTCTCATACCTGCTAAACGTAACATGTATATTTACTTACTGGTGTTGTTGTTTGTTCCCAAACTGTGACTTGGCTGATGCGGAGCAGCCACGTTGCAGTTTGTGCACAAATTGAAAACCCCGAGGGAGCTTAATCATATTGGTTAAATGATACACGGTGCAACCTACATTTTAACGCCTCGCACTACAATCAGGCATATTATCCTGCTTTCGTGTATTTATCCAATTGTATTCCTACCCTAAAACATGCCCCAGTATATTCTACCCTCAATGAATAAGTCATGGTCTCAAGGAATATATTGAGGCAGATCACTATCAAACCCTATATGAAGGATATCTTAATAGATTATAACAACGATCAACAATCAGGAAGGCATCGAGACTTGTTATTTTCAAATTCGTCTTGAAAATATTAACAAGTATAAAGCTTATAAGGCCCTTATGCATCTCAGTTGTTATAATTTGATGGAGAGTGTTTAAGGATGATTTTCCGATTTTGGTCATTTACTGTTACACTTTAATGCCTTATATTCTATGCATTCATTTCATCTTACCCTGGTGTTTCTGAATACCCTATATATCCCTTCTCTAACGTGAGAATATTCTCTCATAAGTGATCATCAAGTTGGCCGCCCCCTTAATAATACCAGATGAATAATATACACAACCAACTAGTTTTGTGACTTGTTCTATTGTAGAGAAGACTTGCTGTAGTTTGTGTTTGTGAACAAAGCTGAAACTCAGTGAGTGCCCAACCATATTGGGAAAAGTGATACCCGGGCCAACTCATCTTAACGCTCCTCATTAAGTGCAGCCATATTATCCTGTTTTCGTGTATTTATATAAACATATTCCTACCATCAAATATATCCCCACTTTACCATCTCTGCATTAGTTAAAATCAGTTTCCAACACTCCAGAATAACTACATAATTCACCGGTGTTATCGGTTGTTCACAAGCTGCGACATGGCTGCTGCAGAGCAGTCATGGTGCAGTTTGTGGTGAAAATTAAACCCCAATGTGCTAAACTAAAATGCAATACTCTCACTAAGTTCAACCTGCACTGTAATGCCCTATAATGTGTACTGAGTGTTTAACTAAAATGGAATACTCATACAAAGTTCAACCTACACCGTAATGCCCTATAATATGTGATGGCGCATTACCTTGCTTTCGTATACTTCAGTACCAAAATATATTCTTATCCGCACGATAGTACATCCCCTCTTTAGTGTAATTTTACTTCCTCACACACTTGCTAGACACATCAACTTTTTTAACAAACTACTGGTGTTAGTGTGTGTTCTCAAACTGCGACATGGCTTCATTAGTGCAGCCACTCTGCAGTCACAAACCTACAACGTCGTGAGAGCTAGACCACAATGGAATTGCGATTCCAAATACCAGTCGACCTCTTAGTATTTTTTATCCCTCTAGTTTCCCATCCATTCGATGATAAATGTGAGTTACATAAAGTATTTATCTATATCAACTCGGTATTTTGCAGCTTTTCCACTCAACTCCCGGACAAAAGGTGCACACCCCGACAAAGTGTAATGCGGCATTTATGAGGACGTGTTTCCGATTTTAGTTATTTTCTGTTACATTTTAATGACCTGTAGTCTGTGCATTTATTCTATCTTGCCCTGGGGTCACTGACTTCCCAATTCGTATGAATATACTCTAGTGAACTTTAAGTTTCACACTCCCTTTTTAACGCAAGGTGAATATATGCAAAACCAACTGGTTTTGTCGCTTGTTCACAGATTGAGACAAACCCCTTGTGTGTATAACTGATTGACAAACTGATGCCTAATTGATCCTGCATTTCAATTATATTGCCTTCATGTACCTTTATATCAAATTTTACCCATTGCTACTCCTTACGATATCCCTACTTTACAAAACATTTAATTCCCATATCTGTTAAATGCCGCATGTATATAGTAGGTGGAGAGTGTATTATCATTAAATCACCCGCAGAGTGGCGATTCCTCCCGAGCAATAATTGAAAATTTGTTGCAAAGCATAACCTTCACAAGCAAGTTCCAGCCAATGGACCTCAGGGTAAAACCAGGAGATCCATTGGCTGAAACATTGCTTGTGTCTTTGTCCATATGAACAGAATTTGAAAGTGATACTTCGGGTGATAACTCCACTCCGCGGGTGGTTTAGTTACAATCCACTCTCCACGTACTGTACTTACTAAAGCTACTTGTGTCAGTGTTTGTTCTCACGCTGGGGCATGGCTGCTGCCGAGCAGCCACGTTGCGGTTTATGCACAGACTGAAACCCCATCAACACTCAACTAAAATGGTATACTCAAACCTAGTTAAACCAATTTTTCAATGCTAACTATTATGCACAGTAATATTATTTTCTTGTTAACTCTAACATCCTAAAATATCCCTAGCCGCACATGACAATATTAGGAACCCCAAGCGGTCCGTAGGCCCGCAAAGGGTTCCGCATACCCAGTCAGATAAATGTGTTCCAGAACAGAATTTTCTATAGCCGTCAATGGGATTTTTTGAATTGAACAATAAATTTCAGTGAACAAATCATGTAACTTCCGGTTTCGAATTGCCCATTCAATTGTAATTGGCCTATCCTCCCTGGGAATCAATACATACATATATACATATCTACACTTAGGGGTAACCAAGGCCCTCTCATCCGAGAACCGCGACAAATCAGGGGCTGTCCAAAATGTTATTATTACTCGAATTCTGTCCTTCTGGAAGTTTGTCAATATGTTCAGGTGATGATCTCGTTATTTCAGATCGAACTATCCTGATTTCGTTGCAGCTTGTCTGCCAGTGATAACCTTTATCGAAAAACCGCACATATAACCGATAATATAACTGATTAATTGTTGTTAAATTGGTGCGATTGTATACAGATATGCATTGTCGCGTATCTCGGGAAGTATCAAAACGAATAGAAACACAGTTTTTGAATTATCCGAATGTTATTGTTAAGGTTTTGTAAAAGTAAGGAATAGTTTGCTTGAAAAAAGGGTACACGGACGTCTCGTCCGCAAGCCGAGTCGTCCGCTTACAATTTTACCCCTATCGTCCGCCAGCGAACCGAATCGTCTGCTAGCACTTTTGCTCAATTCTTCGGCTTGCAATTTCACCTATTCGCCTGCCAAGGGTTTGAATATCATAAAAACATGGAATAAAAAATAAATGATATTTATTTAGTATCCAACGAAATAATGATATTTATTCAGTACACACGATTCACAAGATAATAACAGCATAGCATGGGAACTTTTATTCAATGAATAATTGCAAAATTATAAGATTATGTTACGGAATTTATAATAAGAAGTTTTGATGCATTTCTTAATACAATTATAATAAGTTTTGATGCGTTTCTTAATATAATTAATTCCTGTAATACATTTGCTTATAATTTTGCGGTTATTCATTGTAAAGCGCCGGTGACGATCTTCCATGAATAAATGAAAAATTATAAGATTATGTTGCAGAACTTAATACAACCTAAATTGTGATGCATTTCTTAATATATTTAATTCTTATAATACATTTGATAATAATTTTGCAATTATTCACTGTAAAGCTCCGGTGGCGCTCTTCAATGAATAATCGCTAATCGCAAAATTATAAGATTATGTTGTGGAACTTAATATAACATACATATACTTTAAGAACTTTTGTTGTAATAATATAATTATTATAGTTTAGTTTAAACATATTTTATTCGCATTTAATTTGCAAAATGGATTGGAGAACAAGTGCTCACCACTTAGCAACTCTCCTCTCCCAGTACATAAACATGGAGAACAAGTGCTCACCACTTAGCAACTCTCCTCTCCCAGTACATAAACATGGAGAACAAGTGCTCACCACTTAGCAACTCTCCTCTCCCAGTACATAAACATAACATTCTAATAGCGATAGATCACAGAACTTTAAACATAAAATACAATTCGAAAATAAAGGAGAAAAAAAACAAGAAAAGAACAAAAATAATAAAAAATGAACAAAATGTAGAATGTGAATTATAAATTACCACAATCCAGTCTTCTCGTACCTTATGTAGTGAAGCAGATGGAATGGCTCTGCCTCGTGATCAGCATCACGTTAAACGCACAGTGACGCAATAATAATAATAATACTAATAATGCCCCTTTTCGAGTGAGCTGTCTGCAACAAACTCTATTCCTCTGAGTCCTGCAACTAGCGTTGAACTCTTTCACAACTGTATTCATAAGTGTAATGGTGCGGATAAAAAATAATATTTATTATAGGTAATCCATGGAATAAACATAAATCAGAGCCGTGTTCAACAGCGTCGAAATTAATTAGATGGTTTATTTTGTTGACATTTCTGTTTTCAGAATTTCGTATAAGTGTATGAAATTTTAATGCAAGGATGTACATTAAGATATATTACAATAGATAATAAACAATAAAGTATACAATAAAATTATTATATAAATAAATAAATAAATAAATAAATAAAAAATGATTCAAAATACAATACTACAATACTTTCCCCCAGCGGACGAGTTTCGGACAAGTTCGGTAAAATTGCAGCGGACGACTTGGGTAAAATTGCAGCGGACGATTTGGTTAGTGGACGAAATTGGTGTAATTCGAAAAAAGTGATACTGACAGGTTGCTTTCAAATCAAAACAAAGTAATAATGTGTTACTTGTTGGTGCCATCTGCATTTCTGAACAGTGCTTCGAAGTTTCGAACACTAAAAAATGGAAAATAATAACCTTTTTGGATATTTACCGCCATTGAAAATTTCAAAATGGCATGTCATCTTTATTCGGGAACTGGAGGAATCTTCGAACTGGGGAAAACTCGGCCCAGGGAAGAGTCATCCAAAAGAAAAGCAGTACACATTTGTTAGGATATTTTAGATACGCTACGATATTCGTTTTAACTCCTAAAAAATAATTCTTAAAAAAAAATATTAATATATTGCTCGATATTTGTTGAAAAAATATTAATATACATGTATATCGTCGAGGAATTATCCCTGCAGTAAATTCACATTCGATGTGTTCTGTAATAATTAACGTCTCTCATCTGTGAGAATGGTATCCAGTCACGTCGGCCCCAAGTCAATCCGCCTCTGATCCCTTCGACTTCTGGTCACTTCGGTCATTTCAGCATCATTTTTAGTGTGGAGATCAAAAAGATAACCGCATAGTTTATGTTTAGAAATAATGGGTAAATACCTTCATTAAGTAATGTTCAGTTATTTGTATTTACACAGTGTGCAGAACAGTTTTACATGACATTAAAAATTATCCATGTGTTCAATTTTACATACATTTAAGATGCTATCTATAAAAGTAAGAGAAATTTGTTTACTTTGTAATTTTGCAAAGTATATGCAGTCATCTCATTCATTCATATTGTTACTCACAATTCCTAGTCACCTTCCAATTCGAGGTTCACAGGGTTTCTTTTTCTTTTCTTTTTTTTTTCTAAAACAACCACTAAACTGCGATTTCGATACTACCATAAATATGTCTACGTTTTCTAAAACACGGAGCAGAATTCTTGTAGTTATGCGCAATTCCTAGTCACCTCCCATTTCGAGGTCCACGGGGGTGACCGGTCCAGTACCCCACTTCCAATGCGCACACTCAAACCAAATAACATAACTGGCCCTCGCTTCCGAGCCGTGGATTCATAAGCAAATAAAATTATTCAGGTCGCAAGGGATTTAAAATCCCACATCGCCCATGTGCACCTTCAGCGTGTTGAAACTTTTCATCCATTTATTCATCATGAAAGAAAATCTACTAGGCATGAAGGAATACCGTATATCATATGTGTACCTGAATATCTAGCTGAGGTATAAAAGTTGAAAAACAATTAAATAGAAAAATGTTAAAATTCAAATGATATTTAAAAATATTTATAGAGGCCGAAATAACTTGGTATATTAGGGCTGAATTGACTTGAGGCCGCAATGACTGGGGCCAAAATGACTTGGGGCCAACTTGACTGGAATTCGTGAGAATTGTATCCAAACTGTCCTCCAACAATTTGACCCAAACTGAATACTAATCTAACCCAAACCACCCTCTGGCAATTTGCCCCAAACCGTCCTCCAGAATAAGAGTGCATGATTCTTATTGATTTATTTATTGGGGTTTAATGACACTTCGACAGCCAGGGTCACTTAATGTTGGACAGTTTTACAGGTGGGAAAAGCCAGAGAGAACAACCAAGCAATGACAAACAACTAACATACACACAGCACACAAGCTGGGTTAGCATTGGCTGAAGACAAGTGTACGATTGACATGCAGTATGCCTTGGTATACAATGCCACTACGTGGGCAATGGGAATGTAGTGTCTTGCCCAAGGAAATAAAGTGGTTGTCGCAGGTGGGATTCGATCGAGGACCTTTTGGCTTGCAGCCTGCACCTCTAACTACTGAGTCCTTTAACCTTCAAAACTGTATACTACCAGCTAAAACATGTTGTAGAATGACCACTTGAAAATTTCTCAAGTACATAGTTTCATTATTAGTTTGTGATATTTGTTTTTGCTGTACAGTGGAACCCTGTTAATTGAAGAGCCACTTTGCAAGTGAAACTTATTCAATTAACAGGAGTATTCAATTAACAGGGATTGTGTCACTTTCCTGTATTCCAGAGATAAACTTAGCATTTATTCTATTATATTTTGTTTGACAGAGCTCAATGAGCTCTGTCAAACGAGATATAATAGATTAAATGCCTGTATTGGCCAAATTGGTCTATAACGAAATGAAAACTGGGAAGAGGCAGGGTAATTTATAGACATGTTACAATTTTTTTTATTCAATTAACAGGAGATTACTCTACAATCTATATTCAATTAGCAGGTCAAATTTGTACTGGAGGCATGGTAAATAGTTTTGTGTTAGGGAATTATATTCAGTTAACAGGGATATACAACTAAGAGATATCCAATTAAGTGGGCTCCACAGTATAACCAAAAACACCCCTCCCCCCTCCTCTACCCCTATCAAGACCATCATTCAAAAGTCTTGGATTCAGCAAATATGATTTCTTTATTTATTGGGGTTTAACAACACTTTTTACAGAAGGGTCACCTCATGTTGGAGAGTTTTACTTGGGGGTGGGGGTGGGGGGGGGGGTGGGGGGACCCAGATTATATATTTTATATTTAATTATATCTTTAATTACTTAAGTACAGATATTAAAATTTTATTTGTGTTTGACATTATTTTTTAGCTTTTGAATACGATTACCATAGAAAATGGATATTATTGGTAAAAGAGGAAATTTTTCAAATTTGCCAAAAAGTTGACGGAGCGAACTGATATGGGTTCAATATCGAGTATGAGACCCATTATAGTTAATTACAGCTTGACAACGCCTTCTCATGCTCCCAGTCAGGTTCCAGATGGTCCTTTGTGGGATGTTGTTTCGTTCTTGGGCCAGCATGGCACCGAGCTCATTTCTTGGTTGGACTGGACGGACTGAAACTGCAAGCTGCAACTCATTCCAGGCATGTTCGATTGGATTGGAGTCAGGGGATCTTGCTGGACAGTCCATACACTCAATCCCCTCCCTCTGTCGGTACTCCTGGACAGCACGGACAACATGAGGACGGGTATTATCGTCCATCAGAATGAACCTATCACCCACTGCACCTGCATACAATCTGACGTGGGCGTCCAGGATCCCATCAATATACCGCTGTGCAGTCAATGTATCACGGTCAAGGACACAGAGCCCTGTACGTCCATTCCAGGTGATGCCGCCACAGACCATTATTGACCCTCCACCATAGCGGTCATGCTCAGCAATGTTGGCTGCATAGAATCGCTCTCCTGGTCTTCCCCACACCTTAGAACGTCTATCTGTATTGTTTAGGCAGTACCTTGACTCATCTGTAAAAAGGACAGGTCGTCAATCTGCTCTGGTCCATCCAACGTGATCCATGGCCCATTCATACCGTGCCTGGTGGTGGTTCTGGGACAGCTGAGTGTGAATACATGGTCTTCTCGATCGGAGACCACCTTCGTGCAACCTTGACCGGATAGTCTGCATCGAAACATTTACCCCGGATGCATTCTGTAGGTCACTGAAAAGATGGGTTGCTGTGTCAAGGCGTTCCTACGGGCCTGAATGATCAAAACCCGGTCTTCAGCTG
The DNA here is from genome assembly GCA_031216915.1 of Pictodentalium vernedei. Lineage (NCBI taxonomy): Eukaryota > Metazoa > Mollusca > Scaphopoda > Dentaliida > Dentaliidae > Pictodentalium > Pictodentalium vernedei. Next base: position 89,168,640 of record CM062289.1, read on the forward strand.
CAGCTGTTGCCCTGTATCCACCACCACCATGTCGTCCGACTTGTGTGCCATACTGCTTAAATCTTGTCCAGGACCTGGTGATCACCGTGTGGTGCACACCAAGGGCTTCACAAAGCTGGCGATGGGTAGCCCCTTGTTCCACCATCCCTACAGCACACCACATTTCTGCTTCAGGCAAATGTGTTCTTACATTTCCATTCGCCATATTCAATCATTAAATCACAAGGGTTTGTGATGAAATGAGGACTGAATACCCTACACATCTCATGTACATGTAGACAGTACACGAAAACATCATGAAATTCAAGGGGTACATGCTTTCCATGACTATCACGAAAAGTCTGCCTGTCAAGAGAGCTAATGTAAACACTGGGGACCATCTCAACACATTCCTCAATCATATTCACCAAAAATATCGCAAATGTGTGACAAGAGAATTTCACAATGATGTGTCAAATATGTGGTGCTTAGCAAACTTTGAGTGGTATATTTATTGAGTTTACTTTAAAAAAGTTATTTGTGGCATCTCATCTGATTAATGCCTCCTTTATTCAATACAGTTTTTTTTTTATTTACGATCAAATGAACACATTTCGTTCCATCTCAAAATCGAATATTCAGTTCGACATAAAATGCTTGGAGTGTGTTCCATTATTGGCGTAAAATACTCTTCTGTGCATTTCACTTTCACAAACATTCTCTGAGAGTTACTTTCAGACTGAATAGCAAGCTAGAATGAATGTTCGGGCGGGTATTTAAGAGCTATTATATATTATTTTTAGCCATCGAACCCACCTTCATTATATCTATCTCTCCAGGTTGTGCGTTCGTGTTCACGCCATGCAAATGCCATCTAGGCCTCCCGTCTCGCCATTTCATTTGCGTTATCTGACACTTTTTCACGCATTGTTCTCACCGCAAGGTGTGTGTGTCGATGCTATTGCGATATTGTCGTATACTGGTTTCTTATCTTGTGATTGAGAGATTAGAACTGATCCCTATTGATGTTTCAAACTCAAACTGTCTCAGGACACAATATGAGGTTACTTTATTTAATTTTAGCAAAACCTCACAAGGAAAAGACAAATAAAGGGATTTTTGTGCCACGAAAACCGATGTGTGGGAATGGGAGGAAGACAGCCTTCCTGGCTATACCATTTCCACGCAGTGTACAGGACGTGGAGAGTGTATTATCATTAAATCACCCACAGAGTGGAGATTCCACCCGAGCAATAATTGCAGATTTGTCGCAAAGCATAACCATCACAAGCAAAGTTCCATCCAATGGACCTCCGGGTTAAACCAGGAGGTCCATTAGCTGAAACTTTGCTTGTGTTTTTTGTCCATATGTACAGAATTTGAAAGTGATACTTTGGGTGATAACTCCACTCCGCGGGTGATTTAGTTGCAATCCACTCTCCACGCAGTGTACATGTGTTTTGTTGTTTGTTTTTGTTAATCGTTATTGTACTTGTGTGTGGTGCAAAATACAGTTTCACTCTTTCATTTACCCCAAGAAACAATTCAGTAACGATATGAATACCTCGAATCAAGTGAAATTGTTATCCCTCTCAGTATTATAATTTATAGGTCAGTGTTTTCGTCCACGGATAACTTGATATACACCTTTAATTTCACCAACGAATATTTTTGTTTGCACAAGCTGCATGTGGAAATACCTCTCTAACATATTATTGTCTCCAACCAATATCTAGTCCAAAACCCACCGTTCTTGAACTGTCACGGAACTGGATGTCACTAACATGGTCTTATTGAAAAGGGCTGGTACAATGGCCAGTACAATTATTGTGTGAAGTTCTTGTCACACGGTGGGAGCGCGGTGGCTAAGTGGTTACGGCATTGGGCTTCATTCCGAAAGGTCCAGGGTTTGGTCCCCACCATTATGAATAATATTGACGGCAGCTAGGGGACACGCATAAGAGATCGCTCCGTGATTTAGTTGGATAGCTGCGACACGTTCAGTTTTGAATCATACAGTTCGCATATACTTATGTTGTTCTGATCGTAGTGACTTTTAATACATCTCGTGGGATAATCTTTCTTATTATTATTGTGTCTTCCAACGAGGATTTCTACGATTTTCCACAGTATTTATTTTGGTGACTCGAGCAAAAGTGGAAAGGGAGTAGAGTTCAGTATGCCCAGTACGGGCAGACGTCAATGTTTATCAGGCTCGAACAAGCCACCAAGAACACCAATGTCAACAATGGATAAGAAACGAAACTCAGAAAATATTTCTCCTATTGACCAACAACATGTTAAGAATCAATTCAAGCAAGACCGGCGTCTAGCAACCAGTGACGATGAAGTTTTGGCTAGCGAAGTTTCCGATGTGAGCATAGTTCAACCCGATTGTGGGTCAGGTGTCACAATCGAATCAACAGATGAATCTGGACCAATTTCCAAAGTTGTGAATATGTCGGATGTTATTCGGGCGACAAGAACTCAGAAATAATTTCTGGAAAATGTATCTCCCCATATGGCTTCAGTTCAAAAAGTGAACTTCGAAACATTTTGTAATGAGCTGAAAAGACCGACTTTAAAACGGAATTCAGATTCCAAACCGCTGAGCTCCAACGCTCCGTCATACCAAAGGTCTTTGTGAAGTTCATGGACTCATTCTTACAAAAGCACATCAGGCCACTGAAAGAGGAGATAACAGTACTGAAAGAAGATAACAAAAACCTCAAGGAAGCTTTGCGTTCTCTGAGAGAACAAGTGAACAGTAATAGAGAAGAAAGTGTAGGTAAGTTCGATGACCTGGAACAGTGCAGCCGGCGCAACTGCTCAGTTTTCCGCAATGTGCCAGTTTCTATAAGCAGCGTCAAAGAAATAAACAATGACACGAACAAACTCGTATCGGACATATGCAATTCTAAACTTGGTGTTCCGCTCACAGATAAAGATATAAGTCGGTCGCATGTCATTAGCAAAGTCAGAATCGGTGATTCAGAAAGTTCGAAAAGATGTAATATTATCTGCAGTTTCGTTACATACAGGCAGCGCCATGCAATCTTTTCCAAGAAAAAAACCTTTAAAAACGACCACGGCAGAATATTCATAACAGAATCCCTCACAACCAGGAGGGCAGCCATCGTAGCAAAATTATCGGCACAGAAGAGGAATAAGACTATTTCAGCTCTCTGGACAGTTGATGGTAGGATAATCTTGATAAAATCTTTGAATGACAAACCTAGTTTAATTGGATCGCAGTCTGACATTTACACGAAACTACAGATCAGTGAGCATGGACTTCTAAAGTATGATCCAGTGTTTGTGAACATTTACTCAATCAACTACTGTTATCGATTGTTTCCATACAGATACATGGCTGCTTCAGAGCAGCCACAGCGTAGGTTGTACACAAGCCGAACACCATGTAGGTGTTGCTTTACCATTATGGACAAGTAATACCCAGTTCAGACTACATTTTAATGCCCCTTCACCAGTGCAAACCCAGCTGCTCATACTATTTTTAAACGCCCAATGAGCAATTAAGCTACCAACTGTTGTTACCATTTTCTTCAAACTGTGGCATGGCTGATGCTCAGAAGCCTTATTGCAGCTTACAAACAATCTGAAAACCACGCGAGGGCCTAACTAACATGGATTGTTGATACCAGTTGAACCTTTATCCCAATGCCCTCTTTTATGAGCAGATATATCATGTTGCTTTCATGTAGTTCAATATCCAAGCATATCCACAGCCACACGTTAGAATATCCTCCTATCAGTAAACATTTATGTTCCCGGAAACCTGTTGAACGCCACGTGTATATTTGTCAAACTTACCGTTTGTTCTCAAACTGGGCCATGGCTGCTGCTGAGCAGCCAGGACGCGGTTTGCGCACCAAATGAAAACAACGTGAGTGCCAAATCATAATGGAAAAATAAAAATTACAGCCTACATGTCCATGCACTGTATTCTGGGCCATGGCTGCTGGTGAGCAGCCAGGACGCAGTTTGGGCACCAAATGAAAGCAACGTGAGTGCCAAATCATAATGGAAAAATGAAAAACCCACTACAGCCTACATGTCCATGCACTGTACTCTGTGCATCCATATTATTTCGCTTCGTGATTTACCATTATTATAACACAATCCACAGGATAACTTATCCTTTCTTCAAGTGAACTCAGTTTCTCATTTCGTTTTTTAAATGTCTCATGAACACTTACACAATAAACTGGTCCCACTGTTTGTTTCTAAGCTGTGGCTTGATTGTTCGCGAGTAGCCATGGTGTAGTTCGTGCTCAGAATGGAAACCCAGTGAGTGGCTTAACCATTCTTGAAAAGTGAAATCCAATTCAACCTACTTTTTAATGTGCTTCGTTATGTGCAGTCTGAATATCCAGCTGCCGTGTATATATCTAAACATGTCGCTCAAGTTATCAACGACATCACTCCCCCCATCTCCACCACCATGTGGAATACCAAAGGCACTAATATATTCAACAAGCTTTTAGAATTGTTATAGATCTCAGTTGTTACAATTTGTTGGTGAGTGTTTTTTGGGCCACACTCCAACAAATTGTAACACAGCGTTCAGCTGGATGTGTTTTCCGATTTTGGACATTACTGTTACAGTTAACGCCGTATATTCTGTGCATTCATTTTTACCTTGCTCTGGAGTATCTGAATACCCAATATATCTCTACCCACAAGTATAAATATATTCTCTTTGGTGAAAATTAAATTTCTTACCTCCTTATTAACGCCACATCTCCAAATACATCACCAACTGGGGTTATCGTCTGTTCCCAAACCGAGGCGTGGTTGCTGCAAAGTAGCCATGGTGCAGTTGGTACACGAGCTGTAAACCATACGAGTGCTCCATCATATTGGAAAAGTGATACCCAGATCAACCTACATTTTAATGCTTCACTTATTATGCCCCCGAAATATTTTCGAGGGGGTATATAGTCGAGGTCTCCGTCCGTGCGGGCGTCCGTCCGTCCGTCCGTACGAACATTTTGTATTATAACTGGAGCATCAGTTGTCGGATTTTAATGTTCTTTGATATGGTAATAGGGCAACTTGGTTAAACGGATGCCCTCGTACCTAGCGTTTCGACCATTCATGTTTGGTAGAGTTATGGCCTCTGTTTTTTTTTTTTTTGGTCCCTGTTTCTGACTAAGGTAAATTGTACCATAGCCTATAGGGCAAAGTGCTGCCCAATTTTTTTTTAGTTCATTATTTTTCTGAGGCCCAGTGCATGCAGGGGAGGTTGCATCACATTTTATCCACTACATATCAATATAAATATGGATGACACAAGAATTATAGTGATTTTGGTTCCAGACCATTTAAAATTGTATCACCGCACCAATCGATTTCAAATTTTATTTGCTTGTTACTAATGTCAAAATACAGTTCAAGTTCGATTTGGAGGTTCACTCCGACCATTCTTGCAAGAGTTATGCCTCTTTTTGAATTAAAAAATCACAAATTTCCCAATTTCAGCTTTATTCTTTCTGTCCAGTGCCTATAGGGGAAGTGCTGCCCGATTTGTTTTAGTCCACTATTTCTGTACTGCCCAGTGCTTGCAGGGGAGGTTGCATGTCATTTTAAACTATATATCAATATAACCAAACATGGATGCCAATTTCAGCTTTATTCTTACTGGCCAGTGCCTTTGGGGGGAAGTGCTGTCCAATGTTTTTAATCCACTATTTCTGTGCTGACCAGTGCTTGATGGTGAGGTTGCATGTCATTTTAACCTACTACATATCGTTATAACCATATACATATGGATGCCAATTTTAGCTTTATTCTTACTGGCCATTGTCTTATAGGGGAAGTGCTGCCCAATTTGTTTTAGTCCACTATCCCAACTTTTCTAGTCCACTATTTCTGTACTTCCCAGTGATTGCAGGGCAGGTTTGCATGTCATTTTAACCTACTACATATCGATATATTCATATAAATATGGATGACACAAGAATCATAGTGTGTTTTAATTCCGTTCATTCAAAGTTGTTTGGATGAACCAATTCTCTTCAAACATTCAAAAGTTATTTATTTACATGCAAGTCCGACTTTGCTACCTTCGGGAGCATCAGCACACGCGTTGGCGTTGCTCTTGTTCTGTGCGGCTATACTGGTTAGGTTTTGTGTATTTCCCAAATATGTTCCGTTGAAATATCCCACCATTAGTGCAAACGTAGTTTCTCATACCCCTATCTAACGCCCAAAAAGTAATTACACTGATCACTGGTGCTACCGATTGTTCCCAAACTGCAACATTTTAGTGCCCTATAGTCTGTGTATCCATTTTATCTTGCTCCATTGTATCTGAATACCCAATACATCCCTACCACCACGTAAAATTATATACACTCATTAGTGAACATTAAGTTTCTCTGTCCATCCTTATTAACTCAAGATCAGATGAATATATAATCATCCGACTGCTTTATCGTTTGTTCTCAGGCTGAGAGATGGCTGCTGGAGAACAGCCATGGTGTAGTTTATGCTCATGCTGAAAATCATACGTGTGTGTTTACCAAATTAAGATATGACTGCTGCAGAGCAGCCACAGTGCAGTATGTGTATAAGCTGAAAACGATATGGGTGCTTTATCAATTTGAGATATGGCTGCTGCGGAGAGGCCATGCCGCAGTCTGTTCACAAGCTGAAACCTATGAGTGTTTTACTGTATTGGAAAAGTGATACCCAGTTCAACCCACGCTTATTATGTGCAGCCACACCATTCTGGTTTTGTGTAATTGTCCAAATACGTTCCGTCAAAAACATGCCTCCATTTTGTGCAAACTCAGTTTTTCATGCCATTACCTAAGTATTTACCTTACCATTCACTGGTGCTACCACCTGCTCTCAAACTGTGTCATGACTGCTGCTTAGTAGCCACGTTGTGGTTAATGCACAAATTAAGAACCCTGTGTGTGTTCAACTAATGTGGAATACGGATATCCAGCCTAACTATTATGGAATTCTGAAATTCAGTCGAACCTACATCAAATGCTCTCTGTTACGTGCAGACATATTATTCTGCTTTCGAGTACTCTAATATCCAATTACGTCCATAGCCTTTCATTACAATATCCTTACATTAGCAAAGATTAAGTTTCATACACCTCAGTCCTGTTAAACTCTACATGTATAACTTCTTAACTTACTGGTGTTTTTGTTTGTTATCAGACTGCGGCATGGCTGCTGCCAAGCAGCCACGTAGCGGTTTATGCACTAACTGAAACCCCGTAAGTGCTCAACTAACATGAAACACTGATACCCAGTTGAACTTTTACTTCAGTGCCGTCTATTATGCGCAGTCATAATATTTCGTTTGTGTACCCTAATGTCCTAATATACCCCCACGCCCAAACGTGGCAATACCCTTTTCATTACTGAAAATTCAGTTCTTTCATACCTGCTAAACATAACATGTATATTTACTTTCTGGTGTTGTTGTTTCTTCCCAAACTGTGACTTGGCTGATGCGGAGCAGCCACGTTGCAGTTTGTGCACAAATTGAAAACCCCGAGGGAGCTTAATCGTATTGGTTAAGTGATACACGTTGCAACCTACATTTTAACGCCTCTCACTACAATCAGGCATATTATCCTGCTTTCGTGTATTTATCCAATTGTATTCCTACCCTAAAACATGCCCCAGTATATTCTACCCTCAATGAATATGTCAGGGACTCAAGGAATATATTGAGGCAGATCACTATCAAACCCAAAATGAAGGACATCTTAATAGATTATAACAACTATCAACAATCAGGAAGGCATCGAGCCTAGTTATTTTCAAATTCTTCATGAAAAGCTGAAAATCAGTGAGTGCCCAACCATATTGGGAAAAGTGATACCCGGGTCAACTCATCTTAATGCTCCTCATTAAGTGCAGCCATGTTATCCTGTTTTCGTGTATTTATATAAACATATTCCTACCAAACATATCCCCACTTTACCATCTCTTCATTAGCTAAAATCAGTTTCCAACACTCCAGAATAACTACATAATTCACTTGTGTTATCGGTTGTTCACAAGCTGCGACATGGCTGCTGCAGAGCAGTCATGGTGCAGTTTGTGGAGAAAATGTAAACCCCAATGTGCTAAAAAAGGGAATACCCTCACTAAGTGCAACCTGCACTGTAATGCCCTATAATGTGTACTGAGTGTTTAACTAAAATGGAATACTCATACAAAGTTCAACCTACACCGTAATGCCCTATAATATGTGATGGCGCATTACCTTGCTTTCGTATACTTCAGTACCAAAATATATTCTTATCCGCACGATAGTACATCCCCTCTTTAGTGTAATTTTACTTCCTCACACACTTGCTAGACACATCAACTTTTTTAACAAACTACTGGTGTTAGTGTGTGTTCTCAAACTGCGACATGGCTGCAGTAGTGCAGCCACTCTGCAGTTTGAGCACAAACCCACAACGTGGTGTAAGCAAGACCATAATGGAATTGCGATTCCATATACCAGTCGACCTCTTAGTATTGTTTATCCCTCTAGTTTCCCATCCATTCGATGATAAAATTAATGTGAGTTACATAAAGTATTTAGCGATATCAACTCGGTATTTTGCAGCTTTTCCACTCAACTCCCGGACAAAAGGTGCACACCCCGACAAAGTGTAATACGGCATTTATGAGGACGTGTTTCCGATTTTGGTTATTTACAGTTACATTTTAAGGGCCTGTATTCTGTGCATTTATTCTATCTTGCCCCGGTGTCACTGAATTCCCAATTCGTATGAATATACTCTAGTGAACTTTAAGTTTCACACCCCCTTTTTAACGCCAGGTGAATATATGCAAAACCAATTGGTTTTGTTGCTTGTTCACAGACTGAGACAAACCCCTTGTGTGTAAAACTGATTGACAAACTGATACCTAATTGATCCTGCATATCAATTATATTGTCTTCTTGTACCTTTATATCAAATTTTACCCATTGCTACTCCTTACGACATCCCTACTTTACAAAACATTTAATTCCCATATCTGTTAAATGCCACATGTATATTTACTAAAGCTACTTGTGTCAGTGTTTGTTCTCACGCAGCGGCATGGATGCTACCTAGCAGCCACGTTGCGGTTTATGCACAAACTGAAACCCCATCAGCGCTCAACTAAAATGGTATACTCAAACCTAGTTAAACCAATTTTTCAATGCTAACTGTTATGCACAGTAATATTTTTTTCTTGTTAAGGGCCTATATAAGTAATGAAATTTTGTTTATTTTGAAAATTCTCACCTCTGATATTCCTTCAATTCACATTAAATATACACAAAATGTACATCAAAATGAAGGTTGGGATGTATAGAACACGAAACACATGTGTAATCTACTCATAGAGTCGCCTGTAGGCACCACTGGTTCCGGGACGTCTGCTGCCGTATTCGCACCAGAACTGATAATTTAATAATATTTCACGAAAACAACTTGTGGCCCTTAAGGGCCTATATAAGTAATGGAATTTTGTTTATTTTGAAATTCTCACCTCTCATATTCCTTAAATTCAGATTAAATATACACAAAGTATACATCAAAATGAAGGTTGGGATGTATAGAACACGAAACACATATGTAATCGACTCATAGAGTCGACTGTAGGCACCACTGGTTCCTGGAAGTCTGCTATCGCATTCGCACCAGAACTGATAATAAAATAATATTTCATCAGAACAACTTGTGGCCAAATGTGCTTCATATATCCAAGAACAAAGCTAGGCATTCAAAACACTTTCGAAAACAGCGATAGGACAGCATTTTTTGGAAAAGGACAACACTGTCTGCATTTTTTATTGAAGATGGTTTCCATGCTCGACAGACATGCGCAAATCATTCGTTACCACGAATTTCCATCGAAAAACAAAATCGTAATTCTAAGAAATTTCAACAGGTATCATGATACCTTGCATTGAATACGGCAACTGTACAATCTCTATCTAATAACAGTATACTGTATGAAGGCGATCTTTTTCATTATTTGATTTTAAACGGCGTTGTTTTTACATGCTTGTTCTGTCCGATGACGTCGACCGGAAATCGAAAGTATACTCATACGTAAACAAAAGCAAAGGCTTTGGAATTTTCCCCAATGCAGCTCTGTCGCCGTGTTTTGTAGAATTTGTATCCCCTAGCTCTGTTCTTGGATATACAAAGCACATTTGGCCATAAGTTGTTTTCTTGAAATATTATTAAATTATCAGTTCTGGTACGAATACGGCAGCAGACTTCCAGGAACCAGTTGTGCCTGCAGTCGACTCTATGAGTTGATTACACACGTGTTTCGTGTTCTATACCTCCCAACCTTCATTTTGATGTACATTTTGTGTATATTTAATTTGAATTGAAGGAATATCAGAGGTGAGAATTTTCAAAATAAACAAAATTTCATTACTTATATTGGCCCTTAAGGTCTATAGGAACTGGCGAATTTTCCCAAATAGACAAAAATAAATGGTTCCAAAATACGATAATTAAACAATTTTCATACAAGCAGTCACAGGTAATGGTACTGTTTTCATCTAAAGAATATTTGGAGTGCTGAAGTTTCAAACTAAAAAGTGATTTTATTGTTGAAAATCAACTTTTAAATTGCAAATTGCACTAACAACAGAACTAAAAATTCACATTGGGAACACTTAAATTACTGAAACCAAAATTAATCTGAACCATGTATCTACAGCACTTTATCGACAAATGAACTTTGAGGTACTTTTTGAATTATTTAAAATTATTTTTAATCTCCACTCTGAAAGATTTTTTTAGTATCAATATTAAGATGTGTAACCTCTAGAATGCATGCTTAGGATTCACTGGAGCTTTACACCTTTCATCAGTTCTGTTTACCATCAACTGAACAATGATTGAGACAAACTAATTAGTGTATTTATCCTTGACCAGTCAACTGTATCATGTATTGCCATTTCATAAGAAGGTTCAACATTGTACAACTCTGTCAATGTTAGATGTTTGGATTTAGCAATCATGTGTCAACAAACATTCATGCATAACTGTACCAAATTCATCAGTCAAGGTGTTACGTTCATCTTGCATGTGCCATTTGTCTCTTAGGGTGTCACGTCTTGGTGGCATTACTGGAAAATATTTTGGAATGGACATTAAAGACCCCAGAGTTCATTTCACGGTAAAGCGCTATAGATATATGCTTTGGATTAATTTTGGTTTCATTAATTTAAGAGTGTCGTGTGTGAATTTTCCGTTCTGTTGTTAGTGCGATCAACATTGTAAAAGTTAATTTTCAACAATAAAAATACTTTTTAGTTTAAAACTTCGGCAAACAAAATATTCTTTAGATCAAAGCAATATCATTGCTTATCACCGTTTGTACGAAAATCGTTTAATTTACTTGTTTTAGAACTGTTTTGTTTTTGACCATTTGGATAAATTCACCGGTTCCCATAGACCTTAATTCTAACATACTAAAATATCCTTAGCCGCACTTGACAATATTAGGAACCGCAAAGGGTTCCGCATACCCAGTCAGATAAATGTGTTCCAGAACATAATTCTCTAAAGCCGTCAATGTGATTTTTTTGAATTGGGGCAGTAAGTTTCAGTGAACAAATCACGTAACTTCCGGTTTCGAATTGCCCATTCAACTGCAATTGACCTATCTCCCTGGGAATCAACACATACATATATACATATCTGCACTTCAGGGGTAACCAAGGCCCTCTCATCTGAGAACCGTGACAAATCAGCGGCCGGCCAAAGTGTTATTATTATTATTACTCGAATTCTGTACTTCTGTAGGTTTGTCAATATGTTCAGGTGATGATCTCGTTATTTCAGATCGAAACCTTTATCGAAAAACCGCACATATAACCGATAATATAACTGATAATTGTTGTTAAATTGGTGCGATTGTATACATATATGCATTGTCACGTATCTCGGGAAGTATCAAAACGAATAGAAACACAGTTTTTGAATTATCCGAATGTTGTTGTTAAGGTTTTGTAAAAGTAAGGAAAAGTTTGCTTGAAAAAAGGGTATACGGACGTTTCGTCCGCAAGCCGAGTCGTCCGCTTACAATTTTACTCATTTCGTCCACCAGCGCACCGAATCGTCTGCTAGCAATATTGCCCAATTCGTCGGCTTGCAATTTCACCCGCCAAGGGATTGAATATCATAAAAAACATGGAATATAAAATAAATGATATTTATTCAATATCAAACGAAATAATGATATTTATTCAGTTCACAAGATTCACAAGATAATAACAGCATAGCATAGGAAATATTTTTCAATGAATAATTGCAACATTATAAGATTATGTTATGGAACTTATAATAACAAGTTTTGATGCATTTCTTAATGCACATATAACAAGTTTTGATGCGTTTCTAAATATAATTAATTCCTGTAATACATTTGCTTATACTTTTGCGATTGTTCACTGTAAAGCGCCGATGACGGCCTTCCATGAAGAAATGAAAAATTATAAGATTATGTTGCAGAACTTAATACAACCTAAATTTTGATGCATTTCTTAATATATTTAATTCTTATAATACATTTGCTAATAATTTTGCAATTATTCACTGTAAAGCGCCGGTGGCGCTCTTCAATGAATAATTGCAAAATTATAAGATGATGTTGTGGAACTTAATATAACATACATATACTTTAAGAACTTTTGCTGTAATAATATAATTATTATAGTTTAGTGTAAACATATTTTATTCGCATTTAATTTGCAAAAGGGATTGGAGAACAAGTGCTCACCACTTAGCAACTCTCCTCTCCCAGTACATAACATTCTAATAGCGATAGATCACAGTACTTTAAACATAAAATACAATTGGAAAATAAAGGAGAAAAAAAACTAGAAAAGAACAAAAAAAAAAAAAATGAACAAAATATAGAAAAATGTAGAATTTGAATTATAAATTACCACAATCCAGTTTTCTCATACCTTATGTAATGGAGCAGATGGAATGCCTCTGCCTCGTGATCAACATCACGTTAAAAGCACAGTGACGCTATAATAATAATAATAATAATAATGCCCTTTTTGGAGTGAGCTGTCTGCAACTAACTCCAACTAAAGAGCGTTGGACTCTTTCACAACTGTATTCATAAGAGTAATGGTGCGGATAAAAAATAATATTTATTATAGGTAATCCATTGAATAAACCAAATCAGAGCCGCGTTCAACAGTGTCGAAATTAATTAGATGGCTGAGTAGTTTATTTTGTTCTGACGTTTCTTTTTTCAGAATTTCGATTAAGAATATAAAATTTTAATGCAAGGATGTGCATTAAGATATATTACAATAGATAATATACAATTAAGTATACAATAAAATGATAATATAAATAAATAAATAAATAAATAAATAAATAAATAAATAAATAAATAAATAAAAATGATTCAGAATACAATACTACAATACTTTCCCCCAGCGGACGAGTTTCGGACAAGTTCGGTAAAATTGGAGCGGACGACTTTGGTAAAATTGCAGCTGACGATTTGGTTAGCGGACGAAATGGGTGTAATTCGAAAAAAGTGATACTGACAGGTTGCTTTCAAATCAAAACAAAGTAATAATGCGTTACTTTTTGGTGCCGTCTGTATTTCTAAACAGTGCTTCGTAGTTTCGAACACTGAAAAATGGAAAATAATAACCATTTTGGATATTTACCGCCAATGAAAAATTCAAAATGGCATGTCATCTTCATTCGGGAACTGGAGAAATCTTCGAACTGGAGAAAACTCGGCCCAGGGAAGAGTCATCCAAAAGAAAAGCAGTACACATTTGTTAGGATATTTTAGATACGCTACGATATTCGTTTTAACTCCTAAAACATAATTCTTTAAAAAAATATTAATATATTGCTCGGTATTTGTTGAAAAAAATATTAATATACATGTATATCGTCGAGCAATTATATCTGCAGTAAATTCACATCCGGTGTGTTCTGCAATAATTAACGTCTCTCATCTGTGAGAATGGTATCCAGTCACTTCGGCCCCAAGTCAATTCGGCCTCTGATCATTTCGGCCTCTGGTCACTTCGGCCTCAAAGTAATTTTGGCCCTGTCACTGTGGCCCCAGTCACTTCGGCCCCTTCCCCGTGGGAACCCCGGGAAGTAAGCAGCACTTGTTTACTGTGGTAAACCAGTTCCGCTTTACTAGTAAAATAGGACCCAGTCACCAATGCTTGGGGTGAAAGTCCTCTAAAATGGGTGACATGTAGATCAACGATTGACTAAACTTGACTTCATCTCCATGTTGTGTCACGATTAGCCATAGTGCATAAATATGTGACGTTAAGCACCAACAAACTTCGGCCCCTAGTCATTTCGGCACCATTTTGAGTTTAGAGATCTATAAAGATCAGCGCATAGTTTATGTTTGGAAATAAAGGGTAAATACCTTTATTAAGTAATGTTCAGTTATTTGTATTTACACAGTGTACCGAAAAGTTTTACATTACATTAAAAATTATCCATGTGTTCTATTTTACATACATTTGAGATGCTATCTATAAAAGTAAGAGAAATTTGTTTACTTTGAAATTTTGCAAAGTATATGCACTCATCTCATTCATTCATATTGTTATGCACAATTCCTAGTCACCTTCCAGTTCGAGGTTCACAGAGTTTCTTTTTCTTTTCTTTTTTTCTAAAACAACAATTAAACTGCGATTTCGATACAACCATAAATATGTCTATATTTTCTAAAACACAGAGCAGAATTCTTGTAGTTATGCGCAATTCCTAGTCACCTCCCATGTCAAAGTCCACTGGGGTGACCGGTCTGACCCCACTACTCCACTTCCAATGCGCACACTCAAACCAAATAATATTACTGACCCTCGCTTCCGACTCGTGGATTCATAAGCAAATAAAATTATTCAGGACGCAAGGGATTTAAAATCCAACATCGTCCATGTGCACCTTCAGCGTGCTGAAAATTTTCATTCATTTATTCATCATGAAAAAAAATATACTAGGCATGAAGGAATACCATATATCATATGTGTACCTGAATGTCTATTTGAGGTATAAAAGTTGAAAAACAATTAAATAGAAAAAAATGTTAAAATTTGAATGATATTTAAAAAATATTTATAGAGGTCGAAATAAAAAGGTATATTAGGGCTGAATTGACTTGAGGCCGCAATGACTGGGGCCAAAATGACTTGGGGTCGAAGTGACTGGAATTCGTGAGAATTGCATCCAAACTGTCCTCCAACAATTTGACCCAAACTGAATACTAATCTAACCCAAACCATCATCTGACAATTTGCCCCAAACCGTCCTCCAGAATAGGAGTGCATGATTCTTATTGATTTATTTATTGGGGTTTAATGACACTTCAACAGCCAGGGTCACTTAATATTGGACAGTCTTACAGGTGGGAAGAACCAAGCAATGATAAACAACTATCATACACACATCACACAAGCTGGGTTAGCATTGGTGTGTACAAAGTGTACGATTGACATGCAGTATGCCTTGGTACACAGTGCCATTACGTGAGTAATGGGAATGAAGTGTCTTGCCCAAGGAAATAAAGTGGTTGCCGCAGGTGGGATTCGATCGAGGACCTTTTGGCTTGCAGCCTGCACCTCTACCTACTAAGCCCTTTAACCTTCAAAACTGTATAGTACCAGCTAAAACATGTTGTAGAATGACCACTTGAAAATTTCTCAAGTACATAGTTTCATTATTAGTTTGTGATATTTGTTTTTGCAGTACAGTGGAACCCTGTTAATTGAAGAGCCACGTTGCCAATGAAAATTATTCAATTAACAGGAGTATTCAATTAACAGGGATTGTATCACTTTCCTGTATTCCAGAGATAAACTTAGCATTTATTCTATTATATTTTGTTTGACAGAGCTCTGCTAAACAAGATATAATAGATTAAATTCCTGTATTGGCCAAATTGGTCTATAACGAAAGGAAAACTGGGAAGAGGCAGGGTAATTTATAGACATGTTACAATTTTTTTATTCAATTAACAGGAGATTACTCTTTAACCTATATTCAATTAGCAGACCAAATTTGTACTGCAGGCATGGTAAATTGTTTTGTGTGGAAATTATATTCAGTTAACAGGGATATGCAATTAAGAGATATCCAAATAAGTGGGCTCCACTGTATAACCAAAAACATCCCCCACCCCCTCTACCTCAATCAAAACCATCATTCAAAAGTTTTCGATTCAGCAAATTTGTTTTCTTTATTTATTGGGGTTTAACAACACTTTTTACAGAAGGGTCACCTCATGTTGGATAGTTGTACTTGGGGGGAACCCAGAGTACCTGGAGAGAATCAACGAGCAATGGCAATCAACTGACTGGCTCCTCAACATAGTAACTCCAAACAAGCAGGGATAGCATTGGTTGAAGACAAGTGCATCATTGATGTGCAGTACGCCTTAGTACAGTTGCCGCAGGTGGGATTCGAATTGATAACCTCTCAGCTTGTTTTGGGAAGTTTTTCTATTCCAGCTTCAATAGGGTTTGTTTCATATTGCACAATTTTGTCATGATTAATAATCATAAATCCTTAAAAAAAAACTATATAGAAAAAATGCATAGAACATTTAAAGAAACAAATTTTCTGTAAAGATTTGTTCGTCTGAGGTGATAAGATTCGACCACCACTGAGACTGAATATTCTCGGAAAAAGTATGAGGGCTGAATCTTCTTGTGGCTGAATCTTCATGAACCCCTTTTTCAAACTAAATTGCCCATTACTTATAAAGCACCATAACTAAGGAAAAAACAATACTATGAAATTCCTAAGTCTGAAATTCTATAAATTCCAAATAAATTTACACAAATTATACAGCAAAATGAAGGATGTGGTGTATAGAACCCCAAAAGTATGTGTGCACCTCACGCACTGAAACACAGTCGACATCAGCGGTTCCCGAAAGAGTGCTATCGTTACCATATTAACACCATAACTGATAATAATAAAATAATATTTTATAAGAACAACAAACACAGGAATTCAAAATGCAGCCTCAAAGCTGCATGGTGGTGAATGCCAACGCTGTCCCGTTGTCCTTGAAAGGGGGAGTCCTTTACAAATAGTTTTTTGTCATGCGATACGTTGGATACTCCCATTTTTAGCTCAACTTTGGATACTCCCATTTTTAGCTCAACTTTGACATAGTCAAATTTGAGGTTATGGCATGGCCCGTCGTCTGTCTGTCCGTCTGGACGTCTGTCCGGCATCAAGAATTCAATACAGCTCGGGCTAGAGGCCGTATTTATGAACCGATCTTTTTGGGTACATTTGTTATCACTGTGGGACGAGATCGAGTGTTTTGGGTGCGGTCCAAAATTCAACATGGCTGCCAGCAGCCATTTTGTACTGAAATTAGTGCAATCGGTTTTTGTACAGAACTTCTATATGAAAGTTCTGATTTGAATACATTTTGTTTGAATGTTTAGTAACATGGAATACATCACAATCACATATAATACAGATTTTTTTTCTCGTGCTGAAATTATGCAAATTAGATGAACTTTGATTTATTCAGTGCTACATGTACTTATACACAGTAAGTGCACATGTCAATACAGCTCGGACAAGGGGCTGTATTTATGAACTGATCTTCATGAAACTTCTTGGGTACCTTTGTTATCACCTTGGAACGAGATGTTTTTGGGTGCGGTCCAAAATTCAAGAGGGCTGCCGGTGGCCATTTTGTACCGAAATTAGGTAAATCAGTTTTTTTGTGCAGAACTTCTATACGGCTCGGGCCAGAAGCCGTATTTATGAACCGATCTTTACGGAACTTCTTGGGTACATTTGTTATCGCTGTGGGACGAGATCGAGTGTTTTGGGTGCGGTCCACAATTCAAGATGGCTGCCAGCAGCCATTTTGTACTGAAATTAGTGCAATTGTTTTTTTGTACAGAACTTCTATATGAACGTTCTGATTTGAATACATTTTGTTTGAATGTTTAGTAACATGGAATACATCACAATCACATATAATACGGATTTTTTTCTCGTGCTGAAATTATGCAAATTAGATGAACTTTGATTTATTCAGTGCTACATGTACTTATACGCAGTAAGTGCACATGTCAATACAGCTCGGACTAGGGGCTGTATTTATGAACTGATCTTCATGAAACTTCTTGGGTACCTTTGTTATCACCTTGGGACGAGACTGGGCGTTTTTGGGTGCGGTCGAAAATTCAAGATGGCTGCCGGTGGTCATTTTGTACCGAAATTAGGTACAATCAGTTTTTTGTGCAGAACTTCTATACGGCTTGGGCTAGAGACCGTATTTATGAACCGATCTTTACGAAACTTCTTGGGTACATTTATTATCATCGTGGGGAGAGAACGAGTGTTTTTGGGTGGAGTCCGAAATTCAAGATGGCCACTGGCAGCTATTTTGTACAGACATTAGTGCAATCAATTTTTTGTACAGAACTTCTGTATGAAAGTCGTGATTTGAATAACTTTTTGCATGAATGTTTAGTAACACGGAATACATTACATATAATACGGTTTCTTTCTTGTGCAGAGATTATGCAAATTAGATGAACATTGATTTATTCAGCTACTTGTACACAGTAAGTGCACATGTCAAAACGGCTCGGGCTAGAAGCTGTATTTATGAATCGATCTTCACGACACTTCTTGGGTACCTTTGTTATCACCATGGAACGAAAATGAGTATTGTGGGTGTGGTCTGAAATTCAAGATGGCTGCTGGCGGCCATTTTATACCCAAATTAGGTGCAATCGTTTTTTTTTGTACAGAATTTCGAGGACTTTTGTTATCATCGTGGGATGGTAACAAGTGCTTTTGGGCTCTTTGTGTTAATATTTGGTGTTGTTTGGGGAGGGTAAACATTATTTGCACAACCCCGTTTTCTGTTTCCAATGGGAAAAAGAAAACTTCCTCACCTGTAGGAACCCTATGAGCTAAAGATAAAAGATAAAAAAATTGAAATACTTATATTTAAGAAGGACTGGACAAATATTTATTAATTAGTAGGAGTCAACCGTAGAAGGTCTTGAATCAAACAGGCCAGAACAGTTGCCAACATTTGGCTTGTGATGCACCATACAAGGGTCCCCATTGTAACATTAACCCCTTGGAGATTTATTTTCTAGTTTAACATTTAACTGTCGCACACCTTTACAATACTTTACTTGTACATTTGTTACAGGCTATGGTCTTTATTTATGTACAGACCTTTACACTACTTTACATGCATCGTTGTTATCAGGTCATTACCAAGATGTGTGTCATTGCTGTGTAACATACTATTCATGTACATGCCTTACACAAGTTGAGCTAATGGTCATTGACACTTTCATTTAATAGAAAATCAATTATGTATGTGAGACTTTCTTAATGTCTTGAATGAGTTAAAAGAAACTGATATGTTTCGACTATACTGAGCAGAGTTATGACCCTTAATTTGTTGATTTATTCCTGTTTTTAGCTCGGTAGTATGATAACTTCAAATATCAATGGATTTTGTCAACGTTTGGTATGTGAGACTTTCTTAACGATGTCTTGAATGGGTTCGAAAACTGGTACCGTTTGGCCATAATGGATATAGTTATAGTCCTTACTTAGTTAATGTTTTCCTTTTTCAGCTCATTAGCACTGTGTCCTGCACACTTATCAAAGGATTTGGTCAATATTTGATATGCGAGACTTTCATAATAATGTCTTGAAGGAGTTCGTAAACTGGTATAGTTCAGCCAAACTGAGTGGAGTTATGGCCCTCAATTAGTTAATTTTTGGCCTGTTGTCAGCTCATCAGCATGACAACCTGAACAAATATCTATAGATTTGGTCAATAATTGGTATGTAAGACTGTAGCAATGTCCTGAAGGAGTTCGGAAACTTAAATGAACCCAGCAAACGTTTTCACGTAATTGAATTTTAACTGAATGAATTTTTTGAACCACAATCCTAATGAAGGTATTAAGTCCATACGAACTAATTTTTTCCAATGTGGAAGGGGAATACCCTCGAGTGTTATTGGGTAACGTAGCAACCATATGCTACCATAGAAACCAAGATGGCGGCCTCCAGTATACAAAATGGGCGACGGAAACACGTATTATCCTAACAACACGCGCTGCGCATGCGCAACAACACCACGTATAACTATGGGGATGACGTCACAAGGTGACTGCTCACACGGGTTACTACGACAACACAACATGACGCCACTGGGTCACGTGACATGACGTCACTTTCGGGACCCCCCAATGGGCCCTGGTTCATCCCTCTCCTACTACTGATGACAAACGTTCTTCCACATACAGATGTGGTAAAAAAAGCCCTAAACGAATACCCCCCCCCCCCCCCCTGTATACCCCTTTTCAACACAACTATGACATAATTCATTAATTAATTGATGATGGCACAAAACAATCATCTTGTGACAAAACTATCTCAAATGGGAAATGTATACTGATGTGGTAAAGATTTAAAAAGTAGCCTTTAATGAATGTGTCCCCACCCCCGCAGTATATCCCTTTTCATCAAAAACTATGATATAATTCATAAATTAATTAATGTTGACATAAAACAAACAACCTGTGACATTAAATATACCACTCGTGATAGTTTTTAAATCACATTCAGGCTGCTGAAGACATTTCACATCATGTGTACGGTGAATCATTTGCAATTTTTATAAAAAGAAAGCCAGTTTTCTCAGTTAAGGCACCTAGAGTCATTGGTATGGTACTGACAAAACATAAAACACTGCTTTTTCCAACAGTATGGCCAGAACTGCCCCTGTGGTATCTCATAGCACTGTTAAAATGCCTAAAACCATCCAATATTGATTCTGTGGTGCTGTGCTTGAGCTGGAAGTACCCATTAGGGCACAATCACAGCCATTGTTTTAATCCCCACAAACACCCATTCTGATAAAAAGAGTACAATTGTGGAAAATATGTCTCCAATGAGGATGAATCAGGCAAATAAAAAGCAAAGAAACACTTTGTCTGATGGTCATGCAGACAGACATGCAGTCACAGAAATTGAAAGTCTACACAGAAATGAAGACTGACATGCAATGGACATTTTTTATGAGAAGAGCCAGAACAAGATTGTCAAATAGAAAAAAAAAACTCAATGGACCCTGAGTGCTGCAGTACCAAAGCAAATCACAGGAAACTGAGAGTCTACGGGATTGACTTTAGTTTCTAAAAACATACTGTACAGTCTTTCCAAATGTTTCTCATCAACTGAGGCTTCAGTATGGGTGGGTGGGTGTTTGGGCGGGTTTGAATTGATTCGAGGAGAGAACAACATTTCACAGTTACTACTGTAGTTTTGTGCTGTAACGTGGGAACCGTGACAACAACGCTCGAGCTAAACAAAATATGATCGCATCGCTTTAATTTTGGGATTCAAATATCTTGGTAAAGAATAACCCTTTAGAGAAGTATTTCCGCAGCAAAAACAGGGGGCATGGCATCAAATAAGAGAGAACATTTAGTACTACTTTATCAGTACTAGACTACTTTATTTGTAGCTGTGCACAAATGCCATTCATTCACATTTGCAACTTTATTATGTTATTTTTTCCACTGACCCTACCCCCAATTTGTGTTCCAAAATATTCTTTCAATGAAGAAATTATTTTCTAACATTTTTTAACCCTTCACCAAATGGTACGACCAAAAGCTACTGGTGCTATTCACAAAACTTATCATTCCATGTTCATTATTTTCTCGTTTTATTGTGTCAAAAACATAACCTATGAGGTCATTCCAATGAGGGGTAAAAAGTCATGTTTTTGACAGAAAACATTAGTAATTCAATAAGTTTGTGGGAAAGTGTCATCAGCTTTTCATGTTAAGTAAAGGGTTAACAGCATAATATGGACACACATCTAAATACCAGTAAATAGAAGTGCAATATTGGTTTTCTGGCTATGGGTTTGAATGATGATTTGGTAGAGAGTTGGAAGATTGGAACTCCCTTCTGCCCCTAGTACTATGATGGGGAACCATAGTTTAATTACATGTGTTAATACATGTAGGGTAAAATAGGTTGTTATTGCATTTGCTAGAGGCTGTAGTGTGCCCCTGGATGCTACACTTGCTCAAGATTTGAATTTGCTTGCAATATATAGCACTTACTGCTGACGATGACAAAAACATACTTTTCAAAACAAAAAAGTATTGTAAGGTGTGTGGTCACCCAATGAATTTTTAAATGTGAAATAATCTCTCAAAATAATAATTAAATCAATTTCGGAAGCCAAATTATGTATTTCCTTAATCAACCCCAATCCTATCAAAGATACATTTTACCTCTTTCATGTTACAAAAAAGACATTTGTACATGAGAATTCAACTTTTCGCCCCTACTGAGCCAAAAACATAGGAAATTTGTTCCTTTAAAGAAAGGTGTCCAAACTGTGCCAAATAGCTTAACAACTGCTGTTGCCTCCTATAGATTTTTCTATCCTGTTACCTAATGAGTGAAACGTTAGGTAAGAATTCATGTAGATTTTTTTGAAAACTAAACTAATCCCAAAATAAAACTAAGCTCTGCATCAGCATGCAATACATTGTGGGAAAATCTGTCTCATTTTACCATACAGCAAGGCAAATTCAACCCCACGAAACAATATGAATGTCAATTTTGATTCAGAAAATAGGGTTGCAGCTATATAATTCACCGATATCAATAGCCACTACAATTTTATCCTAACAATTGATATCAAATTCTCTTCTTCACACTGATGCGTCAAAAATATAGCCTTGAAGGTGTCTTGCCCCCCCCCCCCCCCCATCCCCCCAGTATGCCCACTTTTATCCAAAACTATGATAAAATATCATAAATTAATTGATGTTGACACAAAATCAACCTCTTGTGATATTCAATTTCCCGTTTGTGATCGTTTTTAATCACATTCTGGCTGCTGAAATTCTGAAGATATTTCGCATTGTGTTTAATGAATATTTTGCCATTCTTGTGAAAAAAAGCCTCATTTTCTCAGTTAAGACAACTAGAGTCATTGGTACGGCACTGACAAAACATTAAACACTATTTTTTTCCAACAGTATGACCAGCTGAGCACTGCTCCTATGGTATTTCATAGCACTGTTAAAATGCCTAAAACCATCAAATATTGATTCTGCAGTGATGTGCGTGTCCTGCAAGTGCATGTGTCCACAAGGGCAAGTTTACAACCTTCGATTTAATCCCAACAGAATTGTTGTGGCTTCATTAAAAATAGATAAATGAGCTATATGTAAATGAGGTAAAGAAACGTTTCCCCTCAAATTTTAAGTTTTGTGATTCTAGTGTTTTAACTGTAAAACTACATCCATTACTCTCTACTATAAATTTTCTTTTACCACGTTTGGACCCGAAGTCGATAATACTAGAGATCGTATTTTCACTTATGCTGTTAAGCGATGGTTCCCCCATTGATGTGTCATTTTGATGCATAAATCTTTTTTTTTTTTTTTTTTTTTTTGGTTGGTTGTTTCATGCATATGTTTACGTTTGAATTACTATCACTCAGTCGACTTTTCATTTTTATTTCACTCAGCCAAAGCATGAGTCAATAACATTTAAATAGTTAATACATGAGACAGTTTAGTACACTTACTCAGGCCAACTTGTACCAATGAAGGAGACAATTCGTACCTTTTACTGGGGCAATTCGAAACTTTTATCGAGACAATTCGTACCTTACATGTACAAGAGAATTATTTCCCCATTATTGCGGAACGAATTGTTCAAGGTACGCGTTGTCAAGGGCATTCATTGTCCAAGAACCGTCCACCACAGACAGTGTTTCTTCACTTTTCATTTGCCCGGTTCCAAATGTACATTTTCAGTAACTGACAGCTGACTATTTTTTACACTGTAACCTCCTCCACCTTACACAAACAGATACACAAATGTATTAAACATTAAAGAGCAGTATCTTTTTGAAGCAAATATCTTTTTCATCCTCTTTGGAAAACATACATGTTCTTTGTATTTTCCACAATTTTACTTTTTTTTATCAAATGGGTCATGGGTGTCTGTAGGGATTAAAATCATTAAATCGAAGGTTGTGAAAGTGCCTTTATGGGTACTTGCAGCATAAGCATCGCACTACAGAATCAATATTTAATGGTTTTAGACATTTTAGCTGGTTGAGGTCTAGATTGTTTTTGGCGATTTCAATTTCTTATTGAAAATTAGTTTTATTACAAATTTTTGGAGAGTGCCCACAAGCACTCTCCAATAATTAGTAATAGAACATGTTTATATAAACAAAATATTATCTGTGTTTGACTGAATATGAAATATGAGCAAGGAAAAATTGGCTTTTGCTCCGGTACCTCATTTTTTGTAAGCCCTGATAGTGGCTTCCAGCACTCGACCAGTTAATAGTGCTATGAGAAACCACAGGTGCTGTACTGGTCGTACTGTTGGAAAAAATCAACGTGTAATGTTTTGCCAGAGACATACCAATGACTCTAAGTGCATTAATTAAGAAGTCTGAGGGATTTAAAAAAAAATCACAAAAATTGCAAAATATTCATCAAATACAATGTGAAATATCTTAAGAAGCCAGAATGTCATTTAAAAAACTATCACAAATGGGAAATTTAATATCATAAGAGGTTTGTTCTGTGTCAACCTCAATTAATTTATGAATTATATCATAGTTTTGGATGAAAGTGGGTATACTGGGTTCTGGGGGACACATTCAGGGCTATATTTCACCACATCAATATGCAGAAGAAAATTTGACATCATTTGTTAGGATAAAATGGCACTGTCTATTGATATTGGTGATTTGTATAGCTGCAGCCCCAGTTTTTAAAACAAAATTTACATTAATTTTGAATTGGGTGGGGTGGAGGAGGGGGGGGGGGGGTGGAGGCGGTTGAACACCATTCTTTCTCTTGCCGTATGGTTAAATGAGACAGACTTTTCCCCAACGCATTGAGTGCTGAAGCAGACTTTAGTTTTATTTTGAGATCGGGGTAGTTTTCAAAGAAAGCAGTGAATTCTTGAATTCGCATGCGGAAATGACTCTTTTATCAAATGAAAGAGGTTAAATGTATCTTTGGAAGGATTAAAGTGTAGGTTAACCCACCCACCCCCTCCCCTTACAACCCTCCCCCCCCCCCCCAATCATTTTTACACACTTAGCAAAACTGTCCCCCTCTCCCACAGTTTTTAGCTCACCTTGACAAAGTCAAGCACGATGACGCTGTGTACTAATGCGTACTGCGCTACTGTACAGTACTACTACTGGTGCGCATGTCTTCAACTAATCTAACCCTTCCTGTGCCGTGGTGCAGAGTTCAGAGTTACGATGTTGGAGAGCTGGCAGCTGCTCGTCGTTGCTCGGTGGTTCTCTCCGGGTACTCCGGCCTCCTCCACCCGTAAAACTGTCACCGACATGATATGACCCTGGCTGTTAATGTGTCGTTAAACCCTAACAAAAAAAAAATCTCATCGCGCTTCGTCCGTCGTCCGTCTGTCCGTCCGTCGTCCATCAACACCATGTTTTGGTCTTCACCAAACCCACTGGGCCAATTCAAGAGAAAGTTTGTGTGAGTGATGGTCCCGAAGGGGCATTGCATTTTTGTTCAACTCAACATGCCCAGCCCCATAGAGAGGGGTGGGGGAAATGCTCCAAAATATTTTTTAAATCTTCTTCTCATGAACCAGCGGGTACAATGACATGATATTTGTTATGGAGTGTCCTTTTGAGGTGTAGAATCAAGTTTATTCAAACGAAGTTCGATTAAAGCAATATTTGGCTTTGTAATGTGAGGGGTAAGATTTTTGGCCCCGCCCAAAACTTCTGTTTTCTGAACCGATGGTCCAATCTGAACCAAATTTGGTATGTGGTATTATTGGGTCATAAGTATCGTGCACAAATAAAAAAATTCCTTATGCCCGTGGGAACCCCAGGAGCTAAAAATAGAACTATTTTCAAACGCCCCATATTTCCCAAACCACACGGAACAGAGAGCTGTTATTTGGTATGAAGCACGCTTAGGAATGGTAAAGCAAATCGCCATCGGTTATGTTAGGGTGCTCTGTAGAGTGTATCGAAAAAATGCTCAGTCAGCATATTTGTAAAAAAAAATTAAAAATTTTTCTCCAGAACCAATGGTAAGAATCTTTTGATATTTGGTATACAGCATTCACATTTGGTCGGATGCCAGTTTGTTAAAATAAGGCCCATTCGTTCATATTTGGGCTCAATACAGGCGCCCGATTTTTTTTAACTTAGGGCAATATGGAGAATATTCTTTAAAAATCTTCTTCTTCAGAATCACCAGTCAGAATTTTTTAATGTTTGGTACACATCATTGTTATGGAGGTCAGATTCAAGAATGTTCCAACCAAGTCCCTATGTTAATATTTGGGTTTCCTACGGAAGCCCAAATTTTAATTTAGTACAATGTGAGGGATAATTTTTAAAAATCTTCTTCAGATCCACCAGTCAGAATGCTTTCACATTTGGTTCACAACATCTCCAGGGAGGTCAGATTCAAGTTTCTTCAAATCAAGTCCCTAGGTATATATTTGGGCTCGCTATGGTAGCCCAAATTTTAACTTAGTGCAATATGATGAAATTTCTTTAAAAATCTTCTTCAGATACACCAGTCGGAATGCTTTCATATTTGGAATACAACATCTCTAGGGGGGGGGGGGGGGGCAGTTTGCTAAATTCGAGTGCCTGGTTTAATATTTGGGTTCCATATGGGAACCTGAAATTTAAATTAGTACAACCTGAGGGAATTTCTTCAAAAATCTTCTTCAAATTCACCCGTCAGAAACCTTTCATATTTGGTTTACAGCATCCCTAGGGGAGTCAGATTCAAGTTTGTTCAAATTGGTTCCCTGGTTTAATATTTGGACTCCCTATGGCAGCCCGAGTTTTATCTTAGTGCAGTATGAGGAAATTTCTTTAAAAAATCTTTTTTTCAAGTTGTTTTCCAATCGGGTCGATAGGTTAGTATTTGGGCTCGCTATGGTAGCCCACAGTTTAACTTAGTGCAATATGAAGAAATTTCTTGAAAAAATTTCTTCTTCAGATCCAACAGTCAGAATGCTTTCATATTTGGTATACAACATCTCTAGGGAGGTCAGATTCAACTTTGTTCAAATGGAGAGCTTGGGCTAATATTTGGGCTCCCTATGGGCCATGTAGTTGAAGAATTAGAAATTTTGTATTCAGTACCCTCTAGAGGTGAGTAACTAAGATTAATCCATATAGGTTGTATGAAGGGGCTTCGTAGGGGAGCTCCACATTTTACATTATGATCAACTGAAGAAAAGGCATGATGCGCGGACTATTTTTGTACCTCCGATGAGGCTCAAGGATTGACAATATATCCTATGGAGATGGATTGCTTAATGCAGACTTATTGTTGGACTGTGTTTATATCGTGTTCTGTTCAAGGTGAGCGCTTCGGGGCCCATGGGGCCTTTTGTTGAAGGTAGTACCACAATGTCCCACACAGCCTTTTACACCAAAAAGGTTAAAAGGCAATCCAAGGTTCCTTATAAAAAAGAGGATTTAAAAATGTATGTATTTAATTTGTAAATAACATAAACACTCATCACTATTTACAAGAAAACATGCATCAATAAATGGTTATCAAGACATTTATTTATTTATTTATTTATTTATTTATTTATTTATTTATTTATTTATTTGGGGGCGCGGTGGCGTTGCGGTAACCGGTTCTCGTCAGATCACCGGAGTTAAGCAACATCGAGCCCGGTTAGTCCTCGGATGGGTGACCGTCTGAGCGATCGATTCGGATTCCCGCGTGTTTTCCTTGGGCAAGGCACTTAACCCTAATTGTCCACATTGGGGCACGATGACGCCGCGTACTAAGGCGTACTGCACGTCGATGGTGCGCATGTCTTCAACCAATCTAACTCTGCCTGTGCTGCAGTGCGGAGTTACGATGTTAGGGAGCTGGCAGCTGCTCGTCGTTGCTCGGTGGTTCTCTCCGGGTACTCCGGATTCCTCCATCCGTAAAACTGTAACGATCAAGATTAGCCATTGTACATAAGTATGTGACCTTAAACACCAATAAAATAAATAAATATTTATTTATTGGAGTTTAAGGACACTTTCAACAGGCAGTGTCATCTCGTGTCTGACAGTTTTATGGGTGGAGGAAGCTGGAGTGCACTGTAAGAACTACTGAGCAACAGCGAGCAACTGTCCAACGTACTAACTCCACACAAGCAAGGTTAGCGTTGCTTGATGCGACAAGTGCTCTGCCTCGAGTGGTAAAAAGCTTTAGACATTTTTGTATGGCTTTAAATATACTTCTAACAAATTAAGGAGAGGGCGGGGTTTTGTTCACCAAAAATTATGGAGGGAGGAATTTCTGTCCACCTGAAAAAAAACACGGGGTGTGATTTTTGCTCATTGTGTGTAAATGACTTGGAGTGGGGGGGGGGGGGAGTGTCAGGGAAAAATTTTGTAGGTTCCCCTTTGGAAGGGTTGGGGTTGGTTATAGGAAATACGCATATGTACATGTATGTTGGCTTCTAAAACTGACTCAATTATTATTTTTGGATATTATATGTATTTCAAATTTAAATGATCATTTGGGAACCACAGACCAAACAATACTGTTTTATTTTCTGAAAAGTTATATTTTTGTCACAATCAGCAATAAAGGCCATATATTGCCAAAAATAATGCAGTTAAATTCATCTTGATCAAGTGTAGCATCCAGAACTGAGAAGCACACTATAACATCTGGCAAATGCCAAACACACATGTAACAGCCTATTTTACCATCTTAACACATTTAATTAAACCATGGTTTCCTCTCATAGTACTTGTAAAGTACTTGTGTTAGAGGGGTTTCCAATTATATTCCAATCCTCTCCTAAATCAGCATTCAAACACTTAGCCAGAAAACCTATATTTCTTTTGTATTCACTGGTATAATAGAAGTTTTCTCCATATTATGATGTTAACCCTTTAACCTTACATGAAAAAAAGATACCACTTTGGAATAACTAATTTCTTTTCATTTTTTGCGTCAAAAACATAGCTATGACCCACTCGCTGGAATGAGCTCATTACAATGAGGGGTCATAAGCTATGTTTTGACGCAACACAATGCAAACATTATGAACATTGAATGGCAGTTTTGATGAATGGTGCTTGCCGGTTTTGGCTATTACATTGAGTGAATGATTAAAAATGTTAAAAAACAATTCCTTCATTCACAGAGTATTTTGGAACATACATTTGGGGAAGTTAGGTGAGGGGGGGGGGGGGGGGGGGGTGTACAATGGAAAAGTACCAGAGTTGCAAATGTGAAAGAATGGCTTCTGTACACAACTACCAATATAGTAGTCTGAAACTAGTGTCGTCATGGTCCCTATGTTATAACACACAACTACGATAACAATTGTCCCTCTACCACTCATACTGAACCCCTCAGCTGATGAGAAGGTTAATAGCATAAACTGTCAGTTTCCTATGATTTGCTTTAATACTGCAGCACTCAGGGTCCACGGAATTTTTTATCTGTTTGACAACCCTGTCCTGGCTCTTCTCACTATGTTTTTCACTGTTGTTAGTCAGTATTCCTATGTACATGTAGCCTTTCAAAATATGTGATTGCATGCCGTCTGTCTGTCCATTATACAAAGTGTTGTTTGCTTTTCATTTTCCCAGTTCTACATTTTCAATAACTGGCAACTGACTACCCCCCCCCCCCCCCCCCCCCCCCACACGCACACATACACATTCACACATACACACTCACACATATACACAAATATATTAATCTTTAAAGAGCACTATATTCTTGGAGCAAATATCTTCCTCTGGATACTATGCATACATGTATTTTCCCTAATTTCTCTCTTTTTATCAGAATGAGAGCCTGTTGGGATTAAATCTAAGATTGTAAACGTGCCCTTACATGTACCTGCGCGGCACGCACATCACAACATAATCAATATTTGATAGTTTTAGGCATTTTAACAGTGCTATGGGATACTATAGGAGCAGTGCTCAGCTGGTCATACTGTTGGAACAAATCAGTGTTTAATGTTTTGTCAGTGCCATACCAATGACTCTAGATGCCTTAACTGAGAAAATGAGGCTTTTTTTCTCAAGAATGGCAAAATATTCATCAAACACAATGTGAAATATCTTCAGAAGTTCAGCAGCAACAATGTGATTTAAAAACTATCACAAATGGGAAATTTAATATCACAAGAGGTTGTTGTGTCAACATCAATTAACTGGTAAAGAGCTATTTATTTATTTATTTATTTATTGGTGTTTAAGGTCACATACTTATGCACAATGGCTACTCGTGACCGTGACAGTTTTACGGGTGGAGGAAGCCGGAGTACCCGGAGAGAACCACCGAGCAACGACGAGCAGCTGTCAGCTCGCCAACATCGTAACTCTGAACTCTGCACCACAGCACAGGCAGGGTTAGATTGGTTGAAGACATGCGCACCATCGACGTGCAGTACGCCTCAGTACACAGCGTCATCGTGCCCCCATGTAGGCAATCGGGGTGAAGTGTCTTGCCCAAGGACACAACACGGTTGCCGCAGGTGGGATTTGAACCGAGGACCTCTCGGCTTGCAGCCTGCACCTCTACCAACTGAGCCACCGCGCCCCCTGGTAGAGAGCTAAATTATTTTTGGTCATCAAATCTTGTACACATGTCTTTGCCTTGTTACAATTTATGGGAGAGTGCCTATGGGCACTCTCCCATAAATTGTAACAAGGCAAACCCTCACAGTCTAAATAATATCACTTCAAAGGTAATACAAAGCACATCCACTGAATATGAGTCTTCAAGCTGTGGCACCTGCACTTCATAATAAAGCCAAATATGGGCTTCCAGCACTCAACCAGTTAATTTATGATATTTTATCATAGTTTTTTTATAAAAAGGGGCGTACTGGGGGGGGGGGGGGCGAGACACCTTCAGGGCTTTATTTAGCCACATCGGTATGGAGAAGAAAATTTGACATCAGTTGTTAGGATAAAATGGTACTAGCTATTGATATTGGTATTGGTGAATTATATAGCTGCAACCCCATTTTTTGAATCAATCAAAATTGACATTCATATTGTTTGGTGGGGTTGGAACACCACTCTTTGTTTTGCTTTATGGTTAAATGAGACAGATTTTTCCCCAAAGTATTGCATGCTGATAAAGATTTTAATTTGGGATTAGGTTAGTTTTCAAAAAGAGCTACAGGAATTCTTACCTCTCAGCTTAATCATTAGGTAACAGGGTAGAAAAATCTATTGGAGGCAACAGCAATTTTTAAGCCATTTGACACAGTTTGGACACTTTTTTTTAAAAGAACAAATGTCCCTTGTTTTTGACTCAGTAGAAGCCAAAAGTTGAATTCTCATGCAGAAATGACTCTTTTGTCACATGAAAGAGGTAAAATGTATCTTTGATAGGATTGGGGTTGATTAAGGAAATACATAATTTGGCTTCCGAACCTGATTTAATTATTATTTTGAGAGATTATTTCACATTTAAAAATTCATTGGAGGACCACACACGATACAATACTTTTTTATTATTTTGAAAGGTATGTTTTTGTTATCGTCAGCAATAGGGGCTATATATTGCAAGCAAATTCACATCTTGAGCACGTGTAGCCTCCAGGGGCACACTACAGCCTCTAGCAAATGCCAAATAACAACCTATTTTACCTTACATGTATTAACACATGTAATTAAACTATGGTTCCCCATCATAGTATTAGGGGAAGAGGGGGGGGGGGGGGGGGGGGGTCCAATCTTCCAACCCCCTTCCAAATCATCATTTAAACCCACAGCCAGAAAACCCATATTGCACTTCTATTTACTGGTATTTAGATGTTTGTCCATATTATGCTGTTAATCCTTTATTTAACATGAACAACTGATGACACTTTCCCACAAACTTATTGAATTACTAATATTTTGTGTCAAACACATGACTTTGTACCCCTCAATGGAATGAGCTCATTCCAATAAGGGGTCATAAGCTATGTTTTTGACACACAAAACCGAGAAAATAATGGACATGGAATGGCAATATTTGTGAACAGCACCAGCAGATTTTGGCCGTTCTATTTGGTGAAGGGTTAAAATATGTTAGAAAATAATTGCTTCATTGAAAGAGTATTTTGAAACACGAATTGAGGGGTGCGTCACTTGAAAAGATAACATAATACAGTTTCAAATGTGAATGAATGGCATTTGGGTACAACTACAAATAAACAGGCCTGAAAATAAGCCGTCTGACATTTGCAGAATGAGGTCCACAGAGGATGAATTTGATCATGCTATCCCATACAGTGGGCCGGTTTATCCTCTGGGTACCTCGTTGTGTTTAGGTTTGACACCCTGATTCAGTTTGAGGTTCACAGAGGGTAAATTAAGTGATGGTACCCTGCTGTGCACTAAATTCACCCTCTGGGCACCTCATTTTGCAGATGTCAGTCTGCTTATTTTCTGGCTTGCAAATAAAGTAGTCTAGTACTAACTTTTCTCCCTTATTTGATGAAAGGCCTCCTGTTTGGGGGTCTGGAAAAGTTCTCTGAAGGGTTATACTTGAGAAAAATAATTGAATCCCAAAATTAAAGCGATGCGATCATATTTTGTTTAGCTCGAGTGTTGTTGTCACGATTTCTAATGTTACAGCACAAAACTACAGTAACAGCTTTGAAATATTGATCTCTCCTTGAATCAAGTCCCCACCCACCTACCCACCCACCCATACTGAAGCCTCAGTTGATGAGAAACAATTGGAAAGACTGTACATTATATTTCTAGAAACTAAAGTCAATCTCGTACACTCTCAGTTTCCTATGATTTGCTTTGGTACTGCAGAACCCAGGGTCCATTGAGGGTTTTTTTCTGTTTGACAATCTTGTCCTGACTCTTCTCATAAAATTGTCCATCACTGTATGTCAGTCTTTATTTCTGTGTAGACTTTCAATTTCTGTGACTACATGTCTGTCTGCCTGTCCATCAGACAAAGTGTTTCTTTGCTTTTCATAATGCCTGGTTCAACATTTTCAATAACTGGCAGCTGACTATTTTTAACACCCTACAACCCCCCCCCTCCCCACCCCACCACCCACACATTCACACTCAAATATATTAAACACTAAAAACTACCATATTCTTAAAGTAAATAGCTGATTCATCCTCCTTGGAGACATATTTTCCAGGATTTCACTCTTTTTATCAGAATGGGTATTTGTGGGGATTAAATCCAAGGTTGTGAAAGTGCCCTAATGGATACTTGCAGCTCAAGCACAGCACCACAGAATCAATATTGGATGGTTTTAGGCATTTTAACAGTGCTATGAGATACCACAGGAGCAGTTGGAAAAAGCAGTGTTGTTAAGGTGATACGTGATTCCGTCGTCCATTGTCTATACTGGAGCCCGCCATCTTGATTTCTATGGTAGCACGTGGTTGCTACGTTACCCAATTTTCTGCAATGGGCGGGAACATGTTCGGAGGATATGTTCCCTTGAACAAGAGTAATTTCCCGATTCGTAGAATGACCCAAATAAACCCGACAATCCCCCCAAATCACTAAAAACGACTTTATTTGATACGGATTCCCCCCCCCCCCCCCCCCATTTTATCGGCTTAGCACGTATTGCGGTAGTACCGAGGGGCCCTGGGGTGCGTTTGATGGAACTAGAGTAATTTCTGGTTCTGATTCTAGCATAATCTTTGAATATTTCGTAGAATTACCACAAATAGACCCGATAATTCCTCCAAATCACCAGAATCCAATTTTTCTGCCTATTACAGATGCTACACTTGCCCCAGAAGTTCATATAGTCCACACTATCTCTAGTTCCCTCGTCCAAGGTTTATAATTATCAGCTCTTGATGTGCCGTAACTGGTATGTATAGTTAACTCCCTTGTGTATAATGCAAGCCTATGTGATTCCTAAAGCCAATAATCTATCGAGCAGTTTACTGATAAGTTATTGCTCGACGACTCGAACCCCATCGAGCAAATAAGCTATCGAGCAATTGCTCGTCCGAGTGACTCGCACATACGACTCTTAGCCTCATTTCGGTATTTGAGGATACCTATGACCTGGTATTGTATTATTTGAGGGTACCTACCGAGGATACCTTCTGGAAAATCCCTTTTTCGGTGTATGAGGCCATGAGGGCTATGAGAAAAACCCTCAGTGAGGTCTAATTTCTATCCCTCTTAGCTTCATTTCGTTTGATGCCATGATGGCCATGAAAAAATCCCCCAATGAAGTCTAATTTACTATCCCTCTTAACTTCATCTCGGTATTTAACACCCATATCTCCTGGAACCCCAATTTCAGCACCCCTTTTTGGAAAACATTAAAAAAAAAAAAAAATACAATCCCTCTTAACCCCATTTCGTATGAGGCTATCAGGACCATGAGAAAATCCCTCAAATACCTAAATGAGGCTAAGAGTCGTATGTGCGAGTCACTCGGACTAGCAATTGCTCGATAACTTATTTGCTTGGTGGGGTTCGAGGCGCTCGAGTCGTTCGCGCAATGACTTATCAGTAACTGCTCGATAGATTCTTGGCTTTAGGAATCACACAGGCTTTCATTATACACAAGGGATATAACTATGCATACCGGTTACGGAACATCAAGCGCTGATGATTATAAGACTTGGACGAGGGAGCCAAAGAAGTGTGGACTTTATGAACTTCTAGGGTTAGAGTAGCATCTGTAATAGGCAGAGATGGTGCAAAGAAGATCGGCTAGATACGTCACCAACAGGTACCGTAATACATCATCGACGCTGGTCCAACTAAAATGGACAACATTAGAAAAACGAAGAAAAAATGCGCGCATCAGCTTGCTGTGCAAGATAGCAAACAAAAAAGTCAACATAGATGCCGAAGACAAGTTAAAGCCACCAGAAAGACTCTCTAGAAATATGAGCGTGTACTCCTTCCAAGTTCCAGCATGTAATACCGCCACAAGGAAGAAATCCTTCTATCCACGAACAATTAAGGATTGGAACGCATCACCCATCACATTGATCTCGGCCAGTAGTCTAGAGTCGTCCAAAAGACTACTGAGCAGGGAGTAATACATGACGCAGGCGCAATCCACGTAGCGGCAGAATAGTCAACTTGAAGACGGCGGCCACAAAATGGTAGAAGTAGAAGGCAGAAACAATTGGATTCTGGTGATTTGGGGGGGGATTATGGGGTCTATTTGTGGTAATTCTACGAAATATTCAAAGATTCTGCTAGAATCAGAACCCGAAATTACTCTAGATCAATCGAACTCACCCGGGGCTCATCGGTAGTACAGCACTGCGTGCTAAGCCGATAAAATGGGGCAATCTGTATCAAATAAAGTCGTTTTTCGTGATTTGAGGGATTGTCGGGTTCATTTGGGTAATTCTACGAATCGGGAAATTGCTCTTGTACAAAGGAACATGCCCTCCGAACATGTCACCGCCCATTGCAGAATATTGGGTAATGTAGCAACCACGTGCTACAATAGAAACCAAGATGGCGACCTCCAGTATACAAAATGGACGACCGAAGCATGTATCACCCTAACAACACTCGCTGCGCATGCCCACTAACACCACGTATCACAATGGGGATGACGTCACAAGATGGCCGCTCACGCGGTTTACCATGACAATACAACATGTCGCCACTGGGTCATGTGACATGATGTCACTTCCGGGGGCCCTGCCGGGGTCAGCCCCAGTCGGCCCCGGTTCATCCCTCTCCTATTACTATCAGTTGTTAGGATAAAATGGCAATGTCTATTGATATTGGTTAATAATATAGCTGCGACCCCAATTTAGAAACAAAATTGACGTTCACGTTTCTTTTGTTGGGTGGGGGCGGGGGGGCGGGGGGGTGGAGTGGAACACCATTTTTCTAATCTATTGGAGGCAATACCAGATTTTTAAGGACATGTGGAGTTGTAGACTTGTGAAAGGCCTCAATAATTACGCCACATTGAAACTTTTTTTTAAAAATTTGTTTCACCTTCACCTTGTATGAAGACAATAACAATCTATGCAAATCATTATGACCAATCACGAAACGAACGTCAACAGCTCTATTTATAGAAAGGGTCCGCATCGCCGATGCGGGGTCGTGTTTTCGTGGCTTATGCAACGCTGGGTGACTATGAATTAAACAGCATAAAAGTACCTTTTTCTAAATAACTAATTTGAAGAAAAATGACCACGTCAACTCAATAATTCTGCTCTCATATATCCGACCGAGCACATTTTCGAACTTGGTCGAGACAATTGTCTTGGAAACCAATACAATGAAAAAATAATCAAATCGGTTAACATTTGTTCAAGTTATGGCGCTATCAAGCACAAAATTTGCAAAAAATTACAAAGTCAGCCCAATAATTCTGCTGCCGTATGTATCGGACCGAGCCCATTTTCAAACTCGATCAAGAAAATGTTCCCAGAAAAGCACATAACGAAAATTAATTGGATCGGTTGACGTTTATTTAAATTATCGCACTAGTTATCGAGCACAAAATTCGCAAAAAATTACCCAATAAATTTTGGTGTCGTATATCGGACCGAGCCCGTTTTCGAACTTGACGGAGATTATCTTCTCAGGAAACCATATAACAAAAATTAATTGAATCGGCTAACGTTTTTTTCAAGTTT
Organism: Pictodentalium vernedei; assembly: GCA_031216915.1. NCBI lineage: Eukaryota > Metazoa > Mollusca > Scaphopoda > Dentaliida > Dentaliidae > Pictodentalium > Pictodentalium vernedei. The sequence goes on from CM062289.1 coordinate 89,205,345, forward strand.
ACGCGCCATCAAGTACACAATTTGCACTAACTGATCAAGTCAGCATAATAATTCTTCATCCGTACATCGGAACAAATATCTGTCAACTCGTTTGACGTTTGTTGAAGTATCGCGCTATCAAGCTCAAAATTAGTAGATTTTAACAAAAGGTCATAAAGGGTGAAAAAGCGTGGACACGCCCTTTTTGCGTTATCGGGTGTTGCACATGTGTATCAAGCCACATACCAACTATCATAATCCGTCCAGAAACAACTAAGTGTTTAGCAAACAGGGCCGCCCACCCGCCCGCCCGCCCGCCCGCCCGTCCGGCGACCTGCCCTCGTCATACCAATAGTCAAGAGTTTTTTTTGGAAAACCCGACTTGGAAAAGGAAACTTCTCGAAGAGAATTAAATAAGTATGCCAAATGATATCACACAAAATAAAGACAAATAGCCGGTCTGTGCTTTTTAAAACTGGCAGCAATTGCTTATCAAATAATATTACCGCCTTACTTTTGTTAACGATTCCTTCCTTTTCCTATAGTCTCAAGAGATTCATCAACTTTAAATAGCGAACCCGGAGCAGACGAAACGGATAAAGTACCAAATAACGGCGACGTTACTTCTTAAATCTGGCGACAGAACACCGGGGAGGTTTTCACGGCGACGTTTTTTTCTCGAGCCTGGCAAATAATTGACCACATCGGTGTCATTAAATTGAGATACGCCGGATATCACATATAAATCTGCTATTACGCACCCCTCTCCTTATACATGTTGCAAGTATAAATATCTCGATAGCGAAATTTCTTGCTTGATGTTCCCTATATGGGTTGCGTGGAAGGGGTGTATAACTGATTTTTTTTTTTTTTTTTGGGGGGGGGGGGGCATGCGTCCCCAGACCCCTTCCCCTGGCTTCGCCACTGGCCATACCGTGCCCCCACTGGGGGAATCGTGATTAAGTGCCTAACGTAGTTATCCCTGGTAGGGATCGACCCGTGGCTTTCTCGGTTTGATATTAGTAGTAGATCGCCTGCCCGATCGACCCACATTGGCCGGATCTCATGTGACGTCATAGGCACATTGCACAGTTACTTCATTTCTGGTTGTCATGGTAGCCCGCGCGAGCGCCATCTTGTGACATCATCACAATAGTGATACATGGTCTTAGTGTGCATGCGCAGTGCGATTTGTTGAGGTGATACGTGTTACCGTCGTCCATTATGTATATCGGAGGCCGCCATCTTGGTTTCTACGATAGCACCTGGTTGCTATGTGACCCAAAACCTTCTAATAGGAAAGGGGTGAGTTCAATTGAATAGAAGTTAATTTAATTACACAAAACAACCAGACAATCCCTCGAAATAATCCAAAACTACCGAGATGGACTTGCAAACCTCCATCTAGAGCTTATAATAGTAGCAAGTAGTGCTATATGGTGGGAGATGTCCTGTGGGTAAGTTCAGGTAAACTAGAATACATCGAATTACCACAAACACCCAGACAATCTCTCGAAACCATAAAAAAACTATTTGGCACGGATTCCTCTATTTTGGGGTTAAAAGAGTAGCACGCAGTGCTTTAAGGTGCGTTTTCTGGTATGAGTAATTTTTTTGGCTCGAATACTCTGTAGAATTACTCAAATAAATCCAACAATTGTTTTACTAATGCGGATTTCCCACTAAATCCTCGGTTTCTAGCTGTTGTCCCCTAGAATTCTTCTTTTTGTCCAACAATAAACGCATTCCTTTGTATAAGAGTAACTTTATTGTTTCGGATTTGCACCATAGTCTCGGTGTTTTATCTATCCCGATCTATTCTGTGATTTATCCTTCTATATCCTGGCCTGTTTTGCCTTTTACTGGTTCCATTTCTGCCTATACCAACAGTATATTTTGTCTCAGCTGTCTCTGTTTTAACCTTCCCTGTGTATAACGAAGTCCTCTATGATCCTCAAACCCAAGATACAATCATTCAGGGATGGGTATTATTCTAACGACTCAAATCTTATCGAGCAAATAAGCTTTCGTGTAGTTGCTGAAAAAGTCATCTCTCGAACGACTCAAATCCCATCGAGCAAATGAGTATCGAAAGAGCGATTCCTTTTACGACTCTTATGCTCATCGTGGTATAGGAGGATACCAATGGCATGATGATGTAGTACTGTAAGATACGTTTAGGAAGCTATCTTTTGGAGGATACCCACCTAATGATCATTTAGCTCCTAGCATCTGTCAAGGTCGCCTGCATCTAGACCTCTCCATGATCTTCATATCTCCAACACCACTATTACTGACTTTTCCAATATTGCCATCGTCTGTTCTATGATTAGCTTTTACAGTAGTCACCAAATCCTGTAGTCTCCTTCCACCCTTGCAGCCTTGAACCATTACTAGCACTAGGACTGGCTTGAAAACCCTCTCAGATTACTTGAGCGACCAGAATCCCATCGAGCAAATGAGCCAAAGAGTAATTGCCCGAAGGAGTAACTCCACTTACGACTCTTGTTCATTTAGGTACTGAAGGATACTTATGACATGATGATTCAATATAGAAGGATGTCTTTTGGTGGAACATTTTGGAAGTTAACTGCTTGAGGATAATTATTGTTCCTAATACCCGATCAGCTTCTGGTTTCTATAGCTCTAAAACCATGGTCTATCCTATGATTAGCTTTTACTGTAATCACCCAATCCTATAGTCTTCTTCAACCCTTACAGCCTTATACCACTACTGGCACTGCTGCAGACTTGCTAACTCAAGTTGCTCTAACGACTAGAATCCCATTGAGAAAATAAGTCATCCAGTAATTGCTCGAACGTGCGACCACACATAAACTCTAGGTTTTGGTTTATGATGCGATGATTCGGCATTGGCAGGTTTTTTGGAGGATATAGTTTGGAGTATACCTACCTGAAGATAATTATGGTTTCGTAGTACCTTATCAGCTTCGGGGTTATATAGCTCTAAAACCACTACTATTGTATTACCCATAGTCATCATTTTCTGTACTACGATTAGCTTAAACAGCATTCACCGAATACCATAGTCTTCTACCACCCTTGCAGCCTTGAACCACTACTACTGATTTGTAGCACTATTACAGGCATGCACTCAACTCTGACCACAGTCAAGCCATATTTGTCGTCACATTAACAAATGAACAAACGTGTGATTCTGTGTTTAGTGCATGTCGCTGTACAACACGTTTTGGCAAATCGTTATACATGCCATAACCGCTGCTATTTCTGCGATATATACCATCTCTTTCCTGATAAAATCTTGCTTGGTGCCTGCAATATTTACCGAAATTAACAATATTGTGTGTGCACCAATACGTGTCAAGTATTTTCATATTAGTGGATAGTAATGGATGTAGTTTTGCAGTTAAACACTAGAATCACAAACTTAAAATTTGAGGGGAAAAGTTTCTTTACCTCATCTACATATAGCTCATTTATCTATTTGTTTAATGAAGCCACAACAATTCTTTAAATTGATGAAGATCTAACAATAAATAATGTTATGATGCCCCAAGTAACAAGTAACAGAGCATGCCGCCTTCAAAATTTAATTCTAAGGTCCCTCAATAGAGTATTTACATTTCGCCATCGTGACGTTGAATCTTTTCATAAGTGTCTGCTCTTGTTTTTTACTTTTAGTCATGAAATTTGATATTGTGCGTCTTTTTTAAATAATAGAAATGACATCACCTTTCTTTTATTCTTTCTCCAAGTTTATAATCCTCTCCAAACCCCCATCTCCATGTATATTTTTTTCAGAGGTGGTTAATTAAGCAGGGTATGAATTTGCAGAAGACGATACGAATTGTCCAGAGGGGGTACGAACTGTCGGATACTGTCCAGAGGAGGAGGGGTACGAGTCGTTCAGACAGAAGGTACAAAGTGTCCCAGGAAAAGGTACGAATTGTCCACACATCGGGTATGAATGGCCCAGCAAAAGGTATGAATTGTCCAAGGTACGAATCGCCCAGGGTACGAGTTATCCAGCTCCCTGATCGACGGACAGACAGAAATGCAGTCACACACTTTGTAATAAATTCAGTTTCAGTTTCCTTTTGAATGCTAAAACAAACTAGAATTAGTAGAAATGAAATATTTTCTCTGGAATCAGGGTGCAAATGTTATTTAGAGGTCGGTTCTGGGGAGGTTGATATTTAGGCTTTTTTGCAATTTTTGGAGAAAAATACTGAATATCAGAATTACCACCACCAAATGTTGGTCAGAGGAGGGCGACATTGACTAGTTTGAAGATGAATTCAGTTCTATTCTGGTTGCAAAGCCCAAAGCATCCAGGAAATAAAACATTGTTTACCAAAACTCTGAGAAAGTGTAATTTAAATGGGAGTTCTGTGTGGTTCTTGCATTTAGGAGAACCCGTCGGATCAAAAAATTGGCTGGCCGCTACACTGTAATTCTGACAGGCTTAAACTGACATTGTCTTGTATCACTGGTAAAAATAGTTCATAGTCTGGAGCCAGTGAACTAGTGAAGGGAAAATCTAGGAAATAAATGAATATCGCTGTTCGCGTGTATGTCTGTTTCTGTAAAATTTTTCTACAAGACTGCATACCCGTGTTTTGAGAACAAAGATTTCCCCAGACCGCACGCCAACAAAACTTGAATTCATCCGAACTCCGACTGTTGCTAAGGAAATCGAGCTTAGTTCCCACAAACGAAAATGACCCACTAAAGTGTCAATAAATCACTTCTTTATTTTTGTGTTCTTTGTCAAAAACTTGTAAATTGTATGTTCTCAATTAAGATTGAAACTGGGCGTTGAATCTGACGAAACCGGTAACGGACGGCATTGGCACTTCGAAGTTTCAAACAATACCTAACTAACCAACAACTACCTAATTTCGAAAGTAAATTCATTATTTAATTATTTGTCATAGTTTCCAGCACCCTGCGACAATATATTTTACATAATTTATTTTGGTAATCCTCAAAGAATTAAATATCCGTTACAATGATTACGGATTATTTACCAGTAGGGGAGCCACGTCGCTAGATGGCACCCCAAACTCTGTTGCATGGTAAAAAGAAAAATTATAAAATCATGAATACGTACCTGTATTACCCATGTGCGCACACGCCACTGCGTGGTTCTGCACTATTATTCCAAATTAATTATTTAACACCCTCCCATTCGCCCTGTTAAAGCTGAAAAAGGAATTGCTGCTTTTCACTTTGTGCCAATAGAAATATTTATATACAATATCTCTCACTAACAGCGTCACAGCATTGATGCAGCTCGTGGAGTCGATTGCAGCTCATTAATTAATCTGATTTCGTCTTTCATTGCAAGTTATTTTTCATCGCTTTAACCCTTTAGCTAACGTAACGGCATAAACCGGCCGACGCTATTCACAAAAATGGCCAATTAATTTTCATTATTTGTCTAAAAAGCATAGGTTATGACCCCTCATTTGAACGAGCTCGACGAATAAAAATAGTTATTCAAGAATTTTGTTTGCAATTGTCGTCTGCTTTTCAGGTTAGGTAAAGGGTTAAAGGCCAGTGTCTATAGTTTATCAGAGGATGTGCTACAGTACAGTCGCCGTGTACTGATTGTAATCCACCGCGGGCAGTAATGTCCACACATGCGTTAACCGAGTAATACAAATCATCATCATCAGCAAAATTTTAATTGATGAAGCACGGATTGCAGCCGCTGCTTCATTCATTAAACTTTTGATGATCATTCCTATAATTTGTGTTCGAAAGCTAATATTATTGCTTTCGTGGAAATATTGTCCACGCGAGGAAAGTGACCAGTCTTCGATGGCCGTACTGCAGCTGTTGATAACAATAAGAAAATGAAAATCAGAAACTGTCCAACAAGCGTGAGGACGGTACGTGTATCACATTTCTAGTAGCAGTCTTGGGGTTGACGTGGGACCCCAGACAAACATAACAAAACTCCGAATTTACGGACAGTGGATCCTAAATACACCTCATTATGCCTTGTCCTGTTGAGACCCATGATCTCCATTAGGGGATGTATGGCTGGGTAGATTGTTGTTTAGGTATCAATTCTGAATAGTGATTGCTCATATTGAAAACGTATCACAGGTGAGCAGTGGGTTGTATACTTCTTGTCACAGTCGTTGACATCCGGGTGAGTATGTATTTTACTAATTGTATATCTGTGACATGTTGTTTCTCCCATAAGCAATCGGTATATGGGAAATAAAATCAGAAAGAGTATTTGGGAAACAGTTCAGATGGCCCTCTTAATCAATTTAATATTCTCACGAGACGAACATGTTTAAGTAAATGACGAGGAGAAGGTTGAATCAGGTTTTGCTACATTCACAAATTTTGATTATATCGTGGTGTAACCCCTTACTTATACTCCCTCCCTTTCGGGCAAATACTTTCTCTGTATTGTTCTCTCACACACTCAGTTACGTTGAGTTTTCCTCTCTTACACACTCAGTTTTTTCTCGTCGAGATCGTTCCAATGAGGGGTCCTAACCTATGTTTTTGAGACAAAAAATGAAAATAATAGTTATTCAAGAATTGTTTTTGCAAGTGTCGTCTGCTTTTCATGTTAGGTAAAGGGTTAAAAATCAACCCAAATCAATTGGGTTGATTGAATATGAATTTATGTATTTATTTATTGGTGTTCAATGTCACATACTGATGTACAATAGCTAATCGTGACCGTGACAGTTTTACGAGTGGAGGAAGGAGTACTCGGAGAGAAACACCGAGCATCGATGAGCAAGGTCAGTTCCTCAACATTCTAACTCGGTTTAAGCGCCTCTCAAGCAGGGTTGCAGCGGTTGAAGACATGTACACCATCGACGTACAGTACGCCTCAGTACACTGCGTCATTGTGCCCCTATGTACGCAATCGAGATCAAGTCGCCTTGCCCAAGGACACAACACGGGTCGTCCCAGACGGGGATTGAACTCGAGACCTCTAGCACAGTCCAACAGTCTACCACTGGGACACCGCGCACCCCGATTGAATATGAACGCAGTTTCTCTAAAATCATTGGGTTAAACATCAACCCAAATCAACTGTTGATTTGCGTTTAACCCAACTGCTTTTAGAGTGCAGAGCAGGTCAGTCAACGCGATATTTCCAACCAATCAGCTTTCAATTCATCAAACGTCACGATGTTGTCTAGTTCGAACATCAGTTCCACGGTATCAGCTTTCTAATTTCGCATTTATTTTTTTTTTGTCAAAAGCAACTAAAATAGACTTTAATGTAAATATACTGTCCAAAACAGGTTAGCCTCCTTACCCCCATAATATTGTGGGTGGGTATACGAATAGCTCATATTGTGACATTCTGCATTCCTCTATCGGATCGAGTTAAGATGTGTTGGATATTCGCGAGGCTGTCCCACCAGGTACTGAACAACCTAACATTTTTTAACGTTGTGATGACGTCCGCGGTGCCTAATATTCATTCAATAAAACAGAAAGCTCAAGAAACCCTTGCTTCACTAATAAGGCATATTCCCCCTACTGCAAATAGCAGGTTTTCTCGGGAGAATTTACCCATTTTCTGTATACCCACTGGTATTATAGGGAGGTGGCGTTCATTGTTCGCAGTTATGCAAAGTGTACTCTTTAAAATATAATCGCCGACAGCGGTGTACAAACACTTTTCAACATGTGACCATTGAGTGTTTCAGTAACCGAACAATTGCGTGTCCCCGAGTATCAACATTAAACTCAAATACAATTTGCGTGATATAGAAATACTACTTTTAAGAGAAACGAACACAGAAACGTTCTAATTTAGGGGCGTTACTTGGTATTCATGAGCTGCATATCTGTCAATAGGAACAGCAAACCATTTGTTCGGCATGTCTGATCAAAGATGCAACTTGCTTACTAATTACATTTTAATGCTCAATTAAGTCATCTGATAAATGGGTGATAAGTGCTTCGTCTTAATTGAAGGGGGGGGGGGGGGGATTGCATTAGTTCAGGTTTTCATGTTTCTTTTCTCCCGATGGACGTGACAGTACAGTGTTATCAGTGTAACATAAACGAGAAGAATTAAGGTCATTAGAGTTGAAAATGGAAAAATAAAGATGAGAGAAAAAAATAAGTTTAAAAACAATTCTTCAAATTGAGAAAACGTTCGCCAATAACTGCAAAAAAGACAGACAAAAGTAAAAACAAGGAACAAAGTTCCACGATTTTCATGCATATATCAGCACGATACGCTGAAAAACTTAAACGTGTACTGAACGCGTTATTTTACTTTGGGTCCCGAAGATTCTGAAGATCGAAAGTATAAGTTAGGTAAATTTATGTAGGTAGATTTGCTGTCATGTTTGTGCTATCGTGGGGTGTTATTTAACTGGTACAGTGCTTAATTATTTCCAGTTATCAACATTTTTTCACCAGTCTTTGCAATGTTGTAATTTATAGGAAGACGCGCGGTGGCTCAGTGGTAGACTTCTGTGCTAGAGGTCCTGAGTTCGATCCCCGTTAGGGGCGACCCGCGTTGTGTACTTGGGCAATTCACTTTATTCCGCCTGCCTACATTGGATCTCGATAAGGCCGTGTACTAAGGCATACTGCACGTCGCTAGTGTAATGTCTTCAGCCGCTGTAACCCTGCTTGAGCGGAGCTTGAACAGAGTTAGAATGTCGAGGAGCCGACAGTTGCTCGTCGATGCTCGGTGGTTCTCTCCGGATACTCCGGCTTCTTCCACCCGTAAAACTGTCACAGTCACGATTAGCCATTGTGCATAAGAATGTGACCTTAAACACCAATAAATAAATAAATAAATAAATAAATAAATAAATAAATAAATAAATAAATAAATAAATAAATAAATTGATAGGAGAGTGCCAAAACGCACTTACCCATAAATGGTAACAAGGCAAACCCATACAATTGAAATAATTTCACTTTAATTATAAGATGAAGTATACCCACAGAGTATGAAGCCTTTGAGTTGTTGAACAAGCACGTCAGCATGAAACCCTAATATGGGCTTCTAGCACTATACCAGTTAAAAAATAAGCCCCAATGTCACTATAAGAAGGCAAGAAAGAACTCCAACCTTCACCAAGCGTGGTATGTTATCTATAATTTCCAAAGCTTACATCCCATGCTGCTCGCATAACTCGGAATTTTAAGGGACGTGGAATGTTTTTTTGTGAGGGGGACATGACACTTCCTGTCCACAATACCCCCCCCCCCCCCCACCCAGTCACCACCACCGGCCACGATACTGGATAAGTCAATGAACCCTGTTCTATTTAATTGATATTTTGGATATTTTAAGATAAAGTGACCCAGAGTCTCACATTTAGCATTCCTTGTCTTCTCCAATTTACACCAGCAGTACAGCCGCCGTTAACTGCTCATAACCCATGCTTGGACAGTGATGTTCACACATGCAGTAACCAGGTAATAAAACTCATAGCCTGCAAAAATTGTAATTATTATTATTTGCGTCCATGGAAATATTCCCCACCTGTGGAAAGCAGCCAGTCCCCGTAGACCACACTGTACACCTGTCCAGAGGATAGTGAACTATGAATCCAAGACTCTATTTTTGTTTTCACTTTTCCGGATTCGTCTTTGACTTCGCAGTATTTTTCATATACATATCTATCTGAAACGTCCACCAGCTGAGGGTAAGTGAGTCGCTTCAGTAGTTATTGAACTGTACATTTGCTGCTAAATAGTCATATAGAAACATTACAGCCGTCTTTGATGACGGAATAACAAAATATTTCGATAGGATCATTTTGTATACCAACGACTGACATTTATTTGACATTTGTTTCTTGAATTACGAGTAGCAATCACAATTTAGATGGAGTGGCTTGTTTCCGTCTGACAGCAGGTAGAAACTATTAACCTGTTATAGCCGCAATACAGGATAAGGTAATAAATAGGAAATGACACCAGGTTAAGTAATTAGTCTTCGATGCGTACAAGAGGAAAGTATGTATGAAATTGTGAACATAATACATGACAAAATCGTGGGTGTATGATTTGATTCAAGCACATTAACCCTGAAATCAGACGACACTTGCAAACAATATTCTTGAATGACTATTTTTTTAATTTTTTATCTCAAAAACATAGGTTATGACCCCTCTTTGACACGAGCTGGTCGACCTCGTTATAAAGAGAGGTCATGACCTATGTTTTTGAGACAAAAAAATTAAAAAATAAAGAAAATTAATTGGTCATTTTTGAGAATAGCGATGTCTGGTTTTGGCCATTACTCTGGGTAAAGGGGTAAAATAAACTGAAACCAGAAAATATTTCATTTTATTTTGAATAATTTTTCCGAAAATGTCTACAACATCGCAATTTTTTTTTTCAAATTAAAGAAGAAAATGAGCACACAATCATAAAATTATGTTTGGAAGTTTATGTCTCCAGCTTTTCAACATGGAAAGGGGAACACAACGACATATCACATACAATATTGCCCCGCATGCTACCGGGATCCTGCGTATATGAATGACACTGCGAATATGGTATTTGTGGAAAGTCTGGTTTGAAGCTATCAACATTTTGCGAATCTTGTCGGAAGGGTTCATATGAATTCACAGCACGGGGCACTGTGGGTGTCATTATATCCTTCGTGAGTGGCTATGATATGACGTTAGTCACATGGTAGTATGAGGTGTAAGTGCGCCTGCGTAAGTGGGGTTAGAATAATACGTGTTTGCGTTGTTGACTTTTTTACTGAGGAAGCCATCTTGGTCGCTATGGTCGTACGTGGTCACTTTGTAACTGAATGTTCTATACAATAAGGTGGGTTTAAGTTGGGAGGATGTGTCCAATTGCACGTGGAGTAGATGTAATTACGAAAAACGACCCGACAACTGTTTATTCGGTCCAATTTATCCATGTGTCCCCATTTTTATTCGTGCACAATTTTCCTTCATACTCCTTTCTAAAAAAGTTGGAATGGCCTAGAGAAAGAATTACGTGATACAGATCATTGGAGAATGCTTAAAGAATATTACAAGTAGTGTTCGGGCTTTTCAGTGGTTAGTTGCAGGATCTCATTGCAGGATCTCATGTGACATCATAGTCACATGACCTAGTGGCGCCATGTTGTGTTGTCATGGTAACCCGCGTGAGCGGCCATGTTGTGACGTCATCCCCATAGTGATACGTGGTGCGAGTGCGCATGCGCAGCGCGTGTTGTTAGGGTGATACGTGTTTCCGTCGTCCATTTTGTACACTGGAGGCCGCCATCTTGGTTTCTATGGTAGCACGTGATTGCTATGTTACCAAAGGCCTACAATAAGACGGGGTATGTTTAGAGGGTATGTTCGATTGTAGATGAGTAAATCTAATTGCCACAAACAACCCGACAACTACTATTATTTCGAATTCTCTGCTTCTATTTATATATGCAATAGTTATAGTCTATCTGGAGTATACTCCAGTAGCGTAGAAGAGCCTATTTGGTGGAACAGTTTACCTTATTATTACTATATTTAGCAGTTTCTGGTCTATTCTTGTTAGTTCTAACCCTATTCCAAGTACTCTTGTTGTTTCATTCATCTAGATCATTTGTATAGATTATAACTACCCAATCAGATTGCTTGATTTCCCATAATCTGTATGCAGAGTTATCTCCCTTCTGTATAATAAAATACTATATCCAATGCCACCCCAATTTTAGCACCCCTTTTTTAAAAAAAACACCTGTGGATATGGAATCCCTTTTTGTCATATGTGCTTATGTGAAAAGGCACAATGTGACACAATATGCCCTATCACATAGGCACATACGGGTATTTGAGGATACCTATGGCCTGGTATTGTATTATTTGAGGATACCTATCGAGGATACCTATCGAGGATACCTTTTATATGATACTTATCTGAGGATACTATATAGGCTGTACATATCCCTGTAGGTCTCTTGCTGGCCCTTAGTACTATTAATCCACCTGATGCTTCATGTTATCCTATGACTGGTATAGGTAGTATGCAATGCTAGGCATAGGGGTATTGTGGGTAGGGGTATTGCCTGGTAGTTTAGAATGGTACTATAGTATGGGCGATATACACCTATAGGCCCCCGTTAGTGCTTGGTACTATTAACCAACCGATTGCTTTGTTTTATTATATGGCTGGTATACGTAGTACGTTATGGTAGACCTAGTGATTTTGTGGGGGTGGGGGTAATGCTTGGTAGTTTAGGACGGTAGTATAGCATAGGCTGTACATATCCCTGTAGGTCTCTTGCTTGCCCTTGGTACTACTGATCCACCAGGTGCTTCATATTATTGGGCGGTATTCTGGGGTGGGTTCAATGCCTGGTAATACAGAACGGCAGCAGAGTATGGTTGGTATATTCCCCTATAGATCCCATCCTAACCGTTGATAGTGTTAACCTACCAAATGCTGTGTATCATCCTGTTACTGGTAGGGTGGTACGTGATACCAGTAGATCCTACCTTATTCCGAGTACTCTTGTTGTTTCATTTATCTAGATCATTTATACAAATTATAATTAACCAATTAGATTGCTTGATTTCCCATAACCTGTACTTAATCGTACAGAGTTATCTCCCTTCTGTATAATAAAAACCTATATCAATGGCCATATTCACAGGCACCCCAATTTCGGCACCCCTTTTTAAGAATCCCATTTGTGGAATCCCCTTTTTCTGAAATGAGGATAAGAGTCGTATTAAAAATCCCTCATTGAGGGATTTTTAATATGACTCTTATCCTCACTTCAGAAAAAAGGGATTCCACAAATGGGATTCCTAAAAAGGGATTCCACAAATGGGATTCCTTCTGGAGAATCCCCTTTTTCTGAAATGAGGATAAGTGTCGTAGTAAATTATACCTCATTGAGGGATTTTTAATACGACTCTCATCCTCATTTCAGATAAGTATCGTAAATTATACCTCATTGAGGGATTTTTAATAGACTCGTATCCTCATTTCAGAAAAAACGGATTCTCCAGAAGGAATCCCATTTGCGGAATCCCTTTTTAGGAATCCCATTTGTGGAATCCCTTTTTTTCTGAAATGAGGATAAGAGTCGTATTAAAAATCCCTCAATGAGGGATTTTTAATAGAACTCTTATCCTCATTTCAGAAAAAAGGGATTCCACAAATGGGATTCGTAAAAAAAAGGGTGCTGAAATTGGGGTGCCTGTGAATATGGCCATTGATATAGGTTTTTATTATACAGAAGGGAGATAACTCTGTACGATTAAGTACAGGTTATGGAAAATCAAGCAATCTAATTGGTTAATTATAATTTATATAAATGATCCAGATAAATGATACAACAAGAGTACTCGGAATAAGGTAGGATCTACTGGTATTACGTACCACCTTACCAGTAACAGGATGATACAAAGCATTTGGTAGGTTAATAATATCAACGGTTAGGATGGGATCTATAGGGGAATATACCGACCATACTCTGCTGCCGTTCTGTATTACCAGGCATTGACCCCACCCCAGAATACCGCTCAATAATATGAAGCACCTGGTGGATCAGTAGTGCCAAGGGCCAGCAAGAAACCTACAGGGATATGTACAGCCTATGCTGTACTACCGTTCTAAACTACCAAGCATTACCCCCACCCCACAAAATCACTAGGTCTACCATAACGTACTACATATACCAGCCATATAATAAAACAAAGCAATCGGTTGGTTAATAGTACAAAGCACTAACGGGGGCCTATAGGTGTATATACCGCCCATACTATAGTACCATTCTAAACTACCAGGCTGCACCCCTACCCACAATACCCCTATGCCTAGCATTGCATACTACCTATACCAGTCATAGGATAACATGAAGCATCAGGTGGATTAATAGTACTAAGGGCCAGCAAGAGACCTACAGGGATATGTACAGCCTATATAGTATCCTCAGATAAGTATCCTATAAAAGGTATCCTCGATAGGTATCCTCGAATAATACAATACCAGGCCATAGGTATCCTCAAATACCCGTATGTGCCTATGTGATAGGACATATTGTGTCACATTGTGCCTTTTTACATAAGCACATATCGGCACATATCGGCACATAAAGCATGTGCCTATGTGATAGGGCATATTGTGTCACATTGTGCCTTTTCACATAAGCACATATGACAAAAAGGGATTCCATAGCCACAGGTGTTTTTTTAAAAAAAGGGGTGCTAAAATTGGGGTGCCATTGGATATAGTATTTTATTATACAGAAGGTAGATAACTCTGCATACAGGTTATGGGAAATCAAGCAATCTGATTGGGTAGTTATAATCTATACAAATGATCTAGATGAATGAAACAACAAGAGTGCTTGGAATAGGGTTAGAACTAACAAGAATAGACCAGAAACTGCTAAATATAGTAATAATAAGGTAAACTGTTCCAACTAATAGGCTCTTCTACGCTACTGGAGTATACTCCAGAAAAAAGGAACATGACCAGATAGACGATAACTATTGCATATATAGATAGAAGCAGATAATTCTGAAAGAATTCGAAATAATACAAGTTGTCGGGTTGTTTGTGGTAATTAGATTTACTCCTATACAATCGAACATACCCTCTAAACATACCCCGTCTTATTGTAGGCCCTTGGTAACATAGCAATCACGTGCTACCATAGAAACCAAGATGGCGGCCTCCAGTATAAAAAATGGACGACGGAAACACGTATCACCCTAACAACACGCGCCGCGCATGTGCACTCACACCACGTATCACTATGGGGATGACGTCACAACATGGCCGCTCACGCGAGTTACCATGACAACACAACATGGCGCCATTAGGTCTCGTGACTATGACGTCACATGAGATCCTGCAATGAGATCCTGCAACTAACCTCTGAAAAGCCCGAACACTACTATTAATATTAATATCTAAATCCCTATCATCTTATTCCGGAAACGTCGAGTGTAATAACCTCTACTGTCTCGATTGTTACCTATAATTCGCTTAAAACCAGCATCATCATTGGATAAAGTCTATTCTAAGACCCTACATTATATCACATAACATAATAACGGGGCACACTACCTGCATTGGTCTGAATATCTTCTTATTCTTTCCTGTCTGGGTAGTAAAATATGAAACCAAGACAGTAAGTGGGAAGACATGATCGCAGTAATTGTCGAAATAGCTATACATATACCAGAGTAAAGGGTAATCGTATCACGCTACATTGATGCGTCATCGAAAACTAAAATACAACTCTCTCGATAAGGCTGGTCATGACGGGGGTGGGGGATGGTGGGGGTGGGGTGGGGATGAGTTACACTTTTCTAGGCCAACTTGCCCAACCCCAATCCCAACCCCAATTTCTGCTCTGCCTCTAGGTTAGCTACAGTCTGTATACGGTGTTTTAGAAGACTGTTTCTCCGGAAGATGGCAGGTAGACAGCCATTCTGGCTATGACATCTTCCTGCTGTGTACATCTTATGTTATATCATTGAAACGTTTATAATACTGATGTAATATAATGTATGAGTTTGTATACACCTAAATAACAATTACTTACCTACCTAAATTATTTTCCATATACATACTTTTAAGACTATTAAGCCCCACCCCCATTCCCAGTTGTGATGCACAGCAGTGTGATAATAATCCCATAGACAACAGTGCCCTCATCTTCCTGGGAGCCAAAAATCAAGTATAGGCCTCCAGTGAGAGGATGTCACCCCTGACGGAAGACCTTGCACTACATATTTCAAGAAATACAGTAAGAGCACCTATTCAAAACTGGTAAAATATACATTTCATGGGTCAAAGCCACAGTAATGGATGACACAAACTTAATGGAACCCAGAGCACTGGTAAAACGATGGATACTCAGTGGAGCCAGGCCAACCTTGAATTACACTTAAAAACAGCCAATGTCACTGGAAGCTAAGCGCACTAATAAAAAATGAATATGAATAAGTGTAGCCAAACCCAGTCTGGATTACACTGGGAGACAGCCAGCCACTGTAATAAGTAAGCTTTTCAATTTTATTTCAACAATTTATACTTTTTGAGTCAAAAAACCAAACCCTTCTTATTTATATCATTAACCATCCCAATTGCAAGTGTTAAACTATGATGTTGAGCCACATTTTAGTAGTAAACCCATATTACTTAAAACGTTCGAAGTAGAAACCATTGAGTCTTACTCTCACTGGAAACCTCATAAATTCATGAGAGTAGTGATAAGCACTGGAAGTTTGTATATTATTCTCTGTTTAACAATAAGAAAACGGCGCTTTCGCCACCCTTTTAGGTTCTGTAACCCCTTTTTGCTCCTCATTATATAAACAGTGTGCTCATCGTCAGATGTAATACATATACTATCCTTTCCATTAAACCTTTACCCAACGCAGACAATATCAAAATTTATTATTTTAAATATATTTTTTTAAATTTTTTCAAAAAAATTCAACAAAACCATATCATGTGTCCCCTCATTGGAACGAGCTCATTGAGCTCGTTCCAGTGAGGGGTCACATGATATGGTTTTGTTGAAATATTTTGAAAAATTTATTTTTTTTCAACTGCTCAATTTGCATATTACGCTGGCGGGTGTGGGCGATTCGTGATGTAAAGGGTTAATATAAAATTCGAGGAGGTAAGATTTGCTATTTTTTGTCCTGGTAAGAACTGAAACTAGCAAAATGCTGTAAAAACGCATTCGCTAAACACAGATCTAAAGCGGGCGGTTATTTAGTTGTTCTTAATTAGCTTGCCATAAGAAGCCAAGCTTCCTTTTGTCATTTGTCATTTTAATAAACGAAAAGAGATGCCTGTTGTTTACGTTTATTAAATATAACAAAATAAAACTTTTTTTCTTTATTTTCTACTGATATCATAGGTGTAACCTCAACAATGACATGCTTCTTATTTGAACTTTAGTCGCTAGTGTAATAATGTCAGAGAAGATGGAAAGTACAGCTTCTAAATATAACTCAAATACATCAACTGACATAGAAACGCAGAATAATCAATAATATGTTTCAATTTGCAAATTTGCCTCAGCACAATCAGAACGTATATTTGTTTTATAGAGGGTTCAAATCTGAGGTATCACACAATATTAACCCTTTGCCCACCCGCACCTCCGCCCCTCGATAGTATATTCCATGTCTATTCAAAGCCATCAATTGGTAGAGTTTATATTCGTTATTTTGGTGTCCCATAGCCTCCAAGACACGGTAGAATAGTTCCAGCCCTGTGGTGTTGACCCTGGTTGCCGTGGAAGAGGTCGCGGGGTGGGTCCCAAAGTTGTGTACTTTTTTGATTTAGGGACCGACTTCCAATGTGGTCTTTAGTGGTTAATTTCGATTCTCCAAATTCTCTTGTTTAGACTTGGCCAGATAGGGTTAAAGGATACTTGTGAAATAATAAATAAGCTTCAACACAGTTATACAGTGACCAATAGACATTTATTTAATTTAGTGTGAGAAATAAATGATATGCCATTAACCACATTTTATTTAAAGGTACTACCTAGCAGCTCTCAATAGGAGCTGAAGCTCTTATCCCAAGTTAAATCTCATAAGTTAACTTGAACAATTCAACTCCATGAAATTCCTTAGTCCTAATTATTTACCAGCACTTACCAAGACCTCATCGCACTCTACAAAGAGCCAAGCTCTTAAAGTTTAACCGAAGAGAGCACGGAATAGATTAAATTGATGTATTACTTTCCAAAGTGTGATTTACTGGGATTTCCTTGTTGGTTATAAACGATAACTTAACAAGTGAATTATGCAATCAACAACTGGTCATGTATCCGTGCGCGCAAACGAAGACGCTTTGCCGTGGGAGTAATGGGGATGTCATTGCTTTTTTTTTTGTTTGTTTTTTTTTTACTCTTTACCTAATATGAAAAGCAGACGACACTTGCAACACAAATTCTTGAATAACTATTATTTTCATTTTTTGTCTCAAAAACATAGGTTATGACTCCTCATTGGGACGAACTCGACGAGCTCGTTCCAATGAGGGATCATAACCTTTGTTTTAGAGACAAAAAATGAAAAACTAATGAAAATATATTGGCGATTTTTCAGAATAGCGTTGGCCGGTTTTGGCCGTTACAACAAGATAGTAAACAAACACTATGTGAGACTGGGTAAAACAAGAATCAGATAATAGCCAAATATCGGTTAGCTCGACCGAACTATGTGATTTTAGATCATTTGTAAAAACTAAAATCCACCTCATAAATTTCCAAACATAAGCTCTAAGAGTTTATTTTAAAAGTTGTTAACTTCACCAAGCTTTGGGCGTCAGTCGCACCAGACTATTACAAGTCAGTTTCACTGATTTTACAGTGACAGTGGGCTGCTTAATTACAAATCAGAGGCAGCAAAGCACCAATGAGAGAGCATCTCTTATTGTTGGTTCCGCTGCCAAGACTTGTATTGCATCAGTCAACTGCTTTAACACACTGCATTTATTAAATAAATGCGGAGACCAAATATAATTTACACATATATTAAAATTTACTAGCTTAAACTCAGCACATAGACAGTTAAAAAGAATTAGTAGTCCACCTTGCTCACTTCGTCACATTGGGGATGACCACTCAGCATTTTCAACTTGCAGCTCTGGGGGCTACATGCTGAAAATCTTGATTTGTCTACTACACATCTTCACTGAGCAACTATCTACATTTTGAATTCAGGTTGTACAAAGGTCCTTGATCGGAAAGCAGCCTTACGGGTACCAACGGGCTAATATTGAAAACTGAGGAGAAAAAGTATCAAATTATTATTTTATCACGTCGTAAACAAGTTAAATTCTTAAAACAGAGAGATTACATTAAGGGGCGGGGTGGTATGGGGCTAGCGCGTTAAACCCCCTGTTCACTATGTTATTTACTTGTTTGTTCTTTGTGATTTTATTTTTCGTGTGAAACAGGGTGAAACAGACATCCTTAATCAAAGTGGTGTAATTATAGTTTTGTACTATTTGTAGGTCAAATCCCTAAGTTCTTTTTGTCAGTTGTGGTTGAACAAGAACACACACCTTCACAATAAAAGCAGCAACATTGCGTTCGCGCATTTATTATGCGTCCATCACTGTCGTGGCTGCACTCGCGACGTTCAGCCTGAACTGTTCTCATTAACAGTCTAAACATTTTTAGACTCAACATTTTGAAAGCCAGCCATAGATATGGATGGTGATGAAGCCATTGCCGTTATTGGCATAGGATGTCGGTTCCCTGGTGCCAACAATCAAGATGAATTCTGGAAAGTCTTGAAAAATGGTGAGGATCATGTCATCCCAATACCAAAGGACAGATGGAACACTGAAGTATTTTATGATCCAGATCCTGACAAAACTGGAAAGACATACACCCGATATGCGGGTATCATCACAGAGTACGTAGATAGTTTTTAGTCTTTTGTTTTAATGCATGTCGTATGGAATTTATTGAATGCGATTGCGGTCCTCTTTGGATGTACGGATACTTACCAAACGGGGTGATGAACATATTTTAGTTTTATTTTACTTTTTCCAATGGGGAGGAGTAGGGGGGTCTCATTTTGTCAGCAGGTATCGTTCTCATAAAAAAATTGTTGTCTTATTTAAACACAGAACGACACACGCGTGTGAATTGGTTAATCGATCTGGCACGAGTGCCAGCACGGAAGGATAAAACGAGAGGCTACATGCCTCGAGTTTTATCCTTCCGCGATGGCACAAGTGTCATGTCGGTTGACCCATTCATACGCGTGTGTCGTTCTTTGTTTATTTATTACACGCCTTCACGTCTATGAAAAAAAGATTGGAAGGACACTCAGCGATTCATTTGACAACTATCAAAAAAAGAACATAGTTTATCGCCAAACAAATTTTGCGAGGGGAACTATTTCGTCCCCTGAGTTCCAATGTGTTCTATGTGCCTACCGGCACATAGAACACATTGTAACTCAGAGGACAATTGTCAGCTATCGCTGGCGATTCAAATTATATTTGCAGTGCATGATTTGTAGAAACTTCCAGTAAAATTTCACTTCTATTTAAAAATAGTCCGTCAGCAATATCCGTTCCGCGTATATGTGCGGAAGAGATTTGTATTTTCTGCACTGTTTAGTGTTGCTGTAGATGGGGATTTCATAGAACAGACGTGTAATAAATATATTTATTGGTGTTGAACGACACTTTCGACAGCCATGACCACCTCATGTCGGACAGTTTTACAGGTGGAGGAAACCTGAGAACACGGAGGGAATCACCGAGCAACGGCGAGCAATTGTCCGTCTCCCCAACGTACCAACTCCGCACATGCATGGTTTGCATTGGATGAAGACAAGTGTACCATCGGCGTGCAGTACGCCTTAGTACAGAGCACCACAATGTCCCCACATGGGCAATCGAGATTAAGTGCCCTGCCCAAAGGGCACAATGTAGTTACCACTGGAGGGGATCGAACCGTGAACCTTTCGGTTTAAATCCAATTCCGTAACACTGAGAAACCGCGTTTCCTGTTAATAAATTAGACAATAGAGATTTGAAGAATAGTCTGTTCTGTATTTCTGAATATTTCAGTTGATGTATTCTAAAATATTCTTAACTGATACAAATTTTAAAATATATTTTATTGTTTATTGTTGTGTGTGACAATTTAGGGTTGAATAAAATTAATTAAATTATACCCATTTTTAACATTAATAAGAATGTTTATGGCGATATTAATATTTTGTGTTACATTTTCTGCGCTTATATACATTGCATACTAATTAATATGTATATTACTGTATTCGTATTGTTCCTTGCTTGCAACCAGGGGCCTGATGCAATGCTAAGGCATTGCAGAAGGCATCTTTGCACTCGAGGAGCGATATATTGTTGAATTCAAAACCGTTGAACTGTTTGTTTCCACAATGCAATTCGCAATTTAATCAAACCATTCCATTCTTCACTGGTGGGGCAAGATTGAACTGTTTATTTGTTTGAGCACTTCCCATTCTGCAATGTTGCGTTTTAAATTCTTGTCCTTATGTATACTGATCTTTGTGATAATTGTGTGAGTCATGCTTTGAGGTTGGCGCCTGTTAATTAAGTTATCACAATTGTGATTGTCAGGTGATTTCCAGTAATCGCTGATGTATAATAAACACTGTCGATAAACGGAAGACCAAAGTTTGAATATTTGTATCGCTTATGCGAAAACACATTAGCATTCACTGACTGCATTTCCTTATTCTTGTTGCAGCTACTAATGTTTATTTTAGTGTTGAACCGATTACCAAAAATGGCCACTGACCGATTACTGGTTATTTGAGCTTGCAGAAGATAATAAAATGTTTATGAATCATCACAAAATGCTTGGCAACAATCGGTTGAACCGATGTTCCTGGAACCGTTGCCGTTGTCATCCGATTGCCCACAATCTGCCGATTGTGATGGCCGGTTCCGATCATCGGTTGAACACTAGTTTTTTGCCGCACAGCTGGGTTAACATTAAATGTATCACATCAAAACAACATTGAACTAGAGTGATGTCACGCACAGAGCCCGACTGTCCCAGCAATGACTATGCTTAGACATAAAATAGTTTGTGCTAGTTTTTGTTAACTGTTTTCCTAACGAATCTGCCATGCATGTGTATATGCATTCGTGATATACAAACATTGCTATTCAAATTTTATTTTTTATTTTTTTTACCCCGAAACTTACCTCATAAACTATTAATGGAACAAGCTTGATGAGCTAGCTCCAATGAGGACTAATAAGCAATGGTTAGAAGAAAAGAATGAAAAAATCTGATGTTTCAGAAATATAATTTTTACTGTTGGCTTCAACTTGTGTTAGGTGAAGGATTAAAGGTGCAGTGCATAAAACATTATCTTTCTAAAATATGCCTATTGTAATACTACTGAAAAATAATTTTGGTAAAAAGTGACAATAAAAATGTCCTGCTTTTTTCATCTTTCTGAAAGAAAGTATAAAATTATGTGTTTTCTGAAAATGTCAACAAAATTTGTTGTCAGGTCATCAGCTGCATAGCTCTGTTGATTAGGAAATATAACGGCAGTCAATATAAGTTGGAATGTTTAACTTAAAATTTGCGGTTTAAATTTTAAAAGACTACACTTCAAATTCGAAGTGCACCTGTGTTTTCTTGTTGAAAAAAGTAGTATCAAAATTAAAGAGAACCATATAATTAGAACTGGATTTATCTTCTGAATAACATGGGGAGGCGGGAGGGTGGGTTGATTCCACCCATCTCCCCCGAAGTTTTGGAGACAAATCAAAGTCCCTCACTCCCATTTCCTTCCCATTTGTATTCCTTTTTGTAAAACAGCAGAAATATGCTGCAGAATGCATTTCTTTATATTTCAAACCGTGAAACTCGGGAAAGGAAAAAAGAAGTCACATACAAGTAAAGGAAATCATGTCTATAAATGCAATTATTAAAGTTGTATTGATCATGCAGGAACAACAAGAGGCCTGCAACGCCACGCGCTGCTAATCTCCCAAAGAACCACCCAATTGGGGAGGGGGAGAATAGGTGTTTTTTCCCCATATAAAATCACTCTAAGTCCGAACAAACCCATCATGGCACAATTCTTTTAAGCATAACTGACCGGAGAGGGGGAGGAAGTGTTTGTGTGTGTGTGTGTGGGGGGGGGGGGGGGGGGGGGCATAGGAGTATTTTTTTCTGTATGTAATCACATTAAATCCTTCAAAATGCATTTTTAAGCAGAGAAAAAAAATGCCTAATTGACACAAATTTTGTTTATACATGTACGCACTCTACATCCTTCAAAATGCATTTTGGAACCAAAAACAAAAAGAAGAAATTTCTGACAATAATTCACTTTTGAGGGATAAGTCTTGGATAGTATCGTGACCTACAGTACGTGGAGAGTGGATTGTAACTAAATCACCCGCGGAGTGGAGTTATCAACCAAACTATAATTTTCGTATTTTGTATACATCGTCTAAAACAAAAGCAATGTTTCAGCCAATGGACCTCCGGGTTTAACCCGGAGGTCCATTGGCTGAAACTTAGCTTGTGCTTGTTATGCTTTGCAACAAATTTGCAATTATTGCTTGGGTGGAATCTCCACTCCGCGGGTGATTTCGTGATAATACATTCTCCACGTACTGTACTATGAACTGATTCTTGTAATCCTTACATCTTATCCTTCGTTTCAAATAAAATACTTCAAAAGGGAACCATACTGCAGAGCGCATCTCCAAAAATTAACGATTTAATATATATTCTTCTGGAAAATACAATGGAAATTATGCTTATTTCTGAAGGTTTTTAGTGTTCAACCGATTACCAAAAATGGCCGCTGACCGATTACTGGTTATTTGAGCTCACAATTGGCCGATTTCGATGCCGATTCCGATTGTAATACCGTGCACTGCTCGATAATTCGAGGCTCGCAAAGAACTACATTAAATTGAACATATTTTACAGTGTTACAGTCCGTTCACTGCTAGATAAGTCAAGATGCGAAAGAACTACATCAAATTCGACATATTTCGCAGCGTTAAACTCCGTTTACTTAGGTCCAGTAAAATTACCAGTCGCACACACATGGGTGGTAAACGTGGCTCTCTCAGAGCCACGTTTACCACCCAAGTGCGCGCAACTGGTAACTTACTGCGATCTGAGTCAATGGATTGCAACCTCCACTTTTCCAGTATGACATGACGATTACCGCAAGTACGCTCCATTGTAATCTTTACATGTCGTTTAACTTGTACACCCCGTAAAGGGGCGTCTAGGGAGACTAAGAATGCACATGTTGTAGGTTTTTCAATTTTATTGAATGGTACCATTGACATCATTTTACATTAACAATTGAACAATTGCCGAAGATAAAATGCGGTTTATGAATCATCACAAAATGTTTGGCAACAATCTGTTGAACCGATGTTCCAGGAGCCGTTGCCGTTGTCATCCGATTGCCCATAATCAGCCGATTGTAGTGGCCGGTTCCGATCATCGGTTGAACACTAAAGGTTTTCATACATTGTTCAAAATATTATTGATGAATGCTAATTCTTTCTGTTTGAATTGTGTTCAGAAACTGAGATAGATGATACATAATGCAACTTAGTATGTTAAAACCATACGTGTCTATTTTTGTTCTGTGTTTCCTATTATTAGTGAAATGGGGTTAAAAAAATAAAAAAAATGCGAAAAACAATTTTCTACCGGCTTTTTCCAGGATAACTCAGCATTTCAGAACCTCAACAGGTCATGGATAATTGGAAATAGGGTGGGGATTTCTCATTCTTCCGGTGACGCCTACATGTACCTCATCTGGTGGCCAGTCTATAAAAAGAATCATTGAAGTGTTTCACTGTCTTATTTTCATTCGCATTGTCGGAAAATATTCAACGCCGTGACGGTAATTCCAGTTGTCGGTCAGAAGAAAAAGCAAAATTAAATTCCACTGCATAAGTTGTTGAGATTCAATTATATTTCAGTGATCAAGATCCAGGTATCTTCCCCTCAGTCGATGCAATCGGGGATTGACCGTGCTCCGCTGAATGACTTCCTGGAAATTTGCTTTGCAATCTCAAATCTATCTTGTTATGTCATTCAACGAAATTTTAATTTAAAGTACTTCTTCTTCTTCCACACTCCAGAATTTAGGCCAACTGGTAGATAATTACAATATTTCTAGTTATTTGTTTTCAAATTTTGCCCTGTGATTTTAAATTTTTATCTTGACATTTTGGTTTCAACCTCAACTGAGCATCAACTTTTCATTATTGGGGAAATATTATCTATGCAAAAAAAAAACACATCCACTAATGTGGCTCGCATTAACAAATTCCCGCAGTTGTGGCAGAACGCTCAGGTGACGTCGTAGAGGGTCAGAGGGACAAAAAAATAAATGCGCCGAATTTTTGTGAAATTTTAGTATGTTGCAGAGATTAAAAATAAGGAGGTAGCTTGTTTTTATTTTTCGAGTTATCGCCGTGTTTCACTTTTTTTTTTCTTCAGTAAGAATCATACTTTACAAAAGAGAGAAGGACAATTTCAAACGGCTAGGAAACGTGGTGTAAAATTTCGTAGCTGTGCAATTTATATATATATTCAGATCACGCCTCGTATGGCGTATTTGCCGTAATTGCAGTAATATCTTATATGAGTGTTGGCGTGTTTGCGTACTTAATGAAACTGCAGAAAATGTCATAAATTGGGGAGAGGTGTCTCATACCTTCCCGATCTGAGGAACGCGAGAGGAACACCAATTTGACACATTCCCAAGTTCAATCTTTGTGATTAAGGTTAAGGCCGTAAAACTATTATTCCCACCTTCTTAGTTTGCATGTACCGGACGCAAACTTGGTCATGGTAGGAGCGTATCGGCCACAAACCTCCATATATATAAGACGTCCCTAAACACCACTGAATGATCGCTGGAGCTGAGGGGAAAAATTGGGAAAGACGGTGAAAGGGAGTGTCAGATGTGTAACTTGCACATGGTGGAGACCCTGGAGCACTTTCTTCTAGAATGCCCAAAGTATCAGTCTAAAAGAATGAGATTCACTGGCAGTATAATGGGGAAGTGGGATGGGAGAATGGAGGACATGTGGTTAGGGGGAGACTCAAAGGAGAGGGTTAATATGCTAATCGGAGAGATTGGGAAGAATGGGACAAGGGATATCATCAAGCAGTTCGTCTCCGAGTTTTGGTAGGAGAGGAGAAGCGTGGGAATAGGGAGGCAGTTGGGAGTACAGGGGTAACCATGGCCTTCTCATCTGAGAACCGCGACAAATCAGCGGCTGGCCAAAGTGTTATTATTATTATTATGACTTTACCGAAGGCATTCCGAAGAATAAAAACATGTACAGTTAAAACTAGAAGTCTTGTCATGGAATGCGCACAAATAGCACGTCGATCTGCGCGTTAATCCACGCGTTATGACCTTAGTAACGCTATCAAAGGCTATCAAATTCTGTACATATGGTCTGTGCACAAAGGTCCATTGGCAGAAACATTGCCTGTGTTTGCTATGAATAACTAGGAGAACCTGCCATGCTTTGGATGCCATTCGATATGGCAGTTGCGTGCAATTCCTACGCGCAGTTAAGCCTAGATAAGCGCACAGTTCGTGACAGGACTTCTAGTTTTAACCCTTTACCCAATGTAACAGCCAAAACTTGCCAGTGCTATTCTAAAAAATCGCCAATTAATTTTCAAAATATTTTCATTTTTTTGTTTCAAAAACAGGTTATGACCCCTTGGTGGAACGAGCTCGTTCCATCGAGGGGTCATAACCTATGTTTTTGAGACAAAAAATAAAAAAAAATAGTTAATCAAGAATTCTTTTGCAAGTGTCGTCTGCTTTTCATGTTAGGTAAAGGGTTAACTGTACTGGCGGTGACCCAAGTATTTCCAACAAGATGTTATTCTAACTACAGCATTAAGGAATGTTTTCTGCGAAGGCAAAAGACGCCCCCACCCACACCACCAATTTAGGAATTTTGGTGCATTTTCATTGAGTATTCGAATACGCGAACGCTCATAACGGATAACATATTGCTACAACTCCATTCAAGGCATGATATAAGGCATGATATAAATAGACAGAACCGCACAAGCGTTTGAATGGATTAATGTTTATCGCATGAGTTTGGTTGGGAGCAAGAATACCACGAGACGCGAAGCCTCGAGTGGTATTCTGCGCCAAACCAAACGAGTGCGATAAACATTAACCCATTCAAACGCTTGTGCGGCTCTGTATTTATTACACACCTTCGCAAATTTCTAAAACAGGCCTTTTACGGTAATGCTAAGTGAAAATTAACCATCTTTCTGAGACGTTAAGGAAATAAAATAAGACAAAAATCCAAACTATTCTTCACAAGCAGAAGACAAGTCTTATTGTTATTTCGTACGCTGATTGAACTTTCGTTCATAGTTTCAACCTGCAAATTGTTGTGATTCACCACTTCGATCAATGAAACACTGTTCATCTGAAATACAGTTTACCGTCTTTTTATGCCTCAATTTTACAGCGCGAATTCTGAACGGTTGGTGTGATCCCCACCAAAAAATTACCACACATCCACAAAAAACAATAGGTGTAAATTCAGAAAATACATCAATGAGAAATTATAAAAAAAATGCACATGTTTATCTGACTTCCAAATTCCATGCGACTGTTGTTACTCGACTGATTGACAGACAGGTTAAGATTTTCGTCAAGATTACAGGTGCCATTGTCAATTTATCCCACGTAAATTAAATTTATATCCTTATTGTCCAAGAGAAATGATAGTATTGTTCACTATGCCTGCACAAAATGTATTCAAGTTCGTGTTATAGCCTTTAACAGGTGTACAGAATCCATACGAATTCAAGTGAATATCGACAGGCAATTTGTTTTGTATTTTGATTTGGTGACCTAGAAACTTGCTCGCCCAACGTCATTCATTCGAAATGACGTCACTCATAGACGCTTTCATATTCTGCCTGCATTGTTCTTAAGTTTGAACTGCATGTCATACTTTAACCCATCGGTTTATTTAATCAATAGTCAGTCAATATTGTTCACGTTAAGAAAATAAATTAGAAAGTTTCTTTTGATGGGCGGTCAGTGTATAGGACATGATTTTCTTCAGAAACAATATAAACTCAGATACTATAGACCGCTAACATCCACTTTACAACATCGAAATAAATGACCCATTGCATCGAAGTGGACCCATGTACTGTCCCCCCAAAAATATGACTGGTTCCATTCTTACATTAAAAAAGTGCAAAATTCTGTATCCCACACGTGTGCAATAAAAGTTTACTTTTATCACACATCTTAGAATGTCATGAACAAACCTTAATTTTAAATGGGTGTGTAATAATTATATATATAAATAACATAGCTTTGAAACTGTACCCGCTATTTTCTTGCCCTTTGAAATTGTCCATCTCTCTTCTGGAATTAAAATGTCACCCGTCAATGCCAGCATGCCATTTTTTGTCTTCACTTGAACGTTTAGTGTCAACCCCATTCTGAGCCCCAGCCTTTCAAACATTTGGACAAATAATCTATAAAAAACGATATCTAAAAATGTGGTGCCCTACAGGGAAATTCCCAATCGTTATGGTCAAACTCGGATGTGACGTCATAGGGGGTCATAGGGTCTACAAGTATACTGCGTCTTATTTTTTTTTAAATTTTAGTATATCATACAGGTCGAAAAAAATTGGGGATAGCTGGGCTTTTGTTGTTTTTCGATTTATCGCCATTTTGACATTTTTACGTCAGTTCCAAGTTTTGGCTACTTTGGTCATATCTCAGTAAGAACTCTACCTTTGTAATTCCAGCAGGCCACGTGTATCAGTTTCACAACTATGACACTTCACAGTCATTTTAAATTGTTAACCTCCATTTAGAAATTAAAATATTGCCCCCACCCCACAACCTCTGAAACCGGCGATACCAGTTCACGTGTTCGTGTGTCACTTCTCTTTTCAGCATCTTTTAAAACATTTCCCTTTAGAAATTGTGAGAATATAATCACAATACGCACCGGCATTGGCCACCGAAACTATGCTGGCCGCATTATCGGCGTTGACCGTGCTTCGTTGAACGACTTCATGAAATTCGCTTTGCGATTTCAAAACAATTTTGTTAACATCAGTATTATTACGAGTACTAGTAGTATTGTATCTTTTGTTTTATTTACTTTTTTGGAATGGTAGGGTTAGCGTTTTCCTTGAAACCTAAACGGCAATCTCACATGATAAAGAGGTGCATAAGTTTTGTTTTTTTAATATCGTTTCGTTTAAATGACCATTAAGAGGAAAGCTCTCGAGTGAGAGACGTCGGAGAAAGCTAACGTCGAGCGAGATCAACCATTTTTTTTTATTGTTTTCACTTTTTTGTGGTCGAAAATTTATCGCGGGATGTGATTCGGCGAGAGTTTATAGCAAATAAAGGATTATTTAAAGAAACTCCCTTCCGAAAAGTAGTTTTTGAAGCGAAGTCTTGGAAACTATGAATTCAATATGTTAATAACGACAGAACCAAAATAATGTGAGGGTTACCGCATCCCAAAAGAGTCCAGTTGGAATTATTATCTTATTAAGGAGTAATGATGGCACGTTACTGCATAGTTACGGGAGTGCGTTCTTAACAAAGGGCTTATTACAGTTAAAACTAGAAGTCCTGTTATGAAATGCGCACATATAGCACGCCGATCTGCGCGTTAATCTACGCTTTATGACCACAGCAAGACTATCAAATTTTGTGCATATGGCCTGTGCACAAGCAATGTTTCAGCCAATGGACCTCCGGGTAACCCGGAGGTCCATTGGTAGAAACATTGCAGGTGTTTGCTATCAGTAACCAGGAGAACCTGCTGTGCTCTGGATGCCATTCGATATGGCAATTGCGCGCAATTCCTACGCGCTATTAAGCCTAGATAAGCGCACATTTCGTGACAGGACTTCTAGTTTTAACTGTATGGGACGGATTTTGACACAATTTTATACAGAGGTCCTCTTGTTGATCTTAAACTAAACTAACACGTTGACAACCCGGAGCCAATAAAATGTTTTCAATTGTATTTTTTGTAATTGTATTTTCTACCTATTAATATAACTGATTAAAATGAATCATTAGCAATTCAAAGATATGGCAATTTGCCAACTGGCAAATTGCCACATCTTTGAAAATGCTAATTGTTTATTTCAACCCACATAAAGTCATAACTAGAAAATACAATTCTTGAAAATACAATTGTAAATGTTTTCTAGTATTGGACCGAGAACGATTTTTTTTCTCCAGGGAAGACTATGGATCTTCAAGTATTGTGGAAAAGCACTTCATCCAACATCCAACACGAGATGTTTTCATTGACATGAGATGGTGGGGGAATATATTTTATGCTATTTAGCTACGCCTCGCCCCAAATGTGTCGATTATCTTACGCTCGGTACGCTCGGTAGCTTTTACAAAAACAGTTGGTTATGACATATATGGTGAGATATTTTTCTGACAAAACGAGACCAATTTTATTACAGAACGTTTTCCAACAAAAATCGTTAACTCGGTTTATGAAAAAACCTGATGATTTAATACAAAAGTGGTGAGGTATGACAAGACCTGACGATTTTTATAACATAAAAAAAGTCGCCAATTATAACAACAGTGAGCTTGTCTACCATCTGCAGGAGACTGTTTCTGCCCTCACTCGGCAAATTAAACATAGTTCATTTCATCATATTTTCTCTTAAGTTTGCGAGAGTGCACGCTATTCATGTCAGAATAAACATGGTCATCTTTGAGATATTCAGAATTTTGTGTCTGCTGTCATGGCTTGAAAATTGGTCATGTCATGAATTGAAAATTGGTAATTTCACTACACCATGGCTTAAAATTACACGCGAATCCGCGAATCGATTCTCGTTATGATTCTGGCAAACTATACTGGCGCGAATCCAAGTGGATGCGCGTCAATTTACTGTATGGATTCGCTTTGTGTATGATGTCGTTGATTCATGATGAAGTTCTGACCTGGGTTATCATAAAATATGTAATTATGAAAAACTGTCTATTCACATTTCTTGAGTTTGGTATCAAATCAAGTAGCAGCCATGACTTGATTTGATACCAAACTCAAGAAAATGTGAAGCATGTGGTAAATCATGGGTGGAAATTTCGACAACTTATTTCGTGATCTCACCAGCAACATTCAGCTAGTTTTTGAAGAATTTCATATCATTATTTATTTATTTATTTAAGGGTGTTTAAGGTCACAGATTTATGCACAATGGCTAATCATGACCGCAATATGGATATAAAGTCAAGGGTTGTCAATCATTTATACCCCATGTTGCACATTTTAGAGGATTTCCACCTCAGTCATTGGCTTCACTTCCCGGGTTCCCACGGGGGATTTCATATCATGGTTTAAATGGATTTGCGTGAAAATATTTCGTGAGAATCATGTTAGATTCGCGTGATGTTAGACGAATTTTAATCCCTGCTACACTCTATCAAATATTCTGGACAATGTTCATTTAGGCGTGGTTAGACTTTCCATACACTTTTAGAGCATTATGATTTAACTGATAAAGCACGATTTCTCATACAACCCACACCGTCGTAGAAAACATCAAAGTATAGTGATTTAAAAAACAAAATTAAAAATGTCCATACAAAATTGTTCTCCATTGTTTGCCTGCTAAATTCATGTTCACAATGCACGGATGCAGTAATGATTCGAGAATAAAGGTACATAAACATTTTCTGATCAGACTTCACACAACAGCAATTTTTTTTAACCTTTTACCTAACATGAAAAGCAAACGACACTTGCAAAAAAAATTCTTGAATAACTATTTTTTTTCATTTTTTGTCTCAAAAATGTAGGTTTTGACCACTCATTGGAACGAGCTCGCTCCAATGAGGGGTCATAATCTATGTTTTTAAGAGGAAAAATGATAAAAATAATGAAAATTAAACGGCGATATTTGAGAATAGCGCTGACCGGTTTTGGCCGCTACGTTGGGTAAGGGGTTAACGCTGGAAGGTATGAATGATGTGAGTGGTTTAATATTTCATACCAACGCAGACGATATCAAAAGTTATTATTTTAAATATTACTTTTTTCAAATTTTCAAAAAAGATCAACAATACCATAACACGCATTGTGGCCCAGATGGCGCTGTGTACTAAGGCGAACTAAACGTCGACGGTTCACTTCAACCAATGCTAACCCTGCTTGTGCGGAGTTAGTGCGTTGTTCTCTCTGGGTACTCCGACTTCTTCCACCCTTAAAATTGTACAGCACAAGATGATCCTGACCGTCGGCGGTGTAGTTAAACCCACATAAGAATAGGAATTTAACCCTTTAGCCAACCTAATGCCCAAAACCGGTCAGCGCTATACACAAAAATCGCCAATTAATTTTCATTATTTTTTTATTTTTTGTCTCAAAGACATCGGTTATGACCTCTTTCTTTGGAACGATCTCGTTCCAAATCGGGGTGGGGGGGGGGGTCATAACCTATGTTTATGAGACAAAAACTAAAAAAATAGTTGTTCAAAAATGTTGGTTTTTTTGCAAGTCTCGTCGGCTTTTCATGTTAGGTAAAGGGTTAACCTACTTAGTCTTGTTTGACAGGCCTATTTGGATTAGTTAACCCTTTACCTAACACGAACGGAAGACGACACCTTCAAACAAAATTCTTGATCAACTATTTTTTCAGTTTTTGAGTCCCAAACATAGCTTATGATCCTTCGTTAGTCAGTAATTTTTTTTCTAAGTGTCGTCTGCTTTTAATGTTAGGTAAAAGGTTAAAACATGTTTTTTCCCCATTTTTAATATGGAACCTAAATTATTTGTTGATGATAATTAAATGTGCATAACCGAAGGAGATATTTCAAGGGCTTTCAATTACTTTCTAAAATTAAGTTATTCCTTTTCTTCACACTATCTAAAAATCGCCAGTTAATTTTCATTATTTTTTTCATTTTTTGTCTCAAAAATATAGGATATGACCCTCATTGGAACGAGCTCGTCGCGCTCGTTCCCATGAGGGGTCATAACCTATGTTTTTGAGACAAAAAATTAAAAAGAATAGTTGTTCAAGAATTTCTTTTTGCAAGTGTCGTCTGCTTTTCATGTTAGGTAAAGGGTTAACCAACTTAGACTTGTTTGACAGACCTATTTGGATTAGTTAACCCTATACCTAACACGGAAGGAAGACGACACCTTCAAACAAAATTCTTGAACAACTAATTTTTTTCAGTTTTTGCGTCCCAGACATAGCTTATGACCCTTCATTGAAATGCTTAGCTTTTGAGACATAAAATGGAAACAAAATGATGAAAATTTAATGGTGATTTTTTGTGAATAGCGCTTGCAGGTTTTGACCGTTACTTCGGGTAAAGGGGTAACTTGCGTCATGGATAACGATTGCTGCTTGAAAGTACTGCATTTTGACATAAGTTCGCAAAAATGTTACCATCTTGTTGGTGTTAATGTATGAAGAAGAATGCAGTCTCCAACATTTTCAATGCTCCAAAACATTCAAATGTCAATGTACCCACTTATCCTTGAGAGAAAGGAAATAGCTGCCACGGCTTGGTAGGGATTTATAATTGTATTTAAATCTTACATGGTAAACAGCATGTAATAAACACAGAACGAAACGTGCATGTGGTTCAATCGAAATGGCACTCGCTCCAATGCGGAAGGATAATATTTGAGGCCTGAGGCCTCTCTGTTACGTATGGCTAGAATGGAATGTATTATGATGTTACGGATAAAGCCCTATGTTTTACGTTACCCATTTATTGGCCCTGGAGAGTTCAAATACACATGCAGAATTATTTTGGGAAAGCTGAATAACATCCACATACAGTTTACTCGTTTCTGACCTATAGCAGGTTTAGTGTGAAAGATTCACCCGACTACGTTAGAAACAGAAGAGTTGCTATATCTTTGCTGTCAATCCTAAACCTGTAGTTAGGGCCGGAGAGAAAGTATGTAAGGAAAAAATAAAAATCCTATGCTTAAGTATGGTTCGCAATTTTCTGTACTATTTCCTGCCATTCTGAAAGGAAGAATCCTAATCAAAATCGGGGATCTGCCTTTGACAAATTCGAAATTATAACACACCGGAAATAACCGATACGGGAAGGGATGCATGCACAAAAGAACACTGACAGTAGATGTTATAAATTCCGTAATAGGTTTGACTTTGTTATGCGTATCCGTTGACTGTGTACTTTCATTACATTACAGTACGTGGAGAGTGGATTGTAACTAAATCACCCGTGAAGTGGAGTAATCAGCCAAAGTATACCTTTCAAATTTTGTGCATATAGACAAAAAACACAAGCAATGTTTCAGCCAATGGACCTCCGGGTTTAACCCGGAGGTCCATTGGCTGAAACATTGCTTTGGTTGTTATGCTTTTCAACAAATTTGCCATTATTGCCCGGGTTGAGTCTCTACTCTGCGGGTGATTTAATGATAATACGCACTGTAGGTCGATATTTTATCTAATTCTGATCAACTCTCCCGAGAAGGCTTATTATTATTATTTGATTTGTTGTGGATAGGTATTGTTTTTTTGCTTCTTATCTTCTTATATGTTGATAATCGTCTCCTGTTTATTATACCTTACACTGCATACTTGTTTTATTACTATTTATTTCATTTACAGTACAGTCGCCTTGGGCTGGTCGTAATCCACCTGTGGGTAGTGATGTCCACGAGTAGGGGTATTGTGAGCGTTCTGGACTACACCAATCATGTGGTCCAGAAATTTTTGTGGTCCAGAAAAATTGAGTTATTTGTGGAAAAACCTACATTTTTCTTTTAAAAACTTGATTTTCTTGGAAAATGTTGGGTTTTCCAATAAATAATTCAATTTTTCCCCGAAAACCCTGGGTTTTTCCCGGAAAATGTTTAAAATTTGAACATTTCTGGACCACTTTCGAGGGAATTTGAAAAAAATGTCTAAAAAATTCCGGGTTTTTAGAAACCCGTTTTTGGATAAATGTAACACAGATTTTCCCATTGGGTGAATTTTTTTCAACTTTTCTTATGAATAGAATTGCACGATTGTGACCGGCGACAGATTAGCATTGAGATTTCCAATGGGAAAAATGAAAAAAAACCGGTGTTTTCTTTAAATTTCGGGCTGGAAAAATATGCGATCGAACGTCGATTCCCACAGTAGAAGACAACTGTTCGATCGTGCTGAATTAAAACAATGGTCCAGTAAAATTCGATCCAGGACGAAGATTTCCTACGGTAAAGCACGACGGTTCGATAGAGGAGAATTCGTAGATTGGTCCAGTAAACTCGACTGTTTGAGATCGAGCGCGCGATTCCGAGAATAGTTACATTAGCTGGGCGGCGATCTGGGGGACTGGGGAGGAGGATCGCGATTGAAAAAAACAAAATGTATGTAATATATTATTATTATGTGATGACTAGAACCGAAAAACATCATTTTTTTATGAAGCTTAGGCATGTGACCTATCAAATTAAAGGCATCGACGAGTAGATTACAAAAATAATATTTCCAGTCCTAACTGTTGGGGTGGGGTTACGACCAAATTCGAAAAACATCTTCCTTTGTATAAAGCCAGACACGCGATGTATCATTTTGAAGGATTATTCAAGAAGATTACGAAAATTATATTTTTTCCATTTTACTTGGGGTGGGGTTGAGGCCATCTTAAAATCGAAAGTTCCAAGAAGTTAGTCATGTGACCTATATATTAAAGGTAGCCACGAGTAGATTACAAAAATAATATTTTCAATCCAAACTGCGGGGGTGGGGTCACGAATAGAGCTGAAAAACATCTTCCTTTTTTATAAAGCCAGGCATGTGATGTATCATTTTGAAGGATTATTCAAGAAGATTATGAAAATGATATTTTTTTCCATTTTATTTGGGGGGTGGGGTCACGACCTTCAGAAAATCAAAAGTTTCAAGAAGGTAGTCTTGTGACCTATCAACTTAGAGGTATCGACGTGTAGATTACCAAAATAATATTTTCATCCCTAACTGTGGGGTGGGGTCACGACTAGAGCTGAAAAACATCTTCATTTTTTTATAAAGCCAGGCATGTGATGTATCATTTTGATGGATTATTCAAGAAGATTACGAAAATGATATTTTTTCCATTTTACTTGGGGTAGGGTCACGACCCTCAGAAAATAAAAAGTTTCAAGAAGGTAGTCATGTGACGTATCAAATTAAAGGTATCGACGAGTAGATTACGAAAATAATATTTTCAACCCTACCTGTGGGGGTGGGGTCACGACCAGAGCTGAAAACATCTTCATATTTATAAAGCTAGGCATGTGATGAATCATTTTGAAGAACTCGTCGAGGAGATTACGAGAATCATTTTTTCCTTCCTCTAGCGGTGGGATTGAGATCATCTTGAAATCGAAAGTATCAAAAAGGTAGTTATGTGACATATTAAAGTAAAAAAAAACAACTTGAATCTCATGCATCATTCATTTTGATGTCTCTGTTCAACGCAGAAGTGTGTTTCAACATTATCAATATATGATTTTTATGTTAATTAGAGATACACTTACCTTTATAAGTCGCGCTGTGAATGAATCCTTTCATTCAATAACCCAAATGTATATATAAAGCACTCTTCTGACCCGGCACGTTTCTACATTTTGAGAATGGAGTTTTTCACTATTTCCAAACGTGAGTTGAAATATTTTAAGGTAGGTGGCGTTATATAAAAACAGCAACAACAAAAACAAAAATACTGTATGATTCTCCTCTCTTTTTACAGTGTGTTTGCCGTGTGTCGTCGTATGACTGAATGAACTTGAAAAAACATGCACTTTCTGCTTTTGTGCCCTGGGGTAATACAATGAGGCATCAAACGAAAGCTCTTTTTTACCCATCGGTAGTGAAACATTACACCGTTCCACTGCGATATTTATTACAGGTGTTCGACATGTGCAAAGATCATGAAAAATAGTGTATGTGACGATTTTTTTTTAGAAATTATGTATTTTCCCATGATTATGTATATAAGAGAGAAAAGGCACACAACTCCCTGGCTTGGAAGATTTTGACCTATCTTATTCAAACTCACAGGAAAACCAAACTCTTGAATTTGTAGGCGAGATATTGATGCCATCCGACAGCTAAGACATGAAGATTTACGTTGATATACCACTTGTCCAATTAAATATTTTGTAACGCTAAAACGGATGTTGACAGAAAGTTGAATGGGGCCGATCAAAACAATTGATCAAATATATCGAACGAAACGACCTATTTTCTAATAACGATTGTCGCTCTGTCTGAACATCACCACACTAATCACACAATACAATATTGGAGCTTCAGGTCCTCTTGAATATTATAAAATTGAAAATTTGTATTGCAAATTGCCTTCAACACAAATCATAACTTCCTCCCGACGCCATACTTGAACTATACTTCATCGAATTTGACCACGCCATCCCATTGGCAGATAAACCTGACCTCGTCATCCGAATGGTCGATAATTAAATATAAAATGAAGGATTCCCCGTATTTTTCTGCCACAAATATAGCAACCAATGGGAAGTCTACTCACTGTCAACAGCCGTGTCCGACCAAGAAAAAAAAGGAGTCATCTCAGAGAGATATATTTTACCTGTTTTAGCATTAAAAGAAAATTAAATTTTATTGGGGAAGTGGTTTTACCAATGTAAAGCTTAACGCCTTGGTTGTTGGATGACATAAATTCCTTGACCACAAAATGACGCATTTGGTTTTTCTGTGAGTTTGAAGAGGGCAGGTCAAAATCTTCCAAGCCAAAGAGTTGTGTACCTTTTCTCTTTGCACATGTCGAACACCTGCGATATTTATGTGACATCAATGGTGTCTGTTAGCTCGGTGAGGTAATCAAAGACCTTATTCGTGTTTGCAGTTGTGTACAAGTATCATTACTTTCTGCGTATTGTAGGAGATGTGTAAAAAAAGAAATATGCTACAATTTGAAAATATTTTTGTATTTTCTGATCACAAAACGCGAATCTCAACTGAAATTGTTCCCTCATCCATCGATAGCAGAAAAAGGGGACTTAAAATGAGATTTTTTTACAAATTGTTTCTATGGCAGATATGTACAAAGGTTGTGCAAAAAATATGCTATTTATTCGTGTTTAAGGTCAGTTATTTTTCAGAATGACTAATCGTGACCACAGCGCGAAGAGATCATTCATATAAAAAAGAAACTCTGAGTCTCGCATGACATGAAGTGTCGCTAAATCTCAATAACGCTTCCTCCAAGAGGGTCTTTTCCGATAATAAAGCTATACCCGACGTGTTCAGAATTCGCAAATGTATCACGTTATATCTCGATGGTTTAGACACGGAAAATGTCAATGGGAAAAAGTGCCAGTTTCTTCACACATAACAAAAAATTACAAACCATTTTTACGCTTAGAAAACTGTGTCAGAAATTAGTAAAGAAATCCTGTAAATTGTTCTCTGAAAATTGCATTCGCTTGCGCAATGTTTTCGGATTTTTACATGATTGCATTCAGGGTTCAGTTTAAAAACAATAAAACCTTGTCAAATGGTTAGGTTCAAGAGAAGTAACTCTGTAATAACTCATCCGCCCAAACAAATTGAAATTCGATTCGCCATACTAAGAAGTGCTTGAAAAAAACATTTTTTGTATCTTCTTTGCTTCGTATTCGAGATTTCACTGGGGTACATTTTTCGTGAACTTTTCGTGATAATAAGAATTTAAAATCTTGTACATTTTGCCATTGTTATTGAGATACATCAAGCCTTGAACCTCATGAATGTTGCATGTCTTGACGTGTGCCAATAATTCGTCCTATCTCTCGAAAACGTGCATTTTGGGGGTAAGAAAATAGGGATTCATCTTGGAATTGCTTTCGATGAACGGAATGAACTCGACATTACGAAGTTGTTCCTCTTCTGCATCACTGATGGAAGCCATGATATATATGGAAAAATTCTGATATACTGACTACCCCTTTCACGTTGGGAATGTCTCATTAAAAAGATATACTGCAAGCTGGAATTTAAGTGGTCTTCGCAGAACTCTCTTGAGAATAATTCCTACCTGCCACCGTCTTCTGTTCTCTTTGAGCTTTCATTTTGCGATAATCTGGCTATTTTTTAGATGAATGGTTTGAGGAGAGACTGTTCCGTAATCAAATTGTTCCAGCGTTTTCCCCGTTTTCTGTCTAATTATATATTCACAAATAGCGTTTCAAATGTACGCTGTAGGTCGACCCAGAATGTATTCAGTGCATTTTAGAAGTTCTATTCGTGGTCATGAACCATTCCGGATCGTATTTTGAACACATACACCTGACATCCTTCCAACGAGTCAAAGACGATGTGATTATTATGCGGTTCTGTTATGTCTGACTGCTCTATTTTTCTGAGATATCTACGGGATGAGGAAGACTTTGGAAAACCACTTTCTAATTGTTTTTATCCATTATGGCACATCTATGTTGTCTATATTCACGAGTCTTATGGAGCATATTATCCACTTGAATTATAATAAAGATTTAACTTTTCATTCGAATAATGCAGAGACATATCTTTGAAATAGATTGCTTTTTTGAAGTTCATTCCTACAGTATTATTCTCCCCCAAAAAATTTTGTTGAGTTCATTTTTACTGACACTAAGGCAAAAAAAAAAAAAAATAATCGTATAAACGATTCAGTATAATTTTGTTGTATGTTTGTTGTTTTGAAAAGAAAAGAGATGTAATTAATAACACCGCAAGCTTATTCTAATTTTTTAAAAAAAACAGATCAGTTTTTTTCCTCATCTGAGAACAGTGTACTCCAATATCTAGCGCGATTCAAATTTAGGACTAGTTTTACTGATAATTGTGTTGGTATGATTGACAGGGTAGGTAGAGGTTTATTATGAGTATACCAGGGCCATAGTGCAGCTCTATTCCATACGAAAAATGATAAGAGTGGAGTACTAGTTTTGTCAATGGGCTGGTACTTTTAAATAAATAAAGTTGTGGGTAGCACATGTTTAATCGGCCAGTTATAATAAATGGAACTGATTATGTTCACCTGCAATCACGCGAAAATAGCTGCAGTGGATGGATACACAGTTGAGATGCTCATAACAGATGTAAAATTAGATAAAGATTTTACATCTCGACTCGACATTAAAAAAAAAACACACACACAAAATAAATATTTTATGTACCCCAGACCTGGATTTTTTTTTATCTGCCGAACCAATGTCTATGGGAGTTTTTAGTTTTAAATCTGTGTTTGTCACCACTGTTTTTTCCCTATAGACAATCCTGGAGGCACTCTGGCATAATTGCAACATTTTTTCTATTCCAAACATGTTTTTAGGATATCTCTCTCATTGATACAACAAACATTATCAACAATCACTCCCAGAATGGGTAATGGAACTGTGTCTCTCTAAAATGACACAATAGTGCTAGTACTGAGTTTTTTTCCTCAACTGGTTGACAAGTAAATTCTCCTTTCCACAATAGATGCCCACTGCCGTTAGGCTCACTGACATCTGGTACTGTGGCAGATGTATCAGTCAACTGTGACCAGCCAGTGACAGTTTGTAATGGGTGTGTAGCAGATACTGTAGGGAAAACATTTCAACACCATCAAGCAGCTTCGAATCGACATTGTCAAATCAATGACATCAGTGGTCGATTCTATCAAAGTATGTGGTGATGAAGTGGTAGTTGATCCCACGATACTTTGTAGCCGCATCACATCTGTGATTTTGTCCCAGTCCGGAATGGTGGAATGTCTAAAGTGTGAGCTTGCACCCAAACCGCCCAAACCGTTTGCTTCTGGTGGAAAGAGAAAGTCAAATGCCACTGAAAGGGAAACCTCCCAGGAAGCCCTGTTTTCGTCAAAGATGATGGTTTTCTGTCGAGAGCAGCCGTTTGGCCCAAACAGTCATCATAGGGAAATATTTGCAACTCATCTTCAAATTATGTAACGAAACATTTATTACCCGAAGCTTTGCCGGTGCAACTAGTGTTAAATTTCCATAGGAACCGGAACTTTGCCGGTACAACTTTGCCGGCGCAAAAGTTCGGCTCATTGAAGCTAGATCCAACAAGTGGTGTTCGTGCTGCATATATAGTATGCTATGGTATGTGTAGTGATATATGTACGCATGGGGCTATCGATATAGAGTATGGGTATGTGGTGGAAAATTGATGGGGAAATTGGGTTCTATTGAAAGTTTTCCCCGCGAAACGGTTAACGCTGCTATTGACGTCGTGACGTCATGATGCGCACGTGTCGAAATAGAGTCGTTGACCGCTGTTCTTGTCCACTTCACATTCCGACATAACGTTGATCGGGTCGGGGTTGTGGGACTTTCCGTAAAGGGGGTGGATGATATGGTAGTAGTGGTGTATATCCATGTAGGTATACTATTAGCCCTTCAGCCTTCATATTATCCTATGTCAGCTATCGCTAGGTCAAGCAGCATTGTGGGGATGGGGGTCATGTATGGTCGGCCAGTGCGGTATTGCGAGATAGTCCTTGGTGGTTTAGATTGGCAGTATATGATGAATGGTCTGTTGGCCTATTCCCCTTAGAACTATTAACCTTCCGAATCATTTGTATTATCTTATGGCTGGTATTGCTAGTTCGTAATGCTAGGTCAGGCAGTATTATAATCGTTTGTTTAGAACTGAGGCATAGGATGCATTGTATATACCGCTGTAGACACCCTGTTAGTCCTCGGTATTATTAACCAACCGATTGCTTCGTATTATTCTATGACTGGTATAGGTAGTACGTTATAGCGGGTCAATTAGCATTGTGGCG
Organism: Pictodentalium vernedei; assembly: GCA_031216915.1. Lineage (NCBI taxonomy): Eukaryota > Metazoa > Mollusca > Scaphopoda > Dentaliida > Dentaliidae > Pictodentalium > Pictodentalium vernedei. The sequence goes on from CM062289.1 coordinate 89,246,630, forward strand.
TGGGGGTGGGGGTAATGCCAAGCAGTATAGAACGGCAGTATAGTATGGACGATATATACCTCTGTGGGCCCCCGAAAGCCATTGGTACTACTAATCGACCTAATACTTTATGTGCCTGGTCTAGGTAGTACGTAAGACCAGATGTTATTGTGTGTTGTGTGTGTGTGTGTGTGTGTGTGTGGGGGGGGGGGGGGGTAATGTATGGTCAGGTGGTAGTATACGAGGTACGCTCTGTATCCTTAAAGGTACCGTGTTTGAGGCCATGAGGACTATGAAAAAATCATGAAATGTTTATGCTCTCTTCGGTTGTAATGTCATGACAATTACGGAATATCAACTGACAGTAAGCTGTAGCATCAATTGGCCATATCTAGTGACACCTGCCCCCGATAGACGGGAATTTGTTAACACTGAATTCCTATATTAGTCTTCATAACTGTGACTTCCTTCGTATATGACCCGATGTAATTGCGTCAAGATTTGAACCATTCCAAAAAATCACTTTATCTCAGAAAGCTCAACACGGATTTTTGGGGCTTTTGGCAATGTTGTTCATAAACATGTTCATATCAATCCTCGAAAAAAATCTGATTTTTCCGATTTTTGTTCCAAGTGCACCCTAATGGATTAGGATTAATCTCATATATTATGTGTAGAGCTGGGCGCTTTTTTATCGTTTCCGTTCCGGTGTTTGTAAAAATCCAGGAAAATGAAGCTCAACACCGAGCGAATTCTGACAGAATGGTTTTACTCTGTACGTAGACTGATAACAAGATTATACCGCGCGTGATGTGGACCGGTGCCCCTTTTGCTCTCTTCTTATCTAGACTCTCCGGCACATGGGCGAATGTGTCACGTTCTCGTTATCGTTGTGATAATGAGAACACGACATATAGTTAAAACAGAAGTCCTGTCATGAAATGCGCATATATAGCACGACGATCTGCGCATTAATCTACGTGTAATGACCATAGTAAGGCTACCAAAGTCTATACATATGGCCTGTGCACAAGCAATGTCTCAGCCAATGAACCTCCGGGTTACCCGGAGGTCCATTGGCAGAAACATTGCCTGTGTTTGCTATGAGTAACCAGGAAATTCTGCCATGCTTTGGATGCCATTCGATATGGCAATTGCGCGCAATTCCTGCGCACAATTAAGCCTAGATAAGCGCACAGTTCGTGACAGGACTTCTAGTTTTAACTGTAGATTAGATGTACTTTATTCATTTATTGCCCTAATTATCGTTTTTTTTCTGACTCAATAGTCTTAGCAACTGATCTCTAAAACACTTTATGCCCCCCCCCCCCCCCCTCCACCCTTCCACCACACCCATCGCACAAAGAAATTTTACTTTGCAATGAATTTTACGCTCGCGGGAACACCGTACTAGCGAGATTTTCCAAACCGATTCAGTAGTCGATACGACCTTGTACTGTGCTCGCACTACATCGGTGCGAACAAGTACGAACTACTAAGACGATGCAAGGCCTAGCAAGAGTTGTACCACGATCTAATACCTTAAAAGATCTTAACTGGCAAAGTGCGCATGAACAATCACGAACACTCAAGGGTACCGAAGAATACCCCGCGCGGTTTTAGTACGGTCTATATATGGCATCGGTATATACACAGAACGACACACGCGTGTGAACGGGTTGATCGATATTGCACGAGTGCCAACGTGGAAGGGTAGAACGAACGAGAGGCCGCTGGCCAGGAGTTTTATCCTTTCGCGATGGCACAAGTGCCATATCGATTAACCCATTCACACGTCTGTGTCGTTCTGTGCTTATTACACACCTCCACGTCTCTAAAAGCAATTATTAGAAGGACACTCAGCAATTCATTTGACAACTATCAACAAAAAGAACACAATTTATCGCCAACAAAATTTGTGAGGGGAACCTGTGTTAATATTTCGTCTCCTGAGTTGCAATGTGTTCTATGTACCTACTGGCACATAGAACACATTGTAACTCAGGGGAAGATTTTCAGCTATCGCTAGTGATTCAAACTGTAATTGGGTTGCACGATTGCTAGAAAATTCCAGTGAAATTTCGTTGCTATAAAATAATCCTTCAACGATTTCCGTTCCGCACATATGTTTTTTTTATTTTCCACATGGTTTAGCGTTGCTATAGATGGGGATTTCACATATCAGGGGTGTAATAAATAGAAGATATGGAATGAGTGTTTTTCTCATATAATTTTTTTGAAACGAGTCTAAGAATTTTCCGTTTGTGCGAGCCTCTGGCGAGCCCAAACGGAAAATTCGGACGAGTTTTATAAATATTATATGAGAAAACACTCATTTCATATTCTATTTATCATATGACACACACACGCACAAATTAGCCACTTATTATAACCTTTTAACCCATCACCTAACTTGAGTTGCAGACAGCACTTAAAAAAAACATCCTCGTATAACTAAAAAAAAATCATTTTGTGCTTCCAAAACATAGGTTATGACCCATCATTGGAACGAGCGCGACACGCTAGTTCCATTGAGGGGTCATAATCTATGTTTTGGAAGAACAAAATGAATATATAAAAAAATGAATGGCGTTTTCTTGTATTGCGCGAGACGGTTTGTGCCGTTACATTACGTCAAAGATTAATACACTTTTACCTACCCTAAATAGGACAGATAACGTAAATTCACCCTACTGAAATTATGCAAATGTGACCCAGTTGCATTTTGTTTAGCCAATCAAATTGTCCAGTTTTGAAATTGAACAATGAAAGCTCCCAACTCTAATTATGCAAATTATGAAAATGTGACCCAGTTGTATTTTGTTCAGCCAATCAAATTGTCTAGTTTTGAAATTGGCCAATGAAATTGACGAAAGGCTTTATTTATCACTGATTAATATGAAAAATAATCAAAACATATCAAATGTTTTAAAGTGAACAAACCGGACGAGTCATATGATAAAACGCAGTACGGATTAGAAAAATCGCATGATGGAGTGCAAAAGTTTGAAACAGTTTAAACTTACGTACACGTATGCCGATCAACCAAGAATACTCAAGAATAATTCCGAAGCAGTACGGAACTCAGTACGGGATATCCACGATTGCCCAAGATTTCCATGTCGTAGTAGATCGTGTCAAAAAATCAAAAAGATGTGTCAGAGGCTTTACACTCATTCCTTGCGTCTTATGATTTTGTACTTTAATTTTTTTTCTAAATTGTTGTTATTGGGTTGTGAGCTAATTAAATTCTCAGTAACAGGGAATGTATCTTTAAAACGCCCAGAATGTCTATATCTCATTTTAAATGTGTTGTGCACTCCACGTCGTACAGAGATTCTGTCTCTGAATTGAAAGAGAATTCTGTGTTGTCACATTTATTCTGCGTTACGTTAACGAATGCCGAGAGACTTTTAAAGTATGGGGTCAAGTTCTCCGATTTTTTGCGGAAATACCAAAGAAACAATTTTACATCTATTCTTTGAATGTTTTCACTCGAAAACCCTTTTGTTAAGACTGGTAGAAAAAAATAATCTTAACACTTGTTCAAAATTTCATGTAAGTATAAACATGAGAGATATCCTATTAGGTCCCATAACTTAGGAAGATTCTCCAAAAATTCGGAAAACATGTTGTTAATATACAAGAGATACAGTAAAACATGTAGCCGGAGTAAAAACCTCCCTTCCTTTTTTGGCTAAGTGGGAGCGATCAACTCCTACAGAGCTTTTGAATTTTACTGTTTATACATGTATCCAATCTGCAGGTTGGAAAGTATTAGGGAAAAATGGAGTTCCTGGAATGATGTCCTACAATAAAGATACTCTTATAATGGTCATTCATATATATACATAGTTCTTTATTATAGTGGGTTAACTGTATCTTTATCTACTTATGTTAATATGCTGTTATGTTCTTCAACATATTTTTCTACTGCATTTATGTCAATTAAAAAAAAGAAAAGAAAAGTTCTGAGTTGGCGTCCCTTACAAATACCTGAACGCAAATTTGTTTCTGTGCTCTTGTAGATTACCTCCCTGTAGATACATTTGCTTCGCGACTCCAGGTACAATACACGGAGTGATCTCCAGTTTTTAGCAATATCCTTGTACTTGCCCGGCGTTTTTAGTGCGATTCTGGAGATAAAAAAAAACTTTGTGAATCGATTCCTCTTCTAATTTAAATATTCCACCTCCGTATATGAATGTAGGTTTTGTAGATGCGTGGGAAGGAGGGGGGGGGGGGGGGGGGGTCTGACAAAATTGCATGAACATAAGTGGGGGTGGGTGGATGGGTGGTCAAATGCCAGAAAAATGTGTGAAAACAGTGAATGCCTTTTCATTCTGGCATCTTTTGTGTCCCAAACTGTAACAAAATGTCACCAATTGATCATAAGATCCCATTTAGAAAAATTATTAACAAAACTAACCCCCTTAATTTAAAACTATTCTAGAATTTCATCCGAAACTGACTTATGGGTGGGGTTGGGTGCCCAATATTGAGCGGGAAACAATTCCAGACAATTTTCTCAGGAAGTCAACAAAAATATCTATTCACAATATAATTCATTCATAACAAGATTTTTTTTTAAATGAACATTCTGTAAAATCAAGCATAGTATATATTATATTGTCCAATGAGTCATAATAGCAAGGTGGGACTGATTTTTCAAAATGAAAAAACTGAAAATATTAATTTTTATTTCGACAAAAACAAAAAAGTTTGATTTAACAAAAACAAGAAAGTATTTTTGATCGCTGTTCTGGTATGCAGATGCGATAACAAAAAAAAAAACCCCAAAAAAACACAATGTTTACCTTTCTTGAGCCAGAACAAAAACAAGTTCCTATTTACTCAACCAATATTTGCAACAAAAACACGGTTACAGTATAAGCAGTCGTAAATTAATTATGGACACAGCAGGCACAGTGCTCACATATATACCTGCACATGCCATGATTTACAGAAACTAGACTGTTCGAAGTTCATATCGCTGCATATCAGAGATAAAATTAGGAAAAGCTTATTTAGTTTTGGTTTAAAATCAAAGGTTTCTGCGAAAAAGAATAATTGAGTTTCATTTGCAAGGTGAACACCGAAAAACTAGATTTGTAAGAATATTAAGCTACAAATTTAGTTTGTCGCAATTGTCTGATCTGATTTGATTGGGGTTTTATGATCACTTTCAATAACTCTGGCAATATGATGCCTATATCACAGCGTTGTTAGTTCCCAAGATGAAGGTAGAATTATTCAAACAGATCCACTGGATGGTCTATGGAATCCACCAACCACTGGTGGAACAAACAAGCTCATCCACACAGACACTTCAATGTAAGGATAAAACAAATTCCATAGAATTTACATCAATATAGTATTAAAAAGTCTGTATGGACAGCAAGGCCATCGCTGCTGTGCGCTGATAGTCTGGGCACCAAATGTGAACCTAGTATACCCGAGTCCACACGGGGTTCAAGCTACACCATAATGTGACTTCGTCAATCTGGTAAGCCTTGAAAAATTCATCTGATAGAGTAAATGGAAACATGTTTGGATAGATAAAAATATGCATTGAATCAGTATGCATTACACGTTTTGAGTTAGTGTTAGAGTGCCAAAGTTTTGTATACAGAAAATGTATGAGAATGGGGTGAGACCCCCAAAATGTCATGGAAAAGATATGCAGGAAAGGTGGGTGGGTCAAAAATCGGTGGGTCAAAAATCTGCAAAAGAAAAATGTCCACCTATGTTCACGCATTTTTATCGCTCCACCCCCCCTCCTCCCCCGGCATAAATGGGGGCGCTGTGGCTCAGTTGGTAGAGGTGCAGGCTGCAAACCGAGAGGTCCTCGGTTCGAATCCCACCTGCGGCAACCGCGTTGTGTCCTTGGGCAAGACACGTCACTCCCATTGCCCACGTGGGAGCACGGTGACGCTGTGTACTAAGGCGTAATGCACGTCGATGGTGCACCTGTCTTCAACCAATTCTAACCCTGCTTGTGTGGACTTAGTATGTTGGGGAACTGACTGTTGCTCGCCGTTGCCCGGTGGTTCCCTCAGGGTACTCTGGCTTCCCCCACCCGTAAAACTGTCGAGGTCATGATTAGCCATTGTGCAGAAATATGTGACCTTAAACACCAATAAATAAATAAATAAATAATAAGAACATAAATCCTTAAATACAGCCACCGTTAAAACGTTCGACCAAATAATCCAAGAAGTATCAGATCATAAACAACCTGGTTTGATATTTAACCTTTTACCTAACATGAAAAGCAGACGACACATGCAAACAAAATTCTTGATTAACTAAATATTTTCATTTTTTTGCATTAAAAACATAGCTTATGACCCCTCATTGGAACGAGCTCAACGAGCTCGTTCCAATGAGAGGTCATAAGCTATGTTTTTTACGACACAAAATGAAGAAAAATAATGAAAATTGAATGGTGAAAAGCGCTGACATGGTTTTATCCGTTACATTGGATAAATGGGTTGACAATCGTGCAACGTGGGAAGAACACATTGACTTGATCACCAAAACAGGCATGGAAGCGTATAATCCCCCCCCCCCCCCCAAATACAATTGTCAATGTAATAGTACCAGTCTCGAAACCAGTTATTTTTGTTTTGTCTTCTCCTTATTAGAATATGGTTGTGAGGTATAGGATAACTGTACACTTTGTGAAAGTAAAAGACAAGAACAAATTCAGTAGGAAGCAATAAGAGTCACGATAGTTGCGAAAGTTCATCAATAGTCCAACTTAACATAGAACGGGTTGGGGAACTTTGGAAGCAAGGCGTCAAAAGAATAATTTACTTATTTATTAGGTTTTAACGACACTTTAACAGTCAAGGTCATAGCCAAGGTCATACCGTGTCGGTGACAGTTTTACGGGTGGAGTAAGCTGGAGTACCCGGAGAGAACCACCGAGCAACGACGAGCAACTGTCAGCTCCACAACATCGTAACTCCACAGGCAGGGGCAGATTGGTTGAAGACATGCGCACCATCGACGTGCAGTACGCCTTAAAACACGGCATCATCGTACCCTCATGCGGACTATCGGGGTTTCGTGCCTTGTTCAAGGATACAACGCGGGAGTCCGAATCGATCGCTCAGACGGTCACCTATCCAAGGACTAGTCGGGCTTGACGTTGCTTAGCTTCAGTGATCTGAAAAGACCCGGTTACCGCAACGCCACGGCGTTGCCTAAAAAGAATAAACTCACCGACTTTCATATGTTTCTGAACCAAACGCATGCATACCGTTATAGCTACACCCTCTCCCTCCCCACAAACATACACCCACCCACACAAACGTATCGCGAACACACGACTACGACATATGAAATTCTCAGGAGTTAATCTTACCGAATAGATGGTCACCACAAGGCCAGTGCGCATCCCTTTAGTCAACAGTAAAGCTTTGGAACAAGCTCACTGTAGATTCCGGAAACTGTATATCAACAGTTGCTTTAAAATTTAAATATTCGTTGATTAATACTCTTCGAAAACAACTAGAATAGTTTAACCCTTTACCTAGCATGAAAACAGACGACACTTGCAAAAACAGTTTCTTGAATAATTATTTGTTTTTCATTTTTTGTCTCAAAAGCATAGGTTATGACCCCTCATTGGAACGAGCTCGACGAGCCCGTTCCAACGAGGGGTCATAACCTATGTTTTTGAGACAAAAAAATATGAAAAAATAATGAAAATTAACTGGCGATTTTTGAGACTAAACCTTATCGGTTTTGTCCGTTACGTTGGGTAAAGGGTTAATCATAGCTAAAATTGTAAAGGTCAGGTCATTCACTTCCGATTTAAAAGGAAGTGCAATAACCTTCAATAAACACATAACTCTATCCTCTGTTAGTGGAGCCATTGAAGCTTGTGAACACCACTTACCCCTGTGCCTATTTCCGTCGCAGTTCGTCTTAGTGCCCTGGGCACTCTTGAAATTCCAATAGACAAGGATAGTCTATAATTTCGCTTCGAATTTTACAATAACAGTATTGGCATAGCGGTATTTTTTTTAACAGTTCGAGAATTTTTTTTATTAAAAAGAACAGATTTTATTTGTCACTTTGTAACATCCCTGCATACTTTTCCCGCGTTACCTGACGTTTCGGCTTTATCCGGCCTGTTTTGGTCACGCAAAAAACTAACCACTCAATTTCCAAATCCTATAAGATCTTGTTTGTGATGCACAACCTATGGCCCAACATCGAAACGATCTCTCAGGCTCGTTCCGATGTGGGATCATGTAATTTTCGCGGTCAGTAACCCACTAATACTACTTCTGCATTCAAAAATATCCTCGTTTTATATGGAATGCAAAACTCATCTGCATCAACCGGCGCTTAACTGTTATCCTTCCACTCTTCCTCTCCAGCCTCTTTTTTTCTATTCTTTTTTCTTACTTAGTAAATAAGAAAATAAAATGCACCTCACAGGAAACATTAAACGCTGCGCACATTTTATGTGTGTTTTAAGCGAGATGTGCAATGTTCGATCCCCACCAGGGGTGACTGCGTTGTGTTCTATGGCAAGGCACTTAATCTCTACTGCCCGCCCGAGGGCACGGTGGCCCTGTGTACAAAGGCATACTGCACATCGATGGTGAACCTGTCTTCAACCAATGCTAACCATGCTTGTGTGGAGGTGGTGTGTTCGCAAGTCTGACAGTTGTTCGCCGTTTCTCTGTGGTTCTCTCCTGGTACTCCGGCTTTCTCCATCCGTAAAAACTGATACGGATCTGGGAGTAACCAGATCAGGTAACTGGAAACGATCAGAGGATAATTCGAGTGGATGCTAGTTAAAGATAGAATAGATATGGGGACATTATGCAACCTGAATTACCTGGTAAATTTTCCTAACAGCAGATCGAGAAAAGCGATGTTCAACCCTTTACCTAACACGAAAAGCAGACGGCACTTGCAAACCAAATTCGAGCTCGTTCCAACGAGGGGTCATAACCTATGTTTTTGAAACAACAATATGAAAAAATAATGAAAATTAATTGGCGATTTTTGAGAATAGCGCTGGCCGGTTTTTGCCGTTACGTTGGGTGAAGGGTTAAATAAGTCTCGTTAATTGTTAAAACTTCTGTGACATTTTTGCCAAAATATTAGATTAGTCCACAAATGCCTTTTTATCACCGCCACTCATATATCCCATCAATAAAATAGAGTCAATAGTCACTTCTCTTTTTTTACTGCGAGTTCTAGATTAATATTGTATGCAGCTCTGTGTAATTTAATATTTTGAAAAAAACTCTTTCAAAATGTGAAAAGTTAATAGACAATTATATAATCATACATAATGTTTACCAAAAACAAATGTCGCAGAGTGTTCGACCACAACGTGTACCATTAACATTTTCATTTTGTTTTTACTTTCTAGCTTTTATAAAAAGCAGACAAGTAGAAAAATGATATCTGAAAATAGTCTGGCATAAAATGTATCCCCCCTCATCTTAACACTGACTTTGCCATTGAAAAGCAGAGAAGTAGAAACAAAATATACTGAGCGCTGTGTAGAGTAACATTTTGTTCCCTGCATTTTACACTGATTTCTCAACAGACAACCGTGTATGAACCATGGCGAAGTCGCCATGGTGCATCCAGGGTCTTCCACTAGGAGTTCAGTGTTAAGAGGAGAAGGCGATTCAGCAAACTTTTTTAACATTGAAATTCCCTTTGACACCTATGGAGGTCACTTGAACGAATTCGCTCAATTGCCCTCTATGGGTGTCAGTTCGAATGTCAGTGTTAAGAAAGTTCGCTCAATCGCATTCCAGTTCTATTGGTAGCTTTGTTCTGTCTTCGTGGAGGTCGATGGTGGCAAAGTCCCAAAGGGTGCACTTAAGTTCTCAAGTGTACTTTTATCACCGTTGCCTCGATGTTTCACATCGAACAATAAACAAACATAAAATGAACTCTAGCATTTAATCTTCCTGGTTTCGTGTCTTTGTGATTTTGTGAATTGAAATTGAGCCTCCAATCAATAAAATTAATTCCGTGTCTTCATTGTTGTGGAGACTTCCTGGTTATTGTATTTTGTGTCCACTACCTTATTAAAACGATTATTGAAGATTACAGAGAGTGATATTTTTTCACATGAAGAGGGCTTCTGTAATTTGATTCCCACCAAAGGGAATGCATATCTCCAAGCCCACCAATAGTTTGGTTTTGCGTCTAAATTTAACCTGTTACAGCTTTATGACAGAGCACTGGGATCTTTGTCAAACAAGATGTAAAGAATTATATTCATTATATCGCTCAAATAAAGCTCGCCCCACCCATCCCCCCTCTCTAATCTGTTCGACTAGCGAACACAAAAAAAATTTAATAGTTTTTAAAAAAGGATAAGTAAATTAAACATGCATTAACCCTCTACCTGAAAAGCAGACGACACTTGCAAAAACATTTTTGAACAACTCATTTTTTTAATTTTTTTCTCAAAAACATAGGTTATGACGCCTCTACAAGCTCGTTCCAATGAGGGGTCACAACCTATGTTTTTGAGACAAAAAATGAAAAAAATAATGAAAATTATTTGACTATTTTTGATAACAGCGCTGGTCGGTTTTGGCGTTACTTTGAGTAAAGGGTTTAATATAAAACGAAACGATAATAAGTGCTTCGTTTTAAACCCCCACCATTTTTATAGAAACGTGGACACGGAATGTAATCTGACAAGAATTGTATGGTCTTGTGTGCATACCAGTTGATCTGATCAATATAGTTCTGCCCTGAAAATTCTGCATTTATAATTTACAGGTTTTTCTCTATCAACACGTTTCTTTGTTTTTGTGTTTTAGTGGCGGCGTCAGGTTTCTTACGGTAGTGCAAGTGGAGGATATGTTCTCTGTCAGAGACGAAACGAGGTTCATCATTTGCTTTTCCCATTTATTCAACACGAATATAACTTTTTTTTAAAAATCGTCAATAATCAGAAAAGAAAAGTTTGTCTCAAGAGCGAACTGTTGTTTATGACGCCCCCCCCCCCTCCCACCACCCCTCACTCAGGTGAACTTAACGACCTCATTCCGATGTGGGGAGGGGGCATTGAATTAAGTTTCCGTGGGAAAATATTGAGAAGCATAGCAACTGTGAAGATATTTTTGTGTGCAATGGGGGAGAACATCATTTTCCATACGGGGTCACGTGAAAAGAGCACACTTGGACTTTGTTTACAAAACAAAGCACGCGTATTATATTAACAGTGCACAATCCTCGTGTCAGAAAATGGCTGACGTGAATTCGACTCAAAGTTAAATAAATTGATTTTGGTATATTACGCGTTTTATCATTTGTGTTATAATTAACTTTTATGGAAATCAGTGATTGTTAATTCCAGTTGAAAACGAAAGTTAAGGTTTCGAACTCATTGAAATGTGACTGTGTACGGACTGAATCGAGAGTCGTATTATATCTTCGTTGCGTTGCAAAGCGAAACTATGTGTTCCCATCGCGAAATTCCAACATTCTGAGTGCATTTATATAAATAAAGTATTATAAGTTACAAGGCGTTTAGTTGGCAGATACAGTGTCAGTAGTATAGCTCGCACGTTTCACCTCACATTTGGGGGACCTCGGCGGGGGACCTCGGAAGTGACGTCATGTCACATGACCTAGTGGCGTCACGTTGTGTTGTCACGGTAACCCGCGTGAGCGGCCATGTTGTGACGTCATCTCCATAGTGATACGTGGTGTGAGTGCGCATGCGCATGCGCAGCGCGTGTTGTTAGGGTGATACGTGTTTCCGCCGTCCATTTTGTATACTGGAGGCCGCCATCTTGGTTTTTATGGTAGCACGTGATTGCAATGTTACCCAATTTTTCTGCAGTAAGACGGGGTATGTTCGGAGGGTATGTTCGATTGTAGAAGAGTATGTCTAATTACCACAAACATCCCGACAATCCTTCCAAATCACCAAAATCCACCCCAACTTTTACTATTTCGAATTCTTTCAGAATTCTCTGCTTCTATCTATATATGCAATAGTTTACGTCTATCTGTCCATGTTCCTTTGTTCTGGAGTATACTCCAGTAGCGTAGAAGAGCCTATCAACTGGAACAGTTTTGCTTATTATTACTATATTTAGCTTTTCTGGTCTATTCTTGTTAGTTCTGACCCTATTCCAAGTACTCTTGTTGTTTCATTTATCTAGATTATAACTAACCAATCAGATTGCTTCATCCCCCGTAATCAGTATACAGAGTTATCTTCCCTGTTTATAATAAAAGCCTATATCAAGTGGCCATATCTCATGGAATCCCATTTTTAGGAAACACCCGTGGCTATGGAATCCCTTTTTTGTCGTATGAGGCTATGAGGGCTATGTAAAAGCCCTCAATGAGTCCTCACTTATTATCCCTCATAGCCTCATTGAATTTTGAGGTTGTGAGGACCATTAAAAATCCCTCAATGAGGTATAATTTACTACGACTCTTAGCCTCATTTCAGTATTTGAGGATACCTATGGCCTGGTATTGTATTATTCGAGGATACCTATCGAGGATACCTTTGAGAGAATCCCTTTTTTGTCGTATGAGGCCATGAGCGCTATGTAAAAGCCCTCAATGAGTCCTTATTTATTATCCCTCATAGCCACATTGAATTTTGAGGTTACGAGGACCATTAAAAATCCCTCATTGAGGTATAATTTACTACGACTCTTGGCCTCATTTCAGTATTTGAGGATACCTATGGCCTGGTATTGTATTATTCGAGGATACCTATCGAGGATACCTTTAGGAGAATCCCTTTTTTGTCGTATGAGGCCATGAGGGCTATATAAAAACCCTCAATGAATCCTCACTTATTATCCCTCATAGCCTCATTGAATTTTGAGGTTATGAGGACCATTAAAAATCCCTCAGTGAGGTATAATTTACTACGACTCTTAGCCTCATTTCAGTATTTGAGGATACCTATGGCCTGGTATTGTATTATTTGAGGATACTTATTGAGGATACCTATCGAGGATACCTTTAGGAGAATCCCTTTTTTGTCGCATTAGGCTATGTAAAAGCCCTCAATGGGTCTAGTGTAGTCTTACCAACCGCTTTCATCTTGTCGCCAAAGCTCCAAGGCCGTTACAGGTCTATGACCTATCTGTCCTATCATTAGCTTCTACAGCAGTCTTGTTCCATTGCGGCCTTGTACCAGTACTATTGACTTCTGTTAATCTGCCCCATATCTCATCCATTACTTCCTAGCTATACCTATCTCACTCTCGACTATAACATTGATCAGGGTTGAATCAGATTTCCCCTGTATACATATAAGGCATTCCGTTATTGAGATTCCTAGCCGAGTCCGTAAAATTTGGATTCCGTGTTTTAACATCGACACTCGAGGGTATTCCCCTTCCCTATTGGAAGAATTTAGTTTAATGGGTTATAGTTCATTCAGTTAAAATTCAGATCACCTTCGTTATATTTTCATTAAGTTTAAAATTTATTCAGTTCAAAGGGTGTTAATACCTTTATTAGGGTTATAGTTCAGAAATAAAGTCCACTCAAACAGTTCAAAAGGTGTTAATATTACATACCTTCATTAGGGGTTTAGTTCAGAAATAAAGTTCATTCAAACAGTTCAAAGGGTTAATTTTTTATACATTCATTAGGGTTATAGTTCATTCAAACAGTTCAAGAGGGTTATATTTAGGGGTTATAGTTCTAAACTTTGTTCACTTTGTTGTGTTCACTTCCATCTTGATTGTATTTGATCAGATCTGTTCAGTCTGTCCAACTAGTTCGATCAATCCGACTAGTTTGACATTCTTTCATCTTGTTATGTTTAGATCTTGGTTCTGTTGGATCTTCGTTCTGTACCTTTGTTATTTTGTAGTGGTTGGTTGTCTCTGTTCAGGTTCTTGTAGTCATTGTTGAATTGGGGGTTATTAATCCCTTTCCATACCCTCGTGTGTCGATGTTAAAACACGGGATCCAAATTTTACGGACTCGGCTAGGAATCTCAATAACGGAATGCCTTATATGTATACAGGGGAAATCTGATTCAACCCTGATCAATGTTATAGTCGAGACTGAGATAGGTATAGCTAGGAAGTAATGGATGAGATATGGGGCAGAATAACAGAAGTCAATAGTACTGGTACAAGGCCGCAATGGAACAAGACTGCTGTAGAAGCTAATGATAGGACAGATAGGCCATAGACCTGTAATGGACTTGGAGCTTAGGCGACAAGATGAAAGCGGTTGGTAAGACTACATTAGACCCATTGAGGGCTTTTGCATAGCCTAATGCGACAAAAAAGGGATTCTCCAAAAGGTATCCTCGATAGGTATCCTCAATAGGTATCCCCAAATAATACAATACCAGGCCATAGGTATCTACAAATACTGAAATGAGGCTAAGAGTCGTAGTAAATTATACCTCATTGAGGGATTTTTAATGGTCCTCATAACCTCAGAATTCAATGAGGCTATGAGGGATAATAAATGAGGACTCATTGAGGGCTTTTACATAGCCCCTATGGCCTCATATGACAAAAAGGAATTCTCCTAAAGGTATCCTCGATAGGTATCCTCGAATAATACAATACCAGGTCATAGGTATCCTCAAATACTGAAATGAGGCTAAAAGTCGTAGTAAATTATACCTCATTGAGGGATTTTTAATGGTCCCCATAACCTCAAAATTCAATGAGGCTATGAGGGATAATAAATGAGGACTCATTGAGGGCTTTTACATAGCCCTCATAGCCTCATACGACAAAAAAGGGATTACATAGCCACGGGTGTTTCCCAAAAATGGGATTCCATGGGATATGGCCATTTGATATAGGCTTTTATTATACACAGGGGAGATAACTCTATATACTGATTACGGGGGATGAAGCAATATGATTGGTTAGTTATAATCTAGATAAATGAAACAACAACAGTACTTGGAATAGGGTCAGAACTAACAAGAATAGACCAGAAAAGCTAAATATAGTAATAATAATCAAAACTTTTTCAGTTGATAGGCTCTTCTACGCTACCGGAGTATACTCCAGAACAAAGGAACATGGACGGATAGACGTAAACTATTGCATATATAGATAGAAGCAGAGAATTCTGAAAGAATTCGAAATAGTAAAAGTTGGGGTGGATTTTGGTGATTTGGAAGGATTGTCGGGTTGTTTGTGGTAATTAGATTTACTCTTCTACAATCGAACATACCCTCCGAACATATCCCGTCTTATTGCAGAAAAATTGGGTAACATAGCAGTCACATGCTACCATAGAAACCAAGATGGCGGCCTCCAGTATACAAAATGGACGACGGAAAGACGTATCACCCTAACAACACGCGCTGCTCATGCGCACTCATACCACGTATCACTATGGAGATGACGTCACTACCTGGCCGCTCACGCGGGTTACCATGACAACACAACTTGGCACCACTAGGTCACGTGACATGACGTCACTTCCGATGTCCCCCACCGAGGTCCCCCAAATGTGGGGTGAAACGTGCGAACTATACTACTAGTGTCATATAAGGCTCAGAGAAAACAATATTAGGTTCGGCATCTCTGAGCCGTATATGACACGGCTCAGGGAAAACAATATTAGGTTCGGCTTCTCTGAGCCGTATATGACACTGTATCTGCCAACTAAACGCCCCGTAACGTATTTATTATGCACGACAGGCTAAAATGTTATTGGGAAAGTTAACTCAACGAATAGTTAAATGATGCGCACTTCTCGAAAAATATAAACGATGTTTACATACGCAACAAGGGGAGAAATTTTGCTTCCGCATTGTAATAAATCACTCGTGACTTGTTCTTTTACCGCCAATGCTTTGGGCTGGTTTGACATTTTATTATAACAGTTTCATTCAATCAAATGCAATGTTTTCTACGACGGGGCTATTTTATATGGTGGGTCTTCTGCACGACTGCGCTGCAGTATGTACGTACGTGTAAATTAAAAGTTGAGGCGTGTGGATATAATGATAAAACAAAAGGGCTGACGGGCACCTAATATTAAATTAATATTGGGTGCTTTTCAGCCACCCTGAACCTAATATTGCGGAATCTATGTCTCTTAGAAACTTCATTTGATTGGATAAACGAATTTACTTGCATAATAATACCAGGGACATAGGAGCTTGCATAGTTAAGTTATACGTTAAGAATTGAGAATCCCTTGATTAAGCCGGTGCTTCTAAATACCTCCCTATCCACCCTCGCAACACTCGGAAACAAACTGGTTGATGACATTCCGTATCCCATTTTTCCCAATCTCTACGATGAGCATACAGTACGGCCGCCGTGGACCGTTCACTTTTTACTTGCGGGCAGTATATCCACTTAAGCAATTATGTCAGATTCCAAACACTAATTATAGGAATAATCATCAAAAAATTTATTAATGAAGCAGCGGGTAAAACCCAGTGCGTCATTAATTAAAATTTTGATTATGATTATTTTGTTTACCTGGTAAACGCATGCGTGAATATCACTACCCACGCTGCCACGTGTGGATTACGATTTGCTCCTGATCGTAACTGTAATCAAGTTGCGATCACTGGTCAACCGTTTTACCCTCATTATCAACTTCTACTCCTATAACCTCCCTCCGTAAATCGGTAGGTGTGCGAATATAGTAGATTATCATTCTTCTGTCGTTCCTCTTCTAGTTCCATTTCCCTTCCATCTCACATCCCTGAACAGAATCTTCAGACCAAGCCCATTTGTGAAGTCCAACAGCTTCTTTCCATTCCTGTTGATATACTTATTCCGCCCTGGATGCCTTCTTCCTTATCACCTATATGTCCATTAAAGTCTCCCATCATAACTATACTTAATCATCTGTTTACTTATCCTGTGATATTGTACCTAAGTGCTGAGTATTGTGTGTCATTCCATCCAGCGTTGGTCAATCCGTCCATCATGTCTTTACCAAGTTTGGCTTAAGCCCATGACAGCAGGTCCTTCCCCTGGATCGAGGTAGTTATTTCACTTTTTATTTTTATCTCCCGGGGAGGGGGCGCGTTGGCGTTGCGGTAACCAGTTCTCGTCAGATCACCGAAGTTAAACAACGTCGAGCCCGGTTAGTACTCGGATGGGTGACCGTCTGAGTGATCGAATCGGACTCCCACGTTGTATCCTTGGGCAAGGCACTTAACCCCGATTGTCCACATGGGGACACGATGACGCCGTATACTAAAGCGTACTGCACGTCGATGGTGCGCACGTCTTCAACCAATCTAACCCTGCGTGTGATGCAGTGTGGAGTTACGATGTTGGGAACCTGGCAGCTGGTCGTCGTTGCTCACTCGGTGGATCTCTCCGGGTACTCCGGCTTCCCCCACCCGTCAAACTGTCACGGTCATGATTAGCCATTGTGCATAGGTATGTGACTTAAACACCAATAAATAATAATAATACATCTCCCTTGTAGACTCTGGATGTTATTGCAACCCTCTTTCAGAGTATCGGGATGCCGTGACTTCCTTCTATTGATCGATTGTTTTCTGGCGGTTTCATCGGAATTCTCCCCCCCCCCCCTCTCCACTTGTTCTCCCCACTCGGGTCTCCGCTTGCTATTACCTCTGACCTCCTATCCCGCTCCTTTCTAAACAGGCTCTGCTACCTGTCAATTTTCTTTTGTGTTTTTATCATGCTAAGAAGCAGCCCGTCTCGACCAGACATGCATCCTTAACCCAGAAGTGTCCCAGTAGTCAATAAAGGGTATTCCCAAATCAACACAGTAGTTCCCCAACTTCTCCTTCAACACCATGATTCTCGCATTCCGCTCATCACCACTCCCTAGAACAGACAGAATTCCCGCTACCACAACATTTGCATTGCTACCTAACAGTTTACTGACTAAATCAATGTACGTCTCTACCAGTGTTTCTGATATCCTCTCCCAGATGTTGTTGGATTCCACATGAACCACCACTACCTGATTGAATCTTGACTCCGCCAAAATACCGTCCACCATGTTAATCAAATTATCTAACTTCCTCCAACAAAAACACAATACAGTCCGATTGGAACTGCCAAGACGATGAACCACCACCCAGCTAACTTTCATTTATCCTCCTTCCGACAGTTAAAACTAGAAGTTCTGTCACGAACTGTGCGCTTATATAGGCTTAATTGCGGGCAGGACTTGCGCGCAATTGCCATATCGAATGGCATCCAAATCACGGCAGATTCTCCTGGTTACTCATAGCAAACACAGGCAATTTTTCTGCCAATGGACCTCCGGGTTACCCGGATGTCCATTGGCTGAAACGTTGCTTGTGCGCAGGCCATATGTACATAATTTGATAGCCTTACTATGGTAATAAGGCATAGATTAACGCGCAGTTCGACGTGTTATTTGTGCGCATTTCATAAGATGACTTCTAGTTTTAACTGTACTTCTCTCATCGGGCCTTATATCACTTGCATCTTGCACTGTTTCACTGGAGTCCGAATTATTTCTTCTTACCGATCATCGTAACCTACATGCCCTATCAACAGCATCACCTCCTCTCTCTTGTACTCTCCCTCATCCTCTCCACCTGTGCATCGGAACCTAAACACTGAACATATATTTTCTAAACATCGCTTCGTAGCCTTACGCTGGCCCTTACCTCCGGTCTTTACTCAGTCCTGATCCAGCTCTAGTCCCCTCATCCCCACTTACAACAACCACATCAAGTGTGCCCCTCCATGTTTCGTACCTCGCCGTTTTCCTCTTTGGATTCACAACCACCTTCGAACCAGCCTTCCCCTGATCGTGGTAAGTAACTTCCCTCGGGGTGTCCCCAGCTATATGAGCCCTCTCCGGCTTCTCCTTAAGCTCCGGAATTTCCCGCTCGCAACAATACACTTCTTTCACAACTGTAAGATATCCATCCAATTACCACACACGCCACTGGTGTCCATTGGGCGACCACATCCATACCCCATGTTACACTGCCGGCAGAACTGTGCCTCCTCCACCTGCATACTCCAACATTGGATGTCTCAACTAACCATACTAACCTCGGCCTGGACACCCGATGACCACTTACCATTCATTTGTTACAAATGCAATGACCGAAAACAACCGAGACACGCGACAAAGGGCAAAGTAAAACAAAGCAATTAAATCCTCGAAAACCTATTGCTTAATCCTGCTTGCTTCCCCCTATATTAATCCCCCAAAACGCGTACAATTCAATTTATAATAAGCCCTCCTGAAAAACAAATATATAATTATACAGAGTCGGATTTTATCGCACCTGTAAAGGCTTGTCTTTATAAGAGAATCAAATCCATTGATATTTATTCACGTCACCAAGCTAATGAGCTGAAAAGAGGCAAACATGAACTAATTAAGGGTCATAACTCCGATTACTATGGCCGAACCATACCAGTTTAAGAACGCCTTCAAGACATTGTTATGAAAGAAAGTCTAAAAAAAAATACTAATAAGACCAAATCAATTGATATGTGTTCAAATTATCCGCGTCGGTTTTCAAACTCGTTCAAGGCATTGTTACAAAAGTCACACATACCAAGTATTAACCAAATCCATTAACATTTGTTCAAGTTATCCCGCTAACGATCTGAAAACAGGCAAACAACCAATTAAGAGGGATAACTTCGCTCACTTTCGCTTAACTGCACCGGTGTTCAAACTCCATCAAGACAAAGTTCCACATACCAAATACTGGACAAATCCATTATTAATTTTGTTGAAGTTTCCCAGTGGGAACCCCGGGAAGTGGAGCAGTGCCTGTTTACTGGGTAAACGGGCTCTGTTTTACTGGTAAAATAGTCCCCAGTTGCCAATGCTTGGAAGGTGCAAACCCTCTCTAGAATGGGCAACCTGGCTTATTAACACTCACCCTGGTCTTTTGTTGATACTCATGTTGTGGTCATGATTAGCCATTCTTCAAAAATATGTGACCTTGAACACCAATAAATAAATAATACTATTTGTTGAAGTTATCGTGTGCTAACAAGAAATATGAGGATTGCCCGTCCACCCGCCGAATTGCGCCCACCCGCCCGCCCGCCTTCCAGCGCGCCCACTTCATCAAACTGTAGGTCGAATTTTTGAAACACTCTTCGCGAATAGTATTTATTCAGCAATCCTACCAACCCACTACCCAAGATTTCCATTTGCAAGCCATTATTTTGTTTTTGTATCACAATATCTTTTTCAACTGTGTTCTCATTAAATCTTAAAGGCTGTAAGACAATAGACATCTTGTCAACACTGTGATGCAGGTATACGGAACGACAGGAAGTTTCACACGTAATACATGTTATTTGAGCCTTGTTGTCGAACAAAGACAGTAAATAACTGAAGTGGGTTCACTCGAAATGGTAAAACACCCACCCCTGATAACAATCTTGGCGCACCGAATCGTCGTGTCAAATTATAACAAGTGTTTATATGTGTCGGTTTGTACACTTGTCTAAGCGTGGGGGTAGGGTCCTGCTTCTAAGATTTGATTCAATGTCGACATTGATGGCCCAAGTGGGAATCCATATGCACGCTTCCTGATTCATATATTTTCGAATCAGGTTACTCTGTTTTTCTTTCACGAAGGGATGATCGCAAAAAGGACTTCTAACGTCGAAATCAGGCATCAGAAAGGAAAGAATGCTTGCCTTTTACGTTTTCGATTCTCCATGCTTATCAGTCCAACTAGTTAAATAATTGTTTCAACACTACTTATAAAGTGGATCGCGGAAATCCTGCGATCCAGTTTACAAAAAAGGCCGTAACAATGTAATTTGCGCCCGCTGCTCTTGGAAACTCATGTTACCTTCTGCACTCGCAAGACGCAATCATATAAGCCTTTGCCGTAATTTGGTAAAATATCAAGCGATTTCATGAAAAATTGTTTCGAGCTGTTTGCGATTCGATTCGGATTCGATGTGAAGTCGACATCGGCCCCTAGAAACGATGCGAAGTTCGGTTCTACAACAGAAAGTCCAATTCGCAGCTGCCTACTCGAGAAATAGTTTGTTTTGGTTTTGTTGAAAGATTCAGTTTGCCAGAATAGCACAACTTCTATGAAAAATTGACAGTTATAATTTTAACCCATCGACTGCACACCTCTCATATAACAGCCTCTCTTTTGTGGTCATTTCAAAACAATTTTCCCGACGTCTTTCTTTTTTTTTAGTTGGCACGGGAATGCGGGACGTTTGTAACCATTTGAATCCTGGTGGTTTCTTCCATGTCAACTCAATGGTTGCAACAGGAAGAGTCCATATTCAGTTTTCGGGGATAGACCACGTTGAAAATATTGATTGTCTACCCCACACATTCACTCAGCAACCATCCCACGTTAGGACATTATGAAGTATCATGCTCTTGGATGGCAAAACGGTCATTCGGTTTCAAAGGGTTAAGCTGTTTGTCTTAGTAACCCATCTTCTATCAAAGACGTGTTTTAGGTCATATGAACCAGGAACGAAGATATCTGTGTTCTTGATGAATGTAGTGAGACATTCAATATGAGTACGGGTTTGAAGTATCAACTTGACAGCTTTGTCTGGTCATCAATATCGATTTTGAAATGCTTGTATCACTGATAATAAATTTTGATTATTACTAAAACATGGTTTTTTTCTATCAACGAGGACGACGGAAAAATATATGCATTTTTAAGTTATTCATCTCTGTGTTGTCGCACATTTGGTACGATAATTAAGACACGATTGATAGCGTTCAATGACTGTTCATATTATTAATAGATTAAATTGTATGATTGGAATTCTTCTGTTCGATCAGTTACTTTACGACGGTATCTCTAGTTCTAGTCGAGAATAGGTCAAAGTGCACACTTCATTCTGAGATCCTGAAATACTTTAATAACCTTTAACAAAAAATCACGTCACATCATACAGCATATCATCTGATCACGCATCTCTTGGTTGGGCCTGTCGGTACGTCATGTAAAAACGATCAGCCATCAGTTCCTTAGCATCGTTTCCAATCCCACACAATACCTACAGTATGAACGCCGTGGAATGGGCACTTTCCAAAGGTGGGCAATATTTCTATGGACGCAGTCATATTGCATTCCTAACACCAATTATAGAAATAATCATCAACAAATTGATTAATGAAGCACCTGGTTCAACCCAGTGCTTCTTTAATTAAAACTTCGCTGACCATGATTTTTATTACCTGGTAAACGCACGTGGACATCACTACCCACACGTGGGTTACGTCAAGTCCACGGCGGCTGACGGTATGTTAAAGCAAATATAACACAGATATATATTAGGTTAATATACTTCTATCCATGTGTAACCGATTCCATTGCTTTTGTCTCGTAATGAGTTTTAGTGTGGTCGTTATGGAGTTAGACCTGGAACATACTGGTAAATTGTCGAATCTGGCATCATTCGACGCAAGAGATTCCGTAGAACACACTGTAAAACGGTCCACAAACAATCAGGCTTGAGCTAAATCTTCGGGGAAAATCCGGCAACACTTGCAAATGGAAAAACAAATCTCTTGAAACGATATCTTGACAGCCTTGAGGCACTCAACTAGTCGAGCGTCCATTGAGCATGCTAAATTTTCATCACCTGAACGTGCTACTCATTTTCACAGCTTAAGAGAGCATCTGCAAATTGTCATATGGAGCACATTGAAACTTGATGCGCAAGATTCCCAAGAAAAGGGACTCAAAATCAGACGAAACTGCACTCGTTCCAGTTATGATGGACCTAGAAGCAGCCACAGGTTGCCTTCTCAAATTCGTGTTATGGCGATGTAAGTTGGTAAGCAGGTCACCATGCAGCACCAATATATGTTATTGTCACAAAAATGGTCTTAAATGTGTGACGAAAGGATGGAACAACTGCGAGGAGGTCACGTTTAAAGATGGCCTAGATAGTTCGGATGCTGGATAGGTTGCTCGAATATCGAGCATAAAAGGCCAGGTGCTCGCCTTTGCTTTTCCATTTCATCACAAATTCCTGTCTTTCTAGGAGCAGTGGTCATATTAGTCGCTCAATGCGCATGAGTTTCATTTTGAGTGGATTGTTGCAGAAAAATTGGAATTTCGCGATTTTCGGCCGTTATATTGGTAGCCATCTTGGGCGTGGGCTATCGATATCCTTTACAAACATTTAGATAATAATACTCGTGTGTCGCCTTCTGTTGGTAAGCAAGATAATTTACGATTCTACTTGCAGAGACCGATCCATAAATGGCATGAACAAGCATTTACCTACTTTCTGTGGCCATTTTGGACGCCATCTTGAATAAAACATTTTTTCTAAGCCGAATTTTTCTGAACTTTTTTTTTATTCTGTTCTATGGAATCTCCTACGTCGAAAATATACTAGCTGCTAAAATTTACCTATTTGTTCCGGTTTTTGAGCTGTTTGTTGCCCCAACGCCCATACAATTTCCAGACTTATTATGTTGTGCCTATTCCCAAGATATTATCAGTGAATGACAAGGTAAACTACAGCCCAGGCTCTCCGACTTGTTCTGTAAAATTCAAGAAAAAGTCATTTTTAAATACATTTTTATCTTTTTGATTGAACACAACTTCTTAATACATTCCGGCTTCAACTGGGCTACAGTTCAATCTAGCAACCAATAGATATTGATAGACATATCGTCGCCTGAGTGCTAGAATGTTCTATGCTCGACGAGAACATTCCAACGAGGGGTCATAACCTATGTTTTTGAGACAAAAAATGAAAAAATAATGAAAATTAATTGGCGATTTTTAAGAATAGCGCTGGCTGGTTTTGGTCGTTACGTTGGGTAAAGGGTTAAATCGTAGTTGACAAAGAGATAACTTGAACAGCATTGTTGATTGAAAATTAATTTTGTATATGCTCACTTACTGATAATCTTTTGTGATAAGTTTTCAAAAATTCGGTTGTTAAATGTTCTATTGGTAAATGTTGGAGGAAATACATCCACATGTATTTCATAGAAAAATCAAAATCAAATATCTGATCAAGACTGGTCTTAGAGGATATAGCGTGGACAGAATTGTTGAAATGTGAAAACTGTTGCAACGTGGAACACTGAGAGTTTTATCCTTCTGCGACGGCACAAGTGCCATATCGATTAACCCAATCACATGCGTGTGTCGTTCTGAATATTTCTTATTTCAGAACCGATTGCCTTAATTCATACGCTATCTTTAATTGCTTCCCCAAAGCTTTACGATGATGTATCGTATCGTCGCCTGAGTGCTAGAATGTTCTATGTCCCCTAGGTATAGATATAGATATATACACCGGGAAAGAAATCAGAAAAGTACAGTAAAGGATCCCGTGTTGTAAGTAAGGTGTCCGATAGAGTATGGAATGGCGGATTAATTCATAAATTTGTCTACTGGATTAGGAGATAACCTCTTCACGCGGTTTGAAAGCTATTTAACTAATCGCTCACAGTATGTAGTCGTAAACGGAGAAAAATCAAAACATCGAATCATTACTTTATCTAGCAAGTGAAGATGCACAATTAGCAGCAGAAGTTTTGAATAATTACCCGAGAAAATTTGCCCAGTGGTCCAAAACTTGGCTGGTCTGGTTTAATCCACAAACGACTAAATCAATGTACCTTTGAGGTAAAGTAAACCCCACATCTCATCCCCATCTTTCAACTCTAGAACAGCCAATAGAAGAGATGAACACTCATCAACATCTTGGATTCATCTTTTTAAAAACAGAAAACAGGGCAATTTATTTATTTATTTATTTATTTATTTATTTATTTATTTATTTATTGGTGTTTAAGGTCACATGTTTCTGCAGAGTGGATTATCGTCATCACAAAAGAGGGCAATGGAATTTACATATGGAGAGAACGGAGCAATGGGATTAATATATAGGGAGCCGATAAATAAAGTCAGTCCTGTGATAAACTGTATAATAATCCTACAAGACAGATTGTCTAGACACGCATTGGGCACTCTGTATAAATGCCTCATTCTCCCGCTGTTTGATTATGCAGAGGTTATATGAAATGGTTGCATGGAGACTAAATCAACACTCCTGGAACATCTGCACTTGGATGCTCTGCGAACTATAATAAGGGTGGATTGGGGGACAAGTCGTCAACTTATTTACAGGAAATCTGGTTTCATACCGCTCAAAGAGCCCAGATGACATCACAAATTAGTAGCGTTGTATAGAATCATGTTCATAAACGTGACACACGACAAAAGGCTGCTCATTCCGCGACCTGCATCAGAATTGACTTATTATCCGTCAAGATCTTCAAACTTGTTAAGGGAAATTAAATGCAGTACTGCAGTTTTCAGGAGTACCAAGAATGTACTCAGCACTTCTGGAATCGGTATCGAAACTCAATATTTTACCACTTTTTTAACCATCTCCCTTCCCCTACATGTAAAACTTTCTGTGGATTTTCTATGCCCGCGCAAGCACCCCCCCTCCCCTCCCCTCCTCCTCAATCCTGGTCAAAAGTCCCAGTAGTTGGAAATTCGGAGGGTAAGTCATGAGTAGTTGGAAATTCCATCTATCTGTATTATAGAGCTGCTTTGGCGATACTGGTGTCTCCTTTACTCCCCCAAATTCCAGCTCGGTTTCAAAACTCCAACTGTTACTATGTACAACTACAGTGTGCGCAATATCGAGTCCCATAAGTATGCATGATGTCAATCGGTACAAGATTTATACAGTGCGTTTACTTATTGTATTGTAAACGCACACACACGCACAGTAGAGCGTTTGTAATGCCTCTGCCCATTTTATGGGCAGAGGCATTACAAAGGCCCTACTGTGTGTGTGTGTGGGGGGGGGGGGCAGATTTGACCCAACTATGATGGTCCAAATCCTAATGATAAAATATTCCAACTACATCACCAATGCATGCTGTCATTGAAGGCATGCCTTGATGTTGATTTGGAATATTAGTCAGTCGAGATTATAGATAAAATAACTACAGACTTCAAGACAATTTATATGCACGCATAAGTCAAATATTCACTTAATCGTTGTGACGTAACTTCCTTGTAATTAACCCTTTACCTAACATGAAAAACAGACGACACTTGAAAATTCTTGAATAACTAATTTTTTTCATTTTCTGTCTAAAAAATACGAGCTCGTTCCTCCGAGGGGTCATATCATGTCTTTGAGACAAAAATGAAAATATAATGAAAATTAATTGGCGATTTTTGAGAATAGCGCTGGACGGTTTTGGCCGTTACGTTGAGTAAAGGGTTAACAGGAGCCGTTCTCCAAAAGTGTTCATGCTGGCCGCCCACCTCTCCAAATCGAATCCACGGTCGTCCCTTTTTATGACTGACACCGTGTGTGACAAAAGTACCAACTCTAGTCTCGTATGGAATGCTGGGATTACCAGCAAAAGCGAATTGATATCTAAGATTCCAATCCAGACCTACTGGGAAATATATTGTCGGGAGGTGTCAAGTACGCACCCTCCCCACTCCCCTCCAAACACCTATTTGATGACATCTCGTACCTCACTCTTCCCAATCCCTCCGATAAATATACCAACCCTCTCCTCTACGCCACCGAATATCCAAATATCCCTCTTTCACCAATCCCACTTTCCCATTATACTCCCAATGAACCTTATTCTGTTAGACTCCTATTTTGGACATTCTAAAATAAATTCCAGGGTTTCAACTCCTCCTCAATTAAACACTTCTTTTCATTGTCTCTTCCATTTTCCCCAAAGCTCTAACGACCTCGACCTCAGCTGGGCAGTGATTTCTAGTCAGGACTGGCTGCCTCAACAGGAAGCCAAGGCTTGACCAGAAATCACTACTAAGCAAATGGACACGCAGATGTTGTTGTCTAGTAGGAACACAGGGCAATTGGTCAAGCCCTTACATGTGAGTGTTAACAAAACTGAAAGGAAAATCAGTCACTTCTTTCATGAAAATGAACACTTCAGTTGCTACCAAACCTCAACAGGGCTTTATAAATAGCAAACCTAGGGAAATTTGAAAATACATGTTTTCTGTATTCAATGATTGGTTCGGTCCGGTTTGGTTCAGCTCGTTTTTTTGTGTATCCCCAGACCTTCGGTATCGATTTGTTGTTTCTGAAAATGGCCCATCTCTACATTGCATGCATTTTTGAATGTATGCATTAGCAAATTCGGAAATAAAATATAGTCTAGACTAAATAAAAACAACCTATACCATAACCCGTTGCTATGTACGCTGGGTAACATGGAGGTGACGCATAAAGAAAACAAAATGTTTTGGTGAGTTTTGCCTTCTCCGTTTTACTTCACCAGCCATGCTATTTGCATATAGGAATAAATAGTTGGCGAGATCGAATTTTAGTGTTGTTTATTTGGGCGCAAATTATGTTAAGATGTAAATGGTATGTCACTCTATTCATAATACAGTACGGCCGTGGACTGGTCACTTTCCACTGGTGGGCAATATTTCCACGGACGAAATAATATTAGACTCCAAACACTAATTATAGAAATAATCATCACAAATCTAATTAATGAAGCACCGTGTACAATCCGGTTCATCATTAATTAAAATTTTGCTGATGATGATTTGTATTACAGTACGTGGAGAGTGTATTATCACTAAATCGCCCACAGAATGGGTATTTAACCGAAGCAATAATTTCAAATTTGTTGCAAAGCATAACAAGCACAAGCAAAGTTTCAGCCAATGGACCTCCGGGTTAAACCCGGAGGCCCATTGGCTGAAACATTGCTTGTGTTTTAGTCGATATATACAAAATACGAAATTTATAGTTTGGGTGATAACTCCACTCCGTGGGTGATCTAGTTACAATCCACTCTCCTCTTACTGTACCTGGTACACGTCCACGTGTGGACGACGATCAGTCCACGGATACTGTACTGTGTTTGGTTGCAATGCTCAACCTTTGAGTCGGGGGTTAGTCTTGAAAAACTGTCAGTTGTGACTAGCAGACGTGTGTGATTGGACATTTACTTTTTGCTGCTACACATTACAGAGAGAGAGAGTAAGTTTGTGACTTTAAATTTTCTTGTATGTCCATCTTTTTATTTTCAGTGTAGAAGCATGGGATTTTAGATTTTTTGGGATAAGCGACGAGGAAGCTAAAGTGATGGATCCGCAGCAATCCATGGTACTAGAGTGTACGCAGATGGCACTGGAAGATGCAGGAATACCAAAACGTGAAATAAGTGGATCAAACACAGGTGTTTATATAGGTAAGTGCATCGGTAAATAATACGCCGCAAAAATGATGACGTGTTTCATTTGCTATCTTTCGGCAGATGAGATCTCAAACGTAGCACGACCTCGACCTCATTTAAAGAAGCAGTTTGAAAAACGGTTCAACAGACGCTGATTATCTATCGTATGTCTTTCCCCCTACGAACCCGCAGTTCGAGTTCTAAATGTACAAAATTAACTCTTTACCTAACAAGAAAAGCAGACGACACTTGCAAACATAATTCCAGAATAACTAATTTTTTTGTCATTTTTGTCTCAAAAACATAGGTTATGACCCCTCATTGAAACGAGCTTGACGAGCTCGTTCCAAAGCGGGGTCATAAGCTATGTTTTTGAAACAAAAAATAAAACATAATGAAAATTAGATGGTGATTTGTGAGAATAGCGCTGGACGGTTTTGGCCGTTACGTTGGTTAAAGGATTAAACATGTTATTTCTATTTTGCTCTCCCGTATCTCTAAAGTGTTTGTTAAATATACTGCCGCAGACAGAGGACTTTTTTCTCTCACGGAAAACATGGGCAGCTGGCTAACAAAAACAGTTTTTTTTTTTCTACAGGCAGCCTTTTGCGTGTTCGGGAAAATCCAGAATAACATTTTCGAAGATGTTTCATATGGAAAATTTCTCAACAAAAAACAAAATGGTGCGCAATTATTTTATTGCTGATCTTGATACACACAACAACTGTGCATGCTTGTCTGATTTGATGAAAACATATGGCTAACTCGATGAGTCCGTTGTATATTTAGTTGGGAAGTTGAATGATAAAAGTTCCCAGCTTCCCGTCGAATCCTGTCCATAACATTGTAGTTTCCTTTATCTCGGTGATATTACATACCATTATATTCTGTGCAGTGTACAGTTTTTTTTTTTTATTTTGTGGTCGCAGTTGCATACAGGTTATTACTACCGATATGGTGTATTGAAGTCACGACCTCCGTTAGGATGAGTCGATATACGACCCAGAGGCGAGGTCGAGACTTCAATACACCATCTCGGAAACTGACTTGGTAATAACCAATTTATCTTACAATATCCCTCCCTTTCGTGATTTGTTCGCATATATTTGGCAATAATTCAGCGTCTGTGGGTTGATTTGGTTTATGAATGGAGATCATGACGTCATGGTATTGTGTTATGCATGACGTAATCCCCATTCATCATTCTGACTGTATTATAACCGATGAAGTTATAGTAGTATTTCAAATGTGTGTTTCTTTGTTTTAGTTTTCAGGCTTAATGCATGGTAGGCCTATATAAAAATATCATCACGGCAAACAATAGTCACGTCTAAGTTATTTCGATGATTTGCTGATTTATTTATCATTTAATTAATGTTATCAAAACGGTGGATACGACATGTGTAATTAGTTTTCAATGAGTGCAGGCAAAACATATTCTCTTTCTGAATCGAAAGATCGCACGCGCGATTGCTTCCCTCGATGCCGATTTGTGTTTCGTCTCTACGTGTTGACTTGCATTGGGGGAAATACGTTCTCGTTGTAAGATAAATCGTAGTATGTATAATATCATTCTTGCGGAATAAACATTATTAAAACTAAGTTTAATTTGGCAGAGATGTTGAACCTTTATCTCCCACACAGACAATTCTTTAAATGATACATACATAGAGGATATGAAATGAGTGTTTTTCTCATATAATATTTATGAAACGAGTCTAAGAATGTTACATTTTGGCAAGCCTCTGGCGAGCCCAAACGGAAAATTCGGACGAGTTTCATAAATATTATATGAGAAAAACACTCATTTCATATTCTTTTCATCATATGACACACACACGCACAAATTAGACACTTAGTATGACTTTGTAACCCATCACCTAACTTGATTTGCAGACGGCAGTTAGAAAAAACATCCTCGTATAACTAAACATTTTCATTTTTTGCTTCCAAAACATAGGTTATGTCCCCTCATTGGAACGAGCTCATCGAGCTCGTTCCAATGAGGGGTCATAACCTATGTTTTGGAAGCAAAAAGTGAAAATATAAAAAAAATGAATGGCATTTTTCTTGTAGGTAAAAGATTAATATAATATAACTCACCCTAAATAGGACAGATAACGTAAATTCTCCCTACTGAAATTATGCAAATGTGACCCAGTTGTATTTTGTTTAGTCAATCAAATTGTCCAGTTTTGAAATTGACCAATGAAAGCTCCCAACTCTAATTATGCAAATTATGAAAATGTGGCCCAGTTGTATTTTGTTCAGCCAATCAAATTGTCTAGTTTTCAAATTGACCAATGAAATTGACGGAAGGCTTTATTTATAACTGATTAATATGAAAACAAAATATCAAATGTTTTAAAGTGAAAAAAACGGACGAGTCGTATGATAATTTTACATATTACATGTACTAGTGTCATGTAGATGAATGTTTTGATGTTAATAAAGACACACTGCGGTGGCAATGCATGCGACAACGTGGCAAATGCGTCGTTTGATAACTGTGACAAGCCTAAAATGTTTTTTTCATATCTGGAAACGCGTGTGCATTCTTTTGACAAAAACTCCGTTCGGTGCTTCGTTCGGGTTGTTTTAAAAACTGTTGGGTAAATGGTCCGAATATGTATACAAAAAATATACACAGAAAATAAGGACAGTTTGCATCTGTACATGCAGGGATGCCGAATTTTTTCGGCTTCGCATTTTAACATTTAGCCTAGAACACGTTTTATGCACTTACGTCGAATGAAGGAATGTTTTGAACGAATGAATTTATGTAGCTTAAACAATATTTGTATTTCAAAATTAAAAAATGTTATATATGTATACATCATATTGGATAAGAAAGAAGCATGTACAAAAGCGAAGTAGAAAATAATAGTACACAAAATCACATAGAGAAAAGACCTGAAAGTATGGGATTCGGCAACAAGCTTGAAGCGTTTACGAATCGTCTCACTTGTAACATGATATATTTACACAAGTTAATGGAGGCTTAGGCCAAGTTTAGACATTACAAAAATTGTTTAAACTAATATGGCGAGACAAGAAGTTTAGGCGGCACGGGACGTAGGATGTATTATCCCTCAGTGTGAATGCAGGTAGATATACAATATTGGGTTACCTTCACCTTCTGGTGGTAGGGAAGGGCGTCGTGGCGGTGCGCCGAGGCTGGGGAAGGTCATTGTTTTTACATATAGATTTCTCCTATCCCCAGGAGTAGAAAGCTATCAACAAGACTATAGTAGAACACGCTCGAGGGCGAAATGGTGGAAAATACTGACGATGAATTATTTGTACAAAACGCATGCTATGTTACTATATGAGCATTCGTGTCAAATCTTTACATGCGATACTAGATGGAGATTGGGAGTTGTCGTTCTCTTCGAGATAGAATTAGTTCTGGGGAATATAAAGAGTATCAATTCGGCGAAAATCCTTGTGTACCTTTTTGTGTATTTATATTGCATAATGCTCTCTTTATACAATTGCAGTCCTAAGATGAAACTAGAAGTTCTGTCACAGTATTTTGCACTATTCTGAAGTAATAGCGCGCTGAATAAGTGCAGTTTTGTTCCTATCAAACTCGAACTGTCTCATTAGCGTAATTCAATTCCCGCAGAAAAGCAGTATACACAACAATACTAGAGTACTAATTAGAGATTATTAACATCATTCCTAACCCCTACTGGGATACATGTATATGTGACGACGTAATTAGATATTAAAATTCGACTGCATATACAGTACGCGGAGAGTGTATTATCACTAAATCACCCTCAAAATGGAGATTCCACCCAAGCAATAACTGAAAATTTGTTGCAAAGCATAACCAGTACAAGCAAAGTTTCAGCCAATGAACCTCCGGGTTAAACCCGGAGGTCCATTGGCTGAAACATTTGCTTGTGTTTTCTGTCGATATGTACAGAATTGGAAAGTTATAGCTCGGGTGATATCTCCACTTCGCGGGTGATTTAGTTGCAATTCACTCTCCACGTACTGTACATAATGAAGAGATTGGATTACTACTTAATCGCAGCGCCATATATTCGCCATTTGAAAAGTAGTTATAATTGTTCACGACAGAACAAGAAACAATTGCAAACTTTCATCACATGGACCACCGGGTTAAGCCCGGTGGTCCATATGGTGAAGATTTGTAAGTGTTTCTTGTGTTTTGTCCAAAGAAATTGTAAATAATTACCAAGTGAAAAATCTATCCCACAGCGATTTAGTAGTAATCCACCCTCCACATACTGTAGACTTAGTATTTTCTTTCCATTTCATCGGTTCAGTATGTGATTTTACAGCCAATCTCGCTAATAGAGCATTGTATTTGTCATTGCACAGCGCAAAGGCTCGTGTATTTCAGATCAATTTATTCTTCTGCAGAAAGGAGCGCGTTACCTAACGAGCATTTTCTGCGCTAATTGTGACAGGACTTCTAGTTTGAACTGCATTTCATATACAGGATATGCTGATGTCTCCACACAAAGTTTTAAAATTTTAAAATTTAAACCTTTAATGATTTTTTTCCCAAGTACTTATTCTTACTGTTGGGACATTCAACCTCTGCAAAACCAATACCAAAAGTTCTTCCTTTTTGTGGTATATGTGAGCTTAGAATCGGATTGTTAGTATACTATGTCACAATAGAAATAAGAGTAAATGTTTTGTAAATATATTGATGAGGCTGATGTATACACAAAACTAATACCTTCATGCATGTGGGGATGAAGGATTACTCAATAAGCATGATAGGCAGTTACAGTAAGAGAAGTAACATTCTTTTTTTAATTTTCGTTTTTCAGTTGATTTTTTTTGGAAGCTGCAATCTGTATTCACGGACATGGATGGGTGGATATAAATTTTCAATAATGCAAACCTATTGTTTTGGTGCATTCGCTTTCACTTCTAAAAAGACTACAAAATCTCGCAACCAATTCATTTCAAACAAATATAAACTTTCGTGAGACGATACCATTGAATATTTAACGTCTATAATTATCGATTTAGACTCTTGGAAGTCACTACTACGCCAGGAATGATAATGAATATATATCTTACCTCCTACAAGTATCGGGGTGTTTCATTGGTTCAAAGACGTCACATGCAGACTGCATATAAAACCATACTCTGCCTGTCAACATCAATATACGTTGGGTAATCTCCCCTTTGTTCATTAATTATTCAAAATGGCAGCAGTCGATAAACGCTTCAAGTTGAAATATTGAATGTTGGAAGCCCATATTTGGTCTGAAGTGCAGGTCAGGCAACATAAAAGGCTTCATTTTCTGTGTGCCATGTTACCTTCGAAATGAAACTGTTTGGTATGTATGAATTTGTCTTGTTACAATTTACGGGAGAGTGCCTGTAGGCACTCTCCCATAAATTGTAACAAGGCAAAGACACGTGAAGACTTTGTGTGAATTCTCTCATTTAATTTTGATCGCTGTTGTTATTAGTTCTGTGCATCGATGCAGCAGTCGGTAAGATATATTCATTACACAGTTTGTTGGTGGCCTAATATGGTATATATGGTGTCAGTTAATTTCATATTGGACTTCAATTGAGTTCAATATGAAATTAACTGACACCATATATACCATATTAGGCCGCCAGCAAACTGTGTAACTAATAATGTATCTCACCAATTCGATATTGGTCATAACTACAAACTCTTGTCATTTACCGGGAGGGGGACCGTTGTCATTCCTCGGTATATTGCGACAGTGTGAGTGTTTTTATTTCATATTTTTGTGTTCAACAGTATGTACACAGTCCCACTGAAATAATGAGTAGAAGTCATAGAATGTGACCTCCATTTTAACAGATGTTTGTGAGCTCACACTTACGAAAGTGGAAATAATAATCTTCCAGAACCCAATTAATACAGATACCGACTTTACTATAATGAACTCAAAACGCTCGTGGGTTTTTTATGGTGAGATTTGTGACACATGTCTAGCCCCTTTCAGAAATTCCATTCATGGATAGTGAC
Organism: Pictodentalium vernedei; assembly: GCA_031216915.1. NCBI lineage: Eukaryota > Metazoa > Mollusca > Scaphopoda > Dentaliida > Dentaliidae > Pictodentalium > Pictodentalium vernedei. The sequence continues at coordinate 89,280,780 of CM062289.1, forward strand.
ATCCCCGTCTTGCATCATTGCGTCATCAAAGGTGAGAGTTATTAACACAACTCCCATTATTTATGTATGTAAGGTTGTGTTATGCGAGTAGGACTCGCGGATTTTTTTTACTTGCAAACATTGAACTGGATTACTTTATTCTAATATCTTATCATTCAGATGCTAGTGGCAAAGACATAAACTTTACTACCCGCTTATAAAGGAGAGATTGACGTATTTCTTCATTGGGTTTATCAACGCACAAACTCAAGATACTAGAATGGCATGATGTATGCTCTATATTAAATAATGGGTAGTATATGCTTGGATGAGCTAAAGACAAAAGTTGACTTCGATTTCTAAAATTTATATAATGAGCAAATAGGTACTGATGACGAGGTTGAATCGCCTTTCAAAATAAATAGTGTGCTTGCGATTATATCGAGTCCGGAAAATACTACTGCATATCGCAAAGGTCCACAAGTCTTTTTATACGCCCATCATTTTTGGACGGGCGTATTGTGTTATGTCATTGTCCGTCTGTCTGTCTGTCGTAAACATTTTTTGTGTCGCCTACTCCTCCAAAGATTTTCATGCTGCATTGTTTACACTTTGCACACATGTTGATCAGTAATTGCCGCTACGCATGTGACAAGTGCAGGTAACTTAATTTTGTATTTCCATAGTTAAGCCCCTTTTAGTACTTAAAACATTACAGTATTGTGTCGCCAACTCCTTCAACATTTTACATGTTATATTGTTCAAACGTTGCACACATGGCGATCACCAATTGTCGTCGCGCATGTGACTAGAGCAGGTACCTCTATTTTGTATTTCCAGCGTTATGCCCCTTTTAGTACTTAAAACATTACAGTATTGTGTCGCCTTCTCCATCAACGTTTTACATGATATATGGTTCAAACTTTGCAGACATGCTGATCACCAATTGCCGTTGTGCATGTGACAAGAACAGGTAACTCTGTTTTGTATTGCCAGAGTTATGCCCCCTTTTAGTACTTAAACATTACTGTATTGTGTCGCCTACTCCATCAACATTTTACATGCTATATTGTTCAAACTTTGCACACATGGTGATCACCAATTGCCGTTGTGCATGTGACAAGCGCAGATAACTCCATTTTGTATTTCCAGAGTTATGCCCCTTTTAATACTTAAAACATTACAGTATTGTGTCGCCTTCTAGTTCAAAATTTTACATGCTATATTGTTCAAACTTTGCACACATGTTGATCACCAATTGCTGTTGTGCATGTGACAAGGGCAGGTAACTCTGATTTGTATTGCCAGAGTTATGCCCTCTTTTAGTACTTGAAACGTTACACTATTGTGTCGCCAACTCCAACATTTTACTTGCTTTATTATTCAAACTTTGCCATCATGTTGATCATCAATTGTCGTTGTGCATGCGACAGGAGCAGATAACACCATTTTATTTTTAAACGATGAGAATCCTCGCCGTTTTAGCTGTTTTAGCTGTTATGATCCTCAAAATGTCCTTTTCCTTAGCGCCACCTATCGTCAATCGTTATCAATGAAGTTAACCTGTCAATGAATGGACGCTACCATTGTAAACGGCGAGGAGAATCTTCTACAGCAGCCTTGCAGCCCTTTAGAAGTTTTCTTATGCTACCATTTTTTTTTATTTTGTGAAGACCTCAGATCGCTTAATATGAAAATGTGAAAACAGGTGAATTACCCTTCATCCAGACAGGGCAGGGGAATGGGCAATGATTGGAGGGGGGGGGGCAGACATAGTCGAGTCAACAAAAATTGCAAACTTTACCCCAGAGAAACTTGTGCATATTCCAATTTTGACAGGCGTATGTTGCTCTGCTAGGCAGTGCTCTTGTTCACTATTCCATATTAATTGCCAGAGCCTTAGTGCTCATTGGGGTGCACTCATTGAACTATTATTTCACAAACAAGGAGCTGATAATAATAGATTTGATTTAATTGTGCTAAAAGAAGTATCTGATATTCGAGATAATGTTTGTTTTATCTTGGAAGGATATCGCGAAATATCTTACCTCCTACAAGTATCTGCGAATTTCATTGGTTCAAAGACGTCACATGTACATATAAAACCATGTACTGCCTGTCAACATCAATATACGCTTACAGCTATGGATAATCTCCCCGTTGTTCATTGATTATTCAAAATGGCGGCTGCCGATAAACGCTTCAAGTTGAAAGATTGAGATTTGGAAGCCCATATTTGGTCTGAAGTGCAGGTTAGGCAACTTAAAAGGCTTCATATTCCGAGGATGTGTGTCATTGTACCTTCGAAATTAAACTGTTTGGTATGTATGAATTTGCCTTGTTACAATTGTCATAAATTGTGACAAGACAAAGACACGTGAACACATTGTGAGAATTCTCAATTTAATTTTGATCGCTGTTCGCTGTTGTTATTAGTTCTGTGCATCGATGCAGCAGTCGGTAAGATATATTCGTTACACAGTTTGTTGGTGGCCTGATATGGTACATATGGTGTCAGTTAATTCTATATTGGATATTTCCAATTTGATATTAACTGACACCATATATACCATATTAGGCCACCAACAAACTGTGTAACTAATATTATTACGGGCAATGTGTCCTAATAATGACAACAGTTGTGGTGGGGTGGGCTTATTTATAAAAGGAAGGAACTGATTCTGAAGTTTGAGACGACCTCTCATCTTTTTAGCCTCCACATCATCAAGTCACTTTTCTTTGAGTTTAGAATACATAGGTCATCGAAAATAATAGATGTAATTTACAGCCTCAATACACCCCCAAAGCAGATATTGCCATTTTTCTCCAGACACTAAACAGAATAACAGATGCTGTGAAATCAGGAGAATAAACCAGGTTATATTGTAGATAACTTCAACGAAGACCTCCTAAAATTTGAAACCCACACACAAACTGCTAATTATATTTATGTAGTGTTCAGTCAGGTTTTCTTACCGCATATAACAAGGCCAACTCGAGGTACGGAACACTAGGCTACATTAATTGATCACATAAGCAATAACATTACCCCCCCCCCCCCCCCCCCACCACCCACCCCATTTCCCAATTCAAATCAGATATAATATTAACAGATATATTTGATCGTTTCGGCACTTACTATTACGAAAGGAAAACACGAAAAGTGATGATACAGAGCTTATAATGCAGACAGTATTGCCGAATATCGAGATTTCTCTGATGTAATGGAACTTATCTTCCCAAACCAAGCATATGACACATTAATTTTGTACACAGTTATACCAACGCGTTTGAGTACGCATTTCCTTTGCAGCAAGTTCGCCTAAATCCTAAATGCTGCAATAAATAGGGCTAAGACAGAAGTAAAATTGCCATCCTATTTTAATCATGAAGACAATAAAATTGAGAGTTCATGTAATATTGCTCAAGAATTCAATAACTCCTTCAATAATATACGCAAACGAATCAGAGAGTCAATTGTGGAACCAAACTAAAATCATATTCTGTTTAAATGGACGATGGCGTCCTTGATGGCTTCAAAATTACTCCAACAACCACTACTGAAGTTTTTTTCTTCCGAAAAACAATGAAAACCAGCGTTAGTAAGGATTGTAATGGCATAATAACGTTTTCCTTGAAAAAAACACCATCAACTGCCTGGGCAGTGATGTCCACACGTGCGTTTCCCAGATGATAAAAATCATCATTGGCAAAATTTTAATTAATGAATCACCGGGTTGTACCCAGTGCAACGTGAATTAGAATGGTTAGGCCCAAATCTCTCAAATAAGTCAAGGTTCCGATAGCGTTGCTGCATCTGGAGAGTCCACATAAAATAATGAAATATTGTACAACTTCAAAAAATATGACGCTTTTCGGCATGGTTCAATAATTCTGAACAGATTATTCTGAACGGAACAGTACAGTTGGATGATCTAGCATGAAAAGCAGAGTATTGATTTTAACATTACGAAGGTTATCATAGACTCCGCAGTACACAAGAAAATATTCAAATGTCTCGACGGCCCCACATTGGAACAAGAGGGAAAGCGATAAATGGTTATCATATAAATGAGCGTTAAGATTATTGCAACGGAATCGCGAACTACAATCAATACAATGGTATATTTCGTCGACTGTGTGAGAGCTGTTACCACTATAAAATAGTGTTGGTCGCAAGTTTCCACTGCTAAGGAAACTTTTAAAATTGTAAACAGAACAATTCGCTCTCAGAGACAATGATAGACATTTCCATTGGTTACTGCCGTTGGGAATGGATGAAGATTTATTTGTACACATCTGTGCGACAAAACGGAACGCGATCATTAAGACAAGATGGTAGGTTGTGTCGTTGGATGGTCAACGAGACAAGCGGTGGTGCTGTATTAGCAATATGTGGAGGGCTTAAGTGGTGGTACATTTTGACGAATTGTATTAATTTATGTTTGCAGCACCTTTCATGGGTAGAGCACCAGAGGCTATCGGAATCGAGCAGAGACTTACTGGCACTAGTTATAGTCCTTGCTGCACCACATCTGTATTTTTGCAGATCTGCGACCATAGACGATATCGACGAATGAATGAACGGTCTTTTAAATGCAAAGTAGATTTGTTCTAAGACCTTGCCATCGAGAGTAAACAAATCGCAACCAGTTCTTCGAAAAAAATAAGGTTAATGTGGTCATCCAATGAGTTTATTTGCAGAAAACTTATATTATACTTTGAACACGAATGGAACATGATACGTCATAATTTCATGGCATATTTACTTATTGGGGTTTAACCCTTTATCCAACCAGATGATATCAAAATTTATTATTTTAAATACAATTTTTTTAATTTTTTAAAAAAAATCAACAAAACCATATCATGTGACCCCTCATTGGAACGAGCTCATTGAGCTCGTTCCAATGAGAGGTCACATGACATGGTTTTGTTGAAATATTTTTAAAAATGTAATTTTTTCAACTGCTCAATTTCCATAATGATTACGCGGGCGGATGCGGGCGATTCGTTAGGTAAATGGTTAACGATATGTTCGACAACCAGGATCAACTCGTGCCCGACAGTTTTTTTAGGGGTGGGGGAAGTAGAAATACCCGGAGAGAACCATCAAGCAACGGTGAGCAACTGTCAGACTCTGTAACGTACCATCTCCACACAATCAGGGTTAGCATTGGTTGGAGACAAGAACGCCTTTGTACCATTTCGTATTGTTATTCTTGAAACAAATATCGGATTCATCCTCCTTGGAAACATATTTTCTACAATTTCACTCTTTTTTGTCAGAATGGGTGTCTGTGGAAATTAAAACCAAAGTTGTGGAAGTGCACTTATGGATACTCGCAGCACAAGCACAACACTACATAATCAATATTTGATGGTTTTCGAAAATTTTCGCAGTGTTATGAAATGCCACAGGAGCTATTCTGGTCATATTCTTGATAAAATCAGTGTTTTTCTATTTTGTCAGTGCCATACCAATGGCTCTAGGTGACTTAACTGAGAAAACTGGAGCTTTTTTAAATGCAAAATATTTTTATGACACAGTGTGAAATGTCTTCAGGGGCCAGAATGTGATATAAAGCCTATCAAAAATGAGACATTCAATATCACAAGAGGTTTATTTTGTGTTTGTGTCAACATTAATTAATTTATGAATTATATCCTATTTTCATGAAAAAATGCATACTGCGGGAGGGGGCACATTCAGGGCTATATTTCCTCACATCAGTAGGTAGAAGAACATTTGACATCAGTTGTTAGGATAAATTGTCACTGTCTATGTCTTCAGAAGCCAGAATGTAATTTCAAATGAGAAATTCAATATCACAAGAGGTTTCTTTTGTGTCAATATCAATTAAGTTATGAATGATATCATGTTTTTTATGAAAAAACGCTTACGGGTGGATACATTCAGGGCTATATTTTACCACATCACTAGGTAGAACATTTGACATCAGTTGTTAGGATAAAATCGCACTGTCTATTGATATTGGTGAATAATATAGCTTCAGCCCCAATTTTTGAAACACAAATGACGCTCATATTGTCCCGTGGGGTGGAACACTATTTCTCCTGCCGCATGGTTGAGTAAGACATATTTTTTCAAAAAATATTAGGTGCTAATGCATATTTTAGTGTTATTTTGGAAATGGGGAAGTTTTCAAATAAAGTTGTTGATTCATATTCTTCCCACCTTACTCGTGAGGTAACAGAGAAGAAAACATCTATTGGAGGCAATTCCAGTTTGAAGCCCATTTGACACAGTTTGGGTATTTTTCTTAAAAAGAACAAATTTCCCATATGTTGGACTCAGCAGGAGCAAAAAGTTGAATTCTAATTTACATGAAATAGGTCAAATGTATCTTTAGCAGCATTGGGGATGTTAATAGGTATCACTAATGTAAATATTTCAATTAGAGTTACCCGCCTTAAAAAGTTGCCTCGGAAATGACGCATTCTCCAAAAATAAGCAGCCTTGGAAAAATGTATTTTCTAAATAAACATTTGAAGTATCCTACTGACATCTTGCATTATTGTTGAATATTCCAGATAAACAAAGAGGATGATTTGATGACCTTTAAGACCAGAAAAATTCAATTATCCCGCAGCGATTTAGTAGTAATCCATCCACCACATACTGTAGTCTCAATATTTTCTTTCTGTTTGATCGGTTCAGTTATAATAATAGCGCGTTACATTTTGGATTGCACAGTACAAGCGCTCGTCAATTTCAGACAACTTCATTCTTCTGCAGTAAATAGCGCATTAACTTACGAGCATTTTCGACGCTAATTGTGACAGGACTTCTAGTTTCAACTGTAGTTCTATGATACCTATAATGAGCATTCTGGCAATCCAGCTGTATAGAGTTCAGTGCCGTATAATGGCCACACCACAAATAGAAGTTAAAGGTTAGGCAGTAATTTTATTATAATGCTGCCCATTTAGAGGATTTCTTCCGCATGCGTTAGTTTGCAGATCCAATTAGCAGTAACAGAAAACATGTCTACAAACTAAACGAGCACAACTTTAATTCTTGAGATTCTCACAGAAATCAAGTGTACAAAGATCCAATACATAGTCAATATATTTTTTTTGGGGGGGGGGGGGAAGGGGTTAACGACAATTTCGACAAACCAGGGTCACCTCGTGTCGGGCGGTTTTACCGGAGGAAGAAGCCGGAATGCCCGGAGAGTGAGCTTGGCAGTAAGTGAGCGTTAACTTCAACAAGCGTATACACATCCCCCATCTCTGCTGGGGAGATTCCGTTCGATGCAGGAGAGTTATAAGTTCACATCCCACGGCAGAATTAGTATGAATTATTCCCAATTGTCAGTTACAAAAAAATTAAAAAAATTCTGGGGTGGACGTCAGGTTTTATTATATGAATGAAGACCACAACATTCCTACATAGACTAAAAAGTGAGGTAACACGCACCGACACCATTCTTATATGGTATTCTGTTAAGAAAAATATGCGCTCGGCCCTCAGAGGAAGAAAAAGCAATCCACGCAACAGCCAACAAATGGCAGCTGCTAGACCGTCATCTGATGGTTATACTAGCTTGTCATAGCCTCTTTGTAAACATTCTATGTGCGTTTCATGGGCGGGGGCAATGGTTCGGGTTGTGAGGGGAGTGAAACTTTTGGGGTTGAACTGGGGCTGTCTCCCAGAAAATCATGTGGAAATAAATTGGTGATATGAGAAGCAATCTGGGCGATATTGCAGCATTAGTGAACTGATGCCTCAAAATTATCCCATGTGGTGCACTAAAGGCACACAGAACCCTATGGGATGAAGTCTGACACGCCAGTAATGTGGGTACTAATCAGTTAACGGCAAGACACTTATCCTTTACCCAACTAGATGATAGCAAAATTGATGGTTTTAAATATTACTTTAGTCCATTTAAAATGAGGGGTCACAGGATATTTTGCTGAACTTGTTTCAACTCCTAAATTTGCATATTACGTTTGCAGATGCGGCCGATTCGTTAGGTAAAGGGTTAACCCTTTACCCAACGTAACGGCCAAAACCGGCCAGCGCTATTCTCAAAAATCGCCAATTAATTTTTATTATTTTTTTCATTTTTTGTCTCAAAAACATAGGTTATGACCCCTCGTTGGAACGAGCTCGTTGAGCTCGTTCCAACGAGGGGTCATAACCTATGTTTTTGAGATAAAAAATGAAAAAAATTAGTTATTCAAGATTTTTTTTTGCAAGTGTCGTCTGCTTTTCATGTTAGGTAAAGGGTTAAGTACGTAAAAACCAGGGGCGTAGTTAGGATTTCCTATGGAGGGGGCATGCATTTTTTAGGGGTGTCAGGTCGATATATACCATAGGCATATCCGAAGGCCGCAGGCCTGATTAGGGTTGGTATGGTACCATTGGTGTGGGTTTGTGGGCGAGGGCTCGTGGACTAGCCCCTCCTCGAGCCTACGCGGTATTCCCCTCAAATTGGTGAAGGTTCGGAGGGACCCCGAAAACACTTTGAAAAATTAATGCCCTGAGAGTGAATTTGGGACCCTTTGAGGTTTCAATTTTCCCATTTTGAAGGGGGAGGGTCTGTACATTTTAGGGAGCCATGCCGCCACCCCCCCCCCCCCCCCCCCCCCGGCTACGCCACTTGTAAACACATAGGCGTGGATAATAAAGTAAACTCTGTGAAGACTTATTTTTTACTCTTTTCATTTTGAGCCTTGTTAAAGGCTGAAAACACTCATTCCACAGGTTCGATGATCTCGGAAGAATATTTTATTGAAAGAAATCAGTAATTTCTATTTTGTTCAAAAATGTATATCCTGACCATATATATCACTAATAGTTATATTCGTTTCAGGATGTATGAACTCGGATTATAACATTGAGGTCGCTCTGGGTCCAAATGAGGATGACATGATTTCAAATTACTCCTTGACCGGTACGCCACTAAGTATTCAGTCTGCACGTGTGTCTTATGTGTACAACCTGCTGGGACCATCAATGACATTGGACACAGCCTGCTCATCATCTTTGGTTGCCATTCATCAAGGGGCGTCTGCAATTCGAGCAGGTGTGTATAGCCTTACCGCAAAGACGTTTATCTATTTTTCTCGGAATGATGTTTTCTTTTTACTTGTCTCACCAAGCTGTCGAATGTTATGCAGTAGCCATTTTTAAAAGTTGACATTTTCTCCAATCAAATGTTCATGCTAACTCATTAGCACTGGTGTTGTAAAAAAAGTCTATAAAGCTCTTTGCTTTCCGAGAATAATTAGCAAACATAAAGTATTAAATACACTGGTTAAGACAATCGGTAGATTTAAAATCTTTGATTTTCAATAATAATTAGCAAACATAAAGTATTAAACGCACTGGTTAGGACACTCAGTAGATTTAAAATCTTTGCTTTCCAAGAATAATTAGCAAACGTAAAGTATTAAATGCACTGGTTAGAACACTCAGTAGATTTAAAATCTTTGCTTTCCAAGAATAATTAGCAAACATAAAGTATTAAATGCACTGGTTAGGACACTCAGTAGATTTAAAATCTTTGCTTTCCAAGAATAATTAGCAAACATAAAGTATTAAATGCACTGGTTAGGACACTCAGTAGATTTAAAATCTTTGCTTTCCAAGAATAATTAGCAAACGTAAAGTATTAAATGCACTGGTTAGAACACTCAGTAGATTTAAAATCTTTGCTTTCCAAGAATAACTAGCAAACATAAAGTATTAAATGCACTGGTTAGGACACTCAGTAGATTTAAAATCTTTGCTTTCCAAGAATAATTAGCAAACATAAAGTATTAAATGCACTGGTTAGAACACTCAGTAGATTTAAAATCTTTGCTTTCCAAGAATAATTAGCAAACATAAAGTATTAAATGCACTGGTTAGGACACTCAGTCGATTTTTTGAAATAGAATAACCTTTCGATACCAGAACCGCGACCAACAAGTGTATGACCCAGGCTGGGCATTTTCAGGAGAACGATTTAATCGCTCGCCTAATGCTCGCATTAAAAAGTTAACGAGGGTGAAAACTTGCCCCCCCCCCCCCCCCGGCCTTCGAAGATAATGATTACCATAACAGCCTATTCCTGAAACCCACATCTTTTCAAGATCCTTCTACGTTAATGGTCATTGCAAGACGGCCACACTGTCCCTTCCACACCTCCTCCGGGACTTTCCAGGAGGTTTGGAAGGGACAATGTAGCCTCCTGACAGAGACTACCTTGTTAGCAGCACCAAATAAAATGTACAAATACCACTAGGTAGAATTCATTAATAGTAAAACTCCATTTTGCCCTTTTTAGCTTTCGTAAGCTCGAGGATAGCTGCGAGGGGAGCAATTTTTATCCATCCTGCATTTTAAAGAATTTCAGGCCTGATGGCCGAAGATTTATTAAATCATTAAACGAAGTTGAAGCGAATTATAGCGATCGTTAGCCATTTTATCTTTTTTTTTGTTCCTCTTGTTGTTGGGAGCATTTAGGATACTTCTTCTTGATCCACAACCACAAAATCTCCCATATTTGTAGATAATTGCCATAATTTGCGACACTCTTTTCCATCGATGTCAATTTAATATTTTGTTCCCGTCTTTTACAATCTCCTTTATTTTGAGCCTCGGTCATTCGATATTTGGAGAAAATAATCTTCACAAAAATTATACAGGGGCCGTCCTAGGAAATTCTCAACGGTTATGGTCGACCTCTCAGATGACGTCATAGGGCGGACATAGGACCAACAATTAAAATGCGACGGATTTGTTTTTTTTTCAATTTTAGTATGCTGTAGAGCTCATATTTCTTTCTTTTCTTTTTATTTTATCATATATATACCATATATATGGTGTTATGTGTATACAAATTAACATATATATAGTGTGTGTGATATGATTTTAACACATATTTCATTCTCTGTCCTGCGAATATGTCAGTTTCACATTGTAAATGGGATAAAATCACCATTGGTGATGTGTGTTATCAAATCAAATCTCGTCCACCACTAGCATCAAGGATTTGATTTGGGAACACTTCACCACACGTCAAGGTCACAGATCCACAATCTCACTCGTCTGTACTGAGCAATATTCTAACACCCGCACACTGACTGGCGGGGCTCATTGATCTCAGTACGTCAGAATATAGATGGGTAAATCCTCTCCAACACTGCTGAAGATAAGCATGGCCTCTACATGGGTAGGTGTAATTAAGAAATCTGCCTGATAAGTTTAAGGCAACCATCATATGGTTTCGTTACAATCTAGTCATGGATACATTCATCCACTTTAACTTATCCTGCATCATAGCTTATGGCCACATATGAAGTCTATGTGCGCTATAAGCTGTGGGTAAAAAACAGTAATAATCAAAGTCGTCTTTGGATGCTAGGCAACCTAGACGAGTGCAAAACGCATGAAAGACCACCCTCATGCTCCCCGACTCATGCAAACAGAGTCCAGCCGTACAGCATCCAAAGACCGCGTTTGAGTTTTAATCTGGAAAAAGCACACCTTTGATCTGCGGCATGTTCAAGATCTGCCAGTACAGTCATCACAATTATTTTAATCTTGATCAGTTATTTCTTTGAGACGCTGATAGATTTTTGATATGCATCGACCACAGTAGTAGGAGAGCGATGAAACGGCCCCCATTGGCAGGACCCCGGGCAGGACCCCGGAAGTGGCGTCATAGTCACGTGACCTGGTGACGTCATGTTGTGTTGTCATGGTAACCCGCGTGAGCGGCCATCTTGTGACGTCATCTCCATAGTGATGCGTGGTGTGAGTGCGCATGCGCAGCGCGTGTTGTTCGTCGGCCATTTTGTATACTGGAGGCCGCCATCTTGGTTTCTATAGTAGCACGTGATTGCTATGTTACGCAATTGTTCTGCAATAGGACGGGGTATGTTCGGAAGGTGTGTTCGATTGTAGAAGAGTATTTTCCCGATTCGTAGAATTACCACAAACAACCCGACAATCCCTCCAAATCATCAAAATCCACCCAAAATCACCGAAATTTACTTTATTCCCCAATTTATCGGTGTAGTGCTATAGTACCAAGGGGATACAAGGGGGTGCGTTCCTTTGTAGAAGAGTAATTTTCCCCAAAATCCTCGTTTAATTACCCAAATAAACTCGACAAGTTGTACTATTTCGAATTCTTTAAGAATCCCTTTTTTGGATCCCATGACGTGTTATTTCCCTATTAAGAGTAGCACGTAGTGCTATAGGACAAATTTACCCAGAATCCATTATTAAAATTATAAGTAGGACCCATATGTGTACATGAAGGCCATGAAGCTAAGTTCCACCATATACTCATATGAGGATCTACCCAACAGATGTGTCGTACGAGGTCAAATTTACTATCCCTCATTTTGATTTTTCTTTGTACTTCGATGGAAAGTTAAAAAAATAATAACACTAAATATAATTTTAAATTTCTTTTATTCAACAACAAAAATACATCTTTTTATGGTATGTAGATTGTCAGATATTCATAAACAGTCTTTCTGCAGATTGGACATCTTCTGAGTGGTTTACAGCAGTCTTTGCACAGGCACAAATGGTTACATGGTCGCGGAGCGATATTGGCTTCAGCAAATAAACACACACTACATTTTGTCCTCCGTGAATCTTCTTCTTGAAATGATGTGTCCATTTCTTCTTCTTCTCTGATGGCCATTTCTTCTTCTTCAACGTCCATGAATTCAGGTGGTAAATTATGAATGTAATAACAGTCTGAAGAATATTTTCTGTGTTCTTCTATAACATCATCTTCTGTTTCCCAGAAACGAACAATAATACCACAATGCAAACATTGAGTTCTGTCTCCTGTCCCCAAATAAAAGAATCCAGCTTTTGTCAGTTCATTCGGGGTTTTCACACTTTCACTTTGTAACATGAATTGAAATGTCCTGAGACGATTTTCCTGCAATGCATACTTGATGTGTTTTGGTGGTCTTTGTTCCATTTTCTTTCTTATTTTTTCTTCTCCACGTAATAACTGCTCCACTACTGGTGGCGGAACATCACGAAAATACGTTTCGAATGAAACGCTCATTCTCTCTACAAAGTCTCTTGGATTTCTTGTTTCTTGGTTTCTTGATTGATAATCATTCAGTGCCATCCTGATCAAACATGGAATAGTGAACATTCTTCAATCCTTTTTATCTTCAATCTTCTTTGGTTTTCTTTCTCTTTTTGGTTTGGGTTCTCCTATTTCAAGACTTCTCTTCTTTGCAATATCCACTGCTTTGGTCACTTGTTCCCAATCTCTGGTGGTAAACTGGAACCCAACATCGTTCTTGAACAGTTGAATCTGTAAATCGTTGTTAAGTTTGAAGACGGTCACATTAGTAGACATCCTTCTTCTTTGGCTGTCGAAGCACAAATGAGCTGAACACCAAGTGCACCAGTTTTTTATACGTTTCCTTCAATACAGCGACATCTAGTGGCTGGTTTCCTCTATGACGTCATTAACCAACAGATCATTATCCATTAGATCAGTGGTAAACATGTTGATTATGGTTTCCATCGGTACACCGCGACAGCGATGTTTCAAGTAAAACAGACAGTATTGTCCACACACTGGTAATGGTCCTTGAAGGCGTTTTGCATTATACTTCCAATATCTGGAATTCTTCTTCAGAAAATTCTCGAATGGTCTGTGTTGTGGTGGTAATCCATAGGAATCAAAGTATTCTGCGTTGTGGTGACTCACAAAGAGAGCCACCCAATGTTCTCCTTTTCTGTGGTCTGGATCCGTGTTGACTATCAAAGCCACTGGTCTGTGATCTGGTAATCTTCTTGGTAATTTGTTTCTTGCAAATACACCCAAACATATTCTCTTCAAACAACTATCTGATCGAAGTGCATTCTCTAACTGCAACGTGTTCATGTTGAGTAATCGAAGATTACTTGTCTATTCTTATCCACTTCTATGATGTTCTGGAATTCTGCATACACCAGTACGTTGATTGTGGTTGGTAATGGATTTTCGAAATGGACTTCAAGTCTCAAGTTTCCTCTCTTCACCAGATCGAAGTGTTGCCCATGTGATAGATCTGGAGTGAGATCGAATACGAATAGGGTGTATCCATTTATGTACTCTTCTCGGCTGATGTGGTTTCCTTCATTCTCATACATTTGTCCAGTTCCTTGGAACAGAGTTGCATAACATCGGGCCACTTCTTGTTGTTCGAATCGAGGTTGTAATGGTTTGGCTGGAATCTGTTGGCCATCCACGTACAATGCCAAGTAATTGATTTTGTAGTTCTTGAAATTATATGGATTCTTTGAAAAGTTTCCATTGAAAGCATCGTTGTCTACACATCCCACTACGATGCGATTAGGTAGTTGGCTTAAAAATAAGTTTTCTTGTGTAATGCTCAGATTTCCTTTCGGCACTGAAAACACCTTGGTTTCCACACGGTCGATAGGATATTTTGCAGTTGCTTTTGTTAGTGCTTTCTTGTGAGCCATTCTCACGAATGATTGGAGTCTCTCTTTGCGTACAAACATGGATACATCTAGAATTTTGATCTTGTATGTAGCGGTATCGGCCATCAATGCGAAAGCATCTTTGGCTCTATTCATTTTAACATGAACATAAACTCCATTCAGCAAGTAACGAGTTTGAAAAAACATGTCCAAATGTAATCTTCCAGTCATGTCCACGATTTTACTTTTCTCTATAAATTTCTTTCGAAGAAGAAATCCCTTGTTATCATCTGTCAAATCTTCCATGTGTCCGGCCGTATCCTTGTACCATAATGCATTAGTCAGTTGTGACTTCTTGGCAGCTGGTCCATAACTCAACAAAGTTTCTATGAAAGCTCTGTAATGATAAGTGTTGTTGGAAGGAGATACCAGTTTTTCATTCAAGCTGATATCGATTTGATTAAATAAGGAATGCATCCATAAATTGACTGGACCCACTTTGGCATCGGGTGCAATTGAGGCCCCATTGGAATCTACAACCGTTGCTTTAACATACAAGTATGTCTGTGCCAAATTCAAATAATCATCTCCTAATCCTGCAATGTGGAATTCTATTGGACCACTGTTTCCTATAGTCGCCAAAGGTCTGTGTTCTACCCATTGCCCATGTTCCACACTAGTCTGTGTTGGTGGTATGGAAAACAAGTCGAGTTCGCTGTTGACACACTCACAAGATTTTTCATTAATGAGAGACATCATGCACCGAGATGGTCTTGGGTCTGAACAGTTCTCCTTCTTTTTGTCGATTTGCTAGTTTTGCGTGGTGCGGGCCTTTTTATACTTTTCCTACCGGGTGGTTTTGAACCACCAACCACTTCATTCCAAGCTCCTGCACCAGCCTCTTTGACTCTTTTGATTGCTGCCTTTTTTACATTTTTCCTTTCAATGACATCTTCGGCAAAGGCTGCTCCTTTTCTCAATAACTGTTTTCCCACGGTCCTGGCTGTAGTTTTCAATAAAGGTAACACCATATTCTTCAGTCCTCCCAATATACTTCCCAAACCATATCCTCTCTGTATTTGAGCTCCAGAAAAAGCCGGTAGACCATTCCCAGCTTGTTTCGTGTAATATTCTTCGTATAATTTGGACTTACAACAGTAAGTCATGTTTATGTGAAATGAAGAGAGCTACGATTTCTGAAATGAAGTGTCACTGTCACTTTCCCGAACTCGAATGGTACTATTGCTCCTGTGTCACCCCTTATATACACCTGGACGGTACTGGAATTTTTTCGTTCTACTGGTACATAATACACATTCTCAAATGTTTTAGAGATGATATCCCCATATTTCCCACGCACGGGTACGATACGAAGAAGTGGTATTCTTGTATCTCCTACGACTTGGTCACGAACCAAGTCACAATATACATAGAGTGAATAAAATCCTTGGTTGACATCGGCAACTCTGGAAGAATTGTAAGTTCCTGATTTAAAAACACACTCATTAAATCCCAAAATATTTTGAAGAGTAGGGCTCAATTTGACCACGACTCCATCACGTACCGTGATACGAACCTTACCAGTCACTCTATCCAGTTCAAAAGCTACCTTATCGTGACGAGGCAAGAGTAATTCTTTAACACCACTGATAGCTCGTATCACATCAATGGGATCCGAATAACGACCTTCTTTGGAGTAAGTCGGTAATTCTTTTTCGAAGACCAGAACACTGTAACGAAGGCTTCTTCTCCACGAATATTGAACCAAGTATTTGGATACTGAATCTCTGCCAGACCTACTTCCCATTCTCCCGTGAGATTCACTGGTTGTGATAACTGAGTGGTGTACGTAGTCAACGTGTTTTCTGGAAACACGTTCATAGAACTATTACTTGGTAGAGTCAAATAATGGTTCGATTTGGTAACAAATATCCTATGCTACTACTCAAGAGAGCAGTCCACAACTTGCTGTCTGTGTTTTCGAGAGTGAGATTAACGACACTGGTAATGATGATGATATACAAAATGATTATTTGTGAAAAATAAGTGATCTCGCTCCTTTGAATTCTTTTACCAAACAGAGGCCAAGAACCGTTCGATCCTTCTTCCATTTTGAAGAAACTTCAGAGGTTCACTTCCTTTTATAGGTGAGATGACTCTGTTTGATCCACGAATTGAACGAAGTTGGGTATCCCAACCACTTTACGAACAATTCCCTTTTCTTACCTCGACCACGTTTCTTGAGTACGTGTTCGATTTTGTAAATAGTTTTATGTGAAACTCGCTGAAGCTCTTCAGTGTAGAATGACCCTTTCAGTATTTCTCCATTATCATCTTGTAAGATGTATGTGACTGGATGTCCTTTCTTGATGGCTACTACTGTGAATAACTCTTCAGTCCAATTGGGCAAATAACCTTTCTCAAAAGTTTTCTTAACTTTATTGATTCTCATTCTGTTTCCTACTTTGTACTTTGGTGTCTTGTGTTTTATGGGTTGCCCATACAACCTTTGCCAAACCTCTTCTTGATTTTCAAAGTTCACGGCAATGGGGGCCATACCTATACTGCGATGATGAGAATGATTATATGATTTCACCAAGTTTTGAAGTGGAAAAGTTATTGTATTGTTCTTGGTAAAATATTTCCACATTTTGGTTTTCAAAGTTCTATTGAATCTTTCTACTATGGAACATTTTGTTTCCACATTTTGTGTAGTGAAAATTCGACTTTGTGATCTTTGAGAAAATTCTGAAATTTTCTGTTTAGAAATTCTTTGCCTTGATCAGTTTGTAATTTTTCTGGTTTACGACCGTGTTTGAAAATTTTACTAAAAGCTTTCACGATGGAATCACCAAGTTTGTTTTGTAATGGTATCACTGAAGCATATTTACTAAACACATCTATACATGTCAACAAAAATTGTATGTTTTTGTTGAATTTACTTACGTTTGAAACATCTACCAAGTCAGCTTGCCATTGTGCATCTATACCACTAACTATTACTTTCCTTCTAGGAAATGTACGACGAACAGGTTTGTGAAGAGTGTATGTGTCTTGAGTCTCTAACCATTTTACAACTTGTTTGGGTTTTTTCTTGGACGCTCTACGAAGAGCGTCTACACCACTAAAACTACCAGGCACTTCAGAATCATAGTACAATGCCTCCATGACTGCCTTGTTCAAGTGTCAACTCTATTTATACCTTTTTTCGGTCCACTTTGGCGTTTCTGTTTACTTTGGTTGTTTTGGTTCCGACTTTATCGGTGCCTGTTTCATAAAATCCCAACGTTCTTTATGACCAATTAATTCTTGGGGTATGTTACTATCTCTCAAAGCTTCGGCCAACATTTCCCATCCCTTTGGTTGGAAAGATTTTCGTCTTCTAAGTAAATCGTTTAGAAGATCTGTTACATTCGACCCTACCACTGTTTGATCTTTGTAGACTAATTCACCCTTCTCATTCCAAGATATATTTGGGTCACTTCTAATACGATTCAACAACAACTTTCCCTTTCTCTTCATTGTCATAGGTACAGAATCGAGAATGTCTTCGTCTTTATTATCTTTCTCGAATTCGACTTTAATTGGTCGAGGAGCCATTACCTTTTGTTGAAATGTCAAGTATCTTTGTAAAATTTGATTATATTGAGTCATCTTTTCATCAGCCGAAAGAAAAGGGGCATCGAGAATATCTCTCATTTCTCTATCCAGTGATGAAACAGCCAGTTCATTCTGTTGTCTTGGAGTCTCTTGTAGACGTTCCAATAACCTGGGTTCTACCAAAGCCATCTTCTTTGCATATTCCATCATCCAAATATACCTTTAACAGCACCCAATAGTACAGGAGGTAGCAATACCCCCAAGAATCCCCCTTTCTGCAAGATTTGTCTCCTCTTTGGTACCTTTGTTTGCCACTGCCCTCACTAGTTGTTTCTGACGAACGAGTTTGGTTCACTGAGCTTTGGTCAGAGGTACTGCTCCCTTCAGTATATTCGAGGCACAGTCACACAAACAAGTTATCAATTCTTTGTCTGCATGTTTTAGTATGGATTTGACGAGTGCGGGTTTCGATTTAATAAGAACCTTGAGAAGAGCGATGTTGCGCTTGAGACGGTCAGACATGCTTCTGACTCGAGTCAGATTTGTTGCTCCCCTTTTATACTTTTCAGAGGTACACATATTGGGTTTCCCCAGGAAAAAATTGACTTCTTAATCTCATGTGTTCAGGAGTATCTTGTTTGAGATCTATTAAAAGGTAACCATATGGTGTCGAAGTGGCATCTTCAAAAACTTCTCTCAGAAACTTGGAATGACCAGGATACATCTGTGCTGCCAAGTGTGAGATCTGACGATCCCTAGGATTTTTAAACAAGATCATGTAATGACTATTGAGAGCTACTGTCCTACGGACTTTATTTTTTTTTATCGAATAAATTTTGAACAATGTAGATCACACTAATCTTACGGTGATGACTACCTTTAGTAAATAATCTAGACACTCGAACATCTGCATCGAGCATCAGATCATCCAATATGACTAAACTATCAGATTTTGATTCTTGAGGGAGACCCTCTACGAATTCTACTTGGGGTGAAGTATTGTATAATGGTGGCCATTCACTATAACACCAAATGATGTGACTTGGGACAAGTGATATAATATTTTGAATGTTTTGAATAAACCGATTTACAAAGGATGATTTACCACTACCCGTGGGACCACACAATAAACAAGTGAATGGATGCTTCCAACGAGGATCCATCTTTGTTGTTCTATGTGGGTACTACTTCCCTTTTATACCTTTTGGGGAGGTGGCCCCCACTGAACGTGGGGACTACCCCCCCCCCCCCCCTTTTATACCTTTCGGAGAGGTGGTCAATATGACCCGTCATCCAAAAAAATATTTAAAATTGGAGGCCCTCTGACTTACTGGCTGGGGACAGTTTAAGTTTGTTTGATATTTGTCAAGCAGATAAACATCAAATAACTTAAGCGTCATTACCACCTTTTTTTCTTGTTTCTTCATTTTATACTTTTTTTTTCTTCTTTTTTTCTTTTTTTATAAAAATCATCTATTTACAACATCTATTTACATCTTCAATTAGAATCCAATTGTAACAGGTTTCTTGATGGTCATAAATTCAATCACCAAATCCATAATACAACGTTTCTGTTCATTTGTGAGAGGTTTCTCGAACATATCTTCATATTCTTTCTGTACTGGTGGTGGATTCATTCCAGAAGTATTATGGTGCCACAGTAGATGAACATCATTCTTGTTAACTCTTTCAAGTGCGTCACTAAAACATGTTATAATCTTCTCTTCTTCATACATCATTAGGCATACATTATGCTGAATCTGACTTGGGTGATCGACTGTACATCCATAGCATTTTTCTTTCATTACAGCATCAATGTTCTCTTCGACATAATGAGCATATGCCAAGCAAAGTTCATGCTGCAAGCGAACTTGCCTGAGTTCACTATCAATTTCATCAACGATCAATGGTCGTGGTTGGATTATTCTCAGTGTGATCTTCTTCAAAGGTGGTTCTTGATTTGGTTTTTTGAAGTCTTCATGGTTAGTAGGTCTAGTGTCTTCAGTTAAAGCTCTGTGTTGGGTTTTGATGGCTGAATCTATTTCATCTATTTGGGATTTCAAGGCATTCCATTCTTCTAAAGATAGTGCAATCCCAGTCTTCGTTGGATAAGGTTTCTGGTCTTTACCCTCAAAGTATCTTCGAACATGTATCTTCAGTTCACCCTGGTACTGGGTGACATTAGTGTAAGTCTGCTTGCTACCAAGTCGGAACATCTTCTCTGATCAATGGTTCGATCGTGAATGATGCCAAGTCCATGCTTCGTCTAATCTTATATATCTTTGACGGACGTGATTGAAAACATCACACCAGTTCAGCAAATTTTGATTGAGTTTTTGATTCTTGGTTGGGGTTTGTGTTTGTTTCCTATAGGATTATAGGTTAAAGTTAGAAAAATTAGAAAATTAGTATAGAAAGTAATGGGAAAGAAACACAATAGGAATACATTAATCTGATTGGTTGATTAACTTTGATCTGATTGGTAAGTTTGGCGATCAAACTGCAATCTTGATCCTTAAACTGTAGGATATGTCCCTCTGCATTTTTATACTAACTTGGGACAGGTCAAACTACAAACCTCTGTCCTATGGAGATAAGTCAAATAGCTCGAGTGCATTCCCACCCCCTACAGTTCGTATTTTTTTTCTATTTCAATCCTGTAAGAAGTGTCCCTCTGCATTTTGTACTGAACTTGAGACAGGTCAAGTTTGTCTGATATTTGGCAAGAAGATAAACATCAAATAACTTGAGAGCATTACCACCCCACAACAGGATTTTTTTTTTTTTTTTTTTTAAATTTAATTTTTTTTTTTTTTTTTTTTTTTTTATAAAAAAGGTAGAAGGAAATTTATTCAACAGAAAATGATGATGATGATGATGAATTGACAACATGAATTACTCCATTGGTAGGGATAACCTAAAACATTTTTTTTTCAACTAAATATAATTGGGTATCATCCAGTTCCAATAGGGGTAACCTAAAGGATACCAAGAATCAACTTTTAAAAAAAAATAAATGAATTGAAACTAAACATAAATGTTTTGAGTATTTTGAAAATAATTGGATATCATCCGGTTCCAATAGGGGTAACCTAAAGGATACCAGGAATGAACTTTTTAAAAAAAAAATAAATAAATGGAATGAAACTAAACATAAATGTTTTTGAGTATTTTGAAAATGAATATAATTAGATATCATCCGGTTCCAATAGGGGTAACCTAAAGGATACCAGGAATCAACTTTTGAAACAAACAAAATATATTTTTTTGGTTATACTTAGCCTACACGAGGAGTGTACAACATGAATGATAATTGTTGAAGAATAAATTTCCTTCCATAAGCTATTTACAAATATGTACAAGTAATTATTTTCACCCACCCCATGAGAAAAGAAAAAAAAAACAATTTTCATCTTGGATAACCATCTCTGTAAATATAAAAAATAATATTGATTGGGATAATTTGAATATAAGAATTATGCTTACCTCTGGATTTCTGTAAAGATTGTGGAAGAATATTCACTGGTTGTAGAACAAATTATATTGTCAATGGTAAAGTCGATACACCGTCATCTTGAACTAGTCGTTTTGGATAAAAATAAGATAAGCCGTCTTTCGTCTGTACGTAAGTAAACATGTCATTTCCATTAAGTCTAAAGCCTTTATTTTTTCCTGTTCCTGTTTGTTTGTTTTTGATCACTTTTAAATATGTTTCTTTTGTTAAATCATTTTGTCTTTTATTTATTCCTTTACAACTCAGTTTGTTTGATGGGCCAAAACAATAGTAAGTTTTGCTGCACAATCCAATAACCCCCTCTCCCTCCCATTCAATTTTAAAAAGACCCGGGGTTCTTTTATCAAAAGCTTTCCTGTCCCTGCAGCATTGAGATGGTATCCAGTTATCTCCCCTTAATTTAGTGTTTACATAATCTTCCATATGGGCATCACAGGCTTCTGAGGGTAACCATTTATGGACTTGGTGATAGAATGATTCTTTTTTCTCTGGTCTGATTACTTCTTCAAGGGGAGATCCAGAAAGGGCTATGTATAAGCTGTCTGTGTCCGATTCACAAAGTTCAAAATCCTTACGATGAACAAAAAAAATCCAAAAAAACATAGTAGAACTGAAGCATACGTAACTTGGCATATTGATACACGAAAAAAACCAATGTGGTGGGGCAAGTCAAGTTTGATTCTGCTTTTATTCATTTCTATTTCATAAAGTTCTTCAGTGAGGGTGTTCAGTTTCCGAAAGGCCAGATTATTGATGAGGTTGGACACATTATCTTTATCACAATACACTACATTTCTATGTTTTGCCTTATTAGTGAATGTCTTCCCATAGCCCGAATTACCTAATAGCTTCATCGTGTCAGCTACGATGGCTTTACTTGGGTCAGAGTCCCCTTCCCGTCGGGCCTTTGATACTTGATCACCAAATGTTTGGAAGCACGCCTTGGGCTGGTACTGGATGACTTGATACACCCGACTGACTACCAGTCCGTGCTCCAAATACCATTTCAATAATGGTGTAGCCAGCAAGATTTTTTCGCCAAAGTAGCTACCAATGAGACTACGGCGAGGTTGGCGCATAATGTTGTTGGCTTCAGAGTAAGCCTTCATGTATGGCCCGATATCTTCCCGAGAAATATTTGTATTTTTGAAGATTGGTGTCATTTCTTCAAAATAGGGCTTCAGTTGGTCGGGAACAGAAATGTCGCACTCCACTAGGCCAAAGATATTGCCTGTGCGAATCTTCTCGAGAAGTTCGCTGGATGTCATTGAACCATCCACCGAAGTCCCAAACTTTTCCCGGAGAAAGGTCTTTAAGTCTGCATCGGTCTTTTTCTGCTGATGCCACTCACATTCCCAGATTTCTATAACATCATGCCCAAGGCTCTGTAGGTACTGGGTGGTTCCCTTGGTGTTTTCCCTAAGCTCAGACATGGACTTACCCCGAACTGCATTGTGAGTGGCCAATGTACCGTCCTTCATATTCAGATAACATTCATGACCGTGCCAGAAACATCCGTGAAACTGATAAACAGTTTTGGTGTCTTTACACCAACCATCTACGGGCACTTGACGTCTACCAATCTTTTTTTCAGTATCATTGTATTCGTGTCGGATGTGGACACCGTCCCTGGTAGACATATATTCCAACCACTGATGGGCCATCCTACCGTACTTATGGGAATATTCTGGTTTAAAGCCTGTCTCTTCCTTGCGTCTAATGTAGCAACCTGTTGGCATTTCCTGCATTAATGACCATAAGTACAAGGCATTGGCATTATAACCTACAACACCCCCACATCCCTTTGCTTCTGCGCCATACTTAAACACTCTTATGTTGGTAATATTCTTCTCGTGATAACGATTGAATATAATAGAAGGCCCCCCTACAATATTGTCCTTGATGAGATGATGTAGATCCTTGTTCTTCTCGTTGATGTTCTCGAAGGATATACCTTCGCCGACGGTACTGAATAAATATTTTAGCGTCAGGCCTGGAACGCTAATACCATCCTTAAACATATCGATCCCCCTTTCCAAGTAAAATTGTGATTGTTTCTCAATAGCCTCAAGGAATGGCTGGACATCTCTATTATTATACCAAATCAGGAAGTCCCTAAATGTCCTCACCCCATTTTCCCCCAAACTTGCTGGCAGTAAGCATATTCTTCTTCGGTAATGTTTTCCTTTTTAAAGAGCTATAAAAGGAAACATGGGGAGGTAATTCAGTAGTGTCCAATTTATCAATACAGTCAATCCATTCGTAGGGAAAAAATCCTTTAGTAATGGAACATCCAAAGGCCTTGAGAAATTTATCATAACTAAATCCAGGGGCTAAGTAATTGCAAATATCTAAAAATTTCAAATGATCTGTTTTCAAAACCATAAAGTTGTTACTTTTTTCACAACAAAAGACAGTGGGTCATACTTTTTCAGATACTCCATCAGTTCTCGTTTAATCACGTTCACATCATATTTTCCAGAATTAAAACCTAAGACGGGCATTTCCTTTATGTAACGATCAAATTCGGCAGCTAATTTTTCAAATGGGTGGGGTTTAGAATCATCTGTACCTTCCTGTGTCAAAGCATCTTGAATTATTTGCCTGAGGGATAATATGGTGGCCATGTGAATCTCTTGCATGAGAGAGTAACTTTTCTGAGAAATTTCCATTAAATAATTCATCATATTTTCAACCAATGTCTGTGTGTCACCATCAGTAATAAAACATTTGGGATTAACGAAACCCGGGACATTACAACATACACTAACACCGAGGGGTTTGTGTTGGGCTTCCCAGACAAGAGTATCAGTTGAAGTGGGGAGAGAAGTTTTATCAAAATAACATTCAAAATCAAATGTAACCCTATAGGGATATGATCGTAAGTTTTCTGGAATAACAATACCTTCTTCAAGTAACTTGTCAAAAATGGTCTTTGGGTGTGATACATACCACCAACATACTTAAAAGACACATCATCAGTACAAGAGAGCTCATGGCGATGGAGTGCTTTCGCCGATTTCCATAGTTTACCACATTTACGACAAACAAAGGATTTAGAATATTGATTAATGTCAGTGATATAACTAAAATGGTTCTCATATAAATTGACATACATGGTATTCTAAAAATTTCCATTAGACCTATGTACAATTTTAGCCAAAACTTCATCATCTTCCAATAAAAGTTCAAAAACTTCAATATTCACTTCAAATACTTTTTTCTATTTTGGGCAGTTCATCTAATTTCACACCAGGGAAGTTATCGTTTGGTTCATTTGTGTATTTACTATGCAGGGTCTGAGTAGTAGTATTCAAAGAATGGTAAGTAGAACCGCTCCACAGGGCTAAACACCAGAATAAACAGAGATTGTCATTATAAACAAAATGGTGGTTCTGATCACTGACAAGGGCAACAATCGAATGATTTTCCATAATATACTTGGAAAGATTTTCAGGGACCCCACCAATTGGATGATTTTTAATTTTGTTTGCATAAAAAGTTACATTGGTTAATTGATGGACGATCCATTTAGAGTTGGGTCTTTGCTGCCTAGCCCATTCCAAAATATCTTCCTGTTCAAGGTCTTCAAGAAAATTCCCAAAATCTACAGTATTTTCAATAAGAGGTGGCCTATCAAGAACCCGGGCATTATTTTTTGATGGGTGATAAAATTTTAGTTCTTCTGTTTCATTATTTCGTAAAATGAAGCCGTAGCTTAAATTAATTTTGAATTTATTTTTTTGAGATTGAAAGATTGTTTTATTTAGTTCAGAATTCATGGTGGATAAGTCAGTTGTATCTAGCCTGTAATTAAAAATGTCCTGTATTTTCCTATTAGTTATGTGATGGGTCCAAATAGTATTCCAATTTCTACAATAAATTTCTGAAATTTCATCACTTGTTTCTGCCAAAAGTTCTTGATCAAATTCAATGGGGTCAATGTCCAAAACAGTACGGGTTTTTTTCAGGGTTGTTGCCGGTCGTTCAGAATTCCGTTTCTTGGGGAGAGTTACAGGGAGATGAGCAGTGTTTTTATGCCTATTAAAATGTAAAAGTTGTTTAAACTCCTGTCCACATTCCAAACATGTATATACATCTAAGCAGGTTTTTTATGGTTGTCTAACTATTCTTTCCTAGTAAATGTTTTATAGCAGTTGTTACAGTCAAATGTCTTACCTTGTCCGTGAGCTGTCCGTTGATGTCTATTCCTGTTCCGTCGATCCGTGAATATTTTCCCACAATCCTCACATGAAAATCCAGAAGTCTCCATAATCCTTAGAATAATGAATGCACAAAAATAGCACAACACAATTGAATAATCTGAGTACACAGAGATGATCCTTTTCCGTCAAGAGATGAAAATGGAATGAAGCCGACTCCACAAAGTCGCTGAATTTATTTCGACGTGACGGACGTTTTTGAAAACGTCACGACGTCACAACGTTTTTTCATCGATATTTTCATTCTCGATGGGCGTTTATGTTTGTTTCCTATAGGATTATAGGTTAAAGTTGGGAAATTTAGAAAATTAGTATAGAAAGTAATGGGAAAGAAACACAATGGGAATCCAGAAATCTGGTTGGTCGATAATTCTGTTATTTCATTGGTCAGTTTGGAGATCGAAAAAGGAATCTTGATCCTCACATTAAAAAAAAATAAAGTTATTAAAAACTTATTAAAATAGTGATGGAGGTCATTTAAGGATGTTACTAAAAATAGAAACTATATAAAAAAAAATAAAGGATTCTGGGTAAATTTGTCCTATAGCACTATTCTTATACAATTTATTGGGAGAAAAAACATTACTCTAGTCCAAAGGAACGTACCCACGGGGCCCTCTCGGTACTATAGCACTACGTGCTATACAGATAAAATGGGGCAAATACAAAACCAGACAATTACTCTTCTACAAAGGAACGCACCACTCTTGTATCCCGTTGGTACTATAGCACTACATGCTACTCTTAATAGGGAAATAACACGTCATGGGATCCAGAAAAAGGGATTCTTAAAGAATTCGAAATAATACAACTTGCCGGGTTTATTTGGGTAATTAAACGAGGATTTTGGGAGAAATTACTCTTCTACAAAGGAACGCACCCCTTGTACCCCCTTGGTACTATTGCACTACACCGATAAATTGGGGAGATAAAGTCAATTTCGCTGATTTTGGGTAGATTTTGGTGATTTGGAGGGATTGTCGGGTTGTTTGTGGTAATTCGTAATACTCCGATTCAATCGAACACACCCTCCGAACATACCCCTGTATTGTTAGAAGGTTTTGGGTCACATAGCAACCACGTGCTACCATAGAAACCAAGATGGCGGCCTCCAGTATACAAAATGGCCGACTGAAACACGTGTCACCCTAACAACACGTGCTGCGCATGCGCACTCACACCACGTATCACTATGAAGATGACGTCACGAGATGGCCGCTCACGGGGGCTACCATGACAACACAACATGACGTCACCAGGTCACGTAACATGACGTCATTTCCGGGGTCCTGCCCGGGGTCCTGCCAATGAGGCACGTTCGGGTACATGCTATACTACTGACCACGACCTGTCATTGTAGCCAGGGAGTTACTTGTAAAAAGTTTCTGCAATTTAAATTTATTCGGGTTATAGCAATAATGTGGCTTAAGATACAGTTTTCTGATACCTTTTACTTTTTCACAAATCAATAATGTATGATATTCATCGGCTGGTGATGTACCACAGAGCGGACATTTTCTTTCTGACATTTCTATATTAAACCAATCTCCAGGTTCTGTAGCTATTTTATGATTTTTAGACCTGAATTTAAGGAGGGCTGTCATTAATTTTAATGGCATTTGTGAAATATATGATTCTCTTTCTGAATTATCCTTAATTATTTTATAGAAATTATATTTTTCTAAATTACGAATAACACCCCTCCATCCCTGGATATAAATGTCGCTGATTTTTTCGTTTTATTGATTCCTTAAACCAAGAGATATCAAAAACTGTTTGTTGCTCCCATAAATTACACATTCCAATATTATTTAGCAAGTTTTGTACATACTTTAACCATCCCGTTGTTCCAGATCTCGTGCTTAAATGTACCTTTGCGAGTGTGTATAAAGTTTTATCTATTTTCTCTTCTTTTCCATTTAGCAGGTGTGCGCAAAACGCTAAAACCTTTTGCTGTATTTTAGTATGTACTGGGTAGATACCCAGTTCCCCATACACAAATACGTTAGGCGTGGACGCCTTTAGGTGGAATAGAAATTTAAGGAACAAGAGTTCAAGCTTCTCAATTACTTTTATGTTTTCATATCCCCATATTTCACTGCCGTAAATAAGAGTTAGGACTATTGTTTCAAACCATTTGGAAATTACTGGCGGTCGATTTATCGCCATTTTTGCCATTTTTATATCATTTCAAAATTAAGGCCATCTTGACATGTTTTTTCCGTTTAAAATGTGACTTTTGTTATCCATTGGCTCCTTTTATTTAAACTGTACAACAATGAACCTTCACAGACCGTTTGGTTGTCATTCGAAATTTTCAGCTATGTTTTTCAATTAAAATGTCGACCCCCAATGCCAGAGATGCCAATTTTACGCTTGTTTCTTTTTTTTGAAATTTTAATCTTCACCTTAATGTGAGCCTCAGTCTTTCGACATTTTACGAATATAATCTCCAGAAAAAAATAATCTCCAGAAAAACACTATATCTGAAAATAGCCGAAGGAACTTTAATCTGGAAATGTCTGGGTAACGTCAGAGTCCGATTTTCATGACATTGCAATACACAGTAAAGCTCACAGAATAAAAGCATGATACTTGCTCTGGATTTCTTTACATGCCTGTTCGGTAAAATCCCCATCTACAGCGACACTAAACCACGCGGAAAATGAAAATCTGTTCCGCATATGTGTGCCGAACGGAAATCGTTGACGGACTATTTCTAAACTGAAGCGAAATATCACTGGAGTTTTCTACAAATCGTGCATCTGATTAAAATTTGTGTCGCTAGTGATAGCTAGAAATAGCCCCCTTGGTTCCAATGTGTTCTATGTGCCATTGGGCACATAGAACACATTGGAACTCAGGGGACGAAATAGTAACACGGGTCCCACTCGCAAATTGTATTGGCGATAAAATGTGTTCTTTGTGTTGATAGTTGTCAAATGAATTGCTGAGTGTCCTTCTAATAATTTCTTTTATAGACGTGCAGGCGTGTAATAAACACAGAACGACACACGCGTGTGAATGGATTAATCGATATGGCACCTGTGCCATCGCGAAAGGATAAAACTCGAGGCCTGCTGCCTCTCGTTCTATCCTTCTGTGCTGCCACTCGTTCCAGGTCGATTAACCCATTCACACGCGTGTCGTTCTCTGTATTTATTTAGCGTTATTTTGGACGTTTTAACGTCATTTTAAATTTGGAAGCTATGAAATATCGCCTATTTTGTGCCATTCATAACTCTCAAAATACGGCAAGTGCCGCTCGGATATTCTATAGACAAGCCAATCGATACTTGGAAACGCACAGCTCTGTATGTTTATTTTATTGGCGGAACATATTTAACGTTACGCCGTTAAAGGCGTCTGGGTCCGCAAAACGTCAGCAATTTAATTGTACAGGAAAAGGGGTAAACCAAGTAATATTTCTGTTCCTTATAGTTCAAGTGATGTTCTAACACGCATCATTCCAATTACAAAGCTGAAAAATGTGAAAATCAGACGCCAAACGCTCGGGATATGGCATTAATACCATCGGGCGTATTTTTGGTTATTTAAGATATTTTGGACAGTTTTCATTCAAAAACTTTCCTCTTGTCATTCCAGGAGCTATTTATAAAAAAAAAGACACTGCTATGACAATTCGCACACTCTTTTCTGTTTGTTGCATTTTTATTTTTCTATTTAAAATTTATGCACCCACCATCGATGCCCATTTCATATTTGTTTTTATACCTTTTATTTTTAATCTAATTCTGAGCTTCAGCCTTTTCAAAATTTTGGGAATATAATCTCCACAAAAAACATATTTGAAAATGTGTTGTCGTCCTTGAAAATTCTGAACCGTTATGGACGAACTTTGAGGTCAGGACTTACGGTGGTATACGGCTAAAAATTAAAATGCATCGCAGTTTTTATTATTTTTTTTTAAATTTCAGTGTTTTGTTGGGTTCAAAAAATTAGAGACAGCTTTTTTTTTTTTGTTTTTTGTTTTTTGATTTATTGCCATTTTGCGTGTCTTCTTCACTTCAAAGTCTTGGCTATTTTTGTCATGTTTTATTAAACCCGCAAAGGTTTTTGAAGGGTTAACAAACGTTTTGTAATCTCAAACCACCACATTATAAACTATCGTGATGAATTGACGGTAACATGGTCTGAGATTTGCGGCTCGGAGCGTATGTTCAACCGAGACGTGAAGCGTTGAGGTTGAATATATGCCCCGAGTCGCAAACCTCAGACCATGTTACCGTCATTTCATCACAATAACGTATATGTTCCAATAAGACACTACTCATAGCCCCAAACCCACATTGTGAAACACGAGAGGCTTATTTACTAAACTTGTGATCGTTAAAAGTTGCCTTCTGCAAGACAACCTTCTAACGATCACAGGTTTAGTAAATAAACCTCTCGCGTACCCATGGCTGCACTGGATAAATCATCAATAAACCAGATAAACTCATTCAATCTTAGTTCAAATCGTATATCTGTTTGTAATTTAAACAACAATTTCTTCGGAACACCGTCTGCTGCACGTGTGAAAAATGCAGAAAATGACGCGGCTTGCTAGTAACTCCGTTGATGAAGCAATTACGAAACGGGAAACGTAATTTCAAATATTTCGCGTGTTGACGTCAGACGGTAACATTTGCTACTGGAGCCGTAAACATAAAAGGAACTACTCTAGCTCTCATCCAATCGGAGAGCAAGGATTGTACTCTTTTTGGAACATATCCTTAATAATCGACCATCAAAAAGGCAAATAATACTAGTGAGTAGGAAAACATACACGTAGCCATAGGGCCTAAAGATGTACTTCAAGTTGCCACCTGGAACAGATAATGGAACAGATGATAAAGCTTGGGAGAACGCAGTAAATGGCTAGGTTGGGGTTGCGGCACCTGACGCGAAGCTTCTTGAGTTCAAATTCAATGAATAAGTTCGCCAGTAGTTTTGGTAAAAAGCAACGAAACTGTTGAGTTGTTTTGTCTCAGAAATTGTACTGTAATATTGACACTAATACAGTCCTACGAACAGCAAAAGGAACACAGCCCCACGAAGGCCTGGAGTACAATGGCGTAGTCGGGGTCTTGCGCTTAAAATGTCCACTCCCATAAAACCCTCAATCTTAAATATACTCTCTGCATGCGGCTTAACTGATAAAATTACAGGTGCCATACCAGAGGCGATGGAACCATGGAAGTTATGGGGAGACGCGCCCCTCCACTTCTTTCCAGAGTTCTGTTGTGCGGTTATTATTTATTTATTTGTTTACAAAACAAAAACCATCCGCACATTCTTATTATTTTTAGCTTATTATCTTCAGTGTTCATTGCGGATTACTAAAATAACACGTAAAAGTTGCTAGAAAAATACAAAAAGCTGTAACCACACCAGGGGTCAAGTATTTTAGTAAAATGTACTTACGCAATACACAATTTTTAGGACCATTCTTTAATTAACTATTCCATAGGTCTCATTGTCAAAATTTAGCCGAAGTTTTCCACGAAAGGTTACGCTTGCGCATTCAGTACCGGACGAATTGTTACCTGTTGATGTCACATAATGCGAATTGAGAACAATTTTAGGCGTGGCTTTAGCCGAGCCTAATAATGGCCTCACTGGGCCCACTGTGACACCGTATCCGACAACTAAACGTCTCGTTATGTATTTATTATCTTGTTAGATCACCGAAGTTACGCAACGTCGAGTCCGGTTAGTCCTGCGATGGGTGACCGTCTGAGCGATCGATTCGGACTCCCGCGTTGTGTCTTTGGGAAAGGAACTTAACCCCGATTGTCCACGTGGGGGCACGATGACGCTGTGTACTGGGGCGTACTGCACGTTGATGGTGCGCATGTCATCAATCAATCTTACTCTGCCCGTGCTGCAGCGCGGAGTTAACCCTTTACCCAACGTAACGGCCAAAACCGGCCAGCGCTATTCTCAAAAATCGCCAATTAATTTTCAAAATATTTTCATTTTTTGTCTCAAAAACATAGGTTATGACCCCTCGTTGGAACGAGCTCGTCGAGCTCGTTCCAACGAGGGGTCATAACCTATGTTTTTGAGACAAAAAATGAAAAAAATTAATTATTCAAGAATTTTTTTTGCAAGTGTCGTCTGCTTTTCATGTTAGGTAAAGGGTTAAGATGGCGGGGAGCTGACAGCTGCTCGTCGTTGCTCCGTGGTTGTCCTCGGGTAATCCGGCTTCCTCCACCCGTAAAACTGTCACCGACACGATATGACCTTGGCTGTTAAAGTTTCGTTAAACCTTAATAATAAAAAATAAATGTATCATTATGCCTTTTTTTATCTCTGAAATAGTAAGATTGGTTGTGTTTGTTGTTTTCGTTAACTTTTCCTATCCATATCATTTATTTATTTTTTTTATTTATTGAAGTTCAAGGATGCTTTCGACAGCCAGTGTCACCTCGTGTCGGACAGGTTTACGGGTGGAGAAAGCCGGAGTACCCGGAGGGAACCACTGAGCAACGGCGGGCAACTGGCAGCCTCCCCAATATACTAACTCCACACAAGCACTGTGACTATTGGTTGGAGACAGGTGCGCCATCGACGTGCAATCGTCGAGCGCGTTCCGACGAGGGGTCACATGATATGATTTTGTTGAACTTTTGCAAAAATTTTCAAAAAAATGATATTTAAAATAATAAATGTTGATATCGTCTGCGTTGGGTAAAGGGTTAAGTGCCTTGCCCAAGAACACAACGCAGTTACCCTTGGCGGGGATCGAACCGTGAACCTCTCGATTGGAGTTCAATGCTGTAACCACCGAGTCACCTGGCTTCCATTCAAATGTTTACAAAATCAGGCGAATAGTTATACATTGCAAGGGGAATAATCCAACATCTCACTGATCGAAAGAAAATTAGTGATTTTTTACCTCCGAAATTTTTGTGCGCGTTTACAATTCTGTTTGCTTTCCGGTATCTTAACTTGAAAACAAACTTTATAAAGCGTCAGTTAGAGGGATTGAGACTGCGATATTTGACACAAAATCAAAAACAGCTCATGTTGACAACTATTATGCCGCCAGTGTTGTTTAATTAAATTAATACGGGTCAATGATGACTATTATTATCGGTGAATTCTTCAGTCTTCGGTCACTGGTTTTGATCGTTAAAACACACGGGACAAATTTGAGGAAAGTGCCGACCAATTAGAACATTGCACTGAAGAGTTACTTGACAATACAAACACAGTCGTTCATAAAACCTCGGCAAATCCAAAACGTTTCAGATGACTATGGTTGATAATGATTGTAAACAGGCTATAAATCACCGCAAGAAAACTGAACGGGAATTTACCCACTAAAAATCGGTTCGACAAATTACGTGTACGTCTCGCAAAAACAATACGACTTTTGAAACAAAAAAAAAGAAAAGTTCTTGGGAAAGTTATGTCTCTAAACTTAACCAGCACACACCCATTAACCCTTTACCCAACGTAACGGCCAAAACCGGCCAGCGCTATTCTCCAAAATCGCTAATTAATTTTCATTATTTTTTTCAATGTTTGTCTCAAAAACATAGGTTATGACCCCACGTTGGAACGAGCTCGCCGAGCTCGTTCCAACGAGGGATCATAACCTATGTTTTTGAGAGAAAAAATGAAAAATATTAGTTATTCAAGAACTTTTTTTCAAGGGTCGTCTGCTTTTCATGTTAAGTAAAGGGTTAACAAAAGTTGGAAAATGATTAAACAAAACTAAAGGAAAGGAAACAAAACCAATTGTTCAACACCTGGAAGATACCAACACACTAACTGTTTCGAAAAAAAATAGATATCAGACAAATATGACGCGATATTTTCGACACATTCATCGTCGGAAAATTGTAATAGGGAATGCGTTAAGATAATAAAACAACAGGAAAAACAAAAGATCAAATTTACCTCCCACAATTTAAAGGATTTCAAATTTACAATGGACCTTTCTCTATGGAAGAGTTAAATAACTCTTTGCAGAAAGCAAAGGATACTGCTGCTGGTCCCGCTAAAATACATTATCAAACTTTAAAACATCTGCTTTAATCATCACTTGAACTTTTTTTATCAATGTTCAATGAAATATGAGTGGATGGCCAGTTTCCACCTTCCTGGCGAAAACAACAAATATTCCCATTCCATAGCCTGATAAAGATCACAGCAACTATAGTAATTACTGGCCTATCGTTTTCATAAGTTGTCTTTGTAAAACCGTGGAAAGAATGATCAGTGATCGACTTGTCTGGTTTCGGGAATCGAACAGTCTACAGTACGTGAAAAGTGGATTGAAACTAAATCACCCACGGAGTGGAGTTATCACCCAAACTATAACTTTCACATTTTGAAATTACTGACCAAAAACAAAGGCAATGTTTCAGCCAATGAGCCTCTGGGTTTAACCCGCAGGTCCATTGGCTGGAACTTTGCTTGTGGTTGTTATGCTTTGCAATAAATTTGCAATTATTGCTTGGGTGGAATCTCCAATTTGCGGGTGATTTAGTGATAATACACACTCCACGTACTGTACTTGAGAATATTCATTCTGGTTTCAGAATCCAGAGAAACTGTGGATAATTTGGTTAGACTTGAAACGTCTATTAGAAATGCCTTTGTAAGAAAAGAACATCTGGTCGCCATCTTTTTGATCTGGAGAAAGCTTACGTCACAACGTGGACTTATGGGGTTTTAAAATATATTTTGACATGTGGGTTGAGAGGGCGTATACCTCTTTATGTAGAATTTGTTACCCCCCCCCCCCCCCACCACCAAGTGAACTGATGGTCACAAAAAGTAATTGGGGTTTCCTCAAGGTAGTATTTTATCTGTTATCATGTTCTCGGTGAAAATCAACCACATTATTGACACACCTGGGAATATAACGGACTCGTCATTCTACGTAGATAACTTTTTAATCTGCTATAACAGCAAATATAGGAGTGCTAAGGAGCGCAAACTTCAGCTGTACTTTGAATAGAATTCAAAAATTGGCCTCAGAAAGTGGTTTTAAGTTTTCAAAAAAAAACTAAAACAAATTGTGTACATTTTCGTAATCTTCCGAAACATCGCCTCGATCCGGAGTTGAAAATAGATGGGAGTACCATTAAAACGGGTGCAGAAGTGAAGTTCTTAGGTTTGTTGTTTAACAACAAACTGAATTTCACTTCTCACATAAAACAACGAAGGGTACCCTGTTGCACTGAACCTTCTAAAGGTAGTTGGTAGCACTGATTGGGGTGCTGAGCAAAACACATTACTCGATAGATAAGTTGTTAGATCAACATTAGATTACGCTTGCATGGTTTATGGTTCTGCTAGAAATCATCGTTCAAACCACTTGATGCAATTCATAATGGTGGTTTTAGAATTAGCTTGGGTGCGTTTAGAACATCGCCCATACTTGCAATACTTGTTGAAGCGAAGGAGCGTTCTCTTGAGAAGCGCAGAATTAAACTGTCACTCCAATATGTTTATAAACTGCTTGACAGTCCATCAAATCCTGCTTATAACTGTGTCGCAGGGCCCCAAAATGCCGAAGTTTTAACCGTCAGCAGTAAACTATTCCTCCACTGTGAATTAGAATTAAACCTTTACCCATCATAAGGGAAAAAAAACAGGCCAGTGCTATTCTCAGAAATCGCTAATTAATTTTCATTATATTTTCATTTTTGTCTCAAAAACATAGATTATGACCCCTCTTTGGAACAAGCTCGTCGAGCTCGTTCCAATGAGGGTCTTAACCTATGTTTTTGAGACAAAAACAAAAAAAAAATAGATATTCAAGATTTTTTTTTACAAATGTCGTCTGCTTTTCATGTTAAAATTCATTTCAGTGATTTTAAACACATATCAATAATTACATCATACAGTTAAAAGTAGAAGTCCTGTCATGAAATGCCCACAAATAGCACGTCGATCCGCGCGTTAATCTACGCGTTATGATCATAGCAAGGCTATCAAATTCTGTACATATGGCCTTGCGCAAGCAGTGTTTCAGCCAATGGACCTCCGGGTAACCCGGAGGTCCATTGGCAGAAACATTACCTGTGTTTGCTATGAGTAACCAGGAGGACCTGTCGTGCTTTGGATGCCATTGGATATGGCAACTGCGCGCAATTCCTACGCGCAATTAAGCCTAGATAAGCGCACAGGCTGAATGGGATGGGGCAACAAATAACAAGCACTGTCGCTTCCGTCCAAATATTTTTTTTTTATCACTTCCCGTCTTATAATCTCTGCAGAATAGATCGTGTAATTCTGACACGATGTTATTTTTCTCATACAAGATGTACACATTCCTTTTTGTTAGAAGATGATATGCGGCCAGAGTGTGTTCCTTGTCAACAGGCGGGGGGGGGGGGGGGCGGTATCTCAGTAGGTAGGGGTGCAGGCTGCTAGTCGAGAGGTCCTCGGCTCGAATCCCACTGCATGTCGAGGGTGTACCTGTCTTCAACCAATGCTAACCCAGCTTGTGTGGAGTTAGTATGTTAGGGAGCTGACAGTTGCTCGCCGTTGCTTGGTGGTTCTCTCCGGGTACTCCGACTTCCTCCACTCGTGAAACTCTCATGGTCATGATTAGCAGAAATATGTGACCTTAAACACCAATAAATAAATAATGTCAACAGGCGCTGACAGTGGAGCACATTCTTGTGCTCTGTACATATTTAATCTTGTCTGATGGCAGTATGTTAACATTGCGTCTCGTCAAACTTATTTTACAATACAACTTCTCATAGAATCCCGTCGTTCCTCAAGGATATCAACCATTTTAATATATTTAGATCTTTTTTTATTATTGTAAACTCTCATTTATTCATATCTATTCAACAGGTTGATTTACACAACTATCCTTTAAAACCTGTTCTCATTTTTCTCAGTAGGATTTTCACTGCTTATTTTTATTCCTCGTGCTTTTTCCATATTTCATCGACTCGTTTTTATTGCGTGAAATTAATGAGCTTTTTTATAACACATCTCTTTCATCGCCACGGTATAGCCTTAGCTGATAATGTGGCGCAAAGCATCAATAATAATAATAATAATAATAATAATAATAATAATAATAATAATAATAATAATAATATAATGGCCGTTAATTGGTTGCTCTATCGGTCTGACGTAATATACGTTATTCTGGTTCTCTTGAATGATCTGGAGAATTTTTATTGGGTCTGTCTGTTGAAAGCCGCGTTTCCTTATTGTGATATGACTAACAATTCTACGGTTAAAGCGACAGTTTATTCTTTTTTCATCTCTTCACTGGGTACTAACTAAAACTAAATTCACAGATTTCCAGCATAAAAATGAAGACATAACACTTGGCTATCAAGAAATTGATAACTTATGACGCAGCTCGATGAGATATGAACATGAACGTGGGGTGGATGAGTGGGATTCACGGCGTTTCATCCCCGGCCTGATCCCGGCCAAAATATTCAGTAGTTAAGATCTTGCCTGGGTGAGGGCGAGATTATTTTGAGTGCTCTGAATTTGTTTATTACAATTTTTTGGAGAGTGGCAAATACAACAAATCTGTATAAACACAATATTATTTGCGTTTGAATGAATATAAAACATGAGCAAGGAAAACATAGGCTTTTGCTCTGGTACTCTAACTGTTTGAAAGCCCCGACAGTGGCCTCTAGCACTCAACCAGTTAAGCCTCAAATCGCCAACATCTGGAATTTTTTACTACTTTCCAAAGTGTGATTTACTGGCATTTCCGGTTTTGATTATAAACGATAACTTCACAAGGGAATTATGCAATCAACAATTGTGTGATGTATCCGTGCGCGCAAACGAAGACTTTTTGCTGTGGGTGTAATGGGGACGTCATTGTTTTTTTTAACACGAAAAGCAGACGACACTTGCAAAAAAAATTCTTGAATAACTATTATTTTCATTTTTTTGCCTCAAAAACATAGGTTATGACCCCTCATTGGAACGAGCTCCGCGAGCTCGTTACAATGAGGGGTCATAACCTATGTTTTAGAGACAAAAAATGATGAAAATTAATTGGCAAGTTTTGAGAATAGCGCTGCCTGGTTTTGGCCGTTACGTTAGGTAAAGTGTTAAATAATATAATTATCGTTAATAATGAAAAGTAATAAACAGAGTAATCGCTTGACTGGACTGGTTACGTGAAATAATTTATTCGAGGCGAGGGACTATATCGTAAAACACTCGTGCGTATTCGCGCACTCGTGTTTTTACAATCTCCCTCACCTCTCGTGAATTATTTCACGAAACCAGTCCAGTCACGCGATTACTCTCTATATAATCTATGGTAATAGATTTTGTGGAATTTTATCTGTGGCTTTGACCGTTGCTAAGACATTTGATGATTTTTACACTCATTTCAAGGGCTTTTCCAGCTGAAGTCAATGTTGGGCTCTTTGCGTCCAACAAAGCTCCATCTTAATGCTAAAGCATTGCAGATTGTGACTTGTTGCAATTAAGTGACGATTTCCCACTCAATCAATTCCAAGGCCATGTTCATATACTTCAAACACAAGAGGAGAGGGATGCATTCGGATTTGTTAAGCAGTTGCAAATTCAAAAGTTGCAGTTTGGAATTTGTCACTCAACGGTGGGGAAGGGGGATTGCGAATAATTTTTTTTTCAAAAACTAGAATACTCCGCAGCAGGAGGGGGATGGGTTGGGGGCTTACAGTTGCAAATTATAGCGGGGCAACTCCCACCTCGAACTAAGACCCTCAAGGCGCGCCCAGAATATGAATGGCTGGAATTCGAAAGTGCCAGAAGTATCGTTCGTTAGTATAGGATAATGTTGCAGAATTTGATATCACGCCATCATTGTCATGGTCGCAACTCTGTTTAAAACTACACACACGACATTTTCTAGAAAAAGGCACGGCATACCACATCGAAACAACCTACTCATTAACACCCGGTGACAGATAACTCGCCTACCTTCGGAATGTCTCCATTAGCATGAGTTGTTCATGCCTAGTTAGCATGGACTCTACCATATGTTATGTTTTTTTGGGGAATACATCAGAGGTTGGGAGATGGTCGGTTCTCGGAGACCAGTTATCTCTACATGCATACATTTCATGGAGATGGGTCACATACCGAAAAGACGCTTGACCTGCCTGTGTGGTGG
The DNA here is from genome assembly GCA_031216915.1 of Pictodentalium vernedei. Lineage (NCBI taxonomy): Eukaryota > Metazoa > Mollusca > Scaphopoda > Dentaliida > Dentaliidae > Pictodentalium > Pictodentalium vernedei. The sequence continues at coordinate 89,319,662 of CM062289.1, forward strand.
AAAAGTTGTTTCTGGTCTCATGTAAATTACACATTTACAATCTGCTGTCTGTTCTAAAAACTAATTTTTCAGCTAGTGGAAAGTCAACGCAAGCAGAGTTTTAACGGCAACACGCATTGTATACTAAGGGCGCTAAATCTGTGTTGCTTATGGTGTTATTAAGCGTTTGTGTTCCTTTCCTAAAGTGGTTTACAAACAACAAAGGTGCACAATTTAGTTCATTTTTATTTATTCCAGGGGATTGCGAGAGCGCAATTTGTGGAGGCGTAAATTACATAGTCACTCCAATACCCACCATGGCAATGAGTAGATCTCGCATCGCATCGCCGACTGGAAAATGTCATACATTCTCTGCTGAAGCCGATGGTTATGTAAGGGGCGAAGGCTGTGGCATCGTTATTCTTAAAAAAGTTTGTGATGTGAGTACCCTTCAGAAGTTTCATTCACATTGGTATAAACTAGTGTTGTCTGTCTTTTTTAACCCTTTCAACACTGGCGCCATGGGAGGTATCATTTCAGTCAGTATCATTTGAGTCAATACTGTCAACGGCGAAATGTACGAAATCATCCTGGTTTGTTGGGAGATTCAGTAATAATTTAATCCAACAGCTTTGTAGAGCTGTTGGTTTAAATTATTACAGAGCCTTGCTTCAGATTTTTTTGTTCTTTATGTCGACTGCTCGTTGACTGCTAACTTTTTTTTCAGGCAAACATTTGTGCATGTCGGGGTGAACGGCTTAAGAGTTGGGGTGGGTCATTACAGGGAGTGCAGAAGGAAGCGCTGTATGTTTCCCATATACACTCGGGATAACGTGTTTCAAATTTTCCCTCTTTTTTTTTTTTTTTTTTTTTTTTACAGATACTTAATATATTGGATACATATACAACTGTTCAAACTCACAACATCTGCAATCCATACTAGATTATGTTAACACGGAGCGTTCTGGCTTAGCTGTTGTGGCATTGGACTTCAGATCAAAAGTTCCACGGTTCTATTCCAGCCAGAGGTAATCGCGTTGTGCCCTTGAGCTGGGGATTGAAAAGACAGACGGCTTATTTTCAGGCTTGAATATCAATAACAATAAATGCATTGATAAATATTTATAAATATATAAAATTATTGGTATAGAATTATTTTATAAGTAGAACATCAGTTGGTCTAAGGGGAATTGGTCTTTTGGGAATTGGCCTCGTGGGCATTGGTCTAAAGGGAATTGGTTCAGTGGGAATGAACCACGCGTTTGGATAGGTTAATCAACATGGCACTCGTTCCGTCGCGGCAGGATAAAACACAAGAAGCCACATATAAAAGCAATTATTAGAAAGACACGCAGCAATTTATGTGACAACTATCGCCACAAAGAACGCATGTTATCGACAACCAAATTGACGAGTGGAACCCGTGTGACTATTTCGTACCCTGAGTTCCAATATCTTATATGTACCTACTGGCACATACAGTACGTGGAGAGTGGATTGTAACTAAATCACCTGCGGAGTGGAGCTATCACCCAAAGTATCACTTTCAAATTCTGTACATATGCAGAAAAAACAAGCAATGTTTCAGCCAATGGACCTCCGGGTTTAACCCGGAGGTCCATTGGCTGGAACTTTGCTTGTGATGGTTATGCTTTGCAACAAATTTGCAATTATTGCTCGGGTGGAATCGCCACTCTGTGGGTGATTTAATGATAATACACTCTCCTTGTACTGTAGAATACATTGGAACTCGGGGGACGATTTATAGTAGCTATCGCTAGGAATTCAAATTATGATTGCGGTGCTCGATTTGTAGAACATTCCAGTGAAATTTCGCTTCTTTATAAAAACAGTCCGTCGACGATTTCCGGATTTTCATTTTCGCATGGTTCAGTGCTGCCGTAGATGGGATTTCTCAGAACAGGCTCATGATAAAATATAATTTGAATAGATATTTCTATGAATAGAGTAGACGTGATTGACCTAAATGTTAGGTAAAGGGTTAAAATTAATCCTCGCCTCCTGCGGAAAAGTTAACAAACATTTATCGAGAATACGACGAGTAAACGTATGTACCCTTTATCAATTACGGGATGGGAGCCCGCTAAGGGATGTTCAGAAATTCCCGGCTTATATCCTTATGAAAATGTACTTTCGATAAAGTTATCTCCCTCGAAATTTTTAAACGAGCGAAGGATGTCCAATCATCAAACGAGTAATATTGCGGAGAAAACACATCAGTAGAGAATAATGGAAAATGTCCTGTTGTTACTTTTAATAACGAAAAGAACAGGAAACTCCGATTTTAGGGCAAGCTAATTAGAAGAACCTAGAAATAGTTCACGGATAACCAGGCATTGAGAATTCATCTACCAAACTTTACAAAGAGAATTGGTGAAATGATACAGCTCAGCTTTATGTCCATTGGCGCCCTTTTGTGTTCTGTTACGGAAAATAAGTTCACTTTGTACAGCTTTGTATTATGTTTTCAGAATTCCAACAATCTCACCTACCATGCCCAAGACCTCAAATTTTCGCCACATACCTTTCTTCCATATGCCTATGTTTTTTGAACATCCAGAAACGCCGTAAAAATCTTATTCCTTTTTTGACTTGCGCAGATTTTATCATTTGGGATAGTGTAAAATATGGTCAGTAACTGTCTCTCCTTCCCATGCTGAAGCCATTTTGGATCTCTCCGAAAAACACTTATTTTCGATCACATCCACTAATTTTCCATACAAAACTTTACAGAAAACTTATGCAATGCTACTACTGGCGGCGATCTCCCGATAATTATCCAAAGCTTCCTTATCCCCCTTTTCATATATAAATATGGCCCTACTTTCTCCATTCTTTTGGAACCTCCTGTTTCACAATGGCTTAGCTGAGTAGGCCCGTTGGGCTTTTACATAATTCCTCTCCCCCATTTATAGGAAGTCGTTAGGAAGTTTATTCGTCCCTCCCGCCTTTCTATTCCTTAATTTTGAGACCTCCAGTTCACACACCAAAACCAAGAAACTCTGAAATATATAATGTTGTTTGCGCCTTTCCATTGATATATTTTAGAACACCACTTTGACTCATAAGAATGCGTTCTGTATTTTGTCTTCGTGCTATTGGATGGTTCAACTTAAAATCGAATTTTGGGAAACCTTAGATTTTACGTCTATGCAGAACAAACGTCAAATTATCCCCCAAAAATGCTTTCCCTAAATATCGCCATTATTGTATTCTTCCGTTTATTGCTGTTGGAAGCGTCAGTGTTGCGTTATAGTGACATTGCTTTTCAGACCTGTTCTTCGAAAGTTTATATTTACCCATTCCCTTTACCCCTCGAAATAAAGATTATCAACAGCCTAACATTTACCGAAATATTTTAACAAGTGGAACCATGCTATCCTTCCGAAAATAAAACAAAAATTTATAATCCCACATTATGGGTTTCTAACAGTTCTTACAAGGATATGGTACATAAATGTGGAACATAGTTTGCAATTCCACTAAAAATATTATCAAAATAGAAGTACAGCCCGTAACGAAGAGGCAAAAGATCAGGTATGTGGAACAAGTACAGGTTCCTCTGAATTGAAATTTACTCAAGTGATATTATGTCCCATAGTGCCCGTTTCAGCTATACTCGTAGGAATTTTGCTATTTTCACAACAATGCAGAAGATTAAAACTTATTCGCTGTTTTAAAAATTCTGCTGAAAGTGCGAGTGTTGTGGTGGATGTGGGACGCGTTTGTAATGCACAGTCTGTGTAAAGGATAAATGAGTTTTTTTCGATCAATTTATTTCGCAAAGTGACGATAGGGAAACTACTAATAAATACATGAAAATTATCTTATCATCAGAAAATTGTGCATGCTTCTCCTTGCAGCATGGCCTTTCATGTTTGGAAGTGCTTCGCAGTTAATAAAACGGGAACCCTCTAAAAGCAGTTGGGTTGAAAATCAACCCAAATCAACTGGGCTGAGTGAATACCAGAAATGGCTGAAAATGTCGTTTGTATTCTGATATATAGACAATTATTGGGAAACTAAATTTATTTTGTTTTAAAACAATAGGCCATTTGACTTAAGATCCGCCGAATGGTATTATGAGAGAAATAATGAGAACTGAAAAGTGAGAACTCACCAAACGTTGTGTGTTTGTTCTCCATCAAACTTTCCTAGGCACCGGATTAATAAATTATTTCAATGCTTCCAAGAAAGGTGTGGCAAATGATAACCAAGCCAACATGGTATAATTCTCAAATTTAACCAATTCTCAAATTGGTTAAATATGAATACTGGATAATCTGGAATTCTGGAATTCTTGTTGTCTGCTTGAAGTGTAGGAACTGTTTGTGGCATAATATTGCACTAGCCTACTCTAAGTCATAAGTTCTGAACAGCACCCCCACCCCCATGTAATAACATTTTAGAATGGTACTACTGAGATATGATAAACCACTCACTGTGACAATGGTCGACACCTTTCGTGTTAAGCAAATTATGCCAAAGGAACTATTTTTTTGTCATTTGTACAATTCAAAATTTTTGTCAGAAATTCTGTGACTTCACGATTGTTGCGTCTTGTTTTGAGCATCTCTTGTCATATTTTGTGGAACATATACCATGTGTTGAGAAAAGTTTGATAAAAATAAAAAAAACAACACAAATTCCTGTTATTTTTAATTTGTCGTTTTTTCTAATTGTACCATACGTGTACATTGTATTATTCGTTCTATATTACAACAGTTACTGTCACGTGACTCATTATATGAGAATAAAATAAGTTTTAATAAGTGCAGTACGTGGAGAGTGTATTATCACTAAATCACCCGCAGAGTGGAGATTCCACCCAAGCAATAACTGAAAATTTGCTGCAAAGCATAACCAGCACAAGCAAAGTTTCAGTCAATGGACCTCCGGGTTAAACCCGGAGGTCCATTGGCTGAAACATTGCTTGTGTTTTTTGTCGATGTGTAAACAATTTAAAAGTTATAGCTTGGGTGACAACCCCACTCCGCGGGTGATTTAGTTACAATCCACTCTACACGTACTGTATTCATGTATCTAAAAACACAAATCAAATTTGAGCCATTTCTCTCACTTAACAATAATATATTTATTGGTGCTAAACGCTACATCAACATCTAAGGCTATACAGAGACGATTAAATGGTACCTACTGTTAAAGTGTTTATTTTTCAGAAATAAAACAATGTATTAAAAGCAGGAACATTTCAGTGAAAAACAAATACAGTTAAAACTAGAAGTCCTGTCACGAACTGCGCGCTTATCTAGGCTTAATTGCGCGTAGGAATTGCGCGCAATTGCCGTATCGAATAGCATCCAAAGCACGGCAAGTTCTCCTGGTTACTCATAGCAAACACAGGCAATGTTTCTGCCAATGGACCTCCGGCTTACCCGGAGGTCCATTGGCTGAAACATTGCTTGTGCCCAGGCCATATGTAAGAAGTTGATAGTTTTACTATGGTCATAACGCGTAGATTAACGCGCAGATCAACGTGCTATTTGTGCGCATTTCATGACAGGACTCCTAGTTTTTTCTGTAAGTGGTGAAAACACAATGATTACATATTATCGCTGCAGTAAAGTGATCTGGGTTGTAGTTTCAAGTCGCGCTGAGGAGGTCAGATCACCGAATCAAACGACCTGCCAGATCCAGCGAGTTTAATACGGAGATCTAACCTACTCAACGAGACGTAATGCGACGATCCAGACCAGTTCACTGTAGCGATAAAAGTTTATTATATGACGTATTGTTCAATATCCCATGCCAACGCTGACATTAATAATTCCCCCAACCTTTTTAGGGGTAAATTGGATTGACGAAAAAATAACTATTTTTATTTACACTTATTTTTGTAACAGGTGCACACTTCCGCGAATCCCCCCGATGCACATGAATACGTAACGAAGTGAACAGTTAACTTTCAGTCAACTCGGAGCGCCGTTCGAGCGCACCAAGTCTAGCTCGAAGTAAAGTACTCTCTGCGACGGGAACAGATAATGCTAATTCGAACTCACCCGTAAATAGTCTGTGAGGTCGAATTCCACACTGTGAATTTTCCGGGGGCCAGGAAAAAATCGCCAAACAGTAGTGATATTTAGCGTTTAAATTACATAGTCATATAATAAAAAAAATATACCAATGGTCTACAGAATACTCCAGAAATTAACCTGGTGAATGATAAATGAGATAAACTGGTACGAAAGAATAAACATAATTTAAAACTATGTACAGTGGTTGTTTCCCTGGAAAACGATAACAATTTATGTGAGTTTGTGCTATAAAAAAGGTTTTGAAGAGATCTGAAATTACAATACTGTCGATTGACATGATCATAATATACACAGGATAAGAGAATGTGCCACATTGTTAACATATTTGGAATGGAACACATTTTGGTCGCATATTACCCTCGAACAAAAAGGAATGTGTCAGCCTTGCATGGCCAATATGAACAATTGTTGATTTCTTCGAGGAACGATCCTCTGTAAGAATCTGTGTTGTAAAATAGGTCTCGAAGAGACCCAAAATTAAAATACTGAAGTCTAACAAGATTAAGATTTGTACATTTCAAACGAGTGTGCTCCACCGCCAACCTCTGCTGGCAAGGAACAAATTCTGGACTGTGTCATCACAGGAGAAAATATTAATAAAATATTAAAACCAATATTAGGCTTATCTAGCTCTGATTTGCGGTCCTGTCTCCCCTGTGATACATGGTTAAACCTGTGGCGAAAATTAAGGTGCGGTATAAAGCAACAATTTACCTATTTCATCCCTCTGAACATTGGTGACAAACTAGTAAAATTTGCAAAAAAAAAAACCTTTTTCACATAATGCAATTAAAATCTAAATGGTGTAATCTTACTTGACAGAGCTAATTGACAACTATCGAAACGGAATTGAATTTGATAACTTGTTACGATACTGGAAATGTTGCTTTTGTTAATTCTCTTGTTGTTCATATATTATTAGTTGTTTGACCTGCAAGGGGCGATCGCATTGTTGTTTGTCAATTTATGCATCTGATAATAATAGATCAAATGGGCATCTGTATGTTTGTCATTGCTGGTTAAAGATGCAAGTCTCACAGGTGAAGTGCAGAACGGGCAAAAAAAAAAAAAAAAGTTTCGCCAGTGGGAGAATCCACAAAGTCCATACATTACATTTGCCTTCATGCAATAAAGCCACATTCCATGAAATCACACACACATTTTACTGTCCTGGGTGCGATTTTGTTTTTATACAAGAAAACATGTCTCGCAGCTCATTTTTTCCTGTGAACATGTCAATAACTTTCTTATATAACCCTTTTGATACATACAACTATTTAGCTATAAACCCTTTGAGCCGAAGCGGCACCCTTTCCGGTCAGGAAGATGATACGTCATAACGTCATTAAATTGGAGGCTCTTCAGTAAATGTGTGGGTAGACCAATCAATATTTTCAAAATGCAGTCTTGGGGCTGCACGTTGAAAATATTGATTGGTCTACCACAAATAATGAATATGGACGCTTCTGATTGCTGTCAATGAACTAGCATGGAAGAAACCACAAGAGTTCAAAAGGTTAAATTACTTTTTCAACCCTCTGACCACTGATGACAAACTAGAAACATTTGCAAAATGCGATTTTTTCCCATAATGCACCTAAAATCTAACCAATTTAATCTTGCCTGGCAAAGCTGATTGATCTCTGTCAAAACGGGTTTAATTTGATAACTTGCGTTACTGGAAAATTTACTCTTGTTAATCCTCTTTTTATTCGTGTATTATTAGTTGCGTTGACGGGCAAGGGGTGATCACACTGCTAGTTGTCAATTTATGCAGCTGATAATAATAGACCAAATTATAATTTGTCACTGCAGGTTAAAGATGCAAGTCTCACGGGTGAAGTGCAGTACGGGCAAAAATAAAGTTGCGCCAGTGTGAGAATCCACAAAGTCCATACACTACATTTGACTTCACCCAGTATAGCCACATTCCGTGATATCATACACATACTTCACTGTCCTTGGTGTGATTTTATTTTTTTTTTTATACAAGAAAACATTTCTCACAGCTATTTTCTTCTGTGAACATGTCAATTAACGTACTTATATGACTCAAAATCGACAATAATGACGGCAATGGGTCCAAGTTGGCACACGGTGGGCCATCGTGTCCCTTAATCCTGTTTGTTTCGCAACGGCCAGCATCAGTCACAAGCTATTCATCACTGCAATCGTGCTGCTTGCTTGTGACACGCAAATTAATTCATTCCGAGACACTACTCCACAGGACCAATTTTCTTGATAAACCACCCTGTTGTCGCATATTAGGATTCTTTTGGTTGTCTACCCTTTTCCCAATGGCATTTTGGCATGATTTTTCTCAATTCAAACCCCACTTTTCCCAATCTCAGTCCTCATTCAAACAAAAAAAAACTTCTACAAATTTTCAAAGCCTAATTTTGACTTGAATCACTTTTATTGCAACAAAACATGTGCCCCAATGGGCAGCTTTTAGACACATTAGTAAGTTATATGCTAAGCACCTTATTAATTGTGTCTACGCAAGTCTTGATTGCTTATATAAGCAACCAAGACTTATAGAGACACAACCACAAAGCCACAGAACGTAGGCTATCGAAGTGTAGCAAATTGCTTCATCAGTTCATTGCATAAAAACATTCGTAGTCCCCTACCGGCATCGCCAGAAGGGACTCTAGGTTTGCACTCTGTCCATCCGTCAGTCTGTCAGTCACACTTTAGTTTTCCTGACTTTTTATTGGAAACGCTTCAACGGAATGATTTCATTTTTTGTAAACTACTATAGAACGATGACTTACAGATTGAGATTGAGTTTCATGCTGATTGCGTCATTCTTGTGTGAGTTACGGCCCTTTGAAATATGAAAAAGCACCAAAATATCAGTTTTGCCGGACTTTTTTTTTTAGAAACGCTTCAACGAAATGATTTCATTTTTGGTAACCTACTATAGAAAGATGACTTACAGATCAAGTTTGAGTTTCATGCTGATTGCATTATTCTTGTGTGAGTTATGGCCCTTGGAAATATGGAAAAGCACCAAAATATCAGTTTTCCGGACTTTTTTGGGAAACGCTTCAAAGGAATGATTTCATTTTTGGTAACCTACTATAGAACGATGACTTACAGATCAAGTTTCATTTGCACTCTGTCCATCCGTCAGTCTGGCAGTCAGTCTGTCAGTCATACTTTAGTTTTCCGGACTTTTTGGGGAAATGCTTCAACCGAATGATTTCATTCTTGGTAACCTACCACAGAACGATTACTTACAGATCAAGTTTGAGCTTCATGCTGATTGCATTATTCTTGTGTGAGTTATGGCCCTTGGAAATATGGAAAAGCGCCCAAATATCAGTTTTCCGGACTTTTTTTTTGGAAACGCTTCATAGGAATGATTTCATTTTTGGTAACGTACTATAGAACGATGACTTACAGATCAAGTTTCATTTGCACTCTGTCCATCCGTCAGTCTGTCAGTCAGTCTGTCAGTCATACTTTAGTTTTCCGGACTTTTTGGGGAAATGCTTCAACCGAATGATTTAATTCTTGGTAACCTACTATAGAACGATGACATACAGATCAAGTTTGAGTTTCATGCTGATTGCATTATTCTTGTGTGAGTTATGGCCCTTGGAAATATGGAAAAGCGTCAAAATATCAGTTTTCCGGACTTTTTTTGGAAATGGAACGGAATTCATGCTGATCACATCTAGGTTATAACATTTGTATAATTACTAATGCCCATTAGTTCGGCAGGGGACATTGTATTGCTTCAGCGATGCGTGCGCTCTTGTTTTAATATAACAATAACATGACTTTGGATGGCATTGTGGTTTGTTAACGGCCCAACAGGTGTCAATAACAGCCCGACAGCTTATAAATGGCCCGAGACGAAGTCGTCGGCCGTTAATAGGCTGAAGGGTTGTTACTCTCACCTGTTGGGCCGTTAATAAACCACAAGGCTCGACAAAGTCATGTTATAACTATTATTACCACTGGGATTCTGAAAAAAAGTTTTGACTCTTGTACCTACATGACTTTTTGAACGTTTTCAATTTTGACAGATGATAGTATCGTCTGTTGTCGAACAATCTGGTCTCATTATCATGTGATCAGTACTGGTACGCTTTCAACTGCAACTGTTCGAAAACTTAAAAACATACCAGATATTTATCGCTTTTAAGTAAGAAATAAAGGTTTTAAATGTATACAAACTTACTTATTATACACAACTACATATTCTCATGGGGTTAGCTTTTCTGGACATTTTACATATTTAACCCTTTACCCAACGTAACGGCCAAAACCGGCCAGAGCTATTCACAAAAATCACCATCCAATTTTCATTATTTATTTCTCCTTTTTGCCTCAAAAACATAGCTTATGACCCCTCATTGGAACGAGCTCAGCGAGCTCGTTCGAATGAGAGGTCATAAGCTATGTTTCTGATGCAAAAATGAAAACAATTAGTTATTCAAGAATTTTATTTGCAAGTGTCGTCTGTTTTTCGTGATAGGTAAAGGGTTAAACTTGAAACGAAAATCACATTGTTTACTAGCTGAAACCTTTTCCGGAAACCGTTTCTATTTCCGAGTGTACAACAGTGAGGAACAAAAGTCACGTGACGTGTCGGGCTGTTAATGAGACTTTTAATTCATTAACGGGCCGACACGTCACGTGACTTTTTGAAGTAGAGCGTTACGTTCTTGTAATGCCCTATATAACTTTGTTAATGTACAAGAACACGCCCACTAAAGTGGTAATAATAGAGATTAGAGACTGATCATTATTCCATGCGACTGTTTTTAATAAAACTCACTACCCGTACTATGCATGTAGTAGCTACGTTCTCAGATCAATATGAAGGTAGCATTTCTTATTCTTTGTGCGTTTTTCTCCCAAACACATTCCCAATTTGAGCCTTCAAGACAGGACAAAGAATCCTTGCTTCTTCATTTCACTGAACGGTCTACTGTACACGATGTTTGTTATTCTGTGTTGCACCTTGTTTGGGTGGGGAGCAAGTCAAGTAATTTTTATTTCTTCAATTTCTAGGCGAAACGAGATAAAAACAACATCTGGTGTACTCTTGTCAGCGGCTGTAATCAAGATGGCCATACGGCAACTCCGATCACAGCACCATCTGGGCTGCAACAGTCAACGCTTTTGCAACATGTTTACAAAAGATATTGTGTTAATCCTCACGCTATCCAGTTTATAGAAGCACATGGTGAGATAATTTGTTACCCTTTCTTTCAACTAAGAGTTCCAAAAGATGTGGCGAAGATTGCCGATGTATGCAAGGGCCTGAGCGCCGCGTTGAGAGGAGGTTGATAATGGGGTGGGGTGGTTAGGTGTATGAGGTCCATTTCATTTTCTCGAGTCGGGACATTTTTTGTCTGGAGTGGGATCCTAAATATCTATTCGCTTTTGCTGATAATAATATACTTTCTAGAAGATTTGTTAGTGGAGGCCTTTACTACCCGATTCGGGTTGTCGCAGTCTCTATCTGACCAGTTTAGATTACCGGTTCGCCAGGTGTTGATAGATAAGGCCAGCGTGATGAAGTCGACACGTTGTATTGAGTTTCATCTCCGGTACAGGTCTGTGGTCACACGAACGAACAGAGGACTTCGACCGCGGGTCATTTTCACATTTCCGTTTTCTAGAATTGTTTTTTTAGTCATGACTTTAAATGGGTTGAAATGAACCATTAGCATTTTCAAAGATGTGCTAGTTGGCAAATTACCATATCTTTTAAAATGCTAATTATTAATTTTAGTCACTTATATTAATAGGCAGAAAATACAATTTCGGAAAATACAATTGTGAAAGTTTTATAGTGTTTGCTCCAGATCGCGAGTAGGTCCGCAATATCGGTTTTCTACCCGCAATATTGTTGAAATTCACCTGTCGAAAGGGAAATACTGCAAGAATGATCAGCTTGCGATGCTATTTTCATCTGTTTGTTTCTCAATTCTGTCTTGATTAGTCAATATTTTATTTGCACATTTTCGTATGGATTGGCAGCTAAGATATCAAGACCCTGGCTGGTAATCATCTAGTTTTTTAAAATAGTAGACTTGATACTTGAACTTGTGTTGAAAACACAGTCGGTCATACAAGAGGGAGTCTGTAGTACTAAATTTGAAATTTGGGCCATTGGAGGCCCAACATGGTCAATCCTACGTACCGCAATGGTGCGAGTTAATTAATTTATTTATTTATTTATTGGGGTTTAATGACACTTTCGACAGCCAGGGTCACCTCGTGTCGGACAGTTTCACGGGTGGAGGAAGCCGGAGAGAACAACTGAGCAACGGCGAGCAACTGTCGGGTCCCCCATACAAATTTGCCCACAAGCAGGGTTAGAACTGGTTGAAGACGTGCATTAGGCATTAGTACGCAACGCCACCGAGATGAAATGTCTTACCCATGCATACAGCGTGATTGCCGCAGGTGAGATTGCAAGCTGCACCTCTACCTACTGAGCCACTGTGCGCCCTGTACCAGTAAATTAAATAAGACGTTGAGTAGCAACTACCACGTATAAATGTTTAATTATTCACCAATAAACTTACAAGGCATCGTGAGCTTTTCAACTACAGTCCCGACTAACTAATAATCTAACTACATCAGTGACGAAGGCCCGCATTTATAATATAGTTGGAATATCATTTTTCACACAACTTCCATTGAATCGTTCATTACTGAAAATATAGTTCACATCACGTTTAAGACGGGAATGACGTCAAATGTCAACGTCGACGTCGTAACATTGTGACTGAATTGGTTTCAGAAGTAGAAATAAATTAATCTTCATTTATTGTTCATTTACTGTTCACCTAATACAAAGAGCAGACATTTACATAAAACATTTCCTGAATATATAAACATGTTCATTTCTTGTTTCGAATGTTTAGCTTATGTTGACCACTCATTGGAACGCGCTCGACGAGTTGGTTCCAATGGAGGGATCGTATGTTATGTGTTTGAGGCAAAAACATTTTTAAAAAAAAATATCAAATTCGGCTGATGATTGTTTTTTCAGCAGCGCTGATAACCTCTGTTCAGATCACTTTTACTGAACTTGATAGAGAAATAGACAGAACGCGATGTGTGTTTGAGTCGGTGGGTGTTTTACACAACTCGTTGGAATGGCGTAATCATAAAACACCCACCGATTCAATTACACATCGCGTTCTGTGTTTATTACACAACCCATGCATTAAAATTCATTTAAATAAACACATTGTAATTTCGATGTTTAAACCCAAAGGTGAAGAGTCTGTTTGTTTTGATTGAAGCTGCACTGATCAAATGTATCGATAAAAAATCAAAACAACTTTTTCGGAATCAGTGTTTGTTGAAATTCGTACTGCTGTTTCTCTTCGACTGGTGCCATTTCACGCCTAACCATTCGGTGGCTATTACTATTAGTAAGTATATAAGTATAAATTTGTGCGGATTTGCAAAACAGCTGGGAGAAACATTTTTAAAAGAAGTTCGAAGCATGTCAAAATGTACGAAGATTTACCGAAATAACGTTGACCAATTTAGACATAACGAATCCACAAAAAGAGACGGCCACGGGACTGGGTTAATGTTCTGGTTGGAATGATTGGGTTTTTTTTAAAATATCTCATTTTTGGTTAACTAATTTTCTGTGAACCGACTTTATTTTGCTTTGGACGTTTTCGTTTTCACACTATGCGACAGACTGTCGATAATTGTATAACGAAATTTGGAAACTTTTCGAAGCGTAACTAATGGCTCGATGGGAAAGGAACTAGTATGAACGGATGAACGGTGCTGGGAAAAACGTTCCCGCTTGTACATCACCCATTGAATACAGAACCATTTGTGTCCTAGCGGCTGTTTCGTTAAATACGTGGGTTTAATGTTGAATGTATGTCTAATGCAGTACGTGGAGAGTGTATTATCACTAAATAACCCGCAGAGTGGAGATTCCACCCAAGCAATAATTGACAATTTGTTGCAATGCATAACCAGCAAAAGCAAAGTTTCAGCCAATGGACGTCCGGGTTAAACCCGGAGGTCCATTGGCTGAATCATTGCTTGTGTTTTTTGTCGATATGTACAAAATTTGAAAGTTATAGCTTGGTTGATAACTTCACTCCGCGGGTGATTTAGTTACAATCCACTCTCCACGTACTGTAAATACACAGAACGACACGCGCGTGTGTCGTTCTGTGTTTATTTTACACTTTCACGTCTATAACAGCAATTAGTAGAAGGACACTCAGCAATTCACTTGGAAACTCGTCCCGGAGTTCCAATGTGTTTTATGTGCCAGTAGGCGCACAGGACACCTTGGAACTCAGGGGACGAACTGTCAATAAAAAAGAACGCATTGTATTGCCAACCACACTTGCGAGTGGAACCGTTTTACTATGTTTAGCTACCGCTAACGATTCAAATTGTAATTGTGGTGCACAATTTGTAGAAACATCTAATGAAATTTTACTTCTATTTAAAAATAGTCCGTCAGTTTGCGCATGTTTAGTGTTGCTGTAGATAGGGATTTCGTAGAACAGGCGTGTAATAAATTTCAAATGGAATCGCAATTCATAGAGATTAGAGCTGGGGGGTGAGGTGATTTTTACTTCTAGTAACAATTGCCACTTCTAGAAGTCGGGAGCTGGAAAACCAAAAGCGCACCATAGCACAGAATCGGGATGGATGAGGGAGTAACATGTACATTGTGTTTGTTGAGGGAGACATACTTTGTGTGGCAAATAATCCTAACGTAACATTTTTTAGCGACCAATTTGGCATTTTGGAACTGAATAAGTATTAAATATGAGATCAGGAGCCCATGTTTCAGGACCACTGCATGTATGTATCCATAGACAGGCTTGGAACTTTCAGGAAGGCGATTTAGTCGCTCGCCTACAGCTCCCCTTAACAAAAACATTAAGGAGTAAGAAAACTAACCCTCCTGGGCTCAGAAATAATGATTATCATAACCTCCAATTCCTGAAACGTACATCTTTTAAGATAGCTGATGTGTTAGTGGTTTCTATAAGACGCCACATCGCTCCACCCACTCATCCGGGCCTTTTTTGCCAAGCATTGCTTATTTATAACAACATCCGCTCCACCACCTCCATCCCCAAGATGGTGACGATGGAGGCACTCTTCCATATGCGACCAATGGACGTTATAGAAATCCAGTTTGATTGAGATCGTTGGAAACTGTTCTGAGATGCAGGATTCGTTTCTACGTAAAGGTGAATAATAACATTTTGGAGCTTTTGATTTGCCCCTTGAGGGGGGGGGGGGGGGGGGTTGGTTGTGGGCGCCCTTGTTATCTTTTTCATTGTGACATTTTAGAATTGAGCCGTGGAGAATGGGCATCTATAGAGTGAGTTTTATTTTTGTTCCGGCTTTTTTATTGTTTTACTGTCTGATATCTTTGTGGGGATACATGGGACGACTAAAAGTTTGATGTATTTCCTCTGTTGCAACTTTCCTGTTCGCGGCTATCTATAAACAATCGTCCTATTTCTTCTGTCAAAGCGGGAATTGCTCTTCACGTAGGTAGTAAGCATTTCGTATTGTGTGTGTGTGTGGGGGGGGGGGGGGGGGAGGACATACCGCGGCGTAGTAGGCATACAAGGCACAAAGCTATGTTTGGGACTAATTACCAGTTCCACATTGAGAACAGGTGCACGTTAAAGAACGAAGGGGAAACAAAACATAAGAGGGCATCTTCTATCACACCTTGACTCTTTGAAATCGCAAGACAGATTTTTCGGTCCAATGCATAATTTCGTCCTATTTTTGTCTTATTATATGAGGACTATGCACGGATTATTGATGATAATCAACTTTCGGTCTTTGCGAAACGAATTAGACAGAAATTGTTTTACACAATTTGTCTACGGGAACATCTGAGGTTTTTCTGTAATTAGTTATTAATGTGATACATTTGTGCAGTTACTCAGTACTCACGGAAATTGCCGACCATTAGGGAAGTCTTGAAGCCAAAGTCGATTATTTCTCAATATTTTCAACGCGGCTTCGAGGTGTATCTATCCCAAAGGAGACGCAGTAGATTTACTACGTTTTAACCGTGGAATGGCGATCACTGTCGATATTTCGGATAACCGGTTGACGTTTTTTTTCAAATCG
The DNA here is from genome assembly GCA_031216915.1 of Pictodentalium vernedei. Classification (NCBI taxonomy): domain Eukaryota; kingdom Metazoa; phylum Mollusca; class Scaphopoda; order Dentaliida; family Dentaliidae; genus Pictodentalium; species Pictodentalium vernedei. Next base: position 89,335,852 of record CM062289.1, read on the forward strand.
GTTAGGTAGGTAACCGGCTTCAAACCGGTTATCCGGTTAACCATTTCAGTACTATCGTACATAGATCTTGTTACAGAGGTGCCTTAGTCATAAATATGTTCGTCCTGAATGCTTACTGTATAATCTGATAGATTCGTATTCCTGCTAGTCTGTTGCAATTCTTCTGGTAATGTACGGACGTGTAGACAGTCGCCGTGCATTGTGTCCGGGGAAATACTGCTCTCCCCGTGGAAAGTGACCAGTTCACGGCGGCCGTACTGTAAGGTGCTATAGAAGTTAGAGAAGTGTGTTTATTTTGAAATTCCCTTCTGTGATATCCCTTAAATTCAGATTAAATATCCTTCAAACTGAAGGTTGAGAGGTATAGAACACGAAACACACAAATGTAATCAACTCATAGAGTTGACAGCAGCCACCACTGGTTCCTGGAAGTCTGCTACAGTATTCGTACCAGATCTGATAATAAAATAATATTTCAGGAAAATAACGTGTGGCCAAACGTGCTGCACACATCCAAGAAGAAAGCTATGGCATCAAAATTCTTCAAAACGCAGTGGCAGAGCTTCATGGGGGTAAATTCCATAACTGTCGGCTTTGTTGACATTGTAAATTATTTTCGATTTTCGGTCAACGTCGTCGGACGGAAAAAGCACTGATATACAACGCCGTCTAAAATCAAATTATGAGAATGATCGCCTCAATACAGCGTACTATTATTATATAGAGACTGCACTGTTGCTATATTCTATGCAAGGCATCATGACACCTGTTGAAATTTCTTAGAATTACTATTTTGTTTTTCGATAGAAATTCGTGGTATCTGGTATCGAGTGATTAGCACTTGTTCGTCGAACAGGGAATCCATCTTCAACAAAACTGCAGACAGTGTTGCCATTTTCCCAAATGCAGCCCTATCGCTGCACTCTAAAGGGTTTTGGATGTCCAGATTTGTTCTCGGACATGGGAAGCACATTTGGCAACGGAAATTTTATTTTATTATCAGTTCTGGTACGAATACGGTAGCAGACTTCCAGGAACCAGTGGTCAACACTATTTATTTATTTATTTATTTATTTATTTATTTATTTATTTATTTATTTATTTATTTATGGTTTAAGAACACTTTAACAGCCAGGGTCATATCATGTCGGTGACAGTTTTACGGGTTTACGGGTGGAGGAAGCCGGAGTACCAGAAGAGAACCTCCGAGCAACGACGAGCAGTTGCTCCGACATCGTAACTCTGCACCGGGGCACAGGCAGGGTTGGATTGGTTGAAGACATGGCGTACGCCTTAGTACACAGCGTCATCGTGCCCCCATGTAGGCAATCGAGGTTAATTGCCTTGCCCAAGGACACAACGCGGGAGCACGAATCAGTCGCTGAAACGGTCACACATCCAACTACTAACCGCGCTCGACGTTGCTTAATTTCGGTGATTTGACGAGAACCGGTCACCGCGCCACCATCGTGTCCCCGTCAACAGTATAAATTGATTACATATCTGTTTCGTGTTCTGTACATCTCAGCCTTCATTTTGATATATCATTTTGTGCATATTTAATTTGAATTAAAGGAATATCAGAGGTGCGAATTTCAAAATAAACGAAATTATTTTAATTATGTAACACCTTAAGGAGGTGCACGAGATAAACTTTGGTTAATTCCCGAAATTCCTAGTTCGTGCATGAGACACGGAGAAAGTTTCCTTTTTGCTTTGTATTATAGATGCTCATTGCCACGCCGCAGAGCCCTTAGCAAATGTTGTGTTGTTCATATGTTTCTGGCAGAGTGAGGTTGTGGAAAAATAATAACTGCAGTTTGCAGCCGGATGGCTGTAGACTGCAGTTATTATTTTACGCTACCTGTATATTGATATTGATCTGACCCATCTCAGTGTGAGTGTACACAAACAAGATACCATTCCAGGAACGAGGGTTTGTAGGGTTAAGAGTAGATGCATGTACTGGTGTTTAAGGTCGCATATTTCTGCACAATGGCTAATAGAGTAAATAGGCCTTCCTGCTAATTCCCAAATGTTGTTGCGATAACTTGAACCCGAAAGAGAAATACAAATTCCATATGACTGTATTTGAATAGCGAGGTAATCTGGAACCATTCCCGTGTATTTCCTGTTGGGTTGAGGTCTGGCGAGCATGCCAGTCGGTACCTCCACTCAATGTATTTCTGCTCCTATTAATGGGTGAATATAAAATTATTTCGGTTTCGCGGGTAGTGGCATTATGGTATAATGTATACAAGTTACAGTTTGCTAAATGTCACCTTCTCCTCATCATTTCTACTTAACAGATGAATGGGGGAGGGGGAAATGGGAGTTTTTAATCGCTCTCCCCAGTACAGAAAATGACTTTCTCTAACCTTTCATCTGTTATGGCATTTGTGCAAGTATGCATGGTAAAGTCGAGGAATGCAAAATTGGGCCACCCCTTTTAGAGGATTTTAACCCACCCACAGTACAACTCATTTTCATTGAAATCAATTTATACATGTCAAGAAACGCAGTTTTAGTATGCAATGTGACCTCCTCTAGAGTTTAAAATTTTTCCAACAACGCCTCCACAGTATTTGGAACAATTGCGGAATGTCTTTCCTGGCAGCTTGTTCTATTCACCAACAAGGGCATTCTTGTGGGAGGGGCTGCCTGTTATCTGAAACCTTCCCCATGCATGTCCAGTTGGGTTGAGGTTGGGTGAGCACGTTAGCCGGTACCTCCACTCAATTTCTTTCCCCTACTATTAATGGGTGAATCTAAAAGTATCACCCATAAGGGAGAAATCGAAGTTTACTGCGCTTACGGTCACCAAATGGTTCTCTCTGTCTCATTTCTGTACCGTATGAGACCATTCTTGAGCCAAAACAATACCAATCCACCACATCAGAAAGAGCCAACCTCTAGCTGATCCATATCCAGGTGCGTCTATTCATATCGTCTATACGGATTCTGGCATCACGTGTGAAAGGCGTTACACTAAATCTGTACATGTATTCCATTGAAAGACCTTTTTTTTTGTTATTTCTGTGTATAGAGCGGTTGCATTTCTTTTGTTGAATCTGCTTTGCATTCATGGTGAGGTACAATCATACAGGGGTAACAATGTAAATGTCCCAGTGAGCTGCCGTGACTCGTTGACGACTGACACGACGTTTTCTCATAACTCTACCAGGGGTGCTGAACTGATGTCAGACCCTTGAGAATACGCCTATCCCTAGTGCTGCAGCAGCCCATCTCTTTTACATACCTGACTGTCTTGTAATCATATCTCTTGAATGTTTATGGACTAAATGACGTACAGTACGGCCGTCGTTGAATGATCATTTTCCACGGAGTGAGCAATATTTCCACGGACGCAATAATATCTTACCTCCTACAAGTATCTGGGAATTTCATTGGTTCAAAGACGTCAAATGCAGATTGCATATAAAACCATATACTGCCTATCAACATCCATATACGCTGATAGATATGGGTAATCTCCCCTTTGTTCATTGATTATTCAAAATGGCGGCAGCCGATAAACGTGTCAAGTTGAACGATTGAGTGTTGGAAGCCCATATTTGGTCTGAAGTGCAGGTTAGGAAACTTGAAAGGCTTCATATTCTGTGGATGTGTGTCATGTTACTTTCAAAATGAAACGGTTTGGTATGTATGAATTTGCCTTGTTACAATTTATGGGAGAGTGCAGTCACTCTCCCATAAATTGTAACAAGGCAAAGACACGTCAACACATTTTGAGAATTCTTTCATTTAATTTTGATCGCAGTTGTTATTAGTTCTGTGCATCGATGCAGCAGTCGGTAAGATATATTCGTTACACAGTTTGTTGGTGGCCTAATATGGTATATATGGTGTCAGTTAATTTCATATTGGACTTCGCTCTCGTCCAATATGCAGTTAATTGACACCATATATACCATATCAGGCCACCAACAAACTGTGTAACTAATAATATTAGATTCCAAACACTAATTATAGGAATAAACATCAAAAATCTAATCGAAGAAGCACCTGGTACAGTCCTTTGCCTCACTAACTAAAATTTTGCCACTGATGATTTTTATTACTTGGTAAACGCATGCGTTGACATCACTGTCCACGCGAGGATTGCGACCAATCCACGGCACTGCACTCTATGAGAGATATACTGAGTTCTACATGTAAACTGTCAAGTTAATATTTGAAAGCTCATCGATCAAAGTTAGACAGGCGTTAAAAGTTATATGAAAAAGAAAGAGCAAAAGGGGAATTGACATCGCCAGAAAGGGAGATAATCAGTTTTTTACAGCCCCCAGATTCACCATGAATAGATATATAGATAGGTAACTTTATTCAACATTACACAAAATCCAACAATACAATGCATAAGAATAACTGTACTGGTAACATAAAATGTATACCTCAAGGGGAAACAATAGCCAGATGCGCAGTCTACCTGGTATTCCATCAAATAACAAATACTTTGCGACTTTTATACAACTGTCGTCTCAAGGTAAAATATTTGAAAATATGATAACAATGGGAGGAGACTCAACGTGCATTGTGCCTATAACATTGGGCATTTTGATGCCGATTTCTCACAACCCACTTTATATAAAATCGAGGTTATTCCATCTCGGGTCAAATCATGAACTTGTTTCTGATTTGAAGTGAGATACGTGTAGAGTAACCTCGACCTGTATCAAAGTTATTGATTGTTTGTTTCCATTGACGTCGTGGGGTACACGAGGGGTTTATTTACTGAATTTGTTATCGTAAAAGTTGCATTGTGCATTGTAGTTGCCTTGCTCATTTCACGCTGTGAAATTTGGGCTCTGGTTTGGAAATTTTTGGAACAGACACGTTATTGTGATTTATTACTTTCCAGAGTGTGATTTACTGGGATTTCCGGGTTTGATTATAAACGATATCTTCACAAGTCAATTGTGCAATCAACAATTGTGTCGTGTATCCGTGCGCCCAAACGAAGACGCTTTGTCGTGGGTGTAATGGGAACTTCATTGTTTTGTTTTTGTTGTTGTTTTTTTTTTAACCATTTACCTAACATGAAAAGCAGACGACACTTGCAAAAAAAAAAAACAAAAATTCTTGAATAACTATTATTTTCATTTTTTTTTGTCTTTAAAACATAGGTTATGACCCTCGTTTGAACGAGCTCGACAAGGGGTCATAACCTATGTTTTAGAGACAAACAATTCACCGAAGTTAAGGAACGCCGAGCCCGGTTATCCTCGGATGGGTGGCCGTCTGTGTGATCGATTCGGACTTCCGCGTTGTGTCCTTGGGCAAGGCACTTAGCAACAATTGTCCACATGGGGGGGGGGGGGGGGGGGGGCACGATGACGCCGTGTACTAAGACGTACTCACGTCGATGGTGTGCATGTCTTCAACCTATCTAACCCTGCCTGTGCTGGAGTGCGGAGTTACGATGTTGGGAGCTGGCAGCTACTGGTCGTTGCTCAGTGGTTCTCTCCGGGTACTCCGGCTTCCTCCACCCGTAAAACTGTCACGGTCATGATTAGCAATTGTGCTAAGTATGTGACCTTAAACACCAATAAATAAATAAATAAATACATATAGAGACTAAAAATGAAAAAATAATGAAAATTGATTTGCGAATTTTGAGAATAGCGGTGGCCGGTTTTGGCCGTCACGTTAGGTAAAGTGTTAAATAATATAACCATCGTTAATATTGAAAAGTAATAAACAGAGTAATCGCTTGACTGGACTGGTTACGTGAAATAATTCATTCAAGGCGAGGGACTGTATTGCAAAACACTTGTGCGCATTCACGCACTCGTGTTTGTACAACGTTCCTCACCTCTTATGAATTATTTCACGTAACCTGTCCAGTCAAGCGATTACTATCTTTGAATTGACATAGTCTGGGGTTTGCGGCTCGTATCGTATGTTCAATCGAAACTCTAAAGTGTCAGCGATGTCATGGATTAAAATGTGCGTGACGATGTTTATGTGATTAATGTTTATTGCACGATGTCACACAGGTATACTTTTACTAACTATGTTGCTAAATATTGGCATGGTGTTTGAAATTGAAATCACCCAATAATATGCAGTAGTAGTATGTCATGTACCCGGCCAGGGAATATTGGCCGGATCTCATTCCGGATCTCATGTGATGTCATAGTCACGTGACCCAGTGGCGCCATGTTGTATTGCCATGGTAACCCGCGTGAGCGGCCATCTTGTGACGTTATCCCTATAGTAGTACATGGTGTGAGTGCGCATGCGCAGCGCGTGTTGTTAGGGTGATACGTGTTTCCGTCGTCCATTTTGTATACTGGAGGCCGCCATCTTGGTTTCTATGGTAACACGTGGTTGCTATGTTACCCAAAGGCCTACAAGGGGACACAGGTATGTTCGGAGAGTGTGTTCCTTTGTACCAGAGTATTTTTCCACAAACAGCCCGACAAGTTTTACTATTTCAAATTCTTTCCGAATTCTCTGCTTCTATCTCGCTATGCAATAGTTTCGTCTATCTGACCATGTTCATATGTCCTAGAGTATACTCCAGTAGAGTAGAATAGATATTAACTGGAACAGTTTAGCTTATTATTGCTATATTTAGCTGCTGAGGTCTGTTCTTGTTAGTTCTCTTCCGTGTACTCTTGTTGTTTCATTTATCTAGATTATTTATATAGATTATAACTAACCAATCAGATTGCTTGATTTTCCATGATCTGTATGCATAGTTATCTCCCCTTATTACAATGTAGTCGTATCCGAGTCTCATCGCCTCTGTATCCAGTGGCCACGTCCCATGGAATCCCATTTTGGAAAACAACCGTGTGCTATGGAATCCCTTTTTAGTCGTACGAGACCAAGAGGGCTATGTAAAAACCCTCAATGAGGCCTCATTTACTATCCCTCATAGCCTCATTTTCTTTTGAGGCCATGAGTGCTTTGAGAAAGCCCTCAATGAGGCCTCTTTTACTGTCCCTCTTAGCTTCATTTCAGTATTTGAGGATACCTATGGCCTGGTATTGTACTATTTGAAGATACTTATCGAGGATACTTTCTGGAGAATCCCTTTTTAGTCGTATGAGGGAATGAGGGCTATGATAAAGCCCTCAATGAGGCCTTATTTATTATCCCTGTTAGCCTCATTTTATTTTGAGGCCATGAAGGCCATGAGAAAGCCCTCAATGAGGCCTCATTTACTATCCCTCATAGCCTCATTTCAGTATTTAACATGTATATCATATGTAATCCCATTTTTGAAAACGCCTGGCTGTGGAATCCCTTTTTAGTCCTATGTGGGCAATGAGAAAGCCCTCAATGAGTCCTCGTTTACTATCCCTCATAGCCTCATTTTCTTTTGAGGCCATGAGGGCCATGAGGTATCCCTCAATGAAGTCTAATTTACCATCCCTCTTAGCCTCATCTCAGTATTCGAGAATACCTAACGTTGTATTATTGGAGGATACCTTTTATAGGACAGTTGTTGTAGACATTTTATATCCGGGTACTCCATGCTACATCCGGGTACTTCTGTTGGGAAAGGTATGGAATTTCTACTGATATAAAAAGATGTATATTACGAAAGAGTTGCTTCCTCTCGGCGCTTATCAACCCAGTCCTAGCTCTGAAAAGGGTTTAAAAGGAGTGTTGGTGTGAAAATAAACTCATTTGTTCTACGACCACGAAAGAGTGAAGTCATGAAAGTCCATTGCTGCAGATATTCTGAAAAGGCCTTTTCCAGATCAGACATCATGCACATACACGAGAATGCTTACTGCCCTATGAGGAAATGGGAAAAAAATCGAACAACGCTACAAGATTAGAAAGAAATTTAGATACACTGCGAATCCTATCTGATGCGGATCGATCTGAAGGCAAGACTATACTCAAGACGGGCAGTGATGATTTGATACAATGTATATGTGATTGTGCCTCGAATATCTCGAAGGGAGCAGTACCTATAACCAAATCTGAGAGAGCTGATTCCATACAAACACCAGATTAGGAGAATTGCCTTTCCAAGGAGAGAACTATCTTATCGGAAAAGAAGTCGGATCATACAGAAAGGAGGATTTTTAGGAAAGTTGATCAAACCCATCATCAGTGTTCTGTCCGATATCCTATAAAAGGGTCATGCTCGCAAGAAACTTGTTATTTGTAATCTGACCGACCTTCAAAGAGAGCGGACACAATGCAATCCTGTTGTGCGCCACGAAAATGGACAAGCGATTCGTACTCCGATGAATCGTCGGAACTCTCAGACGATATGGAATATGAAGCAAAAGAAGACGAAGAAGAGGAAGAAGAAGACGTTACCAAGGAGAGAACTATCTTATCGGAAAAGAAGACGGATCAAAAGAAGACGAAGAAGAGGGAGAAGAAGACGTTTCTATGATGGGAACTATCGTCGAAAGTGCCTATGACAAATACCAAGACGATTTTGTCAGTCTCATGAACAAATATATCGAGGATGGAATGGATAGAGAAGATGCAGTTGAAACAGCATTATTATAAAGCACTTTAAAAGAGTGTCAAAGAAGCCATTATTGAGAAATACATTAATACCCTGGTGTACATTAGAAATTTTTGCAACGACTCAATTCACAAGAAACCGTATGACAAACTGCTCATTCCGAGTAGAAGATGATGATGAAGAAGAAGCAGAAGGAAACGATTAGAAACAAAGTATAAAAGGAGAGTTGGTGTGAAAATAAACTCATTTCCGTTTTGAGCGTCGAAGAGTGAAGATGTCTGTGTCGACAACAGTGCCCAAATTCAAAGATGACTTACATATACAGATCTTCAAGAATGATGCTGGATTAAAGCTGACTTCCCAAGAACTGTCTCAAGTGAATCGAGTGGTAAATGCAGCCAAGAGAAAAAATCCAGACATGGATGCTGATGGAAAGAAACAAAGATGTGTGGATAGTGGCCAATCAGTAAACAAAAGAATAAAGACAGAAGAACTGACTGATGCTTCCAATACAAACAAGAATGAAGTTACTAATCAAATTATGAAACAACACGAGAGCGATGCCAGCTCCCATAAAGAAAGATGTTTTCACTAAGAACGAAGTTTAGAAGAAGCCTGAAGTTTCTACTGTGAATGAAGTTTCCACCCAGAACGAAGTTTCTACTGCAAAAGAAGTTACCACTACGAAGAAGCCTGCCGTTTCTCGTGCGCATGAAGTTACCACTACGAATGAAGATTCAAAGAGGGACCAGACCGAGGACGACGTTTCCACTCAAACCACAAATGAAGTTACTACTGAAGCTAAGGATGATGTTCAGAAGACTGCGGTTACTACTATTAAACAGCTAAAAAACAAGAAAGAGGAACCCAAAGATGCCAGACAGGAAATTAAAGCAACCAACAATGAGCTATCAATGAGAGAACGTGTTTTATCAAGAACCTAGCCAGACACTGGGAAGAAGCTCCAACCCACAAGAAGATGAAATGGTTAGCCCATGCGAGAAGAACTACAAAGACAAAAATGATGCCTTGAGACATTGAATTGTATACTTGAATAAAAATGAAATGTTATATATACTGGATGTTTGTTTTTTTTTATCTGCTACCCAACAGAAGTACCCGGATGTAGCAAGAAGTACCCGGATGTAAAAGTATCCTATAAAAGGTATCCTCCAATAACAGAACATTAGGTATTCTCGAATACCGAGATGAGGCTAGGAGGGATGGAAAATTAGACCTCACTGAGGGATTTCTCATGGCCCTCATGGCCTCAAAATAAAATGAGGCTATGAGGGATAGTAAATGAGGCCTCACTGAGGGCTTTCTCATAGCCCTCACCGCCTCATACGACTAAAAAGGGATTCCACAGCCACAGGCGTTTTCTAAAAAGGGATTCCATAGGATATACTTGTTAAATACTGAAATGAGGCTAAGAGGGATGGTAAATGAGGCCTCATTGAGAGCTTTCCCATGGCCCTCATGGCCTCAAAAGAAAGCGAGGCTAAGAGGGATAATAAATGAGGCCTCATTGATGGCTTTCTCATAGCTCTCGTTGCCTCATACGACTAAAAGGGGATTCTCCAGAAAGTATCCTCGATAGGTATCCTCAAATAATACAATACCAGGCCATAGGTATCCTCAAATACTGAAATGAGGCTAAGAGGGACAGTAAATGAGGCCTCATTGAGGGCTGTGTCATAGCCCTCATGGCATCAGAAGAAACTGAGGCTATGAGGGATAGTAAATGAGGTCTCATTGAGAGCTTAGCAATAATAAGCTAAACAGTTCCAGTTAATAGTCTCTTCTACTCTACTGGAATAAACTCCAGTACAAAGGAACATGTTCCGGTAGACGAAACCTATTGCATAGAGAGATAGAAGCAGAGAATTCTGAAAAAAATCGAAATAGTAAAACTTGTCGCGCTGTTTGTGGTAATTCAGCGAATCTGAAAAATACTCCGGTACAAAGGAACACACCCTCCGAACATACTTATTGCAGGCCTTTGGGTAACATAGCAACCACGTGCTAACATAGAAACCAAGATGGCAGCCTCCAGTATACACAGTGGACGACGGAAACACGTATCACACTAACAGCACGCGCTGCGCATGCGCACTCATACCACGCATCACTATGGGGATGATGTCACAAGATGGCCGCTCACGCGGGTTACCATGACAATGCAACATGGCGTCATTGGGTCACGTGACTATGACGTCACATGAGATCTGGCATGAGATCCGGCCAATATTCCCTGTCCGGGTACATGACATACTACTTGCGGTGCTTGTAATATGAAATAGGTGCTACCTAAAGTGCGAACGTAGTTATTTTGTAAATTCGAATAAAAAATATAAGGGTGTCATTGGGTGTGTTTAATTCCGTACCCATTACCCAAACCATTTCGTACCCAAGTGATTTCGCACCCAAAACCATTTTGAACACTTTAAAAAAAGTAAATTTGTGCCCCCAAAAATAATAGAATAATGGCAATATTCATCTCGGTTTATTTGTCAGGGGTGTAATTTGAAAAAAATAGGTAATAAATTTAACATTAATAAGCAAAGCTGATCACAACATAGCATAAAGTAATGAATCCACAACCTTTAGAATTATTTATTTATTGCTGTTTAAGCCACGTACTTATGCACAATGGCTAATCGTGACCATGACAGTTTTACGGGATCAAAATCGGTCAGCGCGGGAAAATAAAATCTAAACGCTCTTGTACTGACCTATAATGGGTCTCCTATTTCATGAGGTGACAAAATATAATTCAATTAAATTTATTTGATAAATATGCACATTTATTCATTTAGGTTTCATTTTGTACTATTATTCATTGCTCAAACCAACAACTATTTTTTTTTTTGCAATTTCACACACAACTCAGCCTGCACAGTGGGGAAAATAACGTTAAATGGGGAAGGGGAGAGGGCGGGGGGTGGCGTCGCTGTAACCGGTTCTCGTCAGATCACCGAAGTTAAGCAGCGTCAACCGCGGTTAGCAGTTGGATGGGGTAACCATTTTAGCAACTGATTCGCGATCCAGCATTGTGTTCTTGGGCAAGGCCCTTAACCCCGATTGCCTACATGGATGCATGATGACGCTGTGTACTAAGGCGTACTGCATGTCGATGGTGCGTATGTCTTCAACCAATCTAACCCTGCCTGTGCCGCGGTGCAGAGTTCAGAGTTACGATGCTGAAGAGCTGACACTGCTCGTCGTTGTTCGGTGGTTCTCTCCGGGTACTCCACCCCTAAAACTGTCACCGATATGATATGACCCGGGCTGTTAAAATGTCGTTAAGCCCCAATGAATAAATAAATAATGTTAAATAGTTGTGACTAATACTTTCAAACTGCCACTCTCAAAGCTGGCCACCTTTCTTTCAGCTGGCTGGACTGTCCATGTGTACCAAAGTAGTGTGCTCACTGTATAGTTCAGCGAACCGAACGTAGTGGCTACCCCTCGCTGAAATAGCTCCATGTGCTGCTTGGAACGTGTAACACCCATTGCATGAGAAAGTTTGACAGCTTTGAGAAGCAGTGCAAATCCGAAAGAGGCTGCTGACTGGGACTGATAATAAATATGTGAGTGAAAAAGACAACAGAAGAATGAAATGGTGATCAGTCGGGAAAGTATTTGATTCCTTCTCCTATACATATGTTCTAAATTACCACACCCGTAGTATTGATATATTTTTTTTGTATTTTTTACTACTTATTATTCTGATTTGATCCCCTATTTTTATTCATTTTCACCAGGCTGGACTGCAGTCTAATTCTCATGATGCACTATTTTGGACTAAATTTTTAACATCTTCCATAGCTGTAGATAGTTGGAGTTATTTTGGAATTTTGAGGTTATTTGTCCATGTATGGCACTTTGAAATATTATGAAGTCAGTTTGTAACTTCAGTATAATATTCCACCCTGTACTATTAGTCCTCACCATACTATTATATGGATTATATACCCCCCCCCCCCCCCCCCACACCCATCATATTCCCAATTAAAGTTCACACAAGAAACAGGAGAACATTGATGAATGGATGGAAATACATATAGAATTAGAATATGAGATACAGATCGCTCTCATCAGTCACCACATTTATCAACAACCCTCCACCCCCCACCCCCCACGCCTACCACCACACTGCCAACACACCACCAATTTCTCTGTGACCCACCCTTGCGACAAAAAGAAGAACTACAGTGTCATGCTAATAGAAATTCTCAACACCTTAATGGTGAGCAAAACCCCACTGAATCAGACCGAAAACTCTGTCCAGGCCGAAGGCTTATTTAGGAGACTTTACCAAGGAGGGAATTAGCGGAGCATGGAGTTGGAGAAGAGATACAGCCTGGAGAGATTAAATAACCATTAAATCACAAACCTTTACAACAATTGTTAACACTTTTTGAGAACAGAACTCACAAAACAATAAAATTTCCAACACAAAGCCCTGGGTTGCAAGAGGTCTATGAGCTGAACATTTACAGGTTCTTATACAAGACTTTTTAAACAAAAAGTATCCTGCAAAAAACTGAATAAATTCAGACTGCTGTGTTGTGATTTCACCCAGGGACTTAGTTGGGAGGATTTAGACGAAGCCATAAGAAAATAATCCAGCCTCAAAACAGCCCTGGATTTCCTACTTCCGACATCAAATACAATTTGGCAAAAGTTCTATTGCCCACCATAACATTCTTTTCAAATAAATTGTTATGGTCCTGCAAAATTACAATCTACCTCCCCCCCCCCCCCCCCCCCCCCCCCACAACAGCACAACCAATATTTTCTAACTGGTCCACCATCCACCCAAAGGATTTCTAGCAGTGCCCTTAGAAAGGAAAGTACAAATAACAATTTGATGGAATGCTACGTGCATGCTATTACCCCTTTTTTCGTGGTCTTGGGAGCATGAATTTCTGATTGGATCTTTTCTTTTTGTGTTTGCAAATTTCCTAATGATGGTGAATTCTCGGCAGCAAGAAAAGATTTGTTTTCCCAATTTTTTAGCTAAGATTTCCGTCTTTTTATCGCTTTCAATTTTCATAATTTCATAACTCGGCAATCTGTGATGGGATCATTTGGGTGGGGACATCAATTAAAATACCCACACACTGTCTCCATATCACTTCTTGTATTTTCAAGTACATGTAGTTTAAGCAGGTTGAAAATTTTCTGAAAAGTGTGTGTGTGGGGGGGGGGGGGGGGGGCGCAACAAATACAATCACCCATTCAATCTCAACACCTCAGGTTTCAAGTAGGCTGGAAAGGGTCTTTATTTTATTTTTTTTATTTATTTTTTTTTGGGGGGGGGGGTGGTGGGGGGGGGGGGCATCAATCACCCCATCGAACCCAAATCTGTGGTTATATAGCGCAAGGATTTCAATTTTTTTTTTTTTTTTGGGGGGGGGGGGTGGGGAGACTTAAGTAAGATATGGGGGAGGGGTGCAATGAGGAGATGCCAAGCCTTATAGCTGGAGGAGGGGGGTATGGGGGTGGTCTCCCCATGAAAGATTTCCATAATTGGAGTCCCCGGGAGCGATATCTGAGCATTTCTACAACACCATACACGGTGTGTATTGTTGTGTGTGGTTTGCGGTGTAATATTGGATGGGAAAACCACGGTCAGATAGAAATTTGAAATCTGATTGGTGCGAGGGAAAAGTGTGTGTGTTTCAGCTATCCCTCCTCCTGTGCCAGGCTGTGGCGCTGCCACTGGGTTGTTAAACGTCATGTACAACAGTTTTGGGCCAGATAGAAAATGAATTCAGTATCAGTGAGTGTAAGTAAAATTATCAAATTATAGAATAATTACAATTAATTACTTTTATTCCGACGCTTTAATTTGTAGTCCCATTTAGCTGGTCGCCTTTTTTTGGCTGAAATTGCAAATGCATTTGCAGACTGACAGACCGAGTGTAACTTGGATCGGACTCGGTCACTGATCAAAAACGACACCTTCTGGTCTCCATTAATAATGCCTTATTTTCCGAAGGAATCAATCATGAACTATTATTTACTGAATGATTTTGTATTCAAAAACAAAAATGTATCAACACTTAGTGTGATTTGATAATTTTCTCTTGCAATCACAACCTGAAGACGGAAAACCGTCTTTCCTCGCCAAAATTGGCCTATACAACGTTACAAGAATCTCTGTTTGACGCAAAAGTGGGTCAATCCGAAAGTAGCAATAATTTTCTGTGGAGTTTCCACTGGAATGGAGGTGCTTGGGAGTAACACTGCATCACTTCAAAATTCAAAAATGGAAAGATCGTGTTCGAAATATCAATACCGGGTACCGGTACCGCACTTTTTGATAAATATTGAAGTGGAAAAATCGTTCCAAAAACTTTATTGGGTCAGAAAGATGAGGAAAAATTGACGAGCCGAAATGTACAGCATCCAACAATGAAGAGCAAATTCTCATGAGTCCCATTGTGCGCCTCTTTTAATTGTATATTACGTATCTCAGGCTTCCAGCGGAAATCGTCATAAGCACGAGAGGGGTAAGCCCGTTGTTTACAAAAAAGCGGATCAGAAATAAGAAATGCGAGAAAACATCGACTCATCGTTTTTAAACGTCTCGCGAAAGGAAAATACTTAAAATTATAGAATTTCTTGCAGACACACCTGTTCTTAGATATTTTATTAACAAGCGTGCCACTTTGTGGCCTTCAACAATTTTGATTTATTTTTTTACAAGGAATTGAAGTTTAAAAATTGAACGACAAAATTAATGTAGCGCAGGGTGCGTTTCTTTTGTGGTTTCGATTTTTGACGGAACCGAGAACCAGGTGACGCTTTTCCTGCACGCTCACCTGTTCCTTTTTTCAGAAATCTAATTCGATTTCTACCAATGAAAACAACACAATTTGATCAACTTCGACTACAATTTTTTGTCCATGGAGTTTACTTCCGGACACAGATTTTTGGATTGCTCAGCCTATACATTTATCTGAAATATTCTTCAAATTTTCTCATATTTTCACACATACACACACGTTACCATTATGCTCTCTTCGTTCGCGGCCTTCGGCCGCTCACTACGTTCGCTATTATTTAGTAAAGAATCAAATACGTTAGTGCCCACTATTGCTATAATACGAGGTGACGGCCACTTTGTTGAGTCATCCTTCCTATTGGTAACTGAATTAAAAAGGCATCGTTTTTTTTTTTTAAATTCTGTTTGAAATAACGATACACTTCGCTGAAACATGTTCTTGTGTCATTAATTTTTTTTTTGACCAATGAATTGCGTAAGTTAAAAGGAACGCCATTTGCCACGCCTACACAAAACTTCAGTCTCCTTTTCCATCTGACGGGGGAGAGTGCTGTCAATTCCATTCAAAGCAACACTGAATTAACTTTAATTCTGATTTTGACCATTTCCTTAGAAACTGAAAACACAGTTTGTAAATGTAGAGTTCGTTATGAACCCAGATGACATGAAGCTGGTTGAACTTTGTCTCAGAAAGAGTTCATTCAGGCTATTAGGAAACTGGAAGGTTTTGTTCGCGTAAGTTTCGTTTGTGGATTATTATGACCGGCCATTGTTTTCGTTTGAGAAAATTAAATCAAGCCCTGAGGTCAACGAGGAAGGGCCTCCCCGAGATATAAGCTTAAGCTATCATCCCTCATACCCTCATCACGGAAAAGGGGATTCGATGACCACATGCATTCATCCTCCCCCCCCCCCCCCCCAAAAAAAAAAAAAAATTAGTGAGATTCAATAAAGTAAGTGGGATTCTGTACATAGGATTCCAAGCTCCTTTACAGATTCTGGCAGTCTTAACGTCGGCTTCTGTCATGTCTTAAACTATCTGTCCTATGATCAGCTTCCACTATAATTTACCCAATACTAGAGCCTTCCACCCCCCCCCCCCCACCACCACCCTTACAGCAGCCTTGTACGATTACTATTGACTTGCAACACTGCTGTAAGCTTGTTATCCCTTCCTGACTCTATATCGGTAACTTGAAGTTCCCCTATGTATTCACCCAAGGAGGTCTAACTTCAAGACCCTCGTATTTTCACGACCAGTGGCATCCAACCTCCAGCACACCAGCCAAACAACACCTAACCTGCGGTACTCCATTTTTATCGTAAAAGGCCATGGGTGCTATGCGAACCTCCCCCACCTCCACCCCACCCCCTTCTCATTGTATCATCTATTATTGCTCATATCCTCATCTCGAAAAAAAATCCTTAATCACGGAATTTCATGGAGGGAGATTCTATACGGATTACGTAAGTGGGATTTCTATCTGATTTCGTGAGTTGGAATATTAAGCACTCGAGGATATTCCCTTCTCAACCGAAAAACAAGAACCAATGCCATAGAATTGCCAATTTATTGAACACAATCGTGTTACAGTTTACATGCATAAAGGTGAGTTAAAAAGTTCAATCATTGCGATCATTGGTCTGTTCAGCTCAAATCAATCTTCGCTCTGCTCACTTCATTTCGATCTTCTCTGTATTTCTTTCGTTCCATTCTCTTCCATATTATTCGACCTTCATTCACTTCCTTCCCTCGTTGTCTTTATCGATTCGGTATTTCGATCGTTAATGGTTGTGAAACTTTGTTGTAGAATTCATTGCAACGTTGTGCGCTCTGGTTGTATTGAACAAACTTCTCGTTCTCGTCCATGGTTCGGGATACAATGTTCTCGCTCATGATTCTGTTCAGATCCACCAATAGTCAATATTGTTAGGGCGTCAAAGGAGCTGGAAGACTATAGGATTGGTGAATAAAATAGAAGCTGACCACGGATATTGTGTACGTATGGTGACAGTTGATAGTCGGGTAGATAGGTGAAGACCAAGTGGAAGCCGATGGTAAGACTACCGGGAGATATACAGGAGCTTAACATCCCATTTGCAGAAACCCACTAATACAATCCCAATTCCTTTATGGACTTGAAGTTAGACCTCAATGGGGGATTTCCTCATAGCCTCATATGATGACAGATGCATTGACACGCCTAAATATATACACTCCATGTAGGAATAGTGGGCCGGGTTTAGCTGAATGGGATGATCTGATTGAATGAAGTCAGAGGCCGAGATAAGATACAGCAAGGAACTGCAAGGACTAGATCAAACGCAAGAATGAGAGTAGACAGGGTAAAGACAGGGATAAGTAGGAACTGAGGATTTTGGAATTTTCTGGTCCAGCAAAGATACTTTTATATAATCGAATGCACTTTTTTCGGTGTGTGTGTATGGGGGGGGGGGGGGGGAGGGAGGGCTATACCACCTCCTGCAATTGTTATAAAGAAAATTCTGGTAGAATCCGAACCTCATAAATTTCCTTTTGGTGACGTTTTGTTGTGTTTGATGATTTTGGGAAGATATCGGACTGCTTGTAGTATTTTTTGGAAGTAACCGAGGACTTGGGTAAATCGGAATCAGCAAAAGTACTCTCGTCCACTCAATCATATCCCACGAACACATCCCCCCCCACCCCCGCCCCCACCCCTCGAAGTAAAGTACAATAGCACTACATGCTACTCTTATAAAATGATTCGGGAAGATTCTGTTAATTCCTGAGTTTTGGGGAAAATGTCTGGTCCCTTTGGGAAATTAGATATCTTCCCGCTCAACTGAACATACTTCTCGAGCCCAACCCTGTTCCATCAGTGATTTTAGGTCAGATATCAGGCAAGGACCACCATAGAAACCAAGATAACCTCCTTCAGTTAACAAAATGGACCTTAACAACACGCGCTACGCATGCGCACTGACACAACTATGGTAATAACATTGCAATATGGCTTCCCTCACGGGCTACCATGAAAACGCAACTTGACGTAACTGGGTCACGTGACATTACGTCACTTCCGAAGCCCACCATCAATGTCCACTTATTGGGGTATAAAACCAAATTACATACTACTCGCGAAGTAAAAATCTTAAAGTGTATTTACGCTGAAACTTCTAGGCAGGGATTTTCGAAATTTATTTTTTTGTGTTCGAAATCCTGGCGGTGATGAAACAAATTAATCACGCGGGAATTTACCATGGACCGCTTATTCCCTTCATAAAATAGAATTAGTTTATGTCCGGACATGGTATCGAGTTGGCGTACATACAAGACACCGTTTAACTGATAATAATAAGGTCAAGTTCTGTTCCCAAAAGAGAAAGAAAACAGCATAGCGTCTGATAAATAGAGATTATTACCATTATGTGGATGTACAAAATATTTATCCGAGTCGAGCTTCGGGATCTAAGGGCAGATCACGACTCGTCTTCGACTCTTCGTGATCTTCCCTTAGAACCCGGAGCGAGACTCGGATACATATTTTGTACATCCACATAATGGTAATAATCATTTGATCTTACAATATATTAGGGATAAATCATGAATGTAGACGAATACATAACGAACTATTTATTGATACGGATGAACAAAAAGAAAAAAATGGAACTCACGCGAAAGGAACGTGCTTGTATCCGACAACCTGATACAAACCTCTGCATCAAGGGGTCGGATGCGCGACAGTTGAAGGGTTAATACAGACGAAATACATGTTGATTGAAAGACAAAAAAACAGTCACCGTAAACTGCCAGTATAATGCCCTAAAATACAGCTCACACACGAGTCGGGGAAAGCGTCTATTTACAGAACGTAAGCAGAAATTACAGACAGGCTGTACAAAAAGACTCTGGAAAATCAAATGTAGTGTGTAATATCAATGCGCGATGTTCGAATGGCACATGATCAACTGGTATTCAAGGGATAAATCACATGATCAACTGTTATTCATGGGAAAATAACATCAGATGAGAATCGACTGTCGGTGCAGTATTCATTGAAGAAAAAGTTCATCTGTGGTATAAACATTTTCTAATATCCTTTGTTATTTACTAAATATATTGCAACAGGCAATCAGTCTGGAGTGACGTGTCCCGTCTCGTTGATAACTTATTTGATATGACTGATCTGGAGACAGTACTATAAAACTTTTACAATTGTATTTTCTAGAATTGTATTTTCTATTTATGACTTCAAATGGGTTAAATTGAACCATTAGCATTTTCAAAAAGTTGGCAAATTGCCATATCTTTTAAACTGCTCATAATTAATTTTAGTCAGTTATATTAATAGGTAGAAAAGACAATTTCAGAAATTACAATTGTAAAATGTTTCTTGCATTGTATCCAAAACTCGACTCAATTCAGATGAATGTTATAATAGTTTGAGTTTACTTCATCAAGCAATTTGCGATAGCTTATTCCATGGTGGAACCTGCGGTTGCAGCAACTTATACTTCACACAAGAAGGGATATCAGTGCGCTGACATGCGAAAGCGTGTCAGCGATCCTGTTGTGATTTTGAATTTATTCCGTCGACACAGTATTACATATTCGACCAAATGGCATATAGGTTTATGTTCTTTTTGTTTTTAATTGCAGTTTTGTTGCTTTTCAGGAACAGGAACACCAAGAGGAGACCCAACAGAAGTAGACAGTCTTGGGCAGCACCTTTGTTCAACAGAGGGACAAACACCTGTTTATATTGGGTCTGTCAAAACAAACATCGGGCATCTGGAAGCAGCGTCTGGTGTTGCCGGTTTGATTAAGGTCCTTTTAATGATGAAAAACCACCTAATTGTACCGAATCTACATTTTAACATTCCAAATCCTAAACTCAAGTTTGCCGATTATGGGTTTAAGGTTCCTGAGACATGTACAAAATGGATATCTGGTAAGCACGGTAGGCGAATTGCCTGTGTAAATTCATTTGGATTTGGTGGTACAAACGCTCACGTGGTGATCCAAGAGTATCAAAATACGCAGATTGTGTCTTCAGAAAAGAAGCCGTGTTTGGTGACTATATCCGCACATTCCAGGTTTTCACTGTTTTCAAGTTTGAACGATTTTATAGAGAACATTAAAAAGAACGACTACACCATACATGATGTGTCATCTACCAGCATTAGAAAACGGGACCATTTTTCATACAGACTGGCATTTGTTGCCACAACCCTCAATGATGTAGACACAGATGAGCTGATGCAGAAGGCGCACAATGCTGAAAACATCGAAACAAAAAAGCATCACGTTATATTTGTGTTGTGTGGTGTCGGGACGTGCTGGAAGGGAATGTGCACAAACTTATTAACTCGATTCACAGTGTTCAAGGAAAACCTATCCCAAATTGATTTGTACTTGAAGAAATATTGCGACATATCTTTGGTAGATTTATTTGAAAATGAATCCGACTTTACAGACCCATTCTTGTCACATTTATCGATATTTGCGTGCCAGGTGTGTTTAGCTGCTTTATGGGCTCACTTTGGAATCACTCCCGACTGTGTTGTCGGTCAGTCAGTCGGTGAAGTTGCCGCTTCTGTGATAACTGGTGCACTCACCCTAGAGGACGGAGTTGCTGTCATATACTACCGTTCGAAATATTTATCGGAAATGAGCGAGGGAGAGATGGTTGTTTGTTTCGGTGTATCAACTTCAACTGTACAAACTATCTGCCGAAATACCGATGACACCAGTATAGCTGTGTATATAAGTCCAACAGCTTGTACAGTATCCGGCTCAGTGCCAGGAATAGAACAATTCAAAACTCAAATTCACGATCAATTTGAAGATAACAGCGTCAAACTTCATAATTTGAGCGTATCCTGCGCTTATCACAGTAAGCATGTATCAGAAGCAGCGCAAAGAACGCAGGAGTCCCTTAAACATATAAAATGGAAGAAACCAAAGATTCAAATATATTCAACAGTGACGGGTTCATGTGATGATGACAATTTTACTGATGAGTACTGGTACAGAAATATCCTTGATCCGGTACAGTTTCAGAAAGCTATTGAAAATTCATCTAGAGATAACAAAACAAATGTGTTCATAGAAATTGGACCCCAACCTGTATTGTTGGCTCATATCAATGACATAATTCCGTCTTCATCAACATTAGTTCTACCTTCAGTCATTCGGAGAAATGATGAGATGCGCCTGCTGCAGTCCCTCGGAGCTTTGTATGAGATGGGTTTCTCCTTACACTGGGACAATTTATCATGTTCTAGGAAGATCACGGAAGTTCCTAGAACAGCATTTGAAAGAAATAAAGTTATAAAATATCCAGAAGCCTCAAAAAAATTGAGATCTACTGCAGAATCATTCAAGCTAACTCATTTGTTTTTAGAGGACACGCACAACAAAAATACTTATAAGCTCAAGTTTACACCTGACACCGTTGCATTCGCATACGAACATTACGTAATGGATGAACTTATTTTGCCCGGAGCAACTTTTGTTGAAGCGGCGATGGTTGCAGGTAAACATATTTTCGACTCCCATTATGAATGCAAAATTAAATTTGATCATTTTTTGTTTCTAGAGAAGGAAAACAAACTTTCATTTGTTTTGAAAGATCCTTTAGAGGGCCATGGTTATCTTTTCCATATTGCCAAGGACGACACCACCTTTGCAAGTGGTAGGATATGTTCGATTGATTCATCCAGGACTGTCAGCTATGATATTGAAAAATTACAGTTGAATTGTAAGCAACATGTCACAAAAGACGAAATATATTCTAGGCTTCGACAGTCTGGTTTCAAACACGGACCTATGTTACAGATAATAGAGTATGGCACTGTAGGTGGAAACGTTTGTTTCCTTGAAGTACAGCTGAATGATTATGTTCGTAGTGAACTAGGCAACGTATTACTGCATCCATGCATCCTGGACGCATGCTTGCAGTCTACCGTTCTTTTACACCAGGCATTCGAAGATGAAAGCAGTGGTATTCCCTATTCCATCGGAAGTATACAACAACACTCGCCAACTACAAATCAAATGTACATATTCTCTTCAAAGAAAAGATCAACAAAGACACACGTGACTTACGATATACTTCTTCTAAATGACAAAGGAGGATTGGTAGCCGAAATAAGAAACTATGCAACAAAATTGAGGCATGAAGGGGAGATATTCACAAGTTACAAATACAACATCGAATGGAACAACCTAACACATGTGCATTCCTACGAAAATATATCAAAAGATGCAATAGACGGAAATCGCAACATCGTTATTATAACTTCCAGTGAAAAAATAGTTCAATTACATAAAGAAAAAGATTCACAGTCTAAGATTGTCTTCAGCACACAATCATTAGTAGATATAGATGGAGAAACATTGCATGTTGAGACATTCATTAGCACAATAACAAATAAATGGCATGGTTTGGACAATGTGTATGCAATTATATACCAGCCTGGTTTTGTTTTGGAGGAGGCTTCTTCTGCACCCAGAAATGTTTTTGATCAGGTGACTAATCAGTGTTATTTTTTACTCATGCTAGTCCGCACATTAAAAACAAAACACCTACACGTCCCTGTAGTTATCATGACTGAAAATGCAGTAGCTATTTCAAACGACGATGTGTGTAATCCTCTTGCAGCATCTTTGTGGGGTATCGCTAGATGTGTGTCAGTAGAATTTGGAAGTCCATATTTTTTGTTGTTACTTGATGTTTGCACGAGTGACGAATATGTGAAAAGCTGTGAGCTCAATGTTGCAGAAATGATTAAAAATGGAATAACAGAATGTGCAATAAGGAACGGGTCCTTTTTTGTAAATTATATAAACAGAACGGAAGACAACGATGAACATCCAGCATATAGAGAAATTACAAGGGATGATTTGAGTCATGTGTTACTGGAGTCAGAAAAAGCAGATTGTCTGGAGGGCCTTTACCTAACCCACCAAAGTCCGATGGCTGTAAATACTCCTCCGAAAGGATTTGTGAGGTTAATGATAAAAACATTCTGTCTCCATAACCCGGTCTTGTACCAGGTAACGACAACGTCCGAGCTTGATACACAAACAATGAACAAATCGATGTTCAGAAATGGGCACAGTGTCATCACATTCGAAGCTGTGGGTAACCTGGTGTCAAATATTGAGGACGTCGTAGTATGCTATCCCATGGTTACGGAACGCTACGTCGTCGTTCCACAAGAGTGCATCATAGATATAGGTAAACCTGACTGGTATAGACCGGGTTTGTTAACCAAAATGGTACTTCTAGTAAGCCTTGTCGATTGTATTGAGGAAAAAACAAATGTGAGCATTTTGGTGCATGGTGGTGATTTTGCTATAGAGAATTTTGCTCATGTCATACTGAAAAGACGGCGTATATGTAATTACAATATTATCCGTCTTGAGGACCTGGCGTTGAGGCGCAAGTACATATATAGCAAAATTTTGAGCCTTGTGACCCTAACAGAGGACATCTGTAAATTACTGCAAGACATGTGGAAGACACCGGGTAGGATTATTACCTTAAGTTCATTGTTAGATGGGGCCAAAGTTCTCATGTTGTCAAAAAAACACTTTTTGTTTGACATAACAACAAAGTCGGTAGATAGTGTGCTAAATGCAAGAAACTGTAGACGTGTGGTTCCGGTTATCAGAAAGATGGTGAAGAAGTTTTTGAATACAAAAGTAAAGGAGCCTCTCTCCAACACACATACAGCTGTAAATTCTCAACCAACCACTAGAGACGTTCTGTCTCCAAATCATGTTTTGCATTTTGAGAAAACAAACAACGACGGACGTGATAATATTTTGAAACTAGATTATGTCAGAGTTAAAGAGGATCAACTGTTTAGAAAAGACAGCTGTTACATTGTTGTCGGTGGGCTTTCAGGGTTGGGATGGAAACTAATGCATATGCTTGCCACATTGGGCGCGGGATACATTGTGAGTGCTTCTCGACGGAAACCTGTCGATTCACAGATACAAATTCTCGAACAGCTAGAAAGGAAGTACTCCTGTTCTATGTTAGCTCTCTATGCGGATGTCACTGACATGAATACAATCCACGAACTTTTACACACTTTCTCTCAGAAACACCCATCCATTCCAATTAGAGGGGTGTTCCAAGGTGCCGCCGTTGGAGCGGATGAGGGTGTTTTCACAATTTCACGAAAAGAATTTCAAAAGGGTCTTCTACCCAAAGTACTAGGAACTTGGAATTTGCACATCGCTTCGCGATTCTTGGAGCTGGACTACTTTGTAACACATTCATCAATTACATCTATAATTGGCAACATCACGCAGACTAGTTACGGAGCAGGCTGTGCATTTCAAGATGCACTTATGCTATACAGAAGGAAAAATGGACTTGCCGGGCAAGCTATCAACTGGGGTGGGATAAACACGGGTCTAGCCATACAAAGCGAAACAGTGAAGAACACCCTCGAGCAACATGGCATAACATTGTTAGAACTGGATATGGTCAAGGAATGTCTTGTTGATGCCCTTATGTATAACTACAAACAAATTGTATATTGCAAAATCAATTGGCAACTACTATACCAAGCACTAAATAGAAATTCGGTTGTTGATCTGTACAAATACAGAAAACTTGTGAAGTTTCCAACAGATGAACATAAACAGCGCCGTAAATTCGATGGCTCGTGTGATGATGAGTCTATATCCATTGTCGTCAACCATCTTTCAGAGATACTCTCGAAGACAGTCCCAGTGAGTTTAGATATACTCGAACCTCATACATACTTTACAGAACTTGGAATGGATTCCATGACAAGTCTTGCACTCTCCAATAAAATTGGTTCCGATTTCAATATATCAGTGCCTTTGATGATAGTGCTGTCTCCAGATGCATCTTTATATTCTCTTGCATGCTTTATTGTTGAGGAGAAAATAGGAACAAACGTAGAAAGCGTAGACACCAGTAACAATAGGGAAAATCTTGGTAATGCACTCTAGTATTTTTCAGCTCACTCAATGTGTTTAGTGACCTAGCCACTTTCCTTCCTCCCGGGAAAGTGCATAACACGCCTTACAACGCTCATTATTTTGGGGGAAACTACTACTAACGTAATCAGTCTTAACCTTTTGAACTCTGGTGGTATCTTCAATGCCAGTTCAATGGCAAAATTAGAAGAGTCCATATTCATTATTTGGGGTAGACCAATCAATATTTTCAGCCTCTGGGTTGCACGTTGAAAATATTGATTGGTCTACCTCACATGTTTACTGAACAGTCATCCTATTTACTAACGTTAAGGCGTCTCATGCTCCTGGCCGGAAAAGCGGCCGCTAGGGTTCTAGGGTTAAGTCACAGATTCTCACTTGCCGGTTTATAATGAGTATACAACATGCCTTACAACACTCATTATTTTTTGGGAAACTACTACTAACGTAATAAGTCTTAACCTATTGAACTCTGGTGGTATCTTCCATGCCAGTTCAATGGCAAAAATTAGAAGAGTCCATATTCATTATTTGGGGTAGACCAATCAATATTTTCAACGTGCAGCCACTGGGCTGCACGTTGAAAATATTGATTGGTCTACTTCACATGTTTACTGAACAGCCATCCTATTTAATAAGCGTCTCATGTTCCTGGCCGGAAAAGCGGCCTCTAGGGTTCTAGGGTTAAGTCACAGATTCTCACTTGCCGGTTTATAATGAGTAAACAACATGCCTTACAACACTCATTATTTCGGGGGAAACTGCTACTAACGTAATCAGTCTTAACCTTTTGAACTCGGTTGGTATCTTCCATGCCAGTTCAATGGCAAAAATGAGAAGAGTCCATATTCATTATTTGGGGTAGACCAATCAATATTTTCAACGTGCAGCCGCTGGGCTGCACGTTGAAAATATTGATTGGTCTACCTCACATGTTTACTGAACAGTCATCCTATTTTCTAACGTTCTGGCGTCTCATGTTCCTGGCCGGAAAAGAGGCTGCTAGGGTTCTAGGGTTCTAGGGTTAAGTCACAGATTCTTACTTGCCGGTTTATAATGAGTAAACAACATGCCTTACAACACTCATTATTTTTGGGGAAACTACTACTAACGGAATCAGTCTTAACCTTTTGAACTCTGGTGGTATCTTCCATGCCAGTTCAATGGCAAAAATGAGAAGAGTCCATATTCATTATTTGGGGTAGACCAATCAATATTTTCAACGTGCAGCCGCTGGGCTGCACATTGAAAATATTGATTAGTCTACCTCACATGTTTTCTGAACAGTGATCCTATTTACTAACGTTATGGTTGTCTCATGTTCCTGTTCTGAAAAGCGGCCGCTAGGGTTCAAAGGGTTAAGTCACAGATTCTCACTTGCCGGTTTATATGAGTATCAATCCAAACGATGCTTTGATTTAATCCACCAATCGGATAAGTGTGTTAAGCGTTATGCACACAATTTGTCATTCACATTCACTCTTTAACCATTATTCATATCAAATCACAGTTTATGATGTCCCAGCTGAGGCAAACATCACTCATCATACACAATCGAGGTTCTAGAAGAAAATTAGGTATTCTAAAAATTATATGCAAAATTATTATTTGTAATCACTATATTGGGGAGATCAGTTAACGCTTTGAACGTGCAGTCTAAATGCTCGAACTCCAGATAATGAATATAGACTCTTCCGATTGCAGCCATTGAAGCCGATATGGAAGATACCACTACGGTTCAAAGGGTTAAATAAAGGAATACTTAAACAGTAATACTAAATCTTTAACCCTTTACCTAACATGAAAAGCAGACGACACTTGCAAAAAAAAATCTTGAATAACTAATATTTTTCATTTTTTGTCTCAAAAACATAGGTTATGACCCCTCGTTGGAACGAGCTCGACGAGCTCGTTCCAACGAGGGGTCATAACCTATGTTTTTGAGACAAAAAATGAAAATATTTTGAAAATTAATTGGCGATTTTTGAGAATAGCGCTGGCCGGTTTTGGCCGTTACGTTGGGTAAAGGGTTAAATAGTAATACGAGCAGTTCAACCGTGATGCGAAGTAGATCAACAGTAATACGAAGTAACTCAACAACAATGCGTACCGTTCAACAGTAATACGAATTGTGTTCAACCGTAATATAGGACCCCGGAATCCTACAGTTAAAACTAGACGTTCTGTCAGGAAATGCGCACAGATTGCATGTCGATCTGCGCGCTAATATACGCGTTATGACAGTAAGGCTATCAAATTATGTACATATGGCCTGTGCACAAGCAATGTTTCAGCCAATGGACCTCCGGGTAACCCGAAGGTCCATTGGCAGAAACATTGCCTGAGTTTGCTCTGAGTAACCAGGAGAACCTGCCATGCTTTGGGTGCCATTCGAAATGGCAATTGCGCGCAATTCCTACGAGCAATTAAGCCTCGATAAGCGCACAGGTCGTGACAGGACTTCTAGTTTTAACTGGATATGAATTACCGCATAAAGCAAATTTTTGAAAATGTTTAATTTGATCTTTCACGTTCTCGATACACAAATTCAAGATTCCATCTCAACCAAGGATGGGGCTGGCGGAAAGTGGTGAAATATTAATTTAAGTAATTCAGATAACAAACACTGCCGTCAAGACAACATCCCTCTTTATATACACAATTTTCTGTAGTTTCTTTTATTATGTTCTGTTCCAAAGATGTCAATCAATCACTTCTCACATTTGCTAAGAAGAGTATTTTTTTCAAGGGAGTATTTAAAGGGAATATCAGCCCTTTCGCCCATTCGATTTCTTATGACTTCTTTTTGTTTGGCATATTTTGTTTATGGTTGAGTCATATAAATGCCAACTCAGCAGTATTTGGTTGGTGAGGAGACATTGTTAATTGAATGTAACTCGTAATTTAGGGAGCGCGGTGGCTCAGTGGTAGGCTGTTGGACTTCTATGCTAGATGTCCTGAGTTCGATCCCCGTCCGGGACGACCCGCGTTGTGTCCTCGGGCAAAGCACTTTATCCTGGTTGCCTACATGGGGCACGATGACGCCGTGTACTAAAGCGTATTGAACGTCGATGGTGCACATGTCTTCAACAGCTGTAACCCTGCTTGAGCGGGGCTTGAACAGAGTTAGAATGTTGAGGAACTGGCAGTTGCTCGTCGATGCTCGGTGGTTTTCTCCGGGTACTCCGGCTTTCTCCACCCGTAAAACTGTCACGGTCATGATTAGATATTGTGCATAAGTATATTACCTTAAACACCAATAAATAAATAACTCGTAATTTCTTACACTCTAATTTAGCAGGGGGTGAAAACATAAAAATACTGAAAATGTCATTATTTGGAAATAGATCCCATTGAAATGTCATTAGGTAGAGTAAATGATCCAACTAACACAGATAACAATAGTTTTGACTTTGTAATGTTTTCTTTGTGGAGAAAAATTAAAACCCCTGATGTAATTAGTGAGAATGCACGCTGTAAATAACTGATGAACTTGTTGGGTTATTTCCTATTCTTACTGGAAGTAAATGAATAAGCAAATAATGTATTTATTCCGAAATACCTTCTAAGATATATGACAATAAGAGGTGTAAATGGACATACTAAAAAGTATTCGTACTGTAGTTTCAGGTTTGTTTTATTCGCGCTGGAAAGAACAATGAAATCTACAGATTTCATAGATGTGGAATCGATCCTGTCTTTGGAGGGTGTGACAACATGAATATTAATAGAATATGCATTTTTTAAAAGTAGTTTATTATTAAACAATTTAAGTCGTTGTAATGAATTGACGGTAACATGGTCTGCTGTTTACAGCGTCGAGGTTGAACATACGCCCCGAGTCGCAAATACCAGGCCATGTCACCATCACTTCATCACAATAACGTATATATTCCTATGAGACCTTACCCCTAGCTCAAAACCCACATCGTGAAATGAACAAGGCAACTTCAAATAACCAAGCCAACTTTAACGATAACAAATTTAGTAAATAAACCTCTCGTGTACCCCCACGGCGCCATGGACACCACAAAATTAATACCTTCGATACAGGTCGAGGTTACTCCATCGCAGTTCAAATCATGAACAAGTTCCTGATTTGAACTTTGAGGGAATAACCTCGAACGTTTTTACAAGCGGGTTGTGAGTATACATTCAGAGCATGATCACTGGCCTCGTAAAATACTATTTTACGGCAGTATGCACCTTGAATCCCCTCCCACTTTTATCATTTTTCCAATATTTCACTTTGTGCCGTCAGACGGTAACGTATGCCACTTGGGCCGTGAACATAGAAAAAAACAAGCGAGTTCTCGTCCAATCAGAGTTGAAAATTTTAGTCTTATTCGAACATACGTCACAAGAATGTGTAAATAAGGAAATCATCGAACTATTCTCAGTTATATTAGAAGTATTTAATTCCTGGTTGATACAAAATTGAAAACAAGAAGATCAAGTTGGTGGAGAGCACACTTTACATAAAGATTGGTAACACTATACTCACAAATACGTAAATATGCAAAAATATGATTCATGTCAAGTAGTTTGTCTAAGGTGTACCATTAGGACGGATAAATAAGAAAAGTGAAAATGTGTATTACTGTCATGTATTTAGCATTGTTCAGTTTGTGCCCAAGATAGACATGATAACTTTTTTAAATAGTGGCAGTTTTTTTTAAATCTTTTACACACCGAATTTTATATTTAGCACCTACTATAGCCTAAATAAGAAAATAATAATGTGATATAAAATAGTTACATGTTAATAATGTGATGGAGAACTTATGGAACGCAAATCGGTAGATCAAATTTATGAACATTATTTACCGAAATATATATATTTATATTGTAGAACGTGTTTGACAAAGCAATGTGTTTTGGAAGGAAGGGAGTTTGGTTTGACATAATAAATACTGCGCGCGGATGCGCGACATATGACCGTCGTTTGTGAACCGGCCAGTCGTCCATTAATGTCCACATAACCCGCAGCTTCGCTTCAGTCACATTAACACATTACGGATTCACTGGGCGGACTACAAAATGCCATATGCCTTATGACGTTGTGTAATAGTTTCTAACTGCACTATTAGTTACACAATTTGTTGGTGGACTAATATGGTATATATGGTGTCAGTTAATTTCATATTGGGTGAGAGCGAAGCTCGCGTCCAATATGGAATTAACTGACACCATATATACCATATTGGGCCACCAACAAACTGTGTAACGAATATATCTTAACGACTGCTGCATCGATGCACAGAACTAATATCAACAGCGATCAAAATTAAATGAGATAATTCTCACAATGTGTTCACGTGTCTTTGCCTTGTTACAATTTATGGGAGAGTACAGGCACTCTCCCATAAATTGTAACAAGGCAAATTCATGCATACCAAACAGTTTAATTTCGAAGGTAACATGACACACATCCACAGAATATGAAGCCTAACCGGCACTTCGGATCAAAAATGGGCTTCCAACACTCAATCTTTCAACTTGAAGCGTTTATCGACTGTCGCCATTTTGAATAATCATTGAACAAAGGGGAGATTACCCATAGCTGTCAGCGTATATTGATGTTGACAGGCAGTATATTATGGTTTTATATGCAGTCTGCATGTGACGTCTTTGAACCAATGAAATTCCCAGATACTTGTAGGAGGTAAGATATAGTAGTATATTTCGTCCTTAAACTGTTTTTTTATCGACTTATGATTTTGTTTTTTCCAGTTATCACTTTATTCAGTATAATGAGTACATCTTTTTTAATGTTTACCCATATATGAATACGAATTTTCACATTGAACAGGTTCATACGTTTCTCAGATCCATGTGCAATGATGCCATTATCAATTAATTGTTTATGAAACTCCAATACCGTACGGCTGCCATGGACTGGTCACTTTCAACGGCTGCGCAATATTTTCACGGACGCAATGATATTAGATTCCAAACACTAATTATAGGAATAACTAGCAAACATTTAGTTAACGATGCTCAAGCGTGCGGTTACCAGGTAATAAAAATCATCATCAGCAATTGTTTGCTTTAATTAACGAAGCACCGGGTACAACCCGGTGCTTCAATAATTAAATCAAAAAATTGCTGATGATGATTGTTTTACCAGGTAACCGCATGCTTGAGCATCACTACCAATGCGTGGATTAAGACCAGTCCATGATGTTTAGGAAACAAAAAGGGATAAAAATGGTACCTGTTTATGCCATATTTATGTCTCTGAATTCGCACGTTATTGAGCTCGTTCAGTAAGATCGTTTCGATCATGGTTACCCTCCTCTCAAACCAGGGCTGGGGTCTATTCCTTTCAAATGTAATATATTATATTAATATTCCTTTGGAGTTTTGTCTTATTATATTATATTACAATTACATTTGGAAATTTGATTATCATATTATATTACAATTACTTTTACTTTTTTATTACTTTTATTACATTTGTCAGTTACTCAAATTTCATGCAGAAATTTGTTCCCATAATGCAGATTACGACAAGCATTAAGAGGACAAAGCATCTGCTTGATATGTAATCTTCAATTCTCAGAGTTTAAAAAAAAATAATGCAAAACACAAGGTATTGTTGATGAAGGAAAGCAGGATGTACTGTATTGGCAGTTTTTGGAATGTCTCATCATTCATTTTCTTATGTTAATTAATATTTTTTTCTGATAGTATTAGTTCCTGGTATCGTTGCTTGGAGGTCAACATATCTCGTCTTACAAAAGATGATACCAGGGACTGGCTTTCTCGACACAGATATAATTTCTGTACATACATTCACATTTATGGTGCAACTTTCTTCAGATGACACTGCACTAATCAAATTGATATTTTCTGTTACAATGTATTTAATTTTCTCATGCACCCTTAGTTTACTGTTTTAGTTTGTTTAATAGGTCATAGGCATGTCACACCTATTAAAACAGTTGGTCGGAGAGAACAATAGGATTAAATATAAATACAAGTTAGTGTAAAAGTCATAAAAACAAGAAAACGATTTATTCCATTTTCAGTCTTACTGGCATTATTTGTTGGATATGATGAGAGGATTCCAATAAATGATACCACTGTCTGGCTTTATCATCACATGAAAAATACACACTGAATAATCTCAACGTTAACTTCAAATTTTGTTATATGTTATGTGTTTGTCTGACTTAACCCATTACTTAACAGAGACCAAATATGAGCAGAAAATGAAAACTCCTCAATAAAAACATACATATATGGATATCATTAGAAATGACATGTGCAGATGGTTCTCTTGATATCCATATTTATATGTTTTCAGTAACAAATGGCAATTATATTTTTCAAAAACGTGGAATTTAATTTAATTCAAAGTACTGTTTGTAAGCTTTGATTGGAACCACTTACATAAAACTATATATACATGTACACAACAGTGTATCAGTGAAAACACAAATTAAATGTGTTCATATCATGTTTATATTATAATTGCATTTAATGGTTTGTTGAAAACACTTATTAAACATTTCCAGTATCTTAATTGCAATAAAAAAGTAATAAATATTACTCAGTTATTTTTCAGACTATCATATTATATTACTATTACTTGTAATAAAAAAAATCTCTATTACTTTTTTCTTTATATTACCTTCAAAATTGTAATATATTATATTACTTATTACATATTATATTACCTCAGTCCTGTGTCAGAAAGGAATCAGTGAACCTCGTCGAATAAATTTCGTAAAGAATCGCAGCTCATTACAGATCCTCGATTTTGAAATACTGTTCTCTTTTGTGTTAGATAATACATAGGTTGGTATTGAACAAATCATCAATATAATTCAAATATTTGTCGCAGGAAGACGACTCACTTCAGATTTACGCTTCCTGTCGAACCACTCATCTTGACAGTAACTTGCTAATCGTCAAACTGTGTATGTCAATATTTTGTATCATTAAATCTTTTTGGGTAACTATGGAATGTATGCATATAACATATATGTTTAAGAATAAATTCTGTTTAAACTAAATATTTGTCGCACACGAATATTAATGATTAAATGCACAACACTGCAGATATTGAAGACGAGCTTCAGGCAGTTTAGACAAAAAATGCTTTTGAGCAACGAATACAATTAAGTTATTAAGTAATAGATAATTAATACATTAATAAATCAATTAAATAATTAATAAATAAACAAATGTATCCATTTTTCAGCAAATCGGGAAATTTTATCAAGTTAAATAAAAACGGAAACACCACTCAGTAACTTCCGAGAATAAAAGAGTTTCACGCGTGTTTACCTATACGCTTTAGAATAGACACAAGTAATTTCACTTTAGAGTTAGACTTTAAACGTTTGTGTATTCATATAAGTCATATTAATAACAATAACCCATTGGTTGGTCAGTCGGTCTGTGATTGTTCGCGGTTCTCAGATGAAAAGGCCTTGATTGCCCATGTGCTCCCAAATGCCTATCTATACCCACGCCTCTTCTCAACACTCGGAAACGAACTACTTGATGATATTCCAAGGCACATTTTCCATAAGAATACTAACCCTCTCCTTTGTGTCAACCTGTAACCCCATATCCTCCATTGTCCCATCTCACTTCCCCATTATACTCTCAGTAAATCTTATTTCTGTCAGACTGATGTTTTGGACATACTAAGAGAAAGTATTCCAGGATCTCTTATACTTCCAAATTACACATTTGACACTCTTTTGCATTTACTTTTCCGATTTGTTATGAGAGGTGAGTTTTTAGAGTGAACTGTCACTAAAAACACGCGGTAACGAGATTCCATTTGGACAATAAACAAAGAAGCAAACAAATATTTAGCCATTTTCATAGGGATTTACATTGCGGTCGATTATATATAGTTTCTTAATATTTTTTTTGATTACAAGTTGTATTACTGACTCAAACGTGTCTTGGTTTAAACAACATTTATTTGAATATTTTAGAACTAACTCGTGTCTCGATTAGGTTCATGAAGTTATAGTCGTAAAGTTTGAAGACAAATTCTATAACACGTATACCCTTTACCTAACATGAAAAGCAGACGATTCTTCTTTAATAAATATTTTATTTTCATTTTTTGTCTCAAAAACATAGGTTATGACCCCTCGTTGGAACGAGCTCGACGAGCCCGTTCCAACGAGGGGTCATAACCTATGTTTTTGAGACAAAAAATAAAAAAAATAATGAAAATTAATCGGCAATTTTTGAGAACAGCGCTGACCGGTTTTGGCCGTTGCGTTGGGTAAAGGGTAGCGTGTTATAGATAAATTGTCTTCAAACTTTACGATCATAACTCTGTAAACCGAATCGAGACACAAGTCATTTCTCATAATTTAATTTTTAACGTAACCCAATGGGACACTTTTAATAAAATGTACATCAACAACATCGAAGGAAACATCGCTATCGTCCATTCTTTTCAAGTTTTATTTTTGTTTAATATTTTCGTGCGATTTTGTTTTGCTATGGCGGAACAATTGATTTGCAGACTATACATGTTGTTGGTTTTCGTATTGAATGTTAATTTAGTATTTCTAATAAAAACTTATTTGGCTATTTTTTTCTGACAAAATAATTATCTATAATATATATAGGCACGCACATTTTGGTTATCCGATCATTTGATATGTGCGTAGATTCTATGATAAATAGCTGTAGATCAATGAGATGGGTGGGCAGACATTTGATATTTCTTTCGCGGGACACGTAGTGAGGGTGGCTGCAGCTGGTAACTTGTTTTGACAGACAGCACCAATTTAAATCCAACTTGGTAGCTGTCAATAATTCAGAATCACCTGGGAAAATTAGGTTTATGAAGAATTAACTTTGGGTTTTCTACGCAATTCAACCAATGGCATTGCTTTATTTGACGTCTGATTAAATTATAATGTTATATGTATACAATAAACAATATGAAGGTAACAAAACAAAACTTTAAAAATTCAAGATTGAACAGTACAAAATATAACGAGCATAACGGTGGTCACATTGCTAAGAAAATGAGGAATTCGACAAAAGCTTGACAGCTTATGTTAATCGCATCCCTTGCGCCTATTTTAGTTAAATCCCCCAGGTGATATAAATCAAATGATGTACCCAAATATCGCTGTCTGAAGGCCAAATTGGTTTGATTTTAAAGCAAGCCGACCACGAGACCGAGCAACCAGGCTTAACCACCATACCCAAAACCAAACCATCCCCAGTCACGATGAATATATAATTTCGATAAATAAATCAAAACTCGTCTCCGCACGGCTTAGACACACTACCACAAACAATACCAATCGAAAGTGAAGAGGTGCGACGTCCCCACACGGGACAACACAAGTGCAACAGTGAACACTAACGCCATTCAAAAAACAAAATGCGAGAGTGTTTTCATCACCCACCGATATACGAGATTGTTTAAACAAAACAAATGAAGGAGAAATGCAAATAGCATTTGAAACATGAAGAATGAAGAAGGCCTGCTTGAATACATGATGCATCGCCCTTGCATGCTAGAAAGCCTGATGAAAGCAGCCGATGTGTATTCAATGACGAGTCCCTCGAATACAGCCTTTATTCGCGACTTAACCCTTTGCCCAACGCAGATGATATCAAAATTTATTATTTTAAATAGAATTGGTTTTATATTTTTCAAAACATTTCAACAAAACCATATCATGTGACCCCTCGCTGGAACGAGCTCGACGAGCTCGTTCCAACGAGGGGTCACATGAATATGGTTTTGTTGAAATGTTTTGAAAAATAATATTTTTTTCAACTGTTGAATTTGCATATTACGCGGGCGGATGCGGACGATTCGTTGGGTAAAGGTTAAATGGGGATGAACTCCTCACGGACTTACATTTGTTGAATAATGTGCGGCAAATGTGTCTAATCATGGAAATTATCCGTAGTTGATAATACTGAGATTTGGAGCGCGGTGATTCCCTTGTTATGACATTGGACATCAGACCGAAAGGTCTACGGTTTGATCCCCGTTAAGATTAACAACGGTGTGTCCTTGGGCAAGGCACTTAATCCTGATTGCCCACGAGGACGCACGATGACACTGTGTACTAAGGCGTACTGCACAACAACAGTGCACTTTTCTTCAACCAATGCAAACCCTGCTTGGGTGGATTTACCACGTTGGAGAGACTGATAGTTGATCGACGCGGTCGATGATTCTCGTCGGGTACACCGGCTTCCTCCACTCGTAAAACTGTCCGATACGAGGTATCCCTGAGTGTGGAAAGTGTCATCAAAACCCAAATAAATAAATAAATAATTAATAAAATGCAAGTATCCAGGGTCGTCACGAGGATAAAAGTTTGGGGAGGTGGGGAGGGGGAATCCTGATTTGTCCGGACTCTGAGGCTCAAGTTCCCACTAACAAAATACTCCAAGCATAACGTCAATGCATACCTTCGACGAAGGCATGCCATGATGATGTGGATAGAATATTGGTCAGTAGGGATTATTGTTAAAAAATAACCCAAAACGTCTTGTAAATTTGGGAGTGAAAAAATAAAATATACAGGTAGCAGTCGTAACGCAACTTCTATTTTTTTAATTAATACGTTCCGTATCCCAAATTGGTAATGCTCGACCCCAAATTGCCCGAATCGGGTACAGCGGATATCCATTTGTGTAGCCAACTGTGCGTGTCAAAGTTTCACATCTCGTCTCCTAAGAAAGTATATGATTGCTAGGAAAAGCGGGTTATATCTCAGACTCCAATCAAGATGAAAATACCTCAAATAAAAAAAAACGCATCGGGATTTCACCCCAAACACCCATACGGACCTCCCTACAAATATATGAATTGTATTCCTTTCACTATAGGGACAATAACCCTGAGATAAATATCGTCTCTTCAATGGAGAAGGCACAATCGGCAATGTTTCAGCTTCAGCATTGTCGATGGCGTCTTTTTCCACTCCAGGGCCGTTATTTGATTTTACCACACTAAATTGTAATAATATCCCCTTTAGGGTTAACGTGTATCTATCTGCCGTAAGTGGCGGTGCAAGGATTTCCATTTGGGGAGGAGGGGGGGGGGGTAAGTAAGATGTGGCGTTCAAGGTCGAGAAGACCGCAGGCCTGAGTTAGGGTGGTAGGGGAGAGGTTGCCCCCTTCCAGTTTGCTGGGGTGTTGGGGATCTCCCCTGGAGAATTGTTCATATGTGGACGCCCTGGGAGCGATATCTGAGTGGTTATATGACACCAGATGTGGTATTTAAAGGCCCCGAGATTGTTCTAAAATTGGGCACACATCAATTTGAACTTGTTTTTTTTTTGGGGGGGGGAGGAAAAGTGGGGGAAGGCTCGACCACACGAAATTTTGGTTCTCTTGACGCACAGTCAATCAGATAATATTGTGGGTTAAATAAAACAAATATGTACTCTATAAAAATAATAATTCACCCCACGTGTTCCATTAAATACTTTTAATCGTCGATGTGAGTGGACTGAATAATTAATCCTACCCATATGAACATAAAAAATAATATTCTAGCACACGATAAATCACCTACCACCCGTCTATTGACATAGTTCTGTCCAGGTGACATACCTTTGTGAGACTGATCTGTCATACCCACCCCACTTGCCCATCCCCATTTGAATATTTAATGATAATCATCTTCTGCATCTTGTAATCAAACATGGCGTCCTGCTTTGCTTCATTCTCTCCCCACACGCCACATGAAGTCATCGAATTCAATAATTTCCAAAGTGACACCACCGGATTTCCAGCTGTTTCACCTCACTTAAATACGGTAATCCACGACTGCCGTGAAATACCGCAGTTGTTTTTTTGGGTTTTTTTTGTTCTTTTTGTTTTTTTTTTGTAGTATATACATTTGTAATAAACGAGATCAGTATAGTAGGTCTGTTCTGAAAATTTGACAAGGTTCAGACCTAATTTGCTCGACTCGTTTAATCCTATACCTAACGTAGCGGCCAAAGCCGACCAGCGCTATTAAAAAACTTTAAGTCAATTTACATTACATGTTTCTCAAAAACATCGCTCACGGCTTAGTTATTCAAGAATTTTTTTTCCAAGTGTCCTCTGCCTTTCTTATTAGGTATAGAGTTGGGTTGCACTATGAATCTTGGACGGGAGGAAGATTATAGTTATTGCTTGAACGAATCCCCGATAAAAATGCCGAAATGCACCGAGCATTCGAATTCCGGGTTAAAACGAATGTGTCAAGTGCTTCGATACACGCGAACTGTTCATAGACGCCATTGTGCATGTATTGCTCAAGAATACAAGTACATCTGGAACTATTTCCGGAATTTGTATGTCACCTTTTAATCGTGGTTTACAGCTTTTAAAATAGCTGTTTTGTTGTTTTTATTGTTTCGTTGTGGTTTTAATGACGTCTTAAACAGCAAAGGTCCCATCGTGTTGGAAAGTTTTACGGGTGAAAGAAGCCGAACCACCCGTGGATAACTATATAGCAGCGGCAAGCAACTGTCAAGAACACAGCGTACTAATTCTGCACAAGCTCGTATATCAGCGGTTGAAGGCAAGTTCAGTACATTTTCCGCGGGTGGGCAATATTTCCACCAACGCAATAAATATTAGATTTCAAACACTATTTATAGGAATAATCATCAACAAATTAATTA
Source organism: Pictodentalium vernedei (assembly GCA_031216915.1). Taxonomy (NCBI): domain Eukaryota; kingdom Metazoa; phylum Mollusca; class Scaphopoda; order Dentaliida; family Dentaliidae; genus Pictodentalium; species Pictodentalium vernedei. The sequence continues at coordinate 89,374,740 of CM062289.1, forward strand.
ATGAAGCACCGGGTACAACCCGGTGCTTCATTAATTAAAATTTTGCTGATTTTTATTACCTGGTAAACGCGTGCGTGGACTTCACCGCCCATGCTTGGACCAGTCTATGGTGACTGTAGCGTACACATGTGAGGTTCAGTACGCATTGGTACAGCACATAACACCACGGTGCCTTCATGTGAACAATCGGGATTAAGTGTCCTGCCCAAGCACACAAGACTGTTACCACTGGACAGGATCGAACCGTCAACCTTCGCTTTGAAGTCAAGTGTTCTAACCAATGATCCACTGTGCTCTCAAAGTATCTGTTAACCCTTTACCTAACCTGAAAAGCAGACGACACTTGCATAAATAATTCTTGAATAACTATTTTTTTTCATTTTTTGTCTCAAAAACATAGGTTATGACCCCTCGTTGGAGCGAGCTCGACGAGCTCGTTCCAACGAGGGGTCATAACCTATGTTTTTGAGACAAAAAATGAAAAAAATAATGAAAATTAATTGGCGATTTTTGAGAATAGCGCTGGCCGGTTTTGGCCGTTACGTTGGGTAAAGGGTTAAACGGCCAGACAACGGGTAAGATGTGATAAGTTATATTATTGTGAGGGAGCGCGGTGGCTTAGTGGTTACATTAAACTCCACACCCGAGAGGTCCATGGTTCGATCCGCTCCAGGGGTAACTGCGTTATGTCCTTGAGCAAGGCCCTAAATACCGATTGCCCATGTGGGGGCAAGGTGGCACTGTGTACCAAAGCATAATGGACGTCGATGGTGCACTTTCTTCCGGGTACTCTGGCTTCCAACACCCGTAAAACTGTCCGACACGAGGTGACCATCTCTGTTGTCGAAAGTGGTGTTAAACTCTAATAAATAAATAAATATATAATTATACGCTTGTTTAGATGTTGATATTTCTCTGTAATAGAATGTTGTCAGAGTATTTTCCAAACTAGCTTTTTCCAATGTAGTACAAACACATGTAAATACTGACAACATAGTTTAATATCTTTACGTTTCAACCATTGTTCTTTTTTAGTTGTTTAGTGTAAGTCTGAAAACAATGTAACTGTTTTTGTAATAAACATAATAAATTGTATTTTAGATTCACTTCATGACTAATTCATTCTCGTAGGTGTATGGAAGTTAAGAAAGAAAATGTACTCACGAGTGTCCATCTGTATATTTTCTCACCTCCTCATGAAACTTCACACGTACACACTGTACCCAATCGGCAGGCAAGACGACACCAGGACGGTCCCTCCGTTAACTCTTTAAATTCGAACCCGGACAACGTTGGGTCCATCACATGCTTTTCAGGTATATGTTAACCATACATCGGGGGCATCTATGAGATCGATGCTGTCTGAGTTCGGTATCTATTCTGGAGTAATCCGTCACTCTAAAAGAACATAATTCGACGTTTGTGTCAGTTGTATACGTCTTTGGTCTTATATTTAGATTCACTTCATGACTAATTTATGTGCATCAACATGAAGCAGTGATATTACTAAATCCGAAACCAGGCAATGCTAGGCCCATGTCGTGGTTTCGAAGTAGCGGGTACACATATATCAGATGCATTGCATGTGGAACATGTTGTCTGGGCTCATACCCACTCTGGAGTAAACGTGTACATTCATCCCAGAAGAACTGATTTTGGCGTTTGTGTACAGCTGCTGATAGATATCGTCGCCACCAGATAAATGGTTAATCAATATGTTATCAAAACACGTGCATTTACTCGTATGCGTCTCTTCTGTCATCATAAAATATGCTATCTATGGTACGGCCGCCATGGACTCGTCACTTTCCACGAATGGGCAATATTTTTCGCGAACGCTATAATATTAGATTCTAAACACTGATAAAAGGAATAAACATCAAACATTTACAGTACGTGGAGAGTGGATTGCAACTAAATCACCCGCGGAGTGGAGTTATCACCCAAACTATAATTTTCGTATTTGTGCTTGTTATGCTTTGCAACAAATTTGAAATTATTGCTTGGGTGGAATCTCCACTCCGCGGGTGATTTATTGATAATACACTCTCCACGTACTGCAATTAATTAATGAAGCACCGGGAACAACCCGATGCTTCATTAATTAAAATTTTGGTGTTGATGATTTTTATTACCCTGCAAACGCATGCGTGGACAACGCTTCCCCTTTTGGATTACGACCAGTCCACGGCGGTTGTTCTGCAGATCGTCGTCTCCGACTTAGTAATCATCAATTTCTGAGCGGGGACTTTGTTACGACTTATATAGGTGACCAATTCATCATTGTTTCAACATGGGGTTCATATTTATGAATTTTATTGAAAAGAGCGTCGCCATTAGTTTTAGGGGAATTGCAGCCAAAATATTGGTGTTTAGCATTTAAATTCCCAGGAAAATACAATGATTGCATTTCTTCTTGAAGAAAGAAGTTGAATACGTTTCCATTAACTTTTTTTCTGGGATCGTTGGAGTAGAAGACCGCAGCCATACCCTTATTATTTGCTTTAATTTCCAATAAGACCATCTAGGTAGCGCGGTGGTCAACGGTGATCTTAACTATTAAATTATTCTTGATCAGTGGGGTCACGCCCCATCCCAAACGGACAGGGTGGACACTCCTAGCGACATTGAATCCACTGAGAGCGAAGCTCTTAAATTTCGATAGCCAAATTTAAGATGCCGACTTTGCCAAAATCATCGAAATAATCCGACATTTACGTATTGTGTGTGTCTTGCTTGCAGCTTTCCACTTGATTAATCCCTGGTTATGCTTTGGTGGTGTATTTTTATGAATAGCTTGGTTACGGTTGTTGGTTTTCTGCGTTAGCCTATGCCCTGTGATGGCGGTTTCCATTATAGTGTACGAAACCAGGGATTTGAAGAACCAGGAGGTCACCAGGCTGACGCATTTGCAGATGTCAGCAAGGCATACCTCTTGGTGTTTTCCATCTCGGGAAACCAGCTTCCTTTGTGGGCTCTGTATCCTCACTTTGTTTTGCAACTCCAGTTCGTTTCCTCCTCTGTCGGTTATTTCCTATTTCCCAGAAACCTGTTTCGAAGGGGAGGGGGGTGGAATGGGGGGGGGGGGATTCCCCTTCGTCGTTGTATTTTGATTCTCTACGGTGTTGGGATAGGTGAGGTTCCAGACACGAGTTATATGTGGGAAAGTTAACCCTTTACCCAACGTAACGGAAAAAACCGGCCAGTGCTATTCTCAAAAATCGACAATCAATTTTCATTATATTTTTCAATTTTTGTGTCAAAAACATAGGTTATGACCCCTCATTGGAACGAGTTCGTCGAGATTTTTGTATTGCGTCGGGTTACAAAGAATAGTTAGAGAATACTTCTGCAATAGTTTGAAGGCTGGGGGTCATCCATGCTTATTTGGTGCTTATCCCACTGAAAAGCAATGTAAAGATTAGTGTATTTGTGTATTATGTGTCCCTCAGTTTGTAGGTGTATTTTAACCTTTTACCCAACGCACATGATATCTAAATTTAATATCTTAAATATCATTTTCTAAAGTTTTTCAAATTTATTTATTTATTTATTGGTGGTTAAGGTCACATACTTCTGCACAATGGCTAATCATGACCATGACAGTTTTTTACGGGTGGAGGAAGCCGCAGTACCCGGAGAGAACCACTGAGCAACGGCGAGTAACTGTCAGCTCCCCAACATACTAACGCCACATAAGCAGGGTTAGCATTGGGTGAAGACAGGTGTACCATCGACGTGCAGTACGCCTTAGTACACAGCGCCACCGTGCCCCCACGTGGGCAATGTGTCTTGTCCAAGGACACAACGCGGTTGAAAGTTTTTAAAAAAAAATCAGCAGAATCATATCATGTGACCACTCATTGGAACGAGCTCGTTCCAAGGAGGGGTAACATGGTATGGTTTTGTTGACATTTTTTGAAAAATAGTATTTTTTCAGCTGCTGAATTTGCATATTACGTGATATGTCCGATTCGTTTGGTAAAGGGTTAATTGTTATGAGTCAACCAGGTAGAGTCAAGTCAGGAGCGGCACCCAATCCAATCTACAGGGACGCAATGAACGTAGTTTCTGTAGAACGTTGCTACCGCCTATCCGTCCCAATCTGCGCACGCTTTTGCTTCTACCTGTTCTGGAGTCTGTGTTTTCGGAATGTATGCGATTGTGGTGAAATTCTACATTGTGATTTCTATGAGTTGGTCGGAGCAAAATCAAGCAACTAACGGCACCCTGCAACCGACGCTTGCATCTGCTTATGTAGGAAGTATCTGTCGTCTATCAACATCCACTCTAGTGTGCTTGCAAGTGTGTTTTGCTATTGCACTGAAGCCGGTGTCTCACGGATGTACACAACATTGGAGTTCGATGTGGTACTACTGCCGGGGAAGGGTCAATCTACACAGAAATTGATGCTGACTTCTACTCGTGTGGGGGAGGAGGCGTTGAACAAAATGTATGCAGATCGTAGTTTTCGCATATCCGTATCGACCTCAGGCATGATTGCTTGAGTCTGGTAGCTGCGTTGGATTTGGCGTTGTCGGCGAGAACGCGAATAGACACGACTGAGGCTTATTTGGTTTGAAAGAGTTTTTGGTTTAGTTCTCCGGTATGCAACTAATTCTGAAATGAGGTCACTATCATGTCACTATGAGTCATTTATCAGCGATGTTTTAGCGTCGTTTCAGTCATATCGCTATGAGCGAAGAATTTCTGGTTGCATACCAGGATTATGCCACTCGTACTCCGGTATACTCATATAACCAAGAGAAGGGTCTGCTGCATGATATTCCCAACTTATCAATTTCTGTCAATATTCACATTGTTCACATTCTTTGCATATTCCAGAATTTAATCAAAACCGCAACGCCATTTTCCAACTTCGGTGGTGAGCTAACAAGTCCTTGAATCGTTTGGTGGATTTTCTTGATCGTACCCTTCAAAACAAAAACACATTTGACGAAGATATTTACGTCACGATTTTTTGTATTGCGTCGGGTAAATTGACACTTCACTCGTCTTTTCCAGACCCTACCAATCAATTTAGTCTTCTTGAATATCAATATTAAATTACCAAATATATTTCGGTTGAAAATAAAACAATTACATCACATCTCTTTATTTCCAGGAAAAATTCAATCGGTGTTCTTATTGATGAATGTTCAAATTGTTTCTTGGCCTCTTTAGAAGGCCGCGAAAAAGCAGATAGTCTGTTGCCAGATAGATAATTTGCCTTACCAAAGACTTTATTTTCAGAATCGGCAACGAATACAATAAAAAAGGTAAACAAAGATAAAGACTAGCAGGTGAAATATAAATGTTCAATGAGCGATCAACTGCCGCTCGTTGAAAATTTGTATTTCAGCTGCCAGTTAATAATTATGATATCCACTCAAAAACTATAGGTATCCTCTATGTATTTTCCAATTTGAATATTCTTTTTTTAACTTAATATGTTTAACATTTTTTAATTTTTCAACTCCCGGTACCAGTGATTGGAGCCAGTATTAAAGTTCTAACTTTCTATTAAGAATTAGTTATTTCCAAAATGTTATAAGCATTTATACGCAATACAACTCACATATTCTTTAGCTGGTCTTCTTACCTATAGCACTGTCTTCACCGAATAAGGATCTTTCCCGATCACGATCAGATCGCGAAACAATCGCGAAATACACCAGTCGGTCGAGTTTTTCGTTAGTATAACAAGGTGAAATCAAGACCTCATCTAAAAAAAAACAGGGATAAAAAATGAAAATAGGTTCCGTGATGCGATGGTCGCGTATCTCTCATTAGACAGGTGATTTATACAGTACGGGGTAGAGGAAAAGATGCAGAGAATTTCGATACCGCCAGTGTGGAACGAATCAAATGACACGGCCTAATCGAACCAGAAAGAAGAAACCACATCAGCAGCGCCAGACAGAGAGTGGCCCGGAAATATGATCTATAGTGGTTACAACGAATTCACGGAGAATACTCCGGTAATATTTCAGAGGCCGGTCATCCACCAATTATTGGCCGTATTTTATACTTATCCCACCGACAAAAAAGTTGTAAAGATGGGTGTCTTTGTATTAGGTGTACCTCAGTTTGTTGGTGTAACTGTAATGGTATCAAGTCGGCCACCTAAGGTCAAGGAATGAGCGGTACCAATGGTGGCATCTGTTCTACAGAGGCGCGATGAACATTGTTTATGCAGAATGTTGCTATCACCTATTCGTACAGATCTGCACATGTATTTGCCTGTAACTGTTCAGAGTCTATGTTTCTGCACAGTGCACGCCACTCTGGGATCCGTTCCTTTGAACGCGTTGAACAGCCTATGCGGGACGTATCTATCGACAATCTGATGTGCTTGCGCGCATGATTTATTTTTGTTTCGATATACACGACTGTCGAAAGGTTTACGTTGTGGTACAATGAGACGGTCGGAGAAAGGTCAAGCTACGAACGGCATACAGGAACCGAACAAAGTGTATGTAGCGCGTAGTTTTCGACTGATCTGTATCCACTCTGGTGTGACTAAATGAGTATATTTCATTTTGAGAATATTTCGACCAGCTATCGACCCAATCACGATCCATTCGAAATTCTCTGTTTTCTGTCGTCTAAAGTAAATGTTAATTTGTTTAGATGGATTCGTTTTCTTTTTACTTAGTGGTGAATGCCTGCAAGGTAACAGTGCATATCATACCTAAGAGAAAACTAAAACTGGATCTTCTGTTTGTCCTGGTGTGGAACCAAATTTGTTTACATGGAACCAAACAAGTATACATGTTTCAGTTCTTCAATTTATCATGTTAACTGGACTGTCAGGTCTTCTGGACATTGTATAAGTTGTAAAATGTAAATCCGCGCCAACCTGAAATTATAAAATGGCGTCGGGGCAACGTCAGAAACACATTAACCCTGTATCCAACGCACGCGATATCAACATTTATTATTTTAATTATTGGTTTTTTTTTTTGTTAATTTTTCAGAACAATTTCAACAAAACCATCTCATGTGACCCATCATCGGAAGGAGGTCGACGTGCTCGTTCGAATGGGGAGGCACATGATATGATTTTCTTAATCTTCTTATAAAAAATATAATTTTTCAAGTGCTTAATTTGGAAATTACCTGTCGATTCGCTTGACAAAGGGTTTAGTTTCCAATAACGGCATTTTTTTTATATAAGCAAGACGGGCAACTCTATATGAAATTGCTTTGTTCCAGATCTCATGAACATTCATTTCCTTTGGTACTTCGGTGAGTTTTAGTTCTACTTGGAGCCAAATTTGGGGCGAATTTCTCTGAGTGTGGGGCGTGATTGGCAGCACACCTCTTTCATTCAAGTGATGTAAAATGTCCTGCTTGTGGACATAAAATGCTTATCCTTGGCATTTAACCACGTGGATTCAGGATCACAAGTCACCGTGCTGCTCGTAACGCTGTATTTGTCTTACCATAGATCACCACCTTCACTTTGGATGGATTGTTGTACCCCACCCAGCTCCGATCCATGATGCATATTATTTTTACTTGAGGGACTTTTAGGTATTCGATCAGTAGATACGATTGACGGGAACTGTAGGAGTAAGGGAACATTCTAGTTGAAGGGTATCAAAAGGGACACTCCGCTCTGGGCATGATCGGGCTTTTGCAAGGCATCGTAACGTGTAATAAATTTTAATGAGGCACATATATATATCGTACCTTGAGAGGAACAAGGTGCCACCTGTAGTGCTAAGGCATTGCAGACAACATCTTGTTCAACTCAAGAGTCGATATGATGTTTTATTATGCGCTAACAGATAGATTTTTGAAGAAATTGCGGAAAGATAGAAATCGTATCCCCAACTGTGAAGATATATAATTTTTCACTTGCACGGTTTCAATCAAAATGGCGGCTTTCAAAGCACCACTTCAAGATGGATACGAGTCAAATTACAACAGGAAATGATCTATTTGTTCCAGAAATGTATAATGGAAAGAAAATCTAGTGTTTTTGAGTGGATGCCGATCATTTCCAGCAATAATTCAGCAGGTATTCACATTGAATTGACGCCTGACACCCGCTAATCCAAACATGGCCTGCCAGTCCGTAATATAAGCGCTCACGAAAAATAACCATTTGTCACAGTCACTCCTGGGATAATGTTCGGTATCCACTCAAAACACTAGATATCCTCTATTTAAAAATCACTCCACTGATTGATTAGCTTCTTTGTTTGGTGATTAACTACTAAACTATGTCATTATATCTGCTACCTCGACCCCCCCCCCCCCACACACCCCGCAGGAAGAGGCAAACACGCAAATACGTAAGAGACGAATACTCGAGAATGTCAGTTTCTGTTTTCGTAATACAAAATGTACTCCATTAGTGCACATCTGACGAAAATGGAAACGCCTTTCCACTTGCCCTCTGGTGTCAGGGCTAGAGCTGCAGCTGTCCCGGCCCCTTATTTCCGGCGCCCATGTGTAGGAGAACGACACGACGGCTCTCCAAATCAGTGCAGGTCTGGGGAGGATCGATAAAGGTATTATTTGGTCTACCCCCATATAGAAAATATACATTCAACCATATGCTGTTTTTCACGGCTCTTCAAACAACATTTCTTTATTCATATTCTAGCCCTTTGTCTAACACGAACAAAGACGAGATTTCCCAAAACATTCGGAAATAACTGAAAATGTTCATTTATCCGCGTAAGAAGATAGCTTACTAAGTCTTAGTGGTATAATCTCAACGAGCGCGCTCAGAAGAAGACCATAATTTACGATATGAAGCACAAAGTTAAAATAATATTTCGTCCCCTCCCATCACTTACTTATTCTTCTGCTGAACATGGTCAACTTTTCTCGTCATTCACATCGACATACGAAAAGGTTATCTCCCCTGATTGCTAAGAATTTGCTGGCAAAATTTAACACTTATTGAATGGGAAATTTTTATATTTCTCAAAATTATATAAAACCTATGAGAGTTATATTCGCTGTGCGCATCGATCCTTTAAGAACAATATATATGCTCTCAGTTGGTGATATATCAAACGATTTCATTCGACCAATTTTTTGTTTCCACGTTCATTTTAAATACTACTATTATTTGCAGTTATAATTCCAAGTAAAATGATAGAAAATTGCATTTTCGTCAACTTTTATCGGTTAATATATTTTTTTTTGGCTTCAGATTAGCAATTCTGTGCATATAATATAGATATTGTCCTATCTAACCATACAAAAATATACAAACTGACATTTTCCCATTTATTTCCCTTTGATGTTAAAACCAAGAAAATATTTATTGTGGTAAAACAGTTAAAACCGCAGTCCACAATATGTGGACTCTTTTTTCTTTTGTTAGGGTTTAACGACACATTAACAACCAGGGTCATATCATGTCGGTGACAGTTTTACGGGTGGAGGAAGTCGGAGTACCCGGAGAGAACCACCGAGCAGCTGTCAGCTCTCCAACAGCGTAACTCTGAACTCTGCACCGCGGCACAGGCAGGGTTAGATTGGTTGAAGACATGCGCACCATCGACGTGCAGTACGCCTTAGTACACTGCGTCATCGTGTCCCCATGTGGACAATCGGGGTTAAGTGCCTTGCCCAGGGACACAACGCGGGAGCACGAATCAGTCGCTGAAATGGTCACCGATCCAACTACTAACCGCGCTCGACGTTGCTTAACTTCGGTGATCTGACGAGAACCGGTTACCGCGACGTCACCGCGCCCCCTATGTGGACTCCAAGAAGTATATACCGGAGTACAGTCAACCACAAACTCCGCATCCAAGGGAGTATTCTCCCAAATATTGTGTTTGTTTTGCTCATGTTCTTATAATAATTATTGAATGGCATACAGAAATACAAGTTCACTGTGTATAACATTTTATTTTTTGGATCTTCTTATTACTAATTCACCTTCCGGCAAACTGCGACATTCCGCAAACGTTAGCTCTACAACTTTAGAACAATCTATAATCCTCTACTCTTTGATGTATAGGATTATTCACACCTCCGTGTACCACCTTTGGAAACAACAGCCGTCGGCAAGCCGAGACGACCGCATTAATTTCTGGTCAACCAGTAAAACAAAATCCCCGTATAACTAAACATTCATTTTTGGGTTTCCAAAACATAGGTTATGACCCCTTATTGGAACGAGCGCGGCGCGCTCGTTCCAATGAGAGGTCATAACCTATATTTTGGAAGCCAAAAAATAAAAAGATAAAAAAATGGAATGCCGATTTTCGTGAATAGCGCTGGCCGGTTCATTCTCAGCTGATTGCTCCGCTTCCGACTATTCCCTGGCGATCAAGATTTCATTCACACCTTTCAGAGGTTCAATGTTGATTGGATTACAACTAGGCTCCAGTATTTACAAGGGAAGTTAACCTTCCCAAGAGTCAATATCTATGACGATAAAGGTTGAGGATACACTGCCTAACTCTTACTCGCCGCACCCTACTTCATTTTTTAGTTCCTCCGATACTAGATATCCCTTTGAACACAGATGACATATCCCTCTTCGTTTACATGTATCAATTGGAGTGGTTCATATTTTTCTAGGAGACCAATCTATATTCTCAGTGCACCGTCTGTAGATGCACTTTGGACATATTGATTGGTCGATCACACGAAATGCCACGCGGTGGCTCAGTAGGTAGAGATGCAAGCTGCAGGTCGAGAGGTCCTCAGTTCGAATCCCACCTGCGGCAACCGCTTTGTGTCCTTGGATAAAACACTAAATCCCAATTGTCACGAGGGAGCACGGTGTACTAAGACGTATTGCACGTCGATGTTGCACTGTGTGGCATAGCAGGGTTAAGTACCCCGGATAAATGATCGTCTAGTGGTTTTTAGTTCGGACTATAATCGTGGCAAAAATGGCCATAGGACAATTTAAGTGTTCAGTCTTAAGAGGCAACCAGTTTCTGTAGAGTCTGCAACAATTCTTGATACTGCAGCCGCAGCGAAAGGGTGAATTCAAAAACACATAAAATGTACTTACAGTTTTCTACACTTTTATTAAAACCCTAAGTATAGTTCCTACAAGTTAAACTTTAAATAAATTCTCTCTCTGGTAAAAGTTTGAAAATATCAGATACGAAATGAGACTAAGTCGAAATTATCGCATCGCTCTCATCGCGTCCTGTGTCTGGAAATGTTGTCTGGCCTGGCAGCGTTCGGCGGCGTCCTTCCACGAAAATAGGAGAGTGACTTCTTGTACACACGGAAGACCAGAGAGAAGTGTCGTCTCGGGTGATTCCGTTGGTTTAAATACGGTTTGAATCGTGTCTACTCGGCAGAATTTACGTCATAAAACACCACAAAACACCACATATACCCCAAGATGGCAGAGAGGTATTTCTTAACCCCTTACTTCCATCCTGAAATAGTAGGGCATCCGGTGGGTATCCTATGCTAAGAGTATACGTTCTCGCCTTTAAAAGGACAGTGGCACTTGGTAGGTGTATAACCACAAAACCAGTCGGCCATCTTGTGAACGTGCAAGATTGCACAATTCTCAGAGCTGAAACTGATACTGGGTGTGTTGAGGTTAGGTCGGGTCAGTATACAATGCTAAAATCTGTCAAAAGCATTCTGATGGGGTTATTCTAGGTTAGGCTTTTACTAGCTCATATGCCAGTCATAATTGCAAATACTGTCAAAAACACCTTTTTACAGTAAGTGCGTAGAGTACTTCTGTAGGTCAGTTGCACTGCTATTATGCAATGCAAATATACGAGGAATTGAATAAAATTACATAACTTGGGCTTGAAAACAGCGTTTACTTATTAAAGTTTATACAACAGAGAATTATTACCAAGTAGGACTTGGCCACTCTGATTAACACATTAACACTTCGGGAACCAAGATTCTCGAGTGCAATCATAAAACTCCGACGCACCCCACGGAGGTTAACCCGACGCGCTCCGTGGAGGGGCTCCGTGGAGGGCATTTCGTTACAATCCTCCCAACCAAGACGCGAGGTCCGGTAAACTTTTAGCGGAGCTCGAGTCTGGATCAGATGAATTCCAGAATTATCAATAGTGATCAGGATAGTGACCAGGATCACCAGGATCACTGGCTGACCGGATCCAGGGAAACAGGATGACCAATCACCTGCAGTGACCAGGATGCTGTCAGCATCACGGTCAACACGGTGACGGGAATCCATGACCAGGATCAGTCACTACCGGTTTTTAGGGAGAAGAAATGCACTACAGGGAGTATTTATTACGGACTAATCGGAACGCCACCAGACAACAGGAATCACCTTTTCTCCTAAGGTATTACATTCTTACATTCCTGAAAGTAATAAAAATAACAATAAATTCTACCTGATTCTGTTAGTGGGGAAAAACTGATAATTACGGGTCGTAAAATCGAAGCTATGCTTCTTCAAAGGAGTTCCCCATAGGAGGTCAAATCGACACAGAGGACAACTTTGTTTTTGCTGCATCCAAGTTAACCCACAGTAGAGATGTACTATCTGAGTACATTGAGGACAACGATATGCTTCACGGGGCCCAACAATGTCCAACAAGCATATCGCACATTGTCTCCCATCTCCATCAACTATATTTTGTCTGGCTTGAAAGATTTGAAGGCTTGCATACATTTCAAGCGAGTATTGCAAGACTTGATGATTGTATTGTGCATTTTCCCATTCATATGTATGTTCCACCTGCACATGATGGAACGTTTCACCAATTATCATTCGATATTCGCGAGGGAAATCTGGTATGGAGATTTGACTATATTCACTAGGGCGAAATGGACGCACCGGAGTCGATGTGATAAATAGATCGATCCCATTCTCCGATTGATAAGGGATTCGTTGATCATAATAAGTTCTGTCCCACCGTGGGTCATTCCAATAGCGAATAACACTTACACGGTTTGATCGTGCTGCCTCCCAAGGGGTTGCTAATCGAGCCTCATGTTCGATTACCACTATGTGAGGCATCACCAGTTCGCGTCCTACTTCCGTTGTATGAAGACAATACCGGTATAAAACTTGAGTTTGAATCAATTCTAAGTGACCGGTGACTTCGTTTAACTGGACCATATCCCACACACGGATTTTACGTTGAAAAGCGGAAGCTCCGTTGTGAAAGATCATAGGTACAGGTATACGAAATCTCTGTGTCCAGTACTCTAGTTGCTCCGGAAGAAAATCTTCCGAAGTTGGGTTAACTTTACGGTATGCATATGCCGTGGCCATTTTTCATGAATTCAGTATTACTTATAAACTGTAAACTAATTAAAACTTTTAAACTTTTAAACTATTAAAAGCTGAAAATTGACTATAATTAAATTTCACGTGTGATTGATAAAACAACGAACTGTGCTTGACTATACGCAATAAAATACAATAAAATAACAAGAACATAAAAACTATTTTACACTATGCTACAGCTGTGCCGTATGAACAATTCTACTTTCCCCGTTAACGGTTCTTCATTAGTTTTTAATCTGTTGTCGATAGTGACGAAACTAGGAGTCACGTCTAGAATGTCACTATATAATTTTGACAATAACTTTTTTGTTTACTTTACGTAGATACTTTGTTGTTTGCGCAAGAAAAATATTATACAATATTGTCCAAAGATGACAACAGTGCCCGACGGCACGCAGCTGTAGAGGTCGCCTTTTTAACTTCTGTCATGTCATACGCAACTCAAAACTGATGTGGATCCATTTCAGCTGGTACTGGAAGCTTCGGCTCGTTACCGATACCCCACCTCATGGGTGCACGGCAGTGCGGGCAAGAAGCTGGCTCAGGAGCACTGGCTTTTGATCTGGCCCATGCAATACCACAAGAGTAGTGGATTTGCTGCTTACATTGGCCACATTCAAATAAATCCTGCCAAGTTTTTGAAATTTCTGCTAAGCAGATGCAGCAAGGGTCCCCAAGACCCTTATAATGAGTTTGTACTTCCAGAGTCTCATTATATCTGATAATTTGGCTGCGTAAACTAAAACGTTGTAATCGTCTTCCCTCGTGTCGGATTAAAGCTTCACGAAGGAGCCGATACTGCTTTTGCTGTTTCTCTAATTCATACGTTGTCTGTACGTTGCCAGGAGGAAAGAATCGTGCGGGGTGCATTTGGTGCTGATAAAATCCAAAATCTTCTTCATCTTCACTGGCGGGATATTCACTACCAGGGAAGATCTCATGACTCCTGAATGGTCGGACCAAGCCAGGATTGGCTATTAGGTCCAGTTCAGCATCCAATTGATTTCGCCCATGGTCATAATATCGGCCATTCCAACAGGGGTCATTGACACAATGAATGACCTCGTCAGGACCGGGACCAGTGACCTCATGGGGTTCAACTTCTACTGGGAACTCCGGAAAATACCAAAGATGGGGAAATATTACTTTTCTTTCCTCAGAGAGATAAAAACGATAGCCAAGTTGGTGTTGCATTATCTCTGTCTGGCCATTGGCAGGATTATAATGTCTTGTGTTCCAAATACGAATATACCTTAAACGGCGACGTTGCCATAAATCTTTTGGAAAAGATAGAGAATGACCATGACAGGGAGACGCTGCTCGATGAAAGGCTGCGCGTTTATGTTCTTCAAACCTTGCCCGTTCCTCGTAAGTATGGCAAGGAGTTACGGCATGTTGGTAGGCTTCGCGTTGATGTAAATCGTACATTGCCTGTTCTTCGGCGAATTCATCAAATTCCAAAGTAGTTGCTGAAGCCATACCAAAAAGAAAATTAATCAAATATGAAATAAAATATAACTATATTTAAAAGAAACCACTATGTTACCAATAGTATTATGTTTATACACTAAAATTTACACGTATAATACGCTCCCCTGGGTTCGTCTGTAACTTGGTGCACTCAATCAACACTCTTTCCACCAACTTTCAAATTTGTTTGCCTTGATACTGGAGTCCTGTGTGTAACTTATCTAATACACTCCAGGAACTCCGATTTTATAAAAATTGTTACACTGCAGTGCAGAATTACTAACTTTGGGAAATTTTTCACTAGTAAACAAGACAAACACAGACGACCCGTTATCGTCATGGATCAGGTTTCCAATGAAGGATTATACATAAATTGGGAAACCAGATTCATGAAACTCTTATATATATGTAGTAGTCTACGTAGACTTTTCTGTTTGTTGTTGCTTATTAAAGTTTACACTTCTCAATCTTCACTCTGAAGGTTTTCATTTTGTGTTGGCAACTGATAATGCCGATACACAGTATTTGGGCCTGTTCGGTAATCAAACGTTGACCCTGTGAAATGTCCAACATAATCTGGGTGGTATTGACGATAGACAACAAAGGGTTGAAAACTCCTTGGTCGGCCATCTGAGTGATATCGTGCTCGTCTACGACGACTAAAGTCACGATATCTTGCACAGAAGGGAGTAAACTCTGCTACATTTCTTCGCATGTGAAATCTATGATGTACACTACTGGTAGTAGCCACCCGGTGACTATAATACCGTAGAGGTTCACTTATTTCACCCTGCTCATTGATTTTTGGATATTGTAAGTCAGGGCAATTGTATATCACTAAATATCTAGACCTATTTGCAAAAGTTAAATGAGTATCAACAGCACTGTCATAATAATATATCAACTCTCGCTCAACCTCTATATATACTATATTCAAATCCATATCAAAATATTGACATCCAAATACATCCTCAATGCCTAAGAGATCTGTATCTTTCATAAAATCTTGTTCATATGTGTTGGGTCGTATGATATCTCGATCAAATTCATGAGGAGAGGTCAATGGGCGAGGTGTTCTGAAAAACTCGCTTCTTGCCCACTCCCACGGTCTCGGTCGAATATCGATTATAGGTTCTGAGACAATATTAGTACGGTAGATAATGGAGTAGTTTGTCTTGCTTCTACATCACTTAAAGGAGGGGTGTGTACGTCTAATCCAAGATCAGCTCTTGCAAGTTCATTTTGTATCACACTGATACCGGACTCTGCAACATCAGAGTCCAGAACAGTGGTAGAATCACTAGGCAAAGAATCACTTGTAGGTGTGGCCATACTAGAAGAAGTATGTGATCTCATTGTTATATCATAAACAAATCCACCGAGTCCATCTTGGCTCTCGGGGTCCCGATGAATAATTGCATCATGGGTTCTAACAGGTAATCTTGGAGGAAGGACTAACGTTTCCACTATATCCGTAGGCGAATAAGGTGGAAGTCGTTGAAGTCGTTCAGGTGTAGATAGTAAAATGGAGTCAGTAGGAGTTTGAACACTATTGGAGGGGTCGACAAAAGGTCGGAAGATGCTATAGAAGGTGATGGTGATTCTTCTATTGATGCCAATACAGATACACTATTATCAGATGAATTGCTATTTATATTTACGTTTATACTAGATGAATTAGTGTCTTGAAAAAGTTCTCGTGAAACAGTACTATTACTGTCAGTTCCAGTACTAACTGTACTTGAAGTTTCATCATCATATAAAGTGTCACGATCATTATAATAACTCTGGTAATCAGGGAAATCATCGAGCCCACTGTCAACACTAGAATCAGATTCTGCCATTTGTACACTGGTCACTGAAACAAAAACACATAGTGTGTGAACTACTGTTTTTCAGTTTCTTTGTCTATATCAAACATAGTTATGTGGACATTGGCAGAATCCACGTCATGTTGTACACGGGGATATATTGATTTCCTATTAGGTTGAGGAGAAGGTCTAAAGTTTTGAACAGCTTTTCTCATCATGTCTCTAATGCTCTTAGGAGGTTGTTGTTGTTGTGCTCCAGTTGGATCAGCAGGAGCTGAAGGCTGTGGTCTAGATCCCATACTAGTATAGATTTCATCATCAGCAAATGCAAAATTAGACATTTCACTATCATCAACAGCAGAAAAAGTTGGTTTACTTTTACGGTTTCTTAACAATTTGTATATCTGTTTGTGTCTATCGGCTCGATAGCACTTCCAAAGCAGATATAATCCTATTATTAATGCAACAGTTGCGAGAGCATAAGCCCACTTAGGGACTTCAAATCAGTCCGTCATTTGTAAATTTAGTGAGTCAAGTTCATGAATTAAGTCATCCATGGGTAAGTCATCCAAGTGATCTATTCCTTTCGGTATCGTAAACGTCGATATGTTCACCCTCTCTATGACAGGTTTCCACATCTGTCGTTGTAACAACAAGAAATTTGGTAACACCGTCTTTGTAACAATCCGAAAAGTAGAATTATCCCTTTTATGGAAATAACTCGGTAACATTAATTGACCGCTCGATGCCATACATAACGGTTTTAATTCCAAAATTCCAATTGGCGGAAGAATCCGTTTCGGTTTCGGATTTCTTCGTTTCGGACACGTAATTGAGAATCATAGTGGGACATCTGTCGTGATGTACCACATTCCTTCATCGATTCTAGTACTGAACGGGAGGTCGATATTCAATCGAACTTCCGTTTGACATAAGTTCAGAATTTCTAATTTCATGTTTAAAAACAAAGCTAACATACAACTTGTCGTTGTATGTATCGTTCGTACGGCACCTACTAAAGGACAAAACAATTTATTGTTATCTACACATTGGTCATGTCCTATTTCTGGGACATACTTCGTCCTTTCTTTATTAATAATTAATATGTCAGATTCAAGAGTATATATTGCTACTAATTTATTTGCAACTCGCGACGCATTCTTGGTTACATTGACAAAGGGTACAGGCAAAGCCTGCACCTTGAACACTTCAAATTGCAAGTTCGAATTACGTAAGGGGATCTTCATAAAGATCAACAATTTATCGTCATCATAAATGGCAGCCGTCGTAAGCAAATGATAATATTGCCATAATTCTGTCGTCAGATCTAGTGGCAACATTGACTTGTCATCTAATTGAACTTGAATACTCATTAATATCGAGGTCAATAGTGAAGGATCCACTATTTTCGGTGATAACTTCTTATCGGCTAGGATATCCATTTGATCATGTAATCCCCGTAGAGTAGTTTCTGCGGCGATTATCATTGATTCCAATCGACCCATTACAAACTCAAGCTGATGATAAGCATGAGTGAAATGTTCAAGATATAATATTCGATCTGAATGATTCTGAACTACTTGATTTACTCGACCTTGAAATAACATCAATTCGCGAGACATATTTAACATAAATTCTCTATTTTTCAGAATCGCTTCATGATTCATCTTAATGAAGGTTAAACTTTGTTTTTGAATATGTTGAATCATTGCTTGATTAGTACTGACACGTCTTAAATTTTCTGTTATCCCATCTAAATCTGACTGGGATACAGTTCCAAAGAGAAAACTCAATCCTTCACCTACAAAGTCGAACAAACCTCGTTTCTTCCGAGACGGGATTATTGTATGGCCATGTAATCTGCGGTAATCGTTCAGATCCTCTTTTACTCGTTTAACACGATTATTTAGGTATCTGATCTCCTGGTGTATATCCGTTATGATCGATTGTATCGCAACGGCAAGAGTAGAGTTTTCACCATTTATTTCGACAAAAGTTTGTCGAAAAGCTATGGTTGTAGCATTGTACAAACCAGCAGTATATTTCATACTTCGATCAAGTCTGCGCACATATTGTATAAAAGGTTGGAGCTCATAAACAAACATTGTACTCCAATCACTAGTTACCATATTTACTTCTTTCACTTTCTTAAAAATCACATTGTTTCTAATAATAGTATGTCCATCTATTATTGTAGTCGTAGTCAAAAGACCAACTAATAACATCCAATGCAACATCTTGCTCCTACAATGAGAAAGGAAGCAAGAGTTAGCGTAATGAGTAATACGCGATTCAATTACTTTTACTCTGACGATTTACTTCCGGATGTAAAAGGTCAGAAAGTTAATCCAACTACAAGAGAGTCTTAGTCAGTTCGCGAGGCTGACAAGAGTTCACTCATAGTTTCGTTCCAAACAAATCATAAGTCAATACAATTTTGTTACTCATTTTACACTTTCTCTCGTCTCTCTCAAACTTAAGGAGTGGCACCATAGGTGTGACGTTTAGGTATCATTAGTCCTGTGGTAATATTTAATCACTAGTACTCCAGGCAGAGGGTACCATAATTGCTCCTAATTCTAATTTCTCACCTGGTTTTTTAATCTTATTATGATCTTGTAACACAGCTTGTATACAAGAGATCATCTCAGTTATATCTTTACTTGACTGTTTTGGTTGAGGCTCACTACTTTGGCCTTTTTCTTCAGTTATTTGCAATTGGTCAACTTCCATCGTTGAATCATTTACTCGATCATTTCGATCGCCAGCAATGAACCGTGATGGCAGTTGATCAGCGGAAGGAGCTTGTAGCTCCTTCATTCGTCTCTTGTAATCTCGTACCTGTTGTACTTGTTGTCTTAATTCTGCTAATGGAACACCATCTTCTTCTGAAGAAGAATGTTCTCGTCTTTGTCTTTTATTCTTAATGATTGACGTTAAGGGGTGTTTTTCTTGAATCCCTTGCATATCGTCACTTTCATTACTGTCACTACTGCTACTGTATTCAGTAGTCGACTGTTCTGATGGGGCAGCGTAACGTTGTATTCGTCGCGCTCTAACAGGTTGGACAGGTTGAGGCACCTCCCATTCTTGAGGTGCTTTACTAAGTCTTTCTCCATGACATTTAATTATTCTGCGAGTTAATTGATCTTGTATCTTGTAACTCACTGGACCTGTTCTCTCAATGACTCGAAATGGGTAGTCCCATTTCGATTCTAATTTTCCTTTAGATTTTCCTGAGGAGTATAAAACAGGATCACCTACTTCAAAGGTGATATCCTTTGCTGTAATATCATGTAATCTTTGTTGTTTTAATACTCGTTTCTTTTGTGCAGCTTGTTGTTTTCGAAAGGCTTTATGTTGTTCCTGAATGGCTATCTTATGAGGTTCTTCACCTACATATTTTTCTCGAGGTTTAAGTATATTGTCGAGTGGCAAAACCACATCTCTGCCATACACCAGATAAAATGGCGAGAATCCAGAGGATTCACTACCATTAAACCTGATGGCTGCCATAGCTTGGTTTAGGAATAAATCCCAAGTTTCTAATTCTTCTCGAGCTAGTTTTGCTAAGATGTCATTCAGCGTTCTATGTAGCCTCTCCACCTTACCATTAGATTGTGGATGGAAGTAGGAAGTGGTCACATGATGTATCTTGAAATAATCAGTTAAATATTTCATCACTGCATCTACATTTTCAGATCCATTGTCTGTTAATATTTCTAAAGGACATCCAAATCTTGGAAAAATTTGATCTATTATCAAGTTAGCAATTGTTTCCGCCTTTTTATCAGGCACTGGAAACGCTTCAGGCCAGCCAGAATAAATATCTATGAAGGTCACAATGTATTTATTTCCTGATAAAGTTTCAGGGTGTGGACCACTCATATCCAATGCTATTTTAGCAAAGGGATATGGAGGTCTGTCAGTCTCTTGCAATGGCAAAGTGTGAGCTCTGGTGTTACGAGCTCGACACACAAGACAATTTTCTACATGTTTATAAATATGTTTATACAAATCTTTCCAATAATATTTTCTACTGATGTTATTGTACACTTTGTCTATGCCAAGGTGACCTAATTCGTCATGGTATTGTTTCAACACATCTGCATGTAATTGTTCGGGTATGCACAAGCGTACCCGTGGGTTATCATCAACTGTACTAATGTAATATAATACTCCCTCAATCATGAGGTATCTACTACTAATGTGTGCAGGGGTATTGTTACCTTGATACTTCTTAATGATTTCAACAATCTTTTCATCTTTCTGTTGCTCTACCTTCATGTCCAAATCTTTGTAATTAATTGCTTGTGGTTCGGGCGGAACCTGAGGTTCATCTGTGATGACATGTACATATCTTTGAGGATCAAATTTGTTACTATTTATAATTCCAATTTGTAATGCTTTCTGATTTTCCACATTATCCATCTCGTACCCGGGGTCTGCGTTTGCAATTCCTTCAGGTAAACGAGAAAGTAGGTCAGCACATGTATTCTTTCTACCTGGTAAATATTCAATCTTACAATTGTAGCTAGCTATCTTCAATGCCCAGCGTTGTACTTTTGCATTGTTTTGCGGACTTTTCAACAAGTACTGCAAGGGGGCGTGGTCTGTTTTAATAACAAACTCTGCTCCCTGCAGGTAGTTATTGAATTTATCCAATGCGTATGAGATAGCGAAAGCTTCTTTCTCAAATGTTGACCATTTCTGTTGGGTTTCACCGAATTTATGAGAGAGGAAGACAATTGGTTTTTCATCAGGTACTCCAGGTAGTTGACCTGTTTTCGTCATCACATGGTTGTGCCAAAACCACTCCGACACAGCGGCCACTGGCATCTGTGTAAAGCATGTAAGGCTTTCTGGGATTTGGATATGACAAATGAGCAACTTGAGTTAAACGATCCTTCAACTCTTGAAAGGCTTTTTGATGTGTGTCACGCCAATGAAATCTTGCATATTTCTTTGTCAGTTCTAAGAGTGGTGAAGTATTGACATCCATTCAATAAAGTAAAGATGTCGTCAATCAATGGAAGCGGCCAGTTCGTAACTTTCGTGACTTCATTCGAGCCGTCTTTCTTGTCCACGAGTAGGCACGGAAAACTCCATGCACTATTTGACCTTCGGATAATTCCGGATTGAAGCATTTCTTCAAGTGCTTCATCCATAATTTTTCTCTTCAGTAATGGAACTCTATATGCTCTACGTTTGATTGGTGGTGCATCTCCTGTGTCGATGCGCATCTTCACTGTATCTGTCTGAGTTAATTCTTTATCAGTTTTTGCAAACAAGTCTTTATTATTATTGATGACTGGCATCAACAGGTGCCGTTTGTCTTCAGGCACCTGTATGTCAGCATCTGTGATCTGGTCTTCAGGTGTATTTTGAGTTAAGATCTGATTAATTTCTAAGCCTTTTTCTTCTTGCTCTATTGGCTCAAGTTTTCCAATCAAACAACCCCTTTTTAAGGTGTAGTGTTTGTTGGTACTGTTCACCAACAGTACAGGTATGGTTTCATTTCCATTAGTGACTATACTGTTACTAACTAAGAGGCCAGGCTGTTCAGCCACATGACCTTTAGTCAGTCCATGATGTTCTAAGTATTTTGTGTCAAAGACAGATTTTGCACCGGAAGCTTTTGCTGTACACAAACAAGTGGACTGTGGTTTAAGTTCCACCTGATTGATCAGTCGAGTAAGACAACTCACCTGTATGTCTTGAACAATGGGTATATAGTGACCATCTAATCTCAATTTATGAAATTCCCAATATAAATTAACTCGATTGCCCCTAATCCAATCCATTCCTAACAACATACTTCGATTCAATTCATTTATTACTAAGAACTCATGCACCTGATAAATTCCTTGAATATAAAATTCAAGTCTAATTTTTCCTCGAGGGAGAGTGTAATTCCCAGTAATACCCGCAATGCGAGGCAAAGAATTTTTATCACCAACTAATTTCGGTCGGTGTTTCAGATTTTTCCAAAATTTTGTACTAATACAACTAGTCTGTGCCCCTGTATCTAATAAGGCACGTACTCATTGTCCTTTGATGTTCACTAAGACACTATTCAAAGAAGCAGCCCCATAATTTATGGTTACTGTTTCCGCTTGAGAATTTCTAAGTTTTTGTTGCTGTTGTTCCCCATTTGGGTAATCATCATTGTTTACTAAGTTATTTCCCTTGGTTTCCATAGAGTGTTTCACTTCCTGTTGACATGGGTTTTTCCAATTACTTCCCCTTGGGTTTTTCCTGTTTTGTTGTTTTGGGTTTTTCCCAAGTGATTTCTCTTGGCTCCTTATTCTTGGATTCCTATTTCCTGATTCACTTACTGTCTGTTTCTGTTGATTTATTTCAACACAACCCTGCTTACCTGGTTGATTTATAATTTGATTTTCATAAGCATTTTTCATATAAATCATAATATCAGGGTCTACATCTACAATGTGTATCTCTTTTAATTGTTTAGGAGTAAAGTTTTGTAGAACTCTCACATAAACATCTGCACACTTTTGTTTAGGTACACCATATATCCCGCTACTGATGAGTGGGATAGCTATGTTTACAAAATTGTCCTTGTCACATACCTGCAATACTTTTTGTACAGTACTGTATAAAACATTGAGACATTTATTTTTATCACTGTAATCATTCCAGCGTGGTCCCACAGCATGTATCACTTTTAAACATGGCAACATTCCACAAGTGGTAGTCATATTCTCACCTACTGGAAGATTTCCATGCTGTTGAATATATTGTTGACATTCTTGTTCAAGGGCTGGACCAGCTCCAAGAGCTATAGCTCGAGCAATACCTCCACCATGGGTTAATTGGCTATTAGCCGCATTCACCATAGTGTCAGTAGCTACCTGGGTTATTCCAGTCCTGTATACTTTTATTTCCAGACCACTGGTGGTCCGATAGCTGAAACAATTTTGTGAAGTAAATTTTTCTTGCTGACTGTCCCTTGCAGGGCAGCCATTTTGTGAGTTGGCCTTAGGTTTCTTAGGCCTAGGCCTACCAGTCAGAGGAATGGTTGTGAATTTTGCTGTACAATTTTTCCTATTATGTGTGGTCTGACCACACTTTGTGCATTGAATGGTTTTACTTTTCACTGGAGGAGAACCATTTTCGGTTCTCCTTGTTTGAGACTGAATACTTGGCTTTATATTACATGTTTTATTACCCGTATGTCCACCTGTCTTATTATTTACAATTTTATTTTTACAATTATTCATGCATTTATTTGGTACATTATTTACATTAATTAACACTTCTCCCTGGTGATTTCCAGTTTCACTTCTGTTGGGAGCATGTGACTTCTCATTAACTCTGCTCATTGCCCCATATGGGCAGAGTTCCCTTTGTTTAAATTGACTCGGCAATCGCGAGCGAAGTGGTTTGGCTTCCCACAGCGAAAGCAGCAAAAGGTCGCCCCTGGTGACCTTTCACCTGCTGGCTGAATATCCAGTGTTCTCACCTGCTTGGTCAAGTTAACGTGGCAATCGCGTTTCACATGGCCAACGCGGTTACAACGATTGCAAACCGGTCGTGAAAATCGTGTCGGTTTCTGATATCTGTTGTAATTTTGTCCTCCCCTATTTCTGTATTGACTATTGTACTGATATTTGTTCTGATTCTGATATGGAGGTCGCGCATAACCTCCAGTATAATTTTTCGTTAAAATATTCACCTTGTGGCGTCGGCGTGCCACGCCTACGTCCATGGGAGTCTCGTCCCTTGTCTCCAGAGGGAGATCTACATGTTCTTCCTGTTCGTCGATGGAGTCGTGAAATACAGGGTCCCGATAGCGCTCATATTCTTCGTATTGTCGGTCAAATGCCTTCCCAAACGGCGCTTTTCCTTTAGCGGCTTCAGAGCGAGCGCGAAATTTGATTTTCGCGGCATTTTCAAATAATGCCTGACTAACAGCGTTTTCTAGCGTCTTGGGCATGCGTCGGATCAGTTTCATCCGAACATCGTTGTCATACAACCCGTCACAAAAGTAATCTGAGAGGTTTTTCTGAATGGTGGGGTTATCTATTTCCTGATCAAAGGCATCTTTCGCTAGATCAAGCAGTTGCTCAGCATATGAGACAAGAGTTTGATTTTTCCCTTGTCGCATATGGCGCAACTGATTGGTGGCCATGGAGTTATCCATTGTGGCGCTATAGCGACTTTTTAGTTCGCCATACAGTTCGGACCAGGACATTTCAGGATTTTTCTTCATTGATCGTAAAATAAAATCAGCAACTACGAAGTCACTGGTTTGGGCGGCGATTTTAGGTCGTCGCTTCTCTTCCACATCATTTGTCTCACAAAAAAGGTCAAGAGATTTTATCCAACCCCGAAAATTCAGGGGGTTCCCGTCAAATTTTTTAATATGGGAATGAATGGACTGCACCTGAGTGGCGTTAGCTGTCTTTGCATTACTCTTTTCACTTTGGCGCACGGTTTTATGCAGGTCAATAATGGCAGAAGATGTGGGGTCCTTGGCTTTCCTTTCAGCTTCTGCCAATTTTTGTTGTACTTTTAGTAATTTTGCTTCGGCACCGACTTTGTCAGTAGCTAACTGTAGTTCCAAATCAGCTTTCTGCTGTACGAATTCTGCTTTAACCTGGTCGAGGGCTGCTTGCGTATGGTGAAGGGTTTGTTGTGAGGCAGCATGCTGCTGCGTCAAGCTCTGAGCTTGAGAGCTCAGTTCAGTAATTTGCCACTCATACTGACCCACAAGACCTTCCCTTTCCTGTTTTAGTTGAGTAATTTCATCAATGAACCGTTGCTCTCTTTCTGCTGGCGTGGCCATTTTTAATGAGTTTTATGAAATAATTTACAATTGGATTTTTCTGCTGTTAACGAACGTAAAATGAAGAAAATTGCACCTACCTTGCTAGCACTATAACTGTTGAAACACACGCGGCTGTCGTTTCAGAATTTCCTGGAATTCCTCGAGATTTTTCACAGTTTCCTGAGTTTCCGTTTTTCTCTGATGTTCAGTCAAAAGTTCAATATATCTGATGAGCAACGCTCGGTGCGACCAGTCGAGCATAGTTTGGATGTGATAGCAATTGGCGGTCGGCGTCAGTGTAAATAATGGCACGTTGGACATGCAACCAGTTCCACCATGGAGTTGTACCAATTTTAGATTCAGAGGGCGCTGTCTGCGTCAGCTGCCTTACAAATTTGAGCTGCCAGGCGTTTAATTTACCAGTAAAATTAAGGGATGTCTGTCCCTCATAAATAGTTAGCAAAAAGTTCTCACAAGTTCACTGTGCTCCCCAGCGGCAATGTTTTAAGTCAATTTCGGCTTCACTGGGTCCGTTAGGGTTAATAAATGTTTCTAGAATGTTCACCCGATCGTTTCAAGAGAGTTAAAAGTCAGAGTCTGCATCCTGGTCACGGCACCATATAAACTGGCCTGTGGCATAGCAGGGTTAAGTACCCCGGATAAATGATCGTCTAGTGGTTTTTAGTTCGGACTATAATCGTGGCAAAAATGGCCATAGGACAATTTAAGTGTTCAGTCTTAAGAGGCAACCAGTTTCTGTAGAGTCTGCAACAATTCTTGATACTGCAGCCGCAGCGAAAGGGTGAATTCAAAAACACATA
The DNA here is from genome assembly GCA_031216915.1 of Pictodentalium vernedei. Lineage (NCBI taxonomy): Eukaryota > Metazoa > Mollusca > Scaphopoda > Dentaliida > Dentaliidae > Pictodentalium > Pictodentalium vernedei. The sequence continues at coordinate 89,400,876 of CM062289.1, forward strand.
AAATGTACTTACAGTTTTCTACACTTTTATTAAAACCCTAAGTATAGTTCCTACAAGTTAAACTTTAAATAAATTCTCTCTCTGGTAAAAGTTTGAAAATATCAGATACGAAATGAGACTAAGTCGAAATTATCGCATCGCTCTCATCGCGTCCTGTGTCTGGAAATGTTGTCTGGCCTGGCAGCGTTCGGCGGCGTCCTTCCACGAAAATAGGAGAGTGACTTCTTGTACACACGGAAGACCAGAGAGAAGTGTCGTCTCGGGTGATTCCGTTGGTTTAAATACGGTTTGAATCGTGTCTACTCGGCAGAATTTACGTCATAAAACACCACAAAACACCACATACACCCCAAGATGGCGGAGAGGTATTTCTTAACACCTTACTTCCATCCTGGAATAGTAGGGCATCCGGTGGGTATCCTATGCTAAGAGTATGCGTTCTCACCTTTAAAAGGACAGTGGCACTTGGTAGGTGTATAACCGCAAAACCAGTCGGCCATCTTGTGAACGTGCAAGGTTGCACAATTCTCAGAGCTGAAACTGATACTGGGTGTGATGAGGTTAGGTCGGGTCAGTATACAGTGCTAAAATCTGTCAAAAGCATTCTGATGGGGTTATTCTAGGTTAGGCTTTTACTAGCTCATATGCCAGTCATAATTGCAAATACTGTCAAAAACACCTTTTTACAGTAAGTGCGTAGAGTACTTCTGTAGGTCAGTTGCACTGCTATTATGCAATGCAAATATACGAGGAATTGAATAAAATTACATAACTTGGGCTTGAAAACAGCGTTTACTTATTAAAGTTTATACAACAGAGAATTATTACCAAGTAGGACTTGGCCACTCTGATTAACACATTAACACTTCGGGAACCAAGATTCTCGAGTGCAATTATAAAACTCCGACGCACCCCACGGAGGTTAACCCGACGCGCTCCGTGGAGGGGCTCCGTGGAGGGCATTTCGTTACAACTGGTCTTCAACCAATGCTAACCCTGCTTGTGTGGAGTTACATGTAGTACGTTGGGCAGTCTGCCAGTTGCTCGCCATTGCTCGGTGGATCTATCCGGGTACTCCGGATTCCCCCACCTGCAAACCTGACCGACAAGAGGTGACTCTGGCTGTCGAAAGTGTCGTTGAACCCCAATAAATAAATAAATAAATAAATAAATACCACACGAATTCTCTCATTTAGTTTGTGAAAATAGGACTATTTTGATCCTTAATCAGAAAAGTGGGTCTCCGGGTGAGAAGGGCTATGTGTTAATCATATCCAATTTACTCGCTGAAAAGCAATTCCAGTTTTCAAACTGTTCAACGGGTTTAAACATTTTGTTCCGACAATAATCAGTTCGTGTCTCGTGTGTTTGATTCACCATAATAATAATTATATATTAATAATAAAACTAGTAATAATTTTGTCGGCCGCTGAATTATCGCGGTTCTCAGGTGATTAACCATGTCCTCCCAAATGCCTCCCTAAAACCCACATTTTCTCTCATCCCAACAATCGGAAACGAACTGATTGATTACATCTCGTGCCCATTTCTTCCAAATATCTCTGATAAGCATACTACCCCTCTCCTTTGTGTCACCCACGAACCACACATCCTTCGTTTTCCCATCCCATTTTCTCGTTATACATTCAGTGAATCTGGTATTTTGGACATTCCAATAGAAAGTGTTTCAAGGTACCCACTACTCGTAAATTGCACATCTGGCACACCTTTCCACTGTCTTTCTCAGTCTTCCCTCTAAGTTCCAGCGACCACGCCCTCAGCTTGAACAGCAGTGACCCCACAAAACTGCCATTAAGGTCGTCTTCAAAATGTTCTTATCGTGCAGGTCATCCAACAACCTTTTGCTCCCCCCCCCCACCCGCTCCCTCACCAATGCCGGTTTCAGTCTTTCATGACTTTGTCTTCGATGATTTTTTACCTCCAGTTTTCCATTGAATAATTCCATATTAACCATTTATCCAACGTAAAGGCCAAAACCGACCAGCGCTGTTCACTAAATTCACCATTCAATTTTTATTCATTTTTCTATTTTTGTCACAAAAGCATAGCTTATGACCATTCATTGGAACGAGTCCCACGAGCTTTGTTCCAATGAGGGGTCATAAGCTATGTTTTGCCGCAAAACAATAAAAAAATAGCGCTTCAAGAATTTTATTGGCAAGTGTCGTCTGCGTTTCTTGTTAGGTAAAGGGTTAACTCCCTCACTTGGTCTATCCTTGTAAAGTTGAATTTGAGAGGGTTAGTGGGAATAGCCGGGTAGACATAGTAGTATAAAAAATTTAAAAAATCACTTAAGAGCATCATACCTGTATCACTACTTTAATAATATAATATAATATAAAATAAAATAATATAATATAATATGATATAATATAATATAATATAATATAGTATAATATAATATAAAATAAAATAATATAATATAATATGATATAATATAATATAATAAAATATAGTATAATATAATATAATATAAAATAATATAAAACATGATTTTTCAGGACGTTACAGTTTATTAAAGGCACGGCTATTATGATTAACAGCCTAATAGTCTATTAGAGGTCCAATAGCCGCCAATTGGCCCGGGAGATGCCAATCATTTCAGAGGGCTGTTAATAAACTGTAATGTCCGATGAAAATCATGTTATTATAATTATTACCACATATATTATGGACATTTGACCCAATCAAATGCTTCCAAATCAACCCCATTCAAATCGCTAAATTGGGACAATTTGACAGTTTTGAAGCATGTACCGTCTGTTTACTAACATATGTCATATAACATGTCAGCTGGTATGAGCCTCGAAGATGGGGGAGAATAAAACCCAGCATTGAAGACGATTGACAAGTTATAAGGGATAGATAGATACAATTATTAATGCATACTTACTCTAGAGATAATAATCGAAATATATAGCGAAATTTCCATGTATGGCACGGCTTTTGTTTCGATTAAACAGAGTAAATGTTTAAACCATTTATTCAAAGCAGAAACGCTCAGGTGGAAGTCAAAGGGATGTAATCAGAGTTGTTGATCTAGCTTCCGGTTAGCTGCCGGGCCAGAGTGCCAATAATGAACGAAGCCTTCCGTTGTCGCCCGGCGTCATAGTAAAACATACGCCACTAGGAACGCCCTAAAATTTAATTTATAGCCTTAAGAACGCCCTGAGAAGTGGAAAAAAAAAATAATGTAATCTTACTATAATCTTATTATTTAATATAATATAAAATGTAATATAATATCAATGAGTTCGTTATCCATTTGTAAGAATCGCTTCTCCGAAGAAATTTCTGCTTCCAAATCAGAAATGTCGCTGTCGGATCCACATTCAACATAACGCGATATTTTGGCTGTTGCTGTACTGACCTGGACACTGTTTGTAATTGATCTATTATTCATGTTTTTTTCAGTTCTTACTGGCAATGATGATAATGTATAATCAATTTCCAACCACCACTTTTGTTTTTGTTTACAATTTGTACGAAACGTTTTTCGGGTAGCAGACGAACTTGTAACTGGAGCAGGACTTTGATCGTGGACGCAGACGCAACTTTTAATGGTGCACTACACATTCTGTGACATTCTAGTAATTTCTACATAAGGTTTTGAACGAAATAGGTTGTAATTATTTCTTTATCTTGGCAAAATAAACAGAATTTACATGTTTATACTTATGAAGAATTATTATTATCAAATTATTTCAATAAAATATCAGTTGCTCCTTCAACGTAGATTTCAAACCTGCATTTGAAGTTTATGAATGAATGAAAATGGAATCGAACGAGATCAAAGGTCGTTCGCATAATAAAGTTGAAACGGTTAAAGGGTTTTCGTGATCGATTAATCACATAGATTAACCTTGGTTAACCGATTAACCACTTACCATATTAAGGAGGCTGAATAATTGCCGTACCATTGGTGGTTTACAGTATATTACCTCTTTACCCAACATAACGGAAAAAACAGTATATACAAAAGTATCCATTCAAATTGTATTATGTTTTCAAAGGTTGTCTCAAAACATAGCTTATGACTTCTCATTGGGACGAGCATGTTCAGCACGTAATCAAGTATGTCAGCACGTATCGTGCATGCTTTACTCTGTCTCATATAATTGATGTAAGTCAGTGTGACAAGGTGGACCTGTTTTGGAGCAAGTTTTTTCCTTTGCCAATATACTACGATAGTTAAAAAGTAACGGTTATTCGATCAATCACTTTTCTGATCGACCAAGACGTTGATCATTGGTTAATCGATTAATCGGTTAATCGTTTCAGGTCTTTCGCATAAATTAAAACTATAAACAAACATCCGTTGTACATTATTCAAGTATATACAACGGGTTTTATACTCTACGGTTTTCAGATAATATAATATAATAATGTAACATATAATATTATTATTTTACGATAGGATATAATGTAATGCAATATAATGAAGGGCATTACAATATACAATTTACGAGTATCTGAGTCTCCGTGCATTCCATTTAATTATCTCATTTTCTATTTTGAAGCAATTTGGAAATCCAATGGTTATTCTACATAAAAATGTAGTGAAGCCTCCAATACGCAGTCCCAATGAAAATCTACAGTACGGCACCATCGGCATGCCTTTATGATATGGTTGAAAGAGTAGTCAGCAGGGATTATGGTTCAGAACTTAAGAGTACGCGAAATTTTATTGTGGGTAAAAGCACATAGAAGTCGCGACCTGTGACCTTCATTTCTTACAGATTAAATTAAAACCCACCATACTCCAAACTGTTCATGGTGGTGGCCCCCAACTACCGAACTGCACTTGTATGACAGGCGCATATTTCAAATGTAGTATCATCAGAAAGTACCCGATAACTACCCGGAAATGTCCCAAACGGGATGTTATAGCCACCTTTCCTCCTTTTATTGTACGCCTGATTTATTTCATAAAACACACGCTTTTTCTGCAAAAAATCGAAGCGAACAATATTTTGTTTTGTATTGTCCTTGAACAATACGGATCACGTTCGCCGACTATTTAACTATTTCTTTTTAACATTGAGTTATTTTTGGCAATAATTTGTGCTTTTTATTATTTTTTTAGTAAACTGTAGGCGTGCAATAAATACAGAACAGCACAGGAGTTCGAAGTGTCAATTTTTTACTGCACGATCGATTTCGGCGGATGGATAATAATGAACAAGAAGCCGAAGGCTTCGAGTTCCAGATTATCCCTACGCCAAAATCGATTAATAATGTTTTAGTAAACACTATGCGTGAAGTAGATACAGAGCAGCATACGCGTTCGAACTGTCATTGTAACCGCACTCGATCGATTTGAGCGGAGGAAGAATATTGAACGGGAAGCCTTTGGCTTCTCGTTCAATATTATCCCTCCGCCCAAATCGATCGGATGGGATAAAAAATGACAGTTCGAACGCGAAAGCCGTTCTGTCTATATACCCACTCCTCCTAACTTAACCTCCGCAACGAAGCATGGGTCACAAGATGAGACTGTGTACACCAAGCAAAAATCGGTCACCAAGGCAGTAAGTGAATTGTTGGTATGGTAGTTTTTTAATACCACATCAAAATCTTACTTACAGCGATCTTAGCCAAAGATTGGGCTTCACAAATAAATCTTAACTACTTTTTCTTCACGTTAAACAAACATCATCTACGATCAATGGTATACGTTATACAGGTCATTGGCAGGCTACACAAACCCGTGTACACTGTCTGAACTTAATCTACCTTGTATCGCAGGCTCAGGGTACAAACAGTTTTGACAGGGTGCATAGTGCTATTTACCCCACCACTGACAATTTTTTTTTATATTTCCACGAATTATATTGACCAAGAATGCCACATGCATACCGGCGGTAAATCCAGTACACTGTGGGTGTCACTTTTAAACATGGTGACCAAGAGTTATTTTTCTTTGGAGAGTAGCTGCCATTACTATTTTGATGCATCTACATATGTACTCGCTTTGAATTTTCAAAATTTGAAATAAAACAAAATAAGAGAATTTGAGTACCAAAAATATTCTCAATGTATCCTATTTATTTATTTAAAACATTAACTATATGAAAAATGGACAGAAAATACTATTTGTAGGGCAGATTGTAGTATTATAGTGATCGGTAGAAACTACAATTCTAGACAATACAATTGAAAATACAATTGTAAAAGTTTTGTATTATTGGCTCCAGGCTGTTTGATGGTAAAAACTGTGGACATAGGGTTTAGAATTCAAATGGTCGTCGTAACCTTGACACTAAAACTAGGTATCTTGACATTATTAATTTATATTTCTCGTCGTCTTCGAAAACGAAAACATGTTCGTACCGCAGTTATGATAATGCTGACACAGTTAACTTGTATTGCTTCAAGGATTTCTCGAACTGATGTTTGAGTTATATCAAGTCCACAGTAAGAGTATAAAATTAATCGCTGAATTTTTGAATGTAAAGTGTATAAATAATTAATAAATAACAAACATCCAGAAAAATTAAGCATGCGTTGTTGGATTTTTTAACCTTTGAACCCTAGTGGTATATTCCATATCAGTTCAATGGCAGCAACGGGAAGAGTCCATATTCTTTATTTTGGGGTAGACCAATTAATATTTTCAACGTGCAGCCTCAGTGTTGCACGTTGAAAATATTGATTGGTCTACACCACCCAGTCACTCAAAAGTCAACCTACTTAATGAAATTATGAAGTATCATGTTACTGGGCCGGAAAAGCGCCCTATGGGGTTCAAAGGATTAATAAAAAAATTCTATTGGAGCACAAAACGTTTATAACCATTTATACCTTGTGTCGAAAACAATTTCGTATAGTTAGTATTACAAGTTATCTCGAGCAACATTCAGGGTACATGATGATATATAGCCTGGATGCCGGTTTTAAACCCGGGATATTGCCCAGAAAAACGATCTTGTTCTACCTGGTACAACAGATTTTGACCTAATGCCGAGATGTATGCGTTTTTCAATAAATATGATTTTATATGTATTGGGTTTCACGACACCCAGGGTTACCTCGTGTGGGACAGTGTAATGGGTGGAGGAAGCCGGAGTACCCCGAGAGAACCAGCGAACTACGACGAGCGTCTGTCAGACTCGCCAACGTTCTAACTCCACACAATCAGGGTTAGCATTGGTTGAAGACAAGTGCACCATCGACGGACAGCAAGTCTTAGTACACAGCGCCACCGTGTCCCTACACAGGCAATCGGGATTAAGTGCCTTGCCCAAGGACACAACGCAGTTACACCTGGCGGGGGATTGAACCATGGGTCTTTGGGTTTGGAGTGCCATGCCGTAACCACTGAGCGACCTCACTCCCTAATATACATATGATTAACTGTCCCAGACGTAGCCGCAGATGATAAAGCCCAAACTCCTCACTGAGACTTAAAAGCTTCCTGATTTGCAATCTCTCGATCGTTATGAACAATGCGTAAATGTACCAACAACAGAAAGCAAACAGGTCGATGAACTGCAGTTGATTTTCTCATCCGTCAGTGAAGAAAATTGGGAAATGAGGTTTTTCTCTCAAGAATTCATGCTGACCGTCCATGAAACAGTTTAAGTCAACTCACATTGAAACGATTCCATAAAAATGACGAATAAAAAAGCTATCACCCGACTAAAATAGATTGAGTCCATTTATAAAACTTGGCAACACTACCCGAGAAGTTTGTTACTTTCGCCTTTGAACACGACAGGCAACTTGACAGGCACAGGAACACGATACGTTACAATTAGATTAAGTGGGATTGTTCCTAAGTGAATGCGTGGGGTAGATCAATCAATAGTTTCAACGTGCAGCCCCATGGCTGTGCGTTGAAAATATTAATTGGTCTAACCCTGAATAATGATTGTGGAATCGCCCAATTGCTGCACTAGAACTGACAGGGAAGATACCACCAGGGTTTAAATGGTTAAATGAATTTGATTCAGTGTAAATTCTGCGTTCTACTTCTAGCTTCTGTGTGTCAAACGTAAAAAAAATCGTATCCTCATTGAATAAACTCTGCAGTATCTGAGGCGTAATGGGTTGTTTGCCGTGTGCCATATTCCTAACTATACTAGGAAGATTATCATGGCCGGGGAGTGGGTGGGGTCCGGACTCGTAACTTTGGGAGGCCCGTGTTTGGCCCTGTAATCCAGGATTCTTGGGTCACGCCTGGGCCCTCCAAAGATTTGACACCTGTGGCAACAGTTAAGAAGGGGGCTGTATCGCGAATGGAACTCTGCACTTCACTAACGGTTGTTATTTTGGAATGAATGATACGTGAAGTGATAACATTATTAACTTAGCTTGACGTGGTAAATTTATCACTTCAGGAATTGTGCAGTCAAAAGCACTTCAAGAATTGTGCAGTCAAAAGCTATACTTCCAGGTCACTGGATACTCACTGATGAACTTGCAATTTGAAACATGTTGCTAAAAACGTCTTTTTGTCGGCCACGAAATAACGCGATTTTTCATCACAAAAGCGGACAGAAGTCTCAATTTAATAAGTGATTTCCGAATTTTCTTGGGGGAGGAGGACTCCCCCTCAGACTCCACTATCATTACTCGAGCCTTCAGCACTTGAGGTAAAATACTTTGAGATCTGCATCTGGATGCTGACACTTTCAAAACGGGCCCCAGTCACAGAATTAACCCAGGGGCTCCAATTTCCTCTCTCCCTACGCGGAGGATTACTGTTATTTAACAACGATACTCTCAAACCCAGGGCTTGTGCCGGAGGCCGGAGCCGAAGTGACATTGTGACTATTTGTGTTTCAAGGAACCCTTAATAACGCTAAACATTTTTAACGTTAACCGCCAGAACGTTTTTGTGCTCCGTTATGTTGACAATGCCTGAAGCTCAGTGAATAGCATTTTCACGTAACTTCTGCACTAATTATCGGCGAGCGCGTTCATCTCGAGTGTTTGTAAGTTTTTAACCTTTTACACAACGCAGATGATATCAAAATTTATTATTTTAAATACCATTTTTCGAGATTTTTCAAAAAAATTCAACAAAAAACATATCATGTGACCCCTCGTTGGAACGAGCTCAACGAGCTCGTTCCAACGAGGGGTCACATGATATGGTTTATGTTTAAATTTTTTGAAAAAATAATATTTTTTCAACTGCTGAATTTGCATATTACGCGGGCGGTTGCGGCCGATTCGTTAGGTAAAGGGTTGATAGTATTGCTAACAATATGAATATTAGTTTGCGATAACTTAACAATTATAATAGGAGTTTCCCAGGTCGAAGTGAGCAGGTCGGGTGAAAGGATGTGCATGGTCAACTTTTCTCGTCATTCACATCGACTTTCGAAAAGGTTATCTCCCCTGATTGCTAAGAATCGGCTGGCAAAAATTAACACTAATTGAATGGGGAATTTTTATATTTCTCAAAATTATATAAAACCTATAAAAGTTATGTTCGCTGTGCGCATCAATACTTTAAGAACAATATATATGCTCTTGGTTGGTAATATTATCGAACGATTTCATTCGACCAATTTTTTCCCACGTTGATTTAAAATGCCACTGTTATTTCCTGTATAATTCCATGTGAAATGATAGAAAATTGCATTTTTGTCAACGGCTAATATATATATATATTTTTGCTTCATATTAGCAATGCTGTGCGCATACCGGCATATAATTTGGATATTGTCCTATCTAACCATAAAAAATATACAAGCTGACGTCTGCCTATTTTTCCCTTTGATGTTAAAACCAAGAACATTTTTATTGTAGTAAAAACAGTAAAAACCGCAGTCCACAATATCAGATAGGTTTCCGCGTAACAACAAATGGAAAGGAGCGATAACCCCAAAGCGTCCTAATTAGTTTCTGGTCAACCAGTAAACATTAATCCTCGTATAATTAAAAATTCATTTTTTTAGCTTCCAAAACATAGGTCATGTCCCCTCATTGGAACGAGCGCGACGCGCTCTTTCCAATGATGGGTCATAACCAATGCTTTTAGAAGCAGAAAATGAAAATATAAAAAAAAAATGAATGTCGATTTTAGTCTATAGCGCTGGCCGGTTCATTATCAGCTGATTTCTCCGCTTCAGACGACAATTCCCTGGCGATCAAGATTTCATTCACACCTTTCAGAGGTTCAATGTTAATTGGATTACAGCCAGTTTCCAGTATTTACAAGGGGAGATAACTTTCCCAAGAGGCAATATCTATGACGATAAAAGTTTAGGATGGTCTCGTGCGACAAACACAGCGAGAGCTCATACTACCAGCATGTTTTAGAATCGCAGGCGTCATTGTCATATGTTTTGCCCATCATAGCCAACCCGTAGACTCGATCAACGCTGATAAAGAGACGATGAAAATCTAAATATAGTATGTTCAGTTTGAAACCTTCAACCCACGCCGTATTGTTACAGACATAGTTCACGTTCAATACTCAAAAAACATGTATTATATAATTTTACCACGTACATTCTCCGAATTACTTTTATATCTTTCTCTGCATGTTGTTGAAAAAAATACGTGACCCATACGCCAATCGGGTTATTTAACTCTTGTAAATACAATAATATAATATAATATAATATAAATAATATAATATAATATAATATAAATAATATAATATAATATAATATAATATAATATAATATAATATAATATACACTTCGTTACATTTTGAAAGCTGTCCAATGCTGTTGCCATTTATAGAAAAAAATACATGGACATTAAATAATTTTAATTAGAAAAACAGTAATGTGAAAATACTGGCATTAATGTCCCCATACTCTGGGCATATATCACCTGTGCTGAACAAACTACCTAGTCTTCATTCTCTTTAAACAATTTGAACATTAAACCTCATCTTCAATAAATTATGCATTGATGTATTGGATAAAATTATAAAATCACAACCTATTCCACAGAACAGCATAAAATATTTTTTCACCCAGAGTTTGACAATACTAAAATATGGCAACATAAATTAAAAACAAAAACGAAATTGCAAATCAAGTTTCGATTGAGCAATAATCCTTCTGTCGATTTAAAGAAAATGAATGTTATCGTAGATTTTAGATTCAGTCGTCTGGAATGTATCAGTTACTCGAAAAAGCGAACAAAAAGTTCCACGTTATAACAGCGTCGAATTCCTTACATAATTAGATAGAACTAACACCTTTAACCCTTTACCTAACATGAAAAGCAGACGATACCTGCAAAATAAATTCTTGAATAATTATTTTTTTTCATTTTTTGTCTTAAAAACATAGGTTATGACCCCTCGTTTGAACGAGCTCGACGAGCTCGTTCCAACGAGGGGTCATAACCGATGTTTTTGAGACAAAATATAAAAACAATACTAAAAATTAATTGATAATTTTTGAGAATAGCGCTGGCCGGTTTTGGCCGTTACGTTGGGTAAAGGGTTAATACAGTAGTTCAAAAGTAACGGCTATTCGATCAATTACTTTTTGATCGATCAGGACGTTGATCGCTGGCTAATCGATTAGTCGGTTAACCGTTTCAGCTCCAGAATTAGACTGGTAGCCTGAGAGTTTGCTTTACGCTGAAAAATAGATTACTGCGTTCGAAAATATTTGCAGTATGAAACACGGACTTGAAAGCCCGCACTCGTTTAATATTGAAGTCTAAAACATGAATATGCACTGAGTGTTTAATCCCGGAAACGGGGACCGGTTCAGAAGGGCAGTCCAGAGACTCTGAAAATTCAAAGACAATAGCCGGGAAGGGAATCAAAGGTTTCGTTACGGTCTGAAAATCAGTCCGATGTCTGCAAATCCAGACATCAGAATAGGGAATGGACTGTTGTTGCGGTCAACCTTTGATTTCTGGTTCTGGTCAATGAATTTTTCAACTATCGGAACTGACTTTTAGAATCGTTAATAAGGAAATTCTTGCTCCTGGGATTAAACGTAGCTTCAACGGCAAAGTTTGTCTTGAAGTAGATATTTGTCGTAATCTAAAAAAAAGGAATACGAAACGTTTGATTTCTATGGATTTTCCAGGTATCGGAACAGACTTTCAGAATTGGGAACCACGCAATAGACAGTTCGGGGTTAAAACTTATCTGCAACTCCTCCGAGAATGGCTCTTGGCGTTAATCCGTGAAATAGATTACTTCATTTGAAAATCTTTGCAATATAATACACGAACGTAAATACTGATGTTTAGTCATAAAAGTAAGAATAATATATACGCGCCTATTCCAAAGTATGTGTATTAATAAAAACGATCTATATTCGAGAGTATTTATAAAAGTAAAAAATATTAACAACAAAGAAAAAATATACTGATTACATATATAGACAATAAACATATAGTGTGTTTTTATATCTGTGTTATACAACGAGTTGAAATATGGTTTATTTTTTCGAGGCTTCGCCGAGAAAAAATAAACCTTATTTCAACGAGTTGTATAACACAGATATAAAAACACACTTTTTGTGTATTGTTTTTATCTGATAACAAACAGACACCCGTCTCGTGCGTCTACCCGACTTATATATGCTTCCCACGGGCCTCCAAAGAAAACCAGTCTACGAGACAAAAGAAATAGGACAAGACGCATAGAGTTGTGTCCCTTACATTACAAAATCGATGACGGCGATTGTAAAGTGCGATTGCACCTCTTGCATCATGTAACTGCGCTGGAACAAAATAAATTTCAACTATTTTATTAACAGTAACAAAATGGTGTTTCAGTAGAGTTATTCTTTTTTTGACATAGTTCCAGTTTTCTTCCGTGTTTTATGCTGTAGTCCCAATATAACAAATAATTTTGCGTTTGTTTACAATTTTTACGAAGTGTTTTTTTTTTCAGGTAGAGCAGACGAACTTTTAATTAGCGCAGTTCCGCGAGTACTTTTGATCGAGGCCGTGACTATAAATAGTTCGCAGTCGCCGCATACTAATTACTATTAACATTCAAGTAATTTCTACAATGTTTTGAAGCAAAATTTTAGGTTGCCTTTATTGAAGCAAAATAAATAAGAAATGACACCATCAGACGATTTTGACAAAGTGCAATAAGCGTACAATTAAAACCTGCCCTGTGATATAACGATGTTTCATGAATGAATGAATGAAAATGGAATTGAAAGAGGTCAGAGGTCGTTCGCATAAATTATAATTATATACAACACCCGTTGTATATACTTCAAGTATATACAACGGTTGTTATACTCTATGGTTATCAGATAAATATCTGTAAACACTTGTCTAGAACATCTTTTTTTCGAAAGTCACTCCTATGTGCATTAGAAAATACAACTAATCATATTGTTAATGAATGACTGCGTAGGTTCAGAAGTGGATTCAGAAATCGGAATGCGAGAGGCTGGCGTGCATCGTTTATAGGTCCTTGGCCACTAAAGTCCCTCACATATTTCAAGTTTTTGAAGATTCCCGAGGTATCTTGTTTACCAGTATTGGGGATAATACATCATGTGCAGTGAATTGTTCCATAAGAAACCCTCTGGTGAACACACATTAGAACCCAAAACATATCGGTGAGATTTATTATTCTCGGCTGACAATTTTAGAATGAACTTTTCATAAGTATTAAATATACTGCCTATATTTCAAATTAACACTTAAGCTGCCGAAAGTGACTATTGTCACCTATGTTATGACGATTATCTGTACATTTCGAAATGTGCAGATCAAACCGACCATCTGATTAATTGTTGGAAAGGGCCAATAGAGCAATTTTCCACAATTAATTAGATGATAGAGTTTCAAGTATGTTATAAGTGTTATATACAGGCATACATAGAGGTCTTCCATATATGGGTAAAGTGGGTGTGGAATGAAGAGCGTTAAAGTTATTGGATTTTTTTTTTTAATATTGAAACGATTATTTGAAATCACTGTCGAGTTATCTTGTACCTGTCACAACTTATTTCCCATTGCAAAACGCTAAATGCTGAATGCTTATAAAATAGGCTGCGGGTGCGACTTTTACCACTAAATCAGACCAAGTGCTCACCCACTACATACAGTACGTGGAGAGTGGATTGTAATTAAATCACCCGCGGAGTGGAGTTATCACCCAAGCTATAACTTTCGTATTTTGTATATATCGACTAAAAACACAAGCAATGTTTCAGCCAATGGACCTCCGGGTTTAACCCGGAGGTCCATTGGCTGAAACTTTGATTGTGCTTGTTATGCTTTACAACAAATTTGCAATTATTGCTTGGGTGGAATCTTCACTCTGCGGGTGATTTAGTGATAATACACTTTCCACGTACTGTACACAATACCATTGTGGGCAAACAAATACTTAATTTGGAAGCGACATCTTGGGTATGTTTCTTCACTAACGTTCGAAGAGGAGGTAATATTTTGTTCAGAAAGAAGAAGCTAAAATTGCTTTGCATAAACTGTCCAGTATCCCGTGTCTATCCGACATCAGAGTTAGACACAGAGATTTTGGGCTTCACATATCCAACGTCCACTTGCGATGCTGAAGAAACTCGCCACTTCATTCAAAATCAATTAGATGAATTTAGATATCCATTCGATGCTTTCAGCTATTAAGCAGCAACACCTCTGACTGTCCCTGATGCGAGGCAGACAACACTGAAACATCGCACCTCATAATCCAGCAAATCAAATGTTCCATTTTAAAAATGGGAATGAATAATTGCTTGAATTTTGATGGCGTTAAATTTCCACAAAAATGAGTTTTTCCCGGGCACTTTTTTCTTTTTTTATAATCTTGTTTGTCACACATAACATATTTACGATGCGTAGCACACGTTATCGAGCGAGAATTTGACGAATGTTCGTCGGATTGGGGTGCCCGGTCTCCCATGTTGTTGGTGGAGGTAAGACAGGTTAATTGGGACAAATACAGATGCTTAACTGAGTGTGTTTTAGAGTATTGAATATGGAGGTGGTAATATAAAAATCAAACAATATTTTCTATAAATATTCTTGTCAACAACAATTTTAAACTAAAATCATATAATCTGTACACAATAATATAAATAGACAATTAAATAAATCTATGATAAAATGTCATAACGGTCTGTATTGCATCCGGTCTCGTGAGTTATTTCGGTTGGTACTCTGGTTGCGATTGTCCTAGTCGCCTTACTTTCACAACCCTCTAAAACAGATGGTGAAAGTGTGTAGACAATGTTCAATATCTTATCATAGTAGTAAGATCTCAGCTTCTTTTCACATGAACATAATAATGATGGCATGTATTTCAGTTGCAGTAAGTCCGTTTCAAGGACATAAATTATTCTCGAAAACATCATGTATATCCACGATACAAATGGGCTATGCATACAGGAATGTGTTTTGATAAGTTAACAACACTCAAGCATCCTAAATAAAAATATTTCTATTCACTTTTCCATTTTCTTTTCTTCTGCAAAGGGGGCGCATATGAAATTACCTTTAAACTTCACGGAAAAGTCGATGTTGTTTACAAGGATACAGATGTTTAGTAACAAAATTCCGACTGTAATGAAAGAGTTTATGAGGGTGTCCATATTGCTGTTGACATTACATCTTCAACGCTGCTTTGAAGCATTTTCATATCTTTGGAATCAGATTTCTCGTTCTTCAATTATTTTAAACTGGTACGGTAATGTAATTAACCTCCCCCCCTCCCCCCCACAAAAAAAAAAAAAATACTTGAGTATTTCGACTGATTCACGATCACGGATCTCTCTCTATAGAACCTGATTTTTGTAACGCTCATTTTTCGCATACAAAAAGAGTATCTCATCGGCAGCAATCGAGCGTGTGTGGGGGTGGGCGGGGGCTGGGCCTGTGCCTGGGTGGAGGGTGTTAAAATAAATAATGATCGATATCAACAAAAATTATGGAAGGTGTTTAATTCCCGATGCAAATCAATCACCGGTCGTTTTTTAAAGAATGCACTTTGATTTCTGTGAAAAATGAATATTTTTTTCGATGTAATACAAGTGGAATATTTCCGAAATATTTGAGTTCTTATTGACAGAAACAAGTACCGAAAGTGGAAAGCTGATGCAGTGTAACTTATTTTCGCACTAGGTAAACTCCATGACGTTTGATGAAGTGGAAACTGTTACGCCGTGACTTCAGTCACAGCAGAACAGTTTTTACATCATCGATTCAGAAAATGGTGTCGCATTGATTAATTTGATGCTTTCTTCGGAGAGTGGCGGACTTGGCTGCTACGTTGTGTTGCTGACGTTGCAGCAATCCAGTTTTATTGAGATCAGTAGTAGCAATTTGCCTAGAACTCCCTGACAGCTGCACTACCCACAACGGTGAATAATGTGACAGGTTGTACAGAATCGTGAAAACAAAGTATCGCTGATTCTATTTTCATTTATTTCACTTGAGTCAATATAGTGTTCACAATATGAGGTAAATGCGTCTAGCATGTTTAAACGTCCGAGGTGGACACACCCGATACTGACTACTCGAACGTGTAATATAGTGTTCACAATATGAGGTAAATGCGTCTAGCATGTTTAAACGTCCGAGGTGGATTGTGCAATTTAGTGTTCACAATATGAGGTAAATGCGTCTAGCATGTTTAAACGTCCGAGGTGGACACACCCGATACTGACTACTCGAACGTGGTTTGTTTTCTTTGGACAGGCCTTTAAATTCTTCTCAACTCATGACGGTAAACGCTGTGCCCAAGTAAGATAATTGCGCCCAAATTATGAAGAGTTTGAAACTTTTTCCAACGTTATGCAGTGTTTCGGCAATATATAGTTTGGCCAGGTTTCCCTGATGCTTGTTATATAGTTAAGAGCTTACCTTCGAATCAAAGAATGCAACACATCAATAACTTTACAAATAAAACTCACAGAGTTCGCCACAGAAAAGCCATCGCCGTCGACAGTTTCGTACACGACATTGTCGACGGCGATTGCTTTTATGTGGCGAATTCTATATGATCGTGTACTTAAAGCTTGAGATCAATTGTATTCATGTTTATGGCAGTTCTCAGTAAAGACCATGCGTAATTTAGCTCACATTCAAATAGGCCTTTGGCTCGATACTTTGAAACTAAGAAGCCTGCTCGAGTTAGTCGAGTAAACTTACGTCAAAAGGTGGTGGGAACCAGTGACAATGGCGAAGACCTATAACAAGGGGTTCTAAACTATCATTTTAAGACGGGGACCGAAAACCTAAAACAGATGCCAAGAAGAATAAAAGACCGATGCTTTTTCGCCAACCATGCAGGCCACATCCATATTTGCCGTTGTGCCCAAATTAGTCTGATCTAAAGATCTGTCTTTGGATACTGATCCCTAGTGCTGATACCACGTACACGTACTCTCAAGCCACTGGTGTAGATGTGGCTCAATCAGATCACGATATATTCGTGATTCGATCGGTGACACTGTACTTTGTGAGCGACAATTTGACTCAATTGAATGTTTCTGTTGTATTTTACGGCGAGGGCATGTTATATGGGACAAGGGCCTGCGATTTGGAGTATAATGGTTGAATGAACTCAGAAAATACTATCAGTAACATTCATTTTTACGTCTTTGAACCCGAAAGATCGCTTCTCCGGTACAGGGTCGTGATACGACCAAAATTCAAAAAAAACATATAGTTGCCCAGTTTATTTGTGTGTTAAAACAATCAAGATTTTCAGCGTGCGGCCCCAAGACTGCACGTTGAAAATATTGATTGGTTTTCCCCCAAGTAACGAATATAGGCTCTACCAGCTAATGACTCTGAACTGGTCTGTACTATACTGTCAGGGTCCAATGGATTAACTCTTCCCCCCAGACGAATACAAGGTGACACTTACAGAAACCTTCTTCACCGACTAAAGACATTTTCTTTGTATGCCTCAAAATCGTAGCTTGTGGGCCCTCATTGGAACTAGCTCAACGATCATTATGTAGCGCAGTATTTAGGTGGAAACCACACAAATACTGACTGTATCCTAAACAAGAAGTGGGCACAGTATTAGGATAATTAATATAAATGACCAGCATATGCTCGGAGCTGCGGTTGATTTTGATTCATTATTTTGCAGACAAAGATGGCTTTATAGTATAAATCATCCCGTTGAAACAACTGCGGAAAACGATATTTTGTTTCGCTTTGGTCGCTAGGAGTGGTTTTTCAAATGTACTTGAAAAAAAGAAAAATATTTGTTTGCACGTTGTGGATGGTGTTTCCACAGCAAGATTTGGAACGCGCTGTGTCCACAATTTTCTCTAAGAATATGCTCACACAGTAATGTGGACATATTTGTGATTGCTTGGTGGTATGTCACAATTTGCTCAAACAATATTCCAACACACTGTATCAACAACCTTTAATCGTTGCCAATCATGTCAAATGAGGGAAGTTGCCAAATAATAATACGAAATAACGGCAGTAGACGGGACCCATTTTATCTGAGTGTAACGCGAACGGGATCTCCAACGAGTTCCCAGAATATATCGAAATTAACCAAGCTTTATGGAGGTCCAGACCTAATTCACTGGACGAGTTTTGTAAATGTCGATATAAACTGGGAACGAGTTGAATATTTCGTTTAGGATGCGTTGTTTGTCCGCAGTCTACGCGCCAGAATCAGGGACGTGGCTAGAGGTGCCCAGTGTGAGGGGTGTAGGGTAGTGAATTTCCAACTAGGGGAGGGACCTGGGGGAGTCTCCATCCCGGATCTCCCCCTAGTTGGAAATACACTACCAAGAAAGATTTTGAACATGAAGCCATGAAAAGGGGCATACAATTGAATCTAGTAACTGAAATGCCAACACATTTATAATAGAATTATCAGGTTATTATTATTTGGTATTCTTTTGACAAATGAATATGTGCTAAACAGATGCTCAAGCTTAGAACTTTGAACAATTCACCTTGTCCTAACATTAGATCAGATCTTATGCCTGATGATCCGTTTCGTCATTTTGTAATTGTGAATTAGCTGGAATTAACTCAGGATAACGATTTTACATGATGTGATTTTCTTGAAGTGCATTTCGAGGATTTTGTTATTACGATAAGTAAACGTACCATACAAATCTCGTACCGATTGACATCATGCATACTTATGAAGCTCGATATTACGTACACTGTAGTTTTAAATAACAAAACTTAGAATTTTTTACCTGTTTGAAACAGAGTTTGAATTTTGGGAAGTAAAGGAGACATTAGTATCGCCAAAGAAGCTCTAAAATATAGAAAGATGGAAATTCCAACTACTCATGACCTGCCCTCCGAATGTTCAACTATAGAAAATTTAGACCAGGATTGGGAGATAACCTCCTTCCGCACCCCCCCCCCCCCCCCCCCCATCCCCCTCGCCACGTCTCTGGTCAGAAAATAATCCGCTATCAAGAATAGGGTGTGAAGTATTTAATGACACAGGTTTAACGAAATACTTTTCTAATAAACGTCGACTACTGTCACAGACAATAAATGTTCATTACTCCTAGTCCCAGAGTCTGAATCTTCTATTAGTCTCCGGCTTGATTACCATTTTTGAATGGGCGTAATAACCGGAAAAAGTATCATATAACCACCAGACCATTTTATAAGTACACAAAACGACACACGGTTGTGAATGGGTTAATCGATATGCACTCGTGCCATCGTTCTATCCTTCCACGCTGAGATTCGTGACATAGCGGGTTAACCCACTAACACACGGCATATCGTTCCATGTTTATTACACGCCTTCACTTCTGTATAAAAAAACATTATTAGAAGGACGCTCAGAAATTCGTTTGACAACTATCGACAAAAAGAACACATTTTATCGTCAACCAAATTTGCGAGGGGAACCCGTGTTACTATTTTGTCCCATGAGTTCCAATATGTTCCTACTGGCACATAGTACACATTGAAACTCAGGAGACGATTTTTAGCTATCCCTAGCGAATCAAATTCTAACTGCGTTGCACGATTTGTAGAAACTACCAGTGAAATTTCGCTTCTATTTAAAAATAGTCCGTTAACGATTTTCATTTTCCGCATGGCTTAGTGTTGCTGTGGATGAAGAAAGGCGTGTAATAAATAGACAATAGTGAACTGTCTGGGTCGATGTACGTGGTTTATCCCCAAGTGTGATGCGGAAGGTTTATTTCTAACGAGGCGAAGCCGAGGAAAAAATAATCACCGCATCACACGAGAGGATAAACACGTACGTCGGTCCAGACAGTTCACTTTTGTGTTTATTATATTTCCCGTTCATTTTTACCCACCGCAGAGATGAAATAGATAACTAACTCTCGGAAACTATGTGAAACTTGAATCGTCCCATGGCATACGTAGAAATATATAAACCAACTACTGTTAATTTGTGACGTAACGTTCCATTATTCAAGAATCGAACAAATGTGCATTGTAAATTTTCTAACTGGAAATCAACTGAATGTATCTGTATTGTGGTGAATTGATTGTTTCTTGGAATATTTGTTTCTGCATTTCTGCGAAGAGCTATTGAACGTACTATTTATAATGGGATTGTTGATGGCCACAAATGTTGCATCAACCTTCACATGTCAATTAAAATAGTCCGTCAACGCTGAGAGTTGAATAACATTTTGAGAGTGTAATATCACCGTCGAGTAGGATACGATATTTATAGTTCAGGGATAAACAAGTGAAAATATAATAAATTATTTTCTCTAACAATAACAACTAACAATAACATTATAAGTTATTATGATGAATTGACGGTAACATGGTATGTGGTTTGCGGCTCGGAGATTATGTTCAACCGAGACGCGGTATATATTCCAATAAGACACTACCCATAGCCCAACACCTTCATCGTGAAACACGAGATGCCTATTTACTAAACTTGTGATCGTTAAAAGTTGCCTTGTTCAAGGCAACTTTTAACGATCGCAGGTTTAGTAAATAAATCTCGCGTGTATCAACGACGGCACTGGATAAATAATCAATAAACCAGATAAACTCACTCCATCTTAGTTCAAATCGTAAATCAGTTTGTAATTTAAACAGCACTTCATCCAGAACTCCGTCTGTTGCACACGTGAAAAATGAAGCGGCTTGCTAGTCACTCCGTTGACGGAGCAATTACGAACCGGGCGACGTCATTTGACATATTTCGCGTTATGACGTCAGACGGTAACATTTGCCTCTTGAGCCGTAAACATAGAATATACTAAGCGAGCTCTCGTCCAATCAGAGGAGGAGGATTTTAGTCTTATTGGAACATGTAATAATAATAACAACTATCGTTCATAGCTGCTAAATGAAATAATCGATCGGTTTTAAAACATGTTTTACCACCAGAACTAAAACCGAAATGGATACGAGCGACTACCAGAGTGCCAAGTAGACGTGTCACGTGGCAAAATATGATTAAAATGTTTACTAGTCGTACTAAAACAAGCCTGGAAATAAACAATCTGTCACATACAGATGGAGGTTCCCATGGGGTGAATTTGCTTATGCTATCTCATTCAGTGGGCAAGAACCCAGCGCCCTCCCCCAACGTATCCTTCGAGTTCCTATTTATGTTTCTATTTCAATGTAAAAAATCAGCGTTAAACTGCTTTATCTTGAAGTGTTTAGTACCAGATATAATAAAAATAGAAATCAAGTTAACCCCCTTTTGAATCTTTAATTATTTTGACACTAACTTGACGAATTCAAATAGATTCAGCATAATTACATACATCCCCACTGTGCCGCTAGGTTAGACTATTGTGGTCCGCCCTTCCGCATTGTTTTTCATTCTGTCGTCAACACGTTGAATATGGAATCTTCTTTTATGTAAAAGATACACAACTCTGATCACAAAAGTGGAATCTTTTTTTTTCGATCAGATCACAATGCGATCGCCGCACATGTGCACGAGAGTGTCGGGTACCGTCGGGTTTTCATAAATAAAGAATTGCCAAGTCAAGACTGATCCAAGAAATACAAACGCACAAGTCATCAGTTATTCAATGAACACTTATTCCATTTCTCGACACGTGAGTTTATTCGGTGTTCCTGGGCGGAAAGCGGAGAGAGGACTGAGACCCGATCGCTATACAGTCGGGACCCGGTCAGAATTCTCTGTCCGTGTGTTAACACAGTTCTGTATGAATAGTGTGATCAATAGTTTGAATAAACGCCTTCACACTGCATGCGATGCGAGCGTTGCAAAAAGTAATAGATAGGTTGTGTTTTCTCATTTTTTAATCTCAGTACAATGGTTCGTCAATGGTTTTTCGATTTTCTAGAGAATAAAGAAAATAAATGTCAAACGGTAGACAAACGCAGAACCACTATGTGAATGGGTTAATCGATATGCGTCCTCTCGTTCTATCCTCCTGCGATAGAACAAGTGCCACATCGATTAATCCATTCAGACACGCGTGTCGTTCTGTGTTTAGTACACACCTTCACGTCTATAAAAACAGTTATTAGAAAGGACACTCAACAATTCAGATGGTAACTATTAACAAAAACAACATATTTTATCGCCAACCAAATTTGCGAGTGGAACCCGTGTTACTATTTCATCCCTTGAGTTCCAATGTGCTCTATGTGCCTGCTGGCACATAGAACACATTGGAAACCAGGGGAAGATTTTCAGCTATCGCTAGCGATTCAAATTGTAATTGCGGTGCAGCACAGTTTGTTGAAAATGCCAGGGCAATTTCACTTCTTAATTAAAATAGTCCGTCAACGATTTCTGTGCGGAACATTTATTTCTGCTGTACGGATTGTGATTGTCCGCATGGTTTAGTGTTGCCAAGTTGTCATAGAACAGGGTTGTAATAAATATAATAATTGAATTTATTTTCGTGATTTTATCTTTCAATCAATTGATTTTTCCCTGATACAAGCAAAAACGTCTTGACTGATACAATTTTTTATCTTACAATCAACATGTATTTTGTCTGTATTTACTCCGCACCTGTCGTGTATCCTACCCCCTGATACAGATGTTTGTATCAGGGGGTCGGATACAAGCACGTTCCCTTCGCGTGAGTTCCATTTTTTTTCTTTTTATTCATCCGCACGAATAAATAGTTCGTTATATATTCGTCTACATTTTTGACTTATCCCCAATATATTGTACGATAAAATAATTATCACCATTATGTGGATGTACAAAATATGTATGCGAGTCTCGCCCCGGGTTCTAAGGGTAGATCACGACTCGTCTTCGACTCGTCGTGATCTGCCTTTAGAACCCGGAGCTCGACTCGGATACATATTTTGTACATCCACATAATGGTAATAATCTCTATTTATTATGCCACAAAGTTAGTTTTCCAATCAGAACTCTAGAATACCATCTGAGGGTTCCGCCGTATCAGGTGAGTAGCAGCCATTACTATTTTCATCAAATTAATGCATTTCTACTGGCTACGGATTTTGAAAATTTGCATAAAAACAAAATAAGAGAATTTAATTACCAGTAATATTTTCAAGGTAACATATTTATTGATTTAAAACATTAAATGTTTAAAAAAGTGGACAGAGAATATTATTTATAGTCCCAAAGGTTCTTTGCTGTTTTTACGACTCTATACCGACTTATAGACTATCGTTTTTTGTTTTTTTTTCATGCTGATGCGAACATTTTCTTTAAAGATTACTCAACAGATTAAAAGTGATTTTTGGAACATTTAAAAGTGATTTGTGAACCCTTTTTAGGTGGTAATGACAGTAAATGTACGTAAGGGTATTTCAGATATGCTTGCAGAGATGTGTTTTATATTTTAAACAAATATCACACTTTTAGCAGCGAAGATTGTTTACTGTCACCATGGATAGGTACCGGTGTCAGTTACTGTTGATGATTCTGCGCACTGCTGTCAATAATGGTTTCGAAAAATAAACGCCCGGTCGTTCTGTGTTTCTCGTGCAAATTTAATACTCCATTGATTTACTAGGCCTTTCGACATAATAAATATATTACAGGGCATATAGCTGGCTGATACATTTCAGCTCACCTGATATGAAATGTATCAGCCAGCTACACGCCCTGTAACTTAGTGTTGGTCAAAGTAAAATCTGCGATCACGCACGATCATTCGATTCAGAATGAGAACGTTTTTTTCACTTGCGCTCTCCGAAAATTGATCACACAAGTCGAGGTAACCGTTTTGTTAACAATATTTACATGGCAAATAAATCACCAACTCAGCGAAATAAATTAGACTATATCAATTTTTGCATTGATGATATTGCTTATATAGGCTTGTCATGCGTTAAAGCGGAAAAAAAAACAAAGAAACGCAGAGCTGAAACATTACTATAAACGTCGACAGTTCTACAATTAAAACTGGAAGTCCTGTCATGAAATGCGCACTAACAGAACGTCGATCTGCGCGTTAATCTACGCGTTATGACCATACTAAGGCTACGACGTTATGTGCATATGATCTGTGCACAAGCAATGTTTCAGCCAATGGACCTCCGGGTAACCCGGAGGTCCATTGGCAGAAACATTGCCTGTAATTGCAATGAGTAACCAGGAGAACCCGTAGTGCTTTGGGATGTCATTCGACGCGCAATTAATCCCTTACAAGCGCACAGTTCATGACAAGACTTCTAGTTTTAACTGTAGTACACGTGGTACACTGAAAGGCGATTACATCAAACACTGTTCAAGAACGTAATACCATGGCCTCATCGCGATCTTCATTCAAAAAATATCAATTCACAGACGCTGAATGGTGTCACAATTCTTGCGAACAAGTCAGAAAAGGGAGGAACACTGTAAGACAAATTGATTATTACACCAAGAAGGTTTCCAAGAGGGTAAGATAAATCCCCCCCCCCCCCCACTGCATGTGTAACATACGTCTGTCCAGGGTGAAATAGCAGGGAGAGACAGATGTATCCCACCCCACCCATGTGACGTTATACATTTGTAGCGTTATTATGACGTTATGCATATCGTATCAGTTTTTTGCTACCAACTAATTCATATTGACGTCTTCAGAATGCCGCGTGATCAAAGTTTGATGCTCTAAAACTCTTTAAACCCCAAGATGCCACCGTTCCTAATGATTTCGTGGTATATACCTTTGCTATAAACATAACTTTTCCATGCTCTTTCCGATGGTGTCATTAGTTTTTCAAAACAACGAATACCAAATGAGTTGATTATATCAGCACGTGACCGCCGATTACCTCTGGCTAACGTTACCGCTGTATGGTTGGGGGGGGGGGGAGTAATAATCCCTGATGGGTACGGGTGTGGGATGGGAAAATCTCACCCGAGGGACAAGATATTTGGTCCAGACACTCGGCAAGCCTCGTGTCTGGCCCAAATATCTTGCCCTCGGGTGAGATTTTCCCATCCCGTACCCGTACCCATCAGGGATTATAATAGTCGTCGCCAGTATATGTTGACCGCGAAACTAGTATAAAGCCGCTATGGTGTTGATATTACGTAAATGCGACTCGTCTTAAAGGACTCGCTATGATACCTAATATGAACACCATCTCAGATTAACGCAGGTTCCTCGATCAACAAACGAGATGATAAAATATATAGAGGATATGGAATGAGTGTTTTTCTCATATAATATTTATGAAACGAGTCTAAGAATTTTTCGTTTTGGGGAGCCTCTGGTGAGCCCAAACGGAAAATTCGGACGAGTTTCATAAATATTTTATGAGAAAAACACTCATTTCATATTCTATTTATCATATGACACACACACGCACAAATTAGCCACTTAGTATGACCTTTTAGCCCATCACCTAACTTGAGTTGCAGACGGCATTTGGAAAAAAACATCCTCGTATAACTAAAAATTCTCATTTTTTGCTTCCAAAGCATAGGTTATGACCCCTCATTGGAACGAGCTCGCCTAGCTCGTTCCAATGAGGGCTTATAACCTATGTTTTGGAAGCAAAAAGTGAAAATATAAAAAAAAATGAATGGCGTTTTTCTTGTAGGTAAAACATTAATACAATATAACCCACGGTAAATAGGACAGATAACGTAAATTCTCCCTACTGAAATTATGAAAATGTGACCCAGTTGTATTTTGTTTAGCCAATCAAATTGTTCAGTTTTGAAATTGACCAATGAAAGCTCCCAACTCTAATTATGCAAATTATGAAAATATGGCCCAGTTGTATTTTGTTCGGCCAATCAAATTGTCTAGTTTTGAAATTGACCAGTGAAATTGACGGACTGCTTTATTTATCACTGATTAATATGAAAACAAAATATCAAATGTTTTAAAGTGAACAAAACGGACGAGTCGCGTATGATAAATATATATCCCAGTCGGTTTACTGGTCTCATCGTAGTTAGCATTTGTGAGTGCTCTACAGCGAGGTTCATATCACAGGCGCATACATGCACACATTGGGAGTAGGATGACAATGTGATATTTGTTACTGTGTTCCGATACTTGGAATGATTGCATCGCATTTAATGTGTGAATGTCTTTACTTTTTCATAGACACAGATGGTCAAAAGTAGTAATGTATGTCGGCTTTGATACCTCGCTAGGTGGAGGGAGGTTGGAGGAAGGTTGGGGATATGACGTAATGAGTGTTACGTCATGCAATTAATGAGTTGCGTCATGTAATTAATGTGTTGCGCCATGTAATTAATTGTGTTGCGTCATGTAATTAATGGTGTTGCATCAAATAAATCACATAATCCGTTATATAATATTATTTTTGATTAATTTTGGTTAATTAGTATATTCGTCATTAAGGTAATTGTGTAATATTACTTTTTATATACCTGTTTAGCGAAACACGTATGGAGGAAGGTCGGAATATATCGTGATTAGTATAATCGCTTCGTGATTAATATGGGTTAATTAGTATACTCGTTATTAAGATAATTGCGTAATATTAGTTTTTACACACCTATTTAGCGAAAACATGCAAGGAGGAAGGTCTGAATATATTGCGGTTAGTATACTTTCGCTAACTGAGTAATAATCGATACGCTTTCCATTAAAATATAGCGTAATTATAAAGGTATGGAGGAAGGTTCGAATATATTGCGATTACTATAATCGCCTCGTTACTAATTTTGGTTAATTAGTATACTCGTCATTAAGGTAATTGTGTACTATTACTTTTTATATACCTGTTTAGCGAAACACGTATGGAGGAAGGTCGGAATATATCGTGATTAGTATAATCGTTTCGTGATTAATATGGGTTAATTAGTATACTCGTTATTAAGATAATTGCGTAATATTAGTTTTTACACACCTATTTAGCGAAAACATGCAAGGAGGAAGGTCTGAATATATTGCGGTTAGTATACTTTCGCTAACTGAGTAATAATCGATACGCTTTCCATTAAAATATAGCGTAATTATAAAGGTATGGAGGAAGGTTCGAATATATTGCGATTACTATAATCGCCTCGTTACTAATTTTGGTTAATTAGTATACTCGTCATTAAGGTAATTGTGTAATATTACTTTTTATACACCTGTTTAGCGAAACACGTATGGAGGAAGGTCGGAATATATCGTGATTAGTATAATCGCTTCGTGATTAATATGGGTTAATTAGTATACTCGTCATTAAGATAATTGCGTAATATTGCTTTTTACACACCTATTTAGCGAAAACATGCACGGAGGAAGGTCTGA
This sequence comes from Pictodentalium vernedei, assembly GCA_031216915.1. Classification (NCBI taxonomy): domain Eukaryota; kingdom Metazoa; phylum Mollusca; class Scaphopoda; order Dentaliida; family Dentaliidae; genus Pictodentalium; species Pictodentalium vernedei. Next base: position 89,428,466 of record CM062289.1, read on the forward strand.
ATATATTGCGGTTAGTATACTTTCGCTAATTGAGTAATAATCGATACGCTTTCCGTTAAAATATAGCGTAATTATATATGTTCCCCCGTATTTAAACTTGATGGGTGTACTGGTTACGTATATAAGTATACGAGGTAATGACGTTAAATCGATTTTTTTTTTCAAACACAAATTAGTCCTCGCCGATGGCACGAGAGTAACACGGGTGAGGGTAATAAAATCCATTATAACATTTTAACGGTCCGTCATAATCTGTCATAAATATCGTTAAACTGACGCTTCAAATTTAAGTGCTATTGAAATTGTAAGAGACCAATCTGTCACCTTATTGATTTTAATAGCTAATCCCTATTGTTCCAAAAATATAGGCTCATAAAAACCTCTTCGAATTTGCTGATCAACACGCGTCCTTCTTTCAGACCCTGAGATTCAAATTTTCAAAGTTCATCGTCCGATGACAACATGAACAAATACTATTTCGGTTATTGAAAAGCGGGCGTATTTGTTTTTTCCCCTGTAAAGTCCGACGATTCGAACCTCACTCTCATTAAAAACTGTGTCAGAAAAGGCAAGATGACAAGCATCGACTATACTTCCGTAAACAGCTATGAGCGAACCAAGAAGCAGCGAGCCAACGAAGAATTTGCATTAGCATTAAAAAAGTGGTGGTCAGCGACGCTCCCCATGAAGAAACAAGAAAAGAGACTAAAAGACCACCGTTTTGTTGAGGCTGCCAGACGTCCTTTCAGGGAGATCCAGTACAGAAATCGACCCAAGCACTGGTTCGATCCCCCTGTACACATGCAGGAGGAAGCACTATTAGGGCCACCAGTAACAGATGACGAAGATTGGGAAAAGGAGTTCTTCACCGAGGCGGAGATGGGAGGAAAAAGATAGCTTTCTATGGAAAGCAAAAAAAAAAAAAACGGCCCTTTTCTGGGCCACCATAATCTTAAAAAGGGTTGCTTTGTCACAAACACACACTTTTTCAACCAATCTGACACCTCCATTATCCCACACCCTCACCATCACACCCTTGTATCCCCTCACAGTACCTAAGACTTTCGTGAATTCCCCTCCTCCAGGTCATCCAATACTAAAAAACTTTTGGAAACCTCTCTCCCTCTCCCCCACCTCTCACAATAGCTAAATTATCTTGCACCCCAGTCCAGTTCTCTAAATGTAATGGACGTGTCAGGCCCCGGACACCCCTTCCCCACACTTTTGAGCGATGAAATTGCCCCGATTAGTCTCCTCTCATAACTTACCACACTCTTAACCCGTATTTACTATAAGATTGTCCCCCTAATAAATAGCGTATGTTAATTTAATATAATATATTAATAATTTTCGTTAAATAATTCATTCCACAAGACATTTTTCGAAAAAAAAAAAACCAAAATGGCGGATTAGTTTGACAGAAATACGCATATCGATTTATTCAGGAGTGTCTCTCGGTTGTGTCCTTGGGCAAGACACTTCATCCCCATTACACATGTGGGGGCACGGTGACGCTGTGCACTAGGACGTACTGCACGTCGATGGAGCACTTGTCTTCAACCAATGCTAACCCTGTGTAGAATTTTGATAGTTGCTTGCCGTTGCTCGGTGGCTCTCTCTGGCTTCCTCCACCCGAAAAACTGTCGTGGTCATGATTAACCATTGTGCAGACCTTAAACACCAATAAATAAATATAAATAAATAGTCGGTTATCAAAACAACCCTTATGTGTTTAACAGTTAATTGTGGACCAGTGCGTTTAAAAATGAAAAATTTGGGTGATAACACTACGGACTGTGTTAAATCATAGAAAAATCACACCCGCTTTATTACTAACCCATATAATTTAGTTTTGAACGTTCACTGAAGAATAACTCACCCATCTAAGTAAAAGCATGAAAGAGCTACCATTATCTAATTACCTATGCGGGGTGGGGGTGGCCGATAACGTTGTGTACTATGGCGTACTACCTTCAGCCAATGATAACCCTGTGTAGAACTTTGACAGTTGTTTGCCTCTGCACGATGGTTCTTTCCGGATTGCTCCAACTGTCGTTAAATAAATGAAAAAAACACTACAATTCTATAATAACAGGCCAAGCTCCCCCTACGTTTTACATGTTTTGTGAGGGGGGAAATCAACAGTACTTTCAACCCCCCCCCCCCCCCTCATTTTAATAGTTGAAAATCGCTGTTACTCGATCAAAAAATGGTAAAAGGATATGCGACTCTGTATTAGCCACCCAAATTTGCGAGACTTGGGAAAATATAACCCACTTAGAGTTGCACCAAAGCTACGTATACTATTCGAACTCCCGCATTGTGTCCTTGGGCAAGGTAATTTACCCCGAATACCTACATGGGATGATGGGGTGTACTAAGGTGTACTGCACGTCGGTGATACACATATTTCAGAACAATCTAACCCTGCCTGTGCGTATTTCCGACGTTGGTGAGATGACAGTTACTCGTCGTTGCTCTGTGGTTCTCTTTGGATATTCCAGAGTCTACCCGTAAAATTGTCAGGTTTAATTATAACTTGAACTTGATGACCGGGTGTAATGAAATAGTGTATTTTCTGCAGACATTCTAAATAAACGCAGCTGGTTTACAGACCTGCATATATATTTTTTTTTCAATTGAGTAAAAATATATGATAGTTACTGATGTAACACGCCGATTTGCATGTTTAATGAATCTAACTACGCCAGCCCGACCAACCCTTTGCCCACCATGATCACAACAAAAGTTCCAATTCTCTCTCTCTCTCTCTCTCTCTCTCACCGATACAGTATGGGTGGAAACTAATTGCGTTCAAGCTGTTGTTTTTTTCTAGGTTTTACCACCCCCCTTACAGCGCAAATCGAAATGAAATCTGATTCATTGAATCATACTACAGCGTATGTGCTAAAACGATTATTTTTGTACAAAACTCAAGACCTTTCCCTCACAAATACCTATATAAAAACAAGATAATGTGCGAGAATGCGTTGTGTACCTGCATTTTGTTGATAAAATATGTCATGACCACATTCCCGAATATTATTAATGTACCGCTTAATAACAGCCAAATGGCGAATGTCAAAAAAGGCACTCTGTAGTTTAGGAGACTCCACAAATAAAAACAAAATCAAAAGTCTGAGATATATTGCATTTATTTAAATATCGATATTAACCAGAGGTCGAAACTAGTCAAATTGATTAGTATTAAATTACAAATGAATATGAAATCTGCAGTAAAATGAACACCGCCACATACGGCTATTCGGAATGACACCGCCATATACGGCTATTCAGAATGACGAAAAAGTTTTCGCTTTTTTGTCCAGTTTCATGAGAGCTTCCACGAAGTCCATTCCACACTCGCAGTTTTTTCCAGGGGCCATTCTTCAGAGGCTGGGCCATCGCAGCTTTGCAGAGATATTGTTTTCTGGAAGAAAAAATCCATACGTTTATTGTCGATCAGACCCCTTGGGATATTTTGATCTTTTAGGATGTTTGCCAAACTTTTCCACCCTGTCGGTTGAAAATCTTTCCTTTTTCGCAGCAGATCATTTATTAGGTCACACATATTGGAACCCGAAATTGTAATGCCATTATACACGAGTCGATCTTTCTCATCCCAGGATAAATTGGGTATATTCTTTATTATCTGAAGTAACAAAAGTGCCTTCTGCTGCATGGAATCTGGTATAACGGCTAACCAGTCCGGATGATTTTCCACTGAAAAACTAGTCGTTAAGGAGTGTGGTTTGGTGTTTTCTTTGCGTAAATTTGATTGGCGCTGAAAGATTATCTGGTACAGCAGCCCTTTCTCTTCAGAACTCGATGTTGAAGATTCAGTAATTGGTCTCATACCCTGGTCCATGGGCGGGACAGCTACAGCATGCAGGGGTGTGCGTATTTCCTGCAACTGTTCACTCCCCCATGGTTCAATACACTGAATTCTGCTTGAGGGTAGGCTGGTTGAGTCATATATAGTTTTTTGCCTCAGTGATTCCCCCATCACTAGCGATTTTACTGGATCTAGCTTATTTGCAAGCCCCAAAATATTTCCACTTGTTAATGCATTGTTCCAACTAAAGGCTGATTTCATATGCACTGGAGGATAGGGTGGCTGGTTACAGACAGATCTGGTTGTTAACTCGGCAGTATTTGGATTCGCTCCCCCTATAGTGTGTTTGAAATTTACATTTTTGTGTAATTTTCGTCTGTGTCGATAATGATTAGTGTTATGAGAGTAATATTTTTGACACAATTCGCAGTCGTAGCATGAATTCATCCTTTTCAGAGGCGAGTTAATAGAGTGGCAATGCTGTTCCAACACTCTGCCATTTATATGTATGAATAGGATGGGTCCCACCCCAACCTGTTAATCACTGATTGGCTAATTATATACCAAGATAAGGTGGGTTCTACCCCAAACTGTTGATCATTGGTTACTTCAAATTCTCACACTGTGCATTGTGGGAAATTACAGTGATAGAGCTCTGAGGTAAAATAAGTTTTTTCTCCACTTCACACAAATTGCTATAGTTTACTTCAAAAAATAAACATCAAAGTCACATTCATGACAAGCCGAGGTAGCATATCTGAACCACCCATACCGCACTGTTTAATCAGATAATCCCTTTAATCAGATAATGAGTGATCGCTGATTTTACAATTTGATGAAATGGTTTTTAGTGATTTTACAATTCGACGAAACGTTTTTTTAGTGATTTTACAATTCGATAAAACGGTTTTTAGTGATTTTACAATTCGATAAAACGGTTTTTAGTGATTTAAATCATGTAAAATGATCAATAGTGATCACTATTACGTGACGTCACGTAAATGATCACCAGTAATCACGTGCAGCATGTAAATGATCACTAGTGATTACGTGACAACACATGACAGTACTCGCTTCTGAAAAGGATGAATTCATGCTGCGTCTGTGAATTGTGTCAAAAATATTATTCTCATAAAACAAATTATTATCGACACAGACGAAAATTACACAAAAATGTAAATTTAAACACACTATACGGGGAGCAAACCCAAATACAGCCGAGTTAACAACCAGATCTGTCTGTAACCAGCCACCCTATCCTCCAGTGCATATGAAATCAGCCTTTAGTTGGAACAATGCATTAACAAGTGGAAATATTTTGGGGCTTGCAAATAAGCTAGATCCAGTAAAATCGCTAGTGATGGGGGAATCACTGGGGGAAAAACCTATAGATGACTCAACCAACCTACCCTCAAGCAGAATTCAGTGTATTGAACCATGGGGGAGTGAACAGTTGCAGGAAATACGCACACCCCTGCATGCTATAGGTGTCCAGCCCATAGACCAGGGTATGAGACCAATTACTGAATCTTCAACATCGAGTTCTGAAGAGAAAGGTCTGCTGTACCAGATAATCTTTCAGCGCCAATCAAATTTACGCAAAGAAAACACCAAACCACACTCCTTATCGACTAGTTTTTCAGTGGAAAATCATCCGGACTGGTTAGCCGTTATACCCGATTCCATGCAGCAGAAGGCGCTGTTGTTACTTCAGATAATAATGAATATACCCAATTTATCCTGGGATGAGAAAGATCGACTCGTGTATAACGGCATTACAATTTCGGGCTCCAATATGTGTGGTCTAATAAATGATCTGCTGCGAAAAAGAAAAAAATTCAACCGACAGGGTGGAAAATTTTGGCAAAAATCCTTAAAGATCAAAATATCCCAAGGGGTCTGATCGGAAATAAACGTATGGACTTTTTTCTTCCAGAAAACAATATCTCTGCAAAGCTGCGGTGGACCAGCCTCTGAAGAATGTCCTCTGGAAAAAACTGCGAGTGTGGAATGGACTTCGTGGAAGCTCTCATGAAACTGTATGAAAAAGCGAAAACTTTTTCGTCATTCCGAATAGCCGTATATGGCGGTGTCATTCCGAATAGCCGTATATGGCGGTGTTCATTTTACTGCAGATTTCATATTCATTTGTAATATATCTCAGAATTTTGATTTTGTTTTTATTTGTGGAGTCTCCTAAACTACATAGTGCCTTTCTTGACATTCGCCATTTGGCTGTTATTAAGCGGGTACATTAATAATATTCGGGAATGTGGTCATGACATATTTTATCAACAAAATGCAGGTACACAACGCATTCTCGCGTATTATCTTGTTTTATATAGGTATTTGTGAGGGAAAGGTCTTGAGTTTTGTACAAAATATTCGTTTGAGCACATACGCTGTAGTATGATTCAATGAATCAGAATTCATTTCGATTTGTGCTGTAAGGGGGGGTGTTAAAACCTAGAAAAAAACAACAGCTTGAATGCAGAGAACCACAGAGCAACGATGAGTAACTGTCATCTCACCAATGTCGGAAATCCTCACAAGCAGGGTTAGATTGTTCTAAAATATGTGTATCACCGACGTGCAGTACACCTTAGTACACGCCATCATCGTGCTCCCATGTGGACAATCGGGGTAAATTACCTTGCCCAAGGACACAATGCGGGAGTTCGAATAGTGTACGTAGCTTTGGTGCACCTTTGGGTGGGTTATATTTTCCCCAAGTCTCGCAAATTTGGGTGGCTAATACAGAGTCGCATATCCTTTTACCATTTTTTGATCGAGTACCAGCGCTTTTCAACTATTAAAATGAGGGGGGTGAAAGTACTGTTGATTTTCCCCCTCACAAAACATGTAAAACGAAGGGGGGGGGGGGGGCTTGGCCTGTTATTATAGAATTGTAGTTGTTTTCATTTATTTAACGACAGTTGGAGCAATCCGGAAAAAACCATCGTGTAGAGGCAAACAACTGTCAAAGTACTACACAGGGTTATCATTGGGTGAAGGTAGTATGCCATAGTACACAATACTGACCACCCCACCCCGCATAGGTAATTAGATAATGGTAGCTCTTTCATGCTTTTACTTAGATGGGTGGGTTATTCTTCAGTGACCGTTCAAAAATAAATCATACAGGTTAGTAATAGAGCGGGTGTGATTTTTCTATGATTAAACACAGTCCGTAGTGTCATGACCCAAATTTTTCATTTTTAAACGCACTGGCCCATAATTAACTGTTAAAAACTTAAGGGCTGTTTTGATAACCGACTATCTATTTATATTTATTTATTGGTGTTTAAGGTCTGCACAATGTCTAATCATGACCACGTAGGTTGTACGAGTGGAGGAAGCTGGAGAGAGCCACCGAGCAAGCAACTGTCAAAATTCTACGCAGGGTTAGCATTGGTTGAAGACAGGTGCTCCATCGACGTGCAGTACGTCTTAGTGCACAGCGTCACCATGTGCCCACATGGGTAATGGGGATGAAGTGTCTTGCCCAAGGACACAACCGACAGACACTCACGAATAAATCGATAGGCATATTTCTGTCAAACTAATCCGCCATTTTTTTTTTTTTTTTTCGAAAACTGTCTTGTGGAATGAATTATTTAACGAAAATTATTAATGTATTACATTAAATTAACATACGCTGTTTATTAGGGGGACAATCTAATAGTAAATACGGATAAAGAGTGTGGTAAGTTATGAGAGGAGACTAATCGGGGTAATTTGATTGCTCAAAATTGTGAGGAAGGGGTGTCCGGGGCCTGACATGTCCATTACATTTAGAGAACTGGACTGTGGTTCGAGATACTTTAGCTATTGTGAGGGGTGGGGGAGGGGGAGAGAGGTTTCCAAAAGTTTTTTAGTATTGGATGACCTGGAGGAAGGGAGTTCGTGAAAGTCTTAGGTACTGTGAGGGGATACAGGGTTGTGACGGTGAGGGTGTGGGATAATGGAGGTGTCTGATTGCTTGAAAAAGTGTGTGTTTGTGACAAAGTAACTCTTTTTAAAATTATGGTGGCCCTGAAAAGGGCCGGGTTTTTTTGCTTTCGATAGAAAGCTATCTTTTTTCCTCCCATCTCTGCCTCGGTGAAGAACTCCTTTTCCCAATCTTCGTCAACTGTTACTGGTGGCCCTAATAGTGCTTCCTCCTGCATGCGTACGGGAAGATCAAACCAATGTTTGGGTCGATTTTTGTACTGGATCTCCCCGAAGGGACGCCTGGCAGCCTCAACAAAAGGATAGTCTTTTAGTCTCTTTTCTTGTTCCTTCATGGGGATCGTCGCTGACCACCACTTTTAACGCTAATGCAAATTCTTCATTGGCTCGCTGCTTCTTGGTTCGCTTATAGCCGTTCACCGAATTATAGTCGATGCTTGTCATCTTGGCTTTTCTGACACAGTTTCTAATGAGAGTGGGGTTCGAAAATGTTATTTGTTCATGTGGTCATCGGACGATGAAATTTGAAAATTTGAATCTCAGGGTCTGAAAGAAGGACGCGTGTTGATCAGCAAATTCGAAGAGGTTTTTATGAGCCTATAACTTTGGAACAATAGGGATTAGTTATTAAAATCAATAAGGTGACAGATTGGTCTCTTACAATTTCAATAGCACTTAAATTTGAAGCGTCAGTCTAACGATATTTATGACAGATTATGACGAGCCGTTAAAATGTTATAATGGATTTTATTACCCTCACCCGTGTTACTCTCATGCCATCTGCGAGGACTAATTCGTGTTTGAAAAAAAAATCGATTTAACGTCATTACCTAGTATACTTATATACGTAACCAGTACACCCATCAAGTTTAAATACGGGGGGAACATATATAATTACGCTATATTTTAATGGAAAGCATATCGATTATTACTCAATTAGCGAAAGTATACTAACCGCAATATATTCAGACCTTCCTCCGTGCATGTTTTCGCTAAATAGGTGTGTAAAAAGTAACATTACGCAATTATCTTAATAACGAGTATACTAATTAACCCATATTAATCACGAAGCGATTATACTAATCACGATATATTCTGACCTTCCTCCATACGTGTTTCGCTAAACAGGTGTATAAAAAGTTATGTTACACAATTACCTTAATGACGAGTATACTAATTAACCAAAATTAGTAACGAGGCGATTATAGTAATCGCAATATATTCGAACCTTCCTCCATACCCCTTTTCGCTAAACAGGTATATAAAAAATAATATTACACAATTACCTTAATGACGACTATACTAATTAACAAAAATTAATTAAAAATGATATTATGATATTATATAACGGATTATGTGATTTATTTGATACAACACCATTAATTACATGACGCAACACCATTAATTACATGACGCAACTAATTAATTGCATGACGTAACACTCATTACGTCATATCTCCAACCTTCCTCCAGCCTCCCTCCACCTAGCTAAGTATCAAAGCCGACATACATTACTACTGTCAAATTTTTAAAAAAAATCCTTAAGTTTTATTCAAGGATGCTAACTTATCACATCCGTTTTTGGTGACTGCACAGCCTCGTCTTGTCGGACGTTCCCTTCGTTTTCTGCAACAATAAAACAGGCGAGGGAATGTATGGACATGTTTGGAGCAAGTATGAGATTTAAGGGCACTGTTACATTCAGTTTTGAATTGAGTTTGTTTGTAAGTGCCATACTTGTCATCGAATCCATCCCAATATCTATCATTTGTGTGTCGGGTGTAAGAACTTCAACATCCATGGGAACAAATTGGGAGAAAATAGTTGTCAGGTCATGTATTAAATGCGACAACGATTCATCATTTGGCGTATGGAAATCCTTCCATTCTTCTTTCATTTCATCATTTGCAGGGTTTAGTAATTTTTTAAACCTTTGCAAAGGAACACCAGCATTTTTGTTTTGTTCTTTATACAGTCGTTTCCACTCGATGTCACAAAAACCTATTTCCCGGTAGTTATTCATTAAGGAATCTATCAAACATTTTTTCGCTATGTCTAAGCCAATCAGTGAAACGCCATTATGTTGTAGTAGGTTAATTTTTGTTTCATCTCCTATTGCTAAACCTGTCTTCAAAGCACCCCAGTTTATTGTTTGTCCAGACAACCCCAGTTTCCTCCTGTATTGCATGGCTGCGTTCTGGAAGGTACATCCTGCCCCGTAATTACTCTGTGTTATTTGGCCTAAAAGAGCAGAAATAGATGAATGGGTAACAAAGTAATCCAATGACAAGTTTCTAGAAGCAATATGTAGATTCCACGTTCCCTGTACTTTGGGACGAAGGCCTTTCTCAAAGTTTTCTCTCGAAATAGTGAGCGTATGCTCGTCTGCTTCAACAGCGGCTCCATGGAATATACCCTTGATAGGAATCATGGGGAATTTTATTGAGATTGTGTGCAAAAGCTCATGGACGGAAGCCAAGCTATTGACGTCTGCGGACAAAGACGTTATAACACAATTGTGATTATTTTCTAACTCAGACAACTTTTGTCGCTGTGAGTCACTTGCGGCTCGTCGAGATGTACTTATAATGTAACCAGCTCCTAGTTCTGCAACTATGCGCATTACTTCCCAGCCTAATCCAGACATGCCACCGACGATAATGTAACAGCTATCGTTTCTAAACAGTTTCTCCTCTTTCACTCTAACAGTTTTGAGAGACAGACCCAAATGACCTGTGCTATTATTTGTAGAATCAAAATGCATCACATACTTCGGTGATAACATTCCCTGGCCTGGATTGTGAAAAGCACTGTCTAGGGGCCACTTTCGACCAGTTTTCCTGTCGGCTGTTTTGCAACACTTCTTGAAGCTCTGCGCAATTTCTGGAATCAAACGCCGACAATTGCGTCCACTTAAAACATCATCTACTGATCGTAAAACTACATCAAATTCATGATGGTCGTTTGACAACATGAGAACATTTGTCCCATCAATCAATGTATTCAAACTCACAAATTGCTTTGGCGATGTCCAACCTTCTTTCAACAGCATGCACACATTGCTTGTGAGTGGAATAAGGCAAATTAACGTGCTATTTAAATGTTGACGTGTTTCAGTCACATCCGCTAAATTGACTATATTATAGCCGGATATGTGTTGATTTTGTAACAAAACACAGATACACTCTTTCAAGTCCATTTCTTTTTCATCAAGTAAAATACTCACCAGAGAGTCTTTGTGAATGCACCTTACAAGTCCCAGTATGATAGTTATTTTAGTTAGCATGCCAGGTGTGTACCAGTGTAAGTCACCAATGTGTATAATACATTCTCTGGGAACATCTACGAAACGACCTACTCTCAAGGGATAACAGGCGACTACATTTTCATCCATATTTGACAACATATTTCCAACAACTTCAAATGTAAGAACGCCATACCCCTCATTGCACAACGATTTATTTGACAACTGCATGCCAAATATCACTGTTTCGGTCGAGGGATATAGCTGAGGTGGGTGGAGACAAAATGTCTTGACCAACAGTCTCACAAAACCAGCTGCAAGGCTAGATACTGGGGCAAAGATTGTGTAGAGAAGATGTGCATCATCCAAGCTATGTGTTTTTCTTGATTTCAGTATGGCTGGGCACGTATGGTCACTACTTATTTCTCTGTATGTTGGTTGCATATCAGTGTCATCGACAACTGTTAATTGATTTTGATAGAGAGACCCCTGCCTTACAGCAAGCTCTATCAGTCCGTCCAGGGCAAGGGTTTCGAAGTCAAGCTTGCAACCATCTACATAATCCTCATTAGAACAGATATCAATAAGAAATGGCACCTTAGAAACTCCTATGTCCAACATGATACATCTAACCAATCCCCACAATGAAGCAGCTATTGGGTTACAAGTCTCGTCTTTTAATACAGTCACTGCATTCTTTGTCATTATGATCACCGGAATGTTTATTTTATTTGTTTTTAATGAACGAACAAGTAAAACTAAAGAGAAACACTGATCTAAAGCTTTACCATATACATCAGCAGTTGTGGCAAACGGTTCTGTGAGTTCAAAGCCGGGTTGATACACAATAGTTTGTACATTCTCTAGATTATGTCCCTTGTCTTCGATCTCTCTGACAAATGTCGGATACAGAAAATCCTGCCCTAAATCATCAATCAATAAATGCATGTGCAAGACAATCGAACATTTTGCATTGGCTGCCCTATGTAGTTGGAGTATTTTGTCACACCAAGTTAGAATTACTAACTTCCTTTGTATGTCATGTTCTAAGTTTGTATCTCTATAATAACAATCGACCTTTCTAAGCTCGCTCCATTCAATGTTGTATTTTAACCCGGAAGCTATTTTTGCTGCTCCAATAAGTTTTACGGTATAGTCTTTCATTTCTGCTACAAGTCCACCTGTATTATTCAGAAGCAGAATATCATGTGTGAGTCGTGTCTCTGACACACCTGTTAAATAGCAGACAATGTACATTGTCATGGTAACTGGCAAATAGTGTTGAATACTTCCTATGGAATTTGGAATGGCCTGTTTCAAGTTTGTAGCATTCTGAAGTATAAATAAGACTGTCGATTGTAAACATGCATCCAAAATACACGGATGCAAAATTGTATTGCTTAACTGGTTTGAAACATGATCATTTAATACAACTTCCGCTAAAGAAACATGTTCTCCAATTAATCCGAACTGAATCAGTTGAAATGAAGGTCCGTGAATGAAGCCATGTTCACGAAGCTTAGAATATATCTCATCCTTTCCAACCAGTTGTGTATAAGAAGATTTTAATTGGTCAATATCGTAGCTGACCATTTTGGACGCATTAGCAGGGCGTATATGTCCATGAGCATAAATGGCGTCTTCCTTTCCAATTCGAAAGTTGCGTCCCGGACCACTTTCTGGAGGCTCTAATATAACAGAGAGCGTATCGTCCTTCTCAAAAAAATATAACTTGTCAAATTTCACTTTGCATGAGTAGTGAGGGGTAAAACAAAATGTCCCAATTGCCATTATCGCTTCTACAAAAGTCGCTCCAGGTAAGACAAGGTGGTCTAGCACATAATGTTCATATGCAAATGGGGTTGTGTTGGCACTTACTTGTAGCTCATATATATGCTCGTCAGCCGTTTCGTTAATGAACATGTGGGACAATTTGAATAATTCCGCTGTCCGCCTTTTCTTTTGAGAAATGGCAGGGAGTTTCAGGAGTTTCTTCTTGTCGAAAATAGTCCGTGGAATGTCAGTGACGTCACCTGAGAATGGGAAACTATTCCAATTGAGCTGAAAACCCATTTCGTACAACATTCCAAGTGACTGGAGTAGACACACATCATCACTCTGTTGTTTTGTGGAAGGTAAAACGATGTTTGTTGCAGATGGCAGGATATCTTTGATATGAGCTGATAACACAGGTTTTGGTCCAATTTCTACAAACACGTTTGGTTTGTTGTTTCGCGATGCATTTTCAATAGCTTGTTGAAATTGTACTGGCTGTAGTATATTTTTTACCCAGTATTCATTATTCAAATCTTCTCCATCCAAAGTCGACCCAGTAACTGTGGAATATATCTGTATTTTTGGTTTGTTAACTGACAGTTCTTGAACGTGATCTGAAAAGCTATGAGCAGCGTCGAATACGTACCTGCTGTGATACGCACAAGATACCGGAAGATCAAACAGGCTCGACACATTGTTGTTGAACTGTTCAGCAATTTTGTCTTTGAACAACTGAATACCACTTACCGATCCAGATATTGTATGAGCATTTTTACTTATATATACAGCAATGCTAACATCTTTAACATCCTTACACATATCTTCTACAACAGAGGTGGGTATGCCTAAACACACCATCATTTTACCTCCGCACATTTCAGCTAGGAATTTTGATCGATAGTAGATGACAGTTACTCCATCCTCCAGCGTCAGTGCCCCACCAATTACAAATGCTGCTACCTCACCAACTGATTGACCAACAACACAATCCGGCACAATACCCCAGTCCATCCATAGATAAGCGAGACACACTTGGCAAGCAAATATCGATAGATGTGATATGAATGGGTCGGTAAAGTCTGAACCATGTTCAAACAAATCTACCAGTGACTCGTGACAGTATTTTTTCAAGCACATGTCAATTTGTGACATTTTCCTTCTGAAAACCGAGAAACGAGTTAACAGTGTTCTACACATTCCAGGCCAACACGTTCCAACACCACAAAAGACGAATATCACACGATGTTTGTTCACTTTTCCCTGCTCCACGCATTCTAGTTTAGACATTATTTCATCTGTGTTGATATCTTTCATGGATTTGGCAACAAGTGATAACCGATAAGGATAATGGTCACGTTTTTTCACACTAGTGAACGATACATCCTGAATGTTATATTTACCTGCCTTTATCTTTTGTAGGAAATCCTTCACAGACAGGCTAAGCAAATGCTTGAGAGGGGCCGAAATTGTTACCAAATGTGGTTGGGTTTCATTATAGTAGCACTGATCCTTCACATGGTAATCTTGAATTACAACATGTGCATTTGTTCCACCAAATCCAAAGGAGTTGGCACAAGCTGTTCGTTTATGTCGTTCGTCAGGTAGCCATTCTATACACGTCTCTGGCACCTTAAATTTGTAGTCGATGAATTTAAGCTTCGGATTCGGTGGATTGTAATGTAAATTTGGTACAATGGTTCCATGTTTCATCATTAGAAGGACTTTTATGAAGCCTGCAACGCCAGAGGCCGCCTCCAAATGTCCAACATTTGTTTTGACAGATCCAACGAAGATATCCCGTTTTCTTTCGGCGGAAATGAAGTGGTTCCCTAAACTATTTATTTCAGTGGGGTCTCCTCTGGGTGTTCCTGTTCCTGAAGAAGAGAAGAATATTATTGCCAGAAAGAACAAAAATCACTAGAAAGTACATATGGGCCAGAAATTTAACACTATCCAGCGGTGTACATACATGAGCGAGAAGACTGGAACGTTTCTCCTGCAAATATTTTGTGCGGGCTTAAATTAGGATTTCAGAGTATTTTATGCTTCCGGAAGTATTTTCAGGGGCATATAGTAGCCGATATGTTCTTTCAGACAGTCCGGAAAACCACCCGTCCGCCCGCCTGTCTTTGCACGCTATAATAGGTAGTCACGAGTTGTTTTTCTGTCTTACAAGCATTATGAGCTTACCGAAATATCATGAGCTTATTTGATATATTATGAGCTTAATCACTAAGATATGAGACTTATGAGGCAAACTGCGAATGTTCGGGGTTTATATTAGTGATTACGGTCAGTTCAGGGTTGGGGTTAGCGTTAGTTTCTCTTCAGTATTAGGTTGGGGATGTAACCATGTCTATACCCCCCCCCCCCGATTTTTTTCCAAACAAAAATAAGTTTTAACCGTTGTCCCAACGAATTAAAATGGTCAATTTTTTCGTAATTTTTTAAGCCCACAACTCCCATTTTTAAGAACGTCCGTCTATCCGTCCGTTCGTCCATCCGATAGGCCGTCGTACCGTCGGCCGTCCGTCAGCGCTTTAGTCTGTTCTTACATTATCCGCGCCATAAAAAATATTCAATGTTCAAAATTCACACAATGACTGGTTGTGGGACAAGTGTGTGCTATCTCTTTTACCCAGGGTCAAACCTCAATAATCAAGGCCACTGACCTTTTTTTTATCGGTCCATTCTAACTTTATCCGGTCCATAAAAAATATGCAATGGACCGATCATGTTCATACTTCAAACAGTCATTGCTCATAACTCAAAGGTTTGATAAGATCAAGGCCCAAAGTCACACTTTCAAGGTTAAAGTCGCAGGATTTTGGTTTATTTGTTCGGAAATTCAATCGACCAAAATTGTTCATACCTCAAGCAGTGATTGCTTATATGCTAAAGGTGTGTAATGTCCCTGAGCAAGGACATCAAGGCCATAGAATGTTTGCGTGTTCTAACTTGACAGAGACAAAAGTACACTTACTCAGCGCGCTATTACTTCAAAATAGTGCATAATACAGTGGCAGAACTTCTAGATTCAGTTGTAGGATGTCGAATCGAATCGAATCAGGAATTGAATTTCATGGCTCACAAAGTTGTATATGTTGCACATTTGTACAAACGTAGTTATTGCCAGTCGCCGCTCATATTTCAGAACGGAAACAAAGTAGTTTCGGAAGATTTGGCGCTTCCTTGAACTCCATTTCTCTCAACTAGTTCCTTGTACAGGAGAAATCATGAATGATGAATAGTCTTGAGAAGACACTTGATAGGATTTTGAGAAGATATCCACGATTCGTAAATTTCCAAATGAGCTTCCAATCGAATCGAATCAACGGAACAATTTTGAATCGAATATAATTTCTAAGCTTTACAGGATACTTGTTATGCTAAAAAGCAACAGTTAAAAGAAATCAAGGATTGTTCACAAGCTCTCAGGCCACAAGTCTAATTCTGTAAGATGTTCGACGATGTTATGGCCCCAGTTTAAGTCTGTAAGATATTTGACGCTGTTACGGCCCGAAACCAATTTAGTCCTTATGAGCAGAATTCGTATGGAATATTTCGGTTGGTCGGAAAAGCGAACTGATATATTCCAGATGATTGAATCCTAAATATTTAACCCTTTACTTAAAGAATCGACCGCGTAATATGCAAATTCAGCAGCTGAAAAAATATTATTTTTCGAAAAATTTCGACAAAACCATATCATGTGACCCCTCTTTGGAACGAGCTCGTTCCAAAGAGGGGGCACATGATATGGTTTTGTTGACATTTTTTGAAAAAAATTAAAAAATGATATTTAAAGTAATAAATTTTGAAATCGTCTGCGTTGGGTAAAGGGTTAATTAACGATTATTTTCTATAAACCAAAGCTAGAGTTGTCACACAACCGAGACTTGAATTGATCCAGATTATTATGACATTTCAAAAAGAAAAAAAAGAAGAAAACTCACCAGGGCCGTAGTTTTGTGATTAATTATAGTTCCACAAAATTGTATTAATATCTCTACATTTTCAGGATAATTAAATACTCATTGACGGGAATATCTATAACCGGGCGGTAAAGAATACATGTGTATCATTTTGTAGTGAAGGTACATCATATTCCACCTACTTTCCACTAAAACTGTGTAAAAAACAACTCATAACGGCGTGACATTCCAATCAGAACTAGACGAATGATTCTGTAGAATCACAGGCTTTTCCTGGCGTACAAAAACATTAAGCCCTTTGAAGAAATTCTACAAAATGTAAACCGCCATATCTCTGAACATGTTGTTGTACATTCCGATATTGCCCCGGTTGACGGGTTAAATACAACGTTAAATGAAAAATCCATCCAACCCATGCAAAAAATCGCTTGAAATCTTTCAAAACTCATTTTAATGGACAAAAAAAATTATGCCGACCCTAATCATTTTATCATTGAAAGTCGCACATTTAGCTCATTGTAACGCCAAATTTCCATGAACTTCAGCTATGAATTTGAAACCAATTTTGGTGTTTAAGCTTTTAAAATTACCTGCATAAAGAAATATATCGGCGAGTACAAATGTGGACCAAGTGGCAAGTTACAGTTCAGTAAAGGAAACCACATTTGATAAACAAATCAACTGACAATCGATTTAACCGTTCCCCAGTAGATCTTACGTTGGCATTTTGTTACGTTGTAATGGTTTTTATAGGAAATACTACATATTCCAACTACTTGTGGTGGAAATCCCTCACTTTAACTGGGGTAAAAAGGGTCATATAGCGCATGGTGAATTTCCTTGTTTTTCATAAAATCACTTGAAATCCTTCAATAGTGATTTTAATGCAGAAAAACATCATCCAAATAGACGAATCTCGTGTCAAGGGGTTATAAGGGTCATGTGCTGATTGTTCATGCAAATCCAAGATATTTTTCAACAAAATTCAAAATTCAATAGCTCCCATCTAGACATCATGCCAAAGCTACATATGAAATTTGAAATATATTGGGTGAGAGAAGCAGCCAGTAGGTTGTTTCTAATGGAATTATTGACAATTTATATGCCAAATCTAAGATGGCCACTGGTGGTCAGGTTTTTCAACGAAATTCCGATAGTTCCCATCAAAACATTGAACCAAATCTACATATGGAATTTAGGAATGCTCAGGTGAGAGCTGTGACCTGTTAGTCGTGCTAAAGGAATTGTGGATGGACAGACAAACGGACGGACGGACGACAGATCAAAACCCATCCCAGTAGCTCATACTTGACACTGCCAAGGTGAGCTAATAAAGTGTTTGAATCATTATTTCCACGAATATCAGCGGAGAAACATCGCTGCTAATCACCTGTACCCCACGGGCGAGCACCCCCAACCCACCTCACCCCACAGCGACTGCACTTTAACATAGTTTCGCTAATCAGGTAATTGAGTTTTTCCAGGGCGTTGCATTGGCTGTCAAATTCTCTAGAATTTTGCTTTCATTTACAAGTTTTGTTCCAACTGGTTATGAATCAGAGTGATGTCTGCTGAGATGTGAACAACTGAATAATGGAACAAGCGTCTGTGAGTTTAGTTCACAGCTCCAAGTTCGGGAAGTGTACTGTTACTATTAACTTTTCCAGTTTCTTCCCGTCTTCCTCGCATGTTCAAAAGAACTGCCGTTGGTTTGTCGGTGTATCCAACACAAATAGACTGGTGCACTTTATTGCAATGTATTCAAGCGCGTAGACAGGATATCAAAGGTGGGGGGTCAACAGTAGCATCTAGGTGGCATACAGAATATGATGCACAGCATCACGAGGGCCGCAAAATGGAAGCGAGCGTGAGAGACGACGTGCTCCTTTCGTTGGGGGCGTCAGGGGACATACCCCACTCAGCCCTCTGTAATATACCCAAGGCCTCTGTACATACAGTCTGGCTGGGGCATATCACTGTTTGTGTTACTGTATCTAAAAATATATCGTTCGTTCTGAAATTAAATTGACGCTATTCATATTTTATTTCTCTGCCAGTTATTACGTACAGAATACATTCTATAGAAAGCTTTTTTTTATTTACAGCGATCGAGTTTCGTGGGCGCCGTGTGAAACTGTCACAATGTTAATGCACATTGCTTTAAATTTCGCCAAGATGAAAATCATGTGTTGTTATGCGGTAACGGTTGACAGCTCTCCTCTCGTGTCAACGGTATGATTGATGAATACTGTTCGTGTTCTTGTTGCATCTGATAACCAGGCTGATTGTGTTATCCAGTCTGGGTTATGCGAGAGAGTTCGCAACCGCATGTTTTACGAGAAACTTGGAAATTATTTGGCCAACATTCTACAAAATTACGTGAACCACTTGATTCTGTGCACATTCCAATTGGTAGGCACGGAACAAGGTGGCTGTCAGTTATTGCTATTTGGATTCCAGTAGACCGCGGGTGGACTCCACTGTATAGTTTTATTAAGAATGCTAACTTATTAATTCCTTCAAACTTTTCCAGTGGAGAATGCTTATTGTGGAGTATAAAAGTATGCTTCCGGCGCCTGCTGACGAGCCGAGAGCATTGTGAATTCGTTCACGGTGCTTTTGGTTCGCCCGGATGCGGGGGCGCTTGGTTATGTCTCTAATCGTTTAGAGCCTGGATCACAGAAAGGGGCAGTGTTAGCCCTGAGGACTTATAATTTAATGTTAGCCTGCGGGTACACTTAAGTTTTTCTTCCGGAGAATGTTTTTAACAGAATTTGTCGATAGGCCTCCGGCACCTGCCGGCGAACCGAGGGCATTGTGAATTCGTTCACGGTGCTTTTGGTTCGCCTGCAGATGCGGGGCGTTTGTTGACGTCCATCCCCGGGACCTATTGAGTCCTGATTTAATGACTGATTGCACTGAGAGTTATAAATAATCGGTGACTGGTAAACTTTTTCATTTTTCTGTGAATAATAAATACCAAGAATATTTGCAAGTGACATAAAACATCGTATAAACCTTCCATAAGTGTTGATATATTTTCAGCTGTGCTAGTGCCCACTAAAGTGCTAGTAATTCAAATACCAGAACTAATCCAAGGGGTCGCTCCCAATCCTCCCCAAACCCATTTTTGAGGACTCGAAATTATGCATTGCGGCCTTGGGTATTCCTGTTTGGGGTAATCATTAAGTCTTTCCCAAGTATAGATTTGGGTCTGGTGTTGGGAGCCAATGAAGATTTTGGGTTGCGGTCCCAAAGCTGACCTCTAGTTGGGACCGTACGAACTATAAGCTCATGGGGTCGAGGCTCGGGTGTCGCATAACACAAAATTAGGCAATTTGTTAGGAACATTTCTAAGTCAATTTCACGCTGTTTCGCATCGTCTCTACTATTGTTATGACCGCTTATTTATTTGCTTTCAGTCGATTGTTGGTTGCAGTCATTATTATGATGTTTTAAAGACATAGAATTGTTTGTTCCGAAAGAGTAACTTTTACTTCAACGTTCTGACAATTTCTGCATGTGTTTCGGGGTGAAAAAACATGAAAACACATTTCTTCCAACGGGCATTCCATTAGTTTTTGTAAAGCCAAAGAGCACTTTTGGGGATTTTAGGCTTATAAATTATTTATTATTATTATTATTATATCTGTTCATATCTCATTAAGTACAAATTGTCATGCCGAGATTTTTTCCAGTGTTGAAGAATATATTCTACAAAAAAAAGCATGCATGTCATTGTCTGAAACTGCTTATTTGTTTAGAAATTTCAATGTTTATTGCACCAAAAATTTGTTCAATGAATTTCCATTGCGTACTGCAAGCGTGAACAATCTGGTCACATGCTGTGCAGTTACGCCTTATATGGATTTTAGAATCAACTATTCTGTTCAGCTGTGGGGTGTCAGCGAAATTTTAAATGTTATTGACGCTTTTCTACCGCCTATCTTGGTATATTATTAGTTACACAGTTTGTTGGTGGCCTAATATGGTATATATGGTGTCAGTTAATTTCATATTTTACGAGAGCGAATATGGGATTAACTGACACCATATATACCATATTAGGCCACCAACAAACTGTGTAACGAATATATCTTACCGACTGCTGCATCGATGCACAGAACTAATAACAACAGCGATAAAAAATAAACGAGAGATTTCTCAAAATGTGTTCACGTGCCTTTCTTTGCCTTGTTGCAATTTATGGGCGAGTGCATACAGGCACTCTCCCATAAATTGTAACAAGACAAATTCATACATACCAAACAGTTTCATTTCGAAGATAACATGACACACATCCACAGAATATGAAGCCTTTTAAGTTGCCTAACCAGCACTTCAGACCAAATATGGGCTTCCAACACTCAATCTTTCAACTTGAAGCGTTTATCGGCTGCCGCCATTTTGAATAACCAATGAACAAAGGGGAGATTATCCATAGCTGTCAGCGTATATGTTGACAGGCAGTATATGGTTTTATATGGTAACTGTGTTTAACTCTTTCAAACGCCTCGTTTAGCAAGTTGTATCATTTAATCTGTAAATTATTGTCGGGTACCGTGGTTGTTTTCTTTATTGATCTTTCAAATTGTATGAGTTTTACTGACACTGTTGTTTAGTTTGGTAAACACAGCGTTTTGTGAAACACACGGTCGGGATCCTGACAGAAGTCGTCCCACTATCAGCATTTCCTAACAAGCCCTCGGGAATCCTTACAGCAATTACGTTTTATCATGACATTCTCAGCTCAGCTCAACGGACCATACTGCCGGTGGTGCACAGGCGGGCAGACAGGACAAGCGCCTCGACGAGTCTCTATTTTGTACACCTGGTACAGCGAGGATTGCGTAGTGCCGGTGAACATTCCCAACGTCCACAGCTGGCACAAGACTCAACGCTGCAGAGTCACACTCGAATTTAGCTGATCGCTCACCAGCCACTACCATGGTTGGTGTGCCACTTCCATATTCTGGTAGTTTCATGCTGTCCCAAACTCATGTCTCTGTCTCTCAAACGAGACCTAAACAGGGTTAGCCCAGCATCTTTATATGTGTGTCATTTCAGTATGATCACGGAGCACGGTGATGTAACATATGTTAACCCACCATTTGTCTGTTATGAGATCTAGGATTTCAAAAATGACCACGTTTTGCGACCATTTTGGACACGCTGTGGATAAAATTGAAATGTATTTGCATTTATGATAATGATACATTACATTCTTACTGTTTAGTCCATTACTGGTGTTCTGCTAATTCACAGGGCCGAGATTGTAGACCAAAATGTTCTGTTTTCAGGCCTATTTTTGATGTTTTGGAACATGTTGGCAGAAAAAATAACTTTGGTAAACTTCTGTTACCAATTGGTTATGTAAAAGTGTATTTATGACAAATCTGTGAAAATTTCAGGTTATTGGTAATCTCCTAGATGAGCCCTTCAAAATGATACATCACATGCCTCGCGTTATAAAAAGGAAGATGTTTTTCGGCTCTGGTCGGCGAGTGTTGAAAATATTATTTTCGTAATCTACTCGTCGATTCCTTTAATTTGATAGGTCAAATGACTACCTTCTTGAAATTTGTGATTTTCTGATGGTCATACCTCCACTCCAAGTTAAATGGAAAAAATATAATTTTCGTAGTCTCCTCGACGAGTCCTTCAACATGATGCATCACTTGCCTGGCTTCATAAACAGGAAGACGTTTTTCGGCTCTGCTCGTGACCCCATTCCCACAGTTAGGGTTGAAAATATTATTTTCATAGTCTACGCATCGATATCATTAATTTGATAGGTCACATGCCTAAGCTTCCTAAATATATGATGTGTTTTCGGTTTTGGTCGTGACCCCACCCCACAGAAATTGACATGTTGCATTCAATTTTTCTGATTCTCTCGAGAGTATCTTTCTGAACAACTTAACAAATCTTATAATTTTTTGTGATCCCTCTCATCGATTCCCTAACCTTTTTCCCATTACATCTCGAGGACGTGTAAATTCAAAAAACCAAAAATCATTTTTTTTTACAAAAAGAATGTAAATTTTTACAAATAAAATTGTCTCGATACGTGTCAGATTCGCATACCTTTTAAACTATGTTTCTCTAGGAACATGTAAAAAACCTGTAAATGCTAAGTCGATTTTGATGTTTTTTTAAATTTTACAAAAACATATGTGGAAGTAATTTTGTCTCGAATGATCATTATTATCTTTTAACTTATAGTACAGTACGTGGAGAGTGGATTGTAACTAAATCACCCGCAGAGTGGAGTTATCACCCGAAGTATCACTTTCAAATTCTGTACATATGGACAAAAAAACACAAGCAATGTTTCAGCCAATGGACCTCTGGGTTTAACCCGGAGGTCCATTGGCTGAAACTTGCTTGTGATGGTTATGCTTTGCAACAAATTTGCAAATATTGCTCGGGTGGAATCGCCACTCTGCAGGTGATTTAATGATAATACACTCTACAAGTACTGTATATATATTTTCAATCACGATCCATCCCAGATTGTCATCGTCGGGCTAATCTAATTTTTAGACGTGGACATGCGATCTTAAACAGTCGAGTTTACCAGCTCAGTTTTTGCATTCACCCAATAGAACCATTATCTTTTTCCCATGGGAATCGACATTCGATCGTATATTTTTCCCAACTCAAAAACCGAAAAACCACTGTCTTTTCGGAATTTTTCCCAATGGGAATTTCAGTGCTAATCTGTCGCCGGTCACAATCATGCAACTCTATTCATAAGGAAATTCAAAAAAATCCACCCCAATGGGAAAATCAGTGTTAAATTTATCAAAAAAGAGAATTTGTGAAATCGGGAATTTTTTAGACGTTTTCAACAAAGTGAGACAGAAATGTTCGAATTTTTAACATTTTCCCTGGAAAACCCGGAGTCTTTCGGGGAAAAATTGAATTATTTTTAGGAAAAACCCAACATTTTCCAAGAAAATCTATTTTTTTACCAGAAAATTTTTTTTTTTTCCAAAATAACTCAACTTTTTTGACTCACCAAAATTCCTGGATCACACGACTAAAGTTAGCCAGGTCTCTCCATAATACCCTACTAACGATACATTACATTCTTACTATTAAGTCCGTTATGGGTATTCTGCTAATTCACAGTTCCGAAATTGTAGGCCAAAATGTCCGATTTTCAGGTCTCTTTTGATGTTTTGGAAAATATTGACAAAAAAAATTGTAAACGTTTGTTTCCAGTGCTCTATGGAAAAGGGTATTTATATTTATGACATATCTGTAAAAAAAAATCTGGTCATCCGCCCATACAATCCAGGAGATATTGGTCAAAGAAAGTGCGGGGGTATTTGGGGCATTCTGGGCATTCAGAGTGCTGAGTCGAATGTGATAAGCTTCGCAGAACTACAACTTACATACGTCTATGATGGAGCTTCATGTCAGAAATATCTGTAAGAGAACCTTCGAGAAATCGTCTCCTCCAAAGTGATGGGGAAAAAGGAAATTAAAAATAAACAAAAAATGTTTCGAGGAGAATAACAAATATCTTTACCTTTCAGGAAAAGCCAAATTAGACTTGTGACATGCCTGAGAACTTGTATTACACCTTTAGAAATTCATTAAATAGATGCCATTCACCGAATCTTCGGTTTGTTGTGGACTTTACCAAGCGAGTTCTGCAAATCAGATTTATACAGAGCATTCGAATAGGTTGGGACGTAATTCGGGGAGCCAGTTTCATAACCTATTTTATTAGTAAGATCGAGTTGAATACATTTTCATCCGTCGATGTAAAACACAATAAAATAATTTATTTAAATTACAGTGTGTAACTCGTTAATGGGATAACAGGACGAAACGTGAATAGACAACCAGAGATCCGGATGCAAATTCGGCGCAAGAATACAGCAGCGTATCCAGCGTCTAGTCCCAGAATTAATTGATCGTGCTTTACCGGTGTTTTACATGTAAATTAACGGCAGTTCATGTGATAAAAAATCAAATAAAGACAACAAAATAAAAAAAAAAATAAATAGGTACGCCTTTTGATAAGGAATACCGTAGGGTGAGATTCTGGATTTGTTGTGGACATTAGTGATTCGAAACACATGCCCCCTTAGACACTGAGGCTTTTCTGCATTTGTTACGGTCGAAAAGATAACATACTCTCAAGCGATATCACCCATGATTCTGAGAGGTTGGTGGTGATAAGAAATGGACTGCATCTATATGCCTTGTCCAAAGGGGCCAAGTGGTTTCTCTACAAAAAGTTTGCAGAGCGATTTTTCAGGTGAACATTGTCAAAATGTAGGAGAGTTAGCTAGGCCAAAATTGGTCAGGGCGTGATTGTTTCCATATGTTTATTATATTGATAACGATGATGAGAAAATTAGCTATGGAGTCCGGAATGTCGCGCCAGAGAGGGTCAACGCCTATGTTCCCGAGGGGAGAGAACCCCGGTAGAAACAGTTTGGAGCTTCGGAACTGGCTTTGCTCTGCTCTTGCTCTGCTCAAATGTGCAAATTCTATTCTCTGGTTCCAGCTGAAGTGACATATACCAGAGGTATTCTGCCTATCCTTCCCGACTTGGTACTTTAACAAAGATAAAATATTAAATAATGTGGCATATCATTATTATCCTCTTGGCAAAACTAATGCACAACCAAAAAACGAAATTCATTCAAATGAGGATTCATTAGTCATTGGACGGACTCCAAATTCAAGATTGCCGCCATGGAAGCAAAATGAATTGGCCACTGGTGGCCATCTAGGTTCAGATGACTAGTCCAAAATTGAAAGGAAGCTTCCTCTAGACACAACCAATGCATAATTAAAAGCAAGGTTCGAGTCAGCGATCATTAGTTATTGAATGCCAATGGACTGACACCAAATTCAATATGGCGGACAAACTGAATTGGCTAGCTAGACCAAAGCCGGAAAGAAGCTTCCCCTAGACGCCAATAATGCAAAATCAAAAACTGAAATTGATCCGAGTCAGTATGCATTTGTTCTTGGGCGGAAACCGAATTCAAGAAGGCCGCCATGGAAGCGATAATGAATTGGCCACTGGCCGCCATACTGG
Organism: Pictodentalium vernedei; assembly: GCA_031216915.1. Taxonomy (NCBI): domain Eukaryota; kingdom Metazoa; phylum Mollusca; class Scaphopoda; order Dentaliida; family Dentaliidae; genus Pictodentalium; species Pictodentalium vernedei. The sequence continues at coordinate 89,454,277 of CM062289.1, forward strand.
TTCAGATGACTGGTTCTAAGTTGAAACGAAGCTTCCCTTAGACAGCAACAATGCATAATGAAAAAATAAAAATGATTTGAGTCAGCATTCATTAGTTATTGGACGGAAACCAAATTCAATATGGCGGCCATGGCGGACATATTAAATTGCCTAGCCAGACCAAAATCGACAAGAAGCTTCGTCTAGACACAAATAATGCATAACAAAAAAACTCAAATTGATTCCAGCCAGTTTTCATTAGTCAGTTGACAGAAACCAAATTCAAGATGTCCACCACTGAAGCCATTATGCATTGCCCACTGGTGGCCATGATGGATCAACAGTCTGGTCCAAAATCGAAAGGAAGCTTCCTCTAGACACCAACAATGCATAATAAAAAACCAAAAAAAGTCAGCACTCCCTAGTTACTGAAACCAAATTCAATATGGCTACCATGTCGGTCATACTGAATTGGCTAGCTGGACCAAAATCGGGAGAAAACATTGTCTAGTCATCCACAAGGTGCCCCTAAAATTATGATTTGATCAAATAAGTGGTTCTTCAGTTATTTGACAGACACTAAAAGTTAACGTATGGATGCCAGTAGTATAGTAAGGTCTGGATGACCCAGTTCTGGTGGAAGAGGGTGGGGGAAGGGGGTGGATGATGTAATGCAATTAAAATATTACGTAAGGTAAATAATATGACATCATGTAATTAATGAATATTGTTTTAATCATTTTAATTAATAACTGTTGCATAATTAATTTTAATTAATGACTGTTGCATAATTAATATAATTAATGTAATTAATGGGTGCAATTAGGGTTGATTATAATAATTGGTATATTAATAAATTAATTAATAATGTTTACGTCGAGTAGTACATATTTTTTTTTTTAAAGTCATAGTTTGGGATAGATATTATTAGATACTAAATTACTATGAACTGGACATGTGCTAAGGTGAACACTGCATTGTGTCTGTGTGTATGGGTGTAATTAAAAACTAATGAAATCTCGTTAAATCAATTTTTTTTTCAAGCACGAACTACGGCACGCGAGTAACATATGGGGAGGGGGGGGTAATAAAATTCATTGTAACGTTTTAACGACCTGTCATAATCTGTCATAAATATCGTTAGACTGACGCTTCAAATTTAAGTGCTATTGAAATTGTAAGAGACCAATCTGTCACCTTATTAATTTTAACAACTGATCCCTATTGTTCCAAAGTTATAGGCTCAAAAAAAAACCTCTTAAACATTGCAGATCAACACGCATCCTTCTTTCAGATTTTGAGATTCAAATTTTAAATTCATTGATTTTTAACAGTCTGATTTCTGCATTTTGACTGGACCTCTAGAAATCAATTATCAGTCAATTTTAAAACAAGGGCGTGTTTTTATGTTTTTTTTTAAGTTCTGTGAGATGAATCGACTCGTCACTTCATTGAAACAGATGACACGCTGCAATAAAGTTCAGATCGGTTCAAGAAATACTTTTATCAATGTGAAACCATAATGTCTGCAGAAAATACACTATTTCATTACACCCGTACATCACGTTCACGTTATAATTAAACGTTCAAAAATTACTCATGTTTTGTCAATGAGGGGAGAGGTAGTACATTACGATTTCGGCACTACCATAAATTTCCCCACATTTCTGAATAAACACGGAGTTATGCACAAATTCTCCAGCTCGAAGTTCAGAAGTCACTGTCAATTCACTCGCTAGAATCAAATAACATGCGCCGATTCATAAATTATTCAGGTCTTAATAGATTTCAAATCCGAATTATCATTATTTATTTATTTATTTATTGGTGTTTAAGGTCATATACTTATGCACGATGGCTAATCATAACCGTGACAAATATGGGTAAAAGAAACTGGAATACCCGAAGAGAACCACCGAGCAACGACGAGTAACTGACAGCTCACCAACGTAGTAAATCCATACTGCCATATAGGTAGGATTAGATTGTTCAAAAATATGCGTACCATCGATGTTCAGTACACCTTTGTACACGGCATCATCGTGCCCCCATGCAGATAATCATGTTTAATTACCTTGCTCAAGGATACAACGATGCAGGGGTCCGATTAGTGTACGTTGCTTTGGTGCATCTCTATGTGGGTTACATTTTCCCAAGTTTTGCAATACTGGGTGGTTAATACATAATCACGTACTATTTTTGATTGGTTTACAGCGTTTTTCCACTGTTAAAGTGAGAAGAGAAGGTACTGCTGATGATTCTCCTCATGAAACTTGTAAAACGAAGGGGGGGGGGGGGGGGTGTTGGACTGTTATTATAGAATTGCAGTTTTTAATTTATTTATTTAACAACAGTTGGAGCAATATGGAAGGAACAACCGTGCAAAGGCAAACAACTGTCAAACTTCCACACAGGGTTATCATTGGCTGAAGGTAGTACGCCATAGTACACAATGCTACCACCCCACCCCCTCCCTCACATGGGTAATTAGATAATGGTAGCTCTTTCATGCTTTTACTTAGATGGCTGGATTATTGTATGTAAACAAAAATAAAACATACAGGCTAGTAAAATATGATAGCACGGGTGTGATTTTTCTGTGATTAAACACAGTCCGTAGTGTTATCTCCTACATTTTAGCGTTTTTTTTTTTATTTTTAAAAGTGATTGTCATCACCTTTCAGAAATATCAACTAGATTCTGTCAATTTTAAATGCACAGGAATAATATAATTAATAACTTTTTGGTTCATTGTTTACAACTGGTCTTGTTTGCAACAACAGTTTAGCCTAGGGCTGTTTTGATAACTGATAGACAGCTATGAATAAATCGATACATGTATTTCTATCAAACTGACACGCCATTTTGTTTTTAAAGAAGTGTTTTGTGGAATATAAATGAATTATAGACTTTTTAACGAAAATTATTAATATATTACATTAAATGAATATACCCTATTCATTATGGGGTCTACGTCATAGCAAATGAGGGTTAAGTGTGCGGTAAGTTATGAGAGGAGACTAATCGGGGTAATTTGATTGCTCAAAATTGTGGGGAGGGGGTATCCGGGACTGACATGCCCATTACATTTAGAGAACAGGGCTGGGGTTCAAAATAATTTAGCTATTATGAGCGGATGGGGAGAGGTTTCCAAAAGTTTTTGGTATTGGATGGGATGGAGAAGGGGGTTCATGAAAGTTTTAGGTATTGCGAGGGGTTACATGGAAGTGGCGGAGAGGGGTGGGGTAATGGAGTGTCTTATTTGTTGAAAAAGTGTGTGTTTGTGACAAGGCAACTCTTTTTAAGATTATTGTGGCCCTGAAAAGGGCCGTTTTTCCATGTCGTGATCCATATTCACTTCTGTCTTTTTTTCTTCACCATGTCGTGGGAATATTTTCGATAACCATTTTCTCCACTGCTTCTCTATTGAAATAGTCGATGCTAATATACTCATGCAGCATCACAGCGGGTACCATAGTACTTATGTTCGCAGCCCAAACATCTTGCAGATCAGCGTGATCAATCTTCTCCAAGGCATTGGGAAAACATCTCTCAACCTTTTCTTCTGGACTAGCCATAAACATAGATCGTGATGGGTTTCACCACCATGATTTACAGTGCACCCATAGCACAGTTCACTAACCGCGACATCTAAATGTTTCTGTATCATAATTGAGTAAACTCTATTCAGTTCTGTTTGGATATGTCTTCTTCTTAGTTTGGTCGTTGGATTCTTTTCCCCATGATTTGAGAGTGTCGGAAATTCTTGTTTTCTTTTTCCAAACAAATCTGCTTCTTCTCTGGTGATCTTTTTTGTCGATTTATGTGATACTTCCCTTCAGGTCATTCGATTACACCCAAAGCAATCCAAGTGTTAGTTGGTGTTGAAGAGTCTTTGCTGTATCTTCTTTTGTGGACCTTTGCTTTACCCTGAAACAGTGTGACATTGATAAAAGTATTTCTTGAACAATCTGAACTTTATTGGAGCTTACCATCTCGACTGTTTGAATGAAGTGACGAGTTGATTCATCTTGCAGAACTTAAAATAAAAAATAAAACCACGCCCACATTTTAAAAATGACTGATAATTGATTTTTAGAGATCCAGTCAAAATGCAGAAATCGGACTGTTAAAAATCAATGAATATGTAAATTTGAATCTCAGAGTGTGAAAGAAGGATGCACGTTGATTCGCAATTTTGAAGAGGTTTTTATGAGCCTATAACTTTGGAGCAATAGGGATTAGTTCTTAAAATTGATAAGGTGACAGATTGGTCTCTTACAATTCCAATAGCACTTAAATTTGAAGTGTCAGTCTAATGACATCTATGACAGATTATGACCAGTCGTTCAAATGTTACAATAGATTTTATTACCCCCAGACATGTTACTTGCGTGCCGTAGTTCGTGTTTGAAAAAAAAATGATTTAACAAGATTTCATTGGTTTTTAATTACACCCCTACACACAGACACAATGCAGTGTTTACCTTAGCATGTGTCCAGTTAATAGTCAGCTGATAGCATTCATATATATGTTCAACAGTCGGCGAAATATACAAACTTCAATATTATTTTTAAATATATAATTTATTATCTAATAATACCGATCCCAAATTATTGCTTTAAAAAAAATATATACAAATTGACGTAAACATTATTAATTCATTTATTAATATACTAATTATTATAATCAACCATAATTACGCTCATTAATTACATTAATTACATTAATTATGCAACAGTCATTAATTAAAATTAATTATGCAACAGTTATTAATTAAAATGATTAAAAATATTAATTAATTACGTGACGTCATGTTAATTACATTACGTAAAATTTTAATTACATTACATCATCCACCCTCTTCCCCACGCCCTTCCTCCAGAACTGGGTCGTCCAGACCTTACTATACTACTGACGCCGGACGACGGACGCCGGACGCCGGACGACGGACGCCAGACGACGGACTGATGTACATGGTGAAAACATAATTTTTCCGGATTTTCTCAGGGGCATAAAAAATAGTTCATTTTTTTTCAAATAGCCAAAAATATTGTTTAATGTAAGCTACTGTTACTCAAATATACCACAACCAGAACTTGGACAAGGGAAGGGGGAGAATAAGCATAGCAAACTGGAAGTTTATTATATAACATTTCTCTGTTAGGTGGAACACTCTGAAAAAGGTGTCGTTTGGGAGAGATTTGTTTATGCTTAGTAATATGTTTTTTTTCTGTGGCCACAGGGAACAACAGAATAGGTTACATTTGTTGTCCCTTCTATGCGTGTATTTTACAGGTGTTTTCGAAAGTATGGCAGTTGTTCGTGTGGATGTGACTTTATATAAGTGTGTTTCCAACAAATGAAAATGGAATTGCTAGTTTGGTATGGGTGAAGTCTACAAGGATACGACAAGCTTTTCAGTTTCCGGTGTTGGCTCCTATTGATTTTCACGAAATTGTACTGAGTATTATTGTGAAGTATAAGTCAAACTATGTCTGTGAAACATCGAGGTTTTGCCTCTTAACCCTTTACCTAGCATGAAAAGCAGACGAGACTTGCAAAAATAATTCTTCAATAACTAATTCTTTTTTCTTTTTTTGTCCGAAAAACATAGGTTATGACCTTCGTTGGAACGAGCTCCTCGAACTCGTTCCAACGAGGGGACATAACCTATGTTTTTGATACAAAAAATTAAGAAATAGTGAAAAATAATTGGCGATTTTGAGAATAGCTCTGGCCGGTTTTGGCCGTTACGTTGGGTAAAGGTTTAATAACGATGACCTACGGATACTATTTAATATAGGCTTGGTTCGGCTATGACAAGTCCAGACTTGTAGGTATGGCCATTTGTGTGAACAAGAGACACACGGTTCTAATTTTAGGGCAAGGTTCTACCCATCACAATAATAATTTTTTCAAGTTGATGTCCCTTGTATACCCGAATAATTCTTGCGCCCCTACGCCTATAACATCTTTTAAACAAAATAGATTATAAAAATAATACTTACCGTGTGCTTCGATATACTGCATCATTGCCGGATCGATACAAAATCTGTTATATACACGTCGGAGGAGGATTGCCTGTTGTTCACCCGAGGGTGCCGTTATCGGAGTAGCAGTATGGCCATCTTGGTTGCATCCACTAACAATGGAAGCCCAAATTTTATTTCCGTTTTGCCTTGCCTGTAAACGATATAGATACGTGATGCAGTACGACCACCCTGCACTAGTCACTTTCAACGAGTGGGCAATACATCTACGGATGCAATAAAGTAAGATCTATTTTCACAAATGAAGTTCAAGCTCTGAAACTTGCTCTTGAATACGTCGAGAATCTACAGGAACGAAAGTCGATCATATTTGCCGACTCTTTGTCCTCACTACTAGCTTTATCCAACCCCATGTGAAAGAACGCTCTCATTTGGGAACTTATTGGGAAGTTGAATACTCTCACGTCTGACCAATATGATATTGTGTTTTTCTGGGTACCTGGACATGTTGGTATCTGCAGTAACACCAGGTCAGAGATTGAAGCGAAACCGCCTTCAAACAAGCCTATCACTGATATAAGCATTCATTTCGGCGATTTCAAACCACATATCAGCAATTACATCAAATCTGTGCGACAGGAGGACTGGGACAGGGCGACAGGTAAGAATTCTATCGCTTCGATCAAATTAAATATCGTTATTTATTTATTTATTTATTTATTTATTTATTTATTTATTTATTTATTTATTTATTGACTAAGTTGGGTTTAACGACTTTTTCAACAGCCAGAGTCACCTCGTGTCGAACAGTTTTACGGGTAGAGGAAGCGGGTGTACCCATAGATAACCAACGAGCAACGGCAGCTGTCAGACTCTCCAACGTACCAACTCCACTCAAGCTGGGAGAGCATTAATGAAGACAGGTGAACCATAGACGTGCAATACGCTTTAGTACACAATGCCACCGTAACCCACGTGGGCAATTGGCATTAAGGGAACTAAATATCGTTCTAGTAACCATTGTAGAAAATGTTATGCAATTCTGACACGACTTACACATACCTTCTTAGAAATATGCGGTCAGGGACCATTACTATAGAACTTTTACAATTGTATTTTCCCTACTTGTATTTTGTACAAGTGAATATAAATGGCAGAAATGAATCATTGGTATTTTAACCCTTTACCCAACCTGAAAAGCAGACGACACTTGCAAAAATAATTCTTGAATAACCAATTTTTTTTCATTTTTTGTCTCAAAAACATAGGTTATGACCCCTCGTTGGAACGAGCTCGTCGAGCTCGTTCCAACGAGGGGTCATAACCTATGTTTTTGCGACAAAAAATGAAAAAAAATAATGAAAATTAATTGACGATTTTTGAGAATAGCGCTGGCCGGTTTTGGCCGTTACGTTAGGTAAAGGGTTAAACAACATGGTAATTGTCAACTAGCAAATAGCAACATCTTTGAAAATGCTAATGGTTCATTTCATTTAGATATTTCCATAAATAGAAAATACAATTCTGAAAAATACAACTGTAAACGTTTTATACTTTTGGCGCAAGACATCACCTGGGTGTGTTCCTTCCCAGCAGCTGTTGACCCATTTTATCGCATGATTGCCTATCCTACTATATATAAAAAGCCTATGACATACATTTTAGCTTTACACACCTACCGTGGTGAACACACCAGCAATGGGATTTCAGTAGTTAAAATTTACACCTACAGTGGAACTACATCCAAGATGACCTCTGCTGACCACAACTTGAATGCAAACATACCTAAATTTATCACTCGTCGCCTCGCGAAGAATGAAATGAAACCCACAATTATTTAGTAGTTTTTAAATGAGTTTACATCATAAGATATCAAAAATTAACAAACATGCGTTGCCTCATGTTAATAAAGTGCCCATAACTCAAAATAGTATGTTATTATGTTAATAAAAGGAAAAAGGCCCCCTGATTTGCGGGTTTTTTTCCATTTCGTTTCGGCTATAAAATTGACAACGGAAGTACCACCCACCGGTGCTCATTTAAACAAAAAACAGATTCACAGTGTGAATATTGTGTTATTTAACATTTAAACTCTTATAAATTTGACGATCATGGTATAAATAAAATATACCCAAAGTAGCTTGGTGTACAAAATTATCACTACTCGTGGTGAAGTGGTGTTAACCGCGCGCAAAAGGTCGCGGTTAACACCACTTTACCACTCGTGGCGAACATTTGGTACACCAAGCTACTATGGGTATATTTAATATGTTTTACATGGCACTGATTGTAATCAATTCAGATGGCAGTATTTCACTGTAGGGTCTCAAAGAGATCTTCTTCATCATATGAGCCGCAACAAAATCTTGTCAGTCGTGAAAGTAACATTTTTAATAAAGTTTACTAGACTCTTCAAGTCTCAAATCACCAGGCTGATTTACAAGGTTTACACTATTCTTGTATCGTCAGACATTATTATTCACACTACTACTCCAGTCTTCGACATTATTTGGTAATTATTTTCTAACCACGCATTTTTCTTCATAATTGATAACGGCTTGTTTGGCATTCTACCATTTTCTCGCCTGACATGTAGATATGTGCCATTAAGCACCAACAGCCAAATAAATTAAATCAATTGACAGCAGTTGACAGGAACTCTAAAAATGTCTGTGAACCGCTGCTCGTGTTTTACTCATAACATATTGATGCTGGGTAAACAGGAAAATCACTCTATTTTCTGAAGTTTCCTAGGAGAAGTGCAGAGTCCTATTAAATAGTCCAACGTTTGTTAAAAAACTTGGAGAAGCTTGATCTGCAATCACATTCTCATGAAATTGCTCCGTAAACTTAAAAAACCCCAACAAAGAATGAAAATACATTGTGATATCAAGGTTTGGGATGAAATTATACTACTCAAAGTCTGCTGAGCACCAAATATTTGACACATCATTGTGAAATGTACTCGTGACATATTTTCGATATTTTTGGTGGATATGATCGAGGAATGTATTGAAATGGTCCCCAGTTTACATTAGCTCTATTGACAGGCAGACTTTTCGCGACAGTCGTGGAAAGCGTGTGCCCCTTGATTTGCATGATGTCCTCGTGTACTGTCTACATGTGTATGACATGTGTAGGGTATTCAATCTTCATTTCAACACAAAACCTTGTGATTTAATGATTGAATATGGCAAATGCAAATGTAAGAATACATTTGTCTGAAGCAGAAATGTGGCGGGCTGTAGGGATGGTGGAGCAAGGAACTACCCAACGTCAGGTGCACCACACGGTGATCACCAGAGCCTGGGCAAGATTTCCGCAGTATGGCACACCAGTCAGACGGCATGGAGGTGGCAGAGACAGGGCAACATCTGTAGCTGAAGACCGGTTTTTAATCATTCATGCCCGTAGGAACCGCTTTCCACAGCAACCCAGCTTCGCAGTGACCTTCGGAATGCATCCGGGGTAAATGTTTCGACGCAAACTATCCGGACAAGGTTGCATAAATGTTGTCTCCGATCGAGAAGACTATGTATTCGCATTGCGCTGTCCCAGAACACCGCCAGGCACGATATGAATGGGCCCTGGACCACGTTGGATGAACCAGAGAAGATTGGCGACATGACATTTTTACAGATGAGCCAAGGTACTGCCTGGACCACACAGATAGGCGTTCTAGGGTACGGCGAAGACCAGGAGAGCGATTCCATGCAACCAACATTGCTGAGCATGACCGCTATTATGGTGTAGGGTTAATCATGGTCTGGGGCGGCATCAGCTGGGATGGACGTACAGAGCTTTGTGTCCTTGAACGTGGTACATTGTCTGCACAACGGTATATTGATGAGATCCTGGATGTCCACGTCAGATTGTATGCAGGTGCAGTAGGTGATAGATTCACTCTGATGGACGATAATGCCCGTCCTCATGTTGCCCATGATGCTGTCGGGGAGTATCGACAGAGGGAGGGGATGAGCGTATGGACTGGCTAGCAAGATCGCCTGACCTCAGTCCAAACGAGCATGTCTGGAATGAGTTGCAGCTTGCAACTACAGCCCGTCCAGTCCAACCAAGAAGTGTCCAGGAGCTTGGTGCCATGCTGGTCCAAGAATTGAACAACATCCCACAAAGTACTACCAGAAACCTGTTTGCGGGCATGAGAAGGCGTTGTCAAGATGTAAATAACAGTAATGGGTCTCATACTCGATATTGAAGCCATACCAGTTCGCTCTGTCAACCTTTTGGCTTACTGAAAAGGTTGCCCTTTTACCAAATATATCCATTTTCCATGGTTATCGTATTCAAGAGTTAAAAAATAATGTCAAACACAAATAAAACCGTAATTTCGGTACTTAAGTAATTAAAAATGTAATTAAATAAAAAGTATGTACACTTTTGCTAACAATATTTCAACCAAAACGTAAAACAGGTAGTTGGATGTACTTAGTGCTTAGGAAACTTTGAGTAGTATATAAAGTGGGAGATTAAGTTTATTTATTGGATACAGCTACAAATGTAAAGAAAATGTAAAAACTGAGTTCTTGTTGGAACAGACCTTGCATTGAAGTAATGAAACTGACTCCATACTTGTTTCAGGTGAAAATAAAAGCCTTCCCATTGACGATAAATCTTTACAAAATTGAAATTTGTACGAGAACAAATTCATTGCTAGTGTGGTCAAGACGGTACAACGAGAATTATGAGAGAACGGTTGAAATTGTTAGATTCATCAATACATGATTCAAACAATTGGAATTCAAGGGACGAAATAGCAACACGGGTTCCCCTCTCAAATTTGGTTGGCAATAAAATGTGTTCTTTTTGTTGATAGTTGTCAAACGAATTGCTGAGTGCCCTTCTAATAATTGTTTTGTTATAGATGTGAAGGCGTGTAATAAACACAGAACGATACGCGTGTGTGAATGGGTTAATCGATATGGCACGAGTGTTAGCGCAGATGGATAAAACGAGAGGCCGCAGGCCTCGAGATTTACTCTTCCGCAATGACATATTTTCCACATCGCTTAACCCATTCACACACGTGTGTCATTCTGTGTTTATTACACGCCTTCACATCTGTAAAAACAATTATTAGAAGGGCACTCAGCAATTCGTTAGACAACTATCAACAAAAAGAACACATTTTATCGCACACCAAATTTGAGAGGGGAACCCGTGTTGCTATTTCGTCCCTTGAATACCGATGTGCAGTATGTGCCAATGGGCACATAAAACACATTGGAACTCACGGGACTATTTTTAGCTATCACAAGGGATTCAAATTGTAATTGTGTTGCATGATTACTAGAAAGGTCTGGTGAAGTCTACTTAACCGCCCGTCAACGATTTCGGTTCCGCACATATATGCGGAAGAGATTTTCATTTTCCACCAAGAGATATGTCTTTGATATCGAAAAGTTTCAGGCATGAATTCCAGTGAGGTCACGAGCCATGTAATCTTCTTGGCGATTTTAAGATGCATCATGGTTTCCGGTACTAAGCACAGGATTTGTAAGAAAATACCCATGAGCCACGGAACAGGGTCGATATTTATGAATACGATCAATGAGGAAGATTCTTGAATCACAGAACGAATTGAAAGACACCCTCCCCCTCCCTCCCCTCTATCCACATTGGAAGGGTCCAGGGACACAATACTGGTGTGCCTATGCACTTTCAGTAAGCCAAGTGCTAGACTTATCTGGGGTTCCTGAAAAGGGGTATTTTTGCATCTTCCTAGACGTTGTTAGGAAATTCACCTAGGGAAGCAACCCAGGCAGAGTCGTAGGAGTCCCGATTGAAATCAGTCCAGAGACGGAAGTTTTAAGCAATACTCAGGGGTCAAGTCTAAGCGATGCAGACAATCCTCGAGACAATTGCTTATTTGAAAAACAAGTGGTTTTAAAAAAAGAAACATGGATTACATCTAGTCAGTACGATGAGACAGAATCCAGAACATTTTAAAAAGTTTTAACATGAAACGGGGTTGCGCCCAATCGATACGAAACGACAGAACCGCGGACAATTGTTTCTGGTCGACATGATTTGAACTTATCGCAAAGAGCAGCTTTCAGTCAACGAGTGCTGGTGGCGATAGTTGAAATCACTCGATATTGGCCCAAGATTGTGGTGATTTGGGGAAAGTTTGAAGATTAAGATTTCCGATTCGGATGGGTTCCATTCTGTAAGAGACGGGGGTGGGTGTTGTATTTGGTTGAGAGGTCACTCCGGGTTTGAGAAGCGGTCATGAATGTGTTAATACTTAGGACTGTGGTTTTAACAGATGTAATGGAGGCAATGTACAAGGCAAGTTTACACGAGTAAAAGTTTATGTAGTATTCTCCAACATAAGTAACTACAGTACGTGGAGAGTGGATTGTAACTAAAACACACGCGGAGTGGAATATCACCCAAAGTGCGTTTAATGATCTCCGCCGCCCTCATTGAGGTGGACCACATGTTGAACCTCCAGAAGGTTTCAACTCATTCGGTGTAGGTCCCATGTCTATAGGTCATTCCAAACCTGAAGTATAAGCGCATCCCACTTTAAAAATATTGGTTCCACCAACTCCGGATATGCCATGTTTATAGATGAAAGCAAATATTCATATTACCAAGACAACGTTAAGGTACACGATACCACTGGAAAATATATTGCGAGTAGAAGAATTCAGTAATGTTGAAATATAGAGGTAAACGGTCCCCAAGAGCCCATGCGTGTTTAGAGCATTATTGTGAGAACCGAAAGTGTTATCATTATTCCTGCATCGCAAAACTAAATGTTTGGGGACCCATGTTAAGATATTGAGAGGGTTAAAATAATCCCTTTATATAATCCATTTTAATCTTTTCAAAAAGGAGCTCATTCCAATGAGAGGTGATCAGCAATGTTTTTTCAAGCAAGAACGAAATGAAAATTTCCTGGAAATGTCAGTGAATAATGCTGCCTGGTGTTCGCCGTTATGTTAGGGAAAGGGTTAATAATGCCTTACCTTCGATGGTAAACCTAGAAAGGTGTCGCATTCCATATAGAATTAAATGTTACAGAAAGGAAAGCGTAAAAACATTCTGTAGCAATGAGTTATATGAAGGGTTTTTATACTCACACTGAAGTATTAAGAGGGTTAAAAACAGACCATTCTAATATTTCATTTCATTACTTTATAATTGTGAGAGGTGTTCTGAGAAAGCCGCACACCACTCCATACCGAAACCTGTTGAGTTATGATTGAGGATATAAATCTTAAAATTGCTTTGAAATGTGAATGGTTCTATTTTCAACATGGTTAATTTTGTAACATGATATTAAATAAATATACAATGCTATTCGATGTGACATTTACAGCATTCTCTCTGACCACTTTGTTTATGAGAGATTATGGCTATTGATTTCAGTGAACTCATTTGCAAGTACAGTCTATCAGTATAACAAAACATTAGGATAGGATTGATTGTATTTGGTTGTCGTGTTGACAAACAATGCATGCCTTCTATGAATGTTATTTATTTATGGGGCCCAACGACACTATTGACAGCCACTGTCACCTTGTGCGGGACAGTTTTATGGGAGGAGGAAGCTGAAATACCCTTAGAAAACCACTGAGCAAATGCAAGGAACTGTCAGGCTCCCCAACAGACTAACTCCACACAAGCAGGTTAGCATTTGTTGAAGACAAGTACACCATCGACGTGCAGACCGCGTTAATGCACAAAGCCACTATGCACCCAAGTGGACAATGGGGGTGAAGTATGTCAAGGACACAACAGGATTACCACAGCTGGGATTCGAACTGAGGACTTCTCGGTTTGCAGCCTTCGCTTCTACCTACTGAGCCACAGAGTCCCGTCTATGAATGTAACTGGAATACTTTGGAGGCTTATTTTCGGTGATAAAATAGTTTTAAAGAAATCAGAAATAGGTTTTCGTTAACAGTATTTAAAGATATTCATTCAGGAATCGGATACATTTCTCTAAGAAACCAGAAAAGGCATATATGCACATAGCAAAAAATAGTTCGATCAAGGGAATGCATTAGGGGGGCAAAAATGTGTCTTCCAGCAATTCTGAAGAGTGCACTCAATGACCTCAATGTGACCTAAGCGGCCTTAATCCATATTTTACCACCACACCCCCCCCTCCCCCCCCCCCCCGAGTGTGGACTCATTTGTTTTGGGACACAGGTCCATTCATCACACAATGCTTAAGATGAGTGTGTCCACTTTCAAAATGTTTGGCCACGCCCACTTTTTTCATGTAAGCATGCATGTATTGGTTTTGGGAATGCATTAGGGGGTTCAAAATGTGGCCTCCAGCAATTCTGAGAAAAGCACTCACTGACCCTTATGTGACCTCCGTGGCCGATAATGTTAAACCTCCATCGAGTGTTGACTCATTTGGTGTTGGTCCCAGGTCCATTCGTCATACGATGCTTGCGATATGAACCTGACCCATTTTCAAATTTGTTTGGCCACGCCCACTTTTTTAACGTAAAAATGCATGTATGGACCTCAAAAAATGTGATTTCCAGCAATTATGAAAAATAAACTCAATGATCCCTGGGTGACATCCGTGATCTTGACCCATATTTTGAATCTCCATCGAGGGACGACTCATTTGGTGTTGATCCCAGATCCACACAACTTACCACGCCTGAGATATGGGCATGACTCACATTCAAAACGGACACCACTAATGGGCCAGGAATCTGAAAACCATAGGTGGCCGCGAACCTGTGACTGTCGATCAGTGTGCCAAAAATCAACGAGATTGGACAAATCGTTTTCGAGTTATTGTGCGGACAAAGAAGTTCATAGAAGACAGAAGACAGGAGAAGAAGAAAAAAAAAAGAAGAAAAAATAAGAAAAAGAAACCTACAAAAACAATAGTCTGTGTGTTCAGACTAAAAATTATAAAATTTCAAATGTTTTCTTCACAGCCATGAGGCTGTTGTTATTCGCCTCGTTGACAAGTTACTATTGTAATCGAGATTATGGTTGTCATTGTTGATTCATTCCACGTAAATTAAATGTATATATTTATTTTCCCAGAGTAATTAATTATTATTTATCATGTCCCTCACCGTTCATTATATTCCATGTAATAAGGTTTGCGTAGGTTGGATAATCCATACGAATCCAAATGAATATCAACAAGCAATTGTTCGACACATACGTTGTTTTGTGTTTGGATTTTGGTAATCTGAAACTAGCTGGCCGACGCCATTCGTTCGATGTGACGCCACTCAAAAGACGTTTTCATATTCTGTCCAAATTGTTGAGTTTGAACTGGACGTTTATCAGAGCCATGTCATATTTAACCTAATATAACCATTCAGACATTATATTTATTTATTAATTTATTTATTTATTCATTTATTCATTGGGTTTAACGACAGCTTCGACAGACAGGATCACCTCGATTGGGGCAGTTTTACGGGCGAAGGTAGCCGGAGTAAAAAGGATAGACGCACCGAACAACGACAGACAAGTGTCAGACAACCAAAGGTACTAAATCCGCAAATGCATGGTTAGCATTGGTTGAAGAGAAGTGCACCATCGACGTTCACGCCTTAGTATACAGCGCCACAGTGCCCCACGTGGGCAATGGGGATTAAGTGCATTGCCCAGGGAAACAACACTGTTACCCTTGGCGGGGATCGAAACATGGATTTTTCGGTTTGAAGTCCAGGGACATAACCAGTGAGCCACCGTGCTCCTTCTTTCAAACAATATTCATAATATTGTTCTTATAATAAAATAATTATAAAGCTTCTTTTCGTGCTACAGTTAAAACTAGAAGCCCTGTTACGAACTGTGCGCTTATCTTGGATTAATTGCGCGCAGGAATTGCGCGCAGTTTCCATATCGAATGGCATCCAATGCACGGCAGGTTCTCCTGGTTACTCATAGGAAACACAGGCAATGTTTCTGCCAATGGACCTCCGGGTTACCCAGAGGTACATTGGCTGAAACATTGCTTGTGCACAGGCCATATGTACAGAATTTGATAACATTACTATGGTCATAACGCCTAGATGAACGCGCAGATCGACGTGCTATTTGTGCGCATTTCATGACAGGACTTCTAGTTTTAACTGTAGGTCGACGTGCTGTGCCTGAGTATATGCATACCGAAACTTATACAGAAGCAGCTACTATTGACCGATAGCGTACACATTACAATATCAAAATAAATTCTCCACCAATCGGAATGGGGTCGGTTCATGTATCCCCAAAAGCATAAATGGTTCCATTCTGGTGTTAAAAAAGGTGTATTGCACACGTTTGGGTTACAACTTTATTTTATCACACATTCCGGAATGTCATGGACTAACGTTAATTTCGGATGGGTGTGTAATAATTTCACAGTGAACACAGTTTACAAAATGTTCCAAGCATACACCACAGAGACAGTGAACTGTCACTACCACAGCCGTTCCGCGCAATTTCTACCCCAAATATTGCTCCGAAAACACATCAGAAGAAAAAGGAAAGCGGCAACAATGAAAGACTGTGTTCAACTTTCAGTCCACGTCATAATACGCCCCCCCCCCGGTAACCCGTGACCTGAAAGATCGCCAAGTATCAGGAAGCAACGAGACAAGCATTGGATTAACCAGTTGAAAATTCTCTCACTGCTAGTTCTCAATAGGATGCATAAGGGCACTCTATTCTACGTTGATCACTGACGGAAAATGATCCTTCTTTCTCAACACTTCACCCAACAGGAAAAGCAGACTACACTTGCAAACAAAATTCTTGAATGAGTATTTTTTTTTCATTTTTTTGTCTCAAAAACATAGGTTATGGTCCCTCATTCGAACGCGCTCGTTCCAAAGAGGGCTCATAACATATGATTTTGAGACGAAAAATGAAAAAAATAATGAAAATTAAAATTGGCGATTTTTGTAAATAGCTCAAGGTCGGTTTTGGCCGTTACGTTGGGTAAAGGTTAAACTAGGGTTAGAGAATGAGAGATATTGCATGGGCTGAAATTGCATTCAATTGGTGTCTTATCAGTGAATTACCATCAACGTGCTGTTGAAAGTTCTCGTGGCCGATGGATAATATAGATTGTTACGACAGTAATGTACCAAATTTTCACAGTAAAGTGAAAAATGTATGAACCGAGAAATGACAATGTTTTTTATTGCTCATATTGGAAATATCGTTCACAATGCGTCTAATAAACGCGTGACGTCAGAAATCACCGTCACCATCGTAACATTGTTCGAAAATTCATTAACTGTTTGACTGCTTGAAGTCACTATCAGAAAAATGAGGGTACCGAAGCAAAATCATTCGATTTTACTGCTCACGTTTCATTTTCAGTCAAACCCAAAATACTTTTGCTAATATTAATTTGTGTTATTATAAATTGTTGGAGAGTGCCCGTGGGAAATCTCCAATAATTTGTAAAACAATAAATTTTGAATATCAATGCCAGACCACGAAAAATAATCTAGCCCTCAACCAGTTAACTAATTGCCTAAATAGCAGGGAGCCCGGTGGCTCAGTAGGCAGAGATGCGGGCTGCAAGCCGAGAGGTCCTCGGTTCGAATCCCACCTGCGGCAACCGCAAAATGTCCTTGAGCAAGATATTTGATCCCGATCGCCCAGTGGAGGTGGGGGGGGGGGGGGCGGAGGCGTTGTGCACTAAGATGTACTGCACGTCGAAGACGCACTTGTTTTCAACCAATGCTAACCCTGTTTGTGTGGAGTTAGTACGTTTGGGAGCCTGACAGTTGCTCGCCATTGCTCGATGGTTCTCTCCGGGTACTCCGGATTCCCCCATCCGTAAAACTGTCCGCCACGATGTGACCTGGATGTTCAAAATGTCGTTAATCCCCATTAAATAAATAAATGTGAATAACAGACGACATTTGTGAAAAACAAAAACAGTTTCTGCTGTCTAAATATGTTTTTTACTCGTTTACCTCGTTCTACGGTGGAGCATTAAGTTTTGAATCTGAGGCATTTAAACAATTATAAAAAAATGATTTGGTAAAGGATTTCCGTGAACAGGACTGGTCAGATTTAGTCGTTGTCAATTTTAGTCCTAACATTAGGTAAGATGTTAAGTTACGCATTATATAATAAAACGCATCACAAATTCGCCATGAATTGACTCTACAGTTTCGCACTGTTGCACATGAGTGAAATTCTAAACACAGGGCATATCGTCCTCTGAGTTCCAATGTATTCTATGTGCCAGGAGGCAAATAGAACACATTGGAACTCTCCTGGCACATAGAACACATTGGAACTCAGGGGACGATAGGTTGAAACTAATGCAATGAGAATTGGGGATGTATATTTACTACCAGATACATGATTACATTAGGCTATTGTTGGACAAGAGAATTTGAAGTTTTGGTCCAATAGTTGGAGTCTGATGGGTATCTGAGTGATCAATGATAGTTCACACAGAGGACATTTGCATCATCTTCATCACTCAGCTGGCAAGAATGTTATCAATAGGGGGTGCGCGTGCTCATCGGGCCAATCATAGTTCAGCCCAATGAGAGAAAATTTTGATATTTCCAATTAAAATGAGGCTAGTTCCTTGTATTTGGGCACTGGCATATCGAAGTACCCGGGGGCGCGGTGGTGTTGTGGTAACCGGTTCTCGTCAGATCACCGAAGTTAAGCAACGTCGAGCCCGGTTAATCCTCGGATGGGTGACCGTCTGTACAATCGACTACCGTGTTGTGCCCTTGGGCAAGGCACTTAACCCCAATTGTCCACATGGGGGCACGATGACGCCGTGTACTTGAGCGTACTGCACGTCGATGGTGCGCATGTCTTCAACCAATCTAACCCTGCCTGTGTTGCAGTGGCGAGTTACGATGTTGGGGAGCTGGCAGCTGCTCGTCGTTGCTCGGTGGTTCTCTCCGGTTACTCCGGCTTCCTCCACCCGCAAAACTGCCACGGTCATGATTAGCCATTGTGCATAAATATGTGACCTTAAACACCAATACAATAAAACAAAATAAATAAATAAATCGAAATACCCATTGACAGTCCACAGAGAGAACATTTCAACATACCGGCATTCTATGCAATCAGATCCATTTCGCCTGTTGGACGTTTTCACAAAGTTTCAGACACCAATAGGTGTTGCCATGCATCACCTTTGGGCACCCCTCGGGCCATCCAATAGGAGGCTCGCCGGGAATATTTCCCGTGGTCCACACTGCATGTCCGACTCTGAACTAAGCTCAGAAATGTCATATCAAATCGTGATTTGTTACAGATATTCTATTAATCATGACATCATCGTGGCCACTTGGGGAAAAAAATAAATTTTCACATGGATAATCTACTAAATGGGCGAGGTTTTAGTGTTGATGGCTGGAGGAAGCCTCAGACAGATATTTTGGAGTCGTTTGAACGCATCTCGAATATTTCCACCAAGCGCCGCAACACATATTAGTTTGCAAAGCAAAATTGGCTTCAATTATTTTGTTTTCTACACTGCAATTTAAGAAGTCTGAAATAATAAAACAAAGATAAGTAGAAGATATCTGAACTGTTTTAGTGAATATCGGGAATTATCTCATGAGTGTAGACCTGAAAGTTTTATTTTTCACGAGCGCTTGCATAGACTGTCTTGTTATTATAGGCTACGTGACATTTTACTGCGCGGTATTCAGACCAATTCGACTGCAAACAGTTTCAAGACAATGACAAAAAGCTGCTGATCGTTCCCTCTAGACAGCGCTCAAGGTGACGCCATGCGCCGAAGCGTAACGTCAATTAGGAAGCTACTGAAAAAAATCATCGTGTGGAACTGAAAACATTATTTTTCACTTTAGCAAATAAAACCTTCAGGTCAACACTCATGAGATAATTCCAGATGCTGACTAAAATAGAGTAGATTTTCTTTTTTTATTGTATGCTGCGAGACCTGTTTTTACACAGTGTTCGGCCCAAGTCGACACCAAATGCGTACGTTTCAAAATAATAACAAAGATCAGCTGATCGCTCCTTCAAGGAGACCTGATGCGGCGCAGCGCGACATCATTTAGGAAGCTACGGAGGGATATTCCTCGATATCTTTTTGATATTTTGCGATAATTCAAAGGCTAACATATAATAAATGTATACTACTCAAAGTTTGCTGAGCACCAAGTACATCCAACTACCTGTTTTACGTTCTGGTTGAAATATTGTAATGAAAAGTGTATATATTTTTTATTTAATATATCCTTAATGATTTAAGTACAGAAATTTAGGTTTTATTTGTGTTTGACATTAATGTTTAACTTTTGAAGGCAATAACCAAGGGAAATGGATATTATTGGTAAAAGAGGAAATTATTCAATATGCCAAAAAGTTGGCGGAGCGAACTGGTATGGGTTCAATATCGAGAATGAGACCCATTACTGTTAATTACAGCTTGACAAAACCTTCGCAGGCTCCCAATAAGGTTCCTGGTGGTCCTTTGTGGGATGTTGTTCCATTCTTGGACCAACATGGCACCAAGCTCCTGGACACTTCTTGGCTGGACTGGAAATTGAAAGCTGTAACTCATTCCAGACATGTTCGATTGGATTGAGGTCAGGCGATCTTGCTGGCCAGTCCATACGCTCAATGCCCTCCCTCTGTCGGTACTCCCCGACTGCATGGGCAACCTGAGGACGGGTATTATCACCCATCAGAATGAATCTGTCACCCACTGCACCTGCATACAATCTGACGAGGACATCCAAGCTCTCATCAATATACCGTTGCGCAGTCAATGTACTACGTTCAAGGACACAGAGCTCTGTACGTCCATCCCAGCTGTTGCCGCCCAAGACCATGATTGACCCTCCTCCATAGCGGTCATGCTCAGCAATGTTGGCTGCATGGAATCAATCTCCTGCTCTTCTCCATACCCTATAACGCCTGTTTGTGTGGTCTAGGCAGTACCTTGACTCATCTGTAAAAATGACAGGTCGGCAATCTTCTTTGGTCTGTCCAACGTGGCCCATGGCCCATTCATATCGTGCCTGGCGGTGGTTCTGGGACAGCGGAATGCGAATACTTCGTCTTCTCGATTGGAGACCACCTTTTTGCAACATTGCTAGGATAGCCTGCGTCGAAACATTTACCCCGGATGCATTCTGGGGGTCACTGCGAAACTGAGTTGCTGTGGCAAAGCGGTTCCTACGGGCGTCAATGATTGAAGACCGGTCTTCAGCTGCAGAATGATGCTGCCCTGTCTCTGATACCACCATGCCGTCTTACTGGTGTGCCATACTGCTGAAATCTTGCCCATGCTCTGCCGATGACCGTATAGTGCACACCATGGGCTTCACCAACCTGACGGTGGGTAGCCCCTCGGTCCACCATCCCTACAGCCAGCCACATTTCGGCTTCAGACAGATGTCTTCTAGCATTATCATTTGCCATATTCAATCATTAAATCACAAGGGTTTGTGTTGAAATGAAGACTGAATCCCCTGCACATGTCATGTACATGTAGACAGTACACGAAAACATCATGAAACTGAAGGGGTACATGCTTTCCATGACTGTCACGAAACGTCTGCCTGTCAAGAGAGCTAATGTAAACACTGGGGATCATCTAAATACATTCCCCAATCCTATCCACCCAAAAATGACGCAAATATGTCACAAGCAAATTTCACAATGATGTGTCAAACATTTGGTGCTTAGCAAACTTTGAGTAGTATATTTTAAAAATAACAGCAAAGAGAATACTCACATCGCCTAGTTTCTTCAGAATAACAATACCACAGCCTTCACCTCTCACATAACCATCAGCGTTAGACGAGAATGTGTGACATTTCCCTGAACGTGAAGCGATTCTGGAACGGCTCATCCCCATGGTGATTTCAGGAGAAAGAATGTAGGAAACACCACCACAAATTGCGGTCGTACAATCTCCTAAATTAATGGTAAATTTTCTATGAAAAAAATGTATCAAGTGAAAAAGCTGAAGCCCCTCAGAAATCGCCCTACACCCACATACAACACACACACTAACGTCGCTGTACACTCATGCAACCCACTCCCTCTGCAACACATTTTCACCGGGTCCACACTTCTAACAACTAACCTGCCCACAAATCCACACAGACGCACTCAAACACACAATAAACCCTAATTTAACCGCCTTTGTGGGGAGTTATTGTTTTTTTTTCTTTCTTCTGTTTTCGGTGACAAACAATTCTCCACACGAAAGACAAACACTAACCCATTGTTTTCTCCATGAGGACTATTACAAAAACAGGAAATCTTTGTTGGAACTAATAAAATCATCATTCAAGTTTTTAATTGTTGCTTTTAAAACACAGGTTATTATCACCACCCCACCCCCACCCCCACACTTAAAAGAGCCCTTCCTGCTTGCCCCAGTGTGAAGTCATAAGCCATGTTCGTGAGGAAATGAGTAAAAATGAGGGTTTTTTTTTGCTTATGAAATATTTGTTCGCAAGTTAGGTCTACTTAATAATGAGTTAAATGCAGGTCATTGGTACTTCTGGTGTGACATTTCATAAACTACCAGGGGAAGCAAGAAAAAATTAACAGCACTGGAAAATCGTAGCCATGTGCAAATCATCTCGTTATGAAAACCAACCGAATCAGAGATTCGTTACCTACAGTACGGTCGCTGGGGACGGGTCACTTTCAACGGGTGGGGAATATTTCGACGGACGCAATAATCTTAGATTCCAAGCACTAATTATAGGAATAATCATCAACAATTAATTAACTGGTAGAGTGCTAAATTATTTCTTATCACAACAATTTGTTCACATGTCTTTGCCTTGTTACAATTTATGGGAGAGTGACTATAGGCACTCTCCCATAAATTATAACAAGGAAAATCCATACAGATAAAATAATTTCACTTAATAGGTAATATGAAGCATATCCACTTAATATGTAGCCTTTAGGTTATAGTACCTACACTTCAGAGTAAAGCCCAAATATGGGCTTCCAGCACTCTACCAGTCAATGAAGCACCGGGAACAACCCGGTGATTCATATTAAAATGTTCCTTATTACCTCATCAACTCATGCGGGATATCAATGCCCACACGTGGGTTTCGACCTGCCCCTGGCGACTGTACTGTGTGGTTTGATGAATTGATCCAATTCCTAGTTCAGCTCATGGTCTTGATGTGTATTTTCTCGTATACACAGACCGTGCAGTACGGTGTCCATGGACTGGTCACTTTCCACGGGTGGGCAATAATGCCATGCACTCAATAATATCAGATTTCAAACAATAATTATAGGAATAATGATAAAAAAATAATTAATGAAACACCAGGTTATTATCAATGAATAACATCAATTATTGCCAGTCAGTTTAATCAGTTCATCAACTCGACACTTAGTTTAAATCAAAACTTGTGCATTTTTTATCATGTTTGAAACCCATCGAGGTTCAATAAATACATATTTTCCAGAAAATAGAATTTCAGCGGCATATTACAAGAAAAAAAACGCTTCAGTGGGAAATGTCTGTGCCAGTGTGTTTTCTATACCTCAAATAAACACATGGGCGTTTTTGAGAAAAGTTTAGTTCAGCGAAATAATTCTCTGCTGATCTAAACTTGACCCTGCTATCGCTAAGCATATCCCACAACTGCTTAATTACGAGATCTGCTTTATCACTTCGCGAGTTTACGCCAGCATTTAGTAATATTTTGGGGGCACTGCACTGGTCTCTGTGTCATTTAACCCTTCCACTGCCACGCCCACTTTAGCCATATATAGAGTATATCTATGTACGCCTGTATGCGAGGAAGTTTAATCAGATTTATGGCATACTTGAAACTCTATCACCTGATTAATTGTTTGAAAGGGTTCCCTGAGCCCTTTCCAACAATTAATCAGATGGAAGGTTAGATCAGCATATACCAAAACGTAGAGATAATCATTATAAAATAGATGACAATAGTCCTTTTCGGCAGCGTAAGTGTTAAACATTGAGTCCAAATGATTGGACTTGGCGCCAGGATAACACTCCACTTGGATGTCCGGGTATATTACAAGTAAAACTATAACTTGAAGGTTGTTTTGTGTAAACATGTAGCCAAGCGCTTCGCGTGCCAAATCAGGAGGATTTGTGCGACCAGGGTTGTTTTGTAGTTAACACAGCTCATAACAAGAAAAACGTTCAGTTCGTGTGATTATATTATTTTTCTTTTTATTATTATACATATCTGACTTCGGTATACTAAAGGTACAATGTGTCTGTCGTATGTTCCTTCACAGTCTAGACAATTTACAATTGTTTTACGAGCGACACGAGAAAGGGCTGTCATATTTTATTATGATCCCCTCAGCGAGTAACGGAAAATTAAACATTAAAACAGATTCTGTCAGTCAGCAGCATAAAGTTCATCGTTAAGTTGATGGGACAAGATGGTTTGATGTTACGGAAGTAGTATTGTAAAAAATGTCAGAAGTCGGAAAGAAGGTGGATTACACAGGAACTCAAACAAAGGAGACATTCAGTTCACTCTATAAGTATTTTACATTATTTGTAGCTGTAATATGTTACAAGGTAATGTCTACCGATAACCCCACTCAACTCTCCGCACGCGCACGCGAAAACCTGATGGGGAATAGCTGAATATCTCCACACACACAGGACAACTGTATTACCAGAAACACGACAGTGTACCACTTACAATCTCCAATTTTACACATTTCCCAATCCACTCTCAAACAGGTCTGGAAATAGAGGGCCCATATCGTAACCTGTTGGCAAGTTACGCTATATGGTATAGTGGAAACCCGTAGGAAAGAGGGTTTTGTGATACTCCCCAGCCTTCTCTGTGTTTACTTTCCCAGTCATGTTGTTTACGTCTCAACTGGATTTCCGCCTGAATAAACATCAACAACTAACGTGCGATCTCGCTTCACACATCGCACGCTAGTTGTTGCTGTTCATTTTGGCGAAAAATCTTTTAAGATAGAAAGAGTATGCCATTCTATTCATATGGGCGTGCAGTATTCCACACTGCAGCCGAAATAGTTTCGAAAGATTGTCAACATTTTCTGGTACAACATGCGATATTAGTAATTTAATAAAGTTACGTTGTATTACTTTGTCGTAACTTGTTGTTCGTTATCGCATTTTACAACTGACGTAACCCACTCGTAACATAAACAGCCGATCGCGAGTTATTTCTAGGTGTATAGAAATTTTTTTAAGATTTGCTTTAACTGAAATGTTTTCATTTAAAAACAACAATCATATTCACAGTGCTATGAATTTTGTATCTCCATTTGACGGATAATGTTATTACAGAATATGACAACGGTTACCCAGACAACGTACAACCTGATGAATCTGATTCTGTAGCTTATAGAGGGTCCGAAAACCAACGCCGATAACGCAGGCAAGTCGACAACAAAATTAAGCACACATACTGGTTAGGCACACCGAAGATCTGAAACTACAGTACAGTCGCATTGGACTGGTCATAATCCACGCGTTGGCAGCGATGTCCACGCATGCGCTTCCATGTAAAAAGGTCATTCCATCAGCAAAATAAAATTAATAAAGCACAGGGTTGTACTCGGCGCTTCATTAATTAAATTTTTGATGATTATTCCTAAAATTAGTGTTTGAATCTGATATCATTGCTTCCGTGGAAAACTACCACTACGTGGAAAGTGTCTAGTCCATGGCGGCCTACTGTACAACTGATTGTTGCAGGTCCACCTGATGAAGGTCAGCCTCAGTTTGATACAGTAATACATTGAAGGAATTTATGAAATGAACATTGTTTTCAAATTACCGCGGTGCCTTAACTTTGAGACCCGAAGACGCAGAAATTTAACAACTACATATAAGATGCACCATTTCACCGATGTATCTCATACTTAGAAGAAGCGAATCATTTCTGTATGATGTGCATTAATTTTACGATAATTATCTCTGAGTGTGACTGTTTAATAATGTACAACAGTTTCGTCATTGTAATTGAACTTTCTGCTACTTACTGCAAGGGAGGATGTGTTTGCTAAGTTAACCCTTTACCCAACGTAACGTCCAAAACCGACCAGCGCTATTCACAAAAGTCGCCGATTAATTTTAATTATTTTTGTCTCAAAAACATTGAAAAAAAAAGCTCGTTGAGCTCGTTCCAGTGAGGGGTCATAACCTATGTTTTTGAGACAAAGAATGAGAAAAAATAGTTATTCAAGGATTTTGTTTGCAAGTGTCTCCTGCTTTTCATGTTAGGTAAAGGGTTAAGCACTTTCCCACCCAAACAATTGTGCCTAGTGCCATCCAATTATATTTGTGTTTTTTTCTTCAGTTCTGATAAATGATAAAATAACCCGCTTAAGAAATGAAACACGGCCTATAAAAAAATCTTCTCCATCTCTCTGATAGGCGTAGACCAACAGAGGAGATATACTATTTCAAGTTATCGGATCACCAAATTTTGTGAGGATTTCGGCACGGTCACGGTTTGTGTGTTAACCCATTTGTTGTGGAGGTGACACGGGGACTAACATGGCCACGGTTTGTGTGTTAACCCAGTTGTTGGGGAAGTGACACGTGGGACTAACATTGATGTAATGCAATGCTCCTTCGCTCACAAATATATACAAGCAGTATGTAATGTGGTTTTGAGGGAACATTGGCAGGACCCCGGGCAGGACCCCGGAAGTGACGTCATGTCACGTAACCCAGTGGCGCCATGTTGTGTTATGGTAAACCGCGTGAGCGGCCATGTTGTGACATCATCTCCATAGTGATACGTGGTATTAGTGCCTCATGCGCAGCGCGTGTTGTTAGGGTGATACGTGTTTCCGTCGTCCATTTTGTATACTGGAGGACGCCATCTTGGTTCCTATGGTAGCACGTGATTGCTATGTTACCCAAAGGCCTACGACAAGACAGGGGTATGTTTGAAGGGTGTGTTCCTTTGTAGAAGAGTATTTTCCCCTTCGTAGAATTACCACAATCAATCCGACAAGTTGTACTATTTCGAAATCTTTCAGAATTCTCTGCTTCTATCTATATATTCAATAGTGTTTGTCTATCTGACTTTGTTCCTTTGTTCTAGAGTATACTCCAGTAGCGCAGAAGAGCCTATTATTTGGAACAGCTTAGCTTATTATTACTATATTCAGCTATTCTGGTCTATTCTTGTTAGTTCTGACCCTATTCCAAGTACTCTTGTTGTTTCATTTATCTAACACCACGTATCACTATGGAGATGACGCCACAACATGGCCGGTCACGCGGGTTACCATGACAACACAACATGGCGCCACTGGGTCACGTGATATGACGTCACTTCCGGGGTACTGCCCGGGGTCCTGCCAATGTTCCATCAAAACCACATTACATACTACTTAAACACATATCATTTGCTGCTACAGTTTTTGATATTCCTAAGAATACATGTTTAATTCAGCTTAAAAACGTCAAGATATTAACACGGTGATTAGAAATATGCTGCGTAGCCATAAATCTACAGCTGTGTTTAGGTTTCCTTCATAATATTTAGTAAAAAAATGTCTAATGGTAATGTCATCAAAGAATCAGTTAAATTAACCCTTTACCTACCATGAAAAGCAGACGACACTTGCAAAAACAAAATTCTTGAATAATTAATGTTTTTCATTTTTTGTCTCAAAAACACATGTTATGACCCCCTCATAGGAACGAACTCGACGAGCTCGTCATAAAGGGGAGTCATAACCTATGTTTTTGAGACAAAAAATGAAAAAAATAATGAAAGTTAATTAGCGATTTTTGTGAATAGCGCTGGACGGATTTGGTCGTTACGTTGAGTAAAGGGTTAAACATTCATTACAGTGACTCAAAGATAATTAATGTCTATTGTCTTTTTTAAATTCAGTCGAATGGAATATTCCAGTTGGTTAAAAACGCGAATCGTCATAGTATAACGTCCAAACTAAACAACTCACTAGTTTTCCAGATTACAGTACTAGAGGTATAAGAAACTGTAACTCCGCATGCGATTATATGGAGACATAGCTCATCACAAATGTTATGCTGAGTCCGTGTACAAATGTGTAAAATGCATTTTTTAATGAAGAAGTTGCGAATTTTTTCCGACTCTTCACAGGTGTGATGTGAATCTCTCACTGACCAGAAGCTGAATGTTCAAGATATGGGATATCGTCCCTTCTGTACCAAGTGTTCATGTGGTGTCACCTGTTATCAAGAGATAACTGCTATCCTCAGATAATGTTAGCTCAGCACTGGGTCTATGTGCTGAATGTAGTGTGTTGTACAGACATTTAGTGGGCAGAAATCAAAATAGTATTAACTCTTTGCCCAACGCAGACGATATCACAATTTATTGTTTTAAATATCATTTTTTTCAAAGCTTTTAACGAGCTCGTTCCCCAGAGGGGTCAGATGATATGGTTTTATTAAAATTTTTCGAAAAATAATATTTTTTCAGCTGCTGAATTTGCATATTACGCGGGTGGATGCGGGCGATTCGTTAGGTAAAGGGTTAACTTGTTCAATGAACTGTATTGTGGACTGATTTGACTAAGATGAACAGCACAGTTTGACTGAGCCTACTCAGACATGGTCTGAGACTAAGTCGAGACAGGTTCAGAGATAGCTGGTAGCATCTAATAGTGGTACAGTTCAGTAATAAAGTGGACCAGATAACACAAGCAGGCAAGAGTAATAAAACATTACAGTATTTGATAAAGGCATATAAGATCAAAGGACAGACAAGAAGAGCTGTAACTCACAGCAGGTGTAGTAGATCACTATGTTACTGGAGAGAGTAGAAGCTACTCATAGGGCAGACAGGGATCGAGGTGGCTCATTGGTAAGAGTAGTGGATCTTAAACCAATAGGTGGATGGTTCGATCTTGACCCAGGCCATCTGCGTTATGTCCCTGAGCGAGACACTTGGGGTACGGTAGTGCTGTGTAATAAAACGTATTGCTTGCGGGTTGTGCACTTGCCTTTAACAGGTGCTTGCTCTGCCTGTGCTGGGTTAGAAAGTTGGAGAGTCTGACAGTTACTCGCCTCTGCTCGGTGGTTCTCCTCGGATACTAAGTCTTCCTGTACCGATAAAACTGTCCGACACTATATGACCTTGGCTGTTGAAAGTGTCGTGATAACCCCAAAAAGAG
Organism: Pictodentalium vernedei; assembly: GCA_031216915.1. NCBI lineage: Eukaryota > Metazoa > Mollusca > Scaphopoda > Dentaliida > Dentaliidae > Pictodentalium > Pictodentalium vernedei. The sequence goes on from CM062289.1 coordinate 89,483,374, forward strand.
ATAAACAAACACAGGACAGGCTGTGGAAACCAAGGACAAGTCGGTAGTATTGGTCTAGGACCCAGGTAGGCCATAGTTGTGCCTTTCGATGAGATACCTAATCCCAGTTGCCCATGTCTGGGGCACGATAGTGCTTTGTACTAAGGCGTACTGCACGTCAATTGCCTCCAATCGCTGCTAACTCTGCTTGCGCCGGGAAGTAAGTTGAACAGTCTGACATTTGTTTGCCTCCGTTTGGTAATTCTCTTCGGACACCTAGGTTTCCTCAATCTGCAAATCTGCCGGATACGACATGATACGGCTATTAAAAGTGTTGTTAAATCCCGATAAACAAACAAACAAACAATCAAAAGCAAACAATATATGTGTGTTGCTGCACGAAATGCACTATCACATTAATGCATTTCATTACTTCTATTATGTGTCTTTGTTGTGTAACAAATTGTTAAGAATCGCATAAACACATCTGGCAAGGGGTTTTACAGTCTGATACCGGATAATGTAAATTACGCAGGCCACTTCAATTTTGGTCGATAGCAAAGGCCAGGACCAGAGGTATCAACGTGGAGCTTGCACTATTCAAGAAAAAGGGGCACAGGAGAGGTGGAAATTGAAGAATCCGGGATTATCTCGTCCATATAAAACAGATGTTGAATTAATTTTGGGTAATTACAGGTAATTGTCGGCTGTTCGTGGTAAATCGATATACCACAAAAAAGTATAGGGACGCGCACGATTTAATATCATATTGCACTGCGTGCTGCTCTTATAAATCGACGACGGGAACAAAATAGGAAGATTTGGGGATAATCCGAGCCAAACAATGGTCGGATGGTTTTGGTTAAATCCATATACTCCCCTAGAATCGAACCTATTGTCCGAACACAGCCCGCCTTATTGTTGTAGCATAGTACCTTTTCAACCACCATTGAAACCAATATCCCCCCCCCCCCACTCCCCTCCTAGTAAACAAAATGGAAGACAGACAGACGTTCACTCAAAGAACATGCGTTGTGCATGCGCACTAACATCACATATCACCATGACAAGGATGTCACAACAAGGCTTATCACGCTGGCTGTTATGACTACCAGTGGACAGGGGATACCCATAAAGCACTGCGACATGATGTCACATGAGATACCCTAATGGGATTCCCCAAATGCCGACTTTGACATACCACTGATGGTGGGGGTAGGGGGTGTGTCAGTCATACCACGCAGTATACCGCTTCCATGAGGGGAAATAGTGATATGTCACTGTGTTCGCATTTTCTGGTAGAAAACATTGATCGTTAAAGTTGTGAACTGTTTCAATCAAAAACTGTACAATTTTGAGTTTACTTATTTTAATTTAGTCTAAAAAAGTCGATTGTTGTTAATTTGTTTCAACAGTTGTCCAAAATAAAAACGAAATTATTTCTTCCCTTATGTTTTTCTTGCCTCTGTTGTTCGCCTGAATACATAACGATACCGCAAAGTGCATTATTGTTAACATTAACTCTTTTGTATGTTCAGACGACCATTATTCCAAGATTCGACGAATTTTCGCGATTTTTCCATAAAATGATTTTTTTTTAATATCTGTCCACGGAACAGAGAAATCCAATGTCATTTTCTGTGGCCCAGATCACAAATAAACAATATTTGGAGTTCCAGCGTGTTGTACCTCCGGTTGAGTTCAAGTTGAAATTTTGAGTTTGCACTATTCGGGTTCGCTTTTCCGACCAACCGAAATATTCCATTGAATTGAATTTAAAAATAGTAGGCATTGGGCACAACACGGCACAACACGGCACGGCACGGCACGGCTGCGTCAGATTCGTTTAAGAATTTGACAGCTGGCTTGGTCATTATTGTGGCCGAAACTTGTCCAGTATAATCAATTGTTTTAACCCTTTGATCTCTAGTGGTATCTTCCATGTCAGTTCAATGGCAGCAACTAGAAGAGTCATTATTCATTATTTGGGGTAGACCGATCAATATTTTCAACGTGCAGCCTCGGGCTGCACGTTGAAAATACTGATTGGTCTACCCCAGAATATCTATTGGACAGCCATCCAAAATAATAACGTTATGACGTATCATGTTCCCTGGCCGGAAAAGAGGCCGCTGTGGTTCAAAGGGTTAAAAATGCAGCAGTGTAAGAAAAACGTCAGGCGAAATGTGAACTGTGTGTAAACTGTGAGAAAGGATCTGTGAAATGACGGCGAGGACGCAGACGAACCTTGCGTAACTCGCGTCATGGTTAAGAGAATCTTGTTAGAATACACAAAAACTTTTGATCCAAGGTTGCCTCGGAAGTAAAAAGCGAATGTGGTGAGACGGCCTCGACTGGCTTTTATGTCCCAAACCTTGTAGAATATCATGTGTCCAAACGGAACACGATTTGCAACTCAGATGCAAGTTGAGTTTGCTTCTTGATTCAATATTCAGTATGTACTGTTGTGTTATTCATTCCTTCGTTATTTAATTATATGACTCAACCAAATCGCACCCCTCTCTTGGCAGCATCAAGAAAGATAATGTCTATTCGGCAGTACAGTACAACCGTCGTGGGATGGTCAAAATTCACGACTGGACATTGTTGCCACTGGAGCTATTTCAATCAATTATCAGTATATAGTTTTCAGCAAATATTAAATGAAAGAATCACCGGGTCGTACCTGGTGTTTCAAGCATTGAACATTTGATGGCGATTCTATTGTTTTATGCCGGAGATTGGCTGTTAACGCATGCGTGGAAATATTGCCCTTTCCTGGAGTTTGACGTTTGTACGACAAATTACTGTAATTCAGTAAACTTAATGAACATATTCTGACAGTTAGATGAAAAACGGCGTACACGCACAGAATGGTCATGGGTTTCCGTTCCCTTTAGTTACTGGTTGGGCTTTTCCGTGATAATGTGCCCCTCGCCTACAGGACAAAAATACTATAAATGTGATATATAAAAGATCAATTGGAAAATGTAGAATACACATGAAACAAAATATTCAAGGTTTTCTTTACACCACAAAATGCTGCAACAGGCGACCAATGACTTCAAAACAAGTGGATTCCTTTAACGCCCATTAGACACAGACAGAAATGTGTAACAGTGTCCATCATCTTTACTGGCGTAGGGTGGGGTGTCCATAGTTCGATAATGGCCAACAAACATTTTATCGTCTTCGAACTCAATTTTCAGACGCTTCGCAAATACCGAATGTTTTTCAATGAACAGTTTGATTTCAGTGAAAAACGTTTATGGTATCCAGTTTTTCACGAGAATGCCAACTAAACCTATTTAGGCCCCAACAAAGTAAATCTTCTGTTCCGCAGGCCATTTTCTTGAAAAATTGCATGTGAGCGGGCGGTTTTTTATTTTATTTTTTAATTTTTTTGTAATTATTTCTTTGCCATCAAAAGTTCATGTCCTTGGTTTGTTTTATGTTTAGGCCTCACAATCTACAAAATAGCATGGGTGGTGGTGTATTTCGTCCCTTGAATGCAGGAAGACTAAAAATTGCAAAGCCTAGTTGCATACAAGGGACTAATGTATAAATTTTATTAACTTGCGTAAAATATCAGACACAAACCATTTAATATTATTTTTTTAAAGTTCGCATTGGTTACAAAAAGAGAGCATGCGGAAGCCAAAAGGACCATGCGGGAGGGCCTGAGAAATATATTTGTTTTTATTTTTTTAGGCCTTATATACTACCATTATTACATACAGAAGACCATATACTAAGGATTGTTTCGTTTGATGTTTTGTGACGTGAAAGGTATTGCGTAACACATTCTCCGGTATCAAACGAAAGGATATGAATTACACGCGTCTATTGACTTATCGACACCTTGGTGGGATGCAGGGAGTGCAGATTGCGAGGTTTCTCGGTGATGTTCCAGTTCTCCGGTTCTACGGAAATTAGTGCCGGTGACACCTTGACTCTCTTACGGCAGTGTTATAGTTTTCGTCACGATAACCGCGTATTTTTCTTTGCTAATTTCCCTTTTGCTGAGTTGTTTTGCTAATTAATGTCCTTAACCCTTTGAACTCGAGAGGCCCATTTTCCGACCAGGGACATGATAGCTCATTATTTGCATTCCATAGTAGGATGGCTGCCAAGTGAATCTGTGGGAAAGATCAATAAATATTTTCAACGTGCAGCCCCAAGGCTGCAAGTTGAAAATATTAATTGGTCTACCCCAAATAATGAATATGGACTCTTCCAATTACTACTATTGAACTGACATGGAATATGCCACTAGGGTTCAAAGGGATAAAATTGAACAATTATTAGCACAATACGAGTTTCGGTTCTCTTTGTGAAATTTTCTTCCAGAAGGTAGTGCTTACCTGCTCGGATTGCTGTCGCTCCTTGATGAATAGACACCATAGATGATGAACATGCTGTGTCTATGGTCATTGCTGGTCCAAGCAGATTGTAAACATATGACACACGGGCAGATATAATACTTCCTGGTGTACCAGTCAATGTGTAGTTTGATATCATGCCCTTCTCATTTATTCCAGCCATAGCCTCAACGTGATAGTCGTTGTTCATAATACCTGAAATACCACAAACTAATTAACTATCAAAGTTTAGACAACCAGCCAACAACTGTCAGACCAAGGACAGATTCCCGCGCATCTGAAGTTTCGTGTCGTATCGAATCGAGCAGAGGATTTCTTCTCGAGTCGAATCACGAATCGAATATAACCGCTGTAGATATTGCACCACCTCACAAACGTAAATATTGTCAGTGTCAGCTCAGTTATTGTAGGGTTCAAATCGATGAAAGGTGGAATATTCTAGACCGCAATCAAAGTCATGTTGGAAGCGGAACCTTCTTCCACTCTTCTTCTCTCATCAGGTCTCCCACATCGTGTAGAATTTCGAGTACATTTCGACGATTCGAAAATTTCCTAATCCTGTCGACTGTAATCGAATCGATTCATGAAAATGTTTTAAAATCGAATCGAATTTCGAAGCCTCGAGGTGTTGAGATCTCCAAAAGGTAGAAATATTAACATTGCCAATGTTCTGAAGGTAGTTGGAGGAGAAGCGTCGATCCCACGACCAAGTTTGTAGGAACGGATGAGTTTTTCGCATTACACCATTGACACAAAGGTTTTCGTACGCTGACAATAGCAGCCAATTGTAAATAAAGAGACTACATCGTTTAGACATCGGTTCTCCATTGTGTTTTTTCATGTTTCCTATAATGATTTTTAGCAGTGCCTGACAGACGAACGTGGACGTGGATGTCGTTCGAGTTACTGTCACATTTCTACTCAGAATATAACTGTCCACCCAGAATGTTCTGTTATTTTTATTTTCGAACACTTGTGGAGGTCTGGCCAGTGACGTAGCCAGCCCAAATGAAGTGGGGGATAAGAGCGAAATAACCAAGGTAACAATAATCAGGATTTCAACTAGAGGGAAATGAATGTGTCCCCGACATGGGGCGGCCAAGATCGTCGATGGGTGTTTTTGAACCCTGGAATTCAAACTTTTTCCCTGGTCGGCCCGTGGCAGAAAAATTTGGAATTCCAGGGTTCAAAAACCCCCATTTCCTTGCATCTGAGCGGATATTTTGAGCTTTTTTCATGTATTGACATCAGTCACTGTCTACCTTTTCACCGACACAGACATTGGGACAAGCAATCGACAAATCTACCACCTAACCCTCATGGACCTTACTCCCTACGATTTTTATGCCATTTTTGGACATATTTCGAGGACCAACTTTGAAGGAAAGTGGGGGTGGGGGCGGGGGGTGGGGGTGGGTGGGGAGTCCCACGCAATTCCCCCTCCCGTGGCCACGCCACTGGGTTTGCCATACAGTACGTGGAGAGAGTATTATCACTAAATCACCCGCAGAGTGGAGATTCCACCCAAGCAATAACTGCAAATTTGTTGCCAGGCATAACCAGCACAAGCAAAGTTTCAGCCAATGGGCCTCGGGTTAAACCCGGAGGTCCATTAGCTGAAACATTGCTTGTGTTTTTTTGTCGACATGTGCACAATTTGAAAGTTATAGCTTGGGTGACAACTCCACTCCGCGGGTGATTTAGTTACAATCCACTCTCCACGTACTGTACTTACATCTTGTCATGATATTTATAAAGGTTATTATCATGTGAGCTTTGTTTTATTTCTAAACATTGTTTACACCATTACACGTTCTAGAGCCGTGATGTACATTGGATTGGGTTAGAATGTCCCTTCTTATCATTGTCTTCGCTGGTACTTGGAACAGTGATAACCCTTTCTAGCAATGTTCACATGATAGCACATCAACAGTGACCAAAGAAGATCTGAGAATGATTTTGAATCGATCGATGACTTTTTCTTCTTATTTGACACAGGGCTGCACGATATTCAAAACTTAATACCGGTATCGGTATTCAAAAAAGTACCGCGGTATACCGGTATATCGAAAACCGTTCAGATACATGAACACACGTACCACAATCGAGACTCGAGGCATCACAGTCGGAACGAATTAGTATGCCTTGATGATGCGGTTCGAAACACCTTTACCCAACGCATACGATATCAAAAATGATTATTTTCAAAATTAATTTATCAGATTTTCCTCAATGATTTCAACAAAACTATATCATGTGACCCCTCATTGGAACGAGCTCTACCTTTTCACCGACACAGACATTGGGACAAGCAATCGACAAATCTACCACCTAACCCTCATGGACCTTACTCCCTACGATTTTTATGCCATTTTTGGACATATTTCGAGGACCAACTTTGAAGAAAAGTGGGGGTGGGGCGGGGGGGTGGGGGTGGGTGGGGGGTCCCACGCAATTCCCCCTCCCGTGGCCACGCCACTGGGTTTGCCATACAGTACGTGGAGAGACTATTATCACTAAATCACCAGCAGAGTGGAGATTCCACCCAAGCAATAACTGCAAATGAGGGGTCACATGATATAGTTTTGTTGAAATTTTTGAAAATTATTTTTTCAACTGCTGAATTTGTATATTACGAGGGCACAAGCAGACGATTCCTTGGATAAAGGGATAATATTATTCATTCGGGGCTACAGTTAAAAAACTCAAGACATCTTGAAATTAAATTGTGGGTAAATAAATAATGACGATAAACCGATATTTTTGTAATTACACCGGTATTCAATCGATATTGGTTTGAATACCGGTATATATCGGTTTATCGATATACCGTGCAACCCTAATTAGACACTTGAACATTTTAAACTAAAATACAGTATTGTTCAAAGATGAATGTGAGCTGTGTGGAGTCTAAAATGGGATTTTAGTTCATATAAGTGTATTTAATCGTCTGCACTCTGATATCAACATGACAATGGTTTCAGCAGCTAATATTTCCCATAATGCAGTTTGATATTTCACCAGATGTTACATTGTTTGACAGAGCTCAGTGAGCTCATTCAAACAAAATCAAAAAAATAAATAGCTAAATTCATAGTTGAACAAGAAAAAAACTGAGTTATTGCAGAAAATTATGTTGCTCTACCAGTGTCCTAGATATTAAAGTCCCTTCAGTACTTATGATGTGGGACTATCATGAATGAAAAGTCTAATTGTATTCACTCACTCTGATGTTCAACTATTTTCACGCATCTAGGCTAGATGGTCTAATATCATATTGATGAATGGTTTATGAAAATAGTTTGCCAGGAATTCAAATTTATATACAGATGTTGTTTTTGGAAAAAGGCACGCCACCCGAGCATTTTACTCGAACAGCAGAAAAGTTGACTTCCTCGGAATGCCATCTGTATCATCTTGCTTCAGATGGTTAACCCATCTCCGCCATGAGCGACCACTCCTTTTCCTAGTATATATCGTTTCAAATATACAATTCAGTTTCTCTAGGATCAATTGTTAGAGCAATAATTTTTTATCACAGACGGAGAATTTTGTTTCCAAGACGTTTTACAGAGGTGTGAGACAAATTACTCTTGTGACACGCACTGTAAAATCAGTAGGGTTGAACATAAACCCAAAATCAACCGGGTCAATCAACCTAGTCGATTTGGGTTAGTTTTTAACACAACCGATTTTAGGGTGTCTGGGGATGTAATGGGAAAAGAAAATTCACCCTCGCGGAAAGATATTTGACCTCGACACTGGGCAAGACTCGTGTTTTGGTCAAATATATTTTCCGATTTACCGATCCCATCCCACACGACCAAGAATAATAATATTCGTAGTTGATAGAGATCAGCAAACAAGGTCTCCCTAACTTGTAAGTGTAGCACATGGGCATTGAATTACTGTTGACTCACGTGTAAAACGGAGATATCTCCACAGTGAAACACCAACTTTAATATAATGTACCTCCTTGTTCACTTGTTCAACTTGAATGTTCATTAGCTGAAACTTTGTTGTTTTGGTTGGTCTTCGAGAGAGAGAGCGAGAGAGAGAGAGAGAGAAAGATAGAGAGAGGGAGAGAGACAGACAGACAGACAGACAGACAGACAGACAGACAGACAGACAGACAGACAGACAGACAGACAGACAGACAGACAGACAGACAGACAGACAGACAGACAGACAGACAGACAGACAGAGACGGACGGACGGACGGACGGACGGGGAGAGGGAGAGACAGAGACAGAGACCAGGAACGTGTTCTCACGCCGTACGACCAACACCATCAGATAATGCGGTTGAATATCACGACTGAAAGGCAGTCAAATGAAATCTATTTCCTGTTGGGAATTGGTTAGGAGGGGTGCCCAGGCTCTACTCTTAAAATGAGACTGAGTATTCCCGGTAGGCTTTCTCTTTCTACACACTGCAAGATTGAGACAATTGCACATTTTGGGTTGGTATTCATCAAACCTGAATCGTATTTCGGCACAGCGTTTAAAATTGTTACATCTCAAGGGAACTCAAAATGTGCAATCCTCTCAACTGCAGCTTGTGTTTTGTTTGTATGTCTTACTTACAGGTTTCTGATCCACTACTCAGGGGCGTAGGAAGCTTATAATATAGGGGGTATTGTAAACGGGAGCTTGTAGGGGACAGCATTAGGCGGCGCACTCTGCGTAGCCAAACCCGTGGAGAGTGCGGGTGGGGGATACCAGGACAATTTGTGAAATATAAACTACTGAGAGCTCATTTCCTCGCTTCTCAAGTGAAAAAATCAAGGTATCGTTGCTGTTATTTTTTGGTGTTTATCCCTGTACCTAACATGAAAAGCAGACGACACTTGCAAAAAACATTCTTGAATAACTCATTTTTTTCATTTTTTTTTTTTTGTCTTCAAATCATAGGTTATGATGACCCCTCATTGGAACGAGGTCGACGAGCTCGTTCCAATTGAAGGGTCATAACCTATGTGTTTGGGACAAAAAATGAAAAAATCATGAAAATTAATTGGCGATTTTTGAGAATAGCGCTTGCCGGTTTTGACCGTTACGTTGGGTAAAGGGTTAAAGGAGGGTGTATGTCAGAGAGGAAGATGTTAACCTAGTGAGCGTCAAATCAGTCAGTGACATCGGCTACCAACTTTTCTATGCACTGCAAATAGTGTAGATCATACAGTTTTTATGTGTGCCTGTATGATGTAGAATATGCAGATGTATGTGGTTATTTTCGTGTAGATACGAGATACGATTTAAAAAGTTTTGGAATTTTTTTTTTTTTTGGGGGGGGGTAAATACCGCCCTTACAGCCCCCCCCCCCTGCGGTTCCTTCGCCACTGCCACATTGGTATAGATCTAAGAATGGGCGACCTTCTATTACTATCCATACCCTCTCTCCAGTTCAAAATTCTTCCAACTTCCCTTCACTACGCGAATGATGGAGTTGTAATTTATTTATTTATATATTTATTTATCTTTTGGTGTTTAAGGTCACATATTTCTGCACAATGGCTAATCATGACCGCGACAGTTTTTGTGAGTGGAGGAAGCCGGAGTATCCGGAAAGAACCACCGAGCTACGGCGAGAAGCTGTCAGCTCCCCAACATACTGACTCCACACAAGCAGGGTTAGCATTGGTTGACGACTGGTGCATCATCAACGTGCAGTACGCCTTAGTACACAACGTCACCGTGCCCCCACGTGGGCAATAGGGTGAAGTGTCTTGCCCAAGGACAAAACGCGGTTGCCGCAGGTGGGATTCGAACCGAGGACCTCTCGGCTTGCAGCCTGCACCTCTACCAACTGAGCCAACGCGGCCCCCGTTGGAGTTGTAATGCATTATGTGTGAACTGTAGTCATAAAACGATAACCTGACATAAACTTATATACTGAGTCAAAAACGAAAGTATAATAAACTTTGAGGAGCAATTATTTTAGTATTATTGACTTTAATCCCAAACAAATTATTGTACAAATCATATTTCGAGTCTAGCTGCATAATTTCATGTTCTTACTGTTGCCAGTGTCACGTCAGGACGTCGTAATTCAGACACGGGGTGAAATGGAAAGTTTACACATGCCATGCAGTCAATAGCGTGTATGTCCAAAGTTTGCCTGTTGGATGGCAAGAGATCGACGGCGCATGGACCTGATAAGTCTCTGGATGTCACCCTGTGGTATTGCGTTTCACTCCTGCCTTAGAACATTACGTAAATTGTCTAACGTCTGAAGATCGTGAAGTCGTACCCGACGGTCCAATTGCTCCCAAAGATGCTAGATTGGCGACAAATCTTGCGAAAGAGGTGGCCAGGGAAGAAGTTCGATTCCCTGCTCCTCAAAAAAGTACCGACAGATACGCGCCACGTGACATCTGGCATTGTCTTGTTGGAGTAACTGCAATCCGACGTTAGCATTGGACAACTGGACAACAGCTGCGTTAAGAATTTCGTCCCTATATCGCTGTCCATTCAGATTACCATCGATGAAGACCAACTGCGTTCGATGATGCAAGGAAATTCCTGCCCAAACCAGTATACTACCCTCGCCGAAACGGTCGCATTCCCGCACGCAAGCATCAGAAAACGTTCTCCTCGTCGGCGATACACTTTTGCCCTACCATTAGCGCGCCGAAGACAAAATCGTGATCCATCTCTAAAAAGAACTGTGCTCCAATGCCGCTGAGTCTAGCGAACACGCTGACGTACCCATTCCATTCTGACGGTACGATGACGCTGGATAAATATTGGTCCCTTCTATGGACGCCTACTTCGGATGCCGTGTTCAGAGAGTCAGTTGCGGACAGTTTCTGCACTGATTCTATTGTTAGTTCTACTATTAGTAATTGCTGCTGTCCTCGTCGCCGAACGGAAGCGTCCCCGCAAGTGAGACGTCCTGATAGTTCGGTCTTGTGCAGGGGTCATACCTCTTGGTCGACCTGAACGCGGTCGGTCCGTCGGCAGTAGATCCAGCAGTTCAAAACCTTCCAAGGAGACGGTAAATAGTGGTCACAGTGACTCCGAACTCAGTAGCGATCTCATCTGGAGGTATCCCAGCCTCAGGCATACCAATGGCCTCTGATCTTCGGTTAGCATGTTTTAAAATGTCGGAAGGCAAAAACTAGCGTGTTTTCTCAATAACCCAGGCTCTCTAGCTCAACGTAACACAAAGAAAATCGTCGGTCGCCCATTCAATTTGACATTCGCGGGTAGCACGTGCTATTTCGAAATCCGTAGGAAAATTGTATACGGATGGGTGAACAACAACAACATGTCATTAAACTCTTTGCACGACTTCTTGCCACAAATATGCAACATTAGAACTATTATATTTCACCCTTTATGCTATTTTGTTCACATATGTTTCTATTATACTTTATTTTTTGGACTCAGTATATTATTGGTAACAGCAGGAACGAAGTAGGTATTTCAAAATATTCTGACATGGTGAGGCAACAGTTTTTCTCACAGTGTTCTCGACTCCGGCACGAACTTGAATCCTAACTCAATATACTTGTCTTAAACTATAAATAATAAGCGAAACAGACCCGAAACGTTCTTTTATTTTCATCCGCATCCGCCCGCGTAATATGCAAATTCAGCAGTTGGAAAAATATTATTTTTCAAAAAATGTCAACAAAATCATATCATGTGACCCCTCGTTGGAACGAGCTCGTCGAGCTCGTTCCAACGAGGGGTCACATGATATGGTTTTGTTGACATTTTTTGAAAAATTTAAAAAAAATGATATTTAAAATAATAAATTTTGTTGTCGTATGCGTTGGGTAAAGGGTTAAACAATTACTTTCAATAAATATATTGTAGAAAGAAGTGTTTCAGTAATTTTGACCCAACCTTTTTTCCGACACACATTTTTCGACAGACAAGGTCATTGGGGTGGACCAGCCACCACCCTCCTAGCGTCCAGACTGAGAAACTGCCTCTAACCTCCAGCCCTATAATTACCACATACCTATAAAAACACCTGTTTCTGATCCACTTATTTCTCGTTTCGTTATTCCTGCATCTTCTAGCGCCATTTGCGTACATTCTAATGTCATTGATTGCTGTGGATCCATCAAACTTGCTTCCTCGTCGGAAATACCAAAAAAGTTGTTATCCCACGCATCAGCACTGAAAATAGTATCAACGGGTACGAGTCGCTAGTCAGTACGTTGTTTATATAGATGATCAGAGTTGTCGAGTGAAGAGAATACATAGTACATTTAAAAACTACAAATTAAAGTGTTCAGATTCTTTCAAATTTCCTCTGCAGCTGCACCCACACGACCCTACACCCAAGAAAGTAAAGCAGTGACTTATTGCGAACAAATAATAACATTCAGTTGCAGTCTGACTCCTGTATTGCGAGCAACACAGACATAAACGATTCGTTAAACTGCACTCTGTATGCATTTTGCTGACACAAATTAGCCATATTTGCGCCTTAAGCCCTCTCTCCCCAAAATAAATCTAACCAAGGAATGTTATCAACGAATTACTCACACGCAACACTGCTGTTAAGCTACTCGTGCGGAAAACTTCTTTGATCTCTTCTATTGTTTCATGGGTCGTGTCTTGCAGCAATGTCTTCTTCAATTTTTATTTTTAAAAATATATTTTAGTGCTCCCTTAGCGGTATAAAAAACCGAGTACTCGGACCACCAGTTCAATTATGTAAGAAATGCGACACTGTTATAGCCTGGAACCAGTTTAGCTTGTGCACAGATCATCGCCTGTGTTTAGACTCATTCGCCTAGAATATTTCAGTTGGTCGGAAGAGCGGATCTATGGTTCGCTTTCCGATCAACTGATACATGTATATTCCAGACGATAGAAACTAAAATTTATTAGACGACTATACGATCTTACCGCAAAATATCACTACTGTTTGACTACTATTTGACGATCTTTTCCTGGTCCCCGGAAAATCCACAGTGTAGAATCCAATTCCGTATCACTATATGGGAATTGTTGGGAAATATGGGAGCAAATGGAGACTCGAACTTAATGAAAGCAAGAGCAAAGTTATACCCGTGGGCCGTAAAGTGGACCCCACTCGAAGGTAGAGAGTGGGGGAGTTCTGCATTCCGGAAGGTGGCAGTAGACTTCTTAGTGTAGGAGAGACTAGTGACTATGAATACCTGGGGGTAAATATAAACATCACAGGAAGAGGCATCTACCGAAACCACACAAATAAATTGATTCTGAAGGGGAAGCGAATCCTTAACCAAATGAAACTTATAGGGAGAAACAGTTTCAATAAGGTTTTTGTGGGGAAAACCATTTGGGAAATGGTGAGTCTGCCAAGTATAACATACGGTACGGAAGTTGTACCCCTAAACCAGACAGCTGTTAAGAGCTTGGAAATCCTGCAGAACGATGCAGGTCGATGGATAACAGGCTCGAGTAATGCCGCAGCACAAGAAGCAATCAGGGGTGAGCTTGGGTGGATGAGGATCAAGGACAGGATAGACCTATTGAAACTCGGTTATCTTAATTATTTGGTAAATCTCCCCGATAGCCGATGGTGTAAAGTAATGTTCCTGAGAACTTTCAACTCAAATATCAACACGGGGTGGATGGTCCAAGTGAGGGAGCTAGTAGAAAACTACTTAATGGAGATCTCGGACCTTGACGTTGGGGCAAACCAGGGCAAAAAGAGCGTCAGAGAAAGGGTCATGGAGGATTGTAACCGTAATTGGCGAGAGGGGGTCAAATCAAAGAGATCTTTGGGTGGCCTGCGTGATAAAGAGAAGCCTGGTTTTGAAGAGTACCTTGATGGCACCTTTGGGGGTCACTGTTGTTCTAGCTGAGGTCGCGGTCCCTGGAGCTGAGGGGAAAAATTTGGAAAAATATTGAAAAGGAGTGCCAGATGTGTAACGTGGGCGTGGTGGAGACCCTGGAACACTTTCTTATAGAATGCCCAAAATACCAGCCTACAAGAACAAGATTCACGGGGAGTATAATGGAGAAGTGGGATGGGAGAATGAAGGACATGTGGTTAGGGGGCGACTCAAAGGAGAGGGTTAATATACTAATCGGAGAGATTGGGAAGAATGGGGCAAGGGAGGTCATCAAGCAGTTCGTCTCCGAGTGTTGGGAGGAGAGAAGAAGCGCGGGAATAGGGAAGCAGTTGGTAGAACATGGGTAACCAAGGCCTTCTCATACGAGAACCGCGACAAATCAGCGGCCGGCTGAAGTGTTATTATTATTATTACTATTATTATTATGACGGACTATTTGCGGGTGCGTTCGAATTCGTATAATTAGCTGTTCCGGTCGCAGGGAGTACTTTACTCGGAGCTAGAATTGGTGCGCTCAGACGTTGGTCCGGATTTTTTTATTGCATTCATGATATTTTAATATCGTATTCATGCGCATCGGGGAATTCCCCGGAAATGTGCACCTGTTAAAAATAAGTACAAACAAAAAGAAGGTTGGGTGAATTGTTATTGCCAGCGTTGGCATGCAATGTTGAACTATAAGCATATAGTAATTTTTTTTATCGCTAAAGTGAAGTGATCTGGGTCTTCGCATCACATCTCAACGTGATACTACGACCCAGATCACTTCACTGTAGCGATAATATGCGTATACAACGAAGATTTGTTTTCTATTAATCAACGGAAAGAATGTTGGTCAATAGAGACTTGATATGACCGGTTCCTTTAAGAGACTGCCATTATGAAAGAAGACTCGACTGCATCACTTGTTTGATGATTACCCCGTTTAGTTCCATTAAAGCATATAATTAACGGGTTCAAATTGAATTTAAATACTTGATTGGAATATATATAACTAAAACAATAATAATAAAAACAACTGTATATTTATGTGAATAAATGCTCACATTACACCAACGGTAGTCTGTGTATTGAAGGAATAAACACCACATAACCTCGGTTGTAGTCTGCTCTGGTAAATTGGGTAAACAAAAATCCCATAACGGCCGAGGGGGAGAGGGGGGAGGGGCACTAAAATATGCAATACGTGACGTCCTATTTTTTATTCGGCTCCTTTTTACACCCACCCACCCACCCACCCACCCACTACGTGCAAATTTTCTACTACCGTTCTCAGACACCCACCAACCCCCCCCCCCCCACTCTCCCATTAAAATCCAAAATAAGCTTATAAACTTAGTAGGCACAGCTGTCTTTAGGGGGTTTTCATAATGTTCTTAACCCTTTACCCAACGAACGGCCAAAGCCGGCCAGCGCTATTCTCAAAAATCGCCAATTAATTTTTATTATTGTTTTTTATTTTTGTCTCAAAAACATAGATTATGAACCCCTCTTTGGAGGGGTCAATGAGGGGCCATAACCTATGTTTTTGAGACAAAAAATGAAAAAAATTAGTTATTCAATCATTTTTTGCCAAGTGTCGCCTGCTTTTCATGTTAGGTAAAGGGTTAAACTGGTACCACCAATTTAAACCTCTGTGGGCTGCTGTGGGCCCCAACCTACAAATGACAAGCTGTTCATTATTAGGCTTGGCCAGAGCAGGTGTACATATACGGGAACAAATTTTCATTTGAATTGTTCCCAAAATATTGTCTGCACATTTTCTACATTTCGAACAAGACACCCACTCCCTACTAACGTGTGACATTTTCCCAGTTTAAGCCCAATATTCTCACATATAAAGCCTCCTCCTGATGTTGTATTTATGGTACGGGTGTGATGTACAACATCATCTTTAAGGTTTGAAACACAAATGATGGTATATATTAGCTGATATACTGATATATTTTTAAAAAATTTAAAAAATGCACAAGTTGGAAATGCACATTTTTGGCGCACTCAAGAGACCCACCCACCCCCACGTCACGTCTTGCAAATTTTTGGTGGCCTCCGTCCTGTCTATCTTTCTCTCTTAGACTGTTGCACGACAAGAACAAGTTGCATGCAGTATGAAGGCCTATATATACTTGACAAAACATTTTGTTCAGAATTTTAATTTCAAATGTGATATAGTGGTCATTATTGGAGACGTTCATTTTAAAATGTTCCTATGAAAGTGGCACATCAGCCAATACCGTTTTATTGTTCTGATTTTTTTATTAGTTTGCTCAAAATCAGCACTAATGACTACATGTTGTCAAAATACGACTACCGATAAAATAAAATTATTATGTTTGCCAAGTTTAGCTCCCAGAAATACTCTATAATATCTGTGAAATGCGACAAATGCTCCACCATGTTAACAGAATTTGAGTATCTTCTCATGAGCTTACAGGTAAGCACCATGCAAGCACACATCTGGAAAAAAGATAAATAATTCTTCCTATTCACTGGTGTTTGGGTGTTTTTACCAGCCAAATTATGATGTTAGAAACAATGCAGAAAAATATTATTTACATATTCTGGGGTCTAAAGTCTGAAAAAATCACATGATAAAGTCACAAATGTGAATGGATGAAATTTTGTGAGTCGATATCGAGGTGTTAACCCTTTACCCAACGCAGACGATATCAAAATTCATTATTTTAAATTTCATTTTTTCAAATTTAAAAAAAAAATTCAACAAAACCATATAATGTGACCCCTCGTTGGAACGAGCTCGATGAGCTCGTTCCAACGAGGGGTCACATGATATGTTTTAGTTGAAATGTTTTGAAAAATAATATTTTTTCAACTCCTGAATTTTCATATTACGTGGGCGGATGCGGGCGATTCGTTGGGTAAAGGGTTAATCTGGTACCAGTGCTGACAAATACCACATGCTACAGCACACAGCTGCAGTAAAATAACTGTGAAATATGTTTGTCCATGGACCTACCCAACCTACTCACACATATTGCGTACCTCGGCTCATCAGAAACATTTGGAAATACTGTACCTTAATGGTGATAATATAAAAAAAAAACCTGTTTTTATATGATTTGCTATGGGACGGCAGCTCTGGTCGTACACTGAATTGTCTTTGCCCTGGCTCATCGTCAGTCCAATGGCAGCAATTGGAACAGTCAATATTCATTATTTGGGGGTAGGTCAATTGATATTTTGAACGTAAAGCCTTCGGTCTGCACGCTGACAATAATGATTTGTCTACCATACACATGCATTTAGCACATTCTCTTAATGAAATTGTGACGTGTCATGTTCCTGGGTCGGAAAAGCAGCCTTCTGGGATCAACGGGTTAAACGAGACGCTGTCTCCCTCATTACAATTGAAACTAGAAGTCCTGTCACATTTAGCGCAGAAAATGTTCATTAGTTAACCCTTTACCCAACGAATCACCCGCATCCGCCCACGTAATATGCAAATTCAGCAGTTGAAAAAATATTATTTTTCAAAACATTTCAACAAAACCATATCATGTGACCCCTCGTTGGAACGAGCTCATCGAGCTAGTTCCAACGAGGGGTCACATGATATGGTTTGTTGAAATTTTTTTAAAAATTTGAAAAAATGAAATTTAAAATAATAAATTTTGATATCGTCTGCGTTATGTGTAAAGGGTTAAAGCGCTCTTTACTGCAGGAGAATGAAGTAGTCGGAAACATACAAGAGCATTTATACTGTGCATAGCAAAACGCAGTCGCTATTAGCGAGGTCGGTAGTAAAATCAAGAACTGAACCAATCAAATAAAGAAAATACTAAGTGTATGTGGAGGGTGGATTACTACTAAATCGTCGTGGGATAGATTTTTCACCTCGCAATTATTTTCAATTTCTGAAGACAAAACACAAGAAGCACCTGCAAACCTTCATCGCCTGGTGGTCCATGTGATGAAAATGTATAAGTATTCCTTGTGTTGTTATGAACATAGAGGATATGGAATGAGTGTTTTTCTCGTATGATATTTATGAAACGAGTCTAAGAATTTTCCGTTTGGGCGAGCCTCTGGCGAGCCCCAAACGGAAAATTCGGACGAGTTTCATAAATATCATATGAGAAAAACACTCATTTTATATTCTATTTATCATATGACACACACACGCACAAATTAGCCACTTAGTAGGACTTTTTAACCCATCACCTAACTTGAGTTGCAGACGGCACTTGGAAACAAACATCCCCGTATAACTAAAAAAAATAATTTTTTCCATCCAAAACATAGGTTATGACCCCTCATTGGAACGAGCTTGTCGAGCTCGTTCCAATGAGGGGTCATAACCTATGTTTTGGAAGCAAAACGTGAAAATATAAAAAAAAATGAATGGCGTTTTTCTTGTAGGTAAAAGATTAATACAATATAACCCACCCTGATCAGGACAGATAACGTAAATTCTCCCTACTGAAATTATGCAAATGCCACCCAGTTGTATTTTGTTTAGCCAATCAAATTGTCCAGTTTTGAAATTGACCAATGAAAGCTCCCAACTCTAATTATGCAAATTATGGAAATGTGGCCCAGTTTTATTTTGTTCACCCAATCAAATTGTCTAGTTTTGAAATTGACCAATGAAATTGACGGAAGGCTTTATTTATCACTGATTAATATGAAAACAAAATATCAAAGGTTTTAAAGTGAACAAAACGGACGAGTCATATGATAAAATTATATACTATTCGAGTGGAGAATATATTGTGTTGCAATTAAGTAGTAATTCACACTCTTCATTCCGTATATTCAGTCGAAATTTAATATCTATTTACGTTATTATATGTATCTCGGTAGAAGTTAGAAGTTAGGAATGATGTAACTGATCTCTATTTACTAGTATAGAATTGTACATAGTTGGTTACGCTGTTTTTCTACAGGAATTGAGTTACGCTGATGATTCAGTTTGACAAGGACAAAAGTGCACTTACTCAGCGCGCTATTACTCCCTGATAGTGTGCAATACAGTGACAGGACTTCTAGTTTCAACTGTACGCCATAAACAACATGAATAACGAGTACAACCAAGCAAGCGGGGGTGGGGCTGGCTTGGGGGGTGGCTTGGGTAGTGGGGCGGGGGCGGGGCATTCACATAAAATCTTTAAATAACAACAATCGCACTAGGGCCCGGCAAACGTTCGATATTCCAATTAGTTTCGAATATTTCGAATGATAAATTTCGATTGGAGACCATCTCGATTATTCACAAAAAATCGACTTTTGGAGTTCATACATTTCTTTATCCCTTTACCAAACGGAGACGATATCAAAATTTGTTATTTTAAATATAATTTTTTACAAATTTTTCAAAACATTTCATCAAAACCATTTCATATGACCCCTCGTTGGAACGAGCTCGACGAGCTCTTTCCAACGAGGGGGTCACATGATATAGTTTTGTTGAAATTTGTTGAAAAATAATATTTTTTTCAACTGCTGAATTTGCATATTACGCGGGCAGATGCGGCCAATTCGTTGGGTAAAGGGTTATAGTTAGCATTCTGAAGACGGTAGTAAATCCTGAAGTTTTTGAAGGAACGAGAGTGACCTTGTCCAGCCTAACTATATAACACGAACTTAGTAAGACAATCCTAAAATAATTATCTTCTAATCATAGATGATATCTATTTTGCACACCGTATGGTTTGTTGTGTCTACAACAATCCAGATGACACATTATTGCACGTCTATGCTTTTATTTTCATAAATCACGCGTTTTTTCTGCAAACACCGAATCGAACAATATTTTTTTTAGTTTTGTCCTTGAACAATACGAATCACATACTCGGACTATTTAATTATTTCTTTTTTTCTACGTTTATGTTATTTTTGGCATTAATTTGTGTTTTTATATGTTTGTAGTAAACTGTAGGCGTGCAATAAATACAGAACAGCATACGCATTCAGTCTGTCATCGAGTTCGGCGGAGGGATTATATTGAACAAGAAGCCTTCGGCTTCTTGTTCAATATCATTACTCCGCCCAAGATCGATCATTATTTTTCAGTAACCTGTAGGCGTTCAATAAATACAGATCTCGTGCGATAAAAATATAACAGTTCGAACGCGAATACCCTCCTGCTTATTTATTTCACCCCATATATGATACACGGTTTTTCGTCGTCCACTTTGGCGAAACCAATTTTCCTTTTAATCTAGTAAAGTGGCTAAGGTAACTGCGGAATGAGTTATCGCTACCACAATAATAAGAACTGGAAATGTTCAAACTCTTTTTGATAGTGGCATGTTCAAAGCGACAGCTTCGATACCTTTGAATGCCAATGCGCCAGAACCCCGTCGTACACACATAAAATACACAGAGCGCACGTGTGACTGGGTTAATCGATACGGCACGAGTGCTAGAGCGGAAGGATAGAACGAGAGGCCGCAGTTCGTTTTTTTTATGCAGAAAAAAAAGTATATTATGACATTGGAGGCACGTGTGTGCTTCATTTATAATGAGTTAAACTTCAATTTATTTGTCTCGAAACCCGACCTAAAGAGATAAATAAACTCCAGTTAACCTGATATCAACCCTACTTCAAAATAACACCTTATATATATAATATACACAAGTCAGGAAACTCCCCGATGGTCAAAATTCACTACACCGAAATTAGGATACTCTCGTATTAAAGCTACGATTTAGGGCAAGAAACGGGCGTCTTTTAATGCACGGATAATTCTTCTGTAAGACTGCGTTGCGTTCTGTGACTGTTGCGTACATTAGTTTTATTTCTCAGATGTTTTACTCAAGTTTTCCATCTAAATTAGTTTTATTTCTCAGATGTTTTACTCAAGTTTTCCATCTAAATTTCATTGCAGACCTTCCATTTCAAGGGAAACTTCACAGTGAACTTCAACTCGAGATCGGGTATCAGCTCAAGATACCAAATATTCACAAAAATCGACGAATTCTCCAACACCTTTGAGAAACGTTTACCACAAAAGCCTGTATTTGGATAAAACAGAGATAAATAAAAAAAAAAACATTGCCGCCTCTCTAAAAACACTTTAATAGCAAATAGAATATTTTTTGGAAGATTTGAAGACATATGTAGAAACTTCCGAGCCGCGTAAGAAGACCGTGTAGACCAGTTTGCTTCAAATACAAAGTCAAATATATCCGTCAAATTCTGATATAAACTATGTGCCATACATACATTGTTCATTGTTGAATTGTGATTACGTACATTTTCTTAATCAAGAATTAAATTTTCATAAAATAAATCATATTTTTTTAAGGCAAAAAATGAAAATTTTGAGTCGCGCAAGAATATTTTTTCGAAAGCGGTCTCTTCTGTAAAGGTTGGGTAAATGATGATTCAATCAAAGATGTCCATGAATAGTGTTTAATTTATTAAAAGTGTGGCAAGCTCTGAAACATACAACTTTAACAGGTCAGCTTTCCACCCACCCAACCACCCGTCGCCAATAAGCTCCATTCGTTCTTCTCCAATTCTCGCTTACATGAGTGAAATCGATCGAATCGTGGAAGTGGGGAGGGGTGGGATGTGTCACCGCCCCTCAATCGTGGCCAAAATATCCTAAACTCGGAGGGAAAGTCATGAGTAGTTGGAAATTCCATCTATCTTGATTTTAGAGCTGCTTTGCGATGCTGACGTCTCCCTTGCTTCCCAAATTTCCAACTCGGTTTCAAATTGGAAAAAAAGTCTGCCTCTTACTATTTACAACTACAGTGTACGCAATATCGAGCTTCATAAGTATGCATGATGTCAGTCGATACGAGATTTCTATAGTACGTTTACTTATCGTAATAAAAAATCCTCGAAATGCACTAGAAGAAAATCACATCATGTAAATCATTATCCTGAGTTAATTCCATCATGCACAGTTACAAAATGATGAAACATCGAAAATTGATCCTTTCTGAGTAAGATATGATTTAATGTTAGGACAGTGTGATTTGTTCAAAGTTCTAAGTTTGAGCATTTGTTTAGCACATATTCAATTTCCAGAAGAATACCAAAGAATAATAGCCTGATAATTCTGTCATAAATGTGTTGGCATTTCAGTAAATAGAATCAATCTTATGCCCCCTTCCATAACTTAATTTTCAATATTTTTCTCGGTAGTGAATTTCCAACTAAGGGGAACCCACCCCCTAGTTGGAAATTTACTGCCTTACACCCACAATCGGAAACCTCTAGCCACGTCACTGGGTCGAATACCCTTAAACACATAATTGTTGACATTATCATTTGCATTTCTAAGAATCACAATATAGTGAAGCGCAATGCAGCTGAGGGTGGTACGAAGTTACAGCCAACGTATCACTGGTTTCACCCGGAGGTGCATTGCCTGAAATTACATTCGTGCTTCTCTTGTTTTTGTTTTTTTCTCAGGAATTCCAATTATAATGCAATCTTGTAATCTTCGTGAAAGTTCCACTTCGCCTCCCCCTCCCTGTTTTTAGCTTCTTAATACGACAGTTGTGTTAATCTGGCGTGAATGGCGGAACCCAAGGGATTGGGGTGGATATGTTGTCGTAACCAGAAAATATCTATGTTTAGGGTGACGCTACGGACCCTACAACATCTTGCGGACCCTATTTTTCCGCGTCTTGAAATGGAAACTTCAGACGTAAAAATTAAAAGTAACTTCTTTATTGGAAACAAATTATAGGCTATATCCCACATAGATTTGTATCCTTTCAGTTTTATTATAGATCAAAATATATTTATTACGTTAATCTCAAATCAAAATATATTTATTATTTCACTATCAGTCATTTGAACAATTTACATTTTTTCTATATATATATATATATACATACTTCATGAAATACTTTTGTCAAAATGCCGTCATGCTCGCGAGATTACTCCCTTCTAAGCGGCTTTCGTTTTTTATTAATTCATATTCCGGGATGTTAAGTGACGTGTCAATGTATACCGCGTCATGGGAACGTAAAAATTAAGCGTCACGCTTACCCTAATTGTTAGAGGAGAATTAAAAAATGTACAAGATGTATGTATATATAGATCGATTTAATACCTGGCAAGTGGTTGCCTACCTCCTAATCACGAACCCAGTTGTAAAATAATCGTATCATATCTTCCTTGGGTGGCAATAAGTGAAAATATGTTCCGCGTTTCACGTTGTTCTCTATATTCAAGTGTAAATTATGCACACAAAAACGTATCCTATCTTCCTTGAGTGGTAACAAGTAAAGATATATTCCGCGTTTCACGTTATTCTTTGTATTCTAGTGTAAATTATGCACAAAAAAACGTATCCTATCTTCCTTGGGTGGCAACAAGTAAAGATATATTCCGCGTTGTTATGAGTAATATTTGTTCTCAGCGTAAAACTTACACGCCTTCTATGATCTATCCTAACATGGTAACAGATGCAGAGGCAAGTTCGCATACAACATTTACACATCCACCCACTCCTTGATCCGAATCATTCAAACGTGTTGTTCTCCATATTTAAGTGTATTGCGTGCAACACCACCGTGTCATATCACTCTTAGGTGACAAGAAGTAAAGATATGTTCCCCGTTTCACATTGTTCCCCGCATCTGAGTCTCTTACGCGCAAAATAATTGTATAATATCTTCATTAGGTGGCAACAAGTGAAGACATATTCCGCGTTTCACGTTGTTCTTTGTATTCTAGTGTAAATTATGCAAAAAATCACTGTATCATATCTTCCTTGGGTGGCAACAAGTAAAGATATTTCCCGCGTTATTACGCAACAAGGAATGATGAAATACCCACTACTGCGAAAACCCCGCCCTAGAAACAGAGGCAGTATTCACAAATACAACCACACCTTGATCAGAATCATTTAAATTGCCCCAACCCAAATACCTCATTCACGCCAAAAAGACACCATGGCCGCTAATGAAAAATACAATCTTTTTATAGCTTCCTTACGTATTAACAACACCCCCCCCCCCCCCTCCCCTGCCTCCACACACACACCCGCCCGATCCTTTCAATGTGATGTAAACAGGAAACACATCCAACCACTCCTTGACCCAAATCATTCAAAAGCGCCCCCCCCCCCCAATACTCCATTTACGTAAAACAGACATCATGACCGCTAATGACAACGATAATCGTTTTATAGCTTCCTTGTGTAGTAACACCCCCCCCCCCCCCCCCCCACACACACACACACTCGCCCGATCCTTCCAGTGTGTGTAAATGTTTTACCCCCTCCCACTTTTGCAGAACATATACCCTCCCCCTACCCCCCACCATTGATCCTGTATATGACTCATGTTATAATGTCTGCACTGACGATTGTAGGCTAGGGTGTCCACGCACCCCATCCACCCCAAACCCTACATACTGTGGAAACATGCACCCACATACACAACACAATCTTCATAATCTCACAACATGTACATTTGTCTCGGAAGATTATTTATTGATTTACTTATTTATTTATTTTTTATTTATTTATTGTGAGTTAACGACACTTTCGACAGCCAGGGTCAGTTCTACGGGTGGGGGACGCCGGAGTACCCGGAGAGAATCACCCAGCAACGAACAGTAAATGTCAGGCACGCCAACGTACTAACTCCTCACAAACAGGGCTAGCAATGGTTGAAGACAAGTACACCGTCGACGTGTAGTACGTCTTAGTACACAACGTCACTGTGCCACCAAGTGGGCAGTTGGGATTAAATGTATTGCCCAAAGACACAACACGGTTGCCGCAGGTGGGATTCGAAACGAGGACCTCTCGGCTTGTAGCATGCATCTCTACCTCCTTAGCTACCGCGCTCCCCACCAGCGTAGTAAATCTTCAATTCCAATGTGTACTCATAAAATATGCTTTAAGAAGCAAATATCTCTATATATGACAAAAACTGTTCTTCACACTACCATATACAGAATAGGGAGAGTGGAATTCTACAGAAAACATGGATCGGACTTTCCAACATATACTACTCAAAGTTTGCTAAGCATCAAGTACATCCAATTACCTGTTTTACGTTTTAGTTGAAATAACAAAAATTATAGTTTTAAAAAATGTATATATTTTATATTTAATTATATCTTTAATGATTTAAGCACAGACATTGAGATTTGGTTTGTGTTTGACATTGTTGTTTAACTTTTGAATACGATAACCATGGAAAATGGATATTATTGGTAAAAGAGGAAATTTTTCAAATTTGCCAAAAAGTTGACGGAGCGAAATGATATGGGTTCAGTATCGAGTATGAGACACATTATTGTTAATTACAACTTGACAACGCCTTCTCATGCTCCCAATCGGGTTCTTGGTGGTCCTTTGTGGGATGTTGTTCCATTCCTGGACCAGCATGGCACCAAGCTCACAGACACTTATTGGCTGGACTGGACGGGCTTGAAATTGCAAGCTGCAACTCATTCCAGACATGTTCGATTGGATTGAGGTCAGGGGATCTTGCTGGCCAGTCCATACGCTCAATCCCCTCCCACTGTCGGTATTGCCGGACAGCATGGACAACATGAGGATGGGCATCATCGTCCATCAGAATGAATCTATCTATCAACCACTGCACCTGCATACAATCTGAAATTGGCATCCATGATCTCATCAATATGCCGCTGTGCAGTCAATGTACTACGGCCAATGACACAGAGCTCTGTACGTCCATCCCAGCTGATGCCGCCACAGGCCATTATTGGCCCTCCACCATAGCGGTCATGCTCAGCAATGGTGGGTGCATGGAATCGCTCTCCTGGTCTTCTCCACATCCTAGAACGCCTATCTGTGTCGTCTAGACAGTACCTTGACTCATCTGTAAAAAGGACAGGTCGTTCATCTTCTCTGGTCCATCCAACGTGGTCCGTGGCCCATTCATATCGTGCCTGGCGGTGGTTCTGGGACAGCTGAATGCGAATACATGGTCTTCTCGATCGGAGACCACCTTCCTGCAGCCTTGCCCGGATAGTCTGCGTCGAAATATTTACCCTGGATGCATTCTGAAGGTCACTGCGAAGCTGGGTCGCTGTGTCAAAGCGGTTCCTACGGGCCTGAATGATCAAAAACCGTCCTTCAGCTGTAGATGTTGCCCTGTCTCTGCCACCATCATGTCGTCAGATTGGTGTGCCACACTGCTGAAGTCTTGACCAGGCACTGATTATCACCGAATGGTACACACCAAGGGCTTCACCAACCCGACGATGGATAACCCCTTGTTCCGCCATCCCTCCAGCCAACCACATTTCTGCTTCAGACAAATGCCTTCTTACATTTGCATTTACCATGTTCAATCATTAAATCACAAGGGTCTGTGTTGAAATGAAGACTGATACCCTACACATCGCATGAACATCTAGACAGTACACGAAAACATCATGGAAATCAAGGAGTACATGCTTTCCATGACTGTCACGAACAGTTTGCCTGTCAAGATAGCTAATGTAAATGCTGGGGACCATCTCAATACATTCCTCAATTATATCCACCAAAAATATCGCTAATGTGTCACCCGAAAATTTCACAATGATGTGTCAAATACGTGCTGCTTAGCAAACTTTGAGTAGTATATTAACAAAAAAGGAAATTGCGAAAACAAGAATAAGAACCAAAGGGAAGGATTCGGCCAGTGGGCTCTGTTGTCTGAGCTTGATATGTTTCTTATGCTTCACACATCGAAGCGTGAACTCCTCCCACACAAACATGGTGAATGAACGAATGCCACTCCATCTCGTTTCTCAGACTGTATAATCATATATTTTGCCCCCTCTGCTGGCGCGTAGCAAAGTATCCATATGCGGGTGTGGGGGAGGGGGGGGGGGCGGGGTGCGGATCTTATCAAGATAGAAGTCTTGAATTGGGGAAAGGTATCAAGGCTGTTGTCTCTTCCGTCGGTGAGTCAGGGGTATATGTTTTCAACAATTCTATTCTACAATCCACATGAGGTGTCAAATACTGAAATTCCAGATGACATATCACTCCTTTTTTCGTTTGTAATTATTGGAAGTTGGCGGCCCACGCAGATCGTAGAATTCAGCAGAATGTTTTGGGAGACATGATTGTTTTTTTTGGGGGGGGGGGGGGGGGTGGGGGCGGGGTTAAGATTACCACGGATTCGCCACGCCAGTACCCTCCCCTCACATTTCACTTTGATGAGTAAAGGCTTGGCCACGGACCTTCTCCAAAACAACCAAGAATAACTGACCAAATGTCATATTGTTTGCCCCAACACGGAACTTATGACCCCTCCTTGGAAAGACAGGTCGATCACGTCCAACTGAGAGATCACAGGCCAAATGGTAGGCCAGATTTTAAACGATAATTAATGTCGCTCCAGCACTTTTTCTCGTCAGATATTATCAAACGCGCTGCCGAAAAGAACAACACATTATACGCCATTTAAATAAAAACAGCCCTACATCTAAATCGTACGTTTAATATGAGAGCATCCTAATTTCGGTGCAGTGAATTTAGAGCATCGTTGAGTTTCCAGTCTTGTGTATATTAAAAAGAAGGGGGGTATTTTGAAGTAGGGGTGATATCAGGTCAATTATAGCTTTTTTATCTCTTTAGGTCATGTTTCCAAACGCCTGTGGAACGAACTTGACGTTGAAGGTAATGTTGTAAATGCAGCTATAATAATTCCATGGAATTTTTTAACAACCTGACCTCACTTACCTGTGTCCCTTCCAATTCAGCAGTCTTGTTGGCCCCATTCATTGCAAACAAGATTTATGAAAATGAGATTTCATATTTAATTTCAAAGGTACAGGCATAAATTTCCAGGTTGAATGTTTGAAATATGCAGAAATATACTTCTCTCAAAAAAGACTTAAACATATTATTTTTCCCCAAGAGGGGCCAGATTGGAATTTATCAGGATAAATATTTTGAAAGAAAATTGATACTTTAAAAATATACTTTGGTATTAACCCTTTACCGGACAGAACGTCCAAAACCGGTCAGCACTATTCACAAAAATCTCCAATTAATTTTTATTACTGTTTTTTATTACTGTTTTTTATTTTTGTCTCAAAAACATAGATTATGACCCCCTCTTTGGAACGATCTCATCGAGATCGTTCCAATGAGGGGTCATAAGCTATGCTTTTGAGACAAAAAATGAAAACAATCCGTTATTCAAGAATTCTGTTTGCAAGTGTCGTCTGCTTTTCATGTTACAGTACGTGGAGAGTGGATTGTAACTAAATCACCCGCGGAGTGGAGTTGTCACCCAAGCTATAACTTTCTAATTGTGTACATATCGACAAAAAACACAAGCAATGTTTCAGCCAATGGACCTCCGGGTTTAACCCGGAGGTCCATTGGCTGAAACTTTGCTTGTGCTGGTTATGTTTTGCAACAAATTCGCAATTATTGCTTGGGTGGAATCTCCACTCTGCGGGTGATTTAGTGATAATACACTCTCCACGTACTGTAGGTAAAGGGTTAAAACATGTTTTTTCCCATTTTTAATAACGAAAATCAATTAGTTGTTGATGATAATTAAATGCGCATAACCGAAGGAGATATTCCAAGAGCTTTCAATTACTTTTTAAAATTAAGTTTTTCCTTTCCTCAACACAATCTAAATATAATTTACACATAAATTAATGAGGGCGCGGTGGGGGCCCGGTAACTGGTTCTCGTCAGATCACCGAAGTTAAGCAACGTCGAGCGCGGTTAGCAGTTGGATGGGTGACCATTTCAGCGACTGATTCGCGCTACCGCGCTTTGTCCTTGGGCAAGGCACTTAACCCCGATTGCCTACATGGGGGCACGATGACGCTGTGTACTATGGCGTACGACACGTCGATGGTGCGCATGTCTTCAAACAATCTAACCCTTCCTGTGCCGCGGTGCAGGGTTCTGAGTTACGATGTTGGAGAGATGACAGCTGCTCGTCGTTGCTAGGTGGTTCTCTCCGGGACCTCCGGCCTCCTCCACCCGTAAAACTGTCACCGACATGATGTGACCCTGGTTGTTGATGTGTCGTTAAACCATAATAAATAAATAGATAAATAAGTACACATAAACTAATATACAATTGTGTCACATCTTCATTGAAGTATTCTAATATGTAAATCTGCATTTAACTACAAGCCATGTCTGTCATGCTACATAAATATATTAACAGACAGAGTGGGAGAAACCGACATCTACCCACTATCATGGCTTTCCTGTGAGACGCCACTAAAAATCCACGCGTCATCACTCTACTGGAAAGTTTAGAAAGTCACGTTAGTGTGGCTTTACACTGTTTACCTTTCACTTATTTGCTCAGCAGTTACAAAAATATTTAAAAAACGGGTTTGCTACAGTTTATTCATTGGAGAAACTACTGGCAACGCCACAGGAAACAACGGCTGCCCGCGTATCGAGAAGACCACCCCACCCCAACAATGAAACTTACTAAGTAATAACCTCTTTATTTATACAAGCCAAAACAAATGGATACAACATGTTCTCAGATATGTTACGTCTTTCTGACAGTTTTATTGTTTTTTTTTTGTTTTGTTTTTTTTTTTCACAAAGTCCGAAGTTTCATCTTCGCCTTGTCCAAGTCCAGCTAACCGAACTGGGGAAGCCGCGACGTTCGGATAGCTGAACCATCTCAACTCCCAATTAGACAAAAAACTCTTCTTTTGACTCTGAATCTCAGTTTGCGCTGAATTTTCCGAACAC
Source organism: Pictodentalium vernedei (assembly GCA_031216915.1). NCBI lineage: Eukaryota > Metazoa > Mollusca > Scaphopoda > Dentaliida > Dentaliidae > Pictodentalium > Pictodentalium vernedei. The sequence goes on from CM062289.1 coordinate 89,513,202, forward strand.
CCCTCATCTTTCTTCTCCTCATTCTTCAAATCCTTATTTTTTGTCATTTTCATGAAGCCTGGATTCAATTTTCCTGATTGCGTTCGTCGAAAACGGTGGCAAATTTTGATGTAAACAAACAGATTTGGCCTTGCAATATCGGAGTAGAACAGCGTCATATCAATCGAGTTGGGGCGCAGTGGCGCAGTGGGTAGAGGTGTAGGGTGCAAGCCGAGAGGTCCTCGGTTGGAATCCCACCTGCGACAACCGCGTTGTGTCCTTTGACAATACACTAAAACCCCGTTGCCTACATGGGAGCACGGTGACGTTGTGTATTAAGGCGTACTGCACGTCGATGGTGCACTTCTCTTCAACCAATGCTGACCCAGCTTGCGTGGAGTTAGTATGTTGGGGAGCTGACAGTTGCACGTCGTTGCTCGGTGGTTCTCTCCGGGTACACAGGCTTCCTCCACCCGTAAAACTGTCGAGGTCATGAGCCATTGTGCAGAAATATGTGATCTTAAACACCAATAAATAAATAAATAAATAAATAAATAAATAAATAATATAAATAAATAAATAAATAAATAAATAAATACCAGTCGAGTTTCAAGTCTTTCAGTTAAAACTAGAAGTCCCGTCATGAAATACGCACAAATAACACGTCGATCTGCGCGTTAATCTACGCATTATGGCTATAGTAAGGCTATCAAATTCTGCACATACGGCCTGTGCACAAGCAATGTTTCGGCCAATGGACCTCCGGGTAACCCGGAGGTCCATTGGCAGAAGCATTGCCTGTGTTTACTATGAGTAACCAGGAGAACCTGCTGTGCTTTGGATGCCATTCGATATAGCAATTGCGCGCAATTCCTACGCGCAATTAAGCCTAGATAAGCGGACAGTTCGTGACAGGACTTCTAGTTTTAACTGTATCTCTGGAGTTTGATAATGGATAATTATGGGGAAAAGAACTATAGCAAATAAATCATGATACTTACTCTTTTACAATACCTGCATATCTAGTATATGTCTTTCCACATTTGTCAGGATCTGGATCATAAAACGCTTCAGTGTTCCATCGCTCTTCAGGTATAGGTACTACATGATCTTCGCCATTCTTCAAAATTTGCCAAAATTCTTCTTGATTGTTGGCACCGGGAAATCGACATCCTATGCCAACAACCACGATGGCTTCGTCACCCTCCATGTTATTTATTTCTCAGATATATTTCCTGTCAAATTCATTTATGCCTGAGACAGGAGTATTAACTTGGCAGAGGGTGGGCTCCACCAACAAGTCAACAGCCGACTACATTTGGAAGCGATCTGAAATAGTATGGGGTTCCTGAGACTTTCTCGTTTTTATAGTGGTATGCACATCACATTTTTCAAGAAGTTTGTGCACAAAAGCCAATAAATTTTCCAGTTTATGTTTTGATTAAGATATATTTTAAATTCCGTTTATAATTGTTGACGCCTAACATGTTAATAAGGAACGAATATAAATAGAACAAATGACAGTCGTCAAACATGTCACATTTTAGCGTCTCCTCACTCTAAATTTGAGTTCATTTTCACCCAACACAGCTGATTTGGGTTGATTTTTAACCCAACTGTCTTTAACGTGTACGTGGGACCTGCGAATCTCACATTTCGGTTTGATCTAATCACGAATGGAATCAGAGTTCATGCCGACTCAATATTTTAATGTGAGTTTTGTTTTATGCCAAATGAGATTTTTTGCGGTCAAATGAGATTTGTTTGTGCCATATATATTTTACTAGGGACAACTATAAAAAAGACTTGTTTTCTCCATATTTTATTGAAGATCAAAAGCAAAAAATTACATAAAACCAAATATAACATAAAAGGGAACATAACATAAAATACTTTTTCACGAATCAATGGTTTCACGCGCCGAAGGGACGCAGGACCAGTGTGGGGCAAGCCCCTTTCCATCCTTTTTAACGGTAGAATAAAGTTTCACGCAACATGCCTGGGTGCGTCAAAGGAGAGGAGGGAGGGGGGACTCAGCAGATGTCCGGTATCTTGGTGTTCTTAGTTGTTGGTCTAGTTGATGTGATGTTTCTGTGATGTTCTTTGATGTACACCCTCTGTGAGGACCAGTGTGAGAGGGGGTCCTCTCGACAAAGGTGCTACCTCTTCCCGAGGGTGATGTGCTGATGTTTTCGGGAAAGTATAGTCTGCAGCCACTTGAAAAGTAGTTTTGTTGTGGTAGGCCTTCATTGGCAAGTATAGTCTACCTCAGGCACATAAAATTATAAAATCTTATGAAACATATATAGTCCAACATATAGCAGGTCAATAGAAATTGCACCTCAACGATCTATTCAGTAACCGATTGACATGAAGAATTGAAATCTTAACCGTTGTCATTTCATTATTGTGTTAATCTTCGATTTTGGTCAAGGGGGGAAGTACCATCAATAATTAACCATTTTCCTAACATGAAAAGCAGACGACACTTGCAAAAACAATTTTTGAATAACTATTTTTTTTCATTTTTTGTCTCAAAAACATAGGTTTTGACCCCTCATTGGAACGAGCTCGACGAGCTCGTTCCAATGAGGGGTCATAATCTATGTTTTTGAGACGAAAATGAAAAAAAAATGAAAATCAATTGGCGATTTTTGAGAATAGCGATGGCCGGTTTTGGTCCTTACCTTCGGTAAGGGGTTAAAGATAATTGACAATCTGGTCTATTGTTCGCTGAGGAAGAAACAAAGCATGCGTTGTTTACACAGTACACCGCTTCTTAATCGAAGGTCACCGGCAAGGACAATTGGAAAGTGACTGGTCATTGTGTACACAGTTGAATGAGATTACTTTTTGTCATTAATAATACGGACATTCATATTCATATTTTAACTTATCATTTGTTCGCTTTACCAGGAGAAAATGAAGTATTATATACCCGGTTTTGCAAAGTCAAAAATGGCTACCATAAGGCCCAAGGTTGGACGAAAATCAAGAATATACCAGGTTCATGATTTGGAATTAATGTGCCCAACGCTCACATTTATGTGCCATTTTTTTTAAAACTGTCGTTTGGCACATTTGGCACATGCCAGCGTGAATACTGAATGAAATATGGCAGATGAATTCGAATCAAACCAAACAACGAGGCGAATCTGGTCACCCTTCCAGAAGTCAGCAATATAGATATTGCATCTTCTTATGTGCGTTGAAATGCCTATTGTTAAAAATCGCCAATTAATTTTCATTATTTTTTTTTTTCATTTTTTGAGTCAAAAAAGAAAAAAAAAAATACTTATTCTAGAAAATTTTTTTGCAAATGTCGTTTGCTTTTCATGTTAGGTGAAGGGTTAAGTATTTTATATTCAGTTATTGAACTTATATCAATGGAATAAAAAATATCAAAGCGGACCAGTTTTTGTTTTCAATTTCCGTGACTCTATTTGCGGATTTTTCCCGAAACGGGATAAAAAAAAAATAGAAAGGGAGACCATTCCACCGCGAATTGTTTTTCAATCATCAAATCTTTGACTTCCAGCATAGATATTCGATAAAACTTTGAAAATTTCTCAACTACTCTAAAATTTACGAATCACCACGACTCGACTCGATTCATTGGAGTAGTTTTCAATCGAATAGAATCTTGAAGTTTCGCAGGACCAAAGTTCCTCATCACATTTTTTGGTTTTACGAATATTTGGTCCGTATGAATCAAATGACCCGAGAAATAATTATTGATTAATCATAGCAACTTGTTCAAGTTAGATAAAACAAAAGATAAATTTCCTTGCCATAGTCGCGGTACTTAAAATACTCATCCCATCTATTGCCTCAGAGTCTGGTGGTAATTGAAGGGTGAACCGGAAACAAGAAATGATGGCATTCGACGTAGAATAACCCCATGAGCATTATATCCAAAATCGCTAAAATGGAATTGGAGTAAAATATTTTACAACCCTCGAATTTGAGTGGCGTGTGACGTAAGTTGTGGTAAAGAGCATAACTCGAACGCTTCGCTATTCTGGGGAGGTCATGGGGAATCTGGTTTGACGCCATGTCACGGTATATTGTGGGTATCACATGTTTTGTCATAGTAGTCCCGGTGGACGACCATGTTTGGACACAAATATTTTGACAATACGGGTGTCAGTGCGCATGCACAACGCGTGTTGTAAGGGTAGGTTTATATGTTTTTCCATTCTGTCATATTGAGTAGTTCGATAATTAACCCTTTACCCAACAAATCGCCCGCATCCGCCCGCGTAATATGCAAATTCAGCACTTGAAAAAATATTATTTTTAAAAAAATTTCAACAAAACCATATCATGTGATCCCTCGTTGGAACGAGCTCGTCGAGCTCGTTCCAACGAGGGGGTCACATGATATGGTTTTGTTGAAATTATTTGAAAAAAATTTAAAACATTATATTTAAAATAATAAATTTTGATATCGTCTGCGTTGGGTAAAGGGTTAACCATTGTCCTAACATGAAAAGCAGGCGTCACTTGTAAACAAAATTCTTGAATAACAATTTTGTTTCTTTTTTTGTCTCAAAAACACAGGTTATGACCCCTCATTGGAACGAGCTCGACGAGCTCATTCCAAGAAAGGATCATAACCTATATCTTTGAGACAAAAAATGAAAAAAATAAAATGAATGTTTTTTTGCGACTTTTGTGAATTGCGCTGACCTTGCCAATACGTTATGTAAAGGGTTATCCAAGAAAGGTATGCCCAAGGATCCATCGGACTTGAGTGCCTCTGGTGGAGAAGAAAATTCCCTTGCTTGAGGGAGAATGGCTGTGTTTACCACGTTTATCTACTCAGGTCAGTTCTGACTGCACTTAACTCTATCATTCGATCTGGTCCCAGCTATTTCTCGTGCCGACCCTTCTCATTGAGAGGGTGTCAGTAGCTTCAGTCAGATCGCTCCTCAGCCTGTATCGGCCTCAACAAGCCCACGGCTTAGTTAGAATGCTTGTGGTGTTTGCCTACTAATTGTCAATCCAGAACAGCATAAGTGGCACATGACATACGCTTAAAATACCGAGATATGCATATGTTATAGGTCGCAACGTGCCTTATATATCACATGGGCACATTCGAATATTTGGGGACTTTTGGGTACTGGAGACTAGTGATTGGGGACTGGAGTTTGGGGAATAGTGGGGACTTGTGTGGACTGATGGTGGTTATTGGGGTATAGTTCGTAGACCACAGTTCCTACAGTTGAAACTAGAAGTCCTGTCACAATTAGCGCCGAAAATGTCTCTTATTTTATGCGCTCCTTACTGCAGAAGAATGAGGTCTGAAATACACAGGGGCGTTTGCGCTGTGCACGGCAAAAACTAATGCGCTAATAGCGAAGTTGGTAGTGAAATCACGAACCGAACCGATAAAACAGAAATAAAATATTGAGACTACAGTATGTGCAATTGAGTGTGGATTACTTAATAAATATAGCATGGCTTTGAGTTGACTATGCCAAAATGGTGGTCCTCGAGGAGAGGATAGTCCCGACGCGTAGCGGAGGGACTATTCTCTCCTCGAGGACCACTATTTTGGCATAGTCAACGAAAAGTCATGCTATATTTATTATATTAGATGTGTGTGTGGGTGTGTGTATGGCGGGGGGGGGGGGGGGGTCTTCATCGGTCATATATGCAAGATAATATTCTTATTCACAGCCAAAGAGAAAAGAAAATGGTTCAGGGTTTAAACAGGTAAACTAAGTTAATTCTGCCATTCATAGTTCTGGGATAGAGAGGTAGAGAACCAAACCCCAAGAAACACAATACCATTATTCCATTAACCCCCTCCCCGCCCCCAACACTACTACAAACATCACTTTCGATACACATATTTTTATTTCCCCAAACTAAATGTGATAATGTATATGGGACGGGATGTCTTGTAAAGTATTTACGCTTCAATGGAATTTTCTAAGCGAATTCGAATGTTACTATTTATAACCGTGCACTATTACCGTGCACTATTCTTTTTTTCAAAAATGATAGTAGGTCTGTGCGATTTCGCTGACGAACTATCGGAAAATAGGGTGTTTCTGTTCAACCAATCAGCACGCGGGAAAGTCACGTGACATCTAATATTACTAAATAACTGTAGGGTGGATTTTACACTTGGTAATTATTTACAATTTCTAAGGACAAAACAGAAGAAACACTACATGGACCACCGCTTCCATGTGACAAAAATTTGGAAGAGTTTCTAATGCTGTCGTGAACAATTTCAAATACTTTTTGAGTAGAGAAGAAATGGCGCTGCGATTCAGTATCAATCCACCCTCTCCATTATGTATATGAAGTCGAATTTTAATATCTGTTTATATCATTTCATATACATGTATCCAAGTAGAGGTTAAAAATCATGTAAATAATCCCTTTTTCCTAGCACAGAATTGTACAGATTTGGACACGCTGTTTTTCTACATGAATTGAGTTACGGTAATGGTGTAGTTTGACAGGGGCAAATGTACTTACTCAGCATGCTCTTACTTCAAAAAGTGCACAATACAGTCACATGACTTCTAGTTCCAACTGTAGGCTGTAGGTACTAGTCAGCTGTTTATTACCTATTGGTACTATAAGTTATCCTGCTCACTATACCCTAGTTGAACTGATTGTTATTGTGCCTACTACTACTATTTAACCCTACTTTATACCATGATTACCTATTTAAGGAATAGTGCATGGCTTGGAGTTGCCTACGCCCATATTATGCCCATTGAGGTGGTGTGGTTCCCGACGCGAAGCGGAGGGAACTACACCACCTCACTGGGCACTATATGGGCGTAGTCAACGACAAGCCATGCACTAGTCCTTACATTATATCGAACAACCCGAAAATGCAAATTAACCAAATAATCTACAATCCAAATTGTAAACATGTAATGATGTTTTTATTTTAATCAATAAAGGAGAAATGAGAATAATGTGTGGATATTGATAATTGTTCGACACAATTATACTATTCCTCGCCTCTGCCAGTGTCTCACTCCGGGTTCCAAGGGTAGATCACGACTCGTCTTCGATTCGTCGTGATCTGCCCATAGAACCCGGAGCTCGACGCAGATACATATTGTATATCCACATAATGGTTATAATCTCTATTTATCTGAGCGTATCACCTCGGAAAACTTTGAGGCTATTCTTGCGACACTAAAAAAACGAAGTGTATATTTTTTAAGTAAATGGAATTGTCTAATTGGTGGCGGGGATTTTCTGCCACCATTTTGGATAAATCGTTGCTTTGTACGTTTTTATAACCAGAAAATGCATGTAGTGCCCGTGCTAAAAAATAGAAAACATATAGTGTCCTCATGTAGTGACCATTCAGCTCTGTGCTGGAAAACTACACGAAATAGAGTATCACCTTTCAGCCAATCAGAATGTAAGGAAGTCACGTGAGGTATAATATTATACTATATATGAAAATCCTATGACATAAATTTTAGCCTTACTCACCAACCGCAGTGAACACGCCAGCAATAGGATTTCAGTCGTTAAAATTTACCCCTACAGTGGAATTACATCCAAGTTGACCTTTGCTGACGTCCTACTGAATGCGAACTTGTCTAAATTTACCGCCCGTCGCCCAGTGAAGAGTGAAATGAAAGTGGCAATTATTTATTACGTTTCTAAATGAGTTTACCCCATAAGACACCAAAAATTAACAAACATGCATTGTCTCATGTTAACAAAGCATCCATAACTCGAAATAATATGTTATTATGATATTAAAATGAAAAATGCCCCTTTTCTGTTACAATTTAGTTTCGGCGATATAATTGGCAGCGGAAGTATGGCCCACCGACTCTCATATGTGAACAAAAACAGATTCGCACGTATGAACGTCTGCGGCTCAGTAAAATTGAGAAAACGTAATAGCGACTCTTAATAATCTGACGATCATGGTATATATAAAATATACCCAAAGTAGGTTTGTGTATGAAATGTTCCCCACTCTTGATGAAGTGGTGGTAAGTGCATGCCGAAAGCTCGCGGTTAACAACACTTCACCACTCGTGGTGAACCTTTGGTACACCAAGCTGCTATGGGTATATTCTATATATAATATCTACGGTGACTGTTACGGCTCCTAGGGATTGGGCGGTTTTTCAGTTCTCCGGTTCGGTTCCGGTTTTTGCGGCAAACTGAACAATAAGACCCAGCAAAAAAGTGCCGAACGGTTTTATTGTGTTTGTGCATAAACAGATCAAACTACTTTACTGAGATGAAACTGGACAAGCGACCACTGTGGAATCTTGTTACCTAGTCTATCCGGCAAAGTGGCAAATACGTCGTGCTCTCATTGTGACATTTTCACCATTATTGACTCGTCCACCATAGACTTAGCAACTGATCATCATCATCTGGGACACAAAGAGAAGTTAGTCTGAACCCAATATGGGCAGGGCTTTTGTAGTGAGTGGTGTCATATATACTGCTGCGGGTGTTTTCCAGTTAAAGAGCCTGGAGTGGTATTTACTATCCATTCTCAACAGTCAGAGATACCAAACCGAAACCGATGATTTGTCTTGAAAATGAACCGAAACGAATCCGAAAATTCAAAACCTCTCAGCTCTAACGGTTCCTATGGCTACCGCTGTCTGTTACACTAGACTTGTCCACCAATTCTCCTATGTGTAGCACCAATACAAGTCTGTTAGACATCATCTGAACCTGTCTCGACTTCTACCTTATTTCATGTACTAGTAGACTCAATCAGATTTCACCATTCCTCTAAAGCCGAACCATTTTATACATTTCTTTGATCGAATGAATGATGGGGACTTTACATATAGGACACTATATGTTGATCATACCGCTAGATGCTTATGTAATAGTTAACAATATAAATACACGCACTCTGAAATCTGGTGAGATGGGGGCGCGATGGCGTCGCGGTAACCGGTTCTCGTCAGATCGCCGAAGTTAAGCAACGTCGAGAGCGGTTAGCAGTTGGATGGGTGACCATTTCAGCGACTGATTCGTGCTCCCGCGTTGTGTCCTTGGGCAAGGCGCTTAACCCCGATTGCCTACATGGGGCACGATGACGTTGTGTACTAAGGCGTACTGCACGTCGATGGTGCGCATGTCTTCAACCAATCTAACCCTGCCTGTGCCGCGGTGCAGAGTTACGATGTTGGAGAGCTGACAGCTGTTCGTCGTTGCTCGGTGGTTCTTTCCGGGTACTCCGGCTTCCTCCACCTGTAAAACTGTCACCGACATGATATGACCCTGGTTGTTAATGTGTCGTTAAACCCTAATACAAAAAAAATCAGGTGAGTTAAAAATTAACCAAAATCAACTGGGTTAAGTGAATATGAACCCTATTGGGTTCATATTCACTCATCCCAGGTGACTTGGGTTGATTTTTAACCCAAGTAAATTTGGAGTGTAACTCATACAAAACATGAATGCATTCTTGAAAGACACAGACGTGGTTATGTAGCAGGCAGCCAAGTGCACCAAGGCATATTGAGCTTGGGCGCATACGGGTAGTTGATCAGATATCCCAATCATTTTATACAGTAACTTGAGCGAATGAATGATGGGGTCGTTACATTTTAGAGGCTGGTTATCTGTTGATCATACCAATAGGTGCTTATGTCAGCATGCCATAGTTAACAATGTTAACACATGCGAGGCATGGGAATTTGTTTGAATGATTGAAAGTGCGCTGGTGTAATAGGACGCAGAGTGGCTCAAAACATATTACACGTGGACACATGCAGTAACTGATGTTGGGGACACTAACTTATGAAACGATGATGTACTATCTGCGGATACTCATACAGTAACTATAGATATCTGATGATATTTTTCAAAGGATGGTTACAGTGTTTGGCGATCATTGTAGACATTGTTAACGAAGATACCTTACCATTACCTACAAACGCGGTTTGCAACCATTTCTACTGACGCAACCACTGGCCTCTTCGGTACCACAACTATTGGCTATGTGATCAACTCCCAGGAGTGACAGATTCTACAACTACTGTTGGCTTTTGACTTTAGTACGGACACTGGTCACATCTTTAATGTTAACACTATCTGCTTCAACTACCAGTCTTGTCACCCCTTGCCAATAATAACACTGTCATTAGGAGTTCTCCGGTGGATATCCAGTACAACCTAAAACAGAGAAGGCCTAATACTCGCATCAAACCTTACACGTAGGGCTATTATACTCATAGAATTGTTCGCGGATACGTATTATGTGGTGGTGTACAAGTCGGAGAGTACTTATCGGTGGACACTGCCGATAGAAACCAATGAACCAGGGGCGGACTGGGCCAAGAACAATTACCGAGAAATGAACCAAGGCCGATTCCTGATCCGGAGAAAATTTTGATTTTTTGAACCGAACGGACCCTGCTTCCTTGCATCTGTGTGATCAATGGCAGATCACACAGAAGAAATTTCGATGGCATTTTTATATCATCTCCATTACTCTTTCTGTAAGAATGCTATGAACAGGAAATGGGGATACGTGGACCCATCGGGACGACCATATTGCGGCCCATTTTGAGAAAATTTTGAGTTTCCAAATTAAAAGAGCGCTTCTTCCTTGCATCTAGGCAATCAGTGGCAGACTAGACTGCTGGATTATCCAAATGTTCTCTATGTGGGAGTCCCACAGAGAACATTTCTATGTACCAGCATTCCAAGCCATCAGGTCAATTTCGTCTGTTGAGCGTTTTCACAAAATTCAAGGCACCAATAGGTGTTGGGCTGCATCAATTTTTGGGGGCCCCAATAGGTGGCCTAATGGGATTTTTCCCGATGGACAATACGGCCAGTTCACATGTATCAACTCTAAGAAGCCGGGGGTCGAGTTTTCTTGTCTGTGATGTAATACGGCAGATAATCTGGCTCTGACGGTTCGGCTATCTTTGGGCTGGGGAGAATTAAACATTGACCAGGTGCTTCTAGTCAAGTGTCGTCTGCCTGAATAGGCAGACGACACTTGACTAGAAGCACTTGCTTTACTGTAAGTTTACTGTAAGTTTTTTCGCAGTATGTCATGTTCAATAAATTCATTCTGATTCCCCGGCTTCTAAGAGTTAAGCGCCTATGGGGTCTCCAAGGGCAATTCCTGTCAAGGACAGTCAGGATGAAAAGAACCTTCACGCCCTAAAATGTATACTTAACCCTTTACCCAACGTAACGACCAAAACGGCCAGCGCTATTCTCAAAAATCGCCAATTAATTTTCATTATTTTTTTCATTTTTTGTCTCAAAAACATAGGTTAGGACCCCTCGTTGGAACGAGCTCGTCGAGCTCGTTCCAACGAGGGGTCATAACCTATGTTTTTGAGACAAAAAATGAAAAAAAATAGTTATTCAAGAATTATTTTTTCAAGTGTCGTCTGCTTTTCATGTTAGGTAAAGGGTTAATGTTAATTTATAATGAGAAACATAACAAACTTACTGATCAGCAAACAGTTGTCTTTTACTCCTAATGTTCTGTGCTGTATAAGGTTTTCAAAATAAAAGAATCCCGTTTCCTTGCATCTGAGTGATCTGTGGTAGACTAGCCTGCTGGTATTTCGAAATGATAGTCCACGAAGAGAACATTTCAATATTCTGGCATTCTATGCAATCTGATCTATTTTGTCTGTTGAAGTTTTCACGCAATTTCAGGCGCCAATAGGTGCCTCAGGGGACACACAGTATGGAGGCCACCGGCCAGTTTGTGCAGAAAAAATCAAACCCGTGCCAACTTGGTCAAGTGATAGTAGGCAGATACTGGCTGAGTAGAATAGAACTCAGTCAAATGACAAAGGTCTGCTCTAGAAACAGCTAAAACTAGATCGGATGGAATGGTCAAGAGTATCCAGAACACATCAGAACAGTTAGAAAGAATAGCAAATCGACGTGTCTACAGTACTGGGGTCTCTTCCCTCCCAAGGAACATTCCCAAAGGATCCTTAGACATACCTAGCTTGTTAAGGAACATGTAACATGGCCTGATAGAGAAGGTAGCAGCGTAGAATGTTCTTTGTGGGTAATTTATGGTAGTTGTCGGGTCATTTTCAGTAATTATATATACTCGCATTTCTAGAACATACCCTCCTAACACAATCTACGTCAACCAAGTATTGCATGGCCATAGTCATCACCTGTCTGCCACCATAGAAGTCAAGATGGAAGACAAAAACATACATTACCCTAACAACGTGTGCTATGCATGCTTTGAGACAAAAAATGAAAAAAGTAGTTATTGAAGAATTTTCATTATTAACGATAATTTCCGGGTTTGATTATAAACGATAACGTCACAAGTGAATTATGCAATCAACAATTGTGTCATGAATCCGTGCGCGCAAACGAAGACGCTTTGTCGTGGGTGTCATAGGGACTTCGTTGTTGTTTGCTTTTTTTAACCCTTTACCTAACATTAAAAGCAGACGGCACTTGCAAAAAAAAAACTTCTTGAATAACTATTATTTTAATTTTTTGTCCCAAAAGCATAGTTTATGACCCCTCATTGGTACGAGCTCGATGAGCTCGTTCCCATGAGGGGGCATAACCTATGTTTTAGAGTCAAAAAATGAAAAAAATAATGAAAATTAATTGACGATTTTTGAGAATAGCGATGGTCGTTATGTTAGGTAAAGGGTTAAAAATATAATTATCGTTAATAATGAAAAGTAATAAACAGAGTAATCGCTTGACTGGACTGGCTACGTGAAATAATTCAGTCGAGGCTAGGGACTCTATTGTAAAACACTCGTTCGCATTCGCGCATTCGCGCATTCGCGCACTCGTGTTTGTACAACGTCGCTCACCTCTCATGAATTATTTCACTTAACCAGTCCAGTCTAGCGATTACGCTCTATTTACAATGATGACACACACCAATGCGTATACTTTTAAACCCTTGATGCACTTTTGATTATAAATCGCGATTTCGTCGAAAACTTATAGCGAACGAAATAATAATTTACTTTACTTTACAATGCTGAAACAAAACACGCGTATACACTCTAAAATTAATTGGGTTGACAATCAGCCCAAGTCACCTGGGTTGAGTGAATAATAACCAAATGTGGTTCATATTCACACACCCCACTTGATTTAGGCTGATTTGTAACCAAATTGTTTTTACAGTGTACGTGGACTCAGCGAATCTCACATTTCGATTCGATCGAATCACGAATGGAATCTGACAGATGAATTAATTATTTGTTTACGAAACTGATTTTAGAGTACAGATCTAAGTTCACAGTTATTTTTTTCTATCAAGGGACACAATTCAATCTATGACATGATTACCACAAAAAATCAAAATAAATGTCCGGTAACCGAACATTCTCCTTGTATTTTTAAATTTCTGTTTTCTGGAAAGACATTTTATATTCTTATTGAAACTCATATTAGTGATTATTGCTTTGAATAAAAACAGAGATGTTCATTTATTTGGGAAAATATATCGAGCCTGCTGGATGTATCTATTGAAATCTAATGAAGCTAATGGTAGATGAAGGTTTAATATGGAGTATTTTGTATACTCTCCAGTGGATATTCACGAGACTGAAATATTGCACATAAAGCATCATATTTCAGACAGATAAATCTTGGAAGATATTTTATGGAATATCTTTCCTGACAGGAAAAGATTGTTGCAGTTTTCGTAGATATTACTGCCTGTAGAAATAGTTTATGTGATCAATCTTGCACGCATGTTATATCATGCATTTTATAAAATATGTTGGACCTTTGATCCAGCATTACATAAGTTATTTTTGGTTGTGCACATATTAGGTTCAAGCATCCCCAACTGTCAACAGACGCACTCAGGACCCACATGTCGCCGTAATAGCTTGTGTACTGAAGCGGCGGAACGAGAGAGGGTGGGAGGGGGGAGCAAATGCACACCCACTGTGCCACAGACATGTTGCTCCTTTAGAAAATGAGTTAACCCTTTACCTAACCTGAAAAGCAGACGACACTTGCAAAAATAATTCTTGAATAACTATTTTTTTTTCATTTTGTGTCTCAAAAACATAGGTTATGACCCCTCGTTGGAACGAGCTCGACGAGCTCGTTCCAACGAAGGGTCATAACCTATGTTTTTGAGACAAAAAATGAAAAAAATAATGAAAATTAATTGGCGATTTTTGAGAATAGCGCTGCCGGTTTTTGCCGTTGCGTTGGGTAAAGGGTTAAAAGCAAATAGAGCATGGGAATGTATGAGTACGGGTTAGTCTACCAAAAACAACTGTTGTTGCATTCGGCCTATGAGTACACCCTTCTGCGGTTCGGGTTGGAAGATAAATGAAGTAGCAGAAAGAGACACTACTATGAACAGACCGTGTCATGCATATCAGAAAAAAAGATTCTAGTGCTTGGTCCCGCATTTGTTGGTGCGAGATTACAAAGCATAGTGTGCCATGAAACTAGCTCGCCTTCTCTTTAAAGGAGAAATAAGTGTTATGTGCACACTGTGCTTGTACAGAATCTTTTATCACAACACAACTCGTATTGATAAAGGGTTTCATCTCATAATCATATAGATTTTGGTCTGAAAACCACGAGAAACGGTACATATCACATGATGTGTTCCGATTCCGTATCATATAGACGACTCATTCTGATTTCGTATCATATAGACAACTCGTTTCCGGTAGCTCTGTGGGCTATCATAACAGACGCATGGACACATTCTATGTCCGTTTCAGTGATCGACCGAACATTATGTCCCCAAAATGTTTAAAAATAATTTAACCCTTTACCTAACATAAAAAGCAGACGACACTTGCAAAACAAAACAAATTATTGAATAACTAATTTTTTATTATTTTTTGTCTCAAAAACATAGGTTATGACCACTCATTGGAACGAGCCCGACGAGCCGGTTTTGGCCCATACGTTCAGTAAAGGGTTAAGATTAAATCTGTTTATGTGACAGAATTGTTAGATAAATGAATTATCATGATAATGTCCATGTCCTGTGATTTGTATCATATTCTCGGTGGTGTCCACGAATGTGATCACAACTCGCCGGCAAAGCCGGCTCGTTGAAATCCCATTCTGGACACCGCCTCGAATCTGATACAAACCACATGACATGCATTTTATCATGATAATCTGTATGTGTACATGCACAATAGGGATCGCGGTGGCTCAGTGGTTGCGGTTCTGAACTTCAAACCGAAGGTCCCCTTTTTGATCGTGGTGGTCGATTCGTGGTGCTTTCTTTATTAATTAAAATTTTGCCATTTATTTCTTTATTCATTGGTGTTTAAGGTCACATACGTATGCACACTGGCTAATCGTGACCATGACAGTTTTACGGATGGAAAAAAGTCTGATTTCCCGGAGAGAACCACCGTACATCGACGAGCAACTGTCAGCTCCTGCACATTCAAGCTCTGTTCAAGCCCCACTCAAGCAGGGTTACAGCGGTTGTAGACATGTGCACCATCGACGTGCAGTACGCCTTAGTACGCGGCGCCATCGTGCCTCCATGTAAGCAATCGGGACAAAGTGCCTTGCCCAAGGACACAACGCGGGACGTCCCGGATGGGGATCGAACTCGGGACCTCTAGCATAGACGTCAAACAGTCTACAACTGAGCCACGCGCTCCCTTTAAATGTTTGCTGATAATTAATTTTATTACCAAGTAAACACATGCGTCCACATCCCTGCGCATGCGTGAAGTACGATCAGTCCACGGGGACTATACTGTATGCATCAACACCATCGGTAAATAACTTCGTCATCGATGTTACAATTGTCATCTCTCCAGCATCATGACTCATGGTTTGTCGTTGTCCCCTCGGCCTTCGTCATGAGCGTCTAATCATCACTCCTCCCTTAGATATCGCCTTTGCAACCATCGTCGTCATAAACATCCTATACGACTTCACAGTCGTGAATCGCTTCACCGTCAAATACACTATTGCCTCGTCTGTTGTTGCTGTGGGTGCAGATTTCTTCATAATATGATTTGTCCATCACCACTATCATGAACGTTTATGTCTGTATTATGAGTTCATTGTGTAAATGTATCGGTATTCGCCAAAGTACACATATTCTGGTAAGGTCTTCGCCAATACCGATACATTTACATAATCAATTCTACAACAATTCTTGCAGAGTGGTAAAATGTTTCATTATGCAAGTTCATATGTCACTTAGAAAGCAGTGACATGGTCGTAACTTCAATAAGTAACAACACTGAGATCAGTAACGTTGGTGAGTTTGTCGATTTAACTTTTCAGTTGCATAATTATATAATTGTTTAAAGGCAACGGAAGGATACGTAACTGCAATGCAAAATTTATACCGCCAATGCCCAACAAACCTGAGAAACAGACACAAACTATCGGCTAAAAATTCCAACGGGACATTCGCCAGATCAGACATGGTCCGTGGTTGGGAAGTCTGGGGAAGGACATCATTTGTTTTTTAATTTTCTGCCAAAAAAGTGCCGTGTTTATAGATTTGACTCCAGTATTATAACTTTTATAACTCCAGTATTATAACCTCCCCCCCCCCCCCCTCCCCACACACACACCACATAATACATACGAACAACGTTTTCTTTGAAGAACAATCGAATTGGCACAAACATTTTGAAAACAAATCGCGAAAATTTGACAGAAAATGAGGGACATCAGAAAATTCTTTGATAAGCCAATACTTGATAAGAGGACTGACAAAGAATGGTTTATACACGTTGTCGTCTGAAGACGGAAAATGCCCTGAAAAAGTGGGCGAATGGAATTTAATTTTAAAATTCTAAACAAGGAGAAAACTTTGCTGTTGCTGTGTGACACAAAATTTATTTTCTGCTAGTTTCAGCCGTCAACTCGAGGTCTATGATTTACAGTATCCATGAATACAAATTCACTCAGGACATACATTCCTAGACATTGGATTCGTCTGGACAATATTTCCTAGGATTAAATGTCCCGGGACTAAAATTCCTTGAACTGAAAGAACCCGGGCTACTATTCCTGGCACCTTTTGTCCGACAGACTATTTTGTAACCCTTTACCTATCGTGAAAAGCAGACGACACTTGCAAAAAAAATTCTTGAACTATTTTTTTTTATTTTTTGTCTCAAAAGCATAGATTTGATGAGCTTGTTCCAATGAGGGGCCATAACCTATGTTTTTGAGACAAAAAATGAAAAAAATATTGAAAATTAATTGGCGATTTTTGAGAATAGCGCTGGCCGGTTTTGGCCATTACGTTGGGTAAATTGTTAATACGAACTTGCATTCCGTATTCCGTTTCATCGTCTCGCCTGTTAGTGATGACATACAATCACATGTCAGCAAACTATGCCTAACAGAATATCGTGCGGAATATACGTTCTTCAAAATATATAGAACATTCGAAATATCGGACGTGCGGAGTTTTTGACCGTCCGAATATCGACCCTTTGGAATATTGGTGTTCGGAATATCGCACCTGCA
Source organism: Pictodentalium vernedei (assembly GCA_031216915.1). Classification (NCBI taxonomy): domain Eukaryota; kingdom Metazoa; phylum Mollusca; class Scaphopoda; order Dentaliida; family Dentaliidae; genus Pictodentalium; species Pictodentalium vernedei. The sequence continues at coordinate 89,530,641 of CM062289.1, forward strand.
ATGTATTGGACCTTCGAAAGATTGGACAATCGGAGTATCGGATCTCCGGAATTTCGGGCCTTCGAAATGTCGATCGTTTGAGTCGAAATATCGGACCTTCTGGATATTAGGTATTCACGATATCGCTCCTTCTGAGAGTTGGATCTTCAGAATATTGGTTCTTCAGGGTCTTGGGTCTTTTGAATAACGGTCCTTCGGAGTAATGAACTTTCGGAGTAACAAGTCTTCGAAATAAAGAGCCGACGCCATCCCTTTGATATTCACAGCCCGTTTTTGTAAATATCTCCTTTCGAAGAAGAGAAACATGACAAAAAACATTGCACTGCGCCTAGCATTTCCCCGACAGGGAGTCTTGTGCTCCCCGAGAGGGTAGGGGATATGTATTCCCCACCAAGTCCACAATACAGGAGCAGTTTCCACGACGGAGGTGAGAGTTAGATCTCCCCCGACAGGGAGGCTGTACCCCCCACCCTCTTCCTGGCCACACCACTGACAACACGTGTTTTTGTTTTTAATTCCGTCATGGTTTTACATTATTTATCTATAAACCTCCATCCATCTCTATTGATATATTGCTATCAGACAAAAAAGCCGTTACAGTCAGGTAATTTCAAATCTTACCACAAATTCATGTCTATTCTTTCTCTCAAGAAAAAACACACAGTGGTGCTACACGTTGTGAATACGATATATAGACAATAGTTCATTGCTCGGATTCGAGTACGATTTTTATCCTCGAGTAGGGCGCGCGGGGGATTATTTCACGAGGAGTTAACCGAGTGAAACCATCCGCGCGGTCCCCACAGGCCACTCGAATCCGAGGAGTCAGCCTTTGTCTTATTTTATTTTCTCCTTATTTGTTTTCCCAAATCAGCTCTTTATACAGTACGTGGAGAGTGGATTGTAACTAAATCACCCGCGGAGTGGAGTTATCACCCAAACTATAACTTTCGTATTTCGTATATATCGACTAAAAACACAAGCAATGTTTCAGCCAATGGACCTCCGGGTTTAACCCGGAAGTCCATTGGCTGAGATTTTGTTTGTGCTTGTTGTGCTTTGCAGTAAATTTGCAATTATTGCCTGGGTGGAATCTCCACTCCGCGGGTGATTTAGTGATAATACACTCTCCACGTACTGTAATTGATTCAACTCAATCAATCTGAGAACAATAAAAGAAATCCGTCATCGCTGAGAGTGGGATAAGATTCTGGGAGTGGAATACCATTTTCTGCGAGTGGGGTGGGGTGGGGGGGGGAACGATTTGCTTTTGGGGAAGAAAAATGGAATGAAAATAAAGTAAATGTCGGTTTCGCCATTATTTGGGTTCAAGAACGGATCACGTGCCACTCGATCTATCTGCTTACGGGTTGGTTGGAGAAGAAATTATGCATTAACGCTCAAATCTAAGTGAGGAAGGCGAACCCAATTTGTCCCGTCTGTCATGACTCATCGATAAATAATTCAACTTCAGTATCAAGGCCTGGTGATGTAGTTGGAAGAATTTTAACGTGGATTAAAGTAAAAAAACTCTCAGGATTCGTGCATCAGCATTACAAGACAAGCACGATTAGTGTGCTATAACGCTCTGCAAGAAAGGCATTCCACAGCTGCTGTTGACACAACCGATAAAATTACAACAACGGATAATGTTATGAAATAATGTTATAAAAACAGTAGGATTATAATCGGCCGATAATGTTCCAATTTAAAAATGTTTTAACAGATAATCTCTTCCAACACGATAGTGTTGCACAATTTAACCCTTTAAAGAAACGAAAAACAGACGACACTTGCAACGAAAAAAAGACGATATTTGGAAACAAAATTCTTGAAAAACTATTATTCTTTCAGTTTTTGCGTCGAATACATAGCTCATGACCCCTCAATGAGGGGTCATAAACTATTTTTTGGGACAAAAAATGAAAAAAAAAAATGAATATTGATTATTGTGAATAACGCTGTTCGGTTTTGGCCGTTACGTTGGGAAAAGGGTTAAGCGATAAGGTTGCAACTTCACTATGATTGTTTTAACTGGTAGATTGCTTTTATTGGGGGTGGGGGTGGGGGTGGGGGGGGGGCTCCCAAGATTGGTCACATGTCTTTGCTTTGTTACAATGCTTGGCCATACTGGGGAACATCCTTGACGCCGGAGTAGACGTGGAACAATTGCTGTTTGGAAATTGCTCTTATACAGTGGAGTGAAATACTAGGATTTTCCAGAAAGTTCATGATTATCTCAAACATACCACTCGGTTAATTCACCCGACCTAATTACCATTTGCATAAATCCCCGATTACTGCGAACTGGCGTGCAATTTCGCACCATGTACACAAACGCATATGAATACGTGTTTAATATGTTATATAAATGTTACGAGTACATGCGAGACCTCGCATGCGTGAATATCTTTGTGCGCACAGTTATGAATATATAAAGCACGTGCACACCACGGGAACTTATAGTTGTTTCTGTGGTAAATAAGTCCTGGTCTACTGGTTGAAATATTATATACCAATATAAACAATGGTGTTAGGCTGGACAGGGATGCACGTGCACATCTCCCCAAGCAATTATCCAACCTTGGATATTGAAATTAAAGAAATGCATGGAAATACCGCCCATTCTATCTCTCCATTCTTTTCTCTTTCTCTTGTTGCACCCGCACCTGCACAGAAACACAGTACAATGTAATTTCTGATATGTAGGGTGAGGTATTACATAGGCCTAGCCTGTTTACCAAACCCATTTCTGTTACAGAGAAATAAAATATTGTTTATAAAAAATAATGTGTGAGAGAGTGTCAAGAGGTACCCTCACATAAATTATAACAAGGCAAATATATATAGACCTAATAATGTCGCTTCAAAGATAATATGAAGCACATCTACTCAATATGAAGATTTTAACCCTTTTACCTAACCTGAAAAGCAGACGACACTTGCAAAAATAATTCTTGAATAACTAATTTTTTTTAATTTTTTGTCTCAAAACACAGGCTATGACCCCTCGTTGGAACGAGCTCGACGAGCTCGTTCCAACGAGGGGTCATAACCTATGTTTTTCAGACAAAAAATGAAAAAAATAATGAAAATTAATTATCGATTTTTGTGAATAGCGCTGGCCGGTTTTGGCCGTTACTCAGGTAAAATGGTTAAGTTACGGTATCTGCACGTCAGTGTAAAGCCCAAATATGGGCTTCCGGTACTGTACAGTAAATAATGGTTAGTGACCTCCGAAGCCGCCCGGGCCACCGTCTTATCTTATATGGGGTTCCTGGGGAAATGAATTGGACTGACCATCGTGCGGCATGCCGACAATGGGGCGGCCGGCGTGAGAAACGTTTGAAAATTGTTTACGGTTGTTCTGACATTATCGGTTGCAACAAGGCATTATCCTTGTCCGTGTGTTTTGTAAATCACTTCTCTGTGCATATAATTTATTGACTGTCTTTCTTTAATTGCATTGTCATTTTTATTGCAATACATCTTAACGTCAGAAAACAGATTGCCCTGTCAACCACACAGATGGGATTTTTAAACTTAACAGTTGTTGAGATGAATGGCGTTTCTACATTTAGTCAAGATAATAATATCTGCAAAATAGACACATTCCAGTTATCTAACTTGGCAGGTCATATCACGAGTTTTTTTATGCTATCTGTGTAACGTGAAACAACAATAATAATAATTATTAAATTAAGGAGACGCCCTGTCAAGCGAGTCATTGTTTTTCCTCGCATTATATCCAGGCCAACTGCACGCCGGCATGTCCCATTCTCGGCCACTCGTCCAGAAGACTGAAGTCAAGACAGAAAACCACGTCCGAACTTAAACAACACGCAGCCTGAATATTCGTGAGTTATGCTTTAGTTTTGTACTCTTTACAATGGACGACAAGAAGACGAGATGTGACAGAAATTCTTTTTAACTACTAAACATTTTCAGTTTTTTTTTCCTCCAAGACAGAGCTGTAAGCGTTTCTCGAATGAGGAACCATGAGCTGTATTGTGTTTAGCAGGTAAAAGGGAACAATATAATAAAATATTAACCACATTTTTTTCGAATATAAAATAGACTGACTATGGCCGCTCGTTAGGGATTTCTAAAATCAGTTTGATTAGAAATCAGCTCAGCTGATTTGGGTTGATTTTTACCCCATTTGAATTTGATATTAAGGTGTAAATAGTAAACAGTTGGACCCCCCCCTCTCTCTCCCTCTCTCTCTCTCTCTCTCTCTCTCTCTCTCTCTCTCAAATAAGTTAAGTGTGCATCGAAACGCAAAATTGGATCACACCAGTTCCAGCTTGGTCGACAAGGCTGTATGATAAGTTCTGTGGGAAGGATCGAAATTAGATTTCAATCTGCAGTAAAATTTTAATTATGGAAAAAATTTCAATTGATTTAAATTAGGGTTTAAATTTCAATTGGTTTAAATTAGGGATTAAATTTTAACAAATGATTAACTTTTAATTTTTGATTTTTTTCTGTGACGCGTTTTTTTTTTTTTTGGGCGTGACCGATTTTTCGTTTCTTTTTTCTTTATATTTTCGCGTCAGGTACCTGAACTTTTCTGAACGTGTGTCATGTCATCAGTAATACTTACAGTAGCTGGATAGTGTATTATCACTAAATCACCCACAGAGTGGAGATTCCACCTACGCAATAATTGCAAATTTATTGCAAAGCATAACAAGCACAAGCAAAGTTTCAGGGTAAACCCGGAGGTCCATTGGCTGAAACATTGCTCGTGTTTTTAGTCGATATATAAAAAAATACGAAAGTTATAGTTTGGGTGATAACTCCAACCGCGGGTGATTTAGTTACAATCCACTCTCGACGTACTGTACATACAGTACGGTCATTCGTGGACTGATCACTTTCCACGGGTGGGGAAAATTTCAAAATTTGAAAGTTATAGCTTGGGTGATAACTCCCCTCCGCGGGTGATTTAGTTACAATCCACTCTCCACGTACTGTAGATTCCAAACAATAATTACAAGACTAATCATCAAAATATTAATTAATAAAGCACAGGGAACAACCAGATGCTTCATTAATTAATATTTTGCTTATGATGATGTTTATCACCTAAAAATTGCATGAGTGGATATCACTGCCCACGAGTGGATTACGACCATTCCACTGCGACTGTACTGTAAGCTTATCCCGTATTGACGCAGTGCTGTTAGCTGTGTCATATATGTATGGGCTAGACACCATTTTGGTTCCTTTTAGCAACTCACTGCATGACGGTATAATACGGGTCAACTTTTTGTTGTATGGTAACCAACTGAGGTTATTCATTAGAATATAATTAAACTTGTTTTTGTCTGTTCATGCATTTTCAGGTAAAATGATTGCCTAAAGTTTCATAACACAATGAACCGAACAAAAACGCATTTAGGCCCGCCCTAAACCATAGCCCAACTGTGTGAATGGAAAAGAAGCCCTGCACGCTCATATTTTCTCAACATGAAAAGTAATAAATATTTATCTCATCATATTAAACATATTAAACAGATTTTCAAAATAAAATTTAATAAACAATGAAATCCGTATCATGCTTTTTATTCCATGTTCAATTTGTTCACAGGCAATAGATGATCGTCTGCGTTCATCGTTTTACCCAAATCAAACATAAATAATGGCCGGTCATAATAATCCACAAACGAAACTCACGCGAATAAACCTTTTCAATTTCCAAATAGCCTGAATGAAAACTTTCTGAGACAAAGTTCGGCCAACTTCATGTCACCTGGGTTTATATCGAACTCCACATTTAGAAAATGTGTTTTCAGTTTCTCAGGAAATGGTCAAGATCAAAATAAATTTAACTCAGTGTTGCTGTGAATAACAGCACCCTCCCATCATGTGGAAAGGGAGATTGAAGTTTTGTGTGGGCGTGGGCTATGACGTTCCTTTTAACTTACGCAATTCATTGGTCAATAAAACCTTTAATGGCACAAAAACATGTTGAGCGAAATGTATCGTTATTTGAAACAGAATTTTAGAAAACTATGCCTTTTTTATTCAGTTATCACTAGAAAGCATGATGCGACGTGGTTTTTATTTTAACTTCGCAAATTAGAGAGTGTTTTAATTTATTTCCCTCAAGTATAATTATAAGGAATGATCGTTTGTTTCTGTCTATTTCGTGAGTTATGAACCCCCAAAAAACGCATTACACAGTTTGGCCTTTGCTTTTAGGGGTTCATAATTCAAGAAATAGACAAAAACGATCATTCCTCATTTAGATTTTGAATTTTTTTAATTTTCATTCTGAGAATTTAATTTTATTCACTATCATTATCATTGTGTGTTTTCTATGGTAAAGTTACATTTTAATTTTGAATTTTTATTTTTAAATATACTCCCACTCCCTTTTCCTTCCTGACATTTCTACATTGTTATATTGTTCAGAATACATAATATCGTCGATTTAATACATGCAAACATGACCTCCCAGGCGAGTGGTCGTGAAACGAGTTATCACAAGCCAAGACGTTCTGCAGTATTCATGCAAATGTGTTCACATATAGGCAAGATCGGGAGTGACCAGAGCAAGTACTTGTATACCGTGCCCTATATTTGTATTTTAAATTATTTCATGTCGTCTTCTGAAAATGCAAATGGCTGGATTAATTCAGCTCAATATCATAGCTGTATCACTTGGAAGGTTTCCATCTATATTCGGATTCTACAACGATGATAATTATAAACAGCAGATTTCTGTTTCCAGCAGATATGATTTTTATTTCGTCTTCAAAATTATTTCAATGATAGTATACATTTAAGAAATAACTGTTGTTTTCCTTCGGTTTATGCGATATAAACCGAAAATTTTCAGCACAAGCTTCATAACTCGCATAGCGAGTTATGATTAAATTGTGCTGAAAATTTTCGGTTTATATCGCATAAACAGAAGGAAAACAACAGTTATTTCTTATAATTTAACCCGGCTGTAATATTAAAATATAAAAACTATGTGTACGTGAACGAAAAACTCTTAATTTTCCCAAAAGACGACAGTCAAACTCAGGAAAGTGTGCCACAAACAGGTCACGTCAATCATTGTCAAATTGTTTGTTGTGTTGATTTTCGATCGCAGACGACAGATATTTAGCAAGTCACGTAACAATATCATTAAAAACATTTTTTTATGGTCCCCCAAAATCATGTTTAGGTGTATGATCTTTTATTCGTCTCCCACTTCGGTATATTTTATTAAATTCAATTGTTCCCGAGAAATTATCATTATATTCTCGCTGACTGGGGGCGATGAAAAATCGATCATTGATCTTTGTTTACAAGCTTGTTATCTATCTATCAGTCTGCCGTCACGGCCTCGCGGTGACAATTGGATTGAGTGGGCGGGGCTTCCAGAGTCTTCAAAGTTGGATCGGATGTGCGAACGTGTAGCGATATTCCAAATCATGACGTGATTTGGTTTATACGATTTTGGCGACTTTAACGCTGTATGCTTTCAACCAATCAAACGCAGAGGCGGGGCAAATGATTAAATTATTTAATTTTGACTACTTGTTTATTAGAGATGAATTTATTTCCCAGCATCGCTCAATATCGAGCGCGGCTGATATGACATTAAACTCCCTTGATATAACGCTGATCTCGGTCGGTATGGACCAAACTAGTATTGCCTCCTTGGTGCGTTACTTGTCGCCGGCATTCAGTTTAGCGCAAAGTCGTTCACAATTACTCTTCGAAAGCAGACAATTAGTAAAATTGGTGTTACCTGGCACATGGGAGCAGGGACGTGGCTAGAGGTTTCCGATTGGGGGTGTAGGATAGTGAATTTCCAACTAGAGAGAGGGACCGGGAGTGGGAACCCCTACTCCCGGTCCCTCCCCCTAGCTGGAAATTCCTCTACCGAGAAAAAATTGAAATTGATTCCATGAAAGGGGACATAAACTTGATTCTAGTAACTGAAATGCCAGCACATCTATGATAGAATTATCAGGTTGTTATTATTATTTGGTATTATCATGAGAATTTAATATGTGCTAAACAAATACTCAAGCTGAAAACTTTGAGTAATTCACACTCTCCTAACATTAAATCAGATCTTATGTAGGAATGATCAGTTTTCGATGTTTCATCATTTTGTAACTGTGAATGAAGGAATTAACTCAGGATAACGATTTTACATGATGTTATTTTCTTCAAATGCATTTCGAGGATTTTTGTTATTATTGTAAGTAAACGTACGAAAGAAATCTCGTACCGATTGACATCATGCATACTTATGAAGCTCAGTATTTCATACACTGTAGTTGTAAATAGTAACAGTTGGAATTTTTGCCGATTAGAAACCGAGTTGGAATTTTGGGAAGTGAGGGAGACACCAGCATTACCAAAGAAGCTCTAAAATCCAGATAGATGGAATTTCAAACTACGTATGACTTGCCCTCGGAATTTCCAACTATAGGAAATTTTGACCAGGATTGGGGTTGACACCCCCCAACACACTAGGGCTGAAGCGGTTGGGTCATTTTCACAACCGTCTAACCGCGAGCTATAACCGGATAGTATCCGGTTATCCGTAGCCATTATTTCACCAAATCTGGAATCAAAACTATAGGAATTGGAAATATTCCCAGAAACTCTTCCGTAATGTGTATACAAACGAACGTGTTCGTTTGTATACATACTACGGAATAGTTTCTGCGGTTACTCAGTACTCACGGAAATTGCCGATCATTAACGAAGGCTTGAACGCCAAAGTCGATTATTTCTCAATATTCACAGCGTTGCTTCGAGGTGTAATCTATCCCCGCAGGAGAAGCGGCAGATTTACTACGTTTTAACCGTGGAATGGCGATCACTATCGATATTTCGGTTAACCGGTTGGCGTTTTTTTTAAATCGGTTAGGTTGGTAACCGGTTTCAAATCGGTTATCCGGTTAACCATTTCAGTACTACACCACACCCTCGCCTCCTGTCGCCACGTCCCTGAAGGGGAGTAGTTTTTGTATGGTAAGGAATTAATGAGGATAATGAGAACGGATTATGTGGTTGAAGAGAAGAAAGAAGAGATATAAACAGAAAATTCATCACAAACTAAAATTCAGAGTCGTAAGCGAGTGAGAGATTGCAGGCGAAAACGGTACCGTGCAAAAACGGAACCAACTCTCGTTGGAAAAAAACGAAACCAGCTGGCTGAAACGGCACCAAGTATGACTGGCGAAAACGGCACCAAACTGGCGAAAACGGCACGAAGTGCGGCTGGCGTAAACGGAAACAAACCAAAAGAAGAACAACATAATGATACACGATCAAATATTTAATTTTCCTCAGACCGTCGTTTTGACTTTTTTTTAGCTTTTCCCACATATATACAATAGTATCGAATATGAACACAATATATTCCACATTTGGCCACCAGTTATTCTCGTCAATACAATATATAACTACAACATTTACATATGTATACAGGGACGGTGCAAGCCTGGTGAAAATACGTGTGGAGGGGGCAATTGAGCAGGCACATAACCAGGGTTTGCTTGGGGGGGGGGGGAGGGGTGGGGGGGGGAGTCTGGATGCCAAAAACTAAAATAATCCTTCACATTTTAATATATTTTTATTAACATTCAATCATGGTACACCAGTACTGGCTACAGTGGTCAATGTAAAGATATTCTAGTATTATCATTTCGTTTTGCAGATGTATCAACCGCGTCATATGGATTTTCGAGTAATATATTACTCCTTTCAGATAACAAATATATGACCCCTAAATCTGGCAATCTCTGGTTGGCCATTTTGTTTCTTCTCAGATATTTTTTTATATATTGGATAGCCGAAAAACTGCGTTCACATTACGCAGCAGACACTGGTAGGGTGACTGCTAGTTTAACTGCTTTTTGTAAATTTGGCAGTGTTGTGTATGGGCAGTTTGCGAATGGTAGCAACATAACCAGCGCATGCCACTGAGACGAAAGAGTTATTTAACACTCACGTTATCCCTCTCCCGAAGAGTCACACAGAATCTCTATTAGGACTACCATATCATGGCTTATAATAGTAGCACGTAGAGCTATAGTACCGAGGAGGCCCCGGTGCAAGTTCCTTTGTATAATAATATATCTAATTACCCAAAATAAACCCAATAATTGTTTACTTAGCTCTGATTTCCCACTAAATTCTCGGTTTCTACCTATGTGTCTACAAGCTAAGTTATGACTTCCCCCATTCCCTTATAAAGTATTATGGCTTCCCTAAACATGTTTATGTCATGTCTACACATTATATGTAGCACATAGGCACATGCTGGATGTGCCGATATGTGCTTATGTGAAAATGCACAATGTGACACATTGTGCACTAGCACATAGGCACATGCTGGATGTGCCGTTATGTGCTTATGTGAAAATGCACAATGTGACACATTGTACACTAGCACATAGGCACATACGGGTATTTGAGAATACCTATGACCAGGTTCCTATACATATCCTATATGGCTCCTAGCCCCTATATGGCTTCGAAATCCTATACTACTTACATCAGTGTAATGGTACTTGATGGGATTTCGGTCTCACCGTCTTCTAATGTTCGCAATCTTGGTTATATGATAGGCAGCAACTTATCAGCGGAGGCTCATCTCACACAGATCTGCAGGCACTCTTACTCTCAAATTAGAAACATCAGCAGAGTACGGGATGTGATTGATCAAAATACGACGAAAATGCTTATCCACGCGTTCGACTCGAGTTGTCTCGACTACAGTAATTCACTGCATTTTGGTTGAAACAAATCTCATTTGATTAAGTTACAGGCTGTCCAAAATTGTGCATCTAGAGTTCTGGCCAAGACTAGGAAATATGACGACATATATCCGGTACTGGCAGACCTACAGTGGCTCCCAGAGTGAAAAGGATTGACTTTAAAATCCTTTTAATCATATATAAGTGTCTCAACAATCTTGGTCCTTCCTACCTTACTGATCTTCTTGTTCCCCACAAACCTGCCAGAACTCTCAGATCTAGTTTCTCCAATAACTTAGTTTACACATCTCGCAACCTTCTATTATGCGATGGTCGTGTTTTCTATGTTGCCGTTCCGAAGCTCTGCAATTCGCTTCCCGCTTATATGAAGACGCCACAAACTCTCGACCAGTTTAAATCTGCTCCGAAGACCTACCTACCTCTACAAGCGAGGATATAACACCGAGCTTAACCTTTTTTTGATTGATAGTTGATAGTTGTTACTTTTTTGTATATATTCAGCTTCAGCCGCAGTCTATTTGTATATACACCAGCCGTGTATTCGATATTGTAAAGACCGCGAGCACATTGTAGAACCGAGGCTATAAACTTCACTATTATACGGGTAGTCTTACCAATGGCTTCCATCGTGTCTCCAACTATCTGTCCAATGATTTGGCTCTTTTGTGCCATTACTAAATTACTCCATAAGTATTCCGACGACCATAGACATGTTTATATCATGTGTACACATTGCATGTGGACATGGGCACATGCTGGATATGCCGATATGTGCTTATGTGAAAATGCACGATGTGACACATTGTGCACTAGCACATAATCACATACGGGTATTTGAGGATACCTTACAATCTTATCTCCAAACTATCTGGCCTATGAGTTGACTCCATTTTAGTCATCCAATACTATGTAGTCTTCTAACATCCTAACAGTCTTGTGCCATTACCACCTTGTTCCATAAGTATTCGTGATGACCCTCGACATGTTTATGCCATGTGTACACATTACAGGCAGTACATAGGCACATGCTGGATGTGGCGATATATGCTTATGTGGAAATGCATGATGTGGCTCATTGTGCACTAGCACATAGCCACATACGGGTATTTGAGGATACCTATGACCAGGTTCCTATACAGTTCCTATTTGGCTCCTAGCTCCTATATGGCTCCTATACAGCTCCCGTGCAGCATCTAGACCACCCATGATCTCCAAAGCTCCAAGCCCACTACTTGTCTATGGTCTATCTGTCCTATCATTAGCTTCTGCAGCAGTCTTGTGCCACTGCGGCTTTGTGCCATTACTATTGGCTACTGTTTTTCTGCCCCATGTCTCAATCATTAATATTGACTTGGAACACTACTTCCTAGCTATACCGCTCTCTCTCGACTGTGCCCTCGGTCAGATTGCTTCATTCCCCCTGTATAACACGTATAAATTTAGACAGGCTATATGCGGAATTCCGTAAGTGGGATCCCTAGCCGATTCCGTAATGTTGGATTCCGTGTTTTAACATTTTAACACTCGAGGATATTCCACTTCTCTCTTGGAAGGATTGCGTTCAAATGGTTGTAGTTCAAAACTCTATTCAGTCCAATGTCGTTCAATCGTGTCAAAACGTTTAATGGGTTCATTCATTTGAGTTCAAGGGTGTTAATTTTATATATGTTATATAAAGTTCATTCAGGTCAAAATAGCTTAAAGGGGTGTTAATTTTATATCTCCCTTCATTAGGATTATAGTTAAAAATTAGAGATCAAAATTATGTTAAGTTCAATAGGGTGAACACTGCGTTACATTTAGGGTTGTAGTTCAAAACTGTGTTCGTTTCAAACACTGTGATAAAGTAAGTGTGTTATGTTCTGTTCACTTCGATCTTGGTTGTGTTCGAACAATCCAACTGGTTCGTTCTTCGTTCACTTTCTTATATTCTGTTCACTTCAAATTGCCAACTTCATTGGGGTAACGTCTTTACAAGCTATGTAGTTCTGTCCAACCAGATCATATTTTTTTACTTTGTTGTGTTGTATCTCCGTTCACTTCGTTCTGTACCTTTGTTGTTTAGTGGTCGTTGGTTGTGCCCTGTGATATCTTTTTCTGTTGAGATTCTTGCTATAATAGTTTAATTGGGCATTACCAATTGCTGTTCATACCCTCGTGTGTTAAAATGTTGAGACACGGAATCCAACTTTACAGAATCGGCTAGAAATCCCACTTACGAAATCTCTTATATAGCGTGTCTATAGATATTTTATACTGATCGCTATATAAGATGGTACAAAATGGGGAACATGGAGCAATCTGACAGAGGGTACATTCGAAACAGAGATTAGGTATAGCTAGGAAGTAGCGTTACATGTCAATATTAATGGTTGAGCCATGGGCAGAATAACGGTAGCCAACAGTAATAGTAGAAGGCAGTAATGGCACAAGACTGCTGTAGAAGCTAATGATAGGACAGATAGATCACAGACAAGTAGTGGGGTTGGAGCTTTGGAGATCATGGGTGGTCTATATGCCGTATAGGAGCCATATAGGAGCGAGGAACCATATAGGAGCTGGGGCATCGATATCCTTAAATGCCGAAATGGCGATGAGAGGGTTGCTAAATTAGACCTCATTACGGGATTTCTCATCGCCCTTATGGCCTCATACGACGAAAAAGGGATTCTTCAAAAGTAATCCTCGAAAGGTATCCTCACATAACACAATACCAGGTCATAGTTGTCCTCAGAGACCCGTATGTGCCTATGTGCTTCTGCACAAAGTGTCACATTGTGCACTTCACGTAAGCGCATATCGGCACATCCAACATGTGCCTATGTGCTAGTGTACAATGAGTCACCGTGTACATTTTCACATAAGCACATATCGGCACATCCAGCACGCGCCTATGTGCTGCCCGTAATGTGTACAATAATAAATACATAAACACGTATAGGCTCGTCGGAATATTTATGGATTAGGATAGTAATGACACAAGACTGAAATGATGTTAGAAGACTAAAAAGTACTGGATGACTACAATAGAGCCAAATCATAGGACATACAGTAGGAGATAAGATTGTAAGACTACCTGTATAGGAGCTATGAACCATATAGGAGCTAGGAACCATATAGGAGCTGTACATGAACCCATGTAACAGGTATCCTCAAATACCCGCATGTGCCTATGTGCTAGTGTACAATGTGTCACATTGCGCATTTTCGCATAAGCACATATCGGCACATCTAGCATGTGCCTTTGTGCTACATGTAATGTGTACACATGACATAAACACATCTAAGGAAGTGAGAATACTTTATAAGTAAGTCATAACATAGCTTGTAGACACAGGTACACAGGTAGAAACCGATGATTCTGCATGAATCCAAGCCAAATAAATAATTATCACGTTGTTTGAGGTAATTCTATGTACACTAGTTCAATAGAATATACATCTTCGTTACTTTAGCACTACGTGATCCTATTATAAGCTATAGTATGACGATACTAAAAAGGATTCTGGGGAACTTCATATCAAATAATGTCGTTTTTGGTGATTAGGAGGGATTACCGGGTCTATTTGGGTAATGCTACGAATCGGGGATTTACTCCTATTCATTCAAACACACCCTTCGAACACACCACGTCTTGTTGTAGGTCTTTGGGTAACATAACTACCGCGTGCTACCATGGAAACCATGATGGCGGTCTCCAGTATACAAAATGGACCATGGGAACACGTATCACCTTAACAACACGTGCTGTGCATGCGCACTAAAACCACGTACCATTATGGTAATTACGTCCCAAGATAGTTATTCGTGGGGGTTGCCATGCCAACCAAACATTGCGCCACTGGATCACGTGACTATTATGTGACATGAGATCATCCATGAGATCATCCAACCTGGACCTGTACGAGTACATGGCATACTACTAGTATAAGCTGCCACTTGTTAAATATTATTTCTGAGGCCTTCATTGGCAAGTATAGTCTGCCTCTGGCAATTGTCGGAGAGGTTGAGCTGGCCTCTGCGGGAAGGCTTCTTTCACAGGAGTAATCCGGGACATGTATAAAACCAACGGCCCTTTTCGGAGTCCACCCAAAGAAAGACCCGAACTTCGGGTAGCGTTTATAAAACAAGGGTAAGAAGAGGTACGCATGACCTACGCTCGTCACCCCGGGGGTGGGTGACCATTTCTGGCGATGGGGTGGAGGATGCTCAGAATCCATAATGGTTACTAAGTATCCATAGGGGTTATAATAATTCCGTAACGGTTCTTGGGGAAAACTGAAAAAAAACGGAAAAGAAGTGTGTTTGTGTTATGTGGTTGTCTTTGTCTTGTAACTTATCTATATCGGCCAGCTGGATTAATTTCGATATCAATGACCTTAATTAACTGCAGTAATAAAAAATACTCTATCGACAATAAACCTACATAAGTGTAAGTAGGAACTTTAGCCCTCTGGGGCATGTGGATTAAGTAGCGTTATCAATGAAATTAGTTGATTGGCATAAAATAATAAACTCGGCCGACAATAATTAACTTAAGCGGTACACCCGAACTTTAAAATCTGCATATATATTTTCAATATTTTTTTTCTGGAATAATTTTGGGGGGAGGGGGTTTTGTACGTGCCTCCACCGTTACGTCGTTGCAATTGAGTAATAGTAACTCTGGGGCTCGTACCTTTCGGGTTTGCACAGTCCAAACATGGCCTCATACACCGTGTTTTAATTTTTACTTTGGTGCATCCTTTGGAAGGACGTACCAAACCATAAAATTTAAACACGGTCTTCTAGGCAATGTTTGGACTACCCCTCCCCCATGTTCTGACTTCAGTACCAACAATAAAGAAGGAGGCTGTATCCTGAATCCGGGAGCGTTTACAAAAAATGCAATACGAGGGACTCAGGACCAATGCTGGCCTCTCTAGGGGTGGATGACCATCTCTGAGGATGGAGTGAAGGGTGATCAGAGTAAGTAACGGTTATGAAATGTCCATCGCGCTTATAAGTTGAATAGTTCAATTTAGGATCTTGCTAGGCCTCGTGGTGTTTATTGATGAAGCTATCTATAGCGTGTTTGACTTTGTCATATACCCAGGGCCTTCATGTGGGCGGTGAGTTTTCTTGAGGAGGTCGGCATTCCGGCGTTTTGTCGACGGATATTTCTTCTTCTTTCTTTGTTTCTGTTCCATCGGCTCTTGTGGTTTCAGTGGTAGTGGTGGTTGGTGCTTTCTTTATCTTCCTCTGGTGTGGACCAGTGCTGGCGGGCCCACGAAAGGTGATACCACTTCCAGAAGTGGGTTTCATCCGATACTTGACGGTGAGTTGAACGCGTCCAACACCATCGGGGTATCCTTAATATTCTTTGGCATAAAATCCCTGGCTAATTAGTTAAAAAACCGAAAATGCACACGCCAGCTTAAATGCTCAGTTTCAAAACAATGCACAGAAAATGGCAGAATGGAAAGAATTAAATAATGGTGCCGTTTTCGCCACCGTTGGTGCTGTTTTCGCTCTCTTGGTGCCGTTTTCGCCAGGTCCCGTTTTCGCACGGTGCCGAGTTCGCTGTAGCCCTGAGAGACGAGGTTAGTCCAGCTATCTGAACATCGGGGGCTTCCGAACTGGGCAAGCCAAGACATACTGATAGCTGAACTAGGAGTAGAAGAAACTGCGGACCGAGAATAACAAACAATACCACTATCATAGAACTGTAACATATTTTTTTGTTTGTAATTTTTTGTTTTGGTTTAACCCTTTGGACACCAGAGGTCGCTTTGTCTTTCATTAAGTACGATGCCTGTAAGTTATCCTCTGGATGCACGTTGAAAATATTGATTGGTCTACCCCCAAATAATGACTATGGACCCTCTAATTGCTACATATGACGTGACAAGGAAGATACCATCAGGATTCAGAGGGACAATAAATGAAGAGGTTGGTTGTACATCGGCCGAGATATCAGTCCGAGGTAACTTCATATCAACTGATATGGAGTTACATATAGAATATACCCATAGTAGCTTGGTGAACCAAATGTTCACCACGAGTGGTGAAGTGGTGTTAACCGCAAGCCGAAGACACTTCACCACGAGTGGTGAAAATTTGGTACACCAAGCTACTTTTGGGTATATTTTATTTATACCATGATCGTCAGATTATTAAGAGGCGCTATTATTTTTTCTCGATTTTACTGAACAGCAGACGTACATACGAGCGAATCTGTTTTGTTTACACGAGCATCGGTGGGCGGTACTTCGCTGTCAATTTTATCGCCGAAACGAAATGAAAACAAGAAACTGAGCCTTTTTCGTTTTAATAACATAATAACATACTGTTTCGAGTTATGCATGCTTTATTAACACGAGACAATGCATGTTTGTTATTTTTTAGCATCTTATGAGGTAAACCCATTTAAAAACGTAATAAATAATTGCTACTTCCATTTCACTCTTCGCGAGGCGACGTGGGATAAATTTGTATTCAGGTCGACGTCACCAAAGGTCAACGGGGATGTAGTTCTATTGTAGGTGTAAATTTTTACTATTGAAATCCCATTAGTGGCGTGTTCATCACGGTTGGTGTGTAAAGTTAAAATTTATGTCATAGGCTTTGCATGTATAGTAGAATAGGTAATCATGGTATAAATAGAGGATATGGAATGAGTGTTTTTCTCATATAATATTTATGAAACGAGTCTAAGAATTTTCCGTTTTGGCGAGCCTCTGGCGAACTCAAACGGAAAATTCGGACGAGTTTCATAAATACTATATGACAAAAACACTCATTTCATATTCTATTTATCATATGACACACACACGCACAAATTAGCCACTTAGTATGACTTTTTAACCCATCACCTAACTTGAGTTTCAGACGGCACTTGGAAACAACATCCTCGTATAACTAAACATGTTCATTTTTTGCTTCCAAAACATAGGTTATGGCCCCTTCATTGGAACGAGCTCGACGAGCTCGTTCCCATGAGGGGTTATAACCTATGTTTTGGAATCAAAAAGTGAAAATATAAAAAAAATGAATGGTGTTTTTCTTGTAGGTAAAAGATTAATACAATATAACCCACCCTAAATAGGACAGATAACGTAAATTCTCCCTACTAAAATTATGCAAATGTAACCCAGTTGTATTTTGTTTAGCCAATCAAATTGTCCAGTTTTGAAATTGACCAATGAAAGCTCCCAACTCTAATTATGCAAATTATGAAAATATGGCCCAGTTGTATTTTGTTCAGCTAATCAAATTCTCTAGTTTTGAAATTGACCAATGAAATTGACGGAAAGCTTTATTTATCACTGATCAATATGAAAACAAAATATCAAATGTTTTAAAGTGAACAAAACGACCGAGTCATGTGATAAAAAGTAATAACCTCTAAATCTGACAGTTCTTTTCTCTCAATATCACAAAACATGTATAACCTTCTGTTTCTGTTTGGTACTTCTTCAGTGGCGTGGCCACGGGGGGGTGAGAGGTGGGTTGGACGCGCCCCCTCCCCACTTTCCTTCAAAGTTGGTCCTCGAAATATGTCCAAAAATGGCATAAAAATAGTAGGGGGGGGGAACGTCCATGGGGGGGGGGGGGGTTGTAGATTTGTAGATTGCTTGTC
The DNA here is from genome assembly GCA_031216915.1 of Pictodentalium vernedei. Lineage (NCBI taxonomy): Eukaryota > Metazoa > Mollusca > Scaphopoda > Dentaliida > Dentaliidae > Pictodentalium > Pictodentalium vernedei. The sequence goes on from CM062289.1 coordinate 89,549,010, forward strand.
CTAATATCTGTGTCGGTGAAAAGTTAGACAGTGAATGTCGTCAGTACATGAAAAACTTCAAAATATCCGTTCAGATGCAAGGAGATGGGATTTTTGAACCCTGGAATTCAAAAGTATTCTACCACGGGACGACGTGGTAGAAAAATGTTGAATTTCAGGGTTCATAAACCCCCATCGACGACCCTTGGCCGCCCCATATCGAACACATTTATTTCCCTCTAGTGATCATTGTTACCTTGGCTATCTAGCTCAAACTTTAAGGACGTAAAATTCTGAGATGTAAAGGCTTGAAAAGCTTTTCCCACACACACCACTGCACCCAAAGACCCCCCTATTAAAATGGAGTTAAGCTAGGCTCTGCGAGTCCCCCCCCCCCCCCCCCCCCCACACACACACACACCCACTTGCTTTGGGCTGGCTACGCCACTGTGCTTCTTCGGTCTCTGTATGGTCGTGTGCAAATGATAAGTGTTTCAGTAAGGGTTCAGATAAACATTTGTTCTTGTCAATTGGGAATTTTACAGCATTTCGTCCCGGCCAACCCGTTCAGCAGTTTGTTTGTTTTCTTTCTTTTCTGGATGCAGACTGAAATTACGTACTCCACGCATTCTCTTGAAGAAACGACCAGAGAGAGAAGGTCTCACGTTGTCTTTAAGAAATTTACTGTCGAGATAAGCCGCATTCTGTATTCGAAGCTATCAAATTTTGAAATGCTTCTCAGTTTTCCACGTATTCTAATATAATAAAATTACCCATGGCTCTGTTTTCATCGTCTTTTGTAGAGTTTACTTTCTGAGTATCGACTTTAAGTGTTGCTCTGCGAAGCTTCGAGATTCGATTCGATTTCGAATCTTAAGTTGGAATTCGGTTCGTTTCGAAATCTGCTGCTCGTCCTTCGAATCATTTCACTCGAATTTCGCTTAGTATCGGTCATCTTAGTCGTCTCATAAAACTATAACTGAGATAAAAATTGTTCACAAATAATGCCGAAAATAAAGACTGAGTTCAACCCTTTACCCAACGCAGCCGATATCAAAATTTATTATTTTAAATATAATTTTTTTAAATTTTTCAAAAAATTTCAACAAAACCATATCATGTCACCCCTCATTGGAACGAGCTCTATGAGCTCGTTCCACCGAGGGGTCGCATGATATGATTTTGTTAAAGTATTTTGAAAAATGTAATTTTTTCAACTGCGCAATTTGCATATTACGCGGGCGGATGCGGGCGATTCGTTAGGTAAAGGGTTAATGTCCGCTCTGTTGACATGCAAAACATCGGTACCCATGCCACCACCTGTGCTAATTCCAGCTTCACGACCAGTGCTGAAAGCAAATTTAAAGTTCCCAAGCAACATCGACTATGAGCTCACGTTTGCTAGCGGCTTGCCGTGCTCAGTGCCCAGTACAGAATTCCCGTACCTGTTTCTGTTTTAAAACAAAAAAATCATTACTGGGTAGTATTCCAACTACTTCATTAAGGCATGCTTTCCACGAAGGCATGCCTTGATGATGTTGTTGGATTTTTTTATCAGACGGGACTTCAAGACGCCTGAATTCGATTCGAGGTTCCATTCGATTTCGAATAATAGACTCGAATCGATTCGTGATTCGATTCGAATCGAAAATACGTGATTCGCAGGGCCTTAGCTGACATAGTCTGCTTCATTCGTGTCGCACTCTTCTAAATCAAAATAGTCCTTTCTCTTCAGGATCTCACAAAATGTCAATTTCTTGCGACATATCGCCTTTTTCTCCCCACCTCCTCACTTCCTATGCAAGATATGCGTGTCTCACGTGAGAAGGCCACGCGAGATAGATATCTATCTCACATGATCCACGTGGCCGTATCTTATTTTTCTTTGGTGTTTAAAGTATTGTTGTTTGTTGCACTTGATGTCAATAATAACAGTACCGGTATATCGTATACAGTTTGTTCAATTTCTTAACTCAATTCCTGTCACTGCAGCGTCCATCGATCGATTGATGCACTCGCCCAACTGACGTCATCGGAATGTGTCAATGTTCATTTAACTACAAATCTTTAACCCCTGTCTTGCCGGTGTTGGAATTTAATTTCGTGGTATACACCTGTGGTATATACACATTTTGTGCGCTCTTTCCGATAGGCAAATCGTTTTTTTTTTCCGAAATGGACAACACAATTGTTCGATATACACGTGGCAAGCCTCGTGTCGTGTCAGGCCCAAATATCCTGCCCTCTGTTGACACCCCCCCCCCCCCCCTCAAACCCCCTCTCTTCAGGGATAATAATAGTCATCCATTAGTATTTCGGGATAGTCCCTTTCAAATGTTATCTGAAACAAGTTATCTAATCGAGAAATACACAGAACGACACACGCGTGTGAACAGGTCAATCGATATGGCACAAGTGCCAGGGCGAAAAGATAAAACGAGAGGGCTCATGCCTCGAGTTTTATCCTTCCGCCATGGCACAAGTGCCACTTCGATTAACCCATTCACAAACGTGTGTTGTTCTGTGTTTATTACACGCCTTCACGTCTATAAAAAAAACCCCAGTTATTAGAAGGATTCTCAGCAATTCATTTACAACTATCAACAACAAGAACACATTTTATTGCCAACCAAATCTGCGAGAGGAACCCGTGTAACTATTTCGTTCCTTGAGTTCCAATGTATTCTATGTGACTAATGGCACATAGAACACACTTGAACTCAGGAGATTGTTTTTAGCTATCTCTAGCGACTCAAATTGTAATTGCGGCTGGACGATTTGTAGAAAATTCCAGTGAAATTTCTCTTCAATCGTGTTGCTGTAGATGAGGATTTCACAGAACAGGCCTGTAATAAAAATACTTTCCACAAGCGAGACACATCGGCTTTTCTTAGCATCGCAGATGCACATTTACAACTGGGGACTTGACCACTGACAGTTTAAAGGAGTCGTGATGAAATATTGCGTCATGGGTTAGCTCTGAGAGACTTACAAGGGCAATTTTCTCCCCTCGGTAGTTGCGATTCCCACTCCAGGTGTAAAATAACACCACATAGAAAACTTTGATAGTAGTATAAAATTCAAGGATTCCAATGAAAATAAAAACATAAAAACAATTAAGGAATGATCGTTTCTTTTTGTCTATTTCTTGAGTTATGAACCCCAAAAAACAAAGTCCAAACTGTGTAAATGGGCGTAGCCATTTAGACAGTTTGGACTTTGTTTTTTGGGGTTCATGACTCAAGAAATAGACAAAAAGAAACGATCATTCCTTATAATTAAACGTTCGCGACCCAAATAAATAAATAGTGTTAGTCGTCCTCTACTTCAGCGAACAAAGACTTAAAAACTAAAACTGGTAGACATATTATTTTTCTGGCACAAAAGAGGGCGCATATTATTGAAATGCAGGTAGCAATTGACAAAATTTCCAAGTCAAATGCACTTATGTTATTAATTTTTTTATTGGCCAATGAATTACGTAATGCAAAGAAAACGTCATATGCCACGCCCCCCTCAAATTTCATTCAACTGTTCACTTCACGTAAAAGTTACGTTCCGTGGTAGGTGGAAGTAGGCCATCAGTATTACATTGTATTTTGGTTTTGACCGTTTCCCGAGAACTGAAAAACACAGTTTGTAAAAGTGGAGTTAGATAAAAAGCCAGATGACATGAAATTAGTTGAATTCAGGTAGTGTTCATTCATTGGAATTGGAAACCAGCCATTGTTTACAATCGATTTGGGTAAAACGATGAACGCAGACGATCACCCAGTGTGCGTAAAAATTGAAATGTCAAATAAATACAGTTGTGAAGAAAAAGAAAAATTGACCCACCACGGTCATTTAAATATTTTATAAATAATTTCATGGTGATAAATTAGTAATATAAATTTATTTTTCTTTTTCACATTTAGAACGTGCCAGTGTTCTAACTTCTTTGATTTGACACCATGTGGCAACTCCGAAGTCTGGTATTTTAGGGGCGTGGCTGAGGGCGGACCTAATTGTGTTGCTTTCGGTTCATTGAATTATGAAAAGAAAAAAAACAGAATCGTGTGAGCCAATCGTTTTATCTGAAAACGCATGAACCGAAAAAAAGTTTAATTATTTCAAAATATAAATTCAAATCAGTAACATCATTTGGTCACCATACAGCGAAAACAAGATGGCCAAATGTGTACCGTCATGCATATCGTTGCTAACAACAATCACAATGCCCACTAGCATACGTATATGACTCTGCCAGTAACATTGTGTCGATAAAAAGATTAGCTTCGTAAGCATTACTGATAAATCTCGATAAGTTCAGAAAACTAAATAGAACGAAAATGTCGAAAAAGCAGCTTATTCCATAAAAAAAAAACAGCTCATGGAAAAAATCCCAAATTGAAATTCAGTCCCTAATTACCATTTAATCCATACTTAAAATCAATTAATATTTAATTCCTAGATTAAATAAATTAACATTTAATTCGGATTAAAATTTTAAATCGCACCTGCCCCCACATGTCAGAATAGGGTTCAACAGCCAGGGATACACCATATCGGACAGTTTTACGAGTGAAGAAAGCCAACGGTCCAGGAAAGAACCATCAAACAGTGACGAGCAATTGCCAGATTACTCTCCAACTTACTAACTCTACACATGCAGACTCAGGAGCGACTGAAAGCAAGTGCCTCATCGACGTATAATACGACCGACCGACCTACCGACCGAGTTGTTTGTTGGAGCTCCCCAAAAATGTATTAGGGTACAGAGTGTACGTACAGCTTAACAGGCAAGTATAATGGATCAGTGTCAGTTGTGTAAAATTTCTTTGTATGGACTTGCACATTTTCAGCACCCACGGCTGGCTCGTGAATAGGATTGCCAAACTCTGTATCTTACACACCCTTTCTTGTACTCCAGCATTTTGATAGATGCATGAACAAAGGCGAGATCACTGACTGTCAGCCATTTTTTGATTTCGAATTATTTGTCAGTGTGAAACACGCAGACTATTGTTTTTGTATGGTTTATTTTTCTTTTTAGTCTGTGTAAAACACACAGAGAATTGTTTTTGTATAGTTTCGTTTTCTTTTTCTTCTTATTCACCTGTCTTCTGTCTTGTCCTAGATGCCTTGTCCGCACGATAACTCGAAAACGAAATGTCCTATCTGACAGACAATCACAAATTCTCGGCCACCTATGTTTTTCGGATTCTTGGGATATTGGGGTGTCCATGAGGTTGCTTTGGAAGTGAGTCACGCCCATATCTCAGGCTTGGTATGACCTATGGACCTAGTACCAACACCAAATGAGTCGACACTCAATGGAGGTTCACAATATTAGTCAAGGTCATTGAAGTTATCCAGGGGTCTTTGAGTTCCTTTTACATTATTGCAGGAAATCACCTTTTTTTACCCCCAAATCATTTCTGAAGTCCGTACATGCATTTTTACGTTCAAAAAAGTGGAGGTGGCGAAAAGTTTTGAAAGTGGATCGCACTCATATCTCAAGCTGTTATGACGTATGGACCTGGGACCAACACCAAATGCGTAGACAATCGATGGAGGTTCAGAATAGGGGTCAAGATCACTGGGGTCATCCAGGGGTCATAAGGAGCATTTTTTCAGAATGGCTGGAAATCACAGTTTTAATCCTCTAATGCATTCCCAAAGTCCATACATACATTTTCCGTTCAAAAAAGTGGACGTGGCCAAACAGTTTGAAAATGGGTCACGTTTATATCTCAAGCAGGGTATGACGTATGGACCTGGTACTAACACCAAATGAGCCAACACTCACTGGAGGTTAAAAATATTGGACAAGGTCAACCAGGGGTCATAGAGTGCCTCTTTCAGAATTGCTTGAAATCACATTTTTAACCCTCTAATGCATTCCCAAAGTCCATACATGCATTTTTCCATTAAAAAAGTGGGCGTGGCCAAATATTCTGAAAGTAGGTCACGCTCATACCTCAAGCATGGCATGACGTATGGACCTGGGACCAACACCAAATGAGTCGAAACTCAGTGACGGTTCGAAATATGGTCAAGTCACTGATGTCACCGAGGGGCCATTGAGTTCATTTTTCAGAATTGCTGGAAATCACATTGTTGGACCCCCTAAAGTATTCCCGAACATCATACACGCATTTTACGTTAAAAAAATGGGCAGAGCCAAACACTTTGAAGTAGGTCACACTCACATCTTGAGCATGGTATGACATATGGACCTTGGACCAACATCAAACAAGTTGAAACTCAATGGGGGTTCAAAATATGGGTCAAGGTCATTGAGATCACCCAGTGGTCAACAATCACATTTTTCAGAATTGCTGGAAATTACATTTGTTGACCCACTAATGCATTCCCAAATTTCATACATGCATTTTTAACTAAAAAATCGGGTGTAGCCAGATATTTGAAAGTGCATCATGCTGATATCTCAAGTATGATATGCCATATGGACCCGGGACACCACCAAATGAGTAGAAACTCAATGAAGATTCAAAATATTGGTCAAGGTCACTTAGGTCACCCAGGTGTCATTCCATGCATTTTTACAGAATTGATGAAAGTCACATTTGTTTTCCCCTAACCCATTCCCGAAATTAATACCTGCGTTTCTACACTTAAAAAAGAGGAGTGACCAAAAGTTTTGAGCTCATATATCAAGCATGATATACCTCATGGACTTGGAACCAACACTAAATGGGTCGAAACTCAATGGAGGTTCAAATTATGGGTTAAGGTCTCTGGAGCCACGCAGGGGTCTTTGAGTGCATGTTTCAGAATTGCTGCAATCACATTTGTTGACCCCCCAATGCATTCCCGGAGTTCATTTTTGCATTTTTACACAACAATAAGCAATTATACCCATTGCTAATTATTTTATATAACACATTTAATGCTTTGCCGAGAAGTTATTTCCAGTTCCCTGAAAAGATTTTTCTAAATCCTGTACAAAAATCATAAAATGCTGTTTACAAAAACATATTTAATTAATTCTTTAAAGACATTTTAGTCTGAAAAATAAGTCTTCCTCAATTCTTTTTCTATATAATTTAGGTCTGATTCTCTCAACAGCTTCACACAGACTCGAATTTACTGGCTGCAATAAATTCTGTTTCTCTAGTCTTTTTCTTCTTCTTGTTCTCCTGTCTTCTGTCTGCTATCCGCTTCGTTGTTCGCAAGATAACTCGAACACGTCTAGCTGATGTTTGGTAAACTGATAGACAGCCACAAGTTCTCGGCCACCTATGTTTTTCAGATTCCTGGGGCACTAGGGGTGTCTGTAGGTGTGTTTTGAATGTGAGTAACGCCCATGATACGACCTATGGATCTGGGGCCAACACCAAATAAGTCGACACTCGATGGAGGTTCAAAATATTGGCCAAAGTCACTGAGTTCATCAGGAGTCTTTGAGTGCATTTTCCAGAATTGCTGAAATCACATTTGTTGACCCCTTAATGCATTCCCAAAGTTCATACATGCGTTTTTACACTCAAAGAAGTGGGCGTGACCTAAAATTTTGAAAGTGGGCCACACTTATATCTCAAGCATTGTATGAGATATGGCCCTAGGACCAACATCAAATGAGTCAAAACTCAAAGGAGGTTCAAAATATGGGTCAAGGTCACTGAGGTCACCCAGTTGTCATTGCGTCTATTTTTTCAGAAATGCGAAAAATCACATGTTTGACCACCTAATGCATTCCAGAAGTTCATACATGCATTTTTACAGGAAACAGTGGGCGTGGCCACAAATTTTGAAAGTTGGTTGTGCTCATATCCCATGCATGGTATGACGTATGGACCTGTAACCAACACTAAATGAGACGAAACTCAATGGAGGTTCAAGATATGGGTCAAGGTCACTGAGGTCACCCAGAGGTCAATGAGTTCATTTTTCAGAATTGCTGGAAATCACATTTTTTGATCTCCTAATGCATTGCCGCAGTTCTCATATATGTATTTTTATTCTCAAAACATTTCTCGGGAGAAGGGGGTGGGGGTGGGGGGCACACATTTTGAGATTTGGTAACATTTATATCTCAAGCATGATATGACATATGGACCTCGGACCAACACCAACTGAGTCAAAGGACCGTGCTGCTAATAGTTTGGGTTCACGTCACTGGGCTCACATAGGTCTCATTAAGTGCAGCTTTCAGAATTGCTTGAAATTGTATTTTATGACCCAATACATTTCTGGAATTCATGCATGTATTTTGTCTCTCAAAATAAGTGGGCAGTGTCAAATATATCCATTGCTGTGTCCTTTATAGAACATATTAAATGCTTTGCTGAGAAGTTATTTCCGGTTTCTTGAAAAATTGAATCTAATCCCGAAGGAAAATCTTTAAATGCTGTTTACGAAAACCTATTTCTGATCTCTAGAAAGATATTGTTCCCCCGAAAATAAGTCCCCGTATTTTGTTTCCGTTATAATTTAGTGCTGATGGTTTCGCCATCTTCGCACAGACTCAAGTTTACTGGTCGCAGTTAATTCTGCTGCCCTAGTGTTTTTTTCTTATTCTTCTGACTTCTATCTTCTATGCGCTTCCTTATCCGCACGATAATTCGAAAACGAATTGTCCAATCTCGCAGACTGTTAAAATACTGATAGACAGTCACAAGTTCAGGCCACCTTTGTTTATCAGATTCTTGGGCTATTAGGGGTACCCGTAAGGGTGTTTTGAAAGCGGTTCATGCCAATATCTTAGGCCTGGTATGGCCTATAGACCTGCGACCAACATCAAATGCGTCGACATTCGATGGAGGTTCAAAATATGGGTCAATGTCACTGAGGACACACAGGGGTTAACGAATGTATATTCCAGATCCAGAATTGCTGTAAATCACATTGTTTGACCCCTTAATGCTTTCTTAAATATCATACATATATTTTTACGTTCAAAAAGTGGGTGTGGCCAAAAAGTTTGAAAATATGACATAAGGACATTGGACCAACACGAAATGAGTCGAAACTCATGGAGGTTCAAAATATTGGTCAAGGTCACTGAGTTCACCCAGGGGTTAATGAGTGCATTTTTCAGAATTGCTAGAAAACACATTGTTTGACCCCCTAATGCTTTCCCAAAGTCCATACATGCATTTTTACGTTTCAAAAAACAAACAAATGAGTCGAAACTCGATGGAGGTTTAAAATATGGGTCAAGTTCACTGAGGTCATCCAGTCGTCAATTAGTGCATTTTTCAGAATTGCTGAAAATCACATTTTTCTTACCCCAATGCATTCCGATATTTGAAAGTGGGTCATGCTCATATCTCAAGTATGGTATGGCATATGAACCTGGGACCAACACCAAATGAGTCGAAATTCAATGAAGGTTCACAACATGGGTCCAAGTCACCGAGAGTCATTGGGTGCATTTTTCAGAATTGCTAGAAATCCAATTTTTTTACCCCCTAATGCATTTCCGAAGTTCATACATGCATTTTTTTGACTCAAAACAGTGAGTGTGGCCAAACATGTTGAAAGAGGGTCATGCTCATATCTCAAGCATAGTATGCTGCATGTAGTTGGGACCAACACTAAATGAGTCAAAACTCAATGGAGGTTCAAATTATGTGTCAAGGTCAATCGGGTCACCTGGGGTTATTGAGTGAATTTTTCTGAATTGCTGCAATCATATGTTTTGACCCCCTAATGCATTTCCGAAGTTCATATGTTCATTTTACACGACAATAATCAAAAATATCCATTGCTGATTCCTTTATAAAGCACATTTAATGCTATGCACAGAAGTCTTTTTCCAATTTCCTGAAATCACAATTCCGAATCCTGTATGACAGTCTTTAAACTCTGTTTACAAAAGCCTATTTCTGAATGCTTTAAAAATATTTTAGTCCGGAAAATAAGTCTCCAGAAATTCTTTTTCCATATAAGTTAGTTCTAATGCTTTCACCATCTTCACACAGACTCTGTAAATTACCGATGTCATAAATTAACTCTTAACCCGCTGAGTATTTTCAAAACATTTTTCATCAAATCTAGTCATGGCTGCTGTGAAGCGGCCATGACTGGATTTGATAAAAATAATCCTCTCTGTTTATCTAAGAAAATAATTGGTCAAAAGGTTAATTTGTTTTGCGGGGGAGAAATTTGGTTAAATGTGCCTAAATTTTATTTAGTTCAGTGGCACGGGATTTTGTATCCTGGGCAGGAATATCCAGCAGCAGCGTCTAAAGAGTTAATGAGCTGTTTATTTACTTTTCAGGTTAGTTTCCGCAAAATAAACAGAAAGTGGTAGCATATGAGTTGCAGTAATATCAACAGTACGAATATATTTAGTAATGTACAGAAGCACCTTTTATGAAATAAGTAACTAATTTCCGGACAGTCTACCGATAGTCATGAGCGGATGCTGTAATACTTGCTACAGAAGAGTCGAGACGTTCCTTTCCGGCGGCTTTGGAAAGTATGGGCATCTTGTGGCTCGTTACCCATGGGTATTTATTATTATCAGTCTTGTGGTGTCAGGATGTCTTGGTATAGGTTTGATAAGAATGACTCCAGAGAGTGACATCGAACTTGCTTACACACCAAGAGATAGTAAAGCCTCAATGGATCGCGCTTATATTTATGAGACCTTTCCCGACTTTTCGGTGTCAAATTTTAGTGTGCGAACATTGCCCAATCTGGGCTTGTACGCAGATATAATAGCAAAATCCAAAGATGGATCCAATATTCTGAGCAACAACAACCTGAACTCACTAGAAATGCTATATCTGTCAGTTACCAACATAGAAGTTAAAAGTGATACTGCTTCATTGAGTTATAATGATCTCTGTGCAAGAAATAATATCGGGTGCGCTCTCAGTGGTGGTTTCGTATTCACATCATCGTTCAAGAACGACTTAGAAAGAAACGCCGTGAATTATCCCTTATATCACCATAACACAGATGGCGTAGTGTCTTTACCATTTGTACTTGGAGACGTAACCTTCAATACTAGCACTGGGTTGTCTGCAAAATATCTGAGAGTTAGACTTCACCTTCGACAGGACGGTGTACATGCCGAAGAATCAAAACAGTGGATGCAAAGTTTCAAATCGCATATGGAAATTTCAACGTCTGATACGTTAGACATTGCCTTTGCTCACTCAGATTCAATGGAAGAAGAAATCGACAAAAACACATCGGGAGACTTTGCCTACATTTCACTTACGTTCACTTTGATGATAACATACGCAGTAATTGCAATATCTGGTGGAAACTGCGTGTCGAACAGACGGTTTCTGGCAAATGCTGGTGTTCTGGCGACAGGCATGGCAATACTTGGGTCAATGGGTTTAATATCTGCATGTGGTGTGAAGTTTGTGAAAATTGTCGGCATTATGCCATTCCTCGTTCTAGGTACGTATATACAATGTTGAAAACGTTTTAAGACTTTACCTAACGGGACCACAGATCGCAAGTTGCAGAACAAAATCTTCAATAACTTAACAGTCTCGTTCCAATGAAAGACTATAAGTTATGTTTTGGAAGCAAACATTGAACGAAATAATAAAATTTGAATGGTGTTTTTTTCCCCGAAGAGTTCTGAACGGGTGTGGCCGTTTGTTTTGAAGGGGGGGGGGGGGGGGGGGGGGGTTAAGAGACATTATTGAAAAGTACAGTACAGCCGCCGTGGACTGGTCACTTTCCCTGGGATGGGCAGTATGTCCACGGACGCAACAATATTAGACTGCAAACACTAATTACAGGAGTAATCATAAAAAAAATAATTAATGACGCATTGGTGGGGGGGGGGGGCGTGGTGGCTCAGTTGGTAGAGGTACAGGCTGCAAGCCGAGAGGTCCTCGGTTCGAATCCCACCTGCGCAACCGCGTTGTGTCCTTGGGCAAGACACTTCACCCCCATTGCCCACGTGGGGGCACGGTGACGCTGTGTACTAAGGCGTACTGCACGTCGATGGTTCACCTGTCTTCAACCAATGCTAACCCTGCTTGTAGGGATCTGCGAATCACAAATTTCTTTTCGAATCGAATCTCTGATATCGACATCGAATCGAATCTCGAATCGAATCTTAAAAGACAAGTTATTTCATATTGCATCAAATGGAAGTTACGGAACACGGTGATGACCCTTATCCGACGGAGTGAACACCTTAAACACCAATAACTAAATATTCTCTGTACCACCGTCGCTGAAACAGCTAGGCCTATTGTCCATAGTTTTAGTTTTTGAAGGCCTAACTTGTTACTATTCATGTTCTTAAGAACGTGAATAGTAACAAGTTAAGCCTTCAAAAACCAAAACTATGGATGATAATGTTCTGGGCAAAATTCACACCTTACCAAACAATTAAACATTGTCAATTACTCAAATAAATAGGAACTGAGCCTACATGAATTAATTTTCTAATGACAGTTTTATCCTATTTTTGTTGGAAATGTAACAAATTGAAGTTAGTACGAGAGATTCGAAAAAAATCTAATCCTGAGACTGATTCGGGATCGATCTCGAAGCATGCGTATGGTATCGATATCGAATCGAATCTCGAATATTCGCAGGACCCTACCTGCTTGTGTGGAGTTGGTATGTTGGGGAGCTGACAGTTGCTCGCCGTTGCTCGGTGGTTCTCTCCGGGTACTCCGGCTTCCTCCACCCGTAAACCTGTCACGGTCATAGTTAGCCATTGTGCACAAATATGTGACCTTAAACACCAATAAATAATAATAATAGTAATAATAGGATCCCCAAGCGGGACGTAGGCCCGCAAAGGGTTCCACATACCCAGTCAGATAAATGTGTTCCAGAACAGAATTCTCTATAGCCGTCAATGTGATTTTGAAAGTGGACAGTAAATTTCAGTGAAAAAACTACGTAACTTCCGCTGTCGAATTGCCCATGCAATTGCAATTGGCCTGCCCCCCTCTAGGAATCAAATGTACTCTGTTGCAACTTTATTCGCCTCAAAGCTTTGCGTGATACATTGGCCGACATATCTACACTTCAGGGGTTGCCAGGCCTTCTCACCCGAGAACCGCGACAAATCAGCGGCCGGCCAAAGTGTTATTATTATTACTCGAGTTCTGTCCTTCTGGAGGTTTGTCAATATGCTCAGTTGATGATCTCGTCATTTCAGATCGAACTCTCCGTCTTGATTTCGTTGCAGCTTGTCTGCCAGTGACAACATCAATCGAAAAAAACGTACATACAACCGATAATATAAGTTTATAACGGATAATTGTTGTTATATTGGTGCTATTGTATACAGACATGCATTGACATGTATCTCGTGAAATATCAAGATGAACAGAAACTCAGTTTTTGAATTATCCAAATGTGAAGGTGTTGTAAAGGAAAAATTTGCTTGAAAAAAGGGTATACGGACGTTTCGTCCCCAAGCCGAGTCGTCCGCTTGTCATAATGTCAAGGAAAATATTGTCTGTACATTTTTTACATTTCGAACAAGACACCCACCCCCTACTAACGTGTGGCATTTCCCCAACATATAAAGCCTCCTGATGTTGTATTTATGTTAAGAGTGTGATGTACATCATCTTTAAGGTTTGAAACACAAATGATGTCGTATATTGGCTGATATAATGATATGTTTTTAAAAAATGCAAAAGATTGCACAAGTTGGAAATGCACATTTTTGGTGCACTCAAGAGACTCACCCACCCCCACATCACGTCTTGCAAATTTTTGGTGCCCCCAGGATCCACCTCCCCCTGGAATAATTGCAAAATTATAAGATTATGTTACAGAACTTAATATAACAAGTTTTGATGCATTTCTTAATATAATTATAACACGTTTTGATGCGTTTCTTAATATTATTAATTCCTATAATACATTTGCTAATAATTTTGTGATTATTCATTGTAAAGTGCCGGTGCTCTTCCAAGAATAATTGCAAAATTATAAGATTATGTTGCAGAATTTAATAAACCATAAATTTTGATGCGTTTCTTAATATAATTAATTCTTATAATACATTTGCTAATAATTTTGCTATTATTCATTGTAAAGCGACGGTGCGCCTCGATGAATAATTGCAAAATTATAAGATTATGTTGCAGAACTTAATATAACAAATTTTGTTGCATTTCTTAATATAATTAATTCTTATAATACTTCTACTAATAATTTTGCAGTCATTCACTGTAAGGTGCCGGTGGAGCTCTTCAATGAAAAATTGCAAAATTATAAGATTATGTTGTGGAACTTAATATAACGTACATATACTTTAAGAACTTTTACTGTAATAATATAATTATTATAGGTAATCCATTAGAGCTGGGAGGTTATTGAATTTTGGGTCGGTTTCGGTTACAACTCGGTTTTTAATAAAAGAGTCGGGTTACGGTTTCGGTTTCGGTTTTTTTATTAAACAGATTCTGAACCAAAATAACAGAAAAAAATTAAGTTGTATGAACTAAATAATGATTGAATAAACTCTCCCTGAGTGTGTAAAAACTTTGTCGAGTCGTTGACACTTTGAAATAATATAAACGAACTTTAAGGACGAACTCTCATGGTCTCTGCTGAAGACTCGAAGTTAATTAAAAATAATTTGTAGCTAACACAATGAGTCACTACCGGAAATTGGGTTAATAACTTTCCATGCTCACAAGAAATATATTTATGACAATATTTACACTCAGCCGACTTTGAAGTTTTATCAGTTTTGATAAAGTGTTCCCATATAGGGCTCTTCTCGACTGTAATTGCCGCCATTGTTTCAGAAAAAAAACATGTAAAAACGTTATTCTCACGTGACATTGAAATAACCGAGAAAGTCGGTTTTTCAGTTTATCGTCGGTCTCGGTTGTCGGTTATTTTTTCATAACCGAAACTGAGTTGTTTTTCGGTTAACCTCCCAGCTCTATAATCCATTGAATAAACAGTAATTAAAATTTATTTAATGGCTGGATAGTTTATTTTGTTCTGACATTTCTGTTTTCAGAATTTCACACGTATATGAAATTTAATGCAAGGAGGTACATTAAGATATATTACAATGGAGGTACATTAAGATATATTACAATAGGTAATATACAATAAAGTATACAATAAAATTATTATATAAATAAATAAAAAATGATTCAAAATACAATACATGAATACTTTCCCCCAGCGAACGAGTTTCGGACGTGTTGGGTATAATTGTAGAGGACGACTTGGTTAAAATTGCAGCGGACGATTTGGTTAGCAAACGAAATGGGTGTAATTTGAAAAAGTGATACTGACAGGTTGCTTTCAGTCCCGTTAGAAACCAAAACAAAGTAATAATATGTTAATTTTTGGTGCATCTGTATATCTGAACAGTGCTTCGTAGTTTCAAACACTAAAAAATGGAAAATAATAACCCTTTTGGATATTTACCGCCATTGAAAATGGCATGTCATCCTTTTTCGGGAACTGGGGGAATGTTCGGCCTGGGGAGAACTAGGCCCAAGGAAGATTCATCCAAAAGAAAAGCAGTACACATCTGTTAGGATATTTTAGATATGCTACAGTTAAAACTAGAAGTCCTGTCACGAATAGTGCACTTATCTAGGCTTAATTGCGCGTTGGAATTGCGCGCAATTGCCATATCAAATGGCACCCAAAGCACGGCAGGTTCTCCTGGTTACTCATAGCAAACACATGCACTGTTTCTGCCAATGGACCTCCGGGTTACCCGGAGATCCATTGGCTGAAACATTGCCTGTGCACAGGCCATATGTACAGAATATGATAGCTTTAATTGGGCCATAACGCGCACATTAACGCGCATATCAACGTGCTATTTGTGTGCATTTCATGACAGGATTTCTAGTTTTAACTGTACGATATTCGTTTTAACTCCTGAAAATAATTCTTAAAAAAAATATTAATAGATTGTTCGATATTTATTGAAAAATATTAATACAATGTATATCGTCGAGCAATTATCTCTGCAGTAAATTTACATTCAATGTGTTCTGTAATAATTAAGCCTTTTATTAAGGTCTCTCATCTGTTAGAATGGTATCCAATCACTTCGGCTCCAAGTCATTTCATCCTCTGGTCAATTTGACCTCAAAGTCATCTCTGCCCTAGTCACTTCGGTCCTTTGGTCATTTTGGCACCATTTTAAGCGTAGAGATCTACATGTATAAAGATCAGTGCATAGTTCATGTTTAGAAATAATGGGTAATTACCTTTATTAAGTAATGTTCAGTTATTTGTATTTACACAGTGTACAGAAAAGTTATACACAACATTAAAAATTATCCATGTGTTCAATTTTACATACATTTAAGATGCTATCTGTATAAGTAAGAGAAATTATTTTACTTTGAAATTTTGCAAAGTATATGCAGTCATTCATTCATATTGTTATGCACAATTCCTAGTCACCTTCCAGTTTGAGGTTCACAGGGTTTCTTTTTCTTTTCTTTTTTGTGAAACAACCACCAAACTGCGATTTTGATACTACCATAAATATGTCCACATTTTCTAAAACACAGAGCAGAATCCTTGTAGTTATGCACAATTCCTAGTCCCCTTCCAGTTCGCTGTCCACGGGGGTCTGACCCCAGTACCCCACTTCCAAGGCATACACTCAAACCAAATAACATTACTGACCCTCGCTTCTGGCTGTCGTAGATTCATAAGCAAATACAATTATTCAGGTCGCAAGGGATTTCAAATCCCACATTGTCCATGTGCACCTTCGACGTGCTGAAACTTTTCTTTTATTTATTCATCATGAAAGAAAATCTACTAGACATATATCATATGTATACCTGAATATCTAATTGAGAGATATAAATGTTGAAAAAAAATTAAATAGAAAAATGTTAAAATTCAAACAATATTTGAAAATATTTAAAGAGGCCAAAATGACCTGGTATATTAGGGCTGAATTGACCTGCGGCCGTAATGACTGGGACCAAAGTGACTGGAATTCATGAGAATTGCATCCAAACTGTCCTCCAACAATTTGACCCAAACTGGATACTAATCTAACCCAAACCATCCTTTGGCAATTTGCCCCGAACTGTTCTCCAGAATAGGGACACATGATTCTTATTGATTTATTTATTGGGGTTTAATGACACTTCGATAGCCAGGGTCACTTCATGTCGGACAATTTTACAGATGGGAAAAGCCAGAGAGAACCATTGAGCAATTACAAATATCTAACGTACAAACGGCACACAAGCTGGGTTAGCATTGGTTGAAGACAAGTGTACGATTGACTTGCAGTATGCCTTGGTACGCAATGGCACTACGTGGGCAATGGGAATGAAGTGTATTGCCCAAGGAAACAAAGTGGTTGCCGCAGGTGGGATTTGATAGAGGACCCTTTGGCTTGCAGCCTACACCTCTAACTATTGAGCCCTTTAACCTTCAAAACTGTATAGTACCAGCTAAAACATGTTGTAGAATGACCACATGAAAATTTCACAAGTACATAGTTTCATTATTAGTTTGTGATATTTGTTTTTGCTCAGTTTGCTGTACAGTGGAACCCTGTTAATTGAAGAGCCACTTTGCCAATAACATTATTCATTTAGCAGGAGTATTCAATTAACAGGGATTGTGTCACTTTCCTGTATTCCGAAGATAAACTTAGCATTTATTCTATTATATTTTGTTTGACAGAGCTCCATGAGCTCTGTCAAACAAGGTATAATAGATTAAATGCCTGTATTGAATGTACTGAGGCCAAATTGGTCTATAACAAAGGAAAGCTGGGAAGAGTCAGGGCAATTTCTCAACATGTTACAAGATTTTTTATTCAATTAACAGGAGATTACTCTATAACCTATATTCAATTACCAGGTCAAATTTGTACTGGAGGCATGGTAAATGGTTTTGTGTTGGGAAATTACATTCTATTAACAGGGATATGCAATTAAGATATATCCAATTAAGTGGGCACCACTGTATAACCACCACCCCCCCCCCATGCCCCCCCCCCCCCCACACACACACACCCCAATCAAAACCATCATTCAAAGGTCTTGGATTCAGCAAATTTGATTTCTTTATTTATTGGGTTTAACAACAGTTTTTACAGTTTTACTGGGGGAGGAACCCAGCCAGAGCACCCAGAGAGAACCACCGAGCAACAGTGACAAGCAACTGTCAGGCTTCTCAACATTGTTACTCCAAGCAAGCAGCGTTAGCATTGGTTGAAGACAAGTGCATCATCGATGTGCACTACGCCTTATTTCAGTTGCTGCAATTGGGATTCAAGCTGAGAACCTCTCAGCTTGTTTTGGGAAGGTTTTTTTTAGGGTCCTGCGAATATTCGAGATTCGATTTGATATTGATACCATACGTATGCTTCGAGATCGATCCCGAATCAGTTTCAGGATTCGATTTTTTCGAATCTCTCATACTAACTTCAATTTGTTACATTTCCAACAAAAATAGGATAAAACTGTCATTAGAAAATTCATTCATGTAGGCTCAATTCCTATTTATTTGAGTAATTGACAATGTTTAATTGTTAGATAAGGTGTGAATTTGGCCCAGAACATTATCCATAGTTTTGGTTTTTGAAGGCTTAACTTGTTACTATTCACGTTCTTAAGAACGTGAATAGTAACAAGTTAGGCCTTCAAAAACTAAAACTATGGACAATAGGCCTAGCTGTTTCAGCGACGGTGCTACAGCGAATATTTAGTTATTGGTGTTTAAGGTGTTCACTCCGTCGCATAAGGTCATCACAGTGTTCCGTAACTTCCGTTGTGCAATATGAAATAACTTGTCTTTTAAGATTTGATTTGGGATTCAATTCGATGTCGATATCAGAGACATGATTCGATTCGAGATTCAATTCGAAAAGAAATTTGTGATTCGCAGATCCCTATTTTTTTTTTAGTTCCAGCTTCATTAAGGTTTGTCTCATATCCCACTTGTAATTTTGTCATAATTAGTAATCATAAATCCTTAAAATAAAACAATAGAAAAAATGCATAGAATATTTAAAAAAAAAATTTCTGTGAGGATTTGACCGCAGAGGTGATGACATGCGACCACCACTGAGACCGAATATTCTCAGAAAAAGTATGAGGGCTGAATCTTCATGAACCCCTTTTTTCAAACTAAATTGCCCATTACTTATAAAGCACCATAACTAAGGCAAAAACAATACTATGAAATTTCCAAGTCTGAAATTCTATAAATTGCAAATAAATTTACACAAATTATATAGCAAAATAAAGGATGTGGTGTATAGAACCCCAAGAGTATGTGTGCACCTCACACACTGACACACAGTCGCTATCAGACATCAACGGTTCCTGAAAGTGTGCTATCGGTACCATATTTGTACCATAGCTAATAATAATAAAATAATATTTCATAAGAACAACAAACACAGGAATTCAAAATGCAGCCTCAGGGCAGCATGGTGGTGAATGCCAATGCTGTCAGATTGTCCTTGAAAGGGGGAGTCCTTTACAAATAGGTTTTTGTTTTGTGATACTCTGGATACTCCCCATTTTTAGCTCAGCTTTGACATAGTCATATTTAAGGTTATGTCATAGCCCATTGTCCGTCTGTTTGGGAACAACAATTCAATACGGCTCGGGCTAGAGGCTTTATTTATGAACCGATCTTTACGAAACTTCTTGGGTACCTTTGTTATCACCGTAGGACGAGTGTTTTTGGGTGCAGTCCAAAATGCAAGATGGCCTCCAGCAGCCATTTTGTACAGAAATTAGTGCAATCAGTTTTTTGTTCAGAACTTATGTATGAAAGTTCTGATTTGAATAAATTTTTGTATGAATGTTTAGTAACATGGAGTACATCACATATAATAAAGGGCTTTTTCTCATGCTGAAATTATGGAAATTAGAAGAACTTTAATTTATTCAGTGCTACTTACATGTATACCCAGTAAGTGCACATGTCAATACGGCTCGGCTAGGCTGTATTTATGAACAGATCTTCATGAATCTTCTTGAGTACCTTTGTTATCACCTTGGGATGAGAATGAGTGTTTTTGGGTGCAGCCCAAAATTCAAGATGGCTACCAGTGGCCATTTTGTACCGAAATTAGGTACAATCAGTTTTTTGTACAGAACTTCTATACAACTTGGGCTAGAGGCCGTATTTATGTACCGATTTTACAAAATTTCTTAGGTACCTTTGTTATCACCATGGGGTTAGAATGAGTGTTTTTGGGGGGAGTCCAAAATTCTCGATGGCCGCCGGCAGCTATTTTGTACTGAAATTACTGCAATCAGTTTTTTGTACAGAACTTCTGTATGAAAGTTCTGATTTGAATAAATTTGTGTATGATTGTTTAGTAACATGGAATACATCACAAAAATACAGGTTTTTTTCTTGTACAGAAATTATGCAAATTAGACGAACTTTGATTTATTCAGTGCTACTTATATACAATAAGTTCACATGTCAATACGGCTCGAGCTAGGGGATGCATTTATGAACCGATCTTCACCAAGCTTCTTGGGTACCTTTGTTATCACCTAGGGACGAGAACGAGTGTTTTGGGGTGCGATCCAAAATTCAAGATGGCTGCCAGTGGCCATTTTGTACCAAAATTAGGTACAATCAGTTTTTTGTACACAACTTCTATACGGCTCAGGCTAGAGGCCGTATTTATGAACCGATCTTTACGAAACGTCTTGGGTACCTTTGTTATCACCGTGGGATGAGAGCGAGTGTTTTTGGGTGCAGTTCGAAATTCAAGATGGCCACTAGCAGCCATTTTGTACCAAAATTAGTGCAATCAGTTTTTTGTACAGAACTTCTCCAAGAAAGTTCTGATTTGAATAAATTTTTGTATGAATGTTTAGTAACATGGAATACATCACAAAAAATACTGTATAATACAGGTTTTTTTCTCTTGCAGAAATTATGCAAATTAGATGACCTTTGATTTATTCAGTGCTACTTATACACTGTAAGTGCACATGTCAATACGCTAAGGCTGGAGGCTGTATTTATGAACCAATCTTCATGAAACTTCTTGGGTACCTTTGTTATCACCTTGGGATGAGAACAAGTGTTTTCGGGTGTGGCCCGATATTAAAGATGGCTGCCGGCTTTCACACTGTTGCTTACTGAGGTGAAGTCACTTTACCATTACCAAGCTACCTACTAAATACCAAAGGGAAGATTTTTCAGCGCACTCTTATTACTTCAACACCCATAATTCTCAAATATGGCATTAAAACCAATCACATACTAGTACTGCTTAAATCTATTTACATAATCAGAATACACCATCAGGGATGCATTAGCTCAGTAGGTAGAGGTGCAGACTGCAAGCCGAGAAATCCTCGGTTCGAATCCCACCTGCGGCAACAGCTTTGTGTCCTTGGGCAAGACACTTCACCCCCACTACCCATGTGGGGGGCAAGGTATGCTGTGTACTAAGGCATACTGCATGTTCTTGGTGCACCTGTCTTCGAACAAGGCTAACCCTGCTTGTGTAGTATGTTGGGGAGCTCACAGTTGCTTGCCATTGCTCAGTGGTTCTCCTGGGGTACTCTAGTTTCCTCCATCCATAAAACTGCCATGGTCACAATAAGCTATTGTGCAGATAAATGTGACCTTAAACACCAATAAATAAATAATAAAAAGAACACACCACCTCATACCCGTTTCTCTCCTGTTTTTATTCACCTTGGTATTCCTCGGTTTGCCTCGGTGTTTAGTATGCCTGCCAGAAAAGGAGTGATTTCTTTTTCTAAAAGAGCAAAACAAGAAACAGTAATTTTTAACAGGTAGTAACGAAATAATTTTCATGAAGCGCACAATTTTATGTTAGTTAATAGCTGAAAAAACGCAGGGTGATATTTGCAAATCTTATTTTATTACTGGCACCAGGTACTGGTAATAAAAATTGTTTGTCATCAATACTTGATCAAGTTTCTGACAAAGCACATTATACTATTCCAATATGTCAGCTACTGGACATAAGCACACAATTTGATGTTGGTTTACCATTATACTGGTGCTTAGCCAGGATATCTAAGTTACATGTAGGGGCAAGAGAAATATCTAGTGGGAGTGGGGCCGGGTAATAAAGAATATGATGCACAGAATCACCTGAGCCACATAGCAGTGAGATAGGGGTGAGGACAAGAGGGTGTGTGACCCTCTCATCAGTGGAGGGGTCGGGTGCACCTCTCCCCCCCCCCCCCCAAAAAAAAAAAAAAATTCAAGACAGTAAAACACAATTACCTTGAATCTGTGTCCTTTTGTGTCCATAATAAGTTGCGAACAAGCATAAATATCTAGATATTAAAATGTCTTTTGGGATGTTCATTATATGGGTTAAAAGGAGAGAGGGGTGGCGGCATGAATGAAATTGGGGACCGAATATTCTCTGAAAAAGTATGAGGGCTGAGTCTTCCTGTGACTGAATCTTCATGAACCCCTTTTTAGCTCAACTTTGGCAAAGCCAGATTTGAGCTTATGCCATGGCCCGTCGTCCGTCTGTCCGTCAACAATTGGATACAGCTCGGGCTAGAGGCCGTTTTTATGAACCGATCTTTACGAAACTTCTTGGGTACCTTTGTTATGATTGTGGGACGAGAACGAGTGTTCTTGGGTTTGGTCCGAAATTCAAGATGGCTGCCAGCCGCCATTTTGTACCGACGATGCAGAAATCTGTTTTTGTACAGAACTTCCATATGAAAGCTATGATTTGAATAATTTTTTGTATGAATGTTCAGTACCATTGGATACATCACATATAATACGGGTTTTTTTCTCGTGCGTAAATTATGCAAATTAGACTAACTTTGATGTTTTTTGGCGTTACTTTCAGCACTGTAAGTGCAAATGCCAATATGGCTCAGGCTAGAGGCCGTATTTATGAACCGATCTTTACGAAATTCCTTGGGTACCTTTGTTATCACCGTGGGACGAGAACGAGTGTTTTTGGGTCCGGTCCAAAATTCAAGATGGCCGATGGCAGCCATTTTGTACAAAATTTGGTGCAATCAGATTTTTGCACAGACTTCCATATGAAAGCGCTGATTTGAATAATTTTTTGTGTGAATGTTTAGTACCATGGGATACATCACATATAATACGGGTTTTTTTCTCGTGCAGAAATTATGCAAATTAGATGAACTTTGATTTTTTCAGTGCTACTTACACACAGTAAGTACACATGTCAATACGGCTCAGGCTAGAGTCTGTATTTATGAACCGATCTTCACGAAACGTCTTGGGTACCTTTGTTATCACCTTGGGACAAGAACGAGTGTTTCTGGGTGCGGTTCAAAATTCAAGATGGCTGCCAGTGGCCATTTTGTACCGAAATTAGGTCTAATCAGTTTTTTGTACACAACTTCTATATACGGCTCAGGCTAGAGGCCGTATTTATGAACCGATCTTTACGAAACTTCTTGGGTACCTTTGTTATCACCGTGGGATGAGAACGAGTGTTTTTGGGTGTGGTCCAAAATTCAAGATGGCCACCAGCATCCATTTTGTACCAAAATTAATGCAATCAGTCTTTTGTACAGAACTTCTGTATGAAAGTTCTGATTTGAATATATTTTTGTATGAATGTTTAGTAACATGGAATACATCACATATAGTACGGGTTTTTTTCTCGTGCAGAAATTATGCAAATTAGATGAACTTTGATTTATTCAGTGCTACTTATACACTGTAAGTGCACATGTCAATACGGCTCGGGCTAGAGGCTGTATTTATGAACCGATCTTCACAAAACTTCTTGGGTACCTTTGTTATCTCCTTGGGACGAGAACGAGTGTTTCTGGGTGTGGCCATTTTGTACCGAAATTAGGTCCAATCAGTTTTTTGTCACAGCTTCAGCACAGCTCATATTTGTGAACTGATCTTCACGAAACTTCTTGGGTACCTTTGTTTTCACCTTGGGACAGGAATGAGTGTGTTTTCGGGTGCCTTTGTTATCACTGTGCTATGAGAACAAATATTTTGGGGTTCAGTCAGACCCACTCTGGGACTCAAAGGTTTTTTCTAGTTTAGCATCTGACTGTCACCCACCTTTACAATACTTTACCTATACATTTGTTACAGGCGACGGCCAGTATTTATGTACATACCGTTACAATACTTTATATGTACCTTTGTTATCAGGTCATTACCTAGATGTTTGTCATTGCTGTGTCACATACTATACATGTACATGTCTTTGTCTTGACAAGTTGAGCTACAGTGTCACTGACACTTTCATTTCAAACTAAATTGCCCATTACTTATAAAGCACCATAACTAAGGCAAAAACAATACTATGAAATTTACAAGTCTGAAATTCTATAAATTCCAAATAAATTTACGCAAATTATATTGCAAAATGAAGGATGTGGTGTATAGAACCCCAAAAGTATGTGTGCACCTCACCCACTGACACACAGTTGCCATCAGACATCAGCAGTTCCTGAAAGTGTGCTCTCGGTACCGTATTTGTACCATAACTGATAATAATAAAATAATATTTCATAAGAACAACAAACACAGGAATTCAAAATGCAGCCTCAAGGCAGCATGGTGGTGAATGCCAACGCTGTCCCATTGTCCTTGAAAGGGGGAGTCCTTTACAAATAGGTTTTTGTTTTGTGATACTCTGGATACTCCCTATTTTTAGCTCAACTTTGACAAAGTCAAATTTAAGGTTATGTCATGGCCCATTGTCCGTCTGTTCGGGAACAGCAATTCAATACGGTTCGGGCTAGAGGGTGTATTGGTGAACCGATCTTTACGAAACTTCTTGAGTACCTTTGTTATCAAGTGGGGCGAGAACAAGTGTTTTTGGGTGCGGTCCAAAATTCAAGATGGCCTCCAGCAGCCATTTTGTACAGAAATTAGTGCAATCGCCATTTTTGTACAGAACTTCTGTATGAAAGTTCTGATTTGAATAAATTTTTCTATGAATGTTTAGTAACATGGAGTACATCACATATAATACCGTTTTTTCTCTCGTGCTGAAATTATGCAAATTAGATGAACTTTAATTTATTCAGTGCTACTTACATGTATACCCAGTAAGTGCACATGTCAATACGGCTTGGGCTAGGCTGTATTTATGAACTGATCTTCATGAAACTTCTAGGGTACCTTTGTTATCACCTTGGAATGAGAATGAGTGTTTTTGGGTGCAGTCCAAAATTCAAGATGGCTACCAGTGGCCATTTTGTACTGAAATTAGGTACAATCAGTTTTTTGTACAGAACGTCTATACAACTTGGGCTAGAGGCCATATTTATGAATCAATCTTTACGAAATTTCTTGGGTACCTTTGTTGTCACCATGGGGTGAGAATGAGTGTTTTTAGTTTAAACAATATTTATTTTAGATCAAGTAAAATTTACAAAGAACAACGACAAACAAATAACAGAATATAGCTGAAAAAACCTGGTGCCAGTAATAAACAGTGTAAAAATTTGTGGAATTTTTACACTGTTTATTACTGGCACCAGGATAAGATAAGATAAATTGTTGTTTGTCATCAATACTTGATCAAGTTTCTGACAAAGCACATTATACTATTCCAATATGTTAGCTACTGTACATGTACATAAGCACACAATTTGATGTTAGTTTATACTGGTGCTTAGCCAGGATATCTAAGTTACATGTAGGGGCAAGAGTAATACATGTATCTAGTGGGAGTCAAAAAGAATATGATGCACAGAATCACCTGAGCCACATAGCAGTGAGATAGGAGTGAGGACAAGAGGGTGTGTGACCCTCTCATCAGTGGAGGGGGTCTGGTGCACCACCCCCCCCCCCAAAAAAAAAAAACAAAAAACAAAACAAAACAAACAAACAAAATTTGAAATTAAAGACAGTAAAACACAATTACCTTGACTCTGTGCTGCCTTGGACTGGTCACTTTCCGTGGAGGGGCAATATTTCTGCGGATGCAATGATATTAGTTTTCAAACATTGTTTACAGCAATAATCAGCAAAAATTTAATTAATGAACCACAGGATACAATTCAGTGCTTCATTAATTAAAATTTTATTGATGATGACTTTCTATTATCTGGAAAAAACATGCATGGACATCATGCACTGCCCATGCAAGGATTATGACCAGCAACTGTACTGTATGTCTGTGTTACTGCTATGAGCAGGGACTAATCTAAATGGGTGGGTGTGTTTACAAATATTAATATTTTCTAACACCTGATAATAAAGTAATATAAGTTTATAAACAACCACACAATTGACTTTTAATTACAATACTCCTAATTCCTATTAAACATACAGGAATGTTTATTAATTTTGTGGAATTTTTACACTGTGTATGGAGCGTATTTGGGCCTGTATGTTTGTTAAAATTGCCCTTCCACTACGGAGGACTTTTTGAAATCAGTCTACACTGGATTGTGTGGTATTCCTTTGTATAAGACAGTGCATTCATTGTTATAATATTCATGCATAAGTTCATGTTTTTGGTTTGTTTTAGGCCTGATAATCTACAGAATAGCATGGGTGGCGGTGTATTCGGAGTATTCCATCGCTTGAGTGCAAGAAGGCTTTGCAATGCTATATATAGCATAAACCTTGTTGCACTCCAGTGACAAATTTATCAATTTTAATAACGTGGGTAAAATATCGGACATGAACCATTTAATTTTTTTTTTTTTTAACTCACTTCGACAAAGTCAAGCAGGGCATATCTAATCACTCTCCGTCCATTGTCCATCCGTCTGTCATCCATCAACACCATGTTTTGGTCAATTCAAGTTAAAGTTTGAGTGAGTAATGGTACCAAAGGGGTATTACATTTTTGTAATACATGCCCAGCCCCATAGGGAGGGGGTGGGGTAAAATGCTCCCAAAATATTTTTAAAATCTTATGAACCAGTGGGTACAGTGACTTGATATTCGTTATGGAACTGCCTTTTGAGATGTAGAATCACGTGTGTTCAAACGTACTTTGTGAAGCATTATTTGGCTTTATAATGGCAGTGGTTAGATTTTTGGTACTACCCAAAATTTCCATTTTCCGAACCGATGGTCCGATTTGAATGAAATTCAGTATGTGGTAATATTGGGTCATAAATACTTGCCTCATGCAAAAGAAAAACCCTGCATCCCCATGGGAACCCCAGGAGTGAAAAATATAAATGTTTTCAAACTCCCATGTTTCCCAAACCACTTGGAACAGAGAACTGTTATGGTATGAAGCATCCTTAGGACCAGTAGAACTGAATGGTAAAAAAATGCCCTCTGTTGTTGTTAGAGAGTTCTGCAGAGGGCATCAGAATAATGTTGGCGCAGCATTTTTGCAAACATTTTAGAAAATCTTTTCTCAAGAACCAGTGTTCAGAATCTTTTGATATTTGGTGTACAGCATCCATAGAGGGGTCAGATACAAGTTTGTTAAAATGAAGCCCATACATTCATATTTGGACTCAATGCAGGAGCCCAAATTTTATGGGGAATTTTCTTTAAAAATCTTCTTCAGAACCATGAGTCAGAATTTTTTTATGTTTGGTACCCTCATTGTTATGATGGTCAGATTCAAGATTGTTCAAACTAAGTCCATATGTTAATATTTGGGCTTCCTTTGGAAGTCCAAATTTTAACTTAGGGCTATATGGGGAAGTTTTTTTTAAAAATCTTTTTCCCCAGATCCACCAGTCAGAATGCTTTCGTATTTGGTATACAACATCTCTAAGGGGGGAGGGGGGGGGGGGGAGATTCACATTTTGGGCTCGCTATGGTAGCCCAAATTTGAACTCAGTGCAATATGAGGAAATTTCTTTAAAATTTTGTTCTTCAGATCCACCAGTCAGAATGCTTTCATATTTGGTATACAGCATCTCTAAGGAGATCAGATTCAACTTTGTTCAAATCGAGTGCCTGGGTTGATATTTGAGCTCCCTATGGGAGCCAGAATTGGCCAAGTAGCTGAAGAATTAGACAATTTTTATTCAGTACCCTCTAGAGGTGAAGAGTAATCTACATAGGTTGTATCAAGGGGCTTGAGAGGGGAGCTCCACATTTTACATCATGATCAACTAAAGAAAAGGCATGATGCTTGGACTGTTTTTGTCACTCCTGAGGGGCTCAAAGATATGCAGTGTATCCTATGGAGATGGATTGCTTAATGTAGATTCATTGTTGGACTCTTATATCGTGTTCTGTTCTCTGTTTATATCATGTTCTGTTCAAGGTGAGCGCTTCAGGCCCTGTGGGGCCTCTTGTTTATTTATTTATTGGGTTTTAACAACACTTTCGAAAGCCAGCAGCTACAAGTTTCTTCTCTCCTTGAACCAAGCCTCTCGCCCAACTGCAGCACTCATGGTCCACTGAGTTTTTAGCTCACCTGACTTTCAGTCAGGGTGAGGTGTATTGATCACTCGCCGTCCGTGAACTTGGTGTTTGCATCTTCTCCAAAACTGCTGAACCGATTAATCATTAGGTGAAATTTGAGATGCTTGTTTGTTATGACATTGCATTTTGATTTTGTTTAAATCAAGTTGCCCTGGCCCTCAGTAGGGCCATGCCCAAAAATTTTGCCTAAATCTTAAAAAATCTTCTCGTGAACCAGGAGTAGCAGAGATTTGATATGTGGTGTGCTGCTTCCTACTACCCCAAAAAAATGTTTCCCAAAAAGTTGTTTTAATAGAATGGACATGCATTTTATGATAATGTACCCTAAAAAAATAGCCATTTTCATTAGTCTAGGGTGGGGTTTAGAATAGAGGGTGTAGGGTTAGGGTCAGTAAAGGGTAGGGTCAGGGTTTGCTACCACCCCAAACATTTTTCCCAAAATCACTTGTTTTAGTATAATGGACATGCATTTTATTGTAATCCCGTAAAAATAGTCACCTAAGTACCCATTTATTAGAATGTCTGTCCGTCTGTCCATCCGGCCTCCGTATCCATTTCTTTGGCATTCGATAACTTGAAAAATATTGCTTGGATTGTCAAGTTACTTTATATGTGTGTTCAGGTTACTGATGTGCCGAGCTGTATAGTTTTTGGTGTAAATCGGATAATTTGATCCTGAGATATTAACCCATTATGATCATTATCCTTCAAATTGAAAATTCCTCCAATCCCTTTGGCATTCGATAACTTGAAAATTATTGCTTGGATTGTCTAGTTACTTTATATTTGTGTTCAGGTTACTGATTTGCCGAGCTGTATAGTTTTGGGTGTAAATCTGATAATTTGATCCTGAGATATTAACCCTTTATCCTTCAAATTGAAAATTTCTCCAATCCCTTTGGCATTCGATAACTTGAAAAATATTACTTGGATTGTCACGTTACTTTATATTTGTGTTCAGGTTACTGATGTGCCGAGCTGTATAGTTTTTGGTGTAAATCGGATAATTTGATCCTGAGATATTAACCCTTTATCCTTCAAATTGGAAATTCCTCCAATCCCTTTGGCATTCGATAACTTGAAAATTATTGCTTGGATTGTCTACATGTAGTTACTATCCTTCAAATTGAAAATTCCTCCAATCCCTTTGGCATTCGATAACTTGAAAAATATTGCTTGGATTGTCAAGTTACTTTATATTTGTGTTCAGGTTACTGATGTACCGAGCTGTCTAGTTTTTAGTGTTAATCTGTTATTTTAATCCTGAGATATTAACCCTTTATCCTTCAAATTGAAAATTCCTCCAATCCCTTTGGGATTTGATAACTTGAAAAATATTGCTTGGATTGTCAAGTTACTTTACAATTGTGTTCAGGTTACTGATGTGCTGAGCTGTATAGTTTTTGGTGTTAATCTGGTAATTTGATCCCAAGATATTAACCCTTTATCCTTCAAATTGAAAATTCCTCCAATCCCTTTGGCATTCAATAACTTGAAAAATATTGCGTGGATTGTCAAGTTACTTTATATGTGTGTTCGGGTTACTGATGTACCAAGCTGTATAGTTTTTGGTGTTAATCTGTTATTTTAATCCTGAGATATTAACCCTTTATCCTTCAAATTGAAAATTCCTCCAGTCCCTTTGGCATTTGATAACTTGAAAAATATTGCTTGGATTGTCAAGTTACTTTACAATTGTGTTCAGGTCACCGATGTGCTGAGCTGTATAGTTTTTGGTGTTAATCTGATAATTTGATCCCAAGATATTAACCCTTTATCCTTCAAATTGAAAATTCCTCCAACCCCTTTGGCATGAGATAACTCAAAAAATTTCAATCCGATTGTCATGTTACTTTATATATTTATTCAGGTTACTGGTGTGCTGTGCTGCATAGTTTTTTGTGTAAATCTGATAATTTGATCCGGAGATATTAACCCTTTTTCCATCAGATTAGACACTCCTCCAATCCATTTCTATATATATGTACCCATACCTTGTATGGTGTACATAATGTCGGCATCCGTGGTGGCCCTCCGTCATACAGCTTTCTACTAGTTGCGCGTATGGGTACACATCTGACGATTTCATCGGCCTATTTTTTTATCATTCAAGATATTGATCATTGGTTAGTCAATTAATCGGTTAACCGTACAGTTAAAACTAGAAGTCCTGTCATGAAATGCGCACAAATAGCACGTTGATATGCGCGTTAATTTGCGCGTTATGACCCAATTAAAGCTATCATATTCTGTACATATGGCCTGTGCACAGGCAATGTTTCAGCCAATGGACCTCCGGGTCACCCGGAGGTCCATTGGCAGAAACATTGCATGTGTTTGCTATGAGTAACCAGGAGAACCTGTCGTGCTTTGGATGCCATTCGATATGGCAATTGCGCGCAATTCCAACGCACAATTAAGCCTAGATAAGCGCACTATTCGTGACAGAACTTCTAGTTTTAACTGTATCAGATCTAATTAATTTCTATAAACATGATTACTGCAATAGCCTTTGATGTGGTGGTTCAACAATCTAACAATCTATGTATTTGAAGATAAATAAGCATAATTCATGTGATTAAGACACATGTTGGAAATGGATCCCACAAAAATATATTTGTGAAACCCTGACTCACTGTGGGAGCCTGAATTATAATTTAGTTCAAAATGAGGAATTTGCTTTAAAAGACTTTTTCAGATTCAGTAGTCGGACTGTTTTAATGTTTGGTGTGCAGCATCCTTACAAGGGGGAGGGGTGGGGGGGGGGGGATTCAAATTTGTTTACGCCAAGTCCCTGGGTTCATATTTGGGCTCACTGTGGGAACCTGAATTATAACTTAGTTCAAAATGAGGAATATTCTTCAAAAGTATTCTTCACATTCAGCAGTCAGAATATTTTGATATATACAGTATCCTCAAGGAGGTGAGATACATGTATAAGTTTGTTAAAGCCAAGTCGCAGGGTTCATATTTGGGCTTCCTGTAGGAGCCTGAATTGTACCAACATTTCTATTTTCCAAATTGAGAGGCTGATTTGAAGCAAATTTGATATGATGGGCTTATTGGGTTGTACATGTAAGTACCTAATTTATGCCAAAACATTTTCCGGTTGCCCTTGTGGGAACTGCAGGATCTAAATATAGAAAAAATTTAAAACGTCCATGTCTTCAAAACTACACGGCACTGAGAATTTTTATTTTGTGTGTCGCTTCCTTACGAACAGCCGAAAGAATGGTAAAAAAAAAATTGCCATCAGTTTTATCATAGGGAAGTTTTCCAGGACTTATGCGGAGTCATCATTTTAGTAATGGGAAAAACATTAAAGAATCTTCTTCTCCCATACCACTGCTCCAAAGGCTTTCATATTTTGCATATAACATCTTTGGAAGATTTATTCACATGTTTGTTGAAATCAAATCCCTGGGTCCATATTTGGACTCTCTATGATTAGATTAGTGAATATGAGGAATATTTTTTAAAAATCTTCTTTTGATCCACTCTTCAGAATATTTTGATATTTGGGATGCTGCATCCTTAGAGGGGAGAGATTCAAGTTTGTTCGAGCCAAGTCCTCAGGTTCATATTTGGGCTCCCTGTGGGAGTCCAAATTACAACTTAGTTCAATAAGAGGAATATTCTTTAAAATCCAGTAGTCAGAATCTTTAGATATTAGTATATAGAAGCATCCTTAGGGATGTGAGATTCAAATTTGTTCAAGCCAAGTCCTTGGGTTCATATTTGGGCTCTCTGTGGGAGCCTGAATTATAACTTAGTTCAGTATGAGGAATATTCTTTAAAAATCCTTTTTTTTTGAGATCCACCGGTCAGAATCTTTTGATATTTTGTATAAGCTTTTCTTATGAGGGGCAGATGCAACTAAATGTTCAAATAAATTCCCTGGGTTGATATTTAGGCTACCACGTCAGGTGAATGCCATCAGGCCCTCTGGGGGCTCTTGTTTGTTTTCTGTTTGACAACATTGCCCTGGCTCTTCTATCTATATTTTTCATTTTAAGTTAGTCACTACTTTTATGTAGGCTTCCCAAATTTGTTACTGCATGTCTGTCTGTCCTTCAGATGAAATGTTTCTTTGCTTTTCATTTGCTGCCCCCCCTCCCCCCCCCCCCCCCCTCACACACACACAAAAATATGGGCTGGCAAGTATTGAGTAGTTTATCAAAAAAGTGGTACTCGAGTACAATGAGTACTGAGTACTTTGGACCCAGCCTATCACAAATATATTAAACATCAAAGAGTATATTATATACTTGAAACAAATACAGTACAGTGGCTGTGTACTGCTCACTTTCCATGGATGGGCAATATTTCCACGGATACAATAATATTTGATGCCAAACACTAACTATAGGTATAATCATCATAAATTTAATAAATAATGAAGCACCAGGTACAACCCCGTGCTTCAATTAAAATTTTGTAGATGATGATTTTTTTTGACTGGTAAACGCACGAGTGGACATCACTGTCCACGCGTGTATTACAACCCGTCCACAGCGACTGTACTACAACTTGTCCTCTTTGTGAACATATTTTCTACAATTTCACTCCCTTTGACAGAATGCATGCCTGTAGGGATTAAAACCAAAATAGTGAAAGTGCACTTGTGGATATTTGCAGCACAATCACAGCACTAATGAATCAATATTTGGTGATTTTAGGAATTTTAACAGTGTCATGAGACACCACAGTAGCAGGTACTGATCATTCTGTTGGAAAAATTCACTGTTTTATGACTTGAGGTGCCTTAACTGAGAAAACTTAGGCTTTTTCTTACAAAGATTGCAAAATATCGAACACAATGTGAAATGTGTTCAGAAGAAAAAATGTGATTAAAAAATAATGGGAAATTCATGTCACCATCAATTTATTAAAGAATTAATATAGTTTTTTAGCTCACCTGAGCGAAGCTCAGTGGGAGCTTTACTGATCACATTCTGTCCGCCGTCCGTCCGGTGTTAACTTTACATTATTCAAATGTTGGGTAAATGTTTATTACCTAATGCCAATTCAGATTTGTTCAAATGAAGTTGCCCCCTTCTCCTGGGTGGTGCCATGCCCCCAAGGGGCACCAAAATCTTCTTCTCATCAACCAGCAGTAGCAGAGACTTGATATATGGTATGCAGCTTCCTTTTAAGGTGTAGACTTGGATTTCTTTAAGAGAAGTTTGATGGGCTAAATTTGGCGTCGTTATGGGAGGGACAAAATTGTTGGCCCGCCAAAAATTTCTATTTTCCGAACCGAGAGGCTGGTTTGAATCAAATTTTATGTGAGGGCTTATTGGGTCATAAGTACCTAATTTATGCCGAATTTTCTTTTTCTGTAGCCCCGTGGGAACCGCAGGAGCTAAAAATAGAAAAAAAGTAAAACGCCTTATCTCCAAAACTGCACGGCACTGAGAATTTTTATTTGGTGTGAAGCTTCCTTAGGACCAACAGAAAGGATTGGTCCAAAAAAATTGCGATCGGTTTTATCATAGGGTACAGTTTTGGGACTTTGAAAACACTTTTTAACACTGTAGGCAATGGGAAAAACATTAAAAAATCTTCTTCTCTAGATTCAGCAGGCAGAATCTTTTGATATTTGGTATGCAACATTGTAGGGTGGATCTGATTCGAGTTTGTTCAAATCCGCCCCCTGGGTTTATATTTGGGCTCAGTATAGGAGCCCAAATTCAAACTTAGTGCATTTCAGGCAAATTTCTTAAAAAATCTTCTTCACCAGATTCAGCTGGCAGAATCTTTTGATATTTGGTATGCAACATTGTAGGGTGGATCTGATTCAAATTTGTTCAAATCGGCCCCCTGGATTCATATTTGGGCTCACTATAGAAGCATTTTAGGCAAATTTCTTTAAAAATCTTCTTCTCCAGATCCAGCAGGCAGAATCTTTTGATATTTGATATGCAACATTGTGGGGTGGATCTGATTCAAGTTTGTTCAAATCGGCCCACTGGGTTCATATTTGGGCTCAGTATAGGAGCCCAAATTTGAACTTAGTGCATTTCAGGCAAATGTCTTTGAAAATCTTCTTCTCAAGATCCAACAGCAGAATCTTTTGATATTGGGTATGCAGCATGCTTAGGGGGGTGAGATTCAAGCTGTTCAAGCCAAGTCCCAGGGTTCATATTTGGGCTCACTGTGGTAACCCAAATTATAACTTAGTTCAAAATGAGGAATTTTCTTTAAAAATCTTCTTCAGATCCAGCAGCCGGAATGTTTCGATATTTGGTATGCAGCATCCTTAGGGGGGTGAGATTCAAGTTTGTTCAAGCCATGTCCCTAGGTCCATATTTGGGCTCACTGTGGGAGCTCGAATGATAACTTAGTTCAAAATGACGAATTTTCTTTAAAAATCTTCTTCAGATCCAGCAGTCAGAATGTTTTGATATTTGGTATGCAGCATCCTTAGGGGGGTGAGATTCAAGTTTGTTCAAGCCATGTCCCTAGGTCCATATTTGGGCTCACTGTGGGAGCTTGAATTGTAACTTAGTTCGAAATGAGGAATTTTCTTAAAAAATCTTCTTCAGATCCAGCAGATGAATGCTTTTGATATTTTTTATGCAGCATCCTTAGGAGGCAAGATTCAAGTTTGTTCAAGCCATGTCCCTAGGTCCATGTTTGGGCTCACTGTGGGAGCTCAAATTGTAACTTAGTTCAAAATGAGGAATTTTCTTTAAAAATCTTCTTCTTCAGATTCAGCAGTCAGAATGTTTTGATATTTGGTGTGCGGCATCCTTAAGGGGGTGAGATTCAAGTTTGTTAAAGCCAAGTCCCTGGCTTCATATATGGGCTCCCTGTGGGAGCCCGAATTATAACTCAGTTCAGTATGAGGAATATTCTTTAAAAATCATTTTTTTTAGATCCACTTGTCAGAATCTTTGGATATTTGGTATAAGCTTTTCTTAGGAGGAGTAGATGCAACTTGTTGAAATCAATTCTCTGGGTTGATATTTAGGCTACAATGTCATGTGGGCACCCTCAGGCCCCCTGGGGCCTCTTGTTTTAAGAAAAACTGCATACAGGGAGGTTTGGGTGGGGGGGGGGGGGCACATCCAGGGCTATAATTTACCCCATCACTAGGTAAAAGAATATTTGACATCATTTGTTGAGATGAAATGGCACTTTCTATTGATATTGGTGAATTATATAGCCTCAGCCAGGGCTTATAAGAATCTGAGAATCGATTCCCGTAGAGATCCGTGCAACAAAACCAGTTAGAAACCATGTAGCTTCTCGTAACATTGCAGCTAGGATTCACATGAAAAAAACTGAGTCAGTTTAACCCTTTACCTAACACAAAGGCAGCAAATTAACCATAAAACACTAACATGACCTGGCAATAAAATTTGTACAAATATGGCTGTCATTGGAACCAGCTCTCATCAGCCGGTTCCAGTAACATCCATAATTATTACGCTTGATGAATATTGTTTATTTTTAGCTCACCTGACTGTAAGTCAGGGGGCGCTTAAATGATGACTTTCTGTCAGTTGACCATCCGTCCGTCCTGCCTGGCATGAACTTTACATTATCAACCTCTCCTCATAAACAACTGAGCCGAATTGAACCAAATTTGATATTCATGTTCCTTATATATGAATTCCAGTTTGTTCAAATAACGTTGCCACACCCACAGGGGGTCCCAAGCATTTCTCTGATAGCACGCATAAATTGTTTTCCAAAATTGAAAAAAATCTTCTCCAGAACCATGTATAATCCACATAATATAGATCCACTTGTCAGAATCTTTGGATATTTGGTATAAGCTTTTCTTAGGAGGAGTAGATGCAACTTGTTGAAATCAATTCTCTGGGTTGATATTTAGGCTACAATGTCATGTGGGCACCCTCAGGCCCCCTGGGGCCTCTTGTTTTAAGAAAAACTGCATACAGGGAGGTTTGGGTGGGGGGGGGGGGCACATCCAGGGCTATAATTTACCCCATCACTAGGTAAAAGAATATTTGACATCATTTGTTGAGATGAAATGGCACTTTCTATTGATATTGGTGAATTATATAGCCTCAGCCAGGGCTTATAAGAATCTGAGAATCGATTCCCGTAGAGATCCGTGCAACAAAACCAGTTAGAAACCATGTAGCTTCTCGTAACATTGCAGCTAGGATTCACATGAAAAAAACTGAGTCAGTTTAACCCTTTACCTAACACAAAGGCAGCAAATTAACCATAAAACACTAACATGACCTGGCAATAAAATTTGTACAAATATGGCTGTCATTGGAACCAGCTCTCATCAGCCGGTTCCAGTAACATCCATAATTATTACGCTTGATGAATATTGTTTATTTTTAGCTCACCTGACTGTAAGTCAGGGGGCGCTTAAATGATGACTTTCTGTCAGTTGACCATCCGTCCGTCCTGCCTGGCATGAACTTTACATTATCAACCTCTCCTCATAAACAACTGAGCCGAATTGAACCAAATTTGATATTCATGTTCCTTATATATGAATTCCAGTTTGTTCAAATAACGTTGCCACATCCACAGGGGGTCCCAAGCATTTCTCTGATAGCACGCATAAATTGTTTTCCAAAATTGAAAAAAATCTTCTCCAGAACCATGTATAATCCACATAATATAGATCCACTTGTCAGAATCTTTGGATATTTGGTATAAGCTTTTCTTAGGAGGAGTAGATGCAACTTGTTGAAATCAATTCTCTGGGTTGATATTTAGGCTACAATGTCATGTGGGCACCCTCAGGCCCCCTGGGGCCTCTTGTTTTAAGAAAAACTGCATACAGGGAGGTTTGGGTGGGGGGGGGGGGCACATCCAGGGCTATAATTTACCCCATCACTAGGTAAAAGAATATTTGACATCATTTGTTGAGATGAAATGGCACTTTCTATTGATATTGGTGAATTATATAGCCTCAGCCAGGGCTTATAAGAATCTGAGAATCGATTCCCGTAGAGATCCGTGCAACAAAACCAGTTAGAAACCATGTAGCTTCTCGTAACATTGCAGCTAGGATTCACATAAAAAAAAACTGAGTCAGTTTAACCCTTTACCTAACACAAAGGCAGCAAATTAACCATAAAACACTAACATGACCTGGCAATAAAATTTGTACAAATATGGCTGTCATTGGAACCAGCTCTCATCAGCCGGTTCCAGTAACATCCATAATTATTACGCTTGATGAATATTGTTTATTTTTAGCTCACCTGACTGTAAGTCAGGGGGCGCTTAAATGATGACTTTCTGTCAGTTGACCATCCGTCCGTCCTGCCTGGCATGAACTTTACATTATCAACCTCTCCTCATAAACAACTGAGCCGAATTGAACCAAATTTGATATTCATGTTCCTTATATATGAATTCCAGTTTGTTCAAATAACGTTGCCACACCCACAGGGGGTCCCAAGCATTTCTCTGATAGCACGCATAAATTGTTTTCCAAAATTGAAAAAAATCTTCTCCAGAACCATGTATAAGAATCTTTTGATACTTGGTATAAAGCATCTCTAGGGGTGGGGGAGGGGGGATGGGTTCAGGTTTGTTCAAATCAAGTCCCTGTTTGTTTGTTTGTTTGTTGGTGGTTAACGTCACATATTTATTCACCATGGCTAATCGTGACACAACATGGAGATGAAGTCAAGTTTAGTCAATCGTTGATCAACATGTTGCCCATTTTAGAGGACTTTCACCCCAAGCATTGGTGACTGGGTCCTATTTTACTAGTAAAGCGGAACTGGTTTACCACAGTAAACAAGTGCTGCTTACTTCCCGGGGTTCCCACGGGGAAATCAAGTCCCTGAGTTAATATTTGGGCTTCCTATGGGCACCCAAATAACAACAGTGCAACATGAGGAAATTTCTTTGAAAACCTTCTTCAGATCCACCAGTCAGAATGATTTCATATTTGGAATGCAACATCTCTAGTGGGGGGGGGAGGGGGGGGGGGGTTAGATTGAAGTTTGTTTGAATCGGGTCTCTGGCTTAATATTTGGTCTATCTATTGAAGCCCAAAGTTTAACTTAGTGCAGTATGAGGACATTTCTTTAAAA
The DNA here is from genome assembly GCA_031216915.1 of Pictodentalium vernedei. NCBI lineage: Eukaryota > Metazoa > Mollusca > Scaphopoda > Dentaliida > Dentaliidae > Pictodentalium > Pictodentalium vernedei. The sequence continues at coordinate 89,587,316 of CM062289.1, forward strand.
CTCTATTTTTTCAGATCCACCTGTCAGAATCCTTTCATATTTGGCTTACAACATCTCTAAGGGGGTCAGATTCATGTTTGTTCAAGCCAAATCTATGGGTTAATATTTGGGCTCATTATGGGAGTGCAAATTAACTCAAAGCAACATGAGAAAATTTCTTTAAAAATCTTTTTCTTCAGACCCACTAGTTTAATGCTTTAATATTTGGTGTACAACATCTCTGGGGAGGTCAGATGTAAATTTGTTCCAGTTTGGTTCCTGCCAGACAGAACCCTTTCATATTTGGTATCGCAGGAATGGGGGGGGGGGGGGGGTGCAGATTTGAGTTCGTCCATTTCAGGTATGTGGCTTAATATTTGGACAGGGGTGGGTTAGGTTCGAGGTTGTTCATAAATGTTCAAACCCATTCCTTAGAGCTTTTCCATAAAATTTGCCTTTCAGGCTGCAGTGACACAACAACCCTTGGAAGTTTGGCAGTACTTGTCTACAGCTGTCAGAATTGGAAGCAATCAGGAAGACCTATGCTAATAATTATCTGACATGGATACTAGAATTATGAATAATTTCATAACATTATTCCTATGTAGTGTCCATGAACCTTGACTAACTGAATCTGACCCAAAACACTTCTCTGAACCACCTTGTCAGGTGAGCGATTAAGGCCCCTGGGGGAGGGGGTGGGGGTGGGGGTAAAAATCAGTAGTTGGTGTTGTAAAAATTAAAAAGCTGTATTGGGTAAAGGGTTAACATGTATTATCAGTATGCAACAGGGGTTCAATCATACTGACCTAATAGGATCCTGGCCCATAGCAGGTCTGAATTCTCGGAACGATTTCCCCAAGAATGCAAATGGATTCTCCCAAATTTAGAGGAACTATAAGTCCTGCACAACCCCAATTTTGAAACAAAATTGTCATATTGTTTCATGGTGGTGGGGCACTATTTATCTTGCTGAATGATTAATTAAAACAGATTTTGTGAAAAGGTTTTGTGTGCTGATGCAGATTTTAGTTTTATTTTGGGATTTGGGTAGTTTCAAAGAAAGCTGTGAATTCTTATCCCTCCTAACTTATTAGGTAACAGAGTAGAAATTCTGTCAGAGGCAATAACAGTTTTTAAGCCTATTTGACACAGATTGGACAGTTCTCTTCAAAAGAACACATTTCCCATGCTTTTTACTAGACAGGAGCCAAAAGTTGAATTCTATTTACAGAAATGACTCTTTCATCACATGAAAGAGGTAAATGTATCTTTGGTAGGGTTGGGTTTGCTCATAGGTATAACTGTTGTAAATATTTTAATTAGATGTACCTGCCTCTAAAAGTTGCGCTCGGAAATTATGTAATTCCCAAAACTAAGCAGTCTTGGGAAAATATATTGTTTCAATAAACATTTGAAGAAGTCTACTGACATTTTGCATTACTGTTGAATGTTCCAGATGAACAAAGAGGATGCTTTGAGGACTTTTAGAACCTAAACATTTGTTTGACTATTGGTGTGTTTTGTTTGGGAATTCCCTGAGAAATATGAACGTGTGACCAGCACTTCCCTTTCTGTTAGTTTTTCTTTTATTTGTTGCATGACCCATGTTTAAAGATCAGAAAAAGGTTGTCTGAAGGGCTATACTTGACAAAAAATATTTGAATGTTAAATTTAAAATGATGCGACCATATTTTTTCTCCTGAACGTTATAATGGTCGTTTATGGGAAAATATTTAGTACTGTGAAACGTATTCATGTTTGGCTGAAATTAAACAATTGCAGGAATTCGACTGAATAAACCAAAATGTTTTTGGAGTAATGGTTGCGGAATGAAATATTTCAATATGTTGGATACTTTGGGGTTCCTTCTTACGCCTTGCGTATTGTCATATTAATAATGAAGCATTGGGCACAATTTGGTGTTTCGTTAAACTAATTTTTTTCTGATGATGGTTTTTATTACCTGGTAAACGCATGGGTGGACATCACTGCCCACGGCGAGTGTACTGTAGGCATAAAAAACTTCATCCTATGCTTTGACCAGTCTCCTTACAGTAGTTGCAGTTAAAACTAGAAGTCCTGTTACGAATTGTGCGCTTATCTTGGCTTAATTGCGCGTAGGAATTGCGCGCAATTGCCATATCGAATGGCATCCAAAGCACGGCAGGTTCTCCTGGTTACTCATAGCAAACACAAGCAATGTTTCTGCCAATGGACCTCCGGGTTACCCGGGGGTCCATTGGTTGAAACATTGCTTGTGCACTGGCCATATGTACAAAATTTGATATCCTTACTATGGTCATAACGCGTAGATTAACGCACAGATCGACGTGCTAATTGTGCGCATTTCATGACAGGACTTCTAGTTTTAACTGTAGCACATTGTTTTAACCATTTATGTCAGTTCCTTTAATTATCACAGAATGGATTGCTGCCACAGCCGCCTATTAGGATACGCGTGTCCTGGGAAAGTTACCTGGGCGAAACAGATGTATCTCACCATCCCCTCGCGACGACCATCATTTGAAAATGTAACGATCGCCCAAGTATTTCATCATCGTCCAGTTATCACCCAAAGTATCACTTTCAAATTCTGTACATATGGATATGAAGGGGGAAAATCACCCTCTGAGAACAAAATATTGACCCTAACACTCGGCAGGCCTCGTGTCTTGGTAAAATATCAGTATCATTTGTTCGCTGCTGATTTCTGTTGACGCACAATTTTTCCACCTGACGTCATGGATCCATCCAAAAAACTAAACTCCGCCCAGTTTCGTCATCGGCCAATCGAAATGTCGCATTCTGACCCATACGAATTCGGAAGCTGCGGTGACAGCCGGAAAAATCAAAAGCTTTGATCAAAAAATGACTGAGAGTTTTAAAAGTTTCTGTCTGTGATGTTTGGATATTTAAATTAAGGGATTCTATGCCGTAGAGATGTGTAATAAACACCGACCTCCACAACGTGTGAATGCGTTCGTCAATACGATACTCTTGGCATCGCGGATGGATAAGCCTCGAGGCTGTGTCTCTTATTCTAACCTTCAGTGATGGCACTCGTGCCGTATTGACGAACGCAGGATTTTATGGTTCTGTTATTCTGAGAGCATTGCTGTGATCCCCGTGGCGTCGTACATATTCCTAACAGCATTTTCTAAACAAACGCCGTGAAGGCACCGTGCAGATACGTCCGGAATGCATTTTCCTATAAATGTGAGACAGATTATTATTAGTTACCCCGTGTCTGATCACGTGGTACGGGTTTTTACCTACCCGAAGCCAGCCGTATCCCATGAGGCCGAATACGGCTGGCTTCGGGTAGGTAAAAAAACCCGTACCACGTGATCAGACACGGGGTAACGAATTTATCTATTGACTTTCCGTTTTAGAAGTACAATCTATTTCATGTGTGAACACACACAGCATGAGATCTTTTATCTTCCATTGTTGAGCCATACAGGTTTCTGTATAAATATAATAAATTGATTTCGATGAACGCGTCTTCTACGGGGTATGAACAATTTGTAGATTTCGGAACGAGGCTTCCACTGGGTATGGGAAATTTGTCAGTGGCTGGGCGGACGTATCGTGGGTTTCAATGAATATGGTCTCATACCACGTATCTATCAACCAATCAAATAAAAAAAATCACTTTAGTCAATAGATAAATTGGATTTCCCGAGCAAATCATCATCTAGTGTGTTTCTACATTTCCCGTGGGCAATTTAGTTCACCAATAATGTCGGTAACATTCACGAATGACGCTCTTTTCTGTGTTCCTTGTCGAATTAAATGACATCCAACAGTTCATACATTTTGCATTATTTTACAGGTATTGGTGTAGACAACATGTTTATATTGTTGTCAGGTCTAGCGGAAGTTCAACATTTAGCAACAGTGGAGGACAGAATATCAAAAACTTTGAGATCGGCTGGACTGGCTATCACTATTACTTCTGTAACTGATCTTCTAGCGTTTTCTGTTGGATCGATGTCCACGTTTTTAAGTGTTCAAAACTTTTGTATATACACAGGTATATTCTTTTTCTATTTTCCATACTCGAAGCTTTGTGAATGATTTAATATAAAAAGTAACAAAATTTTGCTATCCTTAGAATGGATATTTTTGTAGAATGGCTTAACCCTTTACCCAACGCAGACGATATCAAAATTTATTATTTTAAATATAATTTTTTTTAAATTTTTCAAAATATTTCCACAAAATCATATCATGTGACCCCTCATTAGAACGAGCTCGATGAGCTCGTTCCAATGAGGGGTCACATGATATGGTTTTGTTAAAATATTTTGAAAAATTTAATTTTATCAACTGCTCAATTTGCATATTACGCGGGCGGATGCGGGCGATTCGTTAGGTAAAGGGTTAACCGGATCACCAATCGAAGACCTAACAAAATATATTTCAGTAATGGATAATTGTACTATTCAACGAAGTTGAAATGGTATATTGCAAGTACAAGCCTATTTTCCCAATACAAATTTTCGGGTACTTCTACTTCACTCAGAATTTTGACACTTGTTCTCAATGCAAAGTCGCAACACATCTATTTTTTTATTTTTTCTAATTTCGGTCCTTAGTTGGTTGGAATGAACCCAAATTTATTGTTTCTTAAATATTTCGATTACAAGCTCATTTTTAAGCATATTTTCTGAAAGTTTGGAAATATAATCTCCGCAGGAATCCATATTTTAAATGTGTTGCAATTATAAGAAATTCTTAACGGTTATGGCCGGACTAGTCAATGACGTCATAGAGGGTCTTTTGCCAAACAATTTAATTTCGTCCGATGTTCAATAATTTCAGTATGTCGTAGATCTCAACAAATTAAAAAATGCACATTTTTTTTTTCATTTTTTTCGATTTATCACTCTTTTCGACGTTTTTTATTGTACTTGAATTTTTCGCACGTTTTTGTGGTTTTCAACTTAAAGTGCAAACTTTATCACATGCATGCCTAACGACGTACTTAAGCTATTATCTATTAAACTTCGCACATTGTATTTGAGGTGATGGTTCTAGAAAATGTTTATAGATTGGAAGATGATGACGTCACGGTGTTGACGTTTGGACGTGAAAACTTTATTTTAAAACAATTTATATTTCCCATATATACAAACGTTGTTCGATTTTGATAATTTGGATATAATATATCCCATACAAATCATATCCAAAAATGCAATCAATCCTTCGTAGCACAATTATAAAGTTTTGGGGGACATCAACGTTGGAAAAATGGAAATTATCCGAAATGACGAAATTTTATTATGTTGTAGAGCTAAGGAGTAAAAGACTCATATTTTTTGTTTTTCGATTTAACATCATGTGCGACTTTTTACATCATTTTATATTTTGACGTTTTTAAATATCGTCGATTTTGTAACAGACATAGCTTAAAAAGAAACAAAAATATCACTACAGTATTTCAAAGACAGCTCCATCGATACACGAAGGTGTGAACCTTCTATTGTGTGTCCGAGTAACCCAATGTTTCTGACGTTAAAGGCAACCGGTTTCCATAACACAGAAAATTAAATTTTACTGGATAAAACTGAAACTAAGTTTCATTTTGATTGGTTGTAGCTCAATTCGCATTTTAGTATTGCTGTTTCCAAATACGGAGCCGAAAGATTTTGGAAATCCGTCTTCAGATTCCAGAGATATGTCGTAAATACCGCCGTGCACACTATTGCATGTTTCCAGCCAAACTGGATAGTTTTCATAAGAATATATTTTTTTACCAACAGACTTACGTAGCTGTACGTGTTAAAGCTTAGAAACTACACACTCCACTTTTTGGTCATTTGAAATTCTCAACAATGTCTTTATTTCTTTCAGTTTCGTTCTGTGATGCGAGCAACGCAGGTTTTACTTTTTCTTCTCAATCTTTCGATTTTGTCCTCATTTTTTTTCTCCTCGTTCTGAATGTTTGAAACTGTAAGAGATTCGGCTTTCATATCTTATTCAACATCACATTCGTATTCACATTCATCTCATATATTCAATATTATAATGTTAAACTCGATTGAGTGTCGGAAAACTTTAAAACGAAATTTCATTGTATAAAGTTGAAACTCAGTAACACAAGACCTCGACACCTTCTCCTAGAAGTGACAAAAATCGGCTCGGGCCATACTATATGCAGATTCGGTCGCGATCTTAACCCTTTACCTAACGTGGAAAGCAGACGACACTTGCAAAAATAATTCTTGAATAACTAATTTTTTTCATTTTTTGTCTCAAAAACATAGGTTATGACCCCTCGTTGGAACGAGCTCGACGAGCTCGTTCCAACGAGGGGTCATAACCTATGTTTTTGAGACAAAAAATGAAAAAATAATGAAAATTAATTGGCGATTTTTGAGAATAGCGCCGGCCGGTTTTGGCCGTTACGTTGGGTAAAGGGTTAAGCAGGACTCTAGTTACGTTTTGTACTTCCTAGACAGTGTTATCAATCACGTTCAAGGAATACATGGTGTAAGATGATGCTGCCTAACCCTTTACCCAACGTAACGATCAAAACCGGCCAGCCCTATTCACAAAAAAAGAAGAAAAATTGCCAGTCTGTGTTCATTATTTTTTCACAAATTTTGCCTCAGAAACATAGCTTATGACCCCTCACTGGAACGAGCCCGTTACTGGAACAAGCTCAACGCGCTCGTTTCCTTGATGGGTCATAAGCTATGTTTTTGACGCAAAAATTATACAAAATGGATATTCTCTCGTTTTGTTTGTAAGTATCGTCTGCTTTTCAGTTAGGTAAAGAGTAAAATGGACAATAACCCGCTATTTTGAAAAAAATATCGACACGCAGATTTTGCTTGTATGCGAAAGAGCGTGTAAAAAAAACAAATGTATGCAAAATGTAAGACATCAGAAGCAACACGAAATTACTCAAGCCGGGAAAAGTTATAAAGCAGACGACAGTTCGGAAGACGCAACATTGCGAAGATACGTGTTTGCTCGAATATTATTGGAAGTGAACAAATCTCTGTGACATCATTTTTGAATACAAACGGTTTTTAAGTTTAAATTGCTGCTGTTCGAATAAATAACCGCTATGACCAACAACAATTACTGTGCATTATTTTAGTAATCATTGGGCATTACCAGTCAAAAATACTCCAAAAACCCTTGTACCATTTTAAATAAATTGCTGTTATGATTCCAAGGAAATCTGTAGCGCGTTAATCGAAAAACGGCAAATGTGGAGTAGAATAAAAATACAGACTCTGTCGCTTTACATTTTGTCCCAATCAGTTTGGACGTTTGAATATTTTTCTCTATAGAAACGCAATTAAAAGTAAGAAAACAGCGCCTTCACCATCCTTTGATGCTCTGTAACATTTTCTCTCTGTTCATTTTATCCAACAATCATATAGATTTTGGCCTGAAAACCACGAGAAACGGTACGTATGACATAATGTGTTCCGATTCCATATCATATAGACGACTCATTCTGATACCGTATCATATAGACGACTCGTTTCCGGTAGCGCTACGGGCTATTATAACAGGCGCATGGATACATTCTATGTGCGTTTCAGTGATCGACCGAACATTATGTCCCAAAAATGTTTTAAAATAATTTAACCCTTTACCTAACATGAAAAGCAGACGACAATTGCAAAACAAATTCTTGAATAACTATTTTTGTTCATTTTTTGTCTCAAAAACATAGGTTATGACCACTCATTGGAACGAGCTCGATGAGTTCGTTCCAACGACGGGTCATAACCTATGTTTTTGAGACAAAACATGAAAAAAATAATGAAAATTAACTGGCGATTTTTGAGAATATCGTTGGCCGGTTTTGGCCGTTATGTTGGGAAAAAGGGTTAAGATTTAATATTTTTATGTGACAGAATTGTTAGATAAATGAATTATCATGATAATATGCATGTCCTGTGATTTGCATCAGATTCTCGGTGGTGTCCAAAAATGGGGTCACAACTCGCCTGCATCGCAATGCATCATAGAAAACGGTATGTTGTTAAGGTAGCCCATGACATAACGTCATATCTATAGTTCCAGGAAGTTGCTATTGTTCGATGACATGATAAATGACGAAATGTATCAAGTGATCAGTGGCGTCATCTGTAATTACTTGTGCAAGCATTTGTTTGTACAGCCACGGGGAATTCGCAACAAAAACACACCAAGAGTTAATTGCATTTTTAAGCCTCAAACTTCATCAAGTCACCCACTTTTTCTCTCAGAAATATTCAGTAATGACGCAAGACATCCTTGCATGCTTCGGAAGATTATCGAAAAAATACATTTTTTTCCGCCGAGATTAGTTTTAGAGACTGTGTCATTTCCGACTGCCGTGTTTGAAGGTGGATAAATCTAATTGAAATATCCGAAACTGTTATATCTATAAAGGAGGTTTGCAGTGGGTTTATACAGTACGTGGAGAGTGGACTGTAACTAAAACACCCGCGGAGTGGAGTATCATCCAGAGTATCAGTTTCAAATTCTGAACACATGGACAAAAAACACAAGTAAAGTTTCATCCAATGGACCTCCGGGTTTAACCCGGAGGTCCATTGGCTGAAACTTTGCTTGTGATGGTTATGCTCTGCAACAAATTTGCAATTATTGCTCGGGTGGAAACTCCACTCTGCGGGTGATTTAATGATAATACACTCTCCACGTACTGTATGGTATGTGTTGTGGGATTTGGAGTTTTAAGTTAATATTTGTCCATGAATTTGTGGAAATATTAACGAAAAAACGCATACAATGAAATTTAGAAGCGATAAGCCTTTCATCGGAAAAAAATATCGATGCGTAGTGATATTGATTCAAAATTGGATCAGCTTTGTGTTTGTGACAGTAAAATCTAATCTTGTGCCATTTTGGCCTGCCTGGAACCAACCTTGTCCTTAAATAGTCTGATATCTATTGTACATTTAATCGGACAGTACATTTGAGTTGGTCTGAAAAGCGAACCTTGAAGGTTCGCTTTTCCGACCAACTGAATTATTCCATCAGATTGAATTTAAAAATATAATAAATATTCAATTTCATTGAATCAACGCTGGAAATGTTTCTCAGTCGAGATTTGTTTTCACCGAGGTTTTGACGACATTACTGCTATGAATGAATGAAGACTCACCACAACTGTTGTTGCTGTATGATTACGCAGCGTAGTTCTACTATTTGTGTTTATATCTTGAAGTGTTCAAGTTGAATTAAATACACTTTGATCGGAATATCTATTTATTACACGCCTCTTCTCTGAAATCCCAATCTACAGCAACACCAAATCACGCGAAAAAGGAAAATCCGTTCCTCTCACATGTGCCGAACGAAAATCGTTGATGGGCTATTTTTGGACGATCATGTGATCTGACAAAGTTCAACATAACTCCGCATAATTGGAATTCCGTTTCTACATACAATCACGGAAGCCGTGCAATTTAAACGAAGCAATTAAGTTCAAATAAGCTATCGCAAAGACAATAAACTAAATAAGAAAATCTTTGTGTATTGAATTACGTCTAAAATTTAGAAGGGAGAGTTCAAACCAATCATTGATAGCTGTATAATGATAACAAATCGGATAGAACTAGCTCAAATATCAATGTACTACGATAGGTCAAACATATACGTACACCACATGTTTCTTCCAATTATAAATCTGCCCAAATCCCACAGAATCGCACAAGTGTTTGTAAACATTAGCAGACGATTGATCACCCAAAACTGAACCGATTGCTAAATAACTTTTTGATAATTGTCAAATGAATTGCTGAGCGTTGTTGCAATAATTGATTTTTATGGACATGAAGGATTGTAATAAGCACAGAACACCACGCGCTGTGAATGGGTTAATCGACATGATATTTGGGCCATCGGGAAAGGATAAAACGATATTCTTCCGCTCTGGCACTCTTGCCGTATCGATTAACCCATTCAAATACGTGTGTCGTTTTGTGAATATCAGGGGAACGAAAGAAAATATGTCAATCGTTGTTAGAAAAGGTGCATCATATTACATCAATGGTAGGTTATAAGCAAACTCCACAAAAGGTGGGTGAACTAACAGCCCACAACTGCCTCAATTTGATTGGTTGGACGGGAGCTTGATACTTAATGTCAGTAACGGCATGCCTTCTTTGTGCAAGATATTTTCACGAATATTCAATAATATATTTTACAGGTGTCGCTGTTATTTTCTGTTACATTAACCAAGTTACTTTCTTCGCCGGATGTATGGTACTGCACGAAAGGCGAGTTCTTGCTTCCCGACACGGTATAACTTGTATGAAGACACAATCTAAAGAAGAAATGATGAAAAATGACAAATCACCACTGACAATATTATGTTGCAGTGGCTCATCTCCAAACTCCAGAGAGGAAATTGAAGGGTTTTTAGAGCGATATCCCAGGAAGTTTTTCTCGCATATTCTCCGGTATCCCTTGGTACGAATAATGTCTTTATTTCTGTTTGGCGTTTATTTGGGTTTTGCGATTTGGGGAGCTATAAACATCGAAGAAGGTCTTGAATTGAAAAACACAGTTTCCGAACATTCATACTATTATAAGTATGAAACCTTCTTGAGTCACTTGTCATACGGCCTTTTTGTATCACTTGTTTTCAAGGACGGGGTGAACTATTGGGATGTAGCAGTTAGAAATGAAATAGAAAATGTTATTGCGAATGCGCAATCGCTGCCCTTGGTAACAAACACTACTAGTTTTAGCTGGCTGAAAACATTTGCATCAACTCCATTGTTTGACGACAGGTCTGAGTCAGCATTTGTCAGGGGCCTCCAAACCTTTCTGACTATATCTTCAACCTACGTTAATGACGTTGTGATACAAAACAATAGAATCGTCTCATCTAAGGTGCATTTATTAACAGAAAGTCTGGCCTCAAGTAATGAGGAAGCAGATGTAATGGTAAATTTACGAAAGGTAGTTGACAATTCATCTTTGCCTGCCATTGCCTATGCCCCGGCGTTTATTTTTTTTGAACAATATGCAGCCATTTTACCAAGTACTCTACAAGTTGTAGGTATAGCTCTAGTCGCTGTAGTAGTGGCAACATTTTTGTTCATGCCACATCCATTAATGATGCTATATGTTGTATCTACTCTAGTTATGATAGTTGTTGGAGTGTTTGGTTTTATGTATTTCTGGGGGATAACATTGAGTTCGATAACAATGATTCTCTTGATAATGAGTGTAGGGCTTGCTATCGACTACAGTATACACACATGTCATGCTTTTATTCAAGCAAACAAACCCACTAGACTGGAGAAGATGCAGGTTGCTATTAACATGGCCGCAGCACCTATAGTGAATGCAGCGTTGTCATCATTCATTGGAATACTAATGCTGCTTTTCTCTGAATCATACATATTTCAGACGTTTTTCAAAATCACGTTATTAGTAATAGTTTTGGGGTTTGTACACTCAACTTTCTTTCTTCCCTCTTTGTTGAGTTTCATTGGACCAATGGGAGTTACAAAGCGAGATAGCGTGAATGAGAATACAACAGGAATACAGCCACGTCCACGTGTATCTCCCATGCAATCGCAAAACTGTCCAACTGTCTCTTCTGAATTGAGTTCAATGAGTTCGAATCTGGAAAGATTTAATATTCCGCGACCTAGAATTAGTCCTGACGGGTTACACACAGAAAACTTCGTGTAATATAGAATATACCCATAGTAGCTTGATGTACCAAATGTTCACCACGAGTGGTGAACATTTGGTACACCAAGCTACTTTGGGTACATTTTATTTATACCATGATCGTCAGATTATTAAGAGTCGCTATTATTTTTGCTCGAGTTTACTATGCACCAGACGTACATACGTGCGAATCTGTTTTTGTTTACACGAGCATCGGTGGGCGGTACTTCCATGGTCAATTGTATCGCCGAAACGAAATGGAAAGTGAAACGGGTCCTTTTTCATTTTAATAGCATAATAACATACCATTTTGAGTTATGGATGCTTTATTAAAACGAGACAATGCATGTTTGTTAAGTTTTGGTGTCTTATGGGGTAAACTCATTTAAAACCTTAATAAATAAATGCTACTTTCATTTCAATCTTCGAACGGCGACGTGCGATAAATTTAGACAAGTTCGCATTCAGGTCGACGTCACCAAAAGTCATCTTGGATGTAGTTCCACTGTAGATGTAAATTTTAACTATTGAAATCCCATTGTTGGCGCGTTCACCACGGTTGGTGTATATAGCTAAAATCTATGTCATAGGCTTTTCATGTATAGTAGAACAGGTAAGCATGGTATAAATCACAGTTCAGAAGTTCCAAGTTATTTACTTAACCCTCTGAGCCCGAAATGCAGTAGACATAATCACAGTTTTCCTCTTTATCTTATTGGTACGAACTCCCACGTGGCGATCCAAATAAAAGGGGTTTTTGATTAGCAGTTCACCCTTTATCTAACTCAACGACCATATCCTACAAGAAAAGAGCTTCTCCCACGAATCGCCTTTAAGATTTCATACTTGTTCATTTGTTATCTAAAAACATACCCTATTGGAGTTGAGTTCCTTCTAATAAGGGGTCATAAACTATGTTCTTGTCGCAAACTACGGCAATTAGGTTTTTGAAGGTTTCGCTAATCCTTTAGGCAGGGTTATCGAACAAGCACAATTTTGTGAAAAAAAATCTAGAGATATTCTACTAGTTAGACTATATTCTACTATTACTAAATATAATCTACTAGAGATTACCGCAAGATGATTATAACACTCAATGATTATACTGTAAAAACATGTAACGGATACATATAGGTAATAACCACCATGTCCGCTTCCGTGATGGTACGGTTAAAACTAGAAATCCTGTCATGAAATGCGCACATATAGCACGTCGATATGCGTATTGGTCTACGCGTTATCATCATAGTAAGGCTAGCAAATTCTGTAATTCTGTACATATGGCCTGCGGACAAGCAATGTTTCTGCCACTGGACCTCCGGTTTAACCGGAGATCCATTGCCAGAAACATTGCCTGTGTTTGCAATGAGTAACCAGGAGAACCTGTCGTGCTTAAGATGCCATTCGATATGGCAATTGCGCACAATTCCTACGCGCAATTAAGCCTAGATAAGCTCACATTTCATGGCAGGACTTCTATTTTTTAACTGTACATTAAAGTCAAGACCTCGCCTGTAGGCATATATGACCTGGAAGCGAGTTTGAACTGGTGAGGATATATTCCGCTTTGGATGTTGATAAAATTGACGTATATTCGGACGCCGGGGCGACATAATTTCTTGAAAATCAAATTCTGAACCAATGTGACGAAGCGACAGCATTTTATTCAACGGTGCTTACAGTGTTGCTAAAATGAAAAGGGAAAAATAATGTTCTGCTGTGATATACGTGGAGACGACAATCGCTAAATTTTAATCAATCTGAGAAAGCGAGAACAGTTGTTATCCAATGTTCTGTGGAGAAATTGGAACATGGCAATTGTAAAACTTTATAGAATCCGAGAAGCCTATGTGATTTAAACCTTTGATACTTTTGTACGTGTTATTACGCACGAAATCAAACAGCACGTTGATACTTTGTGGTCATTTATTTTGTTATTATTTTTCGATTTTTAAAAGTTTTAACCTCAAATTGATTTTCTCCTAAATAATGCTCAGTGACAACCATTGAGCCAAATGTTATCGCTGCTTAAAATACTAATATAATCCTGCTGTCAAAACTTCTTAACTGGTTGAGTGCTAGAAGCCACTATCAGGGCTTTCAAAAATGAGGATACCGGAGCAAAAGCCAACACTTTCCTTGCTTATATTTCATATTCAGTCAAACACAAATACCATTTTGTTTATATAAATTTGTTTCATTACAAATTATTGGAGAGTGCCTGTGGGCACTCTCCAGTAATTTGTAATAAAGCAGGTTTTGAATAACAAATTCAAACCACCAAAAATAATCTAGCCCTCAATTAGCTAATCACGAATGCGAAAAATATCTTGTTATTGGTACTTTCCGACGTTTGAAGTCGCATTTTGAAAAACGGATAATTAAAGTCTCAAAGGGTTACCCCTTTAAACTCTCGTGGTATATTCCATGCCAGTTCAATGGCAGCAACTAGAGGAGTCCATATTCATTATTTGATTGGTGTACCCCACATTATGTACTGAATAGCCATCCTATATCATTACGTCATGACGTGTCATGTTCTTGGCGGGAAAAGCGGCCGCTGGGGTTCAAAACGTTAAAAAACGATGTGGAAACTCTAAAATGCGTTTTTCAATCAGTCTTAAATTTTCGGTTGTCTCAAAGTTTCCCACCGTTTATTGTATGGTACATGGTAGCGTTTAGCCAGTGGATATGGGAAAATGTGTAAATGCCACCCCATTTCCTCCACTCCATCCACAAAAATGTCCATACGGGGCCTCTTCGTACAGGCTGGCGTTTCATATATATAAATGGGAATAGATAATTTTGTTCTACTTAAACTTAGAATATCCGACTCCAAATACCGACGCACATCTTTCCGACCATGTCCTGAGTGGAGCCTCCCAGGAAAAGTTGAATACCAACATTTTTGGCCTTTTGTGATAAACTCGTTTATCGCTATACAACTGGATTGCGGGAAAGTCAGCGACAAGCGGCGCCACTTTCACCACCTCCCTTCCCTTAAGGTGGTATTAAGTCAATCAAAGCGATACCTCCTCCCAATCTGTGACGTTTGATGACGTGAAAGCTGTTACATTACACCGTAACAGTTTTCATGTTACCAAACGTCGCTGTAACGTAACAGCCTTACACGGCATCAAACGTCTAGCCGTTTACATTGAATGAAAGTAAATAACAGTGTATCAACTATCCGATCTCGGCACTTGGTCTCTTTTGTCAATGGCAGCTAAAATGTGTTTAAATATTCAATTTGTATGACAGCGTATTAGCGTCACACAATAATTTATATTCAGTTGTAAGAGGTTATCACAAGATAACTAAGTTTGTTATCACAAGGTAGTCAGTTGTTATCATAAGATAGCTATGTTTTCTAGAACAAGTAAGCTAAGTTTTTATTACAGAAAAGCTAAGTTGTTACAACAAGGTAGCTTTGTAGTATGTTGGTGTGCAGTAATGCATCGTTTGTTGGCTATAGGAAAGAATCACATGGGAGACTAAGCGGGGGACAACGAAAGTAGAAGGTTGATGGACGCACGATATTAGGGGAAGATCCAGTAGGGATAATCACACCCTGGGAATATCTCTTGGCTGTCTATAACCTTAGCCTGCACACCCCCATGGTGTTGTGTCATTTCCCTGCAATTCGATTTTTCCGCAGTGTAATCCTAATGCTGCAGAAAAAACCCTCAAAGCGGCTAGATGATCGAACGTGGCCTTTATCTACGCAGCTCCAAGATTATAACTTAATTGCCCCTATGTACAATACAGTCGCCGTGCGTTTACCAGGTAATACAAATCATCATCAGCAGAATTTTAATTTGTGAACTAGTGCTTCATTAATTAAATGGCTGATGGTTATTCCTATAATTAGTGTTTTACTTGTTGGAATCAAATATATTATTGCATCCATTGAAATATAGCCCACCCGTGAAAAGTGTCCAGTCCACGGCGGCCGTTCTCTAGTAGTCTGGGCCGATGTGGGACTTTGTATACATTAGGAAATTGGTGATTTGTGTTGTAAAACGTGGTTACTGAATACAGTGTTGGTACCGGGATAACTGGGGGTTTTCGGAACTGAAGGCAAATATTTGGGAATTAAGTGGCCTGGGAACTGAATAGTGTAGTTGTCTTTTGATTTGGGCATTGAAAACAGTTGTACTTTGGGGATTATAGACGGTGGTTAGACTACCATTTGAGAACCGAATGATGTGATGATTTGGGGACTATTCAGAAATGACGTCATGATGTTTTTGGAAAATGTCAACCAATTCACATGGAAATGTTTAAAAGGAACCTTTCAGTTTCTCAATCAATTTTCTATCGCCTTCCCACACTATATTCCCAAATACATGTACACACATGCACCACTGTATATCATAACATCCTGCAGTATACTGACCTATTCCCTTACATCATGCACCCTTTCTGGCTCTCCCCTTGCCGAATCTCGTACTTGGTTTCTCAAGGAAATCCTTTCCGAGATCCACCACGAGACTAATGCTCATAACGTGATATACTACCCGTGGTTATTGGATAAAACAATGATTGCTAGTAAGCGAGGTAAGTTGTAATCACAACTTTCCTATCTACTTAAAACTAATTAGCTTTCTTGTTACAAAAACGTATGTATCTTGTTAGAATAACTCAACTACCTGTGTTACTAACTTACTTATAACAAATCAACGTTCTCGTTACAACAACTTAACTATCTTGTTTTTACAACTTGGCTAACTTGTTATATAACTTAGCAATCTTGCTACAACAATTTGACTATCTTGTTATAACAACTTAGCTGTCTTGTTATGATAACTTAACTATCTTACTATTACAACTGCTTAGCTATCTTGTTATAAAAATTTTAACTATCTTGTTATAACAACTTGGTTACAACAATTTGACTATCTTGTTATAACAACTTAGCTGTCTTGTTATGATAACTTAACTATCTTGCTATTACAACTTCTTAGCTATTTTGTTATAAAAATCTTAACTATCTTGTTATAATCACTTGGCTAACTTGTTATATAACTTAGCAATCTTGCTATAACAATTTGACTATCTTGTTATAACAACTTAGCTGTCTTGTTATGACAACTTAACTATCTTGTTATTACAACTTCTTAGCTATCTTGTTATAAAAATCTTATCTACCTTGTTATAACAAATTGGCACTCTTGTCATATAACTTAGCAATTTTGCTACAACAACTCACCTATCTTGTTGTTATAACTTGGCTATCTTGTCATGACACATTTTCTATTCTGCTACAACAACTTCTTGTCTATCTTATTACAACTTAGTTTAAATTATTGTGTGACGCTAATAAGCTTCTGTAAATAATAACTCCTCCAAACAGTGACGTTTGTTGACATATAGGTTGTTACGTTGTGACTATAGTCAGTGGCCGTTCAGTTATGAATGTGATGGGAGGCCCAGAAACTAGAAGCTAGAAGCTGAAAGGGTCAGGGGCCATAACTATCTTCAGCTAGATATCCCCGAAAAGGTATCCACGAAAGGTATACTTATGTTGTGCATAATCATGCCATAGGTATCCTCATATACAGAAATGAGCTGAAAAGTTATATGTGGCGTCACTCGGTAGAGAAATTGCTCGATAGTTCAGTTTCCCTATGAGATTTTAGTCATCCGAGGGACGCCTGCTACAGTTACTGTGTGATTGGCTCTTGGATTTATTCTAAGGAACCCTTGAATCAGATAACGGTTGTGACAGTGGGTGAGGTTTAGACGAGTGGAGTGATCTGAAGTGAACTGATTCGCTGCACTGGATAAATGAAACATGGCGTATACTGCTCGAAACAAGAACAGTACTATAGGGTTAAAACTAGATATAACCGACCAGAAAAGCTAAATATAGTAACAATCAGCATAACAGTTCCAACTGATAGGCTCTACTAATCTACTGGAATATTCATCAGAACAAAGAAATAAGGCTGGATAGACAGGATAACAATAACATTGTTACAAAGATAGAAGGAATCAGAACAGATAAAACTCCTTTTTTAATAGGTACGTCTTCGAAGTAAACGAGGACTTTGGATTTGGGAACTACAAAACTACCCCCGTTTAATTGAACACACCATCTGAATACAACCCCGTTCTGTCTCGTATTACTAAGGTAATGACGTCATAACATGGCAGCTCACGCGGTTTGCCATCACAACCCAAAATGCCGCCCCTGGGTCACATGACTATGAATTAACGCATGGGATCCTTATGAGATCCAGGGGACCATGGAAACCACATTACATATTACTGCCCATGACTACAGACGTTAAGTGTGGCACAAGCCAAGTAAATAGACAGCGAAATATATGAGTCTCGATTATTAATAGTTTTCATGCAAGGTTTTTGTTACTGTTTTATGGCGTGAAAGCTATTACGCTTTCACCGCAGTCACAGTGTAACAGTTTCCACGTCATCAAACATCATCGGGGGGGGGGGGGGGTGATTAACGCAGTGATTAACCGTTTTTCTTTGGGGGGACAGCTTGAGTTGTGAAACGTTTTTCCCTGGCGCTCCTGCAATGCAGTTGTGTAGAGATCAATGTGGTCGCCCTGTTGAACATTACTCTTAACCTTTTACCAAACGAGTTATCAAAAGACACTTGCAAAAAAAATCCTGAATAACAATTTTTTTTATATTTTTTTTGGTCTCAAAAACATAGGTTATGAAGAGATCGTTCCAACGAGGGGGTCATAAACTATGTTTTGAAAAATGAAAATTAATTGGCGATTTTGGGGAATAGCGCTGGCCGGTTTTGGCCGTTACTTTGGGTAAAAGTTTAAACATTATTCAAATTTTCTGGCGACGTCTAAGAATAGAATGTATTCATGTTTTTGGTACTCATTTTGTTAACCGTTATACAATCCATAGCATTCCTACATAATTGCTGATTACTGAACTGGTATAATCAAGGAATCGTCGCCTCGTTTGAGGAAATTTGTTTTAGAATTCCACTCAAAAAGTGTGACTTTATTGTATCTTAGGACAGGAGGTTTATGTTTTATGTTTATATTTTTCGGCATAACAACCTGGCTCCGTCTTATATGTAAAGCCAGGTGCCGTTTAGAATGTTTGGCATGTTTAAGAATTAAACGAGCCGACCGTCGACCACTTCATTATCTGGAAAACAGGGATCTGAAAGAGAAGAAATAGATACAAAATGGTAAGAAATCCCCGAATATTGCTCCAACTATATCGATTTAAAGTTGGTTTAAACTCTACCATAATAAACATGGCTAGGGATACCAAAGAAAAGAGTGATCGTTGCCGGTCAAAAGCTATTGGAATATCTGCAACCGAATTTCAAACGTATCTTCTCAGAGAAATTCACACCAAATTTGTTTCCAAGTAGAACCCAAATCCATCGAATAACCAAAACAAATGAGTCTTAATATGAACCATAAACCGGCAATTTTATACAGAGTTTTGTTTGTATGGAAAATTGCAGTTGTCGCTCAACTTAACCTTTTACCTAACGAATCGGTCACATCCACTCGCGTAATATGCAAATTCAGCAGCTGAAAAAATACATTTTTCAAAACAGTTTCAACAAAACCATATCATATGACACCCCTTTGAAACGAGCTCGTGGAGTTCGTACCATTGAGGGGTCACATTATATGTTTTGTTTTAAATTGTTTGAAAAAATTTAAAAAACGGATATTTAAAATAATAAATTTTGATATCGTCTGCGTTAGATAAAGGGTTAGCCTTTTACCTATCGCCTGCGCAATTTACAAATTAACTGATCACAATAAGACACTGCGCATAGCCCAAAACGTTCATCGTGAAACACGAGAGATTTATTTACTAAACCTGTGATCGTTAAAAGTTGCCTTCTACAAGGCAACATTTAACGATAACAGGTTTAGTAAATAACCTCTCGTGTACCCACGACAGCAATAGATATTAATCAATACACCTGATAAACTCACTCCATCTCAATTCAAATCGTAATTTCTAAAAAAATTCGAACAAAACCATATCACGTGACCCCCCATTGGAACGAACTCGTCAAACTCGTCCCAATGAGGGGTCACATGGTGTGGTTTTGTTGATATGCTTTGAAAATGTTTTAATAATAATAATAATAATAATAATAATAATAATAATAATAATAATAATAATAATAATAATAATAATAGTAATTTTAATAGTAATAATAAATTGAGAAATTCTGATATCGTTCACATTGAGTAAAGGGTTAACGCATGCGGGATGGAACAACTGACAACGTGTTTCTGATGTTGCTTGGTCGCCATTTTGAAACTTGGCTGGGCTTTATATTTTACAATTTATATAATGTCCAGAGGTACAAAGAGCTCTATTAATATGAACGAATGATAAAATAAAATATGTGTATGTTTGGTTCCATGTAACCAACTTTGGTCCCACTGTCGGGACAAACTGAATAACCAGTTTTGGCTCCCAGAGAAGCCAAGATTTCTCTGTTGTGTAGATGAACTGCATTAGTCTTTCATAACGGATGAGAGACATTATCGATACACCGAGAACGCGGAGGCTCAGTGGTTTCGGCATTGGACTTCAAACCGACAGGTCTACGGTTCAATCCAGCTAAGGGTAACTGCGTTGCGACCTTTGGCAAGGCTCTTCATCCCGAATGCGGCGGCGCTGTGTACAAAGGTCTGCTGCCTGTCGATGGCGCACTTGTCTTCAACCAATGCTATCACTGCTTCTGCGGAGTTAGCACGTTGTGGAGTCTGACAGTTGCTCGCAGTTGCTCGATGGTTCTACCCGGGTACTCTCCTCCACCCGTAAAATTATCCGACTCGAGATGATCCTTGCTGTCGTAGGTGTCGTTAAACGCCAATAAATAAAGAAATAAATATTGATGATGATTCAGTATTACCAACTGTTTGTTACAACTTTAACTGATATTTCGTGCGAAAAATGTGCCTCCAACCGAATCCGACAAAGTGAAAATCGGTAGCCAGTACCTACTTGGACCAAGAGAGTTTAGACTGTGTATCAAAGATGTTGGAGAAAAGGAAAAGTTGTTTTAAATACGCAACAAACACGACCGCTGTCTTCTCTGTAAAATGTACCTTTACAAATACGGCAAAAGTACTGACACCAACTTCCGGTATTTCCACCGAAAACGTATTACGAAAAAGTACGATTTTAAACTGCTTCTGGCAAAACCTACTCATGTTTTGTTCGAACTTTCAGCAAAACCGAGAAACCAATTTTTGGTCTCTCTTCACTAAACAGAGATGACCAATTAAAATCTTTAACCTTCAGACATATGATTAAAAAAGAGGTTGTAATGCAGAGGGCCGTCAATAAAGTGGGAGAAGCTGGCCTCCAGTGAACGGACCCGTTCCGCTTAAGAAAGGAAATATTGCTAAGACACCCTGATTGCACACTTGTATAGTAAACATGCTTTCTACATATGACTGCCCACACATTTGTTATTGTTCAATCGAGTAATTCTTGGCTCGAAACCATGGAAACCTCGTCATTTGGCACCAGTCCTCAATTATAAAAAAAATTACCGGGGTCCAGCCTCGAGATAGGAGCATGTCGTCGCCTCCTCCCCCGTCCCCGCCCCGCCATTTCGCGGGATAATGCGATGCACTTCATGTGGGTCTCTTCGTCCAATTCTCGCAGGGTCCCGATATTCCTCTCGACGACTCTGGTAGTATGACGTCACTCTTTGGAGACTATAAAACGGAATAGGATCACTTGATTTTTGAAGATTCAAATTACCGTATTTTGAAATAAGAAGGGAACAAGGGACCAAAAAAGATTAGAAAACAAAACACATCCCCACACAACATATAGTTTCTGCGTGTAAACATACGGTGAGAACAAAAAACAAGGGGAAAGCTCAGAACCCTGACTTACTGAACTCAAAGAATGATCCTATAAAGAGTCTTCGAGAAATCAGGTTTAAAATGGGTGATAGCAGAAGAAATGTTTCATCCTTGTTCGAATCTTTAAAGGCGACGTACGTATATACACCGAGTGAAAAAAAATAAGATGAAACTGATCTGTACATGAAGGTACGAGGAGTACTTTCTGCGATTGGTGCAATCAAGAAGATTATTTTTTCTTCAATGGTGCATTTGCAATAACTACTTATACACAGCACGAAACGCGTGTGTGAATGGGTTAATCAATATGGCATAAGTACCAGCGCGGAAGAACAGAATGAGGGGCCACAGGCCTGGAGTTTTATCCCCTCGCGATGGAACAAGTGCCATATCGATTAACCCATCCACACACGCGTGTCATTCTCTGTTTAATACACACCTTCTCGTCTATTCAACATATTAGAAGGACACTCAGCAATTCATTTGACAATTATCAACAAAAGGAACACATTTTATCGCCAACCAAATCTGAGAGGGGAACTCGTGTTACAATTTCGTCGCCTGAGTTTCAATGTATTCTTTGTACCAACTGGCACATAGAACACATTGGTACTCGGGGGACGATTTTCAGGTATCGCCAGGGTTTCAACTTGTAATTGCGTTGCACGATTTGTAAAAAAATCCAGTGAAATTTCGCTTCTATTTAACAATAGTCCGTCGGAGACTTCCGTTCCGCACATACGTGCGGGACAGATTTTCATTTTCCACATGGTTTATTGTTGATGTAGATGGGGATTTCATAGAACAGGGGTGTAATAAAATACATTATCAATTTTTTGAATGTCCAATATTAAACTTAGAGGATATTGATTATTATTATCCATTGTACAAATGTATATCATACTTGACTTTTATGTACATTAATAATTGAAGTGTGTATTGTTTATTATTGTAAAATTAAACCTTTTTTCTGTTCATACATTTTCAGGCAAAATGATTGGCAACTGTATTTCTTTTTTGTTTCTTTTCATAACACAATTAACCGAAAAAATGCATTTAGACCGCCGCAAACCACGCCCCCAATGTCTGTCTTAAAAATTACGTTGCACAGGTTGAATGGAAAAGGACCCCGGCACGCTCATATTGTTTGAAAAGTAATTAATATATATCTCATCATATTAAAAAGACTTTCAAAATAATATTTAATAAACAATGAAATCCTTATCATGCTTTTTATTCCATGTTCAATTTGTTTACAGGCAATAGATAATCGTCTGCGTTTATCGTTTTACCCAAATTAAACGTACACAATGGCCGGTTACAATAATCCACGAACGAAACTAACACCCAACGAAACTTTCTAATTTCCAAATAGCCTGAATGAACTCTTTCTGAGACAAAGTTCAAACAACTCCATATTATCTGGTTTTATATCGAACTCCACATTTACAAACTGTGATTTCAGTTTCTCAGGAAATGGTCAAAATCAGAATTAAATTTCATTCAGTGTTGCTTTGAATGACAGCACCCTCACGTCATGTGGAACAGGAGATTGTGTGGGTGTAGCCTATTACGTTCGTTTTAACGTATGTAGTTCATGTTCATTGGTCAATATTGTTTTAATAGAGCAAGAACATGTTTCAGTGAAATGTATCGTTATTTCAAACAGAATTTTCTAAAACTTTGCCTTTTTTATTCAGTTATCACTAGGATGCCCGAGGCGACCTGTTTTTTTTATTTTAAAGTTGGGCGTGTTTTAAATTTATTGCAGCTCAAGTTTAATTATAATGAATGATCGTTTGTTTCTGTCTATTTCTTTGGTTGTGAACCCCAAAAAACAAAAGCCAAACTGTGTAAATGAGCCCTTTTACACAGTTTGGCCTTTGATTTTTGTTTTTGTTTTTTGGGGGGGGGGGGGGGGTCATAATTCAAGAAATAGACAGAGGCAAATGATCATTCTTTATGTATCGTGCGTGTGAAAATTATGTGGCAGATCATTCGGTGTATTCTCAATTTCCAGCAGCCTGAGGTAAGAAATTTTCAGACTTCTGCTATAGTCTGAAGTATTAGTATTCACAGCCGATGGTCCTACGTTTGCCACCAGTGTTATCGCAATGATCCGTCACACGGGCTAGAATCTAAAATTCAACATTGTAAAATGGGTAATACTCAAGAAAATTACCGTCTATCAAGAATGAACTAGTTAAAATACATTGACAATGAGGGGAAAGTTGAATTTTTCTATTAATCAATATATCATGCAATGAGTACGACAAGCCGTCGTTTTGTTACACTCAGGCGACGATTTAATTCATTGTTTTAACTTATATGTTTAGTAGTTCATGTATATAAGTGTATAAAATGCATGTCATAAATTAATTTTGCCTCGAGCATATTTATTAATGTCTAAAATGCATAGTATGCAATGGATTTAATTTAATTCAAAATTATCACAGGCAGCAATGATCAATAGACCGTAACCCTACCTAGAAATATAGTACAGACTATACTTTAAATCTCTGTTGGCTTAGTTATAAACACCTTTTATGAGAACAATACCCGCTGGCAAAGTGAGAACATCCCCGTTATCCAAATCTTTTGTTTTCCCGCGTTACTACTATTGAATAATATTTGAATTAATTTTTTTATTTTAAATGGCAAATTATTACTGTTTTTGTTTTTTTCGTACAGAAAATATTATTAAGAAGATTATTCAGTATTCATATCTAAACTCTAAAATCAGTTGAGTTAAACATTAACCCAAATCAACAGGGTTGAGTGAATATGACCCCAGTTGGATTGTTGTCATATCGCCTGTGTTGACAGTAAAGATGAGATGTGTCTACTGTGACGTCATATATACAACAGAATGGACCATGTGTCTGTATATTGTTTATATGACGTCACAATATACAGATCTCGTTTTTACGGTCAACACGCCACACAGGACACAGGCACATTGCTTTCCCCACAGAAGTTTATAAAAGCAACAATATCGTCCCACAGAAGGCCTAAAATAGTTGAACTAGGCCAACCCTTTTCAGTGATTGTCAACCCAACTCTTTTGAGAGTTTATTAATTATCTGCTGAATTAGTCAAGTTAGGCTGTTTTGTTCCACGCTTATCATTTCCATGACAATATTTTCAATATCCAGGAATGGGGTAGACTATCAAATGCCTTTCGGTAGTCTACCCAAGCAGTATTAAGGTTAGTTTTCCTGATTTCACAATCGTTAGATACCATTCTGTTGAACAAGAGTTGGTGTTTGCATCCGTATATCCAACGACTGAAACCCCACTGCTCGTTGAGAAATAAATCTTTATACTCCAAGTTATTGTAAGCTCGCTCTGTAAAAACAGAAGTGAGCAGCTTGTATACTGTTAGTAAACAGATGATAATTATTTGGATGCTGTGATTCACCTCAGAAGGTAAGCAAACCCCGGGAAAACCACGCAGGGACAGTGCCAGGGTCTTTCATAATGTTCTTGAATGCAGACGTAATATGGTGATGGAGACTTGGAAGATATTTCAACCAGAAATTTGAAACTTTATCAACCCCGGGAGATTTCCAATTCACTGTCTTCTTGATCATAGCAGGTATTTCTTCTATTATAAGCTCCTCCCATCTTTGCCGCAGAACTTTTTTCCAATGGGTCAGAAACTGTTTCAGTCTATCTCGAGTCGTCTTTATGCACCTTCTCAGTTTGCCGTATACACTTCCAAAGTTTATCAATATCTTCTACTGCTGGAATCCGTTGTACTTCTACCTTCTCCTTTCCAATCTCCATATTAACCCTTTACACAACGCAGACGATTTCAAAATTTATTACTTTAAATATCATTTTTTAAATTTTTTCAAAAAATTTTAACAAAACTATATCATGTGACCCCTCTTTGGAACGAGTTCGACGAGCTCTTTCCAAAGAGGGGTCACATGATATGGTTTTGTTAAAATATTTTTTCAGCTGCTGAATTTGCATATTGCGCGGGCGGATACGGGCGATTCGTTGGGTAAAGGGTTAAGCTTTTTTTGCATCTTGCCCTATCTGTTTGCTTTGCCTACATTGTTTTGATCTTTTCTGCAATCTCCTCAATCTCCGTGTCTTAGATGTCAACTGCAGTACTAATATTTCCCTTGTTTCTTATACTTCAGATTTCTTTGCTATCATATATTTTTTCACAACCCCTTTCTTTTTTAGTTCTGAAATTCTGCTGTCTTCTAATAGTGCTTCTTGTAAAAGATCTGTACTAGCTCTTTTGTTTCCTATCTCTTTTTTTAATTCAATCACCCATTTTGGTTCTTTTCTGACAAACTACTTTCTCTGCTTCACTTGTGCACCTAACTCGCGTGTAATTACAAACGGAGTTGCATTTGCAAATCATTTACATCAGATATTGACAAGTTGTCCCCCTGTAGTATTCAAGTAAATATTTTGTTACAAAGTTCAATCAGCATCTTCGCCTGTGTTTCAAATATTATTCTAGGTAGTTGGAGTCTATTTTCAATTTCTCTTTCATTTACTTCTGATAATTCTCTCATAAACTCATCTTTTACTTCCTTCTATTCTTTATTGTTGATATCAAAATCACTTTCGTTTCCAGACAAGTTGTAATCATAATCTGTGGAGTCGTCTTTCATATGATGATAACTGTCTCCTGTTATGTATGTTTCCGAAACAGTTTGTTCTCTATCACCTTCACTGCAAAAGATGTAGGTTCTCTTTAGAACCAAAACTGGTTCTAATCTTGTCCCTGAGATGGAACCAGTTCTGTTTAAACAGTATTTATTTCAAATCAAATAAATTTACCAAGATTAGCATTCAATTTTAACCGAATATTACATTAACTGAAGGAGATTCAGCAGTAAACTTGGCGCTTATTCAACGCAGTCGCCAAACATTTTGAAACAAAGGAGATATGAACAGTTGGCATATCGAAACAGTTTTGGTTCTGAACAGAACCAAAACTGGTTCGATATGACAACTGTTCACATCTCCTTTGCTTAATAATGATTTGAGACAACCTTGTATGAGCTCTAAACTTACGGCTGAAACCCCTCAATTTATGTTTAATTCTGTTAATATTTAATGTTAATCTTTATAAATTTATTTGATTTGAAATAAATACTGTTTAAACAGAACTGGTTCCATCTCAGGGACAAGATTAGAACCAGTTTTGGTTCTAAAGAGAACCTATATTTTTTGCAGTGTAGCTCGCGTATGCTTATTTCTGCTGTTTCATACAAATTCGCCTATACTTGTTTTGTTGGACATTACTCTTTCAATTCATTATTATTATTATTATTATTATTATTATTATTATTATTATTATTATGGTTGTTGTTATTATTTTTTGAATTGCTAACCAAATCACAGTGTAATAGCTCCAACCAATAAGATAAGTGTTCTGTCTTGTGTCTACACGCGGTCCACCCCCGATGCGTTCTGGGATTACATATAGGGAGCACAGTGGCTCAGTGGTTGCGGCATTGGACTTCAAACCGAAAGGTCCACGGTTCGATCCCCGCCAGGGGTGATTGCGTTGTGTCCGTGGGAAAGGCGCTTAATCCCGATTGATGACATTGGGTGTGTACCAAGACGTACTGCACGTCGACTGTGCACTTGTCTTCAGAGAATGCTCACCCTGCTTGTGGAAGTTAGTACGTCAAAGAGTCTGACAGTTGCTCGCTGTTGCTCAGTGGTTCTCACCGGATACCGGCTTCCACAACCCGTAAACATGTCCGACACCAGTTGACCCTTGTTGTCGAAAGTGTCGTTAAATCCCAATAAATAAATTGGAATTACATGTACGACGTCCCTACTTTTGAACTCGGCTTTTCTGCATTTCGTCGTGTGAGAACCATAAGGTTCTATCTTCCTCTGGAAGATAGAACCTTATGTTTCTCACGCGACGATTTCGCCGACAAAAGCAAATTTAGTTGGACTCGTTTTCCTTTCATTAAAAAGTATACATGGCAGGTCCACAGAGACGTTCGTGGGGAACATTCTGTGGATTGTTTGGTCAAAATTATTTTTCTTCATATATGTGAAGTCGAAGTCAAAGAGTCGGATCGCCTGTCTTCTCTGTAAGGGGAAACACCACGATTACAAACTACCGATAGATGGCGCGAGAGTACTACTGGCTGGAAACGCAGATTGATTGTTGTTTACGCTTAAGGTGATTCTAAACTGAAGATTGTAGTTTGAGTGGACAGGTCGAAAACATGATGTTTTTTTCATTACTTTTCAATAGTAATGGTTATTTAATACATGAATGATTGCTTCATACCTAATAGATTACAAAAATGTGATAAAAATTTTTAAAAAAAGAATTTACTCACCAAAAAAATGCTTTTAAAAATCCCTAACTCACGGTCAACTTCCTGCCACCAAAACTTAAAATATGAATCTCACATTGAAAAATATGTTTTCTATGTGCACTAGAGAACAACAGTTGAGTCATAGCTTTTTAAAAAATAAATCCATTTGTATGTTTATTTAAATTTTTGAAGGACCACTGCATGCACTAGTCCAGCCATTTTGTCACAGGGAACTATTTACAGTTCAAAATTATGGCATACCACACTAATCAGTAATCTAGTTGACCTCCCTGGAAATATTAGCCATATAAGTGATATCTCTGTTCTGCCCTCTTCCACAAGTAAAACTGTCTTGACATGAAATGACCCTGTTGAAAGTGTATCGTTAAATCCCAATAATAGAAAATAAAAGACTGTGTGGCCATCCCCTCCCCCTCCCCCCCCCCCCCCCCACCATAAAAAAATGAATCTTTCAAAATTGAAAAAGAGACATAACTCTGGCAAAAATTGTCGGATCAAATCCTGATCTGACTTGACCTGCATTTTATGTTGATACACCTTCACAACAAATTTTATTTGATTCTGTCAATTACAGCTCAAGTTATTGGTTGGAAACCAAAAAAAAGGAGTTTTCAAAGTTGAAAAAGTGTGACCCTGGAATCACCTACCAGGACTACAAGGGAAGTTATGGAATTGAATTCCGCCAATAAGTCGTATCGATTGACCAATACTTACAGTGCTCAAAATATAAAATATTCGTCCAATTATTGAAAAAATCCGATAAGGTGCTTAATGTATAAAAGTATTTTTCATGTGCTAAATGCAATGTTTTGGATCATGAATAAACTCATGTTGTGCCAGAAACATACTTTGTATTATTTTTTTTTTTGGTGGCGACTTGACCCGGTGGCGACTTAACCCGGTGGCGAGTTGAGCCAGTGGCGAGTTGACCGGTTCCCAAAAAATTGATGCTCGATTGTGCCTTGTGTGTGTTGCCATACTTCACTTTCGTTGAGAATTTCTATGCAACGACTGATAAAATAATTTTCTAGAGAAAAATTTCAGGTTCACACTTCTGTCATATTTTATCTGTGATTAGGAGGTCTAGTGGGGTGGATAGAAAGAAAACATATTATTTTTCGCACTTTGAACAAGCGACTTACCAACGCATGTGATTTTCCGGTGACAACAACTTCGATCAACAAATACTTGCAGGCATGAGTCTAATAGCCCACAGATTATTCGAAATTATCGATGATCTTTGTGGATTGCAAACAAATTTAATGAAATACATCACTTACAATGATTCGCAATATAAATCACACCAGATCGCAAAATTAGGAGCATTATTTCAGAAACTCACCGAAACCAGACAGAAACGGGACCGAATGACAGACCAATAAAGTTAACCATCAATATTACGTGACGAACAATAGTTCCCCCGATTTGCGATTAAAAGAAGTGAAAAAGCAACCAGTTTACGAATATTTCAACAACGAAAGAATACAACATGGTTTTCTAATTCCACTATATGTCACCGTTTTGTTATGTAAAGACAATTGAAATTTTTGTTCTCTGTTGGTAATTTTGGCGCATGAATACAAACTAATGGCAAGGTCGATCCATGCAAAACAAATTGATTGCTTCAGTTGGTGAGGGAAGAATATTTACATAGAACAGACAATCAATGCAATTTGCCTCTATTAGTCTGCTTCCCTTGAGATATATCGACAATCAGAATTTCAGCAGTGGCATTGTCATGAGAATTTACGGGACATGTGGCGAGATCTTTTGTCGCAATGTTGCCCACAACCTTCAGAGTTTTGAATTTCCCACCGTAAACATTGCGGACACTTTTGAGACTGAAACGACCCAGGTTGACAACGTGCTTAGTCCTATCTTCGATGTGTTTTATTAAAAATTAAGACTCAGCTGCTGCAGTACATTATTGATAGCTCACGTTGGTTGTTCATTGGAAGGTGAGGCGTCTCGCTATTTTTTGAAATCCTGCCCACGCCATTTCCTACTTTTTGACAGTACACATTTTCTAATGTCTCAAAATGACTCGTAAATTTGTTAAATGCATATTTTGCGAGTCCCATCACGTTCTATGAGACATGACCATTCCCCCCAACCCTGGTATCCAAGGGCAAGGCTGTTTCGTTGCCAAGTTATTGTTCAATGAAATGTTCACATTGTTCTGTGTTTCTGGCTTCCATTTTGGCAGCCATGACTTTAGAATCACCTTAACAACGCACACACAATAGCGGAAAGCTTAGAATTCAACATATTGATAAAACGACTGTTCCACCAATAATGCCACCCTAAGGTTGTGTCCCATTGTGTGGGAATGTTATATTGTTTACATGTTTCTCAGTGAAGACAATTTACACGAAAGATGAATAAAAGCTTTGAAAAGAAATGTCTCGTGTCGGAGCAATCGTCAAACCGCTGGATGTCGGCCTGACATGCAAAAAGGGGAAATCTTCCGCAGAGACCATTTTTACCTATTCTCTACTTCACCTCCACTCTGTTTTTATTACAGACGCATTTGGTGCAAAACACGAATCTTTTTCACGGGGTGTTACAAAATTATTTTGCGTGAAAGAAAGGCTAATTACCGATAACAACTTGAGTCATGCCCTTACTCAATTTACTGAAACACACTTATGGAATTAAGCGATTCACTTGGGCATCCTCAGTAACACATACCTTTTGAGTATGAAGGTTTTCTCATAATTATCTTTGTAGTATAAAATTATCTGTCTAATAACTAACTTTTAGACATATTTTAACCCTTTACCTAACGTGAAAAGCAGACGACACTTGCAAAAATAATTCTTGAATAACTAATTTTTTTCATTTTTTGTCTCAAAAACATAGGTTATTACCCCTCGTTGGAACGAGCTCGACGAGCTCGTTCCAACGAGGGGTCATAACCTATGTTTTTGAGACAAAAAATGAAAATATTTTGAAAATTAATTGGCGATTTTTGAGAATAGCGCTGGCCGGTTTTGGCCGTTACGTTGGGTAAAGGGTTAAATGTGACAAGAGGTGTTTTTGGATCACCAATATTGTAACACTAACAACTATAACAGTTACTGAGTTAGCTCTTTTATCGCAATTTTATTTGTTCATGCAGTTTGTTTTATAACAATATATTGGCGAATTCCAGCCAAGTACTGTCCCCCAATAATTTATTACAAAACAAGCTTTGTGAGTAATTGACTGATTTATATTATTTTACTTGTCCATCCAATCCTTCTGGGATGACTCGTCCCAAGACCAGTTCGCCCCAGGATTATTCATCCCAAGCAGATTATCCTAAGTGGGACGATAATTTTGTCCCATGATAAATAACAGAAAACTTATAAAATATTTATTTATTGGGGTTTATCGACACGTTCGGCAGTCAGGGCCCCCTCGTGTCAGACAGTTTTACGGGTAGAGAAAGCCTGAGTACCCGGAGAGAACCACCCGGCAACTGTCAGGCTCCCCAACACACTAACTCCACAAAAGCAGGGTTAGCATTGTTTAAAGACAAGTGCACCATCGACGTGCAGTACGCCTTAGTACACAGCGCCACCGTGACGTGTCTTGCTTAAGGACACAATGCAATTGCTGCATTCGAACAGAGGGCTTCTTGGCTTGCCTCAGACTGATAAAAACAGTACAAATAAAAAATCACTCTCCACTAGTATTGCAGAAGCTAAGTTGTAGATAATGGAATTCACTACAACACGAACTAAAGCACTGCAACAATATCTGTGTGTTCAAAAAATTATGCAAATTGGAAATGTGAAACGAGTAGAGTTAGGCATGACAATGTCATGTTTTCAAGAAAACAAATCAACAGTTTCAAGACAACACAATTTATTCAATACATATACCATTACCAATATAAAAAACACACTTTTATAAGAAATAATAAGAAAACTATAAACATATATGCATATATGTAAACACATTTTTTTTCCAGCATCCTTTTCCCTATATCTGACATAAATTGATGCGATACTACTTCTGATCTTGAGTGATAAAAGATAGAACCGGTACAAATAAGTGTACTGTAAAGAAATTTAAATATAATCCCTGGGTCATGTTTCCATAGAAGTTTACACTTGTAGCATCTTACCACTATACTGTTGATATTAATATTTCATTTAATAATGTTCTATCCTATTAAATATGATATAAACGCAACAGCAATATCATTTTGTATTTATTACTGATGTAACTTGTAATATTTCTTGAGTGAACAGTTCATTCATTCATCCATAAATTCATTTATTCATTCATTCAAGAATTATTGAAGAAAGTGCCGAACAAATTGGAGTTGGTAGGGCTACTGGGGATAACACTATTTCCGTACGTTGCATGTACATCCTTCACTCTTTTTTACCAATTACCTTCTTTTTACTATTAACTCCCAGCCCTTCACCTCATCCATCTTTGTTCCGTAAATCAACCAATGAAAGTATTTAAAATGACAGGTATGCATAGATGAATATTCTAAAAGTAAATCAATGATTTAATTGAAAAAAAAAACTAATAATCAAAGCTCAAAATATTTTTTTCCGCTGCAGGTCAAAATGTCCTGCCCCCAAGTAATTGGTACAGGTCATTTTAATTTGGGGCAGGTCATTTTCAACATATCGCTTTACACATTGCAACTTGACATATGGTGACTACTAAATGAGGAAATGACTTGTTAATTCGCAAAGGAATTTAAGTTCATACCGAATTACCAGTGTTTTTTAAACTCAGATTTTAAAACTGAGCACAATATTGCATCGGTCAAAATGTCCTATGGATTTCATAGAGTGTAGGTCAAAGTAAGTTTGGAGCCGGTCATTGCCCCTGTCCCACCACTTATTTCAAGCTTTGCTGATAATTTATTTTATGTTGAAATTTATTTAAAATTAAGCTTAGACATTTAATTAACAGATATATGCAGTTCAGGGAAACCTTAAACATGATTGGGGACTGGGTTCTAAGCTTACACCCACTTTCAAGTCCTGATACTCTTGGTATTAAGTTGACAATGATGGTTGACTTAGTTGCATATATCTGTAAGTGACTGTTATGTTTTAACAATTGGACTACATGTAATTACTTTTAAACTACTTTTAAACAATATGTTGCACCCGTCCCCACACGTGGGTGTGTGACTCTCCACCCCCCCCCTCCTGAGTGTTTTTGACAAATTACCCAACCAACACATAACTAAATACAAATGAACTGACTGACATGGCAGAATCTTGTGCCACTTACTGTTATAGTATACAAGTTACAATGGGGAGAGTAAAGTTTAGGCAAATGCCTTTTGGTACGCTGCAATCCGTTTACTCACTACAAAGTATGGGACAGATGCTAAAATGTTTTTCTGTTTGAGTGAATGGACAAATTGACGGGTACATACAATTAAGTCAACCGTCATCGCACTGAGTATCAGGACTTGTTGGGTGTAACACAAGCCAAAGTAAGTGTAGCTTAGCACCCAGTCCCCAATTATGTTCAGGTTTCATTAAGCTGCATATATCAGGAATAGATTGTTTGAAAGTAGTTAGTACCATTGTCAATACAGATACTGGTACATACAGTTAAGTCAATCATTCATTGCCTTGAGTATCAGGACTTGAAGTTGGGTATAACAAATCGAAGTGCAATACATGGAGGGTGTATTATCACTAAATCACCCGCAGAGTGGAAATTCCACCCAAGCAATAATTGCAAGTTTGTTGCTAAGCATAACAATCACAAGTAAAGTTCCAGCCAATGGACCTCCAGGTAAAACACAGAGGTCAGCTGGCTGCAACACTGCTTGTGGTTGTTGTCCATATGTTCATAATTTGAAAGAGATACTTTGGATAATAACTCCACTCCACGGGTGATTACAATCTACTCTCTACATACTGTAAGTTTTAGCTTTAGAACCCTGTCCCCAATGTTGTTCAGGTTTCCTTAAAATACATATATATGTAAATGAATAATTAAAAATTCAAAACATTATTTATTCTTGTACACAACATTTTTTCTTCATACATTAATAAATTTAAAAAGATATTTTCAGTTATCAAAAAGTGATGTGTTGTTATTTGTAGATATTTTTAACCCTTTACCCAACGTAACGGCCAAAACCGGCCAGCGCTATTCTCAAAAATCGCCAATTAATTTTCATTATTTTTTTCATTTTTTTGTCTCAAAAACATAGGTTATGACCCCTCATTGGAACGAGCTCGGCGAGCTCTTTCCAACGAGGGGTCATAACCTATGTTTTTGAGACAAAAAATGAAAAAAATTAGTTATTCAAGAATTTTTTTTGCAAGTTCGTCTGCTTTTCATGTTAGGTAAAGGGTTAAGCCCCGATACAGGCAAAAAGGGTAAGAAGGTTATTAAACAACCTTTTGTGGCATGTGGTACAGGAGTGTGCATATATGTAGAGAGTGTGATGTGAAATTGAATATCTTCTTTGCAATTTTATGCCTCAAGTCAGTAAAAACTAAAGCTGTCTTTCCTTAAATTAAAAATGTGCACAGAAATTAAAAAAAATATTTATTGAATTCAGTTAGTGATAGGCTCATTGAACACTCCTTGCAGGGATCCACAGAAGTCGAGTTATGATGAAAATTCCAAACCCACCTGTCACCGAGCAGGTAGATTGCAAAAGATGCGGCTTTCCATTCCATTTTTTTTGTCTGTGGGGTGGGGGTTTGGTATCTTGTTGACCTTTCTACCCTATTCCTTACTGCAATAATAAATTTGCTTTTTACTATTTTTCTTTTTTTATTTATCTTACTGTGTTAAATATTTTTCTTGTTTGTGAAGTGTCATTAGGGCTGGGGCTGCAGGATACACAGGTTAGATTATCCCCCACCCCCTCTGAAAATGGTTCTCTCCTAAAAATTTCCAATTTGTGAGTCTTAAAATTAGATTATATTGGGGATGACTCTTCAGAAACATTGATTTGTGCCAAATAAAATGTCCTTGTCCTTCAAGTGTCAAGTAGGGGGAAGACACACAGGCCACGTTATCTCTCCACCTCATGAAATGTAAAAAACAAATATTGGACATATCAGTCTTGAAATGGGATTGTATTGCGGAACACCCTCCAGAAAAATTTATTTTTGTATAAAAGAAAAATGCTTGACCTTGAAGTGTCAGGTGGAGGAGGGGATTAACATACACACACAGATCTCTTCCCCAGGAATATCCTACATATGTCTTGAAACAAGATTTGATTGAGGAAAACCATTCAGAAACATTGGTTTGAGAAAAAAATAGTTTTTGTCCTTGAAGTCCCAGGTGGTGAAGATACACTTGTCACGTTAAATGTATCTGTCACCTCCACTTCCTAAAATGTTGTCTTCAAAAATGTTTTAGATGACAGTAATAAAATAGATTATATTTTCCAAAAATACATGTATTTCAAAAGTACTGATTCCAGCGGAAAAAAAATTGTGAGTTCTAAATTATTTAAAAAGTCTCATTACATGGAAAGGCAAAAAAAAGTGTGTGTGTGTGTGTCACTATGTGGGAGGGGGGGGGGGGTAATCAGGATGTGGGAAGTTAAATTAATTCATGGGGGGGGGGGTATAAATTATTATACCGGTGCTTCATTAATGGAAATTTTGTATTTGAGTTCCATGTTCTACGATGAATTCCAATGCCTGTATGAATAAAAACAAGCCCATGTGTGAAATGCGAAATGCAATCACCATACTGTACATAAAACAGTGTTCATCTTATACTGATTGATTGTGAGTTGCTTTGTACATTGTAAACACATGCACTTGACGTATTATCAGACTCTATCAATTTTAATAAAATATATATTATATTAAAATACTAAAAAAAGTATTCTTTTTTGGTATTGATAATATAATATATATTTTATCAAAATTGATAAAATCTGATAATACGTTGAGTGCCTGTGATTGTAAATACATACATGTATAATTAATACAATGTCTCCAATTTTAACTTAAGAACATATGGGCCCAATTTTAAACACACTAAGGAAAATCTTGCAGCTAAATTTATACATCAAAAGTAATAGATTCAACGTTTCTACACTTAACACGCATTCTTCTTTTATTATGGACACTTTTGGTGTATAGCATGACTTATATCTACATAAAATGACAAAATTCTGTGGAATTGAAGGACCGTATAATTACCAATAACAATTCGTGTCAGATATGCCCTTAACATGGTAAAGGAAATCTAAGAGCTAAGTTTACATTTCAAACGTAATGTTTTCAACGCATCTTCAATTAACTTGCATTTCTGTTTTAACCCTTTACCCAACGTAACGGCCAAAACCGGCCAGCGCTATTCTCAAAAATCGCCAATTAATTTTCAAAATATTTTCATTTTTTGTCTCAAAAACATAGGTTATGACCCCTCGTTGGAACGAGCTCGTCGAGCTCGTTCCAACGAGGGGTCATAACCTATGTTTTTGAGACAAAAAATGAAAAAATTTAGTTATTCAAGAATTTTTTTTGCAAGTGTCGTCTGCTTTTCATGTTAGGTAAAGGGCAATTGTGGTGTGTAACATGAATATTTATAATTAATCGGATGACGACTGAGAACCAATATCTCAATGACAGGGCTAAATTTGATTACATTACACGAAATATTGTTAATAAAACAAGACACTCGCCTGGTTATCAAATCTGTATTTCAGCCGGTTATAATGGCCGTTTGTTGTCAAGTTCAATTTTCAGACGTTTATCGGTGTAATTCCCGTGATCCGACATATTCATCGAAAAATATTCCAGCTTTTGCGATAACAAGCGTGCGTATATTTCCATGAACAAAAATAACTTCCTCTGGTCAAATCGAAAGTATTGTATAACCGATAGAACACGCGCGCCATATATCGACAGCCGACAATGTACGCCTCATTGAAAGCCCGTGTCCCGGTACAATGTAACAGAAGAACATTCCCAATC
Organism: Pictodentalium vernedei; assembly: GCA_031216915.1. Taxonomy (NCBI): domain Eukaryota; kingdom Metazoa; phylum Mollusca; class Scaphopoda; order Dentaliida; family Dentaliidae; genus Pictodentalium; species Pictodentalium vernedei. The sequence goes on from CM062289.1 coordinate 89,624,105, forward strand.
AAATTCAGGTTTTACATCTTCTAAAATTTCCAGTATTGTGAATGTCTTCACCTTCTGGATACTCCACCCCGTCCCTGTCGCTGTTCAGGTTTATAACGGCGGGTGCAGTCTGAGAGAAACTGTCCGACAGTTGTAGCAGCAGGAGGGAATGGGCATTTGTGCGTGAGAAAACTTTATATATCAAGTTTATTTTCAATTTAAAGAGGAACGGTGGAATTCATTTCATAATTTTATAATTTTAAAAAAATTCTACTTGTAAAGAGGTCGAATCTCACTCATGTTGCGTCTATATTCAAATATTCGCGTTTGTCGTTTTACCTCTTCTTCGTAGTTCATTTACCTTGGTGATCAATGTGAATTGTTATGCAGGAATAAGTTGAAAAAAACGCGAAACTGAACTCGACGTTGTTTCCAAAAATACTTGTATCTTTTTCTTCTACATGGCGAAACATTAAAGCGGTTTTGCTTCAACCGATAGAAATTACAAAAACGCGATCTGAAATGTACGCCTCTCACAAAATAAAATGTATTGTACGTTGGCAACTGGTTCACGGGGAAGTCATTGCAAATGTATAAGATTTTGTTGTCAATCCGTTCCCAATGCCATTGATATGCAGCACAGTCGACGTGTACTTGTCGTAATCAGCGCGTAGGCAGTCATATCCACTCATGCGCTTACATGTACCAGGTAATAAAAGTCATCATAAGCGAAAGTGACCAGACAACGGTGGCCGTACTGTAACACTTATCGGAGAATGAATTATCGGCCATGAGCTAATCGACAATTTAGGGCCCAGAGTCGAAACAAACACTTATAAATAGGTTAGTTATTGCGAGAAATTGTCATTGTTAAAGAACAAAAAAGTGCAGAAATATCTAAAAAGCTTAACCTTCTAAAATTGAAGCAATCAGAGCTATTAGATCTGATTAACCCTTTACCTAACGTAACGGCAAAAATCGCCAATTAATTTTAATTATTTTTTCATTTCTTGACTCCAGAACATAATCATGACCCCTCGTTGGAACGAGGTCGTTCCAACGAGGGGTCATAACCTATGTTTTTGAGACAAAAAATGAAAAAAATTAATTATTCGAGAATTGTTTTGCAAGTGTCGTCTGCTTTTCAGGTTATCAGGTTAGGTAAAGGGTTACAGAGTTTGTCACCCCAAAATGTCAGCGATTATAATAATAATAATAATAAATATTCGGCATTCCGCTAATTTGTCTCCGAAAATTGTTTTATTACTCATCCATTAAACTTTAAACTATTGTATTTAACGGAAACACCGCTATGACATAAATGTTTATGTATTCAACTGGTGATGTACAAGCCGGGACTTTTTCCCAACACCGTATATACTAGTTCCTTTCCCGTCGAGTCATTAGTTACGCTTCGAAAAGTTTCCAAATTTCGTTATACAATTATCGATCGTCTGTCGTGTGGTGTGAAAATGAAAACGTCCAAAGCAAAATAAAGTTGGTTCACAAAATAAAAATGAGTTCAATAAAAATGAGATAATATTAAAAAGCATTCCAACCACAACATTAACCCAGTCCCGTGACCGTCTCGTCTGCGGATTCCCATACATCTAAATTGGTCAACTTTATTTCTGTGAATCTTCGGACATCCTGACATGCTTCGAATTTCTTTAAACAAGTTTCTCCCAGCTGTTTTGCAAATCTGCCCAAATTTGTGCTTCTATTTTTACAAATAGTAATTGCCACCAAATGAATAGGCGTGAATGAACACCAACCGAAGAGAAACAGCGATACGAATTTCAACAAACACGCCAAATAGAAAAGAAAACGAACGTAATTTAGACTGGTTCCCAAAGGGTTGTTTTGATTTTTTATTGATCCTTTTGGTCAGAACAGCTTCAAACAAAACGAACGGCTTCTTCACGTTTGGGTTTAAACATTGGAATTAAAATTTGTTTATTTAATTGAATTTTAATGCATGGGATGTGTAATAAATACGGAACGCGATATGTTTTTGAATCAGAGGCTGTTTTACATAACTCTTTGGAATGTTTCGATTTTTTTCAGCCTAACAGTGTAAGTAGAAATCAGATACATGCCCAGTATCATTGTTCAGTGCACTATCAAAGCAGCGATAGGGATGGGCTACAGACAAATTATATTGAACTTGCACAAGGCAAGTTGTTTTTTTTTTTTAAACTCACCGATATTAAATCCAAACACAGTGTATATCCTTTTACTCATTCATTTAATGTTTCACCAATACGGCTCTAGCGTAATATGACTACGCCATTCCAACTCGTAATGTAAAACACCCCCTGATTCAAACACACATCGCGTTCTGTCTATTTATTTATTTATTTATTTATTTATTTATTTATTTATTTATTTATTGTGATTTAACGACACTTTCGACGGCCAGGGTCACCTCGTGGTCGGCAGTTTTACGGGTAGGAGAAGCCGGGGTACCCGGAGAGAGCCGCCGAGCAACGACGCGCAACACGCAGACTCCACAACATACTAACTCCACACAAGCAGGATTAACACTGGTTGAAGAAAAGTGCGCCATGTCGCCGAATATAACAGTGTGAAAACAGACAAACGAAATATTTTTTTTTATTCAATATTCACGCTGCGTACTAAAATGATCGATTCAATGAAAAGAACACTTCAATGATAAATGAAGATCCCAAAACGTAATTTTGATCGAAAAACAATGTCTTGTTAATTGTTTTACTTTTAAAAGCAAGTTGCAGCTGCATTTGGTGGTGGTGGAGTGGTGGTGGGGAGGGGGTATCAAGGAACTGTTTAAACGAACATTTTTATAGGACATCTGCCTGTGGCCATTTACCACTTAAATTTGTTAACAATATACCTAAATGACTTTAAGCAGGAAAAGATTGCACTGTTGTTTTTCAACTGCCCCGAAATTCCACCGGCTGAACTCCTCAATGATAAGAAATAAATACAGTTTTGACGAAAATGCACAATGTTTGAATAATATTTTCTTCAGGTCAGACATAAAGATAAAGGGATTAAAGGGACATGAAACATGAAAAAACTCATCCTGAAATGAACTTCAGTTATGAGTTTTAAATCAGTTACCGTGGAAACAAAAGAAGAAAAACGAAAGTTGACCTATTTTGCATGATTGGTGCACAGTTTACATATTATTACATTGTTGCTATCTCACCTGTAGAAGGAAAACTGCTCTCTATTAGGAAGGAAATAGTGATCAGCCCTGCAGTAATTATGCATGTTTCTATTGTTTGGAAAAACTGACGTCTGTCACTAACAGACTTCGTGTGCATTAGATAACTATCTATGGGATATTAAGCATGTCCTTCTGTATGTTTGTTTGGTCGGGGTTTAACCACACTTTCTACAGCCAAGGTCACATATTGCTGGATAGTTTTACGGTTGAAGAAGCCTAAGTATCCCAGCGAGAACAACCGGGCAGCTGCGTGTAAATGTCTGTCCTATCAACGCACTGACTCTGGACATGCAGCAACTGAAGACAAGTGCCCCGTTGACATGCAGTACGCCATTGCACACAGCGTCTCCGTGTCTCGTCGCTGTCAATCGGGATGACATGTGTTGCCTAAGGAAACAACACGGAAATGGTTGGCCGGGAGAGAACCGTGGAACTTTCGGTTTGAAGTACACTACTCCAAGTCACAACAGCCTATATGCTTATGTGTCGTCGATAAAAAATACAGATATTTCACTATACATCTTTGCCAAACAATATTTATGAGATTTTTAAATACATTTTAATAAAGAGCCCTGTATCGATATATTCTTAATCATAATTTTGAGTTATTTGTTTTGCTATATTTGTTATTGGACATTGCTCTAGATTGCTTGTGTTAAGTCCAATTGACAGTCAAATGACACGTTGAAACCTAGATTATTTTTTGGGTGGACAATTGGTTTCATTATAAATTATTGGAGAGTGCCCGCGTGTACTCTGCAACAATATGTGATAGAGCATATTTATATAAACAAGATATTATTTGCGTTTGACTGAATATGAAACATAAGCAAGGAAAACATTGGCTTTTTCTCTGGTACCATAATTTTTTGAAAGCTGTGAGAGTGGCTTCTAACTGTGAACCAGTTAATGGAATCTTTTAATCAAATATATATAAAATGTTACTCTAATCTCATCAGGTAAATTTAACTTAATCGCAGTTACATTCTCGACTCTAAATTGGCCTTGTTTTCTGAATAGATTTAGGGCAATACAGTCCTTAAAGGGTAGGGGGATAAATTGCTTATATTGTACGAGACAATAAACAAAGAAAAACAAGGTATTTGGGTGTTTTAATCCTTTGGCGTAGGAAATCAAACAGCGCGTTGATACTTTGTGGTCATTTGTTTTTTTATTTATTATTTTTCGATTTTTTTTATTTTCTCCAGAATAGTGCTTAGTGACAGCCGTTGAGTCAAATGTTATCGCAGCTTAAACTGTTAATATAATCCTGCTGTCAAGACTTCTTAACCCTTTACCTAACGTAACGGCCAAAACCGGCCAGCGCTATTCTCAAAAATCGACAATTAATTTTCACTATTTTTTTCATTTCTTGTCTCAAAAACATAGGTTATGACCCCTCGTTGGAACGAGCTCGTCGAGCTCGTTCCAACGAGGGGTCATAACCTATGTTTTTGAGACAAAAATGAAAAAAAAATAGTTATTCAAGAATTATTTTTGCAAGTGTCGTCTGCTTTTCATGTTAGGTAAAGGGTTAACTGGTTGGATGCTAGAAGCCACTATCTGGGCTTTCAAAAAATGAGGATACAAGAGCAAAAGCCAAAACTTTCCTTGTTTATATTTCATATTCAGTCAAACAAAACTAATATCATGATAATAGAAATTTGTTTTATTACAAATTATTGGAGAGTGGCTGTGGCACTTGAAGGGTAGGGGGATAAATTGCTTATATTGTACGAGACAATAAACAAAGAAAAACAAGGTATTTGGGTGTTTTAACCCGTAGGCGTAGGAAATCAAACAGCGCGTTGATACTTTGTGGTCATTTGTTTTTTATTTATTATTTTTCGATTTTTTATTTTCTCCAGAATAGTGCTTAGTGACAGCCGTTGAGTCAAATGTTATCGCAGCTTAAAATGCTAACATAATCCTGCTGTCAAGACTTCTTAACTGGTTGAATGCTATCTATCTGGGCTTTCTAAAATGAGGATACCAGAGCAAAAGCCAACACTTTCCTTGCTTATATTTCATATTCAGTCAAACAAAACTAATATCATGATTATAGAAATTTGTTTTATTATAAATTATTGGAGAATGGCTGTGGGCACTCTCCAATAATTTGTAATAAAACAAGTTTGAATAACAAATTCAAATTACCAAAAATAATTTAGCACGCAACGAGATAATCACTAATGTGAAAATATCTTTTTTGTTTTGTACTTTCCGACGTTTGACGTCGCAGTTTGAAAAACGTCGAAGGAACTGAATTCCCAGTGACATTTGAACGCCAGGATAATTAATGCCTCAAAGGGTTAAACCAATTGTAAAAAAAAAACATTACAAAGAATAAATAAATAAAAAATAGCACCTACTCTTCTACAATTGCCTCATTCGTCATATTAACCAGACGTGAATACTCCTCTTTCCATGCAGTTACTCAGGGGGATTACTGTCATAGAGTGATGTGAGCGTGAGAAGTATGCCAACAGTGATTGTGTCTGATGAGGTGGGTCTCATCGGTGGATCGCGTGACGTCATAGTCATGCGACCCAGAGATGGAATGTTGGGTTGTCTTGCTAGCCCGCGTGAGCGGCCATTTTATAGCATCATCATCATAGTGATACATAGTGTCAGTGCGCAGTATGTGTTGTTAGAGTGATACGTGTTTCCGTTGTCCATTTTGTATTTTTGTATACTGGGGTTGCGATCTTGGTTTCTGTGGTGGCACGTGGTTGGTATGTGACCCAAACCTTTCTAATAATAATAATAATAATAATGAAGTTTATAGCCTCGGTTCCACAATGTACTCGCAGGCTTTACAATATCGAGTACACACATGGTGTCTAAATAAATAGACTCTGAGACCGATACTGAATAAAAACAAAAAGGAAATGAAAAAGTAACAACTATCAACTATTAATCAACCAAGGTTAAGCTCAGTGTTATAATGAAGAGATAGGTCTTTACAGCAGGTTTAAAATGGTCGAAGGTTTGTGATGTCTTCATATAAGCGGGAAGCGAATTCCAGAGCTTCGGGCCGACAACAGAGAAAGCGCGACCACGCATGATAGAAGGTTGCAAGATGTTGGGCGGAAATGTGTTCTGAGGATATGTTCCATTTATTGGGAGTGTATCTAATTACCCACATAGACACAACAATCACCCCAAATTACAAAAAAACACCCGAAATCACTCTATTTGGAACGCATTCCCCAGAATCCTGATTGTTTTTTCCAATAATATGTGCGTTCCTTTGTACAAACGTATCTTTACTGGATCGGATTCACACATAAGTCTCGTTTTCTCCCTATTACAGACGCTATGCTAGGTACCTTAACCCTAGCAGTTTGCATAAGCCTAGCTACTCTTGACTTCCCCTTGTTACGATCTCTGCCCTTTTCCAAGTCTTATAATCACCAGCCAGCTTGCTTTATTTCCAGTAATCTGTTCCTACCCATTTAGAGTTATCGCCTTACAGTACGTGGAGAGTGGACTGTAACTAAATCACCCGCAGAGTGGAGTTATCACCCAAGCTATAACTTTCAAATTTTGTACATATCGACAAAAATACAAGCAATGTTTCAGTCAATGGACCTCCGGGTTAACCCGGAGTTCCATTGGCCGAAACTTTGCTTTTGCTGGCGGTGCTTTGCCACAAATTTGCAATTATTGCTTGGGTGGACTCGCCACACTGCGGGTGATTTAGTGATAATACACTCTCCACGTACTGTATGTGTAACGAAGACCTCTATGATACTCAAACCCGAGAGAAAATTGAGCAGTGATATTTATTACTCGAACGACTCCAATCTTATCGAACAAATGACATAATGAGTAGGGACTCGAACAGGCATCGCTCGGGCGACTCGAATTCCATCGACCAAATGATATTTTGAGCAATTGCGTGAATGAGTGGCTCCACATTCGTCTCTACGACTCATCTCGGTATTTGAAGTTGCTTATCGCATGGTATGTACTACTAGAGGATACCTTTTGAGGATACTTTTTGAGGATACCTTTTGAGGATACATTTTGAAGAATATCTATCTGAATATGGCTCCTAACCTCATTCATCACCTGGCATCTGGTCCACCCCCACACCAGGCATGTCAAAGTACCGCCAGTACCAACATAAACGGTACCGGGACAGGACAGAACCTGTCCCGCCGAAACCGGCGGTACAGTTACCGGTACCGGAACAAATCAACAATTGGATATGACATATCGCAATCAGAGAGAAATTCGTATTTAAACCGCCCCTGTCACGAAGATCGCACGATAAACATGACACAGTGACAATTAATATGCGGCGACATCAAAGTAATCACAAAGCACGATAATCGTGCTTTATGGTTACTTTGATGTCACCGGCGATTTCGTGGTCTTTAATGCGACACTTGAAAAGTCAAAATGGTCGGCCTTATCGTGGTTGTGGTGCTGATAGAACATGCACATGCAGAGTGTTTTGATATGTCAATTCACACAAAGTTAAAAGTATGTCATGCAAGTGTGCATTGTTTACCCTCGTTCAATTAGGAATTTCCCGATAACATAATTTTGTACCGGTACCGGCGGGACAAACACTTCAGTACCGGTACCGGTTGGAGCATGAGGGAACCGGAGGTTCCGGTACCTCCCACCCTTCACAGTTTCAAGGCCACCACTTATACATATTCACCACCATCTGTCCTATGATCAGCCTGTATTGTATTCATTGTTATTATGCCTCACGTCTGTGACATCAGCTGTGATTGGTTAAATTGATCCCTTGTAAAAGTCATAGTACTGGAGTTTTTGGACAAAACACGGGTACCATCGGAACGTTCTTCCCTGGAGACATGAGAATAAAGAAGATAAAGCTTCATTCCCATTGATCAGCGTCGATTACGCACGTGCTGATTGGAATTTCTCAACACCAAACGAAGGCGCCGTGTCTGTTTAACAGTTTTCCTCACCGATAGACGCAAATTTGCCGACAAATATGTCATCTTCAGTGGGTGTGTTTTCAATTTTAACTGCAAACAATGAATTCAAAACAATCAGAAATATTAAAAACTCGCTTGGTGTTCTCCACTTTAGTGAAGCATGAATGTGACTTCAAGTTCAATCAATTATATTTCCAGAAGTTTAGTATCACTACTACTAGTACTAGTGTTCCTCGACCTCACTAAGACTCCGCCTCAGGTTCAAAATAAATTGTTTCACTCCGTTTAATTCTAAGAAGAATCTATAATGGATTATAGATTCTTCTTAGAATTAAACGGAGTGAAACAATTTATCACTTATCACACAAGTATCGATAATGAATTATAACATGAACGGCATGATCGAGTTGTACACACTGACATTTTGGAAACTCTTAAAGAGATGTCATTCGTTCGAAATGACGTCATGTTTTTGTATTCGACAACATTGTTATTACAAGATTGATGGTCAAGTTGATGTTAACGCTTAACAATGAAAGCTATTTTTTGTTCGGCATAATAAAATAATTAGAACGTTTCATTTCATGTTCTATCAGCTTCGCTGCTTCAGGTTTTATTTCAGAAATCACACAAACTCAGGCACTATCGACCGATAGAACATGAAAAGAAACAGTCTAATATAATATTAGTATGGTGTTCTACAAACCTTGCACCATTACTGCCTTGTGCCATTACTATTGGTTACCATTATTTTGTCTTGTGCTAGACTGTCTCAACCATTACGAACTTGTGACACTACTACGAGCCCAAGTACATTAAAACCACACCTGTCCCAGCTCATATCACTATCAAAAGTGTCGTCTACTACTAGAAGTAGTCGTATACAGCCTGCTTGATCGAACAACTTGTTCATAACTATTCCTTGTCCCCCTAATAAGCTATCGAGCAGTTACTGAAAAGTCATCGCTCGAGCGAGTCGATCTCATCGAGCAAATGAGCTATCAAACACTTGCTCGAACGAGTGTCTCCACATACGACTCTTCATCTCTGAAAAAATGGATTTCATAAGGAAGATTCCGTAAGTGGAATTCGAACCCGCTTTACAGGTCCCGGTAGTCTTATCATCGGCTTTCACCTTGTTTTTGAACTATTTATCACTTGACTAGCTTCTATTGGAGTCACCCAATAATATTGTCTTCTACCGCCCTTGTAGTTGTGAACCAATACTGCCTCGTACCATTAATATTATATACCACTATTGTGTCCTGTGATAGGGAGTCCCACCATTACTAAGTTGTGGTATTACTACGGCTCTAGTGCCTATCATGACAACACTATTGCTGCTACGGGTCCCAGTTCATATCACCATCAAAGCTGTTTTCGACTACTAGAAGCATTCGAATACAGTCTACTTGCTCTTACGACCTTTTTCCTATCTATTCGAAGTACACCAAATCAGCTTTCGTCAGTTACCGAAAAGTCATTGCTCAAACTTGAAATAATAATTGATTTTAATAACGTCATGAGGTGTATGGTGACAGAAAACATCTTAGGTAGCGGTGTCAAAAAAGAGAAGGTTATCATCATATATTTCAATTTCAGTAAGAATGGTCACGTAGGGTGTGTAAGGTAGCTATCTCACCTGGGACATGGGGAGGTAACAGGACAGGATACCGGTGTCTTTATATGCTCAAAACAGAGTAGGAACCCTCTACTATTTTTACATGGCAAATGATCACAAAGCTTATATTCTCACTGTGGACCCGAGGTACGTTTCGGGAAACAGAGTATGACGCCATACAACAATACAGATAACATTCTCAGAATGATTTATGTCCATAGTATACTCAGAAGAGGTGGAAGGAGAAGTGGAGTATTAATACAAAATGAAATGCTGTTAGATGCAGGCATTTAACCTTTACATTACAGAAGAGCCACAAGCACTCTCATAGAATAAGTGAGGCTTCACTACAGTAAACACTTCGATACAATCGGCTTTTCTCTAACACCGGCATGACTCATGAACAAGTTTTAACAAAACATCCCCGACCTCCAACAAATCTCAATATATCTCAAATAATGATTCGTGCCCGTTTTAAGCTACTGAACATGTGTCAACACGCTTCGGTGGAAAATGCCATTACGCCACTCGAAATTTTCCACTTATGCGTGCTTATAGACAGGGCAGCCCAAGCTGTGTCGCTGGATCAACAATTTCGTCTTGAATAACAAGGTTTAACGCTCCGTGAATTTTGTCAAAAGATTAAAATAATGGCTCATAATATTACATAATTTATGGCTCATACTATTACTATCCTTCCGCACTCGCACGTGCAACACTACGCCATGGAGCTGCATAACCGATGACCTAAACTCATACCATGCTTTGAAACACCGCACCACCACCGCAAACTTCAACACCACCACTACCATTACCAGAACACCACCATCACTCAATCTCTTCAATTTGCCACAGCACTACACCATCAGATGTGACATTTGATTCGCCGCACTCAACTCCTCATTGGTCATTTCAAAAGTTTGAATGGCTCATAAAATTACCCCACCACCATCCCTACTTCATTCCTCCAAAGCATTTCAAATTACTAATGCTATCAGATCTATTGAGCGTTGTTGTGACGTCGTCGTGCCACCGGGGACGTTTGGGCGGCGTCTTTGTGGCGTTGTGGTTGCGCTGTGTATTATTGGGAAACCCTGTGATTCTTTGCTTAAACAGCACACTAGGGCGCTTGGTGTTTTCAGGCTGGCTTCCCCACCCCCTTTTTTTTCTCTCATCCTTTCATTCTTTTCTCCCATCTTTTAATCTGGCCTTTTCTTCTTTTTCCGTTTGAAGCAAATAAATTATCCTATATTTTTTTCACTTACTCATTAATTCCAGGTGAAGTTTAAACAATCCCCCTTACTTCTCCATGGTGGTCTGGGTCCCCTGTCTTCCCATGTGTTTTTGTTCTCCACCCTAACAGAACGCCGCACTTACATTTACTGTCATCTGCTTTGATATACTATTTTGTGTTTTTGTTTTTTGTTAAGTGTGTCTGATTTGCTGCTGGGTTAACGAGTCACTATTGTTCCAGACTCCCGGGAAGGTGTGGATGGACAATTCTGCCGTGTTTCTAATTTAACGTGTGTCTTGCGTCCATCCCCGAAGGGTTTCTTTGTAACTGGCATGCACTATCAAATGACCTGGGTAGTCTTTCATTTTTCCAGCCATGCATAAAGAGATACGTAAAGGTTATAGAGGTCATCAGATTTTAGAATTCCGAATCATTTCAAAAGGGGGTCCGCGTGCGAGTTATATACTTTTTTAGTTATTATTCCAGCCTAAGTTGATTAATTATTGAATTGTTCGTCCCACCGCCCGGGCATAATCTTGGGCGGTGGGCGACTGATTTTGTAATTGATCAATTTGGGATTGATTAGGGGTCCAGACCACCAGATTGTGATAAGTCATCTATTCAATTTCTTATACCACCTTTATGAGTTAGTTATTCAAAAACCTTGGGAGATGACCTAAATAAGCTATAAGCTTACTGTCAAATCCCTACTGTACTCAATGTCCATTGCAATTTTGATATATGTTTCACTGTGTTTTGTTGTTTACTGTTCTTTCTTTTGTCAGATTTACGGTGTTAATGTAACATATAACATTCTCTATTGAATATATATTGTTTAAACTGGATCTATTGATACGAAATGACCTCTGGATCTAAAGCAATTTTCTAACCTGTTATGGATTATGAAATACCACCCAAACACAAGATGTTCGATGGGTGTTGCTGGGTGGATTCAGTTGGAAAAATAATGTGTAATGTATCATATCCCAACTTTCAGGAATGGAAAAAAGCTACTGTGTCAGTATGGCCACCTCGTGCTAAAGTCGGAGAATTCCGAGGTTTCAGGTTCTATCTTGGCTTTGGTCGTTGTGATGTAATTGCTATTAATGCCATAATTGTCAATTCCAGATCTATCAGAGTCGATGCCTCTGACACATTCATGTCAGTTTCTTTCTTGATGCGTTTAGGAATTTACCATTGTCAAAGCCTCCATCCCTATGAGAATCATAGCTTGAAATAGTTCTGTTGCTTATTGTGTGCTCATCAACACCACTCGATGCAAAACAGCCCACTCATTAATGCTTTGCAGAAGTTGTGACAACTTTCGGGATACCCTGGCGTTTTTATGTGTAGGCATACTGTCGTTTCAGTCCTTTCCGAAAGTTGAAAGATGTTGCCTTAAACATTTTCTTCCGGTTGAATAAACCAAGTAGCACCCACCGATCTTCTTGTGTCGCTGCACTGCAGTCGACAACACCACAAAGACGCCGCCCAAACGTCCCCGGTGGCACGACGACGTCACAACAACGCTCAATAGATCTGATGGCATTAGTAATTTGAAATGCTTTGGAGGAATGAAGTAGGGATGGTGGTGGGGTAATTTTATGAGCCATTCAAACTTTTGAAATGACCAATGAGGAGTTGAGTGCGGCGAATCAAATGTCACATCGGATGGTGTAGTGCTGTGGTAAATTGAAGAGATTGTGTGATGGTGGTGCTCTGGTAATGGTGGTGGTGGTGTTGAAGTTTGCGGTGGTGGTGCGGTGTTTCAAAGCATGGTATGAGTTTAGATCATCGGTTATGCAGCTCCATGGCGTAGTGTTGCACGTGCGTGTCCGGAAGGATAGTAATAGTATGAACCATAAATTATGTAATATTATGAGCCATTATTTTAATCTTTTGACAAAATTCACGGAGCGTTAAACCTTGTTATTCAAGACGGAATTGTTGATCCAGCGACACAACTTGGGCTGCCCTGGGGTATGTCGCATTCCATAACAGGTTGGAAAATAGCTCTAGATCCAGCGAGCATTTATATCCATAGAGCAGAAAACATCAGTGATTCAAACTATTTGGAGTAAAGAGTGAGGAGTGGTGGCATAGGGCATTTTGTGATCCATTCAGTCTTTTGAATTGACCAAGGAGGAATTGAGTAATGTCTAATGTTAATTTTTTAAAAAATACATTGTCAGCGTGGATACCTGGCCGTTGCAGTAAAGCAACAGCCAGCTCTTGCATTCAGTCTGGAATCATATTTCTGAACAGCCATACATGCGCGGTTGCTGGTGGATGTGTCGGTCAGGGTGATTTATTTATTTACTGGTGTTTAACGACCCTTTCAAAAGCCAGAGTCACCTCGTGGCGGGCAGTTTTACGGGTGGAGTAAGCTAGAGTACCCAGAGAGAACCACCGAGCAACGACGAGCTACTGTAAAATCCCCCAACTTACTAACTCCACACAAGCTGGGTTAGCATTGGATGAAGACAAGTGCACCATCGACGGGCGGCGCGCCACAGTACACAACGTCACCGTGTCCCCAACTGGGAAAAAGGCTTAAGCGTCCTGCCCAAGAAACAACACTGTCACCCCTGGCGGAGATCGAACCGTGGACGTTTCGATTTGACATTCAATGTCGCAACCATTGAGCCAGCTGGCTCCCTTTTGTGGGTTATGCTGTGGTGGTGGTATGCTGGTCGTGGTGGATATTACGATAGAAGGGTAGTTATAGTGGTGGTAGTAGTGAATGTGGTTCTAGTAGTGTTTTTTGTGATATGGTGGTGGTGGAGATTGTAGTGCAATGGTGATGTTGGCCTTGTCGGTGGTGGTAGGCTGAAGGGGTGATGGTAGTGGTTGTGGTGGTGGTGTGTATAGTGGGGTGGCACGTTGACGGTGGTGAATAGTGGTGGAGTGGCAACAATTGTGGTTGAGAAGTCTGTGGTGAAGGTGGTGGTGTTGGCAGAAGTAGTATTGTGGTGGTGGCGGTGGTCCATTAGCTTGGTATGGCCGTGAGTCATCAGTTATGCACATGCATGAAATTGTTTTGCACATGAATACCCCGAGGGACAGTAATATTATAAGTCACGTTTTAAACAGATTCTTGTGACGTCTTGAAATATTTTGTTGGAACCTGATGAAACATTTTCCAGCAGTTTCGGATGGGTTCGTGTCATGGAAAATGTAATGAGTCTTTCAGACATGTTGAATCTCTGGTAGTCTGTAGCAGGTATGAATTATTGGTTATGCAATATTATGAGTCATTATTTTAACTGTGCTGAGATTCTTGTGACGTCATGGAGTTTTGATTCAAGTGTTTTGGCGCATGTTCAGTGGCTTGTAATTGGTATAAGTCGTGGGTTGTGTATTAGTTGAGTGTTGAAATGAGCGTGTGAATAGGGGATAGCATAGGTATAACTGATCAAAATAAACTCGTCTGTATACCGATGTTGTAGTCATGAGTCCGAAAGTGACCTTAAACACAAATATAGGTATACAAAACAGAATGCGAAACAGCACTCTTTCAATATCGTATGTATTTCACATACACATCAGTACAAATATCGGGTATTTCCTTATTATGCGCATGAAACACATTTGTAATGAGCACAGTGCTATCCGAAAATGTTAGTTATTTTCTCTTTTCTTGCTGTTATGTGAATAAATGTACATATTTACGAAAGTCTATTTAACCCTTTACCTAACATGAAAAGCAGACGACACTTGCAAAAGGAATTCTTGAATAACTATTCTTTTCATTTTTTGTCTCACAAACAAAGGTTATGACACCCCCCCCCCCCCCCCATTTTGGAAAGATCTCGTTCCAACGAAGGGTAATAACTTATGTTTTTGAGGCCAAAAAATGAAAAAAATAATGAAAATTAATTGGCGGATTTTGAGAACGGTTTTGGCCGTTACGTTGGGTAAAGGGTAAAAAAAACCCTCTCATTGTGTATATATTAACGGGGTGGGGGTAGATACATAGATATATTTTGCAAATCAATCAAAATGGGTGAGCAGTTGAGATATTTTTACTTAATCACATAAACCTGCCTGGAAAAATCAATATACAATTTGATTTATAAAGTACATATAAACTAAATCAATGTATCTATTAACGCTCGTGTCCCAAGACTTACTATTCCATATTTGAAATTGAGGGTGAACAAATGTTTAATCACTAATGTGCAATGTTGTGTATCAAATTCACTGTGCGCTAAACCCATACATGTTTAATTAATACGGAATTGTTGGTCCAGCAGCGCGATTGGATTTACCATGTCTATGAACACGCACTAAGTAGCCATTGCGAGTGACGTAATAAATATTTTGCTGAAGCGTATTGACAGATGTTTTGTAGATTGGACTGGTATGAGATATTATCACCCTTTTAAAATTATAAAAGCTTGCCGATTGGCCGGTAACCAATGCATCCAGTACGGAATATTTAACTTCAATGGGGGTATGAAGTTCAACGGGGTGTATGAGAATTTCACGTGACAAGGGGTGGGGGGTACAAATATATAAGGTACATTTCGCTGATTCCCTTTCTCCCATCGCATATTCGTCAGTAATTATAAACATTCGGACTCACAAACAAAAGGAGAACATAATTTTTTCATGAGAATATTCCGAAAATCCGTCACTGGAAACCCGTTTGGGAAGTATATAATAAAACAAAACTCGACTCATTATTTGAGGCATGTTATGACTGTTGACATGCCATAGAATATTTTGTTGAAGCGTATTCACACACGTTTAGTGGCTTGACGTCACTCTTGTGACGCCATTGAACTTTCTGATGAAAATTGCTCCAGATTCCAGGACTTGTGCAATATCTTACCTCCTTCAAGTATCTGGGAATTTCGTTGGTTCAAAGACGTCACATACAGACTGCATATAAAACCACATACTGCCTGCTAACGTCAATATACGCTGACAGGTATGGGTAATCTCCCCTTTGTTCATTGATTATTCAAAATGGCGGCAGCCGATAAACGCTTCAGTTGAAAGATCGAGTGTCGGAAGCCCATATTCAGTCTGAGTGCTGGTTAGGCAACTTAAAAGGCTTCATATTCTGTGGATGTGTGTCATGTTACCTTCGAAATGAAACTGTTTGGTTATGTATGAATTTGCTTTGTTACAATTTATGCTAGGGTGCCAGTAGACACTCTCCCATAAATTGTAAGAAGGCAAAGACACGTGAACACATTGTGAGAATCCCCTCATTTATTTTGATCGCTGTTGTTATTAGTTTTGTGCATCGATGCAGCAGTCGGTAAGATCTATTCGTTACACAGTTTCTCGATGGCCTAATATGGTATATATGGTGTCAGTTAATTCCATACTAGACTCGAGCTTCGCTCAGTTTGTTGGTGGCCTAATATGGTATATATGGTGTCAGTTAATTCCATATTGGACTCGAGCTTTGCTCTCGTCCAATATGAAATTAACTGACACCATAGATACCATATTAGGCCACCAACAAACTGTGTAACTAATAATATTCAAGCATTCCCGACGTGTCACGTAGTGGATAAATGAAGTTGAGTGAAAGGTACCCTATTATCAGGATCGATAAAACTAATTACAGTACGGCCGCCGTGAACTGGTCATTTTCCACGGGTGAGCAATATTTCCACGGACGCAATAATATTAGATTCCGAACACTAATTATAGGAATAATCGTCAAAAATGTAACTAATGAAGCACCGGGTACAACGATGATGGTGAGTTTTATTACCCGGTAAACGCATGCGTGGACACCACTACCCAGACGTGGATTGCGACCAGTCTACAGTAATACACATATATTGATATTTTATTTTTATAAATTAAATGAATGTTTTTTAGGGTGTCTTGACACACAATTGCTCAAAGTTCGGGGATCAATAAAGTTGGTTAAACGGATGCTTGACACATAGTAAAAAAAGTCAGGAACTGTGAACTGATAATTATGAATGAGTACTGGAGACAGGTGTTTGGGCCTTAGCACACAGTTGTTCAAATTCTGTAAAGTTGATAAAATTCATTTACTGTGATCTAACGACACTTAGACAATCAGGGTGGGGGAAGCCGGAGTGCCCGGAGAGAAACACCAAGCAACGGCCAGCAACTGTCAGACTCTACAACGTACTAACTCCATACAGGCAGGGTTAGCATTGGTTGAGGACTATTGCACCATCGACGTGCAATACGCCGTAGTACACAGCACCACCATTCCCCTACCCGAGCGATCGGGATTAAGGGCCTTGCAGTATACTCTGGTATTAAAATCTTAAACCCAATCCGGTTTGGAATGTATATCACAATATCGAGTTGGGATGTGGCATTGCAAGGTTCCATTTGTCGCACTGTTACTCGCTGCGACCGAGACATCCAAGAGATGTCGATGGAAAGATACGAAAAAGAAAAACTTTATGTTTTGCGATTATTTGGTCATCGAATTATTATTATTGGTGTCAGAATGATATAATCCGCGAAATCCAAAACAAAAATATGTTTAGTGCCTTGTTGGATGTTAAAAATGCATACGATAGAGTATGGGAGGAGGGTATGTGGCGAAAGTTTGAGTCCCTGAGCTTGTGTGGCGAGTTTGCTGGAATTCAGAAAGCATCATATAAAGGTGCACATATCTAACCCTTTACCCAACGTAACGGCCAAAACCGGCCAGCGCTATTCTCAAAAATCGTCAATTAATTTTCAAAATATTTTCATTTTTTGTCTCAAAAACATAGGTTATGACCCCTCGTTGGAACGAGCTTGTCGAGCTCGTTCCAACGAGGGGTCATAACCTATGTTTTTGAGACAAAAAATGAAAAAAATTAGTTATTCAAGAATTTTTTTTGCATGTGTCGTCTGCTTTTCATGTTAGGTAAAGGGTTAACTTAGAATGGGTAACATAACAAAACGTGTGCCGGCGGACATAGGCCTAAAACAGTGGTGTATTCTTTCGCCAATTATTGTTGCATTCTACATCAAACAGTTAGGAGATTAACTCCTGCATAGCGACGAGAGGGTAACAGTCGAGGACTTAAACATGAAAGGGCTATTTTTGTTTTATTTGCAGATCACATGGTGCTAGTGTCAGAAAGCGAAGAGGAGCTTTCGAAAATGCTGGCATTTGTTGAGAGATATGAGAAGAAATGGAGACTCGGAGTAAATGAAAAACACCCTCTTCTCTTCCATTGACGATTTGGCACACAAATACTTTGTTTGGAACTAAAATATCTAGAATCAGAGACGGCTGAGCCAGGGGGTACGTGCCCCTCCACCTTTTCCACAGATATGTTTCGCAGTTATACGACGAATTAAAATGGGCACATGCAAACGTTTCAATATAAGGCATTCCTGGAACATGATTTGCAAATCCAAACAATATTTAGCCAAAAGATCCCACTTTCGGTTGCTCAAGTTCGTTTCTTCTTTTTCAACTATCTTGAACCATCCCGAAGGCTGACCTTCGGGTTGGTAGATGTTTGAAGCAAACGAAACGGACAGGACAGTGACTACACAGCGGCTTATTCATCTAAACGAGAGACTGTAGTGAGTCATGGTACATTTAACGATCTACGACTGTAGCCCTTTTCACACTGGGTGGAAGCATGGTAGCATTGTTAATTTGTGTCCCTTCACTTTTCTCAAGCTTTCGCTGCCCCTGTCTAGAATGGCTAAAATGGGGCACCAGTTATTGCATCAAGGCGCATGAAACGCTCAACATATCTTCTTAAGTTTAGGAAATAACATTTATGAGATTGATCTCATTGATTATATGTATGTCCTCATGTTTTAAGAATGAAGCAAATTAATTATTGTCAACACAAATTGCTGAAGGCGTGCACGGTACGTTTTCGAAAATATATGTGTCTGGAAAATGTTGCTTATCAGACAACTAAAAACTAATATTACGTCTCGTGCATATCCTGTCGCTTATATTTCTAACCACCCTCCAATGCTTATAAATCTTAATCCTGTCCTTAAGTTTCATTTGTAGTATTTATTTAAATATTAATGACTTTAGTGGCTTTGAAACTCATGTTTCACAAAACTTTTTTCTATATACAATTGAAGAATTTCTAAGGTCGTTAATGTGTTGATGTGTTATTTGGAAATAGTATAACCACATCAATTCCTAAACCCTCCTTCAAGTGGCAGTTTTTTTTGTAACGGCTTCTACTGTGGTCATG
This sequence comes from Pictodentalium vernedei, assembly GCA_031216915.1. Classification (NCBI taxonomy): domain Eukaryota; kingdom Metazoa; phylum Mollusca; class Scaphopoda; order Dentaliida; family Dentaliidae; genus Pictodentalium; species Pictodentalium vernedei. The sequence continues at coordinate 89,643,258 of CM062289.1, forward strand.
AAATAAAATCCACAAATTCAAGACCTTTTTAATGCATTGTGTACGCCGCTGCGTCAGGCTAACAGTTATATTAATTTCTCCGTTTGTTTCTATACTTCCAAGTCCCGGCTATTTACAAAGTACCAGTACAAAATTCTTTATCGTATCTTGATTTTAAATCTTCCAAAATCATAGGTGCTCCGAATGACTTCAGCATTTTAATAACTGTTGGAATCTGATAGAAAGTTTACACAGGTGTTATGTTTATTATTATTTATTGGTGTTTAAGGTCACATATTTATGCACAATGGCTAATCAGGACCGCGACAGTTTTACGGTTGGAGGAAGCCGGAGTACCCGGAGAGAACCACCGAGCAACGGTGAGCAACTGTCAGCTCCCCAACATATGAACTCCACACAAGCAGGGTTAGCATTGGTTGAAGACAAGTGCACCATCGACGTGCAGTACGATTTAGTACACAACGCCACCGTGCCCTCGCGCGGGCAATGGAGATGAAGTGTCTTGCCCATAGACACAACGCGGTTGCCGCAGGTGGGATTCGAACCGAGGACCTCTCGGCTTGCAGCCTGCACCTCTACCTTCTGAGCCACACACAGTTTGTAGCCACAGTAAGGAATGGTTTGTGTTGCTCGCAGATACTTTATGGAGCAAGTTTTTTTTATAATTTGAAGAGGAATGGTGGAATACATCTTTCATTATTTTATAGCTTAACCCTTTACCCAACGTAACGGCAAAAACCGGACAGCGCTATTCTCAAAAATCGCCTATTAAGTTTCATTTTTTTTTTATTTTTTGTCTCAAAAACGTAGGTTATGACCTCTCGTTGGAACGAGCTCGTAGATTTTTTTTTACATCATGTTAGGTAAAGGCTTAACGAAAAATGTCTACCTAAAATGGACGGGTGTCATTCACGTTGCTCTATATTCAGATATTCGCCGTTGTCATTTTCTCTGACTCGATGTAGTTCACTGGTGATCAATGTTCACTGTTTTGCTGGAGTAAGTTAACCCTTTGTAAAAGAGAGGCCGCTTTTTCGGCCCAGGAACATGATACGTCATCATTTAATGACGTAGGATGGCTGCTAAGTGAATGTGTGGGTAGACCAATCAATTCTTTCAACGTGCAGCTCCTGCACGTTGAAAATATTAATTGGTCTACCTCAAATAATGAGTATGGTATCTTCCAATTGCTACTATTGAACTGATATGGAATATACCACCAGTTTTCAAAGCGTTAACGGACACGCTGTTTGCGAACATAACTTGTTTGTACGTCGTTAATAGGTTCTGTCTGGTAATGCTTATTCTTTCAGATTAAACATTAATGCTGTTTCCTTCATCCGATAGAAATTATGAAAACGGAACATAAATCGTTGCCTATCAAGTAATACAATGCGCAGTACCTGAAAAGTGTATTATCGCTAAATCACCCGTAGAGTGGAGATTTCACCCAAGCAATAATTAAAAACTGATTGCAAAGCTAAATAAGCAAAAGCAAAGTTCCAGCCAATCGACCTCCGATGGCTCATTGGCTGAAACACTGATTGTGTCTTTTCTCCATATCTGCAGAATTCGAAAGTGATACCTTGGTCGATAACTCGCTAAATCACCCGTAGAGTGGAGATTTCACCCAAGCAATAATTGAAAAGTGATTGCAAAGCTAAACAAGCACAAGCAAAGTTCCAGCCAATCGACCTCCGATGGCTCATTGGCTGAAACATTGATTGTGTCTTTTCTCCATATCTGCAGAATTCGAAAGTGATACCTTGGTCGATAACTCCACTCCACGGGTGATTTAGTTACAATCCACTGTCCACATCCTGTATTGTAACTTGTTACATAGAGGATAGTCACGAAAATTTGATGAATACCGAAAATATCTCGTGAGTGGCTACAAAGAAATATGAGGATCTTCACGAGCGACTGCGTCGCTCGTGAAGATCCTCATATTTCTTTGTAGCCACTCACGAGATATTTTCGGTATTCATCAAATTTTCGTGAATTTTCTTTTTATTTAATGCTCTACGACTACAAACTCTCCAATTTGTGGCCTTTATTTGCCATTAAGGCGCAAAATTTATGTGCCGAACCGGCGTCCATACAAAAATTACAACAACCAAACTCCAACCATTGGAATGTGTGAATATCCGCACAAAAAGTAGTCCCGTCTTATTTCTCCCCTAACTTTACGATTTACCAAGGCTGGCGAATTGAAATAATCGCAATGTGTTTCGAAGAAATAGAACAATAACAAAAAACACCACTTTCTTATTTTCAATAACAAGACACGTCATTTTATTTTTTTTGAACTCAATGCACTGAAGACGTGTGAAGTTGAACTGAAGAAATTTGAAAGTGATTTCGGCTTTTCGCTGGAAGGTGAATGAGAAAGTCAAACTTTGAAACCGCTGATTTAATGAATTGATTTAGTCACTGTCACTATCAATTATTCGAATTCGTTTGTATTTGGGACTCTGGAATTCATTACTGATGTGCTGACTCGTTTAAAGTACATGTGATTCGTCATCCGAACCTACGATGAAATATCGATTTCTAAATATCATTTTGATATTTCGTTTTGCCGACCGACAGGGGAATATGACTTAATTTTTCAGCGTGAATTGATGCCTGAGCATTAAATAAAACAGGTTATCGAAATGACGGCATAACATCCATGTAAGATTTCGTTGTTATTTCGCATCCATGGCCTTTGAAATGGGAACTACTTGAAGACGACTCGTTCTATCGAAATTGTATCAACATTTCCTTTGCTCATCTGGGCCCAATACTATAAAACTTTGTGGGCCTGTAACTGTGAGAAATTTACTACAATTCGCGGTCCTAGCAATAAACGAATGCAAAAAAAAAAAAAAAACGATCGTCAGAGTAGAAATATACAGTTACTTCCCGGATCTGCAAAGTGCACACACACCCGCAGTGAGACTGTAAATCGGATACTTACGAACACAGGTGTCCGACTCCGGTAATTTCCCTTGAAATCACGATGTGAACTTCTGTCGGGAAATTGTACATACAGGTATATGCATGGTTTTTGCCATTACGTAAATATTCAGATCGAGGACGCGGTCAGTTAGTGGTTAACATCTTGAATATATAAAAAAAATGACAGACTGACTCACGACTTCAGGAGGCAGGTAAGAGCTAGCACACTGTTCACGGACTCCAATAACAGGCATTGTAACGAAATATACTATTCGAAAAAGTAGGGGACATGAAAACTGATGTTCCAGTTTTCGGAAAATGTTATTGGATACGTGTGATTGGACACGTCAATATGTTACCAAGTTTAGTGTGCATAATAATAATAATAATAATAATAATAATAATAATAATAATAATAATAGCGGTCTATGCCCACTGAAAAGGTAGGCTCAAAGCGCTTTCAGGCACTTTTTCAAACCCTGAACGGATGTACTGTGTCGAACATGGAACGGTAGACTGTTCCAGATTTCAGGTGCCTGAAAACAGAAGGCCCGTTGTCCCCAGTGTTTTAAGTTCATTTTTGGACAGATATGAATTCTTTTATCAGAAATAGAGCGCAGCGGGCGTGTTGGTGTGTATGCTTTAAGGTGTGTAGAGAGGTAGACTGGGAGGTTATCATTGAAGTATTTAAATACTAAAAGGGCAATTTTGTATTCGATTCTAGCCTTGACTGGGAGCCAGTGAAGCTTTTTCAGCAAAAGTGTTACATGGTCCCTTTTGGCCTTACGGAATATTAGTTTAGCAGCATTTGTTTTGAATCTTTTGAAGTCGGTTGAGCTGCTTCAATGTCAAGCCAGCTAACAAAGAGTTACAATAATCAAGTTTAGATAAGACAAAACAACAGACAAGTTGTGCAGTTGTCTTTTCTGTTAAAAGATGACGAATGGCACTTATTCTCCTAAGCTCTAGATACGAAGAGCGACAGATGTGTCCAGCCTGCTCATTCATTGTTAAGCCAGAGTCCATATGAAACCCGAGGTTCTTAACACAGTTTCTGAAAGGGATGACTGAATTACCGACTGCCAAGTGATGGTTAAGGAGTGGGGTGACTTTTGCATGTGTGCCTATCAATGCGGCTTCTGTCTTGTCGTCATTTAATTTCAATCTATTTCTAATCATCCATTGTTTAACAGAGTTGGTGCAATTTTCAACAGCTTGCAGTGATTCATCAAAATTGTCAGGCACTGAAGGTTTCAAAAGCTGGGTGTCATCAGCATATTGCAAGAGTACAGGGCCATGGACAGAGCCTTGTGGTACACCGGATTTAAGTTTCTGAGGGCGAGAGAGCAAGCCGCCTGTACTGACAGTCTGAATGTTACCAACCCACGAAAACTTCCTTCAGGTTTTTCGCACGAGTGCCGTGTTAATGTCTGTGGGTGCGTTTTGAGAATTCCATTTGTACTGGGCGGGCGTTTTCGGAAGTCTCATCGTTCTTTTCTTGGTATAAACTCGTTCATCAATAGTTTCTGGTCGAAACTTATCTTTTGAGGTATGCGAAGACTGACACTTGACGAACGTTTATGTGCCGTTGGCATATTGGAATCTAGCAACAGACAGGCTGGAGAGGCTCAACGTTACTCAATCGGTGATTAACAGGTTGTGGTCACGCTACAGTAAGACGGGCAATGTTGATGACAGACGTTGGCCAGGTCGATCAAGGGCGACAACTGTAAACCAGGATCGTTTCATCCGAACCACATCATTACGTAATCAAAGTGCCTCAGAAATTAGGCAGCAGTTGCACAGCGCGACAGATGTGCGAGTCAGTTGTCAGGCTATCCGAAATCGCCTACACAGCTGGAGTTTGTATGCTCGACGACCTCGAATCGTCGGTGGACCAACGTCATGTTTTCCGATGAATCGAGGTTCACTCTTGACTTCCACGACAAACGAAACTGAGTGTGGCGGCGGGGGAACGAACGATACCATGACGTAACAGGTAGGTAGCACTATCGTTTTGGTGGTGGATCGGTTATGGTGTGGGTAGGCATAACCATGACAAGCAGAACAGCATTACATGTCATCCAAGAAAGTGTCACAGGGCAGTACTGCCGTGTAAACGCGTTCGCAGCTCATGTGGTGCTATTTGCGCGACATCACGGCCGTCGATTCATTTTCCAAGATGGCAATGCAAGAGCACACAGGGCCCATGTCGCTACATAGTTCCACCAGGAGCAGAACATCTCTGCCCTGCCTGGCCAGCACAAAGTCTGGGATATGCTTGGCAGGCGCCTGCGACAACGCCAAGAACCCCCTACCAATGTGCAGGAACTCGCCGCTGCACTGCAGGAAGAATGGAATAACATCATTCAAGCTGATATTGGGCGTTTGGTGAGGAGTATTGCACGAGGATTTACCATGTATTGAGGTCTTGCAATGAATGTGGTAAATTCTCTGACTGACCGTCCATGTCTTCTACAGATCAGTACGAGGAATGTGTGCTTGTCAGACACCAAACTGTCGCTGAAATCGATCACCATATGTCACAGCCCAATGCCTCCACTAAATATTTGATGAAAACATAAACATATTTCTTCATATATCTCACTTTTATCAAATATCCCCTACATTTTATGAATAGTATATACTACTCAAAGTTTGTTAAGTACCAATCATTGGCACATCATTGTAAAATTTGCAATCCAGCTTCGCAGTGACCTTCAGAATGCATCCGGGGTAAATGTTTCGACGCAGACTATCCGGGCAAAGTTGCATGGATGTGGTCTCCGATCGAGAAGACCATGCTTTCGCATTCCGCTGTCCCAGGCACGATATGAATGGGCCATGGACTACGTTGGATGGACCAGGGAAGATCAGCGACCTGTCCGTTTTACAGATGAGTCAGGATACTGCATAGACCACACAGATAGGCGTTATAGGGAATGGAGAAGAACAGAAGAGCAATTCCATGCAGCCATCATTGCTGAGCATGAACGCTGTGGTAGAGGGTCAATCGTGGTCTGGAGCGGCATCAGCAGGGATAGACGTACATAGCTCTGTGTACTTGGACGTGGTACATTGACTGCGCAACGGTATATTGATGAGATCCTGGATGTCCATGTCAGATTGTATGCGGGTGCAGTGGGTGATAGATTCATTATGATGGACGATAATGCCCGTCCTCATGTTGCCCATGCTGTCTGGGAGTACCGGTAGAGGGAGGGGATTGAGCTTCTGGAGTGGCCAGCAAGATCACCTGACCTCAATCAAATCGAACATGTCTGGAATGAGTTGCAGGTTGCAATTTCAGCCTGTCCAGTCCAGCCAAGTAGTGTCTAGGAGCTTGGTATCATGATGGTCCAAGAATGGGACAACACCCCACAAAGGACCAGCAGGAACTTTATTGGGAGCACGAGAAGGCGTTGTCAAGCTATAATTAACAGCAATGGGTCTCATACTCGATATTGAACCCATACCAGTTCGCTTCATCATCTTTTTGGCAAATAAAAAAATTCCTCTTTTACCAATAATATCCATTTTCCATGGTTATCGATTTCAAAAGCTAAAAAATAATGTCAAACACAAATAAAATCTAAATTTCTGTACTTAAATCATTAAAGATATAATTAAGTAAAAAACATATTTACTTTCCATTACAATATTTCAACTAAAACATAAAATAGGTTGTTGGATATACTTGGTGCTTAGCAAACTTTGAGTAGTATATATATTGCCATTGCATTATTGTTGCAACAGTATACACAAACAAACCTTCGGCCACACGACGTGTGCATGTGTTACAATTGCTTGTGCGAGGCAGTACTATAAAGCACTTGTAAATGTTACCAAGCGTAGCCGTGGGACCGACATTGCACAGACGAGCGATCGATATCTGCGAATACTACAAAGATGATAAGTTACAATTTTCAGACCTGTACATACCAGCGTGGTAGACATGGGACTTGTGTACATGTGTAAACGTTTTATAGTATTGGGCCCTGTGCGAATTTCAAACGGACCTGCACTGATCTATCCGTCTATCCGTCCCGCCTGATAACTGACTGTACCTCATAAACTACTTGATCGAATTGAACCAACTGGTATTTACGAGTTCCTTATCATACGTCATATCAAGTTTCAAATAGGGTTGTTATGTCCATAGTTATTTCCACGCGGGGCACCATTCGCTTTTTACCAATCAGAATCTCTTAATATTCTCTTAATAGTTGGAATACATATAGAATAATTCAGCTGATGCACTTGATGACTAAATATATAATAAATTGGCACTGGGACCAGTAATTAGATTTAAACTCTTCGTAGAATAAGGGTTTTATTCACTCGGCAAGCCGAGTGGATAAAACCCTTATTCTACTCGTGATTTAAATCTGATTACCTGCCCTAGTTCCTATTTGTTTTATTTTTACCATGATCTCAATAAATAATCGACGTTGTCACTTAAAATGGAGAAGAAGCGACATTTTATATCGCAAACAAACGGATTTGTTTTGTTTACATCTGTGCCGGTGGGCAGTACTACCGGTTGCACGTGATGCGTGATTGACCGCTAGACACATCGTCAAAGTTGAATTTACCTTGCTTTTTCAGCTGCCAAATTATTATTAACAATTCTTACATTTTATTTTAAATATTTAATTGTACGTATTTTAAGCGTAGTAGATAGTACCGCAAAATGTCGTATGTTGGAATGAAACATCGCGAAGTGTGAATATATCGAAGCTGGCAAATTGCGTCATGCCAAAGGTCAAGTTAGATGAACATCCAACAATAAGTATAACATTTTTTAACCGCAAGCTTTACACCGGTAGTGGGGTTAAAATCTAACACCTAACCTACAGGCACTTCACAGGTAGTTACAGAGACGAAAATGGTATAAAACATCATTAGAGAAGACGGATTCATATTTGTTCGACACGAGTTCATGGATGCATATCTGGGCCGTCCATAATACCCTAAAGCAATATAAGGAACTTTCTTTAAAAACTTTCTTCATTGGACTAACCATTCGACAAACCAAGTCACTCACTTGGGCCATAGTTGAGCTCATTGCGAATCCCGAATTTTAACCTAGTGTAATAGGAAATTCCTTTAAAATATTTAGACTGACCAGACAGACTCCTGTGATATTCGATATGCAGAACGTTTAGATTCAAATTCAAGTTTATTCAAACCAAGTCTCTGGGCACACATTTCTAACTTTGTGAAAAATGAGGACAGCTATTTAAAATATCTTCTCCTTCAGATCCACCAGTCAGAATCTCTTGATATTTGATGTTTGATATACTTAGTGGGATGGGATTCAAGATCGATCGCATCAAGTTCCTAGGCTCATAATTTTGCTCCCGATGGGAGCCCGGATTTCAACTTACAATATTGAGAATATTCTTGAAAGATGCTCTTCTTCAGATTCACGCAGCAGAATCGTGTGACATAAGTTATCTCCGCCAACATGTATGGTATATGGAGATTTAATACCTGGATATCGTTTTTTCAACACCGAGCCGCAAGCGAGGTGTTTAAATGAGACATCCAGGTATTAAATCTCCAAATACCATACATGTTGGCGGAGATAACGTTTTTGTCCCGGTTGAAACACAATACATCCTAGTGGAAATAAATTCGTGGACGCATTTCTCAGCTTCACAATTATTTGAACCAAATCCATGATAATAGGTTTGTTTTTATAATCGCAGAAGACAGCAGATAGAGTTGCATCCTTTGGGTCGTTAAGGAAACGGGTAAACAGTATTTTGTTGATATATCGTCCCCGTAGTTCCAATGTGTTCTATGTGCCAACTGGCACATAGAGCACATTGGTACTCAGGGGACGAATTATTTGCTCTTATTTTATTTTTATGATTGTATTGTCGAAAATCTGATGATATTTGTTACTATTTTCGGTTTTTTTGGTTCGAGTTTTATAATGAGGCGAGCGGAAGCGAAAAGCTTTCATTGAAACTATATACCTCCGATGTTTCGCGTGCGCTTATACCCTGGATGTTGCACGCTTTCACATACCTTGGATGTTGGGCGCGCCCTTTGCCATGGCTATTTGTTCAAGGCATTCCAACCAATCAAAAGACAGAATATATCGGGATATAGGGACAATTGTATATAGAATTAGTGTGACTGCCAGATTAAAGTTTGTTCTATGTGTTAAGCTTGAATATGTGAAGACTATGGCTCGGGGTTGAAATTTAATACAGAACGTAACAGAGAATTTACCATTTGTATAAATATATTCTGACCTCTCTTGACAGAGCCGGTTGTGTTCAGCGTTATTCAGATGTAAATGTGGATGGATAAGATTAACGATTGTTCAAACTGGCGCTCCCCAGGCCACTTGAAACCATGTGGGTGAAGCAGAGTAGTTAATTGGGCAAACTGCTTTTGTTTGCCTTAAAATGATATTTGGAGAATTTTGGATGATTTGATTGCCTCCCTCCCCCACAAAAAAAAAGAACAGAACTTCATCTAGTTAGTAGAGCGGGAAGGAGTCCGTTCGATGATTTATTCTCTTTGTTTTATAGTTTTGAAGGGTTTTGAGTGACTTTTCGAAGAAAAAGCAACAATTCGCTTACCAGAACCCCCCCCCCCCCCCCCCCCCCCCCCCCCCCGCCAACTCAGCACTTTTGTGGCTACATTACGTTTACAGGATTAACGTGAATATTTTGAGTGTAATAGGAGATGCAACGTTCTAAGGTGAGTGATCAAGGTCTCTTGGCACCTCTTTTTATTTCTATCCTTTTTCACTTCACGAAATGTAACAAAAACAACACTAAATTTTGTTGATCATGTTAGTCCCTCCTTAGTGTTTTCCACCAGAAATTGAGAATCAGAGCTTGTGACGGTAAAACTACAACAGAAGCCAGAGCACACCGAAGCAAAATAAGAAGGAAAACCGAAAAACAATGCCGTCAGAGCTCTATCAAGAGGCTCACAAATTCGTATTTCATTCCGCCAGCAGTGATCAATTTCGAAATACATCACAGTTCTGGAAAAAAAGATTGCCAAAGAGAAGAGGTACAACTGAATTCGCGTTCACATCATTGACAGCTTTACCCCCCTTAATAAACGCGCATTTAAAGATAGTTTTTGCTCTGACTCAACCGGTTCACAGACCACCACGAAACAAAAAATATGACACATACATATATATGTATCTTCGAATCTTCTAACACCATGTTACCAAACAAATGAGAAAAAAAAATCTCCAAATGAACGAGAAAGAGATAATTTGTGTTATTTACTACAATACAAGATAGCAACTACATGTCAAGACATTACCCAAAACAATCACCAAATTGTCTGGTCGATATATTTTGTTTTGCATTCACACACCCAACACAGGCATTTTTCAATCATATCTTGTGTTTTACAGAGCTCATGGACAGGCAATTAATCTATCATATCTTGTTTGACAGAGCTCCATGTGCTCTTTCAAACAATGTATAATGGAATAGATGTTTAGTTTATCTCCGGAATATGGGAATGTGGCCAAATTTATGTTAATTGGATACCCTATTAATTCAATAATTGCATCCCCAATGAGCAAGTTTCAATCATTACTGTGATTTATTTTACGTTTCCTTACAATATAGCGGAATATGCCTATCAACTATTTTTCGTCCTCGTCAAATCACACAAAGAGAGAGTAGTGGCCGAGTGGAAAAGCGAGCTGGTTTTTTTAAGCCAGAGGTCCCGGGACTGATCCTTGGTCGGAGAAGGTTCTCCAGGTGCCCGAACACTCTCTGTCGGCATCAATTTTGGGAGCTGATGCTATCACAGCATATCGTCCTATCAGGTTCGGAAGTAGAATGGCTCTGTTTTATACTCCGTGCAGGCTAAATGCCCCTTCGTTGTACTCGAGATGAGCAAGGTCACGACGTTGCCACCACGAAGGTCATCTCTCACACCTGCTCCAGTCCATCAAGGAAAGGCGTTAATATAAGTTGCATAACTTGTTCGCCAATCCTTGTAAAACAAATAAGATTAAACAAATGTACAAAAAAACACATATACCTCGAGGAGCTGATGTCATTGGCGTCGGAAATGACGTTATCAATTTAGGCCCACATCAGAGACATATGAAGTAAATCTTCATCGATTTCGCCAACGAATGTACCCCCCTCCACCCCCACCCCCCTCAGGACAAGGATGTGAGAAGAATGGTGTACCACAACAGCCCCAGGAGGCTAGATTAGCTTGACCCACAATGTGACACTACTCTATCGAACATTAATTATGGCCCACTACCCCAATTGTGGACTAAAGATGAACAGTTACTGCTGAGAAATAACTTAAATGAAATTAATTAAAAACGCTGATTACATCACCCATATAAATATTAAAAAAGCCAAATATAGACAGAAGGTATGACAGTCGCCGCGGACTAGTCGTAATCCATGCGTGGGCAGAGATGTCCACGCATGCGTGTACCACCTAACAAAAATCATCTTCAACAAAATTTTAATTAATGAACCCCGGGTTGTACCTGAAGCTTCATCACTTAAATTTTTTATGATTTCCCTATAATAAGTGTTTGGAATCTAATATTTTGAATCTGTGGAAATATTCCCCACCCTACAAGTTGACAGTTACCAGGCCACGACGACCGTTGTGTACATTATACAATATATTATTTTTGTTACACGCCTGTCCTATGAATACCCTATCTTCAGCAACACTAACTCATGTGGAAAATAAAAATCTGCTCCGCACATATGTGCGGAACGGAAATCGTTGGCGGACTGTTTTTTATAACGAAGGGAAATTTCACTACAATTTTCTACAAATTGTGCACCACAATTGCAATTTGAATCGCTAACAATGGCTAAAATCGTCCCCTGAGTTCAGAGGTGTTCTATGTGCCAGTAGACACATACAACGCATTGAAACTCAGGGGAAGAAATAGTAACACGGGTTCCCGTCGAAAATTTGGCTGGCGAAAAAAATGTGTTCTTTTTGTTGATAGTTGTCAAATGAATTGCTGAGTGTCTTTGTGATAATTGTGTTTATAGACGTGAAGGCGTGTTATAAATACAGAATGACACCCGCGTGGGCTTTTTCTCTTTCACGAAACATTGGGCATTGGACTGTGTATTAGTTGTTGCCAGTAGCATATTGTTTACAGTAACCAAATTTTGTTGAAACTCTATCGGTCTACGGTGTGTTCATGTGTAATGAAACTAAGCCCAACCCACATACCTACCCGATACTATCAAACGCACCAATAGGACCATACTGCACATTATATCAATTTTCAGCACCAGATCGATATCCCTGGCCATCGCATAGTTCAGCTCACCATTCTATAAATACTCTTATAGAATTAATATATTTCTTTCGTCGCTTTAATGCAACAATGAGAACAGTCCTGATGGCAAACCAGTCCGTATCATATGGTCGATTTATAGGGAGCTTAGGATTTCAGTCGGCCCAAGTCTGTTTTATGAACCCTAAATATCCCAGTTCTTTCTCCCCCAAAACACACAAGCATTACTAGACCTGAATAAAGCTTCGGCAATGCACGGATACTACACTGGCAATCACAGTTCAATCACAGTTCATTTTAACACGTCTTTGTTACAGCCTATAATACATCTACCAAGAGGGAGAGTACACAATATAACGTCATAATACATGTTAACACATTTGTTTGGAACCTAAGATCTGTGTCTTCTTCAATATTTTAGGTTGGAAATATCTTGCACTTCAGAATACTAAAATTCAGACAATGTGAGTTCTTTCCAAGTTTTGATAAATTACCTTGCTTGAGTTTGGTACAGAAATTCCCAATGAATCTAGACGGTCCAAATAATCATTTTGTTACAGACCAAGGCAACAGAGATGGGAGAGGTGCAATTAGGCTGTTGGAGATGGGGTTGAAGAAGATAACATCGGAAAAAAAAATCCTTACAAAATTGGAGTGGTGGGCGCCTTTGCTAAAAAAAATAATTGTCCGCCCTGTGTAAGAATTTTTTTTGTTCAATCAAACCCACCCCGCCTAGGGGAAGATTTTCACTCAGTAAAAACCACAGAGACTGAGTACATAGAAATGAAGTTTTCAGATACAGGCAGCATTGGAGAGTCTCAAAAATACGATTGTTCGATTCCGCGAATTCATCTGAAGGGCAAATTATTCGCTGGTACCAGTAAAACAACAAAGTTCGGAAAAATAACTTCAATGACGTTTACTACTCAGGTGCCAATTAATAATCTCAGCGACTTTCCGTGTGGGTTCGACTCCCCCCCCCCCCCCCCCGGGCTTTGCCTTTGTCAATGCTTAAGTAGAGACTGGAAATGTTTGCCGCATTCTCAGATTGTAAAATGATGCAATATCTTCATGTTTCACTTCTTGAACGGCTGTGGTATTCAGTCCAAGATTAGATTCTATCTGAAACGATCTGCCTGATTCGATTCGAGATTCGATTTGACCCAAATTACGAAAATCGTGTGGACCTGGGGGAATTTAAATCAGCAGGTATTTTAGTTGTTATCCACTGAACTCTTATCACGTTTAGTTCTTTTTATCACATCGTCACCAACAAATTGCTCATTGCCAACATATCCTCCACAACATCCTTAATAAGTGCAAGACGACAGGAATCAAAGATTATGAGCGAGTTGGATTCTGAAATTGAACAGAATCTATCGTCTTTTCAAATCTCGTAAAGTCTGTACCTAATACGAATAGTAGACGACATTGAATACTTTTGTGAAAAGCGCATGCCAGGTTTAGGTGTTGTGTTAGGTACAAAGGTTAATTACGAATTATGTGATAAAAAGAATAATAAACTTTTCGTGATTTGACCGAGAAGCTCTGAACATGGTTCAAATAAATCGATCTATACCACGCTAAATATCGGTTTGGATCAATTTTAATGGTTCAGAAATGTCAAAGAAAATCGTGACTTATTAGATAGTGTCTTTATATTTTTGTATCCACCATCGATAAACGCACAGCACCACACATTCGTTTGAATGGGTTAAGAATTATCCCACGAGATTGCTTTAGTCCAGCATATCACGAGAGCCGAAGGTCATTTAAATCAATTATTTCCATACAAATGGATTGCTGGAACTAGGGCCCGACGAACTTAGGGGGTTCGAATCGGTTTAATTTTAATTTTTTTTCACAGATTCAGTTCTATTCATTTCAAAACCATCTCAAATATTCCAAAAAATCCAATCCGGGGTAGTTTTGAAATTAGTCACTTAGTATGACTTTTTAACCCATCACCTAACTTGAGTTGCAGACGGCACTTGGAAAAAACATCCTCGTATAACTAAAAATTTTCATTTTTTGCTTCCAAAACATAGGTTATGGCCCTTCATTGGAACGAGCTCGTCGAGCTCGTTCAAATGAGGGGTCATAACCTATGTTTTGGAAGCAAAAAGTGAAAATATAAAAAAATGAATGGCGTTTTCTTGTAGGTGAAAGATTAATAAAATATAATCCACCCTAAATAGGACAGATAATGTACATTCTCCCTACTGAAATTATGCAAATGTGACTCAGTTGTATTTTGTTTAGCCAATCAAATTGTCCTGTTTTGAAATTGACGAATGAAAGCTCCCAACTCTAATTATGCAAATTATGAAATTGTGGCCCAGTTGTATTTTGTTCAGCCAATCAAATTGTCTAGTTTTGAAATTGACCAATGAAATTGACGGAAGGCTTTATTTATCACTGATTAATATGAAAACAAAATATCAAATGTTTTAAAGTGAAAAAAATCGGACGAGTCATATGATAAATTTCTTTATTGTCAACATTTTGAAGATGACAATCCATTCTGCAGTTTTATGAGGGATTGTCCATATCCTGCAGAGGGTTTGAATACAAATTCCTAAATATGTAATTTTAATCGATACAGTGGATCACGACACGCTCCTGGTACGACGCTCCTTGTTCCACTCAATTAACGATGAATGGCTTTTTCGTCTTATATGCCCGGGACAGAAACTGGGAAGTAATGTATTTGAGCGAATGTAGATTGTCGCTCAGGCCACTCGAAGACAGTAGCACTGCATAAAACGGAAGCCTGAGCCAAATAGGTTATTGGTGATGGGGAGAGGGCGAATTTCCAGAAAGAAAAATAAGCTACTATCGATCGTGGTTTGTCATGGATTGTGTACATGAATTCTACCACTGTTAGCGGAAGGGTGAAAAGGTGGGATCCTAAATCATCCAACAAGTTGGAAAGTTGTTGGGAGGTATGGTGATCCCCCTAGATGAGTTAAGAAAAGCTTGGATGGGAAATGACGCCAATTTAAGAGTCTCCATTTGATGGAAGCTTTGCTAACCTAAAAGAGATTCTTCAGACATGGTTAGAGGACTTTGCGCAGTGATGGAAAGTACATTATAGTGACTGAGGCCGTGCTAAGTTTCTGGATAGTTGCCAAACAACTAACGACTGCGTTTCGTTATTTAAGGGGAAGCTGAAAGGCGGAGAGCGTTGTGGCAATACCAGGAAGTCAGGTTGCCTATGCAGAACTGGTTTCGATGTTGCAAGCAAAAGTGCTCTACGTCCGCGGTAAAGCTGGGAGTTGTACAAATGGAACAGAGGTTGAAACAAAGGTTTACTTTACTGGTAAATCCACTAAAGATTAAACTGATCATATAAAGAATGTGTGGGAAACAATGTTGGCGAATCTCTACGATAGGGGGTGCTTTGGGGACTGTTGTATGGACTAGTTGAGTCATTGTTGGCATAGGGGTGGAATATGGGGTCAAGGTTGCAATAGGGGAGGGATGGGTAGCAGGATGTTTGTCCGAACGTGTGTAGAAACACTTTATTTAGCGTAAACCCCACGCGAGAACTTATCGGCTTATCTGATGATGATGATTAGTTTCGAATAAAAACATTTGTTAATCACATTTTATTAGTTTTATCAGTTAAAGATAAAAGATAGTTAAAGATAAATAAATGTCACTCGCACTGGAGTCCTTTATTGGCCTCTGCGAAGCAGGTGTTGACGACGCTGATTCAAATTAGGTCTTGTCAGTTCGCGTTCTTCGGTAATGTGCGCAGAATGCCAGTTGGAAGCTGATGCGCCAGATCTCCATTAAGAGTTTCCATTGAGGATCTTGAGACATTTCCGGGAAGATCACCGATGACTAGTTGGTACCAGTACCATACCATTCCAGAAAGTGTCATCGATGGGAACATGTCTTCAATCTATTGATACTTATCGCCGACGATTGTACAGGATTTCGCTCGATCCTTGTCAGACTCGCTGAGCAGACGCTTTCAATAACGTTTCAGTTTAAGGTTACTTCAAAAAGTTGGACTTGCATATCGATTCAATTTAAACATATAATAGGAAAAGTGAACTAAATGCTGTCTGCTGCTTACTTCTTAATGCTCAACTAAAACATTTGTCATTTCTACAAATGAGGACATAAGGTATGGCTGCAAAAAATATTTCGTGGTTCGGAATTCGTACATTCGTACATCCGAATATTTTTCAAATGCTTTTTAACAGATGTAACGCCTTTATCAATATCAATGTTCATATACATGCTGTTGACATCCAAAGTATCCAAGATTGCAGCATTGTGATGTTTATCGCATGAGCTTGATTGGGCGCAAGAATATCACGAGAGGCGAAACGGTTCTATATTTATTACACACATTTGCAAATGTCTAAAGCGGGTCATTCTAAGTAATACAAACTAGGCGTTCATCGGTCCTCCGTTGACGCTAAGGAAACAAAATAAGAGAAAACCCCAAAATAATCATTATAAGCAGAGGACCAGTCTTATTATTACTTCCTATGTTGTTTGAACGTTCATTCATAAATTCAACTTCTTTGCGTCACCACTTTTATCGATGGCACACTGTGAAACTGGAATATTTACGATCTTGTTATGCTTAATTTTTCACTGAACCCCGTGTTGTTTTTTAAGGTTTTGAATTTACCGTCCAAGCATTGAGAATTATACATTATCTAGTGTTTTGATAAAATAATCTGAAATAAACGTTTTCTTGATTCTCCAACCAAGATAAAAACGATACATCCGCAAGTTTAACGCCAATGAAGTAAACCGTCAACAGTAGCTTCAGTGAACTTACTTTTTAATAAGTGGACAAGCCTGAAAATAAGCAGTCTGACATTTGCAGAATGAGATCCCCAGAGGGTGAATTTGGTGATGCTATTCCGTACAGTATACCGATTTATCCTCTGAGTACCACTTTCTGTTTAGTTTTGAGATTCTGAATCAGGGTTCAGAATGAGGTCCACAGAGGGTAAATGTAGTGATGCTACCCTGCACTCTAGGGACCCCATGTTCCAGATGACAGTCTGCTTATTTTCTGGCTTGCAAATGGACGAGCGGAACATCAGCGACAAATGTCGAATCTCATTCTGCCCTCCTGCACAATAAATCACAAAATCAGTCAACGTGTTAGGTCCACCAATCGACGATGCCTTAGAGCACAGCGCCACCGTGTCTCAATGCGGGCAGTCGGGATTACGTGCCTTGTCCAACGAAGTTACCCCTTACGGGGGTCGAACCGTGATCCTTTCGGCCCGAAGGCCAACGCCGTTAGTTCTGAGCCACCACGCTCCAGATCAATTTTTTTGTCCTGAAAATTGTTACGCTGTGACTATCTTCACAGCGCCAAAGTCACGGTTTTGCGAACACAGTATTAACGTTCCAAGCTCCGCACTTGTCAATACAGCGCCAGAGTCACGGTTTTACGAACACAGTATAACGTTCCAAGCTCCGCACTTGTCAAGAGTGACTGAAATGATGTTGAAAATATTCGACTTGTATTGCCGCGAAACATTCACACACCATTAACGTATTTTACATCAAAGTGTTCCATAAAAACTGCCCCGAAATTGTGAGGCGTTGAACAATTGAATATCTTCGATCATGTTTATTGTTGAGTATTGTTTGTATGTAGCAGCATATTGCTCTCCCACCACAGTATGGCGGTACATGAGACACTTTCACTGGGTGTTCCAGTTGTATAGAGATCACTTCACACTGACGTCAATCCACAGAAATATGTTACGACGCAATGCGTCCATGTAAAGAAAACAAAAAGTTTTTACCATTTTTTTTTAAATGTTGATTGCTTTGACCCAGGGTATGTTTAATATTCTCTCAGTTCCAGACCCTGTTTTATCCACTTAAGTCCTCTCAGACTATATACAACTTTGACTGTGTTCCCAGTACTGATCCAGGAGCGCGATATCTCTCATGAAGGCCTAAATTCTGAACCTCTCATATCATAATTCATGTATTGGCAGTGTTCATTCTGTCGTGTGCCAGTGGTGAAAAGTACACTACGCTATTTTGTTTAGCACCACAAATAAAATATTCGGGACACATAATGCCACCAAATATGTACTTTTAATAGGTCTCAGTGGTTGTTTTTATTGTTTATTATTTCAGTTTATTATTTCAGTGCGTGGTTTTTCGATGCAATCGCTGTCTGTCGGCACAGGTGACAAAGAGTTCACACCTGTCAAGTAATTTATTGGTAACAGCTAGATGTAATCATTGCTCATTGTTTGTTAACAGTTTATCAATTTAATCGGGAGCGCGGTGGCTCAGTAGTAGACTGTTGGACTTCTATGCTAGATGATCGACCCCTATCCGGGACGAACGCGATGTGTCCTTGGGCAAGGCACTTTATCCCGGCTGCCTATATGAGGGCACGATGGCAGATGGCGTTTTGTAGCACCCAACGGGCGATCCATAGCTAATGTGTTCTCGTTTACGATAAGATTCAATTTGGCACTACAATCTTACACTTGGCATCACAAATATTTATTTGGCATCGAAAAAAAGTTCCACTTGGCACGAAACAATGCGTGAGGTTTGTGACACACTATCGGAGGAGTATTGTTGCAATTACTATTTAGAAACAGGTTGTGAGTATTGCCTCGAGGACCCTTTTCGTGTTTCACGAAACAGTCCCTTGTATAAGTTTGACATCAATTCCCTCATACAGTCGACAACATACTCCTAAAACTAGTCTTTTCAAAATCCAATATAAATTTAGCTTTCGTTGCATTGACCCAGGAATCACGTGAGCCGAAGGTCATTTAGACCAATGATTTCGCTATATTAAACAAAAATAACACTAACGATATACACTTTAATTTCTTTTATATTTAGATATTTATTTTTTATCATGCTACATAGATCGCCTAGTAACCTAGAATTGTCTTCCTGCAGATTGGATATCTTCTCAGTGGTTTTCACTGATCTCTGTGTAACTAGATTCCTGGAACATCAGTGAAAAACGTCGCAATCCAGTGTACACCGCTCTAGAAAGGCGTCAGACCAATCACTCTATCGCTAAGAAAAATATTTTATTGTATGCTAGCCTGTGAATTATTGCAAATTATCTAAAAGATATTACTCGATATCCATCGATTCGATGAATATCGAGAAATATCCTTCAGAAGCTTATAAACTGACGTCACGCTTCGTCGCCTTGAAGGAACGATGAACAGATCTTTGTTGGTGTCTTCAAACTGTTCGCAGTCAAATTGGGCTGATTATTGCGCAGTGAAATGTTACGTAGCATAACAAAAAGAAAATTTACGCTATTTTAGTGAATATCAAACAATTACTGTTTTTCATTCACTCGTGAAAAATAAAACTTTCAAGTCCAGACACAGGAGATAATTCTCGATATTCATTAAAACAACATAGATATCCGCTTTGTAGTTTCGCGAAAATATGTGCACATCATCAACATATTTATTTTTTTCCATACATCAATGTACATTCTGTAAAAAGCGATGGCGTTCATCGGCAATCCAGTTGTATAGAGAGTGGTGGTGGTTTGCAACTATCTGCACAAATGAAGTGAAGCGACATTGGTTTATCTGTCAAGCACAACAGTGTTGATATTCAAGTGTACCAGAAAGAGGGATTATGATAGAAGTGGTTAGTGTAATACATCCATCTCAGCCATTTTTGCAAGTGCCGTGTTCAAAAATTTGTTTTAAATCATTAGTATGTCCACTTTATTTCCGGCAATTCCTACCCAAAACACGACACGCAATATATAACCTTAAATAGAGCGTCTGCGGTCCCGATCACTATCGTTTCTAAAACTATTTTTGAGAAAACAAAACATAATCAACCCCTTAGAGTTTAAGTTTCACATTTCAACGGAAAAATCAATAACGGCATATGTCTAACACATTTTAAGAATTTGCTGAAGGCTCCCTTGCAACCTAATTTTTATGAGTTTGTGGACGCTCACTTATGACTATTTTATCGTTTCGATAACTGTTCTTGCCCGGTGATGCTGTGATGTTGTGACATTCAGCATGAACAATTTACCAAATGAGAAAACTAATGAAATGTTCGTCACATTAAGCTTTTTATTACATGCCTGTTCTTTGAAATCCCCATCCACAGCAAAACGAAACTATGCGGAAAATAAAAATCTGTTCCGCACATATGTGCGGAATGGAAATCGTTGACAGACTATTTTTTATAAAGAAGCGAACTTTCACTGGAAGTTTCTATAAATCGTGCACCGCAATTACAATTTGAATCGTTAACGATAGCTAAATATCGTCCTCCGAGTTCCAATGTGTTCTGTGTACCAGTAGGCACATAGAACACATTGGAACGAAATAGTAACACGGGTCCTCATCGCACATTTGGTTGGCGATAAAATGTGTTTCTTCTCAACCTACTCACAATTGTTCACAATTCACTGTAGCGTAAGTGCAAGCCCTACCTCGGAACTAACTCAAGCTAAGAAACTTTTCCAAACAAGTTGGAAAAGAAGTGCAAAAACACGAAAAACATCGAAAGAGGACCGAGCGATACCGGCGCTCGACATTACAGGTATTCTCTCTGCACACCTCTTGCGTTTACCGGGCGCATGCGCAACAACCGTGACGTCAAATTCTTTTATTTCCGCCATTGTGACATGGTCGGAAATTTTGTGACTCTTGCTGCTTATTTGCTATTATCTTCCTGAACAACTTAATTTTGTATGTATGTCAATTAATGTGCAAGTGGGCTGTATCCTTAACAAGCTCTAAATTGATTATTATATCATAATATTTATCTCATTTTTGCTTGTCTTCTCATACATTGTCTTGCTTTTTCCCCGCGTGTAAACGCGACCATTGTTGTTTGGTTTTCCGTAGGCGGGAAGCTTGATTTCTTTGATCATCTTGGGGATTTTTTTCCAATTGAAATTGTTATTATGCCTAAAACAAGTCCTTGTACCTCTTGTTTGCAGGTGAAACATGTAGACGATTCTCATCCTATTTGTGTCACTTGCAACAATTGCACACAGGCCTATTCCTGTGGTATTTGTGGGGTTTGGTCCTCTAAGTTCTGGGCCCCCGTGAACAAGGTGGTTCTCTCTATGGCGAGAACCTCTCGTTCTCGGGGTATGGGTAGCCGTGCATCTTTGGACTTTTCTGGGAGTGCACTTGGTGACTCTGTCACGCAGGATGTTGATCAGTCTTTTTCTGTAGCAAGTTCCTCTGCAACTATTGACGGTGCTGGTGCCGTGATGCCTGAAGTGGAGACTGTGGTCTCTCTTCCTTTGGCTTCTGATGTCACCCTTGAGGCGGCTGTTTTCGTCGAGAGTTTCTCCGAGGTCAGCTCAGTGACACACTCCGATTTGCCTCCTGCGCCGTCGACAGTTGCTGGGGAATTTGTTCCTGTTGATCCTATCTTGTATGATAGTGGCTCTTCCACCTCTTCTGGAGATGGTGTACAGTTTCGTGGGCCCGAGGCTGTATCTGCTGGTGTGTCTCTGGGCTCTCAGCTTTCCCTGGCTTCTCAGCGAAGCTGTACGGGTTTGCTCTCTGCTCCGTCTCATCTGGTTAGGTTTGCTCCTGGTCGGTTGGGCCGGTCCGTCGCTGCGGCAGCGATTCCTCGCCCCTCGAGAGAATCGTTTGTTGTTCCGCCTTCCCCTGCTGGTGTGCCATCTAGCAGGATGGGGTGGGGCAGTGACGGTTAGCTGTCACTCTTGGAACGGTGTTCCAAATCTGGCTGTCGATCGATGCTTGTCGTCGGTCTCAGAGGATGGGCAGTTGGGGTCTTCTGTCGCTCAGAGGCCAATGACAGGTTCCTGTCATTCTTAGGACACTCCTCCGGTGTCTTCTCATCGTGTCCCAGGTCCAGCTACCGATCGACATACGCCGTAGGTCTCTCTAGAGGATTTGCAGGCAGGACCTTCTGTTCCCCAGAGGTCAGTTATTGCCCGTGGGCGCCACTCTTTGGACTATCCTCCAGTGTCACCGTCTCCCTATTCTGTCTGCTTATCGACGTTCGTCGTCGGTCCCTTCTCAGGATTTGGGTTCTTCTGTTAAAAGGGTCTATTGGGAAGACACTCCATCGGGCGCTGCTGCTACGACGGATTCTCAGGGTGAGCTGCGACAGGCCGTTTTGGCGCCCACCCGGTTGCTTTCTAGCAACCCTCAAGCTGGCTTCCCTGTGCCTCCTGAGGCACAACCACCTTTGGTCGGTCGCAGAGATTCCTCCCCTGGCCCTTTGGATGCTGTTCAGTATTCACAGGAGGTTCCTGCTGGTCAGCCCGGTTTGGGCTACGTCTCTTCTGCTACAGAGGATGATGATTTTCTTGAAGGCGACGGGCCCCCCTCGTCAGTCTTTGGGCAGGCTTTGGATTTTGACTTTGGATTATTGCCAGACCTTCAGCCTTTAGGCCAGCCATCGGTGACCGTCCGGCCGCAGTCCTCTGTGGAGCGCAGTAACCCTGCTGAGCCTTCTAGCTCTGGGGTTTTGCGTCCTCTGCAATCGGCTCGGGTTGTTGAGTCCTTCCAGGGCTTGGACGCCAAAATGCGTTCCAAGGCCCAGAGGGGTTCTTTCTTTTCAAGATCTGATGCTTTTCTGCCTCCGTCGCGGTTTTGTTTTACGAATCCGTCTGTCCCAGTCTTCCAAGGGATGACTACTGTGGACGAAGATTCTTCTTCCCTCGGGTTAACTAAGCCAAAGTCGGCAGTTCTCCCGATGTCGGTCATTGAATCTATGGTGGGCCTCTCCCGAGAGATTTTGGGTATGTTATCTCTCGCGGACCATGTCGTCGCTGCCCTGGCCGCATATTTTCCGCCAGGGGAGTTTGATGATGGTCAGGCGCCTTTGCATGTTTTGTCGCAGCCTCTTATGAACCTGATACACGTTCACGCCTGTAACACGGCTAATTTGTAGCTTGCACGCCGGGATGTGGTGTTTGAATTCTCTCCTCCATCACTTCCTTCTGAGTAGCGTGCTGTTCTGAGGTCTGCTTCTTTGGTTGGACCTCAGTTGTCTCATGGTTCCGTGGAAGCTGACCGTGATGAGGTTCTTCGTCATTCGAAGGACCATCTTCTTGTTGTTGTTTGGACCAACATGCTGCTGTGGGTGGTGGTCGTTCCAGGCCTTCCAAGCGCCTCGCAGCGACGGCCACGTCGGCGACGTCGCACGTCTTCGGCTCCGCCCGCTCCTTCTGCTCAGAAGAAGCGCCGACACGACCAGTCTCGCTGGCAGGCTCGGGGAGAAAAGTCTCAGGACTCTGTTGCTTCCCAGGGGGTGATTTCTCCTCTCGGGGGCCTCATCGAGGCCGCAAATGAAGGTCCTGACCTCGATTCGCCTCCAGCCGGGGGAAGGCTGTCGTTGTTTTTCGACTGTTGGACGGAGATAACGTCGGACCCTTGGGTCCTCGACGTCATCCAATCCAGTCTGCGACTGTCCTTCCGTCGGCACCCCTGTTTATCTCGGGTGCCCCTCCCGACTCAGGTCTCTGCGTCGGGACCTTCTGGTGCAGGAGATCGACAATCTCCATTCCAAAGGGGCGATCGAGGTGGTCAGAAACACCCTTTCACCGGGGTTTTACTCGAGACTTTTCTTGGTGCCGAAGAAAAACGGCCAGTTTCGTCCTGTCATCGATCTGAGTATCCTGAACGAACCCATTATAGCACTTCGTTTCAGTATGGAGACATTCCGGTCGGTTCGACGTTCAGTTCATCAGGGTGACTTTGCAGCCAGTATCGACCTGCCGGATGCCTATTTCCATGTACCCATCCATCTGGCGTCACGGAAATACCTTTGGTTCTCGTTTCGGGATCGAGTCTATCAATTCAAAGCTCTCCCGTTCGGTTTGAACCTGGCTCCTTGGGCCTTCACCCAACTGATGTCTCATGTGCTCGCTTTTCATCGTACTCAGTCGGCTGTGACTTCGTCAGCCTACCTGGACGACATCTTCCAGCGGCACCACAATGCTGCAGTTCTGGAGTCCGATGTCCGGTGGTACTTGGCCTACTGGTGTCGCTGGGTTTCAGAGTCAATTGCGAGAAATCGGATCTCCTTCCTTGGATTGGATTTCGACACTATTCACAATGTGGTGTCGGTTCCCAATGCTCGGGCGACAATCCTTTCCGCCTTGACTCGGAACCTGCTCCGATCTTCCTCGGTCTCGGCCAGGACTTTCCTTTGGATGCTGGGCCCTTGCGGTTCGGTGACATCTCATTCCTCGGAGTCGCTTGTTTTTCCGACCACTCCAACACTTCCTGTTGGATCATTGGTGTCCGAATGTGGTTCCTCTGGACCTGGAACGCCCTATTCCTCGGTCCCTGCTTTGTCACATCCACCTTTGGGCCGATGTTCCCTAGTTGACTCAGGGTGTCCCGTTGGAACTTTCTTCGGCCGATCGCATCCTTACTGCGGATTTCAACGATCGAGGCTGGGGTGCGACGTTGGATCATCTCGGTCTGCCTACTCACGGCGAGTGGGACAGCGAGCAGGTGGTCCTCATTCAACCAGAAGGAGCTCCTTGTTCTTCTGTTGAGTTTTCGGCTTTGGATCTCTCACCTGTCGGATCACACTGTCCTACTTCTTTCGGACAATTCGACAGTGGTGGCCTACATACGGAATCAAGGAGGCACACATTCGATTCCCATGTATCGGCTATCTCGGGATCTTCTACTGCTGGCGTGTGATGTAAACGTTCGGGTAGCCATTCGGCACATTCCCGGACTACTCAATGTCCTAGTAGACTCCCTGTCCGGACGCTACAGTGTCCTTCCCACCGAATGGATGCTGCATCGGTCGGTGTTTCTGGCGATTTGCGAGCGGTGGGATCATCAGGTACAGACCTTTGTCTCTCCTTGTCCAGATCCACTAGAATTTGCGGTAGACGCTCTGTCTCTGGACTGGACAGGTTGGATCGGCTATGACTTCCCTCCTGCACCGATTCTTCCTCAAGTGTTTGCGAAGATTCATGCTTGCAGTTGCATGATCATTATGGTCGCACCTCTGTCTCCACAGAGTGTGTGGATCAATCTGCTGCGACCTCTGTTGGCAGATTGGCCGATTCGTCTACCTCGACGTCGCGATCTTCTTTCCCGGGGTCGTCCCAGGAAGTATCACAACAACCTGGTGAGCCTGTCCCTTCACGCCTGTCTTTTATCAGGTCCTGTCTCCGACGTAGAGGTTTTTCGAGACGATCAGTGGAGTGCATTTCTGCATCGCGGCGACATTCCACTGGCATGACTTATGCTGCTAAGTGGAAGGTTTTCTGCCGCTGGTGTACAGCGCACAGTGTGGATTACCGTAATCCGTCAAACGCTCAAATTGCGGATTTTCTGGTATACATTTTTGACTCCTAGGGCCTCCAGCCTATTACGATTAAGGGCTATTGGTCTATGCTGTCTGATACTTTCTCTTATGTGCATCGGTCGTAATCTTTTTCTCTCCAAATTGATTCGTCACTTTTCTTTGAAGAGGCCTCGAGTTTTTCGTCTTATACCCAAGTGGAATTTGGCATGGGTGTTGCATTGTTTGGAGGGGCGCCATTCGAGCCTTTATCTGAGACCGATATGCGTTTTCTCACCTATAAGACAGCTTTCCTTCTCGCGTTTGCTTCTGCCAGACATGTCAGTGAGCTTCATGCGCTATCCGGTGATTCTGCTTTCTTCAGAAATGAGGCTAACAGTGTCACATTCACTACTGATTGCTCTTTTCTAGCCAAGAATCAGCTTCCTGATTCGGTACATCCTCCCATCTGCATTCGGGCTCTCCCTGCTGTCGATGACCGGAGGCCTTTTATTTGTCCCGTTCGTGCGATCAAGACTTACATTAATCGCACTCATTTCATTCGGACGGGTCGGAAGAGATTCTTTCTGTCTCTCATTCCTAGGAGGCAGTCTATCTCTCCCCATTCTATTTTCAGGTGGATCTGTTTTGCAATCAAGCTGGCCTGTTCCAGCTTGTCTGCTTCGGGTCTTGGTTTAATGCTCACGAGGTTCGTGCCATTTCTACATCCTGCCCGTTCTCCAATTCTGTTTCGCTCCGGGATGTTATGAATGCGGCTTACTGGAGGAATGCTTCGTTGCAGCTCAGGCTGTAGTGCACCCTCGTTAAATTTGTTTTTATCTGGTTTGTGCTCCGCTCAGCCTTGTTCTTTTCAGGTGCCTTCTCTCTTTCTTCTTTACAGGTTTCGCTATTATTCTCTGCCCTTCTTGCATTTCTTTCTGCTGCTCTTGTTGGTATTGGTTATGTGATTCACCTCCTCCTTTTGTTTATTCAGCCAATTGTAAACAATTGTGAGTAGGTTGAGAAGAAACTAAATTTTTTTAGTAAATTTTGTTTCTTAACATACCTACTACAATTGTTTACCGGAGGCCCACCCTACTTGGGGATATCTTGGATATCGATGCCTCCCTGCTAAATCACAAACTTCTCGTTGGCGGAAATACGGAATTGACGTCAAGGTTGTTGCGCATGCGCTCGGTAAACGCAAGAGGTGTGCAGAAAGAGTACCTGTAATGTCGAGCGCCAGTCTCGCTCGACCCTTTTTCGATCTTTTTCGTGCTTTTGCACTCTTTCACTTTTCCAACTTGTTTGAAAAAGTTTCTTAGCTTGAGTTAGTTCCGAAGTAGGGCTTGCACTTACGTTACTGCCAATAGTAAACAATTGTGGTAGGTATGTTAAGAAGCAAAAATTACTAAAAAGTTTTATTTTTGTTTTTTGTTGACAGTTGCCAAATGTCTTGAATTGCTGAGTGTCCTTCTAATAATTGCTAAAATGAACTGTGCCGTCGGGGAAGGATAAAACCTCGCTGGCAATCGTGCCATATCGATTAACCCATTCACAGGCGTGTGTCGTTCTGTGTATTTTCTTACCTATATCTGTTATATAAATCGGGTGTGTGTGCCCGTTCAATCCGCGTCCAGAAAGAAATTCAAACTTTGTGTCCACTAATATGTAATGAAACTAGAAATGTTCGCTTGTATCAGCGTAACTTATAGTTAAATAATTCAAAGTATTGCATGTCGGTTTTAATGAAAACTGTAGGTGAAAAAATTGAGGGGATTGATTCGTGGGCCATACCATATGCCCCTCGGAATATCCTCCACCCATAAACCATTACGGCATAACCCCGTTTGTTTGGTGCAGTAGTTTATCATAACCTATTATACGTGTAGACATACAAATTCATCCCTTTCGCTAACAAAACTCCAACAACTTGCATACAAATTATCAATTTTTCTCATTTTTTCAGTGAAAACAAAACCTACAATATACATTGGTGACTTTAAATATCGAACAAATTTCAAATGAAAACTCGAATTTTCATTATTTCGGGGCGGAGACGCCTCCCTCTCCCTATATTTTATGAGGAAAAGTCATGTAACTTTTCAATAAATTTTATAAAATACTTTATTAAATTCACTTAATGGATAGTAAAGTGGGGAAATTCGCCATCTTATTGACAGCGCGCTGATGTAGAGTATTTTGAGCCGCCAATGCGCCGTATTGTAGCACGTTGTACAGCCATCTTGTTGTGTTATATGAAGAAATTTTCATTATCTTGGCATGGGGAAGCCTCCTTGTATTTTATGAGGGACCCCATATTTTCCATTAAATTTTATAAAATACACAATGCCACGAAGTCAAGGTGAGTTGATTATATCCCAAACTTTTAATTTATAAAAAAATATAGAAATATATGACTTTAAACACCCATAAATAATGCTCAGCCTCGTCCCTCACTGCGCACAAGCGCGTTAGACCCTCATCACAAAACATCTGTAACCGCCATTCCATCATGCAAAGTATAGAAAAATATGGCTGCTGAACATAAAAGCATATTTCGAGAAAGTTGTGACACGTCCTGAAGATAACGCACACCTGTGGAGCTCATATAATCTATTTATCAAATAAGTGTTTACACAGGCAAGATAATCCTCTTAACTGAGTACTTTGAAAATATCTCGGTACAATGTTAACTTAAACACGTATATTTTGGAAACAGGAACGAGATTTTTGAATTTGAATTTTCTAATTTTAATTTTAATATTTAAATCACTGGCAGAGTAGCTTGTTTACGTCACAGATATCATGGGGGAAGACGCCATTTTGTCATCCGCCATCTTGGGCACCAAGTGGTCTTTGGGTACAGGGAGGGAATGGGATCCCTCCCACTTTGTGTATTATGGTAGCCACGTCACAGATATCACAGGGGAAGCCACCATCTTGTCATCCGCCATCTTGGGCCCAATGGGTTTTGGGTACATGGAGGGGGAGCCCTCCCATTTATGTATTATGGTAGCCATGGCACAGATATCATGGGGGAAGCCGCCATCTTGGACCGCCATCTTGTCACCCGCCATCTTGGGTCGCTATCTTGGGTCCCAATAGGCTTTGGGTACAGGGAGGGAGGAGGAGCCCTCCCACTTCATGTATTATGGTAGTAACGTCACAGATATCATGGGGAAGCCGTCATATTGGGCACAGCGCCCATTAGGCTTTGGGTACAAGGAGAGGTAAAGGGGGTCCAAAGAGGTTTAAGGGGTTCTGGGAGGGACGAGGCCTAACAGCTTTTGGTCGCAGGGAGGGTGCCTAACTGGCTTTGGGCGCGGGGAGGGGGAAAGTGGCCTAACAGGCTTTGGCACAGGGAGGCGTTAGGGGAGCCTAAAACGGGCCTGAGCGCTTCGGGCGCGGGGTCAGGGTGTCAGGGTGGGGGTCAGGGTAAACCTAAATGAGATGACCATCTCCTACTACTGACGTTCCTGCTGTCATGTTTTGAGAACCACGCGGGTTTTTGATGGGGAAACCGGCGGTATGCGTGTTTAAGCATCATTTTAGATTATAAACCCACATGTTTTTTCCGTTTTATTTCATTTCACGTCAGCAATTCCCGAGTTAGAGTACTTTAAATAAATTATCTTTGGTTACTATTACGAATTTGAACTTTTACGTTAAAGAAAGAATCATACGTCAGACGACAGCACCTTATTTCTTGACGATGATCAAAAATCACTCAACGCAGCCTTAAATATTGTTGACGAGTTTTCTCATTTATCAGGTCTAAAAGTAAATTTTGACAAAACTTATATAGTATGGATCGGTTCTCGTAAGGGTTGCGGTGTGGAACTAAAAACGGACAAACCGATAAAATGGAATCATGGTGAAGATTTTACCATTTTGGGAATAAAATACAATTTAAGTAATACAAATTACCTGGATAAAAATTTTATAGAAAAATTAGAAAAAATGCAGAAACTATTAAATGATTGGTCGTTAAGAAATCTTACCCTTGTTGGAAAAGCTACGGTGTTAAAAACTCTTGCTCTTTCAATTATCATACACTCTCTCACAGTCCTTCCCAACCCACCCGATTGGATTATCGCTTTCACTCCAGAAAATGGTTTTCACATTCCTTTGGTCACATAAGAAAGACAAAATCAAACGCTCTACCATGATAAACACAGTGGAGAAAGGTGGTCTCAAAATGCCGCACATTAAAACCCTATGTAATTCATTAAAAATTGTTTGGGTTAAGAAGCTCTTAGACCCGGAAAATTCATCACAGTGGAAAACACTGGCACTTGATAACTTTGAAAAATTTGGATTCAACAATGTTTGGCATTTTACAAAAGACGGTCTACAAAAATTAGCGGAATCAATGCCCCCATTCTGGCGAAATGTTGTAATTTTGTGGTCACTCCTTCAAGACTATTCTATATCAACATATAAGGATATTTTATCACAACCAATATTTTATAATAAAAGTATCAAATTAAATAATGCATGCTATCATTTAGAAAAATGGTTTGCAGCTGGTGTGTTTTTTATAAACGATATTGTAGATTCTAACAGAAATTTCTTAACACATGGAACATTTAAAACCAAATACAACTTAGATATCCCATTCACTACATATTTGGGATTGATAAATGCAATACCTCAAAACTGGAAAAAAATAATCCAAGAATGTACACAAGAAATTGATGTTGTGGAGAATGCATTAGTATCCCGCTTAAAGTCAACTGCCAAAGTTAATAAAGATTTTTACGGCCTTTTCCTGAACAAGATAGCTGTACCAGCAAGAAAATCCGAAGCAAAATGGAGCGATGAGCTTAGATATGATATAAGCACAGACGAATGGCAATATGTATACAAGACAACATTTACTTCTACCAGCGACACATATTTACAGACACTACAGTTCAAAATAAATCATCGTATATTATACACCAATTCTAAACTATTTCGTAGTGGTCTTTCAGAAACTCGGCTCTGCCACTTTTGTTTTAATTCAAAAGAATCAATAACACATCTCTTTTACGATTGTTCACATTCAAAAACAGTTTTACTTCAACTCATAGAAAAGGTTAATACTGTTTGTAATTCAAATGTTCAGGTTAGCCCTAAGGAAGTAATATTAGGAATGCAAACAGAAGCTCAGTTATCCGACATACTGTGTACATGTTTACAAATTTTTAAAAAATATATATTTTCATGTAGTCTTGAAAACCGGCTACCCAACTACACCGCGTATACAGAAGTTTTAAAGAATTACAGAACTATCGATATATACTCACTCTATTTATACTCGTTCGGCAAGGCAAACAAAATCAAACTGAGATGGGAGACAATATCTAAAATATTTAGCTAAATTTAAGTGTCTTCTATAACCACACAAGCCCATGTTGAATTTTGATTGGAAGTATTCTTTACACATTGTATTTTTGTTTTGTATATATATATATATATATATATATATATATAGTGTGTGTGTGTGTGTGTGTTTGATGTAATTTACTGTGAAAACTGTACATAAAAAAAAAAAAAAAAAAAATCATACGTCTCAGAAAACGAACATTCTCATGGATTGCGTTAGTGTTTGGAAGTGAAATCGTCGAAGCGGGCGAACACAAATTGTTCTTGACATTCAGTCACTGTAGCTTATTATGTAGCAAACATCTCTAAGCATTTCAATGTATTTGGTTGTTTGCTTTGGGTCGTATCTGCTCCCCATTAAAGTGGGAAAGTAAAGTAATTAACTGTGATGTGCACAACATTATGGATGAAATGGTATACTTTAAAAATATACTGACGTGAATAATGTACTGTTATGGGTTCACAGACGTTCCTGCTGTCATGTTTTGAGAAGTTCTACCAGTTGACAAGAAACGAATGTTTTTTTTTTCGCGCGTCTGCCTTCCGCTTACTTATGACGTTTCACACATTGAATTGTTTATATGAACGAGCACGTGTTTCTATTTAAAAGTCGTTGTGTGCACAGCGAAGGGAAAACTGCAGTGAATGTATGTTTCGAAAACCATTTTGTTTCCTTTTCATCCGTGCAACCTCTGAATTCAATAAATGAGGTAGGCTTTTCACGACCTGTGAATTCAATACATTAGGTAAGGCTTTTCAAGAACCACGAATGGTTATTCGATGATTTTGTATATCAGTTCACGTCAAGTGAGATGATCGTTAACGTTATTTTGTCCCTATATCCCGATTAATTCGGTTCTTTGATTGCTCAGAATGCCTTGGACAAATAGCCATGGCAAAGGATGTACCCAGCATCCAAGGTATATGAGAGCGTGTAACATCCAGGATATAAGCGCACGCGAAACATCGGGGTATATAGTTTAAACGAAAGCTCTCCGCTTTTGCTCGTCTCGAAATAAAAATCTAACCAAAAAACCCTAAAATAGTAACAAATATCATCAGACTTCCGACAATTCAATCATAAAAATAAAATAAGGGCAAATAATTCGTCCCCTAAATACCAATGTTTTCTATGTTCCAGTAGGCACATAGAACACATTGGAACTCAGGGGACGATATGCCAACAAAATACTGTTTACTCGTTTCCTTAACGATCCAAGGGATGTAACTCTATCTGCTGTCTTCTGCGATTATAAAAACAAAATTATTGTCACGACTTTTGTCCAAGTGATTGTGGAGCTGAGACATTCGTAACAAATTTATTGACAGTATGTTTGTATTGCGTTTCAAACGGGACAAAAACGTTATCTCCGCCATGTATGGTATATGGAGATTTAATACCTGGATGTCTCGTTTAAACACCTCGCCTGCGGCTCTGTGTTTAAAAACCGACATTCAGGTGTTTAAATCTCCACATAACATGCATATTGGCGGCGATAACTTATATTATCAACTTAATTGATGAACTTAACTTTTCTACATGACTGGTGAAGATTTACATTGCACATTGCACTATCGAGTACCGTATAGACTCTGCGAAGTTGTATTGCATGTTCTAATACCAACGATATTCAAGATGTGCTACTCTCTGCCTTCACAGGCAGCTAGACTCCTTCACAAGGCTACAGGACTGCCGAGTCACTCGCCACTTTTCAGCTCTGTGTTAACATGTGAAGCCACGATGCGACCACGCGTACTTGTGACTCAAATAATTAATACTGATTTTTTTTACAAAATTAATATCAAAATAAAAAATTCTAAAGTGAAAATAACGTTCAAACCTTTCATCTAAAACTTTGGAAATACAAGAAACAGTTTTTGGTTCCGCTAGTAATGTAATTTTATCATATGACTCGTTCGTTTTGTTCACTTTAAAACATTTGATATTTTATGTTCATATTAATCAGTGAAAAATAAAGCCTTCCGTCAAATTTATTGGTCAATTTCAAAACTAGACAATTTGATTGGCTGGACAAAATACAACTGGGCCACATTTTCATAATTTGCATAAATAGAGTTGGGAGCTTTCATTGGTCAATTTCAAAACTGGACAATTTGATTGGCTAAACAAAATGCACCTGGGTCACAGTTATATAATTTCAGTTGGGAAAATTTACATTATATGTCCTATTTAGGGTGGGTTATATTGTATTAATCTTTTACCTACAAGAAAAACGCCATTCATTTTTTTTTATATTTTCACTTTTTGCTTCCAAAACATAGGTTATGACCCCTCATTGGAACGAGCTCGACGAACTCGTTCCAACGAGGGTTCATAACCTATGTTTTGAAAGCAAGAAATGAAAATTTTTAGTAATACGAGGATGTTTTTCCAGGTGGCGTCTGCAACTCAAGTTAGGTGATGGGTTAAAAAGTCATACTAAGTGGCTAATTTGTGCGTGTGTATGTCATATGATAAATAGAATATGAAATGAGGGTTTCTAACATATAATATTTATGAAACTCGTCCGAATGTTCCGTTTGGGCTCGCCAGAGGCTCGCCAAACCGGAAAATTCTAAGACTCGTTTCATAAATATTATATGAGAAAACCACTCATTCCATATCCTCTATATACTGAGGGCTGATGTCAAGACTGAGGTCTACCAGGCTAAAGATATGTTCCTATATTTTTTTTTTTACAAATACACGTATTTTTGTTTTGTTTTTTTTAGAATGCTTGGTTACCAGGAAGTCGGGAATAAGTCGATGGTGTTTATAAAATGAGTTCTGTTCGATTTCTCCATAATTTAGTGCAAAATTACAACGCAGCTTCACAAGAACATAGAAGACAGCCTAATACTGTAAACTTACTGAAGACGACAATAACTCAGAATATTCTGTACAGGCAACAGTCTACGGATATTTGAACTTTGTTTCCACTTCAATCTTCACTGCAGATCTGTTTTCGCATTTTATCCTTATTTGGGGTGTGTGTGTGTGGAGGGGGGGGGGGGGGGGTAACAAGTAAATATAAATGCAATTCTTTAAAACATGTTTGTTTCAAAAAAATCGGCACAAAGTGATCTACTGTTTGTTTGACAAGACTATGCGTGGTATTACCGCAGTCGGCACTTATTTTAGATTTCATTGATTTAACGTTAATAATTTCAACTGGAGAGGGAGGAGTTATAAAAAAAGTCATTCAGAAACTGTCCATCTAGATAGTCGGTGACGAATAAATGACTTGTCGGTAGTTGTTCGTTTGCAAGCCTGCCTATTCAGGTAAAACAAGTATTGAATTCATTTGTAATTTCGTTCGAGTCACTTATTTCCTTTATCATTCTGCACAAAGAAAGAAGGGAGTTTAGAGACATATTTAGACTTGTTTATGCTTTCATAGAGAATCTTCCATGTTTTATGCATGTCGTTTTTGTTTTCCGCCAGAACCCTTTTTATCATAGATTGCCTTACTTTGTTTTTTAACTCGGTTTAATATTCTGCAGAAGGTTTTGTAATTCAGTTGATTTTGGTAATTGGAATCTTTTAATATTTAAGAATAGAATTTCTTTTTGTTCCAAGGCGAGATTAGCAGCCCCTTAGTCATCCACGGTTCACATTTGATTTTATTGTCAGTGCAAATCTGCACCACGGGAAATGCTTGGTCAAACGCATCCAAGTACAAATCCATATAAAGCATTATAAGCCAAGTTAGGGAAGTTCAGCTGCAGTCTTGAGGAAAAACGCATTCCGACAGTATGGATTTGAAGTCCGCAAAACTCTCGGGATTAAACATCCTGTTGTATGTTAGAGTAGGTGTGCTGCTTTTCCAAGAGTAGTTTCTATGTAGATATGCTTAAGTGGTCGGATACGTTAGTCACGACTATACCAGATGATGGAGTGGGCAAACTATTGTTGGAATGAATGTGATCGATAAGGGTAGCCTTATGGGGTGTTACTCTAGTCGGTTTGGTTATGACTGGGAGAAATACATGACTGAACATCGGATCTATCAATTCCCCATTATGTCTATGAAATTCTGCTTTCAGGTGTTCTATATTGAAATCGCCCATGATATAAGAGGTTTTATTTTCATGATTTAATATATCAGTGATGGAACATATTTTTCACAAGAAAACGTCTACATCAGTTTTAGGAGGGGTATTTGATCTGCAAATTACACCAATGATCCTTTTTTAATTTTTTTTCAATAATTTCGATGAAAAGTGATTCAAGGACGTGGAGAATAAAGACAGACAGGTCGTCTCTAATTTTGAAATCAATACCTTCCTTAATAAAGAAGTCAACTCCCCATGGGGCGTCATCGTCTGGAGGGCGACATTTCACTATAAGCGGCTGATATCTGTTTAAGACATATGATAGAGATGGTGGAACTTGAAACGTTTCAGTTATTCCAATAGCGTCAAAGTAATTGCCGGGCTCCTGCATAGTAAACACGAGTTCAATTAACCCTTTACCCAACGTAACGACCAAAACAGGCCAAAACCGGCCAGTGCTATTCCTCAAAAATCGCCAGTTAATTTTCAGTATTATTTCATGTTTTGTCCCTAAAACGTAGGTTATGACTCCTCATTGGAACGAGCTCCTAGCGCTCGTTCCAATGAGGGGTCATAACCTATGTTTTGAGCCAAAACAATTAGTTGTTCAAGAAGTTTGATTGCAAGTGTCGACTGCTTTTCATGTTAGGTAACGGGTTAATAAGCCGCAATGGGCAGTGAGACTTTGGCAGTTAATATGAAAGAGAGAAGAATATAATCGATATTTCTGAGTGTGAGGCGGACGTTGATCGGCAAGTAATCTAACCATTCCCCTCTAAGGTCTTGGTACAGCGAATCTTCGTCATCTTTGGAAGCGGGTAATTTACTTTGAAGCTGCTTCAAAGTTATATTGTGCCCTCGTCTGGATCTCGTCCAAATTAACCTTACGCGCAATTGCCAGATAACAACCCCTCCGACCCTAGAGTCGAACAAATCACTGCACAGGAAACAATATGAGCAGATTTGGTTATATAAAAATAAACTACTTCCAATATTGATCTTTGAGCCGGGTGGTGTGTATTACCGGACCGACACATTTTGGATATGGGAAAAGGCACGACGGAAAGTTCAAATACTGAAACAAAACGGGATTGCATTATTAGTATTCAGAATCACTGGAGGTTAATTTTGAATTTACAGGGTGACTAGAGGTATATTACGATTAATAACTAGGATGACAGAGCCTGTACAAACCATACACTCTAACATCAGTTGGACCATTGTGAATCAACATTAACTGGGTTAAGCGGATATGAACAATTTGGTTCAAATCCACCCAACCCAGTCGACCAGGGCCAATCCCAAACCCAACGGAAGTCGGAGGGTATACATGTCGTCGACAGACAACTAATTTATGAGATTCACCTCCAGGAGGGATCAGAGACGGTGTGTGATGACCGCTCACTCATGTTACTAATCTCTTTTACCGTCGTCAGAAACGACATAATGGCAAGAGAGGCAGTGTGCGTGTCACAGATTCTGCACTACGAAATGATCTTGCTAGAGGAGAGGAAAATTTAGTCTGCAAACATATTCAGTCGCTATATCACACAACGAGATCAGGAGAGCACGAATCTTAGTGGAAAAAAAAATAAGTTAAACCCTTAACAATAATAATAAAGTATTTACAACAGTCACTCTAACGCATTTACAGCAGAACCGCTAATGCATTCCCTCGCCCCTCCCCGCACACACACACGCACACTCTCACACTCACTAAAACATACACGTACACACATACAGCTGCATACGAGCACACGCGTTAGCATGCATATGGTGAGCACGCAACTATATGTACAAAAATGTTGGGACTTTACAATTCTTTACTTTTTGCAGTCAACCTTAAATCTATATTTCACAATGTGATGCGTTGTTGAGATTCATGCTTTGTTGATCAGCTGATATATACTATTCACGAAAAGAAGGGGACATCCAAACGTTGATATTTTCCGAAAATGGTATTGGATACGCGTGATTGCTCACACCAATATGTTACCAGGTTTAGTCACCGGCCCACGAAAACTTCGTGTGGGTTTTTCGCACGAGCGCCGCGTTAATGTCTGTGGGGTGCGTTTTGAACGTTTCATTTGTACTGAACGGGCTTTTTCGGAGGTTTCATCGTTCTTTTCTTGGTATAAACTCGTTCATCAATACCTTCTAGTAGAAACGTAATTTTTTGAGGTATGCGAAAATTGACAAGTGACTAACGTTTACGTGCCGTTGGCATATTGGAAGCAGGCAACAGACTGACAGGAGTGGCTCAATTTCATAACGTTACTCAATCGGTGATTAGCAGGTCGTGGTCACGCTACCGTCAGACAGGCAATGTTGAAGACAGACGTCGGTAAGGTCGTCCAAGGGCGAGACCTGCTAACCAGGATCATTTCATCCGAACCACAGCATTACATAACCGCAATCAAAGTGCCTCAGAAATTGCACAGCAGCTGCACCGAGCGACAGATGTGCGAGTCTGTGCTCCGACTATCCGAACTCGCACGCCCAGCTGGAATTTGTACGCTCGACGACCTCGAATAATTCCAGGTTTGACTGAACGTCACATCGCAGCAAGGCGAAGTTGGTGCGGAGCACGGCAGCGCTGGGACAATTGTCGGTGGAGCAAAGCCATGTTTTCCGATGAATCGAGGTTCACTCTTGACTTCCACGACAGGCGAAACAGAGTGCGGCGGCGGCGGCGGACGAAACGATACCATGAGGTAACCGTTAGGCAGCACGGTCGTTTTCGTGGCGGATTAGTTATGGTGTGGGGAGGCAAAACCATGACAAGCGGAACAGCATTATATGTCATCCAAGGGCGTGTCACTGGGCAGTACTACCGTGACAATGCGCTAGCAGCTCATGTGGTGCCATTTGCGCGACGTCTCGGCAGTCGATTCTTTTTCCAAGATCACAAATGCAAGAGCGCACATGGCCCTTGTCACAACAGAGATCCTTCAGGAGCAGAACATCACTACACTGCCTTGGCCAGCACTAAGTCCAGACCTTTTACCAATCGAGCACGTCTGGGATATGCTTGTCAGGCGCCCGCGACAACGCCAACAGCTCCATGCCAATGTCCAGGAACTCGCCGCAGCACTGCAGGAAGAATGGAATAACATCAGCCAAGCTGATATTGGACGTTTGGTGAGGAGTATGTCACACATGAACCGCGCTTGCCTCGCGAACCGATGAGGATTTACAAAGAATTGAGGTCTTGGACTGAATGTGGTAAATTCTCTGACTGACCGTCCATATCTTCTACAGCTCAGTGCGTGGAATGTGCGCTTGTCAGACAGCCGCCTATCGCTGAAATCATTCACCAGATGTCACAGTGCAATGCCTCAACTGTCTTTTTGATGAAAATATAAATATATTTCTTCATATATCTCACTTTTACCAAATATCCCCTACTTTTTTGAATAGCATATTTCACGAGATACGCAAGATGTGTGTCAATAGGAAAGCATCAGCAAATCAGGTTCACAGTTGTTATTGCTAACCCATATTAGTAGGGTGACATGAGGTGGGTGTTATGAGTTTAATGGCTGGGTGGTGCATAAAAAATCGGTTTGTGAGAGGGG
Organism: Pictodentalium vernedei; assembly: GCA_031216915.1. Lineage (NCBI taxonomy): Eukaryota > Metazoa > Mollusca > Scaphopoda > Dentaliida > Dentaliidae > Pictodentalium > Pictodentalium vernedei. The sequence continues at coordinate 89,681,772 of CM062289.1, forward strand.
TTGTGGAGTCTAATATGTAATTACTTTATTTTATATTGCTTACATAGACTGGTGGTGTTCACTCGAATATTGTCTTGGAAATGGCCCTATTGAACTGGAACAAACAAGAACAAGCCAAGTGATGTCAGTACCCATGCTGTAATATTTATGTGTCTGTTGATATGTTTTTTCTTTCTACTTGTATCGATATACTTGACACATATCTTGTCATCGAATGACCAGGCATCTGCAACCCCTTCCAACTATTTTGCCTTCTTTACCATTTGGCTGTTAAATTGAGTCAAATCCTCTTTAATCAATATCCGGCGAAAGCTTCCTAGTGGTTTTAATTTGAAATACTCGAAATGTGTTCACATATTACTGTAGGGTCTCTAGATGTGCATGAACGTTTCGGATTTTTGATTGTGTCCCATGTGGTTCCCGAGGTACCAATTTTGTCTTGAGACAATCAGTTTCCGGCGAAAGGCTCCTAGAGGATTTAATTCGAAACACTGAAAGTGTATTCATATGTTCAGGTAGGTTCTCCATATGGGCATACAGATTTCAGATCAATATCCGGCGAAAGTCTCCTTGGTGTTTCAATTCGAACCGTTGAAAGTGTGTTCATATGTTCAGATAGAGTGTCTATATGCGCATACACGTTTTGGATTTCGATGCTGCCTCATCAGGCGCCAGTATTGCCACCTTTGTCATTAGATAATGTGAATTGATTTGTGACCATCGTGATGGCATACAGGAAATGCGGGAATACTCCTTAGCGTGTTTCGCACACAAATGACACCGCTCTAGTTTTTTCGTGAGTCTTGCGCACAGATTGACATTGGGTTGGTGTGCTGCCTCCTTGCTCAGGGGATGCCTCTTTGTTGTAGTGCGTCGTCATTGGCAACAGCTTTTTGACTCTAAGCTCATTGCATAGAGCAGTTGTCTCATTGAGCTCGTTCCGTCGAGGGGTTATAGGTTATGCATCTGGGATGAGAAACGAAAATCATAGCAAAATATGGAGGGGTATCTTTGATTCTGGTGGGAGGGGGTGGCAAGAGTTAAAAAAATACTTGTGAAAGACTATTTCTGGGAACGATACTATTTTGTCAGTTTTCAACGGAATGAGATATTTTCATCATTGAGGTAGGTTTGGGTTCCTCTGCTAGAAAATATTGGGGGGTCTAAAACTATGTAACAATGATTATTTTCTTTTTGTTTACTGCTTCCTATTTGATTAAGAATACTATAGGCCTAACATCAGGCCAACTTGAATTGACTGGGGCCCTGCATAATACAGTTTTTCTTTCCGGACGGGAAATCGGTTTTGGATAAAAACGATTATAATGCTTCATTTCCATATCACCCGCTTCACAAACTCTTTGTAATGACTTCTTGTTTTTGTTCTTTTCAAACAAGAAACACAGATATTCCTGATTACAATGCTTATTAAACTACAATATGCCTCCACGAACAGCCATGGATTGAAGACGAACAAGTCAAAACAGTGTTGCAGAGATATTTATATTTGTCATATGACTCGTCCGTTTTTTTCACTTTAAAACATTTGATATTTTGTTTTCATATTAATCAGTGATAAATAAAGCCTTCTGTCAATTTCATTGGTGAGTTTCAAAACTAGACAATTTGATTGGCTGAACAAAATACAACTGGGCCACATTTTTATAATTTGCATAATTAGATTTGGGAGCTTTCATTCGTCAATTTCAAAACTGGACAATTTGATTGGCTAAACAAAATACAACTGGGTTACATTTGCATAATTTCAGTAGGAGGAATTTACGTTATCTGTCCTATTTTAGGTGGGTTATATTGTATTGATATTTTACCTGCAAGAAAAACGCGATTCATTCTTTTCTATATTTTCACTTTTTGCTTCCAAAACATAGGTTATGACCCCTCATTGGAACGAGCTCGACGAGCTCGTTCCAATGAGGGATCATAACCTATATTTTGGAAGCAAAAAATGAAAATTTTTAGTTTTTCGAGGATTTTTTTTCCAGGTGCCGTCTGCAATTCAAGTTAGATGATGGATTAAAAAGTCATACTAAGTGGCTAATTTGTGCGTGTCTGTGTCATATGATAAATAGAATATATGAAATGAGTGTTTTTCTCATATAATATTTATGAAACTCGTCCGAATTTTCCGTTTGGGCTCGCCAAAACGGAAAATTCTTAGACTCGTTTCATAAATATTATATGAGAAAAACACTCATTCCATATCCTTTATATATAAATATATATAAATAAACATAGTTATCAATGAGTAGCACAGTGATTGGAAGTCTGAACTGCCGACGGTTATCTTTAGAATCTACCAAAAGCCAGGACGTTTTTTCGCGTTGCAGAGAAAAAATTGATATTACTCTCTTGGTGGGCACCCACTCGTGTAAGGGTGTGAATAACTCTTGGAAGTGTGAATGGGAGTATGGTGCCTTTTTCATTTCTTACTCGGGTGCCAGCAGGCTAGTGGCTATTCTATTAAGAAACACATTCACATACACAATACACAATGCGTACCTAGATAAAGGAGGTAACTTTATCATTCTGTGTATCACCATTCAGGATTAGAGACTTACCTCTGCAGCGATTTACGACAAAAAAAAAAACGACGATCGACCATCATTTTACGAAAGTGTTTTCAACAAGATAGAAGACTTAGGCAATTGCTCAATTTTAGACTCTATTTTTCAGATTTGGTATGTCTATTATAAATTGGTTTAATACCTTTTATCACAATATTTTTAGCTATGTTACTAATAATTGACATTGCACGAAAAGGTTTGGTTTACAACGAGGAATTATATACGGTGATCCATTTTCCCCTTATTTTCTATACTGTGTGTTGAAATACTTATTGCATCATTCAAATATAACCCTGAAATCAACTGTATCACAATTAATGACTCCAAACATCTCATAAACCAATACGAGGATGACTCAACACTTTCTATAAAAGATGCCTGCCACCCTCTAAACGCAGCGGTGGAAGCTGTAACCCAATTTGCCGTCAATTCGGTACATAAGGTGAACTTCTATAAGACACAAATTATATGGATCTGTTCCGACAAGAGGCCAGGGGAGGAAATACCTACAAAACAAAAATGTCCAGTGGAACCACAGTGGTGTATTTACGATATTAAGCATCCAATGTGATTTATTGGTAAAGACAACATGAAAAAATAAATTATACTGATACAATGAAAATAAACGGAGGCAGTTCTAAGCGATTGGTCTTTTGGGAACCGAACCTTCATTGGACAAACGACAGTCATTAAACACTCACCATGTCAACACTTACTCATTGCTCTTCAGTCCTTCCTGATTATCCTGGTAACATTCCTGAAAAAAATGCAGTTGCTCCTGTTTAAGTTTGTATTGTCAGGCAGAAGTAAAAAAAAAAAAATAAAAGGAACATTATTATTAGCCCAATAGAGGACAGAGGACTGAACTTCCCCTGTATAGAGTGATATAGATATTCTTTAAACATGTTCTGGGTAAAAAAACTGATTGACCAAAACATCGTGGTATCGTGCAAAACTCTTATTTTGGACGACTACGAAAGTTTCGGCAGTGCCAAAATCTGGTTCCTCAATACGAAAGGTTTACAAAAAGATTGGGGAACATATAATTCGCTTTGGGAGAAATATTCTGTTGTCCTGGTCTTACCTGAACATTCATTCCCCGACAACTGCAAAGGAAATACTGTCCCAACCATTCTACAATAATCCCAAAATAAAAATGAACAACAACCTATTTCTTAATAAAAAAGACATTTTTTACATAAACGATATCTTGAAAAAACATGGCGGCTTTTTGACCTTCAAAGAGTTTTCCCCGAAATTTATCTCGAAAACCCCATTTACCCTCTACCAGGAGTAATAAACGCAATTCCCAAAATGTGGAAAATGGTAATTAATAAATGTAATAGGCTTGCAGAACATATGGAAAAGCAAAAAACCTGCACACAAGTTGAATAAAATATTTTATCCACTTTTTCTGCGACCATTCACCGAGCAGCCAAAAAAAAAATCACAAACAAAATGGAATAACCAATTTAATATGAATATACATACAGTCGGAAGACTGGACATATATATATACAAAAATCCTTCCAAAGTCACTGACGATATGTGTTTGCAGAGATTACAGTATAAAATCTTACATTCAGCAGTATTAACAGACGCCGAACTATTTAAATGTAAGATTTCAGAAACTAAACTTTGTACTTTTTGCTTTTCTTCAAAAGAGAGTTCAACACTTTTTTTGAATGCACAGTGCCAAAAATCATTCTTCTAAACTTTGCTGATCTGTTGTTTGAGAATGCAACAGTACGTTCCCATTAAACCCCAATGCATATTACTTGCATTTAATGACAACAGTGATATCCCACAGCCCCAAAGTATTGTTGGCCTCCACATTCTGATCAATAAAACATGTATCTACGCCTGCAAAATAAAAAAAAAGTCTTAACCACACATCCAATGCTTTATGGAACAAATGCGTTTCCACAGAGAACCGGGACGTTCTTCGCCCCATGTACTCAGAAAAGAAACAAATAGCCATCGAAAGAAACTGAGGAATAGTAGAATTCTTGTTATGCCCACAAGAATAGATCTAGTATTCTTTCTTGAGAGACTTCGACAGCAGACACTGATACACACTTGGCTGTGCACATCCTTGCACATGCGTTAATTGCATGCATGTATGTGTGTGTATCCACGTGTGTGTCGAAAAAAATGTATTTATCAATCATAGTGCTCTGCAACACGCATTGTAAATGTCAATATTGAAATCCTTATGAACATCTCTTCCCGCTGGTCGTGGTTAACTCTCATTTTTAAAACATGTACTAAGCTACTGTTGTTTGAATTTAAAACTGTATATAACGTTGTCTGTTTGGATATCTGAATACAAAATGAAAACAAATCCTCTTTAATGACATTATTTGGGCCTTTCAATGTTTTCCATTTCACTAATTACACAGTTTTTTATTCACCTTGACATAAACTTTACAATTACAGGTCGAGGGTTAGCCTGGTTATTGGCAAATCTTTCCAGTCTATATGCAATATTTATATCCTCTTTACTGAAGGGGGGGGGGGGGGGGTAAGTTTATTGTTAATGACTTCGATAGCCTTTCCCTCGCACTGCTCAACTGTTTCATCCACAATGGCGCCCCCATACCAAAACAAAACTGTTTACACCCTCCCGTTGTGTGTGTTGCTCAAGATAGTTCTGATTGCACTATAAGACGATGAATTTCCTCCCTGAGGCTCACAACTTCGCAGTTTCTTCCTCTCAGTTCTTTTGAAATTGACTTTATGTTCAGTTCAAGTATTTATTTATTTATTGATGTTTAAGGTCACATATTTATGCACAATGGCTAATCATGACCGTGACAGTTTTACGGGTGGAGGAAGCCGGAGTACCCGGAGAGAACCACCGAGCAACGACGAGCAGCTGCCACCTCCCCAACATCGTAACTCCGCACTGTAGCACAGGCAGGGTTAGAGTGGTTGAAGACAAGCGTACCATCGACGTGCAGTACGCCTTAGTACACGACGTCATCGTGCCCCCACATGGGCAATGGGGGTGAAGTGTCTTGCCCAAGGACACAACGCGGTTGCCGCAGGTGGGATTCGAACCGAGGACCTCTCGGCTTGCAGCCTGCACCTCTACCTACTGAGCCTCCGCGCCCCCATGTTCAGTTCAGGACTCTCTATTCTCGTGTTAGCCTCATACACTCTCACAAAACACTCATCTTTGGTGGCTTCAACCTTTTTGTCAAATTCCATTTTGAGATCTTTCTAAGACTCTTATTCTTCACCACTAGTTCAAGGTTTTTTTTAACCCTTTACCCAACGTAACGGTCAAAACCGGCCAGCGCTATTCTCAAAAATCGCCAATTAATTTTCATCATATTTACATTTTTTGTCTCAAAAACATAAGTTATGACCCCTCTTTGGAATGAGCTCGCCGAGCTCGTTCCAATGAGGGGTCATAACCTATTTTTTGAGACAAAAAATAGAAAAAAATAGTTATTCAAGAATTCTTTTTGCAAGTGTCGTCTGCTTTTCGTGTTAGGGAAAGGGTTAAGATCCGTCTTTTGTCACTAAATTATCCAATTTGCATTTATTTTTGCCACACTTGACTCCATCATTTTCTTGTTCCATCGAGAAGCTTCCCCTTTCCATTTTTCTTTGAACCTCCAGAGACATCGACCTTCATACTATCATCTCCACCGGTACTTGATGTTTTTATCGTTGTTGATGATTCCATTGTTGATTTATCGGGCATTTGGGTTGTCATTACCAGAACATTATATGACACGAATATCACAAATAATCGAAATTTAAGTTTATTGTTAAGCTATGTTTCTTGTACCCTAAACCTCATAAAGAACAACAAATACAGCGATACATCTGTATCTCATTTTATGACCACACTTGTTGATCTATGGCTCAGTCTTACATTATTTATCATCCATCAACGTGAACCGACACAATCAGCCCGCCATTGCATCCGCTTTTCATTATGTGTGAATTGATGTTGAGACTGATTTTTGTTCTCAAATGTATATCTGGATGGTTGTAGCGGTTGCATTGGTTTACTGAATGTTGATTGTGAGTTATTGTAAGCTGGCAAAGACAATCTTTAGTAATTTCCCGACTACTTTGGGTTAAATTGATTTTATTGCAGTGATCTTATTCTTGCTTGAATTGTTATTAACAGTTGTCTCGTTCCAATTAACATGCTCATTAAATCTCGTACTTCACTTTATATCTGAGTTATCTTTGGATCAACAGATCCTGATAAATTCAACAGAGACTATTTACAGCAACATCATTTTCGGAATCAGACGAATTGTGATTTGGCAAACAAAAAAATACTGACGGTCATCAAAGGTGGTTGGGTGTTCAAATCCAGCTGTAACCAGCGTCGAGAAACCCCAGCCCCTTCCATTGGGCCAGTTGTCATCCGAAAATAAAACTTGCCATAGTTGATAGTCAGTTGTCTTGTTATAACTAATAAAAAGCTCGTTCATTAGTCATGAATATTTTCATATACTTGAAAGCTTTCCTAATTGTCGAGGGTTTTTTCCATAGCCGATCGCACAGCATCTTTGTCTCGACAGCCTTTGTTCCACAGTATTTCTATCTATCTGACTGAGGGTAAATGTGTGCAGCCAATAAATAAACGCATTGGGAGAATTATGTTAAACTCCCACCTTCTTGCTGCTTAACCCTTTACCCAACGTAACGGCCAAAACCGGCCAGCGCTATTCTCAAAAATCTCCAATTAATTTTCTTTATTTTTTCATTTTTTGTCTCAAAAACATAGGTTATGACCCCTCGTTGGAACGAGCTCGTCGAGCTCGTTCCAACGAGGGGTCATAACCTATGTATTTGAGACAAAAAATGAAAAAAAATAGTTATTCAAGAATTTGTTTTGCAAGTGTCGTCTGCTTTTCAGGTTAGGTAAAGGGTTCACAAACAACAGCTGTATGCGTGCTGATACTGGAACATATATTATGTTGAATCTCCATTTCAATTCTTTTGTTAGGTCTTTATAACAGATCTTCTGCAAATAAATTTACGTCCTCCAATGCAGCGTCTGACAGGCATTCATACAATCCAGCCACTTTCTTCCATCTCCCCCTTTTTTCCGTCGAGCTATCCTCTCAAATTTGTTTGAATCATTTCGCTATTCACAACTGGTCTCAAAACCCACCCACAAGAGAGGACACACCTTGGATCTAATTCTTGTTCATCAAAGTAACAGTACGTCAGTACAAAATGTCCATGCCACAGATCCAGCATTGTCTGATCACTATGCGGTCTTGGCCGAATTGACACTTTCAACATCAAAAATTCCTCCCAAGAAAATTACTTATCGAAAATATAAATCCATAAATATTGATGCCTTGAAAATGGATCTCAGTTCATCAATTCTGGTTTTGAATTACTTTTGTAGTAGTCATGAATCACCTAAGCAATTGCTATCTTTATTTGAAGAAACTCTTAAGGGCATTATGGCTGAACCTGCACCACCCAAGTCAAAAATTATAACTCATAGGGAAAAAGTGGGGTGGTTTACAGAAGATTTTAGAGCTGCTAAACAACAGCGTCGCAGAATTGAGCGTCTTTACAATAAAACGAGGCTTGAGGTTCACCGGCAGATGTTCTGCCTCCAAAGAAATACAACTAATTAGATCATCAAAAAAGGCGAAGAGGGAGTACTACAATTATCTTATAGAGGAGTCATCTAATACAAGGGTGTTGTTTTCTCAAACCAACAGTCTCCTTGGTGAAGAACAAAAGTCATTCTCCCAGATCATCTAAATACGGAAGAAATTCTGGAAAAAATCAGCGATTATTTCATAACTAAAATTCAAGTAATTCTGGATAGAATGCCATCATGTGAACCACCAGAGTTTGATCATCTTGACATAAAAAGTGATTTTTCTAATTTTCACTCTGTCTCAGAAGAAGATATTCGAAAAATGATTTTATCATCATCCAATAAATCCAATGATCTAGGTCAAATTCCAACATTCCTTTTGAAAGAGACAATTGATTATCTTCTACCAGCCATAACATCTATTATATCTACATGAGGGATTTGTTCCAAACCCATTGAAAAAAGCACGTGTTACTCCACTCATCAAGAAACCATCTCTTGATCCTGACAACATGAAGAATTATCGACCAGTATCGAACCTCTCTTTCCTGTCTAAATTGTTGGAAAAGATTGTTGCTTTACAACTCAAAAATCATCTGCATGAAAATGCTCTTTTAGAGCCTTTCCAGTCTGTATATAAAGCCAACCACAGTACAGAAACAGCCTTACTGCGAGTCAACAATGACATTGTTAAATCAGTAAAAGCTGTACTGCTTGTTCTCTTGGATTTGTCAGCAGCATTCGCCATAGTCGACCATGGTATTCTCATGCATACATTGACACGCATGGCATATGTGGAACTGTCTTATCGTGGTTTGCATCATATCTAGAAGGTCGCAGTCAACAAATATATATCAATAAGATCGGTTCAGAAAGCAGGACGTTAAAGTGTGGTGTTCCTCGGGGCTCAGTTCTTGGGCCACTCTTGTTTACTCTGTACACTTCTCCTCTAGGTCGTCTTCTTAAAAAGAGCATGGCATATCATATCATCTGTACACCGACGACACCCAACTGTACATCACATTCAACCCATCTGTTCCAAGCGACTCATTCACCGCAGTCAATAACATGGAAACTTGCATAAATCTCGGGAACGGATGATATACCTTAAATTGAAAATGAATGACTCTAAAACTGAATTCTTAGTGATATCCGGGGTTCGCATGCCTACATCCCCTGTTACATCAATTTTGGTTGGAAACAACATCACTATGAAAAGTGAATCGGCCAGAAATAATGGACTGGTTATGGACTCAAATTTAAAACTAGACATCCATATCAATAAAATATGTCAAAAATGCTACTGGCAGCGACCTTATCTTAACCAGTCAGCATTTGAAAAACTTGTGCACTCCTTCATCACCTCACAACTAGACTATTGTAATTCAGTGTTAGTCGGGCTGTCCCAGTGCCTGATTCAGAAGCTTCAAAAAGTTCAGAATACTGCTGCTAGGATAATTACCGGTACCAAATGCTCTGAACACATAACACCTGTTTTAAGACAACTACATTGGCTTTCAGTTTAACAGAGAATTGATTTCAAAATATTGATCTTAGTATTCAAATGTATCCACAAACTGGCTCCAGTTTACCTGCAAGAGCTCCTCACTGTATATAAACCATCACGCAGTCTCAGATCAAAAAAACAAATTCAACTAGTGGTACCTTTTAGCAGATCTAATCAGGCTCGTGATCGTGTGTTCTCCATCGTGGGTCCCAGATTGTGGAATTCCCTGCCAATTAGTGTCAGAATTTTCAGAAACTTCAAAAGAAATCTTAAAATTTTCCTACTTCCTGAAGCATTCTCCTGAACCTCTCTAAGAGGCAACCAAAACAGATGTGACTCTTTATTTCAGAAAAGTGTATTTATTTCTGTCAAGCGTTTTACAGCGCTATTCGTGGTTTTACGCTCTAGAAAATCAATTATTATTATTAGAATGAATTGTTTTACTTTTTGACTTTCGGATTTGATAGCCTTTGGCATTGCGTGTACCTTTTTTCTGATGATTTTGACTTTGAACTGGTCTGGTGGGAAGATTTATTATTTCCAAACGGAACCTTATGTGCCAGTCGGCACATAGAACACATTTGAACCCAGTGGACGTACTATCAACAAAAGGAACACATTCATTTTATCTTCAACCAAATTTGCGAGGGGAACCCGTGTTACTAAGTGTAACTGCGGTGCATGATTTGTAGAAAATTTAAGTGAATTTTACTTATATTTAAAAGTAATCCGTCAACGATTTCCGTTCCACACACGTGTGCGGAACAGATTTTCATTTTCCGCATAGTTTAGTGTTGCTGTAGGTGAGGATTTCATAGAACAGGCGTGTAATAACATGGAAACAAAGGAAAAGAGGGACAGGTAGTAACAAAAGGACATCCAGTTCTACCAGCAGTGAGCATGACGAAAACCCAGAGAAAAGGTAAACAACTGAAAGGGATTTCACAAGCATTTTAGACAGCGAAAACTGAAGTTCTCAGACAATGATGGAGGAAACTGATGAAAATTATGACTTCCAGACGGACACGACTGTTACACCTGGCTCTGTAAATAAAATACTTATTTAAATCATGAAACTTTGGATAACCTTGTCTCTAATAATCAGTTTTAGGTGGCGATTGGCTCTCAAATTAGCAGGGAAGAATTTTTACTTCCGAGCTGACAAAACTAAAATTGTTTATTCTGGATCCACTAAATAAAAAAGTCGAAGTGCTTGAAGGTCGGTTTTTGAATTGTAAAGAGCAAATGACACCATTATTGAGCAGAACCAGAAGTTAGAAAGCCAGTTGCGTGAAAGCACGGAAGCTGCGGAAAAAAACTCACGATAATATATGAATGATACAGAACAATACTCTAGAAAAGGTTCAGGCCGGGTTTATGGCATTCCTTTAAAAAGTGTGGGGGACAATAAGAGACAAGACAAGACGAGTAAATCATCAGATGAGACAACACTAAAAGTTTTCGGCGTCTAGCCTGCTCATAATTCGATTGCCCATAGATTGAAATCGGTTCGCAATATGAATGCCCGACCTATAATAATTCACTTAAAGATCGCACAAAAATGAAGTCATTAGGGTTCTTCTCATGGGAATGGCAGGAAGACAGCCTTTCGGGCTGTGCCATCCCCATGCAACATATATACTGTTGCTGTGTTCGTATTTAGTGTTTGTTCATACTCTATACACTGCAGATAAATTATTATTATCAAATTATCATGTTATTGGGAAGAGCAAGTTGTTGAAGGTATCAGGAATCACTATCACAGAAGATCTTACTAAGTTAAATAACATTTTTTTTTAATCAAAGCATTCAGAGTCGAAAGTGTATCAAATTCGTGGTCAGTGGGCAGTAAACGTTTCTTGAAATTTCATACAGGACAAGTTAATAAATTTAAAATCGACGAGGACCTAGAGAGGATAATGGGCACAAGCCAGACCCCACACGCTTACAGATTTAACAACAGCGGCATTGGAGATGGTATCTTCTTTTGAAAAATTGTCCCCATACAGATGTATAAATGAAAACATTATTAACATTTTCAAAGCAAGAATAGCAAACGTCTCCTCACTGTTTCAACGGCAACCGTGTTGATAATGTTGATTAATTATTTATTAAAGTGTTGTCAGCGTTGATTGCGTTTTTTCGCAATATGGACGACTGCGTGTCATTTTTTGCTTTCATGTATGGATTTATCTACTTATATATTTATTGGAGTTTAAGGTCACATACTTATGCACAACGGCTAATCATGACCGTGACAGCTTTATGGGTAGGGGAGCCGGAGTACCCGGAGAGAACCACCGAGCAACGATGAGCAGCTGCCAGCTCCCCGACATCGTAACTCCGCACTGCAGGACAGGCAGGGTTAGATTGGTTGAAGACATGCGCACCATCGACTGCAGTACGCCTTAGTACACGGCGTAATAGTGCCCCCATGTGGACAATCGAGGTTAAGTGCTTTGCCCAAGGACACAACGCGGGAGTCCGAATCGATTGCTCAGACGGTCACCCATCCGAGGACTAACCGGGCGCGACGTTGCTTAATTTCGGTGATCTGTCGAGAACCGGTTACCGCAACGCTACCGCGCCGCCTATGTATGAATTTAAGCCTCCCTCAACATTTACTGTTCTTTTTGCTAGGCAGCAACGTCTCGAGTTTATCAAAGGTAATAGTAGAGATACTATTTCCATACAGCCTCTATATTTAGACTGCGCTAGTCATCCAGCTATATTTTCTATATTCGGAGCAACTTTGAAGTATCTTTCCTACTTTTAAGCAATTGGCTAGAAGTTTAACCCCCTTCAACCCTGGCGCCCTGAGAGGTATTTTTTCAGTTTACACTTTCAACGGCGAAAAGAGCGAAACCATCCGAGTTTTTTGGTTTTGGGGAGGTTCGGTGATAATTCAATCCAGCAGCTCTATCGAGCTGCTTGATTAAATTATTACCGTGCCTCGTTTCAGATGTTTGCATCTTTATATCGTCTGCTCGTCCACTACCAGTTTTTTCTTCACTTAAAAATGTATGCATATTGGGTTGAAGGGTTAAACAATTGCAGAGCTAACGACACTCCCTTTCAGATTAATTATACATTAATGAGTCTGATCTTGTATCAAAGTATTGCTGCTGTGAAGCAGCCATGCTCTGGTCCAGATCAAACCAACAAGGTTAAGAAGGAACTGTTCATCTCGTTCATAAAATCTGTGGATGGATTGAGTTGCAACTGTTGCCAAATAGCCACGCGCTGACTCACCATTTCGACACGGGGATACCTCTTTCCTAATTTGACACAACTGGCTATTTCCCTTTGATTGTATACATTTTACCAATGTTACTGGTAAGTCCTACTGCCATGTCGGTTCAGAAACGTGTGGACAATAGGCAGATCTTATAACAAACTCAAATATTGGCTCCTGCGAAGCAGCCATGTGCCGAACCAAGACAAAACGAAAAGTTCATATGTTCATATGGTTTGCTATTGGAGTGAGTGACGATTATTGCATTACAGCCTCGAGCGGACTCGCCCTTGAACCCTCTAGCCCATTTCGACACCGCTAGCGGTAGGCAATGTCTATAGTCGTGCTGGCGATATATCTCCTTATATAAATTAATTTTATTATCCGTGTCAATGGAACGCGCCACAGCCATCCATTGGTAATCCAAAACTACTCTGCGATGTTGTGACCTGGAATCAGTTGATGGCTATTGTGGAGCTGCCATGTGCTGAATCAAGGTCAAACCAACTGCATTGAGATATGGATTTTCAGATGGCCCGTAAGTCCGGATGATGGACTAAATAATGACTGTCGCACGAACCATATACTAACTCAGCCCTGAACCCTCGAGCTCATACGGCATCACTGGATACAGGCTTAATACATTCTTGTACAGATGGCATTTCCATTCAAATGTTAATGTATTTTCCTTATTCGTTCCAATAATACGAGCGTTAGCCGTGTCAGTTCCAAAATTATTGTGTACATGTAACTAGTATGATCTTGAAACATATAAATGCTTTTGTGGAACAGACATTAGCTGAACTAGGGTCAACTCAACTGCTTTAAACTAGATTTGTAAGTGATCTATAATTCCTTCCAATGGATTGATTGACGACTGATGCCATACAGTCATGCACTGCTGAACCCCCCCCCCCCCCCCCCATGCCCATTTTGGCACCAATGACTTTGAACTTAGAGTGCTGTCGTCAGATAACATTTCCCCTTAGCTGACTGAGGACTGAATTATTTTTGAAAGCTTATTTGAAACAAGATTATTTTTTTTCAAAGATACCCTACTACCAGCACGAGTTAGATGAGTGTAGCAAGATTTTGTTCACAAATAATTGTTTTGCTGTCAATGGGCATTTTCCAATAAATTTCAACTAAACAATTATATAAAAACAAATTCTACTGCTGAGCAAAGATCAAGCAAATATGCAGAGTGTATATCCACTAAAGTGGCTTCAGCACTTTTAAAAAAAAGCCATAACAGTGGCTTCTGTCACTCAACCAGTTAGTTATATATAATTCTTGCACATGACAGTGGTGAGTGCTGCTGCAATACCACTTCAAAATCTTTTGTGTAATAGTCTGATTTTGAATCAAACCATGGATTCTTTGAAGCAGCTACAGAAGACCCAAGACCAAACAAAAAAAAATCGTGTGTTCATAAGGCTTGCCAATGGAGATAGTGAAGGTTGTTGCCTCTCAGCCACGTGCTAACTTATTCTTGTGTACTTGAACCCTCGTGCCTGCATCGACACCTTTTGTTCGTTTCAATACTACGTGTCTCAGTCAAATTTGTTCCAAACTTATCGTGTAATTGTATGATCTTGAATCAGATTAATGCTTTTGTGGAGCAGTCATGAGCTGAACCAGGGTCAAGCTCTAGATTTTCGTGTGGTCCATAATTCCTTCCAATGGATTGAGGGAGGACTGATGCTATACAGCCATGTGCTGACCCAGCCTGGATGCCTAGTGCCCATTTTAACACCATTGGCTATACGCTTAGAGTGTCGTCGTGCAGCTGACATTCCCCTTAACTGGTTGAGGGATGAATTATTTTCAAAAGGGGATTTGAAAGCATGGGTATTTTTTTCAGAGATAACCCACTATCAACAAAAGTAGTCTTCGTTAAGCAAGATTCTGTTCATAAATGATTGCTTTGTTGAATTTTTTTTTTGGAGAATGCCATTGGGTACGCTCCAATAAATTGCAACCAAACAATTTTATATTAAGCAGCCATGAGCTCAACCAAGACCAGACACAAATTTCATGTGTTCATAAGGCTTGCCAATGAGTGACGGTTGTTGCTTTACAGCCACGTATTGACTCATGCGAGTCCATGTCGACACCGCTAACTATGGGCAATGTCTGTTGTCTTGCTGATTACATCTTCACCTATATGTACATGAATTAAGTTGAATTACTCGTGTCAGTGGAAAGTACCACAGCCACATAAATTTCTAAACTACTCTGCACTAGTATGAACTTGAATCAAATAATGGCTTCTGTGAAGCAGCCTTGTGCTGAATCACGGTAAAACCAACTGCATTGAGCTCCAGATTTTCAAATAGCCCGTAACTATGGCTGATGGGATGAATAATGACTGTTGCCAAAGCGCCATATGCTAATTCAGCCAATAGGTACTCTCCACTAAATTGCAAACAATTAATTTTATATTAACCCAACGCAGACGATATCAAAATTATTATTTTAAATATCATTCTTTTTTTTCAAAAAAATTCAACAAACCCATATCATGTGACCCCTCATTGGAACGAGCTCATTAGATTGAGTGGTGGCTATTGTAATGTAGTATAGCCATGTGCCCACCCAGCCTGTATGCCTCGTGCGATTATCAAGTTTCTTCTGTATAGCAGCACCAACAAGTTCTGCCTGCTCACAGTTGATATTAACGACCGTTCGCGCTGTTAAACCTGAGGATAAAGAACGCAAAGATAGCTGAACTTGTGCCGGAAAAATGGTCTAAAGTGCGTTATTGCTTGCGGCGAGAGCTGCCAAAACGCAGACGACGTAACACCTGATGACGAGGTAGAGTGTTAAACAATTTTTTTGCTCTCAACTGGCATCTTATTTGTATTGAGAATGTTATTCTCATTTTTTTTAGTTTTTGAAGAGCAACAATTTTTGGACTTTTGGGGGGTATTTTCGTCATAAATTAAATACGAACATTCAACTGGACAGCAAAATTATTGATGAAGTGTCCACTTTCTATGTTGGTGAGAAGAATATGGTATTTTCGTGCAAAATTTCCTCGTTATAGTGGTGTCTTAGAGTTTTTATTAACAAAATCGTAAATTTTGCCGCTGAAAAATCATGAAAACAAAAAAGTGCCATAAAAATGTTTCCCCACGAAGGATTTTAGATATGTTGCTCCTGGCAACATTCCGCGTCGAATGATACCACATATGGCTTGTTGCAATGTTTTTGCGGGTTGAACCAAGATCGGCCAGACTAAAATTCGTACAAAGTACTAGCCCTTTTTGAAACCTCCATAAAAACATTTTCCCTAAGAGGATTCCGGAGGATTTTGGATATGTTGTTGGGCGAATTCTCCTCTTTCCAACGATATCAAATTTAGTTCGTTGCACTTTTTGTCCGTGTAGGTGCCCTTTTTCGCCTAGATCGACCGGACTAATAACGAACAGAGGCAAAACAGTTCATTGCTCAAACGTTCGTTCTGCGAACGAAATATCAGAAAGTTTAAACAGATTCTAATGGTGTCCGAATTTACACCGGTATAAGACGAAAACTGTACAAATACGGCTTTACATAAATGTCAAGATATTTACATGGATGCATTTGAAAAGGCCTTTCCCTTAAAAAAAGTCTAATACTCCTAAACTATTTATCAAGCGTGAACCATGGATGGCAATGGGACTTCGATGCTCTTCTTCAACCAAAAACAAGCTCCTCTAGGAAAAAAAATATAAACACTACACAAAGCATTGTGTGGTATTCAACCCAGTCAATCGGAAAGCCAAAGAATTGTACTACAACACCATGTTTAACTAGAACAAACACAGCCTAAATAGAACATGGGAAATATTACGTAAAGCCATCAACAAATCGAAGGCGACCCATGCCCATCCAAATACGTTTGTTGTCAACGGAGAGAAAACTTCTGATCCACCTCTTATTTCGAATTAGTTCAACTCATATTTTGCCACTATTGGCCAAGGTATTAACGACAGTATTCCTTCGAGTTCAAAGCATTTTTCTACTTATCTGAGTGGCAATTATCCCGAAAATGTTTTTATTTAATGCTCAGGCATCAATTCACGCTGAAAAATTAAGTCATATTCCCCTGTCGGTCGGCAAAACGAAATATCAAAATGATATTTAGAAATCGATATTTCATCGTAGGTTCGGATGACGAATCACATGTACTTTAAACGAGTCAGCACATCAGTAATGAATTCCAGAGTCCCAAATACAAACGAATTCGAATAATTGATAGTGACAGTGACTAAATCAATTCATTAAATCAGCGGTTTCAAAGTTTGACTTTCTCATTCACCTTCCAGCGAAAAGCCGAAATCACTTTCAAATTTCTTCAGTTCAACTTCACACGTCTTCAGTGCATTGAGTTCAAAAAAAATAAAATGACGTGTCTTGTTATTGAAAATAAGAAAGTGGTGTTTTTTGTTATTGTTCTATTTCTTCGAAACACATTGCGATTAGTTCAATTCGCCAGCCTTGGTAAATCGTAAAGTTAGGGGAGAAATAAGACGGGACTACTTTTTGTGCGGATATTCACACATTCCAATGGTTGGAGTTTGGTTGTTGTAATTTTTGTATGGACGCCGGTTCGGCACATAAATTTTGCGCCTTAATGGCAAATAAAGGCCACAAATTGGAGAGTTTGTAGTCGTAGAGCATTAAATAAAAAGAAAATTCACGAAAATTTGATGAATACCGAAAATATCTCGTTCGTGCCTACAAGAAATATGAGGATCTTCACTCGCGACTGCGTCGCTCGTGAAGATCCTCATATTTCTTTGTAGCCACTCACGAGATATTTTCGGTATTCATCAAATTTTCGTGAATATCCTCTATATATTGTTCCGACCAACAGACTAGAAATCATACAAACCGCGCATAAGTTCAAAAACAAAACCCTCATCGATAACAATGGCCTCTCCACAAAGCTCCTAAAAGAAACAACCCACGAAGTTGCAGATGTCCAGGTGCACATCATAAATAGCTCATTCTCCAGTGGTGAAGTACAAGTACCAGCAAACATGAAGGTTGCACAAATTATACCCGTTTACAAATCCGGCGATCCTCAGTGTTTTGGCAACTATAGACCAACAAGTATTCAACCAGTCTTCTCAAAACTCTTGGAAAAACTCATGTTCAACACACTGTATGGCTATCTCGCTCAACGCAGTATACAAGATGAAGAATAATATGGGTTTCAGAAAGGCCACTCCACTTACCATTCTTTGTTGCACTTACTTCAAAACATTGTCGAAAATTCAAATAAAGGAACAAAATATAGTACTCTGAGCCTCTCTTTCTTGATTATATGAAAGCTTTCGATACGCCTAATCATAACATCTTGTAGGTGAAGCTGAAGTTTTATGGTATTTGGGCGATAACAAACCTCTGGTCCCGCAGCTATCTAACAACACGATCACAATATGTCATGTATCGCGAAACGTCATTAGATCTGGAATACACCACATGCGGTGTACCACAATGATCTGTTCTTGACCTGTACAGTTTCTAATTAACATAAATGATATGAGTCGCTCAACGAACCTTAGTCTTTTGTCATTACCGTATTCAGGTCTGGTAATGACGTGAAAAGATTACATGGAGAAGTAATTGCGGATATTGCCAAATTAAGTGACTGGTGTAATGCTAATAACATATCTTTAAATGCGCCGAACTTATTCAACCCCCCACGAAACTAAATTATGGAATTGGATACTCCACTTTTTTTAAATGATACTATACTCACCCGTATAACTACCGGAACACGGGAAAATGCTGTGAAATTTATTGGTGTTTTTTATGAGAAGCTACAATTTAAACAACATATTTCGCATCGAAAATTGCTAGCTCTTTGTACGTTATGAATAGAGCTAAAACATTCTCCCAATTTGCAGTTAGTAGTTTGGGACGTCAGCTTCCTGGATAGGAATTGTGAGGTTCCTTCCGGTTTGTCTATTGAAGGTCGATCGACACCAAAATGAGAACAATATTGTTTCATGAGAATATTCCAAAAATAAAACAGGCGTGCACACCACAACGTCCGATTTTACTGTTAAGAAGATGGATTCTGATGTGGTGATTCTACAGTATAGATGGGTTATGGTTTCGAAAAGCGTGCTACCCATCTCGAGGTATGAACTGTTTCTTCAGTGAAACTTACTAAAGCACCTGGACGAGTTTAGATATAGTATCCCCGAATCTCCAAGACACACAATTCACAGAGGTATCGAATAAAACACTTATAAAGTTAACTTTTGTCTCACAATAATAACACAGCGTCATTTCCCAATGTCCGTGAACTGAAGACTCCGAAATATCTGAGTTCAATCAAAGGGAAATAAATCGTTCTTGTAAATAATAAAGAGAGGCGTGTTTCTTTCACTTCCTCTAATTATTACTTTATTCATGTTTTTCATCCCTGGAATACCGTCTGTGAATTATATAATAAAACAAAATTCTCCACACTGAAGGGGCAAGGTAATAAATTCTTCACACAGTGTTTCGGCAGGGCGTTCGGGACAGTACTACTTTCCTGAAGAAATACGAACCTCAGAAGGATAGTATAGTCCCGAACACCCTGCTGAAACACTATGTAACAAATAATATTCAATTATAAGGCCTAAACAAGTTACAAATATTTTTATCAGGCCCTCCCGCATGCCCCCGCATGTTCTATTTTTAAAACCAATGCAAACTTAAATAAAAAAAAAGTAATGGTTTATGTCTGATATTTTACCCAAGTTAATAAAATTGACAATACAAATGCATATATGCTACACCCATGCTATTCTGTAGATGATGAGGCCTAAAACATGAAAGAAACCAAGATCATGAACTTTTGAAGGAAAATAAATAATTATAAAAATAAAAAATAAAATAAAAATCTCCTTCTCGCATGCAATTTTACAAAAAAAAAAAAATGGCACGAGAAACAGAAGATCTACTTTGTGAGACCTAATATTATATGTTTTTGCTGTATTTCTTTTGCGAGAAAACAGTGTCTAATTCTATACCATGATGAAATTCATGTCTGCTTTTTATTAAAGTGCCGGAGAGTGTGCGAGGGAGAGAGAGAGAAAGAGAGAGAGAGAGAGAGAGAGAGAGAGAGTTTTCTGCTATTCTCTCTTCCTTGGGGATATATCTCCTACTAAACTGTCATTTAGTCACGTAAAACAAAAACAATATGGCAGTTATGGCACACCTCGCACACTCCCGTGGCACAATATTCAGACACACACAACACAAACAATATGGGACTTATGGCAGACTTCCGCGGCACAAATTTGACAAACCTTAGTGGCCTAAGTGCTCATATTAAATATTGTATGGAAAGGGGAGCATATGTGCTTGAAGGATCCGACACGAAGTGTCCCTGGCTATCATAAAGTGTCATTGAAACCTCAATAAAACACATACAAACGTGCTTTAAGGTGGGGATTAATCGGGTGTTTTGTCAGGTTGTGCAATTAGCCTCTTCAGTCTGGGCCATAGTTTCTGAAAGCGGTTATATTTATTTATTTATTTATTTATTTATTTATTTTTATTTTTTTTAATTTATTTATTTGAGTTTAACGACACTTTCGACAGCCAGGGTCACCTCGTGTCGGACAGTCTCATGGCTAGAGGATGCAGAAGTATCTGTAGAGAACCATCGAGTAACGACGAGCAACTGTCTGTTTCCCCAACGTACTAACTCCGCACAAGCAGGCTTAGCATTTGCTGACGACAGGTGCATCATCGACACGCAGTACGCCTTTGTACTCAGCACCACCGAGTTGCCGCGTGTGCAATCGGGATCAAATACCTTGCCCATAGACACAACAAAGTTTCCACTTATGGGGATCGAATCGTGGACCTGCCTGTTTGAAGTTCAATGCCGTAAGCAATGATCCACCGCACCCCCCCCCCCCCCCCCCCCCAAAGGACATATTAATGCTGATTGCCATCAATTATCTTCAAACTCAATTCCACATTCTCCCTCTCCCGCCACACACATCATTTTCCTTCAAATTAAGCATCTCCTCTCCGTTTCTGAAGCACTGTGCACACATTCTCACAACCCTTACTTGAAAGAAGGAAGTCCAGCTGGGGTGGTCTGAATAGACAGGCCAGAGCCCGAAAATTGTAAATGTCACCATCCTGCCCGTTATAGGTGGACGCCGCCCTCTTAATTCCGGAATACGTAATAAAAGCAGTTTCTTTCTCTAAATTTTCTTTGATTTTTTTTATATGTTAAAACAATTTTTCTCCTATCCAAGGGGTCGTTAATATTATGTTACACCCGTTTTGAAGTATACAGATTTATTAAGTACAGTTAAAACTAGAATTCCTGTCACGAACGGTGTGCTTATCTAGGATTAATTGCGCGCAATTGCCATGGCACCCAAAGCACGACAGGTTCTCCTGGTTACTCATAGCAAACACGGGCAATGTTTCTGCCGATGGACCTCCGGGGTACCCGGAGGTCCATTGGCTGCATTGGCGGCGCCAGAAATTTTTTTGTGGGGGGCAACTAGGGGGGCAGACTCCCATGAAGGGGGGCAAATACGTAAAGGATCATATCATTACTTTGTTATGAGGTAGTCCAAACTTGGACCCAAAGTCCGTAATATACTTTTTTGGTTTGGTACGTCCTGTGGACGTACCAAACTAAAAAAATATATTACGGACTTTGGGTCCAAGTTTCGATTAAATGTAATGGTAATTAGCGGTCCTCCTTTCAAACAAAAAAATCCTGGATCCGCGTCTGGTGGGTCTGTGCGTGAGAGAGAGAGAGAGAGAGAGAGAGAGAGAGAGAGAGAGAGAGAGAGAAAGGGAGAGAGAGAGAGAGAGACTCATAATGCCCGTCTGTCATAATGCGAAATCCATGAATTTTTTAGACAAGGGATATGGATAGACATGCCTTTGTTGGCTCATAACTTAATTATAACTTATAAGTATCTGCATCCGAGTCTTTAAATCTCTACTGCCTGGATGTGTTCATCAGCTAGCCTGAGGCTTTGGGCTAAGTGTGTATAGGAAATTATTGGGAATAAAAAAAGAGAGGGATGTGTGTGTGTGTGAGAGAGAGTGACTGAATGTGTTTGTCTGTGGGGGTGGATGGAAATGCATGCGAGATGTTTGGGGGGGGGGGGGGGGGGGGCAACTGGGGGGCAAAGCCTTCGTTTGGGGGGCAAATGCCCCCCCCCCCCCCCCCCCCCCCCCCCCCCCACATTTCTATGCCTCCCCGTAGCGCCGCCACTGATTGGCTGAAACATTGCTTGTGCACAGGCCATATGTCAGGCCATATGTACAGAACTTGATAGCCTTACTATGGTCATAATGCGCAGATTAACACGCAGATTGATGTGATATTAGTGCGCATTTCATGGCAGGACTTCTAGTTTTAACTGCATCTTTATATTTTCGTTATTTTTTATATTGCTCGCGTTATCTCGCTACTGTGTGGTAGAAGCAGTGACTTCGCTCCTTGTTTTATCCACTTATCTGCATTTTATGTTACAGGGGAGTCTTGCAAAGTTGCCAGTTATTTGTCCGCACTACATAGACTGACTTGTATGTGGAATTTTGATCTTTCGAACTTTTGTGAATGCGTGGAAAAGGTGAAACTTTCCGTAGTCCTTTAAACAAAAATGCTTTTTTTCAGACGTTACGTGATTGATATAAACGAACATAACATATATTGTTGTAGCCTAGCAACAATGTTGAGTGAGATATCTCACTAGCACCCTCCCCCCCCCCCCCCCTCCACCACCACCATCACTACCACTAGACACTCAATCAAATATCATCATCGGAAAATGTGTCGAAAGGGGTGATAAAAAATCCATAATAATAATACAATACTGAACTCCTGACTGTCCCCATTGGCAAAAGCAAAAAGTGTAATTACCTGTATAATGTATACACATGCCCTTAATAAAGGGATTCTCAAGCCGCACAACTGAAAATGTCTTCGTGTGCTATTCTTCACTCTGAGGTCTCTTGCAGTCGTTAACAGCTAACTCTATGTACTTCGTTGAAAAGGTGATTCAAACACTCCTGCAAACTACGTTCATTCAGCCTTTTAAAAGACGCCACATATAGCATATAAACGATGATCCCACGAAATGGCTCAGCAACGGCATACACAGCATTACCCCCCCCCCCCCCACCCTCCTCCCCCGGTCAAAATCACAGGACAGGGGGTTACTACTGTAGGTAGCGAAATGTTCACATTTTCTCAGTCGAATTATGGCTCAGTCGAATTATGCACGGACTCAGCTGCGGGACGAGGCTCGGAACTTGATGCTAACAACCTTGCAGTTTCATAGAAAGCAAACGAACAAACTGTCGCCGATCCAATGTCAATGCAGTGAACGAGCGTGCCCCATGGATTTGCGACTCGTGTTGATGTCCAGGACATTAAAATCGCTGAGATAAAGAAGTACATTGAATCTCTGAAATCCTGGAAATCCAGGCCGTGTGAATATCGGAAACACGTAAATAAAAAAATGGAGGAATTTCCGTTTGACGTCATAAAAGGATTTAAAAAAAATCAACGAACTTGCTCGATCACCATCGAACCAATCCGAATATCTTCAGAGCATGGTACAACACGCGTCAAACCAACTTGACGAACACCAGAGATTCATTGAAAGCACTGTGGTACCTCAATCCACAAACACTGTATATACTCAAACAAGAAATTATCTTTGTCGGAAGGACCTCTCAGTGGAAGAGAACTCTATTTCAGTTCCGTAGATGAAAACATCTACAACTGCTGACATCCATCAACCACCAGCCGCGAGTGATACTAGCACGCCTCCTACGGTAGCAGCAGCACGTGACAAACACAATTATCAAACCAAAAACGATATTGCAAAAACATCTCAATCATAATAAACACCACTGAGCGCGCAGCTACTAGAAACTCGTCATTGACCCCGTCAAATAACGTTCTAGGTATCCCCAGACCTAAACCAAGACGTTTCTTTGTAAGTGGCTTTGCTACACATAGCACAACTCTTGACATTGAAGCGTAACTGAACGACAGAAACGTGAAATACTCGGTCGTACGCTTAATGAAGTCCAAGCGTGCCGGCACGATTTCAGCCCGAGTAAATATCTTTGTCGTTGATTGTGGAATACCAAACAGCAAAACATTTGTGCCAACAAGCCTTTCATGCCGACCATGGAGGAACAAGTCACGATTCGAGTCTGTCAACCAGGAGTACACCAATATACAGACATAAACTTCACACCCGCTTATATTGCAATTAAAATACCTTCACTTTTGTTATGTCTAATAGCATATAAAAGATATGCTCATGGAACGTAACCGACATGAAGTCCGGTGTGCTTTAAATAAGAAACATTTTCACCCAAAATGAGATGGATGTTTGCGGACCTGCTGAGCACTGGTTGCTAGAGGCGAATCTTGATTTGATGAAAAGCGTCAATAGCGACCTTTTCTCCATCTCTTTCCCTGCCTCTGAATTAAAATTAAATTTTGGAACTCTCATGGGAAAAGGTGGCGCCGGCTTTC
Organism: Pictodentalium vernedei; assembly: GCA_031216915.1. NCBI lineage: Eukaryota > Metazoa > Mollusca > Scaphopoda > Dentaliida > Dentaliidae > Pictodentalium > Pictodentalium vernedei. The sequence continues at coordinate 89,706,234 of CM062289.1, forward strand.
TTGGACACCGAAAACTAAAATCTCTGTGCGAGCGAATTGACGTAAACGAGCAAATATTGGGTGTGAAATAAAATCAATAAAGAAACGCTTTTCATATTCCAAGTCTACTTCCCAACAGATAAATGTGACATTACCGAGTTCTCAAAATCACTAATTACCCTGGAAGAATTTTATCACAGCTTTTCCAGTCACAGAAATATTTAACTAGCAGGGGACTTTAATGTCCAAATCGTTGGCCACAAAACGGTAGATACTAAACCAGACGCACGCAAAAAGTATATGCAGGCTTTCCTTGAAAATAACAACCTGGCGTCTTCAGCTGTCCAAAAGCACTTGACCACTTCATAGCTCCGATTTCCAAACTAGATCTGTTTTAGAAGACATACATTGCGAATGACGCAGCCTTCAATGTTTTCAACCACTACCCAAACCTAACTTCTCTCGGGATCACAGAAATACTTCCAAAATAAAAATTGGTAGCAGACAGACCAACGCATAAGTGGAAACATACATCTCCCGGCGTTATTGACGACTACAGGTCACTTCGGAATCAACTCCCGACGACCAGTGGCCACTGTCAGCGAAACGCCATCCAAAACAAGTCCCGACAATCTATATGACGGTATTACTCAATGAATACGCGAAGCGTCCGAATATTGCCTCCAAAGAATGAAAACAAACCCTATCTCAGGACAAATTGGTCACATGAATTGAAACCACTTCACAATTCGATGCGATATTTCAGAAAAAATTGAATTAAAACCGGTCGCCTGAGATGATCCTCAGCTGCAGTTTATGTTGACTGTAAGAAGTCAAAAGAACACTCAGGCGTTTCCACCTCAAATATGTCAATAAATTTCTACGTCAGCAATATATTGACGGGAAGGAAGCCTCGGACCTCGATTAATCTATGTTCGGGAAGATAGTGAACAAAGACGCAAAACCAACGCAAGAGGCCCCAATTTGGACATAATATTCAACGGGGACGTTATTCGCAACGCGGATGACATTGCCAAAAGTTTGGGGGACCTACTTTAAAATTTGCACAAACCTTCACATTCCCCGAGTTCGATGATAATTTTCGTAAGCTAACAGAATCTAAAGTAAACGTATTTTCAGTAGAGTCCATTAATCGAAAAGATCAACATATTTAGTGTATGAACACTAATGAAGGAGATATAGCCCGAGTCTGTCAGAAAAGTCCTAAATACGAGGCCGCTGCTGCCGACAACGTAAGAAATGAACACCTTATCTATGGCGGCTTACCTCTCTGCAGTGTATTTTCTACATTGTTCAATGGAATCCCGCGGGCAGAATATATTCATCCAAAGATGAAAATGGGCGTTTTCATAATCATTCATAAGGCCAAGGGGAGCACTGTAAATAACCAAGACAACTGTAGGGGCATAATGCCGGTATAAAGCTGGCACACACTGGTGCACACTAATATTTGACATACTGGGTTTAGGTAACCCTTGCCCAGAAATATTTCTAACATTTAAATTATATACTCTCCCAAAAAAGAAAGTGTGCATGTTAAAAAATAACACTAAGAAAATATATATATCATTTTCATTCATGGAAATTTTATTCAATAACAGATGAATTAATTTGTGATCAACACGAGAAATTTCATTACGCTACGACGAATACTCTTTGTGCCATGGAGAGTCAACGACACTAAGGGTCAAACACAAAAGCCGCACACTCAATATATGGTATGACCTCCGTCTGCATCGACTACTGCTGTGCATGTACGCCTCATGGAAGCGAACAAGTTAGCATGGAAGTGTTGTGGGATGTTGTTCCATATTCTGATAAGCTGTCTTTGAAGTTCCACAAGCGTTGACTGTGCATGGGTAAGCCGGCGTAGCTAACGTTTCATTTCGTCCCATACGTTGTCAATGGGTGAGATATCGGGCGAATTTGCGGGCCAGGGAAGAACATCCACTTGTTGTTGCTGCAGATACTATTGAACAACACGAGCTGCGCGGGGGTCGGGCGTTGTCCTGCTGTAGAATGACGCCGGGGCCGTGACGTTGCAGAAATGGGACAACAACAGGTGTAAGCACTTCATCACGATATCTGGCTGCATTGAGATTGCCATCAATAATGACCAGCTCAGTTCTGTTACGGGCAGTGATGCCACCACACACCATGAGAGACCCTCCCCCATAACGGTTTCGCTCCACGACACATGAATCTGCGTAGCGTTCGTTTCGACGTCTGTACACTCTCTGGCGACCATCTGATGATAAAAGATGGAAACGACATTCATCTGTGAATAAAACACGTCGCCACCAGTGTAAGGGATGCCTGAGATGAGATGTTGTCTACACCACTGCAGTCGAGCACGAAGATGACGTAACGTCAAAATCGGACGAATTGCAGGTCTTCGAGGACGTAAGCCGTATTCTCTCAGCCGGTTGATTACTGTTTGAGGATGTATCCGTCTCCTCAGGTTAGGGATGTTCCTGGCTGTAGTCGTTGCCGTTTGTTGCCGTTTCCGGAGATGGACGACACGGATATACCGATCTTGTGCAGGGGTGGTAACTCGGGGTCTCCCGGAGCGGGGTCGGTCTCGAACGTGATCATGTTGTGCATGTCGATGGACTAGCCTGTCTACAGTGTTACGGTGGCAGTTCAAATGCTGGGCAACCTCTCTGTGTGTTCTGCCAGCTCTAATCATACCCAGGGCAAGGAGACGTTGATTCATTGTCAATCTTGGCATGCTAATGTGGAGTCGTTTCAACAGCAGCGCATGTTTGAATGTGAACGATAGGAAGGCCTTACTTTAGTGTTTAAATACCCAAGGATTCACACTGCTGCATGAATTTTCAGACTCTCCACGTGCAAAACATGCCTTTTCACAAACGTGCAGCACGTCATTTAACGTTAATGCAATTTTAACGGGGAAAGCTGTTTTTGTGTTAAATTTAACTTATTCATGAACAGGTTAACACTCTTTACACCTACGAAATTATTTTTTTGGAGTTTCATCAATTTCTGCAATGCACACTTTCTTTTTTGGGCGAGTATAATTACAGATAGTGGTACTTAGTTTGTTTCCTGCTATATATTTATTTTCACCTGAATTCATAATGTTACCAGTTACTGTCGAAGTAATGTAAGTAACTGCATTTTCATAAGTGAACGACCCATGACTAGCCAATGTATAATTTGGCTGACATGAAAAGCTATATGTATTTCTGATTTGAGAATATGGATATGCAGCATTCAATGTAACCCTTTCTGCGTTCCTCCTACTAGAGTAAATGCTATTTTTCCTATTTATGTGGCCAATTACTGCGGTACTATTCCAAATATCAAGAATGCAGAGAGCCGTCGAGTGCGTGCACGGTGAAGGTCATCTTTCAAATCAACAGGAGTAAGAGAGCTGATTTCCATATCGTCTATATCCATATCTTTTGTACCCAAGATAAAAGTGTGGTCACTGATGTATGCACTTCAATATTGGTCTAGGCGTGATCTGGCCCTGGGTATCTGTATCCTTATTACTACTTTGTAGAAATTTCAGCGCAGTGTGAGTGCTCTGCCTCGAACCATGTAATATTTCACGGGGCAACAATACGTTCTTTAACGACTTATTCGAAGAAATGATTGCCCGTCTTTAGCCTTGCTTTCACTTCCCCGCTTCCCGCTCTGTCGTTTTTTGTTTACCTCTCTCTCTCTCTCTCTCTCTCTCTCTCTCTCTCTCTCTCTCTCTCTCTCTCTTTAAGGTGGGTGAGCGTAAGGCAGCCCAATGGCTACCTCACCCTCCTGCAGAAAGCAAATACCAGTAGGAAAATTTACATGTTTCTTTATAACCAATTGTTGAAATGCTGTAATATTTTTATGAAATGTAACTGTACTATAATGTTTTCTGCAAACAAAGCATTCATTCAAACACTATCCCTGACACAGCACGGAGGGGCTGACATTTTATTTTATGATTTGTAATCTGTACCCCCATTATGACTAATGACATCACCTTGGATACCTACAATAACCTGATGTGGTTGACCTGAATCATATGTACTATATTTATTAATCCGCTGTGTCCTGTTTAAGTTATCACTTCTCATATTCTCCAAAATTGGTTGTAAGATCATTCCTTCCTACCGGTACAGGTTTTTGTGATGGCATCGTCTGAATAGGTTGAAATGTATTGGGCTGAAACCCAATTGCTCCTTAATTATCTCCTGTAGTGAATATTTGATCATTAGCTCCTGTCTGGCATCGGTGATCCCAAGCCACCGGATCTGCATGATGACTCACTTGCCCAGGCAATGCAGTATTTGTCATGCCATGGCGAGACAATGATGTCCAGTCGGATGTCCCTCACAGTGACATCTTTTGCCTACCATCTGCGTTTCGATTGGGGTTGACACCCTGAAATTGCAACTCCATTCCAGTGTTCTTTATCCTCTGTAATAACTCTTCACCTTCTTGTTTATATTTTAAAAAAGTGTTTCACCAAATACTCAAGGTTTTGGGAAAATGCCCCAACTTGAGATTGTTTTTGAAATCCTTCCACAACCCCTATTGCCTTAAACTGATTACACGCAATCAGTTATGAACTGTCTGTATTATATGGTGTTCGCCTCACCATATTTTTATTCATCAGCTGAGTCGGAGAATTTAGATACCCTTCATTCCACCGACTTTTCTGAGACAAATTAGGCTGGGTGTTTAACATTAAGCTTTCTTGTTCTCTATCAGCTTTCCCACTTTGTGATATAATATAACTATTTTGAATTGATAACTCACGTCCACCCTCAGATAGAGGTGAAATGGGTGTGGGAAAAGAGCTGCCTAACGACTGTGGTGATAGCCAAGTATACGAACCACTTTCCCCTTGTTTAATTTGCAGACTACAATCTACAGCTACACGTTCTCTACAATCAGGCCTGTTGATAGTAGGTGTTTGGGGTAACTCCTGTGTAGGAACGTGGCTGTACAGTACAACATTCTCAGCATTTGACATACTATTACCTGTACTTAATATTTCAACAACTGTATTATCAACCAAATGGGGATTGTCTGGACGACTAAAATCTATAATATTCCACTGGACTTGTGTTCCTCTGAAATAAGGGATTGCAACAAGTTCCTCTCGGTTTAATGCTCCGAAATACTTCCTGTGCTCAATTAGCTTTAGCTCCCTATAAGAAGCACAGTGTATATTAATTTTCCTGTCATTCGGTGACATGGCTTCTGAAAATCTCAATTTCTGATGAAAAAAAGTATAACACAAATTGTTTATTGAAAATTATCTTCAATTGTTGCTGACCTGTGTTCCTCTGAAATAAGGAATTGCAACAAGTTTCTCTCGGGTTAATACTCCGAAATACTTCCTGTGCTCAATTAACTGTAGCTCACTATAAGAAGCACAGTTTATATTAATTCTCCTCTCATTCAGTGACATGGCTTCTGAAAATCTCAGTTTCTGATGAACAAATATAACACAAATTGTTTGTTGAAAATTATGTACAATTGTTGCAAATCCTACCCCCCCCCCCCACCCCCACCAATAAAAACAAATAAAAATTTATTTTTTTTTGAAAGAAAATTACAGAAGGAAAAAATTGTTGAATTTTTGTCGTCCCATGTTTTTTTTTCTTGTTTATTATTACGGTTTAACGCCACATTGACAGTCATGGTCATATGATGTCGGTGACACTTTTGCAGGTGGAGGAAACCGGAGTACCCGGAGAGAACCACCGAGCAACGACAAGCAGCTGTCAGCTCTCCAACATCGTAACTCTGAACTCTGCACCGCGATGCAGGCAGGATTAGATTGGTTGACGACATGCGCACCATCGACGTGCAGTACGCCTTAGTACACAGCGTCATCGTGCCCCCATGTAGGCAATCGGCGTTAAGTGCCTTGCCCAAGGACACAACGCGGGAGCATGAATCAGTCGCTGAAATGGCCACCCATCCAACTACTAACCGCGCTCGACGAGAACCGGCTACCGCGACGCCACCGCGCCCCCTGTCGTCCCATAATGTTCTGACAAAAATATGTTTTTCCTAAACTTGAAGATGAACAACCTGATATTGAATAATTCTGTCGGGGAGAAAAATTACAGAGTACCTACTCAATAATTTTGTAAATTTCAAGAATCCCCTTAATTTATGGTATTATAATTCTCACTGCTTATCAAAACAAAAAAAAACAAACTACAAATCTTTTCAAATTACTCAGAAAACAAATTAATTTCAAAGAGCACTGACCATTTAATTAAATTTTCAATAACAAGAAATTCCTAAATATTTATTTATTTGGTAATAAAAGCACCTACCTAATATTCCAAAAATAAACAATTAACGGGAAACCAAGTGTATGACCGAGATTCGCAATGACAATGAACGATACGCCATTATTGTTTTCGCAACAAGCGTGGCGACTGATACTCATCCTTCCAGTTCGTTGAAAAAGCGCGTCGCCAAATATTGAAAAATTAGTGAGGTTTCTGGGCTATTTTTCAATATAACATATTGCTTATTGACTAGACTCAGCTAGTGCTACTATTATAAGCATGTGGTGAATATTTCTGGTATTGATTGTTTGATCTCTTGATCAGATTGCTGAGATAATAAACGTATTATATACTTGATGTACGCCGATAGAGTGAGGCCGAACAAAGTGAGACTATTCTGTAGTCGTCCATCGTGATGGGATCGGCTAATTCCGGAACTCCAGTTCTGACGAAATGCGGGACAATATAAATCAGACGTACTTTTCACCACGGATTAGTTTAAATAAAACAAGTTTTGAGACCTTTGTCTTCAAACAGTGGGGGGAGGGGGGGGGGGGAGGGTATATTGTGATGTAAAGCCATGTTGAGTTAAATGATGCTAATCATGATTTGTTCCTCGTGCGACCATTCAATTTAATGGTAAAGTGAAACGTGGGTGTCTCGAATATACTTTTACCCAGCTTTGAATTTTTCTTCGTTTTCTTCATTTGACAACAGTGTTATTCCAAAAGGTAGTTGGTCGACATGAGTTATGTTGTATTCATCTAGAACTGACATTAATTGAAGTCTCGAGACCTCATAGAGACTACAAGTCAGAAAAAAGTAACTAGCATCTTCTTCAAAGTTTCCAGATGTACAGCAATGTCAGCTACTGCTATGGTTAGAATATATGTCAAAGTTAAAATCACTCCAACTATTACGTATTCTACAGTGCAGAATATTCTAGTAACCAGCAGCTGAAGAAAAGAGCGGTGTTTCTTCAGCTCAGTTCTCAAGCGATGTGGGTCAAAATCGGACGCATTACGTAAGTCATAAGTCGATTTATCACAAAATGGTGGTGGTAGGAGCTCCTGCAGGGTAGTCGGGTGCTCGTGCGTTTGCAGTCTTGTGGAATAAGCACATCTTGTGGATGTGTCGTTTCTCTTCAAGTGAATGCCATCCTAATCCCAGTAGAATACCCTCATTCGGCTTTGCTCTTGAGATAATACGTCATAATGTATCTTATCTACACATTTCATAGATATAGAGGCGCACAACCCCACATCGGACTCGCATATTCTAGCATGGGCAATATGAAGGACGGCAACTTCTTTTAAGAGCAGACCTATTCAAAATGCATGCCTCGCTTCGTAGTTTGTGATAGTCGTGAATTTGCACTATACAGATACTATCAATATGCTTGCCCCAAGACAGGAAGGTGAGTCCAAGGTGTTTATGATCATTTGTCAATGGTAAGGTGGGTCAGAAAATGTTATGTTGGTAAGAGTGATATTTCTAATGAGCGTGAAATGCATTAGTTGCGTATTTTGGGGGTTAGAAGTTACTAACCATTTGTATGTCCATGCATTTATTTGCTGCAGGTCCTTCTTAATTGAATTTGTTATATTTGTGGCTGATATATCGCTGTTGGTTAAACATGTATCATCGGCAATATCTCAATATTTCAATATTTTCAATATTTCAATATTTCAATATTTCAATATTTCAATATTTTCAAAAATATCATTAATATGTATACAGTACGTGGAGAGTGGATTATAACTAAATCACCCGCGGAGTGGAGTTATCACCCAAGCTATAACTTTCAAATTTTGTACCTATCGACAAAAAACACAAGCAGTGTTTCAGCCAATGGACCTCCGGGTTTAACCCGGAGGTCCATTGGCTGAAACTTTGCTTGTGCTGGTTATTCTTTGCAACAAATTTGCAATTATTGAGTGGGATCTCCACTCTGTGGGTGATTTAGTGATAATACACTCTCCACGTACTGTAAGAAATAGTAGGGGACCTAGCACTGAGCATTGTGGAATATTTCCGTACCTTGAGTAACAAGCATTGACCCAGACCCTTTGTTTGCCCTTCCCGAGATAACTGTCAAACCATCAAAGAAGAGGTCCTGACATCCATACTCTTCTGATTTGAAAAGATGACTGCGATGCAAAACCTTATCAAATGCTTTAGAAATGTCACAAAATATTCCACATGTAGTTTGCTTTTCTAGTTATCTAGAGCATTACAAAAACTATGGTATACTTCTCTTAACTGAAATACTGTACTGTGCTGAGGAAGGAAGCCCGACTGAAATTTATAGAACTTGAGAGTAGATTGCTTTGAACACTAATCGTTCCATTACTTTGCCAATACAACTTACCAACTGTTCGGATCTTTGGGTCCCCTTTCTTGAATGTTGGTGATACGTCAGCAAGTTTCCATTCAGAAGGAGAAACACAGGGGTCGAGTGATTTTCGATACAGAAGAAACAGCAGTCTGTATACTTGACTTTGATTCTTTCAATACCCCATGGCCTCTGCCATCGTGTCCTCAAGAATTCTTTACAGTTAGGGTGGCCAAGACGTTATGTATGTCAGATGATTCACATTATAGAGATTTCAGAAATTGCATTTTCACATCTGATCCTAAAAGAGTGTAGAAAATGAATAACGTGATTTAAGTTGCTGTTCGACAGGAACGTTTCATTTAACAATTCGGCTTTCTTACCATCACCTTCGATAATCGTAAAACCAGATTTTCAGTTTACTGAAGCGGAGAGACCTCAGACGTATTCCTAAAATAATTGAGAAACGTTTCAACGATTTGCCAAACGTGTTTCAGTTCTGTGTTTGGAACTAGTGGTTCATCCAAGTTATTCAAGTATTTTTTCGCATTTTTTTTATATTACTGATCTTGTTTCTTTTAGTCTTGTATTTATCCCAATGTGCATCTGTATTATACTTCAGTGCAGATCTACGTAGTCGGTCACGTTGACGGATTTGATGCATCAAAGAGCTATCAAACCAGGCTTTGTCACATTTTCGCATCACAATTGCTTGTCGGAGAAACATACATTTCAGCGAGGTGGATGTGAAATTTGATCTCGCAACATCTATGAATGGTTGGTCAGAGATTACACTCTGACAGTCCGTTTCTGCAATAAGTGTGTTTAAGTTATGAAAGTCGGTTCTCCGATAATTATACACAGTTAGCTTCGTTGCATTTTCATTAGGTTTTATGGGGGAAATATTAGCAAACGTTGCTCTGTGATCTTTAAGATTAACATTGTTAAAAAACGTTCACATTATAACAAGACCACCGTGTGGCGTATTTGCAAATGCAGCGTGTTATCTTGGGCAGTAATTATATGGCAAATAAGGGATATCTAATGAATTAAGATTCGATAGGAAATTTCAAAATCCAGATGAACATAATCGAGCTGAGCCAAGGTTTTAGTGAACGATAATCAGAAATTTCATATCAAATCGTGACGAATTTATCTCTTGATATTCATTTTATCACAGACAGTATGTGCAGAGTGTATTATCACTAAATCACCCGCACAATGGAGATTCCACCCAAGAAATATTTGCAAATTTGTTGCAAAGCATTACAAGCACAAGCAAAGTTCCAGCCAATGGTCCCCCCGGTTATACCCGGGGGTCCATTGGCTGAAACATTGCTTGTGTTTTTGTCCACATGTGCAGAATTTGAAAGTGGTAGTTTGGGTGATAACTCCACTCCTCGTGTGATTTAGTTAAAATCCACTCTCCACGTTCTGTAATGTGCAATTAAACATTTACCTGGAAGCGTGGTGGATCAGTGTTTACGGCAAGGTCTTCAAACCGAAAGGACTGTGGTTCGATCCCCGCCAGGGGTAACTGCATTGTGTCCTCTGGCAAGGTACTTAATCCAGATGGCGCACGTGGGGTACGATGGTTCCGAGTACTAAGGCGTACTGCACGTTGATTGTGGACTTGTCTCTAACCAATGCTATCCCTGCTTGTGCGTCGTTAGTACGTTGGGGAGTTTGACAGCTGCTCGTTGTAGCTCGTTGTTCTCCCGTGTACTCCGACGTCCTCCGCTCCTAAATAGTATTCGACACGAGGTGACCCTGTCGCTAAACACCAATAAATAAATAAATAAACCTTAACCTAATGAAACGGTCAAACATGACCTCTGAAAAATCACAAATGGACATTTTTCAATTTTTGCCTAGAAATAATTGCTGATGATACTGCAGTGGAGCTACCTTGGAGAGAGAGGGCATTAGCTATGTTATCGTGGCAAAAGTAACGATTTTAGATGTTCAGGAAACTCTTTTTGAAAATAATGTTCACAAGTGAGCAATTAATGAAATAAATGGCTTCAAAAGCAGAGAATGTTAACCAGTTGAACCCTGTTGGGATATCCCATGTCTGTTCCATAGCAATAGTTTGAAGACTCCATGTTCATTATTTGGCGGTAGAAGGAATAAATAGTTTCAATGTGCAGACTTGGGGCTGCGCGTTCACAACATTGATTGGTCTACCGCGCACAGTCACCCTGCTTAAACCTTTACCCAACGTAACGTGCCAAACCGGCCAGCGCTATTCACAAAAATCGCCAATTAATGTTTAGTATTTTTTCATTTTTTGTTTCAAAAACATAGGTTATGACCCCTCTTTGGATCAAGCTGGCCGTGCTTGTTCCAAAGAAGGGTCATAACCTATGTTTTTGGCCAAAAAATGAAACAAAATTAGTTATTCAAGAACTTTGTTTGCAACCGTCGTTAGGTAAAGGAATAATGGAATTATGTCATATCATGTTCCTGGGCCAGACAATTGGTCTCTTGGGTTGAGAGGGTTAACTCAGTTATACTTCCGAAGGCACCCAACCTCTAATGCTACGACATCGGGCGTTGACCTCAGACGTCACGTGTTTTAGACCAGCGGCAAGCGACAATTTTTAAATGGGCCGCTCCATCGTGACAAAAAGATAAAAGTACTTTGTTTAAAGGATCGTTGCTGCATAATACTTAAGAAGCAGAAATATTCATGAAACAGATTGAATGGTTTATTGCATATGATCTAGTACACCGATGGGATATATGTAAGCATAACAGAAACCGAAGAGTCAGATAGTTTCACGACTTACAACTTTAATCATACGCAACTACTGTAAAACGTGCTACGGTAAAGTAGAGACGTTTCTTTCTAAAGGGTTTGAAAGATATGGACGTTTCGTGGCACGCTATCCATAGGTGTTCATTATATGCAATGTAGTTCTGTTCTGACGCCTAGGTATTGGTCTGATTCGTTTGAATCAAGAAAGCGATATTGAACTTGCTTTCACTCCGAAAGACATTGCAGCCTCAAAAGATCGGAATATGTGTATGACACCTATCCTGATTTCTCTGTGTCAAATTTCTGTGCACGAACACATCATAATCAAAATTTATATGCTCGCATAATCGTAAAAGCGAACGATGGATCAGATATGCTTGGAACTACAAACGTAAACGCACTGCAAAGTGTTTTAAGGAATAACTGTTGTTTTCCTTCGGTTTATGCGATATAAACCGATAAATTGTCAGCACAAGCTTCATAACTCGCGTAGCGAGTTATGATTAAGCTTGTGCTGAAAATTAGTCAGAACTAACCTACTCTATGGGATTCAATGCTCGTCATATTTTTGTTCGACACGTTTGATCCTAGAGTGGTGAGAAGACAACCGACAGAAAACTTCGACAGGGTCGCAAGCCAATCGCAAACCGATTGAAATTCTGTAAGCTGTTCTCACGACGGAACGCCGTCGTCACTTTACAATTGAAGTGACACTCAATACATCTATCCTATACATCCCATTATTTTACAATATACAAGGAATCAAACATTTAGTTATTATTTCATCTGAATCGTGTGAAAAGACGGGAAAAAGGTTGAATACCATATTCTAGCGGAAAACAGAAACGCAAGTTCTTTTCTGTGGTAAATATTTCAAATGTGTTATGGGTGATTATTTCATGGTTTGGATTTTAATGTTATTTCTTCGTTGCCGATTAGAAATTGGCGAGTTTTGTTGGCTTAACACAGACGGCGTTTGAATGGATAACGTTCAAACGTTGGTAGCCTACGCCATTTCCTGATCAAAATCAATAGCGGGTATGTCTATCATGGGCTTCTGACGCTGCTCTAATTCTTCTTACCATTGACTCCGTCAAGTTGTTTATGGAGCTTTGTGGGATGTTATTCCACTCCTGAAGAAGAACCTGCGTGAGCAGAGGGACGTTGTGCGGAACGTTGACGCGCTTCCTGACCCTCCTGTCTTTCCTGCCCAGCTCGTCCCACAAATTCTCGATCGTGGACAAATCGAGACTGTAGGGTGACCTATCGAGACTGCGACATACTTTTGGTTGAGGAAGTAACGACAATCCCTAGCAATGTGTGGCCTCCCATTATCCTGCTACAGCTTAAGATTACGTGCATGGATAAGTGGAGGGACGTGAGGCATGAGGACCTGATCCCGATATTTTACGGCTGTGAGATTGCCCTGGATGTTTTCACGCTATGTGCCCCCCCCCCCTCCACACCCAACCATAACAGACCCTCCCCCGAATCTGCCGTTTTCCATAACGCGCACGTTAGAATATCGCTCACCTCGACGTCGATAGCAGCGTGGTCGTCCATCTGACCTGTAAAGTGTGAACCTAGACTCGTCAGCGAATAACACACGTCTCCATGGGGCTAAGTGAAACCGAATTGGTGCATGTGCCCACAGCCATTGCAATCGACGTTCACGTCGCCTGGCTGTAAGTTGCGGACCAATGTAGGGACGTTGTGGCTTAAAATTGAACCGAGGAGAAAGACAATATCTAAACTAAGGAACGCGGCAATCTATAAAATATGGAACGAGACAATCTATAAAATAAGGAACGGCACAATCTGTTAGATAAGGAACAAGACTATAAACTAAGGAACACGAAACAAAATACAGTCCACAATGGTATCTCACATATGTACGACTTGTGTGTTTAAACCTTTGGATAATGCAAAATAACTAAACCAAAATTTGGATATGCGCGGATCATGAGACTAACTAAACTAATTACCTAAAACAACTGAAAAAGATACTTTCAAATCCAAATTTTGAATAACGAAACGAATTAATTTTTTCTCAAAACTTTAGCTTATAACCGCTCATAGAAACACGCTCAACCCGCTCAACCCGCTCAACCCACTTGTTTCAATTATGGTTCACACCTATGTTTTCTAAGGCAACAACTAAAAACGTAGGAACATTCGAATAGATAATTCTGGAAGGTCAGATGGCTGGTTTTAAAATTAACGGATGCCTAAGACTGTAGATGAAATCATCACACTTTACAATACAGTAAGGAATATCAAGAGGGCTATCGTGCTAAGCCGCCGTAGGTGATATTTTTGACTCGGCACAGACCCACAGTGTCCGAGAATGATATAAGTTGTATTTTTTTCCGCGGTTTGAAGAATAGCGGAATATAGATATCTTCATGATGTGACAAATTACATTTGCATGTGTAGATGGTCTGTTCGAGACCAATCAAAAATATGGCACTGGTTGGGTGGTGTCTTTAGTCAGAGTCAAACAATGAGAAAATTGGTTGGTGGTGACGTTTTGAATACGCAACGATTGTGGCCAATCGATGGATAGTATATTAGCATGAAATGTTTTCATAGTGAGGTTAAAGTGGCAAAGTCAATTTGAGTCATCGCCATTGTTTTGACCGCCCAATTTGTTGGTTATACTTTTCATTTTTTACTGTTTCCTGTCGCAGTGGATGAAAATATAACTAAGTTGGTTCAGGATGAAGTTTGGAAAGGTTGTTAGTGTTTTACAAAACGAATTGTTGGACGATATGAAGAAATTGTTGGATTCCAAATTAGGGGTTTCTGAGAATCTATCAGTAGCAGTCAGAAAGACATAACGAGCTATCAGTAGTTTGAGAAGGCACTATAGACCAAAGCATATTTAACACTGAATTTCCAATAGGCTCCATACGGTTAGTGTTAAATTGTGAAACTTATAACCCCAAGAACTTATAGACCAAAATGTCTGTAACTTATAGACCAAACATGTATGCACTGGTGGCATAGTGCATACATGTTTGGTCTATAAGTTACAGACGTTTTGGTCTATAAGTTCCTGGGGCAATAAGTTTCACAATTTAACACTAACCCTATGGAGCCTATGGGGAATTCAGTGTTAAAAATGATTTGGTCTATAGTGTCTCTACAACATGCTTATGACTAATTCCTATAGTACATTTTTGGCTTATAAGTTTCCATTGTACATTAATTTATTTTTGTGTTTGCAAATTAATATTTGTTTAGCTTAAATGTATTTTTGTGGTTGGCAAATTATTTTTGTGTTTTGCAAAAATATACTCGCCCAAAAAAGAAAGTGTGCATTACAGAAATTGATGAAACTCCAAAAAAAATAATTTCGTAGGTGTAAAGAGTGTTAACCTGTTCATGAATAAGTTATATTGAACACAAAAACAGCTTTCCCCGTTAAAATTTCATTAACGTTAAATGACGTGCTACAGGTTTGTGAAAAGGCATGTTTTGCACGTGGAGAGTCTGAAAATCCATGCAGCAGTGTGAATCCTTGGGTATTTAAACACTAAAGTACGGCCTTCCTATCGTTCACATTCAAACTTGCGCTACTGTTAAAACGACTCCACATTGGCATGCCAAGATTGACAATGAATCAACGTCTCCTTGCCCTGGGTATGATTAGAGCTGGCAGAACAGACAGAGAGGTTGCCCAGCATTTGAACTGCCACCGTAACACTGCAGACAGGCTAGTCCATCGACATGCACAACATGATGACGTTCGAGACCGACCCCGCTCCGGGAGACCCCGAGTTACCACCCCTGCACAAGATCGGTATATCCGTGTCGTCCATCCCCAGAACCGGCAACAAACGGCAACGACGACAGCCAGGAACATCCCTAACCTGAGACGGATACATCCTCAAACAGTAATCAACCGACTGAGAGAATACGGCTTACGTCCTAGAAGACCTGCAATTCGTCCGATTTTGACGTTACGTCATCGTCGTGCTCGGCTGCAGTGGTGTAGACAACATCCCAGGCATCCCTTACACTGGTGGCGACGTGTTTTATTCACAGATGAATGTCGTTTCCATCTTTCATCATCAGATGGCCGCCAGAGTGTGTACAGACGTCGAAACGAACGCTACACAGATCCATGTGTCGTGGAGCGAAACCGTTATGGGGGAGAGTCTCTCATGGTGTGGGGTGGCATCACTGCCCGTAACAAAATTGTGCTGGTCATTATTGATGGCAATCTCAATGTAGCCAGATATCGCGATGAAGTGCTTACACCTGTTGTTGTCCCATTTCTGCAACGTCACGGCCCCGGCGTCATTCTACAGCAGGACAACGCCCGACCCCACGCAGCTCGTGTTGTTCGAAATGAAATGAAATGAAGTTTATTCAACAAAATACCAAATTTACAAGTTAGTTTGTACAAAGAGTTTTGCATAAATAGAATACAATGGTAAATTGTTGGGAGACAACATAGCCACATTGGCTGTCTTCCTGTTGCCCCCAGGAAGTGAAAAAGACTACACAGAAATCACTACACAGAAATGGAGTAGACTGGATATTATTGTTCATAGGTACCACTGCCTATGGTCCAACTAATGAATGAATGGGGAGAGTAAAGAAGACCTCGAAAACGCGTAAATGCAATTTGACGGTAGACTACAAATTTGAATCAATAAGATTAAGCGTAAGATGATGGGTCAAGACATGATTGGGGATTAGTTCGAGGTCTGGTTGGATGAGATAACTGGAGAAGTCATCGGCATGGGCTGACAATTGCGTCATAAGACTGTGGATGTTTTCGTCTTGACAGAGAAGCCTCGAACAGTCAGCGCCTTAAGTAGGGGTGTTTACAATATGTGTTCAACAGTATCTGCAGCAACAACAAGTGGATGTTCTTCCCTGGCCCGCAAATTCGCCCGATATCTCACCCATTCAGCACGTATGGGACGAAATGAAACGTCAGCTACGCCGCTTCCCCGTGCACCGTCAACGCTTGTGGAACTCCAAAGACACCTTATCAGAATATGGAACAACATCCCACAACACTTCCATGCTAACTTGTTCGCTTCCATGAGGCGTAGATGCACAGCAGTAGTCGATGCAGTCGGAGGTCATACCAGATATTGAGTGTGTGACTTTTGTGTTTGACCCTTAGTGTCGTTGACTCTCCATGGCACCAAGAGTATTCGTCGTAGCGTAATGAAATTTCTCGTGTTGGTCACAAATTGATTCATCTGTGATTGAATAAAATTTCCATGAATGAAAATGATATATATCTTGTTTTAGTGTTATTTTTTAGCACGCACACTTTCTTTTTTGGGAAAGTATAGAAAAATAATTTGCAAACACAAAAAATATTTTCTAAGAAAATATATTTTGTGTTTGCAAATTATTTTTACAAAAAGTTTTTTTCAAAAATTTTATGAAAAACGTCTTTTGTAAATATAAATTTGCAAACACAAAAAATATTTTCTATAAAAATATTGTTTGTGTTTGCAAATTATTTTTCTATTTTGCAAGTTTTTGTTTTATAAGAAAATATTTTATGTACCCAGACCTGGATTTTTTTCTCTGGGGAACCAATGTCTAAGGGAGTTTTCACTGTTAAATCTGTGTTTGTCACTGTTTTTCCCCATAGACAATCTTGGAGGCACTCTGGCGTAATTGCAACATTTTTTATTCCAAACTTGTTTTAGGATATCTTGTTTCTACTCCTCTTCTTTTATAGAAAAGCTAAGAAGAGAAAACAATATGAAAAAACTTGATGGCCTGCATTGTGGTCTAACTTTCTGTGACAGTTGTTCTTTGGTGTAAAAATATTTAAGATTATATGATTGTCTATCAACTTTTCATATTTTGGAAGGAGTTTTTTTTCAAAATATGAAATTTGATAGAGATGCATACAATATTAACCTAATACTCACAGTGAAAAGGAGAAGTGACTTTTAACTAAGTTTTACTGTTGCGGAAATGTAGGAGACGGTGATAAAAAAGGATTATAGGATTAACCTAACAAAATCGACAAAACTATCACAGAAGTTTTAACAAAATAAACAAAAAAAAAAATTAAAGTTGAATCATTATAATGAAATGAACTGAATATATATACACCGAGATCTGAGTTTGCCTATCCGTGAGAAAACCTATTTACATCAAGAATTTTTATGGTAGTTTTATTTGACACCCAAGATTTTTTGAAAACAAAAAATCTTTGGAGTCAGATAAAAAAAAACTGATATCACTCAGGTGATCTGATTTTGAAACAAATATAAAAAAAAAAACTATCTCTCTGTTAGACAAATGTCTGGCGAAATTTATATAATAGATGAATGACTTTATTAACAACTTAAAAAAACTAAAAAAGTCATAAATGTAAAGAATTACCTCTGTGGGATTGTTTTGACACCTGATATTTATTATTATTACAGTTATTTCAAATAATGTCTATAAGTTTGCTCAAACCATCGCCGAACATATCTATCATTCTCTTGGAAATTTCTTGGATCGAATTTGATAGTAAGAACTGGCTCTAAATCATATCCTCTTGCAAGATGATCTAAAGCAAATATACAGTACATTCCACACACAACAGTAAATTCACTTTGTAGTCTCATTGTATTTATTGTCCAGAAATCTGTGTTTTTCACTATGAAATTGTATATCTCTCTATCTATTTGTGGTAAACCATATGAATCAAAGTAGATAGCAGAATGATTGTCTTTAAAATATATTGCTCTCCAATGTTCTCCTGGTTCTTTCAATGAATCTGTGTTCACAATATATGCTTGTCTGTTTTCGTTTTGGTAACAAGTCTTTTGAACACACTTTTCCATTTAAAGATGATAATCTTTGAGAACTGTCAAGTATATTTTGCAATTGTATGGTTTCCATCTTCTTAGCCCTGAAAAAGGCTTGCACGGAGCCGTTAATCAAGATATGCTGTATAATATGACCAGTCTCTTTTAACTAAATCTGCCCACTTTTGAATGTCTTTTTGGCAGTCTATTTCAAAGTCTATATGAGCACAATATTCTAATAAGTTTATTTTGCTTGCTCTCTTGTATAGATTATATAGTATATTCACTGGACACACACTTTCTGTAAACATTCTGCAATGTATATATCTATTAATGTTGTTGTGTTGGTTCGATATTCTTCACAGATATTTCCAGTTTTCTGTTTAATGGATTTTGTCAGTTCTATCGCTATACATTCTTGAAATAATGTTTGTATTTTTTCTCACACATCTTGCAATGTTCACACTGAATCATCTTGTTTAATAGTCAAATATCACTTCTCTGAATTTGTTGATTTCTATCCTACTATCAAATTCTGCGTAGAAAACAACGTTGAACACCTCTGGAAGACCTTGAGCAAACTGAAGTTCAAACCTAAGGTTGCCATACTTTATTGGGTGATCCAATGGTCCACTACTACTCTGATCAGGTGTCAAATCAATACCCCAAAGGGTATACCCTTTTGCATAATCCTGCAAAGATAAATTAAATGATTGATTTTGTCCAAAATAGCCCATACCTTCGTACAATGATAAATATGAATTTAGATAAAATCCACCTTCGAAATTCAGTTCAAAGGGACGTGCTTTAATGGCATGTCCATCTATTGTGATTTCCAACTTATTCAAATTGAAATGTTGAAAATTAAATGGATTAGTGCCAATGTCTCCATTTACATCTTGAGTACTAACTAAACTAAGAATAATTCGTTTGGCATCTGTTTATGAAACAGATAGTCTTCTATTTTTGAATGAAGACCACTTCCAATAGTAAAAGTTTTAATTTCTACATGTCTTATGGGCATTTTATAATTTGGTCGATCTATTTGTGTATTAAGATCATTTGCAAATTTTGGAAATAAATCCAATGCCGGTATTTGGAATATGGATTTTTGAATTTCAATTTTTCCATGTTCACTACCAATCAAACAAAATTTAGATGGAGCATGATGCAATTTAATTCTCATCTCAACTCCATTTGGTAAATACTTATCTTGCACAAATACATCTAAATGTAATTTTCCTGTTAGTTGTACATTTTTGCTACCACCAATTAAATTGGCTCGTTCAGTCAAACCTTTGTTAGATGAAGCTTTACTTGCTGCTGTATGGTGTCCAGGAGTATCTGTATACCACATCTCACTAGCAGCTAGATGTGTTTTTCACATCTCTTGAATACCTAAGAAAATTCTCAAAAAATCCTCTATAAGGATAACGATTTGTATTGGTTGTTATAAGATTGCCATTCAGTGTAACATCAATTTTATTGAACATGCTATACAAAAATTATTGATAGGAGCAATCTGTGTATCTCCAGCCAAAACACTCCCATCTTGTTTTGTAATTTTAAATTGAACTGCAAGTGTAGATGCTGCAAGATCTAACCACTTGGTTGTTTGTCTTGGAATTAAAAATTCTATTGGTGAAGAATTATTTAAAGATGCAATAGGAAATTGTTCAATTTCACCAATATTTTCTATACCAATTCATGTTGGTAATACATTATCTGGATCAATACTACTACCAAACTGTTCGCATGATCTGTGTAACATCATGATTTAATCAAATATATCAAGTGGTCTTGATTTTTGTTTTGAATAGGCTTGTCTTTGACGTGTCTTGCTTCTATGAGAACGAACCATAGACTGACGTTTTCGTTCTTGTTTTTGTCTTTTTATACCTAAAGCAGATTCACCAACTGATTTCAAAAGATCTTTTCCATGAGTTAATAAAATGTCTTTAGGTGCTTTACTTTTTTTTATCAATTCATTTGCTATTTCTAAACCATATTTTAAACCTTCTCTTTTTAAAGTTTGAAATGCATTTTTTGCAATTGGTTTTATAAATGGTGCAGCTGTTCTTATTGCTGTGTGAAAAATATACCCTAATCCATATCCATATTGCCGTGGTACACCTTGATACACTGGCATCATTTTCTACAAATTTATTTTATGTCTCTGTCTAAAATGCAACTTGACAACTGTCTTGCCACTTGCAAACTGAATGGATTTACCAGTGTTCCCATTTATATTTATACAAATCTGATCAAAATAAGATGTTGATACTGGTACGTAATGTACATTATCAAATTCTATATGAGCGTGCAGAGACTCTTTATGTGATTCAAATGATTCAAATGGAATCACACATAAAATAGGTGCTTCAATATCACCAAGAAATGTATAATCTGCCATGTCAGCATAGATAAAGATTTAATTGAAATCCACATTTAAGTCCACATTATATTTAAATGCACCTTTTGATGTGTTAGGAAAAATGATAGGAAACATATCGTCTTTACATCCTAATTTTTGTAATAAAGTTTCTGACATTTCAATCGCCACTTTCCCAATACTATCTCCTATTATTTTTACATGGCCTTGGAGACTTCAAAATCCAAGATGAAATGATACATCAAATGTTTTAAATATGTCTCCAAGTTTTTCTTGAATTTCTATTTACATTGCATCTATGACATGCACGCCATTTAAATATGCACCTGATAAAATATTTAATTCAACAACAGCAACACCTTTGTGTAATATATGTTTCAAATTTGTTTTACTAATATGATTTGATATTTTGCTATCTGTCACAATGATTTTAAAAAACAGATTCTTCGTCTGTAATATTTTTTGCTTCCGAAGGAAAAATTACTTCAACTGATCCCCTTCCCAATGTTCTTTATCAAGATAAATGGGTTTAGATAATTGTGTTTGAAAACAACATTGGGTATTATTTGGAAACATATTCATAGAACTATCACTCAGAAGTGTTACATAAAACAAATTCATTTTTCCTATCTTGTGGTTGTTTCAGATATTTTAAACATGGACTTGGAAGAATATATCCTAAAGAATTACTTAATAACACCAACCACAATTCTTTATCAGGGCTTTGTAAACTCAAATGTGCAATGGCAGTAATTATAATACCATAAATGATAATAATCTATGTGAAATAAGTGACTTGATTTTTGGCAACGCGATTTCCACAAATTTTAAATTGTTGACTTTGTACATCAACACTTGTGGTATCATTAGGTAATGAAGTTTCATTTGATGACATATTCTGTTTATATCAAATCTGATTCTGCTATCAAATTTCTTTGGATAACCTTCCCAGTGTACTTTAAGTTCTTTAATAATTTTCTTTCCCACACGTCTTGACCGTATATTGAGAATTGATTCAATTATATATTTTCTATCCTCTTTTATACTTTGAATTTCTTGTGGATAAAATGCCCCTTGTAAATTTTCACCACCCATATCTTCAAGTTTATAAGTGGGTGGTATTGTATGTTTTACATGAGTAATTTTAAATAACTCTTTTGTCCAATTTGGTAAATATCCTTTTTCAAATGTACGTTTGGTTCTATTAATACGTACTATATCACCAACTTTAAAATATATTTTTTTCTTTTTAGATTTTTTACCATACAAATGTTGAGATAATTATATTTCATTTTCTAATGATACTGAAGCAGGACTTCTCTGAATACTTCAATGAAAACTATGATTATATCCATCAACTAAATTTTCCAACACATAACTGTATCTTAATGTATGTTTGTGTGTAAAATATTTCCACATTCGTGTTTTCAATGTGCGTTGAAAACGTTCAACAATACTAGCTTTGGTTTCAGGATTTTCTGTTGTAAAGAAATTAATTTTTTGTATCTTTAAAAAAAAATTGTACATCTTTATTTTTAAATTCAGAACCTTTATCAGATTGTAATGATAATTGTTTACGTCCAGAAGTTTTCAAAATACTCTGAAAAGATTTTGTTAATGTCTCTCCTGATTTATTGTGAATGGGTATTTATTACCCATGCATATTTTGAAAATACATCAATAATACAAATTAAATAACGAAATTGCTCATTGTTAGATTGTAAACTTTGTACGTCTGCTAAATCAATTTGCCACTGATGATCAAAACCACCCACTATAGTCTTATGCCTTGAAAGTATAGGTTCTTTCTCCTTTCAACCATTTTTTCACTTGATCAACTGTGATGGAATTATCGTTATTATGAGCTGCTTTGTACAATTTGTGTATACCTCCATAACAGCAGGATGTTTTGTATTTGTAATATATTTCAGTTAATAAATCATTCAATAAGCCTCCCATTTCTCAGAAATTCTATGTTTTGTCAATTTACGTTTTAATGCTGACTTTGGTGTGTCTTCACTCCACTGCACTCCATGACCTCAACAAACTTTACGTTTTGGAGGGGATGATTCAGGAGTTTCAAACCAACTACTTTCTGGAGAACTGTGATATTTACTGGCTTTGGGTATACGTTGTCTATTCATCCATAACCAAAGTTCAAGATTTCCAACAAAATCTTGAGGGATATTTTATCTTTTAATCCACGGCTAAACATTTCCCATCCACTAGGTTTAAAACATTTTCGGTATCTAAGAGCACCATTGACTAAATCTATGATATTTGAATTTTTATGACTTCTCCATCGTAACTTAATACACCCTGTTCATCCCAACTCAATGTTTGGATGAGATGATAAAGCAGATAATAATGAAGTTGCTTTACATCTCATTATAACAGGGACACTTTCTATAATACCATCTCATAAAAAATAATGATTTTTCTCCTGACTCAGGCAATGGAACCAATGTTGGTTGTAATGCTTTCTTGTGTGACATTTGAAATGTTTGTAAAGTTTCCCCACACTTAAGTTCTTTCTCACTTTCAGACAACTCTGAATCTTCTAACACAGATGATAAATCATTTTGAAGTTGTGCAGTATTTGTAACTTGTGGGTTAGGTGCTAATCTATGACATTGAGCTTTTTCATTTCTAAAATGTTGCGTGTCTTCTAACATTTGATAAGGTACAATAGCCATCTTTTTCATATTTTACTCACTAATTTATTTGCAAGATTTCTTGCAAGTCCTATAGCAGGTCCAAGTAAACCAAGTAATGGTAAAAAAAACACCTTTTTGATTTAAAATTTGTTTTTTCTTTTTCAGAGTTATTGATTTACTAGCGAGTGTCCATAGTTGTTGATGCTTTGGGTGCAATTTTTGTTTCTGACTTTTCTTTGATGTATGTTGCCTTTTAAAAAATTATCACAGCATTCTGACACACAATTAATGAATTCTTTAAGTGCATTTTTCATAATTTGTTTTTGAAATGCTGGAGGTGTTTGAATTAAACCTATTGACATACCACCAATTTTTTTAACTAAAGGAATTTGTTGTTTCTTATTTTGTCTCACCATCTTGCTCTTATAGAATCTAATGATTAAATGGAACAAATAAAATGTAATGCTATTTATATATATGTGCGAAGACCACACATTATTTTATTAAAAACATTTTCACTTAAAATAAGACCTTATCCCTTTAACAGGTTTAGGTGTATTTAAAGCTGTAAAACATGCCATTGTGGGAATATTTTCTTTTAGTGGTATATATTCTAAACCTTATCTAGAACCCATTGGGTCATGCAGTACATTTTGACCTGGTTTTATTACAGAGTACATTGGTTCATGATTTTTGACACCATCTTTTGTTATTGACACTACACTTGTTAACTCAAGTCATGATACTTTTCTTTGTTTTTGAAATTTCTTCACAAGTAATGCTTTTGTTTTTGTATGCTTGGTAATTGGAGAATTATGAGGTGCAATTTCATAATTTGAATATGAGTAATTTTTACCAACATTCGTTGATTTTTTATCTCTCTAGAACTTGATGAGTTTTTTGCTTTTTTCTTAGGGGATTTTCGTTTCCTTTTAGGTGACTTTTGTTTCTTACTCTTTGTTGTTTTTTGATTGGTGAATAGAATGATCTACTTGTCTTATGACCATCCTATCGAATTAAATTACGAATGATAACACCACCAAAAAATCCACCGCCTACTGGTTTTAAAATAATGTTTCATTTTGTTGCAAGATCTACTCTTCGATTTGCAAGTTGTTCAAGTTCTTGTTTATGTTTATCCATATAGGTTAAAGTTTGTTTTGGCAATTTAATTTTCTTATTAAGTATGATTCTATTTGCTAATGTAAACCATTTTAAAATTTTCTTAAAACCTTTCTTAAGTAATTTTTGTCTTGCAGATGGACTTGTTTCTTGACCAAGTTGTTCCAAACAATGGATGAATGATACCATGATGATGTGCAGTCCTTGACAAACTTTGACTAACTAACACCAACTCATTAGAACCTGGGGAATTTATAGTTTTGTATAAATGTTGGGACCACATTCATTTTGAGTCACCCAAGGATGAAAAATATTAGTTCTTAAGCTCAAAGATTCAGGAGTTCTAGGATGAAAATCAATTAATAAATAACCATGATCAATACTTGTTGCATCTTAATAACACAAATTTAACTGTGGTAATTGAACTTGTTTTGCCAATACTTTAATTTGTCCCTTATCTCTGGTATTTTGAAAATAAAATCATATAATGTGCATTTAAACTTATAGTACGGCTAGATTTAGATTGCGGAAACATATTCTGTGTAATGTAAATTACACTTGCATTTCTATGATGTCTGTTTCGTGTGAACCATAATTTATTTTTCTCTTCATCTTTATCTCCTAACATATCATCAAAAACTACAAAATGTGGAATAGTGACATCACTGACAATTTCATATTTATCATCAGGAATGCCTTCTATGAATTTCATATCTTCACTTTATTTAAGTAAAGTATTTGTATTTTGCCATTCTGTATAACACCAACTATTTTTTTTGTGGGAGAATTTGAAATAAGAAATATCAATAAGCTTTTTGACAAATTCTGTTTTTCCTGAACCACTAGCTCCCGAAATAAAGATATTACAAGGGTGGTGAAACAATAAACATTCAGTCGATGCCATAATTGTTTTTTTTTTTGTGAAAGGTTTTGTCAAATCATTCACTTATATATATTATGTTTCCATTCCTTCTTCATGTCTTTCGTTTTGAGGGTGCTTTTAACTCAAATAAAGTTTCTGAAGAATCTATTCTGCTATCTATTTGTGGTGCACATTGTCTGTACAAATAATTAATGATTTCTTTATCATAAATTATATTACCCCACACAACTCTTGTCCAAATATTTTCTACATTATCTTTGTAAAAAGCATTCATGATTTGTAATGCATTACAAAATTCCCCATACATTTCATCTTTTTCCAATTGATTATGAATAAAATATTTTGTTATTATTAGATAACCAGGAGTGATCAATTGAAATGCATATAATAATGCCTTACGTGTAATCTTTTTGTCTAAAATACATCTTACTGGTTCCATGGTTGAAATCAAAGTGATGTTTCTTTTGTCTGTTCTGATGTATTTTGTGCATCCGGTAACACGTTACATGATACACTTTGTACATCAGGAGAGTCAGGAAAATCATTTTCTATACCATCTATAAACATTTTGTCTAACTTAGTTTTGAAATTATTTGAAAGTGCAGCGTTTCTTGCAATCATGGTACTAAATGATGTTGTCTGATCATTTAGTACCATGATTGGAAATAAAGAATTAGAATCTGGAAAATCATCTAGACACTTGTCATATTTTTTCATTGTTGAAAATATTTGATTTAAAGTGAATCCATAATCCATCACTTATAATATTTTATCTGGTGGTGTTTGCATACATGTTGGTGGATTGTATGATTGACAATTTCTTATCAATTGAATATAAGGACAATTTGGTGACCACTTAACATGTTCTTGTAAAGGAATATTTTTTTCTTCCCAATTATGTAAACCTTGTCCACATATGAAACATTTTACTTTTCCATCCCCCACATAGACAAACCCAGCTTTAGTTAATTCTTCTTTCTTGGATTTTAAAATAGGATTTGTAGTCATACCAAAACTCGAAAATCTTGTAAGCTCTGATAAGAATATAGGATAAGTAGGATTAAATGGTAGAGACATCTTGCCTGTTCAGTGTTGAAAGTTGAAATAAGAAATCTGAAGGGTAATTTATACCTTAAACCTGTAAGGCCTTATATCATATTTATCCATTACAAAACGTTTTGTGTACACAGATCTGAATGTTTTGGTTTGTCTTTCACTTGTGACTTGTCTGTTCTTGTTACGTTTAATTCTATGTGTGAATTCAATGTTCAATTTGTAATTGTGACTGTCTTGTACACATTCCACCATGGATTCAAAATTGAGTTTCTGTGATGTATTGTAATCTAATGTGATTCCTGTAACTTTACATGAAGTGTTTATATGGCCTTCTTTAATGTATTCGTAACAATAATTTTTTGGACCTAATCCTACATTTTAAATAATTTTTGCATCTGGATGTTCATCTGTTCATTGACCTAACCTACTGTTTACAAATTGTGGGTTCCAAAGTAAGGGGTTATGGATGTAAATACAACTGTCTGTGTCAAAATATAATACTCGTCTTCCCAAATGTCCTATTACTTTATATAATTCCAAACGTGCATAAGCTGTGACAAAAGATGCAACTGCAACATTAGCTGAGTTGTGAGGTTCATAAACATCTGTAGACTTTGTGTAATTGACTAAAATACATTCATCATGATCAAGCAATTCAACATTTTTAATAATGATGTCTTTATCTTGTATCAAGTCAAAATATTTTGATGGGTCTTGTATGTATTCTGTTTTAGTTTTTACATTGTTTTGTCCACGCTTCCCCCTTAAACAGTTTAACATGGTTTTAGCAAATGATCTTTGTCCTGGATTTTTTTCAATATTTTTCAAATGTATGTTTTCAATTTTGCATAATCTTTCTTAAATGTGTCTTTGTCTGTTTCTGTTTTCACCCAATCTGGATATCCACTGGCTTATTGTTTCATTTTTAAATATTTGTTGACGTAATGTTCATAAATTTCTGAAGACCATTCTTCCCAATGCCAAATCTGATAAGTGTCAAGTAATGTGTTCCCCATCCCAAAAGCTTTAAAAAGTTCAACAGATGTCCATGTACTTGTAATACTGTGCTGTTCAGGTGTGTGTTCACATTTGTCTAATTCTTGTTCTGCACATTTATTGCAAAGTGTAAAAAACATTTTTTGTTGCAATGAATTGGTAATACTGGCATGCATGTGTAGGGATTGTGGTAGTAAAACTTTACACTTGATAAGTCCCCTGTACTGTCTTATATTATTCATGTCTATGTTTTCTTTTGTGAGTATATTTGGATGACCTACTGGATATTCTCTGTGTTTATTGACATAAGGATAGAGTGAACAGATACCTATGTATTTTATTTCATTGTCTGTGTTTTGGTCTATTTTATGATGTAATTTAATGGCATTTGTTCTCCCACCAAATAATGCTTCACGTGGCTTAATAGGATTCATGTTTGGAAAAAATGAATTTAATGTTGATTTTACTTCATGATTGGATTTGCAGAAATGATCAAGTTCATGTTCCCATGCTATTCTCATGTTATACCCCAATGATTCTAAATGGTGTATGCGTTCCTGTGTATTGTTGTATAGAGTTTAGTAATTTAGTAAATTGATTGGATTATTCCCCTCTCTATCATCTTTGTAACATGTCATGCACCCATGCCACATACATCCATAAAATTCAAAGACTGTATTTGTGTCTTTGTGAAACCCATCAACATAATATCCCCCTATTTTAACCTCCCCACCATTAAGAGCATGTTGAATATGTATGTTTTCTTTCTGTGCAACTGTCTGCAAAAAGCTAATGGCTTTAATGGAGTATTTGACTTTAGCAGGGTAACCTATGTCTGAAATGATTGCCATTTTGTTTTCTGGAGGTGGATTTTTTCGCCAAGCTTTTGTATATGCATCAGCTAAGGTAAATGCTTCTCTCAAGGGATCTATGCCTTCACTATCTATAATTTTTTGTCTGAATTCCCCACAACCCCTACATAAGATATCTACATCTGATTTGCAGTATAGTTCCATTTCATTTTGAAAATCAAATCTGGCATTACTAGTAAATTTTTGGTTGTTCCACTTGATAAAATCTTCACTATCTGATGGAAACATAGAATCTGGCACATACAATGTTGAATTGAAATAAGGACCAATATAATTTTGATAAGCTTGTGTGTTTGCCAAATGGGGGAAATAACCTTTTGCTAATTCTGTCAAACCAAATGTTTTAGGAAAGTGTGTCAATCTCATTGAAAGAAAATTTAAAGAATCTCTAAGTCTAATACTACAAGCTTTAAGTGAAATAATTTTGTTTCCATTCATAATTACATCAGGAGTTGTTGTACCGGTTTCAATGAGGTGTCTTAAAATAAATTGTCCATCAAAACCTCTTAAATTGTGAGCAATAGCTGTTGTCCCTTTATGTTCCTTACTGAAAAGCCAATCACAAAAATCTGACAAAATAGATTCCCCTTTAAATATTTGTTGCTGTTGTCCAAATTTGTCACAGAAAATACATTCTTGATCTATAGATTTGCAAATGCATTCCCCACATGGACGATGAGCAACACAGAAATTTGGAATATGAACTCCTGAGTCTTGTGTGGTTTTAAAATCAAAAAAATACAAATGGAATGTTTTGTAATTTTTCATCCTCGGGTGAAGTGTATTTTGAAATGAAACATTGGTGATCTGAATTAACTACTTGTTGACAGTATTTACATTTTTTGAATCCTTCACAAATGTGTTTTCCTTTTATTAGATATATTAATGAATTGCAGTGTTTACATTTTTGAACTAATTGACAAATTGTTTTTTCTTCTTTCTCCTTTGTAGTGATATGGTTATTATATCATGATGAACTTCTAAATTGTCTGTTGCAACTGTAGCAGGTGATGGGATGTTTCAGGAATACATTTTGTTGGAGCATAGCAAACCAAAAGGGCACATGTGATGTTCTCTCTGTTTGAACCCTTTACTACAAAATTCACAATAGTATGAGCATCCTAAAAAACCCTGTAATTGTTGTGGTGCAATACAATGCTGGTCATGGTGGTATATATGAATAACTTTACTATCAGTGGTGGTATTTGGAGGTTTGAATAAAAATTCACTTTTTGCACACTGCAGATGAATTTTGATGACATACTCTGGGTACAGCAGGTCTGGTATTTTATAATATTCTTCATATCCACAAGGAATATTATAATCAAGACCTGCTTTGTCCATCAATGCCTTAGCTTCCAACTCTTGTATCGGTCTATCAGAATATCTAATATTTTTCCATTTCTTTTGCCAAAGTTCTGAATTATCTCTATCAACATGACACTTTCCCACTACAATGGCCCATGCAAAACACATTGAATCATAAACATTTTTAATTTCAATAATACTTATCTTGTTTCCAACCATTTTATCAATAGACGAAAATGAAATTGGTGCATGCTGCCCAGACCCTTGTGGTAGAGATGTGTGTGTTATTTCTAAAGATAATTGCCCATCATGGATAGTAAATTTATCATTTGATTGTACAACTTTTTCTATTTCATCTAATATGGTGTTACCAGTGATACCTGAAGCTTTCGTAAATGGGATAAATATACCTATTTCTAATCCTGGGTGGTTAACTGATATTCTCATTAGATCGTTGTCTTCTACACCACATTCTTCTTTAATATCTTCTACCATACTGTCAAGTACTTTTCCAAGGATGTCAAATGGATTCTTCGGATTAAATTGTTTAAAAGTTATTCTGCACATATGGGATTTAGAACGGAATTTTCTTGCTGTTCTTTGTAAGAGAGGATGGATGGTGTATATATCCCTTGCTGATTCTACTCTCTGCTTCTTGTTATCTACTTCACTCTCTGTCTCACTATATTCTTCAATGGCTCTCTTCATCTTTTTCTTCTATCGTCTCTTATGAACTGGAAAGCTGTGAAAATATGTCTTTTCTTCTTGATGTCAAAAATCCAAGTGCGAAACAGTCTAAGATTTCGCCCACCTTTTATACCATCACCACTGCTGATTTGCACCGTTAATAAGTGTTTCTTATACACATTGGAAAACTCATTATTTCAAAAGTGTTATGAATTCACATTGCTCAAAATGTTTAGAACATTAATAAACTATATATTCAAAACGTTTTTATTTATCCACCAATACTATGGGAAAATTCCTATGGTAAATATGTTATAGCATTTATTTGTTAGTGTATCTTTCAATCAACATCTGTATTAAAATCACTAAACACATTTAACAACTGGTGTATAGTATCCAGAGGTTATTGAGTGCAAAAGATAGCAAAACTGTTTGTAACCAAATGAATGTACATTTAAACCATAGTGTGTCAGTGCATTTTATGGAATGACTGTGTTGAACTTGGATTTGTGTTTATTTTAACAGATAACAGTCCATAACTTTTTTAAGTTCTGAACCGATTGTATCGCTTAAGATATCATCTTAAACTGCAGTTGACAAGCTTTATGGTGGTATATAATATGTCCAGATAGAATAATTATAAGCGAAGATATTCGAATAAATAGGTAAAAATACGGATATGTTGGGAGTGCTTGACCCGTTGTTCTAAAAAATAATAAATTGTTCTGCTTGTTAAATGCATGGTATAAGTCGTGGGAAACTCATTTATTTAAAAAATCAAGTTGGTCGATCACATTTCACTGATGGAAAGTAATATTTCAGGTGTTATTCTGGTGTCGATATAACACTCAATGTTAAGTCAGTAGTGATATTTTGATTTGCATAGCAGTGGTTATTTTCAGTGAAGATGCACTATATTCAAACCGTTTCCCAGAAAATGACGTTGTGTTTCGTGACGTTTATTTTCTAGGAAACTCTAACACCTAACATTACCATTCAACACGCATTTTGTTTATCATATGAGAATAATTCTGCGGATAACTTTTAGATTACAATTAATTCATCGCTTATATTGGATATTTTACTTGAATCATTTTGAAGGTATTGGTGTATTTTCTTCAATATATTTGTAATAGGATAGACAGTAGGATAGACAGCGTTCTTCTATTTGCAAATTCGTATTCGTACAAATATATGAAATATGATTAGTTTGAAAATGAATTTACAACTAGGGACAATCGACTTGACAATGTAAATTGATAAGCATTCAGAAAAACTCAAAGTACTGGCGGTATTGTGACATTTTTTAAAACTCGGGGAGATATCCATGGGACAAACAAATGTAACTTGAGTGGATATTTACAATGACAAGACGAGAAGGGAGAAATGACAATTTTACATCTTTCCTAATACAGAAATGAACAGCCGTTTTCAAGGCTACAAAATATTGGAAAGAGGTTTTTTTCTTTTTAAACAAATAAAAGTCTCAGAAAGAGAGACACAGTTCCATTACCCATTCTGTGAGTGATTGTTGATAATGAGTGTTGTATCAACAAATGATATCCTAAAACAAGTTTGGAATAAAACATGTTGCAATTACGCCAGAGTGCCTCCAGGATTGTCAATGGGGAAAAACAGTGGCGACAAACACAGATTTAACAGTGAAAACTCCCATAGACATTGGTTCGCCAGAGCAAAAATCCATGTCTGGGTACATAAAATATGTCTTTATAAAATAAAAACTTGAAAAATAGAAAAATAATCTGCAAACACAAAAAATATTTTCTTAGAAAATATCTTTTGTGTTTGCAAATTTATTTTTAGAAAAAACCTTTTTCATAAAATTTATGAAAAAGCTTTTCAAACACAAAATATATTTTCTTAGAAAATATTGTTTTGTGTTTGCAGATTATTTTTCTATTTTTGCAAAACACAAAAATAATTTGCCAACCACAAAAAACATTTAAGCTAAACAAATATTAATTTGCAAACACAAAAAATAAATTAATGTACAGTGGACAAAAATAAGCCAAAAATGTACTATAGGAGTTAGTCATAAGCATGCTGTAGAGGCACTATAGACCTAAGCATTTTTAACACTGAATTTCCCATAGGCTCCATAGGGTTAGTGTTAAATTGTGACACTTCTAACCCCAAGAACTTATAGACCAAAATGTCTGTAACTTATAGATCAAACATGTATGCACTGGCGGTCTATAAGTTACAGACATTTTGGTCTATAACTGGTGGCACAGTGCATGCATGTTTGGTCTATAAGTTACAGACATTTTGGTCTATAAGTTCTTGGGGCTATAAGTTTCACAATTTATCACTAACCCTATGGAGCCTATGGGAACTTTAGTGTTAAAAATGCTTTGGTCTATAGTGCCTCCCCTAACTACTGCTATCAATTGGCAAAAAATGAACAGAATCTCGGAGAAGTTCATAGGTTTAACAAAAAGGAATGCGAGGATCAATATAAGCACAACGTTAAGGTTTTAATCAAATTGTCAGATGCCAGTTCTACTTTACAAGAAAATCTAGTTGCCATGGAAGGTGTTGAGAAAGCTAAATTGTCGAACGCTAAATGTATTGACATTATTAATCAAAGACAAAAGTTAGTGAAAATTGCAGATGCCAGTGAAAATGAATGGAGAGTGGTGGACGAATACCTCGCAAATCCGATAGCAGACGATTCAGATGATGAGAGAAGGGTATACAGGGTAGCAGGCCTTTAAATTCTTCTCAACTCATGACGGTAAACGTTGTGCCCAAATAAGATAATTGCGCCCAAATTATGAAGAGTTTGAAACTTTTTCCAAAGTTATGAAGTATTTCAGCAACATATAGTTTGGCCAGGTTTCCATGATGCTTCTTACACACCTTCGAATCAAACAATGCAACACATCAATAACTTTAAAAACCCCACAGAGTTCGCCACATAAAAGCAATCGCTGAAGACAGTGTCGTACACGACACTGTCGACGGCAATTGCTTTTATGTGGCGAATTCTATATGATCATGTACTTAAAGCTTGAGATCAATTGTATTCGTGTTTATGGCAGCTCTTGGTAAAGACCATGCATAATTTAGCTTACATTCAAATAAGCCTTTCTCTCGATACTTTGAAACTAAGAAGCCTTCTCGAGTTAAACGAGTAAAGTTACGTCAAAGGGTGGTGGTAACCAGTGACAATGGCGAAGACCTATAACAAGAGATTGTACACTATCATTTTAAGACGGGAACCGAAAACCTAAAAAAAAGATGCAAAGAAGAAGGTAATACCGATGCTTTTTCGCCAACCATGCAGGCCACATCCATATTTGCCGTTGTGCTTAAATTAGACTGATCT
This sequence comes from Pictodentalium vernedei, assembly GCA_031216915.1. Taxonomy (NCBI): domain Eukaryota; kingdom Metazoa; phylum Mollusca; class Scaphopoda; order Dentaliida; family Dentaliidae; genus Pictodentalium; species Pictodentalium vernedei. The sequence goes on from CM062289.1 coordinate 89,739,709, forward strand.
AAAGGTCTGCAGAGCACAAAACCGAGTAACCAGGAAGATTAAAGATAAAAGATTATAGGAAAGAAGGAGGGACAGTCGGATCAGGCCATACATTACACCAGATTCTCATCTGTTTATGAGCACAGCACAATTTTCCACTTTCACAGCTGAAAAGCCTGGGAAATGTTTCGCTTGTGGTTTGAAGGTCCACTGGAGAGCTGCGTGCCCGAGTTTGGTTACAGATTCTCAAAATAAGTTGAGTATTGTAGATTTAAATTTCGATAAAAACACACATATTTTATCTGCTGAAACCACTATTTATTTACGTAATGTTTTGTGTAAGGGTTTTAATAGAGAATCAAGGACATTGATTATGGCAACTAGCGGTACGAATGAACATGGCATTTCTTTATTTGAATCACATTGTGACCATTCATCTGTTTCTACCGAGAGAGTGAATTTTCAACCTGTTGCGCTTGCAAGTGAAATTAACGGTTCCACAGACCTGGCTTCTCCCGTGGGTAGGTTGAAATGTAATTACAGTAATTTGATCCAGATTGGATGCACTCTGAGCGTTCTAGATTTGACTAAAAACGGGTACAAAATACCTTTCTTACATATTCCTACCAGTAACTATATTAAGAATAATGGGTCAGCTTTGGACAACAGTGATTTCGTTATGGTAAACCCTAATATGACAATACGCAAGGCGTAAGAAGGAACCCCAAAGTATCCAACACATTGAAATATTTCATTCCGCAACCATTACTCCAAAAACATTTAATGCAATCGAATTCCTGCAATTGTTTAATATCAGCCAAACATGAATACATATCACAGTACTAAATATTTTCCCATAGGCGTCCATTATAACATTCTGGTGGAAACAAATGGATACATCATTTTAAAATTTGGCATTCAAATATCTTTTGTCAAGACTAGTATAGCCCTTCAGACAACCTTTGTCGGATTTTAAACAAGGTTCATGCAACAAATAAGAGAACAAAACTAACACAGGGAAGTGCTGGTCAAATGTACATATTTCTCAGGGAATTCCAAACCAAAACACACCAACAGTCAAATGAATTTTTAGGTCCAAAAAGTCCTCAAATCACCCTCTCTATTCATCTGGAACATTCAACATTAATGCAAGATGTCAGTAGAATTCTTCAAATGTTTATGGAAACAATATATTTTCCCAAGACTGCTTAGTTTTGAGAATAACATAATTTCTGAGTGCAACTTTTCGAGGCAGGTAAATCTAATGAAAATATTTACAACAGTTATACCTATGAGCAAACCCAACCCTACCAAAGATATATTTACCTCTTTCATGTGATGAAAGACTCATTTCTGCAATAGAAATCAACTTTTGGCTTCTGCCAAGTCAAAAGCATGGGAGATTTGTTCTTTTGAAGAGAAGTGTCTAATCTGTGTGAAATGGGCTTAAAAACTGGTATTGTCTCCGACAAAATTCCTACTCTGTTACTTAACGAGCAAGCTTGGAGGGATAAGAATTTACAGCTTTCTTTGAAAACTACCATAATCCCAAAATAAAACTAAAATCTGCATCAGCACACAAAACCTTTTGACAAAATCTGTTTTAATTAACCATACAGCAAGATAAATTGTGTCCCGCCCACATGAAACAATATGTCAATTTTGTTTCAAAATTGGGGTTGTGCAGGGCTTATAATTCCTCTAAATTTGGGAGAATGCATTTGGATTCTTGCGAAAATCGTTGCCAGAATTCAGACCTACTATGGTTGAACCCCTGTTGCATACTGATAATACATGTTAAACCTTTACCCAATACAGCTTTTTAATTTTTAAAACACCAACTACTGATTTTTACCCCCCCCCCCCTCCACCGCCGGGGCCTTAATCGCTCGCCTGACAAACTGGTTCAGAGATGTATTTCAGGTCACATTCAGTCAGTCATGGTTCACGAACACTACATAGGAATGATGTTATGAAATTATTCATAACTCTAGTGTCCATGTCAGATGATTATCAGCATAGGTTTTCCTGATTGCTTCCAATACAGTCAGCTGTAGAAAAGTACTGCCAAACTTACAAGGGCTGTTGTGTCACTACAGCTTGAAAGGCAAATTTTATGGAAAAACTCTAAGGAATGGATTTGAACATTAATGAACAACCTTGAACCTAGCCCACCCCTGCCCAAATATTAAGCCAGGGACTCGAAATGAACAAACTCAAATCTGACCCCCCCCCCCTCCCCCCACCTTCCCCGCGATACCTAATTTGAAAGAATTCTGACTGGCAGGAACTAAATTGGAACAAATTTAGATCTGACCTCCCAAGAGACGTTGTACACCAACTATTAAAGCATTCTAACTGGTCGGTCTGAAGAAAAATATTTTTTTAAAGAAATGTTCTCATATTGCACTGAGTTAATTTAATCTCCCATAACGAGCCCAAATATTAACCCATAGACTTAGCTTGAACAAACATGAATCTGGCCCCCTTAGAGATGCTGTATGTCAAATATGAAAGTATTCTGACTAGGGGATCTGAAGAAATAGATTTTTAAAGACATTTCCTCATACTGCACTAAGTTAAACTTTTGGGCGTGAATGGATAGACCAAATATTAACTCAGAGACCCGATTCGAACAAACTTCAACCTACCCCCCTCCTTCCCCCCCCCCCCCCCCCTCCCCACTAGAGATGTTGTATTCCAAATACGAAAGCATTCTGATTGGTAGATCTGAAGGACGTTTTCAAGAAAATGTGCTCATATTGCACTGTTGATATTTAGGTGCCTACAGGGAGCCCAAATATTAACTCTGGAACTCGATTTGAACAAACGTGAATCTGCCCCCTCCTCCCCTAGAGATGTTGTACACCAAGTATCAAAAGATTCTTATATATGGTTCTCGAAAATATTTTTTTTTTAATTTTGGAAAACAATTTATGGGTGCTATCAGAGAAATGCCCCTTTTGTGGACCCCTGTGGGCGTGGCAACTTCATTTGAACAAACTGGAATTCATATATGATAAGGAACATGAATATCAAATTTAGTACAATTCGGTCCAGTTGTTTATGAGGAGAGGTTGATAATGTAAAGTCCATGCCGGACAGATGGACGGATGGTCGACAGACAGAAAGTCATCACTTAAGCGCCCCCTGACTTACAGTCATGCGTGCTAAAAATAAACAATATTCATCAAGCTTAATAATTATGGGTATTACTGGAATCGGCTGATGAGAAAAGGTCCCAATGACAGCCATATTTGTACAAATTTAATTGCTAGTGACACAATATTTCAGGACATGTGATAGTTGTATTGGTTAATTCGCTGCCTTTGTCTAACACAACCAGTAAAGATTAACCTGACTCAGTTCTTTTCACGTAAATCCTAGCAGAGGTGCTACGAGAATCTACAAGATTTGTCACTGGTGTTGTTGCACTGATCTCTACGTGAATAGATTCTCAGATTCTCGTCGAAATATAAGCCCTGGCTGAGATTATATAATTCACCAATATCAATAGAAAGTGCCATTTTATCTCAACAAATGATGACAAATATTTTTGTACCTAGTGATGGTGTAAAATATAGCCCTGGATGTGCCCTCCCAATCCCATCATTTTGCCTTTTTCCATAAAAAAACTATATAATTTAAAAATAAATTGATGTTGACACATATTGAATTTCCCATTGCTATTTAATCACATTCTGGCTTCTGAAGACATTTCACATTGTGTTTGATGAATATTTTGCAATCTTTGTAAGAAAAGGCCTCACTTTTCTCAGTTATATCACCTCGAGTCATAAAACAGTGATTGTTTCCAACAAAATGACCAGTACCTGCTACTGTGGTGTTAAAATTCCTCATGACACTGTTAAAATTCCTAAAACCATCAAATATTGATTCTGTAGTGCTGTGCTTGTGCTGCAAATATCCACAAGTGCACTTTCACTACTTTGGTTTTAATCACCACAGCACACATTCTGTCAAAAGGAGTGACATTGTAGAAAATATGTTCCCAAAGAGGACAAATCAGTTAGTGTACAGTCGCCGTGGGCGGGTTGTAATACACCCGTGGGCAGTGATGTCCAGTTGTCCACTCATGCGTTTACCAGGCAAAATTATCATCCGCGAAATTGTAATTAATGAAGCACCTGGTTGTTCCTGGTTGTACCTGGTGCTTCATTATTTAAATGTTTGATGAGTATTTCTATAGTTAGTGTTTGGCATCAAATATTACAGTATCCGTGGAAATATTGCCCATCCGTGGAAAGTGAGCAGTACACAGCAGGTGTATTGTATTTGTTTCAAGTATATAATACTCTTTGAAGCTTAATATATTTGTGACGGGCTGGGTCCAAAGTAATCAGTACTCGTAGTACTCGAGTACCGCTTTTTTGACAAAGTAATCAATACTCGCCCCAGCCCTGGTTTATGTATGTGTGTGGGGGAGGTTGGAGGGTGGAAGATAGCTGCAAATTAGTTAAATGTAGAGCCAGGCAAATGAAAAGCAAAGAAACATTTGATCTGAAGGACAGACAGACAGACATGCAGTAACACATTATGGAAGCCTACATAAAAGTAGTGACTAACTTACAATGAAACATATAGAGAGAAGAGGCAGGGCAATGTTGTCCTTTATTAATAAGGGAACTGAAGTTTTAAGGATAGCTATTACAGCTCTTAAGAAGAACAATTGTGGCCCTCCTTAAATTGATTTTTTAGGAGCTATGGAGGGTGGGTGCTATAGCTCTCCCCAAAAGACTAGGCCTGATATTCCTCATATTGCACTAACCTAATCATAGAGAGCCCAAATATGGACCCAGGGATTTGATTTCAGCAAACATGTGAATGAATCTTCCAAATATGTTATATGCGAAATATGAAAGCCTTTGGAGCAGTGGTATGGGAGAAGAAGATTCTTTAACATGTTTCCCATTACTCACAGCGTTAAAAAATGATGACTCAGCATTTGTTCAAAGTTCTAGAAAACTACCCTATTTTAAAACCGATGGCAATTTGTTTGGACCATTCCTTTCTGCTGTTCCTAAGGAAGCTTCATACAAAATAAAAATTTTCAGTGGCAGGTAGTTTTGAAGATATGGGCGTTTTACAGTTTTTCTATATTTTAATCGTGCGGTTCCCGAAAGGCGACAGGAAATGTGGTGGTGCATAAATTAGGTACTTATGACCCAATAAGCCCATCATATCACATTTTCTTCAAATCGGCCTCTCAATTCGGAAAATAGAAATGTTGGTACAATTCGGGCTCCCAAGAAGCCCAAATATGAACCCAGGGACTTGGCGTTAACAAACTTATATCTCACCTCCCTAAGGATACTGTATAGATAACTCGGGCTCACACAGGAAGCCTAAATATTAACCCAGGGACTTGGCTTGAACATACTTGAATCTCACTACCATTAGGATACTGCATATGGTACCAAATATCAAAATATTCCGACTACAGTATCTGAAGAAGATTTTTAAAGAAAATTCCTCATGTTGAACTAAGTTATAATTCAGGCTCTCACAGTGAGCCCAAATATGAACCCAGGGACTTGGCGTAAACAAACTTGAATCTCACCCCCAAACGATGCTGCATACCAAATATCAAAACATTCCAACTGCTGATCTGAAGAAGAGTTTTAAAGAAACTTCCTCATTTTGAACTAAGTTATAATTCGGACACCCACAGTGAGCCAGGTTTCGCAAATATATTTTTTGCGGGACCCATTTTCAACATATGTCTTAATCACATGGATTATGCTTATTTATCTTCAAATACGTAGATTGTTAGATTGTTCAACCACCACATCAAAGGCTATTGCAGTAATCATGTTGAAATAAATTTATTAGAGCTGATACGGCTAACCGATTAATCGACTAACCAGTGATCGACGTCTTGATCGATAAAAACAGTAATTGATCGGTTGAGCGTTACTTTTGAAGTATGGTATTACATGGGTTAACTGAGGAACAAACTTGCTCCAAAACAGGCAAACATTGTCATACTGGCTCACATCAATTATATGAGACAGAGTAACGCATGTCAGTTATGTGCTGACATACTTTTTCACTTGCATGATCATTATATTGTATCAGTAGCTGGAAATGGTCATTCTCAACCATTCACAAAATGCGGGTAGCAGACGATACTTGCACAAGAAATTCTTGAATTACTAAAGATTTTCAATGTTTGTCTCAAAAACATAGCTTAAGACCCCCCCCCTCCTCCCCCCCCCCCCCCCCCCCCATTGGAGCAAGCTCAATGAGCTTGTTCCAGTGAGGGGCCATAAGCTGTTTTCAGACAAAAATTGAAAGTATTATAAAATTTGAATGCACATTTTTGTATATGGCGCTGACCGGTTTGTCCATTACGTTGAGTAAATTTTCCATTTTTTAAATCATCAACGATACGGCAATTTATTCAGCTGCTAATTAGGGCAAGGGATTAATCGGTTAACCTAAGTTAATCCATGCGATTAATCAATCCATAAAACCCTTTATTCGTTTTAGCTCTAAAATTAATCTAATTTTATTAAATTATATCTGATGACAAAATGCTTATATCTTTGCGGGAACGGTAAATGAATCTTCTTAACAAGCATTTGTGAGAACATCACAGGGACGAACGACCACTCTCGCAATTTGCGAAACCCTGGTGAGCACAACAATGGACTCGGCTTGAACAAACTTAAATCTCACCCGCCTTAGGATACTGCATACCAAATATCAAAAGATTCTGACTGGTGGGTCTGAAGAAGAAGATTTTTAAAGAATATTCCTCATACTTCACTAGTTTTAACATTTGGACTCCCATAGAGAGCCAAAATATGGACCCAGGGATTTGATTTCAATAAACGTGTGACAAAATCTTCCAAAGATGGTATATGTGAAATCTGAAAGCCTTTGGAGTTGTGGATTGGGTGAAGAAGCGCCTTAAATGATTTCCCCATTACCCACAGTGTTACAAAATGCTGACTCAGCATTTTTTCAAAGTCCCGAAAAAGTACCCCATGATAGACCCAACAGCAATTTTTTTGGACCATTCCATTCTGTGGGCCCCAAGGAAGTTTCACACCAAATAAGAATTGTCAGTGCCGTGTAGTTCTGGAGATATGGGCGTTTTAAATTGTGTTCTATTTTTAGCTCCTGCGGTTCCCATGGGGCGACGGGAGCATATTTTTGGGTATAAGTTAAGTACTTATGACCCAGTAAGCCCTCCTGTTAAATTTTGTTCAAATCTGCCTCTTGGTTTGGAAAATATAAATTTTGGGCGGGGCAAAAATTCTTGCCCCTCCCATAACGAAGGCAAACAAATCCTCACAAACCTCTCTTGAACAAATCTGAGTCTATTCCTCAAAAGGAAGCCGCACACCAAATATCAAGTCTCCACTACTCCTGGTTCATGAGAAGAAGGTTTTTTTTAAGATTTAGGCACAACTTTTGGGCATGACCCTACTGCGGGGAAGGGTAACTTGCTTTGAACACAATCAAAATGCGATGTCATAACAAAGAAACATTTCAAATTTCACTTAAATCGGTTCAGCAGTTTTGGGGGAGAAGACGCAGACACCGTGTTCATGGACGACAGACGGCGAGTGATCAATATAGCTCACCCTGACTGAAAGTCAGGTGAACTAAAAACTCAGTGGACCATGAGTGCTGCAGTTGGGAGAGAGACTTGGTTCAAGGAGAGAAAAAACTTGTAGCTGCTAGCTGTCGAATGTGTTGCTAAAACCCAGTAAGTAAAAAAACAAGAGGCCCCACGAGGCCCGAAGCGCTCACCTTGAACAGAACACAAAATAAACAGAGTCCAAGAATGAATCTACACTAAGCAATCCATCTCCATAGGATACATTGTCAATCCTTGAGCCCCTCGGGAGTGACAAAAACAGTCCAAGCATCATGCCCTTTCTTCAGGTGATCATAATGTAAAATGTGGAGCTCCCCTCTGAAGCCCCTAGATACAACCTATGTAGATTACTCTTAGTTACACACCTCAAGAGGGTACTGGATAAAAAAATTATAATTCTTCAGCTACATGGGCAATTCCGGCTCCCACAGTGAGCCCAAATATTAACTCAGGCATTCAATTTGAACAAAGTTGAATCTGACCACCTTAGAGATGTTGTATACCAAATATGAAAGCATTCAGACTGATGGATTTGAAGAGGAACATTTTTAAAGAAATTTCCTCATATTGCAATGGGGCTACCATAGCGAGCCCAAATTTTAACATATAGTCCCGATTTGAACAAACTTGAATCTCACCCCAAAATATTAACCTAGGGACTTGGTTTGAACAATCTTGAATCTGACCCTCATAGCAAAGATGTATACCAAACATTAAACGATTCTGACTGGTGGTTCTGGGAGAATTCCCCATATTGCCCTATGTTAAAAGAGTGGACTCCTGCATTGAGTCCAAATATGAAGCGATGGGCTTCATTTTAACGAACTTGTATCTGACCCCTCTATGGATGCTGTATACCGAATATCAAAAGATTCTGACCATAGGTTCTAGAGAAAAGATTTTCTAAAATGTTTGCAAATATGCTGAGTCAGCATTATTTTAATACCATCTGCGGAACTCCATACAAAACAGATGGCAATTTTTTTTACCTTTCAATTCTACTAGTCCTAAGGATGCTTCGGACCATATAACAGTTCTCTGTTCCAAGTGGTGTGGGAAACATCGGAGTTTGAAAATATTTCTATTTTTAACTCCTGGTGTTCCCATAGGGATGCAGGGGTTTTTTTTGCCTGAGTCAAGTACTTGTGACCCAATAATACCACATACTGAATTTCGTTCAAAGTGGACCATCGGTTCAGAAAATGGAAATTTTGGGTGGTGCCAAAAATCTTTACCCCTCCCATTACAAAGCCAAATATTGTTTCACGAACTACGTTTGAACAAACTTGATTCTACACCTCAAAAGGAAGCACCATAACAAATATCAAGTCACTGTACCCACTGGTTCATGAGAAGATTTTAAAAATATTCTGGGAGCATTTTCCCTCACGCCCTCCCTATGGGGCTGGGAATGTTGACATAAACAAAAAATGCAATACCTCTTTGTGACCATCACTCACATAAACTTTCACTTGAATTGGCCCAGTAGTTTGGGGCGAGAAGACCAAAACATCGTGTTGATGGACGACAGACGGATGGACAATGTGCGGAGAGTGATCAGATAAACCCAGCTTGACTTTGTTGGCGTGAGCTAAAAAAAAATAAAATGGTTCATGTCCGATATTTTATCCATGTTATTAAAATTGATAAATTTGTCTCTGGAGTGCAACAAGGCTTATGCTATAGCATTGCAAAGCCTCCTTGCACTCAACGGATGGAATACCCCACCAACCATGCTATTCTGTAGATTATGAGGCCTAAAACAACCCAAGATCATGAACTTTTAATGGCAAAAGAAATAATTACAAACATAAAAAATAAAAATGAAACAAACCACCCGCCTGAATGCAGTTTTATCAAAAAATGGCATGAAAAACAGATCTACAATAAGGGGCCTTATGATGATTATTACAATATATGCATTGTCTTACTCAAAGGAATACCACACAATCCCATGTAGACTGATTTCAAGACGTCCTCTCTGGTGGAAGGGCAATTTCAACAAACATACAGGCCCAAATAAGCGTCATACACACCAAATTAATAAACATCCGTGTATGTTTAATAGGAATTAGGAGTATTGTAATTGAAAGTCAGTTGTGTGGTTGTTCATAAACTTGTATTTATTTGTTATCGGGTGTTAAAAAATATTAATATTTCTACAGACACCCACCCATTTAGAATTAGTTCCTGCTCATAGAAGTGGCGCATACATACAGTACAGTTCTCGTGAACTGGTCATAATCCTGGCATGGACAGTGATGTCCACGCATGCTTTTGGCAGGTAATGGAAAATCACCATCAATAAAATTTTAATTAATGAAGCGCCGGATTGTACTCTGTGCTTCATTAATTAAATTTCTGATTATTGCTGTAAACAGGGTTTGAAATCTAATATCATTGAATCCGCGAAAATATTGCCCACCCGAGGAAAGTGACCAGTCCACGGCGGCAGTATTGTAGGCATGGGGGCTGGAGGGGGCACTTGCCCTTCCCAATTTCATCCATGCCCCCCTCCTCTGGTAACCCATGTAATGAACATCCGACACGACTTTTGATATCTGGATATTTATGCTTGTTCGCAACTTATATATTATGGACACTTTAGAGTCAAGGAAATTGTGTTTTTCTGTCTTGAATTTCAAATTTTGTGGGGGGGGGGGGGGGAGCACCCGATCCCTCCTCTAATGAGAGGGGTACACTCCCTCTTGTCCCCGTCCCCATCTCACTGCTATGTGGCTCATGTGATGCTGTGCATCATATTCTTTATGCCGCGGCCCAACTCCCAATAAATATTACTCTTGTCCCTAACTTTAATATCTTGGCAAAGCACCTGTATCATGGAAAACTAACGTCAAATTATCTGCTTATGTCCGGTAGGTAACATTGGGATAGTATAATGTGCGTTGTAAGAAACTTGATCAAGTATTGATGACAAATGACAATTTTCATTACCAGTACCTGGTACCAGTAAAAAAATAATATTTGCAAATATCACCCTGCGTTTTTTCAGCTATTAACTAACATAAAATTGTGCGCTTCGTGAAAATTATTTTTTACTACCTGTTAAAAATTAAAGTTTCTTGTTTTGCTATTTCAGAAAAAGAAATCACTCCTTTTCTGGCGGGAATACTAAACACCGAGGCAAACCGAGGGATGCCAAGGTGAATGAAAACAGGAGTGAGACGGATATGGGGTGGTGTGTTATTTTTATTATTTATTTATTGGTGTTTAAGGTCACATATTTCTGCACAACAGCTAATCATGACCACGACAGTTTTACGGGTGAATGAAGCCACAATGGCAAGCAACTGTCAGCTCCCCAACATACCACGCAAGCAGGGTTGGCCTTGTTCGAAGATAGGTGCAACACCAACATGCAATATGTCTTAGTACACAACAGACCATGCACCCACATGGGCAATGGGGATGGGGTGCCTTGCTCAAGGACACAAAGCTGTTGCCACAGGTGGGATTCAAACCGAGGACATCTCGTCTTGCACCCTGCGCCTCTACCCACTGAACCACTGCACCCCTGGTGGTGTATTCTGATTACGTAAATAAATTTAAGCAGTATGTTCATGGTTTTAATGCCATGTTTGAGAATTATGGGTGCTGAAGTAAAAGAATGCACTGAAAAATCTCCCCTTTGTTATTTAGTGGGTAGCTTGGTAATGATATTTAAAGCAACTCCACCTCAGTGAGCAACAGAGTGAATTGTTAATCACATAGTGACTTTTTAATTAGTTTTCTTTCTGGCGGTCAGCAATTGTCTTATTTGTTAGGACAGAAAAACTGTTATGGACCAATATCATGACATGGGAAACAGTATTTTTCGGAAGTGGTAATTTTTCAGTCGCCAACGATAAAAAAAATGCCGTAAGACTAGAGACAAGGTCAGCACTCATGGGTGACCAATGGGACCAACGATTAAAAGGAAACAGACTTAATTGTTCTACAATTCTATAACACAGCGGCAATTGTAAAAACATGATCACATAAAGAAGGTGAAAACCTTGAAAACGAAAAAGTGTCAACAAATCACCATAAATTAGTGTGGTTATCACTGACGAAAGGGCTAACAAGTATAATGTATATATACAGAAGGTGCAGAGTGTATATTTTGATTTTATGGGTAGAGGAAGTTGGAGTCCCAGGAGAGAACCACCGAGCAAATGCCAGGCTCTCAATATACTAACTCCACACAAGCAGGGTTAGCAATGGTTGAAGACAAGTGCACCATCAATGTACTGTTCACCCTAGTACACAATGCCACTGTGCCCGCTCATGGGCAATATGGGTTCAGTATCTTGCCCAAATTGTGGAAACATATATGGAGAGGTGTCCGGGGAAAAGAGTAGAAGACCCACAGAAGAGAAACGACACAGGCAGATTGATAAATGTAATGCATTGTTACGGATGTTATTTAAATGTACAAATTATACTCAAATGTCACAAGTTGTGCTTCTGAATAATAAACTGTAAAAATATAGACAAATACATAAGTAAAACAGGAATAAAACATAATACCACTGCAAGTTCTGTTTTTATTTAATCCATATTCCATACACCGTTGATATACCACCAAAACCCTCTCTATTTGTCTGATTTCACACCTCGGTCAATGCAGATGCGGGAAAATTTTTCAGTTTTATGAAAATTTTAATGGAAATTGTTTACTTCGGTAAATTCTATGGGGAAAAATACTAAAGTACTAAAGGAAAGAATTACATTGCATTACCAAAATAAAATTAAATTTAGGGGCTAAATCACCCACCTCCCTCTGTAGGGCGAAATGACCCGGGGCAATTGAGAATTGGGGCGAAACGACTCGAGGGGCGAACGGCAATTGGGGCGAAACGACCCGGGAGCAACTTATCAACAGGGTATCACCTATATCCAACCAAACTTTTCATTACCATTTATTACACCTTAAAATTAGGATAATTCAAAAACTACGCTTCGCTTTGATTCTTGAACTTCACTAGCCACTTTTCCGTGCATATCTCTATGAAATCGCACCAATATAATCAACAATATCTGCGTTTATGTCTGCGGTTTTTCGATGAAGGTACTTCATGTAATCACCTAATAGGACAAGTTACAACGAAATCAGGAGAGTTCGATCTGAAATAACAAGATTATTTCCTGAGCGTATTGAAAAACCTTTAAAAGGACAGAATACGAGTGGTGTGTAGACATGTATATATGTCGCAAAGCTGAGACGCGAGTCGGGTTGCAACAGAAAACGAACGCATTTGACATTTTGTTTCATTTTTGTTATCGACCCAAAGATTCCTTGAGGGGGAAAGCCGATTGCAATTGTACCGGCAATTGTGAACCGGAAGCCACGTGATTTTTCCCTGAAATTTACTGTCCAATTCAAAATATCGCTGAACGGTATTAGAAAATGTATTTATCTGATTGGTTATGTGCAAACCCTTGCAGGCCTACGGCCCGCTGGGTTTCCTATAATGCCACAAGTGGGAAGGCGGTTTGCAGGTAGTTTCTCTGTTTTACTGCCGAGGCATGACTTATTTGAAAGCCTTTCCGATAAACAACTTTTACCCCAAATTTCACTGAAATCTGAGAAGTAATGTCCAAGTTATAATGCAAACAGACATCAGAGTGCAGATAGACATATATACGTATGGACATATGGATAGATGTCAAATGCACGAGATTGTACCAGAGGTTATGACATACCAGTGTCATGGATAATGCTGTGTTAGATGACAGACAAAATCTCTCACCCAATGGACCCTGGACAGGGTAAAAATGTTTTTTGTGTAAAATCTTTGAAGTGTTCACAAACACATTTTAGAACTCAAAACACCAGGGTAACTGTACAGGGTCATGTAATATTAAGAACAGCATGCTAAGTATGGCATATGCACCCCACTCCCCCCCCCCCCCCCCATCTCTGAAAATACTGAGATTGACATATTTCCGTTACAAGGTATACGCACGAGGGGTTGGTTAATCATCTTTGTTTTTCAGCGGAGAGAAATCCATCCCAGCAAAAATTGTGAGATCAACGTACACCTGTTATCAATAGTTTGTGTCAAACAGATCATCTACATGTGAGATGTGAAATTATTGTCTTTGATTTAGTGCAAAATTAATCCCCCCCCCCCCCAACCCAACCCAGTAGTAACTGTAAACAATTATTGGACCATCAAGGGGGCGCGGTGGCTCCGTTGGTAGAGGTGCAGGCTGCAAGCCGAGAGGTCCTCGGTTCGAATCTCACCTGCGGCAACCGCGTTGTGTCCTTGGGCAAGACACTTCACCCCGATTGCCTACATGGGGGCACGATGACGCTGTGTACTGAGGCGTACTGCACGTCGATGGTGCGCATGTCTTCAACCAATCTAACTCTGCCTGTGCTGCGGTGCAGAGTTCAGAGTTACGATGTTGGAGAGCTGACAGCTGCTCGTCGTTGCTCGGTGGTTCTCTCCGGGTACTCCGGCTTCCTCCACCCGTAAAACTGTCACGGTCACGATTAGCCATTGTGCATAAGTATGTGACCTTAAACACCAACAAAATAAAATAAATAAATTGGACCATCAAAGAGGACAAAGCTATAATGCCACATGTGGGGAGGTGATTTGCATGAATTTTCTTGGTTTTGTTGCGGGGACGTGACTCATTTGAAAGCCTTTCCCAAAAACAATCTTCATTCCAAATTTTATTGAAATCTGATAACCCTAACCTGAATTATGATGCAAAGGGACAAAATTTGGTATTTTACGAGACAAACAGCAAATTTTCAAAGTTAAAAGGCGGGATAAGTCTGAAAAGTGAAAAGTAATAAATATGATTGATATCCGATAACCCAAACCCTACATACGAGCCGAACAGACAAACGATAAGCTATTTTTGTATATTCTAAGGGCCATAATGCACAGAAAAAAATGTTTTCAACATTAAAACGGCTGTTACTCCTTTATGATCTTACATGTATAATATTGAACATGTGTATGGAATTTCAATAAAATCTGAACAGTAATGTGGGCCAACTGAGTGAGGATGGGCAGATGTACGCATAGATGCATGGGCAGACACACCGACTCACGGATAGGCGCAATCCAGTATACCCCACTTTTTGAAAAGAAACTGGGGGTATAATTAGCTATCTGAGGGCAAGTATGTCAGTACCGTCCCACTTTCCGAACTCCTTCAGGACATGCTACAGTCTTACATACCAATTATTGACCAAATCTGTAGATATTTGTTCAGGTTGTCATGCTAATGAGCTGACAAAAGGCAAAAATTAACTAATTGAGGGCCATAACTCCACTCAGTATGGCTGAACGGTACCAAGTTTCGAACTCCTTCAAGTCATTATTATGAAAGTCTCACATACCGTGCAGGTCACAGTGATAATGAGCTGAAAACAGGAACACATTAACTAATTAAGAGCTATAACTCTTTTCAGTATGTCCAAACGGTACCAGTTTTCGAACCCTTTCAAGAAAGTCTCACATACCAAACGTTGACAAAATCCATTGATATTTGAAGTTATCGAACAACCGATCTGAAAACAGGAAAAAATCAACAAATTAAGGGTCATAACTCTGCTCAGTATAGCTGAAACATAGCAAATTGTTTTATCTCATTCACGACATTAAGAACGTCTCATATACCAATGCTGCTATTTGTTCCAAGTTATTGTGCAAACAATCTGAAAACAGGCAAAAATTAACGAATCGTTACAGTGGGCCGATTCATATATGTTCGCAGCAAGTTCAAGGATTCATATCTGGACCGCTCATTATATCCTTCAGCAATAAAGGGAACTTTCTTTAAAAACTTTCTTCGTCGGGTCCATCATACAAAATCTCTTGATATCTGATATACAACAGATTCAACTTTGTTCAAAGAAATCACTTGGGCGATAGTTGAGCTCGCTGCGATGCCAGAATTTTAGCCTGGTGCAAAATGAGGAAAATTCTTTAAACTGTTCAGACTGACCAGTCAGACTCCTTTGATATTCGATATGCAGCACGTTCGGGAGATCCAGATTCAAGTTTGTTCAAATCAAGTATCTGGGTTCATAATTGTGCCCGAATTTTAACTTTGTGCAATATGAGGAAATTTCTTTAAAACCGCTTCTTCTTCCGATCCGCTCGTCAGAGTCTTTCGATATTTGGTATTTGATATCCTTAGTGGGGAGATTAAAGTTCGTTGAAATGAAGTTTCTTGGTTCATGATTCTGCTCCCTGTTGGATCCCGAATTTCAACGCTCAATATTGAGAATATTCGTCAGAAAAGCTCTTCTTCAGATTTAGCCAGTAGAATCTTATGACAATTATATATAGAATGAGTGTGACTGTAAGACTGAAGTTTGTCCAAAGTGTTAACTCTGAACGAGTGGGAAATATGGTAGGGGTGCAGTTTGACATAGAACCAAATGGGGAATTTACTATTTGATTAAATAGTTTTGGCCTCGCGTTACAGAGCCGGTTGTGGTGTGGTCAACGTTAGTTATGTGTAAATGTGGATGGATAAGATTAATGATTGTTCAAATAGAGGTCACCAGGCCTCTTAAAACCATGTGTGTGGGGGGGGGGGGGGGGGGGGGGGCAGAGGAGTCAACTGGACCAATGCCAACAAGCACTCTCCAATAAACTGTAATAAAACAAATTTGTATGAACAAAATACTATTTGTGTTTGACTGAATATGAAACATGAATAAGGAAATATTGGCTTTTGCTCTGGTACCCTCATTTTTTTTGAAAGCCCCGATAGTGGCTTCTAGCACTCAATCAGTTATGTGCTATTCACAACAATAACAAAAAAATATGGAAATCATGGCACGCCGCGCAGATTCCCGCTGCACAATTTTGACCCGCCTTTGGGGACTGTGTGCTCATATTACATATTGTGCGGAAGGGGTATGAGTATATGTTTTAAGGTTCCTACACGAACTGTCCCTGGATGTCAAAACTGTTGTTAAACCCCAGTAGTAGGAGATGTATGGATCGGCCCCGGTTGGGGGAATCTCATGGGGATCTCATATGTGACGTCATAGTCACGTGACCTGGTTGCGCCATGTTGTGTTGTCGTGGTAACACGCGTGAGTGGCCATCTTGTGACGTCAATTCCACAGTGATATGCGGTGTGAGTGCGCATGCGCAGCGCGTGTTGTTAGGGTGATACGTGTTTCCGTCGGCCATTTTGTATACTGGAGGCCGCCATCTTGGTTTCTATGGTAGCACGTGGTTGCTATATGACCCAAAACCTTCTAACAAGACAGGGCTATGTTCGGAGGTATGTTCCTTGGTACAGGAGTAATTTCCCGAGTCGAAGAATTACCACAACGACCCGACAAGTTTTACTATATATATGCAATACTTTCCATCAACCAGACCATATTCCGTTGTCCTGTAGTATACCCCAGTAGAGTAGAAGAGCCTATTAGCAGGAACAGCTATGCTTATTATTACTATATTTAGCTTTTCTGGTCTATTCTTGTTAGTTCTGACCCTATTCCGAATACTGTTGTTGTTCCATTTATCTGGATCATTTATATAATATAAATTATAACCAACCAATCAGTTTGCTTAGTTTCCCGTAATCTGCATGCAGAGTTACCTCCCCTTATTAATATTAATTATATTATATTATTATAATGGAGGCCTATCCTATACTCTTACCCTCATTTCAGTAATTAACAGCCATATCCCCCGCGCCCCAATTTCGGCACCCCTTGTTGAAAAACATATGGCCTTCAGCACCCCTTTTTGTCGTATGAGGCCATGAGGGCTATGTAAAAACCCTCAGTGAGGCCTAATTTACTATCCCTCATAGCCTCATTGAATTTTGAGGTCATGGGGGCCGTGAAAAATTCCTCAATGAGGTATAATTTACAACGACTCTTAGCCTCATTTCGGTATTTAACAGCCATATCCCCAAACACCCCTATTTCGGCACCCCTTTCTGGAAAACATGGCCTTCGGTACCCCTTTTTGTCGTATGAGGCCATGAGGGCTATGTGAAAGCCCTCAATGAACCCTAATTTACTATCCCTCATAGCCTCATTGGATTTTGAGGTCATGAGGGCCATGAAAAATCCCTCAATGAGGTATAATTTACTACGACTCTTAGCCTCGTTTCAGTAATTAACAGCTATATCCCCATGCACCCCTATTGGAAATCATATGGCCTTCGGCACCCCTTTTTGTCGTATGAGGCTATGAGGGGTATGAACAATCCCTCAATAAGGCCTAATTTAATATCCCTCATACTCTCATTGAATTTTGAGGTTATGAGGACCATGAAAAATTCCTCAATGAGGTATAATTTACTTCGACTCTTAGCCTCATTTCAATATTTGAGGATACCTATGGCCTGGTATACCTATCGAGGATACCTTTTGGAAAATCCCTTTTTTGTCGTATTAGGCCATGAGGACCATGAGTAATCCCTCAATGAGGTCTAGTGTAGTCTTACCAACCGCTCCCATCTTGTCGCCAAAGCTTCAAGGCCACTTCTGGTCTATGGTCTATCTGTCCTATCATTAGCTTCTACAACAGTCTTGTTCCACTGCGGAGATGTACTAGTGCTATTGGCTTCTGTTATTCTGCCCCATACCTCATCCACTACTTCCTAGCTATACCTTCTCTCAAGCCTTCAAAATGTTCAATCAGATTTCCCCCTGTATACATATAAGGCATTCCGTAGTTGAGATTCCTAGCCAGATATTTTTCACATTAGTGATTAACTGGTTGAGGGCTAGATTATTGCCCACAGACACTCTCCAATAATTTGTAATAAAACAAATTTATATAAACAAAATATTATTTGTGTTTGACTGAATATGAAATTTAAGCAAGGAAAGTGTTGGCTTTTGCACTGAAATCCTCATTTTTTGAAAGCCCAGATAGTGGCTTCTCGCACTCAATCACTTAACAAGGGTTGACAGCAGGATTATATTAGTATTTTAAGCTGCGATAACATTTGGCTCAACAGTTGTCAATATTCGGGAGAAAATTAGAATTGAGGTTAAAACTTTTAAAAAATCGGAAAATAATATTAAAACACATGCCACAAAGTACTTACGCGCTGTTTGATTTCGTACGTCATACACAAGACGTACAAAAGTATCAAAGGGTTAAATTTGATTTGTTGATGGAGAATTTAGTAAATATTATAGGAACGGTAGTAGTTCGTCCACCGCACTAGTTGTTGGTGTCGCAAATGATATATTGAATCTTCAGCTGTTTAATGATTTTCGTCGATCTTTTCAGTAATGAATATTCTACATTGTTCTCAAAATGGTGATATCACGGGGCATTCTAAAACAATGAATGATTCTTTCCGATTTAGTCTTACAAAAGGTACATAAGGTATCTGATATTATACCGCATTTGTGTAAAAGCGACCGCGTTTCAATAATTCTGGTGTTTAAGCGGCATTGCAACCATTGATAAAGAGAATCAATGTATTTGAAAGGGCAAATTTATTTATTGGAGTTTAACGACACTTTCGATAGTCAGGGTCACCTCGTGTCGGACAGTTTTACGGGTGGAGGAATCCGAAGTACTTGGAAAGAACCACCGAACACCGGCGAGCACCTGTCACACTCCCTAACGTACTAACTCCACACAAGCAGGGTCAGAATTGGTTGAAGATGGGCACATCATCGATGTTCAGTATGCTTTAGTACACAGTGCCCCGTGCCCCACGTGGGCAATTGAGATTAAGTGCCTTGTCCAAGTACACAACGCAGTTACTCTTGGCGGGGATCGAACCGTGAACCTCTCTGTTTGAAGTTCAATATCGTAACCGCCGAGCCACCACGCTGCCAAGGGGGGCATAATAATGCTGATTGTCATCAATTATCTTCAAAGTCAACTTCCCCATTTTCCTTCACATTTAGCATCTCCTCTCCGTTCCTGGGGCATTTTGTACATATTTTCACAACTCTCATTTGAAAGAAAGAAGTCCAGCGGGGAGAGTCTGAATAGACGGGCCAGAGCCAGAAAATTGCTAATGTCTCCATCCAGACTGATGCAGGTGGACGCCTCACTCTATACTCCGGAATACATAATAAAAGCAGTCTTTTCCTTAATTTTTCCTTTGAATTTTTTATATGTTAAAAAAATTCGTCTTCAACCGTTAACAACGAATTTCAAATATTTTTGGTCTGTGGTATCACAAGATATTAAGTGGAACAGTTTTTTTAGGAGTTGTGTCCCTTTGACATTAAATTGTCAAGTTTGTCAGCAAATGACCAAAAGTTGCCCCAATGCGGTATCCTTGTTTTGATTCTATTTATTCTGCAACGGTCCATCACTGCAGAAGGGTATGAATTGCCTTCAGCAATAGCTTTCCTACTTCTTCTGCTTCTTCTTATTATTATTAGTATTGTTAGTAGAAGAAGTCGAATATTTTACTTTTATTAATTTTTGTAGTAATAGTACAGCAGAAGTAGTATCATCATTCAACAGTCCAACACTGAAGTGGGGTATGAATTACCTTCAGCAATAGCGCAGTTTCTTCTTCTTCTGCTTCTTCTTCTTCTTTTTCGGCGTCTTCTTCTTCTTCTCCTCTTGTTCTTCTTGTTCTTCTTTTTTTCTTCTTCATCTAGTATCATCATTTCCTTGTATACATTTTCGTAATTATTATTATTATAATTATTTTTTCCAAATCAGTAAAAAATGTCATTTTCTTCCACACCATTTTTAATGCAAGACTGCACCCTAGCGCGAACAATCGCAGCATGCAATTAAAACTAGAAGTCCTGTCAAGAAATGCGCACAGATAGCACATCGATCTGCGCGTTAATCTACGCGTTATGACCGCAGCAAGGCTATCAAATTATCTACATATGACCTGCGCACAAGCAATGTTTCAGCCAATGGACCTCCAGTTGACATTGCCTATGTTTGCTATGAGTAACCAGGAGAACATGACATGCTTTGGATATACCATTCGATATGGCAATTGCGCGGAGTTCCTAAGCGCAATTAAGCCTAAATAAGCTAACAGTTCGCGATAGGACAGTAGTAATGTATGTCGGCTTTGAAACCTAGCTAGGTGGAGGGAGGTTGGAGGTAGGTTGGGGGTATGACGTAATGAGTGTTACGTCATGCAATTAATGAGTTGCGTTATGTAATTAATGGTGTTGCGTCATGTAATTAATGGTGTTGCGTCATTTAATTAATGGTGTTGCATCAAATAAATCACATAATCCGTTATATAATATCATTTTTGGTTAATTTTGGTTAATTAGTATATTCGTCATTAAGGTAATTATGTAATATTATTTTTTATACACCTGTTTAGCGAAAAAAGGTATGGAGGAAGGTTCGAATATATTGCTATTACTATAATCGCCTCGTTACTAATTTTGGTTAATTAGTATACTCGTCATTAAGGTAATTGTGTAATATTACTTTTTATACACCTGTCTAGCGAAACACGTATGGGGGAAGGTCTGAATATATCGTGATTGGTATAATCGCTTCGTGATTAATATGGGTTAATTAGTATACTCGTCATTAAGGTAATTGTGTGATATTGTGAGGAAGGTCTGAATATATTGCGGCTAGTATACTTTCGCTAATTGAGTAATAATCGATACGCATTCCGTTAAAATATAGCGTAATTATATATTTTCCCCCGTATATAAACTTGATGGGTATACTGGTTACGTATATAAGTATACGGGGTAATGACGTTAAATCGATTTTTTTTCAAACACGAATTACTCCTCGCAGATGGCACGAGAGTAACACGGGTGAGGGTAATAAAGTCCATTATAACATTTTAACGACCCGTCATAATCTGTCATAAATATCGTTAGACTGACGCTTCAAATTTAAGCGCTATTGAAATTGTAAGAGACCAATCTGTCACCTTATTGATTTTAATAGCTAATCCCTATTGTTCCAAAGTTATAGGCTCATAAAAAGCTCATAAAAACCTCTTCGAATTTGCTGATCAACACGCGTCCTTCTTTCAGACTCAGAGATTCAAATGTTGGAATTCATCGATTTTTCCCCAGGCCCATTCCTGCCTTTTGACTGGTTCTCAAAAAATCAATCGGTCAATTTTAAAGCGATGGGCGTGTTTTTTTCCCCTATAAAGTCTGCCGATTCGAACTTCACTTTCATAAGAAACTGTTCAGTCTGAAAAGTCAACATGGCAAGCGATAAATGTATTATTGCTTCTAGAAGTACACTCATCAACGATACACCATTTCAGGAGCCGACAGCGATCGACTACACTTCCGTGGAAAACTATGAGCGAACCAAGAAGCAGAGAGCTGATAAAGAATCTGCATTAGCGTTAAAAAAGTGGTGGTCAGCGACGCTCCCAATGAAGGAGCAAGAAAAGAATCTTAAAGACCACCCTTTCGTTGAGGCTGCCAGACGTCCGTTCGGGAAATCCAGTATAAAAATCGACCTAACCACTGGTTTGATCTTCCCGTACACATGCAGGAGGAAGCACTTTTGGGTTTTGGGGCCAAGATCGGAGATGCTGTTAACTGTTGAAGAAAATTGGCAAAATGAGTTCTTCACAGAGGCGGAGATGGGAGGAAGAAAATAGCTTTCCGTGGAAAGAAAAAACGGCCCTTTCCAGGGCCTCCATAATCTTAAAAAGAGTTGCTTTATCACAAACACACACTTTTTCAACCAATCAGACACCTCCATTATCCCACTCCCTCACCACCACTCCCCTGTAACCCCTCACAATACCTAAAACTTTCATAAACCCCCTCCTCCAACTTATCCAATACCAAAAACTTTTGGAAAACTCCCCCCTTTCCCACCCCTCACAATAGCTAAATTATCTTGAACCCCAGTCCAGTTCTCTAAATGTAACGGGCATGTCAGGCCCGGACTCTCCCTCCCCACAATTTTGAGCAATCAAATTACCCTGGATTAGTCTCCTCTCATAACTTACCGCACTCTTAGCCCTTAATTGCTTCGACGTAGTCCCCCCTAATAATCCTGTGTAAAAGGTAGCTCCCTTTAACCTAACCCCAAAGGTTAAAGGACTTCTTAGGAAGTGCCTGATGAGCTTACGTGTATAGCCTTCTATCGCAATTCGCGTATAGAACGCTTTTGGGTCAAGAAACGGAGCTTTTGTTTGTCCCACGCCCAAAACGATATATTTTCTATTAAAAAAACCCGCGTTTACGAGCAAACGGGGGTATTTTTTGTTTCTAAATGGTATCATTTTTGTTTACAAAATATTTATTAGCCGAACAAAAAACAAAACAAAAAACAATATTTACGACAATTACACGATGCAATAATTAATATGTACAGGTTTAATATTACAATAATACAAAAAAGAGAACAAATTAAATTCTACAATGAGTTTTACAAAATTAAAATCTGTTTGTCAGTTTTAAAACCATTTTTACAAAATTGAAATCCGAGCATCGGTTTTAAAATCAATTTTATCACTCGTTAAATCCGATAATCGAGATTACATGTATGGAGGAAGGTCGGAATATATTGGGATTAGTATAATCGCTTCGTTACTAATTTTGGTTAATGAGTATACTCTTCGTTAAGGTAATTGTGTAATATTACTTTTTATACACCTGTTTAGCGAAAACATGCACGGAGGAAGGTCTGAAGATATTGCGGTTAGTATACTTTCGCTAATTGAGTAATAATCGATACGCTTTCCGTTAAAATATAGCGTAGTTATATATTTTTCCCCGTATTTAAACTTGATGGGTATATTGGTTACGTATATAAGTATACGGGGTAATGACGTTAAATCGATTTTTTTTTTCAAACACGAACTACTCCTCGCAGATGGCACGAGAGTAACACGTTTTAGGGTAATACAATCCATTATAACATTTTAACGACCCGTCATATTCTGTCATAAATATCGTTTGACTGACGCTTCAAATTTAAGCGCTATTGAAATTGTAAGAGACCAATCCGTCACCTTATTGATTTTAATAGCTAATCCCTATTGTTCCAAAAGTTATAGGCTGATAAAAACCTCTTCGAATTTGCTGATCAACACGCGTCCTTCTTTCAGACCCTGAGATTCAAATTTAGGAATTCATCGATTTTTCCCCAGACCTATTCCTGCCTTTTGACTGGTTCTTAAAAAATCAATCAGTCAATTTTAAAACGATGGGCGGTGCTTCAGTTTTTCGTTTAAGTTCTGCTGATGAATCGACTCGTCACTTCACTGAAACAGTCGAGATGGAAAGCTCCAATAAAGTTCAGATCGGTTCAAGAAATACTTTTATCAGCGTGACACCTTTTCAGGGTAAAGTAAAGGTGCACGTGAGAAGATACACAGAAGACTCTTCGACACCGACTAAAACTGGAATCGCTCTGGACGTAAGCGAATGGAATGACCTGAAGAAAACAATCACAGAAATCGACAGAAGAATTGCCAGCGAAGAAGCGGATTTGTATAGAAAGAGAAAACGAGAATTTCCGACGTTCTCAAATCATGGGAAAAAGAATCCGACGACGGAACTTAGAAGAAGACGAATCCAAACAGAGAGCTTAGCCGAGCTTACGCAACTATGATCCAAAAACATTTAGATGACTCGGTTAGCGAACTGTGCTATGGGTGTTCTGTAAATCATGGCGGTCAAACCCATCACGATCTATGTTTAATGGCTAGTCCAGAAGAAAAGGTCGAGAGATGTTTCCTCACTGCCTTGGAGAAGATTGATCGTGCTGAGCTGCAAACTTTTTGGGCTGCGAACATAAGTAATATGGTACCCGCTGTGCTGCCGCACGAATATACTAGCATCGACGAGTTCGATAGAGAATCGGTAGTGAAAATGGTTGTAGAAAATATTTCTACGGCATGGTGAAGAAAAAAAAGACAGGCGAATACGGATCACGACATGGAAAAACGGCCCTTTTCAGGGCCAACCAAATTATTATAAAAGAGTTTCCGTAATCACACAAACACATGCTCGGTGACCCCCCCCCCCCCGTCAAACACATCTGAGTGGGAAGAGCCCCCCCCCCCCCCACTCACCCAAACACGCACAATCGAACTTTCGTAATTGGCTTATTATTCTAACCAATCGTATCCCGTCAACTCTACACACCCTTTTGAATTTTAACATCTAGCCGCTAGCCCGTCCCATTATCATAAGTTAACATTAGCGGTATATAAAGAGCATAACAGCCCCAAGGTGGTCATTTTACTTTCGATATGGATGCGATATGGCCACATCCCTGTACGTGCGTTTTGGCAGGTCCGACTTCTTGCGGAAAATCTACTTTTATCCGTAAATTTATTTCTAATTTAGAGGCTGTGATATACCCAGTCCCCGAGCGTATCATCTGGTGTTACGGGGAATGGCAGCCATTATACGACACTCTTTCGGGGGTCGAGTTTGTCGAAGGCATCCCACAGGACGTCAGGCCCAATTCCCTGGTAATTCTCGATGACCTGATGCTCCAGGCCGACGAACGTGTTGCCCGTTTCTTTACCCAGAAATTCCACCATCAAAATCTGAGTGTCGTTTACATCGTTCAAAATGTATTTGATCAAAAAAATAAATTTCTTCGTACCATATCTTTAAACTGTCACTATTTAATTCTATTTAAAAATCCGAGGGATCGATCACAGATTTCTCACCTAGCTAGTCAAATGTATCCCGGGAGGGTTTAATTTTTACGGGAGGTTTTCGAAGATGTCACATCTGTACCATACGGTTATTTACTGGTCGACTTTAGGCAAGAAACCGACGAGGGGTTAAGACTTAGATCTTGCATATTTCCGGGAGAAACTCAGACTGTCTACATGTCGAGGACATAAAAGGGCACAACTTTTCATACCCCGTCATAACGATGTCTACCCGCGTGAGACGCAACATCGGAACTCTTAGAGTTTTAAGCCGTGCTAATCCTTCTACATTGAAACGAATTATTCAGCAGGGCGACAGGGATCTCATTCTGTCAATTTGTGAATGTGCCAAACATATTGTAGCCGGTAACGTACCGATTTCCATTTGTCCAAGTTATGCCCTCACAAATTAAAAGTTAGAAAATTGGCGAAAAAAAAAACACATCGGATAAAGTCAGACGTCACATCATTCAATCTGGAGGTTTTCTAGGTTCATTAATAGGACCGGTCCTAAAAGTGTTAACCCAAGGATTACTCGCATAAGGAATGGAACACGCCAGGAAAATGATTTTAGTTGACCCTCGGATGTTAGATCGCGTAAACAAAAGACCGAATGACACTGCGGTTTCTTCCTTGAACAGAGAACTTACGGAAATATTAAATCAGTCCAATTTAAGCGAATTTGAAAAAAATAAAGTATAATCAAGTCTTACAACGCTATTTAACATTTTACGAAAAATCGATCGAACCTCCCACTGTAAGAATCAAAACAGAAAGCGTTGAGCCCACCAGAAGCATTGACAAAACCATAATAGACTCTGTCCCTTCGACTATGCGGCGGAAAGCTAGTTTATTATTAGAGCACATAAAGTCTATTCCACACTTGAAATGGGACGATACCGGCCGCATAACTTATAAAGATCAGACCGTAGATGGCTCAAATATCACAGACCTCGTCAACGATTTATTAAGACAGCGCAAAAAGTTTGAACCGGAAAGCTGGAGAATTTTATGTGAAGCCCTCCGAGATGCGAACGTCCCACAAGAGTTGATTGGAAACAAAGAACGTTGGGGCTATATTCGGGCTCCTAAAAAGACTGCTCAAATTCCGAAACCGACCAAAAGTCGCGCCGATTCGCGGGTTCCGAATTGGCTCCCTCTTTAAAAACAATATACGGCCGTGTGTTTTAAACAGTATGAGTTTGGAAGAGCTATATTACACACCATCATTGCCTGGTAGTTTTGGTGGGGTTTCTGCCCTCCAATGTGTGTCCAAAAAGAAAACTAAAGATGTATCGAAATGGTTAAGCAATCAGGATATGTATACTTTACATAAACCGGTTCGCCGTAATTTTCCGAGACGAAAAACAATCGTTAGTGGCATTCATTCTCAGTGGCAGGCAGATTTAGTGGATGTAAGTTCCATTAGTAGATACAATGACAGGATTAAATTTCTCCTCACCTGTATTGATATTTTTTTCGAAATATGTGTGGGTCGTAGCTCTAAAAAATAAAACTGGAACTTCCATTGTTGCGGCTTTCAGCGAAATTTTCTCTCACGAGCGAAAACCCTCGGTTTTGCAAACCGACCAAGGAAAATAATTTAAAAACGTTCATTTTCAAAAGTTTCTAAACATGAATAACGTAAAGTTTTTCACCACCTACAATGTCGAAACGAAATGTTCGGTAGTTGAAAGATTTAACAGAACTTTCAAAACTAAAATGTGGAAATATTTCACTAAAAATAATACTTTGAGGTTTCCGTTACATGCTCTGTTAGACTCTTATAATGAGACTTGCCATCGCAGTATTGGCATGGTACCGGCCTCTGTTACTTTTAAAGGTCAAGAGCGAATTTGGCTTAAACGTTACGGTGTATCAACAACTTCCTGTCAGAGGTACAAGGTAGGGGATCGAGTTAGAATAAGTAAAGTAAAACGAACGTTTGAAAAAGGCTACCTACCCAACTGGACAGATGAACTTTTTACCATAGCTGAAATAAAACGGGGTTCCCTCATCACATACCTGTTGAAAGATTTTAATGGGGCGTTATTGGAAGAGACTTTCTACCCTCAAGAACTTCAGCGTGTGGGTGAAAAAACACCTACAGGACAGAAAAAGTAATTAAATCGCGTTGAAGGGGAAAAACAAAAGAACTTCTCGTGAAATGGTATGGTTACCCCAAATCTTTCAACTCTTGGATCAAATCGAGTCAGATTATTTAATAAAGGGGAAGGTGTCACTCGTAAATTTCTCATTAATATGGATGATTCCGACAGTAGCAGATCGTGGATTTTGTGTGGTAATAAATTTCCCAAAAGCGAAATCACTTATTTTGTTCAGGTTATTATTCTGTACATAATCATCATTACGAGTATTGTTAACTTAAGCTTGGAGGCAAATAACCCGCAGTTGTGGACAGCTTTATTAGGTAGCGCCATAGGATATTTACTCCCTAACCCGACTATTAAAAAAACGATAATGTTCTATTTACATTTACACAGTAACAGTTCAATGGACACATTCCCCGACAATACGCTAACTGCTTTTCGGACTCAGTTATCTCAACCAACAACTCTCGAGGGTGAATGGAAGGTGGGATTAACTGAAATTCAGTATCCTAATACCTGGTTCAACTTGAAAGATTTAGAAGCCTATATAAATGTCAAATATAAAGATAGGGAGCATGCGGTCGGTGTAAAACCCGGTAGATATACGAATCCTTCTCAAATCATAACCGAGCTAGAGAGGGGAAAAGAGAAGCTTCTTCTTAGGCCAGACTGTTTATCATTCGAATTCGACACAATATCTCAAAAGCTTACAATTATCGTAAAACACGGGGCAATCGTTGAGCTGAGTCAGTTCCTTCAAAATATTTTCGGATTTGATAAAAATATTTTCCACCAAGGTTGGTTCAGAGCTGACCGCGTGGCTGATGTAAACCGCGGTTTTTATTCCTTATACGTTTATTGTGATCTAGTGAGAGATCAGATCGTTGGAGATGTTAGAGTTCCTCTATTACGAATAGTCCCAATCGACGGTTCGTACGGTGAAACAATAACCAGGACCTTCGAAAACGCTTATTACCTCCCCCTTTCTCAAAAACATTTCAATTCTGTGGAAATATATATAAGAGACGACACTGGTAAGCCCCGTGCCATTTGAACGCGGGAAATTAACCGTGACACTCCATTTTAAACCATGACGTACTGCTGCGACGCTAAATTATTCGAAGATTATTATCTCAGTCAAGTAGGTTCTGGAAGACCAGTATTTACCGGGGCACAAATTCAAAGGGGGCATGGACTCGGAAGCCTATTTGGACCCCTAAAACACGCGGTATTTCCACTCGCCAAAAAATGTCGGAAAACATCTGCTGAAAAAACGTATTGATTTTGTCGGAGATGTGGCTTCTGGAAAAAAACGTTAAGGAGGCAGAGTTGAGGCGATTTAAAGAAGCTCTCGTCCAAGGCGTTTCTGAGCACCCCCCTGGTCAAATGAACGAACCCTCCCCCTTCGAAACGAACGCGGGGTATAAAAGTGCAAGCCGCGAAAAAATCTACCACATCCAACAAACGTAAGCGCAAGGTTAAGACAGACGTGTTTGGAAATGTCTCTAATTAACCCGCAATCTTCGGAGTGTTTCAACAGCGAACTGGATTTATTTTCAGTTCCCCCCGACTCAAACGAGTGTTGAGTTTGGACAATGGATTGAATATCGACCTCTGGCTACAATTGGGAACAGCGGACCGATTGAATTTTACGTATCTGGAAGCGGGGACGATTACTTAAATTTAGCTCAGAGCGACCTACACGTGAAGGCTAAAATATTAAAAACTGACGGATCGGAACTTACCGACGATGACAACGTCGCCCCAGTTAATTTATGCCTGCACTCCATGTTCAGCCAGGTTCAAATTAGCCTTAACGAAAAACTTATTTCTACATCGACCAATACTTACCCCTATAGAGCATGCATAGAAACCTTGCTGAGTTATGGTCCTTCCGCTAAAAAGTCCCAACTAACTTCAGCGTTACGGTACAAAGACACTGCTGGGCTTTTTAATGATTTAGTCGGAAATAATGGATTTAATACCCGAAAGAATTTCGTAAAGGGGAGCCAAATCGTCGATATGACTGGTCGGTTACACCTCGATTTGTGTAATCAAGAACGCTACCTTCTAAACGGGGTTAATGTACATCTAAAAATGAATAGGTCAAAAGACGCGTTTGCCCTGATTGGTGGCACCCCAAATTATAAAATGAAAATAAACGAAGTTGCTATGTTTATAAGGAAAGAACGTCTGCATCCCGCAGTACGTTTGGCTCATGTAAAAGCCTTAGAGAAGGGGACTGCAAAATATCCCATAAATAGAGTACAAACGAAGGTGTTTTCTGTGCCGAAAGGGAACTTTACTTTGACGCAAGAAAATGTATTTTTAGGCCAGCATCCGAAAAGACTTATGGTGGGCTTGGTGGACAATGACGCCTTCAACGGGACCTTTTCCAAAAATCCATTCCATTTTAAACATTTTAATCTCAACTTCGCTGCCGTGTATATAGACGGACAACAGATTCCATCCAAGCCATTACAACCTCGCTTTGAACTCGGAGAGATCGCTCGAAGTTACAGGAATTTGTTTCAAGCCACTTCATAATTATTCGAGGACGCTGGCAATCATATAAATTGAGCCGAGTACGCAAAGGGTTACACGCTGTTTGCATTTGACCTTTCACCAGACTTATCTCACGGCGAGCATTTCCAATTGGTGAAACGCGGAAATTTGAGAATGGAAATACATTTCGACGACTCTCTGCAGATCACCATGAACGTGATAGTTTATGCTGAATTTCAAAACATTATCGAAATTGACAAGAGTAGACAGATTATTTTCGATTATACGACATGAACACGATCGAATTGCAGACTATAATTAACTCTGACAGATATCTCAAACATTTGAGCTTGGGCGTTTTTGCGAGAAATCGTCTACCGAGAACTCTCCCCCCCCCCCCCTCCAGAGACCAGTTATGTTTATAGCTAATACCGATCCCAGCTACAGCGGAGGCCAGCATTGGGTAGCCTTTTATGTCGGACATGCAACAGCTGAATATTTTGATTCTTACGGCCAGGCTCCGACGCATAAGACATTCAAACGATTCCTGAACAAGCATGCTAAAAAAAGTTGGCGATTCAATCCAATGCGCATTCAAGGGGGATTACCCGTATGCGGACATTATTGCTTGTATAACTTGTTAAATCGATGTAGAGGCGCAACCATGACGACATTAATTAGCGCGTTCACTGATAGTTTATACGAAAATGATATTTTAGTGGAGGACTTTATACGTAATCGTCATTTATACTTGAGTCATGGGATCAACAAGAAGAAATTCGAGAATAGGAAACAGAGGGGGAGGTTTGGACGACTTTCCTAGTCCGTTTATACCAGAACCTCCAACACCGAGCATTTCATTCGAAACGGAATTCCGACATCTTTTAGAATCTGAACTGGAAAATATTTTGCGTGATGGGGTAATTAACCTTCCACCACTTTACTCTAAGTACGCTTTAGAAGAACACAGACTAAAGACATTTGATTCCGTGGGAGTGTTGTAAATCACCGAGAGAACTAGCGAGGTGTGGCTTTTTCTGTGTGGGAACTGACGATAAAACACAATGCTTCCGCTGCGGAGTACAAATCCACAGATGGGAAAGAAGTGACAACGTTTGCGAAGAGCACAGAAAATTCAGCCCATGCTGCCCATTTCAGGATCAAATTCTGCCGCTCCAAGAAGAAGAAGAAGAAGAAGAGAAAACAGAAACGGAAGAAGACGTAAATCTTCACGAAGAAAATAGTTCATTGAAGTGTTGCGCATGTTTGGACTCGCAAACTTGTATTTTAATCCGCCCATGCAACCACCTATGTTGTTGCGATAAATGCTGTAGAGAACTGAAATTTTGCCCCGTTTGCCGGAAAACTGTTGATGAATTTGTAAAAGTTTATATCGTTTAAAGTAATCTCGATGTGAAATAATTCAATTTTATCACTCGTTAAATCCGATTATCGGATTTAACGAGTGATAAAATTGATTTTAAAACCGATGCTCGGATTTCAATTTTGTAAAAATGGTTTTAAAACTGACAAACAGATTTTAATTTTGTAAAACTGATTGTAGAATTTAATTTTTTCTCTTTTTTGTATTATTGTAATATTAAACCTGTACATATTAATTATTGCATCGTGTAATTGTCGTAAATATTGTTTTTTGTTTTGTTTTTTGTTCGGCTAATAAATATTTTGTAAACAAAAATGACAGTCTCATTATTTATGAATGATACCATTTAGAAACAAAATACACCGGTTTGCTCGGAAACGCGGGTTTGTTTATTAGAAAATATATCGTTTTGGGCGTGGGACAAAAAAAAAGCTCCGTTTCGTTTACCCAAAAAGCGTTCTATACGCGAATTGCGATACAAGGCTATACACGTAAGCTCAACAGGCACTTCCTAAGAAGTCCTTTAACCTTTCGGGTTAGGTTAGAGGAAGATACCTTTTACATAGGATTATTAGGGGGACTACGTCGAAGCAATTAAGGGTTAAGAGTGCGGTAAGTTATGAGAGGAGACAAATCCAGGGTAATTTGATTGCTCAAAATTGTGGGCAGGGGGAGTCCGGGCCTGACATGCCCGTTACAGTTAGAGAACTGGACTGGGGTTCAAGATAATTTAGCTATTGTGAGGGGTGGGAAAGGGGGGGGGGGGAGTTTTCTAAAAGTTTTTCGTATTGGATGGGTTGGAGGAGGGGGCTTATGAAAGTTTTAGGTATTGTGAGGGGTTACAGGGGAGTGGTGGTGAGGGAGTGGGATAATGGAGGTGTCGGATTGGTTGAAACGGTATGTGTTTGTGACAAAGCAACTCTTTTCAAGATTATCAAGATTATGGCGGCCCTGGAAAGGGCTGTTTTTTCTTTCCACAGAAAGCTATTTTCTTCCTCCCATCTCCGCCTCTGTGAAGAACTCATTTTGCCAATCTTCTTCGACTGTTAACGGCATCTCCGATCTTGGCCCCAAATGTGCTTCCTCCTGCATGTGTACGGGAAGATCAAACCAGTGCTTAGGTCGATTTTTATACTGGATCTCCCCGAACGGACGTCTGGCAGCCTCAACGAAAGGGTGGTCTTTAAGATTATTTTCTTGCTCCTTCATTGGGAGCGTCGCTGACCACCACTTTGTTAACGCTAATGCAAATTCTTCATCAGCTCTCTGCTTCTTGGTTCACTCATAGCTTTCCACGGAAGTGTAGTCGATTGCTGTCGGCTCCTGAAATGGTGTATCGTTGATGAGTGTACTTTTAGAAGCAATAATATATTTATGGCTTGCCATGTTGACTTTTCAGACTGAACAGTTTCTTATGAAAGTGAAGTTCGAATCGGAAGACTTTATAGAGGAAAAAAACACGCCCATCACTTTAAAATTGACCGATTGATTTTTTGAGAACCAGTCAAAAGGCAGGAATGGGTCTGTGGAAAAATCGATGAATTCCAACATTTGAATCTCAGAGTCTGAAAGAAGGACGCGTGTTGATCAGCAAATTCGAAGAGGTTTTTTATGAGCCTATAACTTTGGAACAATAAGGATTAGCTATTAAAATCAATAAGGTGACAGATTGGTCTCTTACAATTTCAATTGCGCATAAATTTGAAGCGTCAGTCTAACGATATTTATGACAACTTATGACGGGTCGTTAAAATGTTATAATGGATTTTATTACCCTCACACGTGTTACTCTCGTGCCATCTGCGAGGAGTAATTCGTGTTTGAAAAAAAATCGATTTAACGTCATTACCCCGTATACTTATATACGTAACCAGTATACCCATCAAGTTTAAATACGGGGAAAAAATATATAATTACGCTATATTTTAACGGAAAGCGTGTCGATTATTACTCAATTAGCGAAAGTATACTAACCGCAATATATTCAGACCTTCCTCCATGCATGTTTTCGCTAAATAGGTGTGTAAAAAAGTAATATTACACAATTACCTTAATGACGAATATACTAATTAACCCATATTAATCACGAAGCGATTATACCAATCACGATACATTCAGACCTTCCTCCAGACGTGTTTCGCTAAACAGGTGTATAAAAAGTACTATTAGACAATTACCTTAATGACGAGTATACTAATTAACCAAAATTAGTAACGAAGCGATTATAGTAATCGCACTATATTCGAACCTTCCTCCATACCCTTTTTCGCTAAACAGGTGTATAAAAAATAATATTACACAATTATCTTAATGACGAATATACTAATTAACCAAAATTAATCAAAAATGATATTATATAACGGATTATGTGATTTATTTGATGCAACACCATTAATTACATGACGCAACACCATTAATTACATGACGTAACTCATTCATTGCATGACGTAACACTCATTACGTCATACCCCCAACCTACCCCCAACCTCCCTCCACCTAGCTAGGTTTCAAAGCCGACATACATTACTACTTAGGACTTCTAGTTTTAACTGTACGCCTAAAGTTCCCCTCACATGAAACTGGAAACGGATTTTGTGTTCGTACATATATTTATTTATTTATTGTGCGAAACAACACATCAGCATCCAATGCTATATCTTGGCGATATGATCTATATGCAGTACGCCCGCCATGGACTGGTCACTTTCCAGGGGTGGGCAATTTTTCCACAGACGCAACGATATTAGATTCCAAACATTAATAATTGGAATATTTACCAAAAAATTAATTAATGAAGCACCGGGATCTGATGATGATTTTTATTACCATTTAAATGCATGCGTGGACTTTGCTGCCCACGCGTAGACAACGACCAGTTTACGCCGACTGTACTGTACAACAGAACTGCCGAGAAACTCATTGGTCACATGTATACACAGAACGATACAAGATTCTAATTGTAATTGCGTTGCGTTGATTTGTAAAAAATCCAGTGAAATTTCGCTTCTATTTAAAAATAGTCCGTCAACAATTTCCGTCCCGCACATATATATATATTTTCGGCATGGATTAGTGCTGCTGTGAATGGAGATTACATAGATCAGGCGTACAGTACGTGGAGAGTGGATTGTGACTAAATCACCCGCGGAGTGGAGTTATCACCCAAGCTATAACTTTCAAATGTTTTACATATCGACAAAAAACACAAGCAATGTTTCTGGCAATGGACCTCCGGGTTTAACCCGGAGGTCCATTGGCTGAAACTTTGCTGGTGCTGGGTATACTTTGCAACAAATTTGCAATTATTCTTCGGGTGGAATCTCCACTCTGCGGGTCATTTAGTGATAATACACTCTCCACGTACTGTATAATAAAGTGTCTAACCTTCAGTCATACTGAAGTGGGAGGGGGTCTTTCTAGAGGCACTGGTCAATAACTTACCAAGTTTCCTCGGTGCTTTTCAATTGTCAGGGCCTCGCAATCGCAGACGGAATTTTAAAGAAGTTACTTTGTTTTCTGAGGAAATTAATATACTGATTAAGTACACATTTTTCGAGCCAATGCGACTTGGATGGCAACAATTAAGTTATTAAGTTATAATTCTACAAAAAAAACAACAAGAAACTATACAGAGAGTTGATAGCGTATCGATAGTTTTGAGCTAGGTTATCACCGTGAAGGTTGAAGAAGTGAAAACTGTAAGGCCGTGACTGCAATCACAGCGTAACAACTTTCACGTCACCAAACGCCATTAGTTGGAGGAGTTACCACATTGACTGACCTGACGACACTTGATCGTTGATCTTAGACAAGGACTGTGCAATATTTTACAATGGCGATCAAACATTCCATATTGGGGCTGGAATTAGGGCTATTATAACCTAAGTGGTTATCCACGTTGAAGAAAATATGCGAAACAGCAAGTCGATATCGAATTCGAATCGAATTGTCTATGTCGATATCCATTCCATTCTCGATACTGTGGGCTTTCCAGCAAGAGATAACAGGGACCTACGGTAGTAACATCGATAATAATTTGAATGAAAGAAGTCTTTGAAATAAGTTGCAGAATTATATTTTTGCAAGTACACTATTTTTAAATCTGTCGGAATTACCGTATGGATCATGCTTAAAAGGCTTGAAAAAGTATGATCAGAAAAATTGGTAAGACTGTTCAACAACAAAGACCTACATTGTTGTTCTGAATGTCAAAATATCAACCTCTAACCTATGAATGCCAATTTTAACCCTTTACCTAACGTGAAAAGCAGACGACACTTGCAAAAAAAATTCTTGAATAACTAATTTTTTTCATTTTTTTGTCTCAAAAACATAGGTTATGACCCCTCGTTGGAACGAGCTCGACGAGCTCGTTCCAACGAGGGTCATAACCTATGTTTTTGAGACAAAAAATGAAAAAATAGTGAAAATTAATTGGCGATTTTTGAGAATAGCGCTGGCCGGTTTTGGCAGTTACGTTGGGTAAAGGGTTAAGAGGTTACATTACTGTCGCCGTGGACTGGTCGTTATCCACGCGTAGGCAGTGATGACCACGCATGCGTTTACCAGTTATTAAAAATCATCAGCAGCAAAATTTTAATTAATGAAGCACCTTTTTTTATGCAGTTAATCTTTTTTACGATTATTCCTATAATTAGTGCTTGGAATCTAATATTATTGCGTCCGTGGAAATATTGCCCACCTGTGGAAAGTGACCAGTCCACGGCGGTCGTACTGTATTACTTGTTTGATTTTATATTAGTCATGCTATCATCCCGAGCTACAGTACGTGGAGAGTGGATTGTAACTAAATCACCCGCGGAGTGGAGTTGTCACACAAGCTATAACTTTCAAATTGTGTACATATCGACAAAAACACAAGCAATGTTTCATCCAATGAACCTCCGGGTTTAACCCGGAGGTCCATTGGCTGAAACTTTGCTTGTGCTGGTTATGTTTTGCAACAAATTCGCAATTATTGCTTGGGTGGAATTTCCACTCTGCGGGTGATTTAGTGATAATACACTCTCCACGTACTGTAATAATATTATCAAATTTACACGAGCGCCAGCCAAGCTGGGGCTAAGTATATTAACCCTTTGATACTTGTGTACGACTCATGACGTACGAAATTAAAAATCACGTTGATACTTTGTGGTTATTTGTTTTGTTATTATTTTTCGATTTTTTAAAGTTTTAACCTCAATTCCTATTTTCTCTCGAATAGTTCTGTGACAACCGTAGAGCCAGATATTATCGCAGGTTAAAATACTAATATAATCCTGCTGTCAAGACTTCTTAACTGGTTGAGTGCTTGAAGCCACTCTTAAGGCTTTCAAAAAATGAGGATACCAGAGCCAAAGACAACATTTTCCTTGGTTGTATTTCATATTCAGTCAAATGCAAATAATATTTTGTTTGTATAAATTTGTTTTATTACAAATTATTGGAGAGTGCATGTGGGCACTCTCCAATAATTTGTAATAAAACAAGTTTTTAATAACAAATTCAGACCACCGAAAATAATACGGGATGAAATTAGTCGACATACATCGCATCATTCGATTCGACGAAGAGCCTTGGATGAAAAAATACATCAATCTCAACACGAATCTCAGAACTCGAGCCAAGAACGATTTCGAAAAAGATTTCTTCAAACTCATGAACAACTGCGTGTACGGCAAATCGATGGAAAACATCAGGAAGAGAACCGACGTTCGACTCGTCACGTCTGAGAGAAGAGCTAAAAATTAGTGGCGAAACCCAATTACAAACACCGAACCATATTCGACGAAAATCTAGTGGCCGTTCACATGCAAAAGACGCACCTGAAGTTCGACAAACCGTATTATCTCGGACCGATCATCTTAGATATCAGCAAGCAATTGATGTACGAGTTTCACTACGATTACATCAAACGAAAATTTGGTGATAAAGCCAAACTACTGTTCACCGACACGGACAGTTTAGTTTACGAAATAGAGACGAAAGACGTCTACCGAGATATATCTCCGGACGTGGCCGAGTGGTTCGACACGAGCAATTATCCCGTCGATCACCCTCCAACATTCAATCGAACGACAACAAGAAGGTGTTGGGTAAATGTAAGGACGAGAGCGGCTGTAAACAGATCGTCGAATTCGTGAACTTGAGACCCAAACTGTATGCTTATCGTCTAGAAGATGATGAAGAGATCAAGAAGTGCAAAGGTGTTAAAGCGTGCGTGGTGAAGAAAAAACATCTCTTTCCAAGAGTATAAAAATTGTCTGTTAGGAAGTGGTCCAGTGTATAAGACTATGAAATCGATTCAAAGCGAAAATCACGACTTGTATACCGAAATAGTCAACAAGATTTCGCTGACGGCCGACGACGATAAGAGATTCGTGTTAGACGATAAAATAAGCACTTTGGCACTCGGATATTGGACTGTGGATCTAATTAGAGACGATATGAATATGGATGATTGGATTCTAGATACGATTGTGGATGATAAGATTCCAGATATGATTGTGGATGATAGAATTCCAGAAAATCAAGAAGAATTAGATGAACACAAGATTATAGAAATCGATAGTGACATCGAGAAAGTTAGTTTAAAAAGAGAAAGAAAAAAAGAAAAAACAACCCTAACGAACTCCAATTCTTAAATTCCGAAAACGTTCGAGCTAAGAGAGACAAACTACGTTTGATATCTCTTTTTGCGTCGTCTTTTTTTGCAGGTAGCGAAAAAGACATATTTGAATATAATAGATATTTGCAGTTGTTATTCCTGTTCAAAAAATTGTCAAAAGATCAAGTGAAATACATTTACGACGCGGTATCTAAAACATTTCATTCGTTAAATCACCACAAAATGATCGAATCTGTTCTACTAAAAGATGGTAATATCGAGATTCCAGAAAATCAAGAGGAATTAGACGAATTCAAGATTATGGAAATCGATAGAGACATCGAGAGTGTTAGTTTAAAAAGAAAAAAATAAATAAAAAATAATAACGTCATTTTAGTGAATTATAATAAAATAAATAATTAAAAAAATATATACGCATTATGAATAAGAAAATAAAGATATCCGTAGAAGGTGTCGCCTTACCTAACGAACCCCTATCCAACATCGATCTGTTGAATGCGGCAAAAGTTTTGAAAATCAAAGATTTTCTATGCGTGTTTTCCAGAGATGCCTTGCCGAAGAGAAGACCTCAACAATCGGAATGCGCAATTTTAAATCTAGACGATTCATCGGGTGAAGGCACTCAATGGGTGGCGTGGATCAAGAACGGGAAGAAGAAAAATTATTATTTCGACAGCTACGGAATCTCGCCACCAAAAGAAATAAAGAACTATTTCAACAAATCGATGGGTCGTTACAACACAGAACAAGTGCAATAACCAGATCAAGTGTTTTGCGGTCACCTGTGTCTCTACGTTCTCAAGAGATGGTCTGAAGGAGATCGATTTCAAGACATTCTCAATGATTTACATTAGAGAGAGATTTTTTTTTATAGTATATATAAAGATAAAAAATTATTTAAAAAAAATTTTAATCGAATAAAAACGAAAAATAAAATAACATAGTTCATTTTTAATAAACTGCGTTTTGAATATATTTTTCTAAAAACAAAAAAAAAGCCCACAACAACATGCCAGTCGATAAATTTGGTAGAAGTGACAACGAAAAAGTCAACCCGAGAAAGAAGAGGAAGACGTTCGAAGTCGACGATGGTTATGACTTTGCCAACTTGGACTAACGTTACATTCGGAGATACGAAACTCGAGAAGAGCCTTTGAACATGAACGATAAGAAGCTCTACAATCTTCCCGAGCCGATAGATCTCACAGATGCTGCGACTAAAAAATATGTCGACATGGGGAACGCCGATTTCGAACGAATCCTGCTGGATAATTACGTGGATAAAACCATGATCAACGATCTTGATCTGAAATCCAAACGTTTGGTGAACGTCGCGAATCCCATAGATCCCACCGATGCCGCAACCAAGAAATACGCGGACGACTCTCACGTGAGATTCAGCGAACACCTGAGAAATAGATACGTTACGAAAACGATGCACTCGGAATTGAACGCCAATTATAACAAGATAACGAACGTGGCCACTCTCACGAATCCCAAGGACATGGCGACCAAACACTACGTAGATCTGGAACAGAGAAAGTCTGACGGACGAGAAATGAAATCGGATCTGAATGCGGGATTCCACAAGATATTGAATCTGTTGGAGATCAACGACACGGATGCAGACTCAACCGCGGTCAACAAGGGCTACGTAGATTATGCCGTGATACAATCACAAGAATACCTAGAATCGCAAGTGGATGATCTCTACCTGAACAAACAATTTGGTGGAACCATGGAGAGTGGCATCAACATGAACGGTCACAATTTATTCGGTCTCGATCACAATCCCGAATTCGATTCCAGCATGGTCAGCAGAAAGTACGTGGACGACAACTTGGTCTGAAGAAAGGGCGACATCATGGAAGGTAAACTAGACATGGGTGGACACGCGCTCAAGAATCTACCAGATCCCGTGAACATGACGGATGCCTGCACCCTGATTTCGGTGGTGGAGAAAGTCAAATATGCTAGACAATTGATCACCGTGTGGGCCGAAGAGGCCGGCACCTTAGATGAAGGAAAAGCTGAGTGCTCTTTTGGAAATGGTGGTAGCGGATCGAAACATGGTCAGGTGGGATATCCCATGCCGTTAGGAGGTGAAATCCTTCGAATGAGTCTGGCTTCCTCGGATTTGAATAACAGAGCGGTCGTCAATCTCATGGAAATGGTGTAGAGAGCGATAAGAGATACAGCGTCGAAAAGACTGAGAATCAACACGCGAATGTTAGCACGTTCGGCACGCCTCTCAAAGTGAACGCTGGAGACAGGATTAATTTCGTTATGAAAACCAATAATCCCGAAGCCGCCACTTCCATGGTGAGTCTACTGATCAAACTAGATCCTTTGAACAAACAGTGAACGCGTGGAAAATAATGAATTAAAAAAAATAATGTGTGATTATTAAAAACAAAAAAAACAAAAAAAAAGTAATGAGATTTAGAAAGATGTTCAATCTCTCTAGATCACATTACTTTATTTATTTTTTTTTGTTTTTAATAATTACTCATTACTTTTTATTTTTTTTTGTTTTTATTTTTTTTTTCACACTCGTCTCTCATCGAATGATCGACATCTTATTTCCGTCCGATTCGAATTGTAATTCTCTGTCCGACAGGACCAGGGTGAAGGCTTTGGTTTTTCTCGGCACGTTCCTATTGAATTGCATCTTGATCTGAATGTCTAAGACGCTACTCTTGAGTCGTTCACTCTGTTTACTAACGTCGAATACGAACATGGGATACATCGACTTGTATTCGCCGGGAGACATGTTAGGGTTGCTCATCAATTCGTCTAGACCATGATACTTCTTTCTAAAATCAGCGGCGTCGCCGTACAGTCTGCAGAAATCGTTCTTATCGAACGACGCATTGTAATCGATTGCTGGATATCTCGTGGCGTTCAGAAACACTTGCATGTTTCTCAAATGGCAGTGATCGAACAGCGATGCATTCTTTTCCTGAGACCCGTCCCTATCGGTCTGAAACCCAACCACGATGAAACGTGGTCTCTCGGAAGCGGATTTCACTGTCAATCTCCAATCGAAGTGATTCGTGGAGGGAGGAATGCTAGCCGTGTCGCACTGTCTCATTCTAAATCCCACGGGTAATTTACTCTTGGATTCTATGATCTTGTAGAGACGCGCTTTCTCCACGATCGAAGGCTCCACGTGCGGAACGAACCACGATATCTTGTGTAGAGTTATCTTACCCGCATCGGTCGCAGTGAGTCTCACTATTGCGTCGTCGTTTCCTTTTCGAATCAACGTCAGATTGTGTTTGAATCCGTACATGATCTTGTTGTAATCGTCCGCAAATCCTAAGATGTGTTTCAAAGGTATCCTGAACGAAAACGTTCCTTTAGGTCTGGACGTCTTCACGACATAGTCGAATATCAAGGCAGCGCCTGCGCTAGCAGGGCCTACGGTGTCTTTCACCCACAACTGATTAAGTCCTCTGGATTTCGAAAAATCATCAGGATACGTCAAGATTCCGAACATCATGGTTGCCTGACCGGGATGAAACACAGATTCTATCTCTTGTCCAGATAGCATGTATTTTATGTTACTGAATAGATGCATGATGCCATTATTGGCTAGAGTAACCGTGTCGTCGTCGGCATAGTCGCTCCCATCATCCTTGGTGAGACGTCCCTGCACCACTATGTAACTCTCGCTAGGATGTACCAATAAATCTTGAGTTTCAACGTTGATTCTTATCTCTCCTGCATTGTTCAAACTCGTTCCAGTTACCGGTTCATATTCGTGAACCTCATATTCTTGAATACTTTCATCTTTCACTATGTTTTGTGCTATATCTAGTATATTTGTCATTTTAAAGGATTTTAGTTTTTGTGTTTATTAATTAACTTGCTTTCTTTATCTAAAAATAGTTTTGAATTATTTTTTATTATTTTTTTTCTCTCTTATATATATGTGTGTAAACAAGAAAATGTTGAAGAGAGTAACTAAAAAAAAAAATTGTCTTCTTCATCAAAACTTCGTCTTCTGTAATTGTTGTTCATAAAACTTTCCGATGATCTCTTCTCCATCCAAAGCTTCGATTTCGTAAGTCACCGGATCGGTGTGAAATATTTTGATTATCACGAAGATTTCCGAGGTCCATCGAGGAGTATAACCCTTTTCGAAGTGCTTCTTATAAGCGTAAATTCTCACTCGATCACCGACTGCAAATTTCGGCGTTCTAGACTTCTTCCTAATCTTAGATCTCTCAGGATATAGATTCACGTAGACCCGTTTTTCGTTTCGAGGATCGCTAGCTTCTGCGGGAGTCATCTTGATCGATCTGTGTTGCGTGTTGTTGTAATCTTTGACCAGACCGTTCAAAGCGTATGTGTATTTCTTGGTCGAATTCGCCGTGCAGTATCTGTGCATCTTTTCCTTCATCGTTCGATTCCAACGTTCCACCACGCTGGCTTTCTCTTCGTTTTCGATCGAGTAGAGGTCTACCAATCGACGAACGTGCTTGTTGTAGAATTCCTTTCCCTTATCCACCCACAATTTACTCGGTTTTTGAGAAGACGAGTCGAACACGCTCTTCAGAGCCTCGGCGATGCAAGGTCCCGATTTATCCTTCAAAGCTCTGATCCAACCGTATTTGGAAAACACGTCGATGACCGTCAATAGATATTTGACGCCCTCGTTTCACCTCGAAAACGATCTATTGTCGACCAAGTCGGCAGACCAAATATCATCCAGACCCTTCACGAACACCCTTCTCTTTCGAAATTTACGTACTATGGGTTTGTGTAACTCCTCAGCCAATTCGCTCGTCAATAATCGTTTCTTCTTCTTTTCAGAGGCGCTTTTTTTTATTGAACGCCCCATCCGAATCGACGTTTCGCACCGATCAGATTGCCGACCAGCGAACGTTCCATCTTCTCTCTCCTGGTCGGATACAATATGCCTCTCAATTTCCCCAACATGTTTTTGTCGCAGACGTCGTTGCGAGTCTTGGTGTCGGGATGTCCAGCGTAGCACAGATCGTGATCATACGCGGTCGCGTCCACCCTATTCACAGGTTTGCTGCAAGATTTGGGTGTCAGATCGGCGTTGAGTCTCTTGTTCAATTTCGTTCCGGGTCCAGTGAAACTGTGACCGGGCAGATGCATTTCGAAAGGTAGATTACTGATCATTTTATTCACGATGCCTTTACCTTTGCTCGCGCTCTTTTTTTTTTGATGAATCTAGTCTTGACAGAACCACACACGTCGCAAATTCCGCGAAGCATCTGTCTGTCGTTTTTAGTTCGCACTTCTCTAGAATTACTCGTCTCAGTAACTCTCTTACACTTTACGCAATACATTTTTAAGAGTTATTTAAATTAATTTCGTTTTTTATTTTATATATAAATTTAATTTTTTTTTAAAAATTCTGTTCTTATATATATATTTTTTTTTTCAATCGCTGCTCTTGAGTTCTATCATCTTACTGAATTCCTCCCTAGCCTCTTTCCTCCCCTTTTCCACAAGAGAATCCTTCATCTCTTCATTGATGATCTGACGAGTCTTGATTCTCACGGCTTCTTTCATTGCATCGTATTTCGTTTTCTTGCTCAATATCGCGAAGTATTCTCCGTCCGATATCCTACCATCTTTCAACGCCATAGAGATCATTTCGGATATCGTGTCGATCTTGGAGTCGGCCAAGACGCGAATCTTGTCGTGTTTCCTCGCCTTCAGATCTAATTTCCTACTCAAAAAGTTTCCGAGCATGCTAAACAATCCGGCGGCGAGGGCCACTCCTTCTACGGTCAACACGATCGGAATGGCGACCGCGGTCGACAACAATCCGATGCCGGCTGCGTGTAAACCCATGGAAATCGTGATGAGTGTCGTGTCGATCGCGTTGACGAATGTCACGAAACGCGAATACTTCTTCTTGAGAGAACGACGAGAATCTCTCTCTCGAGTTAGATACTCTTGGATTCTATTGATTTGATCGATGCGATACCTCTCTCCTCTTTCTCTTTCTTCTAGCGATGGTGCCGTCGGCAAAACGTCGATCGGCTTCTCATCCTCG
Source organism: Pictodentalium vernedei (assembly GCA_031216915.1). Classification (NCBI taxonomy): domain Eukaryota; kingdom Metazoa; phylum Mollusca; class Scaphopoda; order Dentaliida; family Dentaliidae; genus Pictodentalium; species Pictodentalium vernedei. Next base: position 89,783,581 of record CM062289.1, read on the forward strand.
TCGTCCACTAACGTCGGATACAATTTATTTCTGGTTCTCATTTTTGTATTTTTTTCTTTCTAATATTAGATAAAAAATTTTATGTGTGTATTTATTTTTATTTTCTATTCTCCCTTATTTTATATCAACGAAAAAAACTTAGACGTATGCTTCATTCAGCAATAATTTCTTGATGCATCCCTTGTCTTCTAAAGTCAGACTTCTACGCACCAATTTCAGTTCATCCGAAACTGTAGGCTTGTCTTGATTCTTACAGAAGACTAATCTCTTCCAAAACGTGATCACATCGTCGAATCTAACGCGTTCGAACGCCGGTTCGAAATACATGACGACCATATCTTCCCTTTCCATCGTCAGACACGAATGATTCTCGTGATCGAAGTCTAGATGATCCCGACATCCGACGCATCGTTCTAACAAGATGGAACGTAGTTCATCGTTCACGCAGATTGCGTATGCTCTCATCAGCATGTTTAAAAGAATCCTCGCTCTAATAGTCTGGGAAGCGCACATGATTTACGTATTTTTTTTTATTATCTATTCGATTTGATATATTTAATTTTCTAAATAACTATTATTTATATATTTTTTTTTCTCTCCTATATATATGAATCACTTTTTTCACTTATTTCCTCGGGTATTCCCCCCGCTCACGTCAGAAATGGAAGCGTTCAACAGTCGTCCGTCGATTTTTTTTTTAGGAAAAAAATCCGGGTGTTCCCCCCACCCCACGACGAGGGGAGATAACTATGTATGATCGAATTTATGAGAATCCAGCGATCCGATTGGTCAATAGTGGGAATTCCCCTAATGACGTCATAAATGGGAAAAACCCACCGCCTCAAAACAATTGAGAGTTCTGGACCACTGGTCTAGAATCCGCAGACCGTTTTTTGATGATAGCCTAGAATTTTTTGCTCGCGTTCACCAACGATGGATCGATGGTCTGATCTGCGATGGGAACGTCGACAAAAATTTTTAAAGTAAAAGATAAAAGTGAAGATGTACAATTTCACCTTTTTTTTTAAAAACGCGCGTTCACCACGAGTATTTGAACGTTAAAAGTGCGATCTAGGAGTCACAAAAAAAACATGGGGGATTCAAGACCACTGTACATTTTTGTGAACAAGCGTGCGATTTAACACTGAATTCCACGTTGGTGAACGCATCGTGTACGTATGTTGTACACGTACATGTACAAAGTGGTAGTAAACTCTCAAATATTACCTACTGATACGTATACTTTACATAAACCAGTTCGCCGTAATTATCCGAGACGAAAAACAATCGTTAGTGGCATTGATTCTCAGTGACAGGCAGATTTAGTGGATGTAAGTTCCGTTAGTAAATACAATGACAGGATTAAATTTCTCCTCACCTGTATTGATATTTTTTCGAAATATGCGTGGGTCGTAGCTCTAAAAAATAAAACTGGAACTTCCATTGTTGCGGCTTTCAGCGAAATTTTCTCTCACGGGCGAAAACCCTCGGTTTTGCAAACCGACCAAGGAAAAGAATTTTAAAACGTTCATTTTCAAAAGTTTCTAAAAATGAATAACGTAAAGTTTTTCACCACCTACAATGTCGAAACGAAATGTTCGGTAGTTGAAAGATTTAACAGAACTTTCAAAACTAAAATGTGGAAATATTTCACTAAAAATAATACATTGAGGTTTCCGTTACAGGCTCTATTAGACTCTTATAATGAGACTTACCATCGCAGTATCGGCATGGTACCGGCCTCTGTTACTTTTAAAGGTCAAGAGCGAATTTGGCGTAAACTATCCGGTGTATCAATAACTTCCTGTCAGAGGTACAAGTTAGGGGATCGAGTTAGAATAAGTAAAGTAAAACGAACTTTTGAAAAAGGCTACCTACCCAACTGGACAGATGAACTTTTTACCATAGCTGAAATAAAACGGGGTTCCCTCATCACAAGCTTGTTGAAAGATTTTAATGGGGCGTTATTGGAAGGGACTTTCTACCCTCAAGAACTTCAGCGTGTGGGTGAAAAAAACACTTACAGGATAGAAAAAGTAATTAAATCGCGTTGAAGGGGAAAAACAAAAGAACTTCTCGTGAAATGGTATGGTTACCCCAAATCTTTCAACTCTTGGATCAAATCGAGTCAGATTATTCGATAAAAGGGAAGGTGTCACTCGTAAATTTGTCTTTAATATGGATGATTCCGGCAGTAGCAGATCGTGGATTTTGTGTGGTAATAAATTTCCCAAAAGCGAAATCACTTATTTTGTTCAGGTTATTATTCTGTACATAATCATCATTACGAGTATTGTTAACTTAAGCTTGGAGGCAAATAACCTGCAGTTGTGGACAGCTTTATTAGGTAACGCTATAGGATATTTACTCCCTAACCCGACTATTAAAAAACGATAATGTTCTATTTACATTTACACAGTAACAGTTCAATGGACACATTCCCCGACAATACGCTAACTGCTTTTCGGACTCAGTTATCTCAACCAATAACTCTCGAGGGTGAATGGAAGGTGGGATTAACTGAAATTCAGTATCCTAATACCTGGTTCAACTTGAAAGATTTAGAAGCCTATATAAATGTCAAATATAAAGATAGGGAGCATGCGGTCGGTGTAAAACCCGGTAGATATACGAATCCTTCTCAAATCATAACCGAGCTAGAAAGGGGAAAAGAGAAGCTTCTTCTTAGGCCAGACTGTTTATCATTCGAATTCGACACAATATCTCAAAAGCTTACAATTATCGTAAAACACGCGGCAACCGTTGAGCTGAGTCAGCGCCTTCAAAATATTTTCGGATTGGATAAAAATATATTCCACCAAGGTTGGTTCAGAGATGACCGCGTGGCTGATGTAAACCGCGGTTTTTATTCCTTATACGTTTATTGTGATCTAGTGAGAGATCAGATCGTTGGAGGTGTTAGAGTTCCTCTATTACGAATAGTCCCATTCGACGGTTCGTACGTTGAAACAATAACCAGGACTTTCGAAAATGCTTATTACCTCCCCCTTTCTCAAAAACATTTCAATACTGTGGAAATATATATAAGAGACGACACTGGTAAGCCCGTGCCATTTGAACGCGGGAAATTAACCGTAACACTCCATGTTAAACCATGACGTACTGCTGCGACGCTAAATTATTCGAAGATTATTATCTCAGTCAAGTAGGCTCTGGAAGACCAGTATTTACCGGGGCACAAATTCAAAATCCCTAAAACAAGCGGTATTTCCACTCGCCAGAAATGTCGGAAAACAACTGCTGAAAAAAGTATTGATTTTGTCGGAGATGTGGCTTCTGGAAAAAACGTTAAGGAGGCAGGGTTGAGGCGATTTAAAGAAGCTCTCGTCCAAGGCGTTTCTGAACACCCCCCTGGTCAAATGAACGAACGCCCCCCCCCCCCCCTTTCGAAACGAACGCGGGGTATAAAAGTGCGAGCTGCGAAGAAATCTACCACATCAAACAAACGTAAGCGCAAGGTTAAGACAGACGTGTTTGGAAATGTCTCTAATTAACCCGCAATCTTCGGAATGTGTCAACAGCGAACTGGATTTATTTTCAGTTCCCCCGACTCAAACGAGTGTTGAGTTTGGACAATGGATTGAATATCGACCTCTGGCTACAATTGGGAACAGCGGACCGATTGAATTTTACGTATCTGGAAGCGGGGACGATTGTTTAAATATAGCTCAGAGCTACCTACACGTGAAGGCTAAAATCTTAAAAACTGACGGATCGGAACTTACCGACGATGACAACGCCGCCCCAGTTAATTTATGCCTGCACTCCATGTTCAGCCAGGTTCAAATTAGCCTTAACGAAAAACTTATTTCTACATCGACCAATACTTACCCCTATAGAGCATACATAGAAACCTTGCTGAGTGATGGTCCTTTCGCTAAAAAATCCCAACTAACTTCAGCGTTATGGTACAAAGACACTGCTGGGCATTTTAATGATTTAGTCGGAAATAATGGATTTAATACCCGAAAGAATTTCGTAAAGGGGAGCCAAATCGTCGATATGACTGGTCGGTTACACCTCGATTTGTGTAATCAAGAACGCTACCTTCTCAACGGGGTTAATGTACATCTAAAAATGAATAGGTCAAAAGACGCGTTTGCCCTGATTGGTGGCACCCCAAATTATAAAATGAAAATAAACGAAGTTTCTATCTTTGTAAGGAAAGAACGTCTGCATCCAGCAGTACGTTTGGTTCATGTAAAAGCATTAGAGAAGGGGACTGCAAAATATCTCATAAATAGAGTACAAACGAAGGTGTTTTCTGTGCCGAAAGGGAACTTTACTTTGAAGCAAGAACATTTATTTTTAGGACAGCTTCCGAAAAGACTTATAGTGGGCTTGGTGGACAATGACGCCTTCAACGGGACTTTTTCCAAAAATCCATTCCATTTTAAACATTTTAATCTTAACTTCGCTGCCGTGTATATAGACGGACAACAGATTCCATCCAAGCCATTACAACCTGGCTTTGAACTCGGAGAGATCGCTCGAAGTTACAGGAATTTGTTTCAAGCCACTTCAAAATTATTCGAGGACGCTGGAAATCACATACATCGAGCCGTATACGCAAAGGGTTACACGCTGTTTGCATTTGACCTTTCACCAGACTTATCTCACGGCGAGCATTTCCAATTGGTGAAACGCGGAAATTTGAGATTGGAAATACATTTCGACGACCCTCTGCCGATCACCGTGAACGTGATAGTTTATGCTGAATTTCAAAACATTATCGAAATTGACAAGAGTAGACAGATTTTTTTCGATTATACGACATGAACACGATCGAATTACAGACTATAATTAACTCTGACAGATATCTGAAACATTTGAGCTTGGGCGTTTTTGCGAGAAATCGTCTACCGAGAACTCTCCCCTCCCAGAGACCAGTTATGTTTATAGCTAATACGGGTCCCAGCTACAGAGGAGCCCAGCATTGAGTAGCCTTTTATGTCGGACATGGAACAGCTGAATATTTTGATTCTTACGGTCAGGCTCCGAGGCATAAGACATTCAAACGATTCCTGAACAAGCATGCTAAAAAAAGTTGGCGATTCAATCCAATGCGCATTCAAGGGGGATTACCCGTGTGTGGACATTATTGCTTGTATTATTTGTTAAATCGATGTAGAGGCGTAACCATGACGACATTAATTAGCGCGTTCACTGATAATTTATACGAAAATGATATTTTTGTGGAGAACTTTATACGTAATCGTCATTTATACTTGAGTCATGGGATCAACAAGAAGACATTCGAGAATAGGAAACAGAGGGGGAGATTTGGACGACTTTACTAGTCCGTTTGTACCAGAATCTCCAACACCGAGCATTTCATTCGAAACGGAATTCCGACATCTTTTAGAATCTGAACTGGAAAATATTTTGCGTGATGGAGTAATTATCCTTCCACCACTTTACTCTAAATACGCTTTAGAAGAACACAAACTAAATACATTTGATTCCATGTGGCTTTTTCTATGTGGGAACTGACGATAAAACACAATGCTTCCACTGCGGAGTACAAATCCACAGATGGGAAAGAAGCGACAACGTTTGCGAAGAGCACGGAAAATTCAGCCCATGCTGCCCATTTCTGGGTCAAATTCTGCCGCTCCAAGAAGAAGAAGAAGAAGAAGAGAAAACAGAAACGGAAGAAGAAGACGTAAATCTTCACGAAGAAAATACTTCATTGAAGTGTTGCGCATGTTTGGACTCGCAAACTTGTATTTTAATCCGCCCATGCAACCACCTATGTTGTTGCGATAAATGCTGTAGAGAACTGAAATTTTGCCCCGTATGCCGGAAAACTGTTGCTGAATTTGTAAAAGTTTATATCGTTTAAAGTAATCTCGATGTGAAATAATTCAATTTTATCACTCGTTAAATCCGATTATCGGATTTAACGAGTGATAAAATTGATTTTAAAACCGATGCTCGGATTTAAATTTTGTAAAAATGGTTTTAAAACTGACAAACAGATTTTAATTTTGTAAAACTGATTGTAGAATTTAATGTTTTCTCTTTTTTGTATTATTGTAATATTAAACTTGTACATATTATTAGTTATCCTTTGGTTTCCCAGGGTGTATGGGAATTTACACCGGTCTGAAAACTCATACACCGGTGTAAATTCCCATACACCCTGGGAAACCAAAGGATAAAGAATTTATTTCCAAAACCAATAAATATTGGGTTACTATTGCAACATTGCACCAGACAATTCATTGCATACCCCCCCCCCCCCCCCCGATCAGGGGCCAACAAAAGGCTACATGCAGAATCTTGCAGAGTGTTTATTGACAAATTGACAGTTCAATACCGTATCATAAATGTAAGATTTATTAAACTTTTAACAAGGAACATGAAAAGTTGCAAGAATTAGTTCATTCTTGCTTGTACCAGTACCAAGTTCATTTGCGAAACACAATTTCAACTTTACCAATTGAGCAATTATTGAACATTGAACATCTACGTGGTCCTTCCGAAGCTGTTCTAACTGTTAGTGATTCTACCTGCATACTTTCTGTCACACGCTCTAGAGGTTCTAAATCAAAATCATCAGAGAATAACTCATCGAGTGCAGCAATATCAAGAAAGTCCCCACTGGGCGCCCCCGAGATTGACGTTTCACTTGTAACAACAGGCATGACCTCATTTGAATGTGAAGGTTCCGTGTGCGACACGGCAGGGCCACTGTCGTCAGTACATGTTGGTTGTTTTGAGTTACAGCTGACGTCTATATTTTCATTTATTGTTGTGCCCATTGCGATTTTCTCTTTCGTTGATACTCTGTGATAAACAGCCAAAGACTTATGACCGGTTACTGCCATTATCTGTGACGGAGAGAAGTTGTTTCTGGCTAAAATGGTGGTGCCTGTTGCGCGCACTGGGTGATTCGTATAAATCTGGGACAAATTACAGAATTTGCTCAAGCGAGTCATGAATGAACTCAAGGAATCTTTTCCAACGCATTGTTTGGTGTACCATATTTCATCGTCGTCTTTGAAAGAGTCAATTGGGCGTTGCCAGAGTTTTTCATTGTCAGGATGGAGTTTGGATAAATATTTTTCAAAGGATGCCACAGGACAGAATGGTGAGTTTGGAACTTGAGTCATTACACCACCGTAATTTTCCTTGTCGCATTCACGTCTATTTTTAGACAGTTCATCCTTGGCCTTGCTTACAAAATTCAGTCCAGTTGCGAAATCTTTTTTCAATTTTAAATGTATCTTTTGTCATGTCTTTGAAATTTTCCATACCTCTTCGACAAAAATACAACCTAATGTCTAACTGAACTTTGTTTTGCAATCCAACAGGTGTATTTGCAGACAAACGAAAATTTCCGTACAATTGCCTAATATCGGCGTCTGTTATGACCGGGTAATGCACACACTCACCCTTCCCGGCGGATTTCAGTTCACATAACGCAGTTTTGAAACACTCGTTCGACGAATAAAATTCATTGTTTTTTATAATGTCAAATTCCTTTACATGTGGGGGTGCCTTCAAATACCTATTGAGTCCATATCTGAAATTTTCGAGTGATGATGTTTTGTACATTTCTCCACCACTTTTCCTTGCATCCAGGTAAAAATGCTGTGAAGTCTCATCTAGTTTTACAGGTGTATACACCTCAAAGTTTTGATTTTCACCCTTTTCCAATAAATATGCTCGCAGCAGATTAGCACTTTTTCTGTTGGCCTTCACTGTATTGTTAGGAATAACTTGTGTTCTTTTTTCCAGTATTTCTGAATCCGTATGACTTGCAAAGCGCTTGTTATTTATTTCTGCCATTTTCTTTTTAAATTGGGCAGACAACAAAACCTTTTCGCTTTTACTTTCAAGAAAACAAAAACATAAAAAAATAATTCCAGAATTTTTTATTTTTATTTTTGTTTTTATCTCATTTTCTACATAACTACCAATCTCAAAACATCAAATATATCTTATTTTTTATTTAAAAAAAAAAAATAATACACCAATAAACATACTTTTTTACAGAAAAAAATCATTTGGCAAAATAGGAACTTTTTAAGATATCTCCTCTCAGATTGTGTATTCTTGTTTTAATACCGGGTTTAAACACGGTGTAAAAAATATAAACACCTGTGGGGCAGGAGTTACACCGTGCTTCTCAGACAATCAAAGTAAGGCATTCTATTCCATTTGGAAATAATAATTATTGCATCGTGTAATTGTCGTAAATATTGTTTTTTGTTTTGTTTTTTGTTCCGCTAAGAAATATTTTGTAAACAAAAATGATACCATTTAGAAACAAAAAATATCCCCGTTTGCTCGGAAATGCGGGTTTTTTTTAATAGAAATTATATCGTTTTGGGCGTGGGACATAAACAAGCTCCGTTTCGTTTACCCCAAAGCGTTCTATACGCAAATTGCGATACAAGGCTATACACGTAAGCTCATCAGGCACTTCCTAAGAAGTCCTTTAACCTTTCGGGTTAGGTTAGAGGAAGCTACCTTTTACATAGGATTATTAGGGGGACTACGTCGAAGCAATTAAGGGTTAAAAGTGCGGTAAGTTATGAGAGGAGACTAATCCAGGGTAATTTGATTGCTCAAAATTGTGGGGAGGGGGAGTCCGGGCCTGACATGCCCGTTACATTTAGAGAACTGGACTGGGGTTCAAGATAATTTAGCTATTGTGAGGGGTGGGAAAGGGGGGGTGGAGTTTTCTAAAAGTTTTTCGTATTGGATGGGTTGGAGGAGGGGGTTTATGAAAGTTTTAGGTATTGTGAGGGGTTACAGGGGAGTGGTGGTGAGGGAGTGGGATAATGGAGGTGTCGGATTGGTTGAAACGGTATGTGTTTGTGACAAAGCAACTCTTTTCAAGATTATCAAGATTATGGCGGCCCTGGAAAGGGCTGTTTTTTCTTTCCACAGAAAGCTATTTTCTTCCTCCCATCTCCGCCTCTGTGAAGAACTCATTTTGCCAATCTTCTTCGACTGTTAACGGCATCTCCGATCTTGGCCCCAAATGTGCTTCCTCCTGCATGTGTACGGGAAGATCAAACCAGTGCTTAGGTCGATTTTTATACTGGATCTCCCAGTCTGGCAGCCTCAACGAAAGGGTGGTCTTTAAGATTATTTTCTTGCTCCTTCATTGGGAGCGTCGCTGACCACCACCTTGTTAACGCTAATGCAAATTCTTCATCAGCTCTCTGTTTCTTGGTTCACTCATAGCTTTCCACGGAAGTGTAGTCGATTGCTGTCGGCTCCTGAAATGGTGTATCGTTGATGAGTGTACTTTTAGAAGCAATAATGCATTTATGGCTTGCCATGTTGACTTTTCAGACTGAACAGTTTCTCATGAAAGTGAAGTTCGAATCGGCAGACTTTATAGAGGAAAAAAACACGCCCATCACTTTAAAATTGACCGATTGATTTTTTTGAGAACCAGTCAAAAGGCAGGAATGGGTCTGTGGAAAAATCGATGAATTCCAACATTTGAATCTCAGAGTCTGAAAGAAGGACGCGTGTTGATCAGCAAATTCGAAGAGGTTTTTTATGAGCCTATAACTTTGGAACAATAAGGATTAGCTATTAAAATCAATAAGGTGACAGATTGGTCTCTTACAATTTCAATTGCGCATAAATTTGAAGCGTCAGTCTAACGATATTTATGACAACTTATGACGGGTCGTTAAAATGTTATAATGGATTTTATTACCCTCACCCGTGTTACTCTCGTGCCATCTGCGAGGAGTAATTCGTGTTTGAAAAAAAAATCGATTTAACGTCATTACCCCGTATACTTATATACGTAACCAGTATACCCATCAAGTTTAAATACGGGGAAAAAATATATAATTACGCTATATTTTAACGGAAAGCGTGTCGATTATTACTCAATTAGCGAAAGTATACTAACCGCAATATATTCAGACCTTCCTCCATGCATGTTTTCGCTAAATAGGTGTGTAAAAAAGTAATATTACACAATTACCTTAATGACGAATATACTAATTAACCCATATTAATCACGAAGCGATTATACCAATCACGATACATTCAGACCTTCCTCCAGACGTGTTTCGCTAAACAGGTGTATAAAAAGTACTATTAGACAATTACCTTAATGACGAGTATACTAATTAACCAAAATTAGTAACGAGGCGATTATAGTAATCGCACTATATTCGAACCTTCCTCCATACCCTTTTTCGCTAAACCGGTGTATAAAAAATAATATTACACAATTATCTTAATGACGAATATACTAATTAACCAAAATTAATCAAAAATGATATTATATAACGGATTATGTGATTTATTTGATGCAACACCATTAATTACATGACGCAACACCATTAATTACATGACGTAACTCATTCATTGCATGACGTAACACTCATTACGTCATACCCCCAACCTACCTCCAACCTCCCTCCACCTAGCTAGGTTTCAAAGCCGACATACATTACTACTTAGGACTTCTAGTTTTAACTGTACGCCTAAAGTTCCCCTCACATGAAACTGGAAACGGATTTTGTGTTCGTACATATATTTATTTATTTATTGTGCGAAACAACACATCAGCATCCAATGCTATATCTTGGCGATATGATCTATATGCAGTACGCCCGCCATGGACTGGTCACTTTCCAGGGGTGGGCAATTTTTCCACAGACGCAACAATATTAGATTCCAAACATTAATAATTGGAATACTCACCAAAAAATTAATTAATGAAGCACCGGGATCTGATGATGATTTTTATTACCATTTAAATGCATGCGTGGACTTTGCTGCCCACGCGTAGACAACGACCAGTTTACGCCGACTGTACTGTACAACAGAACTGCCGAGAAACTCATTGGTCACATGTATACACAGAACGATACAAGATTCTAATTGTAATTGCGTTGCGTTGATTTGTAAAAAATCCAGTGAAATTTCGCTTCTATTTAAAAATAGTCCGTCAACAATTTCCGTCCCGCACATATATATATATTTTCCGCGTGGATTAGTGCTGCTGTGAATGGAGATTGCATAGATCAGGCGTACAGTACGTGGAGAGTGGATTGTGACTAAATCACCCGCGGAGTGGAGTTATCACCCAAGCTATAACTTTCAAATGTTTTACATATCGACAAAAAACACAAGCAATGTTTCTGGCAATGGACCTCCGGGTTTAACCCGGAGGTCCATTGGCTGAAACTTTGCTGGTGCTGGGTATACTTTGCAACAAATTTGCAATTATTCTTCGGGTGGAATCTCCACTCTGCGGGTCATTTAGTGATAATACACTCTCCACGTACTGTATAATAAAGTGTCTAACCTTCAGTCATACTGAAGTGGGAGGGGGTCTTTCTAGAGGCACTGGTCAATAACTTACCAAGTTTCCTCGGTGCTTTTCAATTTTCAGGGCCTCGCAATCGCAGACGGAATTTTAAAGAAGTTACTTTGTTTTCTGAGGAAATTAATATACTGATTAAGTACACATTTTTCGAGCCAATGCGACTTGGATGGCAACAATTAAGTTATTAAGTTATAATTCTACAAAAAAAACAACAAGAAACTATACAGAGAGTTGATAGCGTATCGATAGTTTTGAGCTAGGTTATCACCGTGAAGGTTGAAGAAGTGAAAACTGAAAGGCCGTGACTGCAATCACAGCGTAACAACTTTCACGTCACCAAACGCCATTAGTTGGAGGAGTTACCACATTGACTGACCTGACGACACTTGATCGTTGATCTTAGACAAGGACTGTGCAATATTTTACAATGGCGATCAAACATTCCATATTGGGGCTGGAATTAGGGCTATTATAACCTAAGTGGTTATCCACGTTGAAGAAAATATGCGAAACAGCAAGTCGATATCGAATTCGAATCGAATTGTCTATGTCGATATCCATTCCATTCTCGATACTGTGGGCTTTCCAGCAAGAGATAACAGGGACCTACGGTAGTAACATCGATAATAATTTGAATGAAAGAAGTCTTTGAAATAAGTTGCAGAATTATATTTTTGCAAGTACACTATTTTTAAATCTGTCGGAATTACCGTATGGATCATGCTTAAAAGGCTTGAAAAAGTATGATCAGAAAAATTGGTAAGACTGTTCAACAACAAAGACCTACATTGTTGTTCTGAATGTCAAAATATCAACCTCTAACCTATGAATGCCAATTTTAACCCTTTACTTAACGTGAAAAGCAGACGACACTTGCAAAAAAAATTCTTGAATAACTAATTTTTTTCATTTTTTGTCTCAAAAACATAGGTTATGACCCCTCGTTGGAACGAGCTCGACGAGCTCGTTCCAACGAGGGGTCATAACCTATGTTTTTGAGACAAAAAATGAAAAAAATAGTGAAAATTAATTGGCGATTTTTGAGAATAGCGCTGGCCGGTTTTGGCAGTTACGTTGGGTAAAGGGTTAAGAGGTTACATTACTGTCGCCGTGGACTGGTCGTTATCCACGCGTAGGCAGTGATGCCCACGCATGCGTTTACCAGGTATTAAAAATCATCAGCAGCAAAATTTTAATTAATGAAGCACCTTTTTTTATGCAGTTAATCTTTTTTACGATTATTCCTATAATTAGTGTTTGGAATCTAATATTATTGCGTCCGTGGAAATATTCTCCACCTGTAGAAAGTGACCAGTCCACGGCGGTCGTACTGTATTACTTGTTTGATTTTATATTAGTCATGCTATCATCCCGAGCTACAGTACGTGGAGAGTGGATTGTAAATAATCACCCGCGGAGTGGAGTTGTCACACAAGCTATAACTTTCAAATTGTGTACATATCGACAAAAACACTAGCAATGTTTCAGCCAATGGACCTCCGGGTTTAACCCGGAGGTCCATTGGCTGAAACTTTGCTTGTGCTGGTTATGTTTTGCAACAAATTCGCAATTATTGTTTGGGTGGAATTTCCACTCTGCGGGTGATTTAGTGATAATACACTCTCCACGTACTGTAATAATATTATCAAATTTACACGAGCGCCAGTCAAGCTGAGGCTAAGTATATTAACCCTTTGATACTTGTGTACGACTCATGACGTACGAAATTAAACATCACGTTGATACTTTGTGGTTATTTGTTTTGTTATTATTTTTCGATTTTTTAAAGTTTTAACCTCAATTCCTATTTTCTCGCGAATAGTTCTGTGACAACCGTAGAGCCAGATATTATCGCAGGTTAAAATACTAATATAATCCTGCTGTCAAGACTTCTTAACTGGTTGAGTGCTAGAAGCCACTCGGGCTTTCAAAAAATGAGGATACCAGAGCCAAAGACAACATTTTCCTTGGTTGTATTTCATATTCAGTCAAATGCAAATAATATTTTGTTTGTATAAATTTGTTTTATTACAAATTATTGGAGAGTGCATGTGGGCACTCTCCAATAATTTGTAATAAAACAAGTTTTGAATAACAAATTCAGACCACCGAAAATAATCCAGCCGTCATCGCATTTTGAAAAACGTTGATGAAACTGAATTCCCAGTGACGTTTGAACGTCAGGATAATTAAAATCTCAAAGGGTTACAATCACCAGTTAACATCCAGAACAGGCCTCCGCTGCACTCCTATATAAAAGAAAGACTAGTTCAGCTGTGCGAACGACTGGAGCCACAGTGTTCGGATGGCTGCACTTCACGGACGTGACAGCTGTTACTTATTCCCAGTTGCCTATTCAGCATTCGTTATCAACAGATTTTCGGCAAATATACTGCATTCTGGGATGGCACAGATAGATTCATGAAGATTATTACCAAACCAGGAGACCGGACCTTTCCAGAATTGCTAAAACCCCAAAGTGCTAAGTTGCTCAAATCTCATTTATTAATCGATGTGAGACGAATAAACTGCATTGTGTGGTGGCACAAATAGATTCCGAAAGACTGCCATGGATACCCGACATGCCCGAAATTGGGGAACATGGGGGCTCAAAAATGCTGAGTTGCTCAATATCGAATTTGTTAATCAATTTTCGGCAAATAAATTGCATTCTGGGGTGGGACAAATAGATACATGCAGATTGCCTCCGCAATCGGAGACCGATTATTTCCAAAATTGAGGACCTGGGGATCTAAAGTGCTGAGTTGTTCAATATGGCATTCATCAACCATTTTTCGCCAAATAAACTGTATTGTCGGTTGGCATAAATGGATTCATGAAAATTTCACAAACACTGGGGATCGGACCTTCCCAAAATTGAGAACCAGAAGGATTCTAAGGACTGAGTTGCTCAAAATCGCATATTTCAACCACTTTTCGCCAAATAAACTGCATTTCGAGATGGCACAAATAGATTCATCAAGATTTCCAACAAAATTTGGGACCGGACCTTCCAAAAATCATGGACCGGGGGACCGCAAAGTTCTATTTGTTTCACAATTGCATTTATCAACCGATTTTCGACAAAATAAATGGTCTTGTGGGCATCATTTATACATTCACGGAGATTGCAACCAAAATTGGGATCCCTACCTTTCAAAAAATTGGGGACCGGCTTGACTTAAATGTGCCGACTTGCTCAAAATCGCATTTATCAATCAATTTTCGCCAAACAACTGCATTGTGGGGCGGGACAAATATATTTATGAAGATTGCCATCAAAATTGGGGGCATGACCTTCTCAAAATTGGGGGCCAGTAGGATCCAAAACGAGCTGGGAAGCTAAAAATGGCTATCATTAACCGATTTTCGCGAAATAAACTGCATTGTTGGATGGCAGAAATAGAATCATGAAGATTACCACAAAAATCGGGTACCCGACCATCCCAAATAGGGAGACATGGGAACCGCAAATGTGATGAGTTGATCAAAATTGCATTTTTTAACGGATTTGCGCCAAATAAACTGCATTGCGGGTTTGCATAAATAGATTCATGAAGATTTCCACCAAAACCCGGGATCGGACCTTGCCAAAATTATAGCCCAGAGGGATCCAAATGCGCCACATTGCTCAAAATTGCGTTTTTCGACCAATTTTCGTGAAATAACTGCATAGTAGGGTGGCACAAATAGATTCAAGATGATTGCCTCCGACGTTCGGGTCCGAACCTTCAAAACTTTGGGACGATGGGAACCACAAAAGGGCTGTTGCACAAAATCGGATTCGTCAAACAATTTTCGCCAAATAACTGCATCGTGGGGTGGCACAAATAGATTCATGAAGATTGACACCGAAACGTGAGGACCCGCCCTTCCAAAAAATTGGTATCGAGTGGGACCCAAAAGGTGCTGAGTTTCTAAAAATGGTTCTATTCAATCGAGTTTCGCGAAATAAACTCCTCTGTGCGGTGGCACATATTGATTCACGGATATTGCCCCCAAAATTAAGGGCCAGGGAGCCCAAAACTACTTAACTGCTGAAAATTGCATTTATCAACCGATTTTCGCCAAATAACTGCATTGTAGTGGTGGCGCGTATAGATTCATGAAGATTGCCACCAAATTGAGGACTCCGACCTTCCTAACAATGGATTCCAGTAAGACCCAAAAGGTGCTGAGTTGGTAAAATAAAAATCGCACTTATCCTCCGTTTTTCGGCCAAAAAAATTTGCATGGTGAGACGGTACAAATAGATTTAAGAAGATTGGCACCAAAATTGGGAGCCGTACCTTCCAAACCAAAAACTGGGGTCCAGGAAAACCAAAATTATTGAGTTGTTCGAAATGTAGTAGAACCAAAGGTGCCGAGTTTCTCAAGAATGCAATCATCTCCCGATTTTCGCCAAGTAAACTGAATGGTAAGTGTCACAGATAGATTTTCGAAGATTGCCCCAAAAATTTGGGACCTGACCTTCCCGAAATTGGAGACCAGGAGCACCCAAAGTTCTGAGTTGCTCAAAATATCATTTATCAACCGATTGGCGACAAATAACTGCATTGTGGAGTGGGACAAATATATAGATGAAGATTGCCTTCGAAATTGGGGCCCGACCCTCTCAAAATTGGGATTCTATGGGACCCAGAATGAGCCAAGTTGCTGAAAATTGCATTTATTAAACAATTTTCGCCAAATAAACTGCATTGCGGGTGGCAGAAACAGATTTATGAAAATTGTCACCGAAATTGTCTACCCAACCTTCCCAAAATTAGGGACCAGGAGAATCCAAAGGTGCTGAGTTGCTGCTAATTGCTCTTAACAACCAATTTTTGCCAAATAAACTACATTGTTCTTTGGCGTAAAGAGACTCAGGAAGATTTCCACTCAAAAGTGAGGATCGAACCTTGTTAATGTAGGTGACCAGTAGGATCCTAAAGCTCTGAGTTGTTAAAAATTGCATCTTTCGATCGATTTGTGCTAAATACCTGCATTATGAGGTAGCACAAATAGATCCATAGTGATTGCCACCGAAATTAGATCCGCAACTTCCAAAAATTGAGGACCGGGGGACCAAAAAGGGCTGAGTTGCACAAAATCGCATTTATCAACCGATTTTTCCACATAACTGAATTGTGGGATGGCACGAATAGACTGATGAAGATTGCCACCAAAATTGAGAACCAGACCTTTCCAAAATTTGGGTCAAGTGGGCCCTAAAAGGTGCTGATTTGATAAACAAAATCGACAACAAACGTCCTTGTTTTTTTTCAAAAAACACAGTAGTCATGCTTTCGGGTACATATATCTTGATTGAACAAAACAGACGTCATGTCTCCGTATGACATAACGCTGGATGGGATCCAGGATGGGGAAACATATAACTTTGCCAACTTGTACAACACCCTGAATGGTGCTATTGACAATGAATCGGAAACTCCATTTTCAATCCACGGAAATAGTTGTGAATACCACACCCCCGCCCACTTTAAGTCGGTCTATAGCAATAAGAAAAAATCCTTCTCGGTATTAAATCTGAACTGTCGTAGTCTTAATGCAAATTGGGACTCTTTGTATCGCTTCTTATGTGACATCCGCGTCTCAGATAACGTTTTTGACATAATTGGTTTAACTGAAATTTTCAAAATTGAAAGAAATCCGCACAGTTTGACAGGTTACCATCCATTAATTTTTAAGACACGCCCTGACGGTGATGACGGTCGAGGTGGAGTGGGAATGTTTATTAAAGATCACATTTCCTACAAACTTAGGCCAGACTTAACCGTTTTTATTCCCCATGTGATTGAATCCCTATTTATCGAGGTAAACCCAGGTCAAAAAAATCATTTTATTGTTGGGTGTATATATAGACCCAACACAGCACCATTGGCAGATATTGACACATTTACTTATACTATAACCAAAGTATTGGAAACAGTGAATTCCGAGCACAAGAAATGTTACTTGATGGGGGACTTCAACATTGATTTTTTAAACTATGGGAAGCATCTAAAGACAAATGTATTTATTGATAACTTATTAACTTATTTGGTGATGGATTCATGCCTGTGATAACCAAACCTACACGTGTAACAGAGTATTCGGCTACCCTCATTGATCATATTATAACCAATCGAATTGAAAAAAATTATCACTCCGGTATCATAATTACAGATATATCTGACCATTTTGCCACATTTTACATTCTTGAAGAGGCCCTTCGGCATTCTCCTCGAACCAAACAACAAAAAAGAAGTTTCAAGAGGGAAAATATTTCTGTATTCAAAGGTATACTGCAACAAAGTGATTTTACTAGTGTTGTAAATTGCAACTGTCCCAACACTGCGTACGACAATTTCCTGAATATCTATCTGACTGCGTTTGAAACAGCATTTCCCATAAAATCATACACTACACCAAAGAAATTTATAAAACGCGAACCATGGCTGACCGCCGGCCTCCTCCAATCATCGATTAATAAAAATAGTCTGTATGTTAACAAACTTAAATTTCCCAGTGTTGAAAAAATCAGCAAATTCAAAAACTATTGTCGTATCTTTAACCAAGTCATACGGAAAAGTAAAAAACTTTACTATAGTAAAATATTATTAGAAAATAAACAAAATCTCAGAAAAACGTGGAATATCTTAAGAAGTGCCATAAATAAATCTCTCAATCCTCCGGTTCTACCAACTAAATTTAAGCACAATAACAAGGAAATAACTTGTCCAGCTGACATAGCCAATAATTTTAATAATTTTTTTGTAGATATAGGTGAATCAATTAGTAATGAAATTCCGAATTGTAGCACAAAACATTACTCAGACTACTTAACACAAAATTTTTCTAACAATTTCTTTGTAAACCCCACCACAGAGCAGGAAATCATTCTCATGATTAACAAACAACCGAGCAAATACAGTAAAGATTGCAATAATATTTCAAGTCACCTTTTAAAGCTGACAGTGAATGAAATTGCCACACCTCTTACGCATATTTTTAACCATTCCCTAATGTAAGGCATGGTCCCCGACAAAATGAAATTAGCAAAGGTCATACCAATCTACAAATGTGGCAACGAGCAAGAGTTTGGCAACTATAGACCAATTAGTATTCTACCCGCATTCTCAAAAATACTGGAAAAGATCATGTGTACCAGACTAACAAGTTTTCTAAATCGTTTCGATATTTTTTACAAACATCAGTATGGTTTTCGTAAAAAACACTCAACCTTACATCCAATTTTGCATCTTCTCCAGTATGTGGCGGAAAATAATGACAAACTGACAAAGGACTCTACTTTATCGGTATTTATTGACTTCTCGAAAGCATTTGACACTATACGCCATGATATATTATTAAAAAAACTCGAATACTATGGAATTAGAGGGGTTGATCACTCTTGGTTTGAAAGTTATCTCACTGGGAGATGTCAATACGTGGAATACAACAGCTATTGTTCAGAACTAAAGACCACTGTTTGCGGTGTTCCACAAGGTTCTGTTTTAGGGCCTCTACTTTTTCTTATATACGTGAATGACCTGAGCACCTCAACATCTTTAGACTTGCTTTCTTTTGCTGACGACACCACGGTTTATACGTCAGGTCACGACGAACACATTCTGGAACAAACAATGAATAACGAATTATCGAATGTGTGCGACTGGTGCCGATGCAATAAACTTGCCATAAATGCCAGCAAAAGCAAAGCTATTCTTCTCCACCCACAAAATAATGAAAATAAATTTCCAAATTTAAAAGTAAAGATCAATAATACTGAACTAACAAGAATTGGTAATGACAGGCAGGAGAAATTCGTTAAATTTCTAGGAGTATACATAGACGAAAATCTCAAATTTAAATACCACGTAGAAAGCGTATGCTCTAAAATTGCTAATGCCACATATTGCATTGGCAAAGTTAAGCATATGCTTCCTTTTAATGCCTTAAAAAGTCTCTACTATACTCTTGTGCACAGTCACCTACTTTATGCTGTGCCCATATGGGGTCATGTCCCATCAGCTGAAAAAATAAATCAATTACAAAAACGAGCAATCCGTATAATAAATAATAAAAAGTATAACAGTCACACGGACCCATTATTTAAAGAAAACAAAATTCTTAAATTTACAGATATTTATAAACTGCATGTAAATGAGTTTATGTTTGATTGGCATGCTCATAATCTTCCCGGTTCGTTTAACAACTTTTTTGCTTATACACCATCAGCTAACATGTTGACCAGGCAAGCAGAAGCAGGTCGGCTTCAAGTCGGCAAGCCCAGGACAAAATTTTCGGCTGAGCTCCCGAAGCATAATTTCCCCAAAATCTGGAACGAAACAACAGGGAACTTCCAAATAACAACAACGCGAAAATGTTTTATCAAATCCATTAGAGATTCGATATTCAACGAATATAAGAATGTTGTTTCTTGCAGGTACAATAGATGCCCTGACTGCCACGAACAATAAACCCAGAGTATATATCCTACATATTTATATCTGTATGTAAGTAAATGTATGTATGTATATGTATATGAGTGTATAGATATGGGTCGTTACTTTTTTCACCGTTTAAAGAGTGTATCGGTATACATAAATATATATGCAAGTTACTTATATGTCTTTGCATAATACTCCTGGCATCTCATCCCAAATTATTGGCCTTGGAAAAAGTTTTTAGACACGCTTTTTCTTAAGACCGAAAATAATATAAAACTTACACCAAGGCCAATATTCTAAACATCTCAAGTTGATTCTACCTGAAGATATGACTAAAATACACGTCGGCCTACGTCTACCTGTTTAACCCTTTTCAATATATTTTTTTGATATCCCAGGCGATGGCAGGAAGACAGCCATACCGGCTATGCCATTGCCTAACAATGCACTGAATATATTTGTATCATGTAAAAAAAAAAATCACTTTTGTATTACTGTTTAACTTTGTGTATTGTTAAATAAATTTATCTATCTATCTATCTATCGCATTTATCAAATGATTTCGACATAGAGAATGCATTGTTGGGTGGCATGATTAGATCCATGAAGATATTCCCAACAATTGGGGATCAGACTTTCCCAAAATTGGGCACAGAAGGATCCCAAAGTGATTAGTTGCTCAGAATCACATTTTCAAAGAATTGTCGCCAAATAAACTGCATTGCGGAATGACACAAAAGATTTACCCTGAAATATGGGACCGGATCTTCCAAAACTGTTGAACAATGGGACCCAAACGTTGTCCAAAAATGCATTTATCAACCGATTTTCGCCAATCAGTCTTTTTTTAGGGGAGGGGGGGGGGGGGAGGGTGAGGGTTGGCATGAATACATACATAAATATTTCCTCCAAAATTGGGGATCGGTCCTTCACGCAATTGGGCACCAGAAGAATCGTAATCTGGTTAGTTGCTCAACATCTAATTGTTCAACCAATTGTGGATTGGTACAAATAAATTCATCAAGATTTCCACCAAAATTTGGGACCAGAACTTTCAAAAATTGCAGACCATGGGGTATTCAAATGTACTGAGTTGCTCAATATTGCACGTTTCGACCGAATTTTGCCAAATAAACTGAATAGTGGGTAGGACAAATGCATTCAAGGAAATTACCAACAAACTAGGGTCTGTATTTTCCAAAAAAATTGGGATCGGGGGAAACCAACAGTACTGTGTTGCTCAAAATTGCCTTTATAAACCAGTTTCGGTCAAATAAACTACATTGTGGTTGGCTCAAACAGAATCACGAAGATTGCCACCAAAACTGGAGACTTCAAATGTGCGGATTTTCTCAAAATCGCATTCCTCAACAGATTTTCGCGAAATAACTGCGTTGTGGGATGGGACAAATAGATTGATGAAAATAGCAACCGAAATTGGTATCCTACCTCCCCAAAATTGAGGACCAGGGGAACCCAAAGTGCTCAGTTGTACAAAACTACATTTATCAACCAATAATTGTCGCCAAATAAAATGCATTGTGTGGTGACATAAATTAATTCATGAAGCTTTCCACACACATTTTTGATCGGACATTCCCAAAATTGGAGAACAAAAGGATTCTAAAGTGCTGAGATGCTCAAAATTGCATTTTGTAGCCAATTTTCGCCAAATAATGTAGTCTATCACAAATAGATTCATGAGAATTTCCACAAAAATATACATGTAGGATCGGTCTTCCAAAAATTGGGGACCAGTGGGACTCAAACGTGCTGAGTTGCTCAAAATTGCATTTTTATCCGATTTTCGCCAAGTAACTGCATTGTGAGCTCGTAAAACTAGATTCATGATAATTGTCACCAAAATTAGGGTCCTGACCTACCTAAATGGGGAAATGGGGGACACAAAAGTGCTGAGGTGCAGAAAATTGCAATTATCAACCGATTGTTTACAAATAACTGGATTGTGGTAGGGGGTGGGGGCACAAATAGATTCATGAAGATTTTGACCAAAAATTGAGAACCTGTCCTTCCCAAATTTTGGGGTCCAGTAGGACCCATAAGGTGCTGAGTTGTAAAAATGAATTTATCAAACGACTTTCGCCAAACAGAATGCATTGTGGGTGGCACAAACAGATTCATGAAGATTGCCACCAAAACTTGAAGTCCTGAACTTTCCAAAACTTCCCAAACTGGGGACCAGTGGACCCAGAATTCTGTCTTGCTTAAAATCTAATGTATCAACCGATTTTCACCCAATTAAACTGCATTGTTGGGGTGGGACAAACAAATTCATGAAGATTGCCAAGGAAAATGTGACTTGTGCTTCGCAAAATTTGGGACCAGGGAAACACAAAACTTCTGAGATGCTCAAAATTACATTTATCAACCGATTTTCGCCAAACAAACTGCAATGTGAAGTGGCATGAATAACTCATGAAGATTTCCAACATAATTTGGGAGCGGACCTTCCCAAAAGGGGCTGTTGATGGATCCTAAAGTAATGAATTCCTAAAAAATCGCATTTATCAACCAATTTGGGGGAGGCATAAATAGATTCATGAATATTATCACCAAAATTGGGGATCTGGCCTTTCTAAAAGTGTATTCCAGAAGGATCCAAAAGTGCTTAGTTGCTCAAAATTGCATTTACAACCAATTTTATCAAATAAACTGCTTTGTTTGCAGGCACGAATAGATTCATGAAAACTGCCACCACAATTCAACCGTCCCAAAATTTGGATCCAATGGGATCCAAAAGGTGCGGAGTGGATAAAAATCGCATTTATCAACCTAATTTCGCCAAATAAAATGCATTTTGGGGTGGCATGGAGAGATTTATGACGATTTCATACAGAATTTGCGACCGGGCCTAATGTCCTGAATTGCTCAAAATCGCATTTATCAACGCATTTTCGCCAAATATTCTGCATTGTGGGGTGGCACAAATAGATTCATGAGGATTTCCCCCAAAATTTGGGTCGGGAGCATCCAAAAATTGGGGATCAGTGGGACACAAAAGTGGTTAGTTGCTCAATATTGCATTTATCAACCGTTTTCGTGAAATAACTGCAATGTGGGGGACATTGGGGCGGGAAACAGATAGATTTATAAAGACTGACATCAAAATTCGGGCCCGCCCTTCCCAAAATTTGGAACCAGGAGAACCTAAAACTACTGAGCTGCTCTAAGTTGTATTTATCAACCGATCTTCGCCAAAAATAACTGCCCTGTGGTGTGGCATAAATTGATTCATGAACATTTCCACGAAAATTGGGTGTCGGACCTTACCAAAATTGGAAACCAGAAGGATCCGAAAGTGCTGAATTGCTCAAAATCAAATTTGTGAACCGAGTTTCGTCAAATAATTGCACTGTGGTGAGGTGCGAATAGATTCATGAAGTTTGCAGCCAAAATTGAGTCCCGACCTTCCCTAACGTGGGGTCCACTGGGACCCAAAATGTGCTGGGTTTATAAAAATCCGATTTATCAACCGATTTTCGCCAAATATCCTGCATTGTGAGGTGATGTAAAATATATTCGTAAATATTTCCATCAGAATTGGGGATCGCACCTTCCCAACATTTGGAACCAGAAGAATCCTAAAGTGCTCAGTTGCTCAATATCGCGTTTTTTGACCAATCCTCGCCAAAAAAACTACATTGTGGGTGACACAAATAGATTCATAAAATGGCCACCGAAATTGAGAATATTCCCTTCCAAAAACTTGAGACCAAGGAACACGAAAAAGCTGAGTTGACCAAAAGCGCATTGATCAATCGATTATTTGCTAAATAACCACATCATTGGGGGCACAAATAGATTCATCAAGATTGCCACCAAATATTGGGGACCTGAACTTTCCAAACTTGGGGACCTGTGACACAAAATACTGATTTGCTCAAAATCGAATTTATCAACCGATTTTCGCCAAATAAACTGCATTGTTCACAAACTGCATTTACATAAATAAATTCATGAAAATTGTCAGCAAAATTGGGGACCGGTCCTTCCAAATATTGAGGACTAAGGGGACCCAAAAGTGCTGAATTGCTCAAAATAACATTTATATGCCGATTTTCACCGAATAAACTTCATTGTGGATGCCACAAATAGATTCATCAAGATTACCACCAAAATTGGGGACCCGATCTTTCCAAAATTTGAGACCCTTAAAGGGAACCAAAAGTGCTGAGTTGCTTAAAATCGCATTTATCAAACGTTTTCGCCAAATAAGTGTATTGTGGTGTTGAACAAATAGATTCATGAAGATATCCACCAAAAATGCGGACCAGACCTTCAAAACATTGGGGACCAGGGAATCCAAAAGTGCTGAGTTGCCCAAATCGCATTTAGCAATCCATTTTTGCCAAATAGATTGTGCAAAGTAATTTTGTTGTTTTGAAACCTTATACCATCGAATTGGAAGACGTTAAGGTGATAAAGTATGAGTATAAATATGAAAATTATAATATGGGATTCAAACTGACTGGAGATCAAGTACATGTAGAGTCGTTCTTAGACTTGGAAAATCCGTGTCTGGAAATCCTGAAAGAAGAAGAGAAAGAAGATTTCGAGGATGAAGATTTAACTCTGATCTGCGGCAAAGACAAGATATTTCTGAAGATCGATAAACGTGTTGTATATCCGCTCGGAACAGAAGCTCTGGAAAATGAAAAAAAACTAACAAAAATAGACATGGTCATCGAACAGTATTTAAAAATAAAGAGGGAAAAGGGACAACTAGCCTGCTAATAAAAGATATGAAAAAATGCGTAAAAAAAATAAAAAAATAAATTAATTGTAATCAGTTAAATGTCTGCAATTATATTTAAACCTTTTTAAACAACCCTGACTTACTTTTATTCTTTTCCCCTCGGTATCTCTTGGTATACCTCGGTATGTGTGTGGGTGTGGGGGGGGGGGGGGTGGTTTGGATCAAATTGCTAAAGGAGGATTTGGGTTAAATTAGCAGCCGGTTATGGTCAAATTGCTGAAGGACAGTTTGGATGCAATTCTCGCTGATGACAGTATATTATAGGACACATGGAACGTGGATTGATTTATGTATTGGGGTTTAACAGCACTTTTGACAGTTAGGGTCACCTCGTGCTGGACAGTTTTATGGGTGGAGGAAGTTGGAGTCCCAGGAGAGAACCACCGAGCAAATAGCAGACTCGCAACATACTAACTCCACACGAGCAGTGTTAGCAATGGTTGAAGACAAGGGAACCATCAACGTACTGTACACCTTATCACACAATGCCACTGTCCCCGCACATGGACAATAGGGGGTGCAGTATCTTGCCCAAATTGAGGAAACCTATATAAAAGAGGACTCTAAGGAAAAGAGTGAAAGGCCCACAGAAGAGAAACGGCACAGGCAGATTGACAATTGTAATGCATTGTTACGGAGGTTATATAAATGAACAAATTATACTCAAATGTCAAAAGTTGTGCTTCTGAATACTAAACTGTAAAAATGTAGACAAATTCTTAAGTAAAACAGGAATAAAACATAATATCACTGCACGTTCTGTTTTTATTTAATCCATATTCCATACCTCATTGACATACCACCAAAACTCTCTCCGTTTGTCTGATTTCACGTATCGGTCAATGCAGATGTGGTAAAATTTTCAATTTTGTAAAAATTATGAAAATTTTAATGAAAATTGTTTACTTCGGTAAATTCTTTGGGGAAAAAAATACTAAAGTACTAAAGAAACAATTGCAATGCATTACCAAAATAAAATTTAAATTTAGGGGCGAAACCATCCACCTCCGTCTGTGGGACGAAATGTACCGGGGCAAATGAGGATTGGGGTGAAACGACTCGAGGGGCGAACGGGAATTGGGGCGAAATGACCCGCGAGCACCTTATCAGCAAGGTGTCACCTATTTTCGAGCAAACGTTTCATTACTATTTATTACACCTTAAAATTATGATAATTCAAAAAGCGTTTCGTTTTGATTCTTGAACATCACTAGCTTCGTGTCCATGTATATCTTTATGAAATCACACCAATATAATCAACAAGATCGCCGGTTATATCTGCGGTTTTTTGATGAAGGTACATCATGTAATCGCCGAATCGGGCAAGTTACAACAAAATCAAGAGAGTTCGATCAGAAATAACAAGATTATTTGCTGAGCGTATTGAAAAAACCTCTAAAAGGGCAGAATACAAGTGATGTGTAAACATGTAAATATCACGCAAACTGAGATGCGAGTTGGGTTGCAACAGAAAATGGAAGCATTTGACATTTTGTTTGATTGTTGATATCGGCCCAAAGATTCCTTGAGGGGGATAAGCCGATTGCAATTGTATCGGCAATTGTGAACCGGAAGTCAAGTGATTTTTTCCCTGAAAATTACTGTCCAATTCAAAATATCGCTTGTCGGTATTAGAGAATTCTGTCCTGGAACACAATTAGCTGATTGGGTATGTGCAACCCCTTGCGGGCCTTTCGCTCGCTGGGGTTCCTATAATGCCACAAGTGGGAAGGTGGTTTACATGTATTTTCTTTGTTTTACTGCTGGGTCATGACTCATTTGAAACTAGAAAGCGTTTCCCATAAACAACTTTTATCCCAACTTTCACTGAAATCTGGGAAGTAATGTTCAAGTTATAGTGCAAACAGACATCAGAGAGCAGATGGACATATATACGGACGGACACATGGATAGACTTCAAATGCAAGAGATTATACAAGAGGTGTAGACATACCAGTGTCGAGGATAAGGCTGTCAGATGACAGACGAAATAATTCACCCAATGGACCCTGCAACAAATCTCAGGGTAAAAAAAAATTGTGTAAAATCTTTGAAGTGTTCACAGACCCATTTTAGAACTAAAACAAACAGAGTACCTGTACAGGGTCATGTAATATTAAGAACAGCATGCTAAGCATGGCATATGCACCCCACTCCCCCCCCCCCATCCCTGAAAATGATAAGATGGACATATTTTCAAAACCAGGCAAACACACAAGGGGTTTATCATCTTTGTTTTACAGCGGAGAGAAAACCAACCCAGCAAAAATGGTAAGATCAATGGACACCTGTTAGCAATAGTTTTTGTCAATCAGATCATCTACATGTGAGATGTGAAATTATTGTCTTTGTTTTGCAGCAACATTAATCTATCTCCCCCCCCCCCCCTCCCCCAACCTGGTAGTAACTATAAAGGACAGAAACAATGATTGGACCATCAAAGAGAACAAAGACATAATGCCACATTGGTGATTTGCATGAATTTTCTTGGTACTCTTGGGACGTGACTCATTTGATAGCCTTTCCCATAAACAATCTGCATTCCAAATTTTATTGAAATCTGATAAACCAAACCTGAAATATGAGGCAAACAGACACAAAATTGGTATTTTACGAGACAAACAGCAAGTTTTCAAAGTCAAAAGCGGGATAAGTCTGAAAAAGTGATAAGTAATAAATATGATTGAGATCCGATAACCCAAACCCGATAAACGAGGCGAACAGACAAAAAATAGTGTATTTTTGTTTTATTATTCAAAGGACCAAAATGCACAGAAAACATATTTTCAACAGCAAAACGACTGTTACTCCTTAAAGATCTTACATGTATGATAGCGACCATGTGTATGAAATTTCAATGAAACCAGAACAGTAATGTTTAGATTAAACATATTTTATTTGTTATAATTAACAAAAAGGATTGGATAACAAGTGCCTAGAACTTAGATAATATCCTTTCCTTAATATACAATTGAACATTACAATTTATGATCACATATAATTACAAGTAGTTACATAAAAAGATATATGTAATGGCGAAACAATGTATGTATAATATTGACCAATTTTGTGTATGTACAAAGTTCGAGAAGGAAGCTGATAGTTAATCAACCTTACGAGAGTCAGAACACAGAAATAAGAAGGAGAGAAGAAAAGTAGAATGCCACACTAAAACACATCAAATTTGAGTCAACATGCCTACAGGCATATTTCAACACCACCACAACTCCAAAAGTCCAAAAAAACAAAAAAGCCCCCTACCACTGCCATAACCAGGACAGGCAAGACAGACATGCTGAGAGTACTGATTCGCGTGCGAGGTAACAGTGATGGCCACCAATCGCCATCGGTTTCAAGGTCGGACCGTCAGACGAGCAACCAAGTCTTAACGTGACAAAGACACTTTACGGCTTGATTACTCACCCAGCGAACCAGTCTAAAACCGTTTCGTGGACTTAATGAAATACTGTACACTCCGGAAAAGGTGAATATTGACGGAATCCGGTAAATTGGGGATTCAGATTCAGATTCAGATAATTTATTCACCATAAATAATGGTTACCAATACATATATTTTACTAGTTTAATAAATAGTATACTGTGTAGGGGGTGACGTAGCCAGATTGGCTGTCTACCTGTCATCCCCTGGAAGGAAGTGTAGTTGCAAACGGACTGTGACCAAATGGTTACGGGGAAAAAGTATGTATGTGACGCTAAGTTGGAACTGGTCTTCAATTTGTTTTCGTTGCTAAAATTTATTTACAGGATGTTTGCCGGCACAAAAGCCAGTAGGAGATCGGTGGTTAGAGATTGGTACATTGGTACAAGACTAGCCGCTCTTGGTGGCCACACCATTGCTCGGTGCCAGGTCACATCAAGCACTCGACGTCGTTCGGAGAACGTTAAAGAAAATAAATCTATGTAAATTGAGCGTCAATGTCGGACAGCGCATTCAGAGGGCATCATGTTTGGGGTGCTCTACGAAAGCGCCTGCAGACATGTCTTGCATCTTTATTGTGCTTGGATCACCTACTGAACGCCAGCTGTGATGCACCTCATTTCTCTCCATGGACTTAGCCTATAGAGAATAATGGAATGCATCACCCCAGCGCTCAACAAGAGCTCTTCTATATTACTGGCAACAGATTCTTTTTGGGGTGTTGAACGTATTTTTTGGTGTACTTGTTGGGATGAGCAGCAAGTTTGACCAAGACGAGGGTTCCAGATAAAATTAGAGTACGTGTATTGTGTTATGAAACAGCTGTTAGGGTTATTGTAGATCACAAGTTTACTAAGTGCAGTCAGGGCAGTAGGGATTGTCACAATTGACAAAAGTGGAATAAGATGAAAGACATTTGGATGTCAAGTTATTCTTAAACTCGTTTCTGTGACTGATATTTCGAGTTGTGTCTTCGACAGCGTTCCAAAGTTTCGGAAAGGTATATAGAGGGAGTTTATCAAGAGATTTTGTGCGGGTTTTCTCTATATGTAGGAGGCCAGATTGTCTGGTAGTCCTACCAGATTGATTGTCCACTACCCTAAATATGTCATTAAAGGAGGCCGGTAATCTACCGTTTTTCCAGTCAAAGACGAACAGCAAAACAGGTAATTTAAACAAATCATCAACCTTAAGTAATCTATCTTTCTTGAATAAGGGGTCGGTATGGGCTTTGTATTTTCGGTTATTAATTATTCGTAGTGATCGCTTTTGCATGATCAAGAGTTTCTTAGTGGCCCTGGAACTACCCCATATCTGGACTCCGTATAACAGCTGGCTGTGTATTAAGGCGTAATATAGTGTTTTCATGGCCCCTGGGGGAGAATTCTCTTGACCTTGTTAAGATTATAATTCGCGAGTGCTATTTTTGAACATAATCGAGATATATGAGCCTTGTAAGTCAAATGTTCATCAATGTTTATTCCAAGAAACTTTAGGGATTTTACGGCTTCGGTGGTCCCAACCTTGTTTATTATTTGGTTGTTTATTTTTAGCTCTTGGCAAACAGTATTATTACTTCTTTCAGTGGGGTTCAACACAATGTACGTTGTTTTTGTCGCATTCAACATTAGCTGGTTAGCGGAGCACCATTCATATATTTTTTAATTTCATCATTAAAATACGTTGTTATGGGATTATTATGTGAGCCTGAACAGTGTGCAGTAGTGTCATCGGCAAACGATAAAATATTGAGTGAGGTTGAGTTGCTAATATCGTTGATGTGCAGAAGGAAGAGGACCGGTCCTAGAATTGAACCCTGTGGAACACCACAGCACTGGTTGGCAAGGTCTGATTTACATTCCCCATACATAACATACTGCGATCTGTTAGACATGTAGCTCCTAAACCATCTGTTAGTGAGATCACGTATTCCATACTTTTCCAGTTTGCCTAATAGTATTTCATGATTTATCGTGTCAAATGCTTTAGAAAGGTCCAAGAATAATGCTAAGGTACTGTTCTTTTCCTGTTTGTTGTTTTCTATTCCGATACTTTTTAGGAGCTGGAGAACTGGGTGGATAGTACTATGTTGCTTTCGAAATCCGTACTGATGAGGGTATAAAATATTAAACCTGTTTAGGAAGTTTACAAGTCTCACCTCCATGAGCTTTTCCGTTATTTTTGAGAATACGGGAAGTATACTAATTGGTCTGTAATTCGTAAAACTATGCTCGTCATCTGTTTTAAAAATGGGTATCACCTTCGCAATTTTCATCCCGTCCTGTACTATGCCAGTAATGAATGAACTGTTAATAACATGTGCGAGAGGCTGGACTACTTCATTTAATGTTTGTTTCAGAAGACACGTGGTTATATCGTTACAATCTTTCGACGATTTTGGCTTCATTTTGTTTATCACATGGCGAACTTCTACTGGATTAGTAGGGGTTATAAGAGTTATTTGACTTCCGGATATAGTGCAGGTAAGAGTTATTTGACTTCCGGATATTTAGTGCAGGTAAGAGTTATTTGACTTCCGGATATTTCCGGATATTGTTTTTCCGATGTTCACGAAGAAAGTATTGAATTCTTTTGCTATGTCGCGAGCATCGTTTATCTCTTTATCATCGTGAACGAAAAAAGAGGGTAATTTAGCTTCACGTTTTCCCTTAATGATGGCTTCGTTTAAAATTTGCCATGTTTTTCGCGTGTTAGTTTTATTTTCGTTTAAGAGATCCCTATAATAGATTGCTTTGCATTGCCTTTTAACCTTAATGAAAATCCTACTGTAGTTTTTATAGTTTTGAATATTCTGTTCAGTAGGCGCTTTCAGTTTTTTGTGATATAATTTTTGTTTATTGTTAGAGGATATAACAAGCCCCCTGGTCATCCATGGTTGTTTTTTGATAAACTTTTGGTTCTGCCGGACACGTTTGAAGGGAAATGCTTTTTCGAAGGCTTCAAGGTAAATGGTTAGGAAGGTTTCGTAAGATGTGTTAGGACAATTTCCTCGCAATACTGGGGAAAATTCACTTTGTGATAGCAGCATCTTGAATTCTGCAATACTATCTGGATTTATAGTTCTTTTCAAAATAAAGCTTGGTGGATTCCTTAACATAGGTGCCACTTCAGTATAAAAAACACCGAAGTGATCTGAGACATCAGTTATAATTATTCCGGAACAGACTGTTTCTGAAAGACTATTTGCAAAGGTATGGTCTATCAGGGTGGTGGAATGACTAGTTACTCTGGTTGGCCTTGTGATATAAGGTAAGAATCCCTGACTGAACATGAGATCGACATATTCTTCCGTCTTGGGGTGTGTGCTAGCTTTCAGAAGGTCCAGATTAAGATCACCCATGATATAAACTTTTTTATTTTCGGAATTCAGAACATCAGTTATTTCATTTAGTTTTGATAGGAAAAGATTAATATCAGCTTTTGGTGGTGTGTTGGGCCTGTAAATGACACCGATAATTTTGGAATTATGTTTATCTTTGACTTCAATAAACAGAGATTCAAGAACATGAGGAATAAATACAGAGATATCACTTCTAACTCTGTAAGATATTCCTTCTTTTACATACAGACCTACTCCTCCTCGACCATCATCATTCTCGGGTCTCATTTTATCGATAATTGGATGATAATCTTCCATGTTGTACGATGTGTTTGCGGGAATTTGGTATATTTCGGTAAGTCCGAGGATATCGAACAAAATTTCTTCTGATTGCAAACTGCATATCATGTTTTGAAATGAGTCCCAGTGAACTTTCAGACTTTGGCAGTTAATGTGGAATAAGGAGAATCCTACTTCTATTTTACTGGTTTTCGATCGGAAGTCGTTGGGCAAGAAGTAACTGTAGTCGTTTACATGATGTTTGAATGGGGATTCGTCATTATCGGGCAAAGAACAGACTTTATTATTGTAGAGCCGCACAAAATCGTACTCTTCGTTTATCTGTACCTCGTCGAGTGTAACACTACCCGCCATCAATCATGAACAATCCACCAAAATCTCCAGCTGGATAGGTATGCAATATATTCCAAACTGCAATGGTTAGAAAATAGACCCTTCCGAGACTCGCAAGGAAGAATATCAAGATCAATGTTCCATTACAATGTAGATATGGATTGGGCGTCACTTTTGCAGCATTTTTTGGCCACTGGTTGTTGGAATAATAATGTTTTACGTAATACAATCAGGAGGGTAAATGTTAAAAATATGAAGAGAAACATGTGGAAAAAACAGAAAAAAAGAACAATAAAAAAACAAAACAAAACAACTTCAATGTACTTTCGTATGAAGTTGTGGAGGTGTCATAACCAGCAAAATATGTCGTGCAATATATTATAAACGAGGTCATAAACGTCAAAAAAGTAGGCTGATCATCTTTTATGTAGAGATTTAGCGAGCATAATAAGATAATGTGAAGACAAAGAATAAGGTGGGGAAAAATGTTCTATTTTTGTCCATTAAAAGTGTAGAGTTTGCAATTGCACACATGCAATGTTGATAATGTTCAAGTCAGAAATAGTATTTTGCGCTGTCATGAGGGATTCTGATACATTATGAAAGAGTGCAAATGAAGGGCATTAAAATTGACTGACAGTCAAAAATTTTAGGCAATAAATGTTAAAACGTTTTCCTTTTGTGATAAAATGGCTGAAGATTTAACAAAAATGTACCTCTATTTAGAGTCAGACTTGACAAGTTTACATGAAAGAGGTATTATGACCATCCTCATGCACATTTACAGAAAAGGACTTCGTAATAAGCTGCAATAGCTAATGAGTTGGAGTTTTCGTAATTTCGTTTATCCTTTATGACAAAATGGAGATTTAATCAAAATGTACCTCTACTTGGAGTCGAATTCTACAAATGTACACGAATCTGAGACAAAAGGCGATAACTACCATAATTTTCATCGGATATCGCTGGTCACGATACTTAACGGATACTTTGTTGCTATAGAGACGTATCGTCGTGTGAGAACCAAAGGCTCTATCTTCTCTTGGATAATAAAATCTTATGGTTCTCACGTAGCGATTTTGCGAAAAAAGATGGAAATCCGTGTTACTATTGTTACACTGATGCCAAAAACAAACATTACACGATATTTTTAAACAAAGGGCAATAACTTCCGTAATTTTCATCGGATATCGCTGGTCATCGTACTTGACGTGGTCCGTTAACTTTTGTTCAAGTTATGGCATAAACAGGTTGTATGGAATATTTGGCAGCAGAGAGATAAAAACCAAAAAAGTTGATATTCGGTTACTAATGTCTAAGTTATTCCATATGCAAGTATACACAACATTTTGTGACAAAAGGGCAAAACAGCCATAATTTTCATCGGATATCGCAGGTCACCATATTTGACGTAGTGTTTGTTGCTACGATGATCGATGTTATTGTCAGATGCGCAAGATTTCTTTGTAGGACAAGTCTTTCATGTGGATAGTTTCTACAGACAAAGAAGTAATGATTCGCGTCTTCACTCTCAAAACCACATGAACAGTTAGGTATTTCACGAATGTAGTTAGAAAATTTATCAGAATTTAGGTCGCTGCAAAAATTACGCAGCTTGCAGTGTATTATATTGGACACCCTGTCGCCGTTGTTGGAGTATTTACGTGGTCTAAGCACGCCTCTGTTAAAACATTTAACAAAGTCATTCAGTGACCTCGACTGTCTAACTTTTAGAGGTAATGCATTCCATTCCGCAACACACGAAGGAATAAATGAGCGCTTAAATACTTCCGTGTGTGTAAATGGTAACTGAAAGTTGGAATGTGACCGGGTGCTATACGAGGAAATATCTTCAAACCTTTGAGGTAATAGGTCACAAAGATATGCGGGAGCCTGGTTATTTACAATTTTGTTAAACGTAACCATTTTGTGGAGATAGCGTCTCTGTCTAAGGGTCTCCCAGCCAAGTTCTGCGAGTACATTTGATACCGAGGTAGCTCTCGTAAGTCCGGATATTATTCTGGCTGCATCCGCGTGGATTCTATCCAATTTGGAAAGTAGGTAGTCCGGTGCATCAGCCCATACCACATCCGCATATTCAATGATAGGAAGTATGAAAGACTTGTATAAAATTTCCAGACTTTTTCTTCCAAGGATATACTTGAGTTGAGTTTTCTGAGCTGTGACAGCCTGCTATTAGCCTTTTTACATAGTCGTACAATTTGGGTATGCCAGTTTAAGTCACCCTGTAAGGACAGACCAAGGTGGGTGTGTGACATTTTAAGTTCAAGTGGTGACCCACCGAATGTCACCGCAGTACTTAGGTTAGCGTGTTTCTTGGTGAAAAGAACAATTTCGGTTTTTGAGGGGTTAAATGTAATTAACCATGTATTTGCCCATTCGGAAACGGCTTTAAGATTTTCGTTGGACTTTGTAGCAATGTTATCCGGTTCGTGCCCACTTTCTGTTATACTCGTATCATCCGCAAATAAACAGTAAAGTTCAAGTTATAGTGCGGGCCGACATCTGAGTGATGATGGACAGACGTACGTACAGATGCATGGACAGACTCACGGATAGGCGCAATCAAGTATACCCCGCTTTTTGAAAAAAGTGAAGGTATAATTAACTATCTGAGGGCAAGTATGTCAGTACCGTACCAGTTTTCGAACTCCTTCAGGACATTGCAACAGTCTAACATACCAATTATTGACAAAATCACAGTGCTAATGAGCTGAAAACAGGAAAACATTAACTAATTAAGTGCTATAACTCTGCTCCGCATGGCCAAACGGTACCAGGTTTCGAACCCATTTAAAACATTGTTAAGAAAGGCTCACATACCAAACGTTGACAAAATCCATTGATATTTGAAGTTATCATACTGCTGAGCTGAAAACAGGAAAAAAATCAACAAATTAAGGGTCATAACTCTGCTCAGTATAGCCGAAACATACCAATTTTTTTAACTCATTCAAGACATTAAGAAAGTCTTACATACCAATACTGAATCAAATCTACTGCTATTTGTTCCAAGTTATTGTGCAAACAATCTGAAAACAGGCAAAAATTAACGAATTAAGGGTCATAACTCCGTATTGTGATATTTTCTGGATGTCTCTATCATTACGAAAATGATTTCTATTAATAAATGTGAAGTATTACATGACCAAAAATACTATTTGTAAAGGACTCCCCCTTTCAAGGTCAACGGGACAGCATTGGCATTCAGCACCATGCTGCCTTGAGGCTGCATTTTGAATTTCTGTTATTGTTGTTCTTATCAAATATTATTTTATTATTATCAGTTATAGTACAAATATGGTACCGATAGCACACTTTCAGGAACCGCTGATGTCTGATGTCGGCTGTGTGTCAATGCGTAAGGTGCACATATACTTTTGGGGTTCTATACACCACATCCTTCATTTTGCTATATAATGTGTGTAGAATTATTTGGAATTTATAGAATTTCAGATTTAGGAATTTCTTAGTATTGTTTTTGCCTCAGTTATGGTGCTTTATAAGTAAGGGGCAATTTAGTTTGAAAAAGCGGGTTCATGAAGATTCAGCCGCAGGAAGATTCAGCCCTTATACTTTTTCCGAGAATATTCGGTCTCAGTCGAGGTCAAATCTTATCACCTCAGAGGTAAAATCTTCACAGAAACTTTTGTTCTTCAAATGTTTTATGCAGTTTTTTTAAGGATTTATGATTACTAATCATGACAAAATTGTGCAATATGAAACAAACCTTAATGAAGCTGGAAGATAAAAACCCTTCCCAAAATAAGCTGAGAGGTTATCAGTTCGAATCCCTCCTGCGGCAACTGTACTAAGGCGTTCTGAACATCGATGATGCACTAGTCTTCAACCAATGCTAACCCTGCTTCTTTGGAGTTACTATGTTGAGGAGCCTGACATTTGCTTGCCATTGATCGGTGGTTCTGTCCGGGTACTCTAGGTTCCTCCCCAGTAAAACTATCCAACATGAGGTGACCCTGGGGTGTAAAAAGTGTTGTTAAACCCCAATAAATAAAGAAATCAAATTTGCTGAACACAAGACTTTTGAATGAGGATTTTGATTGCGGTGGGGGGGGGGCTGTTTTTGGTTATACAGTGGCGCCCACTTAATTGGATATCTCTTAATTGTATATCCCTGTTAATGGGAATATAATTTCCCAACACAAAAGCATTTACAATGCCTCCAGTACAATTGACCTGTTAACTGAATATAAGTTATAGAGTGATCTCCTGTTAATTGAAAAAAAAAATCTTGTAACATATCGAGAAATTACACTGACTCTTCCCATTTTTCCTTTGGTTATAGACCAATTTGGCCTCAGTACATCCAATATAAGCAGTTTATCTCTAGAATACAGGAAAATGACACAATCTCTGTTAACTGAATACTCCTGTTAACTGAATAATTTTCATTGGCAAAGTGGCTCTCCATTTAACAGGGTTCCACTGCACAGCAAAAACAAGTATCACTAACTAATAATAAAACTATGTACTTGGGAAATTTTTAAGAGGTCATTCTACAACATGTTTTAGCTGGTACTAAACAGTTTTGAAGGAACACAAAGAATATACTATGTCTGTCTTCCAATTATCTGTAACAATTAATGGACAGTTCTGTGGTGTAGCTCAGTTAGTAGAGGTGCAATGTGCAAGCTGCAAGCCGAGAGGTACCCACCTGTGGCAACCATGTTGATTCCTTAGGCAAGACACTTCACCCCCATTGCCCTCATAGGGCCACGGTGGCGTTTTGTATCAGGGCATACTGCACGCCAATGGAGCAATTGTCTTCAACCAATATTAACTCTGCATTTGTGGAGTAGGTATGTTGGGGAGCTGACAGTTGCTCGCCATAGTTCGACATTGCTCGGTGGTTCTCTTCAGGTACTCCGGCTTTCTCCACCCATAAAACTGCCGTGGACATGATCAACCATTATGCAGAAACATGTGATCTAAAACACCAATAAATAAATATTGACACTTCTTGTTTTCCTGTTTGTTTTTAATAAATTACACCTTAACAATTACATAGAGTTTGTCATCTACTAAATAGCGTACTCTGCAATTTGACCCAAATTTGACCTTTTGGCCTGAACCAACTGTTAATGCACCCAAACTGTCCTACAGTGGAAATATACAAAAAACTTAACATTTGTTTTATAAACTTGCACAATAGTAGTCGCCAGAACATATTGGATAACTTTTGGATCGACTTCCAACAGAATTCGAGTAATAATAATAATAACAATAATAACACTTTGGCCGGCCGCTGATTTGTGGAGTTTCTCAGATGATAAAGCCTTGGTTACCTCTGAAGTGTAGATATGTATATATCACGCAAAACTCTCAGGCGAATTAGGTTGCAAGTGCAATAGAAAACGATCGCATTTGACATTTTGTTTATTCAGCCAAAGCGTTCCCAGAGGGATAGGCCAATTGCAATTGAATGGGCAACTCGACACCGGAAGTTACGTGATTTTTTTCACTGAAATTTACTGCCCACTTCAAAAAACCGCATTGATGGCAAAAGAGAATTAAGTTCTGGAACACATTTATCTGACTGGGTATGTGGAACCCTTTGCGGGCCTACGGCCCGCTTGGGGTTCCTATTATTCATAAGGAACCCGTGTCCATGGGATGGATATTCCTAGTGGACAACTAGTAATATTTGTCCGTAGATCCAAGAAAACTGAGGATAGGAAATCCTAGAGACTACAAATCATAAGGAACTACAGCCCCGTGGGACTTTATTGCTGGGGGACAATCATTCTGTCGGGCTAGTAACATCTGTCTGTTGGACTACGATTCCTACGAAACGGTAGCCCTAGGGACTATCGTTCCTTAGGAAATGTTGTCCACAGGACTGTAAGTACAGGCTTAGCAGAGGTACATAGCGGGGTTTACAATTCAGGGTCAGTGGTCGTTGTGGGGTTGGGTTAGTACAGTTGCCACTTGTGGGGTTATATTTTGCTCTGTGGGGTTATTTTTGTTGACCTTGTGTGATTAGGGTTTAACATGGGAAAAACCCCACAAGTAAGAACGCGAAAGAATGTCCAAGCGGACAACAATTCCTATCACACCGGCATGAAACACATGACGATCGCGCCTTCATATTCCATATCTTGACAGTCGTGGCCGTAGTCCTATTCAAACTTGCAACCGGAACATCTTTCCTTCTATTATCTTTTGCGAGGTGGGCAAACGATTTATAGAACACATCTTGAAGAAATTTAAAACGTTCTACTGCTTTTCTTTGTTTTTTTTTTTTTGTTTTTTTTAAATATATATTTTTTTTATTTTTTGAATTATTTGTTTTTACTTCCTTCTACTTAATAATAGGTAGAAGAAAAACATGAGAAGGGGTGGGGTGGATCTCCCCCACCGCACCCCCCCCCTCCCCCCACACTCTCTCTCTCTCTCTCTCTCTCACTTTTCATTTGTGACGATTTCTGCCCCCCCCCTCCCTCCACACACACACACACACACACACAAACGATTACTGGAGAAATATATCAACCTCGTCGATGACACATTTAAAAACTGACAACAAAAATCCACAGGTTTAGGCATTTGTGGCGCGATGTGCCATTTCGCATCAGCGCTATCTCAACGAAATCTTTGAACCCGAGTGGGCAAACACTTGAAGACTGACACTAAAAATCACACGTATAGACACTTTGTGTAGCCATGTGTAACTTCGCATCGGATATATCACGGCGAAATGTTTGAAATCGATCGAGCAAACACTTCAAAACGGAGAAACAAATACATGGACTGGCTTTGTCGTCATCTTTATCTCCATTTTGCGGAATCTTCACGGTCGTCACTGTTATCTCGGGTATAAAAATGCAGTTATTTCTCGCACTGGGCCAGAACTGGACGATTTCGAAATATTCTAATATTTTCTAAAATTTTATTTGTACTCGATATCCGAGATTCGATCGATAAGGCGGAATAAATCCACATAAGTAGTATGCGATGTGGTTTTCACCTCATAGTTCCAGGACCTCGGTGCATGACCTCGGAAGTGACGTCGTGTCACGTGACTCAGTGCGCCATGTTGTGTTGTCATGGTAACCCGTGGGAGTGGCTATGTTGTGACGTCATTACCAAAGTGATACGTGATGTAAAAACCTGTATGACAAGAATCCCCCAAAGGGCATCCTCAAAGGGTATCCCTAAACAGAATAATAACATAGGTATCCTCAAATACCCACATGAGTCGTAGAGCAGTATGTAGAGTCACTCGATCGAGCAATTGCTCTAAAGCTCATTTACTCGATGGGCTTCGAGTCGTTCGAACAGTATGTGAAGCCACTTGATCGAGTAATTGCTCTAACGCTCATTTGCACGATGGGCTTAGAGTCGTTCGAGCATTTGTTCATAGAGCAACTACTTTCTTGGCTCTTTACCTTATTAGGGGATATCATCAATCCTGTTTCTAGGTATCCCACTTACGGAATCCCTTTTTGAAAAACGTCTGTCCTTCGGCAACCCTTTTTCTGAAATGAGTCGTAGAGCAGTAAGTGGAGTCACTCGAACGAGCAATTGCTCTATGGCTCATTTGCTCGATGGAATTCGAGTCGTTCGAGCAATACATGTCCCCTGTTCGATTGTCTTTTGGGTTTGAGAATCACGGGGGCCTTCTTTGTACACAAGGGAGATAACTTTGTATGGTTAGGTACAGATTATTGAAAATCAATCTATCTGATTGGTTAGTTAACAGCAGTAAAGTGAACTGATTGGATGATCTTGATAAACGAAACAAGACCAGAAATACCTGAAATAGGGTTAGAACTAGCCTGAACAAACCAGAAAACCTACAAAAAGTAACAAAACTGTTCCAACAGATAGGCTCTCCGACTCTACTGGAGTATACTCCAGAACGAACGGACGGGGTCGGATAGACAAAAACTATAGCATAGGTAGATAGAAGCAGAGGATTCTGAAAGAATCCGAATTAGTACAATTTTTCGGGTCGTTTGTGGCAATTACATATACTCCTATTCAATCGAACACATACTCCGAACATACCCCTTTCCTGTAATAAGGTTTTAGGTCACATAACAACCCCGTGCGACCATAGAAACCAAGATGGCGGCCTCCAGTATACAAAATGGATGACGGAAACACGTATCACCATAACAACCCGTGCTGCGCATGCGCACTAACACCACGTATCAATATGGTAATGGCGTCACTGCATGGCCGCTCACGCGGGTTACCAAGACAATACAACAATGAGCCACTGGGTAACGTGTCAGGAGGTCACTTCCGAGGTCCTACAACTGTGAGGTGAAAACCACTTCACATACTACTCATGTAGTATCTCTATCGACAATTCTAGTTCCCATCCTATTTCTAATTCGAAAATGTCGCATGACGTCTCTCGGTTTATTTGCTCATTTTGCGAGAAGTGGCGTAGTATCCCATTTTGTAGATGTCTCGAGGAAATAAGCTTGAAAGACGCGAGAAGTTACCGAAGTTTTTTGGTTTTGTCTTTTTTTGTAGGGGGGGGGGGGGTGCTGGGCTAGAATTCCCAATTTCCCTCTACTTCTAGATTCTATGATCTCTCGTCCATATTGGGTATCTGCTTATTGCATGCTGTCGTTCTTGTAAGCTTTCCAAAAGGATTGGTTCCTCCAAGAGGTCTTTTTTCCTCCTTCGTCGCTTGAACACACTGGTGTTTTTTCTTCCATTGTTGGATTATGCTGATAGGATGTTTCCACCGGTTGTTTATTATCTATTGGGCGTATTGGTATGCACGTGTGGTAATGACTAAATTATACTTTTTTAAATAACATTACTTTATTTTACTTACAGATTAAATGTATTTCCAGTTATTTATTTAATATCTTTACAGATGCGTTCTGGCTTGGGTTAACGGTTTTCACTTCGATTCCACTGGTCGTTGTTTGCTTCTTTGTCATTTTTTGCGGGAAGTTCTTTTGTTTGTCGAAATCTCGTTTGGGGATTAAAGTGTTGACAGGGTACCTGTTATGGAGGAAGTAATTTTTGATTTTGGAATGTTTTCTTGGAATACCTAAGTCTTCTCGAAATGGTAAGAACATTTTAAATACTTAATTGTCGTTTAGTATTGTTGATGTGACCGCAATATGATTGGCGTTAAAACCCAAGTCGTCTTGCAGCCAGATCAACAATGAATCGCTTTGTTTACCTTTTTTTCGTTAAAAGGGTTGAACCTCCATAACATGCATATTCATGGTACTTATGTCATTTTAATTCTATTTTTCAGGGTTTGATAAACGTTTGATTATTTGGATAACTGAGTGATAACTGTATATAACTATTGAGATGCCATTGATATTGGAGAGATATAAATATTGGAAATAAACATTGTTATTATCAACTATGGAGTTTGTGAGAGAACTTGTTTAGTTTAGAGTCCACATTCATATCGCAAGACTGCTCGACTTTCCAGAGAAGCACCCACACCCGCTGCGATGCACAGATTTCTGTTAGGTTCCGCATTCTGTCGTCGGTACGTTTGTGGTCGGTTCACCGATTTCAAGACGGCTATCTTCGGTTTTTTTCTGCATGACTGTCGTAGTTTATTTAGTGAGTGAACCTTCTCG
Source organism: Pictodentalium vernedei (assembly GCA_031216915.1). Lineage (NCBI taxonomy): Eukaryota > Metazoa > Mollusca > Scaphopoda > Dentaliida > Dentaliidae > Pictodentalium > Pictodentalium vernedei. The sequence continues at coordinate 89,825,163 of CM062289.1, forward strand.
TGTCTGGTTAGATGGTGTTCTTTACACATCTTGCACACTTGATGCACTGATACCTCTTAGGTTCGTGAATGGTTCGTTTGTGTAGCAGGAGACATTTCAAATGACTGAATGATTTTCGGCACTCGTCGCAGCTGTGCTGATGAGCCATCGCTGATAAAACGTGAAATGGCAAAGTTAGGGAGAGAAATCCCATTTTATGCCCTCGAGTGTTTATGTTAAATCACGAAATCCCATTTTACGGAGTCGGATAAGAATCCCACTTATGGAATCCTATTGACGGAATCCCTTTGGCCCCAGATAAAGACTGCGTGGGTCTGTGTGTGTTTTTGAAGGTCACGATCATGTTTTGAAGGAATTTAGAATGTTGGTTTTTGATCCCCAAAGTGGAGTGGAACCCTCGGCGACCCTGCATGTCAATCAGGACATGGGCGATATGAATTTAAATTTAAGCAGTTTCATCTGCACAGATCTTCAATTAAATGAGAATCCTGTGTTTAAAACCTGCGACCATCTCCCTATATATATATATTACATGTATGTGGCGGGAGAAGGGGGAATTAATCAGTATACTTTATTTACCATTTACCTAGAAATAATTACATTGTAAATGTAGTTATACGTTTTGGGTCCAAATACTCAATTCCCATTGGTCAGTTGGTTGAAAACGTCATGACCAAACGTAATTCATTTTCCAATGAATACATTTGGTCGAACTTTGACCTGCATTTACGGTAGAGCGCAGTTGACAGAATGTAATTCGGGCGGTGTTTGGGCGGGTTTTTAACTTTTAGCGCCGCTCGCAATGATCAACTCCGCTGCTGTTTCTTTGGTGACATTTCCCAACTGTGGCATAAAGCTCGTTACTAAAATACTCGTTTCCATTTTTAAAGTTGTGAAAATTAAAAATCAGAGTTGTGCGCTTTTGTATGTGAGGTTGTTTTTTCGCCTCGTTCGTTCGTACATGTTTTATTTCGTCTTTCTGCTTTGTTGTTTGGTAAAAAGTAGTTTAAACAGTTACGGAATGTAATTATAAGAATTGAATGCAATTTTTATAATCTTTATTGGAGTATGAAGGTGCATTCAATTCTTAAACGAAATCGCAAACAGCTATATCGGTATCGATGACAATTCAGCGATACAGAATTTTGTCTGTTATTGCAGAAACAATGAAAGTCACATGACGTCGCGAGAAAAAAACGCATGCGCGCCTGACGTACTATTTCAATGGTACTGGTAATCTCAAGTTATGCCCTAGCGACAAGTTTCACTCAACATACGCTCAGTGTGACAGCGAATTGCACAATCTGGTAAATAAACAATCCACTAAACAAAACACAAAAAAAATGAAAAGCTGTGAAGACGAAAGGCAGCACCTGAAAGCGAGAGCGATACAATCTCATTGTGATTTGCGCACTTCTAAAACTTATGAATCACGTGCCGTATATTAAGGCATTTAAAGAAACCCCGGCGCACTTCAAAATTCCTTCCTAATTGTTTTCACAGACCACCCACCCACATCTCTCTTCGATAACCTGATGAATTGAATTGAACTTGGTTCGAAATATCATTACCTGACGTACAAGATGCACAACTGGTCTTCGTTTGTTTATTTTTTTATCAACGGGTACAATTCCATTCATGTTGAAGGACCCCCCCCCCCCCCCCATGTACTCTAGGATTGAGATAATTTGTAAACGGTATTGTAATATTTTGATTCGTTGATTGTGTGGTATTTGGTTAGTGAGAAGTTATTTTCGAGACGTAATAGTTATGGGGTTGGCTGAGTGAGTGATAGAGAAAAGTGTCTTGTGCCTTTTGTGTTTGTATCTATTTATTTATTTATGGGGGCTTAACGACACTTTCGACACCAGGGTACGGTTGGAGGAAACCGGAATACACGGAGAGAACCACCGAACAACGGCGAGCAACTGTCAAGCAACCCATCGTACTTGCTCCACACAAGCAGTGTAAGCATTGGTTGAAAACAAGTGCTCCGTCGCGTGCAGTGCGCCTTACTACAAATTGCCACCGTGCTCCTACGTGGTCAATCGGGATTAAGTGCCTTGCCCAAAAACATAACGCCGTTTCTTCTGGGAGGGATCGAATTCCAATGCCGTAACCACAGATCCACCACGCTCAATATTGTGGTTGTATAAAAAAATTGTCGAAAATATTTCGGGGAGGCGTAGCTACTCGTCGTGCAAAAAAAACGAGTCTTGGCAGGAGAGGGTCGTCAATTGTTTTCCGAACAGAAGACAGGGGTGGGTGGGTGAGTAGGTCAGCGGCTTTTCACACACGTTTTTTTTCATGCGTTGAATGTTTTTTCCTATGAGGTCTTATCTTTCAACTTAGTGATGCAAACTGATCCGGGAAGTTTGTGTAGTCTTTTTTGCCACCACTCCATCTCCGCTGGGTTAACAGGGGCGATTAGGAGTACAGGATAGGGGCTAGCTGCATGGAAATGTGGACAGACGTTCACGTTCCCCGTCACACCATCAGTGGTTCACGATTTTGAAAAAAAAATGTTAAAGCACTTTAAGCAAATTGTCATTTATGTAATCTAACATTTTTGTAAACTAGCCAGATCTGACAATAAAAGGACTCTTCTCACCATGAATACTTGATATCATAGAGTGGAATAACGCCATGTTCGAATACAAGTTACTACTTTAACGGGCTCTAGTTATGTGATTATGAATTCCAGATATATACATGTATGAGCAAAATGCAGGGTTGTTATTGATCATTCAAGCCTTAGGCTTAGTGGGTGGTAGTCTTCAAACCCACTAAGCCTTAGTCTTGAATGATCAATAACATTGAGATATACATTCTTAATTAAGATATACAGTCAGACCAGGCTGAACCATCAAATAGTCAGGACATTATATATTATTGATAGAGGGTTTATTGACAGTGAAAACTCTCAATCTTATTGAAACGTGACCTTGATTGAGTTGTCTTATAATAGAAATGAAGTTAACTATTTTTAAAATAAAGTATAGAAATCTGCTGTAACAAAAAAAAATTCAATCATAGAATAAAGTGTGTTGGGATCATCTGAGTCAGAAAGGATATGGATGTGTATTATGTTCCGGTGAGATCAAGCTGAATGTTGCAGAAAACTACTTGGAAAGTTACTGGTGCAGTAACAGATTTAGAGCAAATAGTTTTCAAGCCGCTGAGTTGAATGAACAGCCTCCACTGTACTGTAGGATAATACTGACATTCATTGCGTATAAGGTAATACTATATAAATCACAAGGGCGTCACCCGACACACCAGAGCCCCAACATTTCCATAATGCATCCTGACCAAATTTGGAGAGATATGGTAGTCCTTTTCAACTCACATGATAACCATTTCCTTTTCACTTTCTCATCTGACTTGCTAAGATGAAGCAACTTAGTGGAATAAATGATAGTATATGAAACACGTTCTTAGACTGAGAAGCCAGAATGACTACGTTTGAGACTCAGGGTGATTATTGGCAACGTGTATTACACAAAACAGACTCCACTGTACTGTAGGATAACACTTCACTTGTAATTGAGAAGCCAGAGTGACTACGTTTGAGACTCGGGTGATTATTGGCAGCGTGTGTTACACAAAACAGACAAATCGGAAATCCATCCCCCATAAACTATGCGCTGTTCTTGCCTGGCTGATATGAGTTGTGCTTCAATTGTCTTTGGTCACGCAGTAAGAGAGCAACCCAACCATGTGGCCCATTGATTGTCGAGGGGAAAAATGGTAACGAAGGTGTGTTAAAATATAATTTTATGTCACACACATTACCTATTGTTATTCCCCGGGGTAATAATAAATGGGCCACATGGTTGGAATTCTCACGTACTGTCTGTCGAAAACATACTGACCGCTCCATCAAATGAAGCACTACGCAAGGTTCAACAACGCATAGTTTTTGACGAATGCTTTTCGATACCAAAGAATCGCATTGACTACTGCCTGGTTCAGTACAACATTGAGCTAACTGCCTTTACGAATTCTGCACTATTCTGCTTAATAAATTCAGATTAGACTGATGATATTAAAATCGAGAGTAGAAAATGGGTAGAAACAGAAAGAAATCAGTATAAATAGTAGCAAATACAGTGGAAAAATCAGGTAAAACATCAGGATCCTCAACATATAATACTGTTCAGGTAGAATGTCAGTATATGTTATATACTCACCTGATTACCGATGTATACACTGACTGTTGTAAGTTTGAATAAATTCATAAACTTCACAAGAAATGGGATCAAATTCCACTTGGAATATCTGGAGAATTCTGTTTTATGTCTTGCTGGTTGTGGGTAGATTAAATGTATGGAATGGTCACTGGAACAATACAAACCATGTTCCAGCAAAAATACCTGTTGAAATTGCCAATCAAAGCAGTTTATGTGACATTTACTCTAATTTTTTTTTTTTTTTTTTTTTTTTGGGGGGGGGGGGGGAGGGGGGGTGGGTACTCAATTTCAAAATAGAAAAAGAAAAAAATAGTTCCTTCAAAAAGGGGTGAGTGGGTGGGACCAGTCACTAGAACCTCTTCTGTGATATGAATAATACGGCATTCACAAAGTTGGGTCACTTTCTGCTACTTCTTCGTCCTTTGTTTGAACCCCGCCTGCGACGACAGCTTTGTGTCCTTGGACAATACACTTCACCCCCATGGCCCACGTGGGGGCACGGTGGCCTCGTGTGCTAAAGCGTACTGCACGTCTATGGTGCACTTGTCTTGAACCAATGTTAACCTTGCAGGCGTGGAGTTAGTATGTTGGGGAGCCTGACAGTTGCTCGCCGTTGCTGGGTGGTTCTCTCCTGGTACTCCGATTCCTCCGCCCGTAAAACTGTCCGACACGAGGTGACACTGGCTGTCGAAAGTGTCGTTAAACCCAGTAAAATAAATAAATAAATATTTAAATAAATAAATTCTGCTATTTCATTCATCTCACAACACAAACAGACAAAATGATGCAACGACAGATTGATTTCGTAGATTAACCGCATATTGACATATTTCCTTGCTCTAATTTGTTTCAACACATTCTATAAAGGTGCAACATGTCTTTGGAAAAGTGGATTTGCATTTGCCAAATACTGCCGCCCTTCCTGGTTCACCTCCCCAGTACACAAGCTTTCTCGGTACCAAGTTGGGCCTGCACGCTTCTGTTGACAGTCAGGAACGCGTGAAACTAATATTATGGAGAAAGACATGCAAAATATGTGTCAAAAATGTAGGCTATTTTCCACGAAAATGCAAGATTTAATACCTGTCAAGTCGAATGGGGAAAGACATGTAAACATACATAATATGTCTTCTAAAATTTATGTGTCACGAAAATGTCTCTTTGTGTGCAATATTTCTGTCTCGTTAATGTCCATTGTAAACCATTCAACGTACTGCATATAAAACCTTCATCTACAATCAACACACTGCATATTAAACCTTCATCTACAACTAGTTGCAACAGATTCCACTGGATGCAGACGGTGGGTTCAATATATTTTCAAATTCAACACAATTCAATTCAGTTTATTCACTCATACAATGTTTTATACAATGAACATGAGGTCATACAACATTAGTACAATATTTGACAGTTAGTCAGATAAATAAATTGTATCGAAACGTAATAGGAGGTTTGGAGTCGTATACATATACATGCATATATATTTACAAATACATATATATACTCATATATATAACAAAACGAAACCATGAGTATCCACTCCTAAAATGGACCCCGACAAAGAAAGCAAATCTAAAAGTCGTATTATTTTCCCTTTATGCCCCGCACGAAAGGCAAACATATATCAGGCGGCCAGCATTCGAGCTTTGCGCCTGAATACAAATGCATAGGCTTGCAGTATCGATATTATGGGCAATAGCCCGTAGTCCTAGAATCTCCCGTTGTATTTATTACGGTTGAGTAGATACGAATACAAGCGTTTCAGAAGCCACTCAAAAAAGTAACACTAGTATTGGAAGCTGGTGTTGGCAACTATTGTAGTTTTCACTTGTAATTGATCCCAGAGTGGGTGTTTGGTTAGCATTCGCTGGATAGTCCACCATGAACCGCGCCTTCTGTACTGGTCCCTACCGTTTGGTCCCCTAAAATGTAATTTTTATTGATACACAGAAAAATCGGAGAATCGAACGAGTAACCACTCTTTCTGGCAATTCGTTTTGTTCTCCTTCTTATTCGAGTTGTCAATAATAACATGGGGCCAGAATCAGACTACGGACAAGGGAGATAACTGCATAGAAGGATATTGGGTCGATTTTTGGCAAAGGCTCTACTTGAGCTGTAGGGCCCTGCTAATCAGATCTTTTCGATTCGAATCGAATCTTGAATGGAATCGGTTCTATTAGTAGAAATCAAACCGAACTGATAGTCGAAGCATGGGGGTGTAACCTCGATTTCTTCCCACTATGATGCATTAATTTCCAAATGATAAAACATTCCAACTGCATAATCATGGTATGCCTTCGTCGAAGGCATGTCTTGATGATGTAGCTGGAATATTGCCTAGTCAAAACAGGAGCGGGTGCGATAATTAACGGCATTGGACACTGCAGGTGGGGCGGGGGGGGGGGGGAGTAGTCGCTAGCATCAGCTCATTGTCGCCATTGTGTAGAAAGTTTAAATTTGCTTTCAACAATGATAGTAACAAGTGAGACTGTATTAGCATGGGCTGTGGCATTGATGCAGAATGCCATTTATGTTACTTTTACGGAATTTACACTCAAAGATCAGTCCCCAATGGCTAGTCTTTAGTACCCAAAAGTCTGTAAATATTTGCATGTGCCCACGAGGTATATGTGTGAGGCACGTTGCGACCTATATAGCATATCTCGGTATTTTAAGCATACACCATGTGTCGCATGTGCTGTTCTGGATTGACGATTAGTGGGTAAAGGTCATACCCACGTAAATTAAGTCAAGGACAAGTACAGGCAGATACGGGCTAAGGAGCGTTCTGGATAAAGCTATTAAAACTCTGTCAAGGAGAGGGATCTGCACCAGAAATAGCTAAGACTAGACCGAATGATAGAGTCAAGAGTGGGCAGAACAGGCCAGAATATCTGAACACAGTAAAAGATGTCGATTCCGCTCCAAGCGCGGGGATTTTCTTCTCTACCGGAGACACTCAGTTCCAATCGAACGGACCTGTGGGTATACCTTACTTGGTTAACTATCCTACTACTCAAAATGGAGGTCTGAAAAGGTCCATTTGGAAAAGTTATGGTACTTTTCGGGTCGTTCGGCGTAATGAAATATACTCGCTTCCAAATGAATATACCTTCCGAACACGCTCTCACTTCATATTGTCATTTCCAGTGTCATGCTACACACTTTTCAATATAAAAACTCAAATGGGGACCTTCATCATATACAATTGGCGGCAAATACACTTACCTTTACAATACGTGTTGTGCATGAGCATTGATACACGCATTATCATGGTATTGGTGTTCGAACATGGCCGCCCACCGGAGCAATTATCACAAAAAAGTATGACACCCACAATACACGGTGACATGATATCAATGGAGATCTCCAATGAGCTCCCCAGAACTGCGTTGCAGTGTACGAAGTGTGCTCTTTACCACAAACTGACGCCACACACCACCCAAATTCAAAGTCGATTTTTGCGGATTTTTGATATTATGCCCGTAGTATACTCTTCATCGAATGAGAGCATTTGTTTGTCAGGGTTCAAAACTTCAATAACCAGACTATGAGTCAATGAAGTGGATGAGTATTTTAAGTCCCGTGACAGTGGCTAGGAAAGTTTGATTTTGATTTATCAAACATGAAGAAGTTGATATGATTAATCAATCATTATTTATCGGCGTCATTTAATTCATACAGACCAAATACCCGTAAAACGAAAAGTGTGATTCGGAATTGTGGCCCTGTGAAGCTTCAGGATTCGATGCGATTGAAAACTACTCCAGTGAATCGATTCGAGGCGTGGTGATTCGGAAATATTGAAGTAGTTGAAGTATTTTCAAAGTTCTATCGAATATCTATGCTTGCAGTCGATGACCTGATGATTGACGGAGAGGCCGAGCGGGTGGGTGAGAGGCGGTTGTGGTGGTGGTGGTGGGGGGGGGGGGGGGGTCCCTTCGCGTTTTTGAATCCGTTTCGAGAAAAATCTGCATATTGGCTGGCAGAAATTAGAAACTAAAACTAGTGGGCGTTGATATGTTTTTACCGCATTGATTTAAACTCAATTACTAAATATAAAATATTTAAATGGAGACTGACTTTTTTTCCAAATTTCAACGTATGTAAGAAGATGCAATCGTTATATTTCTGACTACTTGAGTATGTGATTTCATTCGATTCGAATCTATTCGACAGATTACATTTGTGATTCAATTGAACCGAAATGTGAGACTCACCGGGTCCACGTATACTCTATAAACAATTGGGTTAAAAATCAACCGCACTCAACTGGGTTGAGTGAATATGAACCCAACTGTGTTCAAATTCACTCAACCTAGTTGATTTAGGGGTTGATTTTTAACCCAGCTGACTTTAAAGTGTAGAAACTCTAAAATTTGACATGTTTGACGAGTATTATTTTCAACATTTGTCCTCTTGATATTCCTTCCATATTAGCATGTTAACCCTTTACCCAACGAATCGGCCATATCCGCCCGCGTAATATGCATATTCAGCAGCTGAAAAAATATTATTTTTTCAAAAAAATCCCAAGAAAACCATATCATGTGACTCCTCTTTGGAACGAGCTCGTCGAGCTCGTTCCAATGAGGGGTCACATGATATGGTTTTGTTGACATATTTTTAAAAATTATATTTAAAATAATAAAATTTGATATCGTCTACTATGGGTAAAGAGTTAAACGTCAGTACTAAAAGAACGGCCCGTGAGTACTTTATCGTCTTAACCTAAATAAAGAATGTTACTTTAATTGGCTGATATTCGCCAGCTTCTTGAAAAAAAGTGATGTATGTACCACTATAAAAAAGATAACGTCTTACGATCCACACGGTATTTCAGATTGCTTCCACATGTAGTCGATTGTTGACTCATTGGTGGAGCCTACCCTCTGCCAAGTTAAAATTCCTGTCTTAGGCATAAATGTACTTGACAGAAAAGATATTTGGTGACGAAGCCATTGGGGTTGTTGGCATAGGATGTCGATTTCCCGGTGCCAACAATCAAGAAGAATTTTGGCACATTTTGAAGAATGGTGAAGATCATGTATTACCTACACCTGGAGAGCGATGGAACACCGAAGCTTTTTGTGATCCAGATCCCGACAAATGTGGAAAGACACATACTAGATGTGCGGGCATTGTAAAAGAGTAAGTATCATTATTTATTTGATATTTCTTTTCCCCATAGCTGTCGATCAAGGCCAATATGGTTCAAGCCAGGCGTTGCAAGGCACAACCCATTTGCTTACATGAGATTTGTCCCTGTTTGTGCCTTACGCATTTGATGCCAGGCCTAATGAAGATGGCAGTGAATAAGGGTTAGAAGAAAGATGAGGGGTGTTCTGAAAATTCAAGGCAAACTAAGATTCAGAGTCAAAAACAGAGATTTTTTCGAAGTAGCTGTTGAGGTGGTTCAGCTATCCGGACGCCACGGCTTCCCCAGTGGAGACAGACAGCTGAACTAGGAGAAGAGGGAAAACAAATGAGAAACAATAACACTGTCAGAATGCAGAAACATATCTGAGAACATTTTGTATTTATTTGTATTTTGTTTTAATAAATAAAGAGGTTATGACTTGGTAAGTGTCATATCTGCCAAGATATCATCTCGGTAACGTCACCTCATCCTACGACCTTTGGTCACAGGCTGGTATGATGTTACCACGAGCGGATATCTTGGCCGATATGGGAATTACCAAGTAACAATCTATAAATATTAAATTATTCATCAGATAGTTGCATCTAACCACTTAGTTCTACGAACTGCACCTCAGAAGAAATCAGCGACAGTACTTGTCTTTTTCAAATTTCTCGGATGCCATAGAATTAAGAAAGGACGCTGGTTTTGTTTAAATTGGCATGGCTGGGGTTCGAACCCACGCCGAGAGAGTTTCCTTCGGCACCAACCGCCTAGCGAAACTATACTGAACCACGCACAACACTCGGCCACCGACAGACCTGGGGTCTGTCGGTGGCCGAGTGGTGTGCGTGGTTCAGTATAGTTTCGCCTAGGTCTGTCGGTGGCCGAGTGGTGTGCGTGGTTCAGTATAGTTTCGCTAGGCGGTTGGTGCCGAAGGAAGCTCTCTCGGCGTGGGTTCGAACCCCCGCCATGCCAATATAAATATTAATGTTTTATATTTCTTGTTGAGGGAAGTGTGGGGGGGGGGGGGCGGCTTTTCGATACGATACTCCAGTAGCTGTTGTTTCCAGTGGTGTTGTCAGTAGTTTTGGAAGACCACGGGATTACAACGCCTACAATTTTATATTTTTCACTCTTATTACACGAGAACGCATATCAAACTATCAATTTATCGCCTAATCACCATCAGATTGCACATTACGGAAATAGCGTTTATTATAAACCCATTTAAAATAAACTTTTGTTCACGACATACCAAAACGTGCGACAAAAAAGTTGTATCGCACACATGTGTGATACCGGATTTTGCACTTTTTCAAACCTCGAAGAGAATCAGTCATATTTCTGTAGTTCTCTTTGCCAAAGAGTTGGTCAGTCATTTTTTACACTCATTATATCACCAACCAAATTTGAGAGGGGAACCCATGCTACTATTTCGTCCCCTGAGTTCCAATATGTTCTACGTGCCTACTGGCACATTGGCACATAGAACACTCAGAGGACGATTTTCAGCTATCACTTGCGATTCAAACTGTAATTGCGTTGCACGATTTGTAGAAAATCCCAGTAAAATTGCGCTCTACTTAAAAATAGTCGGTCAACTATTTCCGTTCCGCACATACGAGCGGAACAGATTTTCACTTTCCGCATGGTTTAGTGTTGCTATAGATGAGAATTTCGTATAACAGGTTTGTAATAAAAAGTGAAAAAGTACTGTGCAATGTGAATTTAAGGAATTAATTGGTCAATTGCTAAAATATTTTTAATTGTGATTTGTGACATCAGTTCTTTTTGCTTTAAAAACACCATGCTAGCAGCAACTGGAGCCTTTGTGTAGCAAGTTCTTGTGCATTAATATTTGCTTTGCTATCAGTTTTTGGATAGTGTTTGTTAGCATTCTCCAACAAATTGTAGCAAATCCCTTCTGTAAGTATTTTTTCCAGCTGTTTGCGAAATGCAAACTGTGTAAAACCACACTCAAGTGACGTTCGCCGCTTTTCAACAGAGCCACGATAGTGGGGTTTTAGTGACTTCTCACAATAGAGCCATGATAGAGTGCCCTTAACGGCTTCTCACAATCATCAGTATGTTAATATATTTATGTAGCACGACTGTCATAGCTTGTGGTGAAATGCAGGAAGACTTTGCCGAAGAGGTGACTCACATTTATATTAATTTGTGTGTTTGATAATTAATATTTAGGGTCCCATTCAACTCCCATGGAAGTACAGTACGTGGAGAGTGGATTGTAACTAAATCACCCGCGGAGTGGAGTTATCACCCAAACTATAATTTTCGTATTTTGTATATATCGTCTAAAAACACAAGCAATGTTTCAGCCAATGGACCTCCGGGTTTAACCCGGAGGTCCATTGGCTGAAACTTTGCTTGTGCTTGTTATGCTTTGCAACAAATTTGCAATTATTGTTTGGGTGGAATCTCCTCTCCGCGGGTGATTTAGTGATAATACACTCTGCACGTACTGTATATTAATTCGATTTTGTGAAGAAAAGGAATAACTTAATTGTAGAAAGTAAATGAAAGCTCTTGAACTATTTCCTCTGTTATGTACATTTAATTTACATCTACGATTCATTGAGTTCCTTATTAAAAAACGGTAACATATATTTTATTACAAAAATCCATTTTCAAAGAAACGATCTTCTTCCATAATACTTATCCTGATAAATAACAGTCTGCCCTTCATGGCAAAAAAATAATATGTGCAAGTCTTTTTTGGAAGAAGTATATTTCTCTTCAAATATTCAACCTGAAAATTCATGTTTGTCCCTCTGAAATAAAATATCAAATCTGATGTTCATAAATCTTGTTTGCAATGAATGGACTCAACAGAACTGTTGAACTGGAAGTGTCACATGATATCTGTTGTTTAAAATACCGTAAATTTTAAAAAGTTAAGTATGAAAAAAATTAACGAATGTTCACACGTAAAAAGAGCCAAACAAAAGCTAATACTTTAAAAGCCTCCGTTAATTGTTTCCGGCAGTTCATTGCCATCGTTCAGTGCTTATTTACTGAAGGCCCCTAGCTTACAAAATGTCGCATTCACGTCTTAAAAAGACATTATTACAAGGACATTCAGCAATTCTTTTGACAACTGTCGACAGAAATAATGCATTTTATTGCCAACCAAATTTGCAAGGGGAACCCATGTTACTGTTTCGATTGAAACTCAGGTGACGGTTTTCAGCTATCGCTAGCAATTCAAATTGTAATTGTGACGCACGATTTGACAATTCCGGTGAAACTTCGCTTCTATTTAAAAATAGTCCGTCAACGACTTTCGTTCAGCACATATCTTCATTTTCCGCTTGGTTTAGTGTTGCTTTAGATGGGGATTTCACATAACAGGCGCGTAATAAAATCAGCTGTTTGAAGTGTTAATTAACTCTAGTAGCAGTTGCAAAGAGTGAAACAGATAAACATCCATTGAAATTAGCTCATCCCGATTTTTTTTATGCCAGGCCCCTGCATTGAACAGTGCAGCATTGAAAGCCCCTGAAAATCAATTGATGGGAGGCTCTTGAAATGATAGCGTATTTTTCCAGAGTAATTTCTGTAGTTACTTTATGTTCGCACTGTAATAGATTTCGTTTATTCTTTGGTTATTCCCAACATATAAGGCTACCGTCCATGTTAAGGTTTTGTGTTCGCTCTGCAAGTAAATGAGGGCAGCTTGTTAAAAATTTCCAGGGATTTACCACAGCTATATTTAAATCATTACCTTTAACTTCAAGTTCGTACAAAAAAAAAAACAAAATGAAGATTATCTCAATATAAATGAAACAGGCATGTGTCTCCAATATACGCCTTTCTACACATAAATTAGATGCATGGACCCTTTCAAATAAACAGAAATGTACTAAAAAGCGGGTTTTTACAACTAATTGTATTCGCCGAAATGGTAACACAGGGAAACAGTGTTGAAAGCCGTGTTTTAGACTGGTCCGCCTTTTTGAATTCATTTTATTTAACTTTTTCTTCTATTTGATTTCATAAACACTTTGCTAAGTGTCGTTTATTTACTAAGTTGTGTTGAAGTAAATGTTCTGTTTTAACCCTTTACCCGATATCAACATTTATTATTTTAAATATCATTTTTTCTAATTTTTCAAAGAATTTCAACAAAACCATATCATGTGACCCCTCGTTGGAACGAGCTCGACGAGCTCGTTCCAACGAGGGTTCACATCATATGGTTTTGTTGAAATTTTTTGAAAAATAATCTTTTTTCAACTGCTGAATTTGCATATTACGCGGGTGGATGCGGCCGATTCGTTGGGTAAAGGGTTAAGGCACACGTGTGTAATAATAAATACAGAACCACGCACACGTTTGAATGGGTTAATGTGTATCGATCTCGCAGCGCCTCTCTTGGTATTCTTGCGCCCAACCAAACTCGTGCGATTAACAGTAACCCATTCAAAAGTAGTGTGTGTGGGTCTGCATATTTATAACAAGTCCGATAAATGCTGTACCTCAGACGCCAACGTCGTGACATTGAATTAATCTTCTCGTATTCTTCATTAACTGTTTACCGAAAGCAGGCGACATTTGAGAAAAAAAGGTTTCCCGAACAACTAACTCTTTTCAGTTTTTGCTTCGAAAACATAGCTTGTACCTGTCATTGGAGCGACCTCCATGAGCACCTTCGAATCGGGGAGATTCATAAATTCTTCCCTTTTTGAGGCGGAGAATGAGAAAAATATAAATTTGGTTGGCGATTTTTGTGAACAGCACTGGCCAGTTGTGGCCGTTAAAATTGAGAATAAATTACACGTTACGTGATAAAAGGAATATCCACTTTGTCACGATTTGATATGAAATATCTGAACTTCGTGAACTGTAATCGATCTGATCTTCGGTAAATCTCAGTTCAGAACCGATTTTAGGGAACGCGCTTCAGACATTTCAAATCAAATCGTTGGGGGCGCGATGACTCACTGGTAACAAAATTGGACTTTAAACCGATATCTCCATGGTTCGATCCCCACCAGATGGATCTGCGTTGTGTCCTTGGGCAATGTACCCAATCCCGATTGCCCAAGTGGGAACACGTTGGCGGTGTGTGCTAAGGCGTACTGCACGTTGATGGTGTACTTTTCTTCAACCAATGTTAACCATGTTGTGCGGAGTTTGTACGTTGTAGAACCTGACTGTTGCTCGCTGTTGTGGTTCTATCTGGCTTGACGAAGGTAGTAGGTGACCACAAACGGGACTCTTTTGCCGGTTGATTTGTTGGATTGTTTTTCAATTAACTGTTTACGCTCGATTTGGTCGACCGTTTTTAGTTGTTCGCTTACAAACTTTTCGTCGTAACCTCTGGCATGCAGGTGTTGTTTTATATCATTTTTGTGGCATCCATATTCAGCATTATCGGAACAAATTATTTTTACTCTTGAAACTATTCCATATGGTATCGCTCTTTTAGTGTTGATTGGGTGATCTGACTTTGCGTACAGGTATTGATGCGTGTCCGTGGGTTTTGTATATAAACCGGTTTTAAGAAATCCGTCTTCAATTTTGACTATCGTGTCTAATTCTATCCCATTTTCAGACCACCTTAAATCAACCTGTACTCTTGGGTATATCGTATTTGCCAAAGAATGATATTGTTTCAGAGACTCCAACCCATGCGTCCATACTCCCCAGATATCATCAACGTACCGTTCAAGGGGGTGTAACTTCGATGCTTTTGACAGTTTCTCTTCCCATTCACCCATATATGTGCACGCATAATTCATCCCTAATCGCGAACCTATTGCAACGCCGTCCGTTTGTGAATAATGTCTTCCTTTAAATGAAAAATTATTATTGTCCAAAACAGTTTCTATTAGTTTAAGACCTATCTCTGTTGGCAATAATTTTCTTTTAGAGTTTTCTAGTGCTTTTTTACATGCTAATATACCTTCATTACGTGGGACGCTTGGATATAGTTTCTTGACGTCCATACAGTACATTATGCTGTTTTCAGGGAGTGGTTGGGGTATACAGTCCAGTCTGTTCAAGAAATGTGTGGTGTCGCGTATGTAGGATGGTAATGACTCAACGTGTTGTCTTAATTCAGACTCCATCACTTCTGCTATTTTCTCTGTTGGGTGGTTTATTCCCGAAATTATTGTTCTTAAAGGGGCTTCATTTTTATGCATTTTGGGGTTACCTTTTACTCTACCAGCCTGTGGCTGCTTAGGCATCATGTACGCTAATACGTTTTTGTCTATCAGTTTGTTTTTTTCTAGTTTTTTTGAGTTGGCTTTTAATCTTGTTTGTTATTTTTTCTGTCAGATTTACAGGTGCTTCTTTGTATGTTGTTTAGTCCCCCAACTCCATCAAGATCTCATTTTCATATTTACTTGCATCCAAAACGGTTATTCCAGACCCTTTATCGGCTGGTCGCACGACTATTGTATTATCATTTAACAACTCTTTCAGAGCCTTCTCTTCCATTTTTGTTGTTTCGCACGCGTTTTTTATGCACTTCAAAATATCTTCCCGTACTATCTCTAAATAAAAGTCAAGGTTGTGAGATTATGACCATTGGGTATATGTCAATGCGTACATCGTATGTATATGGCGGTGGGGGTGGGGTGTATGGAATCCTAGCCTACGATTGTCAGTGTAGACATTATAGGAAGGGCTGCACTTAGATCAGTGGTGGGGGCATATATATGCTGCAATAGTGGGAGGGGACAAAACATTTACACACCCTGGAAAGATCGGGCGGGGGGTGTTAGGGGGGTTATTACTACGCAAGGACGGTATAAAAAGATTTTATTTTTCATCAGCGGTATTGATGTCAGATTGAGCGGTTGTATGTGTGAATACAGTATACGAACTTACTTGCCTCTGCCTCTGTTACCAGGGCGAGGTTTTATAAATAGTGTCTAATTCATATTTGCTTTTTGCGTAATAAGGCGGAACATATCTTATATACGGTATTTTTTGCATAATTTACACTTGAATACAAAAAGCAAAGTGAAGCATGGAACATATCTTTTTTTGTTGCCACCCAAGGAAGATATGATACGGTTATTTTGCGCGTAATAGACTCGAATACGGTGAACAAAGGGAAACGGGGAACATACCTTTGCCACCCAAGGGAGATATGATACGGGGATTTTACAAGCAATACACTTGAATATGGAGAACAACGCGTTTGAACAATTCGGGTCTAGGAATGGATGAATGTGTGAATACTGCATGCGAACTCGCTTCTGCCTCTGTTACCAGGGCGAGGTTGAGATAAATGATTGAATGCTCCTAATTCTAAGGCTGAAAACAAAATTTGCGCATAAAACGCGGAATATATCCCCACTTGTTACCACCTAAGGAAGATCTGATACGGTATTGTTTGTCCATAATTTACAATTAAAAACAGTGAATAACGTGTAATGCGGAACAAATCTTTACTTGTTGCCACCCAAGGAAGATATGTATCGGCGATCTTATAGACGGGTTCGTGATCAGTAGCTAGGCGGCCACTTGCCAAATAATAAATCGATCTGTAAGACGTACGCGTATCCCGATCAATTTTATAATTCCCATTCAACAATTAGGATCTGTGTGACGCTAAATTTTACGTTCCCATGACGCGATACACATTGGTACGGCACTTAACGTAACGGAATTGGAATTAGTCAAAAACGAAAGCCGCTTAGAAGGAAGTAAACTTCCGAGCATGACGGCAATTTGACGAAGTTATATAAAATATTTGATGAAGTGTATATATATATATATTTATCTGATAACCATAGAGTATAACAACAGTTGTATATACTTGAAGTATATACAACGGGTGTTGTATATAATTATAATTTATGCGAACGACCTCTGACCTCTTTCAATTCCATTTTCATTCAATCATTCATGAAACATCGTTATATCACAGGGCAGGTTTTAATTGTACGCTTATTGCACTTTGTCAAAATCCTCTGATGGTGTCATTTCTTATTTATTTTGCTTCAATAAAGGCAACCTAAAATTTTGCTTCAAAACATTGTAGAAATTACTTGAATGTTAATAGTAATTAGTATGCGGCGACTGCGAACTATTTATAGTCACAGCCTCGATCAAAAGTACTCGCGGAACTGCGCTAATTAAAAGTTAGTCTGCTCTACCTGAAAAAAAAACACTTCGTAAAAATTGTAAACAAACGCAAAATGATTTGTTATATTGGGACTACAGCATAAAACACGGAAGAAAACTGAAACTATGTCAAAAAAAGAATAACTCTACTGAAACACCGTTTTGTTACTATTAATAAAATAGTTGAAATTTATTTTGTTCCAGCGCAGTTACATGATGCAAGAAGTCCAATCGCACTTTACAATCGCCGTCATCGATTTTGTAATGTAAGGGACACAACTCTATGCGTCTTGTCCTATTTCTTTTGTCTCGTAGACTTGTTTTCTCTGGAGGCCCGTGGGAAGCATATATAAGTCGGGTAGACGCACGAGACGGGTGTCTGTTTGTTATCAGATAAAAACAATAAACATATAGTGTGTTTTTATATCTGTGTTATACAACTCGTTGAAATATGGTTTATTTTTTCTCGGCGAAGCCTCGAAAAAATAAACCATATTTCAACTCGTTGTATAACACAGATATAAAAACACACTATATGTTTATTGTCTATATATTATATAGGATGAAAGACTCTGACGCTGATGCGGATCGAACCACTGGCTTGATGAGAGTACACTTCTGCGGCACCAATCGCCTAGCGAAACTGGACCTGCGCCATAGACCACTCGACTACCGACAAGCCCAAAAAAGTATGCTAGCAGATCGAGCGTCCATGGAACTGGCACAGTCCACACGAAGTTGCTCGGTATCTCTCAGAATTTGTAGTTTACAATGAATTATACCATGTAATGCAGATGAAATCGGTGAGAATCAATCTCTTTTTCAAATTTCCTGCTTAAGGTACAGAATTCGGCACTTCTGTTATGCATTTTTTGGATGAAAGACTCTGACGCCGATGGGGATCGAACCACTGCCTTGATGAGAGTACACTTCTGCGGCACCAATCGCCTAGCGAAACTGGACCGGCGCCATAGACCACTCGATTACCGACAAGCCCAAAAAAGGCATGCTAGCAGATCGAGCGTCAATGGAACTGGCACAGTCCACACGAAATTACTCAGTATCCCCCAGAATTAGTAGTTTACAATGAATTATACCATGTAATGCAGATGAAATCAGTGAGAATCAATCTCCTTTTCAAATTTCTTGCTTAAGGTACAGAATACAGAATTCGGCACTTCTGTTATGATTTTTTTTTGTCTGTACCAGTGAAATGTTAGACAGTCATCAGTACATGAAAAACCTCAAAATATCCGCAGAGATCAGGTGCGGGGGGGGGGGGGGAGGGGACACCAAAAAGTTCCGTGACCCGAGGCCGGGGTGTGTGGGTGGGTCTGAGGTGGAAAAAACATGTTTTTTATGTTGTTGCAGTTTTTCCTGGAGGCTCCAGGGAGGGTTAGAAAGGCCCATAACAGATTCCCTTCACTTACAAATCATTATTACAAGGTTGTTCTGGTATACAGGGGTATGGTTGACACTTACTCACTGCTCCTCAGACACTATTTCCCCGACAAAACAGGGCAAACACTAAACAGTGGGCTGTAATGTGAGTAATGTCACGAAGGAACAATCGATAGATTTTAGAAGTTTTAACGACTTTCTTTTCATGAAAATTCAACGAAAAATAGACTTATGTAAACAAGTAAGTAAAATTTTATTAGCACATGCTTTACAGTTAATGGGGAGAATACAATTGCAATTCACAGTATGCCCTGATCCAGAAAGCAGAAATGTCATTTATTTTTATAATCGCATCACATTAAGGAATCCCCTCCCCCAACGTGAAAACTAGAAGGATATGCTTTTGGTATATATGGACCGTTGTCGCAGGGGCCCAATTCAGTGCTTGCCAGAGGCGCCATGTTCCGAAGATACGCCAATGGCCCCCACGCCGTTAAATTTATAAATTTATATCGGTAGAACATTAATTCCTTGAGTTACAACACCTTGTAGTTTCACTCGTTTAGCCGATGCATAAATAACATGACAGCAGACATGTGTATATAGTGTCGGATAATTAGTACAATACCCCCCCCCCCCCACCCGTCCCTCCTCATTCCCTCTCTGTCCCTCTCGTCCCCATCTTCCTGTGCGATTTATTTAGTTCCCTAGGTGGATGAGGTAGAAATAAAATATATTTTTTTCATATTTTGTCTTCCTGTAGTCTAAAAAAGATTCACAATAAGGACACCCCCTTACGTGGTAACAAGAAGGACAGTAGAGTGGGACACTCATTATAGCCGTAGCGCAGACAATGCACAGAGCATACATTTTAGAGTTTTCGATCTACCTGATACAGCATATCTACGGCCTGAAAGTTAGGCACTTTCGTCTTTTTCCCGTACAGTAGAAATAATTGGTTCAAAGGCCTGCTTGGGCTATTGTGACATTAAAAAAATATGAAAAATTTATACCAATTTTAATATTTTTAATACTTACCAATGGCCCAGACTAGTTGGTGCAACCCAATTTATTACTAGGGCCAAACACAAATTTTGAATCCCCCAAACCCCCAAAATTTGCAAAAAAAAAACTTAAAAACGAGAAGACCAGTATGGTCCTCCATACTTTTGCGCAATGCGCAACTTGTTGTCAGGGACAACAATAGGCTACCGCCATCTTGTCATTCTTTATTGTTTAGTCCAGGCACATTAGACATAAAAATGAGAAAGTAAGGGAAAAATCGGAGAAAGCTGATTTTTTATATGTTTCCGGGACACACATTGCGGATAAAGCGTGAAAAGTCCCCGCGAATCCGAGTTGAGCTTTTTTAGTTATAGCGTTTTTTTGATGAAAAAAAAAAATTGAAAAAAAATTCGACCCAGCTCCATATTTCTCATTCTTATTCGCCTTAGTAGGGTGAGAATCATAAATATCGTGCTGAATTATATTGAGAATACATATCCCCAACAGAAAATGCCAACTTTGTACCAATCCTCACACTCAATGGTGAAATATTCACGAAAATGTACAAAATTACGAAAAAAAAATTATTGTTTTCATACACACAACGGTACACAACGTCCATTAAATCAAATCTACGACTACTTTGGGAGTCAAATTATATATCAAAAATTGCAGAAAAGCAGTGGCTTTATAATGATATATAACAATAGTCATTTATTCCATAATGAACTGGTATTAACCATACCCCCTAAACTCAAATTCAAACGGCATCGACTTTTCTCATTCAAATACCGTATTATAGCATCATTGTTTCAATTTCCATGTTCGATTAAATCACATAATGTGGTGTTCGCCTACACTCAAGATGCATTGGCATGTAATGTGTGCAATACTACGAGCAAATAGGTCTTCTCCAGTTGTTCTTGAGAGCAGAGAACAGGCGACTGGGAACTCCACACATATTGTGTTCGCAATATGATTCCAGTATTTCATGCAGGTGGTCATTTTGCATACGCAAAAAGTTCTCATCTCTATTTGCAGCAGATGAATGAGCTAACAGAAATAATGCAACAGGATGATTTGAAGTTGTTCACTGAGAAAGGTTACTTTACCATAAGGCGCTCAGATAAATTCTGGGACGGGATATATTCTGATCAGACCATAGAGCAGTGTTTAATGAGAATGTTCAAGCTCCCTGGTGGTCTCACACATGGCAGGGGAATAACCGATAGCACTGTTGCGAAATGGGTACATGGACTACCTCTTTGCCTTCCGATATGTAATGCTCTCGAAAATTTTGTTCATGTTCACACTGGTCATTGCGAACAACATCGGGATCTCCGTCAAAGTTCACAATTGACTGATGCCAATGATATCACCAAATTATTGAACTGGCTCAGAGTGCATTCCCCCTTTCAGAATAAAGATCCACTACAATTAGTCTCTATAGCGACCGGGCTTGTGGCCAACGAAACTGTGAACTGTGACCAAGTTCGCAAAATTGGTGAATGTTGCGTATCGAATGTTGTAAGCAAAACGTTTAACAGCATCAAACTACGACGTGTTGACACTGTGAAGTCTTTCGCATCGATGGCAAATAGCATCAAAGTCCGTGGACGTAAGGTAGTGATTGACCCCACAATTCTGTTCAACCGCATCACATGTGTTATTCAGTCACAAGCAGAGATGGAAGAGTATCTCAAATATGAACTCGCCCCGAAACCACCAGCATTGTTTGATTCTGCTGGAATGAGGAAGACACAGAAAAGCACGCTCGGTAAGATCCTCAAAACATACGGTTCCGAGCAAACTAAAATCCCAGAACATTCTCTGTTTGTTGTAGATGGTGGATTTTTATTGAGGGCAGTTGTATGGCCTAAACAGTCGTCATATAAGGACATATGTACATCATATTCCAATTATCTAGTGAGACATTTTGGGGCGAACGTCGTGGTTGTTTTTGATGGTTATGCTTGTACAATGTCGACAAAGGGCATGGAACAAGCCCGTAGATCTAAAGACAGGTATTCCATTGATATCAATATCTCACCCGAGTTACCAGCCACCACACCCCAATCCGATTTCCTTGCAAATGCCAAGAACAAAACCCAACTGATCGATCTTCTAATGCAGGAGCTATCTGCTATCAATATTCAGTCCAAGCAGGCCGAGGCTGATGCTGATGTACTGATAGCCGAAACTGCACTTGACATCGCTCAAGATGACAACAATGTTGTCGTTGTGGGAACAGACACAGACTTGTTAGTCATTCTTACCACTCGAGTTCAACCGGGATGTAATGTTCACATGATGTATTCCATTAAACCCAAACTTACTAGTTTCAGTTAGTGAAATAGCAACCAAAATGGGTGACCATAGAAGCAACCTCCTTGTAGCACATTCTATAAGTGGTTGTGACACTACTTCTGCACTCTTTCGAGTTGGTAAGAAGAAAGTATTCAGTACAATTGTCTCCGATGTTACTAGCGACTCACAACAGTATGTCAACACAATTTTGGCTGATAACAGTACACCAAGTGCAGTAGCCGCTGCCGGGGAACAACTTCTCCTGATCTTATACGGGAGTAAAACTGTTTCCTCTCTCGACCAATATAGATATGTCACTTACAAGCGTTATGTAGCAAAATCTAAACTGAATAAACCCATCGACCTAGCCTCACTCCCACCAAGCAGCGATTCTGCACAACAACATGTCTACAGATGTTATCTCCAGGTCCAACAATGGCTGGGCACTTCGCTTCCTCTGACGGATTGGGGGTAGTCGCTAGACAATGGACTTCTTGTACCGACTGCAGCCACAAAGCCATGCGCCCCCGATAATCTACTGAATCTGATCAGTTGTGGTTGCAAGAGTGCTTGTGCAAAAAGGTGTGGGTGTAAGAAGGCTGGACTCTCTTGCTCAGGTTTGTGTAATTGCAGTTCGGATTCTTGTAACAACCACAGAAACACTGTCCTGTCGGAAATTTCTGAGTTCGATGAATAATATGTATATAGGTCATGTCATTTCTGTATATAGCGTTGATAATAGTCAATGTAACTTAATCCATGTTGATTGATTTGTACATTCTGTAAATATTATTTATTGATTTTTGTACATTCTGTAAATATTATTTATTGATCTAATGCTGCCAGACACAGACGTGTCTGTTCGGTCCCAAGCCCGAAAATAGTTGAGTTCTCATGCTGACGAATTTTATGCCAAAAGGGGAACTCGGCCAGAAGCAGAGGGGGTCTTCCATGATGTCTATTTTGTAAGCAATGATAAAAGTCTTCAAATGGTGGTGGATTTTTTATCGTCTGTCCAACTAACATCCCGTTCTGTACTACGACCCTTTGGGCAAATCCGTTAGGAAAATCGTCATTTTTTGCGTAAATCCGATACTTTTTTGTGAATTTTCAATAATGTTTCGCAGAAATTGTCACAGAATGCACATTTTCCTCTAGGTAAATGTATATTAGACATTATGTAGCTCGAAATACGCGTAAACAAAAAATACAGTTGGATCAATTCGAGGTTACAAAGTTCGTGCGATTTTTTTTGATTTTTTTCAAACGCGTTTTCGAAAAAAGGCTGTAGAAAAAAAAGCTCAACTGGGATTTCAGGGGACTTTTGTCTAATCGTTCAGTGACATGTACTCGACATTCCCTGAAAAAATCAGCTTTCTCCGATTTTTTTCCCTAGTGAAACCTAATGTTCTTGGGCTATGTTGTGTCTGTTTAATGTTAATAAGAACTGTAATAAAACCCAGCGGGGAGGAAGGAGTGTCTACTCCAGGAAGGGTCATCCCCGTCTGGGCCATTGGTAAGTATTAAAAATATTAAAATTGGTATAAATTGTTCATATTTTTCCACTATACCAATGGCCCA
This sequence comes from Pictodentalium vernedei, assembly GCA_031216915.1. NCBI lineage: Eukaryota > Metazoa > Mollusca > Scaphopoda > Dentaliida > Dentaliidae > Pictodentalium > Pictodentalium vernedei. The sequence continues at coordinate 89,848,905 of CM062289.1, forward strand.
GACTAGCTGAGGATAGTAAACAGGCAGGCGGGCCTAGTAGTTAATATTCATTGCTCCTATTTCAGAAAAAAAAAACAAAACAATGAAAATATAGGTGTAACTCTATTTAAGGCCTAGCATAACCCATTATGCTAATTTGATAAAGGAAGCCAAAATATAAAGAAGTCCAGAGAAATGAGACTCTTTATAAATTATTAAAAATGTCCGAGTATTGGATAGAAAAGCTCGTCTTGACACATGATATATACAATAACGCTTCACATCGAGCTACACATTAAAAGCATATAATACATTTAAAATTGCTTCATATCAAGCTACACATTAAAACTACCATAGCACCGACCCCAGGATACTATCACTGAAGGAGGTATGTCCATGTTTTCACTTTAAAGCCAGATGACTATTGGAAATGCCACCCCCCCCTCCCCCCTCCCCCTTATTTTGAAAGTAACTGCATGTACACTTCAAAATGAAGAGGGGAGCAGACTGGAGACAGTGCTAGAGCAGACCAAACAGAAGGTTGAATGAAAATCCTAATTAGAATGGACGGCCTTCTGAGCTACCGATAACAGTCCTAAAGATCTGAGATCATCCGAAATTGATTCTAAATCTCGAAGATAAAATTTGGAAAAAGTCGTCTGTTGTGTGCAATAAGCTACTTGCAGCAAATACTTCAAAGAAGTACTACTAGCATAAGCCCAAGAAGAAGCTAAAGCTCTAACTTCGTGAGCTGAAATCTTATTAGCTATTCTCTGATTCACAGACAAAGCATTGTAAGCTGACCGAATAGCTAACTGAATCCATCTAGATATTGAATGAACAGAAATATCATTTATGTTAAGAAGAGAAAGAAATAACCTTTTCCTACCTCTTCTAATAAAACTAGAACGTTCCTTATAAATCTTAAGCGCTCTTACTGGACACAACAAAGGTCTCTGACCATCTGAAGACGGTAATGCTTTAATAAGAATAGGGCTAGGCCGTTTGTCCGGAACCTGATTCTTAGCTAAGAATCCCACTTTCGTTGTGTGAGTAATAGAATTACCAACACTACGATAATGAGAGTCTTCAACAGACAAAGCAAGAAGCTCACTAACTCTTCTAGCTGACGCAAACGCTAAAAGAAAAACCGCGTTATAAGTAAGAAATTTAAACGCTACAGTATGTAACGGTTCAAAAGGTGCTTCCTGAAGTTTCAGAAGAACCCCAGGTAAATTCCACTGAGGGACTAGTCTCGAGATACGAAGTCTAATCACAGAAAAATATTCCTTATTAATTATTTAAAGATACATCTGACCCAATGTTTAATTTCCCTTGGTGTGCATAGGTGTCAGAGAGCATTGACCTATAGCCCTTAATAGTGACTGGCTGTAGATTAACTTCATCAAAAAGATAAATAAAAAAGTTAGCTAATTGAGGAATAGTTGGGTTAACAAATCAATCAATTGTGATTCACACCAACGAACAAAAACCTTCCACTTTGCTTCATAATTTAACGAAGAGAAGGTCCTCCTACGGTTAGAAATTGCGTCCATTGCTCGTCTGGAAAACTGTTTTTCGTGCAGGAAGCCGACGGAGTTTCCCCTGTGTCAGAAGATCCCGGAGAAGTGGTAACTTCCTTGGAAGGTCCCAAAGAAGTTCCTGGAGAAGAAGTATCCACTGTCTGTGAGCCGACAGACTTGCAACCAGTAGAATCTTGCAAGAAGACTGTTTTATCTTTGGCAAGATCTGTTGAATGAGGGGAGCTGGAGGGTAAGCATACCCTAATATCCCGTTCCATAAAATTGACAGAGCGTCTACTGCATGAGCTTGAGAGTCCGGACATGGAGATACAAAAGTCTGTAACTGATTGTTCAGACTCGTGGCAAAAAGATCGATTATTGGATGTTCCCACTGGAAGCAAATCTGATTGAAGACAGATTTTTTCAACATCCATACTGAAGGTAGCAGGCGATCCTTTCTCGATAGAGAGTCTGCTATTACATTGAAACGACCTGGAAAATGACGAATCGATATCAGAATCTGATTCTTTTGAGAGAAAAGAAGAATCTTTTCGGTGAGATTCAACAGCTGGACGGAATGAGTACCTCCCTCATTCCGAATATAGGCTACTACTGTTGAATTGTCCGACAGAATTTGAACAAGTGAGTTTATTACTCGACTGAGCCAATGATTTAGAGCTAACCAAATTGCCCTCATTTCTTGTGGTTTATATGGGACACAAGAAACTGACTCTCCCATAAGCCGTGACACACTTCATCACCCGGAATCAGAGAAGCACCCCAACCCTCCTGACTGGCGTCCGTCATGATTATGAATGACGGCTCCTGAATCTGAAGCGGTATTCCCTGGGAAAACCACTGGATATCCGCCCAAATTTGAAGAAATATTACTGACTGTGTTAAAACAATCAGACTGTCCAACATTTGACGTTTTACGCTCCAATTTTGAATTAGATAAATTTGAAGTGGACGAGTGCGCAAACGACTTAGCGGAATTAACTCCGCGGCGGCGCCGCAAAGTCCTAACAGCCGCATAAACTCTCTTGCAGAAATGACTTGTGCGTTTATGCAATATTTGCGTAAAGAGAAACTAATTTTGCTCTTGCTACCGGCAAACAGACCCGATTGTTGAGAGTATCGAAACTCATTCCAGATGAACAAAACGACCTCGTCGGTATTAAATCCGACTTGTCGACAATGATTATAAAACCTAGGTGTCGTAGCAGCGATAGCAGACTCTGCACGTCGCTTTGAAGAGCATGAAAATTTTCGTACCTTTGAAGAATGTCGTCTAGATATGCCGACGTCATCGACGCCGAGTGAGCTCTAAAGTGGCTCATCACCGCATTCACCACCTGAGTGAACGCCCACGGAGCAGGGTTCAAGCCAAAACACATTGCTCTGAACTGGTATACTTCTCCTTGAACCGCGAAACGGAAGTCTATACTTGCGGCGTAATCGTTCACTTGGATGATGCCTCTCACCGATAGAATTGTCTCCATATAAAATTTGGAGCAATTATTAGCTTGTGTTTACAAATGAGATCGATGACCGGCCTGTACGAGCCGTCTGGCTTCGGCACAAGAAGAAAGAAGCCTGTAGAATCCCTTTGAATTTGGATTCTCTACGACCTCTACTGTCTCCTTTGTAAGAGAGAGTCTACTGCTGAAATCAAAGCCTCTCTCTTGTTATATTTTGTGAAAGGTTCACAAAACGCGGAATCCGCGTTAATGGAGGTTTTCTCCGAAACGAAAGACATAGACCATTTTCTACAACGTCTCGAACCCAAAGATCCTGAGTTATTTGTTCCAGTTGCTTGCGAATATTGAAAGCCTTCCGCCAACTGGAGAACAGAGGTCGAAATCTTCATTTGTAGGACTTACGAGGCTTATATGAGAAACCACGTGAAGCTCTCGCACCCCTCTGTGACGTCGGTGTGGGGTTACGCGTTTCGTTATTTTCCGACTGCGTCATCCTCTTCGAAATCGCTCCCCTATTTCGAGCCACCACGACTTAGCTTTAAAAGCAGCATGAGCTGAGCCTCTCTTGGAGAAAAATTTACCTCTCCAAGGAGTACCACTTGTGGAAGGCTGAGGTTGCGAAGCTGAGCGCAACAAAAGCGAACTTGTAGCTTTCTTAGAAGCATCTTCAAATACAGCTTTTAACTGATCATTGAATAATGAAGAGTCCGAAACGGGAGCGGCCCTTAGAGAGCTCTTAATACTGTCGTCAATAAATGACGTAGATTTAAGGGCAACATCGCGCCTGACCAACTCTAAATTCGCTACTGAAAGAGCAGAGTGGGATGATGTATACATGATGGCGCGAGAGAGAACTCTCAAAGGAGATAACAACTCCTGTAAGCTCTCAGATTCCAAATTGCCGGCCAATGCCCTGCAAATATGATCTGCATATGACAGCGTCCAAAATACTTCTGCTAGATTCAATGCAAGTGACTATAACAAAAGAACTAACGCTACACGATGACAGAAGAGACATACCTAAGTCCCTAGCTCCGCCATCCAATTGCAGAGGAGCTCTTGGAATCTTATTCTCGCCTACCGTATTTAAGAAGGTATTGCCTCTAAACGGTAGGTCAAGCTTCCTTTCCGAAAGGAAAGAACTTTTTCTAGCCTGAGCTAGGTCAACAATAGCTTCTTCACACCAATCAAACGCATCTAACGCTTGGACTGATTGAGACGGATACAGAAGGAAGAATCAAGAGAGGACTTATTCCTCTTACATTGCGAACATAGGACTCCATAATACACATATGCCCGAGGCAAAAATTTAAACTGAATAGGAGTCCAAAACAGGCACAACAAAGGCCCAGGTCAGACAACCGGTATCCCAAGAATACCCTTAATAATAGAGAAACTTCCCCAGAAGATTCCCAATAGAGAAGGGTAATGGCAAACAGACACGCCCGACTATGTCAAAATAAAACGGTACGCGACAAAGAGGGTACGAATAATCCACACTCCGCAAATTATCTAAGATTTTTAAGAAGAATTTTAATTAATAACAAATTCGCAAACGGCAAATAGTTCTTAAAAATCTAATGAGAGGATTCAAGGGGAAAAGGGTGAACATTGAACACACACATAATGATAAACAAAAAATGAACAAATCAGGTGCATATCCCGAAAACGGGAAAAACAAGAAATATTATTTAATTTCAATAAAGTTATAGCCCTGACTGTTCAGAAACTCAATGTCCATATTCAGCTAGATTCTGCTGCAATTATTCCACCATTCCACTTCAAAATCGTGTCTGGCTACATTATACTTTAGGATTTAATAGCACAAAAGCCAGGATACGCGTTGATCTGATATGGGCCAAACAACAGAATAACAAGATGGCGGTAGCCTATTGTTGTCCCTGACAACAAGTTGCGCATCGCGCAAAAGTGTGGAGGACCTTACTGGTCTTCTCGTTTTTAAGTTTTTTGGCAAATTTTAGGGGTTTAGGGGATTCAAAATTTGTGTTTGGCCCTAGTAATAAATTGGGTTGCACCAGCTAGTCTGGGCCATTGGTATAGTGGAAAAATATGTCCAAGTGACTGCCATAATATGTTTTGTATTTTTAATATAGGATTTGGGACGAACGTTCCGTTTTGACTTTATCTATTTTTGTATAATAAGGAGACAAAATACACAAGACATTTGTCCACTTAATATCCGTTTCAAACTACAGTTATAAAAAACAATCGTTTAAGAGGTTGTGATGACGTAAACGTGTTTTTTTTTCTATTCTCTCCACAAACAACTTTCTATTTATGGAAATTCTACAGTCATTTATCCAAAATTTAGGCTTATGAAAACAAGTAAGTAAAATTTTATTAACACATCCTTTACAGTTATTGAAGAAGATACAATTGCAATTCATCGTATCTCCTGGTCTAGTGTGCAGAAATGCCACTTATTTTTATAATCGCATCTCTCTCTCTCTCTCTCTCTCTCTCTCTCTCTCTCTCTCTCTCTCTCTCTCTCTCTCTCTCTATCCCTCCATCTTCCTTTTTATTCAGATTTATTCACTTCCTTACGTAGAAAATAAAATATATTTTTATATTTTGTCTTCCTGTATTGTAATAAAGTAGTATCACGATAAAGCATCCCTCATAAAGCGATAACTAGAAGGATAGTAGAGTGAGACACTCATTATAGCGGTGGCGTGGTTCGGATGAGGCGGGGGTGGAGAGAACAATCCTAAGAATATAAAACTGCACGTTTTGCAGTTACAAACTTTCAATTTTCTGAGACAATAGAGGGAGCATACATTTTAGAGTTTTGGATCTACCTGACAGAGTATATCTACGGCGTGTAATTTAGGCACATTCGTCTTGTTTCCGCCCAGTTCGAATAATTGGTACAAATGCGCGCTTGGGTTATTGTGACATTCAACCAATATGTCCAAGTGACTGCCATAATATGTTATGTCTGCTTAATATAGGAACTGAGGCGAATGTTCCGTTTTGACGTCATCTATTTTTGTATAATAAGAAGACAAAATATACAAGGTATATGTCCACTTAACATCCGTTTTAAACTACAGCTATAAAAAAAAACAACCGTTTAAGAGGTGGTGTTGACGTAAACGGTTTTCTTCTATTTTACCCCCAAACGACTTTCTTTTCATGAAAATTCAACAAGCATTTATACGAAAAATAGACTTATGTAAACAAGTAAGTAAAATTTCATTAACACATGCTTTACAGTTATTGGAGAAAATACAATTGCAATTCACAGTATGCCATGATCCAGTATGCAGAAATGCCACTTATTTTTATAATCGCATCACAATAAGGAATCCACTCCCCCAACGTGCCAACAAGAAGGATATGCCTTCAGTACATACGGACCGTTCTCACAGGGGCGCAATTCAGTGGTTCCAAGAGGCGCTATGTTCCGTAGATACGCCACTGGCCTCATGCCGTTAAATTCATATCTGTCGAAAATTAATTCCCTGAGTTACAACACCTTGTAGTTTCACTCGTTTAGCCGATGCATAAATAACATGACAGCAGACATGTGTATATAGTGTCGGATAATTAATATATTACCCCCTCCCGTCGCTCCTCATTCTCGCTCTCTTTCTCTCTCCCTCCCATCATCTTGTTCCATTTATTCAGTTGCCTAGGTGGATGAGGTAGAAATAAAATATATCTTTATATTTTGTCTTCCTGTAGTCTAATAATGTATTACAATAAGGACCCTTCCCCCCACACCACCTCCCCCACCCCTCCCCCCTAACGTGGTAACTGGAAGAATAGTAGATTGGGACACTCATTTAAGCGGTGGCGCAGTTGGGGTGCGCGGGGGTGAGGAGAACGAACCAAACATATAAAATCTACGTTTTGTAGTTTCAAACTTTCAATTTTCTGAGACAATAGACAGAGCATACATTTTAGTTTTCGATCTACCTGATACAACATATCTACGGCGTGAAAGTTAGGTACTTTCGTCTTGTTCCCGCACAGTACAAATAACTGGTTCAAGGGCTTGCTTGGGCTATTGTGACATTAAAAAAATATGTCCAAGTGACTGCCAAATTATGTTTAGACTTCTTAATACAGGATTTGGGACGAATGTTCCGTTTTGACTTTATCTATTTTTGTACAATAAGAAGACAAAATATACAAGGCATTTAACATCTGTTTTAGACTACAGTTATAAAAACAACCGTTTAAGGGGTTGTGGTGACGTAAACGGTTTTCTTCAATTCTCTCCACAAACGACTTTCTCTTTATGGAAATTCCACAATCATTTATCAAAACTTCGGCTTATGGAAACAAGTGAGTAAAATTGTATTAACACACCCTTTACAGTTATTGAAGATAATATAATATGTTTTGCAAGTCACCGTATCTCCTGGTCTAGTATACAGAAATGCCACTTACTTTTTACAATCGCATCTCTATCTCTCTCTCTCTCTCTCTTTCTTTCTCTCTCTCTCTCTCTCTCTCTCTCTCTCTCTCTCTCTCTCTCTCTCTCTCTCTTCCCAACTTCCTGTTTATTTAGATTTATCCACTCCCTTACCTAGGTGGATGACGTAGAAAATAAAATATATTTTTATATTTTGTCTTCCTGTAGTCTAATAAAGTATCACGACAAGGCATCCCCCTAAAACGATAACTAGAAGGATACTAGAGTGAGACACTCATTATAGCGATGACGTGATGCGGATGAGGCGGGGCTGGAGAGAACAAACCAAAGAATATAAAACTCTACGTTTTGCAGTTACAAACTTTCAATTTTCTGAGACAATAGGGAGAGCATACATTTTAGAGTTTTGGATCTACCTGACAGAGCATATCTACGGCGTGAACTTTATGCACTTTCGTCTTGTTTCCGTCATGAACAAATAATTGGTACAAATGCGAGCTTGAGTTATTGTGACATTCAATATTTTTTGTCCAAGTGACTGCATAATGTGCTTTTCTCCTTAATATAGGAACTGGGATGAATGTTCCGTTTTGACATCATCTATTTTTGTATAAGAAGACAAAATATACAAGGCATATGTCAACTTAACATCCGTTTTAAACAACAGCTATAAAAAACAATCGTTTAAGAGGTGGTGTTGACGTAAACAGTTGTCTTCTATTCTACCCCCAAACGACTTTCTTTTCATGAAAATTCAACAAGCATTTATACGAAAAATAGGCTTATGCAAACAAGTAAGTAAAATTGTATTAACACATGCTTTTCAGTCATTGGAGAGAATACAATTGCAATTCACAGTGTGGTCTGGTCCAGTATGCAGAAATGACACTTATTTTTATAATCGCATCACAATAAGGAATCCACTCCCCCATCGTGCTAACTAGAAGGATATGCCTTCGGTATATACGGACCGGTGTCACCGGGACGCAATTCAGGGCTTCCCAGAGGCGCTATGTTCCGTAGATACGCCACTGGACCCATGCAGTTAAATTCATATCGGTCGAACATAACTTCCCTGTGTTACAACACCTTGTAGTTTCACTCGTTTAACCGATGCATAAATAACATGACAGTGGACATGTGTATATAGTGTCGGATAATTGATACATTACCCCCCCCCCCCCCCCCCCCAGTCGCTCCTCAGTCTCTCTCTCTCTCTCCCTCCCTCCCTCCCTCCCTGTGCGATTTATTCAGTTCCCTAGGTGGATGAGGTAGAAATAAAATATATTTTTATATTTTGTCTTCCTGTAGTCTAATAAAGTATCATAATAAGGAATCACTTCCCCACCCCCACCCCCATAACGTGGTAACTGAAAGAATAGTAGAGTGGTACACTCATTTAAGCGGTGGCGCAGTTGGGGTGGGCGGGTTTTGAGAACGAACCAAACATATAAAATCTACGTTTTGTAGTTTAAAACTTTCAATTTTCTGAGACAAAAGACAGAGCATACATTTTAGCGTTTTCGATCTACCTGATACAGCATATCTACGGCGTGAAAGTTGGGCACTTTCGTCTTGTTCCCGCACAGCACAAATAACTGGTTCAAAGGCCTGCTTGGGCTATTGTGACATTAAAAAATATGCCCAAGTGACTGCCATAATATGTTTAGTCTTCTTCATATAGGATATGGGACGAACGTTCCGTTTTGACTTTATCTATTTTTGTATAATAAGAAGACAAAATATACAAGGCATATGTCCACTTAACATCCATTTTAAAAGACGGTTATAAAAACAATCGTTTAAGAGGTTATGGTGACGTAAACGGTTTTCTTCAATCCTCTCCACAAACGACTTTCTATTTATGGAAATTCCACAATCATTTATACAAAACTGAGGCTTATGTAAACAAGTAAAATTTTATTAACACATCTTTTACAGTTATTGGAGAAGATACAATTGCAATTCACCGTATCTCCTGGTCTAGTATGCAGAAATGCCACTTATTTTTATAATCGCATCTCTCTCTCTCTCTCTCTCTCTCTCTCTGTCTCTCTCTCTCTCTATCTCAAGCTCTATGTCTTTCTCTCTCTCGATCTATCTCTCTCTCTCTCTCTCTGTCTCTCTCCCCATCTTCCTGTTTATTCAGATTTGTTCACTTCCTTACCCTGGTGGACGACGTAGAAAAAATATGCTTTTATATTTTGTCTTCCTGTAGTCTAATAAAGTGTCACGACAAGGCATCCCCCTAAAGCGGTAACTAGGAGGATAGTAGGGTGAGACATTAATTATAGCGGTGGCGTGATTCGGATGAGGCGGGGGTGGAGAGAACAAACCAAAGAATATAAAACTCTGCGTTTTGCAGTTACAAACTTTCAATTTTCTGAGACAATAGAGGTAGCTTACATTTTAGAGTTTTGGATCTACCTGACAGAGCATATCTACAGCGTGAAATTTAGGCTTGTTTCCGTCCAGAACAAATAATTGGAACAAAGGCGTGCTTGAGTTATTGTGACATTCAACCAATATGTCCAAGTGACTGCCATAATATGTTTTGTCTGCTTAATATAGGAACTGGGACGATTGTTCCGTTTTGACTTCATCTAATTTTGTATAATAAGAATATAAAATATACAAAGCATATGTGCACTAAACATCCGGGTTTTACAAAAAAATCGATTGCTTATATTTTGACCAGTATGAAGTGTTTATGGTTTTCAAATATTGCCCACGGCATAATTTTATAAATTTATAATGTATGATGACACCGACAATATGGTCGCACAAAGTAGCTGTAGCCAACGTCAGTCCACTGATACCATAAGTAAACCATGGCCACGTATATGAGAGATTAAATAACCAACTGAAGACAAACTACCCGTGGAGTGAGGCGTGTACAGCTGGACTGTGTGTTCACTTGTTCACTATTTATTTGTTCATCTTTTTCCAATGCCATGGGGTCAGAGTTACATAATGATATAAAATTGAATAAATAATACATTACATGGCCGTAATAGACGGTACAAATACAGAAAATTTATCACCATCAGTACCCGACACTCCAACCCCATGCACCCCTCCACCTACCCCTCCCACGCACTCATACACACATCTACGTAAACAAGGTTTTGCAATTACAGATACACTAGAATCTTCTCTCTCTCATTTTCTCTTCTCCACTCTCTCTCACCTTCATTTTCCTCCAGCAGTTCGATTCATTCATATCCCTAAACAATTTCACCTTTTTTTCATATCCTGCATGTATTTTCGGTATCCAATGCAAGAGAAATAGTCCAGGACTCTGTAAGTCTGATGGTCAAATGAGCGACAACGAAATCCCCCCCCCCCCCCACCCCACCCCCACACCTCTCATCTCTTTCTACGATTTGCAAAGAAATGGGTCAAAGAATGTTACATGTGCTAGGGGTTTACGAAAACCGCGAGTGAATCTAAGCTGCATGCATGCAATTAGACAAATTCATATCAGCCGAAAATTAAGGCCCTAAATTACAAATTCTTGTTTTACTCGTTCAGCCGATATGTAAATAACATGACATCAGGCATTTGTTGTACATAGTAGCGGATATTTAGTGTATTGTCGTCCCAACTCTCTCTCTCTCTCTCTCTCTCTCTCTCTCCCTCTCTCCGATAATTAGTGTATTGCCGTTCCACCACCTCTATCTCTCTCTCCATCTCCCCAGTCTCTCTCTCTCTATCTCCACATTTCCCCTCTCTCTCTCTCTCTCTCTCTCTCTCTCTCACCGATAACCTGCTGCTAAATATGGCAGATAAACGTAATCTGTCTGATAAGTCATCATTTTGCAGAGGCCCCCGTCGACTGTAAGCGCTCCCCACCTGCCCGATGTTCCGAAAAAGTAATAAAATGGGTCACAGTTATCCACGTAGGCCTTTGGCGTTAGGCACAGAAGAGCTCCCTCATACACACCATCCAAAAACAATTTGCGTTTAGTCCCCTCTCCCTTCCGATTAGTGCGTATAATTTACAAATGGGAGGCTCGCTTATCTGTTTGCAAACAAAATGTGGACCAACTGGCAGATAAGGATGGGAGTGGACTGTTTTGTCTTTCAGGTGTATGTTTATTCCACTGTCGGGTGTTTTATTAATGATTAAATGGGCTATAAAAGTTTGTTTTTTCGGAGGGGGGGGGGGGATATGAAGGAATATTTGTACCCATGTAAAAATGTGTAACGTAAGCTTGGGGAGTGTGCAAGTTAAAAGTAATGTTCTTCTCGGAAACGGATACATTTATTTATATAACAATTCTAATTAATTATAATTTACTGATTATGTGGAAGAAAAATGTTTAATTAATTGACTAAAAACTGACGCTGCAAATACACTCTAAAAACACCTGAAAAACACAACACCATTAAAGATTCCATCTCAGTGTCATCAACCCATTTAAGTATCGATTCCATAAGTTTTTTTCAAATTGATAATGCTTGAAACAATATATAATTTGACTATTCAGTTTGTGGTTTAGCCAATAGTACTTAAAAGTAACCATGGAATTTTACACGACTGTGTAAGTTTATTTTCGGAAATACATGTATCTGTGCTCATAAACATTGCCGCAGTTGTAGTTACAGTGCATTTTTAAACTGGACAAAATACGTTTTAGCTGTTTTAAATATTTTTGGCTTTATTCATTTTTTTGTTTTAAAAAGAGTACAAAATTATAGCAGAATTCCCATTTACCCTTTACTTCCGGTACTGCAAGTGTAGATCGTACAGCAGGATTTATTATGATGGACTAAATCTTTCTTTCTCGCGTAAGTAGTATGTCTCGAGCTTTTGAGGTACAGGTTGCAGGACCTAGGTGCAGGACCTCGGAAGTGACGTCATGTCACGTGACCTAGTGGCGCCATGTTGTGTTGTCGTGGTAACCTGCGTGAGCGGCCATGTTGTGACGTCATCCCCATAGTGATACGTGGTATTATTGCGCATGCGCCGCGCGTGTAGTTAGGGTGATGCGTGTTTCCGTCGTCCATTTTGTATACTGGAGGCCGCCATCTTGGTTTCTATGGTAGCACGTGATTGCTGTTACCCTGTTTTTCTGCAAAAAGACGGGGTATGTTCGGAGGGTGTGTTCGATTGTGGAAGAGTAAATCTAATTACCACAAACAACCCGACAATCCCACCAAATCACCAAAATCTATCCCAAATCACCGAAACTGACTTTATTTGATACGGGTTTCCCATTTTATCTGCTTAGCACGTAGTGATATAGTACCGAGGGTCCCCTGGGGGTGTGTTCCTTTGTAGAAGAGCATTTTTTGGGTTCGGATTTTCCCAGAATCCTCGTTTAATTACCCAAATAAACCCGTCAAGTTGTACTATTTCGAATTATTTTAGAATCCCTTTTTTGGATCGCGAAACTTTTGGTATATAATATAGTAGCACGTAGTGCTATAGATTTTTAAAAGGTCGTGTTGGATTGAAGTGAAGTAATGTTATCATAATCCCCTTTGTTGGATCCCATGACGTGTTTTTACCCAATAAGAGTAGTACGTAGTGCTATAGGACAAATTTACCCAGAATCCGCTGCTTCTACTTGGAACTATATTTTTTTATAAATTCCTACGCTCTATTTGTAGTAACATCCTTAACTGACCCCCTAACTAATTGTTAGAGTCTATATGTAGCAATTTCTTTAAATGACACCTCTACGTACATGATTTTAAATAATAAAATTAATGGGGATCAAGATGTTTTTACACTGACCAATCAGAGCGAAGTTAATCCACCAATCAGATTTCAGTATTCCCATTGTGTTTCTTTCCCATTGACTTCTATACTAATTTTCTAAATTTTCCAACTTTAACCTATAATCCTATAGGAAACAAACACAAACGCCCATCGAGAATGAAAATATCGATGAAAAAACGTTGTGACGTCGCGACGTTTTCAAAAACGTGCGTCACGTAGAAATAAATTCCGGAGAAGAGTAACGTCGCGTCATTCTGTTTCGATCCATCGAACTGAACATATTGCTAGAGAGTTTTCTACAGCAATTTTGCCTTCGCAAAACTTTTATGAAGATGGAGTCTGATGCTGCTACTGCCGTTACCAGAACTGATGTTTATGCCTGTGAAGAGTGTGGGAAGACCTTTAAGGACCGCTGCAACCGGAACCGCTATGTGCGCACCCAGCACGCCGAAGAGAAGAAGTCTTTCGACTGCACCAACTGTAACAAGACCTTTACGAGGAAAGAGTATCTCCTTGACCACCTGAAGAAATGTTTGGAAACCTACACATGTATGGATTGCGGCCAGGAGTTTAACCAACTACTCCATTTTAATCGACCCAAGAGCGTTGCCCACCGACCAGTTCAAGTACCATCTAAAAGGAAGACCGATGAACCGAAGAGAGGACCACCCAAACAACCACGGGCCACGACGACCTCCCGTTATGATGTTGACCCAATTAATTTTGACAAGAATATGATGTCTGAAGAAGAGACCGATGAGATGTTGACCGTGTACGAAGATAACTGGAGTTCTATTAGAACTCGCCACATTATGAACAGAAGAGTCCAGGACCAGTATAACTACCGGATCAACGATGTGGACCTGAAGATGATGAATGATGAATTGATGACTACCATATTTCTGCCACAACAGCTAAGATTTAAAATTAATTTGAGTTTTGGTTTCATCCTGCAACACAATGAATCGAATGAACTGAAGTATTACCATCCATCACAAAACAACGCCCGGTTACTCGATGTTCCACAACTAGTTGGCTGCCAAGAAGACTTTGAAGAATTCCTTGATGATGTCATGGAAGAAGATATCTTGGAATGGGCCAAGTTGAAACGACCCAACACTAAATGGCTTGTGGAGAGAGTTACGAACGTCACATTTTATGTGAATAAGCTGAAAGACCACCCAATTGGAATGGCAGAAGATCTTCCCGACTACATTCTCCAGATCAAAGCAGTAATTGCTTTGGTGAAAGATAAACATCGCCAATTTTATTATGATGACAACCTGTGTATTTTCCGCTCTTTAGCTTTATGGAGTGGTTCCACAGCACACAACCTCGACTATACAACAGACGTCATGTACAGCAAGTATACACAGAAGCCAAAGAATGAATTCCGTGGAGTAACTTTAGCCGAATTACCTGACTTGGAGAAATGTTTTGAAGTAAATATCCAAGTGTATGAACTTGTCAAGAATGATGATGACCAAATTGTTGCCAAACTAGTACAGAGATCTCACAGAAAGTATGAAGATACCATGTATGTGAACCTCTAAAAGAACCATTTTAGCTACATCATCGATATAGACCAATACTGCAAATCATTTGAATGCCGCAAATGCGGCAAATTATGTAAAAAGGTTTACCGACTCAACCGTCACGAGAAAACATGTACAGATGAATTAAATTACCAGTATGTTGGCGGTGTACACCATCCATCCCAGTCCATATGTGATCTTTTAGAAGATGAAGGTATAGAAGTACACGAAGAGAAGAGGTTGTATCCATACCGTGCAACGTTGGATTTTGAAAGTTACTTTGTCAAATCCAGTCTACCTGCTGGCAGTGATAAACTGAAATGGGAAGCCGAACACCGACCATTGAGTGTGAGCATATGTAGTAATGTTCCAGAATACCAAGAACTGAAATGTTTTATTACAAATGGAAATTCTCAAGAACTTGTTGAAGAAATGATGACATACCTCACAGCTATTTCATCTCATTGCCACCAACTGATGCAACCTATCATTCTTGGACCTTGTTTAAACTCAGACAGAAAATTGATGAAGCCAGAGCTACTGGAGAAGATACATCAAAAATGCCCCCTTTACAAAAATTGGAGAAAAAATTTCAAGACTACCTGCAAGAGATGCCCGTCATCGGATTCAACTCTGGAAAATATGATATGAATGTAGTCAAGCGTGAACGCATGACATACCTGAAGAGACAGAATCCACTCAAGTTTGCAATGAAGAAATCGAATAACTACATGTGCGCCTCGACAGAATCTTTCAAGTTTGTTGATATTTGCAACCACCTCGCTCCAGGATTCATCTATGGCAAGTTTTTGAAATCATTTGGCTGCTCCGTGACGAAGGGATTTTTACCATATGAATGGATCGACAGCTTGAACAAATTGGATCAAGACCACCTACCAGACCATGAAGCCTTCTACAGTTCTCTCAAGAAGGAAAATATATCCAATGAAGAATACCAGTACTGCCAGCATGTATGGAACGACCTGGAGATGACAACCTTCCGTGATTTTCTGATCTGGTATAATAACCGAGATGTAAAACCATTCCTTGAAGCAGTTGACAAGCAGTTTGCTTTCTACCAAGAACGCCACATCGACATGTTTAAAGATGGTATCAGTGTTCCTGGCCTCACGTTGAAATACCTGTTCCAGACCATGAATGATGACACTTACTTCACATTATTTAACCAGAAAAACAAAGACCTGGATCGCTCGGTGAAAGATAATATCGTTGGTGGACCTTCAATAATCTTCAACCGATACCACGAGAAAAATGTTACCCGAACCAGAGAAACAAAATATGGCAAAGAAGCAAAACCATGTGGTAGTATTATAGGCTTTGATGCGAATGCATTATATCTTTGGTGCCTAATGCAAGAGATGCCAATGGGTTGGAGTATTAGACGTCGTGAAGAAAACCAGTTTAAACCAGAACATCCAATGAAGTATGGTAAAATGGCTGAACAATGGTTAGAGTTTTTATCGATGAGAGATGACATCCACATCAGACATCAGTTTGACGGAGCTGAAAAATGATTGGTCGAAGACAGTTGCCTGTTGATAGTTGGTGCAAAGAGACACAGACTGTATACTAATTCCATGGCTGCTTCTGGCACGGACATACCTGCATGAAAGATAAGAATGGCCTTCCTATTATCCATAATGAAGTCAGAGATAAACCCATGAAAGAACTGCTACAACACACCCGTACCAATTCAAGGTACATCACAGATTTGGGCTATAACCTTGTTGAAATCTGGGAGTGTGAGTGGAGAGAGATGAAGAAGACCGATGCCACATTCAAAGCATTCCTGAAAGAGAACTTTTTAGACAAAATAGATGGTGCGATGACAGATGAAGAAATACTGAACAAAGTGAAGTCCGGCGAACTGTTTGGTTTTGTCGAATGTGATATACATGTACCAGATCACTCGAAAGAGTACTTTGAAGAGATGACACCTATCTTCAAGAATACAGATATTTCCATAGATGATATTGGTGAACACATGAAGTTCTTTGCCAAAAAGAATGGAGTCACGAAGAAACCCCGTAGAAGTTTGATCGGAAGCTATGGAGCAGAAAAAATGTTGTTTGCAACCCCTTTACTGCAGTGGTACCTCCAGCATGGTATTGAAGTTGATCACGTCTACCAAGTTATCCAATATAAGCCAAGAAGATGTTTTGAAAAATTTGGAGATGAAGTATCTGAAGCAAGAAGACAAGGAGATGTTGACCATGACAAATCGATCGTTGCCGACACCATGAAGCTGTTGGGAAATTCTGGATATGGCAACACCGTCACCAACGAAGAGAAGCATCGACGTGTGTGCTATTGCGATGACGAAAAAGTTACCAAAGCTGTAAATGACATGTCCTTCAGAGCCTTGAATCCATGAGATGAAACATTATATGAAGTCGAACTGAACAAGAAGACCATCAAGTTAGATCTGCCACTTCACATCGGATTCTTTGTTTACCAGTATGCGAAACTCGGGATGCTTCAGTTCTATTATGATGTCATCGATACTTTTATCAACCGCCAAGATTTCGAATATGCTGAAATGGACACAGATTCTGCATATCTATGTACCTCGTCACCATCCGTAGATGAATTAGTGAAACCAGAGAAGAGAGTAGAATTTTACAAAGAGAATCACAAGTGGTTTCCATCAGAGTGTTGTGATATCCACAGAGATGATTATGTGGAAGCCAAATTAGAAGGCAAAGAATGGCTGTCACCCTCATGCTGCCAAGAAAGAAAGCGTTTTGACATGAGAACTCCAGGCTTGTTCAAGGTAGAATGGCAAGGAACCGGCATTGTTGGACTGTGTAGTAAAACATATTATTGTATCGGAGCCACCAATAAATTCAGTTGTAAAGGAATCAGCAAACGCCACAATGATTTGACGAAAGACAGATATTTGCAAGTTTTGAAGACTCAACAAAGTGGATCTGGCATCAACCGAGGATTTGTGATGAATGACAACACTATGTATACCTACCAGCAGAGTAGAGATGGACTATCACATTTCTACTCAAAACGGAGAGTTTTAGAAGATGGAGTTAGCACCATACCACTAGAGATTTAAAAAAGAAACAATTGAGTGAGTGTCATATTTTTCTACAACCTCAACAAAGACTAGCTTTTGCCTACAAAATGTCCTATTTAGTTGACCGAAAAATTCCTAAAAACCGAAATGTTTTTTAGGTGGTCTACTCAATCATATTAGGCTCATCAAATTTTTAAAGTCCTATATGGCAGTCCTCATAAAGTCCTATATGGCATTCTCTAAAGTCCTTTATGGCAGTCCTCATAAAGTCATATATGGCATTCTCTAAAGTCCTGTATGGCAATTTTTCTCTAATTAAAAAGTCATATACGGCATTCTCTAAAGTCATTTATGGCATTCTCTAAAGTCCTTTATGGCAGTCCTCATAAAGTCATATATGGCATTCTCTAAAGTCCTTTATGACATTATCTAAAGTCCTTTACGACAGTCCTCATAAAGTCCTATATGGCATTATCTAAAGTCCAGTATGGCAGTTTTTCTCTAATTAAAAAGTCCTATATGGCATTCTCTAAAGTCCTCTATGGCATTCTCTAAAGACCGTTATGGCATTCCTCATAAAGTCCTATATGGCAGTCTTTAAAGTCCTTTATGGCATTCTCTAAAGTCCTTTATGGCAAGTTTTTCTGAAAGTAAAAAAGTCATTTATGGCAAGTTTTTCTCTCTAAGTAAAGAGTCCTTTATGGCAAGTCCTCATAAAGTCCTATATGGCAGTCTTCAAAAAAAATCCTAAATGGCAAGTCTTACAAGGCAATACATTTTTCTGGCGTAACGATTTTTCAATTTTTTATTAATTTATTCTAATACAGAGAGTTTTTTTCATCATTATCATCATCATCATGTTCCTGGTATACTTTAGGCTAACCCTATTGGAAGTGGAGGATATTTCTTTACGTTTTAGATTCATTCAAAACTTAGTTTCATTCAAAACTTTTTAGTTCCATTTATTTTTAAAAAATGTTGATTCATGGTATCTTTTAGGTTACACATATTGCAACCAGATGATACTTCTTTACTTTTTAGTTTCATTCAAAGTGTTTCAGTTCCATTTATAATTAAAAAATGTTGATTAATGGTATCTTTTAATTTACACCTATTGGAACCAGATGATACTTCTTTACTTTTCAGTTTCATTCAAAACTTAGTTTCATTCAAAACTTTTTAGTTCCATTTATTTAAAAAAAATGTTGATTCATGGTATCTTTTAGGTTACACCTATTGGAACCAGATGATACTTCTTCACTTTTTAGTTTCAATTCATTTTTTTTTTGTAAAGTTGATTCCTGGTGTCTTTTAGGCTACCCCTATTGTATAACCAAAGGAATAAATCATCATCATCATCATTACTAAGAAATTCTCTGTTGTGAATATATAAAAGAAATGAGAAATTTTTATGATAGAAAAACTGAATTGCTAAGTTGGACATGTTGTTTTCGTTTTCTTTTTTGATGAACAAAAAAAAAAATCCCTCAAAGAGGATACGAACTGTAGGAGGTGGGAATGCACTCGAGCTATTCGACTTATCTCCATTGGACAGAGGTTTGTAGCTTGGGCTGTCCCAAGCCAGTATAAAATGCAGAGGGCCATATCCTACAGTTTAAGGATCAAGATTGCAGTTTGATCGCCAAACTGACCAATCTGATCGAAGTTAATCAACCAATGAGATTAGTGTATTCTCATTGTGTTTCTTTCCCATTGACTTCTATACTAATTTTCTAAATTTTCCAACTTTAACCTATAATCCTATAGAAAACAAACACAAACCCCAACCAAGAATCAAAAACTCAATCACAATTTGTTGAACTGGGGTGATGTTTTCAATCACGTCCGTCAAAGATATATAAGATTAGGCAAAGCATGGACTTGGCATCATTCACGATCGAACCATTCACCAGAGGAGATATTCCGAATTGGCACCAAGTAGAATTATGATAACGTCACCCAGTACCAGGGTGAACTGAAGATTCATCTCAGAAGATACTTTGAGGGAAAAGACCAGAAACCTTATCCTACGAAGACTGGTATTGCTCTATTTTTAGACGAATGGAATGCCTTGAAGTCCCAAATAGAAGAAGTAGATGCAGCCATCAAAACCCAACAAACAACTTTAACTGAAGTTCCTGAAGACACTAAACCTACTAACCATGAAGACTTCAAAAAAAAAAAAAAATTCAAGAACCACCTTTGAAGAAGAAGAAGATCACAGTGAGAATAACCCAACCACGACCATTGATCGTTGATGAAATTGATAGTGAACTCAGGCAAGTTCGCTTGCAATATGAACTTTGCTTGGCTTATGCTCATTATGTCGAAGAGAACATTGACGCTGTAGTGAAAGAAAAATGCAATGGATGTACAGTCGATCACCCACGTCAGATTCAGCATAATGTATGCCTAATGATGTCTGAAGAAGAGAAGATTATAACATGTTTTAGTGAAGCACTTGAAAGAGTTAACAAGAATGATATTCATCTGCTGTGGCACCATAATACTTCTGGGATGAATCCACCATCAGTACAGAAAGAGTATGAAGATATGTTCGAGAAACCTCTCACAAATGAACAGAGACGTTGTATTATGGATTTGGTGATTGAATTCATTACCTTCAAGAAACCACTCAGTCTGAAGATGTAAATAGATGTTGTAAATAGATGTTTGTTTTTTATAAAAAAAAAAAGAAAAAAGAAGAAAAAAGGTATAAAATGAAGAAACAAGAAAAAAGGTGATAATGACGCTTAAGTTATTTGATGTGTATCTTCTCGACAAATACCAAACAAACTTAACCTGTCCCCAGCCAGTAAGTCAGAGGGCCACCAATTTTAAATATTTTTTGGATGATGGTCATTGACCACCTCTCCAAAAGGTATAACAGGGGAGTAGTACTCACGTTCAGTGGGGGCCACCTCCCCAAAAGGTATAAAAGGAAGTAGTACCCACATAGAACAACAGAGATGGATCCTCGTTGGAAGCATCCATTCACTTGTTTATTGTGTGGTCACACGGGTAGTGGTAAATCATCCTTTGTAAATCGGGTGATTCAAAACATTCAAAATATTATATCACCTGTTCCAGGTCACATCATTTGGTGTTATAGTGAATGGCAACCATTATACAATACTTTACCCCAAGTAGAATTCGTAGAGGGTCTCCCTCAAGAATTAAAATCTGATAGTTTAGTCATATTGGATGATCTGATGCTTGATGCAGATGTTCGAGTGTCTAGATTATTTACTAAAGGTAGTCATCACCGTAACATTAGTGTGATGTACATTGTTCAAAATTTATTCGACAAAAATAAAGTCCATATGACTGTAGCTCTCAATAGTCATTACATGATCCTGTTTAAAAATCCTAGGGATCGTTCTCAGATCTCACACTTGGCAGCACAGATGTATCCTGGTCATTCCAAGTTTATGAGAGAAGTTTTCGAAGATGCCACTTCGACACCATATCGTTACTTTTTAATAGATATCAAACAAGATACTCCTGAATACATGAGATTAAGACGTCAAATGTTTCCTGGAGAAACCCAATATGTGTACCTCCGAAATGTATAAAAGGGGAGCAACAAGTCTGACTCGAGTCAGAAGCATGTCTGGCAGTCTCAAGCGCAACATCGCTCTTCTCATGGTTCTTATTAAATGGAAACCCACACTCGTCAAATCCATACTAAAACATGCAGACAAAGAATCGATTACTTGTTTGTGTGACTGTGCCTCGAATATACTGAAGGGAGCAGTACCTTTGACCAAAGCTCAGAGAACCAAACTCGTCCGTCAGAAACAACTAGTGAGGGTAGTGGCAAATAAAGGTACCTCTGACAAAAAGAGGAGATAAATCTTGCAGAAAGGGGAATTCTTGGGGTCATTGCTACTCCTGTACTATTGGGTGCTGTTAAAGGTATATTTGGATGATGGAATATGCAAAGAAGATGGCTTTGGTAGAACCAAGGTTATTGGAACGTCTACAAGAGACTCCGGGACAACCGAATGAACTGGCTGTTTCATCACTGGATAGAGAAATGAGACATATTCTCGATGCCCCTTTTCTTTCGGCTGATGAAAAGATGACTCAACGTAATCAAATTTTAGAAAGATACTTGATATTTCAACAAAGGGTAATGGCTCCTCGACCAATTGAAGTCGAATTCGAGAAAGATAATAAAGACGAAGACATTCTCGATTCTGTACCTACGACAATGAAGAGAAAAGGAAAGTTGTTGTTGAATCGTATTAGAAGTGACCCAAATATATCTTGGAATGAGAAGGGTGAATTAGTCTACAAAGATGAAACAGTGGTAGGGTCGAATGTAACAGATCTTCTAAACGATTTACTTAGAAGACGAAAATCTGTCCAACCAAAGGGATGGGAAGTGTTGGCCGAAGCTTTGAGAGATAGTAACATACCCCAAGAATTAATTGGTCATAAAGAACGTTGGGATTTTATGAAACAGGCACCGATAATGTCGGAACCAAAAACAACCAAAGAAATCAGAAACGCCAAAGTGGACCGACAAAAGGGTATAAATAGAGTTGACACTTGAACAAGGCAGTCATGCAAGCATTGTACTATGATTCTGAAGTGCGTGGTAGTTTTGGTGGTGTAGACGCTCTTCGTAGAGCGTCCAAGAATAAAACTAAACAAGTTGTAAAATGGTTAGAGACTCAAGAAACGTACATTCTTCACAACCCTGTTCGTCGTACATTTCCTAGAAGGAAAGTGATAGTTAGTGGTATAGATGCACAATGGCAAGCTGACTTGGTAGATGTTTCAAACATAAGTAAATTCAACAAAAACATAAAATTTTTGTTGACATGTATAGATGTGTTTAGTAAATATGCTTGGGTGATGCCATTACAAAACAAACTTGGTGATTCCATCGTGAAAGCTTTTAGTAAAATTTTCAAACAAGGTCGTAAACCAGAAAAATTACAAACTGATCAAGGCAAAGAATTTCTAAACAGAAAATTTCAGAATTTTCTCAAAGATCACAAAGTCGACTTTTTCACTACACAAAATGTTGAAACAAAATGTTCCATAGTAGAAAGATTCAATAGAACTTTGAAAACCAAGATGTGGAAATATTTTACCAAGAACAATACACTAACTTTTCCACTTCAAAACTTGGAGAAATCATGTAATCATTCTCATCATCGTAGTATAGGTATGGTCCCCATTGCCGTGAACTTTGAAAATCAAGAAGAGGTTTGGCAAAGGTTGTATGGGCAACCCATAAAACACAAGACACCAAAGGACAAAGTAGGAGACAGAGTGTGAATCAATAAAGTTAAGAAAACTTTTGAGAAAGGCTATTTGCCCAAATGGACCGAAGAGTTATTCATCAAGAAAGGACATCCAGTCACATACAACTTACAAGATGATAATGGGGAAGTATTGAAAGGGTCGTTCTACACTGAAGAGCTTCAGCGAGTTTCACATAAAACTATTTACAAAATCGAACACGTACTCAAGAAACGTGGTCGAGGTAAGAAAAAGGAATTGTTCGTAAAGTGGTTGGGATACCCAACTTCGTTCAATTCGTGGATCAAGCAGAGTCAGCTCACCTATAAAAGGAAGTGAACCTCTGAGGTTTCTTCAAAATGGAAGAAGGATCGAACGGTTCTTGGCCTCTGTTTGGCAAGTTTTAGTAAAAATTTCACAAATAATCATTTTGTATATCATCATCATTGCCAGTGTCGTTAATCTCACTCTCGAAAACACAGACAGCAAGTTGCGGACTGCACTCTTGAGTAGTAGTATAGGATATGTGTTACCAAATCCAACCATTAAGAAAAAGTAATGTTTTACTTGACTCTACCAAGTAATAGTTCTATGAACGTGTTTCCAGAAAACACGTTGAATACGTACACCACTCAGTTATCACAACCAGTGAATCTCACGGGAGAATGGGAAGTAGGTCTGGCAAAGATTCAGTATCCAAATACTTGGTTCAATATTCGTGGAGAAGAAGCTTTCGTGACAGTATTCTGGTCTTCGAAAAAGAATTACCGACTTACTCTCAAGGAGGGTCGTTATTCGGATCCCATTGATGTGATACGAGCTATCAATGGTGTTAAAGAATTACTCTTGCCTCGTCACGATAAGATAGCTTTTGAACTGGATGAAGTGACACTGGTAAAGTTCGTATCACGGTACGTGTTGGAGCGTGGTCCCATTGAGCCCTACTCTTCAAAATATTTTGGGATTTAATGAGTGTGTTTTTAAATCAGGAACTTGCAATTCTTCCAGAGTTGCCGATGTCAACCAAGGATTTTATTAACTCTGTGTATACTGTGACTTGGTTCGTGACCAAGTTGTAGGAGATACAAGAATACCACTTCTTCGTATCGTACCCGTACGTGGGAAATATGGAGATATCATCTCTAAAACATTTGAGAATGTGTATTATGAACCAGTAGAACGAAAACAATTCAGTATCGTCCAGGTGTATATAAGGGGTGACACAGGAGCCATAGTACCATTCGAGTTCGGGAAAGTGACAGTGACACTTCATTTCAGAAATCGTAGATCTCTTCATTTCACATAAACATGACTTACTATTGTAAGTCCAAATTATATGAAGAATATTACACGAAACAAGCTGGAAACGGTCTACCGGCTTTTTCTGGATCTCAAATGCAGAGAGGATATGGTTTGGGAAGTATATTGGGTGGACTGAAGAATATGGTGTTACCTTTATTGAAAACTACAGCCAGGATCGTGGGAAAACAGTTATTGAGAATAGGAGCAGCCTTTGTCGAAGATGTCATT
Organism: Pictodentalium vernedei; assembly: GCA_031216915.1. NCBI lineage: Eukaryota > Metazoa > Mollusca > Scaphopoda > Dentaliida > Dentaliidae > Pictodentalium > Pictodentalium vernedei. Next base: position 89,873,397 of record CM062289.1, read on the forward strand.
GAAGAGAAAAATGTAAAAAAGGCAGCAATCAAAAGTGTCAAAGAGGCTGGTGCAGGAGCTTGGAATGAAGTGGTTGGTGGTTCAAAACCACCCGGCAGGAAAAGTATAAAAAGGCCCGCACCACGCAAAACTAGCAAATCGACAAAAAGAAGGAGAACTGTTCAGACCCAAGACCATCTTGGTGCATGATGTCTCTCATTAATGAAAAATATTGTGAGTGTGTCAACAGCGAACTCGACTTGTTTTCTATACCACCAACACAGGCAAGTGTGGAACATGGGCAATGGGTAGAACACAGGCCTTTGGCAACTATAGGAAACAGTGGTCCAATAGAATTCCACATTATGGGATTAGGAGATGACTATTTGAAATTGGCACATACATACTTGTGTGTTAAAGCAACGGTTGTAGATTCCAGTGGGGCATCAATTGCACCCGATGCCAACGTGGACCCAGTCAATTTATGGTTGCATTCCTTATTTAATCAAAACGATATCAGCTTGAATGAAAAACTGGTATGTCCTTCCAACAACACTTATCACTACATAGCTTTCATAGAAACTTTGTTGAGTTATGGACCAGCTGACAACTGACTAATGCATTATGGTACAAGTATACGGCCGGACACATGGAAGATTTGACAGAGGGATTTCTTCTTCGAAAGAAATTTATAGAGAAAAGTAAAATCGTGGACATGACTGGAAGATTACATTTGAACATGCTTTTCCAAACTCGTTACTTGCTGGATGGAGTTAATGTTCATGTTAAAATGAATAGAGCTAAAGATGCTTTCGCATTGATGGCCGATACCTATACATACAAGATCAAAATTCTAGATGTATCCATGTTTGTAAGCAAAGAGAGACTCCAATCATTCGTGAGAATGGCTCACGAGAAAGCACTAACAAAAGCAACTGCAAAATATCCTATCGACCGTGTGGAAACCAAGGTGTTTTCAGTGCCGAAAGGAAATCTGAGCATTACACAAGAAAACTTATTTTTAGGCCAACTACCTAAACGCAGCGTAGTGGGATGTGTAGACAACCATGCCTTCAATGGAAACTTTTCAAAGAATCCATATAATTTCAAGAACTACAAAATCAATTACTTGGCTTTGTACGTGGATGGGCAGCAGATTCCTGCCAAACCATTACAACCTAGATTCGAACAACAAGAAGTGGCGAAATGTTATGCGACTCTGTTCCAAGGAACTGGACAAATGTATGAGAATGAAGGAAACCACATCAGCCGAGACCAGTACATAAATGGATACACCCTATTCGTATTCCACCTACCTCCAGATCTATCACATGGACAACACTTCGATCTGGTGAAGAGAGGAAACTTGAGACTAGAAGTCCATTTCGAAACCCATTACCAACCACAATCAACGTACTGTTGTATGCAGAATTCCAGAACATCATAGAAGTGGATAAGAATAGACAAGTAATCTCTGATTACTCAACATGAACACGTTGCAGTTAGAGAATGCACTTCGATCAGATAGTTGTTTGAAGAGAATATGTTTGGGTGTATTTGCAAGAAACAAATTACCAAGAAGATTACCAGATCACAGACCAGTGGCTTTGATAGCCAACACGCATCCAGACCACAAAAAAGGAGAACATTGGGTGGCTCTCTTTGTGAGTTCCCACAACGCAGAATACTTTGATTCCTATGGATTACCACCACAACATAGACCATCCGAGAATTTCCTGAAGAAAAATTCCAGATATTGGAAGTATAACAATAAAACGCCTTCAAGGACCATTACCAGTGTGTGAACAATACTGTCTACTTTACTTGAAACATCGCTGTCGCGCTGTACCGATGGAAACCATATCCAACATGTTTACGACTGATTTAATGGATAATGATGTGTTGGTTAATGACGTCATAGAGGAGACCAGCCACTAAATGTCGCTGTATTGAAGGAAAACAATAAAAACTGGTGCACTTGGTGTTCAGCTCATTTGTGTTTCGACAGCCAGAGAAGAAGGATGTCTACTAATGTGACCGTCTTCAAACTTAACAACGATTTACAGATTCAACTGTTCAAGAACAACGTTGGGTTCCAGTTTACCACAGGAGATTGGGAACAAGTGACCAAAGCAGTGGATATTGAAAAGAAGAGAAGCCTTGAAATAGGAGAACCCAAACCAAAAAGGGAAAGAAAACCAAAGAAGAATGAAGATAAAAAAGACTGAAGAATGTTCACTATTCCATGTTTGATTAGGATGGCACTGAATGATTATCAATCAAGAAACCAGGAAACAAGAAATCCAAGAGACTTTGTAGAGAGAATGAGCGTTTCATTCGAAACGTATTTTCGTGATGTTCCTCCACCAGTACTGGAGTAATTATTACGTGGAGAAGAAAAAATAAGAAAGACAACAGAACAAAGACCATCAAAACACATCAAGTATGCATTGGAGGAAAATCGTCTCAAGACATTTCAATTCATGTTACAAAGTGAAAGTGTGAAAACCCCGAATGAACTGACAAAAGCTGGATTCTTTTATTTGGGGACAGGAGACAGAACTCAATGTTTTCATTGTGGTATTATTGTTCGTTTCTGGGAAACAGAAGATGATGTTATAGAAAATATTCTCCAGACTGTTATTACATTCATAATTTACCACCTGAATTCATGGACGTTGAAAAAGAAGAAGAAGAAATGGCCATCAAAGAAGAAGAAGAAATGCACACATCATTTCAAGAAGAAGATTCACGCAGGACAAAATGTAGTGTGTGTTTATTAACTGAAGCCAATGTCGCTCCGCGACCATGTAACCATTTGTGCCCATGCAAAGACTGCTGTAAACCACTGAGAAGATGTCCAATCTGCAGAAATACTGTTTATGAATATCTGACAATCTACATACCATAAAAATATGTATTTTTGTTGTTGAATAAAAGAAATTTAAATTTATATTCAGTGTTATTTTTTTTAACAAATCCAAAAAGGTAGCCTCAAAAAATCGAAATGAGGGATAGTAAATTAGACCTCGTACGACACATCTGTTGGGTAGATCCTCATATGAGTATATGGTGGAACTTAGCTTCATGGTCTTCATGTACACATATAGGTCCTACTTGTAATTTAAATAATGGATTCTGGGTAAATTTGTCCTATAGCACTACGTACTATTCTTAATAGGGAAAAAACACGTCATGGAATCCAAAAAGGGAACATTACTCCACTTCAATCGAACACACGACCTTTTGAAAAGCTATAGCACTACGTGCTACTATTATGAACCAAAAGTTTCGCGATCCAAAAAAGGAATTCTTAAAGAATTCTAAATAATGCAACTTGACGGGATTATTTGGGTAATTAAACGAGAATTCTGGAAAAATTCGAACCAGAAAAATACTCTTCTACAAAGGAGCACACCCCCGGTACCCTCTCGTTACTATAGCACTACGTGCTAAGCCGATAAAATGGGAAATCCGTATCAAATAAAGTCAATTGCGGTGATTTGGAGTGATTGTCGGGTTGTTTGGGGTAATTAGATTTACTCTTCTACAATCGAACATACCCTCCGAACGTACCCTTCAGCGATAAAATTGACAGCAGAAGTACCGCCCACCGATGCTCGTGTAAACAAAAACAGATTCGCACGTATGTACGTCTGGTGCTCAGTAAAATCGAGAAAAAATAATAGCGACTCTTAATAATCTGACGATTATGGTGTAAATAAAATATACCCAGAGTAGCTTAGTGTACCAAATGTTCACCACTCGTGGCGAAGTGGTGTTAACAGCGCGCCAAAGGCTCGCGGTTAACATCACTTCACCACTCGTGATGAACATTTGGTACACCAAGCTACTATGGGTATATTCTATATGTAAAGACTGGGCACTTCACTGTCGTACAATCAATATTATCCAACTGCACCACGGGAACTTTCAACAGCAAGTTGATAGTAAATCACTGATGAGACACTAGGTGAATGCAATTTCAATTTATATGATATCTACCATTCTCGCAATTCTCAGTCAGTGATCGACGTAGAATAGGGGTGCCCTGGTCAAACTTATCGAGACCGAGAGGTGTGAGCGCTTCAACTGGCAAATTGAATGCTTTGTTCGTTGCTTTCTGATACCTGCCCATCTTTAAGTTCCCTGGTTACCAAGGAGGTGCTATATGAAGGGGACTGACAGTTGAACACGGTCGTCCATTGATGACACTTTTCTTTTTCTTCTCGAGTGTCGTCAGGGCAACGCAAATATTTTATGGATGGAAAATGCGCTCCATGGATGACGTGGGGGCGCGGTGGCCCAGTAGGTAGAGGTGCAGGCTGCAAGCCGAGAGGTCATCGGTTCGAATTCCACCTGCGGCAACCGCGTTGTGTCCTTAGGCAAGACACTTCACCCCGCCTGCCTACATGGGGGCACGATGACGCTGTGTACTAAGGTGTACTGCACGTCGATGGTGCACATGTCTTCAACAAATCTAACCCTGCCTGTGCCGCGGTGCAGAGTTCCGAGTTACGATGTTGGGGAGCTGACAGCTGCTCGTCGTTGCTCGGTGGTTCTCTCCGGGTACTCCGGCTTCCTCCACCCGTAAAACTGTCACCGACATGATATGACCCTGGCTGTTAATGTGTCGTTAAACCCAAATAAAAAAAAAATGGATGACGTAGTAACAGTTCGTTGTCTCCGTGATGTACGTTTTGGAACATTTGCTAAACTGCGTACACTGTGAAACCATTACACACCCATATGGAATTACCGTTAATCCATGACATTCCGGAATGAGTGTTAAAAATAAAGTTGCATCGAACATGTGTGCGATACAACTTTATTTTTATTACACATTCCGGAAGCATACAGGTGCGATACAAGTTTTTGTGTTTTATCAACAGGAGAATGGGACCAGTCATACATTTGGGGATATATGGTGCCCATTCCCATTAATGAAGGATTTTATTTTGATATTGCAATGTGTACGTAATCGGTCTTTTGTACCTGCTTCTGTATTATTTCTGTCTGTATAAAGTCGGGTATTGTACGTCGACCTAGCATGAAAAAAAAACTTTACAATTATTTTATTATATGAACAACATTCTGAATATTACCTAAATGAGGGAACACGGCGACTCAGTGGTTACGGCAATGGCCGTCAAACCGAAAGTTCCAGGGTTCGATCCTCAACAGCGTTGAGTCCTTGAGCAAGGCACTTAATCCCCCGATTGCCCACGTGGCGCTGTGTACTAAGGCGTACTGAATGTCGCTGGTGCACTTCAGCTAATGCTAACCCTGCTTATGCGGGGCAGTACGTTGGGGAGTCTACCAATTGTTCGTCCTTGCTTAGTGGTACTCTCCGGGTACTCCGATTTCCTCGACCCTTAAATCTGTCCGACACGAGGCGACCCTTGATGTCAAAAGTGTCGTTAAACCCCAATAAATAGATAGGTTAAAATATGGCATGGCTCTTACAAAGATGCAGTTCAAACTTAACAATGTAGACAAAATTTGAAAACGTCCGTTCAGTGACGCCACATCGAATGAATAACGTCACACGAGATCACCAACATCCAAATAGGAACCAAGGTGGTTGTCGAACTACTGAATGTTGATATTCATTAGGATTCGTATAGATTATTGAACCTACGCAAACCCTATTACACGGAGTTTAATTATGGTGAGAGACATTGAGAAAAATAATTCATTTTTCATTCAACTGACCTATCGAGACCGAGAGCAACTGTCAGACGCAAACCCTATTACACGGAATTTAATTATGGTGAGAGACATTGAGAATAATATTTCATTTCTCATTCAACTGACATTAATATATTTTTCTGAATGTATTGTTTGTTCTGGAAGTACAGTGGCTTTCTGGTGGGAAACATGTTGACCATTCAAGATTGCTGTTACAAAAGTGAGGCGTAATAAGTTGTAATGGATTTTGTTACTTATTTTGGATAATGCTACACGAGGTCCACTCATGTAAACCTGCCTTATAAATCGCCTCTGTTGCATATGTAAACATCGTAGTACTAACTTCAATCACTGTTAACCAATTCACAACCGATTCTCGAACCCAGAATGATCTGTCAACTGTCAGGAGATTGCTGATTGGTCATTCCGTATAACATTCCAGTGTCATCGTGTCAGGAGCGACTTACGTCTGGACATCCCAGATTGTAGGTTTCTGATGATTTTGCCCACATACACCACACCCCCGCCCTGGTGTCTTAAGAAACGGGATCATCTGAGTCGGAAATCTGAATCTTCGAACTATCAAAAAATCTCCACAATCTTGTTCCAATAACGAGTATTATCGACTGTCGCCGCAAGCACTGATTGACTGAAAATTGCTCCTTCCTATTTTTTTCAAATGAAACCGATCAGAAACAATTGTCAGGGTTCTATCGCGTGGTATCGATTTTACGCAGCACTGTTCCACGCTAGAACCATTTTGAAAATATATATTTCCCTTGGTTTTATCTAATTGTATTGACAAAACTAACACATGTTTCCTTTTTAAAATCATTTGTTTAAAAATAATCAATTCACTTTGGGACTGTCTTGTTGTATAGACTAGACTTGTCCCGGCGAAATATTTAAAACTTCCGTCACTGGACTGATTTGAATCAGAACTCGGAACCTCTACGACTCTACCTGTATTCATTCCCAAGGCGAATCCCACACAACGACTAGAAGAATAACCTTTTTCGGGATTGCCATATACGTTTTGCTCTTGGCTTACTGCAAGTGCATAGGGACACCAGGATTGGACAATGTGTCCATGGATCTCCCTCCCGCGTCAAGAGAAGGGTCCTTCCAATTCATGATTATGAGATTCAAAAAATCGACTCTGTTCTATGGCCCATGCGTGTTTTCTTACAAATAAGTTTGCTTGGCACCGGAAACAAAGCATCACTGGGATTAATGTCTGAAATGTTTCGATCTCTAAGCTATATCTAGCGTTTGAACCCCAAGCCTTCATACACTTGACAAACATATTCTTCAATGTTTTTTGTCATTTGTGAAGAGACGTGAACACACGACTCGTGATACTATTGCAGACATCAGTTACACTGTATCATAAAACCTCCCCATTGGTTTTCTGACAAACACAGAACCACCCTCTGTTTGCATCATTTCTCAACCTTGCTCGCTTTGTTTGCTACAAATTTTAATTTTGTCACGATTTATGGTCACCAGGGAGATTTTTTTATTTCAACGGAAACACATATGGAGTCAGTTTTTGTACTGAAATACAAGGGCCCTTCCAAAAAGGACTCATTTTTTCACATTTTGTATGTATTAAATAAACTAAATATCCCAGGTTATAATTTTAACTTTAGTTTCATAATTGTATTTTCATTCTCCCCTGGAGGTTCTTAATGTTTTCCGAGCAATTTAACCCTCTTCTCAACGTAACGACCAAAATCGGATAGAGCTATTCTCAAAAATCGCCAATTAATTTTCATTATTTTTTTAATTTTCTGTTTCAAAAACATAGGTTATGACCCTATTTGGAATGAGCTCGTCGATCCCTTTCCAACGAGGTGTCATAACCTATAATTCTGAGACAAAAAATAAAAGAAAAATAGTTATTCAAGAACTTATTTTGCAAGTGTCGTCTGTTTTTCATCTTAGGTAAAAGGTTTATGAGAGTGCTGAAAAGACATCCCAAAGTTTTTACTAAACGCTGAAGTATTTAATTTGACTCCACAAATTTCACCAGAAACATTAGAGAGGCAGAAAGATTTACCTCTCTATCAAGCATCAACAAGTAAGGCGAAAGACCAGCGCTTCGCTTCAAGACATCCTTACAGTCCCTGCCAACTGTGTTAAATTTATTTTATTTAATTATTTGCTGATGATTAACGCCACATCAGCAGCTAAGTCCATATCGTGTCGAGAAAATGATAGAAAGTAAAACAAGTCATTCTAAAATTAGGACATATTTGCAATAGAAAGACAGAAACAGGAGTAGTTTGATGTGGAAAGTACGACGATACTAGAATAGCCAAAGCCCTATAAATCAACCCTATAATTTGAGACTTGAACAGTCTAGTTTAAAAGAATACAAATAATTTAAAAATTTATTTAAAAGTTTGATTATTTTCAAAAATAATAAATTGTGTGCGGGCTCATTTGATAAAATAGATCTCTTGAAGGTGATACAGTGAAATGCCGCCCAGTGAATCGAGTAAAATCAGCGCAATGTAAAAGAATGTAATCCTCTGTCAACACCTGTTGGCAAGGAATACACTCTGGTCCCATATTACCACCTACCCCCCCCCCTCCCCCCTCCCCCGAAAAAAAAACAATGTGTAAGTCTTGCATGACCAATATGACATCATGTCAGAATTATATGATCTTCCCTATAAAGGTTACTTGAAGAATATTTATTATTGATAGTTCCTCGGAAGCAGTGAATCTTCTTACTTGTCTCCCAATGCCAATCCACCTGCCACACACATTTGATCTAATTACTGATATGTGGCTTAAAATCACTGAAAGGGAATATTAAAATCAGGGATGGGCTTGTTTAAAGCCTATTTCGCGGCAAGGTCTGCCCTGGTGCTACCGGAGATACCAGAAAACCAGCAAAACACGATATCGTATCGGCCACACATGAAAGTATTCACTTTCTCACGAAGTTCCAAAACGAGAGGGTTATTCAACTCGGTGTTGAGTAAAGCTACCAAAGAGGAAAGAGAGTCGGAAAATATGACCTACTTCCTTTCCTGTACACTCTCGATGTGTTCAAAAGCTAGTTGTAAAACTTAACTTCAGCTGTGAAAATAGAACTTTTTGGTATCCTGAGCGAAGTGATGTGATTACCAGCAAAGCAGCCTCTGATACTTTATCGCCGTCTTTATATCATTCTATGTACACTACACTTAAACTTTACAGTTAAAACTAAAAGTCCTGTCTCGAACTGTGCGCTTATCTAGGCTTAATTGCGCGTAGGAATTGCGTGCAATTCGCCATATCGAATGGCATCGAACGGCAAGTTCTCCTGGTTACTCGTAGCAAACATAGGCAATGTTTCTGCCAATGGACCTCCGGGTTACCCGGAGGTCCATCGGCTGAAACATTGCTTGTGCACAGACCATATGTACAAAATTTGATAGCCTTGCTATGGTTATAACGAGTAGATTAACGCGCAAATCGACGTGCTATTTGTGCACATATCCTGACAGGACTTCTAGTTTTAACTGTAGTTAGGCATACTTATGTTTGAACTGGAGACAGTTTGTTTCAGTTTTTTATCGAATCAGATTCAAGTGTGGAAGACACCATATGGGGTTTAATTCTTATTGCCAATGGAGGAATATATTTCGGGTTACTTTTAAAATTGTTCTATATTTTGATAGTCTGAGACACATGATAAGCAAAATTTGTGGGTTGCCAAATATGTTAGAAGTATATTGCGGTGATTGTTTAATCCCGTGCTTCTCTATAGAAGCCTCCCTTTTTTCAGCGAACACTAAATCTTTTGGCGATGTTCTGAACGCGCCCAGGCTAAGTCTAATACATCTATTATGAATAGCATCATGTGGCTTGAGGTACGAGTTTGTTGCAGAATCGTAAACCACAAAGCTGTAATCTAATTTTGATCTAACAAGTGATTTTTAGAGATGGATTAACTAAGTTAATTTGTTTAATCTTCAACCCAGTCAGTGCAACCAACTGACCTGGGAAGGTTGAGTGCTTTTTTACATCTCACTATTGTTGTTTTATATGAGAAGTTAAATTTAGTATGTTGTCAAACAACAAACCTACGAATCTCAAGCTCTTAACAACTAGAATAATACTCCATCTATTTTCAACTCCGGATCGAGCCGATGTTTCCGACGCTTACAAAAATGTACACGATCTGTTTTGATCTTTGAGAACATAAAACCATTTTCTGTGACCCATTTTTAGTCGAGTTGTGTTAAGAACTGAGACCTATGGTTTGTCGACGGCGGCGGGCGCGCTTCGTTCGTCCGGGCGTCCTCGCACTGTTAGCACAATAATGTGAACAAACGTTCTCCGATTTGACTAATATTTGCCATACAAATTTTTTGCAATAATCTCTCAAACGAGCTCGAACGAAAAAAACTGGCCCGGAGCGATTTATCGTTCCAGAGTTAGGGTTTCAATTAGTCAATTTGGGCGAATTTTGAGCTCGTTGACACAATATAAATTGAACAAACATTCTTCGATTTGACTAATATGTGTCATACAGGTCTTTTGTAATAGTATCTCAAGCAATTGCGAAAACTGGCCTGGCCTTATATCTTGTTACGGAGTTGTGGGCCTTAATTTGTCGATTTTTACGAGTTTTGATCTAGTTAGTGAAATACCTAAACAAACGTCCTCCGTTTTGACTAATATTTACCATTCTTGTATTGTGCAATAATATTTCAAGCGAGTTCGAAAACTGGCCCGCACCGATTTTTCTTGCAGAGCTGTGGGTATTAATTAATGTTCCCAAATTCTAAAGTTGTTAGCATTGCAATTTGAACATAGCTTCCAGATTTGACAACCGGCATATGATAACCGGGTTATGGCCATGCAAAACTCTCCGATTGCCACCACAACTCGACGCCTGCACCTCTTGTTTGATTATATTTAAGCACTCGATGTCATTCATGTTTTTGCTGATATAGCAAATTAAAAAGTCAGCATCATACAATGAAGAGTCTACCATATGCCCACCTGCATCAGTGATGCTATTGAATTTCACTGAGAAAAGGGTAACTGATAAAATACTACCCTGAGGAACTCCCAATTGTTGTTTGTGGTCAGATAGCGTAGATCTAACACTAATCTGAAATCGGCGGCCCTTTTAAAAAAATCCATGAAGAGAGGCATACGCCCTCTCAACCCATGTTAGAAAGTTTTTTTTTTTAAAGCTCAAACTTCCACATTGTAACCTCGTTCCCTTTTCACAAAACCTCCAAATGATTTCATCCTGCCATACACAGCGAGTTTTAAGTACCCAGTACTTTTCAGCAGCTGGTCTAGCCAAACACAATTCGCACACTGATGACAGAACATGGATTTTTTAACCAATTCAACAAAAGTTTGGAACTAGGATCATTTGACAGTGACCACCTAATTTCATCCCATGAAATTTGTCTAAACATTGATCCTAAATTCATAACATGGTCTGCGACCTGTCAACCTACATCAAACCTCTTCCGAGTTACACTTCAAACTCAACTTTTTACTTGAAAAATTCCTGTCAGGAATTTACTTAAATGCAAGTAGGTATGACAAATGGTATCTTAACTTTCTTCAACATCTCCTGAAATTCCAACTAACAGATGTCCTTCACCTGGAGTATTAAAATCCAACAACTTTGTGTCCTAAGTAAATCTATTCTCCATCTTCTCTATACTATCATCTGAGTCTCCTGAAATTGCCCCTTGCGAACCCCTAATGGGACTATTCACTAGAAAACTTTCTCTCGACCTTGCTCCTAAAATATCACCAACTGAGATTTTCGTCATAGAGTTATTTTCCTAACTGTCTTCTAAAACATCTTGGGCAACTGACTTCTCGCAAGTGACCACACTAGAAGTCTGACCAAATAATATAACATTTAACATTACATCTCGCCGTAGACAGAGGCAAAACATCAACTGATTCATCAAAGAGAAACCAATTTTCGAAAGTTGGAATACAATATTTCTAACCACCTCAAGGTAAATCTGGAGGTAAAAATTCTACCCTAGACTAACTACAAATATCGTCTTGTCTTGGCGAAAAGTCTGCATTTGCATGTTTATATAATGTACGATGTTGCATCACTATGTCATACCAAGTTCCTCCAAGCATTGTGCCAACTGATGTAAAATTTGCCAACCAAAGTGAATATCTGTGCCGGTTCTAACCCCAAAAAGGGCGTTCTAAAGTAAACTGTTTAAACTGACTGATGGTGTGGTTTAAAGACAAGGTATTCACAAATATGTGCTCACGGGCATTACATGAAAAAAATCAATTGAAAGGTAGCGTAGCCATAAACAAACAACATCCGTCTGGGGTCAACATAAATGCGAGATTAACTGTTTGTAAGTAAGATATCAATAATTAATACACTGGAAAATTTATGCACAGTTGCATGGCATCCTCCGGGCGATGCACCCCTGAGCGATAAATGTCTACTGAAAGAGATGAGTTCTCAGGCCCCTTCGGAAGCATGACAGTCTTTGCGGAATCCTTAGGTAGATCATGCGACAGAAAATGGTCTATCGCCAGCAGTAACCAAGTTTCCCGAACTTTGAACAATGTAGATCGATTTGGATGACTTGATCTTGTCTTGGCACATAGTGGTTAACAACATCGCAGAGATATTTATGTGAATGTCCATTGAGGGATTTGAATGTAAACATGACGAGCTTCAAAACGATTCGGTGCTCAACGGACTGTCAATGGAGCTGGAATAAGAATGGACTGATATGGCAATGCTTTTTGCTCCTAGTTTCTACTCTCTCAGCACAGTTCTGGATAGTCTGAGGATTAATCGACAAAGATTCATTGCAACCGTTCAAAGGTGGGGTTGACTAGTCTAATCGGCTAGTGAGGAAGGTATGGACCAGATTTTGGTGGTTTCTTAATCGATCACCGATCGCACTAATGAGATGTTTCTGCTGATCTGCAGACCTGCATGATATGCTTATCTACATTTAGGTTCTCGTCCATGAAATACCCGAGATTACGAACTGCAACCGATTTTTGGATAATACTACCCTCACCTTTGAGATGTAATTTGTCACATTTTGCTAATTGGTTCGACATACCAAAGTATATGACCTCGGTTTTATTAGATTTTAGTTTAAGAAAGTGTGTTGTCACCCACTGTTTGATATCGGAAACACATCTCTCCAGTGGTCAGACTGGATAAAGCCTTGAAATGAAATGCTAGTCCGCGCTTTTGGATGATATCTCACAAGGGCAGGACACGTATGGTGTAGAGCAGGGCTCCCAACACAGATCCCTGGGGGACTCCAAGATCGTGGTGAAACTTTCCCCGTTGACAGTAACCGAGATCAAATTGTCAAATAAGAAACATTTTAGTGGCAACGCCTCGGACCATAGGAAATGTGTATTCAGTAGCACGGCATGGTCGATGGTATCAATCGCCACCCTTAGGTCCAAAAATAGTAAACATTGTGCTGATCCATGGCCAGATCAATGTCATTCTGCTCTCGAAGAAGTGCCGAGTCTGTGCTACAAATAGTGTTCAACCGATGATTGGAACCGGCCACCCCAATCGGCCGATTGTGGGCAAATCGGATGACAACAGCAACGGCTCCTGGAACATTGGCTCAACCGTTTGTTGCTTAGCATTTTTGTTTGTGATGATTCATTAACCACATTTTATTATGTTCTGCAATTGTTCAGTTGTTAATGTAAAATGATTTCAATGATACCATTCAATAAAGTTGAGAAACAACAACCATGTGTATTCTTAATTTCTCTAGACGCCCCTTTACGGGATATACGAGTTAAACGAAATTTAAGGCTAACACTTAAGAGTGTTTGCGGTAATCGCCAGTTCATACCAGAAAAAGTGAAAGTTGGACTCCATTGATTCAGTTCGCTGTAAAATGATCAGTCTCGCGCACTTGGGCGGTACACGTGGCCCTGAGAGCCACGTATACCACCCAAGTGTGCGCGTCTGTTCATTTTACTGCGGCCTGAGTCAACGACGTTCAACACTGTGAAAATGCTCAATTTAATGTAGTTCTTTCAAGCCTCGACTGTCTAGTAGTGCACAGTGTTACCATCGGAATCGGCATCAGAATTGGCCGAGTGTCAGCTCAAACAATCGGTCAGCGGACATTTTTGGTAATCGGTTGAACACTAGCTACAAAATGACCTGTATGCAGATTGAAGCTCTTCTGACAGACAAAGCGGTGTTAAATGGTCGCGTATTTAATATGTTCAAGGAGCTTGGAAATGAATGGCAAACTCGATACCGGACGATAGTTATTCAGTATCTCCTTGTCGAGGTCAGTATGTATGACAAATGGTCAATATAGCACCAATAGCATGATCTGAACTATCTTAAAACATTCCTATTGTTGATGTCGGGATACTAAGTATCTCTCTCTTTTACAGGCAAGACAGAACGGAAATAAAATCTGGGCTTCCGTTGTTAGTGGGCGCAACCAAGATGGTCACTCTGCTACTCCAATAACGACACCCTCGGGTGAACAACAGTCAACACTCCTTCGACTTGTATATAATCAGTTTTGTATCAACCCGGCAATGATACAGTACATCGAAGCACATGGTAAGGATTTCTTTTACATAAACGATGTCATAGCCGTAGAGGCGCGGCCATAATTTGAATAAATATACAAAAAGTCATCTATGTGAAAAATGATTGTTGTGATGGGTAGAACCTAGCTCAAAATTGAACAGTAGAACCGTTATTTTTTAGAAAAAAAATGGCCTCGCTTAAGGTCTGGACTTAGCCGAGACAAGACTATAATGAGCAGCCCCTCATCATGGTTATTGACAGGCACAGCATCAATGTTTGGCAGGCACCAGTTCACTTGATTCTAACATAATGTCCTGTACAATTTAATGGAAATAAATAGGAGCCCGCAACTGAAACTGAAACGCTTATTTAAATTTAGCGGACTTTACCAATATCAAAATAGTAATTTATTATATTTGTTGGAAAGCTCAGTAAACAAATCACCCCAAACCCACGTTTTTTCAGAGTGTAACATCCAATAGAGTTGTATCATAGACTTCTTGTTTACTATACCCATTCTCCCTCTCCCCTTGTCCAGGTTCTTTGTCAGGTTTATTTAACCTGCATTCTATTTGTTGAGTAACAGTAGGGTACATTTCGTTTTGGATATTTGAAAATAAATGAATAGACAGAACATGATGTGTGTTTGAATCGGTTGGTGTTTTACACAACTCGTTGGAATGGCGTAAAACACCAACCTATTCAAACACACATCGCGTTCTGTGTTTATTACACATCCCATGCATTACTAAATTCATTAAAAAAAAACAAATTTTAATTTTGATGTTTAAACCCAAACGCGAAGAGTCCGTTTGTTTTGTTTGAAGCTGTACTGACAAAATGGATCGATAAAATATCAAAACAACCTTTTGAGAATCAGTCTAAATTTCATTCGTTATCTTTTCTATTGGGCGCGTTTGTTGAACTTCGTATCGTTGTTTTTCCTCGGTTGGTGTCCATTCACGCCTAACAATGTGGTGACTATTACTGTTAGTAAAATTATAAGAACAAATCCGGGCAGATTTGCAAAACAGCTGGGAGAAACTTTTTTAAAAGAAATTCGAAGCATGTCAGGTTGTCCGAAGATTTACCGAAATAAAGTTGCCCAATTTAGATATCTGGGATCTGTAGTCGAGACAGCCGCGGGACTGGGTTAATGTTGTGGTTGGAAATGATTGTTTTTTTTTACCATTATCTCATTTTTGGTTAACTAATTTTTTGTGAGCCGACTTTATTTTGTTTTGGTTGGACGTTTTCATTTTCACACTACGTGACAGACGATCGATAATTGTATAACACAATTTGGAAACTTTTCGAAGCGTAACTAATGACTCGAAGGAAATGGGACTAGTATAAACGGTGCTCGGGAAAAAGTTCCGGCCTGTACATCACCAGTTGAATACAGAAACATTGATGTCATAACGGCGATTCCGTAAAATACAAGGATTTAAAGTTTAATGGATGTATAATAAATAACGATTTTTTTTCCATTCTGCTTTCAGTCACAAAGGAGGAAAGAGAACAACTCATATGCGCCATTGTCACATTTTACGAAAAGGTTTAACCCTCCACCCAACGCGCACAATATCAAAATATATTATTTTAATTATACTTTTTTTTACCTATTTCAAACAATTTCTACAAAACCATATCATGTGACCCTCATTGGAATGAGCTTGTCGCCATGTTTTGAACAGATATTGTCTTTACAGCTGCCCAAGTTTTATATTACGCGGGTGGATGCCACCACTTCGTTACTTAAAATGTTCTTAGGATAAAACATGTATAATACTGTATAATATCTAGCCTAAGCCAATTACCCCATTTAGTACTTACGCTAATTCCCCTCCCCTCCCCGCCCTCCCCCTCCCCCACCGAGCACTTATTTTCTTCCAACTGCCGCGCGACCCCAGTATGGATTATTTATTTTATTATTTATTGGGGTTTAACAACACTTTCGACAGCCATGGTCACTTCGTTTCGGACAGTTTTGCGGGTGGAGGAAGCCGGAGTACCCGGAGAGAACAACCGCGCAACGGCGAGCAACTGTCAGGCTCCACAACATAGTAACTCCACAAGCAAATTTAGCATTGGTTGCAGATAAGAGCACAGTCGACGTGCAGTACGCCTTAGTACACAACGACACCGTGCCCCCATGTAGGCAATGGAGGTGAAGTGTCTTGCCCAAGGACACAACGCGGTTGCGCAGGTGGGATTCGAACAGAGGACCTCTCGGCTTGCAGCCTGTACCTCTACCAACTGAGCCACCGCCCCACCCCCAGTATGGATTTTATAAGAACTAATTAAGTTATTTTGCCATTCTATATGTAGGACAGCTGTAATAAATGAGTGTGCGTGTGCATTGTCGGAGGGTGTGGGGGGGGGGGGGTATGGAAGACTTCCAAATTGGCCATGTTGCCTGCCAACGATGTGCCGCATGCTGACTAATGTTGTTGGTTTGTGGTGGTTTATATAACTGTTTAAAGTCAGGTACTTTGTTAAATATAGAACTGTTTGCTGAACAAAGAATAATGGTTTGCGTAACAATGATGTGTCACATTGTTTTATCTTTTATCTCTGTTGGAGGTTCCAAGTATGGACGGCCAGGCAGAATACCACTGGTGTCTATCACTTCAATTTTCACCCCCGCAAATAATATTTTAACGTTCGAGCAGATCAATGGAAGTGCCGAAGCCCCACACAGTTTCTACCGGTGTTCGTATCCCTCTGAAGTGTGAACATTGACGCTTTCTGGTTCGATATCCGTACTCCGTAGCAGTTTTCTCAACACCGTTATCAATATAATAAACATCTGAAAACATTCAGGTTCTGGACAATTTTGGCCTCGCTTTCTCTCCTAAATTTTGTCATTGTTACCCAGCAAAATAGCTCTACTAACCTTTTTATAGAGAAACCACTTGTTGCCTGTGCCTATGCACATCGCACATAGGTACAGTCACTCATTCAGCACCACCCGCCTCTTATAATCATAGGTGATATCTATTAAGAGTTAAAAGCTAGCTTCCCAACCGCAACAAACGTCCAAAAGACTCAACATGCGTCAAAAGTGGCTTGTGTCTGGAATCGCTAATGTCCACGACTAATTCAGGGTCTCCACCAACTGTATCCCATATCAAAAAGTGTACCTATTTAACCCTTTACCCACCGCAGACGATATCCAAATTTAATATTTTAAATATCATTTTTTTTTAAATTTTCACTTAAATTCGACAAAACCATATCATGTGACCCCTCGTCGCGCGACCCCAGTATGGATTATTTATTTAATTATTTATTGGGGTTTAGCAACATTTTCGACAGCCATGGCCATCTCGTGTCGGACAGTTTTACGGGTGGAGGAAGCTCGTTCCAAAGAGGGGTCACATGATATGGTTTTGTTGAATTGTTTTGATTTTTTTTTTTTTTTCAGCTGCTGAATTTGCACATTACAGGGCGGATTCTGCCATTCGTTGGGTAAAGGGTTAACTTTCTTATTTTTGTGTTTATTTGGGTTTTTGTTATCTCTTGGGCCGCCTTTCCTTGCAACGATACTTTAACACCATTAAAACACAATCACTTAATAACACCCCGGAAGTAGACGCTGTGGTACGCAGCAGTACCCTTGCGTTAACTTTGCTTCCGGATCTCCGGGCGTCTTTTCACATTTCATCCTTTGATTCTATGGAACAAGTTACGAGCCGTAATTTGAATAAATTCTACAATCTTTTGCTTGAAAATATTCACATTTTTATGGACTGTATTCAAGAGAATCTCAATGTAAACAATTTTTATTGTGTTAGATCGTCGGCATTAAATGTATTCAACTTGTTCTAACGAATAGTTTAAAGCGAAGGCTTCCAAACTTGTGCCATGAATTACATCTCAACCTCTTCAAAGACTCGACTTACACATGATGTCCTGAACTCGCGTGGTACAGTAACTACAGTCACAACAAACGGGAGATTCGTTGAAGGGCCTCAAAGTAAATGAATGTGTAAAAATATAATCCAAGCTCTAAGGCAGGTCATCAATCTAATCTGATTGGAATTTGACTCCATTATTGGCTATTTCTTTACCCAGTTTTAGTGGAAATTTGATGAAATATGACGTACCTACACTCAAAAAAGATACACATGTGTTCTTTCCCGCCCCAGTTATAGATATTCGAATCAATAAGTATTTAATTCCCCTTGAAAATATAGAGATATTAACATAACTTTGAGGAACTATAATTAATCACAAAACATCGGCTGTGATGAGCCTTCTTTTCTTTTTTTGCAAGGTCATCATAATCTCGACCACTTCATGTGTCGGCTGAGCGACATTTCTATATTTGCTCAAAGACATATACATGTAACCGGTAATAATTATATTGTTAATGTAGTTATACGTTTTAGGTCCAAATACACAATTCCCATTGGTCAGCTGGATGAAAACGTCATGACCAAATGTAATTCATTTTCCAATGAATACATTTGGTCGAACTTTGACCCGCATATATGGTAGAGCGCAGTTGGCAGAATGCAATTCGGGCAGTGTTTGGGCGGGTTTTCAACTTTTAACGCCTCTCGCAGTGATCAACACCGCTGCTGTTTCTTTGGTGACATTTCCCAACTGTGGCATAAAGCCCGTTACTAAAATACTCATGTCCATTTCTAAAGTTGTGAAAATTAAAAATCAGAGTTGTGCGCTTTGTCCTTTGTGTGAGGGCGGTTCTTCTCCTCGTTCGTTCGTACATGTTTTATTTCGTCTTTCTGCTTTGTTGTTTGGTAAAAAGTAGTTTAAACAGTTACGGAATGTAATTATAAGAACTGAATGCAACTTTTCATAATCTTTATTGGAGTATGAACGTGTGGGAATGGGCACAAATTATGTATGAATTCCCACACGTTCATACTCCAATAAAGATTATAAAAATTGCATTCAATTCTTAAATAAAATATGTCGGATTCAATCATACGAAATACATCAGTTGGTTGGAAAAGCTAACCATAGGTTCCAAGCAACTGAAAAAATTCCAGACGAATGGATCTAATCATAAGGGCTAGATTGGTTTCGGGTCATAACAGCGTTGAATATCTTAAAGAATTAAACTGGTGGCCATTACAGCGTTGAATATCTTAAAGAATTAAACTGGTGGCCATTACAGCGTTGAATATCTTAAAGAATTAAACTGGTGGCCATTACAGCGTCGAATATCTTAAAGAATTAAACTGGTGGCTATTACAGCATTGAATATCTTAAAGAATTAAACTGGTGGCCATAACAGCGTCGAATATCTTAAAGAATTAAACTGGTGGTCATAACAGCGATGAATATCTTAAAGAATTAAACTGGTGGCTATTACAGCGTTGAATATCTTACAGAATTAAACTGGTGGCCATTACAGTGCTGAATAACTTAAAAAATTAAACTAGTGGCCATTACAGCGTTGATTATCTTAAAAAATTAAACTGATGGCCATTACTGCGTTGAATATCTTAAAAAATTAAACTGGTGGTCATTACAGCGTTGAATATCTTAAAGAATTAAACTGATGGCCATTACAGCGTTGGATATCTTAAATAATTAAACTGGTGGCCATTACAGCGTTGAATATCTTGAAGAATTAAACTGGTGGTCATTACAGCGTTGAATATCTTAAAGAATTAAACTAGTGGCCATGACAGTGTTGAATATCTTAAAGAATTAAACTGGTTGCCATTACAGCGTTGAATATCTTAAAGAATTAAACTGGTGACCATTACTGCCAGAATTGAATATCTTTAAGAATTAAACTGGTTGCCATTACAGCGTTGAATATCTTAAAGTATTAAACTGGTGGCCATTACAGCTTTGAATATCTTAAAGAATTAAACTGGTGGCCATAACAGCGTTGAATATCTTAAAGAATTAAACTGGTGGCCATAACAGCGTTGAATATCTTAAAGAATTAAACTGGTGGTCATGACAGCGTCGAATATCTTGAAGAATTAAACTGATGGCCATAACAGCGTTGAATATCTTACAGAATTACACCGGTGGCCATAACAGCGTCGAATATCTTCCATAATTAAACTCGGGACCATAACAGCGTCGAATATCTTGCAGAATTAGACTGGGAGACATAACAGCGTCTAATATCTTAAAGACTTAGACTGGTGAACTGAGAGATTTGTATAATCCTTGATTTCAAATAACTGTTACTTTTTACCATGACAATTATCCTGTAAATCTTTGAAATTCGATTCGATTCAAAATCGGTCAGTTGATTCGATTCGATTCGATTCGATTAGCTTATTTGGAAATCTATGGATCGTGGATGTATTCTCAAAATTCTATCAAGTGGATTCTCTTGACTATTCTTCTGTCAACGCGTCTCCTCCACAAGGTACAAGATGACATAAGTAGAGTTTAAGGAAACCCCCACATCTTCCGAAACTTCTTCGTTTCCGTTCTGGAATATTACATGTTTTTGGATTGCCTTCCTAAACAATAGAGGCACGATAGAATACAAACAAATGTATTAGTGGAGACTGGCAATATTTGCGTTTGTGAAAAGGTGCAATATTTATAACTCTGGGTGCCGTGAGATTGGATTCGTAATTCGATTCGATTCGACATGCTATTCCTACGATTTGATTCGAAACAAATTTAGAGCCACAATTCGAAATTCGCGTGGCCCTTAGCATCACTTCGCCACATTGCTAAAAAGAATAAGAATAAGACATTAGGTCAAGTTCATAGCACACCCTCAGGACATAAGCAATCATCGCGTGAAGCATGAACGAAATCAGTCCATACAATAATTTTGTATTGACCAGACAACGTTAGAATGGCCGAACAAATAAACTAAAAGTCTCTTACATTGGCCGTGGAGTTATGGCATCAGGCAGGGCAGTAAACACCAATGGACCGAAACCAATCCGCCTGTGAAGTATGAATAAGATCGGTCCATTGTTTATATTTTTCTGGACCGCAGAAAGATAAAACCGACAAACAATGAGCAGTCTGTGACCTTGACCTCGGAGCTATGTCCGTATGACCAGGAAATAACACACCCGTGGATCCTCATTTATTTATGAAGCATAAAAAACCCAGCCCATTCAATATTTAATATGAACCAAGCGACAAACAGACAGTTAATGGACGACTAAGCACACGAATGGTTTGTGACCTTGACCTTGAAGCCAAGACCTTGCCTCAAGCTCACAAGACACAATTGAGACATCAGCAGTAGTATACCATGCTGAGATCTCCCTTTTTCTTGTGGACCTCGCTTATGGACCTCGGAAGTGACGTCATAGTTTCCACAAAGAGGTCACGAAGACAGCGTTCATACTATAATGTATGGTTTTGCTGGGGATAAGCGTCTTGAGCACATTAAAACCGAAAAGGGTATACATTAAAAGATTTTTTAAGGTTTGATACATTTTATTCTGCCCAAGATGAAATACAGAAATAGTAAGATTTTTTATATATGTTTACATTTAGAATATGCAGTATAATAGGAATGAATATGTCACATGCGTTTTATAACGCCTAACAACTGTCCCATCTATGGACCTGTGGTGAAATAATTTATGGTCAGTGTGATGCATTTATATATTCAGTGGATTGGTCGTCATCTTCTCGAACTTTTCATTTGCGGTAAAAGTAGGATAAACCAGCGTTACTCTGTGTATCTGTAAACATGCTGTTGTCATTCATTCTGAAACCTCGGTTGATACTACTGCCAGCCTGTAGTGTTTTGGGTACATTAAGATATTTCTCCTTGGTGAGAGAATTCTGACGTTTATTGGTACTTTTACAGCTCAGATTGTCGGCGCTCCGAAACAGTAGTGAGCCTTGTTTCACAATCTAGTAATACCTCACCTTGCCATTCGACTTTAATGAGTCCTGGTGTTCTCTTGCCAGTTGGAGTGCAACAGGGGTGCCGTGCGAGGTTTTGTTTTGTTTTATCAGTTGTCCATGTTCTCTCTGTGAACGCTGCAAGTCTAGAATAGTAACAACTCATGACAATGTTGGTAGAATTCCTCTTCCTTCTCAGGACGGACAACTTCTTTCATTCATCGTTTTGATAAGGTAATGTCTAAGCTGTAGCTGTCTGAGTCACACAATTCAAAGTCTCGGCGATCCACGCTGACATCTAGGAAACTGTAATATATTTCCAACGTTCGGAGTTTGGCGTACTGGTACACAAAACAACACCGATGTGTAGAGGCAAGTCCAGTTTGATTGCGTACTTATTCATCTCCAGTTTATAAAGATCTTCGCTTAGTTTGTTCAACTTATGGAAAGCCATGTTGGTAATGCTGTTTGACACATCGTTTTCGTCACAATAAACAACATTTCGATGGTTGTCTTTATTCTTGACGGTGTTTCCATATCCATTGTTTCCAAGAAACTTCATTGTATCAGCCACTATGGATTTGTTAGGATCGGCATCTCCATCTCGTCTGGCATCTGACACCTGATCACCAACCTTGAGAAAACACGCTTTCGACTGGTACTGGATCAACTGATAATTTGATATATATGGCTAACTTCCAATCCGTGTTCAAGTTACCACTTTAAGAGGGGTGTCGCCAGAAGATTTGTTTCTCCGGGTAGCTACCGATCAGACTCCGTCTTGGCTGGTTCATAATTTTATTCTCTTCAGCGTGGGTTTACATATGGTGCCCGATGTCCGATCTCGAAATGTTGATATTCTTGAAGGTGGGTGTCATATCTTTAAAATGCTGTTTTAAGTTATCTGGAAGATGTATGAACTATGTTTTCCTATTATTTCATCTGTTGTCATTTTCCCATCAATAGAGAAGTTGAAAGTTGTTTCTTGGGTACATCCTAAAGTCAGGAAGAGTCCTTTTCACCCGACGCTATTCACATTCCCATACCTCCAGAAGATAATATCCGAGATCTGTGATGTATTTGGAATTTCGTGACGTATCTTCTCTGAGCTCTTCCATTGTTTTCACGCGAACTGTATTGAACAGAGTAGGTTCCCCGTTCTTCGCTGTCAAAACACACTGATGACCGCGTCAGAAATATCC
This sequence comes from Pictodentalium vernedei, assembly GCA_031216915.1. Classification (NCBI taxonomy): domain Eukaryota; kingdom Metazoa; phylum Mollusca; class Scaphopoda; order Dentaliida; family Dentaliidae; genus Pictodentalium; species Pictodentalium vernedei. The sequence continues at coordinate 89,896,662 of CM062289.1, forward strand.
GTGAAATTGATATAAAGTTTGAGTCGAAAAGAATGAGTTGGAAGACGGCAGTTAGCTGTGGACAGGTGGTGCAAGACGACTCAAACTGTATATCAATTTCATGGATGTTTCCGGCACGGTCATCAGTGAAGAGAAGAACAAGGTTTCAAGACTGAGTATTCGCAAACGTACGGACGCATGGCACGCCACTGATTGGAGTATATTGCTGCCAGAGACCGTGTTTACATCAGACATCAGTTTGAAGGGTCGAAAAAAGAGTCGGAACACGGTGATGCAAAACGACTCAACCCGTATATCAATTTCACGGATGTTTCTGACGCGGTCATCAGTTTGTTTTGATAGTGAAGAATGGGGAAACTACTCTTTTCAATACAGTTCGCCAGAAAACAATGGAAGAGAGCTCAAAGAAGATACATTCCGAAATTCCAAGTACATCACAGATCTTGCATATAATCTTCTGGAGATATGGGAATGTGATGGCTTCGGATGAAGAAGACTTTTCCTGACTTGAGGCTGTTTCTAAGAAAAACTTTCAATTTCTCAATTGATGGGAAAATGACAACGGATGAAATAATAGGACAAATTCTTGCCAACAGACTTTTCGGCGTGGTTGAATGTGTCATCAATGTTCCAGATAACCAAAGACAATATTTTGAGGAGAATAGGATAGATCTTTATTTTGCAGTATACTAGTACATTGATTACAAAATAACATTACTACAAACAAGAACATAAGCTAGTATACAGCATGGAAATGGCATAGCCTATAAGGCTGTATTCCTGCCATTCCCGTAAAAAAAGAAAGATATCAAGTTTCTTTGGCATCAGTGTGTCGACGTGCTTTCCAGAAAACGGGGTTGTTTGATCTTTTATTTATAATTCAAGGGGGCTAGAATGTATATGTATTTGAGTATTTAGTGGTGGGAAGAGGAGGATGAGATGCCAGAAGATTACGGGGAGCGGATGACACAGTCGGGGCACGTTGGGTTGTCACATTTGGAGTTAGGACGCGAATAATTATTCAAGGTTTTATCAGTTAAGGTCTTTTTTTATATTTGGGTCTATTTAATTGCTGGATGTGTGGGTCTATACTATTCCAGTTTCTTGGGAAGGAGTGTAAAGGCAGCACAACAGAGAACTGTGTTCTTGGTTTGCGGGTATCTACTATCTAATTTACTGGTTTGCATTGTATTCATTCCTGCGGGGTTTCTATATACTTGAAAGGTATCATCAAATGGCATGGGGAGTTTTATGTTCGTCCAATCGTGCATAAAGAGGGAGACGAGAAGGCTGCAGAGATCTGAAGACTGTAGATATGACACTCATCTTCAAGAATATCAGCATTTCGAGGACATCGGACACCATATGAGAACCTACGCTGAAGAGAATAAATGTATTAACCATCCAAGACGGAGTCTGTTCGGTAGATACCACGGAGAGAAAATTCTTCAGGCGACACCCCTCTTAACGTGCTGCCCGGAACGCGAATTGAAAGTTAGCCATATTTATCAAGAGATCCAGTACCAGCCGAACGCGTGTTTACGCAGGTTTGGTGATTAGATGTCGGATGCAAGACGAGCTGAGGATATCGACCCTAACAAATTCATAGTGGCTGATGCAATGGCGTTACTTGGGAACATTGAATATGGAAAAACCGTCACGAATAAAGACAACCATCGAGATATTGTTTATTGTGGCGAAAACGATATGTCAGGCAGCATTAACAACTTGGCTTTCCGCAAGTTGAGGAAACTAGCACAGATTTTTAAGAACTGGAGATGAATAAGCACGCGATCAAACTGGACTTGCCTCCAGACAACAGGTTTTTTGAGTACCAAGACGCCAAACTTCGAATGTTGGAATTCTATTATGATTTCCTACATGTCTACGTGGATTGTCGAGACTTTGAATTATGTGAACCAGACAGCGACATCGTATACATTGCCTTATCAAAACCTTCACTGGAGGACGTTCACCGTCCTGAGAAGTAAGAGGAATTTTGCCAACATTGGCATGAATGGTAACCATCCGAGGCATGCAGCGTTCACAGAGAGAACTTTGAAAAAAGAAACAAAAAAAAGAAAACAAAACCTGGGTACCACACCCCTGTTGTACTCGTAAGCAGACATTAGACAAGAGAACACCAGGACTGTTTAAAGTCGAATGGCAGGGTGATGGTATTATTGGAATGAGTAGCAAGACTTACTACTCTTTCGGTGCGTCCGACAAACTGAACTGTAAATGCATCATTAAGCCTTAGAATGATCTCGCCAAGGAGAAATGTCTGAATGTCCTCAAAACACAACAAACTGGCAGTGTATTAACCAAGGTGTCAGAATGAATGACAACAGCATAAGTACATATACACTGACTAAAAGATGGTTTATCCTTCTTCTACCCCAAACGAAAAAGTTCAAGAAGATGGTGTGACGAAAAACCACTGAATATATAGCTGCATGGCGCTGACTATAAACTATTTCACCACAGGTCCATAGATGTGACAGTTGTTAGTCGTGAAAAAACTCATGTGAATATATTCATTCCTATTTTTCTACATATTGTAAATGCAACTGTATCATGTTAAAATATTGCACCCTTACTGGTTTTGTATATATTATTGGGCAGAATAAAATGTATCAAACGTTGAAAAGTCTTTTGTTGTGTATCTTTTTCGGTTTTTTTTCTGTTTGTTCAAGAGCCGTATGCCCAGTAATATCATATATCACTGCATGACCGCTATCAACGTGACCTTTTTGAGGAAACTATGACGTCACCTCCGAGGTCCATAAGCGGGGTCCATAAGAAAAGTGGAAATCTCAACATGGCTTTACTATGATCAGCAATCGTCCTGTTATAGATGAACAAGATTGGGAAGTTGAATAATAATTGTTTATGGACCAGGGATAATAATTAATTATAACTGTGGAGGCATGCCATTGGGTCGAAACTCATGACGCACTCTCGAAACATGTAGAACCGTTATGGGAAGAACGGGCGAAATCTGTCCATTCACACAATATTTAGGGACTCGACACCATTAGAACACGCAAACGTTCTATGACCTTGATGTCCTTGCTCAAGGACATGGCAATCTTGGCACATAAGCAGTCACTCAGTGAGGTATGGAAACTCTTCGTCCATTGAATATTATGTTATGGGGTCGTGCAATATTATAATGGGTGAAGAAATAAACCAACAGCCTGTGTTCACCTTGGAAATGTGACCTTGGGCCTAGATCGTGTCAAGCCCTTGAATTATAAGCAATGATTGTTTGGAGAATGAACAAGATTGGCCCATTGCAATTTTTTTATGGACCGGATAAAGTTAGAATGGAACATTCAAAAAAAAACGAACGATGAGTGACCTTGACTATTGAGCTTTGACATTGGACCCTGGATAAAAGACACGGCACACTCTCGTGCCACAAGCAATACTTGTGTGAAGTATTCACACGACTGCTCCAAGGAATATTTTGTGGTGGCTCAGTGGTAGACTGTTGGACATCTATGCTAGAGGTCCCGAGTTCGACCTCCGTCCGGGACGACCCGCGTTGTTTCATTGGGCAAGGCATTTTTTCCCGGTTGCCTACATGGGGGCACGAGGACACTGTGTACTAAGGCGTTCTGCACGTCGATGGTGCACATGCCTTCAAGCGCTGTAACCCTGCTTGAGTGGAGCTTGAACAGAGTTAGAATGTTGAGGAGCTGACAGTTGCTCGTCGATGCTCGGTGGTTCTCTCCGGGTACTCCGGCCTCCTCCACCCCCCCCCCCCCCCGTAAAACTGTCACGGTCACGATTAGCTATTGTGCATAAGTATGTGTGACCTTAAACACCAATAAATAAATAACTAAATATTGATTTTTTTGTTATGGCGCGGATAATGTTAGGACGGATAAAGGACGAACAACTGAACGGACGAACGACTCGACGGCAGGGCGGACGGACGGACAGACTTAAATTTGGCCCTTTTCTCGATTTTCTTTTGTTGCAAACCCAACCCTCTATCATATAGCCACACAGAAACGAATACCCAGTATTCAAACAATGGGATTTTTTTTGTGTTAAGACAAACCCCCTACCGCTAAAGATACTAAATGTGCGCATGCACAGACGGATGGTCGGACGAACGAACAGGGCAAATTGGCTACAATATGCCCCTCCCATCAAGGAAATATTTCCAGAAAATTAATACTTCGAACTCTTAATTTAAGCACGCAAAAAATATTTGCAGGAGGAGCGTTCCCCTCTTCTCGCTCATGTATGTACACCACTAGATACAGTTAAATTTCTGGCCAATATGTACTTTCTTTTGATATTTGGTCCTTATGTCAATAATATTCTTCTCTTCTTCAGGAACAGGAACACCCAGAGGAGACCCAACTGAAATAAATAGTTTAGGGAACCACTTCCTTTCCAACGAAAGAAAGCAGAATATCTTCATTGGATCTGTGAAAACATGTATTGGACATTTGGAGGCGGCCTCTGGCGTAGCAGGTTTCATAAAAGTCCTTCTAATGATGAAACACGGGACCATTGTACCAAATTTACATTACAATCCACCGAATCCGAAGCTTAAATTCACCGACTATAAATTTAAGGTGCCGGAGAGGTGTATAGAATGGCTACTTGACAAACGGCGTAAACGAACAGCATTTGCCAATTCGTTTGGATTTGATGGAACAAACGCACATGTTTTAATTCAAGATTACCATGTGAACGATCAGTGCAACTATAAAGAAAACCAACCACATTTGGTAACAATTTCGGCTCCTCTCAAGCATTTGCTTAGCCTGTCTGTGAAGGATTTCATACAAAAGATAAAGGCAGGAAAATATAATATTGATGATGTATCGTTCACTAGTGTGAAAAAAACGTGACCATTATCCTTACCGATTATCGCTTGTTGCCCAATCCATGAAAGATATCAACACAGATGAAATAATATCTAAACTAGAACACGTGGAGCAGGGAAAAGTGAATAAACATCGTGTGATATTCGTGTTTTGTGGTGTTGGAACGTGTTGGCTTGGAATGTGTAGAACACTGTTAACTCGTTTCTTGGTTTTTAGAAGGAAAATGTCACAAATTGACCTGTGTTTGAAAAAATACTGTCACGAGTCACTGGTAGATTTGTTTGACCATGGCACAGACAGTATCTGGATCAGCAAGTGGTATTCAATTGTTCAAAGAAAAAAAATGCTGAACAGTTCAACAACAATATGTCGAGCCTGTTTGATCTCCCAGTATCTTGTGCGTATCACAGCAGGTATGTATTGGATTCTGCTCATAGCTTTTCAGATTACGTGCAAGTACTGTCAGTTAACAAACCAAAAATACAGATATATTCCACAGTTGCTGGGTCGACTTTGGATGGAGAAGATTTGAATAATGAATACTGGGTAAAAAATATACTACAGCCAGTACGATTTCAACAAGCTATTAAAAATGCATCACGAAACAACAAAACAAACGTGTTTGTAGAAATTGGTACAAAACCCGTGTTGTCAGCTCATATCAAAGATATCCTGTCATCTTCAACAAACATTGTTTTACCGTCCGTCAAACAACAGATTGACGATGTTCGTTTACTCCAGTCACTTGGATTGTTGTAGGATATGTGTTTTCAGCTCAACTGGAATAATTTTCCATGCTCAGGTAAAGTCTTTGACATTCCTCGGACTATTTTCGACAGGCAAAAACTACTGAAACTCCCCGCCATTTCTCAAAAAGGTGAACTACGGAATTATTAAAATTGTCCGACATGTTCATTAATGAAACTACTGACGAGAATATATATGAGCTACAAGTAAGTTCCAACACAGTCCCATTTGCATATGAACATTTTGTGTTAGAGCATCTTGTCTTACCCGGAGCGACTTTTGTAGAAGCGGTAATGGTAATTGGGGAATTTTGTTTTACCCCTCACTACTCATGCAAAGTGCAATTTGACAAGTTATATTTTTTGGAGAAGGAAGATACACTCTCTGTCATACTAGTGCCTCCAGAAAGTGGTCCAGGATGTAACTTTCGAATTGGAAAAGAAGACATCATTTATGCTCATGGACATATACGTCCAAAATGGTCAGCTACGATATTGATCAATTAAAATCTTCTTATACACAACTGGTTGGAAAGGATGAGATATATTCTAAGCTTCGTGAACATGGCTTCATTCACGGACCTTCATTTCAACTGATTCAGTTCGGATTAAATTGAGAACATGTTTGTGTAGCGGAAGTTGTATTAAATAGCCATGTTTCATCTCAGTTAAACAATACAATTTTGCATCCGTGTATTTTAGATGCATGTTTGCAATCGACAGTCTTATTTATATTTCAGAATACTAGAAACTTAAAACAGGCCATTCCAAATTACATAGGAAGTATTCAACACTATTTACCAGTTACCAGGACAATGTACATTGTCTGTTATTTAACAGTTGCGTCAGAGACACGACTCACACATATCCTGCTTCTGGCCAATACGGGTGGTCTTGTAGCAGAAATGAACGACTATACCGTAAAACTTGGAGCATCAAAAATGGCTTCCGGATTCAAATACAATCTTGGATGGAGCGAGTTAACAAAGGTGCATTGTTATTGTAAAGATACAAACGTAGAACATGACTTACAAAGGCAGTTAATAATTCTTGCTTGGTGTGACAAAATACTCCAACTACATAACGGAACCAATGAAAAATGTACGATTGTCTTGCACATGCATTCATTGATTGGTGATTCAGGGCAGGGTTTTCTGTATCCGACATTTGTCAGAGAGATCGAAGACAAGGGACACAATCTAGAGAATGTACAAACTATTGTATATCAACCCGGCGTTGGACACACAGAACCGTTTGCCACAACTGCCGATGTATATGGTAAAATTTTAGATCAGTGTTACTCTTTAGTTTTACTTGTTCGTTCATTAAAAACAAATAAAACAAACATCCCGGTGGCCATAATGACAAAGAATGCAGTGACTGTATTAAAAGACGAGACCTGTAACCCAATATCTGCTTCATTATGGGGATTGGTTAGATGTATCATGTTGGACGTAGGAGTTTCTAAGGTGCCATTTCTTATTGATATCTGTTCTAATGAGGATTATGTAGATGGTTGCAAGCTTGACGTTGAAACCCTTGCCCGGGACGGACTGATAGGGTGTGCTGTAAGGCATGGGTCTCTCTATCAAAATCAAATAACAGCAGTCGATGACACCTATATGAAACCAACATACAGGGAAATAAGCAGTGACCATACGTGTCAAGCCATACTGAAATCAAGAAAAAGTACGTTGCTTGGAAGATGCACATCGTATCTACAAAATCCTTGCCCCAGCATGTAGTCTTGCTGCTGGTTCTGTGAGACTTTTGGTCAAAACGTTTTGTCTCCACCCTCCTCAGCTGTATCCTTCGACCGAAACAGAGAGCTTTGGTATGCAGTTGTCAAACAAATCGTTGTGCAATGAAGGATATGACGTTCTTACATTTGAAGTTGTTGGAAATATGTTGTCAAATATTGATGACGATGTTGTCGCCTGTTATCTTTTGCCAGTAGGTCGTTTCGTAGATGTCCCAAGAGAATGTATTATACATATTGGTGATTTACTCTCGTACACACCTTGCATGCTAACTAAAATAACTATCATACTGGGACTTGTAAGCTGCATTGACAATATTCGCCGCTTAGAATCTTACTTGATGAAGGAAATGGACTTGAAAGCGTGCATCTTTGTTTTGTTACAACATCAACACATATCTGGCTATAATATAGTCAGTTTAGCGGATGTGACTGAAGCACGTCAACATTTAAATAGCACGTTACTTTGCCTTATTCCACTCAAAGGCCATGTGTGCATGTTGTTAAAAGAAGGCTGGGCACCGCCAAAGCAATTTGTGAGCCTGAATACATTGATTGATGGGACAAATGTCCTCATGTTGTCAAACGACCATCATGAATTTGATGTACTTTTACGATCAGTAGATGATGTTTTAAATGGACGCAATTGGCGGCGTTTGATTCCAGAAATAACGCAGAGCTACAAGTGTTTTAAAACAGCTGACACGAAAACTGATCGAGACAGTGCTCGTCACAATCCAGGTCAGGGAATATTGTAACCGAAGTATGTGATTCATTGTGATGAAACAAATAATAACACGGAAAATTTGGATCTGTCTCTCCATACTGTTAGAGTGAAAGAGGAGAAACTGTTTAGAAACGATAGCCGTTACATTATTGTCGGTGGTATGTCTGGCTTAGGCTGGAATTAATGCGCATAGTTGCAGAACTAGGAGCTGGTTACATTGTGAGTACATCTCGACGAGCCACTAATGACTCACAGCGACAAAAGTTTGCTGAGTTGGAAAATAAAAACAATTGTGTTATAACGGCTTTGTCCACAGACGTCAATAGCTTGGCTTCCATTCATGAGCTTTCGCATACAATCTCGATAAAATTTCCAATGATTCCAAGCAAGGGTATATCCCATGGAGCCGCTGTCGAAGCAGACGAGCATACGCTCACTATTTCAAAAGAAACCTTTCAGAAAGGTCTTGGCCCCAAAGTACAGGGAACGTGGAATCTACATATTGCATCTAGATGCTTGTCATTGGATTACTTTGTTACCCATTCATTTATTTCTACTCTATTAGGCAATATAACACAAAGTACTTACGGGGCAGGATGTACATTCCAGAACGCCGTCATGCAATACAAAAGAAAACTGTTTTTTTCTGGACAAACAATTAACTGGGGTGCATTGAAGACAGGCTTGGCAATAGGAGATGAAACAACAATTAACCTGATACAACATAATGGCATTTCACTGACGGACTTAGACAGAGCCCAAAAAATGGTTGATAGATACTTTAATGAATAACTACCGGGAAATCACTTTTTGTGACATCAATTGGAAACGATTCTATAAAGAACAAAATGAAAATGCTGGCGTCCCTTTGCAAAGGTTTCAAAAATTAGTAAAAACTGCAAATGATGAAATGAAAGAAGAGTGGAAGGATTTCCATATTTCAAATGAAGAATCGTTGCCACATATAATACATGACCTCACAACTATTTTCTCCCAATTTGTTCCCATGGATGTTGAAGGACTTACACCCGACACACAAATGATAGATATTGGGATGGATTCGATGACAAGTATGGCACTGGCAAACAAACAGAATTCAAAACTGAATGTACCAGTGCCCTTGAATCTAACACTTGCCCCAAATATGTCCATACATTCCCTCGCCTGTTTTATTGTTGCGGAAAAGGAAAGGGGCGTCCGGCCTGTCCAGATAAACCCGCTGCCCTCACCAAAGCAGGCTCGATAAGTTCGCATCCTTGAATAAAACAAATACGGATTTTTTTTTGTGTGCAAAATCTAACCATTTACGTCTATGAAAACGTAAAGATAGCCACACATTAAATGCGATGCAATCATCTCAACATCCCAAGAATCGCGATAAAGTAGGTAGCTCGGAGATTCTTTGGTTACGGCACTGAAATTCAAACCTAAAAGTTCACGGTTCGATCCCTACCATGAGAAACTGCGTTGTGTCCTTGGGCAAGGCACTTTATCGCGATTGCTCACGTATACTAAGGCGTACAGTTAAAACTAGAAGTCCTGTCACGAACTGTGTGCTTATCTAGGCTTAATTGCGCGTAGTAATTGCGCGCAATTGCAATATCGAATGACATCCAAGCACAGCAGATTCTTCTGGTTACTCATAGCAAACACATGCAATGTTTCTGCCAATGGACCTCCGGGTTACCCGGAGGTCCATTGGCTGAAACATTGCTTGTGCACAGGCCATATGCATATAATTTGATAGTCTTACTGTGGTCATAACGCGTAGATTAACACGCAGATCGACGTGCTATTTGTGCGTATTTCATGACAGGACTTCTAGTTTTAACTGTACTGCAAGTCGATGTTGCAATTGTCTTCAACCAATGTTAACCCTACTTGTGTGGAATTAGTACGTTGGATAGTTTAACAGCTGCTCGTTTTTGCTCGGTTGACCTCTCCGGGTACTCCGGCGTCTCCCACCTGTAAAACTGTCCGACACGAGGTGATCCTGGCTGTCGAAAGTGTCGTTAAACCTCAATAAATTAATCGCGATAAAGTAAGAAATATCACATTGTCATCCAATTTTTCAATGTCTTCATGGTATGAACCTCCTTGTAGAACACACACAATGGCTAATCATGACCGTGATAGTTTTACGGGTGGAGGAAGCCGGAGTACCCAGAGAGAACCACCGAGCAACGACGTGCAGCAGCCAGCTCCAAAACATCGTAACTCCGCGCTGCAGCACAGGCAGGGTTAGACTGGTTGAAGACATGCGCATCATCGACGTGCAGTACGCCTTAGTACACGGCGCCATTGTGCTCCCATGTGGACAATCGGGGGTTAAGTGCCGTGCCCAAGGATACAACGCGGGAGTCCGAATCGATCGCTCAGACGGTCACCCATCCGAGGATTAACCGGGCTCGACGTTGCTTAACTTCGCTGATATGACGAGAACCGGTTACCGCAGTACGCACAAATACTAACTACAATAAAACCAGAAAACAGACGGGAATATAAATATAAATATATGTTATCATCTCTATGTGTTCATCGAAAAACTTCTATCAAGCTGAGATGGTGTTATTACATGTATTAGGTATCGCGACGAGCACTTTAGGGCGAGTCGCGGTACGTAATAGGAACACCACCGGGGCTGGATACATGTTTCTAGGACAGCACATTGTGGTGATGATAAATACAGATTATCATGATAATGTGCATGTCCTTGTGATCTGTATCAGATTCGGGGTGGTGTCCAGAATGGGATCTCAACGAGTCGTCTTTGCCGGCGAGTTGTGATCCCATTTTTGGACACCACCGAGAATCTGATGAAAATCACAGGACAAGCACATTTCCATGATAATGCCTTTATCTAACAATTCTGTCACATAAACAGATTAAATCTTAAATTATTAATACATTTTTCGGACATAATGTTTGGCGAGAAAACGTTTTAAAAAAGCCCATATTTTATGGAACTATATTGTTGTGCACTCTAACAATGAGTCATGCTGTCGCCGCAATTTTCAAAGTTGTTTTCTCATTTTTTCACTCTTAGTGCCACTTCCTATGATGATACGCTTGAATTTACGAGTGTGTGATATTGAATTGTTCAGTTTATATTTATTGTGGGGGTGGGGGCATTTGTCTATTAATAATTATGTTGCTAACTGTAAGCGAGTTTGTTTTGTTTTGTAAGCGATCAGCTGAGTAGATCACTGAAACGCACATAGAATGTATTCAAGCGCCTATTATGATAGCCCGTCGCGTTCCCGGAAACGAGTCATCTGTATGATACGGAATCAGAATGAGTCGTCTATGTTATACGGAATCGGAACACGTTATGTGATACCTACCGTTTCTCATGGTTATCAGGCCAAAATATTTATGATTGTTAGATAAATGCATCTTATCATCTCGGAAAGCCACCTGGTGGTAATAACCAATTTATTTTAAAATATTCTTCCCTTCCGTGACTTGTTCGCAAAAGAAATTCTGACAATATTCAGTGTCTGAGAATTGATATTTTATGAATGAAGATCATGATGACGTCATGGTGTTATTTTCTTGAGCTGTGCATGACGTAATCCCCTTTTAGCGTTCCACTTGTACTAGATTTGCCGAAGTTTATAGTAATGTTTCAGCTGTGTGTTTCTTTGTTATATTTTTTCAGCTTTAACGCATCGCTTTCCTATATAAAAAATATCATCATGGCAAAATTGATCTACACTTAAAACTAGAAGTCCTGTCATGAAATGCGTACAAATAGCACGTCGATTTGCGCGTTAATCTACGCATTATGACCATAGTAAGGCTATCAAATTCTGTCCATATGGCCTGGGCACAAGCAATGTTTCAGCCAATGGACCTCCGGGTAATCCGGAGGTCCATTGGCAGAAACATTCCATGTGTTTGCTATGAGTAACCAGGAAAACCCAACATGCTAGGGATGCCATTCGATATGGCAATTGCGCGCAATTCCTACGCGCAATTATGCCTAGATAAGCGCGCAATTTGTGATAGGACTTCTATTTTTCACTGTAGTCCAATTTATTTTGCTGAGTTGGTGAGTTGGTGATTTTTGTTTGTCATGTAATTGCTACTATCGAAGCGGTTACCTCGACATGTGTTATCAGTTTTCGATGAGTGTAAGTAAAAACATTTTCTTTCTGAAACGAAAGATCGCGCCCTCTCGTAGGTTTCACTGTGGTCGATACAAATTTGTTTCAGTCCAGACGTTTTTGCTTGTATCGGGGGTAAATCGATTGATTGTAAGATAAATATTGAATAAACGGATAGTGTTTTCAAATAAAAAATGTATTCTACGAGAAGGATTAAGAATGAAACCGACGAGCTTCTGGCGAGTCGATTTCATTCTTAACCCTATGAACTCTAGTGGTATCGGCCATGCCAGTTCCATGGAAGCACTTGCTACAGTCCATATTCATTATTTGGGTAGACCAATCAATATCTTTAACGTGTAGCCTCGGGGCTGCATGTTGAAAATGTTGATTGGTCTACCCCACACATTTACTGAGCAGCCATCCTATTTAATGACGTTATGACGTATCATATTCCAGGAGGAAGCGGCCGTTAGGATTCAAAGGGTTAATTCTACGAGTAGAATATTTTTTTTTACTTGAAAACACTATGCGTTTATTTTCTTTATCCAGTAAATCTTTTACAGGGTAGTCGCGGCGAAATCGTGCTCTTACCCGCTACAAAACACAGCGAAAAATGAGAAGCGCATATGTCCAATTCGATCGACAAGTAAAATTGCCAAAAATAAACAAGGCGCAGTGATACATTTATGTGTAAAGATAATTCCCCTACAAACTTGAGATAAACTTGCAAAAATACTGTATTAAATGAACAATGTGTAGTGTTTTCTACTGGCATTGTGTAATACGTTTAACAGGATTTAAAGAAAACTACAATTGAACTGTTAATTATGCTACACAAATGAGGTAGAGGTCTGAAGTCAACAAGTCAGTCTTTACTGAAGGAATAACTTATTTTAGTGTTAAACCTACGGGGCAAATTTATCATCCTACCAGGTGAATAAAGCAAAAATTTATCCAGGACTTTTATTGTTCGAATAAACGGCCATTTATCGGATAAAATCACTTACCATTCGATTCATTGAATCAAAACTAAATTCCGTGATTATACTGTTATACATCTCATATTTGACATTTTATTTTCTTTGTTCCCTAGACAATCGAGAAGTCATAGACTAAATAACTCGCTGAAAAAGAAAAAAGGAAAAAAAAACGCCTTATCAATTACTTTTTCGCAACGTTCGCATCGCATGCGGTGTGTAATATAAGTTATCTCCGTCAACATGTATGGTATATGGAGATTTAATACCTGGATGTCTCATTTAAACACTTTTTGGTTCGATTTTTTTTTTATCGAGGCGAGCAAAAGCGGAAAGCTTTCATTTAAACCATATACCCCCGATGTTTCGCGTGCGCTTATATCCTGGATGTTGCACGCTCTCAAAAACCTTGGATGTTGGGTGGACCCTTTGCCATGGCTATTTGTCCAAGACATTCTGACCAATCAAGAGACAAAATTTATCGGGATACACGGACAAAGGTCTTTATTCAAACTATTCATCACACTGTGCATACAGAACAGTGTTTACACGATGACAGAGAATTCCGATTGTATCGCGATAGATATCTATCTCACATGACCCACGTGACCGGCTTATTTGCATATTTAATGAACTCACGGACTATTTAATCATCGTACGTTCTTCCGTGCAAACAAACAACTTGGCATCACGATTCGAAAATATCAGCAGACGGACGTTTGTCGAAGAATATAGAAATAAAAACACAGACCGCAGAATCAAAGGACACTTGACTCTTTTATATGATTTTTTATATGAACGCCATTATGAGTGGAGAGAGTTCATATCAATGCTTATTTCGCTACATATCTGTAACCCCTGTCTTGCCGGCGTTTGGATTTAATTTCGCGGTTTGTATCTGTGGTATATACAGAACTTGTGTGCGCTCTTTCCGATAAGCAAATCAGGGTTTTTTCAGAAATCTACAAAAAAAAATGTTCGAGAAAGCTGCACGTGCCCGTGGATTACTTTTGATGACGTCCGAATGTTTTGGTGAGAGGAGAAAACTTATCTCTGATAGGGTGGCTGTGAGATGGGGAAATCTCACACCAGGAACAATAATTATCTCACATGTTGAGAAATATAATGAGGAACATCGAATCACTGATGACTTTTGCGTTCGTTTTTCTTGGGGCAGTCTTGACTTGGCAATCCTTCATTTATGAAAACTCGACGGTACTCAACCATTCTCTTGTGCAAGTGTTTGGCGACCGCATTGCCATCTGATCGAAACAAGACGCCAACTTTGTGATCAGATTTGAGTACTTGTTACATAAAAGATAATTTCATATTCAACGTGTTGACGACAGCATGAAAAACAATGCGGATGGGTGGAACACAGTAATCTAACCATACGTCACAGTTAGTATGTACGTTTAATTATTGCTGAATCTCTTGGAATTTGTCAGTTTGATGTATAAATAATTAATGCTACACGAGGGGTAAATCTCTGGCACGAAACACTTTACGATAAAACAGTTTAACGCTGATTTTTTTACATTTTTACTTAAACTTGTAAATAACTTTAATACAGTCAGTGGAGTGTGAATCTACTAACTTTTAATGGGGTTGTACACAAGACTGGAAATAAGCATACTGTCATCTGAAAAAATGATACTCCCAAGCGGCGAATCACTACTTTTATCCTCTTTGTACCTCAGTCTAAATCAATGCCTCAGGCCTACAAAGAAAGAGGGACTAGTAGGATATATTGGGGGTTCTTGTCCACTGTATGGAATAGCATTTTCAAATTCACTCTCTGGGGACCTCCATCTGCAAATGACAGATCGCTTATTTCCAGGCTTGTTTCTGTGCGACTATGGGTCATTTTAATTACCTTTTGCCACGTGACACGTCTACTTGACACTCTGGTAGTCGCTCGTATCCATTTCTGTTTTAGTCCTGGTGGTAATATATGTGTTAACACCAATCGTTAAATTGCTTAATTCATTTAGTAGCTTTGAACGTAAGTTGTTAATGGTAACTATTCGATAAAACAATCTATGAAACGAACTGATCCTCCTTCCGGTTATTAAGCTCATTCATTAAAAATGTTAATCAAGCGCCGGAGAATAAAATAAAATACTTCGCAACCCAGTCTTTGTCAGGGACTATTTCCTGACGCGTAAATTGCGGACAAACAACGCATTTTAAACTATAAAGAAATCGCAGGCCTTAGACAAGACGTTGTTTGTTTCTCATTTAGGTTCCTATTATGTTGTTTTGATTTCTGGGTGGTGGGTAGGGGTGGGGGGTTGTCATAGAACAAACTTTTCAACTCGTTCCTAGTTTATATCGAAATTTACAAAACTCGCCCAGTAAATTTGGGCTGGACCTCCCTAAAGTCTGGTAAATTTCGGTATATACCAGGAACTCTTTGGAGATCATATATGTGTTATATTCAGAGAAAATGGGTAAGACAGCCCCAGGTCTACTACCGCTATTTCGTACTATTATTTGCCAACTCCACTCATTTGACTTGAATGGCACTGATTAGCGGCTGTTAATACAGGAGAAAGGCAGATTGTTCGCGCAAACTGTAACTCACCACCAGGCAAACACAAATATCCCCACATTTCTGTGTGGACAGATTATTACAGAAAATGCAGGCACAGGGTTTTTTACACATCTTACTGTGGATACACCATCTACAACATACAAACAAATAATTTTCTTTCCTTCAAATACATTTGAAAAACCCACTCCCAGAGGTAAACAAAATAGTGCGTTCCTTCGGTGTCTCAATGGGGTAGTTATAAAGCCATCTTTTGGTGCAAAATAATAGAACAGAATCAACGGTAGCCCCAGTCCTTTGCTGATCATTACCTCTCATTATCCAACATTTCACGTTTAGAATTCAGTCAGTAGTTGCGTGCTTTCCACCGAAATACTGCGATACGCACGTATTAGGGTCCACAAGCAATGTTTTTGAGACATGAAATGAAAATGAGTTGCGTTAGTGAAGATCTCTGTTTGTAAGAGTCGTCAAGTATCCATTCAAGGGGAAAAGTTAACCTTTTGAACCCTGACGGTATAGTCCATACCAGTTCCGATTCATCAACTGGTAGAGCATATATTCGTTACTTAAGGGGAAGACCAATCAATATTTTCAACGTGCAGCCTTGGGGCTGCACGCTGAAAATCTTGATTGGCCTCATGCACAAATTCACTTAGCAACTATATATATTATGAATTCAGGTCGTATCACGATACTGGACCGGAAACGCGACCTTTCGGGTTCAAAGAGGTAAACATTAATTTTTATAAAAGCATTTTCTGAATAATAAAAGTGAGTCGGGCTTGAGAATGTTTATTTCTCTTTAGGATTGTAAATGAGGTTGCGGCCCAGTTCCTTTTCGTGCCTGTTTTAATTTTTATGTGTGATGTATAATAGGAAGACCACATACTCCGTACCAATCTGGATGTGCATAAATGGTATATTTAGCTGCATGTGCTGAAAATAGTTTCCGCGCCCATTCAACCATAATACCCCAAAGCGCATGCCCTCACCTCAAACTGCATGCCCTCACCGTAAAGTACAACACAAACATTCAATTGAGTCAAATTGCTTTAATCGTTCAGATAGTATGGTATTACCGATCGAATCGCGAAAGTTTCGTTATCTAGTTTCGACATATTTACACCAGTAGCTTGAGAGTTTGTGTCCACGGTATCATCCGTCATGTGCACGAGGTGTCCGTGTCTACAAAAATCACGCTTTGACTAGTCAATAATGGGTGAGTCCTTCTCTGACTCATAAACACGTCAGACACCTCTACTACGTATCGTGAACAAAATATTGGAAAATGAAAACTTACTCAAGAGAAATGGAATCTGCAATGCCTTGTTTGCACGTTTCTTTTCGAAATGTCAGATTCTTCACTGTTGTGGTCAAAGCGGCGGCCAGAGAGTTTCACGCGAATTGCTACTATTGATCCCAATAAAACTGAACTGCAGCAACAAACGTAGCAGCAAAGTGTGCCCCCTCCCCTAAAATAGCGTCAAGTCAATCAATCCGATACCATTTCTCAATCGATGACGTTGGATGACGCGAAAGCCGTTATGCTGTGACTGTAGTCACATCGAAACAGCTTTCACTTCATCAAACGTCATGGTGTTAACCCATTATGACAAGTTATACGTCATCAGCTTTCCTCATTCGGTACTTTGTTTCTGTCAATAAAAACTGTAATGTGTTGTGAATAGTCCACTTGTATGGCAGCGGAAAAGGTGCATTATTTAACCCTTTACCCAACGTAACAGCCAAAACCGGCCAGTGCTATTCACAAAAATCGCCAATTAATTTTCATTATTTTTTTTCATTTTTTGTCTCAAAAACATATGCTATGACCCCTCTTTGGAACGAGCTGGACCTATGTTTTTGAGACAAAAAAAAAATGAATAAAAAATAGTTATTCAATAATTTTGTTTGCAAGTGTCGTCTGCTTTTCATGTTAGGTAAAGGGTTAAAAAGCGAGCGGCGATTTATTGGCATCGGGAAATTTTCTATACTATATTTTATTGCGTAAAGCATTTACATGTTCATAGCAAAAAGAAAAATACAAATTGAGTGAGAAGAAAAACATGGTAATGAACATGAAGTGTCATGGTTCAGTGATACACAATTGTTGTGAACGAACAACCTTAATTATACAGTGTGTGTTTGATTTTGTAACAGCTCACATAATACCAGAGTAAGTACTAAAGTATGGACATTATTCATTTTGACAGGGGTCCAAGAGATTTTGTAAATGAGATGTCCTTATTTTTCTAGCATGAAGAAGATATTTTACCAAATTTAGAACAGATTTTCTCGCGTGAGAATTCAATAATTTTTGGAATTTATTTAAGCCTTTTTATATATGATGTCACTGAACTTATCCACGATTTTGTCGATGGGGCCATCAAATATTTCAGCAGACAGTTCTAGTTTATCATTATTCATGAGCTGCATTTGAAATACTGGGGATTTCTCGGCATCCCAGATTAGTTTTTCGACGATTTCTGTTCCATTAGCTTTCCTGTCTTTTTTTACCCCTCTTTCGATTGACCGTTCGAAAATTGAAAGATAGACATTATTATTAAACTCCTGAACAGTGAAGTTTTCGATCAATTTTCTATCCCAATAATTTAGTAATAAATAATCCACCGTACTAACCCCCTGATGTGAACAGAAAGTGAAATCGCCCAGTGTATCATTTCCCAGTCTCCCATTTGCTATTATTATGCCAGTGTTTATACACATATTTAATAAACGCCGCCCGCTGTTGTCAACAACTTCTTCTTTATTTGCACGATTTTGTGGCATTTCTATTTCTGAAGATTGACAGTTATAGGAATGTTTGTCAAACATTAATCTAATTCAGTGGATGTCCAAGCATTTAGGTCATCGGCAATAAAAACTTCACTTAATAAACAATATTTTGAAATATCCATTTCAAGCTTGTCAAAAAAATCAAAATCTTTTTGTTTGATAACTTTTGAGTTTTGGGGAGGGATATATATGCACAACAAATGAAAATATCCTCCGAAAATTCGAACAGCTTTTCCGATAGTTTTACCCAAATTATACCGTTTTCACATTTTTCAATAATACGAATGTTGTTTTTCAATTCTGAACGATAATACACTGCAATGCCCCACTAAACCTCCCCCTATTGTCTTCCGTACTTTATTTCCTTGTTATCACAAAGATAGCCATCAATATTGAAGTCTATACCGTCAGTACCAGATAACCATGTTTCACTTAAAAAAACTTATATCATAGGATTTTATTAATATTATGAAATCCTCATTTGGGAGCTTTCGTTTTAAACCATAAATATTTCAACTCCCTATTTTGAGACCAGACTCTTCATGTTGCCCCTAATTTAATTGTCTCTTTTGATATTCCACATTATCAATATACAGTTTCTTTTCAATAAATTTTGCGTTTTTTCTAGCCTCTCTTGCCGCTTTCGTCACTGGGTAAAGTTCTTTTTTCGCTTCACGAATTTTCCTTGGTTGTTGAATCCCAATTCCGAGGTTTTGATGCTTGAGTTCTTCAGCTTTATCTATTTATTTATGATTCTAACCAACTCGCGATCTGAGAAGTAACGAAACTTCACTACAATCGGGCGCGTTTTCGCAGATTTCCTACCGATTAAAAAGGTAAAACGTGCCAGAGAAAAAAAAGCCCAATTTTTGTTGAATTTCAGCTCCCCCGAATGTCAAACAATTATCCATTCCCATTTTAAAGAGAAAACTTGTTTCGCTGGTGACGTGGTAATATTTCAGTGTTGTCTGACACACATCAGGGGCTGTCACATATTTTGTTGCTTAAGAGCTAAGAGAATAGAATGGGTGTCTAAATTCACCAAGCGGATTTAGAATGAAATGGTGAGTTTCTTAACCCCCCTATACTCTGATATCCAAATATCAGAATTTCAAGCCACATATTATTCTCAAAATTCAACTGGGAATTTAACCACTTCAGTCTTGTTTGACAGAGCTCATTGAACTCTGTCAAACAAGATTGATTTGGTTCAATTCTGAGCGGTTTAAGAGAAACAAAAAATTGATGTTTGAAACTTCATCAATTTGACATCAGAGTGCAGAGGATTAAACATTTCAACTGGGTATGTAAAGCCAGATCACAGTCGGAAAGACACCAGAATACTGAACTTGTTATGGAATGCAATTTTTATTTCTTCCTTCTGAATAAAATATTACTTCCTCGTCAAATGTTGGTGAAGGAGAAACATACTCAGGATGGCGCTTCCAAATTAAGTATTTGTTTTCCCACAAAGGAATTGGGCGTGTGGCGGGTTAGTTCAGTTTCTTTTCTAGCGATAAAATTTGCACTTCCGGCCTGTTCTTAATCACTCAGCATTAACCGTTTTTGCAATGGGAAATGAGGTGTGAAGTGACCTCACTGAAGAGACCGGAACAAGATAACCCGGTAGACTTTTTCAAGTAATGGTTTCGAGATTAAAAAATATCCAATAACTTTAATTTTAAACGTAGACAGGCTATTTATTACTTATGAAAAGTACATTATAAAATTGACAGCAGAGAATAATAAATCTCACTGATGAGTTTTTCTTTCTAATGTGTGTGCACCAGAGAGTACCTTATCGAAGAATGCCCGGCACACGGTGTATTATCCCAGAATACTGATAAACAAGCGACTTCCGACATCTGTAGAAACTTCATTTTTGTGGGGACTTCAGTGGCCACGGACCTATAAACGATCCGCGTAGCTCTCTCATTAAAAGTTCTGAATCCACCTCTGAACCCACGCAGTCATTCATTAACAATAATTATAATCAGTTGTATTTTCTAATGTACATAGGAGTGACTTTCCAAAAAATAATGTTCAAGACAAGTATTTGTAGATACATATGTAATCAGAAGAGTGTTGCTTCGTTTCTTGTTTGTTGTTAATATTTTTTACATTTATAAATACTCTAGAATATTGATCGTTTGTATTTAGGCACATACTTTGGAATAGATGTGCATATATTAGTCTTATTTTTATGACTGAACATCAATATTTACGTTCGTGTATCATACTTAGTGCTGTCAAGATTTTGAATTTAGGAATCGATTAATCGTCGTCGCAAATAATCGATACTAATCGATTAATCAAACCTATATGACCCCCTCCCTCTGTATGAAGTCGTTAAAAATGAAGTTCAAGTAAGCTGACCTACAGTACGTGGAGAGTGTGTTATCATTAAATCACCCGAAGGGTGGGATTCCACCCGAGCAATAATTGCAAATTTGTTGCAAAGCATAACCATCACAAGCAAAGTTCGAGCCAATGGACCTCCGGGTTAAACCCGGAGGTCCATTGGCTGAAACATTACTTGTGTTTTTTTGTCCATATGTGCAGAATTTGAAAGTGATACTTTGGGTAATAATTCCACTCCGCGGGTGATTTATTTACAATCCACTCTCCACGTACTGTACCTCAAGCAAACAACGAAGACGATCCTCTTTTTAGGTACATTCAAAGCTTTGATGTTTTGAACTTTTGAACCGTCAGGTAATAATCAAGACCGGTCGTCAGTTGCGAACTTCGCAAGTTCGCAACTGCCGACCAGTCTTGATTATAACACTGACGGTTCAAAAGTTCAGAACATCAAAGCTTTGAATGTACCTAAAAGTCAAATGCTTCTAACTGCTTCTTGGGATTTAACGACGATGTGCTTGGCCTTTTACCTTTAGAAACAATATAGTTTTTTCATAAGATTTTAATTATTAAACGTCAAACGGAGTAGAATTTACCGATTCTTCGACAACGAAAAATACTAGTCGATTTCGGCGTGATCGATCGACAATCGATTGATCGATTAATCATGACAGCCCTAATCATACTGCAAAGATTTTCAAATGAAGTAATCCATTTCACGGATTTACGCCAAGAGCCATTCTGGGACGAGATTGCGCACAGGATTTAACCCCGAACTAACTATTGCGTGGTTCCCAATTCTGAAAGTCTGTTCCGATTCCTGGAAAAGTTATAGAAGTCAACAATTGCGTATTATTTTTTTTTAGATTGCGACGAATATCAACTTCAATACCAACTTTACCGTTGAAGCTAGGGTTAATCCTAGGAGCAAGAATTTCCCTGTTAAAGCATCAAACACTCAGTTTCGATAGCCGAAAAATTAACCTATCAGAAGCAGGAATCAAAGGTTGCTTGGAACAAACGTTCATTCCCTTTTCTGCTCTATGGATTTGTAGACAGGGAACTACTTTCAGCCGGTAACGAAACCACTGATTCCCTTCCCGGTTGTGGTCTGCGGATTGTCCGTGTCTCTTGGCTGATTTTCCGAACGGAAGTTCGGGAAAGTCTAGGGATAAAACACTGCTTGCATATTCATATTCTAGGAATGAAGTTCAAACAAGAGGAGGGGACCTTTATGCTTTTCTTTCATACTGCAAATAGTTTCGATCGAAGTAATCTGTTTTACAGTGTAACGCAAGCTCTAAGGCCACCAGTCAAATTCTGTAAGGAATTCGACGCTGTTATAGTCTGGAACCAGTCTAATCCTTTAATAGTCCATCGCCTGTGTTTAGATTCACTCGCCGGGATTATTTCAGTTGTCCGAAAAAGCGAACCTGTGGTTCGTTTTTTGGAGTAACTGATACATTCCGGACGATTGAATCTAAAGAAAATACGTTAACATTCATTTTTCTTAAATTGACGAAAGAATTGTTGCTCAATCGAGACATGATTTGTTCGATTTTTTGTAATTACCATTAGGAACAAAGACTCAGAACAGTAGTAGCTGTATCATAATATCGCGAAGTTTCACTAACTACGTTTATATATCGATGGCGTCAAGGAGAATTTAATACTTATTGACTGAAATATTTACAACTGGATCACGAAAGACAACTTGTCGTTGTGAGTAAACGCACTTCACATTGCATCAACGCTAGTCTGCGCGAAAATGTCCACGCCTTCTTCTTCTTGTTCTGTATTTTCTTTTTTTTTATTTATGTTGTTGAAGTTTAGTATTTTCCAAGTCCTTGTGAGCAATATTTTTATGTTGTTCTGTGAAATAGATTGTGATTTTTTTAAAATTTATGTCAGATATAACAATATATTAATTATAGACGAGGAAGTTCAATTTTCATTTTTTTCAAAGCGAATGAGGAATTAGTTTGTTTAACAGAGATGATTGATACAGTACGTGGAGAGTGTATTATCACTAAATCACCCGCGGAGTAGAGATTCCACCCAAGGAATAACTGAAAATTTGTTGCAAAACAGAACCAGCACAAGCAAAGTTTCAGCCAATGGACCTCCGGGTTAAACCCGGAGGTCCATTGACTGAAACACTGCTTGTGTTTTGTCGATATGTACAACATTTGAAAGTTATTGCTTGGATGATAACTCCACTCCGCGGGTGATTTAGTTACAATCCACTCTCCACGTACAGCATATGTCCAATGCGTAGAGATATCGATATCAGTATTTTCACGTTACTTTTCTTTTAATTAAAATTAGTTATATTATATTATATTATATTATATTATATTATATTATATTATATTATATTATATTATATAATTCTATTTAAAATAGTTAAATGACTCGGCTAGTGCATTGTTCATGTATATTTTTCTAAAGCATGCACGGAAAGGTACAAAGCCATCTTGGTGAAGGTATTGTGGTATAATTATGGCGTACCGAACATCGATGGTGCGCATGTCTTCAACCAATGCTATCTCTGCTTGTGGGGAGCTGGTACGTTGGGGAGACTGACAGTTGCTCGCCCATGTTTGATTGTTATCTTCGAGTCCTCCGGTTTCCTCACCCCGTAAAACCCACCGACACAAGGTAGCCCTGGCCGTCTAAAGTGTCATCGAACCCCAATAAATAAAATAATTAAATAATTATATTTATTGAAAGCGAATACAAAGAGATTATTGCCATTATGTCGTGATCTGCCCTTAGAACCCGGAGCGAGACACGGATGCATATTTTGTACATCCACATAATGGTAATAATCATTTTATCTTACAATATATTGGGGATAAGTCAAGAATGTAGACGAATATATAACGAAATATTTATTCGTAGGGATGAACAAAAAGAAAAACAAATGGAACTCACGCGAAAGGAACGTGCTTGTATCCGACCCCCTGATACAAACATCTGTATCAGGGGGTCGGACACACGACAGTTGCGGACTTAATGCAGACACAATACATGTTGATTGTAAGATAAATAAAGATTATTACCATCATGTGGATGTACAAAATATGTATCCTAGTCGGGCTCTGGGTTCTAAGGGCAGATCACGACGAGTCGAAGACGAGTCGTGATCTACCCTTAGAACCTGGAGCGAGACTCGGATACATATTTTGTACATCCACATAATGATAATAATCATTTTATCTTACAATATATTGGGGATAAATCAAGAATGTAGACGAATATATAACAAACTATTTATTCGTACGGATGAACAAAAAGAAAAACAAATGGAACTCACGCAAAAGGAACGTGCTTGTATCCGACCCCTTGATACAAACATCTGTATCAGGGGATCGGATACACGACAGTTGCGGAGTTAATACAGACAAAATACATGTTGATTGTAAGATAAATCTCGGTATTTGGCCTTCATCTATATATTAGGTAGGACAAACTCGTTTTTTCGGGCAACATCCTGCGTTTAAAATCGACATCCAGGTATTAAATCACCATGCACTCTGAATGTTGCCCGAGATAACTTGTAATACTGACTGTAGGAATTTGCTTCCGAAACAAGATTTACCAAGCAAACTGAGTAAATTATAAATGGACGATTTGGTTGTAAACAGTTTATGTTCCAACAGAACATTTACATTAAAAAATCCAACAATGCCAGCTTCATTCTCGCTTGCTATGTAATTATTAATATCCTTTACGTTCAAAAATTTTGAATTTACATTTCACTGATAGTTTAGGTTTTTTTTGCAAAAAGTGATCACACAACACAAAATCAATATAGAACAACTAAAATGGAGATAAAAAATAACGAGTTGTTTAACCCTTTACCCAACGAATCGGCCGCATCCGCCCGCGTAATATGCAAATTCAGCAGTGGAAAAAAATATTATTTTTTAAGAAATTTCGACAAAACCATATCATGTGACCCCTCGTTTGAACGAGCTCGTCGAGCTCGTTCCAACAAGGGGTCCCATGATATGGTTTTGTAGACATGTTTTGAAAAATTTAAAAAAAATGATATTTAAAAAAATAAATTTTGATATCGTCTGCGTTGGGTAAAGGGTTAACTAGTTGAGTGCAAGATGCCACAATCAGATCTTCCAAACAATAAGGGTATCAGTACAAAAGCCTGCACGTTTTGTCCATGTTTCGTATTTTGTCAAACGTAAATCGTAGTTTGTTTATACAAATTTGTTATATTACAACTTATTGGAGAGTGGCTGTTAGCACTCTCCAATAATTTGCAATAAAGGCATTTTGGATGAACAACATCAGACCACCAAACATAGTCTAGCCCTAAACTAGGTAAATAAATATTTATTTTGTACATACACATGAAAATCGTGTCGCATTTCGCGAAGAGAATTTCAATACCGTATCAATGTATACGACATACTGCCTCGAAAATCGTGATGCGTCACCTCTGATATCACACCCTTTGATTGTTTTATACATTTTGAATTTTGCCTCCGAAATAAATATGACGAATGCGAGTCGAAAAAAACGAAAACGCCCCTGCCTGAGAATCAAAAGATTAATTTTGTTTAGCCTTAATAGCATATTCTTATTGTGGATTTGATATTACTGAAACGTCAGTTCGAAAAAATCATGATGGAATACAAGGTAACTGGGTCAACATAATCATCCACTGGCTGAAACTTTGCTTGTGTTGGTTATGCTTTGCAAGATATTTGCAATTATTGCTTGGGTGAAATCTCCACTCTGTGGGTGATTTAGTGATAATACACTCTCCACGTACTGTACGTATGCGATTCGTAAGGAGAAGGATAAAGTAGACGGATGACAAATCCGTCGACCCCCGTCTTTCGAGGAGAACGATAAGAAAATTGATCGTTCACTCAATTTACACGACAAGCTTGATGTTTTGCCCTATTTTAGTCACCGTACATACGGGAATACTTTAAACTCGCTGAATGTGTTAAGCGATGAAATATCGTTGTTTTTTCAAGCTGCAGGCCGAAGGCGCACAATTGGAAACATTCATATTTTCAAATTTGTCATGATAAATTGCGAATTTATGATATGCTTTATCTTTCCATCTACCTTCTAAGAATGACAACAATTTTAGAACGTCGTATGCATGGTAAAAATAAACTATATGAGGCCAGTCAAAATATATATGCGGTTGGCAATCAATAGTCTTCCCTTGTTCTTTCGGGGTCGTCTCGTAATGCCGGCAGCTATTGTTTACAGTAGTACGGCCAGTACAGTACGTGGAGAGTGGATTGTAACTAAATCACCCGCAGAGTGGAGTTATCACCCAAGATATAACTTTCAAATTTTGTACATATCGTCAAAAAACACAAGCAATGTTTCAGCCAATGGACCTCCGGGTTTAACCCGGAGGTCCATTGGCTGAAACTTTGCTGGTGCTGGTTGTGCTTTGTAACAAATTTGCAATTATTGTTCGGGTGGAATTTCCACTCTGCGGGTGATTTAGTGATAATACACTCTCCACGTACTGTAGGTGTGAATAATCCGGATGATCAATGGATTACCGCTTATAGTCTGTATCTTATTTTTCCGACTTGTTCCAGAAAATTATAAATACAGCAGCTGTACATTTTTCATTTTTATTATCTTATTTCGCATATATCATACAATATATTTAGCAATATTTTTCGCATACATCGTACAAAATATATAAATATATTTATCACATATTTTTCGCATACATATATTATTATTTGTTTTAAATAATGTAACATAATACAGCAATGCAATGCAATAATTAACAGTATTTTTCGCATACATCATACAATATATATAAAAATATTTATCACATACATATATTATTTTTATTATATATTTTTAAATAAAGTAACATAATACAGTAATGCAATGCAATAATTAGGGAAACGATTCAAAATATTGTGAAATACAGAACATATTACAATGAACCACGCGGAATGCAGTTTTCTCAGTGGCCCTGGCCCGAACATTTTGAAACAGAGTCCAAATATTCTAACTTGTCCATTTCCCCCTCTTGAAACGTACGTTTTTATGTCTTATTGCATTATCGACGGCCCGGTACTTCCTTTTTCTGGGTGCTACTTTTCCACCATTACTTATTTGTAATATTGTTGCTTATTGATATTGTAACGTCCCAGGCTCGTATTGATTCGTCTTCAACAGCAAACCACCAGTTTCCCGAGTTATAATACTACCTCATAACTCTGGCAACCTTCGTGTTCACATATGAATGACGGCTTCTTAAATCAATACCAAGACAGGGCAAGAACGCCAAATGTTGTCATGTGAGTGGTAGGAAGGGTATAAGAAGATACCCCACAAAATTTGTACCCCCACCTACTTCTAATATATTTTATAAGTCCTTCTTTTGGTTCTGGGGATTACCCCCACCCCGACCCAAACTGTGTTGTAAAAGATTACCAAAAAGTAACAACAACCACAAGAGGAGACAATAATATATTAATTTATATAAAATCTCTAAATATAATATAAATCACAGAAGTTTTATTTTATTGCTTATAATCACAAACTGATACATTTCGTTACCGAAATCGTTCTTCTTTATACCAAAGATATAAATATTCCGCTTCAGATCTATTGAGATTCCGACCTCAAGACCCGTTCTCGCGTACACAAAATATCATATAATTGCTGCGAAGCAGCAATAATAATTAAATCCTACAGTTCATCCAAGCAGAAATTCAACGGTCGGAACAGACAATGGCCCTCTCAGGCCAGAACTATGCGATCACAGCACATTGTTACATTTAACAAGGACTAGAAATCTCAAACAGAGAACCGAAAAATAATAAATACGAAATTTATAACGTTTGGTTCGACGCTGTGTTAGCTAAAGGTCTTTCCCAATCAAATAGTATGTTTTGATTCAATTAGCCAGAACGACGCGGCGTTAGCTACGTCGTTATGGATAATTAAAACAATTATTTGATAAGTGCAGGCCGACACCAGATCGCACTACGATCTCCACTGCGTTACGATAACCACAAAGCATCACTGGTACATTTCCGATGTGATTTTCTTCACTCTCCACAAGGCACAGTAATCTCAAAAGGAGAACCGAAAAATAATAAATACGAAATTTATAACTTTTGATCACGCTGTGTTAGCTAAAGGTCTTTCACAATCAAATGGTCAGTTTTGATTCAATTAGCCAGAACGACACGGCGTTAGCTACGTCGTTATGGATAATTAAAACAATTATTTTATAACTGCAGGCCACTATATATATCGCACTCCGATCTCCACTGAGTTCCGATAACCACAAAGCATCACTCGTATATTTCCGATGTGATTTTCTTCACTCTCCACAAGGCACAGTAATCTCAAAAGGAAAAGGAATGGTCAGTTTCTGATGTGATTTTCTTTAAATCATACAAATACAAGAAAATCAAAGAAAAATAAGACCGAAAGATAGTAAATACGAATTTTATAAATTTTAGTTCGTCATTCCCTTTACTCGGGGACCCAGATCAACCTTCCAACTCAAGAAAGACAATTCTTCAAACTATCCAAACCGACGTGGTCACAGCACCTTGTTACATTCAACAAGGACTAGAAATCTCAAAAGGAGAACCGAAAAATAACAAATACGAAATTTATAACTTTTGGTTCGACGCTGTGTGAGCTGAAGGTCTTTCACAATCAAATGGTCAGTTTTGATTCAATTAGCCACAACGACACGGTGTTAGCTACGTCGTTATGGATAATTAAAACAATTATTTTATAACTACAGGCCACTAGATCGCACTCCGATCTCCACTGAGTTCCGATAACCACAAAGCATCACTAGTATATTTCTGATGTGACTTTCCTCAGTCTCCACAAGGCACAGTAATCTCAAAAGGAAAAGGAATGGTCAGTTTCTGATGTGATTTTCTTTAAATCATAAAAATACAAGAAAATCAAAGGAAAATAAAGCCGAAAGATACGAATTTTGTAAATGTTGGTGCGTCATTTCCTTTACTCGGGGACCCAGATCAACCTTCCAAGTCAAGAAAGACAATTCCTCAAATTATCCAAACCGACGTGGTATTTGTTTCCCGTCGCCATGGACAATCGTAACAATTCTCTCTTCCAGACATTTTATCAATGAAAAATCAACATACCTCACTTATTCCCACAGTCCTACATGAATACATGCCACAGGTTAACAATCTGCTCTGGGAATCTAATGACAATAAGGAAGGAAAAAAAATCTAGCTACATACCCAAACTGTCCCTCTTGTCGACTGAAATCAAGGGAGCCAGATCACTGGTTTTATTAACTGCGAGAATACAATTTCTCCCCGGACTTCCCGTGTCAGCTCACTTGAGTAGAAACAGACAGCAAAGGGCAATCGTGATCAACAAACCGGGGAGATGAGTGTTATGAAAAAAAAACAAGATTGCTCCGGATTTAGATGTCATAAAATTACCACATCACTTAACCCCTTAGGTGGGAAATAATTTTAGGAGTGAGGGTACAATCGGTACAATATGCCTGCTCCTCTTTGATAAATTGGATCAAGCTAAATTTGTTTGGATGGGGGCCAGCAATCGACTGTTGAAGTTTTCTGTGCCAGCTGTCTGCATGGTTAGTTGTTCTTGGCCCCACTGTCTCATAATGATTCCATAGATGTCTACCATGGCTCCCTTCTACCCAATACGTGGTAACATAGTCTGTAAACTGCCACAGCATATCGTCCTCAGGGGCGTAAGATTCCGCGGGGGGGGGGGGGGTGGGGGGAACACCCCTCCCCTCCCCCAAATAATTTTCCAGTCGGTACCGTTTCATCTGTCGCAGATGATAATCACTTCAAGTTAAACACGCAAGAATCGTACCATTTATTGTCGTACTGCAAAGAATAATGTCGAGCTGTGATTGGCTCCTTCGCGGGGTACATAGAGCTATGTTCGCCTTTTTGCCGGGGTACATAAGATCACGCGACATTCTACGTAGCCAATGAGGGTCAATCCCACTTGAAAATTGAACCGAGAAGATGATAACATCCAAAAATAAAATTAGGTGTGGTTTGAAATGTACATAATCGTGTAAACGTGAAACGATATGAGTACCATACATCCTGTGTAATTTACGAGTAGTGGGGATCCTGGAACATTTTCTATTAGAATGTACCATTACCAGATTCACTGATAGTATAATGGGAAAGTGGGATGGGAGGATGAAGGATATGTGGTGGGTGGGTGACTCAAAGGAGGGGGTTAGTATGCTTATCCGACATTTAAAAGAATGGGATACTGGATATCATCAAGCAGTTCATTTTCCAGGTGTTGTGGTGAGAGAAGAGGTGTGGGGATAGGGAGGGATTTGGAAGCATAAGGTTAATCACATGAGAACAGCTACACTGCAGGGGCCGACAGATATATTATTATTATTATTATTGGTATTATTCTTATTGTTTTGTTTATTATTAGTAGTAGTATTATTATTGGTAATGAAACAAGAAAGACAAAAATAGATTATTGTCGGAAAAAATGTTAAGCCCGTTGAACAGTTTGAAAAACTACGAATATCAAGAAGTAAACCATGTTTTGGTGGCCAGAATGGGAAGAGACTGACTGTATGATATTTGAATATTTTTTTGTGTGTATTACCTATGACGGATACCCCGTTACGTTAGATATGGGTTTGATTTATTGAGATCAATCTAAACTGTTTCTCAGTGATTAAGTTGGATGCAATTAACACTTAGCCCTTCGCACCCGGTGATCCACTTTTCTGACCTAGGATCAAAATGGCCCTAATTTCACAAACTAAATGAGTGAATTCGTGTGGTCGACCAATCAGTATGTCCAAAGTGCATCTACAGGCGGTATGCTGGAAATATAAATTGGTCTACTACCAAAATAGGGTCCTTTCCAACTGATGTGTGGGAAGGAAAGGGGGAGATAACCCTGTCCAATATCAACAAAAATAAAGTTAGGTGTGGTTTGAAATGAACATAATCGTGTAAACGTGAAAATATATGAGAAACATACTTCCTGAAATTAGTGCTAGGAACAAAAAAGAACAATTATAATACGGCAGCTGGCTGAGACGTTTCCACCATAGAACATTATCCAACCGAGAGAGGTGATAAATAAACTTACAATGTAATTTTCACTTGGGCGTTAGGAAGGACAATAGAAAATCACAGCATTCCGAACATATTAAGGTAATTTTTCTAGTGTGACAAATTCGTTATACAAGTCTTAGGCTATAAATAGAGCCCTGGTACCCTCTCTTAATTTTATGCACCTGAGCCTGCGGCGCAGGGTACATAAAATTCTGACAGGTTACATGGGTTTGTGTAGCCTGTCAATGACCTACATAACTTATATCGTTGATCGTAGTTTAACGTACAGAAAATGTACTTAAGACTTATTAATGAAGTCCAAACTTTTGCTAAGATCGCTGCAAATAAGTGTTTGATGTGGTATTAAAAGAGTACCACGCCTACAATTCACTTACTGACTTGGCGACCGATTTTGATTAGTGCTACTCAAGATGTTCTCGTGACGCATGTTTGATATCAGGGGCGTAAGTAAGGAGGGTTTGGTTCAAGGAGATATAGGGACAGTAACATCCCATTTGGGACATTTCTTGGTCGTTATCATGAACTTTATTGCGATACTAGATTTGTTACATGGACATGGACATATACACTGCTCATGTCATACAAGTGAAGATCGATAGTTGGGAGCTCATCATGACCAATTTGGAGTATGGTGCGTTTTATTTTAACCCTTTACCTAACATGAAAAGCAGTGGACACTTGTAAAAGAAAATATTGAATAACTATTTTTTTTCATTTTTTGTCCCAAAAACATAGGTTATGATCCCTCTCTGGAACGAGCTCGCCGAGCTCGTTCCAGTGAGGTGTCATAACCTATGTCTTTGAGACAAAAAATGAAAAAAATAATGAATATATTTGGTCATTTTTGACAATAGCGCTGGCCGGTTTTGGCCGTCACGTTGGGTAAAGGGTTAAACTGTAACCAAAAAAGGCCACGACTATGTATCGTAAGAATTCAAAGACTTACTTGGTCCTTTACCCACAATGACTTTCCACGAACTCTTAAGTTTTGTATTATAAACCCTGCTGACTGCTATTCCAACCATATCATAAAGGGATAACGATGGTGCAGTTCTGAAATGACTCATGTCCCGAGTGATAAAATATTCCAATTGCATCATTAAGCTGGAATACATCATCAATGCATACCTTCGGTGAAGGCATGATTTGATGATGTATCTAGAGTACTTTATCAATCAGGCTTCGACCACCCCCCCCCCCCCCCCCCCCACCCCCTGTCGCTCCAAATCGGTTATCTTCGCGACACCCATGCTTGGTTTATTTGAATGTGACGATTCTTCAAGTTGGCTTTGTTTTTCCTATTTTTAGCAGTACAAAGTAAATTTACAATCAAAGTTGTAGTTGTCCAACGTACGACTACGTGTCGTAGGACATCAAACCGAGTTCTCCGGGACGTCCTTCATTCAGAAAGACATGAATGGATTATTGTCGGAAAAAACAAATGTTTAAGTCCGTTGAACAGTTTGAAAAACTTCGAATATCAAGAAGTAAACTATGTTTTGGTGGCCAAAATGGGAAGAGACTGACTATATGATATTTAAATATTTTGTTGTGTGTTTTACCTATTACGGATACCCCGTTACGTTAGATATGGGTTTGATTTATTGAGATCAATCGAAACTGCTTCTCAGTGAGTAAGTTGGATGCAATTAACACTTAGCCCTTCGCACCCGGTGATCCACTTTTCTGACCGAGGATCAAAATGGTCCTAATTTCACAAACTGAATGAGTGAATTCGTGTAGTCGACCAACCAGTATGTCCAAAGTGGATCTACAAGCGGTATGCTGGAGATATAATTTGGTCTACTACCAAAATAGGGTCCTTTCCAATTGATGTATGTGAACGAAAAGGGCAGATAACCCTGTTCAATGGGTCATCCAGTGTCGAAGGAACAAAAAAGGAATGTGGGGTGTGGGTGAGTAAACGTTAGCCAGTGTCGACAAAAAAGAAAATGAGAGAATTGGGAGGAGACGAAATATTATTTTACCTCTTTGCCTAAAATCTTAACTTACAATAAAACTAGCCACTTCCCACGGGTGGACAATATTTCCACTAGCGCAATAACATTAGATTGCAAACACTGATTATGTGAATAATCATCAAAAATTTAATTAATGAAACACCGGGTACAACCCGGTGCTTCATTAATTAAAATTTTGCCGATGATAATTTTATTACTTAGCAAACGCATGCGTGGACATCACTCCCCACGCGTGGATTACGTCCATTCCTCAGCGACAGTACTGTGTGGCGCTGTTCATTTGGGCGAACTGGAGGTTGTACCACTTATTGTTCATAAGCTATATTTTTGATGCACATAAATGAACATTTTGATTTATTTCTGAATGTTTTGGCAAACAGTCGTGCTAAAAAATGGCTCAAATAAAAATAAATAAACGTTTGAAATGTCGCAAATAACACCATATTGTTGAGTCTAAATTTATCAATTGGGGCAGACCAAATAATATCTAAGGATCCTCATTCTGACCTGCACAAACTTCGAGAACGGTCTTGCCGTTCTACATATGGACGCCGGAAATGGTGGGGGGGGGGGGGGTGGTCGGGGGCAACTGCAACTATTCTCATGAAGCTGGGAGCAAGTAGGCAGCGCGTGTCCTTCTTCTCCGGAAGTGCACTACTGCAGTTCATTTTACATTACGAAAACAGCACCTGGAACTCTCTTGTATTCGTGTCTTGTGTATTGACGTGTGTCACTGACAGTGTGAGGGGGAGTGAAGGTGGTCGGGTATAATGATGGAGTTTAGTAGTTAATCTCCAAACCAAGAAGCTCTACATCGATGGAGTGATTTCTAAAGCGTTATATCGTCCCGTGAGTGAAACAAGATGTTATGCATTTCATATTGCACCTTGTTCCTCTCACGGGACGATATACATATATGCGTCGCATTACAGTTTATGATGCGTTGTAAACGCCCGATCATACACAGAGTCGAATGCCCCTGTTAGATACCCTTGCACTAGGATATATCGTTACACCTACAGTTCACGTGAATCGAATCTACTGATCGACCATTGCAAATTCCATCAAGAAAAACAATATACATCTTGGCTCGGAGCAGGGTGAGGTACAACAATCCATCAAAAGCGATGGAGGAATTCTGTGTTAAGACAATACAGCGTTATGAGCAGCGCCTTGACTTGTGCTCTTGAATCCAGAGATCGAATTCCAAGGAGGAGAGGCACTTTAATGTCCACCAGCAAGACGTTTTACTTCACCTACTCGAAACTGGAAGAGGCGTGCCCCCAATCCAGCCTCAGAAATGTCAGCTCCAAATTTGGCTCCAAGTAGAACTAAAACCCATCGAAAAACTCTGAAAATTAAAAATCCGCAGCATAACCCTTTACCCGAGGAAACGGTCGCGTAATTTACAAATTAAATAGTTGAAAAATTATATTTAAAAAAATGAACAAAACCATATCATGTATCTCCTCATTGGAACGAGCTCGTCGAGCTCGTTCCAATGGGTGTTAACATGATATGTTTTAAAAAAAAAATGTTTTGAAAATTAAAAAGCAAACCAGTAATTAAAATAGTAAATGATGAAATTGTGTGCGTTGTATAGAGGGGTTAACGAGTTTCTGACGTTGTCTCGTCGCCACTTTAAAATTTCAACTTCGCTCGGATTTGTATTTTACAATTTCCACAATGTCCAGAGGACCTAACAGACCAGGCAATGTGACAAACTGAAGAACGAAAACCTGTGTATGTTTGGTTCTATGTGACCAAATTTAGTTCCCCTACCAGGACAAACAGAGGAACCAGTTTTGGTTCCTGGAGGAACCCAAATTTACCTGTGTGTATACGCCTTTGTCACAATTTAATCATAGAAGCTCGACACCCCTTAGGTATGATATGCTCTGTTGCATGTAGGCATTCGGCACAAACTACTTAGAAAACAAATCCATTTGAACAAATTAACATTTGCTTTAGACTACAGTACTATGGTCACAAAGACAGAGAGCTTCGACTGGATCGCGATTGGGTCGATATCCTCTCGAAACAGACTCAAAATGAAATATACCCATGTAATCACGCCAGAGTGGATACGAGTAGATGCCAGCATCGGTTTCTGGGTACCGCTCGTAGCTTGACCCTCCTCTGACCGTCTCATAGTACAGGATCGTAATCCTCCCGACAGTCGTGTACATTCTAACGTCACAGACATAGTACAACACCGCGACTCAGAGATATTTGTAAGCACATCAGAATTGATACGGGCAGGCGACATTCCCGTCCTTCATCAACTCTGTTCCCCGAGTTCCCACGAACAGACGCCAGCGTTGGTTGCACGGCGTCGTTCATTGCTCTACCCTGCTACATCCAGCTCATAGAAATCACACTGTAAAATCTCACCACTCTCGCGTACATTCCAAAAATAGACTCCAGAACAGTTACAGACAAACACATGTGCAGACTGATAAGGATTGGCGATAGCAACGTGTTGCGTAAACAATGTTCATCGCGCCTCCGTAGAACAGATGCCAGGATTGGGTGCCGCTCGCTACTTGACACCCACCTGATCAACTCATAACAATGAAAATTACACACACAAACTGAGCTTCACCTAAACAACAAATACACTCATCTTTACAACATTTTTTTTCCGGTGGGAAAATCATCAAATACGGTCAGCGATTGGCGGATGACCCCCGGCCTTCAAAATATCACAAAAGTATTCTACAATCATTCTTTGTAACCAATATGGATCATAAAGTCGGGCCACTTTCTGCATGGCGTTGTTGCTGGGGTTTCTTCTCTCTGGTCCGATCAAACTACAGCATTTAGTTCGTGCCATCCTGGCGGATTCCAAATTTCCCATTAGCGTTCGGCCTGAACTAACTGAGGTATTTGGGAAAATCGACCTGTCTGGTAGGCATCACACCTTATCGACACTTTCGTTTCCTGGATTTGCCCTACACGACAGTATGTCCTGATCGAGCCAGAGACAGACCATACTTGTCAATAAGGGCCTCGATCTGGCCTACTCTATTTACCACAATGGCAGACCATATCTGCCTGAAGATCTGCAAAGACACTACCCCCTGGAACTACTATCAAACTGAGCCTGCCTTGTCAATGAAGGAAGTGAAGCAGTTCAATGAGCAATATCACATAAGTGATAGACTTTACATGCCCGAAGAACCGACTAAGAAATCTAACATCACGGATTGTCCGGCGAGGCTGCGGACTGGGGTTTGGTGGCCTCATTGGTGCTTTCTTTCTGGGTGAAGGGTAGTACCATGGCACTGCTAAAGGAATCATAAGGGGTTGACTAACGGTAAAACTTTTCGACTACTACAGTACCACAGCACAGTCGCAGTGGACGGGTCGTAATCCACGCGTGGGCAGTGATGCCCACGGATGCATTTACCGAGTAATAGAAATCATCACCAGCAATTTTTTAATTAATGAAACACCAGGTTGTACCTGGTGCTTCATTAATGAAATTTGTCATGATTATTTCCATAATTAGAGTTTGGAATCCAATAGTACTGCATCCGTGGAAATATTATCAACCAGTGGAAAGTGACCAGTCCTCACCGGCCGTACTGTACTATATCTTACCTCCTACAAGTATCTGGGAATTTCATTGGTTCAAAGACGACACATGCAGACTGCATATAAAATCATATTCTGCCTGTCAACATCAATATACGCTGACAGCTATGGGTAATCTCCCCTTTGTTCATTGATTATTCAAAATTGCAGCAGCCGATAAACGCTTCAAGTTGAAAGACTGAGTGTTGGAAGCCCATATTTGGTCCGAAGTGCAGGTTAGGAAACTTAAAAGGCTTCATATTCTGTGGATGTGTGGTATGTTACCTTCGAAATGATAGTGTTTGTTATGTATGAATTTGCCTTGTTACAATTTATGGGAGAGTGCCTATAGGCACTCTCCCATAAATTGTAACAAGGCAAAGACAAGTGAACACATTGTGAGAATTCTCTCATTTAATTTTGATCGTTGTTGTTATTAGTTCTGTGCATCGATGCAGCAGTCGGTAAGATATATTCGTTAAACAGTTTGTTGGTGGCCTAACATGGTATATATGGTGTAAGTTAATTTCATATTGGACGAGATCGAATTAGGCCACCAACAAACTGTGTAACTAATAATATTGTTATTCGTGTTTCTCCATATTTTACACCTGACCACTCAGAGTGAGCAAACCAGCCAATCAGATAGTAACACTGTAACCTACGGCGACGTACAGCAACGTGCATAATTAACTACGACCATAGAGCGAAAAAACGCCTGCTCTAATGTCTCATTTCCCAGCTTTTAAATATTCCCATACTGATGTCAAGAAAGACAAAGATGACGAGGAAGTTTCTAAAGGGGCAAAAAGAAAAGCAGAGAAGAAAGCGTAGAAAATCGAAAAGATCTGGCAAAGAAAAGGATAATCATAAGCCAAGTACAAATGATAGTAGTAATGGTACACTCTAAAATCAGCTGGATTAACAATTAACCCAAATCAACTGGGTTAAGTGAATATGAAGCCAAATGGGTTCATATCCACTCAGCCCAGTTGTTTTTTGTTTTTTTTTTAGGGGGGGGAGGGGGGGGGGGTTCTTAGAGTGTAGTAGTGGTAGTTCTTCGATTGTTGCCAGTCGCGACAAAAAAAAAAAACTACATCTTCTCCTGAACCTTCTCCGGAGCCTTGCCATTGCCTATACCAACCACTGTCAAATCTGGGAGAGGTCGTTTCGACAACAGTTGATAAACACTGCTGACAAAATGCAGTTATTAAAAACTTGATCAAAGTAACTCGACTAATGATTCAGAAAGGCAGGTAATTTAAAATGCCATTCGAGAACATTCTGAAAGATGGAAGGGGTGGAAGAGAGAGAGAGAGAGAGAGAAAGTAACATCCAGAAACAACTTTAAGAGACAGACGAGGCCAGAACAAAGGAAGCGGGTGAATCCAAAGAAGAGAGAGAGAAAAAAAAGTGATAGAGAGAACGAATGCCAAAGAAAAAGGAAAAAGCAGAGCTTAGAGACAAACTTGATTCTCTAACCGAAAGACTGCTTGGCCAGATCACCAGCAGATTTGAGACTTCGGCTACAACGGCTCAACGGCGTCTCCTGAATCCACAATTGAGGTTGACAGCCACGAGCCAGGGGTCGACAAATCTATTCACCAAGTGGGGTGTGACAGAGAAGATATATGTAACGTCACGGATATAAATGTTATAGACGATAACCTCCCCCCCACCCCACCCTCGCAATGAGGAGCGGCCGAATACAAATTTTGCGCCTCTTACCGAAGAAAACAATTGTCTCTCCGATGCTGTGCAGCCAGTGCTTCGTGCCTGACATCTCCCCTACCCCAAAGCTGTACAAAATCAAAATAGAAGGAAAATGGGGCATCATCACCCCGCTCCGAAATGGTGGACCTAATTATTATCACCAATTTTTTCAGAGTTGATGATTACCAAGTCGGAGACGACAATCTACAGTACAGCCGCAGTGGAAGGGTCCTAATTCACGCGTGGTCTGTGACGTCCACGCATGCGTTTTCAAGGTAATAAAAATCAGTAACAGCAAAATTGTTATTAATGAAGCACCGGGCCGGACCAGGTGCATCATTAATCAAATTTTGGATGATTATTCCTATAATTAGTGCGTGGAATCTAATATTAATGTGTCCCAGGAAATATTGCCCACCCGTGGAAAGTGACCTCTCCGTGGCAGCCAAACTGTAGGTAGTGGCCACCTCCTAATCCACGCCACCCTCACTTGTGACAAAAGCCCCGCAACATACGACCCCATCCGAAAGCGGAGCTTTGCAAAAATCGAATGGGATTTGTATAGATAAATTGTAGAGACTTTTCTCCAACGAAATGAAACCAAAAACGACGAGCAAATGAAGCAGCCCGTATTATTATTAGACACTGTATCAACCCGGCTCTCAACGATATCTACCCCGAGAAAACATTTCACTCCTTTAATCCCTTACCCAACGTAACGGCCAAAACCGGCCAGCGCTATTCACTAAATCGCCAATTAATTTTCTTTATTTTTTTCATTTTTTGTCTCAAAAACATAGGTTATGACCTCTCGTTGGAACGAGAGGTCATAACCTATGTTTTTGAGATAAGAAATGAAAAAAATAGTTATTCAAGAATTTTTTTTTTCGCTTTTCATGTTAGGTAAAGGGTTAAAAACCGTATCTCAGACAAAACTATGGAAATCAATAATTGGTTTGAAATCGCAAAGTGAAGTTCCAGAAGTCATTCAACAAATCATGGTCAACGCCTAGAGAGCCCCTGTGGAGATGGACATGTTTTTCTTAGCTTAATAACACAAAAGCCGTAATAGCCCTTTTCGAAACGAATGGTAAATATTTGCTCGACCACAAATTGAGGTTAAAAAGTAAAATAGTTTTTCTCGTGTTGCAGTTCTGTCGCAACTGACGCCATAACATTCAGTATCTGATGACAATAGGCATAGAAATGGAACGGATGTATATTTCAAATAATGATTCAGCTGCGTGGGATATGACGTACGTTAGGGTCAAAATTCCTTATTTAAGTATGATATTACATTAATATAGTATGATGCTAACATAATTAAGTATCAAACTAAATTAATTAAGTATTATACAGAATTAATCGTACGTCAAAGTGGGAGGTGGAAAAGTAGTATATGTTTGATTGGTGAGGTACCCCGACCTTGTTATCGTTATATATCAGGTATTTGACGTTGGGTTGTTATTTTTTCATCTTCATTACGTGTACAGTCCCTGTAAAAGTTGTCTTCCAAATTACCCCAGTTGTTACATATGATTACATAATGCAGTCACTGTTAATCCGGTTCAATTGACTTGAAAGGAATGGTTTAACGCACCGAAGGCGCGCAGGGACGGTATGGGGAACAAGCCCCTTTCGACCCTCATTGGCTGTAAATGATTAATTTCCACATGTCTACTCGTGTTGAAGGAGGAACAGGTTCAGGTACTCGGCAGGTGTCACCGGTTGCGGTTTGATGGTCTCTTTGACTGATGTCAGTTGAACCCTCGGGTGAGGACCAGTGCGAGAGGTTGGGTCCTCTCACAAAGGTACTACCTCTCCCCGTGGGTGCAGTCGATCTGGAGTTTCAGGCAAGTATAGTCTGCCACTTCGGAGATCATATTGAGTGAGGGCCATCACTGGCAAGTATAATCTGCCTCAGGCTGTCTCTGTTTGATAGGATGTCTTTGAAGGAAACAACAACGTCCCCTTTCGGGGACCACCAAGAAGAAGACCCGAACTTCCCTGGTTCGGGGGCAGGCCTGCATTGTAATGGGTTGGGACAAAAAAAATGCGCAATGCGCTTACAAATAGGGGCCGAGGCAGGACGCAGGACCAACGCTCGCCTCCGTTAAAGTGGTCGACAACTTTTAGGGATGGAGTGGAGGATGTACAGGAACCATGGGGGTTACCGTTTCTGTAACGGTTGGACTGTCCATAGCGGTTATTGGGGTGCTGGTCAAAAAGCATCTTCTGTGTACCTGCTTAAAAGAAGAAGGCAGAATTAGTTTTCATTAGAATATGTAGAAATAAAAAGATACAAGTAGCACATTATGTTTTAATTGTGATCACAGTTAAGCTGTTGATCGGCCTGTTAGATCACCTTCTTAGGGTGATGGTGAGTTTGTAGCGGGAGGGTAACAGGTTTAGACACTAAACCACACCCCGATTAAACACTGCAAATCCCGCCTCCAGCCGGGGAGGCCCAGCCCACACAAAACGCTCTCGCTTGGTATCGCGAGCGTCCTGTGTGGGTCGACCCCACCCCCCGGCCGGAAATGAGATCTACAGTATCCAATCGTGATGTAATTTTACTAAGTCGGTGAAGGCAGCCCTTTCTGGTAGAAGACCACAGTTAAGCTGTTTTTCTGCCTGTTTATTCACCTTCTCGTTCCCTATTTATTTAGTTCAATAACAATATTTAATCCTGATGTAATTTTACTTGAGTCAGTGAAGGCAGCCCTTTATGGTAGAAGGCCACAGTTAAGCTGTTTTTCTGCCTGTTAGTTCACCTTCTCGTTCCCTACTTTTTTTCGAGCGGTCTTAGTTTTGATTGCAATTTTGGGCTTTTGTCGGCTTTCACAAATGGCTCCAAGTTCGGAGATTAGTTCGCTGTTGGCTAACCGGTCATGATTTTTCGCGGCCAGGGTGGCTAGGCGGTCTTTAATGGTGGGGATATCGGCCCTGTCGTGGAGTGTTTTGATGGGTGTGTCCCATGGGGCGCGGAGGGCAACTCTAAGTGCGTGATTTTTTAACCTTCGGGAGTTTTCCCATATTAGTTTGATTGAGGTCATTTAGTATGATTGCACCGTATTCGAGTACTGGGCGCACAAAGGCTTTGTATAATCTGAGTAGGGTGGACTGGTTGGCTCCCCATGAAGTTCCCTTAAGCATTTTCAGTAAGTTAATGCGTTTGGTGGCTTTTTTCGCCATGTCGTCGGTGTGTTTGTTAAAGGACAATTTTTGATCAATGGTGATGCCCAGGAATTTCGCCTCTTTGCATTCTGGGAGGGTGTTATCCATAAGTTTTAGGTCAAAATCACGTTTATTTTTCTTGCGAGTAAAGGTGATTCGTTGGGTTTTATTGGCGTTTAGCTTAATTCTCCATTTGGCACACCATTGTTCTAGATCATCGAGAGCGCGTTGCAGGGGTTTTTGGAGCAGATTGGCCGTATTGTTAGAGTCCCAGGGGCCCTTATCATCCGCGAATTGGGAGACATTAACACGATCCTCGGAGATGTTAAGGTCATTTACATAGAAGATGTAAAGGAGGTGGCTTAGGACGGATCCTTGGGGGTGCCTGCTTCAAGGGGGGCACTGTCAGACATTTCATCGTTCACTCTGACTTTAATTTCGCGATCATTTAAGAAAGAGGATAGTAATCTGAGCAATTTCTTGGGGAGTCTCATTTTTGATAATTTGTAGCGCATTCCAATGTGCCAAACGGAGGCAAATGCTTTTTCGACGTCTAACATGACTGCCGCGCCTATTTGCTGATTGTTGATAGCGGTTTTCATTTGGGTGACTAGTCGGTAGACATGTTCGATGCCTTCTTTACGGTTTCTATAGGCTCTTTGTCATTTATTGAAAAAATCGTTGTCTTCAAGGTGCCACCTGAACCGATTGGTAAGGATTCGTTTGAATGTCTTACCAATGCAGCTGAGTAAGCTGATTGGGCGGTAGCTGGCTGGATCGGAGGGGTCCTTGTCCGGTTTTGGTATCATGACACCGATGGTTTTTTTCCAACATTTGGGAAAGTAGCCATGGGTGAGGCATGCATTGAACAGTTTGTTTAGTTTTTCGATTAGGGAGTATGGGCTTTGTTTTAGAATTTTGTAGCTTACTTCGTCTTCGCCGGGTGAGGAAGAATTTTTGCATTATTTTATGACGTTGATGATTTCGTCATTAGTGATGGGGGTGACGAGGTCATCGTCATCTCCTTCTTCTGTCTCGTTATCGAATTTGGGGTCACTTTAGATATCAGGGTGTTCATTAATGAAGTCATCAATGGCATTTATGACGGCGTCATCGTTGCCCGCACCTTGATGCGGGCGATGCGTTTTTCTTAGGAGGTCGGCGGAGGTGTCGGCCTTGTCTTTGTCGGTGCGCGTGAAGGAGCCGTCTTCCTTCTTTGGAGGTTTGCCTGCGGCTTTGCAGCTTTTTTTTTGCCCAGTTAGGGTTTTGAAAGAGTCCCAGAATTTTTTGGCATCCTGGACTCCGTTTAGATCGGCTGTTGCCTTTTCCCAGTTTGCTTGTTTTTTAGCTTGGAGAGCTTTCTTGACCTCGCCATGAAGGCGGTTGTATGTTTTTTTTTTTGAGGTCAGCTTTCTTACCGGGCTCAGTTTCGGTTTTAAGAGCGATTTTTGTGTCATATCAAAAGTTTTCTTTTGCTCAATTAACAGGAGTTTACTCTCTAAACTATATGAAATTAAGAGGGCCATTGCACACTGAAGGTGTGGTAAATGGCTTGATGTTTGGAAAAGATACTCAGTTAACAGGGTTACGCTCTTAAGAAGTACACTTTTACATCTTAAAACAGTATGCAAAATTCCTTAACATTTTTCGGAAAGTTACGTGCATTTTCTCTCTCTCTCTCGATAGGATAGCGTATCGTTGATGGTCAATGACGTCGTACTCCACCCACACATGCTGCGCTAACCTCCACCGATGACTCACGCGCACTGGTATTACCAATGTGTCACTGATGACTGACGTGTATCATTGAGGTTCAACGACGCCACATTCCTCCCACGCATATCGCGTCAACCTCCACCAATGACTCACGCGCACAGGAATTACTGGTGTATCACTGATGACTCACGTATATCGTTGAAGGTCAATTACGTCACACTCCACCCACGCATATCACGTCGACCTACACTGATGACTCACATGCACAGCTGGTACTGGTGTGTCACCGATGACACACGTATATCGTTGATGGTCAACCCACGCACATTGCATCAATCGCCAATCGTAATTCATGCACACAGGCGTCATCGCTGCAGCACTGATGACGCACGTCCATCCTTCACCCCCAAGCGACATCGATGAAGCATCTGTCTTGGCAAATAACATGGAAATGAATCACAGACGTGGCCAGCATGAGTCGGCTAGCATGAGATCACCGGTTTTTTTCCATGACGTGGTCAGAATGAGGTATCCTGTATGAGATCATCAGGTTTTGTCCACGACGTGGCCGGCATGAGATCACCATTAATTTTGTTCCATAATGAATTGGTGAGGGGGTGGGGGGGGGGGGGGGGTTCCAATGATGTGGCAAACTGACCCCATTTGATTTAATTTAACATTCCCATGACGTTAAGT
Organism: Pictodentalium vernedei; assembly: GCA_031216915.1. Lineage (NCBI taxonomy): Eukaryota > Metazoa > Mollusca > Scaphopoda > Dentaliida > Dentaliidae > Pictodentalium > Pictodentalium vernedei. Next base: position 89,940,543 of record CM062289.1, read on the forward strand.
CCACCCCACCTCATATTATTTTGCTGGTGCAACGAAAGAAATGTATATACCTCTTCTCTGCACTAACACAAACACTTGTAACACAGGTGACGAATCACAGGTTTCGGGACGTGTCACTCCAATCGAACGCGGATGGACATCTTCATTCCATAGGGAAATCGAAAATCGATTCAGTGATTGAGAAATACACGTATTAATCAGCTGTGTGAACCATAAACAACTATCGATTTCTATCTTGGGGGCGTGTCCCACTAATCGAACGCAAAAGGAAATTTCCATTTCGTTGGAAAATCAAAAGGCTGTTCAGTGATTGAGAAATATACACTTCGTCGCCCGAGTTGCTAGAATGTTCTATGTCCCCTATGGGACATAGAACAGCCCAGCACTCAGGCGACGATATTAATCAGCCGTCTGAACCAAAAGCAAACATCTGTTAAAATGAATGTATACTGTTGCTGTAAGCGCTTGTGGGCACTTGTGTTTCTTCCAATTTAAAACAGTCTACAACGAAGTAAATTATCGACATAAATCAGCTGTCTGCAGCGGTCTTTACCACTCACGCCTGGGGACATTTTAGTATAAAAACCTCAAATCCACCTCCACCTTTCCATTACGCCCCAGACAGTTAAGTCCCCTTGACATCACGGCCTTATAATGAAAGGAATGTCGCCCTCGACGTCGCAAACGATTGATATGCTTCTAATAATAGCCCCCGATGTCACGTGGGAAGGAATGTTTCCTATAATATATCACAACATAACGTGGGAAGGAATGTTTCCTGTAAACTTTAATGTTTCGTAATATCCGTGACTTAAACACGCGCGATCCATCCCCAAAACATATTGCCTGACAAAGGCGGCGATAAACTACTGCTGGTCCGTATATATACAGAACTGCACATACTCTTGAATGGGTTAAGAATTATCGCACGAGATTGCTGTGGCCTAGGATATCACGAGAGCCGAAGGATAGAGTGATATTCTGGGCCAAAACAATCAAGTGCGTTAATTCTTAACCCACTCAAACGTATTTGCAGTTCTGTATTTATCACACACCTCCCATGTAACAACCTGCCTACACGAAAATTGAATTAAAAGCACTTTTCAATTGGATAATTTCCACGCTTCCTTCAATGTCAACATGACATCACTGTTAGGGCGTGGGGTACCAATCCTTATCTGCTTTTTAAGTTTTACGGCATTCAGCTGGTTGAAACCAATCGACACCGATCGGTGTCATGGCCATGATGATCGAACTTCAAATATTGACTAAATTGCGGGGAATAACACAACACAAATTTTTTAAAATAGCTAATAAGTTTAGTACACTCGGTAACTATATGACCAGTTGTGGAAAGTATTTGTCAAGGAAAAAGCAGTCAGAATGTTATTTTTATTTTGTAGATTTTGAGTCGAATCTGATTGTTTATATATCCCGGGTAAAAAATCCAAATGAGGAACTTGGAATTACAAGCGCTCTCATCTCCAGAGCATTCAAACAATGATGTCATGATTTATTTAGACGGGTTCCTTCTCTGTTTACAATGGAAACGAAATTGAACGTGTTTTGTATCACCACATGTGCGATACAACTTTATTTTAATAGTACAGGCAGAACAGTGGAAATCCCGTGCTTTAAATTAATAGGTATGTGATAAATGCACGCGATCCACTCCACTGCATAATGACTGGCAAAGTCCACGATAAACATGTCCCCGGTAGAATTCCACCGTTCTCAGAATAATTATGGTCCACGACTGCAAATCTCTCGACAGTAACCACAGTCACTCCGCAGTAAATTTCCACAAATTTTCTTCAGGTTGTGCGCATATATTTTATTACACGCCTGCTCTCTGTAATCCCCATCTACAGCAACACTAAACGATGCGGAAAATGAAAATCTGTTCCACACTTATGGGCGGAACGGAAATTGTTGAGGGACGAAATTTCACTTGGATTTTTTACAAATCGTGCAACCCAAATACAATTTGAAACTCTAACGGTAGCTAAAAACCGTCCCCTGAGTTCCAATGTGTCCTATGTGCCAGTAGGCACCAAAGAGCGCACTGGAACTCAGGGGACGAGATAGTAACATGGGTTCCACTCGCAAATTTGGTTGGCGATAAAATGTGTTGTTTTGTTGATAGTTATTAAATGAATTGCTCAGGGTCCTACTAATAATTGTTTATATTGACGTGAAGGCGAGTAATAAACGCAGAATGGCACGCGCGTGAATGTACTAACCGGTATGGCACTTGTGCCATCGCGGAAGGATAAAACGAGAGGTCACAGGACTCTCGTTTTATCCTTCCACTCTGGCTCTCGAGCCATATCGATTCTCCTATTCACACGTGCGTGTCGTTCTGTGTTGTCCGTGTCACTGCCCCTTCTACTGTAACCACAGTGGTGCCTCCGGTAAATTTCTATGGACCCGCTCTCGCCTGCCCTACAATATCGCCCCTCGAAATATCACTACGCCAGCTTCAATTGTGTGGAAAGTCTCGTGGGTTTCAAGCGGATCTTAGGTAGGGTACAGAGCACATTTAATAACACGTACATATATAATACTCACACGTATGTACATACCAGTTAACATGTACATACGTAATACTAACATGTGCACACTTGATACTAACCTATACACACGGGAGATGTTATCAAATACGTACATGTTAATATTCACGTGCGTACATATACATACACATTAATAACACATGATAACACAAAAAGGGGTGCCGAAAGTCAGTGGCTGCTAGTTAGGGGTGCTGGAAGTGGGGTGCCACAGAATGTGGTCATTACCAGCAATTCTACCGGAATGGGCAAGGGAGTTAACTCAAAATTCTGATGTGAACGATCGTTAAAGGCATCTAATTGTAGAAGACTAATTATCTTTTCACTGATTGAACTATAAAGAGCATCAACTTTCGGGAGAACAGAAGTGCAATTCCGCGTAGGATCTCACTTAATTGGATATCGCTTGATCGATCAAGCTTGTTCATTGAATATAATAGTCAAAGTCCTTACATCAAATATTCTCATATGACAAATAAATTTCACTTTTGCAAAAGCTTAAAGTAACATCCAAAAACAGGCTAACGCTATACACAAGAATCGCCATTGACTTTTTTATATTTTCTTCTTTTTTTTAACTTTCAAAACTTGGGTCATGACCTCTTATTGGAACTAACATGTCGCTCTCGTTACTACCACCTCTCCTTTTGTTGGGTCCCTGGGGCCTCCCCAGGGGGAATCTTCATGAAATAAAAGCTTAAACTGGGTAAATTCCCATAGTAATTTTGACCAAAACTCTTTTTGAAGCTGAGCAAATATAGAATCACACTGACTGGCTTTCAGAATACGGATTTTAGGGACAATTTTGCTAATCTTTGGAAAAGATCGTGGGGACGGGGGGGGGGGGGGGGGGGGTAAATATCCATCTAACCACCCCTCCACGTCCTCTCCCGGTTTCTGCGCCACTGTTCCTATCACGTTGCTCACAACCACCCACCCACCCACCCACAATTTTAATTGTGATTAATCCATCCCTGCGCTTCTAACAGACGCCTCTTAGACTCAATCTGTCTGCTTGTTTTGCGCGCTATGTTTTTGGGGACAAAACATAATGCAGGGGCGGATCCAGGGGGGTGCTCTGGGTGCTCGAGCACCCCCCCCCCCCCCCCCCCCCCACACACACACACACACACACACACGCCTACTCACTATTCACAGTCATCCAAAAAAATTGAATTTGCAGACATTCTGAAAGAGTGAGAACTTCATCCCAATCACAAGTATTACTGTAATAAGCATACGCGATTACTGTATTTCCGATCCAGCCTCCAATAATCTATCTTCAAGATTTAATTTCAATAAAATGTAATTGTTATAAGAATGTGCCTCACAGCTTTTCCCAAAATGGATGGCATTTGAATCAGTTGACGAGCTGATTCCAATGTCATCCATATATTTACGGTCTTATGGACAAAGTTTCCACGTATATCAGCTCTGTTCGTAAATATATCTTTGTTCAGCTGAATCAGTGATGCTATAGTAACGTTCGCCTTCAGCAATAGTTTTACACTATGACAGATGATTGAATGGGACAATTTAATATTTAACAAAGAGCATTTAACATTGGTGAATGATTCACCAATGTTAAATGCTCTTTGTTAAATATTAAATTGTCGCAACAGTTGAACTTGCTGGATAATGCCTACAGGCATTCTCTAGTAAACTGAAACAATTTAATGTTACAGAGCAAGAGGACATCTAGTATCCAGACTTATTTCTTCGATAACATGAATAAAATAATTAAGCTACTTACCAGTTAAGATCAGTTGATGGAACAATGTATTTACACAGTGTACAAGTTTGTGCGTTCACATAGCACGGTTGAAGCGCACAAACTGAGACAGGACTTGGGTGTTTCAGAAGCGGATCCAGGATTTTAAAATAGAGGGACGTCGCCCTCTATACTTATATGGTCACAAACTGTTGTGATGCAAGAGTGCACATACTATTAATTTATAGTACGCACTGGCTTCAATTATTTTATTAGAATTGACTGGGGCGTGCCTTTGCCTTTGGCACGCTCCAGTCAATTCTAACAAAATAATTTTCAACGACATATACTTTTTATATCTGATTAATAGACGGGGACGCACGCGGCTTGCGCCCCTCTATTTTCTCAGAAATGATTTCTGAGAAAATAGAGGGGCGCACGCCATGTGCGCCCCCGTCTAAATCTGCCTTTGGGGTGTTTAACATTTAAATAGTATATGCATCTCAAAGTTGACCAGAAGAAATGTGACCCCCCCCCCCCTCCTCTCGGCCACTCACCCAGTGGCACCAACCCATCCACACATTCACCCACCTACACACACTCATACTTCTTGGAACTTCTGTCGCCCTTGCGTACAACAGGTATGTCATGGTGAAAATTATTATGTTTCTTCCAGGCAATCCCCGCATTTCAGTTAATTTGATGCAAAATCCAGGGGTGATTATATTTGCTTCTTGGTAGGTAACAATTTCGAATGATTATTTTGTTTTTCATTGGGCAGTGTCAGTACCATAATTGTTTTTACCAAATTTCAAGCCAAATCGGCAGAAAATAGGTTTAAGAGAAAGGACAAATATATGACCAGGATACGTCTCAGATAGCATCTGATGGGTTCCTAATTCAAAATTTTTTTCTGGGGGAGGACACCCAGACCCCCCACTAATTGCTTCGCGCCTTCGGCGCTCGCAAGGACGGCGCAGAGCGCCGTCACGCTCCGCGCCTTCGGCGCTTGCCGACCAACAATAGCACCCCCCCTTATAAAATCCTGGATCCGCGCCTGTAATGGATGTATGATTTTTTTTTTATATCAGGTAGGACAAGTATATAATGTATTTGGATAGTAATTATACATTATTTATTTACTTCTCTGTTATTAAAATAAAATTTTTAAAAGATTAACAAAACCCTTTTCAGAAATGGAAAATAGAGGATATTCACGAAAATTTGATGAATACCGAAAATATCTCGTGAGTGGCTACAAAGAAATATGAGGATCTTCACGAGCGACGCAGTTGTAGCCATTTCGTGAATTTTCTTTTTATTTAATGCTCTACGACTACAAACTCTCCAATTTGTGGCCTTTATTTGCCATTAAGGCGCAAAATTTATGTGCCGAACCGGCGTCCATACAAAAATTACAACAACCAAACTCCAACCATTGGAATGTGTGAATATCCGCACAAAAAGTAGTCCCGTCTTATTTCTCCTCTAACTTTACGATTTACCAAGGCTGGCGAATTGAAATAATCGCAATGTGTTTCGAAGAAATAGAACAATAACAAAAAACACCACTTTCTTATTTTCAATAACAAGACACGTCATTTTATTTTTTTTGAACTCAGTGCACTGAAGACGTGTGAAGTTGAACTGAAGAAATTTGAAAGTGATTTCGGCTTTTCGCTGGAAGGTGAATGAGAAAGTCAAACTTTGAAACCGCTGATTTAATGAATTGATTTAGTCACTGTCACTATCAATTATTCGAATTCGTTTGTATTTGGGACTCTGGAATTCATTACTGATGTGCTGACTCTGTGATGATTGCATGTAAATGTTTATCGGCCCATTAAACGTGCTGCCACTGAACATCGAAGACAGTGGAAATGAACCTACGATGAAATATCGATTTCTAAATATCATTTTGATATTTCGTTTTGCCGACCGACAGGGGAATATGATTTAATTTTTCAGCGTGAATTGATGCCTGAGCATTAAATAAAACAGGATATTTGTCTCTTCAATAGTGATATTAGGGAAGAGTTTTGAACTTAAGAGTTGGCTGCATTAATTCAATAATCCGCTTTTCATATACAGTACGTGGAGAGTGGATTGTAACTAAATCACCTGTGGAGTGGAGTTATCACCCAAGCTATAAATTTCAAATTTTGGACATATCGACAACAACACAAGCAATGTTTCAGCCAATGGACCTCCGGGTTTAACCCGGAGGTCCATTGGCTGAAACTTTGCTGGTGCTGGTTATGCTTTGCAACAACTTTGCAATTATTGCTCGGGTGGAATCTCCACTCTGCGGGTGATTTAGTGATAATACACTCTCCACGTACTGTTCATATGCATCAACTGACCTCCGATAATTAACTTACTGAGAGAAGATAACTGTCAGTAGTGGTACAATGAACAAATGAACAAATGCCGACAGCTATTAATGTTCTGTCAGATGCACGTTTTCTGTCCTCCGTCGGAATACACGGAGATTTTAAATTAGAATATCAAAAAAAACCTAATTTTCCTGACTTAGAAAAAAATATCGGGAAATTTTCACGAAATAAATTCGATAGGCTATCCAACATTCGATGGACTACAAATTGTGGTTATTGTTTTTTTTAATTCATTCATTTTAAGCTTTTGTCGCTTTCTACAGAGAAAATCAGAGCTGTTCACTTAGAAAAATATCCCAAAATGCTCTTCTTTAGCGACAAAAGGAAGCAAAAAAACATTAGTGCATACTTATTATTTTTAGATTATTGTCTTCAGTCTCCATTGCAGATTACTAAGATAACACGTAAACATTTCGACAGATATTCAAAAAGGTCAAAAAATGGACTTAAACACACCTTCGGTCAACTATTTTCGTAAAATTTACTAATGTTGTACACGGGTTTTAGGACCAATTTTCAATCCAAAAGGAAGCAAAAAAAAAAAAAAAAAATGACGCAATAACTAACATAAGCATAGCACATGAAACTAGAAATATTGAACTGAATGGACATAACACGTAAAATATTGTCAATCAACCTGTTTTTTGTATAATAAATGTTTGAAATATTTTCCATTGGCCATAGTGTTAACATTTTTCCCCGAACGTTGCGCATGCGCAGGCAGCATCGGACGAATTGTTGGCAATGAGTTCTATACCCAGATAAGGATATTAGGGCAATGGTAGATAATATCCCATATCCCATTAAACGATTCTATCATGGCCCTCATGGCCTAATTACTTCCAACTCCCTTAACTAAGAACCACTGACCTACAGCACACTTTTTTGTCATATAAGGCCTTGGGGTCCTTAAGAAAATCCCTCACGGAAGTATAATCTATCATTACTAATATCCTCATCCCACTCTTTGGGTATTGAAGACAGTGGTAAGTTTAGAGACTTTGGGGACTAGTGGAGACAGGTGGGGACTCCTGGAGGTATTGGCGGATACCTTTTGAAGGATATCTTTTGGAAGATAGTTATGGTTCCTAGTACGACTTCTGGCTTCAAGACCACTCCATGACCTTCATAGGTCTTAGTCTGCTACGGTTTATTTACCCACAATCACCACCATCTATCCTTTGACAAGTGCTACTGTAGTCACCCAATAAGATAGTATTCTACCGCTCTTGTAGCCTTGTACAATTACTATTGACTTGTAGCATTACTTCAAACTTTCTAGTGTAGTTTTCATTTTTTGGTCTTAACGGATGTTTTGAGCCATTGTCTAGGGCTGCACGGTATATCGATAAACCGATATATACCGGTATTCAAACCAATATCGATTGAATACCGGGTTAATTATAAAAAATATCGGTTTATCGTCATTATCTATTTACCCACGATTTAATTTTCAAGACGTCTTGAGTTTTTTAACTGTAGCCCCGAATGAATAATATTTTCCCTTTATCCAAAGAATCGTCTGCTTGTGCCCTCGTAATAGACAAATTCCGCAGTTGAAAAAATAATTTTAAAAAAATTCAACAAAACTATATCAGGTGACCCCTCATTGGAACGAGCTTGTTGAGCTCGTTCCAATGAGGGGTCACATGATATAGTTTTGTTGAAATCTTTGGGGAAAATCTAATAAATTAATTTTGAAAATAATACATTTTGATATCGTCTGCGTTGGGTAAAGGTTTTTTCGAACCGCATCATCAAGGCATGCTAATTCGTTCCGACTGTGATGCCTCAAGTCTCGATTGTGGTACCTGTGTTCATATATCTGAACAGTTTTCGATATACCGGTATACTGCGGTATTTTTTTGAATACCGATACCTGTATTCAGTTTTTGAATATCGTGCAGCCCTACCAGTGTTCACCCTTTCACCATATAGATCCTACTAGTGCGCCGGTGGATGGTACTTTATATATGTAGGGTTTTGTAACCGCCGTCGTATTGTTTACGGATATCGTCACGAGGTAGGCGGATGGGACGTGTATCATACAGACATAAAGTAAAGGGTTCTTGAGAAGAGAGGTACACCATGCATCATGAGAAATATATCGGCAAACAGTAAGACCGGTCTGCATATCTTGATAATTAAAGTTCTATCTTCTACAAATAAATAATCACTTGTCATTAGAGTTAGGTTGTGTCTACTTTTGCCAGACAGAGCCCCCGCGACGGGTGTACCCGACTCTGTTAGCAACATTCAGGAGTCCACTCTACCGAAGCGCCGGGGAATCCTCATAGAGTAATAGTAGTAATAGTAGTAGTAGTAGTATAGTAGTAGTAGTAGTAGTAGTAGTAGTAGTAGTAGTCGTAGTAGAGTAGTAGTAGTAGTAGTAGTAGTAGTAGTAGTAGTAGTAGTAGTATAGTAGTAGTAGTAGTAGTAGTAGTAGTATAGTAATAGTAGTAGTAGTAGTAGTCGTAGTAGAGTAGTAGTAGTAGTAGTAGTAGTAGTAGTAGTAGTAGTAATAGTAGTAGTAGTAGTAGTAGTAGTGGTAGTAGTGTAGTAGTAGTAGTAGTAGCAGTAGTAGTAGTAGTAGTAGTGGTAGTAGTTTAGTAGTAGTAGTAGTAGTAGTAGTAGTAGTAGTAGTAGTAGTAGTAGTAGTAATGTCTTTAGTATTGTGACATGTGTTTTATATGAGTAAGGTTTCATCATTAATTATACACAAATAGCATTCGGCCAAATGGACCTATATGCCACACAAAAAATCGGATTTGTCTGATAAAATACATACCTGCAAGGGTGAATGCCGACCGTTTTTATAGTAAGGACAATATTGCATCCGTACCATTACTTAAAAAAAACCCTGCAATTTCAGTAATAAAGTCCCCTAAATATTTATTACACCTGTAACTTTTCTGTGTTTTACAGTTAAAACAACGATACTCTCAGTATGCAGTTTTCAATATGGACCAGTTTAACCCATCACTCTGTAGCTCCTGAGCTCCAAAGTGAAAGAAGGGGCCTGTTCCATGGAAACCTTTAAAGCATCAAATTGCCACATTGATAACGTTTTCGGTGTATAAAGCGTATATTTATGGAATGGCCAGGAGCAATAGTGAACGGACAAGTTTAAGCCGTGGGACGGCCCATCGTTACACTTCCATAGCCTCGGAGTCCCAGAGCGGACGGTGAACGGGTCCCTTTGGAAAGTAGCCGCATATTGGATTTATGACGTCTTCAGGACACACTACTCTCAATTTGAAAACTATGAAGCATCCAGTATGTAAATCTTAGCACCAGTCAGTTCATCTTCCCACCCTGCATTCCCCAGGGCTCCAGTGTGGAAGAGTGACTGGTTTTATCAACATGTAAAACCCGAAAAAAGAAAGAAAAAACTAGAAAAGCATAGTCTGTGTATCCCTGTCTGTGTACTCGAGAGAAAAAAAAAACAACTTCTACATTGATGGAAGAGTGGTCGGATTAATTAGCTAGAATGATAAATACCTGATAATCGATATGAATCTTGAGAAAATGCACGACGAGCCGGAAGTTGAGTCGGCGATTATATTTATCGAGTAATGAGAGACGAAGAAGTGGATTGGAGCTAGGATTTCGTTACAGTTATTGAGCTGAATATGTCGCCAGGGACGTGGCTAGAAGTTTCCGATTGCAGGAGGGAGTAGGGTAGTGAGTTTCAAACTAGGAGGCGGGACTTGGGGGAGGGGAATTTCCCCTCCAGGTCCCTCCCCAAGCTGGAAATTCACTACCGAGAAAAAATTGAAAATGATGTCATGAAAGGAGACATAAAATTTATTCTAGCAACTGAAATACCAACACATTTATGATAGAATTATCAGGTTATTATTATTTGGTATTATTCTGGGAATTGAATATGTGCCAAACAAATGCTCAAGCTGAGAACTTTTAGCAATTCACACTGTCATAACATTGAATAAGATCTTATGCAGGAATGATCAATTTTCGATGTGTCATCATTTTGCAACTGTGAATAATGGAATTAACTAAGGATAACGATTTTATATGATTTCTTGAAGTGTATTTCGAGGAATTTTGTATTACGATAAGTAAACGTACTATAGAAATCTCGTACCGATTGACATCATGCATACTTATGAAGCTCGATGCGCACACTGTAGTTGTAAATAGTAACAGTTGGAATTTTTTTCCGATTTGAAACCGAGTTGGTTTTGGGAAGTAAAGGAGACATCAGCATCACCAAGGAAGCTCTAAAATCCAGATAGATGGAAATTTCCAACTACTCATGACTTGCCCTCAGAATTTCCAACAATAGAGAATTTGGCCAGGATTGGGAAGGGGTGGCACCTCCCCCCCCCCCTACCACATACACACCCTCCTGTTGCCACGTCCCTGTATGTCCCAATTAGAAATGCACAACTTCTCATTAACACAGCCAAGGGTACTTCACATTTAAATTACCTCCCGTATTTTCAAACCACATATATAATGTTTACATTTTTAGGAAACACACAATCAAAATCGTACTGTATCATTCACATACACTCAGCTGAATGACAGAGTTGATTGCTCAAAAATGGGTCAGACTAGTCAAACTTTTCTCATTTTGTGAATACATTTCCAATTTTCGTGCATCGGTTGCACAAAAATATGTTCTTGGAATTTTTGAGTCCTTCACTGAGGATTTTACAACATAAGATGAACTCCCTGACAAAGAAGAGACACGAGTTTCTTATATATTTTCTTCAAAAGGATTTCTCAAAGAAAATTTACACAAAAATTCTCCCACTTATCATCTGCAAAATGTCAGCTCCCAAGCCAGCTTGGGTTAGTTATAAACATACCTGTGTGACCCTAACCTCCAACTGGAATGCAACTGACTGTACTTAATTTGAATCAAGACCATCAGCAGATTATTTTTGTCATACCTGATATCACCATTAATGAACATTATTTACTAAATCTATACCATAATAACGTGAAGGTTTGGCCCCAAATAGCTATTTCAACGGATATCGGATATCCAATGACCATAGATATGATCTTTTAATGTTTTAATATAAAGCAGAACATCCCTTTAGTGAGCCAAGGGCGTCCAAAGGCGATTTCGGAGTTCCCAAAAACGAGACGTGTTTCACAGTTCAAGGCGACGATCCCAGTGCTGAAACTACGAGATACCTGAAAATGTGAGAAGGCAACAGAGAGATTTTTATAAGATCTAGCTCGCCCACCAATTGCAAATAGACTAGAAGAGCCAATGTTTACCGAAACTACGTGAAAGAAGAGAGACGAGCATCTCAACAGATTTAAAGAAGTTACACAGAGGAAGCCCGGTGGAAAGACGGATATCCTGTAAGGGAGACCCCTGATAAAGCCTCACCCGAACGACGGCACAACATCGATCATGAATTTCGAAATTCATTTTGATACTTGTACTGAACTCAACGAATGAAACAAAGAAGAAAAGGTTTGTATCTAGCTTGTAGGGATTGACACAGGTGTTGTCAATACTGACCAGAGCCAAGAGGAGAGACTATAGGAAGGTCTAAACGGCATTGAGAAATAGATTCCTGCCTCCACATCAGACTAATGTATATCGAGCCGAGCTACACGCCAAATGCAGTCGAGTAAATAAAACATTACCAGAATTTGGTCAAGAGATAAGACGGAAAGTGAGCCTTGAATATCAAACGGCAGTACTAAAGTTCCAGGATGTGTTTGCATAGTTTTAAATTAGAAATGCACGTGACCACAAGTACGTACAGTCACAGTGTACATTCATTTAAACGGATGCTTGATTATGGTTCAGTGGGCTGATTAATACGTGTATTTTTCAATCACTGAACAACTTTTCAATTTTCCAATGAAATGTAGATTTCCATTTGCGTTCGATTAGCGGGACTTTCCACCCGAAGGTTCAACCGACATCAGTCAAAGAGACCATCACGCTGCAACCGATGACACCTGCCGAGTACCAGAACCCGTTCCTCCTTCAACACGAGTAGACATGTGAAAATTAATCATTTACAGTCAATGAGGGTCGAAAGGGGCTTGTTCCCCATACCGTCACTGCGCGCCTTCGGCGCGTTAAACCATTCCATTCACGGGTTCAAACAGCTGATTAATACGTGTTATTCTCAATCACTAAACAGCGTTTCGATTTTCCTTAAGGAATGTAGATGTCCATTCCCGTTCGATATGCGGTACAAACTCCCAAACCTGTGATTCGTTACCTGTGTTACCAGTGTTTGTGTTAGTGTCGAGTAGAGGCATATACATTTCTACCGTTGCACCAACAAAAGAATATGAGGTGGGGTGGACTTATCGTCATGGGAATTTTAAATTAAATTAAATGGGGTCGGGTTGCCAGATCATAGCCCCCCCCCCCCCCCCCCCCCCCCTCGATTCACAATGATGATCTCATGCCGGCCATGTCATGGACAAAACCCGGGAATCTCATACTGGATACCTCATTCTGACCGGTGATCTCATGTTAGCCAGCTCATGCTGACCACGTAGGTGATTCATTCCCGCGTCGTTTCCAGAGACACTTGCTTCATTGGTGTCGTTTGGGGATGAAGAGCATGCGTGAGTCATCAGTGATGCAGCGGTAACACCTGTGGGCATGAAATATCTGGCGATTGATGCGTGGCTGGAGTGTGACATCATTTCCCATCAACGATATACGTGGGTCATCAGTGATACACCGGAAACACCTGTGCGCGTGAGTTATCAGTGGAGGTTGACGTGATACGCATGGGTGGAGTGTGACGTAATTGGCCTTCAACGATAAACGTGAGTCATCAGTGATGCACCAGTAATGCCTGTGCGCGTGAGTCATCGGTGGAGGTTGACGTGGGAGGAGTGTGATGTCACTGACCCTCAACGACATACGTGAGTTCCCAGTGACGCACTAGTAACACCTGTACGAGTGAGCAAGCGGTGGAGGTTAACGTGGTATGTGGTATATTTCGGTGGAGTGTGACGTCATTGAACATTAACGATACACACCAGTCATCAGTGACACAACGGTAACACCTGTGCCCGTGAGTCATCTGTGGAGGTTGACGCGATATGCGTGGGTGGAGTGTGACGTCATTGACCCTTAACGATACGCTCTACTACTGAGAGAGATAGGGAGAGAGAGGGAGTTTACATAACTTACGGAAAAAAGTTAAGACATTTTGTCTACTGTTATAAGATACTACTTAATTGTATACTTGTGAGTAACCCTGTTAATTAAATATCTTTTCGAAACACCAAACCATTTCCCATATCATCACTGTACATTTGCCCTCTTAATTGCATATAGCTTAGAAAGTAATCTCCTGTTAACTGAATAAAAGAAAACTTGTGATATAACAAAAAATTACTCTGCAATCACTGAATTCCCAAGCTTGAAAAACTTATTTGGCCTCAGTACATCCACTATAGGCAGTTTTTATTATATCTTGTTTGACAGAACGCCGTGAGCTCTACCCAACAAAATATAATATAATTAATGCTTACCGTGTCACTAGAATATTGGAAAATGACCAAATTCAAATTTATTGGATTTGGTTGCTCCTGTTAATTGACTATTGTCAATGGCAAAGTGGTTATTCAATTAACAGGCTTTTACTGGACAATCAAAACAATACAAAACAATTTTTACTTTATATTTTATTAGATAAAAGAAAATAAATAAATCTATTATAACTGGCCATAAAAGTTACAAAGCAAACCTCTGGCACTTCTATTTATTTATATATTTATTAGTGTTTAATGACACTTCAACAATCAAGGTCATATCGTGTCGGTGATAGTTCTACGGGTGGAGAAAGCTGGAGTACCCGGAGAGAACCAACGAGCAACGAAGAGCAGCTGTCAGCTCCCCAACATCGTAACTCCGCACTGCAGCGCAGGCATGGTTAGATTGGTTGAAAATACATGCACCATCGACGTGCAGTACGCCTTAGTACACGGCGCCATCGTGCCCTCATGTGGAAAAATCGGGGTTAAGTGCCTTGTCCAAGGACACAACGCGGGAGTCCGAATCGACGTCACTTCTATTAAATAAGCAGTTTCACCAATGAGTAGTCTTTATATAATTAACTCGTAAACTTATTTATTTATTTTTCACCAATAAACAGGTTTTATTTATAATCAACTCGTAAACTTATTTATTTATTTATTTATTTATTTATTTATTTATTTATTTATTTATTTATTTATTGGAGTTAAAGGACACTTTCGACAGCCAGTGTCATCTCGTGTCGGACAGTTTTTGGATGGAATGAGCCTGGTTACCCGGAGAAAACAAAATGAAAACCAAAACTAAGAAATTTCAGTGTTTGTTTCAATAACATATCTTGTAAAACCCCCTTAGAACGAGGTCAATGAGCTCATTCCAATGAGGTTTCATAAGCTATGTTTTGGAGACACAAACTGGAAAAATATAATAACATTTGTTTGACGATGTTTGTTTTAATATCACAAAAGGGAAATGTCCGTCACAGGATTCCCGCAACACCCAATAATGTACCGCCTCAACAATATTTATTTATTTATCTATTGGTGTTTAAGTTGCTTTCAACGTCTATGGCTATCATGACCGCAGCATAGGTATGAAGCCAAATTTAGACAATCGTTTATACGTATTCTAAGACATCCATATCAGGCGTTATTTACCGGGTCCTATTTTACCAGTAAAACAGATCTTGTTTACCATAGTGAACTCATCACGCTCTGCTCCGCTCTCCTGGATTCCCACGGGAGCATCAGCAACATGTTATCAATTTATTGTACGCAATTTCATAATTTATTATTTTATCAGGTTATTACCAACCTGTCTGTTTTCGTGTATTGAAGTCGAGACCTCATCTACGGTCAATAAAGTACGTGGAGAGTGGAATGTCACTAAATCACCCGCGGAGTGGAGTTATCACTCAAACTATAACTTTCGTATTTTGTATATATCGACTAAAAACACAAGCAATGTTTCAGCCAATGGACCTCCGGGTTTAACCCGGAGGTCCATTGGCTGAAACTTTGCTTGTGCTTGTTATGCTTTGCAACAAATTTGCAATTATTGCTTGGGTGGAATCTCCACTCTGCGGGTGATTTAGTGATAATACTCTCTCCACGTACTGTACATCGAAAGAAAAGTGGATATACGGTACGGCAGTCGTGGACTGGTCACTTTCTACGAATGGGCATAATTCCTCGGACTCAATAATATTACATTCCAAACACTAATTATAGGTATGATCATCAAACATTTAATTAATGAAGCACCGTGTACAACCGGTAAGCGAAAAACGCTTCCCGGTGATTTGACTGGGGACAGCTGAGAGTTTGGCTGCTGTTCCACCACGAATTGTGGGATTTAAATCAACTGTGAGAGCGTCTTACCGACTGTCACCGATAAGAGAACTATGCACGATATTTATTTAAGCCTATGCACGATATTTTAGTCAGACTAGAGTTTAATTTATTGCTTGTAGTGTGCTGGACATGGGTGGACGATTTTCTGTCGAGCTTAAAAATCGTTTCGTGTTTTCGTTTTTGCATTACGTAATGCACGTGCTGCAGAATGAGTATGATCTAATAATTCGAGTATATTTTTCGAGTTATTACATTCCGGAGCACGTGCATTACGTCATATACAAAACCAAAACCTGAAGTATTTTTAAACAAAACTGAAAGGCAGTCATCCCTGTTCAGCACACGGCAAGCAATACCAATAACTAAGGTCAGACCAAAATACCATGCCCAGATGTAACTAAATAGTGCTATAATCGGAGCAAACCGGTAAGGAATCCTTAAAGTTGTTTTTACTCCTAATCGCGACGTTAGTTTGCGTTTAGATGCTAAACTCCGGGCCAATCAAGGGACAATAAAACCCTCCAGAATCCATCCTAGCAAAATCCCATTCACTGACTGCCAAATATGACAAAAGCAATTTGAGTTAAAAAGTTCCATTAATAGTATTCCCCGTTTTGTACACAAAAATAAATCGTTATATGTAAGTGTTGCATAATTGCACTGTGTGCTTGTCTTCAACTGTGGTTCAACAATATATTTAACCCTATGTACACAAATTTCGATAATTTCTAATTTTAATGTCAACATTTTTCCCATAATGCAACTAGTAAGTTCAGAGCTTGTCAGCGGGAATGTCCCTACACCTAAACATAACTAATGTCCCCGTAGTTAAAAAACAAAGTTAAGAAATACAAATGTGTGGAGTTATCTACATGCGGTTAAACAGATAAAGAGATGAATATGCAAGTGCCCGTTGGAGTCAGCGCTGGGAACTCTCGCCATTTGGTGGTGATAGGGGGTGGGGGAGGGAGGCATAAATGTGTGTTTACTCCTTTCTCCATTGTTTTTTTGTTTTTTTTTTATTTGGGTTTAACGACACATTAACAGCCAGGGTCATATCATGTCGGTGACAGTTTTACGGGTGGAGGAAGTAGGAGTACCCGGAGATAACCACCGAGCAACGACGAGCAGGTGTCAGCTCCCCAACATCGTAACTCTGAACTCTGCACCGCGGCACAGGCAGGGTTAGATTGGTTGAAGACGTGCACCATCGACGTGCAGTACGCCTTAGTATACAGCGTCATCGTGCCCCCATGTAGGCAAGCGGGCCTTTCTCCATTTGCAGTTGGTATGACGCAAGGTTCTTCAAGCAGTTAGATGCATTGCTTAGACCATGGTCGAGGTTTTAGCTATTAAAAAATAATAACATAACTCGGAAAAGCTCGCGTGGTAAAGCAACTTGCTAATACAAAAATATTCAGGCAAGATGAAACTGAAAATCCTACTTAACACAGTCTCTGTCACCGTGGCCGATTCGAACTGACTTCCCCTCTCTCCACCCCCCCTCCCCCTCTGTCTCTCTGTCTGTCTCTCTATCTGTATGTCTCTCTGTCTCTCTGTCTTTCTCTGTCTCTGTCTCTCGTTCATAAGTTCATGGGTGTCATATTTCTTCCTTTGTTGTTTAAAGATGGCAGAACTTTGATTTTTTTGGTATTTTTATCTTTCTCTCTCTCTCTCTCTCATCCATCCCCATCTCTCTCCCTCTCTCTATTTATCCATTTTTCTTTCTTTTTGCCTAGGTCTCTGTCTCTCCTTCTGTCTTGAAGGCGAGAGAGAGAGAGAGAGAGAGAGAGAGAGAGAGAGAGAGAGAGAGAGAGAGAACGGACAGGCGGACAGACAGACAGGTCGAGAGATGGGCATCGGGGGAACAGAGACAGAGACAAGGAGTTAATGAGATTGACAGAGACGTAGAAACAGACAGAACGGGCTCGAATCTGGCGTTGTGGCCGAGATAGGGTGGTTACCAAAAGCATTTCAAGGCATGTTCAATGTACATGGTGTTTTATGGAGGAATTATACTGCGAACGTAGTTTAAAGACTTTCTTTTTCTGCGTCGTTTGTAGCCATTCCAAAGCCCCGCCAACATCATTGTTTCCCCAACCTATTAATATCAATCTTCATTTAACACCATTTAGTATGAAAAGGTAATCTGGTAGTCGGCCACCAATCTGGGTGATATGTACATGCGCCTACCCATTTCTTTCTAATTCCAGTTGAGCGTTCAGGAATCCATGCGAACGTTTACACGCGCAAATGTGCAATCCATGGATCACCTAAAAATGCATACGGTGGGACCACTAATTATTTTATCCATTTTGCCCTCAAATCATAATCTACATACGCTCATTGCAACGAACTCGTTCATAAGGGTTGATAAATGATGTTTTGGGGACAAAAATGAAACTATTTCGTTTTTCCAGATTTGTTTTTGCAAGCGGTGTTTATACAATAATAATAATTATCTCCTTTGGCGTCGATAGAACTGCAGACCGCGTTAGGTGACTATAGTTTACATTTCAACCGGTTGTGTGGGTCCATCTCCAAGTGCTAGTAATCAATTGTATTACTTTCCAAAGTGTGATTTACTGGGATTTCCGGGTTTGATTATAAACGATAAATTCACAAGTGAATTATGCAATCAACAATTGTGTCATGATTCCGTGCGAGCAACCGAAGACGCTTTGCTGTGGATGTAATGGGGACTTCACTGTTTTTTTTATTTTTTAACCCTTTACCTAATATGAAAAGCAGACGACACTTGCAAAGAAAATTCTTGAATAGCTATTATTTTCATTTTTTGTTTCAAAAACATAGGTTATGACCCCTCATTGGAACGAGCTCGACGAGCTCGTTCCAATGAGGAGTCATAACCTATGTTTTAGAGGCAATAATAAAAATTAATTGGCAAGTTTTGAGAATAGCGCTGGCCGTTTTTGACCGTTACGTTAGGTAAAGGGTTAAATAATATAATTATCGTTAATAATGAAAAGTAATAAACAGAGTAATCGCTTGACTGGACTGGTTACGTGAAATAATTAATTTGAGGCGAGGGACTATATTGTAAAACACTCGTGCGATTTCGCGCATTCGTGTTTGTACAACGTCCCTCACCTCTCACGGATTATTTCACGTAACAAGTCCAATCAAGCGATTACTCTCTATCATTTCAATTTATTTTTTTCTATCTACCATATTTGTGGCATCAGATACGAAAATAGTCGCTCCTTGCAGGTGTATAGTAACAAATTTAAATGCGTTGTAAAATCTATAATCAGTACATCTATATTCCTCCATATACATCATCTTACCAATATTGTCAACACATTATACACACACTTCACACACAAAAGAGGGATGGGGAATGCGTTTACATTCATTAGCCTAACGTTATTAAACGAATTTATCCATACAATATAATATCTTCACTTGTTTTATTGTGTTAAAACAGTCAGTGGGCCTTCACCACACAATATCGCTCTTACCCGAAAGAAGTGGCGAAAGCTGCAAGGGAGATATATAGCGTGGCACAGTAATTTGGCCAATGAATTGCACGCGACTCTTAAGTTATTTAACCCAACAGTACATCCCCCATCCGTTCCTTCATTCCTTCATCTCCCAAGGAACTATATTTAATATAGTTCCACAAGGATGAAAAAGGGACGAAAAACACTCCCAGGTAAAAAAAAGAGAGCTATCATCCCCCATTACCTTGGTATAAGAGGCATAGTTTTGAGTTATCACACACCTCCAATCTTATCATATGACACCAACTATGGATTTGTTAGTGTCATTGTCACCTTGGGGCGTTATATATTATATATTGTCCCCGAGAGCGCATATCAAGAACGACACCAAACAGCAGGGACGACATGCAGTAAATAGAGTTTAACTTTCGACTCCCCATAGCTCCGATGGACAGTATATCAATAAATATCTCGACTTTAAATACAGAAGAATGATATGATAAACTTTGATTTATATATAATGTACACTGTCAGGGAGAAGTATGGATCAAGGATGGAGGGGATTACGTGTTTTTTTTTGTTTTTTTTAGAATTGGCGTAAGTTTTTTCAAGGAACTTGTACAAATTTATTTGTACCATTAGATTTCCATTGAATAAAACACATATCTTGTAAATATATGTAAATATATGGGATTGGGGTGTAGTAGGTGTTCAGATAAAGGCGTCTTAGACCACTTAATTGATGACATTCCATAACTACATGGTATTCGTTACCAATGCCTGAATCACAAAATGAGCATGTTCTGAGGGGACAGTCAGTACCAAACCAATCTCCAGTTTCAGTGGGGAAGTGGTGATTTCGTGTTCGAAAATTTACCTGTGTGCGTACCATTTTGGGGCATAGTTTATTTATATAGTTTTCTCTCTCGAAACCTTTCTTGATTGATCTATAAAATTCGTATTTCGCTATTGATCAAACACGTCCATGTTCCTATGGTTTGTACACGATTTTTTTTCTATCCAAGAACTATATTGTCCCTTGAAAGTACAAAGGTGCCAGCTATAATGCATTGGCATTGTAGGTTGGCACTTTTAAGCTTTCAAGGGATGGTATCACATTGTTTTAAGCTTTCAAGGGATGGTATCACATTGTTTTAAATAACTGAGGTCGCATTGTGTTTATTTTTACTGCAGAAATACCAGAAATACAGAAATCATTAAACAATGGTTCCCCCAAATCTTACTAAATGCACGACAATACATGTAGTTATCAGTTATAAACGGTCATGCGGACTCAACCTACAAGACCGATAATGATAGTGGGATGCACGACCCCCCCCCCCCCCACCCCTCCGTCATAGACCGTTTTTGCAGACTCTGATTGGTTGTCAAGGACCACATCACACAACACGTATTGTTCATTTCACACTTCTGAGATATATATACAAACATTTACTAAAAAAAGGTCCTAACACATCCAGTCCAAGAAACAAACATGTGTCAGCTATGGTGAGTTGATAGATAGAACATGCAAACTTCAAGGTGTGTTCCTCTATGTGTCCGAAACATTCTGTCACAGTATGTTTCTTTCTACCGTTCTGACAGAACCGGACGAAAATTAGTCAGCTTCGTCTATCCAAAATTTTAGATATAGACTATTTTTCCGACATGTTGTCTCGAATGTCTTTAATATCCGATTGGTAGTTGATGGCTGAAAATGTCAGCTAAGAGTATTATGTTATTTACAAAGCACTTCATTTATCGTATGAAGTCATCTGATAAATATAAAACCCAAACTGTGGGCATTCTTGCTTTTTTTCACTTTCCAGTATTTAATCGTGTATCTGAAAAAGAAAATAGACAATGAAAAATATTAACATGACCAGGATCATGGAATTTTGTGTTATTTTATAATTATTATTGTGTGTTTTTATTGCATTATACTGTTTTAATAATCAACAGTTGCATTGTCTGGAGCGATGTGATACCCCAACACATAAAGCTTCAGAATATGTATCTCGCCAAACCCAAAAGTGGGTTATATGGACAATAGTTCACTGCTGGGATTTGAGTATGATTTTTGCCCTCGAGTGTGGCGCGCGGAGGATTATTTCGTGAGTCATTAGCCGAGCAAAAGAATCCGCGCGACCCACGAGAGGATAAAATTCTAGGGCTGCACGATATATCGATAAACCGATATATACCGATATTCAAACCAATATCGATTGAATACCGGTGTAATTACAAAAATATCGGTTTATCGTCATTATTTATTTACCCACAATTTAATTTTCAAGATGTGTTGAGTTTTTTAACTGCAGCCCCGAATGAATAATATTATCCCTTTATCCAAAGAATCGTCTGCTTGTGCCCTTGTAATATACAAATTCAGCCGTTGAAAAAATAAATTTAAAAAATTTCAACAAAACTATATCATGTGACCCCTCATTGGAACGAGCTCGTTGAGCTCGTTCCAATGAGGGGTCACATGATATAGTTTTGTTGAATTCTTTGAGGAAAATCTGATAAACTAATTTTGAAAATGATAAATTTTGATATCCTCTGCGTTTGGTAAAGGTTTTTCGAACCGCATCATCAAGGAACGCTAATTCGTTCCGACTGTGATACCTTTAGTCTCGATTGTGGTACTTGTGTTCATATATCTGAACAGTTTTCGATATACCGGTATACCGCGGTATTGTTTTGAATACCGATACCGGTATTCAGTTTTGAATATCGTTCAGCCCTATAGAATTCTACTCGAATCAGAGCAGTAAACTTCTGTATTTATTTTATTTTATCCTTATTTGTATTCCCAAATCAACCCTTTATAATTGATTCAACTCAACCGATTTGTAAAGAATAAAAAGTCCCTCATCGCTGAGAGTGGAATACGATGCTGATAGAAGAACACCATTTTCGGCGAGTGGTAGTTGGAATACGATTTGTTTTGGAGGAAGAAAAACGAATGAAAATAAAATAAAAATTACCTTTTTTTATTGTCACGCGCGGACTTTGTTTTCCTTACCAATTCTAAATTGTAGCATGTATCCCTGCAAATGTTTTGAAATTGCATGCACGCAATTAGGGTTATGTCACAGATACTTTCACAGAAAGCCTTTCTGAGTCAATATAACTAACATAGAGTTAGTCAGAGGCCTTATTATCTTGTCCAGTACCACGATGAACTTTTGTACTTTATAACGATAATATTTAGTGTCCGTTGACTTTGGAAATGAAGTGATGTTTTAAAACCGGGCACGAGAAGCTTGTGGGTGTGACGGGTCTTTGTGGGGCCTAACGTAACATTTACTTCATATTAACCCTTTACCTAACGTAACGGCCAAACCCGGCCAGCGCTATTCTCAAAAATCGTCAATTAATTTTCAAAATATTTTCATTTTTTGTCTCAAAAACAAAGGTTATGACCCCTTGTTGGAACGAGCTCGTCGAGCTCGTTCCAACGAGGGGTCATAACCTTTGTTTTTGAGACAAAACATGAAAAAAATTAGTTATTCAAGATTTTTTTTTGCAAGTGTCGTCTGCTTTTCATGTTAGGTAAAGGGTTAACCCTTTACCTAACGAATCCCCGGCATCCGCCCGCGTAATATACAAATTGAGCAGTTGAAAAAAATAAATTTTTCAAAATATTTCAACAAAACTCATTGAGCTCGTTCCAATGAGGGGTCACATGATATGGTTTTGTTGAGATTTTTTGAAAAATTTAAAAATAATGATATTTAAAATAATAAATTTTGATATCGTCGGCGTTGGGTGAAGGGTTAATTCAATATATCGACACTCGTAGTATACTAATTGTCACTGTCCACCATTTTGTTTTGATCACAAAAATCGCAATCTGAATTCACCTAATTGGCACTTTAGAAAGTTTGTTTTCACTTCGGAGCGTCGGAAGCAGGCAAAATTGTCAATGCGTAACAAAATGTCGGTAGTATTACATCAATAATGTTTTTGGTGATCAATAACATGTTGGGTTACTCCCCTTGAATTACTTCAGTACTCGTCTCCTTTTCTAAACAAATGAATCTCTACAGGAAAATTTAAATTTTAATTTAAATTAACATAAACGCGAAACGGTTGGTGAACAGAACAATTGATGAACTTTGAGAGAAAAATGGCTTGCATATAAATACATTACTGGACATTAGTCTCAGCGAGAACAATATTACACTCGGATGAAGCATCGCCTGATGTTGTTCTCATTTCGTCTAATGTGACACAGTATCCGCCAACCTGATGTCTCGTAATTTATATACCAACAAACGTAAAATTACCCACTAGAAACTCGTTTTTGTTGTGTATGTTATGTCTTGATGTTGGTTAGGTATTTTCCAAAGTAATTAATTATCTTTCAACTCGAACGTTGTCTTTCGTTGGAAGATAAGTGAAGCAAAAAGGTAGATCGAACGGAATGAAAGTTCAATTCAATAGCCAAATTAATTTAAACTTTGCTGCATTTACGTCTAAACTACAGTATGCATCTGGGGTTGTACAGGTTGAAGGGTTAGCTCGACGTTTCACACTAATCTTACCCCGTCCATATTGGTCCTGATCAATATTATCCCTAAGAGCGACATTTTACCTCGATATCTATGAAATGTAGAGGTGCACCCCCACCGTCGCTCTTTCTGAAGGGTTAGCGCGGTGTAACTCGTTTTACTCTAGATGAAGTGTTAATGCGACGTCTCACGTAAAAGTAACACAATCCTTGTTAATCCCGATAAGAATATCATCAACTGCCAAGTTTGAGCTCGATAGCTCCGCAAAATAGCAAGCAATTCGCTTTTTATGGTCGTTAATGGGTAATAAGACATCCAAGGCGATAGGACATATCCCATGCCCATTTACAGGTCCAATTACCCCTGGGCGCAAAGTTTTGTGTCGATCGGTCGACGGCGCGAACGATCCTGTCAAACTGATCAGCTAGCTGTACTTCGAACTGGAAATGGGCATGGCATGGGTTGATATCCCGTCAGATGTGGCAAGACGGAGGCTACAAACCATCGCAAACACAAAGCCAGAGAGCGACAGAGAAATATCGCTTTTCAAATATTAAGATTTTACATGAATGCCTGCTGGGTTGTCTATAGCCTACAAATAAATGTAGAGATA
Source organism: Pictodentalium vernedei (assembly GCA_031216915.1). NCBI lineage: Eukaryota > Metazoa > Mollusca > Scaphopoda > Dentaliida > Dentaliidae > Pictodentalium > Pictodentalium vernedei. The sequence goes on from CM062289.1 coordinate 89,965,177, forward strand.
TAAGAGCACGGGTTGAAGGGTTACAAAGACTTCAGACGCATCTGAGACCCATCTATAACTCCTTTCCTGGTCAAATTATCCTAGTTACCAAATTTTGTCACGATCGGTCAAGGCACGACGGAGTCTACAGCCTAAAAACAAACGGAGTATCTTGTTTGTCTTGGAAAGTGTGAGTACACATGTGATCTTCTGTCGCGCCGCATCAGTCGGTGATAGACACGATGTCTGGTATTTGTAGCGAACACGGGCACTAATATTCCAAGAGACTTCCAAAACATGTTACTGGGGTAAAGTTGACATACATCACAACACGTGCCCCTATTTCCGTGAAGTTTTCCCTCTGACCAACGAAACTGGGTTATGAAGTTTGTGGTACGTATCTTCGTAAATATATCTCCATAATGGATAAAAACCGAATTGACCTTAAACAGCGAGGACCACTTAGTTGAATACGGCATCTCGTGATTATATAAACCTGTTAATTAAATATAATTTACAAACACAAAACAATTTTTCCTCATCAATGTACAAATTTGACCTGTTAATTTGCATTGAGGAAAATGAGGAAACTCCAGTTAAGTGAATACAAAATCCTGTAATATGTCAAGCAATTAAATGATAATCAATCATTTCCTCTTATTTAGAAACCTACTGGACCTCAGTACAGCTAATTCAGGCATTTAATCTGTTATATCTTACTTGACCGAGCTCCACGGGGATATAATAGAATATATGCTCGGTGTCTCTCTAAACTACAGTACGTGGAGAGTGTATTATCATTAAATCACCCGCAGAGTGGAGATTCAACCCGAGCAATAATTGCAAATTTGTTGCAGAGAATAACCATCACAAGCAAAGTTTCAGCCAATGGACCTCCGGGTTAAACCCGGAGGTCCCTTGGCTGAAACTTTGCTTGTGTGTTTTGTCCATGTGTACAGAATTTGAAACTGATACTCTGGGTGATACTCCACTCCGCGGGTGCTTAGTTACAATCCACTCTCCACGTGCTATACAAAGAAGTGATCAAATCCTTGTAAACCGATTACACTTCTTAATTAAGTACTTTTCACAGCAAAGTGACTATTCAAATAACACGGTTGCACTATAGTTTGTATTTTTATAACCCACAATTATTACGTAGACTAGATTGGATACACTTTATTTTATTTCCAACAGCTGCCTTTATGCATCATAAAATGCATTTATTGTATACTTTATAAATAACCATATTTCTTTCGGTTGGATCTGTTTCATGTGACTGGTGATCAAAAACCCATGTACACGCACAGTAAGTATCAACTTTCTCAATATAGCTTCTGGAATTCCCCTCTCTAGTTTTATTTCAATCGACGTGCATGCACAGTCAGCCTCAACAACTTTGAGAAACTTGTTGACCTACCGTGATACATTGTTTATTTTTATGTTATTCTGCAGATGGTAACTATTTGATTGTTAAATATATTTTTTCTAGTTGATATAACTGAACTTTTCATTGACAAATAGAATATTTTTTTTTTGAAGATGGTGTATATAATCAAACAGTTATGGTCTTTTGTGGTGGTAAATATGATGTGATTTGAACCTCAAAAATTATATTGACCAAGGCTAACTGTCAATATATGTTTTTTAGGTTCATATCACATCATATATACCACCAGAAAAGTTAAAAATTGTATAATCTGCTTTAGCCGTCATTGGATCGTAAGAGTGTTTTGTATGTACATGACGCAGTTTCTTGGTATGTAAACCTCCAGAAACTGCGATCCGTTCGTGCCTTCTGAGTTTTATGGCTGTTAGTGTGAATATATAAAAATGTCCGTTCTTCGATGTTTCGCTCAGTTTACCCAGGTGTAAACGGATGCAAATCCGTGGGAAAAATAGTCTGGCGGACACTAAGTCCCAGTAATAGTAGTCCGGATCTGTCATTTCTAGGAATGTTTGTCCTGGGACATTTAATCCTAGGAAATATTGTCCAGTGGACTATGAATCCTTGGGAAATATAGTCCACTACCTAGGAATGTATGTCCTGGAAATCATAGTCTCTGAGGGGACAACTGAAACTAGCAGAAAATAAATTTTGGGACACACTGCAAAGCCTATGTGTTTTGTAAATGAAAATACAAACCACATTTCTGATAAATTTTTTATTGTTTTCGCAAAACATTCCTCCTCCAACTAACCACCAGACTCACCAACTCTCAGATGTTCTAGCCTAACACAAGGCAGGTAAGCATTGGATGAAAGCATGTTTATCATTAACCTGTTGTACGCCTAAACAGCACGTTTTTTTTTTAATCGTGCAAGCAGCGGAGCAGTTAGGATTGAGTTACTTGATCAAGGTCAATGCGGAAGTGGCACAATGTCATACCAGGATCGAACAATTTCGCCATACTAGTAAAGATGCTAGGCGCGAGGTACCAACCTAAAGCGGAATCCTGACTCAGTGTAAGCGAAGGCAAAGTAGCAGCAGGCAATCACCGCCCTTGTGCTGCATTAGTGAAAAAAAACTGATTGGCATATTGTATGCAATAAATTCCAACACCCCTCCCACATCCACACCGTGCCTACCCAGAAATACCCATCCATATACCCCATCAATACCCACACAACCCACGAACACAACCCATCAATATCTACACAACATACCAACACTACAACCCAACACACCCAGAGACATACACCCATCCGGTCGCAGATTAATGAAAACTCAAAGATTTGTGATTTGGGTTTCACATTTTCACGAGGATACAAGGATGAATTACCAGGACTGAACTAGAGGAGTAAGATTATTCTTCCATAAAAAAAGAAATAAAAATAATTAAATAAGATTGACTCCAAGTGGGACTTGAACCCACATACGTAAGCAGACACTTTTCTCAAGCCAGACACCTTACCAATAAACCACGTGGAAGCGATGAATGGCCTCACTTTTTGTGTCTCTTCAATATTCCATACATTGAAATACAGGGAAACGGGCTATAAAAAGTCGGATTCTTTTTACTGTTGAAGAAGGAATAGTAGTCCGTAGGTACAGATGCCTTACCCGTAGTGTCTTGTTTTTCTTTTTCTGTAGTGCCTGGGGAAAGATATCCGAAAGGACTATTATTTTTATGGAACCCTTGTCCGTAGGGCTGTAAGTACTAGTTGACAACCATTCCTTTCACACCGGTGCTTCATTAATTAAAATTTTGCGGTTAATGGTATTTATTACCTGGTAAACTCATGAGTGGACACTGGTGCCTGCGTGTGGTTTACGACCACACCACGGCGACTGTGCTGTAAAGGGTTTGGGGTTGAATTTTGTTGATCCTCCCAATAATTCGTCCATTCCGTCGTAAGTAGAGTTGCAGAGGCCAAAAACAGTAAAACTGACATGGCAGAGAGAGTTCAAGAAGTGATGAGTACCATCTGTACTGTGCTTACAAAAGCGCAATGAGAATTTTGACCAGATCGCGACAGGGCCGCTGTACTGTAAAACTTCTCTGTCCGCTTTCTCGCCCCTAACACTGTCGATCTCCCCTAACGAAACTGATATGTGAAAACGTTAAATCTCAGGTTCGCCCTTTCGTTTTTTTTTTTTTTTTTTTTGAATCTGTCTTGATTTCGCAATGTTTTATTTTGAAGATCTTGTCACTTTGGTGTAATTTTGTCGTGACATGATTGCGATCTGACCGAGAAAGAGACTGAATTTCAATCGCAGTTCCTGTACATTACCTTATTTTCTTTCATTGTACGTGTAGTAGTGTCAGACTGGACTACAACTTCCCGGGTTTTATTTTTCCGTTCAAGCATCCACATAAGCCGGGTCCGCCACCGTTGCCATGACCACGACCATGTCCTAAAAATACAAAAACATGATACAGATACACGCTAAAAACTAAAGTGTTAAAAACTACACTTGAAGTGCTGTATTTAACACTTACTAAGTGCTGAACTAGCACTTTGTTCAAGTGTAGATATCCCAGAACTTGACAGGTGCTCAAAGCATTGCACTTTGAGTGTTAAAATCAAACCCTAAGAGTTCGAATGGGTTTAACACCTTGAAAGTGTCAGTTTTAACACTTTAGTTTTTAGTGTGTAGATACTGATATATATACGGAAAACAGACACTGAATCAATACTAGGATATTACGATTATTCGAAGTTCGAATCGATTCCCGAATCGGACTCCCGAGTTGGTTTGGTTCGTTACCGAATCGTGGACATACGATTGAATTTTATCTGCCGAGGTGAACAACGATCCCACCAAGTATGACCAGTTTTTACCTATTTAACAGATTTGGAAAGCCGGGAAAACGAACGCCAACATTTAACCCCCTGCACACTGATGTCAAAATATCCAGATTTGATGTAGTAGCCATTTTTCCCATAGTGCAACTGGGAATTTAACCAATTCAATCTTGTTTGACAGAGCTCAATGAGCTCTGTAAAACAAGATTGAATTGGTTAAATTTCTAGTTGTATTATGGGAAATATTTGCACCCTGAACTTTAGATATTTCAACATCAGTGTGCAGGGGGTTAACATACCAAAAATGCTAATTGTACTTTTTAAAAAAAAAGAACAAAAAAAGGAAGCTAATTAAACTTTTAAAACTAAGAGGGAATAACCGTCCCTCACGCCCATAAACACTCATGTTTTGGTGTTGAACGGCACATCTTCATTCTGCGTTAACAAGGCACGATTGTCCATCTCCTCGCTCCATATCCGTATAGTTCGTATAATGCATGAGGTCTAACTACCATCATTCATACAGCGCAAGGAAGGGAATTATACTGTGGAGTTGGTAACGATATCCAATGCATGCATGTTAGATGCAAACTTGGCTGCGAAACAGGCTATAAGCTTTCAGTTTCTCAGCGACTGATGATGGCATCTTTTAATGGAATAAAGCCAATACAATTTTCCTATAATGTCGGGAGCAGGATATGGAGGAAGATAACTTTTTGACAAACCGCCGAAATCGCGTCTGTCTGTCTGTTTCCAAACATTCAACGTGTAATCGCATCCACTATATATCTAGATGAAAAGTGGAAGTCGCGAAGGTTATTCGAATGATTCGATTAAAAAAAGAATCGATTCGCGAATATGTTGCCCGATTCGATTCGAAAATCGATTCGAAGTAGAATTTACGGTTCGCATGGCATTCCGTATTTCACACAGTGTGTTTAAACGTGACAGAATAAACGCTATTCTCTGTTTGAAAATGTCGATGCAAATAAAGGCTATTTCCACAGAGTATCGTTATATGAAACTGACGTGAAATATTATACCTCACGTGACTTCCTTGCATTCTGATTGGCTGAAAGGTGATACCCTATTTCGTGTTGTTGTCCAGCACAGAGCTGATGGGTCACTACATGCGGGCACCATATGTTCTCTATTTTTAGCACGGGTACTATATGCATTTTCTGGTTATAAAAACGTTCAGAGCAACGATTTATCCAAAATGGTGGCAGAAAATCCCGGCCACCAATTAGACAATTCGATTTACATAAAAAAACGTACACTTCGTTTTTTTAGTGACGCAAGAATAGCCGCAAAGTTTTCCCAGGTGATACGTTCCGATTAATAAAGATAATTACAATTATGTGGATGTACAAAATATTATCCGAGTCGAGCTCCGGGGTCTAAGGGCAGATCACGACGAGTCGAAGACGAGTCGTGATCTATCCTTAGAACCCGGAGTGAGACATTGGCAGAGGCGAGGAACAATTAGCAATATCCACACATTATTCTCATTTCTCTTTTATTGTTTAAAATAAAAACATCATTACATGTTTACAATTTGGATTGTAGATTATTTGGTTAATTTGCATTTTCGGGTAGTTCGATATAATATAAGGACTAGTGCATGGCTTGTCGTTGACTACGCCCATATAGTGCCCAGCGAGGTGGTGTACTTCCCTTCGCTTCGCGTCGGGAACTACACCACCTCACTGGGTACTATATAGGCGTAGTCAACTCCAAGCCATGCACTATTCTTTAAATATAAAACATGGAGTTGAAACTAGAAGTCCTGTCACTATATTGTACACTATTTTGAAGTAATAGCGCGCTGAGTAAGTGTACTTTTGTCCCTTCCAAACTGCACCATTAGCGTAACTCAATTCCCGTAGAAAAGCAGCGTGCCCAACTCTGTACAATTCCAAACTAGTAAATACAGATCATTAACATCATTCCTAACCTATACTGCGAAACATATACATGTAATAATGCAAATAAATATTATAATTCGACTGCATATGCAGGATGAAGAGAGTGGATTACTGCTTAATCACAGCGCCATATCGTCGCCTGAGTGCTAGAATGTTCTATGTCCCCTTTGGGACATAGAACATTCTAGCACTCAGGCGACGATATATTCTCCACTCGAAAGGTATTTATAATTGTTCATAACAACACAAGAAACACTTGAAAACTTTCATCGCAGGGGTGCAACATCGTGGTCCACGTGATGAAAGTTTGCAAGTGCTTCTTGTGTTTTGTCTTCCGAAATTGTAAATAATTACTAAGTTGAAAATCTACCTCACAGCTATTTAGCCGTAATCCACCCTCCACATACTCAGTCTCGATATTTTCTTTCTGTTTCATCGATTCAGTTTGTGAGTTCTCCACAGACCTCGGTAATATATTGCGCATTGCATTTTGCATTGCACAGCGCAAACGCTCTTGTGTTTGGGGACGTAAAATGGCTGTCCTCTGCGGAGAGCGACACACTCCGTGCAGGCTATAGATCCCTTCGTAGTATTCGAGAAGAGCGAGGCCCCGAAGTTACCACTACGAAGGTCATCCCACTCACCTGCGCCATTGGGCCAAGAAGGGGCGATAATATAAATTGCATAACTTGTTCGCCAATCCGTGTAAAACAAAGAAGGTTCAATAAAAAATAATAAATATAAAATAAAAGGGTTAAGAGCTCATTTTCAAAGGAAGAGCTGCAGGGTTTCACATGAATACAAACCACTTATATAATTGAATGTAATGGTATGTTTCGATGTATTTGGAGATGCGGTTATTTGAACCCACCTATTATTATTAATAAGCAAACGTGAGAACCAGTATCCGGAAGCAGTTGATAGGTTGATTCATATTGTCTAGTTGCTCTAAGTGTTGTTCTGAAATTCTTTGAAGATTGTTAAAACGGATAAAAACACATTTCGTCCACTGAGATCCAATGTGTTCTATGTGCCTACTGGCACATAGAACACATTGGAACTCAGGGGAGGATTTGTATAGGATATTGCACTGTTTGCTTTGTTGCCACCCACAATGCCTCATGTTTTGTATCAACTGCATGTGTAAAGATCAGTATCGGACAGCATTAAATTAGTCTGAAAATCCAGTGTGGTATCCCAAGTATAGCGTGTATGTGTGTCATCTCTCCGTAAGGAATATGCCTCTGTGCAAACAACAACAAACATGCTTTATTTTGCCTTGAATTGACATAGAATGAGTGTGCCCCATCCCAAATATATCCACCCCTTCTCCCATCTTTCCCCTCAACTAAACTCCGATTTTTATCTCAACTGAATAATGTTTTTTTTTTATATATCATATGCTATCACTGCATTGTTTGTGCATGTTTTGCTAAAAGTCATCATTGTCACGTAAAACATGCACAAAATCATCTTTTCCTTGACCCCGATAGTGTGAATAAACCTAGAAATACATGCAAAGGTACCGACGGGTGTCATAGTAATAGGAGCTTTGCTGTTGGCATGGTGTGAGGTACATGTTTTTATTTAATTATTCAGTTTAGTTGTTCATTGATTCCATAAGCATGACCAATTTGCATGTTTTCATTACAATTTGAATACATGGAATTTTGAATTAATTTTCTGTTATATTTTTCAATCATTTCTGTTTACGTGCATGAAAAGACTTTCTGGTCTTATCAAGTTCTGTTCGGCTGTCTCCTTTTGACTTTTAACCTGCTATTAGAACATGTATACTGAATTTTAAACCAAATGACTTTACCAGCAATAAAGTAGATTTTCAATCACAAATGTCTTGGAATGAACTACTGAATGGCATAATTCTGTAAGATGTCTTGACACCAGAGTGTTTGGGGATCATACATGTATGTGGAAATCCTGTGATTTTAGGTTTCGTTTTTGTTTGTGTTCCAAAGGCGTAGAACATTTTGAAGTTTGTTGCTATTTAGACACTTATCCAAACTAGCTTTATATGTGTTTGCTACAGAGGATCAAATATTGGCTTTAACCCACTGAACCCGTGAGTCCGCATTTCTTGCCCAAGATGATGATAGGTCACAATTTCATTAAGTAGAATGGCAGCTGAATGAATATGTGGAGAAGACCAATCCATATTGTCAACATGCAGCCTTAAAGGCTGCATGTTGAAAATATGGACTGGTCTACCCCCAAATAATGAATGTGGACACTTCCATTTGCTACCATGACATGGAAGATACCGTCAGGTTTCCAAGTGGGCTAATGTAAACATTGGCGGCGTGTATGTTCGCAGGTGAGCAGGACAATTGTGATTACTAAACAGGGCAAAAAGGTTTTTCTATGACTAACTGTGTACAATCAAAAAATACGTTTTTACATGGAATATTTTTTGTACGCAAGTAATTTCTTACAAAACACACCGCCTTGTACTGGATGCTAATTTCTGTTTAAAAACGTTTCCTGGCAATTTGCTTTTCAAATGTTAAGTTTTTTACATATTTCTGAATACTTTGCATTAAATGCACGAAATATGTGTATTGCTTTACTAATTTGCACTGAATGTTCTCTTACAATATTTTAAAGTTGAGTATTTATTTATTTATTTATTTATTTATTTATTTATTTATTTATTTATTTATTTATTTATTTATTTATTTATTTATTTAGTATTTTATTAGTGTTTAAGGTTAGGGAATGGAAGTTTATCCAATCATTGATATCAATGCAACCCACATTAGAATACTTCCAAATTAGGTATTGGTTGCGGGTCGTATTTTACAAGTAACTTCTTTATCACAGTAAGCAAGCACTATTCCACTTTCCGGGGTTACCCTTTTATTGAAATAACTTGATGTTGTCATTGTAAAAAAAGTTAAAACAAACATATGAGGATTCAACAGTATAAAACGCATTAATCATAAATTATTATTCAACCACAAAACGAAAAAGGAACGAGTAAATGCTGATCATTCCTTACAGAAAAGTGATCACAAAAGCGGACAGAGAATGTTAATTGGATCACATCCCAGTATTTCTCCGATCGAAATTATATAATTTTTTTCCCTTTTCTCCCCACGGCATAATTTATTTATGTATTGGTATTTACCCTTTACCCATCGAATCGACCACATCCGCCCGCATAATATGCAAATTCAGCAGCTGAAAAAATACCATTTTTCAAAACATTTCAACAAAACCATATCATGTGACCCCTCTTTGGAGCGCGCTCGTGAAGCTCGTTCCAATGAGGGGTCACATGATATGGTTTTGTTGACATTTTTTGAAAATTTAGAAAAAATGATAAATTTTGATATCGTCTGTGTTAGGTAAAGGGTTAGGGTCACATATTTCTTCACAAGGCTCATGACACCAATATAAAGATAAAGTCAAGTTTAGTCAATCGTTTATATCAGTTCAGAATACTTCCTCCCAAGCATTGGTTAGCGGTCCATATTCTACCAATAGGAAGGTTACCCCAGTAAGCAGGCACTACTTCACTTCCCGGGATTCCCGTCATAGGTTATTAACTGAATGTTGAGTATATTTGAGGATTCAATTCTGTTGAGATGATTTGGGCTAAATTTGATTCATTAGATGCAATAGAGACTTCATTACTAACTGTTTTGTACTTCCCATTTGTGAGGCAACATCTATATTTTGAACAAAGCTTATTTGCTGCTGTAAGTGTTAACATTTTTTTAGAGCCTTTTAAATCTATAGCTGCAGATACAGACTGTGCGTCTGTCCGACATCCTGCTTGTGAACGATGATAGAAGGCGATGTTATGAGCTTTATCAACATTATCATTTTGACCACTTAACTCAGTTACCTCCCTTGTGAAGCGTAAATTTTCTACCATTGACTGATCGTTACTTCTCATTTGTCAGGAAACCCATTCAGGCGTCAGTAAAGCAGTGGCTGTGATGGGAATAACTTTTAAGGCATGATAAAATATATCAGGGTAGAGGGACCTGCTTTGTTTTTTACTACTGAGAGTGTCAATCCATCAGTTAACCCTTTGAACGCTCGTTACAGGAATGGTATCGTCTTTGTGTGCACTTACGGTGAGATGGGTCAGTCCAATATCAATATTCAGGGCGGATAAAATACTAACTACAATCTGCAGCCGTCTGGCTGCTGACTGCAGTTACTGTTTTATCATCAATGTTCTGCGACCTCTTATGACAAAATAAAAATGTACAGAAAATACGCCTTGGACCGAAAAAACAGTCTTACGAGTTCAAAGGGTTAAGCGTCTATGTACATGGTCTCGTGCATTCTTTGTGATCTATGTGAACGGTGCTTTTACTTAAACTTGCAAAGGACAGTTTTTGCAACTCGCTAGCACACTAATGCAAAAATCTTATTTTCTGGGGATTGATATGTTTGGAATTACGTCATAAAAATGATGTACAAATCCCGGAAACACAAAGTTGGAAGGTCAATCAACAGATTGCAGCTCTTTGTGTATTAGAAAGAGATATATGGGTCTGTTTTTATTTGAGTGCACATGGCCTCTAGATTCAAAAGAAGAAGAGAGTTTCAAAGAGAGATCACTGTTCCTGATTTTTAAGGTTCCTCTCCACAATTTCGTAATTCTGCTCAGGAGTGAACTCAGAAATAAAAGTCTTAAATCTGACCCCACATTAATTAGGTCAGTATTTTTAGTATTTAACAGTTGAAATTATGAAGTACTTGTTAGCAAATATAACTTAATCTTTTGGCGAATGGGTGGAAGCTTGATACATAGTGTTATAATATCATTTGATTTACGTGAAATAATGGCTCAAAAAATGAGGCTAAGTTTTCAGACCTCAATTTTACACGGGATTGTTACAGGTATCTACCCATTCATTGAGACCGAAGCATGTATTTTAATTTTTTTAGTAATTGAATGTGTTGTGTTCCATGCGTTGGGAGGTGTTGACGCTGGAAAAAAGTCTGCGTTTGTGACTACCAAGTGACTGGAAATGGTTGTTTTGTTGGCATTTTTCCATGAACATTTTCAGAATATACCTTTATGTCTGACTGTAATATACTACTCACATTTTGCTAAGGATCACTCACCATTTGACAACATAATTTGTACATGAAAGGAATATGGGTACATTATTTGTTTGTGTATTTATTGGGGAGCAGTGACACTTTTAATAGTCTGGGTCATATCGAGTTGTACAAATTTATGGGTAGAAAAGCTAGAGTTTCCATAGGAAAGCACTCAACAGTGCCAAGGAACTGTCGCACTCTCTGATTTATCATCTTGGTACAAGCAGGGTTAGCACTGCTTGAAGAAAAGTAACCCGTGGAAATAATGAGCGTCGACCACAGATGTACAACATGTCAACGTAACACCAACCAATGCTAACCGCTTGTGTCAGGTGGGTAAATAAGAGAGGCCGAAAGTTACTCACCATTGCTCAGTTGTTCTACAGTACGTGGAGACTGGAGTGTAACTAAATCACCCGCTCAATGGAGTTATCACCCAAGCTATAACTTTTAAATTTCGTACATATCGACAAAAAACACAAGCAATGTTTCAGCCAATGGACCTCCGGGTTTAACCCGGAGGTCCACTGGCTGAAACTTTGCTTGTGCTGGTTATGCTTTGCAAGATATTTGCAATAATTACTTGGGTGGAATCTCCACTCTGCGGGTGATTTAGTGATATTACACTCTCCACGTACTATATCTGCGTACCCCGACTCCCACACGCGTAAAATTGTCTGACATGATATGATCAAAGCTTTTGGGAGTTGTATTAAACTTTAATGAACAAATAAACAAACGTAAAACAATACACATAATTTGACCTTTTATGTATCAAATATATAGATGGGGAGGAGTAATCCTTAGCAAAATGTGAGTAGTATATATGACTCCCATATTTATATATTTCAAGTATGTATTATCGGGTAGTGTTTACTAGTTTCACACTATTTAGAAAATGTATACAAGTCAGAGTAATCCAAATCGGTGTGGGTTAATGCCTTATTCACAGTGCATGGCATATCGTTCAAACAAATTCCTTGAACGAAATGTGAAGCTGAACTTAAATTAGCTGCCTGTAGAAAATAGAAACTTCGAAATAGAGTTTGAATTAAATTAACAAATCCCATAACTTTCACACTTTTCTATTTTCCTGTTCTTATTTATGTTTTATTTTTATTATTTTGTCTCTATTTTTGTCTTTGAAGTTATAATTACCGGCTAATATCACGTGCCTTACCTTCCACCGTTCAAATTTTAACACTTCACCCAACACGAACAGAGGAAGAGTCTCGACAATAAATAATTTTCAGAAACTAAAAAAGTTTATGATATTCCTATAAGAAAAATTCATTGCCTTTCATTAGAACCAGTTCAACGAGCTTGTCCCAATGCTTTTGAGACAGATATTTATGAAATAAAATTTGAAATGGCGAATTTTGTGAAGAACGCTAAGCCGCTAACGTAAATGTTGGGAGTTGGGCAATACGCACGTTCGAGGTTCGAAACTTTTCACTGATTCAAAAGTCATATTGCTTCCTTTCAGAAATGCGAATCCTGGAGAGTATTGGATTTCATATATTTCGTTACTGTCGACTTTCTGAAACAAATAACCCATCTGGCAGTTGTCTTAGGAACGAGGTTGATCGTATCTAGCTTAAAAAAAATGGTCAGAAAACTCCTAAAATTGTCAATTGAATCGATAATGGAGATCGCGATCTCATTACGTCTAGATTGCTAACCTGTCGCCTCTTGAATGGAAAAAGGCTACACGCATTGCATATGGCGGTTTGTTACATTCAAGGGGCGATATACAGTTGAAACTAGAAGTCCTGTCACAATCAACGCGGAAAATGCTCGTTAGTTAATCCACTCTTTACTGCAGAAGAATGAAGTACTATGAAATAGACAAGAGCGTTCGTGCTGTGCAATGCAAAATGTAACTCGGTATTAGCGGGGTCGGTAGTGGAATCACGAACTGAACCAATCAAACAGAAAGAAAATATTGAGACTGCAGTATGTGGAGGGTAGATTACTACTAAATCGCTGTGGGATAGATTTTTTCACTTAGTAATTATTTCCAATTTTTGAAGACAAAACACAAGAAGCACTTGCAAACTTTCATCACATGGACCATGTGATGAAAGTTTGCAAAATGTTTCTTGTGGTATTATATGAATAATTATAAATACTTTTCGAATGCAAAATATATGGCACTGCGATTCAGTAGTAATCCACTCTCTTTATTTTGTATATGCAGTCGAATTTTAATATCTATTTACGTCATTATAATTATGTATATTAGAGTCTCTCTATTCACTAGTTTGGAATGGTACAGAGCGGGGCACGCTGTTTTTCTGCGGGAATTGGGTTACACTAATTGTGCAGTTTGACAGGGACAAAAGTGCACTTACTCAAAATAGTACACAACACACTGACAGGACTTCTAGTTCAACTGCATGATTTTTTCTTCATCCATATTGATAATACCTGGTCATTTCTCATTAAATCTTGTCTCATTGCTGTTATAACTGCGGAATGAATTGTCACACCAGAATATTAGGAACGGGAAATTTCATTTTGGCAGTGATACATTCAACGCGATAGTTTACGGTAATTTGTCACTGGATCAGTACATCGTTCAAAACGGTTCTTATGTTGATGAAAGTACAGTTATCATCGGGTCCATACTAGGGCTGTCGCGATTATTCGATTAGTCGACTAACCGTCGACTATTGAAGTAGCCGACGTTTTTTTTTTATTTTTAGTCGATCGTCGTTCATTTTCAAGGTGGTACACATCTACTACACGTCGGGGCTAAATTGCTTTGTTTTGTGAGGTGAATGATCAATGAAGGTGAATGACTTTAAATATCTAACCATAGTTAACATTCATATCCGGAAGACTGTACGACTGTCAATGACTGTGTAAGAAAGAACACTCACAGTTACCCGAGAAGAATAGATTCTTCTGAATTTCTCCAGTCTTGTACACACGAATGCACCCATTGGAAAACCCAAAGCGCGGAAGCGACAAAATTATGACGAAAGTCAGAACGTCAGATCACTTCTCAAAGTTCGGAACTTCAGAATAAGATCCAATTTTAACAACTGACGAGGGAATGCATAGATCTCAATGTTCAAAATTTCGAGAAACTTATTGCAGAAAGGAAACATATGCAGGATCGTTCTTTGGTAAATTCATTTTAATTCATCGGCTTCAATCTAGTTCAAACTTGGACCCGCAGTCAGTAATATTAATATTAAAAAATTATATTACGGACTGTGGGTCCAAGATTGGACTACATGTATCTTCAGTCGGGACCGATTTGTTGTTCCCACAACCCCACTTCGTCTGAACACACTGGTGCCATTTTCATTTTCAGAGTTTTACGAACAAAGGAATGATTTGCTAAAAAAATCATGGGAAGTGACTATTAATCGACTAACCGTCGATTACTGGTCACGATTAGTCGATTACAAAAAATGATAGTCGCGGCAGCCCTAGTCCATACATTGGTTCCTGCCAGCACATCTACGCTGAATACCTATGGTTGTGATATGAATAAACTGCTCAACCTTTTGGAGACAAGTTATAGGTTCCTCTACTTGTACTTGCGGTTCGATGATACGAAATCAGGGCTTATGTTTCATCTAAATTTGTGAGAATCCATTTGGGTTCTCGCGAAAATGGTGGCTAGAATCCTTACTGGCTATAAGTGTTCTAGAATCCCAGTAGGCCACAATGGTTGAACCCCTGTTGTATACTGATAACACATGTTAACTCTTTAGCCAAAAAAGCTTTTTAAGTTTTAAAACATAAACTGAATTTAATAATATTTTAAATAATAAACAGTATTTAACCGTTTAACTAAAGCGAAAGGCAGACGACACATGCAAACCAAATTCTTGAATTTTTTTTTTATTTTTGAGTCAAAAACATAGGTTATGACCCCTCATTGGAACGAGCATAACGAGTTCGTTCCAGATGGGTCATAAGCTATGTTTTTGTGACAACAAATGAAAAATTAATGAAACCTAAATGGCGATTTTTGTGAGTAACGCTGGCCGGTTTTTGTCGTTACGTTGGGTAAAGGGTTAACAATAAAACCTTACAAATATGGATGTAATTGGAGCCGGCTCCAATGAGAGCCGTATATGTACAATTTTATTGACAAGGTGTCAGGATATTTCAGGTCATGTTATCCTTGTACTAGTTAACTTGCTGCTGCCATGTTAAGTAAAGTATTAAATTGACTCAATTCTTTTCACACAAATCATAGCAGAGGCGCATCGAGTATCAACGTGGATTTTCGCTGGTTGTGTTGCGCGAATCTTTGCATAAATCGATTCTCGTATTCTAGAAAATACAAGCCCTGAAAATAGTCAAGCCAGTTCGAAAATGATAATAGGTACATTGGAGGCAGACACCAACAGTAAAAGAGTCGTAGTATCGTAGCAATATGAAAGCGGATACGATTCGAGATTCAGTTTGGAATCGAATTTTTTACCTAATTCGACTCTAGTGTAAAAACTTCATTCATAGGTGAATGCGAAAGCAATAAAATAGAGAGGGGACGATTTTCGTTGACGTCGATCTGAACAAACAAAAACAAGACTAGTTTGTGTTGTGAGGCTCAGCATATGAGAGCAAACCTCAATTTTGTACTTACCTTTCCCATGACCTTTTCCATGACCTGAACCGTGACTAGAGCCGGATCCTCTCCGTCCCTTTCCAGATCCTCCTCGTCCACCTTTGCAACATTTAAACAATTTATTCATTTTTCCACATCCGTTCCCCATGATTTTCAGAAACAAATATCTCCGGGCTGCTTTCTAAAATAAAATACAAAGCTTTTTCGTTAATAATGTAAACTTCTAACAGGGACACTGTTGTAACGGCACGTGTTATAACTACTAATTACCGCAAAACACTTCCAGAAAGGACGAAAGGCTTTAGCGAGCCCGAAACGCTTATCTGGATCCAGTTAACCACATCGAATGGAGATGGATGAGCGGGTGAGTGTGAAAATGGCAGATCTTGTTGATTGGTTTAGAGAGGGCAGGAATCTTTCTCTTTTTTTCTAAATTGAGAGCATAAATATTGCTTTTGTTTGCCAGTGTGATTCTACTACTCATAAAAAAAACATACTCTACATCTCTCAGGCCACTGGACAAATTCTGTAAAGAATTTTATCTAACAATCATATAGATTTTGGCCTGAAAACCACGAGAAACGGTACGTAACACATAATGTGTTCCGATTCCATATCATATTGACGACTCATTCTGATTCCGTATCATATAGACGACTCGTTTCCGGTAGCGCTACGGGCTATCATAACAGGCACCTAGATACATTATATGTGCGTTTCAGTGATCGACCGAACATTATGTACCAAAAATGTTTGAAAATAATTTAACCCTTTACCGATCATGAAAAGAAGACGACACTTGCAAAAAAAAAATTTGAATGACTAATTTGTTTTCACTTTTTGTCTCAAAAACATAGGCTATGACCCCTCGTTGGAACGAGCTCGTTGAGCTCGTTCCAACGAGGCGTCATAACCTGTGCTTTTGAGACAAAAAATTAAAAAAATAATGAAAATTAATTGGCGATTTTTTGAGAATAGCATTGACCGGTTTTGGTCGTTACGTTGGGTAAAGGGTTAAGATTTAATCTGTTTATGTGACAGAATTGTTAGATAAATGAATTATCATGATAATGTGCATGTCCTGTGATTTGTATCAGATTCTCGGTGGTGTCCAAAAATGGGATCACAACTCAACGGCAAAGACGGTTCGTTGAGATCCTATTCGGGACACCACCTCGAATCTGATACAAATCACAGGACATGCACATAATCATGATAATCTGTATGTCACCGGTATGAGCTAGTGGACTTCACGCGCAGACAAGAGTTGATTGAAGCTGATTGCCCTATACTCACAAAATATACAGATATATACAGAGCGACCCGCCCTGTAAATGGGTTAATCGATATGTAAGGATGCTGGCGTGGAAGGACAAACCGGGAGGCTGTATCAATTAACCCAATCACACAACCGTGTCGTTCTGCGTTTATTACACGCC
Organism: Pictodentalium vernedei; assembly: GCA_031216915.1. Taxonomy (NCBI): domain Eukaryota; kingdom Metazoa; phylum Mollusca; class Scaphopoda; order Dentaliida; family Dentaliidae; genus Pictodentalium; species Pictodentalium vernedei. The sequence goes on from CM062289.1 coordinate 89,982,453, forward strand.
TTCACGCCTGTAGAAACAATTATTAGAAGGACACTCGGCAATTCCTTTGACAACCGTCAACAAGTTGTTTCAGAATCGGTTCAGTTTCGGGTGATCAATCGTCGGCGATTTTTACAAACACGTACGATTTTGGGGGGATTCTTGTAGGCAAATTTAGAAATTTGTCTACGGGAATTCCCCACAAATCGTACGTGTTTGTAAAAATCGCCGACGATTATTTATAAATGGGCCTAATTTGTGGTGTACGTATGATTGTACTATGGTAGGACATGCGTATTTGAGCTAGTTCTATTCAATTTATAATCAGTATACAGCTAATAATGATTGGTTTGAGCTCTCCCTTCTAAACGTTAGAAGTAATTCTATAAACAATGATGTTTTTGTTTAGTTTATTATCATTGCGACAGCTTACTAGAACACAATCGCTTCGTCTAACTGCACGGCCTCCTTGATTGTAAGTCAAACGAAATTCCAAGTAGGCGGGGTTATGTTATGTTTTGACAGATGGCGTGATCGTCCAAAAATAGTCCTTCAACGATTTCCGTTCGACACATGTGTGCGGAACGGATTTTCATTTTCCGCATGGCTTAGTGATGCTGTAGATAGGGAGATCATACAGCAGGCGTGTAATAAATAGATATTCCAGTAGAAAAGTATTTTATTCGTCCTGTATACCCAACAATATTAACACAATTGGAGTTTTTTTATTATTTATTGGTGTTTAAGGCCACATACTTATGAACATTGGCTAATCGCGACCGTGACAGTTTTAAGGGCGGAGAAAGCCGGAGTATCCGGAGAGAAACAATGAGCATCGACGAGCAACCGTCAGCTCCTCAACAGTCTAACTCTGCCCAAGCTCCGCTCATGCAGGGTTATGTGGTTGAAGACATGTGCACCATCGACTTGCAGTACGCCCTAGTAAACAGCGTCATCAAGCCCACGTGTAGAGAACAGGGATAAAGAGCCTTGCCCAAAGATACAACGCCAGTCGTCCCGGACGGGGATCGAACTCGGAACCTCTAGCATAGACTTCCAACAGTGTACCACTGATCCACCGCGCTCCCCACACAATTGGAGTAACTATGCAGCGCAATCGCAAAACTACAGCTGTGTTGATTGTTCATTCAGAATTACTTAGTACATACACCTGTCTAATAGTATTGGTAATGTAATTAAAGATTTGGTCAAATCAGATCTCGATTGGAAAATATCTCTTGCGTTGATTAAAATAAAATGATTGTTTACGGTATTTTTAAAAAAATTCAATCGTCTGGAATATTTCAATTAGTCGGTTCCGATAAAATCTAAAATAGGCGATGAAATAGTTAAGGGCTAGATTGGTTCAAGACCCTAACCGCGTCAGGTTTGTTTCAGAATGTTAATGGTAGCTTTAGAGCTGTTCAGTAAACAGCAGATATTTATCGCATGAAATTAGGAAAATGGGCATTTTAATTGTTTTTCTACGGAATCTGATGCACGTCTATGATCCTGATCCTAAAATGTCATTTCCGGACTTGCTCCCCTTCATGAGGAACCTGACCCCTACTTGCCCCCATCCCCCTCCCGAGAAACAATATCTGGCGTCGCCACTGTACGCATAAATAATGCATTTGGCGAAGTTTAAGGCCAGCTTGCGTTGCGTTCTCACTGACATAGCCAAATATTACTGAGCTTTTATGCTATTGTTCCGCGATTCATCCGAGCGGGAAAGCTCGCGAAATTTTTCGCTGACGTTCCCGCAATTCATTTGTAATAGAGATCAGTGGAAAGATATAGAATATACCCATAGTAGCTTGGTGTACCAAATGTTCACCACGAGTGGTGAAGTGGTGTTAAACGCGAGCCTTTGGCGCGCGGTTAACACCACTTCACCATGAGTGCTGAACATTTGGTACACCAAGCTACTTTGTGCATATTTTATTTATAGCATGGCCGTCATTTTAATAAGAGTTTGAATGTTAAACAATACAATATTCACATGTGCGAATCTGTTTTTGTTTACATGAGCATCGGCGGGTGATGCTTCCGCTGTCAATTTTATCGCCGAAACTGAATTATCGGTGCTTTGTTAACATGAGGCAACGCATGTTTGTTAATTTTTGATATCTTATGAGGTAAACCCATTTAAAAAAAGTACTGAATAGCTGTGGGTTTCATTTCACTCTTCGAGAGGCGACAAGTGATAAATTTAGACAAGTTTGCATTCAAGTTGAGGTCACCAAAGGTCAACTTGAATGTAGTTCCACTGTAGGTGTAAATATTAACTATTGAAATCCCATTGCTGGCGTGTTCACCACGGTTGGTGTGTGAAGCTAAAATTTATGCCATAGGCTCTTTATATATAGTAGAATAGGTAATCATGGTACAAATATTCTTTTACCAACGTGACTCAAACTCAGTCTTTGCATGGAGACGGTGACTGTTGCCTGCCGCTTATCCAGTAAGGTAGGCATGATCCTTATATCCAAATACAAAAATAAACAAATAGCAGTACTGCAAATTTTGCCACATTAATTTTTTAAGAGGGGGGGGGGGGGGTGTAGCCCTAACCCCGCCGCCCCGATCCAGATGTGCCCAACATTATTTATTGTAGGGTGAAACATTATCTCGACCAGGATATCTATCCTGCTATCGTATCAGCTGCCCTTGGCACATGAAAGTACCACATTACTAATGAAGGACCATTTCTGAAATAATTTTGCAAACTCTAAAACGAGGAAACTTTTCATACAAGATGAAAATCGTAGAATAACTATTCATAGTCATGGTTACACCCATTTATTTGGTATCCCCATTGAACGTCGTGGGTTTTGCCGAAACCTCACCGCCTTGTTGATTGTTTTTTTTTCTTATTTCACTAAATAAGTAATTCCTTATTGATCCCTTCGGTGCTGTGCAATTTGGTAATAACCTGTGTTGAACCATACAATGGGGGAAATTGGAAAAACAATTGAACACACCGGGAACGGTTTGTTTCTTTTAAAATTCTTATTATATATATACGACCTGTATGCGGCAATCTCGGGAGCGCGGTAGTTCAGTGGCTACGGCATTGAACTTCAAACCGAGAGGTCCACGGTTCGATCCCCGCCAGGGGTAACTGCGTTGTGTCCTTAGGCAAGGCACTTAATCCCAATTGCCCACATGGGGTCACGACGTCGCTGTGTACTAAGGAGTAATGCACGTCGATGGTGCACCTGTCTTCAAGCAATGCTAACTCTGCTTCTGTGGAGTTAGTGCGTTGTGTAGTTTGACAGTTGCTCACCGTTTCTCGGTGGTTCTCTCCTGGTACCCCGACTTCCCCCGCCCAAAAAAATGACAGACTCGAGGTGACCCTGATTGTTAATAAATAAATATATAAATAAATAAATAAATAAATAAATAAATAAATAAATAAATAAATAAATAAAAGAATAAATAAATGCGGCAATATCAACGAGGAAAGGAGTGAATAGTGTTGTTACTTGTTTTTGGTTTACCCCCAAACTATATTCGCTAAACCTCATGTGAAAATCCATCTTCTCCATATGTGTACCACTTGAATTCTACTCGTATTGAACAGACTTTTTGTCGAGTCAACCTAACGTTCGACGAACATCAAGAAAGGTAACTCTAACGTTTTTGTCAAGTCAAGTTTCGTTTCCAGAACAGTTTGAGCGCATAGATAGTGTATTATCAATACATCACCCGTGGATTTTCCTCAAACAATAAATGCTAATTTGTTGCAAAGCATAAATAGCATAAACAAAGTTTCTGCCAATAGACCTCCGGGTTAAACCTGGAGGTACATTGGTCGAATATTTGTTTGTGCTTCTCTTGTTTCTGTACAAAATTTCAGGGTGGTATTTTGAGTGATATCTCCACTCCATGGGTGATTTGCTGATAATCCACCCTCCACGTATTGTAACGTTGATTGGAAGTCAAGCACCTAGTCCAAACTTGTCCCAACGGGCCGTTATATGAGGGTTTTTTTTTTATTTGTTTTGTTTTGTTTTTGTTTTTTGTTTGTTGTCGAGGGGGGGGGGGGGGGGGGGGCTGTGGGGCAAAGATGAGGATACTGAGCATGTTGTTGCCTCGAATATGCCTGCGTTTCCGCAAAAAAAAAACGAAAAATAGTTGAGCAACCGTGTAACACCATACCGCCATTCATTTACATGTGTTTCAACATGTGCGGTAAACTGAGATTAACGACGTGATGTGGTATCTCCATACTTGGTACGGAATTATAGCACAGAGTATCAAAATTCCAATAAACTTTATTGCTTCACTCATCAAAATTATAACATGAACATTACGTTACATTTTTATTTGATAAATGTACTATCACCATTAACTCTGAAAATTCTGGTCGAATCGAATCACGCTGAGGTTTTCGAATCGAATCGCGAATCAAATCGCACGGCTCTTCGGGTTGTAAATACTGAACGTAACCAACCGTAAATAATTCCGGCAACCAGTCGGGAGTGAAGGGGGTGCAGTAAAAATTGAAAGAAGGTATGCCGGTGTGGGTAGTTATCAGGGAACACGTGATGCTATTGTTTTACACCGTCTTTTTACCTTTCACCCTATAATTCACGTTTAACCCTTTACCCAACGAATCTGCCACACCGCCCGCGTAATATGCAAATTCAGCAGCTGAAAAAATATTATTTTTCGAAAAATTTCAACAAAACCATATCATGTGACCCCTCTTTGGAACGAGCTCGTCGAGCTCGTTCCAAAGAGGGGTCACATGATATGGTTTTGTTGAAATTTTTTGAAAAAATTTAAAAAATGATATTTAAAATAATAAATTTTGAAATCGTCTGCGTTGGGTAAAGGGTTAAAGACAAAATTAAGCATTTTGTGTTGATTAAAACATATTTGAGGTAAATATAGACCATTGATAGACAATAGTCAACTATTTTATCACCTCCTGTTATTCATAACTCCTGGTTGATGAGGCTAAATGATCGGATTTAACCAGAAGATAAACTGTAAAAGGCTTGGGCAGGAGAAAATCTGGGATGAATCAGATTTCACTATACATTAAATCAAATAAATATAATTTGAAAACCCTATCTAGCTTTGCACAACCACTGGTTTAAATATCAGTCACTCGAGACTTGATCCATCACAGTCTGAATAAATCAGGTTTACACCTAACCCCACCCCCACCCCCTCCCTAATCGACTGTCTACGCGACGCACCTGTTTTTATGTCGGTCTCTCTTTTTAGGCTTGGCTCAGCAGCCCATTTTCATCTTTTAGAAACTCATTTAGAGACTATCATTGAATAACTAAGATTCCAGAAATTCAGTTCCACATGGGAAATTATACGAGATTATGTTTGATTGTGGTGTGTCATTTTTTATCACTGCAGTTTGTTTCACCAGAAGTATTTATGTGATTTAAAAATGTTTTCACCCTCTGGGTCCTTCTCAGGTACGTGGCGATAAGGGGAGGGGTGTCACCTCCCCCCCCCCAATCCTGGCCAAAATTTCTTATAGTTTGAAATTCTGAGGACAAGTCATGAGTAGTTGGAAATTTATTTTATCTGGATTTTAGAGCTTTTTTGGTGATGTCTCCTTTACTTCCCAAGAGGCGCGGTGGCTCAGTAGGTAGAGGTACAGATTGCTAGCCGAGAGGTCCTCGGTTCGAATCCCACCTGCAGCAACCGCGTTGTGTTCTTGGGCAAAACACTTCACCCCCATTGCCCACGTGGGGGCACGGTGACGCTGTGTACTGAGGCGTACTGCACGCCGATGGTGCACCTGTCTTCGACCAATGCTAACCCTGCTTGTGTGGAGTTGGTATGTTGGGGAGATGACAGTTGCTTGCCGTTGCTCGGTGGTTCTCTCCGGGTACTCCGGCTTCCTCCACCCGTAAAACTGTCATGGTCATGATTAGCCATTGTGCAGAAATATGTGACCTTAAACGCCAATAAATAAATAAATAAATAAATAAATAAATAAAAATAAATAACTTTACTTCCCAAAATTCTAACTCGGTTTCAAATCGGCAAAAAATCCAACTGTTACTGTTTACAACTATAGTGTACGTAATACCGAGCTTCATAAGTATGCATGATGTCAATCGGTGGGACATGTCTATAGTACGTTTATTTGTCGTAATAAAAAAAAATCCTCGAAATGCATTTAAAGAAAATCACATCATCTGAAATCGTTAATTCCATCATTCACAGTTACAAAATGACAGAACATCAAAAAATTATCATTCCTGCATAAGATCTGATCTAATGTTAGGACAGTGTGAATTGTTCAAAGTTTTCAGCTTGAGCATTTGCTCAGCACATATTCAATTCCCAGAATAACACCAAATAATAATAACCTGATAATTCTATCATAAAAGTGTTGGCATTTCAGTTACTAGAATCAATTTTACGCCCCCTTCCATGGCTTCATTTTCGAAATGTTTCTCGGTAGTGAATTTCCAACTAGGGGAGGGACCGGGAGGGGGAACTTCCCTCACGGTCCCTTCCCTAGTTAGAAATTCACTACAATACACCCCCACCCCCATCGGAAGCCTCAAGCCACGTCCCTGGTCTTTCTTCAACTTCCGTGAAATAAGTCAAATATTCACATCATGTTCAACACTTTTTCACAACTGATCTGAAAACCCCTCATTCTCTCGAGTCTATTGAATATCCTTCCCGCCTGTTGGAAAGAATCATTAGTGATATCCGCGTCATTTGAAAAGGTAGAACTTCCAATGCACCGGCATGCATACTCCTTTATGCAAATACAATGAACAGAATCAATAGTGCCATGGTGATGCAGAAGAAACATTCTTAGCAAAGGACAATAACAAGCCTGGATGTTATTCTCTGGTTTTGATAGTATTAACTTATTTCGGCCAGGAAGATATCAATGTAAAAAAGTCCATAGCGGTCTCAATGACTTCACTCGTCCAGTAAATATCTCATTAGTCGGTCTACAATATAAATTATTTGATCTATATTTGTTGCCAATTTATAAGTTGCAGCCGCCTGGGCACATTCTTCAAACTCTTCATTTTTCAAAACATACCTTATGAATCGATTTTGGAATTATCGCCGTGCCCTCGTTGTAATTAAAACATCAGACAAATATATTAATACTATATTCTACGACCCGTAAAAAAAAAACAAAAATAAGAATATAACGATGAAATTTGAACTTTCATTAAGTGATAACCATAATCAATCCGTGCAATATAAAGTCCTCGTTTTCAATCAGTATTTTACCTTAAGTAAAGTTTGGGGCATTGCTAAGGGGTTTTAGGGAGGATGTGACATTTTTATCTGCATTGACATCTAAGATATAAATTCTCTCTTGCATGTTATCGTGCACTTTCTTACGGGACTAGATTTGATACTTGGTCTTATTACACATCCATTAAACTTTAAACCTTCTACTGCAAGACCCACTTTAGCCATATATGGAGGACCTCTATGTACGACTGTATGCGAGGAAATTTTATAAAATTATGACATACTTCAGACCTTTCCAACAAGTAAAAGATGGTAGGTTTGATCTGCGCATACCAGAACGTACAGATAATCATCATAAAATAGCTGACAATAATCACTTTCGGCAGCTTAAGTTGTAAGCCCTCGTATTTAACGGAATTGCCGCTATGACACCTAATGTTTCTGTATTCAACTGGTGATGTACAAGCCGGAATTTTCGCCCGCACCGTTTAGACTAGTTTCTTTCCCGTCGAGTTATAAGTTACGCTTCGAAAAGTTTCCATTATACAATTATCGATCGTCCGTCGCGTGGTGTGACCAATACACAGAACGACACACGCGTGTGAATGGGTTAATCGATATGGCATTAGTGCCAGCGCGGAAGGATAGAACGAGAGGCCAGAGGCCTCAAGTTTTATCCGTCCGCAATGGCACAAGCGCCATATCGATTAACCCATTCACACGCGTGTGTCGTTCTGTGTTTATTACACGCCTTCACGTCTATAAAAACAATTATTACACGGACACTCAGCAATTCATTTGACAGCTATCAACAAAAGGAACACATTTTATCGCCAGCCAAATCCGTGAGGGGAATCCGTGTCACTTTTTCGTTCCCTGAGTTCCAATGTGTTCTATGTGCCTACTGGCACATAGAACACATTGGAACTCAGGGGACGATTTTCAGCTATCATTTTGTTCTGTTTGTTTTTTCTATCTTTATTTCTTCCTTTTTCTCTCTTTTTTCCCATTTTAATATGATGTGAGAATGCTGACCAGCGAAGGTTTGCGAACAATTTTGTTTGTCTTACGAGCAAGCAAACCAAAGAACTCAGACAGGAATGTGAGATTAGACACCGATCTGTAGTTTTTCTCCCAATGTTTTTATTTTTGAGAAGGAGCTTGAGTAAAGCACGCTTCGTGTTCATAGTAGATACGGTAGACTTTAATGAGGTATTTAATTTTTTAACCCTTTACCCAACGCAGACGATATCAAAATTTATTATTTTAAATATCATTTTTTGAAATTTTTCAAACAATTTCAACAAAACCATATCATGTGACCCCTCGTTGGAACGAGCTCGTTCCAAAGCTCGTCGAGCTCGTTCCAACGAGGGGTCACATGATATGGTTTTGTTGAAATGTTTCAACTGATGAATTTGCATATTACGCGGGCGGATGCGGCCGATTCGTTGGGTAAAGGGTTAAAAACAAATATAAAAAATAATTGAAGTAACAAATTTTGCTATCATGTGCGCAGGTGTGCGTTGGATAAAGTGGTTGAAAGGTCAACTTTTTTTTCAAATTAGCGGTTTTCCGAGAAAATGATGGAATTCAAGCGACCGGCAGTTTTTCAGACCGACAATTTTTTTCCGACCGCTCTCGATTTCCACTAGCTTTTCGCATATCTATATCTTCGTGATGCAATGCAACAGGTGACCTGAAACTGACTGTCTGGTTAATTTTGAGCAGGGAGAATCGTAAAATTAGAGCAGTGGTTCCGAATCAGGTGTAGTTTTATGACTTGAAACACCATGAAGCAAAACCTGTTCAGAAGCTTGTGGTGTTCAATGAATGCAGTCTTCATGTCCGGGCTTAATCGAGTTACCGCAATAAACGTTACCGTACGACAGAATGTTATTCTTGTCGGCTGTGGAGTAAAACAGTCAGTAAAATTCAAGCAGACGACATTTTACTTAACCCTTTGGTACTTTTTTGTACGTGTTATTACGTACAAAATCTTTTGTTTAACCCTTTACCTAACCTGAAAAGCAGACGACACTTGCAAAAATAATTCTTGAATAACTAATTTTTTTCATTTTTTGTCTCAAAAACATAGGTTATGACCCCTCGTTGGAACGAGCTCGACGAGCTCGTTCCAACGAGGGGTCATAACCTATGTTTTTGAGACAAAAAAATGAAAAAAATAATGAAAATTAATTGGCGATTTTTGAGAATAGCGCTGGCCGGATTTGGCCGTTACGATGGGTAAAGGGTTAATTTAACCCTTTGATACTTTTATAAGTGTTATTACGTACGAAATCAAACTTTGTGGTCATTTGTTCTGTTATTATTTTTCGATTTTTTTTTAAATTTTAACCTCACATTCCTATTTTCTACCGAATAGTGCTCAGTGACAACCGTTGAAACAAATGTTATCGCAGCTTAAAATACTAACGCAATCCTGCTGTCAAGACTCCTTAACCGGTTGGGTGCTAGAAGCCACTATCAGGGCTTTTGAAAAATGAGAACACCAGAGCAAAAGCCAATACTTTCCTTGCCTATATTTCATATTCAGTCAAACACAAATAATATTTTATTGAAATCATTTTTGTAATTACAAATTATTGGAGAGTGCCTGTGGCCAATCTCCAATAATTTGTAATAAAACAAGTTTTGAATAAAAAATTCAGACCACCGAAAATAATCTTGTGAATGTGAAAAATATCTTGTTATTTGAACTTTCCGACGTTCGACGTCGCATTTTGAAAACGTTGAAGAAACTTAATTCCCAGTGACGTTTGAACGTCAGAATCATTAAAGTCTCGAAGGGTTAAAACACCAGGTAATCCATACATCTTAAGCAGTATGTGATGTTCTATAAATGCAATATGTGTCTCGGGCTTAACCCTTCGAACAGGAGCGGTTGCTTTTCTGGTCAGGAACCTGATTCTTCCTAATGTCATTAAATAGGATGGCTGTCCATTAAATGTGTGGGGTAGACCAATCAATATTTTCAACGAGCAGCCCCGAGGCTGCACGTTGAAAATATGGATTAGTCTACCCCAAATAATGAATATGGAGTCTTCTAATTGCTGCCATTGAACTGGCATGGAAGATACCACCAGATTTCAAAGGGGTTTAAACAAGCTACAGCAATAAAAATTACGATAGAATGTGATGATTGTCACAACTGTTTCAAAATCGTTCTAAAAAATTCCAGGCGCAGGATTCCAAGGACTATAATAGAAAATGAAGCATTTAAAAATATTTTCTATGAGATTCAAGGAATCAAGAATTGAAGTTTCAATTTATTTTCGCCACAAAGTAAATTTCAACGTAAATATTTAATTTAAATTATAGAAACCATTATCAATACTTACTGATCGATTGCTTTCCCGTCTTCACAGAACTGTAAAAAGCTTGCACTGACTCTCACTCGGTGGGATTATTTAGAGTCCGTATTGAAGGTAGAGTTGAATAAAAATCAATCATAAACCGCGTGAATTCACAAACACGCTCGGACAACTGAACCAGTGAGTGTGTCAAGGTTTTTCAAGGGAATTATAAATCACACCTTATGATATATCTGTCCTGTAGAAACATTCAATAATGGATCTATCAAAGGATTTCATTTATGCTGTGCGCAGTTTACTCTGCGAGAAACTTGGCAACTAGAAAGACAGAACACAACAAAGAAACGCGCCCTCTGGATCCATGTGGTGGTATTTGTGTACCAAGCCTAACCAACGGTAAACATTTTGTTTATGACAGAAAACTTTCCCGCTCTATTGATCTGTTTTGTACAAGCTCAACACTGTCATGAAAATAAATCTTTCGAGTTTGAAAAATTGTCGAAAATCTTGTTTAACCCTCTACCTAACGCAGTCGATATCACAATTTTTTTATATTTTTTTTTTAAATTTGAACAATTAAATTCAATAAAACCACATGATGTGTGCATCAATGAGCACGCTTCAGTGATGGGGATACATGATATATTTTAATTGAATTTTTTTCTCGTCTACTCTGTTCTGTAATTTACCCAGGTGAATGCCAGCGATTCGTCAGAGGAAGTCAGAACCATGTTCTAACAAAATTGATGTGATATTTAAATATAGAATGAAGAGGTAATAGGACAGGTTATCAAATTTAAACCATGGGTAGTAGGATAAGGTTTTTTACCACTCGGCTTGCCGAGTGGTTAACACCCTTCTTCTACTAGTGGTTTAATCTGATTACTGGTCCCAGTACCTATTTCTTTTATTTATACCGGGCTCTTAATAAATAATCGAATTTGTCACTTAAAATGGGGAAAAACGACATTTTCTATCGCAAACTCACAGTTTTGTTTTTTGGACATTCGCGCCGGTAGGCAGTGCCACCAACTGTGCGTGAATGCTTGATTGACAGCTGGACAGGAGTAGACTCATTGTCAAAGTTCACTGAATTTACCTTGCTTTTTCAGTCAAATTATTATTAACGATTCTTAAATTTTATTTTAAATATTTAATTGCAGGTATTTTAAACCTAATAAGTCAATGCACGCAGTAGATAGTACTGCAAAATGTCGTATGTTTGTATGAAACATCGCGAAGTATGGATGTATCTAAGTTGACATATTGCGTCATGCCAAAGGTCAAGTTGGATGAACTTCCGACTATTGGTGTAAATGTTGTTAACCCTCAGTAGAAGCTTTACACTGGTAGTGGGGTTAAAAGATAAAATTTAACATACAAGCTCAGCCCTGGCAATTCACACTCAGCAATAGGCAGTGCCGAGGAAAATAAAAATATCCACACCAAAAATACTGCCGAGGATGGCTTCTTCAGAAAGCCTTGTGGTCGCAGAAATTGCACAACTTCCTGGTTACACAAGGAAGCAAACCACGTGGTTTGCGCTACACTGTATTGCTAATCTTACAATTTACAGTACAGGTTGCAGCATAACCACTAGAAACTATGTGTTCCACTTCTTCTATGTGGATAACACCAGAATCAGACATCAGTTTCTGGAAAGCTCTTCCAGAGCTTTCCAGAAACTGATGTCAGATTCTGGTGTTATCCACATAGCAGTGAGATACTTAGTTTGTGGTTATGCTGCTTCTTATTTTCACTCGTACTATACACATGGAGCAAGTCGCCTGCTTACTTCCAAGGTTTTTTTCTCAACATTCGCATGGTTCATGATATCGGCATGATCTAATTGAGTGAAAGATTCTGCACATTGATTGTGATTGTATATACATGTACCTCGAACTACTTTCATATGTTAAACTTACTTGAAAGTTTTCACCTCACCACATACCACATATACATGGCAATTGAGACTATGCCCTGCCCCTGTTGATTGTTACACAATCAAGCAGGCTTCACAGCAATTGTCGTAGAAGCACCCGTTTTCCACGGCAATGTGTTTTTTGCCGATGAAACAAGGATGAATTACCAGGACTGCAGGCTTTTCACAAATAGTAACATAGGCGAGCATGGTATAAATAGTTGTTATTTAGAGATAGAACTGTATTGGAAACTACTACTATTGACGGAAAATATTCGTATTTTGCTTTCAAAATAAAGTTCATGACTTCATTGAAAGGAGTTAGTGCAGTCTATTCCTATGCGGGAACACAGACTTTGGGATAAAAATGCGAAAACTAAAGTGAGAGTTGAAATGTCTTGGTTTGTGTGCAAGAAAGTGATGAAGTGGGACGGCGAGAAAAAGTTATTCGATTCCTTAAATTTAACTTGAGCCGTTTAATATTTTCACCAAAACATTATCTAAATTTAGAGAGAAAAGATCAGATGGGGAAACATAAAAAAATCATTTACAATAACGGGCAGTTGGTGGTCTGGGGGAGCAACGTTTGGAGGGCACATTTGACAAATTAACTGGACATGCGACGCTCCTAGATATCTAATACATCCATCTTGTTTGTAAAACGTTTCCCATATCAGTATAGAATTTAGAATGTAATTACTATTCAGTCACTGATGAAGTTGGATACTCACAGTATCCCTGAGCAATCAAAATGCGAAGTTTCCAATATCTTTTGTTGACTCGTAACGGAAAAAAAAACGTGCCGGTGTCCAATCAGTTATCGGGCAGGGGTTGCGGTACTGCAACGGAGGTGCAGAGGGTGGGGATGCTGTAAGTGGACGCCTTGACACCTAGTCCTTCTAGAAAAGCAAACGAAATACTATGTTTATCTGCCCCCCCCCCCCCCCCCGCACAGCATACACAAAACCCCACCCCATCCGAAGGCAAAGGGATTGGAGCCCCTATGGCATCTGTTCTGCCCCACTATGAAGAACAGACTTAACAGAATTGTCGGTCATAAATTATTACTTCAGCTTAAAGAGCTCTATTAGTAATGTAGCAGGGATGGATTCCCCTTTCGCAGGTCCTCCGGAAGGACCCCGGGAGTGACGTAATAAGTCGCGCGATCAGTGACGTCATGTTGATTCTCACTGTAGCCGTAGTTGTAACGACAGTATCCTGGCGACACGGGTTGATACGCAGTGGGTTTCCGTCGTTCATTTTGAATGATCAAGCCCGATATAAATTTAGTTTTCGGGGGTGGCGCGTGGATACCGTGCGCATCAGATGTCTACAACTGTAAAGAGGGCATATTCGGATGGTATGGTCAATTGATTGTGCATAAACATTTTTATCAGAACCGATGCAGAAGCTACCAAATATTAACGAAATGAATCCCACACTGATCGTTTCTTATGTTCAGATTGTTCAAGGATCCGCAGTTTTTCATTCAAAATCAGCACACCGGTACTCCATAGAGCGGACTTCGACATAGCAGTTGTTTGGTATGAGGGAGCAGTCCGCGTAAATGAGAATATTTTTGCAGACCCAAATTCGTTTGGCATGCTCGTTTTTATCTTACCCTTTTCTCATCTTGGCAACGCTATCATCTAGATCTGGCTACTCTGTGCTATCTTTCGTCTCCAAATTTGATATCGACCAAGTCTTCAAAGATTCAATCGCATCGCCCCATCTCCCATATCATGCTCAATCAGAGCAATCCCCTTCGTGTAATACATGTCCGAGTGCGATTCCTCGGAATAAGGTAAATAGCTCAATTACTCAACGGAGTGGTTCCTCAAACGACTCTTTGACTCATCTGTATATTCGGGGATTACAGAAGCTAGTGATATGAATACTAGTGATTACAATTGGGTAATAGTGGAGACTAGTGTGGAATGGCTCCTAGATTCGTAACTACCAATAACATTTCTGCACACTAGGTACTAGATTACTAATTGTTACAAGCCTTCTGTCACTACACTACCACAATTGTGAGAATCACACTTTTTGTCTCCGAGTAGTAACACTACAACAACGTCTTCTACACCTGTTTGTAACTTATGCAATAGTACTCCTTATACCATGATTACCTATTCTACTATATATAAAAAGCCGATGACATAAATTTTAGCTTGATACACCAACCGTGGTGAACACGCCAGCAATGGGATTTCAGTGCTTAATAAGTACACCTATAGTGGAACTACATCCCAGTTGACCTTTAGTGACCTCGACCTGAATGCAAACTTGTCTAAATTTATCGCTCGTCGCCTCGCGAAGAGTGAAATGGAAGCAGCAATTATTTATTACGTTTTAAATGAGTTTAACTCAGAAGATACCAAAAATTAACAAGCATGCATTGTCTCATGTTAATAAAACATCCATAATTCAAAGCAGTATGTTATTATGTTATTAAAATAAAAAAGACCCCATGATTTGTGCGTTTCTTTTTTCAGTTCGTTTCTGCGATAAAACTGACCGCGGAGGTGCCGCCCACTGGTGCTCATGTAAACAAAAACAGATTCGCACGTATAGATGTCTGCTGCTCGGTAAAATCGAGAAAAAATAATAGCGCCTCTTAATAATCTGACAATCATGGTATACATAAAATATACCCAAAGTAGCTTGGTGTACCAAATGTACACCACGCGTGATGTGAACATTATGTACACCAAGCTACTATGGATATATTGTATATATCTACAAGGACCTCTATAGTACATCTGAGCACCATGGTCACCCGTAACCATAACCAGCTCTACGACGACCGAGTGGCTCAATTTCCTATCATTACTGCTGATGGACATCACCGATACAAATCTACTAATTGCTAAGCAACTGAGATTATGTGTTAGCCCCACTACTGTTAGGCCCTATCATTCCTCTTATCCACATGCTTGGCGTCTAATCTACTACAAAAAGGAACTGGAAAGATCTAGAGTGTCGCAAGAGAAATTACTCGAAAGGCTGTCAGCTCATACTGCTCTTCTCAGATAACGAACTGGGTGCCGACGTCCAGTCGGTTGTCAGTTAGGAGGTGCTACAGGTCGGGTGGTAAGAAACATAGATGCAAGATCTCAAACCACCAGGCTAATTATGTAACAAGAAATTCGTCGTTACCGTGGCCAGGCGCCAGTGTAGCTCTTAATAACCCATCACCCATGTTTAGATGCGCTCGACTGAAATATTTCCGTTGTTGGAAAAACGTTTGCAGGATTGATTCGTTCGTTTTACCAACCAACTGATGTATTGCGAAGGATTGAATTTTAAATCCCCTTAACTTTCTTCGAATCAACAAATGTTGTTCAACTCAGACTTGGTTTGGTAGACTTTTGGGTGACATTACCATTGAAATTGAAGACTCATCACAACCGTCGTTTTACGACAACAGCGTAGTTGTACTAATTGGGTTTATATATTGGTTGTCGAATTTGAAATAAATACTTGTTGAATGGAATATCTCTCTCTATCTAGAGGTCGGACTAATATACGTCTATATTTGCGAGTAATGGGACGTCAATTACATCAACGATGGTATGCGTGCAAATCCCCCAAAAATGGGTAAACGACAACTTAATAACGGCATCGAAGTACTTACATAATTACCCCTTTGAACAGAGAGTTTGACATTAATGATAATGGAGTCATCAAAAGAGTTGAAGAGTCGTTCGAGCAATGGTCGATATGAGTGATTCCCCTTACAATTCTTCGACCCGTTACGCTAAAAGCGTTGCGATGACCAATCTGTAGTCAGATAGGGCTTCAGATGCTGCAGGCGAGGTGCTGAAAGTGGGGTGATGATAGTGGCTTGTTGGAATTTTTTCTCGAGACAAGACGCTTAAAGGTATGGTGGGAGGGGTGGGTGGGGGCATCTGTCATTACACGTCTGCATGCCAATGGGGCACGTCACACCTGCAATGAGAGCCAAAGAGTTCTCATCCAAGACAATATGATAGAGGAACAGTTGCCTCCACCCAAAGCTAACCCTACATGTACACGTTATTCACCACAATGCGAAGTGCAACACACAATGCATTTTAGCCTTTTCACAAAACTGCAAGAGTTGATAGTGGAAAGTGGATACCGTACTGTACGACCGCCGTGGACCGGTCACTTTCCACGGGTGGGCAGTATTGCCGCGGATGCAATAATATTAGATTCCAAACACTAATTATGGGAACAATCATCAACAATTTAATAAATGAACCACTGGGTACAACTCGGTGCTTCATTAACTCTTTTGGCGCGACAGGCGACTAAAGTTGACAGACGGCAGACCACGGAAGTGTACTGCCGAAGACATTTTAGCCAACTGCGTGTGCCCATTTCCAAGTGCTTTTAACCCTCTACCTAACGCAGACGATATCAAAATTTATTATTTTAAATATCATTTTTTCAAATGTTTCAAAAAAATTCAACAAAACCATATCGTGTGACCCCTGGTTGGAACGAGCTCGACGAGCTCGTTCCAACGAGGGGTCACATGATATGGTTTTGCTGAAATTTTTTGAAAAATAATATTTTTTTCAACTACTGAAATTGCATATTACGCGGGGGAGGGGGGGGGGAGGCCGATTCGTTGGGTAAAGAGTTGAACAAACATACGTATTCTACGAAAGCCCAGAAGGCTCATTCAAACTTCAAATTTCAAATTTCAAACTAAGGCTCACTCAAATTTCAAACTTCAAATTTCAAATTTTGAAATTTGAATGAGCCTTAGTTTGAAATTTGAAAAGTTTGAAATGTGAAATTTGAAGTTTGAAATTTGAAATTTGAAGTTTGAAATTTGAAATTTGAAGTTTGAAATTTGAGTGAGCCTTCTGGGCTTACGTAGTATTCCTATGCTTCATGCACCATTTATGTCCTATCCATGAAAAACGATACCGTCCCTTGAAAGTATAAAGGTGTCATTTAAATATATACAGAAAATCATTTGAAAAACTCTCAATGAGATCATGAGAACATCTTTTAAAATAATAACGCTTTAGTCTAACAACATATACTTTTTGTAAAATTCCTGATGAATATTAGGCGCCAAGAATTCTGTTTCTCGGATTACTCCGCGCCAAAAGATTTAATTGAAATTGTGCTGCTGGTGAATTTTATTACCCAGTAAACGTATGCGTGGACATCACTACGTGGATTACGACCAGTCCACGTCGGCTGTACTGTACTTGCTTTTTTGGGTTTCAGAAAACGAGATAGTAATGCGTAATAGCTTTCTCGTCATTAAACGTCATCGACGGCAGGTGTTGCCGCGTTGATTGACCCGACGCCATCTTTTCCCCGACGATCCAGAAAACAGGATGTTGCACCCAGAATAATAGTTATTAACCATTCGGTTGATTTCTCGTGTACGCGAAGGACTTCCGTTCTGCTACGGTATGTGGTAAACAGGTCATTAGAATAGAAATCGAACGGACATGTCGCATTTCGTGGGGTTTATTGTTGTCTGTCAGGGGGTGTCAACGTTTCTGTGGAAGGTGATGGGTGTACGGCTAACTAGAAACACAGCGGGCAGTCAGACAATACCCTCTGGTGCCAAATAGTTATGGCAAACCTGATCTGCCTTACATGACGGATTACTATAACTTTGAGAAAAACAATGGCCCAGTCATACCGAATTCTAATCTCAAGTTTCCACCATTAGACTTTCGCACATAACGTTTTGACAATTCTTTCGTTTCACCTCAGATATACAGAAATGAATACTGCCCCCACCCCGTTTATTCTCCTACAACGAGAATAGATATATATTTTGTCTCTAATTTCGACGGACTATTATGGCAAATTACATCGATTTTAGATTTTAATTATCTAGACTCATACAAAACAAAGTAAAAACAAAATTATTGTACAGTACGTGGAGAGTGTATTATCACTAAATCACCCGCAGAGTGGAGATTCCACCCAAGCATTAATTGCAAATTTGCTGCAAAGCATAACAAGCACAAGCAAAGTTTCAGCCAATGGACCTCCGGGTTAAACCCGGAGGTCCATTGGCTGAAATATTGCTTGTGTTTTTAGTCGATATATACAGAATAAGAAAGTTATAGTTTGAGTGATAACTCCACGCCGCGGATGATTTAGTTACAATCCACTCTCCACGTTCTGTATATCTACTCGCAAATCATGATCACCCCGAAAGGAAAGTCGAACAATTTGTTTAATTATATATAATTGCTAGTTAATAGTCTTTTTAAAGCGTACTCTGAACTTGTTTTCATACAAGGCCATTGGGGGTTGAGATCGTTTTTATTTACCTATCCAAACATCTAACAGCTTAACAACCTTTGAAATCAATGTCAAAAGAAATTTGAAACAAGATCTTCATAAAGACTGAATTAAAAAAGTACTTGCATATCACATCATTGGCTGTCAAACTTGCCTTGCCTTACCTGTCCATATTGCGGAGATAATTCATTTGATCATTGCTGTCTGACACACCCTATAATTTTAACGGGTGACGAGCAACACAGTAAAAGCATTGTGACATTTAGTGTGTGTAGTGATTGCCGTGGATTACAGGAATAGTACATTAACTCCTTGCGTGCTGCTGGCAAATATCCCTGCCCAGGACACAAAATATCCCGTCTCTGAAATAAGTATAATTTGGACGCAGTTAACCCAATTTTCCCACTGCAAATTGCATGGACTTTTTGACCAGCTATTTCTTGGGTTAAATTTGGATGGATTTTTCATCAAACCTAGTCATAACTGCTTCAGAGCAGCCATGGCTAGATTTGATGAAAAATAATTTGAAAATACGCAGAAGGTTAAGAGTTAACCACTCTGTTCCTGAACTTTTGTGTATTGGTCCCAGTTTTTGTTGTTGCTAAAATAAGCCATTTTCGATTGAAAAGGACTGAAATAATTTTGTTGCGCAGAATAAATATTTCAAGCTGTCAATCCCAGCCGTTCAGCTTGTCTTGTTCTGCTTGTATATAGAATAAACGTATAGTGTTTTCAAGTAAAACACTTATTCTACGAAAAGGATTAAGAATGAAACCGACAAGCCTCTTGCGAGTCGGTTTCATTCTTATTTCTACACGTAGAATAAATACTTTTCTTGAAAACACTATTTGTTTATTTTGTTTATCCTATAAATCTTTTACACGTGGGTCGCGGCGAAATCGTGCTGTTACTCGCTACAAAACACAGCGAGAAATGAGGACTTTATCAGCATTTGCAGTATTGATAACTTCAGCTATCCTGTGCATGTAATGGTAACCATGTGCAGAGCTAATGTTTCACGTGTGATTTTTGGGGGCTTTGCTTTGGAAACAAAGACCACGAGTGTGGGTGTGAGTTTGTGTGTGGGGGAGGAGGTTGGGGGGGGGGGGGGGGCTGAGCTCCTCTATTCTCTGAATTAAATCACAAAATATGCTATGAAGAAGTGAGATCTTAATTTAGAAAACAAATAAGTAAGTTCGTGAGTTTGTTTAACCTATATTGTCAGAACATCAATAAAAGTGATTGCAGGATTTCCTCTATCCTTTCACGGGAGGACACCCATGAATTAGGGTTTCTTTCTATGCTTTCGTGAGAACCTATTTGACACCAATATCGTCATAAAAGAACAACACATACACACTAAAGCGGCTTAACAAGATTGAACATGTGTGTTGAAGCGACATGGTATGTGTGGTTGCGTGTACGTATATATGCGAGTGAGAGTATGCAGGTGAGGATATATGTCCTGGAGATTCAATTCGCCGAGTATTAGTGTAGCATAAATGATGGTTGTAAACTTCCATTAACTCTCTCTTCGCTTTGACAAGAACTAGATGTATGTTGTTTGACAGAGTCCTGAGAGCTTTGACAAATGTCGAATATATATATTTTCAGAACCGCATATATGTTTGAATGGGTTAAGAATTATTTATCACACACCTTCCATGTAACAACCCGTCTGCACGAAAATTGAACAAAAAGCACATTTTAAGTTGAATATCGCTGCGCTTCCTTTGTTGCCAATAAGGCTTAACTGTTAGCTGGCGGGTTACCAACCCTAATTTGCTTTTTACTTTTTTTTCGGGATGCAATTGGTCGAAACAAATTGACACCGACCATTGTCACGGTGACGATAATCGAACTTCAAATATGGACTAAACTGCAGGGAATAACACAACAAACAGTTTTTAAATAGCTAACAAGTTTTGCACATTCCATCATTATATGACCACTTGTGGAAAGTATTTGGTAAGGAAGCAGTCAGAATGTCATTTTCATTTTTTTTTTTTTTAATCGAATCTGATTGTTTAAATATCCCGGGTAAACAAATCTAAATGAGGAACTTGGAATTTCCAAGTCATCTCGAATCCGGTGGATTCGACCAATGCTGACGTGATTTATTCAGACTGGTTCCTTCTCTGTTTATTTTGGAAACGATATGGAACGTGTTTTGTATCACCAAATGTGCGATACAACTTTATTTTATCGTACAGGCAGAACAGTGGAAATCCCGTGTTTTACATTAATAGGTGTGTGGTAGATATGATTATTATCCTCTAAACGATAGATTATCGAAGAAATTGCGGAAAGATAGAAATCGTATCTCCCACTGTGAAGATATAGAAATGTTCGATGGTATCAATCAAAATGACGGCTTTCAAAGCATCACTTCAAGGTGAATACGAGTCAAATTATCACTGGAAATGATCAATTTATTCTAAAAACATATAATAAAAAGTAAATCTAGAGTGTTTTGAGTTGATACCGATCATTTCCAGCAATAATTAACACGTATTCACCTTGAATTGATGCATGAAATCCGCTAGTCCAAACATGGACTGAAAGTCCGTAATATAAGTTTTTGGTTTGGTACGTCCTTTCTTGCGCGTTTGAATGATTTAATGCGGTGTTTACTTTCATGCATGAGGGGGGCATTTCAGCAGGGGCGTCATGCTAGGGAAAATCCGGGAGGGGTGGGGGCGGATCGGAAACACCATCTAAGCGGAACGCCACCATCGGTTGGCGCGTAGCGTGCCCCCAAAATATGGCAAAAATGACTCTCAGATTGCCGGAAATGGCACTTCCCAGGCCTTCACCGAAAATATTTGCCCCTCCCCCCCCCCTCCCCCCCCCCCCCCCCCCCCCGCCGAGCACAGTTGGCATGATGCCACTGCATTTCAGTCTCTAAATTGGCTATGTGCATTTGTATCCTCTTTTTTACCCCCTTGTTTTAGGTACGGATACAGTACGGCCGCCGAGGACTTGTCATTTCCTACGGGTGGGGAATATTCCCACGGACGCATTAATATTAGATTCCAAACACAAATAATAGGAATAGTCATCAAAAATTTAAGTAATGACGCACCAGGTACAACCCTGTGGTTCATAAATTAAAATTTTGCTGATTTTTTTTTACCTGGTAAACACATGCGTGGACACCACTACACACGCGTGGATTACGACCAGTCCACGGCAACTGTACTGTATACCAGCCCATGTTGAACTTCGCCTTGGTAACTTAAGACAAAAATGAACGTAAATACAGCATAATGGACAATCTAATTCTAATATAGGAAGCCAGTGGTGGTTCAGTGATCAGAGCATTATATTTTGTACCGAAAGATCAAGGGTTCGATCATGATCAGTCGCTGTGCCCTTGGGCCAAACGTTAATCACGATTACCCATCTGGGGGCACGTTGGCACTGCCTACTAAGGTGTACAGCTCGTCAATGGTGGACTTGCGATCCAACCGCTGGTAAACCTGCATGTGCTGTTTTAAGAAGTTGGAGACTCTGACAGAGGTCTGCCACTACTCGGTGTCAGACAATTCTAATATGAACTGTGGACAAGGTATCGTGCGTAGAGACATACAGACAGTGGATGATTTTCTCGGCTGGAAAGTAGACCGTGCTGGTACGTAAACTACACTGAATGCTGAACTTGTTTTCAGAAAATAACTTTATTCGTTTTTATTCAGGATGTCTATACATAAAGCTTTTCTCATGAAAGAACAATGATTGCAAGAAATTGCTAAAAAAAAATTTATGTAAAAACATGTGTAATACTGCCGCTGTATTCATTTCATAAATGGTATGATTCGTGGATGCCTGCTGGAAATCTGAAAGATAGACAAAAAATATTCAAATCAATAACAGTGCAGTGCAAAGTACAGTTCACACAGGACGTAACTATTGTTAGATTTCGAGTTTGGGGGTCATGTTTGAGGTCCATGACATGAATTTGTCCCACTTTTCATTTGAACACTTACCTTTGGTTCTCTAAGGTCTCCACCCACCAGTCTAATTCTGTAAGGAATTCGACGCTGTTACGGTCTGCAATAATTCCAGCCCTTAATTAGCCGATCACTCATATCTCACTTCCAATAGTCTGGAACATTTCATTTGGTCGAAAAGGGGATCCAATGGTCCGCTTTTCCGACCAACTGAAATAGTGCAGACGATTGAATCTAAAAGTACCATTCTTCATTCATTTTCTTTGAGTCAACTTAAGAAATGTTTCTCAATCGCGAACTACTTTGATCAAGTCTTTATTGGCATTACAATCTTGGGCCAATACTGTAAAACCTTTACAACTGTATTTCCTAGAATTGTGTTTTCTAGTATGACTTTAAATTGGTTGACATGAACTATTAGCATTTCCAAAGATGAGGCAAATAGTCAGTCGTCAAATTGCCATATCTTTTAAACTGGTAACGAATCATTTTAGTCAGTTATATTAATTGTAGAAAATACAATTCTAGAAAATACAATTGTAAAAGTTTTATAGTATTGGCTCATTATTAAACATGTTTATAAACTATAATTTAGTGATTTCCCTTTTTAGTTCCACTAATTGTGTTACAATCTGGATGTTTTAAATGTGGATTGAATATTTTTTTCTGATTGGAATAGCCATGACTGAAACATGAAAAAAAATATTTATGTGTTTATGTGTGCGTAGAGGGACATCACATTAAAGAAGCGGTTGACTACACTCAAAATCCGCGCACAGTGGGTAAAGAAACAGCCCATTATAACGTCGAATTCCGAACAAAATCATGCATTGAGACCTTGGTGCATCTCGCCACATTTTATAGCTTTCAACCCGGTATGGATGAAAGATTGCGTGAAGGAAAATCTGCCCGTTAATGATAAAATTATAATATAAACAAGAAATAGTGAGGCGATTCACTGAGAAATAATTCAATCCCACAAAGAAAAGTTTGGTAAGTTAGGATTTATCAAGACATATAAAAGTAAATAACTGACGCAATTCTACATTATTTTTGCTTTCTGTTTTTGAGCTGTATTTAACTCTAATGGTTCCTTCCATGTCAATGGCACCAATTTGAAGAGTCCATTGTCATTATGTTTTTGGGTAGACCAATTAATATTTTCAACATGCAGTCTAAAGACTGCACGTTGAAAATAGTGTTTGCTCTACCACACACTTTATGACTACAGGCCGTATAACGATCATGAGCAGGAAAGGCGTGCTTTTGGGTTAAAAGGAATAAGATCTGTGGTATATTTGCTATGTATTAATCTAATTAATGTATATATGATATGTGAATAACCAAAATGCTTGTATACTGCAAAATAAAGTATCTATCTAAGGTCACATTTCGCATGTATTATATGGCTACAACTACAATTCGTGTTTTGCTTATATGTACCTATTATACCAGTGAAAGCGAACATGTTTTCAAGAGCAGCAGCGATCCGCTTCCCCGGGTTTCTAGACGGAGCGTTGCTCCGTGGAAGCTACATTTCGAACTTTTTTGAAACATATTATCTTGTTGTTGAAGCCCCGAAACTCCCTTTAATGGTAACAGCAAACGTCTCTTATACTTGCTCTGTCCCAGATATATTTTTATTTAGATTGGTGTCTTCGCAAACACAGAAATGTACACCAAAAATAAAGTCAAGTAGAAGGCTTCTGTTCTGCCGTATGTGCTCGAACAATATCGTACGTCTACTTTGTACAGAGGAAATACTACTTCCAGGAAAAAAAAACAACTTGTGGAATTTACCTACCACCGCTTGCATACAACAAATACAGCGTCGCATCTTAAGCATACCTTTTCGTCCTTTCGTATTTTTCGAAATATTGCCCCAGATCCGCACGCAATGACTGTGTTCCATTTCCAGGTCAATGTACTTCGTCTAAAAAGCGCTATCTGAATTAATTCGACTTTTTGTATATTCCGAAGCCTGGCGAAGTTTGTCGTTACCTCTAATTTGGGTTGGTCTTCTCTCATGCGGCGTGCCAACAGCATGTCAGGGGTAAGAAATAGGCCAGATTTTCTGATGCACGTGTGTCAGACTTCTGACGGGGAGGCCGCGAGCTCAAATCTACACTCTGAAGTCAGCTGGGTTAAAACTACTACAATTAGCTGGTTTGAGTGAATATGAATCCGATTCACTGACACCAGTTGATCTGGATTAATTTGTGACTCAATTGATTTTAGAGTGTAGCTATAGATATTTTGGTCGTTCACTGCTCTCTCAGTAGGACTCACTGTGTTGATGTACATACAGTACATTCATTTTTTTGCGCGAGTGGGAATTTCTGTAATTATTGTGTTACATTGTCACTATGATGTTTATAACTACTTCCACGCTTTGGGACAATTTTAATCGAACTCACACTTCAGGCGGTTACATGGTGATTCACATCGGGCACTCCGGCTTCCTTTATTCATAATACTGCCAGACAGGTTGCAAAGTGCTGAACTGGCGTTAAGCCGTCAGCCACAACCAAATTATTTTTTTTCGCATGTTGTTCTCTGGTCCCCGTATGACGTACCGTGATTTGTCATCGAATCCCGCGTGGACACCATGTTATAACGTCACTGTCGTTGTTAAGAGTCTTAATGTTACATAGTACTAATGTAGAGGTACGTTTTCCGTGATCCATTAAACTTATGGGCACCGCTTTGTTGTATTTTGGAAATGGGACGTGATTTCCAGGCAACTAGAATGCGATTTATGGGTAGGTATGTTTCTCAATGCTTCTCATTTCGTGTTGTCGTAATCTGACCACTCCAAATCTTATGCAATATTATATTAGGTCATTATGATTTTTACACCTTAAGCCTGTTTCCGGATTTCCTCGTGACTATTGTCCTTTGTTTTGGAGTTTGTAGACAGAGTGGAAGGCCCTTCAAAATGGAAAGGGCTTTATATATCCGTGTACCAGTTTAATGCCGTTTATTATGTTGCATTAGGAATTTTTTTTTGTTTCCATTTCTACCAGGTTCCCCAATATCATTCCAAAACTGAATTGAAAAGCAAACTGTTGCAGGGAGGTAAATGGGAAAGGCAGAAAGCTCAGCTAATCCTGGTCACCGAGGAGGGTTTTCTAAATGTGAGGGTACGACGCCAGAACCAATGAAGATGGCCTCTTGGGAATAGTTATCTTACTTCTTTCAAGACGATCTCGCTTGGTGCATACCATTTAATCTACTATTTCTTGTGGCCTACAAAATAAAGAAATGAAAATGCATTCAAAAATAGAACTTGGCAGAAAACACAGTTTGCATCAAAGACGATACGAAACAATAATCCATGTTTGGTTTTCGTTTTTTTATTTACGTAATGTATTACAACTAGAGCTGAATGCAGGCCTGATTCAATTCACTCGAAAATCCCCCAACTCCCACCCTTCAGCCATCCCCCCCCCCCACACACACACACACTTTTGGCCACCAATGTGAAAAACATTTGGAAGTACATTGACGAGTCACGTGAATGGTCGCACGATTATCTCATTTGCTTAATTAGTTTCTTAATTCTTATCGTCAAATGCTTGTAATTCTACTTTTCACCCTTAATACAAAATAATATACTTAATACCAAATAGTATACTTAATACTAAATAATATACTTCCGAGTTGACGATTATCAGGGTCGGTATCGGGCCGAAGTTGTGATCACCCCGTTGTGTTGTCAAATAATACAACCTATTCTCTTGTGCGAACTGGAACCAATATTATACCACCTTTACAATTGTATTTTCTAGAATTGTATTTTCTTGATATTAATATAACTGACTAAAACGATTGATTAGTGTTTTAAAAGATATCTCAATTTGCCAACTGGCAAATTGCCACATCTTCGAAAATACAAATGGTTCATTTCAACCCATCTAAAGTCATAACTAGAAAATACAATTCAAGAAAATACAATTTTACAAGTTTTATTGTATTGGCCTCTGGGCGATTTTGGTTCATTTGTTGAGTTGGCGATTTTAGCTCATTAGTGGACTTACGTACCGGGTCGGTTCGGTAGTTCACAAATATAGTAAAAGACACCAGGTCGCTTCACGGGTCACAAATTTTCTGGAAGAGGGTGGAAGAACCCCCTCTTACTTTTCAGTCCCAGGATCCTATATTTTTGTGGCACTTGGGGTCGCATTTGTGTAACAACAGGGGTGGAAGCGATTAGGTGTCAGTGGAAATGGAGACTTAGAAAAAGATAAAAACAAAGTTTAGTATGAAGTATTGCCACGTACGGTTAAATTGTTGCATGGTTACCCACCCTCAGCATTCGGCACATATATTAAGATGATTCTCACTCTGCAAACGTCCGAAATGCAGTAGTATGTTCTGTTTTTGTTTTTGAAGTTTTTTTTTTTTTAAATGCTAAAATAGATAAAATTATTTAAAATTGTATTTATTTCCTCTGTCAGTCCAACTTACTTCACCCTTGTCTAACACATGAGGGTGACAATTCTGAGCTTTCCTCCTTAATATTTCATTGTATATATTTTTGCTTCTTGAGCGCAAAATCTAGGATCCCAGTGTAGAATCAGCTTGGCGAACTCGTTCCAAAGGTGGATTGAAAACACTGGATGGAAAAAACGAAAACGAAGAAATCTGAGCGTCGATTTCGTGCATAGTCACTGGCTGGATTGATCGATTGATTCGACATGCATGTGATTAAACATCAAAGATAATGATCGGACGGGATCGCGACTTAGCACAAATGCATTATGTGACTATATTTCAGGTGGACGTTAACCTCCACGTCGATGATAAGTAATCTGTTTTCTTCATGCTGCATGACTAAATTATTGTAGTTTACCGACACAGTAATATCGGTTAACCGTTTACCCAATACACATGATATCAAAATTTATTATTATAATTATAGTTTTTTTCACATTTTTCAACAAAACCATATGATGTCACCCAACGAGCTCGTTCCAATCAGGGGGTCACATTATATGACTTTGCTGAATGTACTTGATTTTGTTTTTATTTTCAACAACTTAATTTGCAAATTACAGGGGTGGGTGCGGCCGATTCTTTATGTAAAGGGCTAATGTATTAGTTCACCAATAATAAATCTGCGGCCTTCCGCCAATTTGTCGCGGTCCTCTAACGAGGAGGGCTACATTAACTCAGTCCCCCGCCGAGATAATCCTCCCCCACTCTCCCACCTAATCTCCCAGCATTCAGTCAAAAACTGTTTCAAAATGTCACTCATTTGCGCCTTCTCGATCTCCACAAGTATGAAATTGACCCTTTTCCTCGAGTCATTCCTCGTCCAATTATCCTTCATGTTTCCATCCCATTTATCCGTTATTTTTCCAAGAAGTCTTGTTCTACTTGGCAAATATATGGGGCATTCTAAAATGAAATGTTTCAGGGTTACACGGAAGTTATACCAGTGTTCTCGAAACGCAGTGATATAATTTTTCACCACTTTAGGTATCGCGGAACTAAATATTGAAATTAGAGTGAACCGCCTTAAAATGTTGCACTCGGAAATGATGCAATCTCTAAAAATAAATCAGCCTTGGGAAAATATAATGTTTCAATAAACATTTGAAACATTCTATCGATATCTTGCATTATTATCGAATATTCGTGATAAAAAAGAGGGTGATTTCATGACTTTTGGACCTAAAAAATACAATTTACTTTTTGTGTGTTTTTGTAGGGAATTCCCTGAAAAATATGTGCACGTGACCGGTACTTCCCTTTGTGTCACTTTTTCTCTCTTGTTTGTTGCATGACCCCCTGTTTTCAGATCCGAAAAAGTTGTCTGAAGGGCTATACTTGACAGAGATATTTGGATGCCAAAATTAAAGTGATGCGATCATATGTTTTTCCGCCTGAGCGTTATGATGGTCGCCTATGGGAAACTATTTAGTTTTGTGATACCTATAAGATACTCGTCGAGTTTTACAAATGAATGAGTACTAATAATTCTATTATTTATGTATGGGATATCGTACTTAATTATATTGCTGCTGGAAGATGTTTTATATACCCATTATACACCCACTTAGCACATATTCAATTATTTAATCTTTTGAGCTCTTACCTTGGAAGTGGAACACAAATTTAATTTCAAAAAAGGCTTATTAAAATGGAGACTGAATACCCGCAAATTTCCCCCATTTTTTCACACTTTACGGATATGCTGATATCTCTTTTAAAATATACGAACCTTTTCCGTGTCCGGATCCGTGGCTGTCCTTAGACCCTCTTCGTCCTCGCCCGTGTCCTTCAAAAGAAAATAAACTTCAGATCTCAGAAAACAAAATAAATGTCTTGAAGACTGAGCGATAGTCAAAGTCCCCACACAGTGATAGCGACTAACTATGGAGCTTATGTAGGGGCGGTGTCGCTAAGGGGACAGGAGGATGTGACACCTGTAGTACTTTGTTTCAGTCGAGATATTTTCGTCTGGATACGAGTAGTAGATATCGATTCACCCCTGTTATCAACCATGGACTTTCCAATCAGTCAAGATTTGATACTTGAATTTGTATCACACAAACAGTCGGCCAAACAAATGGGTGTGTTTTGTACCCAAATCTGTCTGTTGTGGGGCCAAGTATGGACAATCGGAAGTCAATATGTTTTAGTTAAACAAGAAGTTACGTCGCAACTTTTACATACATATTTTATTTATCTAATAATATCCAATGAGTCTCGTTTTCTTTTAACCCATTACCTAACATGAAAAGCAGACGACACTTGCAAAGGAAATTCTTGAATAACTATTTTTTTCCATTTTGTGTCTCAAAAACATAGGCTATGACCCCTCGTCCAAGGAGGAGTCATAACCTATGTTTTTGAGAAAACAAATGAAAATATAATGAAAATGATTTGACGATTTTTGAGAATAGCGCTGGCCGGTTTTGGCCGTTACGTTGGGTAAAGTTTAACGAAAATCCTGACCGATGCTATTCCAATTACATTACCGAGACATGCCTTTCAATGATCATCTTAGCCAGTGCTGGTGTGCATATGCAAGCTATGTACTAACTGTTACAAATCCCTCTCAAAAATTCAAAATAGATTTGCCTAGTCCATGAGCAAAGCATTAAGGAAAAACGGTGTTGAAAGAGGCAATGCATTCATCCAAACGACCTGGCGATGATAGAAAGACAGATCGTACTATAGTCAGATATTGGTGCCAAACAAGAAGCTCACTGGGATTGTGATAGAAGCAGTGAGATGTGTTTATCGGTTCTATCCTGCGTGACCACTCTCTGAAGTCAGTTGGGTTAAAAAACAACCCAAATCAACTGGGTTGTGTGAATATGAACCCAATTTGTTTCATATTCACTCAGCCAAGTTAATTTGTGTCAGCGTTTAACCCAACTTACTTCAGCGTGCACTCAGGATTGGAGATATCCCAAAAACCTCTGGGTTGTAGATTGCGATTGGGTGAAACAACCGCAAGTGTCACGTCTCAAACTTCCCATGTGACTGATCGAAGAGAAACGTCAATGGTGTGTGGTGTAAAATTGTTCGAGGAGACACGTCAATGGTGCGTGGTGTATAATAGGTAGATGAAAAACGCGAAACATTATTATACATTATTGAAGGAACATACAAGAAGAAGTGCGTTATAAACCCCCAACAAGTACAGTGTTGTATAAATACAACGATAATAAATCAAATATTATTCCACAATAACATAGTCATATTCAACGTATAATTGTTCACAAACCAACTGTCAATGTGAAATTATTTAAATTTCCGCCTTTTCCGATTTCCTTAACCTTAACATGTTCTGTTTGTCATACAGATTTGTTAACACATCGGCCATCAGTGTAATGTATTGTAGTGAACCCAGATAGATACGTTTTCAGGATTTGTTTATTTTTTGAAGCAATTAGTTATATCGGGAGGAAAACCGCAAGTATCTTCGTATAATGACTTGATCAAACAAACCGTTGTGTATTGTCAAGTGTATGTGGACAAAAATGGTTATCATTGTGTGTTTTTACCGATTCCCACGACTAGTATTTCGACAATATATGAGTGACAACTCTTGCTAATCAACACGCCTTTACCAAATTGAACACTACGGAGTGGGTTTGACAAAACATTTAATGCTCTTATAAACACTTGTTACTATGCGTTGCTCTCGCAGATAAATCCTCATCAGTCAGTAGAAAATGTTCCATATTATATGTCAAATCTCTCAAAACTGTCTGTGTGTGTGAATGGAGGAGAATCTCTATGCTCAACCAATTGGTCTTTCACATGCTTTGCTCCTTCCCTCGCCTTCCGACCTACACTGCTTCTTCCTGCGTCCCTGATTATGCCGCCCATCATTGTTCATAAAAATACGCTGTGTGCGTGTTACCTGACTCAGATGAAACGCGTGTTGTCGCAGACTGCAAAAGAAAAATACCCTAAGATTGCAAACATATAGTACAAACCTTTTCCAGGTCCATCGCTATCCTTAGAACCTCTTCGTCCATGCCCTGCAATTAAATATGATTAATATTTCGTTTTTCTTCTTCTTAACATTCTTCTGTCTGTGTGAGCATATGTATGTGCGTGTTTATATATGATGAAAACCATTTCCTTTATTGAACACGACCCCTCAGAAAGACTTTTTCCCACTTGACTTGCTAAAATGTCAGTGAACCTGATGTTAAGCGTTTTCGGTCTTTACATACATGTATAACTCAAAACTGTGGAATAATTGAAAACAAATATTTGCAAAGTGTATGCATCATCTGGTAAAACTACAAATATATAAACTAATGGCTATTTAACTTACATGAGGACTCAGTACAATTTTAAAGACTCTTCTCAAATGAGCCAACGGTTTATAGAAGATTAATTTGTTCCTTGAATGCATAAAATGCCAACTGCAATGCTCAAGCATTGCAGTTGGCATTGTTGTTATCACGGGTTACATTAGAAATCCAGATGAAACAACACTGATAGCCAAGCATCTTGTACTGCAAAAGTCAAGTTAACCCCTAGCACTCTGGTAGTACAACAGACGTTTCTCCAATCACTCTGTTTTTCTCTTACTTGACTACGAATTTAACCAATTATATCGTGTTTGACAGAGCTCACTGAGCTCTGTCAAACAAGGTATATTTGGTTAAATATTAACCTGCATTATGGGAAGTATTTGTTTCTGAAAACTTTTCCATTTTGACATCAGAGTGCAGTGGGTTAAGTATCCTTACGTCTTCCTGGATATTCATTCTTTATTACATTATTGTTTCATTTTAGCTAGTATTTTAAAATTACTTCACTATTTCTTTGATAATACGATCATTATCGCTGGTATAAATTCAGTTCACAAAAAAACTGGGGAACAAAGGTTTGGAATATTGGCATTTGCAACCTAACATTTTATACTCGTAACTAATAATAATGAAAATCAAATAACAAATTGAAGGATCAGTCATCACTCCATCTATTTGCATTGTTGACATCATCAAGCACAGTGTGTAGAGTTCATTGAAGCATGACCTGTGAAAAGTGGGTCAGTGAAAAAAAATGACAAATGCAAGCTTAGTGTGGCATATGTTTGGTGGTCTACAATATTGTGTCAACATGGTTAGGTTGATAGAAGGACACAAATGGGAGCTTGTGAGTCTTGGGACAAGAGAAGGATAAAGGTACCCCTCAGCCAGAAACCACTGAACTTAAGGAGGTATTTTATCATTATCTCACAACTCCATTCCCGTTCTCGTCCAACACTTATGGCCACAGGCACCAGTGAAGTAGATTATGAAACTCGCAATCTATGATAGATTATGGAAGTCTTTATTCGTATCAGAATCTGTACAGGGCACAAAACCGTGCGGTTATCGAGTGGGTTAGCGAGCTGGACATTCAGGCTGAGGTAGAGAGTTGGCGCATCATCAGAGGAAAAACCTCACAGTTTCCAAACACTCTACGGAGAGCATAAAGTGTGGGTTTGTGGGTTTGATGTTGTGGTATGTTAACTCACCAAATGCCGACATTTGGTGACAAGGCCGGTGGGATGGGGGGGGGGGGGGGGGGTTGGGTATGAAATTATATCATGAGTGACCGAGACAAATGGTTATTTTGCGCGAGCGCTTCCGCAAGCGAAAATATCCATTTCTCTCTGTCACAAGTGAGATAATTTCAGTCTTGCGATCTGATTCAGTTGGTGGGTTTCTAGTCAAAACATGGCCTGAAAGTCCGTAATATAAGTTTTTTGGTTTGGAACGACCTTTGAAAGGACTTAACAAACCAAAATTTTATATTACGGACTTCCAGGCCATGTTTGGACTGTCGGGTTTTATGCAGCAATTCAAGGTGAATGCACGATAAAGTATTGCTGGAAATGAACGGTATCCGCTCAAAAACACTAGATTCTCTTTTCATTATACAATTTTTAAAACAAATTGATCATTTCCAATGATACTTTGGCTCTCATTCACTTTGAAGTGATGCTGTGAAAGCCGCCATTGTGATTGATACCGCGAAAGTGAAAATTTCTATATCTTCACAGTGGGGAATACTATTTCTATCTCTCCGCAATTTCTTCGATAATCTATCGTGTAGCGTATAATAACAATTGATATCCATCAATTTATATTGCTTTGTTACATACTTGGCTTCAGCGATTATGATGCGTGATACTCCGTTTCCAAGTGTGATTTTTTTTTTCTCCCGAAGACGTCCAGATCTTAATTTAACCCTTTACCTAACATGAAAAGCATACGACACTTGCAAAAAACATTCTTGAATAACTATTTGTTTTTCATTTTTTGTCTCAAAAACATACGTTATGACCCCTCGTTGAACCGAGCTCGTTCCCACGAGGGGCCATAACCTAGGTTTTTGAGACAAAAATTAAAAAAATAATGAAAATTAATTGGCGATTTTTGAGAATAGCGCTGGTCGGTTTTGGCCGTTACGTTGGATAAAGGGTTAAGTTTGTTTGGTATATATGCCCAGGCCTCTTTCGCATCCCCAGTTTGAGATGCAGGTAGAAACTGGAGAGGAGTGGAAATAGCCCTATGAATAAGTAAACCAAGTGGGATAATCCAAAAATACCTCTCTGTGCATTGGTTTGAATCCACTACCCCTCTACTAAGAGGTCACCAGGAGATCCTCTTTGACAGTAAAATACCCCAAATGAAAGTGATACGTTTGTATCGTTTAACCCTTTACCCAACGTAACGGCCAAAACCGGCCAGCGCTATTCTCAAAAATCGCCAATTAATTTTCATGATTTTTTCATTTTTTGTCTCAAAAACATAGGTTATGACCCCTCGTTGGAACGAGCTCGTCGAGCTCGTTCCAACGAGGGGTCATAACCTATGTTTTTGAGACAAAAAATGAAAAAAATTAGTTATTCAAGAATTATTTTTGCAAGTGTCGTCTGCTTTTCATTTTAGGTAAAGGGTTAAATTAATAGGCTGTAGCGGTTAAGAGGATATTTTAACCAGGGAAATGAAAAAAACTGAATGATGACGAACAGACGATAGATTAGAGGTGATTGGCAAACTAACTAGGAGTAGAAAGGTTCCGCTGGCTACCCAGTGCGAGGATAAAAAAAAAAAAAAATGTATCGCTACGACTGGGTCATGTTATCATATTGCACTGTGCTCAAAACGAACAGCTTTTCTTCTGGCTTCTGTAAGTTGCTTATTGAAGGATTCGCTGAGAAAAAAACAAATTTGTTTCATACATTTAACATTTTGCCTAATGGATCAGCCGCATCCGTCCGCGTACTTTACAAATTCAGCAGAAAAAGCACATTTTTGAAAAACATATCAACATATCCATATCATGGGATCCCTCATTGGAACGAGCTTGTCCAGATCGATCCAATGAGGGGGTCACATGGTATGGTTTTGTTGACATTTTTCGACAAACAATGGAATGAGCTTGTCGAGGTCGTTCCAGAAAGGGTTCGCGTGATGTTGTGTTGTTTAGATTTTTCGAAAAAATGGAACGAGCTTGTCGATGTCGTTCCAGTGAGGGGTCACGTGATATGGTTTTGTTGACATTTTTCGAAAAAATATGGAACGAGCTAGTCGATGTCGTTCCAGTGAAGGGTCGCGTGATATGGTTTTGTTGATATTTTTCGAAAAAATGGAACTAGCTTGTCGATGTGGTTCCAGTGAGGGGTCACGTGATATGGTTTTGTTGACATTTTTCGAAACAAATCGAACGAGCTTGTCGATGTCGTTCCAGTGAGGGGTCACGTGATATGGTTTTGTTGACGTTTTTTTTTAAAAAATGGAACGAGCTTGTCGATGTCGTTCCAGTGAGGGGTCATGTGATATGGTTTTATTGACATTTTAAAAAAAAATGGAACGAGCTTGTCGAGGTCGTTGCAGGGAAGGGTCACGTGGTATGGTTTTATTGACATTTTTCGAAAAAATGGAACGAGCTAGTCGAATTTATTTGCCAAAAAATAAGTTGCAAATTGGGATAGGAGGACAAGTGCTTTCCACTTAGTATACCCCACGCTCCCTTAACATGACACAAAAATTCAATACAATGGCGAAACAAATAAATGAGAGAAATGTAAAAAATATATACAAGAAAATCTAACTTCGCAATAAAAAAGGGTGAGAGAGAGAATAAAAATGTGATTGATTGATTCATGTCCTTTCTGCACCTTGAGTCTGTCTCTGTCAATTTGATTTTCCATGCCAAGAGTCGACCAGGCGCTGCACTGAGGTCGTTCCAGTGAGAGGTACGTGATATTTATTTTTTGATATTTATCGAAAAAAATGGAACGAGCTAGTCGATGTCGTTCCAGTGAGGGGTCACGTGATATGGTTTTGTTGACCTTTTTCGAAAAAAGTGGAACGAGCTTGTCGATGGCGTCCCAGTGAGGGGTCAGTTGATATGGTTTTGCTGATATTTTTCGAAAAAAAATGGAACGAGCTTGTCGATGTCGTGCCAGTGAGGGGATCACTTGATATGGTTTTGTTGACATTTTTGGAAAGAAAATGGAACGAGCTTGTCCACGACGTTCCGGTGAGGGGTCACGTGATATGGTTTTGTTGATATTTTTCGAAAAAAATGGAACGAGCTTGTCGATGTCGTTCCAGTGAGGGGTTACGTGATATGCTTTTGTTGACGTTTTTCGAAAAACTTAATGGAACGAGCTTGTCGATGTCGTTCGAGTAAGGGGTCACGTGAAATGGTTTTGTTGACATTTTTCGGAAAAAATGGAACGAGCTTGTCGAGGTCGTTCGAGTGAGGGGTCAGGTGATATGGCTTTGTTGATAGTTTTAGAAAAAATTGGAACGAGCTTGTCGATGTCGTTCCAGTGAGAGATCCCGTGATATGGTTTTATTGACATTTTTCGGAAAAATGGAACGAGCTTGTCGGGGTCGCTCCAGTGAGGGGTCACGTGATATGGTTTTGCTGACAGTTTTCCAAAAAAATGGAACGAGCTTGTCGATGTCGTTCCAGTGAGGGGTCACGTGATATGGTTTTGTTGACATTTTTCGAAAAAATGGAACGAGCTTGTAGATGTCGTTCCAGTGAGAGGTCACGTGATATGGTTTTGTTAACATTTTTCGAATAAAATGGAACGAGCTCGTCGATGTCGTTTTAGTGAGGGTCACGTGATATGATTTTGTTGACATTTTTCAAAAAAAAATGGAACTAGCTGGTCGATGTCGTTCCAGTGAGCGGTCACGTGATATGGTTTTGTTGACAGTTTTCGAAAAAAATGGAACGAGCTAGTCGATGTCGTTCCAGTGAAGTGTCACGTGATTTGGTTTTGTTGACATTTTTCGAAAAAATGGAACTAGCCTTTCGATGTCTTTCCAGTGAAATGTCACGTGATATGGTTTTTATGACATTTTTCGAAACAAATGGAACGAGTTTGTCGATGTCGTTCCAGTGAGGGGTCACGTGAGATGGTTTTGTTGACATTTTAAAAAAAAATGGAACGAGCTTGTCGAGGTCGTTGCAGTGAGGGGTCACGTTATATGGTTTTATTGACATTTTTCGAAAAAAATGGAACGAGCTAGTCGATGTCGTTCCAGTGAGGGGCCACGTGATATGGTTTTGTTGACATTTTTCGGAAAAAATGGAACGAGCTTGTTGTCGAGGTCATCCCAGTGAGCGATCACGTGATATGGTTTTGTTGACAGTTTTCGAAAAAAAATTGGAACGAGCTAGTCGATGTCGTT
Source organism: Pictodentalium vernedei (assembly GCA_031216915.1). Taxonomy (NCBI): domain Eukaryota; kingdom Metazoa; phylum Mollusca; class Scaphopoda; order Dentaliida; family Dentaliidae; genus Pictodentalium; species Pictodentalium vernedei. The sequence goes on from CM062289.1 coordinate 90,019,321, forward strand.
CCAGTGAGGGGTCACGTGGTATGGTTTGGTTGACATTTTTCGAAAAAAACTGTAAAAAAATGATATTTAAAATAATAAATTTTGATATTGTCTTCGTTGGGTACTGATCCACCAGGTGCTTCATATTATTGAGCGGTATTCTGGGTTGGGGTCAATGCCGGGTAATACAGAACGGCAGCAGAGTATGGTTGGTATATTCCCCTGTAGGTCCCATCCTAACCGTTGATAATATTAACCTAACAAATGCTTTGTACCATCCTGTCACTGGTAAGATGGTACGTAATAGCAGTAGTTCTGCCCCTATTCTAAGTACTCTTGTTGTTTCATTTATCTAGAACATTTATATGAATTATAACTAACCATTGATTTCCCATAATCTCTATGCAGAGTTATCTCCCTTGTGTATAATAAAAGCCTATATCCTATGGCCATATTCCCAGGCACCACTTTTTTCTGAAACACCTGTGGCTATGGAATTTTGTCATATGAGGCCATGAGGGCTATGTAAAAGCCCTCAATGAGTCCTCATTTTTTATCCCTCATACCCTCATTGAATTTTGAGGTTATGAGGACCTTGAAAAATCCCCCAATGAAGTATAATTTGATACAACTCTTATCCTCATTTCAGAAAAAGGGATTCTCCAGAAGGCACCCCAATTTCGGCACCCCTTTTTTAGGAATCCCATTTGTGGAATCCCTCTTTTCTGACTCTTATCCTCATTTCAGAAAAAAGGGATTCCACAAATGGAATTCCTAAAAAAGGGGTGCCGAAATTGGGATGCCTGGGAATATGGCCATTGGATGTAGGCTTTTATTATACACAAGGGAGATAACTCTGCATACAGATTATGGGAAATCAATGGTTAGTTATAATTTATATAAATGATCTAGATAAATGAAACAACAAGAGTACTTGGAATAGGGGCAGAACTACTGCTAATACGTACCATCTTACCAGTGACAGGATGGTACAAAGCATTTGTTAGGTTAATATTATCAACGGTTAGGATGGGACCTACAGGGGAATATACCAACCATACTCTGCTGCCGTTCTGTATTACCCGGCATTGACCCCACCCCAGAATACCGCTCAATAATATGAAGCACCTGGTGGATCAGTAGTACCAAGGGCCAGCAAGAGACCTACAGGGATATGTACAGCCTATGCTGTACTACCGTTCTAAACTACCAAGCATTACCCCAACCCCCACAAAATCACTAGGTCTACCATAGCGTACTACATATACCAGCCATATAATAAAACAAAGCATTCGGTTGGTTAATAGTGCCAAGCACTAACGGGGCCTATAGGTGTATATACCGCCCATGCTATAGTACCGTTCTAAACTACCAGGCAGTACCCCTACACACAATATCCCTATGCCTAGCATTGCATACTACCTATACCAGTCATAAGATAACATGAAACATCAGGTGGATTAATAGTACCAAGGGCCAGCAAGTGGCCTACAGGGATATGTACAGCCTATATAGTATCCTCAGATAAGTATCCTATAAAAGGTATCCTCGATAGGTATCCTCGAATAATACAATACCAGGCCATAGGTATCCTCAAATACTGAAATGAGGCTAAGAGTCGTAGAAAATTATGCCTCATTGAGGGATTTTTAATGGTCCTCATAACCTCAAAATTCAATGCGGCTATGAGTGATAATAAATGAGGACTCATTGAGGGCTTTTACATGGCCCTCATGGCCTCATACGACAAAAGAGGGATTCCACAGTCACGGGCGTTTTCCAAAATGGGATTCCATAGGATATACCTGTTAAATACTGAAATGAGGGTAAGAGTCGTAGTAAATTATACCTCATTGAGGGATTTTTCAAGGAAATGCCCCCCCCCCCCCCCTTAATGGATTAATTTCAGAAGTTTTCACGGTAGTGAATTTCGAACCCCGTCCCGGTCCCTCCCCCAGTTTGAAATTCACTCCCCCACCCCCCAACCCCACCCCCATTCAGAAACCTCTAGCCACTTCTTTGGACATCTGATGGTGCATTGTGGAACGTTCGCGTTTGTAAAACCAGGCACTTCGCAAGAGGTTTCCGATTCGGGGGGGGGGGTTATGAGGTGTACATTTCCAACCACGGGAGAGACCGGGAGGGGAATTTGGTCTCTCCCCCTAGTCGGAAATTCACTGCCGAGAAAAAGTTTGGAAATGAAGCCATGAAAGGAGGCAAAAATTTTGATTCTAGTAACTGAAATGCCAACACATTTATTGTGCTCCTTGGAAAGTGTCGTTTTGTATTCCAAGAAACCACAACGAACCAAGAGCTTCGGAGTTATTCGGAGAGTCCCAATTTGAGGGTCGGTGGAGTGGAAGTGATTGTATCATTGCCTTTTGGCCTATGTTGAATGTGATGAAGAAATCACACTAATTCTGAGAAACTATGGGCCAGGGTCAGCCTGCCTGTTTGTCTATGGGGGTTGTAGTGGGAGTCCCTATGCCGATCGATTCATGGTGACAGTGGATTTGCGTTTGTCGGTCTGTTTATTTACAATTATAATTATTACAAATCAATTTAATAAAAAAATATAATTATAGTAATTTTCATACAAACCTTTTCCCTTCGAGCCACCTGAGCCTGGCCTCAGTACTGCTCCTTTTCCGTGACATAAACCCATTCTTGATTAGGCTGAAAAATCAAAATAATAAACGGAGTTAGGTTGAAATGTGCGGGATTATTCCCTGCAATCCAAGTGATTCGATATCCATTGACATCAGTAGCATTTTTCTAGCGTGGATATGCTAGCGGGGGAGAAAAGCGGGTCGAAACGTTAGATTAATCGACATAATCTCGCTGGGTAAAGCCTCGCGACATGTTATTATTCAGAAGAGGTACAATCCGTTCTTAAACTTGATGGTTTGTCGAATACTAAATGTCAGGATGGTGTGAATCCATTGAGACTAAATGATGGATGCAATGTATTTTTAGCGATGGTCGATCACCGTGTAGACAAATCTGCCAGGACGCCGACAAAACTTTAAGGAGGAAAGTGGCCATCCATCTAAATGCTCATATACCTTTACCGTTGACAATGGTAGGGTATAACTTGTTTGATATTTCAGAACAGCCGCCGTGGAGTGTTCGTAATCCATGCGTGGGCAGTGATGTCCACGCGTGCATTTACCTGGTATTAATGATCACCATCAGCACAATTTTAACTAACGAAACTCAGGGGTGTATACGATGTATCGTTAACTCTTTGAACTCTAGTGGTATCTTCCATGCCAGTGCAATGGCAGCAATTAGAAGAGTCCATATTCATTATTTGGAGTAGACCAATCAATATTTTCAACGTGCAGCCTCGGGGCTGCACGTTGAAAATATTGATTGATCTACCCCACACATTTACTGAACAGCCATTCTGTTTAATGACGTTATGACGTATCATGTTGCTGGCCGGAAAAACGGCCGCTAGGGTTCATTGATTTTTTGATGATTATTCTCATAACTTGTGTTTGGAATCTAATATAATTGTATACCGTGGAAATATTGCCAACCCTTGGAAAAAGACCGGTCCACAGCGGCCGTACTGTACATATGAGTTCATATCAGCCCGATATTGATTTTATATCAGCCTTAATGTTAGCTCGATGTAACATGCTCTCAGCCTGAGACAGATGGTGTCAGGCTCGTAACATGTTATCTGTCTGAAACAGATGGTGTCACGCTCGTAGCATGTTATCAGCCTGATGCATATGGTATCACGCTCGTAACATATCATCAGCCTGTGACATATGGTATCACGCTCGTAACGTGTCATCAGCCTGAGACAGATGGTATCACGCTCGTAACATGTCATCGGCCTGAGACAGATGGTATCATGCCCGTAACATGACATCAGCCTGAGACAGATGGTATCACGCTCGTAACATGTCATCGGCCTGAAACAGATGGTATCATGCTCGTAACATGTCATTAGCCTGAGATAGATGGTATCACGCTCGTAACATGTCATCAGCCTGAGACAGATGGTATCACGCTCGGACCATGTTACCTCGGACTGATATCAAGTCTGATATGTCACAATTTCATTAACCCTTTACCTAACATGAAAAGCAGACGACACTTGCAAAAAAATTTTTGAATAACTACTTTTTTAAATTTTTTTCTCAAAAACATAGGTGATGACCCCTCCTTGGAATGAGCTCGACGAGCTCGTTCCCATGAGGGGTCATAACCTATGTTTTTGAGGCAAAAAATGAAAAAAATAATGAAAATTATTTGGCGAGTTTTGAGAATAGCGCTGGCCAGTCAATTGATCAATTACGTTGGGTAAAGGGTTAGGTAGAATTGCTACTAGGTGAATGTGTGGGGTAGACCATTCGATTTTTTCAACGTGCAGCCTCAAGCCTACATGTTGGAAGTATAAATTGGTCCACCTCCAAATAATGAATATGGGTTCTCTCAATTGCTGTCATTGAACTGACTTGACAGATACAATCAGGTGTTTAAAGGATTAATTCAGATAAATATATTATTTCACCTGTAGATCGGTGTATCGTCTTAATCCATAATATTTTAGTCAGCTTTTTTTTGTTTCCAGAATATAGGCGTTATTACGTATACGCCTAAATAAAAATGTAAGTTACCCCCCCCCCCCCGCCCCCCCCCCCCCCCCTCACCGGGTCGACCCGCGTTGTGTCCTTGGGCAAGGCACTTTATGCCGGTTGCCCACATGGGGGCACGATGACGCCGTGTACTAAGGCGTACTGCACGTCGATGGTGCACATGTCTTCAAAAGCTGTAACCCTGCTTGAGCGGAGCTTGAACAGAGTTAGAATGTTGCGGAGCTGACAGTTGCTCGTCGATGCTCGGTGGTTCTCCACCCGAAAAACTGTCACGTCACTATTAGCCATTGTACATAAATATGTGACCTTAAACGCCAATAAATAATCCCCACACAAACACGCACTTACACGCGTAGAAGGAAAAATTCAATTATTTGTGTATACCAATTCATACATGATGACTCTTCAACTATTTACCAATAAAAAGTGAAAAACGACATTTGCAAAAAATAAAAAAATAAAAATAAATCACGAATTACTTTTGTTTTGTTTCGCTTTTGAAAACATAGGTTATGGACCTTATTGGAAGTAACTCAACGAGCTCGTTCCAACAAGGTGTTATACCGTTTGTTGCGTAAGCAAAAACGGTAGAAAAGTAATCAAAGCTGAAGGGCGGGTTTTGGAAATAGTGCTGATCGTATACGACAGTTATATAAAGGGTGTAATAACGAATATACTTACAAAATAGTATTGTGTAGATGATTTTATGCGTAACGTCTGATAGGCAACACTAATCCCTCCTAAGAAACATATATTATATTTTGTGTCTAGAATTGGGTGGAAATACTAAAGTTTTGTTTCGTAATCAAGTTAAAAATACTCGGTCTTCAGCTTACCTTTTAACAGTGCGTAGAGCTGTCACTCTAGATGTCACCCACTATAAAAAAATGTTGACAAATGAAATTTCCATAGACTGATCGAACATTCATTATAAAGTTATGAATAGGTTGTTGCTGTTCGAGTCATGACAACAGACATATTGTATCATCACAGTATGAATACACTTCATTGCGGTACACATGACCCCAAACCATTTTTGTTGTTGTTGCTGTTTCATTGCATATTAGTGGCAGGGTGGTGGCTTGTCTGAACAGTGGATAGATATTACAGAACACCTCGAATTTTTTAATCAGAGAGTTCGGCTTCCTCTGGCGAGCTGACCAAAAAACGCCTTTTCACCAAGTAAATGGTAATGTTGTCTCAACTGGCATAAATTAACCCTTGAATATTGATGGTTTTCCACGTCAATTAAATTGCAGTAACTGGAAGAATCCCTGTCCATTATTTGGGTGAAGAGCAATTAATATTGCCTCAGGCTGCACGTTGAAAATATTAGTTGTTCTACCCTACACGTTTACATAGCAGCCATCCTACTTAGGCTACGGTCACACCTACGCATCTGATTTTCGGATGCGTTACTCGTACACGTATTGTTATGCGATTCTCACTTGGTCACACTTTGTAATCCCGATAAATATTCCCCTCAGAAAAACAGAAATAAAACCTTTATTTCTAGTAAAACGTGGAATAACGATAACATTGAACGATTATCGATTTCACCACATGCGCAATGAGACCTTTCCAACGATACCAAACTCGACATAGAAACGAGCAATGGATGTCGAAATTTATCTGGCTCTGAAAGAGTTGTTCTCAAATGATGAGTAATTGACCGATTTGTTCAATTTAACAGACGGGATGATATGCTCTTGTTCGGGGAGACCTGGAGGTATTTGGGTTCATCCATTATACACACAGAGAAACATTAAGGTAGCATTTGGTACCTTGGTGAACAAGCTTCGGGAAGATGAAGACCGGTTCAAAGCGTTCTTCAGATTAAGTACAGCACAGTTCGACAAGGTATTGGCATGTATCCGAGAGGACATCACAAAGCAGGGCACCTACTTCAGAGAATCAATATCTGTCGAGGAAAGACTGGCAATTTTCTCAGGTGAGGGGTAAGGGGTAATAATACAAAATAACATCATATTGTGTGATAAAGTAATTATACCTTCGTAAAATAAATACTCAACATGATGCACATGTGTAAATTGACTGAGAGAGAGAGAGTGAGAGAGAGAGAGAGAGAGAGAGAGAGAGAGAGAGAGAGAGAGCGAGAGAGAGACAGAGAGAGAGAGAGAGAAAAAAATATAAATTGAAGGCACAGATCCATGACATTGTTGCCCGAATCATTTTCAATTGATACTATGTTTAATAATATTCCATGGAGGAGAATGCGGTCGGGGTCATGTGGTAGCAAGAGGGAGTATTTCCTCTCAGTTTCAGGTTTACCTTGTGCGAATGATTATCCGTTTGACATTTGTGTCTCATTATAACCAGAGGTATAATGCTTCTGTTTCCAGGAAATAGAGAGGTACAAGGAGAGCCTGAATTCTCCCGCCTCTCTGTCATTTTTGATGCGTGGTTTCGTGGTCTTGATCATCAAACGTCTACACATTCATAATTTAACACTCTGATAAAAAAACAACTATTATTATTATAAATAGTGTGATTAAACACCTGTAGTGTCATTTCTCCCCATTGCTTCGTTAACAGAAGACCATATATTATTGGTCACCTCTAAGTCCTTATATGATGTCTTGTCATATAAAGACCGATTCTGTTGAATCAAAGTGATCAACTTTTTAGCGTCTTTGTCTGATAATATCCCCTCGTCTTGATTTCTTTTGGCCGCCATGGTGCTCATCTTCAAAAGAAATTCTCTATACTAAAAATCTGTTGAGCGTGTCACCTTTCACGTGGTTAACGCACAATAGACCAGGCGCACTTGGCTGATTTGAATAGTAAAAGCTGACCTCTACCATGAAATGACGTCACAATCGTATACGATTGGATTTCCATCCGTCCAAAAATGAAGAATTTTTCATTTCTTTTCGGACGGATCGGCCGATGTATGCGACCATTTTATCGCGTGCGTATGTGTGACCGTACCAATGGATCTTCCTGTATTTCATTCTTGTCCGATATCGTATACGACTAACGTAAAGACATCGGAGGCTTGTCGTACGCAGGTGTAACCGTATCCTTAGGCGGCAGTCACACAATAGTATACGATTTTCTAGTCCGACTACCGTACACGTATTTCTCTGCGATCGCATCGTTACATGGTCACACTATATGTGCGTTTTCATGGCTTCAAAGCACGAATAAATTCAAATATCATGAACATGGGGCCAAGTCATGATTGAACCCCTGTACTGAGAATGGCCTTTGGCCTATTTACCCATACCAAACTCGACAGTTTGCTACCTGAGACCATGGACGCTGCTCGGAAGTTTCTGGTTGGGGGCGGCAGTGACACACACGTTAAACCACTTGAACAGTAATCATCTACGTGATATTCGTAAGTTCCCTACCGTATTTGGGTAAAATATAAGATAAATGTGATGCACAACTACCTTCTACACTTCTAAGAAGAAAAAAAAATGATGTGGTATAACCATACCTATGTGGTTTTTGATACTTTTCTTTGACATTGACCTTCAAAATGTTGAAAAAATCGTATACGATTGGATTCGGACCGTCAGAAAATGAAATGGAGCAGGTTCCATAATTTCCGGACGGACAGGAGCGGCGTGTACGGAAATTTTATCGTACACGTGGGTGTGACCACCCCAGGGGAAAGCTATAGTTTTATTTCAATCCGATGACGTTTAAAACTACTTGACGTACGATGGTGTGACTACCGCCTTAGCGGAATTATGGCGTATCGTGTTCCTGACCGGAAAAACGACCTCTCTGTGCCAAAGGGTTAATACTTACAGCTCACTAACAGAAAATCGATTTTGTTACTATATCATTGTTTACATACATGTAGCGTGCTTAATAAATTCATTGCATAAAGACAAGAAACACAATGAGAGTTTCAGTTTCTGGTTCTCCGGATTGTTTCTGACGGTCTGGTGGCCAAAGCTGCGTTATCTTTTTCTCAGATTTCAAATCATTGTCAAGGAGGAAAGTCCACTCTATGGGTGTTTGGCGTTAAACCGGTCTCCACCTAGAGGTGTCTCTTGTGCTGAATATATGCTGTCATCAATATATGGCGCTTTCTTATTGCACACGGCGCCACGTTCCACTCAAGGGACGATATGATATTCTGTTGGAAAAGGAGAGCTGACATTTTTTCAGCAGTATCCCACGTTGTAAATACTTCCTGAATAAAGGGAACTGAGTTTCTTGAACAAATCCGAGATTCAGATTGTTGTTTTTGTAGTCGCATCGACCCAGGTGTCTACAATGGCAGGCGTATTTGTCCTGTACATGTAAACAGTAACAGTAATGGACTATGAATATCAATGGTTACTCTCAGATATCATCTGAGCTGTTTATTTTTAATAGATATGCTGGTCAAAACGTGAGTTAACCAAGCAGAACCCAAGTGATAAAATGACATCAATTTATTGTGGTAATTGATGCTCTTGCCCCTGTTGCTTACTGATCAGTCTGAGCAGCATATAAATGTGAAATCTCCAACGGGTATTTGGTTTATCCCCCACCTGGACTATTTTTTTTCATTTTTATCTTTTTATTGGGATGTGACCACACTTTCAACATCATTACAGTACGTGGAGAGTGTATTATCACTAAATCACTCGCAGAGTGGAGATTCCACACAAGCAATAATTGCAAATTTGTTGTAAAGCATAACCAGCACAAGCAAAGTTTCAGCCAATGGACCTCCGGGTTAAACCCGGAGGTCCATTGGCTGAAACATTGCTTGTGTTTTTTTGTCAATATGTACAGAATTTGAAAGTTATAGCTCGGGTGATAACCCCACTCTGTGGGTGATTTAGTTACAATCCACTCTCCACGTACTGTATTTGCATACAAATTTCATCTGAACAATACGTTTTGTGAGATGACGACACTGACTAATACTGGGTAAAATATAAGACACGTGTAAATGTGATACACAACTACCTTCTACACAGCACTTCCAAGAATAAAAACAAAAATGATGTAGTATAAGCATAACTATGTGGTTTTTGATACTTTGCTTTTTGACACTGACCTTCAAAATGTTGAAAAAATCGTATACGATTGAATTCGGACCGTCAGAAAATGGAGCAGGTTACATAACTTCCGGACGGACAGGAGCGGCGTGTACGAAAATTATATTGTACACGGAGGTGTGACCACCCCAGCGGCTATATTGCCGTGTAAAGATTCAAAGGAAAACGAATCGGGCAGCTGATTTCGAATGGAAACGAATCGAATATCATCTTAAGATTCGAAATCGAATCGAATCTCGTAGCATCGCAAGGCCCTACTACAAAAGAACTATGCTAAACAACCCCCAAAAAATATAATTTGAAAGTTTTAGTTGTTTTAGTATACTGACGTCTCGTAATCTCGGATCGCGTTTTAACCCTTTACCTAACATGAAAAACAGGCGACACTTGCAAATAGAATTTTTAAATAACTAATCGTTTTCATTTTTTTGTTTCCTAACATAGGTTATGACCCCTCATTGGAGCGAGCTCGACGAGCTCGTTCCAAAGAGGGGTTTTAACCTATGTTTTTAAGACACAAAATGAAAAAAAATAATGAAAATTAATTGGCGATTTCTGTGAATAGCGTTGGCCGGCTTTGGCCGTTACGTTGGGTAAAGGGTTAAATATTATAATTCGATGTATGCGTGCTGAAAATGAATATGTTGATGATCTGCTCATTTTTGTGACACCGCTTATTGAAATATATTTTCGTTATTATTGACAACAAACAAGTGCCGACATTGGAGTCTTTAAAGTGTTAATGGTTTTAATGTAAGGTAAACGCTGTGGCGTTTGATTAAGTTTAATAACTTGCACGCCATATAACGTTATGGCTTGGGAGGGGTTGTTACATTGACTGACTTGGCGTCATCTTAAGGAGGAGGGGGCGGAGGGGATTTGAGTTTTTCGCTGACGTTTGATAAGTGTTCCGACTCCAGGCTGGTTTGCATTAAGGATGTAATGTGCGTGGAAGTCCAATAATAACTGAACCTCCAAGTAGTTAGTGGTGTTAATGCTACAGATCAAATTTTCGGTTGCGCAAAAACATGCATACAAAACGAAAGGTTTGATGGATATCGAAAGAGTGTTTCTTCTGAAACCATGCCGAAGTAGTCGTGCATGTTTGTTATCTGAAAATCCCTTCACCATAGAGATATTAAATATTCAAAACAACTCAATTGAATATTTTAATTAAACCTCCGACATTGAAATGAGAAGCTATAAAGGCGCACTAACAAATGTAAGGAATATTTTGACGGCGACATTATCCTAATGAATGAGATCAATGCAATTATTAAATATTAATCTACATTTGAATTCTATTCATCGTTGATTCTATTACATATGGAGTCACACAGTGAACTTAACCCTCCAAACACCCATGGTATTTTCACAAGCATAGTTTTGATTTTGGCAGGAGAGTTTTCCCATTTAAGAACTAGAGCGTACGTGAAGGATTCAGGGACGTAGCGACAGGAGAGGGGTAGGAGTGTCACCCCCCCCCCCCCAATCCTGACCAAAATTTCCTATAGCCAGAAATTCGGAGGGCAAGTCATGAGTAGTTGGAAATCAGATCTATCTGGAATTTAGAGCTTCTTTGGTGATGCTGATGTCTTCTTTACTTCCCAAAATTCCAACTCGGTTTTTAAATCGGCAAAAATTCTAGCTGTTACTATTTACAACTACAGTGTACGCAATATCGAGCTTCATAAGTATGCGTGAGGTCAATTGGTACGAGATTTCTATAGTACGTTTACTTATCGTAATAAAGAAGATCCTCGAAATGGCGGCACTTCAAGAAAATCACCAAGAATACCAAATAATAATAACCTGATACTTCTATCATAAATGTGTTGGTATTTTAGTTACTGGAATCAATTGTATGCCCCCTTTCATGGCCTCATTTTCAATATCTTTCTCTGTAGTGAATTTCCAACTAGGGGGAGGGACCGAGAAGGGAGTTCCCCGTTACGGTCCCTCCCCAGTTGGAGATTCACTACCCTACACCCTCCCCCCAATCGGAAACCTGTAGCAAAGTCCCTGAAAGGATTAGATTTCTTCCCATTTCAGCCTTGAGAGTTGCAAAAGTCACCAACCAATAGGCCAATGTAAAATGTATAAGACCCCATCACGTGACATGTTTGACTAATATCTTAGACTAGTGAAGATTGAAGTGAAAGGAACATTTGCTAAAATTTCCAAAAAAGGCTGGGCCAGGTGGGGGTTTGAATTTTGCAACGTGGACCTTTGAGAGATTTTAGCTCGCGGAGTCTAATATATGGTGGAGCTTCAAACCAGGGAGAGGTATGCAGGGCCGGGGAGAGGGTGGGTCCCGGGTAGTAACCCCGGGCCGGAACACTGGTGCCCCGGGGTTGGCCCAGAAGTCCAGAATTCTTGAATCAGGTCTGCCCCCCCCCCCCTCAAAGGTCTGACTTCAGCGCCAAGCCTGCCCCCCAGTCCGATCCCCGCGCGAGAATCATCAAAGTAAGTTGCTCGTTGTATTGGAATACTAGTCGCCACTCATGTAAAGAAGGAATGGGAGTGGCCCGAGGAGTTACTCAATCTGTTAACACTTTACTTAACATGAAAAGCGGACGACACATGCAAACAAAATTATTGAATATCTACTTTTTTTCATTTTTGCGTCAAAAAACAGCTTATGACCCCTCATTGGAATGTGCTCAGCGAGGCAATGAGGAGTGATATGCTATGTTTTTTAAGCAAAAAAAAAAAAAATACAAAAATAATGAAAAAATAATGGCAATTTTGTGAATAGCGCTGGCTGATTTTGGATGGAGGGTTAATGGCTTGTTATGTACATACATACAGTACGTGGAGAGTGTATTATCACTAAATCACCCTCAGATTGGAGATTCTACCCAAGCAATAATTGCAAATTTGTTGCAAAGCATAACAAGCACAAGCAAAGTTTCAGCCAATGGACCTCCGGGTAAAACCCTGAGGTCCATTGGCTGAAACATTGCTTGTGTTTTTAGTCGATATATACAAAATACGAAAGTTATAGATTTTGTGTGATAACTCCACTCCGCGGGTGATTTAGTTACAATCCACTCTCCACGTACTGTATATGTGTTTTCACATCAAGAATTCTTGACATCGGCATCAGCATTAGTATCCCAACACTTTCGAAAGGGGGGTTTCACAGAATTAACCGTATGGCTCGAATTTCCTCTCCCCTTCCTGGAGGTATGGAATTGGTTAACACGGTGCATCAGAGACATCCGCAGTTGTTGCAATCCAAATTCGAAAACTTTCCTAGTTTGTACTGTGAAAGTCGCCATGTCCTGGATTGCCTCTACGAAATGAATGAAATTATAGAGTTAACAGATTAAACATCCACATAGGGCTCTATCGCATTGTCGCATTTTAGTCTACTAATATGTAGAATGGAAATTAAAAATACTATTTCTGGTGGTCATATTCTCCTAGCACCACTAGAAATAGTTTTTTTCCCGTTTTGGTCGTCCAAAGTTGATTAAACATGAAAGTCTTGAAGCTTTGAATGTCGAATCATTGGCCACTCTCACCAAGGGCCCCTGCCATGCGCTGGCAGAGCAAACAACTCACTGCAAGCAGTTCGAAAAGAGTAAATTCCAGGAATGTTACTCCCCACCCCAACGCTGAAAGTAGTCAAGAGTATTGTTAGTATGTTCGAATAACCACGCGGCTGCTAGATAGACCGTGAATTAATCGAAAAAGTCACAGAAACTATCCATGAAAAAATAAATCACGCTGTGAATGTCGTATCAGTTTTATACACCATAGCTTATCGGAAACAAAGATACACGTATGTAATAACCGTTGGGTAAATTAATTTCGTAGTTGGACAAACATGGGTTACAGCACTCCACCCCGCAGCTCCCATTACCTGAAAACTATTATGAACATAAGCAGTTTAACCAGTTTTTGTGGTTATGTTTGGGAGCCGCTGAAAATTCATAATATGGAAATGGGTGTTGAGTCTCGGGACTCCACTCCAAGACACCCCATGTCTTCGTGTACTCGGAGAGTGAGTTACCACTTAATTACCCCTGGGAAATGTTTTCACCCATGAAATAGCTCATCGTTTGTGAAATCGTAAAGTCCGAAGTCAAAACTAATGCAGATTGGCTGTATAACATCGACGGTGTTTCCTAAATTTCCTCTCCACGCGATTTAACCCTTTACCTAACGTGGAAAGCAGACGACACTTGCAAAAATAATTCTTGAATAACTAATTTTTTTCATTTTTTGTCTCAAAAACATAGGTTATGACCCCTCGTTGGAACGAGCTCGACGAGCTCGTTCCAACGAGGGGTCATTACCTATGTTTTTGAGACAAAAAATGAAAAAAATAATGAAAATTAATTGGCGATTTTTGAGAATAGCGCTGGCCGGTTTTGGCCGTTACGTTGGGTAAAGGGTTAAATTATTTGCTAGGTGGAAATACCACTCATTTGTGTTTTTATCGGTTACCTCCCTCAATGAATCGTATTATATTTTTGCATCCTGATCCTCTGTTTTTTTGTTGTTTTTTTTTGTTTATTTTTTCTATTAGCTTGAGTACTCCAAACATAAAAAAAAATTACGTACTTCATTAAAAACTAAGAATAGAGTGAGACGCGTTTGAATCAAATCGGAATCACCTCGCACGATATTTTGTCCACATCTGTTAGCGATTTTGCCGTTTATGGTTGTAACGATTGTTATGGTAAGAAGTACGACTGACACTGACAGGTGACCGGACGTTTCGGCCCGGACGTTTCGGCCACGGACGTTTCGGCCTAGGACGTTTTGGCCACGGACGTTTCGGCCAATTGGAGATATTTCTCACAATATATGAGATTTTTCTATTATTATTTTTAATTTTTTTTACTTTATTTTTTTTATTTATTTTATTTATTTTTTTTTTTTTTCTTTTGAATGTTCATTTTTTTTATTTAAAACATGAAAAGATTTTTCATAGGGATAGTTATAATCATTAACTATTATGTTTTTATAGTAATATTCCTTCAACCTACCTGTCAGCTTACTACATTTTATGTGTGTTTCCATAACTATTTAGCTTCAGCTTTTGATTATTAGCAGAATATTTCATTTAGGCTTCCTCTTTTGTCAGGGAGTGTTTTTACAGCAATTGGACTGGAGTTTTTGAGATCAATGCATTTTTAGGTCTCCTTGTGTTTTTGTAGTTAGAGCAATTGACAAGAAATTGTCCTTTTCTTTATACCTGCTTTATGTGGCTTCAAAGAGGGTTTGTTTTTTTATATAAATACTCCATGTTATCATACTCTCCTCATAGCCTCTGGTGTGCTAGGAGTCCTAACATGGAAATCATTACAGCAAAAAGAGGTGGGAAAAAACTATGCGTTGAGGGACATATGTACACTGTGAAGTCAAGATCAGACAAGTATAAATCTGTAACATGGCGCTGTGTGAAACGTGACCCCCCCCCCCCCCCCCTATCAACTGTACAGCTATCTTGAAAACAAATGACAATTATGAATGTCCAGTTTTGACGAAGGAGCATTCTCATTTATCTGACGAAATAGAAGTAGATATTTCTAAATGCAGACAGAACATGAAAGAGATGGCT
Source organism: Pictodentalium vernedei (assembly GCA_031216915.1). Lineage (NCBI taxonomy): Eukaryota > Metazoa > Mollusca > Scaphopoda > Dentaliida > Dentaliidae > Pictodentalium > Pictodentalium vernedei. The sequence continues at coordinate 90,034,527 of CM062289.1, forward strand.
AGTAAAACAAATGATAAGCCCAACCAGATTTTCACGCCAATGCTTTCAACAGTATCTGATGAAGTGAAAGCCCGTCTTCCAAATGCAGATGTAAATAAACGTGTGCTGCGGAGAGCCCGAGCTCTTCATCGACCCAAAGATCCACAAACTCTACAGGAACTTGAAATAACTGGTGAGTGGAGCATGACTACAGGTGACCAGCCTGTTCCATTTTTGTTCAGTGACAATGGTCCTACTGCTGATGAGAGGGTTATTATTTTTGCCACTGAAAAACATTTACAGCAGCTAGCAAGCTGTGATACTTGGTGCATGGATGGAACATTTTCAGTTGCCCCAAATATTTTATATCAGTTGTATGTCATACATGGTCGTGTAGATAATGTGTTTTTGCCTTTAGTTTATGCTTTGCTCCAAAGAAAGACCCAAACAAGTTATGAGAGTCTGTTCAACAAATTAGCAGAGGCTGACTGTGATCCTACAACTGTCATTATAGATTTTGAAAGAAGTGTTAAGCTTTCTGTTCATTCTGTCTTTGGTGCTCATGTTAATATTCATTATTGTTTTTATCATCTCTCCCAGTCAGGGTGGAGAAAAATTCAGTCACTTGGGCTTGCAAATTTATATGAGACTGAAAATGATTTTCGTCTTTATTGTGGACAGATAGATGCTTTAGCATTCCTGCCTGTTTCCGAAGTTCAGGAAGGTATGGATTATTTGAAAGAGACAATGCCAGAGGAAGCAGAACCTCTTGTTGAGTACTTTGACAGCACCTATGTTAGTGGCCAACTCCGCCAGAGGCCAGTAAGAGAGGTTAATGGCATACAAACTGTAAGGTTAAGACGAGTGCCGCCATTATTTTCACCATGTGACTGGAATATGCATGAGGCTACTATTAGTAATCTACCCAGAACAAACAATATTTCAGAGGGCTGGAATAATAAATTCCAAGGGCTCGTTGGTCATAGCCACCCTAGCATCTGGAAATTAATTGAGTGTTTACAAGCTGAGTGTGCACGTGTTACAGGTATTCTGTTGCAATTAGAGCGAGGTATCAGACCCAAAAAGAGAACAAAAAAGATATATGCTAAATTACAATCACGACTCCAAAACTTGTGTGATGATAGAGTGTGTGGTCGTAAAACAATTGCTGAATTTCTACGTGGTGTAAGTTACAATCTGCGTGGTGGTCAACCGAATATGTAATCTTGAATACAATGAAATGTGACATAATGAACTAAGAAAAATATATTTTTCTCTTATTATAAATGTAGCATAACAAACTGAGAGAACCTGATTTTTGATTGGTCAAATTCAACTAATTTTTTCCTGATTATCAAAAGCTATGAATTCTGTCGGTAAATAGAGTGTCAAGTAGTAACGAAGAAGACGGATCTTCTTTCCAGATTATACCTTATGCCCCTCACTTGAATGAGCTCCTTGAGCTTGTTTAAGTGTTGGTTAAAAGGTATCATTTGGATAGAAGACTTCCCAGGCATCAACAACCATGAATTCTGTCTGTAAATGTCAAATAACGAAGAAATGGATAGAAGATTCACCCGTCAGTAAAAAATATAACTTGTTTTCTTCAAATACAATAAAAAATAATACATGTCGTGGACATAAGTGAATATTCTCCAAAATTGTGCTTACTTGTGCTATGCATTATAATTGTTTCATTACTTGTTTTTGTTATATTTTTATGATAACGTTCAATAAAAAATGGAAATGGTTTTTCTTTCATTCCTAAATCACTTCCCCCTCTCCAACTCTTCCAGAGAAAACAAGAAAAAAAAATGTCAAAAAGTACGCTCAAATATATTTTGGCCGAAACGTCCACCCTGTCCAATATTTCTGGCCGAGACGTCCCTGGCCGAAACGTCCTAGGCCGAAACGTCCGGGCCGTAACGTCCGTGGCCGAAACGTCCTACATTCACACTGACAACTTACAGAAAACGCCGCTGACGTTAGACGATATTCATAGCTATTAAATAATTCCTAGAGGGCCCTCAAATACGCATACTGATATGAAGGAGTAATAGAAAATGCTTGCAAATCTTCACACGTTTGGAAAGAGAAGGGTTTTGATTTCATCAAAGTTGTGAAAGTTTACTCCAATAAACCTCACTGTTCGGAAGGCCGCTATGTATTTACACACAGCCATGTGAACCAGAACTGTATAAAAAGTGACATGCATACGGCATGCTAATGACCAAAACCACAGATCACGGGTCTGCACTGTAAAATACCACCTAAAAATGCGGTAAAATGACTTGTAACAAGTTTCCCGTTCTGTCACCTTAGCTTAGAACTGTCGGCTGTAACTGTAAGTGTTATGATGTAACTTGCTTCTGAATCTGCGAAATGACATTGTCCTTGCTGAAGGATCGTCTGTCCAACATCAAGATTTACCAACTCCTGTTTTCTTTCACCCTCCGTATTGAGGCAGGTTAACCCTTTACCTAACGAATCGACCGTATCCGCCGGCATAATATACAAATTCAGCAGCTGAAAAAAAATCGTTCATATCAATTTCAACAAAACCATATCATGTGACACCTCATTGGAACGAGCTCCTCGAGCTCGTTCCAATGAAAGATCACTTGATATGGTTTTGTTGTTATTCTTTGAAAATTTAAAACATATAATATTTAAAATTATAAATTTTGATATCGTCTGCTTTGCGCAAAGTGTTAAAGATGTAAAATGGGTCTACTCTTTATCAATAGTGGGTGACTTCAAAAGTACGGACGTCACGGTGATGACCGATTGTGGGGTGGTGGGTGTAAATTTGATCTGTCCCTACTTCGATGTCATGCCTTGATGACGAACATGTAATTGGAATATTAATCAGTAGGCGATTACTTCAAAACTGAAGAGATCGTGGAAATTTATTTGAATAATCGTGTGCTGTGATTAGGAACGAGTGCTTTTTCTATAGGGCGTCCACGAGACTGCAGTTGCAAGACACAAGCATGACATAGCATATAACAGGTCTTGATGAGACTCTGGCACATACGGAGCTAACCGACCTCCATTGAGCCCAAGTAGGCATGGGCGTATAGAGATTTGCAGAGCTTAACCTGTTATCAACATTTGACATTGTGCGATAGGTGGCTGATCGACAGAGCTAGCCTGGGGCGGGGGGGGGGGGGGGGGTCACGTGCTTTACTCCCTCACATCTTCTATATACATGCGTCATGCTGACCTGAAGAATTTTTGTTGTTTTTTTTTAATTTTCAGGTATATGTGGTATAGATTATGCAAATTTAAATAACTTTCGTTGCATTTGGGCAATAAATTCCTGTTCGGTGTATTTCTAATATGTCAAGCCGTCGGTTTTGGAAAACTGGCGGAAGCAGGAGAAATAGATCGCCTTATAAACAAACCTTGGATTTCACACCTAAACGAGGGACATATGTGTTCGTACTTTTGCTGGCGTTCGATTATAAGTCACGGAAGAACGATGTCATTTTTTCCAAATGTACCGGACTTGTATACTGATCGATGGTACCTCCCCCGCCCTGCCCCTTTACACAAGAATACCCCATTTCAGAAATTCTATCGCACTCGTTAAGAAATGCGAATCGGTGAAATATTTGAATCTACATTTCAAATTTTCTTCCACGCCGAACCCAGGTAAGTTCCGTGGATGTTTGTGTAATCCCCACCCGTCCCAACCTGCATTGAACTTCCGCCGGCTCAGTTGATAATATGCCACATTGGGTCTTTACTGGCAGCGTTCATCGGTCTCTGCCAAACAAGATAAACTGAATAAGTTCATATTTGTACACCTGAACGTAGCTCTTGATGGGTGAGAAAAATGCATTCAGATTGGTGGGAGATGTAAGAAAAGTTATTTGGTCTCGCTGGGCGTCATGTATTCGATCTTATGAAATTAAACTTTTTCTTTCTCAGCATGAGTTTCCGTTTCGAACAAACCGATAGTTATGGAAAGGGCGTTGCAATTATTACTCGAACGAGAAGTTAATTATGAGCCAACAATTAAAGTTCAGACGGGGACACGAAAACCGATGACAGTCTCCTTAAATAGCTAACGATTGTGCGTTTCAAATGTAAGCATGCATTACGCGGAGCAACTCTATTCTTGTTTCTTTTCACGGAGAGTTTCGCAACGCAGATCAATAATTTCTGTATTGATATTTTGCTTTTTATAACGCTGTAAGTGTCATCGAACTAGGACATTGACAGCCATTCTTACAAAAGATGAACTTGGCCTTGAATTTTACTTTGACTGTTTTTATACCATTGCAATAGCGTTGCTATGGGGGTGGGGGTCCCCTAAATTGTTTGCCACGCCCTCCAAACATTAGCCCAATGCAGGTTTCACTCAACATCGAGCGCTATACTGGTCTCCAACATAGTGGCTACACATGCTACAAATGTCTCAAATTAGCTCTAAGAGCTCTAAATTTTGCTAAATTATTTCGGTGGTGGTTGGTACTACGTAGGACCCTCCGAAAGTGAGGAAGGGAGCAACGGCCGAGGGTCCTAGTTAGGACTAGGGGAGGCCCCAGAAACCCAACATAACGGCCTTTCAAATATCGTATTTGCCCCCGCCCCCGCTCCAGCCTCCTCCCCCACACCCAACCTACCCCCCCCCCAAAAAAAAAACGAAACAAAAAAAACAAAAACAAAAACAACTCGCGAAGAAACCCTTGTTATAGACTACTGGACGCACCTGTGTGTCAACGCTGATGTGCCGGTAGGCACATAATGGTAGTGCAGAAGCGGTTGACACCTCCCCATAACTTGCTAACTGCCAACTAAAGCTGCTTAATCTATATTTGTGGGGCTCGAAGTGAAGCTAGAAATAATTGTCTCGCCGTTTTGGCTTGTTTAGAGCCAATGGAGGTCCAACATCTAGATCAGATGTGGAACTAGCACGACCATACTACACACGCTTCCAGTGTTTTACCTTTCAAGAAATAAAATATAAGAAAAAAGAGAAAATGAAATAAAATCAAGGAAATTCTGTTTTTCCGGGTGGTTATGTCATAGGTCATGATCTCATTTAAACGTTGTCATTTTCAAAAGCTTGATTATTGTTGTGATCTAAGAAATGGCATTATTGGGTGTTTCTTTTTAATTTTTTATCCAAATAAGATTTCGGCTCATGCACGCTGTGTCGCTGTCATCATAGGTGGGTGAATTTTGTTTTTTAAGTCTAGATGATACAAATCGGTTATCCATTGCCACCCTTACATTGACAATGAGATCGAAGCAGTCGCGATTTATGAGCAGTATTCGAAGCTCTATTTGCAGAAACTATTCCGATGTGCGAACGCAAAAGGACGACGTCCAGTTCTCGACAACATTCGTTTATATACCCACTACAGACATTTGTTTATATACAGTCAACTCGGCAGTATCGAGTCGTCGGCAATATCGATTCAAAATTTACTGACTGCCATGTTACGTTTAAACAACCGAAATATTTTTATTTTTTTCTTTCTGTTTACTGATAGAAAATATATATTTTCCAGATATCATGAAAAAGAAATATGCTTTCGCAATATATTAAGTCTGTGTGGCGGTGTTTTTGTTATTACCGGAACCGACCGCGACGAAAATGTAACTTGCTCACCCACTTGATTTTTTAATTTTACTTCAAGAAAAAGAAACGGCCCAAATAAGGCAGAAGCTAAGTTGTTTAAATTGTTACCCCACTATTATTCTCTAACTAATAAAAACTTTGAGAGTAAATTCCTTACCATTCTAATGCAAATAGTAAAGTTGATGGAGGTCATGTACTCGGCATTATCGAACCAGTACAGGCTGCAGTGACTCACGTGATATTATTCCCCCGTGAAAGATATATTTTTAGAAACTCTGTAAATATTGGCCTGTCAAGATTCAGCACGTGTTAAAATGGTAAGAAGGTGTTGTTTTATCTCGTAATTGCATGTCTTATACAATAAGTTACAAATTTTACAATAATTTACCCATTTTAGTGAACAAATCAATCGTTTTATTGCAATTTTCACATGTGTTATTGATGTTCGCACTGATTTCAAGTTGCACGCGGGGGCCTATATGCACGTGTATACCGGGCTGCACATTTTTCAAGGGTGACACCGACGGGCTGTGCGAGGGTGGCTGCGAGGGGTTGGAAATATGATTTTGTTTGTTTCCGAGATCCACAACTATATGGAGGCCAAGTTAAAATTCCAATGTTTGCCTCTGATGAATTGTTGAAATTTCGACAGGGGATGAGTGTGCTCGTTTCGTGTTGTTTTTTTTTCTGCTTTTTTTTTTTGGGGGGGGGGGGGGGTCGTTGCGGCCTAATTCACTTTCGGCCTTGTATGATTTCGGCGATGAGAGTGAGATCGACCGAGGTGTTTCGTCCAAAGCATTCTGGTCTCTATTTGCGGTAGGTGGTGGGCTGGGGTATGAAGTGTGTCTTAACTAGACATGGGCGAAGGCCCAAATTGAACATTTTTGCCCAAAACATGTCTGGGGAGACGAGGAAGAAATGGGAGTTTCTGAATTTCGTTGAAAAACATGGCCGTCAGTGGCCATCTTGGATTTGGCATATAAATTTTCAACAATTCCATTAGTTCAGCCTACTGGCCACACCCCTCCCCGATTTTTTTCACTGAGAAACATGAGTAAATGAATTGGCATTGCCATTACTGGATCTTTCTATTTAGTTCAGTCCCTTCTTGAACAATTTGAGCTGCAGTGTCATTGACACTTTCGTTTTTATCCCCATGTGTCGATAATTCCAACACTTGACATCATTTTCTGGGAAGCCCTTCCCAAGAAATATGTCAAGTCTTGGAATTATCATCAAAGGTAAATTTTATTTATTTATTGGTGCTTGGTGTCAAATCAATATCTAAGGCTGTATCGTGACAATACAACGGATACAACAAGTAAAAATACAAAACTAACCAATCGTTTATACCCATTGTCAACATCAGAGGACTTCCTCCACAGGCATTGATTACCGGATCCTGTTTTACCAGTAAAGCAGGACTTGTTTACCCCAGGGAACAGGTACTACTCCACTTCCCGTCGTCCATACGGGGATAACAAATCTAAACTGTGAGGTAAAGTTTCTAGTGGTTACCCTACAACTTATTTCAACTGGTACTGCATCCATCAACTCAACAACTGAACTCATCACCTGAACTCATCAACTCAACAATTCAACACATCATCATCATCATCATCATCATCATCATCATCACGCCATCAACTCGTCATCATCAATCATCATCAACTCATTACAATCATCTCATCATCATCATCGTCATCATCATAATCTCCCTATGAGAAGCAGTTTGCTTTGAATGCTTTCTATTTAATACATCTCATTTTTTGGAATATGTTGTTTGTTTTATTATTCCCAACATTACAAATCATATTTTCTTCCTTCCAGATATGCCTGTTGCACATCAACCTCCGCCCCCCCCCCCACCTTTCAGAAATTTCCACCACTGTCTTTCACATGCTTTACTGCCTTTTAATCAGTCAGTATGCCTGGTATATAAATAACGTTCAGAACTTGAGACAACTCGGTCACTCACCAAAAGGCCATTTATTTATGTATTGGTGTTTAAGGTCACATACGGATGCGCAATAGCTAATCGTGACAGTTGTGCGGGTGGAGATAGCTAAAGAGCCCCACCCCCCCCCCCCACGAGGATCGATGAGCAGTCAGCTCCTCAACATTTCAATTCTGTTCAAGCTCCGCTAAAGCAGGGTTACAGCGGTTGAAGACATGCGCTGCATTGACGTGCAGTACGCCTTAGTACACGGCGTCATCGTGCCCCCATATACGCAACCGGGATAACGTGCCTTGCACAAGGACACAACGCGGGTCGTCCCGGACAGGGATCGAACTCGGGACCTCTAGCATAGAAGTCCAACAGTCAACCGCTGAGCAACTGCGCTCCACCCTAAGGTCATTAAAAAATCTGAGAGTGACGGTACGTGCATGATTTTATACAACTGGTACAAAATGACCCTTATCCGCAGAGGCGGAACGGCTAAAAATTCGGTTCGGGAAAATTCAGCACCATATGGCAACAGTGGCGGATCCTCTATCAATTTACCGGTCCACCCATGCATACCCCCCCCCCCCCCCTCCACCGCAGTAGCGATAAAAAGTTGTGATGTTACTAGTAGTCAGAAAATCTCGATGTGTATCAGTTATTTATTTGGGCCACCGGCCCATCGGGAAATCTCCTGGCCGCCCGAACGGCCAGTTCGCCTCTGATTATTCGTAAAATCGACATTGAATACCAACGGCTCAGTTTACCGTGAAAGGAGAAAAACACGAGCCTGATATATAATCATGAATTGATGCCGTATGCTTTGTGAATTTCCTGTCAGCTTTGAGCAAAGGTAAGTATTTTAACCCGATTGCAAATGGCGGCACCCGTTTACTCTCGGTTAAGCTCTATATATAATAATCACTCTGAGATAAATTCTAATTTGTATCTGTTCTTACAGAAATGTGTCTTAGAGAGTTCGACAACCACAAATTACCCAATTTAGTGATACAATACACATTTGAACTGGCGCAAAATGTGTGATTCTTTACTACCTCCATTGACTCTTTACTGCCACTATTATGATCTGATAAAATGATTTCGTACACGGACATGTATGTAAGCGTTATTTTTCCTCGCGCAGTCGCGGTAAGCAGTACCTAGTTCTACATGATACATTGCCAAGACAAACACATCGATTCTTGCTTTAACGACGGAGGTGGCAGAAAAGTAAAAAAAAGTGACTCGATACTGCCGAGTAGACTGTACCCATTGCAGACTATTGTTAATGTATATACCCACTACAGACCACTGTTAATGTATATACCCATTACAGACTTTTGTTAATATATATACCCACTACAGACTATTGTTAATTTATATACCCACTACAGACTATTGTTAATTTATATACCCACTACAGACTATTGTTAATGCATATACCCACTACAGACTATTGTTAATGTATATACCCACTACAGACTATTGTTAATGTATATACCCACTACAGACTATTGTTAATTTATATACCCACTATAGACTATTGTTAATTTATATACCCACTACAGACTATTGTTAATTTTAGGTGATTTGACGCTACTCACTTTCAACAGCCAGAGTCACACCGTGTCGGGAGGTTTTGCGGATAAAGGACACTGGAGTTTCCTGAAAGAACCACCGAGCAGCGGCTAACAACTGTCAGATTCTCCCACTTACTAACTCTGCACAAACAGAGTTAACAGCGGTTGAAAGAAAGTGCAACATTGATGTGCATTACGCGTCAGTACACAGCATGCGCAATCGGAAGTACACACTAAAAACTAAAGTGTTAAAACTGACACTTTCAAGGTGTTAAACCCATTCTAACTCTTATGGTTTGATTTTAACACTCAAAGTGCAATGCTTTAAGCACTTAGACATTATAATCGTAGGACATCTGAAACTTGAATGGATGGCACTTCCCATGTGTCTAGCATTGGTAGTTCTTCCAGAATCGTCCATAATTTGATTTGCGCTTGGTGGGTACATAATTAAAAGGACACAACGCAGATGGCACGGATCCGGCTCGAGAGTTCGAGCCTGATCCGCGTCATCTGCGTTGTTTCCTTTTAAGTGTCGCGACATTACACTTGTCAAGTGGTATTATTGTAACACCTGTCAAGTTCTGGGATATCTAAACTTGAACAAAGTGCTAGTTCAGCACTTAGTAAGTGTTAAATACAGCACTTCAGGTGTAGTTTTTAACACTTTAGTTTTTAGCGTGTATGTGTCTTTTCCCAGTACACAACGCAGTTACCGATCAAACCGGCGACTTATCATTTTAAAGTCAATCAGGGACTTGGCGACGGGAGGGGGGGGGGGGGGGGAGTTGTCACCCCCAATCCTGGCCAAAACTTCCTATAGATGGAAATTCGGAGGACAAATCTGAATTTTAGAGCTTCTTTGGTGATGCTGATGTCCCCTTTACTTCCCAAAATTCTAGCTCGGTTTCACGGTTTCAAATCGGCAAAAACTCCAACTGTTACTACTTACAACTACAGAGCTTCATAAGTATGCATGATGTCAATCGGTACGAGATTTCTATAGTGCGTTTACTTATCGTAATAAAAAAATCCTCGAAATACACTTCAAAAAAACGCATCATCCAAGTTAATTCCATCATTCACAGTTACAAAATGGTGAAACATCGAAAATTGATCATTCCTACATAAAATCTGACTTAATGTTAGGAGAGTGTGAATTTCTCAAAGTTTAATTCCCAGAATAATACCAAATAATAATAATAATAACCTGATAATTCTAACATAAATATGTTGGCATTTCATTTACTAGAATCAATGTTATGCCCCCTTTCATGGCTTCATTTTCAAAATTGTTCTCGGTAGTGAATTTCCAACTAGAGGAGGGACCGGGAGGGGGTTCTCCCCTCCACCTCCCCAGTTGGAAATTCACTACCCTACACCCCCACCACCAATCGGATACCTCTAGCCATGTCCCTGAAGTCAATGCTGTAACTCATCAATAACACACACCGCGCGGGACATCAAAAAAAAAAAAAAAAAAATACCAGGATGATTTGATGCAAATCAGACCATGGGACACTGTATCAACCAACTCGGGACCGGTCTTGAAGATTTGTTGAATACCAGGGACGTCGCTAAGGGGTTTTGAGAGTGACAATCTCCTCCCACCCCCAAATAATATTCCAGTTAGTACCTTTTCGTTTGGTTTGAAGTATTAGATATGGATTCATTGCTTGCTGGTAATCATGTACTTTCTTTCCAGATTAGATTTGTTGCTTCGACTGATGTCAAAAATACAGTCTGTCATTCAAATCAGAGATCTGTAGTAAACGACCCGGCATGTTGGGCCCAGGATGACCCATTCAGAGTACAGGTGCGTTTGGGCCATGGGAATCTCAAATTTCGGATAGAATGGAACCTCGAATCGAACCAGGCACCAAATTTCGATAGAATCGAATCACATCGCTTTTCAGGTTATGGATATTCCATCTTCTTTCAACCGTAAATATTGTCAGTCTCCACTCAAGTACTGTGTGCAACAGCGACGCGTTTAAATCAAGCAAAAAAAGCGGTATATTTGAGAACGGAATCGATGTAATTTCGGAAGCGGAACCTACTTGAAGTCTTCTTCTGTCATCAGGAGACAATACCAAAACCTTTACAACTGTATTTTCTAAAATTGTATTTTCTACCTATTAATATTAGTGACCAAAATGAAATATTAGCATTTTAAAAGATATGGCAATTTGCCAACTGGCAAATTACCAGATATTTGAAAATGTTAATGGTTCGTATTAACCCATTTAAAGTCATAATTAGAAAATACAATTCTAGAAAATACAATTGTAAAAGTTTTATAGTATTGGCCCCTGGTCTCCTGTACAGGTGACCTGATGGTAGAAGAAGAACTCGAGAGGAGACACTTTGTAGGATTTTGAGAACATATCAACGATTTGAAAATATTCGAATCAGCGCGATTGAAATCGAATAGAATCAAATCAGGGGGATTATTTTGAATCGAATCGAATTTCGAAGCTTTGCAGGACCCTAAGTTGCGGAACGTGTAAATTAATTAAGAAACTGCTTCACAACTACTGTAGGTATATTTTATTTATCCACAAGCAAATTTTCAAGAGGTTTTGTGTGTTTTAACTAAAATCCCGACAGACTAATATTCCATTGTGCATCATTGTACCTTGATGATGTAGTTGGAATATTTTAACACTCGGGACTTGAGTCATTACAGTCGGGATTAATCAAGATTACACCCCCATCCCAATCAGTCATGACAGAACCGTATTATTCTTAGGGCTCCAATGGTTAAAGGCACTTTGCGCCGTAGCGATACATGTACATATGTATTTATCCATATATATACTCTTATAAGTATACTATATATAGATATTTATATACAGTACATTATTTTAATGCTTATTTAAAAAAATATGTAAAGTTGTGAGTAGAATTCTTCAGGAAACCCGCAAAATGGATTTAAGGCCATGTACTGCGGCGTAGTGCCTACCGTACCAGGGTCAGGTTGTCAGCTGTAGTGGGGTGACAGATTGGAGTGCCGGAGGGGCCCCCGAGGTTGAAGTACCTAAAGCATAGGGGTCCGGCCATGGGTTAATACGGCACTGTCTGATGAGTACACTCTTAAATCCAGCCGAAGTTTCGAACAATTTCACAGTGCTCAATCGAAAACCCGATTTTCAGAGTAAATATAGGATTCTCAGTGAATACTGTGAGATTCTCTGAAAATTCTATGGGATTGGGTGGGAGGATATGCAATCACCGAAAACGACCCGACGATGTCCGCACATCTCCAAAATGGACTTTATCGGGCTCGAATTTTCTTATTCTGGGTGAAACTCCTCGAGTACTGTTCATTTCTTCTGGAGTATTCATTTACAGATTGTTATTATTTTTGACTGTTCCACTTGCTCCCAAAATTATTCCGTCTAATAATGACCTTCTGTATGTTACTAATTTGGATTAAACAACCAATCAGATCCCTTCTCCAGGATTAAACATCCAACCAAATCGACCTATTCACCTTAGCTCCCTCCCATCATTTTCTCATCCCCAGCGATTGTGATATCTGTCTACGTATATGCATGTACACACTGAGCGAATAGCACATGCAGCAAAGGAGTACAAGTGGGGACCAATGTTTGTGGACCAGTATCAGAAATATCATTGCCACCGAACCACTGTCTTCTCCTAGTACTAATATAATTCATCACCACTATTACTAACTTCTTCTTCCAGCACTGCGGGCTGGCGGGTGGGCGGGCATCGGAGGAGGACAGGGCGGGTGTGGACGCGTATCGGGCCTTGCAGGGCATGGCAGGTTTGGACAAGTCAAATTAAGGCAGGGCAAGGCAGGCCAATGGGGGGTTCCTGCTTTTGAAATCATATTTGAAAATAGCAGGGTGGTCGTGCACAGATCTATTTCTTTTAAGATGTAACCGAAGATTCCCTCGTGTGATTTGCCTCTTCTACTGCCTTTCAAGTTCGCAGTTTTGGTCTCATAATTAACAAAGTTTTTAAGTATGGAGACAAAAATGTCCAGTTTTCTCAATATAGAGGCAGATCAGTGTTAAACAAAGCTTTGTGTATTGTATCGTTTCAAGGTCACTAAGGTACATGGGTCACAACTAATACATATGATTAATGTGGGTGTGTCCGTCCACGAACGTACACCCCCTCCCACCCCAGCATTGATATATACAAGTCTGTAGGTGTCCGTGTATGGCCATGTCTCCGCTGGCACTGATCCACGTTCGAGATGATTCCTCCCTCCTAGGTTTAAACTATGTAATAGCTGCAAATTTACTACATCTCATTGTTCGTATCTTGTCTAGTGTCTAACAGCCTTAAGAACCGTCAGTAATTGTTGTCTAGGGTATTGTCGGGGTTTATCCACAGCTACTGGGCTCGGTATGGTTCGGTTCACAGTTTACTTATATAAATGTCACCTACTGTTTGATAATGTCTGTGTGTACGTATCAACACATTCATCGTGAATTCCAGGACACCACAATACCTTGGCTGTTGAAATTTGTCGTTAAATCCCAGAAAACAAACATGGTGAAGATCTGGATATGTTAAGCCTTTACCCAACGTAAAGGCAAAAACGGCCAACGCTATTCTAAAAATATCGCCAATTAATTGTTATTATTTTTTCATTGTTTGTCTCAAATAGGTTATGACCCCTCGTTGGAACGAGCTTGTCGCTTAAAAACTGAATAGTCTAATTGTTTGAATCACTCTTTATTTCTATTTTTCAGTTATCAATGAGAAAACTACCGAGTATTATGTATTTACCATTGAAGATACAGAAAGCACAAAGGTGTGCCTTTGCATTTTTAAATCAGTTGTAAATATCTGGAAACGAAATATTATTTATTTATTTATAAGATTATTTATTTGAACATTAGTGTTGCAGAGAGTACTGAAAAACGGTTCGTTTTTTGTGAACATCGCGCCTGTCGATCGTTCCTGGTTGCTTCAACCCTTTATCCAACGTAACGTCCAAAACCGAGCCAGCGCTAATCTCAAAAATCGCCAATTAATTTTCATTATTTTTTTCATTTTTCGTCTGAAAAAACATAGGTTATGATTCCTCTTTGGTTCTAATGAGGGGTCATAGCCTATGTTTTTGAGACAAAAAATGAAAAAAAATAGTTATTCAGGATCTGTTTTTGCAAGTGTCGTCTGCTTTTCATGTTAGGTAAAGGGTTGCTACAGCAGACCAGAGTTTTGCCTCGCAGCTATGAACACCAGCAGTTCGAAAATTGAAAATGCTACCGAGCGTTGGCGTTGAGAGAATGCCCTTCGGCTACCACATCATTACATCTTGCTCCATCACTTTATTTTTGTTTACAATTTTGTAGTAAAATCTGTCTAACAAAGTGTGATAGTTTCATAAATGGTAGAAGTCATTCAGTGATATTTGTTTAGTGTTCTTAAATAAACAGATGTTGAGAATGCCAAATGTTGGTAGTCCCTTATCTGTTTTATCAGAAGGTTGTTGTTGTTACAGGGGTTAATTATTCGGCTTACCATAACTTTCCAAGTGCTTATGGGTTGTTGGCTTAATCTAAATTTAATCACCAAAATGTATTAACTGCGCCCTGCGACACTTAATCTGTAACAATTAATGGAATCGTGGATGGACGATTTTACAAACTAAACATTCAATACAGCAATTCCGACTGATTAATTCTTTTCACGCCTTTTAATACTGTATTTAAACAAATAATGACCTTTGATATATTCATATTGAACATTCATTTCTTAAATAATTGACCACTGATATAGTTAATATTAAGATTTTGTTACGCATACTGTTTGTTGTTGACGACCCTTGTTAACTTAACCTTTTACCCCACGTTACGACCAAAACAGACCAGCGTTATTAACCCTTTACCCAACGCAGACGATATCAAAATTTATTATTTTAAATACCATTTTTTTAAATTTTTCAAAAAATTCCAACAAAACCATATCATGTGACCC
Organism: Pictodentalium vernedei; assembly: GCA_031216915.1. Classification (NCBI taxonomy): domain Eukaryota; kingdom Metazoa; phylum Mollusca; class Scaphopoda; order Dentaliida; family Dentaliidae; genus Pictodentalium; species Pictodentalium vernedei. The sequence continues at coordinate 90,049,591 of CM062289.1, forward strand.
CTCGTTGGAACGAGCTCAACGAGCTCGTTCCAACGAGGGGTCACATGATATGGTTTTGTTGAAAAGTTTTAAAAAATAATATTTTTTTCAATTACTGAATTTGCTTATTACGCGGACGGATGCGGCCGATTCGTTGGGTAAAGGGCTAACAGAAGTCACAATTAAATTTTCATTATTTTTTTTCACTTTTTCGTGTCAAAACCATAGCTTATGACTCTTCATTGAAAGAGTTCCAAGGAGGGGTTATAAGCTATGTTTTTGACACAAACAATGAAACAAATTAATCATTTCAGAATTTTGTTTGCAGGTGTCGTCTACCTAGGTAAAGTGTCCAAGAACAGGAGGCCGAAGCGACAATCCCCGTGTTCTGCCTTGATACGTCAGATATTCAAAGTTACCCCATACAATACAAACATTGAGAAATGTGCTAGATACACCGCGCACGAATTCGGCTAACGAGTACGAACGTTATGCAAAAAAAATATTTGATTGGTTACGTTTGGTGTCAGTGTAAAACGTCGTCCATTAGGTGGTTCACGTCACATCATGACGTCGCGTGAGATGACGTTCCAGTAGCAAAAGGGTCAACTCGGCGTTTTATTGCCAACACTAGCTGATACTGGCGTTAAATAAAACCTTTACCGTGTTGAGAACCCTACGTCCTAAACCACACATGCTCTCGTATATAATTGCCATTTGTTTTGTTGTCCTTGTTAACTGGGTGTTAGGATCAGGATAATGTGTGCGAGAGAGAAGAACTATCGAGCAAAACCGACAAAAGCTTAAAATTCAATTTGGGAAAGGTACAATGACCGGTTCGGTGAAAGACAGCACATGAAAGTAGACTTTCTTGGATGCGAAGCTCTGCTTCTCCTTAACTCTTTTGGCGCGACAGGCGACTAAAGTCGACAGACAGCAAACCACGGCAAGGTACTGCAGTAGTCATTTTAGCCAACTGTGTGTGTCCATTTCCAAGTGCTTTTAACCCTTTACCCCACGCAGACGATATCAAAATTTATTATTTTAAATATCATTTTTGCAAATATTTCGAAAATTTTCAACAAAACCATATCATGTGACCCCTCGTTGGAACGAGCTCGTTCCAACGAGGGGCATATGATATGGTTTTGTTGAAATATTTTAAAAAATAATATTTTTTCAACTGCTGAAGTTGCATATTACGCGGGGGGGGGGGGGGGGGGTGCGGCAGATTCGTTGGGTAAAGGGTTTAGCAAACTTACATATTCCTATATTTCATGCACCATTTATGTCCTATCCATGAACAACGATATCGTCCCTTGAAAGTATAAAGGTGCCATTTAAATATATACAGGAAATCATTTGAAAACCTGCCAATGAGATCATTAGAACATCTTTTAAAATAATAACGCTTTAGTCCAACAACCTATACTTTTTGTAAAATTCCTGATGAACGTTATTCCGCGCCAATAGAGTTAAAAAGAGTGGCAGAGCAAGGAGAGACACAAAACGCGTGTCGATAGTGAGGTAATACCCCCCCCCCCCCCCTCCACACCAACAACAGGGTCGATACTCCAGTTCATCGTGAAGCTGCGAAAGCAGTTAATCCTCCAAAGAAGTTATGTAAAAACGGGTGTGGTATTTGTAGTTGTATTGAGTTGCAGAGTATGATACGTATAGGCCGGCTACCTTCATGTGTGAATAGAAGGAAAATTATAGCATACAAAATGGTGTGTATGTTATATCATGTATACACTGTGAACTGTCGGTTTATGCAGTTGGGATTGGAAGGCGTTCGAGTGAGAGGATAGAAGAACACAGGCGAGTAATCATATTGCACCCAGATATGCCCATATTCGCCCATTTTAAGTAGGTAAGGAACAGTAGTTTCTTGGACATGGACGTTGTTGTAATGGAAGTGCTGAACGGAAATAGGGGGAGGTATACGGATGAATATGTGGATTAAGAGGTTGAGTTCTCAACACGGCAAATGTTTTAAAGATCGGATAAGCAATGTAACCCCGTACTGACCATTGTTAGCTATTAGAACATCGTACTGACAAGCGATGTCATGATGTCAAGTAATCCACACAGCTGAACTGCAAACGGCATTTTAAAGTGACACTGACAGTGCTAGTCATGTAGTTGTGTTTTGTATCTTGAGAAATGCCTGGTACTGGCCGAAAACTTTATGCTATTTATTATTTGTTTATTGGTGTTTAAGGTCAAAGTGGATAATCATGACCACGACAGTTTTACGGATGGAGGAAGACGGAGTACCCGGAGAGAACCACCGAGCAACGGCGAGCAACTGTCAGCTCCCCGACATACAAACTCCACAGAAGCAAGGTTATCATTGCTTGAAGACAGGTTCACCATCGACGTGCAATACGCCTTAGAATATAACGCCACTTTGCCCCCAAGTCGGCAATGTGGGTTAAGTGTCTTGCCCAAGGACACAACGCGGTCGCAGCAGGTGGGATTCGAACCGAGGACCCCTCGGCTTGCAGCTTGCACCTCTACCAACAGAGCCAATGCGCCCCCTTAAAACTTGATTCTGACAGAATGAATATGCTGCCACAATTAATGTCAGAAATTTCTACATGGCAGTGTATTAATATTGTTCGCCCATTATGTTCATTTCATTACATACATAATTCCACAGGTGGCTATATACGAAAGTCATCCACGTCGCAAACTTCAGTTAACACTTCCCATGCCTGACGCACAACGAAATGTCTTACGCAAATAATAGTCCCCATTTGCATTCCATTGAACAAACAGTTTACTCCAGAATGAAAGAAGAGTCGATCAAGTAAAAATAACAATAATGACACTTTGGCCGACTTCTGATTTATCGCGGTTCTCGGGTGAGCGTGCCTTGATAGGCCCTGTTCCCCTGCATGCTTCCTTATCCGAACGCATCTTCACTCCTCCCAACACACTGGTACGAAATGTTTTATGACATCACGTGACCTCTTCTTCCCAATCACCCCGCTAAGCATACTGACCATACTTTTGCGTCACCCACTAACAACATGTCCTTTGTAACCCCGGTGAAAATTATTCTGTTAGACTGATATTTTAAACATTCTAATAGAAAGTGTTTCAGGGTCGACACTACGCCTAAATTACACATTGTTTTACACAGTTTCCCCCCTTAGCTCTCGCAACCTCATCTTGAACAAAAGTGAACCACCAAAGATGCCATCAAGGCACGCTTCAAAACCTGGCTTCTCTTTATTGCGCAGGCCACCCAAACACCTTTTTTGCTTTGACCCCCTCTCGTCAATTCAATTTACAATCCGCCATGACTCTTTCTCTGATGATTTTTTACCCTGGTTTGACCCCGATTCCAAGTCCGAGATCCACATGTGGATCTGGAAGTGTACAAAAACAGGATTATGCCATTAAGACTACTCCCTTCCTCAGGCACACGTCCCCCTGTCTGTGTAAACCCACACGACTTAGATTCCTCTGATTGGTTGATTTGTATTATATTATTTCTAATGTTTTTGCCCATCGAAGATTCTAAAAATAACCGTGCACCAATTACTACCTAAAATAGTCGTGGAATATTATGGACGTTCGACTGACGGAGTGCAACGTGGCCTGTTGGGATATATTTTTCTCGAAAATCTCATTCAATATTTCTAATTTTAGCTCTTAACCCGCTGAGTAATTTTAAACCTTTTTTTTATCAAATCCAGCCATGAATAGATTTGATGAACAATTTATGAAAATTCCACTCAACAGAACATTGGTCAAAACGTCTATTCATTTCACAGAAGGACATTTGGTAAAATAGCTTCAAAAATTACTTTATAATGCAAAGACATTTCATGTACTTGGCAGGAATATCCACATCAGCAGATATTTATTTATTTATTAGGGTTTAAGTACACTTTAACAGCCAAGGTCATATCGGGTCGGTGACAGTTTTAATGGTGGAGGAAGCCGAAATGCCCGAAGAGAACCACAGAGCAACGACGCGCAGCTACCAGCTCCCCAACATCGTAACTCCGCACTGCATCACAGGCAGGGTTAGATTGGATGAAGGCATGCGCACCGTCGATGTGCAGTACGTCTTAGTACCCGGCGTCAACGTGGCCCCATGTGGACAATCTAGGTTAAGTGGCTTGCACAAGGACACAATGCGGGTGTCAGAATCCATCGCTCAGATGGTCACCCATCCATGGACTAACCGGGCTCGACATTGCGTAACTTCTGTGATCTGACGAGACCCGGTTACCGCAACGCCATCGCGCCCCATGCAAGCAGTTAAGAATGAAAACGCCTGTCTTAGGGAGGTACATGACAATAGCTAATGTTTGTTTGGGGATAGCAAGAGTCTTCGACAGTTTGATTCATCACCTATCACATAGTCGTTTATCCAAATCGGCTCTTACATTTGAGGAGGTGGGGGGGGGGGGGGGTGTCCGACCGTTAGAACCCAGTTTTGTACCGTTCCATATGTCACTGTAACATATTCAGCCCGCTGCTTTTTAGTGTTGGTGCTTGAGAGTAATATGCTGGCCGTCATGTTTGGATGATTTTGATATAAAGCTCTGGGTTCATTGTCTGCCGCTCGTCAGTAACGCTGGGTTAGCAAAAGTCGTCTTTGAGAGACGCCTCTTTCGATGTTCACTAGTGCATATGATAGAACTATGTTTCGAACCAAAAAAATATTTTCTTTTATAGTCCAGGAAGATATCCACTTAACATCCGATTCCGTGGTGTGACTATTCTCAGTTGATGGACAGAAGCTATATGTGTTCCCTTCAGTCTGCTAGAACTTTTCAGACTTGTGTATTCTTATTATCCCAATGCCCACTAAGGCTTGTACGCTCTGAAATCAGTTGTTTTAAAAATCAAACCAAATCAACTGGGACATATTGGGTTCATATTCCCTCGACCCAGTTGATTTGGGTTAATTTTTAATTCAAATGATTTTAGAATGTAGTCGCGAGGTCATGGAAAACGTCCTAATTGAAAAATAATCTTCTATCAGAAGATAATGAAAACGAAATTGCTTTAGCAATGCTATTCAGTCCATTAAAATAGGAAAAAAGACACCAACAAAACATACCAGCCCAATCATTCAATTAAGGACGCGGGCGTCTGATTGAATACGTGCTTACATAGGCATTCACACAGCAAGAACGTTCTGTATGTATGGGATAAAAATGAGAAGTAGAAATTGGATTTAAGCTCATTCCAACTCGATAAGGAAGGTCGGAGAAAAAAACGAATTTTGTATCTCAACAAGATTTTGTGCGATATTATTCAAATATATTTCACTACCCCCCGATCCATCCACCCTCGAACCACCAATAAAATGTTGTTAGTAATCGACACTGCTCTTTGCAATTTGTTGAGCCACTCCTTGTGAAGATTGAGCACAGACTCTCGTTGATTTAATGTAACGTGTCTTTTCTCACAAAGATACACAGGTGTTCTTTCGTGTTCCAGGTTTAGATATTCAATATATTCAGGAAGGGTTCAGTTCACCTTGAAAACCTCAAGATATCCACATTCGTCTCAAGATAAAACGACAATTACGATGCGTCGCCGGTCGTATTAATCTTTAACGCCTTGTACACAGGTTGTGCAACAGAATTTCTCCAATCACTCTGGTTTACCCTTGTTCAATTATGGAGTTAACCAATTATATCTTGTTTGACAGAGATCACTGAGCTCTGTCAAACGAGGTATATTTCTTGCAATATCAAACTGCATTATGGGGAATATTTGCTGTTGAATACTTTACAATTTTGACAACAGAGTGCAGAGGGTTAAATAAAGGAATCTACCAATGTGATGATAATATCAAGAAGGGTTAACCCACTACCTAACGAATCGCCCGCATCCGCCCGCGTAATATGCAAATTCAGCAGTTGAAAAATATATTTCAAAAAATTTCAACAAAACCATATCATGTGACCCCTCGTTGGAACGAGCTCGACGAGCTCGTTCCAACGAGGGGTCACATGATATGGTTTTATTGACATTTTTTCAAAAATTTGAGAAAAATGATATTTAAAATAATAAATTTTGATATCGTCTGCGTTGGGTGAAGGGTTAAATGAAATCAAGTCCAGAATGAAAAAAAAACACTTTTTTCTTTTGATTCAAAGAAAACAAATGAGTGTAGTACCTGTAGATTCAGTGGGGTGGAATAATTCAGCTGAATCACTTTTCCGACCAACAAAAGGGTCCCTACTGCCGAAATTTAAAAATAGTCGATGGACAATTTAAGAGATATTTAAGAGGTAGCTGGGTTACAGACCAGTTGAGTGTCAGACCGATGGCTTGGGAGTCTTACCCCCACTCCCTGTCCCCCGCCAGTTTTGTTTGATCAAAATTTGTTGGATTAGGATTTATTCCTTTTGGTAATTATACTGCAAGCGATAAAACAATTTTCAAGTGTAAACCCAAATACGGTCGATACAAAGATCCGCCGAGTGGGAAAGTCCGATATATTAATCAACCCCCCAGGTGCTTGTTGCGACAAACATCTTCCGTTTCCGTCAAAAGTTGTGAACAGAACTGGGGAAACGTACAGAAGTCGCTATGTTCAAGTTCGGCAGTATACTCAACAGTCCAAATGTGGAATTTTTCTTCGAGTCCATATGCATTGTGTTTCACAGACTTCGATGTTTTATATACTACTCACATTTTACTAAGGATCACCTCCAATTCATCGAGATAATTTGTACATGAAAGGAAAATGTGTACATTTTTTTGCTTTTTATTTGTTGTGGAGCAATGACACTTTTAACAGCCTAGGTCATATCAGAATAATTACATTGTTGATGTAGTTATACGTTTTGGGTCCGAATACTCAATTCCCATTGGTCAGCTGGATGAAAACGTCATGACCAAATGTAATTCAATTTCCAATGAAGACATTTGGTCGAACGTTGACCCGCATTTACGGTAGAGCGCAGTTGACAGAATGTAATTCGGGCGGTGTTTGGGCGGGCTTTTAGCTCCTCTCGCAGTGATCAACTCCGCTGCTGTTTCTTTGGTGACATTTCCCAACGGTGGCATAAAGCCCGTTACTAAAATACTAGTTTCCATTTCTAAAGTTGTGAGACTTAAAAATCAGAATTGTGAGCTTTGTCTCTTGTGTGAGGGTGGTTTTTCGCCTCGTTCGTTCGTACATGTTTTATTTCGTCTTTCTGCTTTGTTGTTTGGTAAAAAGTAGTTTAAACAGTTACGGAATGTAATTATAAGAATTGAATACAATTTTTATAATCTTTATTGGAGTATAAAAAAAACTGCATTAAATTATTAAACGTAATCGCAAACAGCTGTATCGGTATCGATAACAATTCAGCGATACAGGATTTCGATCTGTAATTGCAGAAACAACGAAAGTCACATGACGTCGTGAGAAACGAACGCAGTAGCGCCTGACGTACTATTTCGATGGTACTGGTAATCTCAAGTTATGCCCTTGCGCCAAGTTTCACTCAACATTCGTTCAGTATTGCAGCGAATTGCACAATCCTGTAAATAAACAATCCACCAAAGAAAACATAAAAAAATGAAAAGCCGTGAAGACGAAAGGCAGCACCTGAAAGCGACAGCGATACAATCTCATTGTGATTTGCGCACTTCTAAAACTTATGAATCACGTGACATGTATTAAGACATTTAAAGAAATCCCGGCGCACTTCATTAGTAAATGGCCATTTAAGAATTGAATGCAATTTTTATAATCTTTATTGGAGTATGAACGTGTGGGAATGGGTACAAATTATGTATGAATTCGGGATTCATACATAATTTGTACCCATTCCCACACGTTCATACTCCAATAAAGATTATAAAAATTGCATTCAATTCTTAATTGTACAAATATACGGGTAGAAGCTAGACTTTCCATAGGGAAGCACTCATCAATGCTGTGTAACTATTGCACTATCTAATTTATAAGCATCGCACACGCAGGGTTGACATTAGTTGAAGGCAAGTGAACCGCGGGTATACAGCGTGTCGACCATAGATGTACAACATGTCAACGTAACACTTACCTTCAAGCAGTTTTAACTGTTTGTGTCAGGATGGTAAATTAAAGAGCCCGAGAGTTACTCACCGTCGCAGGGTTACAGGGGTTAAATTGATGTTCGAAATGGTGGAGGAAAATTTATGTTCTTATCAGTGCTCAGCCGACAGCCAGTGACTGTCGTCTGAACCCCAGTTCGAACGTAAACCTTGCCACCTTATCAATGCCCTGCCCGCACGGGACTGTTAGGATTCCTGAAGGTGCCTGTGGCTTACAACGCCAAAGGGTGATCAACGATAATTCACTGAAAAGATTAATTATTTACATGTACGAAGAAATAAAATATGAAACAAATTACTCACAAAATTATCCATAAGAATACACTAATTACGCGGATAAAAGTTTATTCTTTAGGGCCCACGACGTCTCCCACAGCTAGATGTGTCCGCTGGATCAACCTCACATCATCTTCATTTTCTCACGGTTTGTGATACACACAAAGTGTCTATTCACTTCTCGTTGCTTCCTCCTCGCATGGTTAACTTCACAGTCATTCGGGCTTAACACATATAATGTTCTGCTTGTGTGACTCTATCAGCGTTCTCACAGTTCAATCACAATTCAATCGGCGTCTACCACAGTTCACGATCACTTTGCGCCTTGCCTGGCTCTCACGCGGTTAAGTTATTCTTCGCCTTCAGATATATACTTAACAAAGCTTACATAAAAATATTCTGCAAAGTGTTCTCAATATCACTAATTCTCGCACCGCCTAAAACTATTTTATCTTGCGAGCTATTCAAGCGCTTACTCGTGCTTTTAATACGGTTTCTGGACCTCAACGTTACAGCTTTTACTTCTTTGGCTACTATGCCACTACGGTTCGCAACCGTTAACAAACTACTATCGGCTCCTTACGGCCCTCACAGGGTTACGACAATACGCAGACTTTCAATCTCGGTGCCTATGACCCTCTACGTCCAAGGCTAAACTCAGACCTTCTCTGAGTGCCCTCAGGCCAACTGCCCCTCAGAATTCTGCTTCACTCTTTATACAGTCGGAAGGCAAAGTTTAAACATATTAATTCTGATTTAACGAGTGATTTGTAATTCGATATGGATAGAGATATTCATGCGTATTTTGTTTGAGTTACACTCGCTTGACATTTCGTGGACACTTTTATTATTATGAGCTCGTGTTCTGTGATGTCTGGCAACATATCTCAGTGCTCTCCTGGCTTGGTAAGATATGCCTCTTTTGAAACAACTAGATATTTTAATGATTATCTAAAACGGCCAGAACACGATTAAACTGTTTACGTTCAAATTACCCGTGAACAATCGCTAATTCAAATCCAGGATGGACAGGATGATAAATTGGTTTAGTGTTATCATAAAGAGAAAATCGCTGCCATGTTCCCCACGTGTACGTCTGCTTCGAAAACGCGAAACAATATTCTAGCTAATTAGAGGTTAAGTTGACCGCATTATTTCTAATTGACCATTTACCAGAGAGCATGACACAATCAAATAAGTATTATTTAATCGAAGGCTCCCATAGATTTCGCCAGCAATCTTCGCCATATCACTGAGAATTGTGTTTTTTTCGACAACTCTTAGGACTTGTATATACTTTAGTTCAAGTTAAATTACATAAAAAAATAATAAAGTTGTAATCCCAACTCTTGGCATCAAATAGCGTGACACTCACCATTGCTCAGTGGTTCTCTTCTGGTACTCTGACTCCCTCCACCAGTATAATTGACCGACATGATATGATACAAGCTGTTGAAAGTGCCGCTTCACTCTAATAAACAAATAAATAAACACAAAACTATTCACATTTGACCTTTTATGTATCAAATATGTAGACGGACAGGAGTACTCTTTAGCAAAATATGAGTAGTATATTACCACGTTGTGTTGATTGGTGAAGAGTAATGGTATAACAGTATTAAATATTTTCTTACAGGCGATAATTGTGTGAAAAGATATGAAAACATCACTGAAAATTAGATATTCAAAGAGCACAAACATTCAGACAACTTTGTATGTCCCGTCAACTAGGGAAGATTGGGTAGGGGGGGGGGGGGGGTTCCTGCTTACAGGATGGTCGCCGAGGAAAGGTCAAAATCCAAACGTCGGCAATATTTCCATGCATGCGTTAACAGTGAATCTCCTACAAACAACAATGGACTCGCAATCAAATTTTCAATGAATGAAGCATTGGATATTTTCTGAAAACTACTGATCATTGATTGAAATGGCGCCTGTCGGCAACACGACCCGCGCGTGGATTTTGACCATGAGGCTGTACTCTACCTCATGGGAGAATGTTAACCGCCCTTGGAAACATTATATTCACCCAAAAATATTAGTTGTTTTAACAATGATTTCTCGATGCCGACTTTATTGAAATTTTCATGAAATCATGTCATGGCTGCGTAGTAGCAGCCATGACATGATTATAAGAGAATTTCAAGAAAATACATAGACGATGAAATGTTATCTGCAAATTCTTCTGGTTGTACTTGCGAAAACGTTTTGTTTTTCATGCACTACTGCGTTGTTAAGAGTCGAGATATTCTCTTTTCGCCGTCTGAAAGTCATCTACCGATCCCGTTTTTATACACCCGTTTTGAAAAAAACGGGTCGTATTATAGTACACCGCTGTCCGTCTGTCCGTCTGTCCACACGTCGTACAATAACTCGAAAACGCTTCGAGCAATTTTTGTGATTGTTTTGGTGGAAAGTATATGTTGATGGGAGGAAGCTCTCTTTTGATTTGTGTCGCTGTTCGATTTGTCATTCCAGAGTTATGGGACTTTATTCGTCAAAATATAGGCAATTTTCCACATGTCGCACAATAACTTGAAAATGCTTTGAGCAATTTTCATGATTTTTTGGTAGCAAGTATATGTTGATGGAAAGAATCTCGCTTTCGATTTGTGTCGCTGTCCGATTTGTCATTCCAGAGTTATGGGACTTTATTCGTCAAAATATAGGATATTTTTCACATGTCGGACTTTGAGCAATTTTCCTGATTTTATGGTGGCAAGTATATGTAACCTGACAAGTACACATGTATACTTATATTGTGTGCATCCCTCTTGTAATTAATAACGGGCGCATCATGCGCTCATGGTGCAGCTGTTTATTTTAATTATTTTAATCTTAATGTCAATGTTTGTACAATATAACTATCAGGCCCGAATCCAGGATCTAAAACAAAATTCAGATAAGGTGAAGCAAGAGTTAGAATTTTTCGACAGTAGACCTGGGTTGTTGTTACAAACTTGAAATCTAACTAAATATACATCCTAAAACAATAATAAACGAAACAAGTCGTAAATGTCCGTTTATTAATATTAATTTGAAGAAGTACTTTTCGCTTAAGAAAATTAATTCTTTATGACAATATTATTACAGAAAATGTTTTCGAGTACATGGCTACTAGGTTGTAAAATACTTATAAAGAACACTTTAATGTAAAAGATATTTGAAACATAAGGGTATTTTTGATAAATAAAAATAATGGTTTCGCCAAATGGGAAACGTCGTTTTTTTTTTTAAATTGGCGGTTTTTGGAGAAAAATTTGCATTCGAGAAGCCAACAACAGTTATTTTTGCGCCGAACAATGAAACTTTCCTACCGACATGGTGATGTGGGGCAAACCGACCATCACCTACCCAGTGCCCCGCTAGCTTTCGACCTGATAACAATTTGCCTCTAATGAACAACTGTCTATATTTGTGAAAGAAGTTGCCCAGATAAAAATAGGTGTTCTGATTTGATAATCTCTCTTCGAGAGGGAGAGGGAATCGGTGAAAGACACAAGGACGGACGTCCGAAACGACAGTCATACAAAAAGGGCGATGTTATTAACGACAAACATTCGGATTGTTTTACACTGTTTTGTGCATTTGTTGTTTTGATCATTACTGATGTGTGCCTCAGATCAGCTATGGTAATGTTTGTCAGTTATTTGTGTATGCTTTCATCGTCTATACCGTGTAACACACCGTCCGACACCAACCATAGCACTTTCGTCGTACTGTTGCCAACGTGTTCCACACTTCCGAGCGGCTGCCGAAAGGAAGGTAAACCAAGTAATCACGAGAACTTCATCTAAAAAGCTAGAATCCAGCCACCCTTTTAGACGGTGTGCAATGGTCTATTGCTTTAGGTTTTGGACTCCTGGTTGCCAGGCGGTGTTGTAGGATCAAAACCTAACATTCCAAATTCCTCTAAAACATGATTGTGTTCTTTGAAAAAACACACGCAAGCCGTTACCAGTCTTTGTTCAACTAGAGTACGTTTGTTGTACTGTAGCCAGCGCATTCCATATATTAATCAAGCCTGAAAATGATTTTCATTGCTCTTCCAGACAAAATGTCAGACACCAAATGAATCAAGTCTGTCATTTGAGAATGACATCTAACATATTACAAAATGGAGTTTGAGTATTCAAAATAATGTATTTTGGGTGTACATGGACCTTCATCTTAAAACTGCTCAGAATTCACCCAACCATACCTTGTTTGGCAGGGCTCAATGAGCCCTGCCAAACAGGGTATGATTGATTTCATTCTGAATTGGAACTGAATTACTCTTCAAACATAATTTAGATACGTGTATGGCCATGTCAAATCGTATTTCTTCACATGCTGTCAATACTGATGAGCTGTTCAGTCACTTTCTTCACACTTCCAAACTTTCCAGGGCCAGAAATGACAATAATCAGTAATTTTAGGCTTGCTAGTTGATTTCCAGCATGCATGATGTTCTGATCACTGAACTTTATTAATAATTTTTGCATCAGACATTTTGACTGATGATTTTAAACCTCAGTCTGACATTGGCCTTTCTGTACCTGACACTGTCCTTGTCTGACCACTTATTTTCTGGTATGACATTCATGCTGCTGCCAAAAAGAAGGTGAACCAACTAAATGAGAACTTCATCTAATAAGCTAGATTCAACACCATTATTTTACGGTGTGCAGTGGTCTAGTGGTTTAGGTGTTGGAGTCCTGATTGTCAAGCGGGACTGCTGGGAGTTCGACGCCCACAGGGGATCATAAATTAACATTCTAAATTCCTCTAAAGCACGATTGTATCGTTCGAAAAAACACACACAAACACCCTCACCAACCCATCAGGGGTGTGGTTATAGAATCTCGGTTCGTGGTGAGTTCACCCACTGAATTTCCAACTATATTTTTCCCTTCTTCCTCAAAATATATGACCATGCCCTTTGTGTTACAAAATTGAAAATTGTTTCATAAGTGTAACAAGGCGCCATCCTATGTGCTTAAGCATTAACTCCAGTTTGAATATCCGATGAAATGTGTTTAACCATTTACCTAAAGAATCGCCCGCATCTGCCAGCGCAATTTTTAAATTAAGCAGATGAAAAAAGGTTGAAAAACAATAATTAAAATACAAAATTTTGATATTCTGTTGTTGAGTAAATGGTTAAAATAACTATAAATATCTGTTAGAAACGGCCACAGTCACAGATAACAATTCCACGAAACTATCATCACACGACAATAAGTTTTCAAACTATTGGACATTTTGACAAGTAATAGGGGCGGTGAGTTACACCTCAACTCCACGTCCCTCGCCCAGGGACGTGGCTATGGGTTTTCGATGGGGGGGGGGGCGTGGGGTAGTGAATTTCCAACTAGGGGGAGGGACCGGGAGGGGGAACGTGGCTAGAGGTTTTCGATTGGGGAGTGTGTAGGGCAGTGAATTTCCAAATAAGGGGAGAGAACGAGAGGGGTCCCCCCGGTCCCTCCACTAGTAGGAAAGTCACTACCGAGTAACATTTTGAAAATGAAGCATGAAAGGGGGCATACAATTGAATCAAGAAACTGAAATGCCAAACACATTTATGATCGTATTATCAAGTTATTATTATTTGGTATTATTCTGGTAATTGAATATGTGCTAAACAAATGCTCAAACTGAGAACTTTGAGTTAAATCAGATCTTATGCAGGAATGGTCAGTTTTCGATGTTTCATCGTTTTGTAACTGTGAATGATCAGTGGCGGCGCCAGAGTTACAAAAGTGAGGGGATACAGTTGGGATTGTGCAGCGCCGAGCTGGGTGGGTTTCGGGGAGGGGGGGGGGGGTGGTATCTCCCTAAGTTGAGAAATTTTTTAACTGTTTTGCAACAAAATCATGCGAATATGGATATCATTGGAACCGGCCGAAGAGGCCGGTTCCAATGATATTCATATTTGCATGATTTCATTGAGTTATACCTTTGAGATTTTTTCTAAAATATTAAATTTTATTTATTTTTTAAAATTGCTGTAGGCTGAATTCCAAACGGATGTCTTGCATGCTCTCGATTCTAGCATTCGTCGAATACTCTTAAGCACTATGTTTCAGTCCGTTTAAACGCGGCATGCATTGTTGCAAGTACCCTCGACTCTTGTTTGTTGTTTGCAGCTAGCGTGTGTGTGTCTGGGGGGGGGGGGGGGGGAACATAATTTCAAAACTTCTCTGATTTAGTGCACTTGGGAATATGGGATTAATCATACCGACCATTACACCGCAACGTTCAATACAACAAAAATTAAAATGATAGTATCGTTTTACTACGAAAAAAGTGGTGGGGTAAGAACCCCCACATACCCCTCCATGGCGCCGCCCCTGTGAATTAAGGAATTAACCCAGGATAACCATTTTACATGATGTGATTTTCTTGAAGTAGATTTCCATGATTTTTGTTTTACGATAAGTAGACGAACCATCGACATCTCGTACCGATTGACATCATTCATACTTATGAAGATCGACATTGCGTAAACTGTAGTTGTAAATAGTAGGCCCTAATAGTTGAATTTTTTGCCGATTTGAAACTGAGTTGGAATTTTGGGAAGTATAGGAGACATCAGCATCACCCAAGAAGCTCTAAAGTCATCTCCATTGCCCGCGTGGGGGCACGATGACGCCGTGTACTAAGGCGTACTGCACGTCGATGATACGCATGTCTTCAACCAATCTAACCCTGCCTGTGCTACAGAGCGGAGTTACGATGTTGGGGAGCTGGCAGCTGCTCGTCGTTGCTTGGTGGTTCTCTCCGGGTACTCCGGCTTCCTCCACCCGTCAAACTGTCACGGTCATGATTAGCCATTGTGCATAGATATGTGACCTTCAACATCAATAAATAAATAAATAAATAAATAAATAAGAAACTCTAAAATTCAGATAGATGGAATGTCCAACTACTCATGAGTCATGACTTGCCCTCCGAATTTCCAACTATAGGAAATGTTTGCCAGGATTGGGGGCCCACACACCGCTCGCACCCCCTGTCGCCACGTCACTGCCCTCGCCACGTTCCTGCAACCCACCCACTTAGACACAACTCACCACACTCCTCTCATACACACCCACTCACACACAAATAATATGCCAGTTATCCGATATCATTGCATGTCTTACAGTTTCGGTGTGTAAAGAAGCAATGCAATGCAATACAGAAAACAACTCCCTGTGTGATAACATCGATATGCATATGGAATTCTAGAAACAAGATATTTAACCCTTTACCCAACGCAACGGCAAAAACTGGCCAGCGCTATTCTAAAAAATCGCCAATTAATTTTCAATATATTTTCATTTTTGTCTCAAAAACATAGGTTATGACCCCTCGTTGGAACGAGCTCGTCGTTCATGTTTGCTTTGTTTTTGAGACAAAAAATATAAAAAATTAGTTATTCAAGAAATTTGTTTGCAAGTGTCTGCTTTTCATATTACGTAAAGATTAAAAATGGGTTAAATTCGTTGTTACGACACTTGTTATACGTTGTCAAAACTCCGACAACTATAACATATGTAGATTTGGAAAATGAACATTCAGTCTTTGCTGTATGGATCCTTTATCCGTGAAGAGACGTTCCCAATTGACGAATTAATAAGTGAGCCAGAACGCAGATATATTCTTCACAATGAACTATAAATCACTTTAGTGCATTTGTAAACAGAAGTTCTCTCACCGCATTTACTTACCACTTTAAATTGATTTATGTGTAGTCTGTATTGAATTAAATTAACTATTCCAATTACACGCTTTGTAAAAATTGTGCCACTTTTGTTTCCAGAAAATTCCACAAATGCGTTTTTTTTTGTATCAACTACGGCTTATAAGACCTGATTGGAACAAGTTGAAGAGACCGTTCCAATAGAGTGTCACCGACTATTGTTTACTGGATGTAAATGGAAACAATAACACATTTCGGGTGCCTGTTTTGTCTTTTATTGTACGTGTACGCTTTTATTTTCATAACATACACGCTTTTTCTGCAAAAACCGAAGCGAACAATATTGTTTTTGTATTGGCCTTAAACAATACAGATCACGTGTGCAGACTATTTTAATATTTCTTTTTTTAACGTTTGGGTTGTTTTTGGCAATAATTTGTGGTTTTAATATTTTTTTAGTAAACTGTAGGCGTGCAATAATTACAGAACAGCATACGAGTTCGAACTGCGTTTTACCGCATTCGATCGGCTTCTCGTTCAATGTTATCTCAATGCCCAAATCGATCTCGTGCGATAAAAAATGACAGTTCGAACGCAATAGTATGTCTCTGGCTTTTCACCCACCCCCGCCCCCATTGGCAGGACGCCGAAAGTGACGTCATGTCACGTAATCTAGGGGCACCGTGTTGTGTTGCCATGGTAATGCGCGTGAGCGGCCATCTTGTAACGTCATCCCCATAGTGATACGTGGTGTTAGTGCGCATCCGCAACGAGTGTTGTTAGGGTGACACGTGTTTCCGTCGTCCATTTTGTATACTGTAGGCCGCCATCTCGGTTTCAATGGTAGCACATGGTTGCTATGTGACCCAAAGGCTTCTTATAGGATAGGGGTGTGTTCGGAGGGTATGTTCCTTTGTACAGGAGAAGAATGATTTAAATAAACCGGACAAGTTGTACTATTTCGAATTCTTTCAGAATCCTCTGCTTCTATCTATCTATGCAATAGTTTTCGTCTACCCGACCATGTTCGTTTGTCCTGGAGTATACTCCAGTAGAATAGAAGAGCATATCATGTGGAACAGCTTTGCTTATTGTTACTATATTTAGCTAGGAATCCCACTTACGGGATGCCTTATATAGTCTGTCTTGTAATGTTTTAAATTGGACGCTGTATAAAATGGTACTTGGGGGAATGAAGCAATCTGACTGAACGTTTTGAAGGCCTGAGCGAAGGTATAGCTAGGAAGTAGTGTTACAAGTCAATATTAATGGATGAGGCATGGGGCAGAATAACGGTAGCCAAAATAGCAATGGTACAAGTCCGCAGTGGCACAAGACTGTTGTAGAAGATATTGATAGGACAGATAAACAATAGACAAGTAGTGACCTTGGAGCTTTGGAGATAAGATGGAAGCCGTTGGTAAGACTACCTGTATAGGAGCTGTATAAGAGTCATATAAGAGCTGAACAGGAGCTGGGTCATAGGTATCCGTAAATACCGAAATGAGGTTAACTCTTTACCTAACACGAAAAGGAGACGACACTTGCAAACAAAATTCTTGAATAACTAATTTTTTTTTCATATTTTGTCTCAAAAACATAGGTTATGACCCCTCATTGGAATGAGCTCGTTCCAATGAGGGACCAAACCCAATGTTTTTGAGATAAAAAATGAAAAAAATAAAGAAAATTAATTGGCGATTTTTGTGACTAGGGCTGGCCAATTTTGGCCGTTACGTTGGGTAAAGTGTTAAAAGGGATAGAAAAATTTAGGCCTTATTGAGGGATTTTCTCATAGCCCTCATACGACTAAAAAAGGGTACCGAAGGCCAGACGTTTTCCAAAAAGGAGTGCTGAAATTAGGGTGCCGCGGGCTATGCCTGTTCAATACCGAGATGAGGCTTAGAGGGATAGTAAATTTGACCTCATTGAGAGATTTTTTCATGGCCTTCATGGCCTCTACCAAAATGAGGCTAAGAGGGATAGTAAATTAGACCTCATTGAGAGCTTTTCTCGTGGACTCATAGCACTAAAAAGGGATGCCGAAGGCCAGACGCTTTCCAAATGGGGTGCTGAAATTAGGGTGCCACGGGGTATGTTTGTTAAAAACCGAGATGAGGCTAAGAGGGATAGTAAATTAGACCTCATTGAGGATTTTTTTCATGGCCCTTATGGCCTCAAACGAATTGAGGCTAAGAGGGTTAGTAGATTAGACCTCATTGAGGGATTTTATCATGGCCTCCATGGCCTCATGCGACTAAAAAGAATGCCAAAGGCCAGACGTTTTCCTAAAAGGGGAGCTGAAATTGGGGGTGCCAGGGGATATGGCTGTTAAATACCGAGATGAGGCTAAGGGGTAGTAAATTAGACTACAGTGATGGGTATTTACGTGGCCCTCATGGCCTCATTTCAGAAAAGTTGTGCCAAAGGCCAGACGTTTTCCAAAAAGAGTGCTGAAATTGTGGTGCCACGGAACGTGACCGTTAAATACCGAGTTGAGGCTAAGAGGAATGGTAAATTAGACTTCATTGAGGGTTTTTTTCATGGCCCTCATAGTCTCATACGATAAAAAATGGGTTCCATAACCAGAGACTTTTACTAAAAAGGGATTCCAAGGGACGAGGCCTTTGATACAGAGGTGATGAGAATCGTATAGGACTTCGTTGTAATAAGGGGAGATAACTTTGCGTAAAGAGTACGGGGAATGAAGCAATCTGATTGGTTAGCGGCAGTAAAGTGAACTAATTGGATTATCTAGATAAATGAAACAAGAACAAGAGTACTCGGAATAGAGTCATAACTAACAAGAATAGACCAGAAAAGCTAAATATACTAACAAAAAGCAAAGCTGTTCCACATGATCTGCTATTTTCGTCTATGGTGTATACTCCAGGACCCCGGAACATGGTCGGGTACCCGAAAACTATTGCATAGATAGATAGAAGCAGAGGATTCTGAAATAATTCGAAATAGTACAATCTGTCGGGTTCATTTGGGTAATTCTACGAAGTGGGAAATTACTCCTGTACAAAGGAACTTACCCTCCGAACATACCCCTATTCCTATAAAAAGCCTTTGGGTGATATATCAACCACGTGCTACCATAGAAACCAAGATGGCAGATCCCAGTATACAAAATGGACGACGGAAACACGTATCACCCTAACAACACGCGCTGTGCATGCGCACGAACACACGCATCACTATGGGGAAGGCTCCAGAAGATGGCCGCTCACGCAGGTTACCATGACAGCACAACATGGCGCCACTAGATCACACGACATGACGTCACTTCCGGGGTCCTGCCAATGTGGGTGAAAAGCCCGAGAATACTACTGAACGCGAATGCCGTTCACTCTATTACAATGGGCAGATGTTTTCCTTTTTTGGACAACGTTTTGAAACGAAACAATTGGATACTCAGTTAGATGGCTAAGGTGTTTTGCGCGCCGATGGCGCGAAGGAACCGTGAGGGGGTTGCGCAGGGTAAGCAAAAGCAAACGAATAAGGAAAGTTTGCCATTTACACAAGGTTGCTCATTCAAAAGTTACACTTCCCTCATTGATAAGTTTAGTCTGTCTCCGAACGTTTCCGATGATGATGCTTCTAAGAATGCTGTTGCCTTGTCGTTCTTCAACAGGTATAGTCTGTAGTTGCTATTATGGCCACCGTCGAGTCCTCACAGATAAGTGTGGTCTGTATCCGGCTCGATTGGGCAAGCTGCTCCCAAAGAACACATCCGGCTATCGAAAGGGCCGTAGGTGCCACAGATTTGACAATACCTAAAACTGTCGGTGCGTGACTAGAATCTTCCGTTGTTTTAGACCGAGGGCCAGAGAGAAATTTTGACTCCGCTAAGGACGGGACAAGTCAAATGGGGTGCTTGACCGGACTGGGAGAAGAAGCCCCAGCAGCAACGCTAGTGGGGGAGTGGCCCCGGCATAAACATCGGATATAACTCCTTTATTATTTTGAAGCCGTTGGCCACAATCTTTCAGCGGTTTTGACCCCCCCCCCCCCGCCCCCCTTCTCACATACTCCACAATAATTGATATAGTCAGTATATTTATGGTTTAGGTGTACCTCAGTGTACTGGTGTAGTTTTAGTAGCTTGTTGAGCAATCGTTGCTTTAGCTTTCAGTAGAATGTTGAGTCGGTCAGGCAGAGCCAAGCAACAAGCAACACCCAGCAACAGCGATGCCGGCGTCTGTTCTTGGAGCCGCGATGAGCCGATACAAAACAGAACATAACAGCATGTTATTCGAAGAATGCAGTTATGTAGAAGTATAATGCATAAAATGAATACAGTAGAATACAGTAGGATACAGATGGTTATTGGCATCTTCAGGAGGCGACATGTCCTATTTGGCCGTTTCCAGACGCTTCCCAGAAATAAAAAAAAAAGTAAAGTAAAAGGGTAGTAAAATGTTGATAAATGAAAATAGTAGTAACATTTTTGGATGAGATATATATATAAAACACTAATTATATATTATTGGGTCGAGTGGTCGTGGAGCAGTGCATGTACAACTATAGCACCCTGACCGCGCGAAGCAATAGCATATAATACAACGTGCTGATATTTCCTTGTTTTTATCCACTTTGGGTGATTGTGTGAGTGTGCCAGTAGCTGCTCGATAGTAGTCTTGTCGGTACACACGAGTTGATGTGATGTAGTAATCATGTAGTTGAGTGTTTGATGCGTTGATCGCGCAGTACCCAGCAGCCAATGCTGACATCTTTTAGTGGGAACGCGATGAACGGAGTTTATTCAGCACGCAACTTTGCCGGTCCGTATCCGAAAACACAAGTGTACTGAAAAAACCCACAGACCATCGTTACGTACAGAGTACTCTACGGTTCATCCACGGAGCCTCTGTTAGGTGGTTCTAGCAAATTCAGACACTTTGGTTGTAATTACCATCTCCACCACTCTCTCCTAATGTTTTGTTCTCTTCTCCCACTGTCCTGTCCTGTCCTGTCCTTTCCTCTCATTTTTCCATTGTTTTTTTTATTTCTTCTCTTCGTTGTCAACTATACCCCAATGTTTCGGGTCTTATTTGTGGGAACTGATTTTGCCGTTCGCCGCCTGAATAATTTCATTCCACGCCCTCTGTGATAGTTCTTTTCAAGTTGGCTGGTTGGGGAAAGATTCCGCCCATGGGGAGGATGAAAGACAACAATCAGAGAGGAGGTGTTGGGACAAAGTTTGTTTTTCCATTTACGAGTCTATCTACAGTCGCCTTTTCCCACGCGCGGATTACTTTGTAGTAAGAATTGGGTAGTGTGGACAGGTGAGACCCTGGATGGGCATGAAAAATGTCTGTTACCCTATCGCCATCTTTCTCTTCGGTCTTCACTTTCTTCTTATCCGGGCGATGGTCTTCCATCCGATTAGCGGAGGGACGTTCGTTCTCTTCCAGGTAGGATGTTCGGGCATCCGGAGTTCAAAGTGCGAAGGAGCTTGTAAACAAGGCCAGACAAAGCTGGAGGTAACACCGTGGGACTAATCGGCTTAGTGTAAAATTGTTCAAAGCCGCTGCACACAACTTTAAATATACCTCGTCTCCTTCCGTGTACTGATTAAATTCACTATGGACACTCTATAACATATCACGCGTCGAGGAATCCAATTTGATGTGATATGTTAATTTTCTGCAAAATATTTATCCAACTGTGTCTCTTGTCTTATCTAAAACGCGCGTCCTATATCGCTATGTATCCACCAATGTTCAACCCCCATGTGCACAGCTGTCAAGGTTTTCCTCTGTATCCATGTACTTACGGGAAGTACGAGTTCTTTATTATACAGCACCGTGCACGTACGTGGTATAGGACTTCACAATTTTGTGTACTGGACGTCTGATGACGTGAAAGTACACAAAAACTGACCACTGTCGTCACTGCCATCTCTCTTCATCAAACGTCATTGTGTTTACGTTGTACGAAAACTAATAACGCTGCATCAATTTTCAATATAGGCACTTTTTTGTCAATATAACTAAAATATATTATAAATATTCAGAACGCATTGCCACAAAAAAATGGGCACATTATCAAGATATTTATTTTTTCACAGACATCAATGTATAGGCTTGCAGCGATTGCGAGGTGTAAAGACATTGAAAACTTTCGAGTAAATGTTTGTTGTTGAACATTATTTATTTATAGCAACTTCCGCCCCCCTCTCCCTCTAAGATGGCAGTGGTCAGTTTTCAGTAAGTGGAAATTCAGTAGAACAAAGCTCAGGAAGGGGTAAACGTATCCTAAATTTAGTATATTGGTAATTGTTCTGGGTTCGTGACCTATTCCAAAATTTGGACATTGTTGTGTAGCTTGAATATTCATTCACAACATATTTAGCTGGGCCCCCAAATGCCAACTTTCTGCCCGACCTCAAAGTAGAGATGGGCGGTATTGGAATTTTGAGTTCGGTATCGGTTTCGGTATTTTTGTGTGGGCATACCGCGGTATCGGTTCGGTATTCGGTATGTGACTTCAGATTCACTGATAGTACCAAAGGGGAATCCATGTCCAAAAAAATACAGAATAAGTTGTTCTTGTATCATTCTATCACAGTGCTACACATGCCATTGTTGATGGGCTCAACATTGTCAATCTTTTGTCAACACAGATCATATCTACAGTAATTTGGTGACTTGTTCTAAATATGCCTTAACTTTTCAAGCTCACTTAAGGCATCTGTAATCATAGAATGTGTGTCCTGAAGATGTCATCTTTAGGTGGGCCTGATGACAGTAGTAAAATGATCTCGTCAGTGATTTCTAGCCAAGTCTTGGCTGCCTGTTAAGGCAGCCAAGACTTGGCTAGAAATCACTGCTAAGTAACTGGACATGTACAGGTCGTAGACTATTGATAATTTAGTACAACTGCCCTGGTCCTTAAGGCTTAACAAAACTGAAAAATAAAATCAGTCACTTCTTTCATGAAAATGAACACTTCAACTGCTATCAATCCTCACCAAGGCCTTATAAATAGTGAATGTACAGGGAAAATTGAAAATACCGTTGGTTTCGGTATTCAAAGATTGGGTCGGTTCGGTTTTTCGGTGTCCCCATGATATCGGTATCGGTTCGGTTTTTCGGTATATTGCCCATCTCTACCTCAAAGTCGCGTCAAAAGTTTTTTACTCGGTGGTTTCTGATAGAGCGACACCTCCTGATTCCCAAAAGGTTTACTGGACGCACTGGACGTCTTACACAGCATTGATCAATTTAAGATATTCGTCACAGAAAAGGATGACACAATTTCAATTCGCATAGTTGGCCTAGGGGCTGAAATTTTCATATATATTCAGCATTTAATGGAAAAAAGTATAGAAGTTTATACTCATATAAACACAAATTGCACTACTCAATGGATAAATAAATGCATGTTCGCCAAAAACTGCCCTTTTGTTTTGAAAACAAGCGTTTTATGGACAGCAACTTTCCTTATTCTTTTCGAATTTCATTTTTTCTTTTGTCTTATTTCATTTTTCTTTAACCCTTTACCCAACGTAACGGCCAAAACCGGCCAGCGCTATTCTCAAAAATCGCCAATTAATTTTCAAAATATTTTCATTTTTTGTCTCAAAAACATATGTTATGACCCCTCGCTGGAACGAGCTCGTCGAGCTCGTTCCAACGAGGGGTCATAACCTATGTTTTTGAGACAAAAGATGAAAAAGAATTAGTTATTCAAGAATTATCTTTGCAAGTGTCGTCTGCTTTTCATGTTAGGTAAAGGGTTAAACCGGCATTATTTGAATTTTACTGTTTATGTGCAGAATCTGCCATGGCCGATCGTCGCTCTTTTCTCACCGAAATACGAATGCGAAGTTGTTAGGGTAAGTGACCGTCCAATAAACGTGGCAACGAAACGAACCAAGAACATAATCAAATGCAGCAAACTTAATAATGATGGTGTGCATGTAGATTTACCATCGCAGCTAGATTTGGATTTATTTATTTATTAAACTGAGTAAAAACAATTTAAAATTTATTAAAAAGGTTGATTTTCTTCAGGACGAAAACGACAGAATTTTATAAGAATTTGTGTTGTAAAACAGGCCTAGAAGAGACGCAACATTAAAATACTGCCGTCTGACAATATTAAAATGTGTACAGTGTAAAATGATGTGCCCCAGTGTCAACGCCAGCTGACAAGGAACACACTCTGGTCACCGTCTAACAAAAGGGAATGGCCAAGTCTTGTATGACCGCTATGACATCGCGTCAGAATGACATGATCCTTCCTATGAAGTTTACTAGACGGATACTTATCAGTAATAGTAGTTCGGAAGAGACTGGGGTTGTTAGTTGTCGCCCCATCCCATTCCGTTAGCCAAACAGGAATTTTAAAATCAGTGAGAAGCTTTGTTAAGATCTGTTTTGCTGTGCAGTCTGTCCTGGTGTTACCGGAGATACCAACATGTCCAGATAACCAGCAAAACGCGATGTCATCGGTTAAACACGAGAGTAATCAACTTCTCACGAAGTTCCAAAATAAGAGGGTTATTGAACTTGAAATAAAAAAACACAAAATAATCGACTTCCTTTCCTGTGCATTCTCGATGCGTTCAAGTGCTATTTATTTATTGTATGAGTTTAAGGCACTTTCGACAGCCTGGGTCACCTCGTGACGGACAGTTTGTAGGAAGTCGGAGTACCCGGATAAAACCACCGAGCAACGGCGAGCAACTGTCAGACTCCCCAACGTACTTACTCCACACTCGCAGGGTTAGCACTGTTGAAGTCAGGTGCATCATCGACGTGCAGTACGTCTTAATTTACAGCGTTAGCGTGCCCCACGTGGGCAATCGGGATTAAGTGTCTTGCGTTCAAGTGCAAGGTGTGGAGCTTTTACCTCAGCTGTGAAAATAGTATTTTTATTTGGTATTTTGATTGAGGTGATTACAATGTTGACTTCAAACCAGTATCTAGTTCTGACGATGGTCTAATACAGGTGTTGGTTTTTAATTTCGATGCTGACATTGCATCTCACAATGGAAAACTTAGTACCCATTCTCTGGTTGTTTTGTAAACTCAAGCAATAAAGCGGCCCAGTTGCAACACAGACAGCTTCCGCTACTTAAAAAGTTTGAAATTTCAGAGAGTATTGACTATCATTTGTATGTTGTTACTTATCACCAAAACACCCGGATATCCCTATTTCTCACTCAAACAGATGCATTTCGTCGCTCCAGATTTCTTGTCATATTCTGCTCTTGCAACGCCACACTAGAGCGTTGCAATGAACAAACAAGGGTAGCAGATACATCAGCTATGAATAGCACCGATGAAAAGAATCACCAAACACCCCAAACATCCCTTAAAAATTATATGGGCTCGCATGCAACCTCAGGTATGTTGTATTAGCCGCAGTCAAACATTGCAGTCCGCGAAATGAAAGTGTCACCTTAAACATGAATATTTCCAATTGATCAACTGTCCGGCGCCCAGTAAACTTGTTCTTAGTCAGGAGATGTTACTCTTACTTATTCCATATTATTCACAAAACACAGGTGCTGATACTGGTAAGTTGACTGTTACAAGCTTTCATGGCCTGGTTAAAAAATGGTGTTTGATGAAGAGAAAGCTGTTACGCTGCGGCTATAATCACAGCGTAACAGGTTTCACATCACCAAATGTCACCAGTGGGAGGTGCAACTGCATTGCTTGACGCGAGGCCATCCTAGATGGGAGGGGGAGGGGGGCGATATTTAGTTAGGGACGTTTTGCTAAGTTTCAGCAATGTACCTGTATAGGAATAGTGGGGTACGGGGCTACTCTTCTCTCTTTTTTTCTCTACGCCATCTATTTGATTTACTTGTTGTTTTCCTGACTAAAATAAGTAAACTTCAACTGAACAAATACTTTATTCTCCAACTCATCAATGTGTATCGTTATTACTGTGAATCGTTTTTACTCGATAAATTGCGATTGAAGGGTTACACATGTTGTGTTGCATGTTTCGTGTTGTCAAGACTCAAATAACAATAAAATATGCAGAAAATGAAAACAAGCATTCAGTTGGTCGTTTTTAAACTGTAACTTGTCAAAAATTATTCACTGGTGTGCACACACAAAAGCGAAGCAGAGCATTGTTTGGTTGGTCTGTGATTTTACTCTTACGCGTAAGTGCAATTTTATTAGAGTTTATTCAGTTATAATTCATTTTTGTATCTTTATTCGTAAATCGTATATTGTTATTGGATATTTTAACATTCCATAGTTTTGTGCAACTTGTAGTATTTACTAGTAGGTGAGCTAATTTTGTTATTTCAAATATTGAAAGAATGTGCCCACTTTCATGTGATGTTGAGAATCGACCTAACCGTACAGCACTACGTACACAGACGCTTATAAGCCTACAGTTGAGTAGTAACCTTGCTCCCCAACTGGCCCGAATGTGGTTAGAAAATGGGCTATAACTGTGACAGGTCATGACTGTGACAAACTGCATGAACAAAACAATGTTTACCTCTTGCTAACCGATGGCCCAGGACCAGCGATTATAGCACATAACATCATAAACATCTATTTGTATATTTTGAGAGTCTTGTTGGGTGACCGCTGTGTAAGGCAACTAGCACCGGAATCCTAATCAAAGAGTCGCTGACTGGAATTACGGAAGAGTGGTGCTAGGGTGGTCCGCCTGCAATTGTGGTGTTTGGACGTTGGGTAATGTGGGAAAGGTACTTTGTCATTGTGATGGCCTTGCTAATATTCACACCACTTTTTTATGGTCACACAAAAGGATACTCGTGATACTGTGGGTTTTTTTATTTCCGTTGTGCTTCGACTTGGCAAATCATCCACCCACATCCGCAAAACCCCCTATCTCACTGTAACTTACTCCATTTTCTATACCTAAGGCCCCACAATGTAGATCGTCTGTTTCGCGTGCCAGTTTTGTAAAACTGCATGTTTACGGGCTTCTTTTTTGTATTTTATATTTTTGTATTTATTTCTTTGCCATCAAAAGTTCATGTTCTTGTTTTGATTTATTATTTAGGCTTCATTTATTTATTTTTTAAGGTTTAACAACACTTTAACAGCCAAGGTCATATCGTGTCGGTGAGAGTTTTACGGGTGGAGGAAGCCGGAGTATCCGGTGAGACCCACCGAGCAACAACGAGCAGCTACCAGCTCCCCAACATCGTAACTCAGCAACACAGGCAGGGTTAAATTGGTTTAAGACATGCGCATCATCGACGTGCAGTACGCCTTAGTACACGGCGTCATCGTCCCCCCATGTGGAGAATTGGGGTTAAGTGCCTTGCCCAAGAACACAACGCGAAAGTCCGAATCGATCGCTCAGACGGTCACCCATCCAAGGACTAACCGGGCTCGACGTTGCTTACATTCGGTGATCTGACGAGAACCGGTTACTGTTTAGGCTTCATAATCTACAGAATAGCATGGTCGGTGGTGTATTTAGTCCTTTGAATGGAAGAAGGCTTTGCAATGCGAAAGTATTGCAAAGCGTTGTTGCACTCAAGGGGGAAATTTCTCAGTTTTATTTACTCGTGTAAAATATCAGACATAAAGCATTTAAGTTTATTTTTAAGTGTACATTGGTTATAAAAATAAAGCATGTGGCTGTCAAAAGGACTACGTGGGAGGACCTGAGGAATAGATTTTAAACTTTTTTAGGCCCAGGTTTTCATTTTCTTCTTTTACTGCTCTCCACCTGAAATTATGTTGAATCTCGCCCGAGTCTTATAATGACACTGTGTATTTATCACCTCCATGCAGGAGAAGATTTACAAACGTTTTACGCATGCTGTCTTACTGTGGTTATTTGCAATATTTCCCTTTTATGCACATTATTGTTCATAAGATTATAAGGTTGTGTGAGTATTATGAACTTACGTTTCCAAATGAGTATTGCTTAGATTATTTGCATATTGATTTACTTTTCCGTCCTTGCGGGAGGCGACGTTAGTGTGTATATAGAGAGTAATCGCTTGACTGGGATGGTTTCGTGAAATAATTCATGAGAGGTGAGGGATGTTGCACAAACACTAGTGCCCGAATGCACACGAGTGTTTTACAGTATAGTCCCTCGCCTCGAATGAATTATTTCACATAACCAGTCCAGTCAAGCGATTACTCTGTTTATTAATTTTCATTATTAACGATAATTATATTACTTAACCCTTTACCTAACGTAACGGCGAAAACCGGCCAGCGCTATTCTCAAAAATCGCCAATTAATTTTCATTATTTTTTTCATTTTTTGTCTCTAAAACATAGGTTATGACCCCTCATTGGAACGAGCTCGTCTAGCTCGTTGCAATGAGGAGTTATAACCTATGTTTTTGAGAAAAAAATGAAAAATTTAGTTATTCAAGAATATATAAAAAAACAAAAACAATGAAGTCCCCATTACACCCACGGCAACGCGTCTTCGTTTGCGCGCACGGATACATGACACAATTGTAGATTTGATTGCATAATTCACTTGTGAAGTTATCGTTTATAATCAAACCCGGAAATCCCAGTAATTCACATTTTGAAAAGTAATAAACAGATAATAATGTACACTAAATGACCACAAAAATGGGGTCTTTCTTGATTAGAACGAGATCCGGTCTCGAAATACTTACGTCAGTGAGTCTTGATGTCATAAATAAAAGACTGGAAAATCAAGAAAATAACAAACTGAAAAAACATCCGAGGTGCAATGGTCTCACGTTCCTATTTTCGACAAGTGAGATTCTGCAGTGCTGCGGAAAGATGGGGGACAGAGTCTTTCGCCTGCATCGCGTCCTAATCTCGATTCGGTTGTAATTCTCTGTCCGCTATTGTAACCACAGTACTCCAACTGTGTGGGACGATGGTGAGTCTGTAGGAAGAGCATTGTACCTCAAAACGAAAGGTCGATTTTTCGATCATGACCAGCTGTACCTGCACTGTGTCCTCGGGCACGACACCTAATCTCGATTACTCACGTGTTGCCAGGGTAGGGCTGTGTACTAAGGCGTACACACTTTGATCGCGCACCTGTCTTCATCCCATTAACTCTGCACAGTTAGCACGATGAGGAATCTGACAGTGGGTCGCTGCTGCTTAGATACCCCGGCTTCCTCCACCCGTAAAACTGTTCAACAGTATGTGATCTTGGCTGTTGAAGTATCGTTAAATCGCATAAAATAGATAAACTGCAACTTTGTGATGGGCGTCTATTTTACTGGATACGATCCAGCAACTTCACTCACAAAACGAACAATAATGAGAGGGATGGGAACGGGAGGGATGCGGGAAAGAGAGAGAGAGAGATGATTGTTTCAAAGGGGCGAATGCAAACCATCGTCATTTTTAATAACTACCAACAAAATCTACGACATTGCATTAGCAGTTTTTTCCTACCGCCATTATCCTGTAAACCCTTTGTTGTAGCAACGGTATACGTTACATTACCTGGCTTTAGTGACTTAATGAACGGATAAAATACACGAAAAGTAAAGATATTATAAATGTTATTATATTTACGTACGTAAACATACAATGCGATAAAATTGTCATATTATGTTTGCTTTGTAATAAATCATTGAAATGTGTGTCTGTTTGAGAGAAGGCGGTTTATCGTCGTTAACCATTTCGATAGAATACAATAATGTCTCCTCAGTTGGGTATCCCCTGATTGAAAACCACCATTAATTTAAAAAAATATGACTTCCAAGCACAAACCCAATAACCACACGTTTAGTGCGAATTTGACTTGATAACTGCATACAGGTTGGAGAGTAAACCCGTTATTTGTAATTTGTAGATAAATGACCCTGATCGTCACCAAATTTCTCAAGTTCATAGACCTATTTGGCCTCAGTACATTCAACAACATAGGCATCATTTAATCTATTATATCCTGTTTGATATATCCCTCTATTCTTAAGAATAGCGGGGAAATATTGTCGGAAAATAACGGTAAATTAAGGGTCGTCGAACGTTAGTTGTGACGTTAACTTGAATTGGCCATTGGCTAGAACATATTGGACGCTGCTTTTTAGTGTTAGTATTCAGCTGGTCAATTCTAGCAAGTTTTTCGTCCCTATCAGACGTGTTTTCACTGTGAAACGGAATGATATATTCAATGTAGGTCCGACATCATCTCTTGAGGCGGCTTGCAGCACAATAATCGAAAACGGGTTTCCATAGTGAATTCTATAATAGTAAAAAACAGAACATATATCTTATCTCTGGATTTTTCTGGCTGGCTGAATCATTGTTGACGGGGATTTACGTTTGATTTTGTTCATGTTCTTATAAATGATTTTGTACACTATGCATTTGAAATTTTGTGTTTCAATAAAAGCTGTCGTTTATTGCGGCAGGGCTTGCTAGTTGGAATAATATACAGCAGTTACTTTTCCTTTTGGAGAGTGATTGTAGACATATTAATATGATGTGCAGCAGCATTTGTTCGACTTTAACAAACCTATTGGTCGTCCTCAAACTTATGTGAGCTAATAAATGTGTTCAGCCTTCCTTTTCTGAAACAATGTTCCCAGAAGTCATTTTTCAGCCACAGCAATCCCGATAATAATCGTATCTGTTTCTGGTGATCAACAAACTATAATCAACGACCAAACGAGCATTGCAGATGGCGCCTCGTTGCACTCAAGAGACGAGATAATGGTTAACCCTTTACCCAACGAATCGCCCGCATCCGCCCGCGTAATATGCAAATTCAGTAGTTGAAAAAATATTATTTTTAAAAAAAAATTCAACAAAACCATATCATGTGACCCCTCGTTGGAGCGAGCTCGTCGAGCTCGTTCCAACGAGGGGTCACATGATATGGTTTTGTTGAAATTTTTTGAAAAATTTCAAAAAATTATATTTAAAATAATAAATTTTGATATCGTCTGCGTTGGGTAAAGGGTTAAAAGACCCGTTACGGACTATTTCATAATAACATAACAACAACAGATATATATAAAATTATAAGAAAGAATCATCAAAGTTCAAAACAAATACATTGTAGAAAAGTGCGTGAAGATCCACAGAGAGAGAGCGGTGAAACCGCTAGCAGGAATAAATTCAATAATTTCCTTGTATTTGTTTTGAACTTTGATGATTTTTTCTTATAACTACCAGCACAAGGATTTGTTTATAAACTTCTGATATAAAATTATATATACAGTACGTGGGGGTGTATTATCACCAAAACACCCGCAGAGTGGGGATTCCACTCAAGCAATAATTGCAAATTTGTTGCAAAGCATAACCAGCACAAGCAAAGTTTCAGCCAATGGACCTCCGGGTTAAACCCGGAGGTCCATTGGCTGAAACATTGCTTATGTTTTTGTCGATATGTACAAAATTTGTAAGTTATAGCTTGGGTGATAACTCCACTCCGCGGGTGATTTAATTACAATCCACTCTCCACGTACTGTACATTTTTCAGATTCATCCTCCCTGTATAAACAGAGGAAACCATATCCTAAGGTTTCAAATCTCGACATTACAAACTGTGGAAGGACTCGAATACACCACGAAGGTACTCACATTAAGATTCCCTCGATTAAACAATACTGGACATTTTTCAAGTAGACAAAGGGCAATACGTTTGTTAAAAAATATTTCTTCTGCAAACTTTAAAGATGTTGCATATCTTCATGGCATATTTAACAGTATCCTAATGTTTCAACTCTCAATATTAGCAACTGTAGGAGGAGTTGATTACACCATGAAGGTACCCTCCATTAAAAAACACATGGAAGTTTCTAAACTGATGATAGACAATAGCTATGACTGACGGATAGACGGACACGAAGAATGCTATATACCCCCTCCGGGTAGGCGGGGGTATAAAATATGCTCTATGACTTTTGAGGGCAATGAACTTTCTATCAGCCTGTCAAGAATGAATTGATGGAGTACATTGCGCTAACAGATGAATCTTCAAACTAATTAAATCATTTACGAAGCCAGTATAGGAGACATCACTTGCAAGAAGGTTTCTGGAATAAACAGACAATTTCTTTTTTTCCACTCAAAAACGTGCTCGGTCCAAAATGGTATCTTGGGCTACGCTTTTGAAACAAAAGAGAAAAAAATAATAACATTTGAATATCGATTTTTTCAATAGCGCTGGACAGTTTGCCTCGTTACATTGGATAGAGTTTTAATAATGGATTAACTGAGACTCAATACGTCGCCTAACGCCCTCTGAGTGTATCTTGACGTTTCGTTTTAAATTAAATCTTTCTCTGCATTACACATGGACACTACCGGGGAGAAGTTGGATAAATGAAATGAATCGGACAAAGCGTCTTTGAACAGTGTAGGCCCCCGAGACTATCCTGGAACATTTGTTGGTTTGGCATGTCCATACTGATGTAACTGTTACTGACCTAGCTTTCTTCAGAAATAAGCTCGGCCCTTGAACCCTGTAATCATGGGAGGTGATAGAAAACCTCGGGAACCTGTTTAATATATTTATTTTTGGAACAAGCCCGAGTTCACGTTCCATAGTTGAAACAGGGCCTGCTCAGAGACAACTCATATTACCTTAATGTGAGAGTTGGCCTGGCATCATCACGGGACTATCACAAACAGAGGAGATAGAACCACCAAACTGTAATTTGTGAAAGCCAAGAGTCCTTTATAGACGTATCATTGGAAGACACTAACTAGACAAACGCTAACTGATTTGCACGTTCATTTGGACATATTCATTCATAAATTTTCTCTGTTTATTTGTGCGAGAGAAAACTGGGCAAGCTGAAGAATACTTGCGAAAAATAAGCTCAAATTGATGATTGCTAATAGGGATTTAGCCGCTTTGGCGACATTCCATCAGCACCCTAATTATTGAAATTTATTCCAAACATAGCATCTGTTCACTTTGTAAAGTGTGTTCTTTTTGTTTTATGCTAATCAAAATAAATATCTTGATAGTTACATATAATATCAGGTTATCATATTTAATGTTGTAAATAGAAATGAGCAAATAGAGAAATGAACAAAGCAGTTTCCAAAAAATGTATAACGAAACGAACAAAGCAGTTTTCAGGAAAAATGAAAAGCAAGACATGCAAAATAAATAAATAAGTAAATAAATAAATAAATAAATAAATAAATAAATAAATAAATTATTATACCATGATTATCTATTCTACTATATATAAAAGGTCTATGACATAAATTTTAGCTTCACACACCAACCGTGGTGAACACGCCAGCAATGGGATTTCAGTAGTTAAAATTTACACCTGCAGTGGAACTACATCCAAGCTGACCTTTGGTCACCTCGCCTTGAATGCAAACTTGTCTACATTTATCACTCGTCGCCTCGTGAAGAATGAAATGAAACCCGCAATTATTTATTACGTTTTTAATAATCAAAAATTAACAAACACACGTTGTCTCATGTTAATAAAGAAGCCATAACTCGAAATAGTATGTTATTATGTTATTAAAATGAAAAAGGCCCCGTAATTTGCGATTTCGTTTTCTATTTCGTTTCTCCGATAAAATTACCACCGGTGTTCATGTAAACAAAAACAGATTCGAACGTGTGAATATTGATTTATTTAAAATTTAAACTCTTATTAATCTGACAATCATGATATAAATAGAATATACCCAAAGTAGCTTGGTGTACCGAATGTTCACCACCCGTGGTGAACATTTGGTACACCAAGCTACTTTGGGTATATTCCATATACAATATACTTATGCGTTATGTAAAAACAAAATGAAATATCTACGTTTGTACCCGTTTTAATGGGGACCTCAGAACGCGCTTATTTCACATATAAAAAGTTATACAATGGAACTAAAGATGAAAGGCTTGCGTCATATACTAGCAACACCGTATTTTATTTACGCTACTAATTTTTGGAAGATGGGTTTGGACGGATCATCCGTACAGAACATATGACGATGGCAGAATCACGTTCGTTCGAAATGTGAGACTACCTGGGCAAAGTACCCTGTAACCAATTATTCTTAAAGTACCGTATTTCTTGTATCGATTTATTGTTGAGTGCAATATCTCAACCTCGCCAAATGCAGTCGGATATGCAGTAAAGATCACTGACATCGACGACTGTCATCCGTTGTGAAAATGCCTGGGACGTGAAGTCATTTTAAGGGCATAATTGGTTACACTGCACGGAATAATTTTCAAATCAAATGTGTCCGTAAATTGCGTATGGTTACACCCTAAAATCAGTTGTGTTAAAAAACAACCCACTTAATTTGTGTTAATTTTTAACTCAACTGATCTTAAGGTTTATTGAGTACTCTCTGACCCGGCCGCCAAATGCCAACTTCTGCCCAACCTTGAAGTCACTTCCAAAGTTTTTTTTTCTCGGTTGCTTCTGATAGAGGGACAACTCCTGACTCAGAAAAGAAAGTTTAATGGACGGCTGACAGCATTGAACAATTTGAGATAGTCATCGCAGAAAAGGGGTACCCAATTTCAATTCTCATAGTTAGCCTAGGGGCAGAAATTTTCATATATAATCGGCATTTACAGGAAAAAATCTAGAAGTTTTACTCAAATAGACACAAAAGACATTATTCAGTGCCTAAATAAGTGCATATTCGCCGAAAACTGCTATTTTGTTTTGAAAACAAGCGTTTTATGAACAGCATTTACATATTAATAAAGAGTGTTTACAAGAAAACATCAAACTGAAACCTTAACCCTTTACCCAACGAATCGCCCGCATCCGCCCGCGTAATATGCAAATTCAGCAGTTGAAAAAATATTATTTTTCCAAAACTTTCAACAAAACCATATCATGTGACCTCCCGTTGGAACGAGCTCGATGAGCTCGTTCCAACGGGAGGTCACATGATATGGTTTTGTTGAAAATTGTGGAAAAATTTGAAAAAATGATATTTAAAAAAATAAATTTTGATATCGTCTGCGTTGGGTAAAGGATTAAGACAATCTTTCGGATCAGCGACGTCATACTGCATTGATAAAACACCAGCGCTCTTTTCTCTCCCATTTGAGGGGCCTCTATATTTTAGTGATACCTTCTTTGTACCTTCTCGTTTAATTTTGAATTGAAATCAAGTTGAATTAATCCTTCGGATCAGCGACGTCATACTGCATTGATAAAACACCAGCGCTCTTTTCTCTCCCACTTGAGAGGCCTCTATATTTTAGTGATACCGTCTTTGTACCTTCTCGTTTAATTTTGAATTGAAATCAAGTTGAATTAATTTTTTTTTCTATTGACGATCGTTGTGAGTTTGACGGTAAAGTTTGCTTTATTCTTTTGTCATTTCATTTTTCTTTAATCCGGCATGATATGAATATTTCTGTTGGCTTATGCGCAGAATCTTCATGGCCGATCGTTTGCTTTTTCTCAACGAAATACGGATGTGAAGTTGTTAGGATAAGTGACCGTCTATTAAACGTTGCGTCGAAGCAAATCGAGAACATATTCAGATGCAGCAAATTGTAAAATGGTGGTATGCATGTAGATTTAGAGTACGTGGAGAGTGGATTGTAACTAAAACACCCGCGGAGTGGAGTATCACCTAAAATATCACTTACAAATTCTGTACATATGGACAAAAAACACAAACAAAGTTTCAGCCAATGGACCTCCGGGTTTAACCCGGAGGTCCATTGGCTGGAACTTTGCTTGTGGTGGTTATGCTTTGCAACAAATTTTCAATTATTACTCGGGTGGAATCTCCACTCTGCGGGTGATTTAATGATAAAACACTCTCCACGTACTGTACAATCGGAGCTCGATTTGGATGCCAATTTAGACTTGAAATATCAAAACTATTTTGTAGAGAAATATGTTCCTTCGAAAAGTGTCAAACAAGCTACAGAAATATTCCTACCGAGGCCGATGTACCACCACAGAAAAGATTTAGGTGATGTCAG
This sequence comes from Pictodentalium vernedei, assembly GCA_031216915.1. Lineage (NCBI taxonomy): Eukaryota > Metazoa > Mollusca > Scaphopoda > Dentaliida > Dentaliidae > Pictodentalium > Pictodentalium vernedei. The sequence goes on from CM062289.1 coordinate 90,085,463, forward strand.
GCACATATTGTGTTTGATTTCAAACGACACTGTCTATTTTGTGGTTGCAATTGTGATGTGACAAAAGACTCTTAAAACCGGCTAGGTAGATAGAGGCTTATATTTTCCATCAAGTAGTGAATTATTAAACCAACAGTCCTTCATCACAGAAGGCTGGGACACTCCGGGTTTGTGAGCAGCGAAAAGATAAATGGAGGGACAGGGTCAGGTTTAGGGTTCTAGGTGCTATGAGTGATTTGCATGCGACAGACGCTCGTTATCAGTCGGTCTGTAGAGCTGCTTTTGTGAGTCCAAGATCTGTAGCGTCCGCAACAAAGCAGTTCATTGACATTACCTCATCAGATTCAAATTCCGATGCCAAAGCTTTGAAGTCGATGCTTGCTTTCACGAGAGATGACCAATCCCTTATTTGGAATTCGGTCGACATGTTCAAATTGTATGGTGAGTGTGGGGGCACTTGTATTTTCTGTCAAGTTTTTGTTACGTTTGCTGAGAAGTAAGACAACTACTTTTTAGACCTTTCCTCGCCAGAGATAGCGACGATTTTAGCGGATCGATCTAGAGCTGGATCGGCTGTACGTAGTACACAGAATACAGATTATCGTGATACCGAAAACCCAATGGAAGTTTTGAAGAAAAGTATATGCGTCGAAATAAAGGACATGGATATAGATCGAAACACTTTTGATCTCAAAATCAACTTTGACAAAATATCACGAGTCTTCAAGCAGGATGTTGTTGTCAGAGATTATTGAATATCAGTTGGATGTTTATCGTTATAACAGACCGAAACGCACATAAATTCCTATTTCTTAGTCAAAAAGATGCATCCCGTCACTCCAAATTCTTTATAATTCAGTACTGTCAACTAGAAGGGCCACAGAGACCGATTTTGCATTGTGCAGTGATAATCTGCAGAAGGAAACTATTCCCATCGCTATGAAAACGGACCAACAGCCTGCGTTTGATGCAGGGCAGAGCTTTGCAGTGTTCACAGCTGATCATTAGCTGTACAAAATTGACGTGCAAGTATTGTGGGCGTCCTTGAACGACTTCTCACCTTTATTCCCCGTTTAAGAGGTATGTGTCTGACTATGAGCTTCACCGGTGCTGTAGGAAAGCTGATGGCTGGGTCAGGTGTGGCTTCTGTGCTGCAATCAGTGTTTGGAGGTTTGGAAACAATTATAGTTGGAACTTGTTTTTAAAAACAATGAACACGGTACCTTCTTCTCCTACTGTCCTGTTCTTTCCTCTCCTCACTCTTTTTTCTTCTCTTTGTCCTCAACTTTATCCAAAGGTTACTCGACTTCTTACTGGGATCTGATTTTGTCGTTGACAGCATGGATAATTTCATTCCACATCCTCTTTGGCAATTCCTATGAATCGGCTGGTTGGATAAAGACTCCGTCTAGAAGGAGGATGAAAGGCAATAACCACAGAGGTGGTGTTGGGACAAAGATTTTTCTTCCATTTACGACTCACTCTACAGCCGCCTTTTCCCGTGTGCGGATTACTTCGTGGTAAGAATCGGATAGTGTGGACAGGAGAGGCCCTGGACGCACATGCAATATGTATTTTGTCTATCGTCCGCTTTCTCTTCGGTCTTCACTTTATTCTTATCCGGGAGATGGGTCTTCAAATGACTGGTCGAGGGACATCCATTCTCTTCCATTTAGGTTTTCATGCCAGTATACACCTTAAAAATTAATATTATCTCTTATTGTGTATGTGCCTTATTATTGTAAATTGGATATTGTAGATTTGTACACATTTGTCAGTTCTGTATTTGCTTAGTATACTGGTGAATAAAATATCTATCTATCTATCTATCGCCACATTCGAGCCTTGTAAGACAGAGTAGAATACAAATCGACTGTGCCTTTGTGTTTCCAAAAGGCAGTTCGATAAATATTTTGCAGAGATGAACACCCCGGAGTACAAAGCGCGAAAGAGCTTGTTAACGGGGGAGGACAATGATGGAGGTAACAACGTAACAACTCTCACGTCATCAAACGTCTCTAATGGGGTAACTCACTGCATTGACTGATTATTGCCACGTTGGTGTGTGGGCGGGGTTTAGTTGGGACGTTTTTGCTGACGTCCCAGCAGTCTAATTTTACAGAAATCGTTGCTGGAAACTATGAAATTTAGAAACTTGAGTAACAACGAATTATAATTACATTGTTAATGTAATTATACGTTTTGGGTTCAAATACTCAATTCCCATTGGTCAGCTGGATGAAAACGTCATGACCAAATGTAATTCATTTTGTAATGAATACATTTGGTCGAACTTTGACCCGCATTTACGACAGAGCGCAGTTGACAGAATGTTTGGGCAGGTTTATAACTTTTAGCGCCTCTTGCAGTGATCAGTGATTATAGTTTACTGATATGTTAAATAAATTGTTTTGAACATTCCAAGTTTCGTTGCGAAAGACGGCAATTTGATAAATTTGGGTCAATGCCGAAAACCGGCGCTCAACTCAGAGTTGTGCGCTTTGTCTTTTGTGTGAGGGTGGTTTTTCGCCTCGTTCGTTCGTATATGTTTTGTTTCGTCTTTCTGCTTTGTTGTTTGGTAAAAATTAGTTTAAACAGTTACGGAATGTAATTATAAGAATTGAATGCAATTTTTATAATCTTTATTGGAGTATGAACGGTTGGGAATGGGTACAAATTATGTATGAATCCCTTCGGGATTCATACATAATTTCTACCCATTCCCACACGTTCATACTCAAATACAGATTATAAAAATTGCATTCAATTCTTAAATGCATTACGTCTCTCCTTTATATCAGTTAACTTTTGGTTACAGTCGCCAACTCCATTAAATACCATTAAATACCATACCTCTGAATTTAGAACAAAAAATAATATCGATGTTTAAAGCGTAATCGTTGAATCTAATTGAAAATTGAAAATTACTTTCAACGTTATTATTTTCTTGACTTTCGTGTAAATGAAAAAAAACAAAAAAACTCTTATCTCTTTCCTCTCTAAGCCACCCAGGTGATGGTGATTTACTTGTTGTTTTCTCTGATCTAAATAAGTGAACTTCATCTGAAAATTTCTTTATTCTCGAGGTCTTCTATTTTGCATCGTTATTTTCTTGAATCGTTTTTATTCGATAAATTGCGATTGAGGGGTTAAATATGTTGTGTTGCATGTTTCATGTTGTTAAGACTCAATAACAATGAAATATGGAGAAAGTAAAACCAAGCAATCAGTTGGTCGTTTTTAAACTGTAACTTGTCAAAATTATTTACTAGTGTACACACACACACAAGTGAAGCAGAACATTGCTTGGTTAATCTGTGATTTTACTCTCTCACGTAAGTGGAATTTTATTTGAGTTTATTGAATTATCATCCAATTTTTTAATTTTTTTCGAAAATCGTTGATTGCTATTAGATATATTAACTGCGAAACATTCCGTAGTTTTGAAGTACAAGTTATAGTATTTATTAGTAGGTGAACTAATACAGTATTTCAAACAATAAAAGAGTGTGACCACTTTCATCTGATGCTGAGAACCGACCTAACCGCACAACGCTATACACTCAAGCGCTGATAAGCCCATACTCGAGTCGTCTCTCCCCCTAATTGGCCCGAATGTTGGTAGAAAAGGTGTTATGACTGTGCCAGGTATTGGCTGTGACAAATTTCATGAAGAAAAAATGGTACCTCTTTCAAATCGATGCCTCAGGAACAGCGTCTATCGCACATAGCATCTTAAACATCTATTTGTATATTTTGAGAGTCTTGTTGGATGACCGTTGTGTTCGGCGACTACCAAATTTCAGCATTGAATAACACTATTAATTTTTAAAATGGTGTCCTTTTCGATCACAGCGAGATCCGGAGTAGTATGTCTGGTGTGTTTAAGTACACAGGACCCCGGGCAGGACCCCGGAAGTGAAGAAATGTCACGTGACCCAGTGGCGCCATGTTGTGTTGTCATGGTAACCCGCGTGAGAGGCCATGCTGTGACGTCATCCCCATAGTGATACGTGGTGTATAATCTAACTTACCCCCGGGACCCTCTCGGTACCAGGGGCCTCTCGGTAGCATGGTATGGCGGTCCTAAAAAGGATTCTGATGAAATCCGTAATAAATAAAGTCTTTTTGGTCATTTGGAGGGATTGTCGGGTTTATTTGGGTAATTCTACGAATCGGGAAATTACTCCCATTTAATCGAACATACCCTCCGAACATACTCCCATCCTATAAGAAGCATTTGGGTCACATAGCAATCACGTGCTACCATAGAAACCTAGATGGCGGCCTCCATTATTCAACATGGACGACGGAAACACGTATCACCATAACAACACGCGCTGCGCATGCGCACCAACACCAGGTATCACTATGGGGATGACGTCACAACACGCCCCCCCCCCCCCTCACGTGGGTAACCATGACAACACAACATGGTGCCACTGGGTCACGCGACATGACGACACTTCCGTGGTCCTGCCCGGGGTTCTGCAACTGTGTACTCAAACATACGAGACATACTACTATCCGCTTTCGGCATACTTACGCCAGTGGGTTTTGGTTTCATACATAAAATACTGGAAAATCAAGAAAATAACAAAGTAAAATGTACAGTGTTGTGGGAAGATATGGAACAGAAAGTTTCGTCCGCATCGCGAACCAGTCTGTCCTCTATTGTAATCACAGGACTGACTGCAACTTTTTGGGACTGTGGTGAGTCTGTGGGAAGAGCATTGAACCTCAAACCGATTCGATTATGACCAGCTGTTACTGCTGTGTGTCCTCGTGTAAGACACTCAATCCCGATTACCCACGTGGGGGCAGGGAAGCGCTGTGTACTAAGGCGTAATCACATTCATCGCGCAATTGCCTTCATCCTATACAACAAACACAGGCATCATTTAATCTGTTATATATTGTTTGACAGCGCTCAAAGAGCTCTATCAAACAAGAACAATTAGAACAAATCGTCGGTTTATTTCTAGTATGCATGAGTGGCTACTCAGTTAATAGCATTCAATTGTACAGTATTACAATGATCAACAGCAAAAATGCTAATGAGACTTAAACAAAATTATCACTTTAAGAATATTGCATGGCGGTCGATGGGTAAAAGACACAACAGTCAACAGTTCGGCAAGAAATATAAGAAAAATACCCTTTGAGCCCTAAAGGGTTGTAGAATTAAATTGCTACCAATCTGGTAGACTCACCCAGATTTAGTAATACAAATTTATCCTCGTTTCGTGAGAATAGCGGGAAAATATTGTCTGAAAATAACGATAAATTAAGGCTTACCGTAAGTCAGTAGTGACGTTTACTTGACCAATGGCTAGAAGATATTGGGCACTGGTTTTTATACCCCCAGCGTGGGTATATACGTTTCGCCATGTCCGTCCGTCCATCCGTCCGTCCGTCCGTCCGTCCGTCCGTCCGTCCGTCCGTCCGTCCGTCCGTCCGTCCGTCCGTCCGTCCGTCCCGTCCCGAAATTCTATCATGAATAACTTGTAGAGCACTTGGTTGAGTGACTTGATATTTGGTATTCCAGTGTATCCTATTGCTGTATACCATTAATGAAATGCAGGTGCCGTGCGACATTGTATTGCCAGAGTCATTGCCCTTTATGGACCTAGCTTTCGTCCGCCATGAAATTAACTCATGAATAACTTGCAGAGTACTCAATGGAATGACGTTATATTTGGTGTGTAAGTCTATCCTATTGATGTCTACCCACAGTACAAGGCAGATGTTACGCAGTGCATTATTGTAGGAGTTATTGCATTTGATGGACTTTGATTTTGTCCGTCCCAAAATTAAGTCATGAATAACTTGTTTAAGGGCATCTTCATGGTGTAATCAACTCCTCCCACAATTTCTAATGTTGAGAGTTGAGACATTAGGATATGGTTGCACATGTCTTGCAGATATAAAGGTTGCAGAAAAATATTTTTTTCCACAGAATTAGACGTTGTGTTACCTTTTTGTGCCACCCTATGGTGACACCTAATAGTTCTTATGATATATGCCCCAATGGTCTGTAATCTGTCACAGGTCTGTCATCCTGCTTCATCCAGTAATAAATGTATCATTTCTGTAATGCTATCCATGGTATTGCAGGCGGGGGTATATGCCACCCACAACTTTGCTCTAGTTGGTGTTAATATTCGGCGGGTTAATTCCAGCAAGTTCTTTGTCCCGCCAAGCCGTTCTTTCACAATGAAACGGAATGATATATTCAATGTAGGATGGAGGTCCGGCATCGTCTATTGATGCGTCTCGCAGTACAAGCCTTGGACAGAGGTTTCCATATTGAATTGTATAAGAGTAAAACGGAAACATATATTTTATCTGTATTTTTCTGGCTGGCTGAGTCGTCGTTGACGGAGATTTATGTTTGAATTTGTTCATGTTCCAATAAACGATTTTGTATACTATGCATTTGAAATTTTGTGTTTCAACCAAAACTGTCGTCTATTGCGACTGGGCTTGCTAGTTGGAATATTATACAGCGGTTTGATTGTTTTCTTTTGGAGAGTGATTGAAGACAAATTAGTTTGTTGGGTAGCAGCATTTGTTCGACCTTAACATACCTATTGGTCGACCTCAAACTTATCTCAGCCATTAAATGTGTTGAACCTTCATTTTCGGAAACAATGGTCCCAGAAGTCAGTTTCCAGCCACAAAAACTCCGATAGTAATCATAATATCTCTTTGTGGTGATAAACTATAATCAACGACCAAACGAGCATTGCAAATGGCGCGTAGTTGCACTCAAGAGACGAGATAGTAATGATTGACAGACCTGTTACAGACCGCCTCACTCACAACAGAATAACAAAAAAATCTTTTCATGCCTTTTTCAAATACTTGCTCCCTGTGGAGATCCAGGAACGTACAGCTGCGCATGTTTACTGTGATGCACAAATTATCTTTCATTTTCAAAGTTGAACATAGTAGCCCTCGCCTCGGGTGGGCATCCTGTAAAACAAGCTGCTGCATTTGTATAAACGATTGCTTACGTTTGACTGTATAAGTGTTGCTGCCACGTTATAGCCATAGAAGAAAACTCTACCTTATGAACCAGTCAATTAACAACTATCGAATATAGTGTATGCCATTTTTAATATTTGGTATATGTACCGTCCTAGTTATTGTTTTAGCACAATGGGGTGGCGTTTGTAGAAAGAGGCTTGGTGGTATTTAGACGAAACTTTACACAACACATTTAAAGTTGCAGAAAAAGAAATAAAAACCTATAGTTACCCTGGGTTCGTGGCAGCTCCAGTATTACAAAACCAAAATAAAACGAAATGCGATCTATGGCTTTTGTGGGCAATGAACCATCCCTTATCCTGTCAAGAAAGAATTGGTAGAGAACATTGCGCTAACAGAACTATCTTCAAACTAATTTAATCCTTTATGAGGTCAGCAAGTAGACGACACTTGCAAGAAAGCTTCTGGAATAAATGGGCATTTTATTTTTTGTTTTTTTTTACTCGAAAATGTGCTCGTTCCAAAAAAGGTACAATAGGCTATGCTTTTGAAACAAAAAGGAAAAATAATAACATTTGAATATCGATGTTTTGAATAATGCTGGGCGGTTTCTCCAGTTACGTTGGATAAATATTTAAGAATGGATTAATTAAGACTCTAGACGTCACGTAGCTTCCTCTGAGTGTATCTTGGTGTTTTTTTTTTATTTGAAATCATTCTCTGTATCACACATGAACACCACCAGGGGGAAGTTGGATAGATGAAATGACTCGATCAAAGACCTTTTGAGCTGTATTGACTCTCCGAGTCTGTCCTGGCACTTTTGTTGGTTTGGCCTTTGCCATGTCCATACTGATGTAACCGGTGCTGACCTAGCTTTTTTTCAGAAACGGACCCTGCAATCAGGGGAGGTGGACTGAAAACCTCTGGGATTTGTTTTAGTAGATAGAACGCCACGCAATATATTCCTTTTTGGAACAAGCCCGAGATTACGTTTCATAGAGGGAGAGGAAAAAACGGACCCTGGAATCGGGGGAGGTGGACTGAAAACCTCTGAGATCTGTTTTAGTAGATATAACGCCACTCAATATATTCCTTTTTGGAATAAGCCCGAGTTTACGTTCCATAGTGGGAAAGAAATCAAGTTTAGTCCGAGGCATCTCAGATTTCCCCATTGTGAGAGGAACCCTGCCATCATCACGGGTCGGTCACAAGCAGAGGAGATAGAACCACCAACATGTAATTTGTGAAAGCCAAGAGTCCTCTCTCGAGCTATCAAAGGAAAGCGCTAAAGAGACAAACGCTGATTGATTTGCACATTCATTTAATCATAATTATACATTTCCAGATTCTCTCTCTTTGTTTGTATGAGATAAAGGTGGACAAGCCGATGAATACTTGCGAAAACTAAACTCCAATTGATTATTGTTTATAGGGATTTATACGCTTTAACGACATTCCATCAGCGCTAAATTATTGGAATTTAGTTTGTGCCAACCAAAATAAACGTTTTGATAGTTACATGGAGAGTAATCGCTTGACTAGACTGGTTACGTGAAATAATTCACGAGAGGTGAGGGATATTGTACAAACACGAGTGCGCGAATGTGTACAGGTGTTTTACAATATAGTCCCTCGCCTCGAATGAATTATTTCACGTAACCAGTCAAGCGATTACTCTGTTTATTACTTTTCATTATTAACGATAATTATATTATTTAACCCTTTACCTAACGTAACAGTCAGCGCTATTCTCAAAAATCGCCAATTAATTTTCATTATTTTTTTCACTTTTTGTCTCTAAAACATAGGTTATGACCCCTCATTGGAACGAGCTCGTCGTGCACGCTCCAATGAGAGGTCATAACCTATGTTTTTGAGACAAAAAATGAAAATAATAGCTATTCAAGATTTTTTTTTGCAAGTGTCGTCTGTTTTTCATATCAGGTAAAGGGTTAAAAAACAATGAAGTCCCCATTACATCCAGGGCAAAGCGTCTTCGTTTGCGCGCATGGATACATGACCCAATTGTTGATTGCATAATTCACTTGTGAAGTTATCGTTTTTCTTCAAACCCGGAAATCCCAGTAAATCACGCTTTGGAAAATAATAAACATTTAATATCTGGTTATCATATCCACAAATTTTCGGTGGACCAATTTTTGTGGGGTTGGACGTATCATCAGTAGATCAAATATGACGATGACTGAATCACGTTCGAAATGTGAAACGGTCTGGGACAAAGCGACCCGTAACCAATTATTCGGAAAGTGCCATATTTCTTGTATTGATTTATTGCCGAGTGCAGTATCCCAGTTTCGACAAAGGCAGTCAGTTAGATATGCAGTAAACCAGTCTTTCAAAGTTGACATGAACGACTTACATACGGCGTGGGTCTCTGAGACAATTTTAAGGGTTACACTCCACGGAACTATTCCCAAAACAAATATATCCTAAAATTGCGTATGGTCACACTCTAAAATCAGTTGTGTTAAAAATCTACCCTGTTGCTTTGGGTTTAGTTTTAACCCAACTGAATTTAGAGTGTATTGAGAACTTTCTGCCGATAGCGGTTTAAAATCATCCCCTTCAGAGCAAGTATGTGAGGGAAATATCGAAATGTTCCGCTCTCAATTTAACGCTACACTGCACAAGTAAATGAATTCCAACATTGACTCTTTGGCAGAATAAAACAAAATCATTATAACACACGGTCAGAAGTGAGTCTGTTGTTAATTGCATCGTCTTCTTCTACACTTTTAAACAACAGAAACTCAAAAACATTGCAAAATGCTGTGAGCGACGCATACAGACAAACAGTTTATTGTAATGATTTAAATATTTGTACAAAAACAAGTAAGAATATCAATACCAGACTATTCTACCAAACTACATTATTAGCAGCTTTTGAATATGATTGCAAAATCTTTCATTGGTAACGCAGGCGCCCAGGCAAAACCAGAGATAAAAATAAACCTTCTCCGGAAATAAAATACTCTGGAAACCCGTGTCCGAAGCAACTCAACACAGTTACAGTACGTGGAGGGTGTATTATAACTAAATCACCCGCAGAGTGGAGATTCCACCCAAGTAATAATTGCAAATTTGTTGCAAAGCATAACCAGTACAAGCAAAGTTTCAGCCAATGGACCTCCGGGTTAAACCCGGAGGTCCATTGGCTGAAACATCGCTTGAGTTTTTTGTCGATGTGTACAAAATTTGAAAGTTATAGCTTGGGTGATATCTCCACTCCGCGGGTGATTTAGTTACAATCCACTCTCCACGTACTGTACCTCCAGATTAGGCGTCGAACTCCACCTTAAAACATTGAAACTCAGTTTTGTGAAATTTAATGCATTGCTATTGAATATACTCGTACAAAAACATACAAAACTTTCTAAATGCTTTCCACTCGAAGCTATGCGTAAAATGAATAAATCTGCACTGTATGAAAGCGACGGTCAGAATAAACTTATTCCCGCTTGACCGCTCTTACATCACGGTTACAAACACACACCGTGGCAGAATATTACTCACCAATCAAAATCATTTAACCCCACCACCGTTACTATTTGTATACTTTCATGCCGAGAAGACAAATGTTTTCCTTATTCGTTGAAGCGCGGAAAAATCATCGTATCGTCACTATAGAGCATACTTGCACGAAGTCGCAGAGGCGGTAGAACACTACAAAAATACCTTTTGATGCCACGATTGCTACGCGTATTGTCCATTACCCGACATAGTACAAGAATTGAGAAAGGTGCAAGGTACGCCACACGTGTAATCCAGCCTACATGTTCGAACGTAATGTACGAACGCATCCGATTGGTCGCTATGCACCTGAATGAATGTACGACGTAAACGAAATTCTTTTACAGAAAACGGTAACAAGAAAGGATGTAAACAGACCGACGAAGGTGACATTTTTCTTTAACCCTTTATCCAACGCAGACGATATCAAAATTTATTATTTTAAATATCATTTTTTTTAAATTTTTCAAAAAATTTCAACAAAACCATATCATGTGACCCCTCGTTGGAACGAGCTCGTCCCAACGAGGGGTCACATGATATGGTTTTGTTGAAATTTTTTGAAAATAATATTTTTTCAACTGCTGAATTTGCATATTACGCGGGCGGATGCGGGCGATTCGTTGGGTAAAGGGTTAAAGATATCTGCCTCATCCATTTAATTCAAGTTGAATCGTGGTATAAATACAGGACGCAGCTCGGGTGCAGAACGTGGGGCAGGAATCAACGACCCTTATTGGAGTTTTCCTGTATTTCAGGAAAAATCTCAAGTACCGGTCGTTAATTCTAGTCCATCGTATTGCACCATCCCTCGTTGTGTTCTGTCTTGTTTTGGATTCCCCTGTCTGTCTTTAAGAACACGGCTAAGGGTGTGAAATGTGTGGTGAAGTTGGGAGAATTGGAGGCGTACAATTGGACAATTTTGCATAAGGAACTGCTGATTACTATTCGCAATAGAATTGGTCTTCGAATCAAATCAGGGACGTCATGAAAATCTCCCCACCCAGCCGGGGTGCTGTAAACCCGATTTGTGTCGACCGTGAAGGCCCAGGGCCCGACTAATAAAATATTCCAACTAATTATCAAGGCATGCCTTCGTCAAATATTACCCATTAAGCATTATAGTTTAAAAATATGAACCGGTGCGAAATTTTCCCGCACCAGGCACTGCACAGAGTTCGCCGCTAGCAACACTTCATCATCGGCATTGTTTGGGAACTATAAATTGCTTTCGATGGTGGTAGTGACAAGCAAGACAGAAATTAGCACGAGCCGTGGCATAGATACACATTCTTTGTATGTTAATATGGCACTCAATCTTTTTTTCAACGTTTTTCGTGTAACATTTCCACCTGAATTAGATGTTTTGCGAGACGACGTAGATGTCTTATGCCAAGCTATATTCTTGTTAAAAGATTCGAAATAAAACGAATCGGGCAGCCGATTTCGAATCGAACCGAATTGCAACTTGAGATTCGAAATCGAATCGAATCTCGAAGCTTCGTAGGGCCTTATTCAATAAATCAATTTTTTTTTTAATTTCGTACCATGAGTTCCAATGTGTTTTATGTGCCTACTGGCACATAGAACACATTGGAACTCAGAGGACGATTTGTTGGCATAGTATGGTCATGTAACATGTTTGTGGGAAACAGTGTGTCGACGGTCTCAACTGGGGATCTTGAGGTGTTGAGGGTTACGTTTGTTATGCTACACGTTTCATGTTGCCAAGACTGACACAACAATATGAAATGCTGATCGCAATCACAAACAATCAGTTGGTCATATATAAATTCTAAGCCTGTCAAAACACTATATTGCTGGGGAAATTCACTATCGAGGCAGAACAGACATATATCATTGCTTATTTAGTTTGTGATCTTACATAATCACGTAAGTCGAATTTTATAGTTAACTTTGTCAGGTAGATCGCTTCTGGATATATTGTTTGAGAGACATTCTTTAATCTTGGAGTGGAATTAACAACAGTGTTCATTCAAAGATTATATATCTTTTATCCAGAAAAAAGGTATACCGTATCCACAGATTTGTTTTTAAGTCTACAATATGGCAGACGCGATGCACACGTTGCGATAACGTAACATTAAACATTTATCTAACATAACGGCCTCCCTTTCGACATAATAAGTAATATTTTGGATTGCGACTGCTTATATAATGCTTGATGATGAGTCCAAGTTTAAGTTTTTGTATTATCCCATGTATGTATTTCCTTTGCTCTAATCAAATATCTATTCACGATGGACTAAAATAGAATATTGTTTAAACTAAAACTGAACTAGACTAAATTCGTGATTTATCAACAAAAATCGCATTTAATATTTTATTTTATTGGACGCCTATCCTATTACTTTTCCTCAAATTCCATATTAACAAATCCGAACGGAATACGTGTTCCTTACGGATTTCCTTTCTTGGACTATTTTTCCACGTAGCATCATATCATGGATCCACCAAAAGAGCTAAACTCCTCCCATTTTCGTAATCAGCCAATCGAAGAGTCGCATTCTGACACAGCTCAATTCAGAAACTGCGATGCCAGCCGAAAAATTACCAGCTGTTGTCTGAATTTAAATTGGAAAATGCTTTTGTTCAAATCTACAGAAAGTAACGAAATTTAACTTACTCTATTAACGGGAGTGATTTTATTATACTCAAGTTTTGATTTTGAAGCGAATATCTTTCAGATAACAGCTGCTAATTTCTTAAAAATACAAACAAATAACCTACTGACTTGGATACAGTTTTCATTTATATTTTTCTTTTTACATATCGGTCTTCACGCGTGCTTGGCAACCACACCTGGGTTTTGTTTCTATTTCAAGGAGACGTCAAAACTGTAGTTATCTGCGCTTGGCGTTTAGCAGTGCATCTTCGTGGTGTTCGGGATTCTTGGTTGACTGCATCAATCCTGATGAAGCATAAGTTGTTTGTGGCACTCAAATGTTCCACTAAATGAACTTACAATAACTCCCATAGTCGGAAGGACTATATACAAGCCAGCTTTTGATCTAACCAAGTGGACTGAAATGTTAGTGTTTTGGGGTTACTACTTGTGTGCGGAAAAACTGGTAATTACTTGCTGGAGTAAAGTGGTTCTCAATATAACAGGCTTTTTCTCTTGAACTCAAATCCGAAAGGTGGGCCCGCTTTTGTACATCATATGTAGTGGGTGCAAATACATCTGCAACATCAACAAAAACTTACGATTGAAATACATGGCTACAAGAGATATGGGCTAAGAATTGTTTCCATATTAATATGGACGATATTGGGAGAAGCTCAATAAGCTGGAATGACTTTATGATCGTTAGCCTTTTTTATTTTTTCAGTAAGCCATGATTGAGAGCATTTCTGCTTCTTCGATTCTAATGATATTTATCACACTTATTTGAAGTTCTCGGGGCTGCTTTTGATTTTTGATTCTATGCCTTTATCTGGAACATCGCCCAATTTAGGCGTTTTTCTTAAACTTTTAATTTCCATTCGAGTATTAAACCTTCGTTCTCAAACTGTTTGAAATATATCTCAAACAAAAAGCATATCTAAAACTTAAATCTTTGAACATTGGTGGAATCGTCCATGTCAGTTCAATGATATCAATTGAAAGAGTATATTTTCGCCATTTGGGGAGAGACCAATTAATATTTTCAACGTGCAGCCATCGGGGCTGGACGTTGGGAATATTGATTGGTCTACCCTACACATTCACTTATCAGCTATCCTACTTTAGTAAATTATGACGTATCATGTCTGTGCGCCTGAAAAGCGGCCGCTCGGATTCAAAGGGGTAAAGCGTTATAAGTGGCGAAATTCGGGCGAAACCAGGAGTTTGTGTTTGCGGGATGAGCGCAATAGCATCAACTAACATTAAAATTAAAGATTCCTTCGAGCAGTATTATTTTGCTCGGCCGCTGCTGTTTGAGTGTAATATGAACGTTTCGGTGATCATCCTGCACCCATTTGATCTACTGTCGAATCATTTGCTGGTTCATGTCAGAGTAGTGGCTGCGCATGTCACTTTGTAGCCAGTCTTTGGTCTTTAGTCTTTGGTCTTTTCCTGATCTAACCCTATCACTGTGTAGTCTTGGAGTCTTCTCTGTTGTTTTAGCCGTAGTGCTTACATATCAATCACCTCTTCCAGCAACGCGTTCACGGATTCCGTGGTTCTCACCTCTTGATTGGGCCTCAGGTCGAAAATGCTGGAGGAGTAAGAGTTGGAGGGGCGGAAGGTGCATCGTCAGATGCAACCTCCTGCATCACAGATAAATCTCACTCCTCCATCTCCTCTTCAGACGTAGAGTCTGGTGGGTTGTACATTGATGTCTCCAGGTGGCCCAGTGTCCTCCGGGCACTCTTCTTGCGAGGGGTAATAACAATGATAGTTATTTGTATTCAGGGCAGCTTGGTATTTAACCCTTTACCTAACGAACTCGCGCATCCACTCGCGTAATATGCAAATTGAGCAGTTGAAAAAATTAAATTTTTCAAAATGTGTCAACAAAACCATATCATGTGACACCTTATTGGAACGAGCTCATTGAGCTCGTTCCAATGAGGGGTCACATGATATGGTTTTGTTGAAAGTTTTTGAAAAAAAATTTTAAAAAATGATATTGAAAATAATAAATTTTGATATCGTCTGCGTTGGGTGAAGGGTTAAGCAAGCTTTCGTTCTTACAGAAAACTTTGGTTTCACATTGCAATCGAGGCTGGGGTTTAATAAATTGGTTAGCTTATATTAACTGACCATTAGCTGCCTGAAAACAAATTTGCACTTTGCAGAGTCACGTTGTAAACCCACAGGAATTACAAGTTGGGCTTCTCAATTATCAGCGTAAAATAAACACCACATTAAATAGGTATTGATGTAAGTATTACCAAATTTGGAAAGGGCAGATGGAAAAATCGAGGGAGAGAGGCGGGCGACGACCCCTGTAGATCCACACTTGATTGTATGTCACAGAGGCGTGTAATAAACATAGAATGCCGCGATGTGTGAATGCGTATGGCAATAAGGTTCTTATGCTTTGGCGGAAGGATAGAACTCAGAGCCGCGCCTCTTGTTCTGTAATTCCGTTCTGGCACTTGCGACGTATTGACGAACGCATTCACGCATCGTGACGTTCTGCGTGTGTATTGAACATTTCCCCTCCGAACCTAGCCTATTACCCCTTGTTGGATCGAGCTCATCGAGCTCATTCCAATAATGGTCCGCGCAGGTTAAAAATTCTCAGTTTTTTTAAAAACAAATATACTTGCATATTTCGTCTTTTGTCGAGTAGGGTAATAAGTTACGATTTTGTATATATTTTTTTTATTCGAATTGTGTAATGCTTCTCTTTCCATGATGTTGTTGAACAAAGATAGCGGGTGACACATCTTAATTCAATATCCAGAATGAAATATAAAATGCTAGAATATAATTTTCATACGAAGGTGTCAAAATTGAAGGTGAATTTATATTTCAAATTGCAGAATAGTTTTAATATAAACGATATTGTGTTTGTGTTACAGCAAGGTTCAAATTTTAGGTATCGCACACAACCGAAGCTGAGGATGGAAAAAGAAATTGTCTTTAACAATTAACCCTTTACCCAAGGTAACGGCCAAAAAACGATCAGCTCTATTCTCAAAAAATCGCCGATTAAGTTTCCTTATTTTTTTCATTTTTTGTCTCAAAAACATAGGTTATGACCCCTCTTTGGAACGAGCTCGTCGAGCTCGTTCAAATGAGGGGTCATAACCTATGTTTTGGAGACAAAAAATGAAAAACATTAGTTATTCAAGAATTTTGTTTGCAAGTGTCGTCTGCTTTTCATGTTAGGTAAAGGGTTAAACATATTACACGCTGGCTCACATCTCGCCTAGTGCGCGGCAGATTTTAGTCTTTACCTAAACGATAACCAACGTATCACCAAAGTACCCTGAGTGTGTACACAATACAACTCGAAAACGACCCGAGCTGGAGTTTTTCTTGTGTTTCAAGTGCGTCGGCAAGGGTTGGTGATTCCTGACCCCCTTCCTCCACCGAGTTGTGATCTGTATTAAAATTACGTTTCAGCTTAAATTATGTGAATGTGGGCGATATATTTAAATATAATTTTCACCTTTGGCGGCGACCTGTTTACAGTTTCGTCCAAGTGCTATTCACGCCATTCAAAGTTAGTATTCGGTTTGTTTGTTTGATTTTTGCGTTAGTTTGTTTTTTTTTCATGTTTTTTTCCCCCAAAATCTTTGTCATGACGCCTTGGCGTAAGCTTTCTGTGAACCTGATTTATTCCGACAGTGATGGCTCAAGTCTCGACTGATGAAATAAGTAATGGCTCAAGTCCTGACTGATAAAATATTCCAACTTCATCTCCAAGGCATGCCTTCGTCGAAGGCATGCCTTGGTGATGTAGTTGGAATATTACCCAATAAGAATTACAGTTCAAAAACAGAAACGGATGCTATAATCATCTGTACTGGGCACTGCACAGTGGTAGCTGCTGGCAACATCTCATAGTTGATATTGCATGGATTTCTTTTTTCAGCAGCGGTAATGTTCAGTGAGACTGGAATTAGCATGGCAGGTGGCTTGGATGCAGATATTGTTTCTGTTTAGATAGCGGAAAATACACTCGGTCTTCAATTTCAATATGATTTGGTTTAAACAATATTTTATTTCGTAAGCTCAAAATGTAAAATAGTTTACAGAATATATGGATTCGGCAGTAAGCATGCAGGCTTAAATTTAGCCGTCCCCACTTGATGAGCATATTACAATCAAACGAACATACATCAAGAGGATGGGAAAAACACCAAACGATGAAATGATTTTGGAAATGGAGCTGTATTATGTCACGGAAGCAATGATCATTGACGCCAACCTAAGGACGGTAACCCGTTGGCAACACCACTATATCAGGTGTAATTACACTACTATATGATTTATGTATAGCTTCCACCAGAACTATACGTATTGTGAGACGACGAAGTTTACTGATGCCAAACTATGTTCCAATGAAAAGATTCGGATGAAAGCGAATTTTGCAGCCGATTCGAATCGAACCGAATAGCAACTTAAGATTCGAGATCGAATTGAATCTCGCAGGCCTGCATTCTTTAGGGGTGCAGGAGTGCTGCACGCCTACTGCACGCCTAGAAAAAAAAAATAGATGAGGGCAATCTTTTGCGCCCCTTGATTTTCAGGAATGCTAGGCCTGTTTGTGACTGCCTTTAAAATATATTATTATTTCGTCCTTTGAGTTCCAATGTGTTCTCTGTGCCTACAGGCACAGATAACACATTGGAACTCATGGGACGATTTGTCAATGTTGCATTGATTCGCAATAATTCATGACCCATTCTGTGTTGCATTTTGATACATTTTGATTGTAGAAGACAGTCACATAAGAATTGAATGTAACATTTCGAATAATGAGAAGATGGGTGTGCCAATTTTTCCACTATTCCACAATTTTTCGGTATTAATACCTTGAAGTGAATATAACCAAAATAGCATACAAGTTTTTGCATTGAAAATTTCAGGTGCAATAGCACTACCAAGCAATCTGAGGAGGGCAACTGTTTTGCACTCCTTGACTTTCTAGATTGCCAGGCCTGATCTCGAAGTTTCACATGACCCTAATTTTACCCTTGAATTCGATTCGAGATTCGATTTGGTTGCAGTTCCTTTGATGATTCGAGTTGGCATTCCGACCGACTTGGCATTTGAGATCAACAAGGCCTTACTTCAACCTCTTCAATGGCAGACCCATCATTCTCCACCAGGGCGTCAAAACGTTTATTAATCTATTCATCATACATAACTAACGATATTTCACAAATACCCGTCGAAGCGATCAAAATGTCGACGAAAGACATGGAGAAATAAATATGAAACAAGGTCATAGTACCTGGGTCGTCTGTGAATTAAACAACCTTATCCCAGTAAAAATAAACTGAAAGGGAACAAAAACAACATCAAAGCAGAATGTTGTCGTTTATTTTCAGTATATCCGAAAATATGGGCGGGATCTGCGGAAAGTTGAATATCTGCAAATGCTGCAAAATGAAAAATATAATACGACCAGGATCAGGCTCAAGTCATAGCTCGAAAGGATCAAGAGGAAAAGGTATGTATGAAATGTCTAGGGAAGTATGACTGACACACTTCATATATTATTCTCTCTCTCTCTCTCTCTCTCTCTCTCTCCATCTCTCTCTCTCGCCTCTTACGCCTCTCTCTCTCTCTCTCCCTCTCTCTCTCCCTCTCTCTATCCATCTATTTCACCTCTTATGTATGTCTGTCTCGCTGTCTTCCTCTCTCACTCTCTTCTTATGCCTCCCTCTCTCGCTGCCTCTCATCTCTCGATTCTTATGCCCCTCTCTCTCTCTCTCTCTCTCTCTCTCTCTCTCTCTCTCTCTCTCTCTCTCTCTTTCTCTCTTCTGATAAACGTTAAACATATGTCAGACATTAGTAGTAGTATAGCATGTACCCGATCGTACATCATTACCCGGAGCTTTGGGGGAGCAGCTAGTGTTAAATTCCCATAGGAACCGGAGCCATTTGGGGGAGCAAGTTTGCGGGAGCAAAAGTACGGCTCCATGAAGCTAGATCCGACAAGGGGCGTAGGTACTGTATATATAGTATGCTATGGCATGTATAGTGACATATGTACGCATGGGGCTATAGGTATATAGTATGGGTATGTGATGGACAATTAATGGTGAAGATGGATTTTCTTGAAAGTTTTTCCCGCGACACGGTTGACGTTGCTATTGACGTCGAGACGTCATGATACGCGTGCGACGTCATAGAGATGCTGTTATTGACCAGTATACAATCTGACATAACGTTATTCGGGTCAGTGGATGTCGGACTTCTCGTATGGGGTGGTGTGATATGGTAGTAGTGGTATATATCCATGTTGGTATACTATTAGCCCTTGGGTCTTCATAATATGCTGTGTCTGCTATGGCTAGGTCAAGCAGTGTTGTGGGCATGGAGGTCATGTATGGTCGGCCAGTGCGGTATTGCAAGATAGTCCTTGGTGGTTTAAATTGGACAGTATAGGATGAATGGTCTGTTGGCCTATTACCCCATTAGTACTATTAACCCACCGAATCCTTTGTATTATCTTATGGCTGGTATTGGTAGTTCGTAATGCTCAGTTCAGGCAGTACTACAATCGTTTGTTTAGAAGTGGGGTATAGGATGCATTGTATATACCGGTGTAGGTCACCAGTTAGTCCCCGGTGTTATCAACGAACCGATTGCTTTGTATTATTCTATGATTGGTATAAGTAGTACGTTATAGCAGGTCAAGTGGTATTTTGGAGGGGGTGGGGGTAATGCCTGGCAGTATAGAACAGCAGTATAGTATGGACGACATATAATAATAATAATATATACACTTATATAGCGCACGTATCACAATTTTGAAAGAGTTCCAAGGCGCTTTACAAAGATATTAGTAGGAATAAAAATTTAAGTATACAGTCCTTCCCCCATGTGTTCTTTAGAAATATTTTTCAAAAAATAATGTTTTTAATTTGGATTTGAAGGAGTTAATGGAAGGGGCAGACTTGACGGATTCAGGTAAGCTGTTAAAAAGTTTAGGACCACTAATGCTGTAACAACGGCCTCCGTATGTTGACAAAGTATACGATTTTTCCTTCAAAAGGGTTTGACCTGCTGAACGAAGGAGGCGTTTGGGTCTGTAAGTTTCAACTAGCTTGGAAATATACTCTGGAGTTTGATTCAGGCATGATTTGTAAGTGAAAAGGAGAATTTTAAACTCTATTCTAGCCTTAATGGGGAGCCAGTGTAATGTTTTTAATTTGTGAGAAATGTGGTCCCTTTTCTTTGTTAAAGTAACGATGCGAGCTGCCGTATTTTGTATGACTTGCAATCTGTTAATCTGTTTACTGTTAATACCATAGAGGAGTGAGTTGCAGTAATCGAGTCGTAATGATATAAATGCATGCACAAGACATTCTGGGGCATTTTTCGTTAAGATTTTCCTCGCTCGACCAATTTTTCGAATATGTAAATTAGCTGACTGACAGATTTTTGAAATATGAGGCGCCATGGTCAAATGATTGTCAAAATAAACGCCAAGGTTCCTAACAGTTGTAGATGGGTTTATTACTTTGTCGCCTACTTTAAGGCAGGGTAGTGTATCTGGGGCGGGTCTATACCTAGATGTAAACACTATGAGTTCTGTTTTCTCGTCATTCAATTTTAATTTGTTTACCAGCATAAATTTCCTAATGTCAATGATACAACGATCCAAAATTTGAAATTTAGTTTCTATGTCCAAACTATCTGTCGGGTCAATGTCTGTGTAGATCTGTGAATCGTCGGCATAGAAGTGATAATTTATACCATGGGAGCGTATAATTTCCCCCAGGGGCTGCATGTAAAGTGACAAAAGAATGGGGCCTAGGACCGATCCTTGAGGTACCCCGAATCTAAGTGGAACAAGTTCCGACTGAGTGCCATCAATGGTAACACATTGAGACCTATCTGATATGTATGACTGGAACCATCTCAGTGCTGACTCACCAATACCTAATTGAGCGAGCCTATCGGATAGAATCGTATGGTCAATGGTGTCGAATGCAGCTGAGAGATCTAACAAAATTAACACAACTGCTTTTCGATGGTCAATGTATTGAAGAATATCATTTTGGACACCAAGTAGAGCTGACTCAGTAGTGTGTCCAGGACGATATGCTGACTGCTTAGGTTCCATTAGTTGGTGGTCATCTAAAAACACCCTTAGCTGTTGAGCTATTACCTTCTCAATAACTTTGGATATAAATGGCAGGTTAGAAACAGGTCGATAATTTTTCAGTTCACAAGGATCTAATGAAGCTTTTTTGAGAAGAGGTGTAACTAGAGCTGTCTTGAGACATGGGGGCACATAACCATTTGATACGGACTCATTAACAATTTTTGTGATGGAATCAATGAGAGCAGGTAGACAAGATTTTAACAACGAAGTGGGTATTGGGTCTAGCGCACAACTCTTGCTTGGCGAGGTCATGATGATTTTTTCAACAGTACCCTTCGGCACTGTTTCAAATTTCAACAGACTTCCAGACATATTGGATGATGTGCTGGGAGAGGAATTCACGCTTATAGCTTGCGTTTCATCAAGTAGGTTCCTTATTTTCTCAATTTTAGAAACAAAAAAGTCCGAGAATTTGTGAGCAATTGTAGCATTTGAGAGCTCAACTGAGAATTTAGGTTTATGCCTTGTTTCCATAGACTGTAAAATTTTAAAAAGTTGCTTTTGGTCAGATTTGCAAGCTTCAACTTTACTACATAGAAACTGTTTCTTAGAGAATATTATGAGATGCTTCACAACTTTACACTGGGCAATAAACATTTCACGATGTATTGTTAATTTGGTACGTCGCCATTTCCTTTCTAGCCTACGCCGCTTTTGCTTGGATGCAACAATATCATCGTTCATCCAGGGTCGGGCAGCATTTGCTGAGATAGACTTTGAAAGTAAAGGGGCAGCATCATCCAATAAGCTTTCTAAATTACAATTATAGGTGTCAACCATATCATCTAACGGCAAATTGTTTTTATCGATTTCAGCTTTTACAAAAGTTTCAGAAATCCTGAGCATGAAATTCTCAATATTTATATTCTTCAGTTTGCGGAACAGTACTTTTTCCTTGACTGCAACAGGTTTTTTAACATGCAGTTTTCTAATCACAAGGAAATGATCAGAAAGAGATGGATCATGAACATGAACATCCTTGACAAGGCTCTCATATCGTTGAGAGATAATGGGGTCCAGAGTATGTCCTCTATTATGTGTTGGTTCATGAACATGCTGAATCAAGTCCAGTGAATCCAACAACTCTATGAAACGACGTGTATCAGGATCGGAAGGTATGTCTAGATGGAAATTTAAGTCGCCAACAATAGGTATACGGCCAGCTTCAGCACAGTATATATTTAGTAGTGGTTCAAATTCATCAAAGAACATAGCACTTGTGATTTTTCTCTTTTTACTAGGGAGGAGTCGATAAACAATCAAAAGGCTAAAGGAAGATTTCCCATCAATGGATAAAGCAGCTTCAAGATATTCAAATGTTATATAGTTGTTTTGTTTTGACTTTACATTTACTTTTATGTTGTTTTTGAACAACAGACCAACTCCACCACCCCTTGATTCCCGAGGAAAGTGTTGGAACGAAAAACCAGTGGGTGTCATTTCACCAATTGTGGAATGATCATCTTGGTATAACCATGTTTCTGTTATGGCAAGGCAGTCAAGATTATGGTCCGACACTAGATCTACAATAAAGTCAGTCTTTTCCCTGACAGACTGGGCATTGATACAGCCGAAACTCAAGTCTGGTAGACTTGGCGACGGTTCTACTTTACATACTGAAGTTTCAGGATGAGATATAATGTCAGTTAGATTGGAAAAGTTAGTAGCAGTCTGTTGTTTTAATTTAGGTGAAGGTTTGTGACATGTTATTAAAACAGGTATTTTCCTTTTGAAACCGCCCCTTTTACCACGATGTGTTGTTGGAACTGCTGTGATTCCAGCACTCTTTATGATTTTTCCAGGTAGAGTAATCCAGTTGCTCCATGCAGCTGGCGGCTGTTTGAAGGGATAATAGATAGTTTCTATAATATGTGATAGGCATCTTTGCTGTCATCGGGGTTAACAGTGTGTCTGAGTAAGTCAAATACAGATGTATTTTGGCGATCACAGCTGTACAATTCACAGGTAACAATAGATTTTGTGTAGTGGATACAAAGGGTGAGTTCTTCTCAGTCACTATGTTTCCCACACACAGAGTCAACAGAAGTCTATAATGAATATTAATTGTTTCCATGATGCATGAATGAACACATTATGTCAAAACTGGGTTTAAATATTCCAATTCTGTCCAAAAACTTCAAATTCAGGAAAAATGTTCAGAAAATTATTAGTCCATCAGAATCACCAAGTATTTACAAACAAGTCTATATAAGAACTTACGTTACACATTGAAAGATCACTTGAAAAACTGAGAAAATTTGAAGAGCTCACAAACAGTGTGGCTGCCATATACAGGCGCTCATCAACATATACCTCTGTGGGCCCCTGCAGGTTCCATGTTAGCCCTTAGTACTATTAAAACACCTGATGCTTCATGTTATCCTATGACTGGTATGGGTAGTATGCAATGCTAGGCATAGGGGTATTGTGGGTAGGGGTACTGCCTGGTAGTTTAGAACGGTACTATAGTATGGGCGGTATATACACCTATAGTGCTTGGTACTACTAACCAACCGATTGCTTTGTTTTATTATATGGCTGGTATATGTTGTACGTAATGGTAGATCTAGTGATTTTGTGGGGGTGGGGGTAATGCTTGGTAGTTTAGAACGGTAGTATAGCATAGGCTGTACATGAACCCTGTAGATCTCTTGCTGGCCCTTGATACTACTGATCCACCAGGTGCTTGATATTATTGAGCGGTATTCTGGGGTGGGGTCAATGCCTGGTAATACAGAACGGCAGCAGAGTATGGTTGGTATATTCCCCTGTAGGTCCCATCCTACCCGTTGATAGTATTAATCTACCAAATGCGTTGTATTATCCTGTTACTGGTAAGGTGGTACGTAATACCAGTAGTTCCTACCCTATTCCGAGTACTCTTGTTGTTTCATTTATCTAGATCCTTTATATAAATGATAACTAACCAATCAGATTGCTTGATTTTCCATAATCTGTATGCAGAGTTATCTCCCTTCTGTATAACAGAAGTCTATATCAATGGCAATATGCCCAGGCACCCCAATTTCGGCACCCCTTTTTGGAAAACATATGGCTTTCGGCACCCCTTTTTTCTGAAATCAGGCTAAGAGTCGTATGTCGAGTCACTCGAACGCGCAATTACTCGTTGGCTCATTTGCTCGATGGGATTCGAGTCGTTCGAGCAATATGCCGTGTCACTCGGGGTAAGACGGAATCCCAATTATGGAATCTCTTTTGTGGAATCCCATTTGTGGAATCCCTTTTTCGAAAACGCCTGTGGCTATGGAATCCCTTTTTTTCTGAAATGAGTCGTCGAGTCGTCACTAGAACGTTAAGTTTGTTTACAAAGAATAAATTTCGGAGAGCTGCTAACAAAAACAACTAAAACGTTCGGTACAGACGGCACATGAAAAAAACCGACCGCATGCCCCAGCTCAGCCCTTCTTCGTTTGCCAGACAACCCACTTGTGTAGCACACCATTTGCATCACCACATTTTCAGCACCTAGTCTCCACTAGTCCACAAATCACCTCTGTTTTCAGTCCCTAAATACCGATGAATCGCAGAGTCATATGTGGAGTCACTCGTTCGAGAAATTACACGATAGACCATTTGCACGATAAGATTAGAGTCGTTCGAGCAAGCAGACTGTATGCGACTGCTTGTAGTGGGAGAAGAAAATATGCTAGTGATATGTACTGGTACCCGTAGCGGCAGTTGTACAATATTAGGTACTAAGCGCCAAAATAGTAACACAAGTTGGTAATGTTGAGACACTGTAACACATCGTAAAATAGAGAGGGGGCGGGGGGGGGGGGGGCAATAGTAATGGTACAATGTAGTAACAGTACAATACTGCAGTGATTGTAGAAGATTATAGGAATGGTAACTACACTGGAAGCTGATCATAGATCAGATGGTAGTGACTGTGGACAAGTCAGCAGTAGTGACCTTGGAGTGATCGATGAAGGTCATGGGTGGTCTAGAAGACATGGGACAAACAGGTGTTACGAAACACATATATCCTCTAGAAGGTATCCTCCAAAGGGTACCCTCAACTCCAGCAAGTACCCTCCTGTAGTTCCCATCAATCATCACTGTTTTCAGTCCCCAGATACTGTGGAACAACTTAGAAACAACAATTAGGACGCTCATCCGTAATGCATTTAACAAAACATTATTAATCATTCAATTTGTAAACTCCTATAGCGACGATATTAGCTGCTCCAACCCAAGATGCCCCTACTGTTTCACCTAATGTGGACTCTCAACGTGTAACTCCCTTATTCCCCACAACCCCAGAAACAGGTTGCCTTGCCATTTACGGTTTTCTTATTATACATCACCCCTATTACCATACGGTCATTTGCACTGTTTTACTTTAATAGAAAAGTAGTTTTTCATTCTTCTCGAAAATTTGGTTAATGAACAGGTCAAATCAACTAGAGTTTGAACATTGGGAGTTTGATTCACGATGAGGAAGCAATGCTCATTTCCTATCAATATAATGTTAACACAAACGCAACAAATACCTGCTGTCGAGATTTATTTTCCTCAAATCTAATGTTTGCCAATTGCGATCCTGTTTTATTCAGTATTTTGATTGTTTAGGGGATGACAGGAAGGCAGTCAGAAGACGATGCCATTCCCCACAGTATACATTTATAATTTTTGTTTCCTTTTCTCATCTTTTACCTGCATTTGTGTGCTGTGAAATAAACTGAATCCGAATCTGAGATGATCGAATGTGGAGTCACTCGTTCGAACACATGATCTATAGCTCATTTTTCTCAATAAGATTCTAGTCGCCCGAGCTATGCCTGTTCCATTTATTGGTGCATAGCTCATTAACCCTTCATCCAACGAATCTTCCACATCTACCCGTGTAATATTTAAATTCAGCAGCTGAAAAAATATTATTTTTTAAAAACTCTTAACAAAATCATATCATGTGACCCCTCTTTGGAACGAGCTCGTCGAGCTCGTTCCAATGAGGGGTCACATGATATGGTTTTGTTGTATTATTTGAAAATTTTAAAAAATGATATTTAAAACAATATTTGTTTTTATATCTGCGTTAGGTAAAAGATTAAGGAAACCAGGAATAGGTATGAATACGTTGTTGGAGCAAGGAAATTATATTCGATTGTTAGTACTAGTGGGAGACAAGTATGACAGTGATAGTAACTGGGAGTCAGGGCAGCAGTGATGTAATGATAGGTACTGAGAGTCATAATGCCACAAGTATACAGTAATTGTCCAAGGCTGCAAGGTTGGTAGAAAGCTACAGTAATGGAAACACCAGAGATTGATAATATGACAGATAGCCGAAGACATGGCTGAAGTGGGCGTATAAGAGCTTGGAATCCCACTTATGGAGTCCCCCTTGTGGAATCATTTATACGGAATGGATATAGAATTCATCCCTTTTGGGGAAACATCTCTGGGTAAAGAATCCTCATTTTTCGGGAGGAGTCGTATGTGGAGTCACGCGTTCAAACAATTCTCGATTCTCGTTAGCTCATTTGCTCGATGTGATTTTAATTGTCCGAGCAATGCCTGTTCTAGTCACTAGACGACTGGCGCTTGAACCTCTTCTTAGGAAACCTTGTGTCAGTAGTTATGTGGTAGTAAGCGGGGTTTAGATGAATAGAATGGTCAGTATGGTCGAGGAGAAAGGTCGAGACCAGAGATAGCTAAGGTCAATCAGAACGCTAGGGTAGTCAGAAAGGTATCAGTAATAGGTGGAACAGGATAGAAATAGATAAAAGTACGTGTACGGCTACGTGATATACTACTAACGTAATCAGAAATACCCAAAACATTGAATTCAGCACGTATAAAAGTGAACTATTTGATTGCTTTTGTCACAGAATACAGCTTCAAAGATATCCTTCCTATGGAAACGTGGTAGGGACATGGGTGAAACAAATGAGCCGGAGGTAAGATTTTAACTTTCAAATTCAAAAGTTCAACTTTCACAAACAAAAATCTATCTTTCAAAGTAGAAATGTTAACTTTTAAAATCAAAATTTAAATTTTTAAAGTAAAAATTTAAATTGTTAAAGTAAAAATTTTAACTTTCAAAGTAAAAAAATCTTAATTCCAAAGTTCAATTTTTAATATAAAATTTAACAAAAAAATGACTCTCAAAGTTACAATTTTTATTTCCAAAGTAAAAAGTTTGACGTTGAAAATTAAACTTTTAACCTTTGAAGTTAAAATTTTGACACCGAAAGTTAAAATATGTTTAGTTTGAAAGTTAAAATTTTAACCATTGAAATTACAATTTCAATTTTTGAAAGGGCCCATTGTTTCACTCATGTCCCTAATACGCTTCTGCACCTTGCCTTAGTTCGCGTGGAGTGTTGCTAATCTCAATGCAGATGTATATTTAGCTTAACCCTTTGAACTCGAGAGGACGGTTTTCCGCGCCAGAGACATGATATGCCATAATTTCATTAAGGATGATTGCTAACTGAATGTGTAGGGTAAACCAATTAATATTTTCATCGTGCTGCCTAAAGGCTGCACGTTGAAAATATTAATTGGTCTACCCCCCAAACATGAATATTAAATCTTCCATTTGCTGTTATTGCACTGACATGGAAGATACCACCAGCGTCTAAGGGATAATCATGTTTACTTCGTTTGTAATAAAAATATGTCTGTTTTACAGGATATCCAAGTCAGTTATATATATTTCGAAGAGTCCACGATGTCTTTCTCGGAGTAGACCAATTGATAATTTCAACCTGCAAACTGGTGACTACAGGCTGGGGGCAGGTTAATCATTGGACGGGTGACCGTCTGAGTGATCAATTCGGACTCCCGCGTTGAGTTCATGGGCAGGGCACTTAACCCCCCGTTGTCCACATGCAGGCACGATGACGCCGTGTACAAAGGCGCACTGCACGTCGACGGTACACATGTCTTCAACCAATCTAACCATGCCTGTGCTGCAGTGCGGAGTTACGATGTTGGGGAGCTGGCAGCTGCACGTCGTTGCTCGGTGGGTCTCTCCGGGTACTCCGGCTTCGTCCACCCGTAAAACTGTCACGGTCATGATTAGTCATTGTGCATAAGTATATGACCGTAGACACCAATAAACAAATAAATAAATGACCACAGGCTGAAATTATAAATTAGTGTACCCTGTTTGTTCAGTTAGTGTAATTTATTATTGCAATATTTAGATTAATTTTGGACACTTTGGGTTACGGACTGATAAATTGGTCGCCGTGCTTGAACACGTGGAAGACTAATCAACATATTGTTCACAATTATATGAATATCATTTTATCACATGATCGCAATCAAATAGCTCATTATGGAAATTTTTGTTTCGAAAATCATAGCTTATGACCCCCCCCCCCCCCCTCATTTGAACGAGCTCGGCGAGCCTGTTAAAAATGGAAAAAAAAAGTTGGTTGGCGAATTTTCGAACATTACTTTAGGTGAAAGGTTGAAATAACACTTTATGTGATAAAAAGAATGTCAAACACGTCACAATTTGCCATGAAATTGAGACCCAATAGATATCGTCTATTTCAGGACACGCTTACGGACGTAAACGAAGAGGATCTGGTTCGAGCCACGGCTCAGGGCATGGAAAAGGTTTGTTTTGTATGCGCTACTTCTTATACAAATTCTACCACTCTTTGTGTGCCCAGATTGTGAAGGGTAGATATATAGTAGCTTTAATAATGCACTTTCATTTCAACTGGCCAATCTTTCTTTTTATCGTGAACATTCGTTTTTGGGGAAATCAGCACCCAAAACTAACATTTGAGATGTCGGAACAGGAAGTTGCAGAAACTAAAACACTCAAGAGATCAATCTCCAACTCACATTGAGCTTTTATGGCATTATCTTCTCCAGCTTCCCCCACTCGTAAAACTGGCCGAAGAAAGTGAAATAATCCTAACTCGATGGCTCTTTCCAATGAAGGGTCATATATTGTTTTTTTTTCAAAATTTAATAGAAAGTTTCTGAAGTAATTAAAACACATTTTGCTTTTGTATGCGTTGGGTGAAGATTTAAAAAAAAAAAAACAGTATCTATCCAGGGTGGGGGGAGCGTCTGGACAAAATGAGCAGACACAGGGTCAAAAAAGTGTTTCTCCGCCTGCCGTAGACCCTCCACCGCAAATTTGTAAATTCTTTCCACCCATTCCGAGGGGACCCACTTCCCATATTTCATTCCGGAGCTCAAAACACTGCAAAAACCTGGCCAATTATCAATGGTCCGTTTTCTATGCTATTGTGCATTCCCAAATTTTAGTTTGTTCTGCATAAACTAATACAAGGGAAGTAATTCTAAATTGAAATTCAACCTCGTGTTATAAATCCATGTAAAATGATTTAACAAAGTTATCAAAACAGAGATTTGTCATATAAATTGTGTTAATGTAAACTATTTTATGAGTGCGCCCCTGGAGAAATACTATCTCGGGCGAGACACTCTCAATAATCCAAACCAAAGGGAAAGCCCTTCGCGCTCTTAAAACCGAAACTGACCCCAGTAAGAAAGCCGACCTCAAACAAACATACAACCGCCTTCATGGCGAGGTTAAAAAAGCTCTCCAAGCCGAAAAACCAGCCAACTGGGAAAAGGCAACAGCCTACCTAAACGGGGTCCAGGATGCTAACAAATTCTGGGACTCTTTCAAAACCCTAACTGGGCAAAAAAACAAAAAAACAAAGGCCGCAAAGCCGCAGCAAAGCCTCTTAAGAAGGAAGACGGTTCCTTCACGCGCACCGACAAAGACAAGGCCGACACCTTTGCCGACCTCCTAAGAAAAACATATTGCCTGTATCAAGGTGCGGGCAACGTCATAAATGCCATTGATGACTTCATCAATGAACATCCTGATATCTACCGTGATCCCAAATTCGATACCGACCAGAAGACGGGGATGACAATGACCTTGTCACCCCCATCACCAATGACGAAATCATCAACGTCATAAAAAAGTGCAAAAATTCCTTGTCACCCGGCGAAGACGAAGTGAGCTACAAAATTCTAAAACAAAGCTCAAATTCCCTAATCGAAAAACTGAACAAACTGTACAACGCATGCCTCACCCATGGCTACTTTCCTAAATGTTGGAATACAGCCATCGGTGTCATGATACCAAAACCTAACAAGGACCCTTCCGATCCAGCCAGCTACCGCCCAATCAGCCTCCTCAGCTGCATTGGTAAGACATTCGAACGAATCGTTACCAATCGATTCAGGGGGCACCTTGAAGACAACCATTTCTTTAATAAGTGGCAAAGAGCCTATAGAAACCGTAAAGAAGGCAGCGAGCATGTCTACCGGCTAGTCACTCAAATGAAAACCGCGATCAACAACCAGCAAATAGGCGCGGCAATCCTGTTAGACGTCGAAAACGCATTTGACTCTGTTTGGCACAATGGAATGCGCTACAAATTATCCAAAATGAAACTCCCCATGAAATTGCTCAGATTACTACCCTCTTTCCTAAATGATCGCGAAATTAAAGTCAGAGTGAACAATGAAATGTCTGACAGTGTCCTCCTTGAAAAAGGCACCCCAAGGATCCGTCCTAAGCCTCCCCTTTACATCTTCTATGTAAATGATCTCAAATTCTCCGAGGATCGTGTTCAAGTCTCCCAATTCGCGGATGATAAGGGCCTCTGGGATTCTAACAATATGGCCAATCTACTCCAAAAACCCCCGCAACGCGCTCTCGATGACCTAGAACAATGGTGTGCCAGATGGAGAATAAAGCTGAACGTCAATAAAACCCAACGAATGGGGCAATCATCCTAACTGACCTCAATCAAACTAACATGGGAAAACTCCAGAAGGTCCGAAATCAGCGCTTATATATAGGGTCGCCCTCTGTGCCCCATGGGACACACCTATCAAAACACTCCACAACAGTGCCGATATCCCCACAATAACAAAATCGCCTTGCCTCTGTAGCTGCGAAGAACCATGATCGGCTAGCCGACAGCCAACTAATATCCGAACTACATGTAATTTGCAAAAGCAGACAAAAACCCCAAAACGTGAAAACCTAAGGAAAACTAACTAGGATTCTTACTGAGAGCAAAACGACTAAAAACCTAAGGAAATAATAATTAGGATTCATATCTGAGGACAAGGCAGGAAAGTAACACCCCCGGGTGTGGCTCTGTTTGTAAGCATGTTCTTCGCCTCAAAACTAAATAGGGAACGAGAAGGTGAACTAACAGGCAGATTAACAGCTTAGCTGTGGCCTTCTATCAGCAAGGGCTGCCTTCACCGACTCAACTAATATTACTTCACGTTTAAATACTATATAAAACTAAATATGCTAGAGAATAAATAAGGGACGAGAAGGTGAGCTAACGGGCAGATTAGCAGCTTAACTGTGGCCTTCTATCAGAAAGGGCTGCCTTCACCGACTCAACCAAGGTAATTAAAAATCGGAAACCCTGAGAAAAAATAGGAAACGAGAAGGTGGGCTAACAGGCAGTTTAACAGCTTAGCTGTGGCCTTCTACCAGAAAGGGCTGCCTTCACCGACTCAACTAATATTACATCACGTTTAAATACTATATAAAACTAAATATGCCCGAGAATAAACAGGGAACGAGACGGTGAGCTAACAGGCAGATTAACAGCTTAACTGTGGCCTTCTACCAGAAACGAAATGAAAACTAATTCTGCCTTTTTTCTTTTAAGAAGGTACACAGAAGATACTTTTTGACCAGCACCCCAATAACCGCTATGGACACTATAACCGTTATGGAAACTGTAACCCCCATGGTTCCTGAACATCATCCACTCCATCCCTAAAAGTGGTCGACCATTTCAAGAGAGGCGAGCGTTGGCCCCGAGTCCCGCCTCTGCCCCTTTTTTGTAAGCGCATTGCGCATCTTTTGTCCCAACCCAATAGCAATATAATTCAGGCCTGCTCCCGAACCAGGGAAGTTAGGCTGTTCTTTCTGGTGGTCCCCGAAAGGGGTCGTTGTTGTTTTCTTTCAAAGACGTCCTACCAAACAGAGACAGTCTGAGGCAGATTATACTTGCCAGTGATGGTCATCATTCGCAATCATCTCCGAAGTGGCAGACTATACTTGCCTGAAACCCCAAGACTACTGCACCCTCGGGGAGATGTAGTACCTTTGTGAGAGGACCCAAACTCCCACACTGGTCCTCACCCGAGGGTTCAAACTACATCAGTCAACTAAGCCATCACGCCGCAACTGGAGACACCTGCCGAGCCTCTGAACCTTTTCTCCTTCAACACGCCTCGACGTGTGAAAACTGATCATATACAGTCACTGAGGGTCGAAAGGGGCTTGTTCCGAAAACCGTCCCTGCGCGCCTTCGGCGCGTGGAACCATTCCGTCCTCGAAGTTCATTTTATGAGACACATTCTACACCCTGCAATTCTTTATTAGCACCATATACCCCTGTTACATAATACAATTTTATGCTCAATTGTGTAATGTATCCTATTTCCGAGGCAATGCTGACATCACTACATGTGAGATACCTGAAGCTGCGTGAGGGCTGAAATTCTACATTGGGTAATTCTACATGAGTCAGTTTGGTTGAATTGAAAAAAAGTGTTCATAACAAAACTCAACTGCAGATTATTCAGATTTGGTCAGTGTATGTTAATGTTTCTGATGTCCACTTGAGTTGTCGAATTTGCGAATCTTCACTGAGAATATTTTGACTCTTCTGAGCTTGTCTATACCCCACGTTCTCTCCAAAGCATGTTTTAACTACTCTATTCACCACCCTGCATCATCTTAAAGGTATAAGAACATCATTCTTTGAATGAATTCAAGTGCAGGAAAACAATTGTAATTTGTGCCATTTCCACGTTTTTTCCGGGCCAATGGACCCACCCACCCCTACCCTGTGTCTGAATTTCTTTGGCAGACCCCCCCCCCCCCCGATCTATCTAATATATTTGTTTTACTATCTGATCCAGTTTTGCCTCGTTCTGTAGATAAACAAAATCGAATGTTAGGTTGACACAATTTATTTTTCTCAAAAAGTGCATAAATATAACGTACAAACAAAATAAAAAAAATAAAACAGCCTCACTTCCTCATTGATTTGAACATTTAATTGTATTTTCTAGAATTATATTTATTACCTATTAATATAACTGACTAAAATAAATCATTAGCATTTTAAGAGATATCGAAATTTGCTAACTGGCAAATTGCCACATCTTTGAAAATGCTAATAGTTCATTTCAATTCATTAAAAA
The DNA here is from genome assembly GCA_031216915.1 of Pictodentalium vernedei. Classification (NCBI taxonomy): domain Eukaryota; kingdom Metazoa; phylum Mollusca; class Scaphopoda; order Dentaliida; family Dentaliidae; genus Pictodentalium; species Pictodentalium vernedei. The sequence goes on from CM062289.1 coordinate 90,119,026, forward strand.
TCATAACTGGAAAATACAGTTCTAGAAATTACAAGTGTAAACGTTCTACAGAGTTGGCCCCTGTACGTGACTGATGATATCTCATGAAAAGCCGTTCACCCGAAGACATGTGAATGGGATGTGTGATGAAGAATATTTTATATTTATCATATGACTCGTCCGTTTTGTTCACTTTAAAACATTTGATACTTTGCTTTCATATTATTCAGTGATAAATAAAGCCTTCCGTCAATTTCATTGGTCAGTTTCAAAACTAGACAATTTGATTGGCTGAACAAAATTACAACTGGGCCATATTTTTATAATTTGCATAACTAGAGTTGGTTTCATTGGTCAATTTCAAAACAGGTCAATTTGATTGGCTTAACAAAATAAAACTGGGTCATATTTGCATAATTTCTGTAGGGAGAATTTACGTTATCTGTCCTATTTTGGGTGGGTTATATTGTATTAATCTTTTACCTACAAGAAAAACGCCATTCATTTTTTTTTATATTTTCACTTTTTGTTTCCAAAACATAGGTTATGACCCCTCATTGGAACGAGCTCGACGAGCTCGTTCCAATGAGGGGTCATAACCTATGTTTTGGAAGCAAAACATGAAAAATTTTAGGTATATGAGGATGTTTTTTCCAACTTCCGTCTGTAACTCAAGTTAGGTGATGGGTTAAAAGTCATACTAAGTGGCTAATTTGTGTGTGTGTGTGTCATATGATAAATAGAATATGAAATGAGTGTTTTTCTCATATAATATTTATGAAACTCGTCCGAATTTTCCGTTTGGACTAGCCAAAGGCTCGCCAAAACGGAAAATTCGTAGACTCGTTTCATAAATATTATATGAGAAAAACACTCATTCCATATCCTCTATTTATCTGGAATCTAACTGACACAGCCTATAAGCCAAAGTTTGGGTGGACGAAATATTGTAGATCCCATTAGACAGTTTTGTGGGTAAATGTGCACATGATAGTTTCATCATTTTATCATAATTTGAGAAATTCAAATGTTAATAATTCACCAGGGATCCTTAACACTTACGCTAACGAAAGCGACTATTGACGCCTGTCTTATGATGATTATCTGTACGTTCTGATATGCGAAGATCAAACCTACCATCTGATTAATTGTTGGAAAGGGCTCGGGGAGCCCTTTCCAACAATTAATTATTGTGTCTATGAAGATATTTCTCCAACATTAGAGTTTCAAGTATGTCATCAATTTTATTATACTTCCTCGCATACAGGCGCACAGAGAGTTCCTCCATATAAAGTGGGCGTGGCAGTGAAAGGGTTAAAAAAATATTTTCACTACGCTAATGCAGTGGAACCAGATTTATTTCTATTGTGTTGGATTGTTTTACACGTCACGGATACCGAGAACACAGCAACTAGTTGTCCAATACGAAGTCATATTTCGTCCCTTTGCATAGCAACCATTCAAACAAAGATAAATGGTCAACACAAACTCAATTTTTTTCACATACCCGCCGCGCAAGGAAACAACTGAAAAACCAATGCTTAATACAGGAGTCTACTGGGCCAAGAAAAATTATCGGGAAATGCATCGGGGGGGGGGGGGGGGGGTGCGGACCCGGAGAAAATTTTGATTTTGCGAACTGAAAGAACACTGCGTCCCTGCATCTGTGCGATCATTTTCAATCTGCACAGATGACATTTTGATGGCATATTTATACCATCTTCATCGCTCATTCGGACAAATGTTTGCACCGGGGTGGGTGAGTGTGGGGGTGGTGGAGATCTTTGACCCATCGAGATGAACATAGTTCGACCGAATCGGAGAAAATTGTTCAAACTGAAAGAACGCTGTTTCCTTGCATCTGAGCGATCTGAACATTTCCGTATACCGGCAGTCTATGCAATCAGATCTAATTCGCCCGTTAGTTATTTCGTTGGGCTCAGTCAAATTTGTGTCCCCAGAGGGCACACCCATTATGGGGGTGTATGGCACCGGGAAATTGGCCGTAATGTACATTTCTGGTAGCCACCATACACCAAATATAATTTGATAGTCACATACTTCACACTCAATAATAAATTAATCGTACTCTGTGGTCAGCCTTGTTAACCTGTGGTGAGGCCACAAGTACAACGGGTAGAATTGGTATTCGTCAACATGGCAATCTATTCTGACGTGAAAGACTAATCAAAGTCAGCAATTAATAGCGATCTGAATAATGTTCACACACAAGAAGAGCCTTCCTCGCCAATGAAACATCTTTCGCATAATGTGCAGAAACTTTACTGCACTTGTCGAATGCTCCGAATAAATAGAGAGCAATCACTTGACTGGACTGGTTACGTGAAATAATTCATATGAGGCGAGGGACGTCGAACAAACACGAGTGCGCGAAAGCGCACGAGTGTTTTACAATATAGTCCCTCGCCTCGAATGAAGCATTTCACGTAACCAGTCCAGTCAAGCGTTTACTCTGTTTATTACTTTTCATTATTAACGATAATTATATTATTTAACCCTTTACCTAACTTAACACCCAAAATCGGTCAGCGCTATTCTCAAAAATCGCCTATTAATTTTCATTATTTTTCATTTTTTTGTCTCCAAAACATAGGTTATGACCCCTCATTGGAACGAGCTCGTTCCAATGAGGGTACATAACCTATGTTTTTGAGACAAAAAATGAAAATAATAGTTATTTAAGAATTTTAGTTGCAAGTGACATCTGCTTTTCATGTTAGGTAAAGGGTTAATAAAACAAAAAACAACGAAGTCCCCATTACACACACGGCAAAGCGTCTTCGTTTGCGCGCACGGATACATGACACAATTGTTGATTGCATAATTCACTTGTGAAGTTATCGATTATAATCAAACCGGGAAATCCCAGTAAATCACACCTTGGAAAGTAATAATACTCAAGACTTCCAAAATATGAATAAAAAAGCCCGCGCATCCGTAGCAGAGCGAAGGTCCTGCCAGCGCGATGGAAAAGTGATCCATTGCGTATCAAGGAAGATGATCAAAGGTTGAATTTCTAGATTGGCGGAATGATGGAATGACTGAATCGCAGACTTCCTATATAATAATTGATGTCAATAAAAGCAAAAGCCTGTTACCAACAACGCCACATATTTTCTTCTCTGATGGGTGTACATTGATATTTTGTTTCCATAATAACCGATCTGGAATCCATCACAAAGTGGTTTGGCTGATGTCCAGACACTGGCAGCCGTGCTGAGAATACTCCTTGTAGTACTTTGTCTGGGTAAGCGGTAACTTGTTCATTGAAAAATGAGATGTCACGTGTTTCGACACTGGAAACTATGCTGAGAATACGCTTCGTGGTAACTTTGTCTGGGTAGGAGGTAACTGGTTGGTTGAATAATAAGATGTCATGTGTTTTTATGGCGTGAAACACGAACGTTCAAAAGTCGATTTTGAGTTGAATAATACATTTCGATTATCACAAAAGATACCTTTACTGGGCAATTTAAAATCACCAAAGGACTCTGCGAAGCTTCGAGATTCAAGTTGAAATTCGGTTCGATTCGAAATCGGCTTCCCGCTTCGTTTCCTTTCGAATCTGTTTACATGAATATAGCCTGGCATCGGTCATCTTCGTCGTCTCGCAAAACATCTAATTTAGATGGAATTTGTACATGAATAATGTTGAAAAATGCCTATGAACATAAATAACATCTGTATCCATTCCACCACCCGTTCTAATGTCTGTATTGCTTATCTCTAGCATCGTTTGAAAGCAATCTATGTTTCCCAAACAATGTTGACGATAAAGTGTTGTTAGCGGTTAGCCATGTGCAGTGCACGGTGCGGGAAAGTCTCGCACCGATTCACATTTTTATACTATAATCCTTACTTGGTAAAATTCAAACTATTTCATCAAGGCATGCCATCGGCTATGTGCTTGATACAAAAAAAAAAAAAATTAAACAATAATGAAAATTGCATGGTGTTTTTTGCACGTACTGGTTTTGGTTGTTACATAGGGTAAAGGGTTTCCAGTACTTCAGTTGGAATATTTTATTAACCAGGCCTTGAGCCATCACAGTCTGAACAAATCAGGTTCACAGCCCTCCCCTCTACAACCTCGGTCATTTTCAAGACGTCCCTGTTTCGATTCAAGGTTCGCTTCGATTTCGAATAATAGACCCAATTTGATTCGTGATTCGAATCGAATCGCAAATGTATGCCTCGCAGGACCCTAAATCACTATTAATTTGTTTGCTTCCCAGTTGCTTCAACAGAGAATAGTTCTCTGTGGTATATGGACACGATTTAACCCTTTACCCAACGCCTAAGATATCAACATTTCCTATTTTAACCATTTTTTATGCTTAAAAAATTCAACAGAACCATATCATGCGACACCTCATTGAGACGAACTTCATCTAATAAGTGGTCATGATAAGGTTTTGTTTAATTTTTATGAATTGTTTTTCTCCAACTGCTTAAACCTTTACCTAAGACGAAAGGCAGACGACACTTGCAAACACATCTTCTGAATAACTAAATTATTTATATTTTTAGTCTCGAAAACATAGCTTATGGCCTCTCACTGGAAAGAGCTCAGTGAGCTCGTTCTAGTGAGGGATCATAAGTTATGTTTTTGAGACGAAAAATGAAAAAAATAATGAAAATTGAATAGTGATTTTGTAAATAGCGCTGAAAGCTTTTGGTCGTTATGTTGTGTAAAGGGTTAATGTATTCCTTATGTGTGCAGATATTGTAGATTTGTTAGGTAAAGTGTTAACCTTCCACATACTTCAAGAAACTAATATGTTCTGCAATACAGACCGGAACTTCACTAATTCAATTTTGTTTGACAGAGCTGGATGAGCATTTTTGATTAGGGTTAAATTTCTAGTTGCTTTTTGTGGACTATGTGCAGTTGAAAAATTGGATATTTCGACATCATTGTGGTTAATCCTCGACAGTATTGCTGTTGTTGCTGAACCCTTTTCCTTTCCCCATTCTTCCCCGAAGGTCATTTTCAGTTTGTTTTTTTTTCGTTTTCTTTTATGTTGACGTGCTGTACAGGTAAGGAAAACCAGTGAATTCCTAAGTTGGATATTTCATAAACATAAATTAGATAATAATAATGAAGTTTATAGCCTCGCTTCCACAATGTGCTCGCGGGCTTTACAATCGAGTACATGCGTGGTGTATAAATAAATAGACTCTGCGGCTGAAGCTGAATATATACAAAAAGAATAAGTAACAACTATCAACTATTAATCAACCAAGGTTAAGCTCAGTGTTATACACTTGCTTGAAGAGAAAGGTCTTCAGAGCAGATTTAAACTGGTTGAGAGTTTGTGGCGTCATCATATAAGCGGGAAACGAATTCCAGAGCTTCGGACCGGTGTAAAAGGAATGGAAGTCCCTAGGAACGTTAGTCCCTCTGGACTATTATTCCGCGGAATTATAGTCCTAGGTCTAACATTTCTAGGAATAGTAGTCCGCCGGACTACTATTGCTAGAACTGTTAGACCTAGGACTATAATTCCGCGGAATAATAGTCCAGAGGGACTAATTTTCCTACGGACTTCCATTCCTGTTACACCGGCAAGAGAGAAATCACGACCACCGTGTGACAGAAGGTTGCAAGATGTGTAAACTAAGTCATTGGAGAAACTGAACCTTAGAGGTCTGACAGGTTTGTGGAGAACAAGAACATCAGTAATGTGGGAAGGACCAAGATTGTTGAGGCATTTATACATCATTAAAAGGATTTTAACGTCAATCCTTTAAAACTATACAGCTGTATACAGCACAATAAAGGTAATGGTGTATAGAAGAGGAAAAATATATGCAATCAACTCATAGAAATGACAGCAGGCCTAAATCCTTCCTAGAAATCTGCTACAGTATTCGTATCAGAACAGATTATCAAATGATATGTCACGAGAACAACCGATAACAACAAAAATTGAAACGAAAGCCTATTTTTCCCTCGCTTGCGTCTATCAATCCATCGTCGCCCGTAATTTTCTAGTTAATAATTTACAAGTGATCCATTAAAGACATATTGCTACTGCGTTAAAGTAGAACGACCTGATGTCTGGAAATTAACAATAGACGTCATGCTGATACAAAAGTACTTCAGTGAATAGCAACAGAGAGTATCAAGGGAGAGAATCATTTCACGTAAGTGCTTTCCTTCAGCAATATTCACATCATGCAAGCAGTCCCAACAACGGAACACAGCGAAACGTCATTCCTCATCAGCCATCTACATGTAACATTTCCATCGTTGACCGCTACATTGCACGCTCATTGCAACATGTAAGAGATATGTACGAGAAAGGCAATTCGCCTGAATGTTAGGGACCCATTTCTCAGTAACTGTCCAAAGTTATGCCTATGAAATATGCCCCCGAGACACGTTTGGACACAATACCTACCAACAAACCACAATAAACCTACCGCTCTTTCTGTTTACTTGGTGCCACCTTTTTGTACCGTCCGTTCCTGCATGGGTATCCGACAGTGTATATGCCATTTACAGATGCTACCGAGATAAGAAAATTAAAACGTTTAGCTCTTCCAAGCAGAAACACATTGTGTGTGCTGTGAAGGTGTATTGGAAGATAAATTTGCATTATCATGACGATGTGTATGTCCCGTAATTTGTATCAGATTCGAGGTCGTGTTTACAATAGGATCGAATCGAGCCCGTTAGGGCGAGTTCGAACCGACTGTAAACCGGATCGTGAATCTGATACAAATTACAGGACATGTACATGGTAATGATAATACATTTATCTAACAATCCCGTTCATAAAGCCCGTTTCACCCATTTTTCAGTCTAAATTAGGTTGAAATTGGTCAAAATTGTGAACTTCAGGAATTATATTTTAATGCGTAATAACAATGCATATATATAATAGTGCAGTGTTTACGGGAAATTGAATCTGTCTGATACAGAATAGGAACTGGGTTGGGGGGAGGGGGGTGGCTGATACAGACGTGTTTTCCGAGTTTTGGGGTGTAAATTAAGTTAATTGTTAGATAATAGCTAATGTTAGTTTTGTGTTGTTAGTGCTACGTTCTGGAGTCACCGGCTCAAAAGTGGGGAAGCGGGTTGACTGACAGAGGGTAGAAATGTATTCGCAAAATACTACGATGTTGCAGCATTGTAGTCTTGCATCAGGGAAGATGCTTTGGTCTCAGAACAAGACCAAGTGATTTTTGAAATACAGAAACAGACGGCTCGGGTTATTTGCACCACGTAAATAATGAACTCTTAATATTTATATTTTGTCCTTCATATGTTTATTTTTCAAACAATACATATTATTGGGTTCGTAATTAAACGAATGCAGCGTTATCGGGGACTTGATACAAAAAGTATATCTGCATAATACAAACGGTTGCTTGGTTAAAGTCTGTTTACGTTCCCATTTATAGAAAAATTCAAGCTTTCCAAACACGTTTGATAGGTACCTTGTACGTTTCTATATACGAAAAGAGAAACAATCACTTCTCAAAAGTATGATTATGAAATCTTATTGTTTTTATGCCTTTATGTCTAAATCACCGGGATTATTCAAGCTGGAACAACATGTTGTTAAGTGTTAAGTCGCACAGTCTTTTCGGAATGTTGAACATGAATGCGCTCAATAAGATTATCCGAGCACCGCAAAAGTTCAAGGCAGCCGCATAAAGTATCACCGAAACGACAAGAATTTTTATGTGTCTGAAAGTGAAATCTGATATTAACCCTCTGAACACCAGAGGCCATTTTTCCGACCGGGTCACAATCATAATGTCATTAAGGGGGGATGACTACAAGGTAAATGTGTGGTGTGGACCCACGTTGAAAATATTAATTGGTCTACTCCCAAATAATAAATATGGACTCTTCCTATTGCTACCATGGAACTGACATGGGAGATACCATCAGGGTTCAAAGGGTTAATATGCTAGTCAAGCCTCAGTCAACTCACACGATATAACAATTTAGTATTTTAATTATTTATTTATTTATTTTTGTTTTGTAAAAGATTTTTCAAACATCACAACAAAACCATATCATGTGAATCCACATTGGAACGAGCTCGTTCCAGTGAGGAGTCACATGTTATGATTTTGTTGATTTGTTTTTTTGAAAAAGCAATACATTTTTCAACTACTCAGTTTGTAAATTACTTGTGAGGATGCGACCGATTCGTTGGATACAGGGTCAATCAAGTCATTACAGATTAGAATTGTGACATAAATCTATTATCTCATCACGTTTATGTGCAAAAATGTACATGTACCAGAGTCTCGTTCTTGTTTCTAAGGCGAAATCTCGACTCTCTGAGATATGGCCTTAGGACGAAGAGCGCGACTCTGATACATTTTGTATATTTCCACAGTTTTGATAATATACTACTCAAAGTTTGTTAAGCACCAAGTATATCCAACTACCTGTTTTACATTTTAGTTGAAATATTGTAATGAAAATTTTATGCTTTTTATTTTATTATATATTTAATGATTTAATGTAGAAATTAAGATTTTGTTTGTGTTTGACATTATTTTTTAGCTTTTGAATACGATAACCATGGAAAATGGATATTATTGGTAAAAGAGGAAATTTTTCAATTTGCCAAAAAGTTGACGGAGCGAACTGGTATGGGTTCAATATCGAGTATGAACCCCATTACTGTTAATTACAGCTTGACAACGCCTTCTCGTGCTCCGAATAAGGTTCCTGGTGGTCCTTTGTGGGTAGTTGTTCCGTTCGTGGACCAGCATGGCACCAAGCTCCTGGACACTTCTTGGCTGGACTGGACGGGCTGAAATTGCAAGATGCAACTCATTCCAGACATGTTCGATTTGATTGAGGTCGGGGGATCTTGCTGGCCAGTACATACGCTCAATCCCTTCCCTCTGTCGGCACTCCCGGACAGCATGGACAACATGAGGACGGGCATTATCGTCCACCAGAATGAATCTGTCACCCACTGCACCTGCATATAATCTGACGTGGACATTCAGGATCTCACCAATATACTGCTGTGCAGTCAATGTACCACGTTCAAGGACACAGAGCTCTGTACGTCCATCCCTGCTTATGCCGCCCCAGACCATGATTGACCCCCCCCCCCCCCCACCCTCATAGCGGTCATGCTCAGCAATGTTGGCTGCATGGAATCGCTCTATTGGTCTTTTCCATACCATAGAACGCTTATCCGTGTGGTCTAGGCGGTACCTTGACTCATCTGTAAAAAGGACAGGTCGCCAATCTTCTATGGTCCATCCAACGTGGTCCATGGCCCATTCATATCGTATCTGGCGGTGGTTCTCGGACAGCGGAATGCGAATACACGGTCTTCTCGATCGGAGACCACATTCGTGCAACCTTGCACGGATAGTCTGCGTCGAAACATTTACCCCGGATGCATTCTGAAGGTCACTGCGAAGCTGAGTTGCTGTGACAAAGCGGTTCCTATGGGCCTGAATGATCAAAAACCGGTCTTAAGATGCAGATGTTGCCCTGTCTGTGCCACCACCATGCCGTCTTACTGGCGTGCCATTCTGCTGAAATCTTGCCCAGGCTCTGGTGATCACCGTATGGTGCACAGCAAGGGTTTCACCAACCATGACGATGGGTAGTCCCTTGCTCCGCCATCCCTACAGCCCGCCACATTTCTGCTTCAGACAAATGTCTTCTTACATCTGCATTTGCCATATTCAATCATTAAATCACAAGGGTCTGTGTTGAAATGAAGATTGAATACCCTACACATGTCATGTACATGTAGACAGTACACGAAAACATCATGAAAATAAAGGGGTACATGCTTTCCATGACTGTCACGAAAAGTTTGCCTGTCAAGAGAGCTAATGAAAACACTGGGGACCATCTCAATACATTCCTCAATCATATCCACCAAAAATATCGCAAATATATCACACGCAAATTTCACAATGATGTGTTAAATATTTGGTGCTTAGCAAACTTTGAGTAGTATATATTCTATATTTTTCATTTACCCTTTATTTCTATTACAGGACATAGAAAACATTCTAAGTAATATGAATATTAAGAATATAAGAAAGAAATGAGGTAAGATATATTTTATTTTGCTCGTTCCTCCCGAAGTTGATTTTAATGTTAGGTTATGGCGTGCGGTGGCTCAGTAGCTAGAGGTGCAGGCTGCAAGCCGAGAGGTCCTCGGTTCGAATCCCACCTGCGACAACCGCGTTGTGTCCTTGGGCAAGACACTTCACCCCCATTGCCCATGTGGGGGCACGGTGACGTCGTGTACTAAGGCGTACTGCACGATGATGGTGCACTTGTCTTCAACCAATGCTAACCCTGCTTGTGTGGAGTTAGTATATGGGGAGCTGACAGTTGCTCGCCGTTGCTCGGTGGTTCTATCCGGGTACTCCGGCTTCCTCCACCCGTAAAACTGTCATGGTCATGATTAGCCATTGTGCAGAAATATGTGACCTTAAACCCCAATAAATAAATAAATGTTAGGTTATGTTAGGGTATTAGGGTTAACCGAGAGAGTCGTAAGTGACCACGTGGTTACTTTACCCAATACCTCGTTGCATAGTCTTTGTTTATTAAGAACTTCATAGTCTGATGTGTCTCTACTCTTTTGAATGTAGGCATTATATTTCACCAATGTATTTCTGGGGCGATTAAAATAAAGCTTTTACAGTTGTAGTTTCCAGAAATGTATTCTCTCCCATCATATATAAACCAGTGAAATAAATCATTTGCATTTGAAAAGACATTGCAATTCTTTAACCCTTTACCTAACAAATCGCCCGCATCCGCCCGCGTAATATGCAAATTGAGCAGTTGAAAAAAATAATTTTTTAAAATATTTCAGCAAAACCATATCATGTGACCCCTCATTGGAACGAGCTCATTGAGCTCGTTCCAATGAGGGGTCACATGATATGATTTTGTTGAAATGTTTTGAAAAATTTAAAAAAAATTATATTTAAAATAATAAATTTTGATATCGTCTGCGTTGGGTAAAAGGTTAAAGTTATTGATTTATTCCAGTGATTTGTAGCCATGGATAGAAAATACATTTCTGGAAAAACAACTGGAAAATTTTTTATAGTAATGGCCCCTGCTTCATCAACATTTTCTACGCAATGTATAATTAGCGAGTCTAAATAGACATTTTCCATACAATTGTAACAACTGGGATTTTTTCAAGTTGGGGAATGGACTCTGAGGGTGTACAGTTCTTGATACGATCTCGATTCGGTCGATTGCACTCGGAAAGGAGCACGGTGGCTCAGTGGTTACGGCAGTGGATTTCAAACCGAAAGCTCCACGACTCGATGTCCGCCAGGGATAACTGCCTCGTGTCCTTGGGCAAGGTGCTTCATCCCGATTGCTCATGTATGGGCACGGCGACGCTATGTACTACGGCGTAGATGGTGCACTTGTCTTCAAGCAATGCTAAGCCTGCTTGAATGGAGTTCGAGTTAGTACGTTAGGGAATCCGACAGCTGTTCGTCGTTGCTCGACATTTCTCTCCTGGTACTCCTGCTTCCTTCACCCGTAAACAGTCAGATACGAGATGACCCTATCTTTTTGAAAGTGTCGTTAAACTCAAATAAATAAATAAATAAATAAATAAATAAATAAATAAAGGCGGAAACAAACACACGGAAATGTCATCAGAGCTCCAGTTTTTTTTGTATAAAAAAGTGAGATTATACAGAGTCCAGAGAAGTAAGTTCACAGATAATTCTAACCGGTTCGCAACCCAGTCTTGAGCCGTTAGAAATCACTGTTGGCTTTTGTAATCACTGTACCGTATTTTCTTCGATTTGAAAAAGCGACGGATATTCACTTTCTAACTCTTTACCCAACGAATCCCCCGCATCCGCCCGCGTAATATGCAAATTCAGCAGTTGAAAAAATATTATTTTTCAAAAAAATTCAACAAAACCATATCATGTGACCCCTCGTTGGAACGAGCTCGTTCCAACGAGGGGTCACATGCTATGATTTTGTTGAAATGTTTTGAAAAATTTAAAAAAATGATATTTAAAATAGTAAATTTTGATATCGTTTGCGTTGGGAAAAGGGATAAACGACACTCCTGAACGCCTTTTGGAGACTTGCAGACGACACGTAAAGTATTATGATTCCATATCTTCATTTCATTCCTTTGACCCCCATAACATTGTATATGATCCCTCGGAGGAACACACCACCCGATTTGGGGATCATTAACAGGGACCTTGCCACAGAGTTGGAGGGTGTGTCTCACCTCAAAATTCAACAAATATACAATAGTTGGATATTCGGAACTCGAAATTGGAAAAAAATGGAAATTTCAATCAGGGCGCTAGTGTAATTTCTCCAAACTTGTCTAGAATTTGGCCAATTTATGGAGTTTTAAGACTGAAAAGTGGTGAATAACTCTCCAATGTTGATTGAAAAGTAATAAAAATCCCCCCAAATATTGATTTGTAGTTGGAATTTCTGGCTACCAAGAGCCCCTTTTGAATAATTTATAGTTAAGGGGTGTACATATGAAATTTCGCAACTTAACCACATACCTAAGGAATCAGACGCATCCGCGGAATTAGTAGTTGAAAAAAAAATCAACAAAATTGTGTTATATGACCCTCCTCATGCGATCGAACGTTTGCGGCTCGTTCCAATGAGGGGTTACATGATATGTATTTGCTGAAATATTTTGAAAATTGAAAACAAAATAATTAAAATTACAAATATTTCTAGGGTGTGTATTGTGTTTGAAACCATTAGTTGGAAAAGTTCGACTCGGGGTGGGTGGGGGAGGGGGGAGGGTGCTAATGGAAATTTTCATTTCTTGAAAATTATGGAGAAGTATCGGAATGTTTTGCCTACTGGGGGTGGAGTTGGAGAGCTAAAGGTGGATAACCCCCCCCCCCCCCCCCCCCGCAGCCGGGAACCCTTAGCAACGTCCCTGGTCACAAGCCGTATTTCAGGAGCAAAAGCGTAAAAAATAATAAATTTTGAAGAGCAACTTTTGTGAATCTCGCTGACAGTGGATGGTCGTAACGTTAAGTACATCGTCGCGTGAGAACCATAAGGTTCTGTCTTCCAGTGGAAGATAGAGCCTTATGGTTCTCACACGATGAAATGTCAACACCGTCCTATTGCCCATTTCGGTTGACCGATCTGCTCCAAAGCTGCGATATAAATCATTTGATGTTTTCCTTTCGGACTGGTCCAGAGCTTCATCAATAAATAATACTACACCGGAACTTCGCTCTTTGTCATCATTTCCACCCCTCAACCCACCTTGCCATTGTCAACAGGGGAAAAAATATTGCATCGAGTGCAGTAAATAGTGTATTTCCACTGAATTCTTCTGTTGCATGCCTCGATTCTCGGTGATTTACTGGTGATGTCAGACCAGGAAACCAATCACATAAAACTTTAACAATTGTATTTTCTAGAATTGTATTTTCTAGTTATGACTTTAAATGGGTTAAAATGAACCATTAGCATTTTCAAAGATCTAACAATTTGCCATTTGGCATATCTTGTAAAATGCTAATAAATCATTTTAGTCAGTTATATTAATAGGTAGAAAATACAATTCTAGAAAATACAATTGTAAAAGTTTTATATGTTTGGCTCCAGGTTACAAGGCTTTCGATCTTTAAAAACACGAGATGTATGAGATACACGGGCGATTGTTTTTTACAAAATCTGTGAGATATTACAAAGGTGGGTGTAACTGCCAAAGTGGATGTCACAAGTGTGTTGTGTTTTTAGAATTGCCCCAATTTACGAATGCAGCAATCCAGTCTGATTACGGTTAAAATATCAAGTCGCAGACAATTCTTCGCCTGAGTGATAGAATCTAGCACCCAGGCGAAGAATTGCACCTATCGTGACAACATGACCCACTTTACAACGTCCTGGGAATATGGTGATAGAAAGACGTGGAATTGGTTTCCACTTCAATATTTTTAAAGTCCATCACATCTATCGGAGTTATCTGTGGCCGAGGGCCCTGTGAATCTTCGAGATTCGATTCAAAATCGAATCTTAAGTTGAAATTCGGTTCGATTCGAATCGGCTGCAAGGATCGTTTCCATTCCAATCTTTTCACTGGAATACAGTTTGGCATCAGTGATCTTCCTCGTCTCACAGTACGTATAGTTCTGGTTGAAATTGTACATAAATAATATTGAAAATAAAGACCGAGTGTAGTTTCCACTATCTAAACAGAAAAAAAAATCTGCATCCAAGCCACCAGCCATGCTAATTTCAGTCTCACTAGACTCTACCATTGTTAAAAAAAGTGTCCATGCAATATCAACGGTGAGATGTTGCTAGTGGCTAGCCCTGTGCAGTGCCCAGTACTGATGGTTCTCGCACCCGTTTCTGTTTTTGAACTATACTCCTTACTGGGTAATATTCAAACTACATCACCAAGACATACCTTCCACAAAGTCAACCCTTGGTGCAGACCTGAAAATAAGCAGTCTGACATTTGCAGAATGAGGTCCCCAGAGGGTGAATTTGATGATGCTACCCCATACAGTGGGCTAATGTATCCTCTGGGTACCTCTTTCTGTTTAGTTTTGAGACACTGGTTCAGATTGAGGTTCACATAGGGTAAATTTAGTGATGTTACCCTGCTGTGCAGGTAGCATCACTAAATTCACCCTCTGGGGACCTCATTTTGCAAATGACAGTCTGCTTATTTTCTGGCTTGCCTCGGTGAAGTAGTTGGAATATTTTGTCAGTCGGGACTTGAGCCATCTCTTATTTTGTCTGTTGGGACTTGAGCCATCACTGTCTGAACAAATCAGGTTTATACCCCCCCCCCCCCCCTCCCCACCCCCTTCCACCAGTCGGTCATCTTAAAGACGCCACAGATTCGATTCGAATTCGAATAAAAGTCCCGATTCGCTTCGAGACTCGATTCGAAGCGAAAATCGGTGATTCGCAGGGCCCTACTGTAGCCTATATAGTTCGAGAAGTGAAAGTGCACTCGGACATCAGAAAACGGAGAACAATCGTGTGAGAAGAGCATATCAGTGGATGTTGCTTGTTCAGAACTCCGTACCCGTTTCATTACTCAAATGAAAACAGATGTCATATCTTCTGTCCTACAGAGGAATCAAGGGTTTTATATTATTATTTATTGATTAGATATGGTTTTCTTTCCCAAAATTGCCCCTTATCGAGCTCGGCCGTATGACTTCAAACTCAGCTGATATGACTTCAAACTCGGCCGATATGGTCCAAGCTAGAGTAGCCCCCCCCCCCCTCACTCTCCACCGATGCGTTACTAGGCGTAGCCATTTTGTTGACTGCGAAGTAGTTCCAGTGTTATTCGTTGAGAGCAATCAATCAGTAAAATTGGATTTAACAGGCAAAATGGAGTAGTTTTTTGTATGGCGACGAAACTAATGGTAACAATAACATGAGTTTGGAGGGCGTTACGGTTTATTAAAAGCCCGAGAGGAATGAATAACAGTCCGAGGGTTTATTACCGGCCCGAGACGAAGTCGAGGGACGTTAATAAGCCAGAGGGCTGTTATTCATTCCTCGGCGGCCGTTAATAAACCGGGATGCCCGACAAAATCATGTTATTTCTATTATTACCATGGCAACAGGCTGTTAATGAATTTTGTTTTCATTAACGGCCCGTCACCCGCTTCCGGTTGCATGACACCGCGAATTACGGAGTTTTAGAGCCCTACCAAACTCCGTTAATATATTAGAGAACGCCCGCTAAACTGGTAATAAGTATGGATAAGGTGGTTGAAGAGAAAAAAGAAGAGAGCGGAACACAAAATTAAACGCAAGCTAATATGCCAAGTGGTAAGCGGAGATTCGTCGAAATGAGAGAAGATTTAGTTCAGCTATCCGAACGTCGTGGCTTCCCTACCGGGGAAGCCACGACGTTCAGATAGCTGAACTAATTAATAGAGGAATAAACTTCTGAATGTATGAAAAGAATGAGCAACAATACCACAGTCAGAAAACTTTAACAGTTCTGAGAACATTTTATAATTATTTCATTTGGTTAAATAATAAAAACGGTTAATACTCGGTCATTTACGAGGTATCAACCCTCTGTAATTTCACTTCAGCCTTCATACCTTTGGTCTCAAGCTGATATGAAGTTACCTTGGGCTGATATGTCCGCTGATATGAAACTAACCAAGTAAATTTCCGCTGTGGAAAGTTTTTTGTCTTGTTATTTTTGTCATTGTGGTAAAAATATGGATAATTTTTAATTTTCACAAAAGTCAGATATCATTTCTACACTTCAGTTTGTCATTTTGGTAGAAAGCGAATATTAGTTTGCTCCAAGTTTGACACATTTTGTGTCTGGACTTGTGCACAACTGTATCATCACAGCGAGGTACTCAACGTAATTGTCAGCTTATTCTAGCTGTGATCTGTTGTCGCGTGGGTTTATCTAGCCCATTACCACTTTTTGAAAGGGCACTCTGCAAGAAGAGAAGCAAATCGGGTGAATGCTACATGTGGTACGTTCGCGAGAGCACATACTGCATACTGATTTCAACAATATAAATGTTTACATCTCAAATAATGGGTACATCATGAGTATGTATAAAATGTGTTCTGCTAAAATGCACTTGGGCATTGATCTTAAAGGATGGAAATAGTAGAGAGGGGTGGAAGGGGAGGGGAGGGAGATGATGGAGAGGAAGGAGGGAGGAAGGGAGGGCCGAGGGAACGATCAACTAAAGTTGATAATGATTTTATCTTGTGTGGATACACCACCTCCAGCATGCTTCTAATTTTTACATGTTTTGTATATTTATTATTACTTTACCCCATATTATTACCACTTTATAGGGCGCTCCTTGGGTTATTAAAATGATCTGAGGTGGACGATAATACTCAATAACAGCCCGCAAAAATAGCGTTAATAATGAAAACGGCCCGCTAGCCCAGAATTGTGGGTAATTTATGTTCCGGAAAAATGACACTAATGTGCTCGAAAGTTTGTTGTCCATTTATTCCAACAAAACGGATTAAGCAATGATTTATTTCGGATTATTAACTTCATTTAGGATTTAGAAGTGGTGGTTAGTATTAATACGATAAATAATCTCATTTTGTAAATAACGGCGTGAGTTTGTAGTTAAAGCGCTTCAGCCAAATTCCAGCAATCCTATTTTCGAGTCATCCAAATAAATTGAACTCAACTTTGAACTTTGACCTTTGTTTGTGAATAAACAGACGACAATCCGATTCTTCTATTTCTAAATCAAAAATGTCTCAGTGGCTTGAAATGGCGTTCTTCTATTTCTAAATCAAAAATGTCTGCAATGGCTTGAAATGGCGTTCTTTGGTAAGTGGTAATAATAGTAATAACATATTCCCTTTCTGGCGTAATGGTACATTAACGGCCCTCAAAAAATGATTAACAGCCCTCGGGACCATTAACGGCCCTCGACTTCGTCTCGGGCCTTTAAGTCGCCCTCGGGCTGTTAATCATTTTTCTAGGGCCGTTAATGAACCATAACGCCCTCAAAAGAACATGTTATTGTTATATTACATGGGAATAAGTTCAAAAATAAACAGAAAACAGTCGTAAAGTCTTGACAATCTAAAAAGGTAGTAAAACTTGACAGACAACCACTGATCCATCATTAGCGCTAGACGTGAAAAACAATTTGAAAAAAAGACTGTCCATAGCTTAAAAACTGAAGAGTCTTATTGTTTGAATCACTCTCTATTTCTATTTTTCAGTTATCAATGAGAAAACTACCGAGTATTATGTATTTACCATTGAAGATACAGAAAGCACAAAGGTGTGCCCTTGCATTTTTAAATCAGTTGTAAATATCTGGAAACGAAATATTATTTATTTATTTATAAGATTATTTATTTGAACATTAGTGTTGCAGAGAGTACTGAAAAACGGTTCGTTTTTTGTGAACATCGCGCCTGTCGATCGTTCCTGGTTGCTTCAACCCTTTATCCAACATAACGGCCAAAAACGGGCCAGCGCTAATCTCAAAAATCGCCAATTAATTTCCATTATGTTTTCATTTTTCGTCTCAAAAACATAGGTTATGACTCCTCTTTGGAACGAGCTCGTAGAGCTCGTTCCAATGAGGGGTCATAACCTATGCTTGTGAGACAAAAAATGAGAAAAATTAGTTATTCGGGATTTGTTTTTGCAGGTGTCGTCTGCTTTTCATTTTAGTTAAAGGGTTAAACTGTGTATTTTATCATTATGTGTGTCAATTCATTATATTTTGGTTTTCCTTCTGTGTATAGAGATAAAGGGGGGAGGGAGGGCGTTTGAGTAGACCGTGGGTTTGAAGTCGAATATTATGTTATAACGAAAAAGATGTTTTAACCCTTTGCCCAGCGTACGCGATATCTTTACAAAAATTTCAACAAAACCATACAATGTGACCCCTCATTGGAATGAGCGTTTTGTATTTCTCCGTCTCTGAAGGAGGCATCCACGATTGAGAACCGCTCTTTCCCAGAGCCCTGTGCTCATGTCCTCGGCGAGCTCGTTCTAATGCGGGATCATATGGTACGTTTTTTTTTAAATTCTTGAAAACCTACTTGCTTTTCAAATGTATAATCTGCATATTACATGAGTGGATGTTGCTGATTCGCAAGGCAAAATGTTAAATCACGTCCCTTGGAATTCCATTACGTGTATGTACGTGTTGGGGTGTCCTTGAATGAATTGACTCTGTCCTCGTTTGTTTGTGAGAAAATGCGTGTGTTTACAGCTTATAAAACAAATACCGGTGTTATTCGATTATCAGCTAGGATCACTCTGAATGCAATTCCAAAGATTGGCCAGTGGAACTATTCTGTTTTAAAATTGTTTTTTATCGTTTTTGTTTTTGTTTTTTCTAAAACACATGGCCGAAAATCAAAGTATAATTTCCATCCATTGTATCATGAGGCGTTAATTAAGTAATTTGCTAACCGTATCGGCCTCTATTATCGCCACAGATAAGCTGTTTGAGCGAAAGTTATTACTATATGGTTGCGGGGTGGAAATAAAGGAGTTGTGTGGCTTAATTGTTACGGACAGGAACACATTTGTTTCATCCACTGAAGAATCTGTACAACTTTACTTGTGGTTCTATACTGTGTGACGTCTAACTGAACAATACTATCTCAGGTGGTTTGTTTTATGTCTGCAACGCTAACACTTATCAATTATATATTAAAATTATACAATCGAGCCAGTATGTTAATGTTCGTACTTTTTAATAGTTTTGTTTCCATTTAACCGCACCTTCAAAATCAGTCATTCTAAGAAAAGCCCAAAAGCCACCGAATCTTCCTGACTGTTACTAGTAAAATCTGTATATTATTTCAGTTTACGTATTAACCCTTTACCCAACGACTCGGCCGCATCTGCGCGCGTAATGTGCAAATTCAGCAGTTGAAAAAATAGTATTTTTCAAAACAATTCAACAAAACCATATCATGTGACCCCTCGTTGGAACGAGCTCATCTAGCTCGTTCAAACGAGGGGTCACGTGATATGGTTTTGTTGACATTTTTTGAAAAATTTCAAAAAATGATATTTAAAATAATAAATTTTGATATCGTCTGCGTTGGGTAAAGGCTTAAGGATACATAATGTGTTTGGGCTAGAAGCAAAACACGGGTTTACATTAATGATATACTGAGTTCGTTAAACAGACTGTCGAGCTTTCTGGTGAATGGAGAGAGAGAGAGAGAGAGAGAGAGAGAGAGAGAGAGGGGGGGGGGGATAGAGAGAGAGTATGTGTTTTCTTTGGGATTACCGTCAGAGCACACTCTTTTTGGAAATTAGCAGCAAAAGGTAGCACGGACTCTTTACTACGGAAGTGCTGTTTGGACAGGCTTGATGGCCAGCTCCATTGGGCTGTCACATCATGAAATAATTCAGAAATGGGAGAAAAAACTAAGGTGCGAATTTGTCCCTGTTGAATATATGAAAGGTAAGGAACACGAAGTTTATACACAGTACTGCGATGTTATATTACAGATAGAAGTTCAACCAGCTTCCGTGCTACAGATTAATTTATACACTTATTTAGAGTCAGAATAAATAAAATTTGAAAGAAAAACGAACAAAGTTTTACAGTCGGCACACAAATCACGTTTGCATTATGGATTTGGGAACTTTATGGATCTTCAGGGATAGGCATTTCTTCAGGGACAGGCATTTCTTCAGGGAGAGGTATTTCTGCAGGAAGGTTTTTCTTTAAGGCTGGAAAAGATAAAATAAATATGAAACCATTCACCAAAAGCAACAGCTACATGTTCAGTACATATTCCTTTGCAAAACATAACAGTTATATCCGGGTAGAGCTATTCATAAAAAAATCCGCCATTAATATCCATAGTTTTATAAAATAATTATGCAGCCCTTTGCCAAACGTAACTGAACTGCAATAACAGACTGGAGCTATAGTGCAGTCGCCGTGGACTCTTCATAATCAATGCGTGGGCAGTAATGTCCACGCATGCGTTTACCACGTAATCCAAATCATCGTCATCAAAATTGTAAATAATAAAGAAGCGGGTTGTACCCAGTGCTTCATTGATTAAATTTTTATGCTTATTCCTTTAACCCTTAACCTAACGTAACGGCCAAAACCGGCCAGCGTTGTTCTCAAAAATCGCCAATTAATGTTCATTATTGTTTTTCATTTTTTGTCTCACAAACATAGGTTATGACCCCTCGATGGAACGAGTTCGTCGAACTCGTTCCAACGAGGGGTCATAACCTATGTTTTTGAGACAAAAAATGAAAAAAATTAGTTATTCAAGAATTATTTTTGCAAGTGTCGTCTGCTTTTCAAGTTAGGTAAAGGGTTAATTAGTGTTTAGAATCTAATATTATTGCGTTCGTGAAGTATTCCCCACCCGTGAGGAGTGACCAGTCCAAAGCGTACAGCATTCATAAAACATTGCCATTGAAATTCAACGCTTTATATGATCAGTATGCACCCCTTTGTCTTATTGACAGCTATATCTGGGCAGTCAATTCACAAAATCGTCATAGAAATTCAGAACATTTTCCAAAATTAATATGCTGCAACGTTCCCAATGTAACAGCTTTAACCGGAAAGTACTATTCATGAAAAAATCGCCATTGAAATTCAACGTTTTATAAAATCAGTACGCGGGCGTTTGCGTAACGTAACAGAAATAACTGGCCAGCGCTATTCATAAAACCGTCATTAAAATTCAACGTTTAGTAAAATCAATATGTTGCCCTTTGGCCAGCGTAATAAATATACCGACGGACGTTATTCATAAACATAGTCACTGAAAACCATCGTTTTATAAAATCATTTTGCGGTCCTTTGTCTAACTATATTCAGGCAATGCTACATGTATTAAGAAAATGTCGTCAGTAGTGGGAGAGGGATGAAACGTCCCCCATTGGTAGGACCCCGGAAGTGACGTCATAGTCACGTCACCCAGTGTCGGCATGTTGAGTTGTCATGCTAACCTGTGTGAGCGGACATCTCGTGACGTCATCCCCATACTGATACGTGGTGTGAGTGCGCATGCGCAGCGCTTGTTGTTAGGTTGATACGTGTTTCCTTCGTCCATTTTGTATATTGGAGGCCGCCATCTAGTTTCCATGGTAGCATGTGGTTGCTGTGTGACCCAAAGACTTATAGTAGGACAGGGGTATGTTCGGAGGGTATGCTCGATTGAATCCCAGTGTCACGAATTGCCACAAACAACCTGACAACACCTCCAAATCACCAAAAAACGACTTTATTCACTACGGATTCCCCATTTTATCGACCAAGCACGTAGTGCTATAGTACCGCGGGGGCCCGGGTGAGTTCGATTGAATAGGAGTATTTTTTCTGGCTTGGATTTTTACCAAACCCTCGTTTAATTCGTATCATTACCACAAACAACCTGAAAAGTTATACTTCTTCAAATTCTTTCAGAATTATCTGCTTCTATCTATCTATGCACTAGTTTTCGACTACCTGACCACGTCCCTTTGTCCTGGAGTATAGTCCAGTAGAGTAGAAGAGCATATCAGCTGGAACAGCTTTGCTTATTATTAATATATATAGCTATTCTGGTCTGTTCTTGTTAGTTCTGGCCCTATTCCGAGTACTCTTGTTGTTTCATCTATCTAGATCACCAATCAGTTCACTTTACTGGCGCTATCTAACCAAACAGATTGCTTCATCCCCCATAATCTATATGCAGAGTTATCTCCCCTTATTAAAACGAAATCCTATCCGATTCTCATCACATCTATATCCAATGGCCACGTCTCATGGAATCCCATTTTGTGAAACGTCGCTCGTTATGGAATACCTTTTCAGTCGTATGAGGCCATGAGGTCTATGATAAAAGCCCTCAATGAGGCCTAATTTACTATCCCTCTCAACCTAATTTCGATTGAGGCCACGAAAAAATCCCCAATGACGCCTCATTTACTATCTCTCTTAGCCTTATTACAGTATTTGAGGATACCTATCGCCCGGTACGGTATTGTATTATTTGAGATACCTATCGAGAATACTTTCTGGAGAATCCCTTTTTTGTCGTATGAGGCCATGAGGGCCACGAGAAACCCCTCAATGAGGCCTCATTTACTATCCCTCTTAGCCTCATTTCTTTTAAGGGCATGAGGGCCATGAAAAAATCCCTCAATAAGGTCTAATTTACTATCCCTCTTATTCTCATCTCCCTATTTAACAGACATATTCCATAAAATCCCATTTCTGGAAAACATATCAACACTCGAGGGTATTCCCCTTCCCCGTTGAGAGAATTAAGTTTCGCTCCTCTTTGCCGATTTTTATTGTATGATAAACAATGATATTGTCGGCTTCCTCGTGGCGTGTCACCATGGCATACCTGTCTTTTACGACATCTGTATGCATCTCTGTCGGCACTCCGTATTGGCCAGTGATTACTAGCTTATGTGTGTTGATATCTGCCAGATGAAACGCTTCATCATATCGGAAATGCTGGCATATAAGACCAATCAACTGTTTTTGTTAACAGTGAGTGCTAAATTTTGAGACGGCCGTGTTGATGTCACATTCAACTTGAATCCTGACAACAATTCTCGTCATCTCTGAAGGACCAAGTGCGAGATTTCGTTCTGAAGTCGACGTACCTATCAAATACAATGTAACCATCTCACAAACAACAGTCTCTGTCTTATTACTTCCTGAAACTTATGAATAAAATCTAACACGACAGGGTTTCTCATTTTGCTTGGCCCAGTTAACGAGGAATCCAAAAAAAGAGCACCCCCGTCAATTGCAGTGAACACTTGGATATCGGGCTGCTTCGTTTTTTCTGGCTGGAGTGCAGACGGCTGTTTGATTTCGATATTCTTATATTCCCAGAGTCATCGAACATAGAACTAGGAAGAGGAGATAGCTCATAGGACAGCACCTTGTTGATGTCAACACTTCTAGTACTGGATTGAAGTCCCATCACTCGCGAGTAAATGAGATTGCAGTCATACACTTGTTTATCGCCCAATTTTATAGCTTTTTTCCCGATTGACATCGTTGTCACTGGCAAGGATAATTTATCATAAACTCCATGTGGAGGGCTCTTTCCGTACTCACACATTTGCTTCTGACCGTGAGCAATTGCTTCATACACATTTACAGTGACGGGAGCGATCCAACCAGTGGCAATGTTCACCAAACCATCTGGGTGACTTTCCGGACTTGAAGGAATGTATGACAACTTCCAGTGCGTTTTAATGCCAATGCGGTCCTGCTGATCGACGGCAGTTCTAGCTTTGGATTCTTCTTTGTGATACAGTGGTACTGTTGTGATTGTGCGGCTGAGTGAGTGTCTCTCAAATCAGAGACGTCATTAGAAAGCTGGCCACATACATCAAGGCCCAGAGCCCAGATTGTTAGTATTTCTGGTTTGAGTGTAATGCCAATAATACCAGATTTGTAATGTCCGTACAGCATGAAGGTAGTTGCTATAAACATGTCATTCCAAATACCATTCCAGAGACTTTCGTTATGTCTCAGCGCATGATCTCCGTCGAGAAATTGCTCAAGAACGTTAGCTGGTAACGCCCCCATCTCTCTCAGATAGTACAAACATAACTAGCGTAATTTGCATGGCCAAACGCAAAGAAATATGGCATCATCTGTTTTACTGCCGACAGATGCAAATACTGGTCTGATGAAGCAGTCAACCCATAGTTTTGATGTTGGGCTCTTCCCTGACACCTCATCTAGATTCTCCGTGAAATCGTCAGGGCATTGTATTATTTTCGAGATCTTAAAGTTACTCACATCTGATCAGGACATGATATAAATGGATGAAATCATGATAAATAGCTGCAATATTCTCCGTTTAGATACAACTTGGTTGGATTCTGTAATTTTGGCGGCAATTTTGTCTCAGGCCGGTTATCTCAATTTCCCCAAGGCTGTCAAGGACACAGCCGCCGGAATGTCGATGAGGGATGTCCAAACTATTCAAAACCGCAAAGAGAAAAATTCTAGACGCTAAAACACGCATCCTCCAAAAATGGACTTTTGGCGCCCGGACTTATCCATGTGTTATAGCGGACAAACCCGTATGCCTTGCTTATATAGTTAAACTCCCAACCGCGTTTGTCATGAACCTGTATTAATTGACTTTCCATTTTCCAAAATGTCAGTACAAAATACCGGAAATATTTTGGCTAGAAACATAGTGACCATATGCATAAAAGCCATATTATGGCCACACTGACACTTTCCAAAATTTTTCTGCGAAGACCGATGAACCCCGCTGCCGAGACTGGAATACCCATACAGGTTCTCGCTACATCTCGCAGCCACAACTTTTGGACTCAATCGCCGCTACTTTGGTTGGATGATCCTTCGTATCGTCGTGCATAATTGACATTTGGTCGTGTGAGAACCATAAGGTTCAATCGTCCACTGGAAGATAGAACCTTATGGTTCTCACGCGACGATGTGGTGCCCCCTAAACTTTAACCCCTTTACTGTCACGTCCACTCAAGCCATATACGGAGGACCCCTACATACGCCTGTATGCGAGGAGTTTAATAAAATGTATGACTTACTTGAAAGTATATCATCTAATTAATT
Organism: Pictodentalium vernedei; assembly: GCA_031216915.1. Taxonomy (NCBI): domain Eukaryota; kingdom Metazoa; phylum Mollusca; class Scaphopoda; order Dentaliida; family Dentaliidae; genus Pictodentalium; species Pictodentalium vernedei. Next base: position 90,144,103 of record CM062289.1, read on the forward strand.
GTTGTAAACGGCTCTCTGAGAACTTTCCACAATTAATCAGATGGCTCATACCAGAACGTAAAGATAATCATCATAAAATAGGTGGCAATAATCGCCTTCAGCAGAGTATGTGTTAACCCCCAGATCTACCACTGTTTGGTACTGCGTTTAACGTTATTATCGCACGGTTGTTGTTGTTGTAGTTGCTGGTGCATTAGTTGTAGATGTTGTAGTAGTTGATTTAGTAGATGCTTGTATAATACACGCTAAAAACTAAAGTGTTAAAAACTACACTTGAAGTGGTGTATTTAACACTTACTAAGTGCTGAACTAGCACTTTGTTCAAGTGTAGATATCCCAGAACTTGACAGGTGTTACAATAATACCACTCGACAAGTGTAATGTCGCGACAATTAAAAGGAAACAACGCAGATGACGCGGATCAGGCTCGAACTCTCGAGCCTGATCCGCGTCATCTGCATTGTGTCCTTTTAATTATGTACCCACCAAGCGCAAATCAAATTATGGACGATTTTGGAAGAACCACCAATGCTAGACACATGGGAAATGTCATCCATTCAAGTTTCAGATGTCTGACGATTGTAATGTCTAAGTGCTTAAAGCATTGCACTTTGAGTGTTAAAATCAAACCCTAAGAGTTAGAATGGGTTTAACACCTTGAAAGTGTCAGTTTTAACACTTTAGTTTTCAGTGTGTTATCGTGGTTGTTGGTGGTGTAGGTGAAATAGAAGATGTGTTATTGTGTTATTTTCTGGTAAGTGCGGCAATGGTTGTTGTTGGGTAGTGATTGGTTGTTGTGGCTGTTAGTGTAGTGTTGATAAATTAGTGTTGTAGGTGTACTTCTTGTTGCTGTAGTTTATGTTATGGTGTTTGGTGAATTGTCTGAGTTGAGGTTATTGGTGTAGTTGTCGTCGTGGGTGGAGACTAACGTTGTAGTCGTTTTAGTATGCCTACACCAATAACAACTGCATCAACACTTCTATACCAACCACTCCAACCACAACTACAGTAATCGAAACAACAACACAAGCCACCACTGTAGCAATCGCCAGCAACTACAACTACACCAACCATAACGACATCAACAACCACTACATGACTATTACACAGTAACTACTACGCCAACCGTGGCATTTACGACACCACTACTACGAATCCCACTACGACACGCACAAATTATTTATTTATTTATTTATTTATTTATTTATTTATTTATTTATTTATTTATTTATTTATTTATTTATTTATTGGTGTTTAAAGTAATATATTTCTTCACACTGGCTAATGGTGACTACGACAGTTTTACGGATGGGGGAAGTCGGAGTACTCGTAGAGAACCAGCGAGCAACGGCGAGCAACTGTTAGCTCCCCAACAGATTTACTCTACACAAGCAGGGTTGGCATTGGCTGAAGACAGGTGCAGCATCAACGTATTTAAAATGCATATGATTATTGAATGACTGATTCGGTCCGATGTTTCTGTAACCCCATGATGACGGAATCGGTTCAACTTTTCGGAATATCTACCCATCTCCAGTTCATTTACTGTGAAGACGAACCAATATCGCCTATATGTACATTCTGGGCTTGGGCGTCGTAAATGCGAACCTGTATACCACAAATAATGGAACTCGACACTTCCAATTCATGTCGTCCAATGCAAATAGATGGCATCATGTTTCGATGGGTTTGAGAAAATTACAAAGATAGTTACCTTTTGCCCCTCTACAAATGCAGCCTAAATCAATGACTATCCCTTGCCCTGGAATAGAAAGATATTTGTGTTAACACCCTATCAAACTCTAATAGATCTGAAGAATGTCGGTCTGATACATATGATTCCGTCTTTACGCTAAATATGTACACTTTCGAGAAATTCTCCACATGATCTGTGCTATTCATTTGTTTAAACCCTTTACCCAACGAATCGGCCGCATCCGCCCGCGTAATATGCAAATTCAGCAGCTGAAAAAACATTATTTTTCGAAAAAATTCAACAGAGCCATATCATATGACCCCTCGTTGGAACGAGCTCGACGAGCTCGTTCCACAGAGGGGTCACATGATATAGTTTTGTTGAAATAATTGGAAAAAAAAATTAAAAAATGATATTTAAAATAATAAATTTTAATATCGACAGCGTTGGATAAAGGGTTAAACCATGCACGTGTTGATGAAACTTAATATGACAATCAACAGCGACAGCAGCTTACCATTACCGGGACCTTCAAATTGTAGGAGGGGCTAATCGAAAACATCATTCTTTAAACACGGTTTGATCGGGGCAAACATTTGAAAACATTGACTAGAAAAGCTGCGAAAACATAATCTTGATGTGAACTTATGTTTTTAATAACAGCAACATTAACCTGCTGAAATGGATTTGATTGTGACATATCGCGTCAGGTATATCTCGACTGCCCTGCGCCACTACTATTGGCAACCGCGCTTACAGCCTTGTACGATTACTACTAACTTTTAGCTCTACTTCAGGTTTGCCAGCTATCACATATTGCTGGAATGACTCGAATCTCATAGGGTAAATCAGCTATCGAGTAATTGCTCGAATGAGTGACTCCATATACGACAGTAGTTAGAGAAGGCACTTGGGCGTAAAAAATTAATTAACACTGAAATCTTCGTCTGAGTCGTCAAGCAGTATTTCCAGCCACTCGAACGAGCAATTGCTCGTTAGCTCATTTGCTCGATGGGATTCGAGTCATTTGAGCAATATGTGCGAGTCACTCGACATAAGACGGAATCCCACTTATGGAATCCCTTTTTGGAATCCCATTTGTGGAATCCCTTTTTTTGAAAACGCCTATGGCTATGGAATCCCTTTTTTCTGAAATGAGTCGTCGAGCAGTATTTCGAGTCCCTCGACGAGCAATTGCTCGTTTGCTCATTTGCTCGATGGGATTCGAGACGTTCGAGCAATATGCCGAGTCACTCGATCGAGCAATTACTCTAAAGCTCATTTGCTCGATGAGATTCGAGTCCTTCGAGCAATGGTTTATCAGTAACTACTCGATTGCTTATTGGGTTTGGGAATGCTTTTGATATACACAAGCGAGATAACTGCATTATGGGAAATCAAGCACTGGTATTTATAAGACTTGGACGAAAGAACCGGAGAGAGTTTGGACTGAATAGACTGTTAGTGACAGAGAAACATATGCAATAGGGATTAAAAATGGGATTCTAGGAAAATCAGGCCCTGTACTCCTATTCAATATAACATACCCCCTGTACCCCTTGGTACTATAGCATAACGTGTTATTTATATATGCCCAAAATGGGGCTTCACATGTCCGTTTGGGTAGTTTGGTGGAGATTTTGGTGGTTTGTAAGGGAGCACGGGTCTATTTGGGTAATTAGATATACTCCAGTTCATTCAAACACACCCCCAGGTGTCCCCCTCGCTACTATAGCACTACGTACTAAGCCTATAAAATGGAAAATCCGTAGCAAATGAAGTCAATTTCGGTGATTTGGGGTGGATTTTGTTGATTTGGAGGGTTTGTCGGGTTGTTTGTGGTAATTCGTGATACTCCGATTCAATCGAACATTCCCTCCGAACATACCCCTGTTCCATTGCAGAAAATTAGGTAACGTGGCAATCACGTGCTACCATAGAAACCAAGATGGCGGCCTCCAGTATACAAAATGGACGACGGAAACACGTATCACCCTAACAACACGCGCTGCGCATGCGCACTAACACCACGTATCACTGTGGGAATGACGTTACAACATGGCCACTCACGCGGGTTACCATGACAACACACCATGGTGGCACTGGGTCACGTGACATGACGTCACTTCCGGAGTCCGGCACCGGGGTCCGGCAAACAACCCCTGTAGGGGAACATACACTACTACTGTCCTATGATTAGCCTCTGTTGCATTCACCATTACTGTAGTGGTCTACCAGCCTTGAGGCCTTGCACCATTACTATCGAATTGGGGCATTACTAATCAGCCAAATTCGAGAATGCCAGAGGTAAATCCATACTCTACTACGAGACTAGAAATCACGAATACGACACACATCACTGCATGACCTAGCATTCCCCAACTACCCACGGAATAGTACAAATGTTTGGCTGTGCTTGTGGTACTACGGGATAAATGCACCGAGAAAATTTGCACCGGGAGAAGGCTCCTGTTCCCTTGGAAATTTAACACTAGCTGCACCAGCCTTCTAGACCCCCCCCCCCCCCCCCCCACACACACACACACTTACACACACTGTTCGTAGCTCCGCTACCTGTCCATAGTCATTATTATCTGTCCTATACTTAACTTTCCTTGTATTCAATTTTACTATAGTCTTCTACCAGCTTTGCAGACTTGTAGCATTACTGAGGACTTGTAGCATTACTGCTAACTTGTACCATTACTGCTGACTTGTACCATTACTGCTAACTTGTAACATTACTGATGGTTTGCTGTCTATCTCAGATCACGACCTCTACCCTAGTCTTAAAATGTCCTTACTCTACTACGAGACAAGAAACCAAGCATACACCACACAACACTGCGTGACCTAGAATTCCGAACAATCCACGGGATAGTACACACCATTGCATGGTTTTGTAGTACTAAGGGATAAACGCACTGGAAAAGTTACACCGTTAAAATGCTCCAGTTCCTATGGGAATTTAACACTAGCTGCAACGGCAAAGCCTCTGGGTAATAGGCGTCGATTCATCGCTCCCATACATCTGACCCTGCCTACCAAATATCAAAAGTGTATGACTAGCGAATTTAAAAAAAAATAAGTTTTTTTAAAGAATGTCCCTCGTATTGTAAGAAGTTAAAATTCGTGCTTACATAAGGAACCCAAATACAAACCTAGGGACTTTATTTGAACACACTTGAATCACAGATGCGTCACAACAAATACCAAAAGATGATTTCGACTGGTGGATGTTAAAAAGAATGTTCCTCATATTACAAAAATTAAAATGTAGGCTACCACAGGGAGCTGAAGAATCTGAATCAGCCTAAATTTGAGCCCCATAAAGACTTTGCAAACCAACTCTAAAACGATTCTGAAAGGTGAACATGAAAAGCAAAATGTTTATTATACCGCACATAAGTAGGAACCCAGGGACTTGATTTAAACAAATGTGCATCTGATCCTCATAAGGATGCCGTAAACCATATATCAAGATATTCTGCCTGGTCATCAGATGATGTTCAAAAATAGCATCATATTAAAACAAGTAAATATTTTGACTGCCATAGGCGGCCCAAACATGAACCCAGGAACTCGATTTGAAAAAACTGGATCCGACACCCCTAAGGATGCTGTACAACAAATATCAATCTATGCTGACTGGTGGGTCTGAAGAATATTTGATGTATTTGGTGCGAATTTTTCTCATATTTCAACAAGTTAAACTTCGGGCTCCTAGGTGGAACCGAAATATGAAACCAGCAACTTGATGTAAGCAAACTGGAATCTACCCTACCTCACACCCCCAGAATTCCTTGTATCAAATATCAAAACGTTCTGACTGGTGGTTCTGGAGAAGAAGACATTTGATCATGAAAACTGTTGATTCCACACTGTCCTATTTCCGATGGTGTTAAAATAGGTCTCCTCATATGGTACTCTATGACACAACAGATGTTTATTTCCTTTTATATTCTGTGGACCCTAAAGATCCTTTACACCAAACAACAATTTTATGTTCCACAAAGTCTCGGAAATGTGGAATGGTGAAGAGTTTCCTTTTTTAGCATCGCGATTCACACGGGCATGTAGATCTTTGGGCAATGAATCCCAATAACACTGCGTACCAAATATGGTTCAATGAAACACATAAGTTCGGAAAATAAAAATAATCGAGCGAGGTGACAACTTCAAAAAACTTCGTGTTTATATGTATTGAGCCGTTGACGATTTCCTACATCATCGCGAGTCTACAGTTAAAACTAGAAGTCCTGTCATGAATTGCGCGCCTATCTTGACACAATTTCGCACAGGAATGGAGCGCAATTTTCCTATTGAAAATACCCAAATTACCACAGAGTCTTGCCATTACTCACAGCGAACACAAGCAATGTTTCAGCCAATGGACCTCCGGGTTAAACTGTGTAAACTGTGTAGGCTGTGTAGAGAATTTGGTAGCCTTTCCATATGACCTAACGCGCCGATAAATGCGCTAAATGGCGAGGTGTTTGCGCGCAATTGATGACAGGACTTCTAGTTTTAACTGTAGATCTTCTCCTCTGCTCTTCGAGAGGCTTCCATGTAGGGTCTTCTATCGCGGGGCAGACATATGAGGTGTTGTGGAACCTGTTGGTCGCATATCTCACTGCTCCCCTTTTGGCTATTTAATTTAAGGATTCTGGAGTTTGAGGGACATAGTCTGGGTAATTAGATACACTCCTGTTAAATCAAACAACGTTAATAATACTATTTTACTATTTTATTATTTATATTTTTATCATTTATAGGTTTTTTTGTAACTAAAATACCTAAAAGTGCCAGGTAATAATACAAAATTACAATATCGTTCTTTGAGTGCAACAGGTCGACATCTGCAATGCGTTAGCATTGCAGATGGCGCTTTGTTGCACTCAAATGACGACGCCTGGTTAATTTGTTCCCATTTCCAATCAGATTCCAGTTGAAACTAAAATCTTTCTTTTTGCACAGAAATTTATTTGGCACCGAACAAAAAATCGCCTTGGCACCAACAAATTTAGAACAAGTTTGAACACTGGTAAGGTTTGAGTAATATTCCAATTTCCAATGAAATATGAATGAACAAAACATTTACGTTTTTGCTACAAACCTTTTTCTTTTTTTGATTTGCGTTTGGATTTAGATCGTTTACGACCATGTCCTGAAACGAGAAAATTCAAATACGAGATTTAGTGCTCTGGTGTGATGCATGAGCGCAGTGTGGATATGTGTTTTTCTATCCTTGAGTGCTTCTCACTGGTACTTGAGGTAGCACTCATGAGATAAAATCACCCAGAACGTCTTATTCATGCAGTTGCCCTGATTACATTGGTCCATCGCGTTTGTTTTGTGGTGTTGGTTTCCAGTTTTGTCTATCTTGCTGGCCATCGTTGATGTCCATCTATTGTTTGCCAAGCAATTACTGAGATTACGAAGCTGCATTATCCCCCGAAAAAAAAATGTTCCAGAAGAAGTACGGATATACACTTTTTTCGATATGACAAAACAAATGTGTGAAGCAATACATGTAGTTTATGGCTTTTTATGTCTTTATTTGGAACGAAGTCTGCGTGCTTTTCATTGAATATTCACCGGCTTCTGTTTTGAAATGTTTTTGGAAATTACGCAAATCTAATTGCTAGTTCCACGAAAAAACGCTGACAAGATTACATTATTCCCAAAAGTTGTTTTGTAAACGCATTTGCCATTCGTACACAGATACATGTGATGATCAAAAAATTGCACAATCGAAAGAAGTATATGTGTACAAAGAACGATGATCAATGGCTGCGATGTATCTTTGGCAGTGTTTTGTGCATTAAGCTTTGGGCATGGTTTCTTTACTTGTTCACTGAGGGTCAACGACACTTTCAACAGCCATGATCATATTGGGTCTGTGGAAGGACACAGCAAAACTAAAAGGAGAGGACCGCCGAGCAACTTGTCGGATTTTCCAACTCATTAATACGGCACAATAATCTAGTTGAAGACAAGTGTACCGTCATCGTGGTCTGCATTGCAGCCGCGTGGGTGGGTCACTCTCCACGGGCTGATAATATTTCCAAGAGTGCTGTAATATTAGATTTCACACACTAATTATAGGAATAATCATCTAAAGTTTAATTAATGAAGCACCGTGTATAACCCGGTGCTTCATTAATTAAAATTTTGCTGATGGTAATTTCTATTACCTTGTAATATCACCGCCCAGGTTTGGGTTATGACCAAACCACGGATACTGTACTGTTCTTATTAGTACACACAACTACACCGTACTTCCACATAGGCAATCGGGATGACGCGACTTGCGCACTGTCACAACGCAGATTACGCTCGGCAGGATCGAAGCACAGACCTTCCGATTTCAAGACCAATGCTCTAAGTAATGAGCCACCGCGTTCCATTTGAGCATCCATCGCGTTAAAGGTATTGTTCACACTTCAAAATCATATACACTTGTTGATTAACGGGTAGTGTCCAGAAAGCCCATGTTTGGGCTTTATTCTGAAGCGCAGGTACTTCAGCCTAGAGGCTTCAAATTCAGTAGCTGTGCTTCATATTATCTTTACAGTGATATTATTTAGTCTGTTAGGATTCACCTTGCTACAATTTATGGGAGAGTGCCCACAGACACTCTCCTATAAATCGTAACAAGGCAAAGACCTGTGAAACAAATTTTCATGGTCAAAAATAATTTAGCACTCTACCAGTTAACAAACGGCAGGTAACATTAAAGAATGTGAGAACATAATGATTCAAGTTTCGAGTATGTTTGTGCCACAGGGTGGGAGAGTTATTGAAAGAAATTGTATGATCCCTGTGTCTTCTGGAGACGGGCTTGTGTTGTGAAAATATGAGTATAAATTCTCCATAGTAGCGCAAATTAGGAGAACAGACACGTTTTTGCCAATTCAACCGTCTCTGTTAATGTTCTAGTTACCCGCTGTTCAGTTCATAAATCGGTATACCTAGTATTGGTGAATCATTTTAGTTAGTGTCAGTTTATTGGATAAAAGCTGCAAGAGCGTTGACACATTGTAGACGTAGGGTGCTGAATTAGCTATGACCAGCAACGTCGAAGAGGAATTCAGGGAGGAATTAGAGTAGATTTCTTTCCAATAGGAGCTGCTGGTCAAGACTAGTAGACAAAAGACAGTGACGCTAAGCACCGCAGCATTCCACAAGTGGCGCACAGCGAGGGTTTGTATCAGCTAATTGTGTCGGAGTTTTTACAGTGTTGAGTTTCCCTACCTTAATATTAATTTTTTTCTGAAAGGATGTCGCAAAGGCATTAATATTGTGCCTTTAGTGGAACATGGGACCATCTGCGTTAGAGGCAACAATGTATGACACTGCACCAGGTGTGTGGCGGGGGGGGGGGGGGGGGGGGAGTCGAGTAATGTTTTGCATCGCAACTTGTACCGTCTCTCCCCCATATTAATCCATTGAAATACTGCTTTTCTGGTCCCTGATCGTGATACGGACTGACATTTTAAAGTAGATGGTTGCTCTGTGAATTTGTATTGTTGACCAATAAATATTTTCAACGTGCAATCCCAAGGCTGCACGATGAAAATATTAATTGGTCTATTTCTAAAATTTTAATTGGTGTACCCCTAAAATATGGACTCTTATAATTGATGGCCTTGAGCTGTCAGGGAGTATACTAGCCACTAGTGCTCAAAGGGTTAAAAACTAATGCGTCTCTTTATGTAAACTGCACATTTTTAAACACGTCTAAAGGCGGGGTTGTTTTATAATAATTTAGTAATCACTTGTTAGATTAAACGACCAACAATTCAAAAGATAATTTTCCTACTGATTTGAAGAGATCCGTGGAGAGGAAACATAGGGTGCCCCTTTTGTGAGATTTTAACTCCTCTGCAAGCATGCCATCACAACTTTGCCCATCTTCATAAACAGAAGGGTGATTTTACTAATACGGATCATTACAACAGCCAATTTATCACTATTGTATTTCGTCTCATTGACGAGACGAGATCGGCCAGATCAAACGAGACGCCGCAGGCGTCGAGTTTGATCTGGCCGATCTCAGTCGTCAACGAGACGAAATACAACAACGCAGATCAATTAACTGCTGTAGAAGTGTGTCTTTTGTATGATAATTGATATTGTAAACTGATCACAACACGTGAAAAACCAAATACAAGAATTATATTGGCCAAATAGCCAAACGCGCAGTAATATCGAATGTTCGTGTCGAACATGAAACTTGAAAGTCAAAACAATGAAGGCAAGACTTCAATTTCAATCGGAATTACTTTCGATAAAACAGATTTTCCTACGTTCTGTTGGATTCGCATCTTGAAAATAGTTGTTAATTGTTATTTTGCAATTGTTCAGTACGGTATGTTCAAAAAGACCTCGACTGGAATGTTTGTCAACGGAGTTTAATGAGGAGACACTCGTGTTTATGTTCTGCGCTTGTGGTCTATATTTATTTATAGGTCACTGGTAGACATAGTCCGTTCACGTGCGCCTCGTTTGAGACAGGCATGATAACGATCTGGAAACTTTGACACCTTTGTTTACTGAAGAGCTGGATTTAATGGCCAAACTGCAGTGGTATAAAGGGGCTATTTGCGGTAGTCATATACTACAAAGATTATCAAATAAATACAAATTATAAAAACAGAAATGCACCAACCTTTTCCTTCATCGGATTGTGTGCTAGCTTTCGAATCCGGTCGATCATGTTGTTCATCTGAAAATATGTTTTAGACAAATATACTGTAATTGTCGATGACATACAGCGTCTTAGTCTGTGCAAAGATGGTGTAACCGGTGAGGGTGGAGACACATTGAGAACGCCATCCCCTTTGGCACACACAAATATGTTTTTCCACATACAGGATTACATTATGAGTTAACAAGAAAAAAGTACACGCAATTTCACGGATAGCATGTACTTTTCATTGGAGTGGTGCTACCACTCCAATGAAAAGTATATGCTATCCGTGATATATCTCATTGTCAAGCATGAAGTAAAATGGTTGATTAAAAATGGGAAATATTTATAATGGAATGTCCGAGAAAGTCCAAGACAGGAGTAACTTAGATCATTATGAGTGGTGCATTCAATTTAAAAATTATTTCTTCAAGGAGTAACATACTTTTGTGCAGGCTCGTATAATAAAATAGATCACCAAGAGATCCTGCAGGAAAATATTGCCCACTGACCCGATTAGTGCAATGTAAATGAATGTGTTGTTGGCACGAAACACATACGGATCGCATATTACCCTCTAACAAAAAAATAATGTGTAAATTTCATCTATTTTAGTGTCTTGAAACTTGACACTTTTGTGGGAACCAACTGTTCTAAAACTCTTGCTCTCCCAATATTGAAACTTTCTCTTACATTCATCCCAACCCCTCCTGACACGATAATTGAGGAAATTCAATCGCAATTATTCCGTGTGGTATACTCTAGTAACAGAGATGAGATAAAACGACTGGTAGTGATAATCTCTACCGAAAATAGTGGTCTAAAATTTCCCCACCAGCGTACCTTCTTCAGCTAGCCAAATTTTGTTTGTATGGAAAATTGTTAAATCCTGAAACGTTCTCCCAGTGGTGAACACTTGCTCTTGCCGATTTAGAACAATATAGTTTAAACAACATTTGCTATCTCCCCATGGGGTGACAGGTAAACAGCCCAGTGGTGGCAGGTAGACAACTCCAGGGGGTAGTAGGTAGACGGCCAATCTGGCTATGCCACTTCCCACGATATACTACTCATTACATTGGTGCAATTTGTCACCATCATTTTACATGTATGTGTGCCGTGAATAAAGAATCTAAATCTAAATATGAGAAAAATATTGTTTTGGATAAATGTCAGTCTGTGGGCCAAATTGAAACCAGACTTAGACCTGACTGCATCAAATATCCTTTTTTAGTCTCTTTTTCACAATGACAATATTGAAATAAATAACAGCTGAGTTTTCTGTAAAACGTGGTTTGATAAAGACAAATCGTTTATAATTGCCATATTTGATATTACTGGGAATTTGCTATCACTTGGGCAATTTCAGAGAAAACATGATGTCAGCTTCATCTTTGTAACCTGTTATGAAATAATGAGCGCAATCCCACGGTCATGGAAAAGGTGTACAACTAATACAAGAAAGTTAGAAGATCTGAAATGTGAAAGATCCCACAATAACTCTGTTAATAGCATCCTCATAATTTCGAAGAACATTCTATAATTTACTTCTGGAAAAAACTAAGCAAATACCCATACATTCGGATTTGAAATGGAGAATTTACCTTGAAAAAAGTTTAGACATAGATAGAAATTTGGTGACATATTTGTTGTAATACGTTTGATGTGAGTGGGGACATCTACAGTTAAAATTGGAAGTCTTGTCGCAAAATACGCACAAATAACACGTCGATCTGCGCGTTAATCTACGCGTTATGACCATAGTAAGGCTATCAAATCCTATACATATGGACTGTGCACAAGCAATGTTTCAGCCAATAGACCTCCGGGTAACCCGGAGCTCCATTGGAAGAAACAGTGCCTGTGTTTGCTATGAGTAATCGGGAGAACCTGCCGTGCTTTGGATGCCATTCGATAAGGCAATTGCGCGAAATTCCTACGGTCAAGTAGGCCTTGATAAGCGCACAGTTCGTGACAGGACTTCTAGTTTTAACTGTATTCCCAATCTTTACAGTACAAAATATTATATCGCGCACTTTTCATGAGATCAAAAACTATTTAAGTGTGGTTTTATCGAGATAGTGCTGTGCCGGTTTTGCGAAAACTAAAAAAAAATAAAAATTGTTTCGTCTTTTCTTTAAATGTCACAAGACGCATATTTTCCGTTGATATCTGGTCGAAAGCGATGTAGCTTGTTATTTATCTAACCATCAAATTCATTTTGGATTGAAAACCACGAGAAACGGTACGTATCACATAATGTGTTCCGATTCAGTCTCATATAGACGACTCATTCTGATTCCGTATCATATCGACGACTCGTTTCCGGGAACGCAACGGGCTGTCATAACAGGCGCATGAATACATTCTATGAGCGTTTCGATGATCGACTTAACCCTTTACCCAACGAATCGCCCGCATCCGCCCGCGTAATATGCAAATTCAGCAGTTGAAAAAATATTATTTTTAAAAAAATTTCAACAAAACCATATCATGTGACCCCTCGTTGGAACGAGCTCGTCGAGCTCGTTCCAACGAGGGTCACATGATATGGTTGCGTTGAATTTTTTGAAAAATTTGAAAAAATGATATTTAAAATAATAAATTTTGATATCGTCTGCGTTGGGTAAAGGGTTAATCATATAGACAACTCGTTTCCGGGAACGCAACGGGCTATTATAACAGGCGATTGAATGCATTCTATGAGCGTTTCGATGATCGACTTGGATGGTCGAAAACAAAACGAAATTCTTTACAATTAGCGACAGAAATATTAATAGCAAATAACACTCCCAGCCCCCGCACCCCCCCCCCCCCCCACGATATTGCACACTTGTAAATTCAAGCGAATTATCATAGGAAGTGACACTGAGAGTGAATAATTTTAAACCTTTTCTCGCCCAGCATTATGTCCCAAAATTGTATTAGTAATTTAAGATTTGTTTATGTGACAGAAATGTTAGATAAATGAATTATCATGATAATGTGCATGTCCTGTGATTTGAATCAGATTCTCGGTGGTGTCCAGAATGGGATCACAAATCGAAATGGATTTTAAAATCTGTGATAGGCTAGTTTAAAGCCCTTTTAAATGCATTCGTTTTATCGGAGTTATCAGGTAACCAGGAAAACACCACATTATATTGGTAAGTCATTCGAGTACTCACGAAGTTTCAAAATGGGAGAGTTCTTCAACTTGGGGGCTGTGTATTTATTTATTTATTTATTTATTGATTTATTGGTGTTTAAGATCACATATTTCTGCACAATGGCTAATCATGACCATAACAGTTTTACGGGTGGAGGAAGCCAGAGTATCCGGAGAGAACCACCGAGCAACGGCGAGCAACTGTCAGCTCCCCAACATACCAACTCCACACAAGCAGGGTTAGCATTGGTTGAACACAGGTGCACCATCGACGTGCAGTACGCCTTAGTACACAATGCCACCGTGCCCCCACATGGGCAATGGGGATGAAGTGTCTTGCCCAAGGACCCAACGCGGTTGCCGCAGGTGGGATTCGAACCGAGGACCTCTCGGTTTGCAGCCTGCACCTCTACCTACTGAGCTACCGCGCCCCCAGGGAGCTATGTAAAGAGAGCAAAGAGCAAAAAGAGTCCGAAACTAGAGAAACAGAATTTACTGCACCCAGTAAATTCAAGGTGTGTGAAAAGGGTTAAAGTATCAGGAATAAACTATACAGAAAGAGAATTTATGGAGGCTTATTTTCAGGAGTAAAATATTTTTAAACAAATCAGAAATGGGTTTTCGTTAAAAGAGTTTACAGATATTCATACTGGAATCAGGACAATTATTTATAAGAAACCAGAAAAGGCATATATGTGACCAGCATTCAAAGGGTTCGATACTCGAATCAGAAATGGGCATTTTGGGCTCTGCTCACTAATTTGAGTGATGAAATACGTTCGTAAACTTTAGAAATGCATTAAGGTGTAATAAAATTCATTTCCCAGCATTTCTGAATAATACGCACTTGATGACTTTGGTGACCTCTTTCAGGCGGACCCCTAGGTGACCTCCGTGATCTTGACCCATATTTTGAATTTCCATCAAGTGTCGACTCTGTTGTTAGTTTCGGGTCCATTCATCATACCACGATTGAGATATGAGCATGACCAACTTTCAAAAATGTTGGCTACACCCACTTTTTTAACATAAAAATGCATGTATGGATCTCAGGAATGCTTTGGGGGTCAAAAAATGTGATTTCCGGCAATTATGAAAAATGCACTTAATGACCCCTAGGTGACCTCCTTGACCCTGACCCATATTTTGAATCTCCATCAAGTGTCGACTCATTTGGGGTTAGTCCCAGGTCCATTCATCATATCATGCTTGAGATATGAGCTTAATCCACTTTCAAATTTTTTGGCCACGCCCACTTTGTTAACGTAAAAATGCATGTATGAATCTCAGGAATGCTTTGGGGGGCAAAAAATGTGATTTCCAGCAATTATTAAAAATGCACTCAATGACCCCTAGTTGACCTCTGTGACCTTGACCCATATTTTGAACCTCCATCGAGTGTCGACTCAGTTGGTGTTGGTCCCAGGTCCGTAAGTCATATCCCGCTTGAGCTATGGGCGTGACCCACTTTCAATATTTTTGGCCACGCCCACTTTTTTTTACGTCAAAATGCATGTGTGTACGTCAGGAATACTTTAGAGGATCAAAAAAATGTGATTTCCAGCAATTCTGAAAAATGCACTCAATGACCTCCGTGACTTTGACCCATATTTTGTACCTCCATCGAGTGTCGACTCATTTGGTGTTGGTTCCAGGTCTGTAGGTCATACCACGCCTGAGATATGGGCGTGACCCACTTTCAAAACACCCCTACAGACACCTCTGATACCCCAGGAATCTGAAAAAAAATAGGTGGCCGAGAACTTGTAGCTGTCTATCAGCATGCCAAAAATCAACGAGATAGGGCCATTCGTTTTCGAGTTATCTTGCGGACAAAAAAAGTGATAAGAAGACAGAAGACAGGGGAAGAAGAAGAAGAAGACAGGGGAAGAAGAAGAAGAAGAAGAAGAAGAAGAAGAAAACAGAAAAAAAGAAAAAAAAAAGAAAAAAAGAAAAAGAAACCGTGCAAAAACAAAACAATAGTCTGTGTGTTTCACACAGACTAAATATAATCGACTTCCTTTCCTGTACATTCCCAATGTGTTCAAACGCTAGTTACAAAGGCTTTCCTTCAAGTGTGAACTTTTAATTGGTATTCTGATAAATGTGACATAATCACCAGTAATAACAGCCTATGATACTTTGTCACCATCTTTAGATCCATTTGTATAGATTGTTTTACATTCACAACACTTAGATTTTCTTTCTGGATATTTTTAGTTTAACAGCAGAGACGTTGTCTCAGATTTTTTGAGGAAGTAAGGTCCAGAAAAACAGAAGGCTTTCTTAAATGCCAAGGAGTAATTTCTGGTTCAGGGTTCTCTTTTATCGAATCGAATCCGGATGTGGTGGATTCCATTTGTGGTTTAATTCAAATCCCAAAGAAGGAATATGTTTCTGGATTCTGTTAAAAAAAATCGACATCTTGAGGATCGGATACTCTGCAGTAATAAGCGGATTTTAATGGATTAGCCAAAAACAGGTTTATTCTGCGCTTCTCGTGGCGGGGGGGGGGGGGGGGGGGGGGGGGGGGGGGTGTTCCTCTGTTTCAACGAGCAACTGAATCTATTTGTGTTGTTCCAAAAGCGCCCATGCTAATCCTAATATCAGTAGCAAGAACTGCATCAAGTGGACAGGAAATGCGACTTTTTCACAGAAACGCATACCACACAACTGCAATCTAATTTGGTCCCACACGTGATCTATACATCAAGAGTAATGTTTTTTGGTCGGAACTTCAACCAGTGCTACCACCTAACTTTAGAAAGTTAAGTGCACTTTTACATCTCACTCGTATAGTACAAGTCAAAATAAGCTGTGGCATAACCGCAATAAACTAGGTTTTTCTGCTGATCCTGCACTGATGATAAGATCAGAATCTGACATCATTTGTTGAGGGGTTAGGTAGTTACTCGCCGATTGTTCGGTGGTTCTCTTCGACTCCCCTCTCCCCTCACACTTGTAAAACTACCCGACACGACATGACACTGGCAACTGAAACTGTCGGAAAACCCCAATAAACAAACAACTGAATTCGATGTGAACTTCAGCAAACCGAGGGCCCGAATCACATTTTGTGATTCCAGTTTAAAAAATTACATATGAGACGGGAACACATCAAAGCCAGGGAGAGAGAGAGAGAGGGGGGGGGGGCAGGCTTTTCTGAACGAGAATATTTTGCCAACTTACGTTGCCCGTAGCAACAACAATACCACGAACGTCGAAAGTTGAAATTATCAACGTAGTTTGGAGGCAAGCCTAATGTTGTTTGTTTAAGCAAGCCTGATGATAATTGTTTAAAACTGACTTTCGCACTCACCTATCAATTACTTATTCAGTCATTTTTGAAAAAATAGATTTTCGTTCTCACCAATGCTTCAATCATTTTGAAAACTCTCGAACCAAGCCTTCGATCAATCAACACTGAAATGACGTAAGGTGCGTTTTTCCTGCGACTGACATGTGCCGCATTCCTCATTACCATATGATTTGTATTCGGCTGATCGGTAGCGCTCGTTTGTTTCCGCATTTTGTATTAGATTCGACGCGTCAAAAATCCGTCGACTATTTCAAACACTTATTTCAGACGCATCACAGACGGAGATTCATCTCAGTTGGACGGAGATTCGTCGCTGATGCGTCTTACTCTCATCTAATTGAAACAGTCGACGCATCACTGTCGAGTTTAATTCATGTTTTGCTGTGGTATTAGATTCGGCGCGTCAAAAATCCGTCGACTATTTCAGGCCTTACTGGGTCAGGGTGATATGAAAAAAATATTCAAATTTCAAATGCCATTCAATAAACACTATTCCCGTTGGCAAAAACCCCAGCAACACAAAAGATTCATAGGAACGTTTTCGCAGTCTCACAAGCGGTATAACTGGTAAGTATGTGTGGAGAAAACCTACACTATGCGGATAACCTTTTTATTACACTCCTGTTCTCCGAAATCTCCATCTACAGCAACACAGAACCATGCGGAAAATGAAAATCTCTTCCGCACACATGTGTCGAACGGAAATCGTTGAGCAGACGATTGATCGCACGAAACTGAATCGATTGTGAAATAACTAAATAAAATGTCTAAAACTGAAGGACATGGCGAGTTTAATGTGAACGAAATAGCGAAGAAGAAATAGAGTGGATATATGAAGGGGTAATGAATATCCTGAAGAAGATGGGTATAACTACGCAAATTTGGTTGGCGATAAAATGTGTTCTTTCGCTTGATAGCGGTCAAATGAATTGCTGAGTGTCCTTCAAATAATTGTTTTTTTTTTAATAGACGTGAAAACGTGCATTAAACACAGAACGACACACGCGTGTCGTTCTGTGTATTTCCCCATCTTGGCCTATCAACACACAAAAGGGCATCAAAATCAGACAACCGATGAGTGAGTTATAATGCAAACCTTGCATTGGGACAATTTTTATACTCCCGTCCAAAACGGAGCGTATTATGTTATTGGTCTGTCCCTTCGTGTGCGTCTGTCGAGGTGGATTTTCAATATCTTAAGTGGTAGGAGGTGTGGCCTAACACAAAATATTTCCATTGTCTAAGTACCGGGTATTGTTTCCTGAACTGGTAATCCCTTTCTCCAAAGGTGGTGGGGTGTGGGCGTAAAACAGAATAAAAATCAATGAAGGGTCAATTTTAAGGGAGTCAGTCCGTCCAACCGTCCTTCCGTCTGTCCATCTGTCTATCCGTCCGCAATTTTGGCTTTCGTGCAATAACGTAAGTATGATTTGACCTTGAGTTTTCAAATTCGTTTCATTTGAGAACATTGATTTTCAGTTCCGCTCAACCATTTTCATCAAAATTATGTCCCTTTTTCGAACGCGTTTGTCGGTTTCTAAATAATTTGAGTACCATTTGTCTCAGAGTTTTCAAATTTGGTTCGTAGCGTTAACATATGGAAATGCAGGCTGGTGGGGAAAGGGTGGAAGGGCACGATGTATACTGTACGTCGATGGTGCACTTGTATTCTACCAATGCTAACCCTGCTTGTGTTGAGTGAGTTCGTTGGGGAGTTTGGTAGTTGCTCGCCGCTGCTCGGTGGTTCTCTCCGGGTACTCCGGCTTCCTCCACAAAACTGTTTGACGCGAGGTGAATCTGGGTGCCGAAAGAGCCGTTAAACCCCCAAAATAGAGAAAGACTTAAATAAATAAATAAATAAATAAATAAATAAATAAATAAATAAATAAATAAATAAATAAATAAAGAAATAAATAAATAAATAAATAAATAAAGGTTGGTAATGGATTTCAGGTACGCCACGCCCTTTTTTGTCAGAGGTATGACCCTTTTCTAGAGATTTCAATTTTGGCCTGTAGCAACAATGCATGAGGGCACCGGGCGTATCCTACAACACCTGATGTAGTTATTGTGCAAGTATAACGAAAGAAATGACCCTGGTAAGTATGCGTGGGCAAAACCCGCGATATATGTATATTCTTACTCCAAAACTAGTCTCTAATCGTCCCAAAGGACAATAAAATGCAACAACCGATGCTTGAGTTCCAATGCAAAACTTTGAACAGAGAGTTTTAGTAAGCCTAACAAGGGCCATAAATGTGCGGTGTATGCGTAGACCCGCAATATCTGGATATCTGTTCCTCATGCTGGTCTCTCACCGCACCTAAGGACATCAGGGTGCGACAACCGATGATTTATTTTTTATGCAAAACGTTCGTACAGACAATTTTCTATGTTTATAAACAAGGGTCATAACTATCTTGTGTATTTTTGTCCGCAACTAGCAACATGTGGAAACCCTCCCACCCCCAACCCACCCAACCCGCCATACTGGTCTCTCACCATAGCGAAGGGCAGAATAATACCATAATGGCCCCACAATATCTGGATATCCTTGGAAATGAGAATGCAACAGCCGATGGTTTTAGTTATAAGGCACAATGTCCATACGGATAGGTTTTTTTTAAGTTTATCAAGGGACATAAGTAAAGAAAGTATGAGTGGTCAAAACTTGCAACTTATGTGGATATTCCTCCCCTCACACTACCCAATCACCATACCAAAGGACATAAACAAAGATGCATTAGACAACCGATCAGGGCTGGGAGCAGTTAACGTTTCAAACTTTACCGTGTTAAATTATTTTAACCAAGTAAATAACGTTTAACTTTGAAGATTATAGTTGTATAATATGTAGCATTGCGTCGTTATCTTGTGTATACCCAAGCCGGTTCGCGCGTGCCGATGACGTCGAATTTTACGCCAGTTGACGAAATTGAAGAACACGAATAATTTAGATGTCCGTCAATTATAGACGACCCATTGATTTGATGGAGAGAACATGAAGCCCTCCTACCAACGTTGGCGAAGTTGGCTCGCCGATATTTGGCAATACAGCAATATCAGCTTCATCCGAAAGCCCATTTTCCATGTAAGGAGTGGTATTCGAGCAACGGTGGATGTCTCTTTCTATGGATACGGCCGCAGCGATTGTATTCTTAAATGAAAACTTCGCTGAATGTTAGAATTTACGATAACCTACGAGAACTATATTAACTACTCGTCCCCCGAGTTCCAATGTGTTCTATGTGCCACTTGGCACATAGAACACATTGGAACTCAAGAGACGAACTTAAGTAACAAAAATGGCCGAAGTTATTAAAATTTTGTTCATTTTAACATTTAACGTCATTTAACTCGTTAACGCAGAATTATTTAACACGTTAACGTGTTAAGGACAGTTTAACTCCACCCAGCCCTGCAACCGAAGCTTAAGTTATAATACAAAATGTTCGTTCGAAAGTACGGGCGTTCGGAAGTACGGACGAAATCCGCGACTATATGCTCACATAAGCCTTCTGGCCAGGTTCGGGGTGGGGGGCATAACAATTTACAATACCTGGCAATGTATTGTATATCTGCGATATATTACTTGCAAATCTAAACACATTTATTTTCCTCTGGAGAATGAATTCCTCCCTATGGCCAGTTTCTTCTGTTTTGTCCATCTTCTAACCCTAAGGCTAACCTCTGGGTTAAAAGATGGATGGAGCAGACGAAATAAACTGAAACATGACCAGGAATGTATTTTAGGGTTAGGTAGTTACTCGCCGATTGTTCGGTGGTTCTCTTCGACTCCCCTCTCCCCTCACACTTGTAAAACTACCCGACACGACATGACACTGGCAACTGAAACTGTCGGAAAACCCCAATAAACAAACAACTGAATTCGATGTGAACTTCAGCAAACCGAGGGCCCGAATCACATTTTGTGATTCCAGTTTAAAAAATTACATATGAGACGGGAACACATCAAAGCCAGGGAGAGAGAGAGAGAGAGGGGGGGGGGGGGGCATGCTTTTCTGAACGAGAATATTTTGCCAACTTACGTTGCCCGTAGCAACAACAATACCACGAACGTCGAAAGTTGAAATTATCAACGTAGTTTGGAGGCAAGGCTAATGTTGTTTGTTTAAGCAAGCCTGATGATAATTGTTTAAAACTGACTTTCGCACTCACCTATCAATTACTTAATCAGTCATTTTTGAAAAAATAGATTTTCGTTCTCACCAATGCTTCAATCATTTTGAAAACTCTCGAACCAAGCCTTCGATCAATCAACACTGAAATGACGTAAGGTGCCTTTTCCTGCGACTGACATGTGCCGCATTCCTCATTACCATATGATTTGTATTCGGCTGATCGGTAGCGCTCGTTTGTTTCCGCATTTTGTATTAGATTCGACGCGTCAAAAATCCGTCGACTATTTCAAACACTTATTTCAGACGCATCACAGACGGAGATTCATCTCAGTTGGACGGAGATTCGTCGCTGATGCGTCTTACTCTCATCAAATTGAAACAGTCGACGCATCACTGTCGAGTTTAATTCATGTTTTGCTGTGGTATTAGATTCGGCGCGTCAAAAATCCGTCGACTATTTCAGGCCTTACTGGGTCAGGGTGATATGAAAAAAATATTCAAATTTCAAATGCCATTCAATAAACACTATTCCCGTTGGCAAAAACCCCAGCAACACAAAAGATTCATAGGAACGTTTTCGCAGTCTCACAAGCGGTATAACTGGTAAGTATGTGTGGAGAAAACCTACACTATGCGGATAACCTTTTTATTACACTCCTGTTCTCCGAAATCTCCATCTACAGCAACACAGAACCATGCGGAAAATGAAAATCTCTTCCGCACACATGTGTCGAACGGAAATCGTTGAGCAGACGATTGATCGCACGAAACTGAATCGATTGTGAAATAACTAAATAAAATGTCTAAAACTGAAGGACATGGCGAGTTTAATGTGAACGAAATAGCGAAGAAGAAATAGAGTGGATATATGAAGGGGTAATGAATATCCTGAAGAAGATGGGTATAACTACGCAAATTTGGTTGGCGATAAAATGTGTTCTTTCGCTTGATAGCGGTCAAATGAATTGCTGAGTGTCCTTCAAATAATTGTTTTTTTTTTAATAGACGTGAAAACGTGCATTAAACACAGAACGACACACGCGTGTCGTTCTGTGTATTTCCCCATCTTGGCCTATCAACACACAAAAGGGCATCAAAATCAGACAACCGATGAGTGAGTTATAATGCAAACCTTGCATTGGGACAATTTTTATACTCCCGTTCAAAACGGAGCGTATTATGTTATTGGTCTGTCCCTTCGTGTGCGTCTGTCGAGGTGGATTTTCAATATCTTAAGTGGTAGGAGGTGTGGCCTAACACAAAATATTTCCATTGTCTAAGTACCGGGTATTGTTTCCTGAACTGGTAATCCCTTTCTCCAAAGGTGGTGGGGTGTGGGCGTAAAACAGAATAAAAATCAATGAAGGGTCAATTTTAAGGGAGTCAGTCCGTCCAACCGTCCTTCCGTCTGTCCATCTGTCTATCCGTCCGCAATTTTGGCTTTCGTGCAATAACGTAAGTATGATTTGACCTTGAGTTTTCAAATTCGTTTCATTTGAGAACATTGATTTTCAGTTCCGCCCAACCATTTTCATCAAAATTATGTCCCTTTTTCGAACGCGTTTGTCGGTTTCTAAATAATTTGAGTACCATTTGTCTCAGAGTTTTCAAATTTGGTTCGTAGCGTTAACATATGGAAATGCAGGCTGGTGGGGAAAGGGTGGAAGGGCACGATGTATACTGTACGTCGATGGTGCACTTGTATTCTACCAATGCTAACCCTGCTTGTGTTGAGTGAGTTCGTTGGGGAGTTTGGTAGTTGCTCGCCGCTGCTCGGTGGTTCTCTCCGGGTACTCCGGCTTCCTCCACAAAACTGTTTGACGCGAGGTGACTCTGGATGCCGAAAGAGCCGTTAAACCCCCAAAATAGAGAAAGAATTAAATAAATAAATAAATAAATAAATAAATAAATAAATAAATAAATAAATAAATAAATAAAGGTTGGTAATGGATTTCAGGTACGCCACGCCCTTTTTTGTCAGAGGTATGACCCTTTTCTAGAGATTTCAATTTTGGCCTGTAGCAACAATGCATGAGGGCACCGGGCGTATCCTACAACACCTGATGTAGTTATTGTGCAAGTATAACGAAAGAAATGACCCTGGTAAGTATGCGTGGACAAAACCCCCGATATATGTATATTCTTACTCCAAAACTAGTCTCTAATCGTCCCAAAGGACAATAAAATGCAACAACCGATGCTTGAGTTCCAATGCAAAACTTTGAACAGAGAGTTTTAGTAAGCCTAACAAGGGCCATAAATGTGCGGTGTATGCGTAGACCCGCAATATCTGGATATCTGTTCCTCATGCTGGTCTCTCACCGCACCTAAGGACATCAGGGTGCGACAACCGATGATTTATTTTTTATGCAAAACGTTCGTACAGACAATTTTCTATGTTTATAAACAAGGGTCATAACTATCTTGTGTATTTTTGTCCGCAACTAGCAACATGTGGAAACCCTCCCACCCCCAACCCACCCAACCCGCCATACTGGTCTCTCACCATAGCGAAGGGCAGAATAATACCATAATGGCCCCACAATATCTGGATATCCTTGGAAATGAGAATGCAACAGCCGATGG
Organism: Pictodentalium vernedei; assembly: GCA_031216915.1. Classification (NCBI taxonomy): domain Eukaryota; kingdom Metazoa; phylum Mollusca; class Scaphopoda; order Dentaliida; family Dentaliidae; genus Pictodentalium; species Pictodentalium vernedei. The sequence goes on from CM062289.1 coordinate 90,167,689, forward strand.
TTTTAGTTATAAGGCACAATGTCCATACGGATAGGTTTTTTTTAAGTTTATCAAGGGACATAAGTAAAGAAAGTATGAGTGGTCAAAACTTGCAACTTATGTGGATATTCCTCCCCTCACACTACCCAATCACCACACCAAAGGACATAAACAAAGATGCATTAGACAACCGATCAGGGCTGGGAGCAGTTAACGTTTCAAACTTTACCGTGTTAAATTATTTTAACCAAGTAAATAACGTTTAACTTTGAAGATTATAGTTGTATAATATGTAGCATTGCGTCGTTATCTTGTGTATACCCAAGCCGGTTCGCGCGTGCCGATGACGTCGAATTTTACGCCAGTTGACGAAATTGAAGAACACGAATAATTTAGATGTCCGTCAATTATAGACGACCCATTGATTTGATGGAGAGAACATGAAGCCCTCCTACCAACGTTGGCGAAGTTGGCTCGCCGATATTTGGCAATACAGCAATATCAGCTTCATCCGAAAGCCCATTTTCCATGTAAGGAGTGGTATTCGAGCAACGGTGGATGTCTCTTTCTATGGATACGGCCGCAGCGATTGTATTCTTAAATGAAAACTTCGCTGAATGTTAGAATTTACGATAACCTACGAGAACTATATTAACTACTCGTCCCCCGAGTTCCAATGTGTTCTATGTGCCACTTGGCACATAGAACACATTGGAACTCAAGAGACGAACTTAAGTAACAAAAATGGCCGAAGTTATTAAAATTTTGTTCATTTTAACATTTAACGTCATTTAACTCGTTAACGCAGAATTATTTAACACGTTAACGTGTTAAGGACAGTTTAACTCCACCCAGCCCTGCAACCGAAGCTTAAGTTATAATACAAAATGTTCGTTCGAAAGTACGGGCGTTCGGAAGTACGGACGAAATCCGCGACTATATGCTCACATAAGCCTTCTGGCCAGGTTCGGGGTGGGGGGCATAACAATTTACAATACCTGGCAATGTATTGTATATCTGCGATATATTACTTGCAAATCTAAACACATTTATTTTCCTCTGGAGAATGAATTCCTCCCTATGGCCAGTTTCTTCTGTTTTGTCCATCTTCTAACCCTAAGGCTAACCTCTGGGTTAAAAGATGGATGGAGCAGACGAAATAAACTGAAACATGACCAGGAATGTATTTTAGGGTTAGGTAGTTACTCGCCGATTGTTCGGTGGTTCTCTTCGACTCCCCTCTCCCCTCACACTTGTAAAACTACCCGACACGACATGACACTGGCAACTGAAACTGTCGGAAAACCCCAATAAACAAACAACTGAATTCGATGTGAACTTCAGCAAACCGAGGGCCCGAATCACATTTTGTGATTCCAGTTTAAAAAATTACATATGAGACGGGAACACATCAAAGCCAGGGAGAGAGAGAGAGAGAGAGGGGGGGGGGGGGCAGGCTTTTCTGAACGAGAATATTTTGCCAACTTACGTTGCCCGTAGCAACAACAATACCACGAACGTCGAAAGTTGAAATTATCAACGTAGTTTGGAGGCAAGCCTAATGTTGTTTGTTTAAGCAAGCCTGATGATAATTGTTTAAAACTGACTTTCGCACTCACCTATCAATTACTTATTCAGTCATTTTTGAAAAAATAGATTTTCGTTCTCACCAATGCTTCAATCATTTTGAAAACTCTCGAACCAAGCCTTCGATCAATCAACACTGAAATGACGTAAGGTGCGTTTTTCCTGCGACTGACATGTGCCGCATTCCTCATTACCATATGATTTGTATTCGGCTGATCGGTAGCGCTCGTTTGTTTCCGCATTTTGTATTAGATTCGACGCGTCAAAAATCCGTCGACTATTTCAAACACTTATTTCAGACGCATCACAGACGGAGATTCATCTCAGTTGGACGGAGATTCGTCGCTGATGCGTCTTACTCTCATCTAATTGAAACAGTCGACGCATCACTGTCGAGTTTAATTCATGTTTTGCTGTGGTATTAGATTCGGCGCGTCAAAAATCCGTCGACTATTTCAGGCCTTACTGGGTCAGGGTGATATGAAAAAAATATTCAAATTTCAAATGCCATTCAATAAACACTATTCCCGTTGGCAAAAACCCCAGCAACACAAAAGATTCATAGGAACGTTTTCGCAGTCTCACAAGCGGTATAACTGGTAAGTATGTGTGGAGAAAACCTACACTATGCGGATAACCTTTTTATTACACTCCTGTTCTCCGAAATCTCCATCTACAGCAACACAGAACCATGCGGAAAATGAAAATCTCTTCCGCACACATGTGTCGAACGGAAATCGTTGAGCAGACGATTGATCGCACGAAACTGAATCGATTGTGAAATAACTAAATAAAATGTCTAAAACTGAAGGACATGGCGAGTTTAATGTGAACGAAATAGCGAAGAAGAAATAGAGTGGATATATGAAGGGGTAATGAATATCCTGAAGAAGATGGGTATAACTACGCAAATTTGGTTGGCGATAAAATGTGTTCTTTCGCTTGATAGCGGTCAAATGAATTGCTGAGTGTCCTTCAAATAATTGTTTTTTTTTTAATAGACGTGAAAACGTGCATTAAACACAGAACGACACACGCGTGTCGTTCTGTGTATTTCCCCATCTTGGCCTATCAACACACAAAAGGGCATCAAAATCAGACAACCGATGAGTGAGTTATAATGCAAACCTTGCATTGGGACAATTTTTATACTCCCGTTCAAAACGGAGCGTATTATGTTATTGGTCTGTCCCTTCGTGTGCGTCTGTCGAGGTGGATTTTCAATATCTTAAGTGGTAGGAGGTGTGGCCTAACACAAAATATTTCCATTGTCTAAGTACCGGGTATTGTTTCCTGAACTGGTAATCCCTTTCTCCAAAGGTGGTGGGGTGTGGGCGTAAAACAGAATAAAAATCAATGAAGGGTCAATTTTAAGGGAGTCAGTCCATCCAACCGTCCTTCCGTCTGTCCATCTGTCTATCCGTCCGCAATTTTGGCTTTCGTGCAATAACGTAAGTATGATTTGACCTTGAGTTTTCAAATTCGTTTCATTTGAGAACATTGATTTTCAGTTCCGCCCAACCATTTTCATCAAAATTATGTCCCTTTTTCGAACGCGTTTGTCGGTTTCTAAATAATTTGAGTACCATTTGTCTCAGAGTTTTCAAATTTGGTTCGTAGCGTTAACATATGGAAATGCAGGCTGGTGGGGAAAGGGTGGAAGGGCACGATGTATACTGTACGTCGATGGTGCACTTGTATTCTACCAATGCTAACCCTGCTTGTGTTGAGTGAGTTCGTTGGGGAGTTTGGTAGTTGCTCGCCGCTGCTCGGTGGTTCTCTCCGGGTACTCCGGCTTCCTCCACAAAACTGTTTGACGCGAGGTGACTCTGGATGCCGAAAGAGCCGTTAAACCCCCAAAATAGAGAAAGAATTAATTAAATAAATAAATAAATAAATAAATAAATAAATAAATAAATAAATAAATAAATAAAGGTTGGTAATGGATTTCAGGTACGCCACGCCCTTTTTTGTCAGAGGTATGACCCTTTTCTAGAGATTTCAATTTTGGCCTGTAGCAACAATGCATGAGGGCACCGGGCGTATCCTACAACACCTGATGTAGTTATTGTGCAAGTATAACGAAAGAAATGACCCTGGTAAGTATGCGTGGGCAAAACCCGCGATATATGTATATTCTTACTCCAAAACTAGTCTCTAATCGTCCCAAAGGACAATAAAATGCAACAACCGATGCTTGAGTTCCAATGCAAAACTTTGAACAGAGAGTTTTAGTAAGCCTAACAAGGGCCATAAATGTGCGGTGTATGCGTAGACCCGCAATATCTGGATATCTGTTCCTCATGCTGGTCTCTCACCGCACCTAAGGACATCAGGGTGCGACAACCGATGATTTATTTTTTATGCAAAACGTTCGTACAGACAATTTTCTATGTTTATAAACAAGGGTCATAACTATCTTGTGTATTTTTGTCCGCAACTAGCAACATGTGGAAACCCTCCCACCCCCAACCCACCCAACCCGCCATACTGGTCTCTCACCATAGCGAAGGGCAGAATAATACCATAATGGCCCCACAATATCTGGATATCCTTGGAAATGAGAATGCAACAGCCGATGGTTTTAGTTATAAGGCACAATGTCCATACGGATAGGTTTTTTTTAAGTTTATCAAGGGACATAAGTAAAGAAAGTATGAGTGGTCAAAACTTGCAACTTATGTGGATATTCCTCCCCTCACACTACCCAATCACCATACCAAAGGACATAAACAAAGATGCATTAGACAACCGATCAGGGCTGGGAGCAGTTAACGCTTCAAACTTTACCGTGTTAAATTATTTTAACCAAGTAAATAACGTTTAACTTTGAAGATTATAGTTGTATAATATGTATCATTGCGTCGTTATCTTGTGTATACCCAAGCCGGTTCGCGCGTGCCGATGACGTCGAATTTTACGCCAGTTGACGAAATTGAAGAACACGAATAATTTAGATGTCCGTCAATTATAGACGACCCATTGATTTGATGGAGAGAACATGAAGCCCTCCTACCAACGTTGGCGAAGTTGGCTCGCCGATATTTGGCAATACAGCAATATCAGCTTCATCCGAAAGCCCATTTTCCATGTAAGGAGTGGTATTCGAGCAACGGTGGATGTCTCTTTCTATGGATACGGCCGCAGCGATTGTACTCTTAAATGAAAACTTCGCTGAATGTTAGAATTTACGATAACCTACGAGAACTATATTAACTACTCGTCCCCCGAGTTCCAATGTGTTCTATGTGCCACTTGGCACATAGAACACATTGGAACTCAAGAGACGAACTTAAGTAACAAAAATGGCCGAAGTTATTAAAATTTTGTTCATTTTAACATTTAACGTCATTTAACTCGTTAACGCAGAATTATTTAACACGTTAACGTGTTAAGGACAGTTTAACTCCACCCAGCCCTGCAACCGAAGCTTAAGTTATAATACAAAATGTTCGTTCGAAAGTACGGGCGTTCGGAAGTACGGACGAAATCCGCGACTATATGCTCACATAAGCCTTCTGGCCAGGTTCGGGGTGGGGGGCATAACAATTTACAATACCTGGCAATGTATTGTATATCTGCGATATATTACTTGCAAATCTAAACACATTTATTTTCCTCTGGAGAATGAATTCCTCCCTATGGCCAGTTTCTTCTGTTTTGTCCATCTTCTAACCCTAAGGCTAACCTCTGGGTTAAAAGATGGATGGAGCAGACGAAATAAACTGAAACATGACCAGGAATGTATTTTATGGTGTTAAAAGATCCGTGACCACCGAAAACACGCATACAGACTGAAACAACTCAAAAGTGTGTCATATATTATCTTCAACAGTTTTTCAACCGAAAATTGCAATAATATGTTTTAGAACGTGTATTGTACAGGTTTGCGGGAGTAAGTTCTGTATTCTCCAAACGAAAAGTTGAATAAACAATACAGCCGCCGCGGCCTGGTCGTAAACCACGTATGGGCAGTATTTTCCACGCATGCGTGAATACTCAGGCAGATAGACTGAGATATGGAACGACATGTGAAGAAAAATAATGCAATATGAACTAGGGTCAGTTTCTTTAACTCCCTGCACTCTGATGACAAAACGCCTATTTGTCATCCATGGTTATCCCCCCCCCCCCCCCCCCCTGTGTTGTCAGAAATTCAGCAATTTAGATTTTGGTTGACAGAGCTCCAATTGAGCTCTGTCAACCAAAATCTAAATTGCTGAATTTCTGACAACACAGGGGGGATAACCATGGATGACAGGGAGGTGTGGTGTGGCTTAGAGTGGGGGAGGTGTCGAGTATTCTCGACACCAGAGTGCAAGGGGTTAAATAACATTGCCAAGATATTATACAAACCGTTGTCTTTCAATTCGCTGGAACTCCCACTAGATGCCGAACCTGGTCTTATTTTTACATTCTTTTTACAAAATTTCAAACATTTCAAAGCCCCTGAAGCATACCCCAAGTATTCAGTCATATTTCTCTTTTCTAATATACTGTAAAACAAATAAAAAGTTTGCATTGTTATTTCAACTGTTCAGTTATATAGTTGACATGATTCCCATTAGCTTGATGTCGAATCCAGTCACTACTGATTACTTGGGAGCAGAGGCGGACTGGCCGTATGGTACACCACGAAAATTTATTTTCGTTGTGCCTGCTATTGGAGGCTCCCTGCGCCCCCCCCCCCCCCCCCCCCCAACATTGATACAGCCCAATTCCCGTTGATGCAGGGATTTTCGTAAAAATGACCAAAGGGTGAAATGAGTCCGATTGCATAGATTTCCGGTATATCGAAATGATGTCTTTGTTTACTGTCATTGGCCGTTCACGTAGAAGACATTGTGATATACTACCAGCCCTGCCTGCCATTGATCGCTCAGATGCAAGGAAATAGTGTTCTTTCAGTTTTAAAAATCTGCATTTTCTCCAAGTCGGCCGACCTATGGTCGGGCCGATCGTTCCGAAGTTACCATTTTTGCCGAATGAGCGATGAAGATGATACAAAAATGTCATCGAAATATACCCTTTGTGAACTGCCATTAAATGTTCAGATGCAAGGAAGCAGAGTTCTTTCAGTTCGAAAAATCAAAATTTTCTCTGTGTTTGGACCCCCGCTCCTTTAGTGCATTTTCCGGTAACTTTTCTTGGCCCAGTCCGCCCCTGCCTGGGGGATGACCTACAGAAGCCCATAGTTTGCTGACGAATCCCGTCATTACTTGTTAGTAACATTCAATAAGTGTAACGTTTAATATTGATTGATGTAAGTCTTGCAAGTTGTGCCTGTTCAATGTATGCAATTCATATCTTCAATAAAAATATTGTTTATACTACGTATATCTCCAGCGTGAGCACAGTTTGTAGCAAAATGTAGGGATGTGGGAGGGGAGGATTTGTCACTGTTGCACAAACAAGTGGGGTGGAGGGCTATTTTGTCCAACATCTATTACTGCATGTGTTCCTGACATTAGGATGTGCTATTGGGTGAAGAATTGACGTAAACTTCTCTGTTCGTGAAGCCATTAATTTCATTAAACAACACCTCATTGTGATTGATATTAAGAATCACAAACTCATGGTGATTTGATATGCAATATGCAATTTCTGAATATTGTTCAGTAAAATCGATTTCGATAAACTTCGGATTCGATCGATTTCAGTGAATTCTATACATATTCTCGCTAAAGTGAAGTGATCTGGGTCGTTGTATGACGTCGATTTGAGGACGTCAAATCGCCGGATCAAACGAGCTGCTGCAGGCAGTAGTTTGATCCGGCGATTTGACCTCCTCAACTTGACGTGTTGCGACGACCCAACTCACTTCACTGTAGTGCTAAACGTTTATTATATGACTTATAGTTCGACATCGCATGGCAACGCTAGCATTAGCAATTCCCCCAACCAATTGTGGTAAATTGGATTGAAGTGAAAAACGATCTAATTTTGTTTACACTTATTTTTGTAACAGGTGCACACTTCGTCGCCTGAGTACTAGAATGTCCTATGTCCCCTATGGGTCATAGGACATTCTAGCACTCAGGCGACGACTTCCAGATAATCCCCCGACGCGCATGAATACGATTAAAACATATCATAACAACGATAAAAATAACGGACCGGAGTTCGAGCGCACCCACTCCAGCTGGGAGTAAAGTACTCTCTGCGCTAACTATGCGAATTCGAACGCACCCGCAAATAGTTAGTCATACTATAGTGATATGGAATCTATAATACAAATTAACAGTATTTACTGAGGTATATGTTGGTGTAAACTTTAAGGCAAGTAACTGACCGTATATACTTAACCTGTTGTGGAGAAGATTTCACAAACATCCACACTATTGAAAATCATGATGTGGCATTGCCGTTTCTCTGACTTGTTTGTGGGTTGACCCTCTATGTACAAATCTGCTGCACTAATCCACACAATTTATAAAGTGGGTTTTAAAAAAACATTTTTAAAAAACATTCTACAAAAACATATCAGGCGATATCTCAATGGCACGAATTTACTGTGCTCATTCCAATGAAGAATGACTTTTTGGTTATAAAAAACTGGAGAAAAAACAAGTTTACAAGTTTAATAGATTAGCAAAAGTGCTAGACGTCTTTTCAATGGTCGTCGGTGGTTCCTTAGATTTTACCCACAAATTGTAACAATTAGTCGCCATAACCAGAGCTGTGGACCCACCCAGCCATCCCACAACCCTCCAAAAATAAATAAATACAAAAATAATGAAAGTGGCAATGACACTTTAGCTTAACTTGACTGTGTGTTGTGTTTGATGAAAAGGGTGGTGTTCAATGTTTATGAAAGGATTATGAAATAAGATAAGTTTTGTGATAATTGGGAATATGCTAATTTCAGTTCCATGTATGCTATGTTTTCAATAAAAATAATTTGAGGTGCAGACTGTACTAAAGAACTGAGGGATGGGTTAATGTGGCCCTCACAGTTAAAGTGTGTCAACCAAAGTTACCAAGTTACAGTGAAATTATTCAAAAACGAGTCATCCTATCAAGTTACAATGAACTCCATTCATAAATATAGCCTGTAGATTGTGCTAAAGGTTCTCGGACTTTGGGCCTGTGCAGCCATCACGGTTGACAGATTGCAACAAAAAGGGGGCGTCCTCATCTAGGCATTATACTGAGTCATCCTATCAAGTTACAACGATATCACTTCATATATACAGCCTGTAAATTGTGCTAAAGTTTTTCGGGCTTTGGGTGTGTGCAGCCATCACAGTTGACCAATCGCGACCAAAAGGGGACATTCTAGTCTAGACATTATATATGGAGTCATCCTACCAAGTTACAATGACTTCACTCCATAAACACAACCTGTAGACTGTGCTAAACGTTTTCGGGTTTTGGGATTGGGCAGTTGTCACGTGTGACAAATCACTACCAAATGAGGAAGTTCTCATCTGGACATCATACAGTCATCCTACCAAGTTACAATGAATTCCCTCCATATCAAATATGACCAGAAGACTGTGCTAAATGTTTTGGGGTTCTGGGCTTGGGCAGCCGTCACGGTCGACAGATCATCGCCAAAAGGGGATGTTCTCATCTAGATATTATACAGAGTCACCCTTCCAAGTTACCATGAAATCTCTTCTTAAATACGACCTGTAGACTGTGCTGAAGTTTCTTAGGTTTTCGTCTTGGGCAGCCGTCAGGTTTGACCAACCAAAAGGAGACGTTCTCATCTAGACATGACCTCAAACCTGCATATGAAATTTTGTGACAATCAGACATGAACTACGGGAGTGTAGCCTGTGCTAAAGGAAAATGTGAACAGACTCACAGACTTCCGCATGCGTGGTGGCAATAGCTTATCTTGATTTTGTCAAGTTAAGCTAAAAATGAAATGGAAACATAAAATGAATTTAGGACCAGTATCACCGACAGCACTTTCAAAGTCATCAGTGACCCATTCGCTCAGTTGTTCACCATGCATGCATTCATTCTGGGTTCTTTTTTATATTTTTTTAAACCCAAAATCAATACATGTCACACTAATGAATCGCGCAAGGGCCAGATTATCTGGGGATGGATTGACTGGGGTCGGATCATCGGAGTTGAGGAAACAAGAGAGGCCAAATCATCTGGGGACGGATCGTCTTTGGGTCGGGATCGACCTGTTACCAAATGTCCAAAGGTATTTTATGAATAACACAACACAGTGACACCTGGAAAAAATGCAGACGTGTGAAAAATCACACATGCGGTGTGGCTACCCCTCAATGTTCAGATTCCTCCCATTCAAATATGTTGTAAAATTCCCCAACAAGTTTAATTGGGAACTCAAAACTCGACAATAGGAATATATATCAAGCTTTCGCCCTTATCACTGGCCTCATTCGGTAGTACACGTATTTCCTTACAGTTGTGTTTATTGATGCAAACTATGTTTTATCCTTTATTTTATTATTTATTGAGAAGGAACAGTGCGAATAGTCAAGCATCGCTTCGATATCGTCCATGTTTTTTGTGCAACCCAGAGTTGCTGCCAGAAATGAATATCGATACGGACACGTTAACGCCCAGTAAAATTACCCACGTAATAATCATAATTGATCTCCTCTGTCGGAATGCGATTGTGTACTCGTTTCCGCATCGATCTTTAGTTAGACGCAACTCCGGGTTATTATTGTTATGCTGTCTCCACCTGTATCCCCACTTCCCAGAGGGCGAGGCAATTTAAGTATTACCTTCATATTCTGTGTACAATTATCTATAACGAAAATACCCCGCTTTGAATTGTTTATGTCACTTCATGAGATATTTTATTCTCATTTCGGTAATTACCCGTTCGTAATATTACACGGAACGCATTAACTAAGTATTCATCTTGTCATTATTGCGAGATTAAAATCATCTGTGACGTATATCACTCAATTCCCTACCCTGTTTCAAAATCTATTTTATATCTCCCACGTCTTAACATGTTGTAATTTTCAAGTAACCGTCAATTTGTTCTGTCCAGTGCTTTGTTCCGGTCAGATTCAGTTACATGTATTAAAAAATTAACATGTGCTCTCACATTTAGTTATTTATTATCACGTTACTACTTTATCGCATATCATTCTTCTATAGAATCTCGTCCTAACCATACATCAAGGTTCTATTTTCTTCATATGCTCGTTGATCAAAATGTTTTTAACATATATTTTGATTTATTCAAGTTTGAAGCGAGTGCCATTTCAGATTTTCTCCGTCCTTACAATTTGGAATCGGGTTTTATCCTACAATCAACATGTATTCTGTCTGTATTAACCCCGCAACTGTCGTGTATCCGACACCCTGATACAGGTGTTTGTATCAAGGGGTCGGATACAAGCATGTTCCTTTCGCGTGAGTTCCGTTTTCTTTTCTTTTTGTTCATCCGTACGAATAAATAGTTCGTTGTATATTCGTCTACATTCTTGACTTATCCCCAATATATTGTGAGATAAAATGATTATTACCATTATGTGGATGTACAAAATATGTATCCGAGTCTCGCTCCGAGCTTGTTCTAAAGGTAGATCACGACTCGTCGTGATCTGTCCTTAGATTAGAACCCGGAGCTCGACTAGGGTACATATTTTGTGCATCCACATACTGGTAATGATCTTTATTTACCATCTCGTCATATGGAATGCGGGTGCTACAGTTTCATTGGCTGGTCCTTTACTATAAATACCGAGACTTCTGCTCCGAACGGGACCCGCCAAAATAACTTACAATTTGTTTTGCTGCATTTCACCTACTTCGACACTGAGAAAGGAGGAGGAGAAGGATTAGAAGAGAATTATAAATATGACAATGGTGAGTCATCTGATTATGTAGTAATGTTCGTATTCAATAGGCTAGAAAGTTAGGTGGATGGGCCCTGCCTCATCACTTATCAAAGTTTTTAACCCATTTTTCAAGAAAATGCATTTGAGCGTCAGCTCCATATATTGTATCACTTAACTTAAGCATAAAAATGGAACAGTGTTCATTTTAACCCTTTACCTAACATGAAAAGCAGACGACACTTGCAAAATAAATTCTTAAATAACTATTTTTTTCATTTTCGTCTCAAAAACATAGGTTATGGCCCCTCATTGGAACGACCTCAATGAGCTCGTTCCAATGAGAGGTCATAACCTACGTTTTGGACACAAAAAATGAAAAAATAATGAAAATTAATTGGCGATTTTTGTGAATAGCGCTGGCCGATTTTGGAAGTTACGTTGGGTAATGGGTTAACCCTAACATGAAAAGCAGACGACCCTTGCAAACAAAATTTTTGAATAACTAATGTTTTCATTTTTTGTGTCAAAAACATAGGTTATGACCCCTCGTTGGAACGAGCTCGTTCCAAAGAGGGGTCATAACCTACGTTTTTGACACAAAAAAAATGAAAAAAATAATGAAAATTAATTACGATTTTTGTGAATAGCGGTGACCGGTTTGGCCGTGACGTTGGGTAAATGGTTAATTGTACAGATTTACCATTGCATCATTAATAAAAATAAGTTAACTGTTTCCAGTGTCTTTATTTAAAAACATGTTTTATTTGTAATGGTTACCTTGGTGACTGCTCTTGCTTCATCCATCCACTTTCATTTTCCAGCACCCCCCCCCCCCCCCCATTCTCCACCAAAGGCTGAAATGTAACCATATTCCTCCAATAAATATCGCCATACACAAATTTGCCCATTACTGTCTGCTTCCCTACTACTCCCCAGGCCTTATACTGCCTACCCTAGGGCATGCGATCTTAACAACCTCGGGGTGATACTATATTGGTACTAGTACTTGTGAAGTGGGCCATTATTAATTGGGCGAATCACTCATTGTTGCACTAGTGAATACACTAGACTACGCCTTCCCATGAGGGTTTAGAAGGTATCACAGGACCTAAAATAAGCACGGGTGGTGTCGGTCTCCTGACTATATAAATATTTATTTTGAAATTTTACTCTTATGGCTCAGCTTAATATGTTAAGCTGAATTTTTCGGACGCCACTTTACTTAATAGAAAATACAGGCGTATAATAACAACAACTGACATGGACGATACCGAAGCGATGGTTGACGCTTCGCCGGATTCAGATTTGAATGGGACTCGGGAGGAATCTATATGTAGAGGGGTAGCCACTACGTTCAGATCGCTCAACTACCAATGAGGAAAATTTAGGAGTATGATTTTTTTCCAAAGCTAAGAAATAGTTGCTCACAATTTTTACTTTATTTCCCATTGCTAATCGTAACCCTGTTGTTTACTCAAAGCCCATGGGTAAAAGTTAAAACCCGATATGTTCAAAATAAGGAAGTCGTATGCACGGAAGCAAGTAAAAGTCCAAATACCTGTAGGAAATCTCAATTCGCGAATCTCTGACATGATTCGATTAGAACTAAAATTCTCGATTCCCAGGGCCCTAGATTTAACTATTTTCGCGGCCCCGTGAAAGCACTGAATTGATCTGTTCGCACTGAAGCATGTGTGTTCCACTGCTTCTGCAACACCTGACAGAAATTAGGCAAAATAAATTACGAATGCATGCATAACCTGATATGGATGTATCGGAAAATGAAAAACTCGGACCTCTCAGGCGCTAAGACGGAATTTTTACACGCAAAATTCAGACGGACGGACGGACGTCTGCACTCCGTATTTCATAGGCAGGGCTTCTAAAATCATGATTTTTAGCTCAACTTGTCAAGCTGAGCTATTGCAGTCACTTCGGGGGATATCTCTAGATGGTAGCTATCGATTATCACTCATTTCCGTCAAAAAATGTTGCTGCTGGCAACGACCTTCGATGAACTTAGTGCAGTTATGCATCAGTACTTCCCTGTGGCACACCCTGCAGAGCACATTTATAATCGAATCACATTGAAACTTAGTATGCTTGTTTGGGGTGACCTCTAGATAGGAGCTGTCGATTTGCTTCCATTTCTGTCAAACATGTTGCTGCGGGCAACAGCCTTTGAACTTAGTTTAGTCAGACCTCAATATTTCCCTTTGGCACATCCTACAGGGCACATTTATTATCTGATTGCTTTGAAACATGGTATGCTTATCTGAGGTGACCTCTAGATGGGAGCTAACGATTTTCTTCCATTTCCAGCAAAAAAATGTTGCTGCTGGTAATGACATTTGAACTTAGTTTTGTCATGCATCAGAATGTTCATCTGGTACCCGCTACAGAACACATTTATGATCCGATCAGTTTGAAACTTGGTACGTTTATTTGGGGTTACCTCAAAATGGGAGCTGTTGATTATCTTCCATTTCCGTCAAAAAACGTTGCCGCTGGCAACGACAGTAGAATGTCTCGTATGTTTGAGGGAACATTGGCAGGATCTCATTGCAGGATATCATGTGACGTCATAGTCACGTGACCCAGTGGCGCCATGTTTGGTCGTCATGGTAACCCGCGTGAGCGGCCATGTTGTGACGTCATATCCATAGATTTACGTGGTGGTAGTACGCGTACTACCGTGGTGGTAGTACGCATGCGCAGCGCGTGTTGTTAGGATGAGCCTCATTTCAGAAAAAGGGGTGCCGAAGGCCATATGTTTTTCAAAAAAGGGGTGTCGAAATTGGGGTGCCCGGGGATATGGCCATTGGATATAGACTTTTATTATACACAAGGGAGATAACTATGCATACAGGTTATAGGAAATCAAGCAATCTGATTGGTTAGTTATAAATTATATAAATGATCTAGATAAATGAAACAACAAGAGTACTTGGAATAGGGTCAGAACTACTGCTATTACGTACCACCTTACTAGTAACAGGATGATACAAAGCATTTTATTAGGTTAATACTATTAACGGTTAGGATGGAACCTAAAGGGGAATATAGCAACATACTCTGCTGCCTTTCTGTATTACCAGGCATTGGCCCCATCCAGAATACCGCTCAATAATATAAAGCACCTGGTGGATCAGTAGTACCAAGGGCCAGCAAGAGACCTACAGGGATATGTACAGCCTATGCTATACTACCTATCTAAACTACCAAGCGTTAACCCCACCCCCACAAAATCACTAGGTCTACCATAACGTACTACATATGCTGCCAGGCATTATCCCCACCCCCACTCCACAGTACCACTTGACCTGCTATAACGTAGTCCCTATACCAATCATAGAATAATACAAAGCAATCTGATTGGTTATAAATGATCTATATAAATGAAACAACAAGAATACTTGGAATAGGGTCAGAACTAACAAGAATAGACCAGAAATTGCTAAATATAGTAATAATAAGGTAAACTGTTCCAACTAATAGGCTCTTCTACGTTACTGGGGTATACTCTAGAACAAAAGAACATGACTAGGTAGACGTAAACTATTACATATATAGATAGAAGCAGAGGATTCTGAAAGTATTCGAAATAATACAACTTGTCGGGTTGTTTGTGATAATTATCCAGGGCAGTTGTTCCAGAAAATACACCTATTCAATCGAACATACCCTCCGAACATACCCCTGTTCTATTGTAGGACTTTGAGTAACATAGCAATCACGTGCTACCATAGAAACCAAGATCGCGGCCTCCAGTATACAAAATGGACGACGGAAACACGTATCACCCTAACAACACGCGCTGTGCATGCGTACTACCACCACGTATCACTATGGATATGACGTCACAACATGGCCGCTCACGCGGGTTACCATGACAACCAAACATGGCGCCACTGGGTCACGTGACTATGACGTCAAATGAGAGCCAATGTTCCCTCAAACATACGAGACATACTACTAACCGTTAACGACCATCGATGAACTTAGTGCAGTTATGTATCAATATTTCCCTTTGGCTCACCCTGCAGGACACATTTATAATCGGGTCGCTTTGAAACTTGGTATGCTTGTTTTGGGGGTGACCTCTAGATGGGAGCTATCGATTTTCTTTCATTTCCGTCAAAAATAGTTGCCGTTGGCAACGACTTTTGAACTTAGTTTAGTCGGGCATCAATATATTCCGCCAGCAGGCCTTACAGGCCACATTTATGATACGATCGCTTTGAAACTTGGTATGCATGTTCGGGGTGGCCTCTAGTTGTGCGCTGTTGATTTTTGTTCATTTCCATCAAAAAATATCGTCGATCGCACCAGCCTTTGGACTTTGTGCATGTTTGTAGCAACTTATCTCTTTTGCACTATCTACAGGGTATAATGATGAATTTCCATAAAAAAGAAAAAAAGACCATTGCCACCAGCAACGACCGTCAAACTTTGTGCATTTGTGCATTAACATATTGCCTTGGCATGCCTCAGAGGCCTCATTTATCGGGTTGTTTTGAAACTTCATATGCTTTTTTCGGGGTGACAGAGATAGGCGCTATCGATTTCTTTTTCATTCCTATCCGTAACAATCTTTGAATCTATTGCATTTGTGCATTTACATTATTTTTTGACATGGCCTACAGGGCACATTTATCGTAGGATTGTTTTTGACCTTGGCGTGTCCATAGGCGAAACCTCTACATTCAGATTCATTTCTGCGAAAAAAGTTGCCGTTTACAATAACATCCGAACTTACTGCATTTGTGTTTCAACATTCTTCCTTTAGCCAGCCTTACAGTTTCAAACGCATGGATTGCTCAGACATTGGCACACAAAGTGCTGTTATGTTGAAGTTTTATCAAATAACATTGGAAGCAATGATCTTCAGATTTACCATTTCAAGTTTGGCAAATTGAGCTATGGTGTCATTGATACTTTCATTTTAGACTGGTGCAAAAAAAAAAAACAAACAGATCATGATCCCCTCCCCCCTTCTATTGAAACGAGTTTGGTTAGCTCATTCCAATGCGAGGTCTTATGATTTGTATGATATGGGTATTTTAAAGATATTTTTAAGAGAAATAGACACGCTTTGCAAACAAATCATATATTTTTGTGTGTATAGGGGGGGGGTCTTCGCCACCAATATATATCTCAACGTACTCACACATGAGGAAAGGGGGATAGCGGGAGGACGGGGGGGTTAAAGGCTGCAAAACACAGATAGAGGGGAGAGTTAAATTGGAATGAGTTTGGTTAGCCCATTCCAATCAGATGTCTTATGATTCGTATGATAAGACTTTGTTGAAGATATTTATAACGACAAATAGACAAGCATTGAAAAAAAGGTCACTTTTTCGGTGTGGGGGATCTTGACCACCAACATATATTGCAACGACGCCACTGGGCAATCATCCTCACATATACTCACACATGAAAAAAAGGAGAGAGCGAGATAGAGAGTGGGTAAGAAGGGGCGAGCGAAAACATTGATCAACTTGTAAATAAATAGAAGTAACCGTAAGGTATATTTTTTTTATCACGTAACCGAACACCTCGACAGTTTCATGAAAATGGACACAAGAAAAACGATTATTAAATATATCTTATGATCTTATGATATTAAAGGACAGATCTATTATTTTTGTGAGATGTTTTGTTACTGCATTGTCGGACATTACGTTATCTTACAATTAAAGCGACAAAGAGAGGGGGAGAGAGAAAGCGAGATCTACACTTCATAAATCACATATTTTTTTTTTTAAACTGGTGCAATAAACCAGATAATGCCCCCCCCCCCCCCTTCCGACGAGTTTGGTTAGCTCATTCCAATGAAAAGACTTATGACTCGTATGATAAGGGTTTGTTGTTAAACATATTTATAAAGATGAATAGACACGGATTGCAAAATATCACATTTGTCGGGGGGGGGGGGGGGGGATCTTGTCCATCAACATATAATCCAACGACGTCAGTGGGCATGATCTGGTTTATTCCACCAGTTTAAAAATCATGTGATTTTGTTCAATGCATGTCAATTTGTCTTTCTAAATATCTTCAACAAACCCTTACGATACGAATCATAAGACCCCTCATTGGAATGAGCTAACCAAACTCAATACAAGGGGAAGGGGCAGGGCCATGATCTGGTTTATTGCATCAGTTTAAATAAATCATGATTTTAGAAGCCCAGTGCGTGAATTACGGAGTGTATATCGTCTCTCTCTCTCTCCCCCTCCCTCACTGTCTCTCTCTGTCTCTCTGTCTCTGTGTGTGCGTGACTCTCTCTCTGCCACTCTCTCTTTATCTCTCCCCTCTCTCTCTCTGTCTTTTGCACCCTTTTACCCCCCCCCCCCCCGTCCTCCCGCTCTCCCCCTTTCTTCATGTGTGAGTACGTTGGGTTATATTTTGGTGGCCAAGATTCCGCCCCCCCCCACCCACCCCCACAAATATATCATTTTTTGCAATCAATGACTATTTCCCTTAATAAATATCTTCGAAATATCCTTATCATACAAATCATGAGACCTCTCATTGGAATGCGCTAACCAAACTCGTTCCAGTAGGACGGGGGTGGGGGATGGGTGGGGTGTGGGGCACATGATTTGGTTTATTGCACCAATTTATAAAAAAAATGTTTTTAGAAGCCCAGTGTGTGATTTACGGAGTGTAGATCTGTCTGTCTGTCTGTCTGTCTGTCTGTCTGTCTGTCTGTCTGTCTGTCTGTCTGTCTGTCTGTCTGTCTGTCTGTCTGTCTGTCTCTCTCTCTCTCTCTCTCTCTCTCCCTCTCTCTCTTTATCACCCCTTTTCTGACTCTCGCCCACTCTCAACCAGTATCTCTCTCGCTCTTTCAATTTTCTTTTTACAATTAAATCATATCGCCCGAAAAAAAATTTAAAAAAATAACCTTAATTGAATGTCTACTTAATGTCTGTTTTTTAACAGGTAAACATATAGCATATCAAATTTTCATCACTCTCTGGTGGTTTGTGTACAGGTATGGATCTGGCATCGGGTACATAAAATAAAACATATTGTTCATATGAACACCAGAGATCCAAATTTCAAAATAAAAATTAATGTGAAAAGTCACATTTTAAGACTAAATTATTAGGGAGACTCGAATAAGCATCCCTAATGTGCATGTCCCCTTAATGTATGTTTTTTAACTATCGAAAGTCTCCCTAATGTATGAAAAGGGAATATATATATATATATATATATATATATATATATATATATATATATATATATATATATATATATATATATATATATATAATCCTAAAGAAACATGAATAACATCAGTAGTATGTGATGTGGTTTTGAGGAACCTCGGAAGTGACGTCATGTCATTTGACCCAGTGACGCCATGTTGTGTTGTCATGGTAACCCGCGTGAGCGGCCATGTTGTGACGTCATCTCCATAGTGATACGTGGTGTTAGTGCGCATGCGCAGCGCGTGTTGTTAGGGTGACACGTGTTTCCGTCGTCCATTTTGTATACTGGAGGCCGCCATTTTGGTTTCTATGGTAGCACGTGATTGCTATGTTCCCCAATTGTTCTGCAATAGGACGGGGTATGTTCGGAGAGTATGTTCGATTGTAGAAGAGTAAATCTAATTACCACAAACAACCCGACAATCTCTCCAAATCACCAAAATCCACCCAAAATCACCGAAATTGACATTATTTCCCCATTTTATCGGTTTAGCACGTAGTGCTATAGTTCCGAGAGGGTATCGGGGGTGCATTCGACTGAAGTGGAGTAATTTTCTGGTTTACAATTCTCCCAGAATCCTCATTTAATTACCCAAATAAACCCGTCAAGTTGTATTATTTCGAATTCTTTAAGAATCCTTTTTTTGGATTCCATGATGTGTTATTTCCCTATTAAGAGTAGCACGTAGTGCTATAGGACAAATTTACCCAGAATCCTCTGCTTCTACTTGGAACTATTTTTTTATAAATTCCTACGCTATATTGTTAGTAACATCCTTAACTGACCCCCTAACTAATTGTTAGGGTCTACATTTAGCAATTTCTTTAAATGACCCCCCCGAACTACATGATTTTAAATAATAAAATTAATGAGGATCAAGATGTTTTTACACTAACCAATCAGAGCGAAGTTAATCCATCAATCAGATTTCTGGATTCCCATTGTGTTTCTTTCCCATTACTTTCTATACTAATTTTCTAAATTACCCAACTTTAACCTATAATCCTATAGGAAACAAACACAAACGCCCATTGAGAATGAAAATATCGATGAAAAAACGTTGTGACGTCGTGACGTTTTCAAAAACGTCCGTCACGTCGAAATAAATTCCGGAGAAGAATAATGTCGCGTCATTCTGTTTCGATCCTTCGAACTGAACACATCGCTAGAGAGTTTTCTATAGCAATTTTGCCTTTGCAAAAAATTTATGAAGATGGAGTCTGAAGCTGCTACTGCCGTTACCAGAACTGATGTCTACGCCTGTGAAGAGTGTGGAAAGACCTTTACGGACCGCTGCAACCGGAATCGCCATGTGCGTACCAAGCACGCCGCCGAAGAGAAGAAGACCCACGATTGTACCTACTGCAACAAGACCTTTACGAGGAAAGAGAAGCTGGATCAACACCCGATGAAATGTTAGGAGACATATACATGTATGGAATGCGGCCAGGAGTTTAACCAACTACTCCATTTTAATCGACACAAGAGCGTTGCCCACTGACCAGTTCCTGTACCATCTAAAAGGAAGACTGATGAACCGAAGAGAGGACCACCTAAACAACCACGGACCACGACGACCACCCATTATGATGTTGACCCAATTGAGTTTGAAAAGAATATGATGTCTGAAGAAGAGCCAGATGAGATGTTGACCGTGTACGAAGATAACTGGAGTTCTATTAGAACTCGCCACATGATGAACAGAAGAGTCCAAGACCAATATAACTACCGGATCAACGATGTGAACCTGAAGATGATGACTGATGAATTGATGACTACCATATTTCTGCCACAACAGCTAAGATTTAAAATTAATCTGAGTTTTGGTTTTATCCTGCGACACAATGAAACGAATGAACTGAAGTATTACCATCCATCACAAAACAACGCCCGGGTACTTGATGTTCCACAACTTGTATGCTGCCAAGAAGACTTTGAAGAATTTCTTGATGATGTCATGGAAGAAGATGTCCTGGAATGGGCCAAATTAAAACGACCCAACAACAAATGGCTTGTGGAGAGAGTTACCAACGTCACATTTTATGTGAATAAGCTGAAAGACCACCCAATTGGAATGGTAGAAGATCTTCCTGACTACATTATCCAGAACAAAGCAGTAAATGTTTAGGTGAAAGATAAAAATCACCAGTTTACCTACGAAGACAACCTGTGTATTTTCCGCTGTTTAGCTTTATGGAGTGGTTCCACAGCACACACATTGAATAATACAACAGATGCCATGTACAACAAGTATACAAAGAAGCCAAAGAATGAATTCCGTGGAGTAACTTTAGCCGAATTACCTGACTTGGAAAAATGTTTTGAAGTAAATATCCAAGTGTATGAACTTGTCAAGAATGATGATGACCAAATTGTTGCCAAATTAGTACAGAGATCTCACAGAAAGTATGAAGATACCATGTATGTGAACGTTTACAAGAACCATTTTAGCTACATCATCGATATAGACCAATACTGCAAATCCTTTGAATGCCGCAAATGCGGCAAATTATGGAAGACCTCCTGGGCAATAAATCGTCACGAGAAAACCTGTACAGATGAAGTAAATTACCAGTATGTTGGCGGTGTATACCATCCATCCCAGTCCATATTTGATCTGTTAGAAGATGAAGGTATAGAAGTACCTGAAGAGAAAAAGTTTTATCCATACCGTGCAACGTTTGATTTTGAAAGTTACTTTGTCAAATCCAGTCTACCTGCTGACAGTGATAAACTGATATGGGAAGCAGAACACCGACCATTGAGTGTGAGCATATGTAGTAATGTTCCAGAATAACAAGAACCGAAATGTTTTATTACAAATGGAAATTCTCAAGAACTTGTTGAAGAAATGATGACATACCTCACAGCTATTTCATCTCAGTGCCACCAACTGATGCAGACCTATCATGCTTGGACCTTGTTTAAACTCAGACAGAAAATTGATGAAACGCTGGAAGCGGAAGCCAGAGCTACTGGAGAAGATACATCAAAAATGCACCCTTTACAAACATTGGAGAAGAAATTTCAAGATTACCTGCAAGAGATGCCCGTCATCGGATTCAACTCTGGAAAATATGATATGAATGTAGTCAAGCGTGAACTGATGACATACCTGAAGAGACAGAATCCACTCAAGTTTTCAGTGAAGAAATCGAATAACTACATGTGCGTCTCGACAGAATCTTTCAAGTTTGTTGATATTTGCAACTACCTCGCTCCAGGATTCAGCTATGACAAGTTTTTGAAAGCATTTGGCTGCTCCGTGACGAAGGGATTTTTACTATATGAATGGATCGACAGCTTGAACAAATTGGATCAAGACCACCTACCAGACCATGACGCCTTCTACAGTTCTCTCAAGAAAGAAAATATATCCAATGAAGAATACCAGTACTGCCAGCATGTATGGAACGACCTGGAGATGACAACTTTCCATGATTTTCTGATCGGGTATAATAACCGAGATGTAAAACCATTCCTTGAAGCAGTTGACAAGCAGTTTGCTTTCCACCAAGAACGCCACATCGACATGTTTAAAGATGGTATCAGTGTTCCGGGCCTCACGTTGAAATACCTGTTCCAGACCATGAATGATGACACTTACTTCACATTATTTAACCAGAAAAATAAAGACCTGCATCACTTGGTGAAAGATAATATCGTTGGTGGACCTTCAATTATCTTCAACCGATACCACGAGAAAGATGTTACCAGAATCAGAGAAACAAAATGTGGCAAAGAAGCAAAACCATGTGGAAGTATTATAGGCTTTGATGCGAACGCATTATATCTTTGGTGTCTAATGCAAGAGATGCCAACGGGTTGGCGTATTAGACGTCGTGAAGAAAACCAGTTTAAACCAGAACATCCAATGAAGTATGGTAAAATGGCTGAACAATGGTTAGAGTTTTTATCAATGAGAGATGACATCCACATCAGACATCAGTTTAACGGAGCTGAAAAAATGATTGGTCGAAGACAGTTGCCTGTTGATGGTTGGTGCAAAGAGACACAGACTGTATACCAATTCCATGGCTGCTTCTGGCAAGGACATACCTGCATGAAAGATAAGAATGGCCTTCCTATCATCCATGATGAAGTCAGAGATAAACCGATGAAAGAACTGCTACAAGACACCCGTACCAATGCAAAGTACATCACCGATTTGGGCTATAAACTTATTGAAATCTGGGAGTGTGAGTGGAGAGAGATGAAGAAGACCGATGCCACACTCAAAGCCTTCCTGAAAGAGAACTTTTCAGACAAAATAGATGGTGCGATGACAGATGAAGAAATACTGAACAAAGTGAAGTCCGGTGAACTGTTTGGTTTAGTCGAATGTGATATACATGTACCAGATCACCTGAAAGAGTACTTTGAAGAGATGACACCTATCTTCAAGAATACAGATATTTCCATAGATGATATTGGTGAACACATGAAGTCCTTTGCCGAGAAGAATGGAATCATGAAGAAACCCCGTAGAAGTTTGATCGGAAGATATGGAGCGTAAAAAATGTTGTTTGCAACCCCTTTACTGCAGTGGTACCTCCAGCATGGTATTGAAGTTGATCACGTCTATCAAGTTATCCAATATAAACCAAGAAGATGTTTTGAAAAATTTGGAGATGAAGTATCTGAAGCAAGAAGACAAGGAGATATTGACCCCGACAAGTCGATCGTTGCCGACACCATGAAGCTGT
The DNA here is from genome assembly GCA_031216915.1 of Pictodentalium vernedei. Classification (NCBI taxonomy): domain Eukaryota; kingdom Metazoa; phylum Mollusca; class Scaphopoda; order Dentaliida; family Dentaliidae; genus Pictodentalium; species Pictodentalium vernedei. The sequence continues at coordinate 90,190,976 of CM062289.1, forward strand.
TGGGAAATTCTGGATATGGCAAAACCGTCACCAACAAAGAGAAGCATCGACGTTTGTGCTATTGCGACGACGAAGAAGTCACCAAAGCTGTAAATGACATGTCCTTCAGAGCCTTGAATCCATTAGATGAAACATTATATGAAGTCGAACTCAACAAGAAGACCATCAAGTTGGATCTGCCACTTCACATCGGATTCTTTGTTTACCAGTATGCGAAACTCCGGATGCTTCAGTTCTATTATGATGTCATCGATACTTTTATCAACCGCCAAGATTTCGAATATGCTGAAATGGACACAGATTCTGCATATCTATGTACCTCGTCACCATCCATAGATGAATTAGTGAAACCAGAGAAGATAGTAGAATTTTACAAAGAGAATCACAAGTGGTTTCCATCAGAGTGTTGTGATTTCCACAGAGATGATTATGTGAAAACCAAATTAGAAGGCAAAGAATGGCTATCACCCTCATGCTGCCAAGAAAGAAAGCGTTTTGACAGGAGAACTCCAGGCTTGTTCAAGGTAGAATGGCAAGGAACCGGCATTGTTGGACTGTGTAGTAAAACATATTATTGTTTCGGTGCCACCAATAAATTCAGTTGTAAGGGAATCAGCAAACGCCACAATGATTTGACGAAAGACAGATATTTGCAAATTTTGAAGACTCAACAAAGTCGATCTGGCATCAACCGAGGATTTGTGATGAATGACAACACTATGTATATCTACCAGCAGAGCAGAGAAGGACTATCATATTTCTACCCAAAACGAAGAGTTTTAGAAGATGGAGTTAGCACCATACCACTAGAGATTTAAAGAAGAAACAATTTAGTGAGTGTCATATTTTTCTACAACCTGAACCAAGTCTAGCTTTTGCCTACAAAAAGTCCTATTCAGTTGGCCAAAAAAATCCTAAAAACCGAAATGGTTTTTAGGTGGTCTACTCAATCATATTAGGCTCATCAAATTTTTAAAGTCCTTTATGGCATTCTCTAAAGTCCTTTATGGCAGTCCTCATAAAGTCCTATATGGCATTCTCTAAAGCCTTACATGGCATTCTCTAAAGTCCTTTATGGCAGTCTCTAAAGTCCTTTATGGCAGTCCTCATAAAGTCCTATATGGCATTCTCTAAAGTCCTTTATGGCAGTCCTCATAAAGTCCTATATGGCAAGTTTTTTCTCTCTAAATAAAAAGTCCTTCAAAAAAAAATTCTAAATGGCAAGTCTTACAAGGCAATACATTTTTCTAGTGTAAAGATTTTTTTCAATTTTTTTATTTATTCTAATACAGAGAGTTTTTTCATCATTATGATCATTATCATCATCATGTTCCTGATATACTTTAGGCTAACCCTATTGGAAGTGGAGGATACTTCTTTACTTTTTAGTTTCATTCAAAACTTGGTTTCATTCAAAACTGTTTAGTTCCATTTATTTAAAAAAAAAATGATGATTCATGGTATCTTTTAGGTTACACCTATTGGAACCAGATGATACTTCTTTATTCAAAATTTAGTTTCATTCAAAACTTTTTAGTTCCATTTATTTTAAAAACATGTTGATTCATGGTATCTTTTAGGTTACACCTATTGGGACCAGATGATACTTCTTTACTTTTCAGTTTCATTCAAAACTTTTTAGTTTCATTCAAAACTTTTTAGTTCCATTTATTTTTAAAACATGTTGATTCATGGTATCTTTTAGGTTACACCTATTGGAACCAGATGATACTTCTTTACTTTTTAGTTTCATTTCATTTTTTAAAGTTGATTCCTGGTGTCTTTTAGGCTGCCCCTATTGTATAACCAAAGGAATAAATCATCATCATCACCATTACTAAGAAATTCTCTGTTGTGAATATTTAAAAGAAATGAGAATTTTTTATGATAGAAAAACTAAATTGCTAAGTTGGACATGTTGTTTTCGTTTTTCTTTTTTGATGAACAAAAAAACATTCCCTCAAAGAGGATACGAACTGTAGGGGTGGGAATGCACTCGAGCTATTTGACTTATCTCTATTGGACAGAGGTTTGTAGCTTGACCTGTCCCAAGCCAGTATAAAATGCAGAGGGCCATATCCTACAGTTTAAGGATCAAGATTGGAGTTTGATCGCCAAACTGACCAATCAGATCGAAGTTAATCAACCAATCAAATTTCTGTATTCTCATTGTGTTTCTTTCCCATTACTTTCTATACTAATTTTCTAAATTTTCTAACTTTAACATATAATCCTATACGAAACAAACACAAACCCCAACCAAGAATCAAAAACTCAATCAAAATTTGTTGAACTGGTGTGATGTTTTCAATCACGTCCGTCAAAGATATATAAGATTAGGCAAAGCATGGACTTGGCATCATTCACGATCGAACCATTGACCAGAGAAGATGTTCCGAATTGGCACCAAGCAGACTTATGCTAACGTCACCCAGTACCAGGGTGACCTGAAGATTCATCCCAGAAGATACTTTGAGGGAAAAGACCAGAAACCTTATCCTACGAAGACTGGTATTGCTCTATCTTTAGAAGAATGGAATGCCTTGAAATCCCAAATAGAAGAAGTAGATGCAGCCATCAAAACCCAACAAACAACTTTAACTGAAGACACTAAACCTACTAACCATGAAGACTTCAAAAAACCAAATCAAGAACCACCTTTGAAGAAGAAGAAGAAGATCACAGTGAGAATAACCCAACCACGACCATTGATCGTTGATGAAATTGATAGTGAACTCAGGCAAGTTCGCTTGCAGCATGAACTTTGCTTGGCATACGCTCATTATGTCGAAGAGAACATTGACGCTGTAATGAAAGAAAAATGCTATGGATGTACAGTCGATCACCCAAGTCAGATTCAGCATAATGTATGCCTAATGATGTCTGAAGAAGAGAAGATTATAACACGTTTTAGTGAAGCACTTGAAAGAGTTAACAAGAATGATGTTCATCTACTGTGGCACCATAATACTTCTGGAATGAATCCACCACCAGTACAGAAAGAATATGAAGATATGTTCGAGAAACCTCTCACAAATGAACAGAGACGTTGTATTATGGATTTGGTGATTGAATTTATGACCATCAAGAAACCTGTTACAATTGGATTCTAATTGAAGATGTAAATAGATGTTGTAAATACATGATTTTTTATAAAAAAAAAAAAAGAAGAAAAAAAGTATAAAATGAAGAAACAAGAAAAAAAGGTGGTAATGACGCTTAAGTTATTTGATGTTTATCTTCTTGACAAATATCAAACAAACTTAAACTGTCCCCAGCCAGTAAGTCAGAGGCCCACCAATTTTAAATATTTTTTGGATGACGGGTCATATTGACCACCTCTCCAAAAGGTATAAAACGGGGAGTAGTCCCCACGTTCAGTGGGGGCCACCTCCCCAAAAGGTATAAAAGGGAAGTAGTACCCACATAGAACAACAAAGATGGATCCTCGTTGGAAGCATCCATTCACTTGTTTATTGTGTGGTCCCACGGGTAGTGGTAAATCATCCTTTGTAAATCGGGTTATTCAAAACATTCAAAATATTATATCACCTGTCCCAAGTCACATCATTTGGTGTTATAGTGAATGGCAACCATTATACAATACTTTACCCCAAGTAGAATTCGTAGAGGGTCTCCCTCAAGAATTAAAATCTGATAGTTTAGTCATATTGGATGATCTGATGCTCGATGCAGATGTTCGAGTGTCTAGATTATTTACTAAAGGTAGTTATCACCGTAACATTAGTGTGATCTACATTGTTCAAAATTTATTCGATAAAAATAAAGTCCATAGGATTGTAGCTCTCAATAGTCATTACATGATCTTGTTTAAAAATCCTAGGGATCGTTCTCAGATCTCACACTTGGCAGCACAGATGTATCCTGGTCATTCCAAGTTTCTGAGAGAAGTTTTCGAAGATGCCACTTCGACATCATATGGTTACCTTTTAATAGATCTCAAAGAAGATACTCCTGAACACATGAGATTAAGAAGTCAAATTTTTCCTGGGGAAACCCAATATGTGTACCTCCGAAAAGTATAAAAGGGGAGCAACAAGTCTGACTCGAGTCAGAAGCATGTCTGACCGTCTCAAGCGCAACATCGCTCTTCTCAAGGTTCTTATTAAATCGAAACCCGCACTCGTCAAATCCATACTAAAACATGCAGACAAAGAATTGATAACTTGTTTGTGTGACTGTGCCTCGAATATACTGAAGGGAGCAGTACCTCTGCCCAAAGTTCATAGAACCAAACTCGTTCGTCAGAAACAACTAGTGAGGGCAGTGGCAAACAAAGGTACCTCTGACAAAAAGAGGAGACAAATCTTGCAGAAAGGGGGCATTGCTACCTCCTGTACTATTGGGTGCTGTTAAAGGTATATTTGGATGATGGAATATGCAAAGAAGATGGCTTTGGTAGAACCAAGGTTATTGGAACGTCTACAAGAGACTCCAAGACAACCGAATGAACTGGCTGTTTCATCACTGGATAGAGAAATGAGAGATATTCTCGATGCCCCTTTTCTTTCGACTGATGAAAAGATGACTCAATATAATCAAATTTTACAAAGATACTTGACATTTCAACAAAAGGTAATGGCTCCTCGACCAATTAAAGTCGAATTCGAGAAAGATAATAAAGACGAAGGCATTCTCGATTCTGTACCTACGACATTGAAGAGAAAGGGAAAGTTGTTGTTGAATCGTATTAGAAGTGACCCAAATATATCTTGGAATGAGAAGGGTGAATTAGTCTACATAGATCAAGCAGTGGTAGGGTCGAATGTAACAGATCTTCTAAACGATTTACTTAGAAGACGAAAATCTTTCCATCCAAAGAGATGGGAAATGTTGGCCGAAGCTTTGAGAGATAGTAACATACCCCAAGAATTAATTGGTCATAAAGAACGTTGGGATTTTATGAAACAGGCACCGATAAAGTCGGAACCAAAACAACCAAAGAAAACAAAAACGCCAAAGTGGACCGATAAAAGGTATAAATAGAGTTGACACTTGAACAAGGCAGTCATGGAAGCATTGTACTATGATTCTGAAGTGCCTGGTAGTTTTGGTGGTGTAGACGCTCTTCGTAGAGCGTCCAAGAAAAAACCCAAACAAGTTGTAAAATGGTTAGAGACTCAAGACACATACACTCTTCACAAACCTGTTCGTCGTACATTTCCTAGAAGGAAAGTAATAGTTAGTGGTATAGATGCACAATGGCAAGCTGACTTGGTAGATGTTTCAAACATAAGTAAATTCAACAAAAACATAAATTTTTTGTTGACATGTATAGATGTATTTAGTAAATATGCTTGGGTGATGCCATTACAAAACAAACTTGGTGATTCCATCGTGAAAGCTTTTAGTAAAATTTTCAAACAAGGTCGTAAACCAGAAAAATTACAAACTGATCAAGGCAAAGAATTTCTAAACAGAAAATTTCAGAATTTTCTCAAAGATCACAAAGTCGACTTTTTCACTACACAAAATGTTGAAACAAAATGTTCCATAGTAGAAAGATTTAACAGAACTTTGAAAACCAAAATGTGGAAATATTTTACCAAGAATGATACACTAACTTTTCCACTTCAAAGCTTGGTGAAATCATATAATCATTCTCATCATCGCAGTATAGGTATGGCCCCCATTGCCGTGAACTTTGAAAATCAAGAAGAGGTCTGGCAAAGGTTGTATGGGCAACCCATAAAACACACGACACCAAAGTACAAAGTAGGAGTCAGAGTGCGAATCAATAAAGTTAAGAAAACTTTTGAGAAAGGTTATTTGCCCAATTGGACCGAAGAGTTATTCACAGTAGTAGCCATCAAGAAAGGACATCCAGTCACATACATCTTACAAGATGATAATGGAGAAATATTGAAAGGGTCATTCTACACTGAAGAGCTTCAGCGAGTTTCACATAAAACTATTTACAAAATCGAACACGTACTCAAGAAACGTGGTCGAGGTAAGAAAAGGGAATTGTTCGTAAAGTGGTTGGGACACCCAACTTCGTTCAATTCGTGGATCAAACAGAGTCAGCTCACCTATAAAAGGAAGTGAACCTCTGAAGTTTCTTCAAAATGGAAGAAGGATCGAACGGTTCTTGGCCTGTGTTTGGTAAAAGAATTCCAAGGAGCGAGATCACTTATTTTTCACAAATAATCATTTTGTATATCATCATCATTACCAGTTTCGTTAATCTCACTCTCGAAAACACAGACAGCAAGTTGTGGACTGCTCTCTTGAGTAGTAGCATAGGATATTTGTTACCAAATCCAACCATTAAGAAAAAGTAATGTTTTATTTGACTCTACCAAGTAATAGTTCTATGAACGTGTTTCCAGAAAACACGTTGACTACGTACACCACTCAGTTATCACAACCAGTGAATCTCAAGGGTGAATGGGAAGTAGGTCTGGCAGAGATTCAGTATCCAAATACTTGGTTCAATATTCGTGGAGAAGAAGCTTTCGTTACAGTGTTCTGGTCTTTGAAAAAGAATTACCGACTTACTCTCAAGGAAGGTGGATATTCGGATCCCACTGATGTGATACGGGCTATCAATGGTGTTAAGGAATTACTCTTGCCTCGTCACGATAAGATAGATTTTGAACTGGATGAAGTGACCGGTAAAGTTCGTATCACGGTAAGTGATGGAGTCGTGGTCACATTGAGCCCTAATCTTCAAAATATTTTGGGATTTAATGAGTGTGTTTTTAAATCAGGAACTTACAATTCTTCCAGAGTTGCCGATGTCAACCAAGGATTTTATTTACTCTATGTATACTGTGACTTGGTTCGTGACCAAGTCGTAGGAGATACAAGAATACCACTTCTTCGTATCGTACCCGTGCGTGGGAAATATGGGGATATCATCTCTAAAACATTTGAGAATGTGTATTATGTACCAGTAGAACGAAAAATTTCAGTACCGTCCAGGTGTTTATAAGGGGTGACACAGGAGCCATAGTACCATTCGAGTTCGGGAAAGTGACAGTGACACATCATTTCAGAAATCGTAGATCTCTTCATTTCACATAAACATGACTTACTGTTGTAAGTCCAAATTATATGAAGAATATTACACAAAACAAGCTGGGAACGGTCTACCGGCTTTTTCTGGAGCTCAAATACAGAAAGGATATGGTTTGTGAAGTATATTGGGAGGACTGAAGAATATGGTGTTACCTTTATTGAAAACTACAGCCAGGACCGTGGGAAAACAGTTATTGAGAAAAGGAGCAGCCTCTGCCGAAGATGTCATTGAAGGGAAAAATGTAAAAAAGGCAGCAATCAAAAGAGTCAAAGAGGCTGGTGCAGGAGCTTGGAATGAAGTGGTTGGTGGTTCAAAACCATCCGGCAGGAAAAGTATAAAAAGTCCCGCACCACGCAAAACTAGCAAATCGACAAAAAAAGGAGAACTGTTCAGACCCAAGACCATCTCGGTGCATGATGTCTCTCATTAATGAAAAATCTTGTGAGTGTGTCAACAGCGAACTCGACTTGTTTTCCATACCACCCACACAGACTAGTGTGGAACATGGGCAATGGGTAGAACACAGGCCTTTGGCGACTATAGGAAACAGTGGTCCAATAGAATTTCACATTGCAGGATTAGGAGATGATTATTTGAATTTGGCACAGACATACTTGTATGTTAAAGCAACGGTTGTAGAATCTAATGGTGCATCAATTGCACCCGATGCCAAAGTGGGCCCAGTCAATTTATGGATGCATTCCTTATTTAATCAAATCGATATCAGCTTGAATGAAAAACTGGTATCTCCTTCCAACAACCCTTATCACTGCAGAGCTTTCATAGAAACTTTGTTGAGTTATGGACCAGCTGCCAAGAAGTCACAACTGAATAATGCATTATGGTACAAGGATACGGCCGGACACATGGAAGATTTGCCAGATGATAACAAGGGATTTCTTCTTCGAAAGAAATTTATAGAGAAAAGTAAAATCGTGGACATGACTGGAAGATTACATTTGGACATGTTTTTTCCAAACTCGTTACTTGCTGAATGGAGTTAATGTTCATGTTAAAATGAATAGAGCCAAAGATGCTTTCGCATTGGTGGCCGATACCGCTACATACAAGATCAAAATTCTAGATGTGTCCATGTTTGTACGCAAAGAGAGACTCCAATCATTCGTGAGAATGGCTCACGAGAAAGCACTAACAAAGGCAACTGCAAAATATCCTATCGACCGTGTGGAAACCAAGGTGTTTTCAGTGCCGAAAGGAAATCTGAGCATTACACAAGAAAACTTATTTTTAGGCCAACTACCTAAACGCATCGTAGTGGGATGTGTAGACAACGATGCTTTCAATGGAAACTTTTCAAAGAATCCATATAATTTCAAGAACTACAAAATCAATTACTTGGCATTGAACGTGGATGGGCAGCAGATTCCAGCCAAACCATTACAACCTAGATTCGAACAATAAGAAGTGGCGAGATGTTATGCAACTCTGTTCCAAGGAACTGGACAAATGTACGAGAATGAAGGAAACCACATCAGCCGAGAAGAGTACATAAATGGATACACCCTATTCGTATTCGACCTGACTCCAGATCTATCACATGGACAACACTTCGATCTGGTGAAGAGAGGAAACTTGAGACTAGAAGTCCATTTCGAAAACCCATTACCAACCACAATCAACGTACTGGTGTATGCAGAATTCCAGAACATCATAGAAGTGGATAAGAATAGACAAGTAATCTTCGATTACTCAACATGAACACGTTGCGGTTAGAGAATGCACTTCGATCAGATAGTTGTTTGAAGAGAATATGTTTGGGTGTATTTTCAAGAAACAAATTACCAAGAAGATTACCAGATCACAGACCAGTGGCTTTGATATCCAACACGGATCCAGACCACAGAAAAGGAGAACATTGGGTGGCTCTCTTTGTGAGTCACCACAACGCAGAATACTTTGATTCCTATGGATTACCACCACAACACAGACCATTCGAGAATTTCCTGAAGAAGAATTCCAGATATTGGAAGTATAATACGAAACGCCTTCAAGTACCCTTACCAGTGTGTGGACAATACTCTCTGCTTTACTTGAAACATCGCTGTCGCGATGTACCGATGGAAACCATATCCAACATGTTTACCACTGATCTAATGGATAATGATGTGCTGGTTAATGACGTCATAGAGGAAACCAGCCACTAGATGTCGCTGTATTGAAGGAAAACTATAAAAACTGGTGCACTTGGTGTTCAGCTCATTTGTGTTTCGACAGCCAAAGAAGAAGGATGTCTACTAATGTGACTGTCTTCAAACTTAACAACGATTCACAGATTCAACTGTTCAAGAACGACGTTGGGTTCCAGTTTACCACCAGAGATTGGGAACAAGTGACCAAAGCAGTGGATATTGCAAAGAAGAGAAGTCTTGAAATAGGAGAACCCAAACCAAAAAGAGAAAGAAAACCAAAGAAGAATGAAGATAAAAAGGATTGAAGAATGTTCACTATTCCATATTTGATCAGGATGGCACTGAATGATTATCAATCAAGAAACCAAGAAACAAGAAATCCAAGAGACTTTGTAGAGAGAATGAGCGTTTCATTCGAAACGTATTTTCGTGATGTTCCACCACCAGTACTGGAGCAGTTATTACGTGGAGAAGAAAAAATAAGAAAGACAACAGAACAAAGACCACCAAAACACATCAAGTATGCATTGGAGGAAAATCGTCTCAAGACATTTCAATTCATGTTACAAAGTGAAAGTGTGAAAACCCCGAATGAACTGACAAAAGCTGGATTTTTTTATTTGGGGACAGGAGACAGAACTCAATGTTTTCATTGTGGTATTATTGTTCGTTTCTGGGAAACAGAAGATGATGTTATAGAAGAACACAGAAAATATTCTCCAGACTGTTATTACATTCATAATTTACCGCCTGAATTCATGGACGTTGAAAAAGAAGAAGACATGGCCATCGAAGAAGAAGAAGAAATGGACATATCATTTCACGAAGTAGATTCACGGAGGCCAAAACGTAGTGTGTGTTTATTAGCTGAAGCCAATGTCGCTCCGCGACCATGTAACCATTTGTGCCTGTGCAAACACTGCTGTAAACCACTCAGAAGATGTCCAATCTGCAGAAAGACTGTTTATGAATATCTGACAATCTACATACCATAAAAAGATGTATTTTTGTTGTTGAATAAAAGAAATTTAAATTTATATTTAGTGTTGTTATTTTTTTAACTTTCCATCGATGTACAAAGAAAAATCAAAATGAGGGATAGTAAATTAGACCTCGTACGACACATCTGTTGGGTAGATCCTCATATGAGTATATGGTGGAACTTAGCTTCATGGCTTTCATGTACACATATGGGTCCTACTTATAATTTTAATAATGGATTCTGGGTAAATTTGTCCTATAGCACTACGTGCTACTCTTAATAGGGAAATAACACGTCATGGAATCCAAAAAGGGATTCTGAAAGAATTCGAAATAATACAACTTGACGGGTTTATTTGGGTAATTAAATGAGGATTCTGGGAGAATTATAAACCAGAAAATTACTCCTCTTCAGTCGAATGCACCCCCGATACCCTCTCGGTACTATAGCACTACGTGCTAAACCGATAAAATGGGGAAATAAAGTCAATTTCGGTGATTTTGGTGATTTGGAGAGATTGTCGGGTTGTTTGTGGTAATTAGATTTACTCTTCTACAATCGAACATACCCTCCGAACATACCCCGTCCTATTGCAGAACAATTGGGTAACATAGCACTCACGTGCTACCATGGAAACCAAAATGGCGGCCTCCAGTATACAAAATTGACGACGGAAACACGTGTCACCCTAAAAACACGCGCTGCGCATGCGCACTAACACCACGTATCACTATGGAGATGACGTCACAACATGGCCGCTCACGCGGGTTACCATGACAACACAACATGGCGTCACTGGGTCACGTGACATGACGTCACTTCCGAGGTCCCCCACCGAGGTCCCCCAAATGAGTCCTCAAAACCACATCACATACTACTAACATCTATGCAGAAAATATACACCTGACACAAAGTAGTCGTCAAAGATAATTTCACATATATTTCGATATGTACATCTCTCTCTCTCTCTATATATATAGGAATTGTTACGGATCCGAAAATGACCAAGCCTTATAAATAAATAAATAAATAAATAAATAAATAAATAAATAAATAAATAAATAAATAAATAGTCATTGTTCTGATCCGTAACAATTCTGTGTCACGCTTAAGGTGAACATTGTCCCATTACGTACATGTACCTCGAAAGTTAAGCATGATATTCCGTTCCATGTCTTATTTCTATAATACTTCGATACAATATAGGCAAACAATATAGGCACTGATAAAATATAGGCATTAAAAAGTGTGTCAGGAAAACCACACGAGGAAACCAGGCCGTTTCGGATCGCACAGTTTTACGGGTAGATGAAACCTAAGTATACCTGGAGAGGACCACCGAGCAGCAGCGAGCAATTGTCAGACTCCACAACGTACTAACTCCGCACAAGTAGGGTTAGCTTTGGTTGAAGGAAATTGCACTACCGACGTGCTGTTTCCTTTAGTACACAACGCCACCATGCTCAAATGTGGGCAATCGGAATGAAGGGCCTTGGCCGTGTGCAGAACGCAGTTACCGCTGGCCAGGACCGAAGCGTGGACCATTCAATTTAAAGACAAATTCTCTAATCACTGAGCCACTGTGCACCCGACATTTTGAGAATAACGTATATTATGCAACTGAGATTAAAAGCCAAGACAGTTTGGGGCAGGTGTTTTGTCATTAAGATGGTTTGTATATACTCGATGTTTGTTCTTCAGAATTGGCGATTGAAGAATTGGAAGTGGTATAAACTAATCTATCATATATGTCATACGTTCCATGTCTTATTTCTATAATACCACGATACAATACAGACAAAACATATGGGTACTGGTACAATATAGGCATTAAAAAGTGTGTCATGAAAACCACACGTGAAAATCCAGCCGTCATGCAAGAGCAACTTGTATGAACGGATCTGACTGCCGTTGTAGATCTGATAAACGTCATGATGTGAATGGAATGCTTCGGCGCCAAAAAAAAACTGCAGCATCACGCCAGACACTAAACAGACCGCCGAAGGCGACTATCCAGGAAATAGACATGAGAGTCTGTCTGAAGCTGGAATTCAGAGTTGATGCTAACACCACAACACCACTCTCTTCGGGGAGAGGTAGCACCTTTGGTGAGAGGATCCCATCTCACACTGGTCCTCTCCCGAGGGGGCACGGGGGCCCTGAAAAGAGAAAAAAGAAGAAAAGAAAGGAGAGCCCATCGACCAAGCTTAGCGACGCCCGACGCTTGGAGGCTTTCCTGAATAAGAAGTGAGTGAGGGAGTGGAGGTTCCGAAGGCAGCTGCCAGTTCCCCTCCTAACCCCACTGGCACACCCAACCAACTGCCGGCTCCCCAGCCGGTACAGTTGGATGAGGAACGTCCTATGGAGATTGAGAAGGAACTGGATGTTGACTTTTTCACCACCTCCTATCCCTCACCCCCTCTTCCTTCGCTTCCAGAAAGCCCGGGCAAGGGAGATACAGCGAATCAGCCACCACTGACTTATGTTATCCTAAAAGTAAAGAATATGCTAAACGAATACAAGCAGGTCCTGGCCGACAACGAAGAAGTCAAGAATAACTCCGATAAAATCACAAAAGTCGCTAAAGAACTACTAGAAAAAAAAGGAAATAACAACCTAATCAACAAGACTTGACATCACCATCACAGCCACCTCCTAAAAAGAAGTCCCGCAAGAAGCACAAACGCGGATAAGCTGCTTCCTTCCCTTCCCCCCTTTACCACGCCCAGGCGTGGCACAAAATCTATACAGTCATTGAGGGTCGAACGGGGCTTGCCCCACAGCCTCCCTGCTCGCCTTCGGCGCTCGAAACCATTTCATTTCGTCGATGGAGTATCGAGAGCAGGAATCTTCGAATCCTCGTTGGAGTTGCTCCTACGTTTCTGAAAACATTTTTATTACACGCCTGTTTTATGAATTTTCCATCTGCAGCTACACTAAACCATGACGAAATTCAAATCTGTTCCGCACGTATATGCGGAACGGAAATCATTGACGGACTATTTCTAAATTGAAGCGAAATTTTACTGGAATTTCCTACAAATTGTGCAACTCAATTACAATTTGAATCGCTAGCGATAGCTGAAAATCGTCCCCAAAATTCCAATGTGGTCTGTGTGCCAGTAGGCACATAGAACACATTGGAACTCAGGGGACGAAATAGTAACACGGGTTCGTCTCGCAAATTATGTTGGCGATAAAATGTGTCTTTCTTTTTGTTGATAAGTGTTAAATTAATTGTTGAATGAACTTCTAATAATTGTTTTTATAGATGGGAAGGCGCATAATAAACACAGAACGACACACGCGCTTGTCGTTATATGTATATCTAACTCGAATCGTTGATTTCTGTCGATTGTGCTCCAATCTCGTTGCGTTTTATTTTATTACACACATCTACAGTAACACTCTTTATCCCACGCCTGACTTAAAAGCCTAACAAAACTCTTGTACAGCTTTGTAGTTTAACTCCTAATAGAGCTTCCTGCTAATATCGCGCCAAGATTCTCATGACCATTTTATCATCGTCCAGGGAAAGTGTCTTCATCTTTACCCCTTATACTAGATAAAATATTGAATACCTTAGAAAAGGTATATTTTTGTCAATACTCGGTTCTTGTATTTACTCGCTTATTCATTTATGTACTGTGCTTTTTGCTTTGTTACATATTGAGAATTTATTTATTCTTTGGGGTTTATTGACACTTTCAACTAACACGAGGAGTCGTCTCGTGTCGCACAGTTTTACGGGTGGATGAAGCCTGAGTACCTGTAGAGGACCACCGAGCGACAGCGAGCAACTTTCAGACTTCCCAATGTACTAACTCAGCACAGGCAGGGTTAGTGTATAGAACATTCACATTGTTTGCACAGCCAACCGCCGTCTATTAGGGCTTAGAAAAGACGTTGGTGATTGACAGGCAATACCCAAATGCAACTTGATGTCTACTTAAGATAGCGAGATACCATCTGACGACGCAGGGCCAACGCCGATTTTTGTTGCATCAATGAGAAAATGTTGATATCATATGGGAAAACAGGTCACTTGATTTCAATTTTATAAATGAAATTTTATTTAAAGTTTTTCGATATGCGGCACAGTTTAAGATGATAGCAATGGATATATTACCTCATTATGAATACGAATGTGATGTTGAGTAAATTAATGTCCCTTGTTCGTTGTGGTTGTCCGAATCTCTTGAATGTTCTAAGGTTGGACTCTCACTACGTGGAGGTGTGTGCAAGGTAACGCTTGAAAACCTGAAATGACGTGGAAACGTCACAAATGACGTTAACCCTTTTACTTCCACGCCAACGTTAGCCATATATGGATGACCTCTATTTACGTCTGTATGCGAGGAAGTTTAATAAAATGTGTGACATACTTAAAACTCTAGCATCTGATTAATTGTTGGAAAGGGCTCCCCGAGCCCTTCCAGCAATTAATCGGATGGTAGCTTTGATCTGCGCATACCAGAACGTACAGGTAATCATCGTAAAATAGGTGACTGTAGTCGCGTTCTGCAGCGTAAGTGTTAAATTGAAAAATCCCAAGACACTTATTTTTACTTTTTTTAAAATACAGCGTATCTTAATTTTTCAGGCATTTACCTCCTATGACGTTATCGTTAGTCTGTCCTTAACAGTTGGGAAAGTGTGAGGACGGCAACAGATTTGTAGATACCTTTTTTTAAGATCATATTCCCACAATTTCAGAAGGGTAAGCCTCAAAATAGGGCTAAAATAAATGATTAAGACAAAAAAACTTTAAACTGGCATCGCTGACATCGCGGACGGAAAGTGAAAACATTAGAGACATTGTCGGTAATTACAAATGACCAGAAAGCGGTGTGTGGAGTTTCAACGCCTTGCCTCTTATAACAACTACGGTGGCTGGGAAAGGACATCATATGTTTTTATTTTTCTTATATTATCTCGATCGATCAAGTTATTATCTCAGCAACCTTTTCCTGTGCAAAACTTCGGCCCACTCCATCTAGATCCGCTAAGTGGTATACATGCTGCAGGGCCTCGTGGATAAAACCATTATCCTACTACTAGTTTAAATCTGATTACCGACCCTAGTACTTATTTATTCTCTTTGTAAACTGTGTCCGTGATTTGGTGAAGGAGGAGGAAAAAAAACAGAAAGAAAAAAGGTTTAACCCTTTTACTGCCACGCCCACTTTAGCCATTGGAGTACATCGAGGAAGTTTAATAAAATGTATGACATACTTGAAACTCTATCATCTAATTAATTGTTGGAAAGGGCTATTTGAGCCCTTTCCAACAATTAATCACATGGTAGATTTGATCTGCGCATGCCAAAACGTACAGATAATCCTCATAAAATAGGTGGCAATAGTCGCTTTCGGCTGTGTAAGTGTTAAGATTGTTGTTAATCAATTCAACTACGTTGGAGGACTTAATAATGGAGTCACAAATAAACTTCAAATGGAGTGATGAAAAAAAAAATCATATAACTAAGTGAAACCTCTTTATATATTTCAGAAGTACCTGTTCAAGCTGTGAATGGAGATTGACTGATCAATACATGTGAGGTGGGTTTGACTGGTGAAGCTTGCTTACATAAACAGCTCCCTCTTGAAATGCCAAAACGTACAGATAATCCTCATAAAATAGGTGGCAATAGTCGCTTTCGGCTGTGTAAGTGTTAAGATTGTTGTTAATCAATTCAACTACGTTGGAGGACTTAATAATGGAGTCACAAATAAACTTCAAATGGAGTGATGAAAAAAAAAATCATATAACTAAGTGAGACCTTTTTATATATTTCAGAAGTACCTGTTCAAGCTGTGAATGGAGATTGACTGATCAATACATGTGAGGTGGGTTTGACTGGTGAAGCTTGCTTACATAAACAGCTCCCTCTTGAAATGGATCAAACGACCCCCCCCCCCTACCCACGTGGTTGTACAGACATATCTAAATATCTACACTCTCTTCCCCACTCTAACTGAAGAGTTTTTGCAGGTAGAGTACGTCGTGGAAAGTGGATTGTAACTAAATCACCCGTGGTGTGGAGTTATCACCCAAGCTATAACTTTCAAATTTTGTACATATCATCAAAAAAACACAAGCAATGTTTCAGCCAATGGACCTCCGGGTTTAACCCGGAGGTCCATTGGCTGAAACTTTGCTTGTGCTGGTTATGCTTTGCAACAAATTTGCAGTTATTGCTGGAGTGGAATCTGCACTCTGTGGGTGATTTAGTGGTAATACACTCTCCGCGTACTGTATATTGTGACTCCATTACTGTCATCTGTTTTCTTCTGCAATTTTTACCATACGTCTGGAGAACATTTATACATTTATTAACCTCGTGCTGAGAAAGTTTGACGCAAATCAAAAACACAATTGTTAGTGAGTATTAAATTTTCATTCCTCACTATTTCCCATATAAAGTTATTTTTACACAATTATAGATGTCATATGCATCATTACGTTTAGATAAAATAAAGTTTGTTCCTTAATAAGTATCCAGGAACCTCTTACCACAAATCAAATATTCAGCCAGTGTTGGTCATGATACCATCACATTAACAGTAAAGAGTTTGTGAACTCCTTTTTTTAAAAAATTCCAATACGATTAAATACTGGTAAAGATAACGAGAGCCCGGTGGCTCAGTGGTTACGACATTGAGCATCAACCCGAAAGTTCCATGGTTCGATACTAAATCCAGATTTCTCCCGTCGGGACACTGTAACACTGTGTACTATGGTGTACTGAACGTCGGTGGTGAACTTGTCCCAAGCAATGTTAACACTGCTTGTACGGAGTTGGTACGTTGAATAATCTGACGTTACTTGCCACTGTTCGGTGGTTCTCTCCGGGTACTCCGGCTTCCAACACGCGTAAACCTTCCAATACCCCCTAGCTAGCGAATGTGTCGTTAAACCCCAATAAATAAATATGTTGTCTCTATCTCTTTCTCTCCCCAAAATATTTTTGAAAAAAGTTGAGGTGCACATACCGCTTGTACATTGCTGTTCCTACGTCCCGGTGGTTCTGAATGTTGTTCTTCTTTACACTGATATTTGATATTTTTATTTAACCCTTTACCTAACATGAAAAGCAGACGACACCTGCAAACAAAATTCTTGAATAACTATTTCTTTTAATTTTGTTGTCTCAAAACATAGGTTATGACCCCCAGTTAGATCGAGCTCGACGAGCTCGTTCCAAAGAGTGGTCATAACCTATCTTTTTGAGACAAAAAGTGAAAATTTAATGAAAATTAATTGGCGACTTTTGAGAATAACGCTGTACGTTGTTATGTTACGTTAGGTAAAGGGTTAAATACCACTTTCTCAAAATGTATAAAATGCAATAAAAGTATAATCTTATTCAGCGAAGGGCTCAATGTCTCAGGGCGCGTGCAAAGAACATTGTAAAGCCACAGCCAAACATGGATGAGCCCTTTGTTGGAAAATTTTATAACATCAGCCCAAACGTCGTTAACTCCTTGATACCAGAGACATGGAAGTATCATATCAAACGGAATAATCTCGCCCGTTCGTTTTTGTTCACTGAGAAAATAAAGTTGTACCGTTAATGGTCAGAAAAAGTCGATTCACCCAAGTAGTGCATATTTTAAAGATTATAAAAACCTCGTGGCTACATAACAACTGGAATATAGCTTAACCCTTTACCCAACGGAGACGATATCAAAATTTAATATTTTAAATATCATTTTTTTCAAGTTTTTCCAAAAATTTCAACAAAACCATATCATGTGAAACTCGTTGGAACGAGCTCGTTCCAACGAGGGGTCACATGATATGGTTTTGGTGAAATTTTCTGAAAAATAATATTTTTTTTCAACTGCTGAATTTGCATATTACGCGGGCGGATACGGCCGATTCGTTGGGTAAAGGGTTAATCTCTTTAATATTTTCAAAATCGTAATGCAAATCAACCATATTTAAGTTGTTTGGTATAGCTTTAAAGGAAAACATATCTCCAATTTTCCTTCAGTTAGGGGGCGATTGAAGTTCGGTACCCGTGTTCCCCGAAGAATGAGTTCCTACTGGACCCAGAACTATAAAACTCGCACAATTTCATTTTCATAGTATTGGTCCGAGGTCACTGAAGAAAATTTAAGTGAACATTGTTCAACTGTTCATTGCAGAAACACCGTATCTGTGAACCTTGGGATAAATACAATTATACACCTCACCTAATTGCTGTGAAATTTCTGGTCGAACTTCCAGCTGGAATAGATGTTGAACAAACTGACTGACGCTGAAGAATATGTTGTCAAACTGCACAAGCATTTATTTTACTGATTGTAATAGATACCAGGAAGTGGTATAGTGTTGTCTTGATTGGTTGAGAGCACTTTGGCAAATAAGAATATCGGTAACAAGCTAAGTTTATAAATATCATTCGTATATTTGTACATTTGTGTGTGCGATTACACCTTTAAGTGTTCGAACGAAGTAAATTAATTCGTCTTTTCTCTTACATCTGTCAATAAAATGTTCAATTGGTTTTGACTAATATATTCTCGGCCCATTTAATGCATTATTCTGCTGCAGCCAAAACTTCACTAAAAACCATTGCAAAGATATTCCAACTTCCAGAAGCAAGATCACCAAATCCTTAACATTGTACATGTTCGGCCAGATGCCCACATAATTTGGAACCAAACCCTAAAGGGTTAAACGCTACTAAATAAATAAATATGCGGTTTGCTTATTACTGTTGAACTTCTGAATTATTTACCCCTTTACCTAACATGAAAAGCAGACGACACTTGCAAACAAAATTTTTGAATAACTAATTTTTTTCATTTTTTGTCTCACAAACATAGAAAACATAGGTTATGACCCCTCATTGGAACGAGCTCGACGAGCGCGACGAGCTCGTTCCAATGAGGGGTCATAACCTGTGTTTTTGCGAAAAGAAATGAAAAAAATTAGTTATTCAAGACTTTTTTGCAAGTGTCGTCTGCTTTTCGTGTTAGTTACAGGGTTAAAATTGTCTAGGGTGCGTAGCCTTGCCATGAATGATTAACTTTATGCATAAGTTGCATTCATGATATACCCATATATGCTGACAGTGACAATGAGCACCCATCAATAAATGGGTCCATGCAGTTCTAAAATAGACCCATTAATCCTCCACACAACACATGACAAGCAGCTCATGACATTACAGTCGCACCATGTCAATTGAGAGCTCGTTGCAACGAGGGGTCATCACCTATGTTTTTGAGACAAAAAATGAAAAAATAATGAAAATTATTTGCCGATTTTTGAGAATAGCGCTGGCCAGTTTTGGGCGCTACGTTGGATAAAGGGTTAAGAACTGAAAATTGATTCTCGGTAGAGGAGTTCGCGACAAAGTCCTGATTAAGATTGAAGGAACAGTCCCAACGTGCCAGCCAATTCTCTTTCACATAAGCAGATAATCATTACCGGAATTACGACGGTGTATCGACATATTTGCGTGCATTTAATTTAACTTTTCGTATAATTGCATGACATGACTCTCAAAATAATTGGATGGGCACATGCCCCTCTACCTTCCAAAGCCCCCAAATCCCAGCCGGTTCCGCCGTCACTGGTTAGCAAGCTGATAGTGCAGTGATGAGAGGCGAAGGTAATAGGAGCTAGTAGCAGTCATTAACGAAATATTATTATCGAGCAAAATTGGAGCTAGTTGTAGTAGTGGGGTGAGGAAAGAGGCCACAGTATTGCTATTTGGAGATTATTACGTGGCTGGGATATTAACCCGAGGTAACTTCATATCAGCCTGAACTGAAGAGCGAAGGCTGATGTGAAGTTGCCGAGCTCACATCTCGGTCGATACGAAACTAGCCAAGTCTCAACCTCATTTATTAAACCAAAACAAATAATCACAAAATGCTCTCAGATCTGTTACAGTTTTCTGGCAGTGTTATTGTTATTCGTTGTTTTCACAATGTCCGAAGCTTCCCCTTCTTCTAGTTCAGTTGTCCGACTGTCCCGGGAAGCCGGGACCGTCGAATAGCTAATCTATATCTTCTCCACTTCTACGAATCTCTGCTTACAACTCTGGATCTCCAGTTTGAGTTGAAGTTTCTGTACAACTCTCTTCTTTCTTCTCTTTCTCCACACAATCTTCACTCGTTGCCAAAAAGTCACTTGATGAAACATCGGCCCAGCTTGATAATGGTCAATTTTGGGAAACGGTAGAAGCAGAGAGAGAGAGAGAGAGAGAGAGAGAGAGAGAGAGAGAGAGAGAGAGAGAGAGAGAACGTGGAAATGGGTGAATACCCTAGTGATGGAAGTTAATCGTTGGGCAGATATTGGTGGGGACGCCACACCGGAGGCCTCTAGTGAGTCAATAAGGCTATAGTATATATACAGAACCACACTTATGTTTGATTGGGTTAACGATTACTGGACGAGAGCGAGTGGCGCAGGGATACCACGAGAGCCGGTAGGCTCGAGTGGTTATCCCAGCGCCACACGTTCGAGTCCAGTAATCGTTAACCCATTCAAACATAAGTGTGGTTCTGTATTTATTACACACCCAACCATGAAAAATAATTCACTGTAATTAATCGCTAATTTAATTAAATAGTCGACAATTTGAACGGTTGAAAGAATTTTAGAGAGAAACGGGCAATTTTGTCAAAGAACCAGTCTTAAGTCTTTGACCTTGCAATCTGTCGAATCGCTGCTGATTCATTTTATTCGCAAAAAATGTCGATCCGAACACTCTAAACTCAAAAGATTGCGTTCAGCATATCAGACGTCACAAATTATGAGGTCTCAAATGTGTTTTCATAATTGTGTGTCCAGGCATCATTATATCTGGAGGATGGAAAATGTACAAGGATTTTAATTTGAATACGGTGCGAACTGGCCGCTCTGTTTAAATTTCGTACTTTTTAAACTGAAACTAAAAATACAAGTTTGAATTCGGCTTGACGATACATGCACTACTGCCACAAGGCTATCGCATGTGGACTGTACATCGGTCATTTCTGTTCTGCACTGCAACAAACGTACACACTGGACGAGAAAAGACATTTTGTGCAATAATTAACCTCCCGGGACAGTCATTCGATCGTTTGGAGTAACTGAGCCTGAGGGCAGTGAGGCAGTTTGAGTTTCCATTTTGACTCCGACTCCGAGTGAACTCTGCAGTCTTGGTAAGTTTGCACTTTAATAGTCTTTATTTTTCAACATTATAAAGTTTCTGACTTGAAATTTAGCCTTCTTTTTATTTTACCTCAAGTCTTGATAACCTTTGTTTGAAATGGGCTGCACTTACAAATAAAAGCTTTAGGTTGTCCACATTATACTACACATATATACAAAGGGAGAAATATATTGCATGATAACTGCAAGAAAATGTCATGTCTTGTCTCCACAGCACAAGTAATTTGGTTTGTACACCTTTTTTACAACCCCCTACCCACCCATCTATAACCTGACAGCATTTTCTTGAAAGCTCACAAAATGAGTATCAAACACATGCTTAGTCAGAGGCTGAAAGAGAAATAAGGGAGTGGGGTGGGGTGGGGGTGGTGGTGTTCTCACCAGTAAGCTCCAACTTATTTTGGTCGATAATATTTTCAAAGATTGATTAATGTTTACATTATTTTGTACTAGTAGTATTATACTTCACCAGTTTGTTATCTGAACGGTTCTGTCAATATTTTTTTCCTGGTATCTGGTTCAAAACAAAATAATTTTTTATATGTCTGCTCCAATATCTTGTCAGTCTTAAATTTGGAATTTGGTATGAATTTGCATTTAGTAAGTAGTTTTAAAGAGGACTGATAGAATGTGGCTAAAATGATCTAGGCTTTTGGAGAACATTTTCTTGGGGATGGGGGCTGACCAATCAAACTGCCCAGAACTTTTGTTTCAAAATCAAAATGCAGGCCCTTGCCCCGAATTTGCCTATGTAAATGCTCTTCCCACCGCCCTGATATTTGCCAAAATTATAAAAATACCCCCTCCCTCTGAAGACCAGTCCTTTTCAATGAAAACTGCAAAATTAACTGCTTATTGGTGAAGAGGGTGAGAGTGCCTCAACCCCCCCCCCCCCCTCATACACCCATGTAACTAAGTCACATAGGTGGCATTCGATTTAAGTTTTGTTGCTGAGAATTAAAGCAAAATAAGAAATATTCTTGTATAAAACAGAAATACTAGCAAAAATCCTTAATTAGTAATTTAAAAATACACATCAATCTGTGTCTGGAAAATACTGTCATATTGTCTATGTTTTAAATATTCTAATAATTATTTTTGAATTTCAGGGAAGTCATCTCATAAAACTGACAATATATTGCATTCATCAGACCACATGTATTTACCACCCCTCCCCTTTTCATGGTCTCATTCCCACCCTACTCGAGATTTTTCAGAATTTCTGTAGCGGGTAGCTGGTAACATTTTTTAATTTCCCCAGTACAAACTCCAGAAAGTCATATTTTAGCAATACTATATCCCCCTAAAAAAGCCCTTCCACCCTGCCCCCACAAAAAAATAAAGTAAAATAAACCTGTTGCCCCTACACCCACTAGCACGTAAAAAACATTGGTTCCACAAATGGTAAAAACCAGGCTTTTCATTCTTTCGAATTTATTTTCTTTATTCAGCTAGTGTGGGGCGGGGGGTGGGGGTGGTCATCTAGTAAGGGTGGAATTTGAGATAGTTAATTAGAAAAGTTCTGCATGTACTAGCTGTCAAACATCTCCAGGCGCTGTCGGCGTGTCGTCGTCTGTTTTTTCCGCTTCATGTTAACCAGTATTCAAGATTCATTTTGTCTTGCTTCCTGAGGACTACTTCACCTTAACATGCTTTTCAAAGTATGTTTACGTTGGCAAACGTGCTGCTTCATTGCCGAAGTGTGAATCGAATAAGATTACAGTTACACAGTAGGCCTCGTGTCGACTCACCGGCAGCACGCAGCGGTGTGAGGGCAACATTGTAACAAAGTTTTATAGGAACTGCACTTGTGGTTGGCTGCAATATCGAACCCAATTGGACTTTTTTGCACTAAAATTAATTAAGTTTTCCTCGATTTTCAATAACGAAAGCAAAGGTTGAGTTTCACTGTTCAATTTCTTAGGCAGAGATCATGTGTCTTTCATGACTTTCAACAGTTTTGAGCATAGTTGTGCATCAAACATTTTGTAATGAGAATCAGTAATTCCGACAGATAAATATAGCCGATGGTTCTCATTGGTTACATTCCACTGAACGCTGCAAACTATAAGAACCAGTCTTACGAGAGAACTTGTGCATGCGAAGGGTACTTTTTATCGAATTGCACTAGAGCTTTTTGGTTAAAATTACCGCATGCCCCTAAAATCCATGTGATCGTGACAAATACAGTTACGGGTGTGTAATAAAAAGTTAGAAGTAGTGATAACTAACTTTCCATGCCAAGAATGTGGCTCATCAAGGCCACCATAGTCTAGTATGGTCCAATAAACTGACTCATATCGGTTAAGCGATATAAATCTGTATGGACCGACACAGGGCAGGGTTAATGCTTGTGGTGAAATATGGCTGGTCGGTTGATCTTAGTCGAGTGATTTGATTGGTTACGTTAGTCAGTTCGGAGAGGGTTTGCTGAAGGATCAATGTTAGCCTTTGATAACCATGAGTTGACAGGGTAAGGCAGGTAGAGAAGAATGACGGAGTCAGGGTTGGCCTGGAATTGGAATAATAAATGGGGAGTAGACATGGAGGGTGTGTGTAGAAGTTTTGTCGGTAGTTAGACCTGGACGAATTTGACTCTTGGCAACAAAATTTGTGATAGGGCTTTCTCGGTTGCTATGCTCCGGTCTATGGAATTCCTTGCCAAGTCACATAGAAACAGAACTAACCATCAAGCATTTCGAATTCCACTTGAATACATATCTATTAGCTCCAGATGGGTATCGATGGTGAAGATGTGATTCTCATCACCCTCAGACGAATGTAATGTACACTGATTACAGTGTAATCCATGGACCCTGTACAGGGTAATGTAAAGCCAGAAAGCGCAGTGAAGACTTTAGGGTTAAACATTATTATTAACATATAAGTAGTAAAAATGAAACAGCAGAAAGAGGCCAGGTTTCCTGTCACAGTTTGAACTTTATCTGCAGCTAAAGCCTTGTCATTAGACCAGTGCTCTCAGACCATCTAGACACAACCCAGACAGCGAATGAGTCTGCTTTACTTATGTGTCTACCGTATTGTTTGTTCAATTGATACAGCTGGTCCGTTAATATTTTCATCTGGACTGACATAAAGACTCGCTCATACGAGATCCTGGCTTTACATTTTATAACTGCGTTAACTCGGCGCCACATGTCCGCGCTATTTGTTAATATTGCAACCCAATTATCTGTTCGAACGTGAACTTCATAGGACTGTATTTTGAGCATTTCTTGTATTTTGGATTTTCTCGTTTCTTGTGAAAACAAAATCGTGTTTCAAGATCAGTTCAACTGACACTAAACCGTTCAATATGATAATCTAATCTCGTGACGAATGTTTGAAAGGTACCGTACGAGCAACAAAGCGAGATGATATGGAATATCACTTTTATACGTCTCCCTAATGTCATATTTCGGGGACTTGTGGTGAAACACGTGATTGATATGTTCCCGTAATGAGACATGAGGAGGACTTCGCAATATAATTGAAATATAGATATCCTATGAATATAACAGTACGAGGATTGCGTATGAGATATTGTGTAAATTGCTGGCCGCCTATAATATATTATTAACTTTTGGTGAAATACGTAATTGACATATTCCCGTAATTAGATATTAGGAGACCTTGTGGCGATAAAATAGGTCCATACGAGATCCCGCCATTATTTTTTATCACTGTCACATAATCATGCGATTAGGTCGCCAAGGCGCTTCAATGACAACTTAATCAACGATCAATAAGTAACTATATTTGTGGTTTTGTTATAAGTGCCTTTACCAGCCAAATATGCTTGAACAACCTTTCTTTTACAAGTTAAGATAGACACTTAAATATCTCCTCGCCACGTGAACTGGTTAAAGGGGATTTATTAGTCTATGTGAAACACACAGACTATTGTTTTTGTACGGTTTCTATTTTTTTTTCTTCTTTTTCTTCTTATTTCTCTTCTTCTTATTCTCCTGTCTTCTGTCTTCTATGCATGTCCTTGTCCTCACGATAACTCGAAAAAGAATCGTGCAATCTCGCTGCTTTTTGGCATACTGGTGGACAGTCAAAAGTTCTCGGCCACCTATGTTTTTCAGGTCTCTAGAGCCACAGAGTGTGGCCCAGTAGGCCACAGGGTTTTCACAGCGTCCAATTTCCTGATACAGTAAATTCTCCCCAAGCAATACGATGCTGTATTATTCACACTGGAGATAATGTAAACATCAGTGGAGTCAGCTGTTAAAAAATGAAATGTAATCTTGTTATGATAATGGGATGTGAATTCCTGGAAGTAAGTTGAGAGAAACCCTTTGCCTTGCAGGTAAATAAATTATAAATTATTCAGTTCAGTGTTTTTAACCCTCTCAAGACTTCAACGTGGATTGCACATATATTATTTCAGACAGAATAAAGTTAACCCTTTCCATAAAACTGCACTGAATAATTGTTGAAACCCATCACAAAACTGTAAGGATGCCGGTAACAACGCAATACTGAAATGGTCGACTGTACTGTTGACTGTGTTAGTGCTATGACTGTTTAAAACTCATTTATTAGAGGAGTGCTATAGTCATTCACTGTGCTCGGCTCGGTCTCACCGAGAGTGCAGAAAACCTTAGTGCGAAAGTGTCATTAAGAGAATTCTCTGACTTGTGCTGTTTCATCCCTCCGGAGTGCAAAAGCAGGTACTGTCACCTGAGAAACTTAATGTTTTTCGCTTTATTTTCTGTAACATGTAATTCTCTGTGGAATGGGACACCTTTTCAGTGTGCCTTCCAAGGTAAGGGATTCTTTACCCTTTAGCCAACATAATGGCGAAAACCGGTCAACATTATTCACAGAAATGTCTATTCAGTTTTAATTACCTTTTCATTTTTTGCCTGAAAACATAGCGTATGACCCTTTATTGGATTGAGCTTATTTTTTAAAGGATTATTTATTTATTGGTGTTTAATGTCACATATTTCTGCACAGTGGCTTATCATGACCACGACAGTTTTTCGGGTGAAGGAAGTCGGAGTGCCCTGGAAGAACCACCGGGCAACAACGAGCAACTGTCAGATCCCCCACATACTAACTCCGCACGAGCAGGGTTAGCATTGGTTGAAGACGGGTGCACCATCGATGTGCAGTACGCTTTAGTACACAGCGCCACCATGCACCCACGTGCGCAATGGGTGAAGTGCCTTGCCCAATGACAGAGTGAGGGCCTCTCGCCTTGCAGCCTGCACCTCTGCCAACTGAGCCACCACGCCCCCATTTAAAGGATTAAAATGGAGTATTTAAAGGGAATATTTTAACCCTCTGAAGATCTTAGTATGGGGGCATTATTCAGAAAGACTGGGAAATGCATTTTATTACACTTCAATGCATTTCTAAAGTTTATGAATGTATTTCATCACTCAAATTAGTGGGCAGAGCCAAAAATGTCCATTTCTGATTCGTGTATCAACCCCTTTGAATGCTTGTCACATATATATGCCATTTCTGGTTTCTTATAAAAATGTTCTGATTTCTGTATGAATATCTGTAAATACTGCTAACGAAAACCCATTTCTGATTTGTTAAAAAATAGTTTACTCCCGAAAATAAGCCTCCAAGAATTCTCTTTCCTTATATTTTATTTCCGATACTTTAACCCTTTTCACACAGCTTTGAATTTACTGGTGGCAGTAAATTCTGTTTCTCTAGTTTTGAACGTTTTTTTTTGCTTTGGATACGTAATTGATATGTTCCCGTGATTCGACATTTGGAGGATTTGTCACGATATATCAAATGTTTCTGTCCCCTGAATGTAACATTAGGAGGTCTTCGTATGAGTTATTGTGTGAATTGTTGGCCGCCCCCCATAAACGCTGTAAGTACATATGCAGGTGTCTTCCGTGTTGTCTTATTCTCATGTCTTCCGTCTTCTTTGCGCTTCCTTGTCCGCACGATAACTCAAAAAACAAATTGCCCTATCTCACTGGTTTTGGCATTCTGATAGACAGTCACAAATTGTCGGCCACCTTTGTTTTTCAGATTCCTGGGGCTTTAGGGGTGTCCTGGGACCAACACCAAATGAGTCGAAACTTGATGGTGATTCAAAATATGGGCCAGGGTCAGGGGTCATTGAGTAATTTTTTTAAAAATTGCTGGAAATCATGTTTTTTGACTCCATAATCCATTTCGAAGATCATACATGCAATTGTACATGGAAAAAGTGGGCGTGGCCAAAATTTAAGAAAGTGGGTCACGATCATAACCCAAGCATGGTACGATGCATGGACTTGGAACCAACACTAAATTAGTCTCCACTCGATGGAATGGTACAAAATATGGGTCAAGGTCACAGAGGTCACCCGGGAGTCACTAAGTGCATTTTTCAGAACTGATGAAAATTGCATTTCTGGACCCTCTAAAACATTCGCGAAGTCCTTGCATGCATTTTCATCTGAAAAAAATGGGCGTGGCCAAAATATTTGGAGGTGGGTCATGTTCATATCTCAAGAATTGTATGACAAATGGACGTGGGGCTAACCCCAAATGAGTCAACACTCGATTGAGGTACAAAAGACGGGTCATGCACACGGAGGTCACCTAGGGGTGATTGAGTACATTTTCAGAATTGATGGAAATCACATTTTGAAACCCCTAATGCATTCCCAAAGTCCATCCATGCATTTTGCTGCAAAAAGTGGGCGTGGCCAATGATTTTGAAAGTGGGTCACGCTGATATCTCACACATGGTATGTTCAATGGACTTGGGACCAACAGCAAATGAGTCAACACCCAATCAGGGGTCAAAACATGGGTCAAGGCCATTGAGGCATCCTAGGGGTCATTGAGTGTATTTTTCAAAATTGCTCTAAATCACATTTTCTGACCCCCTAATGCATACCCAAAGTTTATACACGCATTTTTACACGGAAAGAGCGGGCGTGGGCAAAATTGTTGAGAGTGGGGCACACTCATATCTCAAGCATGCTATGATACAAAGACTTGGGGCCAGCATCAAATGAGTCAACACTCAATTGAGGGTCACAATATAGGTAAAGGTCACTGAGGTCACCCAGGGATCATTGGGTGCATTTTTCAGTATTACTGGAAATCACATTTTCGAATCCTAACACATTTTCTTGATTGAACCTTTTGAATGCTGTGTACATATTTGCCCTTTCTGCTTTCTTAGGAAAATTGTTCATTTCCTGTATGAATATCTATAAATACTGTTTACGAAAATCCATTTCTGATCTGTTTAAAAATATTTTACTCCCCAAAATAAGCGTCCATAAATTCTCTTTCTATGCAGTTTTTCACGATAGATACTTAACTCTATTCTTACAAACTTGAAATTATTGTAGTTTTTCACCTGGGTCATGGCATTTCTATGTTTTTCATTTTCTGCCAAACGAATGCCAAATGCTATCACAATGTTACGTTTTGCCACAATTCTCCAAAAACCCTGGACGATTTGGCTGAAGCTTTCGTAATATTTGTAGCATGATTTACTGCATCTGACTACATAATCAATTTACTCCATTCCTAATTGGAATTGGAATAATTGTTATTTTCGTAAAATCAATGAATATGTCCTGTTATAAGGTTGTTGTAAAGTTTAACCTAATCCCTGTTTCGGTTGCATAAAGGTAGGTGCCGCCGAAAAAAAAACTTTCATTGTTTTCAGAATGTTGTAGGTTTAAGTGACAATTTACTCCATTCCTAATTGATTGCGTACCGAATGTTGTCTATGGATCCATGCAGCAGGCAAATTATGAGTATTTTTGTTTTATATGTCATTATTAAAAGTTTAACCCTAGGCAGATTTGAGAGTTTCCATGTGGGTACTGTCCGAATACTTGATATTTTCGTAAAATCATTCCCTGATTATTGGTAAGCATGCAGTGATCTCTCAGTCTTATGGAAAGGTGCAAATAGTTAAAGTTGATCAGTTCATCAAATAGACAGAAATAATGCCAACCTCGACCGTTGACAGGTGAATAATGGAAACGTCATTGTATTGAGAATACAGCGGGGACGAATCGTCCCCTCAGTTTCCGCGCGATCCACGGTGTTTCCACCCAGTCTCAGTATTCGCCAAAGATACTCAACTGTCGAGCGGGGATAGTAGAATACATTCTGAGAATTTCAAGTAGATGCCTTGGGTGGTCAGGATACAATTGACTTATATCCAACACTGGTGTCTGTTCAATTTAGCCAAACGACGTTTTTTCGCCACTGGGTCGAGTTGTCAGTTACTGTCTGGACAGTCTAAAATGAACTTTTAAACTCCAAACTCTCGGTCCTATATTAAAGTGCGAATAGTTACAGTTGAAGAGTTCATCATACAGACAGAAATAATGCCAAAACCGACCCCTGACAGGTACATAATGAATGGAAACGTCATTGCATTGAGAATAGAGAAGGGACGAACCGTCCCCGTGGTTTCCACGCGATCCACGACGTTCTCTCAGGGCCTCGGTACTCGACAAAGACACTAAAAGTTTGGGCAGGGATGATAGAACAAATTCTATAAATTTCATGTAGCTGTCTTCAACGATCTGGACACTATGGGCGTATGACCGACAGTTGTGGTATATTTAGTATGTGTGAAATACACAGACTATTGTTTTCGTACGGATTGCTTTTCTTTCTTTTTTTTTTTTTTTTTTCTTCTTCTTCTTCTTCTTCTTTTCTTCTTCTTCTTCTTCTTCTTCTTCTTCTGAAGCTTTAGGGTTGTCCATAGGGGGGTTTCGAAAGTGGGCCACGCCCATATCTCGGGCGTGGTATGACGTATGGACCTGGGACCAACACCAAATGAGACGGAAATTGATGGAGATTTAAAATGTGGGTCAAGGTCACTGAGGTCCCCAGGGGTCATTGAGCGCATTTTTAAAATATGTTGGTAATCACATTTTTTGACTCCATAATCCATTTCCAAAGATCATACATGCAATTTCACATGAAAAAGGTGGGCTTTGCCAAAATGTTTGAAAGTGGGTCACGCTCATAATTCAAGCATGGTACGATGCATGGATCTTGAACCAACACTAAATGAGTCTACACCTGATGGAGGTTAAATTAAAAAAATTGGGTCAAGATCACACAGAAGTCACCTGTGTGAGAGCATTTTTCAGATTTGTTGAAAATGACATTGTTTGACACTCTAATGCATTCCCGAAGTTCATGCATGCATTTTTATGTAAAAAAGTGGGTGTGGCCAAATTTTTGAAAGTGGGTCATGTTCATATCTCAAGAATGGTATGACAAATGGACCTGGTACAAACACCAACTGAATTGAGTCAACACTCGGTGGAGGTTCAAAATATTGGACAAGGTCACCGAGGTCACCCAGGTGTCAAAGAGAACTGCAGGAAATCACATTTTTTGACCTCCAAATGCTTTCCCAAAATTCATACATGCATTTTTTCATGAAACAAGTGAGCGTGGCCAAAAATTTTGAAATGGTGTCACGCTCATATCTAAAGCATGCTATGAAGCATGGACCTGGAACCAACATTAAATGCATCTACACTCGATGGAGGTTCAAAACATGGATCAAGTTCACAGTGGTCACCTTGTGTCATTGAGTGCACTTTTCAGAATTGTTGAAAATAACATTTTTTGACACCCTGATACATTCCCGAAGTCCATGCATGCATTTTTATGTAGAAAGGTGGGCGTGGCCAAATTTTTGGAAAGTGGGTCATATTTATATCTTAAGAATGGTGTGACAAATAGGCCTGGGAGTGACACCAAGTGAGTCAACACTTGATGATGATGGTACAAACTATGGGTCATGGTCACAGAGGTCACCTATGGGTCATTGAGTGCATTTTCAGAATTGATGAAAATCACATTTTTGAACCCCCTAATGCCTTTCCAAAGTCCATCCATGCATTTTTACACAAAAAAGTGGGCGTGGCCAATAATTTTGAAACTGGGTAACGCTCATATCTCAAGCATGGTATAATGAATGGACCTGAGACAAACAGCAAATGAGTGAACACTCAATCAGGGCTCAAATATGGGCCAAGGCCACAGAGGTCTCCTACGTGTCATTGAGTGTATTTTTCAGAATTGCTGGAAATCACGTTTTGTGACCCCTAATGCATTCCCAAAGTTAATACATGCACTTTTACATGAAAAAGGCGGGTGTGGACAAAATTGTTGAGAGTGGGGCTCACACATATCTCAAGCATGATATGATTCATAGCCTTAGTACCAACATCAAATGAGTCGACACTCGATAGAGGTTCACATAATGGGTAAAGGTCATTGAGGTCACTTAGGGATCATTAATTGCATTTTTCAGTAATGCTGGAAATCACATTTTTCGACCCCTAATGCATTCCCTTGACTGAACCTTTTTACTGCAGTGCACATATATGCCCTTTCTGGTTTCTTAAAAAAAATGTTTTTGCCTGAAAAATTTCCAATTATTTGGATTTTTCGTCAAATACTGGGGAGGTGAGACACTGCTCCTACACCAGCAGCCATATCCCCACCCCTGCCCCCGTAGATACGTGCCTTTGGGGAATGGCAAGTGTCTTCCTTGAAGTACCTATCACAATTATGAATGAAGGAAATGGAATATTCAACTGGTGAGATTTTAACTCCCTTAATGCTTCAATGTGTGTCCGAAAGCTTTCATTTAATGTAACTCATATCTGTAAAACGCTTTGTTGTTTTTGTCACATTGCCTCACTGTACACAAAAAACAATCATGAGTTCCAACCAACTTCTTATTTCCAGTATGCCTCGTTTAAGACTCTAGATGCCCTTCAATGGCTCTGCCCGGAGAGTAGTGACACATTGGTTACGGCGTTGGACATTAAAATCGAAAGGTCCAAGGTACATGCCCCACCCAATGCAATTGCGATGTATCCTTGGTAAGTAACTCAGTCCTGGTTATCCCTGTGGGGACACAGCGACATTGTGTACTAAGGCGCACTGCACTTAGATCGACCAATGATCACATTGCTTGTATGTAGTAAGTATGTTGTGAATTTTGATAGTTGCTGATCGGCGCTCTGCATATCTATTCAGCTACTCTGGCTTACTTTGCTCGTAAAACTGTCCAATGCGAGATGAACTTCAACCTCTCTGTCGAAAGTGCTGTTAAACTCCAAAAAATATGGTCAGACAAATATCTCAAGCACAGTATGTGATAATGTCACATATACATAATTTCTATCCCCTTCCTTTTGTCTTGACGATAACTCAAAAACAAATTATCTGTCCTGGTGTTGTTTGGCATACTGGTAGTCTGTCACTAATACTGGCCCAGCTATGTTTTTAGGAAATATTTGGGTGTGGCGCATTGGGTCACATGGTTTTTTACACCCTCCTAATTTCTTTGTAACAGAAAAGCACCATAGAGAAATAGCTGTTTTATATTTATATACACAAGAGAATTAATGTGAACAATCAAATTAGAGAGAAGTTGCTATAGCTGGCACACATATACTCTTATCAGTTGTTGCGATCAGAATTAAATTCCATCCCCAAACCAAGTTGAACGAAACCCTTTGAGTGGCAACAAAATTTGTTTATTATACAGCTCTATCTTACAACTCTTGATTAATTGCAGTTTAATAAATAACCCTTCACCTTTCATTGCATTTTTTAATTTTTTGTTATTCTCAGTCATAACTCAAGATCAGCAGGTTTCGGGCCGGTGGTAAGTGGCTTTCCTGAAACACTTATCACAATTATGAATTAACGAAATATTTAAATCGTCTGTCTTTAACCCTTTTCATACTTCAACGCCCTCTTCATACACGGTACACAGCGAAGAACAAACTACTTCATATAACTTATGACTATAGAACCTTTTGCACGCTTCCTGCCATATTGCCGGTCTTTACACAAATGCCATTCTTCAAGATTCCACCATCGTATTATATGTATGCCTTGTTTAGGGCACTAACTAATCCCAAGAGTGGGCCTTTATACGAGCGCTTGAGGCTTTTAAGGTTTTTATGGCACTATCCCGATTTAGAGTCTATGCACCCTTTGTCGGCTCGATAACTCAACTACAAATCGTCCTATCTCTATTCGTTTCGGCATGCTGGTTACCAACAACCAGTTTGCACTCATCTATGTTTTTTTCAGATCGTTTGAGGCCTTGTGTGTAATACCTGTGGGCTGATTGCCTTAGAGTCTTCTAAACCATAACAAATATTTGCTATCATCACCAAAAATGACAGATCTGGAGTTGGTGGAGCCATTACTTTAAAGTGGATGTACACATGGGACTATACCGACTGAGTTAAAAATTGCTTGAGGTCCAATATATGGTCCACCTGAAAGAGGTCACCAAGGTCATCAAGCGCATATTAATCAGAGATACTGGGAAATGCATTTTATTCTACCTTAATGCATTTCTAAAGTTTATGAATGTATTTCACCACACAACTTAGTGGGCAGAGCCAAAATGTCCATTTTTGATTCGTGTATCGAACCCTTTGAATGCTGCTCACAAATATACCTTTTCTGGTTTCTTATAAAAATTGTTCTGATTCCTGTATTAATATCTGTAGATGCTGTTAACTAAAA
This sequence comes from Pictodentalium vernedei, assembly GCA_031216915.1. Lineage (NCBI taxonomy): Eukaryota > Metazoa > Mollusca > Scaphopoda > Dentaliida > Dentaliidae > Pictodentalium > Pictodentalium vernedei. The sequence continues at coordinate 90,224,865 of CM062289.1, forward strand.
CCTTTTCTGATCTGTTTAAAAAATATTTTGCTCCGGAAAATAAGCCTCCATAAGTTCTTTTTATGTATAGTTAACGATAACGATAACTCAAAAACGAATTGCTCTATCTCACTGTTTTTTCGGCATTCTGATAGACAGTCATAAATTCTCAAACTACCTCTGTTTTTCAGATTCCTGGGGCTTTAGGGGTGTCCATAGGGGTGTTTCGAAAGTGGATCACGCCCATATCTCGGGCGTGGTATGACGTATGGACCTGGGACCAAAACACCAAATGAGTCGAAACTTGATGGAAATTCAAAAGATGGGTGAAGGTCACTGAGGTCAACCAGGGGTCATTGAGTGCATTTTTTCAAAATGCTGGAAATCACATTTTTTGACTCCATAATCCATTCCCAAAGATCATACATGCAATTTCACATGAAACTCGAGAAACAGAATTTACTGCCACCAGTAAATTCAAGTCTGAGTGAAAAGGGTTAAAGAATCAGGAAAAAACTATACAGAAAGAGAATTTATGGAGGCTTATTTTCAGGAGTAAATTATTTTTAAACAAATCAGAAATGGATTTTCTTCAACAGTATTTACAGATATTCACACAGGAATCAGAACAACTTTTATAAGAAACCAGAAAAGGCATATATGTGATCAGCATTCAAAGGGTTCGATACACGAATCCGAAGTGGACATTTTTGGCTCTGCCAATTATTTGAATGATGTGATACATGGATAATCTTCAGCATTGCATTAGCTGTTATAACATGCAATTCCTAATAGTTCTGAAAAATAGGCGCTTAATGACCTCCGTCGCCCGCATTGAGGTGAACCACATTTTGTACCTCCATAAGGTTACAACTAATTCAGTGTAGGTCCCTTGTCTATAGGTCATTCCAAACCTGAAGTATAAGCGTATCCCACTTTTAAAATATTGGCTCCACCAACTCCGGATATGCCATGTTTATAGATGATCGCAAATATTCATATTACCAAGAAAAAGTTAAGGAAAATATATTGCGAGCAAAAGAATTCAGTAATGTTGGAATATAGAGGTAAACCGCCACCAAGAGCCCATGCGTGTTTAGGGCACCATTGTGAGAACAGAAAGTGTTATCATTAGTCCTGCACTGCAAAAGTAAATGCTTGGGTACCCATATTAAGATATTGAAAGTGTTAAAATAACCCCTTTAAATACTCCATTTAACCCTTTAAAAATGAGCACATTCCAATGAGAGGTCATCAGCAATGTTTTTCAAGCAAGAACGAAATGAAAATTGACTGGAAATTTCAGTGAATAATGTTGGGGAAAGGGTTGAAAATGCCTTACTTTGGAAGGTACACCTGGACAGGTGTCGCATTCCGTGTAGAATTAAATGTTACAGAAAGGAAAGCGTAAAAAACATTTTGTAGAAATGAGTTATATGAAGGGTGTTTGCACTCACACTGAAGTATTAAGAGGGTTAAAGGTTAAAAACAGACCATTCAAATATTCCATTTTATTACTTTATAATTGTGACAGGTGTTTTGAGAAAGCCACACACCACTAAATCTTAAAAATGCTTTGAAATGTGAAGAGTTCTATTTTCAACATGGTTAATCTTGTAACAAGATATTAAATAAATATACAATGCTATTGGATGGTAAAATTTACAGCATTCTCTCTGACTACTTTGTTTATGAGATTCTATCAAGTTTTAAATAATTGACTTCAGTGAACTCATTTGCAAGTGCAGTCTATCAGTATAATAAAACATTAAGGTAGGATTGATTGTATTAGGTTATCGTGTTGACAAAAATTACAACTACACTATCAAGGCATGCCTTCATTGAATGTTATTTACTTATTTATTGGGCTTAACGACAATATTGACGACCACTGGCACCTTGTGCTGCACAGTTGTATGGGAGGAGGAAGTTGGAGCACCCTGAGAAAACCATTGAGCAAATGCGAGCAACTTTCAGGCTCCCCAACAGAGTGACTCCACACAAGTAGGTTTCATTGGTTGAAGACAAGTACACCATCGACGTGCAGTACACGTTAAGGCACAATGCCACCATGCCCCCATGTGGGCATTGGTGTGAAGTATGTCAAGGACACAACAGGGTTACCACAGCTGGGATTTGAACCAAGGACCTCTCGGTTTGAAGCCTCCGCCTCTACCTACTGAGCCACGGTGTCCCTTCTAAGAATCTAAATGGAATAATTTGGGGGCTTATTTTTGAGGATAAAATAGTTTTAAAGAAATCAGAAATAGGTTTTCGTTAACAGTATTTAAAGATATTCATCCAGGTATTGGATACCTTTTTCCAAGAAACCAGAAAAGGTATATATGTACAGAGCAAGGGAATGCATTAGGGAGGCAAAAATGTGTTTTCCAGCAATTCTGAAGAGTGCACTCAATAACCCCCAAGGTGACCTCAGCGGCCTTGGTCCATATCCCCCCCCCCCCCCGAGGGTCGACTCATTTTTGTTGATCTCATGTCTATTCATCAGTCCATGCTTGAGATATGAGCGTGACCCACTTTCAAAATGTTTGGCCATGCTCACTTTTTAACGTAAAAATGCATGTATGGACCTCGGGAATGCTTTAGGGGGTCAAAAAAGGTGATTTCCAGCAATTATAAAAATGCACTTATTGACCCCATGGTGACCTTCGTGATCTTGGCCCATATTTTTGAACTTCCATCGAGTCCCAGGTCCATGCATCGTACCATGATTGAGTTATGAACGTGACACACTTTCAAAAAATTGGGCCACGCCCATGTTTTTGTTAACGCAAAAATGCATGTCTGGACCTCAGGAATGCTTTAGAGGGTCAACCAATGTGATTTCCAGCAATTATGAAAAATGCACTCAATGACCTTTGGGTAGCCTCCGTGACATTGACCCATATTTTGAATCTCCATCGAGTGTCGACTCATTTGGTGTTGGTCCCAGGTCTATACGTCATACCACGCCTGAGATATGGGCGCGACTCACTTTCAAAACACCCCTACAGTATCATCAAGCCAAAACATCAACGAGATAGGGCAATTCGTTTTGAGTTATCGTGCAGGAAAGGAAGTGCATAAAAGACAGAAGACAGGAGGAGAAGAAGAAGAAGAAGAAGAAGAAGAAGAAGAAGAAGAAGAAGAGGAAGAAGAAGAAGAAGAAAAGAAGAAGAAGAAGAAGAGAGGAAGAAGAAAAAAAAAAGAAAATTAAACCGTACAAAAGTAATAGTCTGTGTGTTTCACACAGACTAAAAAGTGTGCATTAACAACATTTTTGAAAGAGGATTACACTCAAAACTCAAGCATAATACGATGCATGGACATGGGACAACCCTCGATGGAGGTTCAAAATATGGGTCAAGTTCTCCGAGGTCACCCAGGGATCCATGAGTGCATTTTACAGAATTGCAAGAAATGACATTTGTTCACTTCCAAATCCTTTCTCAAAATTCATGCATGCATTTTTTCATGAAAAAAGTATATCATGCTCATATCTCAAGCACGCAATGATGATGGACCTAGAACCAACACTAAATGCGTCTACACTCGATGGAGGTCCAAAACATGGGTCAAGGTCACAGATGTCACCTGGGGGGTCATTCAGTGAACTTTTTAGAATTGATGAAGATGGCATTTTTTGACACTCTAAAGCATTCCCGAAGTCCATGCATGCATTTTTACATAAAAAATGTGGGCGTGGCGAAAATATTTGAAAGTGGGACATGTTCATATCTCAAGAATGGAATGAAAAATGGACCTGGGACTAAAACCAAATGAGTCAACACTCGATGGATGTACAAAATATGGGTCATGGTCACAGAGGTTACCTATTGGTCATTGAGTGCATTTTCAGAATTGATAAAAATTACATTTTTGAACCCCCCTAATGCATTCCCAAAGTTATTACATGCAACAGTGGGCTTGGCCAATAGTTTTGAAAGTGGGTCACGCTCATATCTCAAGCATGGTATGATAAGGCTATAAAAAATAGGAATAGAAATTGAAAGTCTTACCCATTGCGTTTGGTTGTGCTGGCAATACTGTTGCCAACGAAGCGGCCGCCGAGGGTGATGGTCAGTGATCCTAATGTTAATGGACATTGGATTCGTTGGCCATTAGCATCGGCGGTGTCATTGGGGGGGGGGGGGGAGTAATTATTGGACTAAAATAGCTTTGCTGGGGTTTATTTGAGAACGTCAGTAAGCGTTCACCAGTGAACCCTAACACAGCGATGGTTTATGAACATACTCTTTCAGTGTTGGAGAAACATACCTTCCTCATCTTCACTTGCTAATATTTACAATGTTTACAGTCTAAATACCTTTACAAATCTTTTTCTTAGAAAATGCTCCCATTCTTGGTGAACGCTAACCCAGCAATTGCTTATGAACAGGCTAGTCTTGAGAAAATGTTTCTCCATGTGATGCTTGACGCTCTCACAGAAGAAACATGGCGCTGTAATATTTTAACTACTTTAATTTATTAATTATTTTACTGAACTTTAAAGAGAACTTTTAAGAGTCCTACGGCCACTATTATCCTCCCACATATTCATATTGATATACTTAACTGGCTATATTTTGTGTATTCTGTATGTGATGTCTGTATTTTTGTCCAGAAATGTGCATTACTACACTGATATTATTTTATACGTGACACATTTTTATACCACACCCACTGATGTATGATGTATTCTAACGATGCCCATAACAAATTCCATTCTAAAAAATTATCAAAACCAGCTTAACTAGTTGATTATTAAAAGGAAAGCTGATCATGATTTATCTAAGAGGCGATCCTTCTCTGAGGCTTGCTGTATCTCACAATCCTGACAACAGCTCACAATTCGTCTTGAAAAATATCAGATTAAACATTGTTGTTAAACCATTTGATATCTTTCTGAATAGTATGGCTATCATCCGGATCCTTGATCATGGCTAACACATTGACAGTTGATGAGATACAGAGCAGCAGCTACTTTGATTTTATTACCCAGTTTAACGATGCAATCACCCATAACGAAGCGGCCGAACTGAACGCACCCTATACCATTGAGAAACGTAGCTGCGAATATTATACGCCGGAACGCTTTAATAATGAGATCTCAAAATACCCAACACACTTAGTCTCTTTAACATTAACTGTCGAAGTCTTAATGCTAACTGGGAACCCCGGCATGATTTAATATGTAATCTTCAATCCGATTCCAATATTTTGGATGTAATAGGCTTAACAGAAAAATTTAGTATAAAAGAAAATATTACCTACTCACTTGATGGTTACCATCCCTTGACCACACGACAGCGACTTGAGAACGACGACGGTAGGGGAGGTGTGGGGCTTTTTATTAAAGACAGTATTCCATTTAAAATTCGCGAAGATCTATCTATGTTTATCCCACATGTATTCGAGTCCCTGTTCGTTGAGATTGCGACGAAGGAAAAACAAATTATTGGAATCATTTATAGACCCAACACAGCCCCTAAAGCCGACCTTGATTTATTCCTGGAAAAACTATCGAATTTACTAGATATGCTAGGTGACCAAAACAAAACTGTTTATCTTATGGGTGATTTTAATATTGACCTACTGGGTTTCTGCAAACACACTAAAACTGATTTATTCATAGATATTATATTCAGTGCTGGGTTTATGCCTACTATCACGAGACCAACGCGAATCACGGACCACTCTGCCACTATAATCGACAATATCTTCTGCAATAAAATCAAATCACAAACATCCGGAATAATTTTTACTGATGTAAGCGATCATTTTGCAACATTTTATGTTGACGAATCAGCTAAAAGACATACTAACACCGTTCAAACTCCAAAAAGGTCATTTAAAAAGGAAAACATTAACCATTTCAAATCCCTGTTATCCGCAAGTGATTTCTCAAACGTTATGAACACATCATGTCCGAATGAAGCCTACAATACTCTTCTTGGCATTGTACATGCAGCCTTTGACCACGCATTTCCAGAAAAACTTGTTAAAGTTCCCCTCAAATTTGTAAAGCGTGAACCGTGGATAACATCGGGTCTTTTAAAGTCCTCATTGGAAAAAAACAAACTGTATGTAAAAAAATTAAAAAACCCAACAATGCAAAACAAATTGAAATACAAAATGTACTGCACCATTTACAACAGACTAAAACGAGCTCGCAAAACAGATTATTATAACACTATACTTCGAGAAAACAAACATAACATGAAAAAAACGTGGGAAATATTAAAGAAAGTAATTAATAAATCCAACCTACCCTTACCGCCCCATCGACATTCGTCGATGATAATGTTGAAATAACCGACGCCGAAGAAATAGCTACTAAATTTAACTCATACTTCGTTAACATTGGCAAAAAACTTAGTGAGTCATTGCCTCCTCCCTCTCGTCTTTTTTCCGATTATATTGAGAGAAGCAACACAGAATCTTTCTTTATCGTGCCAACTACTCCACACGAAGTAATTCAGTGCACAAAAAAACTAAACCCAAAACCGAGTCGAGACCTTGACAATATGTCCTCAAAAATGGTAAAGGAAATCATATATGAAGTAGTTGAACCCCTAACACACGTAATTAACCTTTCATTCTCAACTGGCATTGTACCGGAAAAAATGAAAACAGCTAAAATAATTCCCGTCTTCAAATCTGGCAATGAACAGCTATTCAACAACTATAGACCCATTAGTATTTTACCGACATTCTCTAAAATACTAGAAAAATTAATGTATGCTAGGTTAACATATTTCCTGGAGGATAAGAAGATAATTCATCAACATCAGTTTGGTTTTAGAAAGGCACACTCAACAATACATCCGGTACTACATCTTGTCAATTACGTCGGCGAAATGAACGATCAGCGAACAAAAGACTGTACATTAGCTCTTTTTCTCGACTTTTCTAAAGCATTTGATACCATAAATCATTCGATTTTACTTAAAAAGTTAGAAGTCTATGGAATTCGAGGGCATGCGAATACCTGGTTTAAAAATTATCTCACAGAGAGATGTCAATCGGTATCATTCAAAAATGTCTGTTCTGGTTTTCTGGACATATCTACTGGTGTTCCGCAAGGGTCTATCCTTGGACCGCTTATTTTTATTATTTATATCAACGATATTATAAATTCCACGTCGATGAAAATGTTATCGTATGCCGATGACACTACTGCCTACACGACTGGCAATAACTTGGACGCAATTATAGAATTAGCTAACAACGAACTCAACAAGATATATAATTGGTGTATGGCGAATAAACTTGTCCTCAACGAAAGTAAGACAAAGTTCATCATTTTACATCCACAGGGGGATACTTACTCTATTGGAAATAGGGAAATTGTACTTAACAATTCAACCATCTCCCCTATCGCAAATAACCAAGAAGAAAAATTTGTCAAATTCTTAGGAATCTATGTGGATGAAAATCTGAACTTCAGGCACCATCTTTCGGTTGTCTGCTCTAAAATTTCTAGGGCTATTTATGCCATAAATAGAGTGAAAAGGATTCTGCCACAAAAATGCTTAAAAACCTTATATTATTCGCTAATTCACAGTCACATGCTGTACGGTATTCAAATTTGGGGGCACTCGCCCTCCACTAGAGCGCTCACAAAACTGCAAAAAAAAAAGCCATGCGAATTATATGCAACAAAAAATTCAATGCGCACACCGACCCACTGTTTAGAAACCAACGTATTTTAAAATTCACAGACCTGTATAAGTTTCACGTTCAGCTGTTTATGCATGATTGGCAAAATAAAATGTTGCATGAACGTTTTGAGAATACCTTTAAAATATACCAAAATCCCTCTGGTATGGACACCAGACAGTCAGGTAAATTACGCCTAGATAAACCGACGACTCAGTTTTCTGCTAATCTTCCCATACACACTTTCCCTAGGACGTGGAACAATATTGAACCATTCGTTCAAAATTATTCAAGACCACTATTCAAAAAAACTTTAACTGAATTATTTCTAAGCTCATACTCACTACATATCAACTGTAACAATCCAGTATGCCACGACTGTCGACCGTAGCTCTGTCTATCTCATCGCTACCTTTCTATTGAATTCAATCTTCCTGACATCCCAGAAACATAGAATAGATTTTTCACATTATGGAAAGAACCAGCCTAACATATCCTTTATAGTAGGGACATAAACTGACCTCCTACTGGAGAACACGCTGTTGCTAGGATTGCCTCGATTCTCATGTCTGCTTCTCATTCATTTTTTTTTCTTCATTTTTTCTTTTCTTTTCTTCGTATTTGTTTTTTTTTTTTTTGTTGTTTTGTTTTGTTTTTTTCTCACCTTGTCTTGTTCATCTTTTTTTAAACGGGAATGGCGGGAAGACAGCCACTAGTGGCTACGTCATCTCCCTGTGGTGCAATCATGTAGTTGTGAATAATGTTACCTCTATGTATATTTTTGGATTTGATTGTATACATGTGGCACTACTGAATAAAACCATTCATTCATACGAGATGAACTTCAATCTCTCAGTCGAAGGTGTTGTTAAACCCCAATAAAAATTGTCAGGCATATATCGCAAGCACAGTATGTGATAATGTGGCCTGTACAGAATTTATATCCCCTTCCTTTTGTCTTGACGTTAATTCAAATACAAATCACCTGTCTTGGTGCTGTTTGGCATACAATAGACAATCACTCGTACTGGCTCAGCTTTTAGGTGTGGCACTCTTGGCCACAAAGATTTTTACAACCCCCTAAATTCTTTTAACAGAAAAGTATCTTAAGGAAATACCTATTTTATATTTATATACACAAAAGAATAATGTAAACAATCAAATTAGACATAAGTTGCTATAGCGGTCGCGCATTTATTTTTATCAGCTGTTTTGATCAGAATTAAATTCCATCCCCAAAACAAGTTGAAAGAAACCCTTTGTGTTGCAGGAAAATTAAATTTATTTATTATGCAGCTCTATCTTACAACACTTGATTAATTCCAGTTGAATGAAGAACCCTTCACATTTAATTGCATTTTTTAGCTCTGTGTCAATTATCAGTCATAACCCAAGATCAACACGTTTTGGGCCGTGTGGTCACTGGCTTTCTCGAAACACTTATCACAATTGTGAATTAATAAAATGCAATATTTAAATGGTCTGTTTTTAATCCTCTTTAAACTTCATTTAACTTATGACTCTAGAATGTTTTGCACGCTGCCTGCCATATTTTCTGTTTTTACACAAAAAACATTCTTCAAGATTCCGCTATCTTATTGTATGTATGCCTTGTTTAGGGCCCAATATGCTCTTTTAAGAGTAGGCCTTCAAATGAGCCCTTGATGCTTTTAAGGTTTTTATGACAATATCTCCGATAAAGAGTCTATGCACCCTTTGTCGACGTGATAACTCAAATACGAAGCGTCATATCTATACGCGTTTTGGCATGCTCGTTGACAACAACCACTTTACACTGATCTATGTTTTATCAGCTCGTTCGAGGCCTTGGGTGTGATCCACTAGGCCGATTGCCTTAGAGTCTTCTAGCTCATATCATATATTTGCTATCATCACCAAAAATGACAGATCTTGGGTTGGTGGAGCCATTACTTTGAATTGGGTTACGCTCATTCTTCAATGTAGATGTAGACATGCGACTACACCGATTGAGTTAAAAATTGCTGTTGATTCAACATATGGGCCACCTGAATGAGGTCATGAAGTTCATCAAGTGCATATTATTCAGAAAGACCGGGGAATGCATTTTATTACACCCTAATGCATTTCTAAAGTTTATGAATGTATTTCATCACTCAAATTAGTATGCAGAGCCACAAATGTCCATTTCTGATTCGTGTATCGAACTCTTTGAATGCTGGTCACAATTATATGCCTTTTCTGGTTTCTTATAATAAATGTTCTGATTCCTGTATGGATATCTGTAAATACTGCTAACGAAAACCCATTTCTGATTTGTTAAAAAATATTTTCTTCCGAAAATAAGCCTCCATGAATTCTCTTTCTGCATAATTTATTCCTGATACTTTAACCCTTTTTACACAGACTTGAATTTACTGGTGGCAGTAAATTCTGTTTCTCCAGTTGAGAATTTATTTTGTGTGTTTTTTGTACTTTGGATACGTAATTGATATGTTCCCGTAACTTGAGATGAGGAGGACTTTTGACGATATATGAAATGTATATGTCCCCTGAATGTAACATTAGAAGGAGTTCGTATGGGATATTGTGGAAATTTCAGGACGCCCTCAACAAATGTTGTTAGTGCGTTTGTGTCTACCGTGGTGTTTGTTGAGTTGATATAGCTGGCTCGCCACTATGTTCATTTGAAGTGACAAAACACTGGTCCATACGGGATCCCGCCTTTATTTTTTATTACTGCGTTGACTCGCCGCCACATGTCCATGCTGTTGGTTCGACATGATTCTTCAATCATAACTTAATCAACCATGAATAGGTAAGTATCTGTGGTTTTGTTATATACTCTCCCAAAAAAGAAAGTGTGCATGCTAAAAAATAACACTAAAAAAAGATATATATCATTTTCATTCAATCACAGATGAATCAATTTGTGATCAACACGAGAAATTTCATTACGCTACGACGAATACTCTTGGAGCCATGGAGAGTCAAAGACACTAAGGGTCAAACACAAAAGTCACACACTCAATATCTGGTATGACCTCCGTCTGCATCGACTACTGCTGTGCATCTACGCCTCATGGAAGTGAACAAGTTAGTATGGAAGTGTTGTGGGATGTTGTTCCATATTCTGATAAGCTGTCTTTGGAGTTCCACAAGCGTTGACGGTGCATGGGGAAGCCAGCCTAGCTGATGTTTCATTTCGTCCCATACGTGCTCATTGGGTGAGATATCGGGCGAATTTGCGAGCCAGGGAAGAACATCCACTTGTTGTTGCTGCAGATACTGTTGAACAACACGAGCTGCGTGGGGTCGGGCGTTGTCCTGCTGTAGAATGACGCCGGGGCCGTGACGCTGCAGAAATGGGACAACAACAGGTGTAAGCACTTCATCACGATATCTGGCTGTATGGAGATTGCCATCAATAATGACCAGCTCAGTTCTGTTACGGGCAATGATGCCACCCCACACCATGAGAGACCCTCCCCCATAACGGTTTCGCTCCACGACACATGGATCTGCGTAGCGTTCGTTTCGACGTCTGTACACTCCCTGGCGGCCATCTGATGATGAAAGATGGAAACGATATTCATCTGTGAATACAACACGTCGCCACCAGTGTAAGGGATTTCTGAGATGTTGTCTACACCACTGCAGTCGAGCACGACGATGACGTAACGTCAAAATCGGACGAATTGCAGGTCTTCGAGGACGTAAGCCGTATTCTCAAAGCCGGTTGATTACTGTTTGAGGATGTATCCGTCTCAGGTTAGGGATGTTCCTGGCTGTCGTCGTTGCCGTTTGTTATCGGTCCCGGAGATGGACGACACGGATATAACGATCTTGTGCAGGGGTGGTAACTCGGGGTCTTCCGGAGCGGGGTCGGTCTCGAACGTCATCATGTTGTGCATGTCGATGGACTAGCCTGTCTACAGTGTTACGGTGGCAGTTCAAATGCTGGGCAACCTCTCTGTGTGTTCTGCCAGCTCTAATCATACCCAGGGCAAGGAGACGTTGATTCATTGTCATTCTTGCAATGCTAATGTGGAGTCGTTTTAACATCAGCGCAAGTTTAAATGTGAACGATAGGAAGGCCTTACTTTAGTGTTTAAATACCCAAGGATTCACACTGCTGCATGAATTTTCAGACTCTCCACGTGCAAAACATGCCTTTTCACAAACGTGCAGCACGTCATTTAACGTTAATGCAATTTTAACGGGCAAAGCTGTTTTTGTGTTCAATAAAACTTATTCATGAACAGGTTAACACTCTTTACACCTACGAAATTATTTTTTTGGAGTTGGTTCAATTTCTGCAAAGCACACTTTCTTTTTTGGGCGAGTATAAGTGCCTTTTCTCTGAATATATGCTTGGACAACCTTTTTTACAAGTTAAAATTGCAACCGAAATATATATTCACCATGTGAACTGGTTAACCCTTTGCCCAACGTAACGGCCAAAACCGGCCAGGGCTATTCTCAAAAATCGCCAATTAACTTTCATTATTTTTTCATTTTTGTGCCAAAAACATAGGTTATGACCCCTCGTTGGAACGAGCTCGACGAGCTTGTTCCAATGAGGGGTCATAATCTATGTTTCTGAGACAAAATATGAAAAAATAGTTATTCAAGAATTGTTTTTGCAAGTGTCGTCTGCTTTTCACGTTAGGTAAACGGTTAATGAGAATTTATTTTGTACATTTTTTGTACTTGGATATCATTTTTGTGAAAACTAAATCGTATTTGAAATCAGTTCAACCAACACTAAACCGTAAATCAACCCTATATGATATGTCAAATCATGATAATACAGTGACGACCGCTTGAAAGGAACAAGCAACAAAACGAGATGACCAGTCATGCTGCAACTATATATCGTGATGATGGTGGTGCTACTGCGCTTTCGCAGCACGTGTTGTCATGGTGATACATATTTCCAACGTTCATTTTCGATGATGGGGCACACGTATTGTTTTCTACTATGTTACGTGTTGCTACGGGGGCCGAAGGCTTGCGATAATTCGGGGTGTGTTCTGAGGGTGTTCTGTTGCAGTGAAATTACCACAAACGTCCCAGCAATAACAGAGCTTACCTACACGGGCCATACAAAATCTCTAAAGTAGGGTTTCCCGCTCAAATATGGCTAGCAGGTGTCAAATACGTACCCTATTTCAGCCTACACACACGCGCTGACCACCCAAACATATCCTAGTCCACCTATCAACGAAACCGCCCTGCTGTTCAAGACACTGTTCTAACCACCAGTCTACCGACCAATTGCCGTGATCTGTTGTGGCCCATACACTCTTCTTCCATGTGAAAGAATCGACCAATCAAATCGATCTACCAAGATTATCAAGCCAATCATCTTGCTATATTCACCCTGTGCACCATCTGTCCAACCATATGCTACTCAAAGTTTGCTAAGCACCAAATATTTGACACATCATTGTGACATTTGCTTGTGACATACTTGCGATATTTTTAGTGGATATGATTGAGGAATGTATTGGGATGGTCCCCAGTGTTTACATTAGCTCTCTTGACAGGCAGACTTTTCGTGACAGTCATGGAAAGCATGTACCCCTTGGTTTTCATGATGTTTTCGTGTCCTGTCTACAAGTACATGACATGTGTAGGGTATCCAGTCTTCATTTCAACACAGACACTTGTGATTTAATGATTGAATATGCCAAATGCAAATGTAAGAACACATTTGTCTGAAGCAGAAATATGGAGGGCTGTAGAGATGGTGGAGCAAGGGGCTACCCATCGTCAGGTTGGTGAAGCCCTTGGTGTGCACAATACGGTGATCACCAGAGCCTGGTCAAAATTTCAACAGTATGGCACGCCAGTAAGACGGCATGTTTGTGTCAGGGACGGGGCAACACCTGCAACTGAAGACCGGTGTTTGCACATTCAGGCCCGTAGGTACCGCTTTGCCACAGCAACACAGCTTCGCAGTGACCTTCATAATGTATCCGGAGTAAATTTATCGATGAATACTATCCGAGTAGTATGTAATGTGGTTTTGAGGGAATATTTGGGGGATCTCGGTGGGGAACCTCGGAAGTGACGTCATGTCACGTGACCCAGTGGCACCATGTTGTATTGTTATGGTAACCTGCCTGAGCGGCCATCTTGTGACGTCATCCCCATAGTGATACGTGGTGTGAGTGCGCATCCGCAGCGCGTGTTGTTAGGGTGATATGTGTTTCCGTCATCCATTTTGTATACTGGAGGCCGCCATCTTGGTTTCTATGGTGGTACGTGATTGCTATGTGACCCAAAGGCTTACAGGAAGACAGGGTCGGAGGGTATGTTCGATTGAATAGAAGTATTTTCCCGTTTCGTAGAACCACAACAAACAACCCGACAATTTTACTATTTCGAATTCTTTCAGAATTCTCTGCTTCTATGTATCTATGTAATAGTTTTCGCCTATCTGGCCACGTTCCTTTGTTCTAGAGTATACTCCAGTAGCGTAGAAGGGCCTATCCACTGGAACAGCTTTGCCTATTATTACTATATTTAGCTATTTCTGGTCTATTCTTGTAACTTCTTACCCATATACATATAGCATGGACGATATATACCTCTGTGGGCCCCTGCAGGACCCATGTTAGCCCTTAGTACTGTCAATCCGCCTGATGGTTCATGGTATCCTATGACTGGTATAGTTAGTATGCAGTGCTAGGCATAGGGGTATTGTGGGTAGGGGTACTGCCTGGTAGTTTAGAACGGTACTATAGTATGGGCGGTATATGCACCTATGGGCCCCTGTTAGTGCTTGGTACTATTAACCAACCGATTGCTTTGTTTTATTATATGGCTGGTATATGTAGTGCGTTATGGTAGACCTAGTGATTTTGTGGGGTGGGGGTAACGCTTGGTAGTTTAGAACGGTAGTATAGCATAGGCTGTACATATCCCTGTTGGTCTCTTGCTAGCCCCTTGGTACTACTGATCCACCAGGTGCTTCATATTCTTGAGCGGTATTCCGGGGTGGGGTCAATGCCTGGTAATACAGAACGGCAGCAGAGTATGGTTTCTATATTCCCCTGTAGGTTCCATCCTAACCGTTGATAGTATTAACCTACCAGATGCTTTGTATCATTCTGTTACTGGTAAGGTGGTACGTAATAGCAGTAGTTCTGGCCCTATTCCAAGTACTCTTGTTGTTTTATTTATCTAGATCATTTATATAAATTATAACTAACCAATCAGATTGCTTGATTTCCCATAATCTGTATGCAGAGTTATCTCCCTTGTGTATAATAAATGCCTATATCCAATGGCCATATCCCCGGGCACCCCAATTTCGGCACCCCTTTTTTGAAAAACATATTGCATTCGGCACCCCTTTTTCTGAAATGAGGATAAGAGTCGAGGTAAAAATCCCTCAATGAGGTACAATCTACTACGACTCTTATCCCCATTTCAGAAAAAAGGGTGCCGAAGGCCATATGTTTTCCAAAAAGGGGTGCCGAAATTGGGGTGCCTTCTGGAGAATCTCTATTTTTCTGAAATGACGATAAGAGTCGTAGTAAATTATACCTCATTGAAGGATTTTTACTACGACTCTTATCCTCATTTCAGAAAAAAAGAGATTCTCCAGAAGGCACCCCAATTTCGGCACTCCTTTTTGGAAAACATATTGCCTTCGGCACCCCTTATTTCTAGACCATCACATACATTCGTGGCCCGTAACTCCAAAATTGTTGACTTTTCTGAGTCTAGTACCTACATAGTCACTAACATTTCGGCTCCTATATCTTGTGCATGGCATCCTGGTGTTCACTACCAGCCACCCCCCCCCCCTCCCCTACTAATAGCTTGTAGCTTATCCACAACTATCTAGCCCATGCTTTGCTTATAATTCTAAATTCTACTATCTTCGTCCAGTGTTCAGTCTTCTACCAATACTACTGGCTTCTACCAGTGCAGTCTTCGCACTGCACTGCAGTCTTCTTCCAATACTTATTTACTAGTAACTTGCCACTATCACACAAGCACACCGTGGGACATAGGAGTGCCACAGATTAACCGCTGCCATAATCTTCCTATGGTAAACCACTATGTCACAATCTACCTCCCGTCCACCATCTCCCAGTAGCCACACGCGTGCATGTGCTGCATGCGGAATGCACACATTGTGTTCTTTCACACAATTACATTACATGGAACTCCAACCCCATGTTCCTACAGTGATAATTAGTAGTAATTACCTGGTAAAATAAACCAATAATAGGGGTCCCAGTTGTAAACACTAAGCGGCAGAAGATAGCAATCGTGGGCGAAGACATTAGACTAGTAGTGAAAGCAAGAGACAGGTCTGATAATGGTAGCCATGGACAAACCAGAGGTAGTACAGCGGTGGGAGACAGAAGTGTTAGAAGCTAGTCCCAGTACAAGCCTCAGTAATGGCCTAGTGGTGGAAGCCTATCGTAGTACTATTACGAGATAGCAGAGGGAATATCTTGTAGTAGCCGCGGGATAGTGTCCGAAGGTAATTGCAGTATGTTGAATGCAGTTCATGGAGAAAACTCTACTGGTAGAAGCCAGTAATACGAGCAGACTGTAATACTGGATGAAGACAACAGTAGGAGATCTAGTCACAGGACAAGTTGTTGTAGAAATTCCATTAATATGGATGACTGTAGAAACCGGGAAACCATGGCCTGGATTTGGAAACCAAAAAGCCAATGGTTATGTAGGATCTAGGAGCCACGAAGTTATATAATCTATGAGCTAAGAGCTAAGTAGCTATGAGGAGGTCTCGGATCTAGGAGTAAACGACACGTATGTGCCCATGTGCTGTATGTCATGTGCGCCCATTTTGCACTAGCACACACATACATCTCGGCACTTCTGGCATGTGCTCACATGCGGCATATATTGGGTATACACTTGGATCTAGTACACAACCATATCTCGGAAAGAGAGTAGTAATGGCAACCATTCGTTTGTTTGAAAGCAGTGTAACAACGCTTTAAAAGAAAACACGGGTCTGAACAAAAGGAAAAAATCGAGAGAGAGATATCCACATGTGGTGTGTTTTTCTAAAGAAGTTATGTAACAGTAATTTGAAATAAATAACCCAAAAGTTCCCAAATGATTCGTCTTGCTCAAAGACAACGCAAGTGTATCCTATCCCGCGCCACTTGCTTCTGTCGTTGAGCAAGACACTTGCTCATATGGCGACGCGGTGGCACAATACATCTTCAACCAATGCATCTTGGATTCAAGACCGATTGTGTCTAATTAGTAGCTGCTAAGCTGCTCCGTAGTTCTCTCTGGGTAATCCGTCTTCCTCCACCCAACTGTCCATCCGACAATCAAAATATAACCAACGGGGATCACAAAGCCCCACATCGTCCCCGCAGTGGTATACAAACACCTTTCCCTGCTCAGAGATTCGTACTTTATTCAACTTGCATCCGTGTCGAATTTTTTTGTGAGGATATCACTTTATTCCCCATTATTTTATAAGTGTTATATTTCGATCTTTTTGTCATTGGGTCGAAAAGTTGGCATTAATGTTTTAACCCTTTACCCAACGTAACGGCCAAAACCGGCCAGCGCTATTCTCAAAAATCGTCAATTAATTTTCATTATTTTTTTCATTTTTTATCTCAAAAACATAGGTTATGACCCCTCATTGGAACGAGCTCGTCGAGCTCGTTCCAATGAGGGGTCATAACCTATGTTTTTGAGACAAAAAATGAAAAAAATTAGTTATTCAAGAATTTTTTTTTCAAGTGTCGTCTGCTTTTCATGTTAGGTAAAGGGTTAAACAATAGTTTAAATCCGAAGCTATCACGGACAAAAGTTGTATTTATTTAACCAACGCCTTTTTTTTTTGATTAAGCATACAAACACACAGGCAAATAATATTGGCCAAGTCATCATGACCCTTTTTTTGTCGGAGCAAACATTGTTAAATTTTCATAGGGTCGGAGCCTTTTGACGGAACTTTATGTCGAAGCCAAAACTGACGGGCTAAAATCTCTGCTTCCCTTTACTGAATCGGGTCCACAAGTGGTACACGTGTTGCATGTATAGTCTGGTATCATATGGTATCACTAGTTATGTGTGTATGGATATGGCTTTAGAAAAATAGTATAGGTACTGCATTGGAGATTGATCGGGAAAAGTAGGAGGTTGCTCAAACTTTCCCGGGAAAAGGTTGAGGTTGCCAATTAGCAATATTAACCGCTATCGATATCCATTCTGCTTTCCAACGTGACGTTCATCGGGTCTCTGGGGGTGAGGGGTTTAACATACCACCCTAAATATGTGATCATACCATCGTGCCAAGGTCTTAATACTCTATTACCACACAGTCACTACTGCAATAGTACTCGTTAATTCTCGAGCTGTAATATAATTTATGGAGGTAGGTCGTCTCATATCTTCTGTTGTTCGACCGCCCTAATCCAACGGTCCGAAATGTCTGTAACATACCGGAATATATTTCGATGGTTCATTCGCCTCAATGGCAGTGTAGCATGGGACGCGTGTGTCTCTGTTGGTTTATTTTAGCCCATAAAGGCCTTTTGGGCCACCCAATTCCATTCAGTCAACGCCCCTATGAGATGTCAAGTTATATGTAATAAGTATAGTCTGGGGGAATGGGAGGGGGGGGGGTTACAGGAGTATCTTATCTTAGTATTATATTATGGGACTGTCTGTACCCCTGTTGGTCGATCTTCAGTCCAGATAGTCATTTTAGCCTTCCAAGTGACCTATAGTAAACGACTCTGTGGGATGCTATGTTACGTTATCTATCAGGACAGGTGGTATGGGACTCGTGTTCGATGGAATGTATGCGTCTAGCTGTACACAATGCCTGTAGGACACATACCGAATATGGACACCAGTCTGATGTGCTGATATGTGCTTTTGTGCAAACGCTTAATATGTCGCAAAAACATGCTACACATGGGCACATACGATGAAAAAAGGGATTCTATAACACTGTCAGATCGTAACTTGGAATTCCTGGTCAACTTCTTTGCGAGAAACCCGAGTGTATTGCCCTTCCCAACACATTTGCGCGATAAATAATCTTGTCACATTTTATGTGCTCGTGTGGAGAAACACCAATCAGGGAATAAATAAAATACTATTTTATTTTATTATTGCCAACATTATAAGTTATTGTGGTGAATTGACGGTAACATGGTGTGAGGTTTGCGGCTCGGAGCTTATGTTCAACCGAGACGCTTCGCGTCTCGGTTGAATATACGCTCCGAGCCGCAAACCTCATACCATGTTACCGTCATTTCATCACAATAACGTACATGTTCCAATAGACACTATCCATATCCAAAGCCTACATTGTGAAACACGAGAGGCTATTTACTAAACTTGTGATCAAGGCAACTTTTAACGATCACATGTTTAGTAAATAAACCTCTCGTGTATCCACGACGGCACTGGATAAATAATCAATAAACCAAATAAGCTCATTCCATCTTAGTTCAAATCGTAAATCGGTTTGTAATTTAAACAACACTTTATTCGGAACACCGCCTGCTGCACACGTGAAACATCCAGAAAAATGAAGCGGCTTGCTAGTCACTCAGTTGATGAAGCAGTTACGAAAAGGACCAGCTGAACAGAACTGTCCATTCATCTATGAAGTGTAGATCGCTATCTATCTATCTATCTATCTATCTATCTATCTATCTATCTATCTATCTGTCTGTCTGTCTGTCTGTCTGTCTGTCTGTCTGTCTGTCTGTCTGTCTGTCTGTCTGTCTGTCTGTCTGTCTGTCTGTCTGTCTGTCTGTCCGTCCGCCCTCACGAGAGTACACTTATGAGTTGTGTTTCCAGTAGGCGTCAGACTTGTGGGGATTTTTAGCACTTATGGGGTGCAACTCGGAAGTACACCTTCACAAACGAGTCCAGAAGATATTTCTGAGGTTTTAAAACAAAAAGGTCTCTTGCACCCCACAGTGTTTCGGGCACACATTTTCCGTCCGTTCTTGGACGGCCAATCACCGAACGGACAAAGCCTCCCGCTGATCGTCTAAAATTGACAGCCATCCTGAACCAACCAATCAAATCTCTCGATTCTATTACATCCCATAAGTTGGCAGTGTACGCGTTTCTCTTTTTGTCTTGAGAGGGAACCAGTTTTATCATAATGATTTATTTTTCTTACCCGCAGTTTTCATTCCAATCATCTATGGAACTTGGAAGAGTTCGAAACGTAAATTTAAAGTAAGTTACCATTTAAACGAAATATGTTGAATTTTGCGTGTAAAAATCCAGTCTTAACGCCTGAGACGTCCGAGTCTTTCATTTTTCGATACATCCATGCAAGCATGCGTAATTTATTTTGCCTAATTTCGCGGCACTGCAACCTGCCTGAATTGTCGAGTGTTGCAGAAGCAGTGGAACCACAGGCTTCAGTGAGAACAAATCAACTCAGTGCTTTCATTTTCACGGGGCCGCAACAATAGTTAAATCTAGGGCCCTGGGAATCGGGAATTTTAGTTCGAATCGAATCATGTCAGAGATTCGCGAATTGAGATTTTCTACAGGCCTTTTGACTTTTGCTTGCTTCCGTACGGCATCCTTATTTTGAACATGTTGGGTTTTAACTTTTACCCATGGGCTTTGAATAAACAACAGGGTTACGATTAGCACCGGGAAATAAATTAAAAACATGTGAGCAACTATTTCTTAGCTTTGAAAAAAATCACACTCCTAAATCTTTCACATTAGTAGTTCAGCGATCTGAACGTAGTGGCTACCCATCTACATTTAGATTCCTCCCGAGTCCCTTTCAAGTCTGAACCCGTCGAAGCGTCAACCATCGCTTCGATATCGTCCATGTCAGTTATTGTCATTATACGCCTGTATTGGCTATAAAATAATGTTGCGTCCGAGAAAGTCAGCTTAACATAAGCTGCGCCATAAGATTAAAATTTTAAAAAGAACAATTTTGTAGTCAGGAGCCCGACACCACCCGTGCTTATTTAAGGCCCTGTGATACCTTCTAAACCATCATGGGAAGGCGTAGTCTAGTGTAGTCACTAGTGCAACAATGAGCGATTAGCCCAGTGGCGTCATGCCAACGGTGCACGGGGGGGGGGGGGGGGGGGGGTTCTCCCCACATATTTTCGGTGAAGGCCTGGGAAGTGCCATTTCCGGCAACATGGGAGACATTTTTGCCAATTTTTTGGGGCACACTACGCGCCAAACGATGGTGACGCTCCGCTTAGAAGGTGTTACCGATCCGCTCCCCCCTCCCTCCCAGATTTTTCTCTAGCATGACGCCCCTGGTTCAGCCAATTAATAATGGCCCACTTCACAAGTTCTAGTACTAATATGATCTCACCCCGAGGTTGCTAAGATCGCATGCCCTTGGGTAGGCAGTAATAAGGCCTGGGGGTAGTACCCTTATAAAAAAGTACCATGGTAAATCCCAAAATACCCTGGTAATACCATGGTATTACCAGGGTATTTTGTGATTTACCATGGTTTACCATGGTACTTTTTATAAGAGTAGGAAAGCAGACACTAATGGGCAAGACTAGTGAATGACGAAATCTATAGATAGAGTATGGTTACATTTCATCCTTTGGGGTGAATGAGGGGGGGGGGGGAGGGGTAATACTGGATAATGAAAGTGGATGGATGAAGCAGGAGTTGTAACCAAGGTGGCAATTACCAATAAAGCAATGTTTTTAAATGAAGACACTGGAAAACTTAACTTATTTTTATTAATGATAAATTACTTTAAGCCATTATGTTTATCTTGAACACAGTTGATAAATAATATCTCGTTATAAATGAATGATAGAATGACATTCGACTTGTACAAACTACAGGATGTGGCAAGACAAATTTTCACAAATAAAGGAGCAACATAACCCCAGTTAAATTTGGGTTATGTTTCTCCCATATGGGTGATGGGATTATTGGAGAAATTCCACCCTCGGGCTTCAATATCTCCTATATGGGGGAAACACTCTATCAGTACTGTGTAAAGGTGAGTCTTCAACTGAAAGAGATGAGGAGAACTCACCTGAATATAATAAGAATGACCAAATTTACATAAGAGATAATAGAGCTAATAGAGGACAGCTACATGTATTCTCGGACACACTGTTACATTGGGTGATATCCGCCAATATGGAAGAAATATTCTCCAGCAGGCCTCAACTGAGGGAGGAGTAACCTGTGGGAGAGGATTTCTCCTATATTGATAGAATACGGGCCGACCTATACGCGTCTTTAACTTGTCTTGCTAAGTTTGAACGGAAGGGTTAGTTATATCTGGCATACAAAGGATCGCGGTGACAAGTGATATCCCTTATTATTATTTAATATTTATTGATGTTTAAGGTCACATATTTATGCACAATGACTAATCACGACCGTGACAGTTTTACGGGTGGAGAAAGCCGGAGTACTCGGAGAGAACCACCGAGCAACGACGAGCAGCTGCCAGCTCCCCAACATCGTAACTCCGCACTGCAGCACAGGCAGGGTTAGATTGGTTGAAGACGTGCGTACCATCGACGTGCAGTACGCCTTAGTACGCGGCGTCATCGTGCCCCCACAGTGATATCCCTTAAATTTCTGCATCACAATGTGAGGGAGAAATTTATGAAAATGCCCTTTTACCATTTCGGGTTTTAACTGAGAAGAAATGTCCTAGATAAAATGAAGAAGCTCTAACAGTTAAAATTTCTTGTCTTTGGAGAATGTAAAGATAAATCTGTAAAATTAACCCTTTACCCGAAGTAACGGAAAAATCGGCCAGCTGGCGCTATTCACAAAAATCACCAATTAATTTTCATTATTTTTTTCATTTTTGTGTCAAACACGTAGGTTATGACCCTCTTTGGAACGAGCTCGTTTCAACGAGGGTTCATAACCTATGTGTTTGACACAAACAAAAAAATGAAAAAATAGTTATTCAAGAATTTTGTTGAGGAGTGTCGTCTGCTTTTCATGTTAAGGGATAAAATGAATACTGTTCCATTTTTATGCTTAAGTTATACAATTTATGGAGCTGACGTTCAAATGTAGTTTCTTGCAAAATGGGTTAAAAACTTAGATAACTGATGAGGCAGGGCCCATCCACCTAACTTTCTAGCCTATTGAATACAAACATTACTACATAATCAGACGACTCACCGCAGTCATATTTATAATTCTCTTCTAATTCAACCCCTACACCTTGCACCGTGTCAGAGTAGGTGAAATGTAGCAAAACAAACTGTAACTTATTTTGGTGGGTCCCGTACGGAGCAGAAGTCTCGGTATTTATAGTAAAAGGCCAGCCAATGAAATTGTAGCACCTACATTGGAAAACCCGATTCCAAACTGTAATTGTAAACACGGAGAAAATCTGAAATGGCACTCGCTTCAAACTTGAATAAATCAAAATATATGTTATAAACATTTTGATCAACGATCATATGAAGATAATAGAACCTTGATGCATGGCTAAGATGAAATTATGTAGAATAATGATATGGGATACAGTAGTTACGTGATAATAAATGCCGAAATGTGAGAGCACGTTTATTTTATACATGTAACTGAATCTGACCAGAGCAAAATACGAGGCAGAACAAATTGACGGTTTCTTGAGAATTACAACATGTTAAGACGTGGAAGATATAAAATAGTTTTTTTTAACAGGGTAGGGAATTGAGTGATATACGTTGCAGATGATTTTAATTTCGCAACAATGACAAGATGAATACTTGGTTAATGAGTTGCCTAAATCCTAGTTCAGCGATCTGAACGTAGTGGCTACCCCTCTACGTTCAGATTCTTCCCATTCAATCCTATAGAAAAAGTTCCCATCAACTTTTTATGGGAACTCAAAACTCGAAATTAGGAATATATATCAAGCTTTCGCCCTTATTACCGGCTGCAATCGATAGTACACGTATTTCCTTACATTTGGGAAGAGTTTATTAATCCAAACTAGGTTTTATCCTTTAAATGTCGTCATTTGTGTACTCGTGAGGCGGCGACGGAGATTTCAAAATCGGCCATGTTGTTGTTTAAATATAAAACAGTAAAAACGATAACCCGGTAATGGCGCCGAAACGAATAGAACTTTTCATCGATGCGGAATAGGAAATTCGATCGCAATTGTGCAGAATGGGTTTGACAATCTGCTCTGTGCGAATGCGACCGAGTTTGATAGCCTCCTCTGCGCGAATGAGATCAAATTTCCTATTCCGCATCGATGAAAAGGTCTATTCGTTTCGGCGCCATTACCGGGTTATCGTTTTTACTGTTTTATATTTAAACAACAACATGAACGATTTTGAAATCTCCGTCGCCGCCTCACGAGTACACAAATGACGACAATTAAAGGATAAAACCTAGTTTGGATTAATAAACTCTTCCCAAATGTAAGGAAATACGTGTACTATCGATTGCAGCCGGTAATAAGGGCGAAAGCTTGATATATATTCCTAATTTCGAGTTTTTAGTTCCCATAAAAACTTGATGGGAACTTTTTCTATAGGATTGAATGGGAAGAATCTGAACGTAGAGGGGTAACCACTACGTTCAGATCGCTGAACTACCTAAATCCGTGTAATATTACGAATGGGTAATTACCGAAATGAGAATAAAATATGCAAGAAGTGATATAAAAAATCTAAGGGGGAAATTTTCCTGATAGATAGTGTTACACAGAATATGAAGGTAATTGTTAAATTGCCTCGTCCTCTGGAAAATGGGGTTCAGGCTGAGACAGCATAACAATAATAACCCGAAGTTGCATCTGAACAAAGATCGATGCGGAAACAGGCATACTTGTAATCACATTCGGGGAGAGGAGGTCGATTATGATCATTACTGGGTAATTTTACTAGGAGTTATCGTTTCCGCATTAATATTCTTTTTGGGCAGCAACTCGGGTTGCACAAAAAACATGGACGATATCGAAGCGATCCCTGTGGGAACCCCAGGAAGTAAGCAGCACTTGTTTACTGTGGTAAACCAGTTCCACTTTACTAGTAAAATAGGACCCAGTCACCAATGCTTGGGGTAAAAGTCCTCTAAAATGGGCAACATGTAGATAAACGATTGACTAAACTTGACTTCATCTCCATGTTGTGTCACGATTAGCCATGGTGCATAAATATGTGACGTTAACCACCAACAAACAATCAATCGATTTCAAAGCGATGCTTGACTCTTCGTAGTGTCTAGTCTCAATAAATAAAGAATAAAACACAGTTTGGATCAATAAACACAAATGTAAGGAAATATGTCTACTACCAAATGCAGCCAGTGATAAGGGTGAAAGCTTGCCCGTGTTTTGAGTTGCCAATTAAACTTGTTGGGGAATTTTACTACAGATTTGAATGGGAGGAATCTGAACATTGAGGGGTAGCCACACTGTATGTGTGATTTTTCACACCTCTGCAATTTTCCGAGGTGTCACTGTGTTGTGTTATTCATAAAATAGCTTTGGACATTTGGAAACAGGTCAATCCCGCCCCAAAGATGATCCATCCCCAGATGATCTGTCGTGTCCTCAACCCAGACGATATGACCCCAGTCATTCCGTCCCCAGACGAGCTGGTTCATGCACAATTCATTAGCTGTGACAACGTATTGATTTTGGGTTTAAAAAATATAGAAAAAAAACCCAGAATGAATGCATGCATGGTGAAGAACTGAACGAATGGGTCACTGATGACTTTGAAAGTGTCGTTGGTGATACTGGTCCCAAATTCATTTTATGTTTCCATTTCATTTTTAGCTTAACTTGACAAAGTCAAGATAAGCTATTGCCATTACACATGCAGAAGTCTGTGAGTCACTTCACATTTTCCTTTAGCACAGGCTACACTCCTGTAGTTCTTATCTGATTGTCACAAACTTTCATATGCACGTTTGAGGTCATGTTTAGATGAGAACGTCCCCTTTTGGTCGCGATACGTCAAACGTGACAGCTGCCTGAGGTGAAAACCCAAGAAACTTCAGCACAGTCTACAGGTCATATTTATGGAGAGATTTCATGGTAACTTGGTGGGATGACTCTGTTTTATATCTAGATGAGAAAGTCCCCTTTTGGTGATGATCTGTTGACTGTGACGGCTGCCCAAGCCAAAAACCCAAAACATTTAGCACAGTCTACAGTCTGTATATATGAAGGGATTTCATTGTAACTTGAGAGGATGACTCAGTGTTACTGTGTAATGACTACATGAGGACGTCCCCTTTTGGTTGCGATCGGCCGTGATGGCTACACAGAGCAAAGCCCAAGAACCTTTAGCACAGTCTTCAGGCATAATTTATGAAGGGATTTCATTTTAACTTGATAGGATAACTCGTTTTTGAATAATTTCACTGTAACTTGGTAATTTTGGTTGACATACATTAACTGTGAGGGCCACATTAAGCAACCCCCTCACTTCTTTAGTACAGTCTGCACCTCAAATTATTTTTTATTGAAAGCATAGCATCCAGGGAACTGAAATTAACATATTCCCAATTATCACAATTCTTGTCTTATTTCATAATCCTTTCATAAACATTGAACATTATCCTTTTCATCAAACACAACACCCAGTAAAGTTAAGCTACAGTGTCATTGACACTTTCATTATTTTTGTATTGATGGGAGGGATGTGGGTCCACGTCACTGGTTATGGTGACTAATTGTTACAGTATCGGGGTAAAATCTAAGGAACCACCCGCAACCATTGAAAAGACTTTTGCTAATCTATTAAACTTGTAAACTTGTTTTTTTTTTCCAATTTTTTACAAACAAACATCCATACAAAAAAGTCACTATTCATTGTAATGAGCACAGTAAATTTGTGCCATTGAGATGTCGCCTGAAATGTTTTTGTAGAATGTTTTTGAAAAATGATTTTTTAAAGCCCAATTTATAACTTGTGTGGATTAGTGCAGCAGGTTTGTAAATAGAGGGTCAACCCACAAACAAGTCAGACAAACGGCAATGCCACATCATGATTTTCAATATTGCGGATGTGTGTGAAATCTTCTTCACAACAGGCTGAGTATATATGGTCAGTTACTTGCCTTAATGTTTGAACCAACATCCAACATACCTCAGTATTATTTATTTATTGGTGTTTAAGGTCACATATTTATGCACAATGGCTAATCATGAACGTGACAGTTTTACGGGTGGAGGAAGCCGGAGTACCCGGAAAGAACTACCAAGCAACAGTGAGCAACTGTCAGCTCCCCAACATACTAACGCCACACAAGTAGGGTTAACATTGGTTGAAGACAAGTGCACCATCGATGTGCAGTACACCTTAGTACACAACGCCACCGTGCCCCCACGTGGGCAATGGAGATGAAGTGTCTTGCCCATGGACACAACGCGGTTGCCACAGGTGGGATTCGAACCCAGCCTGCACCTCTACCTACTGAGCCACCGCGCTCCCATATAACTCAGTAAATGCTGTTAATTTGTTTTATACATTATCTTTATCTTATGGGTTTTGTTTATACAATGAGAAAGGTGGACTGTTGGGGCAAAATGTCAAGGTCAGGATGAGTGAGAACACCATTTTTATTTTGAACTACCATGCCCACATATATATTGTGAAAGTATGTGACAAGTTCCGAACATTTATTTTTGTTATTTTGTTGAGTTGAATAAGTATAGATAAGGCCACACAAAGTAGATCTTCTATTTCTCAGGCCATTATTTGTAAAATTTCATGTGGGTGAGCATTTTATTTTTCTTTTATTTTTAGCTCACCTACATCTGTAAGATGTGGTGAGCTATTGTCATAACCTCGGGCGTCAGCGTCGGCGTCCAATATTGTAATATTTAATGTTAAGGTTAATTTCTCAAACATCAGTGGGCTCAGGCCTTTTATATTGCATATGTAGGTTGTAGGGGACTATCAGAACAGTATTTAACCCTGATACTATGACTTTTTTCCAAATTTCACCTGAAATTTTCTGCCAAAAGTTGTTGTAAGAATTTGCGTTTAGGTGTTGTAAGAATTTGCGTTAAAGTCAGCTTTTGTGCAAATTGTGCTGCTTTAACTTCTCATTACTGTTGATTTTCATATTTCAATAACAACTGTAGGTATTATCCCTACTGTATGCAGAAATTTAACGGAAATTTTCTTTTTTTTCAGTCCAAATTTTCATGTTTTTCTCGGCCTTAGTAAATTTTAAGTTGTAAAACTTTGTGTTTAAGTGAATTGTGTTTCTATGTGTCTTTCCAGGCGATTAATATTCTACGCTTGGGTTACTGAACTCCATTACAGTAATATTTAACCCTCATTACATGCATATTTGAGGAATTTGAGGCTGATTTTCTGCCAAAACTTGTTGTAAGAATTAGCATTTACATGTAGGTGTTGTAAGAATTTGCATTAAAGTCAGCTTTTGTGCAGATTGTGGTGCTTTAACTTCTCATTACTGTTGATTTTCATATTTCAATAACAACTGTAGGTATTAACCCGACTGTATGCAGAAATTTAACGGAAATTTTCTTTTTTTTCATTCAAAATTTTCATGTTTTTCTCGGACTTGGTAAATTTTAAGTTCTAAAAGTTTGTGTTAAGATGAGGTGTTAAGGTGAGTTCTCAAAGATCAGTGGGCTCAGGCCTTTGATATTGCATATGTAGGTTGCAGGGGACTATCAGAACAGTATTTAACCCTAATACTACGACTTTTTTCCAAATTTCACCTAAAATTTTCTGCCAAAAGTTGTTGTAAGAATTTGCGTTAAAGTCAGCTTTTGTGCAGATTGTGCTGCTTTAACTTCTCATTACTGTTGATTTTCATATTTCAATAACAACTGTAGGTATTAACCCTACTGTATGCAGAAATTTAACAGAAATTTTTTTTTTTTTCAGTCAAAATTTTCATGTTTTTCTCGGACTTTGTAAATTTTAAGTTGTAAAACTTTGTAAACTTTGTGTTTAGGTGAGTTGTGTTTCTATGTGTCTTTCCAGGCGATTAATATTCTACACTTGGGTTACTGAACTCCATTGCAGTAATATTTAACCCTCATTACATGCATATTTGAGGAATTTGAGGCTGATTTTCTGCCAAAACTTGTAAGAATTAGCTTTTAGGTGTTGTAAGAATTTGCGTTAAAGTCAGCTTTTGTGCAGATTGTGGTGCCTTCACCTCTCATAACTGTTTATTTTCTCATTTCAATAACAACTGTAGGTATTAACCCTACTGTATGCAGAAATTTAACTGATTTCTTTTCTTTTTTTCAGTCACAATGTTCATGTTTTTGTCTGACTTACTCAATTTTAAGTTCTAAAAGTTTGTGTTAAGGTGAGGTGTTAAGGTGAGTTCTGTTTCTGTGTGTCTTTCCAGGCAATTGATATTGTATGCATGGGTTACTGAACTACATTGCAGTAACGTTGCGCCCTTATTACATGCATATTTGAGGAATTTGAGGGGTATTTTGGGGACTTATATTCACTTTCTTCCAAAAAAATGTTTTTTAGCCTTTTTTTTTTATTTAATACTTTCTCATACTTGTTACTAGTAACATTAAGGCTTATTTTAGTTGTTGATGTGATGTATTTTTTTGTTGGGACTTATAGTCACTTTCTTGAACGAATGTTTTTCCGCATTTCCTCTTTAACCAATGAATGTACTTCAATTACAATTTCAGTGATTTATGAAAGCCTTTTCTAATTCTTATTTATGATTTAATATCTGGCCTCACGATTCATATTCTTAATCATAAACATTTCTAAAAGAAAAAAATGCTTTTATATCCAATGATTCTATGTTGAATTGATATATAATAAATGCAGAAATATAGACTTTCCAAAGCCATCACATAAACCACATTAATCATTTGATGCCTAGTTAATGATTTATATTAACTAAATATTAGACATGTTACATTGGAACGACATTATCAAGCGCGAATGTAGGTGAGCGTTGGGATGTAACATCCCTCTTGTTTATTTCTGCAATTATTTCTCTGCCATCAAAAGTTTGTGTTCTAATGTATGGAAGAAAATGGGTGGTGGTGTATTTTGTCCCTTGAGTGCAACAAGACATTGCAATGCTAATGCTAAAGCATTGCAAAGCCTTCTTGCTCTAAGAAGGCATATTTATAAATTTTTTTAACTAGGGTAAAATATCAAACATAAACCTTTTAATAATTATTTTTTAAGTTTACATTGGTTGTAAAAGGATAGCATGCTGGTTGCAGGCCTGGGGTGGAAGAGGGTACAGGAAGGGGTTGCCCCTTCCTGTAGGTGGGGGGCCTCCACCAGGAATATTTGGAAAATTGGATGCCTCAAGAGCAAATCTAGGGGCCTCTGAGTCAGCATTTTAAACTTTACCAAAAAATAAATTTGAACAATTTTTTGAGAATGGATTTTTAAATTTCAAGATTTTTTTTCATAGCATATTCATGGCAATTTTGATAAAAACAACCCAAAAATAAAGTTCCACTGGTTTATTTGGGATGATGAAATCTCAAAAGCCATAGTGTCATGAATCAGGCAATTTTGTGTGTGCTTTCATTGAACTGTTGATGAAGAAAATGTTTTTTTATTTTGTTTTTTGGTGGAGGGGGGTGGGGGGGGGGGGGGGAGTTTAGATGTCCAAACTGGTTACTGGTAGGAAAACACCCCTGAATCCAGCACGGGGGTTAAATGTCAGATGGGGAGCATGGTGGCTCAGTGGTAGACTGTTGGACTTCCCGTATGGGACGACCCATCTTGTGTCCTTGGGCAGGCACTTTATCTCGATTGCCAACGTGGGGGCACGATGCCGCTGTGTACTAATGCATACTGCATGTCGATGGTGCACATGCCTTCAACCGCTGTAACCCTTCTTGAGTGGAGCTTGAACAGAGTTAGAATGTTGAGGAGCTGACAGCTGCTCGTCAGTGCTTGGTGGTTCTGTCCGGGTTGTCGGTCTTCCTCCACCCATAAAACTGTCACAGTCACGATTAGTCATTGTTTATAAGTATGTGACCTTAAACACCAATAAATAAATAAATGTCAGATGAGCTGAATATCGCTTTCCATCATTTTCCAAAATCGAAGGACTGCAAAAATGAGGCAATATTTTGGCATTATTAACACCATACATGTAATGTTGCCAAATGGTACACTTTGTTATAGGTTACTCTGTAGGAGGAGCTGAAACATGGGGAGCATAAACTGATCGAGTCATAAACATACACATATGCATAACAGAGGGACACACCTAGGACATTAACAACATGTCAGGAAGGTCAAAGAAATCACGCTTCCTTCAATTAGAATATTGCAATATCCAGAATTGCCATAAAAAAGTTAGTGAAATCAAAACAATGATGGAGGGGGAGGATTTTGAAATAATGGGCTTAAGTGAGACATAGATAAGGCAGGGCAAGCGTGTTGAAGTTGGGCAAACTTAAGGGGAGAGAAAACCATCTTAATGGCTGTTACATGTACATTAAATTTTTCCTTGTTAACATTATTGGTTGCTGGATGAATGATTCCAAGTTAGCATGTTGTATACATTGTAGTAGGAGCAGGGTATTTTTTTTTTAAAAAAAAACTTGGTTCGCAGTTTTCATCTTGGTTTCAAAAAGTGATGATAAATAGTGAATATAAGGTGAATATGAAGGAAAAATGGTTAGCATTTGGACATTTTTGTACAGCATTTTGCGATGCAAATCCAGTCATCAAATACCATGAGGAGCTGAATATGTTAGGGTACAGATGTCTGTAACTTACAGGAAATGTCGACCAACATTATGGGTTGCACGATGGATGATTCCTATTAGAATGTTATATAGTAAGAGCTGAATAATGTAGGGTACAGATGTCTGTAACTTACGGGGAATGTTGGCCAACATTATGGGTTGCACGATGAATGATTCCAAGTTAGCATGTTGTATAGTAGGAGCTGAATAACATGGTGTGCAGATGTCTGAAACTTAAGGGGAATGTTGGCCAACATTATGGGGTGCACGATGAATGATTCCAAGTTAGTGCGTTTATATTATGAGCTGAATAACGTGGGGTGCAGCTGTCTGTAACTTACGGGAAATGTTGACCAACATTATGGGTTGCACAGTGGATGATTTCAAGTTAGCATATTGTATAGTAGGAGCTGAATAACGTGTGGTGTAGATGTCTGTAACTTAAGGGGTATGTCAGCCAACATTATGAAGTGCACATTGAATGATTCCAAGGTAGCATGTTGTATTACAGTAGGAGCTGAATAATGTGGGGTGCAGATGTCTAACTTACAGGGAATGTCAGCCATAAATGTAGGTTGCAGATTGAATTATTCCAAGTTTGCATATATTGTATATTGATATATATCGCATTACTCACATTTTGAAAATAATATTACCGAATAGTACACTTTGTTATAGACTGCACATGTACATACCGTACAGTAAAATATGAGCACATTTAAAACTTTTCTTTATTGTTCCATCTTTACATAGGATGTTAAATGAAAATTCGGGAAACGCAAATTATATTTTACTGGTATAATAGCACCCTGTATCCAATGCCTGTAGTGGATGTCCTCCATTTAAAGTGGGCAATGACTTTAACTGGTTGAGTGCTGGAAGTCCATATGTGGGCTTTACTCTGAAGTTCAGGTACCAGAACTGTCCCAATGGGAGGCTTGAAAGGCTGGCCTTAATCAGCTTCGTACGAACATGAATTGTATGAGCTGCAGTGTGACTAACTGCTTCGAAGTAGACTAGCAGCGAACCGAGAGGGAAATTGTCAACTCTTTCAATAACATGTTATTGATTGAGTTCAGTGGTCAAAGTTATTCAAGGTGGGCTTCTACTGATGGCTGCAAAATGTAACTGTAACGTGAGGAGGGTGTTTACCGCCCATGGTAATTACACTATTTGAGTGTAGGTCTGCAATTGCTTGTCTTCATGTAAATCTTCCTTGCAGTACGTGGAGGATGGATTGCAAATAAATTGCTGTTCTGATTTTCCTTAATTTTGTTCAGTTCCACCAGTGAAAATCTTTTAATATTTGGTATACAACATCTCAAGGGGGAGGCAGATTCCATTTTGTTCAAATCATGTCCCAGTGTTAATTTTAGGGCTCTCTGTTGTAGCCAGAAATTTAATTTAGCAATACGACATAATGAGGAATATTTAAAACTCTTCTTCTTTAGATCCACCACTGACAATTTTAATATTTGGTATACAACATCTCTTGGGTGGGGAGGGGGATTTAACTTGTTTTAAATTGAGGCTCTTGATAAATATTTAGGCTTTCTATTGGCGCCCAAATTTCAACTTCAACTAATACAATATAAGGAAATTTCTTTAAAAAGCTTCAGATCTGCAAGTCAGACTCCTTTCATCGTATTTGGTATCAACATATCTAGGGTGGCTTAGATTTAAGTTTGTTCAAATCAAGTCACTGTGCTGATATTTGGGCTCCCTGTTGGTGCCCGGATTTAGTGCTGTATGATGAAAATTCCTCAAAAATCTTCAAGTTTACAAGTGAAAATTTTTCGATATTTTGTGTACATCATTCATAGCTGGTCACAATCAGGTTTGATCAAATCAATTCTCTGAATTCCTATCTGGGCATCTTGTGAGACCCCAAACTTTAACTTATTATCATAGGGCAATATGAGGAACAGTCTTTAACCATCCTCGTTAGATCAACCATTTTGAATCCTTTGATATTTGGTAAACAATATTCAGGCAGATTCAAGTTTGTTCAAATCCAAGCCCTAGTGTCTTTCCATCAATAATGTCTTTCACACTGCAGTGGCATAACATCTCTTTGAAGTTTTGTAGTGCATGTCTGCAGTTGGTAGAGTTGGATCCAGTCGGAAAGACCTATGACAATAATCACTGACATGGACACCAGAATGTTGTTATGACTTATTGCCACTGTAGTGTTGATGAGCCATGACTAGCTGAATGTGACCTAAAATACTTCTTTGATCTAATTTGTTAGGTGACTGATTAAGGCCCCATGTGGCCTCTTGTTGTTTACATGAAAGAATTATCAATGATTTTTTTTTAATTGGAAGGAAGGCAGTAGAGTAAGCTTGTGGGAAACTTGTAATGAGCTCAGCAGTTTTTCAAGCTCACACTGCAAGCATGTGCAGGCTAACACTGATATTGAAAGCCTATTGAATTTTTACAGTCTTGCAATTTAATTTTTTACCATATTTTTATCTTCAGCATTCCCTAAACACAGGCTGACCTCACATTATAATCACTATAAGTATTGTAATGTTTCTGTGTAATTAGTCTTTTCTCTTCATTCATCATAATGTGTCTTTGGATTTTAACAAAAGTGTCTTTAACAGAAAAACTATTTTATCGCCAAGATATGAACTTAGTTATTAATTTGCTGATCAGCAGTAATAAATCATAAATAGCAAACTAACAATGCAAGCTAAATATAGAAGCCTGTGGAAACCTTGCCGAGTTAGCTTGCACTAAGCTATACATTATACTTGTGTTGTTGTTGTCATATTAGCCTAAAAGTAATCGTAAACACCAATAAATGAACAAAAGGCTTGGCGAGCATGCATAAGGTAACACTAGGTGCTTGCACAAGCTAACAATTGAGTTTGCAATGTTTCATGTACATTTGAAAGTTAGCTTGTGCAGGCTTATTATCTTAGAATAAACTTGAACATGAAACATTGCAAGCTTATTTTAAGATAACAATTTTGTGAGTCTGTTCACATTTTCCTTTAGCACAGGCTACACTCTGTAGTTCTCATCCGATCATCACTTAATTTGATATGCAGGTTTGGAGTCATGTCTAGATGAGCCCCTTTTGGTCACGATTGGTCAACCGTGATGGCTGCCCAAGCCAAAAACCCCAAAACTTTTATCACAGTCTGCAGGTCATATTTAATATGGAGGGATTTCATTGTAACTTTGTAGGAAGACTCCGTTTGATGTCTAGAGGAGACTCGTTTTCAAATAATTTCACTGTAAATTGGTAACTTTCGTTGATATATATTAACTGTGAAGCCACATACATTAACTGTGAGGGCCACATTAACCCACCCCTCAATTCTTTAGTACAGTCTACACCTCATATTATTTTTATTGTAAACATAGTATACAGTTAACAAAACTTAACATATTCCCTATTATCACAATTTTTTTGTTATTTCATAATCCCTTCATAAACATTGAACATTATCTTTTTCATCAAACATAACACACAGACAAGTGTCATTGACACTTTCATTTGGTGTCTGCGGAAAATTTTATTTTAGTTGAGAACACGATTTTGCCATCTTTTATAGTCGCCAGATGTAAAATATGTGGAACATTTTATGTTTCTTACATTCAGTTATGCCTTCTTTTGAAGGAAATTAATTATTTTTGGATAGAATTATAAAATCTTTGCACAGTGCTAGGTTGTTAGTATTGGCTTCATGCTATAAAAAGGAAATTTTGGTACCATATATATCAACCCATGTAGTAAGAAGGCTTAGTAAAGAGTCTCCAAGTCCTGAATTTACAGTGAGACTCACAGAATGAGTTCAGTAAAATATAGTTGGACCGAGCCTCTGGAGAGGTACATGCTTAATTTAACCTATATGTTTCATAAATTTCGCTTTCAACTGGGGACAAGTTGAGTCTATTTATCATTTGATCCCTATTCCAATACAAGATGCTTAACTATTCACTCAAATACAGACAGTGCTGTAAATAAAATAAAAAAAACATCTTTTGTAGGCAACTCAGGTTACTTAAAGTGATAATCCAGCATATCATTGAATGATAGGGCTTTACAACTTTTAAGTTTTCAAAAGTTTTATCTAGGTTAAAGCATTTTCATAGCTTACTGTAAATTATTTTAAAAAGATTGTTTCATTGTGTGGTCATATATAGTGACAACTGCTGTCAATTACCTTAATAAACACTAATAAATAACAAAATAGTTTTTCTCAAAGTTTCCTGAAGTAAAAAAAACTTAAATTGAAAACTCAGGTAAAGGTAAATTACTTTTTTTAATCTCAATTTTCTCAAATGCACTCACCCACCCAATCACACCAACCCACCCCACCCGAGGACAACCGGGAAGTGAAGGTCATCATGTCTGCTGAGGTAGATTTGTTTTCCTCCACCAGTGAAATAGGACCTGGTAACCAATGCTGCTTGGGTACAATCCCTCAGTAAATGGGTAACATAAACATAAATGATTCACAAAACTTGTCTTTATACTTATGTCATGGTCCTCTAAAATGGGCAACATGTTGATTAACGATTGTCTAAGCTTGACTTCATCTCCATGTTGTGTCACGATTAGCCATGGTGCATAACTATGTGATGTTAACCACCAACAAACAAATACTTATGTCATGTCATGATATAGCTCAGATGCTGACATTAAACATCTATATATAAATATTTTTTTCCAAACCCACATTCTCATTCTCCATAGGCATTCATTAATTATAGAGAGTTTGGCATACTAGCTTGACTCTAATGGATTTTGACTGACCAAATAATTACTTTTTGACAATCTAAGGCACAAGAAAATGATTTTCACAAAATCTTATTTACCTGCATTTACAGGGCTACAGGAGCAGGGGTTAAAGAGTTCAAGAATGACGTGAAGTATCCCTAGTGTTTGGAGAACTTTTTCTACTAAACCATTCAGTCAGATCTTTTGATACAGTGGAACTCCTGTTACTGGAATAGCCACTTGGTTACTTTCCTATATTCTATAGATAAATTGGGCATTTATTCAATTATATCTTAAGGGAAGCTGAATAACATGGGGTGCAGATGTCTGTAACTCAAGGGGAATGTCGGTCAACATTATGGGGTGCACAATGAATGATTATTTATTTATTGGTGTTTAAGGTCACATATTTCTGCACAATGGCTAATCATAACCATGACGGTTTTACGGGTGGAGGAAGCCGGAGTACCCAGAGAGAACCACCGAGCACTGGCGAGCAACTGTCAGCTCCCCAACATACTAACTCCACACAAGCAGGATTAGCATTGGTTGAAGACAAGTGCACCATCGATGTGCAGTATGCCTCAGCACACAACGCCACCATGCCCTACATGGGCAGTGGGGGTGAAGTGTCTTGCCCAAGGACATAACATGATTGCCGCAGGTGGGATTCGAACCGAGGACCTCTCGGCTTGCAGCCTGCACCTCTGCCTACTGAGCCACCATACCCCCACAATGAATGATTCCAAGTTAGTGTGTTTGTATTATGAGCTGAATAACATGTTGTTGCAGATGTCTGTAACTTTGGGGGAATGTTGGCCAACATTATGGGTTGCACAATGAATGATTCCAATGTAGCATATTGTATAGTAGGAGCTGAATAACGTGGGGTGCAAATGTCTGTGACTTAAGGGGAATGTCGGCCAACATTATGGGGTGCACTATGAATGATTCCAAGTTAGCATGAAGTATTCCAAGAGTTTGGAGAACTTTTTCTACTAAACCATTCAGTCAAATCTTTTGGTACAGTGGAACTCTGTTGCTTGAATAGCCACTTGGTTACTTGAATAGCCAACTGGTTACTTTCTTGTATTCTACAGATAAACTGGGCATTTATTCAATTATATATTGCTTGACAGAGCTCTGTGATCTCTGTCAAACAATATATAATACAATGAATGACTGTATTGGACGTACTGAGGCAAAAAGCTCCATAAACAAGGGAAATTTGTTGTTTATCAGAGCAATTTCTCAACATATTGCAGTATTTTTTATTCAGTTAACAGGAATCTGCTCCATAACCTGTAAGCAATTAGCAGGTCAAATTTGTACTGAAGGTATGGTAAATGAATTTGTGTTTGTAAATATTATTCAGTTAACAGGGGTATTCAATTAAGAGAGAACCAATTAACCCTTTACCTAACATGAAAAGCAGACGACACTTGCCAAAAAAATGATTGAATAACTAATTTTTTTCATTTTTTGTCTCAAAAACATAGGTTATGACCCCTCATTGGAACGAGCTCATCGAGCTCGTTCCAATGAGGGGTCATAACCTATGTTTTTGGGACAAAAAATAATAAAAATTAATTGGCGATTTTTGAGAATAGCGCTGGCCGGTTTTGGCCGTTAGTGCCCGTTACGTTGGATAAAGGGTTAAGTGGGCTTCATTGTATTTGCTATTTAGCATTGGAAGGTGCACCAAATTACATTTCTTCAAGGCATGCAACTTGACTGGTTTTCAGGATCACCAGAGGAGGGTGTTGGAGTGGTGGTGGAGTCAGAAAATAACGCTTGACCCAATATATTCTTTTTCAGTCTTCCTTGGCCAATTTTTTTAATAACATTTCCAAAAGAAATCAACAGAGACATATCATATCAGACCTCACAGGAACAAGCTCACTGACACTTTGGAAGGAGCCCCAAATTTTATTTGTTTCAGGGATGCAACTTGAATGGTATTTGGTTGAGGTCACCAGATGAGGGGTGGTGGGTGGTGGTGAAGTCAGAAAACATGTCACCCTTTAATTCTGTTTTCAGTCAAACTTGGCCTGTTTTTTTTTTTAAGTTTCAAAAAATGTCAGCAAAAAGTATCTCATATTACACCTGACAGAAATGAGCTCCTGCCCTTATTGTATTGTTCTTCATGGGAACCCTGGGAAATGAATCAGTGCTCATTTACTGAGGTGAACAAATTATGTTTTACTAGTAGAATAGGTCCTGGTAACCTAAACAGCTGGGATGCAGTCCCTCATTCAGTGGGCAACATGGGCATAAACGATTAGCAAAACATCATTTTATGCTCATGTTGAGTCATCATATAGCCCAGAGATGCTGACACCAATAAATAATTAAATGTATGTGTCTGTTGTACTGAAGTAATTAATGATGGAAAAACTTAAAGACATGCAAATTTTATATGATCATCATAAATCCATTCTGACAATGTAAATGAGGTGGGCATGACTTATCAGATGAGCATTCTGGCCCTGTGGGAGCCTCTTGTTTTTAAATGTGGCTGGCTGCTATTTTTAATTCAGTTTTTTCTCTTCTAAACCTCTACTTATAGTTTGGCTAGGTTGGCAGGCATATGCTGTTGTATGGCGTTGACAGCCATAACTCAAGAATGGCTGGATGGATTCTAATGATACTTGGTAATCTGAGTTATTTGACCAAGTTGGACGGAGCTAATCAAGAATTCCACCTTGATCAAAATTTCTTGGCAGAATTATGCCCCTTAGTTAATGGATTTTCATGAATTTTGAGTTTGTTAGTATGAAAACTCGGAACAAACATTGACCATTGACCAATCTGGCTGATTTTTAGCTCACCGAAGGGAGCTAAACTTATCACTTTCCGTCCGTCGTCCGTCCGGCATCGTGAACATTTTTCAAACGACTTATCCTCTGAAACCGCTAGGTCAATTTGCTAGAAACTTGGTATGGATGTTCATTACCATATGTCAATTCAAGTTGTTCAAATGGAATGGCCACGTCCTTTGGGGGCTCTGTATGGGGCATAACTCTGATATCACCGTATGAATTATAGAAAAATTATTAAAAAATCTTCTCCAGAACCAGTGGACAGAATCTTTTGATACTTGGTATGCAGCATCTTGGTATGGATCTGATTCAAGTTTATTCAAATCGCCCCCCTGGATTCATATTTGGGCTCACTATAGAAGCCCAAATTCGAACTTAGTGCATTTCAGGCAAATTTCTTAAAAAATCCTCTTCTCCAGATCCAGCAGTCAGAATCTTTTGATATTTGGTATGCAACATTGTGGGGTGGATCTGATTGAAGTTTGTTCAAATCAGCCCCCTGGATTCATATTTGGGCTCAGTATAGAAGCCTGAATTCGAACTTAGTGCATTTCAGGCAAATTTCTTAAAAAATCTTCTTCTCCAGATCCAGCAGGCAGAATCTTTTGATATTTGGTATGCAACATTGTGGGGTGGATCTGATTCAAGTTTGTTCAAATTGGCCCCCTGGATTCACATTTGGGCTCATTATAGAAGCCTGAATTCGAACTTAGTGCATTTCAGGCAAATTTCTTAAAAAAAACTTCTTCTCCAGATCCAGCAGGCAGAATCTTTTGATATTTGGTATGCAACATTGTGGGGTGGATATGATTCAAGTTTGTTCAAATTGGCCCCCTGGATTCACATTTGGGCTCAGTATAGAAGCCCGAATTCGAACTTAGTGCATTTCAGGCAAATTTCTTAAAAAATCCTCTTCTCCAGATCCAGCAGTCAGAATCTTTTGATATTTGGTATGCAACATTGTGGGGTGGATCTGATTGAAGTTTGTTCAAATCAGCCCCCTGGATTCATATTTGGGCTCAGTATAGAAGCCTGAATTCGAACTTAGTGCATTTCAGGCAAATTTCTTAAAAAATCTTCTTCTCCAGATCCAGCAGGCAGAATCTTTTGATATTTGGTATGCAACATTGTGGATTGGATCTGATTCAACTTTGTTCAAATTGGCCCCCTGGATTCATATTTGGGTTCAGTATAGAAGCCTGAATTCGAACTTAGTGCATTTCAGGCAAATTTCTTAAAAAAATCTTCTCAAGATCCAGCAGGCAGAATCTTTCGATATTTGGGATGCAACGTTGTGGGGTGGATCTGATTCAAGTTTGTTCAAATCAGCCCCCCTGGATTCATATTTGGGCTCACTATAAAAGCTCGAATTCGAACTTAGTGCATTTCAGACAAATTTCTTAAAAAATCTTCTTCTCCAGATCCAGCAGGCAGAATCTTTTGATATTTGGTATGCAACATTGTGGGGTGGATCTGATTCAAGTTTGTTCAAATCGGCCCCTGGGTTCATATTTGGTCTCAGTATAGGAGCCCAATTTGAACTTAGTGCATTTCAGGCAAATTTCTTTAAAATCTTCTTCTCAAGATCCAGCAGGCAGAATCTTTTGATATTGGGTATGCAGCATGCTTAATGGGGTTCAGATTCAAGTTTGTTCAAGACAAGTCCCTGGGTTCATATTTGGGCTCACTGTGGTAGCCCGAATTATAACTTAGTTCAAAATGAGAAATTTTCTTTAAAAATCTTCTTCTTCAGATCCAGCAGTCGGAATGTTTTGATATTTGGTATGCAGCATTCTTACGGGGGAGGGGGGGGGGGGGATTCAAGTTTGTTCAATCCATGTCTCTAGGTCCATATTTGGGCTCACTGTGGGAGCTTGAATTAGTTTGAAATGAGGAATTTTCTTAAAAAATCTTCTTCTTCAGATCCAGCAGTCGGAATGTTTTGGTAAGTGGTGTGTAGCATCCTGGGGGGGGGGGGGGGGGGGGGGGAGGAGGAGGTGAGATTCAACTTTATTAAAGCCAAGTCCCTGGGTTCATATTTGGGCTCCCTATGGGAGCCTGAATTATAACTTAGTCAATTTGAGGAATTTTTCTTCAAAAATCTTCTTCAGATTCAGCAGGCGGAATGTTTGGATATTTTGGATATTTGGCATGCAGCATCCTTAGGGGGTGAGATTCATGTTTGTTAAAACCAAGTACCTGGGTTCATATTTGGGCTCACTGAGGAATTTTCTTTAAAAGTCTTCTTCTTCAGATCCAGCAGATGAATGCTTTTGATATTTGGTATGCAACATCCTTAGGGGGGTAAGATTCAAGTTTGTTCAAGCCATGGCCCTAGTTCCATAAAATTTATCTCTCATGACTTCATTCCTTTGTAGTGTTGATGAACCACCACTTTGGCTGGTGAGCGATTAAGGCTCCTTGGAGCCTCTTGTTGTTATGAGTTGATCTCAATAATATCTTGATCAAGTTTGGTAACTATTCCTGTCTGATTTTTCCATCCACAGTTATCCTAACTTAATAGATTTGTATGAATATTTAGCTCATTCGTGTGATAACTTGGAACAACGTAGTGAGCAATCTGGATGATTTTTTAAAAAAATGTTTGGCTCCAAAATGAGTTTTGGAGGATTTAGATTGATTTTATGCGGAAAATGACCATATGATCCCTCGTCCTGCTCAGATGATATTTTTTGTTCCAAAATGTGTTTTGAAGGATTGGTGGGGGGGGGGGGGGGGGGGGGCTTTTAGGTGATTTTTCTGTTCCAAAAAGCATTTTGAAGGATTTAGATTGATTTTATTCTCCTATAAAAAAGTGTCTTTTGTATTCAGTACCCTCTAGGGGTGTGTAACTAAGATTTACTAAGATAGGTTATATCAAGCGGTTTCATAGGGGAGCTTTACATTTTACATTATCATCAACTGAAGAAGAGGAATGATGCCTGGATTATTTTGTCGCTCCTGAGGGATTCAAGGTTTGAGAGCGTATCCTATGGAGATGGATTGCTTGATGTAGACTTATTCTTGGACCCTGTTTATATTGTGTTCTGTTCAAGATGAGCGAATCAGGCCTCGTGGGGCCTCTTGTTTATATTTTTATATCTAATTAAAAGGGTTCAAAATCTTCATATCAAGCTTGACTTGAAAATGTTTTCATTCATGCCCAAATTGAAGCGCCTGAAAACTGTTGCTCTGTAAATTCCCGAAGAGTGACTTCATGTTGGCTTAGTAGCATGAAATATGTTGTATCAGGCCAG
The DNA here is from genome assembly GCA_031216915.1 of Pictodentalium vernedei. Lineage (NCBI taxonomy): Eukaryota > Metazoa > Mollusca > Scaphopoda > Dentaliida > Dentaliidae > Pictodentalium > Pictodentalium vernedei. The sequence continues at coordinate 90,266,988 of CM062289.1, forward strand.
GCTTCTTGCTGGATTTCAAGTTGTTCAGTCAAGTTGGACTAATTGGATCAGTGCATGTTTATTGTTGTACACAAGTTCTGTTTTAGTGGAACAATAGGATGCGGTAACCAAGGCATCTGGTTGTCAGTATAGATATTACCATTGGTGAAGCTTGACTTTATACTGATAGTGTAGCCATAGATGCTGGAAGTTACCTCAAACACTCATAATTAAATTGCAGGTAATATAATAATAACACTTTGGCTGGCCGCTGATTTGTCGCGGTTCTCGGGTGAGGAGGCCTTGGTTACCCCTGTACTCCCAACTGCCTCCCTCTTCCCACCCTTCTTCTCTCCTCCCAACACTCGGAGGCGAACTGCTTGATAACACCCCTTACCTCATTCATTCATCCCAATCTCTCCGATTAGCATATTAACCCTCTCCGTTGAGTCTCACACTAACCACTCTCCCCTCATTCTCCCATCCTTCTTCCCCATTATACTCCAAGTGAATCTTATTCTTTTAGACTGTTATTTTCGGCATTCTAGTAGAAAGTGTTCTAGGGTCTCCACCACGCCTAAATTACACATCTGGCACTCCTTTTCACCGTTTTCCCCATTTTCCTCTCAGCTTCAGGGACCGCGACCTCAACTGGAACAACAGTGACCACCCAAAGCTGTCATCAAGGTACTATTCAAAAC